>CM055118.1:111197410-117171056 GCA_029206835.1 Rana muscosa
ACGATCGCCATCACCCCCCAGCCCCCAGTCACAGTGTCACTGATTGCAGTGACCATTTATTTACTGATCACTGCAATCAGTGACATTTGTGACTGTAAAAGTGTCAGGGCAGTTAGTTTTAGGTCCAGTGTAGCCACCTAACCCCCCCCATAAAGGTTTAACCCCTTAATCGCCCCCCAGGTAACCCTTTCACCCCCTAGCACCGTTGTCACTAAGCAATCGTTTTTCTGATCGCTGTCTTAGTGTCGGTGGTACCGATAGGTAGCCAGTTATTTTTTTTAGGTTCGCCGCAGGTTTTTATAGCGTCAGGTATCCCCATAAATTATCTGATAAAGGTTTAACCCCCTTGATCGCCCCCCAGGTAACCCTTTCACCCCCTATCACCACTGTAGCTAAGCGATCGTTTTTCTGATCGCTGTATTAGTTATGCTGGTGCCGCTAGGTAGTCAGTTGTTTTTTTTTAGGTTCGCCGCAGGTTTTTATAGCACCAGGTACCCCCATATATTATCTAATAAAGGTTTTAACCCCCTAATTGCCCCTAGTTAACCCTTTCACCTGTGATCACCATATAAGTGTTACTGGTGGCACTGGTTAGCCATTTAGTTATTTTGTTATTTAGGTTCCCCGTCAGGTTTTTATATAGTGTCAGGTACCCCCATATATTACCTAATAAAGGTTTAACCCCCTGATTGCCCCTAGTTAACCCTTTCACCAGTGATCACCATATAAGTGTTACGGGTGACGCTGGTTAGTTAGTTTTCTTTTTATAGTGTCAGGGCACCCGCCGTATATAACCCAATAAAGGTTTAACCCCCTGATCGCCCGGCAGGTGATATCAATTAGGTTTTAGGGTCAGAGAGGGTCTGCGTCGCCCCAGGCAGCATCAGGTTAGTGCCAGTAACGCTAACACCCACGCGTGAAGCATACACCTCCCTTAGTGGTATAGTATCTGAACAGATCAATATCTGATCAGATCTATACTAGCGTCCCCAGCAGTTTAGGGTTCCCAAAAACGCAGTGTTATCGGATCAGCCCAGATACCTGCTAGCACCTGCGTTTTGCCCCTCCGTCCAGCCCAGGCCACCCAAGTGCAGTATCGATCGATCACTGTCACTTACAAAACACAACACACATAACTGCAGCATTCGCAGAGACAGACCTGATCCCTGCGACTCCAGTGCTGTAGGAGGTGATTTCACCACCACAGTAAAAAAAAAAAAAAAAGCATATATGCCGAAGCATGGGGGCAGCGGAGCAATTTTGCTCCCAATGCCGCGTACATATGGTCAAAATTCCGACAGAGGCTTGCCCGTGGAAAAGTCAGACCGTGCGTACGCGGCATAACTTTTGCGGGAGGATGCCCCCATGCTTCGGCATATATAAATGGTGCATGTATGCCCATCATTAGAAGTGGGTGGATGAAGGCAGGTATTCTAATGGTGGGCATACCCACCGATCAATCTCTTTTTTTCATTCAGCCAATAGGCTGCATGAAAAAAATTATTACAATACATGTCCAACAAGGACCAGAAACGTACTGGTATGTTGCTGGACTTTGAATGGTTATACCAGAATGATGCCTGCGGGTTTAGGTATCATCTTGGTATCATTCTTTTCAGCCAGCGGCCGGCTTTCATGTAAAAGCAATCCTAGCGGCCAATTAGCCTCTGGACTGCTTTTACAAGCAGTGGGAGGGAATGTCCCCCCCCCCCGGATAAAAAAAGCGCCATTGGGAAAGCATTTTATCACACCGATCTTGGTGTGGTCAGATGCTTTGAGGGCAGAGGAAAAATCTAGGGTCTAATAGACCCCAGTTTTTTCAAAAAAAAAGAGTACCTGTCACTACCTATTGCTATAATAGGGGATATTTACATTCCCTGAGAACAATAAAAATGATAAAAATAAATAAATATGTAAGGAACAGTTTAAAAATAAAATAAAAAAGCAAAATTAATTATAAATAATAAAAAAAAAAGCACCCCTGTCCCGCCCTGCTCTTGCGCAATGGCGAACGCAAGCGTCGGTCTGGCGTCATATGTAAACAGCAATTGCATCATGCATGTGAGGTATCACCGCGAAGGTCAGATCGAGGGCAGTCATTTTAGCAGTAGACCTCCTCTGTAAACGTGGTAATCTGTAAAGGCTTTTAAAGGCTTTTAGAAATGCATGTAGTTTGTCGCCACTGCGCGTTTGTGCGAAATTTTAAAGCATGTCGTGTTTGGTATCTATGTACTTGGCCTAAGATCATCTTTTTTATTTCATCGAACATTTGGGCAATATAGTGTGTTTTAGTGCATTAAATTTTTTTAAAAAAAGTGTATTTTTTCCCCAAAAAATGCGTTTGAAAAATCGCTGCGCAAATACTGTGTGGAAACAAAAAATAGGATTTTTAACAGCTTACCTGTAAAATCCTTTTCTTGGAGTACATCACGGGACACAGAGCGACATAGTCATTACTAATGGGTTATATAGATACCGTCAGGTGCTGGCACTGGCAACTTCCAAAACCGGAAGTACCCTCCCCTATATAAGCCCCTCCCATCCGGGAGCACCTCAGTTTTGTAGCAAAGCAATAAGTGTCCCCAAAGAGGGGCGGGAGCTCTGTGTCCCGTGATGTACTCCAAGAAAAGGATTTTACAGGTAAGCTGTTAAAAATCCTATTTTTTGTTTCCACACAGTATTTGCGCAGCGATTTTTCAAACGCATTTTTTGGCGCTATCAGACATGAGGATCTTTTGCGGCCTGCAACACACTGCGCCCAAAGGCGACATCCTCCTGACTTCTAACGTCCACCTGGTAGAACCTAGTAAACGTGTGTACTGAAGACCATGTTGCGGCCTTACAGATTTGAGCCAGGGAGGCCTGGTGATGCACTGCCCATGAAGTTCCAACTGCTCTCGTGGAGTGCGCCCTAACTTCGAACGGAGGCGGTCTACTTCTCAAGCCATAGGCTTGCATTATGACCTGTCGAATCCACTTGGCTAAGTAGATTTTGACGCTGCCTGACCCCTTCTGGGGCCTTCCGGCAGAATAAACAAAGTATTCGTTCTGCGAGTCTGAGCAGTGGCTTTTAGATAAGCTTTAACTGCTCTTACTACATCCAAAGAATGCAATAACTTTTCCTCTACCGAAGTAGGTTTGGGGAAAAAAGAAGGAAGAACCACGTCCTGGTTCAAATGAAACCTCGATACCACCTTAGGAAGAAAGGCTGGATGAGGGCGTAACATTACTCTATCCTTATGGATAACCAGATATGGCTCCTTACAGGACATAGCTGCTAATTCCGACACTCTTTTAGCCGAATAAATGGCTACTAGAAAAATCAATTTCCTGGTGAGAAGAACCAAAGAAATATGCTGTAATGGTTCAAATGGTTGTTTCTGTAGAACCGACAGAACCAAGTTTAGATCCCATGGACATATGGGGATATTAACCGGAGGACTAATACGCATCACTCCTTGTATAAAGGCTTTGACTAGTGAATGCGAAGCCAAGGGCCTTTGAAAAAATATTGACAAGGCCGAAATCTGACCCTTGATAGTACTCAAGGCAAGCTTCCTATCTACAGCCCATTGTAGGAAGTCCAGAATCCTACCTATTACGTTTTTACGTGGATGCCATTTCTTGGCCTCACACCAGGCGATGTACGCCTTCCAGATTCTATAGTAGATCTGCCTGGATACCGGCTTCCTGGCATTGATCATGGTAGATACCACAGAATTAGAGAGCCCTCTCTTTTTTAGAATGTGGGCTTCAATAGCCAGGCCGTCAAACCTAGGGCTGGTAAGGAAGGGTGGTATATCGGTCCTTGCGAAAGCAGGTCCGGACGACGTGGGAGAGTCCAAGGACTCCCCACTGACATTTTACAATCTCCGCGTACCACGCTCTTCGGGGCCACGCTGGAGCCACCAGAATCACTGGTTTCTTTTCTACCCTGATTCTGCGGAATAATCGAGGTAACAATTGTGGCGGTGTGAATGCATATATCAGCTTGAACTGATCCCAAGGGAACACTAGGGCATCCGAGCCGCAAGCTAGGGGATCCCTTGTCCGAGAGACAAACCTGTCCACCTTTGCGTTGAATCTGGATGCTAGAAGATCTACATCCGATGTTCCCCACCGCTGACATATTGTCCAGAAACCTCGGGGTGAAGGGACCCTTCCTCTGGGCATAATTGCTGGCGACTTAGAAAGTCCGCCTTCCAATTCTCCACTCCTGGAATGAATACCGCAGATATGGCTGGGACATATCTTTCTGCCCATTTCAGGATGTAATTTACTTCCCTCTGGGCTGCACGACTCCTGGTGCCCCCCTGATGATTGATATATGCCACTGCTGTGGCATTGTCTGATTGAATTCTGACAGGGGACCCTTGGAGTTTGGATGTCCATGCTACTAGGGCATACCGGGCTGCTCGTATCTCTAAGAGATTGATGGGCAGGGCCTTTTCTGCATCCGACCATCTGCCCTGGAGAGACTATTGCTCCAGTACTGCTCCCCAGCCTATAAGGCTGGCATCTGTAGTGACCACCTTCCAAGAAATCAGACTGAAGGATTTCCCTTTTTCCAGATTCTGGGGAACCAACCACTAACGGAGGCTCTTGCGAACGGAAGGGGACAAGGACATTGTAAGTCTAGGGCCTGAACTTTTTTGTTCCAGGCTGACAGTATGGCCCCTTGCAAATTCCTTGAATGGAATTGACCGTAGGGTACTGCTTCGAATGATGCCACCATTTTTCCCAGCAGCCTTGTGCACAGGCGTATGGACGGCTGTCTTTTTTGTACCCACTAAGTGGATCAAATCTTTCAAAGACAACACCTTTCCTCGAGGCAAGAATATTCTTCTCTGGCCTGAATCCAACCTTAGCCCCAAGTATTCCAGACTTTTGACTGGTTTTTAGGGCTGACTTGTCTTGGTTGATAATCCAACCGTGAGATTCCAGATACTTGATTGTCTTGTGAACGACCACGTCTAGTTTTTTCACTGAGTGGTCTATCAGCAACAAGTCATCTAGATATGCCATTATCCTTACACCTTGTGTTCTTAGATTGGCCAATAAAGGGCCAGAATTTTTGTAAACACTCGTGGTGCTGTGGCCAAACCGAAGGGTAAGGCTCTGAACTGAAAATGGCGCCCTTCTACTGCAAAGCGTAGAAACTTTTGGTAGACTGGAAAGATGGGAATGTGCAAATAAGCATCTTTGATGTCGATCGCGGCTAACCAATCCTCCCCTTGTAGGGCAGTGGCCACCGATCGGATCGACTTCATCGGAAAGTCCTGATATACAGGAATTTGTATAGCCCTTTTAGAATTAATATGGGCCTTCCGTCCGCGTTTGCTTCGGGACTGTAAAGAGGTTGGAGTAAAACCCGAACCCTCATTCTTCCAGGGGAACCTCCATAATTACTCCTTGGAGCAATAGTTGTTCTAGTGCCAACAGGAGGGACTCTCTCTCCGGGGATCCCTTGGCACGTTTGACCTCAAAAATGGGAAGGAGGAGAGTCTCTTAACTCCAATCTGTATCCCAAACATACTGCGGAGGGCACCTATCTGTCTTGATCGTGTCCCGCCAGGTCTCTTGTGAACAACTGGAGTCCTCCCCCCACCCGACTGAGTGGGGGCAACCCTTCAATGAATTTAACTTTGGGGGAGGTTTTGTACCTCCCCTGACCCAGGGTTTCTCATTACCCTGCTATTGTCCCTGTTTTTTACCCCCGGGAATTGACCGAGGAGGCCGTCGGAACTGTTACACAGCCGATGCCCCAGGGACTGGAGAAGCAGGCCTCTTAAAGAGGGACCTCTAACTCTGTTTTTAACCGGCAAGAGCGTATTTTTACCGCTGGAAATTTTCTGGATATATTTGTCCAGATTTTCCCTGAATAAGCGTTCACCAAGAAATGGGACGCTAACCAGCCATTCCTTACAGGGAGCTTCAGCAGACCAGTTTTTGAGCCATAGAAGCCTACGCATATGTACTATAGACAGCGTAAGGCGGGAGGCCTGATGGACTGAATCCTTTATGGCGTCAACCGCAAAGCCTAAGGCTCTAGGGTAGATCAGCTAGGGCAAGGCCTGCTGATCTGTCAAGTCCCTCAAGACCTGTTTTAACTGATCCTTCACTGCTTAGCAGACCCCAATAGCTGCTACTGCTGGTTGTGTCACCAAGCTTGCTGTAGAAAGAAGCAGACTTTCATAAGGACTCCAATCTTTTATCTATTGGGTTCTTGAACATTTGGACATTATCCACTGGACATGTCAGTGATTTATACATACAAGAGATGGCTGCGTCCACTGTAGGGACCTTCCATTTTTTTTTTTTTTTTTGATGAACTTATCCCCATGGGATAGACCACCGGAAATCTCTTGGGGGAATAAATATTTTCTCAGGACGTTCCCAATCCTGGTAAATAAGCCCTTTCAGTAAAGGGTGAAGTGGAAAAGAACAGACAGTCTGGGGGCTTCTAGCGACCCCAACGAGGATACAGTAGTGGTTGATGGTTCCGCAAGGTGCAATTTTAAAATGCCGATCGGACCATGTTAGTCAGAGACTGAACCCACTGTTGATTCCTCTATAACAGAATCAACCTCATCCTGATCCCCTTCAGGCAGGTCGATCCCTGTATGGGACTGTTGCTCTGCTAACAGGCACTCTGAAGGAGGAGACGGAGATCGGCGTGCTTTCCCTGACAGGGAGGCAGCGATCAATGTTGACAATCTCTCTCTAATCCTCCCAGAGCTGAGGAAAAAACCTCCTCTGTTACATACACAGGAGCAGGTGAACTGAGGACAGCCACAGTACCAAGTACCCCTGCGGGGTCTCTACGGTCACTTACCTCTGAATTTCAGGGGAGACTGGTGCAGCAGAAGCATGCCCAAGATCCTCAGAGCCCGATGAGACCCCCTTCGCTTCCTGGAAGATTCAGTTCCGGAGCTTCTGGACGGCATATTCCTAAGCCTAAAGCTGAGGTATTCCAGCCGTAATACACCACTTTTACTGAGAATAGTCTAGCACAATTGCTGCTATATCACAGTTGGTGTCTACTAAAGTGCCTTTCTAGGGGATGCCTGCATCAACCGCCTCTGTGTGCCTTTATCTGTTGCTAGCTCTGTCTGTGCATTCAATAGCCAGCTATAATGTGCTTTAAAACACGCTGGACGCCCGCACATGCGCAGTAGCGCCGCGGCGCACACCTGAGCGTCATCCACCCGCCCCGCCCCTTTTTTCAGATCGCCTCTATGAATAGAGGCGCGTGCACGCGCTCGCGCGCGGGCACGTGCGCCTTCGGCGCCTTTTTTTAAAAACAATAAGGAGCTAGATGGGAGCCAGGGCCCCCTTTGCCGCAGGGCCCGGGGATGGATGAGCGCAGCAACAGGGCAGAGGAGACAGCTTCCCAGCAGAGAACATACCAACTGCCTGGATTTGATTCTGTAAGAAAAAAATCCACATTACAAGAAAAAGAACCATAGCGGCCTCTAGTGTCTAACACAGGTACCGCGGTCTTACATTTTTTTTTTTTTTTTCTTGCCTACTATTAAAATTTGTACATTTTCTCAGTAGTAACAGGCATACACAGAATATTAGCGGGAATACCTTAGGTAACAGGCAGAAAGACAAAATAGGCTTGGGGGTCCCTCAATAGAACCAAGTTCCCGAGGGCCCCCACTTACCTTTTCCTCGCCGCAGGACTTTGTTTGGTCCACAGAAGCCCAAACTCCACCTATCACGGCAGACATTGTAATCAAACCTTCAGGGACCGGGTTCCCAAGGATTCCACTCCCCTGGACCTGTATAGCACCCTGCACAGAAAACATCTTGGTCGTGGGTATGACCAGAGCTCTGGATCCCAGGGTCCAGCTCTCCTAAGAGAAGCATTACAGGCAAAACCTTGCTCTTCTCTGCAAGGCCCGGGTACCGACCGTTTAGCTATGAAGCTTTTTTGGTCGGATCCGGAATAGCTTACTGAGGCCCAAAAGAACCTGTACGCAAGCTCAGTGAAAAACACATGTTTCTTCTTGGCCAACACCTTAGACACTGGCAAAAAACTGAGGTGCTCCCGGATGGGAGGGGCTTATATAGGGGAGGGTACTTCCGGTTTTGGAAGTTGCCAGTGCCAGCACCTGACGGTATCTATATAACCCATTAGTAATGACTATGTCGCTCTGTGTCCCGTGATGTACGAGAAAGAAAATGCAACACCCACCATATTAATCTGTAGGGCCCTTGCTTTAAAAAAATATATAATGTTTGGGGGTTCAACATAATTTTCTTGCAAAAAAAATAAAATTGTTTTCATGTAAACAAAAAGGGTCAGAAAGGGCTTTGTCTTCAAGTGGTTAGAAGAGTGGATGTAAGCTTCCTAATTTTGTGTATAAAATGCCAGGACAGTTCAAACCCCCCCCCCAAATGACCCCATTTTGGAAAGTAGACACCCCAAGCTATATACTGAGAGGCATGTCGAGTCCATGGAATATTTTATATGTTGACACAAGTTGCGGAAAAAAGACAATTTATTTTTTATTTTAATTTTTTTTGCACAAAGTTGTCACTAAATGATATATTGCTCAAACATGCCATGGGCATATGTGGAATTACACCCCAAAATACATTCTGTTGCTTCTCCTGAGTACGGGGATACCACATGTGAGAGACTTTTTGGGAGCCTAGCCGCGTACGGGACCCCAAAACCAAGCACCGCCTTCAGGCTTTCTAAGGGTGTACATTTTTTATTTCACTTCTCACTGCCTATCACAGTTTCGGAGACCATGAAATGCCCAAATGGCACAAAACCCCCCCAAATTACCCCATTTTGGAAAGTAGACACCCCAAGCTATTTTCTGAGAGGTATGGTGCGCATTTTGCAGATCTCGCTTTTTGTCACAAAGTTTTGAAAATTGAAAAAAAAAAATAATTATTTTCTCTTTCTTCATTTTCAAAAACAAATGAGAGCTGTAAAATACTCACCATGCCTCTCAGCAAATAGCTTGGGGTGTCTACTTTCTAAAATGGGGTCATTTGGGGGGGGTTTTGTGTTATTTTGGCATTTTATGGCCTTCGAAACTGTGATAAGTAGTGAGGAGTGAAATCAAAAATTTGCGCCCTTAGAAATCCTGAAGGCGGTGCTTGGTTTTCGGGGGCCCGTAAGCGGCTAGGCTCCCAAAAAGTCCCACACATGTGGTATCCCTGTACTCAGGAGAAGCAGCAAAATGTATTTTGGGTTGTAATTCCACATATAACCATGGCATGTGTGAGCAATATATCATTTAGTGACAACTTTTTGTAATTTTTTTTATTTTTTTTTGTCATTATTCAATCACTTGGGACAAAAAAAAAATATTCAATGGGCTCAACATGCCTCTCAGCAATTTCCTTGGGGTGTCTACTTTCCAAAATGGGGTCATTTGCAGGGGTTTTGTACTGCCCTGCCATTTTAGCACCTCAAGAAATGAGATAGGCAGTCATAAATTAAAAGCTGTGTAAATTCCAGAAAATGTACCCTAGTTTGTAGACACTATAACTTTTGCGCAAACCAATAAATATACACTTATTGACATTTTTTTTTACTAAAGACATGTGGCTGAATACATTTTGGCCTAAATGTATGACTAAAATTGAGTCTATTTGATTTTTCTTATAACAAAAAGTAGAAAATATCTTTTTTTTTCAAAATTTTCAGTCTTTTTCTGTTTATATCGCAAACAAAAAAAAAAAAAAAAATCGCAGAGGCAATCAAATACCATGAAAAGAAAGCTCCATTTGTGCGAAGAAAAGGACGCAAATTTCGTTTGGGTACAACATTGCATGTCCGCACAATGTACAGTTAAAGCAGCGCAGTGCCAAATTGTGAAATCACCTCTGGTCATTATGGTCCGTATTGGTCCGGGGCTTAAGTGGTTAATGAGTGAAATAAGTATTTGATCCCCTATCAGAAAGGATTTCTTGCTCCCAGGTGTCTTCTATAGAGGTAACGAGCTGAACTAAACTCGGAGGAATGCTGCCTATGACCCCAAGAACACCATCCACATCGTCAAACATGAAGGTGGAAACATTATGCTTTGGTGGTGTTTTTCTGCTAAAGGGGACAGGACAACTACACCGCAACAAAAGGGACGATGGACGGGGCCATGTACCATCAAATCTTGGGTGAGACCCTCCTTCCCTCAACCAGGGCTTTGAAAATGGGTCATGGATGGATATTCCAGCATGACAATGACTCAAAACACACGGCCAAGGCAACAAAGGATTGACTCAAGAAGAAGCACATTAAGGTCTTGGAGTTTTTTTAAATGCGTTTTTTCTGGATTTTTTTGTTATTGTTCTGCCTCTCACTGTTAAAATAAACCTACCATTAAAATTATAGACTGATCATTTCTTTGTCAGTGGGCAAACGTACAAAATTAGCAGGGGATCAAATACTTTTTCCCCTCACTGTACATATACATTGTACATTCACATTAGTCCCTGCCCTCAAGGAGCTTACAATCTAAGGTCCCTAACCAACATTCATACATACATACACATACTAGGGCCAATTTAGACAGGCACCAATTAACCTACCAGCATGTCTTTGGAGTGTGGGAAGAAACCGGAGTACCCAAAGGAAACCCACGCAGGCACAGGGAGAACATACAAACTCCAGGCATCTAGTATCATGGTTGGGATTCGAACCGGCGAAACTTTTGCTGCTAGGCGGAAGTGCCAACTACACCACTGTGCTGCCATGTGTCTCTCTCTCTCTCTATATATATCTCTATCTATCTATATCCCAAAATTGCAGCGCTAAAATAGCAAGTGATAAAACCAAAAGGCAAATGAAATAAACAGTGCTAAATCTATGAGAACATAGAATAAATAAAATATTAATGTTCAAATATGTGAAGAAATCCAACATAAAGTTCTTAAATATACGTGTCTCAGTGATGATAAACGATTGAACATCAAAAGTGCACCTTCCACAGTGAAAAAAGAAAGGATGTGCCCTTACCAGATGACTAGACTCCACGTTATAGGAGCCTAGATGAGTGTAATACATACGTTTCGTTTTTGGACATAAACAGGATGATGTTTATGCACAAGTCCAAACAGACCAGGATAAAACAGTCTCCAACGTAAAAAACAGTCTGCAGATCACAAAGGAACTAGCGTGGTAAGAGTGTCTGCAAATTCTCACCACGCTAGTTCCTATGTGATCTGCAGACCGTTCTACTGCTCCCTGTCATCGGGAGCAGTGATCTCGGTCATGTTCTGGCGAGACCCCCCCCCCCCCCCCTACAGTTAGAATCACTTCTAGGATACACTTAACCCCTCGATTGCCCCCTAGTGTTTAACCCCTTCCCTGCCAGTGTCATTTACACAGTATTCAGTGCATGTTTATAGCACTGATCGCTGTATAAATTACAATGGTCCCAAAATAGTGTCAAAAGTGTCCGATGTGTCCGCCATAATGTCGCAGTCACAATAAAAATCGCAGATCGCCGCCATAACTAATAAAAATGCCATAAATCTATCTCCTATTTTGTAGACGTTATAACTTTTGCGCAAAAAAATCAATATACGCTTAATGCGTTTTTTTTTAACAAAAATATGTAGAAGAATACATATCGGCTTAAACTAAGAAATTGTTTTTTTTTTTATATTTTTTGGGAATATTTATTACAGCAAAAAGTAAAAAATATTGCTTTTTTTCAAAATTTACGCTTTTTTTGGTTTATAGCGCAAAAAATAAAAACCGCAGAGGTGATCAAATACCACAAAAAGAAAGATCTATTTGTGGGGAAAAAAAGGACGTCAATTTTGTTTGGGTACAATGTTGCACGACCGTGCAATTGTCAGCCAAAGCGACGCAGTGCCGTATCGCAAAAAGTGCTCTGGTCAGGAAGGGGGTAAATCCTTCCGGGGCTGAAGTAGTTATTATTTTAGATATTCTCTTTGACTTGTTATGGTTTATTTAATTTGGATTTGGGTTTTATCAGTTGCTATATTAGCGCTGCAATTTTAGGTTATATATTTTTTTTTATGCACGAAAGTTCTGTTGTGTAATTGCCAGCTGCTGTTTTGATTTAGTATTTCACCTGCACAATTTCTATCCACATTTTTACACACACACAGAAAATACTTCAATATTACCAGGAGCTCTGTGCGTTTTGCTGGTCAGATGTAGAAAAGAAAATTCTGCTTGCGTATAGATCATAGTCAAGGTAATATTATTTTCTTTTTGGGTTTGTGATCGACGTAAATTTACGAAAACTGGGAGCGTGCAAAATCTAGCGCAGCTCTGCATAGAAACCAGTTTTATTGTCAAAACTTAATTGAACAAGCTGAAGTTAGAAGCTGATTGGCTACCATGCAAAGCTACACCAGATTCTGAGTGCTCCCGTTTTAGAAAATCTACCCCACAATTTGATTATACAGTGCAAAAATGTTCTTCAAAGCTTAACACACTAAACATAAAATCACTTACCGTACATCAATCCCTATTTCCAAAAGAGAATATAACCGCAATCACAATAACACAGTTAGCCCAGTTCTGAGTGAAAGGCAATAAATCAATGATAAGTTTCACATTACCATTGGGAAAACACAGTTGCTAGTGGCACTGTAGTATATACCTTATGTTTTATGTGCAGAAATTGCCATATTTGCATAGCCCCAGAAAAATGCATAATGAGAAATTGCTTTTATCCTTTTAAAGGCTTCACGATGTATGCGTAAAGGTGGGAGAGCCTGTTCATCAAATATCACATGAGCAGAGCAACAGGAACTTTAACTTCTCTTAAAACTGGTATAGAGCTTTACCGCATAGCACTTTATAGCTAGGGAAGCAACAGAGATCATATGTTGACTTTTTTTTTAAGGTACATTTTAACCACTGCAAGACTGTCTATAGTAGTAGTTAATCACAATGAACTAGACTTTTCTGTATTTTGAAGACATTTCATAGCTCATCCACACCCTCGTCAGGTCTAATGAGTGTCAGGAAAATACCTCAGCATTTGTATCTACAAAGATCACACAGACATCTTGATCCATCACCATGGAATGACAGATGTTATTGCCTAAGGACAGGATGGAAGAAATAAAAATTGTGGAACCACTCTGTTCTAGTTACATAATCTTTCCCTTGGTGTAGGAAGGCTTCAAAATTGTTAATCCTTCGATTTTCATGGCAATATATGTGAAACACAGACAGTATTGAAGGCCCCCACTTCTGTTCCAGTGTGACGTAGATGGGCCTCTTTCATGCCTCCTGTAAAAAAGCTGTCCATTCTGTCCAAAAGGTACACCTCATGGTCCATGAAGGAATGTCCTTTTCCCTTAAGATATAGGAAAACTACAGACTCCTAATCTGTAGAATTTTAACTCTTACGTTAAGCCACTAATTTGTTGAGAAGTTGCTTCGTTTTAAAAACCATTCACAATTTCAGCCATGTAAATTGCACAGCAGGCTGTCTGTGTCCACTCTGCATAGCAAGCACGGACCAGTCATCTGCCTGTTCAGCTGACAGATCCCTCTGCTGAGCAGGCGGATCTGCTTGACGGCATCCACCCCGTTTGAAAGGGGCCTAAAACCTATGAAGCCTTCCTGACACCAGGGATTGGATTATTTAAAGTGATACCAAAGCTTTGTTTAAAAAAAAACACAAAAAAAACAAACATGTCATACTTACCTCCACTGTGCAGCTAGTTTTTTACATTAGATAACCCCCTAGGAGGAGCGCTCTCCTGCCCCCGACGCCATTGGATTTGGTTGACAGCAGCGGTGAGAAGGACGGCGGGGACGCGCCCACAGAATTCGGGGCCCAGGTAAGTAAAACGGGGGGGGGGGGTGCATAGGTTGCGTTAAGGTGAAATAACACAAAGGTTTACAACCCCTTTAACTACAATCGTCACACATCTCATCCTGTTCTTAGACAATAGCATCTGACTTTCCATAGTGATTAGATCAAGGTGTTTATGCTACCAGTGTGGATAAAAAACAGGGGTATTTTCCTGAAACCGATTAAGCCCTGCACACCGCATTCCTGTGCAAATCACATGCGATTCTGTGTGGTGTGATTTGAGTCTATTCATTTGAATAGCTGAAATCGCACCACATCCGCATGAAAAAAAAAGTGAGGGCAGCTTTTTTTTGTTCACAGTGGAACCGGATCACATGGGTGTTTACACCCATGCGATCTGGTTTAGGCAAACGCACTGTATTTTGCGACCTGCTTTTGGGGTGTCGTTAACTTTTAATTGACACCTGCAGCAGATTGCATGAACACGCACAGGAATTGAGTTTCCCACATCAGTGTGAACCAGGGCTAAAACCGAACAATTGGCTTGGAGACGTTATTAGGAGAAATTTACAGAACAGGTCCAGTTTGATGTGACTATCTATTAGTACAGGGGTCTTCAAACTATGGCCCTCCAGTTGCATAATGCCTAGTCATGTCTGCGAATGTCAGGGTTTTACAATGCCTCGTGGGATGTGTAGTTCCAAACAGCTGGAGGGCCGTAGTTTGAAGTTCCCTGTACTAGTAGATATACCATGACCTGGGTAGATGAGAACCTTCATAGATGATACAAGACTGTGCTTTTTGTTTTTCTCAAAAATTAAAAAAAGGCTTCTACTCACATTTGGCTCCTGCTGTCGGGGCATTCCTCTGGAGATGGGACTGAGCCTGTGTCAGGGTCCTGTTCTAACTCAAGAGAGTTATCTTGGATCTGCTGGCTCCTCTGATGCTGCTGTATCATCTCTCGCAGAGCCTTTTGAACATCTGCAATTTCTCGCTGTGCGTTCTGGAAGCCAGCATGCAGTTCTGAAAATAGCACCCCAAAATCAGACATTTTTTCAGGAATGTCTTCTACTGCTCCTGAGATGTCCTCCTCTATTCCAGCACCGGTGTCCATCTTGGTCTCCTGCGATTTGCAGCCTGTGTTCCAACTCCACCATAGCTCATACAGCTTCATATAAGCCAAGTACGCCTGGAGACTGTCAAAAGCAGCAGAACTGTGTTTATTGTCTGGATTGAGGTTACTCCTCAGCTCCTCACATCCTGAATAAAAAAGAAAATACATATTCCTGTTGTTAGGACTGGCATTGAGAAAGCGTAAAAGAGAAAGCCATTAAAATGCTAAAATAAATACTGTTGAAGTCCTACAAGGAAAACCTGGGTCATAAAGGCAACTGGATGGAAGAGTCTTACGAAATCTAGTGAACTTTCTTTGACTCCAGTATATGTCCACCACTACCTGCTCTGTGGCAAACTGCCATCGTTTTTCTTTTTCCCGATGATACGAGGAGGACAAAGTACAAAACCAGAATGTATCATGTAGTGATCAGCTTAGTTGTACGGTGTAAATTCACCTAAAATGTTTCAAAGCCTCCAACTCACAGTAGGATGCCATTTAGTAAGTGCCACATTTTAACATAACCATATAGTAATCCTGCGAAAACCTTGGCCCTGCCTAAACTTATTGTGCTTTTGGTGTCCATTAGGGTTGTCCCGATACCGATACTAGTATCGGTATCGATACAGAGCATTTGCCCAAGTACTTGTACTCGGGCAAATGCTCCCGATGCTTCACCCGATACCTGGACAGTCAGCGGTGATCAGTGCGTGGGAGATCACCGCTGTATAGATTTAAAAGTCTCTCCGCCTCCCCCCCCCCCCTTTAAGCTGCTGTAGTGAAATCAGCGGTGATCGGTGCTTGTAACTCACACACGATCACCGCTGACTGTCCTCGCATCCTCCTCCAGCCCCCCTCCATTCTGCGGTCTCGTGTCCCCTCCACTCTGGTGTCTCCCTCCGTCCGTGACCCCCTCCACTCTGGTGTCTCCCTCCGTCCGTGACCCCCTCCACTCTGGTGTCTCCCTCCGTCCGTGACCCCCTCCACTCTGGTGTCTCCCTCCGTGCTGCCATCCCCTTCCGTTCTCCTCCTCCACCCCCTCTTACTGTCAGGATGGAGAGCGGAGGTAGGAGCCGGTAAACCCGGCTCCTTACTGTTCCGAATGAACAGAGTCAGTGATCACTGACTCTGTTCATTCACAAAACTGAAACATCGTAAACTGTGTTACAATGTTTCAGTTTATGAATGGAGAGGAGCCGCTGTCTTCTCTCCATTCATTTTCAGCGCAGCTGAGGCTGCTGAGAAAGGGACTGGGGAATCTGTCCCTAGTCCCTTTCTCTGTCTCAAAGGGGAGATGTCAGAGGTCTGTTAAGACCCCTGATATCTCACCAAAGCCCCCCAACAGGGCTGATAATTTTTTTTTATAAAAAAATAAATAATAAAGAAATGAATTGTAAAAAATAAATAAAATAAAATAGAAGAAAAAACACACTGACACTGTCCACCCCCCACCCCTTAAAAAAAAGAAAACATTATAAAAAATCAATCAATAAATAAATAAAAAAAATTGTAAAAAAAAAAATTTTTTTTTTTAAAAGAGATAAAAAAAAAGTATCGGTATTCGGTATCGGCGAGTACTTGGAAAAAAGTATCGGTACTTGTACTCGGTCTTAAAAAAGTGGTATCGGGACAACCCTAGTGTCCATAGTTTTAAGCCCATCCTTCTGAAGACGGCAAATACTACTACTCTTCCTTAGGAGCCGGTTCAACTTGAATCACACTGTGCAACTCAGGTTTCCTGCCCCTCATTCTGGTGTGTACCAGTCCTTATGCTGAAATTTAGGGATTTACATGTCTTAAATCCGCACCAGGTACAGTACTTACATAACTGATGAGAGTCATGTGTGCTGGTGGTTGCTCTGTCATTTGAAATCCTCAGTCCTTTGTACCCTAGATATCCCCACAGCTGTGATCTGCGGGTGTTATTACGAGTGAATCTACCTTTCACAAGCACTTACCAAAACGGCTCACTATGCCTGCCTTTTCTGTTCCCCTGCTCCATTCCAAAAAGCTGTACTATCAGTTCTTGTGAAGGAGAGCACTCTATGCATAGAGGAGGCACACCTCCCATCCTCCAGACAAGTGCCTGGGACAAGTGCAGTCACTCATATTACCCCAACAGTACTAGAGGATCCCAGCTGCTGTGGTATCAGAGAAGGAAGAATGAGGATTTCAAGGAACAGTGCACCCACCAGTAAACATACTGTCCCCCCGATGCGGAAAAAAATAAATACAAAAAAATTCCAAACTTCATCTTTATTTCTTCACTGCTGAGCGCTAAAACATACCCTTTAATGAAACCTGGAATAAGTACTACCAACAGATCATGAAATACAATCCAGTAGCTTATGGAGGAGTGAGAATCATCTGTTTAATTCTCAGTGGCTAATTAATTAATATACAGTTAGGCCCATATATATTTAGACACAGTCAAAATTTTCATACTTTTGGCTCTGTATGCCAGCAGAATAAAATTAAAAAGAAACAATCCAAATTAATTTGAAGTGTAGACTTTTAGTTTAAATTCAAGGGGGTGAACATAAATATCAGGTACAAATTTTAGGAACTGCAACCATTTTTATAAACAGTCCACCCCCCCATTTTCAGCGGCTCAAATGTAATTGGACAAATTAATATAATCATAAATAAAATGTTCATTTTTAATATTTTGTTGAGAATCCTTTACTGGCAATGACTGCCTAAAGTCTGGAACCCAGGGACTGGGTTTCCTCCTTTCTGATGCTTTGCCAGGCTCTAACTGCAGTTCTTTGTTTGTGGGTCTTTCTGCCTTTAGTTTTTCCTTCAGCAAGTGAAATGCATGCTCAATTGGGTTGAGATCAGGTGATTGACTTGGCCATTGCAGAATACTCCACTTCTTTTCCTTTAAAAGCTCCTGGGTTGCTTTTGCAGTGTGTTTTGTATAATTGTTCATCTTTACTTTGGAGCGCCGTCCAAATCAACTTTGCTGCATTTGGCTGAATATGGGCTGACAGTATATCTGTAAACACTGCAAAATTCATCCGGCTGCTTCTGTCACATCATCAATAAACACCAGCGACCCAGTGCCACTGGAATCCATTCATGCCATCACACTGCCTCCACCATGTTTTACAGATGACTCTGTGTGCTTTGGATCATGAGCTGTTCCAAGCCTTCTCCACACTTTCTTCCCATCATTCTGGTACAGTTTAATCTTAGTTTTATCCATCCAAAGAATGCTTTTCCAGAATTGGTTTGGCTTTTTTAGATGTTTTTTGGTAAAGTCTAATCTGGCTTTTCTATTCTTCAGGCTTGTGAATGGTTTGCACCTTGTGGTGAACCCTCTGTATTTGGTCTCGTGAAGTTTTCTCTTGATTGTAGACGTTGACAATGATACGCCCACATCCTGGAGAGTGTCCTTCACTTGTCTAGATGTTGTAAATGAGTTTTTCTTTACCATAGGGAGGACCCTGCGACCATCCACCACTGTTATCTTCTCTGGACGTCCAGGCCTTTTTATGTTGTTGAGCTCACCAGTGCATTCTTCTTTCCTCAGAATGTACCAAACAGTTAATTTGGCCACTCCAAATGTTGCTGCTATCTCTCTGATGGATTTGTTTAGTTTTTT
Organism: Rana muscosa; assembly: GCA_029206835.1. Taxonomy (NCBI): domain Eukaryota; kingdom Metazoa; phylum Chordata; class Amphibia; order Anura; family Ranidae; genus Rana; species Rana muscosa. The sequence goes on from CM055118.1 coordinate 111,215,910, forward strand.
AAGCCTTACAATGGCCTGTTTTATTTGCATGGACAGCTCCTTTGAACGCATGATGTAGGTTCACAGCAAAAGATTGCAAATACCACACTAAAGCCTTGTACACACGATCCAATTGTTGGCAGGGGATTGTCTGTTGACAGACTGTTGTCCTAAAATTTGACCGTTAGTACGCTCCTTTTGACAATTGTTGTCCAACTTTCTGACAACAAATGTTGGATGACATGCTAGTAAATTTTCGCCGGACAACGGTTGGTTGTCAGATTTTCTGACGGTCAGTACATAAGTCCGTCACACAAAAGTTGAAAGTACAAACACGCATGCTCGGAATCAATGCTCAACCAAACACAAAATTAGCAGAAGGGGCCCAAATGGTGGCTCTCAAGAGCTGAAATTCCTTGTAGTACGTTACTACATTCGTGTTTGTTGGCCGACCATTGTGTATCGTTAGTATGCAAGACAAGATCCAGCCACACGCCTTTAAGACAAAAATCTGATGCTCGGTTGGCCAACAGTTGGATAGTGTGTACGAGGCTTTAGAATCAACTCCAGACCTTTTACCTACCTAATTGATGAAGAAAGAACGAAGTAGCTCACACCTGGCCATGAAACAGCTTGATTCAATTGTCCAATTACTTGTGGTCCCTTGAAAAGTGTGTGGGGGGGGGGGGGGGGGGGGGGGAGTTAGTCTTGAGAGCTGTAATGCCTAAACCAGGGATCTCAAACCTGCGGCCCTCCAGCTGTTGAGGAACTACAAGTCCCATCATGCCTCTGCCTATGGGAGTCATGCTTGTAACTGTTTAGCCTTGCAATGCCTCATGGGAATTGTAGTTCTGCAACAGCTGGAGGGCCACCAGTTTGAGACCCCTGGCCTAAACCCTTCCTACGATTTGGATGTACATACCCTCAAATTAAACCTTAGTCTGTGCAATTTCAGCCCATATCCTTTATATAACTATAGCTTGAATATATTTTGGTAAATACCTGAAAAAAAAAAATTGTGCCTGTGTCCAAATATATATGGACCCAACTTTATAAAGCTGAACTCTTTGTGGCTAAGTTATTGATGCATGAAGCTGAACTCTCTGTGGCTAATTATGGATCACAATCTCAGCATGAGTTAAAGTGGTTGTTAACCGCATGCCGACCAGCCGCCAGTTAGAATGCGGCAGGTTGGCTCGACTGCGTGAATCACCGTAGGTGTACGTCTGGCTCATACACAGCGATCTGTGGGCGCGCGCCGATTGGCCAGCGGGGGATTGTTCCCCGCGGAGATAGAACGGGGATCTGCTAAAGCAGGGATATGCAATTAGCGGACCTCCAGCTGTTGCAGAACTACAAATCCCATGAGGCATAGCAAGACTCTGGCAGCCACGAGCATGACACCAAGAGGCAGAGGCATGATGGGACTTGTAGTTTTGCAACAGCTGGAGGTCCGCTAATTGCTTATCCCTGCGCTAAAGTAAACAAGGCAGATTCTATGTTCTGTCAGGGGATGACACAGAGATCCCGTCTTTCTTTTATGCAGGAAGTCGGATCTGTGTGTTGTCCCAGGCAGCCCATCCCCCATACAGTTAGTAAACAGACACAGGAAACAGATTTAACCCCTTGATCGCCCCTGTTAACCTCTTCCCTGCCAGTGCCATTAGTACAATGTCAGTGCATATTTCTTTTTCGTACATCACGGGACACAGAGCGACTTAGTCATTACTAATGGGTTATATAGATTACCTTCAGGTGTTGGCACTGGCCAATTCCAAACCGGAAGTACCCTCCCCTATATAAGCCCCTCCCATCCGGGAGCACCTCAGTTTTTTGCCAGTGTCTAAGGTGTTGGCCAAAGAGTAACATGTGTTTTCACTGGGCTTGCGTACAGGTTCTTTTGGGCCTTAGTAAGCTGTTCCGGATCCCACCAAAAAAGCTTCATAGCTAAACGGTCGGTACCCGGGCCTTGCAGCAGAAGAGCAAGGTTTTGCCTGTAATGCCTCTCTTAGGAGGGCTGGACCCTGGGATCCAGAGCTCTGGTCATACCCACGACCAAGATGTTGTCTGTGCAGGGTGCTATACAGGTCCAGGGGAGTGGAATCCTTGGGAACCCGGTCCCTGAAGGTTTAATTACAATGCCTGCCGTGATAGGTGAAGTTTGGACTTCTGTGGACCAAACAAAGTCCTGCGGCGGGGATCAGGTAAGTGGGGGCCCCCAGGAACTTGGTTCTATTGGGGGACCCCCAAGCCTAATTTGTCTTTCTGTCTGTTACCTAACGGTATTCCCGCTAATATCTGTGTATGCCTGTAACTACTGAAAATGTAAAATTTTAATAGTAGTCAAGAAAAAAAAAAAAAAAAAAAAAAAAAGGGGACCGCGGTACCTGTGTTAAACCACTAGAGGCCGCTGTAGTCCATTTTTCTTGTCATGTGGATCTTTGGTTTTCTCAAGTCAAAAGATCCAGGCAGTTGGTAAGTTTCTCTGTGGGAATCTACTTCCTCTGCCCTGTTGCTGCGCTCATCCACCGCACAGGCCCTCCGGCAAAAAGGGCCCTGGCTCCTAGTCCCCTGTTTGATTTCGAAAAGGGCGCCAATGGCGCGCGCACGCGCCTCCTATGAAAAAAAGGGGCGGGGCGGGTGGATGACGCTCGATGCGCGCCGCGGCGCTTCTGCGCATGTGCAGGCGTCCCAGCATGGTTAAAAGACACAGTACAAGTGTCAGCTGGATGCAAACAGAGCTAGCAACAAACAGTGGCACACAGAGGCGGTTGATGCAGGCATCCCCATAGAAAGGCACTTTAGTGGACACCAGCTGGTATATAGCAGCAACTGTGTTAGACTATTACCAGCAAAAATTGGTGTATGACGACGGGAATACCTCAGCTTTGTGCTTAAAGGATATGTCGTCCAGACGCTCCGGAAATAGGTCTTCCAGGAAGCCAAAGGGGTCTCCATCGGGCTCTGAGGATATTGGGCATGCTTGTACTGCACCAATCTCCCCTGAGAATTCAGAGGTCAGTAGCCGTAGAAACCCCGCAGGAATGCCTGGTGCTGCGGCTGTCCCCAGTCCACCTGCTCCTGTATATATAACAGAGGAGGTTTTATCCTCAACTCTGGGAGGATTGGAAGAGAGATTAACAGCATTGATCGCTGCTTCCCTGTCACAGGAAAAGCGCGTCCGATCTCCATCTCCTCCTTCAGAGTGCCTGTTAGTGGAGGAACAGCCCCACACAGAGATCGACCTACCTGAAGGGGATCAGGATGAGGTTGATTCAGTTATGGAGGAATCAACAGTGGAAGAACCTTTCTCAGCATCTCAGGCTGAAAGATTATGGGTTCAGTCTCTGACTAATATGGTCCGATCAGCATTTAAAATGCCTCTGGCGGAACCACCATCCACTACGGTTTCCTCGCTGGGGTCGCTAAAAGCTCCCCAGGCTGTCTGTTCCTTCCCAATCCACCCTTTATTAGAAGGGCTTATTTACCAGGATTGGGAGCATCCTGATAAAATATTTGCTCCCCCCAAGAGATTTCCGGTGATCTATCCCATGGAGGATAAGTTCATAAAAAAATGGAGGGTCCCTACAGTGGACGCAGCCATCTCTTCTGTTAACAAATCACTGACATGTCCAGTAGATAATGTTCCAATGTTCAAAGACCCAATAGATAAAAAATTGGAGTCTTTACTAAAATCTGCTTTCTCTACAGCAAGCATGGTGACACAACCTGCGGTAGCGGCGATTGGAGTCTGCCAAGCAGTGAAAGATCAGTTGAAACAAGTCTTAAGGGACTTACCAGATCAGCAGGCTCTTGCCCTAGCTGACCTGCCTAGAGCCTTGTGTTTTGCGGTGGACGCCATAAAGGATACAATCCAACAGGCCTCCCGCTTTACGCTGTCTATAGTACATATGCGTAGGCTTCTGTGGCTCAAAAACTGGTCTGCTGAAGCTCCCTGTAAAAAACTGCTGGTTAGCTTCCCATTTCATGGAGAACGCTTATTTGGAGAAGATCTGGACAAATATATCCAGAAAATTTCTGCCGGTAAAAGTTCACTCTTACCGGTTAAGAACAAGGGTAGAAGTCCTTCTTTTAAGAGGCCTACTTCTCCAGTCCCTGGCACATCGGCTGTGAAACAGTTCCGACGGCCTCCGCGGTCAAATCCAGGGGGCAGAAATCAGGGACAATCACAGGGTAACAAGAAACCCTGGGTCAAGAGAGGTACAAAACCTCCCCCTAAGTCATGAAGGGTTGCCCCCACTCAGTCGGGTGAGGGGAAGACTTCAGTTGTTCACAGAGACCTGGCGGGACACCATCAGAGATGGGTGATCTCCGCAGTAAGTCTGGGATACAGGCTGGAGTTAAAAGACATTCCTCCTGCCCATTTTTATAAGGTCAAACGTGCTAAGCGATCCCCAGAAGAGTGGATCCCTCCTTCTGGCACTAGAGCAACTATTGCCCCAAGGGTAATCATGAAGGTTCCCTTGAAAGAAAACGGGTTCGGGTTTTACTCGAACCTTGTCACAGTCCCCAAACCAAATGGGGACATGAGGCCCATATTAAATATAAAAGGGCTAAACAAGTTCCTACATATCAGGACTTTTTCGGATGGGGTCGATCCGATCGGTGGCCACCGCCCTACAAGGGCAGGAATGGTTAGCCTCGATCGACATAAGGGATGCTTATTTGCATATGCCCATCTGTCCGGCCCACCAGAAATTTCTACGCCTTGCAGTAGAAGGGCGCCATTTTCAGTTCAGAGCCTTACCTTTTCGGTCTGGCCACGGCACCACGAGTGTTCACAAAAATTCTGGCCCTACGATTGGCCAAACTAGGAACACAAGGTGTAACGATAATGGCATATCTAGACGACTTGTTGCGGATAGACCACTCAGTGAAAAAAACTAGAAGTGGTCGTTCACAAGATAATCAAGTATCTGGAATCTCACGGTTGCATTATCAACCGAGACAAGTCAGCCCTAAAACCAGTCAAAAGCCTGGAATACTTGGGGGCTAACACTGGATTCAAATCAGAGAAAGATTTTCTTACCTCCAGAGAAGGTGTCGTCTTTGAAAGATTTGACCCACTTAGTGGGTACAAAAAAGGAAAACCATCCATACGCCTGTGTATAAGGCTGCTGGGAAAAATGGTGGCTTCATTCGAAGCGGTACCCTACGGTCAATTCCATTCAAGGAACTTGCAGAGGGCCATACTGTCAGCCTGGAACAAAGAAGTTCAGGCTTTAGACTTACCAATGTCCCTGTCCCCTTCCGTTCGCAAGAGCCTCCATTGGTGGTTGGTGCCCCAGAATCTGGGAAGGGAAACCCTTCAGTCCGGTTTCTTGGAAGGTGGTCACTACAGTTGCCAGCCTCATAGGCTGGGGGGCAGTACTGGAGCAATGGTCTCTCCAGGGCAAGTGGTCAGAAGCAGAGAAGGCCCTGCCCACCAATCTCTTAGAGATACGAGCAGCCCGGTATGCCCTAGTAGCATGGACATCCAAACTCCAAGGGTCACCTGTCAGAATTCAATCAGACAATGCCACAGCAGTGGCATATATCAATCTCCAGGGTGGCACCAGGAGTCGTGCAGCCCAGAGGGAAGCGAATTGCATCCTGGAATGGGCAGAAAGGTATGTCACAGCCATATCCGCGGTTTTCATCCCAGGAGTGGAAAATTGGAGAGCGGACTTTTTAAGTCGCCAGCAATTATGCCCGGGGGAATGGTCTCTTCACCCCGAGGTTTTCCAGGCAATATGCCAGCGGTGGGGAACACCGGATGTAGATCTGCTAGCATCCAGATTCAACGCAAAGGTGGACAGATGTGTCTCGCACAAAGGATCCCCTAGCTTGCGGTTCGGATGCCCTAGTGTTCCCTTGGGATCAGTTCAAGCTGATATATGCATTCCCACCGCGATTAATCCGCAGAATCAGGGTAGAAAAGAAACCAGTGATTCTGGTGGCTCCAGCGTGGCCCCGAAGGGCATGGTACGCGGAGATTGTAAAAATGTCAGTGGGAAGTCCTTGGACCCTCCCACATCGTCCGGACCTGCTTTCGCAAGGACCGATATACTACCCTTCCTTACCAGCCCTAGGTTTGACGGCCTGGCTATAGAAGCCCACATTCTAAAAAAGAGAGGGCTCTCTAATCCTGTGGTATCTACCATGATCAATGCCAGGAAGCCGGTATCCAGGCAGATCTATTATAGGATCTAGAAGGCGTACATCACGTGGGGTGAGGCCAGGAAATGGCATCCACGTAAGTACGTAATAGGTAGGATTCTGGACTTCCTACCGTGGGCTGTACATAGGAAGCTTGCCTTGAGTACTATCAAGGGTCAGACGGCCTTGTCAATATTTTTTTCAAAGGCCCTTGGCTTTGCATTCATTAGTCAAAGCTTTCATACAAGGAGTGATGCGTATTAGCCCTCCGGTTAGTATTCCCATATGTCCATGGGACTTAAACCTGGTTCTGTCGGTTCTACAGAAACAACCATTTGAACCATTGCGGCACATTTTCTTGGTTCTTTTCACCAGGAAATTGATTTTCTTAGTAGCCATTTGTTCGGCTAAAAGAGTATCGGAATTAGCCACCTTGTCCTGTAAGGAGCCATATCTGGTTATCCATAAGGACAGAGTAGTGTTACGTCCTCATCCAGCCTTCTTCCTAAGGTGGTATCGAGGTTCCATTTGAACCAAGATGTGGTTCTTCCTTCCTTTTTCCCCAAACCTAGTTCGGTAGAGGAAAAGTTATTGCATTCTTTGGATGTAGTAAGAGCAGTCAAAGCTTATCTTAAAGCCACTGCTCAGATTCGTAGAACGGATACTTTGTTTGTTCTGCCGGAAGGCCCCAGAAAGGGTCAGGCAGCATCAAAAATCTACTTTAGCCAAGTGGATTCGACAGGTCATAATACAAGCCTATGGCTTGAAAAGGAGACCGCCTCCGTTCAAAGTTAGGGCGCACTCCACAAGAGCAGTTGGAACTTCATGGGCAGTGCATCACCAGGTCTCCCTGGCTCAAGTCTGTAAGGCCACAACATGGTCCTTAGTACACACGTTTACTAGATTCTACCAGGTAGACGTCAGAAGTCAGGAGGATGTCGCCTTTGGGCGCAGTGTGTTGCAGGCCGCAAAAGAGCCTCATGCCTGATGGCGCCCAGCTTATGTATCCCTCCCCTCATTTGGCATTGCTTTGGGACGTCCCATTAGTAATGACTAAGTCGCTCTGTGTCCCGTGATGTAAGAAAAAGGGATTTTTATAACAGCTTACCTGTAAAATCCTTTTCTTGGAGTACATCACGGGACACAGAGCTCCCACCCCTCTTTTTGGGACACTTATTGCTTGGCTACAAAACTGAGGTGCTCCCGGATGGGAGGGGCTTATATAGGGGAGGGTACTTCCGGTTTGGAATTGGCCAGTGCCAACACCTGAAGGTAATCTATATAACCCATTAGTAATGACTAAGTCGCTCTGTGTCCCGTGATGTACTCCAAGAAAAGGATTTTACAGGTAAGCTGTTATAAAAATCCCTTTTTTTAGCACTGATCACTGTTACTAATGTCACCGGTTCCCAAAAAAGTGTCAAAAATGTCAGTTAGGTGTCCAATGTGTCCACCGCAATGTCGCAGTCCAGCTAAAAATCACTGATCACCGCCGTTACTAGTAAAAAAATAAATAAAAAAAAATGGCATAAATCTATCCCTTATCTTGTAGACGCTATAACTTTTGCGCAAACCAATCAATATACACTTATAGGGTTTTTTACCAAAAATATGTAGCAGAATACAAATTGGCCTAAAATGATAAAGAAATTTGATTATTTTTTAAAAATTTTTATTGGGTATGTTTTATAGCAGAAAGTAAAAAATATGTTGTTTTTTTTTTCAAAATTGTCGGTCTTTTTTGTTTATAGCGGAAAAACAAAACAAAAACGCAGAGGTGATCAAATACCACCAAAAGAAATCTCTATTTGTGGGAAAAGAAGGACATCAATTTTATTTGGGTACAGTTTTGCACGACCGCGCAATTGTCAGTTAAAGTAACAGTGCGGTATTGCAAAAACGGCACGGTCAGGAAGTGGATAAATCCTACCGGGGGTGGAAGTGGTTAAGCCACTAGTATAAACATACAATCCCCTCTGTTATGTGTCCCAGTGTCTATGCTATCAAATTTTGTTTTTGATTTCTACCTTATATCAGAGCGTCTCCTGGCACTCACATGACTCCACAGCTCTCTCCTCTCCTAGGCTGACAGCTATAATGGGAGGGGCCCAAGAACTCCTGCTGATATCAGCTAGGGAGGAGAGAGAGAAGAGCCGTCACGTGAGCGACGGTAAACACTCTAAAATAAGGTAGAAATCTGCATTTTTTTTTTTAATATAGCACAGACACTGGGACACAATGTTATCTTTTCTGTTAAATAACATTACAGTATGTGTCCCAGTGTCTGTGCTATATAAAGCTATGATAGCAGCAGGAGGGGAGGGCTGGGGAGTGGACGGAGCTGACAGGCAGGGAGGGGAGGGGGGAGAGCAGAGCGGAGAGCTGTGGATGACGGAGGCACGTAAACTGACCACAGTGTCAGGGTTCAGCAGCCATGATAAACCGTGGTCCGTTTACAGGGGAAAGGGCAGAACCAGGCAGGATCAGCCACTTTTTTTAGGTTATACAGGGGGGGGGGGCAAATTACACAGCACATGCACTGGGCAATTATTCATGCTTTAAAGTGATATTAAAGCTTCAATTTTTATTTTTTAAATAACAAAACATGTCATACTTACCTCCACTGTGCAGTACGTTTTGCACAGAGTGGCCCCGATTGTCCTCTACCAGGGTCCCACGGTGGCTCTCGCGGCTCCTCCCCGCATTAGATAACCCCCTCTGGGAAGCACTCTCCAGAGGGGGTTACCTTGCGCGCGCACGCTCCTGTGTCATACACTCGGCGTCCATAGATGCCGAGTGCAAGACTCGGCCCTGCGCCCCGGTGGCCGCGTCATTGGATTTGATTGACAGTAGCAGGAGCCAATGGCTGCGCTGCTATCAATCTATCCAATGAAGAGCCGAGAAGCCGTGGAGAGAGCGACGTGGGAGTGGGCCCACGGAAATTCGGGGCTCGGGTAAGTAAAACGGGGGGGGGGGGGGGGGGGGGGGCTGGACACTGCAAGGTGTTTTTTTCACCTTAAAGCGGAGTTCCACCCAAAAGTGGAACTTCTGCTCATCTTATTTCTTTGACAGGTATCCTTTCCCACTAGCTAGAGTCCCTGCCGTGGAGTCGTGACGTCACCGAGGGGCTCCCTCCTCCTCCGCCGGGCCAATAGGAGAGAGGAGCGGGGCCTCGCACATGCGCAGTAGGGTCCCCGGCGTGAAGCCAAAAGGCTACACTGCCGGGTTTCCGTACCCGCAATGGCGGCGGAGCACCCGACAGCTGATGGAAACATCAGCTGCGAGAGCCGACATCGCTGGACTCCAGAACAGGCAAGTGTTCGATTATTAAAAGCCAGCAGCTGCAGTATGTGTAGCTGCTGGCTTTTAATGTTTTTTTTTTTTTTGGGGCGGAACACCGCTTTAATGCATAGGATGCATTAAGGTGAAAAAACACGAGGGTTTACAACCCCTTTAAAGGGAACAGTATTCATTTCAACAAACGCTTTAACAGAAATAGAAAAGCTAGAAATTCTAGCCAAGAATTACAATGTTTTAAAATTACCCTGTCCCCAGTGGGGACACTGCTCTTCACTGCCTATGCCAGAGATGCAACAGAATTAGGAACTCCCCCACCTTTGACAGCGGTTTCTTTCAGAAGATTTTTTTCCTTTATACCTGTTTTAATGATGTCTGAAATTTTTGATTTTCCCTCTCCGTGACAGGAAGCAAGGGTGAATCATTACTGGGGGCAGCACCTGCAAGAGAAACCTGACAGAAAAACCCAACAGTTCTCACATGCGGACCAAAGCTAAAAACACAAATGACGCGAGTTTCATTTTAAGTTCTAGAAGCTACAATGCTTTAGTGCCCACTTTAAAACTAAAATAATTATTTTTGTGTGGCGCTGGCCTTTAAAGTACAGATATACCTTTAACAGAGACTACAATAACCCACCATCTAGCCCTCCTGAACTAATCTGCACTAAACCCCTACCTAAGCTGCTTACTTAGCTCAGTTGGACCGCAGTAGCCTGTTCTATTCTTCATCACCACTGGCTACATCTGCCCTGTAAACCCCCATAAAAACTTGAATAGGGCTGTATTCCAAGTCTGGAGACAACTAGAAGGTGACCCCTACACAAGTCCATGAGGGCTCACCTTGCAGACATGGCAAGCAGCGAAGAAAATTTTGGCTTGGAAAGGATGAAGAAATGGAGTGTGGCACGGTTGTCCTACCTGTAAGTAAGCAACTAGAATAGGATTTTGAGGGTAGATGGGATCAGAAGGGGTGTGGAGGGTGGGTAACTGTAGTTTATAGTAAAGATATAGCTGTTCTATAAGATAAGATTTTAATTGCTAAAAGAGGGTGACCAAAGCAGTTATTACAGCACTCTGTTTCTACATGAACTGTACTGTAAAAAAAAAAGTAGAGGTGGGAGGCACCTGTAGTATGTAAAGAAAAACCCTGAGATCTCCAAAACCTCTCATTGTCCTATTAGGTGCCCATGTTTTCCGTTTTGGATGGAATTTTAGGGTTCCGTTAGGAATCACTGAACACATTCCCATATCAAAGAGATTGCATCGAGAACAAGATTTCACACTTCAATGTGGATATCCTTCTTCTTGGTCCTTACCATCTGGAAGCAAAAGTCGAGCAATATCTTGCATTAAAGTGAAATGTCCAGCTTGCTGACATCTGTGGAGGCTGCGAAGTAAGGCAGGTGCAGCCTCATCCGAGTTCCTCAAGAGATAACCGAGAGCGGACAGTGCCACCTCCTGGGAGATGTGGAGTAGCAGCTAAATGGAAACAAAAAGCACAGATAAGCAACGAAAATGGCAACTTTATTTCTTTTACATCTTTGAAAAACGTACAAAATTTTATGTGCATAAATCCACTTGCAACAAACTCATCACTGCATATTTTAGAGAAGGCCTATGATTTAAATGTGAAACCTGAACATATATTTTGTCATGCATTTTAATTTTAAGAGATTGTTCTTTTTTTACCACTTTTCTACCGCACACCGTCATATGACAACCTTGAATTTGAGGGGGGATATCTGAATGATGGGTGCAGCTACAGGCATCATTCAGATATCATTATTTCCAGCCAGCGATTCTGTGCACGATAAGAATGATCATAGTGGCAGTTTCGCCGCTTGATCGTTCCTATAGGCGACGGGAGGGGACACCCCCCCCCTTTCCCACCGCCATCAGGTGCTTCTCCGGGCTCTCCCGTGCCATCGGGGACCCGGAGAAAACAATCGGCCAGCGCCGGATGAGGACCATAGAGATTTCCGGTGACCAGATGGTCACCAGTCATCTCTGACCGTCGGAGGCCCGTGCACGATGTTATGACGTCACGCCCGGGTTCCCAGAGGTAAACAAAGCTGTGATCGCGGCTGTCAGCATAAGATCGGTGAATTTTTTTTCACAATCTCATGCTTTCCAGCCTGGAGGAGAGATGTGGGGTCTTATTGACCCACATCTCTACATAAAGAGGACCTGTCATGATAGATTCCTATTACAAGGGATGTTTACATTCCTTGTAATAGGAATAAAAGTGCTCAAAAAAATTAAAATGTAAAAAAAATTGCAAAAATATATTTTTTTAAGTAAAATAAATAAATAATAAAAATAAATAAAACGCCCCTGTCCCCGGTAGCTTGCGCTCAGAAGCGAACACACACACATACCGTATATACTCGAGTATAAGCAGAGTTTTTCAGCACATTTTTTTTGTGCTGAAAATGCCCCCCTCGGCTTATAATCGAGTCACCTTTTTGCGCCTGATCTCCCAAAATTTTGGGGACCTGGTACTGGCCGGCCGTAGGTCCCCTGGACCCCAAACTTGGCACACATGTAGCCCCACTCTTCCTCTACAGGTGTGCAAAGTTTGTTGTCCAAGGATCCTACGGCCGGGGAGCACCGATTTTTCAAAGCACCCCTTCCATAGACTCCCATGTTAAACGGTCATTTCTCCGGTGACTTTGGGGACCCGTTCCGGCCGATCGTAGATCCCCTGGATCCGGAACTTGGCACACATGTAGCCCTCTACAAGTGTGTAAAGATTTTTGTTTGGGGGACCTACGGCCGGGGAGCACCGATTTTTCAAAGCCGGGCACCCCTTCCATAGACTCCCATGTTAAACGTCAGTCTAGTCATGGACACAGTGAGGCATGGGCAGAGTGAGGAATGGGCACAGTGAGGCATGCACATGGGCACAGTGAGGCATGCAGATGGACACCCTAGGCATCGCCTATGGAGATTTTTAAGTACTGAAGTTTGGCGCCATTCCATGAGTGTGCGCAATTTTAAAGCGTGACATGTTAGGTATCTATTTACTTGGCGTAACATCATCTTTCACATTATACAAAAAAAAATGTTCCCCAAAAAAGGCGTTTGAAAAATGATTGCGCAAATACCATGCGAGATAAAAAGTTGCAATGACCGCCATTTTATTTCCTAGGGTGTCTGCTAAAAAAATATTTGGGGGTTCTGAGTAATTTTCTAGCAAAAAAAAATAGGATTTTTATAACAGCTTACCTGTAAAATCCTTTTCTTGGAGTACATCACGGGACACAGAGCGGCATAGTAATTACTATGTGGGTTATAGAGCTTACCTTCAGGTGATGGACACTGGCACACCCAAGACAGGAAGTCCCCTCCCTATATAACCCCCTCCCATATCGGGAGTACCTCAGTTTTGTAGCAAAGCAATAAGTGTCCCCAAAGTGGGGTGGGAGCTTTGTGTCCTGTGTACTCCAAGAAAAGGATTTTACAGGTAAGCTGTTATAAAAATCCTATTTTCTTTATCGTACATCACGGGACACATAGTAATTACTATGTGGGATGTCCCAAAGCAATGGCAAAATGAGGGGAGGGAGACACCATAACAAGCTGGGCGCCATCAGGCATGAGGATCTATACTGCAGCCTGCAGCACACTACGCCCAAAGGCGATATCCTCATGACCTCTTACATCCACCTTATAAAATTTAGTGAATGTGTGGCTTACAGATTTGAGCCAAGGAGGCCTGGAATGCCCTCCACCTTTATGCTATGTAAAATAGGAGGAAGAAGCTAAGGTGAAGGGAAAGCATAGATCAGGAAAAACTGGTCCCAAGGAATCACCAGTGCATCTACCAGAAACTCCAGAGGATCCCTGGTTCCTGCAAACACCTCCAGGTGAAGTGCCCATTCTCCTGTACCCAGCTGAGAAAGTCTGCTTGCCAAGGAGGCCTGGTGATGCACTGCCCAAGAAGCACCAGATGCCCAAGAAGCACCAACCGCTCTAGTAGTGAGCGCTGTAATTTTAAATGGAGGCACCTTCTTTCTCAGACCATAGGCTTGAATAATAACCCACCAAATCCACTTAGAAATAGTCGATTTCGACGCTGCCTGGCCCCTTCTGGCAGAATAAATAAAACATCAGTTTTCAGGATCATAGCAGTAGCTTCAAGATAGGCTTTAACTGCTCTTACTACATCCAAAGAATGTAATAATTTCTCTTCCACCGAACTAGGTTTGGGAAAAAAGAAAGAACCATATCTTGGTTCAAATGAAAACTTGACACGACCTTCGGAAGAAAGGCTGGATGTGTACGTAAAACCACTCTATCCTTATGGATAATCAAATATCGCTCCTTGCAAGACAAAGCTGCTAATTCCGATACCCTCCTGGCTGAGGATATAGCTACCAAGAACACTAATTTCGTGGTGAGGAGCACTAAAGGAATGTGGAGTAATGGTTCAAAAGGTTGTCTTTGAAGAACTGATAGAACCAAGTTTAAGTCCCATGGACATATGGGAGACCTCACTGGTGGGTTGATACGAGTCACATCCTGCAAGAAGGTCTTTACTAGCGAATGTGTAGCTAGTGGCTAGGGCTGGGCAATTTCCCCCCCCAAAAAAATCTGCGATTTTTTTATAAAAAACTTGATTTACGATTCGATTTTTATTATATTAAAGTGCATCAACAAAGAAAATTGCAAAGGCAAACCCTTTCTCTAACTGCAAAGTCAGTGTGCAACAAAGATTGTTAAACATCCAAATTATTAATACTGTATTTGGATTTAGCTAATAAAACAACAAAAAATCTTGAGGTTACTCTTAGTTGAATTGAACTGTGCCCGTGTCTCACTGTGCCCATTCTTCACTGTGCCCATGTCTCACTGTGTCCAATGCCTCACTGTGCCCAATGCCTCACTGTGCCCAATGCCTCACTGTGCCCAATGCCTCACTGTGCCCGTACCTGATGCAGATTTTCATGGGATTCGGATTTTACTGCTACACCGGCAGCCATTCCAGTATTCAAAAACCGCGCCTCCTCCTCGTCTGTGATAGGCGGAACACTCAATTTCCCAGCATTCAGTGTTCCGCCTATCACGGACATCCGCTCATCCTCATAACACAGACGAGGATGAGAGGATGTCCGTGATAGGCTGAACACTGCCTGCTGTGAAATGGTGTGTTCCGCCTATCACAGACGATGAGGACTCGGGAGGCGCGGCTTTTGAACACTGCAATGGCCGCCGTCTGTCTGCATGACACGCTGATCAGGTAGGCAGACGGCGGCTTGCGGTTAGTTAGTGTTACATTACATCTACTCGTGGCGGCTGCGGCAAGTAGATGTAATTGGGGTAACGCCACCCAGTGCCATTCCGGATACGCCCCCTGCAGCCCTGCTACGGAAACTTTGAAGGAAAAAATAATAAAAAATAAATAAATATATATATATATAAAAAAATCGATTTTCTTCAAATCTGAATCGATTTGAACTCAAAACTCGATTCAAGATTAAAATCGATTTTTTTCCCAGCCCTACTAGTGGCCTTTGAAAAAATATCGATAAGGCCAAAACCTGTCCCTTAATAGTACTTAAGGCTAGGTTTTTAACAGCCCACTGCAGGAAGTCAAGTATTCTGCCTATGACGTACTTCCGAGGATGCCATTTCTTGGCTTCACACCATGCCACATACGCCTTCCAAACTCTATAATATATATGTCTAGATACTGGCTTTCTAGCATTATCGTAGACACCACTGTGTTAGAGAGACCTCTCTCTCTTAGAATGTGGGATTCAATAGCCAGACTGTTAAATTTAGAGTTTGTAAAGAAGGGTGGTATATCGGACCCTGCGTGAGCAGGTCTGGCCGAAGCGGAAGGGTTCAAGGCTTGCCTAGAGACATTCTTACAATTTCCGCGTACCAGGATCTCTGAGGCCATGCTGGGGCTACCAGAATCACCGGCCTCCTTTCCATCCTGACTCTGCGGAGGAGTCGAGGTAGTAGCTGCAGCGGAGGGAACACATATATTAGTGCGAACTGATCCCACGGGAACACCAGTGCATCCGATCCGCAAGCGAGCGGGTCCCTTGTTCTGGACACAAAGCTGCTCAATTTCGTGTTGAACCTGGATGCCAATAGATCTACATCTGGTGTCCCCCATCTCTGACATATTTACAAAACGTTTGCGCCATGAGTATCGGCGCATCTTCGCACGCAATGGCTGTTTTGGTATTTACAAAACATTAGCGCCGGTAGCGCAGCCCTATTTCCCATTTACTATAGTGTTGTCGGCGGACGGGAGGAGGCGCTCAGTGCGCCACTATGGACCTGGCGCACAGCATGTTAAAATCTAAATATAAAGAAGCTGGAAGTGAGAATATAATGGGGGTGATGTGAGGAAGTGTAGGGACACCTGCCCAAATAACTAATATGCCCAAAACAGAGTGAGAAAGTAACTTTTTCAAAACCAGCCCGCTGCGCCGGCAAGTACGATTCGAGCTGCGGGAGGTTTCTTTGAGCTCAGCGCGTCAATTTTCCTTGTTTTCTTGCGCCAAGACACTGCGCCGGCAAAATCTTAGTAAATGTCAAGTCACGTAAACCAATTTGCATAAGTTGAACAGGCGCAGCTCTGAACTTCCCAGTGCGCCTGCAAAATGACATTTCTAAAGGAAAAAAAAGGCATTTGAAAGCACCCGCGGCTGTAATGAATTGTCGGCTCCCTGCAATATAGAGAAAAGTCATTGAAAGTCATTGATAAAAAAAAAAAAAGTGTGGGGTCCCCCAAATATCCATACCAGGCCCTTCAGATCTGGCATGGATTTTAAGGGGAACTCCACCCCAAATTAAAAAAAAAATAGCGTGGAGTCCCCCCAAAAATCCACGCCAGACCCTTAACCGAGCATGCAACCTGGCAGGCCGCAGGAAAAGAGGGGGGACGAGAGAGCGCCCCCCTCCCTCCTGAACCGTACCAGGCCACATGCCCTCAACATGGGGAGGATGTCCCCATGTTGATGGGGACAAGGGCCTCATCCCCACAACCCTTGCCCGGTGGTTGTGGGGGTCTGCGGGCAGGGGGCTTATCGGAATCTGGAAGACCCCTTTAACAAAGGGGACCCCCAGATCCCGCCCCCCCCCCTGTGTGTAATGGGGTACATTGTACCCCTACCATTTCACGAAGAAAGTGTCAAATTGTAAAAAATGACAAGAGACGGTTTTTGACAATTCCTTTCTTATTGGCCAAGCTGGTGCAATCAGAATCACTGAAATGCCCTCCACCTTTATGCTATGTAAAATAGGAGGAAGAAGCTAAGGTGAAGGGAAAGCATAGATCAGGAAAAACTGGTCCCAAGGAATCACCAGTGCATCTACCAGAAACTCCAGAGGATCCCTGGTTCCTGCAAACACCTCCAGGTGAAGTGCCCATTCTCCTGTACCCAGCTGAGAAAGTCTGCTTGCCAATTTTTCACAACAGGAATGTGCACAGCGGAAAGAGGCCAGAATGAGAATTTCCATCCAGGATAAGATCAGAGGTTCACTTTGCAACATCTTGACCCTCCTTGTATGTATGTATGTATGTATGTATGTATGTATGTATGTATACCACAGCCATGGCATTGTCCCATACTGACAGGACACTAAGCTGCAGAGCTCTGGCGTGAAACTGGACATAGGTGACATCATCAAAGGTGGCTACAATCTTCCCCAGTTCTTTCATGCATGCTTAAACTGAGGGACTCTGACTTGAGAAATTCCACCTTGGCTGGAAGAGACAGGCATTTCTTCGGAGGGAACAGTACCTTTAACCTTAGCCATTTCGAGGACTAAGCCCAAATACTACTCCAGGTGATGAGTCGGAATCAAGGCTGAATTCTGAAGGTTTAGTATCCACTCAAGCCTCTCCACGATTTGCATCATTGGCTGAACATTGGACACCAGATTCTGAGCCCTTTGCTGCCTATAGAAGCAGGAGCTCCAGATACCACACACAGCTGAGCTACCCCAGGTTGCAACAACCCCAGAACCTTGACAAACACCCTGGGGACCATACACAGGCCAAAGGGGTAACACCACAAACTGATAGTAAAGGGCTTCTGCTTAGAGCCAGAGGCTAGTTTTTGCAAAAGGAATTCTTCTTGGATTCCAAAGCATCACTGGTTTCTGACCCATCACCTTCGCCTTATTCTTAAAGCAGTTGTTGCCCTAAAAAAAAGAAAAGCTGATCCTGATCCTTTAAACATGAATAACAGCACAGTGCATTAGCTGTGTAATTTGTCCTTTTCTATCATCTAAAACACTTGGCTGATCCTGCCTGGTGCTGCCCTCCCCTCGTGCTGAGCCATGATACCATGGTCAGTTTACGTGCCTCCGTCATCCGCTGTATCTCCTCTGTCCACTCTCCCCTCCCTAGCCTGTCAGCTAGTGTCAGTGCCCACCCATCCCCTCCTGCTGCTAAAATAACTTTGTTCTTTTTATACAATCCCGTGTTAGATAAAATTATGTGCCCCAGTGTACGTGCTTTATTAAAAAAAATGACGTTTTATACCTCATTTCAGAGCGCCGTAAAGCACCCGCCGCTCTCCTCCTGGCTGATGTTAGCGGGGGACTCCCAGCCCCTCCATCAGGATTGGCCAGAATGGGAGAGTAGAGTGGCGGGCAGTCTCGTGAGCGCCGCTCTAAAATAAGGTATAAAACTACATATTTTTTTCATAAAGCACTTGCATTGGGGCACATAAATTTATCTAGCACAGGGGATTGTATGAAGAGAACAAAGTGGCTTTAAAACCACTTTAAGGATAAGAGCATGCTCTTCTCCACAATCACCCTCTGGATTAAAGCATCTGAGGATGGTTCAAACAAGCTTTCGGCCTCAAAGGGCAGCTTCTCAATTTGCTTCTTGTAGTAAAGATTTTTTCATATGGCTAAGGTATACCCGTATATACTCGAGTATAAGCCGACCCGAATATAAGCCGAGACACCTAATTTTACCACAAAAACTGGGAAAACGTATTGACTCGAATATAAGCCTAGGGTGTCCATCTGCATGCCTCACTCTGCCCATGCCTCACTGTGTCCATGACTAGACTTACGTTTAACATGGGAGTCTATGGAAGGGGTGCCCGGCTTTGAAAAATCGTTGCTCCCCGGCCGTAGGTCCCCCAGACAAAAAACTTTGCACAGTTATAGAGGAGAACTGGGGCTACATGTGACAAGTTTGGGGTCCAGGGTACCTATGGCCGGCTGGAACTGAGTCCCCAAAGTCTGGGAGATCAGGCGCAAAAAGGTGACTCGAGTATAAGCCGAGGGGGGCATTTTCAGCACAAAAAAAGTGCTGAAAAATTCGGCTTATACTCGAGTATATACGGTAGTTATTTTTCAGCAGCTCTGTTCCTGCTGTGGTGTACTGAGGGTACGCACACCAGCGATGACTTCATCGTGCTTACACGCAATGACAGTCTGCCCCTTCTGAAGCCTGTCGCAGAGGCTTGGCTGAGTTTACAGAAGTTACACCTTGGCAGGGATTCCTGCCTCTTTTTGGTCAGTGTTCATTCACCTGAAGTGGGCAGCATAACCCAAGTAGCCATAAACATCATGTCCTCTGTGTCCTGTGATGTATGATTATGAAATAATGTCACCTCCCCTGCTAGACTGGCCTGTGCTGTGTTTTCCAGAGCTGTATAAATCTCAGGACTTGATGGACAATAATATAGATCGTTTGGCAGGTAAAAACAAATCTCATATGAATTTCATCTGGGTATTTACCGGTTTGCCTTTAAAGGCAGTAATTGGTATAGCATTAGCATTCTTTATATGCAGAATACATAGAGTAATAAACAAAAAGTTCATTATATTGTGCTGATGCTTAAAAATAAATATAAATGTAACCTATATCATCTTTTACTACTTCATCCAAAAAAAAAAAAACTGAAAACAAAAAACATAAGCATCATAAGCTGAAAGAAGCCATCCATTACCTGCTTAGGGATGGTATTAGCAGTACTTGGAGGGGTCTCAGATGAACACAGTTGCTGATAGGCCTCAGTATACTGATCTGCTGTAGATACTCCATACTCCTTCTGCCACACTCCAGTGAGTTTACTCATGAAAGTGTCCTCACCGACGCTGCCAGCCCATTCATGAAAACATGGGACGGCCTGTGTCTTCCAGTCTATTCCAGTCTTCTCTGCAACGTGACTGTAAAGAAGTTCGCTGGTACACAGTAACAGCCTCTGCCCCTGTAAAATAGGTCATGTATTTTAAATATTTCCATCTTGAACAATAACCATTCCAATATAATGGTCTGATTTTACAATATTTGTTAAAAAGAACGTAGCCTCAGAGATGGGTATTTATTACATCTTATGGATGATATCACAATCACACCTTTTAACAATTCATACTGCCTAGAAGGCCAGCACCATCTTTGTTCAGCAGTTCTCTAAAGTCAGCATCTACAACCTGGACTGAGGTGCTTGACATCTAATCTAAATATTAGATGCACGTTATGGTAAGTTGATTTTATGTGCTTACTAGATGAATGAAGTGTTGGAAAATGTTTGTATAGTTTAAGGACTAGAGAGAAAGGCATAATAAACATTATATAGGTACAGGGCCCTCCTGTATTGAACTGTATTGTAATTGTGCTGTCCCCCCTCTACATTGTAAAGCGCTGCGTAAACTGTTGCCGCTATATAAATTGTGTATAATAATAATTATATATCTCTGGTGGTGTTTACCAGCAGGCTGGTATGAGGCTGTAGACACTGCTGGGCCTCAACCCAGTTCTTCACAGCGACATGTTCCTGTGTACAGCGCATGGCGAAGGAGGCAGCTAGGTCCTTCTCTCCTGCTAGTAATGCTAGTTCAGCTGCAGTGCTCAGAGACAGCAGGTCCCCTTTCTTGGCCAGGACTTTAGCTGCATCATAGTGAGAGGATGCCCCTAAGTAACTGCAAGAGAGGGAGAGTGAGAAACAAAATGTAGAAAAAAACTCAAACAATAAGCCCCAATTTAAAAAAGGCAACTATACACAAATTACATTTTCAAAAATCAGTGCACAATATGTAAAAGTTTTCCTTGTAAAAGTTTCAGCAGATGATCAAAACCAAAAATATATGAAATAACAGTCATATTTTTAAACATATAGCTCTCAACTTGTCCAGTAATCAAATGGAAAAAAACTTTATAGCTCAAATTCTTTACTTTTTTTAGTTTTGGACAGAGCTGCCTAGGGTTAGTGTTGCTGTCTGTGTACCTCTTAGGGAGACTTCCCTTAACTTCAGGACAAGCAGTGATAGAAACATTTCTTCCACATTAAAAATAAATAAAACCCCCTTTTAATGGAGCGGGGGAAGGGTTTTAATTGACAATTTTAATATCTGTTCCTTCTTGTCACAGACAGCAAGGAGCCGTGACAACAGAAATGTGAAGCAAGGAATCTCCCCAATGAGATCACAGACAGAAATAAAGAAAAGACAGAAAAAAAGAAATCTTCCCCACCTAATTCTTAAAAAAAGAAAAATGGCTGGAGTGAAAGTGTACTTTCGGGCAAAATAATATAAACAAACATATGCAGTGTGCAGCTTTACAATGCATGCACATTTCCCATGATTTTTCTCTTTAAAAATGCTGCAAGTACAGAGTACCTGTTGATCTGCCAGAATTCCGGCTCATAATTTCCTGTGGTTAGCCAACAACGCTGCTTCTGATGGAATAAAATCCCAGGCAACGTTATCAGCCCTATCTAATACTCCCCTGCCGAACTACAAAACAATTCCCTAAAGATTCCCTGGATAAGTGTAATATAAAAGCTCAGCTCGCTTATTGCTGACTCCAGGGTTCTAGCTGTGAGGATATTCCTGGGTCCAGATCTGGGTCAAAGTTCTCCCAAGGAAGATATGTTAACTAGTACTCTTAAGAGCTATGTGTCTAAAAACTTGTACTACTCTATGAATGGAATTTACAGAAAATGAGTCAAAATATATACTGGGCATAACAACATGTCAAAGGGCTGTTAGAATTGTTTTACCCAAGCCTTGAGTTACTTACACTTTTAACGGATGTTTACATTATTTAACAGACCACAGTGCTTTGCCTAGAATCCACCTACGCCCATATCCTTAGGTAGAGCCAGGTACTTACCACTTGGCAGCCATGGCGTAGTGTCCATCCTGCTCCAGCACTGCAGCCCAGCTGGTGTACAGATCCCGTAAAATGGGGTCATCAGAGAGCAGGCGTGCTTTAGCCACAACAATGGCTTCCCTGAAATAAATCAGAAGGGAAATTAGGATCTTTCAGCTTTTGTGCCATTACATGTAAACATATTCCCCGTCTCACCAACAGTGCCTCCATAATTTTATGGGGACAGTAAACATTTCTGATGAGACAGTGGACTAAAACGTGATATTAAAATAAGCTCATCAACTACACAGAACAAGCATATTTAAATGAATCAATTACCTTTGCTTGTGCAGGGCAAAGCAAAATGGTAATTTAACCCACCTTCTCCCCAGCAGTACCCACGTATGCCACTTGTTCTTGTGTCACTCCATTCAGCCACGGGGAGCAAAGTGAAATAACAGGCACTTTCAGGTATGGGTAAGCAGGAGACTCACTCTTCAGCCCCCATGTGACAGTGGTAGGTGTAATGGTCGTGAGTACTGGGCCCACAACTAGGTGTGTGTGTGTGTGTGTGTGTGTGTGTGTGTGTGTGTGTGTGTGTGTGTGTGTGTGTGTGTGTGTCATTTTATTCATGTCTCAGCTCATCTCAGCCATGTTGTCATGTGAAGAGCATAACCACAGTGACCTTGTCCCCCCCACCCTTTTCTTTCAGTTATACAATACACAAACTGTTAACTGATGCCAGGACCTTTATCAGTCCATTCATCGTGCACACACAGACATTTTCCATTAACCAATCCACATTCCCATCTGGAAACCCCAATAAAACGGTCAACCCTCGCAAGGTTATCAATCCAGAGGACTTAAGCTCCGTACACACGATCGGATAACCTATGGATTTTCGTCCGATGGATTTGTCCATCGGAAATCCGATGAAACTGTTTTTCATCAGTCTTGGCCACACACCATCAGTCAAAAAACCGACCGTTCCAAACGCGGTGACGTAAAACACTCCGATGAGCCGAGAAAAATTAAGTTTAATGCTTCTGAGCATGCGTCGACTTGATTCTGAGCATGCGTGGGTTTTTTAACCGATGGACTTGCCCATAGACGATCGGAAATTCCCATCGGTTTTTTATCCATCGGAAATTTTTAAAACAAGTTCTATTTTTTACAACCGATGGAAAAAAGACCGATGGGTACCATACACGATCGGTTGGTCTGATGAAAACCATCCATCGGACGGTTTTCATCAGTCAAACCGATCGTGTGTACGGGGCTTAACAGACACATGTTGAAAATAGCGGAAATGGAGAAGATAGCCAATCCACATAAGTGCAGACAGGTTAGCAGATATAACTCTAAAACTTCAGCATGTTTCATAACTCATGATATTATAATAGTACAGCCAGAATATGGACATAATTACTTTCTTCAGGTAATTTTTTAATGTTTCATTCCAGATACCCCTATGTCAGACCATATGGGGAACCACTGGCACCCCTTATCCCTCCAAGGTAAAGTAGACATCTGAAACCTGTCATTTATATTTATTTTAAAGCGATTTTCACGCTGGACAATAAACCTGCTGGTTTGTAAACTGTAGACATTCAGAGATATGAATACTTATCAAAAATTGTATCCGAGACATGGTCATAAACGTACTTACCTCCCAGCAGCCACCCCTTAGACCAGATGATTGGTCAGATGGTCTCTGTCAACACCCCTTTGATCCCAAAAGAAAATGGAAATGGCAGGACAGTTTGACAGTTGCATTGACATGTCATTATCAGGTAGCTATTGCCCCATTTTCTTTTCCAATATTGATATACTGTACGTTTTTATTCCAAAATTATCGCCAACAGCCCCACATCCTTTATTCCAGACTTGATACAAGTGACCAAATTGCGTTCATACCAGACTAGAAAGCCCAAGATACCCCCCCTCCAATCCATCTCTTTAATCGAATATGTCCAAAAGCCCAATATCCAGGCTTGCCTTATATCAGTAGATGCTGAAAATGCATCTGACCGGATCCATTGGGACCCAACATGCTACAAAAAATTTTGGGCCTATACGCGAAACCTTCCATGAGAATATGCTCTAATGGATTGCTCTAAGATCCAATTAAAATACAAAAATGGAACTGGCCAGGGATGCCCCCCTTCTCCTCTTGATATGTTCTGAGCATGGAACAACTTGCCATTGCGCTCCATAATAACCCAGATATCAAGGGTATTGGAGGTGGGCTCCCAACACTACAAATTATCCCTCTATGCAGATGACTTTCCCCGCCTTACGTCTCTCCCTTTGCTTATGAGGGTGCTCGCAGACTTTGGATTAGTAATTTGAAAGTCAACTACGAGAAAACAGAGGCCCTTGACATCTCCTTATCCTCTCTCTGGAGAGCTCCAGACTTCCTTCTAATTTGCCCTATAAGTGGCAACACCGAGCTATTAAATATTTAGGAGTTTATATCCCAACTACTTTCTCAGATCTAAACTACACACCCTTGCTCTTCCTTGTCCGCACCGGTCTTAAGTCGTACGATAAGCCCACTATCTCTTGGTTTGGCCGTATGAAAATGTATAGAGCAATTTGGACTGTATGTCCATCTTTTTTTTTTTAAAGATATTTTTATTAGGTTTAAGACAAACAGAAAGAAACATACAAAAAAAACAAATACCACTAGACAACCTGGTCATAAACATTAGGCAATACACTCAAACATAGAAAAATAAACTGACATCAGTGCAAAATATAAAGTAGGCACAATGGTAAAAGGCTCAGGTATAATACCTGGATATAGCAAAAGCGGAGGTCCAGAAATTAGAGATCCCTGAGGCACGGCCCATCAATGGTCAAGCAAGAGTAGTACAATCAGTGCTGGGAGAGGGCTAGCGGACTAGCCAACCATCTACCCCAAATTTTGTGGAAGTTTTTTTTTCCGTTTTCGGAGTTCAAAAGTAAGTTTATACAGTGGGATAGCGTCATTAATAAGTTTTAACTAGAGTGCACCCTTCCAGGACAGTAAAATAGTTTTTTTTAACACAGAAGAGTATACGGAGCAGTCTCTTGGCATGTGATGATAGGTGTAATTCGCCAAAAATGCCTAATAGGCAGTTCTTGGGGTGGATTATGTTTGGGAGGCCTAGCGCTGATGAGATGAAAGCACCCACTTCTTCCCAGAAGTCCCAGACTACCGGGCATGACCAGAAGCAGTGTAAGAAATCGGCCTCTTGGCCACAGCTGCGGAAACAGGCAGCCGAGGGCAGGAGACCCATCTTGTGTAACCAAGCCGTGTGAGGTGGGTTTGATGAAAAATGTTGACCTGTATGATGCGGTCCCGGGAAGCAATGACAGAGGTTTTATACGTATAACTAAATTCTGACCAGTCCTCGTCTACCAGGGAGATGTCCAGAGAGGTCCATTTTACCTGAGCTTTGTGAAACCTGAGGTTAAACTCAGTCATTAGGGCTGCATAATAGGTGGAGACAAGTTTAGTGGGATCTGGCTGTCTGAGCAGTTTTTTTCAACGGGGGCAGGTCAGTGGGATCATCCAGGGAGCCAAACTGGGCACGAATAGCGTGCCTGAGCTGGTAGTAATAAAATAGGTATGATCTTGGTAGATCGAAGTCTAAACGTAGCTGAGAACTGTATGTCCATCTTAATGACATTCAGACAGTCCCGATAGCTTCTCCTTCAGGGTACTTTTGTCATATTAACACACTAATTACGAAACAATATCTGGCAAGGCAAAAAATACAGGTTTCATTGCTCCCTGCCTAAATTTAGAGGTGGTGTGAATCTACCCAACCTACTCTTTTACCATCATGCATCCTTTTTCCTCAGTATTCTTGATTGGTACCATAGCCAAGATTCTAAATTATAGATGGCTGTGGAACATTACCTACTTGTTTCTGACATCACTTCTTTTCCATGGACCGACCCCAAAAAACAGACCACATACACACACACAACGCCTTGCCTCTTATGGTAACTTATACGCTTCGTATATATGCGACTTCAACATAGGTAAAGGCTTACTCATGACCAGTCATAGCCCACTTTCACACCTTTTTGAGACTACTGCATTTCCTCCAATTCTTCACCATTCTTGATTTCTTATCTAAAAAAACGAAGATAAACTGCTGCTTTGCCATACCTTGCGGAAGTGTACACGGCTTCCCTTGTAGCAGCTGTTAGCGTCCTGTCATAACCAGGCCAAAGCTTGGTTGGAATACTCCCAACTCCGACATCACCTTGTCACTAACATGTCTACAACTGCCCTGACTTTGAGAGCTTACTGTCCCAGTCTGCCTGGCTGGAACACCCCTTATCTCACATATACCAAATATTGCTGTAGGCCTTCCTACCGCATGCCCCCAGTTTATCACCAAATGGGAGCAGGAACCTTAATCTCCCCAGTGAAGACTTTGACTAGGACAAAATACTAAAGTTTACTTATAAGACTTCCACATCTTCTAGAGCACAGGAGCGCAACTATAAAATCCCCACCAGGTGGTATCAATGCCCTACTACTCAAAACAAAATCGACCCATCAATTCCGAACACCTGTTGGAGATGTTTTCAAGCGCCAGGTACCATGACTCATATTTGGAGTACTTGTCCTCTCATAACTCCTTTCTAGGACAAAATACTTCACCTCTACTATGATTTAGTTGAGGACAGAATCACCAATTCTCATCTTATTACTCTGCTATTAATGATGCCTGAATCCTATAAACAAAAAAAAAAAAAAAAGACTTCTGACTATTCTTCTTGACCTCAGCATATATTGCGATTTCCAGGGCCTGGTGTAAACCACAGCCCCTGTCCTTTGTGGAATGGGCCTGTGAGATGGACTTTATTTGGTCATCTGCAAAATCTTATCTCCTGGGAAACCATTAAATATGACGATTACACTCCAATATGGTGGGTTTGGAATCCGATATTTCTCTAAATTTGCCTTTTACCTCTGATCTCCCTGTCATATTACTCGCTACCCTTTATTGGATACCCGACTTCATACCTCATCATAGTGCTGGGGTCTTGCCCCCTACCCAACTCTTTTTTTTCTCCCTCTACTTTTCTTCTTTGTTCTACAAGGTTTAATTTCTTTCTTATCCGTGTTTTCTGGTTGCTACACACCCATCAAGAATTCCACATTCTTGTCTGTTCACAATCACATTTTTGTTACCTGTATGCCCAAAAGAGTTATCCCTATTGCTTAGATTGTAGAAAGCCCCTCCGTGTAAATGACGTTTGATGTTTCCTATGTTTTTGGTCTAAGGTATATTTGTGAGACTTCACTTTGTATATTTGTCTGACTATTGACTGCCTCACCACCCTCTTACTAGGGTAGTTATGTTCCTTTGTTATTTACCTATTGGGGATATATCCTGTCATCTTTTGATATGCTTATGTACCAGCATGTAAACCTACTTTCGCTGAGATATTGTATTGTGATGAATATGGACATATGTCTGAGACTTATGTTTCCTTTTTTTCATGTGAACTTGTTACAACAGAAAAAAAAACTGTAATAAACAAAGATTAAACATAAATGGTCTTGTTTAATCAGGATGCTGCTGCTGGTCCAATTATTGAATTAGTGAGGAAGAACACTGTGACTGAACTACAGCACAACCCAAAGAAAAAAAGGTCATTAATGGTAAAAAAAATCTAAAGTGCATGTGGATGGATGCTCTTAATCAACCCAGGCAATGCAAACAGGACAACAAAGGTTCACTCTATTTGTCCTGCCAAATGACTTGGTCATAAAGGAAATGCCACAATCATGCCTAGGTCCTACTATAAAAATGATTTCCAGCACACATACCTATAGAAATGGTTTCCTTGCAGTAGTTGAACAGCCTCGTATACTTTGTTAATAGACAGCAGGTGGGAAGCAGCTTTCGTGTATTGTTCCTGGAAACACAGTTGCTTCACGTAGGATTCAACCGCCCAAACCCAGACCTTGTATCCAGCTACAGGTAGAATATAAAAGCCAATAATTTAATGCAGTCCTTTCAAAGTCTAGAATTCAGGACTGATAAGAGTTAAGTACAATATACATGTACAGCTAGCTATCTACTGTATACAGAAAATTAAGACTCAGTGAAAAAGGAACCATGTGCATTTATTACCGTGGTCAGAAAAGATTGAGTATATTCATTCTGACCCTCTTACCTACCCATGGGAGACAGCGCCACCAGTTGGTCTGTGAGCTCTCCCCTCTCTGCAGCCAGTTGCAATGTCCCCTTCAGGTCCCCTTTCCACAACATGATGTGGTGCTGCAGCTCAGGGTGTCCACCCTCCAGATGTGCTTTTCCTATCAGAAAAACATTAAGTGAAATAAAAAACAAAAAGGCAATACATAGTTATACAGAGAACTACAACACCTAGTATTAACATAATCTGTAATGCATTTTTTAGTTTTAACTGTTGTCAAAATTTCCCTGCCAGCTTCCAGCAAAACCGACTAGAGTTCATATGCCTTAAACTGTTTTTTTTTTTTTTCTTTTTTGATAGAACCCCACTTACACTTTGTTACATTGTTGCCTGTCTTCCTGTAGTGAATCTTTCTTAATGGTGGGCTGGAAGAAGCGTCGGAGTACTTTATAAGTCCTCTAGGCGGTGGTAGTGTTAAAGTGTGCGACCAGTGATGTGATCTAACAACCTGATCATCTACTTGAGAGCTCTGAGTGGATGAATTTAGCGCCACATTTGAAAGGTTTGCACCATAAAGTGAATACATTCCAAACATAGCCCCCTAATATACTGTATTGGTCAATAATACCAGGTGACCCTTACCCGGGTGATCTGTTCACAACTCTGGACTGTATATACAGCAGGTAAAATAAGTATTGAACACATCATCATTTTCTAGGTAAATAGATTTCTAAAGGTGCTATTGACATAAAATTTTCATCACGTCATTAAAAACCTATGCAATCCATACATACAAATAAACCAAAACAAATATGTTCAGAAATTAAGTTATGTGTAATAAAATGGAATGACGCAGGGAAAAGTATTGAACACGCTAACTGAAATGTATTTAATACTTGGTACACAATCCTTTGTTGGTAATGACAGCTTCAGGACGCATCCTGTATGGAGAAACCAGACACATTCATTGCTCAGTTGCGATTTTGGTCCATTCTTCCACACAAACAGTCTTCAAATCTTGAAGGTTTCCGTGGGCCTCTTCTATGAACTCTGATCTTTAGGCCTTTCCATAGATTTTCTATTGGATTTAAGTCAGGTGATTGGCTGGGCCATTCTAGCAACTTTATTTTCTTTTTTTGAAACCAATTAAAGTTTGCTTGGCTTTGTTTTTGGGATCATTGTCTTGCTGAAATGTCCATCCTCGTTTGCATCTTCATCATCCTGGTAGATGGCAGCATATTTTTATCAAGAATGTCTTAGTACATTTTTCCATTCATCCTTCCTTCAAAGATATGAAGTTTGCCAGTACTGTATGCTGAAACCCAGCCCCATACCATGATGTTCCCACCTCCAAACTTCACTGTTCTGGTGGTATGGTGTTTTTGGGATGATGTGCAGTGCCATTTGACCTCAAAACATGGTGTGTATTATGGCATCCAAAGAGTTAAATTTTGGTCTGAGCAGACTATATTCTCCCAGTATTTCACAGGCTTGCCTAAATGTTGTGCGGAAAACTTGTTTTTTTTTCTTTAAATCTTTATTTAACCCTTTCCATACAGGGCTTTTTATACCACTTCCATACAGGGCCCATTATGGCACTTCTCTCCTACATGTACAAATCATCATTCTTTTGCTAGAAAATTACTCAGAACCCCCAAACATTATATATTTTTTTTAGCAGACACCCTAGGGAATAAAATGACGGTCGTTGCAACTTTTTATCTTACACAGTATTTGCGCAATAATTTTTCAAACGCCTTTTTTGGGGAAAAAAATGGTTTCATGAATTAAAAAATAACAAAACAGTAAAGTTAGCCCAATTTTTTTGTAAAACATAAAAGATTATGTTACGCTGAGTAAATAGATACCCAACATGTCTCCATAGGCGACGCTTTGAAAATCTTTACAGGTTACCAGGTTAGAATTACAGAAAAGGTCTAGTGCTAGAATTGTTGCACGCGGCGATACCTCACATATGTGGTTTGAACCGCGTTTACATATGTGGGTGGGACTTACGTGTGCATTTGCTTCTGAGCGCAAGCTATTGGGGACAGAGGCGTTTAAAAAAAATGTTTTTATTATTATTTTTTTTATTATACTTAATTTTTTTTTTTTCCACATTTTTTTTTTTTGATCACTTTTATTCCTATTACAAGGAATGTAAACATCCCTTGTAATAGGAATGGTGTGTGACCGGTCCTCTTTATGGAGAGATGCGGGGTCAATAAGACCCCACATCTCTCCTCCAGGCTGGAAAGCATGAGATCGTGAAAAAAAATTCACTGATCTCATGCTTACTAGCCGCAATGGCGGCTTTGTTTACTTCTGAGGACCCGGGCGTGACGTCATCACATCATGCCCGGGCCTCCGACGGTCATAGAGATGGACTGGTGACCACCTGGTCACCAGTCATCTCTATGCTTGTCACGTGACCCACCACCGGCGCCAGACGATTCTCTCCGGGTCCCCGATGGCACGGGAGAGCCCGGAGAAGCACCGGATGGCGACGGGAGGGGGGGGTGATGTCCCCTCCCGCCGCCTATAAGAATGATCAAGCGGCGGAACCGCCGCTATGATTGTTCTTATGGTGCGCAGAATCGCCGGCAGAAGAGAAGGATATCTGAATGATGCCTCTAGCTGCAGGCATCATTCAGATATCCCCCCACAAACCCAGGGCGTCATATGACGTCCACCTGGAGGGAGAGAGGGTTCCTGCCGGCGTCATTTTACAATGACCCGTTATGGAAGTGGTTAAGGAATGCGGATTATACAAAAAAGGCAAACATGTCAACCAACCATATCCAGTAATAGGCAATGATAATAGCTTGTCAAGTAGGTCTATGTACATTAGTGGGGTAGCAATCAAAGTTCCATTACAATGTTATAGTAATACAGAAGACTGTGGTCTAAAGACTCCACAACAGTGCTATCCTGTAGTTCAACCCTAACAGTAGATGGAACCTCCTAGCCCATAATATACATAGTTTTAATGGACATGTGTAGACTATTGGATAAGAACAATAGGGAGAAAGAAGACCACCTGGGGCGTAGAGCAAGGTTTTCCCTATTGATCAGGTACCTGGCCATTATACTTTAGAGGACTGAACCTAAAGAGTATGCAGGTTGCAGTATTCATGCAGGTTGTGGCTCTCAGTCCTGGATTAGCAGGAGTGGTACCAAAGGATCACCGCAAACCGGTGGAGTTTAGTGCGGCAAACTTTAAACAAGCTTCAGCATGCTTTTTCTTCAGCAATGGAATCTTGTGTGGTGAGCGTGCATACAGGCCATGGTGGTTGACTGCATTACTTATTGTTTTCTTTAAAACAATTGGACCTGCTAATTCCAGGGCTTTCTGAATCTCTCCACAAGTGCTCCTTGGCTCTTGAACAACTCTTCTGATAATTTTTTTCACTCCTCTGTCAGAAATCTTGCGAGGAGCACCTGGTCATGGCTGGTATATGGTGACATGTTTTTCTTTCCATTTTCAGATTAAGGCCCCAACAGTGCTCACTGGAACATTCAGAAGTTTAGAAATCCTTCAGTAATTGATGCCATCAGTATGTTTTGTAACAATAAGGTTGCAAGGGTTTTGAGAGAGCTCTTTGCTTTTACACATCATGTGATGCTTCTTGTATAACACCTTAGTAATGAGCCACCTTTTTATGGACCATCAGTTGAGACTGAACCAGCTGATATTAATTTGCACCGACAAGGGGGAGGATTACTTTCGAATTACTGATAGATGTCAGATGGTATCTTTGCTTTCCATGGCTTTTTGCACCTCCATTTCTTCATGTGTTCAATATTTTTTCATTGTGTCATTCCATTTTATTACACATAACTTAATTTCTGAACTTATTTGTTTTGTTTTTTTGTATGTATAGATTGTTACCGACATGTGGTGAAAATTTCATGTCAGTCGCACCTTTACAAATAGGTTTACCTAGAAAAATGGTGACGTGTTCAATACTGCTGTAATTCCAGGCTTCGCCTGTCACAGTGGGCATATCCCTGAATGGGTCTTCGGGTGCTGGGTTCCATTTTGATGGAGCATGGCCCTTTACCTGTAAAGAACCCTGTGGCTAACTCAATTTGTTGCAGTAAGTGCCAAGGTGAGTGCCCAGGATCCAGTGCCCAAAGAAACATTACAGGCCATTCCCACAGTGTTGGGTATGGGTACGACTCCCAAAGTTTTATCGAGGTTGCAACTATCAGGATACACTTCTTCTGTAGACAGTGAGGTTAGCCAAAGAATTCTTTAGAAAAATATTACAATAAAACAAAGTAGCACACTGTTCGGGTGCCATTCACTTTCAATAGCACCTTGCAGTGATAAATTGTGCTGCAATTGTGGCAAATCACATTGCGTGAAGCTTGACTCCCAAAAAAAGCTCCTTCGCACTATGAAGTTTTTGATTTATCGCATGACAATTGCAGCCCAACTGCATTGCGTTTAGGTGCAATTTACATTGAATGGCCCCCAAACAAGCGTGCTGCGTTTTGCGAATGGGGCCTAAAGGTACAAAGCTATAACCCATGGTATATGAATAAGTTGCCTGTGTCCTGTACTGTAAGCTAAGATGTTTATACAAGGAACCCACCTATTGCTCAAACAGTATGTGTTCAGAAAAAAAAAATGGTTATACAAACCCTCTTCTTCCATAAGCCGATGCAGAGTACAACGATCACTGTACAGGCCAAGGTGAACAGAATCTTCCAGCAGGGCATGGGATCCATCAGCTAGAGGAAATAAATAGCAATTAAATACATAGGAAAATTTTATAAAATCTCAGACTGAGTTCCAGCATTCAATAGTGAATGTGGGTGTTGCCACTGAAATACCCATTAGCCTATATATTATGCTTAGTGTAAGTCTAGTTTTGAATAGACTGGGGAAGGTTTAGAACATGTCAGGTTTTTATTGCCAGGTCAGTTTGTGCTTTCCTTTTTCCTTATTGCTGTGTGATATTATTGCTCTTTGAATGCCTATTGGATGGGAAGGACCAACTTCCCTAACTGTTTAGGTGACCAATTTTCTGGGAAAAAAATTGATTATAAATTCAAAATGTTATGGCTATCATTGTAACAGGGACAGGAGGGGCAATCTCTTCAATAGGAGATACCTGTTCTAGTGACAACTGTCACTTTAGGAAGACTTTTACTCACTTCCTGCTGCGGCTCTTGGACAGGAAATTAGAGCAAATCTCCCAAATGGGGGCACAAAGAGCAATAAAAGCTGGCAGAGATTAAAGTGTATGTAAACACTGAAAACAAATTATTTTATCTACTCATTTTTGGTCTGTTATTTCAGTCTGAAAAAAATAAAAAATAAAAAGTTGCTCTTCAGCCAGCCAGAAATCTCGTGAGCTGAAGACTCATGCTCTGCCTCTGGAAAGCTTTCAGTTAGCATTTTTCCCCTACTATCTCTATGAAAAAAAAAAAAAAGTGGTCCTGTTACAGAGAAGATAGAGAGGTGGTATGTAGTCTTATTAATGCAGTCCTATGACACCATTTGTCCTAGGATGACAACACTGCTCAGTATATTTGTCCTAATATAAACACAAGAAAAAGAAAAAAGTATTAAGGCGCAACTGATAACTAATTTTCTTTTAACTCAGCGCTATGAGTTTACAATCAAAATTTGAATCAACCTCTTAGATCGCAATAAAATATACAAATATCAGATTCTACTCATGAATAACTGTAAACGGTAAGCAGCCACATTAAAAAATAAACATGTATTTCAAAAATGACAAAAATTTAATATATAAAACACAAATGTGAATTACTCTTAATTGTCATATGCGGCGCTCCTATCAAAACTACATTTGATAAGGTTCCCTTTGTCCCTAGAGACAATGTTGTATGCAATCACCCGGTCTGTATATTGTGTCACAAAGCAGAGTTCAATTCGTTTCACTTGTCAAGTATTCTTAAATGTTGTCTGCGGAATGTGCACCTTCCTCCAGATCACATGTAGACAGGTGTATGAGAAAAAACTCCCCTTAGGGATTGCACTCACCAGACTTCAGAAGTTAGCAGGCCTCATACGAAAATCCAAGCAGGAGATCGAGAGCGTCCTTCTGTGGGCGTCCTTTTTATAGAGATACTCAGTTTTTCAATCATTAGGAGTGGTGGCTACATCTGTTTTCTTTTCTTTGGCTTTTTCTTTACCTGGTGATCTGGCGAGTAAAACACCTCCTGTATTAGGATACCCAGACGCCGGAGGAAGCAGCACAGGTGACACCAAAAATATATGCCTTACACTCTCGTGTTCGGCAAAACAGCAAAAGTGAACCCACCAGGGTTAATAGGCCTGTTCCAATGGTGTTCAATCACTCATATGTTCCACATGAAAATGAAAAAAAGTGCCTCTAATAGTGAAGTATGTCAAAGCCAATTTATTTCAAAACCAACAAAAACCCTTCAACCATTGCACTTACATCACTTCAAGTAAAAAACAGCATATCCGAAAAAACACACAGGAACAGGTACAACAAGTAGCAGCATCCAGAGATATGCAGTGAATTACGGTCACGGCGGACCCAAATCCAGATGCACACTTGTGCAACCGACGCTTGATGTCCGAAAGCCCAGGAAGCACCGATTACCCTGGTGGAATGCGTCGTGACCGGGAAGGGAGGCGCCCGTCCCCTAATGGCATAGGCCTGTATAACGGTCTGCCTGATCCACCTTGAAATGGTGGCAGACGACACCGCTTGGCCCTGTTTCGGACCAGAGACAGATACAAACAGCGAGTCAGACTTCCGAATAGGAGCAGTAGCCGCCGGGTATACCCGTAAGGCACGCACCACATCTAAAGTGTGAAGCGCAACCTCTCTAGGATGCAATGGATGAGGGCACAAGGACGGAAGGACAATGTCCTCATTAAGGTGAAAAGCCGAAACCACCTTAGGAAGAAAAGACGGTCACGGCCGCAATACCGCCTTATCCTTATGGAGGACCAGGTAAGGCGACTTGCATGACAGAGCCGCCAACTCAGACACCCGTCTTACAGAAGTGATGGCCACTAAAAAAGCCACCTTCTGAGACAAAGTTGAAAGAGGAATATCCCTTATATTCTCAAAAGGAGATTCCTGAAGAACCGAAAGCACCAAGTTCAGATCCCAAGGAGGGAGCGGGGGCTTGGCAGGTGGAACCACATGGCGTACCCCCTGCACAAAAGTGCTAACCAAGGAATGACCAGCTAGGGGTCCTTGAAAGAAAACTGCCAAAGCCGAAATCTGACCCTTAATAGTGGTCAAAGCCAGCCTTTGAGCAACACCACGCTGTAAGAACCTCAGGATTCTGGGAACAGAGTACGTCCGTGGACGCCGGTCCAGTTCCTCGCACAGAGCGATGTAAGCTCTCCAGGTACGGTGATAGATCTTCCTAGAAAAAGACTTCCGTGCCCTAAGCATGGTTGAAATTATCGAATCTGACAGGCCTCTGTCTTTCAGCACCTGGCTATCAATAGCCATGCCGTTAAAGCCAGAGACTGTAAAGCAGGATGAAAGATAGGACCTTGAGATAGAAGGTCCTCCCTCAAGGTCAGGCGCCAAGGGACGTCCACGACGAGACGTACCAGGTCGGCGTACCAATGACACCGAGGCCAGTCCGGAGCAATGAGGATTACCGGAATGCCCTCGGCCGCTACCCTGCGCAGCAGACGAGGAATCAACTGCAGCAGAGGGTAGACATACATCAGGCGATACTGACCCCACGGGGACACCAACACGTCCGAGGCATCCGCCCAGGGGTCCCTGGATCGGGCCACAAACCTCGACACCTTGCGATTGAGTCGAGACGCCATCAGGTCCACATCCGGAGTGCCCCATCGTCGACAAAGGAGCTGGAACACTTCCGGATGCAAGGCCCACTCCCCCTGGTCCAGGGACTGGCGGCTCAGATAGTCCGCCTGCCAGTTTTCTACGCCCGGAATGTAAACGGCCGACAGCGCCGGCACGCTTCTTTCCGCCCATCTTAGGATGTGGGCGACCTCGGATGCCGCAGCCGAGCTCCGAGTGCCCCCCTGATGGTTGACATACGCCACGGCCGTGACGTTGTCCGACTGGATTCTGACCGAGTGGCCCTGTAGCCTCTTCGACCATGCGGCGAGACACAGCTTGATCGCCCGCAATTCCAGGACGTTGATTGGGAGACGAGATTCGGCTGGAGTCCAGAGCCCTTAAGCGGACAGGACTCCCCACACTCCTCCCCAGCCCGTCAGGCTGGCGTCCGTTGTGATCACCGTCCAGTGGATGGGGAGGAACGACTTCCCGGCCCGAAGAGCCGGGGATCTCAGCCACCACGTCAGGGACGCCTTGACAGAGTGCATCACCTGGATCTGAAGATCCAATGACAATGGGGACTTGTCCCAAACCGACAGAATTCTCTTCTGCAATGCCCGAGTGTGTGCTTGGGCATACGGAACCGCCTCGAAGGAGGCCACCATTAGTCCCAGGACTCTCATGCAGAAGCGAATTGACGACCATTGTCGGGACGTCAGAACCCGCACTGCCGACTGAAGTGTCAGTAACTTAGAAACACCCTCGCTGCCGAAGTGTCCAGGAGCAGACCCAGATACTCCAGGCGCTGAGTTGGGACTAGAGCCGACTTCTGCGTGTTCAGAACCCATCTGAAGTCCTGTAGGGTCTGACTGACCAACGTCACATTTTCCTCCAATTCTGAGCCATTTTCTGCTCTGAGAAGGAGATCGTCTAGATAGCCCACGATAACAATTCCTCGCTGTCTCAGCAAAGCTAGAACCGGGGGCAGCACCTTGGTGAAAACCCGTGGTGCCATTGCTAGTCCGAAGGGAAGGGCCTCGAACTGATAGTGGACTTCGCCTATGGCAAAGCGCAGAAACCTCTGGTGGCTTGCGCAGATTGGGATGTGCAAGTAAGCGTCCTTGATATCCAAGGACGCCAAAAAATCCCCCTGGTGGAGGGTCGCGATCACCGTGCGAATGGATTCCATCCTGAATTTTTGTACCCTCACATAGGCATTCAGGGCCTTGAGGTCCAGGATTGGCTGAACCCCGTTGTTTTTTGGGACAACAAACAGGTTTGAGTAAAACCCCTGAAACCTCTCTTGTGACGGAAGCGGCACAATTACTCCGCGCCCGAACAAATCCTGTACGGCCTCCAAGAGGGCCACCCGGCGGGCCAGAAGGAGAGGGAGGTTCGAGGGAAAAAACCTGCTTGAGGGCCACTAGCGGAACTCTATCCTGTATCCCGAGGTGACCACCTCGCACACCCACCGGTCGGAGATCCGGGAGGTCCACTGCACAGAGAACCTGCGAAGACGTCCCCCCACCCCAGAGTCGGGCAGGGGCAAGACTTCATGCGGTGGTGGACTTGGGAGCTTGCTTGGTAGGCTTACGCACCCAGGGACGTCTCTGTCCCCCAGTCGCACTTTTTTCAGTCTGGGTGGGCTTACCCGTGGAATCTGACTGACGAAAAAACGTCTTCTTTGCCGGAAAGGAAGGGCTCGGCCTGCGTTGGGGCTCCTTTCCCTTAATAGACTGGGGAAGGAAGGTGCTCTTACCTCCTGTGACGTTTTTAATAATGTCATCCAGGGCGGCCCCAAAAGGGCAAGTCAGCCAGGAGCTTTTTGGAAGCTAGATCGGCCGACAAGCATTTCAACTAGATAAGGCGACGCATCACCACAGCAGAAATGGAGGCCCCCGTTATTAAAGGGGTGGCATCGCACACGAAGACTAAACCCTGCACAAGCTGGTGAGCCAGGGCAATGGTTTCAGGAGGGAGATTATGCTCCTGCACTGTCTGGTGCAATATCCGTGCCCAGCCTGTGAGTGTCTGAGACACCAGTGTCGCCGCCACTATAGGGCGTAAGGCTGCCCCCAATAAGGTGAACATAGTTCTACACGCCACTTCTGACCTCCTTTAAGCAGGATCCCTAAATGCAGGAGTCCCTTCCATTGGGAGCATGGTAGCCTTATTCAAACGGGCGACCAGGGGGTCGACCACTGGGGGATGAGCCCACTTCTTAACTAGGTCCTCCTTAAAGGGGTACCCCTTAAGGCTATGCGCCGCGGGACCGTCAAAGCCTTCTGCGGCTTATGCCAGACTTGTATGTATCAAAAAAAGGCACATATGGAAAAATAGGATTTTTTACTCACCGTAAAATCCTTTTCTCTGAGTCCATGGACCGACACAGCTTCTCTATTGACAAAGTGGGTATTATCCGTTAATTAGGAGTGACTAGGCAGAAAAACTTGTAAAAAGTGTTGCATCACACCTTCTACAGTACCGCCCAGGGGACGGACCCTCTGGGTATACCCTCTCAGTCTGCACATCGCAGATCAGTTCGTCAAAAAGCAGTACAAACTTAAAAGGAGGGGTGGGTGCTGTGTCGGTCCATGGACTCAGAGAAAAGGATTTTACGGTGAGTAAAAAATCCTATTTACTCTTTCGTCCATGGACCGACACAGCTTCTCTATTGACAAAGTGGGACGTCCCAAAGCAGTGTCAGAGAAAAAACGAGGGGTGGTAACAGCATAAAAACAAACTTCACCCCAAAACACAAAACAGCACTCCTCCAACGGAGGAGTTGCAACTCTAAACAGCCGCCTGCAAAACCTTGCGGCCGAAAGAGGCATCCGAAGATGCACCTACATCAACTTTGTAGAATTTTGTGAAAGTGTGAGCGGACGACCAAGTCGCCGCTTTACATAGTTGGGAAACAGACGCTTGATGTCGGAAAGCCCAAGAGGCACCTATTGCCCTGGTCGAATGCGCCGTGACAGGAAAGGGGGGCGCCTGACCCTTTAAGGCGTAAGCCTGGATTACTATCTGTCGGATCCACCTAGAGATGGTGGCCGATGAGACTGCTTGGCCCTTCTTGGGACCAGCCACCGAAACAAACAGTGAGTCTGACTTCCGGAACAGGGAAGTAGCAGATATGTATACTCTCAAAGCTCGGACAACGTCCAAGGAATGCAACGCCGACTCCTTAGGATTCGACGGCTGAGGACACAAGGATGGAAGTACAATGTCTTCGTTGAGATGAAAAGCCGAAACGACTTTCGGAAGAAAGGAAGGCTGCGGCCGCAGCACCACCTTATCCTTGTGGAAAATCAAATAGGGAGCCTTGCAGGACAGGGCTGCCAGCTCAGAGACTCGTCTAACTGACGTAACAGCCACCAAAAAGACCACCTTCTGAGAAAGTGTCAACAGGGGAATATCTCTAATATTCTCAAACGGTGCCTTCTGAAGCACCGAGAGGACCAGGTTCAAGTCCCACGGAGGTAACGGGGGCCGGACCGGAGGGGCCACATGTCGAACCCCCTGCACAAATGTACTCACGAGAGAGTGAGTCGCCAGGGGTCGCTGAAAAAAGACAGCCAGGGCAGATATCTGTCCCTTAAATCGTACTTAGGGCAAGCCTTTGGTCTACCCCATGCTGTAAAAACAGCAGGATTCTGGAAACCAAATAGGTACGTGGATGCCATTTCATTTCCTCACACATGGAGATGTAGGCCCTCCAAGTGCGGTGATAGACCTTCCTAGAGGACGGTTTCCGAGCACTTCTCATAGTAGAGATTACTGAGTCTGACAGGCCCCGATCTCTCAGTACCTGGTTCTCAACAGCCATGCCGTTAAAGCCAATGACTGTAAAGCAGGATGGAATATGGGACCTTGCGATAGCAGGTCCTTCCGTAGTGGTAGGCGCCAGGGGACGTCTGCTACCAGACGTACTAGATCGGCGTACCAAGGACACTGAGGCCAATCTGGAGCGATTAGGATCATTGGAATTCCCTCTGCCTCCACTCTGCGGAGCAGAAGAGGAAGAAGCCTTAAGGGAGGGAAGGCATAGATTAGCCGATACTGACCCCACGATGCTACCAACGCGTCCGTTGCGTCTGCCCATGGGTCTCTTGACCGGGCCACAAACCTCAATACCTTCCGATTGAGTCGGGAAGCCAGAAGATCTACGTCTGGTGTGCCCCATCTTTGGCAGAGGAGTTGGAACACCTCCGGGTGTAAGGACCATTCTCCCTGGTCCAGCATCTGGCGGCTCAGGTAGTCCGCCTGCCAGTTTTCCACACCCGGAATGTACACGGCCGACAGTGCCAGTACGCTCCTCTCTGCCCACTTCAGGATGCGAGCGATCTCCGATGCTGCAGCTGAGCTTCTTGTTCCTCCTTGATGATTGACATATGCCACTGCTGTGGCGTTGTCTGACTGGATCCTGACTGGACGCCCTTGCAGTCTCTGAGACCATTTGAAGAGGCACAGCTTGATCGCCCGGATCTCCAGGACATTGATCAGCAGGAGGGCTTCCTCTGGGGTCCAGCGACCTTGCGCCGACTGGACACCCCAGACTCCCCCCCAACCTGTAAGGCTGGCGTCCGTCGTGATCACTATCCAGTAAACCGGAAGAAATGACTTCCCGGCCATTAGAGCCGGTGCTGTCAGCCACCATACCAGGGATCTCTTGACTAGGTGGCTCACTCGGATTTGATAATCCAGAGATGAAGGGCATCTGTTCCACCTGGACAGAACTTCCTTCTGTAACACTCGAGTGTGGTATTGAGCATATGGGACCGCCTCGAAGGAGGCTACCATGAGGCCCAACACTCGCATGCAAAAACGGAGTGACGACCAATTCCTGGAAGTCAGCTGCCGTACTGCAGCCCGGAGGGTCTGCAACTTCTCCACAGGAAGGAATACCTTTGCCTCTGAGGAATCCAGAATCAACCCCAGGTACACTAGGCGTTGAGTGGGCACCAATACTGACTTTTGCGTGTTTAGTATCCAACCACAGTCTCGAAGAGTCTGACAGGTAATGGACACGCTTACCTCTAATTCTGAGCTTGAAGGGGCCTTCAGCAGAAGGTCGTCCAAGTAACCTGTGATAGCGATACCCCGCTGTCTTAGAAGTGCCAGAATCGGAGCGAGCACCTTGGTGAACGTCCTGGGTGCTGAGGCAAGGCCAAACGGGAGGGCCACAAACTGGTAGTGGTTCTTCCCGATAGCAAATCGCAGAAACCTCTGGTGTCTGGAGTATATGGGGACATGCAGGTATGCGTCCTTGATGTCCAAGGAGGTCAGAAAGTCCCCCGGATGGAGAGCCGTGACTACGGATCGAACCGACTCCATCCGAAATCTTTGTACCTTCACAAAGCAATTGAGGGCTCTGAGATCCAAGATTGGACGAACCCCCTCCTTCTTTGGCACAATGAACAGATTTGAGTAAAAACCCTGACCCCGTTCCTGTTCTGGAACTGGTATAACTACCCCGCGTTCCAGTAGACCCTGGACCGCCCCATACAGGGCCTCCCGACGGGTCGGTAGTAGCTGGAGATTGGAGGTGATGAATCTGTCTGGTGGACAAGAGAGAAATTCTATCTTGTAGCCTGAGGAGATTACTTCGCAAACCCACCTGTCGGAGACTAGAGCAGTCCACTGAGTCGCGAATTTGCGAAGACGTCCCCCCACCCGAGAGCTGGGTGGGGGCGGACCTTCATGTGGACGCAGATTTGTCCGCAGGCTTGTTGGGTCTGCGTGACCAAGGACGCTTTTGTCCTTGGGCAGGCGCTTTATCGGCCTGGGGTCTTTTCCCTGTCGCCTTAAGGGGGCGAAAAAAACGCTTACGTGCAGTAAAGGAGGGCCCTTGCCCTTGGCGTGGTCCCTTACCCTTGCTAGTTTGGGGAAGCAAAGTGCTTTTACCTCCTGTGGCATCCTTGATGATGTCATCCAGAGAAGCCCCAAAAAGTCTGTCGCCCTTAAAAGGCAGATCCAATAGGGCTTTCTTGGAAGTCTGGTCCGCAGACCAGCCCTTTAGCCAGATCAGGCGGCGTATTGCTACTGCATAAACCGAAGCTCTTGACAGCAGGGGAATAGTATCCATGTCTGACTCGCAGACATAACTTAAGGCCCTGGACCAACTGGTCGGCCAAAGTTATCTCATTAGGAGGAGCATCTCGCTCCTTTAACCCCTGGAGTAGCAATTTTGCCCATTCAGTAAGTGTCTGAGACACTAGGGCCCCCGCCAATGCCGGGCGTACTGCCGAGCCTACCACTGAGTATAGGTAGCGAGCGAGTGCTTCAGCCTTCTTATCCACAGGGTCCTTGAAAACAGGAGCCCCTTCTACTGGAATAGTGGTGGCTCTATTAAGTCTGGACACCGAAGGGTCCACTATAGGGGGAGAGGTCCATATCTTCAGAAAACTCTCCTCAAAGGGGTACCGTACTGCAAACCTCTTTGGGGCTGTAAAGACCCTCAGTGGGTTCTCCCATTCCTTGTATAAGAGTTTGTCAAAATAAGACACACAAGGGAACACCTTAGCAGTGCGGGCAGGTTTACGAAACCCAAAGGGGACTGGAGTATCTGCTACTTCTTCAGTCCTTTCCAACTTTAGTGTATCCCGCACTGCAGTAATAAGGTCAGATACCAAAGCCGTCTCGCGTACTGACCTGGACTTGGAGTCCTCCTCACTGTCCGATCGGTCACGGTCTGCAGTCTCTGATGCATCAGAATCTGGGCCATGAGCCGTAGCTGGACCTGGTTCTGCATCAGAAATATCCCCAGAAGATTGCAGGGGACGGGGGCGTTTATTACCCCCTGTATTCCCGTGTGCTGCTTCCACCCTGGCAGCAAACGCCTCTAGGATTGCCGACATAGCGTCCATAGACACCTCAGGGACACCAGCTGCTAAATCTGGTGTTTCAGGGGAGAAGACATCTGGCTCAGATGCCATGCTGACCACACGCTGACACTCACAGGGCTCCAGGCAAGATATCAATAGGCCACCCTCCTGCGCTGCAGAGATGCTGGGTTACCCAGAGGACTCACCACCCTGGATAGGTACTGCTATGCTGCGCCTGTGATGCTGTCCCCTTGCTGCTGTGTCAGTCTGCTTCTTTTATCAGCACTTCCTGTGTGAATTTTCGCGCCAGTGTAATGCACCCTAGAGGTCGGAGGCTCTCGCAAAATGGTTGCCAAAAACGTCTGTATGGAAGATAATGTGGGCTCTAAGAAAATGGCCGCCGACAGAAGATAGAGGTCAGGCAGCCATAGCCCACAAAAAGATGGCCGCCGAACGGCAATATCTGCATACAG
Organism: Rana muscosa; assembly: GCA_029206835.1. Lineage (NCBI taxonomy): Eukaryota > Metazoa > Chordata > Amphibia > Anura > Ranidae > Rana > Rana muscosa. The sequence continues at coordinate 111,258,696 of CM055118.1, forward strand.
GGTGGACAAACATGGCCGCCGATCACCTGATAGGGGCCAGTGGGTGTGGCCGAACCACAGGAAGATGGCCGCCAGGCAGTTACAAGAGGCCAAACTTGGCATGGACCACCTCAAAATGGCCGCCAACAGCATGGAGACACAGAAACACAGGTAAGCAAAAATGACATTTCTTTTAAATGTTAGTTACAGCCAGCCCCGCTCCAGTGGGACCCCCTAGCTGACCCCCAGCATCCAGCAACCTTTAGCTAGAAGCGCAGGGAGGAGGGAAAGGCAGGGAGAGAGGGAAGAAAGGGGCCACAACCACTTACTTGATCTCTCCAGGAATGTCCAGCTAAATCACCCAGCCGAGGCAGGGGAGTTTTACTTACCTATCCTGCATGTATTCTGCTGGAAGACATTCCAAACAGATCATCGTCCGCGCACGGAAGGTGACTTTTGGCCAGGCATGCTGTGATTGGACCCAGAAGGGACGATCATATGTATGCCCTGGAGCATGATGCTCACCGGACAGGCTGCTGCGACTCGGCCGTAAGGTCAGCCGAAGCTGAGCGGTCCGATGCAAGCCTTGGAGCGTAAGCTCACCGGCCAGGCTGCTGCGACTTGGCCGTAAGGTCAGCCGAAGCTGAGCGGTCCGATGCAGGCCCCGGAGCGTAGGCTCACCGGCCACCCGTGGAGCGACGGGCATGTCGTGGAAAACCCAGCGCGTAGCTAGGGTCGGCACACGCTCGATGGCCGAAACTGGGGAGACTACAAGGATCGAGGATCCAGCCTGTCACCCAGTCGGCAGTTGATCGAAGATCGCAGGAAACAACAAATGTAGCAAAAAAAAAAAAAAAAAAAAAAAAATTATATATATATATATATATATATATATATATATATATATATATATATATATATATATATATATATATATATATATATATATATCTTTTTTCCCCGGACCAATGGGCCCGAAGGGAGCCATGTCCTACTCCTTGCTAGACAGAAAAAAACTGATCTGCGATGTGCAGACTGAGAGGGTATACCCAGAGGGTCCGCCCCCTGGGCGGTACTGTAGAAGGTGTGATGCAACACTTTTTACAAGTTTTTCTGCCTAGTCACTCCTAATTAACGGATAATACCCACTTTGTCAATAGAGAAGCTGTGTCGGTCCATGGACGAAAGAGTAAACCTTTTTTGAAGACACGGCTTTCAAAGAACCAAAAGGTCATAGTTTCCACCTGAGGTTCCTCAGCCTCAACATTCAGCTTGAGAGTGTCCCTCACAGCGTCAATGAGTTCACTTACAAGCACCCTGTCAGTAGGTGGTTCAAGACAGGGGTCTTCCCTCACAAGGAAGGTCCTGTCCAAACACATCAATATCCTCAGAATTAGGGTCCTCAGCAGCAGTAGCTAGGCCCATATCTAAGTCAGAGCACTCCCCATGTGGAGATTGTGTGGGGAGGGGGCGCTTTACAGCCCCCGTGCGTTCGCACACCGCTTCCAGCTTGACAAGGAATGATTCCAGGGCTGCCGACAACTGGTCCATAGGGACCGCAGGTGCAGGAGCACTGCCAGTTGCCTCTGAGAAGTGGGGAGAAGCAGGTGAACCAGACTCCATATTGCCACCCTCTGAGACCCTATTCACTATTACAGTGAATAGTACAGTCCACCCACTGGCTGTGCTGAGGCTGAGGAGGGGATACCCGGAGGACTCACCACCCTTAGGGACCACTCGGTTCCGCTGTATGAGCCGCACTGTAGCGCGGGTGAAGCCTGAGGAGAGAGTTATTTTGCACCGTTCAGCAGCGCCGCTAGAGGCCGAAAACGAAACTAAAAGCGCCGCGGCTACAAGAAAATGGCCGCCGGGCGCTTGTATCACTGTGCTTGAGCCGCGGCAAAATGGCCACCGATGGCGCACTTTTTAAATTTAAAATACCGCGCCAATGGCGCACGCAAAACCCCACACACAGTCCTCCAGAACATTTTCATATTAAACAGACATGGAGCGGCCCCCCCAGGGCAGAACGACCCCCCCAGACATCCCCACACAGCAACAGCAGGGTGCAGAGAGCAGCATAACAGGGGGGAGACAGGGAGAACCCCCCACACACAGAAACACAGCCAGCATGTACTCACCTTCTTTTCAGGAGAGACTACTTACCCGTCCCGCAAGCACCTCGGAGAACACCCTTGGTGCCAATAGAGGGACCCACTGGCTGGTTTCAGACAGACCTATCACAGAGTCGTACTGCGTAGCTGTCGGCCCGGTCAACCGCGAAAGATACAGTAGGTACTGTTCAATCTTGAGAGAACCGCGGGAGCATGAAAGCAACCCGGCCACCCCTGGAGCCATGGGGTATGTCGTGAACTGAGTCTCACGCACACAAGGCGAGGATCAGCACGCTCGATGGTCGGACAGGGAAGACTACGAGGATACTAGTGTACCCAACCTGTTGCCCAGCCGACAGTTGATTGAAGGTCTCAAAAATAAAATAATAAAAATTCCCAAAGGAATAAAATTTTAAAAGTAAAAATCTTCCAGGAGACTGGCTCCTGAGAGAGCCACGTCTTCTTCTGCTAGGCAGAAAAAAACTGAGGCTGCTGGCTGCAGATGGGAGGGTAATGTCCGGAGGGACTGCCCCCCTGGGCGGGGCTGTTCAGCTCTGGCTTGTTCTAGAATGGACATATACCCACATGTAATCAGTATGAGAGCTGTGTCGGTCCATGGACGATAAGAGAAACTTTTTTTTTCACTCATGGTTAGTGTTTGGCTGAAGCCATTTATTATCAATCAACTGTGTTTACTCTTTTTAAATCATAATCACAACAGAAACGACCCAAATGACCCTGATCAAAAGTTTACATACCCTGGTGATTTTGGCCTGATAACATGCACACAAGTTGACACAAAGGGGTTTAAATGGCTATTAAAGGTAACCATCCTCACCTGTGATCTGTTTGCTTGTAATTAGTGTGTGTGTGTGTGTGTGTGTGTGTATAAAAGGTCAATGAGTTTCTGGACTCCTGACAGACCCTTGCATCTTACATCCTGAGTCATGGGGAAAGCAAAAGAATTGTCAAAAGATCTACGCAAATGCCACAAAGTATCCCGCGTATAATACGCCAAACCGCACAGAGACCAGCCTCAAACTTTCTGGCACAAAGTCATTTGGAGTGATGAGACCAAAATTTAGCTTTTTGGCCATAACCATAAACTCTTCATTTGGAGAGAAGGCAACAAGGCCTATGATGAAAAGGTACACCATTCCTACTGTGAAACACAGAGGTGGATCGCCGATGTTTTGGGGATGTGTAAGCTACAAAAGGCACAGGAAATTTGGTCAAAATTGATGGCAAGATGAATGCAGTATGTTATTAAAAAAATTCTGGAGGAACATTTGCATTCATCAGCTAGGAAGCTGCGCATGGGACGTACCTGGACATTCCAACATGACAATGATCCAAAACACAAGGCCAAGTTGACCTGTCATTGGCTACAGCAGAATAAAGTGAAGGTTCTGGAATGGCCATCTCAGTCTCCTGACCTCAATATCATTGAGACACTCTGGGGAGATCTCAAAACGTGCAGTTCATGCAAGACAGCCCAAGAATTTACAGGAACTGGAGGCTTTTTGCCAAGAGGAATTGGCAGCTTTACCTTTTGAGAGGATAAAGAGCCTCATCCACAAATACCACAAAAGACTTCAAGCCGTCATTGATGTTAAAGGGGGCAATACACAGTATTAGGAACTGGGGTAAACTTTTGATCAGGGTCACTTGGTTAGTTTCTGTTGCGATTAGGATTTAAAAAGAATAAACACGAAGTCGATTGATAATAAATAGCTTCAGCCAAACACTAACCATGAGTGAAAGAAAAGTTTTTGTGTTGTCATTCATATTCTTTAAAAAATGGCCAAGAAATCATAAATTCTGCCAGGGTATGTAAACTTATGAGCACAACTGTACTGCCTGGTGTTCCTCTATAATTCAATGGCAAAAGTATCCTCTCACCTTCTTTGGCACAAACCACTGCTGCCAGTTTCACACAATCTCGATGCTGTTCTTCCTTAGACCGATGATCCTTGCTGGTACTAATAGGAAGAAGAGACTGAGACTTTTTCTTTCTTCCACGTGTGTCTGATAAGGAAAGCAAACAGAGAAAACAGAAACTGATATAATAAGACTTTCCAGTAAAAAAGAGCTCATTAGGTTTTTCAAAAATACATATAGAAAGTACAATAATTAACACTGTAAGAGTACAGAGAAAAAACAATGGGGTTACAGACCAACAAGATAAACAATGTAAAAATTAAAAAAAACAGAAGAAGAATGCATAAGTGAGGGTCGGCAACCCATCGATCACGGGCAGACCCTGTCCCTTCCTTGCCAAACCACAGAACCTGGACAGGAGCGGGGGCGGCATTTGCTGGAACCGATCCACTGCATTTTCCTCCTGCAGCAGCTGAAAGACAGCAGGAAGGAGAGTTGTCCCTCCTGTGTGGGTTACTCTTCCTTCTGCTGTCTGGGCCCTCTGTGTGCTCCCCCTTCTCTCCCGCCGGCTGCTGCTTAGGATCCTTTTTAGGATTAAGAGCAGGGGAAGAGGCCAGTAAATATGTAATTTAACGGCCCATTTCTTTTCTGAATAAGCACAGTGAGTGATTGGTGCCGATCACTCAGTGTGTTCATAACTGAAGAATAGTAAACAGTTTATTATGCTTCAGTTTGTGAATGAACAGGAAGCTCTGTAGAAAGCTATTCATGTTTATTCATTCTGTGCAGTCGTGTCCTCAATCTTCTTTTTATGCGTCAAAAGTGAGACAACATCAGGGGTCTGTTTGGACCCTTATTATTCCACCAAAGCCCCCCAAAAATTGTAAAAAGTTTATACAAAAAAAAAAATTGTGAATAAAATGAAAAAAGGACTACCGACACCGTCTACTGCTCTACTGACCAACACACCGACCTCTGCCCTACTGACAGACCCCGTCCACTGCCCTTGCTAGTTAAGGTCAAAACAAAAGGGGTGACAAACCACTGTGATCTTTGATCTCTCATGCTGTTCAGGTAGATCTCCACCTCTCAAAAGGTTGCCTACTCCTGATCTGGAGGAAGGGAAAAGAAAGGAGTGGTGGAAGAGGAGAGCGCAAAGAAAGAAGGAATGAGGGGAAAAGAAAAAAGAAAGGAAGAAAAGTAAAAAATGAAAAAAAGTGAGGGGTGGGGTGCAGAAGGGGAGAAAGAGAAGGAAAGAAGGGTGGAAGGGGAGAAATGTGGAACAGAGAGACCAGCGGGGCCTGATAGAACACATGGCAACCTCGGTTTTTGTTGGTGGGTGGTTTCAAAGTGAGAGAAAAGAATGATCCAGATTTATATGATTATATTCTAGCCACAGGGACCACGTTCCGAGAAATACTGGGTATCATTTAGAACTACAATGAAATCATATAGAAGAAAAACTGCTCCAGGTGAGTAATAAGCAGTCCACCTACTAACCACCCAGGGTGAAGGTGCTGGAACAGCTTGTCTGTAAGCCACAGGAAAAAAAAAAAAGGATCCGAAATCTGCTGCTATTCTTCAACCTTTATTGAATTTTCTTTAAAATCATCACAGACAGTGTGGGCTACAGCTGAAAGTTATTGCGTTTCACGCTAGTTAGCGCTTACCAACTGTAGCGCCAAACACGTTAACTTTCAGCTGTACCCCACACTGTCTACGATGATTTTAAAGAACATTCAATAAAGGTTGAAGTGCAGTGGATTATAGATCATTTTCTTCTCTAAGAATTAAAATGAGTTTTTCATATACCATGGTGTCTATCACTCTGTCTCCTCCACAATGTTGAGTGCTTGTGGCTTCCAAGCTCTGGCCAGCATTTGCCCAGCAGCAAGTAACATGAAGTCCACTAGTTTCCTTTGGCATCTAGAGAAATCAGAGATTGGCTTATGTAGCAATGCTTTCCCGGGGTTCAGAAGTGACCTAGTCCTATTATACAGTGGATATAAAAAGGTCTACAACACACTCCTGAGAATGTCAGGTTTCTGTGATGTAAAAAATAAACAAAAAAACAGACAAAGATAAATCATTTCAGAACTTTTTTCACCTTTAATGTGACCTATAAACTGTACAACTCAGTTGAACAACAAACTGAAATCTTTTAGGTGGAGGGAAGTAAAAATGAAAAAATAAAATAATAATATGGTTGCATAAGTGTGCACACCCTAAACCAATACTTTGTTGAAGCACCTTTTGATTTTATTACAGCACTCAGTCTTTTTGGGTATAAATCTATCAGCATGGCACATCTTGACTTGGCAATAGTTGCCCACTCTTCTTTGCAAAAACACTCCAAATCTGTCAGATTGCGAAGGCATCTCCTGTGCACAGCCCTCTTTAGATAACCCCACAGATTTTCAATCAGATTCAGGTCTGGGCTCTGGCTGGGCCATTCCAAAACTTTAATCTTCTTCTGGTGAAGCCATTCTTTGGTTGATTTCGATTTTTTGCTTTGGGTCGTTGTCATGCTGAAAGATGAAGTTCCTCTTCATGTTCAGCTTTCTAGCATAAGCCTGAAGGTTTTGTGCCAATATTGACTGGTATTTGGAACTGTTCAAAATTTCCCTCTACCTTGACTAAGGCCTCTGCTCCAGCTGAAGAGAGAAAGCCCCAAAGCATGATGCTGCCACCACCATGCTTCACGGTGGGTATGGTGTTCTTTTGGTGATGTGCAGTGTTGTTTTTGTGCCAAACATATCCTTTGGAATTACGGCCAAAAAGTTAAACCTTGGTTTCATTAGACCATAAAACATTTTCCCCACATGCTTTTGGAAGACTTCAGATGTGTTTTTGCAAAATTTAGCCAGTCTTGGATGTTTTTCTTGGTAAAAAAAGGCTTCCATCTTGCCACTCTACCCCAAAGCCCAGACATATGAAGAATACAGGAGATTGTTGTCACATGTACCACACAGCCAGTACTTGCCAGATATTCCTGAAGCTCCTTCAATGTTGCTATAGGCCTCTTGGCAGCCTTCCTGACCAGTTTTCTTCCCGTCTTTTCATCAATTTTGGAGGGACGTGCAGTTCACGGTAGTGCCATATTTTCTCAACTTGATGACGATCTTAATCAGAGGCACTTTAAAAAGATGGCAGGTGTGTACTGACTCCTATTTAACATGAGTTTGAATGTGATTGCTTAATTCTGAACACAGCTACATCCCCAGTTATAAGAGGGTGTGCACACTTATGCAACCACACTATTTTAGTTTTTTAGTTTTACTTCCCCCCTAAAAGATTTCAGTTTGTTTTTCAATTAAGTTGGACAATTTATAGGTCACATTAAAAGGTGGAAAAAGTCACAGAAACCTGACATTTTAACAGGGGTGTGTAGACTTTTAATATCCGCTGTATTCAACAATTTCACAACCGCAATAAATTATGTGAAGCAAAAATTTTTTATTAACAAATGCCCTTTAGAATTCGTGAGTGACCATTAAGTGCAAATATTGTTCCTCTGTGTGCCCCCGTCAGTGTTTCACTAAAGACACATTAAAGTGGTTGTATACCCACAAATATGAAATGCACCTACAGGTAAGCCTACATTAAGGCTTACCTGTAGGTGCTTGCAATATCTCCGAGACCTACACGGTCTCTGAGATATTTGCAAAAAAGAGTGCACCGTTATCTACGGCGCATGCGCACCGTAGATAACGGCGCAGGCGCACTGAGCGCGGAGGCTCTTTGAATGGCAGTCTGCCGGAATTCGCGCATGCGCGGGAATCGTGCCGTTCCCCGCGCATGCGCGGGAGTGACGTCATCGCCGCTCCGGCCAATCACAGCGCCGGAGCGGCGATACCCGGAAGTCACTCCGGGTATCATGGATGCGACGGAGGACGTGTCCGAGGACCGCTGCGGGGGCTTCGATCTAAGGTAAGTGATTAATAATGAGCTAGTATGCTAGTCATACTAGCTCATTATGACTTTGCCTTGCAGGTTCTGAAAAAAAAAAAAAAAAAGGTTTGCGGTATACAACCGCTTTAACGGCTTAATAGTTCGTCCCCCTAGTGTTGAGAGGTCTAACAGCACTTAAAGATATGCCAGAGACACACACACACACACGAGAATGCAAACCAGGGACACTTCTGCCACAATGCTCTCAACCAGAGTTATTCAGACTGCGCCAAACATGAGGGAGAACTACAGTGACTTCACAGTGCAGTATTTCAAATAATAGGATTTTTATAACAGCTTACCTGTAAAATCCTTTTCTTGGAGTACATCACGGGACACAGAGCGACATAGTCATTACTAATGGGTTATATAGATACCTTCAGGTGCTGGCACTGGCAACTTCCAAAACCAGAAGTACCCTCCCCTATATAAGCCCCTCCCATCCGGGAGCACCTCAGTTTTGTAGCAAAGCAATAAGTGTCCCCAAAGAGGGGTGGGAGCTCTGTGTCCCGTGATGTACTCCAAGAAAAGGATTTTACAGGTAAGCTGTTATAAAAATCCTATTTTCTTTCTCGTACATCACGGGACACAGAGCGACATAGTCATTACTAATGGGATGTCCTAAAGCAATGCCCAACGAGGGGGGGGATACACCATACATAAGCTGAGCGCTATCAGACATGAGGATCTTTTGCGGCCTGCAACACACTGCGCCCAAAGGCGACATCCTCCTGACTTCTAACGTCCACCTGGTAGAACCTAGTAAACGTGTGTACTGAAGACCATGTTGCGGCCTTACAGATTTGAGCCAGGGAGGCCTGGTGATGCACTGCCCATGAAGTTCCAACTGCTCTCGTGGAGTGCGCCCTAACTTTGAACGGAGGCGGTCTCCTTCTCAAGCCATAGGCTTGCATTATGACCTGTCGAATCCACTTGGCTAAAGTAGATTTTGACGCTGCCTGACCCCTTCTGGGGCCTTCCGGCAGAATAAACAATGTATCCGTTCTGCGAATCTGAGCAGTGGCTTTTAGATAAGCTTTAACTGCTCTTACTACATCCAAAGAATGCAATAACTTTTCCTCTACCGAAGTAGGTTTGGGGAAAAAAGAAGGAAGAACCACATCTTGGTTCAAATGAAACCTCGATACCACCTTAGGAAGAAAGGCTGGATGAGGACGTAACACTACTCTGTCCTTATGGATAACCAGATATGGCTCCCTACAGGACATAGCTGCTAATTCCGACACTCTTTTAGCCGAACAAATGGCTACTAGAAAAATCAATTTCCTGGTGAGAAGAACCAAAGAAATATGCTGTAATGGTTCAAATGGTTGTTTCTGTAGAACCGACAGAACCAAGTTTAGATCCCATGGACATATGGGAATATTAACCGGAGGACTAATACGCATCACTCCTCGTATAAAGGCTTTGACTAGTGAATGCGAAGCCAAGGGCCTTTGAAAAAATATTGACAAGGCCGAAATCTGACCCTTGATAGTACTCAAGGCAAGCTTCCTATATACAGCCCATTGTAGGAAGTCCAGAATCCTACCTATTACGTATTTACGTGGATGCCATTTCTTGGCCTCACACCAGGCGATGTACGCCTTCCAGATTCTATAGTAGATCTGCCTGGATACCGGCTTCCTGGCATTGATCATGGTAGATACCACAGCATTAGAGAGCCCTCTCTTTTTTAGAATGTGGGCTTCAATAGCCAGGCCGTCAAACCTAGGGCTGGTAAGGAAGGGTGGTATATCGGTCCTTGCGAAAGCAGGTCCGGACGATGTGGGAGGGTCCAAGGACTCCCCACAGACATCTTTACAATCTCCGCGTACCATGCTCTTCGGGGCCACGCTGGAGCCACCAGAATCACTGGTTTCTTTTCTACCCTGATTCTGCGGAGTAATCGAGGTAACAATTGTGGCGGTGGGAATGCATATATCAGCTTGAACTGATCCCAAGGGAACACTAGGGCATCCGAGCCGCAAGCTAGGGGATCCCTTGTCCAAGAGACAAACCTGTCCACTTTTGCGTTGAATCTGGATGCTAGCAGATCTACATCCGGTGTTCCCCACCGCTGACATATTGTCCGGAAAACCTCGGGATGAAGGGACCATTCCCCTGGGCATAATTGTTGGCGACTTAGAAAGTCCGCCTTCCAATTCTCCACTCCTGGAATGAATACTGCAGATATGGCTGGGACATATCTTTCTGCCCATCTCAGGATGTAATTTACTTCCCTCTGGGCTGCACGACTCCTGGTGCCCCCCTGATGATTGATATATGCCACTGCTGTGGCATTGTCTGATTGAATTCTGACAGGGGACCCTTGGAGTTTGGATGTCCATGCTACTAGGGCATACCGGGCTGCTCGTATCTCTAAGAGATTGATGGGCAGGGCCTTTACCGCATCCGACCATCTGCCCTGGAGAGACCATTGCTCCAGTACTGCTCCCCAGCCTATAAGGCTGGCATCTGTAGTGACCACCTTCCAAGAAATCGGACTGAAGGATTTCCCTCTTTCCAGATTCTGGGGAACCAACCACCAGCGGAGGCTCTTGCGAACGGAAGGGGACAAGGACATTGGTAAGTCCAGAGCCTGAACTTCTTTGTTCCAGGCTGACAGTATGGCCCTTTGCAAATTCCTTGAATGGAATTGACCGTAGGGTACTGCTTCGAATGATGCCACCATTTTTCCCAGCAGCCTCATGCACAGGCGTATGGATGGCTGTCTTTTTGAACCCACTAAGTGGATCAAATCTCTCAAAGACGACCCCTTTTCTTGAGGCAAGAAAAATTTTCTCTGGTCTGAATCCAGCCTTAGCCCCAAGTATTCCAGACTTTTGACTGGTTTTAGGGCTGACTTGTCTCGGTTGATAATCCAACCGTGAGATTCCAGATACTTGATTGTCTTGTGAACGACCACTTCTAGTTTCTCCACTGAGTGGTCTATCAGCAACAAGTCGTCTAGATATGCCATTATCGTTACACCTCGTGTTCTTAGATTGGCCAATAATGGGGCCAGAATTTTTGTGAACACTCGTGGTGCTGTGGCCAGACCGAAGGGTAAGGCTCTGAACTGAAAATGGCGCCCTTCTACCGCAAAGCGTAGAAATTTTTGGTGGGCTGGAAAGATGGGAATGTGCAAATAAGCATCTTTGATGTCAATCGAGGCTAACCATTCCTCCCCTTGTAGGGCAGTGGCCACCGACCGGATCGACTCCATCCGGAAAGTCCTGATATGTAGGAATTTGTTTAGCCCTTTTAGATTTAATATGGGCCTCACGTCCCCGTTTGGCTTCGGGACTGTAAAGAGGTTTGAATAAAACCCGAACCCCCATTCTTCCAGGGGAACCTCTATAATTACTGCTTGGAGCAATAATTGTTCTAGTGCCAACAGGAGGGATCCTCTCTTCTGGGGATCCCTTGGCACGTTTGACCTTATAAAGTGGGAAGGAGGGGAGTCTTTTAACTCCAATTTGTATCCCAGATTTACTGCGGAGAGCACCCATCTGTCTCTGATCGTGTCCCGCCAGGTCTCTGTGAACAACTGAAGTCTTCCCCCCACCCGATTGAGTGGGGGCAACCCTTCATGCATTTGACTTTGGGGGGGAGGTTTTGTACCTCTCCTGCTCCAGGGCTTCTTGTTACCCTGCAATTGTTCCTGATTTTTACCTCCGGGATTTGACCGAGGAGGCCGTCGGAACTGTTTCACAGCCGATGTCCTAGGGACTGGAGAAGGAGGCCTCTTAAAAGAGGGACCTCTAACTCTGTTTTTAACCGGCAAAAGTGTACTTTTACCGTTGGAAATTCTCTGGATATATTTGTCCAGGTCTTCCCCGAATAAGCGTTCACCATGAAATGGGAAGCTGACCAGCAATTTTTTACAGGGAGCTTCAGCAGACCAGTTTTTGAGCCATAAAAGCCTGCGCATATGTACTACAGACAGCGTAAGGCCTGATGGATTGAATCCTTTATAGCGTCCACCGCAAAGCATAAGGCTCTAGGTAGATCAGCTAGGGCAAGAGCCTGCTGATCTGGCAAGTCCCTTAAGACCTGTTTCAACTGATCCTTCACTGCTTGGCAGACCCCAATAGCTGCCACTGCTGGTTGTGTCACCAATCCTGCTGTAGAAAAAGCAGATTTTAATAAGGACTCTAATTTTTTATCTATTGGGTCCTTGAACATTTGGACATTATCCACTGGACATGTCAGTGATTTATTCACACAAGAGATGGCTGCGTCCACTGTAGGGACCCTCCATTTTTTGATGAACTTATCCTCTATGGGATAGACCACTTGAAAACTCTTGGGAGCAGTAAATATTTTATCAGGATGCTCCCAATCCTGGTAAATGAGCCCTTCCAGTAAAGGATGGATCGGAAAGGAACAAACAGTCTGGGGAGCTTTTAGCGACCCCAACGAGGAGACAGAAGTGGATGATGGCTCCGCAAGGGGCATTTTAAATGCTGATCGGACCATATTAGTCAGGGACTGAACCCATAACCTTTCAGCATGTGATGCTGAGAATGGCTCTTCCACTGTTGATTCCTCTACAACAGAATCAACCTCATCCTGATCCCCTTCAGGCAGGTCGATCCCTGTATGGGACTGTTGCTCTGCTAACAGACACTCTGAGGGAGGAGACGGAGATCGAGCGTTTTTTTCCTGTGACAGGGAAGCAGCGATCAATGCTGACAATCTCTCTTCCAGCCCTCCCAGAGCTGAGGAAAAAACCTCCTCTGTTACATACACAGGAGCAGGTGAACTGAGGACAGCCACAGTACCAGGTACTCCTGAGGGTGCTCTACGGTCACTAACCTCTGATTCTTCAGGGGAGACTGGTGCAGCCGAAGCATGCCCAAGATCCTCAGAGCCCGATGGAGACCCCCTATGCTTCCTGGAATTTTTAGTCCCGGAGTTTTTAGACGGCATTATTCCTAAGCCCAAAGCTGAGGTATTCCAGCCGAAATACACCACTTACTGACAATAGTCTAGCACAAATGCTGCTATAAAAACAGTTGGTGTCTACTAATGTGCCTTTCTATGGGGATGCCTGCATCAACCGCTTGCTGTATGCCTTTTTTAAATGTTGCCAGCTCTGTCTCTGCACTCCATAGCCAGCTCACAACACATAATTGTGGTTTTTAACATGCTGGGACGCCCGCACATGCGCAGAAGCGCTGCGGCGCGCACAGAGCGTCATCCCCCAAGCTCCGCCCCCTTTCCCGGCTCACCTCTATATATAGAGGCGCATGCACGCGCACGCGCGCGGCCACGTGCGCCTTCGGCGCTAATTTTGAAAAGGAAACCAGGGACAAGAGCCAGGGCCCCTTTTGCCGCAGGCCGGGGGATGGACGAGCATTGCAACATGGCAGAGGAAGCAGTTTCCCACAAGAGAACTCACCATCTGCCTGGACTTGCTCTGATAAAAAGAAACTAGTCCACATGACAAGAAACGTTCCACAGCGGCCTCTAGTGGATTAACACAGGTACCGCAGTCTAATATATTAAATATATATATATATATATATATATATATATATTATTTTTTTTTCTTGACCACTATTAAAATTATTACATTTTTTAGTAGTTACAGGCATGCACAGATATTAGCGGGAATACCGTTAGGTAACAGACAGAAAGACAAATTAGGCTTGGGGGTCCCCCAATAGAACAAAGTTCCTGGGGGCCCCCACTTACCTGTTCCCCGCCGTAGGACTTCGTTTGGTCCACAGAAGCCCAAACTTCACCTATCACGGCAGGCATTGTAATTAAACCTTCAGGGACCGGGTTCCCAAGGATTCCACTCCCCTGGACCTGTATAGCACCCTGCACAGAAAACATCTTGGTCATGGGTATGACCAGAGCTCTGGATCCCAGGGTCCAGCTCTCCTAAGAGAAGCATTACAGGCAAAACCTTGCTCTTCTCTGCAAGGCCCGGGTACCGACCGTTTAGCTATGAAGCTTTTTTGGTCGGATCCGGAATAGCTTACTGAGGCCCAAAAGAACCTGTACGCAAGCTCAGTGAAAAACACATGTTTCTTCTTGGCCAACACCTTAGACACTGGCAAAAAACTGAGGTGCTCCCGGATGGGAGGGGCTTATATAGGGGAGGGTACTTCCGGTTTTGGAAGTTGCCAGTGCCAGCACCTGAAGGTATCTATATAACCCATTAGTAATGACTATGTCGCTCTGTGTCCCGTGATGTACGAGAAAATGACATTTATTAATAAAAAGGAGGTACTCAAAAACAATTCATATATAGACAAGCCTGTAAATTAGCTGTGCTGCCCTGCGTTTAGTCACAAGGGACATCGATAAGGGGTTGGTGAATAGCTGCTGACTCACACAGATGCCATATAAAGGCTACACGGCAAAACATCTAGAGAGGCCAGTCTCTTGAATCATTATTCAGTGGAGCATGAAATACAAGCAGTATAATGCTGGAAAGTACAAATACATTGCTCAAGGTCAGGTGATATTTCAGCTATGAATTGGCACTTGACTGAATTACCTGCAAATTTCCTTGCAGTATTCCACTTTCCCCTATTTCAGCCATGAGGCCACAATGAAAATGTCGCTCTCTTAGCCTTGGTTTTACATGTGTTAGTGTTACCATTTAACTCTATATAATGCATGTTTTGATGAAAGCACATAAATGATGCAGCAAACTGGACCTTTTTAACACACTGCATGTCAAACACACCTAATGCCCCGTACACACGATCCGATTATCAGACGAATGATCGTCCGTTTTTTTTTGCATGCTAATCTCATGTCCAATCTGATCAGTTTACTAAAGTCACGGAAATTCTCATACAACAGAATAAAAAAATAAAAATAAAATCGGAAGTGATGTCATGTGTTGTAATGCATTTGTATTGTATTTTCAGACGACATCTGTACTGATAAAACGAAAATCGTACGATCTGGCATCATACGGAAAAAAAATTCCATGCATGTCCGATAGAATAATAAATCGGATGAACTGTCATGATCGGCCCTTGAAATCTCTGTACTAACGATCCGATTATCGTACGATCGCTTCGTAAGCGTCATTTTTCATACTATTTTCGGATCGTGTGTACGGGGCTTTAAAGCTGGATTCTTTATTTGTTTACTTGTATTGTGGAACTGTTATTTTTCCATAAAAGATACAATTAGCCAGCAAGTGATTCAACTTGCCAATAAACACTAAAACAGTACAACAGAAATTGGTGAAAATTTATTATTCTATACAGGGATAAAACTAGGCTTAACGAAACTGAAACCAGTTGCTTTGTGACCATTATGGGCCTCTTGTCATGACCAGTAAGAGTGTTATGACAACTATGACTGCATCATAAGAAGATCAAGCTATGGAATATGGAATGTGTTGAAACTCCACAGGGCTGACATTTTCACACCTCAATCATTTTTCCACGCTCTGTAAAGAGAGCGTCATAAGCAGAATATTTAGTGTCTATTCCAATTTTTTCACAAGTTACCTGTCTTTTCTTTTACATGTTCCTTCTTAACAGGCACTCTTTTTGTGGTTGGACTCAGACTACGTCCCTCCACTGTGGGCAATGACGATGGCAAATCTGGCACAGTGTCGGACTCTGTTGTAGCTGTAACTGTAGAGAAAAGCACACATTATGTTATGTCATTACAAATAAAAAATAAGAAATATATTAAATTGGTTTTCAGAGCAATCAGGCCTCCTCTTCAAAAAATCCGAAAGACAGAGGTGGGATGACCGCTGATGTTAATTTTCTAAACATTAGGCAGGAGTGAAAATAAATAATATTTCAAAGATGCATAGATAGGCCTTTGCTCTAAAGATGCACCCTGCAGTCTGCATGGTGGGGGAAAAACCTGCTGTCAATGACAGAGATGTGGAAAGACCCCCACCATGAAAACAAACTGGGAAAGGGGAGAACAGATTCCTTCTTGTAAAATACTTTGTGGCAGAATTTGCTTCAAAAGATGGCAAAATTACAGCTTGGGAAAAGGACTTCCGTTGTTCTTTGGACCTGAAAGTCTGGCATACTGCTTGTTCGAAGTCCTTTAAAGGCGTTCTGAATGTATATCTGGTGGAAGCCAATGTAAAAGTTTTAACAAGGTGGTATCTTACCCCCTCTAAATTAGCTACTATTTACCCTTCAGCTGATCCTTCATGCTTCAGAGGTTGCCAACTTATAGGATCAATGGCCCATATATGGTGGGAGTGTCCTAGGATTCGCCCCTTTTGGAATAAAGTTTTTAATTTAATCTTTAAAGTCACTGGAAACCAGATTCCCAGATCCCCATTTGTTGCTCTCCTGAATGCACATCTTCCTCGTATATCTAAACCTACTCAATTACTGATTCACTTCATTCTCACTGGAGCCAAGATCACCATAGCAAAAGCTTGGAAAAAACAAAAACCCTTCCTTTTTTTATGTCAAACAAAAGATTTCTTGGATTATGACTCAAGAAAACTAGCTAGTATATTAAATAACACAGTTCCAAAATTTGAAGAGATATGGGAACCTTGGGCGAATTATATTGGATTATCTCTTCATTGAATTGTTCCATTGTTTTCCAGCTTGGGATCGTTAAGTCAGGCATGTACATCCCTCCCCCCCCCCTCTCCTTACATCTTTTATTGTGCTTTTATCTTCTATTTTTATTTTTTCTGATATGAATCTTGGAGATCCTTATAAGAAACATATTCTTACGATATTCCTAGGGTCTTTACAACATTTTTTGATTGATAGGTTATAGTGTGGATGACCCTTCATCCTATTTCATTGGTTTTATCTCTTGATTTGTAAGGGTTAGAGGGCTTTCTTAAGAGCCCATTCAAATACACGTGGGATTCCCTCTTCTGGCACAGCATGATCCCTATAGGGTTGCCATGGAGGGGCGTGGATCTCGATTAATTCATTTTTTCATTTTATTCTGGTTTAGCTAAAGTAAATCTATATAACATTTTTTAGGCTTTCTGGCCTTTATCTGATAAATCTTCTATTGAAAGTAGAGATACGTATTTGCTCTTTTATTTATTTTTATTTAATTTTTTGAATATGGAATATTATTTGTGCTGTCTATATTATTATTCTCCTGTATGAATTATTCGTATGTTATACTGTATATTATTTGTTTTATTTTATGATTTATTTCATGATTGACAAATAAAATATTTTGAAAGAAAAAGATGGCAAAATTAGATAAATGGCACAACTTATCGGCAAAACCTTTTTTTTAAATTCCATAGTTTTAATAGGTTTTATACAATATACAAGAACAAACTTCAGCAGAGGACATATGGCGACATAAAAAAATAGGATTTTTATAACAGCTTACCTGTAAAATCCTTTTCTTGGAGTACATCACGGGACACAGAGCGGCATAGTCATTACTATGTGGGTTATATAGTTTACCTTCAGGTGCTGGCACTGGCAACTTCCAAACCGGAAGTACCCTCCCCTATATAAGCCCCTCCCATCCGGGAGCACCTCAGTTTTGTAGCAAAGCAAAAGAGGGGTGGGAGCTCTGTGTCAAGTGATGTACTCCAAGAAAAGGATTTTACAGGTAAGCTGTTATAAAAATCCTATTTTCTTTCTCGAACATCACGGGACACAGAGCGGCATAGTCATTACTATGTGGGACGTCCCAAAGCAATGCCCAATGAGGGGGGGGGATACACCATACATAAGCTGAGCGCTATCAGACATGAGGATCTTTTGCGGCCTGCAACACACTGCGCCCAAAGGCGACATCCTCCTGACTTCTAACGTCCACCTGGTAGAACCTAGTAAACGTGTGTACTGAAGACCATGTTGCGGCCTTACAGATTTGAGCCAGGGAGGCCTGGTGATGCACTGCCCATGAAGTTCCAACTGCTCTCGTGGAGTGCGCCCTAACTTTGAACGGAGGCGGTCTCCTTCTCAAGCCATAAGCTTGCATAATGACCTGTCGAATCCACTTGGCTAAAGTAGATTTTGATGCTGCCTGACCCTTTCTGGGGCCTTCCGGCAGAATAAACAAAGTATCCGTTCTGCGAATCTGAGCAGTGGCTTTTAGATAAGCTTTAACTGCTCTTACTACATCCAAAGAATGTAATAACTCTTCCTCTACCGAACTAGGTTTGGGGAAAAAGGAAGGAAGAACCACATCTTGGTTCAAATGAAACCTTGATACCACCTTAGGAAGAAAGGCTGGATGAGGACGTAACACTACTCTGTCCTTATGGATAACCAGATATGGCTCCCTACAGGACATAGCGGCTAATTCCGACACTCTTTTAGCCGAACAAATGGCTACTAGAAAAATCAATTTCCTGGTGAGAAGAACCAAGGAAATGTGCTGTAATGGTTCAAATGGTTGTTTCTGTAGAACCGACAGAACCAGGTTTAAGTCCCATGGACATATGGGAATATTAACCGGAGGGCTAATACGCATCACTCCTTGTATAAAAGCTTTGACTAGTGAATGCAAAGCCAAGGGCCTTTGAAAAAATATTGACAAGGCCGAAATCTGACCCTTGATAGTACTCAAGGCAAGCTTCCTATCTACAGCCCACTGTAGGAAGTCCAGAATCCTACCTATTACGTACTTACGTGGATGCCATTTCCTGGCCTCACACCAAGCGATGTACGCCTTCCAGATTCTATAGTAGATCTGCCTGGATACCGGCTTCCTGGCATTGATCATGGTAGCTACCACAGGATTAGAGAGACCTCTCTTTTTTAGAATGTGGGCTTCAATAGCCAGGCCGTCAAACCTAGGGCTGGTAAGGAAGGGTGGTATATCGGTCCTTGCGAAAGCAGGTCCGGACGGTGTGGGAGGGTCCAAGGACTCCCCACAGACATTTTTACAATCTCCGCGTACCATGCTCTTCGGGGCCACCAGAATCACTGGTTTCTTTTCTACCCTGATTCTGCGGAGTAATCGAGGTAACAATTGTGGCGGTGGGAATGCATATATCAGCTTGAACTGATCCCAAGGGAACACTAGGGCATCCGAGCCGCAAGCTAGGGGATCCCTTGTCCGAGAGACAAACCTGTCCACCTTTGCGTTGAATCTGGATGCTAGCAGATCTACATCCGGTGTTCCCCACCGCTGACATATTGTCCGGAAAACCTCGGGGTGAAGGGACCATTCCCCTGGGCATAATTGTTGGTGACTTAGAAAGTCCGCCTTCCAATTCTCCACTCCTGGAATGAATACCGCGGATATGGCTGGGACATATCTTTCTGCCCATTTCAGGATGCAATTTACTTCCCTCTGGGCTGCACGACTCCTGGTGCCACCCTGATGATTGATATATGCCACTGCCGTGGCATTGTCCGATTGAATTCTGACAGGGGACCCTTGGAGTTTGGATGTCCATGCTACTAGGGCATACCGGGCTGCTTGTATCTCTAAGAGATTGATGGGCAGGGCCTTTTCCGCATCCGACCATCTGCCCTGGAGAGACCATTGCTCCAGTACTGCTCCCCAGCCTATAAGGCTGGCATCTGTAGTGACCACCTTCCAAGAAATCGGACTGAAGGATTTCCCTTTTTCCAGATTCTGGGGAACCAACCACCAACGGAGGCTCTTGCGAACGGAAGGGGACAAGGACATTGGTAAGTCTAGGGCCTGAACTTTTTTGTTCCAGGCTGACAGTATGGCCCTTTGCAAATTCCTTGAATGGAATTGACCGTAGGGTACAGCTTCGAATGATGCCACCATTTTTCCCAGCAGCCTCATGCACAGGCGTATGGACGGCTGTCTTTTTGTACCCACTAGGTGGATCAAATCTCTCAAAGACGACACCTTTTCTTGAGGCAAGAAAATTTTTCTCTGGTCTGAATCCAGCCTTAGCCCCAAGTATTCCAGACTTTTGACTGGTTTTAGGGCTGACTTGTCTCGGTTGATAATCCAACCGTGAGATTCCAGATACTTGATTGTCTTGTGAACGACCACTTCTAGTTTTTCCACTGAGTGGTCTATCAGCAACAAGTCGTCTAGATATGCCATTATCGTTACACCTTGTGTTCTTAGATTGGCCAATAATGGGGCCAGAATTTTTGTGAACACTCGTGGTGCTGTGGCCAGACCGAAGGGTAAGGCTCTGAACTGAAAATGGCGCCCTTCTACTGCAAAGCGTAGAAATTTTTGGTGAACTGGAAAGATGGGAATGTGCAAATAAGCATCTTTGATGTCGATCGAGGCTAGCCATTCCTCCCCTTGTAGGGCAGTGGTCACCGATCGGATCGACTCCATCCTGAAAGTTCTGATATGTAGGAATTTATTTAGCCCTTTTAGATTTAATATGGGCCTCACGTCCCCGTTTGGTTTCGGGACTGTAAAGAGGTTTGAGAAAAAGACGAACCCGCATTCTTCCAGGGGAACTTCCATAATTACTCCTTGGAGCAATAGTTGTTCTAGTGCCAACAGGAGGGATCCTCTCTTCCGGGGATCCCTTGGCACGTTCGACCTTATAAAATGGGAAGAAGGGGAGTCTTTTAACTCCAATTTGTATCCCAGACTTACTGCGGAGAGCACCCATCTGTCTCTGATCGTGTCCCGCCAGGTCTCTGCGAACAACTGAAGTCTTCCCCCCACCCGATTGAGTGGGGGCAACCCTTCATGCATTTGACTTTGGGGGAGGTTTTGTACCTCTCCTGACCCAGGGTTTCTTGTTACCCTGCGATTGTCCCTGATTTTTACCCCCGGGATTTGACCGAGGAGGCCGTCGGAACTGTTTCACAGCCGATGTCCTAGGGACTGGAGAAGCAGGCCTCTTTAAAAGAGGGACCTCTAACTCGGTTTTTAACCGGCAAGAGTGTACTTTTACAGCTGGAAATTTTCTGGATATATTTGTCCAGGTCTTCCCCGAATAAGCGTTCACCATGAAATGGGAAGCTAACCAGCAATTTTTTACAGGGAGCTTCAGCAGACCAGTTTTTGAGCCATAGAAGCCTGCGCATATGTACTACAGACAGCGTAAGGCGGGAGGCCTGATGGATTGAATCCTTTATGGCGTCAACCGCAAAGCACAAGGCTCTAGGTAGATCAGCTAGGGCAATGGCCTGCTGATCTGGCAAGTCCCTTAAGACCTGTTTCAACTGATCCTTCACTGCTTGGCAGACCCCAATAGCTGCCACTGCTGGTTGTGTCACCAAGCCTGCTGTAGAGAAAGCAGATTTTAATAAGGACTCCAATTTTTTATCTATTGGGTCCTTGAACATTTGGACATTATCTACTGGACATGTCAGTGATTTATTCACACAAGAGATGGCTGCGTCCACTGTAGGGACCCTCCATTTTTTGATGAACTTATCCTCCATGGGATAGACCACCGGAAATCTCTTGGGAGGAGTAAATATTTTATCAGGATGTTCCCAATCCTGGTAAATGAGCCCTTCCAGTAAAGGATGGATTGGAAAGGAACAAACAGTCTGGGGAGCTTTTAGCGACCCCAACGAGGAGACAGAAGTGGATGATGGCTCCGCAAGGGGCATTTTAAATGCTGATCGGACCATGTTAGTCAGGGACTGAACCCATAATCTTTCAGCATGTGATGCCGAAAATGGCTCTTCCACTGTTGATTCCTCTACAACAGAATCAACCTCATCCTGATCCCCTTCAGGTAGGTCGATCCCTGTATGGGACTGTTGCTCTGCTAACAGGTACTCTGAGGGAGGAGACGGAGATCGGGCGCTCTTTCCCTGTGACAGGGAAACAGCGATCAATGTTGTCAATCTCTCTTCCAGTCCTCCCAGAGCTGAGGAAAAAACCTCCTCTGTTATATACACAGGAGCAGGTGAACTGAGGACAGCCACAGTACCAGGTACTCCTGAGGGTTCTCTACGGTCACTAACCTCTGATTTTTCAGGGGAGATTGGTGCAGCCGAAGCATGTCCAAGATCCTCAGAGCCCGATGGAGACCCCCTATGCTTCCTGGGATTCTTAGTCCCGGAGACTTTAGACGGCATATTCCTAAGCCCAAAGCTGAGGTATTCCAGCCGAAATACACCACTTACTGACAATAGTCTAGCACAATTGCTGATATATAAACAGTTGGTGTCCACTAATGTGCCTTTCTATGGGGATGCCTGCATCAACCGCCTGCTGTATGCCTTTCTAAATGTTGCCAGCTCTGTTTCTGCCTTCCATAACCAGCTGACAACACCTAATTGTGCTTTTTATCATGCTGGGACGCCCGCACATGCGCAGAAGCGCTGCGGCGCGCACAGAGCGTCATCCACCAAGCTCCGCCCCTTTTTCCAGCTCACCTCTATAAATAGAGGCGCGTGCACGAGCGCGGGCACGTGCGCCTTCGGCGCTCTTTTTGAAAAGGAACTAGGGACAGAAGCCAGGGCCCTGTTTGCCACAGGGCCGGGGGATGGACGAGCATTGCAACATGGCAGAGGAAACAGTTTCCCATCCAGAGAACTCACCATCTGCCTGGATTTTGACTTGGAAAGAAAAAATCCACATGACAAGAAAACAACATTCCACAGCGGCCTCTAGTGGTTTAACACAGGTACCGCGGTTTAACCATTTTTTTTTTTTCTTGACCACTCTTAAAATTATTACATTTTTTAGTAGTTACAGGCATGCACAGATATTTAGCGGGAATACCGTTAGGTAACAGGCAGAAAGACATATTAGGCTTGGGGGTCCCCCAATAGAACCAAGTTCCTGAGGGGCCCACACTTACCTTTTCCCCGCCGCAGGACTCTGTTTGGTCCACAGAAGCCCAAACTTCACCTCTCACGGCAGGCATTGTAATTAAACCTTCAGGGACCGGGTTCCCAAGGATTCCACTCCCCTGGACCTGTATAGCACCCTGCACAGAAAACATCTTGGTCGTGGGTATGACCAGAGCTCTGGATCCCAGGGTCCAGCCCTCCTAAGAGAAGCATTACAGGCAAAACCTTGCTCTTCTCTGCAAGGCCCGGGTACCGACCGTTAAGCTATGAAGCTTTTTTGGTCGGATCCGGAATAGCTTACTGAGGCCCAAAAGAACCTGTACGCAAGCTTAGTGAAAAAACACATGTTACTTCTTGGCCAACACCTTAGACACTGGCAAAAAACTGAGGTGCTCCCGGATGGGAGGGGCTTATATAGGGGAGGGTACTTCCGGTTTGCAAGTTGCCAGTGCCAGCACCTGAAGGTAAACTATATAACCCACATAGTAATGACTATGCCGCTCTGTGTCCCGTGATGTACGAGAAAGAAAATAGGATTTTTTACTCACCGTAAAATCCTTTTCTCTGAGTCCATGGACCGACACAGCTTCGCTATTGACAAAGTGGGCATTATCCGTTAATTAGGAGTGACTAGGCAGAAAACTTGTAAAAAGTGTTGCATCACACCTTCTACAGTACCGCCCAGGGGGCGGACCCTCTGGGTATATCACCTCAGTCTGCATCTCGCAGATCAGTTCGTCAAAAAGCAGTACAAACTTAAAAGGAGGGGTGGGTGCTGTGTCGGTCCATGGACTCAGAGAAAAGGATTTTACGGTGCGTAAAAAATCCTATTTACTCTTTCGTCCATGGACCGACACAGCTTCTCTATTGACAAAGTGGGACGTCCCAAAGCAGTGTCAGAGAAAAAACGAGGGGTGGTAACAGCATAAAAATAAACTTCACCCCAAACACAAAACAGCACTCCTCCAACGGAGGAGCTGCAACTCTAAACAGACGCATGCAAAACCTTGCGGCCGAAAGAGGCATCCGAAGATGCACCTACATCAACTTTGTAGAATTTTGTGAAAGTGTGAGCGGACGACCAAGTCGCCGCTTTACATAATTGGGAAACAGACGCTTGATGTCGGAAAGCCCAAGAGGCACCTATTGTCCTGGTCGAATGCGCTGTGACCGGAAAGGGGGGCGCTTGACCCTTTAAGGCGTAAGCCTGGATTACTACTATCTGTCGGATCCACCTAGAGATGGTGGCCGACGAGACTACTTGGCCCTTCTTGGGACCAGCCACCGAAACAAACAGTGAGTCTGACTTCCGGAACAGGGAAGTAGCAGATAGGTATACTCTCAAAGCTCGGACAACGTCCAAGGAATGCAACGCCGACTCCTTAGGATTCAACGGATGAGGACACAAGGATGGAAGTACAATGTCTTTGTTGAGATGAAAAGCCGAAACGACCTTCGGAAGAAAGGAAGGCTGCGGCCGCAGCACCACCTTATCCTTGTGGAAAATCAGATAGGGAGCCTTGCAGGACAAGGCTGCCAGCTCAGAGACTCGTCTAACTGACGTAACAGCCACCAAAAAGACCACCTTCTGAGAAAGTGCCAACAGGGAAAATATGTCATAAATTCTCAAACGGTGCCTTCTGAAGCACCGAGAGGACCAGGTTCAAGTCCCACGGAGGTAGCGGGGGACGGACCGGAGGGGCCACATGTCGAACCCCCTGTACAAATGTGCTCACCAGAGAGTGAGCCGCCAGGGGTCGCTGAAAAAAAGATAGCCAGGGCAGATATCTGTCCCTTAATCGTACTTAGGGTAAGCCTTAGGTCCACCCCACGCTGTAAAAACAGCAGGATTCTGGAAACCAAATAAGTACGCGCATGCCATCTCATTTCATCACACATGGAGATGTAGGCCTGTAGGCCTTCCAAGTGCGGTGATAAACCTTCCTAGAGGATGGTTTCCGAGCACTTCTCATAGTAGAGATTACTGATTGTGACAGGCCCCGGTCTCTCAGTACCTGGTTCTCAAAAAGCCATGCCGTTAAAGCCAGTGACCGTAAAGCAGGATAGAGTATGGGACCTTGTGATAGCAGGTCCTTCCGTAGTGGTAGGCGCCAGGGGACGTCTGCTACCAGACGTACTAGATCGGCGTACCAAGGACGCTGAGGCCAATCTGTAGCGATTAGGATCATTGGAATTCCCTCTGCCTCCACTCTGCGGAGCAGAAGAGGAAGAAGCCTTAAGGGAGGGAAGGCATAGATTAGCCGATACTGACCCCACAATGCCACCAACGCGTCCGTTGCGTCTGCCCATGGGTCTCTTGACTGGGCCACAAACCTCAATAACTTCCGATTGAGTCGGGAAGCCAGAAGATCTACGTCTGGTGTGCCCCATCTTTGGCAGAGGAGTTGGAACACCTCCGGGTGTAAGGACCATTCTCCCTGGTCCAGCATCTGGCGGCTCAGGTAGTCCACCTGCCAGTTTTCCACACTCAGAATGTATACGGATGACAGTGCCGGTACGCTCTTCTCTGCCCACTTCAGGATGCGAGCAACCTCCGATGCTGCAGCTGAGCTTCTTGTTCCTCCTTGATGATTGACATATGCCACTGCTGTGGCGTTGTCTGACTGGATCGCCCGGATTTCCAGGACATTGATCGGCAGGAGGGCTTCCTCTGGGGTCCAGCGACCTTGCGCCGACTGAACACCCCCAGACTCCCCCCCAACCTGTAAGGCTGGCGTCACTATCCAGTAAACCGGAAGAAATTACTTCCCGGCCATTAGAGCCGGTGCTGTCAGCCACCATACCAGGGATCTCCTTACTAGGTGACTGACTCGGATTCGATAATCCAGAGATGATGGACATCTGTTCCATCTGGACAGAACTTCCTTCTGTAACACTCGAGTGTGGTATTGAGCATATGGGACCGCCTCGAAGGAGGCTACCATGAGGCCTAACACTCGCATGCAAAAACGGAGTGACGACCAATTCCTGGAAGTCAGCTGCCGTACTGCCGCCCGGAGGGTCTGCAACTTCTCCACAGGGAGGAATACCTTTGCCTCTGAGGAATCCAGAATCAACCCCAGGTACACTAGGCATTGAGTGGGCACCAAAACTGACTTTTGCGTGTTTAGAATCCAACCACAGTCTCGAAGAGTCTGACAGGTAATGGACACGCTTACCTCTAATTCTGAGCTTGAAGGGGCCTTCAGCAGAAGGTCGTCCAAGTAGCCCATGATAGCGATACCCCGCTGTCTTAGAAGTGCCAGAATCGGAGCGAGCACCTTGGTGAACGTCCTGGGTGCTGAGACAAGGCCAAAACGGGAGGGCCACAAACTGGTAGTGGTTCTTCCCGATAGCAAATCGCAGAAGCCACTGGTGTCTGGAGTATATGGGGACATGCAGGTATGCGTCCTTGATGTCCAAGGAGGCCAGAAAGTCCCCCGGATGGAGAGCCGTGACTACAGATCGAACCGACTCCATCCGAAATCTTTGTACCTTCACAAAGCAATTGAGGGCTCAGATCCAAGATTGGATGAACCCCCTCCTTCTTCGGCACAATGAACAGATTTGAGTAAAAACCCTGACCCCGTTCCTGTTCTGGAACTGGAATAAACTACCCCGCGTTCCAGTAGACCCTGGACCGCCCCATACAGGGCCTCCCGACGGGTCGGTAGTAGCTGGAGATTGGAGGTGACGAATCTGTCCGGTGGACAAGATAGAAATTCTATCTTATAGCCTGAGGAGATTACTTTGCAAACCCACCTGTCGGAGACTAGAGCTGTCCACTGAGTCGCGAATTTGCAAAGACGTCCCCCCACCCGAGAGCTGGGTGGGGGCGGACCTTCATGCGGACGCAGATTTGTCCGCAGGCTTGTTGGGTCTGCGGGACCAAGGACGCTTTTGTCCTTGGGCAGGCGCCTTGCCGGCCTGGGGTCTTTTCCCTGTCGCCCTAGGGGGATGAAAAATAGGATTTTTATAACAGCTTACCTGTAAAATCCTTTTCTTGGAGTACACCACGGGACACAGAGCTAGTCATTACATAATGGGTTAAGGGTCACCAGCGGTGATTGGACACTGGCACAACCAATGGAAGACAGTTCCCCTCCATATAACCCCTCCCATCAGGGAAGTACCTCAGTTTTGTAGCAAAGCAGTAAGGTTCCCATAAGAAGGGGGGGACCTCTGTGTCCCGTGGTGTACTCCAAGAAAAGGATTTTACAGGTAAGCGGTTATAAAAATCCTATTTTCTTTATCGTACACCACGGGACACAGAGCTAGTCATTACATAATGGGACGTCCCAGAGCAATGCTCATATGAAGGGGGGGAGACACAGATCAAAACAGGCCGCTTGCGGACCAGAAGCCCTATACTGCTGCCTGCAGCACACTTCGCCCAAAGGCGGAATCCTCATGTCCTTTCACATCTATTTAATAGAATTTGGAAAATGTATGGACTGAAGACCAAGTTGCAGCTTTACAGATCTGAGCCATCGAAGCCTGGTGGTGCACTGCCCATGAAGCACCTATCGCCCTGGTAGAGTGCGCCTTAACAGGAAAAGGAGGAGTCCTGTTCTTTAAATCATAAGCTTGAATAATTACTTGTCTAATCCACCTGGAAATGGTGGATTTTGATACCGCTTGGCCCTTCTTGGGCCCATCTGTTAAAATAAACAAAACATCTGTTTTACGTATCTGAGCGGTTGCTTGCAGATACACCTTTACCGCTCTCCCTAGATCTAGAGAGTGTAATAATTTTTCCCCCGCCGTCCGCGGGTTTGGAAAAAAAAGGAAGGCAGAACAATGTCTTGATTCAAGTGAAAAGCCGACACCACCTTAGGTAGAAAAGCCGGATGGGGTCGTAGTACGATTTTGTCCTTGTGACAAATTAGACAAGGCTCTTTACAAGAAAGAGCTGCTAGCTCTGATACTCTCCTAGCAGAAGCTATAGCAATCAGAAAGGCCAACTTCCTACTTAATATAATTAAAGGAATATGGCGAATAGTTCAAAAGGTTGCTTTTGCAACACTGACAATACCAAATTCAAATCCCATGGACACAAGGGAGTCCTAACTGGAGGATTTATCCTCAGTACCCCCTTAATGAATGTCCGAACTAGGGAGTGAGATGCCAATGGTCTCTGAAAGAAGACTGATAGAGCCGATATTTGCCCTTTGATGGTGCTAAGGGCTAAATTCATATCCACTCCTAACTGGCAAAAAGCAAGAATCCTACTTATTTCATACTTCTGAGGATTCCAACATCTGGATTCACACCAGGAAACGTATGCTCTCCAGACTCTCTGATAGATGAGTCTGGAGGCTGGCTTTCTAGCATTAATGAGCGTAGAAAGAGCCGGACCAGAGACCCCTCTCTTTTTAAAAATGTGGGTCTCAGCAGCCAGGCCGTCAACTTTAGCCTTTGTAAGGAAGGGTGGAATACTGGACCCTGTGACAGCAGGTCGTGTCGGAGTGGAAACTTCCAGGGCCTTCCTATCGCCGTTTTTACAATCTCGGCGTACCAAGGCCTCCTGGGCCAGTTTGGGGCCACTAGGATTACTGGTATTCCCTCCTCCTTGATCCTGCGAAGCAGTCTTTGTAGAAGAGGGATCGGAGGGAATGCCTAGATCAGTGAGAACTGATTCCATGGAGTTATTAGAGCGTCTGTATTATTAGAGTGTCTGTCCCGTAGGCTAGAGGATCCCTCGTTCTGGACACAAAGTTGTCCAATTTCTTGTTGAACCTGGCAGCTAGCAGGTCTACATCTGGGTTTCCCCATCTCAGACATATGGCCTGAAAGATCTCAGGGTGAAGAGACCACTCCCTGGTAGCAGCTGCTGACGACTCAGGTAGTCTGCTTGACAATTTTCCATCCCTGGAATGAAGATTGCAGAAAGGCAAGGTACATGCTCTTCTGCCCATGCCAGGATCCGGTTCACCTCTCTTTGGGCTGCCCGACTGCGGGTGCCTCCTTGGTGATTGATGTAAGCTACTGCAGTAGCATTGTCGGATTGAACCCGAACTGGGTAGCCCTGTAACCTGTATGTCCAGGTTTTGAGGGCTAGATATACCGCCCGGATCTCTAGCACATTGATGGGCAGGATCCCCTGAGTCTTGGCCCAGGTTCCCTGGGTAGAAGCCTCCTCGAATACTGCACCCCAGTCCGATAGGCTGGTATCCCTAGATACCACCTTCCAGGCCACTGGGAGGAAGGACTTTCCCTTCCGTAAATTCCTGGATTCTAGCCACCAATCAAAGTTGTGGCGTACTTGTGAGGA
Source organism: Rana muscosa (assembly GCA_029206835.1). NCBI lineage: Eukaryota > Metazoa > Chordata > Amphibia > Anura > Ranidae > Rana > Rana muscosa. The sequence goes on from CM055118.1 coordinate 111,287,573, forward strand.
CAGGCGCATGGGTATATCCAGAGCTTGGCTCTTCCTGTTCCAGGAAACTAAAATATTGCCTTGAAGTAGTCTCGAATGAAACTGGGCGTAAGGGACCGCCTCGAAGGAGGCTACCATCTTTCCCAATAGTCTCATGCAAAGGCGAATAGACGGCCTCTTGTTTGCTTTGACCTTGTGGATCAGGTCTTTCAGAGACTGTATCTTCGGTTCTGGCAGGTATACCCCGTTTTGGGCTGTATCTATGATCATGCCCAGGTACCCTATCCTTCTTTGGGCCTGGAGAGAGGATTTTTGTAAATTTATAATCCATCCTAAATGCTCCAGGTATCCTACTGTAGTGTGTACAGCGTGACCCAATCCGTCCTTTGACTGATCTATTACTAGTAGATCGTCCAGATAGGCTGTTACCGCAATGCCCCGTGTTCTTAGGTTACTAACAGAGGAGCTAGCACCTTTGTGAATACTATGGGCGCGGTGGCTACACCAAACGGCAGAGCCACAAATTGAAAGTGGCGATCTTCTACCGCAAACCTTAGGAATCTTTGGTGAGCGGGGAGGATGGGTATGTGTAAATGTGCGTCCTTGATATCTATGGACGCCATGAATTTTCCGCCCTTTAAAGTGGCGGCCACGGATCGGATCGTTTCCATTCGAAAATGGCGATCGTTCAGGAACCGATTTAGGGATTTTAGATCCAGGATGGGTCTGACATCTCCATTTGGCTTTGGAATCACAAAGAGGTTTGAGTAAAAACCTGAACCTCGCTCTTTTTGGGGTACGTCTGTAACTACCCCTTGAGCCATTAAGTGATTCAAACCTTTGAAGAAGGATTCTCTTTTTTGTGGATCCTTGGAGAGTCTTGAACCTCGGAATTGAGAAGATGGGATCTCTCGAAATTCCAGTTTGTACCCTGAGGATATTGTGGATACTACCCAATTGTCCTGGATTTCTGACCACCAAGTCGCTCAGAACTGACAAAGCCTTCCTCCCACTCGGCCGAGCGGGGGAGCCCCTTCACTGAGAGGCTTTGGGGGCTTGCTTATTAGCTCTTGCACCCCACGGCTTCTTGTTCTTCTGAGCTTGCCCCTTGGCTTTTGTGGGCGGCTAAAACAGGCCGCCGCCACTGGTTGGAGTCAGATTTCCCGGGAGCTGGGGAGAGAGCGTTTAAAACAAGATCTCTTGTTTTTCTTTCTCTCAGGTAAAAGTCGTTTTACCACTTGATCTTCTGTATATATTTTTCTAAATCTTCCCCAAATAGGCGTTCGCCATGGAACGGGAACTTGCCAACAGCTTTTTGCATGGGGTCTCCGCTGACCAATGCTTAAGCCAAAGTACTCTGCGCATCTGTACCAGCTGGAGTGTAAGGCGTGATGCCTGTATGATAGAATCTCTCATGGCATCCACTGTGAAGCATAAGGCTTTAGGCAAATTTTTCCCAATTTCTAGCCTGCTCTGAAGGCAGTTCCTTCAGCCCCTGCTTTACCTGTTGGCTGATGACCTGACCCATACCGACTGCTGCTACTGCAGGTTGGGTAATTGAGCCGGCCAAAAGGAAGGAGGATTTCAACTTCCTCTCAGAAGGATCTTTTAAACCCTTGTACATTATCCACCGGACATGTCAGGTTTTTATTTACACAAGAAATAGCCGCAACTACCGCAGGCAGGCTCCATTTCTTTAAAAAAAAAAAAAAAAATTCCCCCATAGGATAAAGAATGTTAAACCTTTTTGGAGGTGAGAAACGCTTATCTGGATGTTGCCAGTTTGCGTATATTAGATCCTCTAGTAACGGATGAACCGGGAAGGAGCATGCACCTTGCAGGGATCTTAATGACCCTAGGGAGGAGACAGGTAATTCCGTTACCTCCGCAGAGGTTAACTTAAATGCACTGCTATAGCATTGTACCTGTGACCTTAAAATCTGGCTCCTCATCCTCTGCTGATGTAGCCTCCTCCTCCTCATCCTCCTCCCTCAGGTACTTCTGAAGGGAGGTCCAATACTGGAAGAGACCTGCTTCGCTTATTGTTCCTTTTTAGAGGACTTAGCGATTAAGGTAGCAATTTTTTCCTCCAGATTATTTAGGGCAGCTGATAAAGTGTCCTCAGTGACATATACAGGCCCAGGCTCCACTGGGGAAGCCGCCATACCTGACAGAGGTAATGGCTCATCCTGAACAGGTGCATTTAGCAACACAGGAGAGAAAGGTACCGAGTCAGCACAGTTAGAGCCTCCTCTCAGGCGGTGGTGCTTTCTTATCTCTTTTTGTCCGTATTACTTCCCCTGGAAGGCTTACCGTTTAGACAAAATACAAGGTACCTAAATGCATATACTACCGTGTTCAGTTTAGCAAATACATTAAGTATGCAACTTTTAACACATAACTATGCATAACATGGATGTCTTCTAGGAAGTACCCAATCCAACCACATGGAGTCTTACGTCCCTGTATAGCTGCTGTGTTTCTCTGCCAGGAATAAGAGAACTAACGAGCTTGCTTGCTGCTGCAGTGCTTCTCACACTGACAGTCTTTTAAAATTGGCGCCGTTTCTGTGCCTGCGCGCGCCACGTGCCCGCGCACGCCTTCGCCCCCCCCCCCCCTCCGATAAAGCGCGCTCCCGCGCGCGCGCGGCCCTTAGCGCTAAGGCGGTGGCCATAGTGAGAGAGGACTCTCATCAGCCCTTGTTCCCACTTACCTGCATCTGCAGGTGTCTGGTCGGCCACCGAAAGGAGGATCGGGGTGCCCCAGCAAGCACAGCAGCGGAGGTGACGAGCAGTGTACTTCGCCGAAGCCGACACTGAACAGAGTGAGGTGAGTATATTCAGCTCTTTACTCCCCCCAGTGGTGGAAAAAAAGAAGACATCCACTTTTTGAAAAAGGTCCCAACCTAGTTATGGACCTTCTAATCTCACCTTATCCACGCCGCAGGTTTTTCTGCTGAAAGATTTCAGACAGATACCAAACTTCACCCTTCACGGTGGGCTATGTGTGCCAACCTTCAGGGATATGGGTTCCTATTTAAAGGATACCTCTCCCCTGGGCCTTGTACAAGACTCTTACCAGGACTTTATAGCGAAATAGCGAAAGTGCTGGATCTTAGAGCCCAGTCCTCCGAAGAGAGACATTACAGGCGACGCCTCATGGATGAGGCCCGGATCCCATCCAGATTCAGCTCATTTGTAGGCGTCTTGGATGGATCCGAAAGCATAGCTCTTTTACCCCCAGAGGGTCTCTTTGGTAGAGCTTTCCTTTAGCACCTCCTAACGCGTCCAACACCTTTCGACACTGGCGAAAAAACTGAGGTACTTCCCTGATGGGAGGGGTTATATGGAGGGGAACTGTCTTCCATTGGTTGTGCCAGTGTCCAATCACCGCTGGTGACCCTTAACCCATTATGTAATGACTAGCTCTGTGTCCCGTGGTGTACGATAAAGAAAAAACGCTTGCGTGCAGTAAAGAAAGGCCCTTGCCCTGGCCCCTACCCTTGCTAGTTTGAGGAAGCAAAGTGCTTTTACCTCCTGTGGCATCCTTGATGATGTCATCCATAGAGGCTCCAAAAAGTCTGTCGCCCTTAAAAGGCAGATCCAACAGGGCTTTCTTGGAGGTCTGGTCCTCAGACCAGCCCTTTAGCCAGATCAGGCGGCATATTGCTACTGCATAAACCAAAGCTTTTGACAGCAGGGGAATAGTATCCATGTCTGACTCGCAGACAAACCTAAGACCCTGGACCAACTGGTCGGCCAATGTTATCTCATCAGGAGGAGCATCTCGCTCCTTAACCCCTGGAGTAGCAATCTTGCCCATTCAGTAAGTGTCTGAGACACTAGGGCCCCCGCCAATGCCCGGCATACTGCCGAGCCTACCACGGAGTATAGGTAGCGAGCGAGTGCTTCAGCCTTCTTATCCACAGGGTCCTTGAAAACAGGAGCCCCTTCTACTGGAATTGTGGTGGCTCTATTAAATCTGGACACCGGAGGGTCCACTATAGGGGGAGAGGTCCATTTCTTCAGAAAACTCTCCTCAAAGGGGTACCGTACAGCAAACCTCTTTGGGGCTGTAAAGACCCTCAGTGGGTTCTCCCATTCCTTGTATAAGAGTTTATCAAAATAAGACACACAAGGGAACACCTTAGCAGTGCGGGCAGGATTACGAAACCCAAAGTGGACCGGAGTCTCTGCTGCTTCTGCAGTATTTTCCAACTTCAGCGTATCCCGCACTGCAGTAATAAGGTCAGATACCAAAGCCGTCTCGCATACTGACCTGGACTTGGAGTCATCCTCACTGTCCGGTCACGGTCTGCAGTCTCCGATGCGTCAGAATCTGGGCCCTGAGCCGTAGCTGGACCTGCATCAGAATTATCCCCAGAAGCTTGCAGGGGACGGGGGCGTTTACTACCCCCTGTCTTCCCGTGTGCTGCTTCCACCCTGGCAGCAAACGCCTCTAGGATTGCCGTCATAGCGTTCATAGACTCCTCAGGGGCACCAGTTGCTAAATCTGGTGTTTCAGGGGAGAAGACATCTGGCTCAGATGCCATGCTGACCACGCGCTGACACCCACAGGGCTCCAGGCAAGATATCAATAGTAGGCCACCCTCCTGTGCTGCAGAGATGCTGGGTCACCCAGAGGACTCACCACCCTTGGATCGGTACCGCTATGCTGCCGTGCTGCGCCTGTGATGCTGTCCCACCGCTGCTGTGTCAGTCTGCTTCTTTTATCAGTGCTTCCTGTGTGAATTTCTTGCGCCAGTGTAATGCACCCTAGAGGCCGGAGACTCTCGCAAAATGGCCGCCAAACGTCTGTATGGAAGATAATGTGGGCTCTAAAAAAATGGCCCCCAGAGCCGAAGATAGAGGCCAAAGCAGCCGTAAACCACAAAAAGATGGCCGCCGAACGGCAATATATACATACAGCGTGGATCATTACAAACATGGCCGCCAGTCGATAGAGGCCAGAGGGTGTGGAACTACAAAAAAATGGTGCCGAAACCACAGGAAGATGGCCACCGGGCAGTCACTAGAGGCTGAACCCGGCATGGACCACTGCAAAATGGCCACCGACAGCATGGAGGGGGAAGAAGCACACACACAGGTAAGCAGAAATTACATCTTTTTCAATGTTAGTTACAGCCAGCCCCGCTCCAGTGGAACCCCCCTAGGTGACCCCCAGCACCCAGCAAACTTAGCTAGAAGCCCAGGGAGGAGGGAAGGGCAAGGAGAGAGGGAAGAAAGGGGCCACAACCACTTACTTGGTCTCTCCAGGAATGTCCAGCCAAATCACCCAGCCGAGGCAGGGGAGTTTACTTACCTATCCTGCATGTATTATGCTGGAAGACATTCCAAACAGATCATCGTCCGCGCACGGAAGGTGACTGTTGGCCAGGCAGGCTGTGATAGGACCCAAGGGGTCATATGTATGCCCTGGAGTGCGACGCTCACCGGACAGGCTGCTGCAACTCGGCCGTAAGGTCAGCCGAAGCTGAGCGGTCCGATGCAAGCCTTGGAGCGCAAGCTCACCGGCCAGGCTGCTGCGACTCGGCCGTAAGGTTAGCCGAAGCTGAGCGGTCCGATGCAGGCCCTGGAGCGTAGGCTCACCGGCCACCCGTGGATCGACGGGCATGTCGTGGAAAACCCAGTGCGTAGCTAGGGTTGGCACACGCTCGATAACCGAAACTGGGGAGACTACAAGGATCGAGGATCCAGCCTGTCACCCAGTCAGCAATTGATCGAAGATCGCAGGAAACAAAAAATTTTAGCAAAAATATATATATATATATATATATATATATATATATATATATTTTTTTTTTTTCCCCCGGACCAATGAGCCCGAAGGGAGCTATGTCCTACTCCTTGCTAGACAGAAAAAACTGATCTGCGAGATGCAGACTGAGGTGATATACCCAGAGGGTCCGCCCCCTGGGCGGTACTGTAGAAGGTGTGATGCAACACTTCTTACAAGTTTTCTGCCTAGTCACTCCTAATTAAAACGGATAATACCGACTTTGTCAATAGAGAAGCTGTGTCGGTCCATGGACGAAAGAGTAACAATTATTAAAGGCATATGTACCGCCAGCCATCAGGAAGTACGGCCGGAATCCCCGAAGCGCTGTTCCTCAGCGAGCGGTAGGAGACGCCGATTCTATCTGAGAGCTGGCTTATGTGATTAATGCTTTGCCTTATGTAAGTGTACATCGGGAAGGTTTTTATTACAATTAAAATTACCAAACAGGATTACACTATGTCCGTCCTGGTTTCTCTTTTTTACTGGAATCACTGAGTGATCAGATTGGCTGACTAGCATTAAGCAGTGAGTGGAGACACCCGTGGAAATCGATTTAAACCATTGACATACATGCTGTAATTCAAGCTTTCTCTGGTAAGAGTTGACCCAAGAGGGGGCTCTTATCCACCCCCCCCCCTTTCTGTTTGTGCACGTGTGGAGGTGATACTGTCTGATATCAGCAAGATTTTCATTTAAGGGATTTAAAGGACCGGTGGTTGCTGTCATTATTATTTCTATGTATGGATCTCATATGATGGACATTTACTGAGCTGAATACATATGGTTTTGAAAATAACCTTTTATATGTATAAGCGCTGCCTAGGTCTTGTGTGACTTTTTATGTAAATATTGTGATGTTGTTGGAAAAAGTTAAAACATCAGTATCGTGAACAATCAGGAAATAGATACATTTGGTCCCATATGGATATAAAGTAAACCAAGTCTTTGCTAGTGCAACTATTGAAAAGGCAGCTAATAATCTGGATTGATATATGCAAATCCAGCAAAGAACTATAACGATGCATTTGCAGCGCCTACAAAACAAAAAAAAAAGAAAAGTGAACCAAAAATGATAAAACAGATCACATAATTCAAGTCACAAGAGAGTCCTAAATTGTATAACTTGTGTAGATATAGTTCTTGCAAAACACCAGCGTGCTTCAAGTTATGCAGTGATATTCCTCCAGTGAAGACCTGTCACCAGTAGGTATCACGCTTATAGTAGACATAATACCTCTCCCACACAGAGGTATACCGTGCTCAGTTTAATCAATTGGGGCTGTGTTAGAGCCAACACCCCTGGTAAGCGCTCAGCAAAGGAACAACTTCCTGTATTGGAATGATCAGCTGACAAGCAGCGGCTCTCCCACACATGCACTTCATGGCTCCGATATCTCCTCCACTGCCAGTTCCAGCAATGTTGGGGTGGGATGAAGTTTGTAGAAAAAGAAAGAGTGAAGAGGAAGTGAAGGGGTAAGATGGTATGGGGGTAAGCAGATGAGGGGCATTGTGGGGGCATACAGCCAGACTCCGATGCACTATAGAGCCCCCTTGGAAATAGAAGCATAATTATTATAGTATGTGGTCAAAGCCATAATGATACATAATGTATACATAGGTAGATATGGATCAAAAAATTCTTGGTAGGCTGGAATATTAGCAAAGTAAATCCAGGAAGCTCAACTTATTCTAAAGTTTTCCTCTGTATGCTTCAAGGAAGGTCTTATTTGTTTTAGGTCCTGTACTTTTTTGAACCAGAGTGAAATAGTCTGTGATTTTTGTTTTCACAGGGTGGGTATACAGGTGAAAGAAGAGTAGATCAATAATCAAAAAAATACAGCATATGTTGACCAAGTTCACAGTGCAATCTTGAATGGAGCTTTTCACAAAGAGGTATCGGTTTTAGACAGAGTGTATTCAGTGCGTCCACCACCAATAAAACCACAGCCTATTACCAGATCGTTAGACCCCAAATTATAGGTGGTCTAACAAAGCATGAAGCTGCATGGATCTTGCTTCAAGGATCTTATTGCATCTGGAGTTCTGGGCGGGGGTCACTAAAACCATTCAAGGCCTGCTTTCTCGCCCCCTTGACGATCTCAGTTTGTCTGCTAGGTCTGGTGGAAGAGGTGGCACCACGCAGGGCTCAAAGGACCCTGCTATCTCTTTCCATGTTCTATGCACGTAAGGCTAGGGCTGGGAAAAAAAATCGATTTTAATCTTGAATCGAGTTTTGAGTTCAAATCGATTCAGATTTGAAGAAAATCGATTTTTTATTTTTTTTTTAATTTTTCTTTTTTTTTTTCCTTCAAAGTTTCCGTAGCAGGGCTGCAGGGGGCGTATCCGGAATGGCACTGGGCAGCGTTACCCCAATTACATCTACTCGCCGCCGCAGCCGCCGCGAGTAGATGTAATGTAACACTAACTAACCACAAGCCGCTGTCTGCCTACCTGATCAGCGTGTCATGCAGACAGACGGCGGCCATTGCAGTGTTTAACCACTTCCTACCGGGTCATAGACATATGACGCCGGCAGGAACCCTCCCTCCCTCCGGGCGGACGTCATATGACGTCCTTTTTTCCCGGCCGTCTATGGGGCGCGCGCGCGCACCCGCGGCAACGCTCGTGACCCGGTGAGTGTGCCCGGCGGTCGCGATGTCTGCTGGGCACCCGCGATTGCCCACGATCACGGCAGAAGTGTGGATCTGTGTGTGTAAACACACAGATCCACCTCCTGTCAGAGGTGAGGAGACCGATGTGTGTTCCCAGTACAGAGGAACACAGATCGGTCTCCTCCCCTTGTGAGTCCCCTCCCCCTACAGTTACAATCACTCAATAGGGAACATATTAACCCCTTGATCGCCCCCTAGTGTTAACCCTTTCCCTGCCAGTCACATTTACACAGTAATTAGTGCAGTTTTATAGCACTAATCGCTGTATAAATGTGAATGGTCCCAAAAACGCGCCAATAGTGTCCGATGTGTCTGCCGCAATGTCACGGTCACAATAAAAATCGCAGATTGCCGCTATTACTAGTAAAAAAAATAAAAATGCCATAAATCTATCCCCTATTATGTAGACGCTATAACTTTTGCGCAAACCAATCAATATACGCTTATTGCAAAAAAAAATTACCAAAAATATGTAGAATACGTATCGGTCTAAACTTAGAAAAAAAATTCTTTTTAAAAAAAAAAATTGTGATATTTATTAAATCAAAAAGTAAAAAATATTGCATTTTTTTCAAATATGTCGCTCTTCTTTTGTTTATAGCACAAAAAATAAAAACCGCAGAGGTGATCAAATACCACCAAAAGAAATCTCTATTTGTGGGGGAAAAAGGACGTCAATTTTGGTTAGGTTCAACGTTGCACGACCGCGCAATTGTCAGTTAAAGCGACGCAGTGCTGCATCGCAAAAAGTGCTCTGGTCAGGAAGGGGGTAAATTCTTCCAGGGCTGAAGTGGTTAAAAGCCGCGCCTCCCGAGTCCTCGTCGTCTGTGATAGGCGGAACACTCAATTTCACAGCAGGCAGTGTTCCGCCTATCACGGACATCCTCTCATCCTCGTCTGTGTTAGGAGGATGAGCAGATGTCCATGATAGGCGGAACACTGAATGCTGGGAAATTGAGTGTTCCGCCTATCACAGACGAGGAGGAGGAGCGGCTTTTGAATACTGGAATGGCCGCCGGTGTAGCAGTAAAATCCGTATCCCATGAAAATCTGCATCAGGTACGGGCACAGTGATTGAAGCATGGGCACAGTGAAGCACGGGCATAGTGAGGCATTGGGCACAGTGAGGCATTGGGCACAGTGGGGCACGGGCACAGTGGGGCACGGGCACAGTTCAATTCAACTAAGAGTAACCTCAAGATTTTTTGTTGTTTTATTAGCTAAATCTAAACACAGTATTAATAATTTGGATGTTTAACAATCTTTGTTGCACACTGACTTTGCAGTTAGAGAAAGAGTTTGCCTTTGCAATTTTGTTTGTTGATGCACTTCAATTAATATAATTAAAAAAAAATCGAATTGAATATCGAGTTTTTTTATAAAAAATCGCCCAGCCCTACGTAAGGCTATCCTTGCTATGCTGGAAAAAGCCTGAGGCTCCCTCCTTAGCTTATTGGAAGGGCATAGTTAATAAGGCGCTGCCCTTTTAGAAGGCCAAATGCTTGAGTAGGGCAAACAGAAGCAAGATGGCACCGGTCACCATGCTGCAGACACATGCAGCCAGCCATCCTCATGCTCCTCAGCGCTGACAAAGAAGCCTGCAGGGAAGGGTGAGTCACACTGTTCCCCCCTCTGTTCTAAGCCCGGAAGATCCTTTCCTGTTCTCTCCAGCTGAGGACATTGCCCCTGATACTCCCAGCAAGGACACTGCTGATGCAGGCCCTGCAGAGCCATCCCTGTCCCAGATCATGGAGGCCATCCAGCACAGCCATGCTTCCCTGACCACCCAAATGGACTCCATTAAAACGGACTTATCCTTCCTAAAACAGGATGTCCATAACCTCCGCCACAGGGTGTCTAATGCTGAGCAGCGCATTAGCTTGCTGGAGGATGAGACCCGTCCATTACAGGGCTCTGTTAGGGAGCTACGCCAGGCCCAAGATTACACAGCAGATAAGCTCACTAAAATGGAGGACCGTTTTACGGAGGAGCAATTTACGTTTCCTGGGGTTCCCAGAGGGGGCTGAGGGTAGAACCCCGGAGGTCTTTATGGAAAGATGGCTAATCACCACATTCAGCGCTTCAACCTTTTCACCGTTATTTGCCATTGAACAGGCACATAGGGTTCCCATGCGCCCCCTCCCACCTGGGGCTCAGCCACGTGCCATGATCATCAAACTCCTGCACTTCAGGGACAGGGAGGCAATTCTTGGTGCTGCCAGAGAAAAGGAAAGGGTATTCTTTAATGGGAGTGGAATTACTATTTTCCCTGACTTCTCTGTAGCTACACAAAAGCAGAGGGCCACTTTCCTGGCTATTAAACGCAGGCTCCGTGAGCATCATCTCCCCTATGGCATGCTATATCCTGCTCGATTGAGGATAGTCTACCAGGGCAAGGCCTACTTCTTCACGGATCCTAAGGAGGCATCTCACTGGGTGGATACCCTGGGACATCCTGAACGTCGGAATCAGAATCAAAGATCCCCTCCGCGCTGACATCACACCTAACCTGCATTTTTTGATAGCTACACCTTGTGCCTTATGTGGCCTACGTTACCCCTTTCCAGCAAAGGACAGCTGAGGGGGGGGGGGGGTAGGAGTGGGCCTGGAAATCCTTACGCCTGTGATCATCTCACTCCCCTCTTTACAGTTATATGAAAGTGGCGAACTACATTCTACTAACTCTGTTTGTTTCCTACTTGTTTGATCTGGATGACTGCTGCATTTTTTCCTTCAGACTCAGGGTCAACTAGCATACTTGTCCTGTGCGGACACGGACGGTAGCCCGCGTCTAAGGGACTTTACCGTTCTTCAGGGTTGGTTAGTTTGGGGTCTGTGTCATGACTCCCCTGCTTTGCAGTTTTGGTTTTGGGAACAAAGCTCTCATATGTTTGGGTTGGGAGCCGGGAGGGTTAGGGATTTTTGTTTGAAGTTTTTATTTTTATGTGTTTTGTTCTGCAGTGCTGGTATCCATTTGTGCATGTCCACTTCGGTCCTTGCTTGTCTCCAGCGGGCCATGGGAAGTGGGTACGGTTAACCATGTGCTTTACGCCTCCCTATGTCCAAGCTACGTTTGGTGTCTTGGAATGTACGGGGCTGAATTCCAAGGTGAAAAGATCTCTGATGTTTGACTATTGGCACGCCACAATCCGCATGTAATCCTACTTCAGGAAACCCACCTCCAGGGCTCTAGAGTCATGGCCCTCAAACGGGCAAAAATTGCCTATGCCCTCCATTCTACATACTCCACATATGCCAGGGGGACCTCCATCCTAATAGCCAAATCAGCCCCGGTTCGTATTAAGCATGTTAAACTGGACCCGCAAGGGTGTTTTGTAGTTGTTGTACTCGAACTTATGGGAAGACCATATACCGTGACTAGCCTGTATGCCCCTCCCCCTTCACTAAATTGTTCTTTGAAAGGGTTATGACCTCCATTCTGAGGGTCCTTTACTAATAGCGGGTGACTATAATACAGTACTGGATAATTTCATAGACAGGTTACGTTGCTCTTCATTACCCCCACTCTCTGGGTTCCTTCTTAAATCAATTTGACTTGGTGGAGGCCTGGAGGTGGAAGCATGCGGACAGGAGGGAGTATTCGTGTCACTCTGAGTCACACGGTACTCTGTCTCGTATAGATTTGTGTCTTGTCTCGTCGGATCTGCTTTCCATGATATCAGAGGTTAAATACCTCCCTAGGGCGATATCCGACCATTCTCTTTTGATGGTGGACCTCGCCCTCCTATCGGGTGTGGCGACTGAGCCCACTGTGGTTGGCGGATGAGATTGTGGTGAACCAATGTATGACGGAGATGAAATCATACCGGCTAATTAATAAACAGAGTGCATCCGTTCCAGTGGTATGGGATGCCTTTAAGGCCACTACACGGCGGTTGGTCAGACACGCAAGGCCTCTATGTCCAAGTTGAGGGGGCTCTCAGGGAGGCAGAAGCCGCTTATACAGCGACTCCTTCTCCTGAGACACATGCTGCCTGGAAGCATGGGCCCAGAGAATTGGACCTAGTGCTTTTGGAACGCACCCAGAAGAAGCTGTTATACCAGAATCAGCGAATCTTTGAGTTTGGTGACAAGAACAGCCGTTTGTTGGCATATCTTTCTAAACCTGACTATCAGCCATGCAGCATACCCAGAATTAAGAGCGCAGAGGGCATAGTGGTAAAACAGAACAATGAGATCATGGAAGCCTTAATCTCCTTTTACTCCTCCCTATATGCTACTAGAGCTCACTACACGATTGTGGAATTGGATGACTATCTTGCGGACATTTCGTTGCCCAGACTTCAGACCCAGCAGGCGTCAGATCTTGACGCTCCTCTGACAACTGAGGAAATTGGGGAGGCTATCCAGTCCTTTGCCAGAAACAACACGCCGGGACTGGATGGGTTCCCCATCGAATGGTATTTGCAATACAAAGATTTGCTTATACCCCATCTAAGCAGGGTATATGATTTTGCTATGAAAACGGGACAGCTACCCCCCTCTATGTCAGAGGCATTGATTGTCCTCATTCCTAAGCCACATAAGGATCACCTCCTATGTGAATCTTACAGACCAATATCACTCATCAACTCAGATGTTAAGATTTTGGCCAAGGTGCTCGCCCGGCGATTGAACACAGTTCTTACTACCATTATTGGTGCGGACCAAACTGGGTTCATCCCTGGGCAATCAACCTCCATCAACCTGCGGAGATTGTTCACCAATCTTCAGGCCACTCATGCGGAGATGGGTTCCAGCGCTGTTCTGGCCTTGGACGCACACAAGGCATTTGATTCAGTCGAATGGCCTTATCTGCTGGAGGTCCTGGCAAAGTTTGGTTTTGGCGGTACCTTCATCAGATGGGTCCAGCTGTTGTATTCGAAACCCACTGCTCGACTGAGGGTGAACGCAGCCGTGTCTGATCCCTTTCCGATAAAGAGAGGCACCAGACGGGTGCCCTTTGTCGCCGTTGCTCTTTGCACTGGCGATAGAGCCCTTGGCAGCACTGATAAGATCTTGCGGGGAGGTTGCGGGACTGGCGATTGGGGGTCTGGAGGAGAAGGTGTCTCTTTATGCTGACGACATGTTGATCTATTTGTCGGACCCCCAGTCATCTCTCCCAGTCCTGCTGGAGATTATTGGCAAGTTTGGGCATTTCTCCGGGTTCCGGGTTAACTGGGATAAGTCCATCTTGTTTCAGATTGACCAGGCAGACCCACCCAGGCTACCTTCCTCTTGCCCACTACAAATAGTCCCCTCCTTCCGATATTTAGGAGTTATGGTACAGCTCCCTATTACCTCTTACGCTAAACTCAATATAGACCCCCTTATAGGGAGAATGAAGACCACATTCAAAACCTGGGCAAATCTCCCACTTACCTTATTGGGCAGGATTAATATTTTTAAAATGATATTCCTGCCACAATTTCTGTATGTATTGGGTAATTCACCAATATATGTCACTAAGCTTAAATTTAAAGAAATAGACTCCATCCTTACTTCCTTTTTATGGAGGGGAGAGTAGTCAGGATTGCCAAGACCACCCTCCAGTTACCGGTACTGGAGGGGGGGATTGCCTTACCCTGCCTCCACACCTATTATATTGCCTCACAATTAGCTCATGCACATTGGTGTTTTTTTCCTGAAGCCAACAACGCAGCCACTGCCTTGGAGGCTGCTATCCTCACCTCCTATGAATCCCTGCAAAACCTGATTTATCATATGTCCCTTAGAGGGCACGAGTGTCCTGGCAATGACTAAGGCTTATTAAGCTAACAAAACTACAGTCGTTCGCTGACAGTAATACTTACTCGCCGAACACTCCACTCTGGGGGAACCCTACTCTACCAGAGTTCTTCCGCAGATCCGACGGGGGATTCTGGTCGAAAAGGGGGTAAAAACTATTTTGCATTTATTCTCAGACAATGTGTTTCGTTCTTTTGATGAATTTCGTGGAGATTACAATCTACCACGCACAGCTTACTTCCTCTACCTACAGATACGCCACACTGCAGCAACGCAGTTTGGTCTTCGCAACATATCTATTCAACTCTCCCCACTGGAATGTATGTTGACCGACTCCTCTCACACCAAGCTAGTTTCTACATATTATAGGTCCCTTCTGCATTCCACGACTCAAAGGCTGAGCAAGACGGCTGCCAGCTGGAGAGCTGATTATCCTGAGCTGACGGAGGAAATCTGGCAGGAGCTTTTGCCCCGCCAGGTTCCTCTGTCATCTCTTCTCGTGACAAGGTAATACAAACGAAATTGTTATACAGATCCTACTTTACTCCATGCTTACTATTTAAACTGAATAGATTGCCCTCTGAATTATGCTCTCGTTGCGACATGGCTGATGGCACGTTCTTTCATTTAATGTGGGAGTGTGCTCCGATCAGGAAGTTCTGGTCGGAGGTCAGGCCTTCATTAGTTCATTGACACAATTACCTAATGTATGTAATCCTCTAAGGTGTTTACTGGGCTATATAGATGATGATAGTATATCCGAGAATACACAAACATTTCTGAGAATAGTATTGTTTTATGCTAAGAAAGCAATAACCTTCCATTGGAAGTCTCCATCCTTACCCACTATTGCTATCTGGCTCACAAATATTAAACATGCTGTATCATTATACAAACTGACATATGAGGGTGTCAGAAAAAATTCAGGAAGGTTTGGGGCTACTGGATTGATTCCGAGAGCACTGTCTCTCCTGCTCCTTAAAAATGTGACTGAATATTGTCTTCCTGATACATGCCAATTGTTTACCAGCTTTCTAAAAAACATTTTTTGCGCTGTACTGGATTGGGCGATGTTCGCTCCACGTGTGTCTGTTTGTTGTCTATTGTATGTCTTGTTTTGAAAAAAAAAACTTAATAAAAAAATTTACCTTTAAAAAAAAATGCTTGAGTAGGGGTTGACCCAAAATTTTGAAAAAAGTATGGTAATGCTGGCTCTCAGCCAATGAGACTCTGCAATAAGAGGTTTGAGTAACGCATGAATAGAATATTCACATATTTGAATAGCCTGACATGATTAGATGCGACTAAAATGTCTACTCTATTTTCTCATATGGTTTACACTGTTCTAGTTACTGAAAATTTGCTGCAAGGGTGTTTAGTCCTGCTTGGCTACCTGTAATTATGCGAAATAAAAATAATTTCCCCCCCAAAAAAAGGTCTTATTGCATAGAAAACACAGGCAGTATTCCGATGCGAGACTCCACTCCAGTCCTCCTTCCTATTCTATGTTAAACTCGACCAGAGAAAACGAGACTCCAATAGTGTGATACCTTCGAATGTTTGAGAAAAACAACTGAAAACTACAGATGAATAGATGCCTGCAACATTAAAACGCCGCTGGTGTCGGCTTCAGTCGGCTCCGCCTTGCCCCAATGTATGTTTAGTCTCAATAGACATTGTCAAGGGGCTCGGTATGGATACCGATCCCCTTGACGTCCATTGAGATATAAATATTAGGTTCGTGTTGTCAGCATTTGTATTTTTTATGCTTTCTAAAGGCAGCTGTGCAAATTTGATGTTTTGTTTCTAGCTCTAAGGGCAGTTTTCATATATGGAAGTAGTAAACGTGAGACTTGGGAGTTGCATCCTATTTAAAGTGATTTTCTAGAAAATGTGGAATAAGTGTGCGCAGTGGCTCCCCAGCAGGTGCAGTACCATTTCCTGACTCATGTCCATAAAGTCAATAATTCCCCCAAAGGCAAAAGTGGAAATGGGCTAAAGTGATTCTAAATATATATTTTTTTAAACAAACATGTTATATATGCCTGCTCCGTGCAATGGTTTTGCACAGAGTAGCCCCAATCGTCCTCTTCTTTTGGGGTTCCCAGTCAGTGGTCCTGGCTCCTCCCACATGCTGAGTGCCCCCAATAGCAAGACTGTTGCTATGGAGGCACTCGAGCAGCGTGCCGTGTGTCTATTCACACACAAGGATGGCTCAGCCCTGCCACCGCTCTCTCCTGATTGACTCACTGGCTGTGATTGACTGTGATTGACAGCAGCAGGGGCCAATGGCTCCTGCTGCCGTGTGAGCCAATGAGTGAGACGCTGCTTTCATGCACATCGCTGGATCGAAATGGGGATAATCTAAATTATACATCTTGGGGAGGGGTAATGCAGGGATAATGGGTGTTATGGGCCTGTAGCAAGACCCCGTACCCAGTGATGAGACCTACCTGAAGAGGGTCTGTCAAAAGACAGAAATTTCTAAGGATAAGCCAATGTGGGGGGGAGTGCTCTTCAGAGTGAATCTTGTTACATGTTTGTAGTTGCCCCGAGTAAATGGATAAAGCATGGGTGATGTTTGTCTAGATGTAATGTTTAATAGCACAGAGTTCCTATTTTTTAAACAGACAAGTTATTGAAAGGGAACCATGTGTCTGAGCACAGGCAGTTGGGATGGCTCATGCAGGTGAAAGAATTTGGAGCTTCTGCATACCTGGAAGAGACGGCCCATTTATATGTGATGCCAACAGTACAGATAAGCTGTAGAAGCGGTCTGAGCAGACATCTCAGAATAAGTCGGGCAAGATGTTGGGCAAAAACTTAAATGTGAGCTCTGTCAAATTCATACTCTGTAAAAATAGGATTTTTGTACTCGCCGTAAAATCCATTTCTCTGACGTCCATGGACTGACACAGCTGGATACTGTAAACGTGTGGTATATGTCCCTGCTCGCAGGAGAAGATCTAGGCAGAATGTTAGAAACATTCTAGAACAAACCAGAGCTGAACAGCCCCGCCCAGAGGGGGCGGTCTCTCCGGACATTACCCTCCCACCCGCAGTCAGCAGACCTCAGTTCGTAACAAAGCAGTACAAACCTTAAAAGGAAGGGTGGGTGCTGTGTCAGTCCGTGGACGTCAGAGAAATGGATTTTACGGTGAGTACAAAAATCCTATTTTCTCTTATCGTCCATGGACTGACACAGCTGGATACTGTAAACGTGTAGGACGTCCCAAAGCAGTATCAGAAGGGTGGGAGCAGTAGTAAAGGAACAACCAAAACTTCACTCTAATGTTGCAACTCCTCCGTTGAGGAGCTCTGCTTGTTTGAACAGCAGCCTGCAATGCTTTACGGCTGAAGGGAGCATCCGAAGATGCAGCCACATCAACCTTATAAATCTTGAAAAGGTATGAACGGACGACCAGGTCGTCGCCTTGCACACTTGTGCAACCGACGCTTGATGTCGGAAGGCCCAGTAAGCACCAATTGCCTTGGTGGAATGCGCCGCAACCGGAAAAGGAGGCGCCCGCCCCTTAAGGGCATAGACCTGTATGACGGTCTGCCTGATCCACCTAGAGACGGTGGCAGACAACACCGCTCAGCCCTGTTTTGGACCAGACACAGACTTCCGAATGGAAACAGTAGCAGACAGGTACACTCGTAAGGCTTGTACCCATCTTAATGTATGAAGCGCAAACTCTCAGGGATGCGATGGTTGAGGACACAAGGGCGGAAGAACAATGTCCTTCTTAAGGTGAAAAGCCGAGACCATCCTTAGAAAAGAAGGACGGTCGTAGTTGCAAAACCGCCATATCCTTATGGAGGACCAAGTAAGGTGACTTGCAGGACAAGGCCGCCAACTCAGACACCCGTCTAACCGAAGCAATGGCCACTAAGAAGGCCAACTTCCGGGACAAGGTCAAGAGAGGAATCTCTCTGATATTCTCAAAGGGATGTTCTTGGAGAACCGAGTTGCATCAAATTCAGATCCCAAGTAGGGAGAGGAGGCTTGACAGGGGGGATCACATGGCGAACCCCCTGCACAAAAGGTGCTAATCAAGGAATGGCCCAGTAGCGGTCGTTGAAAAAGACAGCCCGGGCCGAAATCCGACCCTCAAAAAGGTATGCAAGGCCAGCTTTTGGGTCACACCACGCTGTAAGAACAGCAAAATCCTAGGAACGGAATACATCCGAGAACGCCACTCAAGTTCCTCGCACATAGCAATGTAAGCCTTCCACGTACGGTGAGATATCTTTCCGGAGGAAGATTCCCGTGTGAACAACATAGAAGAGATGACCGAATACGAGAGAACTCGGTCCTTCAGCACCTGGCTTTAAACAGCCATGCCATTAAAGCCAAGGACTGTAAAGCAGGATGAAGTATGGGATCATGAGACAGAAGGTCCACCCCCATAGGCAGTCGCCAGGAACGTCTGCGACTAGCCGAAGTAGATCGTGTACCAATGTCGCCGTTCCGGAGCAATGAGGATCACTGGAATGGCCTCAGCCCCTACTCTGCGAAGCCGGTGAGGCAACAACAGTAGTGGAGGGTAAGCATATATCAGGCGATACTGCCCCCACGGGCTTCCAACGCACTGACGCATCCGCCCAGGACCGTCTTGCAGCGAGATGTATGAAAATCCCAAAGAGACTCCGCAATGTATCGGAGAAGGGAGGCCCCGGTGTATAGGGTGCCTCAACTGTTGGCCAATAAAGGCAACTTGACGGAACTTCCCTAGAAACTCGGTCAGAGGACTAGTACCCTCAGCCTCCACAGGTAGCGCAAACCCACCCCGGGCACAGAGACCCTAAAGGCTAAAGCAGTTGCAGTGCACCTGCTAGACGACTGATGGATGAAGCAGAGGCTTTTGCCCAGTCATTGAGCTACAAAAACGCCAGAGATGCAACCACTAACGGGCGTAACGCTAACCTCAGCCTGGCGAACACAGTCCAAGCCAGCGCTTCTGATCACCACTGAAAGCAGGTGGAAAGCGATACCCCTGAAACCAGGGATACTTGTGACAATGCTCCATCCAGCAGCTACCCATGGATAAGTGCTGATTGTACAAACACATAGTTGATACTATGTATTGCGTCAAACGCGCAAATAGAGTGTGGGAGGAAACCCACCCAGCCACGAAGAGCATAATACCACCACATACGGTGTATGTAGTTTAGTATGTGTGGATAAACCTATTAAACACGTATATACTGTGCCAGCGACGAAGGCGCGCACATCATCGGGGCTTGGACGTAAACCAGCCACGCAGATTGCATACACAACCGTGTAGGTATGTTAGCCTGCGAATAAACAAATTGCACATGTTTATACTGTGCATAGCGCTGAGAATGCGCACATCATTGAAACGCAGGGGAGAAACCTGAGCACCCGGATGAAACCCATGCAGACTGCATACGCATACCGTGTAGGTATTATAGTATGTGTGCTAAACATTTTGCACAAGCCCATGTGTGCATAGCACCGAAGGCACGCACACTGTTGGCGCGTGGGAGGAACCGAAGTACCCCACGCTTACTCAGAGAATGCAATACCTACAACTACTGTAAAATGTATTTAGTGTAGTGTATAAACATAATGTGTATGTTTACACCGTGTATTGCACCAAAGGCATGCATGTCATGTAGCGTGGGCGGAAACCCACGCAGACTGCACAGACATACCGGCTATGCACAAATTTAGACTGTGCATAGCGCCGAAGCGCCCATACCAATGGAGTGTGGGAGGGAACCAGAGTACCCGGAGGAAAACCACACAGACTGCCTACACATACCGTGTAGGTATTATAGCATGCGTGATAAACATTGAACATGTTTAACTGTGCAGAAGGCCAAAAGGCGCACATACCGTCAGCACGTGGGAGGAAACCGGAAGAACTCCACGCAGACAGCACACAGATACCGTGTAGGAATGATAGCATGTGAATCAACATATTGCACATGTTGATGCTGTGCATTTCCATTGGAGCGTGGGGGGAAACCGGAGTACCCGGAGGAACCCCACGCAAACAGTATACCCATACTGTAAACATGTATAGTATGTGCAATAAACATATTGAACATGTCTATACTGTGCAGAGAGCCGAAGCGCACATACCATGAGAGCGCGGGAGGACACCGGAGCCCCCGCCGACCCAGAGTGTATAATACATACATTTACTGTGAATGTATCTGGAGTCGTGCATAAAACATATTTTGTACGTTTATATCATGTATGGCACTGAAACACAGCATTGCAACGTGGGGGGACACCCACGCAGACACAGAGACCAATAACACACACATACACTGTGAATGTATGCAGTGTAGAGGTATAGGACGAGTTTAAATTATGGCGCAGAGGCGCATAATCTTCTCTGTATCATTCCAATCTGCTTGACTGTGCTGCCGAAGCAGCATGCAGGTAACAGGTAACCTCTGATCCTCAGACGTGTGTCTGTCAGAGCTCAAAGCGTTCCCCAGGAAATGGCGGGAAATGTTGCCTCAGGATATCACACAGAAGGCTCACAGGGACTAGAGACATAAATTAATAAAGTCCTCCCCCCCACCATGCTGCACCAACCAGGGGCAGGGAAACACTGTGTACCACTGTATCATCCATTGCTACTCTTGAGGCAGCGTGTGAGGAAAACAGTGAGGAAACTGTGTAAAAGAAAAGCTTGTCACAGCAATTCTAGCTTGAGATTGTTCCTCACATCATCAATGAGATCACTTACAAGCGCCCTGCCATTCACTGACACAGAACTGGAGTCTTCCTCACAAGGGAATGTCCTGTTCATAAACATTAAATATTCAGAGCTAGGGTCCTGAGCATAGTAGCTAGGCCCATATCTGGCTCAGAGCACTCCTTCACTAAAGATTTTTGTGGGGGGAGGGGGCTTATAGCTCCTTTTGCTCGCACACTGCTTCCATTCTGACAAGGAATGATTCCAGAACTGCTGACAACTGGTCCATAAGGACCGCAGGTGCAGGAAACATATGAACATGTTTAACTGTGCAGCACTGCCAGTTGCCCCAAGCAAGTGTGGAGAGCAGGTGCATCAGACTCCATAACGCCACCCTTTGAGACCTTATACACCTTATACACTATACAGTGAATATACAGTCCACCCCCTGGCTACGCTGAGGGGATACCCGGAGGGCTCACCAACTCTTAAGGACCACTCAGTCTGTAAGGAGATTCGCGCCGCCGCTAGAACCGAAAATAAATGCGCGGCGGCCACAAGAAAATGGCCGCCAGCCACAGCTATAACTGCGCCATTGAACGCCAAGATGGCCGCCGAGCGCGAAATTCAAAGCTCTAATGCGCGTCAATGGCGCACGCAATAACCACCTAAAACAGCGCTAATGCGCGCGCTAACGGCGCACGCAATAATCACCTCACACACCAGAAAAAACTGCAGACATGAGCGCCCAGCCAGGCCAGAGTGACCCCCAAGCACCCCACAGCACAGGGTGCAGAGAGCAGCATAACAGGGGGAAACCCCCCATATAAAGAAACACAGCCAGCATGTACTCACCTGCAGTAGGAGAGACTACTTACCCGTCCCTTTCAGGGACCCACTGGCTTGTTTCAGACAGACCTATCACAGAGCAGTACTGCGTAGCTGTCGGCCCGGTCCACCGCGAGAGATACAGTCAGTCAGGTACTGTTCAATCTTGAGAGGACCGCGGGAGCATGAAAGCAACCCGGTCACCCCTTGAGTCATGGGGCATGTCGTGAACTGAGTCTCACGCACACAAGGCGAGGATCAGCACGCTCGATGGTCGGACAGGGAAGACTACGAGGATACCAGTGTACCCAACCTGTTGCCCAGCCGACAGTTGATTGAAGGTCTCAAAAATAAAATAAAATTCCCAAAGGAATAAAATTTAAAAGTAAAATCTTCCAGGAGACTGGCTCCTGAAAGAGCCACGTCTTCTCCTTCTGCTAGGCAGAAAAAAACTGAGGTCTGCTGACTGCAGGTGGGAGGGTAATGTCCGGAGGGACCGCCCCCCTGGGCGGGGCTGTTCAGCTCTGGTTTGTTCTAGAATGTTTCTAACATCTAACATTCTGCCTAGATCTTCTCCTGCGAGCAGGGACATATACCACAGGTTTACAGTATCCAGCTGTGTCAGTCCATGGACGATAAGAGAAAGAGAGGTTTGAGGGAAGCCTGGCTACAGTGACAAATAAGAAATGTACATGACACAGGATGTTCCTCAGTGAATTCCAGGTCTGGTTGCATGGACCCTGAACTCTCTGAACCCTGTCTGGCAAAGAAATGCTCTGTCAACACAGGCCCTATCCTACAGCCGTCAGTTTTCACTTTACTGAAGACTCAAAGTAGTAAATACCGATTGGTTACTTTGTTAGAATTAACATTCGCACATCCCTTTGAAAAAAGTCCATTTCTGTAAAGACTTCTACAAAACACAGAAGCTTGAATTATATTCCTGAATCAGCTAATTACTAAATAATACATTGTGTTCTTTTATTACTGTAATGAACAAACCAAAAAGGCGCAAGGGACTAAAACAAAGAAAATATAAATATAATTTTTAAATAAACATGGACATGTGTAGACAATAAAACATAAGTGAGAGGATCCCCAACATTAAAACTTTCTAAAACTTTCAGTCCAGAAACGGGATGTACATCGATTAACAGGCAGAGGTCGGCCGGGGTCCCAAGTACCTGGAGTGTTCTAAATTATTCACAAGTATGCATCATTTATGGGCTAGAATTAATCACAGAATTTTGACAGTTGATATACTTTATATATATATATATATATATATATACACACACACACACACACACACACACCGGTATATATTTTTTTTAACCATACTTAATTATTTATACAAGAAAAGAGCGTCATAAGAGATCTCATTAAAATGCATAACAACATTTCCAAAGTCTATCGAGTTCTTTTTAGTTTCTTGGGAAGAAAATAGGATTTTTGTACTCATCGTAAAATCCTTTTCTCTGAAGTCCATGGACGGACACAGCTCCTTTATTCTTGACAGTAGGGTTTATATGCCGTCTATCAGGAGAGGACTAGGCAGACATGTTAACAGTTAAAAACATGTAACAGCAAAGCTGAACAGTACCGCCCAGGGGGCGGTCCCTCTGGTCATAACCCCTCAACCTGCATCTAGCAGCTCAGTTCGTAAAAAAGCAGTACAAACATAAAAAGGAGGGGTGGGCTCTGTGTCTGTCCATGGACTTCAGAGAAAAGGATTTTACGGTCAGTACAAAAATCCTATTTTCTCTTTCGTCCATGGATGGACACAGCTCCTTTATTCTTGACAGTGGGGACGTCCCAAGCAGTGTCAAAAAATGAGGGGTGGGAACAGAAATCAAAACAAACTTCACCTAAAAACAACCACAGCTCCTCAACGGAGGAGTTGCAACCTTTTTTTTTTTTTAAAGTTTTATTTATTGCTTTTGACATAACAAACAGACCCAGCGGGCCATACACAAAACTAGGGTTGTCCCGATACCGATACTAGTATCGGTATCGGCACCGATACCGAGCATTTCCCCAAGTACTTGTACTCGGGGGAAATGCTCCGATGCTTCACCCGATACCTGGGCAGTCAGGGATGATCGGTGCGGCGGGGGGAATTACAAGCACTGATCTGCCTGTATACATTTCAATAAAGCCTGACAGCTTCTCCCCGGACCCCCCCCCCTTTTTAGCTGCTTTAGTGAAATTTATACAGCGGTGATCGGTGCTTGTAACTCCCCCCCCCCCCCAACACGCACTGATCACCGCTGACTGTCACTGTATCTTTCTCCGTGCTGCTATACTCCTCCACGCTCTGCGTCCCCCTCCGTGCTCTGTGTCCCCCTCGGCGCTGCTCTCCCTCTCCGGTTCATTGTCCCCCTCTGTGCTGCTCTCCCCCTCCGTGCTCCCCTCGGTGCTGCTCTCCTTCTCCGGGTGTCCTTGTATCCCCCTCCGTGCTGCTGTTGTCGGCGCTCCGTGTCCCGTGTCCCCCTCCTGCTGCTCTCCCCCTCTGCGCTCCGAGTCCCCCCACTATGTCCTCCTCCACCCCCTCTGTCCTCGGTATCTCAGGATGGAGAGCGGAGGTAGGAGCCGCTAAAGCCGGCTCCTTCCTTTTTGAATGAACAGAGTCAGTGATCACTGACTCTGTTCATTCATATAACTGAAACATCGTAACCTGTGTTTACGATGCTTCAGTTTATGAATGGAGAGGAGCCTCCTGTCCATTCATTTTAGCTGAGGCTGCAGAGAAAGGGACTGGGGAATCTGTGTCCCTCGTCCCTTTCTCTGTCTCATAGGGGAGATGTCAGAGGTCTGTCAAGACCCCTGAAATCTCACCAAAGCCCCCCAACAGCGCTAAAAAAAAAAAAAAAAAAAAAAAAAAAAAAGGGAAAAATAAATGAATTGTAAAAAATAATAAAAAAAAAAAAAAAAACACACTGACACAATCCACTCTCCCCCCCCCCCCCCCAAAAAAAAATAAAAAAATAAAGCACTGTAAAAAAAAAAATAAAAATACTGACACATGACATTAAAAAAAAGGATCGGTAATCGGTATCGGCGAGTACTTGAAAAAAAGTATCGGTACTTGTACTCGGTCTTAAAAAAGTGGTATCGGGACAACCCTACACAAAACACAAACTATTTACAATTCTTCAGCATTAGCTCCCTCCCTCTCCCTCCCTCCAGACCCCCACCCAGCAACAGGAATAATACAGTTATAAGGTGACTTTTACTCAGTAACAGTCTATATGTTGTTTGGAAATGTCAAATATTCACAATCATATTCAACTCCTACTGCAGGTGCATTTATAATAGGTGCCACTCAATCCGCGGCCGTAAGTTCACTATTCATCAAACTGCCCCATACTTTATCGAATTTCTGAGGTACGCCCCTACTAGCATAAGTAGCTTTGTACAGTGGTGCAGCTCTATTCACCACCCCCTTCCACGCTGATACAGCAGGCGGATTGGGCTTTTTCCATGATAACACTATCAGTTTCCTGGCATAATATATGAGAATCGTCAACAGAGTACGAGTCAGAGTCACTCTCCTTGGGGCTAGATTGTCTACCAGTCCCAAGAGGCATACCTCAATTGATGGCTGTACCTGGATGGCGGTCACTTCAGCTATGCAGTCTGCAACCCCCCTCCAGAACCCCTGGATGGATGCGCAATTCCAAAAAATATGCATGAAATAGGCCGTGAGGGAACTGCACCACCAGCAACAAGGAGACGGTTTAGGGAATATCTTGGCCAGTCTAGCCGGAGTAAGATAGATGCGATGCAGGAATTTAAATTGGATGAGATGGTCCCTAGCAGAAACTAATCTAGTAAAATTAATGTCCCATACATCATCCCAGTCATCCCTGTCCATCTGGAGGAACACCTCACCCCACCCTACACTTTGCAAGGAGATCACCTCCCTCACCAAACAACTGTTTATATATTTTAGACAAGGCCTTGTCTAAAGTGTCCACTCTCAGTAGAGACTCCAAATCACTAGTTTGCAGGGTAATACCAATATCTCCAAATTGAGCACTAAATGCATGTCTGAGCTGAAGAAAACGAAACAAGTGAGTGTTGGGCAGATTAAACTTGGCTTTAAGGGCGTCAAACTGTAAGAGTTTCCCACCCCCCACTATGTCTTTCAGAGACTTAATGCTATATTTAGTCCAGGTGATTGGATCGGGGTACTCACAAAAGTGTGCTAACTGAGGATTCTTCCAAAGTGGTGTGTAAGGAGAAATCTCCGAGGCACCACCCACCCTGTTCACTGCCACCCATGCCCTACAGTCGGCACGGATGGATATTGTGAGCCTATACGGAGCCCTGATTCCCCGAAGCGGGAGATGCTTCAGTGCCTCAAAAGAACCAACAACAGCCGCCTCTAGCGTATTAGCAGTGTCGTCCTCAGGTAGAGTAAACCACCTGTGGACAAATACTAGCTGACCGGCTAAGAAATACCGGTGGAAGTCCGGGACCGCCAGTCCCCCTTGTTTCCACGGCAGTTGTAACACCTGGAATTTAATTCGGGGGTGCCGTCCCTGCCATAGGAAAGTCGTTATGAGACGATCTATTTTTTTTAAAACATATCTCGGTATCCAGACAGGGGAATTCCGAAATAGATACAAAAATAAAGGTAAAAATTTAATTTTCACAAAATTCACCCTCCCGATGAGCGTCAAATGTAAGTTTTGCCATGCCTGTAGCCTGTATTTCAGTTTAGTCAAAAGTGGATCGACATTCAAGGCAATAAAATCCGAAACGGAATTAGAAATGCGTAACCCCAGATATTTGAGCACCTCCACCTGTTGCAAAGGACAACCTGCAGGAATCTCGCAACTGTGGGAGGGCGTCCTGAGTGAGAGAATTTGGGATTTTCCCCAGTTGACTTTCAGACCCGAAAAACGTGCAAAAGAATTTAGGATATCTAGAGCTGCCGACAGGGAATTTCCGGAGTCTCGCAAAAAAAAGAACCATATAGTCCGCATAGAGTGCAGTCTTTTCGGTCAAGTCACCCACCGTGATCCCCCGCACCTCCTTTAGAGGCCCGCAAGGCCGCAGCCAAGGGTTCAATTGTGATGGAGAAAAGACCCGGGGATAAAGGGCAACCCTTGGCGAGTGCCCCTTCGTACTGGAAAAAATTCCGATAACATATTATTTAACTTAATGGCCGCTGTAGGGGAATGATATAGAATGTCGAAGGAGTTGCAACCTTAAACAGCCGCCTGCAAAACTTTGCGGCCGAAGCAAGCATCCGCAGATGCATGCACGTCAACCTTGTAAAAACTTAGTGAAAGTGTGAACGGACGACTGGGTCGCCGCCTTACACACGTGGGAGACAGACACTTGATGTTGGAAGGCCCAGGAGGCACCTATTGCCCTTGTCGAATGTGCTGTGACAGGAAAGGGAGGTGCCCGCCTATTTAGGGCATGAGCCTGAATCACGATATGTCTGATACACCGAGAAATGGTGGCCGACGAGACCGCCTGGCCTTTCTTTGGACCAGTCACTGACACAAACAGTGAGTCTGACCTCCGAAACTGAGCCATAACAGACAGACACACCCGCAGAGCTCGGACCACGTCCAAGGAATGCAAAGCAACCTCTTTGGGATGCGACTGCCGAGGACACAAGGATGGAAGCACAATGTCCTAGTTTAGATGAAAAGTGTTATGTCCCTTAGACACGGGGTCTCTCAGAGTGTTGCTAGCAATGCTGCCGGTATCTGCTCAGCAAGTTACACACAGGCCAGATGAACTTCTTAACCATGGAAGGGTTTAGTACTCACTCAGAACATAATGACTTTGTTACATAGAGTCCTAATACAACAGGGTCCTGTCATTCCCAGATGTAATCCCTTCTGTCCATCATGCTGCTGCTTCCCAGTTCCACACACCACACTCACTACTTCCTGGTACACCCCTTCCCCAGCATGCATCAGGAGAAAAAAGGTGAAGGGTTACACAGTGCTCCAGCACAAACATCACAAAAAGCCGAAACAACCTTCGGAAGAAACGAAGGCTGCGGGCGTAGCACCGCTTTATCCTTGTGGAGGATCAAGTAGGGAGACTTGCAAGACAAGGCCGCCAATTCAGAAACCCTCCTGACTGATGTAATAGCCACCAGAAAGGCAACTTTCTGAGAGTGTCAAAAGGGGAATCTCTCTGATGTTCTAAAACTGAGGTTTCTGAAGTACCGAGAGCACCAGATTCAAATCACACGGAGGCAGTGGTGGTCGAACCGGAAGAGCCACATGTCGAACCCCTTGCACAAAACGTACTCATTAGTGAATGAGCCGCCAATGGTCGTTGAAAGAAGACAGCCAAGGCTGCCATCTGCCCCTTAATGGTGCTTAAGGCAAGTTTTTGAACCACTCCACGCTGTAAAAACAGCAGGATCCTGGAAACGGAATAGGTCCGTGGACGTCACCCCATCTCCTCACACCTTTGATGTAGGCCTTCCACGTGCGGCGATAGATCTTCCGAGAAGATGACTTCCGTGCCCTCAGCATTGTGGAAATTACTGAATCCGATAGGCCTCGGTCCCTTAGTACCTGACTTTCAACAGCCTCGGTCCCTTAGTACCTGACTTTCAACAGCCTCGGTCCCTTAGTACCTGACTTTCAACAGCCATGCCGTTAAAGCCAGCGACTGTAAAGCAGGATGAAGTATAGGACCTTGCGACAGAAGGTCCTCTCGCATCGGCAGTCGCCAAGAAACAGCCGCCACCAGGTGGTGTACTAGGTCGGCGTACGAAGGACGCCGAGGCAAATCAATCTGGGGCAATTAGAATCACCGGAATCCCCTCGACCTCCATTCTGCGAAGCAGACAAGGAAGAAGTATTAGCGGGGGAAAGTCATAAATCAGCCTAAACTGTCCCCACGGAGACACCAACGCGTCTGTCGCGTCCGCCCAGGGATCTCTGGACCTGGCCACAAACCTCAAGACCTTCCGATTGAGTCGAGAAGCCAGGAGATCCACGTCTGGCGTGCCCCATCTCAGGCAAAGGAGTCGAAACACATCCGGGTGTAGCGACCATTCTCCTTGGTCCAGCATCTGACCACTTAGGTAGTCCGCCTGCCAGTTTTCTACACCCGGAATGTATACGGCTGATAGAGCCGAAACGCTCCGCCCACCTCAGGATGTGAGTGACCTCCAATGCTGCAGCCGAGCTTCTTGTTCCTCCTTGATGGTTGACATACGCCACCACCGTGGCATTGTCCGACTAAATCCTGACTGGACGTCCCTGCAGCCTCTGTGACCATGTGGAAAGGCACTGCCTGATCGCCCGAAGTTCCAGCACATTGATTGGCACGCGGGATTCTTCCTGCGTCCAGCGACCCTGTATCGACTGTACGCCCCAAACTCCCCCCCCAACCGGTCAGGCTGGCGTCTGTCGTGATCACCGTCCAGTGAAAGGGAAGGAACGACTTTCCGGACTGAAGGGCCGGAGACCTTAGCCACCATACCAGGGAAACCCTGACTAGCTGGCTCACCCGGATTTGACAATCCAGGGACAACAGAAATTTGTCCCATTTGGACAGGATCTCCTTCTGCAATATTAAATTGTGAAATTGAGCATACGGTACCGCCTTGAAGGTGGCTACCATGAGACCCAGGACTCGCATGCAAATGCGCAGCGACGACCACCTGCTTCACCGCAGTCTGAAGAGTCTGCAACTTTTCCAAAGGGAGGAAAACCCTTGCCCGGAGTCCAGAATCAAGCCCAGGTATTCCAGGCACTGAGTCGGCACCAACACTGACTTCTGGAGGTTCGGTACCCAACCAAATTCTTGAAGGGTCTGACTGGCAATCGCCACATCCTCCTCTAATTCTGAGTCTGAAGCTGCTCTCAGAAGGAGGTCGTCCAGGTAGCCCACGATAGCGATTCCTCGCTGTCTCAGCAGAGCCAGAATCGGGGAGAGCACCTAAGTGAAAACCCTTGGTGCCGACGCCAGGCCAAAAGGGAGAGCTACAAATTGGTAGTGATCATCCTTGACTGCAAAGCGCAGAAATTTCTGATGCCTGAAAATATGGGGACATGCAAGTATGCGTCCTTGATGACCAAGGACGCCAAAAAATCCCCCGGATGGAGTGCAGCGACCACAGAGCAAACTGATTCCATCCTGAACTTCCGTACTTTTACAAAGGAGCTGAGGGCCTTGAGGTCCAGGATTGGACGGACCCCGTCCTTTTTTGGGACTACAAAACAGATTGGAGTAGAATCCCTGAAACCTTTCCGGCAGCTGCACAGGTACTATTACCCTGCGCATCAGCAGGTACTGCACTGCCCCAAACAGGGCGTTCCGACGAGCCGGAAGAAGATGAAGATTTGAGGGAAAAAATAGGATTTTTTACTCACCGTAAAATCCTTTTCTCCGAGTCCATGGACCGACACAGCTTCTCTATTCACAAAGTGGGTATTACCCATTAATTAGGAGTGACTAGGCAGAAAAACTTGTAAAAAGTGTTGCATCACACCTTCTACAGTACCGCCCAGGGGGCGGACCCTCTGGTATAACCTCTCAGTCTGCATCTCGCAGATCAGTTCGTCAAAAAGCAGTACAAACTTAAAAGGAGGAGGAGTGGGTGCTGTGTCGTTCCATGGACTCAGAGAAAAGGATTTTACGGTGCGTAAAAAATCCTATTTACTCTTTCGTCCATGGACCGACACAGCTTCTCTATTGACAAAGTGGGACGTCCCAAAGCAGTGTCAGAGAAAAAACGAGGGGTGGTAACAGCATAAAAATAAACTTCACCCCAAACACAAAACAGCACTCCTCCAACGGAGGAGCTGCAACTCTAAACAGCCGCATGCAAAACCTTGCGGCCGAAAGAGGCATCCGAAGATGCACCTACATCAACTTTGTAGAATTTTGTGAAAGTGTGAGCGGACGACCAAGTCGCCGCTTTACATAATTGGGAAACAGACGCTTGATGTCGGAAAGCCCAAGAGGCACCTATTGCCCTGGTCGAATGCGCTGTAACCGGAAAGGGGGGCGCTTGACCCTTTAAGGCGTAATGACCTTCGGAAGAAAGGAAGGCTGCGGCCGCAGCACCACCTTATCCTTGTGGAAAACCAAATAGGGAGCCTTGCAGGACAAGGCTGCCAGCTCAGAGACTCGTCTAACTGACGTAACAGCCACCAAAAGGACCACTTTCTGAGAAAGTGTCAACAGGGGAATATCTCTAATATTTTCAAACGGTGCCTTCTGAAGCACCGAGAGGACCAGGTTCAAGTCCCACGGAGGTAACGGGGGACGGACCGGAGGGGCCACATGTCGAACCCCCTGTACAAATGTGCTCACCAGAGAGTGAGCCGCCAGGGGTCGCTGAAAAAAAAGACAGCCAGGGCAGATATCTGTCCCTTAAACGTACTTAGGGAAAGCCCTTTGGTCCACCCCATGCTGTAAAAACAGCAGGATTCTGGAAACCAAATAGGTACGCGGATGCCATCTCATTTCCTCACACATGGAGATGTAGGCCTTC
The DNA here is from genome assembly GCA_029206835.1 of Rana muscosa. Taxonomy (NCBI): domain Eukaryota; kingdom Metazoa; phylum Chordata; class Amphibia; order Anura; family Ranidae; genus Rana; species Rana muscosa. The sequence continues at coordinate 111,318,778 of CM055118.1, forward strand.
CAAGTGCAGTGATAAACCTTCCTAGAGGACAGTTTTCAAGCACTTCTCATAGTAGAGATTACTGAATCTGACAGGCCCCGTTCTCTCAGTACCTGGTTCTCAACAGCCTTGCTGTTAAAGCCAATGACTATAAAGCAGGATGGAGTATGGGACCTTGCGATAGCAGGTCCTTCCATAGTGGTAGGCGCCAGGGGACGTCTGCTACCAGACGTACTAGATCGGCGTACCAAGGACGCTGAGGCCAATCTGGAGCGATTAGGATCATTGGAATTCCCTCTGCCTCCACTCTGCGGAGCAGAAGAGGAAGAAGCCTTAAGGGAGGGAAGGCATAGATTAGCCGATACTGACCCCACGATCCCACTAACGCGTCCGTTGCGTCTGCCCATGGGTCTCTTGACCGGGCCACAAACCTCAATACCTTCCGATTGAGTCGGGAAGCCAGAAGATCTACTTCTGGTGTGCCCCATCTTTGGCAGAGGAGTTGGAACACCTCCGGGTGTAAGGACCATTCTCCCTGGTCCAGCATCTGGCGGCTCAGGTAGTCCGCCTGCCAGTTCTCCACACCCGGAATGTACACGGCCGACAGTGCCGGTACGCTCTTCTCTGCCCACTTCAGGATGCGAGCAACCTCCGATGCTGCAGCTGAGCTTCTTGTTCCTCCTTGATGATTGACATATGCCACCGCTGTGGCGTTGTCTGACTGGATCCTGACTGGATGCCCTTGCAGCCTCTAAAACCATTTGAAGAGGCACAGCCTGATCGCCCGGATTTCCAGGACATTGATCAGCAGGAGGGCTTCCTCTGGGGTCCAGCGACCTTGCGCTGACTGAACACCCCAGACTCCCCCCCAACCTGTAAGGCTGGCGTCCGTCGTGATCACTATCCAGTAAACCGGAAGAAATGACTTCCCGGCCATTAGAAACGGTGCTGTCAGCCACCATACCAGGGATCTCCTGACTAGGTGGCTCACTCGAATTTGATAATCCAGAGATGAAGGGCATCTGTTCCATCTGGACAGAACTTCCTTCTGTAACACTCGAGTGTGGTATTGAGCATATGGGACCGCCTCGAAGGAGGCTACCATGAGGCCCAACACTCGCATGCAAAAACGGAGTGACGACCAATTCCTGGAAGTCAGCTGCCGTACTGCAGCCCGGAGGGTCTGCAACTTCTCCACAGGGAGGAATACCTTTGCCTCTGAGGAATCCAGAATCAACCCCAGGTACACTAGGCGTTGAGTGGGCACCAATACTGACTTTTGCGTGTTTAGAATCCAACCACAGTCTCGAAGAGTCTGACAGGTAATGGACACGCTTACCTCTAATTCTGAGCTTGAAGGGGCCTTCAGCAGAAGGTCGTCCAAGTAGCCTGTGATAGCGATACCCCGCTGTCTTAGAAGTGCCAGAATCGGAGTGAGCACCTTGGTGAACGTCCTGGGTGCTGAGGCAAAGCCAAACGGGAGGGCCACACACTGGTAGTGGTTCTTCCCGACAGCAAATCACAGAGACTTCTGGTGTCTGGAGTATATGGGGACATGCAGGTATGTGTCCTTGATGTCCAAGGAGGCCAGTTAGTCCCCCGGATGGAGAGCCGTGACTACAGATCGAACCGACTCCATCCGAAATCTTTGTACTTTCACAAAGCAATTGAGGGCTCTGAGATCCAAGATTGGACGAACCCCCTCCTTCTTCGGGACAATAAACAGATTTGAGTAAAAACCCTGACCCCGTTCCTGTTCTGGAACTGGAATAACTACCTTGCGTTCCAGTAGACCCTGGACCGCCCGATACAGGGCCTCCCGACGGGTCGGTAGTAGCTGGAGATTGGAGGTGATGAATCTGTCCGGTGGACAAGAGAGAAACTCTATCTTGTAGCCTGAGGAGATTACTTCGCAAACCCACCTGTCGGAGACTAGAGCTGTCCACTAAAATCGCGAATTTGCGAAGACGTCCCCCCACCCGAGAGCTGGGTCGGGGCGGACCTTCATGCGGACGCAGATTTGTCCGCAGGCTTGTTGGGTATGCGGGACCAAGGACGCCTTTGTCCTTGGGCAGGCGCTTTATCGGCCTGGGGTCTTTTCCCTGTCGCCCTAGGGGGACGAAAAAAAACGCTTGCGTGCAGTAAAGGAGGGCCCTTGTCCTTGGCGTGGCCCCTTACCCTTGCTAATTTGGGGAAGCAAAGTGCTTTTACCTCCTGTGGCATCCTTGATAATGTCATCCAGAGAAGCCCCAAGAAGTCTGTCGCCCTTAAAAGGCAGATCCAACAGGGCTTTCTTGGAAATCTGGTCCGCAGACCAGCCTTTTAGCCAGATCAGGCGGCGTATTGCTACTGCATAAACCGAAGGGGAATAGTATCCATGTCTGACTCGCAGACAAACCTAAGGCCCTGGACCAACTGGTCGGCCAATGTTATCTCATCAGGAGGAGCATCTCGCTCCGTAACCCCTGGAGTAGCAATCTTGCCCATTCAGTAAGTGTCTGAGACACTAGGGCCCCCGCCAAATGCCGGGCGTACTGCCGAGCCTACCACTGAGTATAGGTAGCAAGCGAGTGCTTCAGCCTTCTTATCCACAGGGTCCTTGAAAACAGGAGCCCCTTCTACAGGAATTGTGGTGGCTCTATTAAGTCTGGACACCGGAGGGTCCACTATAGGGGGAGAGGTCCATTTCTTCAGAAAACTCTCCTCAAAAAGGGGTACCGTACCGCAAACCTCTTTGGGGCTGTGAAGACCCTCAGTGGGTTCTCCCATTCCTTGTATAAGAGTTTATCAAAAGACACACAAGGGAACACCTTAGCAGTGCGGGCAGGTCTATGAAACCCAAGTGGACCGGAGTCTCTGCTGCTTCTGCAGTATTTTCCAATTTTAGCGTATCCCGCACTGCAGTAATAAGGTCAGATACCAATGCCGTCTCACGTACTGACCTGGACTTGGAGTGCTCCTCACTGTCCGGTCACGGTCTGCAGTCTCTGATGCGTCAGAATCTGGGCCCTGAGCCGTAGCTGGACCTGGTTCTGCATCAGAATTATCCCCAGAAGCTTGCAGGGGACGGGGCGTTTACTACCCCCTGTATTCCCGTGTGCTGCTTCCACCCTGGCAGCAAACGCCTCTAGGATTGCCGTCATAGCGTTCATAGACACCTCAGGGGCACCAGTTGCTAAATCTGGTGTTTCAGGGGAGAAGACATCTGGCTCAGATGACATGCTGACCACACGCTGACACCCACAGGGCTCCAGGCAAGATATCAATAGGCCACCCTCCTGCGCTGCAGAGATGCTGGGTTACCCAGAGGACTGACCACCCTGGACCGGTACTGCTATGCTGCCGTGTGCTGCGCCTGTGATGCTGTCCCACTGCTGCTGTGTCAGTCTGCTTCTTTTATCAGCACTTCCTGTGTGAATTTTCGCGCCAGTGTAATGCACCCAAGAGGCCGGAGGCTCTCGCAAAATGGTTGCCAAAAACGTTTGTATGGAAGATAATGTGGGCTCTAAGAAAATGGCCGCCGAGCCGAAGATAGAGGTCAAGCAGCTGTAGCCCACAAAAAGATGGCCGCCGAATGGCAATATATACATACAGGGTGGACAAACATGGCCGCCGATCAGCTGATAGGGGCCAGTGGGTGTGGCCGAACCACAGGAACATGGCCGCCGGGCAGTCACAAGAGGCCGAACTCGGCATGGACCACCCCAAAATGGCCGCCGACAGCATGGAGGAGGAAGCACATACAGGTAAGCAGAAATTACATTTTTTTTTAAATGTTAGTTACAGCCAGCCCCGCTCCAGTGGAACCACTTAGGTGACCCCCAGCACCCAGCAACCTTTAGCTAGAAGCCCAGGGAGGAGGGAAAGGCAGGGAGAGAGGGAAGAAAGGGGCCACAACCACTTACTTGATCTCTCCAGGAATGTCCAGCTAAATCACCGAGCCGAGGCAGGGGAGTTTTACTTACCTATCCTGCATGTATTATGCTGGAAGACATTCCAAACAGATCATCGTCCGCGCACGGAAGGTGACTGTTGGCCAGGCATGCTGTGATTGGACCCGAAAGGGACGATCATATGTATGCCCTGGAGCGTGATGCTCACCGGACAGGCTGCTGCGACTCGGCCGTAAGGTCAGCCGAAGCTGAGCGGTCCGATGCAGGCCCTGGAGCGTAGGCTCACCGGCCTTCCGTGGAGCGACGGGCATGTCGTGGAAAACCCAGCGCGTAGCTAGGGTCGGCACACGCTCGATGGCCGAAACTGGGGAGACTACAAGGATCGAGGATCCAGCCTGTCACCCAGTCGGCAGTTGATCAAAGATCGCAGGAAACAACAAATGTAGCAACAAAAATATATATTTTTCCCCCCGGACCAATGGGCCCGAAGGGAGCCATGTCCTACTCCTTGCTAGACAGAAAAAAACTGATCTGCGAGATGCAGACTGAGAGGTTATACCAGAGGGTCCGCCCCCTGAGCGGTACTGTAGAAGGTGTGATGCAACACTTTTTACAAGTTTTTCTGCCTAGTCACTCCTAATTAACGGATAATACCCACTTTGTCAATAGAGAAGCTGTGTCGGTCCATGGACGAAAGAGTAAATCTGTTTTGTGGACAAGAAAGAAACTCGATCTTGTACCGTGATGAAACCACTTTGCAAACCCACTGGCCGGAAAGCAGGGAGGCCCACCAAACTGCAAACTCGTGAAGGCGACCCCCCACCCGAGAGTCGGGCGGGGGCAAACCTTCATGCTGTCACAGATTTTGTTCGCAGGCTTGTTTGGCTTGCGAAACCAGGGACACTTTTGTCCCTCAGCTGGCCCCTTTTTGGCCTGGGAACGCTTACCTGCGGGCTCGGGCTGACGAAAAAAAACGCTTTTGAGCGGAAAAGGAGGGCCCTGGCCTACGGCACGGCTCCTTACTTTTTCTGGATTGTGGGAGCAGCGTGCTCTTACCCCCAGTGACATTCTTAATGTCATCCAGCGAGGCTCCAAATAGCCTCTCTCCCTGGAAGGGCAAATCCGCCAGAGCTTTCTTGGAAGTCTGGTCCGTGGACCAGCATTTTAGCCAAATCAGGCGACGGAGCGCCACAGCAGATACTGAGGCTCTGGAAAGCAAGGGAGCTGTATCTAAGGCCGCATCGCAGACATACTTAAGGCCATGTACCAACTGGTCGGCCAGTTCCACGCGGAGCGTGATAGCCTGTTGCGCTACCAACTCGTGGTGCAACAATTTTGCCCATTCGGTAAGTGTCTGAGACACTAGGGCCGTGGCCAATACAGGCTGTAATGCTGACCCCACCACCGTGAACATGTCTGCAGGGTCCTTAAAAGCAGGGGACCCGCCTGGATACAGGGGGGGGGTCCACAATCAGGGGAGATGTCCATTTTTTCAGGAGACTCTCCTCAAAGGGGTAACGGACCGCCATGCGTTTTGGGACTGAAAAGGCCCTCTGCGGTCGTTCCCGTTCTTTGTATATAAACTTATCAAAATAAGTTAGGTAGGGAAACACCTTAGCAGTGCGGGCCAGCTTGTGGGACCCAAAAGGGACCGACACCTCAGTAGATGCCCCTGCCGTCTCTTCCAATTTTAGGGTCTCCCGCACTGCGGTGATAAGTGCTCAAACAAGCGCCTTTTCCTGCGTTGACCCGGACACGGAGTCTTCCTCACTGTCCGAATGGTCCTGGTCCGCATCCTCTGACACGTCAGAACAGGGGCTGTGTGCCACAACCAGGCCCGAGTCTGAATCAGGGCTTTCCCCAGAAGATGGTGGGGGGAGGGAGCGCTTTTTACCCCCCTTGCGCCCGCACACCACTTCCACCCTGGCAACAAATGATTCCAGGACCGCCGACAAAGTGTCCACAGGTACCGCAGGTGCAGGGGCACTGGTTGCTACCACAGGGATGTCTGGGGAAGAAGCGCCAGCTTCTGACGCCATGCTGACCCACACTCGCCTGACAGCCACTTAGGGACTAAGGCAAGGTACACAAAAGGTCCACCCTCCTAGCTGCTACAGACCGACTCACCACCCTGACCCAGGTACTGCACAGCACTGCGGTCCGCTCTCGCTCCTGCACTGCCTGTGCCTGAGGTGTTCTCCTGCGTCTGAGGTGTTCTGTGCTGTTCGCGCCGTTCAGAAAGACATTTCCAGCGCTAGAGGCCAAAACTAAGCTAAAGGTACAAGAAAATGTCCACCTCAGGAAAAAAGCACCAGCTACAAGAAAATGGCGCCGGCTTACCCAAAATGGCCACCGGATCTTTCCTGAGGTAAAAGAAAAGGGTGCGAACATGCTGGGCCTACGTTCGGAGGCCTACCACAGAGAGCGGACCCAGGACACCCAGCGCAGCCCCCAGCCAGGGCCAGGACCCGGAGCCCTCCCGGTCAGGTACACAGCAGGCCCAGCCAGATGCATGAGGAGGGGGGAAGGGACAGGGAGGGAAGGGACAGGGAAAGAAGAAAGGGAGAGTGAGAGACCCCCTAGTCAACCTCCCCAGGAATGCCCAGCTGTTCCATCCTGCCGAAACAGGTGGAACCCTACTTACCCATCCTGCGGGGACTGCTGGAGGCATTCCGGACAGACCCATCACCCGAGCAGTACGGAGTGGCTGTTGGCCACGGCCCATTGTGACTCGGACAGCAGTAGCCAGGTCATATGTGTGCCCCGGAGCATATAGCTCACCGGCCACCCCTGGAGCAAACGGGGTATGTCGTGGCCGACCCAGCGCGTAGCTAAAGGTCTGCTCACGCCCGCTGGCTGGACTAAAATCTCCAGGACCAATGGTCCCAAAAGAGAGCCAGGTCCTTCTCCTATGCTAGGCAGAAAAAAACTGAGCTGCTAGATGCGGGGTGAAGGGTTATGACCAGAGGGACCGCCCCCTGGGCGGTACTGTTCAGCTTTGCTGTTACATGTTTTTAACTGTTAACATGTCTACCTAGTCCTCTCCTGATAGACGGCATATAAACCCTACTGTCAAGAATAAAGAGCTGTGTCCGTACATGGACGAAAGAGAAAACCCGAACATGAGAAGCCCTGGGGACTGGATTGGAGAGCTTTCCAAAGGATTCCGCGCTCTAATAAAATAATAGCTTGTAATTGGATGGCTCCTGTCCAATTAAAAGCCACATTCAATACACAACTGTGATCAGGTATCTGTCACCTATATTAAACATCTAACTTTTTTCAAGATGTGGTTAGTTATGTTGGGGGGCAAGTAAGCTGCAATAAAGAGAACCAGTTACTTTTTCCCCAACCTGCAGATTATATAGCAGCTGTACTTAGACAGTCCAACCAATATTCACAGCACCTTTTTCAAGTAGGAGGCTGTGAAGTCCTGACCATACTGTATATTTTGGCATATGAGGCATCACAATGCTTGCAGGGCTTTGTGTAGCAGAGAAGAATCAGTATTGCAGCCCTAAAAGCAGCATGAGGCCAGCTAGACCATAGAAAGACTCAGTGCAGTATTCTAGCTAGTAATAACCTAGTTGGATTTAAAGTAACTTTAAAAAAAACTTCATTATTTTTTTAAATTAAAATAATAAAAATGTTCTATACTTACCTGCTTTGTACAATGGTTTTGCACAAAGCAGCCCTAAACCTTCTCTTTTGGGGTTCCCTGCCAGCGTTCCAGGCTCCTCTTCTTCGGCAAGTGCTCCCATAGAAAGCCACTTTGTATGGGGACACTTGTGTGGGCTCAGTGCCATCGATCAGCCCAGTGAGGAGGGAGACAGCGGCAAGAGCCACTGCTGTCATTCACATCGCTGCATCAGGATCGGGTTCAGGTAATTATTAAGGGGGGCTTGGGGATCCTGCAGCTCAGAAGGTTTTTCTAACCTTAATGCATAGAATGCATTAAAGCGGAGGCCCGACAAATTTGTATTTATTTTTTTCAAGTCAGCAGCTATAAATACTGCAGCTGCTGACTTTTAAAATAAGGGCACTTAGCTGTCCAGGGCACCCGCGATGATGGCACCTGAAGCCGATCTCTCCCTCGGCTCTCGGATGCTGCTGCCGTCATCTTCGGTAAGGTTATCAGGAAGTGAAGCCTTGCGGCTTCACTTCCTGGTTCCCTACTGCGCATGCACGAGTCGCGCTGCGTGATTCGAATGGTCCCTGCTGTCTTCTGGGACCTGTGTCTCCCAGAAGACAGCGGAGGGGATGGAGGAGGCGCCGGATGTGGCGTAGATAGCTGCATTTTCTGCGGGTATCTATGCCCGGAAGTGGGAGCAAATACCTGTCTTAAACAGGTATCTGCTCCCCCCTGAAAGGTGCCAAATGTGACACCGGAGGTGGGGAGGGTTCCGAAAAGTGGAAGTTCCATTTTTAAGTGGAACTCCACGTTAACCGTTTGCCGACCAGCGCGCGACGATATACGTCGACACAATGGCACGGGCGTACCTGTACGTCCCTTTAAATTTGCCACCCGCCACGTGCTTCTTGAGTGCGCCCGCGTATCCCTGGAACTCGATGTTCCCGGGCGGCTCGCGATCGGCAAAGGCAGAACAGGGGGATGCCTTTGTAAACAAGGCATTCCCCTGTTCTGCCTAGTGACACGTCAGTGATCTACTCTGATCGGGAACAGTGATCAGTGATGTGTCACTGGTAGCTTCTCCCCCTAACAGAATCACTCCCTAGGACACACTTAACCCCTTCCGCGCCACCTAGTGGTTATCCCCTTCACTGCCAGTGTAATTTTCACAGTAATCCGTGCATTTTTATAGCACTGATCACTGTAAAAATGACAATGGTCCCAAAAATGTGTCAAGTGTCCAATGTGTCTGCCATAAAGTCGCAGTCACGATAAAAATTGCAGCTCGCCGCCATTACTAGTATAAAAAAAAAAAAAAAAAATTATACTAAAAATGTCATAAAACTATCCCCTATTTTGTAGACGCTTTTGCGCAAACCAATCAATATACGCTTATTCGATTTTTTTTTTACCAAAAATATGAAGAAGAATACGTATTGGCCTAAACTGAGAAAAAATTTGCTTTTTTTAAAAAAAATTGAGGGTATTTATTATAGCAAAAAAGTACAAAATATTGCTTTTTTTCCAAAATTGTCGCTCTTTTTTTGTTTATAGCGCAAAAAATAAAAACTGCAGGAGGTGATCAAATACCACTAAAATAAATCTCTATTTGTGGGGAAAAAAAGGACGTCAATTTTGTTTGGGAGCCACGTCGCACGACCGCGCAATTGTCAGTTAAAGCGACGCAGTGCCGAATCGCAAAAAGTGCTCTGGTCTTTGGCCAGCCAAATGGTCCGGGGCTTAAGTGGTTGAGGTAAAAAATCTTTAAGTGACACTAAAAGGTTCCCGCTTTTTTTTTTTTTTTAAATAACAAACATGTCATACTTGCGTCCACTGTGCAGTTAGTTTTGAACAGAGTGGCCCCGATCCACCTGTCCTGGGGTCCCACGGTGGATCTTGTGTCTCCTCCCCGCATTAGATAACCCCCTCTGGGAAGCTCTCTCCCAAGGGGGTTACTTTCCGGGCGCGCTCCTGTGTCATACACTCGGCGTCCATAGACTCGGCCCTGTGTCATTGGATTTGATTGACAGCAGAGGCAGCCATCGGCTGCGCTGCTATCAATCTATCCAATCAAAGCCGGGACTCCAAGGAGAGAAGGACGGCGGGGACGCGCCCACGGAAATTCGGGACTCAGGTAAGTAAACTGAGGGGGCTGGACACTGCAAGGTGTTTTTTCACCTTAATGCATAGGATGCACTAAGGTGAAAAAACACGTAGGTTTACAACCCCCTTTAAGGCTTTAGAACCACAATTGCCATTTAATTGTAGAGTGAGATTAAAGCCCTGTACACACGCTCAGAATATCGTACAACAAAATACATCTTTCGAATCAATCGTACGATAATCTGCAATGAAACAAAAAAAGCTGCTCAAGGTGAATGAGTCTCTAGTTAATCCACACACACAGAAACAAAGCACACAAAGAAATGATTCCATTACCTGTAATGACTAAGAGCTAAGTTTTGGGCTAAACACGTCTACTTGTCAACAAAAAGGATGATTGAATGTGCAGCCCTCTGGAAACCATGATAATTATCAGCAGCAGGCATTCTTGTCCTAAACCATGTTCCAATTTTCATATATCCAAGCCAGTTTATGAATAGGCCAATCATTGGCAAAGCAAGGAGTGTTGAATATCCACTACCACAAAAAATAATGTATTTTCATAACTTTATATGGCTAATAAAAATTATAATGGAAAAATATGGTATATATTACTCCTTTTTTTGTTTCAGAAGCCCCCATTTATATTTTTCTCCACATTTACTCTCAGACCAAGTTGTCCAGAAACAGTGATAGGGGTTTAGAATATTGCCATAGAGACTTACAATGGTTACTGCAACTGCTCAAGCTGGGTGTGTTTGTGCCAACCCATGTCGCTTTTGCTAGACAGCTTGGTCTGATGTCAATATGTCTTGGCATCTACGAGCCACAAGAACAGACACTTCCACGTCTTCTCTAACCATCCTAACATTCTACCAATCCACATCAAACATGAATTACCTTCCTGTGGTGTAGTCTTCTTTTCGGTCACCATTTCTACAGAGCCCTGTTCCTCATCTTGATCCGATGTCCCATTTTGTGCCGGAGTGAGAGGCCTTTCACTCTCTTCTCTAACTGGATCACCTCCAGAGTCCTGATTAGGACCGTCTAGCTTCTTCTTTTTCTTTGCCTTCGCTTTGGGCTGCAAGCATCTTTTCTTTTCCAGGTCAACAGATTTCTTTCCTATCGTAAAAAAAATACATTTAAAAGTCGTCTATTAGGGCTCTTTGCACAGGCTTGGCTAGTGAGGTTGATTTTGCCAGAAGTAAAAATGAGTGCAGACTGCAGCTGTCCTGCTCAGGAAAGAAAATTTGCAGCCGCCATCTTGCATGAGGAAAGCCAGCTGTGACTGCCTGGTGCGTCCCACTGCGCATTCACAAGATGCATTGCACTTTCCCAATGGTCCTGCAGTCTCCTGGGACTTGTACATGACGTGCCCCAGATGGTTTGCGAGCCGGGGGAGGGTTGGGTCTTAGGGCACGCACCCAGTGGGGGTGGGTGCCTGTCTGAAATAGTAGCAGAGGGACTATTTTTTTTTTTGAGGTGAAATTCCATTTAATGTGCTGGTAAACAATATCAATGGGCCAAAATTTTTGCTTCTCATTATTTGGGCTCCATACCTTATTCCCTCCTATGCCCCCATATCTAACCCGCTCTACTACTCTGCTTTCCTAGGCTACCTCTTTTCTCCTAACATATGGAATGACTTGAATCCTGCCAACTTAGGTTGCAAAAAATAGGATTTTTATAACAGCTTACCTGTAAAATCCTTTTCTTGGAGTACATCACGGGACACAGAGCGACATAGTCATTACTAATGGGTTATATAGATACCGTCAGGTGCTGGCACTGGCAACTTCCAAAACCGGAAGTACCCTCCCCTATATAAGCCCCTCCCATCCGGGAGCACCTCAGTTTTGTAGCAAAGCAATAAGTGTCCCTAAAGAGGGGCGGGAGCTCTGTGTCCCGTGATGTACTCCAAGAAAAGGATTTTACAGGTAAGCTGTTATAAAAATCCTATTTTCTTTCTCGTACATCACGGGACACAGAGCGACATAGTCATTACTAATGGGATGTCCTAAAGCAATGCCAAATGAGGGGGGGGGATACACCATATATAAGCTGAGCGCTATCAGACATGAGGATCTTTTGCGGCCTGCAACACACTGCGCCCAAAGGCGACATCCTCCTGACTTCTAACGTCCACCTGGTAGGACCTAGTAAACGTGTGTACCGAAGACCATGTTGCGGCCTTACAGATTTGAGCCAGGGAGGCCTGGTGATGCACTGCCCATGAAGTTCCAACTGCTCTCGTGGAGTGCGCTCTAACTTTGAACGGAGGTGGTCTCCTTCTCAAGCCATAAGCTTGCATAATGACCTGTCGAATCCACTTGGCTAAAGTAGACTTTGACGCTGCCTGACCCTTTCTGGGGCCTTCCGGCAGAATAAACAAAGTATCCGTTCTGCGAATCTGAGCAGTGGCTTTTAGATAAGCTTTAACTGCTCTTACTACATCCAAAGAATGCAATAACTTTTCCTCTACCGAAGTAGGTTTGGGGAAAAAAGAAGGAAGAACCACATCTTGGTTCAAATGAAACCTCGATACCACCTTAGGAAGAAAGGCTGGATGAGGACGTAACACTACTCTGTCCTTATGGATAACCAGATATGGCTCCTTACAGGACATAGCTGCTAATTCCGATACTCTTTTAGCCGAACAAATGGCTACTAGAAAAATCAATTTCCTGGTGAGAAGCACCAAGGAAATATGCTGTAATGGTTCAAATGGTTGTTTCTGTAGAACCGACAGAACCAAGTTTAGATCCCATGGACATATGGGAATATTAACCGGAGGACTAATACGCATCACTCCTTGTATAAAGGCTTTGACTAGTGAATGCGAAGCCAAGGGCCTTTGAAAAAATATTGACAAGGCCGAAATCTGACCCTTGATAGTACTCAAGGCAAGCTTCCTATCTACAGCCCACTGTAGGAAGTCCAGAATCCTACCTATTACGTACTTATGTGGATGCCATTTCTTGGCCTCACACCACACGATGTACGCCTTCCAGATTCTATAGTAGATCTGCCTGGATACCGGCTTCCTGGCATTGATCATGGTAGATACCACAGCATTAGAGAGCCCTCTCTTTTTTAGAATGTGGGCTTCAATAGCCAGGCCGTCAAACCTAGGGCTGGTAAGGAAGGGTGGTATATCGGTCCTTGCGAAAGCCGGACGACGTGGGAGAGTCCAAGGACTCCCCACTGAAATTTTACAATCTCCGCGTACCACGCTCTTCGGGGCCACGCTGGAGCCACCGGAATCACTGGTTTCTTTTCTACCCTGATTCTGCGGAGTAATCGAGGTAACCATTGGCGGTGTGAATGCATATATCAGCTTGAACTGATCCCAAGGGAACACTAGGGCATCCGAGCCGCAAGCTAGGGGATCCCTTGTCCGAGAGACAAACCTGTCGCCCTTTGCGTTGAATCTGGATGCTAGAAGATCTACATCCGATGTTCCCCACCGCTGACATATTGTCCAGAAAACCTCGGGGTGAAGGGACCCTTCCTCTGGGCCTAATTGCTGGCGACTTAGAAAGTCCGCCTTCCAATTCTCCACTCCTGGAATGAATACCGCAGATATGGCTGGGACATATTTTTCTGCCCATTTCAGGATGTAATTTACTTCCCTCTGGGCTGCACGACTCCTGGTGCCCCCCTGATGATTGATATATGCCACTGCTGTGGCATTGTCTGATTGAATTCTGACAGGGGACCCTTGGAGTTTGGATGTCCATGCTACTAGGGCATACCGGGCTGCTCGTATCTCTAAGAGATTGATGGGCAGGGCCTTTTCTGCATCCGACCATCTGCCCTGGAGAGACTATTGCTCCAGTACTGCTCCCCAGCCTATAAGGCTGGCATCTGTAGTGACCACCTTCCAAGAAATCGGACTGAAGGATTTCCTTTTTTCCAGATTCTGGGGAACCAACCACCAACGGAGGCTCTTGCGAACGGAAGGGGACAAGGACATTGTAAGTCTAGGGCCTGAACTTTTTTGTTCCAGGCTGACAGTATGGCCCCTTGCAAATTCCTTGAATGGAATTGACCGTAGGGTACTGCTTCGAATGATGCCACCATTTTTCCCAGCAGCCTCATATACAGGCGTATGGACGGCTGTCTTTTTTGTACCCACTAAGTGGATCAAATCTTTCAAAGACAACACCTTTCCTCGAGGCAAGAATATTTTTCTCTGGCCTGAATCCAACCTTAGCCCCAAGTATTCCAGACTTTTGACTGGTTTTTAGGGCTGACTTGTCTCGGTTGATAATCCAACCGTGAGATTCCAGATACTTGATCGTCTTGTGAACGACCACGTCTAGTTTTTTCACTGAGTGGTCTATCAGCAACAAGTCATCCAGATATGCCATTATCATTACACCTTGTGTTCTTAGATTGGCCAATAAAGGGCCAGAATTTTTGTAAACACTCGTGGTGCTGTGGCCAAACCGAAGGGTAAGGCTCTGAACTGAAAATGGCGCCCTTCTACTGCAAAGCGTAGAAATTTTTGGTGGACTGGAAAGATGGGAATTTGCAAATAAGCATCTTTGATGTCGATCGTGGCTAACCAATCCTCCCCTTGTAGGGCAGTGGCCACCGATCGGATCGACTCCATCGGAAAGTCCTGATATACAGGAATTTGTATAGCCCTTTTAGAATTAATATGGGCCTCCCGTCCGCGTTTGCTTCGGGACTGTAAAGAGGTTTGAGTAAAACCCGAACCCTCATTCTTCCAGGGGAACCTCCATAATTACTCCTTGGAGCAATAGTTGTTCTAGTGCCAACAGGAGGGACTCTCTCTTCCGGGGATCCCTTGGCACGTTTGACCTCAAAAATGGGAAGGAGGAGAGTCTTTTAACTCCAAACTGTATCCCAAACCTACTGCGGAGAGCACCTATCTGTCTTGATCGTGTCCCGCCAGGTCTCTTGCGAACAACTGGAGTCCTCCCCCCACCCGACTGAGTGGGGGCTTCAATGAATTTAACTTTGGGGGAGGTTTTGTACCTCCCCTGACCCAGGGTTTCTCATTACCCTGCTACTGTCCCTGTTTTTTACCCCCGGGATTTGACCGAGGAGGCCGTCGGAACTGTTACACAGCCGATGCCCCAGGGACTGGAGAAGCAGGCCTCTTAAAGAGGGACCTCTAACTCTGCTTTTAACCGGCAAGAGCGTATTTTTACCGCTGGAAATTTTCTGGATATATTTGTCCAGGTTTTCCCTGAATAAGCGTTCACCATGAAATGGGACGCTAACCAGCCATTCTTTACAGGGAGCTTCAGCAGACCAGTTTTTGAGCCATAGGAGCCTACGCATATGTACTATAGACAGCGTAAGGCGGGAGGCCTGATGGACTGAATCCTCTATGGCGTCAACCGCAAAGCCTAAGGCTCTAGGTAGATCAGCTAGGGCAAAGCCTGCTGATCTGTCAAGTCCCTCAAGACCTGTTTCAACTGACCCTTCACTGCTTAGCAGACCCCAATAGCTGCTACTGCTGGTTGTATCACCAAGCAGATTTTCATAAGGACTCCAATCTTTTATCTATTGGGTTCTTGAACATTTGGACATTATCCACTGGACATGTCAGTGATTTATACATACAAGAGATGGCTGCGTCCACTGTAGGGACCTTCCATTTTTTTTTTTTTTTTTTGATGAACTTATCCTCCATGGGATAGACCACCGGAAATCTCTTGGGGGAATAAATATTTTCTCAGGACGTTCCCAATCCTGGTAAATGAGCCCTTTCAGTAAAGGGTGAAGTGGAAAAGAACA
Source organism: Rana muscosa (assembly GCA_029206835.1). NCBI lineage: Eukaryota > Metazoa > Chordata > Amphibia > Anura > Ranidae > Rana > Rana muscosa. The sequence goes on from CM055118.1 coordinate 111,334,159, forward strand.
AACAGTCTGGGGGCTTCTAGCGACCCCAACGAGGATACAGTAGTGGTTGATGGTTCCGCAAGGTGCATTTTTAAATGCTGATCGGACCATGTTAGTCAGAGACTGAACCCATAATCTTTCAGCTTAAGATGCTGAGAAAAGGTTCCCCCACTGTTGATTCCTCTATAACAGAATCAACCTCATCCTGATCCCCTTCAGGCAGGTCGATCCCTGTATGGGACTGTTGCTCTGCTAACAGGCACTCTGAAGGAGGAGACGGAGATCGGGCGTGCTTTCCCTGACAGGGAGGCAGCGATCAATGTTGACAATCTCTCTCTAATCCTCCCAGAGCTGAGGAAAAAACCTCCTCTGTTACATACACAGGAGCAGGTGAACTGAGGACAGCCACAGTACCAAGTACCCTGCGGGGTCTCTACGGTCACTTACCCCTGAACTTCAGGGGAGACTGGTGCAGCAGGAGTATGCCCAAGATCCTCCGAGCCCGATGAGACCCCCTTCGCTTCCTGGAAGATTCAGTTCCGGAGCTTCTGGACGGCATATTCCTAAGCCTAAAGCTGAGGTATTCCAGCCGTAATACACCACTTTTACTGAGAATAGTCTAGCACAATTGCTGCTATATCACAGTTGGTGTCTACTAATGTGCCTTTCTAGGGGATGCCTGTATCAACCGCTTGCTGTATGCCTTTAAATGTTGCCAGCTCTGTCTCTGTACTTCATAGCCAGCTCACTACAATATTGTGGTTTTTTTAAACTGCTGGGACGCCCGCACATGCGCAGAAGCGCTGCGGCGCGCACAGAGCGTCATCCCCCAGGCTCCGCCCCCTTTCCCGGCTCACCTCTATATATAGAGGCGCGTGCACGCGCACGCGCGCGGGCACGTGCGCCTTCGGCGCTAATTTCAAATATGGTAACAAGGGACAGGAGCCAGGGCCCCTCTTTGCCGCAGGCCGGGGGATGGACGAGCACTGCAACATGGCAGAGGAAGCAGTTTCCTATAAGAGAACTCACCATCTGCCTGGACTCTGCTGAGAAGAAGCTAGTCCACATGACAAGAAAACATTCCACAGCGGCCTCTAGTGGACAAACACAGGTACCGCAGTCTAATATATTAAATATATATAAAAAAAATTTTTTTTTTTTTTTTTTCTTGACCACCATTAAAAATTATTACATTTTTTTAGTAGTTACAGGCATGCACAGAATTTTGCGGGAATACCATTAGGTAACAGACAGAAAGACAAATTAGGCTTGGGGGTCCCCCAATAGAACCAAGTTCCTGGGGGCCCCCACTTACCTGTTCCCCGCCGCAGGACTTTGTTTGGTCCACAAAAGCCCAAACTTCACCTATCACGGCAGGCATTGTAATCAAACCTTCAGGGACAGGGTTCCCAAGGATTCCACTCCCCTGGACCTGTATAGCACCCTGCACAGAAAACATCTTGGTCGTGGGTATGACCAGAGCTCTGGATCCCAGGGTCCAGCTCTCCTAAGAGAAGCATTACAGGCAAAACCTTGCTCTTCTCTGCAAGGCCCGGGTACCGACCGTTTAGCTATGAAGCTTTTTTGGTCGGATCCGGAATAGCTTACTGAGGCCCAAAAGAACCTGTACGCAAGCTCAGTGAAAAACACATGTTTCTTCTTGGCCAACACCTTAGACACTGGCAAAAAACTGAGGTGCTCCCGGATGGGAGGGGCTTATATAGGGGAGGGTACTTCCGGTTTTGGAAGTTGCCAGTGCCAGCACCTGACGGTATCTATATAACCCATTAGTAATGACTATGTCGCTCTGTGTCCCGTGATGTACGAGAAAGAAATAGGATTTTTATAACCGCTTACCTGTAAAATCCTTTTCTTGGAGTACATCACGGGACACAGAGCGACATAGTCATTACTAATGGGTTATATAGATACCTTCAGGTGCTGGCACTGGCAACTTCCCAAACCGGAAGTACCCTCCCCTATATAAGCCCCTCCCATCCGGGAGCACCTCAGTTTTGTAGCAAAGCAATAAGTGTCCCTAAAGAGGGGTGGGAGCTCTGTGTCCCGTGATGTACTCCAAGAAAAGGATTTTACAGGTAAGCTGTTATAAAAATCCTATTTTCTTTCTCGTACATCACGGGACACAGAGCGACATAGTCATTACTAATGGGATGTCCTAAAGCAATGCCCAACGAGGGGGGGGAATACACCATACATAAGCTGAGCGCTATCAGACATGAGGATCTTTTGCGGCCTGCAACACACTGCGCCCAAAGGCGACATCCTCCTGACTTCTAACGTCCACCTGGTAGAACCTAGTAAACGTGTGTACTGAAGACCATGTTGCGGCCTTACAGACTTGAGCCAGGGAGGCCTGGTGATGCACTGCCCATGAAGTTCCAACTGCTCTCGTGGAGTGCGCTCTAACTTTGAACGGAGGCGGTCTCCTTCTCAAGCCATAGGCTTGCATTATGACCTGTCGAATCCACTTGGCTAAAGTAGATTTTGACGCTGCCTGACCCTTTCTGGGGCCTTCCGGCAGAATAAACAAAGTATCCGTTCTGCGAATCTGAGCAGTGGCTTTTAGATAAGCTTTAACTGCTCTTACTACATCCAAAGAATGCAATAACTTTTCCTCTACCGAAGTAGGTTTGGGGAAAAAAGAAGGAAGAACCACATCTTGGTTCAAATGAAACCTCGATACCACCTTAGGAAGAAAGGCTGGATGAGGACGTAACACTACTCTGTCCTTATGGATAACCAGATATGGCTCCTTACAGGACATAGCTGCTAATTCTGACACTCTTTTAGCCGAACAAATGGCTACTAGAAAAAACAATTTCCTGGTGAGAAAAACCAAAGAAATATGTTGTAATGGTTCAAATGGTTGTTTCTGTAGAACCGACAGAACCAGGTTTAGATCCCATGGACATATGGGAATATTAACCGGAGGACTAATACGCCTCACTCCTTATCTAAAGGCTTTGACTAGTGAATGCGAAGCCAAGGGCCTTTGAAAAAATATTGACAAGGCTGAAAACTGACCTTTGATAGTACTCAAGGCAAGCTTCCTATCTAAAGCCCACTGTAGGAAGTCCAGACTCCTACCTATTACGTACTTATGTGGATGCCATTTCTTGGCCTCACACCACGCGATGTACGCCTTCCAGATTCTATAGTAGATCTGCCTGGATACCGGCTTCCTGGCATTGATCATGGTAGATACCACAGGATTAGAGAGCCCTCTCTTTTTTAGAATGTGGGCTTCAATAGCCAGGCCGTCAAACCTAGGGCTGGTAAGGAAGGGTGGTATATCGGTCCTTGCGAAAGCAGGTCCGGACGACGTGGGAGAGTCCAAGGACTCCCCACTGACATTTTACAATCTCCGCGTACCATGCTCTTCGGGGCCACGCTGGAGCCACCAGAATCACTGGTTTCTTTTCTACCCTGATTCTGCGGAGTAATCGAGGTAACCATTGTGGCGGTGGGAATGCATATATCAGCTTGAACTGATCCCAAGGGAACACTAGGGCATCCGAGCCGCAAGCTAGGGGATCCCTTGTCCGAGAGACAAACCTGTCCACCTTTGCGTTGAATCTGGATGCTAGAAGATCTACATCCGGTGTTCCCCACCGCTGACATATTGTCCAGAAAACCTCGGGGTGAAGGGACCATTCCCCTGGGCATAATTGTTGGCGACTTAGAAAGTCCGCCTTCCAATTCTCCACTCCTGGAATGAATACCGCGGATATGGCTGGGACATATCTTTCTGCCCATTTCAGGATGTAATTTACTTCCCTCTGGGCTGCACGACTCCTGGTGCCCCCCTGATGATTGATATATGCCACTGCTGTGGCATTGTCTGATTGAATTCTGACAGGGGACCCTTGGAGTTTGGATGTCCATGCTACTAGGGCATACCGGGCTGCTCGTATCTCTAAGAGATTGATGGGCAGGGCCTTTTCTGCATCCGACCATCTGCCCTGGAGAGACCATTGCTCCAGTACTGCTCCCCAGCCTATAAGGCTGGCATCTGTAGTGACCACCTTCCAAGAAATTGGACTGAAGGATTTCCCTTTTTCCAGATTCTGGGGAACCAACCACCAACGGAGGCTCTTGCGAACGGAAGGGGACAAGGACATTGTAAGTCTAGGGCCTGAACTTTTTTGTTCCAGGCTGACAGTATAGCCCCTTGCAAATTCCTTGAATGGAATTGACCGTAGGGTACTGCTTCGAATGATGCCACCATTTTCCCAGCAGCCTCATGCACAGGCGTATGGACCGCTGTCTTTTTTGTACCCACTAAGTGGATCAAATCTTTCAAAGACAACACCTTTCCTCGAGGCAAGAATATTTTTCTCTGGCCTGAATCCAACCTTAGCCCCAAGTATTCCAGACTTTTGACTGGTTTTTAGGGCTGACTTGTCTCGGTTGATAATCCAACCGTGAGATTCCAGATACTTGATTGTCTTGTGAACGACCACGTCTAGTTTTTCCACTGAGTGGTCTATCAGCAACAAGTCATCTAGATATGCCATTATCATTACACCTTGTGTTCTTAGATTGGTCAATAAAGGGCCAGAATTTTTGTAAACACTCGTGGTGCTGTGGCCAGACCGAAGGGTAAGGCTCTGAACTGAAAATGGCGCCCTTCTACTGCAAAGCGTAGAAATTTTTGGTGGACTGGAAAGATGGGAATGTGCAAATAAGCATCTTTGATGTCGATCGCGGCTAACCAATCCTCCCCTTGTAGGGCAGTGGCCACCGATCGGATCGACTCCATCGGAAAGTCCTGATATACAGGAATTTGTTTAGCCCTTTTAGAATTAATATGGGCCTCCCGTCCGCGTTTGCTTCGGGACTGTAAAGAGGTTTGAGTAAAACCCGAACCCTCATTCTTCCAGGGGAACCTCCATAATTACTCCTTGGAGCAATAGTTGTTCTAGTGCCAACAGGAGGGACTCTCTCTTCCGGGGATCCCTTGGCACGTTTGACCTCAAAAATGGGAAGGAGGAGAGTCTTTTAACTCCAAACTTACTGTGGAGAGCACCTATCTGTTTTGATCGTGTCCCGCCAGGTCTCTTGCGAACAACTGGAGTCCTCCCCCCACCCGACTGAGTGGGGGCAACCCTTCAATGAATTTAACTTTGGGGGAGGTCTTGTACCTCCCCTGACCCAGGGTTTCTCATTACCCTGCTATTGTCCCTGTTTTTTACCCCCGGGAATTGACCGAGGAGGCCGTCGGAACTGTTACACAGCCGATGCCCCAGGGACTGGAGAAGCAGGCCTCTTAAAGAGGGACCTCTAACTCTGTTTTTAACCGGCAAGAGCGTATTTTTACCGCTGGAAATTTTCTGGATATATTTGTCCAGGTTTTCCCTGAATAAGCGTTCACCATGAACTGGGACGCTAACCAGCCATTCTTTACAGGGAGCTTCAGCAGACCAGTTTTTTGAGCCATAGAAGCCTACGCATATGTACTATAGACAGCGTAAGGCGGGAGGCCTGATGGACTGAATCCTTTATGGCGTCAACCGCAAAGCCTAAGGCTCTAGGTAGATCAGCTAGGGCAAGGCCTGCTGATCTGTCAAGTCCCTCAAGACCTGTTTCAACTGATCCTTCACTGCTTAGCAGACCTCACTGCTGGTTGTGTCACCAAGCTTGCTGTAGAAAGAAGCAGACTTTCATAAGGACTCCAATCTTTTATCTATTGGGTTCTTGAACATTTGGACATTATCCACTGGACATGTCAGTGATTTATACATACAAGAGATGGCTGCGTCCACTGTAGGGACCTTCCATTTTTTGATGAACTTATCCTCCATGGGATAGACCACCGGAAATCTCTTGGGGGAATAAATATTTTCTCAGGACGTTCCCAATCCTGGTAAATGAGCCCTTTCAGTAAAGGGTGAAGTGGAAAAGAACAGACAGACAGTCTGGGGGCTTCTAGCGACCCCAACGAGGATACAGTAGTGGTTGATGGTTCCGCAAGGTGCATTTTTAAATGCTGATCGGACCATGTTAGTCAGAGACTGAACCCATAATCTTTCAGCTTGAGATGCTGAGAAAAGGTTCCCCCACTGTTGATTCCTCTATAACAGAATCAACCTCATCCTGATCCCCTTCAGGCAGGTCAATCCCTGTATGGGACTGTTGCTCTGCTAACAGGCACTCTGAAGGAGGAGACGGAGATCGGGCGTGCTTTCCCTGACAGGGAGGCAGCGATCAATGTTGACAATCTCTCTCTAATCCTCCCAGAGCTGAGGAAAAAACCTCCTCTGTTACATACACAGGAGCAGGTGAACTGAGGACAGCCACAGTACCAAGTACCCCTGCGGGGTCTCTACGGTCACTTACCTCTGAACTTCAGGGGAGACTGGTGCAGCAGAAGCATGCCCAAGATCCTCAGAGCCCGATGAGACCCCCTTCGCTTCCTGGAAGATTCAGTTCCGGAGCTTCTGGACGGCATATTCCTAAGCCTAAAGCTGAGGTATTCCAGCCATAATACACCACTTTTACTGAGAATAGTCTAGCACAATTGCTACTATATCACAGTTGGTGTCTACTAAAGTGCCTTTCTAGGGGATGCCTGCATCAACCGCCTCTGTGTGCCTTTATACTGTTGCTAGCTCTGTCTGTGCACTTCAATAGCCAGCTATAATGTGCTTTAAAACACGCTGGACGCCCGCACATGCGCAGTAGCGCCGCGGCGCACACCTGAGCGTCATCCACCCGCTCCGCCCATTTTTCCAGATCGCCTCTATATATAGAGGCGCGTGCACGCGCACGGGCACGTGCGCCTTCGGCGCCTTTTTTGAAAACAATAAGGAGCTAGATGGGAGCCAGGGTCCCTTTGCCGCAGGGCCCGGGGATAGATGAGCGCAGCAACAGGGCAGAGGAGACAGCTTCCCAGGAGAGAACATACCAACTGCCTGGATTTGATTCTGGAAGAAAAAAATCCACATTACAAGAAAAAGAACCATAGCAGCCTCTAGTGTCTAACACAGGTACCGCGGTCTTACATTTTTTTTTTTTTTTTTCCTTGCCTACTATTAAAATTTTTACATTTTCTCAGTAGTAACAGGCATACACAGAATATTAGCGGGAATACCTTAGGTAACAGGCAGAAAGACAAAATAGGCTTGGGGGTCCCTCAATAGAACCAAGTTCCCGAGGGCCCCCACTTACCTTTTCCTCGCCGCAGGACTCTGTTTGGTCCACAGAAGCCCAAACTTCACCTATCACGGCAGGCATTGTAATCAAACCTTCAGGGACCGGGTTCCCAAGGATTCCACTCCCCTGGACCTGTATAGCACCCTGCACAGAAAACATCTTGGTCATGGGTATGACCAGAGCTCTGGAGCCCAGGGTCCAGCCCTCCTAAGAGAGGCATTACAGGCAAAACCTTGCTCTTCTCTTGCAAGGCCCGGGTACCGACCGTTTAGCTATGAAGCTTTTTTGGTCGGATCCGGAATAGCTTACTGAGGCCCAAAAGAACCTGTACGCAAGCTCAGTGAAAAACACATGTTACTTCTTGGCCAACACCTTAGACACTGGCAAAAAACTGAGGTGCTCCCGGATGGGAGGGGCTTATATAGGGGAGGGTACTTCCGGTTTTGGAAGTTGCCAGTGCCAGCACCTGAAGGTATCTATATAACCCATTAGTAATGACTATGTCGCTCTGTGTCCCGTGATGTACGAGAAAGAAATAGGTAATGACCCCCCTATAGGCACTTGGAGTAGTCTAGCAGTTATCAACTAACATATAAGTGACATTAGGATGTTCCATAACTACAACTGTTACTCCTCTGACATTGTCTGTATTGTAAAACTTGCCAATTACCTTTACTATATAAAAAAAAAAAAAAAAAAAAAAAAAAACACACCACAACTTTGTATTTTTACATAGAATCCTGTAATCAACAGCACAAGAGCATTCAGATTCAAAATATGTGGGACAGCACTCAGAGCTCTATTGCTTTGCACAGTGCGGTTAGTCAAACACAGAAACATATTTACAAGAGGGTGCCATACAAGGATGACTTATGTGCTGATGCTCCCTTACTGACCAGTCATAGGCTATGGTGCACCCCAGACCAGGTTAGTACTATTAAGCTAAGGTGCAGGGCCAATGTATACTGCCTGGACTGGGTACCTGGATAAGAAGACTGGCTGAATAGATTTACTAATACTTTGGCAGGTACAACAGTTCACAAATATAGGATTCAAACATGTATTTAAGTGCTGGCCTGATGTTCAGCTTTAAAGTAAACTTGTCATAACAGAAATAGGGTTGATACCATTGTGGACCCATTGGCTTTTATGCTTTCAGAATCACTGCTCAAGAACAAGTATGCAGGTCAGGAAAGTCAGATACAAGTCACAAATTCACAAACTGGAAAAGTGGCTCAAAGTATTGAGGAAGCATGCTGAGAAAGAGAGGTTAAATGCAACCCACATGATTTTCTAAACAGATAAACAGGCCTGGAGAATGGTTACTGACCTTTGGGTGGTCGGCTGTGCTCCTGCTTGGATATGGACCAACTGTGCAAGCAGAAGTCATCTGCTCCCGTCCACACCAGGTCTGGCTCTACTGGAGACCATTGGACACAGAGAAGCCTCCCCTTGTGCCCGCGATAGTTACTGAGCGGTTCTTCCTGTAGAACATCCCAAATCTAGAACAGAACATGATCAGTTTTTAGCAAGTCATGCACTGATAATATGACTGGTATTGTTTTTAAAGCTCTCTTTTCTCCAGCTTTTATAAATTAAAAAACACTGATGTCCCAAATTCACATTAGTCTTTTAAATAAACATGCTCTATACTACACTATTAAGGCCCCTTTCACACTGGGGCGGGGAGGTGCGCTGGCGGTATAGCAGCGCTATTTTTAGCGCTGCTATACCGTCTGATTTGCCGCGATATTCGGCCGCTAGCGGATGCGGTTTTAACCCCTGCTAGCGGCCGAGAAAGGGTTTGCGGGCGGTATTGCTGCGGTGTCCCTGTGATTTCAATGGGAAGGAGCGGTAAAGGAGCGGTATACACACCGCTCCAAAGATGCAGGTTGTAGGAGATTTTTTTTCCTCCCGCCAGCGCATCGCCTCAGTGTGAAAGCCGGGCTTTCACATTGAGAATGCTGGGGCAGGATTATTTCAGGCGTTATTTATGTGCCATTTTTAGCGCTAAAACGCCTGAAATACGCCTCAGTGTAAAAGGGGCCTTAGACAGACAAAACAAGGATGCTTGAATATAACCTTATTATCTAGAAAATACTGATTGCAGGTCTATGTGCTACTACCGGTAATCCACTTTTGCAATGAGAAGGCTTATTGACTTTTGAGGCACCGTCCTTGAACAGTGGAATGGCAGGTGGTAGTGCTTAGACATGGGGTTAGACCCCATTCAATTCAAATCAGAGGGGTACAGAATGCTTTTCTGGCTGTCTACTAGTAGTTAGTCAAATTCAACAATACTTGTTGTGTAATTACAGTTTGTAGCTTACCCAGGCCACTTCTTCAGTTCTAAAAAAAAAAAAAAGCTAACTTTATTAGCTTTTTCTGGCTAACAGGGTTAATAGGTTTGTTATATTGCACATCGATTACCAACTAAAGTATATAAAAAACAAGTATTTGTTTTAAACATTCTTCAGAGTGTTTCCAGAAATACAAAATGATTAAAGTACACAAACTGCTCTGCAGAAAGATGACTTTGTCATGTAGCTCCTCTTACCTGTGAGGTGCCATCATAGCTGGCAGATGCCAGCCTGGCATCATGGTGAGGGCTCCATGAAACACTTGTGATCTTTGATGTGTGCCCAGACAGGGTTCGGTAGGGCTCTGTGATGGTGGTGGGGGTATCAGAGAAGTTTTCTGGGGGAATACAAAAAGGTAGAAAAACATTCCTTATTTATTACACAACCATGCCATGATCTTGGTATCATTCTTTAGAGTAGGCAATGCACTATGAAGAGAGGGAGAAACATCCATCGTTTGATCTCTTCTGTGACCTAAGAAACCGGAAGCGACAAGGATTTAGTCACTTCCTGTTTTGGTTTGTTTACGAGATTTTACCAACTTGTAAAGCAGCCAATCAAACCAATCTTGGTTAGATTGGCTGCTTTGGTGGACAGAGGAGAGATCTGGGGTCTAATAGAGGACCTGCCATGGCACATGCTATCACAAAAGATGTTATTCATTACTTGTGATGGCAAAAATGAAAGAAACCGTGTCAAAAATAGAAATAAAATAAGTAAAAAAACAAAACACAACTTTAAGCAAACCCCTCCTCTTGTTCTCATGAGCAAATGTGAATGAACACGTAGGTCACACACGCATATATAAATAGCAATTGCACCACACAAGTAAGGCGCCACCATTAGAGTCAGAGTGAGAGCAATAATTCTAGCACCAGACCTCCTGTTTAACTCTAAACTGGCAACCTGTAAAGGCTTTTAACTTCCCGCCCGGACTATAGCAAAATGACGGCTGGGCGGTGGTTTAGTTATCCTGACTGGGCGTCATATGACGTCTAGCAGGTTAATTGCCGGCGCGCAGAAAAACGGTGGTGCGGCCTTCGACGGAGGCTCTTTACCACGTGATCAGCGGTGTCCAATCACGGCTGATCACGATGTAAACAGGAAGAGCCGTTTATCGGCTTTTCCACACTCGTGTCTGACAGATGCGAGGAGAGCCGATCGGCGCCTCTCCTGACAAGGGGGGGGGGTCTGCGCTGATTGTTTATCAGCGCAGCCCCCCCATGGGTTGCCCACACTGGAACCATCAGGTATGCCATCAGGACCACCAGGGATAACAGGCACACATGGATGAGCAGGTATCCCCCCCTCATGGCCACCAGGGATGCCAATCAGTGCAGTAAATGATGCCAGTCAGTGCCCACAAATGGTGCCAGTCAGCGCCTACTGTGAATGCCTGCCAGATGTCTCCCTGTCAGTGATGCCCATTCAGTGCCTATCCGTGCCACCTATCAGTAACGTGTTAGGTATCTATTTACTCTATTTAACTATTTATTTAGCGCAACATCGCCTTTTATATTTTACCAAAAATTGGGTATTATATTGTGCTTGTGTGCACTAAAATTCATTAAAGTGTATCTTTTCCTTAAAACCTGTTTAATAAAACCACTGTGCAATTATAGTGACACATAAATTGCAAAACCCACCATTTTATTCTCCAGGGTTTCAAAAAATATATTTTGGGGGTTTCAAAGTAATTTTCTAGCAAAAAAAATAAATTCAGATTTTTACATGTACAGTGCCTTGAAAAAGTATCCATACCCATTTTATGTGCTAGACCAACACAAAGTGGTACATAATTGTGCAGCGAAAGAAAAACGATAAATGGGTTTCCACATTTTTTACAAATAAATATGTGAAAAGTGTGGTATGCATTTGTATCCAGCCCCCCCGAGTCAATACTTTGTAGAACCACTTTTTGCTGCAATTACAGCTGAAAGCCTTTTTGGGTATGTCTCTACCAGCTTTGCACATCTAGGAGAATGACATTCTTGCCCAATCTTCTTTGCAAAATAGCTCAGGATCTGTTAGATCGGATAGAGAGCGTATGTGAACAGCAATTTAAAGTCTTGCCACAGATTCTCAACTGGATTTATGTCTGGACTTTGACTGGACGATTCTAACACATGAATATGCTTTGATCTAAACCATTGCATTGTATCTCTGGCTGTATGTTTACGGTCATTGTCCTACTGGAAGGTGACCCTTCACCATGTCTTGGTAGGTTTGCAGTTGTGCCATACTCTTTCCATTTTCAGATGATGGATTGACTAGTGCTCCATGAGATGTTCAAAGCTTGGGATATTTTTTTTTATAACCTAACCTTGCCTTAAACTTCTCCACAACTTTATCCATTACCTGTCTGGTGTGTTCCTTGCCTTAATGATGCTTTTTGTTCACCAAGGTTCTCCAACAAACCTCCGAGGGCTTCACAGAACAGCTGTATTTATACTGAGATTAAATTACGCACAGGTGGACTCCATTTACTAATTAGTCGATTTCTGAAGGCAATTGGTTCCACTAGATTTCAGTTAAGGGTATCAGAGTAAAGGGGGCTGAATACATATGCGTGCCACACCTTTTCATATATTTATTTGTAAAAAATAAAATATTTTTTTTTTTTAAAACCATCTATCATTTTCCTTCCACTTCACAATTATGTGCCACTTTGTGTTGGTCTATCACATAAAATCCCATTAAATTAAATATACGTTTTTGGTCATAACATGACAAAATGTGGAAAATCAAAGGGTATGAAAACTTTTCTTCAAGGCACTGTATGTGATAAATGCCAGAATTGTCTCAGTTTGGTTATCTCTATCTTCAAAGAGGGGTTATTATAATGAGACTAGGGATGCACCGATACCATTTTTTTTTAAAACCGAGTACGAGTACCGATACTTTTTTGCAGGTACTCGCCGATACCAATACCTATTGCCTAGGAAGAGGGGTGGGAGGTGGTTGTTGTTGTTAGTGAGTTGGGTGAGGGCAGGATGGGAATAGAAAGTAAGAGAGGGCAAGGTAGTTGAGGGTGGGGTGAAATAGGATTGTGGGGTGGGAAAGTTGGGATAGAAAAGGCTGTGATCACTGGGGGGGGGGGGGGGGGGCTTGGATGGGGATAGGAGGGAGGGTTATTGGGAGACATGGGGGCAGAGGTAACAGCCTGGCACAGGAGACACTTAGAGACTGTATGGTCTATGAGACAGCGTGGGAGAGGAGCTGGCCGGAGAGCACAGAGGAGGTAGAGAGCCCCACAGCTCAACAGGATACCGCTGTACAGTGTGTATATACAGAGCCTGTCCTTTTTCTGTCTCAGCATCCAGCCAGGGAGAGGCCGGACCCAGCGCTCTGTGTGGACGTGAGTCAGAGCTGAAGGAGGGAGATGTGTAGTGCAAACAGCGGAGACAAGGCTGGTGGGCTGTCCGGCAATCAGTTGGCAGCCCGGGGTTTCGTCTGAATCGGCGGCTCCTATCGATGTCACTGGGAGGAGGAGGCAGGATGGCACTGTCTGGAAAGGAGGAGGAGGGGGCAGTCCACTCCCAAGATGATGTCACTTCCGGTATCGAAATCCGGTATCGGGGCATTTTCGCAAGTACCGATACTCGCGAAAATGCCTAGTATCGGCACCGATACCATAATCGGTATCGGAGCAACCCTAAATGAGACTTTAAAGATATGGAAGATTATCTAGCTGGGAACCACTAACTAGATAATTGAAGAACCTCCATATTGGTGGCCATACATGGATTGAAATTCATCCAGTTCAGCAGGTACCAGCAAAATTTTGATCCATGTATGGGCAGGCTGGTTGTACAGAAGTAAAATCTACTAATCATCTTCTGTACAACCAGCCTGTCGGGTTTTGAGGCTATAGCCGGCAGTATTGATCAGTGTATTCTGATGGCGAAAAAAGTTCCCGCTGTCAGAAAAAAATAACTCCGTAGGAATGGGGTAAAAAAAAAAATTCACATTCAACCTGCTGGTTGAACGAAGAAGGAAAAATAAATAAAAATTATATATGGCCTGCATTACTCCCCTTGTTTATACACATATAAAGTAGAGTGAAAGTTACTGTGTTAGTGGGATTATTTTATTTTGTTTGCTGACTGAGCCCTGTTGACCATATTTTCTTTTACTTCCCGTCCTAGAGTTATAACAGAAAGTAAAAGTAAAATGGGGATTTACCCTCTTGGATAGCGGTTATTGAAACAGGTATCATCAGCTTCCTTTGTGTGAAAACCCCTGGTGTTCCTGCCAGTCCCTCTGTTTTCCCATTAAAAACTGACCACACTAAGCAGCAGGACACACCGTGGTCAGTTCTCTAGCTATGCTGGAAACTCAGCCTGCTCTCCTCCAATGATAAGACTTGTCCTGACACATCCCCCCGGCACAACCGGTCTCTGGTAAAATCAGTGTGCTGCAGCTTCTCCTTCCCCTAGCTCTTTTGCAGCTGAGAACAGAGGGAATGTGATCACTTATAAAAAAAAAAAGGGATAAAAGGCATAATTTTTTTTTCAACCCAGACACAAAATGTTTTGCCTTTCATTTCTATTGTAAAACCACCCATTCAGTTTAAAAGGTGAGGGTTTTCAATCACTTTAAGGTAGATATATGTAACAGGATCTTAAAGCAGAGTTCCACCCAAAAGCGGAACTTCCGCTTATCCGACTCCTCCCCCCCTCCGATGCCACAATTGGCACCTTTCGGGGGGGGGGGGGGGGGAGGGATACCCGTCTTTGACAGGTATCCTTTCCCACTTTCGAGAGCCTCAGCCGTGGATATTGAACTCATGGCTGGGGTTCCCTCCTCCTCTCCGGCCGCCGGGCCAGTAGGAGAGGGGAGCGGGCCTCGCGCATGCGCAGTAGGGTTCCCGGCGTGAAGCCGAAAGGCTAAACTGCCGGGTACCCTTACCCGCAATGGTGGCGGCAGCACCCGACAGCTGATGGAAACACCAGCTGCGGGTGCCGACATCGCTGGACTCCAGGACAGGCAAGTGTCCTATTATTAAAAGCCAGCAGCTGCAGTATGTGTAGCTTCTGTTTTTTTAATTATTTTTTTGGGGGGCGGAACACCGCTTTAAGTCACCATATAAAAAGGTTCCCATTATGTTATAAAGGAAACTTACACTCACGCTCAGTATTCCTCTGTCCATGAACAGGCATACATTTTCTAGCACAAGTAATAGCTGTAGGTTGTAAAGATGTGTTCTTACCCAGGGCCCCCTTTAGGCTGTGCACGTAAACCACAGCGTTGTTGGATCCTGATGCCAGCAGAAAGCTTAGGTTTGGGTCCTCACTGTGGTCATGATGCCAGCGAAGAGAATTTACCAGTTTATGATGTTGCTGGATAGTGCAGATCAGTTGAAGAACTGGAGCCCGGAAAATTTCAATACTCCTAAAATAACACAGCAATATACTTTGAAACCATTGTGTTGATTTTCCAAGTCAAAAAGACATAGGAAGAAAGTTGGGGCTATGCAATTTGCCATATACATCTAAAAACCAGCTGTGCATCCGAAAGTAACTTTCTGAGACTCTTTTTTTGTTGTGAGCATCCTACCTCTTCATCTGCCTGCCCACTTACTACTTTCTCTGATCTACCGCGCAAGGCATTTAGTATAAAATTCTCAGCAGTCAAACTATTGACTTCTGTCAAGCCGGAGTGACCACACACTGATCAGAAATTGTCTGGTCCTTGTTAAAGGTGCCAAATTTCGAAAAGTGTACAGCCAGCTTTAAATTTCTCTTCACTATATGACAAAAAATAAATAAAAAAATTTAAATAAAAAGCAGTAGTTCACATTGTCCAGCCTGCCCTGTTATGGTGATCCATTTCTTCCAGGGCTCCTCTGTACACACTCGGAGAGAGCAACCTGGGTGCCACACATTGGGGCGGGGGGGGGCTTGGTTGTCAGGCCGGCCGTCTGTCTCGCTTCTCCTGGGCCTGGGACAGCACTGCCAGCATACTCTTAAGTTAAGAAAAAAATCACTGCCCACCCCTTCTCATACACTGCTAATCCTGTCAGTGTCATTGTAAAACAAAGCCTCCAAATACCTCATTAGCTCCGTTCTTTCCGGCCGCTCTCCTCCACTGAGTGTAGATTTAGATTGGAGGAGGAAAGCGGTCACGTGAACATCCACAAGACATCAGACGAGAGCAGTCATGTGACCGGGTCAATGAAAGAATGGTGCTAATGAGGTATTTAGAGGCTTTGATTTACAATGACAGGGACACAGGAGGAGCAGTGTATGAGTAGGGGCTGGCAGTGATTTTTTCTTAACTTAAGAGTATGCTGGCAGTGCTGACCCTGAGGGTCTCCTGGGAGTGCAGGGTAGCAGTGTCCTGTGCATTTTCCCTGAAAATGACCTCTTAAAATTAGGGTGCGTGTTATACACCGATAAATACAAAACTCCTTAAAAACCCCAATTTTTTTTTTTAATTGGTTAAGACTAAAGACATGATGACTTGATAAGGGGACTTAGTTAATGTAAACGGTTGCTAGAAGTTAACATTCCACTAATCTTTCTTCCGCTTTGATTTTTACCTGCCCTTTGTGAAATTGAGGAATTTAACGTGGCAATAAGCTTCAGAAAAGGAAAACTAATAGGTTTTTACTGTGTACCAAATGCTACAGCTGCACACATGGCAACGTATGTGAACGTATTCCATTATATTAGAGAACCTAAAGAATTGTGAGTAGTTGAGCACCAATAGGAGTAAGCATGAAACACTTAATACGTACTATAATATACAGTTGTGCTCATAAGTTTACATACCCTGGCAAAATTTATGATTTCTTGGCCATTTTTCAGAGAATATGAACAACACAAAAACGTTTCTTTCACTAGTATTTGGCTGAAGCCATTTATTATCAATCAACTGTGTTTATTCTTTTTAAATCATAATGGCAGCAGAAACTACCCAAATGACCCTGATCAAAAAGTTTACATACCCCAGTTCTAAATACCGTGTATTGCACTCTTTAACACCAATGACAGCTTGAAGTCTTTTGTGGTATTTGTGAATGAGGCTCTTTATCTATCAGATGGTAAAGCTGCCCAAGCCTCTTGGCAAAAAGCCTCCAGTTCCTGTAAATTCTTGGACTGTCTTGCATGAACTGCATGTTTAAGATCTCCCCAGAGTGTCTCAATGATATTGAGGTCAGGAGACTGAGATGGCCACGCCAGAACCTTCACTTTATTCTGCTGTAGCCAATGACAGGTCGACATTTGATAACATACTGCGTTCATCTTGCCATCAATTTTGACCGAAATTTCCTGTGCCTTTGCAGCTCACACATCCCCAAAACATCAGCGATTCACCTCCGTGTTTCACAGTAGGAATGGTGTACCTTTCATCATAGGCCTTGTTGACTCATCACTCCAAAAGAGTTTGTGGCTTGTCTCTGTGCTGTTTGGCGTATTGTATTGTAAGCAGGATACTTTGTGCATTTGAGTAGTAATGGCTTTCTTCTGGCGACTCGACCATGCAGCCCATGTTGCTTCAAGTGCCTCCTTATTGTGAATCTTGAAACAGCCACACCACGTTTTCAGAGAGTCTGGTATTTCACCTGAAGTTATTTGTGGGCTTTTCTTTACCCGACTGTGGTTTGGTAACAACAGAACCCCTAATTTTTCACGTCTTGATTAGAGTTTGAACACTGCTGATTGGCATTCTCAATTCCTTGGATATCTTTTTATATCCCTTTCTTGGTTTATACAGTTCAACTACCTTTTCCCGCAGATCCTTTGACAATTATTTTGCTTTCCCCATGACTCAGAATCCAGAAAGGTCAGTGCAGCATCGGATGAAAGATGCAAGAGTGTGTCAGGAGTCCAGAAAAGCATTGATCTTTTATACCAGGGGTCCTCGAACTACGGCCCGCATCCGACCCGCTAGTGTGATTTACCCATCCCGCAGACTGCCCCTTTAACATTCCAGCAATCCCCCTCTCCTGACCTTATTTTTTACTATTTTTCGCCGCCCGCCGCTGCTAGAGGTCCGGCTGGCGGAGGCAAGGTCTCCGCCGGCGGCCATTTTTCAGAAGACTACAGACGAGTTAGAAACGAGAAGGGAGCCTGCCGAGTGGCTACTATAAAAATGGAGCTGCGGCACCGCCCACCACCCGCCCCCAGACTGTCTGTCACCTGTTGTGGAAAGGCGTGGCGGGTGAGCGGTGCCGCAGCTCCATTTCTATTGTAGCCACTCGGCAGGCTCCCTTCTTGTTTATAACTTGTCTGGGGACAGTGACGCCTGAGATGTAAGGAAGCACTCCGCTGGGGACACCTGAGATGTAAGGAAGCACTCCGCTGGGGACACCTGAGATGTAAGGAAGCACTCCGCTGGGGACACCTGAGATGTAAGGAAGCACTCCGCTGGGGACACCTGAGATGTAAGGAAGCACTCCGCTGGGGACACCTGAGATGTAAGGAAGCACTCCGCTGGCTGGGGACAGTGACACCTGAGATGTAAGGAAACACTCCGCTGGCTGGGGACAGTGACACCTGAGATGTAAGGAAACACACCGCTGGCTGGGGACAGTGACACCTGAGATGTAAGGAAGCACTCCGCTGGTTGGGGACAGTGACATCAGAGCTCCGACTGATTCAGCATTATGGTGAATTGAACTATTTAATTTTATATTACAATGTAATAACCTGATCCCTCTGTATTAAAATTGTATTGTGATTGTACTGTCTTCCCTGATGTTGTAAAGCGCTGCGCAAACTGTTGGCGCTATATAAATCCTGTATAATAATAATAATAGAAATAATGCACTTCAATCACCATGACACCATAACCATGGTGCCGGGATGATTGAAGCGCTAACACCAGGTGTTTGGAGTATCTTTATCTGCTGATTGTTAAACTTTCTGGAATACACATATTTCTATTGTGGTTGGGGGGAGTCTGTTATGGGGGGGAATCTTATAGTGGGATCTGTGAGGGGGGAGTCTGTTACGGGGGGGCTTTGTGATGGAGAGGAGTTTGTGTTGGGGGGCTTTGTGATGGATGACCTTATATGGGGGCTTTTTGATGGGGGGAATCTGTGGAGAGGTTCTGTGATGAGGGGGTTCTGTGATGAGGGGAGTCTGTGAAATACTAATAAGTTTATGTTGATTAAAATAGTTTTTTATTTTAAATATTAAATAGTTTTTTCCTGTTTTTTTGCACTACAAATAAGATGTGTGCATAGGAATTTGTTCATATTTTTTTAAACTATAGTCCGGCTCCCCAACAGTCTGAGGGACCATGAACACACACACACACACACACACACACACACACACACACACACACACACACACACACACACACACACA
The DNA here is from genome assembly GCA_029206835.1 of Rana muscosa. Taxonomy (NCBI): domain Eukaryota; kingdom Metazoa; phylum Chordata; class Amphibia; order Anura; family Ranidae; genus Rana; species Rana muscosa. The sequence goes on from CM055118.1 coordinate 111,352,997, forward strand.
CTAATTACAAGCAAACAGATCACAGATGAGGGTAATCACACACACACACACACACACACACACACACACACACACACACACTAATTACAAGCAAACAGATCACAGATGAGGGTAATAACCTTTAATAGCCATTTAAACCCCTTGGTGTCAACTTGTGTGCATGTTATCAGGCCAAAATCACCAGGGTTAGTAAACTTTGGATCAGGGTAGTTTCTGTTGCCATTATGATTAAAAGAGAGTAAACACGGTTGATTGATAATAAATAGCTTCAGCCAAACACTAAACATGAGTGAAAGAAAAGTTTTTGCGTTATTCATATTCTCTGAAAAATGGCCAAGAAATCAAATTCTGCCATGTAAACTTATGGGCACAACTGTATGGTTTTACTATGCTACAAATGTTACCTCTAACTGTGCAGCTAAATAGCTGAAAAATATTGATTAACAGGTCAGCAAAGTAAACTGGACTATAAACAGACTTATGCTGGGCGAACAAATCACAATCAGCAATCAATTGATTACAGATCTAGTCCTTTTAAATGCCCCTTTGGCAATAAAACGATCTTTTCAGAAGAAAAAAAAAAAAAAAAAAAGAAAGGAGGATTGATTTGGTTGTCTTTTTTTCCAGGATCAAATCACTACTATTTAAATCAAAACAACTGTTATGAACAGTACTTTTTGTGACTGCAGAGGAGCGCAGAACTCTTCATTGCCAGTCTCATAACAAAGCTTCATACTGGTTAGGATGTTAGAGGCTTTGGTGGACAGTGACTTCTGTTGTCAGACAAAGAACATTATATTAAGGGTGCTCACTGTAAAACCAAGCTACATTTGAAAGGATTTCCTTTTCGATTTCAGTTCCACTTAAAATGATTTATTTTAATATACAGTGGAACCTCTGATCACGAGCATAATCTGTTCCAGGAGAATGCTCGTAATGCAAAGTACTTGCATATCCAAGCAAGTTTCCCCATTGAAGTCAATGGAAGCAAAATTTGTTCCGCATTAACTTCAAATGGCATGCAATACCGCATGCGGCCAGAGGCGGGGGGGGGGTGGAGAGCCTCGGAAACGGCCCAAGGACACCTCAGCTGACCTCGGAAAGACTTTGTTCCCGAGATTTGCCGAGGTCAGCCGTGCTGTCCTCGGGCCTTTCCGTGCATTTCCGAACGGCTGCGATCGGCGACGTTCAGCTCTGCTCGGCTCCGGCGCCCCCCCACCTCAGGCCAAACATGGTACTGCACACTGCTTTGGTCTGAATCGTGCTCGTTTTGCGAGACAACACTCACAAACCGAGTTACGATTTTTAAAAATACAGTGCTCGTGTTGCGAAACGCTCGTTAACCGCGTTACTCGCAATCCGAGGTTCCACTGTATATATCTATCAGGATCCAGCGAATATGTCACAATTCCTATTCTTATGCCTCGTACACACGATCCTGACTTCCGAAGAGAAAAGTGCGATGTGAGCTTTTTGTTGCAAATTCTGGCCGTGTGTATGCTCCATCGCACTTTTTTTGTGAGAATTTCTGGCAACAAAAGATTGAGAGCAGGTTCTCTATTTTCGTGACGGGAAAAATTCCTATCGAGAATCGCGATCGTCTGTATGCAATTACGACGTGCAAAAAAAAACACGCATGCTCAGAATCAAGCAGAAGAGCTTAACTGCCTATTGAACTTCATTGGTCTCGGCTCGTCGTACGTCTTGTACGTCACCGCGTTCTTGATGGTCGGAATTTCAGCCAAGATTTGTGTGACCGTGTGTATGCAACACAAGTTTGAGCCGTTTTCCGGCTGAAAAAAAACAAAACGCGGTTTTGTTGTCGGAAATCGCGATCATGTGTACGAGGCAATAGAATTGTTTAATACAAGTCACTTACCCATCTTCGTTGCCAATGGCTAAGTGCTGCGAGTCGGGTTTCCAGTTCAGTTCAGTGTGTGCAGGCAACTTGTGCTGATCAAACAGAGACAAAACTCATCAAACCACAAGTACAATATTTACTCAAAGGAAGCACTGTCAAAACTAACAAAAAAAAAGTACAGTTCATTGAAATTTGAAAATCTATTGCTCACAATACATTAAACTGTACCTGTGCATACTTTTCAGAAAAGGATAATTTGACTTGTAAATTGTATACGTTGGACACAAAATAGGACACAGGCTAGGTATTTACAGACCCTTTGGTTATGAAATGCCACATTCAGGTTATTGAACACTGGCAACGTCTTTTGGACATGTACCCTAGACATACGCCTATAACCCTACCCCACTCTGAGACCTAATATTTTTAGCAAGCAATGCAGAATAACACAGGAATAACGGCGAGGATGGCCTGTAAAATTTACATGTAAAGTCAAAATTCTTTTTATCTTAAATCGTACAATACATGACCCTGACACAATGAATTGGATTGGTGGCAAAAAAATAAAAAACACAAACAGAGCAGTGGCAACAAACATGATGCAACTAAGTGTACTGCAGGTAATGTAGGTATTCATTTTCATATTTGCTGTAGAGGGGGATCTGTGGAGAGGTTCAGTATCAGTCCACTATAGGGATAAACCTGCCTGAGATTTCACCGATTTGGATACACTGCTTCTAATGTTATAGTAGAAGGCAGTGAAGAGTTGACTGAAGAATATGAAATAAAATAAAGAAAACTAGTTAAGCATAGAGAACTTCTCCATAAGGGAGAAGAAGAGGTCCATCACCTAAACAAAAAAAAAATGGAGGTTTCGCAGAATGGGGTAGGTTTATAGGGATATGCCCAGGGGGCATGTCAAAAAGCTTTGCCATTGTCCAAAATCTTTTCGGTAATCGCCTATAACCCAGGGTAAATGATTATCCAGCCTGTGTCCTGTACTGTACTATTACAATATATATTCATTTAAGTGGACTGGCCCTTTAAATTCCTAATATAGGAAATGAATGACAATTTCCAAATATTATTCCTATAAAACATAGTTGTGGGTTGAATGCTTGCAATAGAAATGCTATTGTTATTGTAAATTCTTAAATTCTGTATTATCTGGGAAAACTAGCATGCCACATCAACTTGTCGTACTGTAATTCTTCCCCCTAGTGGACTGTGAATGATAATGAATACTCACCGTAATGTTATTGGTGTCTCGGATCAGCTTGTTAATATCCTGAGCCTCCAAGGTAAGTTTCCAGGGATGATGCTGGAAGATGATACCTTCTCCGCCACAGCTGTACAGAGTGAATGAAGGTCCATCCCCTTCTGCTCCTGTAGGTGTTTGTCACAAATTAGCTTTCTATATAACATTATTAAAGATAGGATTATAATAATTGTAAACTCACCAGATGAAAATGGGGGCAGTGGTGGACCCCAGCACATTGAGTACACAGTCTTTTTATGATAAGTGCTAGAGATCTGTGGGGGCCTAGAGAGAGAAAAAAGGAAAAAATTCACTGACAGCCGTCTTCCTCTTGTACAGATTAAACATGAACACCAGACAGAATGTAAAATCTAAACCATGAATAAAGAACATTTATAGTAATCCACAAATACTGGCTTAATTATTATTTTCACTGATTTAGAATATTAGCAGCAATACCCAACTTTGGAAAGCCCCACCCACTGGCCATGTACAGGAGACACTGCTAAGAGTGGCTTACGGTTCGCACTCCAGCCTTGCAGTGTTAGGGTCCTTGGCATGAACCAGGACACTACCTGCATTGAATTTGTATGTTCTCCCTGTGCTTGGGTTTCCTCCATTTACTTTTCAAAGACATGCTGGTAAGGTAATTGGCTTCTAATTTAGCCCTACTAGTTGTATGCATGCAAGATAAAAACCTGATGGTAAGCTACTTAAGGACAAGGGCTGATACGAATGTACAATATGTAAAGTGCTGCATACATTTTTTTTAGTGCTATAATAAGATCTGTAATCAAAAAAACAAAATCATAGTGGCAATTCTGCATCCTCCTGCATCACCATGCATCTAGCAATGTGTTCACGTCACAAGCCTGCGGTGTGGAAGTTCCAATGTCTCACTTCTTAGACCCAATATTTGGCTGGAGTTTCTTTACATAGAATATTGCTTTAGTGCAGGGGTCTCCAAACTGCGGCCCTGGGCCAGATGCGGCCCTTTGCTTGCCTTAATGCGGCCCTTGGGGTACTATTCCATCCAACTCCAATTGGGCATAATTCTTGTTGCTGACACCATTGAGGCACTATTCCTCCAACTGACACCATCAATTCTTTCCATTGACACCAACGATATGGTAATATTTACTCCCACTGGACATTTTCTACTCCCAATGGCCCTAGTCTGGCCCCCCCTAAAGTCTGAAGGAACGTAAACTGGCCCTTTGTTTAGAAAGTTTGGAGACCCCTGCTTTAGTGTATCAAGGAAGTAACCATTTTATATAGCGTTTGGATTCCACTTTTAGCTACTGCAGAGTTCAGCCAGAGTGGCCCTTCACCTGCTGCCTTTGGAGGTAACTAAAAACCCACGAGCAACTCTACTGAAGTGTACACACAACTCATTTAGATACTTTGCACTGTGTTTATTGACAGAGTGAAGTACCTAAAGGCAGTAAGAGGGACGGTTGCTCTGGCTCCTGTTTGGGCTCCATTGACCATAGCTGGAGCAGACAGACACTGTGCATGTTTTCTTCTGAAACTACTCTTAAAGTGGTTGTAAACCCTCCCCCCTTTGCAAGTTTCACCTACAGGTAAGCCTAGATTAAGGCTTACCTGTAGGTGTTTTCAATATCTCCTAAACCTACACGGTTTAGGAGATATTTGTGAATGGGATTACACATTGTCTACGGCGCATGCGCGCCGCAGACAACAGCGCAGGCGCACTGTAAATCCCATTCACAAAACCGGCGTTGCCGGATTTGACTGCTCCCGCACGCATGCGCGGAGTGAAGTCTTCACCGCTCCGGCCAATCACAGCGCCCGAGCGGCGATATCCGGAAGTAACCTTCCAGGCATCTGCGGAGAGATGTTTACGGCCGGAGGGGGAGACGAGGATGGCTTTGGGGGCTTCGATCTAAGGTAAGTAATGCATAATGAGCTAGTATGCTAGTCATACTAGCTCATTATGGCTTTGTCTTGCAGGTGTTTTTTTTTTTTTTTTTACAGGTTTACAACCACTTTAAAATAAACATGTGCTTAAATGTTATACTTTTAAAAGTACAAGTCCAGCTTGGACTGGACACAGCAAGATCCCGACTATTATCTTAGTTAGCAACGCCTACTGTATGTGCTTTCACTGCAGCCTGACTATCTGACTTAATGAATAAACTTTACCAAATACACCCCCTGTCCAATGAGTGTGCTCTTACTTGCCCCTGGAAGGGCGGATGGCAGGGCTTAGTCATAAAGTCAGAAAAAGTCAGGCTTCAGTAACAAAGGGAAACTAAACCACAGTGGGGGAAAAAAATAGGCCTTTCTGGCTTCAGTATCCTCTGCATATTTTTTTCCATATCAATGTGTTATACTGTAGTTCATTTGAAATTGGTTCTATTGCGTCATAGGCTGCTCAATTTAAAATGCTGCTTGGGGTCTCCAGCTGCTTGCCTGGATATCTACCCTAACAATAGTGCAGTGCATTGTGCTTACTTGCTTGAGAAGACGTCATAAATTCCAACCTTGCCATCATCAGTACCAAATGCCAGACTACCCTCTTTGGTGGGATGCCAGGAAAGCTAAAGAAAGCAAGAAAGGTAAAAGAGAACAAATATGTGACTCATGGTCTGCTGTTAGCTGCCATTTTATGCTACTTTCATTATCCTGCTGTAATTTCCCAAACAGGTAGTCTTTTACAGGACCAAAAATATACCCCATAATCAAACCTTTTTTTTTTTACCCCATTAAACCAAGGCAATTTAAGACTTTGCATCCAAAAGTTATTAAGTCTTACTATAGGTGCTGTGTTATAAAAAATAAAAATAAAAAAGAGGGATGCCCCATGCTGAAAATGCGGTAATAAACATCATTCATTTGTTAGCACCAGCCATCATGTTACATGCCTACTAGCTATAAAAAAGAGGGCGAACGCTGCGCTAAAATGTGCACAAACAGTTAAGTGAATAGACCAAGGTTATAGAAGCCAGCACCTGTAAGTTCGATACAAAAACTTAAACAAGATAATTTTCCAAAGTGAGTGCAGCGCTAAACGTGTAATGAAAACATGTTGATGATTGAATACCATAATAATACCCTTTTAGAATTAATAATAATAATAATAAAAAAAAAGGAAAACTAAAGCAGAGTCCCAATCAACAATTATAGTCGGTGAAAGTCGGTGAAAAAGTTGAACTCCAATTAATTGCAGGTAAGGATAGTTGTGACACCAATCTTCCCAAAACAAAACGTGTGTTCAGGTCAACACCCAAAGTGTAAGGTAGCTTGCCTCTGACGGTGACGTCATCACGCTATCCTTCTGAGACGGTGGTGAGACGAACAGGAAATAGGGAGAAGCAAATAGAGATGCCGCGGCTCTTATATGACATTACTGCTGATTTTACACCATGTTCTTATAAGTGCAAACTTTTCTTTTATTAAACCTTTTCTGAAATCGGCATACTGCACTATGGGAGCCTTTGTTTTTTATCTTTGAGCTATACTAGGTGCTGTTCCGGATACTCAATTGGTCATGGGGAGACCGTTATTTCCCTGTGCTGTGTGAGACTGTTATTAGCAGTCACAGCTTTTTGGTAAGCAAGCTACCTTACACTTTACTTTGGGTGTTGACCTAAAAGCATGTTTTGTTTTTGGAAGATTGGTGTCGCAACTATCCTTACCTGCAATTAATTGGAGTTCAACTTTTTCACAGACTTTCAACGACTATAATTGTTGATTGGGACTCTGCTTTAGTTTTCCTTTTTCAATATTTTTTATTATTAATTCTAAAATGGTATTATTATGGTACTCAATTATCAACGTGTTTTCATTACACGTTTAGCGCTGCACTCACTTTGGAAAATTATGCCTACTAGCTGTCAAACCCTTTTATACGCTTTATACCTACGACTGTACTCCATACTACTGTACAAGTAGCATTATTAAGTTTGCTGAATATACTTCAGTAGTCCCTTGCATTAAAGGAGGGGGGGGGATGAGGAATTCTATAGAGCAGAGGTTGGAAAGATAGCAGAGAGGTGTGCAGCAAATCATTTAAGCCTGCAAACTAGTTTTAGATTTTAGGAAAAACATGACTAAAATAGCTCCACTTTTTATTAAGGTTGAACTTATGTGTATACCGTATATTTCAGAGAATTTTTTGTGGTCAGTAAATGTACGTGCCGTTTAAAAAAAAAGAAAAAAAACTCAGCAACGATTATACATTCTCAAAATACTAATCTACTACTACTATTCAGACTACTACTACTCTTTAATTGAGAGCATATTGGAGTACTGTATTTTAGTATCGTACCCAAATTGTACCGCAGTCAACAGAAACACTCTTTAGAAAATAGTTCTTTCTGCACAGAAAATAGCACGTTGTAAACTCCCATCCCTAGCAATGTATGAGTCTCAATGTCTTGGTAGAGCAGAGAAAATATAGGATTTATTTCATCTTTGCTATCACTTATTTGAATTACTACTATCAGGCGGAAGTTAGAGGAATATTAAAGTTAGAATAAATAGGTTTAGAGAGCTTCTTTATGCGGGCTATCAAGGCAATAAATGGAAATATTAAATTCAAGTTAAGCAACAACTAGTTTTTGTATGTTTTATGGATGTGTAAGTGTAGTTTGCCTGTGCTTTTTAAAAAATGTAAAAGGAGTTACCTTTTCGAAAGTTTGCTGTAAATTTTACTTGCAATGACAATGAATCCTATCGATCTATCTATCTACAGTGCCTTAAAAAATATTCATACCCCTTGAAATTTTCCACATTTTGTCATGTTACAACCAAAAACGTAAATGTATTTTATTGGGATTTTATGTAATAGACCAACACAAAGTGGTACATAATTGTGAAGTGGAAGCAAAATGTTACATGGTTTTCAATTTTTTTTTCAAATAAATATCTGAAAAATGTGGCGTGCATTTGTATTCCGCCCCCCGGAGTCAATACTTTGTAGAACCACCTTTTGCTGCAATTACAGCTTTAAGTTTTTTCAACTATGTCTCTACCAGCTTTGCACAACTATAGAGTGACATTTTTGCCCATTCTTCTTTGCAAAATGACTCAAGCTCTGTCAGATTCAAATGGAGAGCAATTTTCAAGTCTTGCCACAGATTCTCAATTGGATTTAGGTCTGGACTTTGACTGGGCCATTTTAACACATGAATATGCTTTGATCTAAATCATTTCATTATAGCTCTTGTTGTACATTTAGGCCTGGTTCACACTGGGGCGACAAACGCTCCGACATTGGGAGCTCATGTCGCATGACGTGTGAAAATCAATGTTTCCCTATGGGAGCCGTCTTAACTGGTCCGACACATGTCGGTCCGACTTTGAGAATGCTCCCTGTACTACTTTGGTCCGACTTTGATCCGACTTCAGCCCATTGACTATCATTGAAGTCGGATCAAAGTCGGACCGCAGTCTTGCATGGTCCGACTTTGGCATGCGACTTGTGCTGTGCTGCTCTTGAGGGGGAACTCCAGGCCAAATTTTAAATAAAAAAGCGGCGTAGGTTCCCCCTCCAGGAGCATACCAGGCCCTTGGGTCTGGTCTGGATTTGAAGGGGAACCCCTACGCCGAAAAAACGGCGTGGGGGTCCCCCCAAAATCCAAACCAGACCCTTATCCGAGCACACAACCTGGCCGGCCGCAGGGGAAGAGGGGGGGACGAGAGAGCGCCCCCCCTCCCTCCTGAACCGTACCAGGCCGCATGCCCTCAACATGGGGGGTTTGGTGCTCTGGGGCAGGGGGGCGACCTGCGGCCCCCCCACCCCAGAGCACCCTGCCCCCATGTTGATGAGGACAGGGCCTCTTCCCGACAACCCTGGCCGTTGGTTGTCGGGGTCTGCGGGCGGGGGGCTTATCGGAATCCGGGAGCCCCCTTCAATAAGGGGGCCCCCGGATCCCGGCCCCCCCACCCTATGTGAATGAGTATTGGGTACATCGTACCCCTACCCATTCACCTGGTGGAAAAAAATTGCAATAAAAAACACTACACAGGTTTTTAAAGTAATTTATTACACAGCTCCGGCGCTCTTCTTCTGACTTCCGGGGGTCTTTTCCGACTTCGGGGGTCTCCGGTGTCGTCTCCGCGCTCTCCGGTTCTTTCTTCCGCCGGGCCTCCGCTAACTTCTTTTTAGCTCTCTTGCTAACAGAGGCCCGGTCTTCCCGCTGTCTCGTCCGGCTCTCCGTTGTCCTTCTGCCGGCCCCTCCACTAACTTCTTTAGCTCTTTCGCTAGTGGAGGGGCCGGGCTTCCCGTCGCCGTCGGCGTCTTCTTCCCTCTCTTCTCCTTCTCGATGTTGACGCGTCGCTTCTTCCCGCTGTAATACTGGCTCTCCGCTCCGCATTAATATAGGCTTCTCATGACGTCACAGTCACATGTTCCCATGACGTCACAGTCACATGCTCCGGGGCCATGTGCCCCGGAACATGTGACTTTGACGTCATGAGAAGCCTATATTAATGCGGAGCGGAGCGGAGAGCCAGTATTACAGCGGGAGGAAGCGACGCGTCAACATCGAGAAGGAGAAGAGGGAAGAAGACGCCGACGACGGGAAGCCCGGCCCCTCCACTAGCGAAAGAGCTACCAAGAAGTTAGTGGAGGGGCCGGCAGAAGGACAACGGAGAGCCGGACGAGACAACGGGAAGACCGGGCCTCTGTTAGCAAGAGAGCTAAAAAGAAGTTAGCGGAGGCCCGGCGGAAGAAAGAACCGGAGAGCGCGGAGACGACACCGGAGACCCCCGAAGTCGGAAAAGACCCCCGGAAGTCGGAAGAAGAGCGCCGGAGTCGGAAGAAGACCCCCGGAGCTGTGTAATAAATTACTTTAAAAACCTGTGTAGTGTTTTTTTATTGCAATTTTTTTCCACCAGGTGAATGGGTAGGGGTACGATGTACCCAATACTCATTCACATAGGGTGGGGGGGCCGGGATCTGGGGGCTCCCTTATTGAAGGGGGCTCCCGGATTCCGATAAGCCCCCCGCCCGCAGACCCCGACAACCAACGGCCGGGGTTGTCGGGAAGAGGCCCTGTCCTCATCAACATGGGGGCAGGGTGCTCTGGGGTGGGGGGGCCGCAGGTCGCCCCCCTGCCCCAGAGCACCAAACCCCCCATGTTGAGGGCATGTGGCCTGGTACGGTTCAGGAGGGAGGGGGGCCGCTCTCTCGTCCCCCCCTCTTCCCCTGCGGCCGGCCAGGTTGTGTGCTCGGATAAGGGTCTGGTTTGGATTATGGGGGGACCCCCACGCCGTTTTTTCGGCGTAGGGGCGCCCGTTCAAATCCAGACCAGACCCAAGGGCCTGGTATGCCCCTGGAGGGGAACCCACGCCGTTTTTTTTTTATTTTAAATTTGGCCTGGAGTTCCCCCTCAAGATTCATACCAAACACAGTGCCTGATATTGGCGGGGATCCAAGTCGGATCCCCGTTCATTGAAAGTCGGACATATGTCAGCTTCATGTCGCAGGGCAAAGTCGGATCCAAAGTAGGACGGATGTCGTGTCGCACTAGTGTGAACCCAGCCTTAGGATTGATGTCCTGCTGGAAGGAGAACATCTGCCCCAGTCTCAAGTGTTTTGTAGACTCTTACAGGTTTTCTTCTAAGATTGCCCTGTATTTGGCTCTGACCAGCTTCCCTTTCTCTGCTGCACCACCATGTTTCACAGTGGGGATGTTGTGTTCAGGATCATGTGCAGTGTTCATTTTCTAATGCACACAGCGTTTTGCTTTTAGGCCAAAAAAAGGAAAAAATTTGGCCTCATCTTACCAGAGCACCTTCTTCCACGTTTGTGTCCCCCACATGGCTTCTCACAAACTGCACTTCTTATGGCTTTCTTCTTGCCACTTTTCCATAAAGGCCAGATTTGTGGAGTGCACAACTAATACTTGTCCTGTGAACAGATTTTTCCACCTGAGCTGTGGATTTCTGCAGCTCCTCCAGAGTTACCATGGGCTTCTTGGCTGATTCTCTGTTTAATGCTCTCCTTGCCCGGCCTGTCAGTTTAGGTGGATGTCCATGTCTTGGTAGGTTTGCAGTTGTGCCATACTCTTTCAATTTTCAGATGATGGATTGAACAGTGTTCCATGAGATGTTCAAAGCTTGGGATATTTTTTTAAAACCCAACCCTGCTTAAGGCTTCTCCACAACTTTATCCCTGACCTGTCTAGTGTGTTCATTGGCCTTCATGATGCTGTTTGTTCACCAAGGTTCTCTTACAAACCTCTGAGGGCTTCACAGAACAGCTGCATTTATACTGAGATTAAATTACACACAGGTGGACTCTATTTGCTAATTAGGTGACTTCTGAAGGCAATTGGTTCCACTAGATTTTAGTTAGGGGTATCAGAGCAAAGGGAGCTGAATACTAAAAGTCACACTTTTCAGATATTTATATAAAAAAAAAAAAAAAAAAAATTATCATTTTCCTTTCACTTCACATTTATGTGCCATTTTGTGTTGGTCTATCACATAAAATCCCAATGAAATACATTTACGTTTTTGGTTGTAACATGACAAAAATGTGGAAAATTTCAAGGAGTATGCTTTTTCAAGGCACTGTATCTATGTTGATCATGTGATCACTATGACAAAGAAACAGTGATCACATACAAAGTAAAGGCTTTATTCAGAAATACATGGTTCCAGCTTGCAAGTTACATCAACTGTAGAGGGAAGGACACATCTGTTGATTACTGTAACTCTCTGATTCAATGGTAGTACTAAAAAAAAAAAAAAATTTTTTACAATTATAAAAGATTATAAAGTTAGGGTCCTTCACACTAGAGCAGCAAGTGGCATTTTTCCTCAATGGAAAAACACTAGTCACCGCTATAGGACATAGAAAACAATTGTTTCCCCATGTGCCTTGTTTTTACTACAACTCAGCCCGGATGTGTGATGCAGTGTGGTGCTACAAAATACAGACATGCTGCATAATATCACACATCACTGGATGGCACCGCACAACAAGGGCAACACATTCCGCTACTGTGTGGTGGCATGAAGTGTAACTTTGTATACTTCAAATAAAGTTTCTGGGGGAAAAAAGGAGCCGTGTGATTCAATAAAACAGCATCATATTGCTCCCTGCTGCATGTCAAAGCAGACCAAAATGAACTGGTGCCCACACACTAAACAACATGAATGAGCCCCAGTTACACATCGCCTGAGCAGATGGCTGCTTCTGTTTAGGTCTCTTAAGCGGAACATAGATGGGTAGAATTTTGAACGGAAATTCTTAGGAAAAGAATGTTCAAAGAAAGTTTGTTAGTTCTTCTAATCATTACTGCCAAATAGACATTCGTTTTTGACCAGCTATGAGAAGATTCGAAGGAGCAGGATGGAAAAAAAAAAAAAATTCCCCCAAGAAGTGAATTTCTAACAGTGTATATGGTTTTTGTTCAGTAATGTCTATTCATTCCAAAACCAAATAATAAAAGCAAGCAAAATCCTTTGAACGACATTCGAATGTTCTGAGCATTGTCATACAAATTTTCCAAAGACTTTTCCTTTTAAACTTTCTCTGATGAACATGCAATGTAAAAAAAAAAGTTTATGTGTACTAAATACCTTTATTCAACCACTTACTGCAGTGACTTTAGACCTGATGCTTTGCCACATTGTCTTCACATCATATGAGTTCACCACAGACATAGTGTTCCACACACGGATCATGCTGTCACCTACTCCAATGGCCAGACATCCAGCAGCCACAGGGGAGAAAGCCAAGCTGTACACAAAGCCACCCAGGGAACTCAATGACCAACAGCAAGAAAGGGAGCCCAGATCCCAACATTTCACCTGCACATAATCCAAGTATTAAAAAAAAAACAAAAAAACAAAACAAACACATGGCATGAAGACATTCCTTTTTATCTGTATGCAAAACATTAGTATTGGGTGGACTTTTATCATTTCTATTTTAGTGGATACTGCTTTAATTTTTTTCGCTTAGTGGCTTCTTACATAACTCACAAAGTCAAGGTGATCTCTCGCTCAGATTTCCAACCCTACATGTACACTCCTTTTGCAGTCATTACAAAGCCCTCATTTATAAATCACTTCTTGGTCTCACTCAATAAAGAATGAAAAGTGTTGAAAGGGTGTGAGTACCACATTAACCTGGTCAACCTTCTAAAGATTTAATTTTGGAACAGCTAACATGTTTCAGGAACTCAGTACCCCCCCCCCCCCCCCCCAGAGCTAAAAGCTAGAAAGTAGAGAAAATACAAAAATCCCCTAAAAATTATATAAGAACTATATATGCTAAATGTGTTCCGGCCACACGGATCGAAATTTGGCTGGTCCCTGCTGAATTGGCCAAATTTTAATCCATCTATGACCAGCTTAAAAGTGTGAGTTCACCTTTACAGAAATATCTGTAAGGTGGACTTATACAGGAACCCCTCCTTGCCCCCCGTCCCGCTGACCTTGACTGTGACAATCTCCCGTTCTAAGCCCCGGTATATCCACATCAGGTGCCCGGGGCTTAGAAATACCCTCGGCCTCCACGCGTCTTCTCAATAGCTGACAGGATGGGCTATGCGGCTGCTGATTGGTCGGCGCTGCCCATGTGACAGCGTTGACCAATTAGGATGCTCCAAAAACGTCACTCCTGACGAGGAACGTTTTGGACATTAGGCTCAGAGGATCTCTAAGCCACGGACTCCTGGTGCGGACATACCAGGGGTTAGAACAGGAGATTGCCACGGTCCAGGTCAGCGGAACGGGGGGGGGGGGCAAGGAGGGGGTCCTGTGTAAGTTCACCTTACAGATTTTTCTGTAAAGGTGAATTTATCCTTTAAGAGACAGAGAAGAGCCAGTACAGACCTCCCAGGGAGAGGGACAGAGGGAACTCACTTAGGAGGGTGGTTCCATTATTACAGCTCAGGGTGGTATTCCTACAGTGAATTTTAATAATCCAGAGTCTGCTTTCAAACTGCCAAGAACAAAAGTAGCTTTTAGGGTTTTTTAAAGCAGTATACTGTATCCCTGGGGAAAAACAGAAAGCAGCAGACCCACCAGTTAAAAGTTGAAGAATCAATTAACTCTCTAGTTTGAATACTAACATGTCCTACCTCCTAAGACACTAAACTAAAACTTGTGTAAAACATTACAGAGGGTGCCACCCACAGGGGGAAGATCAATGCATTTTTTTGCACAGTTAGGGGCAGGGCTTATATCCCAGAGGTCTGCCGTGCCCTCCAATAAATGTCTAGTGAATATGGCCATATGGATGGAACTTCAGCCGGTCCATGCTGAACCAGCTGATTTCAGATGCATCCATGGCCAGCTTTGGAGGCACCATCAATCCCTCATCTCATAGAAAATACAGAAAGGTGTTAATTGTTTGTGTACTGCTATGCTAACTGGCTAAGCTATGTGTTGACACCACAGAAGGTCCATAGCATGTTTGAGAAGAAGCAACCATCTTTCTCTGAGACATCTGTCAATCTTTTAAAGCAAGTATGCCCACTCTGAGGCTTAGTGCAGACAAGTGTCATTTTACTTGTCTCTATTCCATCCTAGTTGGTCAACATACAGATATTAAACTTGCATAGAAAATACATCATTACACAGAAAACTACACTATGCTGTACAAATTTGTTCTGTGCCTCTTTTCGTCAAAAAATAAATGGATTAAACAATTCAAGATACTGAATACTCAAGAGCTTCATGGAACAAAACTATGCTCTAATCTAAAAGGAAAGACTTTGAATTGTATTTCACATACAGTTACTTCAAAACTTACATCTCGATCCATAGATGTAGACAGAAGCAGTTCCCTCCCTTCTTCCGTCACAAGAGAACAAAGATTAAAAACAATTCGGGTATGGTTTTGTCCCTCTGAAGAGCCCAAGAGACTCCATTTTTGTTTTCCAGATCTTGCCAAATCCCATAAGATTATCTCCCCCCTGGAGATGAAATAGAATACACTTAAATTGCTTGATTCAGATAACATAGCCTAAAAATTTGCAGTGCTCTTCCTGACATGTGACCATGCATAGGCTTGTGTGTACAGCCTTCGAGATGTAAATTCTGCTGTCTGAGAGAAAAGCCCTGTACACACGATCGGATAACCTATGGATTTTCGTCCGATGGATTTGTCCATCGGAAATCCGATGAAACTGTTTTTCATCAGTCTTGCCCACACACCATCAGTCAAAAAACCGACCGTTCCAAGCGCGGTGACGTAAAACACTCAGATGAGCCGAGAAAAATTAAGTTTAATGCTTCTGAGCACGCGTCGACTTGATTCTGAGCATGCGTGGGTTTTTGATCCGATGGACTTGCCCATAGATGATCGGAGTTTTCGATCGTTTTTTTATCCATCGGAAAAATTTAAGAACATGTTCTATTTTTTAAAACCGATGGAAAAAAAGACCGATGGGTCCCATACACGATCGGTTGGTCTGATGAAAACCATCCATCGGACGGTTTTCATCAGTCAAACCGATCGTGTGTACAGGGCTTTACTGTTACCTCCGACTGCTTGTCTCACTAGATTTGGAGTGAGAATTGTTGAGATCACTACTGTGCTGCTTTTCTAAGTTGACTTAAACTGTCTATTTTGCCAAGAGCAACCAGATCAGGTGTAGGCAACCTTGGCACTCCAGCTGTTGTGGAACTACAAGTCCCATGAGGTATTGCAAGACTGACAGCCAATGGCATGAGTCTCAGAGGCAAGAGAGATGATGGGATTCATAGTTTTACCACAGCTGGGGTGCTGATGTTGGCTACCCCTGAACCAGATACTTATTTTCATCTTCCACAGAGTGTTAGGCATTTAAAGGAAGAGTCTAAATGTTGCTGGCAACAATCATTTTCTTTAACGTCTTCCCGACCGCCGATATAGGTCGGCAGAATGGCACGGGCAGGCAAATGGGCGTACCTGTACGTCCCTTTGAATTTACCGCCTAGCGGGCGCACGCAGGTCCCGCAAATTTGATGTCCGGCGGCCTGTGATCGTCTCACGGAGAGGCAGAACGGGCAGATGCCGATGTAAACAAGGCATTTCCCTGTTCTGCCTAGTGACATGACAGGGATCTACTGATCCCTGTGATCGGGAGCAGTAATCGCTGTTATGTCACTGGTAGTCCACCCCCCCCCACAGTTAGAATCACTCCCTAGGACACACTTAACCCCTTGATTGCCCCTAGTGTTTAACCCCTTCCCTGCCAGTGTCATTTACACAGTAATCAGTGCATTTTTATAGCACTGATCGCTGTATAAATGACAATGGTCGCAAAATAGAGTCAAAAGTGTCCGATGTGTCCGCCATGTCGCAGTCACGATAAAAATCGCAGATCGCCGCCATTACTTAAAAAAAAATGCCATAATTCTATCCCCCATTTTGTAGACGCTATAACTTTTGCGCAAACCAATCAATCAATATACGCCTACTACAATTTTTTTTAACCAAAATTGCAGAAGAATACATATCGGCCTAAACTGAGGGGAAAAAAAAATTGGGGGATATTTTTTGGGGATATTCATCAAATATTGCTTTTTTTTCCCCAAAATTGGCGCTCTTTTTTGTTTATATCGCAAAAAATTAAAACCGCAGAGGTAATCACATACCACCAAAAGAAAGCACTATTTGTGGGAAAAAAAAGAACGTAAATTTTGTTTGGGTGCAACGTCGCACGACCACGCAATTGTCAGTTAAAGTGACGCAATGACGTATCGCAAAAAGTGCTCTGGTCAGGAAGGGGGTAAATTCTTCCGGGGCTGAAGTGGAAAATCAAGTCCTGTTGGATAAACTTCAGGCTGGTCCCTGTTGCAGGAGTAGCTTTGTGAAACATTAAAAATAAGTGCCTATACTGTTTAAAACCCAGTAATACACTGTCTCACCCTGCTCTGCACATGCTCAGTTGCTCTCCATTTTTAAGCACTGCTGAGTTTGTAGAGGCTGATCCGATGACAGCCTTAAAGCAGAATGAAACCCTCCTATCCTTTACAGCCAAGGAAGACACTTCGGTTTGATCTGCAACTGCCATGGTGCTGCACATTTGATCCATTATGACACCAGCCATTTGATGGTTTGACAGTTTGGTTGAGTACACAAGAAAATGTGACAGTTAGCAATCCCGACATTCCAGGGATGTAAATGTTAAATAAATGGGTTTAGTTCCGCTTTATGTGTTACTGTTACTCAGGGGCTTTGGGCTTCAGAAAAATAGAGACCTCCAGCAAGAAGAAACCGGAGCAACGCTGGAGGAAATTTACAGCGCACACAAATTTTGGTATTATAATTATTAATGTGGAATGTATGATCCTCACAAAGAACATTATTTTTTATCAAGTTGTTAGAGCCCATTCACATAGGGGCGGCACGACTTGTCCCGCGACTGGGCTGGGCAATCTTAACACGACTTCAAAGGTGACTTCCAAAATGACTTCTGTATTGAAGTCAATGGAAGTCTCCCTGAAGTCGTCTTGAAGTAGTACAGGAACCTTTTTCTAAGTTGGAGCGACTTGAGTCGCTCCTATTAGAACGGTTCCATAGTACAGAACGGGACGCGACTTGTCAGGCAGCTGAGTCGCCTGATGAGTCGCCCCTGTGTGAATGGGGTCTTATGGGTAAAGTTCCACTTTAAAGCAGAATTACAGCCTTCTATTCTGTAAGCCAAGGAAGCTGCTTCTGTTTGATCTGCAACTGCCATGGTGCTGCACGTGATCATTTATGACACAAGCCATTTGATGGTTTGAGTTTGGTTGAGGAAACAACCAAATGTGACAGTTCGCAATTTACAGCATTCCAGGAATGTAACCATTTTTTGAAACCATTAACTCAAAGGGTTTAGTTCCACTTACTGATTTACTGCTGTTCAAGGGGCTCTGGGCTTCAGCAAAATGGAAGCCTCCAGTAAGAAGAAACAGGAGCAATGCTGGAGGCAATTTACAGCACACACTAATTCTGGTAGCACAATTAATAATGTGGAATATATGTTCCTTTCTAAAGAACATTTTTTATCAAGTTATGGGTAAAGTTCTGCTTTAAAGTGAAACTTAAGAAAAAAATATTGCTGGCACATGTTTGCAGCTTAGTATACATTAACAGCATGCCCTTTGTTCGGAATTAACTCTGTGCGCATGCTCAGGAGTTAAGCCATTCTGCCCCAGCCAAAGATGCCAAACCTGGAAGAAAATCAGGCAAAGGCAATGAGGCAGTTGCGGCTATTGCATCACTGGAAGGGGTGTTTTAGCAAATAAGTCTGCTATAATGCTGTACATATTTGCACATTATAGCAAAACCCTGACCCAACTCAGGGCATCTTCATTTTTACAACTTCGGATAGCTCTGTGATTACCTCTGTCATTTAAGCATCAACAATGGAGTTTATTTACTAAAGCTGGAGAATGCACATTTAGGCTCACTTTTGCATAGAGCCCAATCAGCTTCCAGGTTTTATTGCCAAAGCTTAAAATTGAACAAGGTGAGGTTAGAAGCTGATTGGCTACCATGCACAGCTGCACCAAATTCTGAGTGCACCAGTTTTAGTAAATCTCCCAACCTGTGTTCTCTTCAAACCAGTTACAAATGCTTGGTTTTAGCTTTCCCAGCTAGTAGAGCAGGAGCTATACTTCCAGTTCCCTGTTGCATCAGAGAAGCTGCTATGGCTCACACTAATAAGGATTTTGTGTCCCCAACCACTAAGTTCTCTTTGACATTAAAAAAAAGCACAGCTTGGGATGTTGTGGCCATTGATGCCTCTCTTATGTAGCAGGGAGCTGGAAGTACAGCTCCAGTTGTATTATCTGGAGAAGCTAAAACAGAGTTTTCAACCAATTGTAAGCCCTGGTTTGCACTGAGCTGCGGGAATGAAGCCATGCGAGTTTAGCTGAACTCGCACAATTTCACTCCCGCATGACAGTCCCGATTTTGACGTTGATTTCACAGACATCTGTGCAGGTTTCTACACATATGTCAAATGGAAATTGCAAAAAGTAATACAGAAACTACTTTTTAAAATTGGTGTGGCGCCGCACCGATTAGGACAATGCCATTGCCGGCAATTGCCGCCGATTTGACATGTCAAATCGCATGTCAAAACGCACCAATGTGAACCAGGGCTAAAGCCCACCTTCTGTTTAAATCAGCTAAATATATTCCAGGTGCATCCAAACAAAAACTGTTAAAATGTCATAGGCCTCATGTACACACAATGTTTTTTTCCTTCTCTGCTCAAGGGGAAAAAATCAGGATAAAAAAATGCACCTAAAGCCACGTTTTAAACACCTCTTATGGTGCACCTGGAATATATTTAGTGCATTTAAAGAAAGAACACTAATGGAGGGCAGAAGTACACACATATTACGCTATACAGAACTATGAAATGAAATTTGGAATTTGAAAAACCAGTGAAAATGTTAGCAAATAAAGTCACCTGTGTAACACACAATGATATGTCCCATGAAAAATAATTGATACTTCAGAAAGATCTATTTACTACTAACCCAAAACAACTGGACAGTAACCGAGTGGGATGTCCATGTGGCCAATAGAGAGTCAGCCATAGGCGCTCCTTCATGCCTGGATCAATGCCACCTCCACGGCGCTTCAAATAGGGCATCTTGAGTGTGGAAACACCTAGAAACACAAAGGGAGAAGACAGTAACAGGAAGGGATTAGGCCTCTCTCCAATGAAAACATACAACACCGTTTAAGTAAGGTATTTTTTTTTTACATTTTGGATGGACTAGGGAAGCATTAGCAACCCTGTCAAGTTGTTCTTGTGATCTGTAACTGATGTTACCATTGTCACAAAGACTGACGAAAATCCAAATTTTTTAGTTGACACCCGAACAGGAATGAGGGCTGGTTCACACCACAAAAACACACACACAAGATCTGTTCCGGATGAGTTTCTATCGTGTTTATGGATGCATTCTAGATGTTTTATTTCCACTGAACTAGGGTCCAGTGTGTTTTAATGTATTCCAGTGCCTTCTCTATCCGTTTACAAAGTTCCAGTACAGTCCAGAAAAAATGCAGCATGTTCTACTTTTTTTTTTGGAACTAGAACGCACTGACCGCACTGGTGTGAACTATGCAATTGGAAACCATATAACCTACTTTCCATGCGTTTTTGATGAAGAAAAACAAAAAACGCACCAGACTGCATGTGATGTGAACTGAAGAGGAACTCTTCCTATGGGAACACTCTGTTCCCTTACTTTGGAAAGATTTCCTATTGCTTACGGTTGTGGCTATGGGACAGGAAATTACCGGATATTTCCTCAATAAGTCATAAGTAACAAAAAATGATGTATGGGGTTTTAATTCTTCCCTACTCCATCGAATACAAAAAAAGTTTGGCTCTAGATATACTTTAATATTTGTGTCCTCCTGTCGTGGTCACAACAGCTACCCTTATTTATTGTCCTATTGCCATAGGGACACAAAGCAATCTAAAGGCGTCTTCCCAAAAGGTAGTATAGGCCGCAATAAAAACTTGGCGTTTAAAGTAGGACAGTGCCAAAAGCAGAATGTATAATTTTGAGATTTAACTCTGAACATTATAAAAAGCCAATGAATTAAAAAAAAAAAAAAAAAAAAAAAAGTAAAAACGAATGCAGCCACCGCATCAGAAAACTGGTAAGCTGCAATATATTGTTCTTGAGTATTTTAAAAAAAAAATATTCTACAAAAGTAGAGATTTTCTCTGCTCTGCACTATGAAATTTGTGCTGACAGATGTGGTCTTGCTCACCTGCAGTGTGTTTTAACATGGCATCGGTCATTTAAATGCTCTTGTAATATGGAAGCAGTTATTTAGTCAATTACATGCCTTTAGTCATAGTTTCCTATAAGAGTCACTTACAGCCTCTAGTTACACAGCAGTGATCTTTTGCAATGCCTTGTGGCACATCCCAAATCACTCCCTTGCAACATGGCACCAGTAAACCTGGTTTCTGGGTAATATCTGTTGGTTCAACTGCTGTGTTTCATTTTGCGTAAAAGCGATTTTGAAAACGTTTTTTGCTGCAGGTATAAGTTGCATGCAGGTCAATAGAACAGCTCTCATGAGCCACTGGTATTTCATAAAGCCTCCATGTTAAAAAAAATAACATCCCTAGTATACAGCAACACAGTTTGTAATTGAATAATCAAGGCATTTTGTCTCCAGCAGCTATATCGGTATACAATGTTTTTTAATCTTTATTTTTTTTTATAGGTGTCTAATGAAATTCAGCTGCAAACAACTTTATTGTATCAGTGTTAGTATGCAGAAGTCCTGCGCATACCGTATGTATGGTTTGCATAAAAATTCAGTAAGGTATGCTAGTCCCTGGGAGCCCACCTTTTCCTGTAGAGGAATTCCATATACGGATAGTCTGATCTTTGCTGCCTGAGGCCAGGTAGCAGCCCTTGTTCTCAGTCTCTGGCAGGAGGTCTCCATTGGCTGCATTTTGCTCGGCTGCTGATGAAAAGAAAGAAAGCTCAGGATGGGATCCAGCACAGAGCACAGACATGTAGGGAGCTGGACTTTTTTTTACCAAGTTCTAAAAACCCACTATAGATGTTAGATGCCTTTAGTGTTTTGATTAAAGGAAAACTATCCTGTATTTGCAGTAACACATTGTGAATTATTTATGTACGCCAAAAAGTAAAATTTTAACCTTTCAGGTACTTACGGTTCCATATTTTAAAGCTCAACTGAAGTCTTAAACATTTTTATATTTTTTTGGCAGACACTGCATTTCATAATTTATGTCCGATTTTTCTTGGTACTGCCTAGAAAAATAAATTTTGTACAAAGAGAAAATACTGCTTTCTGCTCTCCCACTCCAGTGCTCTGTCCTGGGAAAGCTGCACAACAGCCACACCCCTCATCACAAGTGTCCTCACACAGACTTGTAAGATGGGAAGGGTGTGGGTGCCTCTGACCAGACCTGGTGCTAAACGCTGTTTATGGAGTGCACTAGGTCTCAAGCTGGTGCTTGTTGAACTGCACAGTCACCAAGACCACCTACATAGCTTCTGTAACAGTAAAGTTGAGGCAAGACCCTAAAAATTAAGGATGGTAGTACTATGTTTATCGAACTGCATACAGTATCTATTTCTGTGACTGCAAATGTGCTTTAAAATTCTCTCCATCTCTGCTCCTCTTTGATGCCCCAAAGCTGAAGCCACTGTGAATATTCCTGGGACACTGGAACAGCCAAGAGGAGGCAGACACCTACACACTCCACTGTGGGTGGAGTCTTTGTCAAGATACTTCTTGTGGCCCATTCCTGCACAGATCTATTCCACTTTCCTCCATCTTTATCTAACATGCATGTTCTGCTAGCATGTTTGTACTTACAGTTTAGACCCCTGATATCCCACAATATAAAATTCACAGTAGCCATCATATCAAAAACAAAGAAGCAAAATGTGCCCACTGCCCAGCACAAGGTCATCCAGAGCCCCCAGCCATCTGGGCAATATGATTGTAGAAGGAGTGGTGTAGGGAAGAAAGCAAACTCCATTCACACACACGCAATAAAGCTGCCAAAGGGACTGCCCAGAATGAGGGCAAATAAAATAAACACAAAGAAGCATCAACCTAATGGTACAAGAGGCATCCTCTCTAGAAGCATAAGAAGAGCACAACATTTCTGTTTCTATCTCGTATGTCAGTTGTCCTCGGGTAGAAGGTACCTTGATGAGTAAGGATGCCACTCAGGTCAGCACACTTTCCAGGGGTAGTAAAGAATTGCATTTGGCCTGGCTTTTATTTGTTAGTTACTTGTAAACTCCATCTAGATCTACTAGTCCATCTAAAACTACCCTCTTCACAGTGCTGCTGGCCATTGGTGTCTGCTATGCTCCTCCATAGATAGAGGAGCTGGTCTAAAGCTGGCAAATCAAAATTTAGTTGGTTCAGCAGGGCAGAAGTTGAAAGGCAGAAGATCTGCCCTAGGTCTTCTACTGCAGATGAACAACCAAGAGGCTGTAGACACAGGAGTACCTAGGCAACCTCACATACCAGAAACGTACTGCTCAGATGCAAACAACATTTCTAGATGTTCCATATAACATTGTAAATCTTAACTTTTTGGGCTTAAACATACCCCACCCCTTACCTGAATCAACAAATCAATAGTTCCTAGGGCAGATATTAACATAAAGACAACTGTAGCAAACACCGGTCAGGCCACTGGCCAGTATATGTTAGAGATTATAATTTGGTATATAATCTTGGAATTTTTACAGTTAGGCTGCTAGATTGTTTGCATGGCTGTACTTCCTATTTATGATTTTTTTTTTAGATACCTGACTGGTGTTTACTACAGCATGTTTGTATGTTGTCTTATGCTTACTAACCATGAGTCCGAGACATCTGCCTCTCCCAGTGACGTGGGACAGTGTGTTGGGGGGGGGGGGGATTTATATTGTATTATCTAGGTGTAAAACATTTTTTCATGAATGTTTTTAAAGTCCTGTTAATATTGTTGCTCATTAAGAGTACAAAATTATTTTTTATCAGCCATATCTTTTGAATATACAAGAAGTGAGTGAGTGTTACCTCATGTGTATTATATATTGCATATGGCGACCTTGTGTATATTGATTTTAACTGTATTTTAATCTTGCATTGTTGTGTGGGCATATTTTCCAGTCCTCCAACGGGTGGATTGGAAGCTTTGTATAGTGAATCATTCTGTCACAGTGCTACTTTAGAACAGAGTGTGGAAGTTATGGATCAAGCTACTGCGGATTGGTGGCACAGTGATGACGCAGGACGTCTGAACTGTGCCTAACACTTCCGGCTATGTCTGTCACTATAGTAACGGCGCTGCTATTTAAAGCCTGACAGGTGACGTTGTTAGCCCCGCCCCGCTCCGCTGAGGAAGTTATTGAACGTAACGCGTACAGGGGAAGGAGCTGTGCACACGTCACCCACTGTTTGAATCTTGAAGCAGCCTAATTTATATGCCGGTTCTCATCTCATGGAATGTGAGTAGCTTTTTATCTTGAATGCAATAAATTTTACTGAACATACAGAGAGCACTTAGATCTTTTCCTTATCTCTTATACTGGGGATTCACGGAGGACTGAAGAGAAGTGCTGAGGAACCTATGATCCATGTTATACACCTGCTTGTAGCTTTCTGCTTGCATGACCACCTGTTAATTCAGGGGTCCATGCTGTGAGGTAATTAGAATTACAGAGGTGGAGGGATCGTCACTGAATGTGGTTTGGAGCACTGGTGGAATATTTCGTTGAAAAATCTGTTCACCTTTATCATAGACTGCATCTCTACACCCTATCTCCATTGATTGGATTTTATTTTGGGACTTTACCTGCGCTGCACTTTTTTACTATTATAAGTTATGGATCAAGCCTTAGCCTAGTAGTAAATCCGTTTTAAAATCTTTCCCTGTTTAAGTTTAGCAATGCATTTTTTGTGCGACAGTAATGATAAACATTCCCTCACTGTTATAAGGTTATAACTGCATTTGGCTGTCTGAAACATTGTATTTTGATTTAAAAATAATTACAGCTAAACTTCGGACAAACAACTAAAACACAGCACGTATATTTGTGATTGGTTTTACCTGCCAGAGGATTTCTAATTCGGTTTTGTTAATCTAGTGCTCCACCCACCCCTGCCAAATAGCACAGCCAGATCCAATATCAAGAGAGGTTCAGGCGTTTTTCTAGTTTTATGTAAAATGCATTTACCATATAAACCATGGACACATCTTCGTATTAGGTGCCTGCAGTTCAACTCCAACCGCATTTTATGTATTTCTAGTATATTTCTTAAAAATGTATCTCAATTACCCCTGCACACTAGAAAAACAAAGGCGTAGAAGGTACTACATTTTGAGTTTTTCCAAGCTGTACAGCACAGCACACTGTTAATCTAACATGTAGAGTATTAAATAATATACTGTATATAAAATATAATAGGTCAATGGAGGACCTAACAATTTAGGTGTTGTTAATTTGTCTAATGAGCAAGCTGGAGACGGGGGGGGGGGCTGATAGAGGAAGCTGCTGTGATGAAAAAAATTAGCAAAGCAATGCGGCAGGAGTTTGGGAATCAAAAAAAAGGCAAATATTTTGGCAGATGAAACAGTTCACCTACATATACCTTGACTCTGTTTTTAGCGGTTTAGACTTCCAGGGGAAGTGCTAAAGCTATCTAGAGGCCAATGCTCAAGTGCTAAACAAGGACAGTATATTTAGCGTCTGTTACATATCTTTCTGCATGCAGATTCAGCGAGCAAAACTGAGTCCTGGTAGCGCAGCATTTTTTTTAAGGATTCTGCGCTGCGCAACCTCCCTTTCATGCATCGGTTTTGACGGCACATATGCAGCAGAATAACAGAGAGTGAACTAGAGAACTCACTGGCATGTGTGTGTGCGTCTCTCTGTTTCACAGGCATTCAATGATGAAACCAGCAACTTATCTAGCTAAAATAGGATTAGCACTAGAATAAAAACAATAGTGTCGTCCAAAGGTAGGCTATGTGCCCTTAGGGAGTTTTACTGCAAAGATTTCACGATTGACTGGAGTGTAGCTTTAAACAACAATTTCTGAACTGTACAGAATACAAATGAAACAAGAGTCACTGCAAAAACCGACACACACAGAGAATGGCTGAATAAATTATGTGTTTTATCTCTGGAAACACATGGTTGTCAGTGGATTTTTTTTAACTGATTAGCTAACTGATATACCTGGTGCATCTTCCAGCTTTTGATTCAACTCTTCCTCTTGGGGATGCAGGCACCATGCCAAGCAGTGGATCTCATCATCGTGTCCACGCAGACGATGCACCACGTCTCCTCTGCGGCTGATATCTATGAGGACGATCATGCCGTCCTTGTACCTGGGAGAGACGAGACACATAACTAATGTTGATCCCAAGATAGCGGCATTTTCTACCAGTCACATCACGTTCAGCTGCAGCTCTGGGCAGAATGTAAAAAAAAGGGCACTTTATAGCATTCATCAACCATGAATAGCTTTATCCCTGGTTCAGACAGATGTGTTATCTGGATAATGCCCCATTGCTAGACTGGAAAAACAAAATATAAATTGTTAAAAAGTGTCTTTCAAATACAGAGGCCTTTGTTTTAGAAGGTGCATAGTCATGTGTAAATTGCTGTATTCTATTGTAACAAATTGCCAGTTACCTTTAAAAGGATAGAAAAGTAAAAATGACAAAATATTGGCAATTCTTGTTCAACCAGCAGCACAGTGGCCAAGTGGTCAGCACCACCTAGCAGCATTAGGATCGTTGGTTCGAATCCCATCCACAGCACTATTTGCCTGGAGTTTGTATGTTCTCCCTGTGCTGTGTGGGTTTCCAACGGGTACTCCGGTTTCCTCCCACACTCCAAAAAGACATGTTAGGTTAATTGGCTGCTGTCTAAATTGGCCCTAGTATGTGTATGTATGAATGTTAGTTAGGGACCTTAGATTAAACGCTCCTTGGGGGTAGGGACTGTCATAAATAAACCACAAAAAAGCTTTCATGTAAATGCATTCCTGAATAATCATATACTGTCAACGTTGCATACCTTTGAACACTCAGATATTTCCTTAACCACTTCAGCCCTGGAAGGATTTACCCCCTTAATGACTAGGCCATTTTATGCGATACGGCACTGTGTTAATTTTATTGACAATTGCGCGGGCGCGCGACACTGTACCCAAAAAAAAAATAGAGCTTTTTTTGGTGGTATTAGACCACCTCTGCGGTTTTAATTTTTTGCACTATAAACAAAAGACGACCGTCAATTTTGAAAAAACAAAACAAAAAAAAAAAATATTTTTTACTTTCTGCTATAATGCATATCCATAACAAAAAAAAAAAAAAAATGTCTTCATCAGTTTAGGCCAATATGTATTCTGCTACATATTTTTGGTAAGAAAATCCCAGTAAGCGTACATTGATTGGTTTGCGCAAAAGTTATGGCGTCTACAAACTACGGGATAGATTTATGGACTTTTCATTTTCTTTTATTGTTTATACTGGTAATGGCGGTGATCACCGATAAATCTGATCCTAAGTGATACTTTTTGGGGACCAGTGACACCAATACAGTGATCAGTGCTAAAAACAAAAAAAAAACAAAAAGAAAAAAAAAAAAAAGTGCACTGATCACTTTATAAATGACACTGGCAGGGAAGGGGTTAACAGAGGCGATCAAAGGGTTAAATGTGTTCACTCAGTGTGTTTCTAACCGTGTGGGGAAGTACTGACAGGAACAACACAAAGATCGCTGTTCCTGATTAGTAGGAACAGACGATCTCCATGTTCTCCCCTGTCAGGATGGGGATCTGCCTTGTTTACATTGGCAGAGCCCTGTTCTGCCTCTCTGTGAAGAGATCGCGGGTGGCCAGCGGACATCGGGTCCATCCTCCTCTGTGCAGCGCGCACGCCCACACTATGAAAACATACAGGTACGTTGTTTCGCATAATAGAGCCGCCCTGCCGCAGTATATGTGCTGTGAGCAATCCTTAAGTGGTTAAACAAGTAGTGATGATTAACATGGACCCAGCAAGACCTCCCACTATAGACTGCCTGTAGTAATCTACAGGGGGAGGCAAATACAAGACCAGTCTCCCTACACAAGGAAGGGGAGAGCAGAAATAACCAGTCCAATAGTACAGCAAACTCCAAGTAGTTTCATGCACACGCTAAGCAGATCTGAATGAAATATAAAAAAGTGGCATGCACCAAGATGGGAAGGCATGAAAAACAAATACATTGGCAGAAGTACTAACCCTTTTCCACTCAAGGAAAATATATTTATGTTTGTGTCCTCATTGGAGAGATTTCTCTTAAAGCGGACCTTCAGTAATTTTTTCAACTTTCCA
This sequence comes from Rana muscosa, assembly GCA_029206835.1. NCBI lineage: Eukaryota > Metazoa > Chordata > Amphibia > Anura > Ranidae > Rana > Rana muscosa. The sequence goes on from CM055118.1 coordinate 111,380,940, forward strand.
TCTATTAAATCTTCTGCCCTTGTTTTCGCTTCGGATAGTAAAACATTTTTTTTTCTGCCATTAAATACCTTATACAGCCCACTTCCTGTTTCTTGTCTGGTAAAAATCCTAAGCTTATGACATCATGCACAGCTCTCTCTCTCACTCTTGTGAGAGTTTGCCAGGCAGGGAGAGGGGGTGAGTCATAAGAGGGCCAAGCTGTAGGGCTGCAGAGCTGGAGGTGTGTAAATCTAGGAAGTGAACAGGCAGCAGCTTCAGCTGCCCACAGTTAAAATGGCTGCAGACTTAGTGGAGGGAGATTTCTGCAGCATATTTGGCAAGCACAGAATCACAGTATATATAAAATAAATATGCAAAGTGGTTGGAGGGAAGTTTCAAAATGGCAAAGATGTTTTTATTTTAAATTTCTTGTCCTAAAAAAAATGGAGGGGAAATGTTCCCAATAGGGACAGTGGGGATGATTTAAGAAAGGCAAATCCACTGTGCACGGCAAGAGCACTTGGAAGTGCAGATCTGAGGAGGGGCATGCAAGGAAATTAAAAATCAGCAAAGCTTCCCCTCATTTCAGATCTCCCCCTCAGATCTTAAGCAACTGCACTTCCAAGTGAACTTGCAGTGCACAGTGGATTAGCCTTTAGTAAATCAACCCCATTGATGGCAATTAAAACTAGATAAAGGCCCTAACCTTCCCCTGCTCTATCCAAAATGGAAGAAAAATCAGTTTTGACTGAAGTTGGGCTTCCAATCGATCCAAAGATAGCTTTAGCTGGTGAAATTACATGCAAACCTTGACTTTTCTTGTTAAACCCCTTCCCATCAAGCCATGACATTCCTTCAATAGGGTCTGTACGCCGGAAAGGATGGGCAATCATGTAACCACCGTGATTGGCTGTCACATAATCAGGAGCCAGTCCCGCTGGCTACTGATGTTGGTGTGGATGAAGAATTCCCTTTTATAGCTTGGTTTCTGTGCTGGGAGTTCGCAGGAAGAGCGCTCTCAGTACAGAGATATTTGCTGCCCAGTGACGCATATGTGTGGCGTGTGAGCATTAAAGCTCACCCTTTTGCCGCCACGCATGTGTGTTACACTGGTGGCAACAGGTAAAAGTGAAGCTTGGCTTGTTACTTCCCATCTAATGAACTAAATTCTAATTGAAATGGACTAAGGACTGAAGCTTGCATTTTATAATAAAAAGTTAAGGTTTGAAATTCTGAAACCGCTACCAGGTTAACTTTTACAGCATGTTTACCAGTGAAAGTAGAAAAATGTCAGCAAGTGGTTTTAACAGGCTCAGGATTTGATCATATCCAGGTTCAGAGCTCTCATTCCTTGGATATTTATTGTACCTACAGGTAAGCCTTATTATAGGCTTAGCTGTAGGTAGAAGTAAAAAAGCAGACTTTACTACTGCTTTAAAGCCCCTACAGGTCATCAGTTTAGAATTAACTCTGAACAATGAACCTAGAATTATTGCTGTCACTCCAGCATGCACAATGATATATAACATGTGTGTCGCATGCAAAGTTTTCATATGTAGACTACCCCGATGGTGCATTTAGTTCATGTGCCTCAAGGCCAGGGAAAGTGGCACCTGAAACCAGAAGTGACATTTTACATGTTTATTTGGGTTCATTCTAGCTAGGGGAGCTAAGCAAACGGAGGTGAACTGGTCTCCTTCCCCTTCAACCAGGAACACCCACTGTATAGGTCCAGGGACAGCGGAGTTTAGAAAGCATGGCAGAGTGGTTTGGAGGCATGGAAAACAATCTAATGGCTGTACAGCCATTTGTTAATTTAATTAGAAAGCTGACAATCGGTATGCGGAGTGTAGATACACACTCCTGGCAGCTGCTGCCGCCATCGCCATAAGCCTTTCGGCTGTGCCAGTAAAAGTGTTAAAGCACCACCTATGATAAATTTTAGTTACTACTGTTTATTACCATTTCAGATGCGACACAATTTTAAGTTTTGGCATGCTGGTATCTTTTTACTCTACGGAACACCATTTTTTATATTTTACCAAGAAATTGGGTATTATATTGTGTTTGTATGTACTAAAATTTGTTTTAGTCGATTTTTACCAGAAAATCTGTGCTTGATAAACAAACAGTTCGATAGGTATTGTGCGACATAAAAAATTCCAATACCCACCACTGCAGTCTCCAGGGCCTCTGCTTTCAAAAAATATATGTTTGGGGTCCTAAGTAATTTTCGAGCAAAAAATAGGATTTTTGTACTCACCGTAAAATCCATTTCTCTGACATCCATGGACCGACACGGCGGCTCTTAATCACTGATTGTGTGGGTATATGTCCCTGCTTGCAGGAGAAGACCTAGGCAGATTGTTAAATGTTAAAACATTCTAGAACAGGGGTCTCAAATCTGCGGCCCTCCAGCTGTTGCGGAACTACAAGTCCCATCATGCCTCTGCCTATAGGAGTCATGCTTTTAACTGTTTAGCCTTGCAATGCCTCATGGGAATTGTAGTTCTGCAACAGCTGGAGGGCCACCAGTTTGAGACCCCTGTTCTAGAACAAACCAGAGCTGAACAGCCCCGCCCAGGGGGGGGCGGTCCCTCCGGACATTAACCTTCCAGCTGCAGCTAGCAGACCTCAGTTCGTAACAAAGCAGTACAAACTTAAAAGGAAGGGTGGGTGCCGTGTCGGTCCATGGATGTCAGAGAAATGGATTTTACGGTGAGTACAAAAATCCTATTTTCTCTTATCATCCATGGACCGACACGGCGGCTCTTAATCACTGAACGTGTGGGATGTCCCAAAGCAGTGTCAAGAGGGATGGGAGCAGTATAAATGGAAAAACCAAAAAAGCTTTACTCAAAACAAGACAGAGCTCCTCAATGGAGGCATTGCCACTTTAAACAGCGGCCTGCAATACCTTGCGGCCGAAGGAAGCATCCGGAGATGCAGCCACATCAACCCTATAAAACTTAGAAAAGGTATGAACAGACGACCAGGTCGCCGCCTTGCACACTTGTGCAACCGACACTTGATGTCGGAAAACCCAGGAAGCACCAATTGCCCTGGTGGAATGCGCCATAACAGGAAAGGGAGGCGTCCGCCCCATGAGAGCATAGGCTTAAAAGACGGTTTGTCCGATCCACCTAGAAAATGGTGGCAGACGAAGCCGCTTGGCCCTGTTTCTGACCAGAGACAGTCAAACAGAGTCAGACTTCCGAATAGAAGCAGTAGCAGACAGGTACACCCACAAGGCTCGTACCACATTCAAAGTGTGCCACACTCTCTGGGATGCGATGGGTGAGGGCACAAGGACGGGAGGACTATGTCCTCATTTAGGTGAAAGGTCGAGATCACCCTTGACAAAAGAGAAAGTCGCGGATGCAACACCGCCTTATCCTTATGGATGACTAAATATGGCGACTTGCAGTACAAGGTCGCCAACTCAGACACTCGTCTAACGGAAGTGATGCCACTAAAAAGGGCCACCTTCTGAGACAAAGTCAAGAGGGGAATATCCCTAATATTCTCAATATTCCGATCCCACGGGGGGAGAGGAGACTTGACAGGAGGGAGCACATGGCGAACCGCCTGCACAAGGGTGCTAACCAAGGAATGACCCGCAAGTGGTCGCCGAAAGAAGATGGCCAAGGCCTAAATCTGACCCTTAATGATACTCAAAAGCGAGCCTTTGGGCCACTCCATGCTGCAGGAAATGCAGGATTCTAGGATTCTAGGGACGGAATACGTCCGAGGACGTCAGTCCAGCTCTTCGCACATGGCGATGTAAGCTTTCCAGGTACGGAGATAGATCATTCTGGAGGAAGACTTCCGTGCCCTTAATATGGACGAAATGACCGAGTCCGAGAGACCTCGGTCTCTCAACACCTGGCTTTCAACAGCCATGCCGTTAAGGCCAGAGACTGTAAAGGCAGGATGAAATATAGGACTTTGAGACAGAAAGTCCTCCCTTATTGGCAACCTCCAGGGAACGGCCGCGACGAGATCGGCGTACCAGTGAAGCCGAGGCCAATCCGGAGCAATGAGGATCACCGGAATTCCCTCGGTCGCCACCCTGCGCAGCAGACGAGGGAGCTACTGCAGCGGAGGATAAAACGTATATCAGGTGATAATGACCCCATGGGCCACCAACGCCTCTCTGAGGCATCCGCCCAAGGATCCCTGGATCTGGGCACAAATCTCGACAACTTGCAATTGAGTCGAGAGGCCATCGGGTCCACCTCCGGCGTGCCCCACCGTCTGTGTGGCAAAGGAGTTGAAATACCTCCGGGTGCAAGGACCACTCTCCCTGGTCCAACGTCTGGCGACTCAAATAGTCCTCCAGTTCTATGCCCGGAATGTAAACGGCCGACAGAGCCGGCACGCTTCTTTTAGCCCACTTCAGGGTACGGGGGACCTCGGAAGCTGCAACTGAGCTCCGAGTCCCCCCTTGATGGTCGACATATGCCACCGCCATGACTTTGTCCGACTGGATCCTAATGGAGCGATCCTGCAATCTCTCAGACCACGAGGAGAGGCACAGTCTGATGGCCCGTATTTCCAGAACATTGATCGGCAAACGGGCTTCATCCGGAGTCCAAGCCCTTGGGCCAACAGGACTCCCCAGACTACACCCCAGCCCTTCAGGCTGGCGTCCGTAGTAAACACCGTCCATTGGACGGGGAGGAACGACTTCCCGGACCGAAGAGCCGGGGACCCAAACCACCATGTCAGGGACGCCCTGACCAGGTGACTCACCTGGATCGGAAAATCCAAAGACAACGGGGATTTGTCCCAAGGGAACAAGATCTCCTTCTGCAATGCCCTGGTGTGTGATTGGGCATACGGACCGGCCTCGAAAGAGGTCACCGTGAGTCCTAGGACTCCCATGCAAAAACGGATTGACGACCATTTTTTGGGATGTCAGCACCCGCACTGCAGACTGAAGTGTCAGTAGCTTCCCCGGAGGTAGGAATACCTTTGCCTCCAAGGAGTCCAGAATCAGACCGAGATACTCCAGATCTTGAGTTGGGACCAGGACTGACTCCTGAATGTTTAGGAGCCAACCGAAGTCCCTGAGGGTCTGACCGACGATAGTCACACTGTCTTCTAATTCTGAGACATTTCCTGCTCTGAGAAGAAGATCGTCCACGACAGCAATGCCTCACTGTCTCAGCAAGCTAGAACCGGCACAAGCACCTTGGTGAACACTCTCGGTGCCGAGGCTAGGCCGAAAGGAAGTGCCACAAATTGATAGTGGACTTCGCCGATCGCAAGCGCAGAAACTTCTGGTGACTTGCGCAGATCGGAACATGCAAGTAGGCGTCCTTGATGTCCAAGGTCGCCAGAAAATCCCCTTGACAGAGTGTACTGACCACCGTGCGAATGGATTCCATGCGGAACTTTTGCACCTTCACGAAGGCATTCAGGACCTGGAGGTCCAAGAAAGGCCGAACCCCGTCCCTTTTTTGGGACGGCAAACAAATTCGAGTAGAATCCCTGAAACCTCTCCTGTGATGGAACCGGCACAATCACTCCGGACCTGATTAATCCTGAATAGGCCCCATAGGGCTGTCCGACGGGCAGGAAGGAGAGGAAGATTCGAAGGAAGAATCTGTCTGGGACCAGGAACGGAAACCTATCCTGTAACCTGAGGTGATCACCTCGCCCACCCACTGGTAGGAGATCCACCGATCCGTGAACCTGCAAAGTCGTCCCCCCTACCCCAGAGTCGGGTGGGGGCAAGACTTCACGCGAAGGCGGGCTTGGGGAGCCGGCTTGTTTGGCTTACGCACCCAGGGGCGCTCGTGTCCACCAGCCGCACCGCTGTCAGTCTGGGAGGGCCTCCCCGTTGACTGACGGAAAAAAAAACTTTTTTGCTGGAAAGGAAGGACCCTGCTTACAGCGGCCTCCTTACCCTTGCTAGCCTAAGGAAGAAGAGTGCTTTTACCTCCCGTGACATCCTTGATGATGTCATCCAGCGCAGCACCGAAAATCCTACCACCTTTAAATGGTAGATCCGTCAGAGGCTTTTAAGAAGCTAGGTCAGCAGACCAGCATTTCAACCAGATCAGACAACGCAATACCACCGCCAAGATAGAGGCCCCGAGATATAAGGGGCCACGTCTAACGTGGCGTCGCAACATAAACCAGGCCCTGCACCATTTGGTGGGCCAGAGCAATAGTGTCTGGAGGAAGATCATGCTCCTGTACAGTTTGGTGCAAATTTTTTTGCCTAACCCGTAAGTGTCTGAGACACAAGGGTCGCCGTTACTACAGGCCGTAGGGCGGACCCCAACAAGGCAAACATGGCTCTGCTCACCACTTCTGACCTCCTGTCAGTGGGGTCCTTAAATGCAGGAGTCCCCTCCATCGGGAGAGTGTTGGCCTTGTTCAACCGGGCGACTGGAGGGTCGACCACTGGGGAGAAGCCCACGTTTTAAGTAGGGCATCTTCAAAGGGGTATCTGATAGGCAAACGCCATAAAAGTTTTCTGCAGCTTTTTCCCCAGACCTCATCAATGAGCTGGTCAAAAAAAGGTACATATGGAAAAAATAGGATTTTTTGTACTCACCGTAAAATCCTTTTCTCTGACATCCATGGACTGACACGGTGTCTCTTTACACTTTACACGTGGGTTATGTCCCTGCTTGCAGGAGAAGACCTAGGCAGAATGTGAGATGTTATACATACATTCTAAAAGCCAGAGCTGAACAGCCCCACCCAGGGGGCGGTCCCTCCGGACATAACCCTCCCACTACAGTCAGCAGACTTCAGTTCGTAACAAAGCAGTACAAACTTAAAAAGGAAGGGTGGGTGCCGTGTCAGTCCATGGATGTCAGAGAAAAGGATTTTACGGTGAGTACAAAAAATCCTATTTTCTCTTATCATCCATGGACTGACACGGTGTCTCTTTACACTTTACACGTGGGATGTCCCAAAGCAGTGTCAAGAGGGATAGGAGCAGTATAAATGGAAAAACCAAAAACTTCACTCCAAGAAGGCAGAGCTCCTCAACGGAGGAGTCGCAACTTTAAACATCGGCCTGCAGCACCCTGCGGCCGAAGGAAGCATCCGGAGATGCAGCCACATTAACCTTATAAAACTTAAAAGGCATGAACAGACGACCAGGTCGCCGCCTTGCACACTTGTGCAACCGACGCTTGATGTCGGAAAACCCAGGAAGCACCAATTGCCCGGGTGGAATGCGCCGTAACCGGAAAGGGAGGCGCCCGCCCTTTGAGAGCATAGGCTTGAATGACGGTTTGTCTGATTCCCCTAGAAATGATGGCAGACGAAACCGCTTGGCCCTGTTATGGACCAGAGACAGTCACAAACAGTGAGTCGGACTTTCGAATAGAAGCAGTAGCAGACAGGTACACCCGTAAGGCTTGTACCACATCCAATATGTGCAGTGCAAACTCTCTGGGATGCGATGGGTGAGGACACAAGGAAGGGAGGACAATGTCCTCATGTAGGTGAAAGGTCGACACCACCTTTGGCAAAAAGGAAGGTCACGGATGCAACACCGCCTTATCCTTATGGATGACTAAATATGGCGACTTGCAGGACAAAGCCGCCAACTCAGACACCCGTCAAACAGAAGTGATTGCCACTAAAAGGCCACCTTCTGAGACAAGGCAAGAGGGGAATATCCCGGATATTCCCAAAAGGAGGTTCCTGGAGGACCGAGAGCACCAACTTCAGATCCCACGGTGGGAGAGGAGGCTTGACAGGAGGGAGCACATGGCGAACCCCCAACACAAGGTGCTAACCAAGAAATGACCCGCTAGAGGTCGCTGAAAGAAGACGGTCAAGGCCGAAATCTGATCCTTGATGGTACTCAAAGCAAGCTTTTGGGTCACTCCACACTGCAGAGGACGCAGGATTCTGGGGACGGAATACGTCCGAGGACGCCAGTCCAGCGCTTCGCATATGGCGATATAAGCTTTCCAGGCACGGTGATAGATCTGCTTGGAGGAAGACTTCCGTGTCCTTAACATGGTCAAAATGACCGAGTCTGAGAGACCTCGGTCCCTCAACACCTGGCTTTCAACAGCCCTGCCGTTAAAGCCAGAGACTGTAAGCCGGATGAAACATAGGACCTTGAGACTGAAGGTCCTCCCTCATCGGCAACCGCCAGGGAACGTCCGCGACGAGACGTACCAGATCAGCGTACCAGTGATGCTGAGGCCAATCCGGAACAATTAGGATCACCAGAGTTTATATCAGGCGATAAGGACCCTATGGGGCCACCAACGCATCCGAGGCATCGCCCAAGGATCCCTGGATCTGGCCACAACCTCGACCCTTGCGATTGAGTCGAGAGGCCATCAGGTCCACATCCGGCGTGCCCCACCGTCGGCAAAGGAGTTGAAATATGCAAGGACCACTCTTCTTTGTCCGGCGATTGGCGAATCAGATAGTCCGCCTGCCCATTGTCTATGCCCAGAATGTACATGGCCTACAGAGCCGACACGTTTCTTCCGGCCCACTTCAGGATACGGACTACCTCGGAAGCCGCAGCTGAGCTCCGAGTCCCCCCTTGATGGTTTACATACGCCACCGCCGTGGCGTTGTCCGACTGGCTCCTGATGGAGCGACCCCGTACTCTCTCCGACCTGAGGAGAGACACAGTCCGATGGCCCGTATTTCCAGAACAGTGATTGGTAAACGGGCTCGTCCGGAGTCCAAGGCCTTGAGCCGACAGGACTCCCCAGACTCCACCCCAGCCCGTCAGGCTGGTGTCCGTCGTGAGTACCGTCCATTGGATGGGAGGGAAACGACTTTCCGGACCGAAGAGCCGAGGATGTCAACCACCATGTCAGGGGCACCCTGACCAGGTGAATCACCTGGATCTGAAGATCCAAGGACAACGGGGATTTGTCCCAGGTGGACAAGATCTCCTTCTGCAATGCCCTGGTGTGTGATTGGGCATACGGAACGGCCGCGAAGGAGGCCACCACGAGTCCCGGGACTCTCATGCAAAAAAACGGATTGACAACCATTTTCGGGATGTCAGCACCCGCACCGCAGACTGAAGTGTCAGCAACTTCTCCAGAGGTAGGATACCTTTGCCTCCAAGGAGTCCAGAATCAGAACTAGATACTCCAGACACTGAGTCGGGACCAGGACTGACTCCTGAATGTTCAGGAACCACCCGAAGTCCCTGAGGGTCTAATTGACGATAGTCACCTTTCCTCTAAGTCTGAGCCACTTTCTACTCTTAGCAGAAGATCGTCCAGATAGCCCACGACAGCAATACCTCACTGTAACAGAAGGCTAGAACCGGAGCAAGCACCTTGGTGAACACCCTTGGTGCTGAGGCTAGGCCGAAAGGAAGAGCCACAATCGATAGTGGACTTCGCTGATCGCAAGCGCAGAAACTTCTGGTGACTTGCGCAGATCGGAACATGCAAGTAGGCGTCCTTGAAGTCCAAGGACGCCAGAAGAAAATCCCTTTGGTGGAGTGTAGCGATCACCGTGCGAATGGATTCCATGCGGAATTTCTGCACCTTCTCGAAGGCATTCAGGGCCTTGAGGTCCAGGATAGGTCGAACCACGTCCTATTTTTGGGACGACAAACAGATTCGAGTAGAATCCCTGAAAACTCTCCTGTGACGGAACCGGCACAATCACTCCGGACCTGATCAAATCCTGTACAGCCCCCAAGAGGGCTGCCCGACAGGTAGGAAGGAGAGGAAGATTCGAGGGAAAGAATCTGTCTGGGGGCCAGGATCGGAATACTATCCTGTATCCTGAGGTGACCACCTCGCACACCCACCAGTCGGAGATTTGGGAGGACCACCGATTCGTGACCTGCGAAGTCGTCCCCCCACCCCAGAGTCGGGCGGAGGCAAGACTTCACGCGGAGGCGGGCTTGGGAGCCGCTTGTTCGGCTTATGCACCCAGGGGCACTTGTGCCCACCAGCCGCACTGCTGTCAGTCTGAGAGGACCTACCCGTGGACTCTGACTGACGAAAAAACCCAGTTTTGCTGGAAAGGAAGGCCCCCGTTTGCGGCAGGCCTCCTCACTCTTGCTAGTCTAAGGAAGAAGAGTGCTTTTACCTCCCATGACATCCATGACGATGTCATCCAGAGCAGCACCGAAAGGTCTACCACCTTTAAATGGTAGATCCATCAGGAGCTTCCTAAGGCTAGGTCAGCAGACCAGCACTTCAACCAGATAAGACGACGCAATACCACCGCCGAGACAGAGGCCCTGGATATTAAAGGGGCCGCGTCCAACGTGGCGTCGCACACATAAACCAGGCCCTGAACCAGTTGGTGGGCCAGAGCAACTGTGTCTGGAGGAAGATTATGCTCCTGTACAGCTAGGTGCAACATTTTTGCCCAACCTGTAAGTGTTTAAGACACAAGGGTCGCCGCTACCACAGGCCGTAGGGCGGATCCCAACAAGGCAAACATGGCTCTGCTCACCACTTCTGACCTCCTGTCAGTGGGGTCCTCAAATGCAGGAGTCCCCTCCATCGGGAGAGTGATGGCCTTGTTCAACCGGGCGACTGGAGGGTCGACACTGGGGGAGAAGCCCACTTTTTAAGTAGGGCATCTTCAAGGGGTATCTGATAGACAAACGCCGCGGGACCATAAAAAAATTCTTCTGCGGCTTTTCCCAGACCTTATCAATGAGCTGGTCAAAGAAAGTACATATGGAAAAACCTCTTTAGAAGGCCTGGCCTTAAAAGAACCAAAGGAGAGTGTATCCGCCTGAGGTTCTGCATCCGCAGCATTTTAGCTTGAGAGTGTCCCTCACCGCAGTCATGAGTACACTAACAAGCGCCCTGTCATTTACTGACTCAGAACTGGAGTTTTCCTCATAAGGAATGTCCTGTTCAAAACCATCCAATACATTCAGAACTAGGGTCCTGAGCGGTAGTGGCTAGGCCCATATCTGAATCAGCGCACTGCCCTCATGAAGTAAAGTGGGGAGAGGGCGCTTTTTTGCTCCCTTGCGCTTGCACACAGCTCCCATCCTGGTCAGAAATGATTCCAGGACTGCCCACAACTGGTCCCTAGGGACCGCAGATGCTGAAGCACTGCCTGTTGTCCACTGACATTTAGGGGAAGCTGGTGACAGAGACTCCATATTGCCCCCCTCTGAGACTCCTCAGATAAAAAGTCCACCCACAGGCTGTGCTGACTGAGGAGGGGGCGCCCAGGGGACTCACCAAACCGGACCAGGGACCGCTCAGTTCCGCTGTCTGTACCGCGCTGTGTCAGCGCTGGTGAGCTGTGAGGAGATTGTGAGGAGATTCACGCTGTTACAGCAGCGCTAGAGGCCAAAACTAGTGCTGAAGAGCGCGCAGGCTACAAGAAAATGGCCGCCGCACTTCACTGAGGCGATCCGCGGCAAGATGGCCGCCATGACTCAGCAAAAGTGAAAAAACAGCACACACACAGCGCCACTCGGCGCTCAGGCCCCAAAACACACAAAAAAAGGCCCCAAGCATATCTGCAGACCAGCATTAGCCCCTCCAAGAACAGTGTGACCCCCAGGCACCCCACACAGCACAGCGCCAGCAATGGTGACAGAGAGTGACAATGAAATACAGGGGGAGACAGGGAAAATCCCCCACAGAGAAACACACAGCTTTTTGTACTCACCTGCAGGCAGGAGAGACTACTTACCCGTCCCCTGAGGGACCCACTGGTGTGTTTCTGACAGGACTATCACAGTGCAGTACTGAGTAGCTGTCGGCCCGGTCCACCGCGAAAGATATAGTCAGTCAGGAACTGTTCAGTCTTGAGAGGACCGTGGGAGCATGAAAGCAAACCCGGCCACCCCTGGAGTCATGGGGCCTGTCGTGAACTGAGTCTCACGCACACAAGGCGAGGATCAGCACGCTCGATGGTCGGACAGGGAAGACTACGAGGATATCTTGTACCCAACCTGTTGCCCAGCCGACAGTTGATAGAAGATTCTCAAAAATAAAATAAAAAAGAATTCCAGAAAAGGAATAAAAATAGGTCAGGAGACTGGCTCCTGAGAGAGCCACGTCTTCTCCTTCTGCTAGGCAGAAAAAAACTGAAGTCTGCTGACTGTAGTGGGAGGGTTATGTCCGGAGGGACCGCCCCCTGGGTGGGGCTGTTCAGCTCTGGCTTTTAGAATGTATGTATAACATCTCACATTCTGCCTAGGTCTTCTCCTGCAAGCAGGGACATAACCCACGTGTAAAGTGTAAAGAGACACCGTGTCAGTCCATGGATGATAAGAGAAAAACTTTTTTAGAAGGCCCGGCCCTAAGGAACCAGAGGAGACTGTCCGCCTGAGGTTCTGCATCCGCAGCATTTAGTTTGCGAGTGCCCTCACCGCAGCAATGACTTCACTAACAAGCGCCCTGTCATTTACTGACTCAGAACTGGAGTTTTCCTCGCAAGGAATGTCCTGTTCAAAACCATCAAATATATTCAGAGCTAGGGTCCTGAGCGGTAGTGGCCAGGCCCATATCTGAATCAGCGCACACCCCCTTTTCTTTTTTTTTGGAAATAAAAAAGTGGGGAGAGGGGCTTTTTTGCACCCTTGCGCTCACACACTGCTTCCCTCCTGGTTAGATTAATGATTCCAGGACTGCCGACAACTGGTCCATAGGGACCGCAGGTGCAGGAGCACTGCCAGTTGTCTCTAACAAGTGTGAAGAAACAGGTGAATCAGACTCCATGTTGCCACCCTCTGAGACCTTATTCAGCATTACAGTGAATAATACAGCCCACCCACTGGCTGCGCTGGGGCTGAGGAGGGGATACCCGGAGTACTGACCACCCCTAGGGACCGCTCGGTACCGCTGTATGAGCCGCGCTGTAGCGCGAGCCTGAGGAGAGTGAAGAATCTGTGAGGAGATGTGGATTTCGCGCCGTTCAGCAGCGCCGCTAGAGGCCGAAAACAAAACTGAAAGCGCCGCGGCTACAAGAAAATGGCCGCCGGGCGCCTGTATAACTGATTTGAGCTGCGGCAAAATGGCCGCAGATGGCGCACTTTTTAAATTTAAAACACAGCGCCAATGGCGCACGTAAAAAAACACACACATTCCCCCAAAACACTTCCCAAGTGACTAACAGCCATGGAGCGCCCCCCCCCCCCAGGGCAGAGTGACCCCCCAAGCATCCCCACACAGCACAGCAGCAGAACAGGGTGCAGAGAGCAGCATAACAGGGGGGAGACAAGGAGAACCCCCCACACACAGAAACACAGCCAGGATGTACTTACCTTGCAGCAGGAGAGACTACTTACCCGTCCCGCAAGCACCTTGGAGAACACCCTCGGTACCAATAGGAGGGACTCACTGGCTTGTTTCAGACAGACCTATCACAGAGTCGTACTGCGTAGCTGTCGGCCCGGTCAACCGTGAAAGATACAGTAGGTACTGTTAAATCCTGAGGAGGACCGCGGGAGCATGAAAGCAACCCGGCCACCCCTGGAGTCATGGGGTATGTCGTGAACTGAGACTCACGCACACAAGGCGAGGATCATCACGCTCGATGGTCGGACAGGGAAGACTACGAGGATACCTAACCTGTTGCCCAGCCGACAGTTGATTGAAGGTCTCAAAAATAAAATAAAATTCCCAAAGGAATAACATTTTAAATTTAAAAGTAAAATCTTCCAGGAGACTGGCTCCTGAGAGAGCCACGTCTTCTCCTTCTGCTAGGCAGAAAAAAACTGAGGTCTGCTAGCTGCAGCTGGGAGGGTAATGTCCGGAGGGACCGCCCCCCTGGGCGGGGCTGTTCAGCTCTGGTTTGTTCTAGAATGTTTTAACATTTAACATTCTGCCTAGGTCTTCTCCTGCAAGCAGGGACATATACCCACACGTTCAGTGATTAACCACTTGCTTACTGGGCACTTAAACCCCCTTCCTGCCCAGGCCAATTTTCAGCTTTCAGTGCTGTCACGCTTTGAATGACAATTGCGCTGTCGTGCGACGTGGCTCCCAAACAAAATTGGCGTCCTTTTTTTCCCACAAATAGAGCTTTCTTTTGGTGGTATTTGATCATCTCTGCAGTTTTTATTTTTTGCGCTATAAACAAAAAAAAGCGACGATTTAAAAAAAAAAAAAAAACCCACAATATTTTTTACTTTTTGCTATAATAAATATCCCAATTTGTAAAAAAAAAAAATATATTTTTTTTTTCTCAGTTTAGTCCGATACGTATTTTTCTACATATTTTTGGGCAAAAAAATAAATAAAATCGCAATAAGCGTTTATTGATTGGTTTGCGCAAAAGTTATAGCGTCTACAAAATAGGGCATAGTTTTATAGCATTTTTATTAATAATTTTTTTTTTTTTTACTAGTAATGGCGGCGATCAGCGATTTTTATTTTGACACCATTTTGGGACCATTGTCATTTTTACAGCGATCAGTGATATAAAAATGCACTGGTTACTGTAAAAATTACACTGGCAGTGAAGGGGTTAACCTGTAGGGGGCGAGGAAGGGGTTAAATGTGTGCTCTGGGAGTGATTACTACTGTGGGGGGAGGGGACTGACTGGGGGAGGTGACCGATCTGTGTCCCTATGTACAAGGACGTGGATCTCTGTGTTTACACACAGAGATACACATCCTTGTCTGTGTACCGGCCGATCACGGGTGCCTGGCGGACATCGCGGCTGCCAGGCACGCGCATCGGCATGTCAGTGACGCGCCGGGCGCGCCCCCCAGTGTCCGGAGGAGCCGAGGACGTCTATTGACGTCCTCCCGGATATCTAGAGCCACCTTAAGGCCGTCATTCGTCTATGGCCCGGGCTCCAACTAGTTAAGAGCCGCCGTGTCGGTCCATGGATGATAAGAGAAATGTGGATTTTAATCTGTGTTGGAAAAATTGCCCCGGACAGTAAGTAATTAAAGAATCAAAATTACATTTCGGAAATGGTCAAAAAGTCAATTTAGAAAATGTCAATAGGAAAGGAATTCACTGTAAAATGGAGAATTGCGATTAGCAAACATACCCCACAGCCACCAGATCCTCCTGGTGCGGAGAGCAAGAAAGGCAAAATATGGTCCTCGGTTCGGGAAAGAACTGCTGCCCATCATTGCGGTTACTCCAAAAGCAAACCACTATTCCCTTCTCATCCCCAGTCACCAGCAAGTCCTTTACAAGAGGAGACCAGTGTAGGGCAGAGATTGTGCTCTGTAAGAACAAAAAAACACCATGATCACATTGTCTGCTTACTTCTAACCAGCAGAAAACAGAGTTAGGTACCTGGTATATATACACACACACACACAAATATATGTATATATATACACACACACACACACACACACACACACACAGCCTTGCAAAAGTATTCACCCCCCTTGGCTTTTTACCTATTTTGTTACATTACAGCCTTTAGTTCAATGTTTTCTTAATCTGAATTATATGTGATGGATCAGAACACAATAGTCTAAGTTGGTGAAGTAAAAATATATACATAAAACTATTTCTCAGAAATAAAAAATTGATAATTGGCATGAGCTTATGTATTCACCCCCTTTGTTATGAAGCCAATAAAAAGCTCTGGTGCAACCAATTACCTTCAGAAGTCACATAATTAGTGAATTGATGTCCACCTGTGTGCAATCTAAGTGTCACATGATCTGTCATTACATACACACACCTTTTTGAAAGGTCCCAGAGGCTGCAACACCTAAGCAAGAGGCACCACTAACCAAAAACTGCCATGAAGACCAAGGAAGTATCCAAACAAGTAAGAGACAATGTTGTTGAGAAGTACAAGTCAGGGTTAGGTTATAAAAAAATATCAAAATCTTTGATGATCCCTAGGAGCACCATCAAATCTATCATAACCAAATAGAAAGAACATGGCACAACAGCAAACCTGCCAAGAGACAGCCGCACACCAAAACTCACGGACCGGGCAAGGAGAGCATTAATCAGAGAGGCAGCACAGAGACCTAAGGTAACCCTGGAGGAGCTGCAGAGTTCCACAGCAGAGAATGGATTATCTGTACATAGGACAACAATAAGCCGTACGCTCCATAGAGTTGGGCTTTATGGCAGAATGGCCAGAGGAAAGGCATTACTTTCAGCAAAAAAATAAAATGGCATGTTTTGAGTTTGCGAAAAGGCATGTGGGAGACTCCCAAAATGGATAGAGGAAAGTGCTCTGGTCTGATGAGACTAAAATTGAACTTTTTGGCCATCAAAGAAAACGCTATGTCTGGCACAAAACCCAACACATCACATCACCCAAAGAACTCCAACCCCACAGTGAAACATTGTGGTGGCAACATCATGCTGTGGGGATGTTTTTCAGCAGTCGGGACTGGGAAACTGGTCAGAGTTGAGGGAAAGATGGATGGTGCTAAATACAGGGATATTCTTGAGAAAAACCTGTATCTTCCAGCAGGACAATGACCCCAAACACACTGCTAAAGTAATGAGGAATGGGCAAGAAACCCAGCGGTAAGATGTGGCAAGCTCATAGAGACTTATCCAAAGTGCTTTGGAGCTATGATAGCCACAAAAGGTGGCTCTACAAAAGTATTGACTTTAGGGGGGTAAATAGTTATGCACATTGACTTTTTCTGTTATTTTGTCCTATTTGTTGTTTGCTTCACTATTAAAAAAAAACTAAACAATCTTTAAAAGTTGTGGGCATGTTCTGTAAATTAAATGATGCAAATCCTCAAACAATCCATGTTAATTCCAGGTTGTGAGGCAACAAAACACGACAAATGTCAAGAGGGGTGAATACTTTTGAAAGAGTGTGTGTGTGAGTGTGTGTGTGTGTGTGTGTGTGTGTGTGTGTGTGTGTGTGTGTGTGTGTATGTATGTATATGTATATGTACATACATACACACACACACACACAAATATAAAAATCACAAAAAAGACGTTATATATCTCAACAGCTAAATCTGTGTCTGTATGTATGTTCAAACCATAATAACATAAACAACATATTAGATTTTTACTCCAGGAGTATATTAGCAAGTTTGGAAATTCTAGAGAAATGTCTAAATAATGCATTACAATTTACCTAAACTCATTAATTTTAGTCAAATACAACTAAAACTGCATTTTTAGTCAAAAGACTAACTAAAACAAAATCGAAATTCAACGTCATAATTAACACTGCTGCCAATGTCAGTGTTGAAAGTCCAGGCATAAACTTTTTTCCGTATAAAAAGTCTCTCCAATGGGTGACACAACTGTGCTTATTGAGAGGGGATGAGCAATTTGTGTAACCACATTCTAGGAAACTAGTCATTGTTCTACAGGTATGTTTAGCAACTTGCAGAGAATTCAATTTAAAACAACGGAAATTAAATGACATTAAATAAATAATAATTTTACGGTCTACAAGCTTAGGAGTACATGGGTTATGGTGCCACTTCCAGGTAAATGGACCCAGGCCAAAAAAGATAGAAGCAAAGGAAGGGAGAAAACAGACCTCTGGTGTAGTAAAAGAATCAAAGGGCTTTTAATAAAAACACCACATTATGTACTCACAAAAATAGGATTTTTATAACAGCTTACCTGTAAAATCCTTTTCTTGGAGTACATCACGGGACACAGAGCGACATAGTCATTACTAATGGGTTATATAGGTACCGTCAGGTGCTGGCACTGGCAACTTCCAAAACCGGAAGTACCCTCCCCTATATAAGCCCCTCCCATCCGGGAGCACCTCAGTTTTGTAGCAAAGCAATAAGTGTCCCCAAAGAGGGGCGGGAGCTCTGTGTCCCGTGATGTACTCCAAGAAAAGGATTTTACAGGTAAGCTGTTATAAAAATCCTATTTTCTTTCTCGTACATCACGGGACACAGAGCGACATAGTCATTACTAATGGGATGTCCTAAAGCAATGCCAAATGAGGGGGGGGGATACACCATATATAAGCTGAGCGCTATCAGACATGAGGATCTTTTGCGGCCTGCAACACACTGCGCCCAAAGGCGACATCCTCCTGACTTCTAACGTCCACCTGGTAGAACCTAGTAAACGTGTGAACTGAAGACCATGTTGCGGCCTTACAGATTTGAGCCAGGGAGGCCTGGTGATGCACTGCCCATGAAGTTCCAACTGCTCTCGTGGAGTGCGCTCTAACTTTGAACGGAGGCGGTCTCCTTCTCAAGCCATAGGCTTGTAATATGACCTGTCGAATCCACCTGGCTAAAGTAGATTTTGACGCTGCCTGACCCTTTCTGGGGCCTTCCGGCAGAATAAACAAAGTATCCGTTCTGCGAATCTGAGCAGTGGCTTTTAGATAAGCTTTAACTGCTCTTACTACATCCAAAGAATGCAATAACTTTTCCTCTACCGAAGTAGGTCTGGGGAAAAAAGAAGGAAGAACCACATCTTGGTTCAAATGAAACCTCGATACCACCTTAGGAAGAAAGGCTGGCTGAGGACGTAATACTACTCTGTCCTTATGGATAACCAGATATGGCTCTTTACAGGACATAGCTGCTAATTCTGACACTCTTTTAGCCGAACAAATGGCTACTAGAAAAATCAATTTCCTGGTGAGAAGCACCAAGGAAATATGCTGTAATGGTTCAAATGGTTGTTTCTGTAAAACCGACAGAACCAAGTTTAGATCCCATGGACATATGGGAATATTAACCGGAGGACTAATACGCATCACTCCTTGTATAAAGGCTTTGATTAGTGAATGCGAAGCCAAGGGCCTTTGAAAAAATATTGACAAGGCCGAAATCTGACCCTTGATAGTACTCAAGGCAAGCTTCCTATCTACAGCCCATTGTAGGAAGTCCAGAATCCTACCTATTACGTATTTACGTGGATGCCATTTCTTGGCCTCACACCAGGCAATGTACGCCTTCCAGATTCTATAGTAGATCTGCCTGGATACCGGCTTCCTGGCATTGATCATGGTAGATACCACAGCATTAGAGAGCCCTCTCTTTTTTAGAATGTGGGCTTCAATAGCCAGGCCGTCAAACCTAGGGCTGGTAAGGAAGGGTGGTATATCGGTCCTTGCGAAAGCAGGTCCGGACGATGTGGGAGGGTCCAAGGACTCCCCACAGACATTTTTACAATCTCCGCGTACCATGCTCTTCGGGGCCACGCTGGAGCCACCAGAATCACTGGTTTCTTTGCTACCCTGATTCTGCGGAGTAATCGAGGTAACAATTGTGGCGGTGGGAATGCATATATCAGCTTGAACTGATCCCAAGGGAACACTAGGGCATCCGAGCCGCAAGCTAGGGGATCCCTTGTCCAAGAGACAAACCTGTCCACTTTTGTGTTGAATCTGGATGCTAGCAGATCTACATCCGGTGTTCCCCACCGCTGACATATTGTCCGGAAAACCTCGGGATGAAGGGACCATTCCCCTGGGCATAATTGTTGGCGACTTAGAAAGTCCGCCTTCCAATTCTCCACTCCTGGAATGAATACCGCAGATATGGCTGGGACATATCTTTCTGCCCATCTCAGGATGTAATTTACTTCCCTTTGGGCTGCACGACTCCTGGTGCCCCCCTGACGATTGATATATGCCACTGCTGTGGCATTGTCTGATTGAATTCTGACAGGGGACCCTTGGAGTTTGGATGTCCATGCTACTAGGGCATACCGGGCTGCTCGTATCTCTAAGAGATTGATGGGCAGGGCCTTTTCCGCATCCGACCATCTGCCCTGGAGAGACCATTGCTCCAGCACTGCTCCCCAGCCTATAAGGCTGGCATCTGTAGTGACCACCTTCCAGGAAATCGGACTGAAGGATTTCCCTCTTTCCAGATTCTGGGGAACCAACCACCAGCGGAGGCTCTTGCGAACGGAAGGGGACAAGGACATTGGTAAGTCCAGAGCCTGAACTTTTTTGTTCCAGGCTGACAGTATGGCCCTTTGCAACTTCCTTGAATGGAATTGACCGTAGGGTACTGCTTCGAATGATGCCACCATTTTTCCCAGCAGCCTCATGCACAGGCGTATGGATGGCTGTCTTTTTGAACCCACTAAGTGGATCAAATCTCTCAAAGACGACCCCTTTTCTTGAGGCAAGAAAATTTTTCTCTGGTCTGAATCCAGCCTTAGCCCCAAGTATTCCAGACTTTTGACTGGTTTTAGGGCTGACTTGTCTCGGTTGATAATCCAACCGTGATATTCCAGATGCTTGATTGTCTCGTGAACAACCACTTCTAGTTTTTCCACTGAGTGGTCTATCAGCAACAAGTCGTCTAGATATGCCATTATCGTTACACCTCGTGTTCTTAGATTGGCCAATAATGGGGCCAGAATTTTTGTGAACACTCTTGGTGCTGTGGCCAGACCGAAGGGTAAGGCTCTGAACTGAAAATGGTGCCCTTCTACCGCAAAGCGTAGAAATTTTTGGTGGGCTGGAAAGATGGGAATGTGCAAATAAGCATCTTTGATGTCGATCGAGGCTAACCATTCCTCCCCTTGTAGGGCAGTGGCTACCGACCGGATCGACTCCATCCGGAAAGTCCTGATATGTAGGAATTTGTTTAGCCCTTTTAGATTTAATATGGGCCTCACGTCCCCGTTTGGCTTCGGGACTGTAAAGAGGTTTGAGTAAAACCCGAACCCCCATTCTTCCAGGGGAACCTCTATAATTACTGCTTGGAGCAATAATTGTTCTAGTGCCAACAGGAGGGATCCTCTCTTCTGTGGATCCCTTGGCACGTTTGACCTTATAAAGCGGGAAGGAGGGGAGTTTTTTTAACTCCAATTTGTATCCCAGATCTACTGCGGAGAGCACCCATCTGTCTCGGATCGTGTCCCGCCAGGTCTCTGTGAACAACTGAAGTCTTCCCCCCACCCGATTGGGTGGGGGCAACCCTTCATGCATTTGACTTTGGGGGAGGTTTTGTACCTCTCCTGCTCCAAGGCTTCTTGTTACCCTGCAATTGTCCCTGATTTTTACCTCCGGGATTTGACCGAGGAGGCCGTCGGAACTGTTTCACAGCCGATGTCCTAGGGACTGGAGAAGCAGGCCTCTTAAAAGAGGGACCTCTAACTCTATTTTTAACCGGCAAAAGTGTACTTTTACCGCTGGAAATTCTCTGGATATATTTGTCCAGGTCTTCCCCGAATAAGCGTTCACCATGAAATGGGAAGCTGACCAGCAATTTTTTACAGGGAGCTTCAGCAGACCAGTTTTTGAGCCATAGAAGCCTGCGCATATGTACTACAGACAGCGTAAGGCGGGAGGCCTGATGGATTGAATCCTTTATAGCGTCCACCGCAAAGCATAAGGCTCTAGGTAGATCAGCTAGGGCAAGAGCCTGCTGATCTGGCAAGTCTCTTAAGACCTGTTTCAACTGATCCTTCACTGCTTGGCAGACCCCAATAGCTGCCACTGCTGGTTGTGTCACCAATCCTGCTGTAGAAAAAGCAGATTTTAATAAGGACTCCAATTTTTTATCTATTGGGTCCTTGAACATTTGGACATTATCCACCGGACATGTCAGTGATTTATTCACACAAGAGATGGCTGCGTCCACTGTAGGGACCCTCCATTTTCTGATGAACTTATCCTCCATGGGATAGACCACCGGAAATCTCTTGGGGGGAGTAAATATTTTGTCAGGATGCTCCCAATCCTGGTAAATGAGCCCTTCCAGTAAAGGATGGATCGGAAAGGAACAAACAGTCTGGGGAGCTTTTAGCGACCCCAACGAGGAGACAGAAGTGGATGATGGCTCCGCAAGTGGCATTTTAAATGCTGATCGGACCATATTAGTCAGGGACTGAACCCATAACCTTTCAGCATGTGATGCTGAGAACGGCTCTTCCACTGTTGATTCCTCTACAACCGAATCGACCTCATCCTGATCCCCTTCAGGTAGGTCGATCCCTGTATGGGACTGTTGCTCTGTTAACAGGCACTCTGAGGGAGGAGATGGAGATCGGGCGCTTTTCTCCTGTGACAGGGAAGCCGCGATCAATGCTGACAATCTCTCTTCCAGCCCTCCCAGAGCTGAGGAAAAAACCTCCTCTGTTACATACACAGGAGCAGGTGAACTGAGGACAGCCACAGTACCAGGTACTCCTGAGGGTGCTCTACGGTCACTAACCTCTGATTCTTCAGGGGAGACTGGTGCAGCCAAAGCATGCCCAAGATCCTCAGAGCCCGATGGAGACCCCCTATTCCTCCTGGAATTTCTAGTCCCGGAGTTTTTAGACGGCATATTCCTAAGCCACAAAGCTGAGGTATTCCAGCCGAAATACACCAGTTACTGACAATAGTCTAGCATAAATGCT
Organism: Rana muscosa; assembly: GCA_029206835.1. NCBI lineage: Eukaryota > Metazoa > Chordata > Amphibia > Anura > Ranidae > Rana > Rana muscosa. Next base: position 111,403,137 of record CM055118.1, read on the forward strand.
GCTATAAGAAACAGTTGGTGTCTACTAATGTGCCTTTCTAGGGGATGCCTGTATCAACCGCTTGCTGTATGCCTTCTTTAAATGTTGCCAGCTCTGTCTCTGTACCTCATAGCCAGCTCACCACACAAAATTGTGTTTTTTAACATGCTGGGACGCCCGCACATGCGCAGAAGCGCTGCGGCGCGCACAGAGCGTCATCCCCCAAGCTCCGCCCCCTTTCCCGGCTCACCTCTATATATAGAGGCGTGTGCACGCGCACGCGCGCGGCCACGTGCGCCTTCGGCGCTAATTTCGAAAATGGAAACCAGGGACAAGAGCCAGGGCCCCTTTGCCGCAGGCCGGGGGATGGACGAGCATTGCAACATGGCAGAGGAAGCAGTTTCCCATAAGAGAACTCACCATCTGCCTGGACTCGCTCTGATGAAAAGAAACTAGTCCACATGACAAGAAACGTTCCACAGCGGCCTCTAGTGGACAAACACAGGTACCGCAGTCTAATATATTAAATATATATAAAAAAAAATTTTTTTTTTTTTCTTGACCACCATTAAAAATTATTACATTTTTTTAGTAGTTACAGGCATGCACAGAATTTTGCGGGAATACCATTAGGTAACAGACAGAAAGACAAATTAGGCTTGGGGGTCCCCCAATAGAACCAAGTTCCTGGGGGCCCCCACTTACCTGTTCCCCGCCGCAGGACTTTGTTTGGTCCACAAAAGCCCAAACTTCACCTATCACGGCAGGCATTGTAATCAAACCTTCAGGGACCGGGTTCCCAAGGATTCCACTCCCCTGGACCTGTATAGCACCCTGCACAGAAAACATCTTGGTCGTGGGTATGACCAGAGCTCTGGATCCCAGGGTCCAGCTCTCCTAAGAGAAGCATTACAGGCAAAACCTTGCTCTTCTCTGCAAGGCCCGGGTACCGACCGTTTAGCTATGAAGCTTTTTTGGTCGGATCCGGAATAGGTTACTGAGGCCCAAAAGAACCTGTACGCAAGCTCAGTGAAAAACACATGTTTCTTCTTGGCCAACACCTTAGACACTGGCAAAAAACTGAGGTGCTCCCGGATGGGAGGGGCTTATATAGGGGAGGGTACTTCCGGTTTTGGAAGTTGCCAGTGCCAGCACCTGACGGTATCTATATAACCCATTAGTAATGACTATGTCGCTCTGTGTCCCGTGATGTACGAGAAAGAAATAAAGAGAGCGTGTATAGTCCACGAGAAAGAGCCCACTCAACACACAAGCTGACAGGTGAAGAGCTGGGTTGGATGTCAGAAATCTCTGCCGCTCCTGCTTGGCTCGCTCAATATCAAGGACAGCACTCAGTAGACAATGTCTCTTGTAAAAGTAGGATTGCAGGACAAGTTTCAAGGACTCCTCTTCTTCAGCCAAGCTGAAGATCATTCTAGGGATGGTTGATACTGACATTGCATGTGATTCGTACCGCGTTGCTGTGCAGATTACATGCTATGCCAATTCAGCCATACAAACTGTATGGCTGAATTGGCATTGCATTTGGACCAAACTCGTGCAGGACCCTTTTTTTTGTCTGCACTAGAATCAGATCGCATGGGTGTTCATACACATTTCAAGGCAGTGAGAACCCCTGAGAAATTATCACATAGCCCAGATATAACTGCAGAAAATTCCTCCCTTGAAACAAAGGGGAGGATTGTTCCCCTGAGACGATGGAAATACTAGATAAGGGCAGGGATTCACAGATAATCTGACCATTCTGAAAGCCATTGCAGGATAAACTACGCAGGAGGGTCCTTTCGATTTAAGAGCCCACCCTATCACTCCCCCCCAATGCGCCGTGCCCCCCCCCCCACCTGAGAATATCACTTGCTGCGGGTCTGTAAAATATAGAGAGAGAGAGGGCACCCAGCTGAAAGGAGTGTAGGCACAAGAAAAACACTGAAGTGGCAGTGAACCCCTCTGATCAAGAGCCCTTTGGAGCTCCTCATAACAGCACCACTGGCCGTTTGTCCGAGGGAACCAGAAAACAGCGCCCATGCAATTGCAGAAAGCATGCCAAGACATCATTATGCATGCACCTTCTTCTTTTGATCACTGCTATTATGGCAGAGCACTCTGTACCAAACAAAACCCAGAGAAAAGGCTCAAATGCATAGGGACACCAAAGACTGCCACCAGCTCCACAACACTCAGAGACATTTAACAATCCACATGGCAGGGCCAGCAGTCCCAATTTTTACCATCACAGTGGGAGTGTCCTGCAGGACCCTCAGGGACATGACTCCAGCCCCCCTCTTCCAGGACCTATAGGGCATCCCAACAACGGGTTTACCTGGTATACAGTACTCAGGAGATCACTACCCAGAGGATGCAGTGATGAGCAGTAGCGTTACAGGCCATCCATGCTCTTGAATGCATGGTCCTGGAACATTCCTTCATGGCATACTGGCTGTTGTGACCAATACAGATAAAAAAGGACACTGGCTAAAAACTAAGGCTTAGCTGAGCTGGAAGGGGTTATGCCTGGGCAAGGATTCCTGCCTTTATTTGGCCAGTGTCCATTCACCTAAAAGTCTCAGCATAACCCAAGTAGTCATTAATCTGAACTCCTCTATGTACTGTGTATAATTAGGAATTCTTTTTATTTTTGACCAAAAAACACTTATAGAAGAGTTATAGGATTACATTTTCTGTAGAAAGAAAAACAAGTGCTAATCAAAAAACACAAGATTCAGTAATAAATCACAATAAAACAACTATTTAATAAAAGGTTGCACTATTAAAAAGAAAAAAAAAAAGAAAAGAAAAGCATATTGATCAAAAATCTTCCCTTCACATAGCAAGCTTTGAAGTAATACTTTTAGATGAGACAATGCTGCTGCTCACAATTAACAAAACAAGAAATTCAAATAGCATATAACCTGGAGGTTGTTTGCTGCCAATTAAAAGGGACTGAAATTCTTCTTGTTTCATAGAAATGCATTTATGGAGAACCTACCCGGTGGAGTTTGTGCTCGGTCACAGTGCTCTTTGTGCGAGTGTCCCACACCTTTACAGTCCCATCATCAGAGCTGCTGGCACAGATGTGAGCCTGACCAGAGAAGTGGGAGAAGGCAAATCCAGAAACCCTCTCTGTATGTCCAACCAGCTCCCCTGAGACAAAAATAAAGATACAGATTCCTTATTAAGAGGAACACGACTACAATGGCCACGTGTGTGTAAAATATTTTTTTTTTTATTTGTGTATATATATATATATATATATATATATACACACATACATACACACACACACACACAGTGTGTGTGTATATACATTTTTAATTTTTAAAGGGAAACATAGCCGCTTTTATTACTTCAATGTTTTCTGTACTTTGTAAGGCACTTACTTAGAACAAGTACATAGATAAGCAGTGCTAATACCACTCCCAAACGGCATACAAGTTGTGTTTCAGGTCAGTGTGAGCTCTATATCTCTCTCTGTAAGGTTTCCTTAAGGCTGGGTTCACAATGGTCCGACAAACGCTCCGACATTGTGAGCTAAAGTCGCATGACGTGTGAAAAACAATGTTTCCCTATGAGAGCCGTCTTAACTGGTCGGACAAGTCGGTCCGACTTTGAAAATGCTCCCTTTACTACTTTGGTCCGACTTTGATCCGACTTCAGCCCATTGAATATCATTGAAGTCGGATCAAAGTAGGATCCTTATCCTAACCATCCGACATTTGACATCTGACATGGTGATTACAGCAGCAGTAAAAGGAATTTATCTCACCCTGGGATTGTTTTGATTGGTCAAAGGACAAGTCAGACTATCACAAAGTCAGATCAAAGTAGTATCCTGTTCATGAAAGTCGGATGGATGTCGGACCAATGTAGGACTGATGTCGCAGAGCAAAGTAGGATGAAAGTCGGATGAATGTCGTGTAGTATCAGTGTGAACCCAGCCTTAAAAGAGCAACTCCACTTTTATGGGGGGAAAAAAAATATTGCAAAAAATAAATAAATAAATAATTAAAGCATATTAAGGCTGAAACAGCTAATCGACATAATCGATTATGAAAATAGTTGTCAACTATTTTCATAATCAATTAGTTGGCCTGCATATAGAATTCATTATTTGTTTACAGATCAGAAAATACAGTGCAGCACACATACAGCTCAGTACACCGTCCATACATGTTAGGCCCCATGCACACGAGATGCCGATGCAAACTCTGCTGAACACACGTTTTTAGAGGCTGAAACCGGCGTTTAGAAACGTCCGTTTTGCCGCGATTGCAGCCGCATTTAGCAGCGTTTTACCACGTTTGCGTCTATTAGCGTTTAGTTAAGAAACATCATAAGTACATAAAAACAGTATTATTTAACCATTTCAGCCATTTTGTGAGACCAGAGTGAGTAGCAGCAGCTGAGGGAGCAGCAGTGTACTTGTATTTAGCGTGTCACTTGCCACATCACCTGCCACAAGCTGTGGATTGTCCACTTGCCACGTCACCTGCCACAAGTTGTGAATTGTCCACTTACCACGTCACCTGCCCCAAGTTGTGAATTGTCCACTTACCACGTCACCTGCCACAAGTTGTGAATTGTCCACTTACCACGTCACCTGCCACAAGTTGTGAATTGTCCACTTGCCACAAGTTGTGAATTGTCCACTTGCCACGTCACCTGCCACAAGTTGTGAATTGTCCACTTACCACGTCACCTGCCACAAGTTGTGAATTGTCCACTTACCACGTCACCTGCCACAAGTTGTGAATTGTCCACAAGTTGTGAATTGTCCACTTACCACGTCACCTGCCACAAGTTGTGAATTGTCCACTTACCACGTCACCTGCCACAAGTTGTGAATTGTCCACTTACCACGTCACCTGCCACAAGTTGTGAATTGTCCACTTGCCACAAGTTGTGAATTGTCCACTTGCCACGTCACCTGGCCACGTCACCTGCCACAAGTTGTGGATTGTCCACTTGCCACGTCACCTGCCACAAGTTGTGGATTGTCCACTTGCCACGTCACCTGCCACAAGTTGTGGATTGTCCACAGTGCAATGCAAGCAATTACATTTTTTTTTATATTTTTTTTAATGGTTTTTCATCATTTGCCATAATTTTTGAGATTTCTAATGTAAAAAAAAAAGGTCACCTTTAAAAACGAAAACACGGCAAAACGCCGGTACCCGCGTTTAGCGTCTGAAACGTGGAAAAAACTTTTGCGTCTGAACCCATTTTTTTGCTTCTGGAAAAACGAGGTTAAACGCAACTGCCTAAAAACGGCAATAAACGAGACTGTGTGCATGGACACATAGGATAACATTGAATGTGTTCGGGGGCAGTTGAAAAAAAGTGTCCAACTGCCTCTGAACACGCGCTTAACAGCGTTTCGTGTGCATGGGGCCTTAGTATACACCAGGGGTGGCCAACCTTTTGAAGGCAGAGGGTCACTTAAGCGACTTAGTAACCAGTTGTGGGCCACAATGAGCGGAGTGGGCAGATGACAGATCTGTGTCCAATCTGCATATGCAAAACAGACACAGCCCAATCTACTCTATGGGCCCTCTGAGCCATTCAGATGGAAGGGGAGGGATCCACTTCTGTTTTTTTAACAGATCGGATTGGAGGTAGACGGGTGTAAACGGACAAAAGTCTGTTTACATCTGCCGCTCCATAGGAGGTGAATGGAGGGTCCGATTGGGTTGGACCGATCGTGTGAAAGGGGCCCAAGACTGCTTTTTACACTGATGGTCTGCGGTCTACCCACACTGTGGGTGCAGCGCAGTTTACCTGAGGTTTTCCTGGTGGTTAGCTGCACTTTGCCATAGACGTCTATTATGGTATATCCTGCAGGTGTGGTGCACTTTCTGAAAAGCTGCTTGCTTCCTCTACCGCCAGCTTTATTCACAACGCTGATGCTCTGGGATGGCAGGTCGGCAACCAGCGATCTGGGCTTGCCAAACAGCCATCCCAGAGCAGGAGGTCGCGGGCCACATCAGTGGGCTCCTTGGGCCACCCCTGGTATACACAGTGCAGCACACATGCAGCTCAGTACATCATCCATACATGTTAGTATACACAGTGCAGCACACATACAGCTCAGTACACCATTCATACGTGTCAGTATGTGTCTGAGAACTTGTGAATGTTTGGAGGAGCAAAGCCTCATGGGACATGTAGTCCTGGGCAGGAGAAGGAAGTGATTTAAAAGTGATTCTAAATGCATACATGTACAGTGTTTAACTGCAGCTCCCCTTCCCCTGTTTTATATGTCTGTGAAAAATCATTTTTATCTGAGTTTTACAAGGATGTACAGGACAAATGGCTGCAAATAAACAGGTACAAACTAATGTTAGGAGGATATGTTTCACCTCTGTGTATCACTGGAGGCCAGTCACTTCACTGGGTATAGGGAAGGATTTGCATCCACTTTAAAGCGGTTGTATACCCGCTGACTTTTTTTTTTTTTTGCACCTGTAAAGGAAAAGGCATAATGAGCTTGTAAGCTCATTATGAAATACTTACCTAAGAACAAGGCATCGTTAACTCACCTGGTCCACGCCGAGGGAGATGACATGTTGCCTCGGCGTGTCTTCCGGGTATCGCGGCTCCAGCGCTGTGAGTGGCTGGAACCGCGATGTCTCACTCCCGCGCTTGCGCGCGGGAGACTTCGTTCCGGCGAGGCTCGGCTTCTGCCGAGCCTTCAGCCCGAGAATCCCCTGTGCGCATGCGCCGCTGCTGTCAGCGGCGCATTACGAGGGGAATATCTCCTAAACCGTAAAGGTTTAGGAGATATTTCTTTTACCTACAGGCAAGCCTTAGTATAGGCTTACCTGTAGGTAAAAGTAAAAAAAAAGACTTTACAACCGCTTTAAGGTTGTACTAATGTTGCTCATTTGTCAATACAGATAATTTTGAAACAGATGCAGATTGTGAAAAATAAAACATGTATCATCTCTCGATATACAAAATAAATATAAGCAGAGAAGCAGTTCAGATGCAAAAAACAATCTGTCAACACACGCTTATAATTTAACTTTCATATACTGAGTTGTTATAATCAAGTAGGATATTACCATAGAATGCAGGCTCCTGAGGGCTTATTCGCAATAAATACACCGAATTACGAGCTGTAAACCCAAAGAGGCCACCGGCTGCATCACTGGCACGACTGCAGTACCAATTAGGGGATGCACTAAGCATCCTATCTGAGTTGCCCATCTTTGTGTTACCTATAAAGTAAGAACACAATAAAAATGACACATAGCATACAAGACTAAACATAAGCAGAGGGATAAGGGTTGGTTCACACTGCTGCGAATTCAAAATTGCGTGATTTTACGGCCGCAAATTTGACGCGATTTCAGGGAATGCCAGTCTATAGAGCTGAATTTGCATCACACACGGATCAAACTCGCACAGGACCCTTTTTTCCCGCAGCTTAGATTCGCAACGCATTGATGTGAACGGCACTAACGTAAAACAATGTTATTTAAATGACTTGCGATTGCTCAAATTCGCAACGGCTCAAATTCGCAATAGAATTCGCAGCAGTGTGAACCTAGCCTTAAGCATATTTCCATTTTTTATTTTTTTTTCCATTTCCATGTTTTAAAATTTGAGAAATCCTGATTATAGGTTTGTTATTCATACCGCATACAAAAACAAAAAAAGTTTCATATCCTTTTAAGGAGAAAGTTTCAAAGTGGATTCTAAGGATTTTTGGACACTCTTAAGGCTTAGGCCCCATGCACACGAGACGCCGGTGCAAACTCTGCTGAACACACGTTTTTAAAGGCTAAAATCGGCGTTTAAAAATGCCCGTTTTGCCGCGATTTTAGCGGCGTTTTACCGCATTTGCGTCTATAGGCGTTTAGTTAAGAAACATCATAAGACCCTCCCTAAGCTCAAAAAACATTATTATTTAACCATTTCAGCCATTTTGGGAGACCAGCAGCTGAGAGAGCAGCAGTGTACTTGTATTTAGCGTATCACTTGCCACATCATCTGCCACAAGCTGTGGATTGTCCACTTGCCACGTCACCTGGCACGTCACCTGGCCACAAGTTGTGGATTGTCCACTGGCCACATCACCTGGCCACGTCACCTGCCACAAGTTGTTCAATGTTCACTTGCCACGTCACCTGCCACGTCACCTGGCCACGTCACCTGGCCACGTCACCTGCCACAAGTTGTGAATTGTCCACTTGCCACGTCACCTGGCCACAAGTTGTGGATTGTCCACTGGCCACATCACCTGGCCACGTCACCTGGCCACGTCACCTGCCACAAGTTGTGGAATGTTCACTTGCCACGTCACCTGCCACGTCACCTGGCCACGTCACCTGCCACAAGTTGTGCATTGTCCACTTGTCACGTCACCTGGCCACGTCACCTGCCACAAGTTGTGAATTGTCCACTTGCCACGTCACCTTCCACGTCACCTGGCCACAAGTTGTGGATTGTCCACTTGCCACATCACCTGGCCATGTCACCTGCCACAAGTTGTGGAATGTTCACTTGCCACGTCACCTGGCCACGTCACCTGGCCACAAGTTGTGCATTGTCCACTTGCCACGTCACCTGGCCACATCACCTGCCACGTCACCTGGCCACGTCACCTGCCACAATTTGTGGATTTCCACCTGCCACGTCACCTGGCCACAAGTTGTGGATTGTCCACTTGCCACGTCACCTGCCATGTCACCTGGCCACGTCACCTGGCCACGTCACCTGCCACAAGTTGTGGATTGTCCACTTGCCACGTCACCTGCCACGTCACCTGGCCACGTCACCTGCCACAATTTGTGGCTTTCCACCTGCCACGTCACCTGCCACAATTTGTGGCTTTCCACCTGCCACGTCACCTGGCAACATCACCTGCCACAAGTTGTGGATTGTCCACTTGCCACGTCACCTGCCAACATCACCTGCCACAAGTTGTGGATTGTCCACTTGCCACGTCACCTGGCCACAAGTTGTGGATTGTCCACTTGCCACGTCACCTGCCACGTCACCTGGCCACGTCACCTGGCCACGTCACCTGCCACAAGTTGTGGATTGTCCACTTGCCACGTCACCTGCCACGTCACCTGGCCACGTCACCTGCCACAATTTGTGGCTTTCCACCTGCCACGTCACCTGCCACAATTTGTGGCTTTCCACCTGCCACGTCACCTGGCAACATCACCTGCCACAAGTTGTGGATTGTCCACTTGCCACGTCACCTGGCCACAAGTTGTGGATTGTCCACTTGTCACGTCACCTGCCACGTCACCTGGCCACGTCACCTGGCCACGTCACCTGCCACAAGTTGTGGATTGTCCACTTGCCACGTCACCTGGCCACGTCACCTGCCACAAGTTGTGGATTGTCCACTTGCCACGTCACCTGGCCACGTCACCTGCCACAAGTTGTGGATTGTCCACTTGCCACGTCACCTGCCAACATCACCTGCCACAAGTTGTGGATTGTCCACTTGCCACGTCACCTGGCCACAAGTTGTGGATTGTCCACTTGCCACGTCACCTGCCACATCACCTGCCACGTCACCTGGCCACGTCACCTGGCCACGTCACCTGCCACAAGTTGTGGATTGTCCACTTGCCACGTCACCTGGCCACGTCACCTGCCACAAGTTGTGGATTGTCCACTTGCCACGTCACCTGCCACGTCACCTGGCCACGTCACATGCCACAATTTGTGGCTTTCCACCTGCCACGTCACCTGCCACAATTTGTGGCTTTCCACCTGCCACGTCACCTGGCAACATCACCTGCCACAAGTTGTGGATTGTCCACTTGCCACGTCACCTGCCACAAGTTGTGGATTGTCTACAGTGCAATGCAAGCAATTACAGTTTTTTTTCATATTTTTTTGATGGTTTTTCATCATTTGCCATCATTTTTGAGATTTCTAATGTAAAAAAAATAGGTCACCTTTAAAAACGCTAATAAACGAAATCGCGGCAAAACGCCGGTACCGCGTTTTGCCGCGTTTAGCGGCGTTTTGCGTCTGAAACGTGGAAAACTTTTGCGTCTGAACCCATTTTTTTGCTTCTGGAAAAACGAGGTTAAACGCAACTGCCTAAAAACGGCAATAAACGAGAGTGTGTGCATGGACACATAGGATAACATTGAATGGGTTCAGGAGCAGTTGAAAAAAGTGTCCAACTGCCTCTGAACGTGCGTTTAACAGCAAATAACAGCGTCTCGTGTGCATGGGGCCTTAGGCCTCATGTACACTGCTGCTGGTAAACGGACGTTTAGGAGCAGTTGGGCATTTTTTCAACTGCTCCTGAACTCTCCTCTGTTATCTTATCAGTACATGTACACTGGTTCGTTTATAGGCAGTGGAGTTTAGAGGCTTTTTTTGGAACGCAAAAAATGGGTTCAAAAGCTGAGTTTAGAGGCATTTCAAACGCCAAACGCTTCTAAACGTGGCAACTCATGCAGCACCGTGCACAGCATCCTGATGGCTCCAGAGAGCAGGCAAGCCTTTGATTGTGCATTCTCACCAACTGCTGCTCTCTACATGCTCATTGGCCTGTACAGACTCAAAGTAGATGGTGATTGGTATCCCTTGGCAACGCTGCGAATCCCAGGACACAGACATCTCGGGACAAATAGCCAAAAACCGTGACCGTCCCAGCAAATACGGGACAGTTGGCAAGTATGTGGATTTTAGGAAATTGTGTATATTTACAAGAAATCAGCATACACAGTCCACACACTGCATATCACAACATTGTTCACAATACAGGAGAGAGGTGATTGTGTGTATATGTATGTATATACTCTCACACACGACATATTGTCCAGGTACATGGTATGACATGTATATACACAGTACATTAGACTATACTCCATATACACAGTACATTAGAATATACTCCATATATAAAGTACATTAGAATATTCTCCACATGTACAGTGTATGTAGTACATCCTCTCCAGCCCCTCCATGCCGGGTCAGCATGGTGTACAGAGTTACCCAGCCTTCCTCTTACCTCCTCTGCAGCAGCCACTCCACACACCGCTGACTGTCGTAAAGAGCCGGCTGTGCCATGTGAGCGAGGAGTGCGGGGGAGGAGGTGCCGTAAAGCGAGTCCAAGATGGCGGCGGCCATAACTGCGTGTAAGTAGATGAGAGGGCGAGGATGTCATAGGGGAAAGGGTAACTCTGCGGGTCGGGGGTCGGGCTGAGAGGATAGGGGAGCAGTGAGTGGTGTAGTACTACACATTTCAGCTTGTGCTGTTTTTTTTATTTATTTATTTATTTTTTCCCAAGTCAATCCTTACACTGGGGCTGAGAGGAACATTTTTGTTGTCTATAGCAACCAGAGGAGTATGAAGTAAGGGAGGCTGGTTGCTATAGGGTTGCCACCTCATCCCTTTAAACCCGAACACATATGAATTACACAGGTTCTGAGGCTGATTAATGTGGTAATTAAATTCACTTGGTGCCTTATCTGCATTAAATTATCCTCAGAACCTGTGTAAATAATATGTGTTTGGGTTTAAAGGGATGAGGTGGCAACTCTAGTTGCTATGGGCAACAGAAAGTGTTCCCGCCAGCTCATTTCATATGCAGGCCCTAATGATATCTGTCCTGGAGAATGTCTGTTCTTCTAGGGATCCCTAGGCTGCTGTTCTAATATACAAGAAGAATAAGACTTACCTGTAGGTAAAATGAATATCTCCTAAACGTGCACCGTTTAGGAGATATTTACCCTGCATGCAGCCACTGGCACTTGCCCTCTGAAGGTCCGCCATGCCTTGCCGGAACCGAGGGCTTTCCCGCACATGCGCGGGAGTGAAGCCAACGCTGCTCCGGCCAATCACATAGCCGGAGCGTGTGAACCCGGAAGAAAGACCGCAAGTGTAAGGATTTGAGTGACTTTGATAAGAGTCAAATTCTTATGGCTGGACAACTGGGTCAGAGAAACTCCAAAACTGCAGCTCACGTGGGATGTCCCCAGTCTGCAGTGGTCAGGACCTACTAAAAGTGGTCCAAGGAAGGAAAACCAGGGTCATCTGCAGCCATGGGGGGGGGGGGGGGGTGAAGGCTGGCCCGTATAGTCTAACTCAATAGAAGAGCTACTATAGATCTAATTGCTGAAAAAGTTAACGTTGGTTCTGATGGGCAGCACTGTGGTTAAGTGGTTAGCGCTTCTTCCTGGCAGCACTAGGGTCGCCGGTTCGAATCCCAACTACGACACTACTTGTTCTGGGTTTGCATTTTCTATCTGTGTCTGCATGGGTTTCCTCCAGGTACTCCGATTTCCTCCCACACTCCAAAGACATGCTGGTAGGTTAATTGGATGTGTATGTATGAATGTGAGTTCAGGACCTTGCATTGTAAGGGCCTTGAGGACGGGGACTGGTCTGAATGTACAAATTTATATATATATAATGTGTGTGTAGAGCTGTGTAAATTGATTGCACTGTATAAGTACTTGTAATAAATAAAATAGAATGTATCAGAACACAGTGCATCACAATTTGTTGCATATGGGGCTGTGTAGCAGACCAGTCATGGTGCCAATGCTGACCCGGGTCCACAGCCAAAAGTACCTACAATGGGCATGTGAGCATCAGAACTGGACCACAGAGAAATGGAAAAAGGTGGCCTGGCCTGATGAATTCAAGAATGGTTTGAGGTGTTGACTCCAAATTCTGTAGATCCCAATGCAATCGCGCATCTGTGGGATTTGCTGGGAAAATCACTCTAATCCATAAAGGCCCCACAACTTACAGGACTAAGGAATGCCTCTTTCACACCAGTGGAATTAAATGGGTCCGCCTGTCCATTTTTCAGGCGGACCCAATTAATTGGACCTCCTATTCTCTATGGGGCAGCGGATGTCAGTGGACATGCAATCTGTTTCTATCCGACTGCCCTTTAGAGGAGAACAGGCTGTGTCCGTGTCCGCATAGTAGAGCGGACACGGACCGGTCATCCGCCTGCTCGGCGGGGATCAGCAGGTGGATCTGCTTGGACTGATCAGCTTCATTTGAAAGGGGCCTGATACATTTTTGCTGTGCGTTTTTGCACACCCTTATTTGCAGCTAATTGTGTTTTTGCATTTTAACCACTTATCCACCAGGTGAATTCCAGCACTCCTCTCCTACATGTAAAAAATCATAATTTTTTTTGCTAGAAAATTACTCAGAACCCCCAAACATTATATATAATTTTTTAGCAGAGACTTTAGGGAATAAAATGGCGGTCATTGCAACTTTTTTTGTCAAACAGTGTTTGCGCAGCAATTTTTCAAGCACAATTTTTTTGGGGAAAAAAAAATCACTTTAATGAATAAAAATAAATAAAAAAACAGTAAAGTTAGCCCGATTTTTTTTTTTTTTGTATAATGTGAAAGATGATGTTAGGCCGAGTGAATAGATACCTCACATGTCACGCTTTAAAATTGCGCACACTTGTGGTATGGCGCCAAACTTTAGTACTTAAAAAATCTCCATAGGCGACGCTTTACAGTTACAGAGGAGGTCTAGGGCTAGAATTATTGCTCTCGCTCTAACGTTCCCGGCGTTACCTCACATGTGTGGATTGAACGTTGTTTACATATGCAGGCGGGACCTATGTATGCGTTCGCTCCTGTGTGCGAGCTTGCGGGGACAGGGGCGCTTAAATTTTTTTTTGTTTATTTTATTTTTTATTTTTAACACTTTCCCTTTAAAAAAGTTCATAACGTCATGCCCGGGCCTCCGACAGTCATAGAGATTCCGGGGACCATCTGTCCCTCGGAAATGTCTGTGGCTAACTTGCGGCGGCGGATTTTTTCTCTGGGTCGCCAAACGTACGGAGGGCGGTGACCCAGAGCAAGATCCATAAAAATATGGATGAGCAAGTTTGGGGTGGACTTGACTGGCCTGCACAGAGTCCGGACCTCAACCTGATAGAACACTGTTGGGATGATTTGGAACAGAGACTGCGAGCCAGGCCTTCTCGTCCATCATCAGTGCCTGACCTCTCAAATGCGCTTCTGGAAGAATGGTCAAACACTCCCATAGACACACTCCTAAACCTTGTAGACAGCCTTCCAAGAAGAGTTGAAGCTGTTATAGCTGCAAAGGGTGGGCCAACTCAATATTAAACCCTACGGACTAAGACTGGGATGCCATTAAAGTACATGTGCGTGTAAAGGCAGGTGTCCCAATACTTTTGACAATATAGTGTATGTCTGCATTTTTACTTCTCTCTCTCCCAAAGCTCTTAACCACTTCCCGTCCGGCCTATAGCAGAATGACAGCCGGGCAGTGAATCAGTTATCCTGACTGGGCGTCATATGACGTCCTGCAGGATAAGAGCCGCTGTGCGCCCGTTGGGGCGTGCATCGCGCCGATCGGTGTTGCGTGCGTCAGTCTCACACACTGATCTCAGCAAAGAGCCTCTGATGGAGGCTCTTTACTACGTGATCAGCCGTGTCCAATCACGGCTGATCACGATATAAACAGGAAGAGCCGTTGATCGGCTTTTCCTCACTTGCATCTGACAGACATGAGTAGAGGCTAGCCGATCGGCTGCTCTCCTGACAGGGGGGTCTGCGCTGATTGTTTATCAGCGCAGGCCCCCCCTCGGATGCCCGCCCAGGGCCACCAGTATGCTGCAATGGACCACCAGGGAAGGCCACCCTAGACCACCAGGCAGCTGCCAGTCATTGGCAATAAAAAATGCCTGCCAGTGCCGCCTATCAGTGCCCAGCAGTGCCATCTATCAGTGCCACCCATAAGTACCCATCAGTGCAGCCTTTCAGTGCCGCCGATCAGTGCTCACCAGTGCCACCTACGAGTGCCCATCAGTGCTGCATATCAGTGTCATCCATTAGTGCCCATCGTCGGTGCAACTAATCAGTGCCCATCAGTGAAGGAGGAAACTTAATTATTTACAAAGTGTTATAACAGAATCAAAGAAAAAAAATATTTTTCAAAATTTTCGGTCTTTTTTTTATTCGTTTATCAAAAAATAAAAAACGCAGAGGTAATCAAATACCACCAAAAGAAAGCTCTATTTGTGGGAACAAATAGACAAAAATTTAGTTTGGGTACAGTGTAGCGTGACCGTGCAATTGTCATTTAAAAAGTGACAGCTCTGAAAGCTGAAAATTGGCTTGGGCAGGAAGGGGGTGTAAGTGCCTGGTATTGAAGTGGTTAAGTGCTGTTTCTCTTTTCCTTCCTCTGTTATGAGCATGAGTCACTTCCGAGACGTTTTCCCGACACATTCGATAATTTTGTGTCGGAAGCGAGGTGAGCTCAGAACGGAGCTGGTCTATTCACAACACCATTCTTCTGCTGTGAGGAGGGAGTTGTGTCCCTTTTTCTCCAACCAGCTCTGATACAGTGTAAATGCAGTCTCTCCGCCATCTTCTCTATGCTGCTGACAGATGAAGAAAGATTTTTAATACAATCTGCACTTTTGAAAGGGTGTAGAGAAAGGAAGACTGCAGATAAACATGTAGGAAGATTTGTTTCATTTCTGTGTATCATCTGAGGCTGTTTACTTCCCTGCGTATACAGTATCTCACAAAAGTAAGTACACCCCTCGCATATTTGTAAATATTTTATTATCTTTTCATGTGACAACACTGAAGAAATTAAACTTTGCTACAATGTAAAGGTAGTGAGTGTACAGTTTGTATAACAGTGTAAATTTGCTGTCCCCTCAAGGCCTGGCTCGCAGTCTTCACTCTAATTCATCCCAAAGGAGTTCTATCGGTTTGAGGTTGGGGCTCTGTGCAGGCCAGTCAAGTTCCTCCAACCCAAATTTGCTCATCCATGTCTTTATGGACCTTGCTTTTTGCACTGGTGCTCAGTCATGTTGGAACAGAAAGGGACCATCCCCAAACTGTTCCCACAAAGTTGGGAGCATGAAATTGTCCAAAATGTCTTGGTATGCTAGCGCCTTAATAGTTCCCTTCATTGGAACTAAGGGGCAAAGCCCAACCCCTAAAAAACAACCCCACACCATGACCCCCCCCCCCCTCCAGCAGTCCTTCCTAAAATGTCACTAAACCCACATCTTATAAGAATATGGATTAATGGTGTATTGCATGCTGTTCATACTCAGTCACTATGAGATTTGTTTTCTGTATTCTGCAAAAAAACTGGTTGATCCTTCTGTTATCTATCTCCTCCTGTCCATGTCCCTAATTCAGCTAGGGATTTTGCAGAGCAGTGTTGGCAGCTCTGCACATGCTCAGTTTTCAGTGAGTTTCTATGCTGAGCATTTCCTCCTTGACACATCTGAGCAGCCCATGTAACTATAGAGTCACACATGTTGGTGTTTGCACAGTGGTAAATGACAGCCCACGCCCTCCCTCCCCTATGCCCACTAACCAGCTAAACACAATGGGGGCGGGGTATTTCATGTAGATTGATAGAGGCTTTGCCACCCTGTTATTCTAAGACACAGGCTGGAGGGGCGTGACACAGCCTGTGACTGGTAGAAATCCACCCACACCATGTTATTGCCATAAAATAATAAAGATGTAATTTCAAATACATATTTGTTCGACAATTAAAAACAGTTTATTGATATTATTTTTACCCTGTATTCCAAAGGCTTTTTATTTAAAACGTGACCAGCAGCAGAGGACTAGAAGCTCCTTCTGCTTAGGTTTCCCTGCAGACAGGCTGGGAAAGAGCTGGGTCATGTGACAGCTGTATATCGATTAGGGAAAGGGTAACTTTTTTTATTTAAATAAAAACTTGAGTGCGATCATTCACGTACATAAAGAGAAGGGATAATGAAAAATAAACAGTGTGTGCTTAGTATCACTTTAACCCTTTGACTGCAAGGTGCGTAGGTCGTACGGACCTGACAGAAGGGGGTATCGCACACAATCTGGTGGCTGCAGCCACCGGGATTGTGTGTGAAACTGACAGACGGCCTCCTGCCTGTCAGGTGAAAGCATTCGGGTGGCAGCGCTGCCGCCCAATTGCTCACACAGACTCCAGGTCTTGGCAAAAAAATAGTTTCACCCAGGCTGCTAGAATCCCTCCCCTCAATTTTTTTTTGAGGCCCCCACATATACGCACATGTGAATGTAAATGCATGCATCGAGGGCGCCTACATGTGAAAACGTTGATTGCGATATACACGTTACATATCACCGCACATGCCAGAGGGTGAGCAATAATTCTAACACAAGACCTCCTCCGTAACAGTAAACTTTTGAAGCGTCGCCTATAGAAAATATAGGGTACTGAAGTTTGTCGCCATTTCATGGGCACGCACAAATTTAAGGTTGGACATGTTGGGTATCTATTTACTTGGTGCAACCTCCTCTTTTATATTTTACCAAACATGTGGGTAGTTTATTGTGTTCGTTTGCCCTAAAATTCACTTTAGTGAGGTGTTTACTGAAATCTTGCGTTCCCTAGACCTTTGCGGTTATATATTGTGACATAAAAAAATTGGAACTACCATTGTTTTATTCTCTATGGTGTCTGCTTTCAGAAAATATATAATGTTGTTTGAGGGTTTTGTGTTATCTTCAGGGCCAAATTTTTTTTTTTTTTTTTTTTAAACGTGTGCAAAAAACGGCTCTGGCAGCGAAAGGGTTAAAGCACACTGGAAGTTAAAGTGGTTGTAAGAGCCCATTCACACAGGGGCGGCACGACTTGTCTCACGACTCTGCCGGGCAATCTGAAGACAACTTCAATGGTGACTTGCAAAATGACTTCTGTATTGAAGTCAATGCAAGTCGCCCTGAAGTCGTCTTGAAGTAGTACAGGAACCTTTTTCTAAGTCGGAACGACTTGAGTCGCTCCTATTAGAACGGTTCCATTGTACAGAACGGGACGCGACTTGTCAGGCGGCTGAGTCGCCTGACGAGTCGCCCCTGTGTGAATGGGATCTAAAGCTTCGCATTTTTTTTTTTTTTTTTTTTTTTAAATAACAAACATGTCATACTTGCCTCCACTGCGCAGCTCGTTTTGCACAGAGTGGCCCCGAACGTCGTTTTCTGGGGTCCCTCGACGGCTCTCCCGGCTCCTCCCCGCAATAGCTAACCCCCTCTGGGAAGCTCTCTCCCAAGGGGGCTACCTTGCAGGCGCGCTCCCGTGTGATACATTCGGCATCCATAGCCGCCGAGTGTATGACTCGGTCCCAGGCTTCTTGGCTCCTCATTGGATTTGATTGACAGCAGCGTGAGCAAATGGCTGCGCTGCTATCAATCTATCCAATGAGGAGCCATGAATCCTGGGCAAAGATCTAGCGTGTTTGCGACGCGGGACTTTCCAGGGCTCATGTAAGTAAAACGGGGGGCTGGGGGGCCGGTAATAGTCAGATGTTTTTTCAACTTAATGCATAGGATGCATTAAGGTGAAAAAACATGAACCTTTACAACCCCTTTAAAAAAAGGGCTTTAGATCTACTGGCCCTTGTTACTGCACCTACTCAAAGAGCAATAAAAAAAAATATATACATATATATATTATTTCTTTTTTTTTTTTTTCACAGCAATATGGGGGTCATTTTTCCGGATCCACCGAGGGTAAGTAAAGCATCTTCATTTTTATTTATTTTTTCGGTATTCTTTTGGAGTTATACAAAGAATACAGGTCAAGCACAAGAGGATATATTGAGTGAATATTGACAGGCACTGCGGTAAGAACAGTTCGTATATTGAGTACATTAGGATTAGATATAATAGTATAAGCTGCATTATTAGTCATATCACATGTATCTCATCCGAGAGGGGGCTGGGAGTAGGGGAAAGGGTGCATAGAAACAATATAGCAGGACATTCATTTTTCCAATACCATTCATTTTGATTGGTCTTGCCCTAGTTGCAGAACTTGTATAGCAGGTAAAATGAAGATGTTTCGCCTGCTTCTTTTGCACTTGTTCTGTAACTAGGGTAAGGCCAATCAAAATTAATGTTTGGCACCCTGCTGTATTATTGTCTCTATGCGCCAGCTCCTACGTCAACATTGTGACCAGTGGGGGAGCAGATTTCTGACTTAATTTGGTAAATTTCCTACATTATTGTAGCATTCAACAATGCAGGCAACAGGAGAGGTGAGTATTTATACTTTGGCTCCATTTACACTTGTGGGACTTGTCATGCAACTTTGCACATCAAAGTCGCTTCACAAGTTCCCCATGTTTTCCAATGATGACCATTCATACTGTTTTGCAACGACTTCAAAGTAGTTCATGCGCTACTTTGATCCAACTTTCATTGTTGTGCATTATCACCGGTCAAAGCCAAAGTAGTATCCAAGTCGCACCCATCCAAAGTTGCATCAAAGTTGCACTCCAAAGTTGTCGCAACTTTGGAGTGTTACAAGTGTGAATGGAGCCTTAAGGTTAAAGATTAATACGCATTTACAGACTGTCATAAAAGGATATATTAATCTAATGGCAATGTTTTGTCCTTCAGGGTGTCCGCTGCTGGCAGCCTACTTTCTCAGAGCTGTATCCACACTACTGCTGCTCTGGATGGACGTGATTGGGAGATGAAAAACAGAGTTGTGTATCCACCTCAACTTTCTGAAGAGCCTCGAAGGCCAGCAGTGAGTCCAGAACGTGACCATATAAGACTTTTTGATGTGTTATAATTTATGATAAGCTATCTGTTAGAGATGAGTTCTAGTCTTTTCAATGTGTAGAATATATTTCTTTCTCGTACATCACGGGACACAGAGCGGCATAGTCATTACTATGTGGGTTATATAGTTTACCTTCAGGTGCTGGCACTGGCAACTTCCAAACCGGAAGTACCCTCCCCTATATAAGCCCCTCCCATCCGGGAGCACCTCAGTTTTTTGCCAGTGTCTAAGGTGTTGGCCAAGAAGTAACATGTGTTTTTCACTGAGCTTGCGTACAGGTTCTTTTGGGCCTCAGTAAGCTATTCCGGATCCAACCAAAAAAGCTTCATAGCTAAACGGTCGGTACCCGGGCCTTGCAGAGAAGAGCAAGGTTTTGCCTGTAATGCTTCTCTTAGGAGAGCTGGACCCTGGGATCCAGAGCTCTGGTCATACCCACGACTAAGATGTTTTCTGTGCAGGGTGCTATACAGGTCCAGGGGAGTGGAATCCTTGGGAACCCGGTCCCTGAAGGTTTAATTACAATGCCTGCCGTGAGAGGTGAAGTTTGGGCTTCTGTGGACCAAATTGAGTCCTGCGGTGGGGAAAAGGTAAGTGGGGGCCCCCCAGGAACTTGGTTCTATTAGGGGACCCCCAAGCCTAATATGTCTTTCTGCCTGTTACCTAACGGTATTCCCGCTAAATA
Organism: Rana muscosa; assembly: GCA_029206835.1. Lineage (NCBI taxonomy): Eukaryota > Metazoa > Chordata > Amphibia > Anura > Ranidae > Rana > Rana muscosa. The sequence goes on from CM055118.1 coordinate 111,423,380, forward strand.
TCTGTGCATGCCTGTAACTACTAAAAAATGTAATAATTTTAATAGTGGTCAAGAAAGAAAAAAAAAAAAAATAGACAGACCGCGGTACCTGTGTTAATCCACTAGAGGCCGCTGTGGAACGTTTCTTGTCATGTGGACTTTTTCTTTTCATCAGAGTCAAGTCCAGGCAGATGGTGAGTTCTCTTGTGGGAAACTGCTTCCTCTGCCATGTTGCAATGCTCGTCCATCCCCCGGCCTGCGGCAAAAGGGCCCTGTCTCCTGTCCCTAGTTTCCTTTTTCAAAAAAGAGCGCCGAAGGCGCACGTGGGCACGCGCCTCTATATATAGAGGCGAGCTGGAAAAGGGGGCGGAGCTTGGGGGATGACGCTCTGTGCGCGCCGCAGCGCTTCTGCGCATGTGCGGGCGTCCCAGCATGTTAAAAGGCACAATTATGTGTTGTGAGCTGGCTATGGAGTGCAGAGACAGAGCTGGCAACATTTAAAAAAAGGCATACAGCAAGCGGTTGATGCAGGCATCCCCATAGAAAGGCACATTAGTAGACACCAACTGTTTATATAGCAGCAATTGTGCTAGACTATTGTCAGTAAGTGGTGTATTTCGGCTGGAATACCTCAGCTTTGGGCTTAGGAATATGCCGTCTAAAAACTCCGGGACTAAAAATCCCAGGAAGCATAGGGGGTCTCCATCGGGCTCTGAGGATCTTGGGCATGCTTCGGCTGCACCAATCTCCCCTGAAGAATCAGAGGTTAGTGACCGTAGAGCACCCTCAGGAGTACCTGGTACTGTGGCTGTCCTCAGTTCACCTGCTCCTGTGTATGTAACAGAGGAGGTTTTTTCGTCAGCTCTGGGAGGGCTGGAAGAGAGATTGTCAACATTGATCGCTGCTTCCCTGTCAAAGGGAAAGCGCGCCCGATCTCCGTCTCCTCCCTCAGAGTACCTGTTAGCAGAGCAACAGTCCCATGCAGAGATCGACCTACCTGAAGGGGATCAGGATGAGGTTGATTCTGTTGTAGAGGAATCAACAGTGGAAGAGCCATTCTCAGCATCACATGCTGAAAGATTATGGGTTCAGTCCCTGACTAACATGGTCCGATCAGCATTTAAAATGCCCCTTGCGGAGCCATCATCCACTTCTGTCTCCTCGTTGGGGTCGCTAAAAGCTCCCCAGACTGTTTGTTCCTTTCCAATCCATCCTTTACTGGAAGGGCTCATTTACCAGGATTGGGAACATCCTGATAAAATATTTACTCCTCCCAAGAGATTTCAGGTGGTCTATCCCATGGAGGATAAGTTCATCAAAAAATGGAGGGTCCCTACAGTGGACGCAGCATTCTCTTGTGTGAATAAATCACTGACATGTCCTGTGGATAATGTCCAAATGTTCAAGGACCCAATAGATAAAAAATTGGAGTCCTTATTGAAATCTGCTTTTGCTACAGCAGGCTTGGTGACACAACCAGCAGTGGCAGCTATTGGGGTCTGCCAAGCAGTGAAGGATCAGTTGAAACAGGTCTTAAGGGACTTGCCAGATCAGCAGGCCCTTGCCCTAGCTGATCTACCTAGGGCCTTATGCTTTGCGGTTGACGCTATAAAGGATTCAATCCATCAGGCCTCCCGCCTTACGTTGTCTGTAGTACATATGCGCAGGCTTCTATGGCTCAAAAACTGGTCTGCTGAAGCCCCCTGTAAAAAATTGCTGGTCAGCTTCCCATTTCATGGTGAACGCTTATTCGGGGAAGACCTGGACAAATATATCCAGAAAATTTCCAGCGGTAAAAGTACACTCTTGCCGGTTAAAAACAGAGTTAGAGGACCCTCTTTTAAGAGGCCTGCTTCTCCAGTCCCTAGGACATCGGCTGTGAAACAGTTCCGACGGCCTCCTCGGTCAAATCCCGGGGGTAAAAATCAGGGACAATCGCAGGGTAACAAGAAGCCTTGGGTCAGGAGAGGTACAAAACCTCCCCCAAAGTCAAATGCATGAAGGGTTGCCCCCACTCAATCGGGTGGGGGGAAGACTTCAGTTGTTCGCAGAGACCTGGCGGGACACGATCAGAGACAGATGGGTGCTCTCCGCAGTAAGTCTGGGATACAAATTGGAGTTAAAAGACTCCCCTCCTTCCCATTTTATAAGGTCGAACGTGCCAAGGGATCCCCGGAAGAGAGGATCCCTCCTGTTGGCACTAGAACAACTATTGCTCCAAGCAGTAATTATGGAGGTCCCCCTAGAAGAATGGGGGATCGGGTTTTACTCAAACCTCTTTACAGTCCCGAAGCCAAACGGGGACGTGAGGCCCATATTAAATCTAAAAGGGCTAAACAAATTCCTACATATCAGGACTTTCCGGATGGAGTCGATACGATCGGTGGCTGCTGCCCTACAAGGGGAGGAATGGTTAGCCTCGATCGACATCAAAGATGCTTATTATTATTTGCACATTCCCATCTTTCCAGTCCACCAAAAATTTCTACGCTTTGCAGTAGAAGGGCGCCATTTTCAGTTCAGAGCCTTACCCTTCGGTCTAGCCACAGCACCACGCGTGTTCACAAACATTCTGGCCCCATTATTGGTCAATCTAAGAACACGAGGTGTAACGATAATGGCATATCTAGACGACTTGTTGCTGATAGACCACTCAGTGGAAAAACTAGAAGTGGTCGTTCACGAGACAATCGAGTATCTGGAATCTCACGGTTGGATTATCAACCGAGACAAGTCAGCCCTAAAACCAGTCAAAAGTCTGGAATACTTGGGGCTAAGGCTGGATTCAGACCAGAGAAAAATTTTCTTGCCTCAAGAAAAGGTGTCGTCTTTGAGAGATTTGATCCACCTAGTGGGTACAAAAAGACAGCCATCCATACGCCTGTGCATGAGGCTGCTGGGAAAAATGGTGGTATCATTCGAAGCAGTACCCTACGGTCAATTCCATTCAAGGAATTTGCAAAGGGCTATACTGTCAGCCTGGAACAAAAAAGTTCAGGCCCTAGACTTACCAATGTCCTTGTCCCCTTCCATTCGCAAGAGCCTCCGTTGGTGGTTGATTCCCCAGAATCTGGAAAAAGGGAAATCCTTCAGTCCGATTTCTTGGAAGGTGGTCACTACAGATGCCAGCCTTATAGGCTGGGGAGCAGTACTGGAGCAATGGTCTCTCCAGGGCAGATGGTCGGATGCAGAAAAGGCCCTGCCCATCAATCTCTTAGAGATACGAGCAGCCCGGTATGCCCTAGTAGCATGGACATCCAAACTCCAAGGGTCCCCTGTCAGAATTCAATCGGACAATGCCACGGCAGTGGCATATATCAATCATCAGGGTGGCACCAGGAGTCGTGCAGCCCAGAGGGAAGTAAATTGCATCCTGAAATGGGCAGAAAGATATGTCCCAGCCATATCCGCGGTATTCATTCCAGGAGTGGAGAATTGGAAGGCGGACTTTCTAAGTCGCCAACAATTATGCCCAGGGGAATGGTCCCTTCACCCCAAGGTTTTCCGGACAATATGTCAGCGGTGGGGAACACCGGATGTAGATCTGCTAGCATCCAGATTCAACGCAAAGGTGGACAGGTTTGTCTCTTGGACAAGGGATCCCCTAGCTTGCGGCTCGGATGCCCTAGTGTTCCCTTGGGATCAGTTCAAGCTGATATATGCATTCCCACCGCCACAATTGTTACCTCGATTACTCCGCAGAATCAGGGTAGAAAAGAAACCAGTGATTCTGGTGGCTCCAGCGTGGCCCCGAAGAGCATGGTACGCGGAGATTGTAAAAATGTCTGTGGGGAGTCCTTGGACCCTCCCACATCGTCCGGACCTGCTTTCGCAAGGACCGATATACCACCCTTCCTTACCAGCCCTAGGTTTGACGGCCTGGCTATTGAAGCCCACATTCTAAAAAAGAGAGGTCTCTCTAATCCTGTGGTATCTACCATGATCAATGCCAGGAAGCCGGTATCCAGGAAGATCTACTATAGAATCTGGAAGGCGTACATCGCCTGGTGTGAGGCCAAGAAATGGCATCCACGTAAGTACGTAATAGGTAGGATTCTGGACTTCCTACAGTGGGCTGTAGATAGGAAGCTTGCCTTGAGTACTATCAAGGGTCAGATTTCGGCCTTGTCAATATTTTTTCAGAGGCCCTTGGCTTTGCATTCATTAGTCAAAGCTTTCATACAAGGAGTGATGCGTATTAGCCCTCCGGTTAATATTCCCATATGTCCATGGGACTTAAACCTGGTTCTGTCGGTTCTACAGAAACAACCATTTGAACCATTACAGCATATTTCCCTGGTTCTTCTCACCAGGAAATTGATTTTTCTAGTAGCCATTTGTTCGGCTAAAAGTGTCGGAATTAGCCGCTATGTCCTGTAAGGAGCCATATCTGGTTATCCATAAGGACAGAGTAGTGTTACGTCCTCATCCAGCCTTTCTTCCTAAGGTGGTATCGAGTTTTCATTTGAACCAAGATGTGGTTCTTCCTTCTTTTTTCCCCAAACCTAGTTCAGTAGAGGAAAAATTATTACATTCTTTGGATGTAGTAAGAGCAGTTAAAGCTTATCTAAAAGCCACTGCTCAGATTCGCAGAACGGATACTTTGTTTATTCTGCCGGAAGGCCCCAGAAAGGGTCAGGCAGCGTCAAAATCTACTTTAGCCAAGTGGATTCGACAGGTCATTATGCAAGCCTATGGCTTGAGAAGGAGACCGCCTCCGTTCAAAGTTAGGGCGCACTCCACGAGAGCAGTTGGAACTTCATGGGCAGTGCATCACCAGGCCTCCCTGGCTCAAATCTGTAAGGCCGCAACATGGTCTTCAGTACACACGTTTACTAGGTTCTACCAGGTGGACGTTAGAAGTCAGGAGGATGTCGCCTTTGGGCGCAGTGTGTTGCAGGCCGCAAAAGATCCTCATGTCTGATAGCGCTCAGCTTATGTATGGTATATCCCCCCCCCCCCCTCATTGGGCATTGCTTTAGGACATCCCATTAGTAATGACTATGCCGCTCTGTGTCCCGTGATGTACGAGAAAGAAAATAGGATTTTTATAACAGTTTACCTGTAAAATCCTTTTCTTGGAGTACATCACGGGACACAGAGCTCCCACCCCTCTTTTGGGGACACTTATTGCTTTGCTACAAAACTGAGGTGCTCCCGGATGGGAGGGGCTTATATAGGGGAGGGTACTTCCGGTTTGGAAGTTGCCAGTGCCAGCACCTGAAGGTAAACTATATAACCCACATAGTAATGACTATGCCGCTCTGTGTCCCGTGATGTACTCCAAGAAAAGGATTTTACAGGTAAGCTGTTATAAAAATCCTATTTTTAAAGTTAACTCTTTCTCCATTTTTACTATTACTGACAAGGCACCACAAGCTGCCTGCAATTACCACTCTTGTCCAGGCTTCATAGCAAAGCAAAATCATCTTCCTGGATGGAAAAGGTGTCTTTCGTTGAGGTTAAATAAAAACAAAGCAGGACTTGCTTGCTCTTTAAAATGATAAATCCTTCTTTAGTTTAAGTAATTATGTCACTTAAATAATAAAGAAGTGTTATGGATTAGATCCTGGTCCAATACCAGAATGTAATGTGAGTGCGTGCATGCATGCATGCAGAAGTAATCACACTGGCACAGTGCTCAATATAAACTCTTCCTCAAATCTGCTTTATTCAAATTACAGCAGCCCCTTTTATAGGCAAAGTGACATAAGCAAGCGACATCACATATGTGTATGTATGTGATTCGTTCATCTGTATATCATCCTCCTCCTGTCGAACATCTGTCTCCACGAGGCCAAGTGCATTACAGGAAATGGGGGCCATCTTGTGGTTCACGGTGGGAGGGGGGAGAGAGAGAGAAGAGAGCACATCTGCTTTTCGTCTTGAGTAAGGAAAATTACTGCCGCTTGTTACGAAATTACTAATGAGTGTGTGTGTGTGTGTGTGTGTGTGTGTGTGTGTGTGTGTGTGTGTGTGTATATATGTATGTATGTATATATATATATATATATAATCTCACCATAAGAGGGACAAAAAATAAGAATAATAAAGATATGAAAGAAAATAATAATAATATGAGGGATGAGAGAGGGACATAATATAGACATTTTATCAGTTCAACTACAGAAGAGCATAAATAACCACTCTCCCTGTAGCCTGAGCTGCCACATTCCGCTTTGATAAAGTGAAATTTTCCCCTGAGGTCTCCATGGAACCTGACTTTTATGGTATGCCGACTTTCCATGTCCCTGCTTTGCTCAGTGGTTAATCGTGTCGACCCCTACTTCACTACTGGATACACGTAAGAAGAACCACAGCGCACAGCAGAGGACACAGTATTTACTCAGGGAGCGCAGGTCCCAACAAGTGAAGTTGAGAACACCAGTACAGAGGTCTAGGTACTCAAAAAAGAAACTGGATTGAGTATGTCGGCACCAAATTTGCTCACAGGTTTAAATTCAGATGATTTTACATCAAAGACCAGTATAATGTTTGTACCATTTTTTTTTTCTTAAAGGAGGTATTCCACTGTCGGAGGCAGATCAAATACAGCCCAGATAAGATGTGGTATTTGGCCAAACTGGTAAGCTCTGTTTCCTGCTCATCACGCAGCAGCCAAGTATTACATGCATTTTGTAATTATTGCTTACATGTATAGTTATTAAAGCGGAGGTCCCACGAAAAAAAAAATATTAAAAGCCAGTACAAATACAGCAGCTGCTGACTTTTAATAAATGGACACTTTGCCTGTCCAGGGTGCCCGCGATGATGGCAGCCGAAGCCGAGCAATCGCTTTTCTCTCGGCTGCCCCCGCTGCCATCCTCGGTGAGGGAATCAGGAAGTGAAGCTGTGCGGCTTAACTGCCCAGTTCCCTACTGCGCATGTCTCCTGGGACCAGTGTGTTTCCCAGAAAACAGCGGGGGGTGACGCGGGAGTCTATTCCCGGAAGTGGGTGCAAATACCTGTATTAGAGAGGTATCTACACCCCCCTCCCCCCTGAAAGGTGCCAAATGTGACACCGGAGGGGGGGGGGGGGGGTTCCGAAAAGCGAAGGTTCACTTTTTGTGTGGACCTCCGCATTAAAGTAGACCTTTTATCAAAATGCAAGGTCTCCTTTAATTATTTTTTTTTACCACCACTCAGAGAGAATGCACCTCATTTAACACTGATGCACTTACAGAAAATAAAAAATCACACCCTAGCCTCCACCCGTGGCTTCTAGGCAATGACAAACCTCCTGGCGAGCTGGGAATTCCAAATCCTTAAAGCAAATGTTTTAGTACTAATCGGGAGTGTCTTCTTGTGACACCTAAAGGGGTTGTTAACCTTATTTTTTTTTTAATTATTAATATTAAATTAATAAACAGGTACTGTATATACTTACCTGCTCTGTGCTATGGTATTGCACAGAGTGGCCTCAATCCTCCTGTTCTTGGTTCCCCCGCTGGTGCTCTGAGCTCCACCTCTTCTCTTCATCAGGATTCAATTGACAACAGTGTGAATAGACTAGAAGTGAATTGGACATTTTTAATATTAATATTTCTAGTGTTATTGCAAGCACAGGCCTTGTCAACAGATATTTGAATACCGAATTCCAGATGGAATCAAGAAGATCTGTCATTGATTCTCTCAGGAAAGCGAAATTTCTAGCATCAGTAGATTTACAAGGTTCCTGTCTACACATCCACATCTATTTTTTTTTTTTTTTTTATCAAAACTTTTTTATTGATAAATTGCTCAAATGGTATATACATTCATTGCAGTGAACCAGGCAGAACAGTACAAGTAGTAGAAATTCCTTTTTTGTAGCACTGCCATTCAGGTTTTCTTCTGCACCCCAAACGAGCTTGCCCTCTTCTGACTGTTTTGCAACCCCATGACATTCAATAGAAGGTTGTCCAAGTACCCTTTGACATGAAGGACTCCTCCAGCACAACCATGTCTGCCAACTTCCAGTCCAGAGGATGATTCCGTTTCCTCAAACCTTTGTCTGTATAATCAACTTACCAAAGTCTGCTCTCCAGCTGACACACAGTTTAGAGTACCTGGGCCTGATCTTAGACAAACCCAGAGTCAGAATCTTCCTTCCTTAGCGGAAAGTTGCTTCCCTAAGGTCCCACGTGAGAACTCTGGGGTCAAAACGGCACACCACAGTTCACTTCTGGGTTTAGCCTCCGAGGCAGTTCCCTTTCCACAGTTTCACTACAAACCTCTTCAATCCAACATACTCTCGATGTGGAACAAGCAAATTTATTGAATCATTGAGTGCTTCTATCTAACCAGACAAAACTCTCTCTGGCATTGTAAATATCCAATTATTATTATTTCTTGTCAAATTTGTTTTGTAAATATAAACATTGGTACAATTAACAAAACATTGATTACATTAGATGATAGCATTAGTTGAATTTACATATCAAATCTTGGTATTACTTGTATTTACGAGCAATTGAAGACCTAAGTAAGCTATATGTTATTTAATGAACTAAGGTGTTACAAACAATTATATAATCAAGAGAAACAAAAAAATGGAAAAGTTGTTAAAGTGGTTGTAAACCCAACCACACAACTTGCACTTACAGGTAAGCATAGATTAATTGTAGACGGTAAAGGAGATATTTTCAGAAAACCCTGCAGCGCAGGCGCACTGAGTGGTGCCGGTTTTCTCAATGGGAGAATGCTGGCCCCGCGCGCATGCGTGTGACGTCATCGCCGCTCTGGCCAATCACAGCGCCGGAGCGGCAATACACTGACGGCAGTGACGGGACATTGAGGCAAGATGGGGGAGGGGAACAAGGAGCAGTTCGGGGGCTTTGATCTCAGGTAAAGTCATTCATAATGAGCTAGTATGCTATGCATACTAGCTCATTATGACATTCTTTTGCAGGGTTTTTTTTTTTTATGTAATAAAGAAATAGTATTACTACCTGATGCAGTAACTTATAATAGGACATTAGAGCTTACTATCTATTATTGTGTTGTAATTGAACATTGTAAAAGTGAGTGTTTCGCTACCATTTTATTATATAAAAATAAATAGGAAAAGACAGGATAGAATAAGGAGAAAAGGAAAGTAAAGATAAGAAGAAAAATTTCAGGATTAGTAGAGGTTTCCGGGGATTTCTTAGTAACAATATATCTATATTATCTATTCGGCAGTTATTCAAAACAAAGTTACATAGTTACCAAGGTCTTGGTAAAGAAGTGTCAAAATTAGGAGAAAAAAAATGGGTCACACAAGGATTCCATATTTTCTCAAATTTATGTATATTATCGTTGGATATGGCATCTGTTTCAAGAGGATCATGGCTTGATTTATTCTATTCGTAGTTTCAGAAAACATTAACGATGAGAACTTCCATGCTTTGGCAATGGTCTGCTTTGCGGCTGTGGTAATTTGTAGAAGAAGTTTAAATTGGGTATAAGAGATTTGGGTAGGCCTTAAATTTAGAAGCGCAATTGTCGGATCTGGGATGATAGTTTTCTTGAATAATGTAGAGAGAATTTGGAATATTTCTTTGCAATAATTTTTTGCTACCTGGCAATCCCAAAAGATATGAAAATGCGTTCCTGGATCACCACAGGCGCGAAAGCAAAGCGGAGAATATTGGGGAGCATATTTTGCAATCTTAACAGGGACCACACTACATTTTGAGAAGATATTTTGGTATTGGCCCAGATTTTGTCCCATTTGGATGAAACCAAGATCACTCTCCCATTTTTCCACATAGGAGGGTGTTTTTGTATTAGGCAAAGTATTCAGGTGACTATATAATATTGATATGAGACCTTTTGAGTGGGGGTCATTTTTACATATACGTTCGAAATGCGTTATGTCACAAAGATTATCTCTACCTTGTATAAATGGCATAATTTTTTTTTTTTCTGTAGATAACGTAAAAGTTCTGAATCTAGAAATTGATGGCTTTCACATATTTCAGGAAATGTTTTACGTGAAGTGGTCATTGTCAGGTCACAGAGTTGTGTTAAGTCAGCAGAAATACATTTTTTTAAAGTTTTAGGAGATGTATGAGCCGGGTAGAAAAGTGGATGTCTAATAAATGATACAAGAGGTATATGCAGAGATTGTTTGTTTGTAGTCCTTTGATTACTTTGAATCTATCCCATATAACAATTAGTAATTGTTAGTAATCCTATTTTTAAATATTTTATAGTCAGAAGAGGTGGACCATCTTAGATTTGGTATGGAGATCGGATCACAGTCAACTGATTCAATCGCTACCCAGAGGGGGGGACCTTGTGTTTTGCATGATATTTAGGAATATGCGCTATTTGTGCTGCATGAAAATAATTAGTAAAATTAGGGAAACCTAATCCTCCTTTGGGTTTAGAAAGATAAAGAGTGTGGGTATGAGCGAGATTTTAAGGAGTTCCATATAAATGCTTGTGTTTTACGTTGTAGGTTCCTAAGGAAGTATGCCGGGATGGGAATGGGTAATACACGAAAACGATATATAACATTTTAGGTAGTACAGTCATTTTTATTACATTTATTTTACCAATCCATGATATTGGCAAAGAGGACCATTGTTTAAGAAGATTAGTAATTTTTCGTAGTAGTAGAGGATAGTTGGCAGAGAAGATATCAGATAGATTGGGGATAAGAGTTGGAATCTTTATTTCATATTCCCTGATAGGTGGAGACAATGTATTCCAGACCTATAGGCTGGTGCTATGAGTAAGCATCTAACGATGTGAAACGCGTTAGCCTATCTCTGTGTTCACTTTTGAGTGCCTTTGCTGTATTTGTGGATTTTATTAATAAACCAGCATCCTTTGCAGAGTGCGGCCATCCAGAATTTTTTCTTTCCTCACCAGATTGGGGGTAAGAGTTGGAATCTTTACTTCATATTCCCTGATAGGTGGAGACAATGTATTCCAGACCTATAGGCTGGTGCAGTTTACAACTCCATAACTATCCAGGGGACATGGGTCGGCAACCCATTAATTGCGATCTAGGCTTGCCGACCCACCATCCCAGAGCATGGGCATGCGCTTCTCTGGATTGAGGTCGTGGGCCACATCAAATGGCTCCGTGGGCCACAGGTTGAGCACCCTCATCCTAAAGGATATTTCTGATTCTGTTATTTCCACCTTACTCGGAGCAGGAAAATCCAGCTGCTGCAAGATTTACCATTGCACATAGAAGGCTTACTTTGCATGCTGAGAAGACAGACGGCTGAACCGTAGGGAATGCTCTATCGCTCTTATTTTGGCCTTTCTTCAGTCTGGTCTTGACCAGTTTATTAATTTTGTATAAAGTCACGTTGTTTGATAACACTGATCCCCTCAAAGGACAGGTTTCTGCTAAATTCATTCTCTTACAGAAGCCTCTTGCCTTGCAATCCCTAATCAAGACTTTTCTTCAGGTAGTTGCCAATATATAAATCCTCCAATTCTGGGATTGCAACCTTGTGCTCTCTTCCCTTCAGAACCCCCCTTTGAACCAATTAGAAACTTTCCTTTGGAGGACCCCACATGTAAAGTCTCTTTCCCTGACACTATTATGTCTGTTAGGTGCATTTGTATTTGGTAGATCTTTCTTTTGTACAAGAACAAGGCGGTCATAAGACCAAAACATTCCTTTGACCTAAGGTGGTCTCTTTTCACCTCTATGAGCACATTCCTCTATGATCCCTCTGTCCTGCCTCAAAACCTGACAAAAAAAGTTGCCCTACACTGCTTGGATGTGGTTAGGGCTGTCGGGGTCTACCTAGCAGCTATGACCTTTGTTCTGCCCATAGGTTTTCCAATGATCCGGTTTCTGATCTGCAGTTGCCAGGTGGATCAGACAACTAATTTCCAGGGCTTATGTCCTTTCCCATCAGAGCTCATTCCACTAGGGCTGTTAATGACTTTTGGGCTTTTCAGCATGAATATCTGTATCCCAGATTTGCAAGGCCACCACCTCGTACCCTATGCAAAACTAGATTAAAAAATTGTAACTGATGTTCCCTGTTTTGAACAAAACTGAAGTTGGATAAGAAAAAAGAAAAGCTTTTTATAGCACAATATAGAATCTTTATTCATTAGTAAATCGCAACCACCTGACTTTTCACAATCTTCTTTAGAATATGCAGCTCATACATTCTTGGCATGCCTTGGTGTCAGAATGAATGACTTTCTGTGCACATGTACAGGATCTACCTTGTCCCACACCATTTAACCCCTTGATCGCCCCCTACTGTTAACCCCTTCCCTGCCAGTTACATTTATACAGTAATCAGTGCAGTTTTATAGCTCCGATCGCTGTATAAATGTGAATGGTGTCAAATGTGTAAATGTGTCAAAAGTGTCCGATCTGTCCGCCGTAACATCGTAGTCCTGACAAAAATCGCAGATCGCCGCCATTACTAGTAAGAAAAAATGTCATAATTCTATCCCCTATTTTGTAGACGCTATAACTTTTGCGCAAAAATCACTATACGCTTATTGCGATTTATTTTTTTTATTATTTTTTTTTACCAAAAATATGTAGAAGAATACGTATCAGCCTAAACTGAGAAATTTTTATTTTTTTTTTTAAATTGGGATATTTATTATAGCAAAAAGTAAAAAAAAAATCCAAAATTGTCGCTCTTTTTTTTGTTTATTGCGCAAAAAATAAAAACCGCAGAGGTGATCAAATACCACCAAAAGAAAGCTATTTGTGGGAAAAAAAAGGACGTCAATTTTGTTTGGGAGCCACGTCGCACGACCGCGCAATTGTCATTTTAAAACGTGACATTGCTGAAAGTTGAAATTTCGCCTGTGCAGGAAGGGGGTATATGTGCCCAGTAAGGAAGTGGTTAAAAAGAAAGAAAAATACATAGAAAAAAAAGGGGTGTCCTAAACTGCAGAGGATATCCCTGGTAGTGTCCATAAGGTGAATAGCAATCACCCCCTCCAGGGCAGTTCAGAGGGAGGGAACCTAGGAAAGAAGAAATGAGAAGCGGCTCAATGGGCAAGTCTATTCAGCAATTTGTCGAAAGCAAAATAATGCATCCAAATATACCACAGAGTGGTAAACTTATCGCAAAAGTCAGACTCTGTGGCCTGCATTTCATCCATCAGCAGGGTGTCTTTCATTATATCAACCAGGCAGGATAGGGGAGTTGTAAATGTGGACTTCCAGAATCTAGAGATGAGCTGTCTAGCGGCAGAGAGAAAAAAATGTGAAAGTCTTTTGAGACTTAACAGAACCAGGTAAAATGGACAATAATGCAGTGGTGGGGGGTGGAGATATAGACTCATCGTAGATCTCATTATTCACCTGAAAAATCGTGGACCAAAATGGTCTCATTAGGTCAAAGTCCCACCAGATATGCAAGTACGTACCCTTAGCTGTACGACAATGCCAGCAGAGATCCGAGGACGTCAGGGACTTTTTCCTCGCAGCAGGTTTTTCTTTTTGGTTCCATAGACTTCAATGGAAACTCATCAAAAACGCAGTGCAAGTAAGCAACACTTTTAAATTTTTATGACAATTTTGGGAAATGGCAGCATCTGCAGTTTAAAGAGAAAGGTATTTTTTTTTTTTTATGTGAAAACATTGTTTGTACACACATTAGAAAATCTACATGAGATAATGAACTCTTCTGCTGCTTGTGGGTAATTGTTATTGCTGGTTCATTAACCCCTTCACAATTCTTAAGTATTTAGCATCCCTTGCAAGTATCAGGCCGTTTATGGTGCCATAACACTGACAGCAGCTGCTTGGAAGCCTCATTCTTTTACCAAGGCTCTGCCTGTAAATTAGCATGAGCTGTTTGATTAATTCTGTTAAGCAACGTTTTGTAAATTAAATCTTTGCCGGTTCCTCGTGATTAATTCCCCAAATTTAGAACTTTGACTGGAACCGCAAACAGACGTCTGTAAAATGAGTTTCTTGGTCATCAAAGTGAAAAAGGAGCAAGTTATTAATTCATCTAGATGGTGGTTGGAGATATGTAAATGATTCCATATTCTCATAGAATGTCATTTTATGGAGGGAGCTGTACAGCCCTGCAGGGCCTGTTGAGCACATGAATAATAACAGATGGGTCACATGATGGTTTAAGATTAACACTTTCCTTCCTCTTATAGATCAGAGGGATGTCTATAGACCAAGCTATTGCGCAGTTGGAATTCAACGACAAAAAAGGAGCAAAGGTCATGAAAGAGGTAATATGCTCATTGCCATATTGCATCAGCTGGTTTAAAGAGAACCAGCCTTAATTAGGCTATATATATATATATATATATATATATATATATATATATATATATATATATATAATATGGAAGAATCTGAATCGCCACTCTTGTTATAATAATGGGTTATTTAGGTTATAATAGTGCACCCTTGCCTCACTAGAGTAGAAGTCTTTAAGACTCCCATGGAGGCTTACCTGCCTCCTGCCTGAGCTCAGGTCTTATAATTATTGGATGAAGGAGAGAATTTGAATTGAGCTATTAATTTTCATTCATGTAATACTGATGGCACCATTATTATATCGTTTTGAGTGTTCAGTATCACCACTGAGCTCAGGCATTCCATAGGATGGCTATGCAGCCTAACGTTGAATCAGAGAAAATACATGTACATAATAAAATAGAGTAATCCCTGAGAGGTGAAGGTGTAATATTCTAACATTTTAAGAGTGAAGATTAAAATGATTACAAATGCTTATTGATGACTGGTCCTCCTTTTTTTATTTAGTTTTATTCTAGGTGAAGAAAGTGACATTGTTATTTTCAGCAGCACTTCTCAGAGTCACATGTTGACAAAAGTGTATTTAGCCCAAAGAATCAGTACACCCGTGTGCAAAGCAAAGACCAGGCATTACCTTTCATGGCTCCAAAATTACGTTTTAAAACTCAACTCTGGCACCATAATTTCCACAGTGTAAAGCCTAACTCCCAGGTTTTAGTGAACATTAAATACTTTGTTAAGCCCAAGCTGGTCCAATTGAACTACTTGGTTTAGCAACATATGCAGTGACTGACAGTGCTTTATAAGCTGTAGAAGTACACAGTGCTGTGTTCTGGCAGCATGACAGGAACTTCCTGCCCCTCTCTTGGAATAAAATCGACGTGGACTGAGTGCTCAGTCATTCACAGGAAGCTTTGTATTTTCTGAATAAATACAAAGCTTCCCATGATTGGCTGAGGTAGGTGGATGATGTGAAAATCTCCTCCTCAGCCAATCGGAGGAAATTTTTCATTCAAAAAATACAAGACCCTCCTGTGAATGGCTGAGCAAACGCTCCGCTTGACTCAGTTATGTTCTGGGACAGCCGTTGCATCTTTTAGTGAAAACAAACTTCCAAACAAGCGTTTTAAAGTGACAAATAACATGAAGTTAGGCTTTCCGATCAGTAGCACCTCCATGTATAATCTGAACTTTTATTTATTGGATTATACTCTGCTAACATCTACTGCATCTATAGTGAGGAGGAGGCATACAGGGCCTGTAGCAATAACAATATAACACAAGCCAATACCTGAAACAGGGATGAGAAGAACCTAGGAAAAATTCACATGGGAAAGGTAGCTAAGTGACAATGTAGATGGCATAGATTAAGAAATATTTGGTGGGAGAAGTTTGCTGGTGAATTAGTTATCTGCCTTTCAAAAAGGTATAATTATAGTGTGGGTCAAAAAAAAAAAGCCGGCAAAAGTTTATCACAACATTGCTCAGCGCTGAGAGATAAAAATAAACATGGTTCTTTTAGATCGAAGGGATGAACTTCGGTCTGTAAATGAGGGCAGTTTAACCACTTGAAGACTAAGCCTTTTTCTGACACTTGTTGCCTACAAGTTAAAATCAGTATTTTTTGCTAGAAAATTACTTGTAACCCCCAAACCAATATATATATATATATATATATATATATATATATATATATATATATATATTATAAATAATTTTTACAGAGACCCTATAGAAAAAAAAATAGATTTTTGCAATATTTTGTCACACTGTATTTGTGCAGTGGTCTTTCAAATGCAATTTTTGGGGAAAAAATACACTTCAATGATTAAAAAAAAAAAACTGTAAAGTTAGCCTAATTTTTTTATTTATTTTTTGTATAATGTGAAAGATGATGATGCGCAGAGAATCGTGATCTTTATTCTAAGCAAAAAAATAGTGATTCTCATTTTATCCAGAATCGTTGCAGCTCTACTGCTGATACTTTGTTTTTTTTTTTACTTTTATCATTTGAGTCACTAAATGGCCACTAATCTAAAAAAAAAAAAGAAGGAATTCTGCCTTTTCTTTGACTTTATATTGCTACATGCTTCTTAGTAACTTATAGTATTAAAACCCGAAACGGCTTGCATTTCATTAGAGCAGGTGATGTTCACCTATTCATTGGGATATAAATGAAAATATATATACGTTTTCAGTTTTTCAGGTTTTCAGTTCTGTGTTTCCATTGGGACAGTTTTCCCTTATTTCCTGACCCAGTTATATAACTGTTGGCTGCTTTCACCAGAAAAGATGTCCATCATTATAGGAAATTTCCCTTCTTTTCCTGTTCCATTAAAATATAAAGTTACCACTCAATGTTTGTTCCTTGGTACAGGACGTAAGGGGAAATATCCTTCCAAAATGAGGCACAAGCAGCAATAAAAACATGAGGGATTTGAATGGTCCCCCAATCTATCCAAATTTTTAAACTGCTTTGGCTGGTGTTTTACTTTAACTGTAGCAGCAACTAGCATATAAAATAAAAAAAATCAGTTAACATGGCAGTGAGGTTACCTTGTCACTAGATGGAGCTGCTGCTTGTATAATGAAGAATCATAGCCTATTCATCTATTCATGGCAAACCTTGATTTTCCTCGACTGATAAATAATACTAAGTTCATATGTGGTCAAAGTATTTAAAGGTGAACTCTTTATTAAAACATTTATTAATAATCGACAGCTGCTTATCTATGTTGAGATTTTTGTTTTGGCTGCATTGTTTAACAGTAAAATGAATGACCTACATCAGATTTCAGTCCATTACAGCTGCAATTCAGGTCAACTCTCACCACTGCAGACTGTATCATCTGAGCTAAACGTATATCCACTCAAAGGAAATGCAGGGAAATGTATATTAAAAAAATAAATAAAACATGCAAACAATTAAGGTTTATGCATAGTATCTGTGTATTTATCCGTTTGCCTGGAGTTCTACTTGATCAGTTGACGTAACTCGATGTTGCAGAAATTTACTGGAAACATTTTATTTGTCTAACAGTCATTCAATTTGATCATGTATTTGGCTTCCTGAGGCCTTGTATCTTAAAGTGGTTCTAAAGGTTGTGGGTAATCCTCTTCTTTTTGGGTCCCCCATTGGCAGTCCTGGCTCCTCCCCCCCTGCCAAGTGCCTCCAATAGCAAGCCTCTTGCTATGGGGGGGGGGGGGGTTGGTGATGTGAAGGGGGGTATGACATTGCTATGGGGAGGCAGAGGACAATACTGTAATACTGTATGGGAGGCAGAGTTCCCTACTATGGGAGAGGTGGGGGAGAAAACGACTGTGAGGGGGGATAATGTGAAGGGGAATGGAGGACACTAGGGGGGGGGGGCACAGGGCACTATGCTGTGTTTTTTTTATTAGGCGCTTGATAGATATTTTTTTTTTTTTAAAGGACGCATCTTTGATTTCCTCAATGTTGCTCAGGTAGATCTCAACCTTGTTGAAGGTTGCCTACCCCTGATCTAGTCCATAATTTTGGAATGACTATTGAATTAAAACCGATTTTTATTTTGTGTACGGCTTCTTATTTCTTAATTCCTTGAAGCCAAAAAAAATAAAAAATCAGCAGCTACACTGTAGCACTGTACACTGTAACAGTGTAGCTGCTGACTTTTAATAAGGACACTTACCCACGGCGATCGATCGCTGCTGGCAGGTCCCGGCTCCTCCATCCTGAGTAAGGGAAACGGGCAGTGAAGCCGTAAGGCGAGAAGAGGAACATTAGATGCAGATTAGGGGACTTCTGCATAGCAACAGGCATTTAGGGTGAGTATAAAAAAAAAAAAATTCTATTAAATTCTTTTTTTTGTTTTTTAGGATTTTTAATGTAAAGATTTTTTCAGGGTGGACCTCCGCTTTAACAAAATGCCATAATTTTTGTGTTTTATGAATAATGTAGGTCTTGCTTGAAGCCCAAGACTTGGCTGTAAAAAATCACCATGTGGAGTACAGGTCCAACCTCTATATAGGTAAGGTCTTCAGGGAACAAAATATGTGATTACTTTTGTTTTGTCTGCATGATTTCTTTTGAGCAGTAGAAAGAACCGTATGGCAATACCCTTTAGAAGAGGACCCACAGGCATTAATGCTTCATTATTTCAATAAGCCATCCATGATTGGCATTCAGAGCTCTCCCTACTTTTATTCTCACCTGTTTACCTGCAATATGCTAGAAAATTCAGGATGGTTGTCAGCATAAAGTTACGGTCTTATCGGACTCTGCATTTTGATTGGTTGAAGCATGTATATGTGATGATGTCTTGGTTGCTTGTCTTGTGGTGTCTGTCATTAGCCTATCTTTTACAGGCATAGTGCAGATTGGCCAGAGGTATGTGACAGCTTATTTAGTCAGTAAATATATATGTTTGGGGCTCCTCTTCAAAGAGACCCTATTGCCAGACCATTTAAATCCAAAACAATATTTTGTTTGTTTTTGTTAAGATTATCTGTAACGTATTTTAGGTATTTTTTATTTATTTTTTTCTCTGTAAAAGCCTCCTTTGTGTAGACATTAAAAAAAGCCCTAAATCTTCTGCAGGGCACTTCCATCCCAGATGTGATGTCGGCAGCCCCATCATGCTCAGAGCTGTCACTCGTGAAGCTCTGTAGTATTCCCCCTTTACTCCTTCCCTGGTCACATAAAAGGTTTTGTTCGGAGGCGAGAAAAGAGGCAGAGGAGTTGGAACAGCACAGACAGTATTTGGATGCTCCCAGAAGAGGAGAGCGCTATGATGTTCAAGGAGGGAAAAGGGGACTGTGCTAGGGAATTTACACTTTTCAGAGTGTCAATACCCTAGCATGCTCAGAGGCATATTGTACATGATTAAAAAAATTATTTATGGGAAGGAAAATCTGCAAGTAAGCATTTAAAATACTAAATTCTTCTGTGCTTTTAGCTTAATTTTTTAAGTTGATGGGCTCTTTAAAGCAGAACTGTATAGTTGAAAAGCACAATTTACTTATTTTCACACTCCTTGTGGTGTTTATCCGGTTAACGACCGCCTCCTGTACATGTACGTCGGCGTAATGGCATGGCTGGGCAGAGTAACGTATATTTACGTCACTTTACAATTCCCACCGTGCGCACGCGCGCCCCTGCCACAAGCTCTGTGACTGTACCCGCGGACTCGATGTCCACCGGTGTCCCGCGATCGGGTCACAGAGCTGCAGAACGGGGAGAGGCAAGTGTAAAAGAGCATCTCCCCGTTCTGCCTAGTGACACTGTCACTGATCGTCTGCTCCCTCTCATCGGGATCAGCGATCAGTGACGTGTCACTCGTAGCCAGGCCCCCTAACCGCTAGAATCACTCCCTAGAACACACTTAACCCCTTCCCCGCCCCTAGTGGTTAACCCCTTCACTGCCAGTGTAATTTTTACAGAAATCGGTGCATTTTTATAGCACTGATCGCTGTAAAAATTACAATGGTCCCAAAAATGTGTCAAAAGTGTCCGATGTGTCCACCATAATGTCGCAGTCACAATAAAGATCGCTGCCATTACTAGTAACAACTAAAAAAATTATTTAAAAAATGACATAAATCTATCCCTTATTTTGTAGACGCTATAACTTTTGCGCAAACCAATCAATAAACACTTATTGCGATTTTTACTTTTTTTTTTTTGCAAAAATATGTCGAAGAATACGTATCGGCCTAAACTGAGGAAATTTTAAATATATGTGTATGTATATACTCGAGTATAAGCCGACCCGAATATAAGCCGAGGCACCTAATTTTACCACAAAAAAACTGGGAAAACGTATTGACTCGAGTATAAGCCGAGGGTGTCCATCTGCATGCCTCACTGTGTCCATATGCATGCCTCACTGTGCCTCACTTTGCCTCACTGTGTCTATCTGCATGCCTCACTGTGCCTCACTTTGCATCACTGTGTCCATATGCATGCCTCACTTTTCCTCACTGTGTCCATGCCTCACTGTGTCCATGCCTCACTGTGTCCATGCCTCACTGTGTCCATGCCTCACTGTGTCCATGCCTCACTGTGTCCATGCCTCACTGTGTCCATGCCTCACTGTGTCCATGCCTCACTGTGTCCATGCCTCACTGTGTCCATGCCTCACTGTGCCCATGACTAGACTGACGTTTAACATGGGAGTCTATGGAAGGGGTGCCCGGCTTTGAAAATTCGGTGCTCCCCGACCTTAGGTCCTCCAGACACAAGACTTTGCATACTTGTAGATGAGATATGGGGCTACATGTGTGCCAAGTTTGGGATCCAGGGGACCTATGGTCGGCCGGTACCGGGTCCTCAAAGTCACCAGAGAAATTACAGTTTAACATGGGAGTCTATGGAAGGGGTGCCCGGCTTTGAAAAATCGGTGCTCCCCGGCCGTAGGTCCTCTGGACAAAAAACTTTGCACACTTGTAGAGGAAAAGTGGGGCTACAGGTGTGCCATGTTTGGGATCCAGGGGACCTATGGCCGGCCAGTACCAGGTCCTCAAAGTTCGGGAGATCAGGCGCGAAAAGGTGACTTGAGTATAAGCCGAGGGGGGCATTTTCAGCACAAAAAATATGCTGAAAAACTCGGCTTATACTCGAGTATATACGGTATGTGTGTGTATATATATATATATATATATATATATATATATATATATATATATATATATATATATATATTATTTTTTTTGGGGGGGGTGGGGGTATTTATTATAGCAAAAAGTATAAAAATATTGCATTTTTTTTCAAAATTGTCGCTCCATTTTTGTTTATAGCGCAAAAAATAAAAACCGCAGAGGTGATCAAATACCATCAAAAGAAATATCTCTCTTTGTGGTGAAAAAAAGGCTGTCAATTTTGTTTGGGAGCCACGTCGCACGACCGCGCAATTGTCAGTTAAAGCGATGCAGTGCTGAATCGCAAAAAGTGCTCTGGTCTTTGGCCAGCCAAATGGTCCGGGGCTTAAGAGGTTGAGGTAAAAAATCTTTAAGTGATACTAAAGGTTCCTGTTTTTTTAAATAACAAACATGTCATACTTGCGTCCACTGTGCAGTTCGCTTTGCACAGAGTGGCCCCGATCCACCTGTCCTGGGGTCCCACGGTGGATCTTGCGGCTCCTCCCTGCATTAGATAACCCCCTCTGGGAAGCTCTCTCCTGAGGGGGTTACTTTCCGGGCGCGCTCCTGTGGTTAAGCTTATTCTGACTTACTGTAGAACAGGATACCTCATGAATCCAGGATATTCTGTAATCAAGGCATTGTTTGCTGGTCACTAGCTCCAACCCATCACACTTTCACTTAATGTATTTTACTATTGAATCATTAGTGATGGGCCGCTTCACTAACCAATTAGAAAGCACGTGGCAGAAGGGGATTAACTGGACCTTGCAACCACAGTCAGCGTTTGCATTAGAGCTTGTGTAGATGGGCAAATGTATCGGGTACATTAAGCTTGCATTTTAAATTGGCTTAAGGTGCTTCTGAGAAGTTCCTTTTTAGATGTGCTTCTCATCCTCCTAAGCTGCATGAAGCAAATTTTTTATTTTATCGACAGATATGATTAGAGAAGCAGTTCAGAAGTAAATAAATGCCATTGAATACAAGCCATAACACAACCCCCAGGTTTTAAACCTGTCAGGGCCCTTAACAGTGAGACATAGGAGGTGTACTCACGATAGTTGGGATAGTTGGGAGTTAAATTTGTTTTCCTTTTTGTTTTCACTGCTGCTTCACTTTTAAGAAGTGTTTCCACTAACACGTCCCTGTCTCCTTTTTAGCTGAGTCATTTTCTAACAAAGGAACATATCTAAAGAGGATTCGTTACCATGCACGAGGCAGATTCGGCATCATGGACAAGGTGCACTGCCATTACTTTGTCAAGTTGGTGGAGGGTCCTCCACCTCCTAAAGAACCACCAATTACAGGCTTTGATCAGGCTAAGGACTATGTTCAGCTGCTGAGAAACCGCACGATCATCCACTCCCTTTGACACGGTCACTGCAGATTTTTCTTGGAGCTGCAGTGTCAAACAGTGCACTGCCTTCTTAACCCGTACTTGTGTTTATAAAATCCTGTCTACAAATGACATGTATTACTTTAAGTTTATTAAAGTCTTTCTGCTTTTCAGTGTTGTGTAAAGTTTATAAAGATTTGTAAATGAGACAGAAAAGGTTCTGAACTGAACATATTTTGATGTACAATTTTTTTTACCCATACACCATGAATGGCCCTCAATCTGAGTCTACAACAGGGGTTCTCAACCTTTTTGAAGCGCGAGGGCCACTTTAGTGATTTGGTAACTAGTTGCAGGCCACAGTTAAATGAAAAGGTTCGAAATTTTTATTTTTTATTTTGAATGACATAATAAACATTTTCCTCCTGGATCCGATGAAAGCCAGCGGAAGAGAGAATGATAAGCCAGCTTTCAGAATATACAGGAGGAAAATGGAGACATTAGGTTCCTGTATATGCCGCCCCTCCTGTCCAAGTGTACAACAAAATGTTGCAGGGAGACTGCACAGGCCCCCTGGAGCATGGGGAGGGGTCGCTGTTGCTGACGCTACACCAGTGGTTGAGGGTGTATGGTAAAAACCACCCAGCCCCAAACCGTAAATGTAAACGAGCCCTTACTCACCTGAGCCCCCTGTAAGGCTGCTTTCACAGTTATGCGCTGCAGTTTGCCCACACCGCAGGTGCAGAGCAGTGCGCCTGTGGCTTTCCATATTTTGCAGGTGTGATGCACTTTCTGAAAGCGCACCAAAACTCCTGCATTCAGTTTGAGGGCTCCGAGGGCCACAGATTGAGCACCCCTGGTCTACAAGATAGGAGATTAGGCAAAAAAGTAAAAAAATAATTCAGCTAGTGTAATTCTCTCTTTAAAGCGGAGTTCCACCCAAAAGTGGAACTTCCGCTTAAACCACTCCTCGCCTCCTTACATGCCACATTTGGCATCTAATTTTTTTGGGGGGAAGTGGGGGTTTCAGTAGGAGTGGGACTTCCTGTCCCACTTCCTCCTTCCGCCCAGGGACCGCTTGGGCAACTCGTCATATCGCCTAAGGCGGCCCCTCCCTGTAGGCAATCACCTGGGACACGTGACAGGTCCCAGGCGATCGCCTGTCCACTGAGGGAGCGCAAGCGCCGCTCGTGCATGCGCAGTGAGTGCCCGGCCGTGAAGCCGAAAGCTGTCACGGCCGGGTGCCCACAGTTAGAATGGAGGCACCGGCGGAGAGGGAGGGGGGGGGGGAGAGGATCTTCGGGCGGCCGCGTCGCTGGACAGTGGAACAGGTAAGTGTCTGTTTATTAAAAGCCAGCAGCTACACTTTTTGTAGCTGCTGACTTTTAATAAACATAAAAATGGCTGGAACTCCCCTTTAAGTAAAACTATAGTTAAACTATAGGATACGCCACACATATCGGTAAGAGGCGACGACATTCCCGGCAGTGCAGTCCCCAGGTGAGCTCTTCTCCCCGGAACCCACACCTGAGCTAATATCGTCTCATTTATCGTGTATGGACCTACAAATTGTGCCACAAACCACTTCTTGTTTGACTGCTGATTTCACCATACGGCTGGACCAGACAACTGGAGGAAAAGGCCCTGGCTGGGTATTAGCCACAAGTATCTAAACGTGTGCAGCTGGTAAGCGTGCACTTCATATGGTGGTGGATTAACTTGATTTGTTTCTTGCAAGTCACATCATTGTCACTGTTTTGGATCTGTTTTAAGTTCCTTTGGAGAAATTCAATATCTTCTGGAGGATTGTTTATAAGTTTTATGTTTTAGGATTTGGGACTTATCTCAGAGTCACACTTTTCTCTTATTGCTTTATTATATTCTATTTACTTGGTTAATCAGTCACTTTAAAAGCGCAGCTTATTATTTTTCTAATTTATAACACAGTATTCACATTTCATTGCTGTTCATTTACTTTTGGCGCTACACATGTTTTCTTAAGATTATTTATAAGTTTGGTACATTACTTATCTGTGTCAGTTGCCGCCCCACCGCAGCGCAGAGCTACATCTTTTTTATTTCTGTTTCATACAACTAGGCTTACTCATGATCCACCATGTAAGCAAGAAACATGGAAAAAGTCACTTTAAAGTGGTAGTAAAGTATTTTTTTTTTTTTTTTTTTTTAAACCCTGTAAGACCGTTCCATAATGTACTATTATGCATAGCATACTAGCACATTATGACATACTTACCTTAGAACAAAGCCTTCCATTCTTCCTTCTGTGTTCGCTTCCTCTGGCCCCGTACCATGATGTCATTCTTGCGCAAGCACCGCAGCGTGGAGCTCTAAAGGGCCAGCACGGGACTGCCGTTAATTCAAAGCGCTTGCGCCGGTGACATCACTGGCTGCATGCAATGTGAATATCTCCGAAACCGTGCAGATTTAGGAGATGCTCACCGTACCTAGGTCCAAGTAAAAAAAAAAAAAAAAAAGACATTACTTACACTTTAAGGGATTCTGTAATGATTTCATGTAGATTGAAACCTCAATAAAAAATGCTCGCTGGTGTCCAAGATCCCATCGCATCGAGTGAGTGGGTGTGCAAAATTGTATCAAACATTTATCGTAATTTTTCTTTCTTAGCACCAATCTATGGCAGCATACTACTACATGTATGCCGCCATGTTGGCACCAGGAAAAGGATTTATGTTGGGTTGGCCCATGTGGCAACAGTTCATGTTGTGAAAAGCAATAATGCTTTGTGACTGGCCTCTCAAACATCAAGTCACATAAGGGTGGGGTGAGGGTCTTGTGTAAGCTTGTCATTGCCTAGTGGGGGGATAAAGGGAAGGTAGCTATAAGCTGCTGGTGGCACTGTCATTAAAGTGAACCTGTTCATTTACTCAGTGTGGTAAATACACACCACAAATTTATCCCCAGGTTTATTTTTTTTCAGAACCAACCTCAAGTGCTACAAAATCTGCAGAGTATTGAAATTTCAAGTTTCAAGAGCTGACACTTTCCATCATGAGGGTTTAAGTGACAGTTTCTTTGAGGTAAATGAGTTTGCAGTGTTATACATCTGTTCTGAGTAGGAGGGCCTTTTCATCCTCTCTGAGTGCACTGCCAGGGCATTTTTCATTCATGAAACCTGTAATTACACAAATATATATAAAAAATATGTACAGTGGCGGAAACCAAAACCAGGACTCTATTGAGCAGCTTTATTAGCTGAGAGACATTGATACTGATAATTGAAGTATTACTTCACAATGACATTTTATAAACAGCATAAATTAGAGTTACGATAGCAGCACAATTTCGATGAAGAAGCCTGTAATTAATCATCCTCTTACATTATTATGCAGGCAGCCCAGGCCACTGTGTGCCTCTGATTTGGCTCTGGTGGAAGGTTTAAAACCTTCCGAAATTAAGTTTTAATACCTTTTTTTTTTTTTTTTTGAGGGGGTGGGGAAGTGACAGGTTCTCTGGACTGGTCATACCTCCACCCTGATACCTTTACATTCTACCCAAGTACTCTGGTAGCCTGCAGAAGAGTCGAGGCTAAACCCTACGAGAGCTCCATATCCGTGTTATGCCTTGTACACACGACCGGTTTTCCCGATGAGAAAACTGCCATTTTTTATATTGGTCGTGTGTATGCTCCCTAGCAGTTTTCTCAACGAAAAAACTGCCCGCAAAAAAATTAAAACCAGCTCTCGTTTTTCTCGTCGTGTTTCCCATCAGTCTTTTTCTGGTCGCGAAAAACGGTCGTGTGTATGCTTTTCCGAGGAGAAAAAAAACACGCATGCTCAGAATCAAGTATGAGACGGACGCTCGTTCTGGTAAAACTAGCGTTCGTAATGGAGATAGCACATTCATCACGCTGTAACAGACTGAAAAGCACAAGGCTGAAAAGCGCTAATCGGCTCTCACCAAACTTTTACTAACACGAGGATCAGCAAAAGTAGCTAAAAGGGTGGCGCCATTTGAATGGAACTTCCCCTTTATAGTGCCGTCGTACGTGTTGTATGTCACTGTGCTTTGGTCAAACTTTTTTTTTGCCTGAACGTGTGTATGCAAGGCAGGCTTGAGGAATTACGTCAGGAAAAACGTTGGTTTTTGGCATGTCAGGAAAACCGGTCGTGTGTACGAGGCATTAGAGCTTACACAGGGTTTATGACCTGCCCCCTCTCCCATGTGACAGGGTTATGGCATGGCATGGCATGGTGGTTGGCCACTTAGGTCCAAGCACTAAATCCTAGAAGGAAGGGGAGAAATTCATATGCCCTAAGACAGAGATGCCACAGAAAAATATCAGAGATTAGAGACATAACAGTACAAAAACAAATGGAGATATAACAAAACTATTTCAAATGTATATTTAGCTGACCAAAGGAGAGCAAATAAGAGAAGTTAATTGTGAATTTATGGGAACTCAAACAAAAAAATATGTTATGCTGGTATCTGACACCATACTGTATGTAGCAGCGTCTTTAGCCTCTTCCAGTCTAATGAGGACCTCTAAGACCAAAGATAGCTGACATCTTTCAATATGTAGTGGGTTGTGAGGCATAGTGGGTGCAAAGTAGGTGAAAGTCATTGGGTGGGGAGGGAGCAAATCATCAGTACTTCACTTTTTGAGTGATGTTCAGCTTTAGAAACTATTGCTGCTTAAAGGATAAGGATCTTACCCTTTTAAGGGAAGATATTTTTGTATGAATGGGCAATGTCAGGATTTAGGTCACTAAACAGTGCCTGTAAGTGCTTCTGGGGGGAAAAAAATCTGATTTAGCCTGGATACTTTCTTCCCTATTTAAGTCTTTTTTATAAGTAACTTTTTATTAAAGGTTTTCCAGAAAATACACAGTGTACATAGCATTCTGTAACATCATAGATAAGGAAAGTACAATACACTGAAGTGTCAATATTGTGGAGGAGAGTAAACAAAAGTATAGATGTGGATCACAAAATTATGGTACACAAAGTCAATGAATAGGTGACATTACCATTCCACAAAAAAGCAAATCCACTTGAACTAAACATTAGAAAAACTGTAATCCTGCAGTATATTAATAATAAAACGCGAAAAAGCAAGTACTCCGAGTGGTAAAGACAGAAAAAAAAGAATAGAAAAGAGGGGAAAAACGGGTGGGAGGAAGGCAAAAAGGAATGCCACTCTCCATCATCTCCATCACCAACCTACATCCCAGTAGCCAGATTAACTGATTAAAAAAAAAAGTGTAATCATGGCGGATCCTCCTGAGATGCCACAGTTCCCTTACTTTATTATGTTTTTCCAGAGTATTGTGTATACTTGCAGTAAGCTC
The DNA here is from genome assembly GCA_029206835.1 of Rana muscosa. Lineage (NCBI taxonomy): Eukaryota > Metazoa > Chordata > Amphibia > Anura > Ranidae > Rana > Rana muscosa. The sequence continues at coordinate 111,450,843 of CM055118.1, forward strand.
TTCCATTAATTCTACATTCTTAATTCTAGTGTATAGAGCAATATATTATGAGGGTTCTCCTTTTTTTCCAGTGGAGAGCGATCCCATTGAAGTCTTAAAGTAGAACTATAGACAAACATTTTTTTTTTCATTTTGGATAGAGCAAGAGAGCGTTATAACCCCAGTCAGATTTTATTTTATTTTTTCACCACCTGTGTCCCATTTTGGAGATTTTCCTTCACTTCGTGTCCTACATTCAAACAGAAAGTGAGAGGAGATCCCTGCAAATTAAGGGAATTCCTTTGGGACCCCCAGCTAACCAGAACTAATGTCCCTATTGGAAAATTTCCCCTCTTTTAACATTTCTGGGGACAACCCAAAATTTGAGATATTCTTTTACCTTCACTGCCAATGATAAAGAGGACAAATGGAGAGGGTGAATCTCCTAAAGGGGGGCACAGACCCCAATAAAAACTGACAGGTGTTCTAATCCCTCTCCACTCTATCCAAAACTAAAGAAATAGTTTTGCCTTTAGTTATACTTTGAGTGAAAATCTGCAAACCTATCCATTAGCATGTGTCCATATGAGTGTCTTATGTTGATCTCCATTTCCCCCAATACTCTATTACATATATATCAGTACTGTTTTTGTTTAAAAAAACTTTAAAGGCTGCCATGACTCAATTATAAAGTCTATATTCTGCTTTGTCTTCCCTGGGCTAAAGGTCAAACCCCTGTATTACATTGTAGCAGAGACAAAAGAGTTACATTGGATCCTAGCAGAGTAAGTTGACTTTCAGTGATCCTCTGCACTGCGTAGAGAATGCTTGATGCTCACAATTAAAGCCACTTGCTGGCGTCTCTAGATCCGTGCCCGATACCCAGCTGAATGTTGTTGCAGACGCCTTCTGATCAGCCTGATTACAGGATTACAGTAATGTAGTGTTCAGAGCTTTGTAGCTGCAAGTGTTGCCAAGTCCTTGTTTCCAATGGATTTGTGCTCCAAGTACCATACAGCAGAGGGAGCTGCAGAATTTTAAACCAAATCTCACAAGCCAGAGCGTGTAGAGACTAAAAATACAACACAGAGGACAAAAGGCCGGGTAGACTGTTCAGAAAGTCACCCTCATGGGACTGAAAATATAGGACATGTGCCTAAAGCAAAATTAGTATGAGTTTTATTTCAAATTATAGTAGAAAGAGTGGAGGTGTGCAGTCAATGAGAAGTCACCTTCTATGAAAGGGGCCACTAAATGTAATGCCGCGTACACACGATCGTTTTTCATGCCATTTTTAAAAAATGGCCATTAAAACCGATCGTGTGTATGCTCCAGAGCATTTTTAACGGCGTGAAAAACGGGCATTAAAAATTTCGAACATGCTCTATTTTTTCACGTCGTTTTTCATGTTGTTTTTTTTAACGACGTGAAAAACGATAGTGTGTATGCTTTTACGAGGTGAAAAAAAAGCGCATGCTCAGAATCAAGTATGAGACGGGAGCGCTCGTTCTGGTAAAACTAGCGTTTGTAATGGAGATAGCACATTCGTCACGCTGTAACGGACTGAAAAGCACGAGGCTGAAAAGCGCGAATCGTCGCTCAACAAACTTTACTAACATGAAGGGTGGCGCCATCCGAACGGAACTTCCCCTTTATAGTGCCGTCGTACGTGTTGTACGTCACTGCGCTTTGCTCGAGCGATTTTTTTAATGATCGTGTGGATGCAAGACAGGCTTGAGAGGAAACAACAAAAAAAACGACGAGAAAAACATCGGTTTAAAAAATGGCATGAAAAACGATCGTGTGTACGCCGCATTAGGCAATGTTATACTAAAAAAAGGGTTGCCTTCATATGACCTGTTACTCAGCCCTAAACTAGGCCTTTATCCCCTCATGCCCAAGAGAAGTAACCTATATAGAACTAGAATACACCATATTTAGGGTCTATTCACACTGCTGAACTGCGTAATGCATGCCATTTTTAGAATGGTTCTAAAGTCAAAATGTTTTTTTACCTTTTAAAGTGGAGTTCCACCCTGAAAAAAAAATCTACACCAAAAATCTAAAAAAAATAAATAATGAAAAAAAATAATAATTTTTTACTTACCAGAAATAGCGGTTGCTATGCGGAAGTCCCTCATCTGCCTCTTGATCCTCCGCGGTGGATCTTCTTCCTCGTCCTACACTCGGTGTCTTCTTGTGAATGGGGCGCGCTGCCTTCTGGGAACTGTGTGTATCTCAGAGAGCAGCCAGCCCATTCACAAAGCGCCACGCTGCTCGGGCATTCGCAGTCGGAAACGGGCAGTGAAGCCGCACGGCTTCACTGCCTGTTTCCCTTACTGAGGATGGTTGCGCGGGAGCTGCCAGGATCAAGGGATCGGCCTGGGGGGGGGGGGGGGCTGACATCGCGGGCGAGTAGGACAGGTACAGTGTTTGTAGTTGCTGACTTTAAAAAAAAATTGCGGGTGGAACCCTCCTTTAAGGCATTTTCCTGCACTAAGGTAAAAAAAAACAACCTACTACTACTTGTTCTGGGCCCCCTCCCCTCCATCACAAAACATTTTATCTGTGTAGGGCCCACAACCTCTAACAGTGTTCCACAATGTTCCCCAACCTCCCACAGTACCCCGCAGACCCTTCCTGAAACCTCATCCCCCACAGGGCCACCAAGTCTGCTGCACTTACCAACCCCAGAATCCCCATCATCCCACAGTGACCTCCATTCCATTCACACCTCCCCTTTCTATCCATATGCACCTGGTGGCTTCATCTGTTCACATCACCCCCATTTTTTTTGACCGAGTGCCTCTCCTTATGGAGTTTCTGTTTCCCCTATTTCCAGAGTCACGATTAGACATGTGCACTGCCGAAAAATTTGTTTTTTTCGTTTTCGTTTCATTGTTTTTTTTTGCTTTTTTCAGAAATTCTAAAAATTTGGAATTCGGAAATTCAACTTTCCAAATTTCCCATTTTCGAATTTTAGATTTTCGAATTTTGCTATTTCGAATCTCGAATTTTCGAATCTCGAATTTTCGAATCCCGAATTTTCGAAATTCCGAATTTCCGAAATTTAAAAATTTGTAAATTTCGGAATTAACTAATTTGTCAAAATTGGTTGAACGAATTTGGAACTGAACGAATTGCACATGTCTAGTCACTATTGCCCGACCTCCATTAGACATCTGGTGTCATGGATATGCATTAATGTCTGTCTGCCATCTTACCTTTCCTCCTCATGTGTTCATCTTAGAGACCAGACCCCCTTCACCTGGCTTCCTTTATAATCTCCTCCCAGCCAGACTCCACCCCAGGCCCTATCACAGAACACTATATTAACCTGTGCACTGCAAGCCTGCTTCGCTGATCAACGTGTTTGTTAGCCATTGTGTGTTTGGGTTCCTGCCTGCCGTGTGCTACGTCTGTCTCTCCGTTACATATTTGGCTTGTCCCCGACTATCCCTGTCTGCTCGTGACCCTTGACCTTCGGCTTGTCCTTCGTTATCCTTGTCTGCTTGTGGCCCTTGACCTTCAGCTTGTTATTCGTTACTCTTATATCTTGCTCTGCTGCTTCCCCTCTTTTCCCCTTATCCTACGGGGCGTGAGCTAGGAGACTCTAGGGGCCGCGACCTGGACCCAGCCTGCAGCATAACATCCTCACCACTAGAGGCTCTGGAGAAGACCTGCTGGGTCTTAGACTCCGCACCCTGGGGAATCTTGGCTCTAGCTTCCTATAGGATCCCGGTTGTGCTCCTCTGGTCCCGCTTTCCACAACCACCCAGTTTCCTATCCGCAGCAGTCAGCCATAGGGTTCACTACCTTGCGGTGCACTCCTGTCCCCCTACAGTGTGCATCTGTCACCTGGCCATAGGTGACCTGACAGTTTGATCAGCCATGGACCCGGCTGACAGGCCGCTCCCCACGGATGATCCATTACAGGGCATAGTCCATAGACTTGAGACCCAGGAATCAGATCAGACTCAGGTGATGCGATTCCTCCAGGATCTGGCTTCTCGCTTTGAGCAGCTTCAGACCTCCTTGGGAACCCCAAATCTGCAACTTAAAAGTACAACCAGCGGCTGCGCCTTTCGCATCAGTCGCAGCCACACACTCACTAGAACTGCCAGCTCCGTTCCGTTTCTCTGGGGACTCCAAGGCCTGCAGGGGGTTTCTCAGCCAATGTACGATCCATTTTGAGCTTCAGCCTCAAAACTTCCTGTCTGATCGGGCTAAGGTAGCCTATATCATCTCCCTCCTCTCCGGTGAAGCTTTAGCCTGGGCTGCCCCCCTGTGGGAAAGGAATGATTCGGTGGTTTCCATCCTGTCCGACTTCTTGGAGCTCTTTCGGAACATCTTCGAGGAGCCGGCTCAGGCTTCTTCAGCGGCTAGTGCTGTCTTACGTCTTCGCCAAGAAGCTAGTTCAGTGGGACACTACGCTCTTCAGTTCCGTATCCACACAGCTGAATTGAGCTGGAATAATGAGGCCCTGGTCGCTACCTTTTTACATGGCCTCTCTGACCGAGTGAAAGACGAATTAGCGGGAAGAGCCATTCCCGTCGGTCTGGATGATGTAATTTCTTTGTGCAACCAGATCGACATTCGTTTTCAGGAGAGGTCGCTAGAAAAAAGACGCCAGCACTCTCTGGGTCCTAGCCAGTCTGAGCTCCCCTCCCTTCATCCCGTGGAGCATCTTCTGCCTGCTGAGGGACCTATGCAGCTGGGCCGGACCAGACTAACCCCCAAAGAACGTGCTAGGCACAGAACTCTGGGCTTGTGCCTCTATTGTGGGGGCAAGGGTCATTTTCGTGACTTTTGCTCGCTTCTGTACAGGAAACGCTCGGGCCTAATACATTTGGAAGGTGGAGTATTGGACCCTGAAACATCACCTTCTCGCCTTCTCCTGCCGGTGTTCCTTCATGTAGGCACTTCTCCTCAATCAACCCTTGCATATCTGGATTCAGGGGCAGCCGGCAATTTTATGGATTGGGGAACTGCTTCTTCTATGAAGCTTACCCTTTCACCTCTCGCTACCCCATTGGTAGTCTCGGCAATTGATGGCACTGTTCTCCCAGGGGGCCCTATTCGCTTCCAGACGCTACCCATCAGGATGTCGGTAGGGATTCTCCACCAGGAGTGGATATCCTTTCTCATTCTACCCAAGGCCTCTACCCCCATTGTATTGGGCCTTCCTTGGCTGCAGCTCCACTCTCCACATGTGGACTGGGCCTCTGGGCAGGTCCTGGCTTGGGGTCCCTCATGTTTCTCGTCATGTCTTCTCAAGGTGGCCCCCAAAGAGAGACTTCCGGTTGCTACCACTTCTGTTTCTTCTGATCTTCCCGCTGCATACAGCGATTACCGGGATGTGTTCTGTAAGAAATCAGCTGAGGTGCTTCCTCCCCACAGGTCTTTTGACTGTGCTATTGATCTTGTCCCCGGAGCAACTCTGCCCAGGGGTCGTACCTACCCTCTGTCCATCCCAGAGACCCAGGCCATGTCTGAGTATGTTGCAGAGAATCTGGAGAGAGGTTTCATCCGGAAATCCGCATCACCTGCAGGGGCAGGGTTCTTTTTCGTTGCCAAAAAGGATGGTACCCTAAGACCCTGTATCGACTATCGAGGTTTAAACGCGGTTACTATTAAAAATCGATACCCCTTACCCTTAATATCTGAACTATTCGATAGGTTGAAGGGTGCCTCCATTTTCACCAAGTTGGATCTCAGAGGCGCGTACAATCTCATTCGAATACGGGAGGGTGACGAATGGAAGACTGCATTCAACACTAGAGACGGGCATTACGAATACCTGGTGATGCCTTTTGGTTTGTGTAATGCCCCAGCTGTGTTTCAAAACTTCGTCAATTAAATCTTCAGAGATCTGCTGTACCAGTTTGTTGTCATCTATCTGGATGACATTCTGATCTTTTCTGAAAATCTGCTCGTCCACAGAAACCATGTCCGCACTGTACTTCAGCGTCTTAGAGAGAACAATCTCTATGCCAAGCTGGAGAAATGTTCCTTTTGAATGTTCTGAGGTCCTGTTTTTGGGGTGCTTTGTCTCATGTTCGGGTCTTCGTATGGATCCTGCGAAGGTCTTGGCTATTACCAACTGGCCTCTTCCTGCTAGCCTCAAGGCCACACAGCGCTTTCTTGGCTTCACAAATTATTATAGGCAGTTCATAAGGAATTACTCTTCCATTGCTGCGCCTATTATCGCTTTAACCAAGAAGGGTGCGAATGCCAAAGACTGGCCTCCCGAAGCTGTCTCTGCATTTCACGACCTGAAACAGGCCTTTGTTTCTGGACCTCTCTTGAGGAGACCAAATCCTGGGGATGCATTTTTTATTGAAGTGGACGCTTCCTCAATGGGGTTGGGAGCTGTGCTTCTTCAATTCTTTGAGAAGAGACGTCAACCATGTGCGTTCTTCTCCAAAACAAATTCTCAGGCAGAGAGGAATTATGCCATTGGTGATCGGGAACTTCTCGCAATTAAATTGGCGTTAGAGGAGTGGCGTCATCTCTTGGAGGGTTCCCCTCACTCCATAACGATCTTTACTGACCACAAGAATTTACAGTATCTACAGAATGCTAAACGTCTGAATCCTAGACTGGCCAGGTGGAGTCTCTTCTTTGCCCGTTTTAATTTCACGATTTCTTACAAACCTGGTTCCTGCAACGGTCGGGCTGATGCGCTCTCTAGGTAATTTGACACTTTTGACGAGGAGTCCGCCCCTGAACCTGAGCCGATCATTCCAACCTCGTGCATTGCTGCCCACTCTACCACCCTGAAGTCAAAGATTCCGCCTGGTAAGACCTTTGTCCCCACTGAACTAAGAGCTAAGATCCTTCGTTGGGGACATGATTCCAAGGTGGCAGGTCATTCTGGATTCCTCCGATCCTTCTTACTCATTAGTCGTCACTACTGGTGGCCTAATCTCCGCTCAGATGTCAAAGACTACGTTAAGGCTTGTCATGTCTGTGCTCAGTCTAAATCCTCCACACAAGCTCCTGCTGGTCTCCTCATGCCCTTGCCCATCCCTAAGGAGCCCTGGGCTCATATTGCCATGGATTTTATCACCGACCTCCCACTGTCTGAGAATAATACAGTCATTTGGGTGGTAATCGATCGGTTCTCCAAGATGGCTCATTTTGTTCCTCTTCCTGGTCTTCCTTCTGCTCCTGCCTTGGTTCCCATTTTTATTCGAGAAATTTTCCGCCTCCATGGGGTTCCTTCTCATATTGTTTCCGACAGGGGAGTCCAATTTACGTCTCGTTTTTGGAGAGCCTTTGCATATCCCTCAATATTGTCTTGGATTTTTCCTCTTCCTACCACCCTCAATCCAATGGACAGACTGAGAGGGTTAATCAGGAGTTAGAGGTCTTTCTTCGCACCTTTGTGTCTTCTCATCATGACGATTGGTCCTCTCTACTTCCATGGGCAGAATTCTCCCATAACAATCATGTGAATACCAGCTCGCAGAAGACACCCTTTTTCACTGTTTATGGAAAACACCCTCAACTTCCTCTTCCCATGACCTGTTCTCCAGATATTCCGGCTTTTGGCTTCGGTTCAGGAGTCTCTCAATTCTGTTTGGGGTGACGTTCATGATTCCCTCCGGGCAGCTGCTGAAAAATTCAAAGGCTTTGCCGACCGCCGCAGGCGTAAACCGCCTTCTCTTCAGCCAGGGGACAAAGTCTGGCTCTCCACCAGGAACATCAAGCTCCGAGTTCCTTCTCTGAAGTTTGCTCCACGATTCATTGGTCCATACACTGTAACTGCTAAACTGAATCCAGTTTGTTTCAAACTCCAGATTCCTAAGGGCCTTAAAATCACTAACTCCTTCCATGTTGCCCTTCTGAAGCCTTTAGTCCTCAATAAATTCTCTCGTCCTCTCCCTACCGTGGTGCCTGTCTCTGAGGATAATCAGGAGTACGAGGTCAGTCAAATTCTGGACTCCCGACTTTGTAAAGGCGTTCTTCAGTACCTCGTTCATTGGAAGGGGTTTGGTCCTGAGGAGAGGTCTTGGATCACTGCATCTGAGGTCTTTGCACCTCGTCTGTTAAAGGAGTTTCATCTGAAGTTTCCCTCCAAGCCTGGGCCCAGGCGGGGAAGGGGGAGGCCTCGTAAGAGGGAGGGTACTGTCATGGATATGCATTAATGTCTGTCTGCCATCTTACCTTTCCTCCTCATGTGTTCATCTTAGAGACCAGACCCCCTTCACCTGGCTTCCTTTATAATCTCCTCCCAGCCAGACTCCACCCCAGGCCCTATCACAGAACACTATATTAACCTGTGCACTGCAAGCCTGCTTCGCTGATCAACGTGTTTGTTAGGCATTGTGTGTTTGGGTTCCTGCCTGCCGTGTGCTACGTCTGTCTCTCAGTTACATATTTGGCTTGTCCCCGACTATCCCTGTCTGCTCGTGACCCTTGACCTTCGGGATGTCCTTCGTTATCCTTGTCTGCTTGTGGCCCTTGACCTTCAGCTTGTTATTCGTTACTCTTATATCTTGCTCTGCTGCTTCCCCTCTTTTCCCCTTATCCTACGGGGCGTGAGCTAGGAGACTCTAGGGGCCGCGACCTGGACCCAGCCTGCAGCATAACATCCTCACCACTAGAGGCTCTGGAGAAGACCTGCTGGGTCTTAGACTCCGCGCCCTGGGGAATCTTGGCTCTAGCTTCCTATAGGATCCCGGTTGTGCTCCTCTGGTCCCGCTTTCCACAACCACCCAGTTTCCTATCCGCAGCAGTCAGCCATAGGGTTCACTACCTTGCGGTGCACTCCTGTCCCCCTACGGTGTGCATCTGTCACCTGGCCATAGGTGACCTGACATCTGGGACATTTTAGGGACTTATCTGGTCCCTTGTTCCCCCCTCCACAACTCCCCGAGAGGACAGTATGGACCATTGGGCAATATCCCCTGTTTTTGCTGTTTGTACCCACATTTGTGAAGCTTATGCTAAAAAAGTATGGATCCAAATTGAATATTTTGTCTGCACTGTAATGCCGTGTACACACGATCGGAATTTCCAACAACAAATATTCGATGTGAGCTTTTGGTCGGAAATTCCGACTGTGTGTATGCTCCATCGGACATTTTCTGTCGGAATTTCCGACAACAAATGTTTGAGGTTCTCTATTTTTCCGACAACAAAAGTTCTTGTCGGAAATTCCAATCGTGTGTAGACATTTCCGACGCACAAAATTGCTGCGCATGCTCGGAATCAATTCGACACTTGCTCAAAATCATTGTACTTTATTTTTCCTCGGCTCGTCATAGGGTTGTACGTCTCCGCGTTCTTGGCCATCGGAATTTCCGAGCAACATTTGTGCGACCGTGTGTAGGCAAGACAAGTTTGAGCGAACATCCGTTGAGAAAAAAAAAAACACGGTTTCGTTGTCGGAAATTCCGATCATGTGTACGCGGCATAAGTAGTTTTGCACTTTGCTTGTCCAAACAAGTGTGTGGGTTTTTTTTTTGTCTTCTAACAACCTGGTCTCTGCTTTCAGATATTTAGATATATTTCTCCTGAGGATGCGAGTGTTATCTCACGAAACACGTCGAGATTCAATTTATAGACATCTGTTCCCTGGATTACCAGGCATGTCATGATTCATGTAATTATGGTTACCTTATGTGCATCTATTTGGAAAATGTGCTTTAAGACTTTTTAATGTGATTGAAAAAATGTTTTTAGATCTTGTATTTAAATAATAAACTACACTTAAAAAAAAAAAAAAAAATGGTTTGTGTCTCCTAAAGTCCTGTGAGCACTTTTGGATTGTATTTGACCTTTCCATTCAGAGTCTTCCAGAGCATTTCAGTACATGTTTTTCATTTCCATATTTTTATTGTGGGAGTATAAACTTTATTCATTACTGTTGGGGCATGGAAGGTGTACATAACCTGGTCTGAGAACAAATACATGCTTATTTTCCCATGCTCTATCCCTTAAAGATTCTGCAAGTACAGAAAAAGAATTTTCTTTAATTTTATAGATAACATGTTGTATTGCATAGTGGTGATAGTATTAGAAAGGGTGAGGTGCATTGTAGCACCAGATTGGCTCTAATTATATTTGCTCATAGTTATTTGCATTTGAATTGTTGAAAATGCTACATTTGACGACTATGGAGGGAGGTGTATTGTAGCGCCACACAGATATATGTGTTTTTCACTCAGTTATATCTTCATGATATAATTGTGGTGGTGGCAGGTACTCATTACAACACAAAAAACACACCCTAGCGCAGGATCTATTTTCTATACAGAAAAATAACTGTTGATGTGCCAAAAACATTATGTGCTCCTACCTCCCTCTTTGACATGACAACAACACAGCGTATTTTGGCTCTGAATTCCAAGGCATGTAGTGTCAGCCTGCCTACTTTATTTCTGATGCATTACAAAGACTTCTCTTCATCAACCTCCCACCTCCTATAACTGTGCACAGTCAGAGAGCACAGGAATTTATCAGCTCACAAGATTTTTGTCAGGATCAACAGGTATTTTTTTTTTTGCACTTCTTGAAATCATGAAAGTTTTCCTATGCACCCATTTGTTAACCACTTAAGGACCGCCTCACGCCGATATTCGTCGGCAGAATGGCACGGCTGGGCACAAGCACATACAGGTACATCCTCTTTAAGAAGCCCAGCCGTAGGTCACGCTTGCGGCGCCGGCGCGCTCGCGAACTGGTCCTGAGCTCCGCGCCCACGGGACCCGATCGCCGCCGGTGTCCCGCGATCGGGTCACAGAGCTGAAGAACGGGGAGAGGTAAGTGTAAACAAACCTCTCCCCGTGCTTCCTAGTGTGAATGTCACTGATCGTCTGTTCCCTGTCATAGGGAATGACGATCAGTCACACACCAAGCCACGCCCCCACACAGTAGTAATCACTCCCTAGGAAACACTTAACCCCTTCAGCGCCCCCTACAGGTTAACCCATTCACTGCCAGTGTAATTTTCACAGTAATCAGTGCATTTTTATAGCATTTTATGGTCCCAAAATGGTGTCAAAAGTGTCCGATGTGTCCGCCATAATGTCGCAGTCACGATAAAAATCGCTGATCGCCGCCATTACTAGTAAAAAAAAAAAATATTAATAAAAATGCCATGAAACTATCCCCTATTTTGTAGACGCTATAACTTTTGCGCAAACCAATCAATAAACGCTTATTGCGATTTTTTTTTTTTTTACCAAAATGTAGTAGAATACGTATCGGCCTAAACTGAGGAAAAAAAAAGTTTTTTTATATATTTTTAGGGGATATTTATTAGAGCAAAAAGTCAAAAAAATAGAATTTTTTTCAAAATTTTCCCTCTATTTTTGATCAAATACCACCAAAAGAAAGCTCTATTTGAGGGAAAAAAAGGACGTCAATTTTGTTTGGGAGCCACGTCGCACGACCGCGCAATTGTCAGTTAAAGCGACGCAGTGCCGATTCGCAAAAAGGGGCTTGGTCCTTTAGCAACAAAATGGTCCGGGGCTTAAGTGGTTAAACAATAACTTTTTAACTGCTTCGCAAACGAAAGCACATATGAAGCCTTCATTTAATAATTTTGTTTTTAAAAGTACTTAAAGTGTTACTAAACCCAAGACCCTGCATTCACTATATCTGGTCTCCCACAGTACACAGAACATGGAAACCTTTTCTCATCAGCAGTTTTTTGACTTCTATCAGTGTCTGGTTAAAGCTTGTAGGAGTACTTTTAATTCTCTGACTGTCCTATGAGGCTGCAGGAGCCCTGCAATCAGTCTGGACAGTGCTGATTGGCCCTGTGCTGTCTACATGCACCCTCCCAAGAAAGAAAATACAACTCTCTAGGAATACACACCAAACTGAGCATGTGCAGAGTGACTCCAAAGGCTCTGTCTTATCAGGAGATGGATTGGGGACAGTGAAAGAAGGGGAAGATCAGAGAAGACAGGATCAAACAGCCTTTTTACACAATGCGCAGGATTAACCCCTTAGGCTCCACAGTGAGTATACCAAGCATGCTTTGCTGCATATACAGATTGATTTTACTTTTGTAGGTTTAGTTACAATTTAAATGAAGCGGAATAAAGGAAAAACATGCAAATAAATGCAGTTCCAGTTTGTTTATTGCAAAATGTCCTTTGTATAATTATTACTATTCCAAATATTTTCAATCATTATTTTCTCCTAATTATCCTGAATGTAGAGACCCCTAAATATAGTATGTGTAAATTTTGATACAGCAGCTGGTTGAGAATCAAGGGGTTATATTTTTAGATTTCTACACATTAAGCATTTCCAGTACTGTGCTCTGTGTTCAATGGCTGTAATTTACTGCTTATTACAAAAAATCCTAAAAAATTTATGATATGACCTAACACTAATTAACTAACTCATCTGTTGTAGATAAAACACTAACCCGCTAACAAGCTGACTCAATTTAACCTAAGTTTATTATTTTAATGACTTTATTCGTTTTAATCTTTACTCTTTTTTCTTTTTATTTACATTAATAATTACTTTTACACTGTGCCTGCTGTCTGTTTCACAGATCTTGTCTTCTCACAGTTGTAGCTACTGGGAGAGGAGATATAACATGGCAGGCAGCAGTTTGTTTGCACACTTTTATCTCTTTATTTCGTCCATTTCTTTCTTTTTAACAATATAGTTATCGTACACCTCTGTGACATTACAGGAGAGATCCTGGGAACACCTGGGGATCAGAAATTTTGGAGGAAGAGGCTCCACCACTCCATCACCAGAGATTAAAGCCACCCAAAGATGGAGCGATTTTCTTTCCTGCAACCACAGATTGCAGGAAAAAAATAATCGCTCGATTCCCTTCCGCTGAGCCATTGTGCTGAATATAATATAATAGCATGTAGAATCCGACAGGCTGGTTGTACAGATATTAGAGAGCCGTCCCTGCTGGGAGAACACAGTGATTATTGCTAACGGCTATAGCATGCTGTTGATCGATGTATCGACTTCGGTACAATCAACCTGCCCATACAGTCCCTGTCTATGGCCAGCTTTAGAATTCTCAGCATTCCCAGGATCTCACCAGAAGGCCCATGTTACACTCATCTAAGTGCCATGGACAGGTGTCAAGGGCCAAGGTAACTTTATTTTTGTAACTTTTCTCCTAATCAGTTTCTTTACAAAGGCAGCATTTTTACAGTAGGATAACCTATAAGCACACCTTGTATTTTGATGAAAGGTCAACTTTAAGACTTAAAGTGGTTCTAAATGCTCAAGGTTTTTTACCTTCATGCAACCCCCCAGACCCCCTAGTACTTACCTTAGCTCCATCTCAATCCAGCGATGTGCACAACAGTCTTCGGGGACCTTTGGCTCCCGCTGCTATCAATCACAGCCAGTGACACAATAAGAAAAGAGAGGGGCAGGCTCTGTGTCTGAATGGACACACAGAGCAGTGGCTCGGAAGTGAGCCTGCTTGGGTGCCACCACAGCAAGCTGTTTGCTCTGGGGGCACTTGACAGAAAGGTGGACCCAAGGGGCGATTGTTGCATGTAGGGCAGACCATTCAGGTGGATAGGCTTCCCTATGTGTGATGAGTGAAAATGCTCCAAAACGCCTCCCCCCGACAAAAAACAAAACAAACAAAAACGCATTTGGGAATGAAAGTTCCTGCTATGCAGAAATGTGAGCGGGGCTTGACAGTTGAGTATTTCTGTCCACTCCCTTCTCTGTAATTGTATGAAGATGGCCATACACTATGCAATCTGATTGTGTATTGTGTATTTAGTGAGAAGGGTGATCACTGATTGATTGCATTTCATTTAAAAAATGTGCAGCTGGGAATAGGAGGGTGGATGATGCAGGGTGTGTGCTAATGAGGTCAGCTGGTTAACTCCTTCCTGTGTCATGACCTACAGTCTGTTCAGGAAGTAAGGCAGAAGCAATAGATATGTTTGGAAACATGGATGGAGGACAGTAAGGTACGTTTCTGTAGATTTTATGGAAAGCTTTTATATTTGTGCAAAAAAAGTACATGAATGCTATATTGGTACATAGGGGAGCTTGAATTTAGATTAAAAAAAAAGTGAACAAAGGTGAACTTATCCTTTAAAAAACAAAACAAAAAAAAAATACTTTAATATCACTTTAAATTGCCCCCTCCCTAACAACATTTACCGAGTATATAAATCCTAACAATGAACTTTTTACTTCCTTTTGGTATTTTATATATGCCATTTAAAATGTCTTATATCTGTTTGTTAAGTGCAAAAAAAAAACTTTGATCTTGTCAGAAATTCAGAACTGCCCTGCACACTTCCTGTGGAATTTTAAAGATGCTCTTTAACCCTCATTGACACTTAGCATTTACAGAAATTGAAAAAGCGCACAGAAAACGTGTTTTGGAAACACGCTGCAAACACGCACCGCGCTTGCGATGCCATTAAGACCCCTTTCACACTGGGGCAGGAGGTGTGCTGGCGGTATAGCGCTAAAAATAGCGCCTGCAAACCGACCCTAAACAGCGTCTTCTGTGCAGGCTTTCACACTGGAGCGGTGCGCTAGCAGGACCGCTCCAAAAGTCCTGCTAGCAGCATCTTTGGAGTGGTGAGAGGAGCGGTGTGTTTACCGCTCCTCCACCGCTCCTTCCCATTGAAAGCAATGGGAAACCGCGGTATTAACCCTTTTTCGGCCACTAGCGGGGGTAAAACCGCACCACTAGAGGCTGAATACCGCCGCAATTCCGACGGTATAGCGCCGCTAAAAATAGCGGCGCTATACCGCCAGCGCACCTCCCGCCCCAGTGTGAAAGGGGACTCATTGTTAATCAAACCCTAGGCATGGTTAGCAGACTAGTGTTGTGCCATATGCTTCGTCGCACAGGAAACACGCCAAAATGCGTACTGAAAAAACATGCCCTGCTCTATGCCCAAAAAAAGTTGTGGAGCTACTTTGGCACATTTATTGTGCGCATTGCAGCCTCTTCAAGTGAATGGGCTACCCTATGTGCAACGCATGGAAACGCATGAAAATGCATGAAAAAACAAATATGATTGAGGCCTAATACAAAACAGCAACATATGGAGCTGAGGTTTGAGCTGTTTAGTCTGTTCAGCTGGTTGGCTAGGGTCACGTCTAATTTTCACAGCTACCCTGGAAACCTTTGTTACCCATGTAGTTGCAAGATAACAGCCAACCACCCCCAACACAATACCAAAGAAATCAAAATGTCCTTAAAGAGATATTAAAGGCTTATTTCTTTTTTTAGGAATAAAAAACATGTTTACTTACCTGCTCTGTGCAAAACCATGGGTCTCCCGCTGGCGGTCCTGGCCCCTCCCTCCTGCCGAATGCCCCCATAGCAAGCTGCTTGTTATGGGGGCACCTGAGCAAGCTTGCTCCTGAGCCGCTACTCTGTCTGTCAATTCAGACACAGTGCACAGCTCTACCCCACCTCTGCTCTATCCTCAGTGGCTCACTGGCTGTGATTGGCTCCTACTGCTGTCTCAGCCAATGAGGAGGCAGAGACTCTGGATCAAGATGGGCTCAGATAAGTATAAGGGGGAGCTGGGGCTGCTGCACACAGAAGGTTTTTTTACCTTCATGCAGAGAATGCATGAAGGTAAAAAACCTTGATCCTTTACAACCACTTTAATCACTAACGATGAACAATTGTCCCAGAGTTCATGCACCATGGTGATTGAATTATATAATTAGAACAGGGTGGTTCCACCAATATTCATACCTCCCATTGTGTCCTTGGACAATCAACATCTACCTACATGCCATTATAATTTGATTAAGGTTGCTGGGTTAAATGTTGGGGTATGTTCCCAACACTCATTAGAGCTGATGAGTGGCCAAACATCTTAAACATTATATAAAGTCCAGTTGAATTGGAGCAACAGCTACTAACTGCACATACGTTACTGACTACAAAACCATACAAATTTCTTGGAGAAACGTCACCATTAAATATGATTGTCCCCACAAACATACATAGGCCATCAGATGTGTCAGAACACCTTTACTTATTATGCAGACCTGGTTATGAAAGAAAAAAACATTTCTTAAATCATTAATGTGTCTAAATGATCATAAAAGATCACTATACTAAACAGAAAAAGGCAGTGTCTAGCGTAATATTGAACAAACTAAATCAACAATCATAATGGAAAATTAAATTTAATGGAATTTTTCTACAGTTTGACCTGAAGGCAGAAAATTGTACACTTTGACTATAATATTTGTTGAAACTACTCTAATCTGTTAAAATTGATTTTTAATTGGTTTGCAAGGGCTTGGGTATGTCATTGTTCATTGCTGTTTGTCATTAAATTGGTCTATATGTGAATGATTTGATTTGCCAGATCAGAAGTCTTTCTTAAGGATAAATGTGTATTTAAAGCTCTAGGTAGATATGAAACAAATTACAATTTAGATCAGTTAAAATAGATTTATTACAATACTTAGTTGTGTTTTTACATATGTAGCGCCACCCCCCGAAGGAGCCGCTTGATGAATTTGGATGTTCTGATCTCTGCCTCAACTCCAAGAATGACCTCAGCCCCTCTAGCACACTTGGTTAAAAAAAATTACTGCAAACACATTTAAGGACACACGTGGAAAACTGTTATCCTGGCTATGGATTATCATCAAAAAGAGACACACACCTGGTAGTGATAAACAAATTGAATATTTGATCACAGTTTAAAGCATATGGAAGCTTACAGCACTGTTAAACCTTTCTGCAAATAATTAATACATTAGAAAACTTTCAATATTTAGATTAGCCCATTTCTAAATTTACAGTTGCTATGTGCCCATTAGGGATGAGCTTTATGTTCGAGTCGAACATGAGTTAGACTCGAACATTGGCTGTTTGCCCGTTCGGCGAACAGCAAACAATTTGGGGTGTTCGTGTCAAATTCGAAAAGCCGCAGAACACCGTTAAAAGTCTATGGGAGAAATCAAAAGTGCTAATTTTAAAGGTTAATATGCAAGTTATTGTCATAAAAAGTGTTTGGGGACCTGGGTCCTGCCCCAGGGGACATGTATCAATGCAATTTTTTTTTTTAAATGGCGTTTTTTTCGGGAGAAGTGATTTTAATAAGGATTAAAGTGAAACATTAAAAGTGAAATATTCCTTTCAATTTCGTTCCTGGGGGGTGTCTAGAGTATGTCTGTAAGGCCCCTTTCACACTGAGGCGCTTTGCAGGCGCTATTGCGCTAAAAGTATCGCCTGCAATGCGCCCCAAAAAAGCCGCTCAATTGTATCCAATGTGAAAGCCCGAGGGCTTTCACACTGGAGCGTTGCGCTTGCAGGAGGGTCAAAAAACTCCTGCAAGCCGCATCTTTGAGGCGCAATAGGAGCGGTAAAAATACCGCTCCTATAGCGCCCCTGCCCATTGAAATCAATGGGGTAGCGCCTCCAAAACGCCACAAAGAGGCGTTGTTGCTGGCTTTTTTAACCCATTTTCGGCCGCTAGCGGGGGTTAAAACCCCCCGCTAGCGCCCGCAAATCGCGGCTAAAAATACAGTGTAGCGGCGCTAAAAATAGCGCCGCTATACCGCCAGCGCATCCAGCGCCTCAGTGTGAAAGTAGCCTAAAGTCGCTCATGTTTCCCGTGTTTAGAATTGTCCCTGCACAAAATGTAATTTCTGAAGGAAAAAACGTCATTTAAAAAGGGCCTGGCAAGGGACTGTGGGGGGGACCCCTGACGTTTTTTTCAATGACTTTGATCTGTATTGCCAGGGAGCCAACAATTCATTATAGCTGCGAGTGGTTTTAAATGACTTTTTTTCCTTCAGAAATGACATTTTGTTCAGGGACAATTCTAAACACGGAAAACATGTGCAAATTTACAGGCATACTTTAGACACCCCCCATGTACGAAATTTAAAGGAATATTTCACTTTTATTGTTTTACTTCAAGCATTATTAAAATTACTGCTCCCGAAAAAATGGCAGTTGTTAAAACTTTTTTTTGCATTGATAACATGTCCCCTGGGGCAGGACCCAGGTCCCCAAACACTTTTTATGACAATAACTTGCATATTAGCCTTTAAAATTAGCACTTTTGATTTTTCATGTTCGTGTCTCATAAACATTAATGGTGTTCGCGTGTTCGAACAAATTTTTTGCCTGTTCGCATGTTCTGGTGCGAACCGAACAGGGGGGTGTTCGGCTCATCCCTAGTGCCCATAACACAGACGCTGAGAGAGAGGAGAGAAGATTTTTCAACTTCTCAGTTCCTTCTGGGCCACAAGCCCCATTGAAAGGAACAACACAAAAAGAAGAAATGGGTTAACAGGTACAGTAAGCACAATTCTGTAAAGGGGGTCCTGGGTTGAAGAGTACTAGTATCTTCTGCTAGCAAACGTTGGAGCCCTTTGAAAAGAAAGTAGGTTTAATCAAGCAAAGTTAGAAAGTAATCCTCTAGGAAATCCCAGAATAGGTGTCTGCATGCAGTGTCTGTACTGTGTTAAGAAGGACATTTTGGATTTTCACCCGCTCACCAATCCTCTGTGCGATGACATAATGGAAATTCCAAATGCTGGTTCAGGCTCCTAGCAATGTTGTAAGACACTGGATCACCTCCTGTCTGCCGATCAGAATGGCTGGTAGGTAAACTGGCAAGGTGACCAGACATCAGCCGACTGAACACCTGGATGGATATTGCGATCCATGAAGCAGTGTGGATTGTCCCTACTGGGCGGCACTGGGTTGCTGAGCAGCAGGGTTTTTTGGGCTGAACAGTGGAAAACCGTGTAGTTGTCATTGTTCCTGGCTTCCCTCAGCCTCCTGTCAGCACTCTCACAAAAAGCATAGCTAGCAGGTGCTGCTAGACAGTGTGGCTCTCTCGTCTTCTTTCAGATGGAGTTTCACCACACAGTCCTGTCACGATCCCTATCGTGCCAAGCAGACGGCCAAGCCCCAAGTGGCTCTAGGTGTTATTGAACCCAGGACTGTCTGTTGTTGCTTCGGTTGCTTTGCCTCTGAGCCACTCCTCAGTTCGGTATCCTGCCTGCTTTCCAGCCAAGCCTAGTTCTGAATGATGTGCTGAAGGATTTTCTCTGGATCTCACCTTGCAATCAGTACCTGTCACTCCTGGTTCAGCTGAGGCAGGTTACCTAATCAACTGGGTATAAAACACTGCCTCACTCTGAGGGGATTTGTCAGTTCATTGTCTCTAGTTTTGCCAAGTGTTCCTGTATTCTAGTTGCAGTATTCCAAGACTGACCCCGGCTTCAGACCCTGGCTTGTTCTTTGTTTATCCTGACTTCTGGAATCTCTGTCTACGGCTTTACCTCGACTATCCTTTGGCAAATTCCTGTCAAGCCCCCGTGCACAGACTCACAGCCCTGGTAGCTTCTTACCTTGTTACCGTGGGCTGTGTGTATTTTCAAGGGTGAGCATACATCTCTGCATTATGGACTCCAACCATGATGAACTAACCAACATGGAGTCCACAGGGATGTACAAAATGCTCACCTCCCTTGCTCTGCAAGTTTCCAGCCTTGGCCAGACCGTTTTGGAACTACAGCAAGAAGTTCAATTACTTAAAGGCACAGTACGCCCAGCCCCGGATTCAGCATGTCCTGAGCCATTTGTGGTGATGACTGAGAGGTCTTGGACAGCTGGGAAGCATTCATGTTTGCTCTGGACTCTCGCATTCCTGTTTCTAAGAAAACCAGTGTTCCCAAGTCTGCTCTCTATTCACGTGGCCTATGGGTATTCAGGGACAGGAATACCCTGTACGGATATGACTCCAAGCCATCCCAGTATGTGTCATGCTATGAAGCTCTAACCCCACAAAGCCTAGACGTTCCGGAGGATATAACCCCACAAAGCCTAGACGCTCTGGAGGATATACACACACCTACCCTGGAAGATGTGGAACCCATGGAGATCGGGGCCATCCGGTCCAAGCTATCTAAAGTTGAAAGAGAGCGGAGGAGAGGCTATGGCCTTTGTTTTTACTGTGGAGAAAGAGGGCACTTTATCTCTCTTTGCCCAACTCGCCAACCTCGGCCAAAGGTTCTTCAAGTGGGTACCATTAGGATCCTTCCTGCTACCCCTGAATATCTGCCTGCTATCCAGCTTGAAGTTCCTGTGCCCCAGTCTGAGATTCCAGTGACTACTGTCCAGTCCGATGTACCTGCTGTTCTGCCTGATGTGCCAGCGCCTGTGTCTAGTGCCCAGTCTGAAGTTCCTGTACCTGATGCCCGGTCTGATGTCCCTGTGCCCATGTTCCAGCTTGACGTTCCGATGTTTGTGTCCCCAATTTAAGTTCCGTGCTTGTGTCCCCCAATTGAAGTTCTGGTGCCGGTGTCCCCAACTGTAGTTCCGGTGCCGGTGTCCCCGCTTGAAGTTCTACCACCTGACTGTATGTATGCCTCGAATGGCACCATGGTCCGTAAGCAGGATCTGGTATTGTTTGAAAAAGCTTTGCAAGTGGCGAATGCATCCCCTACAAGAACTCCAAAAACAACAAAGACCAAAAGGAAAAAGAAAGTCTTCTGGCACTGCTGTTGGTGCTTTGTTTACCCGTGGGCTTGATGAGGACTGTATGTATGGCATGGATGCCTATGGCAGAACATTCCTCCTGTCGGGTGACGATGTGCTTGGCTGCTCTGGTGAGGAGGGTGGTTTGGACTTTGAGGACTATACCTATGAGAAACCACCTCTCCACGCCCAGAGGGCGTTTCTAAGGGGGGGAACTGTCACGGTCCCTACCGTGCCAAGCAGACGGCCAGACGTGGTCGTTCCCCAAGTGGCTCTATGTGTTATTGAACCCAGGACTGTCTGTTGTTGCTTTGCCTCTGAGCCACTCCTCAGTTTGGTATTCTGTCTGCTTTCCAGCTAAGCCTAGTTCTGCATGATGTGCTTAAGGCTTTTCTCTGGATCTCACCTTGCAATCAGTACCTGTCACTCCTGGTTCAGCTGAGGCAGGTTACCTAATCAACTGGGTATAAAACACTGCCTCACTCTAAGGGATTTGTCAGTTCATTGTCTCTAGTTTTGCCAAGTGTTCCTGTCTTTTAGTTGCAGTATTCCAAGACTGACGCCGGCTTCAGACCCTGGCTTGTTCTTCGTTTATCCTGACTTCTGGAATCCCTGACTACGGCTTTACCTCGACTATCCTTTGGCAAATTCCTGTCAAGCCCCCGTGCACAGACTCACAGCCCTGGTAGCTTCTTACCTTGTTACCGTGGTCTGTGTGTATTTGCAAGGGTGAGCATTAGGCTTGTGCACAACGGAAAAATTTGTTCAGTTTCGGTTCGTTTCTTTCCGGTCCTGTTGATTCGTAATCATTCGTAATTTTGCTAGACGGGATTTTTCGTGTTCGGACTCATTCGTATTTTTGCAAGCGACATTTTTCGTTGAATTTTTTGTTGCTTTATAATTCGTACTTTCGGTAGAGTACGTTGTTTTTCGTTGATTCTGGACACAACTCCTACTTTCGTAACTTTTTTTGGGTTCGTTGATTCGTAATTTTCCGTGTCTCTCTCACAACGACGCTGCCTATTATGCCTAATGTGCTTCGAATGGATTTGTACTTTTCGAAATACATAGCGGTTATTTGTAACGATTCGAAATCTCGTATTTTACTTTCGTTTTTTACATGCGGCTATAGCCTCCGCCCCTGTACACCATTTTGAGAGGGTTCAGCACGGTGAGGGAGAAGCAGAGAGCAGAGCAGAGTGAGTGTTATTGTGCTTCGTATGGATTCGTACATTCGTAACTTTTTCATAACGAATTATGCCGAAGACATTCGGGCATTCGCTATTTTGCGGTATAATTTATTTCGGATTCGGTTTTATTCGTAATTGCTCTGTTCGGAAATTCGAATGCTTCCGAATGTCCGAAAGTTGCTAAATTCGGACGAATTTCGATTCGTTACGAAACGAATTGCACAAGCCTAGTGAGCATACATCTCTGCATTATGGACTCCAACCAAGGTAAGCCCTTACACTCTCCTCCACTCTCTCTTCTTCTGCTGACAGCACTCTCTGTAGTACTGTGTGGAAGTCTGTCTCTCTCTATTTCAATCACCTCAGCACTTCCCTCTCTTCAGTCTCCTGTCAGCACTCTCTCTGTAGTGCTGTGTTGAAAACCTGTCTCTCTCTCTTTCAATCACCTCAGTACTTCCCTCTCTTCAATAACCCCAGCACTTTCTTAAACTCCCCTTTTTTCCCAGTGTGCTCTGTGTCTCACAGTTTTTTGGAAGGACAAGTTAGCATCTTTCTGTCTCCATCTTGTGGCCAAAAGGAGAAATTGCATTACAACATGCCTGCTACATATAGAACAACTGTAATTTATCTTACTTTTGTCTTGAGATCAGCCTGCTGTAATCCCTTGTACAGCAGTACTCTCAATAGGAGAGGGCTGGGCAGTGTTCCCAACCAGGCTCTATTGCTACGCCGAAAGCTGCCATGCTTACTTGAGAGAACAGCATAAAGATAACATCAGAGCAATCCAATAGTTATCTGATCTGCTTGTCAGGGGTGCTGCGATCGGGGGGGGGGGGGGGGGGGAGACAGCAACAATAGGCGCAAGGGCCACCATAGTGTAGTATTGAAAAACAAACACAATAGTAAGTTGCACTCACAAGAGCAAGTAAGAGGCAGGTGGAAGTGACAAGATACACAGCACCGGGGCTCAGCATTCGACCACGAGGGAAGCTAAAATGTTACAGCCAAAGATATGGTGTTGGGCGCCGGCTGTATAAAAGCTGGGACTCATCGGTAATTAAAAAAACTAATTTGGATATAGTGTTGCATGACAGAGTTATTGTTGTCAAACTATCATAGCCGTGAAAACTGGAAAATGGCCTAAGAATGAAAGGTCATTTAAGGCTGGTACTCAAGTGGTTAAGCTAATTATTTTTGCTTCCTTATCAGTGAGTTATTAACTGGGACAAGTATGTTCATATCAGGCATCCACATACCTAATATACAGTCAGGTCCATAAATATTGGGACATCAACACAATTCTAATCTTTTTGGCTCTATACACCACCACAATGGATTTGAAATGAAACAAACAAACAAGATGTGCTTTAACTGAAGACTTTCAGCTTTAATTTGAGGGTATTTACATCCAAATCTGGTGAACAGTGTATAAATTACAACAGTTTGTATATGTGCCTCCCACTTTTTAAGGGACCAAAAGTAATGGGACAATTGGCTGCTCAGCTGTTCCATGGCCAGGTGTGTATTATTCCCTCATTATCCCATTTACAAGGAGCAGATAAAAGGTCCAGAGTTAATTTCAAGTGTGCTATTTGCATTTAGAATCTGTTGCTGTCAACTCTCAATATGAGATCCAAAGAGCAGTCACTATCAGTGAAGCAAGCCATCATTAGGCTGAAAAAACAAAACAAACCCATCAGAGAGATAGCAAAAACAGTAGGTGTGGCCAAATCAACTGTTTGGAACATCCTTAAAAAGAAAGAACGCATCGGTGAGCTCAGCAACACCAAAAGACCCGGAAGACCACGGAAAACAACTGTGGTGGATGACCGAAGAATTCTTTCCCTGGTGAAGAAAACACCCTTCACAACAGTTGGCCAGATCAAGAACACTCTCCAGGACGTAGGTGTATGTGTGTCAAAGTCTAAAATCAAGAGAAGACTTCACTAGAGTGAATACAGAGGGTTCACCACAAGATGTAAACCATTAGTGAGCCTCAAAAACAGGAAGGCCAGATTAGAGTTTGCCAAACAACATCTAAAAAACCTTCACAGTTCTGGAACAACATCCTATGGACAGATGAGACCAAGATCAACTTGTACCAGAGTGATGGGAAGAGAAGAGTATGGAGAAGGAAAGGAACTGCTCATGATCCAAAGCATACCACCTCACCAGTGAAGCATGGTGGTGGTAGTGTCATGGCGTGGGCATGTATGGCTGCCAATGGAACTGGTTCTCTTGTATTTATTGATGATGTGACTGCTGACAAAAGCTGCAGGATGAATTCTGAAGTGTTTCGGGCAATATTATCTGCTCATATTCAGCCAAATGCTTCAGAACTCATTGGACGGCGCTTCACAGTGCAGATGGACAATGACCCGAAGCATACTGCGAAAGCAACCAAAGAGTTTTTTATGGGAAAGAAGTGGAATTTTATGCAATGGCCAAGTCAATCACCTGACCTGAATGCGATTGAGCATGCATTTCACTTGCTGAAGACAAAACTGAAGGGAAAATGCCCCAAGAACAAGCAGGAACTGAAAACAGTTGCAGTAGAGGCCTGGCAGAGCATCACCAGGGATGAAACCCAGCGTCTGGTGATGTCTATGCATTCCAGACTTCAGGCTGTAATTGACTGCAAAGGATTTGCAACCAAATATTAAAAAGTGAAAGTTTGATTTATGATTGTTAATCTATCCCATTACTTTTGGTCCCTTAAAAAGTGGGAGGCACATATACAAACTGTTGTAATTCCTACACCATTCACCTGATTTGGATGTAAATACCCTCAAATTAAAGCTGAAAGTCTGCAGTTAAAGCACATCTTGTTCGTTTTATTTCAAATCCATTGTGGTGGTGTATAGAGCAGAATTGTGTCGATGTCCCAATATTTATGGACCTGACTGTACATGTACCAATTCCAGGTCAGTGACTCACCAAACCCAAACCTTATAGAGCAGGGGTGTCAAACTCAATTTCATTGTGGGTGGCATCAGCATTATGATTGTCCTTAAAAGGGCCGCTTGTATCTGTAAGATTAGATGTCCAGCGCATGACCTCCCCTTACATTAGATGTCAAGAGCCACCCCACCATCAGAAGTTGAGTCCCTTACTTTCCCTTACATCACAGTGCACCCCCCTTTCCTTATGCTCCTGCTTGGAAGAAGCTGGATGCATTGCTTGAAAGCAGAAAGTAAGGGTCTGGAGGAGGACCAGAGGAGGGCTGGAGCTCTCCTGCAGCTGCAGGAGAGGTGCGAGGGCCACATGAAATGGCCTGGAGGGCCGGATTCGGCCCGCGGGCCTTGTTTTTTACACCTGTGTTATAGAGAGTCCTGCCAGAAAGGGAATGAATTCATCTCACTTCCTGGGAGGATTAACACTTCATATTCCTGATTAGAGATGAGCCGAACACCCCCCAGTTCGGTTCGCTCCAGAACCTGCAAACGGACCGAAAGTTCGTGCGAACTTTAGAACCCTATTAAAGTCTATGGGACTCGAACGTTCGAAATCAAAAGTGCTAATTATGAAGGCTAATATGTAAGTTATTGTCCTAAAAAGGGTTTGGGGACCCGGGTCCTGCCCCAGGGAACATGTATCAATGCAAAAAAAAGTTTTAAAAACGGCCGTTTTTTCGGGAGCAGTGATTTTAATGATGCATAAAGGGAAAAAAAATGTGAAATATTCCTTTAAATATCGTACCTGGGGGGTGTCTATAGTATGCCTGTGAAGTGGTACGTGTTTCCCGTGTTTAGAACTGTCCCTGCACAAAATGACATTTCTTAAGGAAAAAGAGACATTTAAAACTGCTTGCGGCTTTAATGTAATGTCTGGTCCCGGCAATATGGATGAAAATCATTGAGAAAAATGGCATGGTTACCCCCCCCCCCCCAGCCCATTACCAGCCCCTTTGGGTCTTGTATGGATATTAAGGGGAATCCCGCACCCAAATTAAAAAAAGGAAAGGCGTGGGGCCCCCAGGCCCTATATACTCTGAACAGCAGTAAACAGGCGGTGCAAACAAGACAGGGACTGTAGGTTTATTGTTACGTAGAATCTGTTTGTAATTTTGAACTGGTACATTTTTAAAGTGTAGCTCCAGCCAAAAAAATCAGTTTTAAGCTTTTTGGAAAACATAGGGAAGGGTTATCACCCCTGTAACATTTGTTTTGCTGTCTGTGCACCTGTTCAGAACATTTCACCTCACTTTCCGTCCCAATGACAAATGTTTTTTGAAAATTTGTTTTTTTTATTAAAACAAGGATTGATGATAAAGCATCAGTGGAGAGAAGACACCTTTTTCCCATATTAACTCTTATGCCCCGTACACACGATCGTTTTTAATGTCATTTTTTAAACCGACGTTTTTCTCCTCGTTTTTTTTCATGTTTCCTCTCAAGCCTGCCTTGCGTACACACTGTCATTAAAAAAAACGATCAAGCAAAGCGCAGTAACGTTCAACACGTACGACGGCACTATAAAGGGGAAGTTCCGTTCGAATGGCGCCACCCTTCATGTTAGTAAAGTTTGTTGAGCGACGATTCGCGCTTTTCAGTCCGTTACTGTGTAATGAATGTGCTATCTCCATTACGAACGCTAGTTTTACCAGAACGAGCGCTCCCGTCTCATACTTGATTCTGAGCATGCGCGTTTTTTTTCACGTCGTGAAAGCATACACACTATCGTTTTTCACGTAGTTAAAAAAAACGACATGAAAAACGACGTGAAAAAAGAGAGCATGTCCGGAATTTTTAATGGCCGTTTTTCACGTCGTTAAAAATGCTCTGGAGCCTACACACGATCATTTTTAATGGCCATTTTTTAAAATGGCATTTTTAACGGCATGAAAAACGATCGTGTGTATGGGGCATAACAGGAGAGAATTTCCCTTCCTAGGGGTAGATTTCCTCTCACTTCCTGTTGTCTCATTCCGTTTGCAAGTAGGAGTCGTTTGTAAGTTGGATGTTTGAAAGTAGGGGCCTGCCGTATATACTCTGCAGAAATTTGGGCCTTATGCCGCGTACACACGGCCGTTTTTCTCGTTGAGAAAAACAAAATTTTTCCCATTCGACGAGAAAAACGATCGTCTGTGGGCTTTCTGTCGTTTTTTTCGACGAGAAAAACGGCATTAAAAACGACGAGAAAAATTAGAACATGTTCTAATTTTTCTCGTCGTTTTTTTCGACATGTTTTCCGCGGCAGTGTTTCCCATGTTCTTCCTGCCGCAGAGCCCACACACGGTCGTTTTTTTCGACCAAAAAAAAATGACATTTAAAATGGCCGTGTGTGGGGGGAACAAGCTGTTCCTCGTTTTTAACGTCAATTTTCTCGACGGTGTTTTCACCGTCGAAAAAATCGATCGTGTGTACGCGGCATCAGGTGTTGGTGTTGCCACAACACTGTAAGCCCTCACGGTTACTCTTTGTGGAAGCTGGAATGCCCTGCTGTGAACTATTATATCAAGAATTGTAATTGCATGCCATAGTTGAACAGTGGTAGGAAAATTTGGGTCTTTGGTGGTGGTGCTGGTGCCACAACACTGTAAGTCCTCACAGTTACTCTTGGTGGGCGCAGGAATGGGCCCAGCTGTGAAATATTAGATCAAGAATTGTAATTACATTCCCCTGTTGAACAGGGGCATAAAAATTGTGCCTTAGGCACTGGTGCCACAACACTGCAACCCCTTTACAGATACTCTAGTTGGAGCACAGGAATGAGCCCTGCTGCAAGTATTGCATTAAAAATTGTAATTACACACCCCTGTTAAACAGAGGCTGAAAAATTGGGCATTAGGCACTGGTGGCGGTGCCCAGAAACAGAAATGTTCTTACATGCTATCAGCATGATCATTGAGGAGGAAGAGGATAGTCACTCTGCATCAGCATAGGCAGTCTTGAAGGGATCTGACATTTCAAAGAAAATTATTCTGTTACCTCAGCATCAGGTGCTTGGTAGCTGGTGGTGATCCAAGACTGATTCACTTTTATGAAGGTCAGTCGATCGACCGAGTCGGTGGGCCGGCACACCCTTTGATCGGTTACAAAGCCTCCAGCAGCACTGAATGTGCGTTCCAAAAGAACCCTGGATGCAGGACAGGCCAGTAGCTCAATTGCATACTGTGCAAGCTCTGGCCAGTGATCCATCCTCAAGACCCAATAACCCAGAGGATTTTCGGTGGGAAAGGTGTCCAAGTCTGATCTTGCCCCTAGGTATTCCTGCACCATGCAAACCAGATGCTGGTTTGACTGACCGAAGCCTCAGCAACACGTTGTCCAGGACCAGGAATTTGTAACCTCCCAGTCTCTGGGAACGCGTTGCACAGACCTTTCTGCAGGGCCTCCCGAAGATGCTTCATCCTCTGCTCCCTCTGCGACGGCAAGATAAGGTCCGCAACCTTACCCTTGTAACATGGATCAAGGAGGGTTGCCAGCCAGTAATGATCCCTCTCCTTGATAGCACAAATACGAAGATCCTTCCGCAGGCTTTGCAGGATCAGCAAGGCCATGCAGCGTAGGTTTGCTGAGGCATTCGGTCCAGAGTCCTCTGGGTCACTCAGGACGACATGATCTGAAGCCACCTCCTCCCAGCCACGTAAAAGTCCATGGGTGTATTGGGACTGTAATTGATCCCTTGAAGACTGCTGCTGATGCTGAGTGCTAGGCTCCACCTCCATGCTGACACAATCCTCCTCCTCCTCGTCCTCTTCCTGTGTGATAGGCGGGACAGCAGGAACACTGTCTGGATAAAGGGGGTCTTGAGAGGTAAGGAAGTCCTCCCTCTGTTCTGCCTCAAGTGCCCTGTCCATTATTCCAGCGTGTGCTCCAACAGGTGGACAAGAGGGACAGTGTCACTGATGCATGCACTGTCACTGCTTACCACCCTTGTGACCTCCTCAAATGGTGACAGGACAGTGCATGCATCCCTGATCATGGCCCACTGGCGTGGGGAAAAAAATCCAAGCTCCCCTGACCCTGTCCTGGTGCCATATTGCAACAGATACTCATTGATGGCCCCCTGCTGCGTGTGCAGCCGCTGCAGCATGGCCAACGTAGAGTTCCACCTGGTGGGCGTGTCACAGATTAGGCGGTTCTTGGGCAAGTTGTATTCCTTTTGGAGGTCAGCCAGCCGAGCACTTGCATTAGATGACCGGCGGAAATGCACACAGAGTTTCCTGGCCTGCTTCAGGACCTCCTGTAAGCCCGGGTACCTGCCCAAGAACCGCTGCACCACCAAGTTAAGAACGTGAGCAAAACAGGGCACATGGGTCAGTTGTCCCTGTCGGAGGGCAGAGAGGAGGTTGGTGCCATTGTCGCAAACCTCCTTTCCTGGCTTAAGTTGGCGTGGCGTCAACCACCTCTGAGCCTGCCCCTGCAGAGCTGACAGAATCTCTGCCCCAGTGTGGCTCCTGTCCCCCAAGCACACCAGCTCAAGCACCGCATGGCATCTTTTTGCCTGCGTACTTGCGTAGCCCCTTGAACGCCTACAGAGCACCGCTGGTTCCGAGGACAAAGCAGAGGAAGAGGCCATGGAGGAAGAAAAAGAGGAGGGGGTGGAGAAGAGAGGTGTGTCAGAATCACCAGCACAGGAAGAGGCCATGGAGGAAGAAAAAGAGGAGGGGGTGGATGCGTGGTGGCGGAACAATCTCCAACACTACTGCACCTTGTCCTGCATCCTTCCCAGCTGCCAGCAGAGTCACCCAATGCGCCGTGAAAGATAGGTAACGTCCCTGTCCATGCCTGCTGGACCATGAGTCAGCGGTAATATGCACCTTACCGCTGACCGCCCTGTCCAGCGAGGCCAAGACATTGCCTTCCACATGCCGGTAGAGAGCCGGAATCGCCTTCCGTGAGAAAAAGTGGCGTTTGGGAACCTGCCACTGAGGAACCGCACATTCAACAAACTCATGGAAGGGGGCAGAGTCTACCAACTGAAAAGGCAGCAGTTGAAGTGCTAGCAATTTAGCCAAGCTAGCATTTAACCGCTGGGCATGTGGATGGCTGGGAGCGAACTTCTTTCGGCGGTGCAGCAGCTGGGGCAGGGAAATTTGCCTGGTACAATCTGACGTCGGTGTACCGATAGCAGATTGCTTGCAAGTACTTTGCTGTGACACACCTAATTCTACACCTTCATTCCTCTCAGTGCAGGTTTCAGAGAGGACTGAAGGTAAAGTGGGGTTGGAGATCCCAGCTGATGAGGAGCAAGGAGAGGTCCGCTTTGTTCTTTGGTGTGGGTCTTTTTTGTATGCTTACCAACAGTCTGCATGGCAGGTCGACATATGTCTGGTCAAGCACGTGTTGCCCAAGTGGCTCATGTTTTGGCCATGTGAGATACGCTTCAGACATATGTTGCAAATAGTAACGGTGCGATCTGCTGCACACGTCTCAAAAAAGGCCCACATCAAAGAACTTTTGGAATAACGCGCAGAGACAGCAGCGCCCTAAACATGCGGAACACAGCGGTGTGATGCAGTTGGTGTGCTGCCCTTAAGCTGGCCACTGGAGGGCATCCTGCCTTGTTGGAGATGTCAGTGACCTCATCATCCCCTCCCTCCTCATCACTGGAGCAAATCTGGCAGTATGCTGCAGCTGGGGGAACATGACTGCCAGCTGGGTACCATCATCGGAGCCTTCAAAACTCTGGGCATCCTCCTGGGGCATTAACCCAACACTGTTGTCAAACAGTTCGGGGGACTCCTCAGGAGGACATAGTGGGGCTAGGGAAGGAGTGACTGATGCCATTGAGCCGAGGGAAGAGGCTGCTTTGGCAGCTGCTTTGCCAAACAAAGTTCCCTGAGCCTGGGTGAGGAGAGGTTGAGGAGGATGGGGACGGCTTGGTCATCCACTCTACCAAGTCTTTGGCATGTTGCGGCTCAACATTGCCAGCTGCCGAAAAGAAGGACAAGCGTGTCCCACGGCCACGTGCTGATGAGGATGCACCGTGTCCACGACCCGCACTGTTGCCTCTAGACACAGAGCCTGCTTGCCCTCTTTTATTGGCTCGTGACTGTCTGCCTCTCCTTGTTTGCCTCCCAGACATACTAATGGCCTGCAGTGAGATGTAGCTGCACAAAGGTGGGATGTATATACAGTAAGTACGGAAAGTATTCAGACCCCCTTAAAATTTTCACTCTTTGTTATATTGCAGCCATTTGCTAAAATCATTTACGTTCATTTTTTTCCCTCATTAATGTACACACAGCACCCCATATTGACAGAAAAACACAGAATTGTTGACATTTTTGCAGATTTATTAAAAAAATAAAAAATGAAATATCACATGGTCCTAAGTATTCAGACCCTTTGCTGTGACACTCATATATTTAACTCAGGTGCTGTCCATTTCTTCTGATCATCATTGAGATGGTTCTACACCTTCATTTGAGTCCAGCTGTGTTTGATTATACTGATTGGACTTGATTAGGAAAGCCACACAGCTGTCTATATAAGACCTTACAGCTCACAGTGCATGTCAGAGCAAATGAGAATCATGAGGTGAAAGGAACTGCCTGAAGAGTTCAGAGACAGAATTGTGGCAAGGCACAGATCTGGCCAAGGTTAAAAGAAAAAATCTGCTGCACTTAAGGTTCCTAAGAGCACAGTGGCCTCCATAATCCTTAAATGGAAGACGTTTGGAACGACCAGAACCTTTCCTAGAGCTGGCCGTCAGGCCAAACTGAGCTATCGGGGGAGAAGAGCCTTGGTGAGAGAGGTGAAGAAGAACCCAAAGATCACTGTGGCTGAGCTCCAGAGATGCAGTCAGGAGATGGGAGAAAGTTGTAGAAAGTCAACCATCACTGCAGCCCTCCACCAGTCGGGGCTTTATGGCAGAGTGGCCCGAAGGAAGCCTCTCCTCAGTGCAAGACACATGAAAGCCCGCATGGAGTTTGCTAAAAAAAAAACACCTGAAGGACTCCAAGATGGTGAGAAATAAGATTCTCTGGTCTGATAAGACCAAGATAGAACTTTTTGGCCTTAATTCTAAGTGGTATGTGTGGAGAAAACCAGGCACTGCTCATCACCTGTCCAATACAGTCCCAACAGTGTAGCATGGTGGTGGCAGCATCATGCTGTGGGGGTGTTTTTCAGCTGCAGGGACAGGACGACTGGTTGCAATCGAGGGAAAGATGAATGCGTTTAAAAAAGGGGGGGTGTATCCGCGCTAACTCTGATCTCCTGTGGATACTCTAAAACCATATAAGGTAAAAAGAGTAAGTGGGAAAAAAAAACGTGAGGGTATCATGTATATGATTAGATATACATGAAAAAAAAAAAAAAAAATATATATATATATATATATATATATATATATATTTTCTATTTTCTATTTGGCTTTAAGTGCTGCAAATGAATAACTGGAATATGCAATTACAAATATATGAGAAATAAAGAACAAATGCGCAACCTCTTAGTGACAA
Organism: Rana muscosa; assembly: GCA_029206835.1. Taxonomy (NCBI): domain Eukaryota; kingdom Metazoa; phylum Chordata; class Amphibia; order Anura; family Ranidae; genus Rana; species Rana muscosa. The sequence goes on from CM055118.1 coordinate 111,482,887, forward strand.
ATACTATACTAAAAATTTGCAGCTGACATAGTGCTGCAATTTGGTGTATGTAAAACAACAAAACAAACTTTTCATAAAAAGCACAACAAAGTTCATAGAAGGGATGGCCACTCGGAATATTATCCTATATTCCCCACATTGAAGATGGGTGCAGGTAAAAATTCAACACTTCCCAACTTGCTCAGGTAGAAAATGGATGTACAAACTGCTTACCAGATCAGACGGATCCCCATTACAGGGATCTTTTGAGGCTCAATGTCCTTCACGGATCACTCAGATGGTAGGAACCCAGCAACACATCCAGCAGGAACTCCAAGGAACACGTCTGCAGAGGCAGGGAAAAACCGAACCACCTTTCTGTTGCTCAGCTTGTCAATTCCCCCTCCAGGCGTGTTAGATTGTATAGTGGGATTAAAAGGAAAAAAGACGCTTCATGGTGCAGTATTCTTAAAGGTAAGATACCCTTTATTTGCAATCCTGGGTATTATACATGAAAGCGCCAAAATTTTCAAACGAAAAAAAGGATTCTCAGCTGCGGTGTAAGCCGATCAGCTGATGCGTGGTGACGTCAGGATCTTACAGCTCCGCCCGATGCTGCGTTTCTCCGTATGAGGCTTTGTCTGGGAGAGGAGGCTGGATACGGACGTCACACACCACAAGTTATATATCCGCAGGTAAGGTTGACACCGGAAATTCCAAAGCAACCTACATCCGGGTATCACGATTCATTCCTCCTACTGAAAAATGCAAACGTGATCCCACAGCAGTCGGATAACTAACCATTGGTGGGACATGCAGTGACATTACACATATCACCCGCACATCCCAGCAACGGAACTACTGAGAACTAAAACAAAACATCTCTCACATTTTAAAAAATGCTACTACCCAGTTTTTAATGTACACTGCTACCCTAAAAAAAACTTTTACTAGTACCTGCTGCAAAAGTTTCATAAACCCTTTTCCATTTATAAAAATCAATTTATATAAAAAACAATTTATAAAAATTTTTTTTATAAAAAACAATTCATAAAAATGAACTTTCTTAAAAATATATTTAAAATGCGATTCAATTTCCTCTCCTTACACGACCATTTATTGGTATGCAAAAAAGAAATTAAATCAATAAAACCCATACATATGAACATAAACACAAATTTATGTATACATGTATACATATATATGTGCAGGCCAAGTACAGGGATATCCTGGACGAAAACCTTCTCCAGAGTGCTCAGGACCTCAGACTGGGCCGAAGGTTTACCTTTCAACAAGACAATGACCCTAAGCACACAGCTAAAATAATAAAGGAGTGGCTTCACAACAACTCAATGACTGTTCTTGAATGGCCCAGCCAGAGCCCTGACCTAAACCCAATTGAGCATGTCTGGAGAGACCTAAAAATGGCTGTCCACCAATGTTTACCATCCAACCTGACAGAACTGGAGAGGATCTGCAAGGAGGAATGGCAGAGGATCCCCAAATCCCGGTGTGAAAAACTTGTTGCATCTTTCCCAAAAAGACTCATGGCTATATTAGATCAAAAGGGTGCTTCTACTAAATACTGAGCAAAGGGTCTGAATACTTAGGACCATGTCATATTTCATTTATTCTTTTTTAATAAATCTGCAAAAACTGTCAACAATTCTGTGTTTTTCTGTCAATATGGGGTGCAAATGATTTTAGCAAATGGCTGCAATATAACAAAGAGTGAAAAATTTAATAGGGTCTGAATACTTTCTGTACCCACTGTATATATAGATCTATAGTGATTATACTTCAGCTAGCACAATCAACTGCCTGCTGTGGTATTAGTATGAGAAAAGCAGAAATTGTCTTTAGTTAGTTTTAGGTGCCCACTGTGCAGAGGACACAGTACACTAACTGAAAATACTTGCAGCTCCCTGCCTGTGGTATTAGTTTGAGAACACCACCAATTGTATTCAGGTACCTTTAGGTGCACGCTGTGCAAAGGACAGAAGTACACTAAATGAAATTAATGCAGCTCCCTGCCTGTGGTTTTAGTATCAGTACCCCACTAATTTTATTGAGGTACCTTTAGGTGAACGCTGTGCAAAGGACAGAAGTACACTAAATGAAATGAATGCAGCTCCCTGCCTGTGGTATTGGTATGAGAACACCATCAATTGTATTCAGGTACACGCTGTGTAAAGGACACAGTACACTAAGTGAAACACTCCAGCTAGCACAATCACCTGCCTGCCTGTCAGTATAGAGAACAGGAACGGATCTAGCTAAACTGAATACAGTGTGTAAATATATATACAACACCTAGGATGCATATATATCCTCTACACCAGGGGTCTCAGACTGGCGGCCCTCCAGCTGTTGCAAAACTACAAGTCCCATCATGCCTCTGCCTGTGGGAGTCATGATTGTAACTGTCAGCCTTGCAATGCCTCATGGGACTTGTAGTTTCACAACAGCTGGAGGGCCACCAGTTTGAGACCCCTGCTCTACACACTGTAACTGCAGCTAACTGACTCGCCTGCCTGCTCTATCTAACTCAAAATAAATGACACTGTCTCTCTCTCTCTCTTTAACCTCTCTCTTTAACCACTGCAACACACTACACAAGGCCATCACGGAGGCGGCCCTATATAGTGTGGGGCGTGTACTAAACCCCCTGAGACATAATTGGCCAAATTATGGCTCTCCGTTTTTTGCGCGCTGTGATTGGCCAAAGCATGCGGGTCATAGTGCCATAACACCCCTGATGACACACTCTGGTGGAGAAACGTCGGGCCAGAGGAAGGTTACATGCTTGGAGACGGAAGGACGGACGACGCCATCTTTGTGGTAGGAAGCGCTGGTCGCTTTCCTTAATACACATATGCTTGTTTTTCATTTTAATCATGTGAGTGCATTCCACATTCTTTATCAATAAATTGAAATTGAGATTGGACGTCTGCGCAATGAGATGTTTTTTTTTTTTCATCTTTTATCACATGTTTGTTTGCTGCTGGAGCTGCTGTGTCTTTTCCTATTGCTGAAATTTAAAAAGCGCAGCTGGATTCATTCTGTCCATTGGAGGAGGATTAGTGGAATTTTTCATTTGATTGATTATTGCCTTGGATTAAATCTACTGCCAAGATTGGGATATCTTACATGTGCATTTATTATGCACTGACGGTAAGAGTCAGTGTGTTTGGGTGCTGGTGGCGGTCTTCTCATCTCTATTACCAGTGTTTTCTCCTCTCCTTTTGGACTTTTTACTACGTTTGGATCCGCACACCATTTAATTTTGGAGTGTTTTCTCATGAACTTTTTATTTTTTTGTATTTTATTTTAGCGCTGCACCACAATCCCCAGCTTTTTTTATTGTGTCCAAACAATTTAGTGCTAGCTGCTTTTCTTATTATTTTATTTTTTATTCACATTTTTGTTTTGATTAGCGCAACAAACATTCTTTATACATAGTGCATGCTTGGCCAATCATCAGCCAGCAATGCACTGCGATGCCGAAGTGAATTATGGGCCGTGACGCGCCACTCGAATTTGGCGCGAACGGCCCATAATGTTCGAAATTCGGCGATCAGCCGAACAGGCGATGTTCGAGTCAAACATGGGTTGGACTCGAACTCGAAGCTCATCCCTATTCCTGATATGTACCTGTTCTACCATGTACTTGTATGAAAAAGTATCCTGTTCTTTTTGTATTTGTGTGAAATACAGTGCTGTGAAAAAAGTATTTGCCCCCTAAACTTTATAACTGGTTGTGCCACCCTTGGTAGCAACAACTGCAAACAAGTATTTGCAATTACTGGCAATAAGTCTTTCACATCGCTGTGGAGGAATTTTGGCCCACTCTTCTCTGCAGAATTATTTTAATTCAGCCACATTTAGGGTTTTCGGGCATGAACCGCCTGTTTATGGTCGTGCCACAGCATATTAATCGGATTTAAGTCTGGACTTTGACTAGGCCACTCCAAAATCCTAGTTTTGCTTTTTTATTTAGCCATTCAGAGGTGGGCTTGCTGGTGTGTTTCAGATCATTGACCTGCTGCATATACCAAGTGTGCTTGAGCTTGAAGCCACAAACTGATAGCCGAACATTCTCCTTCGGGATTTTCTGGTAAAGTGCCGAATTCATGGTTCCATCAATTATGGCAAACCGTCCAGGTCCTGAAGCTGCAAAGCAGACCATCACACTACCATCACCATGTTTGACTGTTGGTAGATTGTTCTTTTTATGAAATGCTGTGTTCATTTTACTCCAGATGTAATGGGACTCACACCTTCCAAAAATTCAATCTTTGTCTCATCAGTCCACAGAATATTTGCCCAAATAATAATCAAGATGTTTATTGTGTTCTTTTTGGTCAGCAGTGGCTTTCGCCTTGGCTGCCATTTTTGCTCAGTCTTGTTTTTTTTTTTGTTTTTTTTTTATTTAGCAAGGGGGATGTGGTGGGGGTAATTACTTTTTCACATAGGGCCAGGCAGGTTTGGACAGCTTTTTTCCCTTAATACATGAAATCATCATTTAAAATGACACATGTATTATTTTTTTTTTTTGAGGATCTCAATCATATAAATGTGGCAAATATGCAAAAATAAATAAATCGGGCAGGGGGCAAATACTTTTTAACAGCACTGTACCTTGTGTTCCTGCCAGTCCCTCTACTTTCCTATTAAAGGACTGCAATAATGTACAGTGTGAACAGTTCTCTAGCTGTGCTGGGAACTCGTGTGCCCTCTCCAATAAACAGACTTGTCCTGACACACACCCCCTTCCCACCCTTTCACTGGGAAGATCAGTGTACTGCTGTTTCTCCGCCCCCAGCTTTTATGCAGCTGAGAACAGAGGGAACAGAGTTACTGTAATCACTAAGGATGAGCTCCACGTGCCCGTGCCCGCCAGGAAGCTTACACTCCGCAGCGCTAATCACATGCAGTGAGACACTTCCCGATCCGCGGCTGCACAGATCGGGAAATGTCTCACTACCATTGATTAGCGCTGTGGAGTGTCAGCTTCCTGGCGGGAGGGGGCACGTGGAGTTGAGAACACGCCTGAACTCATCCTTAGTGATCACCTATGAAAAAGGTCATTTCTATTTTGAACTGAATGGATTGTTTTACAAGGTGAGGGTTTACATTTACTTTAAGCAAACTAAATGTCATTCAGTTATGTTTTTTATCTACTGTACCACTGTAATGACATAATTGAAATGCAGGTTTTAGTGCACCAGTGTGCATTCGGTCAGAACTGTCATTTGAAAAAAAAAAAGTTCACTTCTTTGTTACAGAGTCATTAAAAACTTTTTGGGGGCTAAAGGTCATTGGGTACAGTTGATGCTGTATGTTCTTGTATTGTGAATTTTGCACAAATCAGTACATTTAGTACATTAGGCTGCGTGCAGTTTGTAGAGCTCAAGGTTATGTTTCCGGAACAATAAGATGTCAGCCTATAAATCAACCACAACATAGCAACTGTGTGGATGTATGAGATCACTGTGTACTCGGCACAGGCGCTGTAACATCGGAAGACTCTCCATCTTTAGCTCCGCAAAATGATTTTTTTTTTTTATTTCCTTTTTAGTAGCATGACTCACTATCCATATTTTAGCAGCAAATGCTGTAGTGTTTCCTTGGGACTGAGATGAGGATCTCCTTACTGTCATCTCCAATGTCATTCATCTGGATGTCTGAGCTAAATTTAAAGATGACGGATTAATCTACTGTCTAGTGGTGTATTTATGTTTTTACTCTACACCTTTTACTTAAAGCTGAAGGCAGGGCAGATAGAAAAGACATATGCTTCAATAATGAATATATAATAAATGCATCTGTAGCGGGGTATCGCTACACATCTTTTAAATGTAAGCAGTGTACGTGCCTACATTAGCCTCCTGCAGTTCTAATACAGCAGTGCTCAGAGTGTTGGAGGAAAAAGCAGCACAAGAAGCAAATTTCACGTGCCGACAAGGAGCCTGCTGATATAAGGGAAATTCAAGTGACAGAGAGTTCAGGTCACCCCTCTGCTGCTTCTCCTTCACTGTCCAGTTGTAGGCAGGAGAGGGTACATGATATCCTTGGCTCAGAAAAATAGGCCTGAATGATGTTGCTCATTATTCAACCTGGAAGACTCAGGCCTCGTACACACGACCGAGTTTCTCGGCAAGAACCAGCAAGAAACTTGCTGGCAGAGATGTCTTGCCGAGAAACTCGTTCGTGTGTATGGTTCCTCGTCAAGAAAACCGACAAGTAATCTCGACGAGAAAATAGAGAACCTGCTCTCTATTTTCTCGTCGAGATTCTCGTCGGCATGTTTCTCGATGAGAAAAGTGAGTGTGTGTACACTTACCTGTCCTCCCGGAAGCCCGTGCATGTTCGAAATGAATTTGACGCATGCGCGGTAGCTTCCTAGGCATAGGTAGGGTATACCAAGATGGCGGCGACGGCATCGAATGTGACGAGCGCATGCTCGTCGTAGTCGATGACGTCACCGCGTACGCTCCATTCTAAGAACCGCGGGTTCTTTGAATCGAGCGTGTGTACACTCGGCCGGGACAAGTTTCTTGTCCAAGAATCTCGTCGAAAAAAACGACATGTTTTTTTCGACGAGAATCTCGGCCGTGTGTACGAGGCTTGAGGGCATCTTATGGCGGAAAATAAGTACTGCGGGGGACAGCCTAAATAAAAGTGAGTGTGGCAGCAAAGGTTGTCTATTATTTTATCCCTTAATGGACTATTTAAATGTTATTTTTTAACTGAGTTCTGATTTAAAGGTTAACTCCACTTTCGTGGGGAAAAATCAAATAAAGAAAAAATAATATAGCGTATACTATTGCGACACAAGTCATATTATAATTTAATGTTATTAAAAATGACCTTTCCTTTTCTAACTGCAGCCACTGTCATTTTCTGAAAATGCAATGCAATATGGCTACCTGGAGGGGCTCTGTACACAGAATGTGTACAGAAAGCCCCCAGAAACATAATTTCCTGCTTGTGTGATTGGTTCACTGATTTTCCCAGAAGTTTGCACTAAGATGCAAGTCAGATTTCAGGCAACCCCTGCAACAAAATGTAATTTTTGGTGAGATACTCCCAATAGGAACACGTCTAAAGGGATGCAGGCCCAGCAGCTTTCCTCGTTAGTGCTCTGCAGCTGCTGCTGCAGGTGATTGATAATTATGAAACCAGTCCCGTTAGATTCACTTTCCCACATGGATACAGAAAATCACATAGTGATTTCTTCAGAATAACAAAAGGTAGGAATCTGCAACAAAGTTTGTTAACCACTTCCCTACCCAGCCATAGACAAATGACGTCCACAGATGGGATCTCCCATCCTGGGTGGACGTCATATGACGTCCTCGGCTTTGTAGGGGGATATCTGAATGATGCCTGCAGCTAGAGGCATCATTCAGATATCCTTTTAAAGTGCCGGCGATTCTGTGCACCATAAGAATGATCATAGCGGCGGTTCCACCGCTTGATCGTTCTTATAGGCGGCGGGAGGGGACAGCCCCCCCTCCCGCCGCCATCCGGTGCTTCTCCGGGCTCCCCCGTGCGATCGGGGACCCGGAGCGAATCTTCCGGCATCGTTGGTGGAGTCACGTGATGAGCATAGAGATGACTGGTGACCAGATGGTTACCAGTCATCATTCTCTATGATCGTCGGAGGCCCGGGCGCGATGTGATGACGTCACGCCCGGGTCCTCAAATGTAAACAAAGCCGCCATTGCGGCTGTAAGTATGAGATCAGTGAAATTTTTTTCACTGATCTCATGCTTTCCAGCCTGGAGGAGAGATGTGGGGTCTTATAGACCCCGCATCTCTCAATAAAGAGAACCTGTCACACACATTCCTATTACAAGGGATGTTTACATTTCTTGTAATAGGAATAAAAGTGATCAAAAAAAAAAAAAAAGTAAAATCATTGTAAAAAAATAAATAAATAAGTAAAATAAAAAAATAAATAATAAAAAAAAATAATTAAAACGCCCCTGTCCCCGGTAGCTCGCGATCAGAAGCGAATGCACACGTAAGTCGCCCACATATGTAAACGCCGTTCAAACCACGCATGTGAGGTATCGCCGCGTGCGTTAGAGCGCGTGCAACAATTCTAGCACTAGACCTCCTCTGTAATTCTAACCTGGTAACCTGTAAAAAAAATTAAAGCGTCGCCTATGGAGATTTTTAAGTACCGAAGTTTGGCGCCATTCCATGAGTGTGCGCAATTTTAAAGCGTGACATGTTAGGTATCTATTTACTCGGCGTAACATTATCTTTCATATGTTCCCAAAAAATTGGGCTAACTTTACTGTTTTGTTATTTTTTAATTCATGAAACCATTTTTTTTTTAAAAAAAAGGCGTTTGAAAAATTATTGCGCAAATATTGTGCAAGAAAAAATGTTGCAATGACCATCATTTTATTCCCTAGGGTGTCTGCTAAAAAAACATATATAATGTTTGGGGGTTCTGAGTAATTTTCTAGCAAAAGAAATAGGATTTTTATAACAGCTTACCTGTAAAATCCTTTTCTTGGAGTACACCACGGGACACAGAGCTAGTCATTACATAATGGGTTAAGGGTCACCAGCGGTGATTGGACACTGGCACAACCAATGGAAGACAGTTCCCCTCCATATAACCCCTCCCATCAGGGAAGTACCTCAGTTTTGTAGCAAAGCAGTAAGGTTCCCATAAGAAGGGTGGGACCTCTGTGTCCCGTGGTGTACTCCAAGAAAAGGATTTTACAGGTAAGCTGTTATAAAAATCCTATTTTCTTTATCGTACACCACGGGACACAGAGCTAGTCATTACATAATGGGACGTCCCAGAGCAATGCTCATATGAAGGGGGGGAGACACAGATCAAACCGACCGCTTGCGGACCAGAAGCCCTATACTGCTGCCTGCAGCACACTTCGCCCGAAGGCGGAATCCTCATGTCCTTTCACATCTATTTGATAGAATTTGGAAAATGTATGGACTGAGGACCAAGTTGCAGCCTTACAGATCTGAGCCATCGAAGCCTGGTGGTGCACTGCCCATGAAGCACTTATCGCCCTGGAAGAGTGCGCCTTAACAGGAAAAGGAGGAGTCCTGTTCTTTAAACCATAAGCTTGAACAATTACTTGTCTAATCCACCTGGAAATGGTGGATTTTGATACCGCTTGGCCCTTCTTGGGACCATCTGGTAAAATAAACAAAACATCTGTTTTACGTATCTGAGCGGTTGCTTGCAGATACACCCTTACCGCTCTCACTAGATCTAGAGAGTGTAATAATTTTTCCCCCGCCGTCCGCGGGTTTGGAAAAAAGGAAGGCAGAACAATGTCTTGATTCAAGTGAAAAGCCGACACCACCTTAGGCAGAAAAGCCGGATGGGGTCGTAGTACGATCTTGTCCTTGTGACAAATTAGATAAGGCTCTTTACAAGAAAGAGCTGCTAGCTCTGATACTCTCCTAGCAGAAGCTATAGCAATCAGAAAGGCCAATTTCCTACTTAATATAATTAAAGGAATATGGCGAATAGGTTCAAAAGGTTGCTTTTGCAACACTGACAATACCAAATTCAAATCCCATGGACACAAGGGAGACCTGACTGGAGGATTTATCCTCAGTACCCCCTGAATGAATGTCCGAACTAGGGAGTGAGATGCCAATGGTCTCTGAAAGAAGACTGATAGAGCCGATATTTGCCCTTTGATGGTGCTAAGGGCTAACTTCATATCCACTCCTAACTGGCAAAAAGCAAGAATCCTACTTATTTCATATTTCAGAGGATTCCAACTTCTGGATTCACACCAGGAAACGTATGCTTTCCAGACTCTATGATAGATGAGTCTGGAGGCTGGCTTTCTAGCATTAATGAGCGTAGAAAGAACCAGGCCAGAGACCCCTCTCTTTTTCAAAATGTGGGTCTCAGCAGTCAGGCCGTCAAATTTAGCCTTTGTAAAGAAGGGTGGAATACTGGACCCTGTGACAACAGGTCGTGTCGAAGTGGAAGCTTCCAGGGCCTTCCTATCGCCATTTTTACGATCTCGGCATACCAAGGCCTCCTGGGCCAGTTTGGGGCCACTAGGATTACTGGTATTCCCTCCTCCTTGATCCTGCGAAGCAGTCTTTGTAGAAGAGGGATCGGAGGGAATGCATAGATCAGTGAGAACTGATTCCATGGAGTTATTAGAGCGTCTGTCCCGTAGGCTAGAGGATCTCTCGTTCTGGACACAAAGTTGTCCAATTTCTTGTTGAACCTGGAAGCTAGCAGGTCTACATCTGGGTTTCCCCATCTCAGACATATGGCCTGAAAGATCTCTGGGTGAAGAGACCACTCTCCTGGTAGCAGCTGCTGACGACTCAGGTAGTCTGCTTGCCAGTTTTCTATCCCTGGAATGAAGATTGCAGAGATGCAAGGTACATGCTCTTCTGCCCATGCCAAGATCCGGTTCACCTCTCTTTGGGCTGCCCGACTGTGGGTGCCTCCTTGGTGATTGATGTAAGCTACTGCCGTAGCATTGTCGGATTGAACCCGAACTGGGTAGCCCTGTAACCTGTATGTCCAGGTTTTGAGGGCTAGATATACCGCCCGGATCTCTAGCACATTGATGGGCAGGATCCCCTGAGTCTTGGCCCAGGTTCCCTGGGTAGAAGCCTCCTCGAATACTGCACCCCAGCCCGATAGGCTGGCATCCGTAGATACCACCTTCCAGGCCACTGGGAGGAAGGACTTTCCCTTCCGTAAATTCCTGGCTTCTAGCCACCAATTGAAGCTGTGGCGTACTTGTGAGGACAGGCGCATGGGTATATCCAGAGCTTGGCTCTTCCTGTTCCAGGAGGCTAAAATATTGCCTTGAAGTAGTCTCGAATGAAACTGGGCGTAAGGGACCGCCTCGAAGGAGGCTACCATCTTTCCCAATAGTCTCATGCAAAGGCGAATAGACGGCCTCTTGTTTGCTTTGACCTTGTGGATCAGGTCTTTCAGAGACTGTATCTTTGGCTCTGGCAGGTATACCCTGTTTTGGGCTGTATCTATGATCATGCTCAGGTACACTATCCTTCTTTGGGCCTGGAGAGAGGATTTTTGTAAGTTTATAATCCATCCTAAATGCTCCAGGTATCCTACTGTAGTGTCTACAGCGTGATCCAATCCCTCCTTTGACTGATCTATTAATAGTAGATCGTCTAGATAGGCTGTTACCGCAATGCCCCGTGTTCTTAGGTTTGCTAACAGAGGAGCTAGCACCTTTGTGAATACTCTGGGCGCGGTGGCTACACCAAATGGCAGGGCCACAAATTGAAAGTGGCGATCTTCTACCGCAAACCTTAGGAATCTTTGGTGAGCGGGGAGGATTGGTATGTGTAGATATGCGTCTTTGATATCTATGGACGCAATGAATTCTCCGCCTTTTAAAGTAGCGACCACGGATCGAATCGTTTCCATTCGAAAATGGCGAACGTTCAGAAACTGGTTTGTTTTTTTTAGATCCAGGATGGGTCTGACTTCTCCGTTCGGTTTTGGAATCACAAAGAGGTTTGAGTAAAAACCTGAACCTTGCTCCTTTTGGGGTACCTCTGTAACCACACCTTGAGCTATTAAGTGATTCAAACCTTTGAAGAAGGATCCTCTTTTTTGTGGATCCTTGGAGAGTCTTGAACTTCGGAATTGAGAAGATGGGATCTCTCGAAATTCCAGTCTGTACCCTGAGGATATTGTGGATACCACCCATTTGTCCTGGGTTTCTGTCCGCCAAGTCGCTGAGAACTGACGAAGCCTTCCCCCCACTCGGCCGAGCGGGGGCGCCCCTTCAATGAGAGGTTTTGGGGGCTTGCTTATTAGCTCTTGAACCCCACGGCTTCTTGTTCTTCTGAGCCTGTTCTTTGGCTTTTTTGGGCGGCTGAAAAGGCCGTCGCCACTGGCTGGAGTCAGATTTCCCGGGAGCTGGGGAGAGAGTGTGTTTAAAACAAGGTCTCTTGTTTTTCTTTCTCTCAGGTAAAAGTGTCGTTTTACCACTTGATATCTTTTGGATATATCTTTCTAAATCTTCCCCAAAAAGGCGTTCGCCATGGAACGGGAAACTTGCCAACAACTTTTTGCATGGGGCTTCCGCTGACCAATGCTTAAGCCAAAGTACTCTGCGCATCTGTACCAGCTGGAGTGTAAGGCGTGATGCCTGTATGATAGAATCTCTCATGGCATCCACTGTGAAGCATAAGGCTTTAGGCAAATTCTCCCAATTTTTAGCCTGCTCTGAAGGCAGCTCCTTCAGCCCCTGCTTTACCTGTTGGCTGACGACCTGACACATACCGACTGCTGCTACTGCAGGTTGGATAATTGAGCCGGCCAAAAGGAAGGAGGATTTCAGTAAGGATTCCAACTTCTTCTCAGAAGGATCTTTAAACACTTGTACATTATCCACTGGACATGTCAGGTTTTTATTTACACAAGAAATAGCCGCATCTACCGTAGGCAGGCTCCATTTCTTTAAAAAAATTTCCTCCATAGGATAAAGAATGTTAAACTTTTTTGGAGGTGAAAAACGCTTATCTGGATGTTGCCAGTCTGCGTACAATAGATCCTCTAGTAACGGATGAACCGGGAAGGAGCATGCACCTTGCAGGGATCTTAATGATCCTAGGGAGGAGACAGGTGATTCTGTTACCTCCAAAGAGGGTAACCTAAATGCAGCTCGCACGGCTCCTGCATAGCATTGCACCTGTGACTTTAAAATCTGGGATACCGAAAAAGGCTCATCCGATATCCCTGATCCGTCTGACTCCTCATCCTCTGCTGATGTAGCCTCCTCCTCATCCTCCTCCTCCTCAGGTACTTCTGAAGGGAGGTCCAATACTGGAGGAGATCTGCTTCGCTTATTGTCCTTTTTAGAGGATTTAGCGATTAAAGTAGCAATTTTCTCCTCCAGATTATTTAGGGCAGCTGATAAAGTGTCCTCAGTGACATATGCAGGCCCAGGCTTCACTGGGGAAGCCGCCATACCTGACAGAGGTAATGGCTCATCCTGTACAGGTGCTTTTGGCAACACAGGAGAGGAAGGTACCGAGTCAGCACAGCTAGAGCCCCCTGTCTCAGGCGGCGGTGCTCTTTTATCTCTTTTTGTCCGCATTACTTCCCCTGGAAGGCTTACTGTTTAGACAAAATACAAGGTACCTAAATGCATATACTACCGTGTTCAGTTTAGCAAATACATTAAGTATGCAACTTTTAACACATAACTATGCATAACATGGATGTCTTCTAGGAAGTACCCAATCCAACCACATGGAGTCTTACGTCCCTGTATAGCTGCTGTGTTTCTCTGCCAGGAACAAGAGAACTAACGAGCTTGCTTGCTGCTGCAGTGCTTTTTACACTGACAGTCTTTTAAATTTGGCGCCGTTTCTGTGCCTGCGCGCGCCACGTGCCCGCGCACGCCTCGGCCCCCCCCCTCCGATAAAGCGCGCTCCCGCGCGCAGCGCGCGGCCCTTAGCGCTATGGTGGTGGCCATAGTGAGAGAGGACTCTCATCAGCCCCTGTCCCCACTTACCTGCATCTGCAGGTGTCTGTATCGGCCACCGGAAGGAGGAGCGGGGTGCTCAAGCAAGCTCAGCAGCGGAGGTGACGAGCAGTGTACTTCGCCGAAGCCGACACTGAACAGAGTGAGGTGAGTATATTCAGCTCTTTACTCCCCCCAGTGGTGGAAAAAAAGAAGACATCCACTTTTTGAAAAAGGTCCCAACCTAGTTATGGACCTTCTAATCTCACCTTATCCACGCCGCAGGTTTTTCTGCTGAAAGTTTTCAGACAGATACCAAACTTCACCCTTCACGGTGGGCTATGTGTGCCAACCTTCAGGGATATGGGTTCCTATTTAAAGGATACCTCTCCCCTGGGCCTTGTACAAGACTCTTACCAGGACTTTATAGCGAAATAGCGAAAGTGCTGGATCTTAGAGCCCAGTCCTCCGAAGAGAGACATTACAGGCGACGCCTCATGGATGAGGCCCGGATCCCATCCAGATTCAGCTCATTTGTAGGCGTCTTGGATGGATCCGAAAGCATAGCTCTTTTACCCCCAGAGGGTCTCTTTGGTAGAGCTTTCCTTTAGCACCTCCTAACGCGTCCAACACCTTTCGACACTGGCGAAAAAACTGAGGTACTTCCCTGATGGGAGGGGTTATATGGAGGGGAACTGTCTTCCATTGGTTGTGCCAGTGTCCAATCACCGCTGGTGACCCTTAACCCATTATGTAATGACTAGCTCTGTGTCCCGTGGTGTACGATAAAGAAATGATGATTTGTACATGTAGGAGAGAAGTGCCAGAATAGGCCCGGTATTGAATAGGTACAAAAAGCCCTGTATTGAAGTTTGTTAAAAGCCTTGCAATGTACATAGATCACCCAGAGGGGAATGTTTTTTTTCTCAACAAAAATAGAGTTACGCTTTAAAGGAAAGCTCCTGTCATACCTGAACAATTAACATTTAAAGAATATATACTTTTGCTCTGTTATTATATATCTAGGCGAACCATCCAAGCATGAAAATATAGCACCTTACCTTTTTCTTTTCTATTGCTATACTTTTGAACATTGTATTGCTTGAAAGGTCTTGCCAATTTAAATTTCATTAAAATTTGTTTTATACAGTTCTTTTCAAAGGATCACTCTAATGAGGTCAAGTGAGGACAAAGATGAATGTGCATGTTAGACAGCTTACTACTATGAATGGATTTGTTTAACCACTTCCATACTGGGCACTTATACACCTTCCTGCCCAGACCAATTTTTAGCTTTCATCGCTGTTGCACTTTGAATGACAATTGCGCGGTCATGCTACACTGTACCCAAACTAAATTTTTATCATTTTGTTCCCACAAATAGAGCTTTCTTTTGGTGGTATTTGATCCCCTCTGCGATTTTTATTTTCTGCTAAAAAAATAAAAAAAAGACTGAAAAGTTTGAAAAAATAAAGTTTTTTTTGTTTCAGTTACAAAACTTTGTAAATAAGTAAGTTTTCTCCTTCACTGATGGGCACTGATGGGGCTGCACTGACGGGCACTGATGGGCACTGATGAGGTGGCACCGATGGGCACTGATAGGTGGCACTGATATGCAGCACGGATGGGCACAGATAGGCGGCATGGATGGGCACAGATAGGCGGCATGGATGGGCACAGATAGGCGGCATGGATGGGCACAGATAGGCGACACGGATGGGCACTGATAGGTGGCACGCATGGGCACTGATAGGTGGCACGGATTGGCATGGATGGGCACTGATAGGTGGCACTGATGTACTGTAATGTGTTGTACTAATGTATGCCAATCAGTGCCAAACAATAATGCCTGCCAATCAGTGGTGCCCATTGTGGGCACTGATTGGCATCCATTGTGGGCACTGATTGGCATCCATTAGACATTTCTGATTGGCATCCCTGGTGGTCTAGGGTGGCATACCTTATGGTGGGCATCCCTGGTGGTCTGGTGGCATCCCTGGTGGTCCAGTGTGGGCATCCTTGGGGGGGGACTGCGCTGATCATCGATCAGCACAAACCCCCCCCTGTCAGAGGAGCAGCCGATCGGCTCTCCTCTAATCGCGTCTGACAGACGCGAGTGAGGAAAAGCCAATCACCGGCTTTTCCTGTTTACATTGTGATCAGCCGTGATTGGTCACGGCTGATCACGTGGTAAAGAGTCTCCGTCAGAGACTCTTTACCTAGATCGGTGTTGCAGGGGGTCAGACTGACACCCCGCAACAACGATCGCCGTGATGCGCGCCTCCGGGGGCGCGCAGCGGCTCAATATCCTGAAGACGTCATATGACGTCCAGTCAGGCTATTGAAACCACTTTGCCGCCGTCATTTCACCATAGCGCGGGCGGCAAGTGGTTAAAAACACAAATCCATTCAAAAGGGTCTAAATAAATATATAAAAAGATGCATTAAAATAATGTAATTTCTCATTTTGCTTTTTCAGGCTTCATGCACAATGGAGCTCATAAACGGAAGTTTTTTGGAGTTTTTTTTTAACAGCCCATAAACTCCACTCTATGTTATCCCATGTGTCCATGCACACATGAACTTTTTTGAACCTAGGAGTTAGTTTCTTGTTAGTTGAGGTATTTTACACTATAGGAGAAAAAAAACAAGGCCAAATGGCAACTTTAAAAATAGGTGTATATTGAAAAAAAAACGACGACTACCTGCTGTAGCATGAATTCTTGTGCTTACAGCCCTTGGCAACCATACTGTGGTTCCAATAATCCTCATCTCCCAGCAAGCAATAGGAGAACAGGGATGGCCAGTAACCCAGGGTAATTAAGCAAAGTTAAGTTTTGATAAATATTCACCTCTCCCTTTTCTTGACAAATGTGCTTTTAATACAATATTAGTAAAACATCTGAGAGGCACAAAAATATCTGATACTCGATGATAACTTCTCTTACGGCTTCATTTAGTTAAATTGACACCTGCATGAGACTTGGCTCTTGTCAGACTCAGCCTTTTCCATGTGGACGCTTGAACACAAGCATGTTCATAAAGCAGAATTTGACAAGTAAAGGCTGCATTTGACCTCCTTTGTCTGCAATTCAAACGCATCTCAATAGGAAATTCTGCTCCAAAGAAATGCAACACAAAGCATGTCAGACGCAGCCTCTGAACTGTCATCTACACTACTCCAATGAAGTCACTGGGAATCTGCTGCCCCGAGGCTGACATGTTTCAAAAGTACTTTAAATGCAGAAAACCATAGCCATCTACATGATCTCATATAAGGATGTAACTAGTAATTGCTTACCTATATAGTATATATATAGTAGAGCTTCCTGATGATGCATTATCTATGCGAAACGCGTTGAGGCTAGTTGAGCGACACTGACGTCACATCCTGCCCCTCAAGCTCTATTTGGAATGCTGGATAGACTTAGTGCCGGTCTAAAGGCACTAAAACATGTGAGTGAACATTTGTTAAAGTGATTGTAATCCTTCGTTTTTTTAATTTAAAATAACAAACATGTCATACTTACCTCCACTGTGCAGCTCGTTTTGCACAGAGTGGCCCCGATCCTCCTCCTCTGGGGTCCCTCGGCAGCTCTTGCGGCTCTTCCTCGCATCTGATAACCCCCTAGGGCAGGGGTGTCAAACTCAATTTCATCGGGGGCCGCATCAGCATTATGATTGCCCTCAAAAGGGCCGGTTGTATCTGTAAGATTAGACGTCCAGTGCATCCCCTCCCCTTACATTAGATGTCAAGAGCCACCCCACCATCATAAATTGAGTCTCACTCTCCCTTACATCACAGTGCACCCCCCTTACCTTATGCGGCTGCTGGTAAGAAGCTGGATGCATTACTTGAAAGCAGAAAGTAAGGGTCTGGAGGAGGACCAGAGGAGGGCTGAAGCTCTCCTGCAGCTGCAGGAGAGGTACGAGGGCCACATGAAATGGCCTGGAGGGCCAGATTTGGCTCACGGGCCTTGTGTTTGAAACCTGTGCCCTAGGGGAAGCGCTCTCCCGGTGTTTACCTTGCAGGCGCGCTCCCCAGTCCAGCATTTGGCGTCCATAGACACGATTGCTGGACTCGGCCCCACCCCCCGGTGCCCGCGTCATTGGATTTGATTGAAAGCAGCGGGAGCCAATGGCTGCGCTTCTATCAATCTATACTATCAAGAGCCGGGACCCCATGCAGAGAGGGACAGCACGTCTCCGCCGAGGGAAGTAAGGGACTCAGGTAAATAAAACAGGGGGGGGGGGGATGGTGGCAGCGAACTGCCAGAATTAAGGTAAAAAAACACGAGGGTTTACAACCCCCTTTAAGTCTTTTATTATTTAAAATAAAGTATGGAATATTGCGCAATGATGGCCATTAGTTTTGCATGAGAATCAAGGAATGCTAAATGGTGGAGATATATGGAATGGGTATTACTACATTCGCTGGGAAAACATTTGGTGCATCTCAACAGAGAACATAATGAACCAGGCATTGTTGAGGATTATTGATCACTGCTTTCTGGTGAGTGCAAACTTTGGAAGGTGGTGGTGAATCACAAGCTTTGGATTGCTCAAACACAAATTTATATTTGGACACATGGGATATACATTTTTTATGACAAATTATGACTGGAACTTTTGTCACGTTTTTTGCTTGAATCACGATAATAATTTATCGCAATTTAATGTATACTGTATTTATTGGCGTATAACACTCACTTTTTTACCCTGAAAATAGAGGGTAAACTGTGACTGCGTGTTATACGCAGGGGGCTGTGGAAGGTTTTTTTCCTGAAACTTCCCTCTTAAAGTTAGGGTGCGTGTTATACGCCGATAAATACGGTAATTTATGTTGTTATAATTGATTGAGTATTATATAACTACAGATTGAGGTTGGCGCAGCTACCTATCTATATTAATATATAGTATACATGTCCATTTACTGTATATATATACATTTAAAAAATATATGTTTCTATGATAACTCAGTGTTTTTTTAGAATTACATATATACGGTATACTGGTGCTTTTTAAGGGAGCAGCACCAAGCCTCAAAATGTTTTATTGTTTGGACACTGGTGGGTAAATTCAGCAAATTAGTTAAATCGCTCACTAAACATGAAACTATCTCTCCTTTGTTGTATTTGTTGGTTTGTACAGTTAAAAAGTAACTGCTTAAAAGCCAGCCATAGATGGAGCGATTTTCCTTCCTGCAACCCCAGGTTGCAAGAGCCATTGTGTTCTCCCATCGGCGGGGGGGAGCCGTCCCCGCCAGAAGGACACAGTGATTACTGCTAACGGCTATAATAGCTGCTAGCAATAGTTGCATGTAAAATCCAACAGGCTGGTTGTACCCAAGTTATCAATGTGGGTACAACCAGCCTATTGGATTTTACATACGATTATTGCTAGCGGCTATTATTATAGTTGCTAGTAGTAATCACTGTCTTCTCCTGGTGGGGATGGCTAAAATCCAACAGGTTGATCACCTTGGGTACATTCAGCCTGCCCATTCCTAAGTCAAATCTCGGCTGGTCCCCGCTGAACCGCCCGAGTTTCGAACCCTCTATGGCCGGCTTAAGGATGAGCAAAAGATCTTGAAACTGACTTTAAGTTCAGAGAAATTTTATTTATTGCATTGCTTAGGCAAAATTTGCATGGAAAAAATACTTACCGCATATACTCGAGTATAAGCCGACCCGAATATAAGCCGAGGCACCTAATTTTACCACAAAAAACTGGGAAAACGTATTGACTCGAGTATAAGCCTAGGGTGTCCATCTGCATGCCTCACTGTGCCTCACTGTGTCCATGTGCTTGCCTCACTGTGTCCATGCCTCACTGTGCCCATGCCTCACTGTGCCCATGCCTCACTGTGCCCATGACTAGACTGACGTTTAACATGGGAGTCTATGGAAGGAGTGCCCAGCTTTGAAAAATCAGTGCTCCCCAGCCGTAGGTCTCCTAGATGACAATCTTTGCACACTTATAGAGGATAAATGGGGCTACATGTGTCCCAAGTTGCGGGTCCAGGGGACCTACGACCGGCCGGTACCGGGTCCCCAAAGTCACCATAGAAATAACCGTTTAACATAGGAGTCTATGGAAGGGGTGCCCGGCTTTGAAAAATCGGTGCTCCCCGGCCATAGGTCCCCCGGACTGTGGACAACAAACTTTGCACACTTGTAGAGGAAGAGAGGGGCTACATGTGCGCCAAGTATGGCCGGTCGGTACCAGGTCCCCAAAGTCCGGGAGATCAGGCGCAAAAAAGGTGACTCGAGTATAAGCCGAGGGGGGTATTTTCAGCACAAAAAATGTGCTGAAAAACTCGGCTTATACTCGAGTATATATGGTAATTTGATAATTTAGAGGGTGTGGGGGGGAGGGGTGTATTTAGGGTAGTTTTATTTTATTTAATTTGTCTTTTGTATTTGTGTTTTGTTTTCTTTTCTTGTGTATTTGCTTTGCCAATTGTGTTGTGTAACTTTAAATGTGTTTTTTTTACTGTCTGCTTTTCTTTCTGTTAAAAAAATAACGTAAAATAATTAGACTAATGAGAATGTTTTTGGGCAGATCTAGGATAGTTAAAAGCTGCTTCTGTAACCTTGAATCTGAAGCTTGGATATGGCAATTTATACATTGGTGCCATACCTGTCTGTGGAAGCTGGAAATCATTGAAGTAGGTGCCCCTACTATAGTAATTGCTGCTAGCTTCCGGGTCCCATGCTGAGTGGCTTTCCTGCTGCATTGTAAACACAGGAGACTGCTCACTTGACACAAATACCATTTAGCACACACTTGGCATTTTTTCAATGAAAGCAATCATAGACGTGCGCACAGGGTGTGCCAGGTGTGCCTGGGCACACCCTAATCGCCCTGTGTGGCACAGATTTTCCCCGTTTAACCACTTGCTTACTGGGCACTTAAACCCCCTTCCTGCCCAGGCCAATTTTCAGCTTTTAGCACTGTCACGCTTTGAATGACAATTGCGCGGTCGTACGACGTGGCTCCCAAACAAAATTGACGTCCTTTTTTTCCCACAAATAGAGCTTTCTTTTGGTGGTATTTGATCACCTCTGCTGTTTTTATTTTTTGCGCTATAAACAAAAAAAGAGTGTCAATTTTGAAAAAAACACAATATTTTTTACTTTTTGCTATAACAAATATCCCAATTTAAAAAAAAAAATATTTTTTTTTCTCAGTTTAGGCCGATACGTATTCTTCTACATATCTTTGGTAAAAAAAAATCGCAATAAGCGTTTATTAAATGGTTTGCGCAAAAGTTATAGCGTCTACAAAATAGGGCATAGTTTTATAGCATTTTTATTAATATTTTTTTTTTTACTAGTAATGGCGGCGATCAGCGATTTTTATTGCGACTGCGACATTATGGCGGACACATCGGACACTTTTGACACCATTTTGGTACCATTGTCATTTTTACAGCGATCAGTGCTATAAAAATGCACTGGTTACTGTAAAAATGACACTGGCAGTGAAGGGGTTAACCACTAGGGGCGCTGAAGGGGTTAAGTGTTCCTAAGGGAGCGATTCTAACTGTGGGGGGAGGGGACTGACTGGGGGAGGTGACCGATGGTTGTCCCTATGTACAAGGGACACACCATCGGTCTCCTCTCCCTGACAGGGACGTGGATCTCTGTGTTTACACACAGAGATCCACGCCCCTGGCTCTGTAAATGCCGATCGCGGGTAACCTGGCGGACATCGCGGCCGCCAGGCACGCGCATCGGCACCCGCATGACGCGGCGGGCACAGAAGTTCCCCGATGCGCGCTCGGGAGCACGCGCGGGAAACGAGGAAAGGGGAGGATGTCAATAGACGTCCTCCCGGCATTCTAGGTCCGCGCTGTAGCCGTCATTTGGCTATAGCGCGGGCCTCTACTGGTTAAACCCCTGATATTTCACCAAAGCCTTCTAACGGGGCTCCTAAAAAAAAATTGTAAACAAATATTAAAAAATAAAAAAAATAAAAATATAAACTACTGACACCATCCACTGCCCTACTAACACCAATCTCTGCCCTACTGACACCATCCGCTGCTCTACTGACACTGTCAGTATACTGTATATACACATGCACACACACATATATGTGTTTGGGCTATGTGGTGCACACCTATAGGCTGTGCACACCTATGAAAACAATGCATTCTCAGATTGGATGAGGTGGAGAGGTTGGGTGGTAATGCTAAAATCTCCATTCCATCCAATCAGAGAACACTTTGCATTCATTGAGAAAATTAAAAGCAATCTCCTAATGGTGCCCTTGCCAAGCAAGTGACCTCCTGTGTTCAGTAAACAGCAGGGCAGCACCAGATGCAGAACTTAGCAGCAATCACTGTAGTAGCAGATGTATACTATGTACAGTGATTTCCAGCTTCCAGGCAGGATCCCACAGTTATGGCATTTATATATTTTTATTGGTCCAAGCTGAACCAATGCTATTATGTAAAAATTGCCCTGTGCACACGATCGTTTTTTCCGATGAAAAAAGTCAGATGGACTTTTTTCATCGGAAAAAACAATCGTGTTTGGGCCCCAGCGGACTTATATCCATCGGTGTAAAAAAAAAATAGAACATGTTTTAAATTTTTCCGATGGGAAATTCTGATCGTCTGTGTGGAATTCCATCGGAGAAAAATCCACGCATGCTCAGAATCAAGTTGACGCATGCTCGGAAGCATTGAACTTCATTTATCTTGGCTCGTCGGAGTGTTTTACGTCACCGTGTTTTGGACGGTCGGAATTTAGTCTGACAGTGTGTATGCAAGACTGATGGAAGTCAGCTTCATTGGAATTCCGACGGAAAATTCCATCGGATTTTATTCCATCGGAAACCTGATCGTATGTACAAGGCATTAATCACAGTAGTGCCCCTGTGGAGGAGCAGCTTTGCCTTCCTAGGACAGGACTACAGAACATCTCCCCTTCTTGGAGGCGTTTTGCAGTCCACAGAAATAGATAATTGTACAGGATATGCGAGGAGCTTAGGACGTCATCAGGTGTCAAGATTTTAGGCTGCATTCACACTTTAGCAAAGCAGGAACAAGTGTTCCCCCTCACGATTTTTGTTTGGGTGATTTCCATGCGATTTTTGCATGTCGCATAGGGTCAGCCTATTCACTTGAATGCGCATTTGTCGCACAAAAGAAGCTTCTGCTCCTTTTAGGGCGACAACCTGCATCTGATTTTTAGGCTGGGTTCACACATGTGCACACACGGTGCGAATTGAAGCTCAGGTTTCCCTCCTAAGAGATAAATCAGTTGTTTAGCGGTTCCTCTGCGTTTTAGCTGCGGATCAGCTGAGCAGGGAGGTGTAGTGAGGAGTGGGAGAGAATGCCTGTTCACAACGGAATGCATCTGCGAATCAGATGCGTTCCCATTCCGATAGAAGATAATGGACCTGAATTTGCACCTGAGCCGGACCGCACTGCCTAGAAAACGCACACGTTTTTTGGGCAATGCGGAGTGTGAATGCACCGCAGATATGTGAACCAGCCTCATTCAAATGAATGTATTTTTAAATGTCCTGCGAATTCGATGCGATAAAATCCGCATCCAATTCGCATAGGTGTGAACCCAGCTGTTTTTGGGCAATGCGGAGTGCGAATGCACCGCAGATATGTGAACCAGCCTCATTCAAATGAAGTAATTTTTAAATGTCCTGCAAATTCGATGCAATTAAACCCGCATCCAATTCGCATAGGTGTGAACGAAGCCTGAAAGGCGCGATTTGTAGCAATTGCTGTACGATCCTGTCGTGCAACAATCTCGGCAGAATCCTATTATGTTTGGGTCACCCAAATGCATGTCACGCGTTGTGCAGCGATTACCACGTGCCTCCAAAACGGATGTGAATGGAGCCTTATAGCAGGATATGACACAACACTCATCCACTTTTCTTTAACATAATAGTTTTTATTTATTTTCAGGAAAAATATAGGGTACACAAAAAAAGGTACAAAAATAGAGAATATAACCATGCACATCTGAATAAACTATATACGCTGCGCTAAAAGTGGTATTTGATTGTAGTGCACAGTAAAAAATAATAATAATAATGGATCAATATAAATATAAATAAATAAATTAAATAATTATATGAGCAATATATAAAAGCATATAGCATAAAATGAAAAACTCAATTTAAAGTGCTTGGTGCATAAATGTGTTTTAAAAAAAACCTAAGGCATAAACAATAATATATCAAAGTGCTCCTGTGCAACGCAATCAGAAATGAGTGGTTCAGGTCATATGACAAGGTGCTCATGTGCATATGAGTAACATCCAGCTGCATCACTGATATTGTGATATTATAGTCTGTGTCAGTGGCGGTGCGTCCATAGAGGGCGCCGGAGCGCCGCCCCCTCTCACCTGCACCGCCACTGAAAGACAATACACAGATTCATGCATTGCATGAATCTGTGTATTGTCACCGCTGCCGCGCTGCCCACTATTCATTTGGCCGGCCTCCTGGTGAGCGCCGGCCATATGAATTAGAGCGGCGGCCGGCGGTGGGTGTAACTTGGAAGTGCCTATCAGAGCCAGCGGCTCTGATAGGCTTTCCGAATACAGCTCTCACGCTGTATTCGGCTTCCAAAAACTCCTCCCAGGTACGCACGGGGGTGCGTTCCTTGGAGAAGACTGTGTGGAGGTTTCAGCCAATCAGGTTCACCGGATCTGGTTACCGGTAACCTGATTGGCTGAAGCGACATCGAGGGTGGGAGAACACACCGAGGACGGCGCGGACCGAGGAAGGTAAGTGCAGGGCTGGGGGGGGGGGGAACAGGCTGCATTTGGGGGACAAACTGGCTGCATTTGGGGGGAACTGGCTGTATATGGGGGACACGCTGGCTGAATATGGGGGGAACTGGCTGCATTTGGGGGACAAACTGGCTGAATATGGGGGGAACTGGCTGTATATGGGGGACACGCTGGCTGCATTTGGGGGGAACTGGCTGTATATGGGGGACAAACTGGCTGAATATGGGGGGAACTGGCTGTATATGGGGGACACGCTGGCTGCATTTGGGGGGAACTGGCTGTATATGGGGGACAAACTGGCTGAAT
The DNA here is from genome assembly GCA_029206835.1 of Rana muscosa. Taxonomy (NCBI): domain Eukaryota; kingdom Metazoa; phylum Chordata; class Amphibia; order Anura; family Ranidae; genus Rana; species Rana muscosa. Next base: position 111,507,434 of record CM055118.1, read on the forward strand.
ATGGGGGCACACTGGCTGTATATGGGGGCACACTGGCTATATATATGGGGACAAACTGGCTGTATATGGGGGCACACTGGCTATATATATGGGGGCACACTGGCTGCATATATGGGGGCACACTGGCTATATATATGGGGACACACTGGCTGTATATGGGAGCACACTGGCTGTATATGGGGGCACACTGGCTATATATATGGGGGCACACTAGCTGTATATGGGGGCACACTGGCTATATATATGGGGGCACACTGGCTATATATATGGGGGCACACTGGCTATATATGGGAGCAGGGCCGGTCCTAGACGGGGTGCGAGGGGTGCAGTTCACCCAGGCGCCACAGAGGTGGGGGCGCTCAAGTGCCAGAGTGCTCCCCTCCCTCCTTCTCCTCTTTGTTGGTATCCAGAGGCCGCTCTCTCCGACTGAGAGAGACCTGCGGTGACGTAGTGGGGGGGGGGGGGGCGGTCCTACTGAAGGCGCTCGGACAGGCAAGGATGGCTTCCTGGAGAATGTGTCAGCTAATGCTGCGGGCGGCTCCCCGCTCTGCCTCTGTCCCCCTGGACTCTGAACCTCAGCAGAGCCTGCACCAGGGCCATGAGCGCCGGCGGGAGGAGTTAACTTCCTCCTCCTCTGTGCATAGTGCTCTCCACCATGCTGGATGACCTCTTCTATCTTCTGGCAAGTGACACCGCATCTGGGCTGGGTGTCAGTGGGGGCCCCACTCACCGCATCCCAAAGAAGAGTCTCTGCTACTTCCAGTCTCCTTGGGGATCTCTACTGGGCACCTGACCCTTCACAGCACAGAGCAGCTGACTAGTGATGAGCCGAACACCCCCGGGTTCGGTTCGCACCAGAACCCGCGAACGGACCGAACGTTCGTACGAACATTAGAACCCTATTAAATACAATGGATGCGAACGTTCAAATTCTAAAGTGCTAATTATAATGACTATTATGCATGTTATTGTCCTAAAAAGGGTTTGGGAACCCGGGTTCTGCACCAGGGGACATGTATCAATGCAAAAAGAAGTTTTAAAAACGGTCGTTTTTCGGGAGCAGTCATTTTAATGATGCATAAAGTGAAAAAAAAAAAGTCAAATATTCCTTTAAATATCGTACCTGGGGGGTGTCTAAACTATGCCTGTGAAGTGCCACGTGTTTCCCGTGTTTAGAACTGTCCCTGCACAAAATGACACTTCTAAAGGAAAAAAAAGCCATTTAAAACTGCTTGCGGCTTTAATGTAATGTCTGGTCCCGGTAATATGGATGAAAATCTTTAAGAAAAATGGCATAGCTACCCCATGACCCCCCCCCCCCACCCCAGCCCATTACCAGCCCCTTTGGGTCTTGTATGGATATTAAGGGGAACACCGCACACAAAATAAAAAAGGCCCTATATACTCTGAACAGCCGTATACAGGCGGTGCATACAAGACAGGGACTGTAGGTTTGTTCTTATGTAGAATGTGTTTGTAATTTTGAACAGGTACATTGTTTAAGTGTAGCTCCAGCCCAAAAATCTATTTTTAAACTTTTTGGAAAACATAGGTAAGGGTTATCACCCCTGTAACATTTGTTTTGCTGTCTGTGCCCCTGTTCAGAACATTTCACCTCACTTTCCGTCCCAATGACAACTGTTTTTGAAATGTGGTGTTTTTCTTGAAACAAGGATTGGTGATAAAGCATCAGTACAGAGGAGACACCTTTCTCCCATATTAATTCTTACAGGAGAGAATTTTCCTTCCTAGGGGTAGATTTCCTCTCACTTCCTGTTGTCTTCTTGCGTTTGCAAGTAGGAGTCGTTTGTAAGTTGGATGTTTGAAAGTAGGTACCTGCCGTATATACTCTGCAGAAATAGGCCCCTTAGTTGTTGGTGTTGGCACAACACTGTAAGCACTCACAGTTACTCTTGGTTGGTGCTGGAACGCCCTGCTGTCAACTATTATATCAGGAATTGTAATTACATATAATTGTTGAACAGTGGTAGTAAAAATTGGGCCTTTGATGGTGGTGCTGGTGCCACAACACTGTAAGCCCTGACAGTTACTCTTGGTGGGTGCAGCAATGGGCCCTGCTGTGAATTATTAGATCAAGAATTGTAATTGCATGCCCTGTTGAACAGGGGCTGAAAAATTGGGCCTTTCGTGGTGGTGGTGGTGGTGGTGGTGTTGCCACAACACTGTAAGCCCTCAGAGTTACTCTTGGTGGGTGCAGGAATGGGCCCTGCTGTGAATTATTAGATCAAGAATTGTAATTACATGCCCCTTTTGAACAGGGGCTGAAAAATTGGGCCTTTCGTGGTGGTGGTGATGGTGGCGTTGCCACAACACTGTAAGCCCTCAGAGTTACTCTTGGTGGGTGCAGCAATGGGCCCTGCTGTGAATTATTAGATCAAGAATTGTAATTACATGCCCCTGTTGAACAGGGGCTGAAAAATTGGGCCTTAGGCACTGGTGGCACAACACTGCAACCCCTCACAGATACTGTACTTGGAGCACAGCAATGAGCCCTGTTGCAAAGTATTGCTTCAAAAATTGTAATTACACGCCCCTGTTAAACAGGGGCTGAAAAATTGGGCCTTAGCCACTGGTGGCGGCACCCATAAACAAAAATGATCTTCCAAGCTATCATCATCAATCGTATCATTGAGGACTCGGAGGAGGAGGATAGCCAGTCAACATAACAGCACAGGCACTCAGCATCAGCATCAGTCTTGAAGGGATGTGACATGTTAAAATCAATTAGTCTGTTATATCAGCATCAGGTGTGTGGTAGCTGGTGGTGATCCAAGACTGGTTCATCTTGATGAAAGTCAGTCGATCAACCGAGTCGGTGGACAGGCGCACCCTGTGATCCGTGACAAATCCTCCAGCAGCACTGAATGTGCGTTCCGAAAGAACGCTGGATGCAGGACAGGCCAGTAGCTCAATTGCATACTGTGCAAGCTCTGGCCAGTGATCCATCCTCAAGACCCAGTAAGCCAGAGGATTTTCGGTGGGGAAGGTGTCCAAGTCTGACCTTGCCCCTAGATATTCCTGCACCATGTTTATCAGACGCTGGCGATGGTTGCTGGAACCGATCATACTTTGGGGCTGCGGACTAAAGAATTGTCTGAACGCATCGGTCAGACGGCCACCTTCCCCACCGCTCCTTCTTTGACTGGCCGAAGCCTCAGCAACTCGTTGTCCAGGACCAGTTTGTAACCTCCCAGTCTCTGGGAACGCGTTGCACAGACCTTTCTGCAAGGCCTCCCGGAGTTGTCTCATCCTCTGCTCCCTCTGCGACGGTAACATAAGGTCCGCAACCTTACCCTTGTACCGTGGATCAAGGAGAGTGGCCAGCCAGTAATGGTCCCTCTCCTTGATCCGAAGAATACGAGGATCCTTCCGCAGACTTTGCAGGATCAGGGAGGCCATGCAGCGTAGGTTAGCTGAGGCATTCGGTCCGGAGTCCTCTGGGTCACTAAGGACGACATGATCCGCAGCCACCTCCTCCCAGCCACGTACAAGTCCACTGGTTTCTTGGGACTGTAAATCATCCCTAAAAGACTGCTGCTGATGATGCTGAGTGCCAGCCTCCACCTCCATGCTGACACAATCCTCCTCCTCCTCCTCCTCCTCCTCCTCCTCTTCCTGTGCGATGGGTGGGACAGAAGGAACACTGTCTGGGTAAAGGGGGCCTTGAGAGGCAAGGAAGTCCTCCTCTTCCTGCCTCTGTTCTGCCTCAAGTGCCCTGTCCATTATTCCACGCAGCGTGTGCTCCAACAGGTGGACAAGAGGTACAGTGTCACTGATGCATGCACTGTCACTGCTCACCATCCTCGTGGCCTCCTCAAATGGTGCCAGGACAGTGCATGCATCCCTGATCATGCCCCACTGGCGTGGAGAAAAAAAAACAAGCTCCCCTGACCCTGTCCTGGTGCCGTAGTCGCACAGGTACTCATTGATGGCCCTCTGCTGCGTGTGCAGCCGCTGCAGCATGGCCAACGTTGAGTTCCACCTGGTGGGCATGTCACATATAAGGCGGTTCTTGGGCAGGTTCAACTCCTTTTGCAGCTCAGCCAGGCGAGCACTGGCATTATAAGATCTGCGGAAATGCACACAGACTTTCCTGGCCTGCCTCAGGACATCCTGTAAGCCCGGGTACCTGCCCAAGAACCGCTGCACCACCAGGTTAAGGACGTGAGCCACACAGGGCACATGGGTCAGTTGTCCCTGTCGGAGGGCGGAGAGGAGGTTGGTGCCATTGTCGCAAACCACCATTCCTGGCTTAAGCTGGCGTGGCGTCAACCACCTCTCGGCCTGGCCCTGCAGAGCAGACAGGACCTCTGCCCCAGTGTGGCTTCTGTCCCCCAAACACACCAGCGCAAGCACGGCATGGCATCTTTTTGCCTGCGTACTTGCGTAGCCCCTTGAACGGCTACGGAGCACCGCTGGTTCAGAGGACAAAGCACAGGAAGAGGCCATGGAGGAAGAAGAAGAGGAGGGGGTGGAGGAGAGAGGTGTGTCACAACCAGTAGTAGCATTTTGGAGGCGTGGCGGTGGAACAACCTCCAACACTACTGCACCTTGTCCTGCATCCTTCCCAGCTGCCAAAAGAGTGACCCAAGGGGCCGTGAAAGAAAGGTAACGTCCCTGTCCATGCCTGCTGGACCATGAGTCAGCGGTAATATGCACCTTACCGCTGACCGCCCTGTCCAGCGAGGCCAAGACATTGCCTTCCACATGCCGGTAGAGAGCCCAAATAGCCTTCCGTGAGAAAAAGTGGCGTTTGGGAACCTGCCACTGAGGAACCGCACATTGCACAAACTCACGGAAGGGGGCCGAGTCTACCAACTGAAAAGGCAGCAGTTGAAGCGCTAGCAATTTAGCCAAACTAGCATTCAACCGCTGGGCATGTGGATGGCTGGGAGTGAACTTCTTTCGACGGTCCAGCAGCTGGGGCAGGGAAATTTGCCTGCTAGAATCGGACGTCGGTGTACTGCTAGCAGAGTGGCCGCAAGTACTTGGCTGTGACACACCTAATTCTACACCTTCATTCCTCTCAGTGCATGTTTCAGAGAGGACTGAAGTTATAGTGGGGTTGGAGATCCCAGCTGATGCGGTGCAAGGAGAGGTCCGCTTTGTTCTTTGGTGTGGGTCTTTGAGGTAGGCTTGCCAACGAGCTGCATGGCAGGTCAACATATGTCTGGTCAGGCATGTGGTACCCAAGCGGCTGATGTTTTGGCCACGCGATATACGCTTGAGACATATGTTGCAAACAGCAGCTGTGCGATCTGATGCACTAGCCTCAAAAAAGGCCCACACCAAAGAACTTTTTGAATGACGGGCAGAGGCAGCGCCCTGCACAGGCGGAGCTCTGCGGTGTGATTCCGTCGGTGTACTGCCCTTACGCTGGCCACCAAAGGGCATCCTGCCTCGTTGGAGATGTGCCTCCTCCTCATCCTCCTCCTCCTCCTCTCTCCTATTAGGCACCCACGTGGAGTCAGTGACCTCATCATCCCCTCCCTCCTCATCACTGGAGCCAATCTGGCAGTATGCTGCAGCTGCTGGAACATGACTGCCAGATTGGTGTCCTTCTTGAGCATTCCCTCTGTCTGCTCTCACACTACTGCCTTCCTGTAGCTGGGTTTCATCATCAGACCCTTCGAAACGCTGGGCATCCTCCTGGAGCATGTACCCAACACTGTGCTCAAACAGTTCTGGGGACTCCTCAGGAGGAGGACATGGTGGGTCTATGGAAGGAGTGACTGATGATGAGTCTGACATTGATACCAGGGAAGAGGACGCTTTGGCAGCTGCTTTGCCAGTACCCTGAGCCTGGGTGAGAGAGGATGAGGAGGAGGAGGAGGGCTTGGTCATCCACTCTACCAAGTCTTCGGCATGATGTGGCTCAACATGTCCAGCTGCCGAAAAGAAGGACAAGCGTGTCCCATGGCCATGTGCTGATGACAATGCACCGCGTCCACGACCAGCACTGTTGCCCCCAGACACAGAGCCTGCTTGCCCTCTTTTATTGCCTCCTGACTGTCTGCCTATCCTTGTTTGCCTTCCAGACATTCTAATGGATGGCCTGCAGGGAGATGGGAAAAAAGCAATAAGGGCTACCTTCAGGTGTTCTTCTCTGTCCCTTTACTTAAGGATTTCTAAATATGGTTGAGGATGATTGCTTTCGCACAGAATAGGGATGAGCTTCGTGTTCGAGTCGAACATACGTTCGACTCGAACATTGGCTGTTCGATCGTTCGACGAAGATCGAACGATTTGGGCCGTTCGCGCCAAATTCGAGTGACGCGAACGGCCCACAATGCACTACGCCATCGCAGTGTCATCCAGGCGCTGTGATTGGCCAAGCATGCACTGTGACCCCGCATGCTTGGCCAATCACAGCGCCGGCAGCGAGGAGAGCAATGATTGGCCACAGGCAGGATGCCTGTGGCCAATTATTGCTGAGGGTGTTTAGTACACGCCCCACACTATAAAAGGCCGCCAGCACGGCGGCCTAGTGTAGTGTGTTCCGGAGCAGGGATAGAGTAGCATAGGCAGGGACAGTGACTGTTATTTCTTTCTTGCTTAACCTGGATTCCTTTAGTTTAGGGAAAGAGAAGGATAGGTAGGGAGAGTGTCAGTGTGTTTTGTGCTTCTGCTATAGTGTGCTTAAAAAAAAACATTTATTCTAGGGACAGAAAACTCTAGGTAGGGACAGTGTCAGTTTCTTTCACTCTGCAAGTCCTTGTTTCCAGGGACCTGGAAGGACAGTGAGTGAATTGTCCTTTTGCTATATTGTGATTAAAAAAAACATTTATTCTAGGGACAGAAAACTCTAGGTAGGGACAGTGTCAGTTTCTTTCACTCTGCAAGTCCTTGTTTCCAGGGACCTGGAAGGACAGTGAGTGAATTGTCCTTTTGCTATATTGTGATTAAAAAAAACATTTATTCTAGGGACAGAAAACTCTAGGTAGGGACAGTGTCAGTTTCTTTCACTCTGCAAGTCCTTGTTTCCAGGGACCTGGAAGGACAGTGAGTGAATTGTCCTTTTGCTATATTGTGATTAAAAAAAACATTTATTCTAGGGACAGAAAACTCTAGGTAGGGACAGTGTCAGTTTCTTTCACTCTGCAAGTCCTTGTTTCCAGGGACCTGGAAGGACAGTGAGTGAATTGTCCTTTTGCTATATTGTGATTAAAAAAAACATTTATTCTAGGGACAGAAAACTCTAGGTAGGGACAGTGTCAGTTTCTTTCACTCTGCAAGTCCTTGTTTCCAGGGACCTGTAAGGACAGTGAGTTAATTGTCCTTGTGCTATATTGTGCTGAAAAAAACATTTATTCCAGGGACAGAAAACTCTAGGTAGGGACAGTGTCAGTTTCTTTCACTCTGCAAGTCCTTGTTTCCAGGGACCTGGAAGGACAGTGAGTGAATTGTCCTTTTGCTATATTGTGATTAAAAAAAACATTTTTTTCTAGGGACAGAAAACTGTAGGTAGGGAGAGTGTTTTTTTTCTTTCACTCTGCAAGTCCTTGTTTCCAGGGACCTGTAAGGACAGTGAGTTAATTTTCCTTGTGCTATATTGTGATTAAAAAAAACATTTATTCTAGGGACAGAAAACTCTAGGTAGGGACAGTGTCAGTTTCTTTCACTCTGCAAGTCCTTGTTTCCAGGGACCTGGAAGGACAGTGAGTGAATTGTCCTTTTGCTATATTGTGATTAAAAAAAACATTTATTCTAGGGACAGAAAACTCTAGGTAGGGACAGTGTCAGTTTCTTTCACTCTGCAAGTCCTTGTTTCCAGGGACCTGGAAGGACAGTGAGTGAATTGTCCTTTTGCTATATTGTGATTAAAAAAAACATTTATTCTAGGGACAGAAAACTCTAGGTAGGGACAGTGTCAGTTTCTTTCACTCTGCAAGTCCTTGTTTCCAGGGACCTGGAAGGACAGTGAGTGAATTGTCCTTTTGCTATATTGTGATTAAAAAAAACATTTATTCTAGGGACAGAAAACTCTAGGTAGGGACAGTGTCAGTTTCTTTCACTCTGCAAGTCCTTGTTTCCAGGGACCTGGAAGGACAGTGAGTGAATTGTCCTTTTGCTATATTGTGATTAAAAAAAACATTTATTCTAGGGACAGAAAACTCTAGGTAGGGACAGTGTCAGTTTCTTTCACTCTGCAAGTCCTTGTTTCCAGGGACCTGGAAGGACAGTGAGTGAATTGTCCTTTTGCTATATTGTGATTAAAAAAAACATTTTTTTCTAGGGACAGAAAACTGTAGGTAGGGAGAGTGTTTTTTTTCTTTCACTCTGCAAGTCCTTGTTTCCAGGGACCTGTAAGGACAGTGAGTTAATTTTCCTTGTGCTATATTGTGATTAAAAAAAACATTTATTCTAGGGACAGAAAACTCTAGGTAGGGACAGTGTCAGTTTCTTTCACTCTGCAAGTCCTTGTTTCCAGGGACCTGGAAGGACAGTGAGTGAATTGTCCTTTTGCTATATTGTGATTAAAAAAAACATTTATTCTAGGGACAGAAAACTCTAGGTAGGGACAGTGTCAGTTTCTTTCACTCTGCAAGTCCTTGTTTCCAGGGACCTGGAAGGACAGTGAGTGAATTGTCCTTTTGCTATATTGTGATTAAAAAAAACATTTATTCTAGGGACAGAAAACTCTAGGTAGGGACAGTGTCAGTTTCTTTCACTCTGCAAGTCCTTGTTTCCAGGGACCTGGAAGGACAGTGAGTGAATTGTCCTTTTGCTATATTGTGATTAAAAAAAACATTTATTCTAGGGACAGAAAACTCTAGGTAGGGACAGTGTCAGTTTCTTTCACTCTGCAAGTCCTTGTTTCCAGGGACCTGGAAGGACAGTGAGTGAATTGTCCTTTTGCTATATTGTGATTAAAAAAAACATTTTTTTCTAGGGACAGAAAACTGTAGGTAGGGAGAGTATTTTTTTTCTTTCACTCTGCAAGTCCTTGTTTCCAGGGACCTGTAAGGACAGTGAGTTAATTGTCCTTGTGCTATATTGTGCTGAAAAAAACATTTATTCCAGGGACAGAAAACTCTAGGTAGGGACAGTGTCAGTTTCTTTCACTCTGCAAGTCCTTGTTTCCAGGGACCTGGAAGGACAGTGAGTGAATTGTCCTTTTGCTATATTGTGATTAAAAAAAACATTTATTCTAGGGACAGAAAACTCTAGGTAGGGACAGTGTCAGTTTCTTTCACTCTGCAAGTCCTTGTTTCCAGGGACCTGGAAGGACAGTGAGTGAATTGTCCTTTTGCTATATTGTGATTAAAAAAAACATTTATTCTAGGGACAGAAAACTCTAGGTAGGGACAGTGTCAGTTTCTTTCACTCTGCAAGTCCTTGTTTCCAGGGACCTGGAAGGACAGTGAGTGAATTGTCCTTTTGCTATATTGTGATTAAAAAAAACATTTTTTTCTAGGGACAGAAAACTGTAGGTAGGGAGAGTATTTTTTTTCTTTCACTCTGCAAGTCCTTGTTTCCAGGGACCTGTAAGGACAGTGAGTTAATTGTCCTTGTGCTATATTGTGCTGAAAAAAACATTTATTCCAGGGACAGAAAACTCTAGGTAGGGACAGTGTCAGTTTCTTTCACTCTGCAAGTCCTTGTTTCCAGGGACCTGGAAGGACAGTGAGTGAATTGTCCTTTTGCTATATTGTGATTAAAAAAAACATTTATTCTAGGGACAGAAAACTCTAGGTAGGGACAGTGTCAGTTTCTTTCACTCTGCAAGTCCTTGTTTCCAGGGACCTGGAAGGACAGTGAGTGAATTGTCCTTTTGCTATATTGTGATTAAAAAAAACATTTTTTTCTAGGGACAGAAAACTGTAGGTAGGGAGAGTATTTTTTTTCTTTCACTCTGCAAGTCCTTGTTTCCAGGGACCTGTAAGGACAGTGAGTTAATTGTCCTTGTGCTATATTGTGCTGAAAAAAACATTTATTCCAGGGACAGAAAACTCTAGGTAGGGACAGTGTCAGTTTCTTTCACTCTGCAAGTCCTTGTTTCCAGGGACCTGGAAGGACAGTGAGTGAATTGTCCTTTTGCTATATTGTGATTAAAAAAAACATTTTTTTCTAGGGACAGAAAACTGTAGGTAGGGAGAGTGTTTTTTTTCTTTCACTCTGCAAGTCCTTGTTTCCAGGGACCTGTAAGGACAGTGAGTTAATTTTCCTTGTGCTATATTGTGATTAAAAAAAACATTTATTCTAGGGACAGAAAACTCTAGGTAGGGACAGTGTCAGTTTCTTTCACTCTGCAAGTCCTTGTTTCCAGGGACCTGGAAGGACAGTGAGTGAATTGTCCTTTTGCTATATTGTGATTAAAAAAAACATTTTTTTCTAGGGACAGAAAACTGTAGGTAGGGAGAGTGTTTTTTTTCTTTCACTCTGCAAGTCCTTGTTTCCAGGGACCTGTAAGGACAGTGAGTTAATTTTCCTTGTGCTATATTGTGATTAAAAAAAACATTTTTTCTAGGGACAGAAAACTGTAGGTAGGGAGAGTGTTTTTTTTCTTTCACTCTGCAAGTCCTTGTTTCCAGGGACAGAGAAGGACACCTGAAGGTAGCCCTTATTGCTTTTTTCCCATCTCCCTGCAGGCCATCTATTAGAATGTCTGGAAGGCAAACAAGGAGAGGCAGACAGTCAGGAGGCAATAAAAGAGGGCAAGCAGGCTCTGTGTCTGGGGGCAACAGTGCTGGTCGTGGACGCGGTGCATTGTCATCAGCACATGGCCATGGGACACGCTTGTCCTTCTTTTCGGCAGCTGGACATGTTGAGCCACATCATGCCGAAGACTTGGTAGAGTGGATGACCAAGCCCTCCTCCTCCTCCTCATCCTCTCTCACCCAGGCTCAGGGTACTGGAAAAGCAGCTGCCAAAGCGTCGTCTTCCCTGGTATCAATGTCAGACAAATCATCAGTCACTCCTTCCCTAGACCCACCATGTCCTCCTCCTGAGGAGTCCCCCGAACTGTTTCAGCACAGTGTTGGGTACATGCTCCAGGAGGATGCCCAGCGTTTCGAAGGGTCTGATGATGAAACCCAGCTAGAGGAAGGCAGTAGCGTGAGAGCAGACAGAGGGGATGCTCAAGAAGGACACCAATCTGGCAGTCATGTTCCAGCAGCTGCAGCATACTGCCAGATTGGCTCCAGTGATGAGGAGGGAGGGGATGATGAGGTCAATGACTCCACGTGGGTGCCTAATAGGAGAGAGGAGGAGGAGGAGGATGAGGAGGAGGCACATCTCCAACGAGGCAGGATGCCCTTTGGTGGCCAGCGTAAGGGCAGTACACCGACGGAATCACACCGCAGAGCTCCGCCTGTGCAGGGCGCTGCCTCTGCCCGTCATTCAAAAAGTTCTTTGGTGTGGGCCTTTTTTGAGGCTAGTGCATCAGATCGCACAGCTGCTGTTTGCAACATATGTCTCAAGCGTATATCGCGTGGCCAAAACATCAGCCGCTTGGGTACCACATGCCTGACCAGACATATGTTGACCTGCCATGCAGCTCGTTGGCAAGCCTACCTCAAAGACCCACACCAAAGAACAAAGCGGACCTCTCCTTGCACCGCATCAGCTGGGATCTCCAACCCCACTATAACTTCAGTCCTCTCTGAAACATGCACTGAGAGGAATGAAGGTGTAGAATTAGGTGTGTCACAGCCAAGTACTTGCGCCCACTCTGCTAGCAGTACACCGACGTCCGATTCTAGCAGGCAAATTTCCCTGCCCCAGCTGCTGGACCGTCGAAAGAAGTTCACTCCCAGCCATCCACATGCCCAGCGGTTGAATGCTAGCTTGGCTAAATTGCTAGCGCTTCAACTGCTGCCTTTTCAGTTGGTAGACTCGGCCCCCTTCCGTGAGTTTGTGCAATGTGCGGTTCCTCAGTGGCAGGTTCCCAAACGCCACTTTTTCTCACGGAAGGCTATTCCGGCTCTCTACCGGCATGTGGAAGGCAATGTCTTGGCCTCGCTGGACAGGGCGGTCAGCGGTAAGGTGCATATTACCGCTGACTCATGGTCCAGCAGGCATGGACAGGGACGTTACCTTTCTTTCACGGCCCATTGGGTCACTCTTTTGGCAGCTGGGAAGGATTCAGGACAAGGTGCAGTAGTGTTGGAGGTTGTCCCACCGCCACGCCTCCAAAATGCTACTACTGGTTGTGACACACCTCTCTCCTCCACCCCCTCCTCTTCTTCTTCCTCCATGGCCTCTTCCTGTGGTTTGTCCTATGAACCAGCGGTGCTCCGTAGCCGTTCACGGGGCTACGCAAGTACGCAGGCAAAAAGATGCCATGCCGTGCTTGCGCTGGTGTGTTTGGGGGACAGAAGCCACACTGGGGCAGAGGTCCTGTCTGCTCTGCAGGGCCAGGCCGAGAGGTGGTTGACGCCACGCCAGCTTAAGCCAGGAATGGTGGTTTGCGACAATGGCACCAACCTCCTCTCCGCCCTCCGACAGGGACAACTGACCCATGTGCCCTGTGTGGCTCACGTCCTTAACCTGGTGGTGCAGTGGTTCTTGGGCAGGTACCCGGGCTTACAGGATGTCCTGAGGCAGGCCAGGAAAGTCTGTGTGCATTTCCGCAGATCTTATAATGCCAGTGCTCGCCTGGCTGAGCTGCAAAAGGAGTTGAACCTGCCCAAGAACCGCCTTATATGTGACATGCCCACCAGGTGGAACTCAACGTTGGCCATGCTGCAGCGGCTGCACACGCAGCAGAGGGCCATCAATGAGTACCTGTGCGACTACGGCACCAGGACAGGGTCAGGGGAGCTTGGTTTTTTTTCTCCACGCCAGTGGGGCATGATCAGGGATGCATGCACTGTCCTGGCACCATTTGAGGAGGCCACGAGGATGGTGAGCAGTGACAGTGCATGCATCAGTGACACTGTACCTCTTGTCCACCTGTTGGAGCACACGCTGCGTGGAATAATGGACAGGGCACTTGAGGCAGAACAGAGGCAGGAAGAGGAGGACTTCCTTGCCTCTCAAGGCCCCCTTTACCCAGACAGTGTTCCTTCTGTCCCACCCATCGCACAGGAAGAGGAGGAGGAGGAGGAGGAGGAGGAGGATTGTGTCAGCATGGAGGTGGAGGCTGGCACTCAGCATCATCAGCAGCAGTCTTTTAGGGATGATTTACAGTCCCAAGAAACCAGTGGACTTGTACGTGGCTGGGAGGAGGTGGCTGCGGATCATGTCGTCCTTAGTGACCCAGAGGACTCCGGAGCGAATGCCTCAGCAAACCTACGCTGCATGGCCTCCCTGATCCTGCAAAGTCTGCGGAAGGATCCTCGTATTCTTCGGATCAAGGAGAGGGACCATTACTGGCTGGCCACTCTCCTTGATCCACGGTACAAGGGTAAGGTTGCGGACCTTATGTTACCGTCGCAGAGGGAGCAGAGGATGAGACAACTCCGGGAGGCCTTGCAGAAAGGTCTGTGCAACGCGTTCCCAGAGACTGGGAGGTTGCAAACTCCTGGTCCTGGACAACGAGTTGCTGAGGCTTCGGCCAGTCAAAGAAGGAGCGGTGGGGAAGGTGGCCGTCTGACCGATGCGTTCAGACAATTCTTTAGTCCGCAGCCCCAAAGTATGATTGGTTCCAGCAACCATCGCCAGCGTCTGATAAACATGGTGCAGGAATATCTAGGGGCAAGGTCAGACTTGGACACCTTCCCCACCGAAAATCCTCTGGCTTACTGGGTCTTGAGGATGGATCACTGGCCAGAGCTTGCACAGTATGCAATTGAGCTACTGGCCTGTCCTGCATCCAGCGTTCTTTCGGAACGCACATTCAGTGCTGCTGGAGGATTTGTCACGGATCACAGGGTGCGCCTGTCCACCGACTCGGTTGATCGACTGACTTTCATCAAGATGAACCAGTCTTGGATCACCACCAGCTACCACACACCTGATGCTGATATAACAGACTAATTGATTTTAAAATGTCACATCCCTTCAAGACTGATGCTGATGCTGAGTGCCTGTGCTGTTATGTTGACTGGCTATCCTCCTCCTCCGAGTCCTCAATGATACGATTGATGATGATAGCTTGGAAGATCATTTTTGTTTATGGGTGCCGCCACCAGTGCCTAACGCCCAATTTTTCAGCCCCTGTTTAACAGGGGCGTGTAATTACAATTTTTGAAGCAATACTTTGCAACAGGGCTCATTGCTGTGCTCCAAGTACAGTATCTGTGAGGAGTTGCAGTGTTGTGCCACCAGTGCCTAAGGCCCAATTTTTCAGCCCCTGTTTAACAGGGGCGTGTCATTACAATTTTTGAAGCAATACTTTGCAACAGGGCTCATTGCTGTGCTCCAAGTACAGTATCTGTGAGGGGTTGCAGTGTTGTGCCACCAGTGCCTAAGGCCCAATTTTTCAGCCCCTGTTCAACAGGGGCATGTAATTACAATTCTTGATCTAATAATTCACAGCAGGGCCCATTGCTGCACCCACCAAGAGTAACTGTCAGGGCTTACAGTGTTGTGGCACCAGCACCACCATCAAAGGCCCAATTTTTACTACCACTGTTCAACAATTATATGTAATTAAAATTCCTGATATAATAGTTGACAGCAGGGCGTTCCAGCACCAACCAAGAGTAACTGTGAGTGCTTACAGTGTTGTGCCAACACCAACAACTAAGGGGCCTATTTCTGCAGAGTATATACGGCAGGTCCCTACTTTCAAACATCCAACTTACAAACGACTCCTACTTGCAAACGCAAGAAGACAACAGGAAGTGAGAGGAAATCTACCACTAGGAAGGAAAATTCTCTCCTGTAAGAATAAATATGGGAGAAAGGTGTCTCCTCTGTACTGATGCTTTATCAGCAATCCTTGTTTCAAGAAAAACACCACATTTCAAAAACAGTTGTCATTGGGACGGAAAGTGAGGTGAAATGTTCTGAACAGGGGCACAGACAGCAAAACAAATGTTACAGGGGTGATAACCCTTACCTATGTTTTCCAAAAAGTTTAAAAATAGATTTTTGGGCTGGAGCTACACTTCAACAATGTACCTGTTCAAAATTACAAACAGATTCTACATAAGAACAAACCTACAGTCCCTGTCTTGTATGCACCGCCTGTATACGGCTGTTCAGAGTATATAGGGCCTTTTTTATTTTATGTGCGGGGTTCCCCTTAATATCCATACAAGACCCAAAGGGGCTGGTAATGGGCTGGGGTAGGGGGGGGGGGGTCATGGGGTAGCTATGCCATTTTTCTTAAAGAATTTCATCCATATTACCGGGACCAGACATTACATTAAAGCCGCAAGCAGTTTTAAATGGCTTTTTTTTCCTTTAGAAGTGTCATTTTGTGCAGGGACAGTTCTAAACACGGGAAACACGTGGCACTTCACAGGCATACTTTAGACACCCCCCAGGTACGATATTTAAAGGAATATTTGACTTTTTTTTTTTCACTTTATGCATCATTAAAATGACTGCTCCCGAAAAACGACCGTTTTTAAAACTTCTTTTTGCATTGATACATGTCCCCTGGTGCAGAACCCGGGTTCCCAAACCCTTTTTAGGACAATAACATGCATAATAGTTGTTATAATTAGCACTTTAGAATTCGAACGTTTGCATCCATTGTATTTAATAGGGTTCTAATGTTCGTTCGAACTTCCGGTCCGTTCGCGGGTTCTGGTGCGAACCGAACCCGGGGGTGTTCGGCTCATCACTAGCACAGAATAGCACAATGACAATTTCCCTGACTGTCCAAAAAAACAAGGATTTCAAAGATGGTTGATGAGGAATGCTTTAGCACAGTATAGCACAAGGAGAATTTCCCTCACTGTCCTTCCCTGTCCCTACAAACAAGGATTAGCACAGTAAAACACACTGACACTCTCCCTACCTATAGTTTTCTGTCCCTATAAAAAATGTTTTTTTAAAGATGGTTGATGATCAATGCTTTAGCACAGTATAGCACAAGGAGAATTTCCCTCACTGTCCTTCCCTGTCCCTACAAACAAGGATTAGCACAGTAAAACACACTGACACTCTCCCTACCTATAGTTTTCTGTCCCTATAAAAAATGTTTTTTTAAAGATGGTTGATGATCAATGCTTTAGCACAGTATAGCACAAGGAGAATTTCCCTCACTGTCCTTCCCTGTCCCTACAAACAAGGATTAGCACAGTAAAACACACTGACACTCTCCCTACCTATAGTTTTCTGTCCCTATAAAAAATGTTTTTTTAAAGATGGTTGATGATCAATGCTTTAGCACAGTATAGCACAAGGAGAATTTCCCTCACTGTCCTTCCCTGTCCCTACAAACAAGGATTAGCACAGTAAAACACACTGACACTCTCCCTACCTATAGTTTTCTGTCCCTATAAAAAATGTTTTTTTAAAGATGGTTGATGATCAATGCTTTAGCACAGTATAGCACAAGGAGAATTTCCCTCACTGTCCTTCCCTGTCCCTACAAACAAGGATTAGCACAGTAAAACACACTGACACTCTCCCTACCTGTAGTTTTCTGTCCCTATAAAAAATGTTTTTTTAAAGATGGTTGATGATCAATGCTTTAGCACAGTATAGCACAAGGAGAATTTCCCTCACTGTCCTTCCCTGTCCCTACAAACAAGGATTAGCACAGTAAAACACACTGACACTCTCCCTACCTATAGTTTTCTGTCCCTATAAAAAATGTTTTTTTAAAGATGGTTGATGATCAATGCTTTAGCACAGTATAGCACAAGGAGAATTTCCCTCACTGTCCTTCCCTGTCCCTACAAACAAGGATTAGCACAGTAAAACACACTGACACTCTCCCTACCTATAGTTTTCTGTCCCTATAAAAAATGTTTTTTTAAAGATGGTTGATGATCAATGCTTTAGCACAGTATAGCACAAGGAGAATTTCCCTCACTGTCCTTCCCTGTCCCTACAAACAAGGATTAGCACAGTAAAACACACTGACACTCTCCCTACCTATAGTTTTCTGTCCCTATAAAAAATGTTTTTTTAAAGATGGTTGATGATCAATGCTTTAGCACAGTATAGCACAAGGAGAATTTCCCTCACTGTCCTTCCCTGTCCCTACAAACAAGGATTAGCACAGTAAAACACACTGACACTCTCCCTACCTATAGTTTTCTGTCCCTATAAAAAATGTTTTTTTAAAGATGGTTGATGATCAATGCTTTAGCACAGTATAGCACAAGGAGAATTTCCCTCACTGTCCTTCCCTGTCCCTACAAACAAGGATTAGCACAGTAAAACACACTGACACTCTCCCTACCTATAGTTTTCTGTCCCTAGAAAAAATGTTTTTTTAAAGATGGTTGATGATCAATGCTTTAGCACAGTATAGCACAAGGAGAATTTCCCTCACTGTCCTTCCCTGTCCCTACAAACAAGGATTAGCACAGTAAAACACACTGACACTCTCCCTACCTATAGTTTTCTGTCCCTATAAAAAATGTTTTTTTAAAGATGGTTGATGATCAATGCTTTAGCACAGTATAGCACAAGGAGAATTTCCCTCACTGTCCTTCCCTGTCCCTACAAACAAGGATTAGCACAGTAAAACACACTGACACTCTCCCTACCTATAGTTTTCTGTCCCTATAAAAAATGTTTTTTTAAGATGGTTGATGATCAATAGTGATGAGCCGAACACCCCCGGGTTCGGTTCGCACCAGAACCCGCGAACGGACCGAAAGTTCGTACGAACATTAGAACCCTATTAAATACAATGGA
The DNA here is from genome assembly GCA_029206835.1 of Rana muscosa. Classification (NCBI taxonomy): domain Eukaryota; kingdom Metazoa; phylum Chordata; class Amphibia; order Anura; family Ranidae; genus Rana; species Rana muscosa. Next base: position 111,525,170 of record CM055118.1, read on the forward strand.
TGCGAACGTTCGAATTCTAAAGTGCTAATTATAACAACTATTATGCATGTTATTGTCCTAAAAAGGGTTTGGGAACCCGGGTTGTGCACCAGGGGACATGTATCAATGCAAAAAGAAGTTTTAAAAACGGTCGTTTTTCGGGAGCAGTCACTTTAATGATGCATAAAGTGAAAAAAAAAAAGTCAAATATTCCTTTAAATATCGTACCTGGGGGGTGTCTAAAGTATGCCTGTGAAGTGCCACGTGTTTCCCGTGTTTAGAACTGTCCCTGCACAAAATGACACTTCTAAAGGAAAAAAAAGCCATTTAAAACTGCTTGCGGCTTTAATGTAATGTCTGGTCCCGGTAATATGGATGAAAATCTTTAAGAAAAATGGCATAGCTACCCCATGACCCCCCCCCTACCCCAGCCCATTACCAGCCCCTTTGGGTCTTGTATGGATATTAAGGGGAACCCCGCACATAAAATAAAAAAGGCCCTATATACTCTGAACAGCCGTATACAGGCGGTGCATACAAGACAGGGACTGTAGGTTTGTTCTTATGTAGAATCTGTTTGTAATTTTGAACAGGTACATTGTTGAAGTGTAGCTCCAGCCCAAAAATCTATTTTTAAACTTTTTGGAAAACATAGGTAAGGGTTATCACCCCTGTAACATTTGTTTTGCTGTCTGTGCCCCTGTTCAGAACATTTCACCTCACTTTCCGTCCCAATGACAACTGTTTTTGAAATGTGGTGTTTTTCTTGAAACAAGGATTGCTGATAAAGCATCAGTACAGAGGAGACACCTTTCTCCCATATTTATTCTTACAGGAGAGAATTTTCCTTCCTAGTGGTAGATTTCCTCTCACTTCCTGTTGTCTTCTTGCGTTTGCAAGTAGGAGTCGTTTGTAAGTTGGATGTTTGAAAGTAGGGACCTGCCATATATACTCTGCAGAAATAGGCCCCTTAGTTGTTGGTGTTGGCACAACACTGTAAGCACTCACAGTTACTCTTGGTTGGTGCTGGAACGCCCTGCTGTCAACTATTATATCAGGAATTTTAATTACATATAATTGTTGAACAGTGGTAGTAAAAATTGGGCCTTTGATGGTGGTGCTGGTGCCACAACACTGTAAGCCCTGACAGTTACTCTTGGTGGGTGCAGCAATGGGCCCTGCTGTGAATTATTAGATCAAGAATTGTAATTGCATGCCCCTGTTGAACAGGGGCTGAAAAATTGGGCCTTTCGTGGTGGTGGTGGTGGTGGCGTTGCCACAACACTGTAAGCCCTCAGAGTTACTCTTGGTGGGTGCAGCAATGGGCCCTGCTGTGAATTATTAGATCAAGAATTGTAATTACATGCCCCTTTTGAACAGGGGCTGAAAAATTGGGCCTTTCGTGGTGGTGGTGGTGGTGGCGTTGCCACAACACTGTAAGCCCTCAGAGTTACTCTTGGTGTGTGCAGCAATGGGCCCTGCTGTGAATTATTAGATCAAGAATTGTAATTACATGCCCCTGTTGAACAGGGGCTGAAAAATTGGGCCTTAGGCACTGGTGGCACAACACTGCAACCCCTCACAGATACTGTACTTGGAGCACAGCAATGAGCCCTGTTGCAAAGTATTGCTTCAAAAATTGTAATTACACGCCCCTGTTAAACAGGGGCTGAAAAATTGGGCCTTAGCCACTGGTGGCGGCACCCATAAACAAAAATGATCTTCCAAGCTATCATCATCAATCGTATCATTGAGGACTCGGAGGAGGAGGATAGCCAGTCAACATAACAGCACAGGCACTCAGCATCAGCATCAGTCTTGAAGGGATGTGACATGTTAAAATCAATTAGTCTGTTATATCAGCATCAGGTGTGTGGTAGCTGGTGGTGATCCAAGACTGGTTCATCTTGATGAAAGTCAGTCGATCAACCGAGTCGGTGGACAGGCACACCCTGTGATCCGTGACAAATCCTCCAGCAGCACTGAATGTGCGTTCCGAAAGAACGCTGGATGCAGGACAGGCCAGTAGCTCAATTGCATACTGTGCAAGCTCTGGCCAGTGATCCATCCTCAAGACCCAGTAAGCCAGAGGATTTTCGGTGGGGAAGGTGTCCAAGTCTGACCTTGCCCCTAGATATTCCTGCACCATGTTTATCAGACGCTGGCGATGGTTGCTGGAACCGATCATACTTTGGGGCTGCGGACTAAAGAATTGTCTGAACGCATCGGTCAGACGGCCACCTTCCCCACCGCTCCTTCTTTGACTGGCCGAAGCCTCAGCAACTCGTTGTCCAGGACCAGGAGTTTGTAACCTCCCAGTCTCTGGGAACGTGTTGCACAGACCTTTCTGCAAGGCCTCCCGGAGTTGTCTCATCCTCTGCTCCCTCTGCGACGGTAACATAAGGTCCGCAACCTTACCCTTGTACCGTGGATCAAGGAGAGTGGCCAGCCAGTAATGGTCCCTCTCCTTGATCCGAAGAATACGAGGATCCTTCCGCAGACTTTGCAGGATCAGGGAGGCCATGCAGCGTAGGTTAGCTGAGGCATTCGGTCCGGAGTCCTCTGGGTCACTAAGGACGACATGATCCGCAGCCACCTCCTCCCAGCCACGTACAAGTCCACTGGTTTCTTGGGACTGTAAATCATCCCTAAAAGACTGCTGCTGATGATGCTGAGTGCCAGCCTCCACCTCCATGCTGACACAATCCTCCTCCTCCTCCTCCTCTTCCTGTGCGATGGGTGGGACAGAAGGAACACTGTCTGGGTAAAGGGGGCCTTGAGAGGCAAGGAAGTCCTCCTCTTCCTGCCTCTGTTCTGCCTCAAGTGCCCTGTCCATTATTCCACGCAGCGTGTGCTCCAACAGGTGGACAAGAGGTACAGTGTCACTGATGCATGCACTGTCACTGCTCACCATCCTCGTGGCCTCCTCAAATGGTGCCAGGACAGTGCATGCATCCCTGATCATGCCCCACTGGCGTGGAGAAAAAAAAACAAGCTCCCCTGACCCTGTCCTGGTGCCGTAGTCGCACAGGTACTCATTGATGGCCCTCTGCTGCGTGTGCAGCCGCTGCAGCATGGCCAACGTTGAGTTCCACCTGGTGGGCATGTCACATATAAGGCGGTTCTTGGGCAGGTTCAACTCCTTTTGCAGCTCAGCCAGGCGAGCACTGGCATTATAAGATCTGCGGAAATGCACACAGACTTTCCTGGCCTGCCTCAGGACATCCTGTAAGCCCGGGTACCTGCCCAAGAACCGCTGCACCACCAGGTTAAGGACGTGAGCCACACAGGGCACATGGGTCAGTTGTCCCTGTCGGAGGGCGGAGAGGAGGTTGGTGCCATTGTCGCAAACCACCATTCCTGGCTTAAGCTGGCGTGGCGTCAACCACCTCTCGGCCTGGCCCTGCAGAGCAGACAGGACCTCTGCCCCAGTGTGGCTTCTGTCCCCCAAACACACCAGCGCAAGCACGGCATGGCATCTTTTTGCCTGCGTACTTGCGTAGCCCCTTGAACGGCTACGGAGCACCGCTGGTTCAGAGGACAAAGCACAGGAAGAGGCCATGGAGGAAGAAGAAGAGGAGGGGGTGGAGGAGAGAGGTGTGTCACAACCAGTAGTAGCATTTTGGAGGCGTGGCGGTGGAACAACCTCCAACACTACTGCACCTTGTCCTGCATCCTTCCCAGCTGCCAAAAGAGTGACCCAATGGGCCGTGAAAGAAAGGTAACGTCCCTGTCCATGCCTGCTGGACCATGAGTCAGCGGTAATATGCACCTTACCGCTGACCGCCCTGTCCAGCGAGGCCAAGACATTGCCTTCCACATGCCGGTAGAGAGCCGGAATAGCCTTCCGTGAGAAAAAGTGGCGTTTGGGAACCTGCCACTGAGGAACCGCACATTGCACAAACTCACGGAAGGGGGCCGAGTCTACCAACTGAAAAGGCAGCAGTTGAAGCGCTAGCAATTTAGCCAAGCTAGCATTCAACCGCTGGGCATGTGGATGGCTGGGAGTGAACTTCTTTCGACGGTCCAGCAGCTGGGGCAGGGAAATTTGCCTGCTAGAATCGGACGTCGGTGTACTGCTAGCAGAGTGGCCGCAAGTACTTGGCTGTGACACACCTAATTCTACACCTTCATTCCTCTCAGTGCATGTTTCAGAGAGGACTGAAGTTATAGTGGGGTTGGAGATCCCAGCTGATGCGGTGCAAGGAGAGGTCCGCTTTGTTCTTTGGTGTGGGTCTTTGAGGTAGGCTTGCCAACGAGCTGCATGGCAGGTCAACATATGTCTGGTCAGGCATGTGGTACCCAAGCGGCTGATGTTTTGGCCACGCGATATACGCTTGAGACATATGTTGCAAACAGCAGCTGTGCGATCTGATGCACTAGCCTCAAAAAAGGCCCACACCAAAGAACTTTTTGAATGACGGGCAGAGGCAGCGCCCTGCACAGGCGGAGCTCTGCGGTGTGATTCCGTCGGTGTACTGCCCTTACGCTGGCCACCAAAGGGCATCCTGCCTCGTTGGAGATGTGCCTCCTCCTCATCCTCCTCCTCCTCCTCTCTCCTATTAGGCACCCACGTGGAGTCAGTGACCTCATCATCCCCTCCCTCCTCATCACTGGAGCCAATCTGGCAGTATGCTGCAGCTGCTGGAACATGACTGCCAGATTGGTGTCCTTCTTGAGCATTCCCTCTGTCTGCTCTCACACTACTGCCTTCCTGTAGCTGGGTTTCATCATCAGACCCTTCGAAACGCTGGGCATCCTCCTGGAGCATGTACCCAACACTGTGCTCAAACAGTTCTGGGGACTCCTCAGGAGGAGGACATGGTGGGTCTAGGGAAGGAGTGACTGATGATGAGTCTGACATTGATACCAGGGAAGAGGACGCTTTGGCAGCTGCTTTGCCAGTACCCTGAGCCTGGGTGAGAGAGGATGAGGAGGAGGAGGAGGGCTTGGTCATCCACTCTACCAAGTCTTCGGCATGATGTGGCTCAACATGTCCAGCTGCCGAAAAGAAGGACAAGCGTGTCCCAAGGCCATGTGCTGATGACAATGCACCGCGTCCACGACCAGCACTGTTGCCCCCAGACACAGAGCCTGCTTGCCCTCTTTTATTGCCTCCTGACTGTCTGCCTATCCTTGTTTGCCTTCCAGACATTCTAATGGATGGCCTGCAGGGAGATGGGAAAAAAGCAATAAGGGCTACCTTCAGGTGTCCTTCTCTGTCCCTTTACTTAAGGATTTCTAAATATGGTTGAGGATGATTGCTTTCGCACAGAATAGCACAATGACAATTTCCCTGACTGTCCAAAAAACAAGGATTTCAAAGATGGTTGATGAGGAATGCTTTAGCATAGTATAGCACAAGGAGAATTTCCCTCACTGTCCTTCCCTGTCCCTACAAACAAGGATTAGCACAGTAAAACACACTGACACTCTCCCTACCTATAGTTTTCTGTCCCTATAAAAAATGTTTTTTTAAAGATGGTTGATGATCAATGCTTTAGCACAGTATAGCACAAGGAGAATGTCCCTCACTGTCCTTCCCTGTCCCTACAAACAAGGATTAGCACAGTAAAACACACTAACACTCTCCCTACCTATAGTTTTCTGTCCCTATAAAAAATGTTTTTTTAAAGATGGTTGATGATCAATGCTTTAGCACAGTATAGCACAAGGAGAATTTCCCTCACTGTCCTTCCCTGTCCCTACAAACAAGGATTAGCACAGTAAAACACACTGACACTCTCCCTACCTATAGTTTTCTGTCCCTATAAAAAATGTTTTTTTAAAGATGGTTGATGATCAATGCTTTAGCACAGTATAGCACAAGGAGAATTTCCCTCACTGTCCTTCCCTGTCCCTACAAACAAGGATTAGCACAGTAAAACACACTGACACTCTCCCTACCTATAGTTTTCTGTCCCTAGAAAAAATGTTTTTTTAAAGATGGTTGATGATCAATGCTTTAGCACAGTATAGCACAAGGAGAATTTCCCTCACTGTCCTTCCCTGTCCCTACAAACAAGGATTAGCACAGTAAAACACACTGACACTCTCCCTACCTATAGTTTTCTGTCCCTATAAAAAATGTTTTTTTAAAGATGGTTGATGATCAATGCTTTAGCACAGTATAGCACAAGGAGAATTTCCCTCACTGTCCTTCCCTGTCCCTACAAACAAGGATTAGCACAGTAAAACACACTGACACTCTCCCTACCTATAGTTTTCTGTCCCTATAAAAAATGTTTTTTTAAAGATGGTTGATGATCAATGCTTTAGCACAGTATAGCATAAGGAGAATTTCCCTCACTGTCCTTCCCTGTCCCTACAAACAAGGATTAGCACAGTAAAACACACTGACACTCTCCCTACCTATAGTTTTCTGTCCCTATAAAAAATGTTTTTTTAAAGATGGTTGATGATCAATGCTTTAGCACAGTATAGCACAAGGAGAATTTCCCTCACTGTCCTTCCCTGTCCCTACAAACAAGGATTAGCACAGTAAAACACACTGACACTCTCCCTACCTATAGTTTTCTGTCCCTAGAAAAAATGTTTTTTTAAAGATGGTTGATGATCAATGCTTTAGCACAGTATAGCACAAGGAGAATTTCCCTCACTGTCCTTCCCTGTCCCTACAAACAAGGATTAGCACAGTAAAACACACTGACACTCTCCCTACCTATAGTTTTCTGTCCCTAGAAAAAATGTTTTTTTAAAGATGGTTGATGATCAATGCTTTAGCACAGTATAGCACAAGGAGAATTTCCCTCACTGTCCTTCCCTGTCCCTACAAACAAGGATTAGCACAGTAAAACACACTGACACTCTCCCTACCTATAGTTTTCTGTCCCTATAAAAAATGTTTTTTTAAAGATGGTTGATGATCAATGCTTTAGCACAGTATAGCACAAGGAGAATTTCCCTCACTGTCCTTCCCTGTCCCTACAAACAAGGATTAGCACAGTAAAACACACTGACACTCTCCCTACCTATAGTTTTCTGTCCCTATTAAAAAATGTTTTTTTAAGATGGTTGATGATCAATAGTGATGAGCCGAACACCCCCGGGTTCGGTTCGCACCAGAACCCGCGAACGGACCGAAAGTTCGTACGAACATTAGAACCCTATTAAATACAATGGATGCGAACGTTCGAATTCTAAAGTGCTAATTATAACAACTATTATGCATGTTATTGTCCTAAAAAGGGTTTGGGAACCCGGGTTGTGCACCAGGGGACATGTATCAATGCAAAAAGAAGTTTTAAAAACGGTCGTTTTTCGGGAGCAGTCATTTTAATGATGCATAAAGTGAAAAAAAAAAAGTCAAATATTCCTTTAAATATCGTACCTGGGGGGTGTCTAAAGTATGCCTGTGAAGTGCCACGTGTTTCCCGTGTTTAGAACTGTCCCTGCACAAAATGACACTTCTAAAGGAAAAAAAAGCCATTTAAAACTGCTTGCGGCTTTATTGTAATGTCTGGTCCCGGTAATATGGATGAAAATCTTTAAGAAAAATGGCATAGCTACCCCATGACCCCCCCCCTACCCCAGCCCATTACCAGCCCCTTTGGGTCTTGTATGGATATTAAGGGGAACCCCGCACATAAAATAAAAAAGGCCCTATATACTCTGAACAGCCGTATACAGGCGGTGCATACAAGACAGGGACTGTAGGTTTGTTCTTATGTAGAATCTGTTTGTAATTTTGAACAGGTACATTGTTGAAGTGTAGCTCCAGCCCAAAAATCTATTTTTAAACTTTTTGGAAAACATAGGTAAGGGTTATCACCCCTGTAACATTTGTTTTGCTGTCTGTGCCCCTGTTCAGAACATTTCACCTCACTTTCCGTCCCAATGACAACTGTTTTTGAAATGTGGTGTTTTTCTTGAAACAAGGATTGCTGATAAAGCATCAGTACAGAGGAGACACCTTTCTCCCATATTTATTCTTACAGGAGAGAATTTTCCTTCCTAGTGGTAGATTTCCTCTCACTTCCTGTTGTCTTCTTGCGTTTGCAAGTAGGAGTCGTTTGTAAGTTGGATGTTTGAAAGTAGGGACCTGCCATATATACTCTGCAGAAATAGGCCCCTTAGTTGTTGGTGTTGGCACAACACTGTAAGCACTCACAGTTACTCTTGGTTGGTGCTGGAACGCCCTGCTGTCAACTATTATATCAGGAATTTTAATTACATATAATTGTTGAACAGTGGTAGTAAAAATTGGGCCTTTGATGGTGGTGCTGGTGCCACAACACTGTAAGCCCTGACAGTTACTCTTGGTGGGTGCAGCAATGGGCCCTGCTGTGAATTATTAGATCAAGAATTGTAATTGCATGCCCCTGTTGAACAGGGGCTGAAAAATTGGGCCTTTCGTGGTGGTGGTGGTGGTGGTGGCGTTGCCACAACACTGTAAGCCCTCAGAGTTACTCTTGGTGGGTGCAGCAATGGGCCCTGCTGTGAATTATTAGATCAAGAATTGTAATTACATGCCCCTTTTGAACAGGGGCTGAAAAGTTGGGCCTTTCGTGGTGGTGGTGGTGGTGGTGGCGTTGCCACAACACTGTAAGCCCTCAGAGTTACTCTTGGTGTGTGCAGCAATGGGCCCTGCTGTGAATTATTAGATCAAGAATTGTAATTACATGCCCCTTTTGAACAGGGGCTGAAAAATTGGGCCTTTCATGGTGGTGGTGGTGGTGGCGTTGCCACAACACTGTAAGCCCTCAGAGTTACTCTTGGTGGGTGCAGCAATGGGCCCTGCTGTGAATTATTAGATCAAGAATTGTAATTACATGCCCCTTTTGAACAGGGGCTGAAAAATTGGGCCTTTCGTGGTGGTGGTGGTGGTGGCATTGCCACAACACTGTAAGCCCTCAGAGTTACTCTTGGTGGGTGCAGCAATGGGCCCTGCTGTGAATTATTAGATCAAGAATTGTAATTGCATGCCCCTGTTGAACAGGGGCTGAAAAATTGGGCCTTTCGTGGTGGTGGTGGTGGTGGTGGTGTTGCCACAACACTGTAAGCCCTCAGAGTTACTCTTGGTGGGTGCAGCAATGGGCCCTGCTGTGAATTATTAGATCAAGAATTGTAATTACATGCCCCTTTTGAACAGGGGCTGAAAAATTGGGCCTTTCGTGGTGGTGGTGGTGGTGGCATTGCCACAACACTGTAAACCCTCAGAGTTACTCTTGGTGGGTGCAGCAATGGGCCCTGCTGTGAATTATTAGATCAAGAATTGTAATTGCATGCCCCTGTTGAACAGGGGCTGAAAAATTGGGCCTTAGGCACTGGTGGCACAACACTACAACCCCTCACAGATACTGTACTTGGAGCACAGCAATGAGCCCTGTTGCAAAGTATTGCTTCAAAAATTGTAATGACACGCCCCTGTTAAACAGGGGCTGAAAAATTGGGCCTTAGGCACTGGTGCCACAACACTCCAACCCCTCACAGATACTGTACTTGGAGCACAGCAATGAGCCCTATGGCAAATTATTGCTAAAAAAATTGTAATTACACGCCCCTGTAAAACAGGGGCTGAAAAATTGGGCCTTAGCCACTGGTGGCGGCACCCATAAACAAAAATGATCTTCCAAGCTATCATCATCAACCGTATCATTGAGGACTCGGAGGAGGAGGATAGCCAGTCAACATAACAGCACAGGCACTCAGCATCAGCATCAGTCTTGAAGGGATGTGACATGTTAAAATCAATTAGTCTGTTATATCAGCATCAGGTGTGTGGTAGCTGGTGGTGATCCAAGACTGGTTCATCTTGATGAAAGTCAGTCGATCAACCGAGTCGGTGGACAGGCGCACCCTGTGATCCGTGACGAATCCTCCAGCAGCACTGAATGTGCGTTCCGAAAGAACGCTGGATGCAGGACAGGCCAGTAGCTCAATTGCATACTGTGCAAGCTCTGGCCAGTGATCCATCCTCAAGACCCAGTAAGCCAGAGGATTTTCGGTGGGGAAGGTGTCCAAGTCTGACCTTGCCCCTAGATATTCCTGCACCATGTTTATCAGACGCTGGCGATGGTTGCTGGAACCGATCATACTTTGGGGCTGCGGACTAAAGAATTGTCTGAACGCATCGGTCAGACGGCCACCTTCCCCACCGCTCCTTCTTTGACTGGCCGAAGCCTCAGCAACTCGTTGTCCAGGACCAGGAGTTTGTAACCTCCCAGTCTCTGGGAACGCGTTGCACAGACCTTTCTGCAAGGCCTCCCGGAGTTGTCTCATCCTCTGCTCCCTCTGCGACGGTAACATAAGATCCGCAACCTTACCCTTGTACCGTGGATCAAGGAGAGTGGCCAGCCAGTAATGGTCCCTCTCCTTGATCCGAAGAATACGAGGATCCTTCCGCAGACTTTGCAGGATCAGGGAGGCCATGCAGCGTAGGTTTGCTGAGGCATTCGCTCCGGAGTCCTCTGGGTCACTAAGGACGACATGATCCGCAGCCACCTCCTCTCAGCCACGTACAAGTCCACTGGTTTCTTGGGACTGTAAATCATCCCTAAAAGACTGCTGCTGATGATGCTGAGTGCCAGCCTCCACCTCCATGCTGACACAATCCTCCTCCTCCTCCTCCTCCTCCTCCTCTTCCTGTGCGATGGGTGGGACAGAAGGAACACTGTCTGGGTAAAGGGGGCCTTGAGAGGCAAGGAAGTCCTCCTCTTCCTGCCTCTGTTCTGCCTCAAGTGCCCTGTCCATTATTCCACGCAGCGTGTGCTCCAACAGGTGGACAAGAGGTACAGTGTCACTGATGCATGCACTGTCACTGCTCACCATCCTCGTGGCCTCCTCAAATGGTGCCAGGACAGTGCATGCATCCCTGATCATGCCCCACTGGCGTGGAGAAAAAAAAAACAAGCTCCCCTGACCCTGTCCTGGTGCCGTAGTCGCACAGGTACTCATTGATGGCCCTCTGCTGCGTGTGCAGCCGCTGCAGCATGGCCAACGTTGAGTTCCACCTGGTGGGCATGTCACATATAAGGCGGTTCTTGGGCAGGTTCAACTCCTTTTGCAGCTCAGCCAGGCGAGCACTGGCATTATAAGATCTGCGGAAATGCACACAGACTTTCCTGGCCTGCCTCAGGACATCCTGTAAGCCCGGGTACCTGCCCAAGAACCGCTGCACCACCAGGTTAAGGACGTGAGCCACACAGGGCACATGGGTCAGTTGTCCCTGTCGGAGGGCGGAGAGGAGGTTGGTGCCATTGTCGCAAACCACCATTCCTGGCTTAAGCTGGCGTGGCGTCAACCACCTCTCGGCCTGGCCCTGCAGAGCAGACAGGACCTCTGCCCCAGTGTGGCTTCTGTCCCCCAAACACACCAGCGCAAGCACGGCATGGCATCTTTTTGCCTGCGTACTTGCGTAGCCCCTTGAACGCCTACGGAGCACCGCTGGTTCCGAGGACAAACCACAGGAAGAGGCCATGGAGGAAGAAGAAGAGGAGGGGGTGGAGGAGAGAGGTGTGTCACAACCAGTAGTAGCATTTTGGAGGCGTGGCGGTGGAACAACCTCCAACACTACTGCACCTTGTCCTGCATCCTTCCCAGCTGCCAAAAGAGTGACCCAATGGGCCGTGAAAGAAAGGTAACGTCCCTGTCCATGCCTGCTGGACCATGAGTCAGCGGTAATATGCACCTTACCGCTGACCGCCCTGTCCAGCGAGGCCAAGACATTGCCTTCCACATGCCGGTAGAGAGCCGGAATAGCCTTCCGTGAGAAAAAGTGGCGTTTGGGAACCTGCCACTGAGGAACCGCACATTGCACAAACTCACGGAAGGGGGCCGAGTCTACCAACTGAAAAGGCAGCAGTTGAAGCGCTAGCAATTTAGCCAAGCTAGCATTCAACCGCTGGGCATGTGGATGGCTGGGAGTGAACTTCTTTCGATGGTCCAGCAGCTGGGGCAGGGAAATTTGCCTGCTAGAATCGGACGTCGGTGTACTGCTAGCAGAGTGGCCGCAAGTACTTGGCTGTGACACACCTAATTCTACACCTTCATTCCTCTCAGTGCATGTTTCAGAGAGGACTGAAGTTATAGTGGGGTTGGAGATCCCAGCTGATGCGGTGCAAGGAGAGGTCCGCTTTGTTCTTTGGTGTGGGTCTTTGAGGTAGGCTTGCCAACGAGCTGCATGGCAGGTCAACATATGTCTGGTCAGGCATGTGGTACCCAAGCGGCTGATGTTTTGGCCACGCGATATACGCTTGAGACATATGTTGCAAACAGCAGCTGTGCGATCTGATGCACTAGCCTCAAAAAAGGCCCACACCAAAGAACTTTTTGAATGACGGGCAGAGGCAGCGCCCTGCACAGGCGGAGCTCTGCGGTGTGATTCCGTCGGTGTACTGCCCTTACGCTGGCCACCAAAGGGCATCCTGCCTCGTTGGAGATGTGCCTCCTCCTCATCCTCCTCCTCCTCCTCTCTCCTATTAGGCACCCACGTGGAGTCAGTGACCTCATCATCCCCTCCCTCCTCATCACTGGAGCCAATCTGGCAGTATGCTGCAGCTGCTGGAACATGACTGCCAGATTGGTGTCCTTCTTGAGCATCCCCTCTGTCTGCTCTCACGCTACTGCCTTCCTGTAGCTGGGTTTCATCATCAGACCCTTCGAAACACTGGGCATCCTCCTGGAGCATGTACCCAACACTGTGCTCAAACAGTTCGGGGGACTCCTCAGGAGGAGGACATGGTGGGTCTAGGGAAGGAGTGACTGATGATGAGTCTGACATTGATACCAGGGAAGAGGACGCTTTGGCAGCTGCTTTTCCAGTACCCTGAGCCTGGGTGAGAGAGGATGAGGAGGAGGAGGAGGGCTTGGTCATCCACTCTACCAAGTCTTCGGCATGATGTGGCTCAACATGTCCAGCTGCCGAAAAGAAGGACAAGCGTGTCCCATGGCCATGTGCTGATGACAATGCACTGCGTCCACGACCAGCACTGTTGCCCCCAGACACAGAGCCTGCTTGCCCTCTTTTATTGCCTCCTGACTGTCTGCCTCTCCTTGTTTGCCTTCCAGACATTCTAATAGATGGCCTGCAGGGAGATGGGAAAAAAGCAATAAGGGCTACCTTCAGGTGTCCTTCTCTGTCCCTTTACTTAAGGATTTCTAAATATGGTTGAGGATGATTGCTTTTGCACAGAATAGCACAACGACAATTTCCCTGACTGTCCAAAAAAACAAGGATTTCAAAGATGGTTGATGAGGAATGCTTTAGCACACTATAGCACAAGGAGAATTTCCCTCACTGTCCTTCCCTGTCCCTAGAAACAAGGATTATCACAGTGAAAGAAACTGACACTCTTCCTACCTATAGTTTTCTGTCCCTAGAAATTTTTTTTTTTAAAGCACACTATAGCACAAGGAGAATTCCCTCACTGTCCTTCCCTGTCCCTAGAAACAAGGATTCGCACAGTAAAACACACTGACACTCTCCCTACCTATAGTTTTCTGTCCCTAGAAAAAAATGTTTTTTTAAAGCACACTATAGCACAAGGAGAATTTCCCTCACTTTCCTTCTTTGTCCCTAGAAACAAGGATTATCACAGTGAAAGAAACTGACACTCTTCCTACCTATAGTTTTCTGTCCCTAGAAAAAATGTTTTTTTAAAGCACACTATAGCACAAGGAGAATTCCCTCACTGTCCTTCCCTGTCCCTAGAAACAAGGATTATCACAGTGAAAGAAACTGACACTCTTCCTACCTATAGTTTTCTGTCCCTAGAAAAAATGTTTTTTTAAAGCACACTATAGCACAAGGAGAATTCCCTCACTGTCCTTTCCTGTCCCTAGAAACAAGGATTCGCACAGTAAAACACACTGACACTCTCCCTACCTATAGTTTTCTGTCCCTAGAAAAAATGTTTTTTTAAAGCACACTATAGCACAAGGAGAATTCCCTCACTGTCCTTCCCTGTCCCTAGAAACAAGGATTATCACAGTGAAAGAAACTGACACTCTTCCTACCTATAGTTTTCTGTCCCTAGAAAAAATGTTTTTTTAAAGCACACTATAGCACAAGGAGAATTCCCTCACTGTCCTTCCCTGTCCCTAGAAACAAGGATTCGCACAGTAAAACACACTGACACTCTCCCTACCTATAGTTTTCTGTCCCTAGAAAAAATGTTTTTTTAAAGCACACTATAGCACAAGGAGAATTCCCTCACTGTCCTTCCCTGTCCCTAGAAACAAGGATTCGCACAGTAAAACACACTGACACTCTCCCTACCTATAGTTTTCTGTCCCTAGAAAAAATGTTTTTTTAAAGCACACTATAGCACAAGGAGAATTCCCTCACTGTCCTTCCCTGTCCCTAGAAACAAGGATTCGCACAGTAAAACACACTGACACTCTCCCTACCTATAGTTTTCTGTCCCTAGAAAAAATGTTTTTTTAAAGCACACTATAGCACAAGGAGAATTTCCCTCACTTTCCTTCTTTGTCCCTAGAAACAAGGATTATCACAGTGAAAGAAACTGACACTCTTCCTACCTATAGTTTTCTGTCCCTAGAAAAAATGTTTTTTTAAAGCACACTATAGCATAAGGAGAATTCCCTCACTGTCCTTCCCTGTCCCTAGAAACAAGGATTCGCACAGTAAAAATCACTGACACTCTCCCTACCTATAGTTTTCTGTCCCTAGAAAAAATGTTTTTTTAAAGCACACTATAGCACAAGGAGAATTCCCTCACTGTCCTTCCCTGTCCCTACAAACAAGGATTCACACAGTAAAACACACTGACACTCAACCTACCTATAGTTTTCTGTCCCTAGAAAAAATGTTTTTTTAAAGCACACTATAGCACAAGGAGAATTCCCTCACTGTCCTTCCCTGTCCCTAGAAACAAGGATTCGCACAGTAAAACACACTGACACTCTCCCTACCTATAGTTTTCTGTCCCTAGAAAAAATGTTTTTTTAAAGCACACTATAGCACAAGGAGAATTCCCTCACTGTCCTTCCCTGTCCCTAGAAACAAGGATTCGCACAGTAAAACACACTGACACTCTCCCTACCTATCCTTCTCTTTCCCTAAACTAAAGGAATCCAGGTTAAGCAAGAAAAAAATAAATGTCACTGTCCCTGCCTATGCTTCTCTTTCCCTGCTCCGGAACACACTACACTAGGCCGCCGTGCTGGCGGCCTTTTATAGTGTGGGGCGTGTACTAAACACCCTCAGCAATAATTGGCCACAGGCATCCTGCCTGTGGCCAATCATTGCTCTCCTCGCTGCCGGCGCTGTGATTGGCCAAGCATGCGGGGTCACAGTGCATGCTTGGCCAATCACAGCGCCTGGATGACACTGCGATGGCGTAGTGCATTGTGGGCCGTTCGCGTCACTCGAATTTGGCGCGAACGGCCCAAATCGTTCGATCTTCGTCGAACGATCGAACAGCCGATGTTCGAGTCGAACGTATGTTCGACTCGAACACGAAGCTCATCCCTAATGATCAATGCTTTAGCACAGTGTAGCACAAGGAGAATTTCCCTCACTGTCCTTCCCTGTCCCTACAAACAAGGATTAGCACAGTAAAACACACTGACACTCTCCCTACCTATAGTTTTCTGTCCCTATAAAAAATGTTTTTTTAAAGATGGTTGATGATCAATGCTTTAGCACAGTATAGCACAAGGAGAATTTCCCTCATTGTCCTTCCCTGTCCCTACAAACAAGGATTAGCACAGTAAAACACACTGACACTCTCCCTACCTATAGTTTTCTGTCCCTATAAAAAATGTTTTTTTAAAGATGGTTGATGATCAATGCTTTAGCACAGTATAGCACAAGGAGAATTTCCCTCACTGTCCTTCCCTGTCCCTACAAACAAGGATTAGCACAGTAAAACACACTGACACTCTCCCTACCTATAGTTTTCTGTCCCTATAAAAAATGTTTTTTTAAAGATGGTTGATGATCAATGCTTTAGCACAGTATAGCACAAGGAGAATTTCCCTCACTGTCCTTCCCTGTCCCTACAAACAAGGATTAGCACAGTAAAACACACTGACACTCTCCCTACCTATAGTTTTCTGTCCCTATAAAAAATGTTTTTTTAAAGATGGTTGATGATCAATGCTTTAGCACAGTATAGCACAAGGAGAATTTCCCTCACTGTCCTTCCCTGTCCCTACAAACAAGGATTAGCACAGTAAAACACACTGACACTCTCCCTACCTATAGTTTTCTGTCCCTATAAAAAATGTTTTTTTAAAGATGGTTGATGATCAATGCTTTAGCACAGTACAGCACAAGGAGAATTTCCCTCACTGTCCTTCCCTGTCCCTACAAACAAGGATTAGCACAGTAAAACACACTGACACTCTCCCTACCTATAGTTTTCTGTCCCTATAAAAAATGTTTTTTTAAAGATGGTTGATGATCAATGCTTTAGCACAGTATAGCACAAGGAGAATTTCCCTCACTGTCCTTCCCTGTCCCTACAAACAAGGATTAGCACAGTAAAACACACTGACACTCTCCCTACCTATAGTTTTCTGTCCCTATAAAAAATGTTTTTTTAAAGATGGTTGATGATCAATGCTTTAGCACAGTATAGCACAAGGAGAATTTCCCTCACTGTCCTTCCCTGTCCCTACAAACAAGGATTAGCACAGTAAAACACACTGACACTCTCCCTACCTATAGTTTTCTGTCCCTATAAAAAATGTTTTTTTAAAGATGCTTGATGATCAATGCTTTAGCACAGTATAGCACAAGGAGAATTTCCCTCACTGTCCTTCCCTGTCCCTACAACCAAGGATTAGCACAGTAAAACACACTGACACTCTCCCTACCTATAGTTTTCTGTCCCTATAAAAAATGTTTTTTTAAAGATGGTTGATGATCAATGCTTTAGCACAGTATAGCACAAGGAGAATTTCCCTCACTGTCCTTCCCTGTCCCTACAAACAAGGATTAGCACAGTAAAACACACTGACACTCTCCCTACCTATAGTTTTTTGTCCCTATAAAAAATGTTTTTTTAAAGATGGTTGATGATCAATGCTTTAGCACAGTATAGCACAAGGAGAATTTCCCTCACTGTCCTTCCCTGTCCCTACAAACAAGGATTAGCACAGTAAAACACACTGACACTCTCCCTACCTATCCTTCTCTTTCCCTAAACTAAAGGAATCCAGGTTAAGCAAGAAAAAAAAATGTCACTGTCCCTGCCTATGCTTCTCTTTCCCTGCTCCGGAACACACTACACTAGGCCACCGTGCTGGCGGCCTTTTATAGTGTGGGGCGTGTACTAAACACCCTCAGCAATAATTGGCCACAGGCATCCTGCCTGTGGCCAATCATTGCTCTCCTCGCTGCCGGCGCTGTGATTGGCCAAGCATGCGGGGTCACAGTGCATGCTTGGCCAATCACAGCGCCTGGATGACACTGCGATGGCGTAGTGCATTGTGGACCGTTCGCGTCACTCGAATTAGGCGCGAACGGCCCAAATCGTTCGATCTTCGTCGAACGATCGAACAGCCGATGTTCGAGTCGAACGTATGTTCGACTCGAACACCGAGCTCATCCCTACAGCTGACACCAGCATGTTCCCTGATCACACTGCACAGTGAGTATTATTCTAGTATGGGGGGACCTGCCAGCCTCTGCCCACACCATATGGTAACCGCCGGGGCCACACTGGATTGTCAGAGGGAGTTGTAGGAGCTGTTTGTTAGATGGATGATCCTGTGCCTCCTTGTCGTCACTTTCTTCCCCTCCCCCCTCCCTAACCTGCCAGTTTGGAATGCTCCGCAGTGGCCATGCTAGAAGAATCATAAATCACTGTGAGGAGACCATAAAGGAGTGCTCAGGAGGGAGGGGGGAATGTACAGCTGCCTGTGTGTTTGTACATCTCTTCTGCCTGTGTGTTTGTACATCTCTACTGCCTGTGTGTTTGTACATCTCTACTGCCTGTGTTTGTACATCTCTACTGCCTGTGTGTTTGTACATCTCTACTGCCTGTGTGTTTGTACATCTCTACTGCCTGTGTTTGTACATCTCTACTGCCTGTGTTTGTACATCTCTACTGCCTGTGTGTTTGTACATCTCTACTGCCTGTGTTTGTACATCTCTACTGCCTGTGTGTTTGTACATCTCTACTGCCTGTGTGTTTATACATCTCTACTGCCTGTGTGTTTGTACATCTCTACTGCCTGTGTGTTTGTACATCTCTACTGCCTGTGTGTTTGTACATCTCTACTGCCTGTGTGTTTGTACATCTCTTCTGCCTGTGTGTTTGTACATCTCTTCTGCCTGTGTGTTTGTACATCTCTTCTGCCTGTGTGTTTGTACATCTCTTCTGCCTGTGTGTTTGTACATCTCTACTGCCTGTGTGTTTGTACATCTCTACTGCCTGTGTGTTTGTACATCTCTACTGCCTGTGTGTTTGTGCATCTCTACTGCCTGTGTGTTTGTACATCTCTACTGCCTGTGTTTGTACATCTCTACTGCCTGTGTGTTTGTACATCTCTACTGCCTGTGTGTTTGTACACCTCTACTGCCTGTGTGTTTGTACATCTCTTCTGCCTGTGTGTTTGTACATCTCTACTGCCTGTGTGTTTGTACATCTCTACTGCCTGTGTGTTTGTACATCTCTACTGCCTGTGTTTGTACATCTCTACTGCCTGTGTGTTTGTACATCTCTACTGCCTGTGTTTGTACATCTCTACTGCCTGTGTTTGTACATCTCTACTGCCTGTGTGTTTGTACATCTCTACTGCCTGTGTTTGTACATCTCTACTGCCTGTGTTTGTACATCTCTACTGCCTGTGTGTTTGTACATCTCTTCTGCCTGTGTGTTTGTACATCTCTACTGCCTGTGTTTGTACATCTCTTCTGCCTGTGTTTGTACATCTCTACTGCCTGTGTGTTTGTACATCTCTTCTGCCTGTGTGTTTGTACATCTCTACTGCCTGTGTGTTTGTACATCTCTACTGCCTGTGTGTTTGTACATCTCTACTGCCTGTGTTTGTACATCTCTACTGCCTGTGTTTGTACATCTCTACTGCCTGTGTGTTTGTACATCTCTTCTGCCTGTGTGTTTGTACATCTCTACTGCCTGTGTTTGTACATCTCTACTGCCTGTGTGTTTGTACATCTCTACTGCCTGTGTTTGTACATCTCTACTGCCTGTGTGTTTGTACATCTCTACTGCCTGTGTGTTTGTACATCTCTACTGCCTGTGTGTTTGTACATCTCTACTGCCTGTGTTTGTATATCTCTACTGCCTGTGTGTTTGTACACCTCTACTGCCTGTGTGTTTGTACATCTCTTCTGCCTGTGTGTTTATACATCTTTACTGCCTGTGTGTTTGTACATCTCTTCTGCCTGTGTGTTTGTACATCTCTTCTGCCTGTGTGTTTGTACATCTCTACTGCCTGTGTGTTTGTACATCTCTTCTGCCTGTGTGTTTGTACATCTCTACTGCCTGTGTGTTTGTACATCTCTACTGCCTGTGTGTTTGTACATCTCTACTGCCTATGTTTCTACATCTCTACTGCCTGTGTGTTTGTACATCTCTACTGCCTGTGTTTGTACATCTCTACTGCCTGTGTGTTTGTACATCTCTACTGCCTGTGTGTTTGTACATCTCTTCTGCCTGTGTGTTTGTACATCTCTTCTGCCTGTGTGTTTGTACATCTCTTCTGCCTGTGTGTTTCTACATCTCTTCTGCCTGTGTGTTTGTACATCTCTTCTGCCTGTGTGTTTGTACATCTCTTCTGCCTGTGTGTTTGTACATCTCTACTGCCTGTGTGTTTGTACATCTCTACTGCCTGTGTGTTTGTACATCTCTACTGCCTGTGTGTTTGTACATCTCTACTGCCTGTGTTTGTACACCTCTACTGCCAGTGTGTTTGTACACCTCTACTGCCTGTGTGTTTGTACACCTCTACTGCCTGTGTGTTTGTACATCTCTTCTGCCTGTGTGTTTGTACATCTCTACTGCCTGTGTGTTTGTACATCTCTTCTGCCTGTGTGTTTGTACATCTCTACTGCCTGTGTGTTTGTACATCTCTACTGCCTGTGTGTTTGTACATCTCTTCTGCCTGTGTGTTTGTACATCTCTACTGCCTGTGTGTTTGTACATCTCTACTGCCTGTGTTTGTACATCTCTTCTGCCTGTGTTTGTACATCTCTACTGCCTGTGTGTTTGTACATCTCTACTGCCTGTGTGTTTGTACATCTCTACTGCCTGTGTGTTTGTACATCTCTACTGCCTGTGTTTGTACATCTCTACTGCCTGTGTATTTGTACATCTCTACTGCCTGTGTTTGTACATCTCTACTGCCTGTGTGTTTGTACATCTCTACTGCCTGTGTGTTTGTACATCTCTACTGCCTGTGTGTTTGTACATCTCTACTGCCTGTGTTTGTACATCTCTACTGCCTGTGTTTGTACATCTCTACTGCCTGTGTGTTTGTACATCTCTACTGCCTGTGTGTTTGTACATCTCTACTGCCTGTGTTTGTACATCTCTACTGCCTGTGTGTTTGTACATCTCTACTGCCTGTGTTTGTACATCTCTACTGCCTGTGTTTGTACATCTCTACTGCCTGTGTGTTTGTACATCTCTACTGCCTGTGTTTGTACATCTCTACTGCCTGTGTTTGTACATCTCTACTGCCTGTGTTTGTACATCTCTACTGCCTGTGTGTTTGTACATCTCTTCTGCCTGTGTTTGTACATCTCTACTGCCTGTGTGTTTGTACATCTCTTCTGCCTGTGTGTTTGTACATCTCTACTGCCTGTGTGTTTGTACATCTCTACTGCCTGTGTGTTTGTACATCTCTACTGCCTGTGTTTGTACATCTCTACTGCCTGTGTTTGTACATCTCTACTGCCTGTGTGTTTGTACATCTCTTCTGCCTGTGTGTTTGTACATCTCTACTGCCTGTGTTTGTACATCTCTACTGCCTGTGTGTTTGTACATCTCTACTGCCTGTGTTTGTACATCTCTACTGCCTGTGTGTTTGTACATCTCTACTGCCTGTGTGTTTGTACATCTCTACTGCCTGTG
Source organism: Rana muscosa (assembly GCA_029206835.1). NCBI lineage: Eukaryota > Metazoa > Chordata > Amphibia > Anura > Ranidae > Rana > Rana muscosa. The sequence goes on from CM055118.1 coordinate 111,546,181, forward strand.
TGTTTGTACATCTCTACTGCCTGTGTTTGTACATCTCTACTGCCTGTGTGTTTGTACACCTCTACTGCCTGTGTGTTTGTACATCTCTTCTGCCTGTGTGTTTGCACATCTCTACTGCCTGTGTGTTTGTACATCTCTACTGCCTGTGTGTTTGTACATCTCTACTGCCTGTGTTTCTACATCTCTACTGCCTGTGTGTTTGTACATCTCTACTGCCTGTGTGTTTGTACATCTCTACTGCCTGTGTGTTTGTACATCTCTACTGCCTGTGTTTCTACATCTCTACTGCCTGTGTGTTTGTACATCTCTTCTGCCTGTGTGTTTGTACATCTCTACTGCCTGTGTGTTTGTACCTCTCTACTGCCTGTGTTTGTACCTCTCTACTGCCTGTGTGTTTGTACATCTCTACTGCCTGTGTTTGTACATCTCTACTGCCTGTGTGTTTGTACATCTCTTCTGCCTGTGTGTTTGTACATCTCTACTGCCTGTGTGTTTGTACATCTCTACTGCCTGTGTGTTTGTATATCTCTACTGCCTGTGTTTGTACATCTCTACTGCCTGTGTGTTTGTACATCTCTTCTGCCTGTGTGTTTCTACATCTCTACTGCCTGTGTGTTTCTATATCTCTACTGCCTGTGTGTTTGTACATCTCTACTGCCTGTGTTTCTACATCTCTACTGCCTGTGTGTTTGTACATCTCTACTGCCTGTGTGTTTGTACATCTCTACTGCCTGTGTGTTTGTACATCTCTACTGCCTGTGTGTTTGTACATCTCTACTGCCTGTGTGTTTGTACCTCTCTACTGCCTGTGTTTGTACCTCTCTACTGCCTGTGTGTTTGTACATCTCTACTGCCTGTGTGTTTGTACATCTCTACTGCCTGTGTGTTTGTACATCTCTTCTGCCTGTGTGTTTGTACATCTCTACTGCCTGTGTGTTTGTACATCTCTACTGCCTGTGTGTTTGTACATCTCTACTGCCTGTGTGTTTGTATATCTCTACTGCCTGTGTTTGTACATCTCTACTGCCTGTGTGTTTGTACATCTCTTCTGCCTGTGTGTTTCTACATCTCTACTGCCTGTGTGTTTCTACATCTCTACTGCCTGTGTTTGTACATCTCTTCTGCCTGTGTTTGTACATCTCTACTGCCTGTGTTTGTACATCTCTTCTGCCTGTGTGTTTGTACATCTCTACTGCCTGTGTGTTTGTACATCTCTACTGCCTGTGTGTTTGTACATCTCTACTGCCTGTGTTTGTACATCTCTACTGCCTGTGTGTTTGTACATCTCTTCTGCCTGTGTGTTTCTACATCTCTACTGCCTGTGTGTTTGTACATCTCTACTGCCTGTGTGTTTGTACATCTCTACTGCCTGTGTGTTTGTACATCTCTACTGCCTGTGTTTGTACATCTCTTCTGCCTGTGTGTTTGTACATCTCTACTGCCTGTGTGTTTGTACATCTCTTCTGCCTGTGTGTTTCTATATCTCTACTGCCTGTGTGTTTGTACATCTCTACTGCCTGTGTGTTTGTACATCTCTTCTGCCTGTGTGTTTGTACCTCTCTACTGCCTGTGTGTTTGTACATCTCTACTGCCTGTGTGTTTGTACATCTCTTCTGCCTGTGTTTGTACATCTCTTCTGCCTGTGTTTGTACATCTCTACTGCCTGTGTGTTTGTACATCTCTACTGCCTGTGTTTGTACATCTCTACTGCCTGTGTGTTTGTACATCTCTTCTGCCTGTGTGTTTCTACATCTCTACTGCCTGTGTGTTTGTACATCTCTACTGCCTGTGTGTTTGTACATCTCTACTGCCTGTGTTTGTACATCTCTTCTGCCTGTGTGTTTGTACATCTCTACTGCCTGTGTGTTTGTACATCTCTACATCTCTACTGCCTGTGTGTTTGTACATCTCTACTGCCTGTGTGTTTGTACATCTCTACTGCCTGTGTGTTTGTACATCTCTTCTGCCTGTGTGTTTGTACATCTCTACTGCCTGTGTGTTTGTACATCTCTACTGCCTGTGTGTTTGTACATCTCTACTGCCTGTGTTTCTACATCTCTACTGCCTGTGTGTTTGTACATCTCTTCTGCCTGTGTGTTTGTACATCTCTACTGCCTGTGTGTTTGTACCTCTCTACTGCCTGTGTTTGTACCTCTCTACTGCCTGTGTGTTTGTACATCTCTACTGCCTGTGTGTTTGTACATCTCTACTGCCTGTGTTTGTACATCTCTACTGCCTGTGTGTTTGTACATCTCTTCTGCCTGTGTGTTTGTACATCTCTACTGCCTGTGTGTTTGTACATCTCTACTGCCTGTGTGTTTGTATATCTCTACTGCCTGTGTTTGTACATCTCTACTGCCTGTGTGTTTGTACATCTCTTCTGCCTGTGTGTTTCTACATCTCTACTGCCTGTGTGTTTCTATATCTCTACTGCCTGTGTGTTTGTACATCTCTACTGCCTGTGTTTCTACATCTCTACTGCCTGTGTGTTTGTACATCTCTACTGCCTGTGTGTTTGTACATCTCTACTGCCTGTGTGTTTGTACATCTCTACTGCCTGTGTGTTTGTACATCTCTACTGCCTGTGTGTTTGTACATCTCTACTGCCTGTGTGTTTGTACCTCTCTACTGCCTGTGTTTGTACCTCTCTACTGCCTGTGTGTTTGTACATCTCTACTGCCTGTGTGTTTGTACATCTCTACTGCCTGTGTTTGTACATCTCTACTGCCTGTGTGTTTGTACATCTCTTCTGCCTGTGTGTTTGTACATCTCTACTGCCTGTGTGTTTGTACATCTCTACTGCCTGTGTGTTTGTACATCTCTACTGCCTGTGTGTTTGTATATCTCTACTGCCTGTGTTTGTACATCTCTACTGCCTGTGTGTTTGTACATCTCTTCTGCCTGTGTGTTTCTACATCTCTACTGCCTGTGTGTTTCTACATCTCTACTGCCTGTGTTTGTACATCTCTTCTGCCTGTGTTTGTACATCTCTACTGCCTGTGTTTGTACATCTCTTCTGCCTGTGTGTTTGTACATCTCTACTGCCTGTGTGTTTGTACATCTCTACTGCCTGTGTGTTTGTACATCTCTACTGCCTGTGTTTGTACATCTCTACTGCCTGTGTGTTTGTACATCTCTTCTGCCTGTGTGTTTCTACATCTCTACTGCCTGTGTGTTTGTACATCTCTACTGCCTGTGTGTTTGTACATCTCTACTGCCTGTGTGTTTGTACATCTCTACTGCCTGTGTTTGTACATCTCTTCTGCCTGTGTGTTTGTACATCTCTACTGCCTGTGTGTTTGTACATCTCTTCTGCCTGTGTGTTTCTATATCTCTACTGCCTGTGTGTTTGTACATCTCTACTGCCTGTGTGTTTGTACATCTCTTCTGCCTGTGTGTTTGTACCTCTCTACTGCCTGTGTGTTTGTACATCTCTACTGCCTGTGTGTTTGTACATCTCTTCTGCCTGTGTTTGTACATCTCTTCTGCCTGTGTTTGTACATCTCTACTGCCTGTGTGTTTGTACATCTCTACTGCCTGTGTGTTTGTACATCTCTACTGCCTGTGTTTGTACATCTCTACTGCCTGTGTGTTTGTACATCTCTTCTGCCTGTGTGTTTCTACATCTCTACTGCCTGTGTGTTTGTACATCTCTACTGCCTGTGTGTTTGTACATCTCTACTGCCTGTGTTTGTACATCTCTTCTGCCTGTGTGTTTGTACATCTCTACTGCCTGTGTGTTTGTACATCTCTACTGCCTGTGTGTTTGTACATCTCTACTGCCTGTGTGTTTGTACATCTCTTCTGCCTGTGTGTTTGTACATCTCTACTGCCTGTGTGTTTGTACATCTCTACTGCCTGTGTGTTTGTACATCTCTACTGCCTGTGTTTGTACATCTCTTCTGCCTGTGTTTGTACATCTCTACTGCCTGTGTGTTTGTACATCTCTACTGCCTGTGTGTTTGTACATCTCTACTGCCTGTGTGTTTGTACATCTCTACTGCCTGTGTGTTTGTACATCTCTACTGCCTGTGTGTTTGTAATCTCTACTGCCTGTGTGTTTGTACATCTCTACTGCCTGTGTGTTTGTACATCTCTACTGCCTGTGTTTGTACATCTCTACTGCCTGTGTGTTTGTACATCTCTACTGCCTGTGTGTTTATACATCTCTACTGCCTGTGTGTTTGTACATCTCTTCTGCCTGTGTGTTTGTACATCTCTTCTGCCTGTGTGTTTGTACATCTCTTCTGCCTGTGTTTGTACATCTCTACTGCCTGTGTGTTTGTACATCTCTACTGCCTGTGTGTTTGTACATCTCTACTGCCTGTGTGTTTGTACATCTCTTCTGCCTGTGTGTTTGTACATCTCTACTGCCTGTGTGTTTGTACATCTCTTCTGCCTGTGTGTTTGTACATCTCTACTGCCTGTGTGTTTGTACATCTCTACTGCCTGTGTTTGTACATCTCTACTGCCTGTGTGTTTGTACATCTCTACTGCCTGTGTGTTTGTACATCTCGACTGCCTGTCTGTTTGTACATCTCTTCTGCCTGTGTGTTTGTACATCTCTACTGCCTGTGTGTTTGTACATCTCTACTGCCTGTGTTTGTACATCTCTACTGCCTGTGTGTTTGTACATCTCTACTGCCTGTGTGTTTGTACATCTCTACTGCCTGTGTGTTTGTACATCTCTACTGCCTGTGTGTTTGTACATCTCTCTCTACTGCCTGTGTGTTTCTACATCTCTACTGCCTGTGTTTGTACATCTCTACTGCCTGTGTGTTTGTACATCTCTACTGCCTGTGTGTTTGTACATCTCTTCTGCCTGTGTGTTTGTACATCTCTTCTGCCTGTGTGTTTGTACATCTCTTCTGCCTGTGTGTTTCTACATCTCTACTGCCTGTGTGTTTGTACATCTCTACTGCCTGTGTGTTTGTACATCTCTTCTGCCTGTGTGTTTGTACCTCTCTACTGCCTGTGTGTTTGTACATCTCTACTGCCTGTGTTTGTACATCTCTTCTGCCTGTGTTTGTACATCTCTACTGCCTGTGTGTTTGTACATCTCTACTGCCTGTGTGTTTGTACATCTCTACTGCCTGTGTGTTTGTACATCTCTACTGCCTGTGTGTTTGTACATCTCTACTGCCTGTGTGTTTGTACCTCTCTACTGCCTGTGTTTGTACCTCTCTACTGCCTGTGTGTTTGTACATCTCTACTGCCTGTGTGTTTGTACATCTCTACTGCCTGTGTTTGTACATCTCTACTGCCTGTGTGTTTGTACATCTCTTCTGCCTGTGTGTTTCTACATCTCTACTGCCTGTGTGTTTGTACATCTCTACTGCCTGTGTGTTTGTACATCTCTACTGCCTGTGTGTTTGTACATCTCTACTGCCTGTGTGTTTGTACATCTCTACTGCCTGTGTTTGTACATCTCTTCTGCCTGTGTGTTTGTACATCTCTTCTGCCTGTGTGTTTCTACATCTCTTCTGCCTGTGTGTTTCTACATCTCTACTGCCTGTGTGTTTGTACATCTCTTCTGCCTGTGTGTTTGTACCTCTCTACTGCCTGTGTGTTTGTACATCTCTTCTGCCTGTGTGTTTGTACATCTCTACTGCCTGTGTGTTTGTACATCTCTACTGCCTGTGTGTTTGTACATCTCTACTGCCTGTGTGTTTGTACACCTCTACTGCCTGTGTGTTTGTACATCTCTTCTGCCTGTGTGTTTGTACATCTCTACTGCCTGTGTGTTTGTACATCTCTACTGCCTGTGTGTTTGTACATCTCTACTGCCTGTGTGTTTGTACATCTCTACTGCCTGTGTGTTTGTACATCTCTTCTGCCTGTGTTTGTACATCTCTACTGCCTGTGTGTTTGTACATCTCTACTGCCTGTGTGTTTGTACATCTCTACTGCCTGTGTGTTTGTACATCTCTACTGCCTGTGTGTTTGTACATCTCTTCTGTCTGTGTGTTTGTACATCTCTACTGCCTGTGTGTTTGTACATCTCTACTGCCTGTGTGTTTGTACATCTCTACTGCCTGTGTGTTTGTACACCTCTACTGCCTGTGTGTTTGTACATCTCTTCTGCCTGTGTGTTTGTACATCTCTACTGCCTGTGTGTTTGTACATCTCTTCTGCCTGTGTGTTTGTACATCTCTACTGCCTGTGTGTTTGTACATCTCTACTGCCTGTGTGTTTGTACATCTCTACTGCCTGTGTGTTTGTACATCTCTTCTGCCTGTGTGTTTGTACATCTCTACTGCCTGTGTGTTTGTACATCTCTACTGCCTGTGTGTTTGTACATCTCTTCTGCCTGTGTGTTTGTACATCTCTACTGCCTGTGTGTTTGTACATCTCTTCTGCCTGTGTGTTTCTACATCTCTACTGCCTGTGTGTTTGTACATCTCTTCTGCCTGTGTGTTTGTACCTCTCTACTGCCTGTGTGTTTGTACATCTCTACTGCCTGTGTTTGTACATCTCTTCTGCCTGTGTGTTTGTACCTCTCTACTGCCTGTGTGTTTGTACATCTCTTCTGCCTGTGTGTTTGTACCTCTCTACTGCCTGTGTGTTTGTACATCTCTACTGCCTGTGTTTGTACATCTCTTCTGCCTGTGTTTGTACATCTCTACTGCCTGTGTGTTTGTACATCTCTACTGCCTGTGTTTGTACATCTCTACTGCCTGTGTGTTTGTACATCTCTTCTGCCTGTGTTTGTACATCTCTACTGCCTGTGTGTTTGTACATCTCTACTGCCTGTGTGTTTGTACATCTCTTCTGCCTGTGTGTTTGTACATCTCTACTGCCTGTGTGTTTGTACATCTCTTCTGCCTGTGTGTTTCTACATCTCTACTGCCTGTGTGTTTGTACATCTCTACTGCCTGTGTTTGTACATCTCTTCTGCCTGTGTTTGTACATCTCTACTGCCTGTGTGTTTGTACATCTCTACTGCCTGTGTGTTTGTACATCTCTACTGCCTGTGTGTTTGTACATCTCTACTGCCTGTGTGTTTGTACCTCTCTACTGCCTGTGTGTTTGTACCTCTCTACTGCCTGTGTGTTTGTACATCTCTTCTGCCTGTGTGTTTGTACATCTCTACTGCCTGTGTGTTTGTACATCTCTACTGCCTGTGTGTTTGTACATCTCTACTGCCTGTGTTTGTACATCTCTTCTGCCTGTGTTTGTACATCTCTACTGCCTGTGTTTGTACATCTCTTCTGCCTGTGTTTGTACATCTCTACTGCCTGTGTGTTTGTACATCTCTACTGCCTGTGTGTTTGTACATCTCTACTGCCTGTGTGTTTGTACATCTCTACTGCCTGTGTGTTTGTACATCTCTACTGCCTGTGTGTTTGTACATCTCTACTGCCTGTGTGTTTGTACATCTCTTCTGCCTGTGTGTTTGTACATCTCTACTGCCTGTGTGTTTGTACATCTCTTCTGCCTGTGTTTGTACATCTCTACTGCCTGTGTGTTTGTACATCTCTACTGCCTGTGTGTTTGTACATCTCTACTGCCTGTGTGTTTGTACATCTCTTCTGCCTGTGTGTTTGTACATCTCTACTGCCTGTGTGTTTGTACATCTCTTCTGCCTGTGTGTTTGTACATCTCTTCTGCCTGTGTGTTTGTACATCTCTACTGCCTGTGTGTTTGTACATCTCTACTGCCTGTGTGTTTGTACATCTCTACTGCCTGTGTGTTTGTGCATCTCTACTGCCTGTGTGTTTGTACATCTCTACTGCCTGTGTTTGTACATCTCTACTGCCTGTGTGTTTGTACATCTCTACTGCCTGTGTGTTTGTACACCTCTACTGCCTGTGTGTTTGTACATCTCTTCTGCCTGTGTGTTTGTACATCTCTACTGCCTGTGTGTTTGTACATCTCTACTGCCTGTGTGTTTGTACATCTCTACTGCCTGTGTTTGTACATCTCTACTGCCTGTGTGTTTGTACATCTCTACTGCCTGTGTTTGTACATCTCTACTGCCTGTGTTTGTACATCTCTACTGCCTGTGTGTTTGTACATCTCTACTGCCTGTGTTTGTACATCTCTACTGCCTGTGTTTGTACATCTCTACTGCCTGTGTGTTTGTACATCTCTTCTGCCTGTGTTTGTACATCTCTACTGCCTGTGTGTTTGTACATCTCTTCTGCCTGTGTGTTTGTACATCTCTACTGCCTGTGTGTTTGTACATCTCTACTGCCTGTGTGTTTGTACATCTCTACTGCCTGTGTTTGTACATCTCTACTGCCTGTGTTTGTACATCTCTACTGCCTGTGTGTTTGTACATCTCTTCTGCCTGTGTGTTTGTACATCTCTACTGCCTGTGTTTGTACATCTCTACTGCCTGTGTGTTTGTACATCTCTACTGCCTGTGTTTGTACATCTCTACTGCCTGTGTGTTTGTACATCTCTACTGCCTGTGTGTTTGTACATCTCTACTGCCTGTGTGTTTGTACATCTCTACTGCCTGTGTGTTTGTACATCTCTACTGCCTGTGTTTGTATATCTCTACTGCCTGTGTGTTTGTACACCTCTACTGCCTGTGTGTTTGTACATCTCTTCTGCCTGTGTGTTTATACATCTCTACTGCCTGTGTGTTTGTACATCTCTTCTGCCTGTGTGTTTGTACATCTCTTCTGCCTGTGTGTTTGTACATCTCTACTGCCTGTGTGTTTGTACCTCTCTACTGCCTGTGTGTTTGTACATCTCTTCTGCCTGTGTGTTTGTACATCTCTACTGCCTGTGTGTTTGTACATCTCTACTGCCTGTGTGTTTGTACATCTCTACTGCCTGTGTGTTTGTACACCTCTACTGCCTGTGTGTTTGTACATCTCTTCTGCCTGTGTGTTTGTACATCTCTACTGCCTGTGTGTTTGTACATCTCTACTGCCTGTGTGTTTGTACATCTCTACTGCCTGTGTGTTTGTACATCTCTACTGCCTGTGTGTTTGTACATCTCTACTGCCTGTGTTTGTACATCTCTACTGCCTGTGTTTGTACATCTCTACTGCCTGTGTTTGTACATCTCTACTGCCTGTGTGTTTGTACATCTCTACTGCCTGTGTGTTTGTACATCTCTACTGCCTGTGTGTTTGTACATCTCTACTGCCTGTGTTTGTACATCTCTACTGCCTGTGTGTTTGTACACCTCTACTGCCTGTGTGTTTGTACATCTCTTCTGCCTGTGTGTTTGCACATCTCTACTGCCTGTGTGTTTGCACATCTCTTCTGCCTGTGTGTTTGTACATCTCTACTGCCTGTGTGTTTGTACATCTCTACTGCCTGTGTGTTTGTACATCTCTACTGCCTGTGTGTTTGTACATCTCTACTGCCTGTGTTTCTACATCTCTACTGCCTGTGTGTTTGTACATCTCTACTGCCTGTGTGTTTGTACATCTCTACTGCCTGTGTGTTTGTACATCTCTACTGCCTGTGTTTCTACATCTCTACTGCCTGTGTGTTTGTACATCTCTTCTGCCTGTGTGTTTGTACATCTCTACTGCCTGTGTGTTTGTACCTCTCTACTGCCTGTGTTTGTACCTCTCTACTGCCTGTGTGTTTGTACATCTCTACTGCCTGTGTGTTTGTACATCTCTACTGCCTGTGTTTGTACATCTCTACTGCCTGTGTGTTTGTACATCTCTTCTGCCTGTGTGTTTGTACATCTCTACTGCCTGTGTGTTTGTACATCTCTACTGCCTGTGTGTTTGTATATCTCTACTGCCTGTGTTTGTACATCTCTACTGCCTGTGTGTTTGTACATCTCTTCTGCCTGTGTGTTTCTACATCTCTACTGCCTGTGTGTTTCTATATCTCTACTGCCTGTGTGTTTGTACATCTCTACTGCCTGTGTTTCTACATCTCTACTGCCTGTGTGTTTGTACATCTCTACTGCCTGTGTGTTTGTACATCTCTACTGCCTGTGTGTTTGTACATCTCTACTGCCTGTGTGTTTGTACATCTCTACTGCCTGTGTGTTTGTACATCTCTACTGCCTGTGTGTTTGTACCTCTCTACTGCCTGTGTTTGTACCTCTCTACTGCCTGTGTGTTTGTACATCTCTACTGCCTGTGTGTTTGTACATCTCTACTGCCTGTGTGTTTGTACATCTCTTCTGCCTGTGTGTTTGTACATCTCTACTGCCTGTGTGTTTGTACATCTCTACTGCCTGTGTGTTTGTACATCTCTACTGCCTGTGTGTTTGTATATCTCTACTGCCTGTGTTTGTACATCTCTACTGCCTGTGTGTTTGTACATCTCTTCTGCCTGTGTGTTTCTACATCTCTACTGCCTGTGTGTTTCTACATCTCTACTGCCTGTGTTTGTACATCTCTTCTGCCTGTGTTTGTACATCTCTACTGCCTGTGTTTGTACATCTCTTCTGCCTGTGTGTTTGTACATCTCTACTGCCTGTGTGTTTGTACATCTCTACTGCCTGTGTGTTTGTACATCTCTACTGCCTGTGTTTGTACATCTCTACTGCCTGTGTGTTTGTACATCTCTTCTGCCTGTGTGTTTCTACATCTCTACTGCCTGTGTGTTTGTACATCTCTACTGCCTGTGTGTTTGTACATCTCTACTGCCTGTGTGTTTGTACATCTCTACTGCCTGTGTTTGTACATCTCTTCTGCCTGTGTGTTTGTACCTCTCTACTGCCTGTGTGTTTGTACATCTCTACTGCCTGTGTGTTTGTACATCTCTTCTGCCTGTGTTTGTACATCTCTTCTGCCTGTGTTTGTACATCTCTACTGCCTGTGTTTGTACATCTCTACTGCCTGTGTGTTTGTACATCTCTACTGCCTGTGTGTTTGTACATCTCTACTGCCTGTGTTTGTACATCTCTACTGCCTGTGTGTTTGTACATCTCTTCTGCCTGTGTGTTTCTACATCTCTACTGCCTGTGTGTTTGTACATCTCTACTGCCTGTGTGTTTGTACATCTCTACTGCCTGTGTTTGTACATCTCTTCTGCCTGTGTGTTTGTACATCTCTACTGCCTGTGTGTTTGTACATCTCTACATCTCTACTGCCTGTGTGTTTGTACATCTCTACTGCCTGTGTGTTTGTACATCTCTACTGCCTGTGTGTTTGTACATCTCTTCTGCCTGTGTGTTTGTACATCTCTACTGCCTGTGTGTTTGTACATCTCTACTGCCTGTGTGTTTGTACATCTCTACTGCCTGTGTTTCTACATCTCTACTGCCTGTGTGTTTGTACATCTCTTCTGCCTGTGTGTTTGTACATCTCTACTGCCTGTGTGTTTGTACCTCTCTACTGCCTGTGTTTGTACCTCTCTACTGCCTGTGTGTTTGTACATCTCTACTGCCTGTGTGTTTGTACATCTCTACTGCCTGTGTTTGTACATCTCTACTGCCTGTGTGTTTGTACATCTCTTCTGCCTGTGTGTTTGTACATCTCTACTGCCTGTGTGTTTGTACATCTCTACTGCCTGTGTGTTTGTATATCTCTACTGCCTGTGTTTGTACATCTCTACTGCCTGTGTGTTTGTACATCTCTTCTGCCTGTGTGTTTCTACATCTCTACTGCCTGTGTGTTTCTATATCTCTACTGCCTGTGTGTTTGTACATCTCTACTGCCTGTGTTTCTACATCTCTACTGCCTGTGTGTTTGTACATCTCTACTGCCTGTGTGTTTGTACATCTCTACTGCCTGTGTGTTTGTACATCTCTACTGCCTGTGTGTTTGTACATCTCTACTGCCTGTGTGTTTGTACATCTCTACTGCCTGTGTGTTTGTACCTCTCTACTGCCTGTGTTTGTACCTCTCTACTGCCTGTGTGTTTGTACATCTCTACTGCCTGTGTGTTTGTACATCTCTACTGCCTGTGTTTGTACATCTCTACTGCCTGTGTGTTTGTACATCTCTTCTGCCTGTGTGTTTGTACATCTCTACTGCCTGTGTGTTTGTACATCTCTACTGCCTGTGTGTTTGTACATCTCTACTGCCTGTGTGTTTGTATATCTCTACTGCCTGTGTTTGTACATCTCTACTGCCTGTGTGTTTGTACATCTCTTCTGCCTGTGTGTTTCTACATCTCTACTGCCTGTGTGTTTCTACATCTCTACTGCCTGTGTTTGTACATCTCTTCTGCCTGTGTTTGTACATCTCTACTGCCTGTGTTTGTACATCTCTTCTGCCTGTGTGTTTGTACATCTCTACTGCCTGTGTGTTTGTACATCTCTACTGCCTGTGTGTTTGTACATCTCTACTGCCTGTGTTTGTACATCTCTACTGCCTGTGTGTTTGTACATCTCTTCTGCCTGTGTGTTTCTACATCTCTACTGCCTGTGTGTTTGTACATCTCTACTGCCTGTGTGTTTGTACATCTCTACTGCCTGTGTGTTTGTACATCTCTACTGCCTGTGTTTGTACATCTCTTCTGCCTGTGTGTTTGTACATCTCTACTGCCTGTGTGTTTGTACATCTCTTCTGCCTGTGTGTTTCTATATCTCTACTGCCTGTGTGTTTGTACATCTCTACTGCCTGTGTGTTTGTACATCTCTTCTGCCTGTGTGTTTGTACCTCTCTACTGCCTGTGTGTTTGTACATCTCTACTGCCTGTGTGTTTGTACATCTCTTCTGCCTGTGTTTGTACATCTCTTCTGCCTGTGTTTGTACATCTCTACTGCCTGTGTGTTTGTACATCTCTACTGCCTGTGTGTTTGTACATCTCTACTGCCTGTGTTTGTACATCTCTACTGCCTGTGTGTTTGTACATCTCTTCTGCCTGTGTGTTTCTACATCTCTACTGCCTGTGTGTTTGTACATCTCTACTGCCTGTGTGTTTGTACATCTCTACTGCCTGTGTTTGTACATCTCTTCTGCCTGTGTGTTTGTACATCTCTACTGCCTGTGTGTTTGTACATCTCTACTGCCTGTGTGTTTGTACATCTCTACTGCCTGTGTGTTTGTACATCTCTTCTGCCTGTGTGTTTGTACATCTCTACTGCCTGTGTGTTTGTACATCTCTACTGCCTGTGTGTTTGTACATCTCTACTGCCTGTGTTTGTACATCTCTTCTGCCTGTGTTTGTACATCTCTACTGCCTGTGTGTTTGTACATCTCTACTGCCTGTGTGTTTGTACATCTCTACTGCCTGTGTGTTTGTACATCTCTACTGCCTGTGTGTTTGTAATCTCTACTGCCTGTGTGTTTGTACATCTCTACTGCCTGTGTGTTTGTACATCTCTACTGCCTGTGTTTGTACATCTCTACTGCCTGTGTGTTTGTACATCTCTACTGCCTGTGTGTTTATACATCTCTACTGCCTGTGTGTTTGTACATCTCTTCTGCCTGTGTGTTTGTACATCTCTTCTGCCTGTGTGTTTGTACATCTCTTCTGCCTGTGTTTGTACATCTCTACTGCCTGTGTGTTTGTACATCTCTACTGCCTGTGTGTTTGTACATCTCTACTGCCTGTGTGTTTGTACATCTCTTCTGCCTGTGTGTTTGTACATCTCTACTGCCTGTGTGTTTGTACATCTCTTCTGCCTGTGTGTTTGTACATCTCTACTGCCTGTGTGTTTGTACATCTCTACTGCCTGTGTTTGTACATCTCTACTGCCTGTGTGTTTGTACATCTCTACTGCCTGTGTGTTTGTACATCTCGACTGCCTGTCTGTTTGTACATCTCTTCTGCCTGTGTGTTTGTACATCTCTACTGCCTGTGTGTTTGTACATCTCTACTGCCTGTGTTTGTACATCTCTACTGCCTGTGTGTTTGTACATCTCTACTGCCTGTGTGTTTGTACATCTCTACTGCCTGTGTGTTTGTACATCTCTACTGCCTGTGTGTTTGTACATCTCTCTCTACTGCCTGTGTGTTTCTACATCTCTACTGCCTGTGTTTGTACATCTCTACTGCCTGTGTGTTTGTACATCTCTACTGCCTGTGTGTTTGTACATCTCTTCTGCCTGTGTGTTTGTACATCTCTTCTGCCTGTGTGTTTGTACATCTCTTCTGCCTGTGTGTTTCTACATCTCTACTGCCTGTGTGTTTGTACATCTCTACTGCCTGTGTGTTTGTACATCTCTTCTGCCTGTGTGTTTGTACCTCTCTACTGCCTGTGTGTTTGTACATCTCTACTGCCTGTGTTTGTACATCTCTTCTGCCTGTGTTTGTACATCTCTACTGCCTGTGTGTTTGTACATCTCTACTGCCTGTGTGTTTGTACATCTCTACTGCCTGTGTGTTTGTACATCTCTACTGCCTGTGTGTTTGTACCTCTCTACTGCCTGTGTGTTTGTACCTCTCTACTGCCTGTGTTTGTACCTCTCTACTGCCTGTGTGTTTGTACATCTCTACTGCCTGTGTGTTTGTACATCTCTACTGCCTGTGTTTGTACATCTCTACTGCCTGTGTGTTTGTACATCTCTTCTGCCTGTGTGTTTCTACATCTCTACTGCCTGTGTGTTTGTACATCTCTACTGCCTGTGTGTTTGTACATCTCTACTGCCTGTGTGTTTGTACATCTCTACTGCCTGTGTGTTTGTACATCTCTACTGCCTGTGTTTGTACATCTCTTCTGCCTGTGTGTTTGTACATCTCTTCTGCCTGTGTGTTTCTACATCTCTTCTGCCTGTGTGTTTCTACATCTCTACTGCCTGTGTGTTTGTACATCTCTTCTGCCTGTGTGTTTGTACCTCTCTACTGCCTGTGTGTTTGTACATCTCTTCTGCCTGTGTGTTTGTACATCTCTACTGCCTGTGTGTTTGTACATCTCTACTGCCTGTGTGTTTGTACATCTCTACTGCCTGTGTGTTTGTACACCTCTACTGCCTGTGTGTTTGTACATCTCTTCTGCCTGTGTGTTTGTACATCTCTACTGCCTGTGTGTTTGTACATCTCTACTGCCTGTGTGTTTGTACATCTCTACTGCCTGTGTGTTTGTACATCTCTACTGCCTGTGTGTTTGTACATCTCTTCTGCCTGTGTTTGTACATCTCTACTGCCTGTGTGTTTGTACATCTCTACTGCCTGTGTGTTTGTACATCTCTACTGCCTGTGTGTTTGTACATCTCTACTGCCTGTGTGTTTGTACATCTCTTCTGTCTGTGTGTTTGTACATCTCTACTGCCTGTGTGTTTGTACATCTCTACTGCCTGTGTGTTTGTACATCTCTACTGCCTGTGTGTTTGTACACCTCTACTGCCTGTGTGTTTGTACATCTCTTCTGCCTGTGTGTTTGTACATCTCTACTGCCTGTGTGTTTGTACATCTCTTCTGCCTGTGTGTTTGTACATCTCTACTGCCTGTGTGTTTGTACATCTCTACTGCCTGTGTGTTTGTACATCTCTACTGCCTGTGTGTTTGTACATCTCTTCTGCCTGTGTGTTTGTACATCTCTACTGCCTGTGTGTTTGTACATCTCTACTGCCTGTGTGTTTGTACATCTCTTCTGCCTGTGTGTTTGTACATCTCTACTGCCTGTGTGTTTGTACATCTCTTCTGCCTGTGTGTTTCTACATCTCTACTGCCTGTGTGTTTGTACATCTCTTCTGCCTGTGTGTTTGTACCTCTCTACTGCCTGTGTGTTTGTACATCTCTACTGCCTGTGTTTGTACATCTCTTCTGCCTGTGTGTTTGTACCTCTCTACTGCCTGTGTGTTTGTACATCTCTTCTGCCTGTGTGTTTGTACCTCTCTACTGCCTGTGTGTTTGTACATCTCTACTGCCTGTGTTTGTACATCTCTTCTGCCTGTGTTTGTACATCTCTACTGCCTGTGTGTTTGTACATCTCTACTGCCTGTGTTTGTACATCTCTACTGCCTGTGTGTTTGTACATCTCTTCTGCCTGTGTTTGTACATCTCTACTGCCTGTGTGTTTGTACATCTCTACTGCCTGTGTGTTTGTACATCTCTTCTGCCTGTGTGTTTGTACATCTCTACTGCCTGTGTGTTTGTACATCTCTTCTGCCTGTGTGTTTCTACATCTCTACTGCCTGTGTGTTTGTACATCTCTACTGCCTGTGTTTGTACATCTCTTCTGCCTGTGTTTGTACATCTCTACTGCCTGTGTGTTTGTACATCTCTACTGCCTGTGTGTTTGTACATCTCTACTGCCTGTGTGTTTGTACATCTCTACTGCCTGTGTGTTTGTACCTCTCTACTGCCTGTGTGTTTGTACCTCTCTACTGCCTGTGTGTTTGTACATCTCTTCTGCCTGTGTGTTTGTACATCTCTACTGCCTGTGTGTTTGTACATCTCTACTGCCTGTGTGTTTGTACATCTCTACTGCCTGTGTTTGTACATCTCTTCTGCCTGTGTTTGTACATCTCTACTGCCTGTGTTTGTACATCTCTTCTGCCTGTGTTTGTACATCTCTACTGCCTGTGTGTTTGTACATCTCTACTGCCTGTGTGTTTGTACATCTCTACTGCCTGTGTGTTTGTACATCTCTACTGCCTGTGTTTGTACATCTCTTCTGCCTGTGTGTTTGTACATCTCTACTGCCTGTGTGTTTGTACATCTCTTCTGCCTGTGTGTTTCTATATCTCTACTGCCTGTGTGTTTGTACATCTCTACTGCCTGTGTGTTTGTACATCTCTTCTGCCTGTGTGTTTGTACCTCTCTACTGCCTGTGTGTTTGTACATCTCTACTGCCTGTGTGTTTGTACATCTCTTCTGCCTGTGTTTGTACATCTCTTCTGCCTGTGTTTGTACATCTCTACTGCCTGTGTGTTTGTACATCTCTACTGCCTGTGTGTTTGTACATCTCTACTGCCTGTGTTTGTACATCTCTACTGCCTGTGTGTTTGTACATCTCTTCTGCCTGTGTGTTTCTACATCTCTACTGCCTGTGTGTTTGTACATCTCTACTGCCTGTGTGTTTGTACATCTCTACTGCCTGTGTTTGTACATCTCTTCTGCCTGTGTGTTTGTACATCTCTACTGCCTGTGTGTTTGTACATCTCTACTGCCTGTGTGTTTGTACATCTCTACTGCCTGTGTGTTTGTACAGCTCTACTGCCTGTGTGTTTGTACATCTCTTCTGCCTGTGTGTTTGTACATCTCTACTGCCTGTGTGTTTGTACATCTCTACTGCCTGTGTGTTTGTACATCTCTACTGCCTGTGTTTGTACATCTCTTCTGCCTGTGTTTGTACATCTCTACTGCCTGTGTGTTTGTACATCTCTACTGCCTGTGTGTTTGTACATCTCTACTGCCTGTGTGTTTGTACATCTCTACTGCCTGTGTGTTTGTACATCTCTACTGCCTGTGTGTTTGTAATCTCTACTGCCTGTGTGTTTGTACATCTCTACTGCCTGTGTGTTTGTACATCTCTACTGCCTGTGTTTGTACATCTCTACTGCCTGTGTGTTTGTACATCTCTACTGCCTGTGTGTTTATACATCTCTACTGCCTGTGTGTTTGTACATCTCTTCTGCCTGTGTGTTTGTACATCTCTTCTGCCTGTGTGTTTGTACATCTCTTCTGCCTGTGTTTGTACATCTCTACTGCCTGTGTGTTTGTACATCTCTACTGCCTGTGTTTGTACATCTCTACTGCCTGTGTGTTTGTACATCTCTTCTGCCTGTGTGTTTGTACATCTCTACTGCCTGTGTGTTTGTACATCTCTTCTGCCTGTGTGTTTGTACATCTCTACTGCCTGTGTGTTTGTACATCTCTACTGCCTGTGTTTGTACATCTCTACTGCCTGTGTGTTTGTACATCTCTACTGCCTGTGTGTTTGTACATCTCGACTGCCTGTGTGTTTGTACATCTCTACTGCCTGTGTTTGTACATCTCTACTGCCTGTGTGTTTGTACATCTCTACTGCCTGTGTGTTTGTACATCTCTACTGCCTGTGTGTTTGTACATCTCTACTGCCTGTGTTTGTACATCTCTACTGCCTGTGTATTTGTACATCTCTACTGCCTGTGTGTTTGTACATCTCTCTCTACTGCCTGTGTGTTTCTACATCTCTACTGCCTGTGTTTGTACATCTCTACTGCCTGTGTGTTTGTACATCTCTACTGCCTGTGTGTTTGTACATCTCTTCTGCCTGTGTGTTTGTACATCTCTTCTGCCTGTGTGTTTGTACATCTCTTCTGCCTGTGTGTTTCTACATCTCTACTGCCTGTGTGTTTGTACATCTCTACTGCCTGTGTGTTTGTACATCTCTTCTGCCTGTGTGTTTGTACCTCTACTGCCTGTGTGTTTGTACATCTCTACTGCCTGTGTTTGTACATCTCTTCTGCCTGTGTTTGTACATCTCTACTGCCTGTGTGTTTGTACATCTCTACTGCCTGTGTGTTTGTACATCTCTACTGCCTGTGTGTTTGTACATCTCTACTGCCTGTGTGTTTGTACCTCTCTACTGCCTGTGTTTGTACCTCTCTACTGCCTGTGTGTTTGTACATCTCTACTGCCTGTGTGTTTGTACATCTCTACTGCCTGTGTTTGTACATCTCTACTGCCTGTGTGTTTGTACATCTCTTCTGCCTGTGTGTTTCTACATCTCTACTGCCTGTGTGTTTGTACATCTCTACTGCCTGTGTGTTTGTACATCTCTACTGCCTGTGTGTTTGTACATCTCTACTGCCTGTGTGTTTGTACATCTCTACTGCCTGTGTTTGTACATCTCTTCTGCCTGTGTGTTTGTACATCTCTTCTGCCTGTGTGTTTCTACATCTCTTCTGCCTGTGTTTGTACATCTCTTCTGCCTGTGTGTTTGTACATCTCTTCTGCCTGTGTGTTTCTACATCTCTACTGCCTGTGTGTTTGTACATCTCTTCTGCCTGTGTGTTTGTACCTCTCTACTGCCTGTGTGTTTGTACATCTCTTCTGCCTGTGTGTTTGTACATCTCTACTGCCTGTGTGTTTGTACATCTCTACTGCCTGTGTGTTTGTACATCTCTACTGCCTGTGTGTTTGTACACCTCTACTGCCTGTGTGTTTGTACATCTCTTCTGCCTGTGTGTTTGTACATCTCTACTGCCTGTGTGTTTGTACATCTCTACTGCCTGTGTGTTTGTACATCTCTACTGCCTGTGTGTTTGTACATCTCTACTGCCTGTGTGTTTGTACATCTCTTCTGCCTGTGTTTGTACATCTCTACTGCCTGTGTGTTTGTACATCTCTACTGCCTGTGTGTTTGTACATCTCTACTGCCTGTGTGTTTGTACATCTCTACTGCCTGTGTGTTTGTACATCTCTTCTGCCTGTGTGTTTGTACATCTCTACTGCCTGTGTGTTTGTACATCTCTACTGCCTGTGTGTTTGTACATCTCTACTGCCTGTGTGTTTGTACACCTCTACTGCCTGTGTGTTTGTACATCTCTTCTGCCTGTGTGTTTGTACATCTCTACTGCCTGTGTGTTTGTACATCTCTTCTGCCTGTGTGTTTGTACATCTCTACTGCCTGTGTGTTTGTACATCTCTACTGCCTGTGTGTTTGTACATCTCTACTGCCTGTGTTTCTACATCTCTACTGCCTGTGTGTTTGTACATCTCTTCTGCCTGTGTGTTTGTACATCTCTACTGCCTGTGTGTTTGTACATCTCTTCTGCCTGTGTGTTTCTACATCTCTACTGCCTGTGTGTTTGTACATCTCTTCTGCCTGTGTGTTTGTACCTCTCTACTGCCTGTGTGTTTGTACATCTCTACTGCCTGTGTTTGTACATCTCTTCTGCCTGTGTGTTTGTACCTCTCTACTGCCTGTGTGTTTGTACATCTCTTCTGCCTGTGTGTTTGTACCTCTCTACTGCCTGTGTGTTTGTACATCTCTACTGCCTGTGTTTGTACATCTCTTCTGCCTGTGTTTGTACATCTCTACTGCCTGTGTGTTTGTACATCTCTACTGCCTGTGTTTGTACATCTCTACTGCCTGTGTGTTTGTACATCTCTTCTGCCTGTGTTTGTACATCTCTACTGCCTGTGTGTTTGTACATCTCTACTGCCTGTGTGTTTGTACATCTCTTCTGCCTGTGTGTTTGTACATCTCTACTGCCTGTGTGTTTGTACATCTCTTCTGCCTGTGTGTTTCTACATCTCTACTGCCTGTGTGTTTGTACATCTCTACTGCCTGTGTGTTTGTACATCTCTTCTGCCTGTGTGTTTGTACCTCTCTACTGCCTGTGTGTTTGTACATCTCTACTGCCTGTGTTTGTACATCTCTTCTGCCTGTGTTTGTACATCTCTACTGCCTGTGTGTTTGTACATCTCTACTGCCTGTGTGTTTGTACATCTCTACTGCCTGTGTGTTTGTACATCTCTACTGCCTGTGTGTTTGTACCTCTCTACTGCCTGTGTGTTTGTACCTCTCTACTGCCTGTGTGTTTGTACATCTCTTCTGCCTGTGTGTTTGTACATCTCTACTGCCTGTGTGTTTGTACATCTCTACTGCCTGTGTTTGTACATCTCTTCTGCCTGTGTTTGTACATCTCTACTGCCTGTGTTTGTACATCTCTTCTGCCTGTGTTTGTACATCTCTACTGCCTGTGTGTTTGTACATCTCTACTGCCTGTGTGTTTGTACATCTCTACTGCCTGTGTGTTTGTACATCTCTACTGCCTGTGTGTTTGTACATCTCTACTGCCTGTGTGTTTGTACATCTCTTCTGCCTGTGTGTTTGTACATCTCTTCTGCCTGTGTGTTTGTACATCTCTACTGCCTGTGTGTTTGTACATCTCTTCTGCCTGTGTTTGTACATCTCTACTGCCTGTGTGTTTGTACATCTCTACTGCCTGTGTGTTTGTACATCTCTACTGCCTGTGTGTTTGTACATCTCTTCTGCCTGTGTGTTTGTACATCTCTACTGCCTGTGTGTTTGTACATCTCTTCTGCCTGTGTTTGTACATCTCTACTGCCTGTGTGTTTGTACATCTCTACTGCCTGTGTGTTTGTACATTTCTACT
The DNA here is from genome assembly GCA_029206835.1 of Rana muscosa. Taxonomy (NCBI): domain Eukaryota; kingdom Metazoa; phylum Chordata; class Amphibia; order Anura; family Ranidae; genus Rana; species Rana muscosa. The sequence continues at coordinate 111,567,057 of CM055118.1, forward strand.
ACCTGTGTGTTTATACATCTCTACTGCCTGTGTGTTTGTACATCTCTTCTGCCTGTGTGTTTGTACATCTCTTCTGCCTGTGTGTTTGTACATCTCTTCTGCCTGTGTTTGTACATCTCTACTGCCTGTGTGTTTGTACATCTCTACTGCCTGTGTGTTTATACATCTCTACTGCCTGTGTGTTTGTACATCTCTACTGCCTGTGTGTTTGTACATCTCTACTGCCTGTGTGTTTGTACATCTCTACTGCCTGTGTGTTTGTACATCTCTTCTGCCTGTGTGTTTGTACATCTCTTCTGCCTGTGTGTTTGTACATCTCTTCTGCCTGTGTGTTTGTACATCTCTTCTGCCTGTGTGTTTGTACATCTCTACTGCCTGTGTGTTTGTACATCTCTACTGCCTGTGTGTTTGTACATCTCTACTGCCTGTGTGTTTGTGCATCTCTACTGCCTGTGTGTTTGTACATCTCTACTGCCTGTGTTTGTACATCTCTACTGCCTGTGTGTTTGTACATCTCTACTGCCTGTGTGTTTGTACACCTCTACTGCCTGTGTGTTTGTACATCTCTTCTGCCTGTGTGTTTGTACATCTCTACTGCCTGTGTGTTTGTACATCTCTACTGCCTGTGTGTTTGTACATCTCTACTGCCTGTGTTTGTACATCTCTACTGCCTGTGTGTTTGTACATCTCTACTGCCTGTGTTTGTACATCTCTACTGCCTGTGTTTGTACATCTCTACTGCCTGTGTGTTTGTACATCTCTACTGCCTGTGTTTGTACATCTCTACTGCCTGTGTTTGTACATCTCTACTGCCTGTGTGTTTGTACATCTCTTCTGCCTGTGTTTGTACATCTCTACTGCCTGTGTGTTTGTACATCTCTTCTGCCTGTGTGTTTGTACATCTCTACTGCCTGTGTGTTTGTACATCTCTACTGCCTGTGTGTTTGTACATCTCTACTGCCTGTGTTTGTACATCTCTACTGCCTGTGTTTGTACATCTCTACTGCCTGTGTGTTTGTACATCTCTTCTGCCTGTGTGTTTGTACATCTCTACTGCCTGTGTTTGTACATCTCTACTGCCTGTGTGTTTGTACATCTCTACTGCCTGTGTTTGTACATCTCTACTGCCTGTGTGTTTGTACATCTCTACTGCCTGTGTGTTTGTACATCTCTACTGCCTGTGTGTTTGTACATCTCTACTGCCTGTGTTTGTATATCTCTACTGCCTGTGTGTTTGTACACCTCTACTGCCTGTGTGTTTGTACATCTCTTCTGCCTGTGTGTTTATACATCTCTACTGCCTGTGTGTTTGTACATCTCTTCTGCCTGTGTGTTTGTACATCTCTTCTGCCTGTGTGTTTGTACATCTCTACTGCCTGTGTGTTTGTACACCTCTACTGCCTGTGTGTTTGTACATCTCTTCTGCCTGTGTGTTTGTACATCTCTACTGCCTGTGTGTTTGTACATCTCTACTGCCTGTGTGTTTGTACATCTCTACTGCCTGTGTGTTTGTACATCTCTACTGCCTGTGTTTGTATATCTCTACTGCCTGTGTGTTTGTACACCTCTACTGCCTGTGTGTTTGTACCTCTCTACTGCCTGTGTGTTTGTACATCTCTTCTGCCTGTGTGTTTGTACATCTCTACTGCCTGTGTTTGTACATCTCTACTGCCTGTGTGTTTGTACATCTCTACTGCCTGTGTGTTTGTACACCTCTACTGCCTGTGTGTTTGTACATCTCTTCTGCCTGTGTGTTTGTACATCTCTACTGCCTGTGTGTTTGTACATCTCTACTGCCTGTGTGTTTGTACATCTCTACTGCCTGTGTGTTTGTACATCTCTACTGCCTGTGTGTTTGTACATCTCTTCTGCCTGTGTTTGTACATCTCTACTGCCTGTGTGTTTGTACATCTCTACTGCCTGTGTGTTTGTACATCTCTACTGCCTGTGTGTTTGTACATCTCTACTGCCTGTGTGTTTGTACATCTCTTCTGCCTGTGTGTTTGTACATCTCTACTGCCTGTGTGTTTGTACATCTCTACTGCCTGTGTGTTTGTACATCTCTACTGCCTGTGTGTTTGTACACCTCTACTGCCTGTGTGTTTGTACATCTCTTCTGCCTGTGTGTTTGTACATCTCTACTGCCTGTGTGTTTGTACATCTCTTCTGCCTGTGTGTTTGTACATCTCTACTGCCTGTGTGTTTGTACATCTCTACTGCCTGTGTGTTTGTACATCTCTACTGCCTGTGTGTTTGTACATCTCTACTGCCTGTGTTTCTACATCTCTACTGCCTGTGTGTTTGTACATCTCTACTGCCTGTGTGTTTGTACATCTCTACTGCCTGTGTGTTTGTACATCTCTACTGCCTGTGTGTTTGTACATCTCTACTGCCTGTGTGTTTGTACATCTCTTCTGCCTGTGTGTTTGTACATCTCTACTGCCTGTGTTTGTACATCTCTACTGCCTGTGTGTTTGTACATCTCTACTGCCTGTGTTTGTACATCTCTACTGCCTGTGTGTTTGTACATCTCTACTGCCTGTGTGTTTGTACATCTCTACTGCCTGTGTGTTTGTACATCTCTACTGCCTGTGTTTGTACATCTCTACTGCCTGTGTGTTTGTACACCTCTACTGCCTGTGTGTTTGTACATCTCTTCTGCCTGTGTGTTTGCACATCTCTACTGCCTGTGTGTTTGCACATCTCTTCTGCCTGTGTGTTTGTACATCTCTTCTGCCTGTGTGTTTGTACATCTCTACTGCCTGTGTGTTTGTACATCTCTACTGCCTGTGTGTTTGTACATCTCTACTGCCTGTGTTTCTACATCTCTACTGCCTGTGTGTTTGTACATCTCTACTGCCTGTGTGTTTGTACATCTCTACTGCCTGTGTGTTTGTACATCTCTACTGCCTGTGTTTCTACATCTCTACTGCCTGTGTGTTTGTACATCTCTTCTGCCTGTGTGTTTGTACATCTCTACTGCCTGTGTGTTTGTACCTCTCTACTGCCTGTGTTTGTACCTCTCTACTGCCTGTGTGTTTGTACATCTCTACTGCCTGTGTGTTTGTACATCTCTACTGCCTGTGTTTGTACATCTCTACTGCCTGTGTGTTTGTACATCTCTTCTGCCTGTGTGTTTGTACATCTCTACTGCCTGTGTGTTTGTACATCTCTACTGCCTGTGTGTTTGTATATCTCTACTGCCTGTGTTTGTACATCTCTACTGCCTGTGTGTTTGTACATCTCTTCTGCCTGTGTGTTTCTACATCTCTACTGCCTGTGTGTTTGTACATCTCTACTGCCTGTGTGTTTGTACATCTCTACTGCCTGTGTGTTTGTACATCTCTACTGCCTGTGTGTTTGTACATATCTACTGCCTGTGTGTTTGTACATCTCTACTGCCTGTGTGTTTGTACCTCTCTACTGCCTGTGTGTTTGTACCTCTCTACTGCCTGTGTTTGTACCTCTCTACTGCCTGTGTGTTTGTACATCTCTACTGCCTGTGTGTTTGTACATCTCTACTGCCTGTGTTTGTACATCTCTACTGCCTGTGTGTTTGTACATCTCTTCTGCCTGTGTGTTTGTACATCTCTACTGCCTGTGTGTTTGTACATCTCTACTGCCTGTGTGTTTGTACATCTCTACTGCCTGTGTGTTTGTATATCTCTACTGCCTGTGTTTGTACATCTCTACTGCCTGTGTGTTTGTACATCTCTTCTGCCTGTGTGTTTCTACATCTCTACTGCCTGTGTGTTTCTACATCTCTACTGCCTGTGTTTGTACATCTCTTCTGCCTGTGTTTGTACATCTCTACTGCCTGTGTTTGTACATCTCTTCTGCCTGTGTGTTTGTACATCTCTACTGCCTGTGTGTTTGTACATCTCTACTGCCTGTGTGTTTGTACATCTCTACTGCCTGTGTTTGTACATCTCTACTGCCTGTGTGTTTGTACATCTCTTCTGCCTGTGTGTTTCTACATCTCTACTGCCTGTGTGTTTGTACATCTCTACTGCCTGTGTGTTTGTACATCTCTACTGCCTGTGTGTTTGTACATCTCTACTGCCTGTGTTTGTACATCTCTTCTGCCTGTGTGTTTGTACATCTCTACTGCCTGTGTGTTTGTACATCTCTTCTGCCTGTGTGTTTCTATATCTCTACTGCCTGTGTGTTTGTACATCTCTACTGCCTGTGTGTTTGTACCTCTCTTCTGCCTGTGTGTTTGTACCTCTCTACTGCCTGTGTGTTTGTACATCTCTACTGCCTGTGTGTTTGTACATCTCTTCTGCCTGTGTTTGTACATCTCTTCTGCCTGTGTTTGTACATCTCTACTGCCTGTGTGTTTGTACATCTCTACTGCCTGTGTGTTTGTACATCTCTACTGCCTGTGTTTGTACATCTCTACTGCCTGTGTGTTTGTACATCTCTTCTGCCTGTGTGTTTCTACATCTCTACTGCCTGTGTGTTTGTACATCTCTACTGCCTGTGTGTTTGTACATCTCTACTGCCTGTGTTTGTACATCTCTTCTGCCTGTGTGTTTGTACATCTCTACTGCCTGTGTGTTTGTACATCTCTACTGCCTGTGTGTTTGTACATCTCTACTGCCTGTGTGTTTGTACATCTCTACTGCCTGTGTGTTTGTACATCTCTTCTGCCTGTGTGTTTGTACATCTCTACTGCCTGTGTGTTTGTACATCTCTACTGCCTGTGTGTTTGTACATCTCTACTGCCTGTGTTTGTACATCTCTTCTGCCTGTGTTTGTACATCTCTACTGCCTGTGTGTTTGTACATCTCTACTGCCTGTGTGTTTGTACATCTCTACTGCCTGTGTGTTTGTACATCTCTACTGCCTGTGTGTTTATACATCTCTACTGCCTGTGTGTTTGTACATCTCTACTGCCTGTGTGTTTGTACATCTCTACTGCCTGTGTGTTTATACATCTCTACTGCCTGTGTGTTTGTACATCTCTTCTGCCTGTGTGTTTGTACATCTCTTCTGCCTGTGTGTTTGTACATCTCTTCTGCCTGTGTTTGTACATCTCTACTGCCTGTGTGTTTGTACATCTCTACTGCCTGTGTGTTTGTACATCTCTACTGCCTGTGTGTTTGTACATCTCTTCTGCCTGTGTGTTTGTACATCTCTACTGCCTGTGTGTTTGTACATCTCTTCTGCCTGTGTGTTTGTACATCTCTACTGCCTGTGTGTTTGTACATCTCTACTGCCTGTGTGTTTGTACATCTCTACTGCCTGTGTTTGTACATCTCTACTGCCTGTGTGTTTGTACATCTCTACTGCCTGTGTGTTTGTACATCTCTACTGCCTGTGTGTTTGTACATCTCTTCTGCCTGTGTGTTTGTACATCTCTACTGCCTGTGTGTTTGTACATCTCTACTGCCTGTGTTTGTACATCTCTACTGCCTGTGTGTTTGTACATCTCTACTGCCTGTGTGTTTGTACATCTCTACTGCCTGTGTGTTTGTACATCTCTACTGCCTGTGTGTTTGTACATCTCTACTGCCTGTGTGTTTCTACATCTCTACTGCCTGTGTTTGTACATCTCTACTGCCTGTGTGTTTGTACATCTCTACTGCCTGTGTGTTTGTACATCTCTTCTGCCTGTGTGTTTGTACATCTCTTCTGCCTGTGTGTTTCTACATCTCTACTGCCTGTGTGTTTGTACATCTCTACTGCCTGTGTGTTTGTACATCTCTTCTGCCTGTGTGTTTGTTCCTCTCTACTGCCTGTGTGTTTGTACATCTCTACTGCCTGTGTTTGTACATCTCTTCTGCCTGTGTTTGTACATCTCTACTGCCTGTGTGTTTGTACATCTCTACTGCCTGTGTGTTTGTACATCTCTACTGCCTGTGTGTTTGTACATCTCTACTGCCTGTGTGTTTGTACCTCTCTACTGCCTGTGTTTGTACCTCTCTACTGCCTGTGTGTTTGTACATCTCTACTGCCTGTGTGTTTGTACATCTCTACTGCCTGTGTTTGTACATCTCTACTGCCTGTGTGTTTGTACATCTCTTCTGCCTGTGTGTTTCTACATCTCTACTGCCTGTGTGTTTGTACATCTCTACTGCCTGTGTGTTTGTACATCTCTACTGCCTGTGTGTTTGTACATCTCTACTGCCTGTGTGTTTGTACATCTCTACTGCCTGTGTTTGTACATCTCTTCTGCCTGTGTGTTTGTACATCTCTTCTGCCTGTGTGTTTCTACATCTCTTCTGCCTGTGTGTTTCTACATCTCTACTGCCTGTGTGTTTGTACATCTCTTCTGCCTGTGTGTTTGTACCTCTCTACTGCCTGTGTGTTTGTACATCTCTTCTGCCTGTGTGTTTGTACATCTCTACTGCCTGTGTGTTTGTACATCTCTACTGCCTGTGTGTTTGTACATCTCTACTGCCTGTGTGTTTGTACATCTCTTCTGCCTGTGTGTTTGTACATCTCTACTGCCTGTGTGTTTGTACATCTCTACTGCCTGTGTGTTTGTACATCTCTACTGCCTGTGTGTTTGTACATCTCTACTGCCTGTGTGTTTGTACATCTCTTCTGCCTGTGTTTGTACATCTCTACTGCCTGTGTGTTTGTACATCTCTACTGCCTGTGTGTTTGTACATCTCTACTGCCTGTGTGTTTGTACATCTCTTCTGCCTGTGTGTTTGTACATCTCTACTGCCTGTGTGTTTGTACATCTCTACTGCCTGTGTGTTTGTACATCTCTACTGCCTGTGTGTTTGCACACCTCTACTGCCTGTGTGTTTGTACATCTCTTCTGCCTGTGTGTTTGTACATCTCTACTGCCTGTGTGTTTGTACATCTCTTCTGCCTGTGTGTTTGTACATCTCTACTGCCTGTGTGTTTGTACATCTCTACTGCCTGTGTGTTTGTACATCTCTACTGCCTGTGTGTTTGTACATCTCTACTGCCTGTGTTTCTACATCTCTACTGCCTGTGTGTTTGTACATCTCTACTGCCTGTGTGTTTGTACATCTCTTCTGCCTGTGTGTTTGTACATCTCTACTGCCTGTGTGTTTGTACATCTCTTCTGCCTGTGTGTTTCTACATCTCTACTGCCTGTGTGTTTGTACATCTCTACTGCCTGTGTGTTTGTACATCTCTTCTGCCTGTGTGTTTGTACCTCTCTACTGCCTGTGTGTTTGTACATCTCTACTGCCTGTGTTTGTACATCTCTTCTGCCTGTGTTTGTACATCTCTACTGCCTGTGTTTGTACATCTCTACTGCCTGTGTGTTTGTACATCTCTACTGCCTGTGTTTGTACATCTCTACTGCCTGTGTGTTTGTACATCTCTTCTGCCTGTGTTTGTACATCTCTACTGCCTGTGTGTTTGTACATCTCTACTGCCTGTGTGTTTGTACATCTCTTCTGCCTGTGTGTTTGTACATCTCTACTGCCTGTGTGTTTGTACATCTCTTCTGCCTGTGTGTTTCTACATCTCTACTGCCTGTGTGTTTGTACATCTCTACTGCCTGTGTGTTTGTACATCTCTTCTGCCTGTGTGTTTGTACCTCTCTTCTGCCTGTGTGTTTCTACATCTCTACTGCCTGTGTTTGTACATCTCTTCTGCCTGTGTGTTTGTACATCTCTACTGCCTGTGTTTGTACATCTCTTCTGCCTGTGTTTGTACATCTCTACTGCCTGTGTGTTTGTACATCTCTACTGCCTGTGTGTTTGTACATCTCTACTGCCTGTGTGTTTGTACATCTCTACTGCCTGTGTGTTTGTACATCTCTACTGCCTGTGTGTTTGTACCTCTCTACTGCCTGTGTTTGTACCTCTCTACTGCCTGTGTGTTTGTACATCTCTACTGCCTGTGTGTTTGTACATCTCTACTGCCTGTGTTTGTACATCTCTACTGCCTGTGTGTTTGTACATCTCTTCTGCCTGTGTGTTTCTACATCTCTACTGCCTGTGTGTTTGTACATCTCTACTGCCTGTGTGTTTGTACATCTCTACTGCCTGTGTTTGTACATCTCTTCTGCCTGTGTTTGTACATCTCTACTGCCTGTGTTTGTACATCTCTTCTGCCTGTGTTTGTACATCTCTACTGCCTGTGTGTTTGTACATCTCTACTGCCTGTGTGTTTGTACATCTCTACTGCCTGTGTGTTTGTACATCTCTACTGCCTGTGTGTTTGTACATCTCTACTGCCTGTGTGTTTGTACATCTCTACTGCCTGTGTGTTTGTACATCTCTTCTGCCTGTGTGTTTGTACATCTCTTCTGCCTGTGTGTTTGTACATCTCTACTGCCTGTGTGTTTGTACATCTCTTCTGCCTGTGTTTGTACATCTCTACTGCCTGTGTGTTTGTACATCTCTACTGCCTGTGTGTTTGTACATCTCTACTGCCTGTGTGTTTGTACATCTCTTCTGCCTGTGTGTTTGTACATCTCTACTGCCTGTGTGTTTGTACATCTCTTCTGCCTGTGTTTGTACATCTCTACTGCCTGTGTGTTTGTACATCTCTACTGCCTGTGTGTTTGTACATCTCTACTGCCTGTGTGTTTGTACATCTCTACTGCCTGTGTTTGTACATCTCTACTGCCTGTGTGTTTGTACATCTCTACTGCCTGTGTGTTTGTACATCTCTACTGCCTGTGTGTTTGTACATCTCTACTGCCTGTGTGTTTGTACATCTCTACTGCCTGTCTGTTTGTACATCTCTACTGCCTGTGTGTTTGTACATCTCTACTGCCTGTGTTTGTACATCTCTACTGCCTGTGTGTTTGTACATCTTTACTGCCTGTGTGTTTGTACATCTCTACTGCCTGTGTGTTTGTACATCTCTTCTGCCTGTGTGTTTGTACATCTCTTCTGCCTGTGTTTGTACATCTCTACTGCCTGTGTGTTTGTACATCTCTACTGCCTGTGTGTTTGTACATCTCTTCTGCCTGTGTGTTTGTACATCTCTACTGCCTGTGTGTTTGTACATCTCTACTGCCTGTGTGTTTGTACATCTCTACTGCCTGTGTGTTTGTACATCTCTACTGCCTGTGTGTTTGTACATCTCTTCTGCCTGTGTGTTTGTACATCTCTACTGCCTGTGTTTGTACATCTCTACTGCCTGTGTGTTTGTACATCTCTACTGCCTGTGTGTTTGTACATCTCTACTGCCTGTGTGTTTGTACATCTCTACTGCCTGTGTGTTTGTACATCTATACTGCCTGTGTGTTTGTACATCTCTACTGCCTGTGTGTTTGTACATCTCTACTGCCTGTGTGTTTCTACATCTCTACTGCCTGTGTTTCTACATCTCTACTGCCTGTGTGTTTGTACATCTCTACTGCCTGTGTGTTTGTACATCTCTTCTGCCTGTGTGTTTGTACATCTCTTCTGCCTGTGTGTTTCTACATCTCTACTGCCTGTGTGTTTGTACATCTCTACTGCCTGTGTGTTTGTACATCTCTTCTGCCTGTGTGTTTGTACATCTCTTCTGCCTGTGTGTTTGTACCTCTCTACTGCCTGTGTGTTTGTACATCTCTACTGCCTGTGTTTGTACATCTCTTCTGCCTGTGTTTGTACATCTCTACTGCCTGTGTGTTTGTACATCTCTACTGCCTGTGTGTTTGTACATCTCTACTGCCTGTGTGTTTGTACATCTCTACTGCCTGTGTGTTTGTACCTCTCTACTGCCTGTGTTTGTACCTCTCTACTGCCTGTGTGTTTGTACATCTCTACTGCCTGTGTGTTTGTACATCTCTACTGCCTGTGTTTGTACATCTCTACTGCCTGTGTGTTTGTACATCTCTTCTGCCTGTGTGTTTGTACCTCTCTACTGCCTGTGTGTTTGTACATCTCTTCTGCCTGTGTGTTTGTACATCTCTACTGCCTGTGTGTTTGTACCTCTCTACTGCCTGTGTTTGTACCTCTCTACTGCCTGTGTGTTTGTACATCTCTACTGCCTGTGTGTTTGTACATCTCTACTGCCTGTGTTTGTACATCTCTACTGCCTGTGTGTTTGTACATCTCTTCTGCCTGTGTGTTTCTACATCTCTACTGCCTGTGTGTTTGTACATCTCTACTGCCTGTGTGTTTGTACATCTCTACTGCCTGTGTTTGTACATCTCTTCTGCCTGTGTTTGTACATCTCTACTGCCTGTGTTTGTACATCTCTTCTGCCTGTGTTTGTACATCTCTACTGCCTGTGTGTTTGTACATCTCTACTGCCTGTGTGTTTGTACATCTCTACTGCCTGTGTGTTTGTACATCTCTACTGCCTGTGTGTTTGTACATCTCTACTGCCTGTGTGTTTGTACATCTCTACTGCCTGTGTGTTTGTACATCTCTTCTGCCTGTGTGTTTGTACATCTCTTCTGCCTGTGTGTTTGTACATCTCTACTGCCTGTGTGTTTGTACATCTCTTCTGCCTGTGTTTGTACATCTCTACTGCCTGTGTGTTTGTACATCTCTACTGCCTGTGTGTTTGTACATCTCTTCTGCCTGTGTGTTTGTACATCTCTACTGCCTGTGTGTTTGTACATCTCTTCTGCCTGTGTTTGTACATCTCTACTGCCTGTGTGTTTGTACATCTCTACTGCCTGTGTGTTTGTACATCTCTACTGCCTGTGTGTTTGTACATCTCTACTGCCTGTGTTTGTACATCTCTACTGCCTGTGTGTTTGTACATCTCTACTGCCTGTGTGTTTGTACATCTCTACTGCCTGTGTGTTTGTACATCTCTACTGCCTGTGTGTTTGTACATCTCTACTGCCTGTCTGTTTGTACATCTCTACTGCCTGTGTGTTTGTACATCTCTACTGCCTGTGTTTGTACATCTCTACTGCCTGTGTGTTTGTACATCTCTACTGCCTGTGTGTTTGTACATCTCTACTGCCTGTGTGTTTGTACATCTCTTCTGCCTGTGTGTTTGTACATCTCTTCTGCCTGTGTGTTTGTACATCTCTTCTGCCTGTGTTTGTACATCTCTACTGCCTGTGTGTTTGTACATCTCTACTGCCTGTGTGTTTGTACATCTCTTCTGCCTGTGTGTTTGTACATCTCTACTGCCTGTGTGTTTGTACATCTCTACTGCCTGTGTGTTTGTACATCTCTACTGCCTGTGTGTTTGTACATCTCTACTGCCTGTGTGTTTGTACATCTCTTCTGCCTGTGTGTTTGTACATCTCTACTGCCTGTGTTTGTACATCTCTACTGCCTGTGTGTTTGTACATCTCTACTGCCTGTGTGTTTGTACATCTCTACTGCCTGTGTGTTTGTACATCTCTACTGCCTGTGTGTTTGTACATCTATACTGCCTGTGTGTTTGTACATCTCTACTGCCTGTGTGTTTGTACATCTCTACTGCCTGTGTGTTTGTACATCTCTACTGCCTGTCTGTTTCTACATCTCTACTGCCTGTGTTTCTACATCTCTACTGCCTGTGTGTTTGTACATCTCTACTGCCTGTGTGTTTGTACATCTCTTCTGCCTGTGTGTTTGTACATCTCTTCTGCCTGTGTGTTTCTACATCTCTACTGCCTGTGTGTTTGTACATCTCTACTGCCTGTGTGTTTGTACATCTCTTCTGCCTGTGTGTTTGTACATCTCTTCTGCCTGTGTGTTTGTACCTCTCTACTGCCTGTGTGTTTGTACATCTCTACTGCCTGTGTTTGTACATCTCTTCTGCCTGTGTTTGTACATCTCTACTGCCTGTGTGTTTGTACATCTCTACTGCCTGTGTGTTTGTACATCTCTACTGCCTGTGTGTTTGTACATCTCTACTGCCTGTGTGTTTGTACCTCTCTACTGCCTGTGTTTGTACCTCTCTACTGCCTGTGTGTTTGTACATCTCTACTGCCTGTGTGTTTGTACATCTCTACTGCCTGTGTTTGTACATCTCTACTGCCTGTGTGTTTGTACATCTCTTCTGCCTGTGTGTTTCTACATCTCTACTGCCTGTGTGTTTGTACATCTCTACTGCCTGTGTTTGTACATCTCTTCTGCCTGTGTGTTTGTACATCTCTTCTGCCTGTGTGTTTCTACATCTCTACTGCCTGTGTGTTTGTACATCTCTTCTGCCTGTGTGTTTGTACATCTCTTCTGCCTGTGTGTTTGTACATCTCTACTGCCTGTGTGTTTGTACATCTCTACTGCCTGTGTGTTTGTACATCTCTACTGCCTGTGTGTTTGTACATCTCTACTGCCTGTGTGTTTGTACATCTCTACTGCCTGTGTTTCTACATCTCTACTGCCTGTGTGTTTGTACATCTCTTCTGCCTGTGTGTTTGTACATCTCTACTGCCTGTGTGTTTGTACATCTCTACTGCCTGTGTGTTTGTACATCTCTACTGCCTGTGTTTCTACATCTCTACTGCCTGTGTGTTTGTACATCTCTACTGCCTGTGTGTTTGTACATCTCTTCTGCCTGTGTGTTTGTACATCTCTACTGCCTGTGTGTTTGTACATCTCTACTGCCTGTGTGTTTGTACATCTCTACTGCCTGTGTGTTTGTACACCTCTACTGCCTGTGTGTTTGTACATCTCTTCTGCCTGTGTGTTTGTACATCTCTACTGCCTGTGTGTTTGTACATCTCTTCTGCCTGTGTGTTTGTACATCTCTACTGCCTGTGTGTTTGTACATCTCTACTGCCTGTGTGTTTGTACATCTCTACTGCCTGTGTGTTTGTACATCTCTACTGCCTGTGTGTTTGTACATCTCTACTGCCTGTGTGTTTGTACATCTCTACTGCCTGTGTGTTTGTACATCTCTACTGCCTGTGTTTCTACATCTCTACTGCCTGTGTGTTTGTACATCTCTACTGCCTGTGTGTTTGTACATCTCTACTGCCTGTGTTTGTACATCTCTTCTGCCTGTGTTTGTACATCTCTACTGCCTGTGTGTTTGTACATCTCTTCTGCCTGTGTGTTTGTACATCTCTACTGCCTGTGTGTTTGTACATCTCTACTGCCTGTGTGTTTGTACATCTCTTCTGCCTGTGTGTTTGTACCTCTCTACTGCCTGTGTGTTTGTACATCTCTACTGCCTGTGTTTGTACATCTCTTCTGCCTGTGTTTGTACATCTCTACTGCCTGTGTGTTTGTACATCTCTACTGCCTGTGTGTTTGTACATCTCTACTGCCTGTGTGTTTGTACATCTCTACTGCCTGTGTGTTTGTACCTCTCTACTGCCTGTGTTTGTACCTCTCTACTGCCTGTGTGTTTGTACATCTCTACTGCCTGTGTGTTTGTACATCTCTACTGCCTGTGTTTGTACATCTCTACTGCCTGTGTGTTTGTACATCTCTTCTGCCTGTGTGTTTCTACATCTCTACTGCCTGTGTGTTTGTACATCTCTACTGCCTGTGTGTTTGTACATCTCTACTGCCTGTGTTTGTACATCTCTTCTGCCTGTGTTTGTACATCTCTACTGCCTGTGTTTGTACATCTCTTCTGCCTGTGTTTGTACATCTCTACTGCCTGTGTGTTTGTACATCTCTACTGCCTGTGTGTTTGTACATCTCTACTGCCTGTGTGTTTGTACATCTCTACTGCCTGTGTGTTTGTACATCTCTTCTGCCTGTGTGTTTCTACATCTCTACTGCCTGTGTGTTTGTACATCTCTACTGCCTGTGTGTTTGTACATCTCTACTGCCTGTGTTTGTACATCTCTTCTGCCTGTGTGTTTGTACATCTCTACTGCCTGTGTGTTTGTACATCTCTTCTGCCTGTGTGTTTCTACATCTCTACTGCCTGTGTGTTTGTACATCTCTACTGCCTGTGTGTTTGTACATCTCTACTGCCTGTGTGTTTGTACATCTCTACTGCCTGTGTGTTTGTACATCTCTACTGCCTGTGTGTTTGTACATCTCTACTGCCTGTGTGTTTGTACATCTCTACTGCCTGTGTGTTTGTACATCTCTTCTGCCTGTGTGTTTGTACATCTCTTCTGCCTGTGTGTTTGTACATCTCTACTGCCTGTGTGTTTGTACATCTCTTCTGCCTGTGTTTGTACATCTCTACTGCCTGTGTGTTTGTACATCTCTACTGCCTGTGTGTTTGTACATCTCTACTGCCTGTGTGTTTGTACATCTCTTCTGCCTGTGTGTTTGTACATCTCTACTGCCTGTGTGTTTGTACATCTCTTCTGCCTGTGTTTGTACATCTCTACTGCCTGTGTGTTTGTACATCTCTACTGCCTGTGTGTTTGTACATCTCTACTGCCTGTGTGTTTGTACATCTCTACTGCCTGTGTTTGTACATCTCTTCTGCCTGTGTTTGTACATCTCTACTGCCTGTGTGTTTGTACATCTCTACTGCCTGTGTGTTTGTACATCTCTACTGCCTGTGTGTTTGTACATCTCTACTGCCTGTGTGTTTGTACATCTCTACTGCCTGTGTGTTTGTACATCTCTACTGCCTGTGTTTGTACATCTCTACTGCCTGTGTGTTTGTACATCTCTACTGCCTGTGTGTTTGTACATCTCTACTGCCTGTGTGTTTGTACATCTCTTCTGCCTGTGTGTTTGTACATCTCTTCTGCCTGTGTGTTTGTACATCTCTTCTGCCTGTGTTTGTACATCTCTACTGCCTGTGTGTTTGTACATCTCTTCTGCCTGTGTGTTTGTACATCTCTACTGCCTGTGTGTTTGTACATCTCTACTGCCTGTGTGTTTGTACATCTCTACTGCCTGTGTGTTTGTACATCTCTACTGCCTGTGTGTTTGTACATCTCTTCTGCCTGTGTGTTTGTACATCTCTACTGCCTGTGTTTGTACATCTCTACTGCCTGTGTGTTTGTACATCTCTACTGCCTGTGTGTTTGTACATCTCTACTGCCTGTGTGTTTGTACATCTATACTGCCTGTGTGTTTGTACATCTCTACTGCCTGTGTGTTTGTACATCTCTACTGCCTGTGTGTTTCTACATCTCTACTGCCTGTGTTTGTACATCTCTACTGCCTGTGTGTTTGTACATCTCTACTGCCTGTGTGTTTGTACATCTCTTCTGCCTGTGTGTTTGTACATCTCTTCTGCCTGTGTGTTTGTACATCTCTTCTGCCTGTGTTTCTACATCTCTACTGCCTGTGTGTTTGTACATCTCTACTGCCTGTGTGTTTGTACATCTCTTCTGCCTGTGTGTTTGTACATCTCTTCTGCCTGTGTGTTTGTACCTCTCTACTGCCTGTGTGTTTGTACATCTCTACTGCCTGTGTTTGTACATCTCTTCTGCCTGTGTTTGTACATCTCTACTGCCTGTGTGTTTGTACATCTCTACTGCCTGTGTGTTTGTACATCTCTACTGCCTGTGTGTTTGTACATCTCTACTGCCTGTGTGTTTGTACCTCTCTACTGCCTGTGTTTGTACCTCTCTACTGCCTGTGTGTTTGTACATCTCTATTGCCTGTGTGTTTGTACATCTCTACTGCCTGTGTTTGTACATCTCTACTGCCTGTGTGTTTGTACATCTCTTCTGCCTGTGTGTTTCTACATCTCTACTGCCTGTGTGTTTGTACATCTCTACTGCCTGTGTGTTTGTACATCTCTACTGCCTGTGTGTTTGTACATCTCTACTGCCTGTGTGTTTGTACATCTCTACTGCCTGTGTTTGTACATCTCTTCTGCCTGTGTGTTTGTACATCTCTTCTGCCTGTGTGTTTCTACATCTCTACTGCCTGTGTGTTTGTACATCTCTTCTGCCTGTGTGTTTGTACCTCTCTACTGCCTGTGTGTTTGTACATCTCTACTGCCTGTGTTTGTACATCTCTTCTGCCTGTGTTTGTACATCTCTACTGCCTGTGTGTTTGTACATCTCTACTGCCTGTGTGTTTGTACATCTCTACTGCCTGTGTGTTTGTACATCTCTACTGCCTGTGTGTTTGTACATCTCTACTGCCTGTGTGTTTGTACACCTCTACTGCCTGTGTGTTTGTACATCTCTTCTGCCTGTGTGTTTGTACATCTCTACTGCCTGTGTGTTTGTACATCTCTTCTGCCTGTGTGTTTGTACATCTCTACTGCCTGTGTGTTTGTACATCTCTACTGCCTGTGTGTTTGTACATCTCTACTGCCTGTGTGTTTGTACATCTCTACTGCCTGTGTGTTTGTACATCTCTACTGCCTGTGTGTTTGTACATCTCTTCTGCCTGTGTGTTTGTACATCTCTACTGCCTGTGTGTTTGTACATCTCTTCTGCCTGTGTGTTTGTACATCTCTACTGCCTGTGTGTTTGTACATCTCTACTGCCTGTGTGTTTGTACATCTCTTCTGCCTGTGTGTTTGTACCTCTCTACTGCCTGTGTGTTTGTACATCTCTACTGCCTGTGTTTGTACATCTCTTCTGCCTGTGTTTGTACATCTCTACTGCCTGTGTGTTTGTACATCTCTACTGCCTGTGTGTTTGTACATCTCTACTGCCTGTGTGTTTGTACATCTCTACTGCCTGTGTGTTTGTACCTCTCTACTGCCTGTGTTTGTACCTCTCTACTGCCTGTGTGTTTGTACATCTCTACTGCCTGTGTGTTTGTACATCTCTACTGCCTGTGTTTGTACATCTCTACTGCCTGTGTGTTTGTACATCTCTTCTGCCTGTGTGTTTCTACATCTCTACTGCCTGTGTGTTTGTACATCTCTACTGCCTGTGTGTTTGTACATCTCTTCTGCCTGTGTGTTTCTACATCTCTACTGCCTGTGTGTTTGTACATCTCTACTGCCTGTGTGTTTGTACATCTCTACTGCCTGTGTTTGTACATCTCTTCTGCCTGTGTTTGTACATCTCTACTGCCTGTGTTTGTACATCTCTTCTGCCTGTGTTTGTACATCTCTACTGCCTGTGTGTTTGTACATCTCTACTGCCTGTGTGTTTGTACATCTCTACTGCCTGTGTGTTTGTACATCTCTTCTGCCTGTGTGTTTCTACATCTCTACTGCCTGTGTGTTTGTACATCTCTACTGCCTGTGTGTTTGTACATCTCTACTGCCTGTGTTTGTACATCTCTTCTGCCTGTGTGTTTGTACATCTCTACTGCCTGTGTGTTTGTACATCTCTTCTGCCTGTGTGTTTCTACATCTCTACTGCCTGTGTGTTTGTACATCTCTACTGCCTGTGTGTTTGTAACTCTCTTCTGCCTGTGTGTTTGTACCTCTCTACTGCCTGTGTGTTTGTACATCTCTACTGCCTGTGTTTGTACATCTCTTCTGCCTGTGTTTGTACATCTCTACTGCCTGTGTGTTTGTACATCTCTACTGCCTGTGTGTTTGTACATCTCTACTGCCTGTGTGTTTGTACATCTCTACTGCCTGTGTGTTTGTACATCTCTTCTGCCTGTGTGTTTGTACATCTCTACTGCCTGTGTGTTTGTACATCTCTACTGCCTGTGTGTTTGTACATCTCTACTGCCTGTGTGTTTGTACATCTATACTGCCTGTGTGTTTGTACATCTCTACTGCCTGTGTTTGTACATCTCTACTGCCTGTGTGTTTGTACATCTCTACTGCCTGTGTGTTTATACATCTCTACTGCCTGTGTGTTTGTACATCTCTTCTGCCTGTGTGTTTGTACATCTCTTCTGCCTGTGTGTTTGTACATCTCTTCTGCCTGTGTTTGTACATCTCTACTGCCTGTGTGTTTGTACATCTCTACTGCCTGTGTGTTTGTACATCTCTACTGCCTGTGTGTTTGTACATCTCTTCTGCCTGTGTGTTTGTACATCTCTTCTGCCTGTGTGTTTGTACATCTCTACTGCCTGTGTGTTTGTACATCTCTTCTGCCTGTGTGTTTGTACATCTCTACTGCCTGTGTGTTTATACATCTCTACTGCCTGTGTGTTTGTACATCTCTACTGCCTGTGTGTTTATACATCTCTACTGCCTGTGTGTTTGTACATCTCTACTGCCTGTGTGTTTATACATCTCTACTGCCTGTGTGTTTGTACATCTCTTCTGCCTGTGTGTTTGTACATGACTAATGTATAACAGATGTACTTACTGCTTACCCCCTGTTTGCTCCAACTTCTTACCCATAATCCTAAATTAACGAGACCACACCGAAATTGAAGAAAAACATAGGCCGTAGCAGCCTTATTTATTAAATAAATATATTTCCAAAATAATATCAAAATCCTAGCGTTGGTCTTTTGCGGGAACCTCCATAACCATCTGATAAAATATTGCACTGCGGTACCTCTCATATGCTTATAGGCCTCAAGCCGACCGGCTGGCTCAGAGACAACCACGGACCGCAGTGCACCCGTTACCAACACATTTTAGCTAAACCTCCGTTAGCTGAAATCCAACCATCAGGACCCATACCAACGATAGGTCCTGAACTCATTCCTTCCAAGGTATCTTCCTTCATCCGCAAAGACCAACACCCGCTACTGCCACGACATCCAGAACACCATACCTGTTAATAGAAAGAACAACAACACAAACCAGACCATACGGACATAACCAGGGGAGGGTGGGCGGGAACTTTCCTTCACACTGTGGTGACCTGGGTGAGGGGACAACTCCTTTTCCTACTTACTCCCCCTCCCACTAAACTTCCTACCCAATCCTAATACTTCTAACAGCCTGTACCCTGTTTCCCTAGTCATGCCAGCCCTCCGCTCATTTCTTTTCTCTCATTTTTTGCTCCGGGCTTTTCTTGACTAATGTATAACAGATGTACTTACTGCTTACCCCCTGTTTGCTCCAACTTCTTACCCATAATCCTAAATTAACGAGACCACACCGAAATTGGAGTAAAACATAGGCCGTAGCAGCCTTATTTATTAAATAAATATATTTCCAAAATAATATCAAAATCCTAGCGTTGGTCTTTTGCGGGAACCTCCATAACCATCTGATAAAATATTGCACTGCGGTACCTCTCATATGCTTATAGGCCTCAAGCCGACCGGCTGGCTCAGAGACAACCACGGACCGCAGTGCACCCGTTACCAACACATTTTAGCTAAACCTCCGTTAGCTGAAATCCAACCATCAGGACCCATACCAACGATAGGTCCTGAACTCATTCCTTCCAAGGTATCTTCCTTCATCCGCAAAGACCAACACCCGCCACAGCACCCAAGGGGAAAACCTTACCCTTGGGGGCCCCCCCACACCCCAGAGCTCACTGTATGCCATATTGCATTCCCAATGCCCATAAGTCACACCCCACAGCAGTGAGGTGCACACCATTGCCCCGCAGGTACCTCCAGACATCCACCACCAACTCCATGTGCCTTTCCACCAACCCTCCATTCCTCACTACAAATCTACTCACTTCCCAATTAAGCTTCATACGGGCCCTGTAGATACCCTCTAAAGACCAAGCCCCATTCCATGCGGTCCGAGTGACAATGTCCAACCACCCAATGACCATGTCCGGGAATGCCATCGACCTTACCCCTAAATCATTACCACCTACGTGCAGGACCAAAACGTCAGGCGGCCTATACAGACGTGCAAAGCTGTACCTCTGGAGCCCCTCCACTCCATATCATTCCCGGAACTCCCAGCCATCTAGCACAAACCTCCTGGCTTGGAAACCCCACCTGCTGACCCTCTGGCCCCACATCCGCCCCTCATTACCCCTTTTTTTTTTTTATGTATTTTTAAACACGATCGAATGGCCCAGTATCCAGGCCAGGGCCTGTACCGAACCTGCAAGAAGAGAAACAAACAAGCCACCAAGACCTCAGCAAGCCCAAAATCATCACAGCCCCATACACTCTCTCCACCCAGCCCACCACTATTCGAATCCCACCAGCTGATGGGGGCGAATGTATAGCACAAATCTACAAGACTCCCACCTACCAAAGCGCTTAACCGCCTCAGCATCCATCCCACCTTAGCCGCCTCGGTCACAGCCCCAACCCTGAAAGAAACGAGAAGAACATGCCCTTTCATCCAAGCCCCAACCCGGCAGCACTTCCTGGAAACTGAAACCCTGTGAAACCTGAACAACAAAGGGGGACCCGTCCGTGTGCATTAAGAAGGACCCGACTGCCCCGGGACGCACCTCCCAAATAAAAACCCCCGTCACGGCCCCCTCCGGACACCACTGCTAGCCAGGCGGAGCCAAGCCCGCACCAACTGACCCCTGCCTACCTGCTCCATCTTGTATATCAGTAACACCAATGACCCCCTCCTTCTTGCACCTAATCTCATAAACCCACATTCCCCCTTTGACGGACTTGGAAAGGCTGACCAGCTCCCCAAACCAAAAGGCCCCAAATTTATTTATTATTATTATTCCTTTTTTTTTTTTTTTGGAAAACGAGAATAAACTTGCCAACGAAAACAACTCCCTCTAACTAGGGAAACCTCATATGCTGCTGCCCAAACCCTGCAGCTGCCCAAACATTTTATTATTATTATTATTATTATTTATTTTTTTTATGATATAACCAGGAGACACCCAAAATTTTTCCGTAAATTCCGGGCAACCCAGCCTTTGACCAGAAACGTCAAACCCGCTAGTTTTTTTTTTTTTTAACGCGAGCCCGGCCACCCCATTGGTCCTATTTCTAGAAATAAAGTATAACGTCAAAAGTCTAACCCCCTCGCCCCACCGAATCCACTTCACTCATGTGAACTACCACCTGCCACTACTGCCTAGCCTTCCGAGAAGTGGACGACTCCGATGGAATCTCACACCTCCAGACAGGACGGGACACCCCACGTTACCCCGCCACCAGCTCCACCACCCGGAAACTATCCCCACTGAAAAGCGAGGAAACGCTCCAGCTATGACGTTCTCCACTGGCGTTAGATGCACCAAGTAAACGACACATGCACTTGCAGGCATAACCACACCGAGTGTGGCAACAGCTGAAACAACCGGGGGAGACGACACAGCGACTCTTGATCACTCGTACCATACCCAGGTTATACCCGTGGGACCAAACCTTCATCTCCCTTACTGAGGCGCCCCACCATACCACTGGAAATGACTCCAGCAGCACCAGATCTTGTGTGAAAACCCCTGTCAATCCAAGACCGAAGGCCCACTACACCCGCCTTGAAAGAATGCCCCCAAACCTGTCGAGCCACCCGACACTGTGTACCACCCCCACTCAAAGTTCTTAACCGCACCAAACCCCCCCAGTCCCCTCCTGGGAAACCCGTCCAGTAATGAGGCACACCCGCAAATCCTCCCTGTGAGTCCACCCAACGCACAAAATGCTTAGGCGATCTGATCCTTGCGACGTGCTCCAATGTAGACAGGAGCACCCCGAAGATAGTTGGCGACGCCAGGCCTACGCACAGAAAATCGTCCAAATAATGGCTGATGGGCGATACTCCTGACACATCCCTCATCACACCTTCCCCCAATGAGTTGAACTGCTAAACAGTGCCCCGGAGACAGAGCAACCAATCTGCAGACCCATATCGACATAAAAAACCCCAGTACCCCACCAACCCCACAACCGGAAGCTGTCCGGGCGGCCCTGACCAATCCGACGAGCCCAATACAGTGCCGCATCCAAGGAAGCGTAACTCACTGTGTGTCCTCCCGTGTCAATGGCATTGTTGACCAACCCCCCTTTTGGGAAGAAAGGTGGTGAATCAGCCCAAATTTGTTGAGCTCCTACTTTGGCACTACACCCCAAAGGGGAACCCCCAAATCAACAAAAGATTGGGAAGGGAAAGAGCCGCCTATGCATCCTAATGCTACTTTCCCTGGGCAGTTTCTCAGAAACTACATTGGGACGCAGCATGGCCGAACATAAATCACACGGCATGTGAAAACCCCACTGAAAAGAAAAAACCTTAGTCTAACAGCTACGCTGCTGTACCATCCGTATACCTACCAAGAAACGGCCGCCGCCGTTCCCCCATCACCGGCGTCCTTTCTTTCCCGTGTTTGAAGCATACCGACAGGGTGTGATCCCAACCCCCCCCCCAAACCCAGAACCTTAGTGCTTGTACCGACACACTCCACTGAATTTACCCGTGCCCTACGTGTACCGCTAACAGGCCTACTTACTCCAGCCGGACTGTTATACTGTGGGGGGGGGGGGTGGGTTGGGTGGAGTAACACCCGCCCCTACCAGGAAACAACTGCCCTTGGGGCCTAGCAGATGTCACAAGGCGCATTCCCAGCTTGATGTCGTTGTGATCCCACCGTAGTGTCGGATGTATCCCCTCCTACGCCAAACTGCTCCCAGACCGCATCCAAACCGCACCTCCGTGAACCCTGTAAGCATCCCCTACCGAATTTGGGTAACAAAAGAGCTCCGACAGGGTTCAGGGTTCTTCCCCCCCAATCACCCTCATGTCAAATGCTTGCAACTTATTTCCGATAGTACATGTAATCAACCAATACCTCCCCTTCTCACCACCTCCCATTGTTGGAATACCCTGGCGTAACCCCAAATTTTAATTTTAATTTTTTTTTTTTAACAGCAGGAGTGAACAACATCTCTACGTACTCACCCTTTTAGATCTTATCCCGGACCTCAGGCTTTAAGTGAGCACCCAGCGGACCCTAAAACCAACTGTACCTGTGGCTAAATCAGCCAAACGTATGACATCCCGTTTTCCAGCGGCGTCCCCTGCTACCACGAACTTCAAAACCTTCTGCTCCACTTGCACCCCACTATCAGCTGTCATGCGCAGACTCCCACACAGCCGCCACCGCTACGGGTGATGAGGATATACTATCCCTCCCTGCAAGCGGGACCACACGGCCCGACCACCTTCTCAAATCCACCAACCAAAATCTTTGAGCCCCACCAATAAAAAACCCTGCGAGCCTGAAGCTCCCCCCAAGTGCAGCCCCATCCATTGTGTCCACCCGGGGAGAATCACCCTGCGAGCCCCCCCGTTACCGATGCCTCCCCAGCACCTGTAGTAGCCCCCCTGTTACCAATGTCTCCCCAGCACCTGCAGTAGGACCACCCCCCACGGACCCACTATACCATCCCCTATATGGCAAAGAAATTTTTTTTTTTTTTTTTTTTACTTACCGGGCTGCCTAGGAAAAATTCCCACCAGCCGACCGTCTCGCCTCCATCGCTGCCGATCATCTCAGGGGAAACCGATCGTCCTCCGAAGCCGTCAGCTCGCCCTGCGACCATAGGACAGCCGGCTCGCCCGCATCTGATGAAAGCCCTCCAGGAGCAGCGTCTCTGGATGCCGAGGATCTGGCAGCCCTCCGGCCCCGCCACTGAGCTCCAGACCTGCCCATGGACTTCTCTGTCGCTTTTCGCGGGCCGGGGGGGACGACTTCCCCCCCGCCCTGCCGAGAGACATCAGGCGCGTTGTCACCCTCCCCTGGCGATCCATCATCACCTGGGGGTCACCTGGCCGAGGCTGCAGAGGGCACAGTGACCGCGACTGACGATCTCCCCCGCTGAGGCTCCACCCCCCGCTACCGTCCCATCAGGGGTGAGGCCCGCACTCTTCTGGTCCATGTGTCGAGCGAGCTGCCTGGCCACCCCATACCGCCGGTGCGGCCGCCCGCCGGGCCCTGACTATGAGGGGGATGATTCCCGGGACCCCCCCTTGTGAGCAATGTGAACGCTTAGCGGGGGGGGGCCCCGAATGGGGCCAAGGGGAGACTAATTTGCTGGCGCTGGGCTCTAGGGGATAGTCGGGTAAGAAGCGCTCTGAAGGCAGTAACCTTCAAGCTCGCGTGGACTCCCTCCCCCCCTGTACCTGCCCCCACCACCCTTCAAGCAAGCATTGGCCCCAGGGTCTCCTGTAACAAACCTGCGCTCCCTGGTGCCGCTACCGACCGCAGCTAGGCCCGAAACAGCTCCCCCTCTGCCATAGCTCTGTCTCCCTGAACTTTCCTTCACACTGTGGTGACCTGGGTGAGGGGACAACTCCTTTTCCTACTTACTCCCCCTCCCACTAAACTTCCTACCCAATCCTAATACTTCTAACATCCTGTACCCTGTTTCCCTAGTCATGCCAGCCCTCCGCTCATTTCTTTTCTCTCATTTTTTGCTCCGGGCTTTTCTTCTCTACTGCCTGTGTGTTTGTACATCTCTACTGCCTGTGTGTTTGTACATCTCTACTGCCTGTGTGTTTATACATCCCTACTGCCTGTGTGTTTATACATCTCTACTGCCTGTGTGTTTGTACATCTCTTCTGCCTGTGTGTTTGTACATCTCTTCTGCCTGTGTGTTTGTACATCTCTACTGCCTGTGTTTGTACATCTCTTCTGCCTGTGTTTGTACATCTCTACTGCCTGTGTGTTTGTACATCTCTACTGCCTGTGTGTTTCTACATCTCTACTGCCTGTGTGTTTATACATCTCTACTGCCTGTGTGTTTATACATCTCTACTGCCTGTGTGTTTGTACATCTCTACTGCCTGTGTGTTTATACATCTCTACTGCCTGTGTGTTTGTACATCTCTACTGCCTGTGTGTTTGTACATCTCTACTGCCTGTGTGTTTGTACATCTCTACTGCCTGTGTGTTTGTACATCTCTTCTGCCTGTGTGTTTGTACATCTCTTCTGCCTGTGTGTTTGTACATCTCTTCTGCCTGTGTGTTTGTACATCTCTTCTGCCTGTGTGTTTGTACATCTCTACTGCCTGTGTGTTTGTACATCTCTACTGCCTGTGTGTTTGTACATCTCTACTGCCTGTGTTTGTACATCTCTACTGCCTGTGTGTTTGTACATCTCTACTGCCTGTGTGTTTGTACATCTCTACTGCCTGTGTGTTTGTACATCTCTACTGCCTGTGTTTGTACATCTCTACTGCCTGTGTTTGTACATCTCTACTGCCTGTGTGTTTGTACACCTCTACTGCCTGTGTGTTTGTACATCTCTTCTGCCTGTGTGTTTGTACATCTCTACTGCCTGTGTGTTTGTACATCTCTACTGCCTGTGTGTTTGTACATCTCTACTGCCTGTGTGTTTGTACATCTCTTCTGCCTGTGTGTTTCTACATCTCTACTGCCTGTGTGTTTCTACATCTCTACTGCCTGTGTGTTTGTACATCTCTTCTGCCTGTGTGTTTGTACCTCTCTACTGTCTGTGTGTTTGTACATCTCTACTGCCTGTGTTTGTACATCTCTTCTGTCTGTGTTTGTACATCTCTACTGCCTGTGTGTTTGTACATCTCTACTGCCTGTGTGTTTGTACATCTCTACTGCCTGTGTGTTTGTACATCTCTTCTGCCTGTGTGTTTGTACATCTCTTCTGCCTGTGTGTTTGTACATCTCTTCTGCCTGTGTGTTTGTACATCTCTTCTGCTTGTCTGTTTGTACATCTCTTCTGCCTGTGTGTTTGTACATCTCTACTGCCTGTGTGTTTGTACATCTCTACTGCCTGTGTGTTTGTACATCTCTACTGCCTGTGTGTTTGTACATCTCTTCTGCCTGTGTGTTTGTACATCTCTACTGCCTGTGTGTTTGTACATCTCTACTGCCTGTGTTTGTACATCTCTACTGCCTGTGTTTGTACATCTCTACTGCCTGTGTGTTTGTACACCTCTACTGCCTGTGTGTTTGTACATCTCTTCTGCCTGTGTGTTTGTACCTCTCTACTGCCTGTGTGTTTGTACATCTCTACTGCCTGTGTTTGTACATCTCTTCTGCCTGTGTTTGTACATCTCTACTGCCTGTGTGTTTGTACATCTCTACTGCCTGTGTTTGTACATCTCTTCTGCCTGTGTTTGTACATCTCTACTGCCTGTGTGTTTGTACATCTCTACTGCCTGTGTGTTTGTACATCTCTACTGCCTGTGTGTTTGTACATCTCTACTGCCTGTGTGTTTGTACATCTCTACTGCCTGTGTGTTTGTACATCTCTACTGCCTGTGTGTTTGTACATCTCTACTGCCTGTGTTTGTACATCTCTACTGCCTGTGTGTTTGTACACCTCTACTGCCTGTGTGTTTGTACATCTCTTCTGCCTGTGTGTTTGTACATCTCTACTGCCTGTGTGTTTGTACATCTCTACTGCCTGTGTGTTTGTACATCTCTACTGCCTGTGTGTTTGTACATCTCTACTGCCTGTGTGTTTATACATCTCTACTGCCTGTGTGTTTGTACATCTCTACTGCCTGTGTGTTTGTACATCTCTACTGCCTGTGTGTTTGTACATCTCTACTGCCTGTGTGTTTGTACATCTCTACTGCCTGTGTTTGTACATCTCTTCTGCCTGTGTTTGTACATCTCTACTGCCTGTGTGTTTGTACATCTCTACTGCCTGTGTGTTTGTACATCTCTACTGCCTGTGTGTTTGTACATCTCTACTGCCTGTGTGTTTGTACATCTCTACTGCCTGTGTGTTTGTACATCTCTACTGCCTGTGTTTGTACATCTCTACTGCCTGTGTTTGTACATCTCTACTGCCTGTGTGTTTGTACACCTCTACTGCCTGTGTGTTTGTACATCTCTTCTGCCTGTGTGTTTGTACATCTCTACTGCCTGTGTGTTTGTACATCTCTACTGCCTGTGTTTGTACATCTCTACTGCCTGTGTGTTTGTACATCTCTACTGCCTGTGTGTTTGTACATCTCTACTGCCTGTGTGTTTGTACATCTCTACTGCCTGTGTGTTTGTACATCTCTTCTGCCTTTGTGTTTCTACATCTCTACTGCCTGTGTGTTTCTACATCTCTACTGCCTGTGTGTTTGTACATCTCTTCTGCCTGTGTGTTTGTACCTCTCTACTGTCTGTGTGTTTGTACATCTCTACTGCCTGTGTTTGTACATCTCTTCTGTCTGTGTTTGTACATCTCTACTGCCTGTGTGTTTGTACATCTCTACTGCCTGTGTGTTTGTACATCTCTACTGCCTGTGTGTTTGTACATCTCTTCTGCCTGTGTGTTTGTACATCTCTTCTGCCTGTGTGTTTGTACATCTCTTCTGCTTGTCTGTTTGTACATCTCTTCTGCCTGTGTGTTTGTACATCTCTACTGCCTGTGTGTTTGTACATCTCTACTGCCTGTGTGTTTGTACATCTCTACTGCCTGTGTGTTTGTACATCTCTACTGCCTGTGTGTTTGTACATCTCTACTGCCTGTGTGTTTGTACATCTCTTCTGCCTGTGTGTTTCTACATCTCTACTGCCTGTGTGTTTCTACATCTCTACTGCCTGTGTGTTTGTACATCTCTTCTGCCTGTGTGTTTGTACCTCTCTACTGTCTGTGTGTTTGTACATCTCTACTGCCTGTGTTTGTACATCTCTTCTGCCTGTGTTTGTACATCTCTACTGCCTGTGTGTTTGTACATCTCTACTGCCTGTGTTTGTACATCTCTTCTGCCTGTGTTTGTACATCTCTACTGCCTGTGTGTTTGTACATCTCTACTGCCTGTGTGTTTGTACATCTCTACTGCCTGTGTGTTTGTACATCTCTACTGCCTGTGTGTTTGTACATCTCTACTGCCTGTGTGTTTGTACATCTCTACTGCCTGTGTGTTTGTACATCTCTACTGCCTGTGTTTGTACATCTCTACTGCCTGTGTTTGTACATCTCTACTGCCTGTGTGTTTGTACACCTCTACTGCCTGTGTGTTTGTACATCTCTTCTGCCTGTGTGTTTGTACATCTCTACTGCCTGTGTGTTTGTACATCTCTACTGCCTGTGTGTTTGTACATCTCTACTGCCTGTGTGTTTGTACATCTCTACTGCCTGTGTTTGTACATCTCTACTGCCTGTGTGTTTGTACACCTCTACTGCCTGTGTGTTTGTACATCTCTTCTGCCTGTGTGTTTGTACATCTCTACTGCCTGTGTGTTTGTACATCTCTACTGCCTGTGTGTTTGTACATCTCTACTGCCTGTGTGTTTGTACATCTCTACTGCCTGTGTGTTTATACATCTCTACTGCCTGTGTGTTTGTACATCTCTACTGCCTGTGTGTTTGTACATCTCTACTGCCTGTGTGTTTGTACATCTCTACTGCCTGTGTGTTTGTACATCTCTACTGCCTGTGTGTTTGTACATCTCTACTGCCTGTGTTTGTACATCTCTTCTGCCTGTGTTTGTACATCTCTACTGCCTGTGTATTTGTACATCTCTACTGCCTGTGTGTTTGTACATCTCTACTGCCTGTGTGTTTGTACATCTCTACTGCCTGTGTGTTTCTACATCTCTACTGCCTGTGTTTGTACATCTCTACTGCCTGTGTGTTTGTACATCTCTACTGCCTGTGTGTTTGTACATCTCTACTGCCTGTGTGTTTGTACATCTCTACTGCCTGTGTGTTTGTACATCTCTACTGCCTGTGTGTTTGTACATCTCTACTGCCTGTGTTTGTACATCTCTTCTGCCTGTGTGTTTGTACATCTCTTCTGCCTGTGTGTTTGTACATCTCTACTGCCTGTGTGTTTGTACATCTCTACTGCCTGTGTGTTTATACATCTCTACTGCCTGTGTGTTTGTACATCTCTACTGCCTGTGTGTTTATACATCTCTACTGCCTGTGTGTTTGTACATCTCTACTGCCTGTGTGTTTGTACATCTCTACTGCCTGTGTGTTTGTACATCTCTTCTGCCTGTGTGTTTGTACATCTCTTCTGCCTGTGTGTTTGTACATCTCTTCTGCCTGTGTGTTTGTACATCTCTACTGCCTGTGTGTTTGTACATCTCTACTGCCTGTGTGTTTGTACATCTCTTCTGCCTGTGTGTTTGTACATCTCTACTGCCTGTGTGTTTGTACATCTCTACTGCCTGTGTGTTTGTACATCTCTACTGCCTGTGTGTTTGTACATCTCTTCTGCCTGTGTGTTTGTACATCTCTACTGCCTGTGTGTTTCTACATCTCTACTGCCTGTGTGTTTGTACATCTCTACTGCCTGTGTGTTTGTACATCTCTACTGCCTGTGTTTGTACATCTCTACTGCCTGTGTGTTTGTACATCTCTACTGCCTGTGTGTTTGTACATCTCTACTGCCTGTGTTTGTACATCTCTACTGCCTGTGTGTTTGTACATCTCTACTGCCTGTGTGTTTGTACATCTCTACTGCCTGTGTTTGTACATCTCTACTGCCTGTGTGTTTGTACACCTCTACTGCCTGTGTGTTTGTACATCTCTTCTGCCTGTGTGTTTGTACATCTCTACTGCCTGTGTGTTTGTACATCTCTACTGCCTGTGTGTTTGTACATCTCTACTGCCTGTGTGTTTGTACATCTCTACTGTCTGTGTGTTTGTACATGTCTACTGCCTGTGTGTTTGTACATCTCTACTGCCTGTGTGTTTGTACATCTCTACTGCCTGTGTGTTTGTACATCTCTACTGCCTGTGTGTTTGTACATCTCTACTGCCTGTGTGTTTGTACATCTCTACTGCCTGTGTGTTTGTACATCTCTACTGCCTGTGTTTGTACATCTCTACTGCCTGTGTGTTTGTACATCTCTACTGCCTGTGTTTGTACATCTCTACTGCCTGTGTTTGTACATCTCTACTGCCTGTGTTTGTACATCTCTACTGCCTGTGTTTGTACATCTCTTCTGCCTGTGTGTTTGTACATCTCTACTGCCTGTGTGTTTGTACATCTCTACTGCCTGTGTGTTTGTACATCTCTACTGCCTGTGTGTTTGTACATCTCTACTGCCTGTGTGTGCTACACTGAGACATGAGACAACAGTGGCTGTATGCAGAGAGACTGCTCGACCACTCACAGCATGTCACTGTACACAGAGAGATAGTCCCTGACCTGGAGACCAGTCCCTCTCCTTCACCCAGTCCTGTGTATGGCATTATCCCTGATTAATAGGGACAGTCCCTGTTTTATAAACCAGCCCTTCTGTCCTTTTATTGTCTTCTGTCCCTCTGCCAAGTGTAACTATTATAGTTCTAATCCCTGTTTGGTAAGCAGTCCCTGATGTACTGTATAGAGAAGGTCCATGTTATAAACAGTCCATTAAAGAAACGGTCCTTATTATCCACTTGCTGTCTGGAAGAATTACCCCTCCTTAATGACCAGGCCATTTTTTACAAAACGTCACTGCATTATTTTAACTGACAATTGCACAGTCAAGTGACACTGTAACCAAATAAAATTGATGTCCTTTTGTACCCACAAATAGAGTTTTCTTTTGGTGGTATTTGATCATCTCTGCGGTGACCGACAAATTAAAAAAAAAAAAAAAACTTACCGCAATTAAACATCCAATAAAAAAATTGAAAAAAATCAAATTTCTTCATCAATTTAGGCCAATAAGTGTTCTGCTACATATTTTTGGTAAAAAAATCCCAATAAGCGTATATTGATTGGTTTGCGCCTATATGGTTATAGCAGCTACATGGAACATATATGGAATTTTTATTTATTTTTCTTCTACTCGTAATGGTGGCAAACAGCGACTTATAGCGGGACTGCGATGTTGCAGTGGACAAATTGGACACTCTGCATCTGGTGGCAAGTGGCAAGCTCAGGGTTCCTACTGATTCTGCATTATGGTGAGTTGAACTATTTCATTATATATTACAATGTAGTAACAGAAATAATGTGATTTGATCATCCTGACACCATATCAAGCATGGTGTCAGGATGATTAACCACTTAACGACCGCTCACTGTATATATACGTCGGCAGAATGGCACCGACAGGCACAATCACGTAGAGTGTACGTGATTGCCTTTGTATAGTTGGGGGGTCCAATCGGACCCCCCTCCTATACAGTGAGCGGTGGCTAAGTGTCCGGGAGCGTTCCGGGATGAGGGGGCAGCCATTCGTTTCTGGCCACCCCCTCGCGATCGCTCCCGGCGAATGGAAATGCCCCCTCTGTCTGTGTCAGACAGAGGGAGCAGGAGGAAGTGATGTCATCTCTGGTGCGGCGCTCACATATACCGAGCGCCGTACAAGAGAAGACATCAGGTCAGTGCACACAACACTACACTGACACCAGGACACATAGGGACATAAATCGCCCCCCCAGGCCCCCCCAGACACCCCAGATCACCCCCCCAGCCCCCAGTCACAGTGTCACTGATTACAGTGACCATTTATTTAGTGATCACTGCAATCAGTGACATTTGTGACTGTAAAAGTGTCACCAAAGTTTAGTCTTAGGTCCAGTGTAGCCCCCTAACCCCCCCTAATAAAGGTTTAACCCCCTGATCACCCCCCAGATAACCCTTTCACCGCCTATCACCACTGTCGCTAAGCGATCATTTTTCTGATCGCTGTCTTAGCGTCAGTGATGCCGATCGGCAGCCAGTAATTTTTTTTAGGTTCGCCACATGTTTTTATAGTGTCAGGTACCCCAATACATTATCTAATAAAGGTTTAACCCCCTTGATCGCCCCCCAGGTAACCCTTTCACCCCCTATCACCACTGTCACTAAGCGATCGTTTTTCTAAACGCTGTCTTAGTGTCTGTGATGCAGATCGGTAGCCGGTAATTTTTTTTAGGTTCGCCGCAGGTTTTTATAGCGTCAGGTACCCCAATATATTATCTAATAAAGGTTTAACCCCCTTGATCGCCCCCCAGGTAACCCTTTCACCCCCTATCACCACTGTCGCTAAGCAATTGTTTTTCTAAACGCTGTCTTAGTGTCGGTGATGCAGATCGGTAGCCAGTAATTTTTTTTAGGTTCGCCGCATGTTTTTATAGCGTCAGGTACCCCAATATATTATCTAATAAAGGTTTAACCCCCTTGATCGCCCCCAGGTAACCCCTTTACCCCCATCACCACTGTCGCTAAGCGATCGTTTTTCTAAACGCTGTCTTAGTGTCGGTGATGCAGATCGGTAGCTGGTAATTTTTTTTAGGTTCGCCGCAGGTTTTTATAGCGTCAGGTACCCCAATATATTATCTAATAAAGGTTTAACCCCCTTGATCGCCCCCCAGGTAACCCTTTCACCCCCTATCACCACTGTCGCTAAGCAATTGTTTTTCTAAACGCTGTCTTAGTGTCGGTGATGCAGATCGGTAGCCAGTAATTTTTTTTAGGTTCGCCGCATGTTTTTATAGCGTCAGGTACCCCAATATATTATCTAATAAAGGTTTAACCCCCTTGATCGCCCCCCAGGTAACCCTTTCACCCCCATCACCACTGTCGCTAAGCGATCGTTTTTCTAAACGCTGTCTTAGTGTCGGTGATGCAGATCGGTAGCTGGTAATTTTTTTTAGGTTCGCCGCAGGTTTTTATAGCGTCAGGTACCCCCATATATTATCTAATAAAGGTTTTAACCCCCTGATTGCCCCTAGTTAACCCTTTCACCAGTGATCACCATATAAGTGTTACGGGTGACGCTGGTTAGTTAGTTTGCTTTTTATAGTGTCAGGGCACCCGCCGTGTATATAACCCAATAAAGGTTTAACCCCCTGATCGCCCGGCGGGTGATATCAATTAGGTTTTAGCGTCAGAGAGGGTCTGAGTCACACCCCAGGCAGCGTCAGGTTAGTGCCAGTAACGCTAACACCCACGCGTGAAGCATACACCCCCCTTAGTGGTATAGTATCTGAACAGATCAATATCTGATCTGATCAGATCTATACTAGCGTCCCCAGCAGTTTAGGGTTCCCAAAAACGCAGTGTTAGCGGGATCAGCCCAGATACCTGCTGGCACCTGCGTTTTGCCCCTCCGTCCAGCCCAGGCCACCCAAGTGCAGTATCGATCGATCACTGTCACTTACAAAACAAAAACACACATAACTGCAGCGTTCGCAGAGACAGGCCTGATCCCTGCGACTCCAGTGCTGTAGGAGGTGATTTCACCACCATAGTTAAAAAAAAAAAGCAAATATGCCGAAGCATTGGGGCAGCAGGAGCGGAGGAGCGATTTTGCTCCTAATGCCACGTACATACGGTCAAAATTCCGACGGAGGCTTGCCCGTGGAAAAGTCCGACCATGTGTGTGCGGCATAACTTTTTTGCGGGAGGATGCCCCCATGCTTCGGCATATATAAATGGTGCGTGTATGCCCATCATTGGAAGTGGGTGGATGAAGGGCGGTATTCTAATGGTGGGCATACCCACCGATCAATCTCTTTTTTCGTTCAGCCAACTGGCTGCATGAAAAAAAAAGATTACAATACATGTCCAACAAGGACCAGCAACGTACTGGTATGTTGCTGGACTTTGAATGTTTATACCAGAATGATGCCTGCGGGTTTAGGTATCATCTTGGTATCATTCTTTTCAGCCTGCGGCCGGCTTTCATGTAAAAGCAATCCTAGCGGCTAATTAGCCTCTGGACTGCTTTTACAAGCAGTGGGAGGGAATGCCCCCCCGGATATAAAAAGCGCCATTGGGAAATTGGGAAAGCATTTTATCACACCGATCTTGGTGTGGTCAGATGCTTTGAGGGCAGAGGAAAAATCTAGGGTCTAGAAGACCCCAGTTTTTTCAAAAAAAGAGTACCTGTCACTATCTATTGCTATCATAGGGGATATTTACATTCCCTGAGATAACAATAAAAATGATAAAAAAAAAATACTTGGAAGGAACAATTTAAAAATAAAATAAAAAAGCAAAATTAATAATAAAAAAAAAAGAAAAAAAAAAAGCACCCCTGTCCTGCCCTGCTCTTGCCCAATGGCGAACGCAAGCGTCGGTCTGGCGTCATATGTAAACAGCAATTGCACCATGCATGTGAAGTATCACCGCGAAGGTCAGATCGAGGGCAATCATTTTAGCAGTAGACCTCCTCTGTAAATCTACTGGGGTAACCTGTAAAGGCTTTTAAAAATGTATGTAGTTTGTCGCCAATGCGCGTTTGTGCAAAATTTTAAAGCATGTCGTGTTTGGTATCTATGTACTCGGCCTAAGATCATCTTTTTTATTTCATCAAACATTTGGGCAATATAGTGTGTTTTAGTGCATTAAAATTAAAAAAAGTGTATTTTTTAACCCAAAAAATGCGTTTGAAAAATCGCTGCGCAAATACTGTGTAGAAAAAAAAAATGCAACACCCACCATTTTAATCTGTAGGGCCTTTGCTTTAAAAATATATATAATGTTTGGGGGTTCAACATAATTTTCTTGCAAAAAAAAAAATGTTTTCATGTAAACAAAAAGTGTCAAAAAGGGCTTTGTCTTCAAGTGGTTAGAAGAGTGGATGTAAGCTTCCTAATGTTGTGTATAAAATGCCAGAACAGTTCAAAACCCCCCCAAATGACCCCATTTTGGAAAGTAGACACCCCAAGCTATATACTGAGAGGCATGTCGAGTCCATGGAATATTTTATATGTTGACACAAGTTGCAGAAATACGACAATTTTTTTATTTTTTTTGCACAAAGTTGTCACTAAATGATATATTGCTCAAACATGCCATGGGCATATGTGGAATTACACCCCAAAATACATTCTGTTGCTTCTCCTGAGTACGGGGATACCACATGTGTGAGACTTTTTGGGAGCCTAGCCACGTACGGGACCCCAAAAACCAAGCACCGCCTTCAGGCTTTCTAAGGGTGTAAATTTTTGATTTCACTTCTCACTGCCTATCACAGTTTCGGAGGCCATGGAATGCCCAGATGGCACAAAACCCCCCAAATGACCCCATTTTGGAAAGTAGACACCCCAAGCTATTTGCTGAGAGGTATTGTGAGTATTTTGCAGATCTCGCTTTTTGTCACAAAGTTTTGAAAATTGAAAAAAAAAAAATATATATATATATATTTTCTTTCTTCATTTTCAAAAACAAATGAGAGCTGTAAAATACTCGCCATTCCTCTCAGCAAATAGCTTGGGGTGTCTATATTCCAAAATGGGGTCATTTGGGGGGGTTTTGTGCGATTTTGGCATTTTATGGCCTTCGAAACTGTGATAGGTAGTGAGGAGTGAAATCAAAAATTTGCGCCCTTAGAAATCCTGAAGGCGGTGCTTGGTTTCCGGGGTCCCGTACGCGGCTAGGCTCCCAAAAAGTCCCACACATGTGGTATCCCCGTACTCAGGAGAAGCAGCAAAATGTATTTTGGGGTGAAATTCCACATATAACCATGGCATGTGTGAGCAATATATCATTTAGTGACAACTTTTTGTAATTTTTTTTTTTTTTTTTTTTGTCATTATTCAATCACTTGGGACAAAAAAAATAAAAATTCAATGGGCTCAACATGCCTCTCAGCAATTTCCTTGGGGTGTCTACTTTCCAAAATGGGGTCATTTGGGGGGTTTTTGTACTGCCCTGTCATTTTAGCACCTCAAGAAATGAGATAGGCAGTCATAAATTTAAAGCTGTGTAAATTTCAGAAAATGTACCCTAGTTTGTAAACTCTATAACTTTTGCGCAAACCAATAAATATACGCTTATTGACATTTTTTTTTACTAAAAACATGTGGCTGAATACATTTTGGCCTAAATGTATGACTACAATTGAGTTTATTCGATTTTTCTTATAACAAAAAGTAGAAAATATAATTTTTTTCAAAATTTTCGGTCTTTTTCCGTTTATATCGCAAAAAATAAAAATCGCAGAGGCAATCAAATACCATTAAAAGAAAGCTCTATTTGTGGGAAGAAAAGGACGGAAATTTCGTTTGGGTACAACATTGCATGTCCGCACAATTTACAGTTAAAGCAGCGCAGTGCAAAATTCTGAATTCACCTCTGGTCCTTTAGCTAACAAATGGTCCGGGGCTTAAGTGGTTAAAGTGCTAACACCAGCCATTCCCCCAACAAATCACCCGCTGACAAATTCCCCGTCAACTCCAGAGACTACATTCCACCTCACACACCACCACCCATCCGCCAGTCGCCTCCACCCCCTCGGTCATTGGCAAAAGTTTGTTCCACAAAACCGGTCCCTCAAGAAGGGGGGGGGTGTCCCTGAATGGCAGCGGTGAGTGTGTCTCCCTCCCCTGTGTGTGTGGCTTCCTCAGTGCAGCACCTGAGTGATGCGTGTACCTGTGTGTGGCCCATGAATGGTGTGTGGATGTAGAGGACATAGTGGCCCCTGTGAAGGGCAGAATCCGGGCCGTTGTAGGTGACTTGGCGGTAAATTGGGGGGTGTCACTGAGTGAGGCGCACACAGGCCCCACCCCTCAGCACGTACTGCACTGCTGCTCCAATCCCAGTGACTGGGAGGTGAGCACGTGACCCCGGCTACGTCCAATACATGGGGCCGCGCAGTGTGACCTTGCGTACAGTGCAGTGCAGTGCATCAGCCTGACAATTGTTCTCACTGTCACAATCTTCTCCACCTGGTCGGCGCAGCTGCACACTGTCCTCTCCAGCTGCCGCCCGGGTGGGGTTTGTGTTTGTCCAGAGGGGGGGTCTGTACTAATGGAGGGGGATAATTTGTGGGGGGGTCTGTACTAATGGAGGGGGGATGGTTTGTGGGGGCCAGGGGGGGTCTGTACTAATGGAGGTGGTCTGGGATGTAGGGGCCAGGGGGGGTCTGTACTAATGGAGGGGGTCTGGTGTGTGGAGGCTAGGGAGGGTCTGTACTAATGGAGGGGGGATGGTTTGTGGGGGGTCTGTACTAATGGAAGGGGGTGGTTTGTGGGGGCCAGGGGGGTCTGTACTAATGGAGGGGGGATGGTTTATGGGGGCCAGGGGGAGTCTGGTGTGTGGGGGCCAGGGGGGTCTGTACTAATGGAGGGGGGATGGTTTGTGGGGGGTCTGTACTAATGAAAGGGGGTGGTTTGTGGGGGCCAGGGGGTCTGTACTAATGGAGGGGGGATGGTTTGTGGGGGCCAGGGGGGTCTGTACTAATGGAGGGGGGATGGTGTGTTGGGGCCAGGGGGGGGTCTGGTGTGTGGGGGCCAGGGGGGGTCTGTACTAATGGAGGGGGGATGGTTTGTGGGGCCAGGGGGGTCTGTAATAATGGAGGGGGGATGGTTTGTGGGGGCCAGAGGGGGTCTGTACTAATGGAGGGGGGATGGTTTGTGGGGGGTCTGTACTAATGGGCGGGTGGTTTGTGGGGGGGTCTCTACTAATGGAGGGGGTTGGTCTGTACTAATGGGGGGGTGGTTTGTCCTGAGGGGGGTCTGTACTAATTGAGGGGGGGTGGTCTCTACTAATAGAGGGGGGGTGTTCTGTACGAGCCGTAGCTGTAATATATGCCGTCTGGACTCTCTGGTTATCTGGTTTCAGCAGGAGGCCTTTTGAAGGCATCTATCCCTTTTGATGGAATGGTGTATGTGCCTATTACTATACTTGCTTTGTGAGTATTAATGATCTTTTCATTTACTTTTAATAAACCTAGCCATTGGTAATGCACTAGGTCGGTGCGCCCTTATTTTTCCTTTTACTAATGGGGGGGGGTCTCTACTAATGGAGGGGTCTCTACTAATGGAGGGGGGTGGTCTGTCCTAATGGGAGGGTGGTTTGTGGGGGGGGTCTGTACTAATGGGGGGGTGGTTTGTCCTGAGGAGGGGTCTGTACTAATGGAGGGGGGGTGGTTTGTGGGGGTCTCTACTAATGGAGGGGGGTGGTTTGTCCTGGGGGGTCTGTACTAATGGAGGGGGGTCTGTATTGAGGGAGGGGTTTATACTTAGTAGGGAGTCTATACTTAATACAGATCTGGACTCGGTGGAGTCAGTACGGGCAATTCAGAGTGAGCTGACTCCTGATCAGGGGAACAGTTGTTGCTGTATCGCTGGGTCAGGTGAGAGGGCCGATCAGCCATTATCTCCTATATTATGTCTGCAGTCTCTGACCATCTCCTGTATTATATCTGCAGTCTCTGACCATCTCCTGTATTATATCTGCAGTCTCTGACCCTCTCCTGTAATATGTCTGCACTCTCTGATCATCTCCTGTATTATGTCTGCACTCTCTGACAATCTCCTGTAATATGTCTGCAGTCTCTGACTGTCTCTTGTATCATGTCTGCACTCTCTGACGGTCACCTGTAATATGTCTGCACTCTCTGACCATCTCTTGTACTATGTCTGGGGGCTCTTCCTAACAGACTCTCTAACAGAAGCCCTCTCTGTGTGAATCAGAGAGACTCCCCTCCAGGTCTCATTAGTGTACGCTCTTCCTGTATTTTCTTTATTGTTAAAAGATCATGGGAGGATCCTAGGGTAACGACGACTTCTTAGGGGAGCATCTCTGTGTTTGAATCGTTGCCATAGAAACGTGTAAAGGGGAGGAGTTTGCAGGATGACCACGCCCACGTGGGGGCGCCAGAAATTTTTCTGCACCCAGGCGTCTGTGACCCTAGGATCGCCCCTGTATGGGAGCACACTGGCTGTATATGGGGGCACACTGGCTGTATATGGGGGGCACACTGGCTGTATATATGGAGACACACTGGTTATATATATATATGGGGGCACACTGGCTGTATATGGAAACAAACTGGCTGTATATGGAAACAAACTGGCTGTATTTGAGGGGGCAAACTGGTGGCGTTTGGGCACAGTGGCTGCGTTTAATGGGCACAGTGGCGGCAATTGATTTTTTTTTTTCAGTTTGTTTGCGCCCCCCCCAAAAATTTTGAGCACCAGCCGCCACTGGTCTGTGTACTTCAAGAAAAACTTGATATGTGATCCAAGCCGTGCTAAGGTGTCATCACTCAGGTGCCCCCCTTAGGTAATAAACGCTCACCATGGAGCGTGCGACTTTGCAATTAAGCGAAGTCAAAGCACGCATGTGAACCACCCCTGGGCTCTTTAAAAGTGTCAGGCTCCTGGGTTCCTCAGCATAAACATCTGGGATATATGAAACAGGAAAAACTCGATTGTGCAATAAAGTTTTAAACTATTTATTAAATAAAGCAAAATCCCCTTCAGGGGTACTCACACAGATCGGGTGCGTCAGTGCACCATTCTATGATGAGCATATAACAGGTATATACCAAAAAATGGTATCGGGATGATACGAGCATCCTCCTCAGTTCACAAGCTGCCTGTCATGCCGTCCTGACCCCTCCCCAACGCGTGTCGATACAGGGATGATGTATCTACTTCAGGGGGAAATAACCATGCACATCTGCTATACATTTGAGATTACAATCTACCAAAGCATCATGTTATACATAGTAAATATGTCATTGGCTACACTGTCAGAAGGGGAATATTTATATTTCTCATTATTGTATGTACCTGAAAAATATGATCAGTCGTGTATATGAAGGAAATTAAGGCTTTAATGGTAGCCAAAGTTAAAGTCTTTTTTTTGGGGGTTTCATATGTTGCTGCTGATGTGGAATGGAAGAATTAAAGTGGTATTAAACCCAAAACCCAAAATGTAATATATTGCAGCTTATCATTTATTAGATGTGGTGGCTGCGTTCGTTTTCTTTTTAGGCTGCATTCACATCTAGGCGTTTTGAATCGCATTGAAAAGCGATTTTAAAACACTCTGGTAAAATGAAA
Source organism: Rana muscosa (assembly GCA_029206835.1). Taxonomy (NCBI): domain Eukaryota; kingdom Metazoa; phylum Chordata; class Amphibia; order Anura; family Ranidae; genus Rana; species Rana muscosa. The sequence continues at coordinate 111,606,204 of CM055118.1, forward strand.
AATCAAAGCAAACAAAGCAAATTTCATATGCCATTTATTTTAATGGCACCTAAAAATCTGGTGCAGTTCTTCGCCTCCTCCCTCTTATCCACCTGATTTATTAAAGGTTGATATTATTCCTTCAATGTAGAAGTTTGTATAAGATGCTCAAGTCTCTAAACACCATCTATAGAGCCCTTTTACAAATACATACACTTTGGGAAGCTATTTAAAGCTCATTGCACCCTTAAAACTATGCATTTTATTGTACTATTCATGGTCTGACATTGTATCATATTGTACCTGTAGGTTTACTTGTCATTCATTAAAGTGGAAGTAAACCCATTGAGTTAACAGTTAAAAAAAACAGTTACATTCCCGGCATGCCGGAAATGCTAACTGCCACATTGGTTGTGCTCTCAACCAAACTGTCAAACCATCCAATGGCTGGTGTCATAACTTGTCACATGTGCAGCATCATGGCAGTTGAAGATTGAACAAAGGTCAAGATGGCAGCTTTCTTGGCTGAAAACGATAGGAGGGTTTACTTCCACTTTAAATGCTGCATACATTAAATAAAGAATTTGCAAAAAAAAAACAAACAATGCCTTTTCAACTTCCACATTGACCATAATGGCAAAATTTCACAAAAAGTTCAGGAAAATAAAACTGTCACTTTCCCTCATTTCTATAACTGAGAGCCTATCCAGTATCCACTCTAGCACTAGTTTTTATCCATAAATGATATTTTCTGGGGCGGAGCTGCCCCATCAAAGGGTGTGTAGCACTACCCCCGTAGGAGCTGCTGGTTTAAGTTTTGGGCCTTGCACGTTACCTCTAAGTTCGTTGTCAGGGGAGAAAGTCTGCAGTAACTTCAATGTCCACACAAGATGTAAAATCTTCAACTGTGGTTTTATTTTTGCTGCGGTAAAACTTGTAGAGAAAGTAGCAGATAGAAGGTAGGAGAGATAAGGGGATGATTCAGGTACATGGTACAAAGTTTACAAAAATTGTCTAGAGTTCCAATCAGTCTTTCCCCACTCTCAACGATCGAGTGGGTATTGTTCACCCGGATAGTCCCCTCTCACAGGGCCTAGCAGCGGGATGATACACGAACCAATATCAGCACAGTCCGTTTAAATGAACATACAGGTCCTTCTCAAAAAATTAGCATATTGTGATAAAGTCCATTATTTTCTGTAATGTACTGATAAACATTAGACTTTCATATATTTTAGATTCATTACACACAACTGAAGTAGTTCAAGCCTTTTCTTGTTTTAATATTGATGATTTTGGCATACAGCTCATGACAACCCAAAATTCCTATCTCAAAAAATTAGCATATCATGAAAAGGTTCTCTAAACGAGCTATTAACCTAATCATCTGAATCAACTAATTAACTCTAAACACCTGCAAAAGATTCCTGAGGCTTTTAAAAACTCCCAGCCTGGTTCATTACTCAAAACCGCAATCATGGGTAAGACTGCCGACCTGACTGCTGTCCAGAAGGCCATCATTGACACCCTCAAGCAAGAGGGTAAGACACAGAAAGAAATTTCTGAACGAATAGGCTGTTCCCAGAGTGCTGTATCAAGGCACCTCAGTGGGAAGTCTGTGGGAAGGAAAAAGTGTGGCAGAAAACGCTGCACAACGAGAAGAGGTGACCGGACCCTGAAGAAGATTGTGGAGAAGGACCGATTCCAGACCTTGGAGGACCTGCGGAAGCAGTGGACTGAGTCTGGAGTAGAAACATCCAGAGCCACCGTGAACAGGCGTGTGCAGGAAATGGGCTAGAGGTGCCGCATTCCCCAGGTCAAGCCACTTTTGAACCAGAAACAGCGGCAGAAGCGCCTGACCTGGGCTACAGAGAAGCAGCACTGGACTGTTGCTCAGTGGTCCAAAGTACTTTTTTCGGATGAAAGCAAATTTTGCATGTCATTCGGAAATCAAGGTGCCAGAGTCTGGAGGAAGACTGGGGAGAGGGAAATGCCAAAATGCCTGAAGTCCAGTGTCAAGTACCCACAGTCAGTGATGGTCTGGGGTGCCATGTCAGCTGCTGGTGTTGGTCCACTGTGTTTTATCAAGGGCAGGGTCAATGCAGCTAGCTATCAGGAGATTTTGGAGCACTTCATGCTTCCATCTGCTGAAAAGCTTTATGGAGATGAAGATTTCATTTTTCAGCACGACCTGGCACCTGCTCACAGTGCCAAAACCACTGGTAAATGGTTTACTGACCATGGTATTACTGTGCTCAATTGGCCTGCCAACTCTCCTGACCTGAACCCCATAGAGAATCTGTGGAATATTGGGAAGAGAAAGTTGAGAGACGCAAGACCCAACACTCTGGATGAGCTTAAGGCCGCTATCGAAGCATCCTGGGCCTCCATAACACCTCAGCAGTGCCACAGGCTGGTTGCCTCCATGCCACGCCGCATTGAAGCAGTCATTTCTGCAAAAGGATTCCCGACCAAGTATTGAGTGCATAACTGAACATAATTATTTGAAGGTTGACTTTTTTGTATTAAAAACACTTTTCTTTTATTGGTCGGATGAAATATGCTAATTTTTTGAGAGAGGATTTTGGGGTTTTCATGAGCTGTATGCCAAAATCATCAATATTAAAACAAGAAAAGGCTTGAACTACTTCAGTTGTGTGTAATGAATCTAAAATATATGAAAGTCTAATGTTTATCAGTACATTACAGAAAATAATGAACTTTATCACAATATGCTAATTTTTTGAGAAGGACCTGTATAAATGGATAGTCCAGGAATCCTCTGCCACAGGATTTAAAAGTCCCAAACTTCCAGCCAAACAGCGAACGAACCTTTAAGCCGACCCGGCGAGCTGTGAGGCGAATAGAATTATGGATCCTTCTTTAACTAAGCCACCAGGCCTAACCCGAGACACAAGCACTTTGCCGGCCTCCTCCAGGGCAGGTCCTCCCCTGGTCTCCTTCGTGAAGCAGCTTCCTCCACTTGGACGGACAGCTGGGAATCCCTTTTCTTTCTTCCTTTCTTTACAGGCCCCAGCCAGCATAGCTGGGCCTACTAAACAGAGATGCAGCCTCGGGCCAACGTGGACTCCGAGACCGGAATCACACACATACCTCACGCCAGGAGGGCCACGAGGCGAAGAAGAACCACGCACAATGGTGTCCGCCCCTTAAGTATCCCTCCCAGCATGCACAGCGGGGCACCACTCCCACTGAACCACTGCCGAGAAGGGACACCCAATACTCCATGGTCTGCCTGCGTTCCAACATGGACCTGAGGTGGTACCGCCACCTTCAGGCAACAAGGGAAAATACTATCAGGCACCACCCTAGCCAGGACAGAGGCAATTTGTATATAAATACATAAGCCTGAGCCCAACTATTGGCTCAGACACCCCCTAAATTTACGATAGCACCCCGATCAACGGGGGCAGGGCGCTACAGGTGTTATCATTTATGTACACCTGAATGATGCCAAAACACAACCTTGATTGCCAGAGGCTAATTTAAAGTCTGATTCAGGTGCTTACGCTAGTATAAAAATATATATAATGATTTTTTAATGGATACATAAGATTAATTTGTGCTTTTATACCCGCCTGGAGTTTTGGAGACAAATATTTACAAAAATGTATTATGCAGTTAATGTGCATCTTGACCTTCTAGCTTGAATTTCCTTAGCTGGTTATGTTGAAATATCTTATTTTCGCTATGCCCAAATGACTATTCCGAAATATGTTTTTCCTTTCAACTTTACTAGTTTTATGTCTTTTTCTTTGTTCTACCAGAGAATGCCAAGGAATTCCTTTTTTGTTCTGAGCAGAATATTATACTATATTTAATCCTAATTCTTATTCTTATATTTGTGTAAATCCCCGGTGCCCAACCTGAGGCCCAAGGGATACATGCGGCCCTTTGGCACTTATGTGACCTAGTGGCCACTGTAGACAGCAATCTGGCCAGTGAAGGAAAAATATTCTTCAGACTGGCTTCTAGTAGTTAAATGGCTTAGTATATTTCCTTCACACTATGTAATTTATCTGTGCTGTCCATCTCTTTTTTATTTTTTTTACCTTTTGATCTTTTATAAAGGATATTGCTGAGATTGTTAAGTGGGCTGTAGAGAGCACAAATGTGGAAATATTGATATGTAAAGGGACTGTAATAGTAGCAATCTCTGACCATGTCCTGCAGCATGTCTGCAGCCTCTGACCATCTCTTGTTGCATGGCTGTAGTCTCTGACCATCTCTTGTTGCATCTCTGACAGCTTTCTGTAGCATTACAATAATTTAATATTACGTGTGCCCCTTTGGTGATTTCAAGGGTTCCACTTGAGACCCCCTACAGTATGTATCTTAAAGGGAAACTAAACCTAAAGTTAAAGTAGATTTTTTTTTATGGCCTTTGTAAGTCTCTTCTGCCAATAAACCTCCTACCTTTTCTTTTAGCAATATTTTGTTCTTTGTGTATGTGAGGAGGTGCAGCATGGTGTGGCAGCAGTAAACACTCAGAGCCCAGTTGCAGAAAACAGAACTTATATTAAAATTAAAGTTCGGCAATTCACAACAAGCCTGGCAGGAAGGACACCTGACCAGGAACACTCACAGAATGCAACAGCGATGTGCAGTAGAGCAGGTCTCAAATGCGCCAACTACGTCTATCTTGAGGAACGGAATGCGGCCTGGCCGGTCCATTCCCAAATTGAGAGGTTTCCAGGAAGGATGGCTTGTACCTATCCTTTCTCTACTCATCTGGAACCTCTCCCTACCGCTAATTACTGTCCCTGACTGTCAGGTAAGATGTCCCTACACTACCTACGTGAGAATTGTGTGCCAAGCCCAGGAGCCAGGGTCTTAAAGGGGTGTTCCAGGCAACCCCGTGCAAAAAAAAAATAATTAAAAGCCAGCAGCTACACATACTGCAGCTGCTGGCTTTTAATAAATGGAGACTTACCTGTCCTGGTGTCCCTCGATGTCGGCACCGCAGCTGATGTTTCACATCAGCTGTCGGTGCTTCTGTCGCCATTGCGGGTAAGGGAACCCGGCAGTGAAGACTTTCGCCTTCACGCCGGGAACCCTACTGCGCATGCGCGAGGCCCGCTCCTCTCTCCTACTAGCCCAGCGGCCAGGGGAGGAGGAGGAGGGAGCCTTGTGCGACTTCACCACCGCGGCCGGACTCCAGTAAGTGGGAAAGGATACCTGTCTTTGACAGGTATCCTGTCCCCCCCTCCCCCCCGAAAGGTGCCAATTATGGCACCGGAGGGGGGGAGGAATCCGATAAGCGGAAGTTCCACTTTAGGGTGGAGCTCCGCTTTAAACATACTCTACCTGACCCAAGATGGTTTCCATGCTCCAGCAGTCTAAGGTCCTCTGACATCATCAAGACCAATGCAGGGACCTTAGCCCTGCAATGGATGTGGGGACACTAAGGAACAGTCCATTGCCAGAGCACGGGGAGCACTCTTTGCCAAGAGAGTGGAGGATCAAGTACTGTAAGTAATGGTGCTCTTGTCCCCTAGACTAAACAAGCAGGTTTTTTAGGTTTCATGGAATTAGGCTTTAAAGTGTATTCAAGGACATACCCTTTTTGTTTAGTTTTGTACAGTGCAGCAAAATGTTGTAACCACTGTCAGGCTTTTATTTATTAACCCCTGCTGGGGAGATTCGCCGCCCTATTTGTAAATTAGTAAACTGTCAGCTGGAAAGAAAGTGATAGAAAATCTGTACGTTTACAGCAGCCACCAAAACAGTAAATAAGTGGAAATCTTCCAATGGGGACAATTGATCCGATGACAATTGATTAAAGAATAAGTGTATTTTCAGACGTACTGCACTTATTTATAATTCCCCTTTGTCATAAACAATCTCATTCTTCCTTTCCACATATGTTTACCAAGATCCGATATGGATGTAAAAAACATCAGAGGCCATAGCTGTGGGGTCTCAGGAGGTATGGAAAAGGACCCCTCCTCCTGGTCGCATATGTGAAGTATAGTCCCTTAAGCCGTGTACACACGATCGGTAGTGATGAGCCGAACACCCCCGGGTTCGGTTCGCACCAGAACCCGCGAACGGACCGAAAGTTCGCACGAACTTTAGAACCCTATTAAATACAATGGATGCGAACGTTCGAAATCTAAAGTGCTAATTATAACGACTATTAAGCATGTTATTGTCCTAAAAAGGGTTTGGGAACCCGGGTTCTGCACCAGGGGACATGAATCAATGCAAAAATAAGTTTTAAAAACGGCAGTTTTTCTGGAGCAGTCATTTTAATGATGCATAAAGAGGAAAAAAAAAAGTCAAATATTCCTTTAAATATCGTACCTGGGGGGTGTCTAAAGTATGCCTGTGAAGTGCCACGTGTTTCCCGTGTTTAGAACTGTCCCTGCACAAAATTACATTTCTAAAGGAAAAAAAGCCATTTAAAACTGCTTGCGGCTTTAATGTAATGTCTGGTCCCGGTAATATGGATGAAAATCTTTAAGAAAAATGACATAGCTACCCCATCACACCCCCCCCCCCCCCCTTACCCCAGCCCATTACCAGCCCCTTTGGGTCTTGTATGGATATTAAGGGGAACCCCGCACACAAAATAAAAAAGGCCCTATATACTCTGAACAGCCGTATACAGGCGGTGCATACAAGACAGGGACTGTAGGTTTGTTCTTATGTAGAATCTGTTTGTAATTTTGAACAGGTACATTGTTTAAGTGTAGCTCCAGCCAAAAAATATATTTTTAAGCTTTTTGGAAAACATAGGGAAGGGTTATCACCCCTGTAACATTTGTTTTGCTGTCTGTGCAGTGTGCACCTGTTCAGAACAGTTCACCTCACTTTCCGTCCTAATGACAAATGTTTTTTGAAAATTTGGGGTTTTTATTGAAACAAGAATTGGTGATAAAGAATCAGTGGAGAAGAGACACTTTTTTCCCATATTAACTCTTACAGGAGAGAATTTGCCTTCCTAGGGGTAGATTTCCTCTCACTTCCTGTTGTATCCTTCCGTTTGCAAGGAGGAGTCGTTTGTAAGTTGGATGTTTGAAAGTAGGGGCCTGCCGTATATACTCAGCTGAAATTTGCCCCTTACATGTTGGTGTTGCCACAACACTGTGAGCCCTCACAGCTACTCTTGGTGGGCGCATGAATGGGCCCTGCTGTGAATTATTAGATCAAGAATTGTAATTGCATGCCCCTGTTGAACAGGGGCTGAAAAATTGGGCCTTTGGTGGTGGTGGTGGTGTTGACACAACACTGTAAGGCCTCACAGTTAGTCTTGGTGGGCGCAGGAATGGGCCCTGCTGTGAATTATTAGATCAAGAATTGTAATTGCATGCCCCTGTTGAACAGGGGCTGAAAAATTGGGCCTTTGGTGGTGGTGGTGGTGTTGACACAACACTGTAAGGCCTCACAGTTAGTCTTGGTGGGCGCAGGAATGGGCCCTGCTGTGTATTATTAGATCAAGAATTGTAATTACATGCCCCTGTTAAACAGGGGCAGAAAAATTGAGCCTTAGGCACTGGTGCCACAACACTGCAACCCCTCACAGATACTGTACTTGGAGCACAGCAATGAGCCCTGTTGCAAAGTATTGCATCAAAAATTTTAATTACACGCCCCTGTTAAACAGGGGCTGAAAAATTGGGCCTTAGCCACTGGTGCTGGTGCCACGACACTGCAACCACTCCCAGATACTCTAGTTGGAGTGCAGGAATGAGCCCTGCTGCAAAGCATTGCATAAAAAATTGTAATAACACACCCCTGTTAAACAGGGGCTGAAAAATTGGGCCTTAGCCACTGGTGGCGGCACCCAGAAACAAAAATGTTCTTCCAAGCTGTCATCGTCAATCGGATCATTGAGGAGGAGGAGGATAGTCAGTCAACATAACAGGACAAACTCTCAGCATCAGCATCAGTCTTGAAGGGATGTGACATTTGAAAATAAATTAGTCTGTTATATCAGCTTCAGGTGTTTGGTAGCTGGTGGTGATCCAAGACTGGTTCATCTTTATGAAGGTCAGTCGATCAACAGAGTCGGTGGACAGGCGCACCCTGTGATCCGTGACAAATCCTCCAGCAGCACTGAATGTGCGTTCTGAAAGAACGCTGGATGCAGGACAGGCCAGTAGCTCAATTGCATACTGTGCAAGCTCTGGCCAGTGATCCATCCTCAAGACCCAGTAAGCCAGAGGATTTTCGGTGGGGAAGGTGTCCAAGTCTGACCTTGCCCCTAGGTATTCCTGCACCATGTATATCAGACGCTGGTGATGGTTGCTGGAACCGATCATACCTTGGGGCTGCGGACTAAAGAATTGTCTGAACGCTTCGGTCAGATGGCCACCTTCCCCACCGCTCCTCCTTTGACTGACCGAAGCCTCAGCAACTCGTTGTCCAAGACCAGGAGTTTGTAACCTCCCAGTCTCTGGGAACACGTTGCACAGACCTTTCTGCAAGGCCTCCCGGAGTTGTCTCATCCTCTGCTCCCTCTGCGACGGTAAGATAAGGTCCGCAACCTTACCCTTGTACCGTGGATCAAGGAGAGTGGCCAGCCAGTTATGGTCCCTCTCCTTGATCCGAAGAATACGAGGATCCTTCCGCAGACTTTGCAGGATCAGGGAGGCCATGCAGCGTAGGTTAGCTGAGGCATTCAGTCCGGAGTCCTCTGGGTCACTAAGGACGACATGATCCGCAGCCACCTCCTCCCAGCCACGTACAAGTCCACTGGTTTCTTGGGACTGTAAATCATCCCTAAAAGACTGCTGCTGATGATGCTGAGTGCCAGGCTCCACCTCCATGCTGACACAATCCTCCTCCTCCTCCTCTTCTTCCTGTGCGATGGGTGGGACAGAAGGAACACTGTCTGGGTAAAGGGGGCCTTGAGAGGCAAGGAAGTCCTCCTCTTCCTGCCTCTGTTCTGCCTCAAGTGCCCTGTCCATTATTCTACGCAGCGTATGTTCCAACAGGTGGACAAGAGGTACAGTGTCACTGATGCATGCACTGTCACTGCTCACCATCCTCGTGGCCTCCTCAAATGGTGCCAGGACAGTGCATGCATCCCTGATCATGCCCCACTGGCGTGGTGCAAAAAACCCGAGCTCCCCTGACCCTGTCCTGGTGCCGTAGTCGCACAGGTACTCATTGATGGCCCTCTGCTGCGTGTGCAGCCGCTGCAGCATGGCCAACGTTGAGTTCCACCTGGTGGGCATGTCACATATAAGGCGGTTCTTGGGCAGGTTCAACTCCTTTTGCAGCTCAGCCAGGCGAGCACTGGCATTATAAGATCTGCGGAAATGCACACAGACTTTCCTGGCCTGCCTCAGGACATCCTGTAAGCCCGGGTACCTGCCCAAGAACCGCTGCACCACCAGGTTAAGGACGTGAGCCACACAGGGCACATGGGTCAGTTGTCCCTGTCGGATCCCAGCTGATGCGGTGCAAGGAGAGGTCCACTTTGTTCTTTGGTGTGGGTCTTTAAGGTAGGCTTTAAGGCAGGCTTGCCAACAAGCTGCATGGCAGGTCAACATATGTCTGGTCAAGCATGTGGTGCCCAAGCGGCTGATGTTTTGGCCACGCGATATACGCTTGAGACATATGTTGCAAACAGCAGCTGTGCGATCTGATGCACTCGCCTCAAAAAAGGCCCACACCAAAGAACTTTTTGAATAACGGGCAGAGGCAGCGCCCTGCACAGGCGGAGCTCTGCGGTGTGATTCCGTTGGTGTGCTGCCCTTACGCTGGCCACCCAAGGGCATCCTGCCTCGTTGGAGATGTGCCTCCTCCTCATCCTCCTCCTCTCTCCTATTAGGCACCCACGTGGAGTCAGTGACCTCATCATCCCCTCCCTCCTCATCACTGGAGCCAATCTGGCAGTATGCTGCAGCTGCTGGAACATGACTGCCAGATTGGTGTCCTTCTTGAGCATCCCCTCTCTCTGCTCTCACGCTACTGCCTTCCTCTAGGTGGGTATCATCATCAGACCCTTCGAAACGCTGGGCATCCTCCTGGAGCATGTACCCAACACTGTGCTCAAACAGTTCGGGGGACTCCTCAGGAGGAGGACATGGTGGGTCTAGGGAAGGAGTGACTGATGATGACATTGATACCAGGGAAGAGGACGCTTTGGCAGCTGCTTTGCCAGTACCCTGAGCCTGGGTGAGAGAGGATGAGGAGGATGAGGAGGGCTTGGTCATCCACTCTACCAAGTCTTCGGCATGATGTGGCTCAACATGTCCAGCTGCCGAAAAGAAGGACAAGCGTGTCCCATGGCCATGTGCTGATGACAATGCACCGCGTCCATGACCAGCACTGTTGCCCCCAGACACAGAGCCTGCTTGCCCTCTTTTATTGGCTCCTGACTGTCTGCCTCTCCTTGTTTGCCTTCCAGACATTCTAATGGCCTGCAGGGAGATGGGAAAACCAGCAATAAGGGCTAGCTTCAGGTGTATACTGTGCAGGAGGCTTAGCAACAATGACACTGACACTGTCCCCTGCCTATCCTTCTCTCTCCCTACACACAAGGTTTAGCAAAGAATAGGACACTGACACTGTCGACTGCCTATCCTTGTCTGTCCCTACACACAAGGTTTAGCAATATGGTTCAGCACACTAGGTTTAGCAAAGAATATGACACTGACACTCTCGACTGCCTATCCTTGTCTGTCCCTACACACAAGGTTTAGCAATATGGTTCAGCACACTAGGTTTAGCAAAGATTATGACACTGACACTCTCGACTGCCTATCCTTGTCTGTCCCTACACACAAGGTTTAGCAATATGGTTCAGCACACTAGGTTTAGCAAAGATTATGACACTGACACTCTCGACTGCCTATCCTTGTCTGTCCCTACACACAAGGTTTAGCAATATGGTTCAGCGCACTAGGTTTAGCAAAGATTATGACACTGATACTCTCGACTGCCTATCCTTGTCTGTCCCTACACACAAGGTTTAGCAATATGGTTCAGCGCACTAGGTTTAGCAAAGATTATGACACTGACACTCTCGACTGCCTATCCTTGTCTGTCCCTACACACAAGGTTTAGCAATATGGTTCAGCGCACTAGGTTTAGCAAAGATTATGACACTGACACTCTCGACTGCCTATCCTTGTCTGTCCCTACACACAAGGTTTAGCAATATGGTTCAGCACACTAGGTTTAGCAAAGATTATGACACTGACACTCTCGACTGCCTATCCTTGTCTGTCCCTACACACAAGGTTTAGCAATATGGTTCAGCACACTAGGTTTAGCAAAGATTATGACACTGACACTCTCGACTGCCTATCCTTGTCTGTCCCTACACACAAGGTTTAGCAATATGGTTCAGCGCACTAGGTTTAGCAAAGATTATGACACTGACACTCTCGACTGCCTATCCTTGTCTGTCCCTACACACAAGGTTTAGCAATATGGTTCAGCACACTAGGTTTAGCAAAGATTATGACACTGACACTCTCGACTGCCTATCCTTGTCTGTCCCTACACACAAGGTTTAGCAATATGGTTCAGCGCACTAGGTTTAGCAAAGATTATGACACTGACACTCTCGACTGCCTATCCTTGCCTGTCCCTACACACAAGGTTTAGCAATATGGTTCAGCACACTAGGTTTAGCAAAGATTATGACACTGACACTCTCGACTGCCTATCCTTGTCTGTCCCTACACACAAGGTTTAGCAATATGGTTCAGCGCACTAGGTTTAGCAAAGATTATGACACTGACACTCTCGACTGCCTATCCTTGTCTGTCCCTACACACAAGGTTTAGCAATATGGTTCAGCACACAAGGTTTAGCAAAGAATATGACACTGACACTCTCCCTGCCTATCCTTGTCTGTCCCTACACACAAGGTTTAGCAATATGGTTCAGCACACAAGGTTTAGCAAAGAATATGAAACTGACACTCTCCCTGCCTATCCTTCTCTGTCCCTACAAACAAGGTTTAGCAAAGAATATGACACTGACACTCTCCCTACCTATCCTTCTCTGTCGCTACACACAAGGTTTAGCAAAGAAAAAATATGACACTGTCCCTGCCTATCCTTCTCTTTCCCTGCGCCGGAACACACTACACGAGGCCGCCGCGCTGGCGGCCTTTTATAGTGTGGGGCGTGTACTAAACCCCCTCAGCAATAATTGGCCACAGGCATCCTGCCTGTGGCCAATCATTGCTCTCCTCGCTGCCGGCGCTGTGATTGGCCAAGCATGCAGGGTCACAGTGCATGCTTGGCCAATCACAGCGCCGGGATTACACTGCGATGGCGCAGTGTATTGTGGGCCGTTCGCGTCACTCGAATTTGGCGCAAACGGCCCAAATCGTTTGTTGTTCGCCGAACGCGCGAACAGCCGATGTTCGAGTCGAACCTATGTTCGAGTCGAACACCGAGCTCATCCCTAACGATCGGTTTTACCGATGAAAACAGTCCGATAGACAAACCGATCGTGTATGGGCCCCATCGGTCTTTTTTCCATCGGTGAGAAAAAATAGAACATGTTTAGACGATGGGAAAAAAAACAATAGCAAATTCCGATCGTCTGTGTGCTCAGAATCAAGTCGACGCATGCTCAGAAGCATTGAACTTCATTTTTCTTGGCTTGTCGGAGTGTTTTACGTCACAGCGTTTGGGACGGTCGGATTTTTGACTGATGGTGTGTAGGCAAGACTGATGGAAGTCAGCTTCATCGGATTTCCGATGGAAAAATCTATCGGATTAGAATCCATAGGAAATCCGATCGTGTATACAGGGCTTTAGACTTCTATGGGGCTGTGTCTTGACCAGGAGTCAGGGCTAGACAAGCCTCATAGAAGTCTGTACAGGGGTGGCCAAGAGATGGAGCCTTTCATTGCTGGGTGTAAACAATTACCAAAAATGGTGGTCATGAAATCTAAGTATATGTAGGCGGGGCGCAGCGTGTGCGGCGGCAGCAACTAAAGTGCAATAGAGAAATTGTATTGAAGTAAAGTAACAACAGTTTACAACAACCTGGAGGGATGTCTGTCCAACCGGGTACACTCACAGGTCCCAACGATGTGAAGATGCCAGGTATCAACCAGGTTGACAGCATCTGTTAAGAGAGCAGAATGCGACCTGGCTGTCCAGTGCCCCAAACGAAAAGATGTCCAAAGGAGTTGCAGCCCTATGCTTTTGCTCCTCATCAGGAACCTTTCCCTATCACTAGTACTGTCCCTAACAGGCAGGGTACCTGTCCCTACTCTACCAACTTGCCAAAAGCATGCCAAGCCTGGGGGGAAGGGCCGTAATTAGGCTTTGCCTGACCCAAGATGGCTGCTGGAGTCACATGGGGAGTCAGCATCCAATAGGGTGCTTTCCCAGTGACCCAGGAAACCATAGAGGAACTATGTTCCCCTTGACGTCCACTCCAACTGCGGTGACGCTGCAGAAAATCGCACCCTGCAGTGGAGAAAGTAGACTGCACGTGCCTACATACATCTGTGGAGGGAAAGGGTGAGATCGCTTAGGCCAGGTCAAAGACGCAAAAAAGAAAAAAACACACTTTGTCTGAAAGTGCATTTATTCTTTAAAAAAGGATTTACCTTTGCTTTGGAGAGATTTTTTTACCCTGCCTGTTGTATCTCTGGGGCAAGAAGTGAAGAGACATTTCTGTCGAGGAAAACAGACCAAAAAAACTGAACAAGGTAACTTTACCCTACCTAAGTAAAGCTGATTTTTACCTCTCTATTTAACAGTGGCGGCCCGTCCATAAAAAAAAAAAAAAAAAAAACAAAAAAAAAAAAAAACGGGCCCTTTAAGAGTTTTTTTTTTTTTTTTTTTTTAAATGTCCTTTTCTTCACACAATGAGTGGCGGTGCATCCATAGTGGGCGCAGAAGCGCTGCCGCCGCTCGCTTCTGCGCCCGGCTGTCACTCACAACAATACATAGGTTCATGCATTGCATGAACCTATGTATTGCTGCCGCCCACTATTCAGATGGCCGGCCCCTTGAGCGCCGGCCATCTGAATAACAGTGTCTGGTTGGCCTTTAGAAGTGCCTATCAGAGCCAGCGGCTCTGATAGGCTTCCCGACTACAGCCTGAGGGCTGTAATCGGCTTCTAAATATCTAATGAGAGGACGCACAGGGGTGCGTTCCCTGGCCAATCAGGTTCACTGGGTCTGGTTACCGGTAACCTGATTGGCTGAAGCGACATCGAGGGCGGGAGAAGACATCGAGGACAGAAGAAGGACGGCGCTGACTCGAGGAAGGTAAGTGCAGGGCTGGGGGGGGACAAACTGGCTGTATTATGAGGACAAACTGGCTGTATTATGAGGACTAGTGATGAGCCGAACACCCCCGGGTTCGGTTCGCACCAGAACCCGCAAACGGACCGAAAGTTCGCACGAACTTTAGAACCCTATTAAATACAATGGATGCGAACGTTCGAAATCTAAAGTGCTAATTATAACGACTATTATGCATGTTATTGTCCTAAAAAGGGTTTGGGAACCCGGGTTCTGCACCAGGGGACATGTATCAATGCAAAAAGCAGTTTTAAAAACGTCCGTTTTTCTGGAGCAGTCATTTTAATGATGCATAAAGTGAAAAAAAAAAGTCAAATATTCCTTTAAATATCGTACCTGGGGGGTGTCTAAAGTATGCCTGTGAAGTGCCACGTGCTTTCCGTGTTTAGAACTGTCCCTGCACAAAATTAAATTTCTAAAGGAAAAAAAGCCATTTAAAACTGCTTGCGGCTTTAATGTAATGTCTGGTCCCGGTAATATGGATGAATATCTTTAAGAAAAATGGCATAGCTACCCCATCACACCCCCCCCCCCTACCCCAGCCCATTACCAGCCCCTTTGGGTCTTGTATGGATATTAAGGGGAACCCCGCACACAAAATAAAAAAGGCCCTATATACTCTGAACAGCCGTATACAGGCGGTGCATACAAGACAGGGACTGTAGGTTTGTTCTTATGTAGAATCTGTTTGTAATTTTGAACAGGTACATTGTTTAAGTGTAGCTCCAGCCAAAAAATATATTTTTAAGCTTTTTGGAAAACATAGGGAAGGGTTATCACCCCTGTAACATTTGTTTTGCTGTCTGTGCAGTGTGCACCTGTTCAGAACAGTTCACCTCACTTTCCGTCCTAATGACAAATGTTTTTTGAAAATGTGGGGTTTTTATTGAAACAAGAATTGGTGATAAAGAATCAGTGGAGAGGAGACACTTTTTTTCCCATATTAACTCTTACAGGAGAGAATTTGCCTTCCTAGGGGTAGATTTCCTCTCACTTCCTGTTGTATCCTTCCGTTTGCAAGGAGGAGTCGTTTGTAAGTTGGATGTTTGAAAGTAGGGCCCTGCCGTATATACTCAGCTGAAATTTGCCCCTTACATGTTGGTGTTGCCACAACACTGTGAGCCCTCACAGTTACTCTTGGTGGGCGCATGAATGGGCCCTGCTGTGAATTATTAGATCAAGAATTGTAATTGCATGCCCCTGTTGAACAGGGGCTGAAAAATTGGGCCTTTGGTGGTGGTGTTGACACAACACTGTAAGGCCTCACAGTTAGCCCTCGTACACACGGCCGAGATTCTCGTTGAAAAAAACATGTCGTTTTTTTCGACGAGATTCTTGGACAAGAAACTTGTCCCGGCCGAGTGTACACACGCTCGTTTCAAAGAACCCGCGGTTCTTTGAATGGAGCGTACACGGTGACGTCATCGACTACGACGAGCATGCGCTCGTCACATTCGATGCCGTCGCCACCATCTTGGTATACCCTACGTATGCCTAGGAAGCTACCGCGCATGCGTCGAATTCATTTTGAACATGCGCGGGCTTCCGGGAGGACAGGTAAGTGTACACACACTCACCTCTCTGCCTCTCTGCCAGCAAGACCTCTCTGCCAGCAAGTTTCTTGCTGGTTCTTGCCGAGAAAATCGGCCGTGTGTACGAGGCCTTAGTCTTGGTGGGCGCAGGAATGGGCCCTGCTGTGAATTATTAGATCAAGAATTGTAATTACATGCCCCTGTTAAACAGGGGCAGAAAAATTGAGCCTTAGGCACTGGTGCCACAACACTGCAACCCCTTACAGATACTGTACTTGGAGCACAGCAATGAGCCCTGTTGCAAAGTATTGCATCAAAAATTGTAATTACACGCCCATGTTAAACAGGGGCTGAAAAATTGGGCCTTAACCACTGGTGCTGGTGCCACGACACTGCAACCACTCCCAGATACTCTAGTTGGAGTGCAGGAATGAGCCCTGCTGCAAAGCATTGCATAAAAAATTGTAATAACACACCCCTGTTAAACAGGGGCTGAAAAATTGGGCCTTAGCCACTGGTGGCGGCACCCAGAAACAAAAATGTTCTTCCAAGCTATCATCGTCAATCGGATCATTGAGGAGGAGGAGGATAGTCAGTCAACATAACAGGACAGTCTCTCAGCATCAGCATCAGTCTTGAAGGGATGTGACATTTGAAAATAAATTAGTCTGTTATATCAGCTTCAGGTGTTTGGTAGCTGGTGGTGATCCAAGACTGGTTCATCTTTATGAAGGTCAGTCGATCAACAGAGTCAGTGGACAGGCGCACCCTGTGATCCGTGACAAATCCTCCAGCAGCACTGAATGTGCGTTCTGAAAGAACGCTGGATGCAGGACAGGCCAGTAGCTCAATTGCATACTGTGCAAGCTCTGGCCAGTGATCCATCCTCAAGACCCAGTAAGCCAGAGGATTTTCAAGGGGGAAGGTGTCCAAGTCTGACCTTGCCCCTAGGTATTCCTGAACCATGTATATCAGACACTGGCGATGGTTGCTGGAACCGATCATACCTTGGGGCTGCGGACTAAAGAATTGTCTGAACGCTTCGGTCAGACGGCCACCTTCCCCACTGCTCCTTCTTTGACTGACCGAAGCCTCAGCAACTCGTTGTCCAGGACCAGGAGTTTGTAACCTCCCAGTCTCTGGGAACGCGTTGCACAGACCTTTCTGCAAGGCCTCCCGGAGTTGTCTCATCCTCTGCTCCCTCTGTGACGGTAAGATAAGGTCCGCAACCTTACCCTTGTACCGTGGATCAAGGAGAGTGGCCAGCCAGTAATGGTCCCTCTCCTTGATCCGAAGAATACGAGGATCCTTCCGCAGACTTTGCAGGATCAGGGAGGCCATGCAGCGTAGGTTAGCTGAGGCATTCAGTCCGGAGTCCTCTGGGTCACTAAGGACGACATGATCCACAGCCACCTCCTCCCAGCCACGTACAAGTCCACTGGTTTCTTGGGACTGTAAATCATCCCTAAAAGACTGCTGCTGATGATGCTGAGTGCCAGGTTCCACCTCCATGCTGACACAATCCTCCTCCTCCTCCTCCTCCTACTCTTCTTCCTGTGCGATGGGTGGGACAGAAGGAACACTGTCTGGGTAAAGGGGGCCTTGAGAGGCAAGGAAGTCCTCCTCTTCCTGCCTCTGTTCTGCCTCAAGTGCCCTGTCCATTATTCCAAGCAGCGTATGTTCCAACAGGTGGACAAGAGGTACAGTGTCACTGATGCATGCACTGTCACTGCTCACCATCCTCGTGGCCTCCTCAAATGGTGCCAGGACAGTGCATGCATCCCTGATCATGCCCCACTGGCATGGTGAAAAAAACCCGAGCTCCCCTGACCCTGTCCTGGTGCCGTAGTCGCACAGGTACTCATTGATGGCCCTCTGCTGCGTGTGCAGCCGCTGCAGCATGGCCAACGTTGAGTTCCACCTGGTGGGCATGTCACATATAAGGCGGTTCTTGGGCAGGTTCAACTCCTTTTGCAGCTCAGCCAGCCGAGCACTGGCATTATAAGATCTGCGGAAATGCACACAGACTTTCCTGGCCTGCCTCAGGACATCCTGTAAGCCCGGGTACCTGCCCAAGAACCGCTGCACCACCAGGTTAAGGACGTGAGCCACACAGGGCACATGGGTCAGTTGTCCCTGTCGGAGAGCGGAGAGGAGGTTGGTGCCATTGTCGCAAACTACCATTCCTGGCTTAAGCTGGCGTGGCGTCAACCACCTCTCGGCCTGCCCCTGCAGAGCAGACAGAACCTCTGCCCCAGTGTGGCTCCTGTCCCCCAAACACACCAGCGCAAGCACGGCATGGCATCTTTTTGCCTGCGTACTTGCGTAGCCCCTTGAACGCCTACGGAGCACCGCTGGTTCTGAGGACAAAGCACAGGAGGAGGCCACGGAGGAAGAAGAAGAGGAGGGGGTGGAGGACAGAGGTGTGTCACAACCAGTAGTAGCATTTTGGAGGCGTGGCGGTGGAACAACCTCCAACACTACTGCACCTTGTCCTGCATCCTTCCCAGCTGCCAAAAGAGTGACCCAATGGGCCATGAAAGAAAGGTAACGTCCCTGTCCATGCCTGCTGGACCATGAGTCAGCGGTAATATGCACCTTACCACTGACCGCCCTGTCCAGCGAGGCCAAGACATTGCCTTCCACATGCCGGTAGAGAGCCGGAATCGCCTTCCGTGAGAAAAAGTGGCGTTTGGGAACCTGCCACTGAGGAACCGCACATTGCACAAACTCACGGAAGGGGGCCGAGTCTACCAACTGAAAAGGCAGCAGTTGAAGCGCTAGCAATTTAGCCAAGCTAGCATTCAACCGCTGGGCATGTGGATGGCTGGGAGTGAACTTCTTTCGATTGTCCAGAAGCTGGGGCAGGGAAATTTGCCTGCTAGAATCGGACGTTGGTGTACTGCTAGCAGAGTGCCCGCAAGTACTTGGCTGTGACACACCTAATTCTACACCTTCATTCCTCTCAGAGCAGGTTTCAGAGAGGACTGAAGGTATAGTGGGGTTGGAGATCCCAGCTGATGTGGTGCAAGAAGAGGTCAGCTTTGTTCTTTGGTGTGGGTCTTTAAGGTAGGCTTGCCAACGAGCCGGTCAAGCATGTGGTGCCCAAGCGGGTGATGTTTTGGCCACGCGATATACGCTTGAGACATATGTTGCAAACAGCAACTGTGCGATCTGATGCACTCGACTCAAAAAAGGCCCACACCAAAGAACTTTTTGAATAACGGGCAGAGGCAGCGCCCTGCACAGGCGGAGCTCTGCGGTGTGATTCCGTCGGTGTGCTGCCCTTACGCTGGCCCCCCGAGGGCATCCTGCCTCATTGGAGATGGGCCTCCTCCTCATCCTCCTCCTCCTCCTCTCCCCTATTAGGCACCCACGTGGAGTCAGTGACCTCATCATCCCCTCCCTCCTCATCACTGGAGCCAATCTGGCAGTATGCTGCAGCTGCTGGAACATGACTGCCAGATTGGTGTCCTTCTTGAGCATCCCCTCTCTCTGCTCTCACGCTACTGCCTTCCTCTAGCTGGGTATCATCATCAGACCCTTCGAAACGCTGGGCATCCTCCTGGAGCATGTACCCAACACTGTGCTCAAACAGTTCGGGGGACTCCTCAGGAGGACATGGTTGGTCTAGGGAAGGAGTGACTGATGATGACATTGATACCAGGGAAGAGGATGCTTTGGCAGCTGCTTTGCCAGTACCCTGAGCCTGGGTGAGAGAGGATGAGGAGGATGAGGAGGGCTTGGTCATCCACTCTACCAAGTCTTCGGCATGATGCGGCTCAACACGTCCAGCTACCGAAAAGAAGGACAAGCGTGTCCCATGGCCACGTGCTGATGGCGATGCACCGCGTCCACGACCAGCACTGTTGTCTCTAGACACAGAGCCTGCTTGCCCTCTTTTTTTGGCTCCTGACTGTCTGCCTCTCCTTGTTTGCCTTCCAGACATTCTAATGGCCTGCAGGGAAATGGGAAAAGCAGCAATACAGGCTAAGTTAAGGTGTAATATGGTCAGGAGGCACACTCCGCCCGCTGTAAGTGCCGCAAAATCCTGTTGGTGTAACACACCAGGAAAAAGCAGCAATACAGGCTAAGTTAAGGTGTAATATGGTCAGGAGGCACACTCCGCCCGCTGTAAGTGCCGCAAAATCCTCTTGGTGTAACACACCAGGAAAAAGCAGCAATACAGGCTAAGTTAAGGTGTAATATGGTCAGGAGGCACACTCCGCCCGCTGTAAGTGCCGCAAAATCCTCTTGGTGTAACACACCAGGAAAAAGCAGCAATACAGGCTAAGTTAAGGTGTAATATGGTCAGGAGGTACACTCCGCCCGCTGTAAGTGCCGCAAAATCCTGTTGGTGTAACACACCAGGAAAAAACAGCAATACAGGCTAAGTTAAGGTGTAATATGGTCAGGAGGCACACTCCGCCCGCTGTAAGTGCCGCAAAATCCTGTTTGTGTAACACACCAGGAAAAAGCAGCAATACAGGCTAAGTTAAGGTGTAATATGGTCAGGAGGCACACTCCGCCCGCTGTAAGTGCCGCAAAATCCTGTTTGTGTAACACACCAGGAAAAAGCAGCAATACAGGCTAAGTTAAGGTGTAATATGGTCAGGAGGCACACTCCGCCCGCTGTAAGTGCCGCAAAATCCTGTTTGTGTAACACACCAGGAAAAAGCAGCAATACAGGCTAAGTTAAGGTGTAATATGGTCAGGAGGCACACTCCGCCCGCTGTAAGTGCCGCAAAATCCTGTTTGTGTAACACACCAGGAAAAAGCAGCAATACAGGCTAAGTTAAGGTGTAATATGGTCAGGAGGTACACTCCGCCTGCTGTAAGTGCCGCAAAATCCTGTTGGTGTAACACACCAGGAAAAAACAGCAATACAGGCTAAGTTAAGGTGTAATATGGTCAGGAGGCACACTCCGCCCGCTGTAAGTGCCGCAAAATCCTGTTTGTGTAACACACCAGGAAAAAGCAGCAATACAGGCTAAGTTAAGGTGTAATATGGTCAGGAGGCACACTCCGCCCGCTGTAAGTGCCGCAAAATCCTGTTTGTGTAACACACCAGGAAAAAGCAGCAATACAGGCTAAGTTAAGGTGTAATATGGTCAGGAGGCACACTCCGCCCGCTGTAAGTGCCGCAAAATCCTGTTTGTGTAACACACCAGGAAAAAGCAGCAATACAGGCTAAGTTAAGGTGTAATATGGTCAGGAGGCACACTCCGCCCGCTGTAAGTGCCGCAAAATCCTGTTTGTGTAACACACCAGGAAAAAGCAGCAATACAGGCTAAGTTAAGGTGTAATATGGTCAGGAGGTACACTCCGCCTGCTGTAAGTGCCGCAAAATCCTGTTGGTGTAACACACCAGGAAAAAGCAGCAATACGGGCTAAGTTCAGGTGTAATATGGTCAGGAGGCACACTCCGCCCGCTGTAAGTGCCGCAAAATCCTGTTGGTGTAACACACGAGGAAAAAGCAGCAATACGGGCTAACTTCAGGTGTATAATGTGCAGGAGGCTTAGCAACAATGACACTGACACTGTCCCCTGCCGATCCTTCTCTCTCCCTGCACACAAGGTTTATCAAAGCATATGACACTGAAGCCTCATACACACGGCCCAGATTCTCGTCGAAAAAAACATGTGTTTTTTTTCGACGAGATTCTTGGACAAGAAACTTGTCCCGGCCGAGTGTACAGACGCTCGATTCAAAGAACCCGCGGTTCTTTGAATGGAGCGTACGTGGTGACGTCATCGACTACGACGAGCATGCGCTCGTCACATTCGATGCCGTCGCCGCCATCTTGGTATACCCTATCTATGCCTAGGAAGCTACCGCGCATGCGTCAAATTCATTTCGAACATGCGCGGGCTTCCCGGAGGACAGGTAAGTGTACACACACACAATTTTCTCGTCGAGAAACATGCCGACGAGAAAATAGAGAGCAGGTTCTCTATTTTCTCGTCGAGATTACTTGTCGGTTTTCTTGACGAGAAACCATACACAGAACGAATTTCTCGGCAAGACATCTCTGCCAGCAAGTTTCTTGCTGGTTCTTGCCGAGAAACTCGGTCGTGTGTACGAGGCCTGACACTCTCCCTGCCTATCCTTCTCTCTCCCTGCACACAAGGTTTAGCAAAGAATATGACACTGACACTGTCCCCTGCCTATCCTTCTCTCTCCCTGCACACACAAGGTTTATCAAAGTATATGACACTGACACTCTCCCTGCCTATCCTTCTCTCTCCCTACACACAAGGTTTAGCAAAGAATATGACACTGACACTCTCCCTGCCTATCCTTCTCTGTCCCTACACACAAGGTTTAGCAAAGAATAGATTTGACAAGATTTGACACTGTCCCTGCCTATCCTTCACTTTCCCTGCTCCGGAACACACTACACAAGGCCGCCGCGCTGGCGGCCTTTTATAGTGTGGGGCGTGTACTAAACCCCCTCAGCTACAATTGGCCACAGGCATTCTGCCTGTGGCCAATCATTGCTCTCCTCGCTGCCGGCGCTGTGATTGGCCAAGCATGCAGGGTCACAGTGCATGCTTGGCCAATCACAGCGCCGGGATTACACTGCGATGGCGCAGTGTATTGTGGGCCGTTCGCGTCACTCGAATTTGGCGCGAACGGCCCAAATCGTTCGTTGTTCGCCGAAGGCGGGAACAGCCGATGTTCGAGTCGAACCTATGTTCGACTCGAACACCGAGCTCATCCCTAATGAGGACAAACTGGCTGTATTTGGGGAACAAACTTGCTGCATATTGGGGACAAACTGGCTGTATTATGGGGGACAAACTGGCTGTATATTGGGGGGGAAACTGACTGCATATTGGGGACAAACTGGTTGTATTGTGGGGGACAAACTGGCTGCATATTGGGGACAAACTGGCTGTATTATGGGGGACAAACTGGCTGTATTATGGGGGACAAACTGGCTGTTTTATGGGGGGGGGAAACTGGCTGCATACAGGGGACAAACTGGCTGTATATTGGGGGACAACTGGCTGTATATGGGGGACAAACTGGCTGTATATTGGGGGGAAACTGGCTGCATATGGGGGACAAACTGGCTGTGTATGGGGGACAAACTGGCTGTATATTGGGGGGCAACTGTCTGTATTATGGGGGACAAACTGGCTGTATATGGGGGACAAACTGGCTGTATATGGGGGACAAACTGGCTGTATATGGGGGACAAACTGGCTGTATATGGGGGACAAACTGGCTGTATTATGGGGGACAAACTGGCTGTATATGGGGGACAAACTGGCTGTATATGGGGGACAAACTGGCTGCATATGGGGGACAAACTGGCTGTATATTGGGGAGAAACTGGCTATATAATGGGGGGAAACTGGCTGTATAATGGGGGGAAACTGGCTGTATATTGGGGGACAAACTGGCTGTATTATTGGGGACAAACTGGCTGTATTATGGGGACAAACTGGCTGTATTATTGGGGGGACAAAATGGCTGTATTATTGGGGGGACAAACTGGCTGTATTATTGGGGGACAAACTGGCTGTATATGGGGGACAAACTGGCTGTATTATTGGGGGGACAAACTGGCTGTATTATTGGGGGGACAAACTGGCTGTATTGTGGGGACAAACTGGCTGTATTGTGGGGACAAACTGGCTGTATATGGGGGGAAACTAGTGGCGTTTGGGCACAGTGGCTGCGTTTAATGGGCACAGTGGCGGCAATTGATGTTTTTTTTGTTTTTTTTTTCAGTTTGTTTGCGCCCCCCCAAAAATTTGAGCACCAGCCGCCACTGCTCTCTAATATATGTCCCTGTATAAAAGGAAAAAAACATACTAGTCCATGGAGTTTAGCATTGTCTTCCTTACGGTGCTCTGCTTTTATGCTGCCATCTTGATTTTTTTCCTGTTTTTTCTTGGTTCCCATGCAAGCACAGGCATGCCACAAGTTTCTGCCACGTAAATGGGAACTGTGGTGTGACCGCACATGTATGGGAATGAAAGTGTGCGATACTTCATCCCATTGAAACACTGCTTCCTGGAATGTGTGACATGGACATCACCAGGAGGCTGATACATTAGCCTCACCTGGGAGTGAAATCAGGAAATATTAGACTGCACAGAAAAAACATATTTAACATAGAAAATGAATCAAACTGTCCACAAATGTCTAAGAGAGAGGAGGAAGCATAGCAGGGGAAGTCCATTCCCTGGGTGAAGGTCTGCATCAACCATTTCCTACTCCAAACCAGAAAAAAAAAGTTTTGCCTTTTAATGTGTAGAGGGTATGTACATTTTAAACTGGTGAGGACACCAGTGATGCATAGTTCCCTGCGGCCCAGCAGGCGGCGCTGTCACTTTGGGCCGGGGTTGAACCATCACTGCAGTGCCGTACCCTTTGTGACCTCTCGCAGCGGTTGTACGGCGGGGCAGGGAACCCGCCGTGCATCCTGGGGGAGGGTATAAAGGGGGCGGACATCTTCGCCACGAGGTGGGAGTCCCAGGCACCTTCAGCCTGAGGGCTGTTGTTGCGGTCGGTGTCCAGGCGGCCTAGGCCTGGGCACTTGGAGTTCGTGTTCCATCCCAGACACCTTCAGTCTGGGGTGAGGTACTCTGCCGGAGGCCTGGGGTCCAGTACCTTCAGCTGGGTCCCGCGAGGGAGGGATCATCCTAGGGGGCCCCGGGAGTGGGGCACCCGAATCCAGAGGCGTAAGGGACCGGAGGAGGGACTCACCCGAAGACCTGGTGCAGCAGATTGCCAGTGCCGGGTGTACCTCTGGAGACCGCCCGGAGGGATATCTTTCCCGAACGGGGCCAAACTCAAAGGGGAAGTTCAGTCTACGTTCAATGACCGGTGGCAGCGGTCCAACTATTTCACTCAGGTCAGTGGCAGGGGCCTGCTATTAGGCCCGTGGCAGGGTCCTCAACAGTTCATCCGGTCTGTGGCAGAGACCACCCTCACGATCGGTGGCAGAGACCGTGCGCCAGGCCTATTCGCTAAAAAGGAATAGGAGAGCTTAGTTGTGCCTGGGCCTACTCGTTCCCACACCCCATGTTCGTCTGTTATTGGAAGTTCAACTGAGTGTGTTCACCGTACTGTATGAGAAATAAAGGAGTGTTGGACTTTCGATTGGTGTGGGGCTCTATTATTGGCAGACACATCTCCATGGGACAACTGAGGCTTCGTATGCAGTGGACAGACCCGGAGGTAAATCAACTAACTTTGCTCAACCCTCTTATACACACGAGGGAAGAGCTTGGCGTAGTGTCCCTGCACTCTCCTCTCCCAGGTACCCCTAGACGCAAGCCATTCACCGTAGGAAAGAGGGAGAATGAGGGTACCGCTACAATTGTTTAACTAAAAAGGCCCATTAGAAGGCTTAAAATAATATTAAACAATATCAAACAAAAATGGGGACGTTGTCATCAAAGCTTCCTCTTCTCTTCAATACTGCCCTTGCAACTTCTCTTGACTGAAGCACATTCCTGGTAAAAGGCTTACCTTGTCTGTTCTGGAAGATTATGTGATGCTGCGTACACATGATCGGCTTTCCTTTCGGAAAAACCTTGGATGGTTTTTCCGACGGAATTCCACTCAAGCTTGTCTTGCATACACACGGTCACACAAAAGTTCTCGAAACTTTTGAGCGTTACGAACGCGGTGACGTGCAACACTACGACGAGGCGAGAAAAAGAAGTTCAATGCTTCCAAGCATGCGTCAAATTGTTTCTGAGCATGCGTGTTTTTTTCCCCGTCGGAATTGCATACAGACGAACGGTTTTTCTGATAGGAATTTTTCCCGTTGGAAAAATAGAGAACATGCTTTTAAACTTTTGCTGGTGGGAATTCCGACAGAAAAAGTCAGATGGAGCATACACACGATCGGAATTCCCGTCCAAAAGCTCACATCTGACTTTTCCCAAAGGGGAAAACTGATCGTGTGTACGCGGCATGAGAGTCCCACAATTACTGCCTGGTCAAAGGAGCTTGCCAAAGCAGGCAACATAGTAGGCAAGAGGTGTGGAGGCACCAAAATGGGGTATACTGAACTGTCAACTTTTTATGGAAGTCAACATTTGCACATGAACAGTGGTAAAAGCTTCTGAACATCCACAGGGTGAAAGAAGAAGCTGGGGACATTGATGGTGGCCTTGTTCTGTGCACGCGCAGTGTTGCAAATATGAGTCCACTTATAACAATATTACGCATGATCATGACACTTTTCAAACACTAAAACCATTATAAGTAGGGTTGTCCCGATACCGATACTAGTATCGGTATCGGGACCGATACCAAGCATTTGCGCGAGTACTTGTACTCGCGCAAATGCTCCCGATGCTTCACCCGATACTTTTTTTTTTTTTGTGGCCGGAGAGGGCGGGAGGAGTCAGTGGCTGGGGAGGGCAGGAGAGAGGGCGGGGGAGTGCGGGCGGAGTCTGGCCGGAGAGGGCGGGAGGAGTCAGTGGCTGGGGAGGGCGGAAGAGGAAAGTGCGGGCGGAGTCTGGCTGAAGAGGGCGGGCACAGTCGGTGGACGGAGTCCGCGGGCGGAGAGCGAGTCCCTCACCTGCAGTTGAACCTGGTAAGCTGGCAGGGGTTCAGGGCGCAGCCGCATCAGGATCGCTGACCGGTGCTGTCACATTCGGTCGCCGTCAGCGGCTGAACGTCCCCACGCCCATCTTGGTACACCCTGCACTCGGCTGCAGTAAGCAGCAGCAGACATCTTGTTACACCCAGCCCGAGCTATATGGGCTGGGTGTAACAAGATGTCTGCTGTTGCTTACTGCAGCCGAGTGCAGGGTGTACCAAGATGGGCGTTGCAGCAGTTTTTTTTTTCTTAAATCCTGTGTCATTTCCCCCCCACCCCCCGCAGCATTTCAGTGCCAGCCACCTATCAGTACCCACAAGTGCTACCTATCAGTGGAATCAGTGCCATCTACCAGTGCCACCTATCAGGTGGCACTGGTAGATGCCACTGATTGCACTGATAGGTGGCACTTATGGGCACTGATTGCACTGATAGGTGGCACTTGTGGGCACTGATAGATGGCACTGATTGCACTAATAGTGCAATCAGTGCCATCTATCAGTGCCCACAAGTGCCACCTATCACTGCCCACAAGTGCCACCTATCACTGCCCACAAGTGCCACCTTTCTGTGCCCACAAGTGCCACCTTTCTGTGCCCACAAGTGCCACCTATCAGTGCCCACAAGTGCCACCTATCAGTGCCCACAAGTGCCACCTTTCTGTGCAATCAGTGCCACCTATCAGTGCCCACAAGTGCCACCTATCACTGCCCACAAGTGCCATCTATCAGTGCCCCCAAGTGCCACCTATCACTGCCCACAAGTGCCACCTATCACTGCCCACAAGTGCCATCGATCCGTGCCCATAAGTGCCACCTATCAGTCATCATCTTTCAAACTGTCACATGACATTGAAAAAAAGTATCGGTAATCGGTATCGGCGAGTACTTGAAAAAAAGTATCGGTACTTGTACTCGGTCTTAAAAAAGTGGTATCGGGACAACCCTAATTATAAGCTATTGTATTGGAAGAATTGCCATTGGCATATGGTTCACCAGAAACAACAAGCATGTTACATGAGCAACAGAGAGTTTTTTATGACTCCTCACAGCAGCCCCCTGTCCTTTAATAAAATTTTTTAAGCAGAACAGAATTTTTTTTGCTATGGTGTTGCTCTCTCCAATCCTTCTGTTCCTGGCACTGGTCCTTTGCCAGTTTACAGTAAACATGGTTCTGGTAAAAGCCTTAACACAACACCTTTTATATCCACTGTACGATCCTACAAATGTAAGCTGTGAGCATTATATATTCTACATGTATTCACTTGATTAACCCACCTGGAATACCATTGCCTTCTGCTCTATCGGCAAGCCTCAAGGTTTGTTAATGAGAACCTCTTATCTTGTCTCCCTCCTGATATCTGCACAAACCATTAAATACTAGAATATTTTATTTGGATCTACTAGACCTCCAGCATCTGCGCCAGCTGTCATAACATCTGCCGAGGTAAAAATGACTGTATGTAATTGATCGTTAAAAGATCATCATTACTAATAGAACTGAAAATCTGCAGATGTATTTTCCAAACTGCAATTACATAAGAAATAATATTACACCAAATAATTAAAAAAAAAATCTTGAATGAATAAATAAGGATTGAGTGCTTCAGGATTAGGGTTAGGTTCACATTACTGCGGCTGCGTTCTGCGCGTAGGGGCTGCCCTATCTGTGGAAATGCAAGGAAAGCAGTCCAAAACCCTTTTTTTAAATCACACTGCACCAAGCAATGTGGTGTTGTGAAAACGTGCTGCATTGCCAATTCTTAGGGGTGCCTTTAAGAAATAATGGTCCCCTCACAAGCCTGCTAAAGAGCAGTATGTTTTTCTGCATGTAGGCAGATGGGCAGGTGGAGCCTATGGGGGTAGATAAGTGTTTGTCACGTCCTCCATGTTTCCCCATTAACTCGTTGGGCACCACGCACTGGGTCATATGAGGGGCCTACACCATGGGTGTTCTTTTGGGCTACGTTAGGCACTTTTTTTACAGGGTCACTTTACTGCACACATGCGGTACAATTGTTTTGAGTCACATTCTTCAATGCCCTGGGACAAGGCCAAGGCTGCCGTGGGGGAATACTTAACCTTAAGGATAGAAAAAAAGAGGGGAAGAAACTGCGCTAAGATAGAATAAAAATAAACAATTCCTAGTTGCCAGGGAAATGTCAAAACGTACTAATGCAAAGCTGCGACTTGCTGTGCAACATCAAACCGTTGTCAGAAAAAAATAAAATAAAGTCGCGCTAAACCATATAAAGTAACCACTGAATATAAACATGTGAACAAAGCATAAACCAAATTAGCAAATGTGAATATAATGCGTGGTAAAACAAAAATTGCATGTGTAAAAACAATCTGTGAATTGAAAAAATTACAATATTCATAAATAAAATGTCCACAGTGATCCAAGAATCAAGTGAATAATCCTTAAACTGTCCACGGAAGTGATTTGATTGATATGCGTCCACCCGTGCATAAATCCTTAAGTGATAAAGTCCACGCTCTTCAGCAATGGAAGTTGCAACCAAATAAGTGACATCCACCACCAATAAGCCAATAGAATCTGCTTACCAGGACCCCGTGGTCCCTTATTACAGGGAGCCCAGGGAGGCGTTAGAGTAGGAACACAGCTGGGCTAAATGACTCCAAGGACCCACCGCACCTTTAATCCGCACACTCGATGATGATGGATACCAAATTGTGGATCAAGTATAAAAAACAAAAATGCCTCTCATAGTGTAAAAACTTCTTGGCTTTAATACATTTTAAATAAAGTATTGCACTAACAAAATTGCAGTCACAGAAATGCCTTAAGCCTGCTGCGCCGTCCACCTCCACCAGTCCAGTGTTTTCCACTACTACCCCCCAGTAGCGGAGTGGGCCCTGTTGTACACCCTGCACGGGCTCCACATGTGCACTTAACTTAACTCTTGAACTTCCGTACCTCTGTACAGGATAGGAACCTCTGCAGCATGAATCTGCTCCCATAGCTCTTGGCGACAGACTGCTGGCGGAAGGAGTGCCGACAACATCTCCCTCGCTGCTAGAGGCTGCTATGATTCTTCTCTAATTCCCTAACTCTTTCTACAGGCTTGAGTGCTGCATGTAGTACAAGCAAAGATAAGTCCTTTACAGGCATCTCTGTGTAGGTATAAGTCCTTCTGAGGCACAGACCAGTGCTTCAGGCCAGTGTCTTCAGGGCGAACCACAGATACCGATAGTCCTACATTTGGATTAATGTGTCTCCTTCTTTCTCTTCTCTCCTCTGCCCCTCCTCTCTTTACCTTTTCAGCTCTGGACCAAGGTCCCTTTTACTGTATATCCCACAGAACCAGTGGGTTGGGCCTAGAAAAGTACCCACCAAAAACAGAGAAACCGGAAAAGCATTAGTCCTACCCTCCCAGCCAGGACAACACCTAACTGTTATAGCCTGCCTACATGCGGGTCAAGAACTTTTGTATGTGTTCCAATACACTCAGTTCTGCATCGGTTTTGGGACCCGCTTGTCTTGGAGAGCAGGGAAATCAGCCTCAGACCGCTGGACGGAGACAGACACATAGTGGTCTCCTGCTGCAGAAAATGTCTGCCCTGAGGCCTAGCGTAGGGTGACCAGACATCCCTGTTTTCTGGAGACAGTCCCTGGATTGAGGACACTGTCCCCAGACCAAGTCTGTCCCCGGTTTTGTCCCCGGATTGGATTTGAACAGGGGCTGGGGAAATTTCAAAGACAGTCAGTGCAGAATAAAAAAAAAAATCAGAATTACACACCCCCGCTCCACCGCACCTACTAGCTTAGGGGGATGTATTTGTTCCATTATCTGTGCCCCTTTCTGATGATCATGTGCTGGTTGGAGCGGAGGGACCATTTGTTCCGTTTCAGGTGCATGCCCATTCAGCTCCGCTCGCATGTTCTTTTCCCTTGGTTCAAGTCCCGGCCAGCTGCATGCCTGTTTATCGCCATGTCTTCCCTGGTGGAGTGATCTTCCTCCACTCCCCACCCAGTAGTAGCCGGGGCCCAGAGAGTAAGACTTGAGAGGCTGTGAGGCGGGCGGCGGTGGCGACGGGCAAAGAGAGGCAGCTGAGCTCAGCTGACAGTGTCCAGAAGCAGGTACAGAGGGGAAGCGGATCCATTCCTGGGGCTGCCAGTGCCTTCAACACCAGTGTGCTTTGGGGGTGTCTGTGAATAGACTAAATTGCACTTTGTCTGTCTCTCTGGCATAATGGATGATATCATAACTCACAGGCAGCAGGCACTCTATCATGGGTCTGCCACAGTGTGTAACATAACATAGCTGCTGGGTGCTGATTTTCTTAACTTATTGGTCAGGTCATAAGTTAACAAAATCAGCACCCAGCAGCCATGTTATGTGAGACACTGTGGCAGAGCCATGATAGAGTGCCTGCTGCCTGTGAGTTATCATAATGCTGATGATCTTAACCAGTTGCTGATTGCCTGATAGCAGACTTACTGCTACAGGGCGGTCGCGCTGCACAGGATCACGTATATACGTGATCCTGCATTTCTGGCTATGGAAGCCAATCAGCAGCTCTGGCAGACTCGATGTCCACCGGTACCCGCTGATCATTATGTACACAGGCAGAACGGTGGTCTGCCTATGTAAACAAGGCAGATTGCCATTCTGTCAGCATGGAAGACATTGCTCCTGTGTTCCTGCAGAGCAGGTACAGAGATCTATGCCTTCCCTTAGTAAGAGCACCTCCCCCACAGTAAGGAAACACTTGTTAGGCACACATTTAACCCTTTGATTGCCCTAGATTTTATCCCCTTCCCAGCCAGTGTCATTAGTACAGTGACAGTGCATATTTTTAACACTGATCTCTGTATTAGTGTCACTGGTTCCCATAAAGTGTCACTTAGTGTCCGATTTGTCCTCCGTAATATCACAGTCCAGCTATGAGTCACTGATTGCCGCCATTACTAGTAAAAAAAATTGTCCCCGGATTTCATTTTAAAAATCTGGTCACCTAAGCCTAGCGCTGGTGCCCCCAGAGGACCTGAAGTGCTGAACCTAGTCTAGCGGGCCGCTGCCAATGCTACAGAGTCCCATCGAGGTTCACAGTCGAATTGCAGAATCCACCACTACTAGTCAGAACGCTGCAGGAAGCCATCTGAGATTCAAAACCATCCTTAAGGGGGCCGCCCATTTAAACAAAGAATATTAATTCTTCAATTACAGAGGAGCTGGTGAGCAGTGATCCCTTATACTGACTTTGTGCCTAATTTTCTGGAGAACCTTTGCCGTCCTTCATTTATTCCTACTGACATCCCCCATCTGCTTACTACTGAACACTGATAGTCCTACTGGCCTGTATATATATATATATATATATATATATATATATATATATATATTTATGGTCGGAGCCCTCTGTCTGAAGAGATATGGATCACATAGACACGTCACAAGACTAACAACACAAATAAGACCTGAAGTGTGGCCTGGCCTTTTGTACGGTATGCCAAATAAAGGGGCCATACCTGAATAGAAGTAATAGATAATTCTGCTGAGAATTGGTTGTAGAGGAGTGCCCTAGAAAAGGGAGATATGGGTGGGTGGGTACCGCGCACTACAGCCGACACTGACCCTGGTGGATGGTCTGTATAAGTACCCCTCGAACTCCTCCCATAATTTCAGGCTGGCATACCAGCCTTCCTATTTATGGTCGGAGCCCTCTGTCTGAAGAGATATGGATCACATAGACACGTCACAAGACTAACAACACAAATAAGACCTGAAGTGTGGCCTGGCCTTTTGTACGGTATGCCAAATAAAGGGGCCAAAAAGTCACACAAGGTTAGGTAGGAATTGTTCTATTATGACAGGCAAACCACTATAGAGCGAGACTGTTAAAGGCTCGTGATATTTCTGCCTGAGGATCGGGAATGTGTCGGGCGAAACACAAGGATTTCCACCTGCCCATCTTCCTTATTGCGTGGTCAGGAACTCTGTTTCGTGATGTTGTTGGGGCTGCTCTAATGCGAAAGCAAGTCCTGAGTAACACCCTGGGTTAAGGCCCGAGATGCTCAGGGGTGTTCTGAGGTGGCTGATGAACTGTTTCCCGCTTAGGGGTACAGTTGGGAAAGGTAGTAGAGGGCTGTCCTCTGATGGATCGGACAGCCGAGTTTACCGATTGCACCAGAACGGCCATGGGGTTATGTGTCCTGAAAGGTTTAATGTCTACTCCGGGACCGGGTTGTATTGTTTCCGATACCGTCGGGTGTAGGATGAAATGACTTTGGTGGCGAGACGGGTGGTGCCTGAGTAGTACTTGGCATTTAGGGCTGGTGATAGTAATTCGCCGGGCCGTGAGACCGTAACAAGGCTAGGTAAATGGCTGCTTGATTTACCAGGCTGGGCCATAGACCGAAGGGGGAACGTGAAGGATAGCAGACATGTCCCGGAGAATGGTGCTGGTCACTGGTAAGCGTTCGGTACTGGAGTGTGGTTGCCGCCACCTGTAGTGTGTTGGCGGATCAGGATGCATTGATGAGGGAGGTAGCACCATGGAGGTGTTATCCGATTCCAAAGTTGGTTGGGACTAATGTGGGATGCCGGACATGGTCGAGTCGGCTCCAGGCTTCTGTGAAAGGATGTGGCATGGTTAGGCGGGATAGCGCGTCGGCCGAGGTGTTGCATTGGCCAGGGATGTGGACCCTGAGGCTACTGAGCTGACGTTGTAGGGAAAGTAGCAACAGCCTGCGTGGGAAGGACATGACGGATAATGATTTATTGACCTGCCTTTGTTAATGACTGTGGCTGTAGCCTGGTTGTCTGTGGCGAACATGGCGGTCTGTCCTGCCCGGGGCTGCCCCGTACTAGTGTTGCTGCGACTATGGGGTAGATCTCAAATAGAGAGGAGGACTGACTAAAAAGCGGAATTGTGAGCATCTCTGATGGATCGGATCTCCTGAAACCAATGATGGCCAAAAATTGCAGCGAAGCTTGTGGAAGCTGCTACGTCCGTGGTCATCTGAGGCGACGAAGAGGATGCTGATGGGATGAACAAGGGTCTACCTATCCGGTCTCAAGGAATTGGTCCCCCATGGCCAGCTCCTGCTACGGAGGCTGTGTCTAGCTTAATGACTTGGACAATGTCTCGTGCCTGGGAGAGGAACACTAAGAAGCGTGCGATAAAGGAACGCCCTTGAGGGACGATCCTCATCGTGGTTTGAGCATGCCCAGTAGGGATTGTAGCTGTGGGTTAGTGCCCCCCTGCGTGTCGGTAGACGTATGGATGACTGCCCTGATGTGGGTCAATCTACCGAGAGGTGGGCTGGCCCGCATGGCGCGTTTGTCTAGAACGATTACCAGGAAGGAGATGAACTGTGCCGGTTTTCCTACTTTCTTCACGGTTATGGGCACGTCAAGGTTTTAAAGACCTCTCTTGGATTTCTTAGATCTCACAAGATTTCTAAACCATCGGGAGAACTCCTGTGAGGGTATGCAGGAGTTTGACTGGGTAGTTTTGGAATGAGTCAGGCAGTGTAATGAGTCTGGTGTGGAACCCTGTAGTGCCCCCTGCACTAATACACTAAAGTAATAAAATAAACAAAATAAAAATATCGTGCAATCCCATATACCCAATGCTATACCCACAGTTGATCCAGAGGAAGGCAAAAAACCCCAGCGGAGCATGATCCAATTTGCTACAGCAGGGGAAAAAATTCCTTCCCGGTCCCCCGAGAGGCAATCGGATTTACCCTGGATCAACTTTACCTAGACTGTTAGTACTCAGTTATATTATGTACATTTAGGAAAGCATCCAGGCCTGGTTGCCAGTGTGGTCACTGAGGCGTGTAGCTGAGTACATGCCGAGGATATCGACTGCAGCGGAATTTGTCTGGTAGAGTTGCCGCTGGTTATGGAACGGCAGCCTAACAGCTTGGTTCTCCTGGCCGTGGCCGGGTAGGGGATGCCCCTATGGCGTAGTTCGGCCGTAAGCCTGGGGATGGTCCAGCCCTGAGGGACTGTGTGGAGTCGTCCGCTGAACCCGAACGTGGTGAGGGAGGGATGAAGGTAAAGTCATCGCAGTCGGTCTGCGATATGTTGGGGGCTGGAGAAACGAGAAAGAAAAAAGGGGGGGGGGGGAATGTATGTTTATAGAGTGAGATGCCAGGTATGGAGGGGATAGAGGAGGTACGAAAGTGGGTAGGGAGAAGGAAGGGAGGATGGACAGAATAAGGAATGACAGGCGCAGAGGATAGCCAAGTTTTGCGTACGAGCGCTTGTTGAGTGAAATTTAGAAAACTCAAAAGACTGCGTGGCAACCGAGGTGAGCCAGGAGGTGACTGGCTAGGTAACCGATAGCTCGGGTGCCGCCTGTGCTTGGCACAGACTGATGAACCAGAGCCCCCAGGGCGTACTGGGGCGAGTAGCTGAAGTCTGGTATGCTAAGTAGGAATGTTTCGATCTGTAGTCCAGTGACGTGTGGTCGGTCTGCCAACTCCTGCACTGCCAGCAAGGTGGATGTTGGTGACCTTGTCTGCGTAGTGAAGGATCTCGGATCGACTTCGAAAACAGAGTGTCGTGCGTAGAGGTATGTGACAGTTGCTAGCGCCTGATGAGCGGTCGAATTGTGTATGTGAAGACTCGGATGTCGTGAAAGAGTGCGGAGAGAAAGCAAGGAGGGGCCTTGCGTTTACGCACCTGACTTGAGCCCTGTCTTGGTTGAGGTCGAGACATGGGTCGACCGGGACCTGTGAGGAGGGTGACATGGAGATATATATATATAATCCTTTTTTTTTTTTTTTTTTTTTATTTATTTATTTTTTATTAAATATATATATATATATATATATATATATATATATTTTTTTTTTTTTTTATTTATTTATATATTTTTTTTTTTTTTTTGTAGGCCTGAAGAGTTGTGGGAGCGGTAGGTAGCTCCAGGTGAAGAAGTGTGTAAGACCCCCTGCCCCTTTTTTTTTTTTTTTTTCTTTTTTTTCTTATTAATTTATTTATTTATTTTTTATTAAATATATATATATATATATATATATATATATATATATATTTTTATTTATTTATTTATTTTATTTATTTATTTATTTATTTTATTTATTTATTTATATTTTTTATTATTATATATTTTTTTTTTTTTTTTTTTGTAGGCCTGAAGAGTTGTGGGAGCGGTAGGTAGCTCCAGGTGAAGAAGTGTGTAAGACCCCCTGCCCCTCTTTTTTTTTTTTTTTTTTATTATTATTAATTTATTTATTTATTTATTAAATATGTATATATTTTTTTTTTTTTTTTATCGGGAAATATCGTCCGACCTGGATTGCAGGGTGGACGGGATGGAAACTCAATCTGAACTGACGTGTGTGGTGGAAAGGGATAGAGAAATCGGTGAGTAGCCGTTTGACTACTGGAGGAGGTGAGTGGCTGGTGTGCAACCACTCGTCGAATGCTCGCAGCGCTTGCGAGGAACAAATGCCTTAAGGAGACGAAAGAAGAAGAGTTTGTGACTTTCAAGTGTGTGGGGATGGCCGTTTCGTGATGAAACGGGAGTGGTAAGTAATGCGTGTGTATAGCGGCTTGGGGTTCGAATCATTGTGGCCGATGCTACGGCTGGATTCGTAACGTTCTGAGACGTTCGACGTTGTATCGGAGGTATGGGTCGGAGCTGTTTAGAGCCGGGTATGGGCCGCGAACGAATTGGTTGTTTCAGCCGAGGATCCGAAACTTGGAGCCGATGCTACGACTGGATTCGGATCGGTTAAAGAAGTTTACTGCTGAAGATCGGAGCGGTATGCGCCGATGGTGCGACTGTGACTCGACCGATTGAAAATGCCATAGAGCCGAAAAATTGAGCCGCTGCTACGACTGAATTCGGATCAGCTCGAAAGTTCGATGTTTGTGAACCCGAGCCGACGAGCCGGTGGTGCGACTGGGCCCAGATCGGCCATGTAAGCGGAGGATCCGAACCTTTGAGCCGATGCTACGACTGGGTTCGGATCGGATAGGAGGGTCTGTTGCTAGAGATCTGAGTCGATTGAGCCGGTGAAGCGACTGGATTCGGATCGCTTGGGAATGCCATTGGTTCGAAAGTTTGAGCCTATGCTACGACTGAATTCGGATGGTTTGGCGGTTCGATGTTTGTAGGTCCGAGCCGATGAGCCGGTGGTGCGACTGTGCTCGGAACCAACGTGGATGCCAGAGATCCGAATCTCTAAGCCGATGCTGT
The DNA here is from genome assembly GCA_029206835.1 of Rana muscosa. Lineage (NCBI taxonomy): Eukaryota > Metazoa > Chordata > Amphibia > Anura > Ranidae > Rana > Rana muscosa. Next base: position 111,642,762 of record CM055118.1, read on the forward strand.
GCCTGTATACGGGCTGATAACGGGTGCAAGGCGGGGATTTGAATTTCCCGGGTCCGAATCGTAGCGCCGGAGATACGGCTGGATTCGGACGGGTGTTCGATGTTTGAAGTTGAAGGGGCTTGTGATTGTCGAGGGTCCGGCCTGTAGTGCCGATTGTTAGCGACAAGAGCCGGCCCAGACTGTTTGGTGTATGGTGTGAGTAGGAGGTGTGGGGCATCAGTAAGGTGAAGGGAGAGTATCGTAGGAGGTGTAGGGCATCAGTGACTAGGGATAAGGAAGTGCAGTGTGGGATACCAGTCCGACGACTGGGTATCGGATGTGCGACTGAGGCGAGAGCTTTGCGAGCTGTGAGTAATTCGTACGACAGCTCTGAGAGCCGTAGTGACTGGACGGACCGTTACCGGTGGCAACGTGGGTGTGACAGGGTACGAAAACAACTGGACTAGTCGATAAACATACGATGCAGACGGAAAACACGGGGTTATGGACCGTGTGATTTTGTAAAAGAAGAAACGTGTACCGGCGCTACGATTCGTACGAACAGTAACGGCCGGTCCTACCTGCGACCGCGAGCGGGGATACGATCAACTGCGAGCGAAGCTGGAAGGTACGAAAGCAACTACGCGAACGTTGCGAGTCGTAAGGCGTCGGCTGATGACGATTACCGCGCACTACAGCCGACACTGACCCTGGTGGATGGTCTGTATAAGTACCCCTCGAACTCCTCCCATAATTTCAGGCTGGCATACCAGCCTTCCTATATATATATATATATATATATTAGGGCTGTTACTGATTAAAATTTTCTTGTTCGATTAATTGTTTTTTTTTTTAATCGATTAATCGACTAATTTCGATTAATTATAACGCACATACAGTTTTTACAAGAAATTTTTTTTTTAAGAAAAACGTAGAAAGTTAGTTTGTTAGTTGTCCACATCTCCCCCCATTCTGTAATGTCCACATCTCCCCCGTAATGTCCACATCTCCCCACCATACTGCAATGCCCACATGTGTCCCCATACTGTAATGTCCACATGTGCCCCCATAATGTCCACATCTCCCCCGTAATGTCCACATCTCCCCCGTAATGTCCGCATCTCCCCCCCATACTGTAATGTCCACATCTCCCCCGTAATGTCCACATCTCCCCCGTAATGTCCACTTTTCCCCCCCATACTGTAATGTCCACATCTCCCCCGTAATGTCCACATCTCCCCCATAATGTCCACATCTCCCCCGTAATGTCCGCATCTCCCCCCCATACTGTAATGTCCACATCTCCCCCGTAATGTCCACATCTCCCCCGTAATGTCCACTTTTCCCCCCCATACTGTAATGTCCACATCTCCCCCGTAATGTCCACATCTCCCCCATAATGTCCACATCTCCCCCATAGTGTCCACATCTCCCCCATAATGTCCACATCTCCCCCCCATACTGTAATGTCCACATCTCCCCGTAATGTCCACATCTCCCCCGTAATGTCCACTTTTCCCCCCATACTGTAATGTCCACATCTCCCCCGTAATGTCCACATCTCCCCCGTAATGTCCACTTTTCCCCCCCATACTGTAATGTCCACATCTCCCCCATAATGTCCACATCTCCCCCGTAATGTCCACATCTCCCCCGTAATGTCCACTTTCCCCCCATACTGTAATGTCCACATCTCCCCCGTAATGTCCACATCTCCCCCGTAATGTCCACTTTTCCCCCCCATACTGTAATGTCCACATCTCCCCCGTAATGTCCACATCTCCCCCCATACTGTCCGCATCTCCCCCGTAATGTCCACATCTCCCCCCATACTGTCCACATCTCCCCCGTAATGTCCACTTTTCCCCCCCATACTGTAATGTCCACATCTCCCCCGTAATGTCCACATCTCCCCCGTAATGTCCACATCTCCCCCGTAATGTCCACATCTCCCCCCATACTGTCCACATCTCCCCCGTAATGTCCACATCTCCCCCCATACTGTCCGCATCTCCCCCCATACTGTCCGCATCTCCCCCCGTAATGTCCACATCTCCCCCGTAATGTCCACATCTCCCCCGTAATGTCCACATCTCCCCCGTAATGTCCACTTTTCCCCCCCCATACTGTAATGTCCACATCTCCCCCGTAATATCCACATCTCCCCCGTAATGTCCACATCTCCCCCCATACTGTCCGCATCTCCCCCGTAATGTCCACATCTCCCCCATACCTTAAGATCCAGGTAGAACGGTCCGCAGAGTAGACGGCACAAGCAGGCGGCTGATGATGACGTCAGCGCGCCGCTACTAGGCTGCCGCAGGGTGGACCAAGATGGCCGCCGTGCTCCAGAGCTAGGCCGAAGCCGCTGCCTTTCCTATGGACGAGACCGCGGAGCTCAATCCGCGGATCGTCATCGATCAAAATTTTTTTGATCGATCAAAGAAATTAACGATTAATCGAACAATTAATCGTTAATTTCCGCACCCCTAATATATATATATATATATATATATATATATATATACACAGTATATACAACCATCATCACATCTCAGGGTGTTAACCTTCATCTGGCCACTCCCTCTTCAGTGCTCCAAGAAGTTCATAGCTGGCAGAAGACCAACCTTGAAAAGAACACAGTTTTCAGCATATTTATCTTTGTTTCTAAGCTTAGCTCTCTCACCCCAAGTGCCCATAGGCAACATAGCCCTTGTCTGCCTTGGTACCAGTTTGTTGTTGTCCTATGCTGCTCATTATGTGAGATGAGCTATAATTAATGCTGGTTTGGCTTGAACTTGAGGTAGCTCTCTAACGATATCGAGTGAAGCCTTATTATATTAAATTCTGCAAGAAATCCGCACTGTTGATTTGTCAACCTGGGTCCTTCCAACTCCATATAATAAAGACACAGATTGCTTGACGTGAATTTTAATATGACCACAGCAGCCAATTTTTCTAACCAAAGAATAAATAACATCACATTAAAACATAACAATAAATACAATTCAACAATGTAATTCCAACATTGCCAACAACAAGGGATCTTTGAGTGTCCTTAATGCACAATTTTACCTGGAATCGTCCATGTCCTAAACCCGGCTCGAAAATGTTATGACCTCACACATACTTCCATCCCCCCACCCCAGCGCACCTAGCTCCTAACCAACCAAGTGGAAGCACCATGTCCTAGATGGACCCCACAAATTTGTAATAATGTCAATAATCACTGACCCCCCAAATACCCCTTGACTTGCCCAACTGCTGTGACAAAGTGTGCAACAAACAATTATTTGTTTTTTTTTGTGATCTCAAACAAAGTCTTATGCCTCGTACACACGATCGCGATTTCCGAAGAGAAAAGTGCGATGTGAGCTTTTTGTCGCAAATTCTGACCGTGTGTATGCTCCATCACACTTTTTTTGTGAGAATTTCCAACAAGAAAAGATTGAGAGCAGGTTCTCTATTTTCGTGACGGGAAAACTTCCAAAAGGGAATCGCGATTGTCTTTATGCAATTACGACGCACAAAAAAACACGTGTAGCACACCCCCGCAGGAGCTGCTGGTTTATATTTGGGCCTTGCACGTTACCTCAATGTTCGTTGTCTAGGGGAAGAAAGTCTGTAAGAACTCCAATGTCCACACAGGATGTAAAACCTTATGCTGTTAGGTTTAATTTTCTTCTGCATAAAACATATGAAGAATAGTAGAAGGGTGAAGGGAAAGGGGTAGGTTCAGGCACACAGTACAGATCACTGGGGAAAACTTCTCAACTACAAAGTCATTCACCACTCCTCCTCGAGTGGGTATTGCTCACCCGGATAGGCCCCTCTCACCTGGCCTAGCAGCCGGAACAGTGGCGGCTGGTGAAGTTTTAGGATACTGGGGGCGCAAGACCCCGCCCCTCCATGTTTGGCCCCTCCCACTTCTCATAAGCCACACCCCTTATAGAATCCACCCACTCCGTCCCCTGTATTCCACTTGCTTCCACTCAGTGTCAGGAGTATACAGCCCCAGCATCACAGGACACAGTATACAGCCCCAGCATCACAGGACAGAGTATATAGCCCTAGCATCACAAATCATGGTATATAGCGCAGCCTTACAGATCGGCACAAACAAACTGAAAAATTACACTGTTAGTAATGAAGGACTCTGAGACCGCATTCACACCTGAGCGTAGCGCTTCGAGCGTTTTTACCGTTGTTTTTACCGTTGTTTTATTTTGCAGTGACTTGAAGCAATGCCTATGTATTCTGGAGGTCTATGGACCTCAAGTCACATCAAAGTGGGAAAAAAGTAGTGCAGGGACTACTTTGAAGTCGCTGTGACTTGACGTTTCACAGATATGAACGGTTCTCATTGGAAATCATCGGGTACAACTTGTCATGCAACTTTGCAGTCCCAAGTCGCAGGACAAATTGCACAAGTGAAAACAGAGCCTAAATGAAAAGTGGGTTTTTGTGCATGTGAACTGCATTCTGATGGGCCAACTTCACAGTTAACATTGCTAGCCATCAGATTTGTCGAAACCTAGGCTCAGGGCCAGTTCAAACTGCTGCGTGGTGCAAAAACTAACTAACTGTATGGCTGAAAACGCATCGCACGGACATCGCATGTGATTTGCACTGCAGTGCGGTGCAAATCACATGCGATGTCCGTGCGATGCGATTTCAGCCATACAGTTAGTATGGCTGAAATGGTATGCCGCCGACCACAAACCTGGTGAATCAGTTGACTTTGACTCATCTCTATGAAAACACAAGTGAACAGTGAAATACTCAGAAATAACCACCACATGCTGTCACAGCGCCTTTTTTTATCTTATTTTGAGGCCTGCAACCAGGGAAAGCCAAACACCTGCAGCACTGTTATCTCATACCTCCCAGCATTTCAACTATGAACTGAGACTAAGGGACATTGATGACCGGGGGGGGGGGTGGATAGGGGTGCCGCTGCTGCCGCTGACCACAAACCAGTTGACTTTGACTCATCTCTATGAACACTGAAATACTCAGAAATAGCCACCACATGCTGTCACAGCGCTTTTTTTATTTTATTTTATTTTGAGGCCTGCACCTGAGGCACCTCCTAGCATTTGAAATGAGACTGAGGGACATTGATAAGTGGGGGGGTGGATGGGGTATGTATTCGCTGCTGCCGTCGACCACCCATAGCAATTGTATGCTTACATACTCCAGTGCTCGCTTTAACAGTACTGTCAATACACGTGATAATTAATAAGGGGGGGGAGGGGGGGTATTGCCACTGCTTCCGCCGACCAGCTGATGTTAATGAAAATTTTAATAAGGGTGGGGGTGCCGCTGCTCCCACAGGCCAGTAGTTAATGTGAAAAAAAAAGTAATAAGCGGGGGGGTTTGGGTTGTATGGCTGCCGCTGTCCCGCCGGCCATCTAATGTGAAAAAAAAAGTAATACGCGGGGGGGGGGGGGGGGGGGGGGGATGCTGCTGCTCTCCCGCCGGCCGTCTAATGCCAGCCAGTTAATGATGATAACACCGAATGTGACACACGAGTTGTCTGTTGATCAGCGGGGGGTTGGGGGTTTCAATTACAATAGCCATGGCAAGCTTCCGCTTACCTCCTGACGATCCTCTCAGGCGGTACGTTCAACGGAGCTGCCGATTGCCGACGTCACTTCCTGTACTTTGAGTGACGTCGGTACTAGAACAGAAAGCACCGCCCATGTCCCAGGGTGGTAAATGTCTATGCAGTGGCCAGTCCATCGCACCGGAAGCTCGTGGCGCGCTCGAACGCGCCACAGATCGAGTTTTTGGCCGCAAATGAAGCGCCTCGTCTGCAATCTCGTGATTGCATTGACGTGACGTTTTCCATATAGCACTGTGCCCGGCGCCCGGACACAGTGCACATAAGGACTTTTTTTTTTCTTAAAGGGACATGTTTAAATAATTTTTTATTTTTTTATATATATATATTTTTTTGACCGCCTGGGGGGGGGGGGGGGGGCGGCGCCCGGACGCCCCCCTATGGACGGGCCGCCACTGAGCCGGAATGATGCACGGACAATGATCAGGACCAGTCTCTGCCACGGACCGGTTGTGCACAAAATTGGATAGTCCGGGATCCTCTGCCACAGGACTTAGCGCCCGAACTTCCAGCCAAACAGTCAAAGAGCCTTTAAGCCGACCCGGCAGATTGCAAGGTGAACTTTAGCTACGGTGCATCCTCCAATAGAATTACCAGGCCCTCCTCAAGACACCAGCCTTCCGCTCTGTCTTTTCCAGGACAGGTCCTCCCCTGGTTTCCTCCATTGAGTGGCTTCCTCCCGCAGGACGGACAGCACAGGATCACCTTAAAAGTGTAGGCCCCAGTCAGCATAACTGGGTCTACTTGGTAGAGTTGCAGCCTCGTACCAACATGGTCCCAAGGACAAGATCGCACACACACCCCTCATGCCAGGAGGGCCACGAGGGGAAGAAGGACCCCACAAGATGGTGTCTGCCCCTTAAGTACCCTTCCCCAGCATGCTCAGCGGGTAGACCACACCCACTGAACTGTTCCCGGGGAAAGGCACCCAATGCACTTTGGCCTGTCAGTCTTCCACATTGGCCTGGGGTGGTAACGCCACCTACAGGCAAACAGTGGGAAGTCTTGCAACACAGCCATAGCCGGAACAGAGGCTGATTTAGCATTAATTATTTACAGAGTCTGAGCTAACTACCAGCTCAGACACCCACTAAATTTAACATAGCGCCTGGTCATCAGGAGCAGGGCGCTACACACGCATGCTCAGAATCAAGCAGAAAAGCCAAACTGCCTATTGAACTTCATTGATCTCGGCTCGTCGTACGTGTTGTACGTCACCGCGTTCTTGACGGTCGGAATTTCAGCCAAGATTTGTGTGACCGTGTGTATGCAAGACAAGTTTGAGCCGTTTTCCGGCTGAAAAAAATATGCGCTTTTCTTGTCGGAAATCGCGATCATGTGTACGAGGCATAAGACACTAAAAACTTTCCCTCAACCCACACACATCAGTAACCCTTAACACCAGGGGTGTGTGGGAGGGAAGTTTCCTCTTCGCCTGAACTTCTTGGAATGATTAAACTGCCTATCTGCACAGACCCTCGCAGCTACACCCGGCCAATCTGGCCTACTGCCTTTTTTTTTTATTAACTAGCAAACCCTAAATCAAAAGTATAGAAGGCATGAAGAAAATCTAGATAAAATCTTCTAAAACTAATCTCACTGTAAAAATATAAACTTAGTCTACCTTAAAAGTTAGCTTCAGTGAGAAACTCGGGATTCACTTTCATTCACAATTTTTTCATGTCTGGGGAGTAATATGTTATTCCCACAAGGCTGGAGTCCATCATAAAAGAAGAACATCTTGTACTGTAGGCTGATTTGCTTGACTACATTCAGGCCTGGCTATCTACTCTGATTTTTGGCCAGTGTAAGTAGTATATAAGGCAGTGTACAGAGGTCAGTAGTATGTAGGGCGGTGTACAGAGGTCACTATTATGTAGGGTGGTGTACATAGGTCAGTAGTATGTAGGGCAGTGTCCAGGGCTCAGTAGTAGGTAGGGCAGGATGCAGAGGTCAGTAGGATGTAGGGCACTGTACAGGGGTCAGTAGGATGTAGGGCAGTGTACAGAAGCTAGTAGTATGTAGGGCAGTGTACAGAGGTCAGTAGTATGTTGGCCACTTTACAGAGGTCAGTAGTATGCAGAGCAGTGTACAGAGGTCAGTAGTATGTAGAGCAGTGTATAGAGGTTAGTAGTATGTAGGTTGTTGTACAGAGTTTAGTAGGATGTAGGACAGTGTACAGAGGTCATTAGTATGTAGGGCAGGGGTCAGGAGAGCATGGTACAGGGAGGTCGAGAGGCAAGGTACAGGGGGGTCAAAAGAGCACATGCAGGGGGGGTCAGGAGGGAACAGTACTGGGAGGTCAGGAGGGTGTGGTACTGGGGGAGTCATGAGTCCATGGTACTGGAGGGTCAGGAGGGTACAGTACTGGAGGGTCAGGAGGGCATGGTACAGGTGAGTTAGGAGGGCAGAATACTGGGGGGTCAGGAGGGTATGGTACAGGAATGTCAGAGGGTAATGGTACTAGGATGTCAGTACCTAGGTGACCTACTTACCTAGGTGGATGCTGCATTGATGCGATGCTGCATTTGTCCCCCAGCTTCTCTAAGGGAGAGAACTGAGAGACTGAAGACCGCTGATTGCTCAGTTCTCCTTGCCACTCTGAGCAGAGAGCTGGTGACTGTCAGTCATCGCTGTCTACTCTTCCCCCCCCACCCACTCACTGGAGTGCTGGGCTGTGGAAGCTGGCTCAGGCTCTCAGCAGCTCAATGAGAGGCTGAGCCAGGTGCTGGTCTAGGCTCCTGGCTGGATCCCGACCATGTGGTTCCTGAAAACAGATCACAGGAAGTACAGCCACACAAGCTTTAACTGTACTTCTCCTTTAGGATGGCACGGTACTGGGGGATCAGGAGGGCATAGCGCTGGGAGGTCAGGAGGGCAGAGTACAGGAGAGTCAGGAGCACATGGTACTGGGGGGATAGGAGGGTATGGTATTGGGGATCAGAAGGGAATGTTACAGTGGTGTCAGGAGGGCATGGTGCTGGTAGATCAGGAGGGCATAGAAGTTGTTTTTTAATGCAGAGTGGTGCAGGGAGCTGCCATGGCAAACTTATATGTTCTGGATCCCTGCTGGCAATCCTTTCTCATCTTCTACATGATATCACCCACAAGCCCCTTGGATTGGGGAGGAGGTCTGGTGGGGATGAGTGCACAACACTCAGGAGAAGAGCTTGGGTGTGTTTGGACAAGAACTCCAACCTCCCCAAACTATTCCAGAGGCTTTCGCTGCCCCAAAGCCGCACAGGTGCAAGAGGTGGGGGCAGCCTAGGATTGGGTGAGCGTGCGTCTGTGCCGCTCTGCAGCTCTGGGCAAAGGACTGGGTTTACGATCTACTCGTCACCTGACCTTGGTCGACGGGTAGATTGCAATCGATGGGTTGCAGACCTCCGCCCCAAGGTATTGACTGAAGCTATTAATCTCTGCTTATTGTCGTGTATATCGGAGGTGTCAGTGGTGCTGAGGTGTTTGCCAATGTCGCGGTAAGAACAGATGACCCAACATAACCAGCGGCACCTGCAGAGGTAGCGCTACATACGCTACCACCATCCAAGACACTTATCTTATGAATAAATAATTAATAATGCTAGTAGTATAAATACAAACACTTTCAAACCCTGTTTGTTGGTAAAATTTGCTCTGATATTTAGGGATCCTCTGACACCTTCATGTAATGTTGAATGTTTTCTCACAGAAGCTCCCCCGATGTGACCATTATCACTTTTTCATAGTAACAGTTATGGAGATTACTAACCACAGGTGTCTAAATTGTGCTGGTATGCTCTAACACAGTCTCAATGCTGTGATCTAAAAAGTGTAAAAAAATAGGGAGCAACAGGAAACCCTTTTGTATACTTATTACTACTAATGTCTAAAATGGTAACAGTATCTTTTTAAATATACTGGTGGCTGTTTTTTTTTTTTCAGGATATTTTTTTCTTTATTTTCACCTAGTAATCCTGCCAGTGACTTCCTGTCATAAGGTAGCAATGCTCACTTGCAATTCTATGCCTATGGAAGAGCAGTGTAGTCATCCCAGACCGCCACTCCACTGGCGGTGTAGAGATTGCACTGGCAGGCAGGGCAGTAGTCTGATTTAGTTTAGGTGAACTGTAAGTACTCTATTACAAGCTATGCAGTGATAGTACCATGATATGTGGGTAGCTAAATGCTGCCCCTGAAAACCCTGCTACCCTAGGTCATGGCCTATGTTATTCTATGCAGATATTCAGGTTTACTGAAGGTAATTTGAATCCTGGGTGGAAAAATAACACGTGGGAATTTTATTAAACATATTTTTTTTATGTGCTTGCTATATACTTATACCTAGAGTGGCTCCATGTGTGTTGTTCCAGTTATCGGGAATGAATAGGTTATATCATGGCCGCACTCTGGCACTGAATAATGGCAGATCATGAGTCGGGTGGATTAGGTCACTCACTCAAACAGCATGGGGCGAATGCAGAAAACAATTGTGTTTGGGGAGAGCACGGATTAGGTTATATTCCTAGTGGCATCTACAGACAAACCAAGGGGAGACCAAACAGCAGGCGATGTAATGGTAATTACTGTCTAAGCTGGTGCCAAGGACAAAAGGACAGAAAGCCGAAGGAAGGTAAAGAAAATGGAAACAGAATATAGGCAGCATGACTCTGTCTGTGCTAACATCCTGGAGACTGGTTTATGCTCATGGCTGATACTATTAACAGGCTTACAGTAAGGCCCCTTTCACACTGGGGCGGTTTGCAGGCGCTATTTAGCTAAAAATAGCGCCTGCAAACCGAGCCTAAACAGCGGCTCCTTTCTCTCCAATGTGAAAGCCCTGAGGGCTTTCACACTGGAGCGGTGCGCTAGCAGGACGGTAAAAAAAGTCCTGCTAGCCGCATCTTTGGAGCGGTGAGAGGAGCGGTGTGTTTACCGCTCCTCCACCGCTCCTTCCCATTGAAATGCATGGGATACCGCGGTAATACCGCCCGCAAACCGCGGCTGTAGCCGCGGTTTGCGGGTAGTATTAACCCTTTATTGGCCGCTAGTGGGGGTTAAAACCGCACCGCTAGCGGCCGAATAGCTCAACAATACCGACGTTATAGCGCCGCTAAAAATAGCGGCGCTATACCGCCACCGCCCCCACCGCCCCAGTGTGAAACCAGCCTAAGTCAAAGAAAAACACGTGAGGCATAGTAACCCATTGCAGCCGATCTGAATCTATCTTTCACTGATTTTCCTATAGTAAATTAAGATTAATAAAGTGTATCTACATTGTAAATCCAGTTACAAAAATTTAACATATTACAGGATACAAGTTTTTAGATGTTGTTAGTGCATTAATTCTCTTTTCTTAGGCTAAGTACACATAGCTTCCTGTGAACTGAAATCTCAAACAATGTTATCGTCTTTCTCTGCTATCCTCTATGCCCTCCTTTGTAATGAGGACAAGGAGAGGCGCCTGTAGTCCAAATCTGGAGAGCAGCCTGCCTAATCCTTCCCCCCCAAGCACTCAAGTTGGATGCATTTGTGGTATGAAATATCCTTGTATCTGTATACACATCAAAAAAACTTTCAGTTTCCATGTTAAAAAAGTCTTTCTTTTGAAAAGAATACCCTGAAGTTAAGAGAATCTGTAATTTTTTCCAATTTAGGGCAAGAGGTGCACTAGATAGCACCATGATATCCTTACTCCTTCCATTGGTGTATGAGTGGGGGTCGATGCGACACTCCCGGCTTACTTCCACAATATGTACTGGGTACTAGAGAAGCCACTCAAGCCAGTGTTCAGATCAGTCATGTGGGGGCACAGAGTGGGTCAACACTATACTCAGTGGCTTAATGATTAGCACTTCCGCCTTTCAGTACTGGGTTCCTCAGTTTGAGTTCTGGTCAGGACTCACTCTATCTGCATGGGGTTTGCATGTTCTCTCTGTGCTTCCGTGGGTTTTCCACAGGTAATCCGGTCTTCTCCCACACTCCAAAGACCTTCTTGTAGGTTAAATGGTTTCTTTCTAAAATTGGCCCCAGTATGATATTCTACTGAGTATGCCCAAGATGGCTGCCCCTACAGAAGATAAAGCTTGTTGAGTCCCCTGGGGGAAAAAACGCTATAGGAATATTTATTATAGCAATAATAATAATAGCTGCAATTTAGGGTCAATCAGTCAAGGACTTACAGCTATATCTAGGGAGCAAGTAAAAAGCAAAGGTATTGCACACTGGGATGTGTGAAGACAAATTGATAAAGCTTAGTTCTGTCAGTGGCGATGCAGGGGTACAGCCTTGTGTTTTTTACTAAATGGGGAACCTCCCAGTTGTCACTTATTTTGACAAGAATTGTGAAAGTGCAGAAGAGAAACATTATGCCTATTAAGCCCTGTACACACGATCAGATTTCCTATGGATTCTAGTCCGATGGATTTGTCGATCGGATATCCGATGAAACAGTTTTCCATCAGTCTTGCCCACACACCATCAGTCGAAAAACCGACCGTTCCAAACGCGGTGACGTAAACACTCCGATGAGCCGAGAAAAATTAAGTTTAATGCTTCTGAGCATGCGTCGACTTGATTCTGAGCATGCGTGGGTTTTTGATCCAATGGACTTGCCCATAGACGATCAGAGTTTTCGATCGGTTTTTTATCCATCGGAAAAATTTAAAACATGTTCTATTTTTTAAAACAGATGGGAAAAAGACCGATGGGTCCCATACACGATCGGTTTGTCTTATGAAAATAATCCATCGGACGAAAATCCATAGGATATCCGATCGTGTGTACAGGGCTTAATAGTTAGAAAAAGTAGGCAGGAACCTTCACATAGGCCTATCTGGATATTCAGTCCTTAGAGAAAGCCCAGAATTTTCTGCAAAATCACACAGGTGCCCCATCAAGGGGTGGGAGCGGCTAGCTGAGTCTCTCAGTGATGCGCTGAGAGGCTGAGCTAGCTGCCGGTCAGGAATCCGGGTGGATCCTGACATTATTGGTGGAATCCCTGCAGAGCTTGGTCCGGAATTATCACACTGTCGACTGAATCTATGTCCAGGAATGCAGAACAAAGTGCAAGGGTTGAACCAGGAGAGGGGATGCTTGTGCTGGGGGGGGGGGGGGGGGATTTCAGTAGGGAGGAATAATTTGTGCTGGGAAGAGTAATTTAGAGGGAGTTGTGCTAGGAGGAGGGATTTGTGGGAATTTGTCCTAGGAGAGGGATTGAAGAAAGAAGATTTGTGCTGGGAGGGGAGATGGGGTGATTGTGTACTAAGAGCCGGTGGGAGAATTTGGGGGTAATAGGAGGGATTGGGGGGGGGGGGAATTGTGCAGGCAGGGGAGATTTGGGGGAAGAAGATTTGTGCTAGGATAGAAAGTTTCTAGGTTGGTGAATTTTTGGGGTGAGGGATATTTGTACTAGGAGGGGGAATTGGGGTGGCATTTGTGTCCATTAATAATGATTTTCATGTATTTTTTGTGTGAAAATATTATATAAAATACCGTCAAGTGTGTGTGTGAGGGGGCCCCGTCAGGTAGGCTGTACAGGACCCCATGATTCCTAACAGCAGCCCTGGCTGTAATCATCTAAAATGTTCCGTAAGGACAAACTGCTAAAGGTGGCAGCTCCAAACAAGTATCCCATGACACTAGAAAGTGTCATGGAATACACCCGCTTTGCACCCGCTCACCAAATCCTCTGTGCGATAAACGGGATGAATATAAATTAATGATTTAAAAAAAACATTTTTTTGATTTAAATCAATTTTTTTTGATTTTTATCAAATTTATTTTAATAAAATGCTTTTGGAGTAAAAATCTATCTAAAGATAGTTTTCTATTTAAGATACATTAATAATTTAGTTTATTCAGCATGAAATGGAGCTTAGTTATGTAGCATGAGGCTGTATATTCTGCAATATTTTAAATGTTTGGTAAACTCATTCAATGAATCCAAGCTCTGCAAGCTGAGATAACATGCACTGCATTGATGCATTCACACAATTTCACGGTAACCATGAGATAAACTAAAGTTCAGGAATATTCCTTTATCCCATTGTTTTGCAAATAAATTTACACTACAAACTGTATGATTGAAGCGGTTCTGATATTGCTGTTCTTCTTACCTGACAGCTTATTATTCTAAATAGGAAACCTTCAATTTGTTTGCAAATTTTAAAGATTCTAACTACCAGCAAGAATAAGTGCTTACATTTAAAGAGCACCTGTCATTTCATATCCATCATGGCAGAGCCTGTTAGCGGGCATCCACTCATCTGCTGCTGCCACATCCCTCACCTTGTTGTGTCACTGCCACATCACCAGCCGTCCCATTAATGTGAATGAGACTGTCGGTGAGTCAACAGCGGGTCAGAGGAGGAGCCACTGCGGGACAGGGATGACAGTTGCTTTTTAAAAATTATGATTTAAATCGAGTTGATTTAAAACAAGCCTTTTTACTTGTGATTTAAATCATGATTTAAATTGACTTGATTTAAACCAAATCCACCCTGGCGATGACACAACGGTAATCCCAGATGCTGGTTCAGGCTCCTGACGCTCCTAGCAATGCAGTAAGGCACAGGATCCCCTGAAAGGGCGTGGACTGTGTGGGTGACACTGTTCCTGGCTCCCCTCAGTCTCCTGGCAGCACTCTCCCAGGAGTCTCTGGAAAAGCGTAGGTTTGTCTCTCCCTTAGGTGGAGTTCCACCACATAGTACTGTCACCTCACCACTCCTGTCCTCTGTCCCCTCTGTTGGGTGTAGAGTCGACTTTGGGACAGCAAAGGGGCTTGTGAGGCTTGTTATCTCTCTCCCTCTCAGCCAACCAGGGGAGGGCTGGCAGCCTTAGGCCTGGGGGGCAAGTCCAGCCAAGTGGCCCACTGAACACTGACCCACAGGCCAGCAGCCAGGAGGACCCACAGGCCAGCGGCCAGGAGGACCCCAGCAGCCAGCAGGACCCACAGGTCAGATGGCGGCCAGCAGGACCCACAAGTCGGCTGGCGGCCAGCAGGACCCACAAGTCTGCTGGCGGCCAGCAGGACTCACAAGTCGGCTGGCGGCCAGCAGGACCTACAGGTCGGTTGGCGGCCAGCAGGACCCACAAGTCGGCTGGCGGCCAGCAGGACCCACAGGTCAGCTGGCGGCCAGCAGGTCCCACAGGTCAGCTGGCGGCCAGCAGGACCCACAGGTCAGCTGGCGGCCAGCAGGACCCACAGGTCAGCTGGCGGCCAGCAGGACTCACAGGTCAGTGGCTTGCTCCCAGCAGGACCCACAAGCAATGGCCATCTCCCAGCAGGACCCACAGCCCATTGGAGTTACTACCAAACTTCCAGTGCTGCAAATCAAATGTACAGTGCACTTAAAACAAACAGTCCATCAGAGAGCAACTGCTCTTGTGCACATTGCTGGACGAAGATGGGGCTCAAGCAAGTGGCTGACAGATTCCTCCCTCCACACAAGTGGGTGGATGTGGGAATCCCCCCTTACTGTGACTGTCCCCTGACAGAATACACTGGTGCGGTTTGGCTGCAAGCAGCTAATTGAGCAAGGATTTCCAGCAGAAGATGATATAACAATGGGTTTCTGCCTAACATAGAGGGTTACACACCGATCAAAATTCAACCCCTGCTGAACCCGATTAATTCTGATCGGTGTGTACCCAGCTTTACCTTATCCCTGGCTTCATCTGGCTCTCTGCAATTCTGTTACTGGTCCCCTGCAGCTCCTGTGTATGTTAGGACTGACATTGGTCACACTCCAGCCTCCACTTCATACCATACGGGGTTAATCTTCCTCTATATGTGATGATGTGTTAGACCCCTTTCACACTGAGCCGCCCATAGCGTCGGCGGTAAAACGCCGCTATTTTTACCGCCGACGCTATGATGGATTTGCGGCGCATTTCGGCCGCTAGCGGGGTGGTTTTACCCCCACTAGCGGCCGAGAAAGGGTTAAAACCGCCGCAATGCACTGCTGAAGCAGCGCATTGCGAGCGGTATAGCCGCACTGTCCCATTGATTTCAATAGGCAGCAGCGGTGGAGGAGCGGTATATACACCGCTCCAAAGATGCTGCTAGCAGGACTTTTTTTACCGTACTGCTAGCGCACCGCTCCAGTGTGAAAGTCCTCGGGGCTTTCACACTGGAGACAATGGAGCAGCTTTTTAAGGGCGGATTGCAGGTGCTATTTTTAACGCTATAGTGCCTGCAATACGCTCCAGTGTGAAAGGGGTCTTAGGGAGGAGGAGAACACTGGAGCTGGCTGGAGCATAGAATCAGGTAAGTAAAAAAAGGCTATACCCCATTCTCCCCCTCCCCCACACTGCAAGAGTGGGCTTCTTCTGTACTTTCTTGGGCTGGGATAAGAAATCCCATCCTTTGCTGTGTATTCTTATATTCTTGAACAGGTTAGGAATTAGTGTGACATTTTAGGTGCTACATAGATGTAATCATACCTCCCAACCCGCACGGATTCTGCGGGTTTTTCCCGCAGGGACACCATCTTCCCGCGTTCCCGCACGGGACACTGTATTCCCGCACAGAGGGAGGAGGAGGTAAGATTGAGCGCGCCAGCGCGACAGGCAGGGAGGTGAGGCGGGACCCAGAGCGGCTGCGATCACCAGGTATGTCGGGCGGCCGGGCGGGAGGGGGCTAATTCGTCAGTTATGTTATGTTTGTGGTCCCCTCGGCACGGCGACCCCCCCGCTCAACAAAAAAAAAAAAGTCCCTATAAAAATAAGTAACTGTCCCGCGCCCCCCCCCCCCCCCATCCCGCAGTGGACATTAGAAAAGTTGGGAGGTATGTGTAATCCACATACTGTACACATTATATCTAATTAAAAATCATTATTTTTAGAAGATATAATGTGTATGTGGATTACATCTATGTAGCACCTGAAATGTCACACTAATTCCTAACCTGTTGAAGAATTTTACTTTCACTTTCAATAAACCTGCAGTGAAAAGTACAAAGCAGGTTCACATCACAGTATGCAGAGCAGTGGAGACTTACAGTAAGTAGAAGATGATCCAGTCTCCCTCCCATGCTGTACACAATCTTCACTCTGCCCTGGAGGAGGTCTCTGCAGTGTGCTGGGCGGGACCCAATCATCGATGCTGCAGTGTGAGGTTCTTCCTTCCCTGCAGGGACTGTATCATCTCCGATCTGGGGTAGGGGGGGACTCAGGAACTCAAGGAGGGAGCCTGGAAATGGGTGTATCTGCTGCCACAGAGCAACAAACAGGGGCACATAAATTTTGTTTTGGGCTGGCAATAGGGGCATACAAGGGATACAACCAGACTTTGTGGGCAGATTTTCCTGCTCACAACCTGGCGCTCCCTCCAACCCCCCTGTACCGCCCCTGCTTGCAGCCACCCAGCTTGCAGCCATCCAGCTCCCAGCCCGAGCCAGTGAGTCACACCCCCCTCTGCCTGCCTCTGAAGACTCCATCTGCGAGAGTTGTAGTTTCCGGCTGCTGCGCACCGCTGCTCAGTTCTCTCCACCCATCGCCACCAGGAACTTGAGCACGGTCCGGACTACAACTCCCAGAATGCAGCACAGGAACAACACAGCCAATCGGCGGCCGCCACGATCGACCTCCTGCTGCCTGCATAAAAAAAAATATGTCAGCAGACAGCGGCCCTTTTGAGTATAAATTTGGCGGCCTGGGGGGAAATTTCCACTCTGCCCCCCCCTGCCAGCCCGCCCCTGCAGCCAACTCTCCTCACTCTGTCCCCTTAGACATGCTCTCCTCCTATCTGGGTCAAACACCCTCCTCCTCTTTCTTTTCCCAAGCTACCGGCTAACCTCTCCTCCTCCTGACATGCCTGCTCCTCCCTGTAGTTTTTCCTTGGCTTAGAAAGTGGAGCCAACTGTCTTCGGGTGAAGAGCCTGCTGGTGAGTGTGAGGAGAACAGAGGCGGCAGGTGGCACCCGCTACAAGAGCTTTGGTCATACTTCTCCTTTAACCACTTAAGCCCCGGACCATTTTGTAGCTAAAGGACCAGAGGTGATTTCAGAATTTTGCACTGCGCTGCTTTAACTGTAAATCGTGCGGACATGCAATGTTGTACCCAAACGAAATTTGCGTCCTTTTCTTCCCACAAATAGAGCTTTCTTTTAATGGTATTTGATTGCCTCTGTGATTTTTATTTTTTGCGATATAAACGGAAATAGACCGAAAATTTTGAAAAAAAATGATATTTTCTACTTCTTGTTATAAGAAAAATAGAATAAACTCAATTGTAGTCATACATTTAGGCCAAAATGTATTCAGCCACATGTCTTTAGTAAAAAAAATGTCAATAAGCGTATATTTATTGGTTTGCGCAAAAGTTATAGCGTCTACAAACTAGGGTAAATTTTCTGGAATTTACACAGCTTTTAGTTTATGACTGCCTATCTCATTTCTTGAGGTGCTAAAATGGCAGGGCAGTACAAAACCCCCCAAAATGACCCCATTTTGGAAAGTAGACATCCCAAGGAAATTGCTGAGAGGCATGTTGAGCCCATTGAATATTTTTTTTTTTGTCTCAAGTGATTGAATAATGACTAACAAAAAAAAAAAAAAAAGTTGTCACTAAATGATATATTGCTCACACATGCCATGGTTATATGTGGAATTGTACCCCAAAATACATTTTGCTGCTTCTCCTGAGTACGGGGATACCACATGTGTGGGACTTTTTGGGAGCCTAGCCGCGTA
The DNA here is from genome assembly GCA_029206835.1 of Rana muscosa. Classification (NCBI taxonomy): domain Eukaryota; kingdom Metazoa; phylum Chordata; class Amphibia; order Anura; family Ranidae; genus Rana; species Rana muscosa. The sequence goes on from CM055118.1 coordinate 111,661,041, forward strand.
CGGGCCCCCGAAAACCAAGCACCGCCTTCAGGATTTCTAAGGGTGCAAATTTTTGATTTCACTCCTCACTACCTATCACAGTTTTGAAGGCCATAAAATGCCAAAATAGCACAAAACCCTCCCAAATGACCCCATTTTAGAAAGTAGACACCCCAAGGAAATTGCTGAGAGGCCTGTTGAGCCCATTGAATATTTTTTTTTTTTGTCCCAAGTGATTGAATAATGACAAAAAAAAATAAAAATTTCAAAAAGTTGTCACTAAATGATATATTGCTCACACATGCCATGGTTATATGTGGAATTACACCCCAAAATACATTTTGCTGCTTCTCCTGAGTACGGGGATACCACATGTGTGGGACTTTTTAGGAGCCTAGCCGCGTACGGGACCCTGAAAACTAAGCACCGCCTTCAGGATTTCTAGGCACAAATTTTTGATTTCACTCCTCACTACCTATCACAGTTTCGAAGGCCATAAAATACAAAAATAGCACAAAACCCCCCCAAATGACCACATTTTGGAAAGTAGACACCCCAAGCTATTTGCTGAGAGGCATGGTGAGTATTTTACAGCTCTCATTTTGTTTTTGAAAATGAAGAAAGAAAATATTTGTTTGTTTTTTTTTTTTTTTTAATTTTCAAAACTTTGTGACAAAAAGCGAGATCTGCAAAATACTCACAATACCTCTCAGCAAATAGCTTGGGGTGTCTACTTTCCAAAATGGGGTCATTTGGGGGGGTTTTGTGCCATCTGGGCATTCCATGGCCTCCGAAACTGTGATAGGCAGTGAGAAGTGAAATCAAAAATTTACACCCTTAGAAAGCCTGAAGGCGGTGATTGGTTTTTGGGGTCCCGTACACGGCTAGGCTCCCAAAAAGTCTTACACATGTGGTATCCCCGTACTCGGGAGAAGCAACAGAATATATTTTGGGGTGTAATTCCACATATGCCCATGGCATGTTTGAGCAATATATCATTTAGTGACAACTTTGTGCAAAAAAGAAAAAAAAAATTTTTTCCGCAACTTGTGTCAACATATAAAATATTCCATGGACTCGACATGCCTCTCAGTATATAGCTTGGGGTGTCTACTTTCCAAAATGGGGTCATTTGGGGGGGTTTTGAACTGTTCTGGCATTTTATACACAACATTAGGAAGCTTACATCCACTCTTCTAACCACTTGAAGACAAAGCCCTTTTTGACACTTTTTGTTTACATGAAAACATATTTTTTTTTGCAAGAAGATTATGTTGAACCCCCAAACATTATATATATTTTTAAAGCAAAGGCCCTACAGATTAAAATGGTGGGTGTTGCATTTTTTTTTCCACACAGTATTTGCGCAGCGATTTTTCAAACGCATTTTTTGGGGAAAAAATACACTTTTTTTAATTTTAATGCACTAAAACACACTATATTGCCCAAATGTTTGATGAAATAAAAAAGATGATCTTAGGCCGAGTACATAGATACCAAACATGACATGCTTTAAAATTTCGCACAAACGCGCATTGGCGACAAACTACATACATTTTTAAAACCCTTTAAAAGCCTTTACAGGTTACCCCGTTAGATTTACAGAGGAGGTCTACTGCTAAAATTACTGCCCTCGATCTGACCTTCGCGGTGATACCTCACATGCATGGTGCAATTGCTGTTTACATATGACGCCAGACCGACGCTTGCGTTCGCCATTGGGCAAGAGCAGGGCAGGACAGGGGTGCTTTTTTTTTATTATTAATTTTTGCTTTTTTATTTTATTTTTAAATTGTTCCTTCCATATTTTTTTTTATTTTTATCATTTTTATTATCTCAGGGAATGTAAATATCCCCTATGATAGCAATAGGTAGTGACAGGTAGGGCTGGGCGATTTTCCCCCCCAAAAAAATCTGCGATTTTTTTAATAAAAAACTTGATTTACGATTCGATTCGATTTTTTTTTTTTTATTATTATATTAATTGAAGTGCATTAACAAACAAAATTGCAAAGGCAAACCCTTTCTCTAACTGCAAAGTCAGTGTGCAGTGTGCAACAAAGGTTGTTAAACATCCAAATTATTAATACTGTGTTTGGATTTAGCTAATAAAACAACAAAAAATCTTGAGGTTACTCTTAGTTGAATTGAACTGTGCCCATGCCTCACTGTGCCCGTGTCTCACTGTGCCCAATGCCTCACTGTGCCCAATGCCTCACTGTGCCCAATGCCTCACTGTGCCCATGCTTCAATCACTGTGCCCGTACCTGATGCAGATTTTCATGGGATACGGATTTTACTGCTACACCGGCGGCCATTCCAGTATTCAAAAGCCACTCCTCCTCCTCGTCTGTGATAGGCGGAATACTCAATTTCCCAGCATTCAGTGTTCCGCCTATCATGGACATCCGCTCATCCTCATAACACAGACAAGGATGACAGGATGTCCGTGATAGGCTGAACACTGCCTGCTGTGAAATTGAGTGTTCCGCCTATCACAGACAATGAGGACTCGGGAGGCGCGGCTTTTGAACACTGCAATGGCCGCCATCTGTCTGCATGACACACTGCTCAGGTAGGCAGACGGTGGCTTGCGGTTAGTTAGTGTTACATTACATCTACTCGCGGCGGCTGCGGCGAGTAGATGTAATTGGGGTAACGCCACCAAGTGCCATTCCGGATACGCCCCCTGCAGTCCTGCAACGGAAACTTTGAAGGAAAAAAATAATAATTAAATAAATAATAATAAAAAAAAAATCTAAAAAGATTTTCTTCAAATCTAAATCGATTTGAACTCAAAACTCGATTCAAGATTAAAATCGATTTTTTTCCCAGCCCTAGTGACAGGTACTCTTTTTTTGAAAAAACTGGGGTCTTCTAGACCCTAGATCTTTCCACTGCCCTCAAAGCATCTGACCACACCAAGATCGGTGTGATAAAATGCTTTCCCAATTTCCCAATGGCGCTTTTTATATCCGGGGGGGGCATTCCCTCCCACTGCTTGTAAAAGCAGTCCAGAGGCTAATTAGCCACTAGGATTGCTTTTACATGAAAGCCGGCCGCTGGCTGAAAAGAATGATACCAAGATGATACCTAAACCCGCAGGCATCATTCTGGTATAAACATTCAAAGTCCAGCAACATACCAGTACGTTGCTGGTCCTTGTTGGACATGTATTGTAATCTTTTTTTTTCAAGCAGCCAGTTGGCTGAACGAAAAAAGAGATTGATCGGTGGGTATGCCCACCATTAGAATACCGCCCTTCATCCACCCACTTCTAATGATGGGCATACATGCACCATTTATATATGCCAAAGCATGGGGGCATCCTCCCGCAAAAAAGTTATGCCGCACACACATGGTCGGACTTTTCCACGGGCAAGCCTCCGTCGGAATTTCGACCGTATGTACGCGGCATTAGGAGCAAAATCGCTCCTCCGCTCCTCCGCCCCTGCTGCCCCAATGCTTCGGCATATATGCTTTTTTTTTTTAACTGTGGTGGTGAAATCACCTCCTACAGCACTGGAGTCGCAGGGATCAGGCCTGTCTCTGCGAACGCTGCAGTTATGTGTGTTGTGTTTTGTAAGTGACAGTGATTGATCGATACTGCACTTGGGTGGCCTGGGCTGGACCGAGGGGCAAAACGCAGGTGCTAGCAGGTATCTGGGCTGATCCCGCTAACACTGCGTTTTTGGGAACCCTAAACTGCTGGGGACGCTAGTATAGATCTGATCAGATCAGATATTGATCTGATCAGATACTATACCACTAAGGGGGGTGTATGCTTCACGCATGGGTGTTGGCATTACTGGCACTAACCTGACGCTGCCTGGGGTGTGACGCAGACCCTCTCTGACGCTAAAACCTAATTGATATCACCCGCCGGGCGATCAGGGGGTTAAACCTTTATTGGGTTATATATACGGCGGGTGCCCTGACACTATAAAAAGCAAACTAACTAACCAGCGTCACCCGTAACACTTATATGGTGATCACTGGTGAAAGGGTTAAATAGGGGCAATTAGGGGGTTAAAACCTTTATCAGATAATATATGGGGGTACCTGACGCTATAAAAACCTGCGGCGAACCTAAAAAAAATTACTGGCTACCGATCTGCATCACCGACGCTAAGACAGTGATCAGAAAAATTATCACTTAGCGACAGTGGTGATAGGGGGTGAAAGGGTTATCTGGGGGGCGATCAAGGGGGTGAAACCTTTATTAGATAATTTATGGGGGTACCTGACGCTATAAAAACCTGCGGCGAACCTAAAAAAAATTACTGGCTACCGATCTGCATCACCGACACTAAGACAGCGATCAGAAAAACGATCGCTTAGCGACAGTGGTGATAGGGGGTGAAAGGGTTACCTGGGGGGCGATCAAGGGGGTTAAACCTTTATTAGATAATTTATGGGGGTACCTGACGCTATAAAAACCTGCGGCGAACCTAAAAAAAATTACTGGCTACCGATCTGCATCACCGACGCTAAGACAGCGATCAGTAAAATTATCGCTTAGCGACAGTCGTGATAGGGGGTGAAAGGGTTACCTGGGGGGCGATCAAGGGGGTTAAACCTTTATTAGATAATTTATGGGGGTACCCGACGCTATAAAAACCTGCGGCGAACCTAAAAAAAATAACTGGCTACCGATCTGCATCACCGACGCTAAGACAACGATCAGAAAAATGATCGCTTAGCGACAGTGGTGATAGGGGGTGAAAGGGTTACCTGGGGGGCGATCAAGGGGGTTAAACCTTTATTAGATAATTTATGGGGGTACCCGACGCTATAAAAACCTGCGGCGAACCTAAAAATAATTACTGGCTACCGATCTGCATCACCGACGCTAAGACAGCGATCAGAAAAATGATCGCTTAGCGACGGCGGTGCTAGGGGGTGAAAGGGTTATCTGGGGGGTGATCAGGGGGTTAAACCTTTATTAGGGGGGTTAGGGGGCTACACTGGACCTAAAACTATTTTTAGTGACACTTTTACAGTCACAAATGTCACTGATTGCAGTGATCAGTAAATAAATGGTCACTGCAATCAGTGACACTGTGACTGGGGGCTGGGGGGTGATCTGGGGGGGCCTGGGGGAGCGATTTGTGTGCCTATGTGTCCTGGTGTCAGTGTAGTGTTAGTGTACTGACCTGTGTGTCTTCTCTTGTACGGCGCTCGGTATATGTGAGCGCCGCATGAGAGATGACATCACTTCCTCCTGCTTCCTCTGCCTGTGTTTACATTACACAGCAGAGGGAGCATTTTCATTCGCCGGGAGCGATCGCGGGGGGGTGGCCGGAATCGAATGGCCGCCCCCTCATCTCGGATCGCTCCCCAATGAATACCGACCGCTCACTGTATAGGAGGGGGGTCCGATCGGACCCCCCAACTGTACAAAGGCAATCACGTACACTGTACGTGATTGTGCCTGTCGGTGCCATTCTGCCGACGTACATATACAGTGAGCGGTCGTTAAGTGGTTAATGAAAAATAGATTACAGATTCTTTAAATCTTGTATGTACAGTAAAACCTTGGTTTGAGAGTAACTTAGTTTGAGAGCGTTTTGCAAGACAAGCAAAATGTTTAAATAAATTTTGACTTCATATACAAGCGATGTCTTGATATACAAGTAGCGTCATGTCACAACTGAGTATAAAAGAGAAGAGAGGCGCCTCTAAGTGTAGCAATATTGTTACATTTATTGAAGGTACAACATTTAGCAACATATTGCTACACTTAGAGGCGCCTCTCTTCTCTTTTATACTCTGTAGCTCGTGTTGAATTTTGCTTCTAATCCCCTTGTGGATGGACATTTTATGGTTAAACAACCTATCACATCGCTATACTCTTTTTTAATGGACTATAACCTGAAGAATTTATGAATAAATGGTTGTGGAACAAATCATCTGCGTTTCCATTATTTCTTATTGCTTTGATATAAGTGTTTTGGATTACAAGCATGTTTCTAGAACAAATTATGCTCGCAATCCAAGGTTTTACTGTATATGTATTATTTTTGGAGAATAAGAATATTGTTTAGTGTCACTTTAAATTCTCAGCTGCAGCTTTGCCGATTTGTTATTCTGGCATGATCATTTATTCATATGCTTGTTCGAAGAAAGATTTTTTTTTCTTTTTTATGCATGTATTTCTTTATTGAGTATAGCAAGAAAAGTACATGGTACAAGTGCCGTGCATATCAGTATAGCACAGAAACATCAGCTGTGATAAAGGAGCTTGTAAGTGGTTATTGCATAAAGTCAAAACACATTTTTTGCTGACATACAACAAATTTTCCAATATATAAGCTGTTGTATTTTCTCACTGCGGTGTGTATAAAGATAGGTGAATTTGTAGCTGGACCATGGAAGAAAGAAACATTTTATCAGGCAGGATGTACACCCCAATCAGGAAAGGTCCCAGCTTCAGTAGAGTTATGGAGCACGTCCTATATTTGTTCTCCATGGACTTATTGTGTGCAGGGGCAGATCCAGAGTCTAGTCTCGAGAGGGGCACTACCAGAAAATTTTGCGGGCAATTTGTCGGGGCAATGGCTGGTGTTGGCGCTTCAATCATCACGGCGCCATGGTTGAGATGGTGTCAGGATGATTGAAGCACATTATTACTATTATTACATTGTAATATAAAATTAAATAGTTCAACTCTCCATAATGCCAAATCAGTGGGAGCCCTAAGCATGTCACTTGCCACCGTTGCCTGCCACCAGATGCGGTTTGTCACTTGCCATGTCACTTGCCACATCCCCTGCCACCAGATGTGGATTGTCATTTGCCAATGTCGCCTGCCAAAAGATGCGGATTGTCACTTGCCAGTGGCTGTGTCCCAGAGTGAGGGCGGGCAAGGAGAGATGATGCCAGAAAGCCACTACAGATCAGAATATGCAACCAAAGTGATGTTGCATTGCGGCCATCTTGGTACACCCGCACTTGTCCACAGTAAGCCTAGGGTTAGAAGTCGGCAAGCGGACATCTTTATATACCCACCGGAGTCTTGCTTTTCAAAGTTATTTTTAACAGTAAACTCAGCTTATATAGGAAAATATAAGTTGAGTTTACTGTTAAAAATAGCTGTGAAAAGCAAGACTCCGGTGGGTGTATAAAGATGTCCGCTTGCCTACTTCTAACTCTAGGCTTACTGTGGACAAGTGCAGGTGTACCAAGATGGCCACGACGCAACATCACTTCAGTTGCATATTCAGATGGGTAGCGGCGGCTTCCTGACAGAACACCTGCCTGCTCGCTCAGTGACACGCCAGCCCGCTCACCAGCCTTACCGCCCGGCATGATTGCTCACTTACCAGCCTGCCCGTCCTCTTGCTCACCTGCCAGCGCTCACCCGCTCATTATATTCTCGGGGGGAGCAATTTCCCTGTTGCCCCCCCTGGATCCGCCCCTGATTGTGTGTAGGATTATAGCCACTCTCTCTTACTCCCTCCCAGACTATGGCATGTGTAGTGTGCATAGAACAGTACACATGACTGCAACTAGCATGCACTGCTTGCTCAAAACAAAAGTAAGTGGGGGGGGGGGGAGAGGTTCAGGAGCTCACAGAAGACAGTAGAAGGAGGCATAAATACACAGTAAGAAGAAACTTCATGAAATATAGATTTTAGGGCTATTAAGTAACCATTTACATATTGTGCAGAACAAAAACTGCAAGAATACGTTTTCGCGTGCGTGTGCAAATTTGCACGAATTTACGCGAAAATTGCGTGAACACATATGCGTGAAAATGCACTCAAATACATAAAAAAAAAAAAAAAACACATCTGAAAACGTAGATGCTCAAACAGGAGTATCGTGCGTAAGAGGTCTTAGTGTCATTTTAACTTCTACAAGAAAACATTGCCATGCAGCAATATAATTGTAAAACGCGATGCAATTATATATATATATATATATATATATATATATATATTGTGAGGGGGCTAGCTCGGCAGCGGGTATGTGTGACCCCCGGGATGGGCTCCCCACCCAAAACAGGCCCAGCAGACGGAGGTTGTGGTTTTCAAAATCAAAAAGGTGCGGTTTATTTTCTATTTACAGTGACAAAAACACAGCAAGGCAAAAAAAACATAAACAAAATAAATCCTGGCCAACTTGACCTCTGACTAAACTTACAGGTTTCCTAACTAACGACTGGGATCAGCCTAGTGCTGTCCTAGTCCCTGGTTTTAAATGTCCAAGCAAAATATAGCCACACAGGCTTTCTCTCACCGCACAGGGGTTCACTCTCCCTAGACAGTCCACACAGGTCTGCTTCCAGGCATGAGCTAACATCTAATGAATCTGGGAGTTTTTTATAGAGGCCTAAATGAGCTGACAAGCTTCAGCTGGCCTCATCAACTCCCTGTCTGCACGACGCCCAGCCCTCTCCCTAGAGGTATGAGTCATCAATGAGCCCACTAGTCTCAGCTGGGCTTATACAACTCTCCACCTAGCTGTATAAGTCAGCGTAAAGCCTGAATCTGGGCGAAATATATCTACCCCCCTGGATGCAACCAGGTGACTTTACCTTCCTGCTGTCACATACCCCCCCCTCTTGTTTTAACCTCGGGGTTGGAACACCAGCAATCAGGCATTCATGTACTCGAGACAAAGCATCCACATTCCCCATTTGAACGCCAGGGCGATGCTTTACTGTGAAGTTGAATTCCTGGAGGGCCAGGAACCACCTATTCACTCTTCTATTTGTTTCCTTGTTTTGAGCCATCCACTTTAACGGAGCGTGATCCGTAACCATGTCAAAGTGCCTACCTAGCAGGTAGTACCGAAGGGAATCTAGAGCCCACTTCACCGCTAAACACTCCTTTTCAACGGTGGCGTAATTTACCTCATGGGACTTCAACTTCCTGCTGAGGTAAATGACTGGGTGCTCTTCCCCGTTCCAGACCTGGGACAATACTGCTCCTAACCCCACATCTGACGCATCACTTTGTACGACAAAGTCTCTAGAGAAGTCGGGTGAGTACAACACTGGCTGGCTACATAAGGCTTGTTTCAAGAATTGGAATGCTGCCTCAGCCTCGGGGGTCCATTTAATCATGACCGACCCTTTCCCCTTCGTCAGGTTGGTTAGGGGCACAGCCTTAGAAGCAAAGTGGGGAATGAATCGCCGATAATACCCAGCGATTCCCAGAAAGGCTCGTACCTGCTTCTTGCTGTTGGGACGTGGCCAACTCTGGATGGCCTCGACTTTGTTGAGTTGGGGTTTTATTACTCCCCTCCCAATGGTGTACCCAAGATATTTGGCCTCCTCCTGCCCAATGGTACACTTCTTGGGGTTAGCCGTAAACCCTGCTTCCCGAACAGAGTCCAGGACTGCTTGCACTTTTGGCAGATGTGAGGCCCAATCTGTGCTATGGACAATTATGTCATCCAGGTAAGCCGCAGCATACTTCCGATGGGGCCTCAGCATCTGGTCCATTTTCCGCTGGAATGTGGCCGGCGCATTCTGTAACCCGAACGGCATTCTTTTATATTGGAACGCCCCGTCTGGGGTTACAAATGCGGTTTTCTCTTTGGCCGACTTGGCCAGGGGGATTTGCCAATACCCTTTTGTGAGGTCAAGAGTCGTCATGTATCGGGCTGTTCCCAGCCGGTCGATCAACTCATCTATACGTGGCATGGGGTAGGTGTCAAATTTTGTAACTTTGTTCAACTGACGAAAATCGTTACAAAATCGCCAGCTCCCATCCGGTTTAGGCACCAACACAATGGGACTAGACCAATCACTTTGGGACTCCTCTATCACCCCTAAGTTCAGCATTCTCTGTACTTCCTCCCGTATTGCCTCCCGTCGGGCCTCTGGGATCCGATAGGGTTTTAACTTCACCCTTTCACCGGGCAGGGTAATAATGTCATGCTCTACCCCAGATGTTTGTCCCGGCAGCTCAGAGAATACCTCCTTGTTGCGAAGTACAAACTCCTTAACCTCCTGTTGTTGGGGTTGTGACAAGGTGGCTGCGATTCCAACCTCAGGAATCACGCAACCAGTTTGAGCTGGTGACCAAGTGTCTGCGACTAGGGACTCTCTATCCCTCCAGGCTTTCAACAGATTAACGTGATAGATCTGTTCGGGCTTTCGCCTTCCTGGTTGTCTGACCTTGTAATTCACTTCGCTCACTTTTTCCATTATCTCGTAGGGGCCTTGCCATTTGGCAAGGAATTTACTTTCAACCGTAGGGACAAGTACCAATATCCTATCCCCCGGGGAAAAGGTACGGGTCTTGGCTCCACGGTTGTACACTCTCTGCTGTGCCAACTGCGCTTGGGCCAAATGTTCCTTCACGATGGGCATTACCTGTGCAATTCGATCTTGCATCAGGGCGACATGCTCAATCACACTCCTGTGGGGAGAACTCTCACTTTCCCAAGTTTCCTTGGCAATATCCAACAGCCCTCTTGGGTGTCTCCCATACAGTAACTCAAAGGGGGAGAATCCCGTAGAGGATTGGGGCACCTCCCTAATAGCAAACATCAAATAAGGAAGTAGACAGTCCCAATCCCTTCCATCTCTATCCACCACTTTCTTCAACATTTGTTTTAGGGTTTTGTTGAATCTTTCAACCAGCCCATCGGTTTGGGGGTGATACACAGATGTACGCAATTGCGTCACTTTGAACAATTTACACAGCTCTTTCATAACCCGGGACATAAAGGGTGTACCTTGGTCCGTAAGCAGTTCTTTACAAATACCCACCCGGCTAAAAACAAGAGATAGCTCTTTGGCTATGGTTTTGGCCGAGGTATTTCTGAGAGGGATCGCTTCTGGATAACGGGTGGCATAGTCCATTATAACCAATATGTACTGGTGCCCCCTAGCGGACTTGATTATAGGACCTACCAAATCCATTGCGATTCTCTCAAACGGGACCTCAATGATGGGTAGAGGGACCAGCGGGCTACGGAAATGTGGCATCGGGGCCGACCTCTGACACACAGGGCAGGAGGAACAATAATTTTCTATGTCCTTCATCACCCCAGGCCAATAGAATCTCTGTAATACCCTCTCTCGGGTTTTCTCTGTCCCCAGATGACCTCCAAGAATGTGCCCATGGGCCAACTCCAACACCAACTTCCTGTAAGGTTTGGGCACCACCAGCTGCTCAACGGTTTCTTCTGCCCTTTTTGCCACCCGATACAGTAGGTCCTTCTCTACGCTGAAGTATGGGTAAGTGCCAGTATTATCTGGGTTCACTAACTCGCCATCTATTTTCACTACGTTTTCCCGTGCCTTTATTAGGGCGGGGTCTTTCAACTGTTCTGTGGCAAAGTTTTCCCTGTGAACCTCAAGATCAGAAAACTCCACAGACGGTAGGTTTTCGTCTGAGGAGGTGGGCTCCTCTCCAGTTTCTTGAGTCTCCCCTGCCAATACTGACAAGGGAAATTCCGGAGAGTCCTCACCACTCTCAGGGGAGTTCTGGCTATCACATTCCTGGTACATAGGGGCACCAGTGGGGGGCTCAGGATCATCCCACAGTTCCCAGAACTTCGGAAAATCCCTTCCCACAATGGCGTCATGCGGTAACTGAGATACTAAGCCCACTGGATGAGAGAGGGTACCTTTGGGGGTCTCGAAACACACCGTAGTCACTGGATACTCTCGGGTGTCCCCATGCACACAAATAACGGCTACCTTGCTATTCCCAGAGACCTCTGTTTTAACTAACTCAGCCTTTATCAGGGTCACAAGGCTACCTGAATCCAGCAATACCACAACATTTCTACCATTAATACACATTTTGCATAAATGTTTCTCAGTTCCCCGAATGGCAGTGCATGCGACTGTCGCACACAGCGACTGACGTCTGCCCGTCAGAAAGTCACACTGCATGGGTTCCTCCACAACCGGGCAATTTGCTGCAATATGTCCCGCTTGCCGGCAGCGGTAGCAAACGATCCTTCTTGCGGCCTCTTGAGCCGCTGATTTCCCAGGCTGTTCTCGCCAAACTTGGGGTAGAGCTCCCACCCTCTCACTCTCTCCACCCTCACCCCTTGGAATCCTCTTATCCGCCCCTGGGGATGGTCTGGTCTTAGGGTGGAAAGTCCGAGTGTCTCTGGAAGAGGCCGTCAGGTTCTCTGTAGCCAAGTATTTCTCCACACGATCCACAAGACCATCGGCCGTCTCTGGGTCTCCATGGCTTACCCACCTTTGGATGGCAGTAGGAAGAGCTCTCAAAAACCGATCCATTACAACACGTTCCACAATCTTTGGTGCGGACAAAGTCTCTGGCTGTAGCCACTTTCTGCTCAGGTGAATGAGATCATACATTTGAGACCTGGGGGGTTTTCCAAGCTGGAAAGTCCAGTTATGCACACGCTGAGCCCGGACAGCCAGGGTGACACCCAGCCTTGCCAATATTTCCGCTTTTAGCATCACATAGTCTTTTGCTTGGTTAGGCTCTAGGTCATAGTAAGCTTTCTGCGATTCACCAGTTAACAGAGGAGCCACTAGTCCAGCCCACTGCTCCTCAGGCCACTTTTCTCTTTCAGCGGTCCTTTCAAATGTGGTCAAAAATACCTCTGGATCATCCTCTCCAGTCATTTTTGTCAATAAACGACTCACCCCAAAGGACGCGGTATTAGTGGGACGGCTTTCCTCACTGGTCTGCGGACGTTGCTGCATTACTGCTTCCATCTGTTGTTGTAGTCTCTGCTCTTGCTTCTGCAACAGGTCTATGAAGCGGGCCTCAGATTGCTGTTGGGCTTGTTGCTGAGCCTCCAGACTCTGTTGTAAAGTTGCAAGGCTCTGTTGATGAGCTTGCTGCTGGGCTGCAAGGCTCCTTTGCAAACCTGCATTTGTCTGCTGTTGATTGGCATTTGCTAGAGCCAGCTGTTTCAGTATCTCCTCCATGCTGGCTTAAAAAAAAACTGCCACTGGTTCTCCACCAACTGTGAGGGGGCTAGCTCGGCAGCGGGTATGTGTGACCCCCGGGATGGGCTCCCCACCCAAAACAGGCCCAGCAGACGGAGGTTGTGGTTTTCAAAATCAAAAAGGTGCGGTTTATTTTCTATTTACAGTGACAAAAACACAGCAAGGCAAAAAAAACATAAACAAAATAAATCCTGGCCAACTTGACCTCTGACTAAACTTACAGGTTTCCTAACTAACGACTGGGATCAGCCTAGTGCTGTCCTAGTCCCTGGTTTTAAATGTCCAAGCAAAATATAGCCACACAGGCTTTCTCTCACCGCACAGGGGTTCACTCTCCCTAGACAGTCCACACAGGTCTGCTTCCAGGCATGAGCTAACATCTAATGAATCTGGGAGTTTTTTATAGAGGCCTAAATGAGCTGACAAGCTTCAGCTGGCCTCATCAACTCCCTGTCTGCACGACGCCCAGCCCTCTCCCTAGAGGTATGAGTCATCAATGAGCCCACTAGTCTCAGCTGGGCTTATACAACTCTCCACCTAGCTGTATAAGTCAGCGTAAAGCCTGAATCTGGGCGAAATATATCTACCCCCCTGGATGCAACCAGGTGACTTTACCTTCCTGCTGTCACAATATATATATATATATATATATATATATACTACTGTAATCTATAATATATATCTATCGCATCTATGTATTAATTGTATAGTGTTCCTTGTTTGCTAGTCTAATCTAAGTCTGGTAGGTCTAAGGCTATAATGTTAATTATGAAGACAGACACAGTTGCTTAGTAAATCATGTTACATTTATTCCTTTAAAAATAGGAAACATATCCTAACAACAGATATCAGATACAGTCTATATCAACAATAATAATAATAATGAAAGGTACTTAACACTCCTCTCGATAACCCTCACTGGCTATACTCAGATGTAAAAGAGAGAAGGCCCCTGTGAGCCTCATGGAGTTAGGCCCAAGCCATCAGGCTTTTTCAGAGATCCATGTGGCTTAGAGACTGAGCTCTGTGTTACCAGCCCCGTTTTTTTACAAAACAGACAACATTTAAACTTCCCCCATTGCCAATCCCTTTGCCTTCTGGTCCAATCATTGTTCACAGGGCAGTCTCTCTCCAGCTTGCTTGTAGAGTATTGTCTTACCCATATGAGCCAGACCCCCTGCTATGTAGACTTTGCCTGGGGCAAAATTCCTCTGTGGTTTTCTAGAAAACCATGGGATTGCAAGTGTCATACCAGATGTGTGGAAATTTTCGGAATATACTAGATTGTTCTCCAACAATAATACAGCTGTTATTCAGCAAGCAAACCGGCTTCCCTATTTTAGAATCCTAATGCAATAAAAGGCTCATAATTCAGCTTGAGTGAAATTTTAAAAATAAGAGGCAACACATATAAATTGTTAGGAATATGCACATAAATAAATGCCTGCATCCTGGCTATGTGAATGTCATTGTCATTTATTAACCCTTTTATCTAGATTACTGGAGCCTGGACTGAATAGCTGCATTTCCGTGGACCGGCTAATTTATTAACTTGTAGTCTTCGGGGGCTGACAAGGTGACAGCGGAATCCATCATAGAAGCGCAAGGTAACGCTATTCATGCTGTATATGGCATAATACCTTTTTTATTTTAAGAAAGATAAAGCTGCATAGTGCCATGTAATAACATATAATGATGTTCACAACAAAAAAAATCTTAGCGCTGTATAATTTAGGGAGGAACTGCACATTTTTAAGTGGTTTGAACTCTTTTCGGAATAATAGTAAAATAACAAGTTAAATCAATCACTGAGCTCTTAATGCAATCCAAGAAACAAAGCAACTTTGCTAAAAGAGAAGGTCTGAGTTTTTAAATATGTTTTCTTAAGTTTTTTTTTTTTTTCAGTGCTAAAATTCTTTTTTTTTAGTTTTTTTTGCAATTAGGTAATGGACTGGCCAAATTTCAATCCATGTATGGGCAGGCTGGTTGTACTGATCCATTGATCAACTTCAATACAACCATCCTGTCTTATTTTTTAATGTGATCACTGCCGGTGGCTAAAGCCGCATGCAATGATCATTGTATTCTAATGGCTGGGAAACCTCCCGCTGTCAGAATACAATAGCTCTGTGTGAGGGAATCCCCAAAAAAACATGGGATGTCACACAACAAAAATGCACTGAAAATCACATCATGCTGCAGCTGCACTAGAACCCAGGCTAAAAGTGCCAAAAATAGCCAAAATGGGAAGGGTTTAAACCCTTGTCAGTTTATTTTCTGACATTCCTTTCCCCGTTGGGGAAAATTTTCTTTACTTCCTGTCAAGCAGACATAACCAGAACAAGTGTCCTTATCAGAAAATTTACTCTCACCTGTTGTTCATGTGACAGCTCTAAAATTTAGGATTTCCCACTACTTTATATCTAGGTGATAGTGGTCTCCAGGGCATGAGTTGTATCTCAACAGCTGGGAAAGAGACATTAAAAAGAAAAAAACCTGACAGAGTTTCTAACCCTTTCCTAATCTAAACAAGAGGAAAACATTCTGACTTTAATAGACTGTTACACTTTAGTACACTTTAAGGCCTCATGTTCACTGCTGCTGGTAAACGGACGTTTAGGAGCAGTTGGGCATTTTTTTCAACTGCTCCTGAACTCTCCTCTATGTTATCTTATCAGTACATGTACACTGGTTCATTTATAGTCGTTTCTAGGCAGTTGAGTTTAGAGGCTTTTTTTGGAACGCAAAAAAAATGGTTTCAGAAGCTGAGTTTAGAGGCATTTCAAGTGCCAAATGCTTCTAAACGCGGCTAAACGCGGTAACTTGTGGCATGTAAACGTGGCAAAATGGATGTTTTAAATGTGGGTTACTATCTGTCAAGTTAACCACTTCAGCCCCGGAGGATTTGGCTGCCCAATGTCCGGGGCCATTTTTTGCGATTCGGCACTGCGTCGCTTTAACTGACAATTGCGTGGTCGTGCGACGTTGCACCTAAACAAAATAGGCGTCCTTTTTTCCCCACAAATGGAGCTTTCTTTTGGTGGTATTTGATCACCTCTGCGGTTTTTATTTTTTGCGCTATAAACAAAAAAGAGCGACAATTTAGAAAAAAAGCAATATTTTTTACTTTTTGCTATAATAAATATCCCCAAATAAATATAAAAAAAATAATTTCTTTCTCAGTTTAGGCCGATATGTATTCTTCTACATATTTGTGGTAAAAAAATGTTTTATTAGTAATGTCGATTTTTATCGGGACTGCGACATTATGGCGGACACATCGGACACTACTTTGGGACCGTTATCATTTTTACAGCGATCAGTGCTATAAAAATGCACCGATTACTGTGTAAATGACACTGGCAGGGAAGGGGTTAACCACTAGGGGGCGAGGAAGGGGTTAAGTGTGTACTAGGGAGTGATTCTAACTGTGGGGGGGCTGGGCTACAAGTGACACGACATTGATGATGGGGAGCAGTAGATCACTGTCCTATCACTAGGCAGGACAGGGAAATGCCTTGTTTACATAGGCATCTCCCTGTTCTGCCGCTCCGTGAGACGATCGCGGGCACCCGGCGGACATCAAGTCTCACCGAGCATGCGGCGGAGGAGCCACCAGCGACGTGCGCACGGCCGCACGGCGGCCCATTCAAAGGGACATAAAGCCTTATACATAACTCCACACAAATTATTTCAGTTTTGGATAGAGTGGAGAAGAATTCAGATTTCTGTGAAGTGTTTGTTTCTGGCTGTGACCCTGTCATGGGGAGATTTCCCCTCATTTCCTGTCCTTTTGACATTTATACAAGAAATGATGAAAGCAGTTGTCATCGGGACACGAAGTCACAGACAGCACTAATGACATTGTCAGTCTGTAATGTGTTGTCTGGGTCTTTTTTGAATAAATGTCCACAATAAGGACACAAATAACAATAAAAAACCATCAGATGCTATAACCATTGCCCACTCTATCCAAAATAAAAACAAGAAGTTTTGGATAGAGCTTGAAGAGGTGCAATGTCACACAAGAAAAAAATTGCACTTTTTAAAAAGGGTGTAACTATCTCCATGGTAAGGGCCCATGTATAGATTTTAGCTGCAGCTATTTACAAAAGTACCTGCACGTGATTTTGTTTCCCGGGTCTCTGTCTTCTTACAGTACAAGCACCCCCCCCCCCCCACACACACACAGTTAGAAAGCACTCCCAGGGAACACATTTAACTCTTTGATTGTCTCTGATGTTAACCCCTTCTTAGGCAGTGTCATTAGTACAGTTACAATGGATAATATTTAGCACTCGTCACTGTATTAGTGTCATTGCACTGGTCCCCAAAAAAGTGTCAAAAGTGTCATTTAGTGTCCGATTTGTCCGCCGCAATTTCGCAGTCCCGCTTTCAGTCGCTGATCGCCGCCATTACTAGTAAAAAAATAAAAAAATAAAAATTCCATCAAAATATCCCATAGTTTATAGACACTATAACTTTTGCGCAAACCAATCAATATACGCTTATTGGGATTTTTTTTAAAACAAAAATACATATTGGCCTAAATTGATGAAGAAATTCTATTTTTTTTTTTGTTTATAGCGCAAAAAATAGTGATCAAATACCACCAGAAGAAAACTCTATTTGTGGGAAAAAAAGGGAAATCAATTTTATTTGTGTACTGCGTTGAACGACCACGCAATTATCAGGTAAAGTAACGCAGTGCCGTATTACAAAAATGGCCTGGTCATGAAGGGGGGTAAACCTTCCGGAGCTGAAGAAGTTAAGGAATATCCTACTGGAGGCAGAACACTCACAATCACACATTCAAGGTGGATGGGAGAATCCTCCCCGCTGAGCCTTTGTATTCCCTGCCGTCACAATACACCATAGCCGGCAGGGCTGATCGAATAAGGAAAAACTTTTTTTTTTGCTCAGATCTAAGCATCAGGGTGATAGATATAATGCAATGTGAAGTTCTCAGTAGTCATGTGCTATATGTTTTTAATAGAAATACAAGTTTTAACAAATGTCATATATTTGATAAACTTGCTTCAATCACCAAACGGTAGATTTTACATGCACGTGATTCAACCAGAACAATAGATCCTAGAAGAACATGCATTATTCTGGAAATAGAAGATAACCTGAGGTGTAGGTGATTATTCCCCAACAGCTGGAGTCCATTAAACCATCAGGTTAAACAGGAGGGAATATAAATACTTACACGAGGCCATGAAGGGCTTTTATATAACAGATGCAGAATGTATAAGAACATATGTCTTACTGTGAGAGTATCTGCATCTGGCCTAAGACTTAATGATAGATGGATCCCACAGAGACCTACTGTACATCAGGCCTCCGCTGAGAGTTGTAATAAAATATTAGGCTAAAGTTTCATAAACGCACAATGGGCAGTAATACTAACACATTGAAGAATGACAAAGCCTGACAAGAGGTCCTACATGGCAAAGGAAAATATGTTATGCTTGGAATCTGACATCTTATATACCGTATATACCCGAGATTTTCAGCCCTTTTTTTTGGGCTGAAAGTCCCCCCCTTGGCTTATACTCGAGTCAGCAAAAGTTTTTACATGTAAATAGTACCTGGAAAAAAAGTTGCGGCTGCGGCGTCCATCGTTCAAATCCCGCGGTCTCTTCCTGGTCCCTTCCGTGATAGGCAATTCTCATCAGACACTCTCCGCCTATCACGAACGTTCTCTCATCCTCAGTTTCCCAGCAGACGTCTGTGATTGGCGGAACACCCAACACAGTGTCTGCTGGAAAACTGAGGATGGGAGAACGTTCGTGATAGGCGGAGAGTGTCTGATGAGAATCGCCTATCACGGAAGGAACAGGAAGAGACCGCGGGATTTGAACGATGGACGCCGCAGCCGCAACTTTTTTTCAGGTACTATTTACATGTAAAATTTAAACAGTGAGGATAGTTAACAGTGAGGATAGGGAACAGTGAGGATAGGGAACAGTGAGGATAGGGAACAGTGAGGATAGGGAACAGTGAGGATAGGAACAGTAAGGATGGGAACAGTAAGGATGGGAACAGTAAGGATGGGAACAGTGAGGCATTGTTGTCCCTCGGCTTATACTCGAGTCAGTAAGTTTTCCCATTTTTTTGTGGCAACATTAGGTACCTCGGCTTATACTCGACTCGGCTTATACTCGAGTATATACGGTAGTAAACCCAGGCTACTATGACATCATGGTAGGTATCATAAAACACGGCTCTGACTGGGTTTAAGATTTGCGCCTGTGTGATGTGAGATACCACAAAATGTAATTGTAGACGACCGTTCTGATGCTTTATTTGGCCTACCTTTTGTTTCTTTTGGCTTTTAGGCCTCATGTACACTGCTGCTGGTAAATGGACGTTTAGGAGCAGTTGGGCATTTTTTTCAACTGCTCCTGAACTCTCCTCTATGTTATCTCATCAGTACATGTACACGGGGTCGTTTATAGTCGTTTCTAGGCAGTTGTGTTTAGAGGCTTTTTCTTGGACCCCAAAAAATGCGTTCAGAAGCTGTTTAGAGGCAGTTGAAGTGCCAAACGTGGCTAAACGCGGCTAAGTGCGGCAACTCGCGTTTAGCAGCATTTCGTTTACAGACGTTTTTCATTTTAACAATATATATATATTTTTTTAAATGCTTCTAGACGTAAACGTGGCTAAACGGCCGTTTTTAGACACTGGTTTCTAGCTGTCAAGTTAAATCGTTCAGGAGAGGTTGAACAACGTCCCATGTACATGAAGCCTAAAAGTAGGGTGATTACAAGTCCCTGGTTTCTGGGGAGAGTCCCTGATTTTATGACCCCCTTTTTTTTTAGGGTGTCCTCAGATTTTAATTAGAAAATGTGTTATTCTAAAGTAGAGATGTGCACGAATGAAAAAATTGTTTAGTTTCATTTAACATTCGTTCGTTAAGTTAATGTTACATCATTTTCGTTATGTTAGAATAATTCACTTTCTGAATTTTTGTTTCGTCAATTCGGATTCGTTTCATATATTTGTTAGTTTCAAATCAAATTCAAATTTGAAAATGAATTCAAATTCAAAATGGAAACATATTTCAATAAATTCAGTAAGGTGTAAAATTTAAATAAGATTATGATCCCTACTTAGGCTGCTTTATAAAATATAATAGAAAAGAAAAGAAAATAATAGAATAGAATACAACAGAACAGACAAGAGTAAAACAAAATAGAATAGAATATAAAATAAAGGAATATAATTAAACAGAATAGAACAGAAAATATTCTATTCTTTCATTTTCTATTCGTTTTTAGTCTATTTTTTATTTCCTATTCTATTTAATTATTTTCTATTTAAATTCAATTATATTATTTTATTTTCTATTCTATTGTATTCTATTCCCTTTTATTCTATTCTATTATATATTTTATATTCTATTCTGTTTTATTCAATTATATCACATTTTGTTTTATTCCATTCTATTTTATTCTTTTATTTTCTATTCTATGTATTTCCACTCTATTCTGTTTTATTCTACTCTATTCTTTTTTATTCTATTCTATTACTTCCTATTCTGTTTCATTCTATTCTATTTTAATCTGTTTTATAAAAAAAAAAATCTTTATTTTCTGCTCTATTCCTTTATGTTCTAATCTATTATATTCTGTTCTGTTCTATTCTATTCCATTGTACTCTATTCTTTTATTTTCTATTCTGTTCTGTTCTATTCTTTTTGTTTCTATAAATCAGCCTAAGTAGGAATCATGATCTTATTTCACTTTTATACCTTACTGTATTTATTGCAATATGTTTCCATTTCGAATTAGAATTCATTTTCAAATTTGAATACATTTTCAAATTTAAATTAATTTTAGAATTCAAATTCATTTTAAAATTCAGATAATTTGTACATTATTATAATGTATTTTGGATCTATTTAAATGGAATACTATTGTGATTCGGAAATTCGCATAATAATAATAAGATTTTTGACCAAATTTTGATTCGTAACGAAATGAATCACACTTGTCTATAACCCAATTGACCTGAATGTCACACAAGCCCTACCTGTATGTTTGAAGATTGTGGCCCATTCTGAACTCTTAGCGCAGAAGACCACAGTTGTGCTGATAGGATCCAATCTATTTCTGATAGCACTATCAGTGCTATTGATTTCCTTATATATTAAACTCTTTTTAACTGAGCATCTGTACACCTGACTTTGCTTTCATCTCAAGGCCAAATAATATGTGTTGGGCTGGTGGCCCTAAAATGAGATACTTCCTTATTTAAACCTCGGTTAGAGTTGGACCTGCACTTAGTGATAGCTAATAGGCATTGTACAGCTGCCTCTGATCACATAGTCTAGTGAAAATAAGTTTTCCAGCATCAACTTCCTTTGTGGTCCTGAGATGTTATGCAGCCAAGGGAAGCTGCAAAAGTTAAAGTGGAATGTTAAGCCTGGTACACACATACCGAAATTTGTCCGGTTCCGAATTTTCACAGAACTTTTTGTCCGGTTCCGAATTTCCACAGAAATTTCGGTCAGTGTGTGCTGCAGTCTGTTCAATAGAAGCATTTGATCGATGCTTTATCTGTGTATTCTTATGGGAAGGGGGTCCCCCTTTTAGAACACAATAGCTCGTCAGGGAAGATCCCAGCATCAACATCGTTCGTATTGATGTAGGGATCTGTCGTTTTTTTTTTTTTCGTTCAACTCACTGGGTGGATAAAAGAAAAATGTGTATATACCCTTCTTTAGGCTCGATTCACACCTATGCATGTTGCTTTTGAGCATTTCTGCAGTGCTTTTTGCCTTTTTACCGTGATTTTACCGCGATTTTGGCGCGATTAGCGTTTTACGTTTTTTCCATAACACTGTATATAGCTGGTTGCTAAGGAGGGGGCCAGGAAGCCGGCCGCCGCATCCTTAACAACCAATGAGTCATCAGTTAACAGCGGGCTTCCTGCTAAATGTAAAAAAAACGAGTTGCCGGATAAAAAAAAAAAAATTGTGAAAAAAACAGCATGGGGTCCCCCCCAGTTCCATACCAGGCCCTTGGGTCTAGCATGGATTCGGAGGGGACCCCCATGCCAAAATAAAAAAAAAATGGCGTGGGGGTCCCCCAAAATCCATACGGTGTTCTTCTTCCTCTGCCGCCGCTCCAACTTCGATGCTGCGTCCTGCTGATCTGTCGTGCCACGATGTCCTGCATTACTTAAATAATGGCGGGGGCGTGGCAATCGGATTGTGTCCCCTTGTGACGGCACAAACCCATCATGGCCCGGGCGGTGACGTCACAAGGGGGCGTGGCCTCCGGAATGACGCAATCCGATTGCCACGCCCCCACCTTTATTTAAGTAATGCAGGACATCGCGGCGCCAACAGATCAGCAGGACGCAGCATCGGAGGAGGAGCAGCGGCAGAGGAAGAAGAACACCGGACAAAGAAGACAGAAGAACAGCGGAAGAAGAAGCAGGGGAGGAGAAGACCGGAGGATGAAGATGTGGGAGAAGATAGAGGAAGAAGCGAAGAAGATTTTTAATAAAAGACTTGTCAAAAACAGTTTACTGTATGTATTAAAACTACACTACTTTTTTTTTAGTGAATGGGTAGGGGTACAATGTACCTCATACTCACTCACATAGGGGGGGGCCGGGATCTGGGGGCTTCCAAATTCCGATAAGCCCCCCCGCCCACAGGCCCCGACAACCACCGAGCAAGGGTTGTCGGGAAGAGGCCCTTGTCCCCATCAACATGGGGGCAAGGTGCTTTGGGGTGGGGGGCGCAGAGCCTTCTCGCCCCAAAGCACGCATCCCCCCATGTTGAGGGCATGCGGCCTGGTATGGTTCAGGAGGGAGGGGGCGCTCGCTCGTCCCCTCCCTTTCCTGACCTGCCGGGCTGCATGCTCGAATAAGGGTCTGGCATATTTTTTTAAAATTTTGTTGTGGGGGGTCCCCTCGGAATCCATACTAGACTCAAGGGCCTGGTATGGACCTAAGGGGGGATCCCGCGCTGTTTTTTTTTTGCAATTTTTGCAATTTTTTTTTTTAGTCGGCATTTTTTTTCACATTGAGCGGGAAGCCAGCTGACGGCAGATGACTCATCGGTTGTTAAGGACGCGGCGGCCGGCTTCCTGGCCCCCTCCTAAGCAACCAACTATATACAGTGTAATAAAAAATAAATAAAAAAGACGCAAATCGCGTCAAAATCAGTAAAAACCCGGTACTTGCATCTTTGATGCGGGTCCATTAAATTCTATTACATGCAAAACACTGCATTTTCTGCATTTTTTTTAGATTTCTCCCATAGACTTTTACAGGGTGTTCCGCGGCTTTTCGAATTTGCCGCGAACACCTCAAATTGTTTGCTGTTCGGCGAACGGGCGAACAGGCAATGTTCGAGTCGAACATGAGCTTGATTTGAACTCGAAGTTCATCCCTTCCCGGCAGCAAAAACAGATCTCCAAGCAGCCAGCATCAATAGACTCTCCAGTAGCCAGGAACAATAGACTCTCACAGCAATAACTGACCCCCAAGCAAAAATATATCCCCCAGCAACAATAGATCTCCCCAGTAACAATATGCCACTGCACAAAAATAGATTCCCTCCAGAAACAATAGATCCCCCAGCAGCCAGCATCAGTAGACCCTCCAGCACACCCCAGCACCCTTTTCCATTACATAAATTCAGTGCTGGAGGTACCGGAACTCCGTTAACTCCGTTAACCCCACATTCCGGCTGAAAAAAAGCCCTGGTCACAAGACTTAACTGCAATAGAGAAAAATCAGGCTTCCTGCTCTGCCAGACAGGGATGTGCTGAGCAGCAAAGCTGTGTACATTTCAGCACTGGATAAATAGAAATACAGTATAGAAAGTCCTTAGACAAAAAAATTAAGTTCCCATATGTGTATGTATTTCACTTATGTATTTAGCTATGTGTCAGCTATGTGTTCAGCATGAAGCGTATAATGAAATATGGAGGGTTAACTCATATGAGAGCCGCCCAGCACTGAATGGGTTTTGCCACGTTGGAGCCGTGTCAGTAATTCACAGGCTTCAGCACTGGCCATGGGGTAATGACATCCTGATTGCATGTCCTGGCTACAAGGGAGACATCAGAATGAATTTTTATACAGTGAAAGGAGGAGATGGCGCCTCTTGTCAGCACATCACAAATACAGGAACATAATCATAAATAACTTTCAGTTAATCCGGGGAAAACAAAGACGTGGTTTCAAGGTGAATGAGAGACCACCAAGAATTGATTATTACTTCAGACATAAAAGTGACGAATATCATCCGGGTGTCACAGGCCAAAGTGAACATAAAGGTGTCTTGCAGGGAACTAGATTATGAGTTCTTAATTCCTGCAAAAGAAATGTGATTAACGAAGTCCTGAGTGCAACAGTGATAGCGAGCAGAAGCTAT
Source organism: Rana muscosa (assembly GCA_029206835.1). NCBI lineage: Eukaryota > Metazoa > Chordata > Amphibia > Anura > Ranidae > Rana > Rana muscosa. The sequence goes on from CM055118.1 coordinate 111,685,328, forward strand.
TTTCAGATCACATCTCCAACATAGCTTGTTGGAAAAGAGAAGCCATTTAAGAATATTAACTGGCGATAAAAAATTGATAGATGTGGCCAATCCCTGAAACAGGTACATTTTAAAGGGAACTTGCAGTGTATTTGGAATGAGCACATATTTACAGCATATTTATTATTGTGGTGTTTACATTAAAATTTAATTCCAGGCATATATAATAGCATTGCATTTATTTTTAAGTGCAAGCTGGGTAAATAACTAAATATGTGCTAGTATCAGCATCTTGCAGTCAAGTATAGCAGAGCTCAGGAAGGGGGAGGGAGAAGCAGCACAAGGAGCCAGTCTGGCGTGTTGCAGTGCAAGGAGCATGCTGGTAGTAGTGTAGCCCCTTCTAGTGTTGTTGGGCTGCTACAGTAGTTAGGTTTTCTGCAGTGTAGGTAAATTTCATAAGTTTGTTTTGATCTGGGTTGGGAGTGACTCAAGCAGAGCTAAGTGACTCAGAGGCAGCATCACTGAGACTTCCCACTTCTTTCCAAAACATGCTGTAATCTTATAGAGAGGAAGGAGGAGAGGAGAGGTGGAGCTGCCTGGAGAATTCTGAGGAGTCCTGATCAGTCTCTAACCTGGATTGGCAGGGGGCAGGCCTCCTTAAATATTTAGGGTCAGCCCAGTTTCGGAAGAGTTGTTCGGGTGGAAGCTGGAAATGGAGTGCTAGGTTGTCATGGCCACAGAGGGAGCTCCCCAGTCTGAGGGGGGGGGGGGGGTTGACCTTGGGCTTGAGCTCAGGTGCAGACAGGACCTTCTTACAACACAAGAAAGAGTCCTGGACAGGAGGCACGGGAGCAAGGAGAGGACAGCAGGAGAGCATTGCCAGTCAAGTCTTCAGGGAGGAACAACAGGTCGCAGCCAGGAGGGCTGGTGAGTGACACACCGGAGGACTGGGAAGGCACGCCTGGGAGGACTGGGAGAGTGCAGTCTGGGATGGGTGCAGAGCCAGTGGAGTGGACTATGATGTTACAGGCAGTGGAGAGAGGCAGCTGCAGCCAGGAGGGCTGACAGGGCCTGAAGATGTGGAACTGGGATCAGTAGCCACGTGGACAGCTAGTACTAGGACTACCTACATTTTTGCTACACCAAAGGGGCCCGCGGTCCCTGCCTGCAAAGGGCATTAGCTAAGGCCTGGTGGAGCCAGAGTCATGCCTAATCTAAAGTGCTAGCTGGTCCTGGAAGTGAGGAATCAAGTGTTGTGCTGGAGTGTGAGATCAGCAATCAAGTGATGTGCTGAAGAGTGGGATCAGAAATCAAGTGATGTGCTGAAGAGTGGGATCAGAAGTCAAGTGATGTGCTGGAGGAAAAGCAGAACTTGTATATACAGAGAGTGTATATAGTTTCAGTCCCTACATTGTCTTTTTGATCAACTGAGCATCTCATATCTACCCTATCCCCATCCAAGTTGATTCCCCCCAATAAATGAACAAAAAAAAACAAAGTGGTTGGACTGTTTCATGTCTTCTGGATGCCTGAGGATTGTGTGCCTGGTTGGGCAGGGTGACAGACAGACCAAAGCAACCAGCAGCCCCTACGGGGGTACCGCTACAGTGGGAAAGAGCAGAGTGATAGAGAGATGAGCTCATTGGTATATTGCTGCTTCCTTTACTGTCTAGTCACAGGGTGGGAGTGGGATGGAGACCTATAAGCGAAAAAAAACACAGCACAGAAACAGCACAACACAGCACCGAAAAAGAGGCGCCTCATCTGCTAGACAGGGCTGGGTTGTGGGGTAGAGCTGTGCAAATCTCTGGACTGGATAGAAAAACATAATTTGGCACGTAAAATACCTCTCATTTAAGTACTTTATCTGTGGGTTTAGCTCCTTGCCTGAAATGCGGCTTTAAGCGAGAAGTATGGCCAAATCTTTTTTGGCCAAACTTGTCTTCTGGGTCACAGGAGTTCACTTACTTTTGTATTCCTGTGACCCAGAATCAGCTGACAGCAGGTTAAAGCCCGTAGTTGGCTGATGTCGCAAAGGCGCTCCAGGCTCTGGAAGGATTCCCACTTTAAGGTTGGAATCCACTTAGATGCCTAATCAGCAGCTGTTTCAGCCTCTCAGGACACCTCTGAGAATGTGAGCCAGCCGCTACCATCCCCTTGTCAGCCTGGCTCTTCAATGAGCGCTGGAGGGGCAGAGCAGAGATCGGTGACTGACAGTCACTGCTCAGAGCGGACCAAGAATTGAGTGATCAGCAGTCAAGTGATCGCTCAGTTCTTGAGCTTAGAGCCAGCCATAGAGGTGAGTATGTAAGTGTAGTGGGGTGTTACATTTAGGGGGCGTGTGTCTGAGTGTAATCAGGCTCAGATGCACTATTGTTAGGGTCTATGGACCATATTTTCCTGTGGAGGAGATCAATGGTGCCTAGTTCCCTGCAGTCTATAGGTGGCGCTGTCGCCATAGACTGGGGTTAAACCATCGTTGAAGGTTGTGCCTTTCTGTGTCCCCTCTCGGCGGTGGTACGGCGGGGCGGGGAACCCGCTGTGCCTGCTGGGAGGGGGTATAAAAGGGGCAGCAATTTTCCACACGGGGTCCCAGTCCCAGGCACCTTCAGCCTAGGGCTGCTGTTCTGGTTCGTCCGCACCCAGGTGCCCTTGGCCTGGGTGTAGGGGATTGAATGTCATCCCAGGCACCTTCGGCCTGGGGTGAGGTACTGCTTGAGAAGGCCTGGGGCCCAGTACCTTCGACTGGGTCCCGCGAGGAATCGAGGAATCCTAGGGGTCCACCGAATGAGGGAACCTGAATCTAGGACGAGGGGGACCAGAGAGGTTACCCTTCCCGAAGACCCATTGCAGCAATTTGGTGACGGTGGGGCCTCTGGTGCCCGTCCGGATGGATGTCTTCTCCCTGACAGGGGTCGCAACTTTTTGAAGGTAGTCCACGTTTTCATGGTCTGTGGCAGGGACCCAACGTGAATCAGGTCGGTGGCAGAGACCCAACAATCATGATCTGTGGTAGGGACCATATTTCACCTGGTTCGTGGCAGGGACCAACCTCACGGTCGGTGGCAGTGACTGTGCGCCATAACTGTTGTGAAATCCTAACAGTTTAGTTTCGTTGATAGGATTGTGCCTGGACCTCCTTCCCACTTTGTTCTGAACTGTTCTGTGTCTGACCAGTCGCTCTCAAAGGACTATTTATTGCTCTGAAAAATAAATAAGTGTTGGACTTTCAGTGGTGTGGAACTTGACTTTCTGGGAGCTAAAGGGTCCTACCTCCACCTGCGTGGAGGGTGGGAATCATCCTCAAGGGAAGTTTTGGCTCTGGACGGGAACACAGGCCCGAAGGTAAAAAGTTATAGCTCACACCTCTGCACACAAGAGAATACGAGTTGGTGGTGCGCCACACTCTCCTCCCTGGTCCCCTAAACGAGAGCCATTGACCGAGAAGAGAAAGAGGGAGTGAGAGGTGAGGTCGCTACATATGTTTGTTTTTTTAATCCCACACTTCTCTACTATGATGTAATTTTTATGTGATATTCTATCAGCCCATCCCCACATGCTTAGGTCCTGAGTGTAGTTCTGGACTCTGAACTCTCCCTTAAGCCCCACATCCAATCAATGTCAAAATCTTGCTGCCTCAACCTCTGCAACATCTCCAAAATACACCCTTTCTAACCAATGACACAACAAACCTCTTAAATCACTACCTGGTCATCTCTCGCCTCGACTACTACAACTCCCTTCCTATTGGCTTACCTCTACATAGGCTATCCTTCCTTCAGTCCATTATGAATGCTGCTGCCAGACTCATCCACCTTACCAATCGCTCTGTTTCTGCTACTCCTCGCTGTCAATCCCTCCTCTGGCTTCCGCTCACTCAACAAATTAAATTAAAAATGCTAGCAACAACTTACAAAGCCATCCACATTTAAAAGTAGACAATGCAGACTTAAACCAGTCTGTTAGGTTGAAGAAGAGAGAAGGGAGGAAGAGGATTTAGCAAGGCAGTGGTCGTCTTGGAGGTGTGTTTGGGGTAATTATCATGTTGGAATACTGCCCTGCGGTCTAGTCTCTGAAGGAAGGGGATCATGCTCTGCTTCAGTATGTCACAGTACATGTTGCCATTCATGGTTCCCTCAATGAACTGTAGCTCCCCAGTGCCGGCAGCACTCATGCAGCCCCAGACCTTAACACTCCCACCAACATGCTTGACTGTAGGCAAGACACACTTGTCTTTGTGCTCCTCACCTGGTTGCCGCCACACACACTTGACACCATCTGAACCAAATAAGTTAATCTTGGTCTCATCAGACCACAGGACATGGTTCCAGTAATCCATGTCCTTAGTCTGCTTGTCTTCAGCAAACTCTTTGCGTGCTTTCTGGTGCATCACCTTTAGAAGAGGCTTCCTTCTGGGACGACAGCCATTCAGACCAATTTGATGCAGTGTGCGGCGCATGGTCTGAGAACTGACAGGCTCACCCCCCACCCCTTCAACCTTTGCAGCAATGCTGGCAGCACTCATACGTTTATTTCCCAAAGACAACTTCTAGATAAAACGCTGAGCACGTGCACTCAACTTCTTTGGTCAACCATGGCGAGGCCTGTTCTAAATGGAACCTGTCCTGTTAAACTGCTGTATGGTCTTGGCCACCGTGCTGCAGTTCAGTTTCAGGGTCTTGGCAATCTTCTTATAGCCTAGGCCATCTTTATGTAGAGCAACAATTCTTCTTTTCAGATCCTCAGAGAGTTCTTTGCCATGAGGTGCCATGTTGAACTTCCAGTGACCAGTATGAGAAAGTGAGAGCGATAACACCAAATTTAACACACCTTCCCCCAATTCACACCTGAGACCTTGTAACACTAACGAGTCACATGACACCTGGGAGGGAAAAGGGCCAATTGGGCCAAATTAGGACATTTTCACTTAGGGGTGTACTCACTTTTGGTACCAGCGGTTTAGACATGAATGGCTGTGTGTTGAGTTATTTTGAGGGGACAGAAAATTGACATTGTTATACAAACTGTACACTCGCTACTTTACATAGTAGCAAAGTGTAATTTCTTCAGTGTTGTCACATAAAAAGATATAATAAAATATTTACAAAAAAATATATAAATATTTACAAAAATGTGAGGGGTGTACTCACTTTTGTGAGATACTGTATGTTGTATCTGTTTATCTGCAACCTTCTGGTGCACACAAATTAAAGGCTATTTCTCGGCTACCGAAAGCAAGGGGTGGGGATCTGATGTCACACATGGCCCAGCATAGAGCAGGAAGCTGTGTGTAATCTGAGACCTGAGTGGAGGGAAAGGACACAACCCCTTCTACAAAGTCTCATTCACAGCTAAAGCTGTCAATCACCTTGAGTGAGTGAGTGAGTGAATAACTTGTATAGCGCTACAAATGCAAACTAAATCGCCTCAAGGCGCTTTGCATCCAGTGCCGTCCTGATTCTTCAGGACTTCTGTGTGCTTGAGGGGGCAGGGACTGTTCACCAGGATTCTCTGGCTGTCAAAAGACAGCAGAGGGAAGAGACAGCAGACAGAAATCATACTCAGTGCTTTGGACTCACTATAAATAGATATGCTCTGTTATTTTTAATTTCAGAGGTTTACAACCACTATAAAGCTGTAATTTAGTTACAAAAAAACACATTGTTTTCGCTACAGCTTTAGCTACATTACTTTCCTGTAAAAAAAGTACGTCCCATGTTGTGTAGGCTTCTATCCTGTAAAAATGTTCACTGCAGGGCTGTCACATTCTCTTTTTGCTGCTGAACTTAAGCCTGGTTTACCATCCTTATTTTGCTGTCCGAGCTGTCAGTGATGGAAGCACACATCCCTGAGCATGGATTACTGCGAAAGCATGTAATTAAGCTCCTACCATCTGCATTAACATGAACTACCCCCAAACGTGGACAATATCAGCCAACATTAGCATGTGGGACATATACTGGCCACCCTTGTGCTATGGACACAGAGATTTATGCTACCCTTTGATTAGAATGATTCATAACAGTCATATTTCTAACTGTCACGTGTATATGAGCATGCTGGCACCTCTGCAGACAAATCCCAGGGAAAAAACAAACTGGGTTCTTCAAAGTTAATTTTCATGACAAATTTCTGTGTTCACCTGTTATAAGTCCAGAGCTGAGGTCATCTGCTCAGTGCATAAACTTGCGCACGCATCTAAAAAAAAAAAAAAACATGCATATTTTAGCCATAATTATTTACAGAATGATATTGTGGTGGACACATTGTGATTAGGCTTGTGCACAACGGAAAAATTTGTTCCGTTTCGGTTCGTTTCTTTCCAGTCCTGTTGATTCGTAATCATTCGTAATTTTGCTAGACGGGATTTTTCGTGTTCGGACTCATTCGTATTTTTGCAAGCGACATTTTTCGTTGAATTTTTTGTTGCTTTATAATTCGTACTTTTGGTAGAGTACGTTGTTTTTCGTTGATTCTGGACACAACTCCTACTTTCGTAACTTTTTTTGGGTTCGTTGTTTCGTAATTTTCCGTGTCTCTCTCACAACGACGCTGCCTATTATGCCTAATGTGCTTCGAATGGATTTGTACTTTTCTAAATACATTGCGGTTATTTGTAACGATTCGAAATCTCGTATTTTACTTTAGTTTTTTACATGCGGCTATAGCCTCCGCCCCTGTACACCATTTTGAGAGGGTTCAGCACGGTGAGGGAGAAGCAGAGAGCAGAGCAGAGTGTTATTGTGCTTCGAATGGATTCAAAATCTCGTATTTTACTTTCGTTTTTTCATGCGGCTATAGCCTCCGCCCCTGTACACCATTTTGAGAGGGAGTTCAGCACGGTGTGGGAGAAGTAGAGAGCAGAGTGAGTGTTATTGTGCTTCGAATGGATTCGTACATTCGTAACTTTTTTCATAACGAATTATGCCGAAGACCTTCGGGCATTCGCTATTTTGCGGTATAATTTATTTCGGATTCGGTTTTATTCGTAATTGCTCTGTTCGGAAATTCGAATGCTTCCGAATGTCCGAAAGTTGCTAAATTCGGACGAATTTCGATTCGTTACGAAACGAATTGCACAAGCCTAATTGTGATCTTATATGCCCGCACCATGTTCCTGGACTATGGATATTAAAACATTGACATGGTCTTATCAAGCAGCAAAAGACCTTTAAAATAAGCACCACTAACCTCTGTAGCTGCAGGCACTGTGGAGACATTTTTACTCAGTCATAAAAAGGGTTCTGAAGTCTGTTTTCAGTGAATCTCTAAGCCTAAGTTCAGGTGTGTGGCAAGGTTACCGCACTCCAAAAAGTGATCGGGTGATCGGATCGCATTTCAGAGGTTTTGACAGGCAATAAGGTGTAAATCTATATACTGCACCAACGTGCCACCGGGGGATTTGTGGCATGTCCTTCTTCATCCGAATGGGTTGCGTTCGGTAGCAGTATTGCCCGCTGAATGTGACAGAGAGAATAGATTTTGCCATGGGCACAAAGCGAAGCATTGTGACTGCAGTATGTGAACATTTCTGTCTACTAAGGGGGGGGGGGGGGGACTAGAAATGCCATGTGTTTTTACCCCCCCCCCAACCACAAGTCTAAATGAGCCCTAATAGCTTACAGCACCTGCTGTTTGATTACATTAGAAGATTAGCAAGCTGCAAGGTCTCTGGTGCCAGAGAGAACAAGAAGAGGAGAGATGTGCTTTTCTTGTCTCTGTTTGAAAATGAATTTCTCCACAGTGCCTGCAACTACAGAGATCAGTGTAACTCTTATTAAGGAATTAGGAATATGTAAATAATTTAATGTCTGTAGTCCAAGCATAGATACATTTTAACTAGAAGCCGCAACAACTAGAAGCAGCTGAAAAAAAGTTTTGATTTCCTACCTCTGATTACTAATCATGAATTAAAACTTAGATCTTTACATCATTTCAATCTGCTCTGTCATTTCTGTGAGATCTTTTGTGTAACAAATGTGCTTATGTTGATGCAAATTAAGGGTTATTACATCTTAAATGGGTCTATAACATCCACTCCCCTTTTCCTCTCCACATCATCCTATCCGCATGAACAAGTCCTCAGGTGCTTGAAGCCCCAGCTTAATCATCTTGGATAAGATGGACATCTCAGGGTTATCAAGATCCAAATCACAGCTTTCCTCATGGGGGGCTCATCCCTGACCATGGGCCACGGTGGAGCCAATGATTGGAATGCACACAAGACAGCTCATTAAGGATTTCATTAAGATGCTAATGTTTAGCGCTTCCTGGAAAAATGAGATTTTAGCTGTTCAATTATGTAATTAGAGTCACGGAATGAAGGAAAGAATTGCAAAGCAATTGTCTAATGGGAGAAACACAAACAGCTCACAATAACAATGCAAGCAAAACGTGTGAATTCCTGGGGCCCCAGAGACTCAAAGCTGTTACTATGCCTTAACTCTTGTTAAAAGCGTTTTTAATGTATGTTAACACTGCTCTTCAGATGCCATGTCTCCAAATGACATACCACAACATCAAAACTTGCAGAATTTTTGAAATATTTGTTGCCATAAAATACTTCAAATACCCCAATTTTTTTTTTAATAACCAAGAATGATGGTTATTGTGTAGATACTATTCATAACTAATTTTTAGGCCAATAAAAGGTTCAAGGCTAGTTCTTTGGGCACCAGTCATCTGTCCAACCTCAGTTTCACAGGAACCAATCATATACCTTGTGATTTGACAATCTAGGGGTACACCATAGATTTTTGATTGTGTTAATGTTCAACTAAAATCGAATGCCACTAAATTACATTAAACAGAATAGTTAATTGGTCGAATGATCAGACAAAGATGAACTGTAACTTGCATTGTACTAAGAGGTGCAAAGTTAGGACCAATAATGCAAAACAGGCTCTGGATGTCAAAGAGCATAATACAAAACAGATTATGAAAGCTGCACAAACATAAACTCTTCACAGCAAGGTCTCTGTGGCCCAGTCAGGGTTACATGTGACTGCATAGCAAAGTCTTTAATAGGCACGAGCTTGTGTTTGTTCGCAACCAGGTTCAAGTCCAAATTCGGAAATTCCCCTACCCTACAGTAACTGGAATACTCTGGTAGTAGTTGTATAAAAATGAGATGCTCCTCAGAGTAGCTGGGTTTTCCTGAGAAGCGCCACACGCCCATTCTGATAGTGGTGTGTCTCTCACCTTGCTGTAGATCATTAGCCCAGCTACTGGAGGTGTGGTGTGGCCTCTCTCAGCTACTGAGGCATGGGCATCCGCTCATTAGGGCAAGGGGGGTCGTTTGCCCCCCCCTCCTTGGAATCAAGAAGGTTTTGGCCAAATTTTCCTGCATGGCACCTATAGGTCACTCTTTTGGACTGCCTTTATAGCCTTCTTATCATCATTGACTTTTGAGGATGGCTCATTAATGTTCTTGGCGCAGCTTTTTTCTTTATTTATGCATGTTTGTGGTTATCTTACTATTGCTGCTGCCTTGCTCCTTTTAGTTTAAATTGTACTATTGGTCTTAGCGCAGTTTGTTCTTTATTTACAACCAAAACATAAATGTATTTTTTTGGTAATATTATGCGATAGACCAACACAAAGTGGCACATAATTGTGAAGTGGAAGGAAAATGATAAATGGTTTTCAATATTTTTTACAAATAAATATGTGAAAAGTAGGGTTGCACTGATACCGATACTAGTATTGGTATCTGCGCCGATACCGAGCATTTGCACGAGTACTTGTACTCGTGCAAATGCTCCGATACTCCGATGCTTGACCCGATACTTGGGCAGCCTCAGGTCTGATTGGTGCAGCGGTGAGGGAGTTACAAGCACTGATCTCCCTGTATAGCTTTTCTGACAGCTGCCTCTCCTCCTCTCCCTCCTGCGGCTGTTAGAGAGATCGGTGCTTGTAACTGCCCCCACCGCCGCACTGATCACCCCCAGCTGTCCCCCTCTGTGCTCCCCGTGTCCTCCTCTGGGTCCCCCTGCGTCCTTACTAGCTCTCTGTGTCCTCCTCTGGGTCCTGATCCATTTTATCCTCTGGGTCTCCCTCCCATCCCCCCCCTGTCCTCCTCCGGGACCCCCTGCATTCTTCCGGGCTCTCCGACTCCACCGGTCTCCCCCTGCCCCGGATCTTTCAGGATGGAGAGCGGAGGAAAGAGCCAGTAAATCTGTCATTTACCGGCTTCTTCCTTTTCCGAATGAACAGGGGCAGTGATCACTGTCTCTGTCCATTCATCATAACTGAAACATCATAACCTGTGTTTAAAATGCTTCAGTTTATGAATGGAGAGGAGCCTGTCTCCAGTTCATTCATTTTCAGTGCAGCTGAGGCTGCAGAGAAAGGGACGGGGGAATCTGTGTCCTTAGTCCCTTTCCGTGTCTCAAAGGGGAGATATCAGAGGAGCCCTGATATCTCAAAGCCCCCAACCCAACAGGGCTGAAAAAATAAATAATTAAAAAAGTAAAATTGTAGAAAACAAAACAAAAAAAAAACTGACACCCTTTACACACGACCGGTTTTCCTAGCAGGAAAAAAAACGTTGGTTTTCCCGACGTGATTCCTGCCAGACTTGATGGGTTTCCTGCCAAGCTTGTCTTGCGTACAGACTGTCATACAAAATCCCGCCGGTCCAAATCGCGGTGACGTACAACACGTACAACGGCACTATAAAGGGGAAGTTCCATTCCAACGGCGCCACCCTTTGGGCTGCTTTTTCTGATCTCGTGTTATCGCGTGTTGGTAAAAGTTTGGTGAGAGACGATTCGCGCTTTTCAGTCTTCGTGCTTTCAGATCGTTTTCTGCTGTTCAGTCGGTGCTTGTGGGTTCGTATTTGTCTTTCAGGGCGTGTAGTCAGTGCGTATCTGTTTTTCAGTGCGTTCTTGTCCGCTCTTTTCTGATTTTCAGGTCGTTCTTCATAGGCCTTGCTGTTCTTCAGTGTGTTCTGTTAGTTCGCTCTGACCAGCTGACCGTTTTCTAGCCATGTTGCGGGTACGTTCTCGTCGTAGAGTTCGTACTGTGTGGGCGCTTGGTTTTGGGCTTCTTGTCTTGGACCAAGCTCAGTCCATGAACAGGGTGAGGAGGAGTTCATGGACCAAGAATTGGTTTCTCCAGCGTGACCAATTCTGTCATATGCCTCTGCTGTGGGAGATCCAGGAGAATCATCCTGATGACTACAGGAATTTTCTCCGGATGACGGACCCCGTTTTTTCACCATCTGTTGGCTTTGTTGTCCTCCTATATCACGAGGCAGGACACCGTCATGCGGCAAGCCATCACTGCCAAGCAGAGGCTAGTCGCCACGTTGTGGTACCTGGCGACTGGGAGAAGCCTGTAGGACCTCAAGTTCTCAACAGGCATCTCCCCCCAGGCTCTGGGGATCATTATACCAGAGACCTGTTCTGCCATCATTCAAGTTCTGCAGAAGGACTATATGAAGGTAAGTTTTCTCCTTTAACATCACATTCTATGTATTTAATGTTTGCCAATGTATTGTATTTCTTTCATCATCCCCTAATTACCATGATTGTAACATGCTGTGAATGTCACTTTTGTCCCAATGCACGCTGTAAGCTTTTAATGCTCCTTTTTTGGCCTACATGCATATTTCCCTTCATGCTAGCCTAGTCACTTAACAATGTATTTTGTCAGCTCCATTGTAGTGCCTTTCCCTAAACACCCCCTAAAATGTGTACAAATGTTTTTTTTTCTCATTAAATTCAGGCAGAGTGGCAGAGGCTTTTTTTTAGACGCACGCTGTCCTGGTTTGGCCTCCGGATCTTCTGTGCGTTGGACTCCCCATCCGCCCCTCAATGGGTTCTGCTTTTATTCGTTAGTTTTTTTACAGTTTTTTACTGCTTTCATACAACAATTTTCCATCTATGTGATCGATTGGATTTAATATATCCAAGTTTCAAGCCTGATGTATGCATGTCTATGTAAGTACACTTCCACCCAAAAACCTCTTGCTTTTTCATACTAGACCCACCATTCAAATGTCTGATGGGGATTTTGTTTTGTTTTTGTTTTCTACAATGAATGCTATGTTGTAAAGATCTACCTTTTTTGTTTTAGATTACAATCTTAAATCATATATTGGAACTTCCCTGAAGAAGGAGTTTTCTCCGTAACGCGTAGGATCTAATATATACACAATTGCGTGCTTTATATACATGTTTACATTGTCAACATCACTTGTATGGTTATTCAAGTCCCTGCATGTCATGTACCTTATATGATCTATTGACAATTCCATTTTAGGAGTTTTTGTCTAAGCCTGTTATACCAAGCTAAATCATATTATGTGTTATTTTCTTTTTTGTAATAAAACAAATTTATCATACTATATAAGTGGTTGTTATAATCTATGCCTGTAAAGTCCCGCCCTTGAGGGGAAACTCTCCTAGACAACTCAGTTAGGGATGTTGGCTACATCACAACAGATCTATTTCATACAAACCTCCTATTTGTTGATATTTTTTTGAGGGCCCAAACTCAACTAGAGCAACCCGCCCCCCCCCCCCTAAAATGTGTACAATTTTTTTTTTCTCGTTAAATTCAGGCAGAGTGGCAGAGGCTTTTTTTTTGAGGGCTCAAACTCAGCTAGAACCCTCCCCCTCTAAAATGTGTACAAATGTTTTTTTTTACTCATTAAATTCAGGCAGAGTGGTAGAGGCTTTTTTTAGGGCCCAAACTCAGCTAGAGCCCTACCCCCCTAAAAAAAATTCAATGGGCCATCAGAGGGGGTGAGGAATTTGATAAGTGGGCCTCATAATTTTGGCTTTAAATACTCCTTTAAATAAATGTTATACTGATGTTGGCCAATAATGTTTTTGTATAATCTGCTTGCAATGTTATGTGCAAAAGTACTAAATTTAGTTTTTTCTGTTTTGACTCCACAGCTTCCTTCCACACCACAGGAATGGCAGAATGTGGACTCACAGTTTGCCCAGCGGTGGGACTTTCCTAACTGCGGAGGGGCAATAGATGGGAAGCACATCCGCATAGTGCCACCACCCCATTCGGGGCCATACTATTATAATTATAAGGGGTTTAAAAGTATAGTGTTAATGGCGATGGTGTCGGCACAATACGAGTTCTTGTATGTGGATGTGGGGAAGAATGGCCGGATGTCAGATGGAGGAGTCTTCACCCAGACGGAGTTTGCCCGACGTCTCCAGAGTGGTGGCCTGGCATTTCCACCTGATGAAGACAACAAGGAAGGACTCCCCTTTGTGTTTCTTGCTGATGAAGCCTTTGGTCTAGGACCACATCTCATGAGGCCATTTCCTCAGAGGACCCTCACCCCGGAGAGGAGGGTTTTTAAATACCGGCTGGCCAGAGCCCGAAGAGTTGTTGAGAATGCCTTCGGGATAATGGCCAGCCGGTTCCGCCTGTTTCTGACAGCAATCCACATGGCGGAATACAAACTCAACCACATTGTCTTTTGCTGCTGCATCCTGCACAATTTTTTAAGAAAACATTCACCCAATTATCTTGCCTCAGTTGGGCTTGAGGCTGGACTTTCAGAGAATACCCTGATGGGCCAGGAATCTGGCCGTCCTGACTTGCCCCCCCCAAAGCGCCTGTGAAGTTTGCCAGAAATATGTTGATTATTTCACAGGTAGGGGGGCCATTGCTATACCAGCCAATGTCTAAATCCATTTTTTAGGAATAAAAATCCAAATTTCTGCTAAAATCTTGTTTTTGATGTATTGCTTGTGTTTCTTTTAGCTGTCTCCTTGGTTCTCCTAGTTCACTTGTAGTGCCAAGTGGTTTTTCCTTTAGTAAATAACCACCATTGTCACTGTAAACACCAAAAATAACCCCCAAAAAAGTTTTTGAGGATTTGAAAAAGAAGCCACACTTTTTCTCTGTGCACATTCACATGGTCTTGTTAAAATTTTGGGGGTTAAAATACAATTTATTTCTGAATCCTTTTTTTTTTTTTGCCATAAACAGGCATGTTTCTTTTAACAGAAAATACACAACTCTCATTAACGTACAAACTTCAACATTGAAAATCTCAAGGCAATATCAGACATTATATTATGTCAAAAATGTGTGGATCTGCCCTTCATCAGATGGGGTGATGTCACCCCTGAACAAGCCAAATTTTGAAGCTGCACACAATTTGGGATGTAAAATGTTGCTTTGTCTCCTGATCCCATGCCTAATGTCAACATGTGCTCTCTGCCATCATGAGGGATCAATGGACGTGCTTTGGGGGTGCAACCCCTTCCTCTCACCTACTAGAGTTGCAAAGAAGGGGTTGCACCCCAAAACACGTACATTGATATCCCCTGATGACAGATAGCACATGTTGACACACTGTGTGCATCTTCAAAATTTGGCTTGCGCCATAACATTCATATTATTCCTCATGATGTCGAGTTCTCGACTACACACCATGATTTCCTGGATGATTATCTGGGCACTAGCACTTGACAAACAAGGAGTTTCTTCTTCACCAACATGTTCATCCCCTAAAAATACAAAAAAAGGTATTATAAATATGCAGGCCTACATCTCTTACCTGAAGCTTTGGTGACAGACACTGACCTGTTGTGGTGACAATTTCCACCACGTCATCCACCTCTCCTTCCTCCACCTCGCCTTCCTCCACATCCTCAGGTTGGGGTTCTCTCTGATGTTTAGGAGGTGTGGGGTTCCTGGTGTCCTGTGAGTGGTGTCCTCCCAGTCTTCTCTCCCCTATGAGAATGAAACAAAAGGTATACTTAGCACACACATATTTGAAGGCAGAACTAGGAATATGAAACGTTGCTTGGAAGTGTGGTATAATTGTCTGTTTTGGCTGCGTTCCAATATGAAAATATGATTTTTTCCCTTAACAAAGCTGGAATACTTACCTTTTTTGGTCAAGTTTCACACATGGAGACACCCCAAGTATCCACTGGAGCACCTGTGTGGGACACCCTAAAAAGGTTGTTCCGGTGGCCCACACTAGTGCTCCAGAGTGCAGATGTGTAAACAGCTGCTGAGTGTCCTCTCCTTTACACCGAATCAAGCTTGCATTTCATTCTAGTTACAAACACATCTAGACAACAATGTAATAAAATTCTTTAAATACAAACAGGCATGTCAAAATGATTTTTACCCTGTATCTGCCAAAAACATTGTATGTAGTGGGTGAACGATGTGTCCAACGACCGATTACTGTGCCCACTAACCTGAAAGTTGACATTTTCAACTGTCCAACAGTAAAGCCAAGCACATGGAGCAACATGCAAGTTATGAGACTAAAATAATAGGAATAAGCATTCTCTTGATCCTTCTGTACTGATCCTGCTCCCTCAGTTTGAGGTCAGACCACCGCTTTCTAAGCTGCTCCTTGGATCGTCGTACCCCAAAATTTTTTCAATATTTTTGGCTTTCTTACATTAGGGTTGGTGTACAGCCCATGCTTGCCATCATAATCCATCCTCTTCAATATGTCAACCATCTCCGGAAAGGACATATTAGATGCCTTGTATCTATTCCTTGATCGTGACGTTTCGGCCTCCGGGCTTGTCTCGTCGTTAGAGGAATTATCAGACACCTGCTGTGACTCCGCCATGTCGTCTCCCACTGCGCGCCGAAAGAGAAGGGGCGGGGAATATTCGAGAAAGAACGTCATGGGCGGGCGACGTGTGCGGAGTTTCACGCATGCGTAGTGTATATAAAGCTAATACGCATGTGTCGTACCTACGTTCTGTGTGCGGTCCTGTGGAGAAAGGAGTAAGCGACGAACGTGAGACCGAAGAGGAGAGGACACTCAGCAGCTGTTTACACATTTGCACTCTGGAGCACTAGTGTGGGCCACCAGAACAACCTTTTTAGGGTGTCCCACACAGGTGCTCCAGTGGATACTTGGGGTGTCTCCATGTGTGAAACTTGACCATTTTAGCTTGAATCAACAGTGGCCTATACTGCTTCGAGATTGTGGCCTATATGGGGATAAAGATTACTATAGTTTAGACTGACATTAGTATTTTTGTCTTGTTTTTTGTCTTGCATAAAGAATGAATGCTTTCAAAGATAAAGATTTTATGAGCGAGTTCATGGACAGATACAGGGAGCTGCCTGCTCTGTGGTAAACCAAAAATACAATCCATAAAAAAGGAGCAAGGACGGCAGCACTGGAGACCATGCTCCAATTTGTGCAAACACGGGTCCCCTGTGCAACTATCCATGAGGTGGACACTAAAATTGCGACCTTAAGGGGCACATACAGGAAGGAGCGCATTAAGGTCCAGGATTCTCAGAGGTCAGGAGCAGCAGCGGCAGATGTATATGTACCAAGTCTGTGGTACTATAACAAACTGAGCTTTCTAAACGACCACTTTGAAGTTAGGCCATCACTTTCTAGCCTTCCCTCCAGCCTTCCCTCCAGCCTTCCCTCCAGCCTTCCATCCAGCCTAGATGAGCCTTCTCAGGAGAAAGCAGAGCCTTCCATCCTGGAAGAACCGGATGTGGACTTCTGGAGCCCGGTATAGTATTTTTCAAAAGATTTATTGTCCTAAAATTAATGATGTAAAATAGATGTTAATATTGATAAGAAATTAATGTTTGAACAAAAAGTGTTTGACATATCAATAGACAGTAGTGGCCAAAAATTATTGGGACAAGACTGAAAAATGCTGGGGTCAGAATGATAGTATATTCTATTTATTACCATTCAGTTTGCTACAGTCATGAGCTGAAAATTGTGTGTGATTGATGAACCAAAAACTAAAACTATGTCCCTTTTTCATACACAGGGTGACCTCAGCCAGGATGAGGGTGGGGAAAGTGTCAGGCAGGAGGAGGCCGGGCCCAGTGTCAGGCAGGAGGAGGCCGGGCCCAGTGTTAGGCAGGAGGAGGCCGGGACCAGTGTCAGGCAGGAGGTGGCCAGGCCCAGTGGCAGAACAACATCTCAGGTGCCTCCCCTCTGCCTTCAAACAAGAAGGGCCAAGAGGGATAGGAACATGAGTGAGGCAGCAATGGCCCTCATTCAGGAGGCACATGCCAGCCTCCAAGAACCCACCACCACTCAAGAGGGCTATGCTGGCCTAGTTGGTTCCAAAATGATGCAGATGGAGAGAGGCCAACTCCTCCTATGTGAGCCCCTCCTTTTAAAATTAATAAATAAGGGGTTGATGGGCACAATTACAGAAAATACTGATGTTTGTGAGGTCGCCTATCCTCCTCCACCTCCTTCTCCTTCTCCTCCACCTCCTTCTCCTCCACCTCCTTCTCCTCCTCCTGACACAAGTCCACCTCCAGTGCCACAGGCTTCACCGAAGCGTGCAAGGAAGGCTGTAGAGAAGGCTGCAGGGAAGACTGCAAAAAAGACTACAGGGAAGGTTACAAAGAAGTCTAGAAAGTAATGTCCTTGCTTCAATCTGGTCTGACAGAAGGCAGGTTGTTGTAGTACCACAGACTTGGGAAGTATATGTCATCTGTTGCTGTTCCAGATCTCTGGAAGTCCAGGACCAGATTGTGCTCCCAATTGTATGTGCTTCTCAAGCTCCCAATTTTCTTGTCCACAGAGTTGATGTGTACCCTGGGGTCCCAAGTCTGCGCAAATTGCAGCAGGTTCTCCAGCGTTGCATTTTCCTTATTTTATTTATGAGCCAGAATAAATGGAATTAATTTTTACAGCAAATACTTGCCTATGTGTTTTGCTTAAAAAAAGGCCATTTTGTTTGTGAGTAGGCAGGTATATTTCAAAAATACAAGGTCTAATAAAAAAGGGACACAAACACCAACCAATCTCCTTGAGGTAAACAAATACAAGATAATAATGTTATTGTGGTAACTTGTGTAATGTAAAAAATTGCGCAACCCAAAAACATAAAGTGAAAAAAACAACAATAATTGCTTCTATGAATAGCTTCCAAAGAGGCAATGATATGTGCTCAAAAAAAGGGGTATAAATATCTAATATGTATAAATTTCAAACACATATGATCAAAGATGGTATAAAAACCAAAAAGGTGTATAACACATAAGTGTCCATGAAAGACTGAAAATGACACATAAAAAATGTCCAAACGAGACTGGAAGCGAAGGTGCCAATTCTCCTCACTTTCTTCTTTCAAAGCAGGTAATGATGACTCATAATCAGGTAATAAAGATGTCTGCTTACCAAATCAGGTGGATCCTCATTACAGGGATCAAAGGGGCTTAATAAACACGTACTCCGGACATCTGATGTAGGAAGTCAGATACTCCTCTAGATCCTATGCTCCGCTGTTGCACTGTGTTCACAAAGATCCTCTCAATATAGAAAACCAATCAAAGGCACCGCTTATGATCCGTAATATAACATGTTGGGGATAAGAACAAAAAACTTCATGGTGCAGAAAGGTTTAAAAAGGGAAATCCCCTTTATTGGGTAAAAAACACTGACATCCACAGATAGAAAAAAATATATTGAATAGAGAGAGCGCACTGAATGCCAGCAATCTCCGACAACGATTTAAAAAGCAGTCAGCTGTAGCTCACGCCAATCAGCTGGTGCGTGATGACATCGAATTCCTTAGCTCCACCCGACGCTGCGTTTCTCCTTACAAGGCGTCCACTGGGAAAGGAGACTAAGGAATGGGACGTCACTCACCGCACTTAAATAACCCGGCTGGAGAGTGACACCGGAAATCAAACGAGAAGGGACGCGCGCTCACCACACATTCCCCACTCGCAATTCGTGTCTGTAGCTGAGGCAATGCAGCGCACATAGACAGAACCATAACCTGTCACTGGCGCTGCTGGCCTCTTGCTTACATAATGATACCTATGCTAAAAACATCTTTAACATAAAAAATGCAATACAGCATATATATAACTATAAAAGAAATTAATTTATACCAATCACAACATTAATTGGCAGCCATTAGTCCACATGAAAAAGGTGAAGAATCAATGTGTCAGCGAGGTGCAAACACCAGGGCGACACAGAGACACGACACATATCCATATGTCAATGGCTCCCTTAAAACTCTGTATATATTACCAGAGTGTAATTACCTTTAAAAAAATTACAATATATGGGAGAAATATACTGAACTTATCCCTGTGTTCCCAGACTGTAATAGAAAAAAGACAACTATATTAAAATTAATATATAAATTAAAATATATAGCAAAGGGGGGGTTACAGAGGTGTAACACCAGAAAAAGGGACAAAAAAGGGGGGATCCATGATGACAAAAAAAGGAGAGAAAAGAGAAAAGAGACCCCCCATTCTCTCGTAAGGGGAACCCTATATGTAACCAATTGATTTGGGGAAGAAAAAAGAGGGCACAAAAAACAGACAAGCATATAAGTACGCTAAATGGCCCAATGGGGGTAATAGAGGTAGGGATGACCTGGATAGTCTACCTATTGTTAATGTAACAATTAATATCCCACTCTATATTCAGACCCCATGGGCTATAGCACTTAACATCATATATGAGACGAGTTTCTCTACGTGATATCTGTCGCTTGAGATCACTCCCTCTCCAATGGGGGGTATATTTCTCAATCCCTATAACTTGTAATGCTGATGGATCTCGATTATGGTGTTGGCGAAAATGCCACGACACACTATGCTTGGTGAATCCCCTGCGTATATTCGATAAATGTTCCCCAATTCTGACTTTGAGCGCACGGGTGGTCCTCCCTATATATTGGAAACCACAGGGACAACTCAAAAGATAAATGACCCCAATAGTGTTGCATGTAATAAAGTCAGATATATGATGTTCTTTGGAAGTAGCATGTGAAGTAAAAGACGCAGTTTTCATAGTTTGTGACGACCTGCAGACTTTACATCTTTTACATGGTGTGAGGGGGTTAGCTCGGCAGCGGGTGTGTGTGACCCCCGGGATGGGCTCCCCACACAAAAACAGGCCCAGCAAACGGAGGTTGTGGTTTTCAAAATCAAAAAAAGGTGCGGTTTATTTTCTATTTACAGTGACAAAACACAGCAAAGCCAAAAGAAACATAAACAAAATAAATCCTGGTCAACTTGACCTCTGACTAAACATACAGGTTTCCTAACTAACAACTGGGATCAGCCTAGTGCTGTCCTAGTCCCTAAGTCCCTGGTTTTAAATGTCCAAGCAAATAGCCACACAGGCTTTGTCTCACCGCACAGGGGTTCACTCTCCCTAGACAGTCCACACAGGTCTGGGTCCAGGCATGAGCAAACACCTAATGAATCTGGGAGTTTTTATAGAGGCCTTAAACGAGCTGACAAGCTTCAGCTGGTCTCATCAACTCCCTGTCTGCACGACGCCCCACACTCTCCCTAGAGGTATGAGTCATCCATGAGCCCACTAGCCTCAGCTGGGCTTATACAACACTCCACCTAGTTGTAGAAGTCGGCGTAAAGCCTGAATCTGGGCGAAATATATCTACCCCCCTGGATGCAACCAGGTGACTTTACCTTCCTGCTGTCACATACCCCCCCCTCTTGTTTTAACCTCGGGGTTGGAACACCAGCAATCAGGCATTCATGTACTCGAGACAAAGCATCCACATTCCCCATTTGAACGCCAGGGCGATGCTTTACAGTGAAGTTGAATTCCTGGAGGGCCAGGAACCACCTATTCACTCTTCTATTTGTTTCCTTGTTTTGAGCCATCCACTTTAACGGAGCGTGATCCGTAACCATGTCAAAGTGCCTACCTAGCAGGTAGTACCGAAGGGAATCTAGAGCCCACTTCACCGCTAAACACTCCTTTTCAACGGTGGCGTAATTTACCTCATGGGACTTCAACTTCCTGCTGAGGTAAATGACTGGGTGCTCTTCCCCGTTCCAGACCTGGGACAATACTGCTCCTAACCCCACATCTGACGCATCACTTTGTACGACAAAGTTTTTAGAGAAGTCGGGTGAGTACAACACTGGCTGGCTACATAAGGCATGTTTCAAGAATTGGAATGCTGCCTCAGCCTCGGGGGTCCATTTAATCATGACCGACCCTTTCCCCTTCGTTAGGTTGGTTAGGGGCACAGCCTTAGAGGCAAAGTGGGGAATGAATCGCCGATAATACCCAGCGATTCCCAGAAAGGCTCGTACCTGCTTCTTGCTGTTGGGACGTGGCCAACTCTGGATGGCCTCGACTTTGTTGAGTTGGGGTTTTATTACTCCCCTCCCAATGGTGTACCCAAGATATTTGGCCTCCTCCTGCCCAATGGTACACTTCTTGGGGTTAGCCGTAAACCCCGCTTCCCGAACAGAGTCCAGGACTGCTTGCACTTTTGGCAGATGTGAGGCCCAATCTGTGCTATGGACAATTACGTCATCCAGGTAAGCCGCAGCATACTTCCGATGGGGCCTCAGCATCTGGTCCATTTTCCGCTGGAATGTGGCCGGCGCATTCTGTAACCCGAACGGCATTCTTTTATATTGGAACGCCCCGTCTGGGGTTACAAATGCGGTTTTCTCTTTGGCCAATTTGGCCAGGGGGATTTGCTAATACCCTTTTGTGAGGTCAAGAGTCGTCATGTATCGGGCTGTTCCCAGCCGGTCGATCAACTCATCTATACGTGGCATGGGGTAGGTGTCAAATTTTGTAACTTTGTTCAACTGACGAAAATCGTTACAAAATCGCCAGCTCCCATCCGGTTTAGGCACCAACACGATGGGACTAGACCAATCACTTTGGGACTCCTCTATCACCCCTAAGTTCAGCATTTTCTGTACTTCCTCCCGTATTGCCTCCCGTCGGGCCTCTGGGATCCGATAGGGTTTTAACTTCACCCTTTCACCGGGCGGGGTAATGATGTCATGCTCTACCCCAGATGTTTGTCCCGGCAGCTCAGAGAATACCTCCTTGTTGCGAAGCACAAACTCCTTAACCTCCTGTTGTTGGGGTTGTGACAAGGTGGCTGCTATTCCAACCTCAGGAATCACGCAACCAGTTTGAGCTGGTGACCAAGTGTCTGCGACTAGGGACTCTCTATCCCTCCAGGCTTTCAACAGATTAACGTGATAGATCTGTTCGGGCTTTCGCCTTCCTGGTTGTCTGACCTTGTAATTCACTTCGCTCACTTTTTCCATTATCTCGTAGGGGCCTTGCCATTTGGCAAGGAATTTACTTTCAACCGTAGGGACAAGTACCAGTATCCTATCCCCCGGGGAAAAGGTACGGGTCTTGGCTCCACGGTTGTACACTCTCTGCTGTGCTAACTGCGCTTGGGCCAAATGTTCCTTCACGATGGGCATTACCTGTGCAATTCGGTCTTGCATCAGGGCGACATGCTCAATCACACTCCTGTGGGGAGAACTCTCACTTTCCCAAGTTTCCTTGGCAATATCCAACAGCCCTCTTGGGTGTCTCCCATACAGTAACTCAAAGGGGGAGAATCCCGTAGAGGATTGGGGCACCTCCCTAATAGCAAACATCAGATAAGGAAGTAGACAGTCCCAATCCTTTCCATCTCTATCCACCACTTTCTTCAACATTTGTTTTAGGGTTTTGTTGAATCTTTCAACCAGCCCATCGGTTTGGGGGTGATACACAGATGTACGTAATTGCGTCACTTTGAACAATTTACACAGCTCCTTCATAACCCGGGACATAAAGGGTGTACCTTGGTCCGTAAGCAGTTCTTTACAAATACCCACCCGGCTAAACACAAGAGATAGCTCTTTGGCTATGGTTTTGGCCGAGGTATTTCGGAGAGGGATCGCTTCTGGATAACGGGTGGCATAGTCCATTATAACTAATATGTACTGGTGCCCCCTAGCGGACTTGATTATAGGACCTACCAAATCCATGGCGATCCTCTCAAACGGGACCTCAATGATGGGTAGAGGGACCAGCGGGCTACGGAAATGTGGCATCGGGGCCGACCTCTGACACACAGGGCAGGAGGAACAATAATTTTCTATGTCCTTCATCACCCCCGGCCAATAGAATCTCTGTAATACCCTCTCTCGGGTTTTCTCTGTCCCCAGATGACCTCCAAGAATGTGCCCATGGGCCAACTCCAACACCAACTTCCTGTAAGGTTTGGGCACCACAAGCTGCTCAACGGTTTCTTCTGCCCTTTTTGCCACCCGATACAGTAGGTCCTTCTCTACGCTGAAGTATGGGTAAGTGCAGGTATTATCTGGGTTCACTAACTCGCCATCTATTTTCACTACGTTTTCCCGTGCCTTTATTAGGGCGGGGTCTTTCAACTGTTCTGTGGCAAAGTTTTCCCTGTGAACCTCAAGATCAGAAAACTCCACAGACGGTAGGTTTTCGTCTGAGGAGGTGGGCTCCTCTCCAGTTTCTTGAGTCTCCCCTGCCAATACTGATAAGGGAAATTCCGGAGAGTCCTCACCACTCTCAGGGGAGTTCTGGCTATCCCATGCCTGGTACATAGGGGCACCAGTGGGGGGCTCAGGATCATCCCACAGTTCCCAGAACTTCGGAAAATCCCTTCCCACAATGGCGTCATGCGGTAACTGAGATACTAAGCCCACTGGATGAGAGAGGGTACCTTTGGGAATCTCGAAACACACTGTAGTCACTGGATACTCTCGGGTGTCCCCATGCACACAAATAACAGCTACCTTGCTATTCCCAGAGACCTCTGTTTTAACTAACTCAGCCTTTATCAGGGTCACAAGGCTACCTGAATCCAGCAATACCACAACATTTCTACCATTAACACACATTTTGCATAAATGTTTCTCAGTTCCTCGAATGGCAGTGCATGCGACTGTCGCACACAGCGACTGACGTCTGCCCGTCAGAAAGTCACACTGCATGGGTTCCTCCACAACCGGGCAATTGGCTGCAATATGTCCCGCTTGCCGGCAGCGGTAGCAAACGATCCTTCTTGCGGCCTCTTGAGCCGCTGATTTCCCAGGCTGTTCTCGCCAAACTTGGGGTAGAGCTCCCACCCTCTCACTCTCTCCACCCTCACCCCTTGGAATCCTCTTATCCGCCCCTGGGGATGGTCTGGTCTTAGGGTGGAAAGTCCGAGTGTCTCTGGAAGAGGCCGTCAGGTTCTCTGTAGCCAAGTATTTCTCCACACGATCCACAAGACCATCGGCCGTCTCTGGGTCTCCATGGCTTACCCACTTTTGGATGGCAGTAGGAAGAGCTCTCAAAAACCGATCCATTACAACACGTTCCACAATCTTTGGTGCGGACAAAGTCTCTGGCTGTAGCCACTTTCTGCTCAGGTGAATGAGATCATACATTTGAGACCTGGGGGGTTTTCCAAGCTGGAAAGTCCAGTTATGCACACGCTGAGCCCGGACAGCCTGGGTGACACCCAGCCTTGCCAATATTTCAGCTTTTAGCATCACATAGTCTTTTGCTTGGTCAGGCTCTAGGTCATAGTAAGCCTTCTGCGATTCACCAGTTAACAGAGGAGCCACCAGTCCAGCCCACTGCTCCTCAGGCCACTTTTCTCTTTCAGCAGTCCTTTCAAATGTGGTCAAAAATACCTCTGGATCATCCTCTCCAGTCATTTTTGTCAATAAACGACTCACCCCAAAGGACGCGGTATTAGTGGGACGGCTTTCCTCACTGGTCTGCGGACGTTGCTGCATTACTGCTTCCATTTGTTGTAGTCTCTGCTCTTGCTTCTGTAACAGGTCTATGAAGCGGGCCTCAGATTGCTGCTGGGCTTGTTGCTGAGCTTCCAGACTCTGTTGGTGAGCTTGCTGCTGGGCTGCAAGGCTCTGTTGATGAGCTTGCTGCTGGGCTGCGAAGTTCTGTTGTTGAGCTGCAAGGCTCTTTTGCAAACCTGCATTTGTCTGCTGTTGATTGGCATTTGCTAGAGCCAGCTGCTTCAGTATCTCCTCCATGCTGGCTTAAAAAAAAACTGCCACTGGTTCTCCACCAACTGTGAGGGGGTTAGCTCGGCAGCGGGTGTGTGTGACCCCCGGGATGGGCTCCCCACACAAAAACAGGCCCAGCAAACGGAGGTTGTGGTTTTCAAAATCAAAAAAAGGTGCGGTTTATTTTCTATTTACAGTGACAAAACACAGCAAAGCCAAAAGAAACATAAACAAAATAAATCCTGGTCAACTTGACCTCTGACTAAACATACAGGTTTCCTAACTAACAACTGGGATCAGCCTAGTGCTGTCCTAGTCCCTAAGTCCCTGGTTTTAAATGTCCAAGCAAATAGCCACACAGGCTTTGTCTCACCGCACAGGGGTTCACTCTCCCTAGACAGTCCACACAGGTCTGGGTCCAGGCATGAGCAAACACCTAATGAATCTGGGAGTTTTTATAGAGGCCTTAAACGAGCTGACAAGCTTCAGCTGGTCTCATCAACTCCCTGTCTGCACGACGCCCCACACTCTCCCTAGAGGTATGAGTCATCCATGAGCCCACTAGCCTCAGCTGGGCTTATACAACACTCCACCTAGTTGTATAAGTCGGCGTAAAGCCTGAATCTGGGCGAAATATATCTACCCCCCTGGATGCAACCAGGTGACTTTACCTTCCTGCTGTCACAATGGATAATATCCTTTGAGTTGTCCAAACATAACCATTTTAGCTGGAGGGTCAACTACGCTTGGTGCCACTAAATCTTTCAAATTTTGATTTCTTCTATACAGAATTTTTGGACAATCTGGAAGTGTAGGTCCCAAGATTTTATCACACTTGAGTACTGGCCAGTGTTTACGTATTATCTTATTGACCCACCAAAAATGTGATGAAAAGGTGGTCAAAAATGCCCATTGTAGGTCTGTAGTGAAAGTATCTTTTTCTCTGACCTTTGGGACCAATAGAGTTTTTCTGTCAATTGCTGCAACTTCCTGTATTTCTTTGTCCAAAACACATGGCTGATACCCCTTCTCAACAAAACGGTGCCTCAAAACTGCGACCTGAGACTCAAAATCCTCCAAATGAGAACAGTTGCGTCTCATTCGTTGAAACTGCCCCTTTGGTATGGCCTTGAGCCAATTTGGATGATGTCCACTGTCTACAGGTATATACCCATTCCTGTCAGTATTTTTGAAATAAGTTTTTGTCAGGAGGGCACCCTCTTCTTTGAAAATGGTTAGGTCCAAGAAATTAACTGAAGTGGTACTAAACTCATACGTAAATTGGATACCCCACATGTTATTATTTAGATTAGATGAAGTCACTTAAAGATTTTTCGTCCCCCTTCCATAAAAAGAAGGCGTCATCAATATAACGATGCCACAAAAGGAGGCGGGGCTCTGCCAGAGAAAAAAGTTTGTCATTTTCCCATAAGGCCATGAACAGGCCCGCCAGGCTGGGAGCAAATTTGGCTCCCATAGCCACGCCTGTGCTTTGAAGAAAAAATTGCCCATTGTAGTAAAAATAATTATGTTCCATGGCGAAACAAAGTAATTTCAAAACAAACTCTAATGTAGAGGATTTCATGGATAAATCCTTACGGAGAAAAAATTCCGCCGCCTTATATCCCAAATGATGGGGTATAATCGTATATAGTGAAGCGACGTCCGCTGTTACAAGCAGGACGTCTTCTCCCACTACATATTCAGAAATTTCTCTAATCATCTGCATAGAGTCCTTAAGATACGCTGGAGTTTTAGTTACTACTGGCTGAAGGAAAACATCTATGAATTTACCAATTCTTGATGTAAGGGAATCAATACCGCTTACTATTGGGCGGCCAGGGGGTTTGGTGGGATTTTTGTGGACCTTGGGTATATAGTATATGATAGGGGTACGGGGAGCCAATGGTACCAAGAAATCCAATTCTTTATCATTAATGACCCCTTTCCGATGTCCATCCAGGACAATACTATTGAGAGATTTCTTATATTTCTCAATTGGGTCCTTATTCAGGACCATATAGGTATCTCTATCTGATAACAGTACCTCCATTTCCTCTATATAGTCCACTTTTCTTAAAATCACAACCCCCCCCCCTTTGTCTGCTGGTCTTATTACTAGATTTTTCCTTTCACATAATAAAGCTATTCCTTCTTCAGAGTCCTTCAGTTGTTCCTTCTTAAACCTAACCTGTAACAAGTCGTGAAGTACTAGGTCTTTAAACACAGTGATACTAGGAGCTGGTTTACCAGGAGGGTTAAACAGGGAAGCATTCCTGAGTCCCGTTCCCCCCCCCCCTGATGGGTCACTGGCCTGACTATTATTCCTTGTGATGGGATTTGACAAAAAATGGCGTTTGATACTCAATTTTCTAGTATATTTTTGAACATCAAGAAACATTTGAAATTTACTCAGCCGCTTCCTGGGGGCATATTTAAGTCCTTGATTTAAGGTTAATTTCTCAGATCGTGTCAACTCCTCTCCACTAAGGTTGAATACACCATCACAAACTACTTCCTTCGGGATTTTTTTGGAGTTGTGCCATTTCCCTCCTCTGCATCCTCTCTTAGTCTTCCCTTTTTCCTTTGGCCCTTCCCTAAAAAATTGTCCGTCTTGTTTCGCAAAGGTGCTGCTCCTGGAGGACCTTCAAAACCCCGATTTTGAAGTGGGGCAGGTACTCTGGATCCAGCATTTAAGAGATCTACTTCTCCCTTGCTCTCACCATATCCTTGTAATGGTCCGTAAGGATTTCTAGTGGGTATATCATGTCTCCACGGTACTTGTGGTGAAGTGGAAGGACCATTCCTATATCCCTCATAAGGATAATTCCTATAGGATGAATCCTCATAGGGACCATAATGGTCTCCATAGGGAGATCTATCCGATGGATACATGTATGAAGTGGATTGATATTGGTAGGATCCCTGAGGTTGTCGATTACCCCTACCCCCCCCCCGGGTTAGGAACCCTACCTGGGTTTCTAGGATGTTGATAAGGTGGGGGATAATAATTATGGGGTCCATTATCAGGCGGTCTGCCCGTATTCTGGTTACCCTTTTTCTTCCCTTGTTGTGGTGTCTTATTTCCCCCTGTCTTTCTCACTCCTTGTTCTCTATATCCTGGAGTAGTCGGAGGGGGGGGGGGCCCTAATAAGGGCCTAGAGTAGTCCATGTTAGGCAGTGTGGATACACTTTCTGACTCACCCTCCTCCATACTATTAACTTCAGGCTGTTTCACAAAACTGTCACGATGGTTCTCCTGCCATTTAAAGACGTTATGGGACTTATAGTCCTCCACGTCCCTAAGGTATTTTTTCCGCTTTTTTATTCGTTGCCCTTCTTCTTCTATCAGAATTTCCCTTAATTCATTAGTATATACCTGATATAAACCCTCTTTACTCATAGGGATCAGTTTTTCCTTTATGTCATTAATTTCCTGCTGTAATTTGGCTACCTTTGCTTTTTTACGAGAAAGCAAAAACTCAAGAAAAGCCAGTCCCGCACCGTTAAAGTAAAGGAACCACTCATTGAGTTCTGCATCTCCTCTATCAGGGAATACATGCCACCGTAGGCTCCTGGGTATCATCTTATCTTTGAGATAACGCTCCAGGAACACTATATCCCATGTGGCATGCAATTCGGAAATAAGTATGTTTTTTAATCTCATAAATATTCCCCGTATTCCATCTACCTCTGCATTGGTTTGATCAAAAACCTCATCAGGGTTTATTTTCCTGCTTCTATGGAAATCAAAAATATCCATTTAAGGTGCAAAAAACAAAGTGATCACTAAAAATTGTAAATGTGATTTTACAAAAAAGTGGAAAGCTGCGGGATATAATGTATTCAATGGTAATATGTATATAAGAAGGACAATCCGCGCTATCCCTATTCGGCAGAAAAAATTTTGCAAAAATGCCAATATTCAACCAAATCAAATATAGAAAACGTGCAACGTGAAGATACACATAAAAGGAGGATATTGAAATCCAAAAGTGAATGATGGTGCTGCAATGATAAAAGTTCAGAATAATAAACTGCAAATATGTGTAATGTAAAAAATTGCGCAACCCAAAAACATAAAGTGAAAAAAACAACAATAATTGCTTCTATGAATAGCTTCCAAAGAGGCAATGATATGTGCTCAAAAAAAGGGGTATAAATATCTAATATGTATAAATTTCAAACACATATGATCAAAGATGGTATAAAAACCAAAAAGGTGTATAACACATAAGTGTCCATGAAAGACTGAAAATGACACATAAAAAATGTCCAAACGAGACTGGAAGCGAAGGTGCCAATTCCCCTCACTTTCTTCTTTCAAAGCAGGTAATGATGACTCATAATCAGGTAATAAAGATGTCTGCTTACCAAATCAGGTGGATCCTCATTACAGGGATCAAAGGGGCTTAATAAACACGTACTCCGGACATCTGATGTAGGAAGTCAGATACTCCTCTAGATCCTATGCTCCGCTGCTGCACCGTGTTCACAAAGGTAATTACACTCTGGTAATATATACAGAGTTTTAAGGGAGCCATTGACATATGGATATGTGTCGTGTCTCTGTGTCGCCCTGGTGTTTGCACCTCGCTGACACATTGATTCTTCACCTTTTTCATGTGGACTAATGGCTGCCAATTAATGTTGTGATTGGTATAAATTAATTTATTTTATTGTTATATATATTCTGTATTGCATTTTTTATGTTAAAGATGTTTTTAGCATAGGTATCATTATGTAAGCAAGAGGCCAGCAGCGCCAGTGACAAGTTATGGTTCTGTCTATGTGCGCTGCATTGCCTCAGCTACAGACACGAATTGCGAGTGGGGAATGTGTGGTGAGCGCGCGTCCCTTCTCGTTTGATTTCCGGTGTCACTCTCCAGCCGGGTTATTTAAGTGCGGTGAGTGACGTCCCATTCCTTAGTCTCCTTTCCCAGTGGACGCCTTGTAAGGAGAAACGCAGCATCGGGTGGAGCTAAGGAATTCGATGTCATCACGCACCAGCTGATTGGCGTGAGCTACAGCTGACTGCTTTTTAAATCGTTGTCAGAGATTGCTGGCATTCAGTGCGCTCTCTCTATTCAATATATTTTTTTCTATCTGTGGATGTCAGTGTTTTTTACCCAATAAAGGGGATTTCCTTTTTTAAACCTTTCTGCACCATGAAGTTTTTTGTTCTTATCCCCAACATGTTATATTATGGATCATAAGCAGTGCCTTTGATTGGTTTTCTATATTGAGAGGATCTTTGTGAACACGGTGCAGCAGCGGAGCATAGGATCTAGAGGAGTATCTGACTTCCTACATCAGATGTCCGGAGTACGTGTTTATTAAGCCCCTTTGATCCCTGTAATGAGGATCCACCTGATTTGGTAAGCAGACATCTTTATTACCTGATTATGAGTCATCATTACCTGCTTTTGAAAGAAGAAAGTGAGGAGAATTGGCACCTTCGCTTCCAGTCTCGTTTGGACATTTTTTATGTGTCATTTTCAGTCTTTCATGGACACTTATGTGTTATACACCTTTTTGGTTTTTATACCATCTTTGATCATATGTGTTTGAAATTTATACATATTAGATATTTATACCCCTTTTTTTGAGCACATATCATTGCCTCTTTGGAAGCTATTCATAGAAGCAATTATTGTTGTTTTTTTCACTTTATGTTTTTGGGTTGCGCAATTTTTTACATTACACATATTTGCAGTTTATTATTCTGAACTTTTATCATTGCAGCACCACCATTCACTTTTGGATTTCAATATCCTCCTTTTATGTGTATCTTCACGTTGCACGTTTTCTATATTTGATTTGGTTGAATATTGTCATTTTTGCTAAATTTTTTCTGCCGAATAGGGATAGCGCGGATTGTCCTTCTTATATACATATTACCATTGAATACATTATATCCCGCAGCTTTCCACTTTTTTGTAAAATCACATTTACAATTTTTAGTGATCACTTTGTTTTTTGCACCTTAAATGGATATTTTTGATTTCCATAGAAGCAGGAAAATAAACCCTGATGAGGTTTTTGATCAAACCAATGCAGAGGTAGATGGAATACGGGGAATATTTATGAGATTAAAAAACATACTTATTTCCGAATTGCATGCCACATGGGATATAGTGTTCCTGGAGCGTTATCTCAAAGAGAAGATGATACCCAGGAGCCTACGGTGGCATGTATTCCCTGATAGAGGAGATGCAGAACTCAATGAGTGGTTCCTTTACTTTAACGGTGCGGGACTGGCTTTTCTTGAGTTTTTGCTTTCTCGTAAAAAAGCAAAGGTAGCCAAATTACAGCAGGAAATTAATGACATAAAGGAAAAACTGATCCCTATGAGTAAAGAGGGTTTATATCAGGTATATACTAATGAATTAAGGGAAATTCTGATAGAAGAAGAAGAAGAGCAACGAATAAAAAAGCGGAAAAAATACCTTAGGGACGTGGAGGACTATAAGTCCCATAACGTCTTTAAATGGCAGGAGAACCATCGTGACAGTTTTGTGAAACAGCCTGAAGTTAATAGTATGGAGGAGGGTGAGTCAGAAAGTGTATCCACACTGCCTAACATGGACTACTCTAGGCCCTTATTAGGGCCCCCCCCCTCCGACTACTCCAGGATATAGAGAACAAGGAGTGAGAAAGACAGGGGGAAATAGGACACCACAACAAGGGAAGAAAAAGGGTAACCAGAATACTGGCAGACCGCCTGATAATGGACCCCATAATTATCATCCCCCACCTTATCAACATCCTAGAAACCCAGGTAGGGTTCCTAACCCGGGGGGGGGGGGGGGGTAGGGGTAATCGACAACCTCAGGGATCCTACCAATATCAATCCACTTCATACATGTATCCATCGGAAAGATCTCCCTATGGAGACCATTATGGTCCCTATGAGGATTCATCCTATAGGAATTATCCTTATGAGGGATATAGGAATGGTCCTTCCACTTCACCACAAGTACCGTGGAGACATGATATACCCACTAGAAATCCTTACGGACCATTACAAGGATATGGTGAGAGCAAGGGAGAAGTAGATCTCTTAAATGCTGGATCCAGAGTACCTGCCCCACTTCAAAATCGGGGTTTTGAAGGTCCTCCAGGAGCAGCACCTTTGCGAAACAAGACGGACAATTTTTTAATGGAAGGGCCAAAGGAAAAAGGGAAGACTAAGAGAGGATGCAGAGGAGGGAAATGGCACAACTCCCAAAAAATCCAGAAGGAAGTAGTTTGTGACGGTGTATTCAACCTTAGTGGAGAGGAGTTGACACGATCTGAGAAATTAACCTTAAATCAAGGACTTAAATATGCCCCCAGGAAGCGGCTGAGTAAATTTCAAATGTTTCTTGATGTTCAAAAATATACTAGAAAATTGAGTATCAAACGCCATTTTTTGTCAAATCCCATCACAAGGAATAATAGTCAGGCCAGTGACCCATCAGGGGGGGGAACGGGACTCAGGAATGCTTCCCTGTTTAACCCTCCTGGTAAACCAGCTCCTAGTATCACTGTGTTTAAAGACCTAGTACTTCACGACTTGTTACAGGTTAGGTTTAAGAAGGAAAAACTGAAGGACTCTGAAGAAGGAATAGCTTTATTATGTGAAAGGAAAAATCTAGTAATAAGACCAGCAGACAAAGGGGGGGGGGGGGGGGATTGTGATTTTAAGAAAAGTGGACTATATAGAGGAAATGGAGGTACTGTTATCAGATAGAGATACCTATATGGTCCTGAATAAGGACCCAATTGAGAAATATAAGAAATCTCTCAATAGTATTGTCCTGGATGGACATCGGAAAGGGGTCATTAATGATAAAGAATTGGATTTCTTGGTACCATTGGCTCCCCGTACCCCTATCATATACTATATACCCAAGGTCCACAAAAATCCCACCAAACCCCCTGGCCGCCCAATAGTAAGCGGTATTGATTCCCTTACATCAAGAATTGGTAAATTCATAGATGTTTTCCTTCAGCCAGTAGTAACTAAAACTCCAGCGTATCTTAAGGACTCTATGCAGATGATTAGAGAAATTTCTGAATATGTAGTGGGAGAAGACGTCCTGCTTGTAACAGCGGACGTCGCTTCACTATATACGATTATACCCCATCATTTGGGATATAAGGCGGCGGAATTTTTTCTCCGTAAGGATTTATCCATGAAATCCTCTACATTAGAGTTTGTTTTGAAATTACTTTGTTTCGCCATGGAACATAATTATTTTTACTACAATGGGCAATTTTTTCTTCAAAGCACAGGCGTGGCTATGGGAGCCAAATTTGCTCCCAGCCTGGCGGGCCTGTTCATGGCCTTATGGGAAATGACAAACTTTTTTCTCTGGCAGAGCCCCGCCTCCTTTTGTGGCGTCGTTATATTGATGACGCCTTCTTTTTATGGAAGGGGGACGAAAAATCTTTAAGTGACTTCATGATTAATCTGAATAATAACATGTGGGGTATCCAATTTACGTATGAGTTTAGTACCACTTCAGTTAATTTCTTGGACCTAACCATTTTCAAAGAAGAGGGTGCCCTCCTGACAAAAACTTATTTCAAAAATACTGACAGGAATGGGTATATACCTGTAGACAGTGGACATCATCCAAATTGGCTCAAGGCCATACCAAAGGGGCAGTTTCAACGAATGAGACGCAACTGTTCTCGTTTGGAGGATTTTGAGTCTCAGGTCGCAGTTTTGAGGCACCGTTTTGTTGAGAAGGGGTATCAGCCATGTGTTTTGGACAAAGAAATACAGGAAGTTGCAGCAATTGACAGAAAAACTCTATTGGTCCCAAAGGTCAGAGAAAAAGATACTTTCACTACAGACCTACAATGGGCATTTTTGACCACCTTTTCATCACATTTTTGGTGGGTCAATAAGATAATACGTAAACACTGGCCAGTACTCAAGTGTGATAAAATCTTGGGACCTACACTTCCAGATTGTCCAAAAATTCTGTATAGAAGAAATCAAAATTTGAAAGATTTAGTGGCACCAAGCGTAGTTGACCCTCCAGCTAAAATGGTTATGTTTGGACAACTCAAAGGATATTATCCATGTAAAAGATGTAAAGTCTGCAGGTCGTCACAAACTATGAAAACTGCGTCTTTTACTTCACATGCTACTTCCAAAGAACATCATATATCTGACTTTATTACATGCAACACTATTGGGGTCATTTATCTTTTGAGTTGTCCCTGTGGTTTCCAATATATAGGGAGGACCACCCGTGCGCTCAAAGTCAGAATTGGGGAACATTTATCGAATATACGCAGGGGATTCACCAAGCATAGTGTGTCGTGGCATTTTCGCCAACACCATAATCGAGATCCATCAGCATTACAAGTTATAGGGATTGAGAAATATACCCCCCATTGGAGAGGGAGTGATCTCAAGCGACAGATATCACGTAGAGAAACTCGTCTCATATATGATGTTAAGTGCTATAGCCCATGGGGTCTGAATATAGAGTGGGATATTAATTGTTACATTAACAATAGGTAGACTATCCAGGTCATCCCTACCTCTATTACCCCCATTGGGCCATTTAGCGTACTTATATGCTTGTCTGTTTTTTGTGCCCTCTTTTTCTTCCCCAAATCAATTGGTTACATATAGGGTTCCCTTACGAGAGAATGGGGGGTCTCTTTTCTCTCCTTTTTTTGTCATCATGGATCCCCCCTTTTTTGTCCCTTTTTCTGGTGTTACACCTCTGTAAACCCCCCTTTGCTATATATTTTAATTTATATATTAATTTTAATATAGTTGGGAACACAGGGATAAGTTCAGTATATTTCTCCCATATATTGTAATTTTTTTAAAGGTAATTACACTCTGGTAATATATACAGAGTTTTAAGGGAGCCATTGACATATGGATATGTGTCGTGTCTCTGTGTCGCCCTGGTGTTTGCACCTCGCTGACACATTGATTCTTCACCTTTTTCATGTGGACTAATGGCTGCCAATTAATGTTGTGATTGGTATAAATTTATTTATTTTATTGTTATATATATGCTGTATTGCATTTTTTATGTTAAAGATGTTTTTAGCATAGGTATCATTATGTAAGCAAGAGGCCAGCAGCGCCAGTGACAGGTTATGGTTCTGTCTATGTGCGCTGCATTGCCTCAGCTACAGACACGAATTGCGAGTGGGGAATGTGTGGTGAGCGCGCGTCCCTTCTCGTTTGATTTCCGGTGTCACTCTCCAGCCGGGTTATTTAAGTGCGGTGAGTGACGTCCCATTCCTTAGTCTCCTTTCCCAGTGGACGCCTTGTAAGGAGAAACGCAGCGTCGGGTGGAGCTAAGGAATTCGATGGCATCACGCACCAGCTGATTGGCGTGAGCTACAGCTGACTGCTTTTTAAATCGTTGTCGGAGATTGCTGGCATTCAGTGCGCTCTCTCTATTCAATATGTCGGGAAAACTGCGATGGAGCATACACACGGCCGGTTTTCTCGGCAAAACGCTCTCATGGCAGTTTTCCTGCCGGGAAAACCGGTCGTGTGTACGAGGCATAAGTCTCTACCAGCTTTGCACATCTATAGAGTGACATTTTTGCCCATTTTTCTTTGCAAAATAGCTCAAGTTCTGTCAGATTGGACGGAGATCATCTGTGAACAGCAATTTTCAAGTCTTGACACAGATTCTCAATTGGATTTAAGTCTGGACTTTGACTGGTCCATTCTAAGGCCGTGTACCAACGGTCGGAATTTCCAACAGAAAAAGTCAGATGGGAGCTTTTCGTCGGATATTCCGACCGTGTGTATGCCCCATCGGACTTTTTCTGTCGGAATTTCCGACAGACTTAGCTAGAGAGCAGGTTCTCTATTTTTCCATCGGAAATTTCCGATGGAGGTTTGCCCGTTGGAAAGTCCGACCGTGTGTACGCGGCATAACACATGAATATACTTTGATCTAAACCATTACATTGTAGCTCTGGATGTATGTTTAGGGTCGTTGTTCTGCTGGAAGGTGAACCTCCACCACAGTCTCAAGTCTTTTGCAGACTCTAACAGGTTTTCTTCTAAGATTGCCCTGTATTTGGCTCCACACATCTTCCCATCAACTCTGACAAGCTTCACTGTCCCTGCTGAAGAAACATGATACTGCCACCACCATGTTTCACGGTGGGGATGGTGTGTTCAGGGTGATGTGCACTGTTAGTTTTCCGCCACACATAGTGTTGTGAAAGTGTTTATAGAGCCTTAATCCTTCCCCTAGGATGATCTCTCTCTCTCTCTCTCTCTCTCTCTCTCTCTATCTCTCTCTATTTTTTATTTTCCTTCCCTTTCCATTACCAAACATTCTGAGCTGTTATTTCTCGATTTCTTCTTAATTTCCAATCCCCCTCCTTTTAGCCTCCAGGCACCTCCTTGAATACTTTTTCAGAAGTGGTGTATGAATGCAGCAGAGGAACAACAGGAAATCGGAAAAGGAGAGGTTCACTTATTAAAAACATCTACAGATGTGTGTTCATAAGAAACAGACATTTCTGAGTGCTGTAAAATGACTTTATTGAATACATTACACAGCTTGTTTTGTTGCAATACATGTTCTGTCCGTTCGATTGTTCCCAAATCACGCACACTGATTATATGATATCAAACTTATCTTTGTAGTTTAAAGTACCATATTGTAACGCAGATGTCTTGTCACCTGTTCTCTTCTGTCAAATATAATAAAACATAACAGTTAAAGAAACACTTCTAATCTACATTTTCCCTGTATCCATCAGTGATCTTCTGCTGAAATTCAACTTCCCCCTGTGTATACAGCTGTTCCTTATACTCAGCATGTCAGAGCTGAATAGGATGAGTCAAAAGAAATAAGCTTCTATGGTGCCATGGGATTTGGACTGTAAATTGCACCAGCCAACCAATGACAACCTGTAATCCCCTGCTGCCGATTTGTTGGTCGTGTGCTGTGTAAACATTGCTCAACTGTATATGGTTGACTAATTTATGTTACAAATAAAACTCACCAAGAGCAGGGGATCACAGTCTCAGCAAGACCTGCTACCAATCATAGTTCCTGAAAAGAAGGGCTAACATGCATGACAATCATGTGACAGAATACCAAGAAGAAGCAAAAACTCTGACTTATACTGAAAGGGTCAAAGCATTTTACATAAAGAATATGTTACACCAACATTTCATATTCTTGATATGTGCCTTCTGTACCATGTACTTGTGTGTAAAATTATCATATTCTTCCTATTTACTCCTGCCAGTCCCTCTGCTTTCCTAATGAAAACTGACCACACTAGGCATGAGAGCACAGCGTGGTCAGTTTTCTGGCTGTGATGAGAACACAGCCTTCTCTCCTCCAGTGATCAAACTTATACTGACACGCAACTCTCAACACAGCCATTCAGTGGGAAGATCAGTGTGATGCTGTTTATTCTCCCCATCTCTCTAAGCGACGTATGCAGCCGAGAACAGAGGGTATGTGATCATGTATGAAAAAGGGGGAAAAAGGTATTGTGATGGACCGCCTGGCTCCCAGCCTGAGTGCCTCAGCCAAGCTACAGCTTCCTCCACTCTGGAACCAGGAACCAGGTATTATAGCTGTGAATTGCACCCAAGAACTAGAAAACACAAGCTTAGCTTCAAACTGGAACTCTTTATTGTAAGTTCACACAGAATTTATACCACACACAGGGCCGTTTGAAGGAATTTGGGTGCCCCAAGCAAAATGGACATGGAGCCCCCCCCCCCGCACTCACGCAAAGCCTGCAGGAACCACAGCATAGCGATACAGTTTAAGCTCACCCACACTTTATATAAATAGAAATGGTTTACAGTGCAAATACTGCTGTTGCATATAATCCAACATACTTAAAACACATACACACTCACATTAACATTAAGATGCTGTTTAGGACTGTTTATGGACAGTGGGATGGACATGGGGACCGTGGGATGGACAGGGGGACAGTGGGATGGACAGGGGGAAGGCAAGGGGGACAGTGGGATGGACAGGGGTACCGTGGATGGACAGGGGGACAGTGGGATGAGCATGGGGACCGTGGGATGGACAGGGGGACCGTGGGAAGGACAGGGGGACAGTTGGAAGGACAGGGGGACCGTGGGATGGACAGGGGGACAGTGGGATGGACAGGGGGACCGTGGGATGGACAGGGGGACCGTGGGATGGACAGGGGGACAGTGGGATGGACAGGGGGACAGTGGGATGGACAGGGGGACTCCACACTGTAATAGCCACATCATCTCCCCCACTTTAATATCCACATCATCTCCCCCACTGTAATATCCACATCATC
Source organism: Rana muscosa (assembly GCA_029206835.1). Lineage (NCBI taxonomy): Eukaryota > Metazoa > Chordata > Amphibia > Anura > Ranidae > Rana > Rana muscosa. The sequence goes on from CM055118.1 coordinate 111,723,377, forward strand.
TCCCCCCTGTAATGTCCACATCTCCCCCTGTAATATCCACATCTCCCTCCTGTAATGTCCACATCTCCCCCCTGTAATGTCCACATCTCCCCCCTGTACTGTCCACATCTCCCCCCTGTACACATCTCCCCACATCTCACCTCGGCCACTGCCGCCGGGTGTACCAAGATGGCCGCCGCTCCGGAGCTAGGCCTAAGCCACGGCCTTTCCTATGGCCGCAATCCGCAGATCGGCTCGGGCGGCTCGGCTGCTCGAGTCCTGCAAAGGGAACGGCGTTCCGGCTGTGAAAAAAGTGCAGGCACGCCGTTCCCATGGGAAGAAAAAGAAACCCTGGACTGCCGCACTCTGCATAGACAGTTATTTATTCACAAAATATCAGGTAAAAAATCCAAATTCAAAATAAATCCATAAATCCAAAACAACAAATGCAGGTAGTATGCATACAGGGAAGGATGGCTAACGCGTTTCACGTCACGAATTGACGCTTACTCATAGCTGAGTAAGCATCAATTCGTGACGTGAAACGCGTTAGCCATCCTTCCCTGTATGCATACTACCTGCATTTGTTGTTTTGGATTTATGGATTTATTTTGAATTTGGAATTTTTACCTGATATTTTGGAATAAATAACTGTCTATACAGAGTGCGGCAGTCCAGGGTTTCTTTTTCTTCCCATGCATTAGTGCAGAGCCAGCACCTGTGTGAGTGACCTGGCGGGAGCAGCCATTTGGTGAATTCTCAAGCTTTTGAGCGGTACGTTTTTTCCTTTCCTCTGTTTCTACCTGGACCACGCCGTTCCCATGCGTTCCCGCAGGACTCGAGCCCTGGACCCAGGGTGGAAATCCAGAACAGTGACAGGCAGCAGGCAGGCACCCTAGGCTGGGGCCAAAGGCCAGCTCGGGGCCCCAAGCAATTGCTTGTTTTGCCTGTCCTGTTGACCACACACAGGGATGGACTGGCCATCGGGACTACCAGGAGTTTCCCGATGGGCCGATGGCTCAGTGGGCTGTTTTAAAAAAATAAAAAAAATGTTTTTTTTTTTTTTTTTGGTGGGCCATTTTTTTATGCAGAGTTCGGCGGCAGCGGGAGCGTGGCAGCAAACTACGGCGGGGATTTGGGGAAGGTGGCCAGCGAGGAGGGCAGTTGGATGTAAAAGCCGAGGAGGGCAGGCTGACTGGGAGCCTGGAGGAAGAGAACATGCGCCGCTGTAAGGAGCAGAGCAGCGTGAGCACCCCCTGGATCAAGAGGGAGACTTGGCGCTGCTGCTGCTGGCCATCAGGTACCCGGCATCCTACACAAACATGCCAGAACACTGAGACAGCGGGGGGTGAGCAGAGGAGGAACAGTGCTATGTGGTCTCTCTCAGCCCTCCCCTCTGTCTCTCTGCCCCCTCTTTCTCTCAGTCCCCCCCTCTGTCTCTCAGTCCTTGTGTCTCTCAGTCCCTGTGTCTCTCAGTTCCCCCTCTTTCAGCCCCCTCCTCTGTCTCTCAGCCCCCCACGATCTCTCAGACCCCCCACTATCTCTCAGTCCCCCCTCTGTCTCTCAGACCCCTCCTCTGTCTCTCAGACCCCTCCTCTGTTTCTCAGACCCCCCTCTGTCTCTCAGTCCCCCCCCCCTGTCTCTCAGTCCCGTGTCTCTCAGCCCTCCCCTCTTTTAGCCCTCTCCTCTGTCTCTCAGCCCCCCTCTATCTCTCAGACCCCCCTCTGTCTCTCAGACCCCTCCTCTGTCTCTCAGCTCTCCTCCTCTGTCTCTCAGCTCTCCTCCTCTGTCTCTCAGCTCCCCTCTCTGTCTCTCAGCTCCGATCTCTGTCTCTCAAACCCCTCCTCTGTCTCTCAGACCCCTCCTCTGTCTCTCAGACCCCTCCTCTGTCTCTCAGACCCCTCCTCTGTCTCTCAGCCCCTATGTCTCTCAGACCCCTCCTCTGTCTCTCAGACCCCTCCTCTGTCTCTCAGCACCCACTGTCTCTCAGCCCCCTCCTCTATCTCTTAGCCCCCTCCTCTATCTCTCAGCTCTCCACCTCTATCTCTCAGCTCCCCCCTCTGTCTCTCAGCTCCCTCCTTCTGTCTCCCAGATCCCCCCTGTCTTTCAGCTTCCCCCTGTCTCTCAGCTTCCCCCTCTGTCTCTCAGCTCCCCCTCTGTCTCTCAGCTCCCCCTCTGTCTCTCAGCTCCCCTCCTGTCTCTCAGCTACCCCCTCTGTCTCTTAGATCCCCTCCTCTGTCTCTCAGACCCCTCCTCTGTCTCTCAGACCCCTCCTCTGTCTCTCAGACCCCTCCTCTATCTCTCAGCTCTCCTCCTCTATCTCTCAGCTTCCCCCTCTGTCTCTCAGCTCCCCCTCTGTCTCTCAGCCCCCCTCTGTCTCTAAGACCCCCTATGTCTCTCAGTCCCCGCTCTGTCTCTCAGCTCCCCCTCTGTCTCTCAGCTCCCCTTCTGTCTCTCAGCTCCCTCCCTCTGTCTCTTAGGTCTCCCCTCTGTCTCTCAGTTCTCTCCCTCTGTCTATTAGGTCCCCTTCTGTCTCTCAGCTCCCCCTCTGTCTCTCAGTACCCCCCTCCCCTATCTCTCAGCTCTCCACCTCTATCTCTCAGCTCCCCCCCTCTGTCTCTCAGCTCCCTTCTTCTGTCTCCCAGATCCCCCCTGTCTTTCAGCTTCCCCCTGTCTCTCAGCTCCCCCCTCTGTCTCTCAGCTCCCCCCTCTGTCTCTCAGCTCTCCCCCTCTGTCTCTCAGCTCCCCCTGTCTCTCAGCTACCCCCTCTGTCTCTTAGATCCCTTCCTCTGTCTCTCAGACCCCTCCTCTGTCTCTCAGACCCCTCCTCTGTCTCTCAGCCCCCTCCTCTATCTCTCAGCTTTCCTCCTCTATCTCTCAGCTCTCCTCCTCTATCTCTCAGCTCCCCCCTCTGTCTCTCAGCTCCCCCCTCTGTCTCTCAGCTCCCCCCTCTGTCTCTCAGCCCCCTATGTCTCTCAGCCCCCCTCTGTCTCTCAGCTCCCCCTCGGTCTCTCAGCTCCCCTTCTGTCTCTCAGCTCCCTCCCTCTGTCTCTTAGCTCTCCCCTCTGTCTCTCAGTTCCCTCCCTCTGTCTATTAGGTCCCCTTCTGTCTCTCAGCTCCCCCTCTGTCTCTCAGCACCCCCCTCCCCTATCTCTCAGCTCTCCACCTCTATCTCTCAGCTCCCCCCTCTGTCTCTCAGCTCCCTTCTTCTGTCTCCCAGATCCCCCCTGTCTTTCAGCTTCCCCCTGTCTCTCAGCTCCCCCCTCTGTCTCTCAGCTCCCCCCCTCTGTCTCTCAGCTCCCCCCTCTGTCTCTCAGCTCCCCTGTCTCTCAGCTACCCCCTCTGTCTCTTAGATCCCTTCCTCTGTCTCTCAGACCCCTCCTCTGTCTCTCAGCTCCCCCCTCTGTCTCTCAGCCCCCCTCTGTCTCTCAGCCCCCTATGTCTCTCAGCCCCCCTCTGTCTCTCAGCTCCCCCTCTGTCTCTCAGCTCCCCTTCTGTCTCTCAGCTCCCTCCCTCTGTCTCTTAGCTCTCCCCTCTGTCTCTCAGTTCCCTCCCTCTGTCTATTAGCTCCCCCTCTGTCTCTCAGCTCCCCCACTGTCTCTCAGAACCCCCCTCTGTCTCTCAGCTCCCCCTCTGTCTCTCAGCTCCCCCCTCTGTCTCTCAGCTCCCCCCTCTGTCTCTCTGCCTCCTCCTCTGTCTCATTCACTCCCTGACTCTTAGGCTGCTTTCACACTGGGGCTGGCAGTGATGGTAAAACGCTGCTAGTTTAAAACAGCACTTTACTGTCGTTTTAGCTGCGCTATTCGGCATCTAGCAAGCACTTTTAACCCCCGCTAGCAGCCGAATTAAAGGTTAAATGCGCCCATGTAGCGCTGCTGCCGAAGTGCTTTGCAGGCACTTCAGCAGCGGTGGCCATTGATTTCAATGGGCAGGAGCGGTGTGTACACCGCTCCTCCACCGCCCCAAAGATGCTGCTTGGAGGACTTTATTTAACGCCCTGGCAGCGCCCCAGTGTGAAAGCATTTGGGCTTTCACACTGGGACTGTAGCGGAGGCGTTTTTCAGGCGCTATTTTTAGCCCAAAGGTGCCTGAAATACGCCTCAGTGTGAAAGGGGACCTATACCCACCCCCTCTCTTTTACACTCACTCCTTCTCTCTTACACTCACCCCCCTCTCTCACCCACCCCCTCTCACCCCCTTTCCCTCAACCCTCCCTCTCTCTCTCTCTCTCATTCCCCTCTCTCTCACCCTCTCATGATATACAATAATGGACGTAGGGGCCTTTTGGTGGGCGTGACTTTTTGGGGGGTGGGGGGAAGCATTTTATTGAATTAAAGTGGGCCGGTCTGAATGAAGTCCAGGGCCAAATTTTTGTCTCAGTCCAGCCCTGACCACACACAATCAGATATGAGCTTGAGCACATTATCTGAAATGCAAACTGTAAACAGTAATATCATCAGTACATCTGAAAGTACATTTAATGAACAGCTAACATAAACATCCCACAATAGTTTGGTAATGAGGTGAAGTGGACACAATACTAGCATACAGACAGAAACAATAGGTGACTCAATTATACAATTATACTAAACATAAAAGCGCCTGTAAATAATCTAAAGCTGAACTTCAGGGAAATAGCTAAAAGGGAAATGCACAGTTGCATTTGCAATAAATAAAATGTGTTATCTGTCAAAGGGCATTTTATTCTGTCCGGCCACCTCTCCCAGATTGAACAAGCAGGATGATGACAACACTATCTCCAGCTGACCTAAGAAATACAATGGTGTCATCTCCCCACCTACAAACTGTGGATTGGAGAGTGAAGAAACAGCATCTCACTAAGTTTGTAAGCAGGGCCTAAGTCAGGTACCCAATTTAGGAGGAACCAAGCACACAATGTTATGGAGAACTTAAATATCTTATATTGTCTTTGAACAGGTTAACGGTAACAACAAAAAGCAAGACTTGACACTGTAACTGGGTGATCCAGTAATAAAGCAGCCACAATATTTGGGTGTCTCACAATATATGTTATCGGAGGAGGGCTTCAGTAACAGGGGTGGTGGTGTCCCTGTGTTTCACAAATGCACTTTTTCTGTTATCTGAAATGTACCTGCACTCCTGATCCATGCTCTGGAGTGTGTAAAGTACTATGGGAGCCTGTAGGAGCCTGTCAGGATCTTCCCAAGCCAGCCTGAGCTCCAGCCCAAGGCAGAACCCCCCAGACCAGGGGTTCCTGTCTATGGCCACCGACAGTCTCCTCAGCACTCCATCTTCCATCCAACTCCCCTACTGGCATGACTTATCCATCTTTAAGTTTTGGCTCAGCCACCCTGCCAATCCCACTGCCTGGGGATTGGAAAAGCTCCCCTAAGTAGGCAGATCAACCTTCCTGGCCTCCACCCTCCAGCTTCTATAAATGTCTCCAAACTACACTCCCGCATTCATACACTCTCAACGAAATAAACCTGTTTATAGCTCCTTCCCTCCCTTTCTGCCATATTGCACCTGTTGGCCTTTCCCTCCCACACAGACCAAAAGTCCATAACGGCATCCGTGAACCTACCTAGCTCTAACCTACCAACAAGATCTATCCCCGTCAATGGTAGTGGACTTTGACTAGACCCCACAACTACCTTGAATTAAGGTAGCCCACCCCAACACGGCCTAGTTCATGAAGGATGCACATAGCCATTTCATTTTCACTACCCGCAAGTTGAATTGTATGTGACACATGTTATTCATCCATGTTTTGTGGTTGTATTAATACCTTATTGTACTACTATTGTTCAAGATATCTGTAAATGCTTTTTACATTTCAATAAACTGTTTTTGGAAAAAAAAAAAATGTCTCCAAACTTCCAGAAGCAGGGGTAGGCACCAGAGACCTGCCTGTATGAGTCATCCAGCCTGATCTGTAGTAACCATGACCATGACCAAATTAAGATTCAGAAGTTAACTATGAGCCAAAACATTTGCCTACAGTCACACTAATAGCACACTAGAGGGTGCTACATGTGTATGCAGCCTGGCTGGCTCTTAACGCTGTCCCTCCCTCTTCCAATTTAAATGTCGGTGTGCAAGGGATGACAAGAAGCTAAAATTAATTCAGATTTAAGTACTTATGGTAATACCAATGTATCGCCACTGCCCCGGGCTGGATTTAGGCTCTATTGTACTGTACTGAGCTGTGCAGCAATTAATTTTATAGGTCTGGTCAGGTCACCCTAAGCCTGGTGGTTGATTGCTCCTTCCTTCCTCTTGAAGAAGCTTCCAGAATTAGAGTAGGAGGGTTAATAATATTATTATACAGTATTTATATAGTGCCAACTGTTTGCGCAGCGCTTTACAACAAGAGGGCAGACAGTACAGTTACAATACAATTAAATACAGGAGGAATCAGAGGGCCCTGCTCGTTAGAGCTTACAATCTAGGATGAACGGTCAAGTGATACAAAAGGTAATAGCTGTGATGGATGAGCTTATAGAGAAAATAAAAGTACAGTTGTTAAGTAGGGACGGGATAGGCGTCTCTGAAAAGGGGTTTTCAGGTTTTGTCTAAACACAAACAGAGTAAGAGATAGTCAGACACATTGGGGTAGGGAGTTCCATAGGATAGGAGAGGCTTGGGATGCTCGGGAAGCATGGGAGGAGGTGATGAGGAAGATAGAGAGCAGGAGGTCTTGAGAGGAACGAAGAACACAATTAGGTTGGTATTTTGAGAATAGGTTAGTGATGTAGCTGGGGGCCGAGTTCTGGATGGCTTTGTAAGTTGTTATTATTTAGAATTTTGAATTTGTTGGATGTGTGGAAGCCAGTGGAGGGATTAACAGAGAGGAGTAGCAGACACTGAATGGTTGGTAATATGGATGAGCCTGGCAGCAGCATTCATAATAGACTGAAGGGGGGATTGCATGTCTAAAGGTAATCCCATAAAGAGAGAGAGTTGCAGTAGTCGAGGCAAGAGATGACCAGGGAGTGAACTAGGAGCTTTGAGGTGTCATTAGTTAGGAAGGGCGTATTTTGGAGATTTGGACAGTGATTGGACGTTGGGCCGAAAAGACTGTTTTTGCTTGACTGAGGGCCTGAAGGCACGTGGTTTAATGAGAACCTGCTGAAGAAACATGCCGGTGGACCCTCTTCCTCGAAGCTCCAGGTTGGAAGTTCTATTGGAGGGTAGATGCCAGATGTTGCTGTGGTGTATTGGGACTGCTCTTACATGGCTGTCCCTTTTACTCTTACTGCTGGAACCAGTATCTTTAAGGAAAATGTCCTCTTATGTGAGTGCCAAGAGTATCTTGCACCCTCATCCCTCTACCTGCTTGTGTTCAAGTCTTCAAAAAGACACCCCTAGACTAAGCCTGAATTTTGTTGATGTGCTCTAGAACTGCTACCTGGGCTGGCAACCTCTGAACAGCCATGGGAGCGCTGAATATTTTCAGTGGCCCCTCCGGGGGACCAGCGCTACATTATGAAAAAATAAATGTAATTATTTTTTTTAGGAATAAACAGCTGCATTAAACAATGTTTTTTTTTTTATCAGCCTGGAGTTCAGCTTTAATGCTTCCTCCCTCCCGTCTGAAACATTGATCTTATAATAAAGAACCAACAGACATTTTTTCATTTTTGGCTGATATGATCACCCAGCTCTCAGTGTGTAAATGTTATCTGGATATCACTTATTGCTTTGAGACCTGGGAACCCTGAGAGAGATTCCTCCTAGCCTCGCCTCTTCCTCGCAGCTTTACAAAATGAATGAACTCGTGCTCTAGCACAGCTATCGCCCTCACCCGTGAAACAGCTGTGTCTATTTGTTTTCTATTTATTTCCTGTCTAGATGGAAGCTGGTAGCACTATAGCTAATAGCACGTCCAAAGAAAACTATGTCTGGGCAAATTTATCAACAAGAGCGGTTCAAAGTAAATAATGTCAAAAAAGCTGTAACAATGCTGAATCAATATTGTGGCAGATGTTGGGTAAATGGAACAGATGACATAAACATTTTCTAACTGGATGAGCAAATTCGGTTGGCTGTTTATTTATAAAGCTTATTTGCATTCATTGGTTGGTGGAGTCTAAGATTGTGCACAGAGGGAGTCACGTTATAATCTGTTAACAACTGCCTATTATTAGTGAGGACATCATTTGTATTCATTATGGTAACGCTGTCACTTTTTCTTTTAAAGACACACTCCAATCCTAATTCAAAATGGAGCCCTGAAAGGCATAGGGGGGAACACAACCTACTTGTTAAAGGCTGTAGGTTTTCAGCTAGGCATTGTTGTAATTAAAAATGGAAAGTTTCCATTGCCCAAAAATTTCAACGGAATTTCCATTTTGGTGAAATGTTTTTGAGTCCAAGAGGAAAGTGGAATTAAGGTTGTTTTTGGATGAATTTTAACCATGCAATAGGCGTTAAAGGGACCCTGTTATCACAGGGTTACTTCATACTTGCCAACAGTCCCGATTTTCCTGGGACAATCCCGATTTTGTGACCCTTGTCCCGATCAGAGGCCGTCCCGATTAAAATCCCGGGATTTTGATTTTGTCCCGGGAAATCGGGAATGTTTTTGGCACCGCAGCTGATTCTGGCGCCATAAAAAAGGCCGCCGGTGCCGCAGCGAGATCTCTTTCCGGGCTAGCAGGTTCTTTCCCCTTGTGTACAGTGAAGAGGGGAGTGGCCTCCGATCCGTGCAGCCAATGAATCAGCTTCTCTCTTCACAATTCTCTTGCACACTGAGGCCGGGGTTAGCTGCATGGATCGGCCCCTCCCCTCTCCACTGACTGAACACAGGGGAACGAGACAGACACATGGAGCTGCCGCCAACCCTCCGTCCCATGGCCTGCTGCCGTGGTTGTAGCTTTTGACAGGTTAGAGCTTTTGACAGTTGATTTTTGATATGTTTACTCTTGGACCTTAAGGCCCATTGGTTTCACTGATTTAGATCATGTAGTTTATGCGAAGCTGAATACAGGCAGTCAGCAAACTTTTTCATTGGTCTCGTCTGTTCCTGGTCTTTGGTATGCCGACTATGTGTTGTCTTATTGTATCTCTGATAAGTTTGGTAAATTTGTGGAAATGACTTGTTGTATCTGAGATGCTTTGCCATAATAAAAGTCTCTAGAACATGATGTTACTTCCCCGCCTCTCCACCTTATCAAATCAGAGAACGCCTTGTATTCATTGAAAAAAATACATGTGAATGGTGACAGTGCTGAATGAACGATCCCCTGTGGTTACTATGCAGAAGAGCAGCGGCTCAGCACTGGACCAGGAACACTGCTGCTATTACTGCAGTAGCGGTGACTACTACAGTGATTTTCACGTTCTACAGCATTCCCACAGCTATGGCATATGCATACTTACATTGCTGTACCAATATAACTATGCAGTGAAATTCATACCTACTCCGTAACCAACGTAAACATCACAAAAAAATGACAAAATGGTTATTTTTAACAATTTGATGGACGACACTCCCAGACATACCCGATGCCTCATATTTACATCCTTCTGACAGCCGATTTGTCAAATGCAAAAGCATGGAAAACTCCAGTCGTAAATTTAAAGTGTCGCAATTAGGGGCGTGGCCAAGACAGGCATGTGAGAGGACGCATCTCCCACAGCTCCTAACAGCGATCCGGTATTGATCCTCCCCCAGCCGCCTAATCGGTCCGACGGTCACCTATGCTTACAGCCTGCGATCCAGGGACCACCGAGGTACCACCACCGGCTCTCTGTACCAGGGGGATGACCCGCAAAGGACAAGCGGAGATCGCGGGGCCGGAGCTCCAAGATGGCGCCGCCACATCTACAGTGAAGGGGACGCCACGCGGCCAGGACAAGCTAGGCCCAAAGCCAAGTAAGCCACCCAAAACCCCCAAAGAACCTCCTAAGGACATGCTATATTATGCCCAGAAGATGTCTGGGGCTATGGGGACAGAGATGCCCGCCCAATCAGGGGACCCCACGCACTTGCTGCCTGACATACAAGCAGATCAGTGGGGAGAGGAGGAGGGGGGCCAGGCAGGCTCTGTGATGCAGGACACTTCAGCCCCAGGCTCACAGGATGCAGTGCAACCTACTCTGGCTGACATACTTAGGGCCGTGAACAAATGCACAGCCTCTGTTGATACTTTAAAGGAGCAGTTTGGCTTGCTGAGGCACGACATGCAGAAGATCCGTGAACGTACCACGGCTGTGGAGAGCAGAGTTAGTGAGGTGGAGGATCAAATGCAGCCTATAGCCCGGGACACAAGAGCAGCCCTGCAGATGGCTAGAGATGCGTATGATCACGCAGAAGATTTGGAGAACCGCCTCAGAAGGAACAACGTTCACATAGTGGGTCTCCCGGAGGGGGTGGAGGGCAGGGATCCTACTACTTATGTGGAGAACTGGCTGATTGAAATTTTTGGCAAAAATTCATTTTCACCATTTTTTGCGGTGGAGCGTGCGCACAGAGTGCCCTCTCGCCCGCCTCAACAGGGGGGTCCTCCCAGATCCATCCTTGCGAAACTATTGAATTACCGGGACAGGGAGGCAGTGCTACGCCAAGCTCGGGAACGAGCAAATGTGCAGTACAATGGCACTAGAGTGTCCTTCTATCCGGACTTTTCGGCAGAGGTCCAGAGACGTAGGGCCAAATTTAATGATGTGAAACGACGCCTGCGACTTCTGCAACTTCCATATGCTATGCTTTATCCTGCAAAGCTCTGCATAGTGGTGCGGGGTCAGGCACAATTCTTTGAGTCTGCCAAGGAGGCCCTAACCTGGCTGGATCGGAACGAACAATCACTTCAGCGACGAGAGCGGGAGGAGGGAGAATAAGGCCTAACTTCTGATTGTGCCAGATGGCACATATTGTATACTGCTCAAAGACACCTTGCGTTTACCTTATCCAGGGGGGATCCCCTATTATTGTTTGTGGCTACTGTTTTATGGCTGGGGGACATTATATGGCTATAAAACGCAAGGAGAGCGATTTACACCACGTTGTACAATAAGCGGATGGTACAATTGACTGAAATATGGCGATGTTCGGTCGTGCAAAGAGTTGCTGCTGCCCTGTTGGTGGATTATGTAACTCCAGGACCCGTTAGGTCCACTGTTCTTACTAACTTTTCCTTTTTCAGCAGTTACAACTTCAAAGAGGTGCATTGCAGCAGAGGTGACTTAATACTCTTAAAGAGCCGTGAAGCGGGGTACAGGAGTGGTATGGGAGAGGTGCTGCCACCCCTGCTCCGGGGGCTATATTGTCTTTTTTACCCACGAATATCCGACCATTTATCTTTAATCGCGGATACTCATGGCTAAGGTTCCTGTTGTTTCTTGGAATGTGAGGGGTCTGCACTCCCCCTTGAAACGTACGATGCTTACTATGTGTTTGAAGAAATTCCTTCCTGGGGTAATCTGTTTCCAAGAGACTCACTTAACGGCAGAGACAGTATGTTGTTTACGATATGCATGGGTGGGGAGGGCTTATCACTCTACACACACCTCCTTTTCTAGGGGGGTGAGTGTACTGGTGCACGCGGCCTTGGATTTCCAGGAGTTTGACAGTATCATAGATCAGGAGGGGCGATATGTATTTCTTCACTGCAGGTTTAGTACATTGATATGTGTGCTGGCATGCATATATATCCCACCGCCGTTCACGGCGGCGGTGCTCCGGCTCCTCCTTGCATTTTTGGATGGTAGGCCGGATGTGCCGCTGTTAGTGATTGGGGACTTTAACTGCTGCTCGGACCAGGTGGCGGATAGACACCCGAGCCCTAGGCCCTCTGCCCTCGCCAGGAGTACTCCCTTGGCGCGGTTGTTGCAAGAGGTGGGCTGGGTGGATATCTGGCGGCACCGAAATCCGGGTGACAGACAATTTACTTGCTTTTCGAAGTCCCATGGTTGCCTGTCTAGGATTGATCTGGGGGTGGGGAACCTGAGCATACTCCCATTTGTAGCTGAGGTTACACATAGACCCCGTAGTGTATCGGATCACTCTGCTATAGTGGTACAGTTACTGGTGGCTCCACCAGCAAAATTAACTAGGGCGCCTTGGAAGTTTAATGCGTTTTGGTTGAAGTTGTTTCGGTCCCATGAAGGGATAATGGGGGATATACGGAGGTTTTTTGATGACGGGGGCGGAGCAGAGTTTAATGTGCTGCACTGGGACGCCTTTAAGGCGCATCTCCGGGGCCTCCTGATAGGAGAAATGAACACAGTTAAAAGAGCCTCATCCGGGCTCCTGTTAGAAGTAGAAGCTAGGGTTCAGGAATTAGAGAGGGTGTATGTGACGGATCCCTCTGATCTGACCAGAGAAGCATGGGTGGCCGCTCAATCGGCCTATCAACAGTTACTTTCTTCCTCGGCTGAGAAGAAAAGGTTCTTTAAGAAACAGGCGTTCTTTGAGGAGAGGGGGAAGACCGGCCGCCTTTTGGCACGGATTGCGAACTCTCATCAACGCTCGCCTGCTATAGGAGCCATTAGGTCCAAGACAGGAAGTGTAGTCTCCCAACCAGAGTTGATTATGGAGGAGCTGGCGGGTTTCTATGAGACCCTGTACAGTCCTGGAGCGCCGTACGCCCAGGAGGATCTGGAGTTGTACCTGGCCCGATTGGCCTTCCCTTCGCTGTCCGAGAGTCAGCGGACACAGTTGGAGGCGCCGCTTACTGTCGGGGAGCTCCGGGGGGCTGTGGGTGCATTTCCTAATTGTAAGGCCCCGGGGGAGGATGGGTTGCCCATGGAGGTGTATAAGCAATATGAAGAAATATGAAGAATATGAAGAAATACTGCCCCAGCTACTGAGAGTCTTTATTAATGCCAGGGAGAGAGAGACCCTTCCACCCTCAATGTCTAAAGCAAACATAGTATTACTGCTTAAACCGGGTAAGGATCCGGTAGACCCAGGGGCGTATCGCCCCATCTCCTTGCTGCAAAGCGACATCAAGATTTTAGCCAAGGTACTGGCCATTCGGCTGAATGGAGTGATTACTTCAATTGTACATGGGGACCAGGCTGGCTTTATGCCAAACAAATCTACAGCGGTTAACTTGCGGAGGTTGTTCCTGAATGTACAAGCCAGGGCAGATAACATGGGAGGCAGGGCACTCCTGTCCCTGGACGCCACAAAGGTGTTCGACAGCATAGATTGGAATTATCTCTGGTCGGTGCTGCAGAGGTTCGGGTTTGGCCCAATTTATATATCCTGGGTGAAGTTGCTATATAGTCAGCCGCAGGCCGCCATAAGGACCTTTGGTTCATTGTCTGGGAGCTTTGCATTGAGGAGGGGGACTCGACAGGGGTGCCCCCTGTCGCCCCTCCTCTTTGCTTTGGCTATTGAGCCATTGGCCATGGACATTCGGGCAAATCCTGGCATTACTGGTTTCTGCTACGGTGAAGTGCAGGAAAAAGTCATGCTATATGCCGATGACACTTTGCTTCTTCTGGGAGACACGGATTCTTCCCTTAGGGAAGCTATGTCGACTGTATCCAAGTTTGGAGGATTTTCCGGTTTACATATAAACTGGTCAAAATCGGCGTTGCTCCTGTTGGATGGGGACGACACACAGGTGATTAACCCTTCCTGCCCCATTCCCATCACCACGGCTTTCAAGTACTTGGGGGTTCAGATCACAGCCAGGCCACGGGATTTTATCCATCTTAATATCTCTCCCCTGTTACTAAGGTTTAGGGACAAAGTCAAAACCTGGAAGGCTCTTCTCCTGTCTGTGGCAGGTAGGGTGAACCTCATAAAGATGATACTCATGCCACAGTTACTATATTTCCTTCATATCACTCCTATGGTTATCCCCCTCAAGACATTCCGTACGGTAAATAGTATCTTTCGCAGCCTCATATGGAGAGATGGGCTCCCTAGGATCAAGTTGGAGCATTTACAACGGCCCAAAGACTGCGGGGGCTTGGCGTTGCCAAACCCTTGGCTATATTACTTAGCTGCCCAGCTACAGCACCTTATAGGCATGTTTCCATCGGAGGCAGAGAGGGCGCCCACCTTGCAAACCTCGGCTCATAAACTGATGCTGCGTACTGTGCGCAGAGAACCGGTTCCCGTGGCGCTGGAGGCTCAAGCCTTCGCTAAACCACATAAAAAGTTTCCAACTTATAGCTTAATACAGAAGGTTTGGAACAAAGTTAAATACATTCAGAATGCAGATAGTTATACAGAATATAGTCCTATATGGCAAAATGATACGTATACTGAACTGGCCAAATTGCAGTCTGGGACCAGATGGAAGCAGTATGGGATTACGCATCTCAAACACATATTCTGTAATGGAGTATTGCGCCCTTTTAGAGACCTAAGGGAATCTTACGGTCTCTCGCAATCAATGTACTTTTGTTATTTGCAATTGATCCATGCGGTGGCGGCTCAGGGTCGCTCCTCTGAGTGGCACTTGTCGCCGACCCCGGTGTTTAGTCTTCTTGGGGATGCTGGGTCGTCAAAGGGCTTTATTTCACAATGCTATGCCATACTGTTACAGTCCGTGATGAGGCAGCACCCTCTGAAGATAAGGGAGAAGTGGGAGGCAGATGTTGGCCAGCTGGACGGCGAACAGTGGGAGGAAATTTTTCAGGCTGTGGGCAGGTGTTCACTGAATGTATCCCATAGGCTTACCCAGTTGTACATACTGTTGCGTACTTATTTCACACCTCACAGACTGCACTTGATGAATCCACAGCTTGACCCCACGTGTACAAGATGCAGGAGGGACCACGGAGATCTAGTCCATATGTTGTGGAGATGTCCCAAACTCCACATGTACTGGGCGGGTGTGGTGTCTACTATCAATTCAGTGTTCGGCGTGTCTCTTCCACAGGACCCGAGAGCCTGTCTCTTGGGTGCTTTGGAGGAATACGAGTGGGACAAGGACTGTGGAGAAGCTGTTCATAGGACTTTATTTCAGGCGAGGAAGCTCATCATGGTACACTGGAAAGCGGAGGCTCCGCCGACATTGAAGGAATGGATTAATAATATTGGGATGGTGTTGAGGATGGAGAAGATAACCTATCAGCATAGGGGGAGTGCTCAAAAATTTGAGAAGATATGGGCAAAATGGCTGGATGCACCGGGCCTAGCCCCGGTGGATCTGGTGGCTGATAGATTGCTAGGCATCAATATAGGATGAGAGGTGATTTAGATGAGTGGGTATATAAATTTGAGGACCGGTTGGCTACTAGTTCGGATTTGTTTTGAAATGTATGTTGTAATGACTTCTTGCCCCGCTATGTTGAGGGGTGTCTGTATGCCATGTACCTCTGCAAATTGATAATAAAACTTTGTTGGATATAAAAAATAAAAAAAAAGTGTCGCAATTAAAAACAAAGTTTCCTGAATAATGCTTCCCAAAAAGTTGGCCAATATTCTTTGGGATAAACAAACTTGATTTGAGAAAATCTAGAACCACTGGATAAAATATCAACCAACTTCTACTGTATCTAAACCTGACACTGAGAGGGAAAGTTGGGTGCCAAGCCAGAAAGAGCAACTTCCCATAATCTATCTTTTTTTCCTCTCTCTACCCTTCCCTCAAACGTCTCATACCATTTTGCTTCCTCCCCTTGTCTCCTCTTTCTCCCTTTCTTTCCCCATTTACACTACCTCTGTGTGCTGTAAATTTTTTATGTTGAGGAACATTGACAATTTTTATATAGTTTTGGTGCACTAACCAATGTAGTATGAAGTCCATGAGTGGTCGGTTTCATCCACCCTAGATCATACATGTGGAAAATGTGCAGGAGTGCAAATATCCTTTATCTTGTAAATGTTATCAAATATTGACTGCATATCGGCTGTTATGTAACTTTTATGGTACGTGTACTGTCTTTCCTCTGACAACTATTATCCGATGTAGTAAATTTGATACAATTCTTACTGTTGATCCTGACACTTATTTGTACTTTTGTACATTAAACTACAATAAAATTATTGAAATAGAAATTCGTTCCCAAACTTCAGCTTTTTACCTTTGGGTACTCAAAAGTAAAGTACGCTCTTGTGCTGTTAGCCTTATTGAATAAAAATTTTAATTAATCTTTATGGTTGTTTTTTTCTTGAACAATTCTTTTTAGTGTACTTCACTGTTCATTGGTAATTTAAAAAACTGATAGATACTCAGCAGTGTTCTGTTAAATTAATCTGTTCCTAATATTGTCAGGAGAAAATATGAGACTTGTCAAACTTACATGGCGTGATTTGCTAAATAAATAGATTACTACACAAAACAGCACTTTTTCTCTATCACATAATCACCTAATGTGTGTTTATGTATTCATTTGTGTTGTTGCAGGTTTCAGAATGTATTTGTACAAATATCCATCAACTTTATTACAGGGAGGGATTGTGGGTAATTAAGCTCTGTTATATCAAACTCATAAAATTATTTTTGCTGGTCTAATGCTGTTGATGGAAGTGCTGGATTTTTATCCACAGCTATAGATATCAAAGCAGCATAATAATACATTGATGTTAAAACTTTAGTGATTGAAGTTTTAGAGAAGAACCTTGGCCTAGAGGTAAAGCAGGATGTTGTTCAAATAGGAAGCTGATTATAAATAAATTCCAGGTATGGATATATTATGCATGTGAGATGCAACGGAGTTGGGAAGGCTGAAATTAGGGTGATTTTTAGGGCGCAATAGCTATAACTAATTTAGCTCTTTGGAAGTACTACTTATATCCAAAAGGGTAAAGCGTTAAGCTCAAGCTGATGGCTGCTACTGGAGATGGGTCCCAGCAGTAAAGTAAAAGTGATCCAGCGCCTGTACAGCCACTGATCACTTTTACAGTTGCCCCTTTCCCCACATGGCTCCCAGGATCTTCCACTTTTACCAGGAGCCACATAAGGGGGCTTCAAAATGATGGGCAAAAGGAGACATTCATTCTTTGATCTCCTCTGCTCAATATGCAGCAATGATTTTGTCACTTCCAGTTTCAAAGCTGTTTTTCCCTGGCTGAAACAGCAAGGGAAGCATGTTATCAAGCAGATCTCTGCTCAGTTACATGCTTTGAGGGGCAGTTGATACACAGGGGTCTCTAATGTCTCCATAAAGACTACCTGTCACCTGCCCAATGCTATCCCCTGGGGGTTTGTTTACCCCTTGTGATAGCAATAAATACAATTATAATAAAATGTATGAAAAAAAAAAAAAAAAAGCAAACATAACCCCTGCTGCCCTGCACATACCCACAAATGCAAACGTATGCACAGGGTGCGCACGTGTATGTAAACAGAGATTGCACCACACATGTGAGGTATCGCTGCAAATATCACAGTGAGAGCAATAATTCTAGCACCAGAGTTCACAGTTATATCTGAACTGATGAGCTGTAAAGGCTTTTAAAATGTTTCCTATGGAGATTTGTGGGTACCATTGTTTTTTGCAATATCAAGGGTGCATGCAATGCACATGTTTGGTATCTATTTACTCGATACAACCTAATTTGTTATATTTTACAATACAATTGGGTTTTGTATTGTGTGTGTGTTGCGCTAAAACTCATTTCATTATATTTTTTCCTGAAAATATGTGTTAAATAAACAGTTGCGCAAATATTGCGCAACATAACAAATTGCAACTACTATCTTTTTATTTTACAGGTTCTCTGCTTTCAGAAATTATATAATGTTCTGGGAGTTTTAACCATTTGCCTTCTGGACACTTTTATCCCCTTCCTGCCCCGGCCAATTTTTATCTTTCAGTGCCGTCGCAATTTGAATGACAATTGCGCAGTCATGCAACACTGTCCCCTTATGACATTTTTATAATTTTGAGACAGATGGAGCTTTGTTTTGGTGGTATTTACCACTTAAGGACCGCCTCACGCCGATATACGTTGGCAGAATGGCACGGCTGGGCACAAGCACGTACAGGTACGTTCTCTTTAAGAAGCCCAGCCGTGGGTCGCGCGACCCGGTCCTAAGCTCCGTGACCACGCCCGCGGGACCCGCAGACCCGATTGCCGCCGGTGTCCCGCGATCGGGTCACAGAGCTGAAGAACGGGGAGAGGTAAGTGTAAACAAACCTCTCCCCGTGCTTCCTAGTGTGAGTGTCACTGATCGTCTGTTCCCTGTCATAGGGAACGACGATCAGTGACATCACACGCCAAGCCACGCCCCCACACAGTAGTAATCACTCCCTAGGAAACACTTAACCCCTTCAGCGCCCCCTACAGGTTAACCCCTTCACTGCCAGTGTCATTTTCACAGTAATCAGTGCATTTTAATAGCACTGATCGCTGTAAAAATGACAATGGTGTCAAAAGTGTCCGATGTGTCTGCCATAATGTCACAGTCCCGATAAAAATCGCAGATCGCCGCCATTACTAGTAAAAAAAAAAATATTGATAAAAATGCCATAAAACTATCCCCTATTTTGTAGACGCTATAACTTTTGCCCAAACCAATCAATAAACGCTTATTGCGATTTTTTTTACCAAAAATATGTAGAAGAATACGTATCGGTCTAAAATGAGGAAAAAATATTTTTTTTATATATTTTTGGGGGATATTTATTATAGCAAAAAGTTAAAAATATTGCATTTTTATAAAAATTGTTGCTCTATTTTTGTTTATAGCGCAAAAAATAAAAACCGCAGAGGTGATCAAATACCACCAAAAGAAAGCTCTATTTGAAAAAAAGGATGTCAATTTTGTTTGGGAGCAACGTTGCACGACCGCGCAATTGTCAGTTAAAGCGACGCAGTGCCGAATCTCAAAAAAGAGGCCTGGTCCTTTAGCTACAAAATGGTTCGGGGTTAATCACCACTGCATTTTTCTTTTTTTTTTGCTAAACAAATTTTGAAAAGAAACATTTTTTTTTTAGTTTCTGATTTATAACATTTTGCAAATAAGTAATTTTTCTCCTTCCCTGATGTGCGCTGATGAGGCTGCACTGACGAGCACTGATATGCACTGACAGGCTACACTGATGGGCATTGATAGACTACACTGATGGGCACTGATGAAGCTGCACTGATGGCCACTGTGAGGTGGCACTGATGGGCACCGATGAAGAGTGTGCAGGACTGGCATTTGATTACATGGAATTAGCTGTGATTGGACACAGCTAATCATATAGTAAAGAGCTAATGTCATTTTGAGCAAAATGTCCGGTAGGATGTCTTATGATGTCAATCCAGAAGGAGGAGCGTCGCGTCCGGCAGTCAAGTTGCTATAGGCCAGGCGGAAACTGGTTAAGCAATTTTATAGCCAAAAAATTTTCATTTTTCCATGTGTGCAAAAAATGAAATAATGGCTCAATGTCGAAGTGGTTACAGTATATGTGAACCCTTAACGGGTAACACAACCCATTCACCCTAAAAGAGTAATGCATAACATTTGTGTCTAGATATTGGAAAAAATTATAAATACCTTTTTTTTATTTTTCTATCAGTGACCACATAATCTCAGCTGTATAACAGGCTTAGATAGGTATGGGTGGAGACTGTAGGGGGGCATGCCATCAGCAGAAGTCTTGGAGACTGTAGGACAGCCAAGCTGTGCTCCCAACACTGCTAGAAAAATGACCACTCTGGCATGGATATGCTGTCATGGTAGCGTGGTCAGTTTGAAATAGGAAAGAAGGGGGACTGGCAGGATCACCTGAAATTTCACACAAAAGAAGCAATGCAAAGAGAACAGGACACTTTTTAACACAAGTACATGGTACAAAAGACACATATCAGGAATATGAAATGCTGGGGTAACATACTCTTCAGATTTCTCCTACTCCTTCAACTATTCTGAACCTGTTCTTGTGCCAAATAACAGCTCTTTGTTAGCAATTAACATGATGTTAGGTATTGAGGAAAATAAATCCTAACCCTAAAGCCCCGTACACACGGTCGGACTTTTGGCCAACAAACTTCATTTTGAGCAAGTTGGACCAACAATCCAACCGTGTGTACGCTCCATCGGACAAACTTTTTTTGCTTTTTTCTTGTTTTCATTGGACAAAAGTTGGGTCTGCAAACGGACAAACTTTTGCCCAACAAAAGTCCGATGGAGCAAAGTCCGACCGTGTGTACAGAAAACCATCGGTCTTTTGTCCGATGGACAAAACAACTAATGTTAAAATCAACCAACAATAGCAGAAGTTGACCAAAGGGTGGCGGTAAAGAGCAGAAAAACCACGTGATGTTTGCCAAAAGTTTTGGGAAAGTTTGCAGAAAAGTCAGAGCGTGTGTATGCTATGGGTGTTCCCGACCAACTCCGTTCGGACAAAAAACCACGGAAAAGTCAGATGGAAGTCCGACTGTGTGTACGAGGCTTAATACTAACCTCAACTCTGTTCATAAACAAACTGGTTTGATCACCAAATCAATGCTGGAAAGGTGATCACATGACTTTGTTGATAAACTAACTCTATTGCAAATCTTAACACTACACACATTTCTGGAATTTGAGACTTTCAAAACTTTGGCTGAGGTGAAATTAGTAATTTTTTCATCCTTAAGCTGGCCATGCATGGTTAGAAATGGTCCCTGCTAAACCAGCTGAATTTCAATCCATGTATGGGCACTGTGGTGATCCATGTATGAGCACCGATTGACTTCTGTACAACTGCCCTGTCTAATTCTCCCCGTTCGATCGGTGCCGCAGGCTAAAGCCACCAGCAATGACCAGTGTATTCTGATGGTGGGGAAATTTCCTCGCTGTCAAATGGGAATCAAGTCAGTTTGAACAAAAAAAAACTGATTTATGTACAGTGGGGAAAATAATTATTTGATACCCTGCAGATTTTGTAAGTTTGCCCACTTACAAAGAAATAAAGGGTCTATAGTTTTTATAACATGTGTATTTTAAATGATAGAAACAGAATATCAACCAAAAATCCAGAAAAAAACACGATACAAATGTTATAATGAGTTGCATTTCAGTGAGTAAAATAAGTATTTGGTCCCCTACCAACCAACAATAATTCTGGCTCCCACAGACTGGCTACAGTATGTGCTCATATGGCATGTTGCGTCTGAAGTTTGCCAATGAACATCTAAATTCCGAGAAGGATTGGGAGAATTTGCTCAGATGAGACCAAAATTGAGCTCTTTGGCATTAACTTGACTCGCCGTGTTTGGAGGAAGAAAAATGCTGACTCTGAAAACACAATCCCTACAGTCAAACACGGAGGTGAAAATATTATGCTTTGGGGCTGTTTTGCTGCGAAAGGTACATGCTGACTTTGCCCCATTGAGAGACCAATGGATGGGGCTATGTATTGTAAAATCTTGGATGAGAACCTTCTTCCCTCAGCCAGAACACTGAAGAAGGGTCGTGGATGGGTGTTTCAGCATAATGACCCAAAACATACTGCCAAGGCAACAAAGGAGTGGCTCGAGAAAAAGCACATTAAGGTCATGAAGTGGTCTAGCCAGTCTCCAGGCCTTAATCCTATAGAAAATGTATGGATGGAGCGGAAACTTTGAGTTGCCAAGCGACAGCCAAGAAACCTTAAAGATTTAGAGAAGATCTTTAAAGAAGAGTGGACCAAAATTCCTCCTGAGATGTATTCAAACCTGGTAACCAAATACAAGGCTATAGGAAAGGGGAATTTTGGGACTTTATATGAAGCAATTAAGAATGCGGAGGTAAGAAAGATAAAAAAATATTTAATTTATAACATGGATGTATGTCCAGTAAAGAATATGAATTCATATATATACACACATGTCCTGCACAAGATATATACAGTAAATGCAGTGAATGCAATACGTCAGAACCGCCACAATCGTGCTTTTGGCTCACCCTGTGCCGGTTGTCACGTATTGCATTCACTGCCGTTGTTGGTAAGTGTGATTAATCAACCATCTATATATAATTATTTTCTTGACAATTTTTTCCCCCTCTATTTAGAGTGTGGTTTACTACATATATACATATATATATTTTATAGGAAGTTTGTCGCATCTGCTCCTGATGAGTGGAGACATCCACGAAACGCGTCAAGCTATAATTGATGCCATAGCCACACTACATTGGAAAGCTATCCACCAAGCATTAAATTAGATGATGCCACCAACATTCAGACTCAGTACAATTTGACATATCATGTGAACACTGATATAAGTATTGGGCATGCTGCCGCCGACATTTATTTGGCCATGCCATTTTTTATGCATTTATATTAATTTCTATGTATTTCTATGATGATCATGTACTGACGAATGTATCTATTTACTGTATATATCTTGTGCAGGCCATGTGTGTATATATATGAATTCATATTCTTTACTGGACATACATCCATGTTATGAATTAAATATTTTTTATCTTTCTTACCTCCGCATTCTCAATTGCTTCATATAAAGTCCCAAAATTCCCCTTTCCTGTATACTTGAACCAGGGATGGATGCACTTCATTGTGCTTCATTTAAAGTCCCAAACTCCCCCCCCCTCTTTTTCACCAAATACAAGGCTTACCTCTGTGCTTGCCAACAAGGGTTTTTCCACCAAGTACTAAGGGTCCTTTCACACAGGCGGTCCACCCGGCGGACTCCGCTTTGCTCAGCGAGGGATCAATCCGCTGATCCCCGCTGAGCAGGCAGATGACAGGTCCGTTTCTGCTCACTGTGCTGAGACAGACCTGCTGAGTACTGAACTGCAACTCAATTTATAACATTTGTATCGTGTTTTTCCTGGATTTTTGATATTCTGTCTCAATAATTTAAAATACACCTATGATAAAAATGATAGACCCTTAATTTCTTTGTAAGTGGGCACACTTACAAAATCTGCAGGGAATCAAATAATTATTTTCTCTACTGTATGGGCTGCCGCAGTTACAACAGATGCAGTGGTCAGTTCATGGTTTAGGCTGTACGATGAAACTTTTCTCTACCTCAAGAGAGGACTACCTTAGCTTAAACAACTCTGTACAAACAAAAAACAAATAATTTCTCCTTGAAAATAGAACAATAATAATTCATGTGGTATATGATGCCTTTATCTGAGACTAAAACAGAAGTAAACAACAGTATTCACGTATAGTATATTGTATATACAGTATTTATGTACAGTATTTCCAGAAGAAACTCTTTGTACTTTATAGGTTCAGAGGATCATCGCTTCACAATTGTTCCTTCATGTAGCAATTTTATTTTTTTATGCTTCATATCTTTATTAAACCATTTTCCATTTTACAATACATTCCTGCCCCTTCCCTCCCCAAATTCACATACAAAACAGATAATAAATAATATCGTCTTAAAACCAACACAACTTTCCCTTCCTCTTGACCTCAAATCGCTCCTTCCATACTCCGTTCCCCATCCTTCCACTAGTTGTCCTCTATCCCCCACTCTCACCCCCTCCTTCCTCCCACTCGTCCCTCCCTATCTTCGATATCTTTACTTATCTTCAATTAATGTTTTTTCTCCTGCCAAGGTTTCCAAATTGTTTCAAATCTTTTTAGAGCTCCCTGTCTAATATATGTCGTCCTTTCTTTTAATATTGTTAAATTCATATTTTGTTCCCAGTCATTGCTAGACGGCGGGGAGACTGATTGCCATTTCTGCGCTATCAGCCTCCTCTCTTGAAATAGGCATCTAGTTATTGCTAACTTAATGTTATCCTTTATCCCTTCGCCCTCCAACCAGCCCAATACGCATTGTAGGGGTTCCAACTCCATGTGTATCTCAAAAGTCTGCTCTATTGTTCTCACTACCTCCCTCCAGTACCGATGTAGCTTCGGACATCACCAAAACATATGTATCATGTCCCCCCTTTCTCTTCCACATCTAGGACAGCTGTCATTTTCTCTGCGTCCAAAACAAAAAAGTTTATACGGCGTGTAATATGCTCGATTTAACAAAAAGAGGTGGGACATCCTCTGGGAGGGAGACAGTGAGACCGTCTGAGCAAGCTCCAAGATTCTTCCCCACTGTTCATTAGATAGATTACCCATATCTTTTTCCCATTTCTTCCTACATGTCTGACCATGGGTTCCCCTTTGGCTCCCCTTTTGTAAAAATTGATAGATCTTTGATATTGAACCCTTAGATGTTTTAGTGTTAATAATTTCCTTTAAGAGAGGGATCTTACTCCAAGTCATTACTGTTCCTTTATATTGTTTTGCTAATGCATGCCTTATTTGTAGATATTTATAGAAAGATTTATTTGTGAGTTTATATTGTTCTTTTAATGTCTGAAAAGTTTTTAGTGTGCCATCCTGATACAGCTGGGAGATATATCTTATGCCCTGTTTTTTCCATTCATTGACTGTTCCCATCTTCTGTATTTCTGTCAGATTGTCATTCTCCCATATAGGGGTGTACTCATTAATACCGTTGTATCCCAGCACAGTCTTCACCTCTTTCCATGTTCTAATCATAAGGTCCAGGGTGGGTGTTTTCATAGTAAATGAGCCTGATTCCACAGCTTCTACTAGGGTATCATGCGTGGGGTTCTCTAATAGTATTCTCTTTTTTATTTCTCCTCCTTCCATGTTACTGCCCTTCATGTATTGAATCTGGGCTGCCAAAAAGTAGCTAAACGGATGTGGGAGTGCCACCCCTCCCTCCCTCTTTGTCCTTTGTAGCAATTTTTTAGATGAAATTTTGGAATAGTAGCTGTGTTTGTACAAGTGAGATTTAATTGAAAAAACTCTTCTTTACTTGTGCTGCTGCATAATGTGCTCTGAGTAGATCTGCTAGTTTCTATATTACAACTATTGAAGGTCTTGTAGCAACCTACTATTTTCATAAAGGTTTTTCACAGCTGCCAACTTGGGAAATTAAGGGGTCGGTCGGCCTATAAGCCATCACTATCTGAGTTCTATCCATTGTGCTGCATTCTCTATAGCGTGAATTACACGAAACCTAGATTGAAAGCAAAAAATACTTGCAGTTGGCACGCTGGGACAGGTGCAGAAGTCTCAATGCCTAAGACTACCTGAAAGGTATACAAAACTGTCAGAGCCTCTATGAATTATTATGATTATGATTTTATTATGATTTAATGATGTCTCTGATTATGGCTTTTCCACAACTCTCTGAACAATGGGGTGCTCTTATTCACACAACACCTGGATCCAGAAAGAAGCATCTTACTAAAATTAGAATGGCCTATGTTTACAAGGCCTTTAGAAGATAACATATGTTAATTTACTCAGCTGAAGGAGACAAGACTTGCAGTTTCCTCCAATGTTTCACTTGTGGACAAAACTAATAACAAGCAGTCGCCGAGAAGATACACAAGTGATGTTTAATGAATAAACATTCTGAGACTTCTGAATTCTGAATATTTTATCAGACAAAATCGTTGATATTGTTGAGCTCACTTTTGTAAAAAATATTATCAAAGGGTGCATCAATGTTTCAATATATATATATATATATATATATATATATATATATATATATGGATAAGGCATAATAATATGCAAAAGGACTTGATCATGACATTATATCATATTACCTAAAAAGGATTTAGTAATTATATTACCAAATTTTTGTTTGATTGTAGTCATTATCATGAGATAGGTATGGTATCATAATTTAGACATTCTCAGTAGCAAATTGAGTAGTTTAAAATATATACAAAAACTAGATAAATTAGAAAAGATAATTAATATTTTAACGTGGATCGTTTAATAAATAATTTTATCCCTGTAGCCAAGGTTTCATGTTTAGGTGCTGTTTTACCAAAAAATGTAAATCATGACTTATCCCACCAAACTATCGGAGGAAGATATCTACTGTATATACCCTCTGAATAAAATAACATACGGTATTTAATTGTTCCATCTAGTGGTTAAGTCAGTTATTTGTTATATAAACAAATAGTTAATTGATAATGTGATCCACCAATGAAAAGTGAGTAAATAGTATCAACTACACCCTCTGGGAGGATCCCCAAATTAAATTGTTTTTGGTAGATAACTAAGCAAGCCCAGAGAGACAACAACACACACCACTAGACAGTAAATTTGAATAGACAAAAAGATCACCATTCCTCATCATCCATCTCCATTGAGAGTCTTCATCTTGAAGTTCAGATCCATCTTAGATAGACACCATTTTGAAACACAAACTCCATTTTAAGCTCAATCTATCTCCACCCATTGAACGCCCTTTTTACAGTTTTTGTTTGCAGCCATCTTAAGGCAATCCATCCCAAGCAATCCACTCGATCTGCTTCTGAAGGTAACATACAGTGTGCTATTATTTAGATAATTCTGCCCTTTAATTGGAGTGCAGTGGAATATGAGGTACAGTCAGTCAAACACAGATTATTGCCCCTGTTGATGACTTTCTGAGTCAAAACGCGTCGGGCTTGCATTACTGCACTCTGCATTGCTTTTAACCATTTTTTTGCGATCACTTTTTACGTTATTTTCTGTATGACATTTTATTCCAATAAACCTTGTGTAGCGGGTGGTTACATTTAGGGGAGGCATCTGAGTGATAAATGGCTCAGATGCAGCAATTGTTAGGGTTCATGGACCAATTTATGCCAGTGGAGGATGCAATGGTGTCCAGTTCCCTGCGGCCTGTAGGTGGCGCTGTCGCCATAGGCTGGGGTTGAACCACCATTGAAAGTCTGTACCCTTTTTGTCCTCTCGCAGCAGTAGTACAGCGGGGCGGGGAACCTGCTGTGCATGCTGGGAGAGGGGATAAAAGGGGCAGACATCTTCCGCTCTGGGTCCACGCCCAGGCACCTTCAGCCTGGGTGTGAGTGCTGGTGGTCTTCGGGCGCCCTCGGCCCGGGGATGGAGCTGCGATTCCACCCCAGACACCTTTAGTCTGGGGTGAGGTACTCTCTGGAGGCCTGGGGCCCAGTACCTTCGACTGGGTCCCGCAAGGGATGGAGGATTCCTAGGGTGTCCTCCGGTATTGGACACCCAAATCTAGGGTGAGGAGGACCAGAGAGGTGACCTTCCCGAAGACCCAGCGCAGCATTGGCTGGTGACGGTGGAGGCCTCTGGTGACCGTCCAGATGGATGACTTCCCTGACTGGGGCCGCATCTCAAGAAGGTAGTCCACGTTCTCATGGTCGGTGGCAGCGACCCAACTGAAACCCAGGTCGGTGGCAGAGACCTCAAGTCCAATTCACCCGGTCGGTGGCAGCGACCACCCTCACGGTCGGTGGCAGCGACCGCGCGCCAAGCCTGTTTGCGCACACCGAAACAGGAGAGTAACAAGTTCGTGTTTGTGCCTGGACCTTCCTCTTCACCTTGTCTGTTCGTTGTCTGACCAGTCTGCTCTTAAAGGACTATTTATTGCTCGAAAAGAATAAATAAGTGTTGGACTTTCAATGGTGTGGAACTTGGCTTACTGGGAGTTAAAGGTCATTCTCAAAGGAAGTTTTGGCTCTGGACAGGGGCACAGGCCCGAAGGTAATTGGTTATAGCTCACACCTCTACACACTGGAGGACCTGAGTTGGTGGTGCGTCACACTCTCCTCCCTGGTCCCCTAGATGAGAGCCAGTGACATTGACAGAGAAGGAGGGAGTGAGAGGTGAGGTCGCTACACTTAATTGGTTTCAAATTGACCTGCACCATTGGAAACACTTCCTCTCTTTTTTTGCCTTTCTCTGTTCTAACGTTCCATCTGGAGCCTGTATGCAGAAGGAGTGTGGATTTAACACCCCAACCTACCGGACAACCCTCTCCAGGATTTATTCAGACCTCCGTATTACCTACAGAGATCCAGTTCCATCGTCATTGGTTGCTGAGACCCCAAGCTCGCTTGACTCACTGTCATACAATAGATGAGTCCACCTATTGCGGTAAGAGTACCCCATCCATCTACTGTTTTCAGTATTTGATTTCCTCTACAGTCAACTTGTTACCCTTGCCATCTGGGTCACTCCATGAAAAGGATCACTATATTGTGTGTTCACAGCACATGGACTCCTCACCATTGATTTAGTATTTATTTGTTTTCACCTGGATTTCAATTTTCAGCATTGGAGTCCCTTATTTCTTCATTGGTTTTCTCACTTGTTATTATCATTTGATTCATTATTATTATTATATAGTGGTAATTTTTTATCACCATTGTTGTTTTAGCGCCGCACTATTTTTTCTATGTTCTGTTATACTTTGTTTGTATGAGTGCCGGCAGCTTTTTAGGACACTTTGGGTTCTAGCGCAGTTTTTTCTCACTATACAAACACAGATTATTGTCTGCCAAGTTTAGTTATAATTAATAAGGGTATCTATAAAAGGAAATTATTTACTTGATTTAACCTGGTACATACATACACTATTTTACCAAAAGTTTTGAGATACCTGCCTTTACACGCATATAAACTTTAATGGCATCCCAGTCTTAGTCCGTAGGGTTCAATATTGAGTTGGCCCATCCTTTGCAGCCATAAGAGCTTTAGCTTGACCATTCTTCCAGAAGCGCATTTGTGAGGTCAGACACAGTTGGATGAGAAGGCCAGGCAGTCTCCGCTCTCATTCATCCCAAAGGTTTTCTTTTGGGTTGAGGTCAGGACTCTGTGCAGGCCAGTCAAGTCCCCCCCCCCAAACTCGTACATCCATTTATAGACCTGCGCAGTCATGTTAGAGCAGGAAGGGGCCAATTCTCAAACTGTTCCCATAAAGTTGGGAGCATGAAATTGTCCAAAATGTCTTGGTATGCTGATGCCTAAGAGTTCCCTTCACTGGAACTAAAGGGCCAAGCCAAACCCCTGAAAAACAACCATAATCCCCCCTCCACCAAATGATTTGGACCAGTGCACAAAGCAAGGTCCATAAAGACATGGATGCACGGAGTCCTGACCTCAACCCGATAGAACATCTTTGGGATGAATTAGAGCGGAGACTGTGAGCCAGGCCTTCTCTTCCACATCAGTGCCTGACCTCACAAAATGCGCTTCTAGAAGAATGGTCAAACATTCCCACAGATGCACTCCTAAACCTTGTGGACAGCCTTCTCTGAAGAGTTGAAGCTGTTATAGCTGAAATGGGTGGGCCAACTCAATATCGAACCCTACGGACTAAGACTGGGCTGCCATTAAAGTTCATGTGCGTGTAAAGGCAGGTGTCCCAATACTTTTGGTAATATAGTGTATGTTTTAGTGGGGTAAATTGAGGAATTCACTGTGAATAAAATTTTGGTGTCTGTGTCACTCTATCAATTTGACTGTTAATGGTGTTTATTAGGTGACTTCTTGTAAAAAAAATCTTAATTTATTTTTCTAGTTCTGCAGTCTGTAAATTCACCCAATTATTTGGTCATCTTAATTATTTTTAACAATTTATTTTATATCGGAGGCATTGTTATACATTGATTGAATGAAGGATCAATATTGCTGACTCAATTAATCATTCAAGCAACCTGACAAATCTATGAGCCTAAAGGATAACTTTAGAAATGTAATTTTCCAACCTTCCCTATCGCTTCTAGGTCCACTACTACAGACCTCAAATCAGCCAGCGACCATAGGCGTGCGCACAGGGAGGGCCAGGTGTGCCTAGGCACACTCTAATTACCCCGTGTGGCACAGATTCCCCCTGTTTAGACCCCTTATATTTCACCAAAGCCCCCCTAACAGGGCTCCCTAATTATTTTGTAAAAATGAATTTAAAAAAATGAAATAAAAAAAACAATCTAAAAAATGTAATAATAAAAATAAAAACTACCGACACCGTCCACTGCCCTACTGACACCATCCATGAGCTTTGGAGTGCACACCCTAATGCAATAGGCTGCGCACACCTATGCCGGTGACCACCTGCAGTCATTTTTTTGAGCTGGTGGACCATGCTGCGCACACATGGACTTTCTCCACATGCCCAAGGGGATTAGTGGTTTCCCTGCATACTGCTGGCTGATATCAGACATATATGGTACTATCTGCTGTTAATGGGCAAGAATCACAGCAGTCACTACTGTATAGTTAGTGGGACTTTCAGACCAGTGTTAGCCAGGATGTGGATGTTACTTATTTTGCACTCTGGACTCAAATCTACCTAGATTTGTGACTATTATTGCCACATATACTGGACTGTACTGTCAACCACGTGAAATTATGCAAATTGTAATTTGATTGAAAATTGATTTTTCTCAAAAGCTGCTAAAATGCCTTTTTATTGACTAAACATTTAAGTGAACAAAATGTGTAATAAAGGAAACTCTGCAATACACCACTAAGGTGAGAATGTGCACAGCCAAAAAATGTATATAGTGTGAGTGTAAGCCTGATTATCTACTGAACTAGCAGTTAGGGAAAGTACTCTTCCTGTTAGAGGTGCAAGTATAGCTCCCCCTCAGTATGTTACACGCCAGGTGGCCTGGGCCCCCAAGTACCTCAGTTGTTTGGTTAGATTATGGAGAACTAATCTGCTCTTTGCATCTGGGGAGCTGCATAGACCAGAGAATGAAGGAGACATGGTCTAGTTGTCCAGGACCAACCATCATACATAGATAGAGCAGAGCTTGTAGGTTGCAGTGGGCATCCAGAATGGAACAGACCTTTCATTCCATTTTGGGGTGCCTTGGATTACTGTAAAGCCCCAGCAGCATAATCCACACCTCACCATGAGGGGGCGCTTACACCCAGCATCACTATACAGTGAGCTCAGGAGTATCAAAGTGATCTTCTCAGCAAGCTGCAGTTGGGGGAAGAAGGATTTTAAGTAACAACTTCCTGGCATGGGGCACTTGCCAGGATGATGTTAATAAACAGTAATGAAGCAGGAATAGGTTAAAAAACATTTCCCAGCAACAAGTGAACCCAATCCCCAAGCTATGCATCCCATGAAATGGTACAAGTGTGCTAAGGTTGGTGAGGTTACTCATGTCTATTTGTAATTCAGAGAAGCAGAATCCAGAGTGCTTAATGCATGGTTACTGAGAGTGTATTTTCTAAAAGACCTTCTTTCTCTCCCCTTGCTTCCTCCATCACCAATCAAAGGTAAGTTGGTGTCATCTTGGTGGCTGGGAGAAATGTCTTAACACTGATAAATTGAAAAAAATAAAAAAAACAGCTAGTGTTTGAAAACAAGCTTAGTTCTCATATCAACATATTACCAACAAAAATGATTTGGGTGGAATAGTTCACTACATCCATGCCTGTGTGCATGTCAAAGTCTAATTTACAATTCTGTCTAGAGTGCACCTTCAAATGTTCCCAAGGACATGCATAGAACCAACTATAACCTAGCATAAGACCTAACAGCGCACAAGGGCACTTATGCCACTTAATATGTCAGTGTGTTAATCAGAAATTAATGTACAAAGAGGATGGACAGAATGCAAATGTTCCCCACGTAACTGTGCATTGTAATATTTAATGTATTGGTAATGAGTACATTGCAATGTTTAATGGAAATGTATAGTCCTGCTTAATGGAACTGTAATAAGTACATTGTAGTGTCTAATGGAAGCCTAATACATTTATTTTCCATTAATGTACCTGTGGAGGACATTGGGAAATAGCTCCAAATGTTGGATTTTAAGTAAGAGCAAGAAATATCCACTTTGTGAAATGTATTTCTGTTAGCTAACGTGGTGGTGCAACTCCAAATAGTAAGATCAATGAATGGGGCTACTAATGTTTTTCAGCAATCCTTGTGGTGTTGCTAATGCCAAAGGGTACACTCAGTTAAACAAAAACCTTTATAATTAAATTGTACCCAGATTTACCTGGCTTTTCACTGACATTGCTACAGGCTCTTGTCACATGAGCCTTTGCTGAGCAGCCTTCCTCGTCCTGTGTAGCAGTGTGCAGATGGTTCAATTAGAATTATGTGGTCAGACCCCTCAAATCTATACACTATCTGCATACATGGATTGAAATTCAAATTACATGGATTGAAATTCAAACTGAGTTTTGATCCATGTATAAGCAAGTGGGTTGGACAGAAGTTGATCTACCGTACTGATGTAAAACTGTACTGAATGTAAAAAAATCTATAGTTCAGAGTGCATAGTACATGCTGTTGAACTTCCAACAAAAACAAAATTGGATTAAATTGCATTTTTTAAAGGTTCCTAAAGTTTGGCTTTAGGAGCCGGTTCACACAGGGGCGAGTCGGGATCCGACTTCAAGTCGCCCCAAGTTGCCCCAAGTCGTGCTGTTTTGAAAACTAATTGAAGTGAATGGAGTTGTCTTAATGTACAATACTGCAGTCGCTCCGACTTCAAAAAAGATTCCTGTACGACTTCAATCTGACTTCTAGGCGACTTGTACCCATTGTACCCCTGCCCCAAAGCACCCACCCCCCCATGTTGAGGGCATGCGGCCTGGTACGGTTCAGGAGGGGGGGGCGCTCGCTCGTCCCCACCCCCTTTCCTGACCGGCCGGGCTGCATGCTCGGATATGGGTTTGGTATGGATTTTGGGGGGACCCGTCCCCCACTCCGTTTTTTTCGGCGTAAGGGGTTCCCCTTAAAATCCATACCAGACCTAAGGGCCTGGTATGATCTTGGAGGGCAACCCATGTTGTTTTTTTTATTTAAAATTTGACGTGGAGTTCCCCCTCATGATTCATACAAAACACAGGGGGCAGCCTGTCCTGGAGGCGACTTCAAGTCGCTCCAGGTCGCGCTGTGGTTCAGGCTCAAGTCGTGTCCAAGTTGCCTCGCAGAGTCGCGCTCAAAGTCGTGTTGCCCCTGTGTGAACCGGCTCTAAAAGTAATTTTCTTTTTTTTGGTAAATAGTGTCATAAAGGTGACACAAACAATTAAACATACTGTTCAAAAAGGCATACCTGAACTCTGTGCTAGCACATATACAGTTTATACAGCATGCCAGGAAAGTGACACCACTTTTTCTGTTAGAGTCATTGATTACAGTAGTGTCATATACCCACCTCGAGCCTGCTGACTGGACAACGAAGGAGCAGCAACACTGGCATCTTCTGAATTATAGGCCCTAGAGTGGATACAGTGGTGACTGTTGATGTCATGGATATGCAGTAGTGTTTGTCTGTCAGCTTACCTTCCTTCCCATGTGTTCATCTTAGAGGCCAGAGCCCTTTCACCTGGCTTCCTTTATAATCTCCTCCCAGCCAGACTCCACCCCAGGCCCTATCACAGAACACTATATTAACCTGTGCACTGCAAGCCTGCTTTGCTGATCAACGTGTTTGTTAGGCATTGTGTGTTTGGGTTCCTGCCTGCCGTGTGCTACGTCTGTCTCTCTGTTACGTTGTTGGCTTGTCCCCGACTGTCCCTGTCTGCTCGTGACCCTTGACCTTCGGCTCGTTCTTTCGTTGTCCTTGTCTGCTTGTGGCCCCTGGCCTTCAGCTTGTTATTCGGTTCTCTCATGTCTTGTGCTGCTGCTTCCCCTCTTTTCCCCTTATCCTACGGGGCGTGAGCTAGGAAACTCCAGGGGCCGCGACCTGGTCCCAGCCTGCAGCATAACATCCTCACCACTAGAGGCCCTGGAGAAGACCTGCTGGGTCTTAGACTCCGCGCCCTGGGGAATCTTGGCTCTAGCTTCCGTTAGGATCCCGGTTGTGCTCCTCTGGTCCCGCTTTCCACAACCACCCAGTTTCCTATCCGCAGCAGTCAGCCATAGGGTTCACTACCTTGCGGTGCACTCCTGTCCCCCTACGGTGTGCATCTGTCACCTGGCCACAGGTGACCTTGACGGTTTGATCAGCCATGGACCCGGCTGACATCCCGATCCCCGCGGATGATCCATTGGGGGGCATAGTCCACAGACTTGAAACCCAGGAATCGAATCAGACTCAGGTGATGCGATTCCTCCAGGATCTGGCTTCTCGATTCGAGCAGCTTCAGGCCTCCTTGGGAACCCCGAATCCGCAACCTCAAGTACAACCAGCGGTGGTACCTATCGCACCAGTCGCAGCCACACACTCACTAACACTGCCAGCTCCGTTCCGTTTCTCTGGGGACTCCAAGGCCTGCAGAGGGTTCCTTAGCCAATGCACGATTCATTTTGAGCTTCAGCCTCAAAACTTTCTGTCTGATAGGGCAAAGGTAGCCTATATCATTTCCCTCCTCTCCGTGGAAGCTTTAGCCTGGGCAGCCCCTCTGTGGGAACTGAATGATCCAGTGGTTTCTAGCCTGTCTGGCTTCTTGAAACTTTTTCGGAATATCTTTGAAGAACCGACTCGTGTCTCTTCAGCGGCCAGCGCCCTTCTACATCTCCGCCAAGAGTCTGCTTCAGTGGGACAGTACGCCCTTAATTTCCGCATACTGTCGGCTGAGTTGAGCTGGAACAATGAGGCCTTAGTCGCAACCTTTTTGCATGGCCTGTCTGATAGAGTGAAGGATGAATTAGCAGGAAGAACCATCCCCACTGATCTGGACGGAGTTATCTCCTTGTGTAACCAGATCGATATTCGCTTTCAGGAAAGGACCCTAGAAAAGCGGCGCCAGCACTCCTTGGTCCTTAGTCAGCCTGAGCTCCCCTCTCCTCGACCCGTGGAGCATCTCCTGCCAGCTGAGGAACCCATGCAGCTGGGCAGGACCAGGCTATCCCCAGAGGAACGTGCTAGGCGCAGAACTCTAGGCCTGTGTCTCTACTTTGGGGGCAAAGGTCATTTTCGTGACACTTGCTCTCTTTGTCCAGAAAAACGTTTGGGTCCACTTCATCTGGAAAGTGGAGTATTGGACCCAGAAATATCACCTTCCCCTTCTCGTCTTCTGCTTTCTGTGTTCCTTCATGTTGGTGCTTCTTCTCATTCGGTCTCAGCATATCTGGATTCCGGAGCCGCTGGTAATTTCATGGACTGGGAAATCGCGTCGTCCATGAGACTTACTCTTTTGCCCCTCACCACGCCATTGGTGGTCTTGGCAACTGATGGTACTGTTCTCCCAGGGGGACCTATCCGCTTCCAGACCCTCCCTGTTAAGATGTCGGTAGGGACACTCCACCAGGAGTGGATATCCTTCCTTATCTTACCCAAGGCCTCAACGCCTATAATTTTGGGTCTCCCATGGTTACAGCTCCATTCTCCTCATGTGGACTGGACTACTGGACAGATCCTGGCTTGGGGTTCCTCCTGTTCCTCGTCCTGCCTACCCAAGGTTGCCCCCTGTGAACCTGAGCCGGTCATTCATTCCAGGTCGCATAACCATTTACATTTCTCTGTCCCTAATCGCCCTTGGACGCACAGCCAGGCTAGCTTGTCTACAAGTCCTGCAGTCGCTACATCTTGCGATGCGATTCAGGTAGTCGCTACACCTGACTCTATTCACTCGGCCTCTGTACTAGTTATGCCAGTCCAGCCCATGCCCAGTGAGCCGCCTACTTTTTCTTGTTCAGGACATTCTGCTTGTCTTTTAGCTATTCAGCTTGACTCCTGTGACATGTCACCCTCTAACCAACCTGACTTCAGGGTTCCACTGACATCTGCCCAGTTTGATGGTCCTGTGCTAGATGACCAGTTCATCTTTAAGGGTCTAGGGGACCCTCCTCAGATTTCTGTTGATCCTCTCATGCCCTTGCTTATTCCTAGAGAGCCTTTGGTCCTCAATAGATCTTCTTGTCATCTCCCTACCTCGGTTCTGGTCTCTGAGGATAATCTAAACTACGAGGTTAGACAAGTTCTGGATTCTCGGCTCTGCAGAGGTATTCTTCAGTGCCTTGTGCATTGGAGAGGTTTTGGTCCTGAGGAGGCGTCTTGGGTCGCTGCATCTGGTGTCGTTGCGCCTCATCTGTTTAGGAGGTTTCATCTAAGATTTCCCTTTAAGCCTGGGCCCAGTCGGGGGAGGGCCCATAAGAGGGAGGGTACTGTCATGGATATGCAGTAGTGTTTGTCTGTCAGCTTACCTTCCTTCCCATGTGTTCATCTTAGAGGCCAGAGCCCTTTCACCTGGCTTCCTTTATAATCTCCTCCCAGCCAGACTCCACCCCAGGCCCTATCACAGAACACTATATTAACCTGTGCACTGCAAGCCTGCTTTGCTGATCAACGTGTTTGTTAGGCATTGTGTGTTTGGGTTCCTGCCTGCCGTGTGCTACGTCTGTCTCTCTGTTACGTTGTTGGCTTGTCCCCGACTGTCCCTGTCTGCTCGTGACCCTTGACCTTCGGCTCGTTCTTTCGTTGTCCTTGTCTGCTTGTGGCCCCTGGCCTTCAGCTTGTTATTCGGTTCTCTCATGTCTTGTGCTGCTGCTTCCCCTCTTTTCCCCTTATCCTACGGGGCGTGAGCTAGGAAACTCCAGGGGCCGCGACCTGGTCCCAGCCTGCAGCATAACATCCTCACCACTAGAGGCCCTGGAGAAGACCTGCTGGGTCTTAGACTCCACGCCCTGGGGAATCTTGGCTCTAGCTTCCGTTAGGATCCCGGTTGTGCTCCTCTGGTCCCACTTTCCACAACCACACAGTTTCCTATCTGCAGCAGTGAGCCATAGGGTTCACTACCTTGCGGTGCACTCCTGTCCCCCTACGGTGTGCATCTGTCACCTGGCCACAGGTGACCTTGACAGTTGAGCAGTGAATGAACAGCAGAAGATGAGGTCATCTCCCTGCTTACTTTGCTCTCTCCACCTATCAGCATGTTTACTGTCCACACATATGCATACAGCAGAACCTAATTGACACTTCCTCTCCAAGTGCTGTTGTGAAGAAAAGGCTGATCATTTATTTTTATAAATACACAGCTGCATTAAATTGCACTTTTAATATCTGCCTGGAATTTAGCTTAAGGCCGGGTTCACACTAGTGCGACACGACATCTGTCCTACTTTGGATCCGACTTTGCCCTGCGACATGAAGCCGACATATGTCCGACTTTCAATGAACGGGGATCCGACTTGGATCCCCGCCAATATCAGGCACTGTGTTTGGTATGAATCTTGAAGGGGAACTCCAGGCCAAATTTTAAATTAAAAAAACGGCATGGGTTCCCCCTCCAGGAGCATACCAGGCCCTTGGGTCTGGTCTGGATTTGAACGGGCGCCCCTACGCCGAAAAAACGGCGTGGGGGTCCCCCCAAAATCCAAACCAGACCCTTATCCGAGCACACAACCTGGCCGGCCGCAGGGGAAGAGGGGGGGACGAGAGAGCGCCCCCCCTCCCTCCTGAACCGTACCAGGCCGCATACCCTCAACATGGGGGGTTTGGTGCTCTGGGGCAGGGGGGCGACCTGCGGCCCCCCCACCCCAGAGCACCCTGCATGTGACTGTGACGTCATGGGAACATGTGACTGTGACGTCATGAGAAGCCTATATTAATGCGGAGCGGAGCGGAGAGCCAGTATTACAGCGGGAAGAAGCGACGTGTCAACATCGAGGAGGAGAAGAGGGAAGAAGAAGCCGACGGCGACGACGGGAAGACCGCGCCCCTCCACTAGCGAAAGAGCTGGAAGAAGTTAGTGGAGGGGCCGGCAGAAGGACAACGGAGAGCCGGACGAGACAACGGGAAGACCGGGCCTCTGTTAGCAAGAGAGCTAAAAAGAAGTTAGCGGAGGCCCGGCGGAAGAAAGAACCGGAGAGCGGGAGAAGAACCGGAGACCCTCGAAGTCGGAAAAGACCCCCGGAAGTCGGAAGAAGACCCCCGGAAGTCGGAAGAAGACCCCCGGAGCTGTGCAATAAATTACTTTGAAAACCCGTGTAGTGTTTTTTTATTGCAATTTTTTGTCCACCAGGTGAATGGGTAGGGGTACGATGTACCCCATACTCATTCACATAGGGTGGGGGGGCCGGGATCCAGGGGCCCCCTTATTGAAGGGGGCTCCCGGATTCCGATAAGCCCCCCGCCCGCAGACCCCGACAACCAACGGCCAGGGTTGTCGGGAAGAGGCCCTGTCCTCATCAACATGGGGGCAGGGTGCTCTGGGGTGGGGGGGCCGCAGGTCGCCCCCCTGCCCCAGAGCACCAAACCCCCCATGTTGAGGGCATGCGGCCTGGTACGGTTCAGGAGGGAGGGGGGGCCGCTCTCTCGTCCCCCCCTCTTCCCCTGCGGCCTGCCAGGTTGTGTGATAAGGGTCTGGTTTGGATTTTGGGGGGACCCCCACGCTGTTTTTTCGGCGTAGGGGCGCCCGTTCAAATCCAGACCAGACCCAAGGGCCTGGTATTCTCCCGGAGGGGGAACCTATGCCGGTTTTTTATTTAAAATTTGGCCTGGAGTTCCCCCTCAAGATCAGCAGAGCACAAGTCGCATGCCAAAGTCAGACCATGCAAGACTGCGGTCCGACTTTGATCCGACTTCAATGATAGTCAATGGGCTGAAGTCGGATCAAAGTCGGACCAAAGTAGTACAGGGAGCATTTTCAAAGTCGGACCGACATGTGTCGGACCAGTTAGGACGGCTCCCATAGGGAAACATTGATTTTCACATGTCATGCGACATGAGCTCCCAATGTCGGAGCGTTTGTCGCCCCAGTGTGAACCAGGCCTAAAAAAGGACCAGACTTCTTGTCACAAATAATCCTGCCCTGATAAACTGAGCTTGCTAAATATACTCCGCTGCTCTCCGTGGTTATAGCGAAGGATGGTGACCCCTACTGCAGCATTTCGAAGAAACAGCAGCACTCTCGGGAAATAGGATCGTCTTAAGACTTTGATATTGGAACATCTCCCCTCTGCTCCCATCTCTTCAAGCGGAGAAAGCCGAACAGCTTGGCAACTTTTTCCTAAACGGTTTTTGTGTCAGATAAGTGAAAGCTTCAAATATTCATAATCCTTAATCTTTCTTTTTGAATGCAAAGTATTAATTTTAGTCAGTGCTTCAGGGCCTGTCACATCTGTCGCCCTGCTCAGAACACTGCCTAGGGCACGTAGAGCATGCTGTACATCTTGCTGAGATTGCCCACATTGTCCCTCTCCAGAATCATAATGATTGAGGAGAGCCACACACATTACAGACAGCCTTTGTATCAACCTTTAAAGGGAACTATCTTGTGAGTTCAGAGTGTAGAGACCCTAGCATAGGCTGCGATGTCCACTAGATCAAAATGTAGTGCTTGCTGCTAGACTCTAGTCAGCCTGAGTCTGTTTTATGTTATCTGGGTTTGTTGGGTTTCCCCAAAGCCCAAAGACCTTGTGTGCTTCTCCTGTCTCCTAGGCTTTTCTTGGTGAAACTTGGTTAAGGATGTGTTCCTTTTCCCTATCATACATTGCCTAGAGAGAATGTAGTGGTGGAAGGCCCTTGCCTCCCAGGTATACTGTCCGGGGAGAATGTAGCTACTGGAAGGTCAAGTTTATGGTTCTGAGGTCTGCTGCCCGTAGGAGGGATTGATGCTAAAGGAAAGTTCTCTTCAGATGATTGACGGTCTGGACTTAAAGGTAAACATTTTGAAGAGCCCTAACCTGGTTTGTGACGGAGGCTGAAGAAACTTAAAGGTAGTTGCCCATCTGGGTCTACAGAGTTCACATTAGCCTGTGGCAGAGACATAAGATATTTAGAAGTTACCACCTATTATGCCTTGTACACACGATTGGAATTTCCGATGGAAAAAGTCATCGGACTTTTTCCATCGGAAATTCCTACCGTGTGTGTGCCCCATCTGAAAAATTCTGATGAATTCCATCGGAGTTTAAATATAGAACATGTTCTATTTTACTCCGATGGAATTCCGTTGGAATTCCGTTGTGGGTTTAGTCGGTCAAAGGTCCGATCGTGTGTACGGGGCATTAGAGGGATTTTTGCTGCTGTGTTTGGATATCCTTTACCCCTAACCCCCTTTCCTTAGATTAAGCAAATAAAATAGCAAAAGGAAGATTGACGAAGAATGTCTGTTTTTGCTGGTGAGTCGGTCAGTGTCTGGGTGTAGCAACAAGGCAAATCACCAGAAGAAAGACTAGGATGGCTCATTGCTAAAAGTTAGTTCACATTATGTGCTTGCTCACACTCAAGCCCTGTACACGTGATCGGATATCCTATGGATTCTAATCCGATGGTTTTTTCCATCGGAAATCCGATGAAACTGTCTTCCATCAGTCTTGCCCACACACCATCAGTCAAAAAACGGACCGTTTCAAACGCGGTGACGTAAAACACTCCAATGAGTGGAGAAAAATTAAGTTCAATGCTTCTGAGCATGCGTCGACTTGATTCTGAGCATGCGTGGGTTTTTTATCCGATGGATTTCCACACAGACGATCGGATTTTGCTATTGTTTTTTTTCCCATCGGATAAATTTAAAACATGTTCTATTTTTTCACACCGATGGAAAAAAGACAGATGGGGCCCATACACGATCGGTTCGTCCGATGAAAACAGTCCATCGGACTGTTTTCATCGGTAAAACCGATCGTGTGTACACGGCTTTACTATTCTTGTAGGTTCTTAGAATGAACCAGTGCAGATGGCGAGCAAAGCACAAATTCCCGTTAAAAGAAACCTGACAGGACAAGAACAGAGGAGCTGCTGACTTAGCGTTAAAGATGCATGCGCCAATAGTGTCAGCTTAATCTTTGTTTCACTAATTTAAACTAGATCAAATGTAACAAAACCTGATGAACACATGCTTGTTCCTGGCTAGTGACTAGCCAATTAGTAAACTGAATGATGTGCAATGACTATTCTCTTATAATGGCATAGTTGAGTTCCTCAGTAGACTCTACTATTTGGTGCTGGTAGTGCTTAATGATCCTGTAATGCTGAAAGAGAAAACACCACTTACAATTGGCACTGTGTGAAAAAACAAACAGGAGGAATTTTACAAAGCTTCAGGATCACTGCATGATCATGTTTTTTCTTTTTTCTTTTTTTTAGCTGAGCTCAGCATATGCAGAGTTAAGAGAAGGCGTTACAACATGACTGGTTTTGCTTGTAACCATAACGAAGTGTGTTTATGCATGAAATTGCACCAGCTTTCACCAAGTGTTCCTTGCTCCATACAGACTTGATCATACAGTGACCCTTATATTTCCTGAGATCTCATCATTTATTACTTTGCATTGTTCCGACGGTAAGCACAATTTTTGCTTACTGCAGTATGGTTCACCAAGTTGCAAAGGTACAAAGAAAGAAATAGAGATATGTCTGTGCCATTTTTTGTGATGCGACACTGTACCAAAACAATGCGACGCTGTACCAAAACAAAATTGATGCCCTTTTTTCCCCACAAATAAAGCTTTCTTTTGGTGGTATTTGATCACCTTTGCTGTTTTTATTTTTTGTGCTATAAACAAAAAAAGAGCAACAATTTTGAAAGAAAAAAAAAAAAAAAACAACAATATTTTTTACTTTATGCTATAAAACATACCCAATAAAAATCTAATTACCTAATCAATTTAGGGCAATTTGTATTCTGCTACATATTTTTGTTAAAAAAAATCCCAATTAGCGTATATTGATTAGTTTGCGCAAAAGTTATTGCGTCTACAACTATGGGATAGATTTAGGGACTCTTATTTTTTTTTACTAGTAATGGCAGCGATCAGCGATTTTCAGCGGAACTGCCACATTGTGGCGGACAAATTGAACACTGAGTGACACTTTTTGGGGACCAGTGACACCAATAATCAGTACTAAAGAAAATGCACTGACACTGTATAAATGACACTGGCAGGGAAGGGGTTAACCTCAGGGGCAATCAAAGGGTTAAATGTGTTCCCTGGGTGTGTTTACTAACTGTGGGGGGATGCTGATACTATACAGAGAGAGAGAGATCTGTGTTCCTGATTAGTGGGAATTATGGATGAGCTGAACACCCCTCTGTTCTGGTTCGCACCAGAACATGCGAACAGACAAAATATTGGTGCGAACATGCGAACACCGTTAAAGTCTATAGGACACGAACATGAAAAATCAAAAGTGCTAATTTTAAAGGCTTAAATGCAAGTTATTGCCATAAAAAAGTGTATGGGGACCCGGGTACTGCCCCAGGGGACATGTATCACTGCAAAAAAATTTTTTAAAAACAACTGTGATTATAATAATGCTTAACGTGAAACAATAAAAATGAAATATTCCTTTAAATATCATGCCTGGAGGGTCCCCTTAGTCTGTCTGTAAAGTAGCACATCTTTCCAATGTTTATTACAGTACTGCAGCAAAATGACATTTCTAAAGAAAAAATATAATTTAAAGTTGCTTGTGGTGGTAATGTATTGTCAGCTCCCATATGGATATTAGGGGAACTCCACGCCAAAATGTAAAAAAAAATGGCATGGGGATCCCCCCAAAATCCATACCAGACCCTTATCTGAGCGAGCAGCCATGGCAGGCCAGGAAAAGGGGGGGGGCAAGCAAGCGCCCTCCTCCTGAACCATTCCAGGCCGCTTGCCCTGAACATGGGAAGGGTGCTTTGGGGTCCCCCCAAAGTACCTTGTCCCCATGTTGATGGAGACAAGGGCCTCATCCCCACAACCCTTGCCCGGTGTTTTGCGGGGGTCTGTGGATGGGGGGCTTATCGAAATCTGGAAGTTAAAAGGAACCCCCAGATGCCGGCCCCCTCCTATGTGAATGGGTATGGGGTAAGTGTCCCGCGATGTCCATTCATCTTTAATTATGGCGCCTGACTGACACAAAAAATATTTTTAAAAAAAAGCTACCCCCAGCAATCTTTAGATAACAGCAAGGCTCCCTGGGATATGTAGTCCTAGCCCACAATCGTGCAAAGCAATTACCTGATAGGGGGAACTATTCTTCCCACAATCCTTTTATTTGGCACACAAATATAATGTCACTGGATACATTGATCACTAGAGGGACAGGCGATACCTAGAAATGTCAGAAGGTATGGTGCTTTACATTTATAGTCCATATTGCTACATCCTCCCCCCACTTAAAAGTCTTTGGTCCCTACAAAAAAGAGCACAACCTGGAATCACTTTACTGCATTGTGGAAGCTAAACAATTAACTATCTAATAAACTGGAAGTG
The DNA here is from genome assembly GCA_029206835.1 of Rana muscosa. Lineage (NCBI taxonomy): Eukaryota > Metazoa > Chordata > Amphibia > Anura > Ranidae > Rana > Rana muscosa. Next base: position 111,766,071 of record CM055118.1, read on the forward strand.
GCAACCGCTAACAACTTACTTAGTGAAGGATCCTCTAATAACAAAATCATATACATCAACAGGAGAAAAAGTCATATTAAGTTTATGACAGGCCAGTAATAAATTAGTGGCCCACCCAGTAGTGTCAGGGGGTGGATCCAGGTCATCCTTTACTAAAGACTTGGTAAAGGAGGCAAGTGCTTGACTGGGACGTTGTGTAGTGGGTATGAGTTCATCTGATTTTTCTCCAAGAGTGTCGTAAGTCAATCTCTTTGGGGGACATATCTTTTATCTCAGCCGAGAATGTATGTCTTCCAATGACTCAGGTACCTGTTCTGCTTCCCAAAAACTGCATCCAGCTTCCGATTCAGGTTCTACCTCTGGCTCTGGTTCTACTTCAGGCTCTGGTTCTACTTCAGGCTCCAGTACCGGCTCAGGGACTGTCTTGTTGTATTAGTAGGAGGGATGAGAGTATCAGCTGCATTGGGCACTTCACAGGGTTCCAACTTGACTTCCTCATTTTCCTTACGTGTGCAGGGGGCTACCACCTCAATGTCAGGCAAGTGGGAGCCTGTCCCTGGACAGCCTTCTTCTTCAGCATCAGGAACAGTGGCATCATCTTCCAAAGAGGGAGCCCACAGCCAATCCAAAGGCAATTCCTCATCATCTTTCCTCTTCCGGAAGTGCAGGTGGACAGGTTTTCCTGACCCTAGGATTCAACGATGGGGACTGATATGTCTCGGGGGAAAGGGGCTGAGGGTACTCGAATAGCCTCTGAAATGGGCAGCAAATGGTTTCGGTGCCAAGTCTTGAGGGGGCCAGTCTTCCCTTCAGGCCGAATCTGATACACAGGGAGTCCAGGCAGAACTTGGCAAACAATGTAGGGTTGGGAAAGCCATCGTTCAGCCAGCTTATGTTTTCCTGGCACCCCTAGATTACGCAACAACACTCGATCCCCTGGTTGTAGATCCTGAACCCTCACTTTAAGATCAAAGTTCTTTTTCCTTTGTTCGCTGATGGTGGAGGCTACCTTGGCTTTCTAATAGGCCAACTTTAAGTTCTTCTGGAGCCTATCGACATATGCCCTATAGGAGGCTTGAGAGGTGTGATCTATTGATGTTCCGAATGCTAAATCTAGCGAGACTCTCTCACGAACATCAATCGGTAGGGGGAGTATCCGGTAGAATCATTTGAGGTACTATTGTAGGCATGAACTATGGCAGCGATATGGTCTCCCCAATGTTGTTTCTTCTCCAGTGGGAGGGTTCCCAGCATGTTCAACAGAGTGCGGTTGAAACGCTCAGGTTGTGGATCCCCTTGGGGGTGGTAAGGAGTAGTCCTGTATTTTTTTATGTTTAATGCCGCGTACACACGATCGGACATTCCGACAACAAAACCGTGGATTTTTTTCCAACGGATGTTCGCTCAAACTTGTCTTGCATACACACGGTCACACAAATGTTGTCGGAAATTCCGATCGTCAAGACCGCGGTGACGTACAACACTACAAGGAGCCGAGAAAAATTAAGTTCAATGATTCCGAGCATGCATCAAATTGATTCCGAGCATGCGTAGGATTTTTGTGCGTCAGAAATGGATACAGACGTTTGGAAATTTCCGACCACAACTTTTGTGGTCGGAAAAATTGAGAACCAGCTCTCAAACATTTGTTGTCAAGGATTTTCCGACAGCAAATGTCCCATGGAGCCTACACACGGTCGGAATATCCGACCAAAAGCTCACATCTATCATTTGTTGTCGGAAACTCCGATCGTGTGTACGCAGCATAAGAGTTCACATAGACTGCGGGCCAGTTTGCTCTTAAAGTCCTGACCTTGATCTGAATGTAGGCGTTGAGGCAACCCGTAATGGACAAAGAACTTCTGCACCAGTGTCTTGGCCACCGTACTAGCTTGTTGATCCCTTGTGGGGAAAGCCTGGGAATATCGGGTGAAATGATCTGTCACAACCAGGACATTATTACTCCTGTTTAGATCAGGTTCCAGGCACAATAAATCAATGCACACTAACTCCATTGTCCCTTGGCTTTATAGATGGCCCATTGGGACTGCCCGGCCGGGTAATTTTTTTCTCTGAATGCACCTGACACAGAAGCAGCAGTAGCTTTCCACCTCCGTTCTCATGGATGGGCAGTATATTTAATCCCTGACCAGTTTGAAAGTTCTGTCTGGACCTAAGTGACCATGATCATCATGGAGAGCGGTCAGCACAGTCAAACAATTTTCAGGAAGGAACAGCTGGCTCACACCTTCTGCCTCTTCCGAGGGACCTCTTCAATATATGATCCCCTCTTCCAGCTTCAATCATTCCCATTCCCTATGAATCATCTTAGCTCCCTCAATAGTGCTATCTATCAATATTTGAGGGCCCTTGGTTGACAGCGACTTCCTTATTAGTTTCCCTAATGGATCTTTTTGCTGATCCCTGATCCCTTCTCATGTCCTCCTTGGTCAATTATGGCAGTTTTTGGCTGCGTACTTCGGTCAGATTGCAGTAGTTCTTTGGTACTCCCGCAGGGGCGGCTCCCGCTGCTTCAGCCCCTACGGCTCCTCTGTGTTTATATTCCACTCCTTGACACACAGCCTGTACTTCTTCGAGAGGCAAATGAACTCAACTCTTCTAACCATTCTGGGTGAACTGAGGTCTTTGGAAAAGAGCGTCAGCATCTTTATTTCCCACTCCCGGTCAATATTTCAAACTGAATTGGAATTTGGACAAAGCAGCTAACCACCGATGTCCAGTGGCATCCAGTTTGGCAGTGGATAGCAAAAAAGTCAGGGGATTGTTATCAGTCTTCACCACAAAGAGGGCTCCATATAGATAGTCCCGTAGTTTATCCACTACAGCCGACTTGAGAGCCAAAAACTCCAACTTGTGCACAGTATAGTTCTTCTAAGGGGGGGGGGGGGTGAGGCTGCGACTCACGTAGGCCACTGGATGAAGTCTCCCCTCCGACTCTTGGTACAACACTCCCCCCAATACCATCTCTACTGGTACCCACATGTAATTCATATGGCTTTGAGGGATCAGCGTAGACTAGCACCGTGGCTTCAACCAGGCTTTCCTTAAACCGACCTCTCACACTTCGATATCCATTGTTCCTAGATAGATTCCCGAGGCTTCCTGGCTCCCCCATTCTGGGTTTTCTGCTGTTCCCCTTCTGTTGGCTTCTGTAACATCTCATTCAACAGCCGAGCAATCTGTGAGAAATTCTTCACAAATCTTCTATAGTAGGAGCAGAAGCTGAAGAACGATCTCAATTTGGTGACAGTGGTTGGAGGAGGCCAGGAAGTAACTGCCTCCAGCTTCTGAGGGTCGGTGTCTATCCCTTCGGCAGACACCACATGCCCCAGGTATGTGACTGAAGTCTGGTAGAATTGGCACTTTTCTAATGACAGCTTCAACCCCTCGTCATGTGGTCTCATGTTCTTCCAATGTTTGGCCAAACACAATTATGTCATCTAGGTAGACTAATAATTCTACCAAGTTCATATCACCCACCTTCCCACGGAGCCAGGCGGAGTCTCGATAGAGCCGAAGCCGGTTGCTATGGGCGACTGCTGCAAGGACACGTTGGGTGTCAAATGTAGCAAGGTCTCCAGCCTCCTTCAGTCTGATGAGAACCTCCAGGGTCAGAGATAGCTGACATCCTTCTGTATGTGGTGGGTTGTGAGGCATAGTGGGTGCAAGATGAATAAAATTATTGGGCGCCAGACACTTCTTGAATGCAAAAGAGATGTTTATTTCTCTTACAAACTCTTATGGGGGAAAGAGGGTAGGGCCAGGACACCCTTGAGTAGTTGCAAGTTCAAATAGCAGACTCAGAGACTTCAATAGGAGGACAGCCATGCAGGGAAAGGCCTCCAGAAAGAAGCCACATCTACACGTGCAGGAATGCTGTCTCCTATGGCAACAGTCTTTAACAGTTCCTAACACAAAGCGTAACTGTTCTTTCACCTTCACTACAACTTCTCCTTGCGGTTCTTCAATACACTGAGCTCCCAGTCTCTCACTAGACCCTCTAATTTACTGCCACTGAATCCCTTGAGCTCCTCCAATCTTCACAGTGGTATCTTCCTCAAGCGTCACCCCCGCATCTCTGCTGGGTCCCTAGCTTGGTACTCCTGATACTTCTCAAGCTTCACTTCTACCTCCAACCACTAAACCAGAAAAAGACACACCGCTCCGGGCTGACTGTGGGGTGCAATCAAATACCAGGTGCTAAAACAAGCAAGCTACATACTTGTGAAATGCGTCAACTGCAATTTCTGTATTTGTCTGGCATTTGACAATAAAGACTAGGGATGAGCTTCGAGTTCGAGTCGAACTCATGTTCGACTCGAACATTGCCTGTTCGCCCGTTCGCCGAACAGCGAACAAATTGGGGTGTTCGCGGCAAATTCGAAAAATGTATGGGAGAAATCTAAAGTGCTAATTATAAAGGCTTATATGCAAGTTATTGTCCTAAAAAGTGTTTGGGGACCGGGGTCCTGCCCCAGGGGACATGTATCAATGCAAAAAGAAGTTTTAAAAACGGCCGTTTTTTCGGGAGCAGTGATTTTAATAATGCTTAAAATGAAAAAATAAAAGTGAAATATTCCTTTAAATTTCGTACCTGGGGGGTGTGTATGATATGCATGTGAAGTGGCGCATGTTTCCCGTGCTTAGAACTGTCCCTGCAAAAAATGTCATTTTTGAAAGAAAAAAAGTCTTTTAAAACTGACTTGCGGCTATTAATGAATTGTCGGCTCCCGGCAATACTGTACATACAAAAGTCATTGATAAAAAATAAAAATAAAAGCGTGGGGGTTCCCCAGAATTCAATTACCAGGCCCTTCAGGTCTGGAATGGATATTAAGGGGAACCCCGCCGCAAATTAAAAAAAAAATTGACGTGGGGTTCCCCCAAATATCCATTCCAGGCCCTTCAGATCTGGCATGGATTTTAAGGGGAACTCCACCCCAAATTTTAAAAAAATGGCGTGGAGTCCACCTAAAAATCCATACCAGACCCCTTATCCGAGCACGCAACCTGGCCGGCCGCAGGGGAAAAGGGGGGGACGAGCGGCCCCCCTCCCTCCTGAACCGTACCAAGCCACATGCCCTCAACATGGGGAGGATGTCCCCATGTTGATGGGGACAAGGGCCTCATCCCCACAACCCTTGCCCGGTGGTTGTGGGGGTCTGCGGGCGGGGGGCTTATCGGAATCTGGAAGACCCCTTTAACAAAGGGGACCCCCAGGTCCCGGCCCCCCCCTATGTGAATTGGTAAGGGGTACATTGTACCCCTACCATTTCACGAAGAAAGCGTAAAAAAATGTTTAAAAAAAACACACAAACACCTTGAAAAAGTCCTTTATTTAAAATAATAAAAAAAAACAAAAACATTCCAGCGCTGAAATCCAGTGTCCCGCGGCGATCCCGATGTCCAGCGCTGTCCTTCATTGGTTGTGCCTGAGCGGACCTGATGGGGAACTCCCTCTCAGTATTTTAAATGTATAGACCCGCCCCTTCTAAAGTTCCCCATCAGGTTCGCCCCCTCGGTATGTCAGACCCCGCCTACGTCATTGGCTTGAGCGGGGAACTTCCTTCACTGTGTAATTTAAATTTACATAGTGAAGGAAGTTCCCCGCTCAAGCCAATGACGTAGGCGGGTCCGACATACCGAGGGGGCGGACCTGATGGGGAACTGCTCTCACTTTGGCAATACATGTATAGACCCGCCCCTTCTCATGTTCCGCATCTGGTCTGCTGAGCGGACCTGATGGGGAAATTTAGAAGGGGCGGGTCTATGCATTTAAAATACTGAGAGGGAGTTCCCCATCAGGTCCGCTCAGGCAAAACCAATGAAGGACAGCGCTGGACATCGGGATCGCCGCGGGACACTGGATTTCACCGCTGGAATGTTTTTTTTTTTTTTTTTAAATAAAGGACTTTTTCAAGGTGTTTGTGTGTTTTTTTAAACATTTTTTTACGCTTTCTTCGTGAAATGGTAGGTTGTACCCCTTACCAATTCACATAGGGGGGGGGCCGGGATCTGGGGGTCCCCTTTGTTAAAGGGGTCTTCCAGATTCCGATAAGCCCCCCCCGCCCGCAGACCCCCACAACCACCGGGCTAGGGTTGTGGGGATGAGGCCCTTGTCCCCATCAACATGGGACATCCTCCCCATGTTGAGGGCATGTGGCTTGGTACGGTTCAGGAGGGAGGGGGGCCGCTCTCTCGTCCCCCCCTTTTCCCCTGCGGCCGGCCAGGTTGCGTGCTCAGATAAGGAGTCTGGTATGGATTTTTAGGGGGACTCCACGCCATTTTTTTTTAATTTGGGGTGGAGTTCCCCTTAAAATCCATGCCAGATCTGAAGGGCCTGGAATGGATATTTGGGGGAACCCCACGTCAAATTTTTTTTAAATTTGAGGCGGGGTTCCCCTTAATATCCATTCCAGACCTGAAGGGCCTGGTAATTGAATTCTGGGGAACCCCCACGCTTTTTTTTAATTTTTTTTTTATCAATGACTTTTGTATGTATTGCCGGGAGCCGACAATTCATTAATAGCCGCGAGTCAGTTTTAAAAGACTTTTTTTCTTTCAAAAATGACATTTTTTGCAGGGACAGTTCTAAGCACGGGAAACATGCACCACTTCACATGCATATCATACACACCCCCCCGGTACGAAATTTAAAGGAATATTTCACTTTTATTTTTTCATTTTAAGCATTATTAAAATCACTGCTCCCGAAAAAACGGCCGTTTTTAAAACTTCTTTTTGCATTGATACATGTCCCCTGGGGCAGGACCCCGGTCACCAAACACTTTTTAGGACAATAACTTGCATATCAGCCTTTATAATTAACACTTTAGATTTTGAACGTTCGAGTCCATTGTATTTAATAGGGTTCTAAAGTTTACACGAACATTTTGTCTGTTCGCAGGTTCTGGTGCGAACCGAACAGGGGGGTGTTCGGCTCATCCCTGATAAAGACTATCATCGACCAATATCTGCAATTCCGGTGTGTGACCATTTTCTTTCTTATACCTCCAACCACTGACAGGTTCTCCGGCCGGCAGAACCGTCGCTTTTGGTTGGACTGCAAGCCTCTGCTCTCTTGCTTCTGGATAGGCCCTCAGACAGCCTAGCAGCCAGAAGACCCCGCGATAGGCCGGAGATTGGGCCTAGCAGCCCAGGGCACACGGCACACGTCTACCCAGACAGCCGTCCAGGTGGCACAGAACATAGCTCACCTGACTCCACCCGAATATATAGGCTCTCCCAGCAGGCCAAGGAATTCAAGAAAACCCCTGCCCATTGGAGATACCACATATACCCATAACCTGACCTTGGGTTGCCCTTCTTATATCTTTTTTTTTAAAGGGTAAATTTTATTTAGATTTTCAACAGTATTGTACATTTCCATGTTACATCACAAATTTTCATACAATATAGCTTAATTACATTTTAGACCATACTTAGTGTTGTATAGTTAAACCATGTACATGATGTCAAGCGAACATTTCCATTTTTCTTTTACAATAAACAACCAAAACCAGTTGCAAGGAATCCAAACAATTTCTGTGTCTCTTCTGTGTTCCATCTTATCTACAAGGATACATCCCAGTACACCTGCCAGTATTCCCACCTAGTCATTTCCAATGATAGTGCATTGCTTCCTTATCTATCATACCACTACGTCTCCTGATACATTCTTAATCCAGCTCACCCATACCTTCTCACACTTCTTAGAACTACCTCTAGCTGTATAGGTTACTTTTACATTGGTAGGGCATTATTAACTAATTTCACCCAGTTTTGCAGGCCCTTCTCATATCTAGTACCACCAAGTACCCGGCCACCTAGTGGTAGAAGAGAAAAGTGCAACAAGGCCAAACTTTAAGGCGGTTGTATAGTCATTTTTGGAACTTATATCTACAGGTAAGCCTATAATAACGCTTACCTGTAGGTAAAATAAATATCTCCTAAACCTTTACGGTTTAGGAGGTATTCCACTTGCAATGAGCCGCTGACTGCAGTGGCGCATGCGCCCAGGGGATTCTCGGCTGAAGGCCCGGCAGACGCCGGACCTTGCAGGAAAGAAGTCTCCTGAGCGCATGCCACTCACAGCGCCGGAGCCGCGATACCCGGAAGACACGCCGAGGCAACATGTCATCTCCCTCGGCGTGGACCAGGTAAGTTACGGACGCCTCATTCTAAGGTAAGTATTTCATAATGAGCTAGTATGCGGTGCATACTAGCTCATTATGCCTTTTGCCTTACAGGTGACAAAAAAAAAAATGTTATGGGACTATACAACCGCTTTAAGGAGAAATAAATGGATCTCTAACAATCAACCAGGATAACTACTCCTGGCAAGTAAATTTGTGAGGAGCATCCCTGTTTAAACTCCAGGGTGCTACACTTCTTTTGAGTTGCTACTAAGTGTTTAACCAAATACATGCTGGTTCCAGCACATAGGTAAATGTGTGATCAATGTGCAGAAAAGTCTGTACTCCTTAGTCTCTGAGCCACCATTTTTAGAATCTCTATTCAGACATCAGCTGGATGTCCCTACCTGTGAGGCCTGATAACAACCTATGTTGGCTGCTATGGCTGTAGTTAACAAAGTATCTGAACTAGATTAAAGCGGACCTTCAGTAATTTTTTTAACTTTACATGTATTAAATCTTCTACCCTTGTTGTTTTAACTTTGGATAGTAAAACATTTTTATAGCCCACTTCCTGTTTCTTTAGGCTTATGACATCATGCACAGCTCTCTCTTTAATTCTTGTGAGAGTTTGCCAGGAAGGGAGCGGGGATGAGTCATAAGAGAGCCAATGAGAGCTGCAGAGCTGGAGGTGTGCCTCTGTGTAAATCCAGGAAGTGAACAGACGGCAGCTTCAGCTGCCCACTTCAGCTGCCCAGATTTCTGCAGCATATTTGGCAAGCATAGAATCACAGTATATATAAAATAATATGCAAAGTGGTTGGAGGGAAGCTTCAGAATGGCAAAGATGTTTTTATTACAAATTATGCAAGCAGACTGCCATTCCTCGTTAAGCTCAGTACAATGAGAAATAGTTTTCTCTAAAATAGGTAATTCAAGTATAGCATAGCATAGCATAGATCAGCCATTCTCAACCAGGGTTCCGTGGAATCCTAGGGTTCCTCCAGAGGTGGCTAGGGGTTCCTTGAGCTGTGGCTGATTTACCTCCTGTTTTATGGTGCCTACATACTTCTGAGCCAATGCCACTCGGAGGAGCCAGTGGTATGACACCAATGATCTTTATAGCTCTCTGTAAGAGGGCCATTCTTACCACCACTGTAAAAAAGGCCATTCTTCTCACTGAAGTAAGGGGTATTGTTCCCACTGACCCCCCAATGAATGGGTTTTATCAGGGGTTCCCGAGACCTAAACAATGATTTTAAGGGTCCCCCTGGGGTAAAAAGGTTGAGAAAGGCTGGCATAGATGATTGGTCTTGTGCCTTTGCCATCTGCAGGTTGTTACTCAGCGCTGCAGCTCAGATCTCTGTAGCACACACTTGCTTTAATCAAGGAAGCACCTAAGAAGACTGCTGGACATCCAGGCAGTGCCTGATCACTAGGTTAGTCTGCTTGTTCGTGCTTTAGATTGTGGTCTTTCTGACTCTGACATCTGTTCACGACTTGGATTATTCTTGTGGATTGTTTGGACTGCAATTGGTCACAGCTTGTCTGTGCTTATCCTAACCTCATGCCCACGGACGTTTTTAAAAACGAGCTGTAAAGCTAGGTTGGACGCCTGGAAAAAGCGTTGTTAAAAACACGATTTTTACCACGTTTTTCATTAGCGTTTTTGCGCGTTAGCTTTAGGTAGCGTTTGCAAAGGACTCTTGGGAAATCTAATGTCCAGACAGGAATTGCAGATAAAAAACGCCGGAGCTCAAAAACGCCACTGCGGCGTTTTTGAGCGTTTTTGGCAGTTTTTGAGCGTTTTTTAAAGCGTTTTAAGCGTTTTTTTAACGATTCATGTTTTTTTAGCTCTAACGCCGGCGCCACGGAACACCCTGGTTGTGTTTTTTTTTTTAACAACTTAAAAACACCTATGCCATTTGCAGCTCAAAAACGCCTAGGTGGGCATGAAGCCATAGACTAACATGGACAGGCGTTTATGCGGCTGTAAAAACGTATGTGGGCATGAGGCCTCAGTCTCATATCTATACTGTTGTCAGTCATTGCTCTGTAAACCCATCTGGAATCTAGACTCAGTTTAACACTGTTTTGTTTGCACCTGATTATCACAATAACACCGCTCCAGCCTTTGTTCTGCTTGTCAGTAGGCTGTCATTCTAACGACACAATAGGTCCACCAATTTCTGTGATGTTGCAGTGTTGCTTTGGGTTGACTCCAGTGATGTTCATTTAGCCCTTCTTATCCTGTAAGCCAGCACTTGTTAAAAGAAAAATAGTGATTGTGCTGTCTGACACACAGATGGCCACAAGATGGAGCACTTCAAGTGTTTAACTGAAAAACATATTGAAAATAATTGTAGCAGAAATACATATGTCTCTGTAAAGCTAAAATGGAAAATCTGTGACTCCTGTCAGTACACAAAACAAGTTTCACCTGAAACACAATACTATATATATTGACATGTTGTTGTTATATTGCTGCAGGCTTTGACTGCCTTTAATATCCAATTAGAGCTGGGTAAGCAGAGCCCTAAAATGATCTACACAAGAGAAAATGTTGAATAGGAGAGCGACAGTTCATTTGTTCAAAATCAATTCCTCCTCTTTCCCCTCCCTCGTCCCCAACAACAATGATTTTTCTCTAATTACATGAAATGGAGCAGTACCAGCTAGTCGTTTTAACTGGCAGATCTTCCTCCCTGCCAATCAGAGTGAACAGTTGAGTACATCAAAGTGGTGTTCAATTCATACAGTGCAGCGCTCCCCCTCCAAGCCTTGACCAGCTTGATTTCCCACAAGACCTAAACCAGTTTCGCAGCCTTCTATCAGCTGAACTGAGGGTCTCTGCTTAACAAGACTAGTGCGTCTTGTTCTGAGAAGGGGGGGGGGGGGCCTCGGGTTAAATGCCCAGCTAATATAAATTATATTCTCCACCCTCTGCTGCCACCATATATCTTAAAGAGAACCCATCAAGAAAGAAATAGAGAAACTTATATCGCTGTCTTGTTTTTTAAGGTTCAGGGCTTTCACTTTAACCACTTCAATACCAGGCACTTACGCCCCTTCCTGCCCAAGCCAATTTTCAACTTTCTGCGCTGTCGCTGTTTATTTTTTTGTATAATCTGTATTTTATTTGGAAAAAACAAAACAAACAAAGACAGTACATAGAAAACGATAGTACAAGATGCAAATTAACAGTAGTACATGGTAAGCACTTCAACATATTCCCAGACCTAGTATGACATAACACACGATAGTCCAGTCCCTCTAAAGGGCACGAGGCAGCCCACCGGCAACGGTGCCAGCAGAGGGGGGCCAAATCAGCCTCCGTCAGACCTCTCCTGTCGCCCCGCCTAGCGGGCGGCCCCTCGGGACAAATGCTTGTTACCAGGGGGGGGGGGGAAGATGCCCACTACACTATGTGGGCTCCCCTCACAACGGCAACATAAGGCCCAAGGAAAGCCACCATGTAAACAATTACTTAAACCATATAGCCACTAGGCTGACCATAGATAGGAAAAACCAGAAGAGAAAGATAGGAGAGGGAAAGATTGGTGGAAAAATAGAGGTAAGAAAGGGGAAGGGGAGTGAGGTAGGGAGGGTTCGGAGCATACCTGTGATATAGGTAGAATTTTCCAAGTCTGCACCGAGCAGGCCACGTCCAAGGCTGAGCCTCCTCTGTCCTCAAGTCATCCGAGTATCTCCCACCACCCTGGATCTGAGGGCCGGTTCAGCCGGCTCTAAGAGCGCTAGGTCCGCTGTCGCTGTTTAAATGACAATTGCGCGGTCATGCTACACTGTACCCAAACAGAATTTTTATTATTTTGTTCCCACAAATAGAGCTTTCTTTTTTTGGTATTCGATCGCCTCTGGGGTTTTTCATTTTTTCTATACAAATAAAAAAAGACCGAAAATTTTGAAAAAAATTAAAGTTTTTCTTTTTTTTCTGTTATAAAATTTTGTAAATAAGTAATTTTTTTTCTTCACTGATGGGCACTGATAAGGCGGCACTGACGGGCACTGATAAGGCAGCACCGATGAGGCAGTGCCAATGAGGTGGCACTGACGGGCACTGACGATGGTCACTGATATGCGGCACTGATGGGCACTGGTAGGTGGCACTGATATGCAGAACTCATGGGCATTGATAGGCGGCACTGATGGGCACTGATGGGCACTGAGATCGGTGTAACGGTTTGTCAGACTGACACACCGCACTACCGTTCGCCGCGATGCGTGCCCCCACGGGCGCGCGGCGGCTGTTATCCTGCTGGACGTCATATGACGCCCAGTCAGGATAACGAAACCACTTCCCGGAAGTCAATTTGCTATTGACTGGACGGGAAGTGGTTAATCCCCACTTTGCTGGTCATTAAGTCGGAAAACACTTGACCTACATGATTGCTCTGGGTCCTCTTAAAGCCTATCCATTTGGGAGATTTCCCATCACATCATCTCCTATAGATAGAATAGAAGAAGTTTCTTCAAAGTAACAGAAATTACCACTTAGTGTCACCAAAAAGAAAGCAGGTTGAAATGGCTAGATAGGTGCTCTCCTGGCTGGGATGGAAGGAGTTAATGCCTTTCACTTTTTTTTTTTTTGCCGGGTTCTTCTCTGGGCTCAGCCCACTAATCTTGTGATATATAAATATGGGACAGTGGTCCGGTATGAGATGAACCCCCAGAGATATAGTTGGGAGAGTTTGGGGTTTTTGGAGAGACCAAAAAAGGGAGAGAGCATAGGCCGGTCCCTGTAGGGGAGAGAGACAGAGAATGATACACATGAGAAGGTCATCTATCACCATTGGTATGTAAAGGCATCTTAACCTGGGGTTCATCCTGAAGGCACCAGCACTGGAGTATACCTCTGAAGGACTTACATCTGCATGAAAGTGCCTCTGAAAGACTACAGTGGATATAAAAAGTCTACACACCCCTGTTAAAATGTCAGGTTTCTGTGATGTAAAAAAATAATTTCAGAACTTTTTCCACCTTTAATGTGACCTATAGACTGTACAACTCAGTTGAGAAACAAACTGAAATCTTTTAGGGGGGAAGTAAAAATAAAAAAATAAAAATAATGTGGTTGCATAAGTGTGCGCACCCTCTTATAACTGTGGATGTAGCTGTGTTCAGAATTAAGCAATCGCATTCAAACTCTCAAATAGTAATGTACTGTCAAATAGGAGTCAGTACACACCTGCCATCATTTAAAGTGCCTCTGATTAACCCCAAATAAAGTTCAGCTGTTCTAGTAGGTCTTTCCTGACATTTTCTTAGTTACATCCTACAGCAAAAGCCATGGTTCACAGAGAGCTTCCAAAGCCTCAGAGGAATCTCAAAATTGATAAAAAGACGAGAAGAAAACTGGTCAGAGAGGCTGTCAAGAGACCTACAGCAACATTAAAGGAGCTGCAGGAATATCTGGCAAGTACTGGCTGTGTGGTACATGCAGGGCTTTTTTTCAGCGGGAACGTGGGGGAACGCAGTTCCGGCACATCCAGGACTGAATGTATGTAATGGCAAGGGGTGGTGGGGTGTGCTGTAGGGTCTGTTGATGCTGGCTTCTATTGTCACTGGAGGGGGGGGAGGGTATGTTGTTGCTGGGGAGGTCGGTTGTTGCTGGTAGGGGATCTATTGTTGCTGAGGGTGGGTCTTATGTTACTGGGGGGGGGGTCAGTTGTTGCTGGTAGGGATTTGCTGTTGAGGGAGGAGCCTATTGTTGCTGGCTGCTGGAAGATCTGTTTTTGCTGTTGTGGGTCTATTGTTGCTATGGAAGGGGGTGGTATTTTGTTGTAGGTGGTCTGTTGTTGCTGGGGGGATCTATTGTTGCTTGGGGGTCTATTGATGCTGGCTGGGAGAGATCTGTTGTTGCTTCAGGGGGTTTATTGTTGCTGGGGAGGAGGGTATTTTTTTATGGGTGGTCCATTGATGCCAAGGGAATCTATTGTTGCTGGCTGCAGGGGATCTATTTTACTGCTTTTGTTATTATCATTAACAAGTTCCATACAAATTAGTTAGTAACACAAATGTTACATGCTTCTGTATTCTCTAAAAGAGGCGGTCCTGGGAGATGGGTAGGGAGTGGAACCAAGGAACGGTGCTCAGAGGTGGGTAGGGGGCAGAGACAAGGAATGACTTGGAAAGGGGGAGTTCCTGCACCTATTCTTTGAGAAAAAAAGTGTTTTTGCAAAGAGTGGGCAAATATTGCCAAGTCAAGATGTGCCATGCTGATAGATTTATACCCAAAAAGACTGAGTGCTGTAATAAAAATCAAAAGATGCTTCATCAAAGTTATATTTTAAGGGTGTGCACACTTATGCAGCCATATTATTAAAAAAAAAAAATTTTTTTTTTACTTACCTCCACCTAAAAGATTTCAGTTTGTTGTTCTACTGAGTTGTACAGTTTATAGGTCACATTAAAGGTGGAAAAAGTTCTGAAAATATTTATCTTTGTCGCCTTTTTTTTTACATCACAGATACCTGACATTTTAACAGGGGTGTGTAGACTTTTTATATCCACTGTATAAGTGCTGGAATTCACCTTTGCAGGTATGCTGGGGCAGCACAAGCCTGTAGCTAGGAGTAAGGATGTAGGAAAGACCCTGTATTTGTATGTTGGACTTTGAAATGTTCACTTTGCACTTTTGTGAAGCCTAAAATTACTGAAAGGTGTGTTTTGCAAGTAACCGGCACACATAGTTCACTGAGTGGGTCTTTACACACTGGGATATGAAGATATCAGTGTGGAGAGGAGTAGTGTGAAGATACAAGTGGTTACCTAGGGTAACAGAAGTTTAACAAGCAGCCTGTCGGTAGTGTATACCTGTTATAGGTAAAACGGCCTCTAGCAGCGAGGGAGATGGGGTCGGCACTCCTTCTGCCCACGGTCTGTCTCCCAGAGCAATGTGAGCAGATTTGCGCCACAGAGGTTCCCATCCTGTACAGAGGTACGGAAGTTTAAGAGTTAAGTTAGGTGCATGTGCGGAGCCTATGCAGAGTGCATGGTGGGTCCTACTCCACTACTGGGAAGTGTAGCACTACCCCCTGTCCTTCTGGTATTGATTTGGGCCTGTACCTTACTGCTGTCAACCCCTGAAAAACTGTCTCTGACCCTCCGCTGGCACAGCGGTTAAACAAGAGAGATTCTGCAGAACACGAGTAATGAAAACCACAATGCAATATAACTTCACTGTTTAGGACTAGAGTACCTTTGCTGGCCGTCTCTCTGGAACAGTTAACAGTCCACACACCGTAATTGCTTAACCATAAAATATCTTTACTAGGTAATAAAAAGGTTAGGTTAACAGACAGGCATTTAAACATGCAGGGCCCTGCAAAGTCAAAGTTATGCACAGTATAACCACTGTCTCGATATACCAATCTTATACACACTATATGTCTCTAATAGAACTGCGCTCTCGAGGTTCCCCCTAGTGGGCAATATGGCACCCGAACAATGTCCCTGTGAATTATAGTCACTCCTATAGAAGGGATCTTCGCTAGCAACGTTGGTGCACTTTTACATTTGTAATCCAAGGAATAACCCAGTTAGTTGTAATATTACTGTAGTCTTGGGCCTAAAGTCACAGGCTATGAAACACCCAACTTCAACTGCGCATCCACTATAGGGGGTGCGCGACACACTGCTGTGATGGCGGTGGGGCCTAGAATCACTGGCCTAACACAGTTAAGAATTCCTGAGCAGTGCTCTCTTACCCGACCAGACCAATCTGTCAACCGATCCCGCTGCGGGGCTTCAGCACGCAACCTCCCGGTCACTCACAGTCTCCGATCTTCCGGACAACCAAAGGTGAAGGTGAAGATGGCTCGACCCTCAGGAACTCCGAGATGTTAGCAGGCTCTCTGGATGAGGCTTCTCTCCCTCTCCGATTAGCAGGCTTGCTCATACTCGGTAGGGCCGGACTCTTCCGGCCTAAATCAACACGATAGGCCCCACAGAATCCGAGTTGCTGGGCGGGCGATGTCCAAAGAGACCACACGTTGCTCCTCCTTCCTTTAAATAGTCCATCCCAAGCAGACCTTGCGCCGGGCAATGCACGATGGATGTTCCGTTGCACTGTGGGTATGGTAGTCTGTGTAGTACCCTTGCTGTTGGAGTCCAACTCTCCCAGGAACCACAAATCCCACCATGCACTTCTCTTCTCATTGTCAATCAATAGCCAGCATATTACCCAATAGGAACCAGAGGAGAACGGGACTCACTTAATGCAATATAGTCTCTTATGAACACCATAAAGTGCCACCCCGCTACAGAAGTAGTACTGGAAAACGCTGGACAGGTGGATGTGGACAGAGCTCTTCATGTTCCTCCTAAATGCAGATTACAGAAAAGGTGTACATTGTCACGAAGACCCGAGAGTTAATAGGAGAACAGTTGCAGTGCAAGTGTACATGGTGTATGTTCATCGCTAATAGTGGAGGTCCGCCTTAAGGTCGAGTATTCCCCCACGGCAGCCTCAGTCTTGTTCCAGGGCATTGATGAAGATGGCACAAAGTAAAGGTACCTTGTGTGAACAAGGTGACCCTGTAAAAGGTGCCTAGCGTAGCCCAGAAGAACCCACCCCGGGATAGGCCTCTCATGTGATCCTTGCTTTGTGCCCAACAAGGAGGGAAATATGGAGGATGTGACGACCACCCTGACCTGCCCACAAACACTGGTGTCCCTATTGGAAGATCTTACCTGTTACTCTAGTGACAACTCAAATTTAAATTTTTTTAATCCATCCCTACTCTATTCAAAACTCAAAGCAGAGATTTGACTTTAGATACACTGTGTCAATACTCCCATGCTCCTTTGTATACACAGAGCAGAAGAAAGTGTTTAATAAATGTGCCTTCTCTTTGTCCCCAGTCACCCACTCTAGATTATTTTGTAAAGGATCTACATCCTCAGACCTGCCCTTTTTACTATTAATATATTTGAAGAATTTTTGGGGGTTTGTCCTACTATCTTTTGCAATCTTTCGTTCGTTTTGAATTTTTAAAGCCTTGATTTCCTTTTTACATATTCTGTCATATTCTTTGTAACATTCAAACGATGATAGAGTTCCTTCATTTTTATATTTTAAAAAGCTCTTTTCCGACCGTGCCCGCAGAACCCGCGGACTCGATGTCCACCGGTGTTCCACGTTCGTTTCACGTAGCTGCAGAACGGGGGGATGCCATTGTAAACAAGGCATCTCCCTGTTCTGCCTAGTGACAGGACACTGATCTTTTGCTCCCTGTCACTGGGAGCAGTGATCAGTGTCGTGTCACTGGTAGCCCAGCCCCCACACAGTTAGAATCACTCCCTAGGACACACTTAACCCCTTCCTCGCCCCCTAGTGGTTAACCTCTTCCCTGCCAGTGTCATTTACACAGTAATCAGTGCATTTTTATAGCACTGATCGCTGTATAAATGACAATGGTTGCAAAATAGCATCAAAAGTGTCTGATGTGTCCGCTGCAATATTGCAGTCACAATAAAAATCACAGATAGCCGCCATTACTAGTAAAAAAAAATGTATAATAAAAATGCCATAAAACTATCCCATATGTCGTAGACGCTATAACTTTTGCGCAAACCAATCAATATACGCTTATTATGTTTTTTTTTATACCAAAAATATGTAGAAAAATACATATCGGCCTAAACTGAGGAAAAAATTATTATTTTTTATATATTTTTGGGGGATATTTATTATAGCAAAAAAGTAAAAAAAAAAAAAAATTTTTAAATTGTCGCTCTTTTTTTGTTTATAGCGCAAAAAATAAAAAATGCAGAGGTGATCAAATACCACCGAAAGAAAGCTCTATTTGTGGTAAAAAAAAGGTCACCAATTTTTCTTGGGAGCCACGTCTCATGACCGCGCAATTGTCAGTTAAAGCGACGCAGTGCTGAATCGCAAAAAGTGACCCGGTCATTTTGCAGCCAAATCCTCCAGGCTGAAGTGGTTAACTGTTCCTGCAGAGCCATTACTCCAGTCAATTTATGGATAGTTAAAATCCCTCATTATTATCACTGTCCCAGCCCTTGCAGCCCTTTCTATGTGTGCAGGGAGCTGAGTCTCCACCACCTCATTAACACCAGGAAGTCTATAAGAAACTCCAGTGATAACCTTTGTAGTACGCACACCCATGTGCAGTTCCACTAAAAATGCTTCAGCCTTGCCACACTCTCCATCAACTAGGTCCTCTTTCACACTTGCTTTGAGATCACTTCTCACATAGAAACAGACACGACCACCTTTCCTTTTTACCTTGTCTCTCTGAAAGAGAGCATGGCCAGAAATAATAATAGCCCAGTCATGTGAAGAATCAAGCCAAGATACAGCTATACCAAATAAATCATAGTTCTTTTTGTGCACCAAAGCTTCCAACTCACCTATTTTGCTTGGCAGACTTTTGGCATTAGTGAACAAACACTTTAATTAATTGTCACATTTTGCACACGTATTTTGCATATTTTTTATGTTAGTAAAAATAGTACCATTTCCAATAGTTGTTTGTAACATGGAAACCTTCTTATCACCTATCATAGACCTCCCCCCATCTTCCCCCATTCCATTTAGGTGCAAACCATCTTTAACATACAGTATAGGTTGTATCCCAATGAAAAAGTCTTTCCTGTATTGCGCATGGCACAGGCAATATTTCAAAGAGTATCAAATCAAATTTAAACCCCATGACACTTTGTTCTGTCTCCCAGGGGCTCTGTTACGGAAATCAATGTGCTATCCTTGTTCTACATTCCTGCTTTGACTGTTATAGAATACAGTACTTGTTTATTTTTTAAAATTTGTATTACATTACAGAAGAATGCATGATGATGAGGAGCTGGAACACGCAAAGTTGAATAGGAATTCTGAAAACTCCAAGCTCATCTGAGGATCCAGGACAAAGGTAAAGAAAACTGACTGGTACTGCAGGTGGCTACACTTTATACAGGGCAAAGTGAGTGCTTGCCATGTGGATTCCACACACTTTTCTTTGCCCTATTTGGGAGAACCTACAGCAGTACATCCAGGATTATACTCCTGTTGAGGAGTTCCTCTTTGGAATCTGGTTACCCTTTATATTCATAGGATGGTTCTCACCCTGAAAGAGCAGATCAGAGAGTCTTGTTTTGTTCACAGTAAACAGTGTTCTTCAATACATTTGTATCGCTATCCCCTAAGGAGCTGCTGGATTTTGGGTCCCCCAATTCCTGCACAGCCAGGCAACACACATTTCCCAACTCACATCCAAAGTCATTAACCAGTCCATGGGCTTGTTTTTGTTGTTTTATTTAGGGTAAATAATCTGGATAGGGTCTACGGGTATGTGTGATGCCCAACTTGACTTGAAACAAACTTGGAGGACAAATTATTTCTATTTCTGTACAAAAGAACACAAGGATGGATTCTGGACTTTCAACTCCCCCTGGAGTGGCTTTGGTCTCTTAACAGATCAGTATCACATTCTCTATAAGGAGCACTTGGTCTCCTTTAAAGTAGCCTCTTTAGACCCCAGCTAGAAACTGTTATCTACTTGGCTGTCTCAAAGAATATCCCAAGGCAAGGGATTCTAGAACAGACTTGCAGCACTGTCCCAGGGAGAACTGGTTGGGTATGGCACCTAGCAGCCCTCTCCCTTGCAGACCCGGGGGGTGTAGAGTAACTCACACTGTCCTTGCCCTGCAGCTGTAGGCGAAACTGCTTTCAGGCCTTTCGCTGAGCTAGTTTCTTTCTTGGCTATGCAGGCAGTCCTTCCCCGGTGGACTACAGGGCATAGAGATCCCTCTTTCAGCTTCCTTCCTCCATCCTCCAGCATTCAGCCTGAAGGCAGCCGCACCTTCTCCAGGGCCCCCTCCCAGACCTTACACAGCAGCACTCCATCTTCTACCTGACTTCAGGACTGGCCAAGATTCCCAATATTTATGGGCCGGTCTGACAGCCCTGTCAAGCCTCCAGCCTGGGGATTGGTCAGACTCCCACATATATTTAGATGCTTGTCCCTATACCCCCACCCACTAGCTTCTAGACATTTCCATGAAACCTCCAGAACCAGGGGGAGGCGATAGAGGCCTGGTCTGCAGCCTTCCAGCCTGACCTGATACTGAACCCTGACCCAATAAAGAGACTCATGCAACTATTGCGAGTCTAGTAAATTTTCCTACACCTATTCTAGCACTAGAGGGTGCTACACGTTATTCCTATAAAAGAAAAGAATTTGGGTAAAATCCCTACCTGTAGATGTAAAGCAAAGTCATACTTTTTCACTTGCACATTTATCAATGATTTATCAGCCACTGGGTGCCCTGGGTCTCTTTTGCATTTTTTCTGTTTTCCCTAATATAAGCTTAAAAGAGAGCATACTTTAAAGGGCATCTTCACTTTCAGTAAATCTTGCCCAATATTCCTACGTGGCAACCATCTATCCATATACTTGCTTTTAGCATCGCTGCTGAGATCTTCACTGTGCGGTTTTGCTCTGAGACATGTAGCTTTTACAAAAAAGCTACCAGCTGCTTCCAGCTCTCACCACTAACTCAATTCATTCTGATGGCTGAGGCTGTACTCATGGTGGCTTCCAACCATCCTGTCGGAACTATTGGGGTTAAAAGAATATATATAAGGCCTGTATATTGTATATTTTTCATATTTTACATTCATATGCTATGAACATGAGAGAAGCCATTTTTCTCTCTAAAGTTGAATCGAAGTTCATGATTGCTCAAGAATGTCTCACAAGGAGACTGTGTAAGTCTTGTCTGTACCATCTTCCCAGGTTCACAGAACAAATTTTTTTTTTGGTATAAAGGAGAGAAGGGGGCTTATTCAAATATGACTAAATGAAACGTATTACAGTATTACTCAAGTACAAGTAATATATTAACCACTTAAGCCCTGGACCATTTTGTTGCTAAAGGACCAGGCCCCTTTTTGCGATTCGGCACTGCGTCGTTTTAACTGACAATTGTGCGGTCGTGCGACGTGGCTCCCAAACAAAATTGACGTCCTTTTTTTCCCACAAATAGAGCTTTCTTTTGGTGGTATTTGATCACCTCTGCGGTTTTTATTATTTACGCTATAAACAAAAATAGAGCGTCAATTTTGAAAAAAATTACATATTTTTTACTTTTTGCTATAACAAATATCCCCCAAAAATATATTAAAAAAAACGTTTTTTTTCCTCAGTTAAGGCCGATACGTATTCTTCTACATATTTTTGGTTAAAAAAAACGCAATAAGCGTTTATTGACTGGTTTGCGCAAAAGTTATATCGTCTACAAAACAAGGGGTAGTTTTATGGCATTTTTATTAATATATTTTTTTTACTAGTAATGGCGCCGATCAGCGATTTTTATCATGACTGCGACATTATGGCGGCCACATCGGACACTTTTGACACATTTTTGGGACCATTGTCATTTTTACAGCGATCAGTGCAGTGCACTGATTACTGTGAAAATGACACTGGCAGTGAAGGGGTTAACCTATAGGTGGCGCTGTAGGAGTTAAGTGTGACCTAACTGAAGGGAGCGTGGCTTGGCATGTGACGTCACTGATCGTTGTTTCCTATGACAGGGAACAGACGATCACTGCCACTGCCACTAGGAAGAACGAGGAAAGGTTTGTTTACACTTACCTCTCCCCGTTCTTCAGCTCTGTGACCCGATCGCGGGACACCGGCGGCGATCGGATCCGCGGGTCCCGCGGGCACGGACATGGAGCTTCGGACCGGGTCGCGAGCGCGCGCCAACCATGGATGGGTTCTTAAAGGGAACGTACCTGTACGCCCTTGTGCCTGTCCGTGCCATTCTGTCGACGTATGTCATCGCGCGGCGGTCCTTATGTGGTTAACCAAAGTTACGTGGTATTATTATATTGAAGTACTTATATACATAATTAAGCGAATAATGTCACATATATTAGTCTATGTATTTTATTAATATCTTTCTTTCATAATATTTTTATAATGTATTGTGTGAGTATTCATAAAACCCATTAATACATATATATTATTATAATAAGGGTTACCAATATGAGCTCCTATGAAAAGTTTGAAAGTATTAGAAGCTATATTTGTGAAATAATACATGGGGTTAAATTCCAATGATCTGAGTTTCTAGGAATTTAACAACCCCAGCTAATTGTGTGGGGTATATTTTCTCATACACATATATCTAAGCTGGAGCCAGGATGGCTAGAGTGGTTTGACAGATTTTGAGAGTTTATGGTGTTTTACTAAGCCAAGGTCAGAAGGTCATGAAAATAACATTAAAAGTAATTTCTTATACAACACTTCCCCTAGAGGGGAAAATAGTACGAATTCAAGATGGCCACCACACTTGGTTGTCATGGTGACATAGGAACAGCCCGTCATTTTACACCATCCATTACGTAGTAGTGACACATACACATCCACTTTTTGGGTGGCATAAAAGTGATTACACATAGCAGAAGAGGAAGGCTAGAATGCGAGGATGTGAGGCTAAGATTCTGGAAGCTAAGATCTAAAGAAAATCCGGAGAGAGTCTTGTAAGACGGGAGGAGGAGATAACGCAGAGATGTAGGAATGTTGAAGAGGTCCTGCGGGACACCTACTTGATGCTTCTCAAAACGACAGAATTCTTAAGTCCTGGTAAAGTATTATTCTGTTTATTTTACCTTTTAGGTAATTGAAGTTTGGTTGAGCATATGCTTGCCTAAACCAATCAATATTTTTGGAGTGGAGCAAATTCTAACTGCAGTATGAATTTGTTTCGCTTTTAAAACAAGGGAGATACATATATTGTCATATCTTACAAAACTGACTTCAAAATCTTAGAATTAGATTGGTTATTGTATGTATTGAACAATTGATTCATTCTAAATCTAAAAGTGAATCTTGGGTAAAATTACCAAGTTTGTATATGGTTAACAAATGGTCCATATATTGAAAAAGTGTTTTTAGCTTTAAGATCTGTTTGTTTTGAGAAAGAATCACAGTGCTAAAATCAACACCAGTTGTTTACACAAGTCCGTGAAGCCACGGAAAGCTATTCACTAAGAGTTACCAAGTCTAAAATTTACCAAGTTATCATTCAAGTATTGAAATGTGGTATTTTGTAATAAGAACTTGCGTAGAAATGTGAATATCATCTGTATCATCATAATTCTTTGATATTTAAAAGTATATCCATTTTGTATTATCACGAAATATACCTGATATTATTTTACACTGTATTTTTGTTAATAAATATATATATTTTAAGCATATCATTTGTGTCACTTGTCTTCAAAATAGCACGGATAAACAAACTTGAATTACTTGGTTGTGATTGTGGAAAAATGTAAATCTCCCAAAACAAAGATTTGCATAATTTCATAAATACAATACTGTTTTATTATTTCAGTATAAACATTCTGACAATCCAAAACAGTTGGAGGTGGCCTGGACTGTGCAGGACAGGCAGGGCAGTGAAGATCTTAGGAGCATGGCTGAAGGTAAGTAGGTAGGTGGCTGCCATTCAAGGGATCCATGGGAAAAAAGTGAAGCCATCCTTTAAAGAAATGTAAACCAAACATTTCTGTTACAATGTTTTTTATTGAAAAAATAGGAAAAACATAACAAATAACATAGATGGTAAAGTAATAAACTGATCGCAGAATAGTTATATACGTTTTTTAAATATACAAGACTACAGACCATTTATATCCGGCTAACAGTGCCAAAGGTAACAATGAATGTCTGGGTTCGGGGACCTTGGGCTAAGTATAAGGATAGGGAATGGAGGGACCCCATCCACTGGAGGCAAGAGGATCACAATCCAAGTGTGGGTGGGGGGAGAGGAGAAGGGAAAGGAAGAAAAAAAGAGGGGTAACATAAGCAGGGGGAGAGCAGAGAGAGTGGAGGAATAAGGAGGAGAGAAGGAGCAAAGCAGGACTAGGAAGAGGAAAGAAGCTAGTTGTGTGCAGGATCAGAAGACCATATGACCAACATGGGGCCCCCTCTTTGAGGAATTTGGAGTGGGAGTCATGAAAGATACTGGTTATCTTCTCTTGAATCATTAGGGTAGTCAGGATGCTTTTCACCTCTGTGAACTGGCCTAAGGGTTACTTCTAGGCTCTGGCTGTTGCGCATTTGGCGGCTATAAAAAGAAACGTGGCCAATTTCTGCTAATAGTAAAAGAGGCCCGGGATTGGGCAGCAAAGAAGCGCATGTCTGGCATCCTTGCGAAAAGGCACACGGAGGAGTGTCGTCAAGAGGCCAAAGACCCTCGACCAGAGCCACACCAGTCTGGGGCAGGATCACCAGATGTGGATCTCGCTGCCGCGCTGGCCCCAGCCCCGAAAACATCTATCACTACATGACCAGTTTGAGTGAGCAGTACAGGTTGGAACCTTAAACCAGAGGAGGAGGACTTTGTAGACCATTTCCAAGGTGAGAGTGTTGAAGGAGAATTTGGTTACTTTTGACCAAGCCTTACTCCAATCCTCAAGATCTATAGGGGTTGCTATATTGTCCTCGCATCTAAAAACATATGGAAGGGACATGGACGAGCCGCCGGCATTCAAGACGGAATAGACCACAGAAATGTTGCTGCGGGCTCCTTGGAAAGTGTAATAAATCCAACATTTCATATTCCTGATATAGATCTGCTGTACCATGCACTTGTATGTAACAGTATCCTATTCTCTTTGTATTGCTTCCTTTGTGTAAAATATCTGGTGATATTGCCAGTCCCTCTGCTTTCCTATTACGAACTGACCACACAAGGCAGGAGAGCACAGGGTGGCCATTCCTGTAACAGTGCTGGGAACTGAGCCTGCTCTGCTCTCCTCCAATGGTCGTATTTTATTTTGGCGGGGGGCGGCAAACAATGCGCCCACAGCGGCTTCCCCTGCGTCTCCTCCTCCTTGGCATGACGGCAGCTTCCGCCATGCGTCTCCTCCCTCCTAGGCAGCCCCAATAGAATCACTTCTCCTATTGGCCAATTGCATGACGGGTCTCAGGAGCCTACCCTTTTTTGAAGCCTATTAGAGCCTCTGGCCCTAGTCCCATTGGAATCCATGCGTCTGGCACCCTGCATGTAGATTAGGGGGCCGGCCGCCTGGATAGCCCCTGTGCCCTGCATTACGGGCCGACACTGGTCAGTTCTGCAAAAATTAAAAGACAGCAGCTACAAAACCTGTAGCTGTCGACTTTTAATAAACAGACACTCACCTGTTCAGGGATCCAGCACCATCCTTACTAGGGCCAGTTCTTCGCTGGTCACTCTTGTGAGCCCTGCTGTGCCCTGTGAATAGCCCCACAGCCTTCTGGGACCTGTGACATGTCCCAGAAGGTTGCAGGCAGGGAGAGGCGAACTGCCGCTTGGATCGCCTAGGTGCTCCAAGCATAAAATATAAAAAATAAAAAACGCTAAATATGGTGGGGGGGGGGGACTGGGGATGATGAGGATGAAGGATGCAACTTCCCATTTTGGATGAAGTTCTGCTTTAAGTTCTAACAGGAAATACAAACATTTGTCTAGTTACAAAAGGTTATAACAATTCTCAAAGATGATGATATGTGTCAATAAACAATGAGAGACACAACCTCTTGTGATTTTTTTAAAGGGGTTGTAAACCCTCCTTCACTTCTCCACCAAGGACGTCATGTGACGTCCTTGACTTTGAGTGGGGATATCTGAATGATGCCTGCAGCTACAGGCATCATTCAGATATCATTCTGTCATGCCGGCGATTTTGCGCACCATAAGAATGATCATAGCGGCAGTTCCTGCCGCTTGATCGTTCTTATAGGCGAAAGGAGGGGACATCGCCCCCTCCCGCTGCCATCCGGTGCTTCTACGGGCTCTCCCGTGCCATCGGGGGCCCGGAGAACGAATCGGCCGACGTCGCATGAGGATCATAGAGATTTCCGGTGACCAGATGGTCACCAGTCATCTCTATGACCGTCGGAGTCCCGGGCGCGACGTTGTGACGTCACGCCCGGTACCTGGAAGTAAACAAAGCCGCAATTGCGTCTGTCAGCATGAGATCTGTGAATTTTTTTTCACTGATCTCATGCTTTCCAGCCTGGAGGAGAGATGTGGGGTCTTATTGACCCTGCATCTCTCCATAAAGAGGACCTGTCACAATGATTCCTATTACAAGGGATGTTTGCATTCCTTGTAATAGGAATAAAAGTGATAAAAAAAAATGTAAAAAAAAGTGTCAAAATAAAAAAATTCAGTTAAAAAAAAAAAAAAATATGTAAAACGCCCCTGTCCCCGGTAGCTCGCTCTCAGAAGCGAACACGCATGTAAATCCCGCCCACATATGTAAACGCCGTTCAAACCCCACATGTGAGGTATCGCCGCGTGCGGTTGAGTGCGAGCAACAATTCTAGCACTAGACCTCCTCTGTAACTCGAAAATAGTAACCTGTAAAAAAAAATTCAAGCGTCGCCTATGGAGATTTTTAAGTACCGAAATTTGGCGCCATTCCATGAGTGTGCACAATTTTAAAGCGTGAAATGTTAGGTATCTATTTACTCGGCGTAACAGCATCTTTCACATTATACAAAAAAATTGGCCTAACTTTACTGTTTTGTTATTTTTTAATTTGTGAAACCATTTTTTTCCTAAAATAAGGCGTTTGAAAAATGATTGCGCAAATAACGTGCAAGATAAAAAGTTGCAATGACCGCCATTTTATTCCCTAGGGTGTCTGCTAAAAAAAAATATATAATATTTGGGGGTTCTGATAAATTTTTTAGCAAGAAAATTATGATTTTTACATGAAGGAAAGAAGTGCCAGAATAGGCCCGGTGGAGAAGTGGTTAAAAAAATAAAAATAACAAACATGCCATACTTACCTCCACTGTGCAGTTAATTTTGCACAGAGTGGCCCCGATCGTCCTCTTCTGGGGTCCCCCAGTGGCGATGGTGGCTCCTCCCTGCATCGGGTGTCCACCTTGGAGAAGCGCTCTCCTTGATGGACCCACACAGATAGCAGGACTCGGCCCCGCCCCCGGCGCCCGCGTCATTGGATTTGATTGACAGCAGCGGAAGCCAATGGCTGCGCTGCTATCAATCTATCCAATCAAGAGCCGAAACCCTGTGTAGAGAGGGAAAGCGCGTATCCGCCGAGAGAATGAAAAGGCTCAGGTAAATAAAACGGGGGGGGGGCTGGGGGGCCGGTCACTGCCAGAAGTTTTTTCACCTTAATGCATATGATGCATTAAGGTGAAAAAACACGAGGGCAACCAGAAGCGGGGGGGGGCGGGGTTATGTTGGGAGGTGAAGGGGAGGAGGGAGTAGAAATGAGGAGGGGAAGTTATAATCAGGACATGGATTTAGCTTCACAATAGTTTAGCTACCAACTCCCATGCTGGGAAAGGAGTGGCGATTTGAGTAGCTGTCATTTTTTTATTTTATTTTTTATGATTTAAATGTCATTTCATTATGCATATTTTTTTATCTCTTAATAGATTGTTTAAAAAATGAAATGATATGTTCTCTACACAATGTGCTTTTGGAGCATAATGTAGTTTACATTTGGATCAGTTTATAATTTCCTTTTCTCTAAGCACGGATGATATATTTGATTTTCCATTTTAGTAATTCATAATTTTTGAAGTTTTTGTTAGTTGATCCAGAGCTGATTTTTTTCCATATAAAAAAATTGCAAATACAGAAAAATACCTATTGATCTGTCCGAAATCCAGTGTGCTCTTAACTTCTTGTGGTGAGCTTTCTGTAATGAAAATTCAAATAGTCATAGGTGTGTGCAGCCCATTGCATTAGGATGTGCACCCCAATGCTCAAACACACATGCCTTTCTCAGCTGCACTGAGCAGTAAATGAATGGGAAGTGCTCTGTACTGAGAGGCTTCTTGTTCATTCACAAACTAAAGCATAGTTGTGAATGAACAGGACACACTGAGCGTGTGTGTTCATTTAGAAAAGGAAGGAACTGGTAAATTACACATTTACTAGCCCCTTATCTCGCTCTCCATCCTTTAACCTCCTTTGCAACAGCCGGGGGGGGGGGGGGGGGGATAGGATGCAAGACAGCAGCACTGCAGGGCTACTCAAGAGTTCGGAAGCATAGGCAGTGGGGGAAAATCGGCACCGCACAGTGATTAGGGTGTGCCCAGGCACACCTAGCACACCCCCTGGGCACGCCTATGCGGAAACAGTTTTGTTGTCTTTCCCTTCAAAACAATCCTCTGCCCACATACTGGGTCTGACAAACTATCATATATATATATAGTTTATGTTAATGTGCATTGGCTCCATCATGCGTATTTGTGCACGCAGTGCCCCTAATAAACACAGGTCCTCCAAGGACCTCTGCTTATTAGGCATATGTTGCTCAGTGACCGCGCACACCTGGTGCACTGTCACTGTACAAAGATCAATACAGAACTCACGTCTTATCCTCTTGCTTCCATCATCAGGTAGTGATCACTAGTGATGAGCCGAACACCCCCGGGTTCGGTTCGCACCAGAACCCGCAAACGGACCGAAAGTTCGTACGAACATTAGAACCCTATTAAATACAATGGATGCGAACGTTCGAATTCTAAAGTGCTAATTATAACAACTATTATGCATGTTATTGTCCTAAAAAGGGTTTGGGAACCCGGGTTCTGCACCAGGGGACATGTATCAATGCAAAAAGAAGTTTTAAAAACGGTCGTTTTTCGGGAGCAGTCATTTTAATGATGCATAAAGTGAAAAAAAAAAAGTCAAATATTCCTTTAAATATCGTACCTGGGGGGTGTCTAAAGTATGCCTGTGAAGTGCCACGTGTTTCCCGTGTTTAGAACTGTCCCTGCACAAAATGACACTTCTAAAGGAAAAAAAAGCCATTTAAAACTGCTTGCGGCTTTAATGTAATGTCTGGTCCCAGTAATATGGATGAAAATCTTTAAGAAAAATGGCATAGCTACCCCATGACCCCCCCCCCTACCCCAGCCCATTACCAGCCCCTTTGGGTCTTGTATGGATATTAAGGGGAACCCCGCACATAAAATAAAAAAGGCCCTATATACTCTGAACAGCCGTATACAGGCGGTGCATACAAGACAGGGACTGTAGGTTTGTTCTTATGTAGAATCTGTTTGTAATTTTGAACAGGTACATTGTTGAAGTGTAGCTCCAGCCCAAAAATCTATTTTTAAACTTTTTGGAAAACATAGGTAAGGGTTATCACCCCTGTAACATTTGTTTTGCTGTCTGTGCCCCTGTTCAGAACATTTCACCTCACTTTCCGTCCCAATGACAACTGTTTTTGAAATGTGGTGTTTTTCTTGAAACAAGGATTGCTGATAAAGCATCAGTACAGAGGAGACACCTTTCTCCCATATTTATTCTTACAGGAGAGAATTTTCCTTCCTAGTGGTAGATTTCCTCTCACTTCCTGTTGTCTTCTTGCGTTTGCAAGTAGGAGTCGTTTGTAAGTTGGATGTTTGAAAGTAGGGACCTGCCGTATATACTCTGCAGAAATAGGCCCCTTAGTTGTTGGTGTTGGCACAACACTGTAAGCACTCACAGTTACTCTTGGTTGGTGCTGGAACGCCCTGCTGTCAACTATTATATCAGGAATTTTAATTACATATAATTGTTGAACAGTGGTAGTAAAAATTGGGCCTTTGATGGTGGTGCTGGTGCCACAACACTGTAAGCCCTGACAGTTACTCTTGGTGGGTGCAGCAATGGGCCCTGCTGTGAATTATTAGATCAAGAATTGTAATTGCATGCCCCTGTTGAACAGGGGCTGAAAAATTGGGCCTTTCGTGGTGGTGGTGGTGGTGGTGGTGTTGCCACAACACTGTAAGCCCTCAGAGTTACTCTTGGTGGGTGCAGGAATGGGCCCTGCTGTGAATTATTAGATCAAGAATTGTAATTACATGCCCCTTTTGAACAGGGGCTGAAAAATTGGGCCTTTCGTGGTGGTGGTGGTGGTGGTGGCGTTGCCACAACACTGTAAGCCCTCAGAGTTACTCTTGGTGGGTGCAGCAATGGGCCCTGCTGTGAATTATTAGATCAAGAATTGTAATTGCATGCCCCTGTTGAACAGGGGCTGAAAAATTGGGCCTTAGGCACTGGTGGCACAACACTACAACCCCTCACAGATACTGTACTTGGAGCACAGCAATGAGCCCTGTTGCAAAGTATTGCTTCAAAAATTGTAATGACACGCCCCTGTTAAACAGGGGCTGAAAAATTGGGCCTTAGGCACTGGTGCCACAACACTCCAACCCCTCACAGATACTGTACTTGGAGCACAGCAATGAGCCCTATGGCAAATTATTGCTAAAAAAATTGTAATTACACGCCCCTGTAAAACAGGGGCTGAAAAATTGGGCCTTAGCCACTGGTGGCGGCACCCATAAACAAAAATGATCTTCCAAGCTAACATCATCAATCGTATCATTGAGGACTCGGAGGAGGAGGATAGCCAGTCAACATAACAGCACAGGCAC
This sequence comes from Rana muscosa, assembly GCA_029206835.1. Lineage (NCBI taxonomy): Eukaryota > Metazoa > Chordata > Amphibia > Anura > Ranidae > Rana > Rana muscosa. The sequence continues at coordinate 111,796,684 of CM055118.1, forward strand.
TCAGCATCAGCATCAGTCTTGAAGGGATGTGACATGTTAAAATCAATTAGTCTGTTATATCAGCATCAGGTGTGTGGTAGCTGGTGGTGATCCAAGACTGGTTCATCTTGATGAAAGTCAGTCGATCAACCGAGTCGGTGGACAGGCGCACCCTGTGATCCGTGACAAATCCTCCAGCAGCACTGAATGTGCGTTCCGAAAGAACGCTGGATGCAGGACAGGCCAGTAGCTCAATTGCATACTGTGCAAGCTCTGGCCAGTGATCCATCCTCAAGACCCAGTAAGCCAGAGGATTTTCGGTGGGGAAGGTGTCCAAGTCTGACCTTGCCCCTAGATATTCCTGCACCATGTTTATCAGACGCTGGCGATGGTTGCTGGAACCGATCATACTTTGGGGCTGCGGACTAAAGAATTGTCTGAACGCATCGGTCAGACGGCCACCTTCCCCACCGCTCCTTCTTTGACTGGCCGAAGCCTCAGCAACTCGTTGTCCAGGACCAGGAGTTTGTAACCTCCCAGTCTCTGGGAACGCGTTGCACAGACCTTTCTGCAAGGCCTCCCGGAGTTGTCTCATCCTCTGCTCCCTCTGCGAAGGTAACATAAGGTCCGCAACCTTACCCTTGTACCGTGGATCAAGGAGAGTGGCCAGCCAGTAATGGTCCCTCTCCTTGATCCGAAGAATACGAGGATCCTTCCGCAGACTTTGCAGGATCAGGGAGGCCACGCAGCGTAGGTTTGCTGAGGCATTCGCTCCGGAGTCCTCTGGGTCACTAAGGACGACATGATCCGCAGCCACCTCCTCCCAGCCACGTACAAGTCCACTGGTTTCTTGGGACTGTAAATCATCCCTAAAAGACTGCTGCTGATGATGCTGAGTGCCAGCCTCCACCTCCATGCTGACACAATCCTCCTCCTCCTCCTCCTCCTCCTCCTCTTCCTCTTCCTGTGCGATGGGTGGGACAGAAGGAACACTGTCTGGGTAAAGGGGGCCTTGAGAGGCAAGGAAGTCCTCCTCTTCCTGCCTCTGTTCTGCCTCAAGTGCCCTGTCCATTATTCCACGCAGCGTGTGCTCCAACAGGTGGACAAGAGGTACAGTGTCACTGATGCATGCACTGTCACTGCTCACCATCCTCGTGGCCTCCTCAAATGGTGCCAGGACAGTGCATGCATCCCTGATCATGCCCCACTGGCGTGGAGAAAAAAAAACAAGCTCCCCTGACCCTGTCCTGGTGCCGTAGTCGCACAGGTACTCATTGATGGCCCTCTGCTGCGTGTGCAGCCGCTGCAGCATGGCCAACGTTGAGTTCCACCTGGTGGGCATGTCACATATAAGGCGGTTCTTGGGCAGGTTCAACTCCTTTTGCAGCTCAGCCAGGCGAGCACTGGCATTATAAGATCTGCGGAAATGCACACAGACTTTCCTGGCCTGCCTCAGGACATCCTGTAAGCCCGGGTACCTGCCCAAGAACCGCTGCACCACCAGGTTAAGGACGTGAGCCACACAGGGCACATGGGTCAGTTGTCCCTGTCGGAGGGCGGAGAGGAGGTTGGTGCCATTGTCGCAAACCACCATTCCTGGCTTAAGCTGGCGTGGCGTCAACCACCTCTCGGCCTGGCCCTGCAGAGCAGACAGGACCTCTGCCCCAGTGTGGCTTCTGTCCCCCAAACACACCAGCGCAAGCACGGCATGGCATCTTTTTGCCTGCGTACTTGCGTAGCCCCGTGAACGGCTACGGAGCACCGCTGGTTCATAGGACAAACCACAGGAAGAGGCCATGGAGGAAGAAGAAGAGGAGGGGGTGGAGGAGAGAGGTGTGTCACAACCAGTAGTAGCATTTTGGAGGCGTGGCGGTGGAACAACCTCCAACACTACTGCACCTTGTCCTGCATCCTTCCCAGCTGCCAAAAGAGTGACCCAATGGGCCGTGAAAGAAAGGTAACGTCCCTGTCCATGCCTGCTGGACCATGAGTCAGCGGTAATATGCACCTTACCGCTGACCGCCCTGTCCAGCGAGGCCAAGACATTGCCTTCCACATGCCGGTAGAGAGCCGGAATCGCCTTCCGTGAGAAAAAGTGGCGTTTGGGAACCTGCCACTGAGGAACCGCACATTGCACAAACTCACGGAAGGGGGCCGAGTCTACCAACTGAAAAGGCAGCAGTTGAAGCGCTAGCAATTTAGCCAAGCTAGCATTCAACCGCTGGGCATGTGGATGGCTGGGAGTGAACTTCTTTCGACGGTCCAGCAGCTGGGGCAGGGAAATTTGCCTGCTAGAATCGGACGTCGGTGTACTGCTAGCAGAGTGGCCGCAAGTACTTGGCTGTGACACACCTAATTCTACACCTTCATTCCTCTCAGTGCATGTTTCAGAGAGGACTGAAGTTATAGTGGGGTTGGAGATCCCAGCTGATGCGGTGCAAGGAGAGGTCCGCTTTGTTCTTTGGTGTGGGTCTTTGAGGTAGGCTTGCCAACGAGCTGCATGGCAGGTCAACATATGTCTGGTCAGGCATGTGGTACCCAAGCGGCTGATGTTTTGGCCACGTGATATACGCTTGAGACATATGTTGCAAACAGCAGCTGTGCGATCTGATGCACTAGCCTCAAAAAAGGCCCACACCAAGGAACTTTTTGAATGACGGGCAGAGGCTGCGCCCTGCACAGGCGGAGCTCTGCGGTGTGATTCCGTCGGTGTACTGCCCTTACGCTGGCCACCAAAGGGCATCCTGCCTCGTTGGAGATGTGCCTCCTCCTCATCCTCCTCCTCCTCCTCTCTCCTATTAGGCACCCACGTGGAGTCAGTGACCTCATCATCCCCTCCCTCCTCATCACTGGAGCCAATCTGGCAGTATGCTGCAGCTGCTGGAACATGACTGCCAGATTGGTGTCCTTCTTGAGCATCCCCTCTGTCTGCTCTCACGCTACTGCCTTCCTGTAGCTGGGTTTCATCATCAGACCCTTCGAAACGCTGGGCATCCTCCTGGAGCATGTACCCAACACTGTGCTCAAACAGTTCGGGGGACTCCTCAGGAGGAGGACATGGTGGGTCTAGGGAAGGAGTGACTGATGATGAGTCTGACATTGATACCAGGGAAGAGGACGCTTTGGCAGCTGCTTTGCCAGTACCCTGAGCCTGGGTGAGAGAGGATGAGGAGGAGGAGGAGGGCTTGGTCATCCACTCTACCAAGTCTTCGGCATGATGTGGCTCAACATGTCCAGCTGCCGAAAAGAAGGACAAGCGTGTCCCATGGCCATGTGCTGATGACAATGCACCGCGTCCACGACCAGCACTGTTGCCCCCAGACGCAGAGCCTGCTTGCCCTCTTTTATTGCCTCCTGACTGTCTGCCTCTCCTTGTTTGCCTTCCAGACATTCTAATAGATGGCCTGCAGGGAGATGGGAAAAAAGCAATAAGGGCTACCTTCAGGTGTCCTTCTCTGTCCCTTTACTTAAGGATTTCTAAATATGGTTGAGGATTATTGCTTTTGCACAGAATAGCACAACGACAATTTCCCTGACTGTCCAAAAAACAAGGATTTCAAAGATGGTTGATGAGGAATGCTTTAGCACACTATAGCACAAGGAGAATTCCCCTCACTTTCCTTCTTTGTCCCTAGAAACAAGGACTGGCACAGTGAAAGAAACTGACACTCTCCCTACCTAGAGTTTTCTGTCCCTAGAAAAAATGTTTTTTTAAAGCACACTATAGCACAAGGAGAATTCCCCTCACTTTCCTTCTTTGTCCCTAGAAACAAGGACTGGCACAGTGAAAGAAACTGACACTCTCCCTACCTAGAGTTTTCTGTCCCTAGAAAAAATGTTTTTTTAAAGCACACTATAGCACAAGGAGAATTCCCCTCACTTTCCTTCTTTGTCCCTAGAAACAAGGACTGGCACAGTGAAAGAAACTGACACTCTCCCTACCTAGAGTTTTCTGTCCCTAGAAAAAATGTTTTTTTAAAACACACTATAGCACAAGGAGAATTCCCCTCACTTTCCTTCTTTGTCCCTAGAAACAAGGACTGGCACAGTGAAAGAAACTGACACTCTCCCTACCTAGAGTTTTCTGTCCCTAGAAAAAATGTTTTTTTAAAGCACACTATAGCACAAGGAGAATTCCCCTCACTTTCCTTCTTTGTCCCTAGAAACAAGGACTGGCACAGTGAAAGAAACTGACACTCTCCCTACCTAGAGTTTTCTGTCCCTAGAAAAAAATGTTTTTTTAAAGCACACTATAGCACAAGGAGAATTCCCCTCACTTTCCTTCTTTGTCCCTAGAAACAAGGACTGGCACAGTGAAAGAAACTGACACTCTCCCTACCTAGAGTTTTCTGTCCCTAGAAAAAATGTTTTTTTAAAGCACACTATAGCACAAGGAGAATTCCCCTCACTTTCCTTCTTTGTCCCTAGAAACAAGGACTGGCACAGTGAAAGAAACTGACACTCTCCCTACCTAGAGTTTTCTGTCCCTAGAAAAAAATGTTTTTTTAAAGCACACTATAGCACAAGGAGAATTCCCCTCACTTTCCTTCTTTGTCCCTAGAAACAAGGACTGGCACAGTGAAAGAAACTGACACTCTCCCTACCTAGAGTTTTCTGTCCCTAGAAAAAATGTTTTTTTAAAGCACACTATAGCACAAGGAGAATTCCCCTCACTTTCCTTCTTTGTCCCTAGAATCAAGGACTGGCACAGTGAAAGAAACTGACACTCTCCCTACCTAGAGTTTTCTGTCCCTAGAAAAAATGTTTTTTTAAAGCACACTATAGCACAAGGAGAATTCCCCTCACTTTCCTTCTTTGTCCCTAGAAACAAGGACTGGCACAGTGAAAGAAACTGACACTCTCCCTACCTAGAGTTTTCTGTCCCTAGAAAAAATGTTTTTTTAAAGCACACTATAGCACAAGGAGAATTCCCCTCACTTTCCTTCTTTGTCCCTAGAAACAAGGACTGGCACAGTGAAAGAAACTGACACTCTCCCTACCTAGAGTTTTCTGTCCCTAGAAAAAATGTTTTTTTAAAGCACACTATAGCACAAGGAGAATTCCCCTCACTTTCCTTCTTTGTCCCTAGAAACAAGGACTGGCACAGTGAAAGAAACTGACACTCTCCCTACCTAGAGTTTTCTGTCCCTAGAAAAAATGTTTTTTTAAAGCACACTATAGCACAAGGAGAATTCCCCTCACTTTCCTTCTTTGTCCCTAGAAACAAGGACTGGCACAGTGAAAGAAACTGACACTCTCCCTACCTAGAGTTTTCTGTCCCTAGAAAAAATGTTTTTTTAAAGCACACTATAGCACAAGGAGAATTCCCCTCACTTTCCTTCTTTGTCCCTAGAAACAAGGACTGGCACAGTGAAAGAAACTGACACTCTCCCTACCTAGAGTTTTCTGTCCCTAGAAAAAATGTTTTTTTAAAGCACACTATAGCACAAGGAGAATTCCCCTCACTTTCCTTCTTTGTCCCTAGAAACAAGGACTGGCACAGTGAAAGAAACTGACACTCTCCCTACCTAGAGTTTTCTGTCCCTAGAAAAAAATGTTTTTTTAAAGCACACTATAGCACAAGGAGAATTCCCCTCACTTTCCTTCTTTGTCCCTAGAAACAAGGACTGGCACAGTGAAAGAAACTGACACTCTCCCTACCTAGAGTTTTCTGTCCCTAGAAAAAATGTTTTTTTAAAGCACACTATAGCACAAGGAGAATTCCCCTCACTTTCCTTCTTTGTCCCTAGAAACAAGGACTGGCACAGTGAAAGAAACTGACACTCTCCCTACCTAGAGTTTTCTGTCCCTAGAAAAAATGTTTTTTTAAAGCACACTATAGCACAAGGAGAATTCCCCTCACTTTCCTTCTTTGTCCCTAGAAACAAGGACTGGCACAGTGAAAGAAACTGACACTCTCCCTACCTAGAGTTTTCTGTCCCTAGAAAAAATGTTTTTTTAAAGCACACTATAGCACAAGGAGAATTCCCCTCACTTTCCTTCTTTGTCCCTAGAAACAAGGACTGGCACAGTGAAAGAAACTGACACTCTCCCTACCTAGAGTTTTCTGTCCCTAGAAAAAATGTTTTTTTAAAGCACACTATAGCACAAGGAGAATTCCCCTCACTTTCCTTCTTTGTCCCTAGAAACAAGGACTGGCACAGTGAAAGAAACTGACACTCTCCCTACCTAGAGTTTTCTGTCCCTAGAAAAAATGTTTTTTTAAAGCACACTATAGCACAAGGAGAATTCCCCTCACTTTCCTTCTTTGTCCCTAGAAACAAGGACTGGCACAGTGAAAGAAACTGACACTCTCCCTACCTAGAGTTTTCTGTCCCTAGAAAAAATGTTTTTTTAAAGCACACTATAGCACAAGGAGAATTCCCCTCACTTTCCTTCTTTGTCCCTAGAAACAAGGACTCGCACAGTGAAAGAAACTGACACTCTCCCTACCTAGAGTTTTCTGTCCCTAGAAAAAATGTTTTTTTAAAGCACACTATAGCACAAGGAGAAATCCCCTCACTTTCCTTCTTTGTCCCTAGAAACAAGGACTCGCACAGTAAAACACACTGACACTCTCCCTACCTATCCTTCTCTTTCCCTAAACTAAAGGAATCCAGGTTAAGCAAGAAAGAAAGAAATGTCACTGTCCCTGCCTATGCTTGTCTTTCCCTGCTCCGGAACACACTACACTAGGCCGCCGTGCTGGCGGCCTTTTATAGTGTGGGGCGTGTACTAAACACCCTCAGCAATAATTGGCCACAGGCATCCTGCCTGTGGCCAATCATTGCTCTCCTCGCTGCCGGCGCTGTGATTGGCCAAGCATGCGGGGTCACAGTGCATGCTTGGCCAATCACAGCGCCTGGATGACACTGCGATGGCGTAGTGCATTGTGGGCCGTTCGCGTCACTCGAATTTGGCGCGAACGGCCCAAATCATTCGATCTTCGTCGAACGATCGAACAGCCGATGTTCGAGTCGAACGTATGTTCGACTCGAACACGAAGCTCATCCCTAGTGATCACTAGGGAGAAGTGCAGGCAGCAGAGTTGCACAGAGCAGTCTGCTGCCTGCCCCCTCTGGTGAATGTCTGTCTCAAGAGTTGGAGGAAAAGCTGCCGGCTGCCCCCCTCCTCCTTTCCTTTGCTCAGAAACTGCAAACTTCCGGCGACAAATCACAGCTTGTGATTTGTCAATTTTTTGCTCAATTTCTTTTCAAAATAGGTGCACTATGTTATTATTATACAGGATTATTTTGTTTATTTGGTACATGTAAAATATGTTGGAAACGTGTGTGTAGAAAAGAGCTCTTGGCAAATATAGTTCTGGCTTATGCCTACATCATGTGCAAGCCAGTTATGGTGTCCCAGGGAGTAATAATCCCCTACAGGAACAAAGAATAACAAAATGTTGGAACAGCAAAATTTATTCATAAGAAGGAGCCATGGACTTTAAAGGCACATCCATAGCATTGAAATACAAAATAAGCTTTTATTTATGTTTAAAATTCACATTGTTGGCATGACATGTTAAAAACTGGATTTTGTAGCTGTATGCTCCCAAGAATAGGGCATAGAGTTGGAGGCGGGCCGCAGTAGTCTGAGCGATGCCTTTGCCAGGGCTAAAGATCTGAAGGAGTGGTTTATAGTCTGTCAGTATGGTGAATTCCCTACCATACAGGTAAAGATGAAACTTCTTAATTGCCCATATCAGCGCAAGAGCCCCTTTGTCAATGTGTGAGTAATTGCTTTCTGCTTTTGTCAAAGACCTTGAGGCAAATGCCACTGTTTTTTCTGACCCATCTGGTAAGATGTGAGATAGTACAGCCCCCAGACCATAGGGTGAAGCATCACAAGCCAAGGTAAGGGGCTTCTGGAGGTCATAGTGCACGAGCATGGGTGACGCCAACAGCTTGCGCTTAGAGACTTTGAAAGCACGTTGGCATGCAGCCGACCAGTTCAATCTGGAGTGTTTCGCCAAAAGCTTGTTCAACGAAAACAGGGTGTGTGCCAGATCTGGCAGGAATTTGTGGTAATAGTTCAGCAAGCCAAGGTATGATCGCAGCTGCTGGACGTTGGTTGGGGCTGGAGCTTTGACTAAAGCATCAACCTTGGCTTCCGTGGTATGAATACCCTCTACATCCTCAAGGTGGCCACAAAACTCCAATTTAGGCACCATGAATTGGCATTTTGCTAAGTTCACTTTTAGACCCTGTTCTTGGAGTCTCGCCAACACAAGCTCCACGTTCCGCTTGTGTTCCTGCTCTGTCCGTCCTGTGATGAGCATGTCATCTAGCAGGCACTGCATGAAAAGAGATGTCTGCTAAAATCTCGTCCATTTTTCATTGCCAAATGGCTGGGGCGGAGGCTACACCAAACACCATCCGATTGTATTCATACAGTCCCCTGTGGGTGTTGAAGGTTTAAAACTTGCGGGAAGAAGGATGGACCTCAAACTGTAAATATGCTTGTCTGAGATCAAGCTTGGTAAACTTTTGACCCCCTGCAAGAGAGGCAAAAATGTCATCTACTCTGGGTAGAGGATACTGGTCTATCTCCAATTGGGAGTTAAGTGCCATGCGGAAATCGCCACAAATGCGTAAGTCCCCATTCGCTTTCTTTACTGGTACAACTGGTGATGCCCACTCGCTGTGCTCTACCTTTGAGATGACACCTTGTTCCTCCAGCCGACTTAGTTTAGCTTCCACTCCTGCTCGGAGTGCGAAAGGTACTGTCCGAGCTTTGAAGAACTTAGGCTGAGTGTTGGGTTTCAGCTTGAGTATCACACAGTCATGATTTATTTTCCCCAAATGGTCATCAAAGATCTTTGGGAACCGCTGCTTCAGGGACACCACCCATCCCTCATTATCTCCTAATGGAATTGTAACGGTGTTACAGGGATTTATGGCGATGTCTGGCATACTAAAGTGAGCAATCCAGTCTCTCCCAAAGAGAGGGGGTCCGCCATTTTCTTGGATATATAATGGCAGTCTCTTTGTCTGACCCTTGTACAATACCTGTACTTTGGCGTAACCCAGTGGGTGGAGTATCTGCTTTGAGTATGTCTGCAGTTTGATTGGTATTGGGCGGACAGTTGTTCGAATCTGAAGTTGTCTCCATTGTTTCTGGGTGATAACTGAAACTGCTGCTCCTGTGTCTACATCCATCTTGAATTTCTTTCCCTCAATGGTCACCTCTACAGTCATTGCGGAGGGTGCTGAATGCATATGATGTATGTCTAATCTGTGGAGCACTTCCTCATCCTCTGACTCAGATGATGATGTATATCTTCCCACCATATATGTCTTTGTCTTGGGGTTCAGAGGTTGTTTATCTCGCACCTTCTTGCTACGACAAACTTGTTTCAGATGGCCTGTTTTACCACAATTATGACAGGTCTGATCCTTAAACCAGCAGACTTTGTGGTCATGGTCTGTATTCCCACAACACTAGCAAGCTGACTCCCGTATTGGTGGGGGTCTGTATTTCCAGTTTCCGGCAGTTGGCTTGACTGCTGTTTTGAAAACTTGGGGGTTCAATTCCTCTGTATCACAGCCATTTCCATCACTGAAGCTATCTCAATTGCCTTTGTAAGGGTAAGGTCTTTCTCTGTTAACAGTCTCTTTTGGCTAGACTCACAATTCAGTCCCATGACAAACTTATCTCTCAGTGCAGTAGGTAGGTACTCCCCAAAAGAACAGGTAGAGGCTAGTGTGCGAAGGGCGAGCACATAAGCTTTAATTTCTTCACCTGGCTGCTGCTGCTGCTGATAAAACCGGATAAAACCGGAATCTTTCTGCAATCTCTAATGGTTTAGGCTGGAAGTGATCCTCTAACAGTGATTTTCTTTTACTTTCACTTTAGAAAAATACGGTAAAAAGGACAAAAAGAGAGGGTGAATCTCCTTAACGAGGGAACAAACCTGACAGGGGCCTAATTAATCTCTACCCTATCCACAAAAAAAAAAAAGGTTTACCTTGAATTATAATTTATGACAAAAACAAGATATTGTTAAAAACAAAGGTTCGTTAGGATCACCGTGGACAAAATTGTGGCGGAACAATAAAAATGACTACACTGTTTCTGTACCTCTGCTACCTACATGTTATTCACCCTGGCCTGGGCTTTGACCTGGTTCCTGCTTCTGTTTGGTACCTCTGCTGCCTGGCTGTTGCTGACTCGGCTCATCCTGACTCTATGCACCTGCAATTTCCTGTGTCCACCCTGTGCACTAGTTTCTTGTACAGACCTGCACAGCAGTCCCCAGACTGTCTTCTGATTTTCTGAGTCCTGACCCATTGCAGGCACCCGCTGCTCGACCTGCTACATCCTGTTTCCAACTCCAACGTTAACTGGGCAGGAGGTGTAAGGGAAGCTCTCTCAACAATTTTGCCTTGACCAGGTACATGACAAAGTAATTTTATATGTAGCACCCTCCTAGGTAGGTTCTAGAAGAGAGTATAGTTTTGGGGTCTTTCTGCTTACCAGGAAGGCTGCCAGGTAAATTTAGATGCTTTCTGCCTACCAGGGAGCAGGGATCCATTTATAGGGTCTGCTCATGGTGCTCAGGTGCTGCTCATATTGTCTGAATGTTTCACACTGGTCCAATAGGATGGGGCATATTGGACAGTGGGAGGAAACCTGACAAATGAGAGCACAGGCATAGTTACAGCCCTGGACATTGGCAGAGGAAAAGTGCCTCAGTGCATGCTGGGTGACTGTATAGATGCCAAGGGCAAATGTGCTTGGGGTCTTCGGCTGGAGAGCGGGGTCCCAGAGGGAGGTGGCGGCTGCCCCTCCTCTGCACAGACTGCCATGCGGCCTCAGGTGGATGACCTGAGGGCCTGAATCTGAGTAAAGCTACAACCCCGATGTCCTGTAGAGCTGACTAGAAGGGAGACACACCAAGAAGGATCTGTTTCTGCCTACAGTGAGTATGGATCTGTGTCTTAAGCCTGTCCTGTGAGGGCCATCCCTTCAGGTAGTAGAGTCAGTGGATGGGGGGCAGCTAAAGGGGATGCTAGTGAGTGTCCTGAAGATAGAACAGTTTCATCAAGTCTGCTGCCAGAGCAAGCAACGTACTTATTTCTTCCATACAAGTGTTGTATGGCCTAGCAAAGAATTTGCTACCACAGTTAACCTGGTGAGGCCAAGTGAGAGTTGTCCTCATCTGTAAATAGTTCCAGTTGGAGCATCCCACTATTCCCTTCTCCCATCCAAGCTTCAACAATAAATACCCCCCCAAAAAAAACCCTGGATGGATTATTAGATACCGAGCGGATGAGAGTATGAATGGTTGTGTGAAAACCTCTAGTAACTGGCTCAAGATAATAAGGGGAAGGACCAGGGAAGTCTACATACAGCAATTCCGCAATTCCTACGGGGGCAGTGCTACATATATTTTAATGGAGTCCCAAAGGTGTTTGATCAATTCAGTGGCGTGGCCAAGAGCGGCATTTGAACATACGTGCTTCACAGAGATCCCAAGAGAGATGCTTCATAAATCCTGCTCTCATCCATATACCTGCCATAAGTACAGCGGACATCCCTGGCGCCTGGTCACCCACGTTTATTGGCCAGACTTCTCAATTTCAAAGATACTGTAGGGAGATTTACTCCGTTTCGCTGCAAAATCAAGTTTAATGGCACCCGGATCAGCCGCACAGCCATGTTCTCCCCATGTGGAGACACTCTGACTCCCCAGTGTTGTCCTACCCTCAAGGCCTACCTAGGTCTTCATCCTACACCTGCTCGGCTGAGCATAAGATGACTCTGATGTACTTGACTCTCATCCAGCTTACAATTACTGTTCTATTAAGTTGGAATGGTGGCTGTCCCTGTGGTATCTTGGATTGTTAGAGGCATACGGGACCCCCCTTAAGCGTACCATGGTATCTACTGCTCTTCACAGGTACCTGCCTGCAATATGTGCTCTGCAGGAGACTCATCTGGTGCCGGAGACTCTGTCATGTTTGCAGTTCTCTTGGGTGAGCTCAGAGTATCACTCTACTCATAAGTGGATAAACAATGTGATAAATGTGTACCAGAATAACACAACTTGAGTGATATAACAAAAAGCTAACAAATATATCAAACCAAAACCTAGTGAAGGAAATCGTTTTAAAAACGAAAAAATAGGCATATGTGACATACCATATAACGTGAATACCAAATAACACTAATGATCAGGAAATCAAAAGTGAGAAGAAATTAAAAAATTGTTAATAAAAATCCGCGAGGTAAAGTCTAATGCCAGTAAATGAAACTGGAACATCCAGATATAAACCAAAAGTGATTCCAAAGAGGGTGATAAAAAGTGATGAAAAGTGAAACTTCTTCCCAAGAAAACTGTGGCAGGTTTCAGGTGTGACACCCAAGTGAGTAATAATCCTGCTTACCAGATGGCCGTGACTGTATAGAGTCTTTCCCAACCTTTCGGCCAATCCCCAGTTGATGTCCAGTAGTGACGAAACGCGTAGGGGAGCCGGTGACGTCATCACGCTTCTACTACACGAGAGGTAGTGCCACGGAACAAAGGAACCGAGGAAAGGTTTGGAAAGACGCCGGATTGTTTTTACCGCTATACCGCTGTGTGGTTCATTGCTGCTTTCTGCTGACCAACTTCTTTGATTCTGTAAGTGCAACCCTTACCTTTTAAATAAATTTTTGGTCTTACATACTACACTATGGAGGTTTTTATTTGTTCTATTCTGAATACATGTTGGATGATGAGCCAGTGATAAGGAGATCCATAGGCTGCAGGGAAGCCTTATTCCCTATGCTGGGTGAGACTGTTTCTATACAGTCACTGTCAGGATTATTACTCACTTGGGTGTCACACCTGAAACCTGCCACAGTTTTCTTGGGAAGAAGTTTCACTTTTCATCAATTTTTATGACCCTCTTTGGAATCCCTTTTGGTTTATATCTGGATGTTCCAGTTTCATTTACTGGCATTAGACTTTACCTCACGGATTTTTATTAACAATTTTTTAATTTCTTGTCACTTTTGATTTCCTGATCAGTAGTGTTATTTGGTATTCACGTTTTATGGTATGTCACATATGCCTATTTTTTCGTTTTAAAACGATTTCCTTCACTAGGTTTTGTTTTTGGTTTGATATATTTGTTAGTTTTTTGTTATATCACTCAAGTTGTGTTATTCTGGTACACATTCATCACATTGTTTACCCATGTTTGGGTTAGATCATTTTTCATAGCCCTACATTCTCATGTTTCAGCGCTGCATTTTCTGATCTTTTATTTTGCTATAGTTTTTTTTGTATTGAACTATTAATGCTAGCTGCTTCCCCTTTTTTTTATCAATCACTATTCTAATCCACTTAATTTAGCGCAGCGTTAGACCTAGGGCTTCCTTTTTTCTATCACTCTACTCATACCTCCTACTCCAGGGGGGTGAGTGTGCTGATTCCCCCATAGCTGAGGAAGAGTTACAAAGTAAATTATTTTCCTAACTCTAATGCCGCGTACACACGACCGTTTTTCATGACAAGAAAAATGCCATTTTTTAAATTGGGCATTAAAAACGATCTTGTGTAGGCTCCAGAGCATTTTTAACGACGTGAAAAATGGCCTCAAAAAAATTAGAACCATCTCTATTTTTTCTCGTCGTTTTTCACGTCGTTCTTTTTAACGTTGTGAAAAACGGTTGTGTATATGCTTTTACGAGGGGAAAAAAACGTGCATGCTCAGAATCAAGTATGAGACAGGAGCGCTCGTTCTGGTAAAACTAGCATTCGTAATGGAGATAGCACATTCGTCACGCTGTAATGGACTGAAAAGCACGAAGACTGAAAAGCGCGAATCGTCTCTCACCAAACTTTATTAACACAAGGATCAGCAAAAGCGTCCCAAAGGGTGGCGCCATTCAAATGGAACTTCCCCTTTATAGTGCTGTCGTACGTGTTGTATGTCACCGTGCTTTGCTCAAGTGTTTTTTTCATGAACGTGTGTATGCAAGGCAGGCTTGAGAGGAAACACGAAAAATCACGTCGAGAAAAACGTCGTTTTTTACCATGACATGAATAACGGTCGTGTGTATGCGGCATAAGGCTCCCGGGACGATGGGCTCCCAGTGGAGGTAATATTACCCTACCTTCTCAAGGTGTTCAATGCAGCCAGGGAATGACAGACTCTTCCTGAATCCATGACTAAAGCTAAAATTGTTCTTTTACTCAAACCAGGAAAGGATCCGTTGGATCCAAGCTCGTACAGACCCATATCCCTCTTACAGTTGGATATTAAGATTCTGGCCAAAGTCCTGGCCATGACTCTAAACAAGGCCATATCATCAACTATCCATCTGGACCAATCAGGATTTATCCCTGAGCGGTCTACTGCGATTAATTTGCGTAAACGATTAATTAATATGCAGGCAGGCAGATAATATGGGAAATAGGGCCCTGCTGTCATTAGACGCCCATAAGGCCTTCAATAGAATGGCAATACTTATGGGCCACTATGCATAAGTTCGGGTTTGGTCCCACCTTCCTATCCTGGGTGAAATTTTTATACAGCTCCCCACAGGCAGCCATTAGAGAGGCAGGGCATGTCTCCATGCCTTTTCCCTTACATAGAGGTACACGACAGGGTTGCCCTCTATCTCCTCTTCTGTTTGCCATTGCCATAGAGCCAATAGCTGCCATTATCTGTTCCAACCTCTTAATTTGTGGCTTTAAACATGGAAAGATTCATGAAAAACTCATGCTCTATGCCGATGACACCATATTACTTTTGGGGGACACAATGAAATCCCTGAGAGAAGCCATGGCGGTCATAACCAAATTTGGAGTATTCTCAGGTTCGGTGATCAACTAGAACAAATCCTCAATCTTATTGTTAGCGAACAAGGGGGGAAGGGTGGACTGGACCACAGTCCTGCACCACGTCACAGAGGTGCACAGTGTGGCTTTGGGTTTGGAGGCACTGGCCCACACTAAATCTAACAAGCTATTTCCCACTTATGTGTTGATGCAGAAGGTGTGGAATAAGGTAAGACAGATACAGGATATTACTGGATTCATGGGTCATAGCCCTATTTGGGACAATGGGCACTATAAGGAGCTTAAATCCTTGCTGTGTGGTACAAGATGGAAACAGTATGGGGTTACACATCTGGTACACATCTTTTCAAGCAGTAAACTGAACTATTTTACATCTTTACAGTCTAGATTCAACCTCCCCAATCAATGTATTTCCCATATATTCAAATTTATCATACTGTTAGGGCACAATCAGAGGGAACCTTGTAGGTACAATCTCCGGCCACCATCTTTCACTATATGACAGCGGTTTTCCCATTTGAAAGAATTCATCTCCCAGTGCTATGCCATACTTACGTCCACACACTTGAAGGGTGTCCCATCCAGAGTGGCACCCCTATGGGAGAGTGACATGGGCACATTTGAGGAAGATCAGTGGGAGGAAGCCCTACAGGCAGTTCAGCTGTGTTCACTTAATGTGGCGCAACGCCTGTCCCAGTTGTATATTGTATTGCGGGGGCACTTTACTCCCGCAAGACTGTACAGGATGGGTCTCAGAGAAAACTCGGGAGTGCACTAGGTGTTCTAGAGATCATGGTGACCTTATCCATCTATTGTGGCGCTGCCCCAAGCTACATCTTTATTGGCCAGGGGTTGTCACTTCCCTCAATAAGGTATTTCAGGTCAATGTCTCAATGGACCCTAAGCCCTGTATATTGGGACTTCTAGATGACCTCTCTCTATTAAGGACATCCCTAAACAAGCCTAAATGGATTGTTTAGGTAGGCTTTTTTACTACATAGTCTAAAGAAGTTCACTCTTGTTTTTGTTTATTGCCCATATTTATATAATGTTAACATACAGCACTATTTTGCTGTAGAGAATATAGGCATTCATGGGAGGTCTTCCTCAGAATATCCCCATCATAGTCTTGTTTTAACCTTTTTATTAAACTGGAGTTTTATATTCCCTGTGGATTTTGCCCTTTATATCCATCTAGCCTTGTGGGCATATTTCTTAACAAGTGCTTTTGCCGTGATGTTGAATTCAGCCATCAAATCAGGTGAGCCATTCCATACAAATGTGATAATCTCTATCCACACGGATACAGATGCTCTTCTATTCTATTTTGCAGCACTATTATTTGTAGAAGAGCCCATACAATCAGCGTGTACAGAAGTGAGACCTGACTACTCAATTTTGGCACAGTTTTATCCACCTGATTGCTGTGATTGCATGTATGTGTTCTGTCAGCCATGTAAGAAGGTGTGCATTATTCGTTGTGGATGTCTCAAGACCTTTTTTATACTGATACGCTTAGAGACTCATAGAGAGAGTCTTGTTTGAAATTTGGCAAACCCAAAGGCAGAGGCAAATCCTTTTGAAGACTATGGAAAATTCTCAGTCAATTCTAGCTATTTTTAAGGCTAATAGGCAAACTGCTGTAAAAAAAAAAAAAAAAAAAAAAACAGACGTGTGCCAATGCAAAAGAAGAATTTTTTTTTTTTTTAACATTCTGTTCAGTGGGGAGAGGGTCTTTTCATGTGGTTATAAGGGCAACATTGGCAATACACAAAAACTTTACATAAAATACTTGGGATATGCCTTAAAGCTGAATGAGGTGTAAAATTGGCCAGCAGCAGGACCTTGTTACTGGCCAAAATGTACTAGAGACAAAGAGTACAAGCAGGTGTTTTACTACAAAAAGTAATAGACTGCAGATAATACCGTAGTCTAAATTTGATCAAGAGACAGAAGTATTTGAATTATATTTTCTGACAGTGTGCAGAAATCAGAGCACCTGAAGGCAGAAGAGAACCTAGTAAGGAAGTTTACTAGCTCCTCATTAGGTCAATTACTTAACTTTGGGGTGGACATACTGTCACCAAATTATGCCGTGACTCTTAGGCCTCGTACACACGACCGATTTTCTCGTCCAAAACAGTCAAGAAAAGTGCCGCGAGAGTTTTTTTGTCTAGAAAAACGTTCGTGTGTATGGTTTTACGACGAGAAACTTGACGAGAATCTCGACGAGAAAATAGAGAACCTGCTCTCTATTTTCTCGTCAGGATTCCAGATTTCCTCGTCGTGTTTCTCGTCGGCCTGTTTTGTGACGAGAAAATGGTTCGTGTGTATGCTTTTACGACTCTTCCAAAAGCGCGCATGCTCACAAGCAACTATGAGACGGGAGCGCATCTTCTGGTAAAACAAGCCTTCATAATGGAGAGAGCACATTCGTCACGCTCATAAATATTTCATCGTTTAAATGTTCTGCATTGAATTCTTCGTTAGAATGTTACATTAATCAAAACGAGAGACCTTCTTTTGCTGCTGATATTCACACAGAGTTCTGCCTTATTTTTAACCTTTTTCATGCTGCTCTTTATAAGATTTATGTGTATTATATCGTGCAAGTTTTTAGGAATAATTTAAATGGTTAGATTTTTCAAAATGATGTTAATTATAATTTCTCAATGTTTTGATAGCGATCTCCCATTTAATTTTCTAATCTATATTTTTAAAATTTCACACCATGTTTTTGAGCTAATCAGATTTAGTTATTCTTTTGGGGGGGTGATATCTGTGCCTTTTATTGTCAGTCAAATGTATCTGCTTACTCCAAAGCTTGTTTTTTTTTATTTAAAAATACACATAGTCAAGTATGAACTTAAACAAAAAACACATTTATTCATGTTTATAAATTAAATAAAGAGAAGGCAGCGCTGGAGAAGCTGCTGCCATTTGTGCATCCCAGGGACCCCAGAGCACACAGCAACCCTGTGTGGACACTAAAATTGGGAGCTTGAGAAGGCCCACATTTCAGAACACAATCTGATGCTGGCCTCCCAGAGGTCAGGAACAGCAGCAGGTGAGATATATGTCCCAAGTGTGTGGTACTACAACAGGCTGCCTTCTGTCCGACCAGTGCGACCACAATGAAGCAAGGCCATCACTTCCTCTTCTTCCTGGCAACCTTTCCTGCAGCCTTTCCTGAAGCCTTTCCTGAAGCCTTTCCTGCAGCCTTTCCTGCAGCCTTCCTTCTTCGTTTAGCTGGAGGCTGGCCCACTGGAGGGGTACTCCTGTCAGGAGGAGGAGGTGGAGGTGTAGCAGAAGGGGGTGGGGCAGAAGAAGAAGGTGGAGGTGTAGCAGAAGAGGGTGGGGCAGAAGGTGGAGGTGTAGCAGAAGGGGGTGGGGCAGAAGGTGGAGGTGTAGCAGAAGGGGGTGGGGCAGAAGGTGGAGGTGTAGCAGAAGGGGGTGGGGCAGAAGGTGGAGGTGTAGCAGAAGGGGGTGGGGCAGAAGGTGGAGGTGTAGCAGAAGGGGGTGGGGCAGAAGGTGGAGGTGTAGCAGAAGGGGGTGGGGCAGAAGAGGAAGGTGGAGGTGGAGGTTGAGGTTGGGTCAGTTGGGCCACCTCACATATGGCGGTATTGGGGGTAATTTGCTCCATCACCCCCTTGTTGAGCAAGGTGATGAGCAGGGGTTCGCATAGGAGGCGTTGCTCCATGCTCATCACCTTGAACTTAGCCTCCACTAGGCCGGCAATGGCCTCTTCAGGGGATGTGGGCTCCTTGAGGGTGGCATGGGCCTCTTTAATAAGGGCCATTGCTGCCTCACTGGTGGTCCTGTCCCTCCTGCCTCTTTTGTGAAGCCTGATGGGAGGCACCTGGGATCTGGTGCTTCTCCTTTGCCCTGCCACCTCCTGTCTGCCACTGGGCCCTGCCACCTCCTGGCTGCCACTGGGCCCTGCCACCTCCTGGCTGCCACTGGGCCCTGCCACCTCCTGGCTGCCACTGGGCCCTGCCACCTCCTGGCTGGTACTGGGCCCTGCCACCTCCTGGCTGCCACTGGGCCCTTCCTCCTCCTGCCTGACAGTTTCCAGACCCTCCTCCTGGCTGATTTCATCCTGTGTATGAAAAAGAAACATAGTTTAATATGTTGGTTTAATCTTTGCATCAAACTTTGTAATCCTGATGGAAGCAATTAGAATGTAAATGCATAAATCCTTGCTTTAAATTTACCACTACATCAGCTTGACTATTTACCACACAATTAAGTGCAGAATAATGTCTACAGATCATGATTTCACTTGTGTAATACAAAATAATGTATGTTTCTCATCCTGACATATTTGGGAAACATTAATTTTATGCCACTACATTTTCAGTTAATACTATACCTGGCTCCAGATGGACAAATCAGGATCATCCAGGATGGCTGCCTCCTCTTGCTCCAGAGAAGGCTCAGGTTGGCTGCAGGGAAGTCTGGGGGGAAGAGTGGAGATTGATGGCCTTGGCTCAATGTGGTCATCCAGGAAGGACATCCTGCTGTAGTACCACAAAATCGGGACATAAACATCATCTGCTGCTGCTCCTGACCTCTGAGAAGCCAGCACCTTAGAGCGTTCAGTCCTGTAGGTACCTCTCAAGCTCCCAATTTTAGTGTCCACTTGTTTTGCTGTGGCTGTGGGCACCTTGGTATGCACAAATGGGAGCAGCTTCTCCAGCGCTGCTTTTCTCACCCCTTTTTTTTTATGGATGGGGTTTTTGGTCTCCCACAGAGCCGGCAGCTCCCTTACCCGGTCAATAAATTCCGCCAGGAACTCTTTGTCGCTAATAAAGACATTCATATTGTATCTGCAAGTAAAATAAATTATATTTAAATAATGTGAGGCAAACAGTCTAACCTCCTTCACATCCTAGTCACCATATATATCCTCCACCAATCTCAAGACAGTATAGGCCAACAATTTTTACAAGTCTCACAAAATCACATACCTTCGTTCGCACGTCCGTCACTTGAACTCCTCTCTCCGCACACCGAACGTACTATAGTCACATGTGTGTTTGCTATATACACACCACGCATGCGTCCAAATTCGAACACGTCGCTCCGCACACGTCGCCCGCCCATGACGTTCTAACTAACATCTTTTCCCCGCCCCTTCTCTTTCGGCGCGCAGACAGATATGGCGGAGTTACAGCAGGTGTCTGATAATTCCGCAACTAGCGAAGAGACAAGCCCGGAGACCGAGGACACGTCACGATCAAGGAGGAGATTCAAGGCATCGAATATGTCTTTGGCGGAGATGGCGGAGATGGTGGACATCTTGGTCAAGGCTGATTATGATGCCAAGCATGGGCCGTATATCAAACCAAATAGAAGGAAGGCCAAAATCCTCACTAAAGTTGTGAAGAGTCTGAGGGCGAAGTTCGGGGTGAAACGCTCAAATGAGCAGCTCAGAAAGAGGTGGTCAGACCTCAAACTGAGGGAGCCAGACCAGTTGAGGATCATAAAGAGGATGCTCGCTAAAAGTAAGTAAAATGACGACCTTTCTGCTATTAATCTTTTTAGAAACTGTTTTTTTTTTTTTTTTTAGCATATTGTACTCCCTTCCAAAATGTAATATTTTGAACTAGGTTGGGCACAGTAATCGTTCGTTACGTTACCGACACTTCGTTCGGCCACTATCCGCGGTTTTGGCTTATTTAAGACCCCCAAAAGTAATTAGACATCTGCCATTTTTGACCAAGTATTGTGGATAATTTTTAAGTCTAGATGATGTGTTTGTAAGGAGAATGAAATGCAAACTTTAATCAGTGTAAAGGAGAGGACACTCAGCAGCTGCTTCCACATCTGTACTTTGGAGCACTATAGTGTGGGCCACCAGACCCGCCTTTTTTGGGTGTCCCACACAGGTGCATCAGAGTTTATTTGTGGTGCCTCCATGTCCAAAAAATTACATCCAAATGTGAATACTAAACATATTTGGGGTCATAAATAATGCATTTTTCTTTAAATTCCGCACAAACACACACTTGTACCCCACTTCCAAACAATTTAGCCTGTTTTAAGTTTAACAATGAGATTTTTACAGTGTGATAAATAGACCTTTGGTTTTATTCTCATAGGGGAGAGAAGCCTGGGAGGAGGACACTCCAGGGAGCACATGCACCCCACAACTTCCAAGCAACCCCAAACTCCCAAAGATCCACAACCGAAAGATGTGCAGGAAGTTGAGGTGGAGGAAGGAGAAGTGCAGGAAGGAGAGGTGGATGACGTTGTGGATCTGGTCACCACAACAGGTCAGTATCTGACACCACAGCTTAAGGTAAGCGAGGTAGGCCTGCAGAGTTTGATTAATTTTTTTTAATGGTTTTTAGGGGATGGAAATGTTGTGAAGGATAGCACACCGTTCTCTGCTGACAGTGCCCTCCGCCTCATCCAGCAAGTGATGGAATGTAGCACGGAACTGGACCTAATTAAACAAAGAATCCATGTGATGGAACAAACATTTAAAGACATTCTCGATGTTTTGGGGAGAATTCAATAAGCCATCCAAACACATTTGTTTTTACATGTTTGTTTTTATATTTTTTCTAATTTTTTAAGTAACAAAACAGCCAAAAATTGAATATGCACACAGTGTGTGAACATGTGCTATCTGCCATCAGGGGATATCCATGTACGTCTTTTGTGGGTGCAACCCCTTCCTCGTATCAAAAGTCGGTGAACTGAGGAAGGGGATGCACCCCCAAAACACGTCCATTGATCACCCCTGATGGCAGATAGCACATGTTGACAATAGGGATCAGGATTGTAAACTTCCTATTTGCAAAAAAGTAAAAATGTGTGCATATTGAATTTTGGGCTGGGCAAGGGGTGGCAGGACCCCATATTAGGACGGGCACATAGAGACATAGTTTGTGTAACTGAATGTCTCAGATTGCTCAGAGGTATCCAATGTTGTCATTTTAGAAATGCAAGTGGTATTTTTCTATTTTCATAAGCCAAAATTTGCCGGGTTGTGGCCAGGCCAACCCCAAAGTAAAACAAAAAAAAATGTGCAGAGAGTAAAATTTTTGACCACAAACAACGTGTAGCTTCTTTTTATAATACTCTCTAAGCTTATTTGGTTCTTTTGTAAGGTAACATAGTGAAATTGGTTGTTATTTACTAAAGTAAAATACACTTGCCACTACAAATGCACAAAGACAAACTAGGAGACAGGAAAGAACAAATAATTAAAGGTTTAAACAAGATTTTTATTGGGATACTTAGACATAGGCTGGCATAGGAATTGCCCCCCTACCCGTGAAATACTCCATGTATTTGTCACGAACCACACGGGCATTTTGGGGGGGCAAGCCAAGACGGGCAGATTCCAGGCCCGGAAGGGGATTTGCAGGGGAAAGTCCAGCCTCTGGCAAAACTGAGGCCATATAGGAATGTGATTTTTGGCTCAGAAAGTTGTGTAGCACACAGCAGCATAACACTACATAGTTTATTTTGTAGTCCGCCAAGTGGATGGAAGTCATAAAAAGGCGGAACCGGCTGGCCATTATGCCAAAGGCATTTTCAACGACTCTTCGGGCCCTGGCCAGCCGGTAATTGAACACACTCTTCTCTGGGGTCAGGGTCCTCTGTGGAAATGGCCTCATAAGATGCCGTCCAAGTCCGAAGGCTTCATCAGCCAAGAAAACAAAGGGGAGTCCTTCAATATTCCCTGCATCCGGTGGCAATGCAAGGTCGTCACTCTGGAGACGGAGGGCAAACTCCGTCTGGATGAAGGATCCCCCATCGGACATCCGGCCATTCTTCCCTACATCAACATAGAGGAATTCATACCGTGCTGACACCACCGCCATCAGCACAATGCTATGAAACCCCTTGTAATTGTAGTAGTAGGATCCAGAACGGGGTGGCGGCACGATGCGGACGTGCTTCCCGTCTATGGCACCACCGCAGTTGGGGAAGTCCCACCGCGTGGCAAACTCCAATGCCACAGTCTGCCATTCCTGTGGCGTGGAAGGAAGCTGTGGAGTGAAACAAGATGAAATAATATTAGAAAAACAAAGGCATACATTACAAGGAAATTCTATCCCAAAAAATTAGAGACCAACATCAATCAAATTATACGTTTATTAAGGTGTGTAAAAAAAGTATAATGGAAGGCTCATTTATCATATTCATCACCCCCTCTGATGGGCCATTACTAAATTATTTTGGGGGGGGGGAGATGTGTTTGGCCAAAGGATAGCATTGCAGTGGCGGTGCGTCCAGAGTGGGCGCTGGAGCACTGTCCCCTCTCTCCTGTGCCCATCACTCAGAACAATACATAGGTTCATGCGTTGCATGAACCCTATGTATTGTCTATGCCGCCCACTATTCAGGTGGATGGCCTCTTGTAAAGCGACCGACATATGAATAATTTCGTCATTTAGGGGGTTAAAATTGCAGAGCAGAAACAGGTATTAAAAAAGTCTTGCAAATTACAACCTGAGGGATGTAATTGGCTTCGTCAAAGAAAAATCGGGGACGCAAGGAGGGGGGCATTCCTTGTGTAAACACTGACAGGCTGCTCTGGCAATCATGTTCACCAAGTCTGTTTAATGGTAACATGATTGGCTGATGCAACATGAAGGGAAGGAGAAGACATCAAGGACAGAAGAAGGATGGCGCTGACCACAAGAAGGTAAGTGCAGGGCTGGGGGGAAACTGGCTGCATTAGAGGGGACTAAATGGCTGCATTGGAGGGGACAACTGGGGGCGTTTATTAGGCAACAGAGCAAAAAAGGAGGAAGTTTATTTCCGAAATTGGGGTTGGAACCCCCCAACATTTGGAGCAACAGGCGCCCCTGCTGGAAAAGTTAGTGAGGGGAAATATTTAGGGAGGAAAAAAAAGGGGCAATCTAAAGCTTCCAACATGCATGGGGACAAAGGGGACATTCTCAGCATATTACAATCATGGTAATTAGGGAAGGATGAAAGAAATACAATACATTAGCATACATGTAATACATAAAATGTGATGTTAAGGGAGAAAACTTACCCTAATATAGTCCTCCTGCAGGACTTGTATAATAGCAGAACCGGTGTCTGGGATTATGAGGCCCAGAGCCTGGGGGGAGATGCCTGTGGTGAACTTCAAGTCCTGAAGACTTCTCCCTGTCGCCAGGTAACGCAACGTGGCGATGAGCCTCTGCTCAGCACTGATGGCTTCCCGCATAACGGTGTCCTTCCTGGTAATATAGGGGGACACCAAAGCCAACAGTTCCTGAAAAACGGGGTCAGACATCCTCAGAAAATTCCTGTAGTCCTCAGGATTATTCTCGACGATCTCCCGCAGCAGAGGCATGTGGCAGAATTGGTCCCGCTGGAGCAACCAATTCTTGGTCCATGAACTCCTCCTCACACCATTCATGGACTGGTCTTGGTCCAAAACAAGCAGACCAACACCAAGCGCACGCACAGCACGAACTCGACGACGAGAACGTCCAGGCGACATGGCTAGGAAACGGTCGTCTAATCAGAACGTACAGAACAGAACGCACTTTAGAACAGCAAGGCCTATGAATAACGAACTGAAATTCAGAAACGAACAGGCAATAACGCACTGTAAAACAGATACGACCTGCCTAGACGCCCTGAAAGTCAAGATACGAACCCACAAGCACAAACTGAACGGCAGAAAACGATCTGAAAAGTACGAAGACTGAAAAGCGCGAATCGTCTCTTCCCAAACTTTTACTTCACACGCGGTAACACGAGATCAGCAAAAGCAGCCCAAGGGGTGGCGCCAAGAAAAAAGATCTTCCCCTTTATAGTGCCGTCGTACGTGCTGGACGTGAGCGCAGAGAACCACGAGGAAATTGGAAAATGACAGTGTGTACGCATAGAAAGCTTGACGAGAAAATCGACAATCTTAACAAGAATCTCGTCGAAAAAAACAACGTGTTTTTTACGACGAGAAAATCGGTCGTGTGTACGAGGCCTCAAAGTAGAATCCCTATTGATGCAAAAAGGATCCCACTTTTTTTTACTACTTCACTAATGGGTCAAGTGGAATAAATATTCAGCTGGCAAATGAGCAAAGAGCCACCAAAAACAGATCAACAACAGAGTGCATTTTCCATTACTCACCTATTTGTACAGAATTTAGGTTCAGTTTTCAAATGTATATGTTATTTCCCATGGCAAACTTGTTTTTTTAGCAACAGTTGATAGATTATAGATAGATTATGCAAAAAAAAAAATACCCCAACATCGGTGGTCTGTGGGTGAATAAATATGCTTTTGTGGTAAGTCAGAGGAAGAATACCCCAATTTTGGTGGTCAGTGAGAGTAAAAAGTGCCCCTGCATCAGTTTATTTTTAATTTTTTAGAGTCAATTTAATTTTTCCCAATAAATCTTACATTTTAAACTCTATAAAGATTAAGTGTTGTAAGCACATACAAGTAGAAATAATAATTATAAATATATGACCTTGTTAACAAGAATGAAGAAGACACATGTCCATCACCGTCTACGTAATACTCTTTTAGCAGTTTTGGTCCAGAGGAAAGAGGGGAAAAAAATGCTACTGGTAAATGTGAATGATTGTGTCTCATTGGGGGAACAAATTCTTCCTGACCCCACAGGAACAAGCAGATCATTTCCAAGGAACAAAATATGATTCTTTATTAATCATAATTGTGAAAATCATTAATTAAAAAAAAATCACTTACCCTTTCTCTACAATTCTGTTATTGACTACCTGATGTCTTTTTGCAATTATTATTCTTATTATTATCTTAAAATTCAGGTAATCATCCCAGCTTCACAGAGGTGATAGCCAGTAGGTCAGTGACAGTGTTAGGACAAAGAAATCTCTGCTCTTAATCTCTCTGCAAAAATCTATTTTTGGAGACTCCCAGATAATGAGTAAAGGGGAGAGTGACAGCTGGAGGAGACGCATGGCCAAGACAAACATTGCAGCTCTCTCTGCGACCTCTAGATAATCCAACAAACAGACAGATTGCCACAGTGTTTCCTGGGATCATGATGTATGTCTGTCAGACCCCCCCCCCCCCCCCCGCCCACTTTGTACAGTCAGGTCCATAAATAATGGGACATTGACACAATTCTAATCTTTTTGGCTCTATACACCACAAACTGTTGTAATTCCTACACCGTTCACCTGATTTGGATGTAAATACCCTCAAATTAAAGCTGAAATTCTGCAGTTAAAGCACATTTTGTTCGTTTTATTTCAAATCAATTGTGGTGGTGTATAGAGCCAAAAAGATTAGAATTGTGCCGATGTCCCAATATTCATGGACCTGACTGTATCTGCTCTGATCCACTGCTGGGCCACTAAACAAACACTGGGTGTCCTGAAACACAAGACAATCCCCCACCTCCCCAATAAATGGCAATTTGTGCCTTGGGTGGCCGGCTGGAGAACTGTCATTTAAGGGGGCAGAGTCAGTGTACATAGGCCTGTGTAAGTTTCACTTTGTCAGCAAGTTAAACTTTAAGCAGAGATCTTAGGTGTTCTGCCAGCGGGGGACCACAAGAAAGGCCAGTGATGTCTTTCTATAGTTCCTCCAGTAACATAAGCCTTATAATATGGGCAAAGTACTGTAATACATCAAAAGATTAAAAAAAGCTGTAAAGCAACAGAAGTTATGGTATGTTAATAGGCTTCTAATGGTAAAACTCCCCAAACCAAAATAATGAAAGTACACACTTTAGATCTTCAACTGCTTGAAGCAGTCTAGACTTGGGTCAAGTCCAGAGCCGTCAACACTGGGTGTTGCTGTAAGTTGGAAGATGAGGCCACCTCCAAGGATCACATGCTCTCAGGTTAGTCATAGCTAAATACAGTATATGTAACAATTTGGGCACTTACATAATTTAGAGTTAGGCACTTGCAGAGGTGGCTTAGTGCAGCAGTGTATGTAGTCACATATATTTGTAAATGCATTCAACTAAAACTTCTGTTTTAATCCAAATGTTCTAAAGAGTTAAAATAGATTTCTGGGCTGATTAGCAAGTCAAGTGACAGGGAATTTTCGTATAATTCTCTACTTTCTGTTTTAGGTGGAGTGGACAGCCCTCTAGTCTGAAGACGTGATCACGAAACGTACGTCAAGGCGGTACCAGGTCACGCTACTCCACGCCACTTCCGGTCCCTCTGTTTGTCATACACGGTCGGTGGAACGCACGCCATCCACGGAGGTGGACGTGAGGTTGTTACAGACACAGCACTCGTTGTGACAAGCCAGCAGTAGGCACTTTTAAATGTAAGGAGTAGGGATGAGCACG
Organism: Rana muscosa; assembly: GCA_029206835.1. NCBI lineage: Eukaryota > Metazoa > Chordata > Amphibia > Anura > Ranidae > Rana > Rana muscosa. The sequence goes on from CM055118.1 coordinate 111,823,746, forward strand.
GTGTTCGAGTCGAACATACGTTCGACTCGAACATCGGCTGTTCGATCGTTCGGCGAACATCGAACGATTTGGGCCGTTCGCGCCAAATTCGAGTGACGCGAACAGCCCACAATACACTGCGCCATCGCAGTGCAATCCCGGCGCTGTGATTGGCCAAGCATGCACTGTGACCCCGCATGCTTGGCCAATCACAGCGCCGGCAGCTAGGAGAGCCATAATTGGCCACAGGCAGGTTGCCTGTGGACAATTATAGCTCAGGGGGTTTAGCACACGCCCCACACTATAAAAGGCCGCCAGCGCGGCGGCCTTGTGTAGTTTGTTCCGGCGCAGGGAAAGAGAAGGATAGGCAGGGAGCCTCCTGCACATTATACACCTGAAGCTAGCCCGTATTGCTGTGTTTTCCTGGTGTGTTACACCAACAGGCATTTGCAGCACTTACAGCAGGCGTAGTGTGATTCCTGCAAAATATACTCCTGAAGCTAGGCCTTATTGCTGTGTTTTCCTAGTGTGTTACACCAACAGGCATTTGCAGCACTTACAGCAGGCGTAGTGTGATTCCTGCAAAATATACCCCTGAAGCTAGCCCGTATTGCTGTGTTTTCCTGGTGTGTTACACCAACAGGCATTTGCAGCACTTACAGCAGGCGTAGTGTGATTCCTGCAAAATATACACCTGAAGCTAGCCCGTATTGCTGTGTTTTCCTGGTGTGTTACACCAACAGGCATTTGCAGCACTTACAGCAGGCGTAGTGTGATTCCTGCAAAATATACTCCTGAAGCTAGCCCGTATTGCTGTGTTTTCCTAGTGTGTTACACCAACAGGCATTTGCAGCACTTACAGCAGGCGTAGTGTGATTCCTGCAAAATATACTCCTGAAGCTAGCCCGTATTGCTGTGTTTTCCTGGTGTGTTACACCAACAGGCATTTGCAGCACTTACAGCAGGCGTAGTGTGATTCCGGCAAAATATACTCCTGAAGCTAGGCCTTATTGCTGTGTTTTCCTAGTGTGTTACACCAACAGGCATTTGCAGCACTTACAGCAGGCGTAGTGTGATTCCTGCAAAATATACTCCTGAAGCTAGCCCTTATTGCTGTGTTTTCCTAGTGTGTTACACCAACAGGCATTTGCAGCACTTACAGCAGGCGTAGTGTGATTCCTGCAAAATATACACCTGAAGCTAGCCCGTATTGCTGTGTTTTCCTGGTGTGTTACACCAACAGGCATTTGCAGCACTTACAGCAGGCGTAGTGTGATTCCTGCAAAATATACTCCTGAAGTTAGGCCTTATTGCTGTGTTTTCCTAGTGTGTTACACCAACAGGCATTTGCAGCACTTACAGCAGGCGTAGTGGGATTCCTGCAAAATATACACCTGAAGCTAGCCCGTATTGCTGTGTTTTCCTGGTGTGTTACACCAACAGGCATTTGCAGCACTTACAGCAGGCGTAGTGTGATTCCTGCAAAATATACTCCTGAAGCTAGGCCTTATTGCTGTGTTTTCCTAGTGTGTTACACCAACAGGCATTTGCAGCACTTACAGCAGGCGTAGTGTGATTCCTGCAAAATATACACCTGAAGCTAGCCCGTATTGCTGTGTTTTCCTGGTGTGTTACACCAACAGGCATTTGCAGCACTTACAGCGGGCGTAGTGTGCTTCCTGCAAAATATACTCCTTAAGCTAGGCCTTATTGCTGGTTTTCCCATCTCCCTGCAGGCCATTAGAATGTCTGGAAGGCAAACAAGGAGAGGCAGACAGTCAGGAGCCAATAAAAGAGGGCAAGCAGGCTCTGTGTCTAGAGACAACAGTGCTGGTCGTGGACGCGGTGCATCGCCATCAGCACGTGGCCATGGGACACGCTTGTCCTTCTTTTCGGCAGCTGGACGTGTTGAGCCGCATCATGCCGAAGACTTGGTAGAGTGGATGACCAAGCCCTCCTCATCCTCTCCATCCTCTCTCACCCAGGCTCAGGGTACTGGCAAAGCAGCTGCCAAAGCGTCCTCTTCCCTGGTATCAATGTCATCATCAGTCACTCCTTCCCTAGACCCACCATGTCCTCCTGAGGAGTCCCCCGAACTGTTTGAGCACAGTGTTGGGTACATGCTCCAGGAGGATGCCCAGCGTTTCGAAGGGTCTGATGATGATACCCAGCTAGAGGAAGGCAGTAGCGTGAGAGTAGAGAGAGGGGATGCTCAAGAAGGACACCAATCTGGCAGTCATGTTCCAGCAGCTGCAGCATACTGCCAGATTGGCTCCAGTGATGAGGAGGGAGGGGATGATGAGGTCACTGACTCCACGTGGGGGCCTAATAGGAGAGAGGAGGAGGATGAGGAGGAGGCACATCTCCAACGAGGCAGGATGCCCTCGGGGGGCCAGCGTAAGGGCAGCACACCGACGGAATCACACCGCAGAGCTCCGCCTGTGCAGGGCGCTGCCTCTGCCCGTTATTCAAAAAGTTCTTTGGTGTGGGCCTTTTTTGAGTCGAGTGCATCAGATCGCACAGCTGCTGTTTGCAACATATGTCTCAAGCGTATATCGCGTGGCCAAAACATCAGCCGCTTTGGCACCACATGCTTGACCAGACATATGTTGACCTGCCATGCAGCTCGTTGGCAAGCCTACCTTAAAGACCTACACCAAAGAACAAAGTGGACCTCTCCTTGCACCGCATCAGCTGGGATCTCCAACCCCACTATACCTTCAGTTCTCTCTGAAACCTGCACTGAGAGGAATGAAGGTGTAGAATTAGGTGTGTCACAGCCAAGTACTTGCGGGCACTCTGCTAGCAGTACACCAACGTCCGATTCTAGCAGGCAAATTTCCCTGCCCCAGCTGCTGGACCGTCGAAAGAAGTTCACTCCCAGCCATCCACATGCCCAGCGGTTGAATGCTAGCTTGGCTAAATTGCTAGCGCTTCAACTTCTGCCTTTTCAGTTGGTAGACTCGGCCCCCTTCCGTGAGTTTGTGCAATGTGCGGTTCCTCAGTGGCAGGTTCCCAAACGCCACTTTTTCTCACGGAAGGCGATTCCGGCTCTCTACCGGCATGTGGAAGGCAATGTCTTGGCCTCGCTGGACAGGGCGGTCAGCGGTACGGTGCATATTACCGCTGACTCATGGTCCAGCAGGCATGGACAGGGACGTTACCTTTCTTTCACGGCCCATTGGGTCACTCTTTTGGCAGCTGGGAAGGATGCAGGACAAGGTGCAGTAGTGTTGGAGGTTGTTCCGCCGCCACGCCTCCAAAATGCTTCTACTGGTTGTGACACACCTCTCTCCTCCACCCCTCCTCTTCTTCTTCCTCCATGGCCTCTTCCTGTGCTTTGTCCTCTGAACCAGCGGTGCTCCGTAGGCGTTCAAGGGGCTACGCAAGTACGCAGGCAAAAAGATGCCATGCCGTGCTTGCGCTGGTGTGTTTGGGGGACAGGAGCCACACTGGGGCAGAGGTTCTGTCTGCTCTGCAGGGGCAGGCCGAGGGGTGGTTGACGCCACGCCAGCTTAAGCCAGGAATGGTGGTTTGCGACAATGGCACCAACCTCCTCTCCTCCCTCCGACAGGGACAACTGACCCATGTGCCCTGTGTGGCTCACGTCCTTAACCTGGTGGTGCAGCGGTTCTTGGGCAGGTACCCGGGCTTACAGGATGTCCTGAGGCAGGCCAGGAAAGTCTGTGTGCATTTCCACAGATCTTATAATGCCAGTGCTCGCCTGGCTGAGCTTCAAAAGGAGTTGAACCTGCCCAAGAACCGCCTTATATGTGACATGCCCACCAGGTGGATCTCAACGTTGACCATGCTGTTGCGGCTGCACACGCAGCAGAGGGCCATCAATGAGTACCTGTGCGACTACGGCACCAGGACAGGGTTAGGGGAGCTCTGTTTTTTTTCACCACGCCAGTGGGGCATGATCAGGGATGCATGCACTGTCCTGGCACCATTTGAGGAGGCCACGAGGATGGTGAGCAGTGACAGTGCATGCATCAGTGACACTGTACCTCTTGTCCACCTGTTGGAACATACGCTGCATGGAATAATGGACAGGGCACTTGAGGCAGAACAGAGGCAGGAAGAGGAGGACTTCCTTGCCTCTCAAGGCCCCCTTTACCCAGACAGTGTTCCTTCTGTCCCACCCATCGCACAGGAAGAGGAGGAGGAGGAGGATTGTGTCAGCATGGAGGTGGAGCCTGGCACTCAGCATCATCAGCAGCAGTCTTTTAGGGATGATTTACAGTCCCAAGAAACCCGTGGACTTGTACGTGGCTGGGAGGAGGTGGCTGCGGATCATGTCGTCCTTAGTGACCCAGAGGACTCCGGACCGAATGCCTCAGCTAACCTACGCTGCATGGCCTCCCTGATCCTGCAAAGTCTGCGGAAGGATCCTTGTATTCTTCGGATCAAGGAGAGGGACCATTACTGGCTGGCCACTCTCCTTGATCCACGGTACAAGGGTAAGGTTGCGGACCTTATCTTACCGTCGCAGGGGGAGCAGAGGATGAGACAACTCCGGGAGGCCTTGCAGAAAGGTCTGTGCAATGCGTTCCCAGAGACTGGGAGGTTACAAACTCCTGGTCCTGGACAACGAGTTGCTGAGGCTTCGGTCAGTCAAAGAAGGAGCGGTGGGGAAGGTGGCCGTCTGACCGATGCGTTCAGACAATTCTTTAGTCCACAGCCCCAAGGTATGATCGGTTCCAGCAACCATCGCCAGAGTCTGATATACATGGTGCAGGAATACCTAGGGGCAAGGTCAGACTTGGACACCTTCCCCACCGAAAATCCTCTGGCTTACTGGGTCTTGAGGATGGATCACTGGCCAGAGCTTGCACAGTATGCAATTGAGCTACTGGCCTTTCCTGCATGCAGCGTTCTTTCAGAACGCACATTCAGTGCTGCTGGAGGATTTGTCACGGATCACAGGGTGCGCCTGTCCACCGACTCAGTTGATCGACTGACCTTCATAAAGATGAACCAGTCTTGGATCACCACCAGCTATCAAACACCTGAAGCTGATATAACAGACTAATTTATTTTCAAATGTCACATCCCTTCAAGACTGATGCTGATGCTGAGTGACTGTCCTGTTATGTTGACTGACTGTCTTCCTCCTCCTCAATGATCCGATTGATGATGATAGCTTGGAAGAACATTTTTGTTTCTGGGTGCCGCCACCAGTGGCTAAGGCCCAATTTTTCAGCCCCTGTTTAACAGGGGCATGTAATTACAATTTTTTATGCAGTGCTTTGCAGCAGGGCTCATTCCTGCACTCCAACTAGAGTATCTGGGAGAGGTTGCAGTGTCGTGGCACCAGCACCAGTGCCTAAGGCCCAATTTTTCAGCCCCTGTTTAACAGGGGCATGTAATTACAATTTTTTATGCAATGCTTTGCAGCAGGGCTCATTCCTGCACTCCAACTAGAGCAGTGGTTCTCAACTCCAGTCCTCAGGGCCCACCAACAGGCCAGGTTTGCAAGATAACTGAAATGCATCACAGGTGATATAATTTTCTGCTCAGGGATTGCAGTATTCTAGTCTGCAGCTCACCAAGGTAATACTTAAAATCTGGCCTGTTAGTGGGTCCTGAGGACAGGAGTTGAGAACCACTGAACTAGAGTATCTGGGAGAGGTTGCAGTGTCATGGCACCAGCACCAGTGCCTAAGGCCCAATTTTTCAGCCCCTGTTTAACAGGGGGTGTAATTTCAATTTTTGATGCAATACTTTGCAACAGGGCTCATTGCTGTGCTCCAAGTACAGTATCTGTGAGGGGTGGCAGTGTTGTGGCACCAGTGCCTAAGGCCCAATTTTTCTGCCCCTGTTTAACAGGGGCATGTAATTACAATTCTTGATCTAATAATTCACAGCAGGGCCCATTCCTGCGCCCACCAAGAGTAACTGTGAGGCCTTACAGTGTTGTGTCAACACCACCACCACCACCACCAAAGGCCCAATTTTTCAGCCCCTGTTCAACAGGGGCATGCAATTACAATTCTTGATCTAATAATTCACAACAGGGCCCATTCATGCGCCCACCAAGAGTAACTGTGAGGGCTTACAGTGTTGTGGCAACACCAACACCTAAGGGGCAAATTTCTGCAGAGTATATACGGCAGGCCCCTACTTTCAAACATCCAACTTACAAATGACTCCTCCTTGCAAACGGAAGGATACAACAGGAAGTGAGAGGAAATCTACCCCTAGGAAGGCAAATTCTCTCCTGTAAGAGTTAATATGGGGAAAAAAAGTGTCTCCTCTCCACTGATGCTTCATCACCAATTCTTGTTTCAATAAAAACCCCAAATTTTCAAAAAACATTTGTCATTAGGACGGAAAGTGAGGTGAACTGTTCTGAACAGGTGCACACTGTACAGACAGCAAAACAAATGTTACAGGGGTGATAACCCTTCCCTATGTTTTCCAAAAAGCTTAAAAATAGATTTTTTGCCTGGAGCTACACTTAAACAATGTACCTGTTCAAAACAGATTCTACATAAGAACAAACCTACAGTCCCTGTCTTGTATGCACCGCCTGTATACGTGTTGAACCTGATAGTGGTTCTGTAAACTGATGTTGGTATCAGATCACACATTCACCGAGAGACTTTCTTCCTTTTTTTTTTTTTTTTTTTTTTTTTTTTTTTTTCTCACAGAAAATTGGACACTAATATATATTGTGGATCACTTTCACATATGATATTCATGTCATTTTATATTTTTTCAGTGTTAGGTTAATTTACCTATTTAAATTTATTTATATATTTCACGCCATTGCACATATTGAATTTTTGCAGGGTATATGCACTTTTTTACATAAGTGTACAGAACCACTATCAGGTTCAACACGATATACGGGTCTTTATATAGACCAATTACCAACCAGACATTTTATATATATATATTTTTCTGTTTGCACATAGCGCCACACTTTATTTATTATTTTTCCTTTACACTATTGTCAGTTGTTGTGTAGGCTGCTAGAAATTTGAAGGTTGGCGCAGTATTTTTCCTATTTTATGACGTATTATTTTTTGACTTTATATATTGCAGCCTTCCGTTGTGTTTTATATCACATATAGTATTTAGATATATTCCTTTTTATATCACATATAGTATTTAGATATATTCCTTTGATGGATGTATTTGAGTACCGCACCAGTCGCACATTCACCACAGAAGGTGTTTTTGTAGCTACCAGTACAGACTCAGAGATAGGAGGTATGTTCATGAGGTTGAAAAACCTCATGACTACAGAGGTGCACTTGGAATGGGATAAAGCCTTTTTAAGCCAGTACCTCAAAGAACGTATGGTCCCCAGAGGTTTAAGGTGGGATGTATGTCCACAACAGGGTGACCTGGAACTGGACTTATGGTTTCGTTATTTTAACGATGCGGGCATTTCATTCATTTCTTTTTTACTAGAGAAAAAAACCACTCGTCTAGGAATTATAGATAAAGAGATTAAAGATATCAGGGAGAAACTTTCACCACACAAATCTACCTCAGAATACAGCATGCTTTCTACTAGTTTAAAAACACACTTAGAAAAGGAAGAGAAAGAACAGAAGCTAAAAAAGCAAAAGAAATACACTCGTGATGTCAATGACTATAAAAGCGGGTGTGTTTTTAGTTGGCAATCTAAAGAGAGTATAGTAAGAACCATGGAAGGGAGTTCCAACAATATGGAAATTTCTGTTCCCCCAATAGGAGATCTAAGATCCCAGCCTGTCCAACCTCCCAGTCGTCCATATGGTCCCAAGGAATCCAACCCTAGGCAATCTGGGGGGCGTACTCCCACCAATCTGCCAAAAGGACCAAACCCAACCCATGGCGGGAGGGGTAAGGGACCTCGTGGTAATAATAGGGGGAGAAGGGACCACTCTCGTGACCATTGGAGACAGGATTCACCACGGGGTAGAAATGGACAAGGATACTATGATCATGACCATCACCCCTACCCATCACAAAGAACACCTGTAGACACCTACAATAGGTTCTTTCCTCTCAGAGAAGAATATGGAACATATCAGTCCCAATCCCAACATAGGGATTATGATGACAGTCATCAATTTAATAGGTCCTCATACAACTATAACCAGAATCATCCAGGACCTTCATATTCAGGGGGTTTTTATCAGGAGCAGAAGGGGTACAACCGAAACCGCGACATAAACGTGGATGCAGAGGCGGACGGCGCGCCAAGAAAAAGAAAATGCATCTAACTTTAGAAGGAATTTTCAATTTAAGTTCAGCCATTTTTACCGATGTAGAAAAAATAGTTTTAAGTAAGGGATTGAAATATGTTCCCCCGAAACAACTAAACAAATTTGCTACGTTCATTGACGTGCAGAAATACGTGCGGAAACTGAACATACAAAGACATTTTATTTTGAATCCAACCAAATCAACTGTACCTGAAATTACTTCTCTCACAGTTCACACAGGACTTTCTAATCCCTCATTGTTTAACCCTCCGGGATATACAGCACCTTCCATACAGGTATTCAAGGACTTAGTGTTGAAGGATTTAGAGGCACTACCTAAGAAGAAAACTCATAGTGACCCGAGGATTAAGGAGGGATTAAAGGCTCTGTGTGAACGCAAAGATCTCACTATACGCCCCGCGGATAAGGGGGGAGGTATAGTTGTTCTTGACAAGATAGCTTACCATGCAGAAATGAATAAGATTTTGAGCGACACAGATACATATGTACGTCTATTGAAGAATCCAACACAGAATTATAAGAAGGCATTGGCAGATTTGGTTGACACTGGGGCACAGCTGGGTATTCTAGATAAGAAAGAAAAAAGCTATCTAGTACCTGTAGCCCCACGTATCCCCATCATTTATTACCTTCCTAAGGTACATAAAGATGCCAACCATCCTCCAGGCCGCCCAATCATCAGCGGTATAGATTCTGTGACTTCCCGCATAGGGAAATACATAGATTTTCATTTGCAACCAATTGTGCGCTCTATTCCATCGTACCTGAAGGACACTAGGCACACGATTTCCTTATTACAACAGGTAGATTATGGTGAGGGCATACTATTGGTAACGGCTGATGTGTGCTCATTGTACACCTGCATTTCACATGATTTAGGCCTAGCAGCCGTAAAACTATTTTTGTCTAGAGATAATAATTTGCCTGGAACCCAAAAAAGATACATCATGGATCTTTTACAGTTTGCAACAACGCATAACTATTTTTGGTACAATGGAGACTTCTTTTTACAAAAAAAGGGAGTTGCGATGGGAGCCAAATTTGCTCCCAGCCTGGCCAATATCTTTATGGCCAAATGGGAGGAGGATGTCGTCTATGCTTTAAATCGCCCAGAGGTGGTTCTCTGGGTTTGATACATCGACGACATCCTCCTCCTATGGAGGGGAGACCAGGACTCCCTCTGTGGATTTATGTCTGTTCTTAATGACAACAATATTGGCATTAATTTAACCTATGAAACGAGCCATACAAGTATGCACTTTTTGGATTTGGAAATTTTCGTCAGCGATGGTCAATTACAGACAAAAACATTCTTTAAACCCACTGACCGGAATGGGTACATTCCGGTCGACAGCTGTCACCATTCAGCATGGCTAAAGTCTGTACCTCGTAGCCAACTGATGCGAATTAGACGCAACTGTTCTAATATCTCTGACTTTTATCACCAAGCTGATATTCTAAAATCCAGGTTTGTGGATAAGGGTTATAGTCCACATCTGATAGACGCTGAAGTTCGGGGCATTGCTACCATCAGTAGGGATTCACTACTAATAGAGAGAGGTAAATCAGTTCAGGATTCAAAGTATAAATGGTCTTTTTATACCACGTTTTCGTCCCAACACAAACAAATTAGGGACATTTTCCGGAAACACTGGAATGTCCTTAAAAATGATCATGTCCTTGGCCCTTCACTTCCAGATAGGGCAGGTGTGATATATAGGGGAGCTTTTTCTCTGAAAGGACAGATCGCCCCCAATGTGATAGATCCACCCACTATCCCTGTTTTCTTTCCACATTTGAAGGCATATTACCCATGCAAGAAATGCAAAGTGTGCCTAGTTAATCGGTGTGGCAGACAGAAAAGTGATTCCTTCTGTTCCACTTCAACAGGAATAGAATACAAGATGAAGCACTTTACCACATGTGCGACTCGATTCATCGTATATTTGCTTACCTGCCCCTGCGGGAAGCAATACGTAGGGCGGACGATTCGCACGTTTTCAATCAGGGTGGGTGAACACCTTACCAGTATCCGGAAAGGAAAAACCAATCATAGTGTCCCAAGACACTATTTGGAATCACATAATAAAGATCCTAGAGGGACCACGTTTGTGATCATAGACAAATTTGTTCCCCATTGGAGGGGGGAGTCTGGGGTTAGAGGGGTCTCTAGACTTGAGACTTATTGGATTTACCAATTAAAATGTTATAGGCCTTATGGACTCAACATTGATTGGGACATTAATGCGTTTATTAACCAAGCATAATGGGTATAATTAATCCTTTGTTAATCCGCCCCCCCCCCTGGTCTCGGATTTTTATCAATACTTTTTTCCCCTTTTTTAATTTATTGCTCCACCCCTTATATGTTTTTAATTATTTTTAATTCTAACATAACATAAAATAGCCAGCATATAGCCTCTATATGAGTGACCTTTGTTGATTCAGGTTTAATATGTTTCATATGTCATCTTAAATTATATTGTGGACTTGATATAGTCCGTACAAGTGATATAGCTGTATGGATGTCATTCATATATATGTCTATGCTCAGAATGTGCCCGCCTTCTGGGATATAATACATTGACATCCACATTATAAATTTAAATGTAGTATTATTTTATTAAATTTGTGTGATTTTATAATCACATCAGGAAAGCGACTCCTCATGGTCGGATTTCCATATGCATCACCCTGATATGGTGTGTGCTGTTTTTCCCGAGTGCGGTGGTTGTTTGCTGGCATATATTGGGAGACAGGCTGGCGATGTGGAGTCGTTCTGCTTTATTGCGTTACGACTACAATTCCCAATCCTCCTTGCGCGCAATCATGGCGTACATGGAGACACCCACGTGAGGTTGTGAGTGATCGCATCCATGTGACGTCTGCAATCAATGATGGAGATGGGAGACACGCCGGCTGGTTTGTGTTGCTTTGCTTAGTTGCATCGCAACTACAACCCCCAGGATGCCTTGCGCACATGCACGTCGGAGGACATGCGTGCCGATGACGCGATGACGCTGTTAGTCACGTCGAGGGCGCATTAGATCTGCTGATTCGGTGAAAAGATACACATGACCTGGCCATGTGATGCAGAAACCCGGTCATGTGACACGGAGACGCTCTGATCCCGGAAGTGAGAGGCACATTCGCACACAGGGGCGCCGAATTAAGGTAATTTCTCTTCCTATATATAGCGTGGGGGTCACCAGGATGGCGTGTACCCCAGTTGATGTCTCATTAGACGAAACGCGTCGGGTTTACATGCCAGCCTTGGTGCTCACTCCACGCATTTTTGTAATACAGAGCTGCTGATATATTTTTGGGATTTGTTGGTTTGTTTGTTTTGGTTTTTTTTTTTCCCTGAGAAGTTTTAAAGTTTTTAAAGGAGTTTGCTTTGGACTGTTTAATTGTTCAGTGAGACCTTTATTGGGTGTTTTTATTCTTTGATAAATAAAATCCCATCTTGGATTTACACTATGTGGAGAATTCTTTTCCCATTTGTTGCATGGTGACACTACGCATATGGTGAAATTCTGGTGTCATACTTTGACTTATCGCATTGGAAGTGAAAGTTACGTTGGAAAACCTCGGGATATACTCTCTGGAACGTCGTAAGGACGCTGAGGAAAGACTGTCCCCAGGATATACATCTATCAGTCCCGGGCGTGGACACAAGCTCGATTGATCCACCGCCGTACGGCGAGTTGGATCTACAACATCCGGTAAGAGTATACACCCTTTACTCACTTTCCATTGGCATATATCACCTTTAAGTGTTGCAACATAGAAAACGCATAAATCCAAGGAACTGGTCTGGACTGTACCTACCATTCATTACACACCTGACGTGGTGTTGATGCAGTGTTGATGTTGGTATCAGATCACACATTCACCGAGAGACTTTCTTCCTTTTTTTTTTTTTTTTTTCTCACAGAAAATTGGACACTAATATATATTGTGGATCACTTTCACATATGATATTCATGTCATTTTATATTTTTTCAGTGTTAGGTTAATTTACCTATTTAAATTTATTTATATATTTCACGCCATTGCACATATTGAATTTTTGCAGGGTATATGCACTTTTTTACATAAGTGTACAGAACCACTATCAGGTTCAACACGATATACGGGTCTTTATATAGACCAATTACCAACCAGACATTTTATATATATATATTTTTCTGTTTGCACATAGCGCCACACTTTATTTATTATTTTTCCTTTACACTATTGTCAGTTGTTGTGTAGGCTGCTAGAAATTTGAAGGTTGGCGCAGTATTTTTCCTATTTTAATGGTGCATGTATGCCCATCATTAGAAGTGGGTGGATGAAGGGCGGTATTCTAATGGTGGGCATACCCACCGATCAATCTCTTTTTTCGTTCAGCCAACTGGCTGCATGAAAAAAAAAGATTACAATACATGTCCAACAAGGACCAGCAACGTACTGGTATGTTGCTGGACTTTGAATGTTTATACCAGAATTATGCCTGCGGGTTTAGGTATCATCTTGGTATCATTCTTTTCAGCCAGCGGCCGGCTTTCATGTAAAAGCAATCCTAGCGGCTAATTAGCCTCTGGACTGCTTTTACAAGCAGTGGGAGGGAATGTCCCCCCCCCGGATATAAAAAGCGCCATTGGGAAATTGGGAAAGCATTTTATCACACCGATCTTGGTGTGGTCAGATGCTTTGAGGGCAGAGGAAATATCTAGGGTCTAGAAGACCCCAGTTTTTTCAAAAAAGAGTACCTGTCACTACCTATTGCTATCATAGGGGATATTTACATTCCCTGAGGTAACAATAAAAATTATAAAAAAAAAATATATGGAAGGAACAATTTAAAAAAAAAAAAAAAAAAAGCACCCCTGTCCTGCCCTGCTTTTGCCCAATAGCGAACGCAAGCATCGGTCTGGCGTCATATGTAAACAGCAATTGCACCATGCATGTGAGGTATCACCGCGAAGGTCAGATCGAGGGCAGTAATTTTAGCAGTAGACCTCCTCTGTAAATCTAACGGGGTAATCTGTAAAGGCTTTTAAAAATGTATGTAGTTTGTCGCCAATGCGCGTTTGTGCGAAATTTTAAAGCATGTCGTGTTTGGTATCTATGTACTCGGCCTAAGATCATCTTTTTTATTTCATCAAACATTTGGGCAATATAGTGTGTTTTAGTGCATTAAAAAAAAGTCTATTTTTCCCCCAAAAAATGTGTTTGAAAAATCGCTGCGCAAATACTGTGTAGAAAAAAAAAATGCAACACCCACCATTTTAATCTGTAGGGCCTTTGCTTTAAAAATATATATAATGTTTGGGGGTTCAACATAATTTTCTTGGAAAAAAGAAAAAATGTTTTCATGTAAACAAAAAGTGTCAAAAAGGGCTTTGTCTTCAAGTGGTTAGAAGAGTGGATGTAAGCTTCCTAATGTTGTGTATAAAATGCCAGAACAGTTCAAAACCCCCCAAATGACCCCATTTTGGAAAGTAGACACCCCAAGTTATATACTGAGAGGCATGTCGAGTCCATGGAATATTTTATATGTTGACACAAGTTTATTTTTTTTTTGCACAAAATTGTCACTAAATGATATATTGCTCAAACATGCCATGGGCATATGTGGAATTACACCCCAAAATACATTCTGTTGCTTCTCCTGAGTACGGGGATACCACATGTGTGAGACTTTTTGGGAGCCTAGCCGCGTACGGGACCCCAAAAACCAAGCACCGCCTTCAGGCTTTCTAAGGGTGTAAATTTTTGATTTCACTTCTCACTGCCTATCACAGTTTCGGAGGCCATGGAATGCCCAGATGGCATAAAACCCCCCAAATGACCCCATTTTGGAAAGTAGACACCCCAAGCTATTTGCTGAGAGGTATTGTGAGTATTTTGCAGATCTCGCTTTTTGTCACAAAGTTTTGAAAATTAAAAAAAAAAAAAATATATATATATTTTCTTTCTTCATTTTCAAAAACAAATGAGAGCTGTAAAATACTCACCATGCCTCAAAATCTCATGATACATGGCCCCATTCATTCTTTCATGTACACAGGTCAGGCGTCCTGTTCCCTTTGCAGAGAAACAGCCCCAAAGCATGATGTTGCCACCCCCATGCTTCACAGTAGGTATGGTGTTCTTTGGTTGCAACTCAGCATTCTCTCTCCTCCAAACAGGACGAGTTGTGTTTCTACCAGTTCTACTTTGGTTTCATCTGACCATATGACAATCTCCCAATCCTCTTCTGGATTATCCAAATGCTCTCTAGCAAACCTCAGACGGGCCTGGACATGTACTGGCTTAAGCAGGGGGACACGTCTGACACTGCAGGATCTGAGTCCCTGGTGGCGTAGTGTGTTACTGATGGTAGCCTTTGTTACGTTGGTCCCAGCTCTCTGCAGGTCATTCACTAGGTCCCCCTGTGTGGTTCTGGGATTTTTGCTCACCGTTCTTGTGATCATTTTGACCCCACAGGGTGAGATCTTGCGTGGAGCCCCAGATCGAGGGAGATGATCAGTGGTCTTGTATGTCTTCTATTTTCTAATTATTGCTCCCACAGTTGATTTCTTCACACCAAGCTGCTTGCCTATTGCAGATTCAGTCTTCCCAGCCTGGTGCAGGTCTACAATTTTGTTTCTGGTGTCCTTCGTCAGCTCTTTGGTCTTCACCATAGTGGAGTTTGGAGTGTGACTGTTTGAGGTTGTGGACAGGTGTCTTTTATACTGATAACAAGTTCAAACTGGTGCCATTAATACAGGTAATGAGTGGAGGACAGAGGAGCCTCTTAAAGAAGAAGATACAGGTCTGTGAGAGCCAGAAATCTTGCTTGTTTGTAGGTGACCAAATACTTATTTTCCACCATAATTTGCAAAAAAAAATATTTCCAAATCAGACAATGTGATTGTCTGGATATGTTTCCACATTTTGTCTCTCATAGTTGAGGTATACCTATGATGACAATTACAGGCCTCTCTCATCTTTTTAAGTGAGAGAACTTGCACAATTGGTGGCTGACTAAATACTTTTTTGCCCCACTGTAGTTCTAGATGGTCACACACTATACCTGTTTTTTTTTTTGTTTTAGAGACAAACTGGGGAATTCATAAATATAATCTTTGACACATCTTTAGAATTCTATTGTGTCTGCCAGTGCTTGCCTGAAATTCATGCATCTGAGATAGGTACATCATTTTGGGCAAGCATTGCCATTTGTCTTGTACATTTGAAGATTTCATTTCCTGCTGCTCCTTTAGGCCCCATGCACACGAGAGGCTGGTGCAAACTCTTCTGAACACACGTTTTTAAAGGCTAAAACCGGCGTTTAAAAACGCCCGTTTTACCGCGTTTGCGTCTATAGGCGTTTAGTTAAGAAACATCATAAGGCCCTCCCTAAGCTCAAAAAACAGTATTATTTAACCATTTCAGCCATTTTGGGAGACCAGCAGCGGAGAGAGCAGCAGTGTACTTATATTTAGCGTATCACTTGCCATATCATCTGCCACAAGCTGTGGATTGTCCACTTGCCACGTCACCTGCCACGTCACCTGCCACGTCACCTGCCACGTCACCTGGCCATGTCACCTGCCACAATTTGTGGATTGTCCACCTGCCACGTCACCTGCCACGTCACCTGGCCACATGACCTGGCCACGTCACCTGCCATAATTTGTGGATTGTCCACCTGCCACATCACCTGCCACGTCACCTGGCCACGTCACCTGCCACAAGTTGTGGATTTCCACTTGCCACGCCACCTGCCACATCACCTGGCCACGTCACATGCCACAATTTGTGGATTGTCCACCTGCCACGTCACCTGGCCACGTCACCTGCCACAAGTTGTGGATTGTCCACTTGCCACGTCACCTGCCACATCACCTGGCCACGTCACCTGCCACAATTTGTGGATTGTCCACCTGCCACATCACCTGGCCACGTCACCTACCATGTCACCTGCCACAAGTTGTGGATTGTCCACCTGCCACGTCACCTGCCATGTCACCTGCCACAATTTGTGGATTGTCCACCTGCCACGTCACCTGCCACGTCACCTGGCCACGTTACCTGCCACAAGTTGTGGATTGTCCACTTGCCACGTCACCTGGCCACGTCACCTGCCACAATTTGTGGATTTCCACCTGCCACGTCACCTGGCAACATCACCTGCCACAAGTTGTGGATTGTGTACTTGCCACGTTACCTGTCACAAGTTGTGGATTGTCCACTTGCCACGTCAACTGCCACAAGTTGTGGATTGTCTACAGTGCAATGCAAGCAATTACAGTTTTTTTTTTTATTTTTTTTTAATGGTTTTTCATCATTTGCCATAATTTTTGAGATTTCTAATGTAAAAAAATAGGTCACCTTTAAAAACGCTTATAAACGCAAACGCGGCAAAAAGCCGGTACCGCGTTTAGCCGCGCTTAGCGTCTAAGACGTGGAAAACTTTTGCGTCTGAACTCATTTTTTTGCTTCTAGAAAAACGAGGTTAAACGTAACTGCTTGTAAATGCCAAAAAACGAGAGTGTGTGCATGGACACATAGGATAACATTGAATGGGTTCAGGGGCAGTTGAAAAAAGCATCCAACTGCCTCTGAACGCGCGTTTAACAGCAAATAACAGCGTCTCGTGTGCATGGGGCCTTACTGTTCAATCAGCAGGCTGGGAGCAGAGAGAGGACATCACTGTATCACATCTATAATCTATAACTGTAACACAGAAAGTGGTGTCATCTGCAAGGCTCTGCTGTTTGACAGGGCTGTGTAAATCTAATGCCGCGTAGACACGGCCGTTTTTCTCGTCGAGAAAAACTACATTTTTCCCATTCGATGAGAAAAACGATAGTCTGTGGGCTTTCTGTCGTTTTTTTCGACGAGAAAAACAGCATTAAATACGACGAGAAAAATTAGAACATGTTCTAATTTTTCTCGTCGTTTTTTTGACATGTTTTCCGCGGCAGTGTTTCCCATAGTTTTTCTCGACAAGAGAAAAAACGACGTGAAGAACGACCGTGCAAGCCGTTCCCTCGTTTTTAATGACATTATTCACGGCGGTTTTTTAACCGCCGTGAATAATGATCGTGTGTACGCGGCATAAGAACTGCATAGCCTGAACTTCAGCCTTAGTTTGGGTTTAAATCTTCCCCACTCCGAAAAAAACGATATATATGTATACATATATATATATATATATATATATATATATATATATATATGTAGCAATACCCCCAGCTAAGAGGGCTGCTGGTATTATTTTTCGGGCCTGTAACACTCTGCTGCCAACCCCCAGTAACTGGCTCTACCCTCCCTTGGCACAGCTAGTGAGACTAAAGGATTGTGAGACCCGTAGGCTATGGGTATCACAATACTGCAGATAACATACACAGTAATCACACCACACAACGTGTCTGCTTAATCACTAATGCGTTTACTGAATAAAATAAGATTTGGATTAGACAGTAGTACATCTATCAATGCAGAGCCCTGCAATAAGATCTAGTCAGCATATAACACAGGTATACAATCCCCTTAATCCTGTGCACCTCAATTAACAAACCCCGCTTGCAAGCTTCCCCCTCATGGGCAAGATGGCGCCCAGCAATGTCTCTACTCTATTCAGTCAGGCCTGACTACTTAGTTCACAATGTTTCTGTAGAGAAGGATCTTCGCTAGCAATGGTGGTGCACTTTGTAGGTTATTTGTAATCCACAGGGTGTGAAACAATTAGCTGCTGATTGTGCGACAAAGGATTTAACTAAGGCTGCACGGCACACTGTCCCTCTGGTGAGCAGCTCAACTTGATAAACGATGGGCCCTAAGCAAAAGATACTGGGCCTAAAGAGTAACTTAAGAAATCTTCGAGCAAGTTCTCTCTCACCCAACCGAACCAGTCCGTGCGGCCGACTTCCACCACTGTGTGTCCCACACACAGTCTCACGATACCCGGGGTCTCTGATTCTTCCGGCGAGTCTTGGAAGGTAGATACTTGAGAGGTCTCAGGGATTCTTCCGTGAAGGGTAGAAGGCTCTTTGGATCCACAGGGCCCAACTCTCGGGCCTAGTCCGGAACAGCAGACACAGCACAGAGTTCCACTTGCTAGGCGGGCGATGTCCAAAGAGACCCCCGTCCTGCTCCGCCCCTCCTTATATAGTCCAACCCCAGCAGACCTTGTGCCGGGCCCAAAGGAACTGTGGGTATCCCATTGCATACTGGGTAAGGTAGTCTCTAGGGCTATTTAAAGCAACACCCCGCCACATATATATATACAAAAACAAAGGTTTCACTTTAGTAATGATGTAGTAGTATATAAATACAGTATCTCACAAAAGTGAGTACATCCCCCACATTTTTGTAAATATTTTATTATATCTTTTCATGTGACAACACGGAAGACATGACACTTTGCTATAATGTAAAGTAGTGAGTGTACAGTTTGTATAACATTGTAAATTTGCTATCCCCTCAAAATAACTCAACACACAGCCATTAATGCCTAAACCACTGGCAACAAGTACACTGCTAAGTGAATATGTCCATATTGGGCCCAAATTGTCAATATTTTGCGTGGCCACCATTATTTTTCAGCACTGCCTTTACCCTCTTGGGCATGGAGTTCACCAGAGCTTCACAGGTTGCCACTGGAGATGCTTAATAGGGTTTAGGTCTGGAGACATGCTTGGCCAGTCCATCACCTTTACCCTCAGCTTCTTTAGCAAGGCAGTGGTTGTCTTGGAGGTGTGTTTGGGGTCGTTATCATGTTGGAATACTGCACTGTGGCCCAGTCTCTGAAGGGGGGGGATCATGCTCTGCTTCAGTATGTCACAGTACATGTTGGCATTCATGGTTCCCTCAATGTACTCTAGCTCCCCAGTGCCGGCAGCAGTCATGCAGACCCAGACAATGACACTCCCGCCACCATGCTTGACTGTAGGCAAAACACACTTGTCTTTGTACTCCTCACCTGGTTGTTGCCACACACGCTTGACACCATCTGAACCAAATACGTTTATATCTCATCAGACCGCAGGACATGGTTCCAGTAATCCATGTCCTTAGTCTGCTTGTCATCAGCGAACTGTTTGCAGCCTTTTTTAATTTCAATAAATTTTTATTGGTAATGCATCCAAAACATTAACAAGAGTATCGACTATAGCAGAAGAAGTAGTCGATATTTGGCATTAACATAACATAAAGATATACATCCTTAATAGTTCAATATTAATCAATACTGCTTATCCAGTTATTTCGCTAAAATCGGTGACAAAGTGAGGGTATATCTATCTCTGAAACTGTAAGAGAAAGTCTGCTCATAAATATGTGCTAGGATATGTAATCCATCCCCTAGCGCCCCATATGGGTGCACACTGCGCCAAGGGAACGGTCCCACACCCTTATTTATTAATTTTTATTCTGTGGGACTCCTATCCTACGTCTTTAGATTGTTGTTCCAGTATATCAGTTGTGGTCATGGTATGTCATGTTTGCAGTTAGCTTCGGTGTAGAACGGACCAACTAAAAGATGAAGGGTTGTGAACATATGTCTGGTAATATAAAGCAGTTCTTTGCATATTATGTATCGGTAGGATGAAGGATAAAATAATAAATGAATAAAAGAAAAGTAGAAAGAAAAAGAAGGGGGATGGGGGGATGTGGTGCACATGGGATGTGGGTTCCTCCTCCCTAGCCAGGGAGAAAGTGTTCAATTTAGCGGTTGTCAGATTGTTTCAGGTGGTATCATAACTACGGTACCACTCGACCCAAGGATTCCAAGTCTGACACTTGGATGTATAATTGCCTTGAGAGGCCGCGAACATAAGTTCGTAAGAAATATGTAGGTTTGTGGTTTTTATCACATCTTTGAGGGTGGGGGTCTCTACTTTTAGCCAGCGTCTTGTGAGTTCTAATCGGGCGCTAGAGAGGATCTGGATAGTTATATTTCTCATAGAGTGGGGTATTGTCTCAATTCCCAAAGATAGTAAGGCCATACTGGAGTTATTAGGACACTGATGTTTAGTGACGTTGTTAATAATGCGAAAGACGTTGAGCCAATAATTTCGTATTTTGGGGCACGCCCATAGGATATGTGAAATAGAACCCCTGTGGCCGCAACTCCTCCAACATAATGGAGACGCGTCAGGATTGAACCCTGCTAACCGTGTGGGGGTTAAATACCATCTCAGGTATATCTTTTGGTGAAGTTCCCATAGATTTACACATTTAGTGGCTTTGTAGATGGACGAGATGGCCTGTTGCCACTGTTCAATGGTGTATGACATATTGAGATCGATTTCCCAAGTTCTCATAGTAGGAGATTTGATACAAATCGATTTAAGATGTAGAAGATCATAGAATAGGGAAATACCCTTACTGGCAGTCTTGGGGTTAGTCAGGTATAGGTAGATTTTCCAGGGGACTTTCGTATTAATGTTCGATTTGGATGTCAATAGATGGGAGATTTGTAAGTATGTAAACTGGTTTCTAGGTTCTAAGTTATTGTCGATCTGTAGTGCTCTGAAGGACTTCAACGCAGGGCCTATGTAAAGATCATCAATGGAACTGATCCCCCTTATGTACCCAGTGGTTAATAGTCAGGTCAGGTATCAGTAGCGCTAAGCTTGTGATAGGTACAGGAATAGATTTCATAGGGATATCTGTTACGGGTAAATTTAGAAGTACCTTCCATGTAGATAGGGAGGCTTCCATAGTAGGTGAGAGTTTTGAGGAGCAGCGGGGCATGTGCTCATAGGTCAGTAGCAAGTCATTCAGTCTATGAGTAGGAGCTTGGAACATTTCCAGAGCTTGCCATCTCATTGTATGGCTGCCAGGGAACCAGGATTTTAGTTGTGCTAGAATTGCTGCATAGTAGTAATCTTTTAATAACACATGCCCCACTCCTCCCGCCCCTCTTGTTTTAATCAGTTTGTGGAATGCACATTTGGCTCTTTTTCCTTGCCAGAGGAATCCATTGATCATGGACTGCGCCCGGGCAAAGAAATTGTTTGGCACTGGTATAGTAAGGGTTCTAAATAGATATAGAAGCTGGGGGAGTAACATCATCTTAAATGCCGCTAGACGCCCCGACCAGGTTGATTCTGTCTTAGATAAAGATAGCAATTTTTGAGGTAGAGTTAATAGGTAATGAGTGTAATTAGCTTCCATAATCTTATTTGTGTCTGCGGTCAGTGTCACCCCTAAGTAATTTATGCCTTCCGTGGCCCATTTGTATGGGAACTGCTTTTTGAGATTATCACACGTGAGATTATCTATTCCTAAACCCAGGATATACAATTTGTTGTCATTAACCTTGTAATAGGAGACTTTGTTGAATAAGCTTAAGGCTTCATGAGCCGCCAGAGAGGAGCCCACTTTTGTCAATATCATGATGATGTCGTCAGCAAAGAGACTGATAGAGTGACTATCTTGGCCTATGGGAAATCCTAGTATTTTTGGGTGGTTTCTAACGTAAATGGCTAAAGGTTCCATTAACAGGTTGAAAATTAGGGGGGATAGAGGGCATCCTTGTCTGGTTCCGTTTGTAATATTGAATGTTGTGGATATAGTGCCAGACATAAAGACTTTGGCTGAAGGTTTGGAGTATAAAGCCATAATGGCTGAAAATATAGGGCCTATGAACCCAAATGATTCCATTACTTTGGCTAGATACAACCAGTGTATTCGATCGAAGGCTTTCTCCACATCCAACGTTAGGAGCAGAGAAGGCCTTCGTTGCACTTTTGCTAGATGTATGATATTAATCATGCGTCTAGTCGCATCAGAGGTTTGCCTATGTTTGGTAAAGCCTGACTGGTCGGGATGAATTAGAGTGGGTAAAATATCCAGTAGGAGAGAGGCCAAGAGTTTAGCGTACAGTTTCAAATCAATATTTAATAATGAGATTGGTCTAAAGTTGGACGGGGTGGTGGGCTCCTTTCCTGGCTTTGGAAGGGCGACCACTAGAGCTTCTAACATCTCTGGAGGGAAGGAGGCCGAGGCAGCCGCTGATGCGAACACCGGGGCCAAAAAGGGGGTCAATATATTTTTAAATTCTTTATAATATTCACTGCAAAACCCATCTGGTCCCGGTGATTTATTCATGGGTAAGGAGTCTATAGTTTTCTGAATTTCTTCTTCAGAGAATGGACGGTTAAGAGATTGTAATTGTTGAGGTGACAATTTGGGTATTGACAGTTTCTCCAAGAAATCATTAATGACCTCAGGGGTCGGTTGTATAGTGGCGGCGTCATTTTTTAAATTGTACAGGGATCCGTAATAGTGGCTGAAAGCATCCGCAATTTTTTGAGGATGGAATTCTTTCTGGTTGGTAACTGGGTGTAGAATGAACGGAATTCTAGACCTGTACCTATGGCCTTGGAGATTCTGAGCTAGGAGTTTCCCTGCCTTATTACCATTAGCGTAGTAATTCATTTTAAGTCTTTTGGTGGCTTTTTTGAAGCTATCCAATAGATGTAGCTTGAGTTCATACCTAAGTTGTGTCAATTTTTGGGAGATACTTTGGTCAAGCAATGCCTTGTTTTGGGTTTCCAATTCTGAGATCTGTTTTGTTAGTTCTACTGTTCGCTGCTGCCTCCGTCTCCTCACCCCCACGCCTATTTGAATAAACATACCTCTTATAAACGCCTTATGGGCGTTCCACATTATAAAAGGACATTGCACAGAATTAGCATTGTCTTTAAAAAAATTATTTAGATGGTTTACGATTTGCTCTTTAGTGGTAGTCTGTTGCAGTAAAAAAGTGTTCAACCTCCACACTGGGCTAGGTCTGGAATAGGTGGAGTTGGTAAGTGTCAGTACAATTGATGCATGGTCTGACCATGTTATAGAGTTGATGCGGACATCTTTGGTATTTAGCAGGATCTGTTGGTCAACTATGGCAAGATCAATCCTGGTATATACCTTATGGGGTGCAGAAAAGAAAGTAAAGTCTCTCTCATTACCATGTAAACACCTCCAGGCATCGTAAACATCATATTTCCTGAGAGAAGAACTTAATGAAGGGGGGCTGCGCATGGGTTTGGACGTAGAGTCCATTGTTGGATCCAGGGTAAGGTTGAAGTCCCCACACAGGATAAGTGGTCCTTTTTGGCATTTCCTGATTCTTCTCATCAGTTTGTTGAAAAATTGCACCTGGTGTTTCTTAGGGGAGTAGGCAGTCACTAGAGTATACGGTGCAGAGTTAATCGTACAGACTAGAATCAGGTATCTGCCCAAGGGATCCTGGATCTCCTGATGTAACGTAAACGCTACTGAATCGCGAACGGCTATCAGGACTCCTTTAGTTTTGGAGTCAGCATTAGCTGTAAATACAAATGGGAAGTTCTTGTGTGTACATTTTGGTGGCGCTCTCCTGCAAAAATGTGTCTCCTGAGCACATAGAATGTCTCCTTTGTGTAACAGTGCTTCTTGCCACAGAGACTTGCGTTTCATGGGGTGGTTGAGCCCCTTGGTGTTAATAGAAACTATGTTAACAGACATAGTCTATGTATAGAGTAAGTCTTGAAACTGAGATGAAGTCTCTATCTCAACACTTGGTCTATATATAACTGTTGTGCTGAAGGTGTTGTGTTGGTGATAGGACTTACTTGTTTGAATCCGCTGAGGTGTTGTCGGTACCGTAAAGGGTTGCAGGTGGTTAATGTCTCTGTTAGTGATTGATGTTTCCGCTGTTATCTTCCAGGAGATTTCTCGCTTTGTAGATATGACGTTGAACTCGGAGCGGTGTCGACCACATCCCATGTGCACAAAACAAAGAGTTGGGGAGAGAAAAGAGAAAAAAAAAGAAGAAAAAATAGAAAAGAAAATAGGAAACAAACAACAGGAGGAGAACAAGAAGAGGTTAACAGTCAACTTTGTTACATTCACCTTAATGTAACTCAACTTGGGGGTATTAGTACCCGATGACAGCTTATCACTGTTGGATATTGTTGGGGGATAAGTTCTGTTCTAGCGACTCCAATGGTCAGGGACAAGGTGCATTTGCAATTCCATCCTAGAGTGTTTAGGAGTGGGAAGAGGCATTGTTGGTGGTGATTGCCTTCCACTCTTGTGAGAGTCGGCGGGGGTTACTTGCTGTAGCAGGATCCTCTTGAAGGTCTGGTAAGATATCCCATTCTCTCAAGAGAGCAATACCCCTCTCCAGGGAATTCACGGTGTATGTGTGGTTATTCCTGGTAACCGTTAGTTTTGTGGGGTAGCCCCATCTATACACGATTTTGTGATTGCGTAGTGCTTTTGTCACCGTGTTCAGGCTTTTGCATTTCTGTAATGTGTATTGTGACAAATCCGCGAAAAACTGCAGGTTTTGGCACTGTGCAGGAATCTGGTCATGTTTTCTCATTACAGACATAAGTTGCTCCTTAACATGAAAGAAGTGTAGTCTAAGAATTACATCTCTGGGTATTTGGTCAGGCAGATGGGTGGGTTTAGGTAGTCGATGGATTCTGTCGATGGTTATGTCTAAATCCGTAAGTGATGGTACGAGGGATTTGAATATGGCGACAGCGTGGGTGGCTAGATCTGATTGCAGTACAGATTCAGGAATCCCTCTTATCTTTAGATTGTTCTTTCTGGATCTGTCCTCTAAGTCTGCCATTTTAGCTTTGATCCATTCGGAATCTGCTTCAGCTTCCTCATGGACATCCACTAGCTCATTTATGGCAGAAGCATATTCCCCCATCTTAGACTCTATATGATCCACCCTGTTCCCCACCTCTTGTATATCTCTGTTGGTACGATGCATGTACCCTGCCAAATCCGATTGCAGGGTGCTTCGTAGTGATAAAAGCATGTCTTTTAAGACGGTGTCCATGACCGGCAAGTTTTGTGTGGGGAAAGATTCAATGGACTCTGGGAGTTCTCTGGTATCATCTCCTGAGACTGAGGCCGGGCTCCCCGCTCTATCTAATCCCTCGGCATCTAGCCTAGGTTTAGTCTTTGCTGGGCTGCAAGTGGATGGTGTAGAAGGATAGTGCCCTCTATCATCCGTGGAGTCACTTATTTGGGAACGATTACCTTTTTGTGAGGATCGCTGATGCCTCGAGGCTTCCGGAGATGAGTAGGCCTCAGCGCCATCTTGCCCCTCGGCCTTGCCGCTCGTGGGATAAAAATCCGTCAGGCGCTGCAGCTTTTTGTCCTTTCTTCTCTTCCCGGACATGATTATTGAGACTCGGTACTGTGTCCGCCGTCTGTATCGGTGATTCCGCTGTGGATGGTCGATTTGTGCCGCTATCGTCCCTGAGTTCGCCGGAGCTCCGCTAACACACGTCCATCCGGCTCGCTCGCTAGGCCACGCCCCCGTTTGCAGCCTTTTTTGTGCATCATCTTTAGAAGAGGCTTCCTTCTGGGATGACAGTCATTCAAACCAATTCGATGCAGTGTGCGGTGTATAGTCTAAACACTGACAGGCTGACTCCCTACCCCTTCAACCTCTGCAGCAATGCTGGCAGCACTCATATGTCTATTTCCTGAAGACAACCTCTGGATATGACGCTGAGCATGTGCACTCAACTTCTTTGGTGGATCGTGGGGAGGCCTGGTCTAAGTAGAACCTGTCCTGTTAAACCACTGTATGGTCTTGGCCACTGTGCTGCAGCTCAGTTTCAGGGTCTTAGCAATCTTCTTATAGCCTAGGCCAGGGGTCTCACACTGGTGGCCCTCCAGCTGTTGCAGAACTACAATTCCCATGATGCATTGCAAGGCTAAACAGTTACAAGCATGACTTCCATAGGTAGAGGCATGATGGGACTTGTAGTTCCACAACAGCTGGAGGGCCGCAGGTTTGAGACCCCTGGCCTAGGCCATCTTTATGTTGAGTAACAATTCTTTTTTTCAGATCCTCAGAGAGTTCTTTGCTATGAGGTGCCATGTTGAACTTCCAGTGACCAGTATGAGAGAGTGAGAGCGATAACACCAAATTTAACACTAAATTTGACCATGTAACACTAATGAGTCACATGACTCCGGGGAGGTAAAATGGCTAATTGGGCCAAATTTGGACATTTTCACTTAGGGGAGGTACTCACTTTGTTGCCAGCGGTTTAGACATTAATGGCTGTGTGTTGAGTTATTTTGAGGGGACAGAAAATTTACACTGTTATACAAGCTGTACACTCACTACTTTACATTGTAGCAAAGTGTCATCTCTTCATCTCTTCAGTGTTGTCACATGAAAAGATATAATAAAATATTTAAAAAAATTTGAGGGGTGTATTCACTTTTGTGAGATACTGTGTATATATATATATATATATATATATATATATATATATATATATATATATGTAGCGGGTGGTTATATTTAAGGGAAGTATCTGAGTGGTAAAAAGGCTCAGGTACGCTAATTGTTAGGGTTTGTGGACCATTTTGGCTCGTGGAGGATATCAGTGGTGTTCAGTTCCCTGTGACCTATAGGTGGCGCTGTCGCCATAGGCCGGGGTTGAACCACCATTGGAGGGCTGTGCCTTTTTGTGTCCCCTCGCGGCAGTAGTACGGCGGGGCGGGGAACCTGCCATGCCTGCCGGAAGAGGGTATAAAAGGGGCAGACATCTTCCGGTTGAGGTCCGATCCCCAGGCACCTTCAGCCTGGGGGCTGCTGTTCGTGACACCCAGGTGCCCTTGGCCTGGGTGTGTGTGAGGATGGTCTCTGGGTGCTCCTAGGCCCAGAGACTGAACTGCTGTTCCATCCCCAGACACCTTAGGTCTGGGGGTGAGGTACTTTTGAGAAGGCAAGGGACCCAGCAACCTTTGGCTGGGTTCTGCGAGGGATCGAGGGCTCCCAGGGATCCGCCTCGTGAGGGGACCCGTATCCAGGATCGAGGAGGCCAGGGAGGTGACTCTTTCTGAAGACCCAGCGCAGAGTCGTGGTGACAGAAGGGGCCTCTGGTAACTCTCCGGAGGGATGTTTTCTCCCTACAGAGGCCTAACTATTCAAGGAAGGAAAAGTGCATGTTCTGTAGGTCATAGTGGCAGTGACTCTACGCACACCAAGTCAGTGGTAGTGACTACAACTGTTCATCAAGTCAGTGGCAGTGACTATAACTATTCACCAAGTCAGTGGCAGTGACTGTGTACCAAGCTGTTCGTGCTAATCAGAACAGTGCTCCCCGAATCAACGCTAAGTTTGTGCCTGGACCTCTTCCCACCTTATCTGAACTGTTCTTGTCCCAACCTGTCTGCTCTCACAGAGACTATTTATTGTTCTCATAAATAAATATTGAGTTTGACTCTCAGTTGGTGTGGACAGTCGTTTTACTGGGGAGAACTAAAGGATTTGTTTCTGGCTACCGCAGAAATGAGATCAGCTCGGGAGGAGTCTAACGCCAACTGCAGGCAGGCCCGAGAAATCTAACACCGCTCAACCTCCCCATCCAGGAGGGTATGGGCTTGTGGTGCGGTGTGCCTCAGTCTTTCCTGCGGAGGAGCCAAGGAGAGAAAAGCAGGTAAAGTCTGGGGTTGGTGCACTATATATATATATATATATATATATGTATATATATATATATATATATATATACCTGTATATATAATATATATATATTGCATAGGTGACCACCAGTATAATCTTCCTTTCAGCCAGATTACGCTTTCTCTCAATTTTGCCCTAGTGTATTTGCACAATTATATGTATTAGTGACATGAAAAAGTTGTTTGTAAGCTCCTCAGAGGAGGGATATAAGCCTGTAAGCTCCTCAAAGGTGGGAATTAAACCTGCAAGACCAAAAGAGGTGGGGACTGAACCTGTAATCCTCAGAGTTGAGACCTGTAAACTCCTCAGAGATGAGGACTGAATTCAAAGGCTCACTATTCTCTCTTATGGGCAACAAGATATTTTGTTATGTATAAAATAAATTAATACAATAATAATGAGTTAATTCTCTTTTGGGATGACATACAGAAAATAAAACCAAGTCACAGCATGAGCTAAACAATACACGCTCCCATGGTGGACTAAAGCTTCCATTCTTAAAGGAGCACTATACCTTTTTTTTTTTTTGCTTAAAAATAACAAACATGTTATACTTACCTCCACTGTGCAGCTCGTTTTGCACACAGTGGCCCCGATCCTGGTCTTCTGGGGTCCCTCGGCGGCTGTCTTGGCTCCTCCCCGCAAGGACTCCACACCTTAATGCGAGTGAGCTCGCATGGTGTGGAGTGATTGCGGGCGCGCTCCCGTGATACAGCGGCGGCCATAGCCGCCGACTGTATCACTCGGCCCCGCCCCCCGGCGTGCCGCGTCATTGGATGTGATTGACAGCAGCGCCAGCCAATGGCTGCGCTGCTTTCAATCTATCCAGTGTAGCCAATCGGCGGCCAGGCAGAAAAACGAAGAGGATGACGGGGACGAGCATGGGACTTTCGATGGGCCAGGTAAGAAAAACGGGGGCTCGGGGGGGGGGGGCGGTATTGTCGAATGTTTTTTCACCTTAATGCATAGGATGCATTAAGGTGAAAAAACATGTAACTTTACTACTCCTTTAAGCAATAGACCTAGTTTACAACAATGCACATAAGCAACCCTGGCTACAGTTGAAGTGATGTATTGTTTAAAAACATATAAGCATAATTTTTTATGTTTATTTTGCTGCGCGTTGTGTTATACATGACTCTAAAAATAAAAAGCTGCCTTTATTGGACCACAGGGATTACAAAGTGCCAGTAATATTTTTATTTCCCTGCTCGCAATGGAAAGTTTTCCTGATTTTCCCCTTGCTATGTCTTTGAAACGTAAGAAAAATAAATAAAATTAAGACTTGCAGATGAAGATTGAGAGATTTTGTAAATCAGTTTTCATAGCATTCCACAGCGATAAACATATTTGTTTAAATTTTTTATTTTTTTTACAAAAAATCCTTTGTAATTTTTCTGTGTCGATAGATACACTGCCTGATAAATAAAACATAAGATGGAAAAGAAGGATTCCATTATTTATGTTCTGTGTACTTTGATGTGAGTCTGTCCCTTATGCAGTTGGTTTACATGTACAGTGCCTTGAAAATGTATTCATACCCCTTGAAATTTTCCACAATTTGTCATGTTACAACCAAAAACAGAAATGTATTTTATTGGGATTTTATGTGATAGACCAACACAAAGTGGCACATAATTGTGAAGTAGAAGTTAAATTATAAATGGTTTTCAGATTTTTTTACAAATAAATATCTGAAAAGTGTGGCATGCATGTGTATTCACCCCCCTTTACTATGATACCCCTAACTAAAATCTACTGGAACCAATTGCCTTCAGAAGTCATCTAATTAGTAAATAGAGTAAACCTGTGTGTAATTAAATCTCAGTATAAATACAGCTGTTCTGTGAAGCCCCCTGTTATAGAACCTTAGTGAACAAACAGCATCATGAAGGCCAATAAACACACCAGACAGGTCAGGCATAAAGTTGTGAAGTTTAAAGCACTGTTAGGTTATAAAAAAATATCCCAAGCTTTGATAATCTCATGGAGCTTGGTTCAATCCATCATGCGAAAATGGAAAGCGTATAGCACAACTGCAAACCTGCTAAGACATGGCCGTCCACCTAAACTGACAGGCCGGGCAAGGAGAGCATCATTTAGAGAAGCAGCCAAGAGGCCCATGGTAACACTGGAGGAGCTGCAGAGATCCACAGCTCAGGTGGGAGAATATGTCCACAGGTAAAATATTATTCGTGCACTCCATAAATCTGGCCTTTATCGAAGAGTGGCAAGAAGAAAGCCATTGTTGAAAGATAAGAAATCTGGTTTGCAGTTTGCGAGAAGCCATGTGGGGGACACAACAAACTTGTGATAGAAGGTGCTCTGTAGGGATGAGCTTCGTGTTCGAGTCGAACATACGTTCGTCTCGAACATCGGCTGTTCGATCGTTCGACGAAGATCGAACGATTTGGGCCGTTCGCGCCAAATTCGAGTGACGCGAACGGCCCACAATGCACTACGCCATCGCAGTGTCATCCAGGCGCTGTGATTGGCCAAGCATGCACTGTGACCCCGCATGCTTGGCCAATCACAGCGCCGGCAGCGAGGAGAGCAATGATTGGCCACAGGCAGGATGCCTGTGGCCAATTATTGCTGAGGGTGTTTAGTACACGCCCCACACTATAAAAGGCCGCCAGCACGGCGGCCTAGTGTAGTGTGTTCCGGAGCAGGGAAAGACAAGCATAGGCAGGGACAGTGACATTTCTTTCTTTCTTGCTTAACCTGGATTCCTTTAGTTTAGGGAAAGAGAAGGATAGGTAGGGAGAGTGTCAGTGTGTTTTACTGTGTGAGTCCTTGTTTCTACGGACAAAGAAGGAAAGTGAGGGGATTTCTCCTTGTGCTATAGTGTGCTTTAAAAAAACATTATTTCTAGGGACAGAAAACTCTAGGTAGGGAGAGTGTCAGTTTCTTTCACTGTGCCAGTCCTTGTTTCTAGGGACAAAGAAGGAAAGTGAGGGGATTTCTCCTTGTGCTATAGTGTGCTTTAAAAAAACATTATTTCTAGGGACAGAAAACTCTAGGTAGGGAGAGTGTCAGTTTCTTTCACTGTGCCAGTCCTTGTTTCTAGGGACAAAGAAGGAAAGTGAGGGGAATTCTCCTTGTGCTATAGTGTGCTTTAAAAAAACATTTTTTCTAGGGACAGAAAACTGTAGGTAGGGAGAGTGTCAGTTTCTTTCACTGTGCCAGTCCTTGTTTCTAGGGACAAAGAAGGAAAGTGAGGGGATTTCTCCTTGTGCTATAGTGTGCTTTAAAAAAACATTATTTCTAGGGACAGAAAACTCTAGGTAGGGAGAGTGTCAGTTTCTTTCACTGTGCCAGTCCTTGTTTCTAGGGACAAAGAAGGAAAGTGAGGGGATTTCTCCTTGTGCTATAGTGTGCTTTAAAAAAACATTATTTCTAGGGACAGAAAACTCTAGGTAGGGAGAGTGTCAGTTTCTTTCACTGTGCCAGTCCTTGTTTCTAGGGACAAAGAAGGAAAGTGAGGGGATTTCTCCTTGTGCTATAGTGTGCTTTAAAAAAAACATTATTTCTAGGGACAGAAAACTCTAGGTAGGGAGAGTGTCAGTTTCTTTCACTGTGCCAGTCCTTGTTTCTAGGGACAAAGAAGGAAAGTGAGGGGAATTCTCCTTGTGCTATAGTGTACTTTAAAAAAACTTTTTTTCTAGGGACAGAAAACTCTAGGTAGGGAGAGTGTCAGTTTCTTTCACTGTCCCAGTCCTTGTTTCTAGGGACAAAGAAGGAAAGTGAGGGGATTTCTCCTTGTGCTATAGTGTGCTTTAAAAAAACATTTTTTCTAGGGACAGAAAACTGTAGGTAGGGAGAGTGTCAGTTTCTTTCACTGTGCCAGTCCTTGTTTCTAGGGACAAAGAAGGAAAGTGAGGGGATTTCTCCTTGTGCTATAGTGTGCTTTAAAAAAACATTATTTCTAGGGACAGAAAACTCTAGGTAGGGAGAGTGTCAGTTTCTTTCACTGTGCCAGTCCTTGTTTCTAGGGACAAAGAAGGAAAGTGAGGGGATTTCTCCTTGTGCTATAGTGTGCTTTAAAAAAACATTATTTCTAGGGACAGAAAACTCTAGGTAGGGAGAGTGTCAGTTTCTTTCACTGTCCCAGTCCTTGTTTCTAGGGACAAAGAAGGAAAGTGAGGGGATTTCTCCTTGTGCTATAGTGTGCTTTAAAAAAACTTTTTTTCTAGGGACAGAAAACTCTAGGTAGGGAGAGTGTCAGTTTCTTTCACTGTCCCAGTCCTTGTTTCTAGGGACAAAGAAGGAAAGTGAGGGGATTTCTCCTTGTGCTATAGTGTGCTTTAAAAAAACATTTTTTCTAGGGACAGAAAACTATAGGTAGGGAGAGTGTCAGTTTCTTTCACTGTGCCAGTCCTTGTTTCTAGGGACAAAGAAGGAAAGTGAGGGGATTTCTCCTTGTGCTATAGTGTGCTTTAAAAAAACATTATTTCTAGGGACAGAAAACTGTAGGTAGGGAGAGTGTCAGTTTCTTTCACTGTGCCAGTCCTTGTTTCTAGGGACAAAGAAGGAAAGTGAGGGGATTTCTCCTTGTGCTATAGTGTGCTTTAAAAAAACATTATTTCTAGGGACAGAAAACTCTAGGTAGGGAGAGTGTCAGTTTCTTTCACTGTGCCAGTCCTTGTTTCTAGGGACAAAGAAGGAAAGTGAGGGGATTTCTCCTTGTGCTATAGTGTGCTTTAAAAAAACATTATTTCTAGGGACAGAAAACTCTAGGTAGGGAGAGTGTCAGTTTCTTTCACTGTCCCAGTCCTTGTTTCTAGGGACAAAGAAGGAAAGTGAGGGGATTTCTCCTTGTGCTATAGTGTGCTTTAAAAAAACTTTTTTTCTAGGGACAGAAAACTCTAGGTAGGGAGAGTGTCAGTTTCTTTCACTGTGCCAGTCCTTGTTTCTAGGGACAAAGAAGGAAAGTGAGGGGAATTGTCCTTGTGCTATAGTGTGCTTTAAAAAAACTTTTTTTCTAGGGACAGAAAACTCTAGGTAGGGAGAGTGTCAGTTTCTTTCACTGTGCCAGTCCTTGTTTCTAGGGACAAAGAAGGAAAGTGAGGGGATTTCTCCTTGTGCTATAGTGTGCTTTAAAAAAACATTATTTCTAGGGACAGAAAACTGTAGGTAGGGAGAGTGTCAGTTTCTTTCACTGTGCCAGTCCTTGTTTCTAGGGACAAAGAAGGAAAGTGAGGGGATTTCTCCTTGTGCTATAGTGTGCTTTAAAAAAACATTATTTCTAGGGACAGAAAACTCTAGGTAGGGAGAGTGTCAGTTTCTTTCACTGTGCCAGTCCTTGTTTCTAGGGACAAAGAAGGAAAGTGAGGGGATTTCTCCTTGTGCTATAGTGTGCTTTAAAAAAACATTATTTCTAGGGACAGAAAACTCTAGGTAGGGAGAGTGTCAGTTTCTTTCACTGTCCCAGTCCTTGTTTCTAGGGACAAAGAAGGAAAGTGAGGGGATTTCTCCTTGTGCTATAGTGTGCTTTAAAAAAACTTTTTTTCTAGGGACAGAAAACTCTAGGTAGGGAGAGTGTCAGATTCTTTCACTGTGCCAGTCCTTGTTTCTAGGGACAAAGAAGGAAAGTGAGGGGAATTCTCCTTGTGCTATAGTGTGCTTTAAAAAAACTTTTTTTCTAGGGACAGAAAACTCTAGGTAGGGAGAGTGTCAGTTTCTTTCACTGTCCCAGTCCTTGTTTCTAGGGACAAAGAAGGAAAGTGAGGGGATTTCTCCTTGTGCTATAGTGTGCTTTAAAAAAACATTTTTTCTAGGGACAGAAAACTCTAGGTAGGGAGAGTGTCAGTTTCTTTCACTGTGCCAGTCCTTGTTTCTAGGGACAAAGAAGGAAAGTGAGGGGAATTCTCCTTGTGCTATAGTGTGCTTTAAAAAAACTTTTTTTCTAGGGACAGAAAACTCTAGGTAGGGAGAGTGTCAGTTTCTTTCACTGTCCCAGTCCTTGTTTCTAGGGACAAAGAAGGAAAGTGAGGGGATTTCTCCTTGTGCTATAGTGTGCTTTAAAAAAACATTTTTTCTAGGGACAGAAAACTGTAGGTAGGGAGAGTGTCAGTTTCTTTCACTGTGCCAGTCCTTGTTTCTAGGGACAAAGAAGGAAAGTGAGGGGATTTCTCCTTGTGCTATAGTGTGCTTTAAAAAAACATTATTTCTAGGGACAGAAAACTCTAGGTAGGGAGAGTGTCAGTTTCTTTCACTGTGCCAGTCCTTGTTTCTAGGGACAAAGAAGGAAAGTGAGGGGATTTCTCCTTGTGCTATAGTGTGCTTTAAAAAAACATTTTTTCTAGGGACAGAAAACTCTAGGTAGGGAGAGTGTCAGTTTCTTTCACTGTGCCAGTCCTTGTTTCTAGGGACAAAGAAGGAACGTGAGGGGAATTCTCCTTGTGCTATAGTGTGCTTTAAAAAAACTTTTTTTCTAGGGACAGAAAACTCTAGGTAGGGAGAGTGTCAGTTTCTTTCACTGTCCCAGTCCTTGTTTCTAGGGACAAAGAAGGAAAGTGAGGGGATTTCTCCTTGTGCTATAGTGTGCTTTAAAAAAACATTTTTTCTAGGGACAGAAAACTGTAGGTAGGGAGAGTGTCAGTTTCTTTCACTGTGCCAGTCCTTGTTTCTAGGGACAAAGAAGGAAAGTGAGGGGATTTCTCCTTGTGCTATAGTGTGCTTTAAAAAAACATTATTTCTAGGGACAGAAAACTCTAGGTAGGGAGAGTGTCAGTTTCTTTCACTGTGCCAGTCCTTGTTTCTAGGGACAAAGAAGGAAAGTGAGGGGATTTCTCCTTGTGCTATAGTGTGCTTTAAAAAAACATTATTTCTAGGGACAGAAAACTCTAGGTAGGGAGAGTGTCAGTTTCTTTCACTGTCCCAGTCCTTGTTTCTAGGGACAAAGAAGGAAAGTGAGGGGATTTCTCCTTGTGCTATAGTGTGCTTTAAAAAAAACATTTTTTCTAGGGACAGAAAACTGTAGGTAGGGAGAGTGTCAGTTTCTTTCACTGTGCCAGTCCTTGTTTCTAGGGACAAAGAAGGAAAGTGAGGGGAATTCTCCTTGTGCTATAGTGTGCTTTAAAAAAACTTTTTTTCTAGGGACAGAAAACTCTAGGTAGGGAGAGTGTCAGTTTCTTTCACTGTCCCAGTCCTTGTTTCTAGGGACAAAGAAGGAAAGTGAGGGGAATTCTCCTTGTGCTATAGTGTGCTTTAAAAAAACATTATTTCTAGGGACAGAAAACTCTAGGTAGGGAGAGTGTCAGTTTCTTTCACTGTGCCAGTCCTTGTTTCTAGGGACAAAGAAGGAAAGTGAGGGGATTTCTCCTTGTGCTATAGTGTGCTTTAAAAAAACATTATTTCTAGGGACAGAAAACTCTAGGTAGGGAGAGTGTCAGTTTCTTTCACTGTCCCAGTCCTTGTTTCTAGGGACAAAGAAGGAAAGTGAGGGGATTTCTCCTTGTGCTATAGTGTGCTTTAAAAAAACTTTTTTTCTAGGGACAGAAAACTCTAGGTAGGGAGAGTGTCAGTTTCTTTCACTGTGCCAGTCCTTGTTTCTAGGGACAAAGAAGGAAAGTGAGGGGAATTGTCCTTGTGCTATAGTGTGCTTTAAAAAAACTTTTTTTCTAGGGACAGAAAACTCTAGGTAGGGAGAGTGTCAGTTTCTTTCACTGTGCCAGTCCTTGTTTCTAGGGACAAAGAAGGAAAGTGAGGGGATTTCTCCTTGTGCTATAGTGTGCTTTAAAAAAACATTATTTCTAGGGACAGAAAACTGTAGGTAGGGAGAGTGTCAGTTTCTTTCACTGTGCCAGTCCTTGTTTCTAGGGACAAAGAAGGAAAGTGAGGGGATTTCTCCTTGTGCTATAGTGTGCTTTAAAAAAACATTATTTCTAGGGACAGAAAACTCTAGGTAGGGAGAGTGTCAGTTTCTTTCACTGTGCCAGTCCTTGTTTCTAGGGACAAAGAAGGAAAGTGAGGGGATTTCTCCTTGTGCTATAGTGTGCTTTAAAAAAACATTATTTCTAGGGACAGAAAACTCTAGGTAGGGAGAGTGTCAGTTTCTTTCACTGTCCCAGTCCTTGTTTCTAGGGACAAAGAAGGAAAGTGAGGGGATTTCTCCTTGTGCTATAGTGTGCTTTAAAAAAACATTTTTTCTAGGGACAGAAAACTGTAGGTAGGGAGAGTGTCAGTTTCTTTCACTGTGCCAGTCCTTGTTTCTAGGGACAAAGAAGGAAAGTGAGGGGATTTCTCCTTGTGCTATAGTGTGCTTTAAAAAAACATTATTTCTAGGGACAGAAAACTCTAGGTAGGGAGAGTGTCAGTTTCTTTCACTGTCCCAGTCCTTGTTTCTAGGGACAAAGAAGGAAAGTGAGGGGATTTCTCCTTGTGCTATAGTGTGCTTTAAAAAAACATTTTTTCTAGGGACAGAAAACTGTAGGTAGGGAGAGTGTCAGTTTCTTTCACTGTGCCAGTCCTTGTTTCTAGGGACAAAGAAGGAAAGTGAGGGGATTTCTCCTTGTGCTATAGTGTGCTTTAAAAAAACATTATTTCTAGGGACAGAAAACTCTAGGTAGGGAGAGTGTCAGTTTCTTTCACTGTGCCAGTCCTTGTTTCTAGGGACAAAGAAGGAAAGTGAGGGGATTTCTCCTTGTGCTATAGTGTGCTTTAAAAAAACATTTTTTCTAGGGACAGAAAACTCTAGGTAGGGAGAGTGTCAGTTTCTTTCACTGTGCCAGTCCTTGTTTCTAGGGACAAAGAAGGAACGTGAGGGGAATTCTCCTTGTGCTATAGTGTGCTTTAAAAAAACTTTTTTTCTAGGGACAGAAAACTCTAGGTAGGGAGAGTGTCAGTTTCTTTCACTGTCCCAGTCCTTGTTTCTAGGGACAAAGAAGGAAAGTGAGGGGATTTCTCCTTGTGCTATAGTGTGCTTTAAAAAAACATTTTTTCTAGGGACAGAAAACTGTAGGTAGGGAGAGTGTCAGTTTCTTTCACTGTGCCAGTCCTTGTTTCTAGGGACAAAGAAGGAAAGTGAGGGGATTTCTCCTTGTGCTATAGTGTGCTTTAAAAAAACATTATTTCTAGGGACAGAAAACTCTAGGTAGGGAGAGTGTCAGTTTCTTTCACTGTGCCAGTCCTTGTTTCTAGGGACAAAGAAGGAAAGTGAGGGGATTTCTCCTTGTGCTATAGTGTGCTTTAAAAAAACATTATTTCTAGGTACAGAAAACTCTAGGTAGGGAGAGTGTCAGTTTCTTTCACTGTCCCAGTCCTTGTTTCTAGGGACAAAGAAGGAAAGTGAGGGGATTTCTCCTTGTGCTATAGTGTGCTTTAAAAAAACATTTTTTCTAGGGACAGAAAACTGTAGGTAGGGAGAGTGTCAGTTTCTTTCACTGTGCCAGTCCTTGTTTCTAGGGACAAAGAAGGAAAGTGAGGGGAATTCTCCTTGTGCTATAGTGTGCTTTAAAAAAACTTTTTTTCTAGGGACAGAAAACTCTAGGTAGGGAGAGTGTCAGTTTCTTTCACTGTCCCAGTCCTTGTTTCTAGGGACAAAGAAGGAAAGTGAGGGGAATTCTCCTTGTGCTATAGTGTGCTTTAAAAAAACATTATTTCTAGGGACAGAAAACTCTAGGTAGGGAGAGTGTCAGTTTCTTTCACTGTGCCAGTCCTTGTTTCTAGGGACAAAGAAGGAAAGTGAGGGGATTTCTCCTTGTGCTATAGTGTGCTTTAAAAAAACTTTTTTTCTAGGGACAGAAAACTCTAGGTAGGGAGAGTGTCAGTTTCTTTCACTGTCCCAGTCCTTGTTTCTAGGGACAAAGAAGGAAAGTGAGGGGATTTCTCCTTGTGCTATAGTGTGCTTTAAAAAAACTTTTTTTCTAGGGACAGAAAACTCTAGGTAGGGAGAGTGTCAGTTTCTTTCACTGTGCCAGTCCTTGTTTCTAGGGACAAAGAAGGAAAGTGAGGGGATTTCTCCTTGTGCTATAGTGTGCTTTAAAAAAACTTTTTTTCTAGGGACAGAAAACTCTAGGTAGGGAGAGTGTCAGTTTCTTTCACTGTCCCAGTCCTTGTTTCTAGGGACAAAGAAGGAAAGTGAGGGGATTTCTCCTTGTGCTATAGTGTGCTTTAAAAAAACTTTTTTTCTAGGGACAGAAAACTCTAGGTAGGGAGAGTGTCAGTTTCTTTCACTGTCCCAGTCCTTGTTTCTAGGGACAAAGAAGGAAAGTGAGGGGAATTCTCCTTGTGCTATAGTGTGCTAAAGCATTCCTCATCAACCATCTTTGAAATCCTTGTTTTTTGGACAGTCAGGGAAATTGTAGTTGTGCTATTCTGTGCAAAAGCAATAATCCTCAACCATATTTAGAAATCCTTAAGTAAAGGGACAGAGAAGGACACCTGAAGGTAGCCCTTATTGCTTTTTTCCCATCTCCCTGCAGGCCATCTATTAGAATGTCTGGAAGGCAAACAAGGAGAGGCAGACAGTCAGGAGGCAATAAAAGAGGGCAAGCAGGCTCTGTGTCTGGGGGCAACAGTGCTGGTCGTGGACGCGATGCATTGTCATCAGCACATGGCCATGGAACACGCTTGTCCTTCTTTTCGGCAGCTGGACATGTTGAGCCACATCATGCCGAAGACTTGGTAGAGTGGATGACCAAGCCCTCCTCCTCCTCCTCATCCTCTCTCACCCAGGCTCAGGGTACTGGCAAAGCAGCTGCCAAAGCGTCCTCTTCCGTGGTATCAATGTCAGACTCATCATCAGTCACTCCTTCCCTAGACCCACCATGTCCTCCTCCTGAGGAGTCCCCCGAACTGTTTGAGCACAGTGTTGGGTACATGCTCCAGGAGGATGCCCAGCGTTTCGAAGGGTCTGATGATGAAACCCAGCTACAGGAAGGCAGTAGCGTGAGAGCAGACAGAGGGGATGCTCAAGAAGGACACCAATCTGGCAGTCATGTTCCAGCAGCTGCAGCATACTGCCAGATTGGCTCCAGTGATGAGGAGGGAGGGGATGATGAGGTCACTGACTCCACGTGGGTGCCTAATAGGAGAGAGGAGGAGGAGGAGGATGAGGAGGAGGCACATCTCCAACGAGGCAGGATGCCCTTTGGTGGCCAGCGTAAGGGCAGTACACCGACGGAATCACACCGCAGAGCTCCGCCTGTGCAGGGCGCAGCCTCTGCCCGTCATTCAAAAAGTTCCTTGGTGTGGGCCTTTTTTGAGGCTAGTGCATCAGATCGCACAGCTGCTGTTTGCAACATATGTCTCAAGCGTATATCGCGTGGCCAAAACATCAGCCGCTTGGGTACCACATGCCTGACCAGACATATGTTGACCTGCCATGCAGCTCGTTGGCAAGCCTACCTCAAAGACCCACACCAAAGAACAAAGCGGACCTCTCCTTGCACCGCATCAGCTGGGATCTCCAACCCCACTATAACTTCAGTCCTCTCTGAAACATGCACTGAGAGGAATGAAGGTGTAGAATTAGGTGTGTCACAGCCAAGTACTTGCGGCCACTCTGCTAGCAGTACACCGACGTCCGATTCTAGCAGGCAAATTTCCCTGCCCCAGCTGCTGGACCGTCGAAAGAAGTTCACTCCCAGCCATCCACATGCCCAGCGGTTGAATGCTAGCTTGGCTAAATTGCTAGCGCTTCAACTGCTGCCTTTTCAGTTGGTAGACTCGGCCCCCTTCCGTGAGTTTGTGCAATGTGCGGTTCCTCAGTGGCAGGTTCCCAAACGGCACTTTTTCTCACGGAAGGCTATTCCGGCTCTCTACCGGCATGTGGAAGGCAATGTCTTGGCCTCGCTGGACAGGGCGGTCAGCGGTAAGGTGCATATTACCGCTGACTCATGGTCCAGCAGGCATGGACAGGGACGTTACCTTTCTTTCACGGCCCATTGGGTCACTCTTTTGGCAGCTGGGAAGGATGCAGGACAAGGTGCAGTAGTGTTGGAGGTTGTTCCACCGCCACGCCTCCAAAATGCTACTACTGGTTGTGACACACCTCTCTCCTCCACCCCCTCCTCTTCTTCTTCCTCCATGGCCTCTTCCTGTGGTTTGTCCTATGAACCAGCGGTGCTCCGTAGCCGTTCACGGGGCTACGCAAGTACGCAGGCAAAAAGATGCCATGCCGTGCTTGCGCTGGTGTGTTTGGGGGACAGAAGCCACACTGGGGCAGAGGTCCTGTCTGCTCTGCAGGGCCAGGCCGAGAGGTGGTTGACGCCACGCCAGCTTAAGCCAGGAATGGTGGTTTGCGACAATGGCACCAACCTCCTCTCCGCCCTCCGACAGGGACAACTGACCCATGTGCCCTGTGTGGCTCACGTCCTTAACCTGGTGGTGCAGCGGTTCTTGGGCAGGTACCCGGGCTTACAGGATGTCCTGAGGCAGGCCAGGAAAGTCTGTGTGCATTTCCGCAGATCTTATAATGCCAGTGCTCGCCTGGCTGAGCTGCAAAAGGAGTTGAACCTGCCCAAGAACCGCCTTATATGTGACATGCCCACCAGGTGGAACTCAACGTTGGCCATGCTGCAGCGGCTGCACACGCAGCAGAGGGCCATCAATGAGTACCTGTGCGACTACGGCACCAGGACAGGGTCAGGGGAGCTTGGTTTTTTTTCTCCACGCCAGTGGGGCATGATCAGGGATGCATGCACTGTCCTGGCACCATTTGAGGAGGCCACGAGGATGGTGAGCAGTGACAGTGCATGCATCAGTGACACTGTACCTCTTGTCCACCTGTTGGAGCACACGCTGCGTGGAATAATGGACAGGGCACTTGAGGCAGAACAGAGGCAGGAAGAGGAGGACTTCCTTGCCTCTCAAGGCCCCCTTTACCCAGACAGTGTTCCTTCTGTCCCACCCATCACACAGGAAGAGGAAGAGGAGGAGGAGGAGGATTGTGTCAGCATGGAGGTGGAGGCTGGCACTCAGCATCATCAGCAGCAGTCTTTTAGGGATGATTTACAGTCCCAAGAAACCAGTGGACTTGTACGTGGCTGGGAGGAGGTGGCTGCGAATCATGTCGTCCTTAGTGACCCAGAGGACTCCGGAGCGAATGCCTCAGCAAACCTACGCTGCATGGCCTCCCTGATCCTGCAAAGTCTGCGGAAGGATCCTCGTATTCTTCGGATCAAGGAGAGGGACCATTACTGGCTGGCCACTCTCCTTGATCCACGGTACAAGGGTAAGGTTGCGGACCTTATGTTACCTTCGCAGAGGGAGCAGAGGATGAGACAACTCCGGGAGGCCTTGCAGAAAGGTCTGTGCAACGCGTTCCCAGAGACTGGGAGGTTACAAACTCCTGGTCCTGGACAACGAGTTGCTGAGGCTTCGGCCAGTCAAAGAAGGAGCGGTGGGGAAGGTGGCCGTCTGACCGATGCGTTCAGACAATTCTTTAGTCCGCAGCCCCAAAGTATGATCGGTTCCAGCAACCATCGCCAGCGTCTGATAAACATGGTGCAGGAATATCTAGGGGCAAGGTCAGACTTGGACACCTTCCCCACCGAAAATCCTCTGGCTTACTGGGTCTTGAGGATGGATCACTGGCCAGAGCTTGCACAGTATGCAATTGAGCTACTGGCCTGTCCTGCATCCAGCGTTCTTTCGGAACGCACATTCAGTGCTGCTGGAGGATTTGTCACGGATCACAGGGTGCGCCTGTCCACCGACTCGGTTGATCGACTGACTTTCATCAAGATGAACCAGTCTTGGATCACCACCAGCTACCACACACCTGATGCTGATATAACAGACTAATTGATTTTAACATGTCACATCCCTTCAAGACTGATGCTGATGCTGAGTGCCTGTGCTGTTATGTTGACTGGCTATCCTCCTCCTCCGAGTCCTCAATGATACGATTGATGATGATAGCTTGGAAGATCATTTTTGTTTATGGGTGCCGCCACCAGTGGCTAAGGCCCAATTTTTCAGCCCCTGTTTTACAGGGGCGTGTAATTACAATTTTTTTAGCAATAATTTGCCATAGGGCTCATTGCTGTGCTCCAAGTACAGTATCTGTGAGGGGTTGGAGTGTTGTGGCACCAGTGCCTAAGGCCCAATTTTTCAGCCCCTGTTTAACAGGGGCGTGTCATTACAATTTTTGAAGCAATACTTTGCAACAGGGCTCATTGCTGTGCTCCAAGTACAGTATCTGTGAGGGGTTGTAGTGTTGTGCCACCAGTGCCTAAGGCCC
The DNA here is from genome assembly GCA_029206835.1 of Rana muscosa. Taxonomy (NCBI): domain Eukaryota; kingdom Metazoa; phylum Chordata; class Amphibia; order Anura; family Ranidae; genus Rana; species Rana muscosa. The sequence goes on from CM055118.1 coordinate 111,865,627, forward strand.
AATTTTTCAGCCCCTGTTCAACAGGGGCATGCAATTACAATTCTTGATCTAATAATTCACAGCAGGGCCCATTGCTGCACCCACCAAGAGTAACTCTGAGGGCTTACAGTGTTGTGGCAACGCCACCACCACCACCACCACCACGAAAGGCCCAATTTTTCAGCCCCTGTTCAAAAGGGGCATGTAATTACAATTCTTGATCTAATAATTCACAGCAGGGCCCATTCCTGCACCCACCAAGAGTAACTCTGAGGGCTTACAGTGTTGTGGCAACACCACCACCACCACCACCACCACGAAAGGCCCAATTTTTCAGCCCCTGTTCAACAGGGGCATGCAATTACAATTCTTGATCTAATAATTCACAGCAGGGCCCATTGCTGCACCCACCAAGAGTAACTGTCAGGGCTTACAGTGTTGTGGCACCAGCACCACCATCAAAGGCCCAATTTTTACTACCACTGTTCAACAATTATATGTAATTAAAATTCCTGATATAATAGTTGACAGCAGGGCGTTCCAGCACCAACCAAGAGTAACTGTGAGTGCTTACAGTGTTGTGCCAACACCAACAACTAAGGGGCCTATTTCTGCAGAGTATATACGGCAGGTCCCTACTTTCAAACATCCAACTTACAAACGACTCCTACTTGCAAACGCAAGAAGACAACAGGAAGTGAGAGGAAATCTACCACTACGAAGGAAAATTCTCTCCTGTAAGAATAAATATGGGAGAAAGGTGTCTCCTCTGTACTGATGCTTTATCAGCAATCCTTGTTTCAAGAAAAACACCACATTTCAAAAACAGTTGTCATTGGGACGGAAAGTGAGGTGAAATGTTCTGAACAGGGGCACAGACAGCAAAACAAATGTTACAGGGGTGATAACCCTTACCTATGTTTTCCAAAAAGTTTAAAAATAGATTTTTGGGCTGGAGCTACACTTCAACAATGTACCTGTTCAAAATTACAAACAGATTCTACATAAGAACAAACCTACAGTCCCTGTCTTGTATGCACCGCCTGTATACGGCTGTTCAGAGTATATAGGGCCTTTTTTATTTTATGTGCGGGGTTCCCCTTAATATCCATACAAGACCCAAAGGGGCTGGTAATGGGCTGGGGTAGGGGGGGGGGGTCATGGGGTAGCTATGCCATTTTTATTAAAGATTTTCATCCATATTACCGGGACCAGACATTACATTAAAGCCGCAAGCAGTTTTAAATGGCTTTTTTTTCCTTTAGAAGTGTCATTTTGTGCAGGGACAGTTCTAAACACGGGAAACACGTGGCACTTCACAGGCATACTTTAGACACCCCCCAGGTACGATATTTAACTTTTTTTTTTTCACTTTATGCATCATTAAAATGACTGCTCCCGAAAAACGACCGTTTTTAAAACTTCTTTTTGCATTGATACATGTCCCCTGGTGCACAACCCGGGTTCCCAAACCCTTTTTAGGACAATAACATGCATAATAGTTGTTATAATTAGCACTTTAGAATTCGAACGTTCGCTTCCATTGTATTTAATAGGGTTCTAATGTTCGTACGAACTTTCGGTCCGTTCGCGGGTTCTGGTGCGAACCGAACCCGGGGGTGTTCGGCTCATCACTAGTGCTCTGGTCAGATGAGACCAAAATTTTACTTTTTGGCCTAAAAGCAAAATGCTATGTGTGGTGGAAATCTCATGCCGTGTACACACGGCCGGATTTTCCATCGGGAAAACCTCAGTCGAAATTTCTGACGGAAAAATAGAGAATCTGCTCTTTATCTAAGTCCGTCGGAAATTCCGACGGGCATACACACGGTCGGAATATCCGACCAAAGGCTTCTATCTGACTTTTTCCATCGGAAATTCCGACCGTGTGTACGCGGCATAACACTGCACATCACCCTGAACACATTATCCCCACCCTGAAACATGGTGGTGGCAGCATCATGTTGTGGGGATCATTTCTTCAGCAGGCACAGGGAAGCTGGTTAGAGTTGATGGGAAGATAGATGGAGGCAAATCGCAGGACGCCCGTGCGTTCCCCTTGCATTGCCCGTTAATTTCAATCGGAGCCTTAGTAGAAAAACTGATAGGCTCTGTTCACATATGGGGGCCACAATCATGGTAATATTGTGTAGCGCCCTGCTCCTATTGAGTAGGCGCTATGTTTAAATTTAAGTTATCTGAGCTGCAGTTTGGCTCAGAATGATTCTGTTAAATTGCTGGTTTCTGTTCCAGTCCACTTGACTGTAGGAGTCGCTGTCACCACAGATCAAGGTTGGAAATGCAGAAGGCTGGGTGTATTGGGTGCCTTTTACCCAGAAGCAGCCCAGTGGGAGTGGTCCCCCCGCTGTGCATTCTGGGAGAGGGTACTTAAGGGACAGACACCATTTTCCGGGTCTCTCTGACCTGATGGCCCTCCTGGCCTAAGGTATGCCGTGACAGTTCTTTTGTCTCTGGGCCTGCTGGCCCGAGGCCTCGTTACTGATAGTAGGCCCAGGAGTTTCTGGGGCCTACTGGTCCAGAGGTGGTCCCATGCTGTCTTGCCTGCGGGAAGAAGCCAAACAATTGGAGAATCAATTAGAGGACGCATCCTGGCCCATCTACCTCACAGTGTTGCCGGCTTGGCTGAAAGAAACTGGTACTGTGTGACTGTACTTAGACTTTGCAAAAGTTCTGGATCATACAATCCCGTGGCAGAGGATTGTGCAGAGACTATGTGTATTTCTTCAAGTCAGTGGCAGAGACTATATGTATTATTCAAGTCTGTGGCAGAGACTTTTGACCAAGCACCGCACCGGCTGCTAGGTCAGTGAGAGAGGCCTATCCGGTGATTGCTAGATCCAGGGTGGAAACTGTTTGTCCTCTGGATCAAGAGAAGTATCAGTGATCCGCAAGGTACCTGAATCTCCCCTAACCCTCCATTACTCTAATTGACTTTGTTAAATAAAACCATTGGAAAAAGAGTCTATGGCCTCGTACACACGACCGAGTTTCTCGGCAAGAACGAGCAAGAAACTTGCTGGCAGAGATGTCTTGCCGAGAAATTCGTTCGTGTGTATGGCTTCTCGTCAAGAAAACCGACAAGTAATCTCGACGAGAAAATAGAGAACCTGCTCTCTATTTTCTCGTCGAGATTCTCGTCAGCCTGTTTCTTGACGAGAAAAGTGAGTGTGTGTACACTTACCTGTCCTCCGGGAAGCCCGCGCATGTTCGAAATGAATTTGACGCATGCGCGGTAGCTTCCTAGGCATAGGTAGAGTATACCAAGATGGCGGCGACGGCATCGAATGTGACGAGCGCATGCTCGTCATATTCGATGACGTCACCGCGTTCGCTCCATTCAAAGAACCGCGGGTTCTTTGAATCGAGCGTGTGTACACTCGGCCGGGACAAGTTTCTTGTCCAAGAATCTCGTCGAAAAAAACGACATGTTTTTTTCGACGAGAATCTCGGCCGTGTGTACGAGGCTTATGTGTTGGTGCTGACATATGTGAACAACTCTTCAATGGGACCCCTATGACGGATACGGTGGAACAGAAAGGTAACGGCAAGGCCCAAAATCAAACCAGCAGCTCCTGTGGGGGTAGTGCTACAATTGTGAAAACAGAATCACGGACCGCCCATCGCCCAAAAGAAGTACATGAGCTTCTTTTGGGCGACAGGCGTTCCACAATTCTATTTGCACGTTTTTACCACGATTGTTGCCCCCATACGCTAAGATGTAAACAGAGCCTTAGAAGAAAACCTGTTAGGCTCCGTTCACATATTGGCATATGGGGGCGACAATCGCGGTAAAATCGTGCAAATAGAATCGCGATTCAGAACACAGAGATGTGAATGGAGCCTGATGCCACATACACAGGACCGGTTTTCCCGTCTGGAAAACTGCCATGAGAGCTTTTGGCCGGGAAAACCGGCCGTGTGAATGCTCCATCGCAGTTTTCCCAACAAGAAAACTGCCGGAAAAAAAGAGAACCTGCTTTCTTTTTTCCCGTCGTGATTCCCGGCGCACTTTTTCCCGTCGGTAAAATCGGTCGTGTGTATGCTTTTCCAAGGGGAAAAAAACACGCATGCTCAGAATCAAGTATGAGACGGAAGCGCTCATTCTGGTAAAACTAGCGTTCGTAATGGAGATAGCACATTCGTCATGCTGTAATGGACTGAAAAGCACAAGGTTGATAAGCGCGAATCGTCTCTCACCAAACTTTTACTAACATGAGGATCAGCAAAAGTAGCCCAAAGGGTGGCGCTGTTTGAATGGAACTTCCCCTTTATAGTTCAGTCGTACGTGTTGTACGTCACCGGAATTGGACGGGTGGTATTTGGCCTGAATGTGTGTATGCAAGGCAGGCTTGAGAGGAATCCCGTCGGGAAAAAATTAGTTTTTTTTTCCTGGGGTGAAGGTTCACCTTCCAGCAGGACAACGACCCTAAACATACAGCCAGAGCTACAATGGAATGGTTTAGATCAAAGCATATTCATGTGTTAAAATGGCCCAGTCAAAGTCCAGACCTAAATCCAATTGAGAATCTGTGGCAATATTTGAAAATTGCTGTTCACAGACGCTCTCTATCCAATCTGACAGAGCTTGAGCTATTTTTCAAAGAAAGATGAGCAAAAATGTCACTCTGTAGATGTGCAAAGCTTGTAGAGACATACCCAAAAAGACTTGCAGCTGTAATTGCATCAAAAGATGGCAATCCGGGACACGTGGTCACCCTACTTGCATCATGCCCTGTAGTCTCTGACCATTTCCTATTGCATATGTGCAGAGTCTCTTACAGGTTCTATAGAATTAAAGGGGAACTTAATTCTTATAAAAATTACAACAGAGGCACCTTTAGAAATGTTTAGTAAAGGCCATCTACAAACTGATAGGTATAGATCAGGGGTGTCAAACTCAATTTCATTGCGGGTCGCATCAGCATTATGGTTGCCCGCAAAGGGCTGGGTATATCTGTAAGATTATTTAAATGTATCTACATCTTATCACATTAAATAATTGCCTCTGAATTCAAGTATTAGTGGTTTTAGAAGACTAATGTGGCGTACACACGATCGTTTTTCATGCCATTTTTTAAACCGACGTTTTTCTCGTCGTTTTTTTTCATGTTTCCTCTCAAGCCTGTCTTGCGTACACACGATCATTTTAAAAAACGTTCAAGCAAAGCGCAGTGACGTACAACACGTACGACGGCACTATAAAGGGGAAGTTCCGTTCGAATGGCTCCACCCTTCATGTTAGTAAAGTTTGTTGAGCGACGATTCACGCTTTTCAGCCTCGTGCTTTTCAGTCCGTTACAGCGTGACGAATGTGCTATCTCCATTACAAATGCTAGTTTTACCAGAACGTGCGCTCCCGTCTCATACTTGATTCTGAGCATGCACGTTTTTTTTCACCTCGTCAAAGCATACACACCATCTTTTTTCACGTCATTAAAAAAAACGACATGAAAAACGACGTGAAAAAGAGAGCATGTTCGAAATTTTTAATGGCCGTTTTTCACGTCGTTAAAAATGCTCTGGAGCATACACACGATCGGTTTTAATGCCCATTTTTAAAAATGGCATTTTTAACGGCATGAAAAACGATTGTGTGTATGGGGCATTAAGCTGCGAAGGACAGGTGCAGACTGGCACGGAGCCCACTCATACGCTGATGCAAGTCTAAAAAGAAGGGTTGCACACCGCTGGTATCATCTATCTACAAGAAACTTTATTGGAGATTGCTCAGACAGAACATGGCCCTGCCATGTGTTCTGTTGTGGTGTGCAACCCTTCTATTCAACTGGCATAGAATTGTATTCTTATAATAATTATAAGCAGATGGCAAGCCCACCCCACGTCCTCTTACTTTTGATGTCAATAGTCCACCACCCTCCCTTACATCATAGTGCTGTCCCTTTAGCTTGTGCTGATCTTTGAAAGAAGCTGGGGGCAGAGCTGGAAAGCGGAAAGTGCATTTCTGCTGAATGCTGAGACCAGAGGAGGTAGAGATGGATAAGGGGGCGCTGTGGATGCACAAAGAGGAGCAGGATCTGTAGGAGGAGTTCTGCCCTTTTCTCTGCTGCCGATTGCTGGGATGGGGGGGCAGAGTCAAGCTTTTCTGTTGGTGGAAGGATAAGCACAGGATCTGGCGGAGAAATTTGTCTTACTTTCTGCTGTCAACTGCTGAGTATAGGCGGGGGCGGAGACAAGAGGGGTGCTGCAGCTGCAAGAAGAGTGCAAGGGGCACATTTTATTTTATACTTGTAGCGCCCTACCCCAATAGTGGGGACGCTATTCTAAAATTTAAGGGTGTCTGAGCCAATAGTTGGGCTCAGACTGTCAATTTGCATAAATTGCCTCTGTTCTGGTTGTGGTTTGCCTGATAGCAGTTTCCCTTATTGCCTGTAGGGGGTGTTACCACCTCCAGCACCTGTTGGAACACAGGCAAACCATGGTACATTGAGTGACCCTCCTCGGCAGCGGTGCAGTGGGAGTGGTCGACCCGCTGTGCCTGCTGGGAGGGGATACTTAAGGGGCAGACGCCATTGTTTGAGGTCCTTCGCCTCGTGGCCCTCCTGGTGCGAGGTATGTGTGTGTGATTCTGGTCTCGGGGCCACGTTGGCCCGAGGCTGCATCGCTTTTAAGTAGGTCCAGCTATGCTGGCTGGGGCCTACATCTTAAGAGGGGGATCCCAAGCTGTCCTTCTACAAAGGGGAGGAAGCTGCCTTGATGAAGGAAACCGGGGGAGGACCTGCCCTGGAGGAGACTGGCCAAGCGCTGATGTCTCGGGTGAGGCCTGGTGACCTTGTTGAGGAGGGATCCAATCTACTAAAAGCCCTGCAGTTCGCCGGATCGGCTTAAAGGCTCTCTTACTGTACGGCTGGAAATTTGGGACTTTAAAATCCTGTGGCAGAGGATTCCTGGACTATCCATGAAACTATCTCTAAAAGAAGGTCTGTGGCAGAGACCGACTCCATCCTGAGCAGTCTGTGGCAGAGGCTGTCTTGTTACTGGTTCGTGCATCATCCCGGTTGCTAGGCCATGTGAGAGGGGACTATCCGGGTGAGCAATACCCACTCTACTGAGAGAGTGGTGAATGAATGATAGGAACTTTGAACTGATTTGTGCATTCTGTACCGCGTGCCTGAACCTTCCCCTATTCTTCTCCTGCCTTCTACTTTCTCTCAAGTTATACTGCAGAAGAAAATAAGAAAACCTGACTGTTGAAGGTTTTACTTTTGTGTGGACATTGCATTTAATATAAACTTTCCTACCCTGACAACTAAGCTAAAGAGGTAACGTGCAAACTCAAAAACAGCAGCTCCTACGGGGGTAGTGCTACATACTATTTTTAGATTCAGCCTACAGGCCTTGGGCTTGCAGATGTGTTTCAAATTATTGCAGGTTTATGATTCTTTGCAAACCTGATCCTCCCCCCACCGCCCTTGTCAGGGAAATGGCCGTGGAAGTATTAGCAATCTTGCCAGTAGAAGAAATGGGCGCCATGGGCACATCATGTGACAGATGGATCCCCCTGCTGGCCTATAAAAGGCTGCCACTGTCTGACCTAAATTGCAGGATTGTCATCAGCTCCCAGTACTCCTGAACCTCTGTGTTACTTTTTGGATCTCCTGTTCTTGACCCGGCTTGTTCCAGACCTGTTGACCTCCTCTCCTGGCTCATCCCTTGGCTTGTTCCTTGACCTTCCTTCTGCTGATTATCTGTGCATGACTCCGGCTTTGCTATATGGACTTTGCCTTTGCCTGATAACCTGTGCATGACCCCGGCTTGCTATATGGACTTTGCCTCTGCCTGATTACCTGTGCATGACCCCGGCTTGCTATAAGGACTTTGCCTCTGCCTGATTACCTGTGAATGACCCCGGCTTGCTATATGGACTTTACTCCTGCTTGATTACCAGTTTATGACCTCAGCTTACTTCACGGACTTGCTCTTGCTTCTGGCCATCCTGTGTTTTACCCTCAGCTGGGCATCCACTGGCCATCCTGTATTTGACCCTCAGCCGGGTGTCCACTGGCCATCCTGTGACCCTCAGCCGTGTGTCCACTGCTGTCCTCTGAAGCACGGTCTATTCCAAGCACAGCGGTATGTTCCTGACCACCTGTGCACCACCACGCCCTGGCAGTCCTCACAAGGGGATGCTCTTCTGGACCCATCCAGATCCTGCCGGCAACCCATGCTACTTCGGGCTATATACCTTCTGTGGCACTTTCAGAGGTATACCGCACCTAGCCGCAAGGGGAGCCCCTCTCTGCATATTGGCTTTCGGGTCAGGTACATGACGACCCTTCTTCTATGGTGGCCATTTTTTTGAAGGGAAGATGAATAAATCTCCCTTTACTTCCTGGAACTCTGCTTATAAGCCTGGATCTGCTCCCTGTACCATGTGACAGCAACTTCTCAGGGTGGGTCTGTGAGGCCAGCGTTTCATCACCTGTGCATCACTCAACCAAGAAGTGGAAAACAGCAATTGTAGTAATTGTTTAACTAATGTATTTAAGATGATTTCATATCAGCATGTGGAGCTGTATGCTGCTGTGGATTTTAGTGAAAGGAGGGAAAGGTCCATTTTAACTTTACAACATTATAATGTCAGGGGCTGCACTTGAGTCCCCCTGCATCAAGAAAATAACCACCATAAATTGTTGATCAAGGGAGTATGCAATGGAAAAAAAATTCCCTGTTAGAGCAAATTGGATTATGTTTTCTAAGGTTTTTTTTGCCTTGATCTGGTCCAACAATTCTGAGGGTACAAGTTTTTATTTATTTTCTTGTTTTCGCTTTTTGGTTAAATACGATGAATGAGTGTCTTGCAAGCAGGCCCGGACTGGCCATAGGGCATACCGGGCATATGCCCGGTGGGCCGCGGAGGCCCGCATGTCACGTCTCCCCCCAGTGCACTCTCAGCTGCGAGTCGGAGCCGCACTCAAGTGACACCCGTTGGCACATCAGGGGGCCGGGACCCGCAACGATCCCCTTCTTTCTGGCACAGTGGCAAGGCTCTGATGATCTGATCAGTCTCGGCTCGGCTGTCTCACACAGCCGAGCAGAGTGAAGCCGCCTCCCCCTCCTCCTTTATGTCTACACAGGGGAGGGGATCAGACATGCAGTCCCGCGCTGATCTGAGGTACATTATGGGTCTAAAGGGGGGGGTCTGTATTGTAGGGGGGGTTCTGTATTGTAGGGGTGGTCTGAAATGTAGGGGGTTCTGTATTGTAGGGGGGTTCTGTATTGTAGGGGGGGTCTGTATTGTAGGGGGTTCTGTATTGTAGGGGGGTCTGAAATGTAGGGGGTTCTGTATTGTAGGGGGGTCTGTAATGTAGGGAGGTTCTGTATTGTAGGGGGGTTTCTGTATTGTGGGGGGGTCTGTAATGTAAGGGGGTCTGTAATGTAGGGGGGTCTGTATTGTAGAGGGGGTCTGTATTGTAGGGGGGTCTGTAATGTAGGGGGGGTCTGTAATGTAGGGGGGTCTGTACTGTAGAAAGGGGGTCTGTACTGTAGGGAGGGGGTCTGTAATGTAGGGGGGTCTGTATTGTAGAGGGGGGCTGTAATGTAGGGGGGGTCTGTAATGTAGGGGGGGTTTGTATTGTAGAGGGGGTCTGAAATGTAGGGGGGGTCTGCACTGTAGGGAGGGGGTCTGCACTGTAGGGAGGGGGTCTGTACTGTAGGGAGGTCTCTGTAGCATGCAGGGGGTCCAGAACTGTTAGGGGGGGTGTCTGTGTAACAAACTGTGGGGGGCTGTGTAATGTAAAAGGGTCCAGAGGTGCAGTGCTGTGTAAATATAAAGGGGTCCAGAGGTGCAAGGTGCTGTGTAATTTAAAGGGGTCCAGAGGTGCAGGGTGCTGTGTAATGTAAAGGGGTCCAGAGGTGCAGGGTTCTGTGTAATGTAAAGGGGTCCAGAGGTGCAGGGTGCTGTGTAATGTAATGGGGCCCAGAGGTGCAGGGTGCTGTGTAATGGGGCCCAAAGGTGCAGGGTGCTGTGTAATGTAAAGGGGTCCAGAGGTGCAGGGTGCTGTGTAATGTAAAGGGGTCCAGAGGTGCAGGGTGCTGTGTAAAGGGGCCCAGAGGTGCAGGGTGCTGTGTAATGGGGCCCAAAGGTGCAGGGTGCTGTGTAATGTAAAGGGGTCCAGAGGTGCATGGTGCTGTGTAATGCAAAGGGGTCCAGAGGTGCAGGGTGCTGTGTAAAGGGGCCCAGAGGTGCAGGGTGCTGTGTAATGGGGCCCAGAGGTGCAGGGAGCTGTGTAATGTAAAGGGGTCCAGAGGTGCAGGGTGCTGTGTAATGCAAAGGGGTCCAGAGGTACAAGGTGCTGGAACCCCACACCCCATCATTAAGCGCCGCCGCCCCCCCCCCCCCCCCGAGGCTGCTCAGTCTAAAATGCCCAGGCCTATTTTTTGTCCCAGCCCGGGCTGCTTGCAAGCTATGTAACTACCAACTGCCAGAGAAATCTGCTCTGTGACCATGTTGACTTATTCATTATCAAATCTAGGTAGGATATATGGAGTGTTTTTTGTTCCTATTAGGCTGCACTAAGGACAGCAAGTGGTGACTTCCTTAGTCTATGTATTGATTATGATACCTTGTAATTAGTTTGACTTAAAGAAGTGCCAAAGTCACGCACAGCAATTCACAGTACAACCATTAAGATAATGAAATCTGCAATATAGCACTGCCTGCCTGTGTGCGCACCAGAATATTTAATTTGGCCCAAATAAATTCCAATTTAAATGGGGTTGTGTTCCTCCAAATGAGATAGTTGTGAAGACAAATAACACCATTAGAATCTCTGCGTCCCTTACGTAAGAGGCAAAGCTTTACAAGTATTAAATAGGTTCTAAGCTTTGGCACCATGTGAGATATACAAAAATAAAGAAACATGAACAATCAGCAATTACTGATTAAAAAATTCTGCAGCATGGCCTTGAAATATGACCCAAATTGTCATCTCTCCATGCCTCTAACTCTTAACTATATGTGCTGGAATTCAGATTTTTGTTTCTTTACCATCGTTGCTCTTGCTGTGGATCTCATACCTAAGCGAAGAGAAAAATCTCCCTTTGGGCTTCCAAGCACTGTGTTTGCTGCTACAGTACAGGACAGGTCATCAGGTCAGGTTATACCGAGCACTGTGTCAATGATAGTTAGCCATAATCTTTTGCTTTAACTTTTAACTGTTGTGGCAGAGCTAGGCTCTGTCCCAGTGAAAATGGGGCTAAAATGGACACAGGATTCTCAAAGAAGCAATTTAAGAAGTTCCAGCAAAAGATTGGTGAGCAGAGAAAACCATGCTTTAAGTTTTCTCTGGATTTTGTAAGTCTGGATTGGGGCTGGAAACTTGAAGACTTCAAAGTGCATTGGGAGGGATGGAGTCTTCAGTCATGTGTCCGGGTTTTCTAGGAGCTCTGCAGGTTGAGTGTGTGGCCAGGTGCACACACTCGTTATAAGGCAGAGCTGAACATAGCTCAGTGTGTGTGGGAAAGGAGTTGGTGTTGGAGCAGTTGTTGCAGACAGGAGAGAGGTGTGCTACTGATAAAGAACTCAGACAACATCCTTGAGACAGTACTCCATGTGGGGGAGGTTCCAGGTCAGTGGACTGAGAGAGTTGGGCCAGCTGAGAGAGTCGGGGAGACTATAGCTGAGACAACTGGAAGAGAGAGTCTTGGGGACCAGAGGGAACCGTGAGTCTTGGAGTGTGGAAGCCTGGAGTGTCAGGAGAGCCCTTCCTAGAGGCCAGGAGTAGGCCTGTGCAGCAAGGAACTGCGCCCAAGGCTGAGTGAGCCTTAAGAGCCAGGTGGATTGGCATTTTTCATTTGTTGTAATTTTTGGAGAAGAACCCCTGTGTGGGCAACCAAATACATGTGTGAACTGTTCTTTTGTTATTTTCAATAAAAGTGGGCTACCATGCCCTTAAACCTTAGTTCCTGTTGGCGGTGAACTCACTTAACACGCATCTATCACTGAGCTAGACATCCCCAATGCCACACTGTTTTAAATAATAGTGGGGAGAAAAAGCCCTGAAACATACAGTATATACTCGAGTATAAGCCGAGTTTTTCAGCACATTTTTTTTTGTGCTGAAAATGCCCCCCTCGGCTTATACTCGAGTCACCTTTTTGCTCCTGATCTCTCAGACTTTGGGGACCCAGTACCTTGGCACACATGTAGCCCCACTCTTCCTCTACAAGTGTGCAAAGTTTGTTGTCCGGGGGACCTACGGCCAGGGAGCACCGATTTTCCAAAGCCGGGCACCCCTTCCATAGACTCCCATGTTAAACGGTAATTTCTCTGTTAACTTTGGGGACCCGGTACCGGCCGGTAGTAGGTCCCCCGGACCCAAAACTTGGTACACATGTAGCCCCATTTTTCTTCTATAAGTGTGCAACGTTTTTTGTCTGGGGGGACCTACGGCCAGGGAACACTGACTTTTCAAAGCCGGACACCCCTTCCATAGACTCCCATGTTAAACGTCAGTCTAGGCATGGGCACAGTGAGGCATGGGCACAGTGAGGCATGCACATGGACACAGTGAGGCACAGTGAGGCATGCAGATGAACACCCTAGGCTTATACTCGAGTCAATACGTTTTCCCAGTTTTTTGTAGGAAAATTAGGTGCCTCTGCTTATATTCGGGTCGGCTTATACTCGAGTACTTCTGGCATGGAGTAAACTCAAGAAAACTGCTGGGAGAGCTTTTTGCCGAGAAAACCGGTCGTGTGTATCGTTTCTCGTCGGGAAAACTGCCGGGAATCTCGACGAGAAAAATAGAGAACCTGCTCTCTATATTCTCGTCGGCCTGTTTCCCGACGAGAAAACCGTGCGTGTGTATGCTTACCTGTCTCCAGGTAAACCTGTGCATGCTCGAAAAGACTTTGACGCATGCGCGGTAATATACTAGGGTAGTGTAGGGTGTAGTAAGATGGCGGCGACGGCATCAAATGTGACGAGCGCATGCTCGTCGTAGTTGATGACGTCACTGCGTTCTTGCCATTTAAAAGAACTTAAGAAAACTTAAGGATTTAGCAAAGAGTGGACCAAAATCCCTCCTGAGATGTGTGCAAACCTGGTAACCATATAAAAGAAACGTCCTACGTCTGTGCTTGCCAATAAGGGTTTCTTCACCAAGTACTAAGTCATGTTTTAGGATTAAATACTTATGTAGCGCCCCTCTACTTTGAGGGGTGCTATGTGCCTAAATTTAGGGGTTGGTCTGAGCTAGTAGCCAGGCTCAGGCCGCTTTTATTGATAGGTTCTGTTATTTTGTTTCTTCAGGTGTTGTACTGGTGTGCAGTTCCCTGTGGCCTGTGGTTGGCGCTGCCATGACAGGTCAGGGTTGAACCACTGGTGACAGTGCTGTGCCTTAGGGTGTCCTCTCTCGGCGGTAGTACAGTGGGCGTGGTCAACCTGCTGTGCATGCCGGGAGTGAATACATAATGGGCAGACACCGCCTGGGGGAGAGTTCCGGAGTTCGGGTCGCGTGACCTGGCCCTCCAGGCCAGGGGTGCGCGTTGTATCGGTCCCAGGCACCTTTAGCCTGGGGCTGTAACTTCGCCATTGGGCCCAGCACCTTTAGCTGGGCTCAGCTCTAAGAGGAGGAATCCCAGGGTGCCCCTGAGAGGGGACCCTCTCTGAGAAGAGGAGAATGGGGGAGGAGCTTTCTGAGGGACCGGTGAGAGAGTTTCACGGTGAAAGAGAGGCCCGGTAAACTTCTGGAGGGATTCCACTATTCATCTAAGGCCTTGTAATGTGCAGCAACTTGCACCTGTTCTTTAATTACAAGCGCTGAGAGATTCGGGGCTCAGAGATTCTGTGGCAGAGGATCTCCCGATCGTATCTCCAAGGAAAACTTAAGTGAAGTAAAGTTCGTGCATCACTCCGGCTACTAGTACCGTGAGAGGGGACTATCCGGGTGAGCAGAGTCCACTTGGGATTGAGTGGTGATATTAAGTGCCTGAACCTGCCTCCCGGTTCCTTTATTCCTCAACTCCAACTTTTCTATCCAGTTTTCAGCATAAAGAAAATAAACCTTCCTTTTATTAAGGTTTAACCTTGTCTGGACATTGGCCTTATTGGTGCACCTACAACAGACTCTTCCCTACACTCTAGGGGTAAGAACCAGCCGAGGGAAGGTAACTCGCTGCGGGACCCAACAATTAATGAACACCGCTCACCCTCTTATTCAAGAAGGAATCTGGGCATTGTGGTACGGTGTGTCCCGCCTTGAGGAGGTAAGGCCAGGGATCCATGCGCTACACTTATTTTACTCACAAAACTGCAACTCAATTTATAACATTTGTATTGTGTTTTTTCTGAATTTTTGGTTGATATTCTGTCTCTATCATTTAAAATACACCTATGATAACAATTCTACACCCTTCATTTCTTTGTAAGTGGGCAAACTTACACAATCTGCAGGGGATCAAATTATTATTTTCCCCACTGTATATTATGCCAATTGTTTAGATGCAAGTATGTAGTGGAGGTTCTCCTAATTTAAATTCACACAGGCAAAATTTATAGTACTAACTTCCTGGTGCTGAGACACGCTGCACTCTAAATGGTCATGTTGTCCTAAACTAGTTCAATTTCTGTAGTTGATAAGCCTCTTTATTCTTTCAGTACTGAGTTTTTGTATATAATTCTGACTTACAATTTCATGCCAGGTGTAAATTCTAAAAACAGTCTGTATTTTCTGCCAGCTTTTTTTTTATTTCTTTTTTTATCTCTTTCACATGTTGGTCCTATTTTATTCTGGGTATGGAGCCAGAATAGAGAATTGTGTGATTACATTATAATAATTTATACTGATGATTAAAACTTGGGAACCATCTGCCAATGCCCTGTATTTTTTGGAATTTGAACAGTGATTAAAATTTGTAAAAGACAGATTCAAACCCTGCCATGGAACATGAACCTGGAGCAATAAACGATTTAAGGCTAATGCTGCATACACACGACCGTTTTTAATGTCATTGAAAAAAATGGAATTTTTCTCGACGTGATTCTTCTCAAGCCTGCCTTGCCTACACACTATCGTGGAAAAAATGCTTGAGTAAAGCGAGGTGACGTACAACAACACGTACGACGGCACTATAAAGGGGAAGTTCCATTTGGATGGCTTTACCCTTTGGGCTGCTTTTGCTGATCCTCGTGTTAGTAAAGTTTGTTGAGAGACGATTCGCGCTTTTCAGCCTCGTGCTTTTCAGTCCGTTACAGCGTGACGAATGTGCTATCTCCATTACGAACGCTCCTGTCTCATACTTGATTCTGAGCATGCGCATTTTTTTTTCACGTCGTTAAAGCCTACACACGGCTGTTTTTCATGACGAGAAAAACGACGACGTGAAAAACGACGAGAAAAATTAGAGCATGTTCCAATTTTTTCATGGCCATTTTTCACGTCGTGAAAAATGCTCTAAAGCCCACACACGATCGTTTTTAATGACCATTTAAAAAAATTGCATTTTTCTCGTCATTAAAAACGGTCGTGTGTATGCGGCATAACTCTATGCACACTGTTATTTCAGTTCTGTGGGCTTGATTGCTGGCAAATTAAAGCGACCCTGTTGCTGAGAAATAAAAACAAAAACTGCAAGCAGCAGTAAGGTAGAGGTAGGAGACACAGGCATTCAGAGCACTCCGGTAAGTGTATCAAATGTAAGGATTTTTCAGAAGGCTTTGCAGTGCGACATAGCACAAACTCAATAAAAAGTTGCCAGACCAGGTAAGTGCAGCGTGACTTTAAGGATTAGAACTTCTCAGTCTTTACTGATCTCTGTGGCCCCTTTGGGAGATCTTCCTGCACCTCCTGTCCCAGTGACAACCTGTCATTAGCAGTGGCGGCCCGTCCATAGAGGGCACACGGGCGTCGCCCCCACTATACATGCACCCGGTCCCCTGATCTACATATCAGGGTGCCAGACTATGGATTCCAATGGGAGGGGGGAAGTTTTTTTGAAGCCAGAGGCTCTAATAGGCTTAAAAAAAGGGTGGGCTTTTTGTATGACGATAGCGAATGA
This sequence comes from Rana muscosa, assembly GCA_029206835.1. Lineage (NCBI taxonomy): Eukaryota > Metazoa > Chordata > Amphibia > Anura > Ranidae > Rana > Rana muscosa. The sequence goes on from CM055118.1 coordinate 111,881,647, forward strand.
ATTTTTGCTATTTTGACACTAAAGTTCCTCCCCGCCAATCAGGAGGCAGGTTGTGAGACCTGTTTCCCGATTAGCCAGACCATCAGGCGATCCTATTGGATGCCTAGCGCTTAGGAGGAACAGAGAGGAGACACACGACGGAGGAAGCCGAGGGAGGACCGGACACCAGAGTCGCTGCCCTCACCCCGGGAGAGGAGGAGAGGACACCACAGAACGCCAGCCCTAGATCGGGTAGGTGCCTGATCGCCGGTCGCCTGGGGGGACTGGGTGGGAGAGGATGTCAGTACCACGCTACCAGCCTCTGGGGGGGTGTGTGTGGTGTCGGTGCCATGCTGTGGGCCGCCCGGGGGGTGCTGTCAGTGCTGTGCCGCCGACAGCCCTGTGGGGAGGGATGCTGTTGGTAAGGTGCCGCCGGATGCCCAGAGGGGAGGAGGGTGCTTGTTTGCCACCTCCCAAAAGAAAAACCCACCAGCTACCACTGGTCATTAGGACAGAAAGTAAGAGGATAGCTCCAACAGAAGCACAGACTACAAAAAAGTACTTTTCAGTAAAGTAGAAGTACAGTATATACAGTGGATAAAGAAAATAATCATCCCCTTTAAAGTAATCACATTTTGTTATTTTGCAACCTAAAATGAAGACAGACACAGTGTTTGTTTTATCCAGCTGAAAGATTTAACGCCAACATGTTAGAAAAGTAAAAAAAATTCAAAAACAGAATCACTGAGTTGGAAAAAGGATCACCTCCCTCCTAAAACAACTTGTAAACTCAATCAGGTGTAGCTAATCACCTTCTTAATGGCAAACAAAACCACACAGCAAATCTCAATGGCATACAAGCCACACAGCCAAAATGATCACACAGTGGTTGAAGGAGAAAAAGGGTGAATGTCCTTGCATGGCCTAGTCTGAGCCCAGACTTAAACTCCATTTAAAATCTGTCTAATGACTTGATGACTGCAGTCAACATATGGTCACCATCAAATTTAATTGAACTTGAGCAGTTCTGCAAGGAAGACTGGGCAAATATGGCAAAGTCTAGATGTGCAGTTAGTTAATAGAGACATATCCCAACAGACTAAAGGCTGTGATTAAAGCAAAAGGTGGTTCAACAAAATACTGACACAAGCGGGAGATTCTGTTATTTGAATAATAAAAAAAAAATTCTGACACAGTGTTATATAGACTTGTGCACAACGGAAAAATTTGTTTAGTTTCGGTTCGTTTCTTTCCGGTCCTGTTGATTCGTAATCGTTCGTAATTTTGCTAGACGGGATTTTTCGTGTTCGGACTAATTCGTATTTTCGCAAGTGACATTTTTCATTGAATCTCAATGATTCGTATTAATGTAAGCCTTATTTTTAGTTGATTTATAATTCGTACTTTCGGTAGAGTACATTGTTTTTCGTTGATTCGTAATTTTCCGTGTCTCTCTCACAACGACGCTGCCTATTATGCCTAATGTGCTTAGAATGGATTTGTACTTTTCTAAATACATAGCGGTTATTTGTAACGATTCAAAATCTCGTATTTTACTTTCGTTTTTTACATGCGGCTATAGCCTCCTCCCCTGTACACCGTGTTGAGAGGGAGTTCAGCACGGTGAGGGAGAAGCAGAGAGCAGAGCAGAGTGTTATTGTGCTTCGAATGGATTCGTACATTCGTAACTTTTTTCATAACGAATTATGCCGAAGACATTCGGGCATTCGCTATTTGCGATATAATTTATTTCGGATTCGATTTTATTCGTAATTGCTTTGTTCGGAAATTCGAATGCTTCCGAATGTCCGAAAGTTGCTAAATTCGGACGAATTTCGATTTGTTACGAAACGAATTGCACAAGCCTAGTGTTATATCTTTCACTTGGATGCTATACGTTGCACTGAGTAAATATAGCACTATAGATATGATTTGTTTTATAGAAACAGTGATTTAATTGAATGATCTTTCTGTTTGTATGGTCATCATTACTGCTGTACTTGAAATATATATTAATAAAATATAAAACTGATGTGAGGGCAAAGCTACCACTGGGCTGTACAGTTTACCAATCAAGATCATACAGTATATAGCAGTGGTGGTCCACATCCCTTGAACCTCCTTTTCTTCACAGTTCTTTTAGTAAATCTAGGCACCAATGCCCCGAGGTAACCAGTGGAAAATAAATAAAGAATATCATTTCTTGTTCATACATCACAGGACACACAGCTCTAATCATTACATCATGGGTTAGGTGTTGGACACTGGCAACCCTAAGTGTAAAGTGAGTTCCTCCCCTATATAACCTCTCCCATATGGATAGTACCTCAGTTTTTTCACCAGTGTCTAAGGTGTTTGGTCACGATGCAAGATGTGCTAAGAAGAAAGCTCTGTTTGATGGTCCCTGCGGGGGCCTAGGAGCTACACAACCGGATCCATACCTCGGGCCAATAAAAATCACCTAAGATGGATGGTACCCGGGCCCTGTGGAAGAAGAAACAAGGTTTTGCCTGTAATGTCTCTCTTTGAGGACTGGGCTCTGGGATCCAGCACTTTGGGCACATATTAAATATGTGCAAAGGTTTTCTGGCATAGTCTTCTACAGGTCCAGGGAAGAGGCTCCTGTAAGTAGGAACCCAGAACCCTGAAGGTTGGCACAACACTACCCGCCGTGATGGGTGAAGGTTAGGTCTGGCTGTTCTCAGCAGTATCCTGCGGCGGGGATAAGGTAAGTGAAGACAATCCTAGGTGAATACAATAAGGATTATCTTCTTTGAGTAGTTTGCATGTCTTACCTGATTTCCGCCACTAGAGGGACTAAGAGGCATACCTGGTGTTACTTACATACTCTCCAGGAAATACAAGCTCAGTGAAGCCGCTCTGTCAGCCGCTAACCTCCTCCACTGCAGGCTCTGCCACATGAATAGAAAGCGGGACCCCACGAGGTCTTGGGGTCCCACGTAGTCCCACGGTCATCTCCTTTTTCCCCCCTGCACCCCCGGCCATGTTGGCCCTGTGCGCGCGTGCAAAGGGGGCGCGCTTTTACAGCAGAAACAGCGGTGAAGGGGGGGTGTGGTTGCCAATGCCGTGCACGTGCGGCATGCATGGCAAATCAATGCGCAGGCGCGGAGCGGTTGTTTTAAAACTCAGGTGGCCAGGGGTCTGTAAGCGGCAAGATACAGAGCTGTGGGCACAGAAGCATCTCATGTGGATCGGATACAGGTATTCCTAGACACCTACTCAGCATCAGGTTGTGCAGGCTAGCAAACATTATTATTATTGTAAGACTAGGCACAACAGTGTATGCAATTGTATAGTACCTCTGCTTTTTTCAGCTTAGGACTATGTCTCCCCATAAAAAAGTTTCAGGGGCAGGTACAAAGAGCACCAAGAAGTCACCGTCTGGGTCTGGGTGCTTTAGACGTGCCTGTAGGATAACATCCCCCCCTGAGAGACTGGAGGCAGCCGCACAGAATGAGCCATTGCCTCTGTCAGGCTTACAGCCTCTTCCAACATTGCAGCCCTGCATAGGTCTTTTGAGGACGTTTGTTTGTATTGCAGTGTGTGGTTTACAAGAGAAGTTGGCTGCTTTAATCGAAGCATCTTCACAAGAGAGCAGAAATTGGGGTAGTTTCCCTTCCCCTGCTCTAAACCCTCATTCAAGAGGATCAACAGTCTGATGATGGAAGATCACCATCAGGGGACCGGGAAAAGGTGCAATCTGACAAGGTGGAGATATCAGAAGCCTCACAAGCACTGAAGTTGTAGCTTCAATCTTTTACAGAGGTTCAGGCTGCGTATAACTTACCTTCAGCCTAGACGGCCAAAGCCTCTGTCTCCTCTTTGTTTTTTTCTTAAATTCCCATAGGTTTCTTGTACATTCCCAGTCCGTCCATTGCTACTAAGAGGTGAAGAACCTCCACAGGGTCCTCATGCAGGTGCTTGCTTGCAAACCAGCCAAACGCACAACTGCTGAGATGCACAGTTCTGTGCCTGTTGTTGCTAACACACAAGAAACTGATCGCATGAGTGCAGGAACGCACGTCAGCGGAGGATAACTTCCTATTTTATCTGTCCACATGTTTGCATAAATACATGAGTTGGATTGTATTGTTATTCATATAGAGATACATGTTTTCTGTTTGTAGTGGACTTATAGGCGCATGAGGATGCTTGATCGTTTAGGTGCTTGTTTGTGCAGAAATGCCTAAAATCGCATAATTGCCTAAGAACGCATAAGTGCCTGTTTGCATAAAGATACGGGATCGCACAAGAGTGCTTGATCTCACAAGAGTCCTTGTTTGCTCAAGGATGCTTGGTCACGCAGAAAGGCTTGTTTTCACAAGAAATGCCTAAATCGCATAAAAATGCTTGGTTGCATAAAAATGCGGGATCGCACAAGGGTGTTTGATCTCACAAGAGTCCTTGATTACCCAAGGATACTTGGTAACGCGGAGAAGCTTGGTTTTTACAAAAATGCCTAAAAATCGCATAAAAATGCTCTATCGCACAGGGGTGCTTGATCACACAAGAGTTCTTGGTCACACGAGGGTACTTGTCCGCACAGTAGTGCTTATAAGGCATAAAATGTTTGAGCGCATAAAAAATGCTGAATCGCATAAGAACGCATGGTCACCTAAGTTGCAAGATCACCTAGATTTGCATGGTTGCATAACGAGGCATGTTAATTTAGCTTATGTTCACATTCAGAGACGCATGCTTGCTTGCAAGATGCTCGTTCCATAGCACATGCTATAGGTATGCGTGTATACAGCGCACACCTTTTTATGTTTTTGCCTTAAACATATTGTAGGAAATTCATGCTTCCATGAACGCACGCTTCTATTGAGGCATAGGGCGTTTACTCTTGCCACATACGGTTTGCATATGTGTTTATTTGCATGACACTACAGAGGTTGTCTGCAGGGATACAGCACCTCCTCCAGTTAGTAGGCTTGCCTTTGGGTTAGCCAACATGCCCGAGTTTTAAAGAGTGCTAGGGCCCACCTCTAGTGGATCTAAGAGGCCAGGGTATAGCAGTAATGGCATGCCAAGGCAGTCTGCTGCCGAGAGATCAGTCTGTTGCATGGTTGGACCTAGGTGCGTCCAACATGGCCAAGTATCTGGAACTCCTATGTTAGGATCCCAGTCTAAGGTACATTCTCAGCCCAAGGAGACTCAATGTGCTCAATACAGTAAAGACTTATGCCCTGTACACACGACCGGATTGTCCGTCGGAATAAAGTCCGATGGTTTGTCTGATGGAATTCCGCTCAAGCTGGCTTGCATACACACGGTCACACTAAAATCCGACCATCAAAAACGCGGTGATGTACAACACTACGACGAGCCGAGAAAAATGAAGTTCAATGGCGGAATTGCATCCAGACAACGGATTTTCCGATAGAAATTTTTGTCCGTCGGAAAAATAGAGAACATGTTCTCTATCTAAGTCCGTCGGAATTTCCGAAGGAAAAAGTCCGATGGGGCATACACACGGTCGGAATATCCGATGAAAAGAGCCCGTCTGACTTTTTCCATTGGAAAATCCGGTCGTGTGTACAAGGCATTAAGAGCACTTAAAGTGGTTGTAAACCCGTTTTTATAACTTTATGCTACAGGTAAGCCTATATAAAGGCTTACCTGTAGCTACCCTGGATATCTCCTAAACCTGCACGGTTTAGATGTCCCCCTGTGTCTGCATGTGCCAAAGTGATCGACACATGCGCACTGAAGCAATGGCACGTCGCTTCAGTTAGATGTGCCATTAACGAGCGGCTCCCGCGCGCATGCGCAGGAGTGATGTCATCGCGGCTCCGACCAATCACAGCGCCGGGGCCGCGATACCTGGAAGCAAGCTCCGGGAGAGATGTCCGCGGCCAGAGGCGGGGGTCGAGACGGCTGCGGGGGCTTCGATCTAAGGTAAGTAATACATAATGAGCTAGTATGCTATGTATACTAGCTCATTATGCCTTTTTGTCTTCCAGGTTTTTTTTTTGTTTTTTTTTAAGGGTTTACAACCACTTTAAGCTGGGTCCTCAATTTAGAGAAATCGTCTTGCAGCCCTTTTGGAGGCTGGAGTATTTGGATATAGTCATAGGCACAGCCCAAAGCAGGGTATCTTTACCCGGGTCAAATGCCAAGACCATAATAAAATATTGGCCTAAGTAGGAGGTTGTTGGGGAAGATGGTAGCCTCATTCAAGGCTGTTCCCTTCGCCTAGTTTCACTCAACGCCATTAAAGAACAGCATGCTGTCTGCTTGGATCAAGAGAATCCAAGCCTTGGATTTTCTGATGCGCCTGACGTCAGAAGTACGTAAAGCCTCAGTTTGTGGTTACTAGCCAAAAGTCTACAGGAAAATCCTTTATTCCAGTCACCAGGAAAGTGGTAACTACGGACACCAGCATCATAGGCTGGGGTGCAGTCCTAGAAGAGCTTTCGGTCCAAGGGAAGTGGTCCAGAACCGAAGGTTCCTGTCCGTCAATATTCTGGAGGTTCGGGCAGTACGTTTTGGCCCTCAGGGCCTGGACATACAGGTCACAAGGTCTGGATACAATCCAACAATGCTACAGCAGTAACCTATATCAGTCACCAAGGGAGCACCAGGAGTCTGGATGCCCAGAGGGAGGTGAACCATTTGTTTGGCAAGGAAACATGCCTCTCTGTCTATCCGCAGTCTTATTCCAGGGGTGGAAAATTGGCAGGCGGATTTTCTAAGCCGCTAGCAGCTGTACCTAGGAGAATGGTCTCTACACCCCACCATATTTCAGGCCATATGCCAGAGATGGGGTACCCCGGATGTAGATCTGCTAGCTTCCAGGTTCAACAAGAAGCTAGACAACTTTGTGTCAAGAACAAGTGATCCGCTAGCACTAGGCTCAGATGCCTTGATAATTCCTTGGGATCAGTTTTCTCTGATCTATGCGTTCCCTCCAGTTCCGCGTCTTGCGCAGTTCCTTCACAGGATCAAGGGGGAAAGGAAGCCGGTAATTCTAGTAGCTTGGCCCAGAAGGTCCTGGTATGCAGAGATTGTGTAAATGGCAGTTGGAAGGTCATGGGTTCTTCCGCTACGGCCAGATCTGCTTTCACAGGGGTCAATATTCCATCCTTCCTTACACAATCTGAATTTGACGGTTTGGCTATTGAGACCCACGTCCTAAAAAAAGCGCGGGATCTCAGGTCCAGTCCTAACCACTCTGGTTAATGCCAGGAAGCCGGCCTCCAGGCTCATCTATTATAGAATCTGGAAGGCATATGTCTCCTGGTGTGAATCCAGGGGTTGGCATCCTAGAAGGTTGTCATTAGCAGAATTCTCGCTTTTCTCCAATTAGGAATAGTGCTGAAGCTGGCCTTGAGCATTATCAAGGGTCAGATCTCGGCCTTGTCAGTATTTTTTCAGAAACCATCCATAGTCCAGTCTTTTGAACCACTACACCATGCTTCTTTAAGTCTTTTGACCAAAAAGTTGGTTTTTCTTGTTGCCATATTCTCTGCCAGGAGGGTATTGGAGTTAGCGTTTTTCTTTTTTTATGTAAGAGCCATACTTTTATATTCACAAAGACAGGGTGGTGTTGCGTCCTCACCCGACTTTCTTACCTAAGGTGGTATCAGGATTCCACCTAAACCAAGATGTGGTCCTACCATCCTTTTTTCCAGATCCGCAGTCCACGGAGGAAACGTTGTTACACTCTCTCTAGATGTGGTTAGAGCAGTCAAAATCTATCTGAAAGTAACTGCTCAGATACGGAAAACTGATTTCCTGTTTGTGCTGCCAGATGGTCCGAGAAAGGGCCAGGCAGCTTCAAAGTCCACTATCGCTAGGTGGATTCGACAAGTTATTCAGGCTTATGGTTTGGAAAAGAAGATTCCCCCTTTTTCATGTTAAGGCACACTCGACTAGAGCAGTAAGTGCTTCATGGGAAGTGCATCACCAGGCCTCCATGGCTCAGATCTGCAAGGCTGCAACTTGGTATTCGGTCCATACATTCACTAGATTTTATCGGGTGGATGTAAGAGGGCATAAGGATGCCGCTTTCGGGCGCAGTGTGCTGCAGGCAGCAGTGTAGGTCCTCAGGTCCAATGGTGGTCTGTTTTTTGATTTGTGTCTCACTCCCCTCAATTTGGGCATTGCTCTGGGACGTCCCATGATGTAATGATTAGAGCTCTGTGTCCCGTGATGTATGAACAAGAAAATAGGATTTTTTAAAACAGCTTACCTGTAAAATCCTTTTCTTGGGAGTACATCATGGGACACAGAGCTCCCCGCCCCTCTTCGGGATTTATGTGTTTATTTATATGCATCAGGATACTTATTGCTTTGCTACAAAACTGAGGTACTCTCCATATGGGAGGGGTTATATAGGGGAGGAACTCACTTTACACTTAGGGTTGCCAGTGTCCAACACCTAAAGGTGGCTATCTAACCCATGATGTAATCATTAAGCTCTGTGTCCCGTGATGTACTCCCAAAAAAAGGATTTTACAGATAAGCTGTTAAAAAATCCTATTTTTTTTTCCATAAAGTTAGAGGCTTGTTGCTGCCTCTTTAACCCTGCTTCCCCAGATACTGACCCACTAGTGGCATTGTGATAAATAAAGTGCAGTGGGGAGCTTATATTCATAGGACAGTTAGGGCCTCATGCACACTGGATGTTATAAAAATGCCAGTAGCGTTAACTGTAGAAAGAATGAGTTTTGCAGTAGCGTTTTTCAGGGTTTTTAGCTTTTTTTGTTAGCAAAACTATACTCCCACAAAAGCTCATGGCTCAAAAACACTGATAAACACAAAATAGGTAAGTTTTCAGCGTTTTTTTAGCATTCTTAAGCTTTGATCAGAGCTAGAGCATTTTTACAGCTGAAAACTCCTCAAAACCCACTAGTTCTATGTTTTATTTCCAGCCAGAAAACGCCCCTGCTAAAAAATTGCTGATAACAGTCTATGTGTGCATGGACACATAGGCATAACAGTCTATGTGTGCATGGACACATAGGCTAACATAAGGCGCACGAGTGCCGCCCCCTCTGTAATGCCACCCCCTATATGTAGAATGGAATGATTCATGCATTGCATGAATCTATCCATGGCTGCTGTAGCCACCCCCTATTTAGGCGTCCGGCCCCTTTTCCAGTGCCGGGCGCCTAAATTACAGCGGCAGGGGTGTTTTTTTGAAGCACCTGATTAGAACAATAGACTTAAAAAAAAAGTGGACTCGGCGTGCAGAGCATTGCGCTCGGAGTCCACCCAGATGTGTTAGAAAAGCAAATTAATATTTGCTTTTCTTTTTTTTTTTTTACAGTGAATAGGTTTTTATTTAAAAGAATCAAAGTTGACAATGATACAGTATATGGACATCAGATACAAACATAAGGTCACAAAGGTCTAAGGAAACAGGTCAATGAAGGGCACAAATCGTTGTCTCAAATTTCAGTAGTCTATAACAGATAGTGCATAGTTGTGAACCAGTACCAATTACAATAGTAGCTATAGAAGGGGAAGAAAGGGAGGGAGGAAGGAGTGAAAGAAAAAGGGTGGGGGGAGTGGAGGGAAGAGAAAAGGAGAAAAAAAAAGGGGGGGAGTGGAGGGAAGAGAAAAGGAGAAAAAAAAGGGGGGGCGGGGTGGGTGACAGGAAGGAAGGGGGGGAGGGGAGGGGACATAATAGACATATGATAGGACAACATTTCTAGTCACAACCAGGAGACAAGATAGAGGACAGCAATAACAAGTAGGATTAACCCATGAGCTCTAGAGCTCCTTTCCATGTGCATCGATCCATTGGGACCAGACCTTATTGAATTTTTTGGGACAGTTTCTACTCTCGTATGTTAGCTTGTACAAAGGTAGGACAGAGTTTATCGTGGCCGTCCACGCTTGGAGCGTGGGAGGGCCGGGCTGCTTCCACTTAAGAAGAATCTCTCGCCTAGCGTAATATAGGGCATAGAACAAAAACAATTTTTCATGCTTTGACACCTCCACACTAGTGATGAGCCGAACACCCCCGGGTTCGGTTCGCACCAGAACCCGCGAACGGACCGAAAGTTCGTACGAACATTAGAACCCTATTAAATACAATGGATGCGAACGTTCGAATTCTAAAGTGCTAATTATAACAACTATTATGCATGTTATTGTCCTAAAAAGGGTTTGGGAACCCGGGTTGTGCACCAGGGGACATGTATCAATGCAAAAAGAAGTTTTAAAAACGGTCGTTTTTCGGGAGCAGTCATTTTAATGATGCATAAAGTGAAAAAAAAAAAGTCAAATATTCCTTTAAATATCGTACCTGGGGGGTGTCTAAAGTATGCCTGTGAAGTGCCACGTGTTTCCCGTGTTTAGAACTGTCCCTGCACAAAATGACACTTCTAAAGGAAAAAAAAGCCATTTAAAACTGCTTGCGGCTTTAATGTAATGTCTGGTCCCGGTAATATGGATGAAAATCTTTAAGAAAAATGGCATAGCTACCCCATGACCCCCCCCCCCCCCTACCCCAGCCCATTACCAGCCCCTTTGGGTCTTGTATGGATATTAAGGGGAACCCCGCACATAAAATAAAAAAGGCCCTATATACTCTGAACAGCCGTATACAGGCGGTGCATACAAGACAGGGACTGTAGGTTTGTTCTTATGTAGAATCTGTTTGTAATTTTGAACAGGTACATTGTTGAAGTGTAGCTCCAGCCCAAAAATCTATTTTTAAACTTTTTGGAAAACATAGGTAAGGGTTATCACCCCTGTAACATTTGTTTTGCTGTCTGTGCCCCTGTTCAGAACATTTCACCTCACTTTCCGTCCCAATGACAACTGTTTTTGAAATGTGGTGTTTTTCTTGAAACAAGGATTGCTGATAAAGCATCAGTACAGAGGAGACACCTTTCTCCCATATTTATTCTTACAGGAGAGAATTTTCCTTCCTAGTGGTAGATTTCCTCTCACTTCCTGTTGTCTTCTTGCGTTTGCAAGTAGGAGTCGTTTGTAAGTTGGATGTTTGAAAGTAGGGACCTGCCGTATATACTCTGCAGAAATAGGCCCCTTAGTTGTTGGTGTTGGCACAACACTGTAAGCACTCACAGTTACTCTTGGTTGGTGCTGGAACGCCCTGCTGTCAACTATTATATCAGGAATTTTAATTACATATAATTGTTGAACAGTGGTAGTAAAAATTGGGGCTTTGATGGTGGTGCTGGTGCCACAACACTGTAAGCCCTGACAGTTACTCTTGGTGGGTGCAGCAATGGGCCCTGCTGTGAATTATTAGATCAAGAATTGTAATTGCATGCCCCTGTTGAACAGGGGCTGAAAAATTGGGCCTTTCGTGGTGGTGGTGGTGGTGGTGGTGTTGCAACAACACTGTAAGCCCTCAGAGTTACTCTTGGTGGGTGCAGGAATGGGCCCTGCTGTGAATTATTAGATCAAGAATTGTAATTCATTGCCCCTTTTGAACAGGGGCTGAAAAATTGGGCCTTTCGTGGTGGTGGTGGTGGTGGCGTTGCCACAACACTGTAAGCCCTCAGACTTACTCTTGGTGGGTGCAGCAATGGGCCCTGCTGTGAATTATTACATCAAGAATTGTAATTGCATGCCCCTGTTGAACAGGGGCTGAAAAATTGGGCCTTAGGCACTGGTGGCACAACACTACAACCCCTCACAGATACTGTACTTGGAGCACAGCAATGAGCCCTGTTGCAAAGTATTGCTTCAAAAATTGTAATGACACGCCCCTGTTAAACAGGGGCTGAAAAATTGGGCCTTAGGCACTGGTGGCACAACACTACAACCCCTCACAGATACTGTACTTGGAGCACAGCAATGAGCCCTGTTGCAAAGTATTGCTTCAAAAATTGTAATGACACGCCCCTGTTAAACAGGGGCTGAAAAATTGGGCCTTAGGCACTGGTGCCACAACACTCCAACCCCTCACAGATACTGTACTTGGAGCACAGCAATGAGCCCTATGGCAAATTATTGCTAAAAAAATTGTAATTACACGCCCCTGTAAAACAGGGGCTGAAAAATTGGGCCTTAGCCACTGGTGGCGGCACCCATAAACAAAAATGATCTTCCAAGCTATCATCATCAATCGTATCATTGAGGACTCGGAGAAGGAGGATAGCCAGTCAACATAACAGCACAGGCACTCAGCATCAGCATCAGTCTTGAAGGGATGTGACATGTTAAAATCAATTAGTCTGTTATATCAGCATCAGGTGTGTGGTAGCTGGTGGTGATCCAAGACTGGTTCATCTTGATGAAAGTCAGTCGATCAACCGAGTCGGTGGACAGGCGCACCCTGTGATCCGTGACAAATCCTCCAGCAGCACTGAATGTGCGTTCCGAAAGAACGCTGGATGCAGGACAGGCCAGTAGCTCAATTGCATACTGTGCAAGCTCTGGCCAGTGATCCATCCTCAAGACCCAGTAAGCCAGAGGATTTTCGGTGGGGAAGGTGTCCAAGTCTGACCTTGCCCCTAGATATTCCTGCACCATGTTTATCAGACGCTGGCGATGGTTGCTGGAACCGATCATACTTTGGGGCTGCGGACTAAAGAATTGTCTGAACGCATCGGTCAGACGGCCACCTTCCCCACCGCTCCTTCTTTGACTGGCCGAAGCCTCAGCAACTCGTTGTCCAGGACCAGGAGTTTGTAACCTCCCAGTCTCTGGGAACGCGTTGCACAGACCTTTCTGCAAGGCCTCCCGGAGTTGTCTCATCCTCTGCTCCCTCTGCGACGGTAACATAAGGTCCGCAACCTTACCCTTGTACCGTGGATCAAGGAGAGTGGCCAGCCAGTAATGGTCCCTCTCCTTGATCCGAAGAATACGAGGATCCTTCCGCAGACTTTGCAGGATCAGGGAGGCCATGCAGCGTAGGTTTGCTGAGGCATTCGCTCCGGAGTCCTCTGGGTCACTAAGGACGACATGATCCGCAGTCACCTCCTCCCAGCCACGTACAAGTCCACTGGTTTCTTGGGACTGTAAATCATCCCTAAAAGACTGCTGCTGATGATGCTGAGTGCCAGCCTCCACCTCCATGCTGACACAATCCTCCTCCTCCTCTTCCTGTGCGATGGGTGGGACAGAAGGAACACTGTCTGGGTAAAGGGGGCCTTGAGAGGCAAGGAAGTCCTCCTCTTTCTGCCTCTGTTCTGCCTCAAGTGCCCTGTCCATTATTCCACGCAGCGTGTGCTCCAACAGGTGGACAAGAGGTACAGTGTCACTGATGCATGCACTGTCACTGCTCACCATCCTCGTGGCCTCCTCAAATGGTGCCAGGACAGTGCATGCATCCCTGATCATGCCCCACTGGCGTGGAGAAAAAAAAACAAGCTCCCCTGACCCTGTCCTGGTGCCGTAGTCGCACAGGTACTCATTGATGGCCCTCTGCTGCGTGTGCAGCCGCTGCAGCATGGCCAACGTTGGGTTCCACCTGGTGGGCATGTCACATATAAGGCGGTTCTTGGGCAGGTTCAACTCCTTTTGCAGCTCAGCCAGGCGAGCACTGGCATTATAAGATCTGCGGAAATGCACACAGACTTTCCTGGCCTGCCTCAGGACATCCTGTAAGCCCGGGTACCTGCCCAAGAACTGCTGCACCACCAGGTTAAGGACGTGAGCCACACAGGGCACATGGGTCAGTTGTCCCTGTCGAAGGGCGGAGAGGAGGTTGGTGCCATTGTCGCAAACCACCATTCCTGGCTTAAGCTGGCGTGGCGTCAACCACCTCTCGGCCTGGCCCTGCAGAGCAGACAGGACCTCTGCCCCAGTGTGGCTTCTGTCCCCCAAACACACCAGCGCAAGCACGGCATGGCATCTTTTTGCCTGCGTACTTGCGTAGCCCCGTGAACGGCTACGGAGCACCGCTGGTTCATAGGACAAACCACAGGAAGAGGCCATGGAGGAAGAAGAAGAGGAGGGGGTGGAGGAGAGAGGTGTGTCACAACCAGTAGTAGCATTTTGGAGGCATGGCGGTGGGACAACCTCCAACACTACTGCACCTTGTCCTGCATCCTTCCCAGCTGCCAAAAGAGTGACCCAATGGGCCGTGAAAGAAAGGTAACGTCCCTGTCCATGCCTGCTGGACCATGAGTCAGCGGTAATATGCACCTTACCGCTGACCGCCCTGTCCAGCGAGGCCAAGACATTGCCTTCCACATGCCGGTAGAGAGCCGGAATAGCCTTCCGTGAGAAAAAGTGGCGTTTGGGAACCTGCCACTGAGGAACCGCACATTGCACAAACTCACGGAAGGGGGCCGAGTCTACCAACTGAAAAGGCAGCAGTTGAAGCGCTAGCAATTTAGCCAAGCTAGCATTCAACCGCTGGGCATGTGGATGGCTGGGAGTGAACTTCTTTCGACGGTCCAGCAGCTGGGGCAGGGAAATTTGCCTACTAGAATCGGACGTCGGTGTACTGCTAGCAGAGTGGCCGCAAGTACTTGGCTGTGACACACCTAATTCTACACCTTCATTCCTCTCAGTGCATGTTTCAGAGAGGACTGAAGTTATAGTGGGGTTGGAGATCCCAGCTGATGCGGTGCAAGGAGAGGTCCGCTTTGTTCTTTGGTGTGGGTCTTTGAGGTAGGCTTGCCAACGAGCTGCATGGCAGGTCAACATATGTCTGGTCAGGCATGTGGTACCCAAGCGGCTGATGTTTTGGCCACGCGATATACGCTTGAGACATATGTTGCAAACAGCAGCTGTGCGATCTGATGCACTAGCCTCAAAAAAGGCCCACACCAAGGAACTTTTTGAATGACGGGCAGAGGCAGCGCCCTGCACAGGCGGAGCTCTGCGGTGTGATTCCGTCGGTGTACTGCCCTTACGCTGGCCACCAAAGGGCATCCTGCCTCGTTGGAGATGTGCCTCCTCCTCATCCTCCTCCTCCTCCTCTCTCCTATTAGGCACCCACGTGGAGTCAGTGACCTCATCATCCCCTCCCTCCTCATCACTGGAGCCAATCTGGCAGTATGCTGCAGCTGCTGGAACATGACTGCCAGATTGGTGTCCTTCTTGAGCATCCCCTCTGTCTGCTCTCACCCTACTGCCTTCCTGTAGCTGGGTTTCATCATCAGACCCTTCGAAACGCTGGGCATCCTCCTGGAGCATGTACCCAACACTGTGCTGAAACAGTTCGGGGGACTCCTCAGGAGGAGGACATGGTGGGTCTAGGGAAGGAGTGACTGATGATGAGTCTGACATTGATACCAGGGAAGAGGACGCTTTGGCAGCTGCTTTGCCAGTACCCTGAGCCTGGGTGAGAGAGGATGAGGAGGAGGAGGAGGGCTTGGTCATCCACTCTACCAAGTCTTCGGCATGATGTGGCTCAACATGTCCAGCTGCCGAAAAGAAGGACAAGCGTGTCCCATGGCCATGTGCTGATGACAATGCACCGCGTCCACGACCAGCACTGTTGCCCCCAGACACAGAGCCTGCTTGCCCTCTTTTATTGCCTCCTGACTGTCTGCCTCTCCTTGTTTGCCTTCCAGACATTCTAATAGATGGCCTGCAGGGAGATGGGAAAAAAGCAATAAGGGCTACCTTCAGGTGTCCTTCTCTGTCCCTTTACTTAAGGATTTCTAAATATGGTTGAGGATGATTGCTTTTGCACAGAATAGCACAACGACAATTTCCCTGACTGTCCAAAAAACAAGGATTTCAAAGATGGTTGATGAGGAATGCTTTAGCACACTATAGCACAAGGAGAATTCCCCTCACTTTCCTTCTTTGTCCCTAGAAACAAGGACTCACACAGTGAAAGAAACTGACACTCTCCCTACCTAGAGTTTTCTGTCCCTAGAAAAAATGTTTTTTTAAAGCACACTATAGCACAAGGAGAATTCACTCACTGTCCTTCCCTGTCCCTAGAAACAAGGACTTGCACAGTGAAAGAAACTGACACTCTCCCTACCTAGAGTTTTCTGTCCCTAGAAAAAATGTTTTTTTAAAGCACACTATAGCACAAGGAGAATTCACTCACTGTCCTTCCCTGTCCCTAGAAACAAGGACTCGCACAGTGAAAGAAACTGACACTCTCCCTACCTAGAGTTTTCTGTCCCTAGAAAAAATGTTTTTTTAAAGCACACTATAGCACAAGGAGAATTCACTCACTGTCCTTCCCTGTCCCTAGAAACAAGGACTTGCACAGTGAAAGAAACTGACACTCTCCCTACCTAGAGTTTTCTGTCCCTAGAAAAAATGTTTTTTTAAAGCACACTATAGCACAAGGAGAATTCACTCACTGTCCTTCCCTGTCCCTAGAAACAAGGACTTGCACAGTGAAAGAAACTGACACTCTCCCTACCTAGAGTTTTCTGTCCCTAGAAAAAATGTTTTTTTAAAGCACACTATAGCACAAGGAGAATTCACTCACTGTCCTTCCCTGTCCCTAGAAACAAGGACTCGCACAGTGAAAGAAACTGACACTCTCCCTACCTAGAGTTTTCTGTCCCTAGAAAAAATGTTTTTTTAAAGCACACTATAGCACAAGGAGAATTCACTCACTGTCCTTCCCTGTCCCTAGAAACAAGGACTTGCACAGTGAAAGAAACTGACACTCTCCCTACCTAGAGTTTTCTGTCCCTAGAAAAAATGTTTTTTTAAAGCACACTATAGCACAAGGAGAATTCACTCACTGTCCTTCCCTGTCCCTAGAAACAAGGACTTGCACAGTGAAAGAAACTGACACTCTCCCTACCTAGAGTTTTCTGTCCCTAGAAAAAATGTTTTTTTAAAGCACACTATAGCACAAGGAGAATTCACTCACTGTCCTTCCCTGTCCCTAGAAACAAGGACTTGCACAGTGAAAGAAACTGACACTCTCCCTACCTAGAGTTTTCTGTCCCTAGAAAAAATGTTTTTTTAAAGCACACTATAGCACAAGGAGAATTCACTCGCTGTCCTTCCCTGTCCCTAGAAACAAGGACTTGCACAGTGAAAGAAACTGACACTCTCCCTACCTAGAGTTTTCTGTCCCTAGAAAAAATGTTTTTTTAAAGCACACTATAGCACAAGGAGAATTCACTCACTGTCCTTCCCTGTCCCTAGAAACAAGGACTTGCACAGTGAAAGAAACTGACACTCTCCCTACCTAGAGTTTTCTGTCCCTAGAAAAAATGTTTTTTTAAAGCACACTATAGCACAAGGAGAATTCACTCACTGTCCTTCCCTGTCCCTAGAAACAAGGACTTGCACAGTGAAAGAAACTGACACTCTCCCTACCTAGAGTTTTCTGTCCCTAGAAAAAATGTTTTTTTAAAGCACACTATAGCACAAGGAGAATTCACTCACTGTCCTTCCCTGTCCCTAGAAACAAGGACTTGCACAGTGAAAGAAACTGACACTCTCCCTACCTAGAGTTTTCTGTCCCTAGAAAAAATGTTTTTTTAAAGCACACTATAGCACAAGGAGAATTCACTCACTGTCCTTCCCTGTCCCTAGAAACAAGGACTTGCACAGTGAAAGAAACTGACACTCTCCCTACCTAGAGTTTTCTGTCCCTAGAAAAAATGTTTTTTTAAAGCACACTATAGCACAAGGAGAATTCACTCACTGTCCTTCCCTGTCCCTAGAAACAAGGACTTGCACAGTGAAAGAAACTGACACTCTCCCTACCTAGAGTTTTCTGTCCCTAGAAAAAATGTTTTTTTAAAGCACACTATAGCACAAGGAGAATTCACTCACTGTCCTTCCCTGTCCCTAGAAACAAGGACTTGCACAGTGAAAGAAACTGACACTCTCCCTACCTAGAGTTTTCTGTCCCTAGAAAAAATGTTTTTTTAAAGCACACTATAGCACAAGGAGAATTCACTCACTGTCCTTCCCTGTCCCTAGAAACAAGGACTCGAACAGTAAAACACACTGACACTCTCCCTACCTATCCTTCTCTTTCCCTAAACTAAAGGAATCCAGGTTAAGCAAGAAAGAAATAAATGTCACTGTCCCTGCCTATGCTGCTCTTTCCCTGCTCCGGAACACACTACACTAGGCCGCCGTGCTGGCGGCCTTTTATAGTGTGGGGCGTGTACTAAACACCCTCAGCAATAATTGGCCACAGGCATCCTGCCTGTGGCCAATCATTGCTCTCCTCGCTGCCGGCGCTGTGATTGGCCAAGCATGCGGGGTCACAGTGCATGCTTGGCCAATCACAGCGCCTGGATGACACTGCGATGGCGTAGTGCATTGTGGGCCGTTCGCGTCACTCGAATTTGGCGCGAACGGCCCAAATCGTTCGATCTTCGTCGAACGATCGAACAGCCGATGTTCGAGTCGAACGTATGTTCGACTCGAACACGAAGCTCATCCCTACTCCACACCTTCCATGACCCCAAGCAACGCCAGGGCCGGGTCCAAGGTAAGGGACCAGTCCCCAAACATTCCCAGGACACCCATCACCCCCTCCCAGTATGGACGCAGCACAGGGCATGACCATACCATATGAAAGAATGTGCCTGGAGCCAGACCGCATCTAGAGCATCGAGCACTCGTTCCGGGGTATATGTTTGCTAATCTAGCGGGAGTATAGTATGCCCTGTGCAAGAATTTCAGTTGGATGAAGCGATCTTTAGCTGAAATCATTTTAGTAATATAGTCAGACACCACGTCCCCCCAGGTCTCGTCGGTCAGGTCTGGGATGTCCGCCCTCCACTTATCACAGACGTTCGTCAGGGGCGACACATGCGCAGCGGAAAGGTAAAAGTAGAGGGAGGACAGGGGCTTAGCCATGAATTTTGATATGAGTAGTCGTTCAACCGCATCAGTCTGGAGGGTCAGAGGATCAGGGAACTGGGCCTGGATCGCATGCCTGAGCTGGTAATATCTGAACTTCATGGAGGCAGGGAGGTGGAACTTAGCTTTCATCGTCTCAAAGGAAGAAAAGGATCCGTCGGTGTAAATATTGATGGTGACTACCCCCCCTAGCCGCCCACAACTGTGGCTCCGGGAGCCTATAGATGTGCGTCAACAATGGGTTACCCCATAGGGGAGTATGGGGAGAGATGACCGAGTCCGATCTGTAGACCGATCTGGCTCTCTGCCACACCAAAATGGTTGTGCGCATTAAAGTCGTGACCTGGGGGTGGGCCCTAGGCCCTCTATAGGGCAGCCTCGAGGGTCACCGCCGGGTTCTGCCTGGGCTGATCAATCCACCACTGGACCGTAAACCAGGACCGCAGCCCAGTAGTAGAGCAGGAAGTGGGGCAGTGCCAGGCCCCCCTGTGACAGGGGGAGCTGGAGAATCCTCCTCATATTTGCTTTTCTAACACTGAACCGCCTTGCCGCCAATCAGGAAGCGCAGGTCTAATACCCGTCACCTGATTGGCTGAAGGCACAGGCATTCCTATTGGATGACTAGTGGAACGAAAGAGACATACTGGAACCATGGAGGATACAGGAGTCGTCCCCTGACCCCTGCATGTTCCACAGCTCGCAGCCATCACCCGTTGTCTGACCCGCCACCAAGATGGGGTCACAGTGGCTGCATTTTATGGGCACACCCTCCCTTAAGTGTATACTGGGTATATCATTTGAGTCAAAACGAAACATCCGCCAACTTTCAAATGAAAGTTCAGTTGGAATTTAACATTTACTTTGCAATGTGATTAGTCTTTTAGTAAATTATCCTTATTCCCAACTGGGGAATGGGGATAATTTACTAAAAGACTAATCGCATTGCAAAGTAAATGTTAAATTCCAACTGAACTTTCATTTGAAAGTTGGCGGATGTTTAGTTCCCCAGTATGTTCTCCAAGTATTTGTGTCAGCTGTTATACATGAAAAATATGCCATGCAATATGACTGCTACCATTCCCCTTTTGAAAGGACCCTGTCTGGTTTCCACTCTGAAGGACCCTATTATGTCTAAAACCAGACATTGCAGAAAGGAATAAATCTGAAATGAAAAGTAACATAATTCTGGATTCCTGCTTCCCCCTTGAACACAGAAGCCCCAGGCGTATGTCAAAATCCCAACAGCAATTAGTCTGCTTCTAATTTCTATCAAAAGATTGCAGATTGTAGCAATGCTGTTCCAGATATGATCATAACCCTGTGCGGTTCATGACATGTATGCATCCTCATTCAGCACTTCCCTGCTCGCTTTAATTGGCACCAAGAAAGGGTTTTCATGAAAGGAGTGCTGATTTTCTCAAAGAGGGACATCGCAGTCCTTGGAATCCTAACACTTTCTGACACCTTTTCAGACATTCTGCGAGCAAGAGGAAACTGATTTGTTGAAATGCTGAGTAGGGCTTTTCTTTTTTTTCGTGTGGCATTCCCAGGACGACCGTGAGGTTTAAAGACTCACAGGAGGAAAAGGGTAAATGCAAATTGCAATTAAATATAAATCAGAGGGAACAGTACAGGAAGACTGTTGATAGCTGGCAACCATCAGTGTATTTGAACACCTTCCCGGCATTACTAATGGCAAAAGACAGACTCTTATTGTAAATGCATTACAACCTGAAGATTTTGTCAGTATATTAACGTATATAAAAACCATTTTCTAAAATAATATATGTGCTTCTGTCTCTGTCTCCCAGTTGTGTTCCTGTGTTGTTACCCAATCCTATGTTCTACTAATACAGTCTACTAGAGGCTGACGCAAATTTCCCAGTTATGATCCACCTTTGTTACCATCAGGAAATCTACCCTGAAAAGTGAAGCTGGAGACTTAAAAAGGATAAAGTGAAAACATTATTTTATTTTAAAAAAAAATGATTCATATTGCACAGTGCTTTAGCAAGCTAAAATGTAATCCAGTTAGGGTTTGTACCCACTCAGGCCAAGTTTCAGCTCTGCCCTCTTCTGAGTGAAAAGTTGAGCAGCAAAGAACGATTTGACAGTAGGCTACAGTCTTAGCCAAAGCACAAAGAAAAATCTGCTGCACGTGTAAATTCCTGCTTTAAAGGAACCTCCCAAAATAAAAATACGTTGGATCAACATTAAGGACAAGTCAATAATATAGCTATCATTAATTCACATTAGTGTCACATACCCAGGGGCTGAGGGGCAGACTGACAACACTCAGAGCCCCTGGACCAATAAAGCAAGGGTCCCCTGTCCAGCCCCACCCCTACATTTTGCACAAAGTACAACTTCTGCCTTTTTTTTCAAAGAGAGACCTTTTTTGGTAGAGAGAGACCCCCCTCAAGGATCCATTGGAGACTACAAAAGGCATCTAATGGGTCCTGGAGGGGGGGGGTCTCTCTAACAGAGGTATTTTCAGTGTCCATTATAGAGTCTATTAGAGTCCCCTCCAGGTCCCATTAGAGACTGCAAAAGAGTATAATGGGACCTGGAGGGGGGTCTCTTGCTAACAGTTTCCATTAGAGAGTCTCTGTTAGAGAGAGAGACCCCCTCCAGGATCCATTAGAAACGACATAGGAGTCTAATGGGTCCTGGAGGGGGGTCTTTCTCTAACAGAAGTGCCCCTTTCAGTGTCCATTAGAGAGTCTGTTAGAGCCCCCACCAGCCCCCATGAGAGACTACAAAGGAGTCTAATGAGAGCTGGAGAGGGCCTCTTTCTAACAGAGTGTACAGTGAACACCTTCATTCATGGGACCCCCTCCTTGTGCCATGACTCTCACCCTTGCCCCAACCTCTCACAAAGTATAAAGAAAATTGTCACTGTGTCTACTTGTACCCTGACCTCCCATCTTCCTCCCTAGTGCATTCCTCCCGGGCTTGAAAAAGAGGCGGCGGGCCCCCTTCCTCAGTCGGGCCCTCATACCACGGCCGAAGTGCCAGACCGAAGTGCCCGACCGGTCAGTCTGCCCCTGGACATACCTATATGCGCAACCCAATATGATTGAGGATGGTCATTTGCACAGTTCCCATATGAGCACCCCTACAATTTGAGACAGAGTCTGCAGGGGCAATGGAAAGGCCCAAGTGCCAGGGTGCCAGGACTGTGGACTGGAATGTGAGAACACTGTTATCCATTGAGCAGAAGTACAGCTAGTATTACAAGATGCACCAAGGTCAGGTAAAGGCAGAGTTGGGTTCCAATCCTGATCTAGTAGCAGCCGAGCAGGAAGGCACCAAGATGTTTGTACGATCAGTGTCAATGAGCAGGCAGTGAGGTACGAATTCACTAGGCAGGAAGGTAGACAGTAATTCAGGACAAGGTCAGTATTGGAGCTAGACAGCGAACAAAGCAGACAAAGGTAAACTGAATGCAAGGTCAGGCGAAAGCCGGGTCAATCACAGAATCAGAACGAGTATCAGGTTCAAGAACACAGGAGTAAGACTGAAGACCATTCAGCAAAGAGCTTGTGCAGAGTTCATAAGCACATGCTCATACATGCTTATAATGATGCATTTGCAGGACTTCAATGCCTGTAACGCTTATGCACATCTGTATTTCCGCATCCATATTAGCCTGATGGCTAGTGCAATGTTTCTGACAAGTAGTCTTTAAGGCTCATCAAATTATTATTTTGAAAAAAAAAAAATTTCTTTCTTGCCAAAGACCCTGTCTGGGAGACTTGTAGTATAAAAAGGGCGTTTTTTTTACATCCGAGTTATATGTTTGCTGTTATCAAGTGTTTTGTGTGTACTTACCTTAAAGTGCCCTAGAGAGACCCACAGTTGACATAGGTCCTTCATTAAAGGGTCATTATCATCCAAATAATGAATGTAAACAGTGTTTTAGTAAGTTTTTGGAAACATGGGGGGCATGGACGTCCGCTGAAATGTTTTTGGGGGGGGGGGGCGCTTCAGCAGCGGCGATAGTCGCATTTTACCCTTTCTTCTGCATCCTGCATCACTGGACCCCTTTACATTACACAGCATCCTGCATCACTGGACCCCTTTACATTACACAGCACCCTGCATCACTGGCCCCCTTTACATTACAGAGCACCCTGCATCACTGGACCCTTTTACATTACACAGCATCCTGCATCACTGGACCCCTTTACATTACACAGCATCCTGCATCACTGGACCCCTTTACATTACACAGCACCCTGCATCACTGGCCCCCTTTACATTACAGAGCACCCTGCATCACTGGACCCTTTTACATTACACAGCATCCTGCATCACTGGACCCCTTTACATTACACAGCACCCTGTAACCCTATTACCTTACACAGCAGCACCCTGCACCTCTGGACACTACACACACTACACACTGACCACTACACTGCACACTGACCACACTGACTATATGTATGACGTGTCCTATGACGTCGTGTCTCTGCAGTCACACACACACACGTGTTGTAGGACCTCTCCTCCTCCCTCCATACCGCACACACATAGCCCGGCTCTCCTTCCTTCTCACCTTCAGCAGGTCCAGCGGGGCTGGAAGTGGGTGTAAGGGCGGCGGAGGGTGTAGAACACTGCCAATTTGGCCAAAACCTTCTTGATTCCAGGGGGGGGGCAAACGACCCCCCTTGCCCTAATGAGCGGATGCCCATGATGGGGGGGGTGACAATAGAACATTATGACTACACAAAAGTAATACACTTATGCGTTATGGTGCCAAATGTCAGAAGGAGGATACCTGCTCATGAACCAAAAAATAATTTAACATGCCTTTTTGAACTGAAAAATATAAGCTCCAGCAATATAGTGATGTTAGCATACAACTCAACAAAGATGGACATTATAGTATGGCAGCCATAGCGTTACATTGTCTTTGTCTATTTCATATTTTGGAAACCTGCTGCATAAAATCAACATACCAGTGTATGACATCATGCTTGTCTCCCTTAGTCCTTCGGATGTTTTAATGCATTATCTGACCTGTGTTAACAACCTCTATATTTACAAGGACTTAAGGTCACTAAGATGTGAATGACTTTCCTTAGGGCTCATATATGCAAGTGATTAATCCTGCAGGCTTGTCAGAAGGTTGTCCTCACCTCTGCATTTTGCTGAGCACATTGTGCATGTGAAATAACCAGGTTACCATAATTCAATAGAATCCCTATCGACACCTTGTTAACATATTACAGGGAATATCCCACATAAATTCATCACATGTAAAAAGAATGCCAGTGCTCTGTTCTATGTAAAAGGGCAGAAATAGAAATCCCACCATACAGTCATAAAACTCCTCTAACATAGGGTGACCAGACATCCCCGGTTTCAGGGGACAGTCCCCAGATTGAGGACACTGTCCCCGGACCAAGTCTGTCTCCGGTTTTGTCCCCGGACTGGATTTGAACAGGGGCTGGGGCAATTTCAAACACAGTGCAGAATTAATAAAAAAATATTCTGAATTACACATCCCCGCTCTGCCACTCCTACTAACTTAGGGGGGGTGTATTTTTTCCATTATCTGTGCCCCTTTCTGATGATCATGTGCTGGTCGGTGCGGAGGGAATATTTCTTCAGTTTCGGGTGCATGCCCATTCAGCTCCACTTGCATGTTCTTCTGCCTTGGCTCAAGTCCCGGCCAGCTGCCTGCCTGCCTATCTCCTTGCCTTCCCTGGCGGAGTGATCTTCCTCCGCTCCCCACCCAGTAGTAGCCGGGGCCCCAAGAGTAAGATTTGACAGGCTGTGAGGCGGGTGGCGGCGACGACTGGCAGAGATTTGCTGATTGCCGCCATTACTAGTAAAAGAAAAATATGTCCCCGGATTTCATTTAAAAAATCTGGTCCCCTTACTCTAACAATTACCACAACATTAATAATTGGTATAGTAAAGTGTTTGTGTACTCTGTGTGTGCCCTAAGTGCTCTGACTATGTATGCCCCATGTGCACTGACTATGTGTGCTCTGACTATGTATGCCCTATGTGCACTGACTATGTGTGCTCTGACTATGTATGCCCTATGTGCACTGACTATGTGTGCTCTGACTGTGTGTAGCCTAAGTGCTCTGACTATGTATGCCCCATGTGCACTGACTGTGTCCTCTGACTATGTATGCCCTATGTGCACGGACTATGTGTGCTCTGACTATGTGTGCTCTGACTATGTATGCCCTATGTGCACTGACTATGTGTGCTCTGACTGTGTGTAGCCTAAGTGCTCTGACTATGTATGCCCCATGTGCACTGACTGTGTCCTCTGACTATGTATGCCCTATGTGCACGGACTATGTGTGCTCTGACTATGTGTGCTCTGACTATGTGTGCCCTATGTGCACTGACTATGTGTGCTCTGACTGTGTGTAGCCTAAGTGCTCTGACTATGTATGCCCCATGTGCACTGACTGTGTCCTCTGACTATGTATGCCCTATGTGCACGGACTATGTGTGCTCTGACTATGTGTGCTCTGACTATGTATGACCTATGTGCACTGACTATGTGTGCTCTGACTATGTATGACAGGGTGACTAGACATCCCCGGTTTCAGGGGACAGTCCCCGGATTAAGGACACTGTCCCCGGATCAAGTCTGTCCCTGGTTTTGTCCCCAGATTGGATTTGAACAGGGGCTGGGGCAATTTAACCACTTAAGCCCCGGACCATTTGGTAGCTAGAGGACCAGAGGTGAATTCAGAATTTTGCACTGCGCTGCTTTAACTGTAAATTGTGCGGACATGCAATGTTGTACCCAAACAAAATTTGCGTCCTTTTCTTCCCACAAATAGAGCTTTCTTTTAATGGTATTTGATTGCCTCTGCGATTTTTATTTTTTGCGATATAAACGGAAAAAGACCGAAAATTTTGAAAAAAAATGATATTTTCTACTTTTTGTTATAAGAAAAATCGAATAAACTCAATTTTAGTCATACATTTAGGCCAAAATGTATTCAGCCACATGTCTTTAGTAAAAAAAACGTCAATAAGTGTATATTTATCGGTTTGCGCAAAAGTTATAGCGTTTACAAACTAGGGTACATTTTCTGGAATTTACACAGCTTTAAATTTATGACTGCCTATCTCATTTCTTGAGGTGCTAAAATGGCAGGGCAGTACAAAACCCCCCCAAATGACCCCATTTTGGAAAGTAGACACCCCAAGGAAATTGCTGAGAGGCATGTTGAGCCCATTGAATATTTTTTTTTTGTCCCAAGTGATTGAATAATGACAAAAAAAAAAAAAATTACAAAAAGTTGTCACTAAATGATATATTGCTCACACATGCCATGGTTATATGTGGAATTGCACCCCAAAATACATTCTGCTGCTTCTCCTGAGTACGGGAATACCACATGTGTGGGACTTTTTAGGAGCCTAGCCACGTACGGGACCCCGGAAACCAAGCACCGCCTTCAGGATTTCTAAGGGCGCAAATTTTTGATTTCACTCCTCACTACCTATCACAGTTTTGAAGGCCATAAAATGCCAAAATAGCACAAAACCCCCACAAATGACCCCATTTTAGAAAGTAGACACCCCAAGGAAATTGCTGAGAGGCCTGTTGAGCCCATTGAATATTTTTTTTTTGTGTCCCAAGTGATTGAATAATGACAAAAAAAAAAAAAAAATTACAAAAAGTTGTCACTAAATGATATATTGCTCACACATGCCATGGTTATATGTGGAATTGCACCCCAAAATACATTTTGCTGCTTCTCCTGAGTACGGGGATACCACATGTGTGGGACTTTTTAGGAGCCTAGCCGCGTACGGGACCCCGAAAACCAATCACCGCCTTCAGGATTTCTAGGCACAAATTTTTGATTTCACTCCTCACTACCTATCACAGTTTCGAAGGCCATAAAATGCCAAAATAGCACAAAACCCCCCCAAATGACCCCATTTTGGAAAGTAGACACCCCAAGCTGTTTGCTGAGAGGCATGGTGAGTATTTTACAGCTCTCATTTGTTTTTGAAAATGAAGAAAGAATTTTTTATTTTATTTTTTTTATTTTTTTCAATTTTCAAAACTTTGTGACAAAAAGCGAGATCTGCAAAATACTCACAATACCTCTCAGCAAATAGCTTGGGGTGTCTACTTTCCAAAATGGGGTCATTTGGGCGGTTTTGTGCCATCTGGGCATTCCATGGCCTCCGAAACTGTGATAGGCAGTGAGAAGTGAAATCAAAAATTTACACCCTTAGAAAGCCTGAAGGCGGTGATTGGTTTTTGGGGTCCCGTACGCGGCTAGGCTCCCAAAAAGTCTCACACATGTGGTATCCCCGTACTCAGGAGAAGCAACAGAATGTATTTTGGGGTGTAATTCCACATATGCCCATGGCATGTTTGAGCAATATATCATTTAGTGACAACTTTGTGCAAAAAAAAAAAAAAAAAATTGTCTTTTTTCCGCAACATATGTGTCAACATATAAAATATTCCATGGACTCGACATGCCTCTCAGTATATAGCTTGGGGTGTCTACTTTCCAAAATGGGGTCATTTGGGGGGGTTTTGAACTGTTCTGGCATTTTATACACAACATTAGGAAGCTTACATCCACTCTTCTAACCACTTGAAGACAAAGCCCTTTCTGACACTTTTTGTTTACATGAAAACATTTTTTTTTTTGCAGGAAAATTATGTTGAACCCCCAAACATTATATATATTTTTAAAGCAAAGGCCCTACAGAATAAAATGGTGGGTGTTGCATTTTTTTTTTCTACACAGTATTTGCGCAGCGATTTTTCAAACGCATTTTTTGGGGAAAAAATACACTTTTTTTTATTTTAATGCACTAAAACACACTATATTGCCCAAATGTTTGATGAAATAAAAAAGATGATCTTAGGCCGAGTACATAGATACCAAACACGACATGCTTTAAAATTTCGCACAAACGCGCATTGGCGACAAACAACATACATTTTTAAAAGCCTTTAAAAGCCTTTACAGGTTACCCCGTTAGATTTACAGAGGAGGTCTACTGCTAAAATTACTGCCCTCGATCTGACCTTCGCGGTGATACCTCACATGCATGGTGCAATTGCTGTTTACATATGACGCCAGACCGACGCTTGCGTTCGCCATTGGGCAAGAGCAGGGCAGGACAGGGGTGCTTTTTTTTTTTTTTTTTTTTATTATTAATTTTGCTTTTTTATTTTATTTTTAAATTGTTCCTTCCATGTTTTTTTTTTTTATCATTTTTATTGTTATCTCAGGGAATTAAAATATCCCCTATGATAGTAATAGGTAGTGACAGGTACTCTTTTTTTGAAAAAACTGGGGTCTAGACCCTAGATCTTTCCTCTGCCCTCAAAGCATCTGACCACACCAAGATCGGTGTGATAAAATGCTTTCCCAATTTCCCAATGGCGCTTTTTATATCTGGGGGGGGGGGGGACATTCCCTCCCACTGCTTGTAAAAGCAGTCCAGAGGCTAATTAGCCACTAGGGTTGCTTTTACATGAAAGCCGGCCGCTGGCTGAAAAGAATGATACCAAGATGATACCTAAACCCGCAGGCATCAATCTGGTATAACCATTCAAAGTCCAGCAACATACCAGTACGTTGCTGGTCCTTGTTGGACATGTATTGTAATCTTTTTTTTTCATGCAGCCAGGTGGCTGAACGAAAAAAGAGATTGATCGGTGGGTATGCCCACCATTAGAATACCGCCCTTCATCCACCCACTTCTAATGATGGGCATACATGCACCATTTATATATGCCGAAGCATGGGGGCATCCTCCCGCAAAAAAGTTATGCCGCACACACATGGTCGGACTTTTCCACGGGCAAGCCTCCGTCGGAATTTCGACCGTATATACGCGGCATTAGGAGCAAAATCGCTCCTCCGCTCCTGCTGCCCCAATGCTTCGGCATATTTGCTTTTTTTTTTTAACTGTGGTGGTGAAATCACCTCCTACAGCACTGGAGTCGCAGGGATCAGGCCTGTCTCTGCGAACGCTGCAGTTATGTGTGTTGTGTTTTGTAAGTGACAGTGATCGATCGATACTGCACTTCGGTGGCCTGGGCTGGACGGAGGGGCAAAACGCAGGTGCCAGCAGGTATCTGGGCTGATCCCGCTAACACTGCGTTTTTGGGAACCCTAAACTGCTGGGGACGCTAGTATAGATCTGATCAGATCAGATATTGATCTGTTCAGATACTATACCACTAAGGGAGGTGTATGCTTCACGCGTGGGTGTTAGCGTTACTGGCACTAACCTGACGCTGCCTGGGGTGTGACGCAGACCCTCTCTGACGCTAAAACCTAATTGATATCACCCGCCGGGCGATCAGGGGGTTAAACCTTTATTGGGTTATATACGGCGGGTGCCCTGACACTATAAAAAGCAAACTAACTAACCAGCGTCACCCGTAACACTTATATGATGATTACTGGTGAAAGGGTTAACTAGGGGCAATTAGGGGGTTAAAACCTTTATTAGATAATATATGGGGGTACCTGACGCTATAAAAACCTGCGGCGAACCTAAAAAAAATTACTGGCTACCGATCTGCATCACCGACGCTAAGACATCGATCAGAAAAATGATCGCTTAGCGACAGTGGTGATAGGGGGTGAAAGGGTTACCTGGGGGGCGATCAAGGGGGTTAAACCTTTATTAGATAATTTATGGGGGGTACCCGACGCTATAAAAACCTGCGGCGAACCTAAAAAAATTACTGGGTACCGATCTGCATCACCGACGCCAAGACAGCGATCAGAAAAACAATTGCTTAGTGACAGTGGTGATAGGGGGTGAAAGGGTTACCTGGGGGGCGATCAAGGGGGTTAAACCTTTATTAGATAATTTATGGGGGTACCCGACGCTATAAAAACCTGCGGCGAACCTAAAAAAAAAATACTGGCTACCGATCAGCATCACCGACGCTAAGACATCGATCAGAAAAACGATCGCTTAGTGACAGTGGTGATAGGGGGTGAAAGGGTTACCTGGGGGGCGATCAAGGGGGTTAAACCTTTATTAGATAATTTATGGGGGTACCCGACGCTATAAAAACCTGCGGCGAACCTAAAAAAATTACTGGGTACCGATCTGCATCACCGACGCCAAGACAGCGATCAGAAAAACAATTGCTTAGTGACAGTGGTGATAGGGGGTGAAAGGGTTACCTGGGGGGCGATCAAGGGGGTTAAACCTTTATTAGATAATTTATGGGGGTACCCGACGCTATAAAAACCTGCGGCGAACCTAAAAAAAACTACTGGCTACCGATCAGCATCACCGACGCTAAGACATCGATCAGAAAAACGATCGCTTAGTGACAGTGGTGATAGGGGGTGAAAGGGTTACCTGGGGGGCGATCAAGGGGGTTAAACCTTTATTAGATAATTTATGGGGGTACCCGACGCTATAAAAACCTGCGGCGAACCTAAAAAAATTACTGGGTACCGATCTGCATCACCGACGCCAAGACAGCGATCAGAAAAACAATTGCTTAGTGACAGTGGTGATAGGGGGTGAAAGGGTTACCTGGGGGGCGATCAAGGGGGTTAAACCTTTATTAGATAATTTATGGGGGTACCCGACGCTATAAAAACCTGCGGCGAACCTAAAAAAAACTACTGGCTACCGATCAGCATCACCGACGCTAAGACATCGATCAGAAAAACGATCGCTTAGTGACAGTGGTGATAGGGGGTGAAAGGGTTACCTGGGGGGCGATCAAGGGGGTTACACCTTTATTAGATAATTTATGGGGGTACCCGACGCTATAAAAACCTGCGGCGAACCTAAAAAAAAATACTGGGTACCGATCTGCATCACCGACGCCAAGACAGCGATCAGAAAAATGATCGCCAAGCGACGGCGGTGCTAGGGGGTGAAAGGGTTATCTGGGGGGTAATCAAGGGGTTAAACCTTTATTAGGGGGGGTTAGGAGGCTACACTGGACCTAAAACTAAATGTAGTGACACTTTTACAGTCACAAATGTCACTGATTGCAGTGATCAGTAAATAAATGGTCACTGCAATCAGTGACACTGTGACTGGGGGCTGGGGGGTGATCTGGGGGGTGATCTGGGGGGGCCTGGGGGGGCGATTTATGTGCCTATGTGTGCTGGTGTTAGTGTAGTGTTAGTGCACTGACCTGTGTGTCTTCTCTTGTACGACGCTCGGTATATGTGAGCGCCGCACAGGAGATGACATCACTTCCTCCTGCTTTCTCTATCTGTGTAAACAGTACACAGACAGAGGGGGCATTTCTATTCGCCGGGAGCGATCGCGGGGGGGTGGTCGGGATCGAACGGCCGCCCTCCCCCATCTCGGAATGCTCCCAGACGAATTCTGACCGCTCACTGTACAGAAGGGGGGTCCGATCGGACCCCCCAACTGTACAAAGGCAATCACGTATGCTCTACGTGATTGTGCCTGTCGGTGCCATTGTGCCGACATATATATACAGTGAGCGGTCGTTAAGTGGTTAAAAGACAGTCAGTGCAGAATAAAAAAATTTTTATTCTGAATTACACACCCCCAGTCTGCCGCTCCTACTAGCTTAGGGGGGGTTGTATTTTTTTCCCATTATCTGTGCCCCTTTCTGATGATCATGTGCTGGTCGGAGCGGAGGGAATATTTCTTCAGTTTCGGGTGCATGCCCATCCCGCTCCGCTCGCATGTTCTTCTGCCTTTGACTTAAGTCCCGGCCAGCCGCCTGTCTGCTTATCTCCTTGCCTTCCCTGGCGGAGTGATCTTCCTCCGCTACCCACCCAGTAGTAGCCAGGGCCCGGAGAGTAAGACTTCACAGGCTGTGAGGCGGGCGGCGACGGGCAATGAGTCGCCGATTGCCGCCATTACTAGTAAAAAAAAAATATGTCCCCGGATTTCATTTTAAAAATCTGGTCACCTTAATGTATGACCTATGTGCTCTGACTGTGTGTAGCCTAAGTGCTCTGACTATGTGTGCTCTGACTATGTGTGCTCTGACTATGTGTGCTCTGACTGTGTGTGCTCTGACTGTGTGTGGCCTGTGTGCTCTGTGTGCTGTGCCAGTGTTTGGTCTGTGTGCTGTTATTGACCGTGTTCTATGTGTGTCTGTCTTGAACATGTAGCGCTGAGAGTATAAAGCTGTATAAAGCCAACCACGCCTCGGTGGGAAAATATGAAATTCTCTTTTTATGTTACAGATTAAGCATTTCCTGAATAAATTCAAACACCCACCCTCTATACTTAAGAGCACTTACACCTTTGCATTGTATCTGTTTTGATGGGCACTTGATTACCACACCTAATGCCGTGTACACACGGTCGGAATTTCCGATGAAAAAAGTCAGACGGAATTTTTTCATCAGATATTCCGACCGTGTGTATGCCCCATCGGACTTTTTCCGTCGGAAATTCCGACGGAGTTAGAAAGAGAACATGTTCTCTTTTTTTCCGACGCATGCTCAGAATCAGGTCGACGCATGCTCGGAAGCATTGAACTTCATTTTTCTCGGCTTGTCGTAGTTTTGTACTTCACCGCGTTCTTGACAGTCGGAAATTGGTGTGACAGTGTGTATGCAAGACAGCTTGAATGGAATTCCGTAGAAAAAACCCGTCTGAGTTTATTCCGACGGAAAATCCGACCGCATGTACAAGGCATTACACTAACATGTTTGAATCTCAACACCCCAACACTTGGCCAGTTTGCAAGCATGGGAAAAGGACCTCCACCATAGGGTAACAGAAGAGGAGTGGAAAGTTATATACAGTACAGTTCATGAATGCTCTTTGAATGTGAATTATAGAAGACATGACTTTCCCAGTTTAAAAAATAGACCTGCTTTAGGCCGCATACAAAAATGTATCTGTAATATGTATATTTTTTTTCTGTCTTTAAATGCTCCTCCATGTTAGCCTATGTATCCTTGCACACATAGATAGGCGTTAACAGGCGTTTAGAAGCAGGAACCTTTAGAGCAGTGGTCTCCAAACTACGGTCCTGGGAATGGATGTGGTGCTTTGCTTGCCTTTATTTGGCCCGTGAGGCATTATTCCTTCCACTGACCCCATCAATGGAGCATAATTCCTGCCACTGACACCAACAATGGGTCACTATTCCTTCCATTGACATCAACAATGGGGCATAATTCCTTCCACTGACAACAAACATGGGACACCATTCCTCCCAACGACACAAACTATTTCTCCCCCTAATACCTACAAATTGGGCATTATTTACTCCCACTGGTCCAGCCCCCCTAAAGTCTGCAGGACTTTCTTTGAAAGTTTTACAGACCCCTGCTTTAGAGGTAGAAAAAAAAACACATCACTTGTGTGTTCAGGAGAGAGCATTTGGGCATTTGGGAAATGCCTGACGAGCCTAAACGTGTGTAAACAGGCCTAAACGCTTGAGTGTTCATTCATTCCAGTGGCCAGAATAAATTTAATATTTTGGTCAATGGAACGAATGAGTGCGCGAATGCTTGATGCGCCTAAATGAGATTGCAAAACACAGCTTTAGAAACATTTTTATACGCTGCTTTTTCCTCCCCTGGAGCAAAGGAGTCCAGGGGAGGAAATAAGTCCTGTGTGCATGAGGTCTTAGATATTTCCTATATCTCAGATAACCTATGTTTTAGTGAGTTTCTACCTGGCCTTAAATTAGGGAAAATACCCCTTTCAGTGGACCTACCCCTCCAAACACACCACCTAATTTCTCCACCCTTTTCACCCATCTTTCTCCCCCCTATCTTTTTTTTCTTCTTCTGTCTCTCCCTCCCTTTCTATCACTCTATATATAGTTTTACCCATTTTGGTGAAGTCAGTTTATCTTCGTCCTTTTGCATTTGATCAGTCCTTTTTGTAGTGTATTGACAACACTTCTACATGACAACATTTCTACTGTATATGACAACACTTTTATTCCCACACACTGATAAAATTACAAGCCAACAGAATATTTTTTAACATAAAATCTTTATAATTTTCAATATAAAAATAAATGTTAATAAATTTACTTTGATATTTTAAGTACCTTGCTTAATTGTCATTAGTTCTTAAAACACACCTTTTACATTTACGAAAATAATGTGTAGCGGGTGTTTGAATTTATGTGAGGACTCTGGTGGTGTGGGGTTCCTTGGGGCCTGCAGGTGGCGTTGTTGCCTTGGGCCGGAGTTGAACTCACATCACAAACTGTGCCTTTTTGTCCTCCCCTGGAGCTGGTACAGCGGGGCGGGGAGCCCGCTGTGACGCAAAGGGAGAGGTCATAAAAGGGGCGGACGCCCTGATTTGGGGGAGAGAGTCGGAGGACGCGGCCGCACCCAGGCACCTTCAGCTTGGGTGCTGGCGTTCCGGTGTTTCAGGCCTAGGCGCCCTTGGCCTAGCTGGAGCAGGGATGGAGTCTATCTCAGGCACCTTTAGCCTGGGGTGAGGTACTATGGCGGATGCCTGGGGCTTCGTACCTTCGACTGAGTTCCGCGAGGGTGGAGGAATCCGAGGGGGCCCTAACTCCTTGGGTGCCCGTGTCTGAGTTCGTGAGGACTGGTGCGCAGTAACTTCTCTAAAGAGCCCGGCGCAGCATCGCTGATGACGGAGAGGCCTCCACTTCTCCCTTGGACGGATTTCTCCCTCTGACAGGGGCAAAGTGAGCGAAGGTAATTCACGTTCTATATTACCTAGTCAGTGGCAGTGACTACTCGCCACTGGTGACAGCACAGTGGGCAGCAGCAAGAAGGGAAAAAGGATTGTGCCTCGAACTGTCCCCATTTTCCAAAGGAGAAGGATTGTTTTATTGCTTGGCAAGAAGAATAAATCTGAGTTGTACCTATTCACTGTGTGGAACTTGGGTTACTAAAGCAAAGGAGTCAGGGACGAAGGACTGGACTTAACTCTAGGACACCTACACAAAAGCCCAATCTCTGGCCTTCACCTCCTAGTTATGGAGGACATGGGCCGTGGTGTGTATCATCTCTCTCTCCCAGGTACCCCTAGACAACAGCCATATAACCGATAAAGAAAGGGAGAGAGGTGAGGCCGCTACAAATGTATAATATTGAGTAATCTAGACAACTTTTAAGGTATTTGCATTTCCATATTCAAATTTAGTTACATTTACTTAAAAAAATTATCTTTTAATTTAACTAAAATTGCGGGACGCATGTTTGCCAAATGTGCAACTGCACGAGTTTTGATGTTGTATATTTTAAAGAGTTTGACATCTTTTGGAACTTTGAAAACCTGCACAAGGCAGTTCCCATACGTTTGAGGCCCATCAGGACAAAAGAGCGCCACCATTGACAAGAAATTTTCCAGGTCACTACAAAGCCATGCAATGCCATTGACAGGGGTGTCGGGAGGGGGGGGGGCTGGAGCCCCGAATGGGTCGCCGAAAAGCCCCGGGTGTCATGCAACAACCGTTGCATTGTAAGCCCTGAGCGCCGCCAGTGTGCCGCCGAGTGGGGACCGTTCTTATCCCGAGCGCCGCCGAGTGCGGCCGAGTAAAATAGCAGGTCCCGCCTTCTGGAGCCTGCAGCGCCTATGATGGACGTCCCACTGGTCCAATGCCGGAACCGCGAGACATGTGAGCTGCCAGTGCCTACTGTGATGCCTGTGATGAAGATGGGCGCGCCGCACACCGAACACCATGGCTGAGGCTGAGCTGAGCTGCAGGACACATGAAGTCTGTCTCCTGGTCAGGTAGGTCAGTGTATGTCAGTGTGTGTATGTCAGTGTGTGTGTATGTTAGTGTAAAGTTACATGTTAGAGCCCTTTCACACTGGTGCCGCCCATAGCGTCAGCGGTAAAAATAGCGGTAAAACGCCAAAATTTTACCGTCGGATTTACGGCGCATTTCGGCCGCTAGCGGGGCGCTTTTAACCCCCACTAGCAGTCGAGAAAGGGTTCACCGCTCCTAATGCTCTCCAAAGAAGCTGCTGGCAGGACTTTTCCTGACGCCCTGCCAGCGCACCGCTCCAGTGTGAAAGCCCTCGGGCTTTCACACTGGAGACAATAGAGCAGCAGTTTAAGGGTGGTTTGCAGGTGCTATTTTTAACGCTATAGGGCCTGCAAAATGCCCTCAGTGTGAAAGGGGTCTTAAGGTATTTGTGGGTTCAAGCCTATGCTCACCAGCAGTCATGAATATTTAACTGTCATTGTCATTTGTGAATGCAATTCTAAAAATTTGAAGCAAATCGACTCACAACATCGCTTGATCCTTATAATTGTGGTGGAAACAGAAAGCACTGAGAAAAAACCCCCAGCTCTGACAGAGATAAATGGTGCCCAGTCAGGTAAGATCTTTTGTTTTGTTTTTGACATCACAGGAGAGAGAGGAGAATAGAGTGTACACAATTTCATTGCAAAAAAATATATATATATCTTATTTATCTCAATAAATCTCAGCCTGTGGCAATGTGTGTAATAATGCCACTCATATGTGTGTATGTATGTAAGTGTAAGGTCAGTGTATGTATGTCAGTGTAAGGTCAGTGTATATGTGTCAGGTAGGTTACACAACCCCACCGCCCAGCCAAAAAACCCTGCACCACTCCACCGCGCCCCCCCCCCCCCCTCCTGGTGCCAGCTTCTGGCTGAAGCCCCTGGTCTTTTTGACACCTAGCAATGCCCCTGACCATTGAAAGGTAAGAATGAACATTGAACAAATTATCGGTCACATGATTTAAATGTTGCTTAACATACCATCCAAAATGTTTATTTTATTTGCAGATTAATATATTTATAATAAATGGACATACGTCCATTGTATACACCTATTGAGACAACTCACTTGTGCGCACGCAAAGTTTGCGCTTACTGCATTCTGCAGAACGCAACCAAGATGCAGGGTGAGGGACCGCCAGCTGTTAAGCTTAAAAACTATTTTGTGCCACAAAAATGAATGTTTCAGCCTGTTCGGTTTTTGAGATATTGGAATTCAAATTCAGATTATGTATCATCAAGCCCCGCCCACTTTGCACCCAATGTTATTAAAATTTAAAAACAAAGATAGCATTCGTTTGCACTGCATCTGTGCCGATTTGTGCTGCAAAAATTAACGTATGTGCTGGTTTGGTTTCAGACATATTGCGCATTATAGTTGATGAAACCTCTCCCACTTTGCACCACATGTTATTACATTTTAAAAACAATTATACAATTTGTTTGTGCTGCGTTTGTGCTGATTTGTACCACAAAAACAAAATTAGTTTGTTCGGTTTTTGAGATATTGGACATTCAACGTTGGATTATGTAACCTAAAGCCCCGTCCACTTTGCACTATGTTATTACATTTCGAAAACAAATATACCATATTTATGCTGCATTGCCAGGAAAAACAAACATATTGGTATGGTGTATTTTTTTCATATAGCACTCTCATTTTGTA
Source organism: Rana muscosa (assembly GCA_029206835.1). NCBI lineage: Eukaryota > Metazoa > Chordata > Amphibia > Anura > Ranidae > Rana > Rana muscosa. The sequence continues at coordinate 111,918,716 of CM055118.1, forward strand.
TCAGAAAGAATGATTATGGGACTAATTTATGCTTTTAGCTGAGCTACCCTAAAAACCTAAAATATACCTTTTGAAGTTTTTCAGAAGATCTTTTTAGAGCTAGATGTGGGGAATCTATCTTCAAAAGTTCACACTAACCGCTTGCTGACCAGCCACCGTCATTATACTGCGGCAGGTCGGCTCTCCTGCGCAAACCGCCGTAGGTGTACGCTGGTCTTTGCACAATAACGGGCACGCGCCTGCCGCAGGAATGTGCCCACGGGTCCATTGGACTCGGTCAACGGCGACCCACGATTATGGCATACAGAGGGGGATCTGCTTATGTAAATAAGGCGATTCCTGTTTTGCCAGATGACATGTCAGGGATCTTCTGTTCCCAGTGATCAGAAACAGTTATCTCTGTCATGTCCCTGGTAGCCCATCCCCCCACAGCTAGAACACACCCAGGGAACACACTTAACCCCTTGATCACCCCCTAGTGTTAACCCCTTCCCTGCCAGTGTCATTTATACATTGACCAGGGCATTTTTATAGCACTGATCAATGTAATAATGTCACTGATCCCAAAAAGTGTCATTTGGGGTCAGATTTGCCTGCTGCAATGTTGCAGTCCCGTTAAAATTCGCAGATCGCCGCCATTAAAAGTAAAAATAAAAAAAATTAAAAGTCCCTAAATCTATCCCATAGTTTGTAGACACGATAACTTTACGCAAACCAATCAATATACGTCTATTGTGATTTTTTTTTTACTAAAAATATGTAGAAGAATATATATCGGTCTAAACTGATGAATAAATTATATTTTTTTGGGGATATGTATTATAGCAGAAAGTAAAAAAAAATTGTTTTTTTCAAAATTGTCAGTCTGTTTTTGTTTATAGTGCAAAAAATAAAAGCCGCAGAGGTGATCAAATATCACCAAAAGAAAGCTCCATTTGTGGGAAAAAAAAGGAAGGTAAATTATGTTTGGGTACAGCGTCGCACAACCGCACAATTGTCAGTTAAAGTGACGCAGTGCCATGTCGCAAAAAATGGCCTGGTCATTAAGGGGTCAAATCCTTCCGGGGCTGAAGTGGTTAAAGTGCAAATTACTTTCCTAAAAGGCTTTAAAAAAATGAATACATTCTGTATTCTATGTTCTTTACAGATATACTGTATATACATGTGTTTCAGTTTGATTTGTTAGCTGAGAAAGAGGCACTTTTTTCTTTAAATGTTTACATTTACCGTACATTTGATGCTGCTTTAAAGTGGTTGTAAACCCACTTTTGCAACTTGCACCTACAGGTAAGCCTAGTTTAAGGCTTACCTGTAGGTGCAAGAAATATCTCCTAAACCTACACGGTTTAGGAGATATTTGCTAAAAATGACATGCGTCGGTGTCTACGGCGCATGCGCACCGTAGACAACGGCGCATTCATAGATTTAATCCCATTCACAAATCCGGCTTAGCCGGATTTGACGGCTCACGCGCGCATGCGCGGAGTCACGACTTTGCCGCTTCAGCCAATCACAGCGGCGCTGTGATTGGCTGGAGCGGCGATACCCGGAAGTAACCTTCCAGCTATCGCCACAGTGATGGCTGCAGCTGGAGAGGGAGACGAGGACGCCCACTTTAACCACTTCCTTACTGGACACTTAAACCCCCATCCTGCCCAGACCAATTTTCAGCTTACAGCGCTGACGCAGTTTGAATGACAATTGCGCGGTCATACAACGCTGTACCCAAATGAAATTTTTATCATTTTTTCCCCACAAATAGAGCTTTCTTTTGGTGGTATTTGATCACCTCTGTGGTTTTTATTTTTTGCGCTATAAACAAAAAAAAATGTCCATTTTGAAAAAAAAAACACAATATTTTTTACTTTTTGCTATAATACTGTAAATATCCCAATTTAAAAAAAAATAAAAACATTTTCTCAGTTTAGGCCGATACGTATTCTTCTACATATTTTTGGTTAAAAAAAAATCGCAATAAGCGTTTATTGATTGGTTTGCGAAAAAGTTATAGCGCCTACAAAATAGGGGATAGATTTATGACATTTTTTTTCATTTTTTTTTTTACTAGTAATGGCGGCAATCAGCTATTTTTATCGTGACTGTGACATTATGGCGGACACATCGGACACTTTTGACACCATTTTGGGACCATTCACATTTACACAGCGAACAGTGCTATAAAAATGCACTGATTACTGTATAAATGTGACTGGCAGGGAAGGGGTTAACACTAGGGGGCGATCAAGGGGTTAAATGTCTTCCCTCATGAGTGATTCTTACTGTGGGGAGAGGGGACTGACTGGGGGAGGTGACCGATGGTTGTCCCTATGTACAAGGGACACACCATCGGCCTCCTCTCCCTAACAGGACGTGGATCTCTGTGTTTACACACAGATATCCACGTTCCTGGCTCTGTGACTGCCGATCGCGAGTACCTGGCGGACATCGTGGCCGCCAGGCACGCGCATCGGCACCTGCGTGTCACCGCCGAGGGCACGCATTGGGGAATGTAAACAGAAGGACGTCCAGGGACGTCCTCCCGGCAGTTCAGGTCCGCGCTGCGGCCGTCTTTTGGCTATAGCGCGGATCTGAAGTGGTTAATAATTATTATCACTTAAAACTGAGTAACTAAGTAACTTAGTAAAAGGGCAGCACAGTGGCGTAGTGGTTAGCACTTTCATTTAGCAGCAAAGGGGTTGCTGGTTCGAATCCCGACCATGACACTCCCTGCCTTCATGCCTGTATGTTATACCCTGTGCCTGCGTAGGTTTCCTCCCAAACTCCAAAGACATGCTGGTAGGGTAATTGGCTCCTGTGTAAATTGAACCTAGTATCTGTATGTATGAATGTGAGTTAGGGATCTTAGATTGAAAGCTACTTGAGGGTAGGAACTGATGTGAATGTACAATGTATATGTAAAGCACTCCATAAATTGACAGTGCTATATAAGTACTTGAAATAAAGAAGTTAATGTATGTGTTCCTAACTTACACTTTTCTATAAACTGGAAAAATTGAGTTGGCTTTACTTAAACCTATGGTCTATAAACTGGAAAAATTGAGTTGGCTTTACTTGAACCTATGGTCTATAAACTGGAAAAATTTAGTTGGCTTTACTTGAACCTATGGTCTGGAAACTGGAATAATTTAGTTGGCTTTACTTGAAAATATAGTTCCAGACAAGTTAAGGTATGTATTCCTAACTTAAAACGCTATGGTCTATAAATTGAAAAAAATTGAGTTAGCTTTAAATAAAACAACTAAGTTGAAAACATGAAAAGTCTAACCAGTCAGACAAAAATAAGTTTAGTTGACAGTACTTAAAAAGCTGATGCAAATAGTTGCCTCAATTTTTTTGAGTAGACCCAGCACACAAATTTTTACAGTGCAGTTTTAGGATCTCCTTTTAATTTTTTTATTGGATTACGACCAGCCCTGGGATATATATTTAATGCAAACATTTTTATAAGCGATCCTACAAACGGGGCTTCCAAGCATCAGAGCCGCTCTCTTGCTATTATGTTTATTAATGATCTCTATTTGCGTTAGTGAAAATTTTCTTCTCTCCCTCTTTGTCTTGCTGTTACTATAAATGGAAATCCTGTACGAATGCATGGCTTGATTACACCATTGTTTATGGACTGTACATGGATGTCAAAAATTCAATAAGACTTTTATGGGGGGAAAAAAAACAAGACTTGCCTGCTGTTTACTTAATTGGATTAGATCTGCCAGGTGCAATAGACAGCAACTGAAGCATGAAGTAAGCAAAATACAAATGTATAGCATAACCATATTTTCTTTCTTCTACTTAGCTCAAGTAGCAACAAACTTGGATCACATGAGAGCTTTTCATGTTTTCATTGCTGTCAGAGAAGATTATATTCTTCCCAAAAAAATGCTGCATATCTATTAGGATCAGAATGTTTCTTTTTGACTTCAACAATCAGTTTATGCTGAAAAAAAAAAGAACATAAAAATTAGTCTCTAAGTGTATCCCTAAGAGATCATTTAAAATATTTCATATGAACATTCCTGGAGGCTGGTTTACAGCAAGTCGAGAATACTCTTTGTTATGAATACACCTGAATAGCAGGAGAGATCACATTGTACACAGATGAATAACTTGCAAAAAGAACTCATCTGGATTAGTAATTTTACAAAAGCTGCCAACAAGCATGCAGGCAGTGCTGTAGACTTATTAGAAAACCCAGCATGCTCTTCTGCTCAATCTAAATGTGTTATGGAAGCACCCTGTATGAAATACGTATTTGTTGAACAAAGCTGTTGTACTAATAATGGAAAAACATCATAGTTACTTAGTTATTCAGGTTGAAATAAAAACACATATCCATCTAGTGCAACCATTAGACAAAATTAAATTCATAAATAAATAAAAATTACTATTAAGTTGGATAGATCCAGGAAACTATTTCAAATGTGCACAACTTTTACATAACAAAGCTTTTCTGTATGCGGAACCTCTTGTCTTCCAGGTGCAAAGAGTCACCCACCCCATTGTCTCTTGCAATGACCTTAAAATGGAACCAAAGTCCTGCTGTCAAAAACAGTGAGCAGACAGGCTCTTCATTGCATGTGTTGGAGTGACATCATCCCAAGACAGCCAATTAAGATGGCTGCAGACCAGCACATAGCAGAAGATCGCCGACAAGGGGCAGGACCACTGGAGTGAAAATAAGTTTAGTTCTGCTTTAAAGTAAAAAAAAATGCTCCAAGTTTAATGTAGCACAACCCCTGTAGGAGTTGCTGATGTCAGGGTTTCCCACTGCTACACAGCACAGTCGCACAGCATTTCTCTCTTGCATCCAGAGACATAAATCAGTCCTTTGGCTTGTTTTCGTTGTTTTATTAGGGGATGATAACTTGGATAGGGTAAGGGATTATGGGATGCCCAACTTGAAATTGTCCAACAAGCAAAACCAGGTACAACTTCCTCCCTATTTACAGATTCCTTCCTCCTGCACAAACTTCCTTTTTGTACAGCTCATGTTGGATCACTCCTGGAGGAACTAACAGTCTCTCATTAGCTTAGCAAAAACCCATTACAGGCTAGGAACCCTCAGTCCCTTAGTAAAATAGCACATGTGGAGTGAAAAGCATCTCGCACCACCTTCTGTTTCCCCGTAGACACTGATCCCAGCTCTACTGCTTGCAGATATGTTAGCCCACCTGGCTGCTTTCTCTTCCCAGTTCTCCTAACTTACATACACATCGAGACGCCCAGGGCAAGGTTGGATGAAGACTTGGCACACCGCTGTCTTCAAGAGAGACCTGCTACAACTGGCAGTCTCTCCCTGCACTGTGCTGATCTACTCACTGTTGCTCCTGCTGCCTCTCCGATTAGGGTCCCCCTACTGCCTCCTGTGGTGGGATTCTTCTAGGCCAGCTTCCTGAGCTCCAGTCCGAGGTAAAACCCCTCCCTGTCAGGGGTCCCCTAAAGGGCCATCGACAGACTCATCTCAGCATTGCTTCTCCATCTTCCACCCGACTCCCCTGCTGGCATGTCTATTTAAGGGCTCCTTAGTTCCCTGCCAGGCCCCCTATCTGGGGATTGGCTAAGGGCCCCTAAATATTCGGGGCATCCCCTCCTGGCTTCCGTTCAATATCTTCTAGAATGTTCTCAAACATTCCAGAAACAGGGGGAGGCAACAGAGAGTTGCCAGGATAAGCCATCCAGTCATGACCTCTAAAAACCCTGACCCAAATTCCATTCCTAGCCAGATACATTTTCCTGTACTACCACTAGTAGCACACTAGAGGGTGCTACATTAATATTTCAAAAATTTTCATATCACACTTTAATCAACTCTTAAAGAGAGCATAACTTCCAGTCAGCTAAAGCCCATCTAAAATTCCACCTCACTTCCTCTTGCCAACACGCAAATGAAAAAAAAAAAAAAACCTCTCTCAACCTCCTTTTTAATGACCAGAGTCTGCCATTACATGACCCCCTGTGGTGCAGCTTCCTGAAGTGAAGACTGGTGATCCACTGCAGTAGTGTAGGCCCACTGACAACAGGTTTTATTGCCACTCCTTGTTGTGACATCATCACATCCGCTGGAGTCTTTAGGACCTTCTAAGAACACCACTGATGGACAGCAGTGAGGACACCTGAAGAAGGATGCTCCAATTCTGCAGTCCTGAAGAAATAAGAGTCAGAGCCCAGCACATCACATGGCCACTTATTCAAGTAAGTATTTGGGCCATTAAGGTCATTTTAAAAATCCAAGTGTGGAATTTGCCAAATGGGGATGTGGGTTATGTAAAATTGGTGTTAGTAGAAGGAAAAATTGCACCAGCATTAGTCCCCACACTGTGGGGCCTCTGTGGGGGCTTGGGGACACTGTAAGCTGCTGGGAAACACAGACTATGTTGGACTCTGTGGAAGGTTGGAGACTCGCTCTGTAGAAAGCTAGAGGGCACTGAGGGAACTAAAGGCACTATGGAGGCTTTGCAACAGGCTAAGAGGCACTGTAGGTGGCTGTAGGGCTCTGTGGGTAAAAGAGGGCCCTGGAGCAGGGCAGGCTTGGGAGAACTATGGTGGGCTGTGGGTTCTGCAAAAGGCTACAGGGGCACTGTGGATGAGTGAGGGGCTCCTTTGCGGGGGCATAGTGGGTAGATGGGGCTGGCTGGTAGAGGGCATTGTAAGGAGAAGGGGGCTCTGGAGGGGGCTGGGAGACACTGTGGAGGGCTGGGGGTACTACACTGTAGAGGAAGTAGGAACTTGTGGGGACAGTGCAAACAGGATTGCTTCCCCAATTTATTTACTGTTTACACTTGCTATCTGAAACTTCCCCTTCATGTTTTCTCCATTCATGTGGGAGGTCACATGACTGGACCAGGTAGCAAGGGACTTGATGCCCCGATTAATCAGTGCCTGATGCCGGAACACTCAGTATTCCTGCATTGGGCACCAGAAGCAAGTCTGCAGTGTCCTGAACCTTAGGAAGGGGAGCATTCTTCAGTTCATCTCAGGGTCCTTGGCCGGGCCTCATGGCTATGGTGGTAGTTCTGCCAATGTCCTTTAAAATTCCACAATATAATTTTTGTCAACTGGAGCCCCAAACTGAAACTGCTTATCCAAGATGAGGTCTTAATAATGCTTTTAAATTTTTGAATGTAACATTTTTGTAATTGTTAATAAAAAATATATCATGGAAAACCTTTTAAAACAGTACAGTTATTGCAGTAGACAGTACTTCCTGAAAAAAGCCTAATCAACGAGTTTTTGTATGTCTCCTTTGAGAAAATCATCCACAAGTGCTTGAAACAAACAAACCTAAGCGACATAATACGGAGTTATCACTCCATGAGCAGGTATGTAATTATACATCATAAACTGGTTTACTCTCACAAAATACTACATAATTACATGAGAAATTATATACAGATCCACAGTCAAACACAGGCTAGATGCATAATTGTACTCATTTATTCAGAAGCATGTGATTTCAGAAACACAATTATACATGCAATGTTATACAGGCACAAATATCAGGATTATATGCACAAATGGCTTTTTAAAGTTCAGAGGAGAAGTGAAGATGGAGGAACCCAGCTGGAGAGGAAATACAAATTTAAGCATTCCCTGACATCCTAGTATCACAGATTTCTTAAAGTGACCTTGTCGCTTTACTACAGCTACCCAGGCAAGTAATCCTTGTAAAATCACAGTTCACCACTCTGTCCATGAGAACCTGTTCGCTGCAAAACCAACTGTAGCGGGCCTCACTCTATAACCCACAATCCCGCCAAGCTGGCCGGAACAATGTACACAGGTTTTCCAGCTGGAGTTAGGGAGAGCTACCTGCTAACAGTTGTAAGGGGGATTTTTCACCCCCCCCTCCGTCCTGTTTTTACTGTTAAAGTGATACTAAAGCTTTGTTATTTTTGTTTTTTTTAAAATAAGAAACATGTCATACTTACCGTACCTCCACTGTGCAGCTCGTTTTGCACAGAGTGGCCCCGAACATCCTCTTCTGGGGTCCCTCGGCGGCTCTCGCGGCTCCTCCCTGCATTAGATAACCCCCTAGGAGAAGCGCTCTCCCGAGGGGGTTACCTTGCGAGCACGCTCCTGAGTCATTCATTCGGCGTCCATAGACGCCGAATGTATGACTCGGCCTCGCCACGGCACCCGCGTCATTGGATTTGATTGACAGCAGCGGGAGCCAATGGCTGTGCTGCTATCAATTTATCCAATCAAATCCGGAACTCCGTGGAGAGAAGGATGGCGCATCACCGCCGAGGAGATGAAGGGGCTCAGGTAAGTGAAACGGGGGGCTGGGGGGCCGGTGACTGCCATAGGATGCATTAAGGTGAAAAAAACACGAGCCTTTACAACCCCTTCAATGTAATATGAGCTGACACACACAGAGCTCTGCATTCAGTGGCCTCTCTTGTGCCCCTATTGGCCGGAAGAGGAAAACCAATTAATGGCACAGTTACAACAGCCAATGGAAGAGATTGTACTGAACTGCAGGGAGAGCAGTAATGGATTCTGGGACATGCAGTTCCCACACAAAAACAGCCCCATAGACTGGTATACAGGGAGAAATACAAATCCCAGCAGGCTTTGCTGACATGAAAGTAAAAGACTCCATTTGGTGTCCTGGGGTAAAGTTCAGTCAGCGATGAGGGAGTAAAGAGACCAGACCTGAGAGAGAGTTGCTGTCTCTAAGATGATCTCCCCACGCGATTCCGGCCTCCACCGCGATCTGGGATGTCCAGCCTGAGAGAGGGGGATGCCAGGTGAACATTGAGGCACATCTCCACCAACGGTGAAACGTTCAAGTGTGAGGGGACCGGTCGGGTCGCCATGAAAGCCTGCCTGTTCCAGGACATACGCTTGGGCCCTGTTGCAGGATTTGGTGAGAGGGCATTTCTGCCCACCTGAAAGGGAACAGAGACACTGCACTACAGAAAGAGTTATTTAAACATTCTATACAAACATCATTGCTGGTAGTCATCTTGATGATACTTGTAATACTACAGGAAAAAGGATAAGGCTATCTATTTCTGGGACATTGTATACAGACATCACTGTCCTCTCACTTTGTTGAACAAAATCCTGTCTGTTTCACTTGATAATCTGGGCCAGTTATGTTGTTTGCCCTGCTACCCAGGAATTAAAGTGCACCAACGAAAGTGGCTAGCTGAAGACACCAAATTTTATCTTTGCTTCAAAAAAGGGAAGCTGTTAGTGCCGTACAGATTTTAACACAGATATTGATGACTCTGCATGTGCATTGGGTGTGTGGCACAGTTTATCTATAAAGTTAGAAGAAGGTAGAAAAGGGAAGCGCCACCTAAGTGTAGTATTTAAAACAGCTTTAATGACACGGTATAGAATCACACTTACAGGAAGTAGGAAATAACAGGCTCATCTGTGTTAGGAGTCCTTGAGGAAGTCCTTAGATCCGGATCTGCTTTCTATGCAGGGTTGGATGGCTGCAAAAAATGTTGCTCGACCTGGAGCATATAATTTGGCAATCAGGAAGAGGCTGGGACCGGCGTTGGACGCACTGCACGTGACGTCACTACACTTAGGTGGTGCTTCCTTTTTCTACCTTCTTCTTGCCTGCTACAGAGCTAGCTCTCTGAGGTCAGCAGCCGCCATTGATCTGCCACCTTTTATGATTAACTCTTGAACTATTTGATATATCTTTATGGACTAATTGCTTATTCATCCCAGTCACCGCGTGCACCTATGTATTTGCGCTTACAGTTATTATTACCTTGTTATCTATAAAGTTAAACCATTGTTGGTTGACTTGAATAGGTGTGTAAAGTTGGGCCTGTGGTGTCAGGGGACAGTAGAGAGAGACCTGACACAAAGGGGGTCATTCCTCTGCTCTCCTCCTGCCTGGACTCATAGAGCCAATCGGAGTAAAGGTAACCAATCTAATTTGAAGTCCCATATTGTGCTTTATTTACCATTAGAGTGTGCCTCTGCTCTTGGGGACATTCCCAGGTTTGAAGTCCCCTTAGGGGATTTTGAGTATAGGACTGGGAGCTATATTGCTCTTAATCTCAGTTATTGCTCTCCAGTTGATTATTTTGAATATATAGTATATTGTTACTATTTGTTACTCTTTTCCACAGAAATATTGCAGTAAAGACAATTTTTGTGCGTTTCTCACTTCATTGCACTTACACTATTGCCAGGTGTGCCAGAGGTGCTGAGGCTGTTATTGGGTTTGAGAGGCAGAGTAACGGACTGAACTAACTTAACCACTTGCCGACCAGCGCACATCGATATACGTCGGCAGAATGGCACGGACAGGTAGATTGGTGTACAGGTACGTCCCCTTTAAGAAGCGGCATTGTGGACGCGCACATGCCGCCGCGATCTCCGTGAGTCCAACCGCGGGCACGATCGTCTCACGGAGAGGAAGAACGGGGAAATGCTGATGTAAACAAGCATTTCCCCAGTCTTCCTAGTGATGGAACACTGATCACAGCTCCCTGTAATCGGAAGCGGTGATCAGTGTCGTGTCATACACAGCCAATCCCCCCTGCAGTTAGAAGCCCTCCCTAGGACACACTTAACCCCTTCAGCGCCTACCTACAGGTTAACCCCTTCACTGCCAGTGTCATTTTTACAGTAATCAGTGCATATTTATAGCACTGATCGCTGTAAAAATGACAATGGTCCCAAAAGGGTGTCAAAAGTGTCCGATGTGTCCGCCATAATGTCGCAGTCACAATAAAAATCGCTGATTGCCGCCATTACTAGTAAAAAAAAATGATTAAGAAAAATGCCATAAAACTATCCTCTATTTTGTAGACGCTATAACTTTTGCGCAAACCGATCAATAAACGCTTATTGAGATTTTTTTTACCAAAAATATGTAGAAGAATACGTATCGGCCTAAACTGAGGAAAAAAATATTTTTTTATATATTTTTTGGGAATATTTATTATAGCAAAAAGCAAAAAATAAAAACCGCAGAGGTGATCAAATACCCCCAAAAGAAAGCTCTATTTGTTGGAAAAAAAGGACGTCAATTTTGTTTGTGAGCCACGTCGCACGACCACGCAATTGTCATGTTAAAGCGACGCAATGCCGAATCACAAAAAGTGGCCTGGTCTTTGGCCAGCCAAATGGTGCGGGGCTTAAGTGGTTAAGCAGCTCCTGCGGGGTATCGCTACACAACACTTTTAGGAGTTTTGATATCCTTGGTCCCCCACTTATCTCATTTGTTCCTTCTGCTGAACTCCACATCACTACTGTAGTGATATGGAGGTTGGCAAGTGAAATCAGTAAGAGCTTGACACTAGTGAAAGAGTCAATTTCTCACTGGAATTCTAAGGATAAATCTATCAGGAGGAAAACATGGAATCATTGGAAACTTGTCTACTTGCTAAGCTTAAAAACATGCAGCCAGTGAAATATCAGGATACCTGCTATTTGCATACTTGGCTTGGATCAGCCACTCAATTGCCCTTCTTGACAGTCCATCTGAATACTGTAACCCCTCCATCCCACTTTACCATCCCTATTACAGCAAAGAGATGTAAAATTATGCAGAAAGTGCCATTGGAGGGGTGCAAATTGAAGATTCTCCATTGCAGAGCTAAGATGGGAAGCTGTTGATCACTAGCAGTGACAATGCCCACATGTTGCCCCTGCATTTGGTCATGTATAGGGAGGGCAGCAAGCATTGGTCATAACCAGGCTTAGGTAGGCACCAAAGCATGATTATTACCTTACAAGGAGCATGAATGGCCATGTGGACTGTAATACTGCTGTTCAGCTTTGAGGAAGAGGGTGCAACAGGAGTAATTTAGATCACACTGTCTCTCCCAGCTCAGTGACACTTTCTTTTAAGTCCACACACCACCTCACATCTTACTGATGGTTGTTGCTATAATTTGTACTCAGACCAATCGCTCTGGCTCTGTGACAGCAAGGGTGGACAGAGATGTAAACTTAAAAAGAAGCAATATACAGTATATACACTGTATATATACAGAATCTCACAAAAGTGAGTACACCTTTCACATTTTTGTAAATATTTCATTATATCTTTTCATGTGACAACACTAAAGGAATGACACTTTGCTACAATGTAAAGTAGTGAGTGTACAGCTTGTATAACAGTGTAAATTTGGGGTTCTCTCAAAATGACTCAACACACAGCCATTAATGTCTAAACCACTGGCAACAAAAGTGAGTACACCCCTAAGTGAAAATGTTCAAATTGGGCCCAATTAGCCATTTTCCCTCCCCAATGTCATGTGACTCGTTAAGTGTGAATGGGGAGCAGGTGTGTTAAATTTGGTGTTATCGCTCTCACTCTCTCATACTGGCCACTAAGAAGTTCAACATGGCACCTCATGGCAAAGAACTCTCTGAGGATCTGGAAAAAATGATTGTTGCTCTACATAAAGATGGCCTAGGCTATAAGAAGATTGCCAAGACCCTGAAACTGAGCTGCAGCACGGTGGTTAAGACCCTACAGTGGTTTAACAGGACAGGTTCCACTTAGAACCGGCCTCGCCATGGTCGAACAAATAAGTTGAGTGCACGTGCTCAGCATCATATCCAGAGGTTGTCTATGGGAAATAGATGAATGAGTGCTGCCAGCATTACTGCAGAGGTTGAAGGGGTGGGGGGTCAGTCTGTCAGTGCTCAGACCATACATCTCACACTTCATCAAATTGGTCTGCAAGACTGTCGTCCCAGAAGGAAGCCTCTTCTAAAGGTGATGCACAAGAAAGCCTCCAAACAGTTTGCTGAAGAAAAGCAGACTAAGGACATGGATTACTGGAACCATGTCCTGTGGTCTGATGAGACCAAGATAAACTTATTTGGTTCAGTTGGTGTCAAGCGTTCATTGAGGGAACCATGAATGTCAACATGTACTGTGACATACTGAAGCAGAGCATGATTCCCTCCCTTCGGAGACTGGGTCGCAGGGCAGTATTCCAACATGATAACGTCCCCAAACACACCTCCAAGACGACCACTGCCTTGCTAAAAAAGCTGAGGATAAAGGTGATGGACTGGCCAAGCATGTCTCTAGACTTAAACCCTATTGAACAGCTAAGCTATGACTAAGCATCGATTGATGTGAAACGCGTTAGCTATTCTCCCCTGTTTCTCTATCTGATTTGACTGCTGTACACTGGATTTTATTTTATTTTCTACAATAAAGATGCCTTTTTCACGGTGTGCAGCCATCCAGGATATTTTTCCTCACCTATTGAACAGCTGTGGGGCATCCTCAAAGGGAAGGTGCAGGAGCGCAAGGTCTCTAACATCCACCAGTTCCGTGATGTTGTCATGGAGGAGTGGAAGAGGACTCCAGTGGTGACCTGTAAAGATCTGGTGAACTCCATGCCCATGACGGTTAAGGCAGTGCTGTTAAATAAAGTATAGGCCAGGAGCTCAGACGCAGCATAAGCGTAATGCCTACATGATGGGGTTTGATCAGGAAGGCTATGGTAAGGTAGGGGTTAATAAGAAGTTAGTAATAGGAGGTATACTTCTCAAGAATCACTTTATTGGAGGATAGTAGGGTGGGGCAGGGTGTGGACAGGGTGGTTCTAAGGGGTTACTAGGTTGGAGGCGACCCTCTAGTATCAGTCTGACCATAGGACTGCAACGGACAAGATTCTTTCGCCCTCCCGCCCCAATTTTTAAGTGGTTGTCAACGGGTGTTTTATTTGTTGTATGTTTAATTTAAGATTAGCCGGAGATTGCAGAGTGTCGTAGCAGCAGGCAGAAGTCGTAGGGTTTTTGAAGGCGGGGATGGTTACGCTCTTTGGAGAACGAGGGGTTGGGCCCATCTATGGTATGGGTGTACCTGCTCTAATAAGGGCGGAAGTAACACGTGGTGGGGCAGTTGGCTGTATCGGCTGGTGAATTGGCCAAACAATTGTCCCCGAGCTGGCGTAAGTTACGGCTGGGGGCCGTGGAAAGGCAAGGTGGTGCCAGATACAGCTAGTTGGTCAGTCAAGGGTGCCTTCAAAAACCCTAAGACATAAAAACAGGCAGTTATTTTCAGTCAGAGAGGTTATGGTATTGTAGCGGGCTCACCCCTCTCACCCCTTCTTCTTCTCGGCTTGCTGTCTTGTCTAGGGGAACCTGGGAGGAGGGATGAGATCCACCACGGCCCATGTCCTCTTCTAGATAGAGGTGAAGGCCGAATGTATTTACCATCGGGTCGTATGTATAACCCAGGGTCAAGTCTTTCCTCTAACTGACCCCACTTTGCTCCCAGTAATCAGAGTTCAACACCACTGAAAAGGTCCAACTCTTATTTATTCTTTAGCAGCAATAAATCGTCACTTAGCACAGACAGGTTGTGACCAACGAACAGTTCAGTATAGGTGGGGAGTAGGTCAAGGCACAATCCTTAATCAAACTAAACCATTGAGATATCACCAACAGTTATGGCGCACAGTGGCTGTGAATGTACTTCTTTCCTTTTCTGAGTCTCTACCAGCAACTCTGACGAACATGAAACAGGAGTTACCTTCTTTAAGCTGTGGCCTCAGTCAGAGGAAAGACATCCTTCCGAGAGAGTTACCGGAGGCCCCACCGTCACCGGCAAATGCTGCACCGGGCTGTTTGGAAGGGTTACACTCCCCGGCCTCCTCGTCTCAGATTCGGGCGCCCAACACCTTAGGGCCCCTCGGACTCCTCCACCCTTGCGGAACCCAGTCGAAGGTACTGGGTCCCAGGCCTCCTTAATAGTACCTCACCCCAGGGCTAAAGGTGCCTGGGATGGGCTCTATCTCCCGCTCCGGCCAGGTTAAGGGCCCCTGTGCCCGGAACTCCGGAACGCCCGCACCCAGGCCGCAGGTGCCTGGGCGCGGCGGTGTCCTCCGACTCTGAACCCCGTGCTCAGGGCATCCACCCCCTTTATCTCCTCTCCCCAGCGTCACAGCAGGTTCCCCGCCCCGCTGTACAACCGCCAGAAAAGGACAAAAAGAGTACAGTCTTGCAGTGAGGGTTCAGATGGTTCAACCCCCGGCCCAGAGCAACAGCGCCACCCTCGGACCCCAGGGAACCTCACACCACCAGAGTCCTCCATAAACAATAATCAGTGCATCTGGGTTACACTACCACCCAGATGCTTCCCTTAAATTTAAATACCCGCTACACTCTCCCCCTGGTAATTTGACACTGGTCCCCAGTGTCTGGTGCAAACCCATGTCTTCCAAAGAGTGGTAACATAAGTTCAACCCAGAGACTAAACCACAGGTAGAACCAAGCCCTACAAACTTAGCCATGAATTGTGCCAGGACCTAGAATGGGAAAGGAAAACAAGAATACAAACAATGAACTTCTCTTTTTTTTTTTTTTTTAAATACTCAGATATTTTACATATTAACATTCCCCCCTTTCTACTATCTAAGAACCACCCCATTCTCAACAGCCTTGATAGATGAGTCTCCTGCAGAGGAAAAAAAAAAGAAAAGAAACACACATCCTAGCACAATGTATGTGTTTTCTTGGAAGGAATGGGTCTATCCGTAAAGAAACCCATTCACTCCAATAAGTATAGTGCAGAGTGTAAAACAAACAATCGTTAAGCAACACCGCCACCTGGTGGCAATGCCGCGGTAAAGACACTTGTCAGATCCAGATGAACTTTTACTTCTCTGTGCTATGACCCTATACTGGCTATGCCCCAAAGTCACTTATTTCTTTTTCTTGATGGGAGGAGAAGGAGGGAGAACAAACAACGGTAACAGCTCCCATTTCTCCAAAGAGTAAAACATCCCAAGAAAAAAAAAAGTTAGAGCACAGTCCCTGTATTCAGCAATAAAAGAGAATATAAAGGAGTCTTTTTTCTCCTATAAGTAGAACTTTGGGTGCGGCAGGAACAAAGGCTTCAAATGCTTGTCAAAGGTCTCCACATTATATTCAATGTTCTCTCCACCCTTGCGGCAGATAATCACCCTGTCAGCATGGATGTGCCTCCCTAACATCCACTCTGCCTTACAGTCCTTGAATTTTCTGGTAACTGTAGGTGAACACGAGAGGTATCGGCGTGCGTGAGGTACCTTAAGCTTTGTCCAGACAAACTCATTGTACCACCGCTGCCGCAAGACTTCCACCTCATAGAGCAATTCTCGTGGCAAATATGGGTATTCCCACCCATATTCACAGGCAACCTTTTGGCAAAAGAGACGCTGCAGCTTGGCCAAAGGTGGCATTGTGGCACGGTCTCCCTCTCCAGGCAGAACGATGGATTTTGGATGACGAGGTACTTTCACTACCTCTGTTGATTTGGGCTTAGGAGCCCGCAGTGATGCACGTTGCACTCCCACAACTGGAGCAGGTGAAACATCTGATGATTCAGGAAGTGGAAGGGCAGACAGGGGACCAGATTCCTCCCTAGGCTCCGAGGCCTCCACCCGGGGTGTACTATCCCCAATGGACATAGGTGGGTCCCTTGTTGCATGGGACAAGGGTAGCGGCATCTTGTCCCATCCCTTCTTATGAAAGATCTCATCGATCTCCCCGTCATCACCGACATCAGATAATGACTCCAGGTCGGAGGTATCATGAAAATTTGCGGGCAGATAATTCCCAGTGGATACGGAATCACTCCCCTGAACGGCCCCCACCGACTGTGGGCTGCCGACACCTCCAACCACACACACAGTCCCAACCCCTGGCTCACCTGGGCCTTTAGTAGAACAAGGACGTCCAGGGCTCTTCCCTCCGGATCCATCCAGGCCAGGCAAGCAACGGGGCGAAGCTCTTCGACGACCATAGGATGCCATCACCCGGCCAACTTTCCTCTTCGGTGGTGGGAGCAGGGAGCTTGTGGTGACCGAGGCAGCATCCTCGGATTTCTCTCTTTCAGTCTCCGCTGGGGCCTTCACTTCGCCCTGGTCAGTGCGCACAGGAATGCCCGCATAGGCTTCGATCTCTCCCTCCGGAGTGGCAGTACCTGTGAGGTAGTTGAGGTGGTAGGCGCGAGGCCTTTCTGTGGATGGCTCCACCTCAAAAAGGAATTTCTTGCAAGCCTCACATCGCCCGAACGGCTTCAAGTGGACCACCAGTCCCGAACAGCCAAGACAGATCACACGAGGGCCTCTATGTCTCTGCATGTGTACAGAGCCAAACGTCCTCGGGGCCTTAGCCTTACTCCTGTGTCCATGATCGGTGCAGCAAAATAAGTCATCTCCGCTGTAGAAGGAACAGAAATCCACGGAGTATTTGAGGTCATCCTGACTGTCTGCTGCCCTATCCGCGCCGGAATCTCCACGTGTGTCCTGAACAGTTCAGTATAGGTGGGGAGTAGGTCAAGGCACAATCCTTAATCAAACTAAACCATTGAGATATCACCAACAGTTATAGCGCACAGTGGCTGTGAATGTACTTCTTTCCTTTTCTGAGTCTCTACCAGCAACTCTGACGAACATGAAATAGGAGTTACCTTCTTTAAGCTGTGGCCTCAGTCAGAGGGAAGACATCCTTCCGAGAGAGTTACCGGAGGCCCCACCGTCACCGGCAAATGCTGCACCGGGCTGTTCGGAAGGGTTACACTCCCCGGCCTCCTCGTCTCAGATTCGGACGCCCAACACCTTAGGGCCCCTCGGACTCCTCCACCCTTGCGGAACCCAGTCGAAGGTACTGGGTCCCAGGCCTCCTCAATAGTACCTCACCCCAGGGCTAAAGGTGCCTGGGATGGACTCCATCTCCCGCTCCATCCAGGTCAAGGGCCCCTGTGCCCGGAACTCTGGAACGCCCGCACCCAGGCCAAAGGTGCCTGGGCGCGGGGGTGTCCTCCGACTCTGAACCCCGTGCTCAGGGCGTCCGCCCCCTTTATCTCCTCTCCCCAGCGTCACAGCAGGTTCCCCGCCCCGCTGTACAACCGCCGGAAAGGGATAAAAAGAGTACAGTCTTGCAGTGAGGGTTCAACCCCCGGCCCATGGGCAACAACGCCACCCTCGGACCCCAGGGAATCTCACACCACCAGAGTCCTCCATAAACAATAATCAGTGCATCTGGGTTACACTACCACCCAGATGCTTCCCTTAAATTTAAATACCCGCTACACTATGTTTTCCGGTTTATCACCATTTTGTATATTATGAAATAAAGAGTTTTTTATGGTTGGTTATTGTAATAAAGGGGCTGCTATGGCCATTTAAACCCCAAAATATATGTCTGGTCTGAGTTATTTAGTTAAGGTAAGGTAGTATTTGGGTAAGTGGCATAACAGCCGGTACTTGGACAATACCCCAGGCATGGTGGCCACACAAAATATTGAAACTTTGGGCCCAATTTGGACATTTTCACTTAGGGGTGTACTCACATTTGTTGCCAGTGGTTTAGATATTAATGGCTGTGTGTTGAGTTATTTTGAGGGGACAGAAAATTTACACTGTTATACAAGGCGGTCCCCTACTTACAAGCATCCGACTTACACACTTCTCCTACTTACAAACGTAGGGAGACAACAGGAAGTGAGAGGAAATCTACCCCTAGGAAGGGAAATTCTCTCCTGTAATGCCACGTACACACAGTCGGAATTTCCGACAACAAATGTTCGATGTGAGCTTGTTGTCGGAAAATCCGACCGTGTGTATGCTCCATCGGACATTTGCTGTCAGAATTTACGACAACAAAAATTTGAGAGCTGGTTCTCAAATTTTCTGATAACAAAAGTTGTCAGAAATTCCGATCGTGTGTACACAATTCAACACACAAAAATTCTACGCATGCTCGGAATCATTTCGACACATGCTCGGAATCATTAAACTTAATTTTTCTCGGCTGGTCGTAGTGTTGTACGTCACCGCGTTCTTGACGTTCACAATTTCAGACAAGATTTGTGTGAGTTTAAGCGAACATCCGTCGGAAAAAAATCCACGGTTTTGTTGTCGGAATGTCCGATCGTGTGTACGTGGCATTGCAGTTAATATGGGAAAAAGGTGTCTCTACTGATGCTTTATCACCAATCCTTATATCCCTAATAACCCAAAATTTTCAAAATCCAATTGTCATTGGCACAGAAAGTGAGGTGAAATCTTCTGAACAGGGCCACAGACAGCAAAACAAATGTTATAGGGTTGATAACCCTTCCTTATGCTATCCAAAAAGCTTAAAAATTTATTTTTTGGCTGGAGCTACACTTAAAAAATTTACCTGTTCTGACTTACAAACAGATTCATTTTAAGAACAAACCTACAGACCCTATCTTGTTTGTAACCCGGGGACCGTCTGTACAAGCTGTACACTCACTACTTTACATTGTAGCAGAGTGTAATTTCTTCATTGTTGTCACATGAAAAATATATAAAAATGTTTACAAAAATGTGAGGGGTGTACTCACTTTTGTGAGATACTTTATATATGCTATCAACTGCAATTATTTTAACCAACTACCAAATTTTTCATCTTTACCATGAAGCAAGCAAAACTATTGGCCCATTTAGTGGTAAATACTATTGAAAGCTATTTAAAATTTCCTGAAAATTGTCCTATGTATAGTCAACTTAATAAAGGCTTGTTGCCGACTCAAACAAGTGGTCTCTAAAGCCTCGTACACACGGTCGGACTTCCATCGGACTTTTCCGTGTTTTTTTGTCCGAACGGAGTTGGTTGGGAACACCCATAGCATACACACGCTCTGACTTTTCTGCAAACTTTCTTAAAACTTCTTACAACATCACGTGTTTTTTCTGCTCTTTTCTGCTCTTTACTGCCACCCTTTGGTCAACTTCTGCTATTGTTGGTTGATTTTAACATTAGTTGTTTTGTCCATCGGACTAAAGTCCGATGGTTATCTGTACACACGGTCGGACTTTGCTCCATCGGACTTTTGTTGGGCAAAAGTTTGTCCGTTTGCAGACCCAACTTTTGTCCGATGAAATCCAAAACCAAAATGAAAAAAGTTTGTCCGATGGAGCGTACACACGGTCGGCTTGTTGGTCCAACTTGCTCAAAACGAAGTTTGTTGGGCAAAAGTCCGACCGTGTGTACGGGGCTTTAGGCTGGATTCACACCTGAGCGTTTTGTAGCCTGAAGCCTGAAGCTACAAAACTCTAGAGGAGGAAAAAAACATTATTCTCTATGGAGATGGTTCACATCTCCACTCCAAAAAGTTCCGGACCCTTTTTTGTTGCGCGAATCGGGCAGATTTGGGCATTTTAGGAGTCATAGAATGTAATGGAAACGCTCGATTCAAGCGTCTAGCGCGACAACGAGCGTTTTGACGGGCGCAAATTCGTGCGACAAAACGCTGGTTAAAAACGTCGGTAAAAACGCTCGAAGCGCTACGCTCAGGTGTGAATGCAGTCTAAAAGTCCATCGAAAGCCAAAACCTTTTCTTAGTTTTGAGTAAACAACAAATAACAAAAGTAAATGAGATTCACCCAAATCTCTCCATGTTTCCATGCAGAACTGCCAGATTTTTGCTTCACACTGGTACGGTGGGTGCGTCGGCGGTAAAGTGACGCTATTTTTAGTGGTGCTTTAACGTCAATTTTGCGGCGCTATTCAGCCGCTAGCGGGGAGCTTTTAACCCCTACTAGCTGCTGAAAAAGGGTTAAAACTACCCGCAAAGCAGCACTGCGGCAGCGCTTTGCCGGCGCTTTGCCGGCGGTATAGCCGCGGTGCCCATTCATTTCAATGGGCAGGAGCGGTATACTCACCGCTCCTTCACCGCTCCAAAGATGCTGCTAGCAGGACTTTTTTTAGTGTCCTGCCAGCGCACTGCTCCAGTGTGAAAGCCCTTGGGACTACATCCCTGCGGGGAGACGCTGTGAACGAGCACACTGACTAACCCCCAGCCAGAACGGCTCGGATGATGGGGGCAAGCTTACTGAGGAGGAACAGGAAGTGAGAAATTGAGACAAAAAAAAACATTTAGAAGGGAAATCGAAGGAAAAGGTAAGTGAACCAACAACCACTTAACCACTTAAGCCCCGGACCAATACGCAGCATAAAGACCAGGCCCCTTTTTGCGATTCGGCACTGCGTCGTTTTAACTGACAATTGCACGGTCGTGCGACGTGGCTCCCAAACAAAATTGGCGTTCTTTTTTTCCCACAAATAGAGCTTTCTTTTGGTGGTATTTGATCACCTCTGCGGTTTTTATTTTTTGCGCTATAAACAAAAATAGAGCGACAATTTTGAAAAAAATTTAATTTTTTACTTTTTTCTATAATAAATATCCCCAAAAAATATATAAAAAAAACATTTTTTTTCCTCAGTTTAGGCCG
Organism: Rana muscosa; assembly: GCA_029206835.1. Lineage (NCBI taxonomy): Eukaryota > Metazoa > Chordata > Amphibia > Anura > Ranidae > Rana > Rana muscosa. The sequence goes on from CM055118.1 coordinate 111,939,934, forward strand.
ATACGTATTCTTCTACATATTTTTGGTAAAAAAAATCGCAATCGGCGTTTATTGATTGGTTTGTGCAAAAATTATAGCGTTTACAAAATAGGGGACTATGGTACCCACAGTGCAGCTGTACTCCCAAAGTGCATTGCATCTTCGCACAGTTTTCTGGGGGAGGTTACTTAAGGCAAGGGAGGAGCTACGCTTGCTCTCTCTGGACCTCACCCTCAATCAAGCAGGAAGCCTGTGTTGAGGCCTGCTACCAGAGAGTCTAGGCCTGAAGCCAGGGCCTACAGCTATCAAGTGGGCTCACTCAGCCGTGTGTTCAGCTCTCGCTTCTCAGAGACCAGAGTCATCCATCTACCGACATCCAGTGCGGCTGTGTGGGGAACCGGAGACTGCAAGTTGCGGAGAGACAGCGGATCGGGATGCTGACAGCGGAGCGTACCGGAGAGACAAGGCCTACTTTGGGTGAGAGGGGGACCTGCCCGGATTTCATTAACTGTTGTGTAGGCCTGTGACTTATTGAAGGCCTGCCATTATTAGAGTGGTGCGCCACACGGAAGGCTGTTGAGCATCTCGCGGTGGCCGCATGGTTTAAAGTTGGTGTTCACACCGTCAGAGAGTTTCACATCCATAAACATTGTGGAAATTCAGTTTGCTTTCTTTTAATCACCCTGTGGATTACAAATGTTATGTGCACCAACGATTGCTAGCGAAGACTCCTGCTATTGAAGGAACTGTACATTGAATTTAGTCAGGCCTGACTAGAACTGTTAGTGACGGGACTCTGGTGTAATATTGCCCATTAGGGGGAGCTTGCGAGCATAGGTAGTTTACTTATGAAGAAAGTGTGCATTAACTCTGTGTTTTATTGTTGACATATATACTGTATCTATCATTGACTTTGCAGGGCCCTGCATAAGTCAACTGCATCTCTGTTTAACTCTGCTATCCTTTACCATTGAGTAAACTTGATTTTTAGTTAAACAGAACACTGTGTGGAGTTCTCTGTTATCTTGCTGGATGAGTAATTATATCAGGTAACAATTTTGAGTACCATTTTACTGTTGTGTGGTATTATTGTGTTCCCAAACATCAGTGGGTTCACAATTACAGTACAGACCAGTTGTGCCAAGGGAGGGGTCGAGCCAAGTTTCTGGGGTTAATAGCTAGGGTACAGGCTCGAAAACAAAACAATCAGCTCTCTTAACTGGGGGTAGTGCTACATACCATATAAAACAAATAGAACTCACAAGTGGGTGAGAGAGGATTACAGTCCACAGTGGATTGTAATGAGCTGGGAGCTGTGTGGTAGTCCTTGGTGGAGAAGGAAGCCGGCTATGATGGGGAGCAACTGTGTTGGTATATCCAGAAATCAAATGTCCGCCCAAAGGCGATGTGTCCGGCTGGAGTAGTGAGAGGAGCTGTCAGTCCAACCGCTCTGTGAGCCATTCGGAACATGTTTCGGAATCTTAACCACACCTCCATCAGCCTGATTGTAAAATACCTCTGGGAATTTATGGAGCTGCTAATTATCCTCTAGACCAGGGGTCTCCAAACTTTCTAAACAAAGGGCCAGTTTACTGTCCTTCAGGCTTTAGGAGGGCCGGACTAGGGCCATTGGGAGTAGAAAATGTCGAGAGGGGGTAAACAATACCATTCCTTTGGTGTCAGTGGGAGGACTGGTGCCCCATTGTTGGTGTCAATAGAAGGAATTGTACCTTTTTGATAGTGTAAGTTGGATGAATAGTGCCCCATTGGTGGTTTCAGCAATAAAAATTATTCGCCATTGTTTTTGGCAATGGATGGAATATTCCCCCGAGGGCCGGATAAAGGCAAGCAAAGGGCCGCATCTGGCCCCAGGGCCGCAGTTTGGAGACCCCTGCTCTAGACATCCAGGTTAGTGAGATACATGTCTGAGCAATCACCAGTATGGCGGTGCCAGGGATGTCAGCTCTTAGTATTTACAAATAAAAACATTATTAAGATACTGGATTAATGACTAATGTAGCAAACTAAATTGGTAAAATGTAACAAAATATAACAAAGTAAAACAAAGTGAAAGATAACAGAGAATGACTGTACAAGTCATTTATAATCTTAAATAGATAATATTTGAAATTGTTAAGACGGTTAAGATGATTCCATAGAATATAACAAAACAAATTTATGTGAAATCAATCAATTGGAAATTACAGGAGAACCCTTTATAACCAGCGATGTATATAAAGGACTTTATGATATGATACATAAATGAGGGGCTATAATGATCGGCCATAATGATTCAGAGGAACTGGAAATACAAAAAATGTGATGAGAAAATATCTAAACATGAAAAGTAAAAATAAAAATGAAAATAAAAAATAAAAAATAAAAAATAAAAATAAGAATAAAAATAAATATAAATGATGAAAATATCAATAATAAAAAAATTATTGAAATATGAATAATTTATTTTTTATTGATGATAAAAATGAAAAAAAAGATAGAAAGTGTAAAAAGGTAAAGGAAAATATCAGAGGGTGGGCCTAATAAACCTAAATGATCGTGTTCACTTCCAATTCTTTCTCGATTTCCAGCCCAAAAATGAAAGCAGCCTTGCCAGCAGCACAGTGTCAGCTGTTTTCTAATTGCCATTTTTATTTCTATACCTCAGGGAATAAGTATCTTTCAATACCTCTTTTTTACCTGGTATATGACATTTTATCACTATAGGATGGGCACAGTGTTAGCGCTGTAGCATTTTTGGGTTAAATAATTTCTTCTCTGGCAAAACCCCCCAAAAAAGTTTTTGGCTGGACATACACTTTAAAGTGAAGCTCTATCCATGAGGGTAGCTGGTGGACATGTACAGTATATGAAAGTATAGCTTTTCCCTAAATGGGAAAAACACAGATTTACTTTAACCTTTCATTCATTCTCTGTGGCTGTTTCTGCCTTATCTGACCTTAAGGCCCCTTTCCTGACAGACTCCATGGCAGACTACGTGTGGGTTAACCCCGCCTCCTCTCCACAGCTATAGGACCCCTTACCCATAAATTTGAGCTCACCTCCACAGACAGGTGTTACTTTTTTATCCTCCTCACATGGACCTTCATCATGCAATTCAGGTGCAGTCCAGGATGTCTGTCGGATCAGGTACGAGTTGTGCGGTGCACCCAGGGCCCAGCTATGAGCGGGTGAGTGGTTTTGGGCTGATGGATACCCCTATGGTGGAAGGGATGTGGCCCCAGCGTACCATGACGGACGGTGGATCTCAGCTGGCAAGGTCTGAAGACTTTTTCTATTTCCATGGCAGATAGTTTTTGTTTGTTTGTTTGTTTGTATGTCTTTCTCTGCTGTTTTTTCTCTGTCATACAGCGCCGCTAAGCTTAGTATATGTGTGGAACGCTTTTGCGTTCCAGGATTCCATTCCCTTCCTGATCCCAGCCTGTTGATCGTCTGTGCATGCGCAGAGCCACGGTGAAACCGAGGCTTGGTTTTTGCGCATGCGCAGTATGGCGGAGGGGTCAGGGGCCGCGCAGGCGCAGTAGGTTCGGTCCCTCCGATGCATGCGCACAGCGGGACCGGCCATGACGTCATTCCGGCGGGTGATTTAAACCGCTGAGGAGCCCTATACAGGTGGGATAACCTGTGGGCATATAGCAGCAGCCTCCCGGAGTCTCAATACTACCAGGACGGGGTAAGCACTTTTTGGCAATGTAATGCATGTAATGCTTGTAATGCTTAGTGTCTCTTAAAGGAACAGTTTAAAAAAAAAACAAAAAAAAAACCTTTTTTTTTTTTTTTTCTGTGCTGTTCTTGCATTGATTTGCTTATCCTTAGTCTAGGTAGTGGAGTTACGCATCATTGTGTGTCTTCCTCGTCATGGACTCATCTGCACCGCCGTGTGGCCAGCCCCCCCGCACAAGGTCTGTGCGGAGTGGGTAGGGGGTTGGTGTATTTGGTGTCATTTTTTTCTGGTGGTTGCTAATGGTTACAACCTGCCCACCTTCCTCCCCCTCCCTTTGTCTGTATTATCTCTTACAGCCCGGCTACATCAGTTCATCGGTCACAGGATAGGGACCTTGCCAGGCTGCACCATCATCATCACCATCATCATCACCATCACCAATCATCCTCCAGGTCCAGACGTGACACTCCGTCTGGGACCCACTATCATAGGGGACGCTCACATTCCCCCTCTAAATATAGGAGATGTTCCCATTCCTCCTCAAGTCACCGCTACCACCACCGCGATAATCGCTCTGATCACAGAGCCTGTTGGGGATGTAAAACTAGAATCCCAGAGGGCAAATCGCTGTGTGACCCATGCTATGCCCGAGCGGTCGGTGAGAAAGAGACCGAAAAATCAAAATCTTGAGTCTCTTATTAAACGTGTGGTACAGCAGTCTATGATGGAAATAGATGCCCCCCCACACGAGGAGCCAGTCCACCACCTTGTCTGGCTCCTTGGCTGACGAGGCCCAGGAGGATTCCGGCCAATTCCAGCCCCATGATTCCTCCCATTATTCCTCGCAAGACGAGATGGAGGGAGATGATTCTGTGATTCCTCCCATGATTCCTCGCAAGACGAGATGGAGGGAGATGATTCTGTGATTCCTCCCATGATTCCTCGCAAGACGAGATGGAGGGAGATGATTCTGTAGTGGGATTCGACTACGCTTTAGTCTCTCCACTGATCAAGGCAGTGATGGAAACCTTAAAGTTGGAAGATACCACTGCCCCCCCCCCCCCCAGAGAAACAAAGGAACTGTTTAAGAAACTGGGGAAAGAATGTTCCAATTTCACACCGAGCTGAAAGGAGTGTTTAAGGAAGAATGGAGCAAGGGGGATAAGAAGGTTTGGAAAATGCTCCCCTCGTGGATGCAGCAGTAATGCGCCTAGCGAAGCATGTCACCCTCCTGCTAGATGACACTGTATCTTTTAAAGATGGTCTGGATTGAAAGATTGACCAAGACATTAAGAGAATATATAACTTGAACGGTATGGCTTGCAAACCAGCCCTAGCCCTTGCAGTCACCTCCAAAGCAATGGAGGCCTGGGTGGAAAATGTTGACTCCGTTCTGAAAGGTGTCTCGGAGGAATTGGCACAAAGTTCAGCAGTGCAAGAACTTAAACTGGCTATCGCCTTTTTGGGAGAAGCTTCAATTGATCTCATCCGCTTGATGGCTAGATCCTTGCTATCTTCGGTCACAGCCAAACGAGCACTATGGTTGCGCCCCTGGCTTGTTGATCCTGCCTCAAAGCAGGCATGGTGCAAAATTCCTTCTGAAGGAACTTCCTTGTTTGGAAACAAACTGTATAATGCCATTTCAAAGGCTACAGGCGGAAAGTCGGGATTCCTCCCTCAGGACAAACGTCCGTTTAACCAAAGAAAACCTCAGCAGAGACGCAGTACAGAGCGTTCAAGAGAGGCATGCTCCTATAGGCCCGGACGGGATTTTAGGAGAAGCTGGAACTGGAATAGGCAGATATCTTTCCAAAAAATCTGGCAAGAAACAGACGCCCGGTGGGCGCGAGCCAACCAAGTCCTTTTGAGATTGGGCCTGCCCAAGCGGTCGGGTAGGGGCTCGCCTACGTCTCTGCCGGCACGTCTGGGTGACCTTGATCTCAGATTATTGGACCATCAAAACGGTCTCAACAGGTCACGCATGGTCCTTCACCAAAGTCCCTCCATGCAGACCAATGCAATCTTCACTGCCTCAATCAGAAGAAAAACAACAAGTTCTTCTTTCATATGTGAATGCCCTGAAAGATCAAGGAGCAGTGGTGCCCGTCCCAAAGGACGAGGAATTCCAGGGGTATACTTCCCCCTCTTCCTAGTACAAAAGAAGAAAGGCTCTTGGCGTCCAGTTATAGATCTCACTTTCCTGAACAGGTACATAAAGCACGAGAAATTCAAGATGGAAGCACTCTCAACCATCCAAAAAGTTGTTCAACCAGGTGACTGGTTGATCTCAATAGATGTTAAGGACGCGTATTTTCATGTTCCCGTGGCAGAAGAATTCTACAAATACCTTCGATTTCAGGTCGAACGAGAGCACTTACAATTTATTTGTCTTCCATTTGGACTAACGACCTCTCCAAGGGTCTTTTCCAAGGTACTGTCGGTAATTGTGTCTCTTATCAGAATACAGGGTGTGCGTCTGTATCATTACCTGGACGAGCTGCTACTACTGTCCCAAGACAAGTAGCAGCTGCTGATCCACAAAGATCAAGTGATCTCTACATTGATAGAGTTCAGATGGCTCCTAAACCGAGAGAAAAGTCAGCCAGACCCGACCCTACGCCTAACCTACCTAGGAGCTCAATTCGACACAGTAGAGAATACCGTCTCTCTTTCGGAAGAAAAATCCCGGTCATTCGGGTAAGAATATCTTTAGCCCTAGACTACTCTCACCTAAGGGAGTCACAGTGCCTGAAGATAATCGGCACGATGGTGGCCACGTTCCCCATGGTCAAATAGGCAATGTGGAGGCTTCGGCCTTTTCAATCAGGATTCCTTCAGCAATGGAAGACAGACGATCGCAATCAGCTGATCAGGACTACTCAGTCAATGAGGAACAGTCTTCTCTGGTGGCTTCAACACAAAAACTTGTTAACATGCCACTCCCTTGCTCCCATCCAATGGATGACTGTTTCATCCGATGCCAGCAATGCGGGCTGGGGAGCACATTGTGGAGCAGAACTGGCTCAGGGCAAATGGGATGCCCATCTCCACATTCCAGGGTCAAACGTTCTGGAATTGCGTGCGGCATGGTGCGCCCTTCGCGCTTTCTCCCACCTTCTGAAAGGGAAGTCGGTCCTACTGAAAATGGACAATACCACCGCTGTGGCATATGTGAAGAGACAAGGGGGCACTCGGAGCTCTGCCCTTCTCCAAGAGGTCGAGCCCATTATGACCTGGGCTCAGAGGAATCTACTCAACTTAACAGCAGTCTTCATTCCAGGGAAACAGAACATTCAAGTGGACTTCCTGTCACGCAGCAACCTAGACAACAACGAATAGTCACTGCATACACAGACATTCAAGTGGATCCTATTGTTGGGAATCGATCCAGAAGTGGATCTGTTTGCATCCCCCTGCAATCACAAAGTAGACAGATACTACACTTGAGGTCGGTGCAGTCAAGCCTTCGGAGTAGATGCATTAACAAGCCAATGGAAATTCAACAAGGCATATGCCTTCCCTCCACCTCCGATCATGCAAAAATTCCTGCAGCGGCTCCAGTTGGAGAAAGGCGAAGTGATAACAATAGCACCATACTGGCCGAACAGGCCATGGTTTCCTCTCCTGAATCTGATGAGCTTCAGGGACCCGCTAGAGTCTCTTGGGTGTGCTTTAGGGGTAATCTCTACCCTTATGAGCTCCAGAAAGCCTAACATGAACAAAACCTACAACAGAATCTGGACCAGGTTTGTCAGCTTCATGACTTCTGCTGGAAAATCTTTCAGAAATCCTGGAGTTCAAGACGTTTTGAGTTTTCTACAATCAGGCTTGGATCTTCCTTTGTACTCTGAGGGAACTGATTGACAAGTTTCAGCCTTATCGGCATTTTCAGGAACATCATGGGCAACTCATCCCCTGGTTCAACAATCCTTTCAGGGGGCTTCGAGAATCAGGCCTCAGAGGAAACCTAGATTCCCCAAATGGGATCTTCTGCTCGTCCTTGATGCTCTTTCAGCACTCAACAACAAGGATCTTTCTATTAAGGACTTATCAATCAAACTGGCCTTTCTAGTGGCCATTACTTCAGCCAAAAGGGTTTCAGAAATAAGCTTCCTGGGTTGTCAAGAACCCTTTTTGACTTTCTTCCCGGACCGAGTGGTCCTTATTCCCATGCTTGGGTCTAAACCAAAAGTCAAGTCAGTTTTTCACGAGAATCAGGAAATAGTCCTTCCTACTTTCAATTCTCCAGAATCAGCAGATGTTCATCCCTTGGATGTAGGTGAGACTCTGAAAGAATATTTGCGAGTCACTTCATCTTTTAGAAGCTTGAACTACCTGTTCTTGTTACACACTGGTAGCAACAAAGGAAAGAGGGCTTCCTCCAGAACAATAGCAGCCTGGATCGTCCAATCTATTCAACAGGCTTACAGGGCAAAGGGCTTGGCTCCTCCAGAGGCGTGACGGCTCATTCCACCAGAGGCATGGCAGCCTCATGGGCAGCAGCTCGACACGTGGCTCCTGAAGTGATATGCAGGGCAGCCTTGTGGTCTTCTATTCATACATTTATGTCTCATTATTGTATTGAGCCTGCTTCCCTTTCCTCTGTTAATTTTGGTCGAAAAATCCTGTCAGTTGACGGGAAAGATTAAAAAATTTTTTTTTGAGCAAGCATACCCTCCCGTGTGGATTGGCTAGTTATTTCCCACACGTAGTCTGCCATGGAGTCTGTCAGGAAAACGGAAAATTTATTACCAAATACTTGCCGTAATTTTCCTTTCCTGATAGACTCCATGGCAGACGGAGTTCCCACCCATGAATTAAAAATATGAGAGTTGAAATTTGAGTCGGCTAGTTACGGAACACCTGTCTGTGGAGGTGAGCTCAAATTTATGGGTAAGGGGTCCTATAGCTGTGGAGAGGAGGCGGGGTTAACCCACACGTAGTCTGCCATGGAGTCTATCAGGAAAGGAAAATTACGGTAAGTATTTGGTAATAAATTTTCCGTTTTCACACTGAGGCGCTTTGCAGGCACTATTGCGCTAAAAATAGTGCCTGCAATGTGCCCCAAAAAAGGCCCTCTATTGTATCCAGTGTGAAAGCTCGAGGGCTTTCACACTGGAGCGGTGCGCTGACAGGAGGGTAAAAAAAGTCCTGCAAGCCGCATCTTTGAGGCACGGTAGGAGCGGTAAAAATATCGCTCCTATAGTGCCCCTGCCCATTGAAATCAATGGGGGAGTGCCTCCAAAACGTCCGCAAAATGCCGCAAAGAGGCGTTATAGCAGGTGTTTTTAACCCTTTTTCGGCCGCTAGTGGGGGTTAAAATCACCCTGCTAGCGCCCGCAAATCGCGGCAAAAACTAGCATCCAGCGTTTCAGTGTGAAAGTAGCCTAACGCATTTAAAGGACAAATGTCAGGTGAACTCCCACTAAATCCTCTGCTGTCTCTAATCAATACGTTTATTTTACAGTGCGCGCTGAAATATTGTGTGCTCTCAGGTTATAAAAGGCTTTTTAAGAACAGAATGGGACTGTCATTGTGTGCGGCTATTGTGCTGAGTACATAACTGCGCGAACATTGGCAGGACTGTATATAAAACAGATTGTGTGTGAAAGACCGGAGGGCTCTGATCTCACTTCCAGAGGCATAGAGAGCCCAGTGCAGAGGGCAGCAGGTGTTAGGATGACAGACACAGAAGCCACAGGGCACAAGTCAGACACAGGGAGGGAGGAAGGCCTCTATATATGGTGCATTGCTCCGTGCTGTGACAGAAATAGCCCCTCACACATCCAAACTTAACATTATAAGAAAGGATTTTTTCTGCTTTACGTTAGGCTATAGAAACAATTTTTTTGATTTATATTTTGCAAATTTTGGGGAAATTATTTAATAGAGGAATGACCAATGGCCAGTTAAGGATGTTCCTGACTTTTGCAAAAGTAGAATTGCCAAATGAGGTCGATTACATATTTGCGACTCCATAGAGTCTAAGGGGCAGGGCCAGAGTGATGTCAATTTACTGCTGGGGTTAACTAAGCTTAAAGTGATACTAAAGGTTCCCATTTTTTTTTTTAAATAACAAACATGTCATACTTACCTCCACTGTGCAGTTCGTTTTGCACAGAGTGGCCCCGATCCACCTGTTCTGGGGTCTCACGGCGGCTCTCTCGGCTCCTCCCCACATTAGATAACCCCCTCTGGGAAGCTCTCTCCCGAGAGGGTTACCTTGCGGGCACGCTCCTGAGTCATACACTCGGCATCCATAGATGCCAAGTGTATGACTCGACCCCGCCCCCTGGCGCTCACGTTCGTTTTGCACAGAGTGGCCCCGATCCACCTGTTCTGGGGTCTCATGGCGGCTCTCTCGGCTCCTCCCCACATTAGATAACCCCCTCTGGGAAGCTCTCTCCCGAGGGGGTTACCTTGCGGGCACGATCCTGAGTCATACACTCGGCATCCATAGATGCCAAGTGTATGACTCGATCCCGCCCCCTGGCGCTCACGTATTGGATTTGATTGACAGCAGCGGGAGCCAATGGCTGCGCTGCTATCAATCTATCCAATCAAAGCCAGGACTCCGTGGAGAGAAGGACTGCGGGGATGCGCCCATGGAAATTCGGGGCTCAGGTAAGTAAAACGGGGGGCTGGGGGGCCGGGTAACCAGTTAACGACTGGCTCACAAACATATACGTCGGCAGAATGGCACAGCTGGGCAAAGTGACGTATATTTACGTCACTTTGAATTTCTCGCCATGCGGGCTCACACGCGCCACTGCCGCAAGCTCCGTGACCGTGCCTGCGGGACCCGCGGACTCGATGTCCCCCGGTGTCCCGCGATTGGGTCACAGAGCTGCAGAACGGGGCGATGCAAGTGTAAACAAGCATCTCCCCGTTCTGCCTAGTGACACTGACACTGATCGTCTGCTCCCTCTCATTGGGAGCAGCGATCAGTGACGTGTCACGCGTAGCCACGCCCCGTAACAGTTAGAATCATTCCCTAGGACACACTTAACCCCTTCTTAGCCCCCTAGTGGTTAACTCCTTCACTGCCAGTCACATTTATACAGTAATCAGTGCATTTTTATAGCACTGATCGCTGTATAAATGTGAATGGTCCCAAAATAGCATCAAAAGTGTCCGATATGTCCGCTATAATGTCTCAGTCACGATAAAAATCGCTGATCGCTGCCATTACTAGTAAAAAAAAAATATTAATAAAAATGCCATAAAACTATCCCCTATTTTGTAGATGCTATAACCTTTGTGCAAACCAATCAATAAACGCTTATTGCGATTTTTTTTTTACCAAAAATATGTAGAAGAATTCATATCGGCCTAAACTGAGGAAAAATTTTTCTTTATATTTTTTTGGGGGATATTTATTAATTATAGCAAATAGTAAAAAATATTGATTTTTTTTTTAAATTGTCGCCCTTCTCGATTCCAGGGGGGGGCAAACGACCCCCCTTGCTCTATGTAGCGGACGCCCATGTGCATATGCTTTAAATGCCTTTGGGGCTTTTATGGCAGTTTTGGCTGGTATATGTATCACTTGCTTTTTACTTCTTTAGATTTTCTATATATGCTCCGTATTGACACGGGTGCCTATATTGTGGTACAATTCTGCATATATCTAGACCTATTTATAATGATTTTTTCCTTTTCTAAAGCGCTCCATAGTTGTCACGTTCATCATATCGAGACTTGGTGTTCTCCGATGCAGTGTTCTTAATTGTGAGTCACAAGATGGCTCCCAGACGAAAACGAGGTCTAGTTGCCGTCTTGTGGTATAAAGGTGATAGTTCAGCATGTCACCCGTGCCCCAGGAAGACGTCATGTATGACGAAACATGTAGGGCGCTATTACGCCCCACGTGACCCCGGTACACAGACGTTCGTATTTTGTTTTTTAAGCTTGCTGGCTACTCTTTTAATGTATTATGCGGTTGGTTCCGCTTGCTAAATTTTAAAGCAATAAAGGCTTTTTTACTTACCTTGCTACACCATTGGCGTTCCCTGTCTTTTTACACTCACGGCCTTTTGGTCAAAGAGTGACACCCCCAGATTGGAGTTCCAGCTTCTCTCTCTCAGGCCCCTTTCACAATGTGGCAGGCAGGTGCGGGGGCGGAATAGCGGCGCGATTTTTAGCGCCGCTATACCGTCGTATTTACCGTGATATTCGGCCGCTAGCGGTGCGGTTTTAACCCCCGCTAGCGGCCGAAAAAGGGTTAATACCGCCCGCAAACCACGGCTACAGCCGCGTTTTGCGGGCGGTATTACCGCGGTGTCCCATTGATTTCAATGGGAAGGAGCAGTAAAGGAGCGGTATACACAGCTCCTTCACCGCTCCAAAGATGCGGCTTGCAGGAGATTTTTTCTCCTCCCGCCAGCGCATCGCCTCATTGTAAAAGCTGGGGCAGGATTTTTTCAGGCGTTATTTATGCGCTATTTTTAGCCTGAAAAACTCCTCAGTGTGAAAGGGGCCTCACTGAGTACCACGGAGGTCTGAATACAGCACGGAGATTCCGGTGATAAAAGAGTTCCATCTGTCCCTGCAGAGGGCTGAATCTGCTTGCGTGTAAGACCTTGCTATTCAGAGTGTCCACCGTATCTGTTAAGGGAACTCACTTACAGAGTGGGATTGATCTTCAATCGGGGTCTCTCTCCTCTTCCCCCTCCTTTCTTCCTTGGTGGAGGTCGATGAACCCTGGATTTTGTCTTCTCATTGGACTTGTTTTCCTCCCAACAGTGTTTTTTTTTTTTTTTCCCCTTATTTCTGTATGGACTCAATTTATTCTGTTTTTTCACTAATCAAGTTTTCACTATTACTTTGATGTCACTTTTATAGAGTATATTATAAGCACAACTTATGTTTTTTACAATTTTGGTTCACCATAGAGATATTTGATGGTTTTTGTTCCAGCTGTTTTTAGTTTCTTAGCTTTTGATTTTTAGCTCGGTATAAGCCCCCTTACTCTTAATCAAATACCACCAAATAAAAAACTCTATTTGTCGGAAAAAAAGGACGTCAATTTTGTTTGGGAGCCACGTCACACGACCACGCAATTGTCAGTTAAAGCAACGCAGTGCCAAATCGCAAAAAGAGGCCCGGTCATTTGGCAGCCAAATGGTCTGGGGCTGAAGTGGTTAAAGCAGAATTATAGCCACTGTTGGTCCATAGAGCATTTGTCATAATATGCACTGCATATTTACACATTATGCCAGAACTTACCCCTGGTGTGCCTTCTTTCAGCAATGCAAAATATGCATCCCCACTGCTCAGTCCCGGCCACTGTCATTTTCTCTAGCGTCGGCCATAAATGGTTAAATTGGCTGGTTCGGCAGGGACTGGCTGAGATTTGATCCATGTATGGGGAGGCTGATTGTACCCAAGTCGGTCCATCGATCGACTTAAGTACAACCAGCATGTCGGATTTTTAGCTTGCGATTATTGCCAGCGACTATAACTACCAGCAATAATCACTGTGTTCTCCTGGCAGGGACAGTTCCCTGCACCCCCCGCCAGGAGAACTCAATAGCTCCGTGGGAGAATTCCTCCATCAACACCGACTTTGTTGATGAGGGAATCAAGCAATTTTCTTTCCTACAACTCGTGGTTGCAGAAAGGAAAATTGCATCACCTTTGGCATGCCTTAGTCTTGAAAACAGGACATTTGGAATGCATATACATACACGAAATATATGAATAAATTGATGGAATTTTAATGTTAAAAGATAAGAAAAAAGGACAAAGATATATTAAAAACATGGAAATAATTCCTTTTTGATATCCACATAGTGATTTCATTACAGATGCTTCTCATGGTGTAGCATCACGACATGTTTCGCCATTTGATAGGCTTCCTCCGGGGGTTTTGTGCTACCACACCAAAGTTGGCAATTGGTTGCATTAACATTGAATGCACAGAGATTGTTCAAACAAAGGGTTAAAATCCAAATTTCACACCATGGAGGAGGGAAAGGTGTCCCTCTCCATAGGCCCAAAGGAGAAGCTGTAATTCTTTTGGGATTTCAGCTGCTGGGATATTAGCCACAGAAGGAATGTATTGTTTTAAATGAGTTGGCTGGCCGATACATTTGTAGCATGAGAAGGAGCAGTAGAGTACAACCACTGTGTAGCTCTATAAGGCCTCATGCACAGTGGATGTTTTTACAGCTGCTGTTTTTGGCTTCAGACGTTTTTTTCTGCCGCCGATGATAAACTTCCGAGCATGTTATCCTATGTGTCCATTCACAGATAGGCTATTATCAGTGTTTTCTGTCTGGAAAAAACCCCAGAAGTAGTGGATTTTGAAAGGAGTTATTCAGCCATAAAAATGCTCTAACTCTGATAAAAGATGAAAAAGCTTAAAAACGCTGAAAAACTTGGCTATTCAGTGTTTATCAGTGTTTTTGTGGGAGTATAATTTTGTTAAAAAAAGGTAAAAACCGCTGACAAACACTACTGCAAAAATGCTGAAAAACTCATTCTACAGCTTTCTACAGCTAACGCTACTGGCTTTTTTTTATAACATCCAGTGTGCATGAGACCTAAAGCAGGAAGCAGAGCTAAAATATGTATGAGCAACCATGGCTGCCTGTGCCCACACACATATATGATTTAAAATTTTACATAGAAACATTGAACATACATGATTGAACATACAGTATATTGTTGAGTTTTTTTCCTCCAATTTTTTTTGCCACTTTTAAAAAAAATAAAAAATATGGGTTGGGATATTTCAGATAATGGCTGTGCAGATGAAACGCGTCGGATTGGATTGAGCCTGCTCCCTGTAATTGCGCTTGTTGCATTTCCTATGTGATCATAATTATGATGTTCTATTTATATGCTTGTTAATTCAGAATTGATGTAAGTTTTCTACCTTTTAAATAAAGCCAATACAGTAAGAGATAGTTTTACACTACGTGGAGATCTTTTGTTTTCTTTGAATGTTGGAGCTCATGATCAAACAGAGGGGCTGGGCATAGTGCAGAGTTATGGTGACAGATCTTCAGAGATTACTCCCTTGACCATCATCCTGGTATTTCCATCTTTATGTTGTGTTCGACTCTTTGATGCTGACAGTTGACAGTTATGACAGTTATGTTCCGGTAAGCATGTTTACTCTCCCTCCTGGGTGATGGATGAACGTATCATGGTGACTCCTTAAGTGGACATTGGATAGTTTTTATAATTGCTCCTGGAGTGGATTTCATCTCCAACTTTTCACATCTGGACTGTCTTGACACACAGTGGCTGCTCTGTATTTACAGTTCCTATTTGTGGACTTTTGCACTATTTGGACTTTTTTCCTTTGCACATATTCTTTCATTTGGACATTGCACTTTATATTTAGACATATGGTACCATTGCTCTTCTTGTATATTCATTTGAGTACAAAGTGTGTTTTATTTTTAGCGTTGCACTTGCTTCTTTGCACATTGCATTTTATCTTTTGATATATGGTACCATTACTATTCTTGTACAATTATTTGAGCATTTATTGTGGTTCATTTTTAGCGCTGCACTTTTAATTTTTTTTTAATGTTACACAATACTCTGTTGGATTGTTGTGCCAGCAGCTGTTGTTTACTACGACATTAGTGCAATAATTTTAAATGGTTTTTCACTTTTTTTTAAATACTTGGTTATGCCGAGCTTCACTATGTTTTAATGCACCGGATTTTATGAATGTACTGTAATCTATTCAATTACATACCTTAAGACCCCTTTCACACTAGAGGCGTTTTTCAGGTGCTTTAGCGCTAAAAATAGCACCTGTAAAGCGCCTGAAAAAGTCTCAGCTGCAATCCCAGTGTGAAAGCCCGGGTACTTTCACACTGAGGCGCTGCGCTTGCAGGGCGTCCAAAAAAGTCCTGCCAGCAGATTCTTTGCAGCGCTTTAGGAGCGGTGAATACCCCGCTCCTAAAGCGCCCCTGCCGATTGAAATCAATGGGCAGTGCAGCCAAGCCGCCGGCAAAGCGCTTTTAACCCTTTTTCGGCCGCTAACGGGGTTAAAAGCGCCCCGCTTGTGGCTGAAAGGCTCCGCAAAAATGACGGTAAAGCGCCGCAAAAAATAGCGCAGTTTTACCGCCGACGCCCAGGCGCTGCGGTGAAAGTACTCTAATGAGGCGCACCCAAAACCAATATGCCTGATCAATTAATCACATTCCTTTTTGGTACCCAACAAGGAAATGTCCATAAAGGGGTTCCTACGCCCACCCCTTTTGTAGTATTGAAGGGTACCTGCTAAAAAAAATATAGTCTTAAGCCTCGTACACACGAACGAGTTTCTCGTCGTTAAAAACACGTCGTTTTTCTCGACGAGATTCTTGTTAACCTTGACGAGTTTCTCGTCAAGCTTTCCATGCGTACACACTGACAATTCCAAATTTCGTCATTGTTCTGCGCGGTCACGTCCAGCACGTACGACGGCAGTATAAAGGGGAAGATCGATTTCCCTGGCGCCACCCCTTGGGCTGCTTTTGCTGTTCTCGTGTTACCGCGTGTGAAGTAAAAGTTTGGGAAGAGACGATTCGCGCTTTTCAGTCTTTGTGCTTTCAGTTCGTTTTCTGCGGTTCAGTTTGTGCTTGTGGGTTCGTATCTTGTCTTTCAGGGCATGTAGGCAGGTCGTATCTGTTTTACAGTGCGTTCTTGCCCGTTCGTTTCTGAATTTCAGTTCGTTCTTCATAGGCCTTGCTGTTCTAAAGTGCGTTCTGTTCTGTACGTTCTGATAAGACGACCGTTTCCTAGCCATGTCGTGGGTACGTTCTCGTCGTCGAGTTCGTGCTGTGCAGGCGCTTGGTGTTGGTCTGCTTGTTTTGGACCAAGACGAGTCCATGAACGGGGTGAGGAGGAGTTCATGGACCAAGAATTGGTTGCTCCAGCGGGACCAATTCTGTCATATGCCTCTGCTGCAGGAGATCGTCGAGAATAATCCTGAGGACTACAGGAATTTTCTGCGGATGTCTGACCCCGTTTTTCAGCATCTGTTGGCTTTGGTGTCCCCCTATATTACCAGGCAGGACACCGTTATGCGGGAAGCCATCAGTGCTGAGTAGGGATGAGCTTCGAGTTCGAGTCGAACTCATGTTCGACTCGAACATTGCCTGTTCGCCGAACAGCGAACAAATTGGGGTGTTCGCGGCAAATTCGAAAAATCTATGGGAGAAATCTAAAGTGCTAATTATAAAGGCTTATATGCAAGTTATTGTCCTAAAAAGTGTTTGGGGACCCGGGTCCTGCCCCAGGGGACATGTATCAATGCAAAAAAAAGTTTTAAAAACGGCCGTTTTTTCGGGAGCAGTGATTTTAATAATGCTTAAAATGAAAAAATAAAAGTGAAATATTCCTTTAAATTTCGTACCTGGGGGGTGTGTATGATATGCATGTAAAGTGGCGCATGTTTCCCGTGCTTAGAACTGTCCCTGCAAAAAATGTCATTTTTTAAAGAAAAAAAGTCATTTAAAACTCAGTCGCGGCTATTAATGAATTGTCGGCTCCTGGCAATACATACAAAAGTCATTGATAAAAAAAAAAAAGAAAAAGCGTGGGGGTTCCCCAGAATTCAATTACCAGGCCCTTCAGGTCTGGAATGGATATTAAGGGGAACCCCGCCGCAAATTTTAAAAAAAATGGACGTGGGGTTCCCCCAAATATCCATTCCAGGCCCTTCAGATCTGGCATGGATTTTAAGGGGAACTCCACCCCAAATTTAAAAAAAAATGGCGTGGAGTCCCCCTAAAAATCCATACCAGACCCCTTATCTGAGCACGCAACCTGGCCGGCCGCAGGGGAAAAGGGGGGGACGAGAGAGCGGCCCCCCTCCCTCCTGAACCGTACCAGGCCACATGCCCTCAACATGGGGAGGATGTCCCCATGTTGATGGGGACAAGGGCCTCATCCCCACAACCCTTGCCCGGTGGTTGTGGGGGTCTGCGGGCAGGGGGCTTATCGGAATCTGGAAGACCCCTTTAACAAAGGGGACCCCCAGATCCCGGCCCCCCCCTATGTGAATTGGTAAGGGGTACATTGTACCCCTACCATTTCACGAAGAAAGCGTAAAAAAATGTTTAAAAAAACACACAAACACCTTGAAAAAGTCCTTTATTTAAAAAACAAAAAACAAAAAAACATTCCAGCGGTGAAATCCAGTGTCCCGCGGCGATCCCGATGTCCAGCGCTGTCCTTCATTGGTTGTGCCTGAGCGGACCTGATGGGGAACTCCCTCTCAGTATTTTAAATGTATAGACCCGCCCCTTCTAAAGTTCCCCATCAGGTCCGCTCAGCGGACCAGATGCGGAACATGAGAAGGGGCGGGTCTATACATGTATTACCAAAGTGAGAGCAGTTCCCCATCAGGTCCGCCCCCTCGGTATGTCGGACCCGCCTACGTCATTGGTCTGAGCGGGGAAACTTCCTTCACTGTGTAATTTAAATTTACACAGTGAAGGAAGTTTCCCGCTCAAGCCAATGACGTAGGCGGGTCCGACATACCGAGGGGGCGGACCTGATGGGGAACTGCTCTCACTTTGGTAATCCATTTTGCCCCCTCCAATGCATCCATTTTGCCCCCTCAAATGCATTCATTTTGCCCCCTCCAATGCATCCATTTTGCCCCCTCAAATGCATCCATTTTGCCCTCTCCAATGCAGCCATTTTGCCCCCTCCAATGCAGCCATTTTGCCTCCTCAAATGCAGCCAGTTCCCCCCCAGCCCTGCACTTACCTTCTTCTGGTCAGCGCCATCCTTCTTCTGTCCTTGATGTCTTCTCCTGCCCTCGATGTTGCATCAGCCAATCATGTTACCGGTAAACAGACTTGGTGAACATGATTGGCAGAGGACAAAAAACAAAAAAACAAAAAACAAAAATGCAGCGCTAAACAAGGGTGAAAAGTAAAAAACACCCAGTGTAATGAAGGGTAATATCCAATTAGGTGACAAAAGTTCATGTAAATAATGAAAAAGTCTCTAATAAACGAAACAATTCTTGAACAGTTGTGTGTAGAATCTGAAATCTTGAAAAAGAAGTGTAGATAACCACCACCAATATATGGAAAGCTTACCGGAACAAGTGAACCCAAACAAACATACGTCTGAAGGGTCACATCAGGCTATTAGATGTATGTCTCCTCCCAAGCTGATCCTATGCAGGTAAATCCACAGGACAACGCTCTCAGCAATGGTGATAGAGGTGAATGGAAAACAGTGGCTCAAATGGTGGTGAACCAGGATACCGATCAGATAAATATATGGAGGAAAAGAGAAGGGCACATGGCATAATATCGTCTAAAAAATCAAACTTTAATGTAGGTAGATACACTTACATCAAGATGGTTAAACAAACGCTTGTAAAATAGTGGCAGCAGTGGAATCTCCCACTGATTCCACTGCTGCCACTATTTTACAAGCGTTTGTTTAACCATCTTGATGTAAGTGTATCTACCTACATTTTGATTAGAATGGACCATCAGAGGGGGTGATGAATATGATACTTGAGCCTTCCATTATACTTTTAAAAAACACATTAAACTGAGATTTTTATTGATGTTGGGCTCGAATGTATTTTATTATAATCTGCTTGCGATGTTATGTGCAAAAGTACTAATATATTTTTATCTTGTTTGACTCCACAGCTTCCTTCCACGCCACAGGAATGGCAGACTGTGGCATCGGAGTTTGCCACGCGGTGGGACTTCCCCAACTGCGGTGGAGCCATTGACGGGAAGCACGTCCGCATTGTGCCGCCACCCCGTTCTGGGTCCTACTTCTTCAATTACAAGGGGTTTCATAGCATTGTGCTGATGGCGGTGGTGTCAGCACGGTATGAATTCCTCTATGTGGATGTGGGGAAGAATGGCCGGATGTCCGATGTCGGATCCTTCATCCAGACGGAGTTTGCCCTCCGTCACCAGAGTGACAACCTTGCATTGCCACCGGATGCAGGGAATGTTGAAGGACTCCCCTTTGTTTTTTTGGCTGATGAAGCCTTCGGGCTCGGACCGCACCTCATGAGGCCATTTCCCCAGAGAACCCTGACCCCAGAGAAGAGGGTGTTCAACCACCGGCTGGCCAGGGCCCGAAGAGTCGTTGAAAATGCCTTTGGGATAATGGCCAGCCGGTTCCGCCTTTTTATGACTCCTATTCACTTGGCGGAGTACAAGATAAACTATGTCGTTTTATGCTGCTGTGTGCTCCATAATTTTCTGAGCCGAAAATCCAGTAATTATATGGCCTCAATATTGCCTGAGGCAGGACTTTCCTATGGCAATACCCTGCCGGGCCTCGAATCTGTCCGTCCTGGCTTGCCCCCCCAAAATGCCCGTGAGGTTCGTAAGAAGTATCTGGAATATTTCACGGGTAGGGGGCAATTCCTATGCCAGGTCATGTGTAAAGAATCGTGGAGAAAGAACTCAATAAAAATCAGATTTAATCTTGTAACTTTTTTTGTTTCCTGTCTCCTAGTTTGTCTTAGTGCATTTGTAGTGCCAAGTGTATTTTCCTTTAGTAAATTCCAACCATTTCACTATGAACCACAAAAATATACACAAATAAGGTTAGAGCGTATTTGAAAAAGAAGCTACACTTTGTTTATTTTCCAAAATTTTACTCTGTGCACATTCACACACATGGTAAATAGAACATTTTTTTTTTGGCTGACCACAAACAGGCTTTTTTTTTTTTTACGAAAATACAAAAACATCAGTAGCATTCAACAAACTACAACATTGGATACCTCTTGGCAATATGAGACATTCAATTACCCAAAATATGTCTCTATCTGGCCGTCCTAATATGGGGTATTGGCACCCCTGGCCAAGCCAAAATTTGAATATGCACACAATTTGAAGTCATTTTCAATAGGGATTTTTGACTCCTGATCCCTATTGTCAACATGTGCTATCTGCCATCAGGGGTGATCAATGGCCGTGTTTTGGGGGTGCAACCCCTTCTTCAGTTCACCTACTTGAGATACGAGGAAGGGGTTGCACCCCCAAAACCCGTACATGGATATCCCCTGATGGCAGATGGCACATGTTGACACACTGTGTGCATATTCAAATTTTGGCTGGATTGATAGTCTAAAAGATAAAAAGAGGGGGAAGAACAATCTCAAACAAAAAATGGGGGTTTTGTTGCCTTATTCAATTCTCCCCAAAACATCTAGGATGTCTTTAAAGGTTTGATCCATCACATGAATTCTTTGCTTAATTCTGTCCAGTTCTGTGCTACATTCCATCACTTGCTGTATGATTCGTAGGGCACTGTCAGCAGAGAAACGCATACTTTCTTTCACTACAACATTTACATCCCCTATAAAAAAATACAAAAGGTATTATAACTCTGCAGGCCTACATCTCTTACCTGAAGCTGTGGTGACAGATACTGACCTGTTGTGGTGACCAGTTCCACCACGTCATCCACTCCTCCTTCCTGCACTTCTCCTTCCTCCACCTCTTCAACTTCCTCAACATCCTTAGGTTGTGAAAAAAGAAAATTACCGCTCAGATGTACCTGATTGATTTTTCCACTTCTATCCCAAGCCACGGGTGCAGGCAATGCATATAATGATGCGAAAAATGGAAGGAAACTATTGGACAGCCGCACTCCAAAAACAATTCCTTTATTGGAAAATCACGGAAATCCAAACCACAGCAAAGAATAAGAGCAGACAAGCTGACGCGTTTCGCACTGTAATTTCAGTGCTTACTCATAGCACTGAAATTACAGTGCGAAACGCGTCAGCTTGTCTGCTCTTATTCTTTGCTGTGGTTTGGATTTCCGTGATTTTCCAATAAAGGAATTGTTTTTGGAGTGCGGCTGTCCAATAGTTTCCTTCCATTTTTCGCATCCTTAGGTTGTGGGTCTTGGTGAGGTTGAGGTTGTTTAGAAGGTGTGGGGTTCCTGTGCTCCCTGGAGTGTTCTCCTCCCAGTCTTCTCTCCCCTATGAGAATCAAACAAAAGGTCTAGTTATCACACAGCAATTCTCTATAAAAAATAAAAACATGATAAATTGCTTGGAAGTGGGGTACAAGTGTCTGTTTGGGCGGGATTTCAAGATGAAGACATTATTTTTACCAAATAATTTCTTTACTATTCACCTTTGGCTGTCAATTTTTATACATGGAGGCACCACAAAAATTCACTGATGCACCTGTGTGGGACACCCAAAAAATGTGGTTCTGGTGGCCCACACTATAGTGCTCAAAAGTACAGATGTGGAACCAGCTGCTGAGTGTCCTCTCCTTTACACTGATTAAAGTTTGCATTTCATTCTCTTTACAAACACATCATCTAACCAACAATGTAAGAACAACAATTGAATAAAAACAGGCAGATGTGTAAATTATTTGAACCCTGTAAAATCTATAAAAATCGAGGTTAGTGGCCGAACGATGTGTCTGTAACGAACGATTACTGTGCCAAACCAAGTTCAAACTATGACATTTTGTAAGGTAGTACAATAGAAAAATGCAATAACATGGAGCAACATGCAAGTTGTGAAATACAATAATAGGAAAAATGGGGAAAAAGTACTTACTTTTTTCAAGCATTCTCTTAATGCTCCTTAACTGCTCCGGCTCCCTCAGTTTGAGGTCAGACCACCTCTTTCTGAGCTGCTTGATCGTTTCACCCCGAAATTCTTCTTCAGACTCTTCACGACTTTCTTCATGATTTTGGCCTTCCTTCGATTAGGTTTGCTATACGGCCCATGCTTTGCGTCATAATCCGACTTTAGCAATATGTCCACCATCTCCGCCATCTCCGCATAAGACATATTAGATGCCTTGAATCTCCTCCTTGATCGTGACGTTTCCTCAGTCTCTGGGCTTGTCTCCTCCTCGTTATTTGAGGAATACGCAGACACCTGCTGTGAATCCGCCATATCTGTCTGCGCGCCGAAAGAGAAGGGGCGGGGAAAAGATGTTACTTAGAACGTCATGGGCGGGCGACGTGTGCGGAGCGACGTGTGAGTAGTTTTACGCATGCGTGGTCTATATATAGCAAACACACATGTGACTAGACTACGTTCGGTGTGCGGAGAGAGGAGTAAAAGTGACGGACGTGCGAACGAAGGTATGTGATTTGTAGACTTTGAGAAATTGGTGGCCTATACTGTCTAGAGAATGTTGGAGGATATATATGGTGACTAAGATTTACAGGAGGTTAGACTGTGTGCCTCACATTATTTATTTATTTTATTTTTTGGCGTGCAGACCCAAAATGAATGTCTTCATAAGTGACAAGGAATTCCTTGCGGAATTTATAGACCGGGTAAGGGAGCTGCCCGCTCTGTGGGAAACAAAAAACCCCAACCATAGAAAAAAAGGGGTAAGAAAAGCAGCGCTGGAGACCCTGCTCCCATTTGTGCATACCAAGGTGCCCACAGCAACAGCAAAACAGGTGGACACTAAAATTGGGAGCTTGAGAGGCACATACAGGACTGAACGCTGTAAGGTCCTGGCTTCTCAGAGGTCAGGAGCAGCAGCAGATGATGTGTATGTCCCCAATTTGTGGTACTACAGCAGGATGTCCTTTCTGGATGACCACATTGAGGCAAGGCCATCACTGTCCACTCTTCCCCCCAGACTTCCCTGCAGCCAACCTGAGCCTTCTGTGGAGCAAGAGGAGGCAGCCATCCTGGAAGAAGCTGATTTGGACATCTGGAGCCAGGTATAGTATTTAATGAAAATGTATTGTGATAAAATTAATGCAGGAAAAAGAAGTCAAGATGAAAATCCTAAACTATTTTGGGATACAAAAGTGAAATCAAGATCTATAGACATTAGTCTGCCATAAATTGAGTGCAAAATAGTCAATCTGATGTAGTCCTAAAAATCTTTGTCTTTTCTCTTGATTTACATTCAAATTGCTACATTCATGATCTCAAATTTGTGTGAAAATAATTAACCAAAATATTAAACTATGTCCCTTTTTCATACACAGGATGAAATCAGCCAGGAGGAGGGTCTGGAAACTGTCAAGCAGGAGGAGGCAGGGCCCACTGTGAGCCAGGAGGTGGCAGTGCCCATTGTGAGCCAGGAGGTGGCAGGGCCCAGTGGCAGACAGGAGGTGGCCGGCATGAGGAGAAGCACTAGATCTCAGGTGCCTCCCATCCGCCTTCCTAAAAGAAGCAGGAGGGACAGGACCACTAGTGAGGCAGCAATGGCCCTTATTAGAGAGGCACATGCCACCCTCCAGGAGCCCACATCCCCTGAAGAGGCCATTGCCGGCCTAGTTGAGGCCAAGTTCAAGGTGATGAGCATGGAGCAACGCCTCCTATGCGAGCCCCTGCTCATCACCTTGCTAAACAAGGGGGTGATGGAGAGAATTACCCCCAATACGGCCATATGTGAGGTCGCACAACTATCCCAACCTCAACCTCCTCCTCCTCCACCTCCACCTTTTTCTTCTGCGCCACCCCCTTCTCCACCTCCACCTTCTTCTTCTGTGCCACCCCCTTCTCCTCCACCTTCACCTCCACCTTCTTCTTCTGCGCCACCCCCTTCTCCTCCACCTCCTCCTCCACCTCCACCTTCTTCTTCTGCGCCACCCCCTTCTCCTCCACCTCCTTCTCCTCCTCCTGACAGGAGTACCCCTCCAGTGGCCCAGCCTCCAGCCACACGCAGAAGGAAGGCTGCAGAGAAGGCTTCAGGGAAGGCTGCAGGGAAGGCTGCCAAGAAGACGAGGAAGTGATGGCCTTGCTTCATTGTGGTCGGACAGAAGGCAGCCTGTTGTAGTACCACAGATTTGGGACATATATATCACCTGCTGCTGTTCCTGACCTCTGGGAGGCCAGCATCAGATTGTGCTCACAACTGTTGTGCTTCTCAAGCTCCCAATTTTAGTGTCCACACAGGGTTGATGTGTGCTCTGGGGTCCCATGGATGCACAAATGGCAGCAGGTTCTCCAGCGCTGCCTTCTATTTGTTTTGTTCAAGACATGAATAAATGTTTTTTTTGTTTATACTTGACTATGTGTTTTTATAATAATTATTTATTTACCTTTGGAGTAAGCAGATACATTTGACCCCCAAAAAAAGGGACAGATAACACCAAAAAAAATCATTAAAGGTGTTCTTTAAAAAATATAGGGTGTAAACTTGACACAACTAAATTTAAAAAATAAAATGGGAGATCACTATCAAAACATCGACAAATTACAATTAACATCTGTCTAAAAAATATAAAACATTAAAATATTCAGAAGATCTTGCACGATATAATACAGCTAAATCTTCTTAAGAGCAGCATGAAAAAGGTTTAAAATAGATAGTTATAACTCTGTGTGAATATCAGCAGCAAAACAAGTTCATTAGTTTTCAGTATTGTAACATTCTAAAGAAGATTTAAATGCACAACATTTAAACGATGCAATAATTTACAGCGTGACGAATGTGCTATCTCCATTACGAAGGCTTGTTTTACCAGAAGATGCGCTCCTGTCTCATACTTGATTCTGAGCATGCGCGCTTTTTGAAGAGTCGTAAAAGCATACACACGAACCATTTTCTCGTCGCAAAACAGGCCGACGAGAAACACGACGAGAAAATCTAGAATCCGGACGAGAAAATAGAGAGCAGGTTCTCTATTTTTCTCGTCGAGATTCACGGCAGTTTTCTCGTCGTAAAACCATACACACGAACGGTTTTCTCGACAATAAAGCTCTCGCGGCACTTTTCTTGTCGGTTTTGGACGAGAAACTCGGTCGTGTGTACGAGGCTTTAATCTGTGTTTCTCAATCCTTTTTCCTTCAAGGCACCCTTTAAAATTCTGCCTCGTCTTAACGCACCCCATTCTAAAATGTAAAAAACAAAATAGTTTTACATATCAAACGTCCACCCACGTAGGACACCCAACATTAGAGGTAATTTATTTTTACAAAGCAAATATACCTTTGCACACTGGAACTGACTAGTATTCTCTTGTTTGTCTCCCCTTCATGCAAGGATATTCTGCAGGAACTCAACCTCTTCCATATTAGCTGAATATTGCCTTGTTAGGATGCCAGTGGCAGACCCACAGAGTGCCCAAGGTTGTAATGCTGCACAATGAAAACCTGCAACTTTGTGTAACAAAAAGGGCAGTCCTGATCCACCTACTGGTGTGTTGACAATTTTAAGGCATTTTACCAAGGGACCCTTGAAGAACAACTCACAACTGTGTAACAGAAGGTACATAATGTGCTGATATGGGAACCATATCAAGTTTCTTTGGAGCATCCTGGGAGTCCCCAGCCTTGGATACAGGCAGTATGAAAATTATAACTTTGCTTCAAGTTTAGAGTGCAATGATAGTGACCTTTACATTGCATTGCATTGCAGGATGCGAATGGAGTACCAAAATGTTGGGTTCCATTTTAAAGTGTATGTAAGCCAAAATCAATTTTTCAGTATGTTTGCTATTATGTCACAATGTTTACAATTTGCTTAAGCTGGCCACACATGGATCGAAGTTCAGCAGGGACCGGCTGAAATTTTCGATCCATGTATGGCCACTGAGATTAAACAGAATTCAACCTACCGAATTCTGTACAAACACCCTGTTGGAAAATTTCCGTTCAATCAGCACTACAGGCTATAGACTGCAGCGTTTAATCAGTCTATTCTGACAGAAAGGAATTCTCCCCACTGGCAGAATACAAAGACACAGTGGGAAGGATTCCCCCATCCACCTTAAATGTGTGGATGGGGGAATCGGGTCAGTTTTTTTTTAGTTCAGCCTACTGGTTGAACAAAACAAAAACTGACTCATCTATGGTCAGCTTAAAGCAAACTTTTTTTTCTAATCTTTTTAAACTTCCTTACCTGAAGATCCTGCCAGTAACAGCACATGTTGTGCAGCAGTGACTTATGCCCCGTACACACTATGAGAAAATGGGGTGAATGATTGGCTGGTTTTCGTCAATGTTTCATAGTAAGTCGGAACCCGAGGATAGAAATAATGTTAGAAAATTCTCGTACGACAAAGGCTTTTTTTTTTGTTACTTGTTGTTTCTGATTATGCGCAGGCTTTCATATCTGATATTTCTCATATGAAAACAGTACACATTAAAAAAAAAACGTTCGTTCTGTTCCTTCATTCGGAAGGTCGGAATCGGCTGTCGAAAGTTGTGTTGTGTCGAAAGTTGTGTACACACTATCAGAAAATCGTACGATCGTTCCTCGGACAAAAATGTTTGCCCGATTTTCTCATATTGTGGACGGAGCATTAATGTTGTCAACCTGCCACAGGTTTTTCTTAAAGCTAAACTCTGGCCAGAACTTTGTAACTATTTAAAAAAAAGTTTATATTTAATCTTTTTCCAACAAGATCATGCTTTGGTACAGAGGTAAGCATCTTCAACGTAATCACAAGTCAAATCTGTAGATATCAGGCCTCAGTTCCCTGCATTTTTATTTCACACATCAGGTGCCCCTATTCGCTGACCATCGCCCATATACAATCCACCTCTGTAGTTCCTAGTAATCTTGAGTGGTGCAGTAATTATATTCCCACTCGCGGTAGTGGGGCAGAACTGGGCGACTTAGACTCCTGGTCTGACTCTCCCACTATGCATTGAATGACTGTCATTGATTCATTCCCAATGCGTGATGGGAATTATAAACAACTCCCATTGTATGATAGGAATTGTAGTTTCTACTAGCCGTGCTGTACAGAGAGTGGAAGTGATACCTTCGCCTCCATAATCTCTCTTATTAGTACTCGGTTGTACCTGATTTTTATTAATTGGAGTGATGACGTCACAGTGATTACTAAGTTAGAATATTTTTTTATAAATGGAGAGGTTTTAATATAAAGCATTAAAAGTTTTTACATGTACTGTACATGTATACCAACACTTATGTTGAAAGTTTACTTGTAAGTTCAGCTTTAGGAAAACTGTATACATTAAAGGGGTTGCTCCACCGGAAAAAAAAAATTTAAAGCCAGCAGCTACAGCTACAGCAGCTGCTGGCTTTTAATATTTGGACACTTACCTGTCCTGGAGTCCAGCGACGTCCGCAGCAGAGGACGAGCGACCGCTCGTCGCTCTGCTGCTCCCTCCGCCATCCTCGCTGAGGGAACCAGGAAGTGAAGCCCTGCGGCTTCATGCCCGGTTCCCTACGACGCATGCGCGAGTCGCGCTGCGCCGTTCTGATTGGTGCTCCTGTGTTCTGGGAGCCGAGTGTCTCCCAGAACACCAAGGGAAGTCTGCGGGAAGTGACGCAACTCCCGCAGATTCCCGGAGACAGGACTCCCGGATGTGGGTGAAAATACCTGTCTTAGACAGGTATCTTCACCCCCCTCCCCCCTGAAAGGTGTCAATTGTGACACCGGAGGGGGGGAGGGTTCCAAATAGCAAAAGTTGCTATTTAGGGTGGAGCTCCACTTTAAGACACAATGCCATACATAGATATTTTGTTCTTGTATATTTTAACCACTTAAGCCCCGGACCATTTGGTAGCTAAAGGACCAGAGGTGAATTCAGAATTTTGCACTGCGCTGCTTTAACTGTAAATTGTGCAGACATGCAATGTTGTACCCAAACGAAATTTGTGTCCTTTTCTTCCCACAAATAGAGCTTTCTTTTAATGGTATTTGATTGCCTCTGCGATTTTTTTTTTGCGATATAAACGGAAAAAGATCGAAAATTTTGAAAAAAATGATATTTTCTACTTTTTGTTATAAGAAAAATCGAATAAACTCAATTTTAGTCATACATTTAGGCCAAAATGTATTCAGCCACATGTTTTTAGTAAAAAAAATGTCAATAAGCGTATATTTATTGGTTTGCGCAAAAGTTATAGAGTTTACAAACTAGGGTACATTTTCTGAAATTTACACAGCTTTAAATTTATGACTGCCTATCTCATTTCTTGAGGTGCTAAAATGACAGGGCAGTACAAAACCCCCCCAAATGACCTCATTTTGGAAAGTAGACACCCCAAGGAAATTGCTGAGAGGCACGTTGAGCCCATTGAATTTTTATTTTTTTGTCTTAAGTGATTGAATAATGACTAAAAAAAAAAAAAATTACAAAAAGTTGTCACTAAATGATATATTGCTCACACATGCCATGGTTATATGTGGAATTGCACCCCAAAATACATTTTGCTGCTTCTCCTGAGTACGGGGATACCACATGTGTGGGACTTTTTGGGAGCCTAGCCGCGTACGGGACCCCGGAAACCAAGCACCGCCTTCAGGATTTCTAAGGGCGCAAATTTTTGATTTCACTCCTCACTACCTATCACAGTTTCGAAGGCCATAAAATGCCAAAATAGCACAAAACCCCCCCAAATGACCCCATTTTGGAATATAGACACCCCAAGCTATTTGCTGAGAGGCATGGCGAGTATTTTACAGCTCTCATTTGTTTTTGAAAATGAAGAAAGAAAATATATATATATATATTCAATTTTCAAAACTTTGTGACAAAAAGCGAGATCTGCAAAATACTCACAATACCTCTCAGCAAATAGCTTGGGGTGTCTACTTTCCAAAATGGGGTCATTTGGGGGGGTTTTGTGCCATCTGGGCATTCCATGGCCTCCGAAACTGTGATAGGCAGTGAGAAGTGAAATCAAAAATTTACACCCTTAGAAAGCCTGAAGGCGGTGCTTGGTTTTTGGGGTCCCGTACGCGGCTAGGCTCCCAAAAAGTCTCACACATGTGGTATCCCCGTACTCAGGAGAAGCAACAGAATGTATTTTGGGGTGTAATTCCACATATGCCCATGGCATGTTTGAGCAATATATCATTTAGTGACAACTTGTGCAAAAAAAAATAAAAAATTGTCGTTTTTCCGCAACTTGTGTCAACATATAAAATATTCCATGGACTCGAC
Organism: Rana muscosa; assembly: GCA_029206835.1. NCBI lineage: Eukaryota > Metazoa > Chordata > Amphibia > Anura > Ranidae > Rana > Rana muscosa. The sequence continues at coordinate 111,969,426 of CM055118.1, forward strand.
ATGCCTCTCAGTATATAGCTTGGGGTGTCTACTTTCCAAAATGGGGTCATTTGGGGGGTTTTGAACTGTTCTGGCATTTTATACACAACATTAGGAAGCTTACATCCACTCTTCTAACCACTTGAAGACAAAGCCCTTTTTGACACTTTTTGTTTACATGAAAACATTTTTTTTTTTGCAAGAAAATTATGTTGAACCCCCAAACATTATATATATTTTTAAAGCAAAGGCCCTACAGATTAAAATGGTGGGTGTTGCATTTTTTTTTCTACACAGTATTTGCGCAGCGATTTTTCAAACGCATTTTTTGGGTTAAAAATACACTTTTTTTAATTTTAATGCACTAAAACACACTATATTGCCCAAATGTTTGATGAAATAAAAAAGATGATCTTAGGCCGAGTACATAGATACCAAACACGACATGCTTTAAAATTTTGCACAAACGCGCATTGGCAACAAACTACATACATTTTTAAAAGCCTTTAAAAGCCTTTACAGGTTACCCCAGTAGATTTACAGAGGAGGTCTACTGCTAAAATGACTGCCCTCGATCTGACCTTCGCGGTGATACCTCACATGCATGGTGCAATTGCTGTTTACATATGACGCCAGACCGACGCTTGCGTTCGCCATTGAGCAAGAGCAGGGCAGGACAGGGGTGATTTTTTTTTTTTTTTTTTTTTTTATTATTAATTTTGCTTTTTTATTTTATTTTTTAATTGTTCTTTCCAAGTATTTTTTTTTTTATAATTTTTATTGTTATCTCAGGGAATGTAAATATCCCCTATGATAGCAATAGGTAGTGACAGGTACTCTTTTTTTGAAAAAACTGGGGTCTTCTAGACCCTAGATTTTTCCTCTGCCCTCAAAGCATCTGACCACACCAAGATCGGTGTGATAAAATGCTTTCCCAATTTCCCAATGGCGCTTTTTATATCCGGGGGGGGGGGCATTCCATCCCACTGCTTGTAAAAGCAGTCCAGTGGCTAATTATCCGCTAGGATTGCTTTTACATGAAAGCCGGCCGCAGGCTGAAAAGAATGATACCAAGATGATACCTAAACCCGCAGGCATCATTCTGGTATAACCAATCAAAGTCCAGCAACATACCAGTACGTTGCTGGTCCTTGTTGGACATGTATTGTAATCTTTTTTTTTTCATGCAGCCAGTTGGCTGAACGAAAAAAGAGATTGATCGGTGGGTATGCCCACCATTAGAATACCGCCCTTCATTCACCCACTTCCAATGATGGGCATACACGCACCATTTATATATGCCGAAGCATAAGGGCATCCTCCCGCAAAAAAGTTATGCCGCACACACATGGTCGGACTTTTCCACGGGCAAGCCTCCGTCGGAATTTCGACCGTATGTACGCGGCATTAGGAGCAAAATCGCTCCTCCGCTCCTGCTGCCCCAATGCTTCGGCATATATGCTTTTTTTATTTAACTGTGGTGGTGAAATCACCTCCTACAGCACTGGAGTCGCAGGGATCAGGCCTGTCTCTGCGAACGCTGCAGTTATGTGTGTTTTTGTTTTGTAAGTGACAGTGATCGATCGATACTGCACTTGGGTGGCCTGGGCTGGACAGAGGGGCAAAACGCAGGTGCCAGCAGGTATCTAGGCTGATCCCGCTAACACTGCGTTTTTGGGAACCCTAAACTGCTGGGGACGCTAGTATAGATCTGATCAGATCAGATATTGATCTGTTCAGATACTATACCACTAAGGGGGGTGTATGCTTCACGCGTGGGTGTTAGCGTTACTGGCACTAACCTGACGCTGCCTGGGGTGTGACGCAGACCCTCTCTGACACTAAAACCTAATTGATATCACCCGCCGGGCGATCAGGGGGTTAAACCTTTATTGGGTTATATACGGCGGGTGCCCTGACACTATAAAAAGCGAACTAACTAACCAGCGTCACCCGTAACACTTATATGGTGATCACTGGTGAAAGGGTTAACTAGGGGCAATCAGGGGGTTAAAACCTTTATTAGATAATATATGGGGGTACCTGACGCTATAAAAACCTGCGGCGAACCTAAAAAAATTACTGGCTACCGATCTGCATCACCGACGCTAAGACAGCGATCAGAAAAATGATCGCTTAGCGACAGTGGTGATAGGGGGTGAAAGGGTTACCTGGGGGGCGATCAAGGGGGTTAAACCTTTACTAGATAATATATTGGGGTACCTGACGCTATAAAAACCTGCGGCGAACCTAAAAAAAATTACTGGCTACCGATCTGCATCACCGACACTAAGACAGCGTTTAGAAAAATGATCGCTTAGCGACAGTGGTGATAGGGGGTGAAAGGGTTACCTGGGGGGCGATCAAGGGGGTTAAACCTTTATTAGATAATATATTGGGGTACCTGACGCTATAAAAATCTGCGGCGAACCTAAAAAAAATTACCAGCTACCGATCTGCATCACCGACACTAAGACAGCGTTTAGAAAAACGATCGCTTAGCGACAGTGGTGATAGGGGGTGAAAGGGTTACCTGGGGGGCGATCAAGGGGGTTAAACCTTTATTAGATAATATATTGGGGTACCTGATGCTATAAAAACATGCGGCGAACCTAAAAAAAATTACTGGCTGCCGATCGGCATCACTGACGCTAAGACAGCGATCAGAAAAATGATCGCTTAGCGACAGTGGTGATAGGGGGTGAAAGGGTTATCTGGGGGGTGATCAGGGGGTTAAACCTTTATTAGGGGGGGTTAGGGGGCTACACTGGACCTAAAACTGAATGTACTGACACTTTTAGAGTCACAAATGTCACTGATTGCAGTGATCAGTAAATAAATGGTCACTGCAATCAGTGACACTGTGACTGGGGCCTGGGGGGGTGATCTGGGGGGTGTCTGGGGGGGCCTGGGGGGGCGATTTATGTCCCTATGTGTCCTGGTGTCAGTGTAGTGTTGTGTGCACTGACCTGATGTCTTCTCTTGTACGGCGCTCGGTATATGTGAGCGCCGCACCAGAGATGACATCACTTCCTCCTGCTTCCTCTTCCTGACACAGACAGAGGGGGCATTTCCATTCACCGGGAGCGATCGCGAGGGGGTGGCCGGAAACGAATGGCTGCCCCCTCATCCCGGAACGCTCCCGGACACTTAGCCACCGCTCACTGTATAGGAGGGGGGTCCGATTGGACCCCCCAACTATACAAAGGCAATCACGTATGCTCTACGTGATTGTGCCTGTCGGTGCCATTCTGCCGACGTATATATACAGTGAGCGGTCGTTAAGTGGTTAAAGCAGGGGTCTCCATAATTTTCAAGCAAAGGGCCTTGTTTACTGTCTTTCAGACTTCAGGTGGGCCGGATTCTGACCATTGGGGGTATAAAATGCCCCAGGGCCGAGCATCAGTGAGAATAAACATGGCCCCAGTGTTGGTGGGCAGTAGAAGGAGGAATAGTGCTCCATCATTGCTATTAGTGGAAGAAATAGTGCCCCATTGTTGGTGTCATTGGGAGGAATAGTGCCTCATATGGTTGGGAGCAATACTGCCCCAAGGGCCGGATAAAGGCTAACAAAGGGCCACATCCGGCCCTCGGGCCGCAGTTTGGAGCCCCCTGCTTTAAAGTGATTGTAAAGAAACATTTATTTTAAGATACAAAAAAAATGTCATACTTGCCTGCTCTGTGCAATGATTTTGCACAGAGCAGTCCCGATCCTCCTCTTTTGGGGTCCTCCCCTGGCACTCCTGGCTCCTCCCCCCATGTTATGGGGCACTTGTGCAGGCGTACTCCCGAGCTGGGTTCTGTGTGTTCATTGACACACACAGAGCGGCCATGCCCCCCCCCGCTGTGATTGAGCCAATGGCTCCTGCTGCTGCCTCCATGTCCAGTGAGGAGAAAGAGAGAGAAGAAGGCTGCTGCTCTCAGGCACAGTGATGGATTGAGATCGAACTCAGGTAAGTATTTAGAGGGGCTGGGAGCTAGCTGATCACAGAAGTTTTTTTTATCTTAACGCAAAGAAGGCATTAATGTAAAAAACTTCTGCCTTTAAAACCACTTTAATGTTCTAGAGAATCTAGGTTGATGAAGGAAATGTTGATTGCAGAATAAACTTTGCTTTTAAGGATTTGAAAGCAGAGTTACTATATACGTCACAAAATGAATTTCTACTTGAATGCACAAAGTTCTTTGCTTCTCAGGTTTGGTTTCTATTAGGAGAGCAGAAAGGAATAAGGCTCAATACACGTGAATGCTTGATAAAACCCTTTCTTTGATCCAACTTAGACTTGTCTGCTGCAATGGTCTATATTGAAGTTACATTGCTTTTTTAGTTCATCAAAAACCCCAGGCATAAGGGTCAATAATCATCAATGGAGTACGAACAAGTATTTTTCACTGGATGTACCAATGCATCCAGCACTTGTACTGTATGCTGGCAATGACTTTGAGGAATGCGGGACTATATTTAGTACTTAGAGGTCCATGCTCCAAAATCTTTTGCTACTGCTTGGATATGTTCTGGAAATAAGATGAAGCTTCACCACAATGAGAGGACAAAAATCTGTCAATGATAGAAAATGTTCGGATGAACCAGAGTCAATGTTAATTATTGGGAGCATTATTAGGATACCTAATAATAACCTTCTCCAAATATTACTCTGAATGCAATTGTCTGTTTAGTATGCAGAGTCAGCAACTAAAAATATAGCAACCTGCATGTTAAAAAACCTCAAGCCTCCCACATGTACATATGCATTCAGCGCTTGTACTGTATGTATGCAGCAAAACATCATAATAAAAGGAGCCCTTAAAGTGGATGTAAACCCTCACATATATCGAGTGAAGTGACTAGCCTCAGGTGATACAAAGAAATGAAACAAACCTGCCTACATAAGTGTACCTGTTTATCTGAAGTCTTCTTTAAAGAAGAGGAGTTTTCTGTGTATCCTCACAGGGTGACACTGTGGATACACTGGTAACAGTGTGCCAACATCCCGATATTATTCTGAAATTCTGAAGTCTTCTTTACGCTATATTCATTTAAAGTCCAGAATGTATATAGCTTGCCTGAGCTTTCAGAAAGCAGGGGTGGGAAGCTGAAGTTACACTCTGCAGAGCTTAGTGAGAGCATATTGGAGGGAAGGGACACCCCCCCCCCCCAGCACACAAGAGCAGAGCTAAGGCTGTCAATCACAGGCTGTGTACTGGAGCTCACTCCTCATTACCTTTTTTTCTCTTAGTATTAGGAAAACTTGCCAGCAGTGACTCATGCCGTCTGCGCTGTGAAAGTGATCAGTGGCTTTACAGTTGGCACATCACTATCACTTTCAAGCTGGGAGCCAGCTGAACAAGCAGAACATTTACTCTATCCAAAGATCTGAACTGGTTAAGCTGCAGCTGCAGCCATGATCCTGGCATAATTTTTTAGAGCCAGCGATCCTTTTTAGTGTAAAAGTGATCCAAGCAGCATTACATCACTTTTTTGAGGGGACGGAAGGGGGCCACCCCCTCTCGCCGGCATTCCTGGGCTCTCCTGTGCCATCAGGGAGCCCAAGAGCACTACACTCAGTTGGGGCAGCTGAGTGCAGAGGAGAAGAAAGAACATCCATTTCCTCTCCACCCCTGTGATGAATGAACCACTTTCAGTAGTTTGTTTACTAGCTGTAACCGGCTAGGCATGAATCTGATCAAACCAATCTCGGCTTGATCATATGCTTTTGAGGGCAGAGGACAAATCAGGGGTCTAATAGACCCCAGATCTCTCTATAAAGAGTACCTGTCACTGCCCATGCTATCACAAAGAATGCTGTTCATCTCTTGTCATTGCAATAAAGTTGATTACATTTTTTTTAAAGAGACTGTGTAAAAATAAATAAATAAATGTAAATAAAATAAATAATATATATATTTTTTTAAATTGTAAAGCGCCCTCATCCCGCATGCTTATGTGCAAATGTCATCATACATATAGGTCTTACACACAAGGGACATGCAGTCAGGGGAGGCAGGTGAAGCAGGGCCTCACCTACCATGAACATTTAAAAAAAAACTCTTGTTTAGAGGGTCACAGCTCGGCGACCTGTGGTCTTTGTAGCCTAAGTCCTACCCCACCACTGGTAAAAATTTGGGGCACCTACGACCTATGGTTCCAGAGATATGGGGCTCCTTGCGCAGCCTGTCAGAAGCTAAATACAGAGCAGCCACCTTAAATACAAGCTGGCACACTCTGTTTGCAGCAGACTGAGAGGTTACGCTCACAGTGCCTCTCACTTCTTGTCTTGTCAGAGGCACTGAGCTCAATGAACAACTTGGAGTCTTGGACCAATGGTAAAGTACCATTGGTCCCAGCTGTCCAAAAAAATTAGTCAGTGGAGGCACGCCTCTCAATGCAGTGTCATAAAAGGGGCATGTGTCTTAAAGACCAATGCTCCCTTCCAGATTTAACCACAATCCCATGTTTTTCTCACACAGTTAAGAGGGAGAATGAGAATCTGCTGCCTGCTGAAAAGGCATTATTATATTCAAGCTAAATCATATATTTATATGCTATATGTTATAACATAATAATTTATTATTTATCTATTTACTGTGAAATTACTGGTTGGAAGTTATAACTTAAAACTTTATTAATTTGCCCGCTAAGCCACCTGCTTGAGTACAGATTTTGAAAATATAGTAAATTACCTTAAAAAGAATATATAATAATTATTTGTATATTACTTACTTATGGTAATTAACCCCTTGCCAACCAGGCCAATTCTGACACTTCTCTCCTACATGTAAAAATCATAATTTTTGTTGCTAGAAAATTACTCAGAACCCCCAAATATTATATATATTGTTTTAGAAGACACCCTAAGGCAGTGATGACGAACCTCGGCACCCCAGATGTTTTGGAACTACATTTCCCATGATGCTCAACTACATTGCAGAGTGCATGAGCATCATGGGAAATGTAGTTCCAAAACATCTGGGGTGCCAAGGTTCGCCATCACTGCCCTAAGGAATAAAATGGTGGTCGTTTCAACTTTTTATGTAACACTGTATTTGTGCAGCAATTTTTTTAAACGCGTTTTTTTATTTTGAAAAAAACGGTTTCATGAAGAAAAAAAACCCCCACTAACTTTAGCCTGATTTTTTTGTATATTGTTAAAGATGATGATTTTCAGAGTAAATAGATACCTAACATGTCACACTTTAAAATTGTGGACACTTGTGGAATGGCGCCAAACTTCAGTACCTTATAAATCTCCATTGTTGACACTTTAAATATGTTTACAGGGTAAATGTTTAGAGTTTCAGAGAAGGTCTAGTGCTAGAATTATTGCTCTCGCTCTAATGTTCGCGGTGTATGCAACCTGTGTGTATTTGGCTCTGATACTAGCCAGTGCCTCACCAGACACTGACCTCACCGCACGTCCCTGTTACACACATATGTAAATGGTGATCGCACAACACAAATAAGGTATTGCTGCAAACATCAGCGTTAGAGGAGTAATTATAATGCCACCTCCTGTTTACCTCTAAACTGGTAACATGTAAAGGCTTTTAAAGCATTGTTTATGGATAATTTAATTGTGCCGTAGTTTGTCCCCATTCCACGGGCATGGGTAGTTTATTATTTTTAAGTGCACCAAAATTCATTAAAGTGTTTTTTCTTAAAATTTGCATTTGATAAATGGTTGGGCAAATATTGTGTGACATAAAAAATTGCGAAAAAATTCAATTTTATTCTCCAGTGCCTCTGATTTCAGAAAATATATAATGTTTGGGGGTTCTAAGTAATTATCTAACAAAGAAAATGCAAATTTTCCACAAGTATGACTGAATTTCCGTGTTTTGTTTTCCGACGGATGTTGGCTCAAACTTGTCTTGGATACACACGGTCGCACAAATGTTGCTCAGAAATTACGATGGTCAAGAACGCAAAGACGTACAACACTACGACGAGCCGAGAAAAATTAAGTACAATGATTCCGAGCATGTGTCGAATTGGTTCCGAGCATGCACAGCACTTTTGTGCGTCGGAAATGGCTACTCCAATCGGAATTTCCGACAAGAACTTTTGTTGTCGGAAAAATTGAGAACCTGCTCTCAAACATTTGTTGTTGAAAATTCCGACAGCAAATGTCCGATGGAGCCTACACACGGTCGGGATATCGGGCCAAAACTCACATCAAACATTTGTTGTTGAAAATTCAGATCGTGTGTACGCGGCATTAGAATTGGCCTGGGCTGGAAGTGGTTACAATTTTAACCACGAAAAAAAACAAACTTTTAAATCAATGCCAAACACCAAAGCTTGGTCACCAAGACTCAAGCTAGATGTAAAAAGTACATTAAAGTATTTTGTCATACAATATACTGTCCACCCACAAATGTGGGCAACAATAACCCCAAGAATGGATAGCTGCCACTAAGAGAGGGAAGGTGAGACAGCTCAGCTTGATTGAAGATCCATCTACTGACAGAAGTTCCAGATGCTAAAATATTTATAGGTGAGTGGGATACTTGATTGGTAGCCAGGTTTTCCTTCCAAAAGTCCAGGGCCAATCACAGCTTGATAATAAACTAGCAGATCTGCCTGGTGACAGCTAACAGAAAACCTCTGCCTGGAGATAGCTAATAACCTAAAACAGGCAAAATGAGATACAAATGAGGAGGAAGGAGGGACAGAGGGATTTTTTTCCAAGTTAGGGACAGTCCTTTGAAATCAGGGACAGTTGGGAGCTATGAATTAATACATGGTGCTGTTAGTATAGGCCTTAGGCCTCCACCCCTAGTTCCAGGGACATTTTTTCTGTACTGCTTGTTGAAAGGGGGTTGGGTTAGGGTGCAATGGTGGTAGTCACATCCTCCATGTTTCCTTTCTCATTAAGCACCAAGCCAGGGTGTCATGAGGGGCCTACCCTCGGGGTGGGTTCTTCTGGGTTACACTGGGCACCTAGAACAGGCTCATTTTACTACACTTGGGGTAACTTTATTTTGTGCCATTTTCATCAATGACCTGAGACAAGGCTGAGGTTGCCTTGGGGGCCTTACACTGTATACACTTGCACCATAACTGTTCTTCAGTTTACTCTCGGGTCTCTAGGACAATGTGCACCTTCTCCGTAACTTGCATTTTGGAGGGACATGCTAAGCTTTGTCCACATTCACCTGTCCAGCTTACTCCAGTAGCGGAGTGGGCCATGCCATACACTTTGTGCGGGCTTCACACTTGCACTTAACTCTTAAGCTTTCGTACCTCTGTACAGGATGGGAACCTCTGCATTGCAGATCAGCTCCTGTTGCTATGGGATACAGACTGCTGGTGGAAGGAGTGCCGACAATATCTCCCTCACTGCTAGAGGCCATTCCACCTGCAACAGGTACATGTTACTGACAGGATGCTTGTTAGATTTCACCCTAAGTAACTACTTGTGTCTTTACACTGCATTACTTCCATATTGATATCTTCATACCCCAAGTACCTTAGTGACCTGAACCTTGGGATAGTCTAAGTTACTTAAATGACACCCATATAAAAACTTCGGACCAGGCGGGAACAAGGTTTCAAACGTTTTACTTGCAAAAGGCATTACAAAGTCCAACATTCAGAGACATAATTCTTCCCTACATTCCTAACCCTAACTCAGGCTGTATGCTGCCCTGGCATACCTGCAAATGTAGTGTCCTTAAGCCCAGGTTCACACTGGGGCTGCGGGAGTGAGCCGTGCGAGTTCAGCTGAACTCGCACGGCTCACTCCTGCCTGTCAGTCCCGATTTCAGCTCGATTTCAGAGACATCTGAAACAGATGTCAATGTAAATCGCGGTTGAAATCGCAAAAAGTAGTACAAAAACTACTTTTTGTAATCAGTGCAGTGCCGCAGATGCGGCGTCGCACCGATTAGGACGGTGCCATTGGCCGCAATTTGCGGCAAATTTCGCCGATTTGACATGCGATTTGACATGTCAAATCGCATGTCAAATCGCACCAGTGTGAACCAGGGCTTAGAGGCATTCTCCAGCAGCTGGTGTCATCTGGACGAACCCCAATTTCTGATGACTTTACATCCAAGTAGTGGTGAGCGACATCCTTCTGCTCCTTGCACGTACGACGGCACTATAAAGGGGAAGTTCCATTCGGATGGCGCCACCCTTTGGGCTGCTTTTGCTGATCGTTGTGTCAGTAAAGTTTGGTGAGAGACGATTCGTGCTTTTCAGCCTCCTGCTTTTCAGTCCGTTACAGCGTGACAAATGTGCTATCTCCATTACGAACGCTAGTTTTACCAGAATGAGCGCTCCCGTCTCATCGCTTGCTTCTGAGCATGTGCGTTTTTTTCACGTTGTTAAAGCCTACACACGGCCGTTTTTTATGACGAGAAAAACGACAACGTGAAAAACGACGAGAAAAATTAGAGCATGTTCCAAATTTTTAATGCCCATTTTTCACATTGTGAAAATGCTCTGGAGCCCACACATGATCGTTTTTAATGATCAAATTAAAAAATTGCATTTTTCTCGTCATGAAAAACGGTTGTGTGTACGTGGAATTAGTAGGCAATTTCATTCCGGATCACTGGCCCTCTTTTATATCACAGGATCAGTGGGTCAGACCAAGAGAAAATCTCGCCCGACCAAAGAACCTGGAAAGCATTAACTACTCTCCTGTCCGGAACAACACCTAACTGGCAATTTTCAACCCACTTACATGCTGATTGCATCCCAAGAGAGAGAGCCAGGTTCTTCCTCCCAAAGGTAAAGGAAGAGGGCATAGATAATCCCAAACACCCACTCACTCAGGGGAATGTCCACTAATTAAAGTGGAACCCTAATCTCCACCTGCCTACAAGTAAATCTCCCCAGCCTGGACACTAACAGCTAAAAAAATGTTAGCTTTGAATATACTCTAATGCCGCGTACACACGATCGATTTTCTCGACGGTGAAAACACCGTCGAAAAAATCGATGGGAAAAATGAGGGAACGGCTTGGTTCCCTACACACGGCCGTTTTTCCCGACATTTTTTTTCTTGGTCGAGAAAAACGACCGTGTGTGGGCTCCGTGGAAGTGTTTCCCTATGGGAAAACTGCCGCGGAAAAAAATGACGGGAATCACGACGAGAAAAATTAGAGCATGTTCTAATTTTTCTCGTCGTGATTAATGCCGTTTTTCCCGTCGGGAAAAATGACAAAAAGCCCACACACGGTCGTTTTTCTTGTTAAAAAAAAAAAATTTAATTTTTCCAGACGGGAAAAATGATCGTGTGTACGCGGCATTAACTCTGACTTACCTACTGTGTGCTTGGTTTTGGTCAGTGACTCAAGAAGGTCAGCAGTGGCAGCCTATGTATTTCTCTCGGTACATGTTTCCTTTAACCCACGAAGCATACACTGAACACTTGACCGCCCCCCTTCCTTTCTGACCCAAACACCTAAGCTGGCCACAGACTGCTTAGATTTCAGCCAGTTCCTTCTACATCAACTAAAATTCAAGCTGTGGGTGGCCCTGCAAGCACACTCCGCTCTACAGTAGTTGATCTAAAAATAGCCACTATATTCAGACAGCCGTGGGTGCTGGCAGTGGAGATTCCTCTATACACAGTGTTTTGCATAGATAGGGGAATCGATGGATTACCCTGGGCCGAGTGAAAGTTGTGAGTGCCTAGCTTTATTTTAACCCTTAAAGGGTAAACCCTTGTGTTTTTTTCACCTAAATGCATCCTATGAAAAAACACCTTGCTGTGCCTGGCCCCCCAGCCCCCCGTATTACTTACCTGAGCCCCGAATCTCCGTGGGCGCGATCCCGCGTCGCTTTCCCCACGGCTTCTCAGCTCTTCATTGGATAGATTGATAGCAGTGCAGGCATTGGCTCCCGCTGCTGTCAATCAAATCCAATGACGCGGTCCCCGGGGGCGGAGCCGAGTCATACACTTGGCGGCTATGGACGCCGATTGTATGACACGGGAGCGCGCCCACAAGGTAACCCCCTCGAGATAGAGCTTCCCAGAGATGGTTATCTATTGCGGGGAGGAGCCGCGAGAGCCGCCGTGGGACCCCAGAAGAGGACGATCGGGGCCACTCTGTGCAAAACCAACTGCACAGTGGAGGTAAGTATGACATGTTTGTTATTTAAAAAAAAATATATATGAACCCATAGTATCACTTTAAAGCCTAACTGAGCCTTCAGTTTCAATTAGCTATATACTTTTCTGCTGCATCAAAACTAAAAGTGTTTAATGCTTTATAGGTAGTTTTCTTTCCAAAGCAGCCACAGCCATAGTAGAAAAGACAATGCCCTGCCAGTAGCTGCCGAGTGGGACTCTGCTTTCTATGGGGAAGCAGTGGTCTCATTGCAAAGGTCTGACACCTCGCCTATTGGGTCAGAGGCAGAGATCTGCAATCCGTGAAGCTCATGCTCCCCCCTGATTGGAGAGCTCTGAGCTCTGAGCATTTCCTACCAACAGATCACTTCTTCCACTCGGAGAGCTAGGGTCCCACTCTATAACATTCTGGCAGGACACCAGCTTTCTGCTCATGCTTTTACAAATTTTTTGAGAAAAACTGTAAGATTTTGCACCCTTTTTGATTTGGTGCACCTAAAATCACACCAGCACACTGCACAAAAATAAAGCATTTGATCGCTCAGGCTAGTGCAGTGCCAGCTTCAGCAGGGAGCAGTGCGATGCACGTTTCAGCAAATTGTGCTGCTTGTTTTTTTCAACTTTATATGCAGTGTCATGTAGTGATTTATGTCACTGCATAGCAGTAAGGTAAGTTGTGCCACTGTGCAGTGACATCCAGTGCAGTGCGGAAAAATGCGGACATGCTGCATTTTCTGCACACTGAACAGCAGCAAGTGCTCTAGCAGCGACCTGCGTTTATCCAGTATGGAAAAACACATGGCACCTCAAATACTGCAAACAAACCCTTAAAATTAGAGTGCAAGTGGGCTAAAGTGAGTCTTAAGCCTTGTACACACGATACGATTGTTGGCAGGGGATTATCTGTTGACAGACTGTTGTCCTAAAATCTTACCGTTAGTACGCTCCTTTTGACAATTGATGTCCAACAAATGTTGAATGGCAGGCTAGTAAATTTTCGGCGGACAACGGTTTGACGTCTGATTTTCGTATGGTCAGTACACAAATCCGTCACACAAAAGTTGAAAGTACAAACACGCATGCTTGGAATCAATGCTCACCAAACATGAAATTAGCAGAAGGGGCCCAAAGGGTGGCGCTCAAGAGCTGAAATTCCTCGCAGTACGTCACTACGTTCGTGTTTGTGACACGACAATTGTGTACCGTTACTATGCAAGACAAGATCCTGGCACACGCCCCTTTGACAAAAATCAGACACTCGGTTGACCAACAATTGTATCATGTGTACGAGGCTTAACTCTAAAGCCTTGTACACACGATCAGATTTTCAGACAACCGTTTGTCAGTTTTTTGTTGCATGTTAGGCTCATGTCGAAAGCGAAGAGGTTACTCACCATACGAAAATTCTCATACGACAGAATACAACAATATGTTGAATAGTTTTGTATGTATTCTTTCCTTTCTGAGCATGCGTAGTCTTGCTCTTACAATTTTTTTCAGACGAAAACCGTACTAATTAAACGATAATCGGACGTTGTGTTCACATACGACAAAAATTATAGTCTGCACATCCAGCTTTTGTCGTATGAAAAACTGGAATCGGCTGTCGAAAGCAATATTTTTACGATCCGAAAATCATCAGATCATTCGTTGGACGAAAAGTTCATGTGTGTACGGGCCTTTACACCTTAACTAAGACCTCCCACAAAGTTCTAGGTTTACCTACCTCACTTTCTCCCCAGCAGCACTTCTTCTCTTCTCTCACACGCCGATACATTTGGCTGCCAGAAGTGAAGTGGCATACTGGGTACTTTAAGGTATGGATGAGCATGTGACACTCCCCACTCCCCCATGTGACAGCACGGGGTGCTTCCAGTTAGGCCCATCGCTGTGTCATGGGGAGATGGAGCTTAACAAGAAAATATGGTAGCCAAACAGGTCTTTCTTTATCTGGTTTTCAAGGATGAATGGAATGGTGCAAAGCAAAGAAAAGTGAATATATGCTGTTTGGGAAGGGGAGCTAAGGGAACCATTAATTTTGCCCTGTAGGGGTAATGGAAAGATCCGCTATAAGTGCGACCATAACTGGATGAATCAGACCTTATGGGTGTCATGTTTCAAATGAGCTCATTCAGTAAGATGTAAAAAGCAATAATAATGAGCAAGGTACAGTGAGAGCAAATAATTATGTTGGTAATGGAAAATATTATAACAGTACTGTCACTGGGTGTATTAATCTACAACTATCAATCATACCCAACTCCTATGCCGCGTACACACGACCGTTTTTAATGTCATTGAAAAAACGAAGTTTTTCTCGACGTGATTCTTCTCAAGCCTGCCTTGCCCACACACTACACACAAAGCGCGGTGACATACAACACGTACAACGGCACTCAGTGGTGGTGCGTCCATAGAGGGCGCCGGAGCGCCGCCCCCTCTCGCTCCCGCACCGCCACTGAAAGACAATACACAGATTCATGCATTGCATGAATCTGTGTATTGTCACCGCTGCCGCGCTGCCCACTATACATATGGCCGGCCTCCTGGTGAGCGCCGGCCATATGAATTAGAGCAGCGGCCGGTGGTGGGTGTAACTTGGAAGTGCCTATCAGAGCCAGCGGCTCTGATAGGCTTTCCGAATACAGCTCTCACGCTGTATTCGGCTTCCAAAAACTCCTCCCAGGTACACACGGGGGTGCGTTCCTGGAAGAAGACTGTGTGGAGGTTTCAGCCAATCAGGTTCACCGGATCTGGTTACCGGTAACCTGATTGGCTGAAGCGACATCGAGGGCGGAAGAACACATCGAGGACGGCGCGGACCGAGGAAGGTAAGTGCAGGGCTGGAGGGGGAACAGGCTGCATTTGGGGCACAAACTGGCTGAATATGGGGGACAAACTGGCTGAATATGGGGCACAAACTGGCTGAATATGGGGGACAAACTGGCTGAATATGAGGGACAAACTGGCTGTATATGGGGGGAACTGGCTGAATATGGGGGGAACTGGCTGAATATGGGGGACAAACTGGCTGAATATGGGGGGAACTGGCTGAATATGGGGGACAAACTGGCTGAATATGGGGGGAACTGGCTGTATATGGGGGACAAACTGGCTGAATATGGGGACAAACTGGCTGTATATGGGGACAAACTGGCTGAATATGGGGGGAACTGGCTGTATATGGGGACAAACTGGCTGAATATGAGGGGAACTGGCTGTATATGGGGGACAAACTGGCTGTATATGGGGGACAAACTGGCTGTATATGGGGGGAACTGGCTGTATATGGGGGCACACTGGCTGAATATGGGGGGAACTGGCTGTATATGGGGACAAACTGGCTGAATATGGGGGGAACTGGCTGTATATGGGGACAAACTGGCTGAATATGAGGGGAACTGGCTGTATATGGGGGACAAACTGGCTGTATATGGGGGGAACTGGCTGTATATGGGGGGAACTGGCTGTATATGGGGGACAAACTGGCTGAATATGGGGGGAACTGGCTGTATATGGGGCACAAACTGGCTGTATATGGGGGGAACTGGCTGTATATGGGGGGAACTCGCTGTATATGGGGGCACACTGGCTGAATATGGGGGGAACTGGCTGTATATGGGGGACAAACTGGCTGAATATGGGGGGAACTGGCTGTATATGGGGGACAAACTGGCTGAATATGAGGGGAACTGGCTGTATATGGGGGACAAACTGGCTGAATATGGGGGGAACTGGCTGTATATGGGGGACAAACTGGCTGAATATGAGGGGAACTGGCTGTATATGGGGGACAAACTGGCTGTATATGGGGGGAACTGGCTGTATATGGGGGGAACTAGCTGTATATGGGGGACAAACTGGCTGAATATGGCTGGAACTGGCTGTATATGGGGGACAAACTGGCTGTATATGGGGGGAACTGGCTGTATATGGGGGAACTGGCTGTATATGGGGGCACACTGGCTGAATATGGGGGGAACTGGCTGTATATGGGGGACAAACTGGCTGAATATGGGGGGAACTGGCTGTATATGGGGGACAAACTGGCTGAATATGAGGGGAACTGGCTGTATATGGGGGACAAACTGGCTGAATATGGGGGGAACTGGCTGTATATGGGGGACAAACTGGCTGAATATGAGGGGAACTGGCTGTATATGGGGGACAAACTGGCTGAATATGGGGGGAACTGGCTGTATATGGGGGACAAACTGGCTGAATATGGGGGCACACTGGTTGTATTATGGGGGACAAACTGGCTGTATTTGGGGGGAACTGGCTGTATATGGGGGACAAACTGGCTGAATATGGGGGGAACTGGCTGTATATGGGGGACACGCTGGCTGCATTTGGGGGGAACTGGCTGTATATTGGGGACAAACTGGCTGCATTTGGGGGGAACTGGCTGTGTATGGGGGACACGCTGGCTGCATTTGGGGGGAACTGGCTGTATATGGGGGACAAACTGGCTGCATTTGGGGGAACTGGCTGTATATGGGGGACAAACTGGCTGTATATGGGGGCACACTGGCTGTATATGGGGGCACACTGGCTGTATATGGGGGCACACTGGTTGTATATGGGGGCACACTGGCTATATATATGGGGACAAACTGGCTGTATATGGGGGCACACTGGCTATATATATATATATATATATATATATATATATATATAGGGGCACACTGGCTGTATATGGGGGCACACTGGCTGCATATATATGGGGGCACACTGGCTGTATATGGAAACAAACTGGCTGTATTTGAGGGGGCAAACTGGTGGCGTTTGGGCACAGTGGCTGCGTTTAATGGGCACAGTGGCGGCAATTGATTTTTTTTTTTTTTCAGTTTGTTTGCGCCCCCCAAAAATTTTGAGCACCAGCCGCCACTGACGGCACTATAAAGGGGAAGTTCCATTCAAGAATGGCGCCACCCTTTGGGCTGCTTTTGCTGATCCTCGCGTTAGTAAAGTTTGGTGAGAGACGATTCGGGCTTTTCAGCCTCGTGCTCTTCAGTCCGTTACAGCGTGACGAATGTGCTATCTCCATTATGGATGCTAGTTTTACCAGAACAAGCGCTACCGTCTCATAACTTGCTTCTGAGCATGCCCGTTTTTTTTTCACGTTGTTAAAGCCTACACACGCCCGTTTTTCACGACGAGAAAAACGACGACGTGAAAAACGATGAGAAAAAATAGAGCATGTTCCAAATTTTTAATGCCCATTTTTCACATCGCAAAAAATGCTCTGGAGCCTACACACGATCGTTTTTAATGACCAAATTAAAAAATAGCATTTTTCTCGTCATGAAAAATGGTCGTGTGTACGCGGCATTAGATCACAACTGTTCCTTTTCAGTGCAGGTCTGAATGTAAATGGTCATCATAAGGTAATACAGACAGTATTCAGTACTGGCATTTTGAATTATCAGGCACTACGGTAAGATTTAGCTGCTACCATTTAGCAGAGAATGTCTTTGAAGGATGCGTGTTGACTTCATATCATAAAATTTCAATTTTAGAGGTCAGAAGTTCTTTAATCTCCCTGCTACTTCATTGTCTATTTAATCTAAGCCAATAGAAAGGCACAGCACACACACACACAGAGCCTAGCTTTCAATAAATGGAGTGTTAAATCCATTCAGCGGCATGAACCAATAACTGCAAATGAGTGGCGGAGTTTTTGTTGTAAAGACGCTGCTCGAGATGCAATCATCCTGTTGCCAGTAAATGAATGAAGGTGTGAGACCGAGCGCTGTCAGATCCTTTCAGTCTACCCAAGGGAAATATTACTTAACCAGACGTGCCGGTCACTGAAGGTTTATAGAGATGCTCAATGTGTTCTTTCATGCTCTGTATGAAATGACATCTTGTTTATGTTAAAGAGCAACTCTAGCCCCTTGCTTACAGGGCACATAAACCCCCTTTCTGCCCAGGCGAAATTTCAGCTTTCGGCACTGCGTCGCTTTGAATGACAATTGCGCGGCCGTGCGACGTGGCTCGCAAACAAAATTGACATCCTTTTTTTCCCACAAATAGAGCTTTATTTTGGTGGTATTTGATCACCTCTGCGGTTTTTATTTTTTGCACTATAAACCAAAAAAGAGCGTCAATTTAAAAGAAAAACACAAGATTTTTGGATTTTTGCTATAATAAATATCCCAATTTTTTTTTAAAAAACTATTTTTTCCTCAGTTTAGGCCGATACGTATTCTACTACATATTTTTGGTTAAAAAAAATCCCAATAAGCCTATAGTGATTGGTTTGCGCAAAAGTTATAGCGCCTACAAAATAGGGGATAGAATTCTGACAT
Organism: Rana muscosa; assembly: GCA_029206835.1. Lineage (NCBI taxonomy): Eukaryota > Metazoa > Chordata > Amphibia > Anura > Ranidae > Rana > Rana muscosa. The sequence continues at coordinate 111,987,802 of CM055118.1, forward strand.
TTTTATTATTTATTTTTTTACTAGTAATGGCGGCGATCTGCGATTTTTGTCAGGACTGCGATATTGCGTCGGACACATTGGACACTTTTGACACATTTTTGGGACCATTCACATTTATACAGCCATTAGTGCTATAAAACTGCACTGATTACTGTATACATGTGACTGGCAGGGAAGGGGTTAACACTAGGGGGCGAGGAAGGGGTTAAATGTGATCCCTATGAGTGATTGCTACTGTGGGGGGGAGGGGACTGACTGGGGGAGGAGACCGATCTGTGTCCCTATGTACAAGGGACACAGCATCGGTCTCCTCTCTCCCTGACAGGACATGGATCTGTGTGTTTACACACACAGATCTATGTCCTTGTCTGTGTACCGGCCGATCGTGGGTACCTGGCATACATCGCGGCCGCCAGGCACGCGCATCGGCATCTCAGTGATGCGCCAGGCACGCGCGCCGCCGGCGGCGCTCGCGCGCCCCCCAGTGGCCAGAGGAGCGGAGGCCAGATAATGACTGCCTCCCGGCATTATAGAACCACTTTGCGGCCGTCATTAGTCGTATGACGGGCGCGAAGTGGCTAGATAACACCTAAAGCCATTTAGTGAGCTACAGGAAATACTGTAATTGTGCTTAAAGCTGAACTTTAGGCAAACTGCTAAAAACACTGTTAAAATACATATAACAGAGTTGTCTTGTCTGTCAAAGGGTTTGTATTTATGTCTGTCCAGTCCTGAGATATACACAGCCTGACCTCAGAGGTAGGTTAGTTACCTGGCTTTTCTCTACCCTAGGTAAGCAATACAACCTAGTCACCTCCCTGCCCCAAGCCTGTGATTGGACAATGAAATAGCACCAGCAGCACACTAATGAGTCCCTCTGTTCCCTCTGCTCTGTTCCCCTTTCAGAAAGTTTCTCGTCAGTTTATGTGTGCAGCACACCCCACGTAGATGAACTGGTCTGTGTGAGGCCAGGACAAAATGTGGATTCTGACTAATCTAGTGCCCCTATAATACATCATCCAGTAAGATTACATCCTTTCATTGTTGAGCCTCCAGTTCCCAGGATTCCATCTGTGGGCCTTAGTGGGTCTGGATTCATTCCACACACAGGGGGCTCTCCCTGAGGTTCCCTGCGATCTTTTGGAACATTGATTTTCATTCACACATATAACCGAACCAACATTTGTTTGATGGGGAGGAGAAGGGAGGCTGTTTTTAACCTACATGGAGTGTCTGCGTGTATCTGACTGAAACAACTAGATTTGATATCTTACCTACCCCTGAGGAAGGAGTGCTTTAAACAGACTCAGAAACGCATCGGGCGAAGGCTATCTCATGCATAATGCATACTAACATCTCGTACAAGTTGTATTATCAGTTGCTGTTGTAATGTACACTCCATGTTAATCATTTTGACCATGTACCATTAATAAATGTATTTTTTACTTTAATACTCTTGAATACTTATCTAAGTGCCGGTAAAGTCCAATTCCAAGGGGAACTGTTTTTTTGTGTTTTTTTGTCTTGTGCGTTGCAACATCAATCACTGATATCTTCCATACATCACATGTATAAAAAAAACCTTTCAGTATTGGCCCTTTCCCCCCTCTTAATCCCTGATACAGAAAGATATCACTGACATGACTGACTAGGTGCTTGTCAAAAATCTTCCCACGCATGTTTTCTGCAATGCCATTCATTCCAGCAGGTTAACATTGCCTTGGCAACCAACAAACTGGTCAGCAAGTCCCTCGATATTTCCTACAAGTCCTTATTTTACTTTACTTTTACTTTTTGCTTTCAGACTTATTCTTTAAAAAGTGAAAATGGGCACAGGTGTGTACAGAGGGTGGCAACCAATCAAATTTCAGTTTACTAGCACTACAAAATGATGTCTGATTGCTTTTTCTGCACTGCCTTATGCTGTCTAGACTGTCAACAAATGCAATCATAAGATATTATGACTGTTTTCAGAAATTATTTGCACCGTTGGAAAATGAATTTGAATCAATTTGAGCTCAAATGTTGACCAGTTATTTTTTAAAACAAAGGGAATTGTATGTATATATATATATATATATATATATACATGGGCGTAGCATAAGGGGTTGCAGGGGTCACAATCGCAACCCCATCCCTAGCTCCAGGGGGCCCCTGCAGCCTCCCTGTCATTATATCATATCCTCCACAAAGTCCAGCTCCGATCTGCCCAAGGGCCCCACAGCCACGCTCCAGTACTTGGCTTCCACTTTGCCTTCCACGGTCCACACCCCTCCGTTCTCATTGGCTGGGGACAAGCTGTGAGCCATTTCCTGAATGGAGAGGAGCACAGGGTAAGAACAGCCCAGGGGCCAGGTCAACTTTTGCATCGGGGCCCACAAGCTTCAAGCTACGCCTCTGTATATATATCTCTATCTATATATATATATAAATATATATACTTTTTATCAATCACACCCCACTTTGGAGCTACTGAGTTTGGATTCCTCACTGCTACATGGCCAGGCACACAGCATTTTCTTTATGCATTCCAACACAGAAAACAGTCCTTGGTTTGTTTTTTTGTTGTTGTTTTATTAGGGGTTCATAACTTGGATGGGGTAGGGAATTATGGGATGCCCAACTTGAAAAATGTCATGACTGGCACACTTCCATGTTACAGCTGACAGTCTCTCCCCCTTGTGTTGTCCCTGCACTGTGCTGATATTACTCACTGTCTCTGCTTGCTCTCCCCCGCTGCCTCTTCCGGCAATAATCCCGGAAGATTAATAATTAGGCATTCCTTGGACTGTACAGCTGCTCTAGAGGCCTCAGCAGTGTCAGGGCTGAGGGCCTCGATGGACCTTGCTAGAAGCTCATTGTACTAGAACCCCACCACAAGAGATCTGGTCTGGAGAGGTGCAGTCTCACTCACTGGACAGTATCTGGAGGAAGCTGGAAGTTGCAAGCTGTCCTGGTGACTTGTTAGTAAAGACCCTAAATTGATCTCTGTGACTGTGTAGTGTTCTGGAAACTGCACTGGGTACACGCAGTTGAGCATCAGTGCAAGGTAGGGATGAGCTTCGAGTTCGAGTCGAACTCATGTTCGACTCGAACATTGCCTGTTCGCCCGTTTGCCGAACAGCGAACAATTTGGGGTGTTCGCGGCAAATTCGAAAAGTCTATGGGAGAAATCTAAAGTGCTAATTTTTTAAGGCTTATATGCAAGTTATTGTCATAAAAAGTGTTTGGGGACCCGGGTCCTGCCCAAGGGGACATGTATCAATGCAAAAAAAAGTTTTAAAAACTGCAGTTTTTTCGGGAGCAGTGATTTTAATAATGCTGAAAGTGAAACAATAAAAGTGAAATATTCCTTAAAATTTCGTACCTAGGGTGTGTGTATAGTATGCCTGTAAAGTCACGCTGGTTTCCCGTGCTTAGAACTGTCCCTGCACAAAGTGTCATTTTTGAAGGAAAAAAAGTAATTTAAAACTCACTAGCGGCTATAATGAATTGTCGGCTCCTGGCAATACATAGAAAAGTCATTGGTAAAAAGAAAAAAAAAATGCGTAGGGGTCCCCTCAAATTCAATTACCAGGCCCTTCAGGTCTGGTATGGATATTAAGGGGAACCCTGCCGCAAATTTAAAAAAAAAATGCGTGGGGTTCCCCCAAATATCCATACCAGGCCCTTCAGGTCTGGTATGGATTTTAAGGGGAACTCCACCCCAAATTAAAAAAAAATGGCGTTGAGTTCCCCCAAAAATCCATACCAGACCCTTTATCCGAGCATGCAACCTGGCAGGCCGCAGGAAAAGAGGGGGGGCCGAGAGAGCGCCCCCCCTCCTGAACCATACCAGGCCACATGCCCTCAACATGGGGAGGATGTCCCCATGTTAATGGGGACAAGGGCCTCATCCCCACAACCCTTGCCCGGTGGTTGTGGGGGTCTGCGGGCAGGGGGCTTATCGGAATCTGGAAGACCACTTTAACAAAGGGGACCCCAGATCCCGGGCCCCCCTATGTGAATTGGTAATGGGGTACATTGTACCCCTACCATTTCACAAAGAAAGTGTAACAAATTGTAAAAAAAAACACAGACACCGTTGGGAAAGTCCTTTATTAAAAATAAAAAGATAAAAAAAAATCATTCCAGCGATGAAATCCAGTGTCCCGCGGTGATCCGATGTCCAGCGCTGTCCACACGAAACGTCATTGGCTGAGCCTGAGCGGACCTGATGGGGAACTTCCCCTGCAGTGTAATAAATGAATAGACCCGCCCCTTCTAAAGTTCCCCATCAGGTCCGCTCAGCCAATGACGTAGGTGTAAGGCTAAGCGGACCAGATGCGGAACGTGAGAAGGGGCGGGTCTATTCATTTATTACACTGCGGAGGAAGTTCCCCATCAGGTCCGCCCCCTCGTATGTCAGACCCCGCCTACGTCATTGGCTGAGCGGACCTGATGGGGAACTGCCTCCGCAGTGTAATAAATTAATAGACCCGCCCCTTCTCACGTTCCGCATCTGGTCCGCTTAGCCTTACGCCTACGTCATTGGCTGAGCGGACCTGATGGGGAACTTTAGAAGGGGCGGGTCTATTCATTTAATACACTGCGGAGGAAGTTCCCCATCAGGTCCGCTCAGGCTCAGCCAATGACGTTTCGTGTGGACAGCGCTGGACATCGGATCACCGCGGGACACTGGATTTCATCGCTGGAATGCTTTTTTTTATTTTTTTATTTTTAATAAAGGACTTTCCCAACGGTGTCTGTGTTTTTTTTTTTACAATTTGTTACACTTTCTTTGTGAAATGGTAGGGGTACAATGTACCCCATTACCAATTCACATAGGGGGGCCCGGGATCTGGGGGTCCTCTTTGTTAAAGGGGTCTTCCAGATTCCAATAAGCCCCCTGCCCGCAGACCCGCACAACCACCGGGCAAGGGTTGTGGGGATGAGGCCCTTGTCCCCATTAACATGGGGACATCCTCCCCATGTTGAGGGCATGTGGCCTGGTACGGTTCAGGAGGGGGGGGCGCTCTCTCGTCCCCCTCTCATTTCCTGCGGCCTGCCAGGTTGCGTGCTCAGATAAAGGGTCTGGTATGGATTTTTGGGGGAACTCCACGCCATTTTTAAAAAAAAATTGGGGTGGAGTTCCCCTTAAAATCCATACCAGACCTGAAGGGCCTGGTATGGATATTTGGGGGAACCCCACGCTTTTTTTTTAATCTGCGGCAGGGTTCCCCTTAATATCCATACCAGACCTGAAGGGCCTGGTATGGATATTTAGGGGACTCCCACGCATTTTTTTTTTTAACCAATGACTTTTCTATGTATTGCCGGGAGTCGACAATTCATTATAGCCGCGAGTGAGTTTTAAATGACTTTTTTTCCTTCAGAAATGACACTTTGTGCAGGGACAGTTCTAAGCACGGGAAACAAGCGCGACTTTACAGGGATACTATACACACACCCTAGGTACGAAATTTAAAGGAATATTTCACTTTTATTGTTTCACTTTAAGCATTATTAAAATCACTGCTCCTGAAAAAACTGACGTTTTTAAAACTTTTTTTTGCATTGATACATGTCCCCTGGGGCAGGACCCGGGTCCCCAAACACTTTTTAGGACAATAACTTGCATATTAGCCTTTATAATTAGCACTTTTGATTTTGAACGTTCGAGTCCATTGTATTTAATAGGGTTCTAATGTTCGCGCAAACTTTCTGTCTGTTCGCAGGTTCTAGTGGGAACCGAACAGGGGGGTGTTCGGCTCATCCCTAGCGCAAGGTAACCAGATGCCTAAAAGACGTGCCCCATGATCTTCAGCTGTTAGGCCTTATACTGTTAAACACCAACTATTGCTCAAGGAGAAGACTGTTCTTTAATTGTCAAGATGTGAGTGTTTTGGAGTATCCCATGCCCTGATCCCCTCTCCTGTTAAAATTCTTTGAGCAATAATCTCCCAAAAAATGACAACCCATAAACTGATTCTTTAGAGCTGGAGTAATGTAATGGCGTGTGGGTGACTGTCAGCCTCTGTACTAGTAAGGTAGATGCAGCTATTTCCAGCGGCCCCTACAGATACATATATCTTCTTCTTCAGGAAGAACTTCTGTCAGGTTTCTCTCCCATTGGGGAGATTTTTCTTTTAGATTCTAAAGCAGAACTCCTACCCCATTCCCTAAACTAACTGCCTGTACCTGCCTGCTGCCCACCCCTTGTTACTTGTTCTACATTTGCAGTTAGTGAACTTAGAGCAGTGAGCAAACTAATGGAAACACTGAGCCCTGACAAAGCAAAGCATTGCTTTACCACCCCCAGAACACACCCAAAAAAGTGGGAAAACCCTAGACTGCATGCAGATTTCGGGTGCTCTCCCTCGCAGACTTGCAACCAAGAATCCCCTTGTTCTACATATTCCCAGGATCCAAATGAGGGTCATTCAGAAAATAATAACAGTACAGTAATCTTTAGTAATATGTAACATAATCCACTATGAATGGCCAGGATGCCTTATAAACATGCATTATAACAAATGCAATATTTCTTATATATAGATTTTAGTAATAAAGGGTTAAACTGGCAGACACCTAAATATAGGAACTTAAAGCTAAACATCTTTTCACTAGATTCTTAAAGAACAATTAATCAATTGCTGCTGAACATACATACCATTCTTACCTGAGCAATGAACCTCCAGCGCTGTCCCTCCCGACCTCTTCAAGGCTCAGCTTTAAGAGTTTCTAATAGGGATTCAGCTGTCCTTTAGATAATATTGATCCATGTCCTCACCAGCCATTGATTATTCTTCACCAAGCTATTAAAATGTCCTTGGAGTACTTCTGATCATCAGAACTCTATATTGTCAAATGTAATGAGAGTCTGGGAGGAAAGCAAGGGATAAAAGGGGTCCTTGTGTGAAGTATGTGTGTGTTTGGTGGAAGGATTAAGTAGGGATTCTACGAATTGTTTTGTAAAACCCCAAATAATGAAAATCTGTATTTGACTAGCAGTGGATATAAAAAATAAAAAAAACTGTGACTCAACTCATAAGTATGTCTGCTTCAGAGTTTCACACATTTTCAGATTATGGTTGTTTCTGAACTCTCTCTCCTATGACACTCAGGCAGCCAATGAAAGTTATTATTAAAAATACCATCATTGGTGGTCAGCATAAAAAAATGCCCAGCATTGATAGTCAGGAGAAGGAAAATGTCTGATGTCAGGTCAAAAGGAGGAAAACAACAGACAATGTTGGTGGTTAGTAGAAGGAAAAATACCCACCCTCAGTGGTTAGTGGGATTAAAAAAAGTGAGCATTAGTGGATAGTTGGAAGGAAAAAATTGCTGATGTAAGTGGCTATGGCTAATAGGAGAAAAATTTCCCAGAGCTGGTGGTAAGTGTGAAAAAGAAAATACTCGGCTTTGGAAGTCAATAGGAGAAAAAATGTCCCAGTGGGGGGGGGGGGGGGGGGAAGAGGGGGACACTGGTGCTCAGAGGTGGGAAAATAAGGTATTGTTACTCAATAGAGGGAGAGTGGGGACACTGGCACTTAATGTTGGATAATGGGAGACCATGTACTTTGTGGGAGAGAAGAGAGGCACTAGTACACTGTGCACTATGGGGAGAGAGGTGGGCATTGATGTTCTGCAGAGGGAGAGGTGGTCACTGGTGCTTCGTGAGGTTAGAGTGGGGGACATTGGTGCCACTGGGGGTCTTTGATGTTTTGTGGATTACTTTACTGTCTATCACAGTTGTCACCGCAGCGGGACACAGCCTAGATCAGTGGTAAGATGGGATTTTGTTTAAATCTTAGGACAGTCTTGCAGAATCCAGGACTAATGGGAGGTATGGTGACTAGAGTTGAGCGGACACCTGGATGTTCGGGTTCGACGGGTTCGGCCGAACTTCGAAAAAAAGTTCGGGTTCGGGACCGAACTTTAACCCGAACCCGAACCCCATTGAAGTCAATGGGGACCCGGACTTCTAAGGACTAAAAAGGCTCTAAAAAAGTAATGGAAAGGGCTAGAGGGCTGCAAATGGCAGCAAAATGTTGTTAAGAGCATGGCAAGTGCTCTGCAAACAAATGTGGATAGGGAAATAACTTAAAATAACATAAAAAAAATAAAAAAATGTAAAAATATGCTGGAGGCCCCCTTTTCAGCAGAAGAGGTACGGGAAGTCATTAAGAACCTCAGAAACTCAACGGCACGATGCCACACATATGGTGGGAATGCCCCAGAATACGCCCTTTCTGGAATAAATTATTCAATTTAATGGATAAGCTAGTGGGAAAATAAAATACTTTGAAATAAAAATGTAGCGGGGTGCTAAATTTAAGGGAAGTGTTTGAGTGGTAAATAGGCTCAAACACCCTAATTCTGTAGGATTCATGGACCATTTTGTCCTCGGGGGACAGTATTGGTGTGCAGTTCCCTGCGGCCTACAGGTGGTGCTGCCATGGTAGGCTAGGGTTGAACCGCCGATACAGTGCTGTGCCTTTTGTGTCCCCTCTTGGCAGTAGTACAGCGGGGCGGGGAACCTGCTGTGCATGCCGGGAGAGCATATAAAAGGGGCAGACCTTTGGCCTGGGGGCTGATGTCCAGTGGGGTCCACGCCCAGGTGCCTTCGGCCTGGGTACATGTGTTCCTGTTCCATCTCGGGTACCTTTAGCCCGGGGTGAGGTACTATCCTGGAGTTCCTGCTGCCCTGGGTATGGAGGCCTAGGTGCGGGAGTAAAGCCTGGAGTCCAGAGCCTTCGTCTGGAGTCCGCTAAGGGTCGAGGAGTCTTAGGGTGCCGCCTCGTGTAGGGGACCATGTTCCAGGGAAGGGAGGATCATTCTGATGGACCGATGCGGGAGTCACGGTGAAGGAAGGGTCTGTTGACTCCCTGGAGAGATGTCTTCCCCTTGATATGGGCTAGGATCGTAGAAGGAGAAGCTCATGGTCATCTTGACTGTATCAGAGGCCTTATTCACCCGGCCCGTGGCAGGGACCTTATACACCCTGGTCTGTGGCAGAGACCAAAGTTCTCCAGGTCCGTGGCAGGGGCCTTGTACACCCGGTCTGTGGCAGAGACCAACCTCAAGGTCTGTGGCAGAGACCGTGCACCTAAAACTGTTTGAGAAACCTAAGCAGTGAAGTGAATGTGCTACGTTTGTGCTGGACCTCCTCAACACCTTAAGCTGTCCTGTTTCTTTGCTCTAACCTTTTCTATCCGAGTAGAGTTTATTTTGCCATGAGAGAATAAGAGTTGTAATTTCAGCTGGTGTGGACATTGACTTTACTGGGAATTAAAGGACTTGCCTCTACCTACAGTAGAGGTGAGAATCATCCTCTGGAGGAGTTTTGACTCCGGCTGTGGACACGGCCCGTCAAGTACACCGCTCAACCTCTTTATATAGGAGGGTACGGGCTGGTAGTGCGGTGTGCCTTTCTCCCTCCTGCGAGGAGCCAACAACATAAAGGCAGGTAAGGGGGAAAGGATCTGTGCGCTACAAAAAAATAAATAAAAATTATAATCTTGACCTAGGAGGACGAGGTCCATATGGAGTAGGAGGTTGAGGTGGCGGCGGTGGAGGAGGACGAGGTATGTTGTTTTTTTAGTATAGCACAGTAGAAGAAAACTATATAGAAATTGTTTATTTCACACACCTCCACATATGTATAACACACTGCAAAATATTTTTTGTGGCCCTAAATGGCGTTTTTTGGAAGACCACAACACACACACAGTACGTAACCGCTGAATCGCACAGCTACAGAACTGCAGGAAATGCTATTAAAAAAAAATGTTTTTTTTTTAGTATAGCACAGTAGAAGAAAACTATATAGAAATTGTTTATTTCACACACCTCCACATATGTATAACACACTGCAAAATATTTTTTGTGGCCCTAAATGGCGTTTTTTGGAAGACCACAACACACACACAGTACGTAACCGCTGAATCGCACAGCTACAGAACTGCAGGAAATGCTATTAAAAAAAAATGTTTTTTTTTTAGTATAGCACAGTAGAAGACAAATATATAGAAATGGTTTATTTCACACGCCTCCACATATGTATAACACACTGCAAAATATTTTTTGTGGCCCTAAATGGGTCTTTTTGCAAGCGTACATTAACCACTTAACGACCGCTCACTGTATATATACGTCGGCACAATGGCACCGACAGGCACAATCACGTAGAGTGTACGTGATTGCCTTTGTACAGTTGGGGGGTCCAATCGGACCCCCCTTCTGTACAGTGAGCGGTCGGAATTCGTTGGGGAGCGATCCGACATGAGGGGACGGCCGTTCGATTCCGGCCACCCCCCCGCGATCGCTCCCGGCGAATGGAAATGCCCCCTCTGTCTGTCGAATGTACACACAGGCAGAGGAAGCAGGAGGAAGTGATGTCATCTCTTGTGCGGCGCTCACATATACCGAGCGCCGTACAAGAGAAGACATCAAGGTTAGTGCACAAACACTACACTAACACCAGCACACATAGGCACATAAATCGCCCCCCCAGGCCCCCCCAGATCACCCCCCAGCCCCCAGTCACAGTGTCACTTATTTACTGATCACTGCAATCAGTGACATTTGTGACTGTAAAAGTGTCACTACATTTAGTTTTAGGTCCAGTGTAGCCCCCTAACCCCCCCTAATAAAGGTTTAACCCCTTGATCACCCCCCAGATAACCCTTTCACCCCCTAGCACCGCCATCGCTAAGCGATCATTTTTCTGATCGCTGTCTTAGCGTCGGTGATGCAGATCGGTAGCCAGTAATTTTTTTTAGGTTCGCCGCAGGTTTTTATAGCGTCAGGTACCCCCATAAATTATCTAATAAAGGTTTAACCCCCTTGATCGCCCCCCAGGTAACCCTTTCACCCCCTATCACCACTGTCGCTAAGCGATCATTTTTCTGATCGATGTCTTAGCGTCGGTGATGCAGATCGGTAGCCAGTATTTTTCTTTTAGGTTCGCCGCAGGTTTTTATAGCGTCAGGTACCCCCATAAATTATCTAATAAAGGTTTAACCCCCTTGATCGCCCCCCAGGTAACCCTTTCACCCCCTATCACCACTGTCGCTAAGCGATCATTTTTCTGATTGCTGTCTTAGCGTCGGTGATTCAGATCGGTAGCCAGTAATTTTTTTTAGGTTCGCCGCAGGTTTTTATAGCGTCAGGTACCCCCATAAATTATCTAATAAAGGTTTAACCCCCTTGATCGCCCCCCAGGTAACCCTTTCACCCCCTATCACCACTGTCGCTAAGCGATAATTTTTCTGATCGCTGTCTTAGCGTCAGTGATGCAGATCAGTAGCCAGTATTTTTTTTTTAGGTTCGCCGCAGATTTTTATAGGTCAGGTACCCCCATAAATTATCTAATAAAGGTTTAACCCCCTTGATCGCCCCCCAGGTAACCCTTTCACCCCTTATCACCACTGTCGCTAAGCGATCATTTTTCTGATCGCTGTCTTAGCGTCGGTGATGCAGATTGGTAGCCAGTAATTTTTTTTAGGTTCGCCGCAGGTTTTTATAGCGTCAGGTACCCCCATATATTATCTAATAAAGGTTTTAACCCCCTAATTGCCCCTAGTTAACCCTTTCACCAGTGATCATCATATAAGTGTTACGGGTGACGCTGGTTAGTTAGTTTGCTTTTTATAGTGTCAGGGCACCCGCCGTATATAACCCAATAAAGGTTTAACCCCCTGATCGCCCGGCGGGTGATATCAATTAGGTTTTAGCGTCAGAGAGGGTCTGCGTCACACCCCAGGCAGCGTCAGGTTAGTGCCAGTAACGCTAACACCCACGCGTGAAGCATACACCTCCCTTAGTGGTATAGTATCTGAACAGATCAATATCTGATCTGATCAGATCTATACTAGCGTCCCCAGCAGTTTAGGGTTCCCAAAAACGCAGTGTTAGCGGGATCAGCCCAGATACCTGCTAGCACCACGTTTTGCCCCTCCGTCCAGCCCAGGCCACCCAAGTGCAGTATCGATCGATCGCTGTCACTTACAAAACACAACACACATAACTGCAGCGTTCGCAGAGACAGGCCTGATCCCTGCGACTCCAGTGCTGTAGGAGGTGATTTCACCACCACAGTTTAAAAAAAAAAGCAAATATGCCAAAGCATTGGGGCAGCAGGGGCGGAGGAGTGATTTTGCTCCTAATGCCGCGTACATACGGTCGAAATTCCGCCGGAGGCTTGCCCGTGGAAAAGTCCGACCATGTGTGTGCGGCATAACTTTTTTGCGGGAGGATGCCCCCATGCTTCGGCATATATAAATGGTGCATGTATGCCCATCATTAGAAGTGGGTGGATGAAGGGCGGTATTCTAATGGTGGGCATACCCACCGATCAATCTCTTTTTTCGTTCAGCCACCTGGCTGCATGAAAAAAAAAGATTACAATACATGTCCAACAAGGACCAGCAACGTACTGGTATGTTGCTGGACTTTGAATGGTTATACCAGATTGATGCCTGCGGGTTTAGGTATCATCTTGGTATCATTCTTTTCAGCCATCGGCCGGCTTTCATGTAAAAGCAATTCTAGTGGCTAATTAGCCTCTGGACTGCTTTTACAAGCAGTGGGAGGGAATGTCCCCCCCGGATATAAAAAGCGCCATTGGGAAATTGGGAAAGCATTTTATCACACCGATCTTGGTGTGGTCAGATGCTTTGAGGGCAGAGGAAAGATCTAGGGTCTAGACCCCAGTTTTTTTCAAAAAAAGAGTACCTGTCACTACCTATTGCTATCATAGGGGATATTTACATTCCCTGAGATAACAATAAAAATGATAAAAAAAAAAAAAATATGGAAGGAACAATTTAAAAATAAAATAAAAAAGCAAAATTAATAATAATAAAAAAAAAAAAAAGCACCCCTGTCCTGCCCTGCTCTTGCCCAATGGCGAACGCAAGCGTCGGTCTGGCGTCATATGTAAACAGCAATTGCACCATGCATGTGAGGTATCACCGCGAAGGTCAGATCGAGGGCAGTAATTTTAGCAGTAGACCTCCTCTGTAAATCTAACGGGGTAACCTGTAAAGGCTTTTAAAGGCTTTTAAAAATGTATGTAGTTTGTCGCCAATGCGCGTTTGTGCAAAATTTTAAAGCATGTCGTGTTTGGTATCTATGTACTCGGCCTAAGATCATCTTTTTTATTTCATCAAACATTTGGGCAATATAGTGTGTTTTAGTGCATTAAAATTAAAAAAAGTGTATTTTTAACCCAAAAAATGCGTTTGAAAAATCGCTGCGCAAATACTGTGTAGAAAAAAAAATGCAACACCCACCATTTTAATCTGTAGGGCCTTTGCTTTAAAAATATATATAATGTTTGGGGGTTCAACATAATTTTCTTGCAAAAAAAAAAATGTTTTCATGTAAACAAAAAGTGTCAAAAAGGGCTTTGTCTTCAAGTGGTTAGAAGAGTGGATGTAAGCTTCCTAATGTTGTGTATAAAATGCCAGAACAGTTCAAAACCCCCCCAAATGACCCCATTTTGGAAAGTAGACACCCCAAGCTATATACTGAGAGGCATGTCGAGTCCATGGAATATTTTATATGTTGACACAAGTTGCGGAAAAAAGAATTTTTTTTTATTTATTTTTTGCACAAAGTTGTCACTAAATGATATATTGCTCAAACATGCCATGGGCATATGTGGAATTACACCCCAAAATACATTCTGTTGCTTCTCCTGAGTACGGGGATACCACATGTGTGAGACTTTTTGGGAGCCTAGCCGCGTACGGGACCCCAAAAACCAATCACCGCCTTCAGGCTTTCTAAGGGTGTAAATTTTTGATTTCACTTCTCACTGCCTATCACAGTTTCGGAGGCCATGGAATGCCCAGATGGCACAAACCCCCCCCCAAATGACCCCATTTTGGAAAGTAGACACCCCAAGCTATTTGCTGAGAGGTATTGTGAGTATTTTGCAGATCTCGCTTTTTGTCACAAAGTTTTGAAAATTGAAAAAAAAAAGAAAAAATGTCTTTCTTCATTTTCAAAAACAAATGAGAGCTGTAAACTACTCACCATGCCTCTCAGCAAACAGCTTGGGGTGTCTACTTTCCAAAATGGGGTCATTTGGGGGGGTTTTGTGCTATTTTGGCATTTTATGGCCTTCGAAACTGTGATAGGTAGTGAGGAGTCAAATCAAAAATTTGTGCCTAGAAATCCTGAAGGCGGTGATTGGATTTCGGGGTCCCGTACGCGGCTAGGCTCCTAAAAAGTCCCACACATGTGGTATCCCCATACTCAGGAGAAGCAGCAAAATTTATTTTGGGGTGCAATTCCACATATAACCATGGCATGTGTGAGCAATATATCATTTAGTGACAACTTTTTGGATTTTTTATTTTTTTTTGTCATTATTCAATCACTTGGGACAAAAAAAAAATATTCAATGGGCTCAACAGGCCTCTCAGCAATTTCCTTGGGGTGTCTACTTTTTAAAATGGGGTCATTTGGGGGGGGGTTTGTGCTATTTTGGCATTTTATGGCCTTCAAAACTGTGATAGGTAGTGAGGAGTGAAATCAAAAATTTGCGCCCTTAGAAATCCTGAAGGCGGTGCTTGGTTTCCGGGGTCCCGTACGTGGCTAGGCTCCTAAAAAGTCCCACACATGTGGTATCCCCGTACTCAGGAGAAGCAGCAGAATGTATTTTGGGGTGCAATTCCACATATAACCATGGCATGTGTGAGCAATATATCATTTAGTGACGACTTTTTGTAATTTTTTTTTTTTTTTTGTCATTATTCAATCACTTGGGACAAAAAAAAAATATTCAATGGGCTCAACATGCCTCTCAGCAATTTCCTTGGGGTGTCTACTTTCTAAAATGGGGTCATTTGGGGGGGGGTTTGTACTGCCCTGCCATTTTAGCACCTCAAGAAATGAGATAGGCAGTCATAAATTTAAAGCTGTGTAAATTCCAGAAAATGTACCCTAGTTTGTAAACGCTATAACTTTTGCGCAAACCAATAAATATACACTTATTGACAATTTTTTTACTAAAGACATGTGGCTGAATACATTTTGGCCTAAATGTATGACTAAAATTGAGTTTATTCGATTTTTCTTATAACAAAAAGTAGAAAATATCATTTGTTTTCAAAATTTTCGGTCTTTTTCCGTTTATATCGCAAAAAAAAAAAATTGCAGAGGCAATCAAATACCATTAAAAGAAAGCTCTATTTGTGGGAAGAAAAGGACGCAAATTTCGTTTGGGTACAACATTGCATGTCCGCACAATTTACAGTTAAAGCAGCGCAGTGCAGAATTCACCTCTGGTCCTTTAGCTACCAAATGGTCCGGGGCTTAAGTGGTTAAAGTGCAAATTATTATTTATTTTTTTTGCCCTAAACGGGTCTTTTTTTGCACGAGCAAAATAAAATGGAATTTTTTATTTTTTTTTACCCTTAATGGGTCTTTTGGAAAAGAGCACAATAAAGTGCCTTTTTTTTTTGTCCTAAATGGATCTTTTCCCAAGAGCAGAATACACCCACAGTATGGAAACGGTGTATCTCTCAACGTAATATATGCAGTGCTGGTGCACTGAGCTTGCAGATAAAAGGTAGATTTTCTCTGACACTGGGCTCATAGCAGTGTAAAAAGACTGCACTGCAACACAAACAGGTAAACCTATGCAGATCGCTGAGTTATATCTCTGAATCTGGACTCCTATTCCTATATAATATATCTCTCTCCCTAAAAGCAAAAAACAGGAACCTGGCCCTACACTACACTGTCTCTCTATCTTTTCCCTCAGATTCCAGAATCAGGACTAACTCATGTATTTTTCTATCTCTCCCTAAAAGCAGCAGCAGCAGACAAGATCCTCTCCCTATCTATTCTGAAGCAGAGTGACGTGTGTGCTGTGTGCCTCTAGCTTATATAGAAGCTGGGTCACATGTTGCACTGACCAATCACAGCCATGCCATTAGTAGGCATGACTATGATGGCTTCTAAGGGCACACCAGCTAATCAAAAGGTGATTGGCTGGCCCCTGAAGCATTTCTAACTGCGTAATTAGATTGCCGAATCCGAACCCGAACCCGGACTTTTGCGCAAAGTCCGGGTTCGGGTTCGGGAAAAAGCTAAAGTTCGGTACGGACCCGAACTTTACAGTTCGGGTTCGCTCAACACTAATGGTGACACATCAGCTCATCTTGACAGTTAGGCCTTGTTTAGATTTGCGGTTGGATGGGGCAAAAATGTGCAGTGGAGCTGCGGTTTTTCCACCTGTCCTTAAGCTGCAACTAGCAGCCGACGAGGCTGTTTATATTCCGCAGCCTTGATGCTCTGCTCCCGTGGCAAAGTTGACCCAACTTGTAGCGATCGGCAGGCGGAATACCCGGTGAACAATACACATTCAAGTCAATGGGAAAGCGCCTACACAAATGGCATTAAAACAGGCGGTGAGGAAGTGGCGCATTACTTTCTCTTAGTCAGTAGCCTCTAGAGAACGATCCGAGTGCAGATTGTCTTCAGAGGCAAGGGAGATTTGTATGCATGTTTAAATCTACACGCAGGAAGTGTCAGGTGAGCCATATGAGTATTTACTCTGATCTCTATATTGATCCTGTCTCTGGTGAGCTTTTGTCATCAACAGAATCCCCAGTGTCAGAGTGGCATCATCCTAACACTAATGGTGGTCATACACGTTTCGACTTTATAATCCAATTTATATGCAATTTGATCAAAATGACTGCATCAGCAATTGAATAGGCAAGACTTCCCTTCCAATCAATTTTGGGCTCAGTTTAGATTGGCTCTGATCCAACTGACTTGATTGACTCCGATCCAACTGACTTGATTGATTAGTGTAGCTCCCTCTACCATAGGTAGGTGCTAGAGGTGTAGTGTTTGTAGGTTCTGTCAGTGCAGGTAAATTTAAGCAGGCCTATGCTGCGAGCTAGGCCTGTTTTTTTTTGCTCTGGGGGCAGGGAGTGGTTAGTGTAGCAGTGGGTTTGACTGACATGTACTTCAGCTTTTGGGCGCCTCCCCTTCTTCCAATGAGAATGTTCTGAAATAGGGGCAGGCCTGAGAGTTGGAGTGGCATGGAGTACATGTGAGCAGCCCTGACCAATCCCCAACTAAGATTGGCAGGGGGCAGGCCTCCTACATATACTCACAGTCAGCTTGCTGGGGGGGAGTTGTCGGCTGGGTGAACTGAAGGATGGAGTGCTAGACTGCATGCAGGAGAAACACCCCCATTTGGGGGGGTGGATCTGGCGGAGGAGCTCGGGAGCTGGGAGGCAACCTCTCCTTACACGGAGAGGTGTCCTGGAACAGGAGCTGGAGAAGCAGTTGGTCCGCATGGTCCGGGTAAATCCTTCAGGAAGGACTCAGGGCAGGAGTGAAGCACAGTGGAGATCTGGAAGAGGCATGCCAGGGGAGCTGAGTGCAGAGCCAGAGGAGAGACTGTGGGGTTTTGTGCCAAATCGTTGCTGCCTGAGTGCGCAGGATTTGCAAGTCGGGCTTGCTGGGATCAGTAGTCCATCGTCAAATATCCTTTTCAACTAATGTTCAGGGCCATCAAGAATGGGTACTGCAGGCCCCTGGCCTATTAAGAAGCATCAAGTGAAACTACTTCTAGGTCTTATTCAGAGTGAGGCCTAGTTAGCTCAAGATGGTTGGACAGGATGTCTAATGTTGTGACAGGAAAGTGATGTGCAGGAGGAGAAGTGTCCTGGAGGTAGAAGTCTGCAGGGAGAGTGCAGAGGAGGAGAATGGTCTGATGTAATGCTGTCAAGATTAGAGTCCACCATTTTTTGTTCTATCCAAGGAAATGTAAAGCATAACCGCTATAACATTTGCAAAGGTAATGAGTAAACTTCAATGACATTTTCAATGTAAAGCATAGTTGCTATAACATTGCAAATACCAATTTCTTCTATGGGCATCCCATATCCCTTCCCTCCAACCAAGTTCAATCCCCCAAATAAAACACCAAAAACAAAGCAAAATACTTTTCATTGTCTACAAGTGTGTAGTATGGATGTCTGGCAGCAGGGTGAATATGCGTGGATGCTAGTAACTAGTGGCAACACACCGCTACACTAGCATGGGAAACTATTGATTTTGTTGTATCGATTGGCAGCATTAGATGTTTTCTTCATGAATTTAATCATATTTCGATTGATCAGATGATTAGATTGTATGGTGAAAACAGAGATGCAATCGACAAACATATCTTCAAATTATTGATCAAAATCCACTTGCCTGTATGTCTCACATCAATTAAATGGATTGTCAACTATAGATTTAATAATTCTATTGGGAGAAATCGATTTGGAGAGAAACTGATCATCTATCAAAGGCTGTATGGCCACCATAACACACTAAACAGACAACCAGAAATACATACAGTACGCATTAATACACACTAAATACATATACACATTAACACACATGCACACTACCAGACACTAAGCACATACAGTATGTACTAACTGACACACTCAAACATACCACCCCAAACTAAGCTATCACACACCTACATAAGCTTTCACAAGTTTTGATACAGTAGCTGGGTACAGTAGTTGTCACTTGTCACCTGATCTGCGGGTTGTCTGGATTTTGTTAAAATCCTAGGGCAGTCTCACAAAATCCATGACTGTTAGAAGTTTTGAAACACTGACAACAGCAGTCAATGCCTGTGTAATGGGTGTTAAAAAAACACCTGTATTTTCTACCTGAAACCTGTGTGACTGGGTAAAAGTACACAATTAGGAGACAGGGACAGAGTGCATAGTTGCCAACAGTCCCGATTTTCCCTGGACATTCACAGAATTCAGACCCATGTCCTGGTCCCACCGTGTCTCGGGCTTAATCCCGGAAAAAAAAATGCAGCTTCCGCCTGTAAAAACATGGCTGTGGGCCAACTTTAGAACTGCGCATGTGCTGCTCGGGAAGCTCGGCCTAGTTCGGCCGTTCGGGCTAGGGCAAGCTCGGCCTAGCTCGGTCGTTCGGGCAAGTTCCGCCTAGGTCGGCCGTTTGGCTCAGACGGGTTGCGCATGCACAATGACATCCCTGTGTCACCCTGAAAAAAGTGGGCACGCCTCCTGGAGACATCCAGGCTGTGATTGGAGGGGTCCAGAGACCAACCGGGACACGACAGGACTGAAGGTGAATATCACCCCATCTTCTCTGTACGTAAGTCCTCCTCATTTCTCTGTGCTGTCAGCTGTGTCCTTAATCTCTGACCATCTCTATCATGTCCAAAATCTCTGACCCCATCTCTTGTAGTAGGTTTGCAGTCTCTTGTAGCATGTCCGCATATTCTCTGACCATCTCCTGTATCATGTCTGCACATTCTCTGACCATCTCCTGTATCATGTCTGCACAGTCTCTGACCATCTTCTGTATCATGTCCACACACTCTCTGACCATCTCCTGTAGCATGTCTGCACACTCTCTGACCATCTCCTGTATCATGTCCACACACTCTCTGACCTTCTCCTGTATCATGTCTGCACACTTTCTGACCATTTCCTGTAGCATGTCCGCACAGTCTCTGACCATTTCCTGTATCATGTCCGCACACTCTCTGACCATCTCCTGTATCATGTCTGCACAGTCTCTGACTATCTCTTGTATCATGTCCGCAAGTCTACGATCATTTCTTGTATCTGTTTGATGGGCTCTGCCTGGGGGGGGGGGGTGGTTTTTGGGGTGTCTTTATCTGCTGATTGTTAAACTTTCTGGCATACACATATTGCTGTTGTGGTGTAGGATCGGTCCTGCTGTCCCTCCATCACTCTCTCTTTCCTTCTTTCTTTCTTTCCTACTCTCTCCCTCCCTCCCCCTCCCTCTTTCTTTCCTTATTTCTTTCCTTCTCTCTCCTTCCCTTCCTCTCTCTTTTTCTTTCTTTCTCCATCCCTCTTTCTCCCTTTCTTTCTCTCTCCCTCTTTCTCCCATCTTTCTTTCTCTTTCTCTCTACCTCCATCCCTCTCTCCCTTCTCTCTCCATCCCTCTTTCATCTTAGACTCTATTTAACCACACCCCCTTTAAACCACACCCAATATTTAGCATAGTTTAAACCACTCCCATTTTACGCTGCGGAGCGCTACGAGCACCGTATTTTTCCACTCCAACTAGACCAAGTCTACAAATGAATGCCCTACAGGGGCCCACCCCACAGCAGACCTTTGACTACTTCTAAAAGGGAAGGAAAAACGTACCGCTCAAAAGCTTAAGAATTCACCAAATGGCTGCTCCCGCCCGGTCACTCACACAGGTGCTGGCTCTGCACTGATGCATGGGAAGAAAAGGAAACCCTGGACTGCCGCACTCTGTATAGACAGTTATTTATTCCAAAATTTCAGGTAAAAAATCCAAATATTTCACGTCACAAATTGACGCTTACTCATAGCTATGAGTAAGCGTCAATTTGTGACGTGAAACGCTTTAGCCATCCTTCCCTGCATGTATACTACCTGCATTTGTCGTTTTGGATTTATGGATTTATTTTTAATTTGATTTTTTACCTGAAATTTTGGAATAAATAACTGTCTATACAGAGTGCGGCAGTCCAGGGTTTCCTTTTCTTCCCATACTTCTAATAGGGACCAGCACAATGGTGACTTTCATCCATCACAGCCGAAAGTCCGCCATTATAGCCCCCACACTCCAAATAATCACCAATGGGTAGGGGCAAATTTAGAGGCAAGCAAGGAGGAAGGGGTCAATCGAGAGGTGACCCTCGCAACTCTAATACTTATTATAATTATGACCAGAGGGATAATTTTTATGATGCTTCTCCAGCCAGATATGGAGAACACTCTGGGTCTTATTATAATCACTCTCCACATTACAACCAACCTCCTGTCCCTACTCATAATAGGTTCTCTCCTCTTAGAGATTCACGTGATCATGATAACCATATCCGTACGAGAGACACATATGAGCAGTTAACCTACAGGTATGATCAATCTAATCCTAACACTCATAGAGAACAGG
Source organism: Rana muscosa (assembly GCA_029206835.1). Taxonomy (NCBI): domain Eukaryota; kingdom Metazoa; phylum Chordata; class Amphibia; order Anura; family Ranidae; genus Rana; species Rana muscosa. Next base: position 112,008,760 of record CM055118.1, read on the forward strand.
TTTTTCACGCGGACCCCCTATCTCGAAAAAGGGGTCCAGACCCAAGAGAGGGACAAGAGGCAGGAGGAGAATACAGAGGAGGAAAAAAACGGCGCACTTAGCAGGACAGGGTGTATTCAATTTGAGTACCAAGGTTTTTACACGTGAAGAACAATCAGTTTTGGACAAGGGCCTTAAATATGCCCCCCCCAAAAAAACTGAACAAATTTGGTACTTTCATCGTTGTCCATAAATACATTCACAAACTTAATATCCAACGCTACCTCATTTCCAATCCCAAAAATAAGTGGTGGTGCGGCGGCCACCTGTGGAACAGTTTATTCAGGATTGTATAATCCGTATTTATTCATCAAGACTTAGCAGACATACCTGAGAAGCGCACAAACCACCAACCAGTGTCCAGCATCTGTCTCAAATCCCTGTGAGAACAGAAAGACCTCGTAATTCGACCTGCAGATAAGGGTGGTGGCATTGTGATTCTAGACAAAACTGATTACGAGACAGAAATGTATAGGATTCTTAATGAACCAAATACATACAAAAAATTGCCCAACAATCCCACTTCCTTTTTCAAAAAAGGAGCTCCAAAGTATAATTCAGAAGGGTTTTGATCTTAATATTTTAAACAAGAAGGAGAAAGCACTTTTAATCTCTGCAGCACAGAGAATACCCACCATCTACTATTTGCCCAAAGTTCATAAAGACCCACTCCACCTACCTGGCCGGCCTATCATAAGTGGAATTGATTCCATTACTTCTAGTATAGGCCGGTACATAGACCATTTTTTGAAACCTTTGGTCATACAGACACCTTCTTACTTAAAAGATACTGGCGCCACCATTAAGTTGCTAGAAAGCATAGACATACGAGGCGACTACATCCTGGTCACAGCAGACTTCGTCTCATTGTATACGTGCATACCACAAGAAACGGGTATTGAAGCCGTAAAATATTTTTTGGACAAGGAACCGTCACTTGCCCCTTTCCAATGTGAATTCATCATGGAACTCTTGGAGTTCGCTACTAGACATAGTTACTGTGACAGGGGGGTCACTTTGGACACAGGGTGAGCCAGGAAATAATGGACATTAAGAAATATATCTTGGACTACCTAAAATGGGTCTGTAATATTTATCCACCATATTCCCAAGGATATCTGTAAAGGAATATTTACTGATTCTGCACTCAACAGGTTAATTGAGAGATACTGAGGTGTTCAGCCTCAATCACCTGTCTGCCTAGTGTAATGCTAATCCCAGCTTCTAAAAGACCTGTTCATTGTTTGTGGTGATGTGGATTGGGGAAATTAAGTCTGTCCTTGTGCGTATTGTAAAGTAACAGACAGTCTGGTGAATATAAAGGTCATGCATAGTTATTTAAACATAAAGGGATTAGCTTTTGCCTTCTAAGAGATGGGTAGTGGGAGGCAAAAGCTAGCCTACTGTCAAATGTGTATTGGGTCTTGTTATGTTGTGGGTGGAGCTGGACCATTGTTCATTTTAGATTAATGCAGTATTGGATGTGTATAAAGGTTTCAATGTTTTTGGCAATAAAGTGAGTCTATCCCAGAGAAAGATACAGAGTGCGTCTCGTTCTTTCAGAAGGATTAATTCCTATGGGAAGTGGTCGTCTGGCTGTGGAGGATCGACAGTGAATTTGTGTCCAGGAGAGGGAAGAGATCTAAACGGCGTTTAAACCCCTTTCGTATTTGGGCAGCCGTTACAGTTACGTCTGGTTCAACCAGCGATATTACCTTCAATTATGTGGCGTGGCTATGGGAGCCAAATTTGCCCCAAGCCTCGTTAATCTTTTTATGGCTAAGTGGGAGGAGGATGTCATCTATGCCCAAGAAACCCCCTGCTTGGTGTTGTGGGCCAGGTATATTGACGACATCCTCCTCCTATGGAATGGCAGTCTGGCATCCCTGCAGACATTTTTTAGCCATTTTAATGCCAACGATAGCGGCATCTCATTGACTTATGAGGCCAGTACAGAGAGTATCCATTTTCTGGACTCATGCCGTGTACACACGATCATATTTCTCGTCGGGAAAACTGTCATGTTTTCACTTGGATGAGAAAAACGGCCGTGTGTAGGCTCTCCAGCAGTTTTCCCGACGAGAAAACCGCTGAGAATCACGACGAGAAAAATTAGAACATGCACTAATTTTTCTCGTTGCGAATCGCAGCGTTTTTTTCCTCTGCAGTTCTCCCATAGGGAAACACTGCTAGGGAGCCTACACACGGCCGGTTTTCTCGACCAAGAGAAACCCTGTCGTGAAAAACAGCCGTGTGTACACTGGGAAAAGGGGACCAAGCCGGTCCTCGTTTTTCCCATCGGGTTTCACGGCGATGTTTTCAACACCGAGAAACTCGATTGTGTGTACGCGGCATCAGAGATCAAAATCAACAATAGATGGTTTGAATTTCAAACCTTTTTCAAACCGATAGACCACAATGGATTAATTCCCATTGACAGCTGTCACCATCGTTCATGGCTTGGATCTGTCCCTCTGAGTCAATTTTTGAGGTTACGCAGAAATTGTACCAGCACTGAAACTTTTAAAGCACAGGCCAATGTTCTTAAACAAAGGTTTCTGAATAAGGGTTATGACCCTACCGTGATTGACCATGAACTTCATAGTACCCTAGAAGTTGGGAGAGAATCTCTGTTAGAAGTCAAACCTAAATGAGAGACTGACGATAGTTTTAAATGGGCTATGCTAACATCGTTTTCGACCCAACACAAGCAGGTTAAAGCAATTATGGCCAAACATTGGGACATTCTCAAAAATGACCGTGTTTTGAATCCAGTTTTACCAGACAAGGCCAAGGTTGTTTTTAGGGGGGCTCCTACAATACAGAGTAAGATAGCACCTAATATCATCAACCCCCCTGTCCGCCCATCCTTTTTTCACCAACTTGTGGGTTTTTATGTCAACATAATATTTCAGGGAGGGGCAAAACTTTAGAGTTCACATCTTCTATCACCCAAAAGAGATATTCCATTAAACATTTTTGCACATGTGCAACTAGATATGTAGTGTACCTAATCACATGCCCTTGTGGCAAACAATATGTGGGCCGTACTATACGCACCTTTTCAGTCAGAGTGGGAGAACACATCGCCCTTATTAAGAGTGGGGACACGAAACACACGGTACCTAGGCACTACAAATTACATCATGATCGCAATCCAAAGGGCACCCAGTTTTTGATCATTGATCGGTTCATCCGACCATGGAGGGGTGGAGCCATGACGAGGGGTGTCTCCCAACTCAAGACCTTTTTGGATTTATGAGTTGCAGTCCCACACACCGTCAGGCTTGAACGTAGAGTGGGACATCAACTCATTCATTAATAAATCTTACGGTAACTGCACATTTGGGCATTTTTAGTTAAGTGTATTCTCATTTATATTAAGTCTTAGGTTTTTAGTTTTAATTTTCATGTTTATGATATATATTTCTATAATTTGTACAAATGTCCTTTTTCATATATATGATTAGTTATGCACATATGTAAACATTATTGTGAATGATCCACTTATGGGACTCCGCCCTATGGGTATTTCCATGTGTTTGCATCCACATTTGTGAGGTTCCCTACCTATGAGTGTGGTTGTATTTGCTTGCCATAGACATTTGTACATAGACCTATTTCTTATAATATTTTACACCTTTTTTATTTTATTTTTTTATATATTTATAATATTTGTGACATATTTTTATCCATAATTTTTTAACCTATATTTTAACCAGATTATTTACATTCATATACATTTGCCTGGTTGGACATTTCCCCCCCTAACATATGGAGATATATGTTCCTTTGTTGTCCATCTTAACAATGGCAATGTATTTTTGACCCCATTTCGATCCATCCTTTTTACACCCCCTATCTTGGGGCGGGTCATCACTTTTGTGAGTGGCGCGTCTTTTATTGTATATTTAGGGTGTGTCATGGATATGCAGTAATGTTTGTCTGTCAGCTTACCTTCCTCCTCATGTGTTCACCTTAGAGGCCAGACACTCTCACCTGGCTGCTTTTATAATTTCTCCTCCCAGCATGGCTCCACCCCAGGCCCTATCAGAGAACTCTATATTAACCTGTGCACTGCAAGTCGGCCTTGCCGATCAACGTTGTTTGTTAGCATTGTATGTTTGGGTTTCTGCTTGCCGTGTGCTACGTCTGTCTCTGTGTTTAACGATATTGACTTGTTCTCGACTATCCCTGTCTGCTTGTGACCTTGACCTTTGGCTTGTCCTTCATTTATCCTTGTCTGCTTGTCGCCCTGACCTTGACTTATCCCCTCACTATCTCTTGTATCCTGAGCTGCTGCTACCCTTCTATCCTCTATACCCTACGGAGCGTGAGCTGGGGGACTCTGGGGGCCTGGATCCAGTTGCAGCTTAATCCATCCTCACCACTAAAGGCTCTGGTGAACACCTGCTGGATCTTAGACTCCGCACCCTGGGGAATCTTGGGCTCTAACTCCCTGTGGGATCCCTGTTTGTGCTCCAGTGGATCTACCTTCCCTAACCACCCAGTGTTCCATCCGAAGCAGTCAGCCATAGGGTTCACTACCTTGTGGTGCACTCCTGACCTACGGTGTGCATCTGTCATCTGGCAACTCAGGTGACCTGACAGGGTGGTCATCATCATTTTACATGTCACTGCCATTTGAAATGCACTCGGTGGTCCGGGAGCGAGGCTTGGGATGCACTAACATATCATATGTTTGTTTGCAGCCAGAATGAGGCTTGGAAACATCACAAGCACTCAGACCGAGTTCTGGCATGCAAACAGCATGTCATGTGATGCCCGGGTCCAAAACGAGGCTTAACACACATACAGGCATCCAGGAAGCCATAACGAGGCTTGGTACACACACAGGCATCCAGACAGAGGCGTGGAACACATGCCGGTCGGCCATTTTGGACATATATACAGATATCCAGGGAGCCCGGGTCCAAAATGAGGCTTGACACACATACAAGCATCCAGGAAGCCAAAACAAGGCTAGGTTCACACACAGGCATCCAGAGGCGTGGAACACACACTGGTCGGCCATTTTGGACATATATACAGATATCCAGTGAGCCAAAACGAGTCTTGGCACACACACAGGCATCCAGACAGAATGCACGCCTGTCAGCCATTTTGGACACACATACAGGTATCCAGGGGCCAACACGAGGCTTGGTATACACACAGACATCGGCTTGGAACTCACTCCGGTCGGCCACTTTGGGTCTATACAGGAAGTTAAGCTATTTTACACTGGCAAGGCTCCTGGGCTGGTTTCGCATAATTGGGGTCATCATTTCTTATAAATAACCAGTGGGCAGCAGTGGAGAGACACCCCAGATGATGTCCTAGCGGACAAAATGCGTCAGCAAGACTCCATTGTTGCCACATTTTATACAAAGCGCTTGAATATCATCACAAATGTAAGTGTTCTGACTTCATTAAACTTTTGATATGTAATACAGAGTTACGCTATGTGGTCGTTTTTTTCTTCCATTATATGACATAAGCCTTCCACATCCATTTGGGATTCCCTGGACCATCACTTCTTATGAGATAACCCACTAGGAAGCCACCCTTCACTGTGACTCTCTCCATCCTGTTGGAATTTTGTCATCCCTGGCACAACATCTTGAAGCCCATAGGATTGCCCAAAGTACATTGTGGTTCCACCACGCAAGCCTGTTTGACCCATTGAACGTAGGTTCTCTAGGGTTAAAACATTCCGGTAAGCCTCTTACCTGTGGGGGTGGTCCCTTCACTTCATCACCTCTTCACTTGCACAGATTTGCATGGTTTGAAGTCGTCACCTTATTTTGAACTTTGTCAACACCAAATTTTGGTCACTTTTAAGGACAGATAGTCTTTGCATTTTTGCACCTGTTTGATTTTCCTGCATATAGACATTCATCGTGTGCTTATGAGGACATTCTTATTCACATTGTTCACTATTATCATTTGAGCATATTTATTTATCAAGTTTTTACGTATTTATTTATTCAAGTTTTTACATATTTATTTATTCATTTATATATTCAGATTAGCGCTACATTTTTTTGTTTCTACAAATGAATGCCCCACCCCTAAATAAAATATTACTCCGCCTACAGACAAAAAAGCATCCCTAAAAGAGAATGTTGGCAACTATGAGAGTGTTGTCACCCTACAACAGGAAGTGCCTGCCCAAGGGCCTTTATGGCAGTATCTCCAGGTATTGATTTAATGAAAGCTGTAGATTTAAAAGTATTGGGAAGGACTTTTGAATATACATTAACATGTTAAAGCATATATGAGATCTTAGTGATGCAGGTTTACTTATAGTACTATAAAAGTGAACCAAAGCAAGCATTGGACTGGCGCTTATCAATACCAGCCAGCTTCAGTTTTCCAGGCTATGCAGAGAGGATAAAATCTGAATTCTGATTGGCTGATCTTGACAGTGGCTTATCTTTTTCCCTGGCCTAGTTTTCATAGAGCAGCCTCAGTGTGTTCCCATTAGCTAGGCCTGCTCTATGCCCCAGAGCAGACTTGATAAAGACAAGGGAATAATGATCGTACGAGAGTTGCTAGCAAGTGCCTTTCCACTACTCTGTTCTACGTAGTTTTACTGAAAGTATTGACACCGCTCTGATCTGTCTCCTTGCAGATGCAGTTAATGAGCCTGATGGGAATTTCAAATGCCTTAAAAGAGCAAAACACTTTTCAGCGACCACAGCCTTCGAACGTCACACAGTGCCTGATACAAGTTCATTCTTACCAATTATCCTAATCAATAAATTGACGGAGAAAGAGGAATCAACAGGCAGGAAAGAAAAAAAACACAGGGTTGAAGGTTCTTGGTAGCAGATATAAGTATTAGGCCTCATGCCCACGGGCGTTTTTTCAGCCGCGTTTTTGAGACGCCTGTCCATGTTAGTCTATAGCTTCATGCCCACCTAGGCGTTTTTGAGCTGTAAAGAGCATAGGCGTTTGTAAGCTGTAAAAAAAACCCAGGGCCAGTGCGTTCCTCAGCGTCAGAACTAGGCAGGAAAAAACGCGAGCGTCAAAAAAACGCGCAAAAACGCGCACTAACGCGCACTAACGCGCACTAACGCGCGGTCGCGTTTTTAGCTCCGACGTTTTTTTTTTTTTTTTTTTTTTTCAAAAAAAAAAAAAAAAAAAAAAAAAAATATTTACAATAACATGGACAGGCGTTTTTAAGCTGTAAAAAACGCTCAAAAACGCAGCTGTAAAAACGCCAGTGGGCATGAGGCCTAAAAGCTTAGAATTGGATGTAACAATGTTTATTTGTGTAATAACACAGGTACATGCTGGACAAAGGTGAAAAGCTGTCAGAACTGTGCTGGGGATGGGCAAGGAGGCTCTTGCCATAATGTGTAAGATGCACAGCATACTTGAACATCATGGCAGGTTTACCACCTAGAGTGCCCTCTTCAAGAACTGACAGGTCCAGGATCACTGCCACCGCTCCATTGACACCAATGCCATTTTTCTGGCACTTAAGGCATCTTCTTCGTACGACCATTGGGCAGCCACTGATGGAGTAACTCCCACACACCTAAGCTGGAATGACAATGCCCTGGCACCAAAAACATACACTGCATTACACACGCACCCCAGGCACCCTGGTCCAAAATGAAAAAATCTGCAACAAAGGGAAACATGCCTCTTCTGCACAAACCTTTTTTTTCAAAAAAAAATGTCTGTTTTGTACAGTGTCTGCAGTGCACACAATGCAGTATACACATTCAGCACTTCCATAAAATGTGGCTGCCAGGATAATGTAATTCCAGCATGCATACGTGGGATTTACAACATCGTGGATCCCCCAATGGCCAAAGAAAGTCTGCAATAGTAGGCCAAACCTAAACAATCCATTAAATTTGTATTTAATCACTCATGTTCTTGCATTAATTAGCTTTGGCAGATTTAAAGAATCTAATTAGATTGTATAGTATACAGTCATTTCAATGTGGAACTAAAAAAACAAAATGTAATGGTAAAGTTATTTGATATCATATTTCTCCTCTACAAAAAAAAAATCTACTATTGTCTCTTCTACCAAAAACCTATATCCCCTAGTAGTTATTATTAGTTTACAATTAAGTTCCACTTTAAAGTAAAACTAAAAGAAAAACTTTTTTTCCTTTTGGATAAAGAAAAGGAGGGTTATTTTTCAACATATGTGTCCCATTGGGGAGATTGCCCTTCACTTTCTGTTGTGTAGCCAAAACAGGATGTGAGGGATTCCCTGGTTGTCACCAGGGTCATCATAACTAGTGTCCCAATTTCAATACTTCAACTCTTTTCCTGTTCTGGTGACAACCCAAAATTTGTGATTTTCTTTCACTCTCAGTGATAATGGTAAACAGGACCAATACAAAGGGTAAATCTACCTAACGGGGGCTGTTCTGGAATACTTATGATGTATCCGTCACTTTATACATCTAATGTATAAAGACCTTTTTGCTGACACCCACTGGTGATCCAGTGTAACTATGACTTGTAATGTTCTGTCTGTAAAATGGTATAATCCAGTTTACCTGATTGTTTGCATTAGGCCATTGGCTCCCGCTTCTGTCAATCAAATTCTGTGAGCAGAAAGAGGAGACAGGGCGGACCGCTTTGCGTGTGTCAATGCACACACACAACCTGACTTGGGAGTGAGCCCGCATGTCTGCCCCCATAGAAAAGAAGGAGCTGAGAGTGACCGTGGGGCAGGGCCGTCATTAATTTTGATTGGGCCCCCCCCCATTCTGAGAGACATACAAAAAAAATGAAGATAGACTTAAAATCAGTATACTGCAGCAGATCACGCAGCTATTGCAATTGTTTGCCAGAGTTTACAGCCTATCCTTATCGCTCACTGGCTGGTTGCTAGTGGTTACAACACATAATTTCTGCTTGCCGATTGGTTGCTAGAGGTTACTGCACATTATTAGCACTCACTGATCGGTTGCTATAGGTTAATGCCCATCATTACCACTCACTGAGCAGTGGAGCAATCCCAAATAATTGAGCAAGTAAAGCGGCACATTAATACACATACTACAGGAGAGGGTCAGAGAGTGCATACATACTGCATGAGATTACCAGAGACTGCGGACATACTGCACGAGATTACCAGACTGCGGACATACTGCACGAGATTACCAGTATGCGGACATACTGCACGAGATTACCAGAGACTGCGAACATACTGCATGAGATTACCAGAGACTGCGGACATACTGCATGAGATTACCAGACTGCGGACATGCTGCACGAGATTACCAGAGACTGCAGACATACTGCACGAGATTACCAGACTGCGGATATACTGCATGAGATTACCAGAGACTGCGGACATACTGCACGAGATTACCAGACTGCGGACATACTGCACGAGATTACCAGTATGCGGACATACTGCACGAGAATACCAGAGACTGCGGACATACTGCATGAGATTGCCAGAGCCTTAGACTTACTGCATGAGATTACCAGAGACTGCGGACATACTGCACGAGATTACCAGACTGCAGACATACTGCACAAGATTACCAGAGACTGCGGACATACTGCATGAGATTACCAGACTGCGGACATACTGCATGAGATTACCAGACTGCGGACATACTGCACGAGATTCCCAAAGACTGCGGACATACTGCACGAAATTACCAGACTGCAGACATACTGCATGAGATTACCAGAGACTGCGGACATACTGCACGAGATTCCCAAAGACTGCGGACATACTGCACGAGATTACCAGACTGCGAACATACTGCACGAGATTACTCGTATGCGGACATACTGCACAAGATTACCAGACACTGTGAACATACTGCACGAGATTACCAGAGACTGCGGACATACTGCACGAGATTACCAGAGACTGTGACTTACTGCATGAGATTACCAGGGACTGCGGACATACTGCACGAGATTACCAGAGACTGCAGACATACTGCATGAGATTACCAGACTGCGGACATACTGCACGAGATTACCAGTATGCGGACATACTGCACGAGATTACCAGAGACTGCGGACATACTGCATGAGATTGCCATAGACTGCGGACATACTGCATGAGATTACAAGAGACTGTGACTTACTGCATGAGATTACCAGACTGCGGACATACTGCACGAGATTACCAGAGACTGTGACTTACTGCATGAGATTACCAGAGACTGTGGACATACTGCACTAGATTACCAGACTGTGGACATACTGCACGAAATTACCAGTATGCAGTGTGACAGCAGGAAGGTAAAGTCACCTGGTTGCATCCAGGGGGGTAGATATATTTCGCCCAGATTCAGGCTTTACGCCGATTTGTACAACTAGGTGGAGAGTTGTATAAGGCTAGTGTGCTCATGGATGACTCATACCTCTAGGGAGAGGGCTGGGCGTCGTGCAGACAGGGAGTTGATGAGACCAGCTGAACCTTGTCAGCTCATTTAGGCCTCTATAAGAAAGCCCAGCTTCATTAGATGTTAGCTCATGCCTGGAACCAGACCTGTGTGGACTGTCTAGGGAGAGTGAACCCCTGTGCGGTGAGGCAAAGCCTGTGTGGCTATTTGTTTGGACTTTTACTAAACCAGGGACTTAGGGACTAGGACAGCACTAGGCTGATCCCAGTTGTTAGTTTAGGAAACCTGCATGTTTAGTCAGAGGTCAAACTGACCAGGATTTATTTTGTTTGTTTCTTTTTGGCTTTGCTGTGTTTTTGTCACTGTACATAGAGAAATAAACCGCACCTTTTGATTTTGAAAACCACAACCTCCGTCTGCTGGCCCTGTTTTTGTGTGGGGAGCCCAACCAGGGGGTCACACACACCCGCTACCGAGTTAACCCCCTCACAGTTGGTGGAGAATGCAGGCAGTTTTTTTAAGCCAGCATGGAGGAGATACTGAAACAGCTGGCTCTAGCAAATGCCAATCAACAGCAGACAAATGCAGGTTTGCAAAGGAGCCTTGCAGCCCAGCAGCAAGCTCATCAACAAGCCCAGCAGCAATCTGAGGCCCGCTTCATAGACCTGTTACAGAAGCAAGAGCAGAGACTACAACAAATGGAAGCAGTAATGCAGCAACGTCCGCAGACCAGTGAGGAAAGCCGTCCCACTAATACCGCGTCCTTTGGGGTGAGTCGTTTATTGACAAAAATGACTGGAGAGGATGATCCAGAGGTATTTTTGACCACATTTGAAAGGACTGCTGAAAGAGAAAAGTGGCCTGAGGAGCAGTGGGCTGGACTGGTGGCTCCTCTGTTAACTGGTGAATCGCAGAAGGCTTACTATGACCTAGAGCCTGACCAAGCAAAAGACTATGTGATGCTAAAAGCTGAAATATTGGCAAGGCTGGGTGTCACCCTGGCTGTCCGGGCTCAGCGTGTGCATAACTGGACTTTCCAGCTTGGAAAACCCCCCAGGTCTCAAATGTATGATCTCATTCACCTGAGCAGGAAGTGGCTACAGCCAGAGACTTTGTCCGCACCGGAGATTGTGGAACGTGTTGTGATGGATCGTTTCTTGAGAGCTCTTCCTACCGCCATTCAAAAGTGGGTAAGCCACGGAGACCCAGAAACGGCCGGTAAACTTGTGGATCGTGTAGAGAGATACTTGGCTACAGAGAACCTGACGGCCTCTTCCAGAGACTCTCGGACTTTCCACCCTAAGACCAGACCATCCCCAGGGGCGGATAAGAGGATTCCAAGGGGTGAGGGTGGAGAGAGTGAGAGGGTGGGAGCTCTACCCCAAGTTTGGCGAGAACAGCCTGGGAAATCAGCGGCTCAAGAGGCCGCAAGAAGGATCGTTTGCTACCGCTGCCGGCAAGCGGGACATATTGCAGCCAATTGCCCGGTTGTGGAGGAACCCATGCAGTGTGACTTTCTGACGGGCAGACGTCAGTCGCTGTGTGCGACAGTCGCATGCACTGCCATTCGAGGAACTGAGAAACATTTATGCAAAATGTGTGTTAATGGTAGAAATGTTGTGGTATTGTTGGATTCAGGTAGCCTTGTGACCCTGATAAAGGCTGAGTTAGTTAAAACAGAGGTCTCTGGGAATAGCAAGGTAGCTGTTATTTGTGTGCATGGGGACACCCGAGAGTATCCAGTGACTACAGTGTGTTTCGAGACCCCCAAAGGTACCCTCTCTCATCCAGTGGGCTTAGTATCTCAGTTACCGCATGACGCCATTGTGGGAAGGGATTTTCCGAAGTTCTGGGAACTGTGGGATGATCCTGAGCCCCCCACTGGTGCCCCTATGTACCAGGAATGTGATAGCCAGAACTCCTCTGAGAGTGGTGAGGACTCTCCAGAATTTCCCTTGTCAGTATTGGCAGGGGAGACTCAAGAAACTGGAGAGGAGCCCACCTCCTCAGACGAAAACCTACCGTCTGTGGAGTTTTCTGATCTGGAGGTTCACAGGGAAAATTTTGCCACAGAACAGTTAAAAGACCCCGCCCTAATAAAGGCACGGGAAAACGTAGTGGAAATAGATGGCGAGTTAGTGAACCCAGATAATACCTGCACTTACCCATACTTCAGCGTAGAGAAGGACCTACTGTATCGGGTGGCAAAAAGGGCAGAAGAAACCGTTGAGCAGCTGGTGGTGCCCAAACCTTACAGGAAGTTGGTGTTGGAGTTGGCCCATGGGCACATTCTTGGAGGTCATCTGGGGACAGAGAAAACCCGAGAGAGGGTATTACAGAGATTCTATTGGCCTGGGGTGATGAAGGACATAGAAAATTATTGTTCCTCCTGCCCTGTGTGTCAGAGGTCGGCCCCGATGCCACATTTCCGTAGCCCGCTGGTCCCTCTACCCATCATTGAGGTCCCGTTTGAGAGAATCGCAATGGATTTGGTAGGTCCTATAATCAAGTCCGCTAGGGGGCACCAGTACATATTGGTTATAATGGACTATGCCACCCGTTATCCAGAAGCGATCCCTCTCAGAAATACCTCGGCCAAAACCATAGCCAAAGAGCTATCTCTTGTTTTTAGCCGGGTGGGTATTTGTAAAGAACTGCTTACGGACCAAGGTACACCCTTTATGTCCCGGGTTATGAAAGAGCTGTGTAAATTGTTCAAAGTGACGCAATTGCGTACATCTGTGTATCACCCCCAAACCGATGGGCTGGTTGAAAGATTCAACAAAACCCTAAAACAAATGTTGAAGAAAGTGGTGGATAGAGATGGAAAGGATTGGGACTGTCTACTTCCTTATTTGATGTTTGCTATTAGGGAGGTGCCCCAATCCTCTACGGGATTCTCCCCCTTTGAGTTACTGTATGGGAGACACCCAAGAGGGCTGTTGGATATTGCCAAGGAAACTTGGGAAAGTGAGAGTTCTCCCCACAGGAGTGTGATTGAGCATGTCGCCCTGATGCAAGATCGAATTGCACAGGTAATGCCCATCGTGAAGGAACATTTGGCCCAAGCGCAGTTGGCACAGCAGAGAGTGTACAACCGTGGAGCAAAGACCCGTACCTTTTCCCCGGGGGATAGGATATTGGTACTTGTCCCTACGGTTGAAAGTAAATTCCTTGCCAAATGGCAAGGCCCCTACGAGATAATGGAAAAAGTGAGCGAAGTGAATTACAAGGTCAGACAACCAGGAAGGCGAAAGCCCGAACAGATATATCACGTTAATCTGTTGAAAGCCTGGAGGGATAGAGAGTCCCTAGTCGCAGAAACTTGGTCACCAGCTCAAACTGGTTGCGTGATTCCGGAGGTTGGAATAGCAGCCACCTTGTCACAACCCCAACAACAGGAGGTTAAGGAGTTTGTGCTTCGCAACAAGGAGGTGTTCTCTGAGCTGCCGGGACAAACATCTGGGGTAGAGCATGATATTATTACCCCGCCCGGTGAAAGGGTGAAGTTAAAACCCTATCGGATCCCAGAGGCCCGACGGGAGGCAATACGGGAGGAAGTACAGAAAATGCTGAACTTAGGGGTGATAGAGGAGTCCCAAAGTGATTGGTCTAGTCCCATTGTGTTGGTGCCTAAACCGGATGGGAGCTGGCGATTTTGTAACGATTTTCGTCAGTTGAACAAAGTTACAAAATTTGACACCTACCCCATGCCACGTATAGATGAGTTGATCGACCGGCTGGGAACAGCCCGATACATGACGACTCTTGACCTCACAAAAGGGTATTGGCAAATTCCCCTGGCCAAGTCGGCCAAAGAGAAAACCGCATTTGTAACCCCAGACGGGGCGTTCCAATATAAGAGAATGCCGTTCGGGTTACAGAATGCGCCGGCCACATTCCAGCGGAAAATGGACCAGATGCTGAGGCCCCATCGGAAGTATGCTGCGGCTTACCTGGATGACGTAATTGTCCATAGCACAGATTGGGCCTCACATCTGCCAAAAGTGCAAGCAGTCCTGGACTCTGTTCGGGAAGCGGGGTTTACGGCTAACCCCAAGAAGTGTACCATTGGGCAGGAGGAGGCCAAATATCTTGGGTACACCATTGGCAGGGGAGTAATAAAACCCCAACTCAACAAAGTCGAGGCCATCCAGAGTTGGCCACGTCCCAACAGCAAGAAGCAGGTACGAGCCTTTCTGGGAATCGCGGGTTATTATCGGCGCTTCATTCCCCACTTTGCTTCTAAGGCTGTGCCCCTAACCAACCTGACGAAAGGGAAAGGGTCGGTCATGATTAAATGGACCCCCGAGGCTGAGGCAGCATTCCAATTCTTGAAACAAGCCTTATGTAGCCAGCCAGTGTTGTACTCACCCGACTTCTCTAAAGACTTTGTCGTACAAAGTGATGCGTCAGATGTGGGGTTAGGAGCAGTATTGTCCCAGGTCTGGAACGGGGAAGAGCACCCAGTCATTTACCTCAGCAGGAAGTTGAAGTCCCATGAGGTAAATTACGCCACGGTTGAAAAGGAGTGTTTAGCGGTGAAGTGGGCTCTAGATTCCCTTCGGTACTATCTGCTAGGTAGGCACTTTGACATGGTTACGGATCACGCTCCGTTAAAGTGGATGGCTCAAAACAAGGAAACAAATAGAAGAGTGAATAGGTGGTTCCTGGCCCTCCAGGAATTCAACTTCACAGTAAAGCATCGCCCTGGCGTTCAAATGGGGAATGTGGATGCTTTGTCTCGAGTACATGAATGCCTGATTGCTGGTGTTCCAACCCCGAGGTTAAAACAAGAGGGGGGGGTATGTGACAGCAGGAAGGTAAAGTCACCTGGTTGCATCCAGGGGGGTAGATATATTTCGCCCAGATTCAGGCTTTACGCCGATTTGTACAACTAGGTGGAGAGTTGTATAAGGCTAGTGTGCTCATGGATGACTCATACCTCTAGGGAGAGGGCTGGGCGTCGTGCAGACAGGGAGTTGATGAGACCAGCTGAACCTTGTCAGCTCATTTAGGCCTCTATAAGAAAGCCCAGCTTCATTAGATGTTAGCTCATGCCTGGAACCAGACCTGTGTGGACTGTCTAGGGAGAGTGAACCCCTGTGCGGTGAGGCAAAGCCTGTGTGGCTATTTGTTTGGACTTTTACTAAACCAGGGACTTAGGGACTAGGACAGCACTAGGCTGATCCCAGTTGTTAGTTTAGGAAACCTGCATGTTTAGTCAGAGGTCAAACTGACCAGGATTTATTTTGTTTGTTTCTTTTTGGCTTTGCTGTGTTTTTGTCACTGTACATAGAGAAATAAACCGCACCTTTTGATTTTGAAAACCACAACCTCCGTCTGCTGGCCCTGTTTTTGTGTGGGGAGCCCAACCAGGGGGTCACACACACCCGCTACCGAGTTAACCCCCTCACAGCAGACATAATGCACGAGATTACCAGAGACTGCGGACATACTGCTCAAGATTACCAGAGACTGCGGACATGCTGCACGAGAAAACCAGAGACTGTGACTTACTGCATGAGATCACCAGAGACTGCAGACATACTGCACGAGATTACCAGTATGCGGACATACTGCACGAGATTACCAGAGACTGCGGACATACTGCACGAGATTACCAGAGACTGTGACTTACTGCACGAGATTACCAGAGACTGCAGACATACTGCACGAGAATACCAGAGACTGCGGACATACTGCACGAGATTACCAGATTGCGGACATACTGCACGAGATTACCAGACTGCGGACATACTGCACGAGATTACCAGTATGCGGACATACTGCACGATATTACCAGAGACTATGATTTACTGCACGAGATTACCAGAGACTGTGGACATACTGCATGAGATTACAAGAGACTGTGACTTACTGCATGAGATTACCAGACTGCGGACATACTGCACGAGATTACCAGAGACTGTGATATACTGCATGAGATTACCAGAGACTGTGGACATACTGCACGAGATTACCAGACTGTGGACATACTGCACGAAATTACCAGTATGCAGACATAATGCACGAGATTACCAGAGACTGCGGACATACTGCACAAGATTACCAGAGACTGCGGACATGCTGCACGAGATTACCAGAGACTGTGACTTACTGCATGAGATCACCAGAGACTGCGGACATACTGCACGAGATTACCAGTATGCGGACATACTGCACGAGATTACCAGAGACTGCGGACATACTGCACGAGATTACCAGAGACTGTGACTTACTGCACGAGATTACCAGAGACTGCAGACATACTGCACGAGAATACCAGAGACTGCGGACATACTGCACGAGATTACCAGATTGCGGACATACTGCACGAGATTACCAGACTGCAGACATACTGCACGAGATTACCAGTATGCGGACATACTGCACGAGATTACCAGAGACTATGACTTACTGCACAAGATTACCAGAGACTGCGGACACACTGCACGAGATTACCAGAGACTGCGGACATACTGCACGAGATTACCAGAGACTGTGACTTACTGCTTACTGAATGAGATTACCAGGGACTGCGGACATACTGCATGAGATTACCAGAGACTGTGACTTACTGCACAAGATTACCAGAGACTGCAGACATACTGCACGAGAATACCAGAGACTGCGGACATACTGCACGAGATTACCAGATTGCGGACATACTGCACGAGATTACCAGACTGCAGACATACTGCACGAGATTACCAGTATGCGGACATACTGCACGAGATTACCAGAGACTATGACTTACTGCACAAGATTACCAGAGACTGCGGACATACTGCACGAGATTACCAGAGACTGCGGACATACTGCACGAGATTACCAGAGACTGTGACTTACTGCTTACTGAATGAGATTACCAGAGACTGCGGACATACTGCATGAGATTACCAGAGACTGTGACTTACTGCATGAGATTACCAGAGACTGTGACTTACTGCATGAGATTACCCGTGATTCCGTGAATTGGGGCCACAATGACAGCTTTGCAGAGTGCACAGAGGACACAGGAGCCTGTATTCGCACTAGCCAGCAGAGAGGGGCGGAGCCGGGAGCTCCACTCGGAACATAGCGGCTGTAGTTAGAGCAGTGATCGGAGTGGGCGCGTCAGTGGAGGTCCCTGGCCCAGCCTGCCTAGCCAGTATAGAGGGGGCAGGGCCAGGAGCTCCACTGACGTGCCCACTCCGATCACTGCTCTAACTACAGCCGCTCTGTTCCGAGCATACAGGCTACATGGGGCGGGTCAGCGCGTCTGTGGAGCTCCCAGCCCCGCCCCCTCACTGCTGGCTAGATCGGGAATACAGCTTCCCGTGTCCTCTGTGCACTCTGCAAAGCCGTCATCGTTTGCCCTGCGCTAAAGACGCTAAAAACCCTTTATAACCACTTTACAATAAACCTGAACTGCATAATTTTCACAAATTTGTGCCAGGATGATAGTGCAATCAGATCCAGACCTGCATGCGAATCTGTAATAGCAACTCAAGAGTTGATATTCAGATTAATACAGATGCCCATTTGTGACTGGTAGGCAGTATGTTCACACTGTCTTGACACGGAAGTTGCACGACTTCCGATCTGGCTTTGCCCTGCTACTTCAGGTCCGACTTCCAATGCGACTTCAATGAACGGTATCCGATTTTGATCCGACTTTGAGATGATTGCGACTTGTCCTTTGACCATTCAAAAAAATAAATGTTGCTTAATTATGGATGAAACCTCATGCAAAATTTATCAAAAAAATACATGCCCGCCCCCCCAAGACCATACCAGACCCTTAAGTCTGGTTAGGATTTTGAGGGTAAACCCCACGCCAAAAAAAGAAAAAATGGCTAGGGGTCTCCCCAAAATACATACAAGACCCTTATCTGAGCATGCAGCCCGGCAGGTCAGGAAAGGGGGGGGGCGAGCGAGCCATGCCACATGCCCTCAACATGGGGGGGGGTGGGTGCTTTGGGGCAGGGGGCTTATTGGAATCTGGAAGCGTCCTTTAAGAAAGGGGGCCCCCAGATCCCAGCCCACCTATGTGAATGAGTATGGGGTACATTGAACCCCTACCCATTCACCAAAAGAAAGCAATGTAGTGTTACAAAAAACAAGAGACAGTTTTTGACAAGTTCTTTATTAAAAATGAAGAATGTCCCCCGTCGTAGCTCTAACTTCAATTACGATTTCTTCTTTCTCTGCTTCCTCCACCGCTGTCTTTTTTCTCCACTTCCTCCACCGATGTCTTCTTTCTTCACTTCCTGCCCGATGTCTTCTTCCTCCGCTTAGTAATGCCCAGGTCCATGATGTCACAAGGGGGCAGCGTCTTAGGGTGACATCACCGCATGGCCATGCCCCAAAGCTATACAAGAACTGTCAGACACCGGAGCTGACAGAACAGCAGGAGTCAGCATCAGAGGAGGAGCGTTTATTTTTTATTTTTAGAGGGTCAGCTGCGGTGGCAGAAGAAGAAGACATCGGCGGAGGAAGCAGAGAAAGAAGACATCGGTGGAGGAAGCAGAGAAAGAAGACGTCGACAGAGGAAGCAGAGAAAAAAGACATGACGTGATTGATGTTGGAGCTACGACAGGGGGCATTCTTCATTTTTAATAAAGGATTTGTCAAAAACGGTCTCTTGTTTTTTTGTAACATTACACTGCTTCTTTTTTTTTGGTGACTGGGTACCCTATACTCATTCACATGGGGGGCGAAACCTGGGGGCCCTCTTTCTTAAAGCAGGCTTCCAGATTACAATATGCCCCCTGCCCACAGACTCCCAAAACCACCGGCAAGGGTTGTCGGGAAGAAGCTCTTGTCCCCATCTACATGGGGACAAGGTGCTCTGGGGCAGAGGGGGGGTCAGAGCCCCCCGCCCCAAAACACCCACCACCCATGTTGAGGGCATGTGGCCTGGCAAAGTTTAGGAGGGGGAGCTAACTTGTCCTCCCCCCTTTCCTGACCTGCCAGGCTGCATGCTCGGATAAGAGTCTGGTATGGATTTTGGTGGTACCCCACGCGGGGGGTTTTTACGCTGTTTTTTGGCGTGGAGTCCTTCTCAAGATCCATTTCAGACTCAAAGGCCCTAGTATGGATTTGGGGGGGGACCCACGCCGATTTTTTAGGGGATTTTACATTGTTAACATTGCTACACTTGATCTCAAAGCACAAGTCGGATTAGTTAAGATGATGATCTGACTTGGATGCGACTTCAATTCAACTTAATGGGCTGAAATCGGACCCAAGTCGGACTAAAGTAGTGCAGGAACCTTTTTTAAAGTCAGACCAAACACAAGTCCAGTTAAGACAGCTCTTATAGGAAACCATTGATTTTTGACAGGTCATGCGACTTGTGCTGTCAGAACATTTGGGGTTAAAAAGAATTACATATAGGCCTTTATATTATGCATATTACGTATTTTTCATATTGCTCATATTCATGTATATTATGAACAAGAGGGAGACCATCTTGTCTCTAAAGTTTAAAATAGCTCACAAGAGGCTATGAACAACACTTTAGATTCTACTCTCCCTTTAAGAGGTTAACCCACATTTGCTATGTTTAAAGTTATTTCCTGTCTCACAAGAAGGCATTGTTCTTCTGTATCTCTTTCCCAGACCATATACTCAGAGCTTTTGAACATTTAAGATAAATATACCAGCCTCCCCGGGTGGTAATTCAAAGGTTTGACACATAGAGACATGGGGGGGTATGGATATGGGCCAGCACAGACTGTGTATTATTGTATTGACATAACGTGATCAAAGGGCTATTCATAAACAGGCTGTGTACTGCATATCTTAAAGAAGGTTTATTTTTAAGTACCTTCACAAAGTATCTATACCAGTAATACATGTATAAACCCATGTATGCCTATATATAGATTAGTATTAAGGAGTTGTATACATGCTACTATATTAGTGAGGTAGCATCAGAAACTGCTTAGACATACATTCCAGTGATTAGCTTCAGGAACTTCCTAGAACATTAACAAATGGCCGGAGTCAGTGTTGATAATAAACATTCACACCAGTAAATCTGAAGTGCCGCCAAGATAGTAGGGATACAGGACATGTGTTTTGACACCCTTAGACAATTAAGTGTGTTTTACTAAGCTAGGTCAAAAGGTAAATTATCTTCAGCCTCCGTGAAAATAACATTAGAAATTATTCCTTATACACCACTGCCCCTACAGGTTAAAAACGACATTGTTCAAGATGGCGTATATGTGGTTGCTAAGACAACCTTCCAAAAAAAAAGTTACCTAGTGATAAGATACACACCCACTTTTGGAGTGAGATAAAAGTAGCAGCTGAGATAGGAGAAGGGGGTTCGCAGAGAGGAGATCGCAGAGAGACCCGAAGACCGGGAGAGCTCGGAGGGAGCTGAAGAAGAGTTGATCTCTGAAGGCACTGACTCTCTGAAGCTGGAAGCAGATCTTAGAACACAAACATGTAGCGATATTGGAAGGAGTCCTATGGGACTCATCATTGCCTCATAATGGAAGCTTCTCAAACAGACAGAACTTTAACCTGGTAACGTATTCATTTTGTTTATTTACCTGCTTTGGTAATGGAGTTGTTTTTGCATACACATAACTAAAACCATTTAAATATATATGGCAAAGCAATTTGGAATGGTATCATATTTTAACTGCAGTATAAATGAAATATTATTCCAAATATTAAGGCACATACCCTAATTTGGTTGTCTTTAAAAAGCTAGAGCCAAGTGGTACAATGGTTTTATTATGATATAGGTGTAAAAATTTATTCTCTCTAAATTTTAATATAAGACTTGATGTTTTATCAAAGCCGTGTTCCTTATATGACCCTTGGTCTGGACACGTTTAAGAAGTGTAATCAGGAGATCTGTTGGTTTGAGAAAGAAAGTGTTAAAGAGAACAAAAGAGTGTTTACACCTTCCGTGAAGTAACGGAAAGACATTTCAAGAGCTACCAAGTGTTAGATGTACAAGTATCATTTAAGTATTGAACTGTGAATATACCTTGTCATATAGAGCTGGCATAGAAATGTATGTAAATATTATCTGAACCTTAATCATCATTTATCTCTGATTGTAGAAGTATATCCATTCAGTTGTTTTATCTCAACTTATACCTGATTTTAATTTGCACTGTACTTTAGTTAATAAATATATATAATATTTTAAGCAATATTCATTTGTGTTACTTGTCTTCAAACTAGCATGGATAAAAGAACTTAGAATTTCTTGATATTGCAGGAAATGGGGAATCTCCAAAATTAAGATTTACCTATTTCCATAACGCAATAATTTTTTTTTTTAGATTTCAGTATAAACATTCTGACATACTTGTAGGCACTATGCTGAGATGCGTCAATGTTTCTGACAGTGCTTTCGAAGTCGAATCGCATGTCGGACCAGTGTGAACCGACCCGTACTCTTTAATATAATTGTGTCTTAAATACATTTGTGTGTTTGCTGTATAATTAAACATGATATTATAAAGCATGTTGAAAAGAGGTTGGATTGGTTTCACTACCGTGAAAATCTTTGTCAATTCATTATCTATTCTCAATACAAAAAAAAAAACATTTCTTGACCTAGAATTTTAGATTGGGATCAGTTGAGAAAATTCATTCAGATTATGTTCAGAATAACTGTATTTTTCTCCAAACTGGAAAACAGTTATTTTTACAAGTTTTTGTTACCCTGCTGTTGGCTTGTCCCCACATGCTCCACTTGGTTCCCTATTGGCCAGTGGGGCTGTATATCACACTTTGTAATCCATTGGTCTTCATTGTCTCCAGGGTAGGAAGTAAAGAGAAATTTCTCCAGTGGGGACCCACAGTGCTATGCACTGTATGTTCTTTTTATTAGTAGATTTATGCTTTACTGGAGCATTAAAATGGAACTAAAGTGCACAAATACTGACTTTGTTTCCAGCCGACATCTTTTTCCTTGGCTTTCTCCAGGTGTGGGGTCTTTCGCTGTGATGATTGGAAGGTGTGGCATGACATAACACCTGTGCATGTGCTCAGTTATTTTATACCAAGGTGTGCTGGGAATGTACACTGAGTGTAAATTCCAATTTAGACATGTGTACACTGAAATATTTTGTTCTGGAATTTCAGTTTCGTCCGAGAAATACATTTATTTTGTTACTCCCGAAATTCATTTTTATTTATTTTGTTTCATTAAAAAATGCATTCATCCGAAAATCTAAATTAATTAAGGTCGAAATCTGTCAATTGAAGGCTTATGGTGTCAGTCGAATGTTTTAAGAAGATTCGACGAAGCAGCTAAACTGTACAACGCCGCTATCGTACATTTCCGGTCAAATGCTCCGCCCACAAGCTATAGTATAATTCTAATGTTGTATGACTAGTAATAATTATATTTATTAATTCTTATTACTAGTCAACCAACATTAGAATTCTTCTATAGCCCATGAGCATTTGACCGTAAATTTCCGCTCGCTGTGATCGTATGTTTTTAGCTTCTTCGTCGAATCTTCATGTCTCTATAATGTCGAATCTTTTCTCTCTGTGTCGAATAATCTTGGACTAATAGAGTTAAGTTAGGCACATCCAACCACAGGTTCGATAGACACAGATCGCTATTGTCACTGTCATGTCGAATCTTCTTTTTTTAACAAGAGAGTCATGTCGAATCTTCTATCTATATCGAACTGTTGTCGCAATGAAACGAAAATAAAGCATTTTTTTATTTTGGATCTTTTGGATTTCGGATTCTGTGCGTTCGTTATCGTTTGTTAAAACAAACACGAAAATCCCCAAAATTCGGACAAAAATGCATTCGGACGAAAACGAATGCACATGTCTAATTCCAAAGAAGATTGTGAAAAGGCAGATGTTTATTTTATTGGATACAGTAGCATGTCAGATATGTAAGGACTAGGACATATTATCTAAATGGGCTCGGGAGAGGGAGCCTAGAATTTTTAGATCAAAAGTGTAGTTGAAAATGATGCTTCACCTAACATAAGTACAACAAGCCCTCCATTCATATTAGCTACCAATTTACTGCCCAATGCACAGAGACAATATACAGTATAATGCTCATTACAAAACCTCTGTATATCCTGGTGACATGTTCCCTTTAATGTTGCCATCCTTAGGTTTAATTTAATTTGTCTGACAATTCATAACACTTATAAGAAGCAAACTGACATTCCTAATATCCGGGTCAAAGCGGGAGTTAGTGGAGTGAAACAGATACTTAATTTCCTTGATCTGTCACCTACTAGCTGGATTACGTGAGGCTGTCTGAGCTTTTCATTGTAAAATATTACAATGTCAAGATGATCGGCGAACTCACATGCCACAGTTAAAAAGAAAGTAATGCAAGTGGGATGCTTGAGCTATTAATTACAATCATTGTAAAAATTGGTGGAAATTGCTTCTTTAAAATATTAAGCTGCAATGGGCCAAAAAGTCAAATACTCAAGGTGTTCTATGAATGGCAACAGTGCTGAGTGAGCACTCCCTTTGTGGTCAATGTGCAGAGGGCAAGAACCAAAGCAGTGTCCAAAAAATCACAGCTATTACTGTAGTAACATTGTTTTCTACAGTGATTTCCAACTTCCCCAACGTTCCATCAGGTATGAGATGAATATTTAAATTGTGCCAAGTTGGACCAATGTAAGTATGAAATCCAGATAAGTTCAATTTTAAAGTGACTCTGTCACATAATTAAAAAGTTGTAACAAAGCATTATCTGGTAAAAAATAATCTTTATACCCACCTGTCCTGCTGTCCATTGCTCCAATCTATGCTCTTTGGCAGAGCAATGGCCTCTTTAGTTTGGGTAATGTCTGGTCCCATCTGTGTTCTGTAATTACTTCCCCTGGCGCCTACTTGACTACAGGACAGGGCAGTAACTTAGGGGTCTGCAGAAAGCACCAAAATGTGTGGTAGGGTAAGCAGAAATACTAAACTGTTCGAACTTCGAAGTGTTGAGAGTGATTCTATTGGCTGCTGTAGCTCTTTAACAGTGTGAAGTTTGGAGGGAACCTGCAGTGGAATGAACCTGGCAATTGGTCAGTATAAAGCCTCTTCTTTTGCATGTCCTGTTTGTTACATTTGAAGTCTTCTTTTGGGGGTGTTATAAAAAATGACTCCCCCCACCCAAAAGGATATTGCGCTAAACCTGTAGGTGAATAAGAGAACCAGAAGTGGAAGAGTGGGGTTAATGATAAAGTTTGCCATGACTGCACCCAGGACAGGGCCTCTGTGAAAAGAGGGGATTCCCGTCCTGGGAAAATAACCAGTGATCCAATCAAGGTATTTGGGAGCAGAGGAACTACTGCAACCAGCATATAACATTAACCATAAGTATATAGATGCACATCAGTATGGAAATAACACAAGCTTTATATACAGTAAGAAGAGAATAATAACTGTACATACAACCAATGTACCAACAGCAAATTTTACATATCAATGTGATACTAGCGGCTGACAGTAGAGGGTAGAAGATCCCTACACATTTCTTCTTGAAAGGAAGTTTTACAGTCAGAATCACTCTTTCAGCCTGCTTATTGGATTGAAAGTATGATGCTACCACATAGGAGCCGCTGAATAGGATGGGTCCTCTGTTGTTTACCTCAAACTTCTCAAGAGCCTCAGCCCCTCTGACACACTAGGTTGAGTGTACAAACATACAATATCACTTTCACTATCCCTCTAAGAGAGTCGGTGGACTTAACAATAGACCCAGTTAACCTGTGTGCAGTAAAGGTACAATATATGTATGGTATAGTCTTGGCACAGGTGCACGGTAGATGTGGTTCAGATGCGGTAAAGGTTATATCTACATATATGGGTATATATATCTACTTCAGGCCCACAGGACGTCATATGACGTCCTCTGGTTTGTGGGGGTATATCTGAATGATGCCTGCAGCTACAGGCATCATTCAGATATTGCCGGTTTCAGGCAGCGATTCCCTACACCATGAGAATGATCATAGCGGCTGTTCCACCGCTTGATCATTCTTACGGGCAGCGGAAGGGGACTTCCCCCCCCCTCCCGCCGCCCTCCGCCGGCTCCGGATGTTGATCAAAGAGATTTACGGCGGACCAGAAGGTCGCCGGAGTCTCCATGATCGTCGGAGGCCGGGCGCGATGTTATGACGTCACGCCCGGCCTCTGCATTCAAAAAAACGGCGCCGCTTCGGCTTTGAAGCGGTGATCCTTTTTTTTTTTTTTTTAGGCTTCCAAGCCTAGAGGTGAGATGTGGGGTCTTATTGACCCCATATCTCACTGTAAAGAGGACCTGACATGTCATATTCCTTTTAAAAGGGATGTTTACATTCCTTGTAATAGGAATAAAAGTGATCAAATTTTTTTTTTTTAAAGTGTAAAAATAAAAAATAATAAGTAAAATGAACAATAAAATTTTTTTTTTCTTTTTACAGTGCCCCTGGCCCCCTTGTGCTCGCATTCAGAAGCGAACGCATACGCAAATCCCGCCCACATATGAAAACAGTGTTCAAACCACACATGTGAGGTGTCGCTGCGAACGTTAGCAATAATTATAGCCCTAGACCTCCTCTGTAACTCAAAAAATTTAGCCAGTAAAAAATGTTAAAGCGTCGCCTATGGGGATTTTTAAGTACCGAAGTTTGG
Source organism: Rana muscosa (assembly GCA_029206835.1). Classification (NCBI taxonomy): domain Eukaryota; kingdom Metazoa; phylum Chordata; class Amphibia; order Anura; family Ranidae; genus Rana; species Rana muscosa. Next base: position 112,034,781 of record CM055118.1, read on the forward strand.
CGCCATTCCACGATCGTGTGCAAATTTGAAGCGTGACATGCTAGGTATCTATTTACTCAGCGTAACTTCATATTTCACATTATGCAAAAAAATTGGGCTAACTTTACTGTTTTGTTTTTTTTTAAAGCATGAAACAGTTTTTTTCCCCAAAAAAACGCGTTTGAAAAATTGCTGCGCAAATACCGTGCGAGATAAAAAGTTGCAATGACCGCCATTGTATTCTCTAGGGTCTTTGCTAAAAAAACATATATAGTGTTTGGGGGTTATAAGTAATTTTCTAGCATAAAAATTATGAATTTTACATGTAGGAGCGAAGCGTCAGAATTGGCCCGGGCCTGAAGTGGATATATATATATATATATATATATATATATATATATACACACAGTATATAATGCAGTATAGTTTTGAAATAAGTAAAGTATAGAGTGCAGTATGGATGCAGTATGGATTGGGTATACTTGGTGTCCTGCTCTCAGTGGATCAGTGCTTGCTAGCAGTATCAGCAATGGGTGAATAGCCCTGTCACTACTCCCCGGATGCTGCAGCGACCTCTCTCTGTAGAAGGGGAAAGACCTCTCGCTCTCTCCCTAAAAGCCTCCAGTAATCAGCAGTGGGAAGCAGAGGGTAAGTGGATGCTCCAGTCTCCCTGTAGCAGCGGTGCAGGTAATGTAATGTGGCCAGTGCTGCGCTGCCCCCTGGTGTCCTCGCTCCCAGTCTCAGGCTCGGATCTCTGCTGGTATGGTCTTCTGCTGGCAGGCAGATATCCAGATAGAGGTACTCTCTTTCTCACTCCCTCAGTACCAAGAGAAAGGCAGATTCCCAGGCATTTTAATTTAAATCATCTCTCCACACTTCCTTCTGCAAGTGCATTTTGGGATCTGTAGTATAAGGAGTCTAATTGTCCCATTATATGGCTGCCTTTTCAAACTACAACTCCCAGGATTCTCAGCTCTCTGCATAGAAGCGTATGAGCTTGCTTGGCTTTAGCTCTTCTCCTGCTGGCTGGAGGAGAATGGTGCAGCAATACATCAGTATCTCAATAAAGGGAGAGAAGAATAAAAGGCAATGTCTCCTTTTCCATATTGATTTTCAGCTGGAAATCATTGTATGCACGGTATATATACATATATACATTGTGATTGTATATATGTACTGACATTGGCTCAGTTGAAGTGTCCCCTGAAAAACTTTAGAAATCAAGTGATATATTTGACTGGCACTGCCTGGAGCTGCTTTTTAACAATTAAATTAGACATATGCACCGTTTCTGTTATACGCGCATATTGCATTTTTCACAGGGAGAGGCATACTATAAAGCAATGAAGCAGTTCAGCATAAGTTTATCAAAGTCTGAAGGCAGTAGAATCTTTACCAACCATATGATCATTTCCCATGTTGTGGAATAGAAAATGATGGTTTACAAAACATAATTATGTTAGCAGATTGCTATATTCTTCATAAAATCTTACCATCTCAGAGTTGTGTTTAATCACATTGGAAGGATCAATGCACAAAGCAGAATGGGAAGTCAGCTGTCATTAGTATGGTTGTGCTAAATTGCTGAATACTGTTACCTGATTGGACATAGGTATTTGCAATATTTAAAATAAACTGTTGTATATTCTGTGAATTCTTATATGAGCTGTGGAAAAGTTGACCTGAAAGAAATTTTGAGTAGGACGTTCATGTTTTTACATGTTTGCTGTGCCATATTTTTACTATAACAAGTCCTGTTTTATGTACTCCTGCTAGTGGCTAACTATAGATCAGGGAGTATAGTCTGCATCTTTGCTGAATAGCCTTATAATAAGCCATATGGAGAGTGCATTGTATTCATCGAATCTAAGCTAACCCATAGAACTGTATTGCAAAAAAAATTGCACTTTCATGTAACTAAAAAAAACAATTTACACAAGATGCATAGTTTCTGAAAACTCACAGTTGCAGTCGGCCACTATGTTGATATTCCACAACAGAAATTTCCATGCCACTTGCTGTGCCTGTGCAGTCGATCCCCAGGAACTTTTACTGAACCATCCCATGTGGCTGAAGTAGCTCCTAAGTCTATGAGGATTAACTGTGCTGGCATGACCGGCTGTGGGACATATCTAGGTTGGTGGGATTCAGGTAACTTTGTACCTGGAGCAGTGGCGGCTGGTGCTCAAATTTTTTTTTGGGGGGGGGGGGGCGCAAACAAACAAACAAAAAAAAACATCAATTGTAGCCTCACTGTGCCCAAACGCAGCCACTGTGCCCATCAATTGTCACCACTGTGCCAGCAATTGTCGCCACTGTGCCATGCCATCAATTGTCGCCACTGTGCCATCAATTGTCGCCACTGTGCCATGCCATCAATTGTCGCCACTGTGCCATCAATTGTCGCCACTGTGCCATCAATTGTCACCACTGTGCCATCAATTTTCGCCACCGTGCCATCAAACGCAGCCACTGTGCCATGCCATCAAACGCAGCCACTGTGCCATGCCATCAAACGCAGCCACTGTGCCATCAATTGTCACCACTGTGCCCATCAATTGTCGCCACTGTGTCATTAATTGTCACCACTGTGCCATGCCATCAAACGCAGCCACTGTGCCATGCCATCAAACGCAGTCACTGTGCCATGCCATCAAACGCAGCCACTGTGCCATGCCATTAAACGCAGCCACTGTGCCATCAGCCATCCTCCCTCGATGTCTTCTCCCAAGTCCCGCCCTCAATGTCGCTTCAGCCAATCAGGTTACTGGTAACCAGACCCGGTGAACCTGATTGGCTGAGACGAGTGTCAGTGTTAACCAGGGAACGCACACCCCCTGCGTCCCCTGGTTAACTATTTGGAAGCCGATTAAAGCCCATAGGCTGTAATCGGAAAACCTATCAGAGCCGTTGGCTCTGATAGGCACTTCCAAACACCAACAAACTACTGTTATTCAGATGGCCGGCGCTCACCAGGGGGCTGGCCATCTGAATAGTGGGCGGCAGCAGCAACACTACATAAATGCACCTTATGTGTATGTCCAGGGATATGTAAAAAAACATATTCCCCTTTGATGCTGCTGACTTACAAATCTGTCTGTTACTGACAATTTGGTTCTCCATTGACAATCAAGAACCAATAACAGTGATTTCTGATCATGTGATTACTATGTTAAATATGACATAGTGATTATATGCAGACTGGAGACTTCACTGAAATAAAACTGAATGACTTCAGCCCATACAAGTGCCACCTTCAGGATGCAGTTTTCATCTTTAGAGCCATCTGTTTATTAGTGTGTAGCACACAGACCCCCTTTTACCTGCCTTGTTCTTCGGCTCTTCGCAGGAAGAAGGGGCACACCATGCCACAAGCCCGTACCCTCCTGTATTAAGAGGTTGAGCGGTGTTGTTGGTGGGTCATTTAACAGTTGAGCCAGAGAATGATTTTTCTCACCTGTGTGGATAACAGATTTGAGTACTTGCTTCCCCCAGTGAATAGAATGTCCACACTTGCTAGAACTCCAACAGAGAGTTTATTTCTTCTTTCAGCAAATAACAATCTCTTGATAGAAACAAAAGTTGGAGCAAGAAAGGGATAGCACAAGATGTGGGGAAAGGTCCAGACACAATCCCAGTCCCTTCACTGTTCAGCTTCTCGAACAGACTCAGCCTCAAATGGATAGTCTACTTTGAACAAGACTAGCAGCCAAATGACACTCACGTTTTACTCAAAGTCTCTGCCACAGACCCGATGAAATTGGTCTCTGCCACAGACCCGATGAAATTGGTCTCTGCCACAGACCTGGTGAACTTGACTTTGGCCTAGGGAGAAAACATCCCTACGGAGAGTTACCGGGACCCCTTCCTTCACTGTGACTACCGCATCAGTCCCTCGGAACGGTTCCTCACCCGGCCTCCTCTACTCAGATACGGGTCCCCTTGCAAGGCGGTACCCTGAGACTCCTCGATCCCGACAGACCCCAGCCAAAGGGTGCTGGGCCCAGGCCTTTGCTGCAACTTCCAAGTCCCCGCATCCAGGACGTACAGGAACAGCAGAGTAGTACCTCCCCCTGGGACTAAAGGTGCCCAGGATGGAACCGGAACAGAGAACACCCGTCCTTGGGCCTAGGGCGCCCAGGACGGACAGGAACCAGAACCAGGGGTAGGACCCCACCGACTAACCAGGAACAGGCAGCGTCTGCCCCCTTTATCTCCTCTCCCAGCACGCACAGCAGGTTAACCCCACCCCACTGTACGTTTGCAGAGAGGGGACACAAAAAGCACAGCCCTGTACTGGTGGTTCAACCCCAGCCTACCATGGCAGCGCCACCTGTAGGCCACAGGGAACTGTACACCAATACTCTCCCTGTGGATAAAATGGTTGTAAACCCTGACAAATCAAGGTGTTTGGGCATACTACCTCCCAAACACTCCCCTTAAATTGAGGACCCCGCTACATACTCCCCCTACTAATGGACACTGGTCCCCAGTGTCTGGAGCAAACCCATGCCTCTCAAGCCTGAGCCAGCATAAGCCCATTCCAGAAACTATCTAAAAAAACTATTTGGAGGGCAATAGAAAAAAAAAAAGTTAGATTGTGCCGGAACCTTAAGATTGGGAAAAGGGAATTAAATACAGAGGTGAAAGAAGAGCAAAGAAAACACATGTGCACATCACATTCTCAATGTCACATAAACACATTTATGATTTACATTCCCCTCCCGTCTACAATGGCTAAACCCACCCCATTCTCAGTGGTTTGCTCGGCGTCCGCCTGTAGAGGCGAAAAACACACAACCAATAATTTACATTCTAAACTATATACATTAGAATGAAGAGATTCTCCCCGAGAGAAAAATCTCTCCCTTCTAAAAGTAAGTTGCACTTGAACTGCAATGTGCTAAGTTATGTAACACTGCCACCTAGTGGAAGTGCCACCGTCAAGACACCTGTTAGGAAAACTCTTTCTTTCTTTCCCAAGGGTAAATTTTCCTGCTTCTTCTCCTTTGGCCCTTTCTCTAAACTATTCTACCCTAAAAGTCTTTGTCTTTTGATACTGTGAGAGGGAGGAAAAAAAAAAACTGCTCCCGCTATTCCAGTAAGTAGAAAAAAAAACAAGCAAACCCCATTTGCAAGGGCTAGAGTTCTTTGCTCCAGGAGAGTGCACTCCAGAATAAAACAAAAAGGCAACACAAGAGTTCAGTCTCTAAAGATAGTACTGCGGGTCTGGCAATACCAATGGCTTCCAGTTCTTGTCAAATGTATCTATGTGGTACACTGCATTGTCCTTGTCTTTCCTGCAAACAACCACCTTATCAGCAGGTATGTGCCTTCCCAGCATCCAGGACTCCTTACAGTCTTTAAAATGTTTAGTAACTGCAGCAGAACACGAATAGTACCTCCGGACCTGGGGCACCTTCAAGTGAGTCCATACAAAATCCACATACCACCGACATCTATGGACCTCTACCTCATATAAAAGTTCTTTTGGTAAGTACGGGTATTCTCATCCGTACTCACTTGCAACTCTTTGGTTGAACAACCTCTGTAACCGAGACAGCGGCGGCATGGTCGCTCGATCTCCCGTTCCTGGCAAAACTATGGTGTCTGGGTGTCAAGGCACTTTCACTGCCTCCGGACCACTCATGGAGGCCCGTAGTGACACTCTGGACACCTCGGCAACAGGTGCAGGCATCTCCAATGGTGGAAGGGTAGACAGTGGGATAGACTCCTCCTCAGGCTCCGGGACCTCCACCCGGGGTGTGGTGTCCCCAGTGAATATGGGTGAGTCCTTTTTCCTTCGGGACAAGGACAGGGGCATCTTATCCCAACCCTTCCACTCAAACAACTCATCAATGGCCACATCATCCCTCTGGATCGTAGACTGACTCCAGGTCAGAGGTATCACATTCCTCCGCCGGCAGGTAACTCCGGGTAGAGGATGAATCACTGCCTCTAACCAGTTCAAGGGCCCTGGGATCCCTAACCCAAGCATCCCCGACACTTCGGACCTTAGCCAAGGTCCCTTTCCCCGGCTTACCTCGGTCTGTAGCTGAAGCGGGATGTCCGGAACTTTTTCCCACGGAAGCATCCGATCCGGGCAAGTGCTGGGGTGTGACTCTACCACGGCCGCAGGAAGCTGTAACATAGCCGACCTTCCTCTTGGGCGGTGGGAGCGAGGACTCTGTAAATACCGAAACAGCATCCTCCGGTCTCTCGAACTCCGGTTCCTCAACAACTGGAACACTTTCACTCGCGACTTCCTCCGAAGTCTCAACAGTGCGCGCAGGGGTGAATGTAGAAGCTCTGGTTCCTTCTTCCAAAGTGGTGGCGCCTGTAAGGCAATTCAGGCGGAAGGCCCGAGGCTTTTCCGTAGGTTGCTCCACTTCATACAAGAACTCCTTACAGTGCTCACATCTCCCGAAGGGCTTAAGATGTACCACCAGTCCCTGGCATCCGGGACAAACCACTCCAAGGGCCTCCACTTCTCTGCATACATAATCCATGTGGCATTAGACGCCATGTCACTCACTTGCCGATTCATCGCACACTGTCTCTTTTGCGCCAAAGTCACCACGTGCAACTCTTCACATGGTGAGGCTCCTCCCATCTCCTGCAATGTTCGCGGGCTTCTCTTCTGTAAGCATGCCCACGAACTACACAGCATGGCTTGTCCTCGTGTCGCAGTCACCTTAAAATGGCCGACCTCCACGGAACTTCACAGGGGAACAAGTTCAAACTCCGGACTCGAGCCCCCACATGTAGCACACAGACCCCCTTTTACCTGCCTTGTTCTTCGGCTCTTCGCAGGAAGAAGGGGCACACCATGCCGCAAGCCCGTACCCTCCTGTATTATGAGGTTGAGCGGTGTTGTTGGTGGGTCATTTCACAGTTGAGCCAGAGAATGATTTTTCTCACCTGTGTGGATAACAGATTTGAGTACTTGCTTCCCCCAGTGAATAGAATGTCCACACTTGCTAGAACTCCAACAGAGAGTTTATTTCTTCTTTCAGCAAATAACAATCTCTTGATAGAAACAAAGGTTGGAGCAAGAAAGGGATAGCACAAGATGTGGGGAAAGGTCCAGGCACAATCCCAGTCCCTTCACTGTTCAGCTTCTCGAACAGACTCAGCCTCAAATGGATAGTCTACTTAGAACAAGACTAGCAGCCAAATGACACTCACGTTTTACTCAAAGTCTCTGCCACAGACCCGATGAAATTGGTAGGACCTCACCGATTAACCACGAACAGGCAGCGTCTGCCCCCTTTATCTCCTCTCCCAGCACGCACAGCAGGTTAACCCCGCCCCACCGTACGTTTGCCGAGAGGGGACACAAAAAGCACAGCCCTGTACTGGTGGTTCAACTCCAGCCTACCATGGCAGCGCCACCTGTAGGCCACAGGGAACTGTACACCAATATTCTCCCTGTGAATAAAATGGTTCTAAACCCTGACAAATCAAGGTGTTTGGGCATACTACCTCCCAAACACTCCCCTTAAATTGAGGACCCCGCTACAAGTGTAATTATCATATACAGTTACATAATAAAAGTCAAAATAAATTAATGCACAAATAGTAAATGTAAAAATGTTTGTATTTATATTTTTGCACAGTTTAGTATACAGTATACATTTACACAGCATACCAAATAGAATCATTATATACCCTTTAAAATAATATGTAATTGTTAAGGTGTGCAGATTATTCAGAGTTATTATCTATTTAACTCATGAATGTTGACACTGCTAAATTTGGCCTGGACAACTCTGCTCTCAATTTAGAAATGGTGCTGCCACCCCATCACGGGAAGCTACAATAGGTGGGCTTCATTGGCAGCTTCAACGGGTTTTTGTGGAATTTTGAAGATGACTAAGAGATAACTAAGTATAGATGCATGTATGATGAAGTGCCGCAGCACATATTTTTTGATAGTAGGCCATAGCCTTTTTTTTAAACACAGTCACTGTGCACACAGGAAATACAGCATGAATATTTATTTAGTAAAAATGAACTACAAACGGAAACAAGTGGAAGTCCAGTCAAAACCTAACTAAGCTTAAATCTACTCCGATGCCATCCTACGCCTAATCTATTTATGCTGTAAAAGGAAATATGCCTATACTTCCCTATTCTGAAGTTGTTCTGCTCCGGTCACATGATCGGCTTCCAGCCCCTGGTAGAGGAGGAACAGCATTCAACGGATGCCCCATAGTAAACCTATAGGTGACGTCATCACACACAGGCTCTGCTGTCGTCAATCTATCCTCTACACTGAAGCCGGCACTAGATAGATCATGTGACCAGACGGTTGCGATTTTAGAATAGCTAAGTATAGACATCTTTCCTCTTACAGGGTAGACAGAATAGGCTTAGAATGGAGGTGGGAGTAGATTTAAGCTGTGCCTCTGTGTGGAGGCAGCCAACTTGCTAGAGGAGCAGGACTTTAGCTTCCAGTTTTCATAGCTGCCTCATGATGATTGGTAACGTGATAACGGATGGTGAAATAATCAAGAAGCTGCAGGAGAGGTGCAGAAAACACAGGTCGACAGAATAGATGAAGCAGAAGCAGAGAGGACCTTGCACTGCAGGTTCTCAGGTATAGCTTTCTCTCCAGCAAGGGAAACAGAGAGCAGCACAGTAGTTGAATCATTAAATGTTATTACAAATATCCTGGGAGAAGCAGTCACAAGCAGCAGGGCCTAAGGCTGCTTTTACCGGCGCTATTGCGCTAAAAATAGCGCCTGCCATGCGCTCTGAAAGAGCCACTCTTTTCTATCCAGTGTGAAAGCCTGAAAGGCTTTCACACTGGAGCGTTGCGCTGGCAGTCACATCTTTGAGGCGCGGTAGGAGCGGTAAAAATACCGCTCCTATAGCGCCCCTGCCCATTAAAATCAATGGGGCAGCGCGGCCGTACCGCCTGCAAACCGCCGCTGCAGGGGCGTTTTGCGGGCAGGTTTAACCCTCTTTCGGCGCTAGTGGCCGAAAATCGTGGCAAACACGATGGTAAAATGACGCTAAAAATAGCGTTGCTTTACCGCCAGCGCTCCAAGCACTTCAGTGTGAAAGTACCCTAGAGGTTCCCATACACTGTTAGTTTTTTTTTTTTCGTTCAGCAAGTGGGCTGCACAAAAAAAAAAAAAAAAGATGCTGTATAAAGTGCATACAGCCATACACACAACAGCCATAATGTTTTTACAGCAGAATGAAGGGCAAAACTTTGACACTTTCTGATGGTGCTCAAGGTGGCATTCCCTTTCCTAGCTTCTGAGCTTCCTATTGGCCAGGGAAGCAGACCATTAGAGTGATGGACCAATTAGAGTGTGTGTGTGTGGGGGGGGGGGGGGATTGGGAAGCAAGGGCAAGCTCCAGCCCTACCCAGGAGTGCCAAAGACCAAGATCCTATGGAGCCACACGTGCATGCTGCACCTGTATTTGTATCTCCCTATACATCAACAGAAACACACAGCCCGATAGCCTAGGATAGCCTAGGATGTTAAGGCACTCCCTTGCTCCTCCCTCCTATTCCCTTCTCCCAGCTAACAGAATGGTTAGAGACTGCACTGTCCACTGTTAACTCTTTCCTGTGAGGACCGGAAGCTCAGGGAAGGTGCACAGAGAGCAGGAGCCAGCAGCATTGAACGTTTTAAACTGCAAGTGCTTGAGTAAGAAATTTATAAACAGTTTACTGGGAAATTTTTATTTTACTGTGGCTAATGTGTTAAGCTAAAAAATGCTAGGCTCATTCACATGTGCACCAGTACCCTGTGTTTATGCAACATTTTTTTATGCAGCAAGTTTCATAACCTCCCTTCAATGCCTGCCATGAATATTACAATGACACCACTCTGTGCTGTTCACACACGAGCATTAGTGTTGTATTGTATCGTGTTAAAAATGAAGCAGCATCTTGTTTTTATGAGGCATCAATGCTTGTCTGCCACCTCCACTGGTTTCAGTGGTAATGCTCTATAACTGCACCTTAAGGTGGATCTTCACCCTATAAACAAAAATGTAAAAGCCAGCAGCTTGCGAGGGGGGTCTACTGTGCTTGTGCACATAGGGATATACTTTGCCCGAAGGCGTGCTCACCAATGGGACCAGGCAGAGGCTGCGGTCATGAGAAGAAAAAAACATTAAGGCAGTCCCCGACTCAGAGATAAGTCACTTGTGTGCAGCAGTAATGTACAGAGTTCCTCCATAAGATGTTTCTTCCCATGACACTACACACTTGTAAATGATGTATATGTAGCACCCTCTAGTGTGCTAGAAAGGGTAGTGTACATAGTTTGTTAGTGTAGGTAAAGTAGCCTGGCTGAGAGCCAGGCTGGGATGAATCTGGGTCAGGGTGAGTGTCTCACGGAGGCTGGCATGACTGATCAAGCAGCATCTCTGTTACCTCCCTCTACTTGCTGGAACTTTTGAGAAACTTCCAGAAGAATGGGAGGGAGGTTAGGTGGAGCTGTCTGGAGTATTGATGAGGGCCTCAACCAATCCCCCACCATATTGGCTGGCAGGGGCATTCGGGTGAAAGCTGGAGATGGAGTGCTGAGAAGGCTGTCAGAGGCATTTGAGGGTATGCTCCAGGGACGTGCGTGAGGTCAGTGCCTGGTGAGGCACTGGCTAGTATCAGAGCCAGATACACACAGGTTACATATTCACAAGTTACGTATTTAATTCTCATTAGCTACCAACAGTCCTGATTTTATTAAAACAAGTCCTTATGTTGGTTAAATCAGTAAACGATGAGAACTAATGAACGTGCCATATATAATCTATACGGTAAAAGAAAAGAACCTGAACCATTCTCTGATTATATAGATTATGCACCAATGTGAAGCTCAGAACACAGGTTGGCAGGTGACCGAAGTGGTGCTGAATGGATGTCTGATGGACACCAAGCAGTGCTAGGCCACTCTCGTCCATGTTGGAATGTTGTACACCGCGCGGTAGGCTGCAACCTCTCCCTGTATGCATGGAGAGGTCCATCTCGCGTCAGGCCCAGCAGGAAGAGAACGCAGGTTGAGCCTTTCGCTTCTTTTATAGCTCCTCCCAGCAATCTCTCTGATGGTAGCAAAGAACTCTGGGATATGTGGTCCAAGTGTATAGTCATGCAAAGCAATTATCAGTCTGAGGAACTACTCATCCCACAATCTCTTTTGTTTGGCTCACAAATATGATGTCAGTTGATAACACTGGGCACTAGAGGGACATGCCATGCATAGAAAAACTGGAGGATCACAGTGCTTTGCAATTCTAGTCCACATTGCAACATCCTCCCCCCACTTGAAAGTCTTTGGTCCCTGAAGACAGAACATAACCTGTGGGATACTTTACTATGTCATAAGAACTGAATGATAAATCATCTGACAAACTAGAAGTGGCAGCAGCTAACAACTGACCCAACGAAGGATCTTCTAACAGTAAATTATATACCAAACAAACTATGAGGATCTTGCGAGCTACCTCTTTAAAAAAAATATATATATATACAAAAATGCATAGTGATAAATGACAGCTGCTAGCACTAATAACGTCTCATAAAGCCGTGTGATAACAATATAAATTAAAATTACTGTGCTGAGCTATCTCACTCATAATCTTCCCAACAATGAATTTAAAGTGCCAACATTGCATTATTATTATTATTATTATTATTATTAAAACATACAAATGTAGAACGTGACAATAATTAAACTAGCGAAAAAATATTAAATAAAGTCCTTAGTTTCTGTGATAAAATAATCCGTGATACTTGTCACACTCCACAAAAAAATAAAAATATTGACAAAAAACACTTAAAAGATTTATATATGGTGCCACAAACGTGAATCATAAAGTTCTACAGTGCATAAAACAGTGACGTCCTGATCAAATAAGGGTCAGTCCAACATAACTGGTATATAGGCCTTGTTAAATGTATAATTGTGACTCCATAAAAAAATGTGAAAATAACATGTTGCGGTGTCCACACTCAGGTGCTCCCCACCCTCAGGTAATGGCCACTCACCTCAGAGGAAGAGGCCATGGAGGAAGAAGAAGAGGAGGGCGTGGAGGAGAGAGGTGTGTCAGAATCACCAGTAGTAGCATTTTGGAGGTGTGGTGGCAGAACAACCTCCAACACTACTGCACCTTGTTCTGCATCCTTCCCAGTTGCCAGCAGAGTCACCCAATGCGGCGTGAAAGATATATAACGTCCCTGTCCATGCCTGCTGGACCATGAGTCAGTGGTAATATGCACCTTACCGCTGACCGCCCTGTCCAGCGAGGCCAAGACATTGCCTTCCACATGCCGGTAGAGCGCCGGAATCGCCTTCCGTGAGAAAAAGTGGTGTTTGGGAACCTGCCACTGAGGAACCGCACCTTCCACAAACTCACGGAAGGGGGCCGAGTCTACCAACTGAAAAGGCAGCAGTTGAAGTGCTAGCAATTTAGCCAAGCTAGCATTCAACAGCTGGGCAGCAGCTGAGGCAGGGAAATTTGCCTGGTACAATCTGACGTCGGTGTACCGATAGCAGATTGCCCGCAATACTTGGCTGTGACACACTTAATTCTACACCTTCGTTCCTCTCAGTGCAGGTTTCAGAGAGGACTGAAGGTATAGTGGGGTTAAAGATCCCAGCTGATGAGGAGCAAGGAGAGATCCGCTTTGTTCTTTGGTGTGGGTCTTTTTTGTATGCTTGCCAACGGACTGCATGGCAGGTCGACATATGTCTGGTCAAGCACGTGGTGCCCAAGCGGCTCATGTTTTGGCCATGCGAGATACGCTTCAGACATATGTTACAAATAGCAATGGTGCGATCTGCTGCACACGTCTCAAAAAAGGCCCACACCAAAGAACTTTTGGAATAACGCGCAGAGACAGCAGCGTCCTGAACATGCGGAACACTGCGGTGTGATGCAGTCGGTTAGCTGCCCTTAAGCTGGCCCCTGGAGGGCATCCTGCCTCGTTGGAGATGTGCCTCCTCCTCCTCCTCTCTCCTATCAGGCACCCACGTAGAGTCAGTGACCTCATCATCCCCTCCCTCCTCATCACTGGAGCAAATCTGGCAGTATGCTGCAGCTGGGGGAACATGACTGCCAGATTGCTGTCCTTGTTGGGCACCCCCTCTCTCTGGGCTCACGTTACTGCCTTCCTCTAGCTGGGTACCATCATCGGAGCCTTCAAAACTCTGGGCATCCTCCTGGAGCATGTACCCAACACTGTGGTCAAACAGTTCGGAAGGAGTAACTGATGCCATTGAGCCAAGGGAAGAGGCCGCTTTGGCAGCTGCTTTGCCAGACAAAGTACCCTGAGCCTGGGTAAGAGAGGATGAGGAGGATGAGGACGGCTTGGTCATCCACTCTATCAAGTCTTCGGCATGTTGTGGCTCAACATGGCCAGCTGCCGAAAAGAAGGACAAGCATGTCCCACGGCCACGTGCTGATGAGGATGCACCGTGTCCACGACCAGCATTGTTGCCTCTAGACACAGAGCCTGCTTGCCCTCTTTTATTGGCTCGTGACTGTCTGCCTCTCCTTCTTGGCCTTCCAGACATACTAATGGCCTGCAGTGAGATGTAGCTGCACAAAGCTGGGATTTATATATACTGATTATACTGCAGCTAGCAGAATCAACTGCCTGCCTGTGGTATTAATATGATCAGAACACCAGCAATTGTCTTCAGGTATTTTTAGGTGCACACTGTGCAAAGGACACAGTACACTAACTGTAAATACTGAAGCTGCCTGTGGTATTAATATGATCAGAACACCAGCAATTGTCTTCAGGTATTTTTAGGTGCACACTGTGCAAAGGACACAGTGCACTAACTGTAAATACTGAAGCTGCCTGCCTGTGGTATTAATATGATCAGAACACCAGCAATTGTCTTCAGGTATTTTTAGGTGCACACTGTGCAAAGAACACAGTACACTAACTGTAAATACTGAAACTGCCTGTGGTATTAATATGATCAGAACACCAGCAATTGTCTTCAGGTATTTTTAGGTGCACACTGTGCAAAGGACACAGTGCACTAACTGTAAATACTGAAGCTGCCTGCCTGTGGTATTAATATGATCAGAACACCAGCAATTGACTTCAGGTATTTTTAGGTGCACACTGTGCAAAGGACACAGTACACTAACAGTAAATACTGAAGCTGCCTGCCTGTGGTATTAATATGATCAGAACACCAGCAATTGACTTCAGGTAGATTTAGGTGCACACTGTGCAAAGGACACAGTACACTAACTGTAAATACTGAAGCTGCCTGCCTGTGGTATTAATATGATCAGAACACCAGCAATTGACTTCAGGTATTTTTAGGTGCACACTGTGCAAAGGACACAGTACACTAACAGTAAATACTGAAGCTGACTGCCTGTGGTATTAATATGATCAGAACACTAACAATTGACTTCAGGTAGCTTTAGGTGCACACTGTGCAAAGGACACAGTACACTAACTGTAAATACTGAAGCTGCCTGTGGTATTAATATGATCAGAACACCAGCAATTGTCTTCAGGTATTTTTAGGTGCACACTGTGCAAAGGACACAATATACTAAGGCCCCTTTCACACAGAGGTGTTTTTGCGCTAAAAATAGCACTGTAAAAACGCCTGAAATAATCCTGCCCCAGCATTTTCAATGTGAAAGCCCTGAGGGCTTTCACACTGAGGTGTTATGCTGGCAGTGCGTCGAAAAAAATCCTGCAAACAGCTTTTTTGGAGCATCTTTGGGGCGCATAAAATAGCGCTGTAAAAACGCCTATCCTCATTGAAATTAATGAGTACCGCTGTAAAACGCGGTAAAAACGCCCAGAAGCTGTGGGAAGGTCACATGACCGCAGTAGAGTAGAGGATTGTGGGATACCAAATAATCCTTTTTACCGCAAAAACACGGTAAAAACGCATAGGCGTTAGCGCCATTTTTAGTGCTAATGCGGTAAAACGCGGTAATAACGCTAATCATTTTTAGCGCGTTATTCCAACGCCTCAGTATGAAAGAGGCCTAAGTGAAACACTGCAGCTAGAACAATCACCTGCCTGCCTGTCAGTTTAGAGAATAACAGGAACGGATCTAGCTAAACTGAATACAGTGTATAAATATATATACACAACACCTAGGATGCATATATATCCTCTACACACTGTAACTGCAGCTAACTGACTCGCCTGCCTGCTCTATCTAACTCAATATAAATGACACTGTATCTCTCTCTCTGTAAGCTCTCTCTTTAACCACCGCAACACACTACACAAGGCCGCCACGGAGGCGGCCTTATATAGTGTGGGGCATGTACTAAACCCCCTGAGACATAATTAGCCAAAGCCACCCTGGCTTTGGCCAATTATGGCTCTCCGTTTTTTGCGCGCTGTGATTTGCCAAAGCATGCAGGTCATAGTGCATGCTTGGCCAATCATCAGCCAGCAATGCACTGCGATGCCGCAGTCAATTATGGGCCGTGACGCGCCACTCGAATTAGGCGCGAACGGCCCATAGTGTTTGCAATTCGGCGAACAACCGAACAGGCGATGTTCGAGTCGAACATGGGTTTGACTCGAACTCAAAGCTCATCCCTAGTCTTACAGATCCAACCAGAAGTGGGAGTGGTTACCTGTCAAGATCAGGTACCTGCCCCCCCCCCAAAAAAAAAGACATTTCGAAAACTGCAAGAGGAAGGGGGGTGGAACTTTCCCTTTTGGGTGAAGTTTCGCTTTAACCATGCCTCCCAACTTTTTGAGATGGAAACACTAAGGGACACTTATTAGTAAATGTATGAAGGCATAGGACACCCTTCCTGCCATGCCCCCTTAAATGAGACCTATAGAAAAGAAAAGGTTGGTTAAACCCACAAGTGCTTTTTTTGACCACTACTATTACATTATACTGGCTTTTAAATTTTACAAATGCAAACATTTTGAAACTGGATGAAAGGTTTAGCGCCAGGAAACACTTTTTGAAAGATAAATAGTGCATTTTATATACAACTATATGGATCAGACCAAAATGAGGGACAAATGAGTAGGACAGTGGGACAGAGGGACTTTGTTCCAAATCAGGGACAGTCTCTCGAAATCAGGGGCAGCTGGGAGATATGACTTTAACCACACCTATAACATGTATGGTGTATTAGTGAAGCATTTATAAAGTGTTAACTGGGTGCTGGGGGAGAGGCAGTGGAGGTTCCTGTATCCCAGAATGCACAGGGGAAAAAAAGAGCAGCTCCAGTCACTTCTTGGTTGTAAACCGTGTGTTTACACCATTTGCTTCTGTGTGCAGGCAAAGGCACCAAGCCAGCCAGAAACCCTAACAGAGCCAGGCAGGAGCAGAGGCATCGAGCATTATTGCCAGTGGCAAAGCTTTTTGTGTCAGTAAAGTTGACCTGGACCAGGCAAAGTGTCAAAGAGATCAAAGTATATGTATCCATCATGCAGAGAACTTACAAAAAAATCTGCTATCACACCACAACCTAACACCACCTCAAAGAATATCATTTGCTCGACATCACTTTCCCTTTAAGCACTTCCCACTTGAAAAACTGTGCTTCCATGGTTATTTATCAAGCATTCCTGAAACTTTTTCAACACAATGAAAACACATCATAAACACATCATAATAGCTATCAGAGCATAATGAGCATTGCTTCGTACTTCATAGTCAGCACACATGTGAAGGAGTTCTAATGGTATGAGAAAAAAAATTCTGCCATGTAATGTACATATTGTATTCTTTATGTGTATTGGCGATGTATCAGCAAAATGTTTAATGTGTCTTTTGTATTTCAAAAGAAGAGTAATCTTACCTGAAACTAATGGATTATAAAGTGTCTATATAAAAGAGGTGATCTTGACCAAATGGTAATGGACTAACCACTTGTTTTAAAGTGTCTGTAGTGCTATTAAAGGACATGCATTTTTTTTTTAAAGTTTTTTTATTAGCCAAATGTACATACATGTCAAGAACTGTGACAAACAGAATACAATCTGACGTGCATTCATCATTTAAGCAGTGCAAAGACATACATTAAAGATCTCTTTGGTGTTGTTTCAGTGCCGGTTCACACTACAGCGACATGAAAGTCGGCATGACTTTGCGAAGCAACTTGAGGCAACTTCAAGTCACCTCCAGGACAGGCGACTTTGCCAGTGGCCAATCAAACAATAATCAGCCCTGTGGGAGGGAGGGGTTTGCCTGAGAAAACTATTTTCTCTTCCTGTAAAGTTGCTTCAGTTAAGACACTGATCCGACATTGGAGGCGACTTCCATTGAAATCAATGGGTACAAGTCGCCTAGAAGTCACCTTGAAGTAGTACAGGAACCTTTTCTGAAGTCGGAGCGACTTCAGTAGTGTGCATTAAGATGGCTCTCATTCACTTTAATGTAATTTCTCATGTCGCGGGACTTGGGGCGACACAAGTCGGATCCCAAGTCGCGGTAGTGTGAACGGGCACTAAGTGTACATTAAAGCCTCGTACACACGACCGATTTTCTCGTCCAAAACCGGCAAGAAAAGTGCCGCGAGAGCTTTTTTCTCGAGAAAAACGTTTGTGTGTATGGTTTTACGACGAGAAAATTGCAGTGAATCTCAACGAGAAAATAGAGAACCTGCTCTCTATTTTCTCGTCAGGATTCCAGATTTCCTCGTCGTGTTTCTCGTCGGCCTGTTTTGTGACGAGAAAATGGTTCGTGTGTATGCTTTAACGAGTCTTTCAAAAGCGCGCATGCTCAGAAGCAAGTATGAGACGGGAGCGCATCTTCTGGTAAAACAAGCCTTCGTAATGGAGATAGCACATTCGTCACGCTCGAAATTATTGCATCGTTTAAATGTTGTGCATTGAAATCTTCTTTAGAATGTTACATTAATCAAAACGAAAGAACTTCTTTTGCTGCTGATATTCACACAGAGTTATGACTATATTTTTTTAACCTTTTTCATGCTGCTCTTAAGAAGATTTATGTGTATTATATTGTGCAAATTTTTATGAATATTTAACATTTTTATATTTTTCAAACTGATGTTAATTTTAATTTCGCAATGTTTTGATAGTGATCTCCCATTGAATATTTTAATATATAGTTGTTAAATTTTACACCCTCTTTTTGGGAAATCAGATTCTTTTATTTTTTAGGGGGGTTGTTATCTGTCCCTTTTTTTGTCAGTCAAATGTCTCTGCTTACTCCAAAGCTAAATTTTAAATTTTTACAAATACACATAGTCAAGTATGAACTTAAACAAAAATAACATTTATTCATGTTTCAAATAAAATAAAGAGAAGGCAGCGCTGGAGAACCTGCTGCCATTTGTGCATCTCAGGGACCCCAGACCACACATCAACCCTGTGTGGACACTAAAATTGGGAGCTTGAGAAGGCCAACATTTCTGAGCACAATCTGATGCTGGCCTCCCAGAGGTCAGGAACAGCAGCAGGTGAGATATATGTCCCAAGTGTGTGGTACTACAACAGGCTGCCTTCTGTCCGACCACAATGAAGCAAGGCCATCACTTCCTCGTCTTCCTGGCAACCTTCCCTGCAACCTTTCCTGAAGCCTTCCCTGCAGCCTTCCTTCTTCGTTTGGCTGGAGGCTGGGCCACTGGAGGGGTACTCCTGTCAGGAGGAGGAGGAGGAGGTGGAGGAGAAGGGGGTGGCGCAGAAGAACAAGGTGGAGGTGGAGGAGAAGGGGGTGGGGCTGAAGAACAAGGTGGAGGGGGAGGTGGAGGAGAAGGGGGTGGGGCGGAAGAACAAGGTGGAGGAGGAGGTGGAGGAGAAGGGGGTGGGGCAGAAGAAGAAGGTGGAGGTGGAGGAGGAGGTTGAGGTTGGGACAGTTGTGCCACCTCACAAATTGATGTATTGGGGGTAATTTTTCCCATCACCCCCTTGTTGAGCAAGGTGATGAGCAGGGGCTCGCATAGGAGGCGTTGCTCCATGCTCATCACCTTGAACTTTGCCTCCACTAGGCCGGCAATGGCCTCTTCAGGGGATGTGGGCTCTTTGAGGGTGGCATGGGCCTCTTTAATAAGGGCCATTGCTGCCTCACTGGTGGTCCTGTCCCTCCTGCCTCTTTTGGGAAATCGGATGGGAGGCACCTGTGATCTGGTGCTTCTCCTTTGCCCTGCCACCTCCTGGCTGCCACTGGGCCCTGCCACCTCCTGGCTGCCACTGGGCCCTGCCACCTCCTGCCTTCCACTGGGCCCTGCCACCTCCTGGCTGCCACTGGGCCCTTCCTCCTCCTGCCTGACAGTTTCCAGACCCTCCTCCTGGCTGATTTCATCCTGTGTATGAAAAAGGGACATAGTTTAATATGTTGCTTTAATCTTTGCCTCAAAATTTATAATCATGATTGAAGCAATTAGAATGTAAATCCTGAAATCAGTTTCTAAAATTTAAAACTACATCAGATTGACTATTTAGCACCCAATTAAGTGCAGACTAATGTCTAGAGATCTTGATTTCACTTGTGGAACTCTAAATAGTTTATGTTTGTCATCTTGACATATTTGTCAAACATTAAGTTTATCCCAATACATTTTCATTTAATACTATACCTGGCTCCAGATGGCCAAATCAGGATCATCCAGGATGGCTGCCTCCTCTTGCTCCAGAGAATGCTCAGGTTGGCTGCAGGGAAGTCTGGGGGGAAGAGTGGAGAGTGATGGCCTTGCCTCAATGTGGTCATCCAGAAAGGACATCCTGCTGTAGTACCACAAATTCGGGACATAAACATCATCTGCTGCTGCTCCTGACCTCTGAGAAGCCAGGACCTTAGAGCGTTCAGTCCTGTAGGTGCCTCTCAAGCTCCCAATTTTAGTGTCCACTTGTTTTGCTGTGGCTGTGGGCACCTTGGTATGCACAAATGGGAGCAGGGTCTCCAGCGCTGCTTTTCTCACCCCTCTTTTTATGTGGATGGGGTTTTTCGTCTCCCACAGAGCGGGCAGCTCCCTTACCCGGTCTATAAATTCCGCCAGGAAATCTCTATCACTAATGAAGACATTCATATTGTATCTGCAAGTAAAATAAATAATATATAACTAATGTGAGGCAAACAGTCTAACCTCCTTAACATCGTAGTAACCATATATATCCTACAACATTCTCAAGACAGTATAGGCCAACTATTTGTCCATCTCACAAAATCACATACCTTCGTTCGCACGTCCGTCACTTGAACTCCTCTCTCCGCACACCGAACGTAGTATAGTCACATGTGTGTTTGCTATATATACACCACGCATGCGTCAAACTACGAACACGTCGCTCCGCACACGTCGCCCGCCCACGACGTTCTAACTAACATCTTTTCCCCGCCCCTTCTCTTTCGGCACGCAGACAGATATGGCAGATTTACAGCAGGTGTCTGATAATTCCGCAACTAACGAGGAGGAGACAAGCCCAGAGACCGAGGAAACGTCACGATCAAGGAGGAGATTCAAGGCATCTAATATGTCTTTTGCGGAGATGGCGGAGATGGTGGACATCTTGCTCAATTCTGATTATGACGCAAAGCATGGGCCGTATAGCAAACCAAATAGAAGGAAGGCCAAAATCCTGAGGAAAGTCGTGAAGAGTCTGAAGACGAATTTCGGGGTGAAACGCTCAAATGAGCAGCTCAGAAAGAGGTGGTCAGACCTCAAACTGAGGGAGCCAGAGCAGTTAAGGAGCATTAAGAGAATGCTGTCAAAAAGTAAGTAAAATGTACACTTTTCTGCTATTAATGTTTTTCTCAACTTACATGTTGCTCCTTTTTTGTGATTTTATCATATTGGACTCCCTTCCATAATTTAATAATTTGAACTTGGTTTGGCACAGTAATCGTTCGTTACGTTACAGACACTTCGTTCGGCCACTATCCGCTGTTTTGGCTTATTTTATAGCCACAAAAGTAATTAGACATCTGCGTGTTTTTTTAACATTTTTGTTCCAAATTTTTAGGCTAGATGATGTGTTTGTAAAGAGAATGAAATGCAAACTTTAGTCAGTGTAAAGTAGAGGACACTCAACAGCTGCTTCCACATCTGTACTTTGGAGCACTATAGTGTGGGCCACCAGACCCGCCTTTTTTGGGTGTCCCACACAGGTGCATTAGTGATTTTTTGTGGTGCCTCCATGTCTAAAAACTGACAGCCAAAGGTGAATACTAAACATAGTTTTGGTTCCAAATAATGCATTCATCTTTAAATTCCGCACAAACATACACTTGTACCCCACTTCCAAACAATTTAGCCTGTTTTTATTTTTCATAGCGAATTTCAGTGTGATAAATAGACCTTTTGTTTGATTATCATAGGGGAGAGAAGACTGGGAGGAGAACACTCCAGGGAGCACAGGAACCCCACAGCTTCACAACAACCCCAAACTCCCAAAGACCCACAACCGAAGGATGTTGAGGAAGTTGAGGTGGAGGAAGGAGAAGTGCAGGAAGGAGAGGTGGATGACGTTGTGGAACTGGTCACCACAACAGGTCAGTATCTGACACCACAGCTTCAGGTAAGAGATGTAGGCCTGCAGAGTTATAATACCTTTTTATTTTGTTTTTAGGGGATGTAAATGTTGTGGTGAAGGATAGTACACGTTTCTCTGCTGACAGTGCCCTCCGAATAATACAGCAAGTGATGGAATGTAGCTCGGAACTGGACAGAATAAAACAAATAATTCATGTGATGGATCAAACATTTAAAGACATTCTAGATGTTTTGGGGAGAATCGAATAAGTCAACCAAACCCCCATTTTTTTTCAGGAATGACTGTTCATCAACCTTTTATACTGTTTTTGACAATGCAACCAGCCAAAAATTGAATATGCACACAGTGTGTCAACATGTGCCATCTGCCATCAGGGGATATCCATGTACGTCTTTTGGGGGTGCAACCCCTTCCTCGTATCTAAAGTAGGTGAACTGAGGAAGGGGTTGCACCCCCAAAACACGTCCATTGATCACCCCTGATGGCAGATAGCACATGTTGACAATAGGGATCAGGAGTCTCAAATCCCTAGTGGAAAATAATACAAAATGTGTGCATATTCAATTTTTGGCTGGGCAAGGGGTGGCAAGACCCCATATTAGGACGGGCACATAGAGACATAGTTTGTGTAAGTGAATGTGTCAGATTGCTCAGAGGTATCCAATGTTGTAATTTTTGGAATGCAACTGTTTTTGTATTTTCCTAAGAAAATAATTGGCGGTTTGTGGCCAGGAAAAAAAAAATAATAAAAAAAAGGAACATGTGTGTGAATGTGCACAGAGTAAAATGTTTGAACAGAAACAACGGGTAGCTTCTTTTTTCAATACGCTCTAACCTTATTTGTGTTTTTTTTAAGGTTACATAGTGAAATGGTTGTTATTTACTAAAGGAAAATACACTTGGCACTACAAATGCACTAAGACAAACTAGGAGACAGGAAACAAACCTAAGTTAAAATTAGAAATCAGAATTTTATTTAACTCATTCTCCAGGAATCTTTAGCCATAGCCTGGCATAGGAATTGCCCCCCATATATTTGTCCCGAACCTCACGGGCATTTTGGGGGGGCAAGCCAGGACGGGCAGATTCCAGGCCTGGCAGGGGATTAGCAGGTGAAAGTCCAGCCTCAGGCAATACTGAGGCCATATATGAATTGGATTTTCTGCTGAGAAAATTGTGTAGCACACAGCAGCATAAAACTACATAGTTTATTTTGTAGTCCGCCAAGTGTATGGAAGTCATAAAAATGCGGAACCGGCTGGCCATTATGCCGAAGGCATTTTCAACGACTCTTCGGCCCCTGGCCAGCCGGTAATTGAACACCCTCTTCTCTGGGGTCAGGGTCCTGTGAGGAAATGGCCTCATAAGATGCGGTCCAAGTCCAAAGGCTTCATCAGCCAAGAAAACAAAGGGGAGTCCTTCAATATTCCCTGCATCCGGTGGCAATGCAAGGTCGTCACTCTGGAGACGGAGGGCAAACTCCGTCTGGATGAAGGATCCCCCATCGGACATCCGGCCATTCTTCCCTACATCAACATAGAGGAATTCATACCGTGCTGACACCACCGCCATCAGCACAATGCTATGAAATCCCTTGTAATTGAAGTAGTAGGACCCAGAACGGGGTGGCGGCACGATGCGGACGTGCTTCCCATCTATGGCACCACCGCAGTTGGGGAAGTCCCACCGAGTGGCAAACTCCGATGCCACAGTCTGCCATTCCTGTGGCGTGGAAGGAAGCTGGGGAGTCAAACAAGATGAAAGAAAATTAGAATTTAAAAATATTACATTACAAGGAGATTATAATAAAAAAACATTAGAGGCCAACATCAATCAAATTCTACGTTTATTAAGGTGTTTTCAATAAGTATAATGGAAGGCTCATGTTTCATATTCATCACCCCCTCTGATGGTCCATTAATACATTATTTTGGGGGGGGGGTAGATGTGTTTGGCCACAGGATAGCAGTGCAGTGGCGGTGCGTCCAGAGTGGGTGCTGGAACACTGCCCCCTCTCTCCTGTGCCCGTCACTCAGAACAATACATAGGTTCTTGCCTTGCATTAACCTATGTATTGTCAATGCCGCCCACTATTCAGGTGGATGGCCCCCTGTTAAGCGACCAACATATGAATAACTGCAGCATTTATGGGGTGAAAATTGCATATCAGAAACAGGGAGGCAAATAGGCTTGCACATTACAGCCTGAGGGATGTAATTGGCTTCATAAAAGTTAAATAGGGGACGCAGGGGGGGGGAGCATTCCTTGGGTAAACACTGACAGGCTGCTCTGCCAATCATGTTCACCAAGTCTGTTTAATGGTAACATGATTGGCTGATGCAACATCAAGGGAAGGAGAAGACATCAAGGACAGAAGAAGGATGGCGCTGACCACAAGAAGGTATGTGCAGGGCTGGGGACAAAATGGCTGCATTGGAGGGGACAAAATGGCTGCATTGGAGGGGACCAAATGGCTGCATTGGAGGGGACCAAATGGCTGCATTGGAGGGGACCAAATGGCTGCATTGGAGGGAACAAAATGGCTGCATTGGAGGGTTACAAAATGGCTGCATTGGAGGGTTACAAAATGGCTGCATTGGAGGGGACAAAATGGCTGCATTGGAGGGGACAACTGGGGGCGTTTAATAGGCACCTTTGCAAAAATGGAGGAAGTTTATTTCCTAAATTGGGGTTGGACCCCCAAACATTTGTTGCAACAGGTGCCCCTGCTGGAAAGGTTAGTGAAGGGAAATATGCATGGAGGAGAAAAAAGGGGCAATCTAAAGCTTCCAGCATGCATGGGGACAAAGGGGACATTCTCAGCATATTACAATCATGGTAATTAGGGAAGGATGAAAGAAATACAATACATTAGCATACATGTAATACATAAAATGTGATGTTAAAGGAGAAAACTTACCCTAATATAGTCCTCCTGCAGGACTTGTATAATGGCAGAACAGGTGTCTGGGATTATGAGGCCCAGAGCCTGGGGGGAGATGCCTGTCGTGAACTTCAAGTCCTGAAGACTTCTCCCTGTCGCCAGATAACGTAACGTGGCGATGAGCCTCTGCTCAGCACTGATGGCTTCCCGCATAACGGTGTCCTGCCTGGTAATATAGGGGGACACCAAAGCCAACAGTTCCTGAAAAACGGGGTCAGACATCCGCAGAAAATTCCTGTAGTCCTTAGGATTATTCTCGACTATCTCCCGCAGCAGAGGCATGTGGCAGAATTGGTCCCGCTGGAGCAACCAATTCTTGGTCCATGAACTCCTCCTCACACCATTCATGGACTGGTCTTGGTCCAAAACAAGCAGACCAACACCAAGCGCACGCACAGCACGAACTCGACGACGAGAACGTCCAGGCGACATGGCTAGGAAACGGTCGTCTTATCAGAACGTACAGAACAGAACGCACTTTAGAACAGCAAGGCCTATGAATAACGAACTGAAAATCAGAAACGAACGGGCAAGAACGCACTGTAAAACAGATACGACCTGCCTAGACGCCCTGAAAGTCAAGATACGAACCCACAAGCACAAACTGAACCTCAGAAAACGAACTGAAAAGCACGAAGACTGAAAAGCGCGAATCGTCTCTTCCCAAACTTTTACTTCACACGCGGTAACACGAGATCAGCAAAAGCAGCCCAAGGGGTGGCGCCAAGAAAATTGATCTTCCCCTTTATAGTGCCGTCGTACGTGCTGGAGGTGAGCGCGGAGAACAACGAGGAAATTGGGAAATGTCAGTGTGTACGCATAGAAAGCTTGACGAGAAACTCGTCAAGGTTAACAAGAATCTCGTCGAAAAAAACGACGTGTTTTTAACGACGAGAAACTCGGTCGTGTGTACGAGGCTTCAGCCCTTTTTTTGTTTTTTTGTAAAAGTAAAACAACATTAGTCATAACATGTGCTCCTATAAAAAGAAACACAATGGTCATGTAGTCCAACAAACATCGAGGGTAAACTCCCTCATAAACTCTTGTGCTGTGTGCTGTTCTCCACCCATCACCAAGATCCCCCATTCAGTGTCCCAAAAAAAAAAAACACATTAAATGCCAGTTTGCACTGTGTCTCTAGAGTTGATCCACTTTCCCCAAATTCTATTAAATTTCTTAGAACATCCCCTAGAATCGTACGTCATTTTATACATATTAATATTGGCATTGACCAGGCTTTTCCAGGCAATCAGCGTGAGATGATCCCTCTTAATCCAGTGAAGAGCAATTGATTTTCGAACATAATAAAAGAGTAGTCTTAGTAGCAGTCTCATATTGTTACTCATGACTTCATCTTCTATGACTCCCAGCAGTCCCAGCAGTGGGCTACAGATGTTTGGTAGATCGAATGTGTCCGCAATGAACTGAGTCACTTGCGACCACAACGGTCGCACCATATTACAGTCCCATACCATATGAATAAAGGATCCTTGTGCTACTAAACATTTATGACACATTGGGTCAGCTTTCCTCCCTATCTTATAGAGCCAGAGCGGGGTATAGTACATTTGGTGTAAGTATCGGAGTTGTATCAATTTATCCCTAGCAGAGATAACCGTGGGCACATATGAGGCCAACACATTCTCCCACTGTTCCTCTGTAAATTGTGGTATAATCTCCCGCCATCTGTCCCCAAGTTTTCTTTCTTTCGGGTTTACTTTTCCCGTGAGCGTATTATAGTAGGTAGAGATCAATTTAGTGTGATCAGGAGTCACAAGGAGTTTTTCTAATTTGGAATTTTCAAGAGATACCGTCCCGTCCCGAACTGAGCGCGGGCAGCGTGTTTCAGTCTAGTGAACTGGAAGGCCCATGTCTCTGGGATACCCAAGTCTCTCTTCAACTGTACAAATGATTTCTATTCACCATTATCATATAGTTGATGGAGATACACAAGGCCAAATTTGGCCCATCTATGGCCATTCTCTAAGTGGAAAAATTCCTTCAAACAGGGGTTAAACCACAGTGGGGCATTGGGTGATAGATGGAGAGGAGTATCTGCTATATGTTTCATACATATCCCCAGGATTCGCTTAGCAGATTTGAGCATCTCTCTACCTCCCACTGTGAGCACCTCCCCCCTAAAGAAAAAGTTTAGTAAGGTTTCATAAGAATTTACCACTGTCGCTTTAACCACAACTGCAGCATTGTTCAGCTGTGGAAACATTCGCCAGTGAATATGTACCATTTGCGAGGCCAGGTAATAGAGGCGGACAGGGATGAGCCGAACACCCCCCTGTTCGGTTCGCACCAGAACCTGCGAACAGACAGAATGTTTGCGTGAACTTTAGAACCCTATTAAATACAATGGACTCGAACGTTCGAAATCTAAATTGCTAATTATAAAGGCTAATATGCAATTTATTGTCCTAAAAAATGTTTGGGGCCCCGGGTCCTGCCCCAGGGGACATGTATCAATGCAAAAAAAAGTTTAAAAAATAGACGTTTTTAAGGGAGCAGTGATTTTAATAATGCTTAAAATGAAAAGGTAAAAGTGAAATTTTCCTTTAAATTTCGTACCTGGGGGGTGTGTATGATATGCATGTAAAGTGGCGCATGTTTCCCATGCTTAGAACTGTCCCTGCACAAAGTGTCATTTTTGAAGGAAAAAAAGTCATTTAAAACTCACTCGTGGCTATTAATGAATTGTCGGCTTTTATCAATACATAGAAAAGTCATTGATAAAAAAAAGCGTGGGGGTTCCCCCAAATTCAATTACCAGGCCCTTCAGGTCTGGAATGGATATTAAGGGGAACTCCGTCGCAAATTTAAAAAAAAAATGGCGTGCGGTTCCCCCTAAATATCCATACCGGGCCATTCAGATCTGGCATGGATTTTAAGGGGAACTCCACCCCAAATTTAAAAAAAAATGGCGTGGAGTCCCCCCAAAAATCCATACCAGACCCTCAGACCCTTATCCGAGCACGCAACCTGGCCGGCCACAGGGGAAAGGTGGGGACGAGAGAGCGCCCCCTCCCTCCTGAACCGTACCAGGCCACATGCCCTCAACATGGGGAGGATGGGGATGGGGACAAGGGCCTCATCCCCACAACCCTTGCCCGGTGGTTGTGGGGGTCTGCGGGCAGGGGGCTTATCGGAATCTGGAAGACCCCTTTAACAAAGGGGACCCCCAGATCCCGGCCCCCCCTATGTGAATTGGTAGGGGGTACATTGTACCCCTACCATTTCACGAAGAAAGTGTAAAAAAATGTAAATAAAAACACACAAACACCTTGGAAAAGTCCTTTATTAAAAAAAAAAAAAAAAAACATTCCAGCGATGAAATCCAGTGTCCCGCGGCGATCCCGATGTCCAGCGCTGTCCGTCATTGGTTGTGCCTGAACGGACCTGATGGGGAACTTCCTCCTCAGTGTTTTAAATGTATAGACCCGCCCCTTCTAAAGTTCCCCATCAGGTCCGCTCTACGAGGGGGCGGACCTGATGGGAACTTCCTTCACTGTGTAATACGTGAATAGACCCGCCCATTCTAAAGTTCCCCATCAGGTCCGCTAAGTGGACCAGATGCGGAACATGAGAAGGGGCAGGTCTATTCACGTATTACACAGTGAAGGAAGTTCCCATCAGGTCCGCCCCCTCGTAGAGCGGACCTGATGGGGAACTTCCTTCACTGTGTAATACATGAATAGACCCGCCCCTTCTCGCGTTCCGCATCTGGTCCGCTGAGCGGACCTGATGGGGAACTTTAGAAGGGCGGGTCTATACATTTAAAACACTGCGGAGGAAGTTCCCCATCAGGTCCGCTCAGGCACAACCAATGACGGACAGCGTTGGACATCGGGATCGCCGCGGGACACTGGATATCGTCGCTGGAATGTTTTTTTTTTTTTTTGTTTTTTTTTAATAAAGGACTTTTCCAAGGTGTACCCCTTACCAATTCACATAGGGGGGGGCCGGGATCTGGGGGTCCCCTTTGTTAAAGGGGTCTTCCAGATTCCGATAAGCCCCCTGCCCGCAGACCCCCACAACCACCGGGCAAGGGTTGTGGGGATGAGGCCCTTGGCCCCATCAACATGGGGATATCCTCCCCATGTTGAGGGCATGTGGCCTGGTACGGTTCAGGAGGGAGGGGGGCCGCTCTCTCGTCCCCCCCCTGTTCCCCTGCGGCCGGCCAGGTTGCGTGCTCGGATAAGGGTCTGGTATGGATTTTTGGGGGGACTCCACGCCATTTTTAAAAAATTTTGGGGTGGAGTTCCCCTTAAAATCCATGCCAGATCTGAAGGGCCTGGTATGGATATTTAGGGGGAACCGCACGCCATTTTTTTTTAATTTGCGGCGGGGTTCCCCTTAATATCCATTCCAGACCTGAAGGGCCTGGTAATTGAATTTGGGGGAACCCCCACGCTTTTTTTTTTTTTTTTATCAATGACTTTTCTATGTATTGATAAAAGCCAACAATTCATTAATAGCCGCGAGTGAGTTTTAAATGACTTTTTTCCCTTCAAAAATGACACTTTGTGCAGGGACAGTTCTAAGCACGGGAAACATGCGCGACTTTACATGCATATCATACACACCCCCCAGGTACGAAATTTAAAGGAATATTTCACTTTTATTGTTTCACTTTAAGCATTATTAAAATCACTGCTCCCGAAAAAACGGCAGTTTTTAAAACTTTTTTTTGCATTGATACATGTCCCATGGGGCAGGACCCGGGTCCCCAAACACTTTTTAGGACAATAACTTGCATATAAGCCTTTATAATTAGCACTTTAGATTTCTCCCATAGACTTTTCGAATTTGCCGCGAACACCCCAAATTGTTCGTTGTTCGGCGAACGGGCGAACAGGCAATGTTCGAGTCGAACATGAGTTTGACTCGAACTCAAAGCTCATCCCTAGAGGCGGAGGTCAGGTACCACCAGTCCTCCTCTCTTCACTGGTAGCTGTAAAAGTTCCAGGGAGACCCTAGCAGTCTTGGTACCCCACAAAAAGGAAGTCAGCAAGGAAATTATATATCTAAATGTTTTTTTTGGGATATGAATTGGGGCATTAGAGAGAACGTAAAGAAATTTAGGTAGAAAAATCATCTTGAATAGGTTAGCTCTACCGAGCAGTGTAAGTGGTAGGTCTTTCCATGTCTGGACCCTGTCCCTGAAAGCCCTAATTATGGGCCAGAGATTCACCTCAGTGAATGAATCTACTGGTAACTGAACCGTTATCCCTAAATATTTGAAATGTGATGACACGGCTAAGGGGCACTGAGTGAGGAGGGTTAAATTTGGCTGTGGATCTAGAGTAAAAAGGACCGACTTGGTCCAATTAATTCGGTATCACCACAATCAAAGCTTCCTGCATAGAATCTGGTTTGACAGTTGGGTTGAGAGCACAACCAATGTGACAGTTGGCATTTCTGGCACGCCGGAAATGTAACTGTTTTTTGAAACTTTTAAATCGATGGGTTTACTTCCACTTTAAACTACTGATTAAAGCAGGCCATACACGGTCGAATTTCGAACAAATTTTCTTTTCAAAATCAGAAAGTTAGTTTTTTTGTGATCCGATGATGCCACCATTGATTTTCGAAATTCGGCCGACCAAACCTTCATGTTGCCGGGAATATTCTTTTTTCTCCGGGAATATTCTTTTCTCTCCGGGAATATTCTTTTCTTGCACATGCACATTTTTTTTTCTATTACATTTCTCGCATGATTCTCAGATCATTGATCAGAAAATCGTTTGTTTTTCCAAAAATTTTCAACATGTCGGATTCCTCAAATTTGATTGCCGCACGAAAATCGGCTGTTGCTGCAGCCCACTAACGGTGCGAAATTCGTACGAAAATTCTTTGATACGATTTTCGAAAGAAAATTCTTTCAAAATTTGAACCGTGTATGGCCTAAGGCAAACAGCTTATCCCAAATGTGTGCTAGAGTACAGACATGAGCCAAAATTTAAAATATATATTATACACATTTTAAGACAGGTTCCTTTTATTAAATCGATCTGTTTATGTACATTTGTGGACTTTTCTAATATTTTGCTTTAGAAAAAATGGTATTTACTGTAAATATATTAACAGAGTATTAAAATGTTTATAGACTCCCCGAATTTGAACTTTAGGGCTTATTTATCTCCAGCTGGCAGGAGCTGTGCCTTTAAACTTTCACAACACTAAAGGCATTACATATGCTTCTTAGTAATGTGATCACTGTGATTGGCTGTCACAGTGATCATGTCATTGGGAGCCCATCCTACCAGCTCCTGATTGTAAATAGTGGCCAGGAGCTGTTGGTGACAGTGCAGTCACAGTGCTGGGGGCGCCAAAGGAGTGCGGTCCCAGCACAGGACAAAGATGCCAGCTGTATGCATATATATTGCAGCGTGGCATTAAGTCGTCAAAGTATATATTTAACCAGCATTAAGGAGTAGATGTCAAATTTTTTGCTGTGTCTTAATGTGAAGGTCCCCTGTCTCTATTTGTTTTGGTGAGCAGAACATGATAGGAAATCCAAAATTTGACACTAGTCATTTGTATAGGAAGTGAAGGGGAATCTTCCAACTAGGACACCATATCGGTGACAGCTGTCTAAGAAGGTAGTTTCCATTCACTTTTGAGAGATGCCACGTCACTTCCTGTTGTGTCTTCAAGGCAGGAAGTGAAAAGATATCTCACCAGTGTGACAAGAACCTCACACTGGCTTTAAAGTGTATATATATATATATATATATATATATATATATATATATATATATATACAGTATATATATATATATCTGTTCCTCCCCCCCTAATATTTAGGGGCGCTATGTGTAAATTTAAGGGTAGTCTGAGCCAGTAGTTGGGCTCAGACCAATTGATTGTTCTGGATTTGCTTCTGCTCTGGGTGTGATACTGCCTGGCAGTAGTGTTCCCTGTTTGCCTGTAGGTGGCACTGTCATCACCGGCATAGGTTGAACTACAGGGGGTATCACAACACCTTGGGTGTCCTTTCTCGGCAGACGTGCAGTGGGCGTGGTCTACCCGCTGTGCATGCTGGGAGAGGGTACATAAGGGGCAGACGCCATTAAGTTTTGTTCTAGTGTGCCTCATGGCCCCCTAGGCCAGGGGTGCGCGTGTGTGGAATAGTCCCTGGCACCTTTAGCCCGAGGCTACATTGCTGCATGATAGGCCCAGCTCTGCTGGCTGAGGCCTATACTTTTCAGAGGGATCCTTAGCTACCCATGTCAGGGAAGCCACGCTTGGGGAAGGAGACCAGGGGAGGATCTGCTGTCTCGGGCGGAGGCCTGGAGCTCACCTAAGGAGGGATCCATCATTACAAGCTCTGCAATACGCCAATCAGGCTTAAAGGTTCTTTACTATTGCTTGACTGGGAGGTTCCGAACTAACAATTTTGTGGCAGAGGATTCCTGATCGCATCCCCTAAAAGGTTCACAATTTATCTGTGCTCCATCCCGGCTGCTAGGACCGCTCACAAAGGGACTATCCGGGTGAGCAATACCCACTCAGGCTTGAGTGGTGACGAAAGAGTTGCACTGTGTGTTTAAGTGCTGTGTACCTGAACCTTTCCCTACTTCTCTCATTTCCCTACTCTCTCTCTTCAAGTTTACTGCAAAGATAAAGAATAAAACCTTACTGCTTAGGTTTTACTCCTGTGTGGACATTGGACTTATTCTCTACCTAGACAACTGGAAAAAGATAATTGCTGCAAGGCCCAAATAATAACACCGCTCGCCCCTCTACACAAGGGGGGGATACCGGGTAAGTAGCAGGTGTGCCCGACTGCAAACGGAGGACGGCATAAAAGGGTCTGTGTGCTACACGTGGGGGCTCGAGTTCGGGATTTGCGGCTCGCAGTTGAATTATTCTCTATATGTTTGGGAAAGTCGGCCATTGAGGAAATTGAACTGTGTTGTTTTTTTTTTTGGAACGAGAGAAGGGGTTAAGGGGGTACAGAACTGTTCTTTTTCTAACTGCGTAGTTCGTGGGTGGATCCAAAGGAAGAAAGCCCGCGAGTTACGTGCAGGAAGAGAAAAAGGGGAGGAGTTCCCGCCACCTGTGTGTTACACGTGGGTGCATTGGCGCCAAGGAACAGAGAGAGATTGGATCAAGTGAGAGGAGCAACATGTCTGCGTTCCCATGGACCTCAACATTATCTGGACCCCGGATGTTCCCAATGCCTACTACCATGGACATAGCTCCACTTACAGCCCCACTCACGGATACAGGGATCCGGCTCAAGCCACGGGGCCGCTTCGCTTTATACACCTGTCGAGATGCGGAGGCCCTGGGCGTGCTCTGTCCTAGATGCAGTGGATTGGCTGTGCAGCTACGGCCATTCGGACGATGTTTGTCCTGTGGAGAAATTCCTGTTTGAGGTGGACCAGCCTACCGAATCGCCCCGGGCCTGCCGGGTAAATTGTGTTACAGGCGTCGTTACTTCCGAGGAAGACGCCTATGCCCCTACAGCCGAACCCACGCGCATTGCATTAGCTGCCACGGAGGTGACCGAAGAGGATGCCCCTGCCGCTGCAGAGCCATCGGCGGACACCGCAGCGGACGCTGTCTCCGTGTCATGAGTACTCACCAAGGCCGAGATGCTGAGAGCGGCTCCCCTTGCAGCTGAGCGCACTCCACCCCTGGAGGTGATACAGTAGGTGGAAGGCACGGAGAGGCACGGGTCACCGGCAGGTTTAGGTGACTTGAGTGGTGACCGCTGGAAGGAAACTGGAGCACCGTGACGTGGTCAGCTGGGTACCAATCTGGTGTGAGAGACCAGGCTGGGACTCAAACACGAGAAGGCAAGCGAGGTAGCCCTTTAAGCAGGCTGAGGGTCAAACACAGGAAGCAGGCAGAGTAGAGAAGTCCTTAGGCAAGCCGGGGGTCAAACACAGGAAGCAGGCAGAGTAAAGAAGTCTTAGGCAAGCCGGGGGTCAAACACAGGAAGCAGGCAGAGTAGGTCCAGAACAATCTGGGTCACAACAGGTAGTCACAAGATAGCAGGATACTGAAGCAGGAACACAGGAAGCTGAAAGACAAACCAGCAATTCCTCTGAGCACTTGCTAAGCTTTTATAGGCAGCCAGGAAGTCATGTGATTTCTCTGACAGCTTCTCACTGTCAACTTTGCTGCCATCTTGTGTTCAAAGTATAATATGTTTCTTAGAATATGCTTCTCTCACAGTGCCCCCCCCCGAGGGGCGGCCTCCGGATGCCCAAACTGGACACCAACTCTGGGTGTTCCAAATGAAAAGCTTGGATCAAGCGAGGGACGTGTATGTTCCTTGAAGGTTCCCAAGAGATATCTTCCAGGGGATACCCCTTTTTATTTTATAAGGTACTGGACTTGTCTACCCCTTTTTCTACAGTCCATTATAGCCTCTACCTCAAACTCGTTCTCGTCCTCGATTACGGCTGGAGGAGGGGGCGACTCTTCTCTTCCTGGAAAAGGACTGGGGACCGCTGGCTTCAGCAAGGATGCATGAAAAACAGGGTGTATCTTGTAAGAGCTAGGTAGGGCTAACTCGAAGGCCACGGGAGTCACTGCTCTTCTAACATTGAAAGGGCCGATGAATTTCGGTCCCAATTTCCGTGATGGGCATGGTAGCCTAAGGTTTATGGCGGATAGCCAAACTTCGTCTCCAACATTGAAGGCAGGATTGCTCCTTCTCCCTCTGTCATAGTACTTTTTGTAACTGTCCTGGGCCTTCTGCATGGCTTCCTGGATCAATTGAAAATTAGTCTGGATAAAGTTTATTCGGTCTTGTACTGCGGGGACTGAGACTTTGGGGGTAGAGTCAGGCAAAAAAGAAGGGTGAAACCCATAATTGGACCAGGAAGGGGTTTGATTCGTGGCTGTATGTATGGATTTATTGTAGGCAAACTCTGCAAATGGAAGAAGAGAGGACCAGTCGTCCTGGGAACAAGAACAGAAACAGCGGAGGTACTGTTCTAAGGTTTGGTTTGTCCTCTCTGTTTGGCCATTACTTTGAGGATGGTATGCAGAGGAAAGGGAAACTTTGATTTCCAGGGATTTGCAGAGATCCTTTCAGAATTTGGAGGTGAATTGAACTCCCCTGTCTGACATGATATTGTTAGGCACCCCGTGAATCCTCACCACTTCTTTGAAGAAGATGTTTGCTGTATCCAGGGCAGAGGGGGTGCCAACCATGGGCAAAAAGTGTGCCATCTTTGAAAAGCGGTCTACTACCACAAAAATAGTAGTAAACCCTTCTGAGGGGGGTAAATCAACGATAAAGTCCATAGAGACTTCCTTCAAAGGTTGTTCTGGGACGGGTAAAGGTTTTAGCAGACCCCAAGATCTGGAGTTGGACCCCTTGTTGCGTTGGCAGGAGATGCAAGAATAGACATAATTTTTACAGTCCCGTCTCCAACCAGGCCACCAAAAGGAACGCTGTACCAGTTTGGAAGTCTTTTGTACTCCAAAATGTCCTGCCAGCTTGTGATCATGAAATGTCCAAGAGTCTTACTTGTGGGACAAATATTTTGTCCTGAGCCCATAGTAGGCCATCCCGTTCCTCCAGGGAAGGTACCACAGGTTCCGAACACTGGCTGAAGGCCTGCTTGATGGCAGTCCTTATGTCAGACTGGGTGAGAAGAAGAAAATTTTGAGGAGACAGGATGGTACTGGGTTCCGTAATCTGAGGGGTCTCTGGAAACATCCGGGAGAGTGCGTCCGCTTTCCCGTTCTTGGAGCCAGGACGGTACGAGATGTGGAAGTTGGACCTGGAGAAAAATAATGCCCACCGAGTTTGTCTGGGTCTAAGGTGTTTCGCTGTTCTAAGGTACTCCAGGTTCTTATGATCCATGAAAATCATAATAGGATGGGACGCACCCTCCAACAGATATCTCCATTCCTCCAGGGCGGACTTAATAGCTAGCAATTCCCGGTCACCTACATCGTAGTTCCTTTCAGGTGGGCTTAATTTCCGGGATGCAAAGGCCACAGGATGAAGAATGGCCTTCTCACCTTGTCTTTGGGACAAGATAGCCCCTGTAGCTGTCTCTGAAGCATCTACCTCTAACACATAGGGTATGGTTTGGTCAGGATGCTGCAGAATTGGAGCGGACGTGAATAGATCTTTCAGTTTATTGAAAGCCTCTTGAGCTTCCTGGGTCCACTGGAATCGGTTCTGGTGACGGGTAAGCTGAGTAATGGGTGAAATAATTGATGAAAACCCCTTTATAAACCTGCGATAAAAATTGGCGAAGCCTATGAATCGCTGGACTCCTTTTTGATCCACGGGGGCTGGCCATTTTTGGATCGATTTAACTTTTTGAGGGTTCATTGCGACCCCTTCTGTGGAGGTAATAAACCAGAGGAACTGGATAATATTTTTTTCAAACTCACATTTCTCTGATTTAAGATAAAGTCCGTGTTTTCTAAGAATGGTGAGTGCTGTTTCACATGGGTATGGTGTAGCTCAATTGTGGTGGATAAAATAAGGATGTCGTCCAGGTAAACGATTATGAAGTTGTCAAGGTGTTCATGGAAGATATCATTCACTAGGTTTTAAAAGTGGCAGGGGCGTTGCATAGCCCGAAAAGAATTATTAGATATTCAAAGTGTCCAAACCTAGACCTGAAAGCGGTTTTCCATTCATCCCCTGCTCGGATCCGGATGAGGTTGTAAGCACCTCGGAGATCTAACTTGGTAAAGATTCGGGCGGTTCTAAACCGTTGAAACAGTTCTGGAATGAGCGAGAGTGGCTATCTATTCTTAATGGTAATTTTA
The DNA here is from genome assembly GCA_029206835.1 of Rana muscosa. Classification (NCBI taxonomy): domain Eukaryota; kingdom Metazoa; phylum Chordata; class Amphibia; order Anura; family Ranidae; genus Rana; species Rana muscosa. Next base: position 112,070,925 of record CM055118.1, read on the forward strand.
TTGAGTTCCCTGTAGTCCACACAGGGTCTTAAGGTGCCATTTTTCTTTTCAACAAAGAAGATACCAGCTCCAGCCAGGGAAGAGGATCGGCGGATGAAACCTTTTTCAAGATTTTCATCAATGTAAGACCGAAGGGCTTCCAACTCAGTTTTGGATAACGGGAATATCCGGCCAAAGGGGATTTCGGAACCTGGCAACAGTTCAATAGGACAGTCGTAAGACCGATGTGGCAGCAATTTATCAGCTTTTCTTTTGTCAAAGACGTCCGTGAATTCATGGTAAACTGAGGGAACGTGCTGGAGATTATCCGGTACAGGCTGTAAGGCCAGGCAGGAGGCTGAGTTGTCGGAGGGAGACTGGGACAAAACAGTGTTGAGAGCAGTAGACAGAAGGAAAGGAGATTTCTTTATTACTCCAGTTAATCTGTGGGTCATGAGCTTGTAGCCACGGAAGTCCCAGGATGATGGGGAATAACGGTGAGCATATGATGTCAAAACATAAGATCTCTTGGTGGCCACAGTCTGAAGTGGTAAGGATGGGTCTAGTCTCTTGGGTGACAGGTCCTGAGCAGGGTAGAGAACCGTCAGCCAAATGTATCTGGGGGCCCTGCTTCTTATTTTGAAGAGGGATGTGCAGTCTTTGGGCCAGAGATGTATCCAGGAAGCAACTGCATGCCCCAGAATCAATGATGGCTAGCAGCCGGATCTACTCTCCTGCCACCTGCAGGGAGATGGGGAGGACAAAATGAGACTGGGCAGGCCCAGTGACTTGGTAGTTCATGATAACTGGTGAGCGTGGCTTGTTGGGTCTCACAGGACAATTGCGTAGAAAATGGCCTGCTCCTCCACAGTATAGGCACAAGCTTGCTTGTCGCCTACGTAGTCTTTCGTTAGGAGTGAGCGGAGACCGGACCAGTCCCAGTTGCATGGGTACACTTCTAGTGGCAGAGGGACCCGGCAGAGGAGAATGGACTTGAGAGGACTTAGGTGGCGACCAGGTGGGTCGTGTAAACTGAAAGCGTTCAGAAAGCCGCTCCAGCATGCGCCTATCCAATTTTAAGGCCAGCTGAATCAAATCTTCCAGAGAGTTAGGGGTTTCGACCCATGCCAGCTCATCCTTAAGTGGTTCAGAAAGACCCTGACGATACTGATGCCTGAGGGCGGCCTCGTTCCATCCCGTATCAGCGGACTGTCAGAACATTTGGGGTTAAAAAGAATTACATATAGGCCTTTATGTTATGCATATTACGTATTTTTCGTATTGTTCATATTCATGTATATTATGAACAAGAGGGAGACCATCTTGTCTCTAAAGTTTTAAATAACTCACGAGATGCTATGAACAACACTTTAGATTCTACTTTCTCTTTAAGAGGTTGACCCACATTTGCTATGTTTAAATTTATTTCCTGTCTCACAAGAAGGCATTGTTTTCCCAATCCATAAACTCAAAGCTTTGAACATTTAAGAAAATATACCAGCCTCCCCGGGTGGTAATTCAAAGGTTTGGACACTTGGTAAAATAAACAAGATAAGGGACTCTTGTTTCTAGGGAGTATAAAAAACCTAAAGTGCTGTAGTATTTTAGAATAAGTTACAAAACGGTAGGGCTTATTCAAAATTTCTGTTGTGTTTCTCTTATAGTATATCTATGTATTGGATATATATATATATATATATATATATATATATATATATATATATATATACATACATATATATATATATATGTATAAACCCATATCTACATATATATATTATTACAAAATGTGACATCCTAGCGGTATTGATACTAGGAGCTTTATTTGTCAAAAGTAAGTTAAAAGTTATTCCAAATGACTTCAGCTTCGAGGAATGTTAACAACCCATTAGCAGAGAGGTGGGAAGATGTTCCCAAGACATTACTCTGAGCCATTCGCCGAAATGTCTGGTATACTTGACACATTTTGTCACCCTTAGACAATTACGTGTGTTTTACTAAGTTAGATCAAAGGGTAGTCGTAAATTACCTTCGGCCTCCATGAAAATAACATTAGAAATTATTCCTTATACACCATTGCCCCTACAGGTTAAAAACGACATTGTTCAAGATGGCGTATATGTGGTTGCTAAGACAACCATCCAAAAAAAAAGTTACCTAGTGATAAGATACACAACCCACTTTTGGAGTGAGATAAAAGTAGCAGCTGAGATAAGAAAAGGGGACCCTTGACTGAGAGAGAGACCCTGGAGCTGAAGATCGGAGGGAGCTGAAGAAGAGTTGATCTCTGAAAGCACTGACTCTTAGAAGCTGGAGGGGGTGATCTTAACGCAAACATGTAACGATGGTCCCTTCAGGATAAATAAATAATCAGTCAATCATTTATTCCTGATAATCAATGACCAAAATATCCTGTGTACATTGGCAACGATATATTACATCGCTTTGCTATACACATGGATCTGGTAAATACCACTGTGGTCCAGATTAAAATAAAACCCAAGTAGTTTCATAAATGAACATGAAGCCCTTAAGTAATCTTGGTTATTGCCATATGCGGTAAACATATTAGTACCACATAGGTCATTATTCAGACAGGTACTAATATATTTTTTTATTACCAGGCCATGTATAAATAGGCCAGAATTTTAAGAACCCCTGCTGCAGTAAAACGTTTCGCAGACAGGAGGTGTATAGAAAAGATTTCAGTAAATCACACTCATGAAAAATAAACGTTTTCATGGAGTTCAAAAATAAGTTTGTGGAAAGATTCCTGTGATGTGGTATAATAGACATACGCATTGCCAGGATTCAATCTGATCCAAGTGAAAACGCACCTTGTGTTTTAAATCAAACATTGCTGTCTTTCCCTAGCTTGCTATGTTTCGCTAGTGGAGACCATTGAGAATTTCAAGGAGAGGAGCTTTGTGGGATCAGTGCATCGGATCTTATGATAATCCTATACTTGATATTCTTAAACCAAATTGTCATTGTGTTTATATGCTGATCTAAGACAGCTAAATAAACGAGTATATATGTACGGCTAAGCTTTGCCATATATTGACCGATGCTTGATATAAAAAAATACAAAGCGCTAAGTACTTCACTACACTAAATGATGCCCAGTGATGGTGGAACATTCAGGTAAGTCCTGAAGACCCATACAAGCTGGCATTTAAAGGTGGTAAGAAATAGTACAACTGGAACAGAATGTTAATTTGGTCAGATAATTTAAGTTTGAATTTGATGTTGTTTCTGTTTGTTATTTTACATAAGGCCATTGCCTGATGTACCTTCAAGAAAAAGTTTAACATATGTGGATGATATTTTTGTTGAATAGCATAATGTTTGAAAAGCATATCCCAAAGTTCAGATAGGTTCTTAACCAGTTGAGGGAGGCGGGTGTTTAAAATTTCATTTCAGGAAGACCAATGGTGTCGCTCCAAGGTTCATCTCCTGAGGCCTAAGGTTTGCAGCCTAAGTCTCACCACAAGAAGAAAATGGAGACTGTGATGAGGTCAAGAGTATCTGCCAATATCAGTGAATTGAGGACATGTTTGGGTATGGTATAAAATATTCAATTGTATGCTTGTCATCCTAGGTTCCAACTAAGAATGCTGGAAGGTAATGTATAAGAAGAGACTTATAGGATCAAGAGAATTTAATGCAAAAATATGACATTGTGATATTTCTCTCCTAACTTACAGATCTTCCAATCTTATACTTCAGCATTAATGTTGATCCTGCCAATCATGGCAGAATATAATCATCATTAGATCATTGATGATTTTAGTTAATTAAAATATAGTTAACCAATCGCTATATCATATATATAGCATAGTTAGAAAATGTAAGTATTAATTAATAAGAATATGTATTCATACTGTCTATTTACTCAAATAGAAAGTGGTTGACACTCCAGACCAGATCGTTGATTGGTAAAGGCGAAGTGAACTGCCAACAGACACCGCGATCGTATGGCTGATGTTAATCCTTGGCGTCCAGTTCTAAAGGGAACCTGTCACCAAACCACACTCCAGACCAGATCGTTGATTGGTAAAGACGAAGTTGACCACCAAAAGACACAGCGATCGTTTGGATGATGTTAATCCCTGATGCCCAGTTCCAGATGGAACCCATCACCACATCGAATCCTTCATCAGGAGTCATGAAGAAAGACGCTCCAGGATTCGTATTGCCGGAAAGAAAGATTTGTGCAGAAGTCCCTTATTTGCTTGAATCCCAGAATATCCATTGAAAGGAGGGATATTGAATCCCATTTTCAGCTTGTAACACTACAAGAGTGGATTCGCTGAAGAGTTTCTTCAATTGCGGGTTTACCAGCCTTGTTTTTATCACATTTGAAATGGGGGGGGGGGGTGACACCACCACTGCAACAGTTCATTTTGTTTTATAAAGACTTGAACTCATCAAGAAAGATCCAAGTCATACAAGAACATTCTTTATCATATGGATGAAGAGGGGAACGTTCTTCAAGTATAAAGAATAATAATAATATGGCCATATCTTTTAAACAACCGTGATATTTCTTCGGACCCGTTTCTTCGTATGTCCGTGACTATTCGTCAGAATACAAGAAGCGTGGGGGGGGTTATGTCAAAACATTTGGGGTTAAAAAGAATTACATATAGGCCTTTATGTTATGCATATTACGTATTTTTCATATTGTTCATATTCATGTATATTATGAACAAGAGGGAGACCATCTTGTCTCTAAAGTTTAAAATAACTCACGAGATGCTATGAACAACACTTTAGATTCTACTTTCTCTTTAAGAGGTTGACCCACATTTGCTATGTTTAAATTTATTTCCTGTCTCACAAGAAGGCATTGTTTTCCCAATCCATAAACTCAAAGCTTAGAACATTTAAGAAAATATACCAGCCTCCCCGGGTGGTAATTCAAAGGTTTGGACACTTGGTAAAATAAACAAGATAAGGGACTCTTGTTTCTAGGGAGTATAAAAAACCTAAAGTAGTATTTCAGAATAAGTTACAAAACGGTAGGGCTTATTCAAAATTTCTGTTGTGTTTCTCTTATAGTATATCTATGTATTGGAGATATATATATATATATATATAAACCCATATCTACATATATATATATTATTACAAAATGTGACATCCTAGCGGTATTGATACTAGGAGCTGTATTTGTCAAAAGTAAGTTAAAAGTTATTCCAAATGACTTCAGCTTCGAGGAATGTTAACAACCCATTAGCAGAGAGGTGGGAAGATGTTCCCAAGACATTACTCTGAGCCATTCGCCAAAATGTCTGGTATACTTGACACATTTTGACACCCTTAGACAATTAAGTGTGTTTTACTAAGTTAGATCAAAGGGTAGTCGTAAATTACCTTCGGCCTCCATGAAAATAACATTAGAAATTATTCCTTATACACCACTGCCCCTACAGGTTAAAAACGACATTGTTCAAGATGGCGTATATGTGGTTGCTAAGACAACCATCCAAAAAAAAAGTTACCTAGTGATAAGATACACACCCACTTTTGGAGTGAGATAAAAGTAGCAGCTGAGATAAGAAAAGGGGACCCTTGACTGAGAGAGAGACCCTGGAGCTGAAGATCGGAGGGAGCTGAAGAATAGTTGATCTCTGAAGGCACTGACTCTCTGAAGCTGGAGGGGGTGATCTTAACGCAAACATGTAACGATGGTGAAAGAAGTCCCTCTTGGGACTTCGCTTCTCAAACAGACAGAACTCTCAGTTATTGGTAACGTATAAATCTTTTATCCTACATGCAATAGATGGTTTGAACAGATACCAAATGCGGCCACTCTATTATGTTAGTAAGTGTTAATTGGTTCTGAGAGATGGCTAACTGCAGTATGACATCTTACGGAGGCAATTAAGGAAGAAACATATATAAATACATATTTATATATATCACAGTACTATTGTGAACCTTAGTGAATGGCCTGATGTTGGGATCTGTTTAAACAAGCAATGCATTAGAGATAGCTTCGAGTTTAAATAGACATTCTTGGCTAAATTACCAAGACTTGTCCACAGGACAACATATTGTCCGTATTTTCAAGAAGTGTAATTAGGAGATCTGTTTTTCTTGAGAAAGATAACATAATGTAAACAAGTTTGTTTATCTAAAGCCGTGAAGTCATGGAAGGTTACATTTAAAAAGCTACCAAGTTTTAGATGTACAAGTATCATTTAAGTATTGAACTGTGATATATTCATATAGTGTCATCTAGAGCTTGCATAGAAATGTATGTAAAAATTATCTGAACCTTAATCATCATTTATCTCTGAATGTAGAAGTATATCCATTCATTTGTCTTATCACGACTTATACCTGATATTAATTTGCACTGTACTTTAGTTAATAAATATATATAATATTTTAAGCAATATTCATTTGTGTTACTTGTCTTCAAACTAGCATGGATAAAAGAACTTAGAATTTCTTGATATTGCAGGAAATGGGGAATCTCCAAAATTAAGATTTACCTATTTCCATAACGCAATAATTATTTTTATATTTCAGTATAAACATTCTGACATACTTGTAGGCACTATGCTGAGATGCGTCAATGTTTCTGACAGGACCATCTCCGGAACTTGACCGTGTAGTCCTCCACTTGTCTTTTTTCTTGAAAAAGGGTGGCCTCAGATGTGGCTGTGCGCTGGGTGTCATCGTACATCTGGGCCATTGCCTCGAAGAAGGTCTCTATTGAATTTAATATAGGGCTCTTTTGCTCTAGGAGGTTATGGGCCCATGCTTGTGGTTCTTCAGATAATAAAGAGACGATAAAACCAACTTTCACGGTTTCTACCGAAAAAGTCCTAGGCTGGAGGGCCAGGAATAATGAACAAGCATTCTTGAATGCCCTAAACCTCTTACGATCTCCTGAGAATCGCTCAGGTGTGGGCACCCTTGGTTCCGGAAGTGTCATCATTACGGCAGGGACTGTACTGGCCTGATCCTGGGAAGAGGAAACTCCACTGGAGGATACCAGAACTGCGTCAGTGGGAGCAGGAGACTTGGTTAGATGCTGAAGACGGTCATCAATTTGAGAGTGGACCTCCTGTAGTCTCTGAACTGTCTGCGTGAGAGCTGTAACCTGCTGGTACAGAGCCTTGAGTGGGACAATCGCTCTGTCGACCTCTGTCATGGCTGGTTTGTACTGTCATGAGTACTCACCGAGGCCGAAGATGCTGAGAGCGGCTCCCCTTGCAGCTGAGCGCACTCCACCACTGGAGGTGATACAGTAGGTGGAAGGCACGGAGGGGCACGGGTCACCAGCAGGTTTAGGTGACTTGAGTGGTGACTGCTGGAAGGAAACTGGAGCACCGTGTCGTGGTCAGCTGGGTACCAATCTGGTGTGAGAGGCCAGGCTGGGACTCAAACACGAGAAGGCAAGCGAGGTAGTCCTTTAAGCAGGCCGAGGGTCAAACACAGGAAGCAGGCAGAGTAGAGAAGTCCTTAGGCAAGCCGGGGGTCAAACACAGGAAGCAGGCAGAGTAGAGAAGTCTTAGGCAAGCCGGGGGTCAAACACAGCAAGCAGGCAGAGTAGGTCCAGAACAATCCGGGTCACAACAGGTAGTCACAAGATAGCAGGATACTGAAGCAGGAACACAGGAAGCTGAAAGACAAACCAGCAATTCCTCTGAGAACTTGCTTTTATAGGCAGCCAGGAAGTCATGTGATTTCTCTGACAGCTTCTCACTGTCAACTTTGCTGCCATCTTGTGTTCAAAGTATAATATGTTTCTTATAATATGCTTCTCTGACACTCCGCCACTACCGAAGTTCATATCCCGCCAGCAAAACGGACGGTGGGATATGTCAAGACCTCCCGCGGCCGTGGTCGAAGCCTGCCCCAGCGCCTGCCGGAACCGGACTTTAAAAACAAGGAGATGCCTGGGAAGTCCACATCAGGGGACGGTAAGGAGGCTGGGGGAAAAGTGTCTTTAAATGCCAGGAATTACCTGCCTGCTGAAGAGATAGATTCCTCGGGTCATCCGATGTTGGGGATGATGTGGAGATAGTCGAGATCTTCCTCGCAAAGGGACAAGAGGAAAAATGTTGTCTCAATCCGCAGCCTTCGAGAGGGATCGCCCATGAGCTCTCGGGAAACCACACCCCAGGTGGAAGTCCCCGCTTTGTCAGAGAAGGCTATCGCTGTGACAAATGAAAGACTCTCACCGGAGCCTGTTACGGCTTTGGTCCAGAAGTCCCCGGATTCGTATGTAATGCCTGGAGCAGGAGACCCTGCAACTCTGCCCAAACTTGCTCGCCTGCAGCGGATCCTTATGAGAAGAGTGGCTGGTGAGTACGGCTTGGAGTACCCCTATGTACCCAAGGAACTATTATTTGAAATTGAGGCCTGTCGTGAACGGTGGCACGGGGAAGCTATCTGGGACTACCTTAAAGTGCCCAAGCCGTACAGGAACTTTGACCACTCAGCTGCCATGACAGATCGGTTCAAATGTTGCCACAGGGACTGGAACTATGGTCGGCACATCTACGCTGACCGAGTTGTGATTTGCTGCCCAGGGAGAGATGATGTGACTTACTTCATAACGACTCTGGACAAGCAGTGGAAATCGGTGACCCTTCCGGATCCAAGTTTCTATCTTTGAAAACTAAAAGACAGGAGTTTGACTTTGCTTTTATATCCTGTCCCTTCACGGGTAAACCGCATCTTGGATCAATGTGACTTTGTCCTCTATTAACCACTTGTCCCCCACCCACCGTCAATTGACGGCGGGCGGAGGACACTCTCATTCTGACAGGACGCCATATGACGTCCTGCCTTTAAAACGAGCTAGGGGGTGCGCGTGCGCTGCCGCGTTCCCAAGGACCCAATGCGTGTGCCCGGCGGCCGCGATTACCGCCGGGCACCCGCGATTGCCCTGGAACCGAGCAGGAAAGTGGATCTGTGTGTGTAAACACACAGATCCACGTCCTGTGAGGGAGAGGGGACCGATGGTGTGTCCCTTGTACATAGGGACAACCATCGGTCACCTCCCCCAGTCAGTCACCTCCCCCCACAGTTAGAACACATTGAGGGAACATATTTAACCCCTTCCCGCCCCTAGTGGTTAACCCCTTCCCTGCCAGTCACATTTATACAGTAATCAATGCATTTTTATAGCACGGATCGCTGTATAAATGTGAATGGTCCTAAAAATGTGTCAAAAGTGTCCGATGTGTCCGCCGCAATATCGCAGTCACAATAAAAATCGCAGATCGCCGCCATTACTAATAAAAAAAAATTTTTCAAAATGCTATACATCTATCCCCTATTTTGTAGACGCTATAACTTTTGCGCAAACCAATCAATATGCGCTTATTGCGATTTTTTTTTTACCAAAAATATGTAGAAGAATACATATCGGCCTAAACTGAGGAAAATTTGAATTGAAAAAAAAAAATGGGTATTTATTATAACAAAAAGTAAAAAATAGTGTTTTTTTTCCAAACTGGACGCTCTTCTTTTGTTTATAGCGCAAAAAATAAAAACCGCAGAGGTGATCAAATACCACCAAAAGAAAGTTCTATTTGTGGGAAAAAAAGGACGCAAATTTCGTTTGGGAGCCACATTGCACGACCGCGCAATTGTCATTCAAAATGTGACAGCGCTGAAAGCTGAAAAATGGCTTGGGCAGGAAGGGGGTTTTCGTGCACGGTAGGGAGGTGGTTAAAAGAGGATGTCTGCTCCTAAGGAGGAAAAGACGGAGAGCATGCTTTGTTTTTTTTTCCGTTTTTCTTCTCTCCGAAAAAAAAAGGACAGTTTTTCCCTCTGAGCAAACTTTGGGTTAGATAGTTAGTATGTGGGATGCTCAGTGTGTTTTGTTAAAAACCCCTGCGTAGCCATTAAAGGACGTTGAGACTCTGCCAACACTAGGTGGCAGTAGTCTGCAGGAATAAAGAGACTGTAATGTTAGTTAATATGGTACTTAGAAAAAAAACTTTATGCTAGGCTTAGCATTAGGAAAACTTTTATAGAAGGAAGCTGCTTCCTCTTGGCGAAACAGTCTGCTTCTTTTTCATTATAGGACATGAGTAGTGGTTAGGATGTTTGCTGTTTCTATATGTATTGTTTGTGATCTCTTGCAGGTACCAGAAGCTACTATCAAGACCACCAGAGAATGGGGTGGGATAGATAGTCAGTAATGGGTGGAGTGTAATTTTACTATTGATATGTCTGGAGATTGTAATGTCATTTGTGTGTTTTATCTCTTCTTTTCTCTCTCCCTTCCCAAAATATTTTTGGTTCAGGTACTAGTTTTTTTTGTTGTTTGTGTAAATCAATAGCCTTCAGGATTGAAGGAATTTGATTTCCTCAGCCACTGGGGACAGTGTCTTTTCAAGGAGGGAGTGTGTATAGCGCCCCCCCCCCCAATATTTGAGGGCGCTATGTGTAAATTTAAGGGTAGTCTGAGCCAGTAGTTGGGCTCAGACCAATTGATTGTTCTGGATTTTCTTCTGCTCTGGGTGTGATACTGCCTGGCAGTAGTGTTCCCTGTTTGCCTGTAGGTGGCACTGTCATCACCGGCATACGTTGAACTACAGGGGGTATCACAACACCTTGGGTTTCCTTTCTCGGCAGCCATGCAGTGGGCGTGGTCTACCTGCTGTGCATGCTGGGAGAGGGTACATAAGGGACAGACGCCATTAAGTTTTGTTCTAGTGTGCCTCATGGCCCTCCAGGCCAGGGGTGCGCGTGTGTGGAATAGTCCCGGGCACCTTTAGCCGAGGCTACATTGCTGCATGATAGGCCCAGCTCTGCTGGCTGAGGCCTATACTTTTTAGAGGGATCCTTAGCTACCCATGTCAGGGAAGCCACGCTTGGGGAAAGAGACTAGGGGAGGATCTGCCCCGGAGGAGACTAGCGACGGTACTGCTGTTTCGGGAGGAGGCCTGGTGCTTACCTAAGGAGGGATCCATCATTACAAGCCCTGCAATACGCCAATCCGGCTTAAAGGTTCTTTACTATTGCTTGGATGGGAGGTTCGGGACTAACAATCCTGTGGCTGAGGATTCCTGATTGCATCCCCTAGAAGGTTCACAATTTATCAGTGCTCCATCCCGGCTGCTAGGATCACTCACAAAGGGACTATCCGGGTGAGCAATACCCACTCAGGCTTGAGTGGCGACGAAAAAGTTGCACTGTGTGTTTATGTGCTGTTTACCTGAACCTTCCCCTATTTCTCTCATTTCCCTACTCTCTCTCTCTCTTCAAGTTTACTGCAAAGATAAAGAATAAAACCTTACAGCTTAGGTTTTACTCCTGTGTGGACATTGGATTTATTCTCTACCTAGACAACGGAGCAAGGGAACCACAGGTAATTGCTGCAAGGCCCAAACAATAACACCGCTCGCCCCTCTACACAAGGGGGGGATACCGGGCAAGTAGCAGGTGTGCCTGACTGCGAACGGAGGACGGCAGAAAAGGGTCTGTGTGATACATAGCCTATACTTTTTATTTTAGTTTTGGATAGTATTCGGAAGTGGTAGAATCCAGCAGCTTTTTTTATTGCTGTCTGTGTGGCCACTGGGGAGATTCATCCTCTCTTTTTCTTCCTAGTGACCATTGTCATCAGAAAATTATTGAAAATCACACATTTTTCAGTTGTCACTAAAACAGGAATAGAGAGGAAATCTTCCAATGGGGACAACTACATAGGTGACTTTGGGGTTTATTCACTAATGGCAAATCCACTTTGCACTACAAGTGCACTGCAAATGCACTTGCATACCTCCCAACTTTCTGAAATGGGAATGAGGGACACCTAAGAGCAGGGCTTTTTTTCAGCGGGAATGCGAGGGAACGCAGTTCCGGTACCTCTAGCACTGAGTATATGTAATGGCAAAGGGTGCTGGGATATACTGGAGGATCTATTGATGCTAGCTGCTGGAAGAGGTCTATAGTTGGGAGGGTCTGTTTTTGCTGGTGGGGGATCTATTGTTGAGGGAGGTGTCCATTGCTGTTTGGGAGGATCCACTGTTGAGGCAAGGGTCTATTGTTGCTGTGATGGATCTACTGTTGATGGAGGGGTCTATTGATGTTGGCTGCTAGGAGATATATTTTTGCTGGAGGGGGTCTATTGTTGCTGAAGTGGGTCTATTGTTTTAGTGGGGGATCTATTGCTGGTGTTGGGGTCTGTAATTGCTGGAGATATCTGTTTTACTGCTTATCTTGGTATAATTAACACATTCCATACAAATTACTTGGCACCAAAAAAAAGATACTTGGTTCTGTATTTTCTAAAAGGGATGGACTGGGAGGTGGCTGGGGGGTGGTACCAAGGGATGTGCTCAAAGGTGTGTAGGGGTGGAGACATGGATTTGCCATTAGTGAATAAACCCCAAAGTCACCTGTGTAGTTGTCCCCATTGGAAGATTTCCTTTCTATTCCTGTTTTAGTGACAACTGAAAAATGTGTGATTTTCAATAATTTTCTGATGACAATGGTCACTAGGAAGAAAAAGAGAGGATGAATCTCCCCAGTGGCCACACAGACAGCAATAAAAAAAGCTGCTGGATTCTACCATTTCTGAATACTATCCAAAACTAAAATAAAAAGTATAGGCTATGTATCACACAGACCCTTTTCTGCCGTTCTCCGTTCGCAGTCGGGCACACCTGCTACTTGCCCGGTATCCCCCCCTTGTGTAGAGTGACTCGAAGGGGGGGAGTACCTGCACCTATTCTCTGAGAAAAAAAGCCCTGCCTATAAGCATTCACTACTCTTCTATACCCTGCTGCCCTCTACTTAATCTGTATACTTTGCTTTTCTGTACTCTGCCACTGTTGTGTTACACTATGTGATTATTCTTGCTCTGTGTCTTTAACCACTTGTCCCCCGCCCACTGTCAATTGACGGCGGGCGGAGGATACTCTCGTTCTGGGAGGACGTCATATGACGTCCTCCCTTTAAAACGAGCTAGGAGGCGCGCGCTCGCCGCGTTCACAAGGCCCCGGTGCGCGTGCCCGGCGGCCGCGATTGCCGCCGGGCATCCGCGATTGCCCGGGAAACGAGCAGGAAAGTGGAACTCTGTGTGTAAACACAGAGATCCAAGTCCTGTGAGGGAGAGGGGACCGATGGTGTGTCCCTTGTACATAGGGACAACCATCGGTCACCTCCCCCAGTCAGTCCCCTCCCCCCACAGTAAGAACACATTGAGGGAACATATTTAACCCCTTCCCGCCCCCTAGTGGTTAACCCCTTCCCTGCCAATCACATTTATACAGTAATCAATGCATTTTTATAGCAGGGATCGCTGTATAAACGTGAATGGTCCCAAAAATGTGTCAAAAGTGTCCGATGTGTCCGCCGCAATATCGCAGTCACAATAAAAAATCGCAGATCGCCGCCATTACTAATAAAAAAATAAAAAAATAAAAATGCTATAAATCTATCCCCTATTTTGTACACGCTATAACTTTTGCGCAAACCAATCAATACGCGCTTATTGCAATTTTTTTTTTTTACCAAAAATATGTAGAAGAATACGTATCGGCCTAAACTGAGGAAAATCTTATTTAAAAAAAAAAAATGGGTATTTATTATAGCAAAAAGTAAAAAATAGTGTTTTTTTTCCAAACTGGACGCTCTTCTTTTGTTTATAGCGCAAAAAATAAAAACCGCAGAGGTGATCAAATACCACCAAAAGAAAGCTCTATTTGTGGGAAAAAAAGGACGCAAATTTCGTTTGGGAGCCACGTCGCACGACCGCGCAATTGTCATTCAAAGTGTGACAGCGCTGAAAGCTGAAAAATGGCTTGGGCAGGAAGGGGGTTTTCGTGCACAGTAGAGAAGTGGTTAAGATCTGTCCCCTTCTTTCTAGCTGAACTCTCTCTCTCACCGTAGTTCTTTATATATCACCTCCACTTCCTGATTCTGGTCATTACTCCTGTATATCTTCCATGCTAAACATCTTACATGTGGCTTACAACTGCAAAGTTTTTCTACCTATGAATATCCATCATTAAACGGAACATTCGAAAGGATTCATCGTCTGTCATCCTAACTGTGAGTTTATTCATTGAGTTAAACTGCCTGTATCGATGCAAGGGATAATAGCAAACCAGCTTGTGTAAGGCCTACATCAACCTGGAGATGAACTTTATCGCTTTGTAGTTGAGACAGAACAGTAGAAAAACTGAGTTTCACAGCCTAATTACAAGATTTCTGCATGTCAGTACTGATACAGACAAGATTTACTGCCCTCATAGCAAGACAGAAGGGACAGAGCAGCACATGGCAGCCTTATAGCCTGAGACAATCTGCACAGTGTCATATTTCAGCACACAGATCCTGCCTGCTTTCACAGTCAGTCTGCTATCATGAGTGACCAAGCTTCTGCATGTGAATTCACATCTACCTCCCCACAAGTTCCTGAAGAAACTGAGTTACCCAAACGCTCAGTTAAACCCACTTGGAAAGTAATGGAGAATTATGAAGCTTCAAGGACTGAATTGTCAAATAGCTTGGAATTAGTCTGGGAGAAAATCCTTGCTGAAGCCAATACAGTGTCTGTTGAACGTGAACCACTGACACTAGAGGGCGCCATTAAACAACTTTCTGCCTCATATCAGCTTTATCAGCTTACCAGCAGCAAATTCACTAATGTCTTGCAAAACATGAATACAGAAAGTGCGATGACACAATTAAAGCGTGTCAACATTCTTAATATTGAAAGAGACAGTTTTATCCAGCAAACCAGATTAAAGGCAGAAGCAAAAATAAAGCTGTTACAGGACACTGCATTTCACAGATCTGTTTCCACCAGACGTTCTAAAAACTCGTCAAGATCCCATAGTTCAAGATACTCAACACTCAGTGAGCGACTTATTAATGCCCACGCTGAAGTGGAAGCCAGCAAAGTGCAGGTGGCATATGCAGAAAAAAGAGCAGAGTTGGAAGCTCAAAGGGCAGAGTTGGAAGCGCAGTCAGCATGACAAAGAGCAACAATGGAAACCTTAAATGAACAGTGTAAACATGATGCAGCTATGGCAAAGCTAAGGGTCCTACAGCAAGCTATCAGTGCAGACGAAGGTGCAAGTGAGAAAGACAGCATTAACCTAAACATAGCAGATATGGAAGACCCCCTCAAACACACTAAAGACTATGTCCTAAGCCACTGCAGTGCACAGTCCATTGTCTCCAATGCTCCCGGCTACATAGAGACTCCTTCACAGCTTCAAGTTAAAGAGGTTCCAGCAACTTCCTGCACTCAAAATCACTCCACTGCATTTCCTACCTGCCTACCTTGCCTGCCTTCATACGTCACAGAGCATCAGCGCAAGCTTCAAGCAAGTCATCAATCTCCAGTCATCGGTACAGCTTTGAATCAACGTACCATTGGAACAACTGACTTCAAGCAAGCAACTCACCTGGATGCATCTGCTGCACCATATTTCCCTGTGTCCTTTAACAACAATGTCAAAGATAACGCAATCAGCACCATACAGCCAACAGCATCTCACATAAAGGCGGAGACAACTGAGACAGAAGAGTTTGTGAGGTACATGCTTCGCAGAGAGCTCACAAAGACTGGTCTTACAAGTTTTGATGACCAACCTGAGAACTACAGAAGTTGGAAATGTGCCTTCAGAACTACAATCAGCAATATTGGCATTACAGCTGATCAAGAATTGAATCTGCTGATCAAATGGCTTGGTCCTCTATCTGCTGCACGTGTTAAGCCATTAAGATCGGTTTTCATGGACAATCCTACTGCAGGCCTCACAGCTGCATGGGAGCGACTAGAGCAAAGTTATGGCAGTCCAGAAGCTATAGAAAATGCTTTGTTCATGCGTCTGGAAACTTTCCCAAAGATATCCGGTAAGGACAACAAGGAGTTCCAGAGACTGAGTGACCTTCTCCTTGAGCTTCAGCTAGCCAAGACAGACCCAAAACTACCTCGACTCAGTTACCTTGACACTCCAAGAGGGGTAAACCCAATTGTCTCCAAGCTCCCGTATGGTTTGCAAGAGAAATGGACTGCACTAGGGTCATCATACAAAAGAGAGAACAAGGTTTCCTTCCCTCCATTCTCTTTCTTCTGTGAATTCATCAGGGAAATTGCAGAGACCAAGAACGATCCAAGTTTTTCCTACGGTGAGTACAGCCTCTTCTCACCCTTTCCTAAGAGTACCAGTCTTCAGGGCAACTATAGAAACCATAGAGGCCCAGTGTCCGTGAAAAAGACTGACATCCTTCCCACTCCTACCACAGTTCTGGCCACGAACAAACAGAGTAGGAAGATTGAAAACCCTAACAGAGAGTGTCCCATACATAAGAAGCCACACCCCCTCAATAAATGTATCGGCTTTAGGAAAAAGCCTCTGGAAGAGCGCAAGGAGCTTTTAAAGACATTTAGGGTATGTTTCAGGTGCTGTGCTTCTACAGAACATTTCTTTTTCGTACATCACGGGACACAGAGCGACTTAGTCATTACTAATGGGTTATATAGATTACCTTCAGGTGCTGGCACTGGCCACTTCCAAACCGGAAGTACCCTCCCCTATATAAGCCCCTCCCATCCGGGAGCACCTCAGTTTTTTGCCAGTGTCTAAGGTGTTGGCCAAAGAGTAACATGTGTTTTCACTGGGCTTGCGTACAGGTTCTTTTGGGCCTTAGTAAGCTGTTCCGGATCCCACCAAAAAAGCTTCATAGCTAAACGGTCGGTACCCGGGCCTTGCAGCAGAAGAGCAAGGTTTTGCCTGTAATGCCTCTCTTAGGAGGGCTGGACCCTGGGATCCAGAGCTCTGGTCATACCCACGACCAAGATGTTGTCTGTGCAGGGTGCTATACAGGTCCAGGGGAGTGGAATCCTTGGGAACCCGGTCCCTGAAGGTTTAATTACAATGCCTGCCGTGATAGGTGAAGTTTGGGCTTCTGTGGACCAAACAAAGTCCTGCGGCGGGGATCAGGTAAGTGGGGGCCCCAGGAACTTGGTTCTATTGGGGGACCCCCAAGCCTAATTTGTCTTTCTGTCTGTTACCTAACGGTATTCCCGCTAATATCTGTGTATGCCTGTAACTACTGAAAATGTAAAATTTTAATAGTAGTCAAGAAAAAAAAAAAAAAAAAGGGACCGCGGTACCTGTGTTAAACCACTAGAGGCCGCTGTAGTCCATTTTTCTTGTCATGTGGATCTTTGGTTTCCTCAAGTCAAAAGATCCAGGCAGTAGGTAAGTTTCTCTGTGGGAATCCACTTCCTCTGCCCTGTTGCTGCGCTCATCCACCGCACAGGCCCTCCGGCAAAAAGGGCCCTGGCTCCTAGTCCCTGTTTGATTTCGAAAAGGGCGCCAATGGCGCACGGGCACGCGCGCGGGCGCGTGCACGCGCCTCCTATGAAAAAAAAGGGGCGGGGCGGGTGGATGACGCTCGATGCGTGCCACGGCGCTTCTGCGCATGTGCAGGCGTCCCAGCTTGTATAAAGACACAGTACAAGTGTCAGCTGGATGCAAACAGAGCTAGCAACAAACAGTGGCACACAGAGGCGGTTGATGCAGGCATCCCCATAGAAAGGCACTTTAGTGGACACCAGCTGGTATATAGCAGCAACTGTGTTAGACTATTACCAGCAAGATTGGTGTATGACGACGGGAATACCTCAGCTTTGTGCTTAAAGGATATGTCGTCCAGACGCTCCGGAAATAGGTCTTCCAGGAAGCCAAAGGGGTCTCCATCAGGCTCTGAGGATATTGGGCATGCTTGTACTGCACCAATCTCCCCTGAGAATTCAGAGGTCAGTAGCCATAGAAACCCCGCAGGAGTGCCTGGTGCTGCGGCTGTCCCCAGTCCACCTGCTCCTGTATATATAACAGAGGAGGTTTTATCCTCAACTCTGGGAGGATTGGAAGAGAGATTAACAGCATTGATCGCTGCTTCCCTGTCACAGGGAAAGCGCGTCCGATCTCCGTCTCCTCCTTCAGAGTGCCTGTTAGTGGAGGAACAGCCCCACACAGAGATCGACCTACCTGAAGGGGATCAGGATGAGGTTGATTCAGTTATGGAGGAATCAACAGTGGAAGAACCTTTCTCAGCATCTCAGGCTGAAAGATTATGGGTTCAGTCTCTGACTAACATGGTCCGATCAGCATTTAAAATTCCTCTGGCGGAACCACCATCCACTACGGTTTCCTCGCTGGGGTCGCTAAAAGCTCCCCAGGCTGTCTGTTCCTTCCCAATCCACCCTTTATTAGAAGGGCTTATTTACCAGGATTGGGAGCATCCTGATAAAATATTTGCTCCCCCCAAGAGATTTCCGGTGATCTATCCCATGGAGGATAAGTTCATAAAAAAATGGAGGGTCCCTACAGTGGACGCAGCCATCTCTTCTGTGAACAAATCACTGACATGTCCAGTAGATAATGTTCCAATGTTCAAAGACCCAATAGATAAAAAATTGGAGTCTTTACTAAAATCTGCTTTCTCTACAGCAAGCATGGTGACACAACCTGCGGTAGCAGCGATTGGAGTCTGCCAAGCAGTGAAAGATCAGTTGAAACAAGTCTTAAGGGACTTACCAGATCAGCAGGCTCTTGCCCTAGCTGACCTGCCTAGAGCCTTGTGTTTTGCGGTGGACGCCATAAAGGATACAATCCAACAGGCCTCCCGCTTTACGCTGTCTATAGTACATATGCGTAGGCTTCTGTGGCTCAAAAACTGGTCTGCTGAAGCTCCCTGTAAGAAACTGCTGGTTAGCTTCCCATTTCATGGAGAACGCTTATTTGGAGAAGATCTGGACAAATATATCCAGAAAATTTCTGCCGGTAAGAGTTCACTCTTACCGGTTAAGAACAAGGGTAGAAGTCCTTCTTTTAAGAGGCCTACTTCTCCAGTCCCGGGCACATCGGCTGTGAAGCAGTTCCAACGGCCTCCGCGGTCAAATTCAGGGGGCAGAAATCAGGGACAATCACAGGGTAACAAGAAGCCCTGGATCAAGAGAGGTACAAAACCTCCCCCCAAGTCATGAAGCGTTGCCCCCACTCAATCGGGTGGGGGGAAGGCTTCAGTTGTTCACAGAGACCTGGCGGGACACCATCAGAGACAGATGGGTGCTCTCCGCAGTAAGTCTGGGATACAAGCTGGAGTTAAAAGGCACTCCTCCTGCCCAATTTATGAGGTCAAACGTGCCAAGAGATCCCCAGAAGAGAGGATCCCTCCTTCTGGCACTAGAACAACTATTGCTCCAAGGTGTAATCATGAAGGTTCCCCTGGAAGAAAGCGGATTCGGGTTTTACTCGAACCTTTTCACAGTCCCCAAACCAAATGGGGACGTGAGGCCCATATTAAATCTAAAAGGGCTAAACAAGTTCCTAAATATCAGGACTTTTCGGATGGAGTCGATCCGATCGGTGGCCACCGCCCTACAAGGGCAGGAATGGTTAGCCTCGATCGACATAAGGGATGCTTATCTGCATATTCCCATCTTTCCGGCCCACCAGAAATTTCTACGCTTTGCAGTAGAAGGGCGCCATTTTCAGTTCAGAGCCTTACCTTTCGGTCTGGCCACAGCACCTCGAGTGTTCACAAAAATTCTGGCCCCATTATTGGCCAATCTAAGAACACAAGGTGTAACGATAATGGCATATCTAGACGACCTGCTACTAATAGACCACTCAGTGGAAAAGCTGGAAGTAGCTATTCACAAGACAATCAAGTATCTGGAATATCACGGTTGGATTATCAACCGGAACAAGTCAGCTCTAAGACCAGTCAAAAGTCTGGAATACTTAGGGCTAAGGCTGGATTTAAATCAGAGAAAGATTTTCTTACCTCCAGAGAAGGTGTCGTCTTTAAAAAATTTGACCCACTTAGTGGGTACAAAAAGAAAACCATCCATACGCCTGTGCATGAGGCTGCTGGGAAAGATGGTGGCTTCATTCGAAGTGGTACCCTACGGTCAATTCCATTCAAGGAATTTGCAAAGGGCCATACTGTCAGCCTGGAACAAAAAAGTTCAGGCTTTAGACTTATCAATGTCCCTGTCCCCTTCCGTTCGCAAGAGCCTCCATTGGTGGTTGGTGCCCCAGAATCTGGAAAGAGGGAAACCCTTCAGTCCGGTTTCTTGGAAGGTGGTCACTACAGATGCCAGCCTCATAGGCTGGGGGCAGTACTGGAGCAATGGTCTCTCCAGGGCAAGTGGTCAGAAGCAGAAAAGGCCCTGCCCATCAATCTCTTAGAG
Organism: Rana muscosa; assembly: GCA_029206835.1. Classification (NCBI taxonomy): domain Eukaryota; kingdom Metazoa; phylum Chordata; class Amphibia; order Anura; family Ranidae; genus Rana; species Rana muscosa. Next base: position 112,091,113 of record CM055118.1, read on the forward strand.
ATACGAGCAGCCCGGTATGCCCTAGTAGCATGGACATCCAAACTCCAAGGGTCCCCTGTCAGAATTCAATCAGACAATGCCACGGCAGTGGCATATATCAATCACCAGGGTGGCACCAGGAGTCGTGCAGCCCAGAGGGAAGCAAATTGCATCCTGGAGTGGGCAGAAAGATATGTCCCAGCCATATCCGCGGTTTTCATCCCAGGAGTGGAAAATTGGAGAGCGGACTTTCTAAGTCGCCAACAATTATGCCCTGGGGAATGGTCTCTTCACCCCGAGGTTTTCCAGGCAATATGCCAGCGGTGGGGAACACCGGATGTAGATCTGCTAGCATCCAGATTCAACGCAAAGGTGGACAGATTTGTGTCTCGCACAAGGGATCCCCTAGCTTGCGGCTCGGATGCCCTAGTGTTCCCTTGGGATCAGTTCAAGCTGATATATGCATTCCCACCGCCACAATTGTTACCGCGATTACTCCGCAGAATCAGGGTAGAAAAGAAACCAGTGATTCTGGTGGCTCCAGCGTGGCCCCGAAGGGCATGGTACGCGGAGATTGTAAAAATGTCAGTGAGGAGTCCTTGGACCCTCCCACATCGTCCGGACCTGCTGTCGCAGGGACCGATATACCACCCTTCCTTACCAGCCCTAGGTTTGACGGCCTGGCTATCGAAGCCCACATTCTGAAAAAGAGAGGGCTCTCTAATTCTGTGGTATCTACCATGATCAATGCCAGGAAGCCGGTATCCAGGCAGATCTATTATAGGATCTGGAAAGCGTACATTACGTGGTGTGAGGCCAAGAAATGGCATCCACGTAAGTACGTGATAGGGAGGATTTTGGACTTCCTACAGTGGGCTGTAGATAGGAAGCTGGCCTTGAGTACTATCAAGGGTCAGATTTCGGCCTTGTCAATATTTTTTCAAAGGCCCTTGGCTTCGCATTCACTAGTCAAAGCCTTTATACAAGGAGTGATGCGTATTAGCCCTCCGGTTAGTATTCCCATATGTCCTTGGGACTTAAACCTGGTTCTGTCGGTTCTACAGAAACAACCGTTTGAACCATTGCAACACATTTCCTTGGTTCTTCTCACCAGGAAATTGATTTTCTTAGTAGCCGTTTGTTCGGCTAAAAGAGTATCGGAATTAGCCGCCTTGTCCTGTAAGGAGCCATATCTGGTTGTCCATAAGGACAGAGTAGTATTACGTCCTCATCCAGCCTTTCTTCCCAAGGTGGTATCGAGGTTTCATTTGAACCAAGATGTGGTTCTTCCTTCTTTTTTCCCCAAACCTAGCTCGGTAGAGGAAAAGTTATTACATTCTTTGGATGTAGTAAGAGCAGTTAAAGCTTATCTAAAAGCCACTGCTCAGATTCGTAGAACGGATACTTTGTTTATTCTGCCGGAAGGCCCTAGAAAGGGTCAGGCAGCATCAAAATCTACTTTAGCCAAGTGGATTCGACAGGTCATAATACAAGCCTATGGCTTGAGAAAGAGACCGCCTCCGTTCAAAGTTAGGGCGCACTCCACAAGAGCAGTTGGAACTTCATGGGCAGTGCATCACCAGGCCTCCCTGGCTCAAGTATGTAAGGCCGCAACATGGTCTTCGGTACACACGTTTACTAGATTCTACCAGGTAGACGTTAGAAGTCAGGAGGATGTCGCCTTTGGGCGCAGTGTGTTGCAGGCCGCAAAAGATCCTCATGCCTGATGGCGCCCAGCTTATGTATCCCTCCCCTCATTTGGCATTGCTTTGGGACGTCCCATTAGTAATGACTAAGTCGCTCTGTGTCCCGTGATGTACGAAAAAGAAAAAGGGATTTTTATAACAGCTTACCTGTAAAATCCTTTTCTTGGAGTACATCACGGGACACAGAGCTCCCACCCCTCTTTTTGGGACACTTATTGCTTGCTACAAAACTGAGGTGCTCCCGGATGGGAGGGGCTTATATAGGGGAGGGTACTTCCGGTTTGGAAGTGGCCAGTGCCAGCACCTGAAGGTAATCTATATAACCCATTAGTAATGACTAAGTCGCTCTGTGTCCCGTGATGTACTCCAAGAAAAGGATTCTACAGGTAAGCTGTTATAAAAATCCCTTTTTTGCAAGGGACTGTAATGTGCCCATCAAGTGCATAGAGTGTGGCTCTGAAGAACATGTGCAAGCCCTCCATCCTCTTGAGCCCAGCTCTGCACAACCTGCCAACACTCCTCCCAGGTTAACGCATGGCGGGGAGAATACAGACCAAGTGCCTAATTCTACCATAATCTCTTCATCCTGCACTGAAGTTTGTGGAGAAGACCTCTGTGGTAAGTCCTGTGCTAAGATATGCTTGGTGAACATATACCACAAGGATCAACCAGAAAAGTCTCTAAAGGCATATGCTATCTTAGACGATCAGAGCAATCGATCACTTGCAAAATTGGAATTGTTCAATCTATTTGAAATAAAAGGCGAAGCTCATCCTTACACCTTGGGTACCTGTAGTGGAACTATAGAGGTTTCTGGAAGAAGGGCTCATGGACTCATGGTATCTTCTCTCAAAGGTAACTTGCAATTACCCTTACCTACACTTGTTGAGTGCAATCATATACCTGCTAACAGGGAAGAAATCCCTACTCCAGCTGCTGCTTTCCATCACCCTCACCTCAAGGTAATAGCAAATGAGATACCGCCGCTGGACAAAGATGCTCAGATCCTTCTTCTGTTAGGAAGAGACATTCTAAGAGTTCACAAGGTACACAGACAAGTCAGTGGACCCCCAGATGCCCCATTTGCCCAGCGCACAGATCTAGGGTGGGTCATCATAGGCAATGTCTGCATAGGCAAAATGAAAAGACCTACCAACATTTCGTCATTCAAGACAAATGTTCTGCCAAATGGCCGAAACACTTACTTTGAGCCATGCCCACATCACTACTGGGTGAAAGAGAAGATAGCCAGCCACGAATGGCAACATGGTATCTCAGGTGACACAAGCCCTTTCTCCTGCCATGATGGCGACTTCGGCTCTACAGTGTTTAATGCAACCAGTGAAGATGACATACTGGCTCCTTCAATGGAAGACATAGAATTCATCAAGGTAATGGACAATGAGTTCTTTCAAGATGACTCCAATAACTGGGTAGCACCCCTACCCTTTCGTCTCCCAAGAGAGAGATTGCCCAACAACTTACAGCAGGCCATCAGTAGATTCTCCTCCTTAAAGCGAAACTTAAGCAGGAAACCAGAGATGCAAAAGCACTTTGTGGACTTTATGCAAAATGTATTTGACAGAGATCATGCAGAGCCTGCTCCCCCACTAAAGGAGGGAGAAGAATGCTGGTACCTTCCATCCTTTGGCGTGTATCACCCACGCAAACCAGACCAAATCAGAGTTGTCTTTGATTCCAGTGCTCAGCACGAAGGTGTTTCTCTTAACAACATGCTCCTTACTGGACCCAACTTGAACAACAGTCTAATAGGAGTCTTGATTCGTTTCAGACAAGAGCCTGTAGCAGTAATGGCCGACATTCAACAGATGTTTCACTGCTTCATCGTCAGAGAAGACAACAGAAACTACCTCAGGTTTCTATGGCACAAGGACAATGACCTCAACAAGGAAGTTATAGATTATCGCATGAAGGTACATGTCTTCGGTAACAGTCCTTCCCCAGCAGTGGCAACTTATGGGCTAAGGAGAACAGCTCAAACTGGAGAAGTTGAATATGGATCTGATGCCCGTCAATTTGTTGAAAGAAACTTCTATGTTGATGACGCACTTAAGTCCTTTCCAACTGCTAAAGAAGCAATTGATCTTCTCACCAGAACAAAGGAGATGCTGTCTGTAGCAAATCTTAGACTGCACAAGATTATATCCAACAGCCAGGAACTTATGAATGCCTTTCACTCTGAGGACTATGCCACTAGTCTAAAAAACCTTGACTTAGGTACAGATGTGCCTCCTGTACAGCGAAGTCTGGGTTTGTTGTGGAACATCAAGCAAGACAAATTCACCTTCCAAGTGTCAACTTGTGACAAACCCTTCACTAAGAGAGGAGTCCTGTCCGTGGTGAATAGCATCTATGACCCACTGGGTTTCCTTGCTCCAGTTACTATTCAAGGTAAGATTTTACTAAGACAGTTGTCTACTGAGAACATAGACTGGGATACTCCCTTGCCTAGTGAGAATCAACACAAGTGGGAAAGGTGGAGATATTCTTTGAAGTCACTAGAAAAACTTCAGATTCCCCGTTGCTATGTTCCAGGATCCACTTCAACTGCTAACCGGAGAGAGATTCATATTTTCTCTGATGCATCAGTTGAAGCTATTGCTGCAGTAGCCTATTTGAAGACATCTGAACTGAATGGAGAATCACACTGTAGTTTTGTCCTAGGCAAGGCAAAACTCACACCCAAGCCTGCACATACCATACCAAGACTTGAACTTTGTGCAGCCATGCTAGCAGTAGAAATTGCCGAGGTCATACGAAGTGAAATGGACACTAGAATTGATTCTTTCACCTTCTATACAGACAGTAAGGTAGTACTTGGTTACATAAACAACCAAACAAAACAATTTTATGTGTACGTCAGCAACAGGGTTGAACGTATCAAGAGATTCTCTCTACCAAGTCAATGGCATCACGTTCCCACTGAACTCAACCCAGCTGACTGTGGGACCAGAGCCGTGTCACCTGCCGTTCTTCAGGACAGCTTATGGCTGTCACCTCCAAGGTTTCTGCGTGAGGACTCTTACTTACTCCCTATTGACACCACCTATGGGCTAGTAAACCCTGAAGATGATAAGAAAATAAGAACTGTGAACACCTCACTCCACACTTCTGTAAGTACAAAACAGAAGCTGCGGTCACACCATTACAGGCATCAATGGAAGCAGGTGCAGCATCTAGCCAATGTGTTCTGGCATCGCTGGAAGAAAAAGTATCTTCATCACCTTCAAGGTCGTAACAAATGGCAAGCATCTAAGCCGAATCTTAAGGTTGGAGACCTCATCCTTCTAAAAGACAAGGAAGTTTGTCGGAATGAGTGGCCTTTGGGTCTTATTACTAAAGTTATGCCCAGCGACGATAACAAAGTCCGAAAGGTAGAAGTAAAGGTAACCAAGGGAGGATCGACACAAACCTTTAGTCGACCAATTACAGAGTTAGTACTCCTTTTGCCAGGTGAGTGACTTGTGCAAGGACTAGCCATGCTGTTGGCACGGCGGGGAGTACATTGCTGCCATCTACAGGTTCTACTCAGAACTTTGGAATTATTTGAAGACATCATACTGTGACTTTATGTTCTTCATCCTGTTGAACTTACGTTTATTATTTGCTTGTTGCATGTTTTTCATTACAGGTTCCAGGACATTCGTCAGTATTGGACTTTTTGAAAATATATATTTTAGTTTAAGGTTATGAAATCTAAAGATTTCAGACGGGGAGTGTTGTGTTACACTATGTGATTATTCTTGCTCTGTGTCTTTAAGATCTGTCCCCTTCTTTCTAGCTGAACTCTCTCTCTCACCGTAGTTCTTTATATATCTCCTCCACTTCCTGATTCTGGTCATTACTCCTGTATATCTTCCATGCTAAACATCTTACATGTGGCTTACAACTGCAACGTTTTTCTACCTATGAATATCCATCATTAAACGGAACATTCGAAAGGATTCATCGTCTGTCGTCCTAACTGTGAGTTTATTCATTGAGTTAAACTGCCTGTATCGATGCAAGGGATAATAGCAAGCCAGCTTGTGTAAGGCCTACATCAACCTGGAGATGAACTTTATCGCTTTGAGTTGAGACAGAACAGCCACCCCTACCTAGCCTGTATACTCTACTCCAATCCCTTCTACCTAGTCTGTATACACTGTTCTTCTTTACTTTTCTCTGCCCTACCTAGTATATATACTCTGCTCCTCTCTATTCTGCTGTCTTCTACCTAGTCTGTATACTTTACTCGCCTTTAAGCCCCTTTCACACTGGGGCGGGAGGTGCGGTGGCGGTAAAGCGCCGCTATTTTTAGCGGTGCTTTACCGTCGGAATTGCGGTGGTATTCGGCCGATAGCGGTACGGTTTTAACCCCCGCTAGCGGCCAAAAAAGGGTTAAAAACCACTGCAAAGCGCCTCTGCAGAGGCGCATTGCTGGCGGTATAGCCGCGGTGTCCCATTGATTTCAATGGGCAGGAGCGGTGGAGGAGCAGTAAACACACCGCTCCTTCACCGCTCCAAAGATGCGGCTAGCAGGACTTTTGGAGCGGTCCTGCTAGCGCACCGCTCCAGTGTGAAAGCCCTCGGGCTTTCACACTGGAGAAACAGCAGCCGCTGTTTAGGGTCGGTTTGCAGGTGCTATTTTTAATGCAATAGAGCCTGCAAACCGCCCCAGTGTGAAAGGGGTCTTACTCTGTTCCCCTGTACCTAGTCTGTATTCTTCGCCTTTCTCTAATATGCTCCCCTCTACCTAGTCTGGGGGGGGGGCTCGCTTGTCACCCCCTTTCCTGGCCTGCTGGCCTGCATGCTCGGATAGAGGTCTGGTATTGATTGTGGGGGGGCCACAACATTTTTTTTTTACATTTTGCCATTGGGTTTCCCTCAAAAATATATACCAAACCTAAAGGGTCTGGTATGGATTGGGGGGACCCCATGGTGTTTTTAAACTTTATTTTAAGTGGCACTTCTTTTGTTTATGAAAACATAAATTATCAGCCTAACAAATGCATCCAAAACCAAACGAGAGCATGCACATGTCTACTCCAGTGTGCCTAGTCTGCTGGTTCACACAGTTCTCTCTTAACCACTTAAGCCCCGGACCATTTGGTAGCTAGAGGACCAGAGGTGAATTCAGAATTTTGCACTGCGCTGCTTTAACTGTAAATTGTGCGGACATGCAATGTTGTACCCAAACGAAATTTGCGTCCTTTTCTTCCCACAAATAGAGCTTTCTTTTAATGGTATTTGATTGCCTCTGCGATTTTTATTTTTTGCGATATAAACGGAAAAAGACCGAAAATTTTGAAAAAAAATGATATTTTCTACTTTTTGTTATAAGAAAAATCGAATAAACTCAATTGTAGTCATACATTTAGGCCAAAATGTATTCAGCCACATGTTTTTAGTAAAAAAAATGTCAATAAGCGTATATTTATTGGTTTGCGCAAAAGTTATAGAGTTTACAAACTAGGGTACATTTTCTGAAATTTACACAGCTTTAAATTTATGACTGCCTATCTCATTTCTTGAGGTGCTAAAATGACAGGGCAGTACAAAACCCCCCCAAATGACCCCATTTTGGAAAGTAGACACCCCAAGGAAATTGCTGAGAGGCATGTTGAGCCCATTGAATTTTTTATTTTATTGTCCCAAGTGATTGAATAATGACTAAAAAAAAAAAAAAAAAAAAAAATTACAAAAAGTTGTCACTAAATGATATATTGCTCACACATGCCATGGTTATATGTGGAATTTCACCCCAAAATACATTTTGCTGCTTCTCCTGAGTACGGGGATACCACATGTGTGGGACTTGTTGGGAGCCTAGCCGCGTACGGGACCCCGGAAACCAAGCACCGCCTTCAGGATTTCTAAGGGCGCAAATTTTGGATTTCACTCCTCACTACCTATCACAGTTTCGAAGGCCATAAAATGCCAAAATAGCACAAAACCCCCCCAAATGACCCCATTTTAGAAAGTAGACACCCCAAGGAAATTGCTGAGAGGCCTGTTGAGCCCATTAAATATAATTTTTTTTTGTCCCAAGTGATTGAATAATGACAAAAAAAAAAAAAAAATCAAAAAGTTGTCACTAAATGATATATTGCTCACACATGCCATGGTTATATGTGGAATTACACCCCAAAATACATTTTTCTGCTTCTCCTGAGTACGGTGATACCACATGTGTGGGACTTTTTAGGAGCCTAGCCGCGTACGGGACCCCGAAAACCAAGCACCGCCTTCAGGATTTCTAGGCACAAATTTTTGATTTCACTCCTCACTACCTATCACAGTTTCAAAGGCCATAAAATGCCAAAATCGCACAAAACCCCCCCAAATGACCCCATTTTGGAATATAGACACCCCAAGCTATTTGCTGAGAGGAATGGCGAGTATTTTACAGCTCTCATTTGTTTTTGAAAATGAAGAAAGAAAATATATATATATATATATTTTTTTTTTTCAATTTTCAAAACTTTGTGACAAAAAGCGAGATCTGCAAAATACTCACAATACCTCTCAGCAAATAGCTTGGGGTGTCTACTTTCCAAAATGGGGTCATTTGGGGGGGGTTTTGTGCTATCTGGGCATTCCATGGCCTCCGAAACTGTGATAGGCAGTGAGAAGTGAAATCAAAAATTTACACCCTTAGAAAGCCTGAAGGCGGTGCTTGGTTTTTGGGGTCCCGTACATGGCTAGGCTCCCAAAAAGTCTCACACATGTGGTATCCCCGTACTCAGGAGAAGCAACAGAATGTATTTTGGGGTGTAATTCCACATATGCCCATGGCATGTTTGAGCAATATATCATTTAGTGACAACTTTGTGCAAAAAAAAAAAAAAAATTGTCGTTTTTCCGCAACTTGTGTCAACATATAAAATATTCCATGGACTCGACATGCCTCTCAGTATATAGCTTGGGGTGTCTACTTTCCAAAATGGGGTCATTTGGGGGGGTTTTGAACTGTTCTGGCATTTTATACACAACATTAGTAAGCTTACATCCACTCTTCTAACCACTTGAAGACAAAGCCCTTTTTGACACTTTTTGTTTACATGAAAACATTTTTTTTTTGCAAGAAAATTATGTTGAACCCCCAAACATTATATATATTTTTAAAGCAAAGGCCCTACAGATTAAAATGGTGGGTGTTGCATTTTTTTTTTCTACACAGTATTTGCGCAGCGATTTTTCAAACGCATTTTTTGGGTTAAAAAATACACTTTTTTTAATTTTAATGCACTAAAACACACTATATTGCCCAAATGTTTGATGAAATAAAAAAGATGATCTTAGGCCGAGTACATAGATACCAAACACGACATGCTTTAAAATTTCGCACAAACGCGCATTGGCGACAAACTACATACATTTTTAAAAGCCTTTAAAAGCCTTTACAGGTTACCCCAGTAGATTTACAGAGGAGGTCTACTGCTAAAATGATTGCCCTCGATCTGACCTTCGCGGTGATACCTCACATGCATGGTGCAATTGCTGTTTACATATGACGCCAGACCGACGCTTGCGTTCGCCATTGGGCAAGAGCAGGGCAGGACAGGGGTGCTTTTTTTTTTTTTTTTTTTATTAATTTAGCTTTTTTATTTTATTTTTAAATTGTTCCTTCCAAGTATTTTTTTTTAATCATTTTTATTGTTATCTCAGGGAATGTAAATATCCCCTATGATAGCAATAGGTAGTGACAGGTACTCTTTTTTTGAAAAAACTGGGGTCTTCTAGACCCTAGATTTTTCCTCTGCCCTCAAAGCATCTGACCACACCAAGATCGGTGTGATAAAATGCTTTCCCAATTTCCCAATGGCACTTTTTATATCCGGGGGGGGGCATTCCCTCCCACTGCTTGTAAAAGCAGTCCAGAGGCTAATTAGCTGCTAGGATTGCTTTTACATGAAAGCCGGCCGCAGGCTGAAAAGAATGATACCAAGATGATACCTAAACCCGCAGGCATCATTCTGGTATAAACATTCAAAGTCCAGCAACATACCAGTACGTTGCTGGTCCTTGTTGGACATGTATTGTAATCTTTTTATTTTATGCAGCCAGTTGGCTGAACGAAAAAAGAGATTGATCGGTGGGTATGCCCACCATTAGAATACCGCCCTTCATCCACCCACTTCCAATGATGGGCATACACGCACCATTTATATATGCCGAAGCATGGGGGCATCCTCCCGCAAAAAAGTTATGCCGCACACACATGGTCGGACTTTTCCACGGGCAAGCCTCCGTCGGAATTTCGACCGTATGTACGCGGCATTAGGAGCAAAATCGCTCCTCCGCCCCTGCTGCCCCAATGCTTCGGCATATTTGCTTTTTTTTTTTAACTGTGGTGGTGAAATCACCTACTACAGCACTGGAGTCGCAGGGATCAGGCCTGTCTCTGCGAACGCTGCAGTTATGTGTGTTTTTGTTTTGTAAGTGACAGTGATCGATCGATACTGCACTTGGGTGGCCTGGGCTGGACGGAGGGGCAAAACGCAGGTGCCAGCAGGTATCTGGTCTGATCCCGCTAACACTGCGTTTTTGGGAACCCTAAACTGCTGGGGACGCTAGTATAGATCTGATCAGATCAGATATTGATCTGTTCAGATACTATACCACTAAGGGGGGTGTATGCTTCACGCGTGGGTGTTAGCGTTACTGGCACTAACCTGACGCTGCCTGGGGTGTGACTCAGACCCTCTCTGACGCTAAAACCTAATTGATATCACCCGCCGGGCGATCAGGGGGTTAAACCTTTATTGGGTTATATACACGGCGGGTGCCCTGACACTATAAAAAGCAAACTAACTAACCAGCGTCACCCGTAACACTTATATGGTGATCACTGGTGAAAGGGTTAACTAGGGGCAATCAGGGGGTTAAAACCTTTATTAGATAATATATGGGGGTACCTGACGCTATAAAAACCTGCGGCGAACCTAAAAAAAATTACCAGCTACCGATCTGCATCACCGACACTAAGACAGCGTTTAGAAAAACGATTGCTTAGCGACAGTGGTGATGGGGGTGAAAGGGTTACCTGGGGGGGCGATCAAGGGGGTTAAACCTTTATTAGATAATATATTGGGGTACCTGACGCTATAAAAACATGCGGCGAACCTAAAAAAAAATACTGGCTACGATCTGCATCACCGACACTAAGACAGCGTTTAGAAAAACAATTGCTTAGCGACAGTGGTGATAGGGGGTGATAGGGTTACCTGGGGGGCGATCAAGGGGGTTAAACCTTTATTAGATAATATATTGGGGTACCTGACGCTATAAAAACCTGCGGCGAACCTAAAAAAAATTACCGGCTACCGATCTGCATCACAGACACTAAGACAGCGTTTAGAAAAACGATCGCTTAGTGACAGTGGTGATAGGGGGTGAAAGGGTTACCTGGGGGGCGATCAAGGGGGTTAAACCTTTATTAGATAATATATTGGGGTACCTGACGCTATAAAAACATGCGGCAAACATAAAAAAAATTACTGGCTACGATCTGCATCACCGACACTAAGACAGCGTTTAGAAAAACAATTGCTTAGCGACAGTGGTGATAGGGGGTGAAAGGGTTACCTGGGGGGCGATCAAGGGGGTTAAACCTTTATTAGATAATATATTGGGGTACCTGACGCTATAAAAACCTGCGGCGAACCTAAAAAAAATTACCGGCTACCGATCTGCATCACAGACACTAAGACAGCGTTTAGAAAAACGATCGCTTAGTGATAGTGGTGATAGGGGGTGAAAGGGTTACCTGGGGGGCGATCAAGGGGGTTAAACCTTTATTAGATAATATATTGGGGTACCTGACGCTATAAAAACCTGCGGCGAACCTAAAAAAAATTACTGGCTGCCGATCGGCATCACTGACGCTAAGACAGCGATCAGAAAAATGATCGCTAAGCGACAGTGGTGATAGGGGGTGAAAGGGTTATCTGGGGGGTGATCAGGGGGTTAAACCTTTATTAGGGGGGGTTAGGGGGCTACACTGGACCTAAGACTAAACTTTGGTGACACTTTTACAGTCACAAATGTCACTGATTGCAGTGATCACTAAATAAATGGTCACTGCAATCAGTGACACTGTGACTGGGGGCTGGGGGGGTGATCTGGGGGGTGATCTGGGGTGTCTGGGGGGGCCTGGGGGGCGATTTATGTCCCTATGTGTCCTGGTGTCAGTGTAGTGTTGTGTGCACTGACCTGATATCTTCTCTTGTACTGCGCTCGGTATATGTGAGCGCCGCACCAGAGATGACATCACTTCCTCCTGCTCCCTCTGTCTGACACAGACAGAGGGGGCATTTCCATTCGCCGGGAGCGATCGCGAGGGGGTGGCCAGAAACGAATGGCTGCCCCCTCATCCCGGAACGCTCCCGGACACTTAGCCACCGCTCACTGTACAGAAGGGGGGTCCGATTGGACCCCCCAACTGTACAAAGGCAATCACGTACACTCTACGTGATTGTGCCTGTCGGTGCCATTCTGCCAACGTATATATACAGTGAGCGGTCGTTAAGTGGTTAATGACTCCCATTCCAGTGTGCCTTCTCTGCTACTGTGATCTGATCTGGCCGTGTAGACTCCTTATTGTCTCCAGCTATGCCCATTTCCATATATTCCTCTTAGTTCATTGTGTACTGTGCCTGCTATATTTCTGATGATATCTGTAGTCAGTGTTTCCCTCTACATTACACTTCATTGTATCACCTGTTCCTTGGTGTACAGCAGATTCTAATCCACCTCATTCTCTTCGCTGCCTTTTGTAATAATCCCATGTTTCCATTCTCTCTCCTCTATCTCCCCTTGTTTCATTTCCCCTCATTTCCCCTGCACTTTTTTCCCACTGTCTCCTTTTGTAATCTTATTTTTCGCAATTGTTTAGTACCGGAACCTTCTCATCGTGATTCTATCTTTGGTCTTCCGCTAAGGTCTGTTCTATACTAGTACTCTCATCTTTTATCCTGTTCCTCAGATGTTTCCCTACCGAGTCTTGTGTTATGATGTGTTCAGTAACATTTTGCATTCTGTCTCACTCTAAAGGAATCCACTCCTGCAACTTCACGTGCCACCATTTCCCACCCTCAAATGACTGGCATACTGACCCTCTGGCTTTCATATTTAGCATTTTACTTACTTAGAAATTGTATGAATCTAGGAGAAGTCACAACTACCATGAGGGCCAAAGCATACAGGGTCTTCACAAGTGATCAGGATTGGCAGGACAAATATTTCTTTCATAACAGGTTCACTTTAAATGGTATTATTTTCTGTCACTAATAGCACTTTCACACTGCCAGTGCCCGGGCGTCGGCTGTAAAGCGCCTGAAAAGAGCCACAAAAATTACAAGAAAGCGCCGCTAAAACTAGTGGCGCTTTTCCGTAATTTTTATGGTGCTTTTTGGGCGCTAGCGGGGCGCTTTTAACCCCCGCTAGCGGACGTATAAAGGGTTAAAAGAGCTCGCAAAGCGCCACAGCCGAGGCACTTTGCACTCCTGCTTTCACACAGGGATTGCAGATGAGGCTTTTTTGAGGTGCTTTACAGACACTATTTTAAGCGCTAAAGTGCATGAAATGCCTCCAGTGTGAAAGGGGTCTAATGCCCCGTACACACGGTCGGATTTTCCGTCAGAAGAACCTTGGATGGTTTTTCCGACGGAATTCTGCTCAAGCTTGGCTTGCATACACACGGTCACACAAAAGTTCTCGGAACCGTCAAGAACGCTGTGACGTACAACACTACGACGAGCCGAGAAAATTAAGTTCAATGCTTCCGAGCATACGTCGAATTGTTTTCGAACATGCGTCGGAATTTTGCGCATCGGAATTGCTACAGACGATCGGATTTTCCGATAGGAACTTTTTCCGTTGGAAAAATAGAGAACCTGCTCTCAATCTTTTGCTGGCAGAAATTCCGACAGCAAAAGTCCGATGGAGCATACACACAGTTGGAATTTATGACCAAAAGCTCACATCGGACTTTTGCTGGCGGAATTTCCGACCGTGTGTACGCGGCATTAGAGAGGAAGTAAAGGAAAATGTCTCCAATGGGATGCAGTCTTGTTTTTTAGTGATAGATAGTTCTTGTTGCAAAGACTCAGTAAGTTTTGAAAGCATATAACGTGCCTTATGATGGTCAGGTTGATGTAAAAACATGGATGGCAAGGAAAATTATTGAAAATCACACATTTTTCACTAGAACAGGAATAATGAAGAAGGGAGAATGGCCGCATACCATAACGTAGTCAACATCTTTAAGCTCTTTATTGTCACCATGCTAGACAAAAGATAGGTACATTGTTGACGTGTTTCACACGAATAATATGTGCTTAATCATACTCTTACTCACGTTATGAGTAAGCACGTATTATTCATGTGAAACGCATCAACAAATTTCAAAGATTTTGACCTCGTTGTGCTGTGCAGCCATTCTCTTTTCTTCATTTGCATTTTCGGTGGCGAGCCAAGATGAGAACCTACAGCGGACAGCAACTTACTAAATGCCTAAGCGGTGTACACATTGTGGTTGGACTAGAACAGGAATAGAAAGGAAACCTTCCAATGGGGACACCTACACAGGTGACAGTGTCTAGGAGAGAATACACTCACCTTGGAGAGATTTTGTGTCCCTTCTAACTCTGTCTCCAGGAGAGGAAGTGAAGGGAAATCTCTCCAATGAAATGCAGACTTAGCTACCATGCCATCCATGTTTTTACATCATCCCTACCATCAGGCACGTTATATGCTTCCAAAACTTACTGAGTCATTGCAAGAAGAACTACTGTATTTTTCTATGTATAAGATGCCCCATGTACAAGACGCCTCCCACTTTTCCTACCCAAAATTAAGAAATCAATATTTTAAACATAGTAAAAACAAAACACATTTTTATTTAGTAATTACTGCAGGTAACATTTACATACTGGTATATTATGCAGCATATCACTTTATTCAGCCTCTGTTGCATCAATGTTCTCTTCTTCATCACTATTAGTTCCAGACAGAATATCTTCTTCTTTTGCATTACTGCTGTGTTCGGAGTCACTGTCTATACATGTGAGATCATCCTCAGTTCCGTCCATGGCATTGGTGATTCCACATTTCTTGAAGGACTTCACAATCACCTTTTTGTTTGATGCCATACCATGAGTTTAGGACCGAATTGCAGACCTCAGTAATGGTGTTTTTTTTTTCACTCTTCCTGTCGGTATCAAGTTATCACCTGCTTTTTGCATCCATATACTCCATTCTTCTCTCATCAGGACTTTAAATGGCTTGTTGATTGAAACATCTAGTGGCAATTCACCAACGGAAGCTTTTGAAATTTATCTGGGGTTCCACCCGACCCCGGATCTATAAGCGAATACTGTACGCTCGACGGATCAACGGGGGTTTCTCGGTCCCTAATCTTCAGGCCTACTGCTCAGCAGCGAATAAAGCTCCATTATCCCACCTTCATGACTCATATAAAATGCCACTTTGGGCCACTATTGATCTAAATGACTCTCACCCTACCCATATTTCTTCTGTACCCTGGCTACCCCTCCCCCAAATGCCCACATGGGTTTGGCCCATGTATAGCTCACTCTCTCCGTATATGGGACTCCGTTAAATATTCGTCAGGACTACTATCCCCCCATTTACCATTGCTGCATCTCACTCACTTCCCTATTATTTCCCCCCAGCTGGGAGAACCCTAAACAATTCTCTTGGTGGGTGGTTAATGGATTCACGGATGTCTATTCTCTGTTCACCCCATGAGAATACTTACGTTTGAAGCCCTTAGATCTTCTCATGATATTCCCCTTAGGGAGCATTATAGTTACCTTCAAATCAGACATTTCCTCCAACAACTCATAAGGGCTCAACCTACCCCATACACTTTGACCCCCTTTGAAAGCATTTGCAGGGCCCGACCACACTCTCCGGGATCAATATCCTTAATCTATTCCTCTATCATCTCCTCTAGGAAGCCCCCAGTGAGAGCATATCATCTTCAATGGGAGAAAAACCTGGGTAACAAATTGGATCCGGAGGACTGGCAGATCATGACAGTATCCCTTATAAAGAGTTCCAGGAATGTCCTCACTCTGGAGAATGCATACAAAGTCTTTTATAGATGGTATTATACACCAGCCAGGATAGCTCGTTTTATTCCTTCCTACTCCCCTAATTGTTACCGGGGTTGCACACTGGAAGGCACAATGGCCCACATTTGGTGGACATGTCCTAAAGTATGCAGACTATGGGTCAGGGTCTATTCCCTTCTACATAATATGCTCCATTCCAACCTTAAAAGAGACCCTTACAAAGCTCAGCACCTTTTTAATGCCACTAAGTTAACCATTTCGTGGGCATGGAAAACTCCTGTACAGGCATACCCCACTTTTAAGTACACAATGGGTTTTATTTACTAAAGCTGGAAAGCGCAAAATCTGTCTCACTTCTGCATAAAAACCAATGAGCTTCCAGGTTTTATTACCAGGCTTAATTGAACAAGCTGGGGTTAGAAGCTCATTGGTTTCTATGCAGAAATGAGCCTGATTTTGGGCTTTTCAGCTTTAGTAAATAAAACCCATTGTGTACTTAAAAGTGGGGTATGCCTGTACTCAGTTTTGAGGCAGTTAAAAGCCGCATGAATGATATAATGATTAACGAGAAGCTAACGTCCCTCACCTCTGACACCCACGACAAATTTCTCAGGGTCTGGCAACCATGGATAGCAAACAATCAACCCTCCAGGTTCAATACTCAACTTCTCTCAATCTAATGACCTCTTGATGCGCCCCCCACCCGATGGACTCTTCCCCACCTTCTTTACTCCCTCTTTTGTTTCTTCTTTCTCCTGTAGGTCCCCCCCCCCCATACCCTGTAGTCTACCCATTCTCTTCCTTTTTCTGTGTACTTTTCTCTGAGACTCCTGATTTCATGGAGTCGATTTAGTGACAATGGTTACAGTGATGCAGGACACCTAAAACAAAGAGATCACACAAAATAAACCCAAATTTTTTTTTTCTCTGTTCCACATGATCGTTCTGCAGTTAATTTCTGAATGTATGTACCCCCTTTTTTTGTTGCTTGGAGCTTTTGAGCTTTTTGCCTTCCATACAGTATACCCTCGGACATTGATGGACTTTTATTGTATCAATGAATATTGTACCATGTATATAGTATCCCATTTTTGGGATTCTCCTCTTCATCATATGTTTGATGTATCCATCGCACTATTGCACTAATCTGTTGTGACTACTTTTCTATCAATAAAATATTTGTAAAAGAAACATCTAGTGGCTGTAGCTGACCTGTAAGTCCACCAGGAATAACTATTATTTCAAAATATAAAAGGCGCCAATCCTATGTAAATGCGTGTGACAGCTGCCCCTTTAAGTGTGAAAATCTAACAAAAAATATAAAGTAGGCACTAATTAAACTACATCCTAACATTAACAGTGCTGAGTAATAAAGATTACACCCACTATAATAATCACTATTGTGCAATACCAAAAACAACAAAAAAATGCACAAATAAATTCCACAAAGATGCTGTGAACAAAACCTTTCGCTAAAGGGGTTGTAAAAGTAAAAATGTTTTCACCTATAACTAATGTCTGTTAGGTACTGATATCGCAAAAAGTAATCATTTTCATTAAAATAATTTATATACCTGTGAAAAGAGAGCTTGTATATCATCCTCCAGCTTTCCTGTAATCTTACTATTGTGTATTTCCGGGTTTGCGGTGCGCGTGCATTGTAGCGACGTCACGGCAATAACGGAACTACAGTTCACATTATGCTTAGCGGCATCGTGCATGCGCATAACCTTTTTTTATTAATTTCGCCTAACGAGAATGAGCACAGTTCTCTTACACACGCCGCCCAAAATATACACCCATTCCCACCTCCCCAGCCTACGCAGCAGCACTGTCTAATGCACAATGGCAATGTTTCCAAATTGGCATTTTATTTATTTAATATAAAATTAAAGGATTCCAAATCTCCAGGCAGCAAAGGGGGCGGAGTCAAGGCGGGGCAGTGAAGAATAGTGAAACTAAGCCAGGGGAGGCGGCGCTGCTGTGTGGTATACACGCTCACTAACACACAGCCCTTGTGTCTCTCTGTGAAATGTACTCCTGTAGTCCAAAGGAGGGGGCGAGCACGACACTCACCACCAGGCAGAACGGCTCGCCTGACAGTGTGAAGTTACATACAGAGTGACAGGAAGTGAGGATTTTAAAGAAGAAAAAAGGACATTTGCAAGGGAAATAGAAGGAAGAGGTAAGAGAACGAGCACTGCATTAGGTAAAAGGGAGCTAGTTAGGAGATAATAATATATAATCATTTTTACCTTTACAACCCCTTTAATGCCAGTGTACTATCAGTGATAAGTGCATATATATATTCAAAATAATGTGATAATCACTATTGTGCAATACCAAAAAAAAGAAATCACACAAAAAAAATTCATGAAGATGCTGTGAACAAATTACAAAATGTTAATACCACTGTTCTATCAGTGATAGCTTAGTGCATATACATATGAAAGATGAAAAGTGCTGTAAAAATATGCAGGTTGAAGTCCTTATTTAACTGTGACCATTTCCAAATCCTTGCACTTTAATTAAATGATTCCAATCCACCATGCATCTTTATATGATTCCAAGAAAAAACGTGCTCCATCACCAATAATGCAAATGCTCACTCACCAGAGCCCAAAGGCCCGCTGGACCACAAAGCGTGTGTAATGGATTGTATTACAATCTCCCAGCATGGGGTTCCAAGCTTCCTCCTTTCCAGCTCACAGATGCTCCTTCCCCTCAGCAGGATATACACGGTGATCATGCAACATAGTTTTATTAAAAAAGTTCCCTTTTAAAACCAATCCCCAAATATATGCGCCTACATGTCAGAGTGCCCAGACTGGCACCAGCTCGACCAGCATAAACGTTTTAGTTCAAAGGATAATATCCAACACACTGCCTTTACAATGCCGTTACAATGGTACAGACGTCTGTCTTACCAGATTCCGGCGTGCGTCTCACTGCTCAAACAAACGTGACATCACATGCGGTCCACGGGAATAGTGACGGCAATCTGACCTCTATGTATATTCCCCACAGAGACCCCACTTGTTTGGTTCACATACCATTTTTACTCTAACCCGAGTGCCCTACCGTTACATGCCCACCCTTGTTGATGTCTGTTTTGGTTGCCATCGCCGAGCTGTCCACCACAGCTCCCGGCAATGTACCCGGTACCCGGGTGGCTCACAATCTTCAGCATTATACTATCAATGCACGGACTACAGTAAGTAAACATGTACCTTTGGTGGGGCTCCTTTCACCCCACCCTTGTCCATGTTGGTACACATCAGATTATTCATATATATATAAATATATACAGTATATTCTTTAATTACAGATACATCATGCGCTTGCTCCTGATGAGTGTCTCAAAGCCACGAAACGCGTAGAGCTACCAGATGCCTTTGTTTAAATTTTGCAATTTTTAGATTCCTATGTTATGTCATATTAAAATCCACATGATTAGAGAGGCCATAGGTCATGCAGACATTACTCTGCAACATATGTATGTTTACATTTATGACAGTATTATAAGTTTATGTAGCAAGGTCTCCTTTAGTCTAATGAGAACCTCTAGAGTTAGGGATAGCTGACATCCTTCTTTGTAGAGTGGGTTACCAGGCATGGTGGGTGTAGTGCAAGATAGAGTCATGGGCGCCAGACACTTCTTGATTGCAAAGAGATTTATTGTCTCTCAAACAAAACTGTGGGAGAGAGGGTTTAGGGCCAGGTGCTCTCTATTTTCTCGTCAGGATTCTCGATTTTCTCTTCGGGTTTATAGTCGGCCTGTTTTGCGACGAGAAAACCGTTCGTGTGTATGCTTTTCCGAGTCTTCAAAAATCGCGCATGCTCAGAATCAAGTATGAGACGGGAGCGCTTCTTCTGGTAAAACAAGCCTTCGTAAAAGAGACAGCACATTCGTAACGCTATAAATTTTTGCATCGTTTAAATGTTGCGCATTTAAATCTTCTTTAGAATGGTACAATAATGAAAAATAAAGAACTTGTTTTGCTGCTGATATTCACACAGAGTTCTGTCTAACTATTTTAAACATTTTTCATGATGATCTCATGAATATTTAGCTGTATTATATAGAGCAAGACTCCTTAATATTTATATTTTTCAAATTTTGAATACAGGTCTTCATTTTAAATGATTCTTTATTTTATAGTTATCTCCATGATTTTTTTTTTTTATCTTGTTTTTTTCGACCTTCAAGGAGATTGTTTTGTGTTATCTGTCCCTTTTATTTTATTTGGTAAAATGTATCTGCCTACTCCAAAGCTAAATTTTTAATTATTATAAAAACACATAGTCAAGTATTAACTGTAAAAAAAAAAAACATTTATTCTGGTATATAACAAAATAAATCGAAGGCAGCGCTGGAGAACCTGCTGCCATTTGTGCATCCATGGGACCACAGAGCACACATCAACCCTGTGTGGACAATAAAATTGGGAGCTTGACAAGCACATCAGTTGTGAGCACAATCTAATGCTGGACTCCCAGAGGTCAGGAACAGCAGCAGGTGATATATATGTCCAAAGTCTGTGGTGCTACAACAGGCTGCCTTCTGTCAAATCACATTGAAGCAAGGCCATCACTTCCTGGTCTTCTTGGCAGCCTTCCCTGCATCCTTCCCTGCATCCTTCCCTGCATCCTTCCCTGCATCCTTCATTGCAGCCTTCCTTTTGCGTGTGGCTGGAGGCTGTGCCACTGGAGGTGTACTTGTGTCAGGAGGAGGAGAAGGAGAAGGTGGAGAAGAAGGAGGAGGAGGAGGTTGAGGTTGTGTAAGCTGGGCGACCTCACATATGGCCGTATTGGGGGTAATTCTCCCCATCACCCCCTTGTTCAGTAAGGTGATCAGCAGGGGCTCGCATAGGAGGCATTGTTCAATGCTCATCACATTGAATTTGGCCCCAACTAGGCCGGCAATGGCCTCTTCGGGGGATGTTGGCTCCTGGAGGGTGGCATGTGCCTCTCAAATCAGGGCCATTGCTGCCTCACTTGTGCTCCTGTCCCTCCTGGTTCTTTTTGGAAGGCAGATGGGAGGCACCTGAGATCTGGTCCTGCTACTTGGCCCGGCCACCTCCTGTCTGCCACTGGGCCCAGCCACCTCCTGTGTGCCACTGGGCCCGGCCACCTCCTGTGTGCCACTGGGCCCTGCCACCTCCTGGCTCACAGTGGGCCCTGCCACCTCCTGGTTCACAGTGGGCCCTGCCACCTCCTGGCTCACAGTGGGTCCTGCCTCCTCCTGGCTCACAGTAGGCCCTGCCTCCTCCTGGCTCACAGTGGGCCCTGCCTCCTCCTGCCTGACACTTTCCAGACCCTCCTCCTGGCTGATGTCATCCTGTGTATGAAAAAGGGACATAGTTTTAGTTTTTGGTTCATCATTTACACACAATTTTTAGCTCATGACTGTTGCAAATTGAATGTAAATCAATAGAAAATACTATTATTATGACCCAATCATTATTCATTCTTCTCCCCCAATTTTTGGCCCACTAATGTCTATTGATATTTAGATCACTTTTTGGTCCCAATTTTTTTGGGGTATTTACATATTATCTTTTTTTTGCTGCATTAATTTGCTCACAATACATTTTTAGAAAATACTATACCTGCTCCAGATGTCCAAATCAGGTTCTTCCAGGATGGCTGCCTCCTCTTGCTCCAGAGAAGGCTCAGGTTGGCTGCAGGGAAGTCTGGGGGGAAGACTGGACAGTGATGGCCTTGGCTCAATGTGGTCATCCAGAAAGAGAATGAAATGCAAACTTTAATCAGTGTAAAGGAGAGGACACTCAGCAGCTGTTTCCACATCTGGACTCTGGAGCACTATAGTGTGGGCCACCAGAACAACCTTTTTAGGGTGCCCCACACAGGTGCATCAGTGTATTTTTGGGGTGCCTCCATGTGTAAAAATTGTCATAAAAAGTTGAATAGTCAAGATTTGTATATTTTGAAATAATGTCTTCAGCTTGTAACTCGGCCCAAACAGACACTTGTACCCCACTTCCAAGCAATGTATCATGTTCCTATTTTTTAGCTAAAATATCTGTGTGCTAAGTATACCTTCTGTTTCATTCTCATAGGGGAGAGAAGACTGGGAGGACACCACTCCAGGGAGCACAGGAACCCCACACCTTCAAGTACCCCAACCTCACCAAGAACAACAACCTGAGGATCTTGAGGAAGTAGAAGAAGTGGAGGAAGGAGAAGTGGATGACGTGGTGGAACTTGTCACAACAGGTCAGTATCTGTCACCACAGCTTCAGGTAAGAGATGTAGGCCTGCAGAGTTATAATTCCTTTTGTATTTTTTTATAGGGGATGAAAATGTTGTTGTGAAAGAAAGTCCGCGTTTCTCTAGTGAGAGTGCCCTACGAATCATCCAGCAAGTGATGGAGTGTAGTACAGAACTGGACAGAATTAAGCAAAGAATGAATGTTATGGCGCAAACCTTTAAGGACATCATAGATGTTTTGGGGCAAATTGAATAAGGCACAAAACACCCCTTTTTATATTTTTCTATTGTTATTCCTCAAATTTTTAACTTTTAGACAATCAATCAAGCCAAAATTTGAAGATGCACACAGTGGGTCAACATGTGCCATCTGCCATCAGGGGATATCCATGTACGGGTTTTGGGGGTGCAACCCCTTCCTCGCATCTCAAGTAGGTGAAAGGAAGAAGGGGTTGCACCCCCAAAACACGTCCATTGATCACCCCTGATGGCAGATAGCACATGTTGACAATAGGGATCAGGAGGGAAAAAACCCTTTTAAAAAACACTCTAAATTGTGTGCATCTTCAAATTTTGGCTTGGTCAGGGGTGCCAACACCCCATATTATGACGGGCAGATAGAGACATTTTTCGTTAAATAGAATGTCTGATATTGCCAAGAGGTATACAATGTTGTAGTTTGTTGGATGGTAATGATGGTTTTGTATTTTCTTACACCAAAAAAAAGGCCTGTTTCTGGCCAAACCCCAAAAAATAAATAAAAAACAAAGTGTTATATTTACCATGTGTGTGAATGTGCACAGAGTAAAATGTTTGAATAACAACAAAGTGTAGCTTCTTTATCAAATACACTCTAACCTTATTTGTGTATATTTGTGGTGTTACTAGTGAAATGGTTGGTATTTACTAAAGGAAAATACACTTGGCACTACAAATGCACTATGACAAACTAGGAGACAGGGGAAAAAAAACACCAGCAATACATCAAAAATCAGATTAAACCAGATATTTATTTTGTTCTTTCTCCCAAATTTTTTAGACCATGGTCTGGCATAGGAATTGCCCCCCTACCCGTGAAATATTCGACATATTTCTGGCGAACCTCATGGGCATTTTGGGGGGGCAAGCCAGGACGGCCAGATTCTAGGCCCGGCAGGGTATTGCCAGTTGAAAGTCCTGTTGATTTCCTTCGAAGAAAATTGTGTAGCACACAGCAACAGAATACTACGTAGTTCAGTTTGTACTCCGCCAAGTTAATTGGTGTCATGAAAAGGCGGAACCGGCTGGTCATTATCCCAAAGGCATTCTCCACGACTCTTCGGGCCTTGGCCAGCCGGTAGTTGAACACCCTCTTCTCCGGGGTCAGGGTCCTTAGGGGAAATGGCCTCATGAGATGCGGTCCTAGTCCAAAGGCTTCATCAGCCAAAAACACAAAGGGGAGTCCTTCAACATTCCCTGCATCCGGTGGCAATGCAAGGTCGTCACTCTGGAGACGGAGGGAAAACTTCGTCTGGCTGAAGGCTGCCCCATCGGACATCTGGCCATTCTTCCCCACATCCACATAGAGGAATTCATACTGTGCTGACACCGCCGACATCAGCACAATACTATGAAACCCCTTATAATTGTAGAAGTAGGACCCAGAACGGGGTGGCAGCATGATGGGGCAGTCCCACCACGTGGAAAACTCAGATGCCACAGTCTGCCATCCCTTCGGCGTTTAAGGAAGCTGTGGAGTCAAACAAGATAAACAAATCTTAGTACTTTTGCACATAACATTGCAAGCAGATTATACTAAAATACATTCTTGACCAACATCATTATAAGTTTCCCATTATAAGTTTCCGTTTAATGTGTTTTTAAATACTAAAATAGAATGCTCAAGTATCATATTCATCACCCCCTCTGATGGTCCATTTGAAAAATATTTTGGGGGCTAGATGAGTTTGTGAATGCACAAAAATAAGGACAATTAACATTTGTAAACATTTTAGGGGGTGATTAGGGGGGGAGGGTAAAGCACTACAATGGAGCTAACAAAATACATTGGGAAGTGACTTGGCTAGGTGTGTTTGGGCCCAGGATAGCATTGCAGTGGCGGTGCGTCCAAAGTGGGCGCAGGAGCGCTGCCCCCTCTCTCTCTCCTGCGCCCGTCACTCAGAACAATACATAGGTTCATGCCTTGCATGAACCTATGTATTGTCGATGCCGCCCACTATTCAGGTGGATGGCCCCCTGTTGAGCGCCGGCCATCTGAATAACAGAGGCTGTTTGGTTTTTGGAAGTGCCTATCAGAGCCAGCGGCTTTGATAGGCTTCCCGATTACAGCCTGAGGGCTGTAATTGGCTTCCAAAAAGTTAACCAGGGGACGCAGGGGGGGTGCGTTCCTTGGTTAAACACTGACAGGCTCCTCAGCCAATCAGGTTCACCGGGTCTGGTTACCGGTAACCTGATTGGCTGATGCAACATCGAGGGCGGGAGAAGACATTGAGGAGAGAAGAAGGACGGTGCAGACCAGAGGAATGTAAGTGCAGGGCTGGGGGGGGGGGACTGCCTGTATTTGTGGACAAACTGGCTGCATTTGAGGGGGCCAACTGGTGGCGTTTGATCAGCACAGTGGCTGCGTTTAATGTGCACAGTGGCGGCAATGGATGTTTTTTTTTTTTTCTACATTTTTTGGCCGCCCCCCCCCCCAAACATTTTGAGGAGCACCAGCCGCCACTGCTGGAGAGGTTAGTGAAGGGAAATATGCATGGAGGAGAAAAAAGGGGCATTTAAAAGCTTACAGCATGCATGAGGACAAAGGGGACATTCTCAGCATATTACAATCATGGTAATTAGGGAAGGATGAAAGAAATACAATACATTAGCATACATGAAATACATAGAATGTGATGTTAAAGGAGAAAACTTACCCTAATATAGTCCTCCTGCAGGACTTGGATAATGGCAGAACAGGTCTCTGGGATTATAACGCCCAGAGCCTGGGGGGAACCTGTCGTGAACTTCAGGTCCTGCAGACTTCTCCCTGTCGCCAGGTAGCGTAACGTGGCGATGAGCCTCTGCTCAGCACTGATGGCTTCCCGCATAACGGTGTCCTGCCTGGTAATATAGGGGGACACCAAAGCCAACAGATGCTGAAAAACGGGGTCAGACATCCGCAAAAAATTCCTGTAGTCCTCAGGATTATTCTCCACGATCTCCCGCAGCAAAGGCATATGACAGAATTGGTTCCGCTGGAGCAACCAATTCTTGGTCCATGAACTCCTCCTCACCCTGTTCATGGACTCGTCTTGGT
Source organism: Rana muscosa (assembly GCA_029206835.1). Lineage (NCBI taxonomy): Eukaryota > Metazoa > Chordata > Amphibia > Anura > Ranidae > Rana > Rana muscosa. Next base: position 112,116,435 of record CM055118.1, read on the forward strand.
CCAAGACAAGCAGACCAACACCAAGCGCACACACAGCACGGACTCTATGACGAGAACGTACCCGCGACATGGCTAGAAGACGGTCGTCTGATCAGAACGTACTAAACAGAACGCACTTAAGAACAGCAAGGCCTATGAAGAACGACCTGAAAATCAGAAATGAGCGGGCAAGAACGCACTGAAAAACAGATACGACCTGCCTACACGCCCTGAAAGACAAGATACGAACCCACAAGCACAAACTGAACCGCAGAAAACGAACTGAAAGCACGAAGACTGAAAAGCGTGAATCGTCTCTTCCCAAACTTTTACTTCACACGCGGTAACACGAGATCAGCAAAAGCAGCCATGGGGTGGCGCCATTGAAATCAATCTTCCCCTTTATACTGCCGTCGTACGTGCTGTACGTGACCGCGCAGAACAACGACGAGATTTGGAATTGACAGTGTGTATGCAAGGAAAGCTTGACAAGAAGCTCGTCAAGCTTGACAAGAAGCTCGTCAAGCTTGACAAGAAGCTCGTCAAGCTTGACAAGAAGCTCGTCAAGCTTGACAAGAAGCTCGTCAAGCTTGACAAGAATCTCGTCGAGAAAAACTACGGGCTTTTTACGACGAGAAACTCGGTCGTGTGTACGAGGGTTTAAACCTGTGCTCCAAATTTGGCCATTTTGCTGGTTTTCCTTTTAAGGCCTTCTTAAATTTTAGTATCTTATTGAGTTGTCTCTCTGCAGCTCAATTTCCATGCTCTTTTGCATAACTGACTACATTCAGTTTGAATTTTGCAGAGTAAGACAATCACTTACTTTTATTATTTTCTGACATCTTGGGCTCAGAACGCTCCGGTCCCGGTTGTATCTGCGCACTCTCCACCTCCAACGGGACCGCATCTACGCACTCTCCACCTCTACCTCCAGCTGTCGTCAGTCGGCACGTGTAGTTGCTGCAGGAGTGGATCCTAGTTTAGAGGGAGACAGAAGGCAAAATATTACTGAAAGCTGAGCTCCACCCTATTTTTAACCAGTTGTCAACCAGCCGCCAATTGACGGCAGCAGGAAGACACTGTTATTATTCTTTAAAATCCACTAGGGGGCGCGCTCGCATGCCGCGTCACTGGCCACCCGATGCGCATTCCCGGCGGCCGCGATGGCCGCCGGGCACCCGCGATTGCCCAGTAACCGAGCAGGACCGTGGATCTGTGTGTGTAAACACACAGATCCACGTCCTGTCAGGGAGAGGAGACCGATGGTGTGTCCCTTGTACATAGGGACACAGATCAGTCTCCTCCCCCAGTCAGCCCCCTCCCCCCACAGTAAGAATCACTAATAGGGAACACATTTAACCCCTTCCTCGCCCCCTAGTGTAAACCCCTTCCCTGCCAGTCATGTTTATACAGTAATCAATGCATTTTTATAGCACAGATCGCTGTGTAAATGTGAATGGTCCCAAAAATGTGTCAAAAGTGTCCGATGTGTCCGCCGCAATATCGCAGTCATGATAAGCCGTTACAAAGACAATACAAGTTATAATTACAGATGAAATCGGAAACAGGATCACTAAAAACAGCAGACGTGTGAGTACTCTTTTGATACTACTTTGAACGAATGGCCGCGGGAGATCCACTTGAACACAACATAACACAAGACTTGGTAGGGAAACATCTGAGGAACAGCAAAAAACAGAAGAATACCAGGAAAGAATAGACCTTAGCGGAAGACCAAAGATAGAACCATGATGAGAAGAATCCAGCACTAAACAATTCAGAAAAATAAAATTACAACAGGAGACAGTGGGAAAAGGGTACAGAACATTACAAGGGAGAGAATGAGGGGAAATGAAACAAGGGGAGATAGAGGAGAGAGAATGGAAACATGGGATTATTACAAAAGGCAGCGAAGAGAATGAGGTGGATTAGAATCTGCTGTACACCAAGGAACAGGAGTTACAATGAAGTGGAATGTAGAGGGGAACACTGACTACAGATATCATTAGAAATATAGCAGGCACAATACACAATGAACTAAGAGGAATATATGGAAATAGATATAGTTGGAGAAAATAAGGAGTCTACATGGCCAGATCAGATCACAGTAGCAGAGAAGGCACACTGGAATGGGTCATTAAGGAGAGAACTAGCAGACTAGTGTAGCGCACCCACCTCACTCCTACCTGCATTAACTTTGGCTTCTCGCATGAAGAGAGAGGCACACCGCACTACCAGCCCGTACCCTCCTGTGCGAGGAGGTTAAGCAGTGTTGTTGTTGGGTCTTCCACGGTAAGAACATGAAAACCTCCAGAGCCTGAAGCCCTGTACACACGGCCGAGATTCTCGTCAGGAAAAAAACTTTGTTTTTCCTGGCGAGAATCTTGACAAGAACTTGTCCCGGCCGAGTGTACACACGTACGATTCAAAAGAACCGCCGTTCTTTTTAATGGCACGCACGCAGTGACGTCATCGACTACGACGAGCGTGCGCTCGTCACATTCGATGCCGTCGCCGCCATCTTGCTACACCCTATGCCTATGCCTAGGAAGCTACCGCGCATGCGTCAAAGTCATTTCGAGCATGCGCAGGTTTCCACGGCGACAGGTAAGTGTACACACGCTCGGGTTTCTCGTCGAGAAACAGGCCGACGAGATTCTCGACGAGATAAAAGACCGCAGGTCGTCTTTTTTCTCGTCTGGGAATCTGGGCAGTTTTCTCGACGAGAAAACTGAAACCCACGTACACAGAGACGGTTTTCTCGGCAAGAAAACTCTCCCGGCAGTTTTCTTGTCGTTTTTGGCCGAGAAAACCGGTCGTGTGTACGCGGCCTGATTCTCACCTCTTTGGTATGGTAGAGACAAGTCTTTGACTTCCCAGTAAAGTGAATGTCCACACCAACTGAAACTCCAACTCAGAGTTTATTTTCTCTTAGCCAAATAACACAGTCTCTGATAGAAAAAAGGTTGGAGCAAGAAACAGAACAGTAAAAGGTGTGGAGGAGGTCCAGGCACAAACGTTACAGATATTTGTTCAGATTCTCAAGCAAGTTTAACTAGACGCACAGTCTCTGCCACAGACTGTGAAGTTGGTCTCTGCCACAGACCTGGTGAAACTGATCCCCTTCTTTAGCTATGGCCCCTTTTTAGGAGAAGACATCCCTCCGGAGAGTTACCGGGACCCTACCGTCACCATGACACTGCACTGGGTCTTCGGAGAATTCCTTTTCCGGCCTCCTCATCCTAGATACGGGTCCCCTCGCAAGGCGGCACCCTGAGAGTCCTCGATCCTAGGTGGACCCCGGCTGAAGGTGCTGGGCCCCAGGCCTCCACCACAGTCCCTGGGCTTACATACCCAGGGCGGACAGGAACAGCAAGGTAGTACCTCACCCTGGGCTAAAGGTGCCCAGGATGGAACAGGAATACCCGCCCCTGGTGCCAAGGACAGACAGGAACACACTCCCTGAAAGTAGGATTCCCGACGACCGAACCCTGAACAGGCAGCGTCTGCCCCTTTTATATCCTCTCCCAGCATGCCCAGCAGGTAGAACACACCCACCGTATGGCTGCTGAGAGGGGACACACAAGGCACAGCACTGTATCAGCGGTTCAACCCTAGCCTAATGTGGCAGCGCCGCCTTTAGGCCACAGGGAACTGTACACCGATATTCTCCCTGTGGATAGAAATGGTTGCAAAAACCCTGACAAAGTAGTGTGTTTGAGTAAACTACCACTCAAACACTTCCCTTAACCACTTAAGCCCCGGACCATTTGGTAGCTAAAGGACCAGAGGTGATTTCAGAATTTTGCACTGCGCTGCTTTAACTGTAAATTGTGCGGACATGCAATGTTGTACCCAAACGAAATTTGCATCCTTTTCTTCCCACAAATAGAGCTTTCTTTTAATGGTATTTGATTGCCTCTGCGATTTTTATTTTTTGCGATATAAACGGAAAAAGACCGAGAATTTTGAAAAAAAATGATATTTTCTACTTTTTGTTATAAGAAAAATCGAATAAACTCAATTTTAGTCATACATTTAGGCCAAAATGTATTCAGCCACATGTCTTTAGTAAAAAAAATGTCAATAAGCGTATATTTATTGGTTTGCGCAAAAGTTATAGCGTCTACAAACTAGGGTACATTTTCTGGAATTTACACAGCTTTTAATTTATGACTGCCTATCTCATTTCTTTAGGTGCTAAAATGGCAGGGCAGTACAAACCCCCCCCCCCCCCAAATGACCCCATTTTGGAAAGTAGACACCCCAAGGAAATTGCTGAGAGGCATGTTGAGCCCATTGAATTTTTTATTTTTTTGTCCCAAGTGATTGAATAATGACAAAAAAAAAATTACAAAAAGTTGTCACTAAATGATATATTGCTCACACATGCCATGGTTATATGTGGAATTGCACCCCAAAATACATTCTGCTGCTTCTCCTGAGTACGGGGATACCACATGTGTGAGACTTTTTAGGAGCCTAGCCACGTACGGGACCCCAAAAACCAAGCACCGCCTTCAGGATTTCTAAGGGTGTAAATTTTTTATTTCACTCCTCACTACCTATCACAGTTTCGAAGGCCATAAAATGCCAAAATAGCACAAAACCCCCCCAAATGACCCCATTTTGGAAAGTAGACACCCCAAGCTATTTACTGAGAGGCATGATTAGTCCATGGAATATTTTATATTTTGCCACAAGTTGGGGGAATATGACAAACTTTGTTTTTTTTGCACAAAGTTGTCACTAAATAATATATTGCTGACACATGCCATGGGCATATGTGAAATTACACCCCAAAATACATTCTGCTGCTTCTCCTGAGTACGGGGCTACCACATGTGTGGGACTTTTTGGGAGCCTAGTCGCGTACGAGACTCCAAAAACCAAGCACCGCCTTCAAGGTTTCTAAGGGCATAAATTTTTGATTTCACTCCTCACTACCTATCACTACCTATCACAGTTTTGAAGGCCATAAAATGTCAAGATGGCACAAAACCCCCCAAATGACCCCATTTTGGAAAGTAGACACCCCAAGCTATTTGCTGAGAGGCATGTTGAGCCCATTGAATATTTTTTTTTTGTCCCAAATGATTGAATAATGACAAAAAGAAAAAAAAAAAGAAAAAATGTACAAAAAGTTGTCACTAAATTATATATTGCTCACACATGCCATGGTTATATGTGGAATTGCACCCCAAAATACATTCTGCTGCTTCTCCTGAGTACGGGGATACCACATGTGTGGGACTTTTTGGGAGCCTAGCCGGGTACGGGGCCCCAAAAACCAAGCACCGCCTTCAGGATTTCTAAGGGCGTAAATTTTTGATTTCACTCCTCACTACCTATCACAGTTTCGAAGGCCATAAAATGCCAAAATAGCACAAAACCCCCCCAAATTACCCCATTTTGGAAAGGAGACACCCCAAGCTATTTACTGAGAGGCATGTTCAGTCCATGGAATATTTTATATTTTGCCACAAGTTGCGGGAATATGACAAACTTTGTTTTTTTTGCACAAAGTTGTCACTAAATGATATATTGCTCACACATGCCACGGGCATATGTGAAATTACACCCCAAAATACATTCTGCTGCTTCTCCTGAGTACGGTGATACCACATGTGTGGGACTTTTTGGGAGTCTAGCCGCGTACGGGACCCCAAAAACCAATCACCGCCTTCAAGGTTTCTAAGGGCATAAATTTTTGATTTCACTCCTCACTACCTATCACAGTTTTGAAGGCCATAAAATGCCAAGATAGCACAAAACCCCCCAAAATAACCCCATTTTGGAAAGTAGACACCCCAAGGAAATTGCTGAGAGGCATGTTGAGCCCATTGAATATTTTTTATTTTTGTCCCAAGTGATTGAATAATGACAAAAAGAAAAAAAAAAAATGTACAAAAAGTTGTCACTAAATGATATATTACTCAAACATGCCATGGTTATATGCGGAAATGCACCCCAAAATACATTTGGCTGCTTCTCCTGAGTACGGGGATACCACATGTGTGGGACTTTTTGAGAGCCTAGCCGCGTACGGGCCCCCGAAAACCAAGCACCGCCTTCAGGATTTCTAAGGGCACAAATTTTTGATTTCACTCCTCACTACCTATCACAGTTTTGAAGGCCATAAAATGCCAAGATAGCCCAAAACCCCCACAAATGACCCCATTTTGGAAAGTAGACACCCCAAGCTATTTGCCGAGAGACATGGTGAGTATTTTACAGCTCTCATTTGTTTTTGAAAATGAAGAAAGACATTTTTTTTTTTTTTCTTTTTTCAATTTTTTAAACTTTGTGACAAAAAGCGAGATCTGCAAAATACTCAACATACATCTCAGCAAATAGCTTGGGGTGTCTACTTTCCAAAATGGGGTCATTTGGGGGGGTTTGTGCCATCTGGGCATTCCATGGCCTCCGAAACTGTGATAGGCAGTGAGGAGTGAAATCAAAAATTTACACCCATAGAAATCCTGAAGGCGGTGCTTGGTTTTCGGGGTCCTGTACGCGGCTAGGCTCCCAAAATGTCTCACACATGTGGTATCCCCGTACTCAGGAGAAGCAACAGAATGTATTTTGGGGTGCAATTCCACATATAATCATGGCATGTTTGAGCAATATATAATTTAGTGACAACTTTTTGTACATTTTTTTTTTTTTTGTCATTATTCAATCTCTTGGGACAAAAAAAAAAAATATTCAATGGGCTCAACATGCCTCTCAGCAAATAGCTTGAGGTGTCTACTTTCCAAAATGGGGTCATTTGGGGGGGTTTTGAACTGTCCTGGCATTTTATGCACAACATTAGGAAGCTTATGTCACACATCATCCACTCTTCTAACCACTTGAAGACAAAGCCCTTGCTGACACTTTTTGTTTACATGAAAACATTTTTTTTTGCAAGAAAATTATGTTGAACCCCCAAACATTACATATTTTTTTAAAGCAAAGGCCCTACAGATTAAAATAGTGGGTGTTGCATTTTTTTTTCCACACAGTATTTGCGCAGCGATTTTTTAAACGCATTTTTTGGGGGAAAAACACACTTTTTTTATTTTTAATGCACTAAAAAACACTATATTGCCCAAATGTTTGATGAGATAAAAAAGATGATCTTAGGCCGAGTACATGGATACCAAACACGACATGCTTTAAAATTGCGCACAAACGCGCAGCGGCGAGAAACTACATTCATTTTTAAAAGCATTTAAAAGCCTTTACAGGTTACCACGTTAGATTTACAGAGGAGATCTACTGCTAAAATTACTGCCCTCGATCTGACCTTCGCGGTGATACCTCACATGCATGATGCAATTGCTGTTTACATATGACGCTAGACCGACGCTTGCGTTCGCCTTTGCGCAAGAGCAGGGGGGACAGCGGTGCTTTTTTTTTATTATTATTTATTTTGCTTTTTTATTTTATTTTTAAACTGTTCCTTCCATATTTTTTTTCTTTTATCATTTTTATTGTTATCTCAGGGAATGTAAATATCCCCTATGATAGCAATAAGTAGTGACAGGTACTCTTTTTTTGAAAAAAATTGGAGGGTTAGACCCTAGATCTTTCCTCTGCCCTCAAAGCATCTGACCACACCAAGATCGGTGTGATAAAATGCTTTCCCAATTTCCCAATGGCGCTGTTTATATCCGGGGGGGGGGCATTCCCTCCCACTGCTTGTAAAAGCAGTCTAGAGGCTAATTATCTGCTAGAATTGCTTTTACATGAAAGCCGGCCACTGGCTGAAAAGAATGATACCAAGATGATACCTAAACCTGCAGGCATCATTCTGGTATAAACATTCAAAGTCCAGCAACATACCAGTACGTTGCTGGTCCTTGTTGGACATGTATTGTAATCTTTTTTTTCATGCAGCCTGTTGGCTGAACGAAAAAAAGAGATTGATCGGTGGGTATGCCCACCATTAGAATACCTCCCTTCATCCACCCACTTCTAATGATGGGCATATATGCCGAAGCATGGGGGCATCCTCCCGCAAAAAAGTTATGCCGCGTACACACGGTCAAACTTTTCCACGGGCAAGCCTCCATCGGAATTTCGACCGTATATACGCGGCATTAGGAGCAAAATCGCTCCTCCGCCCCTGCTGCCCCCATGCTTCGGCATATATGCTCTTTTTTTAACTGTGGTGGTGAAATCACCTCCTACAGCGTTGGAGTCATGGCTTTATGTATCGTGGGAGCAAACGCTGTTGCTGTCAAGATAAGTAAATCCGCGATGCAACTGAATGGCGTACCTGCTAAGCAAATGATGGTTAACATTAAAACAAAGTAACATTACAGTACAACAGTAAGACCTTACCATACCATACCTGCAAAGCAAATACCAAAACAAAACCTAGTCAAAAATAAAACATTTTTTTAACGCAACCTGTGCCTAAAATATATATATGCCGAAGCATGGGGGCATCCTCCCGCAAAAAAGTTATGCCGCGTACACACGGTCGGACTTTTCCACAGGCAAGCCTTCGTCGAAATTTCGACCGTATGTACGCGGCATAAAAGGTTATGCCGCGTACATACGGTCGGACTTTTCCACGGGCAAGCCTCCGTCGGAATTTCGACCGTATGTACGCGGCATTAGGAACAAAATCGCTCCTCCGCCCCTGCTGCCCCCATGCTTCGGCATATATGCACTTTTTTTTTAACTGTGGTGGTGAAATCACCTCCTACAGCACTGGAGTCACGGCTTTATGTATCGTGGGAGCAAACGCTGTTGCTGTCAAGATAAATAATTCCGCGCTGCAGTTGAATGGCGCACCTGAAAACAAAAAATTACATACCTGAAAAGCAAGCATGATAAAACATCGCAGAATGGAATACAGTAAAAAAGAGCAGAACAATAGAGAGAAAATAGAGAGAGAGAGAGAGGACAATAAAACGACAACTATTTTTGGTTTTTTTATTTTATATTTTTTTTGTGTTTTGTTTTTTTACGTTTTGTTTTTTCTTTTTTACACTTTTTTTTTGTAACTTTAACAACTGTAATGGTTCGGGTCTCTCAAAATGTTATGGCATCTTGGGAGACCCTGTGTAAGTGTGTCCTAGTCTGTGAAATGCTGTACCCTACGCTAAAACTTCACTTTTGAGTGGTAGCGTTCAAAACATTCACCAAGGCAAAGACCAGGCTTGTCAGGACAGAGTGGACAATAATGACGGGTGTCACGCCTAAATCCGCGCTTGCTACAGACACGACATCTTTTTTGGGGGGCTCGTTGGGTAGGGGTACTCGGGAGGACATGCGTATAATGCCTCTCATGCAGCCGGCTTACTGCATTTGGTAGGGGATGGTGAGGTGCAGAACCGCCTGGATACAGGAGTTCTGTGACAATCTCATTCTGGAATTTTAGAAGAGATAACGTCCCGCCTGAAGCTCTGTATAGCACATGAGCGTTCAGCAAAGCCAATTGAAATAAGGATAGAGACACTTTTTTGTACCAGCGTCTCGCCTTACGGTCAATTAGATACGGCGCCAACAACTAGTCGTTGAGGTCCACCCCTCCCATATTTTTGTTATATTCGTGGACACAGAGGGGTTTCTCCACAACACCAGTCGCCATACGAATTTGGACTGTCGTGTCTGCATGAAGGGAGGTAAGAAGGAAAACATTCTTATTGTCCCTCCACTTCATAGCGAGCAAGTTATTACACTTTACGCAGGCTCTCTCCCCCAGCCTAAGACGGGCATCTACAAGCCGCTGGGGAAAGCCCCGGCGATTAGGTCGCACGGTGCCACATGCTCCAATCTGATGATCAAACAAGTGACTAAACAGTGGCACGCTCGTGTAATAATTGTCCACATACAAGTGGTACCCCTTTCCGAATAAGGGTGACACCAAGTTCCACACTATCTTGCCAGCGCTCCCTATGTAATCTGGGCAGTTGACCGGCTCAATCTGACTATCTTTTCCCTCATAAACCATAAAGCTCCATACATAGCCTGTTGCCCTGTCACAGCACTTATAGAGCTTGACCCCGTATCTGGCACGCTTGCTGGGAAGGTACTGCTTGAAAGCCAAGCGGCCAGAAAATGTAATCAGGGACTCATCAACGCAGACAGCTTGATCGGGAATAAACAAGGCTGCAAAACGTTCGTTGAAGTGGTTTATGAGGGGCCGAATTTTATAGAGCCGGTCGTATTCAGGGTCCCCACGTGGACGACAAAGTTCATTGTCGTTGAAGTGCATGAACCGCAAAATCTGCTCGTATCGTTTCCTGGGCATGGAGGCAGAGAACACGGGCATGTGGTCAATTGGGTGCGTGGACCAATAAGCACGCAATGACGGGAATTTATGTGTGCCCATGTTGAGGGAAAGGCCCAGAAAGGTCTTAAATTCGGAAACCGTAATTGGTTTCCAATCTTTGGCAATGGAAGGCAACTGGGGATTAGCGGCGATGAATTGACCAGCATATAAATTACTCTGGTCCACAATAGATCTATAGAGATCTTCCGTGAAAAACAGCGAATAATAATCAATTGGCATAAAATCAGCTGTATCCACCTGAATACCGGGTTGGGCAGTGAATGGGGGAAGTACGGGTTCTGCAGAAGTGGTGGGGACCCAATCAGGATAGGCGAATTCTGCAGGAAGAGCACTATGGGTACGACGGACCTGCCTTTGTCTTCTTATTGGTGGCAGCGGGACACTACTTGTGCTTGCCACCTCGCCAGCTTGAACTGCACTTATGGGACTCGCCACGTCACCAAGTGATACTGCAGTGCTGGATGTACGCCCAGGCTGTACTAGGCCGCTGGTGCTTGCCAATTCACCAGAAGGAATAGCGGCGCTAGTACTACTCTGCTCCATGATACGAGAGCCCTGCGGTTCTTGCTCCTCAACAACCTCAGAAGATCGGGATCGGGTACGCCTGACCTTAGCAGGGACCTCAACTTCGTCGTCAGAGCTATCTGACGTGGGGCCGCTGACGTCACTGTCTTCTACGGGAAGATATTCTGAGCCTGAATCTGACAGATACATGACCTCCTCTTCACTATCTGTCATGCTCAGAATCTCGTAGGCCTCTTTACTAGTGTACCTTCGTCTTGCCATTTTGGGCTCTAATTTTAGGGGTACACTAGTAAGATTCACAGGAAAAAAAGCACCCGACTGTCGTCAGCAAATATATCAAACGCTACAAAAAAAACTGTTAGCGATCGCAGGGATCAGGACTGTCTCTGCGAACGCTGCAGTTATGTGTTTTGTGTTTGGTAAGTGACAGTGATCGATCGATACTGCACTTGGGTGGGCTGGGCTGGGCTGGGCGGAGGGGCTAAACGCAGGTGCTAGCAGGTATCTGGGCTGATCCCGCTAACACTGTGTTTTTGGGAACCCTAAACCGCTGGGGACGCTAGTATAGATCTGATCAGATACTATACCACTAAGGGAGGTGTATGCTTTGCGCGTGGGTGTTAGCGTTACTGGCACTAACCTAACGCTGCCTGGGGCGACGCAGACCCTCTCTGGCGCTAAAACCTAATTGATCTCACCCGCCGGGCGATCAGGGGGTTAAACCTTTATTGGGTTATATACGGCGGGTGCCCCGATGCTATAAAAAGCAAACTAACCAACCAGCGTCCCCCGTAACCTTTATATGGTGATCACTGGTGAAAGGGTTAACTAGGGGCAATCAGGGGGTTAAAACCTTTATTAGGTTAAATATGGGGGTACCCGACGCTATATAAAAACCTGACGGGTTACCTATGTAGCGGCCTCACCCTCTCTCCAACTTCTTCATCTGTTACACACCAACTCATGTCTAGGGGTTTCTGAGTTGTGAGAGTGAGATGCGCCACGGCCCATGTCCTCCCCATTACAATAGGGAGGTGAAGGCCACTTCCTGATGTTTCCTTGGGCCAATGTGTTCTGCGAATGTACCGAGTCTGTACTTACAAGCTCACCAGCCTTCCATCTGTTTCCAGTAACCGGAGTTCACACACCGAAGAAAGGTCCAACACTTGTTTATTCGTCACTCCAATAAGCAAAGCACAATAACAGTTCCTATTGCAGCAGACTGGTTGGGACCTAGTCCCTTTCCAACGGTGGGATGAGCAGATCGAGGCACTTCCTAAAGTTTAAGTTCTATGCCACTGTACTATGACCAGCGGCGCCTAAGCCAATCCGGCTGTTACAGAACAGGAAAGATGGGGTCTCTTCCATCAACCCCTATGAACAGCAATGGAGCCCTCTTCGATGCGCTGTGGCCCCTATCAGGGGGATGTGTCCCCCCAAGAGAGTTCCCAGAGGCCCACTGTCACCGTGTTGGTGCTGCTCCTGGTCTCCAATGGGTAACCTCTCTGGCCTCCTCACCTCAGATACGAGTCCCTCCGCTCAGGGACCCTCGGACAGTCCACCCTAGCGGGACCCAGTCGAAGGTACTGGGCCCCAGGCCTCCTCGATAGTACCTCACCCCAGGCTAAAGGTGCCTGGGATGGATGCCAACATGACTCCGGACCAGGCCATGGGCACCTGGACCAGACTCCTGGATCTCCCGCACCCAGGCCTAAGGGCCCTGGGTGCGGACCGCAACCCTCCTCCTCCGAGGACCTCCTTCTCCGCAAGAACCTCGTGGCAAGGGCGTCTCCCCCTTTTATCTCCTCCCATCAACGGCCCGGCGGGTTCCCCGCCCCAGCCATACCATCTCCGGGAAGAGACCAAACAGGGAGCACTGCAGGGGATGATTCTACCTGAAGCCTGTGGGTACTCCGCCACCCACAGGCAAAGGAGAATATTACATCCTCCAATCCTCCACGAAACAAAAAGGGGTCTGAATCCTAACACAATTATACACCTGGGTTACACTATTGCCCAGGTGTATCCCATCAATTTGAGGACCCCGCTACACCTAAATAACTAAATAACTAACTGGGTAACCAGTGTCACCAGTGACGCTTATACGGTGATCACTGGTGAAAGGGTTAACTCTAGGGGCAATCAGGGGGTTAAAATATTATATGGGGGTACCTGACGCTCTAAAAACCTGCGGCGAAACTAAAAATAAATAACTGGCTATCTAGGGCACCACCGGCACTAAATACAGTGATCGAAAATACGATCGCTTAGTGACGCTGGCGTTAGGGGGTGAAAGGGTTACCTGGGGGGCGATCAAGGGGTTAAACCTTTATTAGGGGGGGTTAGGGGGCTGCCATTCTGCCAACGTATATATATAGTGAGCGGTCGTTAAGTGGTTAAATTTAGCACCCCCGCTACATTAGGTACACAGCCATATAAGGGGACCAGATTTTTAAAATGAAATCCAGGGACATATTTTTTTTTTACTAGTAATGGAGGCAATCAGCAACTCATAGCGGGACTACGAAATTGCGGTCGACAAATCGGACACTAAGTGACACTTTGTGGGAATCAGTGACACTAATACAGTGATCAGTTCTAAAAATATGCACTGTCACTGTTCTAATGACACTGACTGGGAAGGGGATAACATCTAGAGCAATCAAAGGGTTAAATGTGTGCCTAACAAGTGTTTTCTCACTGTGTGATAGGTGCTTTTACTAAGGGAACACAGGATCAATGTCTTCCATACTGACAAAACGACGATCTGCCTTGTTTACATAGCAGACCACCGTGCTGCCTGTGTACATAACAATCAGCGGGTACCGGTGGACATCGAGGCAGCAGGCACTCACTCTGTCATGGCTCTGGCTAGCTCGGTCACAGTGTGTCGCATAACATGGCTGCTGGGTGCTGATTTTGTTAACTTATGACCAATAAGTTAACAAAATCAACACCCAGCAGCCATGTAATGTGACACACTGGGGCTGATTTACTAATAACAGTGCGCTGTGCTGGTTCTAACCTTAATTGGTGCGCCGGATAACTCCTTCACTTGGCGCAGGAACCAGCGGCGCACAGCGGCGCACTGTTATAGTAAATACAAATGTCAGCGGCGCTCTATTGAAAATGAATGGTTCCCTATGGGAGCCCATTGATTTGAATAGAGGTCGCCCGGGAAGTCGGATGAAGCGGATCCGACTCGCGGGGCGACTCGTGTGCCGGCTGACACAGGGACAGCGCGACTTTGCGAGGCGACTTGGACACGACCTGAGCGTGAAGCAGCCGCTCAAGTCGTGTCCTAGAGGCGACTAGCCGGCCGAGAATGTCTCCAGCGCGATGTCATCGGGCTGGTCCTCGGTAGCCTCGCTGTCCCATGTTTGGTATGAATCATGAAGGGGAACTCCAGGCCAAATTTTAATGAAAAAACCGGCATGGGTTCCCCTCCAGGAGCATACCAGGCCCTTAGGTATGGTCTGGATTTTAAGGTGAACCCCCTAGGCCGAAAAACGGCGTGGGGGTCCCCTCAAAATCCAAACCAGACCCTTATCCGAGCACGCAACCTGGCAGGCCGCAGGGGAAAAGGGGGGGACAAGAGAGCGGCCCCCCTCCCTCCTGAACCGTACCAGGCCGCATGCCCTCAACATGGGGGGTTTGGTGCTTCGGGGCAGGGGGCGACCTGCTGCCCCCCCACCCCAAAGCACCCTGCCCCCATGTTGATGGGGACAAGGGCCTCTTCCCGACAACCCTGGCCGTTGGTTGTCGGAGTCTGCGGGCAGGGGCTTATCGGAATCCGGGAGCCCCCTTTAATAAGGGGGCCCCCAGATGCCAGCCCCCCACCCTATGTGAATGAGTATGGGGTACATCGTACCCCAACCCATTCACCTGGTGGCAAAATAAGTCAATAAAAAAGACAACACAGGTTTGAAAAGTAATTTATTGGGCAGCTCCGGGGGTCTTCTTCCGACTTCGGGGGTCTTTCTGCCGGGCGCCCCGCTATCTTCTGCCAGCTTTTGCTAGCGGGGTCCCGGGCTTCCTCGCCGTCTTCTTCCGACTTCAGGGGTCTTTCTGCCGGGCGCCCCGCTATCTTCTGCCAGCTCTTTTGCTAGCGGGGTCCCGGGCTTCCTCGCCGTCTTCTCCCGCTCTCCGGTGCCTTCTCCACGATCTCCGGTTCTTCTCCCGCTCTCCGGTGCCTTCTCCACGATCTCCGGTTCTTCTCCCACTCTCCGGTGCCTTCTTCACAATCTCCGGTTCTTCTCCCGTTCTCCGGTGTCTTCTCCACGATCTCCGGTTCTTCTCCCGCTCTCCGGTGTCTTCTCCACGATCTCCGGTTCTTTCTGCCTTCTGCCGGGCGCCCCGCTATCTTCTTACAGCTCTTTTGCTAGCAGGGGGGCCGGTCTTCTTCGTCGCCTTCTTCCCTCTTCTCTTCGCCCGATGTTGCCTCGTCGCTGTCCACCGCTGCAATGCTCTGTCCGAGCAACGGTGCCACTTTTATTGGCATGGGGTGTGGTCACCGCTGACCCCGCCCCCATTTCACGTCACATTCCCCGGGACTGTGACATCATACGGGGCGGGGTCAGCGGTGGCATCAGCATACAACACTGTAACCCAATGAAAATGTATTATTTGTTGGCACACAAATAGAGCTTGCTTTTGGTGCTATTTGATCACGCGTTTTTTTTTCTATAAATACAAAAGACCGAGTTTAAAAAAAAAAAATGGATATTTTAACCACTTCAGCACTGGGCCTATTCTGGCACTTCTCTCCTTCATGTAAAAATCATAAATTTAGGGCTATAAAATTACTTCCAAACACCAAACATTATATATTTTTTTTGAGCAGACACCCTAGGGAATAAAATGGCGGTCATTTAAAATTATTATCTCGCTCTGTATTTGCGCAATAAATTTTCAAACGCCTTTTTTTTGCTAAAAATATTACAAAACAGTAAAGTTAGGCCAATTTTTTGGTATAATGTGAAAGATGTTGTTATGCTGAGTAAATAGATACCTAACACGTCACGTCACGCTTTAAAATTGCGCACACTCATGGAA
Source organism: Rana muscosa (assembly GCA_029206835.1). NCBI lineage: Eukaryota > Metazoa > Chordata > Amphibia > Anura > Ranidae > Rana > Rana muscosa. The sequence goes on from CM055118.1 coordinate 112,132,288, forward strand.
TGACACCAAACTTCAGTAATTAAAAATCTCCCTAGGCGATGCTTTAAATTTTTTTACACGTTACCATTTTGGCATTACAGAGGAGGTCTAGTGCTAGAATTGTTGCACTTGTTCTAACGCACGCAGCAATACATCACATGTGTGGTTTGAACGGCGTTTACATATGTGGGCGGGACTTACGTGTGTGTTCGCTTCTGAGCGCGAGCTACGGGGGACATGGGCGTTTTTTCTTATTTTTACTCATTATTATTTATTTATTTATTTACTTTTTTGTATTTCTTACTCTTTTTTTAACTTTTTTGTTTTTTGGATCAGTTTTATTCCTATTACAAGGAATGTAAACATCCCTTGTAATAGGAATGTGTGTGATAAGACCCCACATCTCTCCTCCAGGCTGGAAAGCATGATATTGGTCAAAAAAATTCACCAATCTCATGCTGACAGCCGAGATCACGGCTTGGTTAACATACAGGAACACGGCGTGATGTCATAACGTCGCGCCCGGGCCTCCGACGGTCATAGAGATGACTGGTGACCATCTGGTCACCAGTCATCTCCAAATCGTTCTCCGAGCCCAAGATGGCACGGGAGAGCCCGGAGAAGCACCAGATGGCGGCAAGAGGGGGGGGGAACGTCCCCTCCCGCCGCCTATAAGAACGATCAAGCGGCGGAACTGCCACTATGATCGTTTTTATTGTGCACAGAATCGCCGGCTGAAAAGAATGATATCTGAATGATGCCTGCAACTGCAGTCATCATTAAGATGTCACCGCACAAAGCCAAGGATGTCATTTGACGGTGGGTGGTAGGAAACTGGTTAATATTTTTCTTCTTCATTGATGTACACTGATGAGACTGCACTGATGGGCTGCACTGATGGGCACCGATAATGTGGCAAGGGTGGGCACTGAGAGGTGGCATTGCTAGTTGGCACTGGTGGGCATTGAGAAGTGGCACTGCTAGGTGGCAATGATAGTTGGCAGTGATGGGCACTGATAGGCAGCACTGCTAGGTGCCACTGATTGGCACCAGTGGTGGGCATTGATAGGTGGCATTGGCAGGGGCTACTAATTGTCACAGATGACGCAGAATTGCCTCTTCCTCTTCGGGCCCCATGTCCCTTGCACATAAGCCGGTGATTGCCTTTTTTTATGCTCACGCTGTCAGCGCAAGGAGAAAACAAAAACCATTACCCAGCTTTTGTTTACATCACGTGATCAGCTGTCATTGGCTGACAGCTGATCACATGGCAAAGGGCAGGGATCGGCCCCTTACTCGGATCTGTCATCACCTGAGTCTCAGTGACTCTGTGACCACAGCGCGCGCAAAGGGGAGGACGTTTATTGACGGACTCCCGGCAATTGAGGACCATGCTGTGGCCGTCGATCAGTTATAGCGCTGATCTCAAGTGATTAAAGAGGGTCTAGATGGCCCATTGACATGCATCACAATTCAACTTAGGAATGTGTCTTTGAAAAGTTAAACTAAATAATTTGGCCACTTTATCCTTCCAAATAATTCACTTCCTGTCACATAGCCACACAGGAAGTGAGGAAAAATCCCTAACAATGTCTTTCCTTGGGGCACACAGGTCAGTCTAAATACTTTCCCCATTATGCACATTGCACTCCAGCATATTGCGGGGTACACCCCAAATTATTAGGTAGTTTGGACTTTGGGGTTTATTTACTAAAGGCAAAGCTACTTTGCACTACAAGTGCACTTGCTGTATATCTGAGGGGGACATGCAAGCAAAAAAAAACACCATCTTTGCTTTTACATGATTGTAACATCCAATCACCAGTACTTTCCCTCAGATTTTCAGCAGCTACACTTTTACTGCAGAGTGGATTTGTCTTTACTAAACCCCAAACTATACAATGATTTGGGGTGTACACAACAAAGTGCTAGAGTGCAATTTGCTTAATGGGGACACTAGTTAGATTGATCTGTGTGTCCCCAAGAAAAGACATTGGTAGGGTTTTACCTTCACTTCCTGTTTAGCTGTGTGACAGGAAGTGAAGCCAATTTTAAGAAAAGGAGACACAAAGCCCAAACTTCAAAAAAAAAAAAAAAAACACGCAGGGGTTCTAACACTTACTTCGTTTCCCTCAAAATGCCCACAATTAGAATTGTATTGCCTTGAGCTATTTTTAAGTGCAGTGCTCTAAATCAGTGCTTCTCAATTACCCCCAACAGGCCATGTTTGCAGGTTTTCCTTCATCTTGCACGTGTGCTTTAAATCACAGTCAATGGTTTGGTATTTTGGACAGCAATTCTCCATAAGATAAATTCACAAAACATGTCCTGTTGGGGGTACTTGAGGACTGAGGCTGAGAACCACTGCAGTAAAAAAGGAAAATTGAATACTTACCGCTCTGTATTTTTCATTTCCTGGTGACGCTCCATGGCAGCACACAATTCATGCATATACTACCATGAAGGCACCAGGGTAGACAAATCACACCTGTTGTTTTGACATGCCAATCAGCTGTCACATTTGTTGCAAAGAAAACACAAAACAAACATCAAAACTTTGCATCAAATTTTATTGGTTAACAAAACAAAAAGGGAAGGCAAAATAAAAAACATGGTCAATGTGAAACAGTTACAGACTCAACATCTTGAGAAATTTTTGGCCAAAAAAATGCAGCACAGACAATTAAATCAAAGTGAACAAACAACACACATTAAAGGGGTTGCTCCGCCGGAAAAAAAAAATTAAAAGCCAGCAGCTACAGCTACAGCAGCTGCTGGCTTTTAATATTTGGACACTTACCTGTCCTGGAGTCCAGCGACGTCCGCAGCAGAGGACGAGCGACCGCTCGTCGCTCTGCTGCTCCCTCCGCCATCCTCGCTGAGGGAACCAGGAAGTGAAGCCCTGCGGCTTCATGCCCGGTTCCCTACGGCGCATGCGCGAGTCGCGCTGCGCCGTTCTGATTGGTGCTCCTGTGTTCTGGGAGCCGAGTGTCTCCCAGAACACCAAGGGAAGTCTGCGGGAAGTGACGTAACTCCCGCAGATTCCCGGAGACAGGACTCCCGGATGTGGGTGAAAATACCTGTCTTAGACAGGTATCTTCACCCCCCTCCCCCCTGAAAGGTGTCAATTGTGACACCGGAGGGGGGGAGGGTTCCAAATAGCAAAAGTTGCTATTTAGGGTGGAGCTCCACTTTAACAACATCAAAATTACACACTTGCCTCTTTTCAAGGCAAGCGAACGAATGCTCCCTGTGAGATTTATATAACCTATGTTTGTGAGCTAATGAGGCAATTGAAAACACATGCACAGTCCATGAAACACCCAAAATGCAAGTTCTCCCAATGTAGAGACTGAAATTCAAAGTGGCTACACCTGTTAAGGATGTCCTTCAATTACTAACCCAAAAAAACACTCTCTGAGTGAGCATGCCCAGAAATATACAGGCGCTGTTCACACACAAAAAGCACCCAAAAAAAAACTAACTGGCTGGGCATGTGCAGAACAACACCAATGCAGCTAGAAAAAAATAACCCCCCCCCCCCCCCTCCAAAATTAAGCACATCATCCAGCATGCTACAAAATTAGAGATGGGACAATCATCCCCCCCCCCACCAACAAATACCATTGCAGTCTATGGGAACTGACATGTTAATTTTGCTAGTCCCCACTTGGCTGGCTTATCTTCTAGCTATTGGCCTTAAAATGGGGGCCCAGGTCCCACCCTAAGGGACATATATCAATGTCACCAATTTGGAAAACACCAAAAACAAAACAAGGAGAAGTGCTTTTAAATATGCCAAATTGCTTAAGGGCCATTTCACACCACATGCAGTCCATTGCGTTTTTTATGCATCCAAAATGCATGGAAAGTTGGTTATATGGTTCTAAATGGCAGTGTTTGTTCCAGTGCGTTCCAGTTCCCCCAAAAAAGTAGAACATGCTGCATTTTACCTGCACTGGACTGTACTGGAACGCAGCAAAACGCATCATAAACGCACTCGAACGCACAGGAACACACCTAAATGCACCAAAAACGCACTGGAACACACTTGTCCTTCTCTTTGGTTAATAAAAAAGAGGGGTGAAAAAAAAGCACTGGACTGCATCAAAAACGTACCAAAATGCACTGGAACGCATGAAAAACGTGCATGCAGAAAAGCACCTGGAACGCATCCGGATTGCGTTTCTATGGTGTGAACTGGCCCTAGTTCACACTATAGAAACGCAGTCTGGATGCGTTCCAGGTGCTTTTCTGCATGCGCGTTTTTGACACATTCCAGTGCATTTTTGATGCGTCCAGTGTTTTTTCCCCCCCTCGTTTCACTTAGGACAAGTGTGTTGCAGTGCGTCTTTGGTGCATTTAGGTGCGTTCCGGTGCATTCCAGTGCGTTTTTGGTACTTTCCGTAGCGTTTTTGATGTGTTTTACTGCGGTCCAGTACAGTTTTGTACCTAAAAAATGCAGCATGACCAATTTTTTTTTTGCTTTCTGAAACGCACTGGAATGGACTGCAGTGGTGTGAACTATGCCATTGGCATTAATGTGATCAACTTTCTTTGCGTTTTTCATGCATCAAAAAAACGCACTGCACTGCATCCGGTGTGAAATGGCCCTAAATATCATACCCGGAGGTGTCTATGCCTGTAAAGTAGCACATGTTTTCCATGTTTATAACAGTTGGAGAGCAAAATGACATTTCTAAAGTAAAATAATAGTCATTTAAAAGTCCTTGCGGCTGTAATGAATTGCTGGTTCCCATCAATACAGATAAAAGTCATTGAAAGTCTTTGATAACACAAAAAAAAAAGCGTGGGGGTCCCCCAAATTCCATTACCAGGCCCTTCAGGTCTGGAATGGATATTAAGGGGAACCCCGCTGCAAATTAAAAAAAAAATGCGTGCGGTTCCCCCAAATATCCATACCAGGCCCTTCAGATCTGGAATGGATTTTAAGGGGAACTCCACCCCAAATTTAAAAAAAAATGGCGTGGAGTACCCCCAAAAATCCACACCAGACCCTTATCCGAGCACATAACCTGGCCGGCCGCAGAAAAAGAGGCCACATGCCCTCAACATGGGGAGGATGTCCCCATGTTGATGGGGACAAGGGCCTCATCCCCACAACCCTTGTCCGGTGGTTGTGGGGGTCTGCGGGCGGGGGGCTTATCAGAATCTGGAAGACCCCTTTAACAAAGGGGACCCCCAGATCCCGGCCCCCCCCTATGTGAAATGGTAATGGGGTACAAATTTACCCCTACCATTTCACAAAGAAAGTGTAAAAAATGTAAAAAATGGCAAGAGCCGGTTTTTGACAATTCCTTTATTAATGTCTTCTCTTTTCTTCCATCTTCTTCCATCTTCTTCTTCCTTCTTCTTCTTCCTTCTTCTTCTTCTTTCTTCTTCCTTCTTCTTCTTCCATCTTCTTCTTTTCTCCATTCGGGTTTCTTCCTCCATCTTCATCTTCCTCTTCATCTTTATCTTCATCTTCCTTCTTCCTTCGGTCTTCTCATCCGCATCTTGCTCCGGCGTCTTCCCTTCTTCTTTCTCCGGCCGCTCCGTTTGAATTGGAGGTTCCCGCTGTGCGAAGCTTCAGTTCTTCAGTTCTCCTCTGGGTCCGCTTACACCCGGTGACCCCTCCCCCCTCTGACGCACATGGATTTCACGGGGACTTTCCCCGTGGTGTCAGAGGGGGGCGGAGCCACCGGGTGGCAGCGGACCAAGAGGAGAACTGAAGCGTCACCCAGCGGGAACCTCCAATTCAAACGGAGCGGCCGGAGAAGAAAGAAGAAGGGAAGACGCCAGAGCAAGATGCGGACGAGAACACCGAAGGAAGAAGGTAGATGAAGATAAAGATGAAGAGGAAGATGAAGATGGAGGAAGAAACCCGAATGGAGAAAAGAAGAAGATGGAAGAAGATGGAAGAAGAAGAAGGAAGAAGAAGATGGAAGAAGATGGAAGAAAAGAGAAGACATTAATAAAGGAATTGTCAAAAACCGGCTCTTGTCATTTTTTTCATTTTTTACACTTTCTTTGTGAAATGGTAGGGGTACAATTGTACCCCATTACCATTTCACATAGGGGGGGGCCGGGATCTGGGGGTCCCCTTTGTTAAAGGGGTCTTCCAGATTCCGATAAGCCCCCCGCCCGCAGACCCCCACAACCACCGGGCAAGGGTTGTGGGGATGAGACCCTTGTCCCCATCAACATGGGGACATCCTCCCCATGTTGAGGGCATGTGGCCTGGTACGGTTCAGGAGGGGGGGCCGCTCTCGTCCCCCCCTCTTCCCCTGCGGCGGGCCAGGTTATGTGCTCGGATAAGGGTCTGGTGTGGATTTTTGGGGGGACTCCACGCCATTTTTTATTTAAATTTGGGGTGGAGTTCCCCTTAAAATCCATGCCAGATCTGAAGGGCCTGGTATGGATATTTGGGGGGCACCCCACGTCATTTTTTAAAAAAAATTTGCAGCGGAGTTCCCCTTAATATCCATTCCAGGCCTTAAGGGCCTGGTAATGGAATTTGGGGGAACCCCTATGCTTTTTTTTTTATCAAATACTTTCTATGACTTTTCTCTATATTGCAGGGAGCCGACAATTCATTATAGCCGCGGGTGCTTTTAAATGCCTTTTTTTTTTTCCTTTAGAAATGTCATTTTGCAGGCGCACTGGCAAGTTCAGAGCTGCGCCTGTTCAACTTATGCAAATTAGTTTATGTGACTTGACATTTACTAAGATTTTGCCGGCGCAGTGTCTTGGTGCAAGAAAACAAGGAAAATTCCCGCGCTGAGCTCAAAAAAAACTCCCGTAGCTCAAATCGTACTTGCCGGCACAGCGGGCTGGTTTTGAAAAAGTTACTTTCTCACTCTATTTTGGGCATATTAGTTATTTGGGCAGGTGTCACTACACTTCCTCACATCACCCCACATCACCCCCATTATATTCTCACTTCCAGCTTCTTTATATTTAGAGTTTAACATGCCATGCGCCAGGTCCATAGTGGCGCACTGAGCGCCTCCTCCCGTCCACCGACAACACTATAGTAAATGGCAAATAGGGCTGCGCTACAGGCGCTAATGTTTTGTAAATACCAAAACAGCCATTGCGCACGCAGATGCGCCAATACTCATGGCGCAAACGTTTCATAAATCAGCCCCACTGTGACATGATAGAGTGCCTGCTGCCTGTGAGTTATGATACAATCCATTATGCCAGAGAGACAGACAAAGTGCAATGTAGTCTATTCACAGACACCCCCAAAGCACACCTGTGTTGAAGGAACTGGCAGCCCCATGATCGGATCCTCTTCCCCTCTATTCCTGCTGCTGGACACCGTCAGCTGAGCTCAGCTGCCTCTCTCTGTCCGTCGCCGCTGCCGCCCGCCTCACAGCCTCTCAAGTCTCACTCTCCGTTCCCCAACTACTACTGGGTGGGGAGCGGAGGAAGATCAGAAGATCACTCCGCCAGGGAAGGCAAGAAGATAAGCAGGCAGGCGGCTGGCCAGGACTTGAGCCAAGGCAGAAGAACATGCAAGCGGAGCTGAATGGGCATGCGCCCAAAACTGAAGAAATATTCCCTCCGCTCCGACCAGCACATGATCATCAGAAAGGGACACAGATAATGGAAAAAAGAAATACACCCCCCTAAGCTAGTAGGTGCGGCGGAGGGGGGGTGTAATTCCGATTTTTTTATTTTATTCTGCACTGAGTGTTTTTGAAATTGTCCCAGCCCCTGTTCAAATCCAATCCGTGGACATGACCGGGGACAGAATTGATCCAGGGACAGTGTCCTCAATCCGGGGACTGTCCCCGGAAACCGGGAATGTCTGGTCACCCTACTGCAGTAGACATGTGCATGCTTTCGTTTGGTTTTGGATGCATTTGTTAGGCTGATTATATATGTAGCGGGGCTTTTAAATCTAGGGGAATGTTTGAGTGGTAGTTGTACTCAAACACACTATTTGATAGGGTTCTGTAGACCAGTGTTTCTCAACTCCAGTCCTCAAGGCGCCCCAACAGGTCATGTTTTCTGGCTTTCCACTATTTTGCACAGGGGATTTAATCAGTTTCACTGCCTTAGTAATTACCACAGCCATTTCATCTGAAGGAAATCCTGAAAACATGACCTGTTGGTGCACCTTGAGGACTGGAGTTGAGAAACACTGCTGTAGACCAATCTTTTTCTGCAGGTGGGATGCTGGTGTATAGTTTCCTGTGGCCTGTTGATGGCGCTGCCATCGGAGGCCAGGGTTGAACCGCTGGTACAATGCTGCGCCTTGGATGTCCCCTCTCAGCGGGGGTATGGTGGGCGTGTCGGCCTGCTGTGCATCCCGGGAGAGGATATAAAAGGGGCAGACCCTGTCTGTAGGTGGTGAGTTCCCTGGGGTCCGACCCCGGGAGCATGTGATTCTGTTCGTGGCCATCCCAGGCACCTTTAGCCCTGGGGTGGAGTTCATGGCCCGGTACACTGGCGGATCAGTCCCAGGCATCTTTAGCCCTGGGGCTGCAACTGAAGGCCTTGGGTCCAGCACCTTCGGCTGGAACCCACAGAGGGAGGAGGAATCCCAGGGTGCTGCCTTGCGAGGAGACCCGTATCTAGACGAGGAGGCCAGGGGAGGACCATTCTGAGGGACTGGTGAGAGATCACAGTGAAGGAAAGGGCCCGGTAACTCTCTGGAGGGATGTCATCTTCCTGTTAGAGGCCTAATGCCAGAACCATCGTTCATCAGGTCTGTGCCTAGACCTATTGTTCATCAGGTCTGTGGCAGAGACCTAACGTTCCTCAGGTCTGTGGCAGAGTTTGTGCAGAGACTGTGTGTAATCTAATACGAGCATCATTCCGGCTGCTAGGATCCACTCTAATGGGAGACTATCCGGATGAGCTGAGACTACCTGAAGATATGGGTAGTAAATAAGTAATCGTTTGTGCCTGGACCTACTCCAACACCTCTTGCTGTCCTGATCTTCCTCCAACCTTTCCTGTTCAATGAGTATGCATAAGAGAAAAATAAACTCTACATTGGAGTTGCAATTGGTGTGGACTTTGGTGTTATTGGGGAATAGAGACTTGTCTTTATTGCAGTGAAGACGGGAACCATTCTTTGGAGAACCTGACCATAGAGACCCAGGTACATTACACCGCTCAACCTCTTCACACAGGAGGGTACGGGCATGTGGCATGGTGTGCCCCTTTTCCTATGAGTGAGCCAAAGGTAAGGAAGAGGGGTGTGTGTGCTACATATACATTTTCATTGTGTCGGTCCAGTTTGTTTTCAGGATTTGTTTGTTTCTGTATATTCGTTATACCGAGTAGATTTAAAAGGTTTTCTAATCCATCCAGTATAACTTCAGATTGATCTGAATCCATTGTGAATAGCAGTGGTTGTTAAGGAGTGGTCGGCTGCCGCGTTTTTAACAACTGTAGCACACGGACCTTTTTCTCATCTGGCTCACTTGTGAGATAAGGCACACCATACTATATGCCCGAAACCTCATGTTTGAAGAGGTTAAGCGGTGTTCACAATTGTTGGGTCCTGCAGCGAGTTACCTCCCTTCAGCTGGTTCTCACCCCTAGAGTGTAGGGAGGAGTCTATTGTAGGTGCACCAATAAGGCCAATGTCCAGACAAGGTTAAACCTTAATGAAGGAAGGTTTATTTTCTTTATGCTGGAAACTGGATAGAAAAGTTGAAGTTGAAGAATAAAGGAACCGGGAGGCAGGTTCAGGCACTTAATATAACCACTCAATCCCAAGTGGCTCTGCTTATCCGGATAGTCCCCTCTCACGGTCCTAGCAACCGGAATGACACTCGGGCGTTCACTTAAGTTTCTTTGAAGATACGATCGGGAGATTCTCTGCCACAGAATCTCTGAGCCCCAAACTTCTCAGCGCTTGTAACTCAAGAACAGGTGCAAGTTTCTGCACATTACAAGGCCTTGGATGAATATTGGAATCCCTCCAGAAGTTTACCGGGCCTCTCTTTCACCGTGAACTCTCACCGGTCCATCAGAAAGGTCCTCCCCCGGCCTCCTCTTCTTAGAGTGGGTCCCCTCTCAGGGGCACCCTGGGATTCCTCCTCTTAGAGATGAGACCCAGCTAAAGGTGCTGGGCCCAATGGCGAAGCTGCAGCCCCAGGCTAAAGGTGCCTGGGACCGATGCACACGTGCACCCCTGGCCTGGAGGGCCAGGTCACGCAACCCTAATTCCAGAACTCCTAACTCCAGGCGGCGTCTGCCCTTATGTATCCTCTCCCAGCATGCACAGCAGGTTGACCACACCCACTGTACTACTGCCGAGAGAGGACACCCTAAGGCGCAGCACTGTCACCAGTGGTTCAACTCTGACCTGTCATGGTAGTGCCACCTACAGGCCACAGGGAACTGCACACCAGTACAACACCTGCAGAAACAAAGTAACAGAACCTATCAATAAAAGCGGTCTGAGCCTGGCTACTAGCTCAGACCAACCCCTAAATTTAGGCACATAGCACCCCTCAAAGTAGAGGGGCGCTACACAACCATGACCCATCTGCTGTTAGCGAGATTCCTCGCTGACAGCAGAATGTAAACAAAAGAAGTGCAGCTTCAAATAAATAAAAAAAACTGCGTGGGGGCCCCCCAATCCATACCAGACCCTTTGGGTTTGGTATGTATTTTGAGGGGAACACAATGCCAAAATATAAAAAAAAAATGGTGTGCCCCCCCCCCCCAAATCCATACCAGACCCTCATCTGAGCATGCAGCCCGGCAGGCCACGAAAGAGGAAGGACAAGCAAGCACCCCCCCCCCCTCCTCCAGACTAGGTAGAGGGGAGGAGAATAGAGAAGAGCAAAGTATACAGACTAGGTACAGGGGAACAGAGTAAAGATGAGCAGAGTATACAGACTAGGTTGAAATCTTTGATCCCCCAAAGAGGTGAGAACTTTACAAAGTATTGTTCAACTGGTAGTTAATACTAGAGCTAACATAACTTAAATTCACAAGTAATTTGATTACATCAGGATTCAGTTGCAGCCATGTATTTAACCCTTCAGTTAACTCATAACTGGTCTGTTGACAGGCCAGGTCTATTCCACATTTTCACAAGTCTTACTGTGAAGAAACCTTTTCGTATTTGGAGATTAAATCTCTTTATCTCCAAACATAAAAGGTTTGATCTTAACTTCGTCAGTCCTTTCAGGTAGGGGTAGGACTTACACTTTTGAACCTGGGGACTTCCCTCTTTCTTTCGTTGGAAAAGAATCAATACTGGCCTCCTGACTTGGTGACCATAGCCAGTTGGGTACCATCTCTTCCTTATCGCGGTCTTCATCTTCGACTGCGTTCCATTGTTCTGACATCACCAACGCATCTGGTATTGGGAAGGCGGTGACTTGTTGGTCAAGAAGGTGGTCTGCTGAGGCACTCGAATGGCATCCCAAATAGGCAGCAAGTGGTTTTCGATGCCACATTTTCAGGGGGCCTGTTTTCCGTTCTGGACGAATTTGTTAAACTGGCAACCCAAGGAGTTGTTTGCAGATAATATAGGGCTGGGACCATCAACGATCTGCCATATTGTGCTTCCTAGGCACTGCCAAATTCCTCAACACATGGTCCCCTGGCTGAAGGTCTTGCACCCTCACCTTAAGGTCGAAAATGTATCTTATTTCTTTGCTCCCGAGTAGTAACAGTCTCTATGGCTTTCTCATAAGACTGTTTCAAGTTTTTCCATAATCGATCAACATATCCCTTATAGGCGGCTAAAGAGGTATGATCTGTGGAAGTTCCAAATGCCAAATCAACTGGCAATCAGTCTTCTCTCCCAAACATCAGTCTGTAGAGGGGAATACCCGGTGGCAACATTTATCATGCTGTTATAGGCATGGACTATCGCGGCAATGTGGTTGCCCCAATGTAGTTTCTTCTCCGATGGTAGGGTTCCTAGCATATTAAGCAAGCTGCGACTGAACCTTTCAAGCTGAGGGTCCTCTTGTGGGTTGTATGGAGTAGTTCGGATTTCTGTTTGCCTAACAGCTTGCATAGTTAATGTACACGTTTACTTCTAAAGTCTCTGCCTTGGTTGGAGTGTATTCATTTTGGCAGGCTGTGGTGCACAAACAAACATTTCCACTAACACATTCGACAATGTGATAGCTTGTTGGTCCTTGGTGGGATAAGCTTGAGCGTATCTGGTGAAGTGGTCACTCACCACTAGAACATTGCTTCTTCCACCAGCATCGGGTTCCAGGCACAGGAAGTCAATGCAAACTAATTCCATAGGCCCTTGACTTTGTTAATGTCCAATGAGGGCAGTTTTGACTGGCAAGGTCTTCCTTTGAATGCACGGTAAACAGGGGTGACAATAACTCTCTAATTCTGCTCTCATTTTAGGCCAATAGAACCAGTCTCTGACTATCCTAAAGGACCAATCTGTGCCTAAGAGTAGCCAGCAGGCCCGGATTGGCCATCGGGCAAACTGGGCATTTGCCCGGTGGGCCGCGGCCGCTGGGGCCGCCAGGCTGCAAGTCCTAGCAGGGCACAAGGCTCTTTTAGCCTCCGCCACTTATCCAGCCTCTCCGCGGCCGCTCGGGGGGACGTAAACATAGAAGGGGGAGGAGCTAGATGAGAAGCCTTCGGCCTCTCCGTGGCCGCACTACCGCCCGTATGGGTCTGCCGTCGGTGCCGGGGGGCATGACTGCGAAGGGGGGAGGAGCCAGAGCAGACACCTGCTGCTGACAACCCTGAAGGAGGATAGCAGAAAATGTGGTGCAGCCCCCCCTTTAAACTGGATAGGAGGAGCAGTGGGGGCGGCTGCATATAGAACAATCATTCTCTCCATCTCCCTTCTGCAGTATCGGAAAGCCTGCGAGAGGCAGAGGAAAAGCAGGCCTTCCGATACTGCAGCAGGAAGATGGAGAGAATGATTGTTCTATATGCAGCCGCCCCCACTGCTCCTCCTACACCACCCATACTCTTTTCCTCCTCATGATCTCCACCTCCCCCCAAGCTCTCTGCCACCCCCCCAGTGCTCTCCACCTCTCCCCATGCTCTCTGCCACCCCCCCAGTGCTCTCCACCTCCCCATGCTCTCTGCCACCCCCCAGTGCTCTCTGCCACCCCCCCAGTGCTCACCACCTCCCCCAGTGCTCTTCACCTCCCCCATGCTCTCTGCCACCCCCCAGTGCTCTACACCTCCCCCATGCTCTTCACCGCCCTCCCTGTGCTCTCCACCTCCCCTCATGCTCTCTGCCAGCCCCCCCCCAGTGCTCTCCACCTCCCCCATGCTCTCCACCACCCTCCCAGTGCTCTCCACCTCCCGATGCTCTCCACCGCCCTCCCTGTGCTCTCCACATCCCCCATGCTCTCTGCCACCCCTCCGGTGCTCTCCACCTCCCCCCATGCTCTCTGCCACCCCCCCAGTGCTCTACACCTCCCTCCATGCTCTCTGCCACCCCCCAGTGCTCTCCACCTTCCCCCATGCTCTCCACCGCCCTCCCTGCGCTCTCCACCTCCCCCCATGCTCTCTGCCACCTCCCAGTGCTCTCCACCTCCCCCCATGCTCTCCACCACCCTCCCTGTGCTCTCCACCTCCCCCCATGCTCTCTGCTGCCCCCCAGTGCTCTTCACCTCCCCCCATGCTCTCCTCCACCCCCCAGTTCTCTACACCTCCCCCATGCTCTTTGTGCCCCCCAGTGCTCTCCACCTCCCCCCATGCTCTCCACCGCCCTCCCTGTACTCTCCACCTCCCCCTATGCTCTCTGCCACCCCCCCAGTGCTCTCCATCTCCCCCGTGCTCTCCACCGCCCTACCTGTGCTCTCCACCTCCACCCATGCTCTCTGCTGCCCCCCCAGTGCTCTCCACCTCCCCCATGCTTTCCACCTCCCCCCATGCTATCCGCCGCCCTCCCTGTGCTCTCCACCTCCCCCCATGCTCTCTGCCGCCCCCAGTGCTCTCCAACTCCCCCCATGCTCTCCGCCGCCCTCCCTGTGTTCTCCACCTCCCTCCATGCTCTCCACCGCCCTCCCTGTGCTCTTCAACTCCCCCATGCTCTCCGCCACCCCCCGTGCTCTTCACATCCATCCATGCTCTCCACCAGCCCCCCTGTGCTCTCCACCTCCCCCCATGCTCCCCGCTGCCCTCCCTGTGCTCTCCACCTTCCCCCATGCTTTCCGCCGCCCTCTCTGTGCTCTCCACCTCCCCATGCTCTCTGCTGCCCCCCTCTCCTCTTCCTCCCTGTGTTCTCTGCCTCTCCTCTGTGCTCTCGCCCCACCCCATGTTCTTAAGGTTCTTCCCTGTGCTCTCCATCCCCCCATTCTCTTTCTTGGTCCCACCTCACCTCCTCCCCCACACCTCTGCTGGATTCCCCCCTCCCCTCTCTCAGGGGATCTGTCAGGGCAGAGAGTGGAGAAGGGGCCGGTTAGCTTGTCATGGGCTGCTCAATCCAAAATGCCTGGGCCTATTTTTTGTCCCAGTCCGGGCCTAGTAGCCAGTACAGTCTGTTGGTGGTTCTCTGGAAGGAATAACTGCCACTTTTCTTCCAAGTCCTCACCTTTGAAGAGCCCCTTCTGTACAGGGGGCCATCTTGTACCTGTAACAGATCCCATTCTCTGTGGACTATTTTGGAGCCTGCAACAGAGCTCTTTAACAACACACTGGGGTCTCGCTTAGCCAATGCTTCTAGAGTCAGATGGCACAACGAGTCCTCACTCTCATCCATCTTCAGATCCTTTCTTGACAGTTGAGGAATCTCCCCACTCCTCACTTGGGTTAGATCACAGTAACACTTAGGTACTCCGGAGGGGGTAACTCCAATGGCTTCAGCTCCAACAACTTAATATGACACTGCAATACCCTGGCACAGAGCTTACACTTCTTCTGATCTCACATAAGTCAAACCCTTTGATTCTCTGGCCAGGCTATAAGGCCTTCGGGACAAAGCATCTGCATCTTGATTCCCTGCTCCTGGTCAGTATTCCAGACTAAACTGAAACCCAGACAGTGCAGCCAACCATCAATGTCTGGTAGCATCCAGCTTAGCTGATGACAGTAAGTACGTCAGGGGGTTATTATCCGTCTTCATCACGAAAGAGGCTCTGTACAGATCATTTTTCACCTTGTCTACTACAGCTCCCTTTAAGGCCAGAAACTCCAGCTTGTGTACAGGATATATTTTTCTCAGAAAGGGTTAAACTTTGACTCATGTATGCTATGGGTGTAGTGCACCATCCTGTTCCTGATATAGAACGCCTTCTAGCCCGTCTCGGCTGGCATCCATATGAAGCTTGTATGGCTTGGCTGGATCCGCATAAGCCAGTACCGGAGCTTCTGTGAGGCTTCTCTTGAGGTGATGAAACTGCTTTCTCACACTGGGGGGGTTCATTGCTTTTGTATAGACAGTTTTGACTTCCGAGCATCATGTCTCGCTTGACTCGACCTGCAATCTTAGCCTTTCATCTCACGTTTAAACAACTCATTGAGTGGGCAAGCAATCTTTGCAAACTTCACTAAAAACCTCAGATAATAGGAGCAAAGCCCTAAGAAAGACCTAAATTTTGTCACGGTTCTTGGTTGGGGCCAGGTGACTGCTTCCAACTTCTTCTGGACTGTGGCAATGCCCTTTGTGGAGACGACATATCCCAAGTAGGTGACAGAAGTTTGATAGAACTGACATTTTTCTAACGATAACTTTAGTCCCTCTTCATGAAGCCTCTGAAAAACCTTCTCAAGCCTTGCTTCATGCTCTTCCAAAGTCCTCCCAAAGACAATAACATTGTCTAAGTAAACCAGGACCTCGATCAGGTTAATGTCACCAACGGTGCACTCCATCAACCATTGAAATGTAGCAGGAGCCCCCAATAGCCCCTGGGGAATTCTATTAGATTTGAAGAACCCCAACATGCAGATGAATGCCGTCTTCTCCTTATCGTCATGGTGCATAGGGATCTGGTAGTATCCACTCTTCAAGTCTAACACACTGAACCACTTCAGCCCAGACAAACATTGAAAGCCACCTTCAATATAAGGGGTGGTGTACTGATCAGCAATGAACCA
Source organism: Rana muscosa (assembly GCA_029206835.1). Classification (NCBI taxonomy): domain Eukaryota; kingdom Metazoa; phylum Chordata; class Amphibia; order Anura; family Ranidae; genus Rana; species Rana muscosa. Next base: position 112,148,287 of record CM055118.1, read on the forward strand.
TTTGTTCAAGGTTCTGTAATCAATACACATCCGCAGCGCCCCATTCTTCTTCCTCACTACCACTATATGGGAAGCTGGGGCACCTGGACTCCCGAATGACTCCTGATGTGTTCAACTCAGCAAGCTGCTGACTGCGATCTTCCAGATTACTAAGCAATACTCGCCTTGCCCTTTCTCAGAATGGTCTATCCCCCTGCAACCGAATCAGGTGCTAAGCACTCTTGGCACAACCCACGTCAAAGTCATTCTTGGAGAACATCTTCTCCCACCTGGGCAACTGCTTTTGGACTCTTTCCTCTCATTCAGGAGACAATGACATGGATGAAGAGAGAAGTTCCTCTTCCAAGTTCTCTCTGTCTTCCCTCTTAGTCATCTCTGTCAGGGTCACTGGAGTGACTGAACTCACTTGCCCAATCAGCATTCAGGGCCTCAACATAACTGGATGATCAGTGACATTCCGGAGACTGACTGGCACCTTCCCTCCATTCCGGGACATGGCTTTAAAATGTACTATTTTCCAATAAACTCCACCCCTGCTTTACTCTGTTGGGAATCAGTCTCCAAAACAACAAATGAACCTGGCTGATCCCAAGTCAACTTGACAGTAGACTTCACACAAGTTATGTCACCCAGCTACAACACCTTCCTCATTTCCAGCCTCCACACCCCCCTCTACTGGGGTTTTCTGTTCTCAGATCACCCGCCTAAAGGATTGATGCAGTTGAGGAGTAATTCCTTTAACCACTTCAATACAGGGCTTTTTGTACCACTTCAATACCGGGCCTATTCTAGCACTTCTCTCCTACATGTACAAATCATCATTCTTTTGCTAGAAAATTACTCAGAATCCCCAAACATTATATATGTTTTTTTAGCAGACACCCTAGGGAATAAAATGCCGGTCATTGCAACTTTTTTTCTTGCACGATATTTGCGCAATAATTTTTCAAACGCCTTTTTTTAAAAAAATAAATGGTTTCATGAATTAAAAAATAACAAAACAGTAAAGTTAGCCCAACTTTTGGGGAAAATATGAAAGATGATGTTACGCCGAGTAAATAGATACCTAACATGTCACGCTTTAAAATTGCGCACACTCATGGAATGGCGCCAAACTTCGGTACTTAAAAATCTCCATAGGCGACGCTTTAATTTTTTTTACAGGTTACCAGGTTAGAATTACAGAGGAGGTCTAGTGCTAGAATTGTTGCACGCGCTCTAACGCACGTGGCGATACCTCACATGCGTGGTTTGAACGGCGTTTACATATGTGGGCGACTTACGTGTGCATTCGCTTCTGATCGCGAGCTACCGGGACAGGGGCGTTTTAATTTTTTTTTTATTGTTATTTATTTTATTTTTTTACTTATTTATTTATTTTTTTACAATTATTTTACTTTTTTTTTTTTTTATCACTTTTATTCCTATTACAAGGAATGTAAACATCCCTTGTAATAGGAATGTGTGTGACAGGTCCTCTTTATTGAGAGATGTGGGGTCAATAAGACCCCACATCTCTCCTCCAGGCTGGAAAGCATGAGATCAGTGAAATTTTTTTCACTGATCTCATACTTACAGCCGCAATGGCGGCTTTGTTTACATTTGAGGCCCGGGCGTGACGTCATCACATCGCGCCCGGGCCTCCGACGATCATAGAGATGACTGGTGACCATCTGGTCACCAGTCATCTCTATGCTCGTCACGTGACCCACCAACGACGCCGGAAGATTCGCTCCGGGTCCCCGATCGCACGGGAGAGCCCGGAGAAGCACCGGATGGAGGCGGGAGGGGGGGGATGTCCCCTCCCGCCGCCTATAAGAACGATCAAGCGGCGGAACCGCCGCTATGATCATTCTTATGGTGCACAGAATCGCCGGCCCAAGACAAGGATATCTGAATGATGCCTCTAGCTGCAGGCATCATTCAGATATCCCCCTACAAAGCCGAGGACGTCAAATGACGTCCACAGATGGGATCTCCTGGGTAGGGAAGTGGTTAAAGTGTTTGTTAACCCATATGTAAAAAAAACTATGCCAGCCCCTCTATTAGAGGCTGGCATAGCACACTGTGTCACTAGTTTTACAAAACGAGCGCTGTAAATACCTGAAATCAGCTGTCTTCAGGACGGTGACACGATTAATGCCCGCTTTCCAGCTCTGATGAATGGCTTCTGAGGGAGGGACTGGGATTTCCCTCTGACATCAGCCGGGGAGATCACGTGACCGCTCGTTTCCTCCACAGATGCCCTGTCTCGGAGCTGTAAAGCGGCCGTGAGTCATGTGGTCACATGATGACATGAAGTCATGTGGCCTGAAGACAGCTGATATTAGAAATTTACAGCGCTCGTTTTATAAAACTAATGGCATTGAGGCTGGCAGTAAAAATGTTATGATTTTAATTTTCAAGCAATAGCGGCGGGGGGTTAGGCAGGGCCGAAGACAGACACAGAGGTGGATGACAGGGAGGAAGGAGGGGAGTTAGGGGAAGAGAGGAGAGCAGAGGGGACAGCATATGACGGAGGAACGCACTTAGACCACGTGATCAGGGTGGAGCTACCCTGGTTATTGTGGTCTATTTAGAGAGGGCATACAGGAACTGCAATATTCCATTTTTTTTTGTTTGTTTTTACAGTTTAGAGGGGGCACAAGCGCTGTGCTGTGTAATCTGCTTTAAACCACTTAAGGACCAAGCCTGTTTTTCAGACTCGGTGTTTACAAGTTTAAAACAGTTTTTTTTGCTAGAAAATTACTTAAAACCCCCAAACATTATATATATATATATATTTTTCTAACATCCTAGAAAATAAAATGGCAGTCATTGCAATACTTTTTGTCACACCGTATTTGCGCAGCGGTCTTACAAGCACACTTTTTTGGGAAAAAAAAAACACTTTTTTGAATAAAAAAAAAAGAAAACAGTAAAGTTAGCCCAATTTTTTTTATATTGTGAAAGATAATGTTATGCCGAGTAAATTGATACCCAACATGTCACGCTTCAAAATTGCGCCCGCTCGTGGAATGGGGTCAAACTTTTACCCTTAAAAATCTCCATAGGCAACGTTTAAAAAATTCTATAGGTTGCATCTTTTGAGTTAAAGAGGAGGTCTAGGGCTAGAATTATTGCTCTCGCTCTAAAAATTGCAGCAATACCTCACTTGTGTGGTTTGAACACGGTTTTCATATGCGGGCGCTATTCAGGTATGCGTTTGCTTCTGCGCGCGAGCTCGTCGGGACGGGGCGTTTTAAAAAAATTTTGGGGGGGTTTTCTTATTTATTTTATTTCATTTTATTTATTTTTACACAGTTTTTTTTAAAAAATGGGTCACTTTTATTCCTATTACAAGGAATGTAAACATACCTTGTAATAGAAAAAAACATGACAGGTCCTCTTAAATATGAGATCTGGGGTAAAAAAAAAAAAAATTGTCATTTGAAAAAATGACAACAAAAAAATGTCCCTTTAAGACGCATGGGCGGAGCTGACGTTTTGACATCACTTCCGCCCTGCTATGGTATAGAGACGGGTGGGGGCCATCTTCCCCTCACTCGTATCCATACCACAGAGGGACAAGGACCCGATCGCCTCCGCCGCTACCAACGGCTCCGGTAAGTGGCGGAGGGCGCGGGGGAGCGGCGGGAGGCCCTCTCCCGCCAGCGATAACGGTGTTCTTGCAGTGAATTCACCGCAGAGACCACCATTATCGTTTACAGGACCGGCTCCTGAAGAGATGGATATCTCAGTTGTGGCAGTAGCTGCTGCCGTTACCGAGATATCCCTCTTCAAAGTGCCGACGTATATGTACACGAGCTGGTCGGCAAGTGGTTAAGGGACCAGAATCTACATTTAACAAACACTAACAAACACTTTAAGCACAGAATCTTCCTTCCCAGCTAATTTAATCAGTAACCTTCTCACCAGGCCAGTATTGGTCTCAATCAGCATTACGTTTTTGTTTGGCCGGGGAAGGGGGGGGGCTTAGCACGCCACAACCAGTGTGTCAAAAATCTCTGTTTTTCCTGCTACTAATGGCCTGAATGTGATCTTGATTGGAATATATCCAGCATAAGGGAACTTCTCAGAGCCAATCCCCCAGATCTCCTGCTCTTCCAGCTTACACACTTCAAATGCTTGTCATAGAAGTCCCGGTATAACAGGGTCATCTGTGCACCAGTATCCAATAATTATTTGGTGTATATGCCCTCTACTTGCACCGACACTATAGGATAAGGACACAGAGAGTCATTGCTTTACCATGGCCCAGGGCCACTGTTAGGTCCTTTCAGCACCTAGCAAGGAAAGGAGAGAACAATAAGCTATTAGGGGGGGGGTGAACTAAGTTCTCTCCTTTTCTTGCTAGGTGCTGAAAGGACCTAACAGTGGCCCTGGGCCATGGTAAAGCAATGACTCTGTGCCCTTCTTCCTGACTTAGGTGGCCTATTGTCCAGCTTGGGCAAAGGTGTAGTTGAGCGTTCTGAGGCTTCTTCCTATGCCTTATTCTGGCCTTCCTGTTTCTCAGACTTTTGGAGCTCTGGGTTTTGTTGGGGTTCTCAGCTGGCTGCTTCAGTGAGACCCCTTGAAGGAGCTTCTGTACTGCTTTCAACACTTCAGCTGTGAGATCTGGCTCACCTTTCTTCTGAGGACACTGGGCTCAGAAATGCCCCAGTTCTCCACACTGGAAACATAAATAAACATATAAATAAATAAATAAACATATCCCATAGTTTGTAGACGCTATAACTTTTGTGCAAACCAATCAATATATTTGACCAAAAATATGTAGCAGAATATATTGTAGCACACCCCCTTAGGAGCTGCTGGTTTTAATTTGGGCCTTGCACGTTACCTTATGTCAGAAACATTGACGCATCTCAGCATAGTGCCTACAAATATGTCAGAATGTTTATACTGAAATATAAAAATATTATTGTATTTATGGAAATAGGTAAATCTTAGTTTTGGAGATTCCCAATTTCCGACGATATTAAGAAATTCTAAGTTCTTTATATCCGTGCTAGTTTGAAGACAAGTAACACAAATGAATATTGCTTAAAATATTATATATTTTTATTAACTAAAGTACAGTGCAAATTAAAATCAGGTATAAGTCGTGATAAAACAAATGAATGAATATACTTCTACAATCAGAGATAAATGATGATTAAGGTTCAGATAATATTTACATACATTTCTATGTGAGCTCTATATGACAAAGTATATTCATAGTTCAATACTTAAATGATACTTGTACATTTAAAACTTGGTAACTCTTGTGAAATGTCTTTCCGTTACTTCACGGAAGGTGTAAACACTCTTTTGTTCACTTTAACACTATTTCTTTCTCAAACAAACAGATCTCCTGATTACACTTCTTAAACGTGTCCAGACCAAGTGTCATATAAGGAACATGGTTAGATAATTCAATCCATTCTTATGTTAAATTTAGAGAGAATTTATTTTACACATATATCATAATAAAACCATTGTACCACTTAGCTCTAGCTTTTTAAAGACAACCAAATTAGGGTATGTGCCTTAATATTCGGATTATCATATTTTATGCTGCAGTTAAAAATATAGATAATTACAAATTGCTTTGCCATATATATTTAAATGGCTTTAGTTATGTGCATGTAAAAACAACCCCATTACTAGTGATGAGCCGAACACCCCCGGGTTCGGTTCGCACCAGAACCCGCGAACGGACCGAAAGTTCGTACGAACATTAGAACCCTATTAAATACAATGGATGCGAACGTTTGAATTCTAAAGTGCTAATTATAACAACTATTATGCATGTTATTGTCCTAAAAACGGTTTGGGAACCCGGGTTGTGCACCAGGGGACATGTATCAATGCAAAAAGAAGTTTTAAAAACGGTCGTTTTTCGGGAGCAGTCATTTTAATGATGCATAAAGTGAAAAAAAAAAAGTCAAATATTCCTTTAAATATCGTACCTGGGGGGTGTCTAAAGTATGCCTGTGAAGTGCCACGTGTTTCCCGTGTTTAGAACTGTCCCTGCACAAAATGACACTTCTAAAGGAAAAAAAAGCCATTTAAAACTGCTTGCGGCTTTAATGTAATGTCTGGTCCCGGTAATATGGATGAAAATCTTTAAGAAAAATGGCATAGCTACCCCATCACCCCCCCCCCTACCCCAGCCCATTACCAGCCCCTTTGGGTCTTGTATGGATATTAAGGGGAACCCCGCACATAAAATAAAAAAGGCCCTATATACTCTGAACAGCCGTATACAGGCGGTGCATACAAGACAGGGACTGTAGGTTTGTTCTTATGTAGAATATGTTTGTAATTTTGAACAGGTACATTGTTGAAGTGTAGCTCCAGCCCAAAAATCTATTTTTAAACTTTTTGGAAAACATAGGTAAGGGTTATCACCCCTGTAACATTTGTTTTGCTGTCTGTGCCCCTGTTCAGAACATTTCACCTCACTTTCCGTCCCAATGACAACTGTTTTTGAAATGTGGTGTTTTTCTTGAAACAAGGATTGCTGATAAAGCATCAGTACAGAGGAGACACCTTTCTCCCATATTTATTCTTACAGGAGAGAATTTTCCTTCCTAGTGGTAGATTTCCTCTCACTTCCTGTTGTCTTCTTGCGTTTGCAAGTAGGAGTCGTTTGTAAGTTGGATGTTTGAAAGTAGGGACCTGCCGTATATACTCTGCAGAAATAGGCCCCTTAGTTGTTGGTGTTGGCACAACACTGTAAGCACTCACAGTTACTCTTGGTTGGTGCTGGAACGCCCTGCTGTCAACTATTATATCAGGAATTTTAATTACATATAATTGTTGAACAGTGGTAGTAAAAATTGGGCCTTTGATGGTGGTGCTGGTGCCACAACACTGTAAGCCCTGACAGTTACTCTTGGTGGGTGCAGCAATGGGCCCTGCTGTGAATTATTAGATCAAGAATTGTAATTGCATGCCCCTTTTGAACAGGGGCTGAAAAATTGGGCCTTTCGTGGTGGTGGTGGTGGTGGTGGTGTTGCCACAACACTGTAAGCCCTCAGAGTTACTCTTGGTGGGTGCAGGAATGGGCCCTGCTGTGAATTATTAGATCAAGAATTGTAATTGCATGCCCCTGTTAAACAGGGGCTGAAAAATTGGGCCTTTCGTGGTGGTGGTGGTGGTGGTGGTGTTGCCACAACACTGTAAGCCCTCAGAGTTACTCTTGGTGGGTGCAGGAATGGGCCCTGCTGTGAATTATTAGATCAAGAATTGTAATTACATGCCCCTTTTGAACAGGGGCTGAAAAATTGGGCCTTTCGTGGTGGTGGTGGTGGTGGCGTTGCCACAACACTGTAAGCCCTCAGAGTTACTCTTGGTGGGTGCAGCAATGGGCCCTGCTGTGAATTATTAGATCAAGAATTGTAATTGCATGCCCCTGTTGAACTGGGGCTGAAAAATTGGGCCTTAGGCACTGGTGGCACAACACTACAACCCCTCACAGATACTGTACTTGGAGCACAGCAATGAGCCCTGTTGCAAAGTATTGCTTCAAAAATTGTAATGACACGCCCCTGTTAAACAGGGGCTGAAAAATTGGGCCTTAGGCACTGGTGCCACAACACTCCAACCCCTCACAGATACTGTACTTGGAGCACAGCAATGAGCCCTATGGCAAATTATTGCTAAAAAAATTGTAATTACACGCCCCTGTAAAACAGGGGCTGAAAAATTGGGCCTTAGCCACTGGTGGCGGCACCCATAAACAAAAATGATCTTCCAAGCTATCATCATCAATCGTATCATTGAGGACTCGGAGGAGGAGGATAGCCAGTCAACATAACAGCACAGGCACTCAGCATCAGCATCAGTCTTGAAGGGATGTGACATGTTAAAATCAATTAGTCTGTTATATCAGCATCAGGTGTGTGGTAGCTGGTGGTGATCCAAGACTGGTTCATCTTGATGAAAGTCAGTCGATCAACAGAGTCGGTGGACAGGCGCACCCTGTGATCCGTGACAAATCCTCCAGCAGCACTGAATGTGCGTTCCGAAAGAACGCTGGATGCAGGACAGGCCAGTAGCTCAATTGCATACTGTGCAAGCTCTGGCCAGTGATCCATCCTCAAGACCCAGTAAGCCAGAGGATTTTCGGTGGGGAAGGTGTCCAAGTCTGACCTTGCCCCTAGATATTCCTGCACCATGTTTATCAGACGCTGGCGATGGTTGCTGGAACCGATCATACTTTGGGGCTGCGGACTAAAGAATTGTCTGAACGCATCGGTCAGACGGCCACCTTCCCCACCGCTCCTTCTTTGACTGGCCGAAGCCTCAGCAACTCGTTGTCCAGGACCAGGAGTTTGTAACCTCCCAGTCTCTGGGAACGCGTTGTACAGACCTTTCTGCAAGGCCTCCCGGAGTTGTCTCATCCTCTGCTCCCTCTGCGACGGTAACATAAGGTCCGCAACCTTACCCTTGTACCGTGGATCAAGGAGAGTGGCCAGCCAGTAATGGTCCCTCTCCTTGATCCGAAGAATACGAGGATCCTTCCGCAGACTTTGCAGGATCAGGGAGGCCATGCAGCGTAGGTTTGCTGAGGCATTCGCTCCGGAGTCCTCTGGGTCACTAAGGACGACATGATCCGCAGCCACCTCCTCCCAGCCACGTACAAGTCCACTGGTTTCTTGGGACTGTAAATCATCCCTAAAAGACTGCTGCTGATGATGCTGAGTGCCAGCCTCCACCTCCATGCTGACACAATCCTCCTCCTCCTCCTCCTCCTCCTCCTCCTCTTCCTGTGCGATGGGTGGGACAGAAGGAACACTGTCTGGGTAAAGGGGGCCTTGAGAGGCAAGGAAGTCCTCCTCTTCCTGCCTCTGTTCTGCCTCAAGTGCCCTGTCCATTATTCCACGCAGCGTGTGCTCCAACAGGTGGACAAGAGGTACAGTGTCACTGATGCATGCACTGTCACTGCTCACCATCCTCGTGGCCTCCTCAAATGGTGCCAGGACAGTGCATGCATCCCTGATCATGCCCCACTGGCGTGGAGAAAAAAAAACAAGCTCCCCTGACCCTGTCCTGGTGCCGTAGTCGCACAGGTACTCATTGATGGCCCTCTGCTGCGTGTGCAGCCGCTGCAGCATGGCCAACGTTGAGTTCCACCTGGTGGGCATGTCACATATAAGGCGGTTCTTGGGCAGGTTCAACTCCTTTTGCAGCTCAGCCAGGCGAGCACTGGCATTATAAGATCTGCGGAAATGCACACAGACTTTCCTGGCCTGCCTCAGGACATCCTGTAAGCCCGGGTACCTGCTCAAGAACCGCTGCACCACCAGGTTAAGGACGTGAGCCACACAGGGCACATGGGTCAGTTGTCCCTGTCGGAGGGCGGAGAGGAGGTTGGTGCCATTGTCACAAACCACCATTCCTGGCTTAAGCTGGCGTGGCGTCAACCACCTCTCGGCCTGGCCCTGCAGAGCAGACAGGACCTCTGCCCCAGTGTTGCTTCTGTCCCCCAAACACACCAGCGCAAGCACGGCATGGCATCTTTTTGCCTGCGTACTTGCGTAGCCCCTTGAACGCCTACGGAGCACCGCTGGTTCCGAGGACAAACCACAGGAAGAGGCCATGGAGGAAGAAGAAGAGGAGGGGGTGGAGGAGAGAGGTGTGTCACAACCAGTAGTAGCATTTTGGAGGCGTGGCGGTGGAACAACCTCCAACACTACTGCACCTTGTCCTGCATCCTTCCCAGCTGCCAAAAGAGTGACCCAATGGGCCGTGAAAGAAAGGTAACGTCCCTGTCCATGCCTGCTGGACCATGAGTCAGCGGTAATATGCACCTTACCGCTGACCGCCCTGTCCAGCGAGGCCAAGACATTGCCTTCCATATGCCGGTAGAGAGCCGGAATAGCCTTCCGTGAGAAAAAGTGGCGTTTGGGAACCTGCCACTGAGGAACCGCACATTGCACAAACTCACGGAAGGGGGCCGAGTCTACCAACTGAAAAGGCAGCAGTTGAAGCGCTAGCAATTTAGCCAAGCTAGCATTCAACCGCTGGGCATGTGGATGGCTGGGAGTGAACTTCTTTCGACGGTCCAGCAGCTGGGGCAGGGAAATTTGCCTGCTAGAATCGGACGTCGGTGTACTGCTAGCAGAGTGGCCGCAAGTACTTGGCTGTGACACACCTAATTCTACACCTTCATTCCTCTCAGTGCATGTTTCAGAGAGGACTGAAGTTATAGTGGGGTTGGAGATCCCAGCTGATGCAGTGCAAGGAGAGGTCCGCTTTGTTCTTTGGTGTGGGTCTTTGAGGTAGGCTTGCCAACGAGCTGCATGGCAGGTCAACATATGTCTGGTCAGGCATGTGGTACCCAAGCGGCTGATGTTTTGGCCACGCGATATACGCTTGAGACATATGTTGCAAACAGCAGCTGTGCGATCTGATGCACTAGCCTCAAAAAAGGCCCACACCAAAGAACTTTTTGAATGACGGGCAGAGGCAGCGCCCTGCACAGGCGGAGCTCTGCGGTGTGATTCCGTCGGTGTACTGCCCTTACGCTGGCCACCAAAGGGCATCCTGCCTCGTTGGAGATGTGCCTCCTCCTCATCCTCCTCCTCCTCCTCTCTCCTATTAGGCACCCACGTGGAGTCAGTGACCTCATCATCCCCTCCCTCCTCATCACTGGAGCCAATCTGGCAGTATGCTGCAGCTGCTGGAACATGACTGCCAGATTGGTGTCCTTCTTGAGCATCCCCTCTGTCTGCTCTCACGCTACTGCCTTCCTGTAGCTGGGTTTCATCATCAGACCCTTCGAAACGCTGGGCATCCTCCTGGAGCATGTACCCAACACTGTGCTCAAACAGTTCGGGGGACTCCTCAGGAGGAGGACATGGTGGGTCTAGGGAAGGAGTGACTGATGATGAGTCTGACATTGATACCAGGGAAGAGGATGCTTTGGCAGCTGCTTTTCCAGTACCCTGAGCCTGGGTGAGAGAGGATGAGGAGGAGGAGGAGGGCTTGGTCATCCACTCTACCAAGTCTTCGGCATGATGTGGCTCAACATGTCCAGCTGCCGAAAAGAAGGACAAGCGTGTCCCATGGCCATGTGCTGATGACAATGCACCGCGTCCACGACCAGCACTGTTGCCCCCAGACACAGAGCCTGCTTGCCCTCTTTTATTGCCTCCTGACTGTCTGCCTCTCCTTGTTTGCCTTCCAGACATTCTAATAGATGGCCTGCAGGGAGATGGGAAAAAAGCAATAAGGGCTACCTTCAGGTGTCCTTCTCTGTCCCTTTACTTAAGGATTTCTAAATATGGTTGAGGATGATTGCTTTTGCACAGAATAGCACAACGACAATTTCCCTGACTGTCCAAAAAAACAAGGATTTCAAAGATGGTTGATGAGGAATGCTTTAGCACACTATAGCACAAGGAGAATTTCCCTCACTGTCCTTCCCTGTCCCTAGAAACAAGGATTATCACAGTGAAAGAAACTGACACTCTTCCTACCTATAGTTTTCTGTCCCTAGAAAAAATGTTTTTTTAAAGCACACTATAGCACAAGGAGAATTTTCCTCACTGTCCTTCCCTGTCCCTAGAAACAAGGATTATCACAGTGAAAGAAACTGACACTCTTCCTACCTATAGTTTTCTGTCCCTAGAAAAAATGTTTTTTTAAAGCACACTATAGCACAAGGAGAATTTCCCTCACTTTCCTTCTTTGTCCCTAGAAACAAGGATTATCACAGTGAAAGAAACTGACACTCTTCCTTCCTATAGTTTTCTGTCCCTAGAAAAAATGTTTTTTTAAAGCACACTATAGCACAAGGAGAATTCCCTCACTGTCCTTCCCTGTCCCTAGAAACAAGGATTCGCACAGTAAAACACACTGACACTCTCCCTACCTATAGTTTTCTGTCCCTAGAAAAAATGTTTTTTTAAAGCACACTATAGCACAAGGAGAATTCCCTCACTGTCCTTCCCTGTCCCTAGAAACAAGGATTCGCACAGTAAAACACACTGACACTCTCCCTACCTATAGTTTTCTGTCCCTAGAAAAAATGTTTTTTTAAAGCACACTATAGCACAAGGAGAATTTCCCTCACTTTCCGTCTTTGTCCCTAGAAACAAGGATTATCACAGTGAAAGAAACTGACACTCTTCCTACCTATAGTTTTCTGTCCCTAGAAAAAATGTTTTTTTAAAGCACACTATAGCACAAGGAGAATTTCCCTCACTTTCCTTCTTTGTCCGTAGAAACAAGGATTATCACAGTGAAAGAAACTGACACTCTTCCTTCCTATAGTTTTCTGTCCCTAGAAAAAATGTTTTTTTAAAGCACACTATAGCACAAGGAGAATTCCCTCACTGTCCTTCCCTGTCCCTAGAAACAAGGATTCGCACAGTAAAAGACACTGACACTCTCCCTACCTATAGTTTTCTGTCCCTAGAAAAAATGTTTTTTTAAAGCACACTATAGCACAAGGAGAATTCCCTCACTGTCCTTCCCTGTCCCTAGAAACAAGGATTCGCACAGTAAAACACACTGACACTCTCCCTACCTATAGTTTTCTGTCCCTAGAAAAAATGTTTTTTTAAAGCACACTATAGCACAAGGAGAATTTCCCTCACTTTCCTTCTTTGTCCCTAGAAACAAGGATTATCACAGTGAAAGAAACTGACACTCTTCCTTCCTATAATTTTCTGTCCCTAGAAAAAATGTTTTTTTAAAGCAAACTATAGCACAAGGAGAATACCCTCACGGTCCTTCCCTATCCCTAGAAACAAGGATTCGCACAGTAAAACACACTGACACTCTCCCTACCTATAGTTTTCTGTCCCTAGAAAAAATGTTTTTTTAAAGCACACTATAGCACAAGGAGAATTCCCTCACTGTCCTTCCCTGTCCCTAGAAACAAGGATTCGCACAGTAAAACACACTGACACTCTCCCTACCTATAGTTTTCTGTCCCTAGAAAAAATGTTTTTTTAAAGCACACTATAGCACAAGGATAATTTCCCTCACTTTCCTTCTTTGTCCCTAGAAACAAGGATTATCACAGTGAAAGAAACTGACACTCTTCCTACCTATAGTTTTCTGTCCCTAGAAAAAATGTTTTTTTAAAGCACACTATAGCACAAGGAGAATTTCCCTCACTTTCCTTCTTTGTCCCTAGAAACAAGGATTATCACAGTGAAAGAAACTGACACTCTTCCTTCCTATAGTTTTCTGTCCCTAGAAAAAATGTTTTTTTAAAGCACACTATAGCACAAGGAGAATTCCCTCACTGTCCTTCCCTGTCCCTAGAAACAAGGATTCGCACAGTAAAAGACACTGACACTCTCCCTACCTATAGTTTTCTGTCCCTAGAAAAAATGTTTTTTTAAAGCACACTATAGCACAAGGAGAATTCCCTCACTGTCCTTCCCTGTCCCTAGAAACAAGGATTCGCACAGTAAAACACACTGACACTCTCCCTACCTATAGTTTTCTGTCCCTAGAAAAAATGTTTTTTTAAAGCACACTATAGCACAAGGAGAATTTCCCTCACTTTCCTTCTTTGTCCCTAGAAACAAGGATTATCACAGTGAAAGAAACTGACACTCTTCCTTCCTATAGTTTTCTGTCCCTAGAAAAAATGTTTTTTTAAAGCAAACTATAGCACAAGGAGAATACCCTCACTGTCCTTCCCTGTCCCTAGAAACAAGGATTCGCACAGTAAAACACACTGACACTCTCCCTACCTATAGTTTTCTGTCCCTAGAAAAAATGTTTTTTTAAAGCACACTATAGCACAAGGAGAATTTCCCTCACTTTCCTTCCCTGTCCCTAGAAACAAGGATTATCACAGTGAAAGAAACTGACACTCTTCCTTCCTATAGTTTTCTGTCCCTAGAAAAAATGTTTTTTTAAAGCACACTATAGCACAAGGAGAATTCCCTCACTGTCCTTCCCTGTCCCTAGAAACAAGGATTCGCACAGTAAAACACACTGACACTCTCCCTACCTATAGTTTTCTGTCCCTAGAAAAAATGTTTTTTTAAAGCACACTATAGCACAAGGAGAATTTCCCTCACTTTCCTTCCCTGTCCCTAGAAACAAGGATTATCACAGTGAAAGAAACTGACACTCTTCCTTCCTATAGTTTTCTGTCCCTAGAAAAAATGTTTTTTTAAAGCACACTATAGCACAAGGAGAATTCCCTCACTGTCCTTCCCTGTCCCTAGAAACAAGGATTCGCACAGTAAAACACACTGACACTCTCCGTACCTATAGTTTTCTGTCCCTAGAAAAAATGTTTTTTTAAAGCACACTATAGCACAAGGAGAATTCCCTCACTGTCCTTCCCTGTCCCTAGAAACAAGGATTCGCACAGTAAAACACACTGACACTCTCCCTACCTATAGTTTTCTGTCCCTAGAAAAAATGTTTTTTTAAAGCACACTATAGCACAAGGAGAATTCCCTCACTGTCCTTCCCTGTCCCTAGAAACAAGGATTCGCACAGTAAAACACACTGACACTCTCCCTACCTATAGTTTTCTGTCCCTAGAAATTTTTTTTTTTTAAAGCACACTATAGCACAAGGAGAATTCCCTCACTGTCCTTCCCTGTCCCTAGAAACAAGGATTCGCACAGTAAAACACACTGACACTCTCCCTACCTATAGTTTTCTGTCCCTAGAAAAAATGTTTTTTTAAAGCACACTATAGCACAAGGAGAATTCCCTCACTGTCCTTCCCTGTCCCTAGAAACAAGGATTTGCACAGTAAAACACACTGACACTCTCCCTACCTATAGTTTTCTGTCCCTAGAAAAAATGTTTTTTTAAAGCACACTATAGCACAAGGAGAATTCCCTCACTGTCCTTCCCTGTCCCTAGAAACAAGGATTCGCACAGTAAAACACACTGACACTCTCCCTACCTATAGTTTTCTGTCCCTAGAAAAAATGTTTTTTTAAAGCACACTATAGCACAAGGAGAATTCCCTCACTGTCCTTCCCTGTCCCTAGAAACAAGGATTCGCACAGTAAAACACACTGACACTCTCCCTACCTATCCTTCTCTTTCCCTAAACTAAAGGAATCCAGGTTAAGCAAGAAAAAAATAAATGTCACTGTCCCTGCCTATGCTTCTCTTTCCCTGCTCCGGAACACACTACACTAGGCCGCCGTGCTGGCGGCCTTTTATAGTGTGGGGCGTGTACTAAACACCCTCAGCAATAATTGGCCACAGGCATCCTGCCTGTGGCCAATCATTGCTCTCCTCGCTGCCGGCGCTGTGATTGGCCAAGCATGCGGGGTCACAGTGCATGCTTGGCCAATCACAGCGCCTGGATGACACTGCGATGGCGTAGTGCATTGTGGGCCGTTCGCGTCACTCGAATTTGGCGCGAACGGCCCAAATCGTTCGATCTTCGTCGAACGATCGAACAGCCGATGTTCGAGTCGAACGTATGTTCGACTCGAACACGAAGCTCATCCCTACCCATTACCAAGGCAGGTAAATAAACAAAATAAATACGTTACCAGGTTAAGAGTTCTGTCTGCTTGAGAATCAAAGTCCCAAGAGGGATTTCTTTCACCATTGCTACATGTTTGTGTATTTTCTCCTCGGCGAGCGTCTTCAAGAGAGATCCCCCGACCTCCCCTTTGCTCTTGCGATTTTTCTTAAGGTCCCCTCCTGCTATCTCAGCTGCTACTTTTATCTGACTCCAAAAGTGGGTGTGTATCTTATTACTAGGTAACTGTTTTGTAAGGTTGTCTTAGCAACCAAATATACGCCATCTTGAACAATGTCATTTTTAACCTGTAGGGGCAGTGGTGTATAAGGAATAATTCCTAATGTTAGGGTCACTGAGTTCAACAAACAATTTATGATTACCCTTTGATCTAACTTAGTAAAACACACTTAATTGTCTAAGGGTGTCAAAACACATGTCATGTATCCCAGCTATCTCGGCATCACTTCAGATTTACAGGTGTGAATGTTTATTATCAACACTGACCCAGGCCAGTCGTTAATGTTTTGGGAAATTCCTTGAAACGAACCACTGGAATGTATGTTTAAGACGTTTCTAATGCTACCCCACTAATATAGTAGCATGTATACAACTCCTTAATACTAATCTATATATATATGCATACATGTATAGCGGTACCCTCAGTTAAGAGGGCTGCTGGTATTGATTTGGGCCCTGTAGTGCACCGCTGTCAACCCCTGGCAATCGGCTCTAACCTCCCATGGCACAGATAGTAGTAGTGGGATAAGACCGCGTGACCGCAACTCTTGGTGACGCAGTCTTATAGCAAGCATGCACAGCAATATACTTTTAAAACTACTATTAAAGTAACTGAAGCTGACACCAAATGTACTTGATCCAGATGTTTTACTAAGGCTAATGGGCAAGTAATAAAATAACAGTATAACAAAGTATAGATCTTAGAAATAAACAGTATTTAAATGAACAACGAATCAGATATTTCAAGTAATGTGATGCGGCTCTAGCACTGCCTCTTTTCAATCACTTCCCCTCATGGGCAGACTAACTCTCAATAGTATCTACCTAACAGTCAGGCCTGACTGATCTAAAAGGAAGTTCAGGGAACGCAAATTTTCGCATGCAAACTTTCGGTGGTGCACTTGATGAACAAACTTATAATCCAAATGAATAGTGACGATAAAGTATCTGTCTATGAGCAAATGCTCTCTCACCACCCCGACAGTCCAAGTCTGTTTCCTCCGCCGATTCGTCTAGGAACAGGAATCCACCGACATCCAGGCCTTCAGCCCTTCTGATGTACTGCAGCAAGGAGGAGAAGATGTCTCTCAGGTTCAGCTAGGCTGGCGGAGGGCTCTTTGGAACAAAGCACAAGGCCCTAGCTTCAGGCTTTGTGCACACAGCAGTTGAGTACAGAGATCCTCTTGCTAGGAGAGGGGGTGTCCAAAGAGAGAAAATCAACTCCCCCTCCCCTTTATAAAGTCTGCCCCAGCAGCCCCTGCTCCGTGGCAATGCACCCTGGGTGCTGCAGGATGTACTGGGAAATGTAGTCTCTCTGTATTAAAGGGGTATACCCCGCTACACACTCCCCCCACTTTGAATCTTTGGTCCCCAAAGACAGCATCAACAAAGAGTACCCACTACATTACTCAAGGCTGTTAGAGATGTTGGCAGGGGAAGTTCCCACCAAAAACGAGGAAGGGAATTACCCTGCCCACAGGTCACTTCTGCAAGGGTGGCCTGCCTAACTGTGCCAGGGAGTGAGCTGGGGTTGCCCTCCATGAAATGTACAGTGGAGGGACCAGATGTGGGTATGGTCCTTCTTGCGGTTAGGACTGTGTCTTCGGAACTTTCTCCCATCTGGGGGTAGGTTAATTTCCGGGGAGGGTGAATGGCTCTCTTCATTCTTTGCTCCCCAGGAGTCACAGTCTCAGCCACTCCAGGTTCTTCTTCTGGCACTGAGGTGGAAATTTTCTCCGCTTCCTGGACATCCAACTCAGATGCAGAGGGATATATGGAATCCCCTTGATCTTCAGCAGGCGGATTGTCTTGAATATCTTCCCATTCTTGGAACTGAAGACTGGTCGGAACGAATTCAGTGGCTTCTACGTTTAAAGTACTATCCACAGGATCTTCAGAAGGTGGAAGGTCAATGGATAATGGTGCCGGGGCCTGAGACGGCCACAGCCAACTGAGTTCTGCTTCCTCCTCACTTTGGTCTGAGTCTTCTTCCTCCCTAGCTAAAGTTGCTTGCGACCTAGTGCGAGGTCGAGGGGTATGAGTGGTAGAAGGTAACTCAGGAGAATCCAGAGTGGGTGGCATCCTGACAGCCTCAGACAGAGGTAACAGATGGTTCCGGTGCCAGGTCTTCAGTGGCCCTATTTTCCCTTTTGGCTTCACTTGGTAAACAGGTAGATCCGGTAACTTCTTGCAGATCACATAAGGCTCTGATGTCCACCTGTCTGCCAGCTTATGTTTTCCAGGAACACCTAAATTTCTCAACAAGACGCGGTCTCCAGGCTGTAGATCTTGAATCCGAACTTTCAAGTCAAAATTCTGCTTATTTCGGGCTCCTCTTTGATCGGATGTTAACTGAGCCTTCTCATAGGCCAACTTCAAGCTTTTTCTCAGCCTGTCCACATATCCCTTGTGTGAGGCAGCAGATGCATGGTCCACGGAAGTGCCGAAGGCCAAATCCACTGGCAGTCTCGCCTCTCTCCCAAACATGAGTCTATAGGGGAAATACCCTGTGACATCACTGACAGTGCTGTTGTAGGCATTCACTTTTGCTGCCATGTGCTTGCCCCAGTGTTGCTTCTCCTCACTAGACAGGGTTCCCAACATGTTTAGCAATGCCCTATTGAACCTCTCTGGTTGGGCATCTCCTTGAGGGTGGTAGGGAGTAGTGCGAGTCTTCTTTATCCCTAAAGAATCTAGCAACTTCTTGATTAGCCGACTCTCGAAATCCCTCCCTTGGTCCGAGTGAAGGCATTGAGGCAATCCATAATGGACAAAGTACTTCTCCACCAGGATTTTTGCAACGGTGGAGGCCTTCTGGTCTTTGGTGGGAAATGCCTGGGCATAGCGAGTGAAATGGTCGGTTACCACCAGAACATTTCCATGACCACTCAAGTCAGGTTCAAGACACGAGTGACAGTACTCCTCCACTTCAGCCCGCATACAGGGCCAGTAGAACCTACTTCTCACTAGTTGAAAGGTTCTTTCAGCCCCTAAGTGGCCATGATTATCATGCAGAGCAGCTAGGACGGTTTTCCTGTGCTTTTCTGGCAAGAACAGCTGCCACTTCTCTTCCAGGTCATCAGAGGGGCCCCTTCGGTAGACCACCCCTTGATGTACCTGTAACTTGTCCCATTCTTTGTGGCTGGATCGGGCCTCCTTTGAGGGGTCGTGTAGGAGCCTGTCTGGATCCTTATCCTCCAGAACTTCCAAAGCTAATCTTCCCCAGGGGTCTTCCAACTGATCCCTTCTGAGGTCCTTTTAGGATAGCTTCGGCAAGTCGTCTTCACCAATCTGGGTCACATCACAATAGTACTTGGGTACTCCCACCACAGAAACTCTGACTTCTTCGGCCCTGGATCCTCCACTGGCTTGAAGCTGGGCCCCTTGACATAAGGCCCTCACTCCATCCGGGGTCACTTGGGTCCAATCTTCAATGTGGCAAGTGGGGGCATGTGACCTTCTAGATAAAGCGTCAGCATCTCGGTTCCCCGCTCTAGGCCTATACTTCAGACGGAAGTTGAAACTGGAAAGGGTTGCCAACCAACGGTGGCCAGTGGCATCCAACTTGGCTGTGGTGAAGAGATAGGTAAGCGGATTATTGTCAGTCTTTACAGTTTACAGGTAGTCTCTGAGCTTATCCACAACTGCCCACTTTAGGGCCAGGAACTCCAACTTGTGGGTGGGGTAATTCTTCTCCGCTGGTGTAAGGCTTCTACTAACATAGGCGACTGGCCTTAGCTGTCCTTCATACTCCTGGTACAGCACACCTCCCAGGCCATCATGGCTGGCATCCACATGAAGTTCATACGGTTTCTTGGGGTCAGCATAGGCCAATACCGGGGCAGTGGTCAGACTCTTCTTCAACATTTGGAAGGCGTCTTCACATCTTCCTGTCCACTGTCCTTCCATCCTTCCACAGACTCTCCCGGCTTCCTGGGGCCAGTCTCATCTTCCTCTCCCTCTGTCTTCAACAACTCATTTAGGGGTTTTGCTATTTTTGTGAACCCTTCCACGAATCGACGGTAATAGGAGCAAAATCCGAGAAAGGATCTGAGCTCAGTCACAGTTGTTGGGCGAGGCCAGAAGGCCAGGAGGTAACTGCTTCAAGCTTGTCAGGGTCGGTAGACACTCCCTCTCGGACACTATGTGTCCTAGATAGTGTACTGAGGACTGGTAGAACTGACACTTTTCTGGTGAAAGCTTGAGCCCCTCGTCACTGAGTCTCTTCAGGACTTTCTCCAGCCTTTCTTCATGCTCCTCAAGAGTCCTTCCAAAGACAATGATATCATCTAAGTACACCAGGACTTCAATAAAGGGGCCCCCGACAGGCCCTGAGGCATTCTGTTGAACTCATAGAATCCTATCGGGGTGATGAAAGCCGTTTTCTCTCGGTCTTCAGGATGCATGGGGATTTGGTAGTACCCACTCTTCAGGTCCATAACGCTGAACCACTTGGCTCCTGACAGGCTCTGCAGAGCATCCTCAATCCTGGGAGTGGTGTACTGATCAGGTATGGTCCTCCTATTGAGAGTCCTGTAGTCTATGCACAGTCTCAATGAGCCATTTTTCTTCCGGACTACCACAATAGGGGAGGCATACGGGCTCCTGGATTCTCTAATCACTCCAGTTCTCTTCAGTTCGGCCAACTGCACACAGGTCTTCCAGATCAGCGAGAGGAACTCGCCGGACCCTTTCCCGAAAGGGTTTGTCTTCCTGTAGACGGATCCTACGGGTAGCACTCCTTGCACACCCTACATCAAACTCGTCTTTTGAGAAGATGTTTCTCCATCTGGTCAGTTGGGCCTTGGCTCTCTCCTTCCACTTCGGTGGTAAGGTGGTGTATTCCAGGCACAACCCCTCCAGGGTCTCTCTTTCGGCTTGCTTCAATTCCGAAATAGCCACTGGAGTAGCTGGGCTTACTCTGCCCAACAATACTCGGGCTGGAATCTTCATAGGAGAACTGGAGGTATTCCTGATGCTCACTGGAATCTGGCCCTTGGACTTCTTCAATGCTCTCAAAGGGACCACTTCGGGAATCACTTCCAACCCTGGTTGAGTATCCAGGGGGTCTGGTTCCAGGACAACGAAGGGGCCAGGTTGCTTCCATGAGAGTTTTACAACAGCCCGAAGGCAGGTTATCTCACCAGGCTGTAATGTTCTCTCTTCTCTTGACAGTCTCCAGACTTTTCCTACCCCTTCTTCTGGGGCCTTTTTCTCCAGAACCAAATTCCGGTAGACCTGTTGCAACATGGGGTGGATCCTGGCGACTGAAGCCCCTTGTTCTTGCACTATGGGGTCCAATAGTCTCCTGACCAGGTCAGTGTTGGTTCCTATGATTAGGGAACTTCTACTGGCTCCTTGTGGGCGAGGACAGACCACTGCAAGAGTGTCGAAAACCTCTGCTTTTCCTGTTACAGAGGGATCGAATGCCAGTCTGATTGAAACATAGCCGTCATAAGGGAAACTCTGTGTGCCAATTCCCCATATCTCGAGGTCGTTGAGTTTCTGTAGAGGCATGTGGCTCAGGTGTTTTTTATAAAAGTCTCTGTACAAGACTGTCACTTGGGCTCCCGTGTCCAGGAGGGCTCTGGTGTAAACTCCTTCCACTTGGACAGGGACTAGTGGAGAGGGTCCCACCAGCCTGTCCGGAAAACTCTCCTGAGGCAGCTTCTTCTTTGGACTCTGGGGTTTTTCCTTAGGATTCTTCTTCTTCTTCCACTTGTCTCTGGATCTTAACCCCTTTTGGGCCTGTTATGCATTGATTCCCTGCAGTTTGTTAGATTTTAACTCCTGACAGGGGGTATTGAGTGGTTTTTGGGGGGCTCCCTTCCCCTTTCTCTGTATTCTTTTCTCTTTCTGAACCTTAGTGGAGCTTTCTGTGAATAGCGGGGAAAGAAAAAACACACAATGGGAGAGTCCCCGAAGGGGGCTGCGCAACCCAGTAACATACAAAAACAAGGAAGGTTCCCCAGGGGTTTTTCAAAGGCAGCAAGAGGTTATATACAGAGTAATGGTGTAAAAAATATTTTATTGATCCAAAAAGAAAAATGGATGAAGTAGAAATATACAATGAATAAAATTTACATACTCTGGTTGAGAGCACACATAACATCATACAACATCACTCAGGGCAAAAGACATCCCAGATAAAAACATGGTTTGCCAATTAAAATATACAATATTGATATCCAGAATACCCCAATGCATTTCGACCATTATTTTTTCCAGTCTTCTTCAGGGGGTTTTACGTTCTAGGGGAATATATCAGAACATCAAAAATGAGACATTTGACAGTATACAGAACATCGGTAAAACATTCTGAATTGTGCAAAATTATATTTCCATATTCAGAAGGTGTATTTACCATTAAGTGGATGAAAGGATGAGGGTGTGTTGCAAAAGCCAGATGACTGTGAGTGCCTTCACCCAGATAAATCCACCGTGGCCGCATGTCCCCCCCGGGAGGCGGGCGGGCGCATAGTCCATCCAGCTTGTAGGGGGCCACATGGATTGGCCCAGAGGGGAGGGGAGGACAGGGGGCAGGGCACCTATGAGAGGACATGCAGAATTGTCAGTAGACGATCCTCAAGAATTATAGGAGTGTTAAGAAGTGCATTGGAACACTGGCTGTTAACAAATCAATAAGTAAGTATATATAGGATTAAAACTATCTTATTCATTGGGTTCTATAATGGGTTTCTAATAATAATAATAATAATAATAATAATGATAATATAAGGTGTAAAAAGTGAACTTGTGAAAATTATGAAAGTGGGTGAGGATATAAATCTACAAAAAAAAAAATGCTAAAAAAATATATAGTGTGCTCAACCATGGAAATGTGAGGGAAGTGTAGATTGATTAAGTGAATTGCATAGGGTGATGGATTGAACAAATTATAGGGTGAAATAAGGTGAGTAAAAGGACTTTAAGAATAAAATGCAGTAATTGTGTGATGGGGTGTGGTGCCAGACAATTGAATGTGTGGTACTCTAATATAGGTGTAAAATGTTGCAGGCCTGAATCTATTGCAAAAGGCAATTGTATGTGTGGAGTAAATGGATTAGTCTTAAATTAAATTGGGTTATATTGAATGAAATCCCAAGAAAAGGGCATAGAAAATATAAGCCAGTTTGATGTGTTCCAAGCACGGTACTTACTATACACTCCATCTGTCTTGTAGTAGTGTGTGGCAGCTCTCCAGAGATCATCAAAAGAGTCCTGGAGGCTGTCGGTTTATAAGGTGTGTGCAATGATGTCCATGATTCACAGGTGTGAAGCCCCTCCCTCTCTGTGAATAGCGGGCGCCCGGCTGACTCCTTCACCGGGGCCTTCTGCAGTTTTCCCCCGGCTTGCGGTATCTGGATGAAACTTCATTTGGGCTGGGGCATTCTGCTCTGACATGCCCGATTCCCCCACAATTGAAGCATGTTATTAACCTCTTAGGCTTCTGTATTAGTTCCGTATTGGAGCTAGGAGGTTTTTTTGGTATCTCTGGCATGTTCTTATTGTGTACCGCGGAGGCCTGGCTGGTCAGCATGGACACCATTTCTACTAGTTGTGACACCTGGGTCTTTAGCAGTTCAACTTCTGAATCACCTCCTTCTGCACTTAACATTCTGACTCGGGCAGTTGGTTCGGTATGTTGACTCCTCTTTTTGTCTTCCAACATAGCCTCCTCCTCCCTGACTATTCGGATCAAGTCAGGGTATTCCAGGCTGCTCCTGTCCTGCCGGGTGTGTAGCATTAATATGATGGGGTCCAAGGGTTGAGCTCCCCTCAACACCTGCTGGGCACGGGCCTCATCCACTTTTCTTGGATCGATCCCTTTCTTCAATAGGATCTGATGCAGGATCTTATTCAGACGTCTTATGAATTCTGACAGATTCTCTCCCTCCTTTTGGTAGCAGTGCTCCAGCTGATAAGTGAGTTCAGTGACCTTTTCCGTCCCGCCGAACACATTCTGCAGAATATCCAGATAATCCTGTGCATTGCAGTCCTTCTTGCTTAACTTGAGGTTACGTATGGCCTCCAGAGCAGGCCCCTTTAAGCTTTCCGCAATTCTTTGTTTTTTTTTTGTTGTTCTGGGACCTCCCATTCTTCTAGGGCCTGAGTGGCGCTGTCTAGCCACTCTTCAAATCCCTCTTCCACTGAAGGTACAGGTTTCTTTCCAGAAAAAGTCCTGAGTTTCCTGTATCCTGACATCGAGTGGTCTGGAGGGTCCTTTTTACACTTTGCCACAATCTCCCCCAGGACAGCGCATAATTCTGAGCTAAGGGTGGTCAGTGGTGGTGAACCGGGACCCTGTAGTTGGGCGCTTCCTTTTGTGCTGGGGCCTTCTGTAGATGTGGATGTAGGGCCATCTTTATTCTCTTCTGCGTGTATCAGGAGGAGTTCTACCTGGTTTGTAGTTTTTATGCTGGCCCCTTTGAAGTAGTCAGAGATTCCGTTCCTCCACTCACACAATGCATAGGTGTGGGGATTTACAGTATCTGTCTTCATGCCAATCACCCATGGCTTCCTGTCCGTGGACAATGCCCTCAAGACTGGAGTTAGCTGCTCCTCTACCCAGGCCTCCCTCTGGATTTCAACCACCAGGCCATTCCCGGGTAGGATGCCTTCCTCCCTGCACCACCGGGCTACGGCAGCAGGGTCCATGCTGGTGCTTCTGACTGGCTTGATTGCAGCGTGCAACATACAGGAATCCCGGACAGAGCCCCCACGTATAGCGATACTCTCAGTTAAGAGGGCTGCTGGTATTGATTTGGGCCCTGTAGTGCGCCGCTGTCAACCCCTGGCAATCGGTGCACTATGGGATAAGACCGCGTGACCGCAACTCTTGGTGACGCAGTCTTATAGCAAGCATGCACAGCAATGTACTTTTAAAACTACTATTAAAGTAACTGAAGCTGACACCAAATGTACTTGACCCAGATGTTTTACTAAGGCTAATGGGCAAGTAATAAAATAACAGTATAACAAAGTATAGATCTTAGAAATAAACAGTATTTAAATGAACAAACAATCAGATAGCTCAAGTAATGCGATGCGGCTCTAGCGCTGCCTCTTTTCAATCACTTCCCCTTATGGGCAGACTAACTCTCAATAGTATCTACCTAACAGTCAGGCCTGACTGATCTAAAAGGAAGTTCAGGGAACGCAAATCTTCGCATGCAATCTTTCGGTGGTGCACTTGATGAACAAACTTATAATCCAAATGAATAGTGACGATAAAGTATCTGTCTATGAGCAAGTGCTCTCTCACCACCCCGACAGTCCAAGTCTGTTTCCTCCGCCGATTCGTCTAGGAACAGGAATCCACCGACATCCAGGCCTTCAGTCCTTCTGGTGTACTGCAGCAAGGAGGAGAAGATGTCTCTCAGGTTCAGCTAGGCTGGCGGAGGGCTCTTTGGAACAGAGCACAAGGCCCAGGCTTCAGGCCTTGTGCACACAGCAGTTCAGCACAGAGATCCTCTTGCTAGGAGAGGGGGTGTCCAAAGAGAGAGAATCAACTCCCCCTCCCCTTTATAAAGTCTGCCCCAGCAGCCCTTGCTCCGTGGCAATGCACCCTGGGTGCTGCAGGATGTACTGGGAAATGTAGTCTCTCTGTATTAAAGGGGTATACCCCGCTACACATGGGTTTATACATGTATTACTAGTAGAGATACTTTGTGAAGATACTTAAAATAAACCTTATTTAAGATATACAATACAACAGGAATTTTGAATAAGCCCCATAGTTTTGTAGCTTATTCTGAAATACTAATTTAGGTTTTCAAGCTCACTTGAAACAAGAGCTTCTTATCTTGTTTATTTTGCCAAGTGTCCAAACATTTGAGTTACAACCTGGGGAGACTGGAACAGCCAAGACCCCCTACTGAGACATAAGAACAAGGCCTATTCATGCCTATGAATCTAATTTAAACTTTTAAAGATAGTGAGTTTGGGATAACCTTTTAAAGAGAAAGTAGAAACCAAAGTGTTGTAGTATTGTTCACAGCCCATCATGAACTATGAGCTTAACTTTAGAGACAAAATGGCTGTCATCTCGCTCATAATATACATGAATATGAACCATATGAAAACTACATAATATGCATAATATAAAGGCCTATATGTATATTCTTTTTAGCCCCAAATGTTCTGACACTTAGTATTCGTTGTCTAGGGGAAGAAAGTCTGTAAATACTCCAATGTCCACACAAGATGTAAAACCTTAAGCTGTTAGGTTTTATTTTCCTTTGCATAAAACATTTGAAGAATAGTAGAAGGGTGAAGGGAAGGGGTAGGTTCAGGTACGCAGTACAGATCACTGGGTAAAACTCCTCAACTATACAGTCATTCACCACTCTTCCTGGAGTGGGTATTGCTCACCCAGGTAGGCCCCTCTCACCTGGCCTAGCAGCCGGAATGATGCACGGACAATGATCAGGACCAGTCTCTGCCACAGACTGGTTGTGCACAAAATTGGATAATCCAGGATCCTCTGCCACAGGTCTTAACACCCAAACTTCCAGCTAAGCAGTCAAGAGCCTTTAAGCCGAACCGGCAGACTGCAAGGTGAACTTTAGCTATGGTGCATCCATAGAATTACCAGGCCCTCCTCAAGACACCAGCCTTCTGCTCGGTCTTTTCCAGGACAGGTCCTCCCCTGGTATCCTCTGAGTGGCTTCCTCCCACAGGACGGACAGCACAGGATACCCTTCAAGGTGTAGGCCCAGTCAGCATCTGGGCCTACTTGGTAGAGTTGCAGCCTCGGACCGACGTGGTCCCGAGGCCAAAATCACACAACACACTCCCCACACCAGGAGGGCCGTGAGGTAACGAAGGACCCCAAAAGATGGCGTCTGCCCCTTAAGTACCCTTCCCCGGCACTCTCAGCGGGTAGATCAAGCCCACTGAACTGTTCCCGAGGAAAGATAGCCAATAAACTTTGGCCTGTCAGTAGGGTTGTCCCGATACCGATACTAGTATCGGTATCGGTACCGATACAGAGCATTTGCCCAAGTACTTGTACTCGGGCAAATGCTCCCGATGCTTCACCCGATACCTGGACAGTCAGCGGTGATCAGTGCGTGGGAGATCACCGCTGTATAGATTTAAAAGTCTCTCCGCCTTCCCCCCCCCCTTTAAGCTGCTGTAGTGAAATCAGCGGTGATCGGTGCTTGTAACTCACACACGATCACCGCTGACTGTCCTCGCATCCTCCTCCAGCCCCCCTCCGTTCTGCGGTCTCGTGTCCCCTCCACTCTGGTGTCTCCCTCCGTCCGTGACCCCCTCCACTCTGGTGTCTCCCTCCGTCCGTGACCCCCTCCACTCTGGTGTCTCCCTCCGTCCGTGACCCCCTCCACTCTGGTGTCTCCCTCCGTCCGTGACCCCCTCCACTCTGGTGTCTCCCTCCGTCCGTGACCCCCTCCACTCTGGTGTCTCCCTCCGTCCGTGACCCCCTCCACTCTGGTGTCTCCCTCCGTGCTGCCATCCCCTTCCGTTCTCCTCCTCCACCCCCTCTTACTGTCAGGATGGAGAGCGGAGGTAGGAGCCGGTAAACCCGGCTCCTTACTGTTCCGAATGAACAGAGTCAGTGATCACTGACTCTGTTCATTCACAAAACTGAAACATCGTAAACTGTGTTACAATGTTTCAGTTTATGAATGGAGAGGAGCCGCTGTCTTCTCTCCATTCATTTTCAGCGCAGCTGAGGCTGCTGAGAAAGGGACTGGGGAATCTGTCCCTAGTCCCTTTCTCTGTCTCAAAGGGGAGATGTCAGGGGTCTGTTAAGACCCCTGATATCTCACCAAAGCCCCCCAACAGGGCTGATAAAAAAATAAAAAATGTAATAAAAAAATAAATAATAAAGAAATGAATTGTAAAAAATAAATAAAATAAAATAGAAGAAAAAACACACTGACACTGTCCACCCCCCACCCCTTAAAAAAAGAAAACATTATAAAAAAAATCTATCAATAAATAAATAAAAAAAATTGTAAAAAAAAAAAAAAAAAAATTGTAAAAAAAAATTTTTATTTTTTTTTTAAAAGAGATTAAAAAAAAAGTATCGGTATTCGGTATCGGCGAGTACTTGGAAAAAAGTATCGGTACTTGTACTCGGTCTTAAAAAAGTGGTATCGGGACAACCCTACCTGTCAGTCTTCCACATTGGCCTGAGGTGGTAATGCCACCTACAGGCAAACAGTGGGAAGTCTTCCCAACACAGCCATAGCCGTAACAGAGGCTGATTTAGCATAATCACTTAAATCTGAGCCTAACTATTGGCTCAGATACCCACTAAATGTGACATAGCGCCCAGTCATTGGGAGCAGGGCGCTACAATATATTGGCCTAAATAGATAAAGAATTGTTTTTTTCAAAATTGTCGGCCTTTTTTCGTTTATAGCGTAAAAAATAAAAACCACAGAGGTGATCAAATACCACCAAAACAAATCTCTATTTGTGGGAAAAAAGAAAATATTTTTTTGGGTACAGTGCCGCACGAACACGCAATTGTCAGTTAAAGTAGCGCAGTGCCGTATCGCAAAAAATGGCCTGGTCATGAAGGGGGGCAAATCTTCTGGAGCTGAAGTGGTTAACCAAAGCTCTATTATTCTTCACCAAGCTCTCAACTAGCTTGCTCATATCTGTAAAGAAGGAGGCAAGGGGGCAGTCCAGCTAAGGGTAGATCAGCTTCCACCAATACTGGGCTTTCTGACCTAACTTGTGAGCGATTTTCCCCTGGATCTCCAGCTGGTAACAACAGTGTTACTCAAGCCTTGAACCCTTCTGCTAGACTTACAATGTCCTTCTGAAAGCAGGCCAGTATAGGCTCTTTCCACTCCAGTAAGGCACATGTGCAGTCCAGACCAAACTCGGTTCTCATGTCAATGAGGTAGGCCCCGTGCTCTGGCACTGCCTTCCTCACTAGCTGCCGTACTTCCCTTATGGTCTATTCACTCCCAAGTATTTCCACTACCATGCATAACATCAGGTGGCTAACTTGGTCTTGGCCCCATGTAACTGCTGCGGCTAGGTCCATCCACCCCTCATCTCTTGGCTCATCACTCTGCTTGCTTTGGCCAACCATAAGGGGTATCCCAGATGAGCCCCCAAATGTAGCGCAACCCCCGTTGGGGTCCGCTGGAGGATGACTGTCCACAGAGGTTTCCCTGACCCTGCAAGCCTCCCGACACCCTGGGTTTCTGACATTATTCAAAGAGAGAATGTGAATGCAAAAGACACCAAAGGAATATCAGAGATTGCAAATGGATATTTTACTGGATATTCTTCAGTTAACAAGGGAAAGAAAATGTAGAATGTGGGTATTCCCCAAACTTTAGCATAAACAGAATTACAGAGATGTACAATGAAATGGCAATCATAGTGAATCTGGTGGTTCATTCCAATCCTGGAGATATCAAGGCCCAGAGAAATAGGGTGTCCGAGAACAGGCTCTTGAAGGAGCATTTGTATTCAGCCCCCCTGAGTCAATACTTTGTAGAACCACCTTTCACTGCATTTACAGCTGCAAGTCTTTTTGGGTATGTCTCTTCCAGCTTTGCACATCTAGAGAGAAATTTTTGCCCATTCTTCCTTGCAAAATAGCTTAAAGGAGTAGTAAAGTTACATGTTTTTTCACCTTAATGCATCCTATGCATTAAGGTGAAAAAACATTCGACAATACCGCCCCCCCCCCGAGCCCCCGTTTTTCTTACCTGGCCCCTCGAAAGTCCCATGCTCGTCCCCGTCATCCTCTTCGTTTTTCAGCCTGGCCGCCGATTGGCTACACTGCATGGATTGAAAGCAGCGCAGCCATTGGCTGGCGCTGCTGTCAATCACATCCAATGACGCGGCACGCCGGGGGGCGGGGCCGAGTGATACAGTCGGCGGCTATGGCCGCCGCTGTATCACGGGAGCGCGCCCGCAATCACTCCACACCATGCGAGCTCACTCGCATTAAGGTGTGGAGTCCTTGCGGGGAGGAGCCAAGACAGCCGCCGAGGGACCCCAGAAGACCAGGATCGGGGCCACTGTGTGCAAAACGAGCTGCACAGTGGAGGTAAGTATGACATGTTTGTTATTTTTAAGCAAAAAAAAAAAAAAGCTTTAGTGCTCCTTTAAGCTCTGTCAGATTGGATAGGGAGTGTGTCACGAGCCGGACTGATGGCTAGTGGGAATACAGGAGGTGGATCCTCTGTACCAGAGAGGGGATGACACGGGTCGTACTGAGGGACCGGTTCTAAGCAGCTACCGGTTTTCACCAGAGCCCGCCGCAAAGCGGGATGGACTTGCTGCGGCGGTAGCAACCAGGTCGTGTCCTCCAGTAGCGACTCCACCTCTCTGGCAGCTGAGATAGGCGCGGTACAAAAGGACTAGGCAGAGGCAAGGTCAGACGTAGCAGAGGGTCAGGGCAGGCGGCAATGGTTCGTAGTCAGAGACAATGGCAGCAGGTCAGATACACAGGCAAGGCAACTCACAAAACGCTTCCACAGGGTACTAAGACAACAAGATCCGGCAAGGACAGGAAGGGGAAGTGGGTTTATATATGTTTTGGGTGTTCACACAGTAATTGGGCCAGGCACCAATCAATGGTGCGCTGGCCCTTTAAATCTTAGAAGGCCGGCGCGCGCGCCCTAGAGCGCAGCGGGGCCGCGCGCGCCGGGAAGGAGCAGGAGGGGGAAGGTGAGAAGGATGGGATGCGATCCGCGGACGGAGATGTGCCGCCGTGTGGATCGCATCCCCGCCGGTGACAGAGCAGCGCCCACGGCCAGGAGGGCTGACCGGGGCGCTGCAGGGGGACCGACGCCGTGAGCGCTCCGGGAAGGATGGGACACCCGGAGCACTCGGCGTTACAGAGTGTTTGTGAACAGCATTTTTCTTTGTCTTGCCACAGATCCTCAATTGGATTTAGGTCTGGACTTTGACTGGGCCTTTCTAACACATGAATATGCTTTGATCTAAACCATTCCATTGTATCTCTGGCTGTATGTTTAGGGTCGTTGTCCTGCTGGAAGGTGAACCTCGGCCCCAGTCTAGATGTGTGCAGGTCGTTTTGTTTCGAACTGAAATTCAGATGAATTTTCCTTTTTCGGAGATTCGGATGTATTTGAATTTTCAAATTAAAATAGTACCGAATTTAAAAGAATCCGAAATAACTAAAAAAAACATTCGGATGAAATTTGAATTGGAAACGTTTTGAATAGTTTTTGAATTCGAAAAGTTTTACAATTTTCAAAGAGAATAAAATAGAATAGAAAATAAAGGAATAGATAAGAATAGAAAAGAATATAACATAAAATAAAATAATAGAATATAATAGAGTAAAACAGAACAAAATAGAAAATAGAAGAACAGAATAGAATAGAAACAAATAGAATAAAAAAAGAATAGGATAAAATAGAAAGAACATAACCATCTTCTGAAATTCGAATTTCAAAAAGAATAAATTTGAGTTTGAATAGAATAGAAAATAATAGATTAGCATAGAATAGAAAATAACAGAATAGAATAGAAAAAAACAGGATAGAATAGAAAGAATATAATTATCTTCGAATTTCGAATAGAATAAATTCAAATTTGAATTGAAAATAATAGAATAAAAGAGAAAATAAAATAATATAATAGAAAATAATAGAATTGAATAAACACATAGAAAAATAATAGAATAGAAAGAATATAACCATTTCCCAAAATTCAAATAGAATTAATTCAAATTTTAATGGAATAGAAAAGTATAGATTAGAATAGGAAGATTATTATATTCTTTCTATTCTATTTTACTCTATTCTGTTGTTTTTTTTTCTATACTATTCTGTGATTTCCTATTCTATTCTAATCTATTCTTTTCTATTCTATTCGAATTCTAATTGATTCTATTTGAATTTTGGGAAATGGTTATATTATTTCTATTCTACTCTATGGTTTTATGAATTATATTATTTTCTATTGGAATTTCAGAAGATGGTTATATTCTTTCTATTCTATTCTATTCTATTTGTTTCTATTCTATTCTATTCAGATTTTTTATTTCCTATTCTATTTTGTTCTGTTTTACTCTATTATGGTCTATTTTTTTATTTTCTGTTATATGCTTTTCTATTTGATTTTTTTTCTATTCTATGCCTTTATTTTATATTCTATTTAATTCCCTTTGGAAATGTGAAAACTATGCAAATTCAAATTTGAAAACTTTTCGAATTCAAAAACTATTAGAATTAGAAAAGTTTTCGCATTCGAATTTGAAAACTATTCAAATTTGAAAACGATTTGAAAACTATTCAAATCTATTCAAATTCGAACTCAGACAATTTGAATCGATTAGAATACAAATAAACAAAACAAATTTCGAAAACAAATTAAACAAATTTAACTAAACTAATTTATGTAAAAAAACAAATCGAAACGAAACTATTTTTTTTGTTCTGCACATGTCAAAAACATTTAGCAGAATACATTTTGGCTTAAATTTATGCCAAAATTAGATTTTATTGGATTTTTTTTAAATAGATAGAAGAAAATATTGTTTTTTTAAAAAATTTCCGCTCTTTTTTTCGTTATAACGCAAAAAATAAAAAACGGAGTCGTGAATAAATACCACCAAAAGAAAGCTCTATTTGTGTGAACAAAATTATAAAAATTTCATATGGTTACAGCGTAGCATGACCGCGCAATTGTCATTGAAAGTGCGAGAGCGCTGAAAGCTGAAAATTGGTCTGGGAAGGAAGGGGGCGAAAGTGCCCAGTATTAAGGTGGTTAAGGAGGAACCCTGCATCTTGAGTACTGCACACATGTGGCTCATGTCCGAGGTGGGAGACCGCCTAAATGTTTGACTTTTCACATGACCCTGGCTCCTGCCTGGTCCCCAGGCATTGGTGAGCAAGTATTATCCCATGTGCAATGGTTAGAGACTCCATTCAATGCCTAGCGTAGTCCAAAGAACCCACCTCGAAGGGGAACTTCTCATGTGACCCTGCTTGGTGCCCAACAAGATAGAAAAACATGGAGGACATAAAAGACAACCCATTTACCCCCCTAACATACAGACTAGATAGAAGGGAACAATGTGGAGAAGAGCAGAGTTTACAGACTGGGTAGAGGGAAGGAAAGTAGAAAAGAGCTGAGTATACAGCCCCAGCAGACAGGCTGTTTGCACATTGGGTACACAGAGACCAGGGGGGCAGGGCTTATAGATGTGGTAAAGGGGAACAGAGTATACAGACTATGTAGAGGGGAACAGAGTAATGAAAATTAAATGAAAAGCAAAAATAGGATTTTTTTACAAGCTTACCTGTAAAATCCTTTTCTTGGAATACATCACGGTACACAGAGACTTAGATAATTACTTAGTGGGTTAGATAGTCACCATCAGGTTATTGGACACTGGTAACCTTAATTACAAGGCTAGTTCCTCCCCTATATAACCCCTCCCATATGGAGAGCACCTCAGTTTTGTAGCAAAGCAATAAGTGTTCCAACGTATAATCCCGAAGAGGGGCGGGAGCTCTGTGTCCCGTGATGTATTCCAAGAAAAGGATTTTACAGGTAAGCTGTTTTAAAAAATCCTATATTCTTGTTCATACATCACGGGACACAAAGACTTAGATAATTACTTAGTGGCATGTCCCATAGCAATGCCCAAATTGAGGGGAGGGAGACAGATCAGAAAACACAGACCGCCATTGGACAAGAGGACCTACACTGCTGCCTACAGTACACTGCGTCCGAAGGCGGCATCCTCATGCCCTCTCACATTCACCTGGTAAAACCTAGTGAATGTATGGACCGAAGACCAAGTAGCAGCCTTGCAGATATGAGCCATGGAGGCCTGGTGATGCACTGCCCATGAAGCACTAACTGCTCTAGTCGAGTGCGCTTTAACCTGAAAAGGAGGAATCTTCTTTTCTAAACCATAGGCCTGAATAATGACTTGTCGAATCCAACTTGAAATAGTGGATTTCGACGCTGCCTGGCCCTTCCTTGGGCCCTCTGGCAGAATAAATAGACAATTAGTCTTACGTATCTGAGCCATTGCCTGCAGAGAGTGTTTTACCGCTCTTACAACATCTAAATCAGGGGTCCTCAAACTTTTTAAACAGGGGGCCAGCAGTTCACTGTCCCTCAGACCGTTAGAGGGCCAGACTATAGTTAAAAAAAAAAAACTATGAACAAATTCTTATGCACATTGCACATATCTTATTTTTAAGTGAAAAAACAAAACGGGAACAAATACAATATTTAAAATGAAGAACAAGTAAAGTTAAATCAACAAACTCTTGACATCATTGTTTCCTAGGGATTCCAAATTGCTATTAGTAAAATACCAATATATATATATACAGCGCTACAAAAACAATATACCAGCAATAACTTTGCCCACACAGAGACATACAGACTGCACTGCCCATCAATGCAGTCTGATCAGTGCCCATCAATGCAGTCTGATCAGTGCCCATCAATTCTCGCCAGTGCAGCCCAATCGGTGCCTGCCAACGCAGCCCAATCAGTGCCCGCCAACGCAGCCCAATCAGTGCCCGCCAACGCAGCCCAATCAGTGCCCACCAACGCAGCCCAATCAGTGCCCACAAGCGCAGCCCAATTAGTGCTTGCCACCGCAGCCCAATTAGTGCCCATGGGATGTGGGGGCCATCTGGTGTGTCAGGATCTGTCTCACCTCAGCCATGATTGAACGACCTCTTCGGGGGGGGTGATGCCAACTTCCTCCAAGCTGCCTCTGCTCTTGTTGCTCAAAACGACTGTGTTGTGATGCTCTGTCACGTCTCCTTCTCTCTCTCTCTCTCCCACGAGCCAGCGCCCAACGTTCACTGCCCACAAGTCACCGCGCAAGTCATGTCCAGCCGGCCCTTCCCACATGCCCTGGCTGCCTCTGAGTCCTGGGAGGTGGGAGTTATAGTCCGGCTAGGCTGTTCGGTTCCACCCACCGCCAGGAGCTTGATTGCGGCTGGACAACAATTCCCATGATCCAGCGCTTCAGCCGGCCAGCCAATCGGCCGCCGCCCCTTCTCCGTCTTCCACCAATGATAGGCCGGCTGCCGGACCGCCCGTCTCTTATGTTGGAAAAAAAAAGAAACGGACAGGCAGCAGCGGCAAAAACACCCAGTGGGCCGGATAAATGTCCTCAGTGGGCCGCATGTGGCCCACGGGCCGTAGTTTGAGGACCCCTGATCTAAAGAGTGTAGTTTAATTTCCTCCACGGACTGCGGATCTGGAAAAAATGGTGGTAGGACTACATCTTGATTCAGATGGAATCCTGAAACCACTTTAGGTAAAAAGGCTGGGTGAGGACGCAACACTACCCTGTCTTCATGAATAATCAAGAGCTGCCAATTCCGATACCCTCCTTGCTAAGGATATGGCTACAAGAAAAAACTGTTTCTTTGTCAAAAGAACTAAAGAAGCATGGTGCAATGGTTCAAATGGTTGTTTCTGTAAAACAGACAAAACCAAATTTAAGTCCCATGGGCACACAGGAGGCTTAACCGGTGGATTCAAGTGCAGCGCTCCTTGAATAAAGGCCCGGATCAGGGAATAAGAGGCAAGTGGTTTTTGAAAGAATACCGACAAGGCCAAGATCTGGCCCTTGATATTGCTCAAGACCAGCTTAATTTCTATGCCTAATTGAAGAAAGGCAAGAATCCTGCTAATGGCATACTTTCTAGGATGCCACCCCCCGGGTTCACACCAGGAAACATATGCCTTCCAGATTCTGTAGTAAATGAGCCTGGAGGCCGGCTTCCTAGCATTAACCAGGGTGGATAGGACTGGGCCAGAGAGCTCACGACTCTTCAAAATGTGGGTCTCAACAGTCAAACTGTCAAATTTAGACTTTGTAAGGCAGGATGGAATATTGGACCCTGTGAGAGTAGATCTGAGCATAGCGGAAGAACCCAAGGTTTCCCCTCTGCTATTCTCATGATCTCCGCATACCAGGATCGCCTGGGCCAAGCCGGGGCTACTAGAATCACCAGAGGAATCGTGGGAGAAGCGGAACTAGAGGGAATGCATAAATCAGAGAATACTGATCCCATGGGATTGTTAGGGCATTCGACCCTTGTGCCAGAGGATCTCTTGCCCTTGACACAAAATTGTCCAGCTTTGTGTTGAACCTGGAAGCCAACAGATCTACATCTGGGGTACCCCATTTCCAACAAATGGCCTGAAATATGTTGGGGTGTAGAGACCATTCTCCTGGACTCAGCTGCTGGCGGCTTAGAAAATCCGCCTGCCAATTTTCTACCCCTGGAATGAAGACTGCAGACAGACAGGGAACATGCCTTTCTGCCCAAGAAAAATTGTGATTCACCTCCTCTTGGGCATCCAGACTTCTGGTGCCCCCCTGGTGATTGATATAAGCCACTGCAGTGGCATTGTCGGACTGTATCCGGACAGGGCAACCCTACAACCTGTAAGTCCAGACTCTGAGGGCTAAATGGATTGCCCGAATTTCCAGAATGTTGATGGGCAAGAGCTGTTCGGCTCTGGACCATTTTCCCTGGGTAGAATCTTCTTCCAGAACTGCCCCCCAGCCTGTAAGGCTGGCGTCTGTGGTTACGATTTTCCAAGTAACCGGAACAAAGGATTTTCTTTTTAACAGATTTTGGGGCAGCAACCACCAATTGAGGCTCTGGTGAACCCGTGGTGAAAGGACCATTGTAAGGTCCAAGGCTTGGACTCTTCTGTTCCAGGCGGACAGGATGCTGTTCTGCAAAGGCCTTAAGTGAAACTGGGCGTAAAGAATGGCCTTGAAGGAGGCTACCATCTTTCCTAAAAACCTCATGCATAGACGAATGGAAGGCTTTTTCCTTGCTTTGACCATTCCATTCGGACCAAATCCTTTATGGCTTTGGCCTTTGACCTGGGTAAGAAGAATACCCTGCTTTGGATCGTGTCTATGACCATGCCCAAATACTCCAGTCTTCTTTGGGGCTGCAAGGAGGATTTTTCTAGATTGAGGACCCAGCCTAGGTACTCCAAATACTCCACTGTACTGCGCACATTTCGGTCTAGGCACGCTACGGACTGATCTATGACCAGCAGATCGTCCAGATAGGCTGTTACCGCTATGCCCCACGCCCTTAGCTTCGCCAGGGGTGGGGCTAGTACCTTTGTGAACACTTGAGATGCGGTAGCCAGACCGAATGGTAGGGCCACAAATTGAAAGTGGCGCTGATCCACTGCAAACCTTAGAAACTTTTGATGAGCGGGGAATATTGGCACATGTAAATATGCATCTCTGATGTCTATTGATGCCAGGAATTCTCCTCCCTGAAGGGTGGAGACCACTGAATGGATAGACTCCATGCGGAAAGAGCGAATGTTCAGAAACTGATTTAGGTCTTTCAGATCTAGAATAGGCCTGACATCCCTGTTCGGTTTTGGAACCGTAAAGAGGTTTAAGTAGAACCCTGAGCCCTGTTCTTCTGGGGCTACCTCTATGATTACCCCTTGGGCCAATATGCATTCTAGGGCCAAGAGCAAAGGCCCCCTCTTCTCTGGATCCTTGGAGATTCTTTATTGATCTCAGAAAACGGGATGGCGGAAGTTCTCGGAACTCTAGCTTGTAACCTATCGATACCGTGGAGGTAACCCATTTGTCCTGAACCTCTTCTCGCCTGGCGTCTGCAAACCGCTGCAGCCTTCCCCCCACTCAGCTGAGCTGGGGCGCTCCTTAATAGGGAAGTTTTGGGGTTCTGCTTTGTAGACCTTGAACCCCAAGGCCTTTCCCCTAGTATTGGACTGGGGAGGCCGTCGCCACTGCCTGGAAGTCGAGGCTCCCAGGGCTGGGGAAAGAGAACGTTTAAATGAGGGACGTTTACTCTTCTTTTTAACCGGTAACAATGTAGATTTGCCTCCGGTAATCTTTTGGATATATTTGTCCAAATCATCCCCAAACAGGCGTTCCCCATAAAATGGGACCGCCGCCAAGTATCTTTTGCAAGAAACCTCGGCTTCCCAATGCTTTAGCCAAAGGGACCTGCTTATGTGTACCAGTGGGAGATTTAGGCAGGATGCTTGCTGAACAGAGTCCATAATCGCATCAAGCGCAAAACACAGGGCCTTAGGAAGGTCTGCATAAACCTCAACTTCCTTTGCAGGGATCAGGTTAACCACCTGTTTCATTTGTTCCTTGAGGAACTGGCACATGCCAATTGCTGCAACTGCAGATTGGACTACAGCACCAGCCATAGAGAAGGAGGCTTTAAGCAAAGATTCCAGCTTTTTGTCAGTTGGATCTTTGAAGCCCTAAGCATTGTCCACGGGACAGGTCAGGCTTTTATCCGCACATGAAATAGCCGCGTCTATAGCTGGCACCCCCCATTTCTTGGTGAATCCTTCCTCCACTGGGTAAAGGAGGGAAAACCTCTTAAGAGGAGAAAACAGTTTATCTGGGTGAGCCCAGTCGTCATGCATCAATTTCTCCAACAAGGGATGAGTTAGGAAGATATATGCAGCCTGTGGGGATTTCCGGGATCCAAAGGAGGAAACAGAGGACATGGCAGCCTTAGCAGAGGGCAATTTGTATGTGGTACGCACAAACTCCGTATAATATTGCACCTGCATCTTAAAGTGGAGTTCCACCCTCTTTTACAACTTATCTGCATCCTCTGCAGCTCTGCCCCCTTATGCTGATTTGGCATATAATTTTTTTTTTTTTTAAAAACTCACTGTTCTAATTTAATATATTTATTTTTGCGCCCGCGGCGAAATCCGCCTCAGCGCGTCATCCACGGACCGCTATGCCTCCTGGGAGATGTTTGTCTTCAATCCCAGAAGGCATAGCCGTCCCTGAGCCGTAGCATCGCGTTATTTCGAAACCGGAAATAACGCGATGCCCGGCGCCATTTTAAGTGAGGGAAACCAGGCATGTGTTGCCATGGTCACGCCTCACCACTGGCGTAGCGTGGGATTGGATCGCTGGTGAGTGGGCCCGGCCTTCACTTGGCTGTGAGCCGCCGCCCCTGAGTCCTCCTCCTCCTCCGGATCGTTTCCTGTTGTGACAGGCAGTCAGTGTGACATGACTGCCTGTCTCCCTCATGTCCTACTGGCTCTCCATTAATGGAAGTTTGCCTTCCTGTTTGAGTTTTTTTCCCCCCGCCGGGGTCACTGAGCTGCTACCTCTGGCCCTCCCCCTTGCTGTCTACCGCTGGCCGTGTAGCTGGTCTGCACCCACCAGCGGAAGCGCCAGCTGGCTTTCTCCTCCACTCAGTGGTGAGTGATTCCTCCGTGTCCACACTACAGAGGACCTGGAAGCCGCAGCCTGTCGGCACCCCCGCATTCAGCGCGGTCCGTCGGATCTTCACACCGCTGTCACTCTGCCGGAGGTCATCCGCTCTCCCCACCGCATTCCACATCTCTGGGGTCCCCTCTCCTGCCGGAATATAGCGTAGTGTGCAGTTTTTTTTGTGTAGCGTAGTTTAGTGTGTAGTGTGCAGTGTTTCATGTGTAGCGTAGTGTGCAGTGTTAATTGTGCAGTGTTTTGTGTGTAGCGTAGTGTGCAGTGTTTTGTGTGTAGCGTAGTGTGCAGTGTTTAGTGTGTAGCGTAGTGTGCAGTGTTTAGTGTGTAGCGTAGTGTGCAGTGTTTAGTGTGTAGCGTAGTGTGCAGTGTTTTGTGTGTAGCGTAGTGTGCAGTGTTTTGTGTGTAGCATAGTGTGCAGTGTTTAGTGTGTAGCGTAGTGTGCAGTGTTTAGTGTGTAGCGTAGTGTGCAGTGTTTAGTGTGTAGCGTACTGTGCAGTGTTTAGTGTGTAGCATAGTGTGCAGTGTTTAGTGTGCAGTGTTTAGTGTGTAGCGTAGTGTGCAGTGTTTAGTGTGTAGCGTAGTGTGCAGTGTTTTGTGTGTAGCGTAGTGTGCAGTGTTTTGTGTGTAGCGTAGTGTGTAGCGTAGTGTGCAGTGTTTTGTGTGTAGCGTAGTGTGTAGCGTAGTGTGCAGTGTTTAGTGTGTAGCGTAGTGTGCAGTGTTTTGTGTGTAGCATAGTGTGTAGCGTAGTGTGCAGTGTTTAGTGTGTAGCGTAGTGTGCAGTGTTTAGTGTGTAGCGTAGTGTGTAGTGTGCAGTGTTTAGTGTGTAGCGTAGTGTGCAGTGTTTAGTGTGTAGCGTAGTGTGCAGTGTTTAGTGTGTAGCGTAGTGTGCAGTGTTTAGTGTGTAGCGTACTGTGCAGTGTTTAGTGTGTAGCATAGTGTGCAGTGTTTAGTGTGCAGTGTTTAGTGTGTAGCGTAGTGTGCAGTGTTTAGTGTGTAGCGTAGTGTGCAGTGTTTTGTGTGTAGCGTAGTGTGCAGTGTTTTGTGTGTAGCGTAGTGTGTAGCGTAGTGTGCAGTGTTTTGTGTGTAGCGTAGTGTGTAGCGTAGTGTGCAGTGTTTAGTGTGTAGCGTAGTGTGCAGTGTTTTGTGTGTAGCATAGTGTGTAGCGTAGTGTGCAGTGTTTAGTGTGTAGCGTAGTGTGCAGTGTTTAGTGTGTAGCGTAGTGTGTAGTGTGCAGTGTTTAGTGTGTAGCGTAGTGTGCAGTGTTTAGTG
Organism: Rana muscosa; assembly: GCA_029206835.1. Lineage (NCBI taxonomy): Eukaryota > Metazoa > Chordata > Amphibia > Anura > Ranidae > Rana > Rana muscosa. The sequence continues at coordinate 112,188,507 of CM055118.1, forward strand.
TGTAGCGTAGTGTGTAGTGTGCAGTGTTTTGTGTGTAGCATAGTGTGTAGCGTAGTGTGCAGTGTGTTTGTGTGTAGCGTAGTGTGTAGCGTAGTGTGTAGCGTAGTGTGCAGTGTTGTGTGTAGCGTAGTGTGCAGTGTTTAGCATAGTGTGCAGTGTTTAGTGTGTAGCGTAGTGTGCAGTGTTTAGTGTGTAGCATAGTGTGCAGTGTTTAGTGTGCAGTGTTTAGTGTGTAGCGTAGTGTGCAGTGTTTAGTGTGTAGCGTAGTGTGCAGTGTTTTGTGTGTAGCGTAGTGTGCAGTGTTTTGTGTGTAGCGTAGTGTGTAGCGTAGTGTGCAGTGTTTTGTGTGTAGCGTAGTGTGTAGCGTAGTGTGCAGTGTTTAGTGTGTAGCGTAGTGTGCAGTGTTTTGTGTGTAGCATAGTGTGTAGCGTAGTGTGCAGTGTTTAGTGTGTAGCGTAGTGTGCAGTGTTTAGTGTGTAGCGTAGTGTGTAGTGTGCAGTGTTTAGTGTGTAGCGTAGTGTGCAGTGTTTAGTGTGTAGCGTAGTGTGTAGTGTGCAGTGTTTTGTGTGTAGCATAGTGTGTAGCGTAGTGTGCAGTGTGTTTGTGTGTAGCGTAGTGTGTAGCGTAGTGTGTAGCGTAGTGTGCAGTGTTGTGTGTAGCGTAGTGTGCAGTGTTTAGCATAGTGTGCAGTGTTTAGTGTGTAGCGTAGTGTGCAGTGTTTAGTGTGTAGCGTAGTTTAGTGTGTAGTGTGCAGTGTTTAGTGTGTAGCGTAGTGTTTCGTGTGTACCGTAGTGTGCAGTATCACCGCTGACTGTCCCCGTATCCTCCTCCAGTCCCCCTCCGTTCTGCTGCTGTCCCCCTCCGTGCTGTCCCCCTCTCTTCTCCTCCGTGCCGTCCCCCTCTCTTCTCCTCCGTGCCGTCCCCCTCTCTTCTCCTCCGTGCCGTCCCCCTCTCTTGTCCCCCTCTCTTGTCCCCCTCTCTTCTCCTCCGTGTCCCCCTCTCTTGTCCCCCTCTCTTCTCCTCCGTGTTCCCCTCTCTTCTCCTCCGTGTCCCCCTCTCTTCTCCTCCGTGTCCCCCTCTCTTCTCCTCCATCTCCCCCTCTCTTCTCCTCCGTCTCCCCCTCTCTTCTCCCCCTCCGTGCTGCTCCGTGTCCCCCTCGATCTGTTAGGATGGAGAGCAGAGGTAGGAGCCGGTAAATCCGGCTTCTCAGTTTTCCGAATGTTTACAGTCAGTGTTCACTGACTCTGTCCATTCACATAACTGAAACATTGTAAACTGTGTTTACAATGTTTCAGTTTATGAATGGAGAGGAGCCGCTGAGGCTGCTGAGAAAGGGACTGGGGAATCTGTGTCCCTAGTAGTCCCTTTCCCTGTCTCAAAGGGGAGATGTCAGAGGTCTGTTAGGACCCTTGATATCTCACCAAAGCCCCCCCCAACAGTGCTGATAAAAAAGAATTGCAATAAATAATAAATTGTAAAAAATAATAAAAAATACAAAAAAACACATTACATGTATCTGTCTTTTTCATCCCCAGATGATCACTTCGGTTTTTGCTCCTGATGAGCGGCCCGCAAGGCCCGAAATGCATAGAGCTAATATCTACCGATAAGTGTATATACCCATCAACCTTTATGGACGTTCCTTCCAATATATACAAAATCCCCCCCTGCTTATGTCTCCTTTTTTTTTTTAAATGTTTTGGTGGATTACCAAGTTGCATGGGTAGCGACTGCAATGTCTGGAAGATATGTACTGTGTATCTGCAAATATATGAAATATCCTTGATGGAATATTTATTAACTATTTACTATTGTGCAATATTTGGTTCGGATGAAATATAAAAAAGTATTGATATATAGCAAAATGCATAAAATTTAAATATGAAATTGTATTGCGATTTGAACCAATTAAAAGCTGTCCTCCATCAAAGTTATCTCTTTGTGTCCGTGTGCCTCATACAAAGTCCCGCCCTCTACTTTCCTTTTTGAATACTAAACCCGGGATGGAGGAGGGGATCTGAACGGCCCCTGAACCTCATTTAAAGTCCCAAAAAACCCTTCTTTTTTTCCCCTTTTTTATCAATCAATTAGGGATGGAGGCACCCGGTCGCACTAATATATTTTTTGAATTTTCCACACATGGCTCCTTCGTTAGCTGATTCGATGTCCAGCTCGCGCATATTCTACTTTACAACTAGTTCCTCCCAAAAAACGGTAAAAAGTTTTTCCAACATCCTACCCTGCTCCATTTTTTTATAATGCTAATGCGCATGCATGTGGGTGGTCCTGTGCATGTCCTTCATTGGACTTTGCCATCGCCTTCGCTTCAGGGAGCTGCGACGTGCATTGGGGTCCCCCCCTCTCCCTTCGCCTTGTTGTGGCCTGGGGTGAGTGGGGGTTCCGCCACTGTGCGTCGACGTCACGCATAGCACACCAGGCGTGCGTTGTCCTTCGGGCACTGCACCACTGACGTTAGTGTGTTCCATAGCTGGCGCGCAGGGGGGAATGTTTGGTTGGTTGGGCGCATCTCGCCTGGTCTTACGGCCTGGTTGATGGCGCCTTCCCTCCTCTCTCCCCCACTTGCATGTGTCAGTGTGACGTTGGGGGCGTGGTTATGGCGGCACTTCCCATATAAGCCTCTCCCTTTGTTGGGCCCTACACTCAGGATCACACACATCACTTCTCAGTTTGGAACAGCACTCACACTGCACAACTTGCTCTCTTCACTTTGCAACAGGTATTTTCTTTTTTCCTCAATATTCACACACTATCTGGCTTTTTTATCTGTATGCCTTTTCCACTTTGCAACAGGTATCTTCTTCTCTTCCCAATATTCACTCACTATTTGGCTTTCCTATCTTTAATCCTTTTTATTGCTCCTTTTTTTTTCTCAGCCTTTTCTCTGTTTCTTTTTCTCCCTTTTTCTTTTCTTTCCCTTCCTAATTAATGTCCTCTCACCTCACACTACCCTCCCCCACACCCTGACACACACCACTTTTTCACATACAGATACACACAGCTTTTATTGTTCCAACATTTTTTCAGTGTGACAGTTTTAATTTCTTTTTTCACAGAGGTCCCCACATTTGGGGTTACCCTACATAGCTCACAACCACTTTGAACCTTATTTTTCCACCCTCACGGGGCGTTGTCAGTATGGGTCGTTGTCGCCCTGCCATGCCTCCCCAGCTCCCGGTTGTGACGCCCTCTGGCTGGTCCGTGACTCTCGTGGACGCACCACCCCCATGCAGACGCATCCGTAAGTTCTGTGGGTTAAATGTATGGGTGGGGGATTTTTCTCCTATTCTATGTTTGCCCACCAGCTCTGTAGCATTCTTTTAGATCATTAAAATGTATCTGTCTTTTTCATCCCCAGATGATCACTTCGGTTTTTGCTCCTGATGAGCGGCCTGCAAGGCCCGAAATGCATAGAGCTAATATCTACCGATAAGTGTATATACCCATCAACCTTTATGGACGTTCCTTCCAATATATACCAAATCCCCCCCTGCTTATGTCTCCTTTTTTTAAAAAAATGTTTTGGTGGATTACCAAGTTGCATGGGTAGCGACTGCAATGTCTGGAAGATATGTACTGTGTATCTGCAAATATATGAAATATCCTTGATGGAATATTTATTAACTATTTACTATTGTGCAATATTTGGTTCGGATGAAACATAAAGTATTGATATATAGCAAAATGCATAAAATTTAAATATGAAATTGTATTGCGATTTGAACCAATTAAAAGCTGTCCTCCATCAAAGTTATCTCTTTGTGTCCGTGTGCCTCATACAAAGTCCCGCCCTCTACTTTCCTTTTTGAATACTAAACCCGGGATGGAGGAGGGGATCTGAACGGCCCCTGAACCTCATTTAAAGTCCCAAAAAACCCTTATTTTTTTCCCCTTTTTTAACAAAAAAAACACACTGACACTGTCCACCCCCCTCCCCCCCCCCCTTAAAAAAATAAAACACTGTAGAAATAGAAAAAATAAATAAAAATACTGACAGATGTGCCACTGTCACATGAGATTTAAAAAAAGTATTGGTAATCGGTATCGGCGAGTACTTGAAAAAAAGTATCGGTACTTTGTACTCGGTCTTAAAAAAAGTGGTATTGGGACAACCCTAATATGTGTGTGATGTGTGTGATGTGTGTGATGTGTGTGATGTGTGTGATGTGTGTGATGTGTGTGATGTGTGTGATGTGTGTGTGTGTGTGTGATGTGTGTGTGTATATGTGTATATGTGTATATATATATATATATATATATATATATATATATATTAGGGTTGTCCCAATACCACTTTTTTAAGACCGAGTACAAAGTACCGATACTTTTTTTTCAAGTACTCGCCAATACCGATTACCAATAGGATATTTTTAAAGCTCTTCCCTTTAGCAGCAGAATTCAGTGTTTCTAGAAGAATATTGCTTGTACACATACTAGAGAGAGGAGGAGGGGAGGAGATGTTTACATAAATAGTGGGCGGCAACTGGAGAGCAAAGGAAACTTGAAAGTGAAACCAATTTTAGAAAGTGAAACCAATTTTAGACTGCTTGAGAAGCACTGAGCTTGTGCGAGATTTGCAAGCCTGGAATCCAGGAAATCATACTGTCTGGCTTCATGTAACCACACCAAAGATGGCCACGGCCTATTTCTAATTTATAAACTATCTAAATGCTGTAATAACCTAACTAAACAGACCTTAGTTTACAGACTAACTTTACTAGAATAGATTAAGGTTGTGTATTCTAGAGGTATTTTTATTTAAAAAGTGTAATTTAGGCCGGAACACCACTTTAAGCGCCTGAGAGGTAGAAGAGATCTTCTCCTCATCCTCTGAAACCTCAGACTGCTCCTGATTCCCATCTCTAGATAGGGATATCTCATCATCAGAATGCTCATCTGATAAGGAACCCAGAGCAGCGGAAGGGGATCTACACTGCTTTCTGACACTTTTTAAGGAGGTTGCGATTAATGTAGCAATCCTTCCTTCCAAGCCATCCAAAGAAGCTTTCATAATGTCCTCAGTGACATACACAGGAGCTGCAACATTAGGAGCGGCTGCCAAGCCTGACAGGGGTATAGACTCATGCTGTGAGGCTGCTACCAGTCTGTCAGGGGGGGATGGTAATCTGCAGGCATGTCTGGAACCCCTAGCTCTAGGCGGGGAAATCTTAGTGCCTCTTTTACCTGCCCTTGAAACCCTCTTACTGGGAGACATAGCCCTAAGCTGCAAAGCAGAGGTACTAGTACAAGTGCAACCACTGTAGTGCTCTTAGTCTTACAATACATATATATATGTATTAACTCACTGCACAAACTGATGCCGAGTAGGTGTCTTAGGTATGCCTGGATCCGATCCACTGAGATCCTTATAGCCCACAGCTCTGTGTCCCACCGCTTTACAGAAGGCTCTGGCGTGCTGGGCATTTAAATCATACCGCTTTGGCGCCTGCGTACTGATGCGCCGTGCACGCGCACGGGCGCACAACCACGCCTTCCCCCTTCCTTCCCTGTCACCTGTACAGCCAAAAAGCGCGCCCCTGCGCGCGCACATGCGTGCGGACTGTCATGGTGGTGGCCAGGAGCGAGGGGGGAGAGAGAAGACTGCTGGAGGACTTTGTGGGACCCGTAGACTGCGTGGGGATTTCTCTGTTATATTTATTGTGGCAGAGCCTGCAGCGGAGGAGGTGAGCGTTTTTTTTATCAGACCAACTTCACTGAGCGTGTCCCTGGACGGCAAGTAAGTATACACCAGGTATGTCACTCACTCCCTCTGGTGGCAGAAACCAGGTAAGACATGCAACTACTCATAGAAGATAATATTCAAAAAATTATCTTCACTTACCTTATCCCCGCCGCAAGAAAATTGCTGAGAACAACAGATCCAGACTTCACCCATCACGGCGGGTAATGTTGTGCCAAGCTTCAGGGTTCTGGGTTCCTGCTTACAGGATCCTCTTCCCTGGACCTGTAGAAGGCTCTGCACGGAGCTTTTCGTGCCACTTAAATTAGTACACCAAAGACTGGATCCCAGAGCCCAGACCTCCAAAGAGACATTACAGGCAAACCTCGTTTCTTCTTTCCACGAGGCTCGGCTACCATCCATCTTAGGCGTTTAGTATTGGCCCGAGGTATGGATCCGGTTGTATAGCTCCTAGGCCTCCGCAGAGACCATCAAACAGAGCTTTCTTCTTAGCACATGTTCAATGTGACCAACCACCTCAGGCACTGGCGAAAAAACTGAGGTGCTCTCCATAAGGGCGTGGTTATATAGAGGAGGAACTTGCCTTGTAATTAGGGTTGCCAGTGTCCAATCACCTGATGGTGACTATCTAACCCACTAAGTAATTATCGAAGTCTCTGTGTCCCGTGATGTATGAACAAGAAATATACAGACTAGGTATAAGGGAGCAGAGAATACAGACTAAGTAAAGTAGAGAACAGCAGAGTATATTGACTAGATAGAGTTAAAAGGAGTAGCGTATACACACAAAATAGCGCCTGCAAACCGACCTGAAACAGCGGCTGCTGTTTCTCCAGTGTAAAACCTTGAGGGCTTTCACACTGGAGTGGTGCGCTAGCAGGACCGTTCCAAAAGTCCTGCTAGCCACATCTTTGGAGCGGTGAAGGAGCGGTGTGTATACCGCTCCTTCACCACTTCTGCCCATTGAAATCAATGGGACACCGCGGCTATACCGCCTACAATGCGCCTCTGCAGACTAGCGTCCGAATACCGCCGCAATTTCCAACGGTATATCGGCGCTATACCGCCAGCGCACCTTCGGCCCCAGTGTGAAAGGGGCCTAAGTATAGTAGAGAAAAGCGGGGTATACAGACTATGTAGAAGGGAGCAGAGCAGAGAAGAGCAAAGCATATAAACTAGATACAGTATAGGGAATCAGAGTATACAGAGTTGGTAGAGAGGAGTAGAGTAGGCTCTCTGTTCTTTTCTGTTCTGCTCCCCTATACCCATTAAATCCTGTTCCCCTGTTCTCAGTCTACCTATTGTACAAAAAAGCAGAGTCTGCACAATGGGTAGACTGAGAACAGGGGAACAGGATTTATAATAGACTAGGTATTTGGGGTCAGAGGAGATGGGATCAGAGTATACAGACTAGGTAATGGGGATCAGAGTAGATGGGAGCAGAGTATACAGACTGGGTATTGGGGATAAGAGTAGATAGGATCAGAGTATACAGACTAGGTATTGGGGGTATCTGGGATTAGATTATACAGACTATGTATTAAGGGGTTTCTGGGATCAGAGTATACAGACTAGGTATTGGGGGGTATCTGGAAGTATTGGGGAGTATAGTCTTGGTATTTGGTATTGGGTAGTATCATGAAGCAGATTATACAGTCTAGGTATTGGGGATAAGAGTATACAGACTATGTATTAAGGGGTTTCTTGGATCAGAGTATACAGACTCGGTATTGGGGGGTATCTGGAAGAAGAGTATACAGTCTAGGTATTGGGGGGTATCTGGAAGTATTGGGGATCAGAATATACAGACTAGGTATTGGGGGGTATCTGGAAATATTGGGGATCAGGGTATACAGACTAGGTATTGGGGGTATCTGGAAGCAGAGTATACAGACTCGGTATTGGGGGATATCTGGAAGCAGAGTATACAGTCTAGGTATTGGGGTTCAGAGTATACAGACTAAGTATTGGGGAGTATCTGGAAGCAGAGTATACAATCTAGGTATTGGGGATCAGAGTATACAGACTAGGTATTGGGGATCAGAGTATACAGTCTAGGTAATGGGGATCAGAGTATACAGACTCGGTATTGGGGGGGTATCTGGAAGCAGAGTATACAGACTAGGTATTAGGGGGTATCTGGAAGTATTGGGGATCAGAGTATATAGACTAGGTATTGGGGGGTATCTCGAAATATTGGGGATCAGGGTATACAGACTAGGTATTGGGGATCAGAGTATACAGACTAGGTATTGGGGGGTATCTGGAAGCAGAGTATACAGACTTGGTATTGGGGGTATCTGAAAGCAGAGTATACAGACTCGGTATTGGGGGATATCTGGAAGCAGAGTATACAGTCTAGGTATTGGGGATCAGAGTATACAGACTAAGTATTGGGGAGTATCTGGAAGCAGAGTATACAGTCTAGGTATTGGGGATCAGAGTATACAGACTAGGTATTGGGGATCAGAGTATACAGTCTAGGTAATGGGGATCAGAGTATACAGACTAGGTATTAGGGGGTATATGGAAGTATTGTGGATCAGAGTATACAGACTAGGTATTGGGGGGTATCTGGGATCAGAGTATACAGACTCAGTATTGGGGGGGTATCTGGAAGTATTGGGGATCAGAGTATACAGACTAGGTATTGGGGATCAGAGTATACAGCCTAGGTATTGGGGATGAGAGTATACAGACTAAGTATTGGGGAGTATCTGGAAGCAGAGTATACAGACTAGGTATTGGGGATCAGAGTATACAGACTAGGTATTGGGGATCAGAGTATACAGTCTAGGTAATGGGGATCAGAGTATACAGACTAGGTATTGGGGGGTATCTGGAAGTATTGGGGATCAGAGTATACAGACTAGGTATTGGGGGGTATCTGGGATCAGAGTATACAGACTCAGTATTGGGGGGGTATCTGGAAGTATTGGGGATCAGAGTATACAGACTAGGTATTGGGGATCAGAGTATACAGCCTAGGTATTGGGGATGAGAGTATACAGACTAAGTATTGGGGAGTATCTGGAAGCAGAGTATACAGTCTAGGTATTGGGGATCAGAGTATACAGACTAGGTATTGGGAAAAGAGTATACAGTCTAGGTATTGGGGATCAGAGTATACAGACTAGGTATTGGGGGGTATCTGGAAGTATTGGGGATCAGAGTATACAGACTAGGTATTGGGGGTATCTGGAAGTATTGGAGATCAGAGTATACAGACTAGGTATTGGGGGGTATCTGGGATCAGAGTATACAGACTTAGTATTAGGGGGTATCTGGAAGTATTGGGGATCAGAGTATACAGACTAGGTATTGGGGGTATCTGGAATTATTGGAGATCAGAGTATACAGACTCGGTATTGGGGGGTATCTGGAAGTATTGGGGATCAGAGTATACAGACTAGGTATTGGGGGGTATCTGGAAGTATTGTGGATCAGAGTATACAGACTAGGTATTGGGGGGTATCTGGGATCAGAGTATACAGACTCGGTATTGGGGGGTATCTGGAAGTATTGGGATCAGAGTATACAGACTAGGTATTGGGGGGTATCTGGGATCAGAGTATACAGACTCGGTATTATGGGGTATCTGGAAGTATTGGGGATCAGAGTATACAGACTAAGTATTGGGGGGGTATCTAGAAGTATTGGGGATCAGAGTATACAGACTAGGTATTGGGGATCAGAGTATACAGCCTAGGTATTGGGGATCAAAGTATACAGACTAAGTATTGGGGGGGTATCTGGAAGTATTGGGGATCAGAGTATACAGACTAGGTATTGGGGATCAGAGTATACAGCCTAGGTATTGGGGATCAAAGTATACAGACTAAGTATTGGGGGGTATTGGGGATCAGAGTATACAGACTATGTATTAGGGGTTTCTGGGATCTGAGTATACAGACTCTGTATTTTGGGATCAGAGTATACAGACTCGGTATTGGGGGGTATCTGGAAGCAGAGTATACAGCCTAGGTATTGGGGATCAGAGTATACAGACTCGGTATTGGGGGGTATCTGAAAGCAGAGTATACAGACTAGGTACTGGGGATATCTGGAAATATTGGGGATAAGGGTATACAGACTAGGTATTGGGGGGTATCTGAAAGCAGAGTATACAGACTCGGTATTGGGGGGTATCTGGAAGCAGAGTAGACAGACTATGTATTGGGGGTATCTGGAAGTATTGGGGATCAGAGTATACAGTCTAGGTATTGGGGGGTATCTGGAAGCAGAGTATACAGACTAGGTATTGGGGAGTATCTGGAAATATTGGGGGTCAGAGTATACAGACTCGGTATTGGGGGGTATCTGGAAGCAGAGTATACAGTCTAGGTATTGGGGATCAGAGTATACAGACTAAGTATTGGGGGGTATCTGGGATCAGAGTATACAGACTATGTATTGGGGAGTATCTGGAAGTATTGGGGATCATCAGAGTATACAGACTAGGTATTGGGGGGTATCTGGAAGTATTGGCGATCATAGTATACAGACTAGGTATGGGGGGGTATCTGGGATCAGAGTATACAGACTCGGTATTGGGGGGTATTTGGAAGTATTGGGGATCAGAGTATACAGACTAGGTATTGGGGATCAGAGTATAAAGCCTAGGTATTGGGGATCAGATTATACAGACCATGTATTAAGGGGTTTCTGGGATCTGAGTATGCAGACTCGGTATTGGGGATATGTGGAAGTATTGGGGATCAGAGTATACCGTATTGGGGGTATGTGGAAGTATTGGGGATCAGAGTATACAGTATTAGGGGGAGGGTAATGGCGAAGTATTGGGGATCAGAGTATACAGTATTGGGGGGTATGTAAAAGTATTGGGGATCAGAGTATACAGTATTGGGGGGTATGTAAAAGTATTGGGGATCAGAGTATACAGTATTGGGGGGTATGTAGAAGTATTGGGGATCAGAGTATAAAGACTAGGTATTGGGGATCAGAGTATACAGTACTGGGGGGTATGTGAAAATATTGGGGATCAGAGTATACAGACTAGGTATTGGGGATCAGAGTATACAGTATTGGGGTATGTGGAAGTATTGGGGGTATGTGGAAGAATTGGGGATCAGAGTATACAGTATTGGGGGAATGTGGAAGTATTGGGGATCAGAGTATGCACTATTGGGGGGTATGTGGTAGTATTGGGGATTAGAGTATACAGTATTGGGGGGTATGTGGAAGTATCGGGGATCAGAGTACAGTACTGGAGGGGGGCTATGTGGAAATATTGGGGATCAGAGTATACAGTATTGGGGGGGGTATGTGGAAGTATTGGGAATCAGAGCATACAGTATTGGGGGTGTAGCGGGTATATACTTTTTAAATCTGGTGAAGACACCAGTGATGCATAGTTCCCTGCGGCCCAGTAGGTGGCGCTGTCGCTTTGGGCCGAGGTTGAACCATCGCTGAAGTGCCGTACCCTTTGTGACCTCTCGCGGCGGTTGTACGGCGGGGTGGGGAACCCGCCGTGCATCCTGGGAGAGGGTATAAAGTGGGCGGACATCTTCGCCACGAGGTTTGAGTCCCGGGCACCTTCAGCCTGAGGGCTGTGGTTGCGGTCGGTGTCCAGGCGGCCTAGGCCTGGATACTTGGAGTTCGTGTTCCATCCCAGACACCTTCAGTCTGGGGTGAGGTACTCAGCCAGAAGCCTGGGGCCCAGTACCTTCCACTGGGTCCCGTGAGGGAGGGATCATCCTAGGGGGCCCCGGGAGTGGGGCACCCGAATCCAGAGGCGTAAGGGACCGGAGGAGGGACTCACCTGAAGACCTGGTGCAGCAGATTGCCAGTGCCGGGTGAACCTCTGGAGTCCGCCCGGAGGGATATCTTTCCCGAACAGGGGCCAAGTTCAAAGATGAAGTTCAGTCCACGTTCAATGACCGGTGGCAGCGGTCCAACTATTTCAATCAGGTCAGTGGCAGAGGCCTGCTATTAGGCCCGTGGCAGGGGCCTCAACAGTTCATCCGGTCTGTGGCAGAGACCAACACTCACGGTCGGTGGCAGAGACCGTGCTCCAGGCCTATTCGCTAGAAAAGGAATAGGAGAGTTCAGTTGTGCCTGGGCCTACTCGTTCCCACACTCCATGTTCGTCTGTTATTGGAAGTTCAAGTGATTGTGTCTACCGTATTGTACGAGAAATAAAGGAGTGTTGGACTTTCGATTGGTGTGATGCTCTATTATTGGCAGACACGTTTCCATGGAACAAGGCTTCGTATGCAGTGGACAGACCCGGGAGGTAAATCAACTAACTTTGCTCAACCCTCTTATACACATGAGGGGAGAGCTTGGCGTAGTGTCCCTGCACTCTCTTCTCCCAGGTACCCCTAGACACAAGCCATACACCGTAGGAAAGAGGGAGAGTGAGGGTACCGCTACAGGGGGTATGTGGAAGTATTGGGGATCAGAGTATACGGTATTGGGGGTATGTGAAAGTATTGGGGATCAGTCAGAGTATACAGTATTGGGGGGGCGGTATGTGGAAGTATTGGGGATCAGAGTATACAGTATTGGGGGGTATGTGTAAGTATTGGGCATCAGAGTATACAGTATGGGGGGGGTATGTGGAAGTATTGGGGATCAGAGTAACCAGTATTGGGGGGTATGTGTAAGTATCGGGGATCAGTCAGAGTAACCAGTATCGGGGGGTATGTGTAAGTATCTGGGATCAGTCAGAGTAACCAGTATCGGGGAGGGGGGTATGTGTAAGTATCGGGGATCAGTCAGAGTAACCAGTATCGGGGGGTATGTGTAAGTATCGGGGATCAGAATAGGCAGTATCGGGGGGTATGTGTAAGTATCGGGGATCAGAGTAAGCAGTATCAGGGTGTATGTGGAAGTATCGGGGATCAGAGTAAGCAGTATCGGGGTGTATGTGTAAGTATCGGGGATCAGAGTAGGCAGTATCGGGGTGTATGTGGAAGTATCGGGGATCAGAGTAAGCAGGATCGGGGGGTATGTGTAAGTATCGGGGATGAGAGTAAGCAGTATCGGGGGGTATGTGTAAGTATCGGGGATCAGAGTAGGCAGTATCGGGGGGTATGTGTAAGTATCGGGGATCAGAGTAGGCAGTATCGGGGGGTATGTGTAAGTATCAGGGATCAAAGTAAGCAGTATCGGGGGGTATGTGTAAGTATCGGGGATCAGAGTAGGCAGTATCGGGGGGTATGTGTAAGTATCGGGGATCAGAGTAAGCAGTATCGGGGTGTATGTGGAAGTATCGGGGATCAGAGTAACCAGTATCGGGGGGTATGTGTAAGTATCGGGGATCAGAGTAACCAGTATCGGGGGGTATGTGTAAGTATCGGGGATCAGAGTAACCAGTATCAGGGGGTATGTGTAAGTATCGGGGATCAGTCAGAGTAAGCAGTATCGGGGTGTATGTGTAAGTATCGGGGATCAGAGTAACCAGTATCGGGGGGTATGTGTAAGTATCGGGGATCAGAGTAAGCAGTATCAGGGTGTATGTGGAAGTATCGGGGATCAGAGTAAGCAGTATTGGGGTGTATGTGTAAGTATCGGGGATCAGAGTAGGCAGTATTAGGGTGTATGTGGAAGTATCGGGGATCAGAGTAAGCAGGATCGGGGGGTATGTGTAAGTATCGGGGATGAGAGTAAGCAGTATCGGGGGGTATGTGTAAGTATCGGGGATGAGAGTAAGCAGTATCGGGGTGTATGTGTAAGTATCGGGGATCAGAGTAACCAGTATGGGGGGGTATGTGTAAGTATCGGGGATCAGTCAGAGTAACCAGTATCGGGGTGTATGTGTAAGTATCGGGGATGAGAGTAAGCAGTATCGGGGGGTATGTGTAAGTATCGGGGATGAGAGTAAGCAGTATCGGGGTGTATGTGTAAGTATCGGGGATCAGAGTAACCAGTATGGGGGGGGTATGTGTAAGTATCGGGGATCAGTCAGAGTAACCAGTATCGGGGTGTATGTGTAAGTATCGGGGATGAGAGTAAGCAGTATGGGGGGGGGTATGCGTAAGTATCGGGGATGAGAGTAAGCAGTATCGGGGTGTATGTGTAAGTATCGGGGATCAGAGTAACCAGTATCAGGGGGTATGTGTAAGTATCGGGGATCAAAGTAGGCAGTATCGGGGTGTATGTGTAAGTATCGGGGATCATTTAAAGTAAGCAGTATCGGGGTGTATGTGGAAGTATCGGGGATCAGAGTAAGCAGTATCGGGGTGTATGTGTAAGTATCGGGGATCAGAGTAGGCAGTATCGGGGGGTATGTGTAAGTATCGGGGATCAGAGTAAGCAGTATCGGGGTCTATGTGGAAGTATCGGGGATCAGAGTAACCAGTATCGGGGGTATGTGTAAGTATCGGGGATCAGAGTAGGCAGTATCGGGGGGTATGTGTAAGTATCGGGGATCAGAGTAACCAGTATCGGGGGTATGTGTAAGTATCGGGGATCAGAGTAGGCAGTATCGGGGTGTATGTGGAAGTATCGGGGATCAGAGTAAGCAGGATCGGGGGGTATGTGTAAGTATCGGGGATGAGAGTAAGCAGTATCGGGGGGTATGTGTAAGTATCGGGGATCAGAGTAGGCAGTATCGGGGGGTATGTGTAAGTATCGGGGATCAGAGTAACCAGTATGGGGGGGTATGTGTAAGTATCGGGGATCAGTCAGAATAAGCAGTATCGGGGTGTATGTGGAAGTATCGGGGATCAGAGTAACCAGTATGGGGGGTATGTGTAAGTATCGGGGATCAGTCAGAGTAAGCAGTATCGGGGTGTATGTGTAAGTATCGGGGATCAGAGTAAGCAGTATCGGGGTGTATGTGTAAGTATCGGGGATCAGTCAGAGTAAGCAGTATCGGGGTGTATGTGTAAGTATTGGGGATCAGAGTAAGCAGTATCGGGGGTATGTGTAAGTATCGGGGATCAGAGTAACCAGTATGGGGGGGTATGTGTAAGTATCGGGGATCACTCAGAGTAAGCAGTATCGGGGTGTATGTGTAAGTATCGGGGATCAGAGTAACCAGTATGGGGGGGGTATGTGTAAGTATCGGGGATCACTCAGAGTAAGCAGTATCGGGGTGTATGTGTAAGTATCGGGGATCAGAGTAACCAGTATGGGGGGGGGTATGTGTAAGTATCGGGGATCATTTAAAGTAAGCAGTATCGGGGTGTATGTGGAAGTATCGGGGATCAGAGTAACCAGTATGGGGGGGGGGTATGTGTAAGTATCGGGGATCAGTCAGAGTAAGCAGTATCGGGGTGTATGTGTAAGTATCGGGGATCAGTCAGAGTAAGCAGTATCGGGGTGTATGTGTAAGTATCGGGGATGAGAGTAAGCAGTATCGGGGTGTATGTGTAAGTATCGGGGATCAGTCAGAGTAAGCAGTATCGGGGTGTATGTGGAAGTATCGGGGATCAGAGTAAGCAGTATCGGGGTGTATGTGGAAGTATCGGGGATCAGAGTAAGCAGTATCGGGGTGTATGTGTAAGTATCGGGGATCAGTCAGAGTAAGCAGTATCGGGGTGTATGTGTAAGTATCGGGGATGAGAGTAAGCAGTATCGGGGTGTATGTGGAAGTATCGGGGATCAGTCAGAGTAAGCAGTATCGGGGTGTATGTGTAAGTATCGGGGATCAGAGTAAGCAGTATCGGGGTGTATGTGTAAGTATCGGGGATCAGAGTAAGCAGTATCGGGGTGTATGTGTAAGTATCGGGGATGAGAGTAAGCAGTATGGGGGGGTATGCGTAAGTATCGGGGATGAGAGTAAGCAGTATCGGGGTGTATGTGTAAGTATCGGGGATGAGAGTAAGCAGTATCGGGTGTATGTGTAAGTATCGGGGATCAGAGTAAGCAGTATCGGGGTGTATGTGTAAGTATCGGGGATCAGAGTAAGCAGTATCGGGGTGTATGTGTAAGTATCGGGGATCAGAGTAACCAGTATCAGGGGGTATGTGTAAGTATCGGGGATCAGAGTAACCAGTATCAGGGGGTATGTGTAAGTATCGGGGATCAGAGTAAGCAGTATCGGGGTGTATGTGTAAGTATCGGGGATCAGTCAGAGTAAGCAGTATCGGGGTGTATGTGGAAGTATCGGGGATCAGAGTAAGCAGTATCGGGGGGTATGTGGAAGTATCGGGGATCAGAGTAAGCAGTATCGGGGTGTATGTGGAAGTATCGGGGATCAGAGTAACCAGTATGGGGGGGGTATGTGTAAGTATCGGGGATCAGTCAGAGTAACCAGTATCGGGGTGTATGTGTAAGTATCGGGGATGAGAGTAAGCAGTATGGGGGGGTATGCGTAAGTATCGGGGATCAGAGTAAGCAGTATCGGGGTGTATGTGTAAGTATCGGGGATCAGAGTAAGCAGTATCAGGGGGTATGTGTAAGTATCGGGGATCAGAGTAGGCAGTATCGGGGTGTATGTGTAAGTATCGGGGATCATTTAAAGTAAGCAGTATCGGGGTGTATGTGTAAGTATCGGGGATCAGAGTAAGCAGTATCGGGGGGTATGTGGAAGTATCGGGGATCAGAGTAAGCAGTATCGGGGTGTATGTGGAAGTATCGGGGATCAGAGTAAGCAGTATCGGGGTGTATGTGTAAGTATCGGGGATGAGAGTAAGCAGTATCGGGGTGTATGTGGAAGTATCGTGGATCAGTCAGAGTAAGCAGTATCGGGGTGTATGTGTAAGTATCGGGGATCAGTCAGAGTAAGCAGTATCGGGGTGTATGTGGAAGTATCGGGGATCAGAGTAAGCAGTATCGGGGTGTATGTGGAAGTATCGGGGATCAGAGTAAGCAGTATCGGGGTGTATGTGGAAGTATCGGGGATCAGTCAGAGTAAGCAGTATCGGGGTGTATGTGTAAGTATCGGGGATCAGTCAGAGTAAGCAGTATCGGGGTGTATGTGGAAGTATCGGGGATCAGAGTAAGCAGTATCGGGGGGTATGTGGAAGTATCGGGGATCAGAGTAAGCAGTATCGGGGTGTATGTGGAAGTATCGGGGATCAGAGTAAGCAGTATCGGGGTGTATGTGTAAGTATTGGGGATCAGTCAGAGTAAGCAGTATCGGGGTGTATGTGTAAGTATCGGGGATGAGAGTAAGCAGTATCGGGGTGTATGTGGAAGTATCGGGGATCAGTCAGAGTAAGCAGTATCGGGGTGTATGTGTA
This sequence comes from Rana muscosa, assembly GCA_029206835.1. Classification (NCBI taxonomy): domain Eukaryota; kingdom Metazoa; phylum Chordata; class Amphibia; order Anura; family Ranidae; genus Rana; species Rana muscosa. The sequence goes on from CM055118.1 coordinate 112,205,382, forward strand.
AGTATCGGGGATCAGTCAGAGTAAGCAGTATCGGGGTGTATGTGTAAGTATCGGGGATCAGAGTAAGCAGTATCGGGGGGTATGTGGAAGTATCGGGGATCAGAGTAAGCAGTATCGGGGTGTATGTGGAAGTATCGGGGATCAGTCAGAGTAAGCAGTATCGGGGTGTATGTGGAAGTATCGGGGATCAGAGTAAGCAGTATCGGGGGGTATGTGGAAGTATCGGGGATCAGAGTAAGCAGTATCGGGGTGTATGTGTAAGTATCGGGGATCAGAGTAAGCAGTATCGGGGTGTATGTGTAAGTATCGGGGATGAGAGTAAGCAGTATCGGGGTGTATGTGTAAGTATCGGGGATGAGAGTAAGCAGTATCGGGGTGTATGTGTAAGTATCGGGGATCATTTAAAGTAAGCAGTATCGGGGTGTATGTGTAAGTATCGGGGATGAGAGTAAGCAGTATCGGGGTGTATGTGTAAGTATCGGGGATGAGAGTAAGCAGTATCGGGGGGTATGTGGAAGTATCGGGGATCAGAGTAAGCAGTATCGGGGTGTATGTGTAAGTATCGGGGATGAGAGTAAGCAGTATCGGGGTGTATGTGTAAGTATCGGGGATCAGAGTAAGCAGTATCGGGGTGTATGTGTAAGTATCGGGGATCATTTAAAGTAAGCAGTATCGGGGTGTATGTGTAAGTATCGGGGATGAGAGTAAGCAGTATCGGGGTGTATGTGTAAGTATCGGGGATGAGAGTAAGCAGTATCGGGGGGTATGTGGAAGTATCGGGGATCAGAGTAAGCAGTATCGGGGGGTATGTGTAAGTATCGGGGATGAGAGTAAGCAGTATCGGGGTGTATGTGTAAGTATCGGGGATCAGAGTAAGCAGTATCGGGGTGTATGTGTAAGTATCGGGGATGAGAGTAAGCAGTATCGGGGTGTATGTGTAAGTATCGGGGATGAGAGTAAGCAGTATCGGGGTGTATGTGTAAGTATCGGGGATGAGAGTAAGCAGTATCGGGGTGTATGTGGAAGTATCGGGGATCAGAGTAAGCAGGATCGGGGGGTATGTGGAAGTATCGGGGATCAGAGTAAGCAGTATCGGGGGGTATGTGTAAGTATCGGGGATCAGAGTAAGCAGTATCGGGGTGTATGTGTAAGTATCGGGGATGAGAGTAAGCAGTATCGGGGTGTATGTGTAAGTATCGGGGATGAGAGTAAGCAGTATCGGGGTGTATGTGGAAGTATCGGGGATGAGAGTAAGCAGTATCGGGGTGTATGTGGAAGTATCGGGGATCAGAGTAAGCAGTATCGGGGTGTATGTGTAAGTATCGGGGATGAGAGTAAGCAGTATCGGGGTGTATGTGGAAGTATCGGGGATGAGAGTAAGCAGTATCGGGGTGTATGTGTAAGTATCGGGGATGAGAGTAAGCAGTATCGGGGGGTATGTGGAAGTATCGGGGATGAGAGTAAGCAGTATCGGGGTGTATGTGGAAGTATCGGGGATGAGAGTAAGCAGTATCGGGGTGTATGTGTAAGTATCGGGGATGAGAGTAAGCAGTATCGGGGTGTATGTGTAAGTATCGGGGATGAGAGTAAGCAGTATCGGGGGGTATGTGGAAGTATCGGGGATGAGAGTAAGCAGTATCGGGGTGTATGTGGAAGTATCGGGGATCAGAGTAAGCAGTATCGGGGGGTATGTGTAAGTATCGGGGATGAGAGTAAGCAGTATCGGGGTGTATGTGTAAGTATCGGGGATCAGAGTAAGCAGTATCGGGGTGTATGTGTAAGTATCGGGGATGAGAGTAAGCAGTATCGGGGTGTATGTGGAAGTATCGGGGATGAGAGTAAGCAGTATCGGGGTGTATGTGTAAGTATCGGGGATGAGAGTAAGCAGTATCGGGGGGTATGTGGAAGTATCGGGGATGAGAGTAAGCAGTATCGGGGTGTATGTGTAAGTATCGGGGATGAGAGTAAGCAGTATCGGGGTGTATGTGTAAGTATCGGGATCAGAGTAAGCAGTATCGGGGTGTATGTGTAAGTATCGGGGATGAGAGTAAGCAGTATCGGGGTGTATGTGGAAGTATCGGGGATGAGAGTAAGCAGTATCGGGGTGTATGTGTAAGTATCGGGGATGAGAGTAAGCAGTATCGGGGGGTATGTGGAAGTATCGGGGATGAGAGTAAGCAGTATCGGGGTGTATGTGTAAGTATCGGGGATCAGAGTAAGCAGTATCGGGGTGTATGTGTAAGTATCGGGGATCAGAGTAAGCAGTATCGGGGTGTATGTGTAAGTATCGGGGATGAGAGTAAGCAGTATCGGGGTGTATGTGTAAGTATCGGGGATCAGAGTAAGCAGTATCGGGGTGTATGTGGAAGTATCGGGGATGAGAGTAAGCAGTATCGGGGTGTATGTGGAAGTATCGGGGATGAGAGTAAGCAGTATCGGGGTGTATGTGTAAGTATCGGGGATGAGAGTAAGCAGTATCGGGGTGTATGTGTAAGTATCGGGGATCAGAGTAAGCAGTATCGGGGTGTATGTGTAAGTATCGGGGATGAGAGTAAGCAGTATCGGGGTGTATGTGGAAGTATCGGGGATCAGAGTAAGCAGTATCGGGGTGTATGTGGAAGTATCGGGGATGAGAGTAAGCAGTATCGGGGTGTATGTGGAAGTATCGGGGATGAGAGTAAGCAGTATCGGGGTGTATGTGTAAGTATCGGGGATGAGAGTAAGCAGTATCGGGGTGTATGTGTAAGTATCGGGGATGAGAGTAAGCAGTATCGGGGTGTATGTGTAAGTATCGGGGATGAGAGTAAGCAGTATCGGGGTGTATGTGTAAGTATCGGGGATGAGAGTAAGCAGTATCGGGGTGTATGTGGAAGTATCGGGGATGAGAGTAAGCAGTATCGGGGTGTATGTGTAAGTATCGGGGATGAGAGTAAGCAGTATCGGGGGGTATGTGGAAGTATCGGGGATGAGAGTAAGCAGTATCGGGGTGTATGTGTAAGTATCGGGGATCAGAGTAAGCAGTATCGGGGTGTATGTGTAAGTATCGGGGATCAGAGTAAGCAGTATCGGGGTGTATGTGTAAGTATCGGGGATGAGAGTAAGCAGTATCGGGGTGTATGTGTAAGTATCGGGGATCAGAGTAAGCAGTATCGGGGTGTATGTGGAAGTATCGGGGATGAGAGTAAGCAGTATCGGGGTGTATGTGGAAGTATCGGGGATGAGAGTAAGCAGTATCGGGGTGTATGTGTAAGTATCGGGGATGAGAGTAAGCAGTATCGGGGTGTATGTGTAAGTATCGGGGATCAGAGTAAGCAGTATCGGGGTGTATGTGTAAGTATCGGGGATGAGAGTAAGCAGTATCGGGGTGTATGTGGAAGTATCGGGGATCAGAGTAAGCAGTATCGGGGTGTATGTGGAAGTATCGGGGATGAGAGTAAGCAGTATCGGGGTGTATGTGTAAGTATCGGGGATGAGAGTAAGCAGTATCGGGGTGTATGTGTAAGTATCGGGGATGAGAGTAAGCAGTATCGGGGTGTATGTGTAAGTATCGGGGATGAGAGTAAGCAGTATCGGGGTGTATGTGTAAGTATCGGGGATGAGAGTAAGCAGTATCGGGGTGTATGTGTAAGTATCGGGGATGAGAGTAAGCAGTATCGGGGTGTATGTGTAAGTATCGGGGATCAGAGTAAGCAGTATCGGGGTGTATGTGTAAGTATCGGGGATGAGAGTAAGCAGTATCGGGGTGTATGTGGAAGTATCGGGGATCAGAGTAAGCAGTATCGGGGTGTATGTGGAAGTATCGGGGATGAGAGTAAGCAGTATCGGGGTGTATGTGTAAGTATCGGGGATCAGAGTAAGCAGTATCGGGGTGTATGTGTAAGTATCGGGGATGAGAGTAAGCAGTATCGGGGTGTATGTGGAAGTATCGGGGATCAGAGTAAGCAGTATCGGGGTGTATGTGGAAGTATCGGGGATGAGAGTAAGCAGTATCGGGGTGTATGTGGAAGTATCGGGGATGAGAGTAAGCAGTATCGGGGTGTATGTGTAAGTATCGGGGATGAGAGTAAGCAGTATCGGGGTGTATGTGTAAGTATCGGGGATGAGAGTAAGCAGTATCGGGGTGTATGTGTAAGTATCGGGGATGAGAGTAAGCAGTATCGGGGTGTATGTGGAAGTATCGGGGATGAGAGTAAGCAGTATCGGGGTGTATGTGTAAGTATCGGGGATGAGAGTAAGCAGTATCGGGGGGTATGTGGAAGTATCGGGGATGAGAGTAAGCAGTATCGGGGTGTATGTGTAAGTATCGGGGATCAGAGTAAGCAGTATCGGGGTGTATGTGTAAGTATCGGGGATGAGAGTAAGCAGTATCGGGGTGTATGTGGAAGTATCGGGGATGAGAGTAAGCAGTATCGGGGTGTATGTGGAAGTATCGGGGATGAGAGTAAGCAGTATCGGGGGGTATGTGGAAGTATCGGGGATGAGAGTAAGCAGTATCGGGGTGTATGTGGAAGTATCGGGGATGAGAGTAAGCAGTATCGGGGTGTATGTGTAAGTATCGGGGATGAGAGTAAGCAGTATCGGGGTGTATGTGTAAGTATCGGGGATGAGAGTAAGCAGTATCGGGGTGTATGTGGAAGTATCGGGGATGAGAGTAAGCAGTATCGGGGTGTATGTGTAAGTATCGGGGATCAGAGTAAGCAGTATCGGGGTGTATGTGTAAGTATCGGGGATGAGAGTAAGCAGTATCGGGGTGTATGTGTAAGTATCGGGGATCAGAGTAAGCAGTATCGGGGTGTATGTGTAAGTATCGGGGATCAGAGTAAGCAGTATCGGGGGGTATGTGGAAGTATCGGGGATCAGAGTAAGCAGTATCGGGGTGTATGTGTAAGTATCGGGGATGAGAGTAAGCAGTATCGGGGTGTATGTGTAAGTATCGGGGATCAGAGTAAGCAGTATCGGGGTGTATGTGTAAGTATCGGGGATGAGAGTAAGCAGTATCGGGGTGTATGTGTAAGTATCGGGGATCAGAGTAAGCAGTATCGGGGTGTATGTGTAAGTATCGGGGATCAGAGTAAGCAGTATCGGGGGGTATGTGTAAGTATCGGGGATGAGAGTAAGCAGTATCGGGGTGTATGTGGAAGTATCGGGGATCAGAGTAAGCAGTATCGGGGGGTATGTGTAAGTATCGGGGATGAGAGTAAGCAGTATCGGGGTGTATGTGGAAGTATCGGGGATGAGAGTAAGCAGTATCGGGGGGTATGTGTAAGTATCGGGGATGAGAGTAAGCAGTATCGGGGTGTATGTAGAGCAGTGTGAGAGAAGACGGACGGATGGAGAAGAGAAGGACAGAGGGAGGGAAGGAAGGAAGGAGGGAGTGTGATGGAGGAGTGGAGAAGGGAGGAGGATAAGCAGAGGGGAGGAGAAGAGAGGGAGTGCTGAGTGATCAGAGGCCGTCCTGCTCCCGGGCTACTCATGGACTTTCCCGGAGCCTCCGGCCGCCGCTCTTACTGGATGGAGCTCGGACTGTAGCTGGAGGAGGACCTGTCACCGGCAGCAGACCGAGGTGAGTGCATGAAGCCGGCAATCAGCCCTCCTCGCCGGGGACATCGCTGGGTACACTGTGGGCTGCTGGGGGAGGGTATCGGTGCCCACATCTGGCCAGGCATCGGAGATGGCAATCCCTGTAGCAGCGGGTGTGTGTGTCACTTGTCAGCTGGCACCAGACTGAATAGCTGCCCAGTGCCCTGTGTAATTAGCAATCTGTAGTGGTGACAGAGGAGCTGTGCCTTTCATCTGGGACCTGACCACTGAAACTGGGGCATGGGCTGTGTTAAGTTGGGCATGCCTGGATCAGAATGAAGAAGAAAGTGGGGTGCCAGTGCCAGCAGTAGGCATGCCATCCTGCCACTGATCCCTGTCATTTGTATAGAAGTGGGAAAAGAGAATGGGAACTAATAAGATTGTATACATTTAGTAACAGCTCATCTGACAGTCCTCTCTGATTCTTCATGATGTTTCTATAACATGTTGGATGAGCGGATCTATAGGAACTGAGCATAGAATATGGATCTTTCTACAATATACATGATCACTGTATCAATACTTGGAGTCCTAGAACTGTGCCTAGACCTGCTGGCTTCACATATAGAAATATATGTCTGTGACTGGCAATCAATACCAGAATCTGGACCATCACTTGTAAATCTCAATCATCTATCAGAGTCTATGACATTTTATCCATTCCCATACATCTGCCCCTTAACTTGTGGATGGAAATTATGATATAGATATAGTTCTGTATGACTGAGTGCCAAGCCTTGATTATCATCCATTGCCGATAGCTTATGACATATGGAGGGAGGTTGGTGGTATGGAGTAGAGGAATGGAACATGTGGCTTGCTAACGGTGGTGGCACTACTTCTCCCAGCATTTATAGTACAACCCTGGCTGGCTCGCCATCAGACAAGCATGGTGGTCCAATTTAAAGTATTTGTATGTTTCTTTTATCTGCTGATTATTCTTGCCTTCTGCTGTTTAGATTGAACTACTGGTTGCATGTTACTTACTGTTACTTGAAATGCATTAGCAACCGCTGCCTAAACGTTCCTCGTACATCTGTTACTTGGAATGCATTGGCGCCACCATTAATAGTCAGCAATGTGAAAATGATAGATGGTTTTTGGGGACCGATCGGTTTATTGGAAGTAGATTTCCTTGCCCGTTACATGCAGGTTTGCTTTTCATTCGTTCACATTGTTTCCTGATTCTCAAAGATGAGTCTACGCAAATAAAGGAAGTATTTGGTTTTGGGTAGATGCCCAAGTGATTGATCAACCATTGATTTTTCATGTTTTATGGAGACTCTGGAGATTAGATCTTTACACATGGTTGCATAATCTTCACGCCTGATATGCCGATTTAAAAAAAAAAAAAGGGTCTTAAGCCTCGTACACACGGCCGAGAATCTCGTCGTTAAAAACATGTCGTTTTTTACGACGAGATCCTTGGACAAGAAACTTGTCCCGGCCGAGTGTACACACGCTCATTTCAAAGAACCCGCGGTTCTTTGAATGGAGCATACGCGGCGACGTCATCGAATACGACGAGCATGCGCTCGTCACATTCGATGCCGTCGCCGCCATCTTGGTTCACCCTACCTATGCCTAGGAAGCTAACGCGCATGCGTCAAAGTCATTTCGAGCATGCGCGGGCTTCCCGGCGAACAGGTAAGTGTACACACACTCACTTTTCTCGTCGAGAAACAGGCTGATGAGAACCTCGACGAGAAAATAGAGAGCAGGTTTTCTATTTTCTCGTCGAGATTCTTGTCGCTTTTCTTGACGAGAAACCATACACACGAACGAGTTTCTCGGCAAGACATCTCTGCCAGCAAGTTTCTTGCTGGTTCTTGCCGAGAAACTCGGTCGTGTGTACGAGGCTTTACTTTTGGATTCTTCATCTGTTTTACATGGGTGGGAATGCAGCAGGTGGAGAAGCGAGGCTGAAAAAGGAGAAATGAAAGCTGAAAACTTTTGATGTTTGAATTTAGTTGGTGATGTACCCATCCACCTAGAACTGAAAGAACAGCTTGCGGTCAAGGAGGGTTTTAACCACAATTGAATACTTCTAGCCAAGCCTAAAGGTGCCCATTAACCCGTGAGGGTGGTCAGACATCTCAAAGTGATCTGGTCACCATCAGGCTCTGGATGCAGGAGGCCGGGTCATAATAACTAGCGCTTGGCCGAAATTTTACTTTAATGTAAATGGAGAGCAGAGAGGGGATGAGATAAAGGGGCTTTGGCAGATGCTTCCAATACAGGGCATCTTGGTGGATGAGAAATATTACAGATTGGCACAGGATCTCTGCTTCCTACAACATCTACCGATGGCTACCTACCCCCATATGATGTGTCTGTAGCCTGATCAGGATGGAACTAGCCCATTGGCCTACTTTGAGCTGAATTTTGTGGGCTCCCTAATGCTTACTCCAGGTTCGACTGCACAGCAATTTAAAGTATTACTTTATTTGGCATTGATTTGATAGTATGATTTTCTAATACACATATATAGTATATACAAGTGGTCTCCAAACTGTAGCCCTGGGGCTGAACGTGGCCCTATGCTTGCATTTATGCGGCCCTTGAGGCATTTTTTCCTGCCACTGATACCAACAATGGGGCATTTTTCCTGCCACTGACACCAACAATGGGGTATTTTTCCTGCCACTGACACCAACAATGGGGCACTATTCCTGCCACTGACACCAACAATGGGGCATAATTCCTGCCACTGACACCAACAATGGGGCATAATTCCTGCCACTGACACCAACAATGGGGCATAATTCCTGCCACTGACACCAACAATGGGGCATGATTCCTGCCACTGACACCAACAATGGGGCATGATTCCTGCCACTGACACCAAAAATGGGGCACTATTCCTTCCACTGACACCAACAATGGGGCACTATTCCTTCCACTGATACCAATCATGAGACATAATTCCTGCCACTGACACCAACAATGGGGCACTATACCTTCCATTGACATCAACAATGGGTCATAATTCCTTCCACTGACACCAACAATGGGGCACAATTCCTTCCACTGACACCAACAATGGGGCACTATTACTTCCACTGACACCAAGGATGATGAAAGAAGGTGTACCGCTCTAAGGTTCCAAACCCTTCTGATTGCTCCCGCCCTGCTTCACTCACAGGTGCTGGCTCTGCTCTGATCCATAGCTATGAGTAAGCATCATGTCTTGATGTGAAACACGTTAGCCTTTTTTCCCCGCATGTCCAATTTTATTTTTTGATTGCTTTGGATTGTTTTTGAATACTTTTGGATTTTTACTTTTTCAAAATAAAACGTTTGAACAGAGTGCGGCAGTCCAGGAAAATTTCTTTCTCCAGACACCAAGGATGAGACATAATTCCTGCCACTGACACCAATAATGGGGCACTATTCCCTCCATTGACATCAACAATGGGGCATCATTCCTTCCACTGACACCAATAATGGGGCACTATTCCCTCCATTGACATCAACAATGGGGCATCATTCCTTCCACTGACACCAACAATGGGGTGCTATTCCTCCTAATGACACCAACTATTTCTCTAGATCTGACATTGTTTACTCCCACTGGGCACAATCGGGCCCCCTAAAGCCAGTAAACTGGCCCTTTCTTTAGAAAGTTTGGAGACCCCTGGTATATACCATATAGATATGACATATCACTTATTTTTCCACTCTTCAACTTAGCCATTGTCATGACTGTACACCAAAAGGAATTATCTAGTTTGCACTTTCATCGCAAGTGATAATGACAGTATAGTAGGACTGTTGAGAAAGTTGAAAACCAGTACCAATCAGATTTCAGCAGTTTGGAGAAGTCCAAAGAAAAGGTTTTTGATTGGCTCTCCTGGTATTCTGCATTTTTCGGTTTATTCAGTGATGATATAAAGTAGCCCATAGCAAGTTCACCGTAGTTTGTTTAAAGACAACGGTTTGTGAGCAGCTGGGCCACTTCAATTCACAAACTGCTCGTTACCTTAACAAGTAATCTTCTATGATTTGATAAGTAGAGCCCATAATGTATTCCTAGGATGCACCTGGGGGTCGTAAAGATGTCTCATCTAAAAGAAAAGAAAGAGGATAGATAGATAGATAGATAGATAGATAGATAGATAGATACCTGTAGATAAATAATGGATAGATAGATAGATACCTGAAGATAGATAGACAGACAGATAGATACCTGTAGATGGATAGATAGATAGATAGATAGATACCTGTAGATAAATAATGGATAGATAGATAGATACCTGAAGATAGATAGACAGACAGATAGATACCTGTAGATGGATAGATAGATACCTGTAGATAAATAATGGATAGATAGATAGATACCTGAAGATAGATAGACAGACAGACAGACAGATACCTGTAGATGGATGGATAGATAGATAGATAGATAGATAGATAGATAGATAGATAGATAGATACCTGAAGATAGACAGACAGACAGATAGATACCTGAAGATAGACAGACAGACAGACAGATAGATAGATAGATAGATACCTGAAGATAGACAGACAGACAGATAGATACCTGAAGATAGATAGATAGACAGACAGACAGATAGATACCTATAGATAGATAGATAGATAGACTTCTTCACTAATAAGTGCAAGAAACAAGTTAATATTGTTCAATTTGTCACCCAGTGACTTGAAATAAATATGAAATTTCTGACCTCTAATTTGAAAATACTAACGGCCTGGCTGTTTTGCTTCAGTGCTAAAATATTTAAACTACTGAGCAACCGACTGACTGAAGATCTGTGAAAATTTGTTACTAGTCTGTGACTAAGTTGGCCATACATTTTCTTATTTAATTTGCTTTGACTGTGTAGTGCAAGGTCCAGCAAGACTGCAAACAATTTCAAAGTATTTAGGTGTGACCTCGTGTTATATGATTTTGTTGGAGCTAAAGAAAAATTGTACAAGAAAATTGTATAATGTATGGCCAGCCTTAAGCTGGCCATACACAGCCCACATCTCAAGCCGTGGGTGGCTTTGCCAGCACCAACCTGCTCAACATACTTTGAAAAAACTGAAGTAGACGGGTGGAAAATTGTTGGCCAAACATTGACTGCATCCAATTAGATGCAGTTACTCTTCAAGTAATCAGGCTGCCGTAGGCACTGTTGATGTCTGAATACAATACTTGGCAGGGGCGATTCCTCCATCCAAGCTGTTTAGGGTGGACGAAGGAATGTATTCGATTTCTGTTCAGAATCTGTGTACGGCCATCTTTAGAATGTGTTGGAAGCCAGAGGTTCCATAGGAAAACCAAGCGGTAAGCATATTTAAAAGGATAGATGATAGATAGATAGATAGATAGATAGATAGATGATAGATAGATAGATAGATAGATAGATAGATAGATAGATAGATAGATAGAATGATAAATAGAATCTGAAGATAGATAGATAGATAGATAGATAGATAGATAGAATGATAAATAGATAGAATGATAAATAGATAGAATGATAAATAGAATATGATAGATAGATAGATAGACAGACAGAATGGAATAGATAGCTATACAAATAGATAGATATGCAGATAGATCGATAGATTAAGATAGATAAATAGCGAGATAGATAGATAGATAGATAAATAGATAAATAGATAGATAGATAGATAGATAGATAGATAGATAGAATGATAAATAGAATATGATAGATAGATATATAGACAGACAGACAGACAGATAGCTAGGCAGATAGATAGAATGATAAATAGAATATGATAGATCGATAGAACATTATAGAAAGATAGATAGATAGATAGATAGATAGATAGAATGATAAATAGAATATGATAGATAGATATATAGACAGACAGACAGACAGATAGCTAGGCAGATAGATAGAATGGAATAGATAGCTATACAAATAGATAGATAGACAGATTAAGATAGATACATAGCAAGATAGATAGATAGACAGACAGACAGATAGAATTAGATAGATAGATAGATAGATAGATAGATAGAATGATAAATAGAATATGATAGATAGATCGATAGACAGACAGATAGCTAGGCAGATAGCTAGAATGGAATAGATAGCTATACAAATAGATAGATCGACAGATTAAGATGAATAAATAGCAAGATAGATAGATAGATCAAATGGGATAGATAGGTAAACTACAAAGAAATAAAGTTTGAATTATTGGACTTGTTCACATCATATCTGTTGAGCTGCTTTGATCTGCATCTATCACCACAATTGTCCATTGGCCCTGTTAACCCAACAATGCTGCATTGAAATGCGTTTACACAGCGCAATGCACTTCAACACATGCCACCTTCCCACAGCACATCACAATGCCCGGCGATGCATAGAGTTGAATGAAGTGTCATTTTGTGAAACTTCGATAAAGTGTTAAAAAAAAAAAGAAGGAAAAGTAAAGTACAATTTGTTGTAACACCACATTGCACATCTTTACACAATGCATACCAACCTGCGTGCTAAAGGGCGTGCGAGTGAGTGTTTTATAATATATAGTTTTTACAAACACCAATATGCTAAAATGTCTTTAAAGTGGTTCTAAATGCTCCAGGTTTTTTACCTTCATGCATTCTATGTGTAGCAGCCCCCCCCCCCCCAATACTTACCTGAGCTCCCTCTCGATCTGATGTGCACAAGAGTCTCCGCTCTTCGAGGACTCTCCCTCCTCATTGGCTCCCATTGCTATTAATCACAGCCAGTTATCCAATGAGGAGGGGAGCATGGCCAAGCTACAGCTCTGTGTGTGAATGGACACACATGAGCCTGCTTGGGTACCTCCATTGCAAGCTGCTTTCTCTGTGGGCACTCGGCAGGAGGGAAGGGCAAAGAGTGCGAGCGGAGGGTCGGGGCTGCTCTGTGCAAAACCCTTGTACAGAGCGGGCAAGTATGACATGTTTGTTTTTTAAAAAAGAAAGCCTTTAATATCACTTTAACTTTTACAACATGCAAATCCACCAACTCCCCGTATTATTAGATCGTGTTGGCCTGCGTGTGTGTAATTGCACGTGTGCGACTAAGCAAGTCGTGCCCACGGACTCTCTCCTATCAGCGACAGACGCTCTGCTTGTCGTGCTAATCGTAAATCGCACGTTGAAAGCTGCCTGTATTCCGGAGGCTGTGAGACATGTGGAATCATTGCTTACAAGAGAGATTTCCAATCTGTGTCTGGAAGGCGAGTGATTTGCGGAGAATTAGTAATTGGCTGTTCAGGGAGAGCGGTATAAACAGGCAGTTGCACTCTTTAAGCAAACAGCGCAGTTAGTCGCCCCCCCTCCCCCCCCCTTCTCCCTCACAATGTATGCATATTTTATTTTCAATGCAGCGAACAAGGTGTGAGACCAGCCAAAGTTTGTAAGCATCCTCCTGTGACTCCGGCGGATAATTTATACAGCACTTTTGTTATTTGTGACTGACAGGAAGCAGTAGTGCATTAGAGACATATTCATAGCTTGTCATAAAAAGAACAACAGCAGTAAAATTCGTACTAAAATATTGTTTTTTTGATCAAGAAGGAGCTAGAAGCAATTTATTCTCTGCCTAGGCTGCACTAGAATATCCACTCTGCTAAATGGAAAAGGCTCAGGATAATCTTTTTTTTTTTTCAATTTCTTAGTATATTTTGGAATAAGCTTTTAACTGAGCTGTGCTCAATTTAAAGAGGGGGTTCCGGCTGTAGATGACGGAACTCCCAGCCAAAAACGATTTTCCCATAATAATGGTCAATTCCTAACTGATTTTTTTATATTTTTTTGTGCAGTGGGCCCTTGGTTCTATCAGTACTGTATAGCTGGCTGGACTTTACACATTCATTTACAGCAGTGGTAGTCAATTTATGAGGTACGGGCGGCCTCAACTGCGGCCTTTGACGTGACCAAAACTAGGGTTGTCCCGATACCACTTTTTTAGGACCGAGTACAAGTACCGATACTTTTTTTATTGCCATGTGACAGTTTGACTGATAGGCACTGATAGGTGGCACTGACGGGGACTGATAGATGGCACTGACTGATGGGCACTGATAGGTGGCACCTATGGGCACTGGCACTGACAGGTGGCTGGCACTGATAGCGGCACTGACAGGTGGCACTGATGCCATTGACAGGTGGCTGGCACTGATACGCGGCAGTTATGGGCACTGATGGCAATGATAGGTGGCTGGCACTGACAGGTTGCTGGCACTGATGGCTGGCAATGACAGGTGGCTGGCACTGCTAGGTGGCACTTATGGGCACTGACAGGTGGCTGGCACTTATGGGCAGGCACTGAAATGCAGCAATAAATGACATGAGGAAAGTATTTTGAAATGCTATGCTGCAGCGCCCATCTTGGTACACCCTCCACTCGGCATCACTAAGTATCAGCAGACATCTTGTTACACCCAGCCCAAACTATATGGGCTGGGTGTAACAAGATGTCAGCTGCTGGCTTACTGTGGCCAAGTGCGGGGTGTGCCAAGATGGGCGTCGGGATGTCCAAGCTGACGGCGACCGAATGTGACGGTCCGGTCACCGATCCTGATGTGGCTGCGCCCTGCACACTGCACCCTGCCTGCCAACTTACCCAGCTAGTTCTACTGCAGGTGAGTACTCGCTCTCCGGTCTGCTGACTTCGCCCACTCCGCCTACTGACACCGCCCGCCCTCTCCACCCACTGAGTCTGCTCGCCCTCTCCACCCACTGACTCCGCCCGGCGACCAAGTATCAGGTCAGGCATCGGGAGCATTTGTGTGAGTACAAGTACTCGCACAAATGCTCGGTATCGATACCGATACTAGTATCGGTATCGGGACAACCCTAACCAAAACATAAGATGTTACAAAAGACAGTACAATAGATGATCAGAGACTGCTTGTGCATCAGGACTCTGTGCAGGCCAGTCAAGTTCCTCCACCCCAAACTCGCTCATCCATGTCTTTATGGACCTTGCTTTGTGCACTGGTGCGCAGTCATGTTGGAACAGGAAGGGGCCATCCCCAAACTGTTCCCACAAAGTTAGGAGCATGACATTGTCCAACATATCTTGATATGCTGACGCCTTAAGAGTTCCCTTCACTGGAACTAAGGGGCCAATCCCAACCCCTGAAAAAGCAACCTCACACCATAATCCCCCCTTGACCAAATGATTTGGACAAGTGCACAAAGCAAGGTCCATAAAGACATGGATGAGCGAGTTTGGGGTGGAGGAACTTGACTGGCCTGCAAAGAGTCATTAATTCAACCCGATAAAACACCTTTGGGATGAATTAGAGTGGAGACTGCGAGCCAGGCCTTCTTGTCCAACATCAGTGCCTGACCTCACAAATGCGCTTCTGGAAGAATAGTCAAACATTCCCATAGACACACTTCTAAACCCTGTGGACAGCCTTCACAGAATTCTTGAAGCTGTTATAGCTGCAAAGGGTGGGCCAACCTAATATTGAACCCTACGGACTAAGACTGGGATGCCATTAAAGTTGATGTGCGTGTAAAGGCAGGCGTCCCAATACTTTAGGTAATATAGTGTATATGCGCCCATCCTTGTGTTTTCCTTCTGCCAGAGATATCTGATGCTCATACAAGAGGCCTTACAGGTGTGGCTGGAGACTGAAGACATACTGCAGGGGACTGTCAGAGAATAGGACCATGTTACAGAAGACAGTTCGATAAGGTGACTAGATTATTAAAATGAAATCCAGGGACATGTTTTTTTTTTACTAGTAATGGCGGCAATCAGCATCTCTCCGCCCGTCGCCGCCCGCCTCACAGCCTGTCAAGTCTTTCATGACGAGAAAACTGCCATTTTTTGGTCGTGAAAAACGGTCGTGTGTAGGCTCCATAGCAGTTTTCTCGACAAGAAAACTTCCCCGCAAAAAAATTAGAACCTGCTCTATTTTTTCTCGTAGTTTTTCCCGTCGTTCTTTTTCTCGTCGCGAAAACCGCTCTGTGTATGCTTTTCCGAGGGAAAAAAATACGTGCATGCTCAGAATCAAGTATGAGACGGGAGCGCTCGTTCTGGTAAAACTAGCGTTTGTAATGGAGATAGCACATTCGTTAAACGCTGTAACGGACTGAAAAGCACAAGGCTGAAAAGCGTGAATCGTCTCTCAACAAACTTTACTAACACGAGATCAGCAAAAGCAGCCCAAAGGGTGGCGCCATTCGAATGGAACTTCCCCTTTATAGTGCCGTCGTACGCGTTGTCGTACGTGTTGTATGTCACTGCACTTTGCTCAAGCGTTTTTTTTCCTGAACGTGTGTATGCAAGGCAGGCTTCAGAGGAATTACGTCGAAAAAAACGTCGTTTTTTTGCATGACAGGAAAAACGGTTATGTGTACGCGGAATTACTCTCTGGGCCCGGCTACTACTGGGTGGGGAGCGGAGGAAAATCACTCCTCCAGGGAAGGCAAGGAGATAAGCAGGCAGGAGGCTGGCCAGGACTTGAGCCAAGGCAGAAGACAGAAGAACATGCGAGGGGAGCTGAATGGGCATGCACCTGAAACTGAAGAAATGGTCCCTCCTCTCCGACCAGCACATGATCATAGTGCCGTCGTATGTTTCGTACGTCACCGCGCTTTGCTCGAGCATTTTTTTTCACGATCGTGTGTAGGCAAGGCAGGCTTGAGAAGAATCACGTCAAGAAAAACTTTGTTTTTTCAATGACATTAAAAACGGTCGTGTGTACGCGTCATTCGATTTCCATTCCAGCTCATTATGGGCTCACCACTGATATAGAGAATGGTATGTGCGGTAAGTGTGCTGGCTGACTAAGAAGAGGATGTATGGTGCTGGAAAGGGTGCACTATGAATGGTTTATGGGTATAAGTGTGTACCAGTGATGGGGACACCCTAAGGGCCCATTTAGATGGGTGGCTGTCGGCAGGAATCTGCTATTCTTGCTGGCAGAGAATCTACCTCCATGGACACTCTGGGGTTGATTTACTAAAGGAAAATCCACTTTGCACTTGCAAGTGCACTGAAAGTGCACATGGAAGTGCAGATGCTGTAGTTCTGAGGGGGACATGCAAGGAAAATAAAAAACAGCATTTTAGCTTGCACGATTGGATGATAAAATCAGCAGAGCTTTCCCTAATTTCAGAGCTTCCCCTCAGATTTACAGCGATCTACAGCAACTGCACTTCCATGTGCACTTTCAAGTGCAAAGTGGATTTTCCTTTAGTAAATCAACCCCTCTGTGTACAAGCAGCCCTGGCCAGTCTGAATTTGCACTAGAGGAGAGAGAACCATAAATGAACAAACACTTTAACCCCCTTGTCTTATTAGTATACCTCAATATTGTAATATACAGCCCCCCTATTCCTGCTAACAAATAAACAATGTGACAGTGCCCACCTGCTGGTAAAATCTGGTATTGCAGTGCACCTTCAAAACTAGGCAGATATAAAAATACAATTTAATATGATTTTTAACTCATTAAAATATCACTGGACCGCAGGCGCCTGCAAATATGCATAAATTATCCAGAAAAAACACTCCACGCATAATATTTGGATCAAAATTAGGCCGCGGCCTGGTTTATTGGTTTAAATCCTTATTATTTTTATTATTGTATTATTATACAGGACTTATACAGTATAGCCCCAACAGTTTACGCAGCACTTTACAATATAAAAGGGAGACAATACAGTTATAATACAATAAAATACAAGAGGATTAAGAGGGCCCTGCTCAGACCAGCTTACAATCTCATAGGGTGGGGCAGGTGGTACAAAAGATTGTAACTGTGGGGAATGAGCTGATGGAAGTGGTAAAAGATTAGTTGGAGACGTGATAGGCTTCCCTGAAGAGATACGTTTTCAGCGATCGCCTGAGGGCAGGGGATAGCCGGACAGGTTGAGGTAGCGAGTTCCAGAGGATGGGAGAGGCTCTAAGGAAATCCTAGAGACGAGCATAGGAGGAGGAGACGAGAGAGCTTGAGAGTAGGAGGCCTTGGGAGGAGCAGAAAGAACGGTTTGGGTGATATTTGGAGACAAGATTGGTGATGTAGCTCGGGGCAGAGTTGTGGTTAGTATTTTGAATTTAATTCTCTGGGCGATTGGGAGCCAGTGTAGGGATTAGAGGAGAGGGTTGGCGGACGCTGAACGGTGGGTAAGATGGATAAGCCTGGTAGCAGCATTTATGATAGACTGAAGAGGGGATAGCCTATGGAGAGGCAGGCCAATGAGAAGGGAGTTGCATTAGGATTATTTATAACATCATAAACTTTATTTACTTAAAATAACTTCACCAAAGCTCAACCCAGCCAGTAAGATTAGGGCTAACCATCATCTCACTTTAACCACTTCAGCCCCGGAGGATTTGGCTGCCAAATGACCAGGCCACTTTTTGCGATCTGGCACTGTGTCGCTTTAAATGACAATTGCGCGGTCGCGCAACGTGGCTCCCAAACAAAATTGACGTCCTTTTTTTTCCCACAAATAGAGCTTTCTTTTGGTGGTCTTTAATCACCTCTGCGGTCTTTATTTTTTGCGCTATAAACAAAAACAGAGCGACAATTTTGAAAAAAAAAAGCAATATTTTTTACTTTTTACTATAATAAATATCCCCAAAAAATATATAAAAAAACGATTTTTCCCCTCAGTTTAGGCCGATACGTATTCTTCTACATATTTTTGGTAAAAAAAAAAAGCGCAATAAGCATTTATTGCATGGTTTGCGCAAAAGTTATAGCGTCTACAAAATAGGAGATCGTTTTATGGCATTTTTAATAATATTTTTTTTTACTAATAATGGCGGCGATCATTGATTTTTATCGTGACTGCGACATTATGGCGGACACATCGGACACTTTTGACGCTATTTTGGGACCATTGTCATTTATGCTATAAATGCATAATTTATCATTTATGCATTTATTGCTATAAAAATGCACTGATTACTGTGTAAATGACACTGGCAGGGAAGGGGTTAACCACTAGGGGGCAAGGAAGGGGTTAAGTGTGCCCTAGGGAGTGATTCTAACTGTGTGGGGGCTGGGCTTACTGTGACACGACACTGATCGCTGCTCCTGATTACAGGGAGCAGGCGATCAGTGTCCTGTCACTAGGCAGAACAGGGAGATGCCTTGTTTACACAGGCATCCCTCCGTTCTGCAGCTAGGTGACACGATCGTGGGACACTGGCGGACATCGAGTCTGCGGGTCCCGCGGGCACAGTCTCAGAGCTCGCGCGCACCGCCGGCAGCGCATGCGTGCCCACACGGCGGCAAATTTGAAGGGATGTACCTGTACGCCCATTTGCCTGTCCGTGCCATTCTGCCGACGTAAAAGTGCGTGCGCTGGTCGGCAAGTGGTTAAACATATTTTCGCATATCCCCTTTGATTACTTGACCAAAGGGACCCACCACATAAACCGGCCACGACAGTGGGGGGAAAGGCTGGGAGGGAAGCTCCTTGTGACGACTCCTCTCTGACAACTGGCAACAAATCCTGTCAGGGGCCCCCCAAAAAACCTTCCAGGTTCTAAAGGTCACCTGACCTTAACTGGCCAATCCTCATTCAACATCTTAACCTTCTGGAAGCTTCTCTGTCATGTGAAAGGTCTCCTAAACCTTACCTGGGCAACCCTCATTCAACCTCTTAACCTTCTGGAAGCTTCTCTATCATGTGAAAGGTCTCCTAAACCTTACCTGGCCAATTCTCATTCAACCTCTTAACCTTCTGGAAGCTTCTCTATCATGTGACCTTATCCCACCCATTAGGCCCCTTTCACACTGAGGCGTTTTTACCACGTTTTCGCTGTAAAAATAGTGCTGTAAAAATGCCTGAAATAATCCTGCCCCATCATTCTCAATGTGAAAGCCCTGAGGGCTTTCACACTGAGGCGTTTTGCTGGCTGTGCGTTGGAAAAAATCCTGCAAACAGCTTTTTTGGAGCGGTAAAAACGTGGTAAAATCACGGGAAAAAATTTCATAATTTTTTTTGTGTTTTTTCAACGCCTCAGTGTGAAAGGGGCCTTAGAATAAGCCCAATTTAAAACCTATTAATATTAATAAATTAGCTGACGCCGCGGCCCATGAGGCAAGGGGGCGGGGGGCCTAAATAGACTACCCCTTTTTTACCCCACAATTAATGCAATTTTAGGGCTCATTTAGATGTGCAAAGAAATATGAGTGGCCATTAAAGCACCTATTGCAAAAGGTTGCATTAACGGCATGTTTTTGACGCGCTTGTATGGCGTTAAAAAAAAACACTTGCCAGATGGCTCCGGCTGTGTTGGTTTTCCATTGTATAGATTTTTGTATTTCCATCTTGGCTAGTGATGCAACTAAGCACATCTCATATATTGACAACAGTGGAAGCATTTTGGGAGCTGTAAAGCCTGGCGAATGGGCTGGGCGCTGCAATGCGTACAATTTTGACAGTCGTTCATCGAGCTTCAAATACGCTCATGAGACGCCTGCTTTTGAAGCTAGTGTAAACTTAAAGGGGTTGTAAAGGTTTGTTTTTTATTTTCTAAATAGGTTCCTTTAAGCTAGTGCATTGTTGGTTCACTTACCTTTTCCTTAGATTTCCCTTCTTTTTTTTTTTTCACTTAAGTTTTTTATTTTCATCAGCAAAAAGTCATTACAGAATCATAAATATTAAAGATAATTACAATTGACTTCACATAAATCTCAGGTATTATTACCATAGAAACTTGGACAAATTATCACCTTGAAAACCATTACTGACAGTATTTAAACAAAAAGTATTAATGTCTAGCCTCATCTTGGTCGTGTATATAATCAAGCAATCTTATAAACTAATAATAACTTACATTAAGAAAATCTAGTTCCCACAAGAATAAACTGAAAATATGAGGGACTCCTACTCCCCTCCCCAGCCACCCCTAACGGGAACACACTGTGACTAGGAAGGAGAGGGCGCCCCCCGCCCGGCCTTTGTATCTCCACCAACAATCGTCGGTGGAGACGAGTAGAGAGATATAATAGAAATTTGTCATTTGTACATGCAAAAACCAATACTCGACCTTAGTATGAAAACTAAGAATTGTTCTTAGACTGTTAGAGCTAAGTTTAACAGTTTAAGCCTCTAACAAAAAGAAAGAATCTGAACCTGAAACTGTTATATTTTATCCGATGAAATAAAACAATAAACATATTATAAATAATGAAAGTCCATACCGAAAGAGAAAAGTATAGGATAAAAAAAAGAAGAGAAAGAAAAGGAGGAGAGAGATAAGAAGAGAGAAAAAAAAAACAAGATATGAAATGAAAAGATTATAGAATGCCTACAATCCAAATATACATTCCAAAGATCAGTGATTGGTGTTGACAACCAAGTTATGTGACAAAAAGATTCCCATAAATCGCGCCCAAGGTTCCCATATAGCTTCAAAATTAGAGGTCTCGTCTAACAAACAGCTAACCAGTTTTTCTTGTTCCATAACCCAAGAAACTTTTCGTTTCATGGATAATATAGATACCGAAGGTTTCTTCCATGCCCTTGCAATAGTTAGTTTTGCTCCCGTTAAAATAAAGAAAATGAGTTTACGAGTGACTTTAGGTATATGAGGTAAATGCCCATTAAGCAAAGCAATTGTGGGCGATTGATGTATCGGGCAACCTGTGACATTGCGTAAAATGTGAAATACCTTATTCCAAAATCCACAAATTCTTGGGCATTCCCACCATATGTGGATTATAGAACCCAGTCCCTGACACCCCCTAAAACAAAGAGGTGAAACAGAGGGGTACATAACTGCCAATCTCGTGGGAACTAGATACCATCTTGTAAAAAGTTTTATATTAGCCTCTATGAGCGAGGTGTTGTAGAAGCCTGAAGTCGAGCGAGAGTAGCTAGCATGCCAATCCACAATATTTCTATCAGTAGTTCCTTCTCCCAGGCCAACATGTATGGTAGTTTCACCAAATTGGATGCCAGTGACTTGTAGATCACAGAGATCCCCCCCCCCCTTCGCTCCACGGCCCGTCCACACCAAGTTTCATAATCAGTAAAGTCTCGGGATGAATATCCAGATTTACACTTAGAATGAATTAAATTAGCGATTTGAAGAAATCTCGGTTTTTCGGATAAAGGGAGATCTAATTTGTTCATAAAATATTCAATAGGTAAAGGGCCTGTAGAGGAAAAAAATTGACCAATGCGGTACAACCCCTTGTCATACCACCATTTAAAGTTTTGAAGGTCCAAACCTTGATTAAAGAAGGGGTTTTGGAACAACGGGGTCAAAGGTTGAGCTTTAGAGACCAGCGAGGGAAGTTTCCGAAGTGAATCCCATAAAGAGAAGGATTGTGAGAGAGATGGTGATAAGATGGGAGGTCTATTTTTGGGAGGGCACCATAACAAGTGTATTAGTGATGAGGATGTAACAGCTTGATTTTCAATTGATATCCAATCAGGAAGTTCTGTGTTAAAATATAAGACAGAAAGTTGTGCCAGTCGTGCTGCTTGGAAGTACCATAAGAGATTCGGTAGGCCTAACTCACCCTGTTTGGGAAGGTTAAATAGGCATCGGTTTGAGAGTCGTGGACCTTTTATTGTTCCAAATGAATTTAGTGAGCTTACTTTGAAAAGATTTCAAATGATCTCTTTTGATTGGAATAGGAAGTGAACGAAATAAATATAAAAGCCTGGGCAAAAGGGTCATCTTGACTGAGTTAATCCTGCCAACCCAAGAAATACTGTGCGACTCCCAGTCTCTAAGATCGAGTTCAAGTTTCTTGTACATAGGAGGGTAATTAGCTTGATATAGATTTTCAAATTTAGAGGTAAGATTGATTCCTAAGTATTTAATGGAAGAGCTGCTCCACTTGAATTGGTAAGTTATCTGTAAATCAGACACTATAGAATCTGGGAGAGACACGTTAAGAGCTTGAGATTTAGACATATTAACTCTGAGACCTGAAAGAGTCGAAAACGTATTAAGCAATGAGCAAACCTCCGTTGATTTCCCTTCTAAATGTTTTCTTTCTTTGTTTTCTTTGTCTGAATTTCTCACTTCCTGTTTCTCCTCAGTAAGCTGTTCAGTAAGCTGTTCTGGCTGACTAGACACCACTCGGATGATGGTGTGAAGTTTACTGAGGAGAGACAGGAAGTGAGAAATTCAGACAAAGAAAAAAAACATTTAGAAGGTAAATTAAAGGAAAAGGTAAGTGAACCAACAATGCACGAGCTTAAAGGAACCTATTTAGAAAATAAAAAACAAACCTTTACAACCCCTTTAAGCCGTGTACACACGATAGGTTCACCCGATGAAAACAGTCCGATGGACTTTTTTCATCGGACAAACCGATCGTGTATGGGCCCCATTCGGTCTTTTTCCCATCTGTGTTTAAAAATAGAACATGTTTTAAATGTATCCGATGATTATAAAAACGATAGCAAATTACTATCGTCTGTGGGGAACTCCATCGGATAAAAAACCCACGCATGCTCAGAATCAAGTCGACGCATGCTCAGAAGCATTGAACTTCATTTTTCTCGGCTTTTCGGAGTGTTTTACGTCACAGCGTTTGGAACGGTCTGTTTTTTGACTGATGGTGTGTAGGCAAGACTGATGGAAGTCAGCTTCATCGGATTTCCGATGGAAAAATCCATCGGATTAGAATCCATAGGAAATCCGATCGTGTGTACAGGGCTTTAGACTTACACATCTGTCTTGATATTAGTCTCCTGTAACCCCTTGCAGAGCAGCAATCAGTCTGGGAGAGGAAGTGGCAGCAGGGCCGCTGATAAGGCAGAACAGCCAGCCCTCCTGTACTGGGCTCGGGCCCCATCAGTTCATAAGGGGGGCCCAGGCATCTGCTGAGCAGGAGGGCTGGTTGTACTGCCTTATTGCAGACACCGATCCACTTCTGTCTCCCACTGCAGTGCTGCCAGCTTATCCTCTTCTCCCTCAGTTCGGCTGCACTGCAACAGAATTGGTTCTAGCACATGCGTCCCTTCCATCTGCTGTCCGGGCCCCCCTGTGTGCCCCTTTCCCCAGCAGTGCTGGCGGCTTCCCTCCTCTCCTGCAGGCAGCTGCTGCGGGCGCACAGGGGGATGTAATTTCCTGGGCACTTCCATTTCTGAATGTTCACAGTGAGCGATCGATATGAATCACTCTTGTGTCCATTCTTAGCAAAGTATAGTAAACTGCGTTTACTGTGCTTCAGTTCGTGAATGAGCATGGAGCCTCAGTCTTTCCTATTCATTCATCTGTGCAGCCGAGGCTGTAGCACAGGTGTCAAACTGGTGGCCCTCCAGCTGTTGTGAACTACAAGTCCCAGGAGGCATTGCAAGGCTGACAGTTACAAGCATTACTCTGTCAGGCAGAGCCATGATGGGACTTGTAGTTCCGCAAAAGCTGTAGGGCCGCCAGTTTGACACCCCTGCTGTAGAGAAAGTGACGGATAACCATCAGTCACTTTCAGCCATGGGGAGGGGGGCCCTTTCACATAGGCTGTATGGGGCCCCGTGATTTCATCCCTGAGTGGCAGCAATCTGTACCAAACAGGCAGAACTGTGAGTCTGCTTTCCTGATCATGCTTACATAGAGGGAGAGCATTCCTTGTCAGCTGCTGATCTTCCTTGTCCAACTAAAAGGCTGGGTCAGGCAAAGAGGAACTGCAGTCTGCTCACATAATTTGTAATAAAAATATCTTTGCCATTCTGAAGCTTCCCTACAACCACTTTGCATATTATTTTATATATACTGTGATTCTGTACTTGCCAAATATGCTGCAAAAATCTTCCTCCACTGAGTCTGGCTGCATCCATTTTAACTGTGGGCAGCTGAAGCTGCTGCCTGTTCACTTCCTGGATTTACACAGACACACACCTCCAGCTCTGCAGCTCCCATTGGCCCTCTTATGACTCATCCCCCCTCCCTTCCTGGCAGAGGGTAAATGATGTCATAAGCCTAGGCTTTTTACCAGACAAGAAACAGGAATTGGAGAGTATAAGGTATTTACTGGCAGAAAAAAGTTAACAAGGGCAGAAGATTTAATATATGGAAATGACTGAAGGTCCACTTTAATGTCCATAGAGAAAAGTGGGTCACCAGGTTATGCTGTCTGGCAGGAGTGTTGTGATCAAAATAGAATTAAAAATATTTGGGCTGGAATTTTGCTTTAAAGGAAACCTGTTCTATGAGAAGTAAAGAGGCTGTCTATGCTGACATCTTTCAGAAAATGCCACTAGCCTGGCTGTCTCTGACTTCATTACTCTCTGATTCAAAGATGTGTAAGGCTGACCATACACTATACAATTTTCCTATTCAATTTTCTTTAGATTTACCTTCAACTATGTAGTATGAGGCCCTGCCTGACTGCATACACATTGAGAGCCAGTTCACACCACATGCAGTCCAATGCGTTTTTTTTCTGCATCAAAAACGCATGGAAAGTAGGTTATATGGTTTTCAATGGCATAGTTCACACCAGTGCTTGCAGTTCCAGTGCGTTCCAGTTCCAGAAAAAAAAAGTAGAACATGCTGCATTTTACCTGCACTGGACTGTACTGGAACGCTGTAAAACGCCTCAAAAACGCACTGGAACGCACCTAAATGCACCAAAAACGCACTGGAACACACTTGTCCTTATCTAAGGTTAATAAAAAAGAGGGGTGAAAAAAAAAAGCACTGGACTGCATTAAAAACATACCAAAAACGCACTGGAACGCATCAAGAATGCGTCAAAAACGTGCATGCAAAAAAAGCATTTGAAACGCATCCGGATTGCATTTCTATGGTGTGAACTGGCCCTAAAAACGCTCAATTTGCACACACAGTAAAAGGAGATCAATGTTGAATTGTCCATCAAAGCAGTGATTTGCGATTACAAAGCAGTGATTTAATGGAAATCTATCTAGATAAGAACATGAAAACTGTTGCTGCTGACTTATATATAAGGATGGATGACATGGGGCTGTTATCTTTATCCTTCCTTCATTATTTAGTGAGTCTATGACCTGTCAAGTGTCAGGAAATGTAATATAGACATGCTTGTTCTAGGTCAGTAGCTAGCGGAGTAGTGAAGTCAGGAACATGCCATTTTAAAAACAAGTAGTCATGGCTCTCATTTTCCCTGTGATGATAACAAGTATTATTATATTACTAAAAATATGAATGAAAACCTAACGTCTCACAGAAGAAAGGGAAATCCAGGTGATCCTTAATAAGGGAAGGCTAAAAGTGCGCAGCAGTTAAATGAGCTACGTAATTATGTCAACGTTATGATGGGAGTGCTATGAGGGTTTACAGTACTGTAAAGCAAACCTGTCCTTAAATAAATCCCAAGGCTTCTATTGTAGACCTTTCCTATGAAAATGCTAGCTGTCTGGCCTTCTTACTGATCCAGTATGTTTAGTGCCAACTCATTGATCGAGAACATAAATTCATATCACATTTTCTGTTTTCATAGTGACCTCACTTGTCCCCGCTGGTGACTTAGGCCATCCATAGACGTATGGAAATTTGGCCTTTCTAAGCAGGAATCGGCTGAATTTTGATCTATCTATGGGCAGGCTGGTTGTACTGAAGGCGATCTATTGATCGACTTCAGTACAACCAGCCTGTCTGGTTTATATTTTTCTCAAAAAAGCTTTATTTGAAAAGTATATGGTACATAAATGTACAGGTAAAGGCAATACTTGTAACATAGTAAACATGACATAGTGTAGCTTCCAGGTGGGAGCAAAGTTGGAAAACAACAGAATAAGTAAACTTAAAGGGGTTGTAAAGGTTTGTTTTTTATTTTCTAAATAGGTTCCTTTAAGCTAGTGTATTGTTGGTTCACTTAACTTTTCCTTTGATTTCCCTTCTAAATGTTTTTTTTCTTTGTCTGAATTTCTCACTTCCTGTTCCTCCTCAGTAAGCTGTTCAGTAAGCTGTTCTGGCTGACTCCACACCACTCGGATGATGGGGGCAAGCTTACTGAGGAGAAACAGGAAGTGAGAAATTCAGACAAAGAAAAAAAACATTTAGACGGGAAATCAAAGGAAAAGGTAAGTGAACCAACAATTCACTAGCTTAAAGGAACCCATTTAGAAAATAAAAAATAAACCTTTACAACCCCTTTAACACAGTCTGTGTCACTTAAAGTATTTTGACATGTTTATAGCCTTGTGTACAGAAAAGGGTAAATTGCGTATTAACCTTTAGGGCGTTAGCCAATGTTGTGCATTAGTAACAAATAAAAGAGGTTGAGACTTTTTACTGGGCATCTATGTCGTATACCAGGGGTAGGCAACCTGGGGCCCTCCAGCTGTTGCAGAACTACAAGTCCCATCATGCCTCTGGGAGTAATTGTAACTGCCAGCCTTGCAATGTCTCATGGGAAATGTAGTTCCACAGCAGCTGGAGGGCCTCAGGTTGCCTACCCCTGTCGTATACAGTCAGCCCTGTTGTGTCGGAACTGAGCGTTACCTTTTTTTTTGCGGTTAACAGACCCCTAGAAACCGTTTCGGGTGAGAGGGTTTTGGTAAAGCCTGGTATACGAGCATATAGGGCATGTACTATGATAGTGGGGGGAATTCTGGTTGAGGGTAGGGGAATTCAGGACAAGCAATATGTAAGCATTTGTGGTAGTTGATTGATGAAGGTTGAAGCTAGGGGTAAGGGGGGGGGGGCTCATTTGTAGAATAGGGGGGGGAGAGAAAGAGGGGGCAGAGAAGGGAATAGGGACATGGCTTGGGGAGGTAAGTGACAGGTGGGTACAGGTCTGAGGGTAATAGAAAGGGGGGTGGGGGGACCTCATTCTTCTTCTCCGACAAAAGGTTGAGCTTCCATCCAATGGACTAAATCATCCATTGGGTGTATTCGAGAGATGTCATGAAGTGATGCCAACAGGACCAAGTGTTCCTATATTTGGAGGGTGTCTCTTTGGCAAGATTAACTTAAGCTCTTCCATCTCAGCCATCTTATTTATGCGTTTGAACCTACTATAGTTGTAGGGCTGGATGAACGCCAGTAGGCTGGGATGCACATCTCGGCTGCGTTAACCAAGTGTAATGTCAAGGATTTATGATCTATCAGGTTTTTTTGTGTGCAATTACTGCCGGTGGATATAGCCACCAGCAGTGAACATTGTATTCTGACGGCAGAGAAACCTCTCATTGTCAGATTACAATAGTGCAGAGCGAGGGATTGAAGGAAAAGAAAATTGCTTGATGGGGAAATCAAGCAATTTTATTTTCCTTCAATCCCTCGCTCTGCGCTATTGTAATCTGACAATGGGAGGTTTCTCTGCCGTCAGAATACAATGAACAATGAATCAAGCTATTTTTTTCCCTTCAACCCATGGCTGAAGAAAAGAAAATTGCATAATCTATGACTAGCTTTAGAAAGTATTACAGCTACAGACAGCCAGGCTGACAGCATTTTCAGGAGTTCAGCAATGGCAGCCTACTTGTTTCTCTCAGTGCAGGTTGCCTTTAGGGCTCATTGGCATGATTCTGCAATTCTTGCCAGCCCCACGTACACACCGCTTGCCCAGATTTGTACCCTGTACAACGGTTCTGACAAAACACAAACTGATCACAGCTAATCATCCAGTTTGTAGGTGGCTACAGCATCCATATGCAGAGTTTAGCTGCACCTGAACGCTAAGCTGCTCTTCTAAATGAGCCCTTAGGCTGGATTCACATCTATGCATTTTTAGTGCTTTTTGCATTTTGCAGATTTGCTCTACAGAAAGTGTTCCATAGGAAACCATGTTAAATGGACTGCAGTGCAAATCTGCAAAATGCAAAAAGCACTAAAACTGAATAGGTGTGAATCTGGCATTAAGAAAGGGATATTAGCAGTTTAGGATTTAGTTAACTGGAGAAGTAAAATATTATATTTGGGATCCAGCCGATCCTTTCTTTATTATCTGCTCTGTATTTGCTTATTCTGCTTTTCCCAAAGACTATAATAAATGTATAAATAAAGCTGATAGTTCCTTATACAAGAGAACAAACAAAATTGTCAATAAATGAAATAACGGGTCAGGTGCAGTTTTCTCCAGCAGGTGGCGCTGCAAATACTTTCATCTTCCTTATGTCTGTTCAGTACACACCGAGAATGTCAAGTGCAATGGATGGTGTTGCAGAAAACGCTGGTTCCCCTTTGGCACTACCACAATTCTCTTTGCCCCGGTGTGCAGCATCTTGTAAACCATGATTGCTTCTTCCGTATTCTCAAAAGTCCTGGATGGCAGGTTAAAATTATGAAGGGATTTGCTCCTTTTTATGCTGTGTTTAAATTTCCTTCCAAGTTTTGTATTCATGTATCTATCCATTCAGTCGTATCTAACTCTTGGCGATTCTAAGGGCCAGCTCTCTGGTGACATGTCTGATACACTTGAGGGCCTTTTTGCATAGAAATCTTTTGGCAATTGAGGTTGCCAGGTCTTAATTTTTTAGGACCAGCATGAAGAACGTCTTAACACATGTACATATTCAATTTGTACACACATACTAGAGCCAATTTTGACAGAGGACAACTAACCTATCAGCAGGTCTTTGGAGTGTGGGAGGAGGCCAACAGGGAGAACGTGCAAACTCCATACATACAGTTTCCTGGTCGAGATTTGGAGTGCTCCTAAGGTAAGGTGACCAGATTTTTAAAATGAAATCCGGGGACATTTAGTTTTTATACTAGTAATGGCGGCAATCAGCGACTCTGACGGTCGCGGCTGCCGCCCGCCTAACAGCATGTCAAGTCTTACTCTCCGGGCCCCGGCTACTACTGGGTGGGGAGTGGAGGAAGATTACTCTGCCAGGTAAGGCAAGGAGATAAACAGGCAGGCGGCTGGCCGGGACTTGAGCCAAGGCAGAAGAACATGCGAGCAGAGCTGGATGGGCATGCACCCGAAACTGAAGAAATATTCCCTCCGCTCCGACCAGCACATGATCATCAGAAAGGGGTACAGATAATGGAAAAAAAATACACCACCCCTAAGCTAGTAAGAGCGGCGGAGCGGGGGTGTGCAATTCAGATTTTTTTTTTTTAATTCTGCACTGACTGTCTTTGAAATTGCCCCAGCCCCATTTTAAATCCAATCCGGGGACAAAAACCGGGGACAGACTTGGTCCGGGGACAGTGTCCTCAATCCGGGGACTGTCCCCAGAAACCGGGGATGTCTGGTCACCCTATCCTAAGGGATTAATTGCTAACCTCTAGGCCACTGTGCTGCTCATCTTTTATCTTAGCTGGTGACGTAACAGATATTGGACCTCCATTAGTCTGAGTTCACATATAAGCAAATTGGATACGGGTTTTCCTGCATCCAATTCGCATGACAGGAGAGTGTGGCCGGCTCTCAATGGAACCGGTTCACACAGCTCCGGGCTGTCCCAGGTACGCATTTGGAAAGGGTCCTGTGCGTCTTTTGGTCCGATTCAGGTGCGAGTTCAGGCAAAAATTCAGACCTAATTTGCACCTGAATGAACAGGGATGCACCAGACCCCATGATGTGAGCTACGGCTGCAGCATGTGTGAACAGAACCTTATAAGGATACCTTTTTTTGGAGAAGAAATACTTCTATTATTAACTGGCAAATCAAATTTTCCTGACCAGGCTCGTACAGCAAGGCTTGGTATAAACTTACAGGTGCAAACAAGTGCAGGAACGTTCCTGGGGCTGTCCTATGTGCGAGAAAAGCAGAAAAGAAGTGCCTGCCACCTTTCCGAAAAAAACGCGTCACAACGTGGTTTGGTGCACGAGAAAACGTGTGCATTTGCAAATGTGTTAGGGTGCCATTGACACTTATTTCTACCGCCACACATCTGCTAAAGGGCAGTACATTTTTGGGTATGTTGGGAAAGTGCGCAAATTTTGCACACGTTTCCGACATGCATAGATATGATCCTAGCCTAAGTGGCCACCATCCTCCAATATTAAGGAAGCAGTTCGGATACAAGTGCTGCTTTCCCTGTGGTAATATGAGAATAAGGTCTTTGGCACACTTATGATCCTGTTGTTACAGGGCAGAAGAATACCTACTGGTTCACCACGTCACGTCCTCACAGGCCAGAGGCCTGCAGCAGTTAATGCAGAACTAATCACATTGATTTATTGGTTTCCCAAAACAGTTTGTAAGAGGGGCTTCGTGGTTGGCTAAATTTTGCGCCAAGTCCCTACCCCTGCTCCTGTCCTGCTAGAACACTGCTGAGGCCAAAACCTCTTCCCCGTTCCATGGCAGAGGCTTCCACATGACATTCCCGGCTTTCGACCTTTGCACTCCCAAAGAAAGAAATGTCCACAAAGTAGTTTGCTGCACTTTACTAAGGGAATTCTGGAAATGGCATAACAGTCGCATCACATTGACATACAACCCCGAGTCACTTGACATTACACAGTCATCCATTTAGTGGATGGTCTGCAGTAGTCACATGTGAAAACATATGCAGCACCTTGACAACCATCTCCCTTTTTAGTCTCTCCTTCCCTCGGGTCATTAGTACTCACAGGACTGTGCTCTTTGTAGTCACCTCCTCCTTAGGTACACTTCTTCTGGGACCCTCCAGGGAAGCAGCCTCACACAGGGAACTCTTGGCCTGGCCTGAAAGGCCTTTTGTAATCTGCCCTAGCCCCCACCCCCATAAGGGGCAAAAAGACTAGAGCTGGCTCTTCTTGGGTGTAGGTCTACTCCTCCTAGCCTACTGCCTTATCTAGAGCCTACACGTGCTTGTTACATCCACATAGGTCTAAGGTGTTTAGCTCCCATCCCCCATGTGCAGCTAGGGCCCCTGCCAACCTAGCTTATAACAGGGCACTGACCCATGTCATCACTGTAGAACAGTGGTTCTCAACCTTTTAGTGCCGTGACCCCTTGATAAAATTTTCCCAAGTTGTGGGGACCTCTAACATTAAAATTATTTTTATGGCATGGGTTGTCAGCACCCAAGGCAAGACAAGTAATTTGCGCCCCTAACCCACGGAAATGTAGTGCTCCATGAGTCCCCTCCACTCGTACTCTTGTTTTTTCTCTTATTCTTTCTCTCCCCTTTTCTTTCTTCCTCCCCCTCTTTTCCTCTCCCTTCCATGTATTCTCTATTTTTATTCCTTCTCTTACTCCTTGGCGGAGGGGGAATGGGATGAGTGGCAATGCTGGGGGGAGTTCTGATCAGCCAACTCAGGTGCTCTTGATCAAAGTCATCTGCTGATCTGAGAACTGTATTGGGGACTTTTAATGGTGACTCTAATCACAGGTAGTGTTACCCACTGTGTCTCCAACTTTGTGGTGTCTTGTAGCAGTGACACCTACGCTGAAATCAGGAGATAGGGTCTCCTCCAGCCCCTCCCACTTCACATTTCTCACCAGTCAGCGGACCTCTAGTCTCTGCCCCCAGCCATGCCGTGAACTGAATGGGTGGCAGCTAAGAGGCTGAGTGGGCGGCCGTGGGCTCCAGGAACAGCCCAGCTGGGTGGCCACCGGCTCCAGAGACAGCCCTGCTGGGCAGCCGCAAGAAGCGGGGAGAGTAGTGCAGGCTTCAGTAACAGCCCAGGATTTGGTGACCCCTGGCAAATTATCATTTGATCCCCGAGGGGGTCCCGACCCCCAGGTTGAGAACCACTGCTGTAGAAGGTCTCTGATGACCTGGCCATGATAACCTTACTTCCTGTAACCGGATACTATTCTAGTACAGAGCTACCTAGTGGCAAAGTAGTTAACTGCACCTGCCTACAAGTTACATTCAAGGCATGCTGTGAATGATAACTGTCACAGTTGCTTGTGCTCTCAACTGAAATGTCAAGCTATCAAAAGGCTGATGTCATAACTGATCACATGTGTAGCACTATCGCAACTGCAGATCAAACAGAGGCTAAAACTGCAGCTTCCTTGGTTGTAAAGGTAGGAGGGTTTAGTTCCACTTTAGAGAGCATCATATTGCTTATCCAGCCAATGAAAGAGTAACATGCAAGAAACAGGTGGTTATTTGTTTCAATCCTGTTGCTGGGGACAACTCCTCACTTGACAACCAGATTGCGGGTTTGCCATGGGCCTTCAATGAAGAATCTGATTGCTACAGGCAACAATGATCTGTTTTAGACACTTTGGGCTTAGTGGGAGCAAATTATTTTGCTTGTCATCTGTTGCAAGCATATTCTCCCTTTGATGTTTTGTTTTCACGTTCTTACCCAGATAGCAAAGATGACTTGCCACAAATTTGTGGCAGTGTTGAACTGTAAGGCCCCTTTCACACGGGACGGATCAGTAATGTTCTGCCCCGTAAACCTCCACTTTCCTTAGCGGGGATCGCTCCGTTGATCCCCGCTGAGCCGGCGGATGACAGGGCACACTGTGCAGGGACCGCCCTGTCAGATCTCTGCACTCCCCTATGGGGGGATCGGATGAACACGGACCGTCTGTCCGTGTTCATCTGATCCGCTCCGCAGACGGATAGAAAAATAGGAATTTTTCTATCCAGAAAAACGGAGCATTGCGGACACGGATGAGATCGGGTGTCAGCGGATGTTCATCCGCTGACACCCGCAATCTCATAGGGACCAATGTATGTCCCTTTTTCATCCGTAAACGGATGGATGAAAAAGCGGACATACGGTCCGCTGGTGTGAAAGGGGCCTAAGTCTTGTTAACGTGCTGCACATTTTCACTAGCAAGTTGTACACTTGCAGAGCACTTGAAGCAAAAGTACTAGTTGACACTTTTCAAATTTGTAGCAAATTTGCATGGCAAGTCTCTAGCAAGAGCAAAGTTGCAGTGGTGAGTCTACAGCAAGAGTTCTGCAAGTCTACAGCATGAAAATTCAGCCACAGTGACCCCTGTGGTGGGATGACTATTGCACAACATAACTGAACCAGAACTTGCAGCAGTCTTGCAGAATGTTTGCAAAGGAAGTTGATCTGGAGTCATGCAATGCAGACTTGCTGCAATTGTGCAACAAACATGTGAAGCCCGGCAAGTCTAGCAATAGCTTAGCAAGTCATTTTCAAACATGCAGCTCAATTGCTTGTCATTTGGGTATGGGAGCCTGACAAGGAAAAGCGATGTGGTTGCTAAGGATAATAAAAGCGGTTGTTCATTCAGGAATATCTTTGGGAGTTCAGTTTAGCTCAATAGCTCAATTAGGTCCCAATGCACAGGTGTTTTCCATAGTATATTGAGCATCCTTGTTTATGCTGCAGCAGCAGAGTCTAGCCCCCGACCTCCGGAGAGTCATAGGTTTGAAAATCTGGAATGTCAGTACTCGTCATTGGCACTATAATGAGGACTGATCACATCTTGCAGGGTTTGGCATGTGTCAGTATTGACATTCACATTTCCCAAATAGACCTATTTCTGTGAAATGCCTATGGAGCCCTAGGCGGCCATGAGAACTGCTGAAGGCATTCTATGGGAGCTTAGGGTGTAATAATGGGAAAGTGTAGTATATTTTCTGTGAGCATTTATTTTGAGTTATAATTGTAATTTTATATTTGATGCATTTTTTTATGTGACAATAATGTCTTTACATTCATGCTGTGCCATATTTCTATTATCGTATTAAATGTACAGATTTGTAGATTATCCACCAGAGGGCGACAGAGGCAACAGTTGATCAAAGTACATATGCCAATGCGAGAAATACTATAAGTGGGTTGCCATTACAGGCCTCCTCCTGAAAATACTAGTTGTCTGACTGTCTTATGCCGTTTACACACGATTGATTTTCTCGACGGTGAAAACACCGTCAAGAAAATCGACGGGAAAAATGAGGAACGGCTTGTTCCCCTACACAGGGCCGGTTTTCCTGACATTTTTTCTCTTGGTCGAGAAAAACATCCGTGTGTAGGCTCCCTGGCAGTGTTTCCCTATGGGAAAACTGCCGCGGAAAAAAATGCCGTGAATCACAACGAGAAAAATTAGAGCATGTTCTAATTTTTCTCGTCGTGATTCATGCCGTTTTTCTCGTTGGGAAAAATGATGAAAAGCCCACACACGGTCGTTTTTCTCGTCAAAGAGAAAAAATTTAATTTTTCCAGACGAGAAAAATGGTCGTGTGTACGCGGCATCAGGCCTCAGTGCTTAAGGTCCTCAAGCATAAAGAGAATGTCATAGGGTCATACGTCCTAATCTCTATAGGTCCAGGTACTAAAAGTACAGAAGTCAGAACAGCAACACAACAGCCGGGCAACTAACATTTTTGGCTAGATATTCCTCTTGTGACAGTTTTCCATTTATATAGATACACAGTGTTTTATGTGGAAGGACTCCAAAGACAACCTTGAATTAAAATTCCTATTTCTCTTCAATCAATGTGACAATTGTCAGCATTACTTAAGAGCCTTCTTTTTAGTTTAAAAATGTCTTCTTTCTTGCCATAAATAAAACAACCACTGCAGAAGCTTAGAATGGCTGGATCACATGTTCTCTGTCTATCAGGAGCAATGTGGGTGTTTGACATGATTTAAGCCCGCAGAGAAATTATGGATTTCAGTAAGAGGTCTGCCGTGCAGGTTTTCCGTATTAACCACTTGCCTACCGGGCACTTTTACCCTCTGCCTGCCCAGGCCAATGTTCAGCTTTCAGCGCTGTTGCACTTTGAATGACAGTTGCACGGTCATGTAACACTGTACCCATATGAAATTTTTATAATTTTTTTTTCACACAAACAGAGCTTTCTTTTAGTGGTATTTAATCAACAGTGGGTTTTTATTTGTTTGCTAAAATTTTGAAGACGCCCCCCCCCCCCCCCCCAAAAAAAAACGTTTTTCATAGTTTGTTATAAAATGTTGAAAACAAGTTTTCTCCTTCACTTAGGTACGCTGATGAGGCTGCACTCATGGGCACTTATGGGCACTGGTGTGCACTGATGAGGAGGCACTGATGGGCATTGATAGATGGCACTGATAGGAAGCACTGAAGGGCACTAATAGGCACTTATGAGGCTGCACTGATAGGCGCCACTGATGGTCATTGATAGGTGGTGCTGGTAGGTGGCACTGATGGCCACTGAGAGGTAGCACTGATAGGTGACACTGATTGGCACTGATAGGTGACCCTGATGAGGAGGCACTGATGGGCACTGATTGGCAGCACTGGTGGGCACGGATTGGCAGCACTGGTGGGCACTGTTGGGACTGCACTGATAATCGGAACACTGATAATCAGTGCCCTGATTATCAGTGTAGATGTCCCTTTAACACAAGCCGGTTATAGGCTCTCTTCTCCCTTCCTCATGCTGTCAGCGTGAGGAAAGGAAAGCCAATAACTGGCTTGTGTTTATGGTCGTAATTAGCTGTCATTGGACACAGTTAATCACGCGGTAAAGGGCCGCTGTGATTGGCCCTTTACTTCGATCTGTAATGAGCTGAGTCTGAAGGACTCACCGATAACAGAGCGCTCCTCCTGCGTCCATAGACGCCCTCCCCGTAAAGTAAGCCCATGCTGTAGCCATCTTTTGACTATAGCGTGGGCGGGAAGGGGTTAAAATCCACTGTTTCACTAGGGGAGGGGTCTCCAAAATTTTCAGTTAGAGGGCCGCATTGTGTATTTTACAAATACCTGTTAGCTGAAAAAAAGTCAGTATGATAAATGAACAAATCAAATGTAAATGAATACATTTTACTTACGGATGTTTTTTTTAATCAGAATGATTTGATTTAGATCAACAGAAAAAAAACTTCATTAAAACAAAGAAAATAAATTCCAAATAAACATGAGCCCATAAGATTTCCCTCTCACATCAGGGTCCCTATCAATGTCCTCCCTTACATCATGGTCCCCATCAGAGTCCCTCTTTACATCAGAGTTTCCCCTCATATCAGGGTCTTCATCAGAGTCCCTATATACATCAGAACGCCCATCATAGTCCCCCTTACATCGGAGTCCCTGCTTATTTCAGAGTCCCCATCAGAGCCACCTTACATCAGAGTCCCCCCTTACATCAGAGGACTAGATAAAATCTACAGTTTGGAGACCTCTTTTTTTTTACATGTAAAATAGGTGTCACTCCTGCACACAAATGCCCCACTTCCAAAAATCCAGGGTGCTTATCCAGTGGTGCAATAAACAGCGCACTTTTCAAGTGCACACAGTTCTTCTTTGTCAAGACACTTTTCTTTTTTTTTAATGCGGCATACAACAACTCATGGCATGTGTGATGTGGCATACTGCAGCGTGGGTCTATCTGCATCTACTGTACTTGTGCTCTAGGGTGCAATTAGAAATGAACAACACCACTCAGTACTATGTGTTGTGGGTGGGTGCGTTTTAGTGCCGTACTGGGGTGAGGTGCCCCATTGTGGCCTTAAGGTGTGGCACCCCCCACAGTGGGGCTAGACCCTTTTCCACTGAATTGGTCGACAGGGCCTTTTTCTGTAGGGGGTTAGATTGGGGAGGGTAGGCCCAACTCCCCTGTGGGGTTGTATCCTCCACCCTGTTCCTTTTCTTTTGGTGTGGGTGTGGGGTGGTATCATTCGGGGCTGGTTTCTTGGGGAAATTTCATGCCAGGTGGGGAGATAGAGTATGTGCTTTTTTTAGGGGGGCTAGCCTGGTGCCCACGCCAATTGTGAGGCCCGCCTTATTCCTCATACAGTCTTATATAAATATGCAGCCTTCGACCTCAGGGGGTTGTACCTGCAGGTATCACCCCAGAACCGATTTTTAGAGCTGGCTGTCAGCTTTCTTGTAATAACAACCGATGCTGCTAATCAGCCACTCGGCTATTTTTCCATGCAGCGGGAGGGGACGCCCCCCCCCCTCCCGCCACCTTCCGCGGCTCGTCCGGACTCTCCCGTCCCATCGGGAGGCCTAGGCGACCAGCCGACACTTCTGCCGGCTGGCCAGAGACCTGAACAAAGCCGCAATAAGCTTTGATCGAATCTAGTAACCTAGATCTAGTTAATATGAAAAAAGTGTAGCGCTTATTTTTATGCATAAGTCAGTTGTCAACTCATGTCAAATGTTGCAAACATATATATATATATATATATATATACATGAAATCTTAATTTTAATGACACCAAGTGACTGAGTGTGATCCGTGATTTTTTTTTTTGTAACAAACAAATCAGAACGAAGCAGTCTTCTATTGTGACCACACACAAATAACAGTCCAAAAGTGTAGAAAAAACTGCAAGGTTGAAATGAAGAAGAAGAATTCCACATGGATATGACCCACTTTGTGAAAGGATAGAAACACCACCACCGATATAAGGAGGAGGCTTACCAGATGGTGTTGACTTGGTGAGGTGTATACCACCCAAGTCAAAACAGGCTTGTATAATCAGTCAGCAAGATGTATCCAGCTGGTCCTGAATCCACATATCAGTTGGCCCTGCAAATTCCAATAAACACCAGGAAGTGTAAATACATGTAGTCTTGTTGGAGCCAGAGATACGGTAACCACATAACATGCGTAATGGGAAAAAAACTTGCATAGTGTGATACCGTACAAGGTAGTATTTATTAAAAAGATTAAAAATGAACACTCACATTTGGAAGAACGTCATAGGCATATCACAAAGTGCAAGAGCGATGTGTGTGAATGGGTCCACCCAACGCGTTTTAACTAAACAGTCATCATCTGGGGTCTAGATCTAGTTAACTGGAGACTTAAAGGCACCAGATAAAAATAAAATAAAAAATGTCATTATTCAAAACAGCCAAACTTGCAGTTTTGAATGCTTTTAAGTGCAAAGGAGGGATTGGGGGTCTTATGGACCCCCAATCCCTCCATAAAGAGCACCTGTCACTGCTTATTACTGTCACAAGGAATGTTTACATTTGTGACAGCAATAAAAGTGATAAAAAAATTTAAGGGACCGTGTACAAAAATAAAAAAATAATAATAATAAAAAAAATGAAAGCGCCCTATCCCTCCTATCATGCGCAGAAGTGAAAGCATATGTAAGTCACGCCCGCAAATGTAAACATTATTCAAACCACACATGTGAGGTGTCGCCACGATCATTAGAGTGAGAGCAATAATTCTAGCACTAGACCTTCTCTGTAACTCTAAAAAGGTAACCGTTAAAATATTTTAAAGTGCCACCTATTGAGTTTTTTATGTACCTTAGTTTGTTGCTATTCCATGAGTGTGTGCAATTTTAAAGCATGACAGGTTAGGTATCTATTTACTCAGCGTAGCATCATTTTTTAATTCATAAAAGTGTATTTTTTCCACAATAATTGCGTTTGAAAGACCGCTGCGCAAATACAGTGTGACATAAAATATTGCAACGACCACCATTTTATTCTCTAGGGTCTCTGTTAAAAAAAAAAATATATATAATGTTTGGGAGTTCTAGCAAAAAAATACTGATTTTAACTTGTAAGCAAAAAGTTTCAGAAAAAGGCTTAGGCGTGAAAGGGTTAAACATGTTAATGGCAAAAAGTGAAAAGAAACTGCGCTTAAAGTGTGAAAACCGGGCAAGTGAATCAAATGCCTGGAAAAAATATAAGGGGAAAGCAGCAACTATTCTGAAAACTGTCATCAGTGTATACTAAATAGAAAAAAATATATAGTCGTGCTAGCTTATGAACTTGAACATAAGCCCACCACTGGGTGATTGGAAAAATCCAAATAACAACAGTGATAAATCATGTAAAATACTCATTAAAGAACAGTGTATGATCTAAGTGAACAAATAATTATCAATAAAGTATATTAGATGTGAAAAAATTAAAAATATGAAAATTAATTTTATCCAACATACTATAAAAAAGCAAAATTCATATATCAAAGTCCATAATATGGAAAAAACACCCGTGAAGAAATGTCCAAAATGAAGAAAAAAGGAAGGGATTCAGATCTTCTTAAACTTGTAATCCGTGACTTGCACCACCACCAGTAAAAATTCCTGCTTACCAAACAGCGGTGGTCCCCTATGACGGAGGACCTCAAATAGCCTCAAGTGGTACTCAGTTAAACCTCCAAAATCCAGCATGTAATGAACCTCAGTTATTGTAATGGCCCGACAACTCATGTAGCATCATGCAGATGTTCAACATAAACATGGAAAGAAGGAGGGACACTAGATAGTGTAAAATCCTTGATGTACATTTATTTAAATAATAAAAACATACTCACAAGAGCAGTTAAAAAGACAGCCTTAAGATGTATCAGCGCCGACCGGTCAAAGGCGCTGGCACACAAACACGTCCGTGGAAACCGAGCAGTGGAGGGTGACGTCAGCACAAAGCCCGTATCCTGCCCTACGCGTTTCGTGAAAATTCACGTCGTCTCGGGGCACCGGAGCATGTGACTGTGACGTCATGAGAAGCCTATATTAATGCGGAGCGGAGCGAACAGCCAGTATTACAGCGGAAGGAAGCGACGCGTCAACATCGAGGAGGAGAAGAGAGAAGAAGACGGCGACGGGAAGACCGGCCCCTCCACTAGCAAAAGAGCTACAAGAAGGTAGTGGAGGGGCCGGCAGAAGGACAACGGAGAGCCGGACGAGACGACGGGAAGACCGGGCCTCCGCTAGCAAAAGAGCTGGAAGAAGATAGCGGAGGCCCGGCGGAAGAAAGAACCGGAGAGCGGGAGAAAAACCGGAGAGCGGGAGAAGAAGAAGGCGATGGAGAAGACCGGGCCCCGCTAGCAAAAGAGCTGGAAGAAGATAGCGGAGGCCCGGCAGAAGAAAGAACCGGAGAGCGCGGAGACCCCCGAATTCGGAAGAAGACCCCCGGAGCTGTGCAATAAATTAATTTAAAAAGCGTTGTGTTTTTTCTTGACATTTTTTTTCCACCAGGTGAATGGGTAGGGGTACGATGTACCCCATACTCATTCACATAGGGTGGGGGGCCGGGATCTGGGGGCCCCCTTATCAAGGGGGGGCTCCCGGATTCCGATAAGCCCTCCGACCGCAGACCCCGACAACCAACGGCTAGGGTTGTCGGGAAGAGGCCCTGTCCTCATCAACATGGGGGCAGGGTGCTCTGGGGTGGGGGGGCCGCAGGTCGCCCCCTGCCCCAGAGCACCTAACCCCCCATGTTGAGGGCATGCGGCCTGGTACGGTTCAGGAGGGAGGGGGGGCCACTTTCTCGTCCCCCCCTCTTCCCCTGCAGCCTGCCAGGTTGCGTGCTCGGATAAGGGTCTGGTTTGGATTTTGGGGGGGACCCCTACGCCGTTTTTTCGGCGTAGGGGTTCCCCTTCAAATCCAGACCAGACCCAAGGGCCTGGTATGCTCCTGGAGGGGGAAGCCATGCTGTTTTTTTTTTAATTTGGTGTGGAGTTCCCCCTCAAGATCAGCACAGAACAAGTCGCATGCCAAAGTCGGATCATGCAAGACTGCGGTCCGACTTTGATCCGACTTCAATGATAGTCAATGAGCTGAAGTCAGATCAAAGTCGGACCAAAGTAGTACAGGGAACATTTTCAAAGTCGGACCGACTTGTGTCGGACCAGTTAAGACGGCTCCCATAGGGAAACATTGATTTTCACACGTCATGCGACATAAGCTCCCAATGTCGGAGCGTTTGTCGGACAAGTGTGAACCCGGCCTTATGGGATGGCTGGTGATGCGGCAGTGATACAACAAGGTGAGGGAAGTGGCGGCAGAAGGTGACTGGATGCCTACTAACAGGCGTTGCCATGATGGATCTGAAATAACAGGTGCTCTTTAAATGTAAGGACTTAGGCCTCATGCCCACTGGCGTTTTTACAGCTGCGTTTTTTGCAGCTTAAAAACGCCTGTCCATGTTATTGGAAATATTTATTTTTTATTTTTTATTTATTTTTTTGAAAAAAAAAAAAACGTCGGAGCTAAAAACGCGACCGCGCGTTAGTGCGCGTTTTTTGCGCGTTAGTGCGCGTTAGTGCGCGTTTTTGCGCGTTTTTTGACGCTCGCGTTTTTTCCTGCCAAATTCTGACGCTGAGGAACGCACTGGCCCTGGGTTTTTTTTACAGCTTACAAACGCCTATGCTCTTTACAGCTCAAAAACGCCTAGGTGGGCATGAAGCTATAGACTAACATGGACAGGCGTTTTTAAGCTGTAAAAAACACTCAAAAACGCGGCTGAAAAAACGCCCGTGGGCATGAGGCCTTATTCTTGCTGGTAGTTAGAATCTTTAATATTTGCAAACAAAATGAAGGTTTCCTATTTAGAATAATATGCTCCCAGACAGCAAGCAATTGAGCTGCAAGTTTGAAAATGACTTGCTAAGCTATTGCTAGACTTGCCAGGCTTCACAAGTTTGTCCGCATTGTATGACTCTAGATCAACTTTCTTTGGAAACATTCTGCAAGTTCTGGTTTAGTTATGTTGTGCAATAGTCATCCCACCACAGGGGTCACTGTGGCTGAATTTCCATGCTATAGACTTGCAGAGCTCTTGCTATAGACTCACCACTGCAACTTTGCTCTTGCTAGAGACTTGCCACACAAATTTGCTACAAATTGGAAAAGTGTCAACTAGAACTTGCCTGTGAAAATGTGCAGCAAGTTAACAAGACTTACAATACAACACTGCCACAAATTGGTGGCAAGTTATCCTTGCTATCTGGGCTCTCAGGTTAGTAAAACAGCTATATCAGAACCAATGTAATCATACAGTTTGTAGTGTACATAGATTTTCAAAACAATGGGATAAAGGGATATTCCTGAACTTTGTTTTATCTCATGGTTACTGTGAAATTGTGTGAATGAATCAATGCAGGGCATGTTATCTCAGCTTGCAGAGCTTGGATTCATTGAATGAGTTTACCAAAAATCTAAATATTGCAGAGTATACAGCCTCATGCTACATAACTAAGCTCCATTTCATGCTGAATAAACTAAATTATTAATGTATCTTAAATAGAAAATGATCTTTTACTCCAAAATAATTTTATTAAAATAAGTTTAATAAAAATTAATATATATATATATAATATATATATATATTTAAATCATTGATTTTTATTCACCCTGATGGTACGTAATGAAAACAATTCATTTTATTAAAACATATCAATAGCATGTTAATTTATGGAGGGGAGGAGGAACCAGTAAAGACAAAATATAAGCTGATTAAACTTCAGGTTTAAACAATAGAGGGCTATCTTGCCATGAAGGTCCTCCTTCAAGAACTTCTTGTTATGGGATGTCAGCTGTCTCTCAGTTGTGTTCCTGCATTGTCACTATGTCACACATATGTATGTTTGAGACTAAAAGCAGACACATGGGCCTCCACTCATGGTTCGGCCGCTGCAACCTTATAAAGATGTGCATTCTGACCAAATTCCTCTACTTACTACAGGCACTTCCCATCTCTATCCCGGCAGTGTTCTTTAACCCTTTCCATACAGGGCTTTTTATACCACTTCAATACCGGGCCTATTCTGGCACTTCTCTCCTACATGTACAAATCATCATTCTTTTGCTAGAAAATTACTCAGAACCCCGAAACATTATATATGTTTTTTTTAGCAGACACCCTAGGGAATAAAATGACGGTCGTTGCAACTTTTTATCTTGCACGGTATTTGCGCAATAATTTTTCAAATGCCTTTTTTGGGGGAAAAAATGGTTTCATGAATTAAAAAATAACAAAACAGTAAAGTTAGCCCAATTTTTTTGTAAAATATGAAAGCTTATGTTACGCCGAGTAAAAAGATACCTAACATGTCACGCTTTAAAATTGCCTACACTCATGGAATGGCGCCAAACTTCGGTACTTAAAAATCTCCATAGGCGACGTTTTGAAATTTTTTACAGGTTACCAGGTTAGAGTTACAGAGTAGGTCTAGTACTAGGATTGTTGCACGCGCTCTAACGCACGCGGCGATACCTCACATGTGTGGTTTGAACAGCGTTTACATATGCGAGCGGGACTTACGTGTGTGTTCGCTTCTAAGCGCGAGCTATTGGGGACGGGCATTTAAAAAAAAAAATTATTATTTTTTTTTTTTTACTTATTTTTTTTTATTTTAACTTTTTTTTTACACTTTTTTTTTTTTTTGATCACTTTTATTCCTATTACAAGGAATGTAAACATCCCTTGTAATAGGAATGTGTGTGACAGGTCCTCTTTATGGAGAGATGCGGGGTCAATAAGACCCCACATCTCTCCTCCTAGCTGGAAAGCATGAGATCGTGAAAAAAATTTCACTGATCTCATACTTACAGCCGCAATGGCGGCTTTGTTTACATTTGAGGACCCGGGCGTGACATCATCACATCGCGCCCGGGCCTCCGACGATCATAGAGATGACTGGTGACCATCTGGTCACCAGTCATCTCTATGCTCATCACGTGACCCACCACCGGCGCGACGATTCTCTCCGGGTCCCCGATTGCACGGGAGAGCCCGGAGAAGCACCGGATGGCGGCGGGAGGGGGGGATGTCCCCTCCCGCCACCTATAAAAACGATCAAGCGGCGGAACCGCCGCTATGATCATTCTTATAGTGCGCAGGATCGCCG
Source organism: Rana muscosa (assembly GCA_029206835.1). Lineage (NCBI taxonomy): Eukaryota > Metazoa > Chordata > Amphibia > Anura > Ranidae > Rana > Rana muscosa. The sequence continues at coordinate 112,249,259 of CM055118.1, forward strand.
GCTGCAAACAAGGATATCTGAATGATGCCTCTAGCTGGAGACATCATTCAGATATCCCCCCTCAAACCCAGGACGTCATATGACGTCCACCCGGAGGGAGAGAGGGTTCCTGCCGGCGTCATTCTGCTATGGCCCGGTATGGAAGGGGTTAAACAAGTACACAGTCAAACATGGGAGAAAGAAAACGGGACAATAACGGTGCTGATAGATTAGTACTGAACACAATGGAAAACTCAATTACCAATTGGTAAAAAGGTATACAGTAAATGTTATTAACAATTTATACAAAATTGGTAAAAATATGTGCAGTGTCACTAATTAATTTCACAATAGGGTAATTCCAAAGATGGTGGTTGCATCAGTGTTCAACTGAGAGGATCATACATAGTCCCAACATGTTTCGCCCATTGGGGCTTCGCCAGTACTAATGTATCAGCACCGTTATAGTCCCGTTCTCTTTCTCCCATGTTTTTCTATAATAATTTGGGATGAGGTGCGTTATATTAGGTGTCTACCCATAGCCAGACCACAAAACCACTATAAGTACACAGTCAGTTTAACAAATTTATATGGGTGAATAAGAACCTGAGGCTACCCCGTACCCTAGTCTCCCTGCCAAAGATCAGCGATGGTCTTGCGGTCCCTGATGTGAAGAAATATTACCAAGCTGTACAACTGGGTAGGATCATAGCCTGGTACCGTCATTCAGACCTGAAATTATGGACACCTCGAACAAGCTCAAACACACATACCCCTGCAGGGAGCTGTTTGGGGTTTCGAACATCTCCCGGCTGGCGTCAAAAAACACCCACTGATAGGGACGACACTCCGCGTGGGGACACAAACACTCCTCACACAGTCGCTATCCACACCTAACTCCCCCCTATACCCCATTATAGGGAACCCAAAATTTCCGCCAGGCCTAGACCCCCAGATCAAGAACGTCTTTACGAATATAAACTGTACACAAGCAAGGCACTTCTTGGTGAATGACTACTGGCCCTCCTTAGAAACATTAAGGGATGACATGGGCAACTTTAAACTGCCGTTTTGGACGGCGGTCCAACTAAGACATTTCCTCATGTCCATATCTAACCCGCAAGGGTTTAACAAGCCCCTCACCACCTTTGAGGTCCTATGCTCGGAGGAAGACGTGCTCCCAAGGACACTGTCCATCATGTACAACCTCCGGATTTCCCCGACGGACAGCACACACCCGTCCTATCTGAATAAGTGGGAAAAAGACCTAAACCGTACATTCACTCCGAGCCAGACCCAGCGTATCATAACGTTTGCCCTGAAGTCTTACATCTGTACGAAAGTACAGGAAACGAATTATAAGCTCCTGACACAGTGGTATTTGACCCCGCATGCCCTACAAACCTACTACCCGAACACCTCTGCATTGTGCTGGAGGTGCCAGAGGGACAGAGGCACGTTGTTGCACATATTCTGGTCATGCCCGAAGCTGTCCCACTTCTGGTCTACAATCAGATCTACCATTCAGAAGTTTACGGAATACACTATCCCAGATGACCCGGCATTCTTCTTATTACACGTAAACACAATATCACCTAAGAGGTACAAAAAATCTATTGTGCGCCACCTGTTGAACGCCGCAAAATCTTGTATCCCACTCCAATGGAAAAGTCCAACCCCTCCAACGGTAGCTAGCTGGATCCGGAGAGTAGAGGACATTAGTACAATGGAAGACTTAGTGCTCACCGCGCGGCAACAACAAGACATATACAAAGAGACATGGGCGCCATGGCACCAGTTCATCTTCTCGTCAGAAGGTACCGCCCTTAGGACTTCTTGAGGAAGCCACTATTACATTTACAGTTGAACACAGAGGCCGTCCTGACTCAACCAGGACTTCCTGATACTCTTCCCATGTCTGTCTCCCCCCTCTCCCAGTCCCCTCCTTGGTTTCTCCCCCCCCCCCCGTTTTTTTCCCTACTTGGCCCCCCCTCCCTTCCCGACCCCCCGCCCCTGGAGATGGAGCTCCGCCTGGATGGGGTGGGGGGGTGCGGAGACAAGGAGAGACCAAGGCCTTCGTCGTCTCCGACTGGAGGACTTTCTGATGGAGAGGGCCCTCTGCGGCCTCACAGTGTCACTCACAGGGGTATTTGTCGATAGATATGCATCAAAATTGTATGAGACTGTACAAGAACCCTGTCTTATTCCTCCCTCCTCGTGATGATGTTGATAATGTCCCCCCCCCCTCCCCCTCCTTCTTTCTTCTCTCTTTTATTGGTTTTTAAATGTCCCTTTATGTATGTTTGTACCGATTTGTCTTAGCCCATGTTGGGCATTAATAAAAATTATATTTGAAAAAAAAAGCAGACACATGACATGCAGACATGGTCCACCATCAGGAAGCAGGTCCAGAGCAATGATGTGCAGCTGACGCTGGAGCAAGTGCATGTAGACAGGAAGTGGCTGAAAGAAGCCAGAGGAGATCAGCAGAAGTTTAAAAACAGTATTAAAAAAAACACAGTACTAATTTTAGGCCAGTTAGGGTTTATAGCTACTCTAAATTTATCACTTTCATATATACGCACATTACAAACTGTTAACTAGGAGACGCCTAGCATTCATCTGGGATAGCATGCAAAATTAATTAATTCTCTAAGACATCCTCCATACAGTGTACACAGGCATTTGACCATGATTCCGTACATTTAAACCGCCCGACGCGTTCCCCGTAAAGTGCATTAGACCTCGTATATTGCTTCAGTTGAGCTCCATGCACCCTGCGGTGAATATATTTCTTAGCAAACAGAACCGTTATCACTGAGTAGAAACGAAAATTTCAAATTAAATTTGTGCGGAGATTCACTTCAGTGATTCTGGCATTCCAGAAAAAAAAAAAGGCAGAGGAGACTCAGCAGGTTTTCTGTAAACAAGCAAAGATGAGTCCTGTCTATGTAGCCGTGTTAATAATTTATTAATGGTTTAAAAAAGCACCTAAGTCTAATTAGGAAGTAGGATGGTGTTTGAAAGGAGGCCCGAGCTCCTAGTTCATGCTGCATTGGATGAAGACGAGCTTGTGTTTTTAGAGCTGCACTGCCTTAAAGTGGTTGTAAACACTAGAAAAAAAAAAGAAGCATACTAGCTCATTATGAATTACTTACCTTACATCAAAGCCCCCGCAGCAGTCCTCGTACCCCTATCTGGCCAGCGACATCGCTCCCGGAGTTACTTCCGGGTATCGCAGGCTCCGGCGCTGTGATTGGCCGGAGCCGCGATGACGTCACTCCCACGCATGCGAGCGGGAGCCGCCGGTAACCGCAAACTCATTGAAGCAAGGGCTTCAGTGCACATGTGCCGATCACATCGGCACATGCAGATACAGGCGATATCTCCTAAACCGTGCAGAAATTTGCTCAGGAAACCCCTAGTAGCCTCTATAAGAACCCCAGGGTTTGATGGAACCCTAGTTGTAAAAGGCTGCTCTATAAGGTAAGGGGCACTCTGTAGATAAAAACAAACTCTGCAGCATTGACTAAAGTTGGATAATGCTCTTGCCAGGGTGGATTTGATTTAAATCAAGTTCATTTAAATCACAATTTAAATTATGATTTAAATCACTAGAAAAAGGCTTAATTTAAATCAACTTGATTTAAAGGGGTTGTAAACCTTTGTGTTTTTCCATCTTAAAGCGGAGGGACACCCAGAAAAAAAATTTACATTAAAAATCCTAAAAAACAAGAAAAAAATTAATAGAATTTTTTTTATTTTTATACTCACCCGAAATGCCTGTTGCTATGCGGAAGTCCCCTAATCTGCCTCTAATGTGCCTCTTCTCATCCGCGGTGGGTCTCCTTCCGCTTCCTCTTCTTGTGAATGGGGCGCGCTGCCTTCTGGGAACTGTGTGTATCCCAGGAGCCAATCACAAAGCGCCGTGCGAGTGGCGCATGCGCAGTAGGAAACGGGCAGTGAAGCCGTAAGGCTTCACTGCCTGTTTCCCTTAGTCAGGATAGAGGAGCCGTGCTCTGCCAGCAGCGATCGATCTCCGTGGCGGGACCGACATCGCGGGCGAGTAGGACAGGTAAGTGTCCTTATTAAAAGTCAGCAGCTACACTGTTAGTAGCTGCTGACTTAAAAAAAAAAAAAAAAACAAGCTGCACCTCCGCTTTAATGCATCCTATGCATTAAGGTAAAAAAACAACTTGCAGTGTCCCGCCCCCCAGCCCCCCCACCCGTTTTATTTACCTGAGCCCTGAATTTCGGTGGGCACATCCCCGCTGTCGCTCTCTCCACGGCTTCCTGGCTCTTGATTGCATAGATTGATAGCAGCGCAGCCATTGGCTCCCACTGCTGTCAATCAAATCCAATGACGTGGGCATGCCTTGAATGTAACTGTTTTGGGAAACATTTGGATTAAAGATGGAAGCTCATTGGTTGCCATGCACAACTTCTCCAGATTCTGTCTGCTCCATTTTTGATAAATTCCCCCCATTGTAAGCAGACTCTAAGAACAATAAGTGATTACGTTTTACTGCTTGGACCATCTGGTGCCCACCCTGCTACCACCCTCCTAACAACCCATTTCTTAGTGATCATAGAGTCCACATACATTGTTTCCTTTTTTCTCATGATGAAGGAGGCGGAATTAAAGCTGGCCCCCATTTGTCTTTGGAATAAACTTATATTTGGAGTCAAACATTACGTTGTTGCACTTCAATTTCAGACTTCTTTCATCTTCATTACAACCTAGGGAGATCATGGAAATCTTTTAGGTGTGGAAGCTGCCACCCCAATATCCAGACCACTTATTGTTACAACACCATTGTACTATTGGATTATAGCAATACCATAAAGATTTTACATATAACAAGACTCAATGGTTCCGGCATCTGTTATCCTCTACTAAGTACTGCTCTACTTCATGAATTTCCATCGCAATGACCCAACGATTGATTGCAAAGCTCATACAGACTGGAGCATTGCATCATTTGGGCCATGATTTTCCTTACTCCGACAAGCTTTGTTGTAGGGACTTTGTTGTAGGGACTGAATGTGGACAGGCCCTTTACATCATCAGGTTAAATGCAGAAGCAGTGGTAGTTGCTGGTCCTGCATCGTATGTGATGACATCGGCTAGAGGAAGGCTTATGCCCCATACACACGACCGGTTTTCCTGTAGGAAAAAGTCTGATGAGAGCGGGAATCCCAACCATGTGTATGCTCCATCAGACTTTTTCCCACAGGAAAACTGTCGGAAAATAAAATAGAGCAGGATCTCTTTTTTCCCATCAGGAAAAAATCCTAGCGATAAAAACCGTTCGTCTGTATGCTTTTCCGACGGGAAAAAAAAACACGCATGCTCGGAAACAATTCAACGCATGCTCGGAAGCATAGAACTTCATTTTGTCGGCTTTTTGTAGTCTTTTACGTCACTGCGTTCTTGGCAGTCAAAAGTTCACTGGACTTTTGTGTGACCGTGTGTATGCAAGGCAGGCTTGAGAGGAAAACCATCGTTTTTTTTCCGACGGGAAAACCGCTCGTGTGTACGGGGCATTACTCAAGGGTTCGGATAACGGGGAGGAGGCATTTATGTTTTTAGACCACCCTCAATTCTGCCTTTAAGTGAACCAGTTTGTGGTTTAATCTGGTAACTAGCAACAAGGCTGAAATATAGGTAGGGAAATACACTTAGATAAATTTGATACCCCAAAAAAAAAAAAACGTTCTGTTATGCAGATAATTTTAATATCCTCCTTCTTCCTGGACATTGTTGGGCCACAGCTTTATTATGGTTTGCCAGAGAAGTCCAGGAGATGGCTGGACCTGAAGTCGCTATTTGCATAATGACATGCAAATGGTTTCATGGCCCCAGGATGCTCTACAACAGCCTTTCTCATCCTTTTTTAACAACCTTTTTTAGTCGCGGGAAATATATCTACAGCTGATGGTACATTAGCGTCAACCGTAAGTTGAGAGAGAAGAGTAAGTAAAAGAATAAGAAATGTTGAATCCTTATGCCGCGTACACACGATTGGAATTTCCGACAACAAAACCGTGTTTTTTTTCCAACGGATGTCGGCTCAAACTTGCCTTGCATACACACGGTCACACAAATGTTGCTCGGAAATTCCCGAACGTCAAGAACACGGAGACGTACAACACTACGACGAGCAGAGAAAAATTAAGTACAATGATTCTGAGCATGCGTCAAATTGATTCCGAGCATGCGTAGGATTTTTGTGCGTTGGAATTGGATACACACGATCGGAATTTCGGACAAGAACTTTTGTTGCCGAAAAAATTGAGAACCTGCTCTCAAACATTTGTTGTCGGAAATTCCGACAGCAAATTGCTGATGGAGCCTACACACGGTTGGAATATCCGACCAAAATCTCACATCGAACATTTGGTGTCGGAAATTCCGATCGTGTGTACACAGCAGAGCCGCACGATTCTGGCTAAAATGAGAATCACGACTTTTTTGCCTAGAAGATAGATCACGATTCTCGCAGCCTAACACCATCTTTCACATTAAAACAAAAAAAATTGGGCTAACTTTACTGTTTTGTTTTTTCTTATTTTTTTTATTCATTGAAGTGTATTTTTCCCCAAAAAATTGCATTTGAAAGACCGCTGGGCAAATACAGTGTGACATAAAATATTGCAGCAATTGCCATTTTATTTCCTAGGGTCTCTGCTAAATTATATATAATGTTTGGGGGTTCCAAGTAATTTTCTAGCAAAAGTATTGACTTTAACTTAAGAAACAAGTGTCAGAAAAAGATTTGGACTTTAAAGTGGATGTAAACCCACTCTCATCCTTTCTGAACTACTGCCATAGTGCTGATCTATAAGGATATAGATGCCTCCTGCATGCATCCTAATCTGTCAAATGTCTCCCCTCTGTCTGTTATAAGACCTGAAAAACTGCAGATTCTGTGGGTGGATCTGTTGTCTGGAGCTCGGTGGGTGGAGTCGTGATGTCAGTAGGCTCCCCGCCCACCTCTACACTCCCCTTGTCAACATGCATTTTCTCCTGTGTATTCCTTCTGCTATGATCACTAACATCCAGTCAAAATCCAGAAAAGTAACCACATGACTTCAGAAAAGGAGTGGAGGTGGGAATTAAAAAATAATGCCTGTCTAAAGCTAGTGCACGAGATATGTAAATAACCTGTCACTCAAAGAAAGGGGGCGGAACGGACAAAGGTAACTCTCTTTGTCCGTTTTATCCCACTGAACAATAAAAGAGGATTGCTCAGAGCTGGATTAACTCTTTGTAGCAAGACCTGGCACAAATGATAGGAAATCTTATACTCTACATTGTGACAGCAAAAAAAAAAAAAAATTTGGGTTTACATTTAGTGGTTAAACTTCCTGCATTTACACACAGACGTTTGCTCTGAGAAGGAAGTTATTTACAATGTTTCATGTTGTTACAAACTTGGCAGAATGCCTGGATTTTTTCTTTACACACAGAAGTTTATCACTTTGATCTAAGAACTAAGCATTAGTTACAATGTTTCCTGTTAAAAACTTGGCAGACTGCCCGATATTTTCTTTTGACAGCTGAGTGAGCAGATAAAGTCTCTCCACTTGTTATATGAAGGAATCGGCAAACTCTGCATTGGACATCGTCAGGGGTGTTGAATCGAGATCACAATTTTTTAACGATTAATTGTGCAGCTCTAGTATGCGGCATTAGTGTATTATGCAAGGGTTCCCTCACATTGGTGGTCAGTAGAGAAGTGCCGCCTTACAACAGCAGCGGTCAGCATAGTGCCTCCTTACATTGGTGGTCATAGTAGTAACCCTTTACATTAGTGATTAGTGAAAAAGGCCTCCTTACACTGGTAGTCAGTGGAGAAGGGGCCCCTTAGTTTGGTGGTCAGAGGTAGAAGGACCCCCTGACACTAGTGCGCAGTGCCAAGCATGTCTCCTTACAGAAAGTTAAAAAGACCATTGGTGTTAGTCATTACTTATCCGAGAGGAGAAATTTGCTCATTGCTCAGGAAACCCCTAGTAGCCTCTGTAAGAACCCCAGGGTTTGATGGAACCCTAGTTCAAAAAGGCTGCTCTATAAGCTTAATCTGTGTAGGTGAAGCCATCTGCACCTGGTATTCAGACTTCCTGGTAGCTTGCCAGCATTAGACTACTTACACATTTGCTTTAAAGGGGTTGTAAAGGAAAAAGTTTTTTCACCTTAATGCATCCTATCCTATGTTTTACTTACCTGAGCCCTCGAAATTCCCCCGCTCGCCCCCGACATCCTGCTCTTTTCTCTGCCTGGCCGTTGATTGGCTACACTGGATGGATTGAAAGCAGCGCAGCCATAGGCTCGCGCTGCTGTCAATCACATCCAATGACGCGGCGCGCCGGGGGGCGGGGCCAAGTGATACAGTGAGCTGCAATAGCCGCTGGCTGTATCACGGGAGCGCGCCCGCAAGAACTCATCACCATGCGAGCTTGCTCGCATTAAGGTGGTGAGTTCTTGCGGGGAGAAGCTGAGACAGCCGCCGAGGGATTCCAGAGGACACCGTTCGGAGCCACTCTGTTCAAAACGAGATGCACCGTGGAGGTAAGTATAACATGTTTGTTATTTTTTTTATTTTTTTTACTTTTTTTTCTTTACAACCCCTTTAAAAATATCATTAAGTCTATTCTGATATCACGAGTCATTGGCAGAACGGGAAAATAGAAGCTTATTCCCACTGAAGTACATGGATATGTGTGTAATTACCCGTGTAGAAATCAGTTTAACGTCCAGATACATTTTTACCCTACTTTCCAATTATTATTTTAAGCTTGCCCTTTATAAAATTCTATTTGCATCGATTGTAACTCAAGGCTAACTATACAGTGCATATTTGGTTTACACAATGTCAAATAATACTGTGCATACCTCTGCCTGTAATTATATGTAAAAAAAATATTCAAGAGATTTATGGGGTGATTCAGCTAGGCAGTGCAAGGTGCAATGGAACTCCTCTCTTAATTGATCTATCTGCTATTTGTTATGTTCTGCATATAGTTATTACCCTTTAGACTGAGTTATTGAAAAAGTGCTATTCATAGCAATGCTGTGCTGTTTGTTACTTTATACAAGCTTCAGCAATGGTTTGGAGAAATGAATACTGGTAATGGCAGATTTGAATTCCTTCAGCGGTTTTGTACCCTTTTAGACAAAATCTGTCTAATAGATTAATAGACAAAAGGACGGACAAATTGACCAATTAAGAGACAGATCCCTGTGTTTGTGTATCTCCTAGAATTTTCACCTTGGACTCATCATACCCTGCACTTATTTGATATAATCCTGCCATCAACGTCAGAACAGATTGAAACTGTTTTTAACCTTGTTTTTTTAAAGTGACTGTGTCATAGGGAAAAAAAAAGAAACAGCAACGCTTGTAAAGAAAGATACAGAAGTAGTTGTAAATGAAATATGAACACAGTATATTTCTCTATAGCAGTGGTCTCCAAACTGTGGCCTGGGGGGCCAGATGTGGCCCTTTGCTTGCCTTTATCAGGCCTTTGGAACATTATTCCTCCTACTGATACAAGGCACTATTCCAACCACTGACCCCAACTGCAGAGCCCTATTCTTCCTACTGACACCAATCATGAGAGGGCATTCTTTGCCCTGATACCAACAATGATGGGGCACTATTCCTCCCAATGACACCAATGATGGTGCACTATTTCTTCCCCTATTACCAACAATGGAGCATCATTCCTCCCAATGACACCAATGATGGTGGACTATTCCTTCCCTTATACCAACTGCAGGGCCTTATTCGTTCTAATGACACCAATGATGGGGCACTAGTCCTTGCCCTAATACCAACAGTGTGGCACTATTACTCCCAGTAACACCAATGATGGCAACTATTCCTCCCAATGACACCAATGATGGCGACTATTCCACCCAATGACAGGGCATTATTCTTCCCAATGACACCAATGATGGTGCACTATTCCTTCCAATGACACCAATGATGGTGCACTATTCCTCCCAATGACACCAATGATGGGGCACTATTCCTCCCAATGACACCAATGATGGGGCACTATTCCTCCCAATGACACCAATGATGGGGCACTATTCCTCCCAATGACACCAATGATGGGGCACTATTCCTCCCAATGACGCCAATGATGGTGCACTATTCCTCCCAATGACACCAATGATGGTGCACTATTCCTCCCAATGACACCAATGATGGGGCACTATTCCTCCCAATGACACCAATGATGGGGCACTATTCCTCCCAATGACACCAATGATGGGGCACTATTCCTCCCAATGACACCAATGATGGTGCATTATTCCTCCCAATGACACCAATGATGGTGCACTATTCCTCCCAATGACACCAATGATGGGGGCACTATTCCTCCCAATGACACCAATGATGGTGCACTATTCCTCCCAATGACACCAATGATGGGGCACTATTCCTCCCAATGACACCAATGATGGGGCACTATTCCTCCCAATGACACCAATGATGGGGCACTATTCCTCCCAATGACACCAATGATGGTGCATTATTCCTCCCAATGACACCAATGATGGTGCACTATTCCTCCCAATGACACCAATGATGGTGCATTATTCCTCCCAATGACACCAATGATGGTGCACTATTCCTCCCAATGACACCAATGATGGGGCACTATTCCTCCCAATGACGCCAATGATGGTGCACTATTCCTCCCAATGACACCAATGATGGTGCATTATTCCTCCCAATGACACCAATGATGGTGCATTATTCCTCCCAATGACGCCAATGATGGTGCACTATTCCTCCCAATGACACCAATGATGGGGCACTATTCCTCCCAATAACACCAATGATGGTGCACTATTCCTCCCAATGACACCAACAGGGCCGCCATCAGGTATTTCGTTGCAAATTGAGAAGCGGGGGGGGGGGCAGCCGTGAATTGAGAAGCGGGTGGGGCTGCCACGAATAGAGAAGCGGGGGGTGCTGCCGCCGTGAATTGTTGAGGTGGGGGGGGCTTTGGGTGCTGACAAACAAAGAAGGAACAAAAAAAAAGGTGGGGTTGCCATCCGGGGCCCTGGGGACCTCTGGGCCCCTTACAAAAAAAATGTAAATAAAAAAGGGGGGTTGCCATCCGGGCCCCTTACAGGTGTACTGCCTGTACCCCCCTGATGGCGGCCCTGGACACCGATGATGGTGCACTATTCCTCCCAATGACACCAGTGATGGGGCAATATTCCTCCCACTGACACCAATGATGGGGCATTCTTTATTTCAGTTGATGCCACAGCATTTTCTACTCCTACTGGCCACAGTCTGGCCCCCTCAAAGTCTGAGGCCTCGTACACACGACCAATTTTCTCGGTAAGAAACAACAAGAAAACTGCTGGCAGAGCTTTCTTGCCGAGAAAACCGTGCGTGTGTACGAGGCTTTCAGGTTTCTCGTCAAGAAAACTGCCCAGAATCTGCTCTCTATTTTCTCGTGGGGATTCTTGTCGCCCTGTTTCCCAACGAGAAACCCGAGAGTGTGTATACTTACCTGTCGCCGTGGAAACCCCCGCATGCTCGAAATGACTTTGACGCATGCACAGCAGCTTCCTAGGCATAGGTAGGGTGTAGCTAGATGGCAGTGACGGCATCGAATGTGACGAGCGCAAGCTCTTCGTAGTCGATGACGTCACTGCGTTCGTTCCATTCAAAAGAACGGCGGTTCTTTTGAATGGAGTGTGTGTACACTTGGTGGGAACAAGATTCTTGTCAAGAACCTCGTCAGGAAAAACAACGTTTTTTTTCCTGACGAGAATCTCGGCCGTGTGTACTTGGCTACAAGGACAGTAAACTGGCCCTTTGTTCAGAAAGTTTGGAGATCCCTGCTCTATAATGTGTACTATTCTCAAATAAGAGCACTAATGCTGCGTACATACGGTCAGAATTTCCAATGGAAAAAGTCAGACGGGATTTTTTCATCGGATATTCCGACCGTGTGTATGCCCCATCAGACTTTTTCCGTCGGAAATTCCGACGGACTTAGATAGAGAACATGTTCTCTTTTTTTCCGACGGAAAAAAATTATATCGGAAATTCCATTCGTCTGTATGCAAATTAGACGGACTAAAAACCACGCATGCTCACAATCAATTCGACGCATGCTCGGAATCATTGAACTTAATTTTTCTCGGCTCGTCGTAGTGTTGTACGTCACCGCGTTCTTGATGGGCGGAATTTGGTGTGACCGTGTGTATTCAAGACAGTTTGGGCGGAATTCCGTTGGAAAAACCCATCGGAGTTTATTCCGACGGGAAAACCGGTCGTGTATACGCGGCATAAGTGTAATTTCTGTCTGTTGCTTCATTACTCTGCTATTAGCATGAGTCACTTCTGACAAGTTTTCCTGACACCAAGAGAAAAAAGGTGATAAGGGAGGAATCTTCAGGTGATTGTCTCAGCTCTGCTCCTGTGTGCTGTGTGATGGGTTGTGTTTCCCTTCCCTCCAATCAGCTCTTAGGGCTCTCCTCACTGAACTCTGCACAGTGTAACTTCCGCTCTCCACCCCCTTTTTTTTTTTTTGGCAGCTCAGACAAACGTTATAAATTCTGCACTTATAATGAATGAGAAGACAGCAGATAAACGGGTACAACTTATGTAGGAGGGTTTGTTTGATCTCTGTATAACCTGAGGCCAGTCCTTTCACTGGGTATATGTAAGGGTTCATAACCACTTTAACTGTCCATCAGCCCACACCTCCAGAACGCCAAACCAAAGACCAAGGGACCAAGGAGATTGACACTCCCGTCAGTTTCCCAGCAGTGCCTGAACCTGTTTTTTGATAGAGTCAATTTAAGTCCCGAAAATGGTACAATCCTAAAATTATGATTGCTTGTAAGTATGAGTCTGTTTATCATACGTTGAAAGCTGAAGTCCAGGTGAAGAGCAAAATGCAAACATATAGATTGTATCTACTGTATGTGCAGCAATATTGGGGATTCATATTTTGCAAGACAGAGCCAGGAGGGTAACACCTCTGTCACTGTTTGGCTACACACAGATATCTTCAGGTATAAAATATACCTAGTGTAAAAAACAGCATTTTCACATGCCGGTGGAGCCACAGGTGGGGTGTCCAGCTGGCTATAGTAGTAAATAGTTGTACGCCTCTGATTCATGTTAACACAGATGCATTCTGTGCATTTAACTATGCATTCGCATGCAACATATTTTCCCGAACCCTTATGTGGCGTACACACGATCGTTTTTCATGCCATTTTTTAAACCAACGTTTTTCTCGTCGTTTTTTTTCATGTTTCCTCTCAAGCCTGTCTTGCGTACACACAATCATTTTAAAAAACGTTCAAGCAAAGCGCAGTGACGTACAACACGTACGACGGCACTATAAAGGGGAAGTTCCGTTCGGATGGCGCCACCCTTCATGTTAGTAACGTTTGTTGAGCGACGATTCGCGCTTTTCAGCCTCCTGCTTTTCAGTCCGTTACAGCGTGACAAATGTGCTATCTCCATTACAAATGCTAGTTTTACCAGAATGAGCGCTCCCGTCTCATACTTGATTCTGAGCATGCACGTTTTTTTTCCACCTCGTCAAAGCATACACACCATCTTTTTTCACATCGTTAAAAAAAACGACATGAAAAATGATGTGAAAAAATAGAGCATGATCGAAATTTTTAATGGCCGTTTTTCACGTTGTTAAAAATGCTCTGGAGCCTACACACGATCGGTTTTAATGCCCATTTTTAAAAATAGCATTTTTATCGGCATGAAAAACGATTGTGTGTACGCCGCATTAGAGCTAAAGAATACAGTGGTGTCACCACCCCACCTGCAGACTGCTGATTGGACAGTGAAGGAAATAAAGACACTAAGCCCCGGTTCACACTTATGCGCTGCAAATTCAGTGTGAATTTAAAGTGGTACATGGTGCGATTTTGCATTGGGTTTTCTGCTTGCCATGTACGATTTCAATGTGAATTTCATGCAAATTTGTAAAGGGGAGTGGTCACATCTCTTTAATTTCTAAAACATTTGCAGCGATAGGAACACTTGACTGCGATTTCAATCCAGTCCCATAGAAGTCTATGGAGCTGAAATTCGCACCGCACTTAACTCAGGACCCTTTTTTGGAACCAGATCAAATTCGCACCGCATATACACCGTATTGTCAAAAGTATTGGGACACATGCCTTTACATGCACATGAACTTTAATGGCATTCCAGTCTTAGTTTGTAAGGTTCAATATTGAGTTGGCCCACTCTTTGCAGCTATGACAGATTCAACTCTTCTGGGAAGGCTGTAGAGTTGCCACCTCATCCCTTTAAACCCGAACACATATGAATTACACAGGTTCTGTGGCTGATTAAGGTGGTAATTAAACTCACTTGGTGCCTTACCTGCATTAAATTAGCCACAGAACCATAGGCGTGCGCACAGGGTGTGCCAGGTGTGCCCAGGCACACCCTAATGACCCTGTGCAGAACAGATTCCCCCTACTGACCTGGCTCCCCCTCCTTTCCCCCCACAGCACTGCCGGCTTCCCTTCTCTCCCACCGGTTGTTGCTGTGGATGTTTTAGGATAAGTGGGGGAAGCCGCCAGTAAATATGCCATTTACCGGCCACTTCCCTTTTTCTGAATGAACATCGTGAGTGATCGGTAGAGTGTGTTTGAGCTATGGGGTGCACACCCTAATGCCAAAGGCTGCGCACACCTTTGCACAGAACCTGTGTAATTCAGATGTGTTCGGGTTTAAAGGGATGAGGTGGCAACCCTAGAAGGCTGTCCACAAGGTTTAGGAGTGTGTCTATGGGAATGTTTGCCCATTCTTCCAGAAGCGCATTTGTGAGGTGAGGCACTGATGTTCGACGAGAAGGGTTGGGCTTGACCCCTTAGTTCCAGTGAGGGGAACTCTTAAGGCGTTAGCATACCAAGACATTTTGGACAATCTCATGCTCCCAACCTAGTGGGAAGAGTTTGGGGATGGCCCCTTCCTGTTCCAACATGACTGCACACCAGTGCACAAAGCAAGGTCCCTAAAGACATGGATGAGCGCTTAGAGTGCCTTGAGTGCACATCCACGCACCATGTATGCCCCAGATTCATGTACCTATTTACATAAGGTATATGAACCTGTCGTCTGCCCCTACATTTGAGAAACAGAGGCATGTCATAGTTCTAATTAGTGTCAGTGCAGTAGAGCCTAACTGACTCTTAATGAATGCTTGTCCCCTCTCTTCCAGTCTCAGTGCTGCTGTGAATGGGATGACAGAAGACTGATATCAGGAGGGATGCAGGTAATTATACTACCTGTATAAGTAAATACATTAAATTATTTTAACCACTTGTCGAAAGACAGCAACAGCGCAGTCGTCTAGTTCTGGGATGCCGTCCTCCAGACACTGCTGATCAAAGATTTAGGTATAGAGCCAATCAGCGGCTCTTTACCATGTGATCAGCTGTGTTCAATCACAGCTGATCATGGAGGTAAACCGATGCTGGTAATTGGCATTCCTTTCCTCATGCTGACAGCATGAGGAGAGGAGAAGAGAGCCAATACCCGGCTTCTCTAAAAGGGACATGTACACTGATATACAGGGCACTGATTATCAGTGCAGTCCCACTAGTTCCACCAATCGTTGCCCACCAATGCTGCAAATCCGTGCCCACCAGTGCTGCCAATCAGTGCCTACCAGTGCTGCCCATCAGTGCCCATTATTGCCACCTATCAGTGCCCATCAGTGCAGCCTCATAAGTGCCACCTCATCAGTGGCCATCAGTGCAGCCTATCAGTGGCCATCAATGCTTATCATTGCCGCCTCATCAGTGCCCATCAGTGCAGCCTATCAATGTTCATCAGTGCAGCCTCATCAGTGCACATCGGTGAAAGAGAAAAATTACCTGTTTGCAAAATTTTAAAACAAACTATGAAAAAGTTATTGTTTTTTTCAAAATTTTCATTCTTATTTTGTTTATTTAGCAAGAAATAAAAACCCAGTGGTGATTAAATAACACCAAAAAAAAGCTCTATTTGTGTGAAAAAAACAAACATAAAAATGTTATTTGGGTGTAGTGTTGTATGACTGCGCAATTATCATTCAAACTGCGACAGCGCTAAAAATTGGGCTGGTCAGGAAGGGGGTGAAAGTGCCCAGTAGGCAATTGGTTAAAGCAATATGCAACTACATGCATGGTGTATTTTATATTTACCTCGAATAGATTGCAGTTGGCAATTTCTGGTCTCCTAGGAGGTGGTAAAAATGAGCACCACCTAGTGGCACAGGCTCTCGTTATCACACAGGGAAGCTGTGAGTGGTATAATTCCATCGCCATCAGGGAGGAATTCTATTGCTCTATTTCACCTATAACTTTTCTTCAAGTATACCTGTTTCACCTTTAAATAAGTGTTTCTCGCTCACAGTTTAAAGATAATAACCAATGAGTGCCTTAATGATTTTGGTTGAAAATCCTCGTTCCCACTAATTGGTTTTCAAATTAAAATGTAGATTTTCACTAACACCAATTTAATCAGCGGAATTTAGCTGCAAGGTATTCATCGCTACCAGATAGTTTTGTTTATAGATCCGTGAATGTTCTTGATGCTGCAATAAGTCTATATAACTCGGAGTCATCCATTTGATGCATGAGATGCCTTCTTTAGTTGCTTTTCCTGTCAGACAACAAAACCTCCATATTATACAGCATTGTCGGTGTGAATCCACAATGCACATAGTTGTAACCTTATGGCCTCCTGCACTCAGCATGGTGGATATTTGAGGGATGTCGATGATTTTGGGAAACTTTTCATTCAGGGTGCTTGTTACTTCTCAAGCTAGACATTACATTTTCTATATCTTGCACTGACGAGGAATATCAAGCCTGAAAGAGTGAATACTAACTTGTTTAAATTATGTATGCATATTAAAGTAAGTCCACCCTAAAACTACAATCTTCCCAAATCTACTGGCATCCACAATATAAGACTTACCTATCTAGCCCTGTAAAGAAGAAATCCGTATACGTACCTCTTTTGAAGCCGATGTGGTCCGGTCTCCAGCGCCGAAAGCTCTGCAGAGGACACAGCCGACAACAGCTGTGAAATGAATGGGAAGTGACGTCACCCATAGACTTACTATGGGGCTTCCGTTGCCTCCTCTGCTCCCGCCTCCACAGAGAGGCCGCCACTGACAGCTCAGCGTGGGGCCGGACCAGATCGGCTTCAGAAAGGTAGGTATATCAATTTTTTTCAGGGCTAGATAGGTTAGTCTTAGACCCCATACACACTATTACATTTTGTTGATATGTACTGTAATTGTGTTGTCCCCCCTATACGTTGTAAAGCGCTGCATAAACTGTTGGCGCTATATAAATCGTGTATAATAATAATAATAATATTATATGGTTTTGGTAAATCTGAAGACAAAAATCTGCAGAAAATCTAATAGTGTGTATGGGCTATATGATCGTGGATGCCTGTAGAGTTTAGAGATTTTAGTGTTAGATCGGGTTCACACTAGCTGCAGCTCGCAGCAGGGGTCCGGTGTGTCCCTGTTCTCCATTTCATGGGCGATTCAGGATGGAATTTTTGCCTAAATTCAGACCTGAAATGCTGAGAGAGGCATTCTGTGTACTTCCCACCCCCCCTCCTTTTTTCTCTAGCTCTCCCAGGATTGGCTGCTCCACACCTCAGCATGATTGGGCATGCTGAAGTCATGTGTTGACTTTTCTCTGGTTTTGACTGGATGTTAGTGATCATAGCAGAAGTTCAGTGTAAGAAATACACAGGAGAAAATGCACGTTGACAAGGGGAGTGTAGAGGTGGGCGGGGAGTCTACTGACATCACGACTCCACCCACCGAGCTCCAGACTACAGATCCACCGACAGAATCTTCAGTTTTCCTGGTCTCATAACAGACAGAGGGGAGACATTTGATAGGTAAGGATACATGCAGGAGGCATGTATATCCTTATAGATGGCAGTAGTTTAGAAAGGATGAGAGTGGGTTTACATCCACTTTAAGGGGGGAAAAATGGGAAAAACATGCAGAAAAACATCCAAAATGCTGAAATTGTGGTGTGAACCAGCCTCAATCCCAAATCTCAGTCCAATAAGTGAATGCTGATCTTGGATGATTCTTGAACAATGATGGGCCTGTCCTCCTGGAGAGAAATAAAGATGAAGGCACTGTCATAAGGAGCATTGTTTTTGTTTTTTGTAAATCCCTAAAATGTGACCATGTTACTCAGCATGCATGCCCATCACATAAAAAATATATCTGTTATTTGGTTCACTGTCTGCTAGAAACCAATTACTTTGGAAGTATGGTTTGCTGCAGGGCAAAATAAAATATTTGTATGCTCCTTCTACTATTTGTAAAAAAGAAAGAAAACCTCTTGTTTTTTCAATTTGTGATGGAAGCAATGATTTAAAACAAAAAAAATATAATTTTTGTTTTAAAAATAGATTTTTGTCATTTACATTATGATAATGGAGGAATCACAGTTTATCTTAAATCTTGAGTGCAGATACAGTCCTGGATGGAGCATAGGGAGCATGGTATCTAAAAAGGGGACAGGATGCTCATATAATTGTTAACAGATGAAATCATTGTGTTCCCTCTACTGCCTATTATCATTCAGAAGGTTAGGTTTATGATCTGTGAATGAATACACCCATTCTAGAAAATGCTTTGAGGTGCTAGAACAGGGGTAGGCAACCTGGGGGCCCTCCAGCTGTTGCAGAACTACAAGTCCCATCATGCCTCTGGGAGTAATTGTAACTGCCAGCCTCGCAGTGCCTCGTGGGAAATGTAGTTTCACAACAGCTGGAGGGCCCCCAGGTTCCCTACCCCTGTGCATGGGCGTCCGCTGAACTTTTTTCAGGGGGGGGGCATCATTTTAAGGTCATCCATGCTCGGTCCCTTTTTGACAATGTCATGAAGGGGAGGGGCTTAGTCATTATGACATAAAGCGCAGACATGCAAAGGTTTGAGAAACCTGATGCAAAAGCTTAATAGAAGGATCAAGCTGCCATTGTCTTATTAGCAATTTCTATTTTTTTTTAACCCCCCCCCCTCTAGCGGCCGAATAGCGCCACTAAAACGATAGTAAAGCGCCGCTAAAACTAGCGGCGCTTTACCGATAACGTGGCCAGCTGGCAGTGTGAAATAGCTCTTGAGGATAATTCCGCTTCACTCCATGTCCATATAAATATAGTGTGTCTCCAGGGGGGGGGGGGGGGGGGGGGCAATTGAACCCCTTGCCCTATGGAGCGGACGCCCATGCCCCTGTGCTAGAGGGATGGGCTCTTTAAAACTAAAGTTTAGAAAGTATTAAAAAAAATCAGCTACAGGGACAGTACTTACCATGAATGAAGAGTCTCTGGTATGCTGGTGACTGCTGTGTTCAGCTGAATAATATAAGCTAATATAATGGGTTAATATAAGTGGCTGCAGCTGTGACCGTCACTCATCAAGTGCCGACTATGCCCACCATGCCCAATCATTCTGCCCTGTGCTCCATTCATAGAAATCGCACTATCGAGACCCACAATGAAAAGCATTCTGTGATTGGAGGAAGCAGACCTCCATTCATATATTGCTTTTCATTGTGGGAACCAATAGTATGGCTTCCATGCGTGAAGCGCGGAGTGACGGAAAGGGCAGGCATCATTGTTACTTAATGTGTGCCTGTCACAGGTGCAGTCACTCGTGTAGCACTGAAAGATTCTCATATAAGCACTGCCCTATTGAACTATATAGATATAAATATACGTGCTGCTACTTAAAATGCAAATAATAAAACAAAAGGTGAAAAACAATGTAGTGTGACACTACATTGTTTTTCACCTTCTGTTTTATTATTTGCATTTTAAGTAGCAGCACGTATATTTATATCTATATAATGATTTTAGTCGACTAAAATGTACTGGAGAGATTTTAGTTGATTAAAATGTACTGGAGAGATTTTAGTCGACTAAAATATACTGGAGAGATTTTAGTAGACTAAAATATACTGGAGAGATTTTAGTCGACTAAAATGTAGGACATTTTAGTCGACTAAAATGTCCTGAAGATTTAGTCGACTAAATACGACTAAAACTAAAACAATTGCAGAAGATTGAAATGAGACTAAAACTAAAATGCCATTTTAGTCCTAAGACTAAAACTAAATCGAAATTTGCTGCCAAAATTAACACTGGCTGGGAAGCAGAAATTGCAGGGTCTGGAGGAGGACCAGAGGAGGGCTGGAGTCAGCTGCCGGATGCTGAGACCAGGGGAGGTGGAGAGGAGGCTGTGCTGTAGCTGCAAAGAGAGGTGCAGGATTTGTAGTTCTGTCCTCCTCTCTGCTGCCGACTGCTGAGACGGAGGAGGGGCAGAGATGTGCCTTTCTGCAGCTGCACAGAGAAGCACAGGATCTGGTGGAGGAATTCTGTCCTCCTCTGTTTGACACACATGTGCTATAGGTTGAACTAGATGAACTTGTGTCTTTTTTAACCCTGACTAACTAGGTAACACGTTCTCCTAAAATATACTGTAAATAAAACAAAATACTAAATTTAAAAAATTTAAAAAAAAGGCAGAAAGACTAGAGCATAAATAATAAACTTATGGGGCCATTTGAAAAGCAACTTACTGGAGGGGTCCTTCCTCCCACCCTAAGTCAGTGCTGAGTCCTGCAGTGGCGTAGGGGTCAGAGGAAGGTCCGGTCATGTGGATGGGGGCACAGGCATCTGACACTCCCAGAAGTGTCAAATATTAGGAGGCTTCAGCGCTGGAGTGGAGGGGAGGTACGAGAAATGGGCTGTGGGGTAGGTGAGCCGGGACACCTCTCGGACCTAAAGATAAGTCCAAAGTGGCTTGCTAAGCTCACAGTGAATTCTGGAAAGGCATTCGTTCAGAACTAGCTGTGAGAAACTAGAACATTAACACACAAGGTAGAATAAAATGAGAGCTATATAACTGAAACAGAATAATTAAAGCTTCCGTTCAGGAGAGAAGAGAGTCACAAGACGCTAAAAGAATTGTAAATGTTTCTCGCTGGGAAGAAATAAAGAGAAGAGGCACATTATTGGCTTTTTTCTCCTCCGATTCTCCTCTATAGCCTTATGTCTTTCTCATGACTCTTTTAACACAGTGGCAGCTCAGAGATACCTGCTGCTCTGTTTACATTACTTACGTTTTACTTTTCATGGCATTAGAGAGACGGCTGCCAATAAGCGTATTATGCAGTTTGTGTTCTGCAGCCAGGCACTGCCCTCCAATTCCCGCTCCTTCCTCATATAGTGCCCAGAGTAATACCTTCCTTATCTCTACTGCTTTCAGATGTTAAAGTGCCACTTCCCAGAAAGATGAGCCTTCGTGCCTTGCTTTCTTATTCTCAATAAAATCCATTGTCGAAATGGCTTTGTTAACCTCTTAACTGCCAAAGAGGCCTTTAGAGCCTATAAAAAAAACGTCAGTGGCTCGCCAAAAGGGCCCAATCCAGAGAGTAGGAAGCTCAAAATCAGAATCCAAAAAAATATAACGCAGTATTGGATGCAGAATAAAAAATAAATGATAGTGTTTATCAAAGTGGACCAAGCATCAGATATACACTATATTGTCAAAAGTATTGGGACACCATTTCTTTACACGCACATGGATTTTAATGGCATCCCAGTCTTAGTCCGTAGGGTTCAATATTGAGTTGGCCCACCCTTTGCAGCTTTAACAGCTTCAACTCTTCTGGGAAGGCTGTCCACAAGGTTTAGAAGTGTGTCTATGGTAATGTTTGACCATTCTTCCAGAAGCGCATTTGTGGGGTCAGGCACTGATATGGACCAGAAGGCCTGGCTTGCAGTCTCTGCTCTAGATTATCCCAAAGGTGTTCTATCGGGTTGAGGTCAGGACTGTGCAGGCCAGTCAAGTTCCTCCACCCCAAACTCACTCATCCACACTATATTGCCTAAAGTATTGGGCCACCCATCCAAATCATTTGGTGGAGGGGGGATTATGGTGTGGGGTTGTTTTTCAGGGGTTGTGCTTGGCCCCTTAGTTTTAGTGAAGGGAACTCTTAAGGCATCAGCATACCAAGACATTTTGGACAATTTCATGCTCCCAACTTTGTGGGAACAGTTTGGGGATGGCCCCTTCCTGTTCCAACATGACTGCGCACCAGTGTGTTTGTGGTACTACTAATAATTAAAGGCGGTGTAAGCATTTATTTATTACAGGTACTTATAGAGTGCTGTCAATTTACATACATATTGTACATTCACATCAGTCCCTGCCCTCAAGGAGCTTACACGCTAAGGTCTCTAACTCATATACTTGAGCCAATTACCTAGCAGCATGCCTGTGAGGAAACCCATGCAAGCACACAGAGAACATGCAAATTTCAGGCAGGTTGTGCCATGGTTGGGATTCAAACCAACAACCCTAGTGCTGCTAGGCAGCCGTGCTAACCACTTAACTTTTTTTTTACACATTCCCGGGATTGCACACAGAATTGTGCATTTCTGCACGCGTTCCTGGAACTCATGGGTGTGAATGAGGCCTAAGAAACAATTTTATGAAAAATGAATTACAAGACCATAAAATAGAGGATGTGTACGGATTATTTTTGGAGAAAAAGATTATAATTTTCAGTCACTTTAATGATGTAATATTGAATACAGAGTTGCATTATTTTGTGCCTTTTATTTATTTTTCTTTGCCAAGAGTTCCGTTTTAAAGGGGAAGTAAAGGTCTGTTGCGCCCTGCGCACTATTGTGCCCCTCCCCCCCGCTATCATCAATTTTAAGTCCCCCGTCGTCCTCTTCTGCCATTGGGCAGCTAGCAAAATAGCCAAAGTGTACACTGCATGGCGCTTGCGCTGAACAATGTACAGAGAAAATGAACTGCTAGAAGAGAAGAGCAACAGTTTTTTGGTAGAACATATTTTGCACGCTTGTCTGCCAAAAAACTTTTTTGTTTTTATGTTTTCCTACGCTTTATGTGCTTGCTAAATAATATGTAAGTGCAACATACAGTATACAGGTGTTTATCAACTCTCACAGAGATTACAGTTCTTCCCTGTTAATGCCTTCATCTGCTCTTCTCTCCAGATAAACAGGGCTAATTATATGCTAGAATCTACAGAGAAGGTTTTCACTGTAGTTGAGACATGACATATGTTTTACACCTTTGTTTGGTGCTTGTTGCACCCTTTGGTTTGTATGTACCGTATATATCGAGTATAAGCCGACCCGAATATAAGCCGAGGCACCTAATTTTACCACAAAAAAATGGGAAAACGTATTGACTCGAGTATAAGCCTAGGGTGTCCATCTGCATGCCTCACTTTGCCTCACTGTGCCCATGCCTCACTGTGTCCATGACTAGACTGACGTTTAACATGGGAATCTATGGAAGGGGTGCCCGGCTTTGAAAAATCAGTGCTCCCCGGCCATAGGTCCCCTGGACAAAAAACTTTACACACTTATAGAGGAGACATGGGGCTACATGTGTGTCCAGGGAACCTACGAACGGCCGGTACCGGGTCCCCAAAATTACCAGAGAAATTACCGTATAACATAGGAGTCTATGGAAGGTGTGCCCGACTTTGAAAAATCGGTGCTCCCCGGCCGTAGGTCCCCCAGACAACAAACTTTGCACACTTGTAGAGGAAGAGTGAAGCTATATGTGAGCCAAGTTTGGGGTCCAGGGGACCTACGGCCGGCCGGTACCGTTTCTCCAAAGTCCGGGAGATCAGGCGCAAAAAGGTGACTATAAGGGGGGCATTTTCAGCACAAAAAAATGTGCTGAAAAACTCGGCTTATACTCGAGTATATATGGTAATCTCCATTTGATTTGATTTTATCCTCAATAAACTTTATTTTTGATAAAAATAAATAAAAGAATCTACAGAGAAGAAGAAGAAGAATGTTAAAGCATAACTTCCATGTTATAACAATTGGGTGAACTGTCCTCCCCCCTCCCCATCCCATACACACATATACTATAGCTCAGTACATACCTTTAATTAGTTGGTGTCCTCCTCCGTTGGCCTTCACCTTCAAACTCTTCTCTGAGCCGGAGTGCCGCACTTAATTTGCATGCACAGGGGATCACTGTAGACCCTAATGGAGATGCTTTCATCCTTGTAGGCTTGCATGTACACAGCTTCTGCATTAGGGCCTACAGAAAAATGCCACACAGTCTGCTGTGATGCCGCGTACACATGACCGTTTTTAATGTCATTGAAAAAAACAACGTTTTTCTCGACGTGATTTTTCGTGTTTCCTCTCAAGCCTGCCTTGCCTACACACTATCGTAAAAAAAAATGCTCAATCAAAGCGCGGTGACGTACAACACGTACGAGGGCACTATAAAGGGGAAGTTCTATTAGGATGGCACCACCCTTTGGGCTGCTTTTGCTGATCCTCGTATTAGTAAAGTTTGGTGAGAGCCGATTCGCGCTTTTCAGCCTCATGCTCTTCAGTCCGTTACAGCGTGACGAATGTGCTATCTCCATTACGGACGTTAGTTTTACCAGAAGGAGCGCTCCTGTCTCATACTTGATTCTGAGCATGCGCATTTTTTTTCCCCTCGTAAAAGCATACACACTACCGTTTTTCACGACAATAAAAAGAACGACGTGAAAAACGACGTGAAAAAATAGAGCAGGTTCTAATTTTTTTAGGCCATTTTCACGTCGTTAAAAATGCTCTGGAGCCTACACACGATCGTTTTAAATTACCAATTTAAAAAATGGCATTTTTCACGCCATGAAAATGGTCGTGTGTACGCGGCATGAGCTGCTGGTTCAGTGAAGAAGATGGGAGAGACCTGGAAGCATTGCTATAGTTTCTTTCACCCTAATAAAGTGACGTGGAATTTTATAATAATTCCAGCATTGAAATCCTATTATGAACATACTGCCCCTGCTCCTCATAGATATTTAAGTACGGCCCATAGGGAGTTGAAAAGTCTCATTATAAAGAGGCCATTCTCCATTGGGATGAAAGATCATAAACTATTGGGACCAATAATGGACCAATAATGGTGGCCTTTCCATAGAAATGAAAAGGGACTATTCTGTGTTTGTGTGTGGACCAGCCGGGACTCATTTTCCGAGGAGGTTCTGTAGCTTCAAGCAGACTGTACAGTGCAGCTCTATAAGTAGTAGGGCTGGGGAAAAAATCGATTTGAATCTTGAATCGAGTTGTGAGTTCAAATCAGATTTTGACCAAATCAATTTTTTTTTCCATAGGACCGGCGCTCCGCGGACTAGGCCAAAGCCGCGGCCTCGCCCCAAAAAAGCCGCGAGGCCGGACGTCGCAGCCTTTTCCCAGGATCGCGGCGAGCTGCGGGCAGGGCCTTTTCCCAGGATCGCGGCGAGCTGTGGGCAGGACTTTTTAGGCGAGGCCGCTGCTTCGGCCTATTCTGCTGCCTTTTCCCAGGATCGCGGCGGACTAGGCTGAAGCCGCGGCCTCGCCTAAAAACTCCTGCCCGCAGCTCCTTATTGAATCGAGTTATTTTTTCTGATGGACCCCAAACTTGGCACACATGTAGCCCCGCTCTTCATCTACATGTGTGCAAAGTTTGTTGTCCAGGGGACCTACGGCCGGGGAGCAACGATTTTTCAAAGCCGGGCACCCCTTCCATAGACTCCCATGTTAAACGTCAGTCTAGTTACACAGCGCAGGAGATCAGGTAGGGAGATTGGGCACAGTGAGGCATGGGCACAGTTAGGCATGGGCACAGTGAGGCATAGACACAGTGAGGCAAAGACACAGTGAGGCATAGACACAGTGAGGCATGGACACAGTGAGGCATGGGCACAGTAAGGCACGGTGAGGCATGCACATGGACACAGTGAGGCAAAGTGAGGCACAGTGAGACATGCAGATGGACACCCTAGGCTTATACTCGAGTCAATACGTTTTCCCAATTTTTTGTGGTAAAATTAGGTGTCTCGGCTTATATTCGGGTCGGCTTATACTCAAGTATATACGGTAGGTAATTGGTGAATAACTCCAAATAATATATACTAGTGGGTAGTGGTACTCAATTATCTCACATGTAAGTTCAAAATAGTGATCAAAAGGTCCATATAAGTAAGGTCCATGTAGAAGTCCCATACACCATCCAATAATTGTGCAATCCTAGACGATTACACAAATCTTCAAAGGAAGAGGAGCCTTTGAGAAAGCCGATCCGAGTGCAACGCGTCAGTGGGCGGTGACGTCATATTGCTATGAGACATGCAGTAGTGCTGTGAGATATGCCTTGTGTTTTCTTCTGAAATGTGGGTGCAATTTTAACCATATAATAAAACTGGATTAGCGATCTGCGTCTGCACTATTTGGTCTACTATTTGCTTCCCTTATGTTACCTTTGGAAATGAGAATTTGATGATCGGGGTGTGTGGGGATATCGAGAGGAGCAGTGTCCCTGTGTTAACAAAGTGCATTTGACCTCCTTTAGCTCAGTTAGGTCCTGCGGAGAAGGTGAGGACACACATAAGGTGTGGTGAAAGGCACTGTGGTGTGTTTAAGGCGAACATCATCTTTTGGCAAGATTTGTATATACGTCTAGGATTGCAATATTGGATAGGGTATGGGACTTCTACAGGTGATACTCGAAAAATTAGAATATCGTGCAAAAATTCATTTACTGGTATTTCACTAATGCAACTTAAAAGGTGAAACTAATATATGAGATAAACTCATTACATGCAAAGCAAGATAGTTCAAACCGTGATTTGTCATAATTGTGATGATTATGGCTTACAGCTCATGAAAACCCCAAATCCACAATCTCAGAAAATTAGAATATTACATACAATCAATAAAACAAGGATTGTACATAGAACAATATCGGACCTATGAAAAGTATAAGCATGCACATGTACTCAGTACTTGGTTTGGGCCCCTTTTGCAGCAATTACTGCCTCAATGCGGCGTGGCATGGAAGCTATCAGCTATCAGGCACTGCTGAGGTGTTATGGAAGACCAGGATGCTTCAATAGCGGCCTTCAGCTCTTCTGCATTGTTCGGTCTCATGTCTCTCATCTTTTTCTTGGCAATGCCCCATAGATTCTCTATGGGGTTCAGGTCAGGCGAGTTTGCTGGCCAACCAAGCACAGTTATCCCACGGTCATTGAACCAAGTTTTGCTGATTTTGGCAGTGTGGGCAGGTGCCAAGTCCTGCTGGAAAATGAAGTCAGCGTCCCCATAGAGCTCGTCTGCAGAAGGAAGCATGAAGTGCTCCAAATTCTCCTGGTAGACGGCTGCGTTGACCCTGGACTTAATGAAGCACAGTGGACCAACACCAGCAGATGACATGGCTCCCCAAATCAACACGGACTGTGGAAAGTTCACACTGGACTTCAAGCATCTTGCAGTGTGTGCCTCTCCATTCTTCCTCCATACTCTGGCTCCTTGGTTTCCAAATTAGATGCAAAATTTGCTCTCATCAGAAAAGAGGACTTTGGACCACTGAGCAACAGACCAGGTGTGTTTTTCTTTAGCCCAGGTAAGATGCTTCTGACGTTGTTTGTTGTTCAGGAGTGGCTTGACAAGAGGAATACGACATTTGAAGCCCATGTCCAGGATCCGTCTGTGTGTGGGGGCTCTTGATGCACTGACTCCAGCCTCAGTCCACTCCTTGTGAAAGTCCCCAACACTTCTGAATGGCCTTTTCCTGACAATCCTCTCCAGGCTGCGGTCATCCCTGCTGCGTGTGCACCTTTTTCTTCCACACTTTTCCTTTCCACATAACTTTCTATTAATGTGCTTTGATACAGCACTTTGGGAACATCCAACTTCTTTTGCAATTAAATTTTGAGGCTTTCCCTCCTTATGGAGGGTGTCAATGATGGTTTTCTGCACAACTGTCAGGTCAGCAGTCTTTCCCATGATTGTGATTCCTTCTGAACCAGACAGAGAGACAATTTAAAGGATCAGGAACCCTTCGCAGGTGTTATGGCTTAATTAGCTGATTAGAGTGGGACACTTTGAGCCAAGAACATTGCACCTTTTCACAATATTCTAGTTTTCGGAGATTGTGGATTTGGGGTTTTCATGAGCTGTAAGCCATAATTATCACAATTATGACAAATCACGGCTTGAACTATCTTGCTTTGCATGTAATGAGTCTATCTCATATATTAGTTTCACCTTTTAAGTTGCATTAGTGAAATAAATGATCTTTTGCACGATATTCAAATTTTTTGAGTATCACCTGTATATGGACTTTTTTGTATATGGCCTTTTTGATTACTATTTTGAGTTTATATGTGTGATGATTGAAGACCACTATGCACTAGTATATATTATTTTGAGTTGTTCACCATTTATTTATATACATTATCATTGATTCAAATTTAATGGAAGCGCTGCACTATTTAGGCGATAAATATATTTACTAATGCATTTCTGCACAGCTGAATGAGTGAATTTCAGGTGATATCTGCTTCCTTGATTACCTGACTGTTTATTTATCACTATATTTATTTTAGAGCTGCCACGACGCGTCAACGTAATCGATTACGTAGACTACGGAAATACGTCGACATGCTTGAAAGGCGTCGACGCGTCACACGTTGCGAGTTACTGGGCCTGCCCTGTACCACCCCAGCCTGCCCTATACCACCCCAGCCTGCCCTGTACCACCCAAAACAGCCCTGTGCCACCCCAAACAGCCCTGTGCCACCCCAAACAGTCCTATGCCACCCCAGCCTGCCCTATACCACCCCAGCCTGCCCTGTACCACCCCAGCCTGCCCTATACCACCCCAGCCTGCCCTGTACCAGCCCTGTACCACCCCAGCCTGCCATGTGCCACCCCAAACAGCCCTGTGCTACCGCAGCCTGCCCTGTACCACCCAGCCTGCCCTGTGCCACCCCAGCCTGCCCTGTACCACCCCAAACAGCCCTGTGCCACCCCAGCCTGCCTTGTACCACCCCAAACAGTCCTATGCCACCCCAGCCTGCCCTATACCACCCCAGCGTGCCCTGTACCACCCCAGCCTGCCCTGTACCACCCCAAACAGCCCTATACCACCCTAACTTGCACTATACCACCCCAACCTGCCCTGTGCCACCCTAATTTTCCTGTACCACCCCAAAGGCCTGATACCACCCCAACCTGCCCTGTGCCACCTTAACCTGCCCTATACCACCCCAACCTGCCACTATACCGCCCTATACTATCATTTACAGGGGCTGGTTTGGGGTGCGCCCCGTGACTAGATTAAGTAAAAAAAATTAAATAATCGTTAGTAGTCGACTAATCGAAAAAATAATCGCTAGATTAGTCAACAGAAAAAATAACCGTTAGTTGCAGCTCTAATTTATTTATGTATTGACTATTTATTTTACATTGATTATTTATTTTCTGGAATCATTTGGGGATTGTTCCGCTTTAGTGAGCATATGTATGCATACATGTGCGAATGGGACTTTAGATTGTAAGGTCAGGGACTCATATGAACATACAGTATGTAAAGAACTGTGCCATATAAATAAGTAAGTAAATGCCTGACTTGTTCACCCTTCTTTGTCCATGCTGTCCCTATCTCTTTATTAATGTGATTGCGCATGTTTCTTTTATCCCTCTATGATCCCAGACCTTTTTTTTGAGTACCATAAATCGTCAGAGGTCTGTGATTGCTCAGAAATCAGTAACTGTAATGCCGTGTACACACGATCGGACATTCCGACAACAAAATCGTGGATTTTTTTCCGACGGATGTTCGCTCAAACTTGTCTTGCATACACACGGTCACACAAATGTTGTTGAAAATTCCGAACGTTAAGAACGCGGTGACGTACAACACGTTCGACGAGCCGAGAAAAAAGATTTTCGATAGCCAGTGTGGCTCTTCTGCTTGATTCCGAGCATGCGTGGACTTTTGTGCATCGAAATTGTGTACACACGGTCGGAATTTCCGACAACAAGCTCCCATCGAACATTTGTTGTCGGAAATTCTGACTGTGTATGCGGCATAATAATAAATGTGCGCACATCAAAGAAACAAAACATCAAAGAAACAAAACATGTGCAGTTGACAGAGCTGCCCCTGGGTTCCAGGCACCATATTATCAGCAGGTGGCGCTACTCTGCAGACTGCCACGGCAATCAAACCTGAAAACCATGGAGGGTTCTTCATTTGAAATTGCAGCAAAATAAAATAAAAAATATACATATATATATATATATATATATATATATATATATTTACCAGAGGGGCAAAAGGTAAGCATACCCACCGAACCCCCACCCTGAATCTTACAATTTATGCTAATTTGGGTTAAAAAAAAAAGAAGTAAAGAATTCTGGGAATTTTAGGTATTGTTCACTTTGTGACTGAATGACATCCTCTGCAAAACGTTAAATGGATCAAGTGATTTCTGCAAGAAACAACAGAAAGGCACTCGAGAAGTAAAAGCAATTTCAATTGATGGACATGTACTTCACTTTAATTGGGCCAGTGACTACAGGCTGAAGGCACTTCATTACAGCTGATGGAAAGGGACATACTGCTAGCAATTATCAGTAAACAATGGATTATAACGATGACGGTGACAATATCTAAAAGGTGACAGAAGATTAAATGAAAGAACATTATTTGCCAAATTCACTATGTTGGATTTTGCCAATAGTTTTATAATCAGAGTTATGCCCGCAAAATGGACATTTTCTATCGGAAATTACAGTGGATCTGTCATTCTCACAGTAATAACATAGGAAATGTTCCGTATTTCTGAGCAGAGAGAGAATATATATAACCCTGGACTTGATTCACTGAAGATTGATAAGTGAAGAATTTGCACAAATTTTTTTTGGATGAGATTGGACCTTCACTTTTTGGATTATTCATCATCCACAGGAGGAATTTTCTTTCCATGGTAATGCAGACAAAATTTACCTTACCATTCATGATTGCTTCAGATGACTGCTGTCCTAAGTAATTGTAAAAGCTTTTTTTACTTTTTTCATAAAATAAAAAAGCATGTTATACTTCCCTGTATCCTTGCACAGAGCGACCCCTTACCTCCTCTTCTGAAGTCCCTTGCCGGAGCTCTCTACTCCAAATGCCCCCTCAGCAAGTGGTGTGCTGAGGGGGGCTCCTGAGCCAGGCTGTGTGCATCCACAGACACACACAATGTGGCTCAGCCCAGCCCCACCAATGGCTCCCGCTGCTACCTCCATGTCCAGTGAGGAGAGAAAGAGTGGAGCCTTTCCGGCACAGCACTGGATTGAGATTGGGCTCAGGTAAGTATTTAGGGGGGCTGGGGGAGCTGATCACAGAGACTGCATTAGGGTAAAAACCCCTCTGCCTTTACAACCACTTTAAGTACTGGTAAGCTGCTATATATTATGTTTTTGTTTTTGGGTTTAAATATCCTGTAGTAGGAATTTAAGTGGTATCTTGTGTGCTGTCCATTGACTGGGCTTTTTTTTCTGTTTTCAACAGTTTGAACACAGCCCCTCCTTAGTCTTTCCCAGCACGTCAGTTATACCCAGTACACACAATGAGATTATCAGACGAATGATTGTCATTTTTTTTTGGCTGATAATCTCAGATCGAATCTGATGAGTTTACTAAAATCACGAAAATTCTCGTACGACAGAATAAAAATTTTGAAGTGATGTCATGTGTTGTAATGCATTTGTATTGCATTTTCGACTAACAGCTGTACTGATTAAACAAAAATATTACGATCTGGCATTGTATGAAAAAAAAATTCATGCATATCCGATCAAATAATATCGGATGAACTGTCCTGATCGGCTATCGAAAGCTCTGTACTAACGATCCGATTATCGTACGAACGCTCCGAAATATGCATTTTTCGTACGATTTTTGATCGTGTGTACTGGGCACTAAAGTGGACGAATCCACCTAATTAACTGTTTCCCAAAAGAAAGATCAAATTACACATTTTTTTAAAATTGCTACTAAATCCATAAAGCAGATCTTTTAGATCAGGGGTCTCAAACTGGCAGCCCTCCAGCTGTTACGAAACTACAAGTCCCATGAGGCATTGCAAAACTGACAGTTATCAGCATGGCTCCCACAGGCAGAGGCATGATGGGAATTGTAGTTTTGCAACAGCTGGAGGGCCACCAGTTTGAAAACCCTATTTTAGATCCTTTAGCTGAAGATGATTCCACTTTAGTCTTCATTAGTTCTGTAATTGCTGTGGTGGTGCACATGTGATCACCTATGGCATCAGCCTTTTTATTAAAAGAGCAGTTGAGAGCTGACATAAGCACACTGGCAACTTTGATAGTAATCACTAGAAGCACACATTAAATGTAACGGTTTTGGAAAGATCTGCTTTGTTCAAATACGGCAGCGTTGTTTTCTAAAGTGTTTTCATTTACATTTTGCAAATAATGTGCAATGTACGCTACAATCAGGGTGTGCCAGTGGTGATAACTGATGCAGTTGCCAGTGTGCTTATGTCTGCAATGAAACTGCTGTTAAAGCGGAACTAAACACTCCTATTGTTTTCAGCCAAGGAAGGTTCCATCTTGGCCTCTGTTTGATCTTCAACTGCCATGATGCTGCACATAGATCAGTTATGACACCAGTTATGACACCAGCCATTGAATGGTTTGACAGTTTATTTGAGAGCACAACCAAAGTGACAGTTACATTCCCGAAACCTGTCGAGAATGTTAGGCCCCTTTCACACTGGGGCAGTAGCGGCGGTAAAGCGCCGCTATTTTTAGTGGCGCTTTACCACTAATTTTGCGGCGGTATTTGTCCGCTAGAGGTGCAGTTTTACCTCCCGCTGGCGGACGAAAAGGGGTTAAAAACCACTGCATATCGCCTCTGCAGAGGCGCTATGCCGGCGGTATAGCCGCGGTATCCCATTGCTTTCAATGGAGCGGTGGAGGAGCGGTAAACACACTGCTCCTTCACCGCTCCAAAGATGCGGCTAGCAGGACTTTTGGAGCAGTCCTGCTAGCGCACCGCTGCAGTGTGAAAGCCCTCGGCTTTCCCTTGGCACAGCTAGTAGGGGATGATAGGATTGTGAGACCTGTAACTGACCTTCCCCTCAATAAAGTAATTACACCAACAACTTGTCTGCTTAATCCTGGTATTTTTACTGAATGAAATGGTTAAGCAGATAAACTGTATACATTAGCATATGCAGAGCCCTGCAATAAAAGGTATTCATCAATAGACAGATATACAATTCTGTACACACACAACTAGCAGACCCCGCTTGCAGCTCCCCTCCCTCGTGGGCAAGATGGCGCCCAACAATGTCTAAATTTAGAAGTCAGGCCTGACTGTTCTATGTGTAGGTTCCGTGGAGATGGGTCTTCGCTAGCAAATGGTGGTGAACTTTTGAAGACAAAATTGTAATCCACAGGAATAGGTAACTATAAACTTGAGGAATAAAGTAAAGTCACTGATGCTATTCAATGCACTGTCCCTCCGGTGTGCAGATGCAAACTCTAGCTAGTGAGTCCCGAACAACAAACACTGGGCCTAGAGATCCTGTACTAATCTCTGAGCAGGTGCTCTCTCACCCAACCGGACCAGTCCACGTCCGTATCTTCCGTAGCTGTGTCTCGGTACACAGGTTCCACGACACCCGGGTCTTCGGTCCTCCTGGAAGCAGTAGATGGGTAGCAGGATGAGACATCCCTCAAGCTCCTCAGTGGAAACGGAAGGCTCTTTGGAAGTACAAGGCCTAAACTTCAGGCCCTGTCAGGAACAACAGACTCAGCACAGAGTTCCACTTGCTGGGCGGGCGATGTCCAAAGAGACCGCACTCCGGTCCGCCCCTCGGTTAAATAGCCCACCCCAGCTGTCCTTGCGTGGGGCAATGCACCCTGGGTATGGTAGTCTCTGGGTTCGTCAAGCAACACCCTGCTACACATATTTTTTGTAAACTAAATAAAAAATCTATTTTCATAAATTGTAATTTGTCCAATCAGTGTCTATCTGGTTATGCATACATTTGACACTTTAAAAGTTCCGGGGCCTGTGACCTCATACCCCTTTACTTGTACCTTAAAATGCCTTGTTGTGTAGTTACGATGCCTGATCTGGTTAGTGGTATAATTAAACCAGCAAGTCAACTCAGGTAGGTGGGGTGGAACAAGAGAGTTCACCTGGGGGGCAGAAACAGAAAGTATAAATACAGCTCTGCTTACCTGTACCTTGACAGTTACCCCCCTTCCCCATCCATTCTCTAATATCTTTCTATGTTGCCTAAAGTGAACTAGTGCCTACCCCATGCAGGGCAAAGCAGCAGGTTCGCTTAAAGCAGAGTTCCACCCTTTTTTTATGTTTATTAAAAGTCAGCAGCTACAAAAAGTGTAGCTGCTGGCTTTTAATAAACATACACTTACCTGCTCCACTGTCCAGCCACGCGCCGCCTGGAGCTCCGCTCCTCTCCCCCTTCCTCCGCCGGCGCGTCCATTCACAGTATGGGCACCCGGCCGTGACAGCTTTCGGCTTCACGGCCGGGCACTCACTGCGCATGCGCGAACGGCGCAGCGCTCTGTGAGTGGATAGGCGATCGCCTGGGACCTGTCACGTCCCAGGTGATCGCCTACAGGGAGGAGCCGCCACAAGGCGATATGACGTATCACCTAGGCGGCTCCAGGGCGGAAGGAGGAAGTGGGACAGGAAGTCCCACTCCTACTGAAGCCCCCACTCCCCCCCAAAAAAAATTACATGGCAAATGTGGCATGTAAGGGGGCGAGGAGTGGAATAAAAAAAAGAAAAAAAATTGGGTGGAACTCCACTTTAACTGCCACCCTCCCTATCTCCCATCTGCACCTTTCCGTTCTGTCCCCCCCCCCCCCCCTCCACTCTGTTCTCTAACCAGGAGCGAAGGGAGGAAGCCTTAAAGTGGTTGTATCCTCCTCTTGCAAATTTTTACCTACAGATAATCCTATAATAAGGCTTACCTGTAGGTAGAATTAATATCTCCTAAACCTGTATGGTTTAGGAGATGTTCACCTTGCATGCAGCCGGTGACGTCATTGGCGCATGCGCTCTGAAGGTCCAGATGCTGCCGGAAAATCAGAGCTCCTTGCCGGAACGGAGGACTCTTGCGCATGCACGGGAATGACGTAATCACGGCTCCGGCCACTCACAGCGCCAGAGCCGAGAACCCGGAAGAAATGCAGAGGGAACATGTCAGCTCCCTTAGCGGTGACCGGGAGGAGGTGCAGGCGCTTTGTTCTAAGGTAAGTATTTCATAATGAGCTAGTATGCGGTGCATACTAGCTCATTATGCCTTTGCCTTACAGGTTTTGTTTTTTTTTGGAAAGCATACAACCGCTTTAAAGTGGAATTTCAATCTCCCAATCAACATTGATTATTTTTAATCCTTATGCTGCTAGCATTAGTAAATAGATAGGAAAGTATATAATGTTTACTTGTTTTAACCTTTTTTTCACATTTCTTCAGTTACTTCCTGCTTTTTACCTAGGTAAATGATGTCATACATCCCAGGAGTCTTCAGGAGGGCAGGAGAGATTTTCTCAGTGTAGCGGTGCACTGAGCACGAATTCAAAAGATCCACACATCACCCCACTATCTGACCATCCATTCATCCATTTCTTGAAACACAATGAAATGTCACTTGCTTTACCTTGCGGTATTTTTATTGCAGGATTAACTTGGGGGGTAGAGTTGGAAAGGATGCCCTGACATAGGATGCCCATAGCACTTAGCACATTGGTAGTTTAAGTTCTGAATGTAGGGCACATAAAAGATCAACAGTCAATGGTGCTGCATCACTGCAGACTATCACTCCTTGACTGCTGTGATGTTCCCTGCCAATCCTAGTTGGGAATTGGTCAGAGCTCCTATACAAGCTGCCTGTCACTCAGAACCTTTAAGTCCAACCCCTTTTCCAGAACTTTCTGACTGGAAACCAGGGGAGGTGTCTCTGAGTCTGAGCACAAGTGGTCCCACCCACTGCTGCACTAAAACACTCCCAGTCCCAGATCAAAACAAACAGGCCTAGAACAATGCACAGGCCTGACTAAATTTGCCTATACTAGAACCTGTGACACAAAAACCCTATTTTAGCACCTACCAAAAAGGTAGTGGGTGCTACATCAGCTAAGTACACTCTCCTGCATGCATGCCTGAGCCAAGGGCAGATGGATTCCAGGAAGCTACATGAATCATTTGCCCTTACTCAAGATGGCCACCGGTGTTTTTCAAAGTGATTTCTGATTTTTGAGTTTGCTTTGAATATTAAAAATAAATGAAATAGTGTTTTTGCTTTGTAGTGCTCAGATGCGGTGAAGATCTGCTTTAAAAAGGTTGTAAAGGCAGAAGATTTTTTTATCTTAATGCATTCTATGCATTAAGATAAAAAGCCTTCTGTGTGCAGCAGCCCCCCTCAGCCCCCCTAATACTTACCTGAGGTGCCTCTAGATCCAGCGATGTTGCATGAGAGACTCAGTAGTCCAGGACTCCCCCTCCTCATTAGCTGAGACAGCAGCGCGGCGCCATTGGCTCTCACTACTGTCAATCAACGTCAATGAGGAGAGAAAGGGGGCAGGGCCGGGCCGTGGCTCTGTGTCTGAATGGACACAGGGAACTGTGGCTTGGCTTGGGTGCCCCCGTAGCAAGCTGCTTGCCGTGGGGGCACTCAACAGGAGGGAGGGGCCAGGATCACAGAAGAGGGACCCAAGAAGTAGAGGATCTGGGCTGCTCTGTGCAAAACCATTACACAGAGCAGGTAAGTATGACATGAGACTTTAGTATCACTTTAAATGGGCTCCAAGTTAAGAGCTCTCTTCTGCCCCCATGTTACTGTGCTGGATGTCTGAACAGCCAATTACCAATCACCAGTGTTTAGTTAGAGATACACTTAAATCTAGTTTAAAAAAATACCAGTCCTTTGCAAAATGCTTTTGCCTTTGTATTGCTGTTGCTCCTTATTTTATATGGACATATATCATGGATGCATATAGGCCCAGTTTTCTGCGCTCCCCAGGTAGCATATGTAATGGAACAAATTTTCTCTGAGTCCTGCCTGATATCATGCTGTGAATATGAATAATATTCATTGTTGAAGTATTATGCTCTCCAGTTTCTAATAGACTGACACACAGCCAGGCAATTCAACTATACGTTGTCCTGCAAGTTGTCAAGAAAAAAAAAGACATTTTTAAATAGGACTTTTTATACAGAACGCTATGGCTCTATTCATGCTATGTGGGTAGCTGTAGAAATGGCCTTGTAGCCTATAACACCGATAACAACATAGTAAACTGTATTACAAACATTAACGGTAAAGCCTGATTGGTTGCTAAACATGAAGGTACCTTAGCGCTGTCGGAGTTCTCACAACAAAGCTTTGATCGGTACTTGCGTCAGTGGGGTTATTTCTGAGCGAAGAAAAGTTGATAATGAGGTGTTTAGAAAGATTAAGTCTGTAACACTAGTTCTTGGTTTAAAATTACATTTTCACATATATTTTACTTGTTTACTGCTGTTTCCCAGCTTCTACCTCAGGGCCTGTGTCGATGGGCTTTTGTTCATGCGAGAACGGCTTCTCGCCAATACAAGGCAGAGCTAATACAAAAGCAGCTTGAAGCAGCATTGCGCTTGCCAATGTACTCTGAATGTACTTGTTAGCATCTAAACTTTAGATGCACTCTGGTGTATTTGTGATGCGTTTAGATGCATTCTGGTGTATTTTTGATGCGTCTAGATGCTCTCTGGTATATTTTTGATGCGTTTAGATGCACTCTGGTGTATTTTTGATGCATTTAAATGCACTCTGGTGTATTTTTGATGCGTTAGATGCTCTCTGGTGTATATTTGATGTGTTTTGAAGCTCTCTGGTGTATTTGTGATGTGTTTAGATGCACTCTGGTGTATTTTTGATGCGTTTAGATGCACTCTGGTGTATGTATTTTTGATGCATTTAGATGCTCTCTGGTGTATTTCTGATGCGTTTAGATGTACTCTGGTGTATTTTTTTATGTATTTTTGATGTGTTTAGATGCACTCTGGATTATTTCTGATACATTTAGATGAATTCTGGTGTATATTTGATGCGTTTAGATGCTCTCTGGTGTATTTTTGATGCGTTTAGATCAGGGGTGTCCAAACTTTTTTCAAAGAGGGCCAGATTTGATGAAGTGAACATGCGCGTGGGCCGACCATTTTTCCTGACATTCTTTGAACCATTAAAATTCGGTCTAAGTGTGTTCGTCCGAGCACTAATACACTGCCCAACAAGAATTCTCTTAATTTTGTCACACTCGTTCCCGACACAACGACGAATGCTCTGCTCTTTAGGGATACCATTAATGGTACCCCACACATTGGAAAACGTGGAGTGCTTTTGATGCAGTGCAATAAAAAAAA
The DNA here is from genome assembly GCA_029206835.1 of Rana muscosa. Classification (NCBI taxonomy): domain Eukaryota; kingdom Metazoa; phylum Chordata; class Amphibia; order Anura; family Ranidae; genus Rana; species Rana muscosa. The sequence continues at coordinate 112,287,593 of CM055118.1, forward strand.
AAAAGAAGAAGGTCGGGACTTCTTTCCGTGCATTTTTGTGGGTAGGGAAGCCCATTAAAATGAATGGGCTGCCCTGCACGCAGCCACGAAGATGTGAACCAAGGACTTGTTCGCATCTCAGGTTGGAGGGGCAGTAAAACCACATGGTTGAGCTGTTTTTACCACCCCCAACTTCTCCCCCCCCAGAGAGCCCCCCATACATCAGGGTCCCCAGAGAGCCCCCCCATACATCAGGGTCCCCAGAGAGACCCCCCCATACATCAAGGTTCACAGAGAGCCCCCCCATACATCAAGGTTCACAGAGAGCCCCCCCCATACACCAGGGTCCCCAGACTTAAACATTAGTACAGTACCTTGTTTCCTCATTCATCCGGGTACTGCACTGTAGGGGGAAGCAGAGAGCACAGCACATTCCCCTGCACAGTTTACTTTCACTTTTGAGGCTGATGATTCTCACAGTGCCAATGTATAGTTCGGCAGGGGGTTGGGCTCATCTGACAGCCCTTCTCTCCCCTGATCCCGCGGCACACTAGTTGAGAAAGGCTGGTTTAGATAACCATGCCGGCGGGCCATTCAAAACCGGCCCGCGGGCCGGACTTTGCACATGCCTGGTTTAGATGCACTCTTATGTATTTTTGATGCGTTTAAATGCTCTCTGGTATATTTTTGATGCATTTAGATGTGCTCTGGTGTATTTGTGATGAAGTTAGATGATCTATGGTATATTTTTGATACATTTAGATGCACTCTGGTGTGTTTTTGATGCATTAATTCTTTATTCCACCGCTAATATATGCTCAGCATTGACCTTGTATAGTGCTTTTCTCTCTGGGGACTCCAAGTACTTGGAGATGGCGTTGGCCGGGAATCGAACCCAGGTCAGCTGCTGGGAAGGCAGCTATGCTCACCACTGCACCACCAACGCAAGGTAGCATGTCTTTGTAGTGTGGGAGGAAACCGGAGTATCCGGAGGAAACCCACGCAAACACAGGGAGAACATGCAAACTCCATGCAGATAGTGTCCTGGTCAGGATTTGAACCAAGGACCCCTGTGCTGCAAGGCTAACCACTAAGCCTCTGTGCTGCCCATATGTAGCCTCTGTTCTCTAAGGCCCGCCCCCGCAGAGTGGGGTACATCAGTTATGTCCACTCAAAGAACCTACAGAAGAAATCCAAACTTAACCTAAACTACAATCCATATATATAACACTCCAAAACACACCCAAAGAATAATGCACATCTGTAAGGGTGGCGGTGCACGGCCCTGAACGCACCCAGGGTGCGGTCCACGCAACTACACCCGCATGGATGTCCTTTTTGGGGTAAACACAGTCCCCACACAGGGTACAGATTCATACACATCATATGAGTGAGGCCTTGGACTTCTCCATGAAAGACCTTACTGGTGGGAAGAGTTCTCATTTCCCCAGCAGAGAAAGCCTAAAGTAAGCTGGAAAGACTCCTCCCATCTCTGAAGACAAGAATCGTTCCAACCTCCCCTCATAGCTGGTCCAACACACGCCTGAAAAACATACTGGCCTCCAACCTCCCCTCGTAGCTGGTCCAACAAATGCCTGAAAAACATACTGGCCTCCAACCTTCCCTCATAGCCAGTCCAACACACGCCTGAAAAACATACCGGCCTCCAACCTCCCCTTATAGCCGGCCCAACACACGCTTCAAAAACATACCGGCCTCCAACCTCCTCCTGTAGCCGGTCCAACACTTGCCCAAAAAATCTACTGGACTCCAAACTTCACAACATAATCAACTACTTAATGTCGATCAACAATAAATCAATCAAATATAATCACCTATAAAAAAGTGCCTGATATGTTGGTGGTAAACAGCCTGCTAGGCCCAGGGGGAACCGAACCAAGGCCTCCAAAAGCTGCCTCATATCCAAGAGTTGCCAAGAGTGTAAATGTAGATGTTAAGATTTAAGGTTAATCAAAAATATCACATTGGAAAGGGCAAGGTAGAACAGGGGGGGGTGTGTGGAAGAGAGAGGGAGGAAATGAGGGGGAAGGGGGGTTTGGGGAAAGGAAGGGGTGTGGGGGTTCCCCCCAACCCTCACCACCTTCTTTACTCCAACCTCCCCTTCTTCTCCTCCTTCTCTGCCTCCCTCCCTCTTCCCCTCCTCCTCTCCCCCTCCCCCTTGTTCTACCTTTCCCTTTAGAATGTGATATTTTCTGATGAACCTTAAATCTTAATGTCTACATTTACACTCTTGGCGACTCTTGGATATGAGGTAGCTTTTGGAGGACTTGGTTCTCTTCCCCCCCCCCTGGCCTGGCAGGCTGTTTACCACCAACATCTCAGGCACTTTTTTACAGGTGATTATGATGAACATTTTTGGGTTCTAGTATTTATCGTATTGGGGAGGGTACCTCCTGAGGGTAGATATTCCCTAACACACTTATCCCCCACACACACAATTTGGGCTATGCAGAAAAGATACTGAGGCACTCCTGTTGGTGAAGATAGCTGGTGGTATTGCTGTCTTGGAGACGAGATGAGAATCTTTCAAGAGAGTGATGATGTAGTGTACTCTCCAGTGAGGATGGCTTGACTTGAAGATCCTCTCCCTCATGTTCTCTAGCAAATAATTTTTCCAACTTTTTGGTTATTTTCTTTCCCAACAGAGTTGCACCCTGCTCATTTAAGTGAAATCCATCCTTGCTGTAGAGTAAGTAACCAATTAAAAGTCAGTCCAGGTCTCCATGAAGCCAAACTCCTCCTTCCTGCACCAGTTCTTCAGCCACTTGCTAAGCTCCCTAACCTCCTGCTGCCTCCTTGGTGTGGCTCGCTGTACAGGCAGTATTTCTGAAAAAACTACCTTGGAGGTCCTTTTCTTCAATATAGCCCCTAAGTCCCTAAAATCATTTAGTAGGGCATTACATTTTCTTTTAATGTTGTAGTTGGTGCCAATATGTACTATGACAGCTGGGTCCTCCCCAGCGCCATCTAACAATCTGTTCATCTGATCTGCAATGTCCCGAACCCGTGCACCCGGGAAACAATATACTGTTCGTCGATCACGCTCATTCTGACAAATTGCCCTCTCTGTCCGTCTAATAACTGAATCCCTTACCACCAGGATCTGGCTATCCTTTTCTGTAAGCTTGCCCTCATCTCAATGGGATGAGATATTCCTATGGCTGATCTGGTATTTTGGTGGGTTCTCAACATGAGCGGCACATTGTGCTGGAGTCTCAGCATGAATGTCACATTCAGCTGGTGTCTCAACATGAATGTCACATTCTGGAGGATTCTTTATGTGAACGTCACATTTTGGAGGAGTCGCATTGTGAATGTCACATGCTGGTGAAGTCTCCCTGTAAACATCACATTCTGGAGGAGTCACTTGCTGGTGGAGTAACCATGTGAATGTCACACGCTGATTCTTTAAGTGAAGGTCACATTCTGAAGGAGTCTCCGTGTGAACGTCACATGCTGGTGGAGTCTCTATGTGAACGTCACGTGCTGGTGAAGCCTCCATGTGAATGTCACATAATGGTGGAGCCTCCGTGTGAATGTCACTTGCTGGTGGAGTAACCATGTGAATGTCACATGCTGGTGGCGTCTCCGTGTGAACGTCACATGCTGGTGGAGCCCCTATGTGAACGTCACATTCTGGTGGAGCCTCGTGTAAATGTCACATAATGGTGGAGTCTCCATGTGAACAGCACATGCTGGTGGAGTCGCTGTGTGAACGCCACATGCTGGTAGAGTCGCCATGTGAAAGTCACATGCTGGTGGAGCCTCCATGTGAATGTCACATGCTGGTGGAGTCTCCGTGTGAATGTCACATGCTGGTGGAATCTCCATGTGAACATCACAAGCTGGTGGAGCCTGCATGTGAACCTTACATGCTGGTGGAGTCTCCGTGTGAACGTCACATGCTGGTGGAGTCTCAATGTAGCTTTCACATTCTGTCTTGCTCACTGGGGCAGACCTGCCTTGTGAGCAGTGTCTGCAGTAAATACCGCATACATCTGTAATTAAAAAGAAGAATCAGATTTAGCACCTTCACCTACATTTCATATATTTTTTATACAACATCAAATTATAGAGAGAAAAGTTCAACATTCCAGTGTCAGGCATAATAAATAAACCCGACATGACAGGGACACAGGGATGACTAATGTTGGCCTTCATATAAAAATTCTGGTTGCCTGGCAGTTATGCGGACCCACTAAAATGAATGGAGTCAGAAAGGGGACTGATTCTTTACTTCCGGGTGCAGTGGAGTAATCTGCAGTGCTTTTGTTTCTTATTATTAAACACCCGGCCTCTTTTATTGTAATCCCTCAAATTGTTGTGGTGAATTGATATAGAAGAGACCGGGACCGGGAACCGATGCATTGCAGATTACTCCGCCACACCCCAAAGTGAAAAAATAGTCCCCTGCACGTTTTGGATCGATTGCCATACGATTCTGTCATGTGACAATCGTGACAAGATCTTGCCATGGTGTATTTTTGATGTGTTTAGATGCACTCTGGTGTGCTTTTGATGCGTTTAGATGTTTTTGGTGTATGTTTGCTGCGTTTAGATGCTCTCTGGTGTATATTTGATGCGTTTAGATGCACTCTGGTGTATTTTTAATGCGTTTAGATGCTCTGCTGTAAATTTGATGCGTTTAGATGCATTCTGCTGTATATTTGATGAGTTTAGATGCATTCTGGTGTGTTTTTGATGTGTTTAGAGGCTCTCTGATGTATATTTTATGCATTTAGATGCGCTCTGGTGTATATTTGATGCATTTCGATGCACTCTGGTGTATTTTTGATGCGTTTAGATGCTCTCTGGTGTGTTTTTGATGCGTTTAAATGCACTCTGGTGTGTTTATGATGCGTTTAGATGCTCTCTGGTGTATGTTTGATGCGTTTAGATGCTTTCTGGTGTGTTTTTGATGCTTTTAGATGCTCTCTGGTGTATATTTGATGCATTTAGATGCTCTCTGGTGTATATTTAATGCGTTTAGATGCATTCTGGTGTGTTTTTGATGCGTTTGGATGCTCTCTGGTATGTTTTTGATGCGTTTAGATGTACTCTAGTGTATTTTTTATGCGTTTAGATGCTCTCTGCTGTATATTTGATGCATTTAGATGCTCTCTAGTGTATATTTGATGCGTTTAAATGCATTCTGGTGTATTTTTGATGTGTTTAAATGCTCTCTGGTGTATATTTGATGCGTTTAGATGCACTGGTGTATATTTGATGCGTTTAGATGCATTCTGGTGTGTTTTTGATGCGTTTGGATGCTCTCTGGTGTATTTTTGATGTGTTTAAATGCACTCTGGTGTATTTTTGATGTGTTTAGAATACTGATATCAAGCGCAGGATGAACGCACCTAAATGTAGGCTAAATGCACCTAAATGCCAGCTACTTTTACCCATGGACACAAGCCCTTAACCTGTTGATCTAGGTCCTTAACCACTTCAGCCCCAGAAGGTTTTACCCCCTTCCTGACCAGAGCACTTTTTTACAATTTGCCACTGCGTTGCTTTAACTGGTAATTGCGCGGTCATACAGTGCTGTACCCAAACGAAAATTGCGTCCTTTTTCCCCCACAAATAGAGCTTTCTTTTGGTGCTATTTGATAGTTTCAAAAGACTCTTGGAAGTGCATCCTATCGAACACAATATACAGGAATATGTGAAATAATTATCTACATGAACACACACACCAACATAGGTTGAACTGGATCGACTATTGTCTTACTAACTATGTAACTATGAAAAAATAGGATTTTTATAACAGCTTACCTGTAAAATCCTTTTCTTGGAGTACATCACGGGACACAGAGCGACATAGTCATTACTAATGGGTTATATAGATACCTTCAGGTGCTGGCACTGGCAACTTCCAAAACCGGAAGTACCCTCCCCTATATAAGCCCCTCCCATCCGGGAGCACCTCAGTTTTGTAGCAAAGCAATAAGTGTCCCTAAAGAGGGGCGGGAGCTCTGTGTCCCGTGATGTACTCCAAGAAAAGGATTTTACAGGTAAGCTGTTATAAAAATCCTATTTTCTTTCTCGTACATCACGGGACACAGAGCGACATAGTCATTACTAATGGGATGTCCTAAAGCAATGCCCAACGAGGGGGGGGATACACCATACATAAGCTGAGCGCTATCAGACATGAGGATCTTTTGCGGCCTGCAACACACTGCGCCCAAAGTCGACATCCTCCTGACTTCTAACGTCCACCTGGTAGAACCTAGTAAACGTGTGTACTGAAGACCATGTTGCGGCCTTACAGATTTGAGCCAGGGAGGCCTGGTGATGCACTGCCCATGAAGTTCCAACTGCTCTCGTGGAGTGCGCTCTAACTTTGAACGGGGGCGGTCTCCTTCTCAAGCCATAGGCTTGCATTATGACCTGTCGAATCCACTTGGCTAAAGTAGATTTTGACGCTGCCTGACCCTTTCTGGGGCCTTCCGGCAGAATAAACAAAGTATCCGTTCTGCGAATCTGAGCAGTGGCTTTTAGATAAGCTTTAACTGCTCTTACTACATCCAAAGAATGCAATAACTTTTCCTCTACCGAAGTAGGTTTGGGGAAAAAAGAAGGAAGAACCACATCTTGGTTCAAATGAAACCTCGATACCACCTTAGGAAGAAAGGCTGGGTGAGGGCGTAACACTACTCTATCCTTATGGATAACCAGATAAGGCTCCCTACAGGACATAGCTGCTAATTCCGACACTCTTTTAGCCGAACAAATGGCTACTAGAAAAATCAATTTCCTGGTGAGAAGAACCAAAGAAATATGCTGTAATGGTTCAAATGGTTGTTTCTGTAGAACCGACAGAACCAAGTTTAGATCCCATGGACATATGGGAATATTAACCGGAGGACTAATACGCATCACTCCTTGTATAAAGGCTTTGACTAGTGAATGCGAAGCCAAGGGCCTTTGAAAAAATATTGACAAGGCCGAAATCTGACCCTTGATAGTACTCAAGGCAAGCTTCCTATCTACAGCCCATTGTAGGAAGTCCAGAATCCTACCTATTACGTATTTACGTGGATGCCATTTCTTGGCCTCACACCAGGCGATGTACGCCTTCCAGATTCTATAGTAGATCTGCCTGGATACCGGCTTCCTGGCATTGATCATGGTAGATACCACAGCATTAGAGAGCCCTCTCTTTTTTAGAATGTGGGCTTCAATAGCCAGGCCGTCAAACCTAGGGCTGGTAAGGAAGGGTGGTATATCGGTCCTTGCGAAAGCAGGTCCGGACGATGTGGGAGGGTCCAAGGACTCCCCACAGACATCTTTACAATCTCCGCGTACCATGCTCTTCGGGGCCACGCTGGAGCCACCAGAATCACTGGTTTCTTTTCTACCCTGATTCTGCGGAGTAATCGAGGTAACAATTGTGGCGGTGGGAATGCATATATCAGCTTGAACTGATCCCAAGGGAACACTAGGGCATCCGAGCCGCAAGCTAGGGGATCCCTTGTCCAAGAGACAAACCTGTCCACTTTTGCGTTGAATCTGGATGCTAGCAGATCTACATCCGGTGTTCCCCACCGCTGACATATTGTCCGGAAAACCTCGGGATGAAGGGACCATTCCCCTGGGCATAATTGTTGGCGACTTAGAAAGTCCGCCTTCCAATTCTCCACTCCTGGAATGAATACCGCAGATATGGCTGGGACATATCTTTCTGCTCATCTCAGGATGTAATTTACTTCCCTCTGGGCTGCACGACTCCTGGTGCCCCCCTGATGATTGATATATGCCACTGCTGTGGCATTGTCTGATTGAATTCTGACAGGGGACCCTTGGAGTTTGGATGTCCATGCTACTAGGGCATACCGGGCTGCTCGTATCTCTAAGAGATTGATGGGCAGGGCCTTTTCCGCATCCGACCATCTGCCCTGGAGAGACCATTGCTCCAGTACTGCTCCCCAGCCTATAAGGCTGGCATCTGTAGTGACCACCTTCCAAGAAATCGGACTGAAGGATTTCCCTCTTTCCAGATTCTGGGGAACCAACCACCAGCGGAGGCTCTTGCGAACGGAAGGGGACAAGGACATTGGTAAGTCCAGAGCCTGAACTTTTTTGTTCCAGGCTGACAGTATGGCCCTTTGCAAATTCCTTGTATGGAATTGACCGTAGGGTACTGCTTCGAATGATGCCACCATTTTTCCCAGCAGCCTCATGCACAGGCGTATGGATGGCTGTCTTTTTGAACCCACTAAGTGGATCAAATCTCTCAAAGACGACCCCTTTTCTTGAGGCAAGAAAATTTTTCTCTGGTCTGAATCCAGCCTTAGCCCAAAGTATTCCAGACTTTTGACTGGTTTTAGGGCTGACTTGTCTCGGTTGATAATCCAACCGTGATATTCCAGATACTTGATTGTCTCGTGAACAACCACTTCTAGTTTTTCCACTGAGTGGTCTATCAGCAACAAGTCGTCTAGATATGCCATTATCGTTACACCTCGTGTTCTTAGATTGGCCAATAATGGGGCCAGAATTTTTGTGAACACTCATGGTGCTGTGGCCAGACCGAAGGGTAAGGCTCTGAACTGAAAATGGCGCCCTTCTACCGCAAAGCGTAGAAATTTTTGGTGGGCTGGAAAGATGGGAATGTGCAAATAAGCATCTTTGATGTCGATCGAGGCTAACCATTCCTCCCCTTGTAGGGCAGTGGCCACCGAGCGGATCGACTCCATCCGGAACGTCCTGATATGTAGGAATTTGTTTAGCCCTTTTAGATTTAATATGGGCCTCACGTCCCCGTTTGGCTTCGGGACTGTAAAGAGGTTTGAGTAAAACCCGAACCCCCATTCTTCCAGGGGAACCTCTATAATTACTGCTTGGAGCAATAATTGTTCTAGTGCCAACAGGAGGGATCCTCTCTTCTGGGGATCCCTTGGCACGTTTGACCTTATAAAGTGGGAAGGAGGGGAGTCTTTTAACTCCAATTTGTATCCCAGATTTACTGCGGAGAGCACCCATCTGTCTCTGATCGTGTCCCGCCAGGTCTCTGTGAACAACTGAAGTCTTCCCCCCACCCGATTGAGTGGGGGCAACCCTTCATGCATTTGACTTTGGGGGAGGTTTTGTACCTCTCCTGCTCCAGGGCTTCTTGTTACCCTGCAATTGTCCCTGATTTTTACCTCCGGGATTTGACCGAGGAGGCCGTCGGAACTGTTTCACAGCCGATGTCCTAGGGACTGGAGAAGCCGGCCTCTTAAAAGAGGGACCTCTAACTCTGTTTTTAACCGGCAAAGGTGTACTTTTACCGCTGGAAATTCTTTGGATATATTTGTCCAGGTCTTCCCCGAATAAGCGTTCACCATGAAATGGGAAGCTGACCAGCAATTTTTTACAGGGAGCTTCAGCAGACCAGTTTTTGAGCCATAAAAGCCTGCGCATATGTACTACAGACAGCGTAAGGCGGGAGGCCTGATGGATTGAATCCTTTATAGCGTCCACCGCAAAGCATAAGGCTCTAGGTAGATCAGCTAGGGCAAGAGCCTGCTGATCTGGCAAGTCCCTTAAGACCTGTTTCAACTGATCCTTCACTGCTTGGCAGACCCCAATAGCTGCCACTGCTGGTTGTGTCACCAATCCTGCTGTAGAAAAAGCAGATTTTAATAAGGACTCTAATTTTTTATCTATTGGGTCCTTGAACATTTGGACATTATCCACTGGACATGTCAGTGATTTATTCACACAAGAGATGGCTGCGTCCACTGTAGGGACCCTCCATTTTTTGATGAACTTATCCTCCATGGGATAGACCACTTGAAATCTCTTGGGAGGAGTAAATATTTTATCAGGATGCTCCCAATCCTGGTAAATGAGCCCTTCCAGTAAAGGATCGATCGGAAAGGAACAAACAGTCTGGGGATCTTTTAGCAACCCCAACGAGGAGACAGAAGTGGATGATGGCTCCGCAAGGGGCATTTTAAATGCTGATCGGACCATGTTAGTCAGGGACTGAACCCATAATCTTTCAGCATGTGATGCTGAGAATGGCTCTTCCACTGTTCATTCCTCTACAATAGAATCAACCTCATCCTGATCCCCTTCAGGCAGGTCGATCCCTGTATGGGACTGTTGCTCTGCTAACAGGCACTCTGAGGGAGGAGACGGAGATCGAGCGCTTTTTTCCTGTGACAGGGAAGCAGCGATCAATGCTGACAATCTCTCTTCCAGCCCTCCCAGAGCTGAGGAAAAAACCTCCTCTGTTACATACACAGGAGCAGGTGAACTGAGGACAGCCACAGTACCAGGTACTCCTGAGGGTGCTCTACGGTCACTAACCTCTGATTCTTCAGGGGAGACTGGTGCAGCCGAAGCATGCCCAAGATCCTCAGAGCCCGATGGAGACCCCCTATGCTTCCTGGAATTTTTAGTCCCGGAGTTTTTAGACGGCATTATTCCTAAGCCCAAAGCTGAGGTATTCCAGCCGAAATACACCACTTACTGACAATAGTCTAGCATAAATGCTGCTATAAAAACAGTTGGTGTCTACTAATGTGCCTTTCTATGGGGATGCCTGCATCAACCGCTTGCTGTATGCCTTTTTTTTTTTTTTTTTTAAATGTTGCCAGCTCTGTCTCTGCACTCCATAGCCAGCTCACAACACATAATTGTGGTTTTTAACATGCTGGGACGCCCGCACATGCGCAGAAGCGCTGCGGCGCGCACAGAGCGTCATCCCCCAGGCTCCGCCCCCTTTTCCGGCTCACCTCTATATATAGAGGCGCGTGCACGCGCACGCGCGCGGCCACGTGCGCCTTCGGCGCTAATTTTGAAAAGGGAAACTAGGGACAAGAGCCAGGGCCCCTTTTTGCCGCAGGCCGGGGGATGGACGAGCATTGCAACATGGCAGAGGAAGCAGTTTCCCACAAGAGAACTCACCATCTGCCTGGACTTGCTCTGATGAAAAGAAACTAGTCCACATGACAAGAAACGTTTCCACAGCGGCCTCTAGTGGATTAACACAGGTACCGCAGTCTAATATATTAACCACTTAAGCCCCGGACCATTTCGGGCCATTAGGACCAGGCCTGTTTTTGGGATTCGGCACTGCGCTGCTTTAACTGTAAATTGTGCGGACATGCAATGTTGTACCCAAATGAAATTTGCGTCCTTTTCTTCCCACAAATAGAGCTTTCTTTTAATGGTATTTGATTGCCTCTGCGATTTTTATTTTTTGCGATATAAACGGAAAAAGACCGAAAATTTTGAAAAAAAATGATATTTTCTACTTTTTGTTATAAGAAAAATCGAATAAACTCAATTTTAGTCAGACATTTAGGCCAAAATGTATTCAGCCACATGTCTTTAGTAAAAAAAATGTCAATAAACGTATATTTATTGGTTTGCGCAAAAGTTATAGCGTTTACAAACTAGGGTACATTTTCTGAAATTTACACAGCTTTAAATTTATGACTGCCTATCTCATTTCTTGAGGTGCTAAAATGGCAGGGCAGTACAAAACCCCCCCAAATGACCCCATTTTGGAAAGTAGACACCCCAAGGAAATTGCTGAGAGGCATGTTGAGCCCATTGAATATTTTTTTTTTTTTGTCCCAAGTGATTGAATAATGACAAAAAAAAAAAAAAAAAAAAAAAAATTACAAAAAGTTGTCACTAAATGATATATTGCTCACACATGCCATGGTTATATGTGGAATTGCACCCCAAAATACATTTTGCTGCTTCTCCTGAGTACGGGGATACCACATGTGTGGGACTTTTTAGGAGCCTGGCCACGTACGGGACCCCGGAAACCAAGCACCGCCTTCAGGATTTCTAAGGGCGCAAATTTTTGATTTCATTCCTCACTACCTATCACAGTTTCGAAGGCCATAAAATGCCAAAATAGCACAAAACCCCCCCAAATGACCCCATTTTAGAAAGTAGACACCCCAAGGAAATTGCTGAGAGGCCTGTTGAGCCCGTTGAATATTTTTTTTTTTTGTCCCAAGTGATTGAATAATGACAAAAAATAAAAATAAAAAATAAATTACAAAAAGTTGTCACTAAATGATATATTGCTCACACATGCCATGGTTATATGTGGAATTGCACCCCAAAATACATTTTGCTGCTTCTCCTGAGTACAGGGATACCACATGTGTGGGACTTTTTAGGAGCCTAGCCGCGTACGGGACCCCGAAAACCAAGCACCGCCTTCAGGATTTCTAGGCACAAATTTTTGATTTCACTCCTCACTACCTATCACAGTTTCTAAGGCCATAAAATGCCAAAATAGCACAAAACCCCCCCAAATGACCCCATTTTGGAAAGTAGACACCCCAAGCTATTTGCTGAGGAGGCATGGTGAGTATTTTACAGCTCTCATTTGTTTTTGAAAATGAAGAAAGAAATTTTTTTTTTTTTTTTTCAATTTTCAAAACTTTGTGACAAAAAGCGAGATCTGCAAAATACTCACAATACCTCTCAGCAAATAGCTTGGGGTGTCTACTTTCCAAAATGGGGTCATTTGGGGGGGTTTTGTGCCATCTGGGCATTCCATGGCCTCCGAAACTGTGATAGGCAGTGAGAAGTAAAATCAAAAATTTACACCCTTAGAAAGCCTGAAGGCGGTGCTTTGTTTTTGGGGTCCCGTACGCGGCTAGGCTCCCAAAAAGTCTCACACATGTGGTATCCCTGTACTCAGGAGAAGCAACAGAATTTATTTTGGGGTGTAATTCCACATATGCCCATGGCATGTTTGAGCAATATATCATTTAGTGACAACTTTGTGCAAAAAAAAGAATTAAAAAAAAAAAATTGTCTTTTTTCCGCAACTTGTGTCAACATATAAAATATTCCATGGACTCGACATGCCTCTCAGTATATAGCTTGGGGTGTCTACTTTCCAAAATGGGGTCATTTGGGGGGGTTTTGAACTGTTTTGGCATTTTATACACAACATTAGGAAGCTTACATCCACTCTTCTAACCACTTGCAGACAAAGCCCTTTTTGACACTTTTTGTTTACATGAAAACATATTTTTTTTTTGCAAGAAAATTATGTTGAACCCCCAAACATTATATATATTTTTAAAGCAAAGGCCCTACAGATTAAAATGGTGGGTGTTGCATTTTTTTTTTCTACACAGTATTTGCGCAGCGATTTTTCAAACGCATTTTTTGGGGAAAAAATACACTTTTTTTAATTTTAATGCACTAAAACACACTATATTGCCCAAATGTTTGATGAAATAATAAAGATGATCTTAGGCCGAGTACATAGATACCAAACACGACATGCTTTAAAATTTCGCACAAACGCGCATTGGCGACAAACTACATACATTTTTAAAAGCCTTTAAAAGCCTTTACAGATTACCCCGTTAGATTTACAGAGGAGGTCTACTGCTAAAATGACTGCCCTCGATCTGACCTTCGCGGTGATACCTCACATGCATGGTGCAATTGCTGTTTACATATGACGCCAGACCGACGCTTGCGTTCGCCATTGGGCAAGAGCAGGGCAGGACAGGGGTGCTTTTTTTTTTTTTTTTTTTTTTTTTATTATTAATTTTGCTTTTTTATTTTATTTTTAAATTGTTCCTTACATATATTTTTTTTTTTATAATTTTTATTGTTATCTCAGGGAATGTAAATATCCCCTATGATAGCAATAGGTAGTGACAGGTACTCTTTTTTTGAAAAAACTGGGGTCTTCTAGACCCTAGATCTTTCCTCTTCCCTCAAAGCATCTGACCACACCAAGATCGGTGTGATAAAATGCTTTCCCAATTTCCCAATGGCGCTTTTTATATCCGGGGGGGGACATTCCCTCCCACTGCTTGTAAAAGCAGTCCAGAGGCTAATTAGCCGCTGTGATTGCTTTTACATGAAAGCCGGCCGCTGGCTGAAAAGAATGATACCAAGATGATGCCTAAACCCGCAGGCATCAATCTGGTATAACCATTCAAAGTCCAGCAACATACCAGTACGTTGCTGGTCCTTGTTGGACATGTATTGTAATCTTTTTTTTTCATGCAGCCTGTTGGCTGAACGAAAAAAGAGATTGATTGGTGGGTATGCCCACCATTAGAATACCGCCCTTCATCCACCCACTTCTAATGATGGGCATACATGCACCATTTATATATGCCGAAGCATGGGGGCATCCTCCCGCAAAAAAGTTATGCCGCACACACATGGTCAAACGTTTCCACGGGCAAGCCTCCGTCGGAATTTCGACCGTATGTATGCGGCATTAGGAGCAAAATTGCTCCTCCGCCCTGCTGCCCCTGCTGCCCCCATGCTTCGGCATATATGCTTTTTTTTTTTTAACTGTGGTGGTGAAATCACCTCCTACAGCACTGGAGTCGCAGGGATCAGGCCTGTCTCTGCGAACGCTGCAGTTATGTGTGTTGTGTTTTGTAAGTGACAGTGATCGATCGATACTGCACTTGGGTGGCCTGGGCTGGACGGAGGGGCAAAACGCAGGTGCTAGCAGGTATCTGGGCTGATCCCGCTAACACTGCGTTTTTGGGAACCCTAAACCGCTGGTATAGATCTGATCAGATCAGATATTGATCTGTTCAGATACTATACCACTAAGGGGGGTGTATGCTTTACGCGTGGGTGTTAGCGTTACTGGCACTAACCTGACGCTGCCTGGGGTGTGACGCAGACCCTCTCTGACGCTAAAACCTAATTGATATCACCCACCGGGCGATCAGGGGGTTAAACCTTTATTGGGTTATATACGGCGGGTGCCCTGACACTATAAAAAGCAAACTAACTAACCAGCGTCACCCGTAACACTTATATGGTGATCACTGGTGAAAGGGTTAACTAGGGGCAATTAGGGGGTTAAAACCTTTATTAGATCATATTTGGGGGTACCTGACGCTATAAAAACCTGCGGCGAACCTAAAAAAAATGACTGGCTACCGATTGGCATCACCGACACGAAGACAGCGATCAGAAAAACGATCGCTTAGTGACAGTGGTGATAGGGGGTGAAAGGGTTACCTGGGGGGCGATCAAGGGGGTTAAACCTTTATTAGATAATATATTGGGGTACCCGACGCTATAAAAACCTGCGGCGAACCTAAAAAAAATTACTGGCTACCGATCGCCATCACTGATGCTAAGACAGCCATCAGAAAAATGATCGCATAGCGACAGCGGTGATAGGGGGTGAAAGGGTTACCTGGGGGGCGATCAAGGGGGTTTAACCTTTATTAGATAATATATTGGGGTACCTGACGCTATAAAAACCTGCGGCGAACCTAAAAAAAATTACTGGCTACCGATCGCCATCACTGATGCTAAGACAGCATCAGAAAAACGATCGATTAGCGACAGCGGTGATAGGGGGTGAAAGGGTTACCTGGGGGGCGATCAAGGGGGTTAAACCTTTATTAGATAATATATTGGGGTACCCGACGCTATAAAAACCTGCGGCGAACCTAAAAAAAATTACTGGCTACCGATCGCCATCACTGATGCTAAGACAGCCATCAGAAAAATGATCGCATAACGACAGCGGTGATAGGGGGTGAAAGGGTTACCTGGGGGGCGATCAAGGGGGTTTAACCTTTATTAGATAATATATTGGGGTACCTGACGCTATAAAAACCTGCGGCGAACCTAAAAAAAATTACTGGCTACCGATCGCCATCACTGATGCTAAGACAGCATCAGAAAAACGATCGATTAGCGACAGCGGTGATAGGGGGTGAAAGGGTTACCTGGGGGGCGATCAAGGGGGTTGAACCTTTATTAGATAATATATTGGGGTACCCGACGCTATAAAAACCTGCGGCGAACCTAAAAAAAATTACTGGCTACCGATCGCCATCACTGATGCTAAGACAGCCATCAGAAAAATGATCGCATAGCGACAGCGGTGATAGGGGGTGAAAGGGTTATCTGGGGGGTGATCAGGGGGTTAAACCTTTATTAGGGGGGGTTAGGGGGCTACACTGGACCTAAAACTAAACTTTAGTGACACTTTCACAGTCACAAATGTCACTGATTGCAGTGATCACTAAATAAATGGTCACTGCAATCAGTGACACTGTGACTGGGGGCTGGGGGGTGATCTGGGGGGTGATCTGGGGGGTCTGGGGGTCCTGGGGGGGGCGATTAGTGTTCCTATGTGTCCTGGTGTCAGTGTAGTGTTGTGCTCACTGACCTGATGTCTTCTCTTGTACGGCGCTCGGTATATGTGAGCGCCGCACAGGAGATGACATCACTTCCTCCTGCTTCCTCTGTCTGACACAGACAGAGGGGGCATTTCCATTCGCCGGGAGCGATCGCGAGGGGGGGGCCGGAATCGAAAGGCCGCCCCCTCATCTGGGATCGCTCCCGGTGAAGTAACGACCGCTCACGGCACAGAAGGGGGGTCCGGATGGACCCCCCAACTGTACAAAGGCAGTCACGTAGATCTACGTGATTCTGCCTGTCCGTGCCATTCTGCCGACGTAAATCGGCGGTGGGCGGTCGTTAAGTGGTTAAATATATATATTTTTTTTTTTCTTGACCACTATTAAAATTATTAAATTTTTTAGTAGTTACAGGCATGCACAGATATTAGCGGGAATACCGTTAGGTAACAGACAGAAAGACAAATTAGGCTTGGGGGTCCCCCAATAGAACCAAGTTCCTGGGGGCCCCCACTTACCTGTTCCCCGCCGCAGGACTTTGTTTCGTCCACAGAAGCCCAAACTTCACCTATCACGGCAGGCATTGTAATTAAACCTTCAGGGACCGGGTTCCCAAGGATTCCACCCCCCTGGACCTGTATAGCACCCTGCACAGAAAACATCTTGGTCATGGGTATGACCAGAGCTCTGGATCCCAGGGTCCAGCTCTCCTAAGAGAAGCATTACAGGCAAAACCTTGCTCTTCTCTGCAAGGCCCGGGTACCGACCGTTTAGCTATGAAGCTTTTTTGGTCGGATCCGGAATAGCTTACTGAGGCCCAAAAGAACCTGTACGCAAGCTCAGTGAAAAACACATGTTTCTTCTTGGCCAACACCTTAGACACTGGCAAAAAACTGAGGTGCTCCCGGTTGGGAGGGGCTTATATAGGGGAGGGTACTTCCGGTTTTGGAAGTTGCCAGTGCCAGCACCTGAAGGTATCTATATAACCCATTAGTAATGACTATGTCGCTCTGTGTCCCGTGATGTACGAGAAAGAAACTAACCTGATCTTCGGAAGCAGGCAGGGTCCATCACTGTTGTGGACATCTGAAGCCTGCTTGTCTTCATTTTCGGGATTTGGTGCAGCTGGCTACCCAGAGTGCACCTCCTGATCCCGCGCTTGCGCAGTAATGCCACTGCACAGCGCTGTTTCTTGATGACAGGTTGCTAACTCATTTCCGTTCTGAAATCATGCAAGATTTCAATATTAGGTGATTCCCATGGATTCCTGGGATAGATGACGCCGATATCCCAGCAGTCCGTGGGAATCGCCTAGTGGCGAAATTGCCTAGGCGACCGGAGAAGTACTCCAGTAAACAATTGCAAAACGGGTACAGTATTTAGAAAATATATAAATAAATAAATAATTGACATTTCAAATAGCATTGTAGATGGGCATGGGAAGGCTTGGACATTAAAAAAATTGGTGGAACTCCACTTTAATGTTATTAAAATTACCTTTCCTTTTCAAACTGCAGCTCTGTAATTTTTCACTGCAATATGCCAACTTGAAGGTGTTCTGTACACAGTTGGTATACAGAATGCCCCCAGAAATGTAATTTTCTGCTTGGCTATAGAGCTCTGCACTAAAACGGTCAGGCTTTAGGCATCCTCAGCAACAGGAATGTCACTTTTGATGAGATGCTCCCTAAGGGTTGGTCACTCCTAAAGGGACGCAGACACTGCAACTTTTCATAACATTGCACCGTGAAAGTGCATGATTTAAAAAAAACAAGAAGGACCACATTACTGATATTATTTCAGGATTAGGTGATTCCCATGGACTCCTTGGATAGATGATAAGGATATCCCAGCAGTCCATGGGAATCGCCTTGTGACAAAATTGCCTAGGTGGCCGGAGCCGGAAGTGCTCCAGTAAATAACTGCAAATCAGGTATTTAGAAAAATATAAATAAAAATAATTGCAATTTTAAATAGTTTTGCGGATGGGCATGTGAATGATTTGACATTAAAAAAATTGATGGAACTCCGCTTTAATGTTATCTAAAATTACGTTTCCTTTTCAAACTGCAGCTCTGTCATTTTTAATGCAATATGCCATTTTGAAGGTGTTCTGTACACAGTTGGTATACAGAATGCTCCCAGAAATTGAATTTTTCTGCTTGACTGAAGAGCTCTGCACTAAGACTGTCAGGCTTTAGGCATCCTCTGCAACAGAAATGTTACTTTTGGTGAGATTCTCCCTAAGGGTTGTCACGTCTTAAGGGTGCAGACACTGCAACTTTTTATAAAATGGCACAATGAAAGTGCACCAACCCCCCCCCCCCCCCACCAAACATTTCCTTTCCTCCTCCACCATTGGCCAAAGTGAGGCTTTCTCTGAACTACCAAGTTGTAGAGCTTTGTTGAGAGTAGTGGGAGTGACAGGCTGCTGCAGCTGTCACTTGTATTACTAGGAGAGGGTGGGAGCAAGGACATTGGTTGCCAGGTGGTGTGTGTGTCTATGGATAACTGCAGCTCGGCTCAGTTCCCAGCTGCATGCATGGGTGTCTGTTTAGCACTCAACCAGATAGAAGATGTAAAAAGTAAGATTTTTAAGAAATGGTGCCATTAGTTTTGATTACTCTGGGCCTCCTCTTTTAAAATGAAAAAAAAAAATAAAGGATTTATTAATACTTTAATGCCGCGTACACACGACCGTTTTTAATGTCATTGAAAAAAACTGCAATTTTCTCGACGTGATTCTTCTCAAGCCTGCCTTGCCTACACACTATCGTGGCAAAAATGTTCGAGTAAAGCGTGGTGAAGTACAACACGTACGATGGCACTATAAAGGGAAGTTCCATTCGGATGGCGCCACCCTTCATGTTAGTAAAGTTTGTTGAGAGACGATTCGCGCTTTTCAGCTTCGTGCTTTTCAGTCCGTTACAGCGTGACGAATGTGCTATCTCCATTACGAACGCTAGTCTTACCAGAACGAGTGCTCCCGTCTCATACTTGATTCTGAGCATGCGCATTTTTTTTTACGTCGTTAAAGCCTACACACGGCCGTTTTTCATGACGAGAAAAACGACGATGTGAAAAACGACGAGAAAAATTAGAGCATGTTCCAATTTTTTCTTGGCCATTTTTCACGTTGTGAAAAATGCTCGGAAGCCCACACACGATCATTTTTAATGACCATTTTAAAAAATTAAATTTTTCTCGTCATTAAAAATGGTCGTGTGTACGCGGCATTAGACTCAGTGTCCCAATGTACTATGCATTAAGGAGGAACTTTACCCTTATCTTACAAATTTGAAATGTCTTACTAATGACATACTATATTTTTCTGTTCAAACCCATTTTTCCCATGGTGGCCATTTTCACTAAGGGCAGATAAATCCATATCCCTTAAACTTTCTGGAACTCTGGGTCTGCCTCCTGTAGCATGTGATCTGAGTAGGAAATCACTGGTGATGTAGCCTTCCCAGGGTGCTACATGCCCAGTTCTTCACCCAAACAGAAAGTGGAAAAACAACTATTGTAAGTAAGTGCAAATTTTTTTTATTTAACAAATGAATGTAAGAGGATTTCATATCAGCAGACCTGCCTGCTGATGTGATTTCTTTGTGAAAAAAGGGGAAAGATCTGCTTTAAAATGTGAAGCAGGGCTAATGTTCACCAATATTATAAGCAAGTCAGTTGCAGTGTACTTTCAAGTGTTTTTGAGTTGTTTTTTGTTTAAATTGCTTTGATTTGCCTTTCTTTTGTGTCTCAGCCATTTAGTTCAAGCTGCTTATGAGTTGTAATTTCAACTGCTTGTAAGTTACGCCAGGTCCTAACACTCAACGTCCCAGTGTACCCTACTGTATGTTGAGATATGAATCAAAAGTTGCATGATACTAAGAAAGTAAAATATGTGGCAATGTGAGTTTTTTTTTTTGGACTTGCATCAGAGTTCTTTAAACTGCCCTTCAGTTGGTCGAGGATTTGGATAAACATGCTTCTGAGTTAAAATGTTTGTTACCCCAACATTTCATATACCTGATATGTGCCTGCTGTATATGAAAAAGTATTCTGTGCTCTTTGTATTCCTTACTTTTGTGTGTTTCTGCCAGTCCCCTTTCTATTAAAAACTGACCACACTAGGCAGGAGAACACAGCATGGTCAGTTCTCTAGCTGTGCTGGGAACTCCGCCTGATATCCTCCAATGATTAGAATTGTTCTGACGCGCCCCAAACCACCCCCCCCTCCTCCACAGCCTCTCACTGGGAAGTTCATTGTGTTGCTCCTCCTTCCCCCAGCTCTTGTGCAGGTGAAAACAGATGGACTGTGATCTCTTATAAAAAAAGGGGGGAAAAAGAGGTATTTATAAAAAAAATTTTTTTATATCTGTACAGAGAAAATTAAGTACTGTCCGTGATACTTTTTTTATTTGCACTAACATAGAATTTTTCAGGACAAGCTTTCGGGGTATGTCCCCTTCTTCAAGGTCCAAGCAGTACTGATTCACAATTTTTTTAGCAGAATGTTGAAACAAAACAAGAAAAAAAAAAAAAATCTCAGAGGGAAAGGAAAAAAAACACATACAAATCAATGGTAATAAAGATAGCAGCAGAGTTAGTGAGATAAGACAGAGGGAGAGCTATAGACTTGAGGGGGGAGATGCTAGTCACAGAGGGGGTCATAAAACCTTAGTATAATGGGTAAGGAAACCAATATCTAAATTTAGGCCATTCGTTTTTGTGTTAAAAAGAATTATCATTCTTAGTTCAAATGTTTTCCTTTCCTGGATAGTTCTGAAATTCCCTTTAAGAACTAAAACATTAAGGTCTTCTATAGTGTGGTCCGGTTGTGAGAAGTGATGTCCCACAGGTGTGCAGAAACTCTCTTCTTTATGTTCCTTGATGGTATGTCTATCTGTACAGAAATGTTTTGCCTTTCATTTCTATTTTAAACTGAATGGGTTGTTTTACAAGGTTAGGGTTTACAATCACTTTAAAGAAGTTGTAAAGTCTCAAGGTTTTTCACCTTAATGCATTCCATGCATTGAGGTGAAAAACCCTTTTGTGCTGCAGCTGCCCCCCTTTTACTTACCTGAACCCGATCTTTCCATGGAAGAGAACGAGCCCAGCAGCTCCAGCCGCTGTCTCTGGTCCTCATTTGATAGATTGATAGCAGCGAGAGCCATTGGTTCCCGCTGCTGTCCATCAAATCCAGTGACATGGGAGTTGGGGGGCAGGGCTGAGCCCTGCTGTCTGTGTCAATGGACGCGACAGCAGGACTCGGGAGCACGCCCGCACGAGTGCCCCCTTGGAATGCGTCTCTCCGTGGGGGCACTCGATGCGGAGGAGGAGCCAGGAGCGCCGCCAAGGGACCCCAGAAAAGGAGGATCGGCGCTGCTCTGTGCAAAACCCTTGTACAGAGGAGGTAAGTATGACATGTTTGTTATATATAAAAAAACAAACAAAAAAAAACGAACCTTTACAATCACTTTAACTCAAGCTGCCTCTAAGCGGCATTGGGTTGTTTCTGAGTTATGTCAGGCTGTCTCTTAGTTTAATGTGGCTGATTATAAGATGCATTGAGCTGCTCTAGAATTGCATTCAGGCGCTAAGTTGCATTAAACAGATTTGAGTTGCATTGCTTTCACATTGACTTGCATAAGACCCCTTTCACACTGGGGCGGGCAGGTGCGGTGGCGGTATAGCAGCGCGATTTTCAGCGCTGCTATACTGTCGTTCTTACCGCGGTATGCGGTCGCTAGGGGGGTTAATTTAACCCCCGCTAGTGGCCGAAAAAGGGTTAATACCGCCCGCAAACCGCGGCTATTGCCGCGGTTTGCGGGCGGTATTACCGCGCTGTCCCATTGATTTCAATGGGAGACCGCAGTAAAGGAGCGGTGAACACACCGCTCCTTTACCGCTGTAAAGAAGCGGCTAGCAGGACTTTTGGAGCGGTCCTGCTAGCGCACCGCTTCAGTGTGAAAGCCTTCGGGCTTTCACATTGAAGACACAGGGCAGGATTTTTTCATGCGGTATAACAGCGCTATTATTAGCGCTAAACCACATGAAAAACGCCCCAGTGTGAAAGGGGCCTAAGAGAAAAGCAGCTTAGACACAAATAAAAGCAGGCGTACACAAGTTTTTAGGCTGGGTTTGAACTACTGGGATATGATTTTGCTCTGACTTTCAGTGCTATTATGTTATTTTACTTGGATGCCACTTGGATGTAACTTTGATAAGGTTTGTATATTCTGTGGGGCCAAAATTGCACAGGAACTGCACCAAAGTAGTACAGGAACTTTTTCCAAAATTGCTTTGTGCTGAGTCGCATTGATGTGAATGAACACAATTGAAAACAATGGGATGTTCCTTGTCATGCGATTCTGTGCAACTCAAGTTGCATCTGAAGCCGCACTAGTGTGAACTAACCCTTAAGCCCTGTACACACGATCGGATTTCCGATGGAATAAAATCCGATGGATGCCCTGTACACACGATCGGATTTCTGATGGAATAAAATCCGATGGATTTTTTCATCGGAAATTCGATGAAGCTGATTTCCATCAGTCTTGCCTACACACCATCAGTCAAAATTCCGACCGTCCAAAACGCTGTGACGTAAAACACTCTGACATGCCGAGAAAAATGAAGTTCAATGCTTCTGAGCATGCGTCGACTTGATTCTGAGCATGCGTGGGTTTTTTCTCCGATGGAGTTCCCCACGGACGATCGTAATTTGCTATCGTTTTTTTTTTTCCATCGGTAAAATTTAAAACATGTTCTATTTTTTTATACCAATGGAAAAAAGACCGATGGGTCCCACACACAATCGGTTTGTCCGATGAAAAAGGTCCATCGGTCTTTTTTCATCAGAAAAAACGATTGTGTGTTCGCGGCATGACTGATAGAGTTACCTCCTGTGGCGTGAATACTCTGCCTTCTACCCCGTGGAGGCTTATCAGCAGTGACACCCTCTTGGAGTAAGATCAGAGGGCCGAAAGGACCACCAGGTATTTTTTCAAAAGAGGAAGATCTGTTAAGGCCCCATTCACACAGGGGCGGCAAGACGCGGCACGACTTCGGGGGCGACCTCGGCGGCGTGATCTCAAGACGACTTGAGACGCCCGCCGAGGCGATTTGCATAAAGACTTCTGTATAGAAGTCAATGCAGGTCGCCTTGGGTCGCCCCCAAAAGAAGTACAGGAACCTTTTTCTAAGTCAGAGCGACCTGAGTCGCTCCTATTAGAATGGTTCCATTGAACAGCGTGGGACGCGACTCGTCAGGCGACCGAGTCGCCTGACGAGTCGCCCCTGTGTGAACCGGGCCTAACTGCAATGTTGCTCATATATGTTTCTTTTATGGGAAGACATAACAACAAATGTTGCAATTTTCAGATATAATTTTACTTCAAATGAAAAACCCTATTGACACAACCTATCCACTTGTGTACCCACCATACCTATTCACTGTCCAAAAATGATATCCCCCTCTTTGAAAATGATATCAGTTGGGATGTACAGTATGTAGTTGGATTGAATTGATGTGATAGTGTAGTTGTATTATCCTGTCCACCTTTACCTTTCTTAGTAATGATTTGTCTTAAGCTCATTTCCCACGATACCTTCACTGCTGCACCTGCATAATTTCATGTATGTATGCAGAAGTCTTTTATAACATGCAAATATGCGAGAAGCCTTTCCGCACAGGATAGATAACGTCCATATGTTTTCATGAGCATTCTCTGATGCAGTAAAAAGCCTTTTAAGCATAAATTTGAAAGTGATCATGAAAGATAACAAATTGTTTTTGTTCCAGTTGCAGCCATGGTTGTCAGTCCTCGTTTGTAGAGATAACAGTTTATATTGGGTATTCATCTACCATATGATGCGACTGTAAAAAAAAAAAAAAGTTACATTTCATTATTGCATTTGACATGTTGAGGACACAGAAGGATCCTCTTTCCCACAACCCTTTTGTAGGCACCAGGGCATCTTTTATTGCCTCGTTGTTTACATATGTAGCACACAAACCCCTTTTTCTCTTGCCGTCTTCCACCTGCAGCGGGGCACACCTGCTACTTCTCCGGTATCCCCTCCCTGTGTATAGAGAGCAGCGAGCAGTGTTATTGTTTGGGTCTTGCAGCAATTACCTCTCTTGAGTGGATCCTCTCCTCGCTCTGTTGTCTAGGTAGAAGTTCCTCAGAATAAGGCCAATGTCCACACAGGAGTAAAACCCAAGCAGCAAGGTTTTATTCTTTTATCTTTGCAGTGAACTTGAATAAAGAGTAGGATAGGGTGACCAGACATCCCCGGTTTCAGGGGACAGTCCCCAGATTGAGGACACTGTCCCCGGATCAAATCTGTCCCCGGTTTTGTCCCCAGATTGGATTTGAACAGGTTCTGGGGAAATTTCAAAGACAGTCAGTGCAGAATTAAAAAGAAAATAATCTAAATTACACACCCCTGCTCCTACTAGCTTAGGGGGGTATTTTTTTTTCCATTATCTGTGCCCCTTTCTGATGATCATGTGCTGGTCGGAGTGGAGGGAATATTTCTTCAGTTTCGGGTGCATGCCCATTCAGCTCCGCTCGCATGTTCTTCTGCCTTGGCTCAAGTCCCCGCAAGCCACCTGCCTGTTTATCTCCTTGCCTTCCCTGGCGGAGTGATCTTCCTCCGCTCCCCACCCAGTAGTAGCCGGGGACTTGAGAGGCTGTGAGGCGGGCGGGCGGCGAAGGGGAGAGAGTCGCTGATTGCCGCCATTACTAGTAAAAAAAATAATATGTCCCTGGATTTTATTTTAAAAATCTGGTCACCTTAGAGTAGGAAGATGAGAGAAGTAAGGGGAAAAAGGTTCAGGCACGCAACACCTAGAGCACAGTGTTAATCTTTCGTTGTCACTCAAGCCTGAGTGGGTATTGCTCACCCGGATAGTCCATTTGAGAGCAGTCCTAGCAACCAGGATGGAGCACTGGTGAATAGTTAAATTTGAAAGGATGCGTTCCGGAAATTCTCTGCCACAGGATTGTCAATAGTCCCGAACCTCCCAGCCAAGCAATAATGGGAGAAACCTTTATACCAAATTGGTGTATTGCAGGGCTTGTGATAAAGATGATGGATCCCTCTTTAGGCGAGTTTCCAGACCTCTTCCCGAGACAACGGTATCATCGCTAGTCTCCCCTGGGACTGATCCTCCCCTGGTCTCCTTTCCTAAAGGTGGGCTCCCTACAGGTGGGCAGCCTAGGATCCTTCTCTGAGGTGTAGGCCCCAGCCAGCAGAGCTGGGCCTACCATGAAGCGAAGCTGCCTCGGGCTAAATGTGCCAAACCTACTCGCGCACCTCGTGCCATACGGGTCACGAAGCGCACACACAGGACCAAGGGTCCGCTGGAACGCGCCCTCCCCTAATGGCGTCTGCCCCTTATGTACCCTCTCCCAACATGCACAGCGGGCTGACCACCCCCACTGCACGGCTGCCGAGAGAAAACACCCGAGGTGCTGTGATACCCCTCTTGGTTCACCTTTAATTTAATTTAGAGCTTGAGCTTTTGAGCTCTGTTAACACTGGACTTTTTTGTATTCTTTAATTATAGTTTTCAATACAATACAGCCAAAAGGCAGGGCAATAGAATAATAAAACAAAACAAAAATTTAAGGATTACAGTTACACCAGTACAGCATATCATCATCACTGTGCTGGTGATGACCAATCCCATGTAAAAACTAGAGTAACATGTAGAGCACAGTATGACAGAAGATATTCAGGTGCACAATAGGGGGCTGAACGTGGGCCAAGCTAAAATGTGTGCAATACAGAATATGGTGAATATAGGCAATAGAGCTGAAATAAAAAAAGGAGGGGGGGAGAAAGAGGGGAGATAGGGGGTAAAGGAAGGGGGAGGGGGAGAGATTGATATACAAGAGTAGCTGGAGTATACCCCCCTTTCTTCTCAGTCTGTTAACACTGGGCTTAACAACAGCTAAGAATAATCAGTCACACAGGTTATAGCTTCACATACCAGCTGGATATCAAACTACAAACTAACTATATGCAAAATTTTATATTTACCTTGAATTTATTATTTCATCTTGATCACAATCCTGATCATAATAAACATTCTTTTTATTTATAATGGAGCTGGGGCATTAAAAGCCTCGAAATATCCGAAAAGTACCTCTGTTGCTTAAAGAGGAACTAAACCCTGGTGGGTTTTACTTCCTCTTTTGTTCCCTGCCAAGTAAAAGCATTCTAGCCCATTATGTGCCCCTTACCTGCAAACGAAGCCCGCGATGTCCCCGCTGGTGGCCGCGGTCCCTTTTGAAATGGCACGATCGTGACCTCTCTAAAGTGCGCATGCGCCGATGACATCGGCGCAAGTGTATATGGTAAATATCTCCTAAACTGTGCAGGTTTAGGAGATATTTCCAGTACCTAAAGGTAAGCCTTATTATGGGCTTACCTGTAGGTAAAAGCGGTGTGTAAGGGTTTACAACCACTTTAATAAAGTGTTACTAAACCCACAACAGTAAAATCAGTGTGTATATGCAGTAAAGCATGCTTGTTATACTCACTGTGGATCCTAAGGGGTTAATCCTCTGCATTGTGTAAAAAGGCTGTTTGATCCTGTCTTCTCTGATCCTCCCCTTCTTCCACTGTCCCCAAACCATCTTCTGATAAGGCAGAGCCTTTGAAGTCACATGCTCAATTTGGTGTGTATTGCTAGAGAGTTATGCCGCGTACACACGATCGGACATTCCGACAACAAAACCGTGGATTTTCGCTCAAACTTGTCTTGGATACACACGGTCACACAAATGTTGTCGGAAATTCCGATCGCCAAGAACACGGTGACGTACAACACTACAACGAGCCGAGAAAAATTAAGTTCAATGATTCCGAGCATGCGTCAAATTGATTCCGAGCATGCGTAGGATTTTTGTGCGTCGGAATTGGATACACGCGGTCGGAATTTCCGACAAGAACTTTTGTTGTCGGAAAAATTGAGAACCAGCTCTTAATTATTTGTTGTCGGAAATTCCGACAGCAAATGTCCAATGAAGCCTACACAGGGTCGGAATATCCGACCAAAAGCTCACATCGAACATTTGTTGTCGGAAATTACGATCGTGTGTACGCGGCATTCGTTTTTTTCTTGGGAGAGTGCATGTGATCAGCACAGGACCAATCAGTACTTTCCAGACAGAGGGTCAGGAGTCCTGCAGCCTCCATAGGACAGTCAGAGTGGAAAACTCCTCCTACAAGCTTTAACCAGACACTGATAGAAGTCACAAGACTGCTATATACTGCTGATGAGAAAAAGGTATTTATCAGTTTATATTTACTAAATTAATTGCATTTCCATGTTCTGTGCACTGTGGGAGACTAGATATAGTGAATGCAGGGTCCTGGGTTTAGTAACACTTTAAACTAATAAGGGCTTTTGCTTTCTATTCCACAGCGAAGAAACTACAGAAGTAGTCTCATTAGTTATTGGGCAACACAGATACTGTATGTTTCTTTCAGATTGTTTTTTTATGCTAACATCCAGTGATTATTGCTGGGATTGACATGACAACAGCCATTTTGTTTGATCTCGGCAGTGTAGTGATTCCTTCTCTTGTCTAGCAATACTACAGATGTAATTCTTCAGCTGTACTGCGATTGTTCCCAAAAGTTCCAAAGGTGATGTTCTCTCTCTTCATTTTCCTGTAACTCCTGCAGAAGCTGCCAAGTGGTATTCGCTCTAAGTGGTTAACAGCAGTCCAGTGTAAGTGGCCATGTCATCATGGCGCAGACAGACAGTTGATGTTTTGGAGATGATGGGAGCGAAGAGGCCTTCTTGGCAAGGTCCTTGGGGATTCCTTGTCACTCGGATGCTTAAGCTGAGAGCTGTTCCACTTATCAGCGCTGCTACAGGGGAATATGTAGAGGTCTCCGGCAGTTAGGAGATGTGAGTAAATCACAGAAAAACATCTTCTAGAAAGCTGTCCCTTGTTGTGAACATGATCGGTTCCCTCACAGTCTAATGCACAATATTACTGGTGGAAGCATGGCAGAGATTGCATTACTTTTATCACCTATAACATATTTGCTGAGCATTTGTCATTTTCTCCATTATATTTATGGAGCGCCCATGGAAAGTAACTAAAACATTCAGCACATTGCCAAACACGAATCATGAACCCTTGCTGCTGCCTTAAACTGAACCTCCACTTTGCCCATGCAATGCTAACCCCTCCCCCCCCCCCCACACACACACATACTGCTTCTACTTACCTTCCATTTGCTTCCCTTGGCACCATTTGCTTGCGGGAGTTAGTAGGAAAAGCCCTTATGTAAATTCCAGTCTGGTGATCGGGCTTGGTGGTCGCAAATGGTGCGAGTGCAGCAACATCTTGTGCAACTCATGCATTCTTTTAAGCGATCACTGGACGGACACCTTCCCACAGACTGTGCTATGCATCTGGACTCCCGTGGGCGGCACTGTGTAGCTTCGCTCCCTCAGCTCCCGAACTGGATGTCTCATATGCCGCTTTTTCGGCGACCAGCGACTGGCAACTCAGCCTATGGTAGTGATACAACAACCATGCATCACCCCCTGAGGAAGCGAGTGGTATCTCGCGAAACGCGTAGGGCACCAATGATGTGTTTTGTATATCTGCCATTGTTGAGGACTTTGCTCTTCACAATTCATCCACTACTGGTTACACACAACACCGCCTGTTTCTAGCTAATTTGCCTGTATGCATGCACCCACTGGCTCTGCCTTTTATATTATCATCATTGTTCATGGATGTACTATATATGCTATGTATTTTAATTTTTGTACCTATGTTGTTCTACATGGGCCACTATGCCTGGTGACGCACAATTATTGTTGTCTCCGCTTTGTTTTTACAGCATCTGTTATCAATAAATTGTTTTTTATCTACCGTATATACTCGAGTATAAGCCGAGTTTTTCAGCACATTTTTTTGTGCTGAAAATGCCCCCCTTGGCACACTGGTAGCCCCACTCTTCCTCTACAAGTGTGCAAAGTTTGTTGTCCGGGGAACCTACGGCCGGGGAGCACCGATTTTTCAAAGCCGGGCACCCCTTCTATAGACTCTCATGTTAAACGGTAATTTCTCTGGTGATTTGGGGACCTGGTACCGGCTGGTCGTAGGTCCTCTGAACCCGAAACTTGGCACACATGTAGCCCCAGTTCTCCTCTACAAGTGTGCAAAGTTTGTTGTCTGGGGACCTACGACCGGGGAGCACCGATTTTTCAAAGCCGGGCACCCCTTCCATAGACTCCCATGTTAAACGTCAGTCTAGTCATGGGCACAGTGAGGCATGCAGATGGGCACAGTGAGGCATGCAGATGGGCACAGTGAGGCATGCAGATGGGCACCCTAGGCTTATACTCGAGTAAATACGTTTTTCCATTTTTTTGTGGTAAAATTATGTGCCTCGGCTTATATTCAGGCCGGCTTATACTCGAATATATACGGTATGCATTTTTTGTGAATATGTGCCCACCTCTAGTACCTCACTTAAAGTCCCAGGGCGACCTGCACTTTTGTGCGTCTTCTGTTATGTAAATTCCAAGATGCTTACACACGGGGCTGATGACTCTGACCGCTGCCAATTAAATTGCAAGGGCATGACTATTGAGGCAAGCTGTTTCCTCTGAAAGTGCTTCCACCACCCCAGTTCTCCAAGCCCCCCCCACCCTACACAACATCAAAAAGCATACTTTAAAAATAAAAAAGTTATAATTTTTTTTTAAAATCATGGTCAAGCTGCCCTCTGCCATCAATCTTGTCTAGCCACTTCAGCTCCGGGAAGATGTACCCTCTTCATGACCAGGCCATTTTTTGCGATACGGCACTGTGTTGCTATAACTGACGTGTGACACTACCGAAATAAAATTTATGTCCTTAATTTCCTACAAATAGAGTTTTCTTTTGGTGGTACTTGATCACCTCTGCATTTTTAATTTTTTGCGCTATAAACAAAAAAAAAAAAAAAAACGGACAAAACCTAATATTTTTTACTTTCTGCTTTAAAAACATTCCAAAAAATCAAATATCTTCATCAATTTAGACCAATATGTATTCTGCTACTTTTGGTGTAGGCAAAAGTTATAGCGTCTACAATCTATGATATATATTTATGGAATTTTTAATTTTTTTTAGTAATTGCCGCGATCAGCAACTTATAGCGGGACAAATTGCGGGATATTGCGGCTGACAAATTAGGCACTAACTGACACTTTTGACACTTTTTTGGGGACCAGTGACAGTAATACAGTGATCAGTGCTAAAAATATGCACTGTCACTGTCCTAATGACACTGGCTGGGAAGGGGTTAACATCAGGGACAAGCAAAGGGTTAACTGTGTGCCTAGTATTTGTGCACTGTGTGGGAGGTGCTTTTACTAAGGGAAGGCATGGATCCATGTCCCTGCTTTGCAGGAACAGAGGATCCATGCTTTCTGTACTGTCAGAACGGCAATCTGTCTTGCATACATAGGCAGACTGATGTCCTGCCTGTGTAACGAATGATCAAAGGGTGCCCGCGGACAGCGAGTCCACGGTACCCGCTGTGCACAATCGCAGCGGGGGCAAGCCGCCGGCAGCGCACATTCGTGCCTGCTACCCGGAAGTGCAGGATCACCTATATATATACCTGATCCTGCGCACAGCCGCTGCCCTGTAGCAGTAAAACTGCTATAGGGAGGATGGCAAGTGGCTAGGCAAGAATGATGTGAGGCATCCTTCTGCAACCACCTGGTATACTGACATCACCAATTCCCAGGAGGCACTCAGAGGCTTCTCAACAGTGCCAGATGGATCATCATTTATCAGGGGTTCAAGTGCAAGGTCTTGAGAGACACAGCCAGCTTCTGATGACACCGTAAAAAAAGATGGCGGCGCAGGATGTGAAATGCTGCAGAGTTGCAGCAGGAATAAAAAGGACAATGCAGGATTTGTTGTTTTAGTTTCCTTTTTTTTTTAAGCTTTTCATCAGGTGATCCAGCCAATAAGTCTGTGGTTTTTCAACAGAAAATCTCTCTTGCAGTTACAAGAATGAGACAGACCATTTAACACTGGCAGGGGTGCTTAAAATGACCAGCTTTTATTTCTTTATGTAAAACCTTTATCCCAAAAGGAAAAAAAAAAAACCAGTTTGCTGTAACTGATTAAAAAGTATTAGCTGGAGTTCAGCTTCGATTTGTTACTGTATTTAAATCTGCTAGTACTTCTAACACTCCCCTCCCCCTAGACTGACAATGCTACTGTCCAAATCTGCCCCTTGTGCTCCTTCATCCAGAGTGGTGTCTGTATAATACAGGAGGTGTGTTACTGGCCAGATCTCCACATGAAAACAGAGGGGGAAAAAAATAAAAAAATAAAACCAATACAGCCACTGCATCTAATGATTGGTAAACCGTGATATATTACATTTCTGGTTTTGGATTTATTTTCACTTTAATCAAACAAGAATTGAAATTCAGAAAAGTCTGAGTTTTAAAAAAAAGCAACATAAACCTTATATTCACTAAGGCTCCATGTACACAGAAGCTGATAAACTGCAGTTTATTGGCGTTTTGGCGTTTTTTTAAAAAGCCCATTAACTGCACTCTATGTTAGCCTATGTGTTCATGTACACATAACGTTTTTTAGCTTTAATGAGCAGTGGAGTTAATGGGCTTTTTTCTGAACGCAAGAAATTCGCGTTCAAAGTGCCGTTTTTCGGCACAAAAAAACGCAAAACGCTCATAAACTTTCAAAAACGCTCAAAAACGCTGGCCATGAGCGTTTTTTTTTGCGTTTTTTGATCCATTGAAAAAAAAAAGCTAAAAAACGCTACACTGAAAAACGCTAATAAAAGCTAGTAAAAAAACGCTGATAAAAGCTAGCTTTTTCTGCTGCTTTAAAAACGACCGTTTTTGAGCTTCTGTGTACATGGAGCCTTAGGAAACATCTATGATTTTTTTAATTTCCAGTCACTTTAAAGCGGAGCTCCGCCATAAAAAAATATTTAAAGCCAGCAGCTACAAATACAGCAGCTGCTGACTTTTAATAAACGGACACGTACCTGTCCTGGAGTCCAGCGACGTCAGCAGCAGAAAACGAGCAATCGCTCATCTCTCGGCTGCCCCCACCGCCATCATGGGTGAGGGAATCAGGAAGTGAAGCGTTGCGGCTTCACTGAACGGTTCCCTACTGCGCATGCGCGAGTCGAGCTGCGCCGTCCTCACTGTTCCCTACTGTGTTCTGGGAGCCGTGTGTTTCTCAGAACACAACGGGGGGGGGGTGGGGGGAACTGACGTACTACCCGCAGGTCCCCACAGAATCTATGCCCGGAACTGGGTGCAAATACCTGTCTTAGACAGGCATCTGCACCCCCCTCCCCCCTGAAAGGTGCCAATTGTGTCACCGGAGGTGGGGAGGAATCCGTTGAGCAGAAGTTCCACTTTAGGGAATTGCTGTCTGGAAGTGCTGCACCCTAGTGTTCCTAAAGCCCTGTACACACGATCGGATTTCCTATGGATTTTAAACCAATGGATTTTTCCATCGGAAATCCGATGAAGCTGACTTCCATCAGTCTTGCCTACACACCATCAGTCAAAAAACGTCCCAAACGCCGTGATGTAAAACACTCAGACGAGCCAAGAAAAATGAAGTTCTATGCTTCTGAGCATGCGTCGACTTGATTCTGAGTATGCGTGGGTTTTTTATCCGATGGAGTTCCCCACAGACGATAGTAATTTGCTATCGTTTTTTTTTCCATCGGATGAATTTAAAACATGTTCTATTTTTTAACACCGATGGAAAAAAAAACAATGGGGCCCATACATGATCGGTTTGTCCGATGAAAACAGTCCATCGGACTGTTTTCATCGGTAAAACCGATCGTGTGTACACAGCTTAAGTGTCTAAAACATATTTAGCATAACAACAAATGATGCTTAATGACATCAGTAATCCAAATTACACGAGTTACAGTTTAGCAAATGCATTTATCTTTATTGTGTTTTACAGCAGTTCTAGAATTTGGCGTGAATGTAAAACACATTGCAGATGTGAACCTAACAGCCTGGCGGTCTTGAAGTTTATGACACATGCTGGTTTTGTTATGCATTTATGGCTGGCAGAGGGAAGGCAGTTCCATGCGTTGCATGCTGAGTGCCCCTACCTAGTGATCACAGTTAAACAGCAAAGTCGTTTCTGTGCGGAGAGTCCTCAGATGCATTAATATTCCTCAAAATAGACAAGTGAAAGACAACTTCCCAGTAGGATATGTGACTAGAATGCAGACCAGGAATCTAAAGAACTTCCTATTTGTCATATATTTATTCTTCCTTCCTTATGTCATTCCCTCAGATTTCTTTCTTTTCTTTCTTTCTTTTCTTTCCCTCTACATACTTTCCTTCCACCTTCCCTGTTTTCTGCTGGCTTTTGCCGCGTACACACGATTGGAAATTCCGACAACAAAACCGTGGATTTTTTTTTCCGACAGAATGTTGGCTCAAATTTGTGTTGCATACACACAGTCACACAAATCTTGTCGGAAATTCCGACCGTCAAGAACGCGGTGACGTACAAGACGTACAACGAGCCGAGATCAATGAAGTTCAATAGGCAGTTCGGCTCTTCTGCTTGATTCTGAGCATGCGTGTTTTTTTGCACGTCAGAAATTGCAGACAGATGATCGGAATTTCCGACAAGAACTTTTTCCGTCGGAAAAATAGAGAACGTGCTCTCAATCTTTTGTTGGCGGAAATTCCGACACCAAATGTCCGATGGAGCCTACACACGGTCGGAATAAATAAATAAATAAATATATATATATATATATATATATATATATATATATATATATATATAAATATATATAAAAAATTCCAAAATAAAACTGTAAAAAAAAAAAGATAAAAAAATGAAATTGAAAATAAAAAACAGACACCACAACCACCCCCCCCATACGAACACGGTCCAGCGCCCCAAGACCACTGACACCAACCATGCCCCACTGACACCGACCACTGCCCCACTGACGCCGACCACTGATACCGTCCACTGACACTGTCCACTGACACTGACCACTGACCCACTGACACCGTCCACTGACACCAACCACTGACACCGTCCACTGACACCGTCCACTGACACCACCCACTGACACCGTCCACTGACATGTCCCCCCACCCCCTTTCCCGAAAGCACTGTGAAAAAATATATATTAAAAATAACCCCCCCCCCCCCCATCATTGTGAAAAAAAAAAAGGACAAAAATAAATTGTAAAAAATGTCAGGTGACATTTGTAGGGACTTGGGCCCAGTTCACACTGGTGCCATGCCAGACATCGCATTTGATTCGCACCGCATTGCTGTTCAGATCACATGCGATGTCTGTGCGATGCGATTTCAGCCATACAAACCGTATGGCTGAAATCACATTGCATTCGGACCAAACACGCACAGGACCCTTTTTTTGGTCTGCACCAGAATCGGATTGCATGGGTGTTCACACCTATGCAATCCGATTCATGTCCAAACTGTCAGTTTGCAGTGCGATATGCGAGCTAAAATGGGGGTGTCGTTAACACTGCATGACACTCCCCAGTAGTTCACATATGGCAGTGTGAACTGCCGTGCGAGTCGAATGCGATGTGGGAACCTGCAGTGGATTCGCAGGGCTCCCGAATCGCACCAGTGTGAACCGAGCCTTGGTGGGAGCAGTCAGGTGACATTTGTAGGCTGTATGCTTTGAGACTCTGTTCACACTGGTGTGATGCGGGAACCCTGCGAATCCACTGCAGGTTCCCCACATCGCATTCGACTCGCACGGCAGTTCACACTGCCATATGTGAACTGCTGGGGAGTGTCATGCAGTGTTAACGACACCCCCCGCACTGTGAACTGACAGTTCGGACATGAATCGGATCGCATAGGTGTAAACACCCATGCGATTCTGGTGCGGACCAAAAAAAGGGTCCTGTGCGAGTTTGGTCCGAATGCGATGCAATATCAGCCATACTATCTGTATGGCTCAAATCGCACCGCATGTGATTTGTACTGCAGTGCGGTGAGAATCACATGCGATCTCGCACAGCGCACTAATGTGAACCAGCCCTAAATTCATTCAGCCTTACTGGGTGCAATTATAAAAAGTGAGAAATCCACCCCTCCCCTACATAACAAATCCTGGTGATGGAAAGGAATGTTGCAACTGTGATCAGGTGACCTCACACACACCACACTGCAATATAACAAGAATCCAGATCACTGGAGCTTCTACTCTGCCCAGCTCTGACTAGATACATGTCCCCCCTAATCACTTGTCTATGTATATTCTGCAGGCTGTTCACTGAAGCATACATTTCCTCGTCACACCCCATGATGAGAAAAATCCAGTCAAAACACAGTAAAGGCAGCCAATCCTGGGAGAGCTGGAGGGGAGAAGAGAGGAGGGGAGGGGATGTGAATTGTGAACTTTTTACACAGGATGTGCCTCTGTCTCAGGCTAGTGCATGAGATATGTAAATAACCTGTCACTCACAGCAAGGGGGCGGAACGGACAAAGGTTTTTCTCTGTTTGTCCGTTTTATCTCGCTGAACAATAAAAGAGGATTGCTCAGAGCTGGATTAACTCTGTGTGGCAAGTCTGGGCACAGATGATAGGAAATCTTATACTCTACATTGTGACATAAAAAATAATAATAATAGTTTTTCGGGTTTACTTCTACTTTAAAGTGGTTGTAAACCCTTTGAAAAAAAAAAACCCTGCAAAACAAAGGCATAATGAGCTAGTATGCATAGCACACTAGCTCATTATGAATTACTTACCTTACATCCAAGCCCCCACAGCGGTCCTCGTCCCCCTCCCCCTCCGGGGGTTACTTCCGGGTATCGCGGCTCCGGTGCTGTGATTGGCCGGAGCCGCGATAACGTCACTCCCGCGCATGCGCGCGGGAGCTGCCGGTAACGCAACGGTCACATGTGTGCCATTGCTTCAGTTTGCCCCAGTGCTCATGTGCCGATGACATTGGCACATGCAGGAGACAGGGGATATCTCCTAATCCGTGCAGATTAAGGAGATATCTTGGGTAGCTACAGGTAAGCCTTATTATAGGCTTACCTCTAGCATAAAGTGGTCTGTAAGGGTTTACAACCACTTTAATGCGGGGTTCCAGGCTATTGTTTCTGAGCAGAGAAAGCTTTGACTTTATCTGGCTTCTGTAAACCTGAATTGGGGTCTGGAGCTTGAAGGTTACAAAGTGTCTTGGGTGGGACAGAACCTTCAATCCTGTGTTTTGATTTTACTGGATGTCTGGAGCCTGTGTGAGTACACAGATGTGCAGGGTCATTATATACCCAAGCCTGAGGGAGCCTCAGAGCTCCCATTTTGGAGACAGCTCCCATATTGGAGACAGGAGGTCTCAACCAGGGGTCTGAGGTGCCCCAGCCAGTAGCCAGAAGACAGGAGGTCTTGTCCCAGGAGTCAGGTCGGCTCCTGTCAGAGTGTCAGAAGAACCCCTAACCAGAGGCCAGGAGTGGTCCGGGCAGCAGGGCACTGCGACTAAAGGCTGAGCGAGCCAACAGAACCAGGACAGCTAGACAATACAGTTATAGGGATTGTTAAGAAGAGCAGCGGTGCTGCTGATGGGGAAGCCAGGCGGCTCAGCATTTCAGTTAACAGCTGTTGTGGAACAACCCCTGTGTGGGCAACTGATGTTTATATGAACTTTCCATTTTGTTCCATAAAAGTGGGCTGCCATGCATAAAAAATACAATTTGAATTTGCGCAACTCATTGGAAAAGCACCTGCCACATGAGGATAATCACCCCAATACCAAACCTGGAAGGAGGAAAGGTGGATATATTCTTTAATTTACAGCATACCGTATATATTTTCTCCAGCATTTGTTTTAGATTCTCTTTTCTTACATCTCCTGGTTCTTTCTATCAATCTCCCGTTGTTTTCCACTTGTTCTGTTTGATTTTCTCTCTTCGTTCCTGTCATATAAAACTGCGAGCAAATAAAACCCTTTATTATACCTTTACTTCTTAGTAAACTGAACACCAAATTGCTTATTTCAAAAACATCAACAATTACAGAAATCAATTAAAGCTTTGACTACTTCCCCAATTGACCCTTTTTTTTATATAAAAGTTTAAGTCAAAGCCCCCCAGATGAGGAAATAATGACTGGCAATGGCAAAGAGCTTGCTTTGTAAGTTTGTTGCCCTTTTCAGTGTTACGGTCTTTGTTTAGCATTTTTTGACTTTCACCTTGATTGTCCTCCCCATACAATGCCCTGTTTGTGTTTCATTGAAAACACTTAACATTTAAAGCCTGGCTGCACCCAAATGTTAGAGAATCGAAATCTATTGTACCATCTCTTTACAAAGGGCTAAATATAAATACATAATCCTAGTAATGTTTTATTGATTTCAGACATCATTTAGCCCCATTGTGCATATCTTTGTTTTATGTATTTCACTCCTGCATGTCACTTCTTATGATGTCATCTGTGTCTGGACAAGGACACGTTGCAGCAAAGAGAATGGATGTTTTTAAAAATGTAATTTAAAGAAATGTTCTTTTGCTTGATCTACATGTCAGCTCCCAGTTGCACTACCGCAGAATGCTGAATTTTTTTTCATGTATTCAGGTAAAAATTATGCTTTGTTGGAGAACACAAAGGAAAGGAAAACACATTTTTTTACTGATAAACCTTTGCCATTCATAGTATCATGGCGCCTCCATGAATAAGCTCATTTTGAGTGAAAGGGTGAAGTCTTGGCCAATAGTATATCTAAATCAGCCATTTTCAACCAAAGTTCCATGGGACACTAACGTTCATTGAGCAATGAGTAAGCTCTAATAATAAAGAAAAAAGCTGTGCTAATGGAAAACCAAATAACTAGTATGCTAGATATAAAGAGTGAATATTACTAAACACTGAATAGTGCAAAATTGAAGTGAAAAAAACATATGTATGTAGATTGGAGTTAAATATAAAATATAAAATGGGTCTGAATCCCTGTGAAAAAGATATATAAATACCAGTCCTTATAAATGACAAAAATGATATTTGAGAAAGACCACCGGGATGTCCCTGTAGTCTAAAAAGTCTCCACTGTGCAAAAATTGGGTGTGATTTTTTTTTTATAATAACAGTCTTGAAAATGACAGAAGTGATGTTTAGGAAAGACCACCAGTGGTGTCCGTGTAGTCTAGAAAGTCCCCACTGCGCAAATATTCAACAACATCTGGAAAGAAGTGGTGATAGAAGAATGCCTCCACCTGAATAACACACTGCCGCTTACCGGATATCCGTGATCTCTTATAACAGGAGATTAATTAGTGCATGTTGGAATAATACAGCCTGATGCTTCCCCAAGAAATTCACTGCTTCCATAAACGACAACTCGTGCAATGCACCGATTCGGTATATGCCAAAATGGAATAAGAACTCACATAGCATAAAACCCTTTACACATTTATTAAGAATTATAAAATTGCGCACTTACATAATATAAAAACGTCAATAGCATGTAAACAATCGAGCCGGCCGGCTCCTCGATCTCGCAGCCCATATCTTCCGGGTGTAGCGTGTGACGCGGTGATGTCAGAACGTCGCTCTCCCCACGTTTCGTCACTAGAGGGAC
Source organism: Rana muscosa (assembly GCA_029206835.1). Taxonomy (NCBI): domain Eukaryota; kingdom Metazoa; phylum Chordata; class Amphibia; order Anura; family Ranidae; genus Rana; species Rana muscosa. The sequence continues at coordinate 112,326,374 of CM055118.1, forward strand.
GTGGTCACGGGATGAGTAAGCTCTGTCTCTCAGATAAGTAACCACTTACACCAATGGTCTTTTTGATTATCTGTAAAAGGGGTATTTTTCCCACAGACCACCAATATAAGGAACATTCCTCGCTCTGACCACAAATGTAAGGAGCGTTCTTTCTTCTAACCAACTATGTAAAAGGACCCTTCTCTAATTGACCACCAATTGAAGAGGGTCCTTTTCCCACTGACCACCAATCTAAGGGTGGCTTTCATAGTTACATAGTTACATAGTTAGTCAGGTTTAAAAAAGACACAAGTCCATCCAGTTCAACCATATAAAAAAAAAATATATATATATATATATATATATATATCGTACAATCCCATATACCCAATTCTATACCCACAGTTGATCCAGAGGAAGGCAAAAAACCCCAGCAGAGCATGATCCAATTTGCTACAGCAGGGGAAAAAATTCCTTCCTGATCCCCCGAGAGGCAATCGGATATTCCCCGGATCAACTTTACCTATAAATGTCAGTACCCAGTTATATTCTGTACATTTAAGAAAGAATCCAGGCCCTTCTTAAAGCAATCTACTAAGCTGGCCAGAACCACCTCTGCAGGGAGTCTATTCCACATTTTCACAGCTCTTACTGTGAAGAAACCTTTCCGTATTTGGAGGTGAAATCTCTTTTCCTCTAGACGCAAAGAGTGCCCCCTTGTCCTTTGTGCTGACACCGTAAAGTGAATAATTCAACACCAAGTTCACTATATGGACCTCCACTGACCACTAGAGATGAGCCAAACACCCCCCCCCCCCGGTTCGGTTCGCACCAGAACCATGCGAACAGGCGAAAAATTTGTTCGAACACGCGAACACCGTTAAAGTCTATGGGACACGAACATGAAAAATCAAAAGTGTTCATTTTAAAAGTTAAAATGCAAGTTATTGTCATAAAAAGTGTTTGGGGACCTGGGTCCTGCCCCAGGGGACATGTATCAATGCAAAGAAAAGTTTTAAAAACTGCAGTTTTTTTGGGGAGCAGTAATTTTAATAATACTTAAAGTGAAACAAAAAAAGTTAAATATTCCTTTAAATTTCGTACCTGGTTTAAAATGACTTTTTTTTCCTTCAGAAATTTTATTTTGTGCAGGGACCATTCTAAACACGGGAAACATGCGCTACTTTACAGGCATACTTTAGACACCCCCCAGGTACGAAAATTAAAGGAATATTTCACTTTTATTGTTTCACTTTAAGTATTATTAAAATCACTGCTCCCGAAAAAAATGCAGTTTTTAAAACTTTTTTTTGCATTGATACATGTCCCCTGGGGCAGGACCCAGGTCCCCAAACACTTTTTATGACAATAACTTGCATATTAACCTTTAAAATGAGCACTTTAGATTTCTCCCATAGACTTTTAAAGGGTGTTCCGCGGCTTTTCGAATTTGCCGCGAACACCCCAAATTGTTCGCTGTTCGACTCGAACATAAAGCTCATCCCTACTGACCACCAATGTAAAGGCAAAATTTTAATCATAACCAATGTAAGGGGCACTACAATGACAACTGATATAGGGAGGGTGCTTTTACACTGGCCATCAATGATCAGTTCTCACCCTGTGTGTTCCTTTTTTGGTTATTATTATTATTAGTAGTAATTGTTTTATAATTTTGTCTTATGGAAAAGCTTTAAAGTGGATGTAAACCCAATTCATGAAATTTGAGCTGGGCACATATATCTGCAGTATGTTGTTATCTCTCTTCAAAGAGCTAAGTCCAGTAGCTCTCTCCTGACCCGTTTCTCTGTTATCAGCCAGATAACTCCTAAAAAATTCTTGGACACATAAGATAAAAGCAGTCTGACCTTTCTGTCTGGGGAGATTGCTATAAATAGATTAGCAGGGAGCTGGCCCTGTTACAAAACACCTCTGAGAGTCTCTGCCTATGATGAGAGGGGGTGTGTGCCTTTCCTCCAATCAGCAATGTTAGCTATCTTGGCTGTCTGCCCAGACATCACACTCTGTGTTAAACAGGAAGAGAAAATTTCCTAACACGATCTGAACTTTCTAAAAAGTATATAAATGTAATGACAGCAGATATACATGTAAAACCTATGTAGGGAGATTTGGTTTATCTCTGTGTATCATCTGAGGCTGTTCACTTCACTGGGTGTATGGAGGGTTTACATCCACTTTATGTGGCAAACATGCTAACTATGCCACATTCTTTATTTTATTTATTTTTATATTTTAACTCACTCTTCATTCTAACATACCATGTCCTGTAGATATAGTAATCATTAGAAAGGAGTTCCCTGAGATTCGAAAGTCATTTCAGAGGTTCCTCTGCGCTAAAAAAAAGGTTGAGAAAGGCTGATCTAGATCAATACATTTATCTTGGTCTTGGGACATTTTGGCGTCCAGCCACTTTCTTTATCTTGTGGTTGACTGTATACAGAGAGCAGGAACAAGCTTTTCATAAGCTGTGCCCTAGGGTTGCCACCTCATCCCTTTAAACCCGAACACATCTGAATTACACAGGTTCTGTGGCTAATTTAATGCAGATAAGGCACCAAGTAACTTTAATTACCACCTTAATCAGCCACAGAACCTGTGTAATTCATATGTGTTCGGGTTTAAAGGGATGAGGTGGCAACTCTACTGTGCCCCCCAGCGAGAAGCCGACTTTAGGGGCAGTGTGATTCTATTTTCTTTCCTGCCATTTAAAGTAGAGTATGGCTGGAACATCTCATAAAGTGTATAATGCTGTTCACACAGATGTGAGTTTTTCAACAGATGCTATCAATTTGTATCTGATAATAATCAATAAATGATTTAAAGGAACAGTTCACCAAAAACAGATATTTACATTTTTGGTAGCTCCAGGAGAGTAAAGAGACTCTGCTGTATAGAAAAAAAAACCCTGCCGAGGCAAAAGAAGGACTTTTTTAACCACATGTCCTGTTGCCCATTTCTCTGACCTTACCACTGTTCAAGAGCTATGGCTCTCTGAAGAATCTTAAAAATATATGCTTCTGGAAGTGTTGGATGCCTTTCTCCCTCATGGAATGCTGTGGTTCCATCTGCCAGCCCCTTTTCACTTTTATGTTCTGTAGTGATGAATGTAAAATGTCTTCATCTGAAGGTGGTGTGGCTTTTTTTTTTTTTTAAAAAGGCAAAAAGTGTCTTTAAACTCCTGACTGTATTTGTCTGTAGCACACAAATCCCTCTCTCCTGCTTACCTCCACCTGCAGACATGGACATCCGCTGAACTTTTTTCAGGGGCTGGCATCATTTTAAGGTCATCCATGCTCGGTCCCTTTTTGACAATGTTATGAAGGGGAGGGGCTTAGTCATTATGACATAAAGCACAGGCATGCAAAGGTTTGAGAAACCTGATGCAAAAGCTTAATAGAAGGATCCAGCTGCCATTGTCTGATTAGCAATTTCTATTTTTTTTTTAACACCCCCCCCCCCCTAGTGGCTGAATAGTGCCACTAAAACGATGGTAAAGCGTCGCTAAAACTAGCGACGCTTTACCGATAACGCGGCCAGCTGGCAGTGTGAAATAGCTCTTGAGGATAATTCCGCTTCACTCCATGTCCATATAAATATAGCCTAGAGAATGTACATCTTTCTATATTGCAATGTATTGCAATACATCTATTGTGGCCATATTTTGATCTTGATGAAAACAGCTTATACTGTATGTATAGGTTGTTTTCATCAAGATCAAAATATGGCCGCCCACACCACAGATGTATTGCAATACATTGCAATACAAAAAGATGTACACAGTGGTGTCCTGGCACAGGCACTGCTGTTACCTGTAGTTCTTCAGTGATAGGGCAGGCACTGGCAGCATATTCAGTCTCTTGTCTCGGCCACTGCACGCCACGCACCTGTGGGAGGAGCCGGCGCCGCACCGGCCCTATCGGCATAGGCACATTTACACAGGCAGAGACAGGCTGAGGCAGCAGCCAATCTCGGAACAGCCGGGTCAGGGTCACGGTGATGTAAAGCCAATCCGATGCTCGGGCCGGGGGTGAGGAGGGAGGGACGGATAGTCGGAAAAGACTGAGAGCAGCCTCAGGCCAGCAGCAGTCTGCAGACTTAGAAAAAAAAGTCCACAGCTGCCGTGGAGGCGGCCGCGGCGGCCATTGCAACACAGGGGCAAGTATGTGTCTTTACTCTGACTTCCAGGGGCGGCAATTGACCCCCCTTGCACTATGGAGCGGACGCCCATGCCTGCAGAGTGGGACACACCATGCCACATGCCTAGTATCCTCCATCTTGTAGAGGGTGAGCGGTGTTAATGGTTTTGGGTCCTGCAGCGAGTTACCTCTTTCCATTGGTTCTCGTCCCTAGAGTGTAGGGAAAAGTCTATTCTCTATCTCTTTTAAGAAGGCCATTGTCCAAACAGTATTAAACCCAATAAAATAGTTTATTTTGCTTGCTCACAACTTGACAGGAAAGATTGGAGATAGAGAGAGTTGAACAGGAAGGCAGGTTCAGGCACGCGGCACTTAATTACCCTCGTCGCCACTCAAGCCTGAGTGGGTTTTGCTCACCCGGATAGTCCCCTCTCACGGTCCTAGCAGCCGGTGTGGAGCACGAACATTTACTTTTAAGTTATTTTCCTAAGGATACTATCAGGACGTTAGCCTCTAAGTCCTGAACTTCCCAGCACTTGTAAAGCCCCATACACACTATCAGTTTTCTTGCAGGTTTTTCTCTTCAGGTTTACCAAAACCATGTAGTGCAAGGGCCTGCCTGATTGCATACGAATTGAAACTCTTAAGGTTTGACCTCATATTAGATGGTTTTGGTAAACCTGAAGAGAAAAACCTGCAAGAAAACTGATAGTGTGTATGGGGCTTAACACTTAAGACCTTAGGTGCCAATGGGGCACGTTACAAGGCTTTTGGCGGATAATGGAATCCTTCCCTCTGTCAAGTAACCAGGCCTCTCCCAAGACAGCGATTTCCTTCACCGATCTCCGGATAGGTCCTCCCCTGGTTTCCTCTCTTTAAGAGCGGGTCACCCTCCCACGTGTACCCTGGGACTCCGCTGTTTTTTTTCTTCTGGTGTAGGCCTCAGCTAAAGGTGCTGGGCCTACCTGGAACGATGCAGCCTCGGACTAAAGGTGCCCGGGACTGAATACACACACGCACCCCTGGCCTGAAGGGCCAAACGGCGCGAACTGCTCCCCAAATAATGGCGTCTGCCTCTTATGTACCCTCTCCCAGCATGCACAGCGGGTAGACCACGCCCACTGCACAGCTGCCGCGAGAGGACACCCAATAGTGCCATAATGCCACCTGTGGTTCGACCCGAGACCTGGGCGACAGCGCCACCTACAGGTCACAGGGAACTGTACTGCCAGACAACATCACAACAGAGCAGAGGTCTATTGAAAGAATTTCAACAGCCTGAGCCTAACTATTCGCTCAGGCCAACCCCTAAATTTAGGCATAGCGACCCCAGTTTTGGGGGTCCGCTACATGTCTCTTTTTTGCTTTTTGGTGAGGTAATTGTGTTTGCGTTACTGGGTCTGCACACCTTCTGTGGCCATTATGAAGAGTTTCTATCTTTCTATTGGATTCTTTATGTGTTTTGTATTGTGGAGAATGCAAATATCTCAACATGTACAGGTAGATGGAAATTACGGTTCGGAGATCTCAGTAATGAAGTTTCCAAGACATAAAAGGAACCAGGCACCAACTCCACCTACTGGCCTCTACTAAAAACGAAAATTTCTCTGTGACTGGTCTAGCCCTTTAGGGATGGTGTAGGAACTGGTAGTTCTAAATAAAAACCATTGGGTGTTGTTGTAGACATTTCTCAGCATGATTGAGTTGCCTGCTTGATGCTTGTAGAGAGAAATCATGTTGTATTGTCTAACTTCTATCTGTTTTAGTTACTCTGTGGTCAACACTGAGCTGTTAGATACTAAACACAGGGGAAAGTTTGGAGATGCACGTCACCCGTGTATCTTCCCGCTGTGCTCCTGCATGTTGTTAGCCTATGTGTCCATGCACACATAGGGCCCTTTCAGACGTGCAGATCCCGGGAAGATCTGTTCCTTAAACATCTGCTTGCTCAGCGGGGATCGCTCTGTTGATCCCCGCTGAGCCGGCAGATGACAGGACGGTCCCTGCCCACTGTGCAGGGACCGCCCTGTCAGATCTCCGCTCTCCTCTATGGGGGGATCGGATGAACACGGACCGTCTGTCCGTGTTCACTAGATCCGATCCGCAGACGGATGGAAAAATAGGATTTTACGTCACCGCGTTCTTGGCAGTCAAAAGTTCACAGGACTTTTGTGTGATCGTGTGTATGCAAGGCAGGCTTGAGAGGAATTCCGTCGGGAAAACCATAGTTTTTTTTTCCGACGGGAAAATCGCTCGTGTGTACGGGGCATTAGAGGAGTTTAGAAGCAGGAGTTTAGAAGCATCCAGGAGCAACAGAATTTTTGCAGAAAAAATGCTTGATGCTTCTAAACCGGCATCTAGACAGGTTAAGTGCTTGAGCATTCATTAATTTCAATGGCCAGCATAAATTATTATTATGGCCAATGAAATGATCTAATGTTAAGCCCTGTACACACGGGCGGGAATCCCGTCGGAAAAAAAACTGTTGGTTTTTCAGACAGGATTCCCAGCAAGTTTGCCTTGCACGCCGAGTGTACACACCGCGTTCTTGCCATTCAAAAGAACGGCGGTTCTTTTGAATGGCAAAAACGCGGTGATGTCATCAACTACGACGAGCCGGCGCTCGTCACATTTGATGCCATCGCCGCCATCTTGCTACGCCCCACACTAACCTTGTATGCTACTGTGCATGCGTCGAAGTCTTATCGAGCATGCGCGGGTTTACCTCGGACAGGTAAGCATACAGACGACCGGTTTTCTCGGCAGGAAACACTCTGCCGAGAATCCTGACGAGAAAATAGAGAGCAGGTTCTCTATTTTTCTCGCTGGGGTTCCCAGCAGTTTTCCTGTCGAGAAAGCATACACACACAGGTTTTTCTCAGCAAAAAGCTCTCCCAGCAGTTTTCTTGCCGAGAAAACCGGTCGTGTGTACGAGGCTTTAGCCTTTAAACTCGTCTAAACGCGTTACACACTTTTAGAAGCATCAAGTGTTTTTTCTGCCAAAATGCTGCTGCCGGGAGGAAAGGCTCTAGAAGAGTTGCCAAAACGTCCTATGTGCATGAGACCTTTTGTAGAGATAGTGACTTAATTGAGTTAAAATCCCTCCATTATTTGTCTGATATACTGTATATGTGATGTTTGTGATACATTTAAAAAGGAAGTAAACCCTCTAAAACATTTGCTGAAAAACAAACCCCTGCAAGAGAAAGGCATAATGAGCTAGTATGCATAGCATACTAGCTCATTATGTGGCACTTACCTGAAATCAAAGCCCCCGAAGTCCTCCTCATTCTCCTCCGCCGCCGCTATGTCCCCTCGGAGCTTCCTACTGGTATCGCCGCTCCGGCGCTGTGATTGGCCAGAGCGGCGATGACATCACACGCATGCGCTAGTGCGCCTGCGCCGTTGACATCGGTGCAGTGTTTTCAGCTAATATCTCCTTAACAGTGTAAGTTAAGGAGATATTTCTTGCACTTATAGGTAAGCCTTAATCTAGGCTTACCTGTAGGTGCAAGTTGTCAAAGTGGGTTTACAACCACTTTAACTTCCAAAAGTTGTAAACTTTTTAGTTACCCGTCAATTTACGCAGCGCTTTACATATATATATTGTACATTCACATCGGTCCCTACCCTCAAGGGGCTTACAATCTAAAGTCCCTAACTCACATTCATATACTAGGGGCAATTAACCTACCAGCATGTCTTTGGAGGGTAGGAGGAAACCGGAGGAAACCCACGCAGGCACAGGGAGAACATGCAAACTCCAGGCAGGTAGTGTCGTGGTTGGGATTCAAACCAGCGATGCTTTTTACTGCTAGGCGAGAGTGCTACCCACTACACCACTGTGCCGCCCAAAGAGCTTGATAAAGTATGACAATACATCAAAATTCCTTGTTATTTATGCATAACTGCACAATTTGTTAGTATTTGTTATCATTCCAAACAATTCCAACCAGAGAAAGGAAGAAGGGGTATGGGCATAGGAAGTGCCTGGCGGAAGGTGGGTTAGGAAGGGGAAAAGTCTGAGTCAATATATGAATAGAAGAAAGATAAAAGCTCCAGGAGGGATATTTAATGGATTAATTTACCAATAGTATTGCTATGTGTATACTATCAATCTTAATATCAGTGAATGCAGTGGTTACTTGAGTAGGCTTAGGATGTGTAATTTTCTGTTATTTGTGGGGAATAGTAAATCTAGTATGTCCATATTTTGTGAAATTTGTCTTGGCTTGTGAATAGCCACTTTTCTGCATCCATAATTTTATCGACCTCTGCTTCCTATTTCAGTAGAGCAGGACATCTTTCCTGTTTCCACAGGCAGGGAAAAGGCAATCTTGGCAATGTTTAGAAGGTGTGGTAGTACTCTATTATTATAAGCTTTTATTAAAGATTGTTTATCATGGAATAGAAATTTGCAATTCATCATTCATTGGTAATAGAAAATGGGGATATTTTTCCTAACCAGGGTGTGATTGTTTTCTAAAATTCCTGGACAATACCACCATATGTGCAGAAAATGTGTACATCCCCACCAGCATGTTGGAAGAGAGCCAGAGTACATGACTGCTAGCTTTGTTTGGGTTTTATACCAATTATGTACAATTTATAGCAAGATTCTTGTTTTTTTATGCTTATAGAAGTGATGTGAGACAAGGTGAGAATTTTACATTTTAGGTAGCGTGGAAGTTCAAAATTGTGATTCTTTTCCCCATTCCTCCAAGAATAGGGTTCTTGAGATGAATGTGAATTTAATAATAATTTGTACATTAATGAAAGAAGGTGAGAAGTACTCAAGTTGCCTGTATACATTTTTGAAAATACAGTAAAGGTATCACCCTATGTGGGGTCTGTTCATGTCTTGCGCAAGTAGCCCAAGGGCCCTGTGAGAGCTATCAATTTCAATTTGGGCTGGGGCATACTCTCCAAGGATACTGCAAAGTTGTAACACAATCTGTGGATGCTGTAGAAAACCTTTGATCCTAATGTTCTATTAGGATTTTCATAGTCATCTAACTGAAAGATCTATTCCCCTATTTATAAATCTTGCTTTAATTAATTGCTTTAATGTCTTGAGGTGTTTGATAGTTTGCATCTCCTCATGATTAGTCTCTACTGCCTCAGGTCTAGTGCCCAAGTGTGTGGTCTTCTATTTAAAGCTGTCTATCTCATATTTAAATGATGTTTTCTTTGGTAGGGAGCATAGGGATATGTTCTCTAATGTCCCAATCCTGTGCTACGTCCTCTGGTTTGGATGCTGCAGACATGTTGGCATTTGAAGCATGTAAATTAGGAGAGCTATTGTCCCATACCTGTGGGTCGGATGAAGGACCGTGGCCTGTGCTCTCTGTGTGCAGTTCCCAAAATAGGAAGATAGGGTGCTGGCCGCGGGTGTAGCAGGGTGAAAAGATTAGTAGGGTCTGCTGTTTTCCTGGCATGGCCAGGGGCTAAGCTCGTTCAGACCACGTCCCCCCCGTTTCTCAGCCTTTTTACTGTGCAGGAACCCTTACATTGATGCTCTGGTCTCAGGAAACCCCTGCTATGTCTACAGCTTATGATATATTAGTCATACTACATAGGTGGTCATTGGTAAATCGGCCTCCGTACACTGGTAGCCAGTGGAATAATTGCTACTACATTGATGGAAAGTGAAGTGCCCCATACATAGGAGGGACAGTGGTAAGAATGCTCCATAGATTGATGGTCAGTGGGACGAATGCACCCTTTACAGACAGCTGACATGGTCATTGGTGTTAACAGTTATTTCCCTCTGTTGAGTGGAGTTGTTCCAGAACTATGTTGGCACCATTATATGGGAGATCATTCCACTATTGCGTATTTCTCAACAAACCCCTGGCAACCTTTGGAGGAACCCTAGCTAAGAAAGGCAGCTGTAGTTGGTTGCTGTGATGTTGTCTTGACTTTTTGGAAAGAGTTGGCTTTTTATTAACAATCTGTTCATCCTATTCCACATTACCTTCATTTTGAGCAGCTATGAGCTGGATCAACACCTGTTTTTTATTGGAGCATGAGTGGTGTGGATCGAAGGGGCAGTCTCCTAGATGGGGATGCAGACAGCAAAAGAAAAACCAGCAAAGGTTTTAACCCTACCCCACTCTTTCCTCCCAAAAATTAGTGTGGAGTTTGATTTTAATGTATAAAAGTCAAGCATTATTTTTCAACAAATAATGTCAACTATGGGTGGACACTGAAGAGGCAATTACCCTCTAAATCAGTGGTTCTAAACCTTTCTAGTGCCGTGACCCCTTGATAAAATTTCCCAAGTTGTGGGGACCCCTAACAGTAAAATTATTTTCGTAGCGTGGGTTGTCAGCACCTAAGGCAGGACAAGTAATTTGTGCCCATAACCCACGGACATTTAGCGATCCCTGAGTCCCTTCCACTCGTACAATATTAAAACCCCTTATGGTACATTTTAGGATGTACATTTTAGGATCCTTTCTCTTTGTTCTCCTTTCTTTCCCTTTTATCTCTCTCTATGCTAATTTCTTGTTTGTTTTTTTCCCCATCCCTCTCTTTAGCCGTTTAGCTGGTGGGGGGTGGGATCAGTGGCAGTGCTTGGGGGAGTTCTGATCAGCCAACTTAGGTGCTCCTGATCAAGGTCATCTGCTGATCTGAGAACTGTAGTGGGGAATTTTAATGGCAACTATAATCACAGGTAGTGTTACTCACTGGGGCTGATTTACTAATAACAGTGCGCTGCGCTGGTTCTAACCTTAATTGGTGCGCCGGATAACTCCTTCACTGGGCGCAGGAAGCAGCGGCGCACTGTTATAGTAAATAGAAATGTCAGCGGCGCTCTATTGAAAATGAATGGTTCCCTACGGGAGCCCATTGATTTGAATAGAGGTCGCCCGGGAAGTCGGATCCGACTTGCGGGCGACTCATGTGACGGCTGACACGGGGACAGCGCGACTCTGCGAGGCGACCTGGACACGACCTGAGCGTGAAGCAGCCGCTCAAGTAGTGTCCTAGAGGCGACTAGCCGGCCGAGAATGTCTCCAGCGCGATGTCATCGCGCTGGTCCTCGGCAGCCTCGCTGTCCCATGTTTGGTATGAATCATGAAGGGGAACTCCAGGCCAAATTTTAATGAAAAAACCGGCATGGGTTCCCTTCCAGGAGCATACCAGGCCCTTAGGTCTGGTCTGGATTTTAAGGTGAACCCCCTAAGCCAAAAAACGGCGTGGGGGTCCCCCCAAAATCCAAACCAGACCCTTAGGTCTGGTCTGGATTTTAAGGTGAAACCCCTTAAGCCGAAAAATGGCGTGGGGGTCCCCCCTAATCCAAAACAGACCCTTATCTGAGCACGCAACCTGGCAGGCCGCAGGGGAAAAGGGGGGACGAGAGAGCGGCCCCCCCTCCCTCCTGAACCGTACCAGGCCACATGCCCTCAACATGGGGGGTTTGGTGCTTCGGGGCAGGGGGGCGACCTGCGGCCCCCCCCACCCCAAAGCACCCTGCCCCCATGTTGATGGGCACAAGGGCCTCTTCCCGACAACCCTGGCCGTTGGTCGTCGGGGGTTTGCGGGCGGGGGGCTTTTCGGAATCAGGGCACCCCCTTTAAAAAGGGGGCCCCCAGATGCCGGCCCCCCACCCTATGTGAATGAGTATGGGGTACATCGTACCCCTACCCATTCACCTGGTGGCAAAATAAGTCAATAAAAAAAGACAACACAGGCTTGAATAGTAATTTATTGGGCAGCTCCGGGGGTCTTTCTGCCGGGCCCCCGCTATCTTCTGCTAGCTCTGTTCTCCGGTTCTTCTCCCGCTCTCCGACGCCTTCTCCACGATCTCCGGTTCTTTCTGCCTTCTGCCGGGCCCCCGCTATCTTCTGCCAGCTCTTTTGCTAGCGGGGGCCGGTCTTCTTCGTCGCCTTCTTCCCTCTTCTCTTCGCCCGATGTTGCCTCGTCGCTGTCCACCGCCGCAATGATCTGTCCGAGCAGCGGTGCCACTTTTATTGGCATGGGGCGTGGTCACCGGATGATGCCACCGCTGACCCCGCCCCCGTATGATGTCACAGTCACGGGGAATGATGGGACTGTGACGTGAAACGGGGGCGGGGTCAGCGGTGGCATCATCCGGTGACCACGCCCCATGCCAATAAAAGTGGCACCGCTGCTCGAACAGAGCATTGCGGCGGTGGACAGCGACGAGGCAACATTGGGCGAAGAGAAGAGGGAAGAAGGCCACGTAGAAGACCGGCCCCCGCTATCTTCTGCCAGCTCTTTTGCCCGGCAGAAGGCAGAAAGAACCGGAGATCGTGGAGAAGACGTCGGAGAGCGGGAGAAGAACCGGAGAACAGAACAAGAGACCCCCGAAGTCGGAAGAAGACGGTGAGAAAGCCGGGACCCCCCGCTAGCAAAAGAGCTAGCAGAAGATAGCGGGGGCCCGGCAGAAAGACCCCCGAAGTCGGAAGAAGACGGCGAGGAAGCCTGGGACCCCCGCTAGCAAAAGAGCTAGCAGAAGATAGCGGGGGCCCGGCAGAAAGACCCCCGAAGACGGCGAGGAAGCCCGGGACCCCCGCTAGCAGAAGATAGCGGGGGCCCGGCAGAAAGACCCCCGGAGCTGCCCAATAAATTACTTTTCAAACCTGTGTTGTCTTTTTTTATTGACTTATTTTGCCACCAGGTGAATGGGTAGGGGTACGATGTACCCCATACTCATTCACATAGGGTGGGGGGCAGGTATCTGGGGTCCCCCTTATTAAAGGGGGCTCCCGGATTCCGATAAGCCCCCCGCCCGCAGACCCCGGCAACCAACGGCCAGGGTTGTCGGGAAGAGGCCCTTGTCCCCATCAACATGGGGGCAGGGTGCTTTGGGGTGGGGAGGGCCGCAGGTCGCCCCCCTGCCCCGAAGCACCAAACCCCCCATGTTGAGGGCACGCGGCCTGGTACGGTTCAGGAGGGAGGGGGCCGCTCTCTCGTCCCCCCCTTTTCCCCTGCGGCCTGCCAGGTTGAGTGCTCGGATAAAGGGTCTGGTGTGTATTTTTAGGGGACCCCCACGTACATTTTTTTTGTTTTTGGCGCGGGGTTCCCCTTAAAATACATGTCAGACCTGAAGGGCCTGGTATGGACCTGGGGGGGGGACCCCACGCTGTTTTTTTTTTATTTATTTATTAATTTTAACCTTTTTTTTTTTTTTTTTTTAACATTTCCTTTAACAACCAGCTATAAACAGGTAAAACAAAAAACGCCGCAAAATTGTGGTACTTGCGTTTTGGATGCGGGTCCATTGAATTCTATTACATCCAAAACACTGTTTTTGGCCTGGCAAAAAAAATCTGCAGTTGCGTTTAAAATCGTTTTTCACAAACCAAACCCTCAAAATGCCTTCAGACGCCAAAGATTTTCACGTTTCAGATGCGGTACCGGCGTTTAGCCGCATTTTAGTTTAGAAGCGTTTTTAAAGGTGACCTATTTTTTTTACATTGATAAACTCCAAATTTATGGCAAATGAGGAAAAACCATAAAATATATATATAAATATATATATAATAAATTGCTTCCATTGCATTGTGGACAATCCACAACTTGTGGCAAGTGATGTGGCAAGTGACACGCTAAATACAACTACACTGCTGCTCTCAGCTGCTGATATCACTCTGGTCTCACTAAATAGCTAAAATCGTAAATAATACTGTTTTTGGAGCTTAGGGCGGCTCCTTATCATATACACGCAAATGTGGTAAAACACGGCATGCAAACGCCACAAAGCGCGCCACTTTCAACCTTAGTTCTGAACACTCTCCTTCATGTAAAAATCATAAACTTATGGCTATAAAATTACTTCAAAACACCAAACATTATATATGTTTTTGGAGCAGACACCCTAGGGAATAAGATGGCGGTCATTGCAAATTTTTATCTCGCTCGGTATTTGCGCAATAAATTTTCAAACGCCTTTTGTTTGCTAAAAATATTACAAAACAGTAAAGTTACGGCCAATTTTTTGGTATGATGTGAAAGATGTTGTTATGCTGAGTAAATAGATACCTAACACGTCACGCTTTAAAATTGCGCACACACATGGCATGACACCAAACTTCAGTAATTAAAAATCTCCCTAGGTGATGCTTTAATTTTTTTTACAGGTTACCATTTTGGCATTACAGAGGAGGTCTAGTGCTAGAATTGTTGCACTCGTTCTAATGCACGCAGCAATAACTCACATGTGTGCTTTGAACGGCGTTTACATATGTGGGCGGGACTTACGTGTGTGTTCGCTTCTGAGCGCGAGCTACCGGGGACATGGGCGATTTTTCTTATTTTTGCTTATTTTTTTTATTTTGTTTTTTTACTTTTTTGTATTTCTTACTCTTTTTTTATTTATTTTAATTTTTTTGGATCACTTTTATTCCTATTACAAGGAATGTAAACATCCCTTGTAATAGGAATGTGTGTGACAGGTCCTCTTTATGGAGAGATGCGGGGTCAATAAGACCCCGCATCTCTCCTCCAGGCTGGAAAGCATGATATTGGTAAAAAAAAAAAACACCAATCTCATGCTGACAGCCGAGATCACGGCTTGGTTAACATACGGGAACACGGTGTGATGTCATAACGTCGTGCCCGCGCCTCCGACGGTCATAGAGATGACTGATGACCATCTGGTCACCAGTCATCTCCAAATCGTTCTCCGAGCCCCGGATGGCACGGGAGAGCCCGGAGAAGCACCGGATGGCGGCAAGAGGTGGGGGGGACGTCCCCTCCCCCCGCCTATAAGAACGATCAAGCGGCGGAACTGCCACTATGATCGTTTTTATTGTGCACAGAATCGCCGGCTGAAAAGAATGATATCTGAATGATGCCTGCAACTGCAGGCATCATTCAGATGTCACCGCACAAAGCCAAGGATGTCATTTGACGGTGGGCGGTAGGAAACTGGTTAATATTTTTAAAAAAGGTAATTTTTCTTCTTCATTGATGTACACTGATGAGACTGCACTGATGGGCACCGATAAGGTGGCAAGGGTGGGCACTGAGAGGTGGCATTGCTATTTGGCACTGGTGGGCAGTGAGAAGTGGCACAGCTAGGTGGCAATGATAGTTGGCAGTGATGGGCACTGATAGGCAGCACTGCTAGGTGCCACTGATTGGCACCAGTGGTGGGCATTGATAGGTGGCACTGGCAGGGGCTACTAATTGTCACAGATGATGCAGAATTGCCTCTTCCTCTTCGGGCCCGATGTCCCTTGCACATAAGCCGGTGAGTGCCTTTTTTTATGCTCACGCTGTCGGCACAAGGAGAAAACAAAAACCATTACCCAGCTTTTGTTTACATCACGTGATCCGCTGTCATTTGCTGACAGCAGATCACATGGTAAAGGGCAGGGATCGGCCCCTTACTCGGATCTGTCATCACCTGAGTCTCAGTGACTCTGTGACCACAGCGCGCGCAAAGGGGAGGACGTTTATTGACGGACTCCTGGCAATTGAGGACCATGCTGTGGCCGTCGATCAGTTATAGCGCTGATCTCAAGTGATTAAAGAGGGTCTAAATGGGCCATTGACATGCATCACAATTCAACTTAGGAATGAGTCTTTGAAAAGTTAAACTAAATAATTTGGCCACTTTATCTTTCCAAATAATTCACTTCCTGTCACATAGCCACACAGGAAGTGAGGGAAAATCGCTAACAATGTCTTTCCTTGGGAACACACAGGTCAGTCTAAATACTTTCCCCATTATGCACATTGCACTCGGGCATATTGCGGGGTACACCACAATTTATTAGGTAGTTTGGACTGTGGGGTTTATTTACTAAAGGAAAATCTACTTTGCACTACAAGTGCACTTGCTGTATATCTGAGGGGGACATGCAAGCCAAAAAAAAACACCATCTTTGCTTTTACATGATTGCAACATCCAATCACCAGTACTTTCCCTCAGATTTTCAGCAGCTACACTTTTACTGCAGAGTGGATTTGTCTTTACTAAACCCCAAACTACCCAATGATTTGGGGTGTACACAACAAAGTGCTAGAGTGCAATTTGCTTAATGGGGACACTAGTTAGATTGATCTGTGTGTCCCCAAGAAAAGACATTGGTAGGGTTTTACCTTCACTTCCTGTTTAGCTGTGTGACAGGAAGTGAAGCCAATGTTAAGAAAAGGAGACACAAAAGCCAAACTACAAAAAAAAAAACACACGCAGGGGTTCTAACACTTACTGCGTTTCCCTCAAAATGCCCACAATCAGAATTGTATGGCCTTGAGCTATTTTTAAGTGCAGTGCTCTAAATCAGTGCTTCTCAAGTACCCCCAACAGGCCATATTTGCAGGTTTTCCTTCATCTTGCACATGTGCTTTAAATCACAGTCAATGGTTTTGATTTTTGGACAGCAATTCTCGATAAGATAAATTCACAAAACATGTCCTGTTGGGGGTACTTGAGGACTGAGGCTGAGAACCACTGCAGTAAAAAAGGAAAATTGAATACTTACCGCTCTGTATTTTTCATTTCCTGGTGACTTTCCATGGCAGCACACAATACAATCCATGCATATACTACCATGAAGGCACCAGGGTAGACAAATTACACCTGTTTTGTTTTGACATGCCAATCAGCTGTCACATTTGTTGCAAAGAAAACACAAAACAAACATCAAAACTTTGCATCAAATTTTATTGTTCAACAAAACAAAAGGGAAGGCAAAATAAAAAACATGGTCAATTTGAAACAGTTACAGACTCAACATCTTGAGCAATTTTTGGCCAAAAATATGCAGCACAGACAATTAAATCAAAGTGAACAAACGACTCACATTAACAACATCAGAATTATTTCTGGGGAACATATCTCCCCCACACCAAAAAATACAATCAACAAAAGTTAACCAATCACTTGTTTTGCAAAGACATAAAAAATAAAATACATGTGTTACAAACTCGATAAGGACACCAACATGTACATTTTACTTACACACACTTCTCAGGGCAAGCGACCAAATGCTCTGTGAGCTTTATATAACATATGTTTGTGTGCTAATGAGGCAATTGAAAACACATGCACAGTCCATGAAACACCCAAAATGCAAGTTCACTCAATGTAGAGACTGAAATTCAAAGTGGCTACACCTGTTAAATTACTAACCCATCAAAACACTCTCTGAGCATGCCCAGAAATACCCAGGTGCTGTTCACACACAAAAAGCACACAAAAAAATAAATAAATGGCTGGGCATGTGCAGAACAACACCAATGCAGCTAGCAAAAAATAACCCCCCCTCCCCCCGTCCAAAATTAAGCACATCATCCAGCATGCTACAAAATTAGAGATGGGACAATCACCCCTCCCCCCCACCAACAAATACCATTGCAGTCTATGGGAACTGACTTGTTAATTTTGCTAGTCCCCACTTGGCTGGCTTATCTTCTAGTTATTGGCCTTAAAATGGGGGCCCAGGTCCCACCCTAAGGGACATATATCAATGTCACCAATTTGGAAAACACCAAAAACAAAACAAGGAGAAGTGCCTTTAAATATGCCAAATTGCTTAAAGTGGTTGTAAACCCACTTTCCTGACGCATCATGGCAGCACACACGCTGGGTTGTGACTCCGCCCCCACAACCTGATAGGACTGC
Organism: Rana muscosa; assembly: GCA_029206835.1. Classification (NCBI taxonomy): domain Eukaryota; kingdom Metazoa; phylum Chordata; class Amphibia; order Anura; family Ranidae; genus Rana; species Rana muscosa. The sequence continues at coordinate 112,344,116 of CM055118.1, forward strand.
TTAGCTATAAGTGTTTGAAGAGGAGCCCCCCGCCTCATTCTCTTTTTCTTCCTCATTGAACCAGGACTGACAGCAGCAGCGTAAGACCTCCTACCACTCTCACCCCAGCTAGGTTCAGCCTCTCCTAGTTTGGAAGTCCTGTTTGTACGGTCTCTAAATGAGCCATATTACAGGGACCCCACTCTGATGGTCTCAGGGGAAATGGACAAAGTACAAGCCTTAAATAGGTTTCATTTCTGGGCATGGCTACCATTCCTTTCATTTTAAAAAGTTTACCTTCCTTTCCTTTCTTTGTGTCTCATAGCAGCGCTTCCTCCCTGCTCCCATTTGCACATCACACTGATCGCCGCCGCGACCGGAAGTGACCTCACGACCTTTTTACTGTTTGCCAGTACTAAAAATGGCGGCGGCGCGCTCTAGCCGCTAGTGCGCATGCACGATGACGCGTCATTTCCGCGGCGACGGCGGGATATTTAAAAACAAATGTAATTTTGCTGTCCGCTCACCTATACTCTGCAACATTCATCTGCTGCAAGCAAGAGAGGCTAGGAACAGCAACCAAAAACTGGTAAGTGAACCTCCCAATCTTTTATACACTGACCATTGTTTTCCTATGCAAAAAAAAAAAAAGAAAATAAAGGGGGAACTTTTTCTTTTACTTGCCTTACTCTGTCATTTTGGAAAGTTTTCTGTTGCCTGAAAAAAACTACCTTTCATTCAGGTACACTCTTTCTATCCCCATGGAAGCCACTGCCCAAGTAGACCATCCACAGCCAGTAAGGTAAGAGGCAGCTAGGTTAAGTAAGTATTGAAGAGGAGAGTAAAAGAGTGCATGGCTTTTAATATCACCTTTCTGATAGCCCTGGCAGATCATCAAGGTCATCCCATTCTAGACGTAGGGAACGCTCTCCTTTAAGACATTCACACTCTAGGAGAAGCAGGTCAAGAACATCCTCCCACCATCACAAATCCTCTTCCCATAGGAAGGATAACCATCAAACCCGTCCTGCGGCTAATGCCTGCTGGGTATGCGGAGCACAGGCCCTCCCAAATAAACTAGCCTGCCAATCTTGTGCAGACGAAGCCACAAGAGACAGAGAATCAGGCACAGTAGAAGTGTCAAATATCATCAGAGATTCAGTAAAAGAATCAATATTAGAAGCTTCAGTCTCGGAACCAGTAAGGTTAACCCAGACAATATCACCCTCAACCCCGTACATCCTGCAGGGGTCAGATGATTCCGTGACGGAAGAAGAAACACCCTGTTCAGGTGGGTTTGATTTCTCCCTGATAGATCCTTTCACTAAATCAGTCAAAGAAGCTATTGGCTGGGATGAATCAAAAGAGACACCTCGCAAAATCAGAAAATATTTCCCCAGCCTGAAGAATGATCCGGAAACATTCCCCTTCATCGATGAACTGGAAGAACTAATAAGAGATGAGTGGGAAAAACCTGACAAAAAACCGAGCATCAATAATAGGATAGCAAAACTATATCCATTAAGGGAACCGGCAGTAAATCCCCTCATTTCTGCCCCCATAGTAGACTCATCTTTAATGAGATTAGCAAGACACGTAACACTTCCTATAGAAGACGCAGTAACATTCAGGGACGTCTTGGACAGGAAGATGGACCTTGAAATGAAAAAGGCCTACTCATCGGCCGGAGGCGCATGCAGACCAGCCATCGCGCTAGCAGCGGTCGGCAAAGCAATCACAAGCTGGACGTCAAATATTGAAAAGCTACTATTAGAAGCAACAGATCAAGATAGAATAGTCTCCGCACTACAGGAACTTAGTCTGGCAGGGGACTTCGTAGCCGAAGCTTCCGTCGACATCATTCGATCATCAGCTAGGTCAATGTTATCATCTGTTACGTCCAGAAGAGCACTATGGCTAAAACCATGGGTCGCAGACGGAACATCAAAGTCAAACTGGTGTAAAATACCGTATGACGGAACCAATTTATTCGGACCTAAATTGGACCTAGCAATATCCAAGGTCACAGGAGGAAAGTCCGGTCTAATACCATCAGACAGAAGACCAAAACAACAAAAACTTCCTCCCTTTAGAAGGAACTTACCCGAAAGGTATAGAGAAGCAAGATCGTACAAGCCAGGCAAGGACTTCAGACGCAATTGGAGAAATACCCAATCGTCCTATCTGAGGACGCAAAAGCCCAAACTGGCCATCACAGGGGAACAACAAAAGTCCTTTTGATGGATTGGTCACCCAACCCGTAACAGTGGGAGCAAGGCTCAAACTATTTACTCGGGTGTGGGAAGACCATATAAAGGATCCATGGACAATATCCACAATCCAGGAAGGACACAGATGGGGTTTCAAAACCAGAACCCCCAAAGACCACTTTCAAGTCACAAGGATCCCAGCATCCATAACCAAAAGAAGATTCCTAATCCAATATGTCTTGGAACTGATGCAGAAACAAGCAATAATCCAGGTACCCCTACACCAGAGAACCCAGGGTTTCTATTCCCCTCTCTTTCTCGTGAAGAAAAAGACAGGGGACCTCAGACCGGTGCTAGACCTAAAAAACCTCAACAGGTCAATCAAAGTAGAATCTTTCAAGATGGAGAGCCTCCAATCAATACTGCTAGCGATCAACATAAGAGACTGGATGTTATCGGTAGATTTATCCGACGCTTATCTTCATATACCTATACACCAAGATTTTCAAAAATATCTGCGTTTCGCAATAGGACAACAACATTTCCAGTTCCGAAGCCTGCCGTTTGGGATATCAACAGCCCCCAGGACGTTTACAAAGGTTCTACTCCCAGTAATAGCCCATTTAAGAGAAAAAGGACTCAGAGTCCATCACTATCTCGACGATATCCTCCTACTAGCCGACAATCGACAACTGTTGCTACAACATCGAGAAATACTAACCTCCACCCTACAGCACTTGGGTTGGATAATAAATTGGAAAAAAAGCAGCCTAGAACCAACCCAGAACATGATCTTTTTAGGCGCAGAAATCAACACCAATGCCAACACTGTGGGGCTGCCACAGGAGAAGATAGATCCACTCATACACAGAATAAAGACACTAATGGGAGCATCACATCTACGAGCCAGAACATGCCTGAGCATCCTAGGCACCATGTCTTCCACATTTCTGATGATCCAGTGGGCCCAGTGGCATACAAGAACATTCCAAATCTCGTTCCTGAAACAATGGAACGGAGTATCGCTAACACAATGGATACACATCAGCACATCGGTAAAACAATCAATGTGGTGGTGGACACGGATCGACAATCTGAAACGTCACCGACCCATTATTCACCCTCCGGTAGAAGTGGTCACATCGGACGCCAGCCTTCAAGGCTGGGGAGCACATTACCAAGAGTTGGCAGCACAAGGTCACTGGGCATTCCGTCCTCAAGGAGTAGTGTCGAATATCCTGGAACTCAGAGCCGCCTTCCAGGCACTTCTAGCGTTCAGACCGCTCATCATAGGGAAGAACGTCACAATACGGATGGACAACACGGTAGCAGTGAGCTACATTCGCAGACAAGGCGGAACACGAAGCAACTCCCTTATACAGGAGGTACGACCAATCATGGAATGGGCACAAGTTCACTTGAAAGATCTAAAGGCAATATATGTTCCAGCGACGCAGAATCAACTTGCAGACGACCTAAGCAGGCGCCATGTTTCAAACAACGAGTGGTCACTGAACCATCAAGTATTCTCCCTTATAGCACAGAAATGGGGAATACCCGACATCGATCTGGCAGCAACACCATGGAACAACAAGTGCCAAAAATTCTTAACACGGACTCCCCATCCGACAGCGGAGGGGGTAGACTGCCTCCTACATCCCTGGAAATTCCACCTGGGATATATATTCCCTCCTGTTCCCCTAATAGCCAGATTCCTAGCCAGACTGAGGAACTCAACGTCTACAGTGATAGCGATAATCCCCTTCTGGCCGAGGAGGCCATGGTTTACGACCATTCTACAGCTGAGCATAGAAGACCCGCTAACACTTCCAGTAACTCCGGACCTACTCTCACAAGGCCAGTTTCTTCACCCAGCACCAGAGAAACTCCATCTGACGGCCTGGAAGTTGAGAGGGGGAGGCTATTAAACCAGGGATGCTCCCTAAGAGTAGTGGCCACATTACAACAGGCCAGGAAGAAATCAACTAACGGGGTGTATAGCAAGGTTTGGGAACAATTCACTGCACTAGCACGTCAGCAGTCATGGGATCCGATGTCTCCTACGGTAGCACAAATTCTCGAATTCCTCCAACTAGGCCTAGACAGGGGCCTAAGTTCAAGCACCTTAAAAGTCCAAACATCCGCTTTATCGGCCATGACGGGAACCAAATGGGCATTTAACCCTCTTGTAGTCCAGTTCCAAAGAGCATGCCTCAAGATAAGACCACCAAGAAAACCGTCATTCCCAACCTGGGACCTGTCTATAGTTCTAGACACCTTGTCAAAAAACCCCTTCTTTCCTCTAACGGAGATATCTTTGGGAGATTTAACACAAAAGGTAACATTCTTGATTGCGATGACCTCAGCAAAAAGGGTATCCGAACTACAAGCACTATCCATGAAGGAGTCTCACCTGACCTTCTACCCCGACAGGGTCATCTTAAGACCATTGGAACAATTCATACCAAAAGTAGCATCAGCATTTCATTTCAATCCAGAAATCAGCCTACCAGTTCTTCTCACTAACCAAGGAACTCCACATCCACTGGATATCAAGTCCAATATATCATCATACCTAGAAGCGACTAACCCATTCAGGAAGTCGGAGAACTTACTTATAATACCAAACGGACCTAAGAAAGGCCAAGCAGCTTCATCTAGAACAATAGCAAGTTGGCTAGTTAGAATCATCAAGAAGGCATACGCAATCCAACACCTTCCGATACCCGACGATCTGAAAGCTCACTCGACCAGGGCAGTGGCAACATCCTGGGCAGCATACTGCAGAGTGTCACCAGAGACGATATGTAAGGCGGCTACCTGGTCGTCCAGAACCACGTTCATGTCTCATTACAGAATAGACCCGGCATGTTTAACGACGACGGAATTTGGGAGAGCAGTGATTCAAACTAACTCTTCCATATCTTGTAAATAAAAAAAAAAAAAAAAAAATATACATGCATTCAAAAAATACCCACCCTTGTTGCGAGTTATTTCCCAGCGTGTGTGCTGCCATGATGCGTCAGGAAAATGGAAAATTGTATACTTACCTTTCGGTAATTTTCCTTTCCTGACGCATCCAATGGCAGCACACAAATACCCACCCGTATGAGGTAATATATACCGAGAATGAGGCGGGGGGCTCCTCTTCAAACACTTATAGCTAAGCAGTCCTATCAGGTTGTGGGGGCGGAGTCACAACCCAGCGTGTGTGCTGCCATTGGATGCGTCAGGAAAGGAAAATTACCGAAAGGTAAGTATACAATTTTCCATTTTTTAAAGAAAGACCTACAGGTAAGCCTAGATTAAGGCTTACCTGTAGGTGCATGAAATATCTCCTTAACCTACACGGTTAAGGAGATATTTGTATGTAAATGCGGCGACGCTGACGTCACCCCATTCACAAATTCGGCTAGGTCGCAACATTCGACGACGTAGCCGAATTCGACAGCTCACGCGCGCATGCGCGGAGTCACGTCTTCGCCGCTCCGGCCAATCACAGCGCCGGAGCGGCGCTGTGATTGGCTGCAGCGGCGATACCCGGAAGTAACATTCCGGCTATCGCCGCAGCGATGGAATGCGGCTAGAGGAGGGACACGGACGACTTCGGGGGCCCCGATCGAAGGTAAGTGGTACATAATGAGCTAGTATGCTAGTCATACTAGCTCATTATAGCTTTGTCTTGCAGGTTAGTAAAAAAAAAAAAAAGATAAAAAAGGGTTTACAACCACTTTAAGGGCCATTTCACACCACATGCAGTGCATTGCGTTTTTTATGCATCCAAAATGCATAGAAAGTTGGTTATATGGTTCTAAATGGCAGTGTTTGTTCCAGTGCGTTCCAGTTCCACCAAAAAAGTATAACATGCTGCATTTTACCTGCACTGGACTGTACTGGAACGCATCAAAACGCATCATAAACGCACAGGAACACACCTAAATGCACCAAAAACGCACTGGAACACACTTGTCCTTATCTATGGTTAATAAAAAAGAGGGGTGAAAAAAAAGCACTGGACTGCATCAAAAACGTACCAAAAATGCCCTGGAACGCATGAAAAATGTGCATGCAGAAAAGCACCTGGAACGCATCCGGATTGCGTTTCTATGGTGTGAACTGGCCCTAGTTCACACCATAGAAACGCAGTCTGGGTGCGTTCCAGGTGCTTTTCTGCATGCGCGTTTTTGACACATTCCAGTGCATTTTTGAGGCGTTTTTGATGCAGTCCAGTGTTTTTTTCCCCCTCTTTTCACTTAGGACAAGTGTGTTGCAGTGCGTCTTGGGTGCATTTAGGTGCGTTCCGGTGCATTCCAGTGCATTTTTGGTATGTTCCGTTGCGTTTTTGATGTGTTTTACTGCGGTCCAGTACAGTTCTGTACCTAAAAAATGCAGCATGACCAATTTTTTTTCTGCTTTCTGAAACGCACTGGAACGGACTGCAGTGGTGTGAACTATGCCATTGGCATTAATGTGATCAACTTTCTTTGCATTTTTCAGGCATCAAAAAAACGCACTGCACTGCATCCGGTGTGAACTGGCCCTAAATATCATACCGGGGGGTGTCTATAGTATGCCTGTAAAGTAGCGCATGTTTTCCATGTTTATAACAGTTGGAGAGCAAAATTACATTTCTAAAGTAAAATAATAGTCATTTAAAAGTCCTTGCGGCTGTAATGAATTGCTGGTTCCCGTCAATACAGATAAAAGTAATTGAAAGTCTTTGATTACACAAAAAAAAAGCGTGGGGGTTCCCCCAAATTCCATAACCAGGCCCTTCAGGTCTGGAATGGATATTAAGGGGAACCCCGCTGCAAATTTTAAAAAAAATGACGTGGGGTTCCCCCCAAATATCCATACCAGGCCCTTCAGATCTGGCATGGATTTTAAGGGGAACTCCACCCCAAATTTAAAAAAAAAATGGCGTGGAGTCCCCCCAAAAATCCACACCAGACCCTTATCCGAGCACATAACCTGGCTGGCCGCAGGGGAAAAGGGGGGGACGAGAGCGGCCCCCCCTCCCTCCTGAACCGTACCAGGCCACATGCCCTCAACATGGGGAGGATGTCCCCATGTTCATGGGGACAAGGGCCTCATCCCCACAACCCTTGCCCGGTGGTTGTGGGGGTCTGCGGGCGGGGGGCTTATCGGAATCTGGAAGACCCCTTTAACAAAGGGGACCCCCAGATCCCACCCCCCCTGTGTGAAATGGTAATCGGGTACAAATGTACTCCTACCATTTCACGAAGAAAGTGTCAAAAATGTAAAAAATGACAAGAGCCGGTTTTTGACAATTCCTTTATTAATGTCTTCTCCTTTCTTCCATCTTCTTCCATCTTCTTCTTTTCTCCATTCGGGTTTCTTCCTCTATCTTCATCTTCCTCTTCATCTTTATCTTCATCTTCATCTTCCTTCTTCTTTCGGTCTTCTCGTCCGCATCTTGCTCCGGCGTCTTCCCTTCTTCTTTCTTCTCCGGCCGCTCCGTTTGAATTGGAGGTTCCCGCTGTGCGACGCTTCAGTTCTTCAGTTCCCCATCGGGTCCGCTTACACCCGGTGGCCCCGCCCCCCTTTGACGCACATGCATTTCACGGGGACTTTCCCCGTGGTGTCAGAGGGGGGCGGAGCCACCGGGGGGCAGCGGACCAAGTGGGGAACTGAGGCGTCGCACAGCGGGAACCTCCAATTTAAACGGAGCGGCCGGAGAAGAAAGAAGAAGGGAAGACGCTGGAGCAAGATGCGGACGAGAAGACCGAAGGAAGAAGGAAGATGGAGATAAAGATGAAGATGAGGATGAAGATAAAGATGAAGAGGAAGAAACCCGAATGGAGAAAAGAAGAAGATGGAAGAAGAAGAAGATGGAAGAAAAGAGAAGACATTAATAAAGGAATTGTCTAAAACCGGCTCTTGTCATTTTTTACATTTTTGACACTTTCTTTGTGAAATGGTAGGGGTACATTTGTACCCCATTACCATTTCACACAGGGGGGGGGGGCCGGGATCTGGGGGTCCCCTTTGTTAAAGGGGTCTTCCAGATTCCGATAAGCCCCCTGCCCGCAGACCCCCACAACCACCGTGCAAGGGTTGTGGGGATGAGGCCCTTGTCCCCATCAACATGGGGACATCCTCCCCATGTTGAGGGCATGTGGCCTGGTACGGTTCAGGAGGGAGGGGGGGCGCTCTCGTCCCCCCCTCTTCCCCTGCGGCCGGCCAGGTTATGTGCTCGGATAAGGGTCTGGTGTGGATTTTTGGGGGGACTCCACGCCATTTTTTTTTAAATTTGGGGTGGAGTTCCCCTTAAAATCCATGCCAGATCTGAAGGGCCTGGTATGGATATTGGGGGGAACCCCGCGTCATTTTTTTTAAAATTTGCAGCGGAGTTCCCCTTAATATCCATTCCAGACCTGAAGGGCCTGGTTATGGAATTTGGGGGACCCCCACGCTTTTTTTTTTTGGTTAGCAATGACTTTCTATGACTTTTCTCTATATTGCTGGGAGCCGACAATTCCTTACAGCCGCGGCTGCTTTTAAATGTTTTTTTTTTCCTTTAGAAATGACATTTTGCTGGCGCACTGGGAAGTTCAGAGCTGCGCCTGTTCAACTTATGCAAATTGTTTTACGTGACTTGACATTTACTAAGATTTTGCCGGCGCAGTGTCCCGGCGCATTTAAACCATTGAAATTCCCGCGCTGAGCACAAAAAAAAAACTCCTGCAGCTCGAATCGTACTTGCCGGCGCAGCGAGCTGGTTTTGAAAAAGTTACTTTCTCACTCTATTTTGGCCATGTTAGTTATTTGGGCAGGTGTCACTACACTTCCTCACATCACCCCACATCACATCCATTATATTCTCACTTCCAACTTCTTTATATTTATATTTTAACATGCCGTGCGCCAGGTCCCTAGTGGCGCACTGAGCGCCTCCTCCCGTCCGCCGACAACACTATAGTAAATGGGAAATAGGGCTGCGCTACAGGCGCTAATGTTTTGTAAATACCAAAACAGCCATTGCGCACGCAGATGCGCCAATACTCATGGCGCAAACGTTTCGTAAATCAGCCCCACTGTGTCTCTGGCTTCACTGTGTCTCTGACTTTGTGGTGTCTCGTGGCAATGACACCTATGCCAAAATCAGGAGGTAGGGTCTCCTCCAGCCCCTCCCACTTCACATTCCACACCAGTCAGCTGACCTCTAGTCTCTGTCCCCCAGCCATGCCATGAACTAAATGTGTGGCTGCAAAGAGGCTGAGTGGGAAGCCCTGGGCTCCAGGACCAGCCCAGCTGGGCAGTCACAGGCTCCAGGGACAGCCCTGCTGGGGAGCCGCAAGAAGGCTGGGAGAGCAGCGCGGGCTTTGGGAATAGCCCAGCATTCGGTGACCCCTGGCAAATCGCCATTCAACCCCCGAGGGGGTCCCGACCCGTAGGTTAGGAACCACTACTTTAAATTCTCAGGGACACTTCAATATAGACTTTGCTGACTCTGCTATTTCATTTTCATGCAGTCGCCTCACCCACCTGCTACAGTTTCAATAATGTAAAATCCAAAAAGCAGAGTAAGCCTTCTAAGAAGCCTGTGGGACTTTCAACCTATTGACATCCACCCAAAAGTGAAGGATTAGGTTTGGGTAACGTTAATTCGTATTTTTAGGCTACTTCTGGTGAAAAAGGGGTTAAAAAGGCTTGAAGTTTATTCCAAAAACCACTGCTATTAGGAGTTGGGCAGCGTAATGGTTGTGGCTGGTGCATAGGGTCATTGTGATAAATACCACTGTCACATTAGAGAAATAGCCTCTTTGTATTCTGTCTCACTGCAGAATCACCCAGCTAATGTTCCCTTCTTGGATATTCTAAAGTCTGCGTAGTAGTAGAAAGGAAAAAAAAAAGGCCTGTTGTGAAAGCCAGCAGATCTATTAGTCGTATTTACAGTGCTAAAAACAGATTTTGCTTTTCATTATTGCGATTATGACAGCAAACAAAAGATGGTTGTTCCTAATTAGATCTGTGTACGATGCCAGGGAAGAGGCCTGTTGTGTGAGATTGTGCTGCACAGCTATGTGTGCAGGAGGGGGATGTTAATCATTAGAAAAAAAACACGCTCTTTTCCCTCTAAATATTTATGAAAATGTCTCTTAAATATGCATTAAAAAGGTTCTTCAGTTTATTTTTTATTACTTTGCTAAAAAGGGAAACTATTCAGTTTTTTCAACATATACAGTATGTGAATGTGATAAGTTTATTACCGGTGTAACTAGCCTTACTATTCTGTGTTGTTTAAAAACCTTGTTACCATGTAAGGTTTTTGATTAGATATGAACATTTGAGCAGCCAGATCTCACTACATATCTCACTACATATGCAGGCTCTGTCTCATGATTTGTAGCAGTTTCTCTTCACCTCACTTTCAGCAACGCCAAAGCAGCTCGCCAACGCCTTCCCTCTCTCCAGTGACACAGCAGCTCGGCTCCCCCTGCTCTTTCCTCTCTGCATTGACTCCGCAGATAAGCTCCCCCTGCTCTTCCCTCTCTGCAGTGACTCAGCAACTCAGCTCCCCCTACTCTTCCCTCTCTGCAGTGACTCAGCAGCTCAGCTCCCACTGCTCTTTCCTTTCTGCAGTGACTCAGCAGCTCAGCTCCCCCTGCTCTTCCCTCTCTGCAGTGACTCAGCAGCTCAGCTACCCCTGCTCTTCCATTTCTGTATTGACTCAGCAGATCAGCTCCCCTGCTCTTCCCTCTCTGCAGTGACTCAGCAGCTCAGTTTACCCTGCTCTTCCCTCTCTTCAGTGGCTCAGCAGCTCAGCTCCCCCTGCTCTTTCCTCTCTGCAGTGACTCAGCAGATCAGCTCCCCCTGCTCTTCCCTCTCTGCAGGGACTCAGCAGCTCAGCTCACCCAGCTCTTCCCTCTTTGCAGTGACTCAGCAGCTCAGCTCACCTTGCTCTTCCCTTTTTGCAGTGACTCAGCAGCTCAGCTTACCCTGCTCTTCCCTCTCTGCAGTGACTCAGCAGCTCAGCTCACCCTGCTCTTCCCTCTCTGCAGTGACCCAGGAGCTCAGCTCCCATGGCTCTTCCCTTTTTACAGTGACTCAGCAGCTCAGCTCCCCCTGTTCTTCCTTCTCTGCAGTGACTCATCAGCAGCTCAGCTCACACTGCTCTTCCCTCTCTGCAGTGACCCAGGAGCTCAGCTCCCATGGCTCTTCCCTTTTTGCAGTGACTCAGCAGCTCAGCTCCCCCTGTTCTTCCTTCTCTGCAGTGACTCAGCAGCTCAGCTCCCCCTGCTCTTCCCTCTCTGCAGCGACTCAGCAGATCAGCTCCCCCTGTTCTTCCCTCTCTGCATTGACTCAGCAGCTCAGCTCCCCCTGCTCTTCCTTCTCTGCAGTGACTCAGCAGCTCAGCTCCCTCTGCTCTTCCTTCTCTGCAGTGACTATATTTTGAAGTCATAGACCAGGAACAATTTTTTTGTAAAGTATTGTAAAATTTCCCTATCTCTGTATTTGCTTCAGGTTACTGATTTATAAAGCATTAAACCCAAAGCATGAGCATGATAGCAATGAAACTAACATCCTCAAAGTAGCAGGTTCTATACTTTATGATTTAAAAAGACTGCTATAATTTTTTTGCACTTCAGCCACACGAGAAGTGCTGTGTTTTAAATAGATTAGCTAACTCCTAGGTATAGATATGGTGGATGAGGGGGACATGGGCACAGTCACTGGCTGAAAATGGTCCATCCAGCTCAGCTGATTATTAAATTAACTTTTTTTTAAGCCAGGTGGTGCCGCCAGGGCCACCCTCATGTTAAATTTTGGTTAGCTCAACAGACCATGTATGGATAGCTATAGACTTGCCTTTTGAACAATGCGTTGTCACTGATATGCAACAGTGACACTCTCAGTCTTACCCTGCACAAAGATTTTCCAGCTTGCTGGACCGTGGCTAAGGAGTGGTCATGGGATGTACCTGTGTTTATGATCATGCCACAGATCCAGTTTTCTATAGTTATTAATATCTTTAAATACCTAAATATTACAGTCTGCTCACTTGTATATTATTGTCCAGCATTGAATTACCTTTTGAATGGATATAGATATGAGAGGTTTCAGAGGTCCAGGTCACCTAGGAGAGGAATTGGGCTGTTTCTGCTCCCAAAAAGCTGTACTGTTATTATTTCAGAAGTTATGAAATACACTAGGGTTATTGATTCTACCAAGGGAGAGAGACAGAAATGTGTGTTGCTAAAGACTTTGGCTAAGGTATTTATGATGCGGGGGATCTAGCAGGATGTCTGGCTGCTTTTTCTGATTGCTCAAGCTTACAATTTTGAAGATTTTACGAGGGCCCCTAAATTGAAGTGTGTATTCGGGTAATAGGTGTGAGAGGTCATGAAGGTCATTCGGCCCATCCTTCACAGAAGTCATAAATGACGAAACTCGTTAGGGAGTGGCCTAGAAGTGATGACATCACACACGTCAAAACCGCTACCCAGCGTTATTGTACAAGCCGACAGCCTGCTGCACCTTCCATCGGCACTACACATGCTGTTTACTGTCTGTATTGAGGTAATTGTTGCTAGTTTAGAATAAACACTTTGAATTTTTGATGGGCTTCACTATGGTAGTTTTCTTTTCCTAACTATTTCGAGTCACCATATGAGATCTGTGATCCATTGACAGCCGCTCTCCCTCCTTGGATATCCAGCTGCTTTTGCTTGTTTGATCATTATAATTTATGGTCCTGCGAATCTGGTAAACATTGTGCTGCATATTTTTCTTTTTGCACATAGTCACGTTTTCACTTTATTATACAGTTTATTATACAGTTGGTTGTGTTTTAATGCAGTACTTGTTGCCTTTTTAGTAGGTGTTTTGCACTTTATATGAGTTTTTGAGCGCTGCTTATATAGACTTTTTTTATTTTATTGTCTGGTATCACATTTTTAATAAGCAGCTGCACCTATGTCTCTTCTTATGACAAAATGGCATGGGTGACTTGGGACCTGAAACAACATTGTTGCCTGTTTGGGTTGCTCAGTCCGCATTATCATCACAATAAATACATGTTGATAAGATGATATAAATCAAGCTGTTCTCTTTTATCTGTATATCTAAAAAAAAATGTTGAGATGACTACACATTCCCTTTAATATTACCAGCTGCAGTGCAGAACAGGACTAAGTACAGTATGTTGTCACCAGGGTCTCATGGCTTTTTGTAACACCTCTGACCATTATACTAGACTTCAAATGAATAAAACATTGCCTGAGCTTGTACAGAATGTCGACTACAAAGCTGATTAGGTGATTTTGTTTCATCTATGCATTTGTAAAGAATTGTGCTGATACAGGCACTCATATTTATGTGCTATATATACTCGTCTCTGACTTGCTGGTGACAAGTTATTTTCTGGCATTGATATATGTTGTGTGCTGTAGGTCTAGGTAAAAATATAAAAGCTAAGCACACACAATAATAGACCCGCTAACATGAATAGTTCAGTGACTAAGTCCTCGTAGCAGCGAAGAGCCAAAAGTAAGGCTCCTATAAATAGCGTGCAATAAGATGGTAATATAGGAAGTGTGCCGCGTTTGCATGTATGCACCAATACTGACCTCATCACATCCTACGCATGGAATATGACAGGTGTGAGACTGCAAACAGCTGGGAAATAAGGATCTATAGAGATCAGGAATGAGGAGAGTTACACTAAGAGGCAGGTAGACAGGTGCTGAAGACAAATTTGTAAAACTCATAGGTTTTAAAGTGAACCTGTCACAGAAATAATCTTAGCAGGCCCTGCGGCTGTCATCCTAAGCCTGACCACTGTCTAATGCAGGGTTTCTCAACCAGGGTTCCATGGTACCCTAGGGTTCCTCCAGAGGTTGCTAGGGGTTCCATGAGCAATGAGCAAGTTCTGCCTCCCAAATCAATTCCTACTGACACTGTTGATCTTTTTAGCTATTCAGAAGGGGGTAATTCTTCCCAGCGACCATACGTGTAAGAAGAATTCTTCCCAGTGATCATCACACTAATATATCATGAGATTTAGATATAGGAATTTTAGCAGGGGTTTCCTGAGACCAGAAGGTTATTTCAAGGGTTCCTTTGTGCAGAAACTTACTTTAAAACTAGCACATTAGCACATACGAGTGCATACTAGCACATTATGTGAAACTTACCTTAAAACAAAGCTGTTCCGTCTTGCTCCTGGGATTCACGTCACAGGGCTCGGAAGGAATGGCACCCGTTTCTTCAGAGCGCATGCGCCAGTGATGTCACTGTCTGCATGTAATGTAAATATCTCCTAAACGGTACACGTTTAGGAGATATTTACACTACCTATAGGTAAGCCTTATTATAGGCTTACCTATAGGTAAATGTCAGCAGAGGAAGTTGACTTCCTCTTTAAAGGCCAACTTCAGGTTGTCTCCAGTCCTGTAACCTTCTACCACCCCCCACCCCACCACATTTCTTGTTAGTACTAATTGCCCGTATATATGCTTAGTTCAGCTGTCTTTTCTCCCTGTCCTGGGGCACTGGACAATCCCAATGCTGGCGAGAACAGCTCTTCGCTTCAGCATTCTCCTGTGAGCCCAGGTCAGCTTAATGATGCACATCCAAAGGGTGTGCTCCTGATGCCCTGGGCCCACAGGAAGCAAAAGAGAAACAGCAGCGCTGGACTGAGTGAAGTGTCCGTAGGGAACAGTGCCATGAGTGTTGCCGTAAAATCTGTTTTTTTTTTAAAATACGGTAATTTTACAAGACCTGGGCAATCATATTTAATTATTCATTTACGCTGGAAATAAGACTTAATTTCAAGCAGTTTTATATGACAGCTTTTTTGGGTTTCTGTTATGAACACCGAGCTCAGGCAATAGATAAGATGGACTTACAGCCCCATACTCAGACTGATACATCTATAAAATACAGTTATATTATTAAAAATCAAATCTCTGGGAAATTAGACTGCACGATCATACCAACACAAGAGTGGGGATTTAGACTATAAAAATGCCTGTTGGTGACTGACTCTCTTTAAAGCATATCTAAATCCAAGAACAACAATGTAATATTTTGCAGCTTTCTAGTACATAGATGTGGTGGCTGCATTAGTTTACGTTTCTGAATTTTTTTATTTATTTTCATCTGTCAGTAACACAATCCCTGTCCTAAGGTTACAATGCTCAGTCACTGTACTGCATCTATGGATAGGCAACATTGTCAACCTGGGATACAAAGTGTTTTAGACTTATGCCGCGTACACACGTACGTTTTTAATGCCATTTTTTAAGCCAACGTTTTTCTCGTCGTTTTCTTTCTTGTTTCCTCTCAAGCCTGTCTTGCATCCACAGGATCATTAAAAAAAACACTCGAGCAAAACGCAGTGACGTACAACACGTACGACGGCACTATAAAGGGGAAGTTCCGTTCAAATGGCTCCACCCTTCATGTTAGTAAACTTTGTTGAGCGGCGATTCGCGCTTTTCAGCCTCGTGCTTTTCAGTCCGTTACAGCGTGACGAATGTGCTATCTCCATTACGAATGCTAGTTTTACCAGAACGAGCGCTCCCGTCTCATACTTGATTCTGAGCATGCGCATTTTTTTTCCCCTCGTAAAAGTATACACACTATCGTTTTTCACGTCGTTAAAAAAAACGACATGAAAAACGACGTGAAAAAATAGAGCATGTTCGAAATTTTTAATGGCCGTTTTTCACGCCGTTAAAAATGCTCTGGATACACACGATCGGTTTTAATGGCCATTTTTAAAAATGGCATTTTTAACGGCATGAAAAAACGATCGTGTGTATGCGGCATTAGGGTTAGATAAAAATGAAAATGGGGAGCTCACATTATTGTTGGCAGGATCAACAATAAAGACATTTCTATTCACTTCCTGTCCCAGAAACAGAAACCCAACAGCAAGTTAGTTGAAATTACCTAAAAGGGTAATTCCCTTTTAGAAAATTGTACCAGGAACAAGTGCCCCCATTAGAAGATTTCCACTTACCTCCTGTTTGGGGTCTAAAATTTAGGATTTCCCCTATCTTTCTCTCTCTATGACAATGGTCAACCGTACAAATAAAGTGAATCTTCCCATTGGGTACTCAAACAGCAATAACAAAATTAAAATGTTAAACACAAACAGGAGCGCTACTGATGAAATTTACTTATGTTCCATAGGTATGCTAGCTCTATCAATATAAGATCTATTAAGCGATCCCGCTGAGACCTTTTAAGCCCTGAAAACGATTTCTAAGCCCTGATGAAGGAGGAGTGGGTTAGCCCATGGAATGCAATGGCTGTTTTCTCATAATATTATAAATCGTTCAAGTGATTGGATTCTTTCACCACTTAGTCTGATGCTCCTATTTATATTTTCACACTTTAAAACTGAAGCACTCAGAATCTGGTGCAGCTGTGCATGGTAGCCAATCACTTTCTTACTTTAGCTTGTTCACTTAAACCTTGACAATAAAGCCTGGAAGTTGATTGGTTTCTATGCAGACCTGCACCAGATGTTGCACTCAAGTTTCAGAAAATTACTTTTTGGGTAGCCAACTGAAGGGGAGCCTTCCTTCATATGAGCACCCTTATTAAACCACTAAGCTTGTTGAATGATTTTGTCTTCTTTATTTTTTTAACAAATAAGTTTAGAGGTCTCAGGATATCTTGTTTTGGAGCAATAAAATGTTATGGTGCCCACTGGCAGGAGACATGTGTCTCACATGAGGTGCAGAGTATAATTTGCAGTTAGTCTTCACCAGAGTTCCTGATGGTGTTGATGAACTGGGAACCCTAGTGGTCCCGGTTTCTTTGCTGAAAACTGGCACAGCTTGTGCCCTCAGGATCAACTTATAAATTTGAGTAGCTGGAACAAAAAGGCTATGTTGAGTAGACTGTCCACTAGAGCTGCACGATTCTGTCTAAAATGAGAATCACAATTTTTTTGCTTAGAAGATGGATCACGATTCTCTCATGATTCCCGTGGCGTAACATCATCTTTTACATTAAACAAAAAATTGTGCTAACTTTACTGTTTCGTTTTTTTTTTTTCTTTAATTCATTGAAATGTATTTTTTCCCAAAAAATTGCGTTTGAAAGACCACTGTGCAAATACAGTGTGACATAAAATATTGCAACAATCGCCATTTTATTCCCTAGGGTTTCTGCTAAAAAAATATATATAATGTTTGGGGGTTCCAAGTAATTTTCTAGCAAAAATACTGATTTTAACTTTGTAAGAAACAAGTGTCAGAAAAAGGTTTAGACTTTAAGTGGTTAAACTTTCTGCATTTACACACAGAAGTTTATCCCTTCAAAGGAAGAGTTACAATGTTTCTAGTTCTCTACTAGCACAGACAATGTTAAAAACTTGGCTCACTGCCCAGTTTGGCAGACTGTCAGAGTGAGCAGAGAAGTCTCTACACTTGTTACATGAAAGAATCGGGAAACTCTGCAATAGAGATCGTGAGGGGGGGCTGAATGGAGATCACGATTTTTTAACGATTAATTGTGCAGCTCTACTGTTCACAGGTCAGCTCAGGCAGAGGACTTGGCAAGCAGGGGAATAATCAGGCTCAGGCAGGGGTCAAGGCAGGCGGTGGACAAGGGAGTAGTCAGGTCCAGGCAAGGGTTGGGGCTGGTGGAAGGTGAAGAGAGTAGTTAGGTCCAGGTTGGGGTCGATGCAAGTGGCAGGTGATAGAGTAGCCATGTTCAGATATGGGTTAAGGCAGTATGTGAGATAGTAGGAGATAGTAGTCAGGTCCAGGCAGGGGTCGAGGCAGGCAGCAGGCAAAAAGAGCAGTCACTTTAATTGCCTTCAACAGAGAGCAACACACAGACAAGTATTATAGTGCTTTAGCTCTGGGGTAGCAGTTGATAAGACACAGCACCAGCCACTTCAAAGACTGTCGCTTAAATACCCTACTTTCCAGAGAACAGGCCCAGCATCTTTTCAGGATACCGTATATACTCGAGTATAAGCCGACCCGAATATAAGCCGAGGCACCTAATTTTACCACAACAAAATGGGAAAACTTATTGACTTGAGTATAAGCCTAGGGTGTCCATCTGCATGCCTCACTGTGCCTCACTTTGCCTCACTGTGTCCATGTGCATGCCTCACTTTGTCCATGCCTCACTGTGCCTCACTGTGCCCATGCCTCACTGTGTCCATGCCTCACTGTGTCTCACTGTGTCCATTCCTCACTGTGCCTTACTGTGCCCATGCCTCACTGTGCCCATGCCTCACTGTCACTGTGCCCATGCCTCACTGTGCCCAATCTCCCTACCTGATCTCCTGCACTGTGTGACTAGACTGATGTTTAACATGGGAGTCTATGGAAGGGGTGCCCGGGTTTGAAAAATCGGTGCTCCCCGGCCATAGGTCCCCCGGACAACAAACTTTGCACACTTGTAGAAGAAGAGTGGGGCTACATGTGTGCCAAGTTTGGGGTCCAGGAGACCCTATGGCTAAAGATGGACACAGACTCGAGTATAAGCCGAGGGGGGCATTTTCAGCACAAAAAAATGTGCTGAAAAACTCGGCTTATACGCGAGTATATACGGTAAGTCCTGGAGACATTGGAGGTCTTAGGAATCCTGGAAGACCTGGCAGGGATCCTGTGAGTACTGTAACAGAAAATTTGGCAGAAGGTCTAACTCTTTTTCTCACTCTATCGAAAACTTCGAAAAATATTTTTTTTTTCTAGAGAAATACTTTAAGCTGTCAGGCACAGCACTAAAAGCACCAATATGGCATCTCCCTGTGGCTTAGTAATAATTGATATATTATGTGGTTTATCAGGGCAAGCCTACTCAGAACCACACCATAATGAGCTGTCATAATATTTGCCTTTTCTCAATATTTAAGTTTTGGTGCCAGAGGTTTTCATCCTTTGGATGATGCTGCATGGTGGAATACACAGATATCCTATAAATAAACACTAATATATTTGCCTATATTTATGTGACAGAGTTGGCAGACAGCACAAGGAATCATTTGCTAGTTCATACTTTATGCAAGAGATTTATTTTTATAAGAAATCTGACCCTTCCCCGAGTATAATAACAGGCCTGTGGTTCAGAGAATGCAGGCAATTTCATTAATTCTCTCAGACGGTATTATTTTGTTTGCCATTGTGAAAGGACATGCTAAAAAAATTATTGTACTTTCACTAATGCTACCATTGTAATTGAAACAAAATTATATAAGTTTTGCTCTTATTTAGCTAGCGGAAAGGTTAGTGCAACAGAATGGCTAGGGGAATATGAAGCAGCCTAAACACACAGAGGAGAATTTACTTAAAGTGGTTGTAAAGGTAGAAGGATTTTTACCTTAAAGCATTCTATGCATTAAGGTCAAAACCTTCTGGGAGAAGCTCCCCAGCCCCCCCTTTTACTTACCTGAGCTCGATTTCAATCCAGAGCTATGCAAGAGAGCATCGGCCCTCTGCTCTCTCCTTCCTCATAAACTCAGAGACAGCAGCGGGAGCCTTTGGCTCCTGCTGATGTCAATCACAGCCAGTTGGAAGGGAGTGAGGGGTGGGGCTGAGCTGCGCTGCGCTCTGTGTATCAATGTACACACAAAGCACGACTCAGGAGCAAGCCTATACAAGTACCCCCAAAGCAAGAGGCTTGCTCTGGTGGGCACTTGGTAGAGGGGAGAAGTAAGGAGCGCCGGCGGCAGACCCGAGAAGAGGAGGATCAGGGCTGCTCTATGCAAAACTATTTCACAGAGAAGGTAAGTATGACATGTTTATTATTTAACCACTTAAGCACCGAAAGATTTTACCTCCTTCATGACCAGGCCGTTTTTTGCTATTCGGCACTGTGCTACTTTAACTGGTAATTGAACGGTCATGCAACGCTGTACCCAAACAAAATTTCTATAATTTTTTTCATACAAATAGAACTTTCTTTTGGTGGTATTGGATCACCACTGGGTTTTTTATCCCAAAAAAAAAAAAGTCAAATTTCATCATAAATTTGGGCCAAAATGTATTCTGCTACATGTCTTTGGTAAAAAAATCCCAATAAGTGTATATTGATTGGGTTGCGTAAAAGTTCTAGCGTCTACAAACTATGGTATACAGTTGTGCTCATAAGTTTACATACCCTGGCAGAATTTATGATTTATTGCCCATTTTCCAGAGAATATGAATGAGAACACAAAAACTTTTCTTTTACTCATGGTTAGTGTTTGGCTGAAGCCATTTATTATCAACCAACTGTGTTTATTCTTTTTAAACCATAATGGCAACAGAAACTACCCAAATGACCCTGATCAAAAGTTTACATACCCCAGTTCTTAATACTGTGTATTGCCCCCTTTAACATCAATGACAGCTTGAAGTCTTTTGTGGTATTTGTGGATGAGGCTCTTTATCTTCTCAGATGGTAAAGCTGCCCATTCCTCTTGGTAAAAAGCCTCCAGTTCCTGTAAATTCTTGGGCTGTCTTGCATGAACTGCACGTTTTGAGATCTCCCCAGAGTGGCTCAATGATATTGAGGTCAGGAGACTGAGATGGCCACTCCAGAACCTTCACTTTATTCTGCTGTAGCCAATGACAGGTGGACTTTGCCTTGTGTTTTGGATCATTGTCATGTTGGAATGTCCAAGTACGTCCCATGCGCAGCTTCCTGGCTGATGAATGCAAATGTTCCTCCAGTATTTTTTGATAACGTACAGCATTCATCTTGCCAACAATTTTGACCAAATGCCTTTGTAGCTCACACATCCCCAAAACATCAGCGATCCACCTCCGTACCTTTCATCATAGGCCTTGTTGACTCCTCTCCAAATGTAGCGTTTATGGTTGTGGCAAAAAAGCTAAATTTTGGTCTCATCACTCCAAATGACTTTGTGTTAGAAGGTTTGAGGCTTGTCTCTGTGCTGTTTGGCATATTGTAAGTGGGATACTTTGTGGCATTTGTGTAATAATGGCTTTCTTCTGGCGACTCGACCATGCAGCCCATCTTTCTTCAAGTGCCTCCTTTATTGTGCATCTTGAAACAGCCACACCACATGTTTTCAGAGAGTCCTGTATTTCACCTGAAATTATTTGTGGGTTTTTCTTTGCATCCCGAACAATTTTTTTGCCAGTTGTGGTTGAAATTTTAGTTGGTCTTCCTGACCGTGATTTGGTTTCAACGCCTCAATTTCCACATCTTGATTAGAGTTTGAACACTGCTGATTGGCATTCTTAATTCCTTGGATATCCTTTTATATCCCTTTCCTGTTTTATACAGTTAAACTACCCTTTCCCACAGATCCTTTGAAAATCCTTTTGCTTTCCCTATGACTCAGAATCCAGAAACTTCAGTGCAGCACTGGATGAAAGATGCAAGGGTCTGTCAGGAGACCAGAAACTCATTGACCTTTTATACACACACACTAATTGCAAGCAAACAGATCACAGGTGAAGATGGTTACCTTTAATAGCCATTCAAACCCCTTTGTGTCAACTTGTGTGCATGTTATCAGGCCAAAATCACCAGGGTATGTAAACTTTTGATCAGAATAATTTGGGTAGTTTCTGTTGCCATTATGATTTAAAAAGAGTAAACACAGTTGATTGATAATAAATGGCTTCAGCTAAACAAGGGCCCAAGGGCCTGATAAAGGCAAGCAAAAGGCTGCATCTGGCCCCCAGGCCACAATTTGGAGACCCCTGGTTTAGCCCTTTCATTCCCAGCCCTACTGTCCCTAGCCCACCCCTTTTATTCATTGGATTTTATTTCCTTCATTAATCATTGAAGCTCAGTATCTTATGTGGGAAATACCTATTGCAGTTCAAATACACCCTGCCTAGAATACCCATTCCCCCAACTGACTTCCACCCATCGAGATATTTTCTCCTCCCAAGAACCAGCCCACTGCTTGCATCAGGGTGGTGTGATGTTTTTAGGACGTTATGTACAGCACAATGCTGGCCCCACATGCGCGCCATCTGCCTGCTTTGCATAACTACTTGCCAACGAATGACTTACCTGTAAATCTCTATACTTTAGGTAGTTATACCTTCAGGTAGTATGCAAAGCATACTAGCACATTATGCCTTTACCTTGCAGGTTAAAAAAATAAAATAGGCTTCGGTTTACTACCGCTTTAATACGCTTTATGGACTTTTCTGTTTTCACACATTTCTGTTGCATGGCCTGCACATCTTTATGCATTTATTGTTTGGGATTTGCTATACAGTCCTTTTTGAGAGCAGCCTGTATATACTATTGTTTCACAGAGCAGATATTCATTTTTTATTTTCAGAAATTTCTAGTTGCCTGGCTGTAATGTTGATCATCTGGCTTTAGTGTATTTCACTGGCCTGGAGCAAGTATGCGGATTAGGAGATCTGTTTGCTGCATACTTGTCCCAGTTATGTTAGTCTTAAACCGCCAAAGCCACAGACAATCAGGAAGCTAGTATTTTCAGAAGGAGGTCGGCAGTGGTTGTGTCCTCCTTTCATTTCATTTTATTTTAAAGAAAACCTATTTTTGAAATATAAGCCTAGTCTTTGTTAGCTACCGTGCTTCCATAAATTTTAAATCAACCTTGACATAAGAGATTTTTGCTGCCATCACTAGCCTCCATCTTAAATCTGCTTATTGCCCAGTTGGGCTGTAAATGAGTTTTAGAAAAAGGTCAGAGTGCATTAGAATGACAGCAAGGCAACTAGCATTTTGAGGAGGAATGGAGAGCAATGGCAGCCTCCATGAATCTTTCCTTTACGGCTTGCTGCCTCAGACTACTACTGGTTGTGTATCACGTGTGGCTGTGGTACTGGTTGTATGCCCTCTGCTGTGAAAAAGGCCATTATTAACCGGAATCTCACAGCTGCAACCTGCTTTAATCTTCACAGCCTGTTTCTGGAATCTTCTTGTCTCCCACCATGTCTGCACAGTTGATCCCTATTGACATCTATGGGGCCATTTCCCAAGCATTTCCTCTATCCTAATTGACTGCCCTGAATTATATCTAAGACGGAGAATCATTTTATCGCAATAAAACAACTTGTAAGAAAAGAGCAACACAAATTAGACAGTACATTAGTTTCTGGCACTATCAATTAGGCGCAGGGCCTTTCAGTGACAGTCAAAGCTGAGGGGAGGTGTATTAACAACCCTGTTCAGTTGATTAAATATAGAGCCCAACACCAGCCAGCACTGTTTTTTTTTTTTTTTTTCAGAATGGGAATGAGTTTTTATTGGAGAGACTTACCTTCACTTTGTATGTCTTTGTTATGCTAGAGCAAGAAATGAGGGGGGTTGTGTCACTAAGTTAGGAAGACACGAAGAGTAAATACACCCTAGAGTTACCTCAAAGTCTGCTTTGATTTCAGTATAGATTCTCAGTTGCCTATTTGCAGAGGACTCTCTTAGTCAGAACTGTAAATCAATAGATTAACCTTTCTCAGTTTTCTAACCCCAGAAGAAACCTTAAAATAAATTTCAGGATTCAGGGAACCCCTCTTAAAATGAATGAATGAATTATGGATCAGTGGAAAAAATGTCACCTATATTGGTAGTCAGTGAGAAGAATACTCCTATTACAGTGGTAGTCAGAATGCTGCCCTTACAGACAGCTAAAAAAAGAATATTGATGTCATGCCACTGTTTCTGCCATGTGGCATTGGCATTGGAATTATGCAGATGCCATCAGATGGGAGGTCAATCAGTCATAGCTCAAGTAGCCAATAGCAACTTCTGGAAAAACCCTTAGGTTCCACTGAACCCTGGTTGAAAATGGCTACAATGAATTGAAAACCACGTGTGATGGCTGCAGGTGTGACTAAAGGAGCTGATGGGTGACCAGAACAATGTGAGTGTGTACCTTTTGTGGGTTTAAAACCAGTTGTAGGTTGGGTGCCTTGTTTCTACGTCTGACAAGTCCCTTTTTGGGAGGTATCACAAACAACTCCAGATGGTCATGGGACAGAGTAGTTAGTACACGATAACTGGATAACAATCACCATGGGAGTGAGGTTTTTCATCAATGTGTTGGGATGTTGGTGAGGCCAAGTTTGCGGTCTGTCAGAATGGTGGATGGGGAAGGATTATGGGCGTACCAGTGAGGGGAACGACTATAAGTGTGATGCCATTAGTGCCATACAGATGAGTTTATGTGGTGGAGGAATAGGAAACTGAAGTAGTTGAGACATGAGCTCTAGAACTGTGGTCTGTCAGTGTCACAGTAAGTTGAAGGTTGATACGGTTAGTGCGGAACAGTGGCATTGACAGGGTGGTGGTAAGGTTATCAGTTCAATACCCTGCTGCAGTAAGATTGATTGGAAGATGGTTATGATTTTGGGTATGGGGCAGGGGTAGTGTTTGGAGAGGATGTAATTTTAATATTGATTTTCTACACAACTCTCACTTGCCCTTCTGTTAGTAAGTGGGTTCTAGGGTTCTAAATCATTGTAATTTAAACAACAATTGGGATTAAACCCACCAGCAGGATCTCTGGTGGGACATGATTTAAAACCACAATTTACCTACCCTAAATTACAATACCTGCTATTTACCACCACTTTTTGGGACGTACAGTTTACTTTTTTTTAACCAAATTCATATTTTTGTTCTTTCCATATATACATGTCTAAGTCTTACCCACTCTATATTATACTAAACCAAAGATTTAAAGATGTCCTACCATAAGATGAAAATCTATTATTGTCAGCATAGACGAGAGGGGGTGGTACAGGCAGTGCACACAGGAGAGCCCACACAAACCCTTCTCCTCTGAATCCTGTCAGACAGAACATCTGCAGTTCTGCTGTGAAGCCCTGCGCCTCCTATGATCTCACTTGCCAGTTGACGAGAAAAATTGAGCTATTCACAGGAGAGAGAGTAGAGCAGTAACTTCCAGCTTGTTTTGTGAATGATGGTGGCTGAAGAAGAGTGCTGTCACTCAAGGCAGCTACTACACTTGTCTGATAGAGATTAGCGTAGTAGTTGGTATGTTTTGATGTGGGCTTGTGTTTTTGTGAATAAATAACTCCACTCTCTCCCCCCTGAATAGCTGGCAGAGAGTCCAGGCTCAGTCGTTCTTGTTACTACCAAACAAATTTACAGAGGAGATCAGAAGAAGCTCGGGGCTGCATGATTACATGAAGGACTGCAGATGCTCCATCTTGTCTGGCAGCTTCCAGAAATGGGGTCTTGGGTTGTGCAGGCTTTCCTGTGTGTACCATTATGCCCAGAGGAGGTAGAGAGGACGTTGCAGAATGAGGAGGAGAATTGACTTCAGTGCTGGCTGTAACAAACACCCTCATAGGAACCCCCACAAATTAGGTTTTAGCCTGGGGTGGAGCTACATATAGCACTGACAGAAGTAAATGGTTTTATTTGAAAATTCCCTGCACAGAATTGGACCACATTTAATATGTGCTAGGTCCTCTGGGGGATTTAACATGCATGTTCATGTCACTTTCTGACAAGACTTTTTCAGCAATAAATAAGGCCCCCTATTTATCCAGTCACATCCTAGAAAACCCTTTATTGCACATTTTTTATGTCTGTGACTGATATACTATATTAAAGTATAACTCTTTGTACTCTTTTAGATAGAAAATTGATAGGATGATGATCAGCAATAACACAAAAATGTGAGCTTTTAAATATGTTGGTGGTTGAAGATGACACACATCATTTGAAGAACTTGGAAGCAGCAAGCTTTTTTCTTTCTTGAACATTTAGACTAAATACTGTATGCTTGTAACTGGCAGGTTTGTTCTTGAAATGTGACAGATGGTACAGAATTTAACTGGATTATGAAAGTGCCTTCTGCTCCCTCTGTCATGCGTGACCCCCTTCATGAAACATAAGTAAACAATGGGTACCTCATCCGAGTTTTACTTACTTGTGCCATCTTCACAATGTGTTATTAATACCTTTCCCAATAAAGCCCAACCCCAGCCAAAATTATTTTTATGTTTAAATTACAGTTAGAAAAGCTTTAGAACCCCTGTCAAGACATTATTGATGTCTGTGTCACTACTGTGGAGATTTTTATTGACTTCCTTTCTCAGTAAAGTGTGTCACCATGCCTGAAAGTAGAAGTCACCCCAACTGGGACACAACCACCAATAAAAACCTGACACTAGATCTACATGTCCCCCCCCCCCCCCAACAACAAATACAAAAGTTTTAAATGGTTTTGGATAAGTCCTTTCATATGCATATAACAGTAAATTTAGAATATATCTGAAAAAAAAAAATGTACCAATGTATGCTAACCTTATGGTTCTTCATAGTCTCCTTTTAGTGTTTCTAAATGAAGGTGACAATTTTTTTTTTTGTGTTAAGAAGAAATAATAAACTCTAGATGTGACGTTTGCCATACCATATGCAGGACACATGTTAATAATGGAAGGGGAGGAGTTAAAGTAAGAATATACTCCATAAGTTGTAATATAAAGAATTTGAAACTCGTGTCTTAAAGCGGAGTTCCACCCAAATTTGGAACTTCCGCTTAATCCACTCCTCGCCCCCTTACATGCCACATTTGGCATGTAATTTTTTTTGGGGGGGGGGTGGGGGCTTCAGTAGGAGTGGGACTTTCTGTCCCACTTCCTCCTTCCACCCTGGGGTCGCCTAGGCGATACATCATATCGCCTTTTAGCGGCCCCTCCCTGTAGGCGATCACCTGGGATGTGACAGGTCCCAGGCGATCGCCTGTCCACTCAGAGAGCACTGCGCCGTTCGCGCATGCGCAGTGAGTGCCCGGCCGTGAAGCCGAAAGCTGTCACGGCCGGGTGCCCACACTATGAAGGAGGGGAGAGGAGCGGAGCTCCGGGCGGCGCAGCGCTGGACAGTGGAACAGATAAGTGTATGTTTATTAAAAGCCAGCAGCTACACTTTTTGTAGCTGCTGACTTTTAATAAACATAAAAATAGTCTGGAACTCCCCTTTAAATATCAAGTTCTTTAAGAGGGAATTGGGTAAACCTTGTTAAAGGGACTCTGTCCAGAAAAACAAAAGCCAGACTGCTGCAAATATAAAATGCGGGCAAACAGCGATACGTCCACATACCTGCAGAAGCTTCCCAAACTTTCCTGTCCTCGTTGAATGCTGGGTCATTCTGACTGGCAAAGCTTCAGCACTTTCTGATGGTGCTCGATATTTGTTCACAACTTTCTTCTTCCTGCAGATTTCTATTGGAGAGTGATGCTGCCCATCGTAGTGATGAACCAATAAGAATCTACAGGCAGGGGCTTAGCAGCATACTCTGAAATTACCTCGGAGTGTGGGACCTTTACCTGTCAGAACGGCCTGAAATTCGGCTGTAACAGCACCTTTAGGTGCCTGCATTTTACATCTTCAGCAGTTTTGCCTTTTGTTTACCATAGTGGAGTCTCTTAGTCTCTTGACAGTCTCAGCAATTGAGATCTCAGAATTATTCATTGTATGCCCTTCCTAGGTAAAGTTTGGTGGCTATATTGTTATTTTAAATAATGTGCCTAATAAGTCTGCCTTATGAAAAGTGATCATTTCTACCTTTACTAGGCACTGTACTCTAATGCCGCGTACACACGATCGTTTTTTCCGACGAAAAAAGACAGATGGACTTTTTTCATCGGAAAAAACGATTGTGTGTGGGCCCCATCGGTCTTTTTTCCATCAGTGTAAAAAAATAGGACATGTTTTACATTTTACCGATGGAAAAAAAAACGATAGGAAATTCCAATCATGCTGTAACGGATTGAAAAGCACGGAGACTGAAAAGCCCGAAATCGGCTAACACCAAACTTTTACTAACACGTTGTAACACAAAATCAGCAAAAGCATTCTAAAGGGTGGCGCCGTTGGATTTGAACTTCCCCTTTATAGTGCCGTCGTACGTGTTGTACGTCACAGCGTTTTGGACGGTCAGAATTTTGTCTGATGGTGTGTAGGCAAGACCGATGAAAGTCAGCTTCATCGGAATTCCGACGGAAAAATCCATCGGATTTTATTCCATCGGAAATCCGATCGTGTGTACAGGGCATAAAGGTTCATTTTTTGCCTATGTGTGTTTTGATATATTGTTGGCACAAGGTACCTGTCTGTTGTTATTTCGGATTACCCGTGTAGCGATACCTTCACTTAAGAAGGCCGCAGATTAGTTTGGGCCCTGAAGACAGCTCCGCCAACCCCCAGCAATTTACTCGACCCCCTTCTGGCACAGTTAGTCTATGGCAACAATATATTTCTTATGCTCTATGATCAAATTCAGACACCAAGGCAATAATAAAAGGATATCTAATTTACTTTAGATTGTGGTAAAAGGATCAACAGTGGTAACAGTTTACATGAAATAGGTTGCAGAGCCCTGTAGTAATAGACACACTATGCATTAATGGAACAGTAAAGGCGAGCCGCGTGGGCGACCGTTAACTAGGCGCCCTGTGGTGCAGCAACTAAATGAACTATCTAGCTGGCCAGGCCTGGCTCAGATACTAAGACTCAGTCTCTAGGGGATGATGTTTTCTTCACCGTCAAGTCTTTAAAGGTGGTGCACATAACAGAACAACATTTGTAATCCAATGGGGAAATGGTAATAGAAACAAACACTTTACCGAAGATCTTCTGACTCAGTTCTGCTATGGATCTCCAGTGAGAGTATCAAATATGAACTGGTGGGCCACGGCAGTCTGTAGGCACATCAACAATAAACAGTATATGGTCTGAGCATACGCTCGCTCACCCCTCCGGACGCGATCCCAGTCCGGGAACTTCCACCGACTGTGTCTTCACACACATCTCTGCAGCAGTCTCATCTCCAGATCAGCAGCGGTTGAGGAACCCGAGTCAGATGTCACCCAGGCTCGAGATGGGGTGGAAGGCTCTTTAGGTAGCAGCGCAAGGCCCCAGGCTTCAGGCCTTGCACTCAGCGGATCCGCACAGGAAGATCTCTTCCTTGAAGTCTTGTGTCCCAAAGAGGCCGAGCCCAGCCTCGCCTCCTCCTTTTATACCCCCTCTCCCATGAGTCTCTGGGGTGGAAACATTGCCGAAAGGGGTTCTGGGTAAGGTAGTCCTGGGAGTCTTAAAGGGGACCCCGCTACACACTCCCCCCACTTAAATTCTTTGGTCCCCAAAGAAAATTCTAGCATACACTGCGTACAACCCTAGACAACATTGTGTAAGAGGTTGGCATAGGGAATTCCCACCAAAACCGAGGGGTTGAATTCCCTTGCCCACAGGTCACACTATCATGAGTGGCCTGCCTAACTGTGCCAGAGAGTGAGTGGGGGTTGCCCTCCACCAAATGAACAGTGGAGGGATCCGGATTCTCTGCACTCCTCCTGGCAGTGACCACAGAATCTTCTGAGCTCTTCCCCATTTGTGGGTAGGTCAACTTTCTGGGAGGCCTTATGACTCTTCGAGCCCTTTGCTCTCTTGGGGTTTCTGGCTCTGGTGCCACAGGCTCTTCTTCTGTAGCAGGTTCGGGCAACATGGTGGGCTCTGGAACATCTGCTTCAGGAGCCGAGGGATACATAGAGTCTCTAGGGTCCTGTTCAGAGTAAGTATCACAGGCATCTTCCCAGGAATCTGATGAAGGACTAGATGGGATGAATTCAGTGGCTTCTGCATTCAGTTTGGAGCTCACTGAAGGTGATGGGCACCCGGTTGACTCCTTCACCGGGGCCCTCTGGAGTTTCCCGCCGGTTTGCGGTTATCTGTTTTCTTCTTCTTGGGACTGGAACATGTAGCTGCAATATGGCCAATTCCTCCACAGTTAAAGCAGACTATATCTCCCCATTCTTGTAAAGATGC
Source organism: Rana muscosa (assembly GCA_029206835.1). Lineage (NCBI taxonomy): Eukaryota > Metazoa > Chordata > Amphibia > Anura > Ranidae > Rana > Rana muscosa. Next base: position 112,374,046 of record CM055118.1, read on the forward strand.
GGGTGCCGAGGCAATTGGGAATAGTTCCTTCCGTGGTACTTCTCTCCTGAGACCCTCTGGGTCTTTTGCCATCAGAGAGGTCAACATTTCTAACACCTTGGACATTTGTGATTTTAAAGTGTCTACCTCTGAGTCTCTTTCAGGGGTCATCACTGGATTGACTAACACCTGTGCGGGGACAACATTTGTCTTAATCATTTGCTGGTCCTGTTGTAGCGCCTCTTCATCTCTGATGATTTTTATCAAGTCAGCATAAGTCAGTAACGTTCCTCCTCCCGAGGTTTTCAGGTGCAGCCAGACTGGATCCGAGCGTAATGCTCCCTTTAAGACTTGCTTCATTCTTGCCGCATCTGTATCTTGGGGCTTCATCCCTTCTTCAACACAATCTTGCACAGCAACCTGTTCAGTCTCCTAACATACTCTGAAAGTTTCTCCCTTGGTTGTTGGAAAGTATGTTCAAATTGGTAGACCATCTCTGTCACCTTTTCCAATTGACCAAACTCTTCCCGTAGCATGGCTAGACAGTCTTGAGCCGTGCAATCTGTATTCCCAAACCGAAAACTTTTCACTGCTTCTGCTGCTGCGCCTTTGAGGCTTTCTATCACTCGTTGCCTCTTCTGCGCTTCAGGCACCTCTCATGCCTCTACTGCTTGTAATGCCTGCTCCACCCAGGTATCAAAATCTTCTTTCCCTGCAGGGACAGGGAGCTTCCCTGAGAATGTCTTCAGTCTCCGGTAGCTAGTCTCTACATGCACCATGCTTGTCTTCTGACATTTGATTAGCAGATCCCCTATTGCCTTTATCAATTCTGGTGATAAAGCAGTGGCAGGTGCGGGTGCCACCGGGGGTGTTACCCCATCTCCTCTTTCTGGTGAGGTACGGGCCACAGCCTGCGGTGATCCCATCGGTGATGGTTCCTTCTTTACAGTTACTGCGTGCGCCAACCTATAGGTTCTGTTGTCTGGCATCTTTACACACTTGCGCTTGCAAGCCTCTGGTATCCCGTCTCCGTATTCCACTAGTGCATACTGATATGAAGTGTCTGGGTCTGACTTTATATCCATCACCCACGGTGTGTGATCTGGGGACACTAACTTCATTAACTCCTCTACCATCTCAGTCGACCATTCCTCCCCTGGGATACTGATGACTATCGAGTTGTTTGGCTCTGCCCTAGAGGCTTTACACCACTCTTCTACTGCTTGTAGGTCCATGCCGGCACCTCTGGCGTTCAACTGCTGTATCAGGATCCCGGACGAGCCCCCACGTGTAGCGATACCTTCACTTAAGAAGGCCGCAGATTAGTTTGGGCCCTGAAGACAGCTCCGCCAACCCCCAGCAATTTACTCTACCCCCTTCTGGCACAGTTAGTCTATGGCAACAATATATTTCTTATGCTCTATGATCAAACTCAGACACCAAGGCAATAATAAAAGGATATCTAATTTACTTTAGATTGTGGTAAAAGGATCAACAGTGGTAACAGTTTACATGAAATAGGTTGCAGAGCCCTGGGCGACCGTTAACTAGGCGGCGCAGCAACTAAATGAACTATCTAGCTGGCCAGGCCTGGCTCAGATACTAAGACTCAGTCTCTAGGGGATGATGTTTTCTTCACCGGCAAGTCTTTAAAGGTGGTGCACATAACAGAACAACATTTGTAATCCAATGGGGAAATGGTAATAGAAACAAACACTTTACCGAAGATCTTCTGACTCAGTTCTGCTATGGATCTCCAGTGAGAGTATCAAATATGAACTGGTGGGCCACGGCAGTCTGTAGGCACATCAACAATAAACAGTATATGGTTTGAGCATACGCTCGCTCACCCCTCCGGACGCGATCCCAGTCCGGGAACTTCCACCGACTGTGTCTTCACACACAGCTCTGCAGCAGTCTCATCTCCGGATCAGCAGCAGTTGAGGAACCCGAGTCAGATGCCACCCAGGCTCGAGATGGGGTGGAAGGCTCTTTAGGTAGCAGCGCAAGGCCCCAGGCTTCAGGCCTTGCATTTAGCGGATCCGCACAGGAAGATCTCTTCCTTGAAGTCTTGTGTCCCAAAGAGGCCGAGCCCAGCCTCGCCTCCTCCTTTTATACCCCCTCTCCCATGAGTCTCTGGGGTGGAAACATTGCCGAAAGAGGTTCTGGGTAAGGTAGTCCTGGGAGTCTTAAAGGGGACCCCGCTACACCTGTAAATATCTTGAAATTGGTAATGATACTTGATTCAACAGAATTATTAATTGTTAGAGGATTCACTATAAGGACACGTTTTAATGCACTGCAGTCACCAACTTTAAAGGTGCATATAAACAAATAAATCTGTGGTCTGAGATATAATATTCTTACAGATATTGCAACATGATAGTTTAGTGTGACCAATTAGCTCTCTGCCTAGATAATAGTCAACAGAGCGCAACTTTGGGCTGTAGTGAAACCATTACAATGAATACAACCTGCTTTTGTGTTTAGGTGTTATTCACCAGCAGGGTTTGAGGGAGAAAACCTAGCCTATTCACGACAACTCTACAGCACCAGGCCTAAATGTGTGTATATGCACACATATACAAAAATATTCATATTACTGATATGGAAATTAAATATATGCACCGTCTCCTTTTGCACCTTTATGCCCTCCCTAGTGGCCATCAACAAATATAAGTGATTAGTGCTCAGGACTACCTCAAAACTGTCAACTAAATGTCCACCTCAACTAGATTTATTTGAAAAAACATCTCATATTCTCACTGTATAGAAGTAAAAATGTCCATACTTTGCAGCATTTACACACACATTATTAAATCTTTTACACAGACTTTTTTCTTTCCCCTTTGGCCCAGGGCCTGTTCCCGAATACATGACCCAGGTACTAATCCAAATCCGAGTGCTGAAAAGTTAGAGGAGTGTATTGATGTTCTAATCCCACAAGTTAAAGCTGAAGTTAACCTTTTCTAGGAAAAGTGAATTCAGTGTACCGGGCATGAAAAATTAATTTATTACATTTGATGCACTAACAAAAGAAAGTTCTGGTTAATAATTGATGGGCTACATGTTGTGTTACAAAAGTCTCTTTGATTCATGGCACCCTTTATCTTGTATTGCAAGCTGACTGAATGGAAATGTAAAACTCAGAGAAAATAGAGGTTGGAAGATGTTGCATTTGGCCCTCAATGATTTAAATTTGCTTTTAAATGCAACAACCTTAAACCTTAATGAAGTAAAGAACCATGTACAAAACCTCATGGCCCTTCTCTAGGGAATTTTTCACTATACAGTTCTTGTGGGTATTTAACATCCACTGATTTGGACTGGCCAGAGTTCTGCACTCAGAGCATCCATCTTGAACTGCAAAGCCGTAGGACCTGTAGACAAAGCCACATTGTCCTTCTCAAGGGCAGTATTTACTATAAAATTCTTGTGGGTCATTGCCTAGGACTGCTGTAAATCTTATGTTTGCCCACCCTAGCTGAATCCCCCATCTGTACTGCTAGACAAGAGGTGAAGGCTGTCAAGGGGAGTCATAAAACTGTAGCTCAGGAAACACTCTGGTTTGTTCACTGTCTGGGGGTGAAGATGAAGGAGTAGAAATTGTTAAAAAGGGGCACATCATTTAGGTGCGCCTAATTCGGAATAAAATACAGCCCCAACTTTATTATCTATATATGATGATGAAATCACATATACCAAGTATCAGTCAAGGTGCCAAATGTATAGCAGAGGGCACCTTAACATAGTGAAGATGTCATGAGATTGAATGAACCATCCCAATGAGAATCTTCAGATGAGAGATGGAATTATGAATGTGCTTACCGGAACCGTTGGACCTGACTGTCTTACGACAACAGGTCAATCGAGCTTAGGGTATCCTAAGGGCTGTTGAACAGGACTGTCAGCGAGGATCCAAGAAGAAGTGGAATACACCTCCCTGGTGTCCAAAAGACGTCAACCCGAGGTAAGGTCGATGAGCCCGATATTCCTCAACCGAAGGTGACTCCAATGAAGGTATCTCAACCATGGAGTAGGTAGAGAAATCATGGAGATCCACCAAACATCTGAAAACAGCTCGGTTCAGGCAAGCAACAACCCTTAGTAGGGTAATGGGGACCAATTGGAGACACTCAAAATACTTTTCCTCCACAGAGCATGCAAAGAAAACAAAAAATAGGGGCTCCGATGGTGCAGGTCAACAAAAGAAGGTTTTAATAATAAAAATCAACATACAAGTTAAAAAAGTGATCACAGTTCAAAAATTCATAAAAGCAATATGGGGAGCGGTGTACCTGGCCCGCCGCATTTCGTTCCAAGAAGGACTTCTACTGGGGCATCGATGCCCCAGTAGAAGTCCTTCTTGGAACGAAACACCAGGGAAACACCAGGGAGGTACATTCCACTTCTTCTTGGATCCTCGCTGACAGTCCTGTTGAACACCCGGTTGGATACCCTAAGCTAGATTGACATGTTGTCATACGACAGTCAGGTCCAACGGTTCCGGTAAGCACATTCATAATTACATCTCTCATCTGAAGATTCACGTTGGGATGGTTCATTCAATCTCATGACATCTTCACTATGTTATTTACCCACGATGGACAATTTATCACGTTGAATTTTTACATGGACTGATTGTTTTCATGTCTAGTAGATTCCAGGTACTGCTTATAAAAAATAATCTGTATTTTCAAAGATGGGGTTTGCAGTGGGTATCAGTGCCTAGGTCAGGAGGATGAGAGGTAGACAGTTGCACTTGAAGGTGCCCTCTACACTTAAAGGGGGGTGTTAGTTTTTGATTGTATCACCTTAAATAAATACAAATTCTCTAACACGTTTTTACCACCCCTTCCCAAAGGTTCAAATGAATGTTTGGCTTCCTAGAAGCTAGACGGCCCAATTGAATGTTTAGTTTACAATATGGATAGTCCACTGTGGGAAAGATAGGGGCATGACACCATTATTCGGCTTTGTAGTTGAATGGAACTGGGAATTCTAGTGTAATATCTTGTCAATGAGAAATAAAAGAAGTCAGCATATGATTCAATTTGCCAGTAACTTTGGAAAAAGTGAATAACAATTTTGCCTTTGAAAAGAAAGCATTTTATTTATTTTCTTTTTGCTGCTAATAAACTAAAAAATGTGACTTTGCTCTGACATTTTCTTTTCTTTAAAATGGGTGTTTATGACACTTGTATTGATTGTGGCTTGTTTCGCCAAGCAAATCACTGAGGACCATTGATAACAGTAATTATAGTGTTTAGTATCGCATTTCATAGGCTATTACTGTTTGTTAAATCTAAAGTGAAAATTATATATTTTACCACATCATAAAAGCAACAAGCAAAGATTACATACCAATATAAGAAATTTATTATTTGCCAAGGATTTGGCAGTTCTGCTCATTCCAGTTCTGTGGTCCATACATCTCTGCAACAGGCTGGTGACACCACTAATCTCCAGTAAAGTTTTTTTCTCTTATACCCTATACACACGATCGGATTTCCGATGGAATAAAATCTGATGGAATTTTCCGTCGGAATTCCAATGAAGCTGACTTCCATCAGTCTTGCATACACACCATCAGACAAAATTCCGACCGTCCAAAACGCAGTGACGTAAAACACTCAGACGAGCCAAGAAAAATGAAGTTCAATGCTTCTGAGCATGCGTCGACTTGATTCTGAGCATGCGTGGGTTTTTTCTCCGTTGGAGTTCCACACAGACGATCGGAATTTCCTATCGTTTTTTTTTCCATCGGAAAAAATTGAAAACATGTTCTATTTTTTACACCGATGGGGCCCACACACGATCGTTTTTTCCGATGAAAAAAGTCCATCAGACTTTTTTCATCGGAAAAAACGATCGTGTGTACAGGGCATTAGGGCTCATGTACACAGGGCAGATGAAAACCTTTTCTGAACACTGGAAACTTGACAGCTGAAAACCGACGGTGAAAAACATACATACTGAGTTTATGCGAGTTTAGCATTTGAGGTTAGAAGCATTTTTTAAAGATAACTTCAGGAGACCCTCCCAAATGCCCACAATGCATGAAAAACAAGTCAATTATTACCGTATTTATCGGCGTATAACACGCATCCCAATTTAAGAGGGAAGTTTCAGGGAAAAAAACTTGTTTTAAAAAATAAACCACTTTGAAGCAAAATAATGGTCAGTGTCCATCTGCAGCCTCAATGCAGCCTGATCTGTGTCCATCTGCAGCCTGATCTGTGTCCATCTGCAGCCTCAATGCAGCCTATGTGCCCATCTGCAGCCTATGTGCCCATCTGCAGCCCATCTCTCATCAATGCAGCCTGATGCCCATTTGCAGACTCACCATCTCTCGTGCAGTGCAGCTGTCACCTTGTGTAGCAGTCATCTCCTGTTCACTCGGCTCTCAGTCACGTCGGCAGTCACCTACACAGTCCCGCCTCCGCCATCGGCATTGGACCAGCTCCTGTGATTGACAGAACACTGGTCCAATGCCAGTGGCGGAGTCAGGACTGTGTGTGTGTCGTCAGAGCCGAGTAAACAGGAGATGACGGCTCAGTGAATTCCGGCAGCGCTTGGCGACGCTCGTTCCACCCAAGTCCAAGGTACACTATCGGCGTATAACACGGACCCGTGATTTTCCTCCTATTTTCAGGGGGAAAAAGTGCGTGTTATATGCCGATAATAACGGTAACTTTTTCAGCCATTCTGTGAGAGAAGACAGAGCAGCAGGAGAGAGCACAGTGTACTTGTAGATAGCTGTCTTATTTTTTTTGTGTTTTCAATATGGATCCCATCATGAGCATGGGAGAGGAAATGCTCCTGATGTTGCTGAGGCTCTGAAGAAATAGAACATTGCATGAGTTTGTCGCTACTGGACTCATCTACAGTATTGATGCAGGCAACAGCATGTTTTGACATTTGTGTTTATTCAACATTTTTATATGTTCAAAAATGATCAGAAATATTTTCCGCTTAAAAAAACGCTTATAAACGCAAATGCGCATAAACACAGTTTACCACAGTTACAAGCATTTGGTGTTTGAAATGCCAGTAAACTACAGTCCTGAACACGATTTTTCTGCTTTAAAAAAAAAGCCTGTAACTTCAACTGCCTATAAACTACTATAAACTACTGAGTGTATATGTACGTATAAGATAACATAGAGGAGAGTTCAGGGGCTGCTGGAAAAAACGCCCAACTGCTTCTAAACTTCCGCTTAGCAGCTGTAGCGTACATGAGGCCTAAAGATACAGGAAAGCTCAAAGTGCAGGATTGGCAACAGGCACTAAATCTTAACTTTGCTCAGCAGAAAAGAAAGATGCTTTGTGGCCTTCACAAAAAAGTATTTCAGTCATACAAAAGGAAAACCTTTTGTCAAGAAGTCATACTGACAGCAGTTTGCCGGCAAAACGCGGTTTTCCGCGTAACCAGTCCTTGGATTGTACAGTGCCACAGTGAGAAACTGTTCTTGTTTTCCCTGCTCTACTAATTGCAAATCAGCCCTGCTTTATTTTCTGCCATGGCAAAGTACTTTTTGTTTTTTGTTATAAACGCCTGTACATGTTTTATGCTTATTGTTTTTTTTTTACTTTCTTTATATCTTTTGGTTCTTTGCTGGGCCCATCCAAAGTATCATCAGTATTTTATGAAAACCATGCATCACTTCTGCTTGTGAAAGTCCAACGTTATTAAAAACTATATCAGTAATTTGGTATTATCACCATCAATTTCTGCCTTACAAACAGCACTTTTAATCGTTGCAATATGCCAGCATGACTCCTCAGTCCCCCTCAGACGTTTCTAAAAGCCTTTTTTTGGTCGTAATCAGAGGTTACGCATCTGTGGCCGTCTTTGACCCATCTTTGAGGCTATTGACTGTGAACATGATGTGAAATTGGAAGAAAGAAAGTTGGCTTTAATGAAAAACATTGATATTGTTGATAATAATAACTGGACAGAAGTGAAATCACATGTGGCCCTTGAAATGATTGTGTAAGCTTGTAAGAGGTCACCGGAACACAGAATTTGGCTTCTGTCAGAAGGAAGATCTAATAAGCGACCTTTTCTGGAAAGGTCATCATCGTATCAGACAAGCAAGAGGCGATGGAGGAGTGACAGCACAAAAGCTCATTTGAGTGAATTATTTGTGTTGATTGGTGAACCTGGATCAGATTTATTACTGTCTCTCAAAGGACATGGATCTTCAAGGTAAAAAGAAATTCATTTTGTACGAGGTTTCTTTCTCTATTGACCTGTGCTAAGCATTATCCAAGCTCCTTCTGTACCAGAGGATAAAAATATTTGAGTTCAATGGAATATCTGTAGGCAGGACATGAAAAGAGTGCAGAGATTAACCCCTGCCATGCATGATTATTAAAGTAAATGTCTGGTTAGGTTGAGCAAAAAATTGTTATTTATGTCTATGAATATTGAAAGATTTTAAGACAATGTAGTTACTGACATAAGGACTGTAAGTACATTCGCTAAAAAAAATTAACAAAAAAAGTTTGGGCAATAGATACACTTTAACCCTTTCCCTGCCAGGTCCATACGTCGTACGGACCTATAGAAGTGCCCGCAGGTGGCCATGTCCGTACGCTGTACTGACCTAATTTCTCCCTCTCCTATAAGCTTATAGTCACTTCAATGACCATAAGCTTATATCAGAATTGTTCAGCACACTTTGCTGAACAATTCTATAACTCTGATCAGCGGATTACAACCCGCTGATCAGAGTTATTAACCCTAAATTTGATCCCCCCCCCCTCACCCATGCCGCCGCTTCCCTGTCCCCAGCCTCTCCACCCCCTGCCGCTCCCTTCCACCTAAAACTGCTCCCGCCACTTTCCTTTCCTATCCCCTTCATTCCCCCCCAGCACTGATTACCCCCCTCTACCTGATCCGACCACCCTCAAACCCGATCCCCCGCAGCTACCCTCATTTGCCGTCATCCCTCCTCTTCCACTTCTGTCGGCTTCAGGTGCTGCATGGGGCTTGGGGGGATCCAGATGTCCCCCCCGCCAGTCAGATAGCCTTCCATACTGGTCGCCATATCCCTGATCCATCGCTGCTCCGGCGGTATCTCTCCTTCCCTCCCGCCACCTGCAGCTTCTCCCTGCACTGATCTCCGCAATCTGTCAGGCTGGGGAGCGCAGCGGGGGGGGGGCGGTGCAGGTGAGGGTGAAGTTGTGGCTTGGGGGGGCTTGCTATACATGTGTTTACCAAGCCCCCCCCTGTAGTACAGTGGATGTGGGCAGCGATCACGCCTATATCCATGGACATCTGATACATAGTAAACCACGAGAGTTACTATGTATCAGACTGTCATTTTATGAACGAATGAGGAATCTCTATACAGATTCCTTATTCATTCAAGTAAAGTGTTGCAGAGAAAAGGGACTATCTTCAGTCTCTTTCTCTTACCCACACTCACCCCTCCACGACTTCCTCAGCTTTTCCTCCCGGCCAACCCGATCCATCCAGCCAGGAGGAGAAGTCGGAAGACAATAGCGAACATTAATTTGCTATTGTCACAAGTGCGTGGGTTTGGAGTGCAATGCTCTGCACCCTGAGCCCAACCTTTTTAACGCCAATTAGAGCCTCAGGTTCTAATCATGTGGCTTGGAAAAAAAAAACTCATGCAAACATATGAGTCCGGCGCCCTGCAGGGGGGCGGCGCCGCAGCTCCCCTAATGGACTGGACGCTCCTGGTAAGACCCCTTTCACATGGAGCAGACTCTGTCAAGCAGATCCACCTGCTCAGCAGGGGGTCTGTCTGCTGATCCCCGCAGAGCAGGCAAATGACAGGTCCATGTCCGCTCCACTGATGCATAGAGGATACGGATACAGCCCGCTGTTCTCTATGGGGTGGTCGGATGAAAACGGTCCGCCTGTCCAGTTCCAATGAATACCATCCGATCCGATCTGCTAGATGGATGGGGAATGGGATCCCCCATCCCTCTGTTTTTAGCAGACTGGACTGGATCGGATGCAGGCAGGTGTAAACGGACACAAGTCCATTTACATCAGCCTCTCCATAGAGAACAATGAGTGGTCTGATTGGGCCCGCCTGAAAAACGGGTAGGCAGACCCAATCGGTGTGCTTGTGTTAAAGGGGCCTGAGGCCTTGTTCACACAGGGCATACACAGCGTACCTTTACAGGGATGCATAGGTGTTCCGTGCATCTCTGTGCAGGCAGTCCTATTGATGTAATTTGGGATGTAGCAGCTGCACGAACAGAGCCGTTGCTCCCAATTTTACATCCATGTAGGTCCGCATGCATTTCCCTGAGCTCACACTGTCTGCGTTCGGGGTCATGTACCCACATCCACACAGATGTCAGATTGGGAACAGCAGCTACACCTGTACAGCCGATTTCATCCCAATTGACATAAATTTTGGATGCATGGAACACCTGTGCATTCCTGTGCAAGTAAACATGGTCCTCCATTGGCGTACACTTTAGTATGCTACATGTGAACAATGCTTTAGTAGCAATTTAGCAGGAATTTTGTAAGTTATGTTGTATTTATGTGCACTATTAATGATTTTAGTGATATTTTAGCGAAAATATTGTTTTAAAAACATTTGTGCAAATATCGCGCTGCCTTAATATCAGGAGCACCTTCTTTTTATTCTACTGGCCATGTGCTTTCAGAAAATGTATGGTTTGAGGGGTCTTTTACAAATTCTGAAAGCTGTAAGTGAAAAATAAAACCTCCAGATTTTCTAAGAAACTTTTGCGTACGTCCGATGTTCACTATTTCTCAAAAAGGCGCAATTTAAAATTTATAAGCTTTTATACTTAGTAGCAATTTCGCAGGATTTTTTTTAATTTGCTGTGTTTATAGCTGCTAATTATGGTTTTAGTGTATTTTTAGCAAAAATATTGTTTTGCTAAACAATTGCGCAAATACCGGGGGCCTAAAAAATCAGTAGCACCTTCTTTTTATTCCAGAGGTCATACGCTTTCGGAAAATATATGATTTAGGGGGTCTTTTACAAATTCTGAAAGCTGTAAGGGAAAAATGAAAACCTTCAAATTTTTTGAGAAATCTTTGGGTACGTTCGATTTTTACCATTTTGCAAAAAGGCATAATTTAAAACATACAAATATTTGTTATTTATTAACTCCATATAGGTTAAGCTTTTATATTTAGTAGGGATTTAGCAGTAAAATTAGCTGTGTTTTTATCTGCTAATAATGGTTTTAGTGTATTTTTTGCAAACATATTGGTTTAATAAACATTTGCGCAAATACCTCGAGGTCTAAAAAATATGTAGGACCTTCTTTTTATTCTAGAGGTCATATGCTTTTTTAGAAAATATATGGTTTTGGGGGTCTTTCACAAATTGTCAAGGCTGTAAGGGAAAAATGAAAACCTTAAGATTTTTAGAGAAATTTAGATTAACACTTTTGCGTCTTCAATTTTTACCATTTCACAAAAAGGTGCAATTTAAAAGTTACAAATATTTGTTATTTATAAACTCAATACAGGTTAAGCTTTTATATTTAGTAGGAATTTAGTAAAATTAGCTGTGTATTTATCTGCTAATCATGATTTTTGTGGATTTTTAGCAAAAATATTGTTACACTTGCGCAAATTTTTGTGGGACCTTAGAAATCAGTAGCACCTTTTTTTTATTCTACAGATCATGTGCTTTCATCAGATATATGGTTTGAGGGGTCTTTTACAAACTTTGAAAGCTATAGGTGAAAAATAAAAAAGCAATGGAAAAATTGCAAAAATGGTCTGGCCACCTGAGTGTACAAAATGGCGCACTGGGCCTGTCAGCGAAAGGGTTAAAGAATTGTTGTACCTTTTAAACTAACCTTTGCTTTCAAAGGAGGCAGCAGTGGAGCTTGGTGATGTCGCGTAGGATGCAAATGAACATCTAATGTTAGTTGGGTAAACTTAAAGTATAACTAAAGGCAAAACTTTTTTTCTTTTAGTTTTGGATGGAGTGGAGATGGATTAAAACACCTGTCATTTTTTATTGTGGTCTGTGCCCCCATTATGGAGATTCCCCCTCTCTATTTGTCTTGTTTACTATTATCATTGAAGGTAAAGTAAAAGAAATTACCCAAATTTTGGGATGTCCCCAGAAAAATAATATAAGGCAAATCTTCCAATTGGTACACTAGTTTTGGTGACCTTGGGGTCCCCTAAGAATTCCCTTGATTTACAGGGATTTCGTCTCACTTCCTGTTTGGCTATGGGACATGAAGTGTAGGGAAATATCCGCAATGGGATACAGATGGCGAAAATAAATATGACAGGGGTTATAACCCTCCCTTACTCTATTCAAAATGAAAAAAAAAATAGCCCAATGTTCTACTTTAAGCCTGGTACACACCACTATTTGTTTTCCGTTCAACCCCCCGATCTGGTGATTGTACATCAATCTCCCCCGCTCAGCTGGTTGGCTGAGGGCGCTGATCGGGAGCTGGTTGGCTGCTGGTTTTCCAGCATGCTCATCCGACAGAATCCAGCCAAATGGCCGGCTTCTGACGGACCAACTGCCATACACACGGGCCGATTGTCGGCCATTTTTTATTGAACCGGCTGATGTCGCCCGACATTCGGCCCGTGTGTACTAGGGTTTACTAAAATCAGAGCAGACAGAATCTGTAGCAGCTGTGGTAGTAACCAACCAGCTTCCAACTTCAGCTTATTCTGTTAAAGCAGTGTTTTGCCTGGGGAATTTTTTTTTAAAGTCAGCAGCTACAAATACAGTAGCTGCTGATTGTAAATATATAGACACTTACCTGTCCAGGGAGCCCACGATGTTGGCACCCCAGCTGATTTTCGGATCGGCTTTCGGTGCTGCCGCTGCCATTCGTTGTAAGTGAACCTGGCAGTGAAGCCTTTCAGTTTCACAGCTGGTTCCCTACTGCGCATGTGCGAAGCGCGCTTTGCTTTCTAATTGGCCCAGTGGGGAAGGAGGAGGGGGGCAGAACTTCCGAGATACAGCGTTCCCCCCTCCTCCCTGAAAGGTGCCAAATGTGGCACCAGAGGGGGGGAGGAAGCAGATCAACAGAAGTTCCACTTTAAAAATAAAAGCTAGAAACTGAATGGTTGCTTACGATTCTGTCTGCTCCAGTCTTGGGAAATTCCCCAATTTTTTTAGCAATTTTGTATCTGGGGCGGGACATTAGATAATTTTCTGTAAAAAGTCCACTTTAATTGGCTTTCTTCAAAAATGACATCTGGTAGATACAGACTGATGTGACTAGTTATGTGTAAAGCTCTAGGTATATGTACATACAAGATATTAATATATACATTCCAGGGATATTGGTATCAAATTGTCAGGAAAAGGAAGATTAAACTTTCCTCTGTCACTTTTATTTGGCAAAAGGAGAGTAAGAGGTCATTGTAAAATATAGTCATGTAAAGAAATACAGTATGTAATTAAAGTGTAAATGGTTTGTTTACGACAGGTCCCTGTAAACATGAATATGAGTAAGCATTGAGGGAATTAATTACATTTGGGAATGTCATAAAGTTGTTTCATGCAGAAGAAACATTAATTTTAGCCGTCCTTTTTATAGCTAGAAAATACCCTTAAAAGGGGCTTTCACCTTCAGATGACTTCATTCTTTTGCCTTATAAATGTCCTACAAATTTCACTAAATATATTTCGTAAAAATACTTTCCTTAAAGCCCAACTCCATGCAGTTAAAAAAAAACATAAAAATTGTGAACCCCTTTCTCGCAGCTAATGAAGGATTTTAATATTTGTTTATTCAATGGGTTGACCTAAAACAGAGTAAAAATGACCTTAATCCTTACTTCCTCCCTATGAGTTCCAGCTTTGATGACCAGTTCCCCAAGTCTCCCTTCTTGTCGTTCTCCAAAAAGGTATACCGAGTGGTAGCAAGATCAAAAAGGTATTGTCACCGTCCTTCTCGCCACCGTTATCACATTCAATGCAGAACCAACAACTACCACTGGTCCTTTACTGCAAGATAATGTAGGATTGCCCCTTTTCATTCTGGTACGGGAGAGAAGAGGACTTTAGCGCCAGCTGTCGTAGGTCCATAGAGTAAGATACGTTTTCTTCTGTTGCATCATTCTTTTGATTGAACAAGTATTAAGGGCTAGGGGAAAAAGAGTAAAGAAACTTTGTGGGAAAGTTTCTTTACCCTTTTGCCCCCACCCCCCAAAAAATCGCTATGCTTATCTAGGTCTTGCTACGAGGACTGCAACATTGTTTCAGCCCTCGCCAGTTTCTTGATCTAAAATCTGGGCCTTTGCTGTTTGGCCTCATAGGCTTCCATAAGATAGGCCAATGGATAGGAGGTGATCTGTCTACCAGCCCCATAGACATCTAGACTAACTAAAAGGAGTGGGGCAAAAGGGTAATCCTTGATTAGCTGGTTGGGGGGGGGGGGGGCTGCCACCAAAATGTTTTCTTCTCCTTGACACTGTTTTTGAATATGACAAAGATTACGCTACTTTTGTACCATCACAGTTCAGACTATGGAAGTTTCAACTCTTCACTCTTCAAAGCTTTGCCTCCCTACCTGTACTTCCACCCACAGAAGCTGACTTACGGCCTAGTACCTCTTATGTTTTCTGAGTGTATTGCAGAGCAAATTTTCTGCTTGTGTCATGTAAGTCACATCTGCAAAGAATACACATATCCTATTTATTTAGACAATATTAGCACAAATTTAATGTTTTGATGTGACACTGGTTTAAAATAAAAATTTAATTTAAGCATACAATTAAAGTATAGTATAAAGTAAACCCTCGCCTTGTAAAACAACCCATTCCGTTTAAAATAAAATTGAAAGGCAAAACACTTTTTTATACATATAAAAACATTATATATACCTTTTTTCCCTTTTTTATAAGTGACCACATACCCTCTGTTCTCAGCTGCAAAAGGAGCTCATAGAGCTAGGGGAGGAGGAACAGCAGTACACTGGTCTTCCAAATGAATGGTTTTGCAGGGGGGGGGGCATCAGGACAAGTCTGATCATTGGAGGAGAGCGGTCTGAGTTCTTAGCTCAGCTAGAGAATTGACCACGCTGTGCACTCGTGCCTAGTGTGGTCAGGTTTTCATAGGAAAGCAGAGGGACTGTCAGGAGCACCAGGTATTTCACATAAAGGAAGCAATACAAAGAGAACAGGATACTTTTTCATACAAGTACATGGTACAGCAGGCACATCACAGGGATATGAAATGGTGGGTTTACATATTCTTTAACTCAAAAAAGTACCTTCTATTGCACTCATCCTCCATCAAATCTCCATTATTTTTTGCTGCTATCTGACTTTTTGTTAGAGGGTGGCTACATTCTTTTTCCATGGTCCCATTATAAGTAGGAATATAGACATCATCTCTTGCTTGCTCCCGAGAAGGACTATGGGATTTGTAGTGTGCATAGAACAGTGCACATGGCTGCAATTAAGATGCACTGCTTGTTAAAAAAAACAAAAAACAGTGAGGTGGGGAAAGGAGAGGTGCAGGAGCTCACGGAGGACATTACAAGGAGGCATAGGAACATATAGTGCTAATAAAGGAGAAGTATGGATTTATGAGAAAAAAAAATCCATACTCACCTCGTTGTGTTGCTGCAGCTGTCCTGCATTGGCTGAACTGGAATCACATGATCGCTCAGTTCTGCTTGGAGTGGAGAGCAATGACTGTCAGTCACTGCTCTGCTCCTGCTCACTAGAGTGCTGAGCTGTGGAGGGGATGTGCACAGCTGGTTCAGGCTGAGAGGTGGGGCCAACTATCAATCAGGCAGCCAGTTGGATCCCAACAATATTGTTGGGATCCTAACAGAACCTGGAGCTCTGCCCTTTAACCTCCCTGGCGGTAATCCCGAGTCAGGCTCGGGGTGAGTTATTCATGCTAAGAGCGGTAACCCCAAGTCAGACTCGGGATTGCATTGCAGGATACAGGGAAGTTATTTACCTTGTTCCCTGGATCCTGCGATGTCCTCCCGCAGTGTGTGCGAGCCATCATCTCGCTCGATCCACACTGCCGGCGACGTTGCGGCGCACGGGGACGGAGTTCGGCGCCAAATTCAAAAAGTGAAACATGCAGTATACATACAGTATACTGTAATCTTACAGATTACAGTACTGTATCAAATAATTACACATCCCCTTTGTCCCTAGTGGTCTGTCCAGTGTCCTGCATGCAGTTTTATATTATAAAAACTGTTTTCTGCCTGGAAACTGGAGATTGTCCATAGCAACCAAAAAGTGTCCCTTTATGTCAAAAGTGGGCTTAGACCAGCTAGAAAACAGCGATAATAAATTATAATCACTCGCAGAATTGAGCGATAGCGATTTGTGGGGAAATTTGTCATCAAACACTAAATCTAATAACAGCGACAATTCTGCAACTGAGCAAATTTCAGTGTTTTTGATTTGATTACATTATTGAATCATTTTTATTATAATTACATTACTATTTGTTATAATTATTTATAGTTATTTATTATATTATAATTTATTATTTTGGGTTTTAAACTTTATCATACCCGGGATGTCTACTAGAGTCTTGTTTGGTCAGGTTTAAGTGAGTAATTACTAAGAATTGCAGGCCTACAATACATAACACCAAATTTCCATGCAAAATAATTGTACCGCTTTTGGTACGTAATTCCAGACAGAATCATACCGCCAGGGAGGTTAAGCTAATAGCGGGCAATAGCCCTCTATCAGTTGGCTCTGGGTCACAGGCGTACAGAAATAGGTATACTTTTGTGACCCACAAGAGGAGTATGGCCAAAAAAGCTTTGGTTAGACTTCTCTTTTTTGGATTATTTTTGGAAAATAAGGATATTGTCTAGTGTTGCTTTAAAGATCCATGCATCAAGCACTGTAAAGACAAGACATTGGCCCTGCATTTGTATATAAAGGGGGTTTGCAAGCTGGAGATTTCTACAAATTGCTAAACTAGGGGACCCCAGTGAAATAATATATTAGTACTTTTTTCAGTTTCTGTATTGTTTCTGTAAACACAGAGATAATTATACCATTCCAAGTGGGTGATAATTATTTGATTTAAACAGCAACAACCACTCACCCAGTTTCCATACATAACACATCGTTAGATCAATGCTGTCTGCATCTTAAAATAGGATATGCTCATTAGCATTGTCATCTCTGAATCCATGTATGAAATTCCATTCATTTATAACCTTTTTCCATATATATCTTACCGATTAATTATTTTATCAGTGTCGTACCGTTAAAGCGCTAAAAGATTACGTTAAATCACATTGTCAGATTATCAATAGGGGAGAATCGGATGAGACAAGAGACACTAAGCTTTATACGAGGGGTTAAACGAGATCTTTAGCCTTTACTCATTAGATCTGTCACTATTTGCTTATTAAATGCGTGTCATTTATTACCTTTTTGGCGAATGAATTATTTTGTCAATTTCTGCAATAAAAATGATGGAGGATGAGATTAAATTCCATCCATCGGAGGAGGCAGAGTGCTTATTGAGGCAGATGTTATTACCAATCCTAATCACATCTTGTGCTGCCGAACCCCTCCGCTACTTCTCCACTTCGGAGAAATATTGGTGTGAAATAATTTTTGTCTGACCTTTAAAAAATGTCCTCTGTCATGGTGTTCGAATGCCGGATTGCAAGCAGTGCTGGGTTTTTTGCGCTCTCCTACCGATCTTGGCTTTTCCAACTGAGAAAGTACTTAACTGACTTTCAATAACTTCTCACATATGTTATATTTGACAAAGGTCAAGCAACACATAGAGTGGGTAGTGGGATATAAATCAGAATTCCTTTCCTCTTATTCACATAAGATTATAGCTATTTGTTGGAGAATTAAAGTGAACCTGTACTTTGTCCATCCAGGATTCATACTGTCACTGTTCTTCCCCACCAGCCCATTTATCTGCTAGGCCACAAACATAGACGTGTCAGGGCCTGGATTTGAACCCCGAACTTCTGCTTCTTGTTGAGCCACCTGGAATGCTAGAGAGATCCCTGAACAATTCCTTGAATGTGCCTGCCTTGTACCTTGTTTGTCTTGAACATTGAACTCTGCTCCTCCTATGAACTTCCTGTTTGCCAGATTATTGTCCTCTCTTTAGCCAGTATCTCACTTTGTCTTCCCTGCTGCCGTCAAGATCTTGCTACCACTCGTTATCGACCATTGGCTTGTTCCTTGACTACGCTTTTGCCTGATCCCTCCGACTACTTGTTACTGACCTTTGGCTTGTTTACTAACTACCCTTCTGTTTGATCCTTACCTGCTTATCTGCTACTGGACCCAGGCTTGCTCACCTCCTGGTAGGGTGATCTTGAGGACCCCAACCTTGTACTAACATGCAGCAAAATCCATCTTCACCATCAGGAGCTCTGGTGAACACCGGTTAGTACGTAGACTCTGCACCTCAGGTGATCCCGCATTATCAAGGAAAGAGAAAGGCGACTTTAAGTGCAGTGGTTAAAATATTTATTACAGGCACAATGGGATTGAAAACACTTACAAGATAGTAAGGGGTCATGGGCATATAATGACTTGTCCTCATGTGGATCGCTGTAATCCTCGTCTGTCTGGGGAAGAGAGAGAGCCGTCCTGCAGCTGTCAGAGTTCCTGGTGACGTGGATTGGCAATGAGGTGAAGATGCGATGAGGCAGCCTGGGTTCTGGAACCAAGCTGGAACGCACATGGCCGATGTGACATCACGTGAAGGTGGTGGGTGGTAACGCGTTTTGGAGCATGCATAGCTCCTTCGTCAGACCCCCAGAGCTGTTTTTTCTTTATAAAGTGCGGCCTTCAGTGCCATCTCTCCGCTGCTACTAAGGACCCAGCCTCACCAGAGCGCCCTCATCTCTCCCTCCTTTTTGATCCCACATGATCTACCAGGGTGACCGTCTATGTACCTATCCTGCTGGTCGGTGGTAGTCTGGCTACAGCTATAGCATTTGGCCTTCGTGCATGACCCATGATCGTGACAAGACATGTTTAAGTTTTGAGTACAGCTAATTTACGCCTATACAGTGTT
Organism: Rana muscosa; assembly: GCA_029206835.1. Taxonomy (NCBI): domain Eukaryota; kingdom Metazoa; phylum Chordata; class Amphibia; order Anura; family Ranidae; genus Rana; species Rana muscosa. The sequence goes on from CM055118.1 coordinate 112,393,041, forward strand.
AAGCATCCTCATTCAATCCCCATGCAACAGGTGCAGACCTCTGCGGGTCTGCACCTGTTCCCACAGCCGCAACCACTCGCACAGAAAAACGCAGGGGATGCGTGGGGGTGCCATTATTCCTAATAGCGCCTCCACTCACTGGAAAACGCAGATTGAATGAATGGGCTGTCGTGAAAATCGTGGCTCGCAGAGCTGCACAAGTATATACCTAGCCTAATAGTATAATAGTTTAATATTTGTTGAAAGATAAAAAAGTTTATGAAAACTCATTTACACACATAGAAGTAGTATAGGGTAGATTGACAGCATGTGGTTCAATAGAAAATGAATGACTCACATTTCTGGACCTCCCTCTGTCATGCTGCATATGGAATTTAAAGGAAGCCATTTCAAACACTTATATTAGCATTATTTAAGAATAGCGGCAATGATTTTTCAGTGAATACATAACTGGATTAAATATTACCTTTTACTTGGAAATAGACTGTAATAAGGCAGTTCAAAGGACACTAGTCATATCCAGAGTGCAGTGATCCTAACAAGCAATCTGATTGCTCTTGCATTGGTTTTGAATTAGATCACTTAGAATAAGCAAGAATGATGATTAATTGCTTTCTATATGGGTCAGTGTACTTTTGCGTATTGCATATAGGTTTTTTCCTTATTAACCCTTTCACTGTCATACCCTGCACGCCACTTTTAACCAAAAATTTTTTCAAAATCTCACTTTTTTTTTACTTACAGCCTGCATAGTATAAAGCTTCCTCTCCCCCCCCATACCATACATTTCCTGAAACCATAGGACCAGTAGATTAAAAAGATGGTGCCACTGATTTTGTAGGTCCTCTGAAAGTTGTGCAAATGTTTATCAAAAACAATATTTTCAATAGAAAGACAGTAAAATGATTATTAAGCGCTCAAAAACACAACTTACAAAATTCCTACGGTATGTAACAAATATAACTGTATCAAGGTAATAAATAACAAATATTGGTACATTTTTAAATTGTGCCTTTTTTGCCAAATGGCGACAAATGAAAATCAAAAGGTATTCAAAATTGTAATTAGGCAACTAACACTATAAGACCCCTTTAACATGGGCTGTGCGATCAGGTCCACCTGATGCCGCGTACACACGATCATTTTTCCTGTCATGCAAAAAAACGAAGTTTTTCTCAATGTGATTCGTCGTGATTCCTCTCCAGCCTTCCTTACATACACACGTTCATGAAAAAAATCGCTCGAGCAAAGCGCGGTGACGTACAACACGTACGACAACACGTACGATGGCACTATAAAGGGGAAGTTCCATTCAAATGGCGCCACCCTTTGGGCTGCTTTTGCTGATCTCGTGTTAGTAAAGTTTGGTGAGAGACGATTTGCGCTTTTCAGCCTCTTGCTTTTCAGTCCGTTACAGCATGACAAATGTGCTATCTCCATTACAAACGCTAGTTTTACCAGAACGAGTGCTCCCGTCTCATACTTGATTCTGAGCATGCGGAAAAGCATACACACAAGCGGTTTTCGCGACGAGAAAAAGAACAACGGGAAAAAACAACGAGAAAAAATAGAGCAGGTTCTAATTTTTTTGCGGCCAGTTTTCTAGTCGAGAAAACTACTATGGAGCATACACACGACCGGTTTTCACGACCAATCTAAAAAATGGCAGTTTTCTCGTCATGAAAAACGGTTGTGTGTACGCAGCATGACAGTTTTTCAGGCAGACCTGATTGGACCATCCATTCACCCCTATGGAGCGTTGGATGTCAGCGGTGACATGTCCGCTGACACCAGTTGATATCCGATCCGATTCTATCCGCTAAATCCAGATGGTGGTCCTACTTTCCATCCGTCTATCGGATCGGATGGGATCTGGTGAAAACGGGCAAGCTGTCTGTTTTCATCCGATCTCCCCATAGAGGAGAGCAGGACTCTGACAAGTCTGTCTCTGCACAGTGAGCGGAGACGGACCTGTCATCCGCCTGCTCAGCAGGGATCAGCGGAGCGATCCCCGCTGAGCAAGCAGAGTCCATCAAACGGATCCGGTACCCATGTGAAAAGGGCCTAAGTTTGAAAGTTTGCTTCAAACCTATGCATTGGGTGAAGTCGATCTGCATTGCCATGTGGTCACTGTTGTTGGTGTTTGTTGCAATGAAATGATTCACGGTATATTTTATCGCAATGCTGCGCAACACACTGCTGCACATAGCATTGAATGAATGTTATTTTTAAAAAGTTTTGAAAAAAATAAGCCCTCCGATGTGTTAAAACCATACACTGCGGTACATGTGCATACCACACACCAGTGCCTGAATTATATGTGCCATAACACATGCCCACTGGTGTGAACAGGCCTTAGTATGTTGGTGCAAAAAAAATTGTGCATTACCACAGTGTGTGTATTGCACATGTGTACTCTGTAGGGGAATATTACACATAGTGCATACTGGATGAATTTTCCCCGTCTTTTCTACAATAGATTTATTCCTACAATAAATCATGTATCTAGTATCTATCTACAATAAATCATGTATCTATCTAGCTGCATCTAGTGGCCAAATGGCTTTATAGTTTCTCATTAGGGTATTTCAGAAAACTAGACCACATTTTTGGCCACTAGGTGGAGATGATGATCATGGGAATTACTCTATTAAAAAAAAAAGGGAAAAATGAATCCATCCTGAATGAATATGTGTGGCATTTGTCCAATGAATGTTTTATAAAGAGACCACATGTACAGTATGTGTAATTTATGTGTGTGTGGGGGTTGCAACAAGTTCCCAGAAATAATGGAGAGCTGCCCACAAATATGCATTTGTGGGGAAATGCTATTCTGTGCTGAGAGTGAGCTCACTGCGCATTCCCAGCACAAAGACCAAGCTGTCATGGACAGCTCCCAGTTATTGTTTATGGTCAGGAGCTTCCGATCATGTGAGCTCTGTGACAGCCAATCATACCGTTGATATGTTAAACAGGGTGCTCTTTTTTCTCTCTCTCAATCTCTTTCCCTATTGCAGGTGCACTCACACAATGAAAAGGAAGTTCTTTGTACAGAGTGCTTCCTGTTCATTTACAAAAGAAGAGACAACAAACATGAATGGCCATTCTTGTTTACTATCTCAGCATTGATGACTGAACACCAGGTGATCAACACTGATCACCTCGGTGTTCATTCAGGACAGGCAAAGGACTGGTAAATATGACATTAATATTTACCAATACTCCACTTGGCCATTCTGAAAGATCAGATCTTCTTCCCAGGTATAGGCAGTCTTCTCCACTGCACAACCCACTGTCTCTGTCGCTATAGGAAAAAGAAGAGGAGCAAGAGGATCAAAGGGCACAGTGGAGACAATGGACAATGGGCATGTGCAGGGGACAGAGAATAGAGCTGTATGCCAGCGACCGCCTGTCACTGATTCACCCCCCCACCCCCGCTAGGCGCCAGCTGGCCAGGAGAGAAGCAAGCGGGACAGGGCTTTGAAGGGGACACATCATTTATTTGTTTGCAGGTGCCCAGCAAGGAGGATCAGTGACGGCAGGGTGGCAGGTCTTGGTGGTAGCAAGGGGGGTTTCTCTGGTCAGCCATTGATCATAGCTATCAATTTAATTATTACAGTCAGGAGAACCATTCTGAGTTCATGGTCAGCGAAGGGACCTTGAGCTTAAAGCAGAGTGGAGAATGGAACCGACGTAAGAGCAGTTATGTGCTAATGTATGCCTTACGTTCATGGTAGCAAAAGGTATAAAGGGAATGTGGAGTGGTATTGTATACTTATTTTATGTCTCTATTATAGTCAGACTTAAAGTATACAATTTAATGTTTTCACTTTATTATTTAGTCTGGTAAATTTGAAATGTTGCATATTAGTATTTTGTGTTCTCGCTTGAGACAACAGGTGGCACTTTAGGTTCCTTTTTCAAACGTATCCTTTTTTTCTTCTTATCCGCTTAGTTGAAAAAAAAGCTGTTGTTTACAGAGCTCAATAGCTAAAGCTTATGTAAAAAAATATTTAAAATCACGTACTTTTTAATGACCTTTACTGGAAGTCTATTTGCAAGCATCAATTTCTCTTTTGATAAAAAAAAAATAAAATACGGTACTTTTTAAACATTCCTTTAGCTAGTTTGAGATCATGCCCCCATGTTCCTGATCTCAGATCCATATTGATATTGCCCTCTTGAACTATATTCCTAATATTCTTTAACAAGTATAAGTTTATTCAAAATATCTGAAGTACAAGCAGTGTACAAAGCACATTAGGCATTAAATTTGTAACAAAAGGGATTACCAAGTAAGCGAACTAATGAAACATCCCACGAAAACAGAATAAATAGAATTCACATAAGACAGAGCAAAACACATAGGTATGCTGTGCTGTACAAATAAGGTAAGAAAAATAGGGGAGGAATGGGGGGGGGGTTAATACTGCGCTTCCTATTATTTTTAAAGATTTCTATCATGTCCCTTGTTACAATTCGGTGGAAGTCACCCATCTAGAGTTTCTCAAAAAGTGTGTTGTAGAGCAGGGGTCTCAAACTGGCGGCCCTACAGCTGTTGCAAAACTACAAGTCCCATCATGCCTCTGCCTGTGGGAGTCATGCTTGTTTCCGTCAGCCTTGCAATGACTCATGGGACTTGTAGTTTCACAACAGCTTGGAGGGCCACCAGTTTGAGACCCCTGTTGTAGAGTATTTGTTGTTGTGGCGGAGAGGTAAAAATGTTATGTCTTGTAAGGTGGAATTTTGGGTTTCCAAGGAAGGGGAAGGGACAGGTAATAACCCAAAAGTTTTAAGTGCTGTGGAGCTCACTTTCTGGGTGGACATTATTGTTGCATGGCTATCTTTGTAGTATGTGTTCTAAAAACAGACACCATATAGATATAACATACACAAAAAAATTACTAGTGAACTTCAATGGAACCAAATCCATTGCTGTTTCCCTTTAAATCACATTGTATACAAAACTAATCTAAACATTAAAGGCGGAATGTATAAGGGAAAGTGCAGTGTAATTTCATTGTAAACTGTGTATGTTCAATAATAGCCATAGCATTAGCCTTTATGAACAATTATGGTTCACTTAGGAACACCATGGTTCGCTTGATGCACAATAAGTCTGCATACCAATGTAAATTACTGTTCGTAGATTGTTAGCAAATTATGCGTATTGGCGGAAGTGAAAAACCATACCTACTCTTCACAATGCCATTGACTAACACTGTACACTCTGCGGTCTGAAAGCAAAACATATTGTGCCACATGCAACATTTTTACACTGCATGGGTTGGATTGTATTCATGGTATATACTTACAGTATACTAGCAACAATACACTTGCTGTGTGAATGTGCCAAACAGTGTACAGTGTTTAGCAGTCTGGGTAATATAATATATAGCATAGGATACATGGGGGGATTTTTATTAAAATCCAACTCTGTTCATAGGAAAAATTACCCTACAATAGTTAACTGCTCATGAAGACTAAAGCCCCGTACACACGATCGGATATCCTATGGATTTTCGTCCGATGGATTTGTCCATCGGAAATCCGATGAAACTGTTTTTCATCAGTCTTGGCCACACACCATCAGTCAAAAAACCGACCGTTCCAAACGCGGTGACGTAAAACACTCCGATGAGCCGAGAAAAATTAAGTTTAATGCTTCTGAGCATGCGTCGACTTGATTCTGAGCATGCGTGGGTTTTTGATCCGATGGACTTGCCCATAGACGATCGGAGTTTTCGATCGGTTTTTTATCCATCGGAAAAATTTAAAACATGTTCTATTTTTTAAAACCGATGGAAAAAAGACCGATGGGTACCATACACGATCGGTTGGTCTGATGAAAACCATCCATCGGATGGTTTTCATCAGTCAAACCGATCGTGTGTATGGGGCTTAAGGGTACAAGGATAAGGAGTAAGACTTATTTTACTCCTCGCTCCGGTAGGCTCCGTCCATCTGTGTGACCACTCCAATGAAGTCTCCCATCTCTAAGGCACACCTTGTACAGGATAAGGCCAAGGGACCACCCACAGCCTTGAGCACAAAAGACCACCAGAGCCTGCCAGAGTAGAGTGTAAAGGGAATAATACAGCTTCTTCAGCTCCCCATAGACCTAATGAGCATTTATCCTTTGCAGTGCAGGGTGCCCCACTACTGTAGAAGTGATCTGTTGCTGCAAAGCAGCATAGGGGGGCTGGATCAGGGTGTGGATATGTATATGGCATATACAGTGGGTACGGAAAGTATTCAGACCCCCTTAATTTTTTCACTCTTTGTTATATTGCAGCCATTTGCTAAAATCATTTACCGTATTTATCGGCGTATAACACGCACCGGCGTATAACACGCACCCCAAGTTTAGCAGGGAATTTTAGGGAAAAAAACTTTTAGGAGGGAAGTTTAAGAAAAAAAAAATTACATTTAAATGCAGCCTTACCAGTGTCATTTGCAGCCTTGTCACAGTGCAGCCTTGCCAGTGTCCATTGCAGCCTTGCCCAGTGTCCAGTGCAGCCTTGCCAGTGTCCAGTGCAGCCTTGCCAGTGTCCAGTGCAGCCTTGCCCAGTGTCCAGTGCAGCCTTGCCAGTGTCCAGTGCAGCATTGCCAGTGTCTAGTGCAGCCTTGCCAGTGTCCAGTGCAGCCTTGCCAGTGTCCAGTGCAGCATTGCCAGTGTCCAGTGCAGCATTGCCAGTGTCCAGTGCAGCCTTTGCCAGTGTCCAGTGCAGCCTTGCCAGTGTCCAGTGCAGCCTTGAATTAAAATTTGGCGCCGCCGAGATCGCCGCTGATACAGGGCGGAGCGCGGCGAACGCCGCTGAGAACGCAGGGATGGGCGGAGCCGAGATACACATAGCCGAGTGTATTCGGCTATACTCGGCTTTTCTTGGCTTCGCTCACAGTCACGCCGAGTCCCGCCCTATGATGGACATATCACAGGTCCAATGGCGGGACTGGGCGTGACTGTGAGCGGAGCCGAGAAAAGCCGAGTATAGCCGAATACACTCGGCTATGTGTATCTCGGCGGCGATCGCTCCGCTCCGCTCACAGTCAGCGGAGATCGCCGGGGATAGGTGAGTATTGGCGTATAACACGCACCCACGATTTCCCCCTGATTTTAAGGGGAAAAAAGTGCGTGTTATACGCCGATAAATACGGTAAGTTAATTGTTTTCCTCATTAATGTACACACAGCACCCCATATTGACAGATAAACACAGAATTGTTGAAATTTTTTCAGATTTATTAAAAAAGAAAAACTTTCCGTACCCACTGTATACCTAAAATAAATAAATAAATAAATATATTCCTACCCAAATCTAATCCACAGGTTGCAGCAATGATGTTGGATGATCTGGGTGACATTTGCAATTAATACGCAAGAATCAAATTCTCACAGAACTGAAAAACATGCATTCAAAATTTTATTGATCGCAAACCTTTGAAAAAGTCGCTGTCATGCAAATTTTTGCCCTTATCAACCCAACTTAATCCTAATTAATGTTATGCTAACAATTTACACAAACATTTTTTTCCCCCACAAGGTAGAGTCTGATGCCTAGTACACACGACCAGGATTCCCGACGGGAAAAGATCCGTTGGAAATCCCAGGGGGGGAAAACCAAGAGCCTGCTCTCTACTTTTCCCCCGTACAGATGCTCGGTTTTCCCGTCGGGAAAACTCAGATGAGAGCTTTTCTTCGGGAATCCTGACCGCGTATATTGCTCCATCTGAGTTTTTCCCCACAGGAAAACGGCCAAAAATGGCCATTTTCTGCTACACATGGCCAGGTTTTCTGATGGGAAAAAGTCAGTTGGGAAACCCGCCGGGAACAAAAGAGAGCAGGAGTAGTAGGTTGGTGCAGTGGCAGTCAGTGAAATAGTATGTGGGTGCAGTGGTGGTCAGTGGAATAATGTGTGGATGCAGTGGCAGTCAGTGGAGTAGTATGTGGATGCAGTGGCGGTTGGTGAAGTAATGTGTGAGTGCAGTGGTGGTTAGTGGAGTAGTATGTGGGTGCAGTGGTGGTCAGTGGAGTAATATGTGTGCGCAGTGCCGGTCTGGGGAGTAATATGTGGGTGCAGTGGTGTTCTGGGGAGTAATGTGTGGGCGCAGTGGTGGTCAGTGGAATAATGTTTGGGTGCAGTGACAGTCAGTGGAGTAGTATGCGGGTGCAGTGGCGGTTGGTTCAGTAATCTGTGGGAGCAGTAGTGGTCAGTGGAATAATGTGTGGGTGCAGTGACGGTCAGTGGGGTAGTATGCAAGTGCAGTGGTGGTCAGTGAAATAATGTGTGGGTAGAGTGGAGTTCAGTGGAGTAATATGTGGTTGCAGTGGTGGTCAGTGGAATAATGTGTGGGTGCAGTGGTGGTCAGTGAAATAATGTGTGGGTTCAGTGGAGTAATACGCGGCTGCAGTAGTGGTCAGTGGAATAATGTGTGGATGCAGTGGTGGTCAGTGGAGGAGTAGGCAGTTGCAGTGGTGGTCGGTGGAATAATGTGTGGATGCAGTGGAGGTCAGTGGAGTAGTATGCGGCTGCAGTGGAGATCAGTGGAATAATTTGTGGATGCAGTGGCGGTCATTCTAGTAGTATGTGGATGCAGTGGCAGGCAGTGGAATAGTATGTGGGTGCAGTGATAATTGCAGAAAATGTTTTGTTCCTTATCCAAACATTTTTTACACTGCATGAGCTGCATCATGCTCATCTATATACCTGTATTTCTAAAACAGAGAACTGATTTCTATGAAATAGAAACGTTAAAAATTGTGATGCAACTCAAGTAATATAACATATAGAAGAACATGGACGTTTTATAATCTTACAACCTTGTGCTTTTACATATCGCCAGGAGCACTTTGGTGGTTTGTAATACTCTTGTAGAAAGTGTGATGGTCCCTTGACATATGTTGTTAGTGCTTGAAAGCACATATTTAACACCTAAAGAAAGAAAAAACCCTTGGGGGCCATTAAAACTGTTTATTTACAAATGTTCTGTGCTTTTAGACATGCCACCAGCCACAGCTAACTTTGGTTATTATGAGGCATTTTCAAAATTCCCTTATTACTCCTATACTTTCCTGCTCGGCTGATCGAGTAAACTGCTAATAAAATATGCATTACAGACAAAATGGTGCAGTGAACCTCATAAGATACCAGAAAATGAGCTTCAAAGTGAATAGAACACCTTAGAATGAAACCTTGTCATAAACCGGTATATTTAAATATAATGTACTTTAAGCAAGAGACAATTTTTTTTTATTTTTTTTTACGAGGACTGCAAATCTCTAGCTGAATCTTAATGTATTGCATATTACAGTGGGCTGCAAGATTCGCCCATCAATTTGGGATTCCAGGTCAGAAGGACGTCAGCTTCCTGTGACCTGCTGCTACTGACGTCTTGTCAACCGAATTGTTTAAAGGGAGCCTGCTGAGGAAAATATTTGTTCTACCATTGCTGACCTCCTTCTGAAACTGCTTGTTGTCTGATAGTCTCTTTAGTGCTTCTTGAGTCAATGGCCAAAACAAGTACTGTATTTATTGGCGTATAACACTCACTTTTTTACCCTGAAAATAGAGGGTAAACTGTGCCTGCGTGTTATACGCAGGGGGCTGTGGAAAGTTTTTTTCCTGAAACTTCCCTCTTAAAGTTAGGGTGCGTGTTATACGCCGATAAATACGGTATACAGATAAGGAGGTCTCACTTGCTTGCAATTTCACTTTTTTCATGTCAGTAGGGTTATGCCCCATACACACGATCGTTTTTCATGCCGTTAAAAATGCCATTTAAAAAAATGGCCATTAAAAATGATCGTGTGTAGGCTCCAGAGCATTTTTAACGACGTGAAAAACGGCCATTAAAAATTTCGAACATGCTCTCTTTTTTCACGTCGTTTTTCATGTCGTTTTTTTTAACGACGTGAAAAACGATAGTGTGTATGCTTTAACGACGTGAAAAAAACGCGCATGCTCAGAATCAAGTATGAGACAGGAGCGCTCGTTCTGGTAAAACTAGCGTTCGTAATGGAGATAGCACATTCGTCACGCAGTCACGGACTGAAAAGCACGAGACTGAAAAGAGCGAATCGTCGCTCAACAAACTTTACTAACATGAAGGGTGGCGCCATTCGAACGGAACTTCCCCTTTATAGTGCCGTCGTACGTGTTGTACGTCACTGCGCTTTGCTTGATCGTTTTTTTAAATGATCGTGTGTACGCAAGACAGGCTTGAGAGGAAACATGAAAAAAAACGACGTGAAAAACGGCAAGAAAAAAAATGGCAAGAAAAACGATCGTGTGTATGGGGCATTAGGGTTAGTTCACCTTGTCAGAAAACGAAAAGTAGAACTAAAGTTGGCCATAAATGGGTCAATTTGTTTTCGAACACGCTGATCGAAAATAAAAAAAACAGATCCCCCCCCATCAACACAGCAAAATGGATGGAGGAATCCTCCCCGCTTTTCTATTGTATTCTGAGAGCAGGACTCCTCCGCTGTCAGAATACATTGATCAGAGCTGTAGCCAATTGGCTGCAGCCCTGGATAGAATTAAAATTTCCAACACCCTGTTCAACAGAAGTCAATCTTTAGATCAACTTTGTCAAGCAAGAACGGCCATAGATGGATCGAAATTCGGCCAGTTCCTGCTGATTCATCTATAGCCAGCTCCTACCCACGTTCCCGGTCCCTGCTGCACTTACCTTATTGGTAATCTCGGTTATCTTCTGCCTCCTGAGTCTGCCAGTGTAGTCATCCAGGCATTTAAAAAATGCGCTACACAGCCCGGAGGCTATTGTGTATTAGCATAATGCTCCCATTGGTCAACACCGACACGTGACCGCGCTAACTAATGAGAATTGCTCCGAGCTGCTGCCGTTCACAGTGAACAGCTGCGACTTCCTCATCAGACCCTAAACATGATTCATCCAAGTGCCACATATAGAATTACTGCCCTTGATCTGACGTTCGCGGTGATACCTCACATGTGTGGGATGATAGCTGTTTGCATGCATGCTGGACTGACACGTACATTAGCCTTTGCGCGCGGGAGGACAAGGGCACTTTATATATATATATATTTTTTTTTACACTGTTGCTTTTTTTTTTCTTTTTTCTTTGATCACTTTTATGGCTGTCACAAGGAATTTCAACATTCTTGTGACAGCAATAGACACGTGACAGGTACCCTTTATGGAGAGACCCCAAATTCCTCCTCTACACTTAAAAGCATTCAAAACACCAAGATCTGTGTTTTTGAATGCTCTAGGCTGGGTTCACATATGCTGTGGCCGCGGTTCACAGCATGGGTTCCGGTGCCTCTCTGTTCACCGATTCAGGTGCGAATCAGGTCTAAATTTTTGCCTGAATTCGCACCTGAATCGGAAACAAAGATGAATCAGGGCTCTTTTTTAGAGACAAATATATATTTTATTGTACACTGTAATGAGGTAACAACGGAGGGGTACCCTCATAGTGAACAGTACAAGTAATGTGATAAAAACTGCCTCAACAACATGGTTTATGACAGGCTCCATGTACACAGAAGCTCAAAAACGGTCGTTTTGAACGCCAGATTTCTGGCAGAAAAAGCTGCTTTAAAATATAGCTTTTATCAGCGTTTTTTACTAGCGTTTATTAGCGTTTTTCAGTGTAGCGTTTTTTTCCTTTTTTTTTTCTTCTTTTTTTTCAATGGCTCAAAAAACGCTAAAAAACGCTGGCTACCAGCGTTTTTGAGCGTTTATTAACGTTTTTCAGCGTTTCGCTTTTTTTGCGTTTTTCCAGCCGAAAAACGGCACTTTGAACGCGAATTTCTTTGTACATGAACACATAGGCTAACATAGAGTGCAGTTAATGGGCTTTTTAAAAACACGCCAAAACGCCAATAAACTGCAGTTTATCAGCTTCAGTGTACATGGAGCCTTAAAGTTAGGTGTATCAGACATATTAGGAGTATGGATTTGTAATAACAAAACATTAAATCCACAATGGAAATGAAAAACAAAAAACATCCAAGACACAAATTCAAAAAAATAAAGTTAAATATGAGAAGAAGAAAAGGGGTAAGAAAAAGAGGAAAGAGGAAAAGAAAAAGAGGGTTCCCGAAGAGTTCGGGAAGGGAAACAGAGAGGGGACTTGAGCAAACGGCGGCAGGTCGGCTCATTCCCTTTAACAGCTATAGCGGGCGCGGCGGGGGAGCCCATGCACGTGACCGGCGGCCGGGATGTCCGCCGGCCACCCGCGATCGTTCCACAGAGAGCCAGAACAGGGATCTGTCAATGTAAACAAACAGATCCCTGTTCTGACAGGGAAGTTCTAAATGATCGACTGTTCCTAGTCATTAGGAACAGCGATCTCTCTGTACTCCCAGTCATTCCCCTCCCCCCACAGTTAGAAACACCTCCCAGGGAACACATTTAACTCCTTGATTGGCCCCTAGCATTAACCCCTTCCCTGCCAATGACATTTTTACAGTAATCAGTGCATTTTTATAGCCGCAATGTCCGCAATGTCCGCCGCAATGTCGCAGTCCCGCTAAAAATGGCTGATCACTGCCATTACTAGTAAAAAAATAATAATAATGAAAATGCCATAACTCTATCCCCTATTTTGTAGACGCTATAACTTTTGTGTAAACCAATCAATATAAGCTAATGCCCTGTACACACGAGCGAAAATTTCCGTTGGAAAAAAGTTGTACAGTATGGTTTTTCCGATGGAATTCCGCTCAAGCTTGGCTTGCATACACACGGTCGCACAAAAGTTCTCTGAACTTTCGAGCGTCAAGAACGTGGTGATGTATAACACTACGACGAGGCGAGAAAAAGAAGTTCAATGCTTCCGAGCATGCGTCTAATTGTTTCCGAGCATGCATGTTTTTTTTCCCGTTGGAATTGCATACAGACGAATGGATTTTCCGATAGAAATTTTTTCAGTCGGAAAAATAGAGAACCTGCTCTCAAACTTTTGCTGGCGGAAATTCCGCCAGCAAAAGTCTGATGGAGCATACAGTACACACGGTCAGAATTTCCGTTCAAAAGCTCACATCGGACTTTTGCTGGCGGAATTTCCGCTCGTGTGTACGGGGCATTATTGCGACCAAAAATATTAGCCTAAACTGATGACATTTTTTTTGGGGGGGAGGGATATTTATTATAGCAAAAAGTAAAAAATATTGTTATTTTTTTTTCAAAATTGTCGGTCTTTTTTTGTTTATAGCGCAAAAAAATAAAAAATGCAGAGGGTACAGTGTCGCACGACCACGCAATTGTCAGTTAAAGAGACACAGTGTCGTATCGCAAAAAATGGCCTGGTCATTAAGGGGGCAAATCTTCCGGTCCTTAAGTGGGTAAATGCAGACCGCGGCTGCCATGAAGCTGTGTGAACCGGCTCCATTATGAGCCGGTCACATTCTCCTGTCATGCAAATTGGATGCGGGGAAACCCACATCCAATTCGCATATGTGTGAACCCGGCCTCAAATTTCTAAAAACCGTCTCGATGGTTTCCGAGCAAACTGGAAGTGATGTCATGTCATCTCTTCTGGTTTAGGCCTTGTACACACGGCCGAGATTCTCGTCGAAACAAACATGTCGTTTTTTTCGACGAGATTCTTGGACAAGAAACTTGTCCCGGCCGAGTGTACACACGCTCGATTCAAAGAACCCGCGGTTCTTTGAATGGAGCATACGCGGTGACGTCATCGACTACGTCGAGCATGCGCTCGTCACATTCGATGCCGTCGCCGCCATCTTGGTCTACCCTACGTATGCCTAGGAAGCTACCGCGCATGCGTCAAATTCATTTCGAACATGCGCGGGCTTCCGGGAGGACAGGTAAGTGTACACACACTCACTTTTCTCGTCGAGAAACAGGCTGACAAGAATCTCGACGAGAAAATAGAGAGCAGGATCTCTATTTTCTCGTCGAGATACTTGTCGCTTTTCTTGACGAGAAGCCATACACACGAACGAGTTTCTCGGCAAAAAATCTCTGCCAGCAAGTTTCTTGCTGGTTTTTGCCGAGAAACTCGTTCGTGTGTACGAGGCTTTACTGTTGGGAACAGTCGATCAAAGTCGATCTCGACTTTGCTTGGCTGGCTGCTTTAGTCTCCCAGTGGTGAGTGTCTTCTCCCACTGCTTGTAATAGCAATCGAGTGGCTAGTAAGCTGCTCCGATTGCTATTACAAGAGAGCCGACCGCTTGCTCTAAAAAATGATACGGGGGTGATGCCTGGAGCTACAGGCATCATCCCGGTACAACCACCTAAATGACAGGAAGTGGTAAAGGAAGCCGGGAGCTGAGGTCAAAGATATGTGAAGTGTACCGCTGGTTCATTGCCACCAGCACATTCTGTGCACACTGTGTAAGTAGGAGGCTGGTCAATTCCTTCCTCCATACCCCCATATTTTTGTTCTCTTTATACCCATTATATGTTTTTTCTTTTTTACCCTTTTTGAGAGTTTTGAATACCTCTATTGGTCCTTATCTTTATGTATAATGTTTTTCCGATTATATGCATCTGCTCCTGATGAGGCGATGCAGTTGCCGAAACGTGTCGAGCCAATGGCCTTGTCAATCTATAGGCTACCTTAGATGCTTGATGTTATCATATATGATGTGATGTAGCTATTTTAATCATTGCTGTTAACTTATATCTCTATATGGAGCCAGCTGGCCGAGATATTTGTATAACTTGTGTTTATTTATTAAAACTTGTTTTTTCAAGTGATTTATTGCTCTACTTATGTGCCTCATTTAAAGTTCCGAACTTCCTCCCCTCTTATTATAGATTGATTAGGGATGGAGACATTTATCTAGGGTGTCTCATTTAAAGTCCCATTTTCCCCCTCCCCCAATTTCCCCCCTTTATGTATAGATGTTAATATCTTGGAATACCTACAGGTTACAGTCTGCTGATGGCGTGAAATTACCTTTTTAATGGATATAAATATGAGGTTTGTCGGATGTTTCATTTAGCTAGGAGGGAAACTGGGCCGGTTCCGCTAGGGTAGCGATGTTTGAGGTCAAAACGCTGCTAATTAACTGATAGAGGTAAATATGTCCTTATTCTGGCTGTAATGTTATTATTTCAGAAGTTATAAAATACACTGAAGTTTTAGGTTCTTTAGACAGAAATGTGTATGCACCAAGGACTCCAGCTAGGTGTAGCGCCCACCCCATTTAGGGGTGCTATATACCCAAATTTAGGGGCTGGTCTGAGATAGTAGTTAGGCTCAGACCGTTCTCAATTTATAGGTTGTGCTGTTTATTTCCACGATGGTATACTGGTGTGCAGTTCCCTGTGGCCTGTAGGTGGCACTGCCATAATGGGTCAGGGTTGAACCACCGGTATTAGTGCTGTGCCTTAGGGTGTCCTCTCTCGGCAGCGGTACAGTGAGCATGGTCAACCTGCTGTGCATCCTGGGAGGGGATACATAAGGGTCCAGACGCTGCCTGGGAGGGGTCTTCGGAGGAGGAGAGGAGTCGGAGTCCAAGTGCGTGGCATGGCCCTACAGGCCATGGGGCCATGTGTGCATCAGTCCCAGGCACCTTTAGTCCTGGGGCTGCATCTTCAGCATTGGGCCCAGCACCTTTAGCTGGAGCCCGCTTCGAGGAGGAGAAGTCCCAGGGTGTCTCTCGCGAGGGAGAGAAGAGGAGGCCGGGGGAGGACCTTTCTGACGGACCGGTGAGAGTTCATGGTGAAGGAAGGGGCCCGGTAACTCTCTGGAGGGATTCTTCTATCCACCAAGGGCCTAGTAATGTGCTGCTGCTGGCACCTGTCCTTAAGTTCCAGACGCTAAGAGGTTCGGGGTCTGATAGATTCTGTGGCAGAGAGTCTCCCGATCGCATCTAGGAAAACAACCTGATTGATCGTCCGAGGATCACTTCGGCTGCTAGGATCCACTTGTAGGAGACTATCCGGGTGAGCTAAACCTACTCAGGGATAGAGTAGAGATTGTGATATCCATTTGTGCCTGGACTAACCTCCCAAACCTTGCTGTCCTGTCTCTCATCCACCATTTTCCTATCTGCTGAACATTGAGAAAATAAACTCAACGTTGGAGTTTAGAGTGGTGTGGACATTGGAATTACTTGGGGGGGAAAACAGAGACTTGTCCCTATACCCTAGGAGATGAGAACCAACTGATGGAAGAACCTAGTTGTGGGACCCAAATACATAACGCCGCTTAACCTCCTCAACCAGAAGGGTACGGGCATATCGTACGGTGTGCCCTTTTCCGGCAAGTGAGCCAAAGCAAGGGAAAAGGGTCCGTGTGCTACACAGGTATTTACGATGTGAATTGAAGAGCCGGGACATCTGCTTGCTTTCCTAATTACTCAAGCTTGCAAGTTTTGTTTTTTTAGGGTGCTGTGACGTGTAATGGGGTTAGATTCTGCTAATCCTATGAAAGTACTGATAGATAGGTTTGCTTTGAATATTAAATATGAAATAAATAGCATTTTTTTGTTAGTGTAGCTCCACTTTAAGTGTAGACAGTAAATGGTTGAAAAAGGCTGCAGAAGCTTATCAGCAAAAAATTATGAAAGGCGAAAACGGTAATTTCTGGAAAAAAAAAAGACAACTGTTTATGATACACAGTGTTTGGCAAACGAAATGTCATCCAGATAGTGTTTAGATCTACTTTGCAGTGTTGCCATTTTCCACTATCTCCTAAGAAAATAAAAGCTTTCAATATATCTTAGATTTATGTTATCACGTTAACAAAGAAATTTGATTTGAAAAGCGTGCATTTTCAATCAACTGAGATAGCAAGTAAGTGATAATACTTTAATTCCAAAGATTCTGCCACTTCTGTATTGAAAGTAGAAATGAACTTTTTTAAAGTTATCAACGAGATGATACACTTGGCATGCTTTATTTCTATTACGGAACCTTTCCAATCATTTAGCTAATATTACAGAATAGACAGATTGGACAAAATAGATCTCAACCGTTTGACAGTGAACACACCGTTCTACTGTTTTCATGACCGTATCTCAATCCCACAAAGCAAAAAATTGACAGCCACTGAAATTAAATTATAACTAGCAAAGGAAATGTGCACATGGGCAATTCACTACACAGAATTAAAAAAGATTCCAGCATTTGATCCACATAGTCAGCAGCAATAAATCTAAAGGCAAAAATTGAATATATTGCAGCTTACCAGTCCAGTTCTTAGATGTGGCGGCTGCATTTGTTTTCTTTTTTCAGACTAAGCACATTTTCAGCAAACATTAAAAAGACTCGATCTGACCAGGAATGCAATGTTATCACTTTCTATGAGCTGTACTGAAATCAAAACAATGTTCTTTCCGTAAACGAATTGCCCACTGCCCACTTTAGAAAGGGCACAATCGGGCATTGGCGGCTCCGGCACACATGCGCCGGAGTGACGTCACGCGGCCCCGGCCAGTCACAGAGCCAGAGTTCGCAGCCCCAGAAGGAAGAGGGGTGAAGATGGACGCTTCCAGCCAGTGGGGACAGCGGTGACATCGCAGGCTTCGGTTTCAGGTAAGTGACACATAATGGGCTACTATGCGATGCATAGTAGCCCATTATGCTTTACCTTTGCAGGGATATAAAGAGGTAGTAAAACCCATCAGGGTTTACTTGCTCTTAAGCCTAGTGCAAACGGGCCACATTTGGAGGGGCATCGGCCGGTTGAATAGAAACCGGTCAACATTCGGCCCATGTGTACGGGAGTCGGTCCGTCAGAAGCAGGCTGTTCTGCCGGATTCTGTCGAAGGGTCATGACTGAAAAAGGTCTGCCGGCCATCTCCCGGTCAGCGCAGCACAAGGAGCCAGTCAGTTCATATTCTGACGAGAAGCATGCTGATAGGAGGAAAAAGCAAATTGACAAGGAGATGACCTCAACAGCATGCCACTTCTCTTTTCACTGTCAGTCAAAGATGGGGGCAGGTTCACAACGACATAAACCAGGGGTGCTTTTGAAGAGCGAGGGCCACTTAAGTGATTTGGTAACCGGTTGTGGGCCACAATGAAATAAAATGGATAAAGCATAATGAACCATTTTCTCCTGCAGCTGCTCAATGCCGGCAGGAGGGAGAGGAGGAGAAGCCGGGTTCAAAAGAAAAATGAAGAGGATCGGTTCCTGTATATGCTGCCCCCTGTCCAAGTATAAGACAGTATGTGACAGGGAGGCCGCACACGCCCCGTGGAGCATGGGGTGGGGTCGCCATTGCAACCCCTGACACTACACCAGTGGTTGGGGTTGTGTGATAAAAACACATTTCAACGATGGGGTTTTACAGCCCCCCCCCAAACCGCAAATGTAAATGAGCCCCTGCTGTCCTAAACCCCATATAAGGCTGCTTTACCCACACTGTGGGTGCAGCAAAGTGCACCTGCGGCGTTCTTGCGGGTTAGTTGTGCTTTGTCATAGACTTCTCTTATGTCTTGCGGGTGTGATGCATTCAGAAGTTTTGATGCGCTTTCAGAAATCACACCAAACCCTCAGGATATAATAGAAGTTTATGGCTCAGTGCAGCTAACCAGCAAGTGCACTGCGCTGCACCTGTGGATCAGTGTGAAAGCAGCCTAATAGTTGTTAAAGTGGAAGTAAACCCTCCTATAATTTTCAGGCAAGGAAGCTGCCATCTTGGCCTCTGTTTAATCTTCAACTGCCATGATGCTGCACATGTGATCAGTTATGACACCAGCCATTGGATGGTTTGACAGTTTGGTTGAGAGCACAACCAATGGGACAGTTGGCATTCCCGGCATGCCGGGAATGTAACTCATTTTTTAAACTGTTAACTCGATGGGTTTACTTCCGCTTTAACCCTTTTATAGGTGCTAATATGCCCATTGCTAAACCACAGTGTATGTTTTGTTTAATACACGGATCTTCTTTTTCTCTTCCAGCCTCTGCTGGCATCGCTCTCTGTCTCCAGGCTGCTAGAAAGGTCCCAGGCGAAGTGCGCTTGGTATCACTCTGCCTAGGACAGGAGCTGGTGCTACAGAGGAAGCATCAGCTTATGTGGCTCTTGCTCCCTCCGTGGCTGTCTGCTTCCTCCGCCGCCGGCGCTTTCTCGATACACTCTGATGCTCTGGGATGGCAGGGCAGCAAACCCAGATCGCGATCAACGGGTTGCCAACCTTTGGTATGCTCTTCCCTGGTTTGAGGTCGAAGGCCACATCAGAGGGCTCTGAGGACCACATGTGGCCAATGGGCCACAGGTTGAGCACTCCTGGCCTAGACTCACAGGAAGTGGGTTGAACAATGCTGGCTATCGGATTGAGAACAGCTAGTCGTCGGAAAATAAAAACGGGGCAATCTACGGCTTGAAGCCAGCACAAACTGGTTTTGTTATTTTATTTTTTGTATCTTTAAATGGAATATTCCTTTTTTTTTTTTTTCTTTTACGTTGGCTGGAGTTTTGCTCTACAATATAAAAATTCCTTAAGCCCCGTTCGTACACACGGTCGGACTTCCATCGGACTTTTCCATGGATTTTTGTCCGAACAGGGTTGGTCGGGAACACCAATAGCATACACACGCTCAGACTTTTCTGCAAACTTTCCCAAAACTTTTTGCAACATCACATGGTTTTTCTGCTCTTTTCTGCTCTTTACCGCCACCCTTTGGTCAACTTCTGCTATTGTTGGTTGATTTTAACATTAGTTGTTTTGTCCATCGGACAAAAGTCCTATGGTTTTCTGTACACACGGTCGGACTTTGCTTCATCTGACTTTTGTTGGGCAAAAGTTTGTCCGTTTGCAGACCCAACTTTTGTCCGATGAAAACAAGAAAAAAGCAAAAAAAGTTTGTCCGATGGAGCGTACACACGGTCGGATTGTTGGTCCATCTTGCTCAAAATGAAGTTTATTGGCCAAAAGTCCGACCGTGTGTACGGGGCTTTAATCTCTGGATTTGGTGAGTTTTATTGAAAATGGGCAGGAGTTCTTGACATTTGGATGGGATTTGCACATCTGGGTTAAGCTTTGATGGATCAGGGAAGAATTCAACTTTTTATTTTTTACATTTCATATTGCTGCCTATTGGGGAGATTTTCCCACACTTTTTTTTCGTTCTGCTAACCCTTCAAGAAGTAACATGAACAGCAGTGCAGAATGGATTCTTTGTAGTTGAACACTAGAGGAGAGAAACAGGAATTTCCTTGGTTGTCACCGGGATGGGAAGTGAGGTGAAATCTTCCCAGTGGGGACACAGAAACCAATAAAGGCAGCTCCTGTCCAAAATGAAATAAAAATTCAATGTGAAGTCTCTGTTATTTTGGATTTGAATTGATAAGGTCGTGGTGTATGTGGGCGAGTCTCTGAAACAAACAATTTTTGAACATAAAATTGTGAATAATTACTTTTTTTTTATTCTATGCATTTAAATGATCTTTTAATATGGAACCTTCAAAATGATCTAATCATAAACAGCAATTACATAAGGTAATAGAGTGAATTTTTTTGGGTTGTTAGTTGTGAGAGGGCAGCCAAGGCTACTTGGAGTTCTGTAAGTACTCTTCCAAACCCATTTCCCATCTCATCGCCATTCATAGTCATAATGACTTTGAATCCACCCTTGTTTGCTAAATGCCTCCTTAGTCAGCACATTTAATGAAAATTGCGGTGAAACAATACTTAGTGTTCTTATATTCTTAATCATACATTACTGTACAATGTTTTTCCCTTTCTCTGGCTGGATACAATATAGATAATAAACATCAGCTTTGTTGTCCTAAAGGGAATATATATAATCTTATCATTTTCTTATTAGGTGTATATTTACTGCTGATCTCAAGGTACATATAAAAGGCGCAAATAATGCAGCTTTGTAATCATTAATATGTAATTAAATATATTTTTTAATATGCATGCAGCATTGTAATGTGTATATGGTTTGGTATTAGCCTTTTGCAATCGCATATACTGCAGAACTCATACTGGGAGAGGGTAAAGCAGCACCAGGTGCCAGTCAGGTGTGCTGCAGTGCATGGGCCATGCTGACAGGAGTGATAGAGAGATGAGCTGTTCCTTTGTCCACTGTTCAGTCACAGGATGGAGGTGGGGAGGTGACATGAAAATAAAACTGCAACAGAGAAATATCAGGTCCCCTGCCCTGCCAGGCAGGACTGTGCTGTGTGCTAGAGCTGTGCAAATCTCAAGACCTGGATAGACAAGAATACAGATCTTTTGGAAGTTAAAGCTGCACTCGACGTATGATCTTTTGGCCCCTTTCACACTAGCGGACCGTATGTCCGCTTTTTCATCCATCCGTTTACGGATGAAAAAGGGACATACATTGGTCCCTATGAGATCGCGGGTGTCAGCGGATCTCCTCCGTGTCCGCAATGCTCCGTTTTTCTGAATAGAAAAATTCCTATTTTTCTATCCGTCTGCGGAGCGGATCGGATGAACACGGACAGACGGTCCGTGTTCATCCGATCCCCCCATAGGGGAGTGCAGAGATCTGACAGGGCGGTCCCTGCACAGTGTGCGGGTACCGCCCTGTTATCCGCCGGCTCAGCGGGGGATCAACGGAGCGATCCCCGCTGAGCAAGCAGAGGTTCACGGGGCGGATCATTACTGATCCGTCCCGTGTGAAAGGGGCCTAACTGCTTCCCGACCAGCGCACGACTGTATACGTCGGCAGAATGGCACGGTCAGGCATAAGGACGTATATATACGTCCCCTTTAAGAAGCGCCCGCTGCGAGCTCCGTAAGCCAGACCGCGGGTCCCGCGGACTCGATGTCCGCGGGGATACCCGCGATCGTCTCACGGTGAGGAAGAACAGGGAAATGCTGATGTAAACAAGCATTTCCCCAGTCTTCCTAGTGACAGGACAAGTGATCACAGCTTCCTGTATTCGGAAACGGTGACCAGTGTCGTGTCACACACAGCCCATCCCCCCTACAGTTAGAAGCACTCCTTAGGACACACTTAACCCCTTCATCGCCACCTAGTGGTTAACCCCTTCACTGCCAGTGTCATTTTCACAGTTATCAATGCATTTTTATAGCACCGATCGCTGTAAAAATGACAATGGTCCCAAAAATGTGTCAAAAGTGTCCGATGTGTCCACCATAAAGTCGCAGTCACGATAAAAATCGCAGATCACCACCATTACTAGTAAAAAAAAAAAATTGTTAATAAAAATGCCATAAATCTATCCCCTATTTTGGAGATGCTATAACTTTTGCGCAAACCAATCAATATACGCTTATTGCAAAAATATGTAGAATAATACGTATCGGCCTAAACTGTGAAAAAAAAATAGTTTTTTTATATATTTGTAGCGCCCTGCTCCTGTTGACCAGGCGCTCGTATGTAAATTTAGTGGGTTATCTGTTCTGTACTTAGTTCAGATTCAATATTATGGCTAAATTACCCTCTGCTCCAGAATTGGCTGTGTTGTGTGCAGTTCCACACTGTCGTCTGTAGGTGTCGTTGTCACCACAGGCCAGTGATGGAAGGACAACAGGCTAAGGTGTATTGGGTGTCCCTTTCCCTAGAAACAGCCCAGTGGGAGTGGTTGACCGCTGTGCATTCTGGTAGAGGATACTTAAGGGGCAGACGCCATATTTTTCTCTCTCTAACCTCATGGCCCACCTGGCCTAAGGTATGTGACAACTGCTCTTCTGCCTCGGGGCCTGCTGGCCTGAGGCTACGTGACTGCAAGTAGGCCCAGAAGCCTGTCTGAAGCCTACTGCTTCAGAGGTGGTCCTGTGCTGTCTTGCCTGCGGGAAGAAGCCGAGCAATTGAAGGATCCGAGGAAGGACTTATCTTGGAGAGGACCGAGCGAAAGGCTGGTATCTCAAGAGGAGCCTGGTGACTCAATTGGAGGATGCATCCTAACCAATCTACCTCACAGTATTGCCGGATGGGCTTAAAGTACTGTGTAGCTGTATTCGCTTGTTTATTACTGATCATCGAATCCTGTGGCAGAGGATTATACAAATAGTTATCGCTATCATCAAGTCTGTGGCAGAGACTTTGTCCGTGCATCATTCCGGCTGCTAGGCCAGTGAGAGAGGCCTATCCGGGTGAGCAAGATCCGCTGACAAGGAGTTGTATTTGTCTTCTGGATCTCAAGTTCCTCAGTGATCTGCACAAGGTATCTGAACTTTCCCCTAACCCTCCATCCCTCTACGGCTACAAGTTGTGTTAAATAAAAAGCATTGAGAAAAAGACTAAGTGACTGGTGAATGCATCTGTGGGCTCATTGCCCAATTTAGAGTAAGTTTGAATACATTGAACTGTGGGGTAACGGCAGGACCAAAAATAACCAGCAGCTCCTGGTAGTGCTACATATTTTTTGGGGATATTTATTATAGCAAAAAGTAAAAAATATAGATTTTTTTTTCAAAATTGTCGCTCTATTTTTGTTTATAGTGTAGGGTGACCAGACATCCCCGGTTTCAGGGGACAGTCCCTGGATTGAGGACACTGTCCCCGGACTAAGTCTGTCCCCGGATTGGATTTGAACAGGGGTTGGGGCAATTTCAAAGACAGTCAGTGCAGAATAAAAAAAAAAAATTCTGAATTACACACCTCCGCTCCGCTGCTCCTACTAGCTTAGGGGGGTGTATTTTTTTCTATTATCTGTTCCCCTTTCTGATGATCATGTGCTGGTCGGAGCGGAGGGAATATTTCTTCAGTTTCGGGTACATGTCCAATCAGCTCCGCTCGCATGTTCTTCTGCCTTGGCTCAAGTCCCGGCCAGCCGCCTGCCTGTTTATCTCCTTGCCTTCCC
The DNA here is from genome assembly GCA_029206835.1 of Rana muscosa. NCBI lineage: Eukaryota > Metazoa > Chordata > Amphibia > Anura > Ranidae > Rana > Rana muscosa. Next base: position 112,416,763 of record CM055118.1, read on the forward strand.
TGGAGGAGTGATCTTCCTCCGCACCCCACCCAGTAGTAGCCAGGGCCCGGAGAGTAAAACTTGAGAGGCTGCGAGGCGGGCGGCAACTGGCAAAGTCGCTGATTGCCGCCATTGCTAGTAAAAAAAAATATGTCCGCGGATTTCATTTAAAAAATCTAGTCACCTTATTATAGTGCACAAAATAAAAACTGCAGAGATGATCAAATACCACCAAAAGAAATCTCTATTTGTGGGGAAAAAAAGGACGTCAATTTTGTTTGGGAGCCACGTCGCACGACTGCACAATTGTCAGTTAAAGCGAGGCAGTGGCGAATTGCAAAAAGTGCTCTGGTCTTTGGCCAGCAAAATGGTCCGGGGCTGAAGTGGTTAAAGAACTATAGGCAAAACTTTTTCTTTCATTTTGGATAGAGTAAGAGAGGGTTATATTCCCGTCAGATTTTTTTTCACCATCTGTGTCCCATTGCAGAGATTTTCCTTCACTTCCTGTCCCATAGCCAAACAGGAAGTCAGAGGAAATCCCTGCAAATTAAGGGAATTCCTTGGGGCCCCCTAAGTCACCTTAATTAGTGTCCCCATTTGAAGATTTCCCCGCTATTACTTTTCTGGGGACAACCCAAAATTTGGGATTTTCTTTTACTTTCACTTTCAATGATAATAGTAAACAGGACAAATACAGAGGGTGAATCTCCTTAACGGGAGCACAGACAGCAATAAAAACTGACAAGTGTTCTAATCTCTCTCCACTCTATCCAATACAAAAAAAAAAAAAAGTTTTGCCTTTAGTTATACTTTAGGCCTCATGTACACTGCTGACGTTTAGGAGCAGTTGGGCATTTTTTTCAACTGCTCCTGAACTCTCCTCTATGTTATCTTATCAGTACACTGGTTCGTATATAGTCGTTTCTAGGCAGTTGTGTTTAGAGGCTTTTTCTTGAACCCAAAAAAATGCATTCAGAAGCTGTGTTTAGAGGCAGTTGAAGCGGCAAACGCGGCTAAACGCAGCAACTCGCGTTTAGCAGTGTTTTGTTTACAGACGTTTTTCATTTTAACAAAAAAATAAATATATATTTTTTTTCAAATGCTTCTAGACACAGACGCAGCTAAACGCGGCATGTAAACGTGGCTAAACGGCCGTTTTTAGACACTGGTTTCTAGCTGTCAAGTTAAATCGTTCAGGAGAGGTTGAACAACGTCACGTGTACATGAAGCCTAAACTGCATCCATTCATTGGTCCAGTTTGGAAGGCTAACATTCATTTAGGTCAGGGGTTCTCAACCTGGAGTCCATGGGTCTGTAAGTGGTCTATGGATGGGTTTTGAGCACGACTTTGCGAGGCAACTTGGACACGACTTGAGAGTGAACCACAGCGTGACTTGGAGCGACTTAAAGTCGCCTCCAGGACATGCTTTCCCCTGTGTTTGGTATGAATCATGAGGGGGAACTCCACGCCAAATTTTAAATAAAAAACCGGCATGGGTTCCCCTCCAAGAGCATACCAGGCCCTTAGGTCTGGTATGGATTTCAAGGGGAACCCCCTACGCCGAAAGAACGGCGTGGGGATCCCCCCAAAATCCATACCAGACCCTTATCCGAGCACGCAGCCCTGCCGGTCAGGAAGGGGGGTGGGGATGAGCGAGCGCCCCCCCCTCCTGAACCGTACCAGGCCACATGCCCTCAACATGGGGGGTGGGTGCTTTGGGGCAGGGGGGCGCCCTGAGGCCCCACGACAACCCTGGCCGTTGGTTGTCGGGGTCTGCGGGCGGGGGGCTTATCGGAATCTGCGAGCCCCTTTTAATAAGGGGGACCCCAGATCCCGGCCCCCCACCCTATGTGAATGAGTATGGGGTACCCCTACCCATTCACTTGGGGGAAAAGTGTCAATAAAAAAAACACACTAGACAGCTTTTTAAAGTAATTTATTAGGCAGCTTCGGGGGTCTTCTACCGACTTCGGGGGTCTTCTTCCAACTTTGGGGTCTTCTACCGACTTTGGGGGGTCTTCTACCGACTTCGAGCCTCTTCTCCCGCTCTCCGGTTCTTGTCCCGTTTTCCGGTGCTTTCTGCCGGTCTTCATCGTCTTCTTCTTCCCTCTTCTCCGATGTTGCCTCAACGCTCTCTGCCACTATAATGCCGTGTGCGCGGAGCGCAACGACTTATATAGGCATGGGGCGTGGTCACCGGGTGACCCCACCTCTTATGACGTCACAGTCCCATCATGATTCGGGTGGTGATGACATAAGGGGCGGGGTCACATGGTGACATCACCCGGTGACCACGCTCCATGCCTATATAAGTCATTGCGCTCCACGCACACGGCATTATAGTGGCAGAGAGCGTCGAGGCAACATCGGGCGGAGAGAAGAGGGAAGAAGACGACGATGAAGACAGAAGGCAGAAAGCTCCGAAGAGCGGGAGAAGAACCGGAGAGCGCGGAGAAGGCACCGGAGAGCGGGAGAAGAGGCCCGAAGTCGGTAGAAGACCCCCGAACTCGGAACAAGACCCCCGAAGTCGGTAGAAGACCCTGAAGTCGGAAGAAGACCCCCGAAGTCGGTAGAAGACCCCCGGAGCTGCCTAGTAAATTACTTTAAAAAGCTGTCTAGTGTGTTTTTTTATTGATACTTTTCCCCCAGGTGAATGGGTAGGGGTACGATGTACCCCATACTCATTCACATAGGCTGAGGGGCCAGGATCTGGGGGCCCCCTTATTAAAAGGGGCTCGCAGATTCCGATAAGCCCCCTGCCCGCAGACCCCGACAACCAACGTCTAAGGTTGTCGGGAAGAGGCCCTTGTCTGGGGACAAGGTGCTTTGGGGTGGGGGGGCCACAGGGCGCCTCCCTGCCCCAAAGCACCCACCACCCATGTTGAGGGCATGTTACCTGGTATGGTTCAGGAGGGGGGGCGTCGCTCGTCCCCACCCCCCTTTTGCCGTTTTTTTATTTAAAATTTGGCGTGGAGTTCCCCCTCATGATTCATACCAAATACCAGCTCTGTGGGAGGGAGGGAGGGGTTTGCCTTAGAGCCGGTTCACAGAGGGGCGACTTCCTGTAAAGTTGCCTCACTATGAATGGGGATCCGACTTGGAGGCGACTTCCATTGAAATCAATGGGTACAAGTCGCCTAGAAGTCGGATTAAAGTCGTACAGGAATCTTTTCTGAAGTCGGAGCGACTGCAGTAGTGTACATTAAGACGGCTCCATTCACTTCCATTACTTTTCTAAACCGCGCGACTTGGGGCGACTTGAAGTCGGATCCCAGGACGCCCCTGTGTGAACCGGCTCTTAGTGGGTGTGTGAGGGTCAGATAAAAAAATAACATTCACATTCATTATACATTCCTCCCCCTTTACCCTATCTATGGTTGCCTATGGAAAGAAATGAAAGAAAACGCACCCTTATGCCGCATACACACATACGTTTTTAATGTCATTTTAAAAAACGAAGTTTTTCTCGACGTGATTTTTCTTGTTTCCTCTCAAGCCTGTCTTGCATACACACGTTCATGGAAAAAAAAACGCTCGAGCAAAGCGCAGTGACGTACAACACGTACAACGGCACTATAAAGGGGAAGTTCCGTTCGAATGGCGCCACCCTTCATGTTAGTAAAGTTTGTTGAGCGGCATCTCGCACTTTTCAGCCTCGTGCTTTTCAGTCCGTTACAGCGTGATGAATGTGCTTTCTCCATTACGAACGCTAGTTTTACCAGAACGAGCGCTCCCGTCTCATACTTGATTCTGAGCATGCGCGTTTTTTTTCCCCTCGTAAAAGCATACACACTACCGTTTTTCACAACGTTAAAAAGAACGACGTGAAAAACGACGTGAAAAAATAGAGCAGGTTCTCATTTTTTTTAAGCCATTTTTTAAGTCGTTAAAAATGCTCTGGAGCCTACACACAATCGTTTTTAATGCCCAATTTAAAAAATTGCATTTTTAATGTTGTGAAAAACGGTAGTGTGTATGCGGCATAACACTTCTTATAGCACTAACCGCTAAGCATGTCTCGAATCATTGTTAGCCCATGCTTGCCATTTACTTATTTTAAATTGGTCTCTGCACAACCACCATGCTGTACCACTCCATAATTGCAAGCGCTAGTTCTCATTTTCCAATAGTAGCAGTAGTAGTAGATCTGAGTAGAATTACAATTATTTTGTTTAATTTGCACAAGATGATTGTATTTCACTTTTGTAATGAGTAGCCATTACTTTTTGCATGAAAAGGAATGAGTATTTTTGGTTAAAGGAGAAGTACAGCCAGAGATCGTTTCGCTGTACATCTCCTGTGGATCATATGAGTGCAGTTCGTTCTGCACCCCTGTACCCATTTTCAGCTGTTGGCTGATGTCACAGAGCCGGTCCAGATCGTGACAATGAAGTCGGGATACGCCCACATGCCTGGACCGGCATCCAGCTCAGCCCTTTCAGGGAGCCGTTGAGAGCCGATCCCGCCCCCCTCCACAGCCTCCCGCTCCAGTGAGCGAGGCAGGGGCAGAGCGATGCGGAGGCAGTCAGCAGTTCTCTGCTAAGCGAGCCCTGAGAACCGATCGATCGGTGGTGTTTGATGGCTTAGGCCCCATGCACACGAGACGCAGGTGCAAACTCTGCTGAACACACGTTTTTAAACGCTGAAACCGGCGCTTATAAACGCGCGTTTTGCCGCGTTTGCGGCCGCGTTTAGCGTTGTTTAACCGCGTTTGCGTTTATAAGCGTTTCATCATAGACCCTCCCTAAGCTCAAAAAAGAGTACATTTTAACCATTTCAGCCCGTTTGTGAGACCAGAGTGAGTAGCAGCAGCTGAGAGAGCAGCAGTGTACTTGTATTTAGCGTATCACTTGCCACATCATCTGCCACAAGTTGTGGATTGTCCACTTGCCACGTCACCTGCCACGTCACCTGGCCACATCACCTGGCCACGTCACCTGGCCACGTCACCTGCCACAAGTTGTGGATTGTCCACTTGCCACGTCACCTGGCCACATCACGTGCCACGTCACCTGCCACAAGTTGTGGATTGTCCACTTGCCACGTTACCTGGCCACGTCACCTGGCCATGTTACCTGCCACGTCACCTGGCCACGTTACCTGCCACGTCAGCTGGCCACGTCACGTGCCACAAGTTGTGGATTGTCCACTTGCCACGTCACCTGCCACGTCACCTGGCCACGTCACCTGCCACAAGTTGTGGATTGTCCACTTGCCATGTCACCTGGCCACATCACGTGCCACGTCACCTGGCCACGTCACCTGCCACAAGTTGTGAATTGTCCACTTGCCACGTCACCTGCCACGTCACCTAGCCATGTTACCTGCCCACATTACCTGCCACGTCACCTGCCACAAGTTGTGGATTGTCCACTTTCCACGTCACCTGGCCATATCACGTGCCACGTCACCTGCCACAAGTTGTGAATTGTCCACTTGCCACATCACCTGGCCACGTTACCTGCCATGTCACCTGGCCACGTCACCTGCCACGTCACCTGGCCACGTCACCTGCCACAAGCTGTGGATTGTCCACTTGCCACGTCACCTGGCCATGTCACCTGGCCACATCACCTGACACAAGTTGTTGATTGTCCACTTGCCACGTTACCTGCCACAAGTTGTGGATTGTCCACAATGCAATGCAAGCAATTACAGTTTTCTTTTATATTTTTTAATAGTTTTTCATCATTTGCCATAATTTTTGAGATTTCTAATGTTAAAAAATAGGTCACCTTTAGAAACGCTTATAAACGCAAACGCGGCAAAACGCCGGTACCGCGTTTAGCCGCGTTTAGCAGTGTTTAGCGTCTGAAACGTGGAAAACTTTTGCGTCTGAACCCATTTTTTTGCTTCTGGAAAAACGAGGTTAAACGCAACTGTTTGTAAACGCCAAAAAACGAGAGTGTGTGCATGGACACATAGGATAACATTGAATGGGTTCAGGAGCAGTTGAAAAAAGCGTCCAACTGCCTCTGAACGTGCGTTCGACAGCAAATAACAGCGTCTCGTGTGCATGGGGCCTTAGTTCTCAGTGTTAGAGCTGGCAGGGACAAATGCTGCATCCACCTAGGTAAGTATAATTCTGCAAAAAAAAAAAAAGTCCATACTTCTCTTTTAAGATTGTTTACTTTATTCAAGTTTTGTATGTGTCACATATGTATGAGGTAATCAAATTTTAATGATTAAAAGTACATATATTCATTGCATGCAAAGTTGTGTTTATGCAAATATTTTTGGGGAGGGGGCCATTGGCTTTCGTTCTCATTCTTAAAGGGGTCTGTGACTCAAAAAAAGTTTAAGAACCACTGATTGAAGTAGTCAGCACTACTACAGTGATCTTTGCAATCTTCCAAGTCCTGTATGTGGTGGAGATTAGAATGTCGCAGCTCCTCCTCCACCTCGTCCAATCAGGCCACATCATTATTGAAAAAGATACAAGGCATTCTGTGATTGATGGCAGTGGCATGTGAGAGACCTTCTGTGGTCAATATGCAGTGGAGCAGCCGCTTAGCGTGTGGTGCGGTCCCAGTTTCCTGTGTGCATTAAACATCCACAGGACTGTGTCTGTGTCCCGGCTCCCGAATGAATGGAAGCAAGCAAACATTCATTGATGGGCACTGGTAGGCTGCATTGATGGGCAATGGTAGGCTGCATTTGATAAGCGCTGGTGAGGCTGCATTTGATAAGCGCTGGTGAGGCTGCATTTGATGGGCGCTGGTGAGGCTGCATTGATGGGCGCTGGTGAGGCTGCATTTGATGGGCGCTGCTGAGGCTGCATTTGATGGGCGCTGGTGAGGCTGCATTTGATGGGCGCTGGTGAGGCTACATTTGATGGGCACTAGTAGGCTGCATTTGATGGGCGCTGGTGAAGCTGCGTTTGATAGGCGCTGTTGAGGCTGCATAAATGGGCGCTGGTGAGGCTGCATTTGATGGGCGCTTGTGAGGCTGCAAATAACCACTTCAGCCCCGGAAGAATCTACCCCCTTCCTGATCAGAGCACTTTTTGTGATTCGGCACTGTGTCGCTTTAACTGACAATTGCGGTGTCGTGCGACGTTGCACCCAAACAAAATTTACGTCCTTTTTTCCCCACAAATAGAACTTTCTTTTGGTGGTATTTGATCACCTCTGCGGTTTTTATTTTTTGCGCTATAAACAAAAAAAATCGCAATAAGCGTATATTGATTGGTTTGTGCAAAAGTTATAGCGTCTACAAAATAGGGGATAGTTTTATGGCATTTTTATTATAATTTTTTTTTTATTAGCAATGGCGGCGATCAGCAATTTTTATCGTGACTGCGACATTATAGCAGACACATCGGACACTTTTGACACCATTTTGGGACCATTGTCATTTATACAGCGATCAGTGCTATAAAAATGCACTGATTACTGTGTAAATGTGACTGGCAGTGAAGGGGTTAACCACTAGGGGGCGAGGAAGGGGTTAAGTGTGTCCTAGGGAGTGATTCTAACTGTGAGGGGGCTGGGCTACGAGTGACACGACAGTGATCACTGCTCCCGCTCACAGGGAGCAGTAGATCACTGTCCTGTCACTAGGCAGAACAGGGAAATGCCTTGTTTACAAAGGCATCTCCCCGTTATGCCTCTCCGTGACACAATCGCGGGACACCGGTGGACATTGAGTCCGCGGGTCCTGCGGGCACGATCACGAAGCCTGCGGCGCGCACGCGCGCCCACAATGCCACGATTTAAAGGGGACGTACCTGTACGCCCATTTGCGCAGCCGTGCCACTGTGCCGATATATATCGTCGTGCGCTGGTCGGCAAGCGGTTAATGGGCACTGGTAGGCTGAATTGATGGGCGCTGGTGAGGCTGCATTTGATGGGCACTGGTGAGGCTGCATTTGATGGGCGCTGGTGGGCTGCATCTGATGGGCGCTTCATTAAAAAGGTGGGGTTTACATGGGCAGGGAAAAGGGGGTGGAGTCAGGGGTGAAGCCAAGGGGGGGGGGCGGCAAAATCACGTTTCTCCTAGGGTGTCAAAAATCCTTGCACCAGCCCTGCATCCAGGACCTCCCCATGTTACAGTGCTTAGACCTGAGTGGGCAGTCGTAAGGCCCGAATGCTCATATATGAGAGGCAGTTATCTCATCCACTTATGGAAGCCCCACACAATCCGACACAAGAGCTTACGCAGAGTGGGGTCCTACAGTAGCAAGCATAAATACCTTGTTGGGGGGGGGGGGGCGCTATCAGGAGGCGCTGCCACTTTGAACTGAATTGTCAGGAGACAATGTGAAGTCCCATGAAAAATTACTTTAAGGAAAACAGCAAAAAAATGCTCAAACTATCCGCTCACTGGAAATACACTTTTCTTCCCCTTTAACGCCAACTCTAATGTTTTTAGTGTTTTTTTTTTTTTTTTATATCCATATGTAAGTCATCAGTTATTTGCCATGTGCAGGGCCCACAGAAATATAAGCATCACCCATTCCGGTCTTTAGGTAATACATCCTCGTTTGAACTGAAGATAGTCTCGAAAGGGAGAATGAGTAGGCAAGAAATGAAAATAATCTGGAAAACTCTATTAGGAAGTGTTTAATAATCTGTGCTTTATATGCAATGGCACACTTCTTCCATTTGCACCCAAATAACTGTCTGCTGGCATAGGCTTTTCCATGAAAGCAGTTACTCCTGTTGCCTGTTTTATCCTTGCTGAATTATATTAATTCCCTGGAGCATAAGGGCAGCCGACCCCCACTCTCAGTGACGCATGACCAGCGGCAGCATGTTATCGCTGGGTCCGTACCTCATCTCCCTGTTATAATGAGCTACATTTCTGAATCGGCGAAGAAGTCTTTCCTACTTGGCTCCCAGCGAAGATGCTGATCGTGTAACCCGTCGGATTATCCTTTCAGCAATTCACCGCGTGCACGTTCCTAATTAGTGCTAGACTGCTGTTTGATTCTCTTGCTTTATTGCTTTTGTGTCGCTCTAATAAGTCTCACTCTCCCCTGCTTGTGTTTGCCATTCCCAGCAGTTGAAATCAGCCTTTTTAATTGCGCGAGCCTAGAAGATGTCTCTCACCGCCTCTGATTATCTCCCTCCCACAATACAAGTCGGCAGAGCAGACTTTGAGCCCGAGGCAGCTCAGTATCACGTCTGCTCCATCAAGGCTCGCATGAACAGCCGTAGAACTCGGATCAGCCCAGATCCTCTTTAGCTTGCCCGCTGTCGCCGACTCCACTAGGCCCATCCCGGCCCGTGGAGGACAGATACTGCTAGGCCTAAGGCAGTAATGTGGGGAATAGCTATCCACTCGAAAAAAAGCAGGCACCCACAAAAATCTGTCAGTCATGGTGGCAGATGCCGAAGCTGCTGGCCCGTAGGTTAACTAGGAGAACAGAAAGATTCCCATTTACTTGTAGAACTTAACAGACACAGAACGGTTATACATTTATGCATTTGGTCTGAACTGGCAATCTGCTTTTGTTTTTCTGGTATTTCCGTTACTGCAAAGTTTGTCTACTGATTCTCTGACAGGAAAAATGAACACCATTTGGACCCTTACAGCAATATGTTACATAGTTACATAGTTACATAGTTACATAGTAGGTGAGGTTGAAAAAAGTCCATCAAGTCCAACCTACGGTATGTGTGTGATTATATGTCAGTATTACATTGTATATCCCTGTATGTTGTGGTCGTTCAGGTGCTTATCTAATAGTTTCTTGAAAACATCAATGCCCCCCGCTGAGACCACCGCCTGTGGAAGGAAATTCCACATCCTTGCTGCTCTTACAGTAAAGAACCCTCTACGTAGTTTAAGGTTAAACCTCTTTTCTTATAATTTTAATGAGTGGCCACGTGTCTTGTTAAACTCCCTTTCGTGAAAAAGTTTTATCCCTATTGTGGGGTCACCAGTATGATATTTGTAAATTGAAATCATATCCCCTCTTAAGCGTCTCTTCTCTAGAGAGAATAAGTTCAGTGCTCGTAACCTTTCCTCATAACTAAGGTCCTCAAGTCTCTTTATTAGTTTTGTTGCCCTTCTTTGTACTCGCTCCGTTTCCAGTTCATCCTTCCTGAGGACTGGTGCCCAGAACTGGACAGCATACTCTAGGTGCGGCCGGACCAGAGTCTTGTAGAGCGGAAGAATTATCGTTTTATCTCTGGAGTTAATCCCCTTTTCTCTTTCAGTCATGGACAAACACAGCTCCTTTATTCTTGACCTTAGGGTTTATATGCCGTCTATCAGGAGAGGACTAGGCAGATATGTTAAACAGTTAAAAACATGTAACAGCAAAGCTGAACAGTACAGCTCAGGAGGCGGTCCCTCTGGCTATAACCCCTCACCCTACAGTCAGCAGCTCCCTGTTGGGACCATTGGTCCGGGAGATTTTTTGCCTTTTTCTACTTTTTGATCCTGAGATCTACTATCAACTGCCGACTGGGTGACAGGCTGGATAATCTAGATCCTTGTAGTCTCCCCAGTCCGGCCATCGAGCGTGAGTAGACCTTTAGCTACGCACTGGGTCGGCCACGACATACCCCATTGCTCCAGGGGTGGCCGGTGAGCTATATGCTATATGCTCCGGGGCACACATATGACCAGGCTACTGCTGTCCGAGTCACAGTGGGCCGTGGCCGACAGCCACTTCGTACTGCTCGGGTGATGGGTCTGTCCAGAATGCGTCCAGCAGTCCCCGCAGGACGGGTAAGTAGGGTTCCACCTGTTTCGGCAGGATGGAACAGCTGGGCATTCCTGGGGCGGTCGATTAGTGGGTCCCTCACTCTCCCTTTCTTCTCTCCCTGTCCCTTCCCCCCTCCCCATGCATCTGTGGTGGCTTGGCTGCACTGGGTGTAGGGTCCGTTCTCCATTAGAAACAATCAGCGGCCATTTTGGCGGAGCCGGCACCATTTTCTTGTAGCTGCGCTCTTTTTCCTGAGGCAGCCGGCGGCCATTTTCTTGTAGCCTCAGCTTAGTTTTTGGCCTCTAGCGCTGGGAATGTCTTTCTGAACGGCGCGAACAGCACAGAACACCTCAGACGCAGGAGAACACCTCAGGCACAGGCAGTGCAGGAGAGAGAGCGGACTGCAGCGCTGTGCAGTACCTGGGTCAGGGTGGTGAGTCCTTTGGGGGGCCCCTCGGTCTGTAGCAGCTAGGAGGGTGGACCTTTTGTGTACCTTGCCTTTAGTCCCTAAGTGGCTGTCAGGCGTGTGTGGGTCAGAATCGACTTCTTGGATTACCGTAAGTTGCTGGCTCAGCAATAAAACAGTTAAGCCTCGTACACACGGCCGGTTTTCTCGTCAAGAAACGACAAGAAAACTGCCGGGAGAGCTTTCTTGCCGAGAAAACCGTCCGTGTGTACGAGGCTTTCAGGTTTCTCGTCAAGAAAACTGGCCAGAATCTCGACGAGAAAAATAGAGAACCTGCTCTCTATTTTCTCGTCGAGATTCTCGTCGGCCTGTTTCCCGACGAGAAACCCGAGAGTGTGTACGCTTACCTATCGCCGTGGAAACCTGCGCATGCTCGAAATGACTTTGACGCATGCGCGGTAGCTTCCTAGGCATAGGTAGGGTGTAGCAAGATGGCGACGGCGGCATTGAATGTGACGAGCGCATGCTCGTCGTAGTCGATGACGTCACCGCGTTCGTTCCATTCAAAAGAACGACGGTTCTTTTGAATCGAGCGTGTGTACACTCGGCCGGGACAAGATTCTTGTCAAGAATCTTGTCAGGAAAAACAACGTTTTTTTTCCTGATGAGATTCTCGGCCGTGTGTACGAGGCTTAATGTAAATCCTGGTGCCTGTGTAGTACTTACGGTGTTCATAAATGTCCGACATTGATCGCTCCCTGCTGCAGCCCCTCACCTTGTGACCTACTACAGATTAGATCACTGGGAGGGGAGACTAAGCAAATGTTCCTCCTGCCTGCAACAGACTAATGACATTATCTCAGCCCAGGCAAAGTCACTCAAGGATGGTCCTTTAACAAAAAAAGGTACTATAAAGAAATATGTATTGTGATATGTCAAGAATTTTTTTAAGTGATTGTAAACCTATTTTTTTTATTTTGGAAATACCAAACGTGTTATACTTACCTGCTCTGTGCAATGGTTTTACACAGAGCAGCCCGATCCTCCTCTTCCTGGGTCCCCCGCAATATCTTCTGGCTCCTCCCCCTGCCAAGTACACCCCACAGTAAGCTGCTTGCTATGGGGGCACTCATGCGGGCTTAACCCTGAGCTGTGCTCTGTGTGTTTCTTGACACACAGAGTCTGGCTCGGCCCCACTCCTACTTTCTGATCACTGACTGTGATTGAGTGATTGCCAGCAGCAGAAGCCAATGGCTCCAACTGCTGCCTCTCTGTCCAGTGAGTAGAGAGAGAGCCGAGAGAGCCACTGCTCTTGTGCACAAAAAAACTTTAGCCTTTAGAACCACTTTAATGCAGAATGAAAAGTTACTAAAAGGTCCACTTTAATAAAGTTGTGTATTTCTTTTACAATAATGGAAAACATTTTACAGAATACTAATATGCTTACCAGAATCCAAATTGATCATTGTCTTGCCATCCTCTAAACAACAGCACTGACTGGGAAAGGGAGGGCCAGTACCAAAGAGCCAATCAGTCTATGCTGTAAGCTTACAGGGAACAAAGTGACATGAGGAAATAGCAATGTGTTGCTGCTCCTTCATTGGCCAATCAACAGGGTGAAGGTAAGGACACATACAATATTCCTCATCTAGCAGAAGTGGATGGACATATATTTCTGCTCACATATTATATGTGAATTGTAACACTGTATTTAAGTTATTTAAAGTTATACACAAATTCTGCTGCTCTTCTATGCCAGGAAAGCCATTGTTTTGAATTGTAAGTTGGATAGACCCCCATTTTTGGTAGAGTGTTAGAAAGCTTTGATTAACTCTGTAATACCACTGTATGAAATGACTTACCGTATATATTCGAGTATAAGACTGGGAAAACTTATTGACTCAAGTATAAGCTAGTATAGAGAAATGCAGCAGCTACTGTAAGTGGAAAAGAGGGTCAACAATGCCCATCTGCAGCCTCACTGTGCCCATTTGCAGCCTCACTGTGCCCATTTACAGTCTCACTGTGCCTTACTGTGCCCATTTCCAGCCTCACTGTGCTTCACTGTGCAGCCTCACTGCAGCCTCACTGTGTCCATTTGCAGCTTCACTGTGCACATTTGCAGCCTCACTGTGCCCATTTGCATCCTCACTGTGCCCAGTCTTAACTGCAGTCGGCGGCTGTCCAGTGTAACAAAGCCCCGCCTCCTCCTCATCCGTGAGAGAACACTGATTCAGTTTCCCAGCAGTGTGTCAGTGTTCATATGTTCCGTCTATCATGGACGAGGAGGAGGCGGGGCTTTGTTACACTGGACAGCCGCCGACTGCAGTTAAGACTGCATGTCATAGCACCGGGAGATCAGGTACATGACTCATGGCTGCAGATGGGCACAGTGAGGCACGGAGACTCGAATATAAGCAGAGGGGGGCTTTTTCAGCATAGAAAAATGTGCTGAAAAACTCGGATTATACTCGAGTATATATGCCTCTCTCATGGGTGCCCAAAGTAGTTCCATAAGGCGTGGGACATTTGGCTTGACTCAACCTCCACCACTGTGGCTAGATCTGACCCTGATGGTAGTGGAACTCTCTAATGTTGCCTAATGTTTATATCTGACCTATGTGTTTGTTTTATGATCAGGATATTTCCCTCATAGCCCCTTCCGAACTCATGGCCATTCCTTTGGTGGTTTAGCTATTACACGTTATCTGTAAAAGCTGTACTTCTTCCATCCCAACCTTGGACTCTACACTCGCTTGTGGATGTCTTTGCTATGACCTAATGTAACTGATAATACTGAATGATTTAGGCCCCTTTCACACTGGGGCGGGCAGGTGCGGTTGCGGTATAGCGGCGCGATTTTCAGCGCCGCTATACCGTCGTTATCACCGCGGTATGCGGCCGCTAGCGGGGTGAATTTAACCCCCGCTAGCGGCCAAAAAAGGGTTAATACCGCCCGCAAACCGCGGCTATTGCCGCGGTTTGCGGGAGGTATTACCGCGGTGTCCCATTGATTTCAATGGGCAGCCGCGGTAAAGGAGCGGTGAACACACCGCTCCTTCACCGCTGTAAAGATGCGGCTAGCAGGACTTTTGGAGCGGTCCTGCTAGCGCACCGCTTCAATGTGAAAGCCCTCAGGCTTTCACACTGAAGACTGCAGGGCAAGATTTTTTCAGGCGGTATAACAGCGCTATTATTAGCGCTAAACCGCCTGAAAAACGTGCCAGTGTGAAAGGGGCCTAAGAGATGTTGTCTTACTATATGTGAGCCTTGTGAGGTATGCCTGAGCTGTTGTTTTTCTCGTTGTGTTTGGACTGTTATGCCCTGAGCTGGGTAATTTCCAAAGGCTCTGTTTTATACACTATTTTTGAAATTCAATAAATACAATTTAAAAAATAAAATAAAAAGTGATTCACAAATTTACCAATATTTGTAATTTTTGAACTTGCATTTTTTAATGCAACACACACAAAAAAAAAAGAATGAACAAAACAAATACAAAAAATAAAAGTAAAATAATAATTGTTAAAAAATAAAAATAATAAAAAAAAAGTCAGCAGAGAGAGACTAGTTAAAGGGAGCGGGGTAAGAAGAAAATGAGGGCTGATTAGGTTTAACTAAGGGTTAATAAGGAGTTAAAACGCTATCTCGCTGCTTTGCAGCACTCATAACTATGGGCTTTGCCACACCTGATAATACTTCTGTCTGCTATACATCCAGTTTGGCAAGCTGCTTCTCCATTTAAGAGTCCCCTAGGGACTGTACACGTAACCCACAGGTGAAAAGGGAAGGCAGATGCATTAAGTGCAACTTTTAAATGCAGCTTAATAGGTTCAATGGTAAACTTTAAATCTGTACACTATTTTGGGTGTTTTTTTACCACAAGACTGGATTATTGTGTGCAGATCATGCATTTCCCATTAAAAATCATCAGACGAAATACCCAGAATGTGACATACAGCAACAGAAACTGTACTGAAATGCATTGCGTGTACATACCTTAAAAGGATATAAATGAGAAATAAAATGTAATTCTAGACAACACAGAATTCAGCTGAGCAAAGCTTTTTGAGATAAGTCCGCATTCACTATTGATGCTTTGTGGCTTTTGAAAGCAGATGAGCTGAGAAAAGCCATGTAACTTGTAACGGTTTTATGCTTTGGTGACATCTTACTATCTGCATAGAAAAAGGGGCTTTTTCAGTAAAAGAGGAAGAAAGGAGGACATTAGTGCTGTAAATAAAGGGGTTATGGAAAAAATTATTTGTGAGCCTGTGTGCTTAAAGCAGTAATAAACAGTCATGTTTAATGCCGTTTAGGAGATATTCACACTGGCTGGAGTTAAGTACTTTGCGTTCAGGGCACACAGGGTGCATGTGCTGCGTTCGTGACTCCCACACACATGTGCTGGACAGACGTCATCGGGGCACTGCCATTCAAATGGCCGGACAGTGCAAACCTGGAAGGAAGCCAGGGCATAGATGGAAGCACTGTCAAGTAAAGCCCTCCTCTCTGGTGGTCTTTACTTGACAGGTCAGTCTGCCATATTGTGCTAGCATGAGATTCGCACTAGCACATTATTATTTAATATTATATAACACAGCAGGGGGCCTATTTTGTAAAGTCTTGGTAGCAGCGTTCACTACAGCTTTAACCCCTTTCCACTTGTAGTCTGGGTATTAATGTTCCCTTGCACAATGCACCATGCTGGGGATACGTTAATAAACTTCCTCCTTGTCTTAGCCACTGACCTTGCAAAGCTGTCAGCGACAGCTCCAGTGCCCAGTAACAATTGTTAGGACAAAAGAAAAAAATGTGAATCTTCCAAGCGGGGACAAAGTCAGCAATTATAAGGTTCTAACTAGGGTTGTCCCGATACCACTTTTTTAAGACCGAGTAAAAGTACCGATACTTTTTTTCAAGTACTCGCCGATACCGATTACCGATACTTTTTTAATGTCATGTGACAGTGGCACATGTGCCAGTAGTTTTAATTTTTTTTACAATTTTTTTTTTTTACAATTTTTTGCTATGTTTTTTTACAGTGCTTTCTACTTCTGGGGGGGGGGGTGAATTGTGTCAATATTTTTTTATTTTAATTTTTATTATTTTTTACAATTCATTTTTTTTTATTTATTCCAATATTTTTTTCTTTTTTTAGCGCTGTTGGAGGGCTTTGGTGAGATTTCAGGGGTCTTGACAGACCCCTGACAACTCCCCTTTGAGACAGAGAAAGGGACTAGGGACACAGATTCCCCAGTCCCTTTCTCTGCAGCCTCAGATAAAATGAATGGACAGGAGGCTCCTCTCCATTCATAAACTGAAGCATCGTAAACATAGGTTACGATGTTTCAGTTATATGAATGGACAGAGTCAGTGATCCCTGACTCTGTTCATTCAGAAAAGGTAGGAGCCAGGTTTAGCGGCTCCTACCTCCGCTCTCCATCCTGACAGATCGAGGACAGAGGGAGTGGAGGAGGACATGGAGGGGGACACGGAGCGCGGTGGGGGAAAGCAGCAGGAGTGGGACGCGGAGGGGGAGAGCAGCAGGAGTGGGACACGGAGTGCGGAGGGGGAGAGCAGCAGGAGTGGGACGCGGAGCGCGGACAGAACCACGGAGGGGGACAACGAACCCGGAGGGGGAGAGCAGCATGGAGGGGGACACAGAATGCGGAGGGGGAGAGCAGCATCACGGAGGAGGACACGGGACACAGAGCATGGAGAAGGACAGCAGCAGCAGCACGGAGGGGGAAAAACGGGCAGTCAGCGGTGGTCGGTGCGGCTTTGGGGGGAGTTTAGAAGCACTGATCACCGATGTATATATTTCGCTAAAGCAGCTGAAAAGGGGGGGGGGGGGTCCGGGGGGAGAAGCTGTCAGGCTGTATTGAAATGTATACAGGCAGATTAGTGCTTGAAACTCCCCCCGCCGCACCGATCATCCCTGACTGCCCAGGTATCGGGTGAAGCATCGGAGCATTTCCCCCGAGTACAAGTACTTGGGGAAATGCTCAGTATCGGTACCGATACCGATACTAGTATCGGTATCGGGACAACCCTAGTTCTAACCCTTCCACACTCACCCAAAAAAGTTGACTTGATTTTTCCTGGCCTGGTCCATTCCTACTTCCTGCCAATTAATATGATTTGTGGTCTTATTCAGCTATAGCAGGGATATGCAATTAGCGGACCTCCAGCTGTTGCAAAACTACAGGTCCCATCATGCCTCTGCCTGTGGGTGTCATGCTTGTGGTTGTCAGAGTCTTGCTATGCCTCATGGGACTTGTAGTTCTGCAACAGCTGGAGGTCCGCTAATTGCATATCCCTGAGCTATAGGAAAAGGTTCTGTTTATGCTGCTGCAACTGTTGTGGCTGGACATTGGAAAGACGTTACAAGGTTGCATCCAAAGTACACCAGGACAGATACTGTAAATACCGGGCAGGGCATGATATTTATAATGAGAAGAAGGACATTAAAGTGTTACTAAACCCACAACTGTAAAATCAGTCTGTATATGCAGTAAAGCATGCTTGTAATACTCACTATGGAACCTAAGGGATTAATCCTCTGCATTGTGTAAAAAGGCTGTTTGTTCCTGTCATCTCTGTTCCTCCCCTTCTTCCACAGTCCACAAACCATCTCCTGATAGAACAGAGGCTGGGGGGACAAGCTGCACATGCTCAGTTTGGTATATATTGCTAGATAGTTTTTTTTTCTTTCTTGGGAGAGTGCATGTGATCAGCACAGGGCCAATAAGCACTGTCCAGACAGAAGCTCAGGGGCCCTGCAGGCTTATAGGACAGTCAGAGCAGAATAAAAACTCCTCCTACACGCTTTAACCAGAGACTGATAGAAGTCACAAGACTGCTCTAACTGCTGATGAGAAAAGGTATTTTGCAGTTTATATTTTCCATGTTCTGTGTATTGTGGGAGAAAAGATATAGTGAATGCAGGGTCCTGGGTTTAGTACCACTTTAAGAATGATTTTAATTACACATCATTTTGTAATAATAGTTCTACTATAATTTAAATCGTTGTTTATTTTCAGTTAAATTGTAATTCCCACCCTTTTAAACCCCAATTTCAATGAGAACACGATACTGGCAGCAGAAGTGCACATATTGGATAGTGGATTAACCAGAGATGAAAACTGGAGAGTTTGGGTTGATGGTCCACTTACAGAGAGTACCTAGGTTGGAGTGCTCCCTGGGCACTTGGAAGAGAATTTGTTTCATGATACAGCTACATAAGGGCACCTTCTCGTACCATATTCACATTTTATGAGCTCATCCGAAAGGGCTAAAATGCTTGCGTCATTAAAGACAATATTATAGAGAGAGCCTGTTCACATCTGCATGTTGCACTGCAGTGCGTTGTTGAAAAGAGCTCAGGTAATTTTTATTTTTTTTGCCCAATTTCATATGTTTGGGCCCATAGAAGGCAATAAGAATGCATTTTAAATACATGTAATATGCATTTTGCATGCATTTTAATCTTTTGGTAACAAGCCACTACCCTGGATACCTGCCATGTGCTTACACATAACCTCAGACCAAGATGGCTGCAGGAGAGGGAGCATTTGATGATTTAAAAAACACGCATGTGCAAAATATGTTTCAGTGAAAAACATAATAAAAATGGCATGAAAGCAAAAATACGAAGGTGTAAACCTAGCCTAATGCCGCGTACACACGATCATTATTCACGGCGGTTAAAAAACCGCCGTGAATAATGTCATTTAAAACGGGGAACAGCTTGTTCCCCACACACGGTCATTTTTCACATCATTTTTTCTCTTGACGAGAAAAACGACCGTCTGTGGGCTCCGCGGCAGTGTTTCCCTATGTCGAAAAAAACGACGAGAAAAATTAGAACATGTTCTAATTTTTCTCGTCGTTTTTAATGCCGTTTTTCTCGTCGAAAAAAACGACAGAAAGCCCACAGACTATCGTTTTTCTCGTCGAATGGGAAAAATGTCGTTTTTTTCTACGAGAAAAACGGCCGTGTGTACGCGGCATTAGGCTGGGTTCACCCTATGTCCCATTCATTATTTCATGTCCAAATTGGGTCCTAATTTGTAGCTGAATTCGAACCTGAAATGGAGCCAAAGATGCACAGGACTCTTTTGCTGTGTGCTCCGTGGCCGCCCCGGTGATGTGTGAACCGCCTCCATTGAGACACGGTCACACTCATCTGTAATGCAAATAAGATGCGGGGAAACCCGCATCCAATTTGCAATTAGTGTGAACCCAGCCTAACTGAATTCAGCCTAATGTGACAGGTGCACTTTATTAAGAGAATCCAGGTGCCGTCTATAAACATCCAGAGGGTTTTTTCCCAGACTTCTTTTGTAGTCAGTAAATTGAAAGAACACTCTGAATGGTTGCTGTGGTTACTGCTCTTTGTACATTGGCCTTGGTCTTGGTCTACATGCCTGAGAAACATTTATGAAGGTAAAATACATCTCGATATATACAGTAAATGACTATACAGAGCAAAACTTCCCCTAAATAGAAGGATAACTGCTTTGAGAATATTCTGTCCCGTTGTGGGATTGCTGGGGTCCGTCTGAAAATGCTAGTTCCCTGGTGGTCTCTAGCCTCAGTACTTTCTGAATCACGGACTGGGAACAAGCATCAGTAAGTAACATCAGAGCTCCTGACCTGCATATTCTTAGGTTAATGACTCTGGAAACAACTGGATACATACCTGTACGTTGGGTCGCATTCTAAAATTTTAGACTGTATCGGGGGAGCAGGGCTTTATTCTGATTCCGCACTTCAGGAGTCGGTCGGCTGCTGGTTTTCCAGCATGCTCGTTCAACAGAACCTGGCTTTTGTCTGACAGGGTGGCATACACACTGGCCGAATGTCAGCCTATTTTTTTTTAACCGGCTGATGTTTCCTGACATTCGGCCCATGTGTATGGGGCTTTAGTCACTAATGTGTTTGCAGTGACTAGGAATCAGTATCAGATCAGTACCAGGAGTTATAGCAAATGGGTCAAAAGACAGGTACAGGTATAAACCTGTTATCTTAATCATACAGCACAGGACACAGGAGTTGATTCTTAAGCTGGCCATACAGTGATCATTTTTTTTCTTTTTTTGATCAGGCTGTTAAAAAGACCTGAACGGATTCCCCATCCACACAAACGAGGTGGATGGAGGAATCCTCCCCGCTGGGCTACTGTGTTCTGACAGCTGGACTCCTCCACTGTCAGAATACAAGGTATGTCTATTAAATAGTGATCCCACCTAGTAAACAAAGCAGTCAGAACCGGTTATAGCTGCATGCGTAGTGACCTTGAACATGTTTGAACCTGCATGACAAGCAGCAACACTCTATGACGTTTAGTTGATTGTAAGGCTGGGTTCACACTAGTGCGACACGACATCCGTCCTACTTTGGATCCGACTTTGCCCTGCGACATGAAGCCGACATATGTCCGACTTTCAATGAACGGGGATCCGACTTGGATCCCCGCCAATATCAGGCACTGTGTTTGGTATGAATCTTGAGGGGGAACTCCAGGCCAAATTTTAAATAAAAAAAAAACGGCGTGGGTTCCCCTCCAGAGGCATACCAGGCCCTTGGGTCTGGTCTGGATTTGAACGAGCGCCCCTACGCCGAAAAACGGCGTGGGGGGTACCCCCAAAATCCAAACCAGACCCTTATCCGAGCACACAACCTGGCAGGCCGCAGGGGAAGAGGGGGGGGACGAGAGCGCGGCCCCCCCTCCCTCCTGAACCGTACCAGGCCGCATGCCCTCAACATGGGGGGTTTGGTGCTCTGGGGCAGGGGGGCGACCTGCGGCCCCCCCACCCCAGAGCACCCTGCCCCCATGTTGATGAGGACAGGGCCTCTTCCCGACAACCCTGGCCGTTGGTTGTCGGGGTCTGCGGGCGGGGGGGCTTATCCGGAATCCGGGAGCCCCCTTCAATAAGGGGGCCCCCGGCCCCCCCACCCTATGTGAATGAGTATGGGGTACATCGTACCCCCTACCCATTCACCTGGTGGAAAAAACTGCAATAAAAAAACACTACACAGGTTTTTAAAGTAATTTATTACACAGCTCCGGGGGTCTTCTTCCGACTCCAGCGCTCTTCTTCCGACTTCCGGGGGTCTTTTCCGACTTCGGGGGTCTCCGGTGTCGTCTCCCGCTCTCCGGTTCTTTCTTCCGCCGGGCCTCCGCTAACTTCTTTTTAGCTCTTTTGCTAACGGAGGCGCGGTCTTCCCTCTTCTCCTCCTCGATGTTGACGCGTCGCTTCCTCCCGCTGTAATACTGGCTCTCCGCTCCGCATTAATATAGGCTTCTCATGACGTCACAGTCACATGTTCCGGGGCACATGGCCCCGGAGCATGTGACTGTGACGTCATGGGAACATGTGACTGTGACGTCATGAGAAGCCTATATTAATGCGGAGCGGAGCGGAGAGCCAGTATTACAGCGGGAAGAAGCGACGCGTCAACATCGAGAAGGAGAAGAGGGAAGAAGAAGCCGACGGCGACGACGGGAAGACCGCGCCCCTCCACTAGCGAAAGAGCTACCAAGAAGTTAGTGGAGGGGCCGGCAGAAGGACAACGGAGAGCCGGACGAGACAACGGGAAGACCGGGCCTCCGTTAGCAAGAGAGCTAAAAAGAAGTTAGCGGAGGCCCGGCGGAAGACAGAACCGGAGAGCGTGGAGACGACACCGGAGACCCCCGAAGTCGGAAAAGACCCCCGGAAGTTGGAAGAAGACCCCCGGAGCTGTGTAATAAATTACTTTAAAAACCTGTGTAGTGTTTTTTGCAATTTTTTTCCACCAGGTGAATGGGTAGGGGTACGATGTACCCCATACTCATTCACATAGGGTGGGGGGGCCGGGATCCGGGGGCCCCCTTATTGAAGGGGGCTCCCGGATTCCGATAAGCCCCCCGCCCGCAGACCCCGACAACCAACGGCCAGGGTTGTCGGGAAGAGGCCCTGTCCTCATCAACATGGGGGCAGGGTGCTCTGGGGTGGGGGGGCCGCAGGTCGCCCCCCTGCCCCAGAGCACCAAACCCCCCATGTTGAGGGCATGCGGCCTGGTACGGCTCAGGAGGGAGGGGGGGGGCGCTCTCTCGTCCCCCCCTCTTCCCCTGCGGCCTGCCAGGTTGTGTGCTCGGATAAGGGTCTGGTTTGGATTTTTGGGGGGACCCCCCACGCCGTTTTTTCGGCGTAGGGGTGCCTGTTCAAATCCAGACCAGACCCAAGGGCCTGGTATGCTCCTGGAGGGGGAACCCACGCCGGTTTTTTATTTAAAATTTGGCCTGGAGTTCCCCCTCAAGAGCAGTACAGCACAAGTCGCATGCCAAAGTCGGACCATGCAAGACTGCGGTCCGACTTTGATCCGACTTCAATGATAGTCAATGGGCTGAAGTCGGATCAAAGTCGGACCAAAGTAGTACAGGGAGCATTCTCAAAGTCGGACCGACATGTGTCGGACCAGTTAAGACGGCTCCCATAGGGAAACATTGATTTTCACATGTCATGCGACATGAGCTCCCAATGTCGGAGCATTTGTCGGACAAGTGTGAACCAGGCCTAAGTCGCCATTTAGTTTGGTTGTGTTTTCTGTAGTTTACCGAAAAAATGCTAAGTTTAAAAGTTGAACAACGGGTCAAATTGAAATTTTTTGTAAAATTCCACAAAACACCAACAGAATGCTCCAAATGCTTACTACAGCTTATGGGAATGACGGCCTGTCTCGTGCACGTGTGTTTGAGTGGCACAAAAGATTCAGCGACGGGCGTGAGAATGTCAAAGGTGATGAACACCCTGGACGACCTTGCACTTCAAGAACCGAAGAAAATGTAGAAAAAAATCAGTCAGATTGTTCGAAAAGACCCCCTCAGTTTTCGAATGATAGCTGAATCCGTGAACATTGACAAAGACAGCGCATGGATAAATTTGCACA
This sequence comes from Rana muscosa, assembly GCA_029206835.1. Lineage (NCBI taxonomy): Eukaryota > Metazoa > Chordata > Amphibia > Anura > Ranidae > Rana > Rana muscosa. Next base: position 112,439,746 of record CM055118.1, read on the forward strand.
AGGCTCTTAATATGACAAAAGATTGTGCAAAGATGGTCCCAAGGGTTAAAGCTGAGAGAAAGAGTCCGAAAAAAATAGCCGCAACTGTGGGAAAATGGTTTCATTCTTCACCAGGACAATGCGCCTGCTCACACAGCACTTTCTGTGAAACAGTTTTTGACCGACAAGCACATTACTACACTTTAACATCCTCCATATTTAGCACGGTGCGACTTTTATCTTTTTCCAAAAGTTAAATCAGTGCTTAAAGGGACACGTTTTGAGTCTGTTGATGCTGTAAAGAAGAAAACGGCAGATGTGTTGAAACAGCTGACAGAAGTTTGATTTTCTCCATGCCTTCGACCAGTGGAAAACAAGACTGCAGCAATGCATTAGTGCAGATTGGGAATATATTGAAGGGGACAAGCATTACATTTGTAATACATATAAATAAAGGTGAGTTATTTAATCAGTCTCGTTATTTAATACACAACTCGTACACTGATCAGTGCTGTAGCCAATTGGCTGCATGCACTGATTGAATGATAATTTACCAGCAGTCCCGTTTGAGAGGAGCTGATCATTATATCAGCTCTTCTCAAACTGGAACGGCCATAGATTGACTGTAGAACTTTGATCCATCTATGGCCAGCTTTAGACAATGGGTTATATTCTGATACTCTCAGGTGATTGAACACTGGCAAAAGCTTTTCTGGGAACTGCCCCCTAAGTGTACCCATAAAACCTGACACCTTGAGGCTCCAGTGTTTTACCAGTGTCTTTAGGTCATGGACCTCTTCTCCTTTTGGAGATTTTTTTATTTATTTTTTTCACCACTTTTTCTTCTTTCTTCAAGTGACACTTCTATCAAGGCCTGACTATTTAGTTCCTTATGACTCACTAGAAATTTCCAGGACGTTTAACCACGACGTCCATCTTGGGAACCATACCCAGAATCTGCAACATCGGGGCCAGCCTGTATTGTTTGCTTCAAGCACTGGATCATGTGCTTGGCACTGACCTTAGTACATGGTGCCACCGGGTGTTGATCCTCTGACAGGGTCACCTAAAAGCTAGTAAAGCCTAACTGGAAGTCCACTTGCATTACTAGGTAAAAGAAACCAATAGCAACTTCCTATCTCCCTCATGACTTTTATTTCCTTAAAGGGGTTGTAAAGGTTTGGGTTTTTTTTCTAAATACTGTAGGTTTCCTTAAGCTAGTGCATTGTTGGTTCACTTACCTTTTCCTTTGATTTACCTTCTAAATGTTTTTTTTCTTTGTCTGAATTTCTCACTTCCTGTTTCTCCTCACTAAACTTCACACCATCATCCGAGTCGTGTTTAGTCAGCCAGAACAGCTTACTGAACAGCTTACTGAGGAGGAACAGGAAGTGAGAAATTCAGACAAAGAAAACAAAGAAAAAAAAATATTTAGAAGGGAAATCTAAGGAAAAGGTAAGTGAACCAACAATGCACTAGCTTAAAGGAACCTATTTAGAAAATAAAAAACAAACCTTTACAACCCCTTTAATGCATAGAGCAGAGGAATTAGTGCCTCTTTCAAGTTATTATTGATGTCGGTGTAGGAAGCGAGGGGATATCTCTCTAATATGTACTCAGACAAAAGTAATACAAAATCATAAGGCTGGATTCACACTTGTGCCTTGCGTTTTTGAGCTCCGGAGTCTTTGGCAAGATATGAATCAGTGGTTCAGCGGTTCGTCTGCATTCTAGCTGCGGATTTGCTGACCTGGGAGAGGAGAGGGGAGGGAAGCCGCTGTTATCATGAGGGGGAACTCCACACCAAAGTTTAAAGAAAAACCGGCATGGGTTCCCCTCCAGGAGCATACCAGGCCCTTAGGTCTGGTATGGATTTTAAGAGGAACCCCTATGCCGAAAAACCGGCATGGGGGGTCACCCCAAAATCCATGCCAGACCCTTATCCGAGCACGCAGCCTGGCCGGTCAGGAAAGGGGATGGGGACGAGCGAGCGCCCCCCACCCTCCTGAACTGTACCAGGCCGCATACCCTCAACATGGGGGGGTGGGTGCTTTGGGGCAGGGGGGCGCCCTGCGGCCCCCCACCCCAAAGCACCTTGCCCCCATGTTGATGAGGACAAGGGCCTCTACCCGACAACCCTGGCCGTTGGTTGTCGGGGTCTGCGGGCGGGGGGCTTATAGGAATCTGGGAGCCCCTTTAATAAGGGGTCTGGTATGGATTTTGGGGGGGACCCCAACGCCGTATTTTCAGCGTAGGGGTTCCGCTTAAAATCCATACCAGACCTAAGGGCCTGGTATGCTCCTGGAGGGGAACCCATGCCGGTTTTTATTTAAAATTTGGCGTGGAGTTCCCCCTCATGATTCATACGTACTGTGTTCAGAACGCAACACATCTTCAAATCAGATGCGTTCCCATAGAACATAATAGGCAGACAGTTCGCACCGCAATGCCTAGAAAACGCACAGGTTTTTTGGGCAAAGCGCAGTGCAAATGCATCGCACATATGTGAACCAGCCTCATTGAAATCAATATATTGTAAAAAGTTATGCAAATTGGATGCGGTTTAAGCCGCAACTCGCATAGGTGTGAACAGGGCCTAAAAGTGGTGAAAAAATTAGTGGGAAAAGTAATTTAATGACAGTGCTTTATTGCTGCCTTCTTGTCCTGGTGACAACCCCCCCCCCCCATTTTTTCTACTGGTCAGGAACAGACAGTGAGGGGAAATCTCTCCAATGGTGTCACAGACATAGTTACATAGTTGGTAAGATTGAATAAAGACAACAATCCATCCAGTGCAACCTGTGTTGATGTGTGTGTGTGTGCGGCTAGAATATAATTTCCCATATCCCTGTATATTGTTTTTGTTAAGATGCACATCCAAGAGTCTTTTAAAACTATCCAATTTCCTGCTGACACCACCAATTGTAGAAGAGAGTTCCACATCCTTACCGCCCTACGACAGTGAAAAACCCCCTACGCAGCTTAAGGTTAACCTGCTTCTCTTCCAGTCTCATCGTGTGGCCCCATGTCCTCTTACACTCCCTAGGACAGAAAAGTTTCATACTTACGCAGGGATCACCGTTGAGATATTTGTATATTGCTTTCATATCTTCTCTCAAGCGTCTCTTCTCCAGGGAGACAGAAATGTTAACTCATTCCTGCATTATCTAAAACAAAATAAATATGGCTGGAGTTGGGCTTTACAACAGAATCCCAGACATCCCTTCCCTGAAGCCCCCCTTGGATTTTTTTAACACCTTTTGCATAACCTTTGTTTAAGTGACTTTGCGGGTACTTCCTCTTTTTTCTCAGTGGCATCAATAGAGGGTCCCTCCTCCTGAACTGAGCCCAAATCTGTGTACTGCGAATTCAGGATGCACGATGAAACACCTCCAGGAAGCGGGTCCATGACAGCCTAGGGCAGTGATGGCGAACCTTGGCACCCCAGATGTTTTGGAACTACATTTCCCATGATGCTCAACTACACTGCAGAGTGCATGAGCATCATGGGAAATGTAGTTCCAAAACATCTGGGGTGCCAAGGTTCGCCATTACTGGCCTAGGGTATCCAGAAGTGGGTGGATGACATGGCTGACATTTAGCCCAGAAGACGGGCAACATTGATTTTTGGAGCAAATAGACTTTGAGGGCCAGGGATAAGGTATGAATTTCAGTGAAAGCTATGTTTGTTTTTTACAGCTGCAAGGCAGCCTTTTTAAAATTAGGAAACCCCGGAGTTCCACTTTTAGTCATTTCAAGCTATTAGAATTTGCTTTATAGATGTCAAACCAGTAAAAGTACAAAATATATTTTCGTCTCTGTACTCATTGTAATTTTCATTTAGTGCTTTGCTCCTTGCATTGTTTTTTATTGAATATGGCTTGGCTTACACCGTTCCTCTCGAATCCCAACATAATTATTTTAATCTTTGCTTAAAATTCCGCTTTGTAAGACACTCTTGCAATACGCTTGTTCACTGGAGGTAAAAATTAGACCGCATGTTTGCCAGTGCACACCCGTAGATTAGCCTGCGTGCTTTTATGTGTAAATGGTAAGCCAATGATTCATTGCTGGAGCATTGTTTATGAGATGAAGTTTGTAATAGCCGTCAATGACATGGTGCTTTAGTTATTGCCAAGGTGAAAGAGATAATGACCATTATGGGCTAGGCTTGTCCTCCAGTAACCTATAAGCAGATGGTCACTTTCCTTTTCCCTAATGCACTTAAGCTTGTCTACTTGAAGAGACTGGGCAAGGTCAGGATTTGAATGAGCTGAATGACAGAGGGCCTGTTTGTTAAATGCCTTCATGCAAGCGTGTGTTTCTGGTGGTTCAGTTACCAAGTCCTACGGGTTTCTGTCAGTCAGCAAAGACAATTTGTGCTGTTTCTGAGGCTGGGAAGCACGTCCTTCCCTTGCATTGCGTTTTCAAGCAGCGCAACTGTTGGTTAATGAAATCAGTTCTCATAGGCAAATACCTTAAAACGAAAGTAAATGTAAACACAATCACTAAAATTCACCTTGTCAATGTCATTTCAAAAGTAATTTTAAACAATAAATCTGCAGCTTTCATTAAAATAATCCTTGATGATCCTGCGATAAAGGTCCTTGTTTGGGCGCTTCATGTTTTAGGTTAACACTGCTCCGTCTCTCTCTCTACTAATTGGGCCTGTATTGACACCCTGTCATATGAGCTTCCGATATAGGCTACAAGTGGCCATTTTAAAAGACTCTACAAAGACATGGTCCACTGTTGTCACCATCAGGAAACCAGCCCTGAGAAATGTCATGCAGCCATTGCTGTAATGCATGTAGACAGAAAGTGGCTGCAGGGGATCGTTCAAGGACTGTTATTGTGAGATCTCTGTGCTTGAGTTGTAAGTTCCCAGGCCTGAAATACAATAGCCATGAGGTCCTGTTCTTTATGTTGCAATTTAGATTATGAGGAGGGCAACAAAAGCAAACGGAACACTGGATACCCAAAGTAGAATACCAAGAACTCTGATGGGGGACATCTTGCTGCTATCATCTCCAGGAGATATATGAAGCCAGCATGTCCCTCATACCACCAAACATCACCTATAGGAGAAATGTCATTTTTGGGTGTACCAACCCCTTAAAGGACCACTTTCAGTAAAAATATTGTATTTTGATAACTGTGTTTAATGCATGTAATGTAGTATATTGCTTGTTTTTTATATTTATTTTACATGCATGTATTTACTGTACATGTTTCACCATATTTAAATGCTGGCCAAGCTGCCCAGTAAAAATGACAGTGGGCTGGGACAAACTAAACACTACCAGGGTACTTACAGCTGAAAAGCCTCGTACACACGACCGAGAATCCCGTCGAAAAAAAACCCGTTGGTTTTCTCGACGAGATTCTTGTCAAGCTTGACGGGATTCTTGTCAAGCTTTCCTTGCATACACACTGTCAATTAAAAATCTTGTCGTTGTAAAGCGCGGTGACGTACAAAACGTACGACGACAGTATAAAGGGGAAGTTCGATTCCAATGGCGCCACCCCTTGGGCTGTTTTTGCTGATCTCGTGTTACCGCGTGTTAGTAAAAGTTTGGGGAGAGACGATTCGTGCTGTTCAGTCTTTGTGCTTTCAGTTCGTTACAGCGTGACGAATGTGCTATCTCCATTACGAATGCTAGTTTTACCAGAAGGAGCGCTCCCGTCTCATACTTGATTCTGAGCATGATCAAGTATGAGACGGGAGCGCTTTTTTTTAAGACTCGGAAAAGCATACACACGACCGGTTTTCTCGTCGGGAAACGGGCCGACGAGAATCCCGACGAGAAAAACGAGAATCTTGACGAGAAAATAGAGAGCAGGTTTCTCGTCGAGATTCCCGGCAGTTTTCTCGACAAGAAACCATACACACGAACGGTTTTCTCGGCAAGAAAGCTCTCCCAGCAGTTTTCTTGTCATTTCTTGCTGAGAAAAACGGTCGTGTGTACGAGGCTTTACCCTTAAATCATCCGAAAAAATAAAACACTATAGCTGCTCAGGCTGGAAAGGTTTTATACAGGGCTTTTTCAGCACATTTTTTTCTGCTGAAAATGCCCCCCTTGTCTTATACTCTAATCTGTGTCCATCTGCATACCTGATCAGCCCCTGTCATGCTCAGACGGCGGACGACCAGTGTAAAAAAGCCGCGCCTCCTCCTCGTCCTCCTCTGTGATAGGGGAACACTCAGTATCCCAGCAGTGAGTCAGTGTTCAGTGTTCCGCCTATCACGAACATTCTTTCATCCTCGTCCCATGGACGAGGACGAGAAGATGTCCATGATAGGCGGAACACTGAACACTAACTCACTGCTGGAAAACTGAGTGTTCCGCCTATCACGGGGAGGACGAGGAGGAGGCGCGGCTTTTGTACACTGGATGGATGGCCGCTGTCTGACTGCATGCATGACACGGGCTGAGCAGGTAAGCAGATTGCCGCAGTGAGGCTGCAATGGGCACAGTGATGTTTGTAATGGGCACAGTGATGTTTGCAATGGGCACATTGATGTTTGCAATGGGCACAGTGATGTTTGCAATGGGCACAGTGATGTTTGCAATGGGCACAGTGAGGCTTGCAATGGGCACAGTGAGGCTTGCAATGGGCACAGTGATTTTGTAATGGGCACAGTGAGGCTTGCAATGGGCACAGTGAGACTTGCAATGGGCACAGTGAGGCATGCAATGGACACAGTGAGGCATGCGGTAGCTGCTGCATTTCCTACCCTAGGCTTATACTCGAGTTAATACGTTTTCCCTTTTTTTGTGGTAAAATTAGGTGCCTCGGCTTAGGCTTATATTTGGGTCGGCTTATACTCGAGTATATATGGTACTTTCAATTTGTACACAATCAGGCAGGCCCTTGTATTACAGAGTTGATGGTAAATATAATGGAAATTGAATAAGAAAATTAGGAGTAGAACCAATGGGATACAAAAAAAAAAAAACACAAATAGAACACAAATAGACAAAAGCACAAAAAGAAGATTAATGCAGTGCACCGAAAAGAGCATACAATCAAGACATCATATGCATTAGCCACATTGCAATTTCACCTGTAAAAAAAGTTTTAGTTTTAAGCAGATCATGGCATAATATACGGTAGTACATAACCTGTATCTAGGGCATGAAAAAGTTTTTAAGGTTACTGTGACTTTAAGAACAATTTTTCTATTTCCTCAGTTGTTTTCCACGCTGCAGATCTGTATTTTTCTACAGAATGGTTCACTATCTGCTCTTTGTGCACTTTTGCTGGCTCAGTAGAAAAACCTTACTGCCATTGATGGGATTATTGCCCAAACACGCTGCATCTGCATCTTCACAAAAAATACTTTACACCCATTATCCATATGGTGACTGTGTAACACAACCCCGTACCAAGCTCAGTATCCCATAATGTTACTCCAGGTCACTTCCCCACTAAATAAATGACGTCTAGTGGCTTCACAATTACATATGCTAAGGGCTGCAGAAATCAAGTACATTTGCATATTGCTTTAGTAGATTTAAATAGTGCTGATCATTATTTTAACATGTTTAGACACATGATACAGCGAGGTGGCAAAAAGCTGCCAAATTAAGCAAGGCAGAAAATAATTGTCAATACATGCTGAATGAATATATTTCATTTGCAGAACGAGCTTGAGAAGTCGTAGTCCAGTTTAGTTTCCTGAAATATTTTTCATGTGTTATGGATTTAAACGCTCAGTAAAATATCTCTGGGCCATCTAAAGCTAACCATACACTGAGAGAACTTTGGACAATGAGCTAACCAAAATTCTTCTCTTGTCCCGCTCGACATCCTTTAATTTAAAAATCAAAGGAGTTGGGCATAAAATTGTTGGCCGAACTGCTGTTGAGATGCAGCCACTGTTCAGGTATTCTGATAGCTGCTGGCACTGCAGATGCATCTATCTGCGCTGCATCGTGTGGATGGAGAAAACTGTTAGGCCTCGTACACACGACCGATTTTCTCGTCGTAAAAAACACGTCGTTTTTTTCGACGAGATTCTTGTTAAGCTTGTCGATTTTCTCGTCAAGCTTTCTATGCGTACACACTGTCATTTTCCAATTTCCTCGTGGTTCTCTGCGCTCACGTCCAGCACGTACGACGGCACTATAAAGGGGAAGATCTTTTTTCTTGGCGCCACCCCTTGGGCTGCTTTTGCTGATCTCGTGTTACCGCGTGTGAAGTAAAAGTTTGGGAAGAGACGATTCGCGCTTTTCAGTCTTCGTACTTTTCAGATCGTTTTCTGCCGTTCAGTTTGTGCTTGTGGGTTCGTATCTTGACTTTCAGGGCGTCTAGGCAGGTCGTATCTGTTTTACAGTGCGTTCTTGCCTGTTTGTTTCTGAATTTCAGTTCGTTATTCATAGGCCTTGCTGTTCTAAAGTGCGTTCTGTTCTGTACGTTCTGATTAGACGACCGTTTCCTAGCCATGTCGCCTGGACGTTCTCGTCGTCGAGTTCGTGCTGTGCGTGCGCTTGGTGTTGGTCTGCTTGTTTTGGACCAAGACCAGTCCATGAATGGTGTGAGGAGGAGTTCATGGACCAAGAATTGGTTGCTCCAGCGGGACCAATTCTGCCACATGCCTCTGCTGCGGGAGATCGTCGAGAATAATCCTGAGGACTACAGGAATTTTCTGAGGATGTCTGACCCCGTTTTTCAGGAACTGTTGGCTTTGGTGTCCCCCTATATTACCAGGAAGGACACCGTTATGCGGGAAGCCATCAGTGCTGAGCAGAGGCTCATCGCCACGTTGCGTTACCTGGCGACAGGGAGAAGTCTTCAGGACTTGAAGTTCACCACAGGCATCTCCCCCCAGGCTCTGGGCCTCATAATCCCAGACACCTGTTCTGCTATTATACAAGTCCTGCAGGAGGACTATATTAGGGTAAGTTTTCTCCCTTAACATCACATTTTATGTATTACATGTATGCTAATGTATTGTATTTCTTTCATCCTTCCCTAATTACCATGATTGTAATATGCTGAGAATGTCCCCTTTGTCCCCATGCATGTTGGAAGCTTTATATTGCCCCTTTTTTATCCTCCCTAAATATTTCCCCTCACTAACTTTTCCAGCAGGGGCGCCTGTTGCTCCAAATGTTGGGGGGTTCCAACCCCAATTTCGGAAATAAACTTCCTCCTTTTTTGCTCTGTTGCCTAATAAACGCCCCCAGTTGTCCCCTCCAATGCAGCCATTTAGTCCCCTCTAATGCAGCCAGTTTCCCCCCAGCCCTGCACTTACCTTCTTGTGGTCAGCGCCATCCTTCTTCTGTCCTTGATGTCTTCTCCTTCCCTTCATGTTGCATCAGCCAATCATGTTACCATTAAACAGACTTGGTGAACATGATTGCCAGAGCAGCCTGTCAGTGTTTACACAAGGAATGCCCCCTCCTTGCGTCCCCGATTTTTCTTTGAGGAAGCCAATTACATCCCTCAGGTTGTAATTTGCAAGACTTTTTTAATACCTGTTTCTGCTCTGCAATTTTAACCCCCTAAATGACGCAATTATTCATATGTCGGTCGCTTTACAAGAGGCCATCCACCTGAATAGTGTGCGGCATAGACAATACATAGGTTCATGCAACGCATGAACCTATGTATTGTTCTGAGTGATGGGCACAGGAGAGAGGGGACAGTGCTCCAGCGCCCACTCTGGACGCACCGCCACTGCAATGCTATCCTGTGGCCAAACACATCTCCCCCCCCCAAAATAATTTAGTAATGGCCCATCAGAGGGGGTGATGAATATGATAAATGAGCCTTCCATTATACTTTTTTTACACACCTTAATAAACGTATAATTAGATTGATGTTGGTCTCTAATTTTTTGGTCTAGAATTTGCTTGTAATGTATGCCTTTGTTTTTCTAATATTATTTCATCTTGTTTCACTCCACAGCTTCCTTCCACGCCACAGGAATGGCAGACTGTGGCATCGGAGTTTGCCACGCGGTGGGACTTCCCCAACTGCGGTGGTGCCATAGACGGGAAGCACGTCCGCATCGTGCCGCCACCCCGTTCTGGATCCTACTACTACAATTACAAGGGGTTTCATAGCATTGTGCTGATGGCGGTGGTGTCAGCACGGTATGAATTCCTCTATGTTGATGTAGGGAAGAATGGCCGGATGTCCGATGGGGGATCCTTCATCCAGACGGAGTTTGCCCTCCGTCTCCAGAGTGACGACCTTGCATTGCCACCGGATGCAGGGAATATTGAAGGACTCCCCTTTGTTTTCTTGGCTGATGAAGCCTTCGGACTCGGACGGCATCTTATGAGGCCATTTCCACAGAGGACCCTGACCCCAGAGAAGAGTGTGTTCAATTACCGGCTGGCCAGGGCCCGAAGAGTCGTTGAAAATGCCTTCGGCATAATGGCCAGCCGGTTCCGCCTTTTTATGACTTCCATCCACTTGGCGGACTACAAAATAAACTATGTAGTGTTATGCTGCTGTGTGCTACACAATTTTCTTTGCCGCAAATCTAATTCATATATGGCCTCAGTTTTGCCAGAGGCTGGACTTTCCCCTGCAAATCCCCTTCCGGGCCTGGAATCTGCCCGTCTTGGCTTGCCCCCCCAAAATGCCCGTGTGGTTCGGGACAAATACATGGAGTATTTCACGGGTAGGGGGGCAATTCCTATGCCAGCCTATGTCTAAGTATCCCAATAAAAATCTTGTTTAAACCTTTAATTATTTGTTCTTTCCTGTCTCCTAGTTTGTCTTTGTGCATTTGTAGTGGCAAGTGTATTTTACTTTAGTAAATAACAACCAATTTCACTATGTTACCTTACAAAAGAACCAAATAAGCTTAGAGAGTATTATAAAAAGAAGCTACACGTTGTTTGTGGTGAAATTTTTTACTCTCTGCACATTTTTTTTTGTTTTACTTTGGGGTTGGCCTGGCCACAACCCGGCAAATTTTGGCTTATGAAAATACAAAAATACCACTTGCATTTCTAAAATGACAACATTGGATACCTCTGAGCAATCTGAGACATTCAGTTACACAAACTATGTCTCTATGTGCCCGTCCTAATATGGGGTCCTGCCACCCCTTGCCCAGCCAAAAATTCAATATGCACACATTTTTACTTTTTTGCAAATAGGAAGTTTACAATCCTGATCCCTATTGTCAACATGTGCTATCTGCCATCAGGGGTGATCAATGGACGTGTTTTGGGGGTGCATCCCCTTCCTCAGTTCACCGACTTTTGATACGAGGAAGGGGTTGCACCCACAAAAGACGTACATGGATATCCCCTGATGGCAGATAGCACATGTTCACACACTGTGTGCATATTCAATTTTTGGCTGCTTTGTTACTCAAAAAATTAGTAAAAATATAAAAACAAACATGTAAAAACAAATGTGTTTGGATGGCTTATTGAATTCTCCCCAAAACATCGAGAATGTCTTTAAATGTTTGTTCCATCACATGGATTCTTTGTTTAATTAGGTCCAGTTCCGTGCTACATTCCATCACTTGCTGGATGAGGCGGAGGGCACTGTCAGCAGAGAACGGTGTGCTATCCTTCACAACATTTCCATCCCCTAAAAACCATAAAAAATAATTAATAAAACTCTGCAGGCCTACCTCGCTTACCTTAAGCTGTGGTGTCAGATACTGACCTGTTGTGGTGACCAGATCCACAACGTCATCCACCTCTCCTTCCTGCACTTCTCCTTCCTCCACCTCAACTTCCTGCACATCTTTCGGTTGTGGATCTTTGGGAGTTTGGGGTTGCTTGGAAGTTGTGGGGTGCATGTGCTCCCTGGAGTGTCCTTCTCCCAGTCTTCTCTCCCCTATGAGAATAAAACCAAAGGTCTATTTATCACACTGTAAAAATCTCATTTTTAAACTTAAAACAGGCTAAATTGTTTGGAAGTGGGGTACAAGTGTGTGTTTGTGCGGAATTTAAAGAAAAATGCATTATTTATGACCCCAAATATGTTTAGTATTCACATTTGGATGTAATTTTTTGGACATGGAGGCACCACAAATAAACTCTGATGCACCTGTGTGGGACACCCAAAAAAGGCGGGTCTGGTGGCCCACACTATAGTGCTCCAAAGTACAGATGTGGAAGCAGCTGCTGAGTGTCCTCTCCTTTACACTGATTAAAGTTTGCATTTCATTCTCCTTACAAACACATCATCTAGACTTAAAAATTATCCACAATACTTGATCAAAAATGGCAGATGTCTAATTACTTTTGGGGGTCTAAAATAAGCCAAAACCGCGGATAGTGGCCGAACGAAGTGTCGGTAACGTAACGAACGATTACTGTGCCCAACCTAGTTCAAAATATTACATTTTGGAAGGGAGTCCAATATGATAAAAAAAAAAAAAATGTCAGTTTCTAAAAAGATTAATAGCAGAAAGGTCGTCATTTTACTTACTTTTAGCGAGCATCCTCTTTATGCTCCTCAACTGGTCTGGCTCCCTCAGTTTGAGGTCTGACCACCTCTTTCTGAGCTGCTCATTTGAGCGTTTCACCCCGAACTTCGCCCTCAGACTTTTCACAACTTTAGTGAGGATTTTGGCCTTCCTTCTATTTGGTTTGCTATACGGCCCATGCTTGGCATCATAATCAGCCTTGACCAAGATGTCCACCATCTCCGCCATCTCCGCCAAAGACATATTCGATGCCTTGAATCTCCTCCTTGATCGTGACGTGTCCTCGGTCTCCGGGCTTGTCTCCTCGCTAGTTGCGGAATTATCAGACACCTGCTGTAACTCCGCCATATCTGTCTGCGTGCCGAAAGAGAAGGGGCGGGGAAAAGATGTTAGTTAGAACGTCATGGGTGGGCGACGTGTGCGGAGCGACGTGTTCGAATTTGGACGCATGCGTGGTGTGTATATAGCAAACACACATGTGACTATAGTACGTTCGGTGTGCGGAGAGAGTAGTTCAAGTGACGGACGTGCGAACGAAGGTATGTGATTTTGTGAGACTTGTAAAAATTGTTGGCCTATACTGTCTTGAGATTGGTGGAGGATATATATGGTGACTAGGATGTGAAGGAGGTTAGACTGTTTGCCTCACATTATTTAAATATAATTTATTTTACTTGCAGATACAATATGAATGTCTTTATTAGCGACAAAGAGTTCCTGGCGGAATTTATTGACCGGGTAAGGGAGCTGCCGGCTCTGTGGGAGACCAAAAACCCCATCCATAAAAAAAAGGGGTGAGAAAAGCAGCGCTGGAGAAGCTGCTCCCATTTGTGCATACCAAGGTGCCCACAGCCACAGCAAAACAAGTGGACACTAAAATTGGGAGCTTGAGAGGTACCTACAGGACTGAACGCTCTAAGGTGCTGGCTTCTCAGAGGTCAGGAGCAGCAGCAGATGATGTTTATGTCCCGGTTTTGTGGTACTACAGCAGGATGTCCTTCCTGGATGACCACATTGAGCCAAGGCCATCACTCTCCACTCTTCCCCCCAGACTTCCCTGCAGCCAACCTGAGCCTTCTCTGGAGCAAGAGGAGGCAGCCATCCTGGATGATCCTGATTTGTCCATCTGGAGCCAGGTATAGTATTAACTGAAAATGTAGTGGGATAAAATTAATGTTTCCCAAATATGTCAGGATGAGAAACATACATTATTTTGTATTCCACAAGTGAAATCATGATCTGTAGACATTATTCTGCACTTAATTGTGTGGTAAATAGTCAAGCTGATGTAGTGGTAAATTTAAAGCAAGGATTTATGCATTTACATTCTAATTGCTTCCATCAGGATTACAAAGTTTGATGCAAAGATTAAACCAACATATTAAACTATGTTTCTTTTTCATACACAGGATGAAATCAGCCAGGAGGAGGGTCTGGAAACTGTCAGGCAGGAGGAGGAAGGGCCCAGTGGCAGCCAGGAGGTGGCAGGGCCCAGTACCAGCCAGGAGGTGGCAGGGCCCAGTGGCAGCCAGGAGGTGGCAGGGCCCAGTGGCAGCCAGGAGGTGGCAGGGCCCAGTGGCAGACAGGAGGTGGCAGGGCAAAGGAGAAGCACCAGATCCCAGGTGCCTCCCATCAGGCTTCACAAAAGAGGCAGGAGGGACAGGACCACCAGTGAGGCAGCAATGGCCCTTATTAAAGAGGCCCATGCCACCCTCAAGGAGCCCACATCCCCTGAAGAGGCCATTGCCGGCCTAGTGGAGGCTAAGTTCAAGGTGATGAGCATGGAGCAACGCCTCCTATGCGAACCCCTGCTCATCACCTTGCTCAACAAGGGGGTGATGGAGCAAATTACCCCCAATACCGCCATATGTGAGGTGGCCCAACTGACCCAACCTCAACCTCCACCTCCACCTTCCTCTTCTGCCCCACCCCCTTCTGCTACACCTCCACCTTCTGCCCCACCCCCTTCTGCTACACCTCCACCTTCTGCCCCACCCCCTTCTGCTACACCTCCACCTTCTGCCCCACCCCCTTCTGCCACACCTCCACCTTCTGCCCCACCCCCTTCTGCTACACCTCCACCTTCTGCCCCACCCTCTTCTGCTACAACTCCACCTTCTGCCCCACCCCCTTCTGCTACACCTCCACCTCCTCCTCCTGACAGGAGTACCCCTCCAGTGGGCCAGCCTCCAGCTAAACGAAGAAGGAAGGCTGCAGGAAAGGCTTCAGGAAAGGCTTCAGGAAAGGCTGCAGGGAAGGTTGCCAGGAAGAAGAGGAAGTGATGGCCTTGCTTCATTGTGGTCGCACTGGTCGGACAGAAGGCAGCCTGTTGTAGTACCACACACTTGGGACATATATCTCACCTGCTGCTGTTCCTGACCTCTGGGAGGCCAGCATCAGATTGTGTTCTGAAATGTGGGCCTTCTCAAGCTCCCAATTTTAGTGTCCACACAGGGTTGCTGTGTGCTCTGGGGTCCCTGGGATGCACAAATGGCAGCAGCTTCTCCAGCGCTGCCTTCTCTTTATTTAATTTATAAACATGAATAAATGTGTTTTTTGTTTAAGTTCATACTTGACTATGTGTATTTTTAAATAAAAAAAAACAAGCTTTGGAGTAAGCAGATACATTTGACTGACAATAAAAGGCACAGATATCACCCCCCCAAAAGAATAACTAAATCTGATTAGCTCAAAAACATGGTGTGAAATTTTAAAAATATAGATTAGAAAATTAAATGGGAGATCGCTATCAAAACATTGAGAAATTATAATTAACATCATTTTGAAAAATCTAACCATTTAAATTATTCCTAAAAACTTGCACGATATAATACACATAAATCTTATAAAGAGCAGCATGAAAAAGGTTAAAAATAAGGCAGAACTCTGTGTGAATATCAGCAGCAAAAGAAGGTCTCTCGTTTTGATTAATGTAACATTCTAACGAAGAATTCAATGCAGAACATTTAAACGATGAAATATTTATGAGCGTGACGAATGTGCTCTCTCCATTATGAAGGCTTGTTTTAGCAGAAGATGCGCTCCCGTCTCATAGTTGCTTGTGAGCATGCGCGCTTTTGGAAGAGTCGTAAAAGCATACACACGAACCATTTTCTCGTCACAAAACAGGCCGACGAGAAACACGACGAGGAAATCTGGAATCCTGACGAGAAAATAGAGAGCAGGTTCTCTATTTTCTCGTCGAGATTCTCGTCAAGTTTCTCGTCGTAAAACCATACACACGAACGTTTTTCTAGACAAAAAAACTCTCGCGGCACTTTTCTTGACTGTTTACGACGAGAAAATCGGTCGTGTGTACGAGGCCTAAGGCCTCGTACACACGACCGATTTTCTCGGCAAGAACCAGCAAGAAACTTGCTGGCAGAGAGGTCTTGCCGAGTAAATCGGTCGTGTGTACGCTGCTAGCGTGTTTCTCGTCGAGAAAACCGACAAGAAACCTCGACGAGAAAATAGAGAACCTGCTCTCTATTTTCTCGTCGAGATTCTCCTCGGCGTGTTTCTCGACGAGAAAAGTGAGTGTGTGTACACTTACCTGTCCGCCCGGAAGCCCGCGCATGTTCGAAATGAATTTGACGCATGCGCGGTAGCTTCCTAGGCATACGTAGGGTATACCAAGATGGCGGCGACGGCATCGAATGTGACGAGCGCATGCTCGACGTAGTCGATGACGTCACCGCGTACACTCCTTTCAAAGAACCGCGGGTTCTTTGAAACGAGCGTGTGTACACTCGGCCGGGACAAGTTTCTTGTCCAAGAATCTCGTCGAAAAAAACGACATGTTTTTCTCAACGAGAATCTCGGCCGTGTGTACGAGGCCTTAGACTTTTTTAATTTGACTTAAGGCCGGCAATGCACACGACTGTGGTGTGCTGTTGCGCACATTGCGCGTGGTGTTCCACTGCTAAAACAGACAGCAAAGAGGTGACAGATCACCTTCTCACTGACTGTAAAATGCCTCTAAAAACCTATTCAATGCAGATTGCTTTTCAAAGAGGTGGCAAAGTCTGACACTAGTGTAAACCAAGCCTTAGCCCCTGGTTTTCCTAACACCTTCTTACCCATTGTCCTTCTCTTGTGCTTTTCATTAAAAAAAAAAATATGTGTCCAACGGGAAATATTTCCTTTCTCTTCCTGTCCCAAAGATAAAACAGAAAGTGAAAAAAAAAATCTCTCCAAGCCCCCTTTTATGGCCCATTCACACTAGTGCATTGCAAAAAAAAGTTTTCCTAACACCTTCTTACCCATTGTCCTTCTCTTGTGCTTTTTGTTATGTCCCTTAGACACGGGGTGCTAGCAATGCTGCCAGTATCTGCTCAGCAAGTTACACACACAGGCCGGATGAACTTCTTAACCATGGAGAGGGTTTATTACTCACTTAGAAACATGATGACTTGTTACATGGAGGAGTCTTAGACCCCATTCACACAGGGGCGGCACGACTTCTGGGGGCGACCTCGGCGGCGCGATCTCAAGACGACTTGAGATGCCCGCCGAGGCGATTTGCATAAAGACTTCTGTATAGAAGTCAATGCAGGTCGCCTTGGGTCGCCCCCAAAAGTAGTACAGGAACCTTTTTCTAAGTCGGAGCGACCTGAGTCGCTCCTATTAGAACGGTTCCATTGAACAGCGTGAGACGTGACTCGTCAGGCGACCGAGTCGCCTGACGAGTCGCCCCTGTGTGAACCGGGCCTTAATACAACAGGCTTCTGTCATTACCAGATCTATGCATCCATGCTGCTGCTGCTGCTGCTGCTTCCAGTCTCACACACACACCCTCTCTACTTCCTGGTACAGCCCCTTCCCCAGCATGCATAAGGAAAAAGGGTGAAGGGTCACAGTGTTCCAGCACAAACATCACATCTCCTCTTTTTCCCATAAAAATAAATAAATAAATAAAGAAACTAGGGCCGAAACAACTAAACGATTAATCGACAACTAATCGATTATGAAATTAATTGATTACTATTTTCATAATCGATTAATCGGCCAGTAACATAATGAGGTTTAAAAAACTATTAGCCCTTTATAGTACAAAAAGAGCAAGTAATCGCTACTGTAAATATTACTACTTTCACTGTTCCACAGTAAAAAATTAACCCCTTACAGTAGCGATTATTTGCTCTCTGTACTATGAAGGGCTATTTTTTTTTTTTTAACCCCATTATGTTACTAAACGTCTTGGGCCTGGTTCACACCTATGCGTTTTTTGCAGAAACGCACTACAGTTCATTTACATGGTTTCCTATGGGACACGTTCACATCTATGCTTTTTTTTAGCTGCTGCGTTATTTGGAAAGGGTCAAGGAATGTGTTCAACGCAGAATGGTGCTTTTTTTGGTTCAATATACTTCAACGGAGAAGCTGCAGAAAAGCATGTAATGCGTTTTTGCAGCAATTTGTGTTTTTTAATCTGCCCAACAACAAATTGGCCAAAAAAAAAAGCATAAAACAATGCAAACGCACAAATCGC
The DNA here is from genome assembly GCA_029206835.1 of Rana muscosa. Classification (NCBI taxonomy): domain Eukaryota; kingdom Metazoa; phylum Chordata; class Amphibia; order Anura; family Ranidae; genus Rana; species Rana muscosa. Next base: position 112,457,634 of record CM055118.1, read on the forward strand.
AGCAAAATCCTGTGTGCAAAAATCAAAACGCACTGCAAAACACACTAGAGAAACAGATCCAAAGCAAACTGTATAGGTGTGTACTGAGCCTTATGCTGGCCACATGGATACATTTTCAGACGAGGATATTAATACAAAAAATCTTTGTACATTCGCTGAATGAAAGAATGTTGTTTGAAAATTTCACTTGCTTTTAACATTCAGTTTTAAAATGAATGTAATTTCTGAACGTAAACCACATACACTGTCTGAAAATTCCTTTGACCAAGAAGTTTTTTATTATTTACAATAATGATATCTGATATTTACCAGATTCACCCTCCTAATAGTATATACAGTATATCTATTCTGTCAGTTATTCTCAGAGTGGATTAGAAATTTTGCTCCCTAACCATAGAATTGGTTATTTATATTTACCGCTGCATGAAGATATTTAAGAATAAATTGCCTTTTTTTATACTTTACATATTAACTAAATTATACACCACATTTTTTTTAGGTAATTAACGGATTAATCGATTAATCAAAACAATAATCGGCCAACTAATCGATTATGAAAATAATCGTTAGTTGCAGCCCTTATTTGGTATATATTTTTGATGCGTTTAGATGCATTCTGGTGTATTTTTGATGCGTTTAGATGTACTGTGGTATATATTTGATGCGTTTAGATGCTCTCTGGTGTATTTTTGATGCGTTTAGATGTACTGTGGTATATATTTGATGTATTTAGATGCTCTCTGGTGTATTTTTAATGCTTTTAGATGCTCTCTGGTGTATATTTGATGCGTTTAGAACATGTTATTGTGAATGAGATTTAACCCTTACAGTCCCATGGCTGAAATAATGATGTGTATTCCTATGATAACACTGTGAATGCAGCCTTCTAAATCCTCCCTGCACATCAATATTTTTGATGCGTTTGGATGCACTCTGGTGTATATTTGATGCATTTAGATGCTCTCTGGTGTATTTCTGATGCGTTTAGATGCACTCTGGTGTATATTTGATGCGTTTAGATGCTCTCTGGTGTATTTTTGATGCGTTTAGATGCACTCTGGTGTATATTTGATGCGTTTAGATGCACTCTGGTGTATTTTTAATGCTTTTAGATGCTCTCTGGTGTATATTTGATGTGTTTAGATGCTCTCTGGTGTATATTTGATGCGTTTAGATGCTCTCTGGTGTATATTTGATGCGTTTAGATGCACTCTGGTGTATATTTGATGCGTTTAGATGCACTCTGGTGTATATTTGATGCGTTTAGATGTACCCTGGTGTATTTTTAATGCTGTTAGATGCTCCCTGGTGTATATGTGATGTGTTTAGATGCTCTCTGGTGTATATTTGATGCATTTAGATGCTTTCTGGTGTATTTTTTTATGCGTTTAAATGCTCTCTGTTGTATTTTTGATGCGTTTAGATGCACTCTGGTGTATTTTTGATGCGCTTAGATGATCTCTGGTTTATTTTTGATGCGTTTAGATGCTCTCTGTTGTATATTTGATGTGTTTGGATGCACTCTGGTGTATTTTTAATGCTTTTAGATGCTCTCTTGTGTATTTTTGATGTGTTAAGATGCTCCCTGGTGTTTATTTGATGCATTTCGATGTTCTTTGGTGTATATTTGATGCATTTAGATGCTCTCTGGTATATATTTGATGCATTTAGATGCTCTCTGTTGTATTTTTTATGCGTTTAGATGCACTCTGGTGTATTTTTGATGCGTTTAGATGCTCTCTGGTGTATTTTTTTATGCGTTTAGATGCTCTCTGTTGTATATTTGATGCATTTAGATGCTCTCTGTTGTATATTTGATGCAGTTAGATGCACTCCGGTGTATTTTTAATGCTTTTAGATGCTCCCTGGTGTATTTTTGATGCGTTTAGATGCTCTCTGATGTATATTTGATGCATTTAGATGCACTCTGGTGTATATTTGATGCATTTAGATGCTCTCTGGTGTATTTTTAATGCGTTTAGATGCTCCCTGGTATATTTTTAATGCGTTTAGATGCTTCCTGGTATATTTTTAATGCGTTTAGATGCTCTCTGGTGTTTTTTTGATGCATTTAGATGCTCTCTGGTGTATATTTAATGCTTTTAGATGCTCCCTGGTGTATTTTTAATGCTTTTAGATGCTCCCTGGTGTATTTTTGATGCGTTTAGATGCTTCCTGGTATATTTTTAATGCGTTTAGATGCTCTCTGGTGTTTTTTTGATGCATTTAGATGCTCTCTGGTGTATATTTAATGCTTTTAGATGCTCCCTGGTGTATTTTTAATGCTTTTAGATGCTCCCTGGTGTATTTTTGATGCGTTTAGATGCACTCTGGTGTATTTTTGATGCGTTTAGATGCTCTCTGGTGTATTTTTGATGCGCTTAGATGATCTCTGGTTTATTTTTGATGCGTTTAGATGCTCTCTGTTGTATATTTGATGTGTTTGGATGCACTCTGGTGTATTTTTAATGCTTTTAGATGCTCTCTTGTGTATTTTTGATGTGTTAAGATGCTCCCTGGTGTTTATTTGATGCATTTCGATGTTCTTTGGTGTATATTTGATGCATTTAGATGCTCTCTGGTATATATTTGATGCATTTAGATGCTCTCTGTTGTATTTTTTATGCGTTTAGATGCACTCTGGTGTATTTTTGATGCGTTTAGATGCTCTCTGGTGTATTTTTTATGCGTTTAGATGCTCTCTGTTGTATATTTGATGCATTTAGATGCTCTCTGTTGTATATTTGATGCAGTTAGATGCACTCCGGTGTATTTTTAATGCTTTTAGATGCTCCCTGGTGTATTTTTGATGCGTTTAGATGCTCTCTGATGTATATTTGATGCATTTAGATGCACTCTGGTGTATATTTGATGCATTTAGATGCTCTCTGGTGTATTTTTAATGCGTTTAGATGCTCCCTGGTATATTTTTAATGCGTTTAGATGCTTCCTGGTATATTTTTAATGCGTTTAGATGCTCTCTGGTGTTTTTTTGATGCATTTAGATGCTCTCTGGTGTATATTTAATGCTTTTAGATGCTCCCTGGTGTATTTTTAATGCTTTTAGATGCTCCCTGGTGTATTTTTGATGCGTTTAGATGCACTCTGGTGTATTTTTGATGCGTTTAGATGCTCTCTGGTGTATTTTTGATGCGTTTAGATGTGCTGTGGTATATATTTGATGTGTTTAGATGCTCTCTTGTGTATTTCTGATGCGTTTAGATGCACTCTGGTGTATACTTGATGCGTTTAGATGCACTCCGGTGTATATTTGATGCGTTTAGATGCTCCCTGGTGTATTTTAAATGCGTTTAGATGCACCTTGGTGTATTTTTGATGCGTTTAGATGCTCTCTGGTGTATTTTTGATGCGTTTAGATGCTCTCTGGTGTATTTTTAATGCGTTTAGATGATCCCTGGTGTATTTTTAATGCGTTTAGATGCACCATGGTGTATTTTTGATGTATTTAGATGCTCTCTGATGTATATTTGATGCGTTTAGATGCACTCTGGTGTATTTTTGATGCGTTTAGATGATCCCTGGTGTATTTTTAATGCGTTTAGATGCACCATGGTGTATTTTTGATGTATTTAGATGCTCTCTGATGTACATTTGATGCGTTTAGATGCACTCTGGTGTATTTTTGATGCGTTTAGATGCTCTCTGGTGTATTTTTAATGCGTTTAGATGCTCCCTGATGTATTTTTAATGCGTTTAGATGTACCCTGGTGTATTTTTGATGCGTTTAGATGCTCTCTGGTGTATATTTGATGCGTTTAGATGCACTCTGACATAACAAGAGAACAAAATACTCAACACATCAAATAACAAGGCAAGCAGGATCAGTTCAGCAAGTAGTATCTCCAACTTAGTTCTGTGGCTCCCGCATCACGTTATGAGCCCTTTGTCTCTGTTTCCTGACCTCCAAAGTGTCCCGTAAGATTTCAGTGCTGTGCCAACGAGGAGTTTGATGTCTTTGGCGGGCAGACTTATGAAGTGGCACAGCACCAGGAGGGGTAGAGACTGTCAAAGGTTCTGGAGATGTCAGTGGGTGTCCAACAGACAAATCAGTCTCTGCAAGTCCAGGCACATGTCCGGGCTCCTCAGGAATATGGTGACCAACCGCTTCAGGGTAAACTTGTGGGATCATGCCAGACACCATGCCATATGTCACCAGTAAAGCCCTGAGTAGACTCTGGTGGTTGGGTAGAAAGAGAGGTCAGGTTTGTTTCTACTGGCAGGCAAATGCGCTTTCTCAATTGCGAAAGGTGTCTTCGAACACAAACGCCATTCTCCAGGCGAACAAGGTACATTTGTTGTCCAAAAGGTCCATCGATAATGCCAGGAAGCCAATGAGGCAAAACTCTGTAATTCCGAAACCATACAAGATCACCGGCACAGAATCCAGGATGGCCTGGCGGATGAGGTGTTGGTGACTGTTCCTGTGGATGAACTAAATCCAGTTTGGTGTGGAGATGCCTGCCAAACATAAGAAAAGCTGGGGACAGCCCAGTAGTAGCGTGTTTTGTGTTTCGGTACATGGTCAAGAACTCCAGCAGCTTTTCCTCTGACAGTCCGACCTGGTCCAGAGTGGACAGTAAGTGCTTCTTAAACGTCTGCACAAACCGTTCTGCCAGCCCATTTGAGGCTGGATGATAAGGAGCTGTTTTGTAGTGTTGGATGCCCAAGCCACTGAGGAAGGATTGAAACTCATGCGATGTAAAATGAGTCCCATTGTCCGAGACTATGGCTGTTGGCAAGCCATATTGAGCAAAGAGTTTCCTTAAGACTAGAATGGTAGCAGCTGAGGTAACAGAAGGCATTTGAAAAACCTCTGGCCATTTTGAATGTGCATCTACAACGATCAAATACATTTTACCCTGGATTGGGCCAGCAAAATCAAGATGGAGTCTTGACCACGGTTCTGTCGGCCATGGCCAAGGTAGCAGGGTTCCTTTCTTTTGGCGTCGCTGAGCTTGACAGCACCCAGGACATTGAGCCACATAATCTTCAATTGCTGTGTCCATTTGTGGCCTCCAAACATAACTCTGGGCTCACTGCTTCATGCGCACCACGCCAGGATGGCCCTCATGCAGTATCCTTAGCATGGTTGGTTGCAAATACTGAGGTATAATCACTCTGTTGCCCCACTGTAGGCAACCAGCATTAGTCACAAGCTCACATTTTCTGGCAAAGTACGGACGAAATTCACCTGGGACTTTCTCTGGCCATCCAGCCTGAACATATGAGAATATCTGAGACAGGACGGGATCTGTGACTGTATGTCTGGCAATTAAGGAGGTGGAGATGCAGGATTTCGGCCTGCGTATTTCCACTATGCGTACGTCTCTTGGTGAGTGGTCTCCGATTGGCAATCTGGAAAATGCATCTGCATTGCCATGGGCATCATGGGAGCGGTATCTGATAGAATAAGTATAAGCTCCCAAGAATAAAGCGTACCTTTGTAAGCGAGATGCGGTTGTTGTAGAAATTCCTTTCTGAGGGTTCAGTATTGACAACAGAGGTTTGTGGTCAGTGATAAGTGTGAACTCCGACCATAGATGTACGTATGTAATTTTTTTGTGGCCCACACAATGGCCAAAGCTTCCTTGTCTATCTGGGAGTAGTTTTGCTCTGCTGAGGTTAAAGACCTGGAGGCAAAAGAAATGGGGCGCTCTGTGCCATCTGGCATGACATGGGAAAGCACAGCACCCAGTCCATAAGGCAAGGCGTCACAAGCCAAGGTGACGTGTTTCTTTAAATCATAGTGGACCAGAACTCGAGAAGACAGAATGAGTTCTTTAGAAAGCCGAAAAGCTTCTTCACATTTGGCTGTCCATATCCATTTAGCTCTTGCATCCAGTAAGCGATGTAATGGGTAAAGCTGGTGTGCTAGGTTCGGCAAGAAACGGTGGTAGTAATTCAGGAGGCCAAGGTTCGCATTCTGAAAGATTGACACGTAAACCATACCTTTGGAGTCTCTCTAGCACAGTTTCAACATTCTTTCTGTGTTCTTCATCAGTGGGACCAGTGATGAGCATGTCATCTAGTAGACATTGAGTGAAAGGTATGCCTGCCAGGACCTCATCCATGATTCGCTGCCAGATGGCTGAAGCTGGGGCTATGCCAAAAACCATGCGGTTATATTGGAATAATCCTTTATGGGTGTTAATGGTTAACAGATGGCGTGAATCTTGGGGTACTTGCAGTTGCAGGTAAGTTTGCTTTAAGTCTATTTTTGTAAACTTTTGCCCCCCAGCCAATGAGCTAAATAGATCTTCAAGTCGAGGCAATGGGTATTGATCCACAAGAAGTTGGTTGTTCAGGGCAACCCTGAAATCTCCACAAATTCTAATGTCTCCATTCTTTTTCTTGACAGGCACAATTGGCGATGCCCATTCACTTCTATCAAATTTAGTTCTTTTCAGCCAATAGGTGGTCCAGCTCTGCTTGCCTAATGTAACAAGGGGTTTCACATAACCCAAGGGCTGTAGTAGTTCCTTGCTGTAGGTTTGTAGTGTGAGATTTGTAGGTTGGAGCGGTAGGGACAGACCCGATGCCTTTAAATCAGTCCATGAAATGACAGACACAGCCGCCCCTGTATCAACATCCATGGAGACAGGACAGCCATTGAGTGTGACATCCACTTTTATCGCAGGAGTACTCCCAGCTACCCGAAACAGTCCAACATGCTGGACACAGGTTTCCTCATCAGAGCTGGAGCCGTTATTGTCAGTATCCATATGAAATGTCTGTTTACGTTTAACTTTTGTGGTAGTGTTCGGGGAGCGCGAGCTGCGACAAACACGTCCAATATGGGCAGTCTTTCCACCAAGAAAACAAATGACATCCTTGAACTTGCAAGCAGGTGCACTGTGTGTAGTGTTACCACAACGGTAGCAAGTTGGTGTCCTAGAGACAGAAGAATTAGGGTGGCGAGGTTTAGGCAGATTTGGAGACGGCCGTCTTGGGTGTCGATTGATAGCAGAGTGGAATATTTCCTCTCCCTGACTTGCAGGAGTTTCAGGTGGTGCCTTCAGTAGGGTGACGTCCCGTGTAGCCAACTCCATGACCGTAGCAAGGTCAGTGGCTTTCGTCAGAGTCAAGTCGGGTTCTGTGAGTAAACGTTTCTGTATGGCTGGGTCGCAGAGTCCCATGACAAACATGTCACGGAGAGCTGTCTGCAGGTAGTCTCCAAACTGACAAGTGGCAGGTAGTTTACGTAAAGCAATGATATAAGTCTTTATGTCCTCCCCAGCATGCTGCCTTCTACTGTAGAATTTAAACCGCTCTGTAATCTCTAATGGCTTTGGGTTGTAGTGCTCATGTAGCTTCTGAATTAACTCAGGCAGGGGCTTAGAGGCCGGCTTGTCTGGAGAAATTAGGTCTCTGAGAGTGCCATATGCAGCTTGACCCAATGTTGTGAGGAAAACTGCAACTTTCTTTTCTGCAGCTACACTATTTGCTTCCATATACTGCTCCAGCCTCTCCACCTAGGAGCTCCATGATTCAGCAGCAGGATCAAATGGTTGAATAAACCCTATGAAGGCCATGTGTGCTAAAATCCAAATTCCTCGTCGCCACTGTTATGTCCCTTAGACACGGGGTGCTAGCAATGCTGCCAGTATCTGATCAGCAACTTGAACACACAGGCCGCATGAACTTCCTAACCATGGAGAGGGTTTATTACTCACTTAGAAACATGATGACTTGTCACATGGAGGAGTCTTAATACAACAGGCTTCTGTCATTACCAGATCCATGCATCCATGCTGCTGCTGCCTCCAGTCTCACACACACACCCTCTCTACTTCCTGGTACAGCCCCTTCCCCAGCATGCATAAGGAAAAAGGGTGAAGGGTCACAGTGTTCCAGCACAAACATCACACTTTTCATTTAAATAAAAAATGTGTCCAATGGGAAATATTTCCTTTCTCTTCCTGTCCCAAAGATAAAACAGAAAGTGAAAAAAATCTCTCCAAGCCCCCTTTTATGGCCCACACTAGTGCATTGCAGTAATGCGAGTGTGAACAGTCCCTTAGGGCGGTCATAGACAGTTTGAATCTCGGCTGATTCGAACCATGGCTGAATGTACCCAAATTAATCGATTGGTCGACTTGGGTACAACCTGCCTATCGGATTTTACTTGCGATTATTGCTAGCAGCGGTTATATCCACTAGCAATAGACACTGTGTTCTCCCGGCAGGGACGGCTTCCCCACCGGGAGAACCCAATAGCTCGGCAGGCGGGATTTCCCTGTCAACACTGTCTCTCTTGCACTCGTGGTTCCAGGAAATTAATTTGCTCCGTCTATGGCTGCCTTTAGACATCTGTCTCTGTAACAGGTTTTCCCTTTGAAAGATTTGCCTTTGTTCTGGTGACACATTTGAAAGATAAGGTTATCCATGACTTTCTGTCCCCATGACAATAGCCAACACCACTAATAGTTTTTTTTTAAACCTTTCCAATAGGTACACAGACAGAAAGAAAATCCTGACAAAAGTTTTATTCCTAAAAAAAAAAAAGTTGTGGCTTTAGCTGTGATTTCAAAATACACAAAATGTCTGGATGGCCGTACTTTGGGTATAGTCACACTTTAATGCCCCTAGTCCACCACCCTCACCTTCCTAATTACATATACAGCTAAACCCACTGTTACACACCCAGAATGCACATGTAGCAAAGCAAGAGAAGAACAAGAGGTCATGAGACCTAGTGCAATAAAAAAGTTTACATTTTTTATTGGTAAAAGCAATGGTTTCACTCAAATAATTCCATGGGAATAGCAATTTTGATATGGTCCAACTGCTGAGCTCAGAGAACTGCCATTCCAAAGCTCAATGAGATTGCATCATGGTCAATAAAGACACACTCATACTTGACAAGGGAAATAGCAGTTGGTAGAGCTTAGTTGTAAAATCAGGCCCCAGAAACAAAGAGACACTAAATCAAAGAGAGGCGCAACAGAGGCTTTCCTTACCAATAATAATATGAAATAGCAGGTATGTTTTGGTGTCTCCTTCAAGGCAACATACTTACTTTTACAGGTTTAAAATTGAGTAAGGTTGATGCTATCCACCTGGCTTGGAGATGCCCCAAGCTTCAGCATTATTGGAGTGATGTTGTAAGAGAAATATCTTTATTGTTCATTGCTTTCATTCCTCCACATCCCATAGGATATTGTAACGACACCCCAAATATGAAAGGGGTTAACGTTGTTTAGGACATTCCATTTCCTAACACCAAGGCAGCTACTGACACTTCAGTCAGGCGAACAAGGCCCATAAGAATAATTCTCCCCCAATAACGAGACTAAGCTCTGTCTGGAGGTTTAAGCAGGACTGACAATCTTTATTGAAAAAAACACAAGTTTTATACACAGTTAAAAGAGGAGGTGCATCCATATTCTGCTCATATTACTTCTGAAAATACACCTGTGACCAGACCTAATTAACATGAGTTAATTAACTAATTCCTTTTAGCAGCCTGGCTGTCTCCTGAACTTCAATACACTTTATCACAGGAATCCTTTCATACAATACAGGGTCAATTAGCCCAAGCCCCCATGAAAAGATCCTTAGAAGTTAGTATGGATTCATTAACATTACAACAGACAGGTGGCAGGGGGTGATGACATTAGCATCTTTCAACTAACATGTTGAGTTCAGAATCAACACACAGTAAATAATCTTTTACAGATATACTGGGGAATATTGTGGATAAAAATTACTGTCCCATTTTAAAGTAGTTCAAGATATACTCTCTCAGTCACCCTATGCCCCTAATGGACATAGGGTGATTTAGACATAAGAGGTGCATGGGGAGCTGAAGCAAGGGTATCTCATACTTTTTAAGAGATTCTGGGTTCCATGGGCCCTCCCGTTACAGATATCTTCAAGGCTTTATTTTTGACCTTCCTCTCACCCCATTGAATCTCTACACAGTTTATAAGCTTTTGTGGCCAGGAATGAAATATCCAAACATTGGATTTCTCCTGATCGCCCCAAAAATCAGGCCTGGATCAATGTGTTCAACTCTTTGATCCCCTTAGAGCAGTGGTTCTCAACTCCTTTCCTCAGGACCCACTAACCGGTTTAGGTTTGCAAGATAACTGAAATGCATCACAGGTGATATAATTTGCTGCTCAGTGATTGCAGTATTCTAGTCTGCATCTCCCCAAGGTAATACTTAAAATCTGACCTGTTAGTGGGCTCTGAGGACAGGAGTTGAGAACCACTGCCTTAGAGAATTACATATACAAGTCTGAAGGCCAGCTTAAGCTGTAGCACTCTATTTGGGATATTTGTTACAGACTCACCAACCTCATTTTACATTTTTACCCTACTAGGATTATCCACTGTATTGTCTCTATGAAAAGCCAATCATTCTAACTTAAGTTGTGATTTTGACTGTTGTAACTTGTGTTTGTTCCTTCATTTGTGCTATGTATCAGGGTTCTGTTTTTCCCCTACTGTAATGTGGTGATTTGTTTGATTGACATGTGTAAAGCTGGCCATACATGAATCAAAATTTGTCCGGTTTAGCACGACCTGATCTACTGATCAACTTCCTTACAACCAGCCTGTATGATAAATGGCAATCGATCAGCACCACTGGCTATACCCTGCAACATTGATCATTGTTTTCTGGAGGTGGGGAAGTCTCCCCACCAGCAGACTACAATAGCTCAATGGGAGTGATTCCCCCATCGAGTGTGTGAATGGGGTAATTGGGTCAGTTTTTCTTGTTCAGCTCGCTGGTTGAATGAAAAAACTGACTCATCTATGGCCAGCTTAAGTATCTATTATTTTTTGTATTAGGCATGTGCAAATGTACCAGAAATACTTTATTAAATAAAAAGTTTATATATGAAAAAAAAAATTGTGAAGTTTGCCTAAATGAGGAAAGGTGACGTTTTTAAATTCAGTCAGTGTAAAACTCCAACTAAATATTTTGTTGTTTTAGATAACTGTGGAATAATTAGAATCTCTGCCAGGTTTTTGTGGCTCTCAATGTTCCCCTTGTAATGTGTAATTTCCATAAGTAGAAGTCTTCCCAAAATGAGGGGAAACCCTCTTTTACCAATTTATCATCAGAATACAGTACATCTCCTCCACTCTTATATTGGTAACATCCATAACATTTTGAGTTTCCCCTCACTTCGTATGACAATGGTCACATAGCAATAGCAAGAGTACATGTCCCCAAAGGCATAGGAATTTGGGAGAAACTCTACCCCTTATCATCAGAACAGGGGTGCCCATTGGAATACAGTACATCTCCTCCACTCTTATATTGGTAACATCCATAACATTTTGAGTTTTCCCTCACTTCGTATGACAATGGTCACATAGCAATAGCAAGAGTACATGTCCCCAAAGGCATAGGAATTTGGGAGAAACTCTACCCCTTATCATCAGAACAGGGGTGCCCATTGGAATACAGTACATCTCCTCCACTCTTATATTGGTAACATCCATAACATTTTGAGTTTTCCCTCACTTCGTATGACAATGGTCACATAGCAATAGCAAGAGTGCATGTCCCCAAAGGTATAGGAACTCTAATGCCGCGTACACACGATCGGAATTTCCGACAACAAATGTTCGATGTGAGTATGCTCCATCGGACATTTGCTGTCTGAATTTCCGACAACAAATGTTTGAGAGCTGGTTCTCTATTTTTCCGACAACAAAAGTTCTTGTCGGAAATTCCGATCATGTGTATCCAATTCCGACGCACAAAAATCCTACTCATGCTCGGAATCAATTCGACGCATACTCGGAATCATTGTACTTAATTTTTCTCGACTCGTCGTAGTGTTGTACGTCACCACGTTCTTGACGATCGGAATTTCCAAGCAACATTTGTGCGACCGTGTGTATGCAAGACAAGTTTGAGCCGACATCCGTCGGAAAAAAATCCACGGTTTTGTTGTCGGAAATTCCGACCGTGTGTACGCGGCATAACCCTTTCCTACTCCATTCAAACTAAAAAAAACTTTGGCTGGCGTATCATTTTAAAGCCCAACTCCAGATTCAGCTAAAATGTTACAAATTACATTGTCCAAGAGGAATCAAAATGAAATAATAGCCATGGCTGCAATTCTTACCTACTTTCTGAGGCTGTCCTATGCAGACTCAATGCTCTGCTATTCACTGCCTGTCCTCTACTAGTTGAATGACGTTGTATGTCATATAAGTTGCTTCCTTTGTCCTCAGGGCTTTAAGGACCTACCCCCCAGGAGGTGGCTCATCAAGCCTCACAGGTCTCACAGGAGAATGCTTGCATCATTACATCATTGACGTTCACTGCAGCATTCAGTACCCACATGCCCTGGGGAAGACTACATGGTCCTCACAGAAACCCTCTCACAAGAATTTTTCAAAGACACTCTCTTATCTGTTAAAAAGAAAAGGGCAGTAAACACTCATCTGTCCTAGAGCCCACACCACCAAAGACCACTCTTATCACTAGAACTGGTCCTCTGAAGTCCATTGAAAACGGACACTTTTGGGATTGTCAATCTCCTGGGTCCCCCTCAGCCCTCGGGCTTTCACACTGGATACAATTGAGCGGCTTTTTTGGGGCGCATTGCAGGCGCTATTTTTAGCGCAATCGCACCTGCAAAGTGCCTCAGTGTGAAAGGGGCCTTACTGATTCCTCCCTCTGACCTCATGTCACTGCAGGAGACATGACGCGAGGTTAGAGGGAAGAAGCAGTGATAACTATAGGGAACTACAGGTATTGACACACCTGGAAATGACAGTTTTCAAGTGGATTTCGGGGGACCAGTTCTACTGATTGCGGCAGAGTTTAGTGAAGTAGGCACCAGAAAAAGTGAGCTTTTACTGCATGTGTTTGGTGGTTAATGTTAGAATTTTTTTTGCGAAAGGGTCTGTCCTGGCTGTGTGGACTACATCTTTCTTTTCTAAAACAACTCCTTGTCATTTTGAATCAAAACTTTATTTTAAGGTCGGCCATGGACGGCTAAGATTCGGCTAAGATTCGAACTGTGTATGGGCAGACTGTTTGACAATCGATCAATCAACTTGAGTACAACCAGGCTGCCGGATTCACTTGTGATTATTGCTAGCTGCTGCTATAGTAGCTAGCAATAATCACTGTCTTCACCTGGTGGGGACGGTTCCCTTGCCCGCCCCCATGGTTGCAGGAAATATATTTGCACTGTCTATGGCCTGTCTAACACATTTGTGAGAACAGTCAAACATGGCTATTGTTCTGAAGATATGTATTTGTAAGCAAGCCAGTAAGGTTAGTATTTAACATACTGTAGATAAATACCTAGGTGTAAGAATATTACGTAAAAGACAGTATAACTGATAAAATAAACATATTTCATTCAAACAGGAAAAGGTTAATTTCCAGGACTCTAATGCCCTGTACACATGATCTTTTTTCTAATGGAATAAAATCCGATGGAATTTTCTGGCGGAATTCCGATAAAGATGACTTTCATCAGTCTTGCCTACACACCATCAGACAAAATTCAGAGCGTCCAAAACGGCGTGACGTAAAACACTCAGACGAGCCGAGAAAAATTAAGTTCAATGCTTCTGAGCATGCGTCGACTTGATTCTGAGAATGCGTGGGTTTTTTCTTCGTTGGAGTTCCACACAGACGATCAGAATTTCCTATCGTTTTTTTTTTAAAACATGTTCTATTTTTTAACACTGATGGAAAAAAGTCAGATGGGGCCCACACACGATCGTTTTTTCATCGGAAAAACCGACCGAGTGTACAGGGCATTAGCATAAATGAACGCCCCTTTTTCTCATGCCTAATGTGCAAAATACCTGAAGTCTAGTGGATAAAAACTGGAATGTGCAAAAATAAATAGGGAAAGATTACCGTGGTTATGTATGTGCATGTAAGAAAGTACCTCAGTCTTTCAAAAGTCAAGTACAAGTACAAGTCTCTCAAAAAAGTACAGCAGAGATTTGCAAGTCTAAAAATTCAACACAAGTCGCTTTCAATTGTATATAAAGTTTATAGTTTGATTATATAGTCTTTATGCCATCTCCTTCAGATTTACCAAACCTAAGAAGTTTGAGGACCTGCTCCAACAATCCATTTAGTTTGTGTACAGTCAGATGGGTCCTTGGACTAGAGTAGGTTGATGTAAAGTTGATTGTTGAATCAAATTTTAAGGAGAACAATCCACTTTACGTAACCACTTAAGCTCCGGACCATGTGGCTGGCCAAAGACCAGAGCACTTTTTGCGATTCGGCACTGCGTTGCATTAGCATTTCCCTGTTCTTCCTCTCCGTGGGACATCGAGTCCGCGGGACCTGCGATCAGGCACCCCACAATGCCGCATCTTAAAGGGGACGTACGGGTACGTCCATCTGCCCAGCCGTGCCATTTTGTCAACGTATATCGTCATGCGCTGGTCCTTAAGCGGTTAAATTGGAACAGATTTTTTCTTATACACACCATCATTGGCAGGCCAAACACAATGCAAATCTTGGCCGGTTCAGCAGGAACCAGCTGAGATTCGAACTGTGTATGGGCAGGCTGAATGTACCAAGATGATTGATCAATCAACTTGAGTACAGCCAGTCTGACGCGTTTTACCTGCGATTATTTCTAGCGGATGGTATAGCCACTAGCAATAATCACTGTCTTCTCCCGGAGGGGACGTCTCCCCCCCCACCAGGAGAAGACAATGTTTCAGCAGGAAGGATTCCCACATCAATACCAACTGTGTTGATGGGGGAATCTAGCATATTTCTGCAGGAACGCTATTCACTCTGTGTTTGGCTGGCGGCGTATATGTATAATTTTGTGTATTCAAATGTAGTAACCAATTTGCCCAAGAAATTCACTCTGTATGGCTGGCTTAAATGTATCATTTTGTGTAGTCAAATGTAGTAAGCAATGTGCCCATTAAAACTGATATCTTGTATAGGTATTTTTGTCATTTTGTGAATAAACAATTCAACAAGACTAGTAAACCACTGCAGGTTTCCATTTAGTTAAAGTCCATTTAACGGACATTCATTGATACATAATTTTTCAAGGTATACCAAGGGTTACCAAAAGGCCAAGTCTCCTTTACTTGGAGCTAATGAGACATACAATAAACATGTTAATCTAATGGAAACTAATTGATGGGAATATTCAGGGTCATAGATGAATGGATGACTCTTTGTCATCTATTATGCCTCCATGTTTCATTTACATTTTTTATCACTTGTCTTCTTCAAGCCGCCTTTTAAGCCCCCTTTACACACCGTATTAAGTGAAATGTGCAGAGAAAGCCACTGGCCCCACATCTAACAGACAGAAATAACAGGATGCATTTATCAAACATGTCACCCTGTCAGGGCCTTGCGGCTCTGTCGAAGGACTATATTATAGGGACCTGAGCAGGAGAAAGCAGGGAAATGGGAAAGAGCCTATTACGATGTTGATTATTACTATATTTTCAAAAACTGCTGACCTTGCAGCCACAGCTTGACGGTATTAGTAGGTAAGCAATGTCACATCCTGGGAACTGGTTACAGAAAGGAGCAAAGCATTCTGGGACTACGTGCCTCCTCCGAGAAGCTGATACCAGGAAAGCAGCTTTATCAGAAATTGAGTGCTTTCATTTAATTTTATACTCATGTGGAGCCAAAGTAAATTAAAGCTGAACTCTGAGCAAGAAGCTAAATATGCAAGAGCTATACAGTTTTAAATATCATCTCTTTGCCTCCAATCTGCTCATTGGACAGTAATCAATATCATCAAACTGATAATCCATTGTCTAATGAGGAGCTAATTTAAGAGCTGAACAGTTTAAAACAATATAGCTGAGTCCTCCTCCTGTGTATGCAAAAACAGAGAGGTAGTGGAGTTGGGACTTTAGATGAGGTATAAAGGTGTATAAATGAATGAAATAAATGAAATAACTTGGATGTCGTGGTTCCCAAAAAATTGGCATGATACGGTATTAATAAACCAGTAACCACAATACGTTTGATACAGAAATGTAATCACAAAATAGCAATTCATAATCATCATTAATTTAATAACACATAATTAGTTAGGGAACATGATTAATGACATACAAACATGGTAATAAATTCATCAAGGAATAATAAAAAAAAATTAATAACTACATGATCAACATGTGTAAAGATAGATATATGATGATATGGGCTTGTGTAGGGCATCCGAGGATGTATACTCTACGCGTTTCATGGCCGCCTGCCACTCGTCAGGAGTTTGGATGCATGAAATAGAATTAAATAAATATAAATATTTGTTGTGGTAGTTTCTGGGGATCCACTACTCCCCATAGATAGACCCAAAAAGGTAAGAGGAAGGTAAGAAAGAAGGGGAGAGGAAGAAGATAAAGGGTATATAGGAATAAAAGTATCAATATACCTTGCCAGACAGCCCATGTGCTGAAGCCATGATTGGGGAGATGTGTAGGAAGGTGGTCCCTCGTATAAAGTCCCCTCCGGGGGTTGAGGCGGGAGATCCACTGAACAGGGTATGCGGGGGGTCATGGGGGCAGACCCATCAGTCGCTGCAAATCGCCAGGCAAAGGGAAGGTGCTTTTGTGGTTGTTAACCATATCTGTGTGGAGATGAAGAAATGAGTGAAAAATAAAAATATGTAAGTATGGAGATATAATGAAAGGTGGTTGAATTGAAAAAATCGATAAAGTAAAGAAAAAATGGTGAAGTGATGTGATAATGTGATGAAGATGAGTGTGAGATTATGTCCTTTTTGGGTCTGTCTTTGGGGAGTAGTGGATCCCCAGAAAGTACCACAGCAAATCTTTATATTTATTTAATTCTAGACTACTTTCATGCATCCAAACTCCTGACGAGTGGCAGATGGCCTTGAAACGCGTAGAGTATACATCCTCGGATGCCCTACACAAGCCCATGTCATCATATATCTATCTTTACACATGTTGATCATGTAGTTATTAATAATTATGTTTTATTATTCCTTGATGTATTACCATGTTTGTATGTCATTAATCATGTTCCCTAACTAATCATATGTTATTAAATTAATGATGATTATGAGTTGCTCTTTTGTGATTACATTTCTGTATTATAAACCTATTGTGGTTACTGGTTTATTAATACCGTATCATGCCAATTTATAGGGAACCATGACATCCAAGTTATTTCATTTATTTCATTCATTTATACACCTTTATACCTCATCTAAAGTCCCAACTCCACTACCTCTCTGTTTTTGCATAATATTTAGAGATGGAGGTATTCTGGTATATTTCTAGGCTGGGGTGGGTCTCACTCTCTCTCGGATTTGCAAACACATTTTTATATGCAGTACAAACACACATGCAAAGAAAATTAATGTATTTCAATTAGCCTAGTTTACACCATTCCAGTGCTTTCGTGTGTGTTTAACCACATGCCTACTGGCCACTTTCACCCCCTTCTTGCCCAGGCCAATTTTCAGCTTTCAGTGCTGTCGCACTTTGAATCACAATTGCACAGTCATGCAATCGCTGTACCCAAATACAACTTTTATCATTTTTTTGAGACGGATAGAGCCACTAGCTAGAAAAAAGACTGAAAATTTTGAAGAAAAATAAGTTTTTGTTTCTGTTATGAAATTTTGTAAATAGGTAATCCTTCACTGATGTGCACTGATGAGGCTGCACTGATGGGCACTGATAGGCTGCACTTATGGGCACTTATAAGGAGGCACTAATATGCAGCACTGATGGGCCCTGATATGCAGCACTAATAGGGGGCATCGATGGGCACTGATAGGCAGCACATATGGACACTGATAGGTGGCACGGACGGGCATCACTGGTGGGCACTGACTGGCATCACTGGTGGGCACTGATTGGCAGCACTGGTGGGCATTGTTGGGGCTTCTCTGATAATTAGGACACTGATCATCAGTGCCCTAATTGCCAGTGCAGGTGACCCCACTGAGGAATGCCGATTACCGGCTCTCCTCTCCATGCTGTCAGCGTAAGGAGAGGATTGCCGATAACTGGCATTGCAGGTTTACACTGTGTTCAGCTGTGATTGGACTCAGCTGATCACATGGTATAGAGCCTATGTCATAGGCATTTTACCGTGATTGGTGATGGGCTGTGTCCGAGGAACACGATGCAGAAGCGATCACCGCGCTGTGCCCCCCCCATTCGCGGCAAGATTAGGAGGATGTCATATTATGTCCTCTCAGAATGAGAGTTAAAAAAAACAACAGCACTTCGGAACCTTAGGACTAATGTTCAACAGTCCTTGCTAACTCCGTCATTGGAGCATATTAGATTTTAGCACTTATTTTACTTTGTACAATGGTCATCTACATTTGTATTTTGTATAATCATTCAACATATACTGGTTATATCTTTTATTTTGCTTTTTAAATAAAAACTAAGGGAAAGGGAAAAAAGCTACAGCATGTTACTTTTTTTTTTTTTACACTGAATGTGCCGAAACACATGTAACCGCACATGAACGCACTGCAAACACATGTAAATGCAAGTCAGTCCAAATGTTAATGTTTTTAAAAAAAACGCACCACAAACGCACTACAAACTTGACAGAAACACACTGTAAAAACACTGCAAATGCATTACACCCAACAAGGAGATTAGGAGCTCCTGAGTGCAGCAAGTGGGCAGAGATGGGTATTCACGTGTGAAGTTTTCGTGGAATTTTGGCCACCAGAGTTATTTAGATCTATTAAAAGGGCTGGAGAAGTTCAAAGAAATAGGTAGTCGATGCACGAAAGAAAATTCTACCCGGCATGTTTCTTAAACTTTTGCTATGATTGTTAACAGGAGCCCCTGACTTCCAAAATCGCGTTGTCTCCAATACTGCACCCGCACTTTTTAAAAAAAATGTTTACATTTTTTTCTGTCCACCATTATTATAAGAAGCCAGTGAGTAATTCGACCTGCTGTTATCTACCTGAAATTTTTGCGTTACGGATTTTTTTAAAACCTACTCCCAGACCCATTAATGTTTACCTTCCTCATTGCTCATCTGAACCTTCAGAAAATATCCAGTACTTTCAAGTATGGAAGAGCAGTTGACCTCCCAGAATACGGTGCTTGAGCCCAAGTAACCGATTGCCAAACCCAAACACTGTGCAGAGATGGATGCTTTCATATATGTGTGACAGTATTCCGCAGTGTAAAGTATAACTAAAGGCCATTTTTTTTGTTTTGGATAGAGGGGAAGTGGATTTGAACACCTGTCAGTTTTTATTTCGCCCTCTCTATTTAACCTGTTGCCATTATCATTGAAATAAAAGAAAAAGTAATAGAAATCTTCCAATGGGGACACTAGTTCTGGTGACCTGGGAGTCCCCAAGCGATTTCCTTAACTATCAAGGATTTCCTCTCACTTTCTGTTTGGCTATGGGACAGGAAGTTAGGGTAAATCTGCACAATGAGACAAAGATAGCAAAAATAAACCTTACGGGGTTTATAACCCTCCCAGACAGAAAGGATAACTTGCCACAAATTTGTGACAATGTTGAACTGTAAAGCCCTGTACACACGATCGGATTTCCTATGGATTCTAATCTGATGGATTTTTCCATCGGAAATCTTATGAAGCTGACTTCCACCAGTCTTGCCTACACACCATCAGTCAAAAATCCGACTGTCCCAAACGCCGTGACGTAAAACACTCCGACAAGCCGAGAAAAATGAAGTTCAATGCTTCTGAGAATGCGTCGACTTGATTCTGAGCATGCGTGGGTTTTTTGTCCGATGGAGTTCCACACAGACGATCGGAATTTGCTATCGTTTTTTTTCCCATCAGATGAATTTAAAACATGGTTTATTTTTTCTCACCGATGGAAAAAATACCAATGGGGCCCATACACGATCGGTTTGTCCGATAAGAAAAGTCCATCGGACTGTTTTCAATCGTAAAACCGATCGTGTGTACACGGCATAAGTCTGTTAACTTTCTGTACATTTTCACTGGCAAGTTGTACACTTGCAGAGCACTTGAAGCACAAGTTCTAGTTGAGACTTTTCCAATTTGTAGCAAATTTGCATGGCAAGTCTCTAGCAAGAGCAATGTTACAGTCATGAGTCTACACAGCATGAGCTTTGCAAGTCAAAGTGACCCCTGTGGTAGGATGACTATTGCACAACATAACTGAACCAGAACTTGCAGGAGACTTCCAGAATGTTTGCAAAGAAAGTTGATCTGGAGTCATGCAATGCAGACTTGCTGCAATTGTACAACAAACTTGTGACGCCTGGCAAGTCTAGCAATAGCTTAGCAAGGCATTTTCAAACTTGCAGCACAATTGCTTGCTATCTGGGCTCCCTTAGGGCCCTTTCACACGGGCTGTCCGATCAGGTTTTTAGGCGGACCTGATCAGACTTTGCAGTCTCCTCTATGGAGCAGCGGATGACAGCGGACACACGCTGACATCCGCCGCTATCCGATCAGATTCTGCCTGCAAAATCCAGACGGATTGGATCGCATAGGATAGGATGAAAACGGGTAGGCAGTCTAATTTCCCCATAGAGGAGAGCGGGACTATGTCTGTGTCTCTGAACAGCAGAGCGGACAGGACTTGTCATCCGCCTGCTCAACGGGGATCAGGGGAGTGATCCTCCACTGAGCAAGCGGCATCCGGTGCACAGAGGCGCCCATGTGAAAGGGGCCTTACTCTATCCAAAATGAAAAAAAAAAAATGCCTATAGTTCTACTTTAAAATGACAATGTTATTATTAATTATTGCAGTTATGGGATCAAGTACATTATATTGTCAGAAATCAAAATTTTGAATTGTGTTTTTTATATATTTAGCCAAGACCTGCATGGTAAAAGTTGAGGCAGATAGACAGCTGGAATAGAAGAGTTTTAAGAAGTAAATTAATAAATGAAAAATACAAACAATTGTACGTGAACATCCAATGACAGCAGTGTATATAAGGACTTATATAATGTATGTAAGCAATCTTAGTAATGTGTGTATATGCCTTAAAAACCTTATGCCTTGTACACACGGTCGGATTTTCCATCGGAATAAACTCAGACGGGTTTTTCCGACGGAATGGCGTTCAAGCTGTTTTGCATACACACTGTCACACCAAATTCCGACCGTCAAGAACGCGGTGACGTACAACACTACGACGAGCCGAGAAAAATGAAGTTCAATGCTTCCGAGCATGCGTCGACTTGATTCTGAGCATGCGTGTTTTTTTCTCCATTGGAGTTCCATACAGACGAACGGAAAAAAAAGATAACATGTTCTCTTTCTAACTCCGTCGGAATTTCCGACAGAAAATATCCGATGGGGCATACACACGGTCGGAATATCCCCTGAAAAAATTCCGTCTGACTTTTTTTCCTTGCAAATTCCAACCGTGTGTACGCGGCATAACTCTGCATACTTTGTATATGTATGTGTAGTCATGGAAGCTACCATTTTTGCACATTACACAAGTTCTGTTTTCCTGTTGTTCCATGCAAATAGAATTTGGCTGATTGATAAAAGGTTTGCTGCACTCCCTTTAATTGGAACCCCTACCATGTGATCTTCACTAAGTGATCTCAGTCTAGGACCTAGGGGCAACTGTTGACATAAAATGACCTTCGCACGTCAATATCATGTTTGTAAGTAGCTTCTAAAGCCTCGTACACACGATCCGATTGTTGGCAGGGGATTGTCTGATGACAGACTGTTGGCCTAAAACCCGACCATTAGCACGCTCCTTCAGACAATTGTTGTCCAACTTTCGGCCAACAAATGTTGGATGGCAGGCTAGTAAATTTTTGGCAGACAACGGTCTGTTGTCAGATTTTCGTATCGTCTGTACAAATGTCCGTCACACAAAAGTCCAAAGTACAAACATGCATGCTCGGAATCAATGCTCACCAAACACGACATTGGCAGAAGGTGCATAAAGTGTGGCGCTCAAGAGCTAAATTTCCACGTAGTACGTCACTATGTTTGTGTTTGTTGGCCGACAATTGTGTGCTGTTAGTATGCAAGACAAAATCCAGGCACACGCCCTTTTAACAAAAGTCTGACGCTCTGTTGGCCGACAATCCGATCGTGTGTACCAGGCTTTAGATTGTCAGTCAATCACTGCTGATTTCGATAGCAATTGAACAGGTTAAAAACCTGCTGCAAACACTATTGTGGTATTGAAAAGCCAGCACCAAACATCTGACCCCTACCCTTCATCCTCATTTGCCCCCATCCCTTTCCATTGAAACTAATTGTTGAAGCAAATTTTTCCCTTTCCGTCAAAGCTAATTGTAAGATCAGCCAAGCAAAGCTTAAACGGTCATAGGATGTCCTGAAGCTCCCTACTAAGGGCTTGTCCTTAGACCTGACAGATCAAGGCTGACCTCTCTCCCCGAAGTCTGCAGGCAGTTTAGGGTCACATAAGGCAGCTCAGCAATATCACTTTTTTAGTAATTTTAAAAACGAGGATAATTTGGCAATACCTACATGTATCCTACTGATTTGTGAGAAGTGTTATTTTATTTGGAAGGTACACTTTAAATTTTTATTAACATTATGGCGAATTTCATCTGGTTCAAAACAGGTTCAGATGCAAATCCTTGATGTTTAAAGTTAGCAGCCAATTATATCCTGGTGGTTCCAGACAGATCAGTGACATCCAACGTCTAATTGGATGATGTGGGTTACAGGGCAGTGAGCTTCTGTATACACTTTGCTTATTTTCTGTCCTTTAAAGTGTGCACACTAGTTATTACAACTATTTTTGTGAGACAATTTTTGAGTGAAAAATGTGTTCTATTTATTTCAGGTGACGGCCATAGGAAAGATCTTGTGCTGTGACAGTTTTGCAGCTGTGCGACGTCTTGAGACATTTCGTACACAAGTCCCCTGCGTGAGTGAGGAAGAAAATTGCAGACGCTGGTATGGGAAGAAAAGGTTTTCTCTTTTCTGTACTGTGAGAGGTCTGATAATGATAAGCAATTAATGAAATTTGATTTGCCAACTGCATTGAACCCTGTGAAACTGAAAGGCAAACAACTGTTAATTCAAATTTGTGCAAACAGCAAACGTGTCTGATACAAAAGAATTACTGACCTCAATTAAATGACAGCTCCATCATTGAGGGTGGGAACCAGCAGAGTGGATTATTTTTGGGAAGAGGGGTAGGAGTTTAGTGTGGTGTGCAAATTAGCATTATCTATATGTTCTAATTCATGGGTGCTCAACCCGTGACCAACCAGCTGCTGCGGAACTACAAGTCCCATCATGTCTCTGCCTTGGGAAGTCATGGTTGTAACTGTCAGCGGCTTACAATGCCTCATAGGACTTGTAGTTCCGCAAAAGCTGGAGGGCCACAGGTTGAGCACCCACCCAGATAGCAAGCAATTGTGCTGCAAGTTTAAAAATTACTTGCTAAGCTATTGCTAGACTTGCCAGGCTTCACGTGTTTGTCACAAAATTGCAGCAAGTCCGAATTGCATGACTCTAGATCAACTTTCTTTGCAAACATTCTGCAAATCTGCTGCAAGTTCTGATTCAGTTATGTTGTGCAATAGTCATCCCACCACAGGGGTCACTGTGGCTGAATTTTCATGCTGTAGACTTGCATAGCTCTTGCTGTAGACTCCCCACTGCAACTTTGCTCTTGCTAAAGACTTGCCACGTATATTTGCTACAAATTGGAAAAGTGTCAACTAGAACTTGTGCTTCAAGTGCTCTGCAAGTCTACAACTTGCCAGTGAAATTGTGCAGAAAGTTATTAAGACTTACAATTCAACACTGCCACAAATTTGTGGCAAGTTATCCTTGCTATCTGGGCATGGTAATACTTTTAAAGCATTTAGAATGATTTCCAAGGCCTGTGTCTTAAAGAGATTTTGTTACCAGCTTAAAAAATTGTAGGCAAAAGAACAGATCGTTTTTAATTCATTTGTGATGTATCTTTAATCTTGCTTAAAAAATTTGACTACTCTAGAAAGAGTCAATTCTTTAGCACAGTCCCCTCTCACTTTGCACACCTTTTCACTCTGCTCTTCTGGGAGTATCTAATTACTGTCTGCTGGCCCAGCTTTTCCATCCCTCCCCTCACTTTTCTGCATAAGCTTTTACGTAATTGCCTGGGGAAAAGTGAAGAGCAATAGTGTAGACCAGTGGTTCCCAACCACTGGACCGTGGACCTTTGCCCATCCGTGGCCAGTTGATGACCGGCTGCACAGCAGGAGGTGAGTGGAGACCACGGTCGGCACAGGGCTATCACAGTCCACGGCTGCCACTCACCTTCTGCTGTGCCGCAATGCCTGTGTGTCCTCTCCCGGTTCCTCCACCCACCCTGCCGATGATATCATCCAATCAGCAGAGCAGGGGGCAGGAGGAGCTGCAGATCAAAATGGAGATCTCCTCCCGCCCCCTGCCCTGCTGATAGGACATCGTCAGTTGGGTGGGCGAGAGCATGGAGGAGCCGGGAGAGGACCCACTGGCTGATAATAGGTAGGAGTCCTGTGCAGGAGATGCAGAGCCTGGGCACTGTGATGGAGGAAGCTGTGATTGCTATGGGCACTGTAGTATAAAGGGGACTGCACTGTAAAGAGGCACTGTAATCATTACAGTGCCCCTTTACTGTGCAGTCCTCTTTATATCACAGTGCCCCTTTACAGTGCAGTCCCCTTTACATCACAGTGCCCCCTTTACAAAGTAGTCCCCTCATTAATGTCAAGGGGACTGCACTGTAAAGGGGCAGTGCAATGTAAAGAGGGGCTGTGATGTGAAGGGGAACTGAGGAAACTGTGGGACTGCTTTTAAAGGGGGAACTGTGATGTAAAGGGGGATTGTGGACATTGATATAAAGGGGGCACTGTGCTGTAAAGGGGGGCTGTGGTGTGAAGGGGGCTGTGGACAAACTTGTGAATATCCCATGCCCCAACCCGTCCACCACAACCCAGCCAATGGGTCCCTGGGAAAATTGGCTGCTACGAAACCGGTCCCTGGTGCCAAAAAAAGTTGGGGGCCGCTGGTGTAGACTATCATTTGAGTGAGTCTGGGGCCACATCCAAAATCACATCCAAATGGTGGCTCCCAGCAGCAGTCTCAGGGCTTTTGGATGTATACACAAGGGATGCTTTTATGGGTAAATAACATGCTTAAATATTTTAACTCTACAATTCATTTTATGGTAAGATTTTTGTTGAAAGGGCTTGGAATTAGAGTCTTTGTAATGCAAAGCTTTGTGTTTTTTGGGAAAACAAAAAACACATCACCTGCAATTGAAGACAGTTTATAGTTACCCGACCCACCACCTATTCCTCCAATTTTCACTTTGTTGGATAACTATGGACTCCTGAAGAAACATCTGGGCTGTACACTGTGGTTCCACCTGCCGGTCCTAACATCACTGACGTCACCAACTTCTCCCAACACATTGCATCATCAGATTGCATGACTTCATCAGGGGAAGTTAGGGCACATTTTTCCAACTGAGGCACAGATAGGAATAAAAACCTGGCAGAGGTTCTAACCTTTTCTAAGTCTAATCCTGAACTAAAAGTAATTTATTTTAGAGTTCTCAATGTGTACATTTTTTATGTATTTGGAATATGTTTCAAGACTTTGTTCTCTATCCTCTGCAATACTTTGGTGGATGTTTGTTAACCACTCAAAAAAGAAAAGGATATATAATTCTCTCCGTATAATATGTAATATTTTTTTATTTAAAACTGATGTACTCAATTTAAATTGTGCACAGCAGTATACAGGCTTATAGATATGTAAAACCTCCAACAAAATGGCTGATTGTGCACTTATGGTTTGCAGTGTGACGTCACTGGCTGCTCCCAACACATTGCATTATCAGATTGCATGACTTCATTAGGGGAAGTAAGGTAAAAATTTTCCAACTGAGACACAGATAGGAATAAAAACCTTGCAGATGTTCTATCCTTTCCCCAGCCTAATCCTTAACTAAAAGTAATTAATTTTGGGGTTTTCAATGTGTACATTTTTATGTATTTGTAATATGTTTTAAGACTTTGTTCTTTATTTAAGTACCGTATATACTCGAGTATAAGCCGAGTTTTTCAGCACATTTTTTTGTGCTGAAAATGCCCCCCTCAGCTTATACTCGAGTCACCTTTTTGCTCCTGATCTCCCGGACTTTGGGGACCCGGTTCCAGCCGGCCGTAGGTCTCCTGGACCCCAAACTTGGCACATATGTATCCCCATTTCTCCTCTACAAGTGTGCAAAGTTTGTTGTCTGGGGGACCTACGGCCGGGGAGCAACGATTTTTCAAAGCCGGGCACCCCTTCCATAGACTCCCATGTTAAACGTCAGTCTAATCATGGACACAGTGAGGCATGGGCACAGTGAGGCATGGACACAGTGCGGCATGGGCACAGTGAGGCATGGACAAAGTGAGGCATGCACATGGACACAGTGAGGCATGCAGATGGACACCCTAGGCTTATCCTCGAGTCAATACGTTTTCCCATTTTTTTGTGGTAAAATTAGGTGCCTCGGCTTATATTCGGTTTATAATAAGGTTTACTTGCTGTAAATGGTACTGTTGTGCTACAGTGTCCTTTCTCAGCTGATTATAGCTAAATGAGGGTATAAACCATGATTCCTAAAGTGAGACTATACTAAAAGATTGACTATTAACAATAGCAGGATAGATAAATATTGAATAAAGAGAAATGCTGAACTACTTTACACTCCTGGAGAAAAGACTGCTCCAAGTTGCATCCAGAACTGATCGAATTACCAAAAACCTAGGCACTGGGGCCTGTCGTTGATGCTCCTTTTCAGCAAGGATCATGTGATTGAAGCTTCTGGTTGTTACCAACACTGAAAGGAGCTTTCAGCAGCGTTATCACCAGGAAAGAGTATTTTGGCCTTTCTGTTACTCTTTATTTATCCATCCGGCCATTACCATATCATTAAGTATAACCTATTCTGTTTTCTGCATGGTCACTTTACACAGTGCTGAATAGGGAAAAACATGGTGACAAAACTGCAGTTTTTATTCCATCCATTGATCATTTTGATTTTATCTCCCAATTGCCCTGACACTTAGACTTTCTAAACCCAAAGGACTGTGGATATATGTCATCCACTATTAATTGACTGTTGCCAGCACTTTGTACCCGCACCGCCTGGAGAGCTTGACATATAGAGAAAAGGGAAGCAGGCAGATGAAAATCTTGAAGTTTTGTGCGGTTGGGAGGATTAGAATTTTCAGATCTCTCCATTGAAGTGGAAGCTCAGTCTTATGGCTGGGAAATCACTTGTCACCTGCCTGCCACACTTCCTGGAATAAAGCAAATCAATCAGGAGATTATAGCGTCAAACAGAGTAGAGAGTTCACGTGTTTTACATTTATCATGTAGGTGAGACGCATAGACGGCTCATTTCCACACCGCGTTCTTTAAGTTTATCAATCTCAGATTATGCACGTCTATCTCACTAGTCACGCCAAGCTTCCAGAAGGCCATGCGGTACAGAAGAGATTTATGCTAATAACTCTTAATTCTTTTCGTGTATTTGAAGCTGAACTGCAGGAAAATATATATATATAAAAAACTTTAATTGCGTCAAGACAGCAAACTGTAGATTATTGTTCCTAAGCTTGATTCTCCGCAATGAGAGAATGTTAATCTACCTTTTCTTTCACAGTAAGGAATGATTGTGCAGATGTGCAACCACACTGTCTCTGACCTGTCCCGGTCTTTGCTGATGATCCGGAACCAATCAGCATGTTTACCCACCACATGATCACCATTTCAGCTACAGAGGTTTGTTTGTAAACAAGCCTTACAGGCTGCAGCTGTCAATGTATTTCTAAGGCCCCTTTCACACCAGCAATCCAAACTGACCACCCATTGTTCTCTATGGGGCAGCGGATGTCATTGGACATGTGGTGTCTGTTTTCATTTGATTGTCATCCAATCCGATCTGGTCTGCTAAAAATAGATCGGATCAGATGAAAACAGACAGGCAGTCTGTTTCCATCTGACCGCCCCATAGAGAATAGCAGGCTGTGTCCGTTTCGGACACAGACCTGTCATCTGCCTGCTCAGTGGGGATCAGTGAAGAGATCCCCCACTGAGCAGGCGGATCCGCTGGACGGAGTCAGCCCTGTGTAACCACTTGACCCCCAAGCCAATTCTGACATTTCTTACATATATTTAAAAATCAGATTTTTTTTTGCTAGAAAATTAATTAGAACCCCACAACATTAAACGTCTTTTTTAAGCAGGGGCCCTGGAAATTAAAATGTTGGTTGTTGCAACTTTTTTATGTCGCATTTGATCAGTTGGACCAAATGCTTTGCAAACCCATAACAGCTTGCAAAAAAACAAACTGGAAGTGACAAAATTCTTGTCTCTTCTGCTTTCTGATCTCACAAAGGGGGAGAAACAACATCAGATCCTCTCACTCTGTGTAAAGAAGCCAATGTCACCGCTCCTTCCACCTCCGACGTCTGCAAAAGTGATCGAGCAGCTGGATCACTTTTTTACTTGGGAAAAAAAAAACGTAATGTTAACTGTTAAAAAAAGACAATACAGCAAATAAAGTACCAATTAAGTCACTTACACACCAGTATTTAATGTTATATAGTGCAACACTTCTTTAGAAGGTCGTTTGATTTTCTAATGGTCAGTGGGGTCAAATCAACATTTGTTTTTGAACCAAAAAAATAAGGAACATATAAAAAAAAAATTCATACAAACTTTCATATGAAATTCTACTAGTGTGTAGCGAGCTTTATATGTAAAAAAAATAATGTAAAAAATAGTAGTGAAAATGTCAAGTTAACTGATGCAGAGTAACGCTGCTAAATCTGATCCAAGTATTAATGGCCTCTAGGCATAAAAGGGTTCATTCAGTTGCTTATTCATTTTTTTTTAAATCACAACTTTTTTTGAACACTGCTTTTAGTGAACATTGAAATCTGGAAGCTCCTCCAATGGAAAATGGACTAGCAGCAGAAGTCTAGTGAAAATCTTGTGACTTTGTGAAACAAACAAAGTGAATCCATCAACACACAGAGTGCACGCTTACCAGCTGCACAAGTTTATACACTTGTGGCTAATACCCAGCCAGGGCCATTTCCTCCAAAGACTTCAGGTGTCTGATCAAGCCATGTGGAAAGCAGGGAAAATCGCTATAGGTAAAACCAGGTGGTTGTTTATTAATAAAACAGTATCACTAACAAAGCATATACAAAATTCCAATTAAAAATTAGTCCGGCCGGGGACGACGTCAGATTAGAAATGAAACGCGTAGGGGAGCGACGTGCTGAGGTAAGCACGCTGTTTACGTCCCGATTGCACGGGTGTTTGTATTATTGCAATTTTCCCTGATTTTTTCTAAGCTGACATTGCCTCTTACATCGTGTGTGGGCCTGCAAACTGTGCCTCTAACTACCTTCCGGATTAACGACTTACTGCGCCACATGGCTTAACCTAAAGTCTTTGGAGGAAAAGGTCCTGGCTGGGTATTAGCCACAAGTGTATAAACTTGTGCAGCTGGTAAGCTTGCACTCTGTGTGGTGGTGGATTCACTTTGTTTGTTTCACAAAGTCACAAGATTTTCACTAAACTTCTGCTATTGGTCCATTTTCCATTGGAGGAGCTTCCAGATTTCAATGTTCACTGGAGGACTTTACATAAGTTGCACGACTCACTGTTTGGGACTTTTTTATATGATTTTCTCATTTCATTTTATAATTTTTTTTTATGTGTATATTTAGTTAATATGTCACTTTAAGAGCGCAGCGTATTTTTATTTTATTTATCTTTATGTGTGTGTATTTCACTTTGAGTTGCTGCTAGGGTTATTAGGTTTGCATCCAGCGCAGTTTTCTTTTTATATATTAATACTGTTTGTGTCTTAAAACTGTCTGTACATTGATGTTCCATATTTAAGACTATTTTTGACTTATGCTTCAAATGCTAATTCAAAGTACAACTAGACTTTTCTTACACAAATCCCCATCCCGCAAACTAACCTAACCTAGAATCCCCACCTAGGGGGAACACTAACCCCTCTGTGACAGCAACAGGCTCTCACGTTGTGCACATCTGCACGGTAACTCCTCGTAGACATGAATAGAGTAGAATGGGAAAAGGTTAATGCAGCGCTAGCAGAAAAAAAAGAGCACACCAAAATATACAACACATGGATGTGTCCACCCCCTAGTGTTGGAACTGTGCAAAAAAATATTATAACAATGTTGCAAAATCAATTAACATATAAATGTGACCACCACTGATAATGAATGTGCAAACACTTAAGAGCCCATTCACACAGGGGCGTCTTTGGATCCGACTCCAAATCGCCCCAGGTCGCCCCTAGTAGCCTCAGGTCGTGCTGGCTGAAGAAATCAATGTAAGTTAATGGAGTCGTCCTTATGAAGTCGCTCCGACTTCAAAAAAGGTCCCTGTACTACTTCAATCCGACTCCTAGGCGACCTGTAACCATTCATTTCAATGGGAGTCGCCTCTCACTGTCTTAATAGGAGCAACTCTCCAGGAAGAAAACATACATTTCTCAGGCAAACCACTCCCTCCCACAGAACTGATTCTTGTTTGATTGGCCACTGGAATGTCTTCTGTCCTGCAGGCAACTTGGAGTTGCCTTGTAAGTAGCTCCAGGTCACGCTGTGATTCATTCTCAAGTCGTGTCTGAGTTGCCTCATAAAATTGCGCTGGAAGTCGTGTTGCCCCTGTGTGAATGGGCTCTAAAAATAAATGGTTGATGAATATAAATAAGTATCATAAATAAAACACTAGCACTTGATGTCAAATGAAACTAAATATATTCAAAAACGGTATCCAGGTTAGTGGTTATCCCTCTTGTGGCCCCACTCACCAAACAAAGAAATATGAGAGTCACCAAGTGGATCATAAATTCTAAGTCCGGAAAAAACATGGGGCTCAGAAAAATAGCTTGATGGGTTCAATGAAGAGACGAATCATAATGTGGGAGAGAGAGAGAACATACATGTGAAGTACCGCTTGGCAACATGTTACATAGCGCTGTTAACTGAGAGACTCACGAGACTGCAGTAAAGACAAGCGTCAGTGTGTTCCGGGTTCGCAGGCGTGCATTCCACAAGAACCGAAAGCAACGTCACTGATTCTAGTTTGACCGGAAATTGCGTCAACGCGTTTCGCCCCTCCTCCAGGGCATCATGAAGGACCTTGTAAGTAGGCACTGAGAGCATTCTAGGTTAAATTAGCTTAGGGCGCTAGGAAGGAGTCTTTTTATAAGAAAAGTGTAGGTGTATTTATAATTTATATATAAGGTGGAAATGTTTCTTCTCAATAACAATGGCCGATTCTCTCTCCACAGGGGACACTGTTACACTGTTACATTACATTACACTCTTACATTACAGAACTCCAGACAAAACACAAAATTCAGTAATGAGTAAAAGGAAAAGCTTTTATTTAAGTCTTGTCTACATTTTGTTTCCTGATACTCTGCAAGAAAACTACTTCTACCCTGTCACAAAAAATGAGGCCTTTTTTTAACACACACAAGTTTTTTGGGGGGGTTTTGGTTAAATTGGAACCTTTTTAATATAAGACACAGTATCTCTTTTTATGACATCTAACATTCATCACTTATCCCCATAAACATTGTCCTCTAAAATGGACGTCTCTATATAACAAATCATTATGTTTCTTGCTGTGGCAAGTCCTCCACTTTTTCTTTTTTTTTTTTGTAAATTCTTATGCTGAAAAACGCAGCTCTTTGCTATAGTGTGAACAGGCCCTAAATCATATTTTTTTGTGTGTTCATTTATCTAGTTTTTTCAGTCACTCTGTTCTTCAGTGCAGGTAACACATTTTTTTTTAAAACTTTCTTTTTTATTGAAACTTTATATCATAGACAAAAAATAATAAGGTAAAACATTACAAAAAGTGAGAATGAGGTAGCATATGCACCAAGAAAACAATACACAATAGATAACAACGTCTAAAGAAATTTCCATAAGACCGGGCACGTTCCAAAAAGAATGGGTTAATCAGTCTAAATATACATTTAATATGCATGACAGCTGTATAACAAAGAAAACGCATGTCTAGAAAATGATTAACCTGTAATGGCCTGTAATGGCCTATTACTGTTAATAGTGGACAAATCCATGATAGAAAAGAGTAAAGGGGAAAAGGGCAACAAGAAAGAAAGATGAAGCAAGAGATGATATTTTTCACCCCACCGGGCAACCTTATAAAACCCTATATGGGCAAAGCACCCTAATGTGATTTTTAAGGAAATGATCATGGTTTCAAAAGATGCCAAGGACCCCAGATCTTGTTAAATCTTAAAATTTTATTATTCAAACGAGCAGTCAAATATTCCATATTATAACCTCATGAATACATTTATATAGATCTACTTGAGACGGGAGAAAAGCTTGTTTCCATTTCAAAGCAATAAAATACCTGGCTGCCATTAGAACTTGGTTAATCAGCCTGACAGCAGTTTTGGTAATGTTTGGTGGAGGGAGCCCCAATAAGAAATGGAAACAAATAGCGACTGCAATAAAGATCTGGTGCTCTCCCAAAAAGGATGGATTTTTGGGCATTCCCATATATATATAAAATAGTGTTTCCACTGAATCACTACATCGACAACATGTAGAGTAGAAAGTAGGATTCATAGCATGTAGTGTTTCAGGGGTAAGGTACCAGTGAAGAATTTTTTTTAATATTGTTTTTCTTCATAAGGGGTGAATAAAGATATTTTATTTGCATTATCCCAGATATTCTTTCACTCCTCCAGTTCTAATGTTCTGCCCAACATATGTTCCCATTTGGGCATATAGCCATGTTTTGGAAAGGGAATTGTTTCAAGAGATGTAAGTAGGCGATATACAGGGACTCTGACAGCTGCAGGACGGCTCTCTCTCTCTCTTTTCCCTGTTTTACAAGCTGTACACTCACTACATTGTTGTCACATGAAAATATATAATAAAATATTTACAAAAATGTGAGGGGTGTACTCACTTTTGTGAGATACTGTATGTCTGTGATGAGGTGTTGACGTGTAAAGTCATCCAGGCATATTCTCTCAAAAGGAGATCATTTTAAAAACATAATTTAATCAGAAAACCTCTGAGCACAATGCTGTATCTGGAGAGAAGAGAATAAGGCCCAGGATGTCAAAGCATGTTTAGACTGTAACTCAGGAATAGTAAGAAACTTCCCCAATATGGGATTTATAATATGAAAACGGAAGAGGCCCTTAGCTAACCAAGGAGAAGTTATCTGATGCTCAAGGCTGGAGGGTAAAACTGGGTTATCTACAGAGGAAACCATCCGGGACGCTTTACCCCGATAGTTGAAATTTGGCATTACAATACGACCAAACTGTCCTGGTATGAAGCATAGATGGCAATCGAAGGGCATTGCTAACTTTAAGGGAGAGAGGAGGGTGCTCTGGTGAGGCTGGGTATCCGGTGCTTAGTAGAAGTGGAGAGATGGCACTGACGGCAGCACTTTGTAGAGAAGAAGCAGCTCTGGAGGGTCATAAAGGAAAGAGAAAGGTGCCTCTAAGTGCAGTGGTTGAAAGATTTATTACAGGCACAATGGGATTAAAAACACTTAGGCTAGGTTCACACCTATGCGTTGCGTTTTTGAGCTTGGAGTCTTTGCCAAGTTCGCAATCAGTTGTTCAGCGGTTCCATTGCGTTTTTAGCTGCGGACTTGCCGACCTGGGAAGTCTCGCCGCTGTTATCATGAGGGGGAACTCCACGCCAAATTTTTAATAAAAAACCGGCATGGGTTCCCCTCCAGGAGCATATCAGGCCCTTAGGTCTGGTATGGACTTTAACGGGAACCCCTACGCCGAAAAAAACGGCGTGGGGGTCCCCCCCAAAGTCCATAGCAGACCCTTATCCGAGCACACAACCTGGCAGGCCGCAGGAAAAGAGGGGGGACGAGAGAGCGGTCCCCCCTCCCTCCTGAACCGTACCAGGCCGCATGCCTGATATGGGGCACTGCGGCCCCCCCACCCCAAAGTACCCTGCCCCCCATGTTGATGAGGACAGGGCCTCTTCCCGACAACCCTGGCGGTTGGTTGTCGGGGTATGCGGGCAGGGGGCTTATCGGAATCCAGGAGCCCCCTTTAATAAGGGGGCCCCCAGATCCCGGCCCCCCACCCTATGTGAATGAGTATGGGGTACATCGTACCCCTACCCATTCACCTGGTGGAAAAAAAATGGCAATAAAAACACTACACAGGTTTTTTAAGTCATTTATTAGTCAGCTCCGGGGGTCTTCTTCCAACTTCGGGGGTCTCTTCCGACTTTGGGGGTCTCCGGTGTCGTCCCTGCGCTCTCCGGTTCTTCTCTCGCTCTCCGGTTCTTTCTTCCTTCTGCCGGGCCTCCGCTATCTTCTTCCAGCTCTTTTGCTAGCGGGAGCCCGGTCTTCTTCGTCGCCTTCTTCCCTCTTCTCTCCTGGCGATGTTGACTCGTCGCGGTCTTCGGCTGTAATGCCGTATGAGTGGAGCGCATTCACTTTTATAGGCATGGGCGTGGTCACCGGGTGATGCCACCCAGTGACCCCCGCCCCCATATGACGTCACAGTCCCATCATTCCCCGGGACTGTCACGTCATATGGGGGCGGGGTCACTGGGTGTTCCCCATACTCATTCACATAGGGTGAGGGGCCGGGATCTGGGGGCCCCTTATTAAAGGGGGCTCCTGGATTCCGATAAGCCCCCCGCCCGCATACCCCGACAACCAACGGCCAGGGTTGTCAGGAAGAGGCCCTGTCCTCATCAACATGGGGCAGGGTGCTTTGGGGTGGGGGGGCCGCATGTTGAGGGCATGCGGCCTGGTACGGTTCAGGAGGGGGGGCCGCTCTCTCTTCCCCCCCTCTTTTCCTGCGGCCTGCCAGGTTGCGTGCTCGGATAAGGGTCTGCTATGGACTTTGGGGGGACCCCCACTCCGTTTTTTTGGCGTAGGGGTTCCCGTTAAAGTCCATACCAGACCTAAGGGCCTGGTATGCTCTTGGAGGGGAACCCATGCCGTTTTTTTTTTTATTTGGCGTGGAGTTCCCCCTCAAGATCCCTGTTCAGAACGCAACACATGTGCGAATCAGATGCGTGCCCATAGAACATAATGGGCCTGAATTCGCACCTGAGCTGCACCGCAATGCCTAGAGAACGCACAAGTTTTTTCGGCAATGCGCAGTGCGAATGCATCGCACATATGTGAACCAGCCTCATTGGAATCAATGTATTTTATAATGTTATGCGAATTGGATGCGGTGTAAGCCGCAACCAATTCGCATAGGTGTGAACGAGGCCTTACAAGATAGTAAGTGGTCATAGGCATATACTGATTTGTCCTCATGCAGATCGCTGTAATCCTCATCTGTCTGGGGGATAGAGAGAGCCATCCTGCAGCTGTCAGAGTCCCTGGTGACGTGGATTGGCCAGGAGGTGAAGATGCGATGAGGCGGCTCGAATTCTGGAACCAAGCTGGAACGCACACGGCTGATGTGACATCAGGTGAAGGTGGTGGGCAGTAAAGCGTTTTGGAGCATGCACAGTTCCTTCCTCAGACCTCTGACAAAGGAGCTGTGCATGCTCTGAAACGCGTTACCGCCCATCACCACCTTCACCTGATGTCACATTAGCCACGTGCGTTCCAGCTTGGTTCCAGAACCCGGCTGCCTCATCGCATCTTCACCTCCTCGCCAATCCACGTCACTAGGGAGTCTGACAGCTGCAAGACATCTCTCTCTCTCCCCCAGACAGACGAGGATTACAGCGATCTGCATGAGGACAAATCATTATATGCATATGACCTCTTACTATCTTTAAGTGTTTTTAATCCTATTGTGCCTGTAATAAATCTTTTAACCACTGCACTTAGAGACACCTTTCTCTTTCCTTTATTGCTAACTTTTCACCCTGGGAGACCATAGCACCGGGTTGGTGTGTATCAGAGTTAACCAAAGATGTGCAATCTCCATCCACCTATTACAAAAATGTACAGTAGACCAAGAGGCCAGATGGTGAAGTTGAGCAGCCAAATAATATTTCATAAGATCTGGAAAATTCAGACCTCCTTCCAACAATACTCATTTAGAGACTCTATGTTTACCCTTTCTCCAGGCAAAATTCAGGAATGCCAGTTGCAGTTTCTTTAATTCAAAAAAAGGGACCTTAATAGGTAACGTTTCATAAAGATACATTCATTTTGGAA
This sequence comes from Rana muscosa, assembly GCA_029206835.1. Lineage (NCBI taxonomy): Eukaryota > Metazoa > Chordata > Amphibia > Anura > Ranidae > Rana > Rana muscosa. The sequence goes on from CM055118.1 coordinate 112,493,828, forward strand.
GAAGGGGCAATTTGAGAGAAGTAATTCTACCTATCCAAGAGACGGGTTTCCAGTGAATCAAGGTTTGATTACCGTATATACTCGAGTATAAGCCGACCCGAATATAAGCCGAGGCACCTAATTTTACCACAAAAAACTGGGAAAACGTATTGACTCGCGTATAAGCCTAGGGTGTCCATCTGCATGCCTCACTGTGCCTCACTTTGCCTCACTGTGCCCATGCCTCACTGTGCCCATGCCTCACTGTGCCCATGCCTCACTGTGCCCATGCCTCACCGTGCCCATGCCTCACTGTGTCCATGCCTCACTGCCTCACTGTGTCCATGCCTCACTGTGTCCATGCCTCACTGTGCCCATGCCTCACTGTGTCCATGACTAGACTTACGTTTAACATGGGAGTATATGGAAGAGGTGCCCGGCTTTGAAAAATCGGTGCTCCCCGGGCCGTAGGTTCCCCAGACAGCAAACTTTGCACAATTGTAGAGGAGAACTGAGGCTACATGTGTGCCAAGCTTGGGGACAAGGGGACCTACGGCCGGCCGGTACTGGGTCCCCAAATTTACTGGAGAAATTACAGTTTAACATGGGAGTCTATGGAAGGGGTGCCTGGATTTGAAAAATCGGTGCTCCCCGGCCGTAGGTCCCCCGGACAACAAACTTTGCACACTTTACACACATGTGTGCCAAGTTTGGCGACAAGGGGACCTACGGCCGGTCAGTACCGGGTCCTCAAAGTCCGGGAGATCAGGCGCAAAAAGATGACTCGAGTATAAGACGAGGGGGGCATTTTCAGCACAAAAAAATGTGCTGAAAAACTCGGCTTATACTCGAGTATATACGGTAAGTTTCCTAACAGACAATATTTGGCGGCATATAGTTGGGAAGTCTTGGGCGTTATAAAAATCCCCAAATATTTAAGGTTATCAGTCTTCCAATGGTAAGTAAAGGAGGACTGTAATGCCAATAAAGTGGGAGGAGGAATGTTGATTGGTACGACTTCCATTTTTGATGGCTGTTTTTTTGTATACCGAAGGGGCAGAAAAAGTATCTAGTTCTCTGTGTAGATTTGGAAAAGCCAGGGTTGCGTGAAAGTCAGTAAAACATTGTCTGCAAATAAAGATAATTTATACTGATTACCACATACTGAAACTCCCTTAATATTGGGTGAATGTCTAATGGTTGACGCCAGCGACTCTATACAAAGGACAAATAAAAGTGAGGATAAGGGACACCCCTGACGTGCACCATTACAAATTGCAAATGTAGGGGAGGAAGCTAGATGCATATTAATAGTGGCCATGTGAGTGGAGTATTATGCCGCGTACACACAACCGTTTTTATGACGAGAAAAATGCAATTTTTTAAAATGGTCATTAAAAACGATTGTGTGTGGGCTTCAGAGCATTTTTCACGACGTGAAAAATGGCCATGAAAAATTTGGAACATGCTCTAATTTTTCTCGTAGTTTTTCACGTCGCCGTTTTTCTGAAAAAAACGTGCATGCTCAGAAGCAAGTGATGAGACGGGAGCGCTCGTTCTGGTAAAACTAGCGTTCGTAATGGAGATAGCACATTCGTCACGCTGTAACGGACTGAAGAGCACGAGGCTGAAAAGCGTGAATCGTCTCTCACCAAACTTTACTAACACAAGGATCAACAAAAGCAGCCCAAAGGGTGGCGCCATCCGAATGGAACTTCCCCTTTATAGTGCCATCGTACATTTCGTACATCACTGCGCTTTGCTCTAGCATTTTTTTTCATGATCGTGTGTAGGCAAGGCAGGCTTGAGAAGAATCACGTTGAGAAAAACTTTGTTTTTTTCAATGACATTAAAAACGGTCGTGTGTACGTGGCATAAGTGTTGAATTGTATTGAGGAAAGGGCCGAGTAGGCCCATAAAACTTAGAGTAGTCATTAAGAAGGACCCAGGTAACACATTTTTTATTCACTGTCTGTGAATATATCCTCTGTTTATAATTTTTATATGGCACAGTGTTTGCTTTGTGTGTCAGGGGAGGCAGCGCCCAAACCAGTTGTTGGGAGGGGGTGATACAAGGTAGCTGGCCTAGGGGAGAAGAAAGTATAAATTCAGCTGTGACTGTAGAGAGCTCCTAAAGCCATAAGGACATATAAAGGATCTTGTTTTTATAGTGAAAAATAAGCTGGCATGCATCATAAAAAAAAATTCTGGAGTCTTATCCCGATCTAAAGCACAACACTATGTAAAAGCCAGTGACACTGCAACCATAAGCTTGACACAATGCTGTAGCTAGGGATATTACTGCTTTACTACATTGGAAATACATTTTAATACAAAATGTCATAAGAATAACTAATGTACTTCAGTGGTTATATACAAAAATATACCTGGATTTACGACCTGCTTTAGCAACAGGGGACAGTTTTAAGTTAGGTGGTGAGTTATGGGAAGCCAAAGCTGCCGTGCTTGGCGTTTACTTCGCCTGATGCTGTGGTTAGCTGCTGATGTCAAGATCTACATGTTGTTTTATCTCAGAAGGTTACAGTTAGTTATGACTCTCAGATTGCTTCTACCATAAAGTACTTTCCTCCTATTTCATCACTGCGTCTGAACAAGCACTGTGGTTTTAATTTCGTTTTTTTTTTTTATGCAATGCTTTAAATTTTCAGGGTTTTCTAAAGGAAGACAGAAAGATCAGCATTTGGTGGTGTAATTGTTCTTACAAAGGTAAAAGTGCTGCCTTTAGGCTCACACAGTGATCAACATTTGGTGGTATCGTTATGTAGGTTAAAAGAGCTGCCCTTGGGTTGGCACAAAAATCAGCATTTGGTGGTGTAATTGTTCTTGCATAGGTAAAAGTGCTGCCCTTGGGTTGGCACAAAAATCAGCATTTGGTGGTGTTATTGTTCTTGCATAGGTAAAAGTGCTGCCCTTGGGTTGGCACAAAAATCAGCATTTGGTGGTGTTATTGTTCTTGCATAGGTAAAAGTGCTGCCCTTGGGTTGACACAAAGATCAGCATTTGGTGGTATAATTGTTGCTACATGGGTGAAAGGACTGCCCTTGGGCTGATTACCACTGCAGTACCTTTTTACCTGTCCAAAAATATTAACTTTTTTGGTTTTCTACTGTGCTAAATCTTTGTTACTATTCATCAGTAGGGATGCTTGTATCACACATAACATATTCATTTACCCTGAGCGACCAAAGATCTGTGGATAGTTGACCATCACATCTATATTAGCTTGTTGGGCATTCTGCTCCACAACTATGGGCATCAATATAGAGCTGGCTGCATCTATGACAGCCTCCATTCCCATTGGAAGGCTTTCCACAGGATTTTGAACTGTGTATGTGGGATTTTTTTCCCATTAGGCCAAAAGAGCATTTGTGAACGGATGTCGGATGAGAGAGACTTGGCTAGCAATTGTCATTTTCTTCCAAAGGTAATACATAGTATTTTAATTGAGGCTCTGTGCAGGCCATTCTAGTTCATCCATAAGGTTGAAGCATACAATTTTCTACAATATTTTTCTTATGTTGTAACATGAACAGTGCTTTTGAAATACCTGAACTAAATAATTGGGAGGTGTGTCCATATATTTTAAAATGTATAGAACCTTGTGAGCCGTTATATTAATCTAGTGGAGCTGCCAGCACTAACCACACTTCCTAAACATGTGAAATGAACAAAAATAAATCAGAATAAGTACAGCGCTAATTAAAATCTAAGAATATCCCTTGAGGGATATTAATGTAAATGTAAACAATATTGATTAAATAAAGTGCAATATGCAGATTTTCACAGAGTGTCCATAAAAACGTCATTATACGGCGGCAGGTCGGCTCGTTCCCGCAAACTGCCGTAGCTGTATGTCTGTCCCTTTAACAGCTATATCAGGCGCGAGCGTGCACCCGCTGCACGGCGGGGAAGCTGATGCGTGTGTCAAACACAATTATTTGTAATATAGTGCAATGTGCAAATTGTATCCATGTAGTGTCCTTATATAAATCAAACAATAGTGAGAATATTGTGCCAGTCCATTATATAAATTGTAAATTAATCAGTCTCTCCACAGTCATCCTCCAGTTTGTATTTTTCTTATAATCCTTCTGCTCCCTCCACCGGTTGTGCCCTCACCTTATAGGCTTTTTAAATGTGCCTTTGGAAATTATTTATCCTCTGGAACACTCCTCATATTATTCCTTCTCATGCTGCCCATGAACTCCAGTCACATTGATCACTTTAAGTGTTAAGCCTCCTTACTGCTGCCCGTGAACTCCAATCACATTGACCACATGCAAAGCAATCAGATCTTGCAATAGTGCTTTATTGTTTTAAAATATTTTATTCAAAAAAGCCATAACAAATATGCACTCACATTTTAAAAAACGTTAACAGGCCTGTGTGTGTTTTACTTGTACCAACGGTGATAGGAGGAATGTATCACCTTTCAACCGGCTCTACAGTCCCGGCCGCCAGTGCTCCCTCCGTCCATTACATTCTGAGTAGTCCTTTCTTGTTCCACGTTTGTCAGCCTCTCAGGTCCCTCCTACTAGTTTCGTCACTCCTTGTGACTTCCTCGGGGAGACATCTCTCCCAGGAAGTCACAAGGAATGACAAAACAATTTATATAATGGACTGGAACAATATTGTCACTATTGTTTGATTTATATAAGGACACTATATGGATAAAATTTGCACATTGCACTATATTACAAATTATATTGTTTGATTTATTTAAGGACACTCTGTGAAAATCTCCATATAATTTTAGCCATATAGTAGGTGTGATGGTCCATATAGTGTGTTTGTTTTTGTTTTTTTGTTCGGGAGAAGAAGTGGGTTGATAGCATCTATTAAAGTTGAAAACATAACTACAACTATATAGTTTTAGTTTGTTTTGAATGGAGCAGGGAAGGCATAGAGCATCTCAGATGTTTTTATTGCTGCCTAGTGGGGAGATTTCCCTTCACTTCCTGTCAGGACAGGAAATTATGGGGAATCTCTCAGATTAAGATACAGACAAAAACATGTATTATATTTAATTCCATCTTTTTTTAATTTTTAATTACAAGTCAGGAACATGTTAATGTAAGTTTGGCTACAGTTCCATATTTATAGACATTCATGAATATAGTGTCCATCACAGTAATATATATTTTGAAGTACACATAAAAGTACATATTTATAGATACACTATATTGTCAAAAGAATTGGGACGCCTGCCTTTACACGCACTTACAGGGTTCAGTATTGAGTTGGCCCACCCTTTGCAGCTATAACAGCTCTTCTAGAAAGGCTGTCCACAAGATTTAAGAGTGTATTTATGGGAGTGTTTGACCATTCTTACAGAAACGCATTTGTGAGGGCAGGCACCGATGTTGTCTTTATGGACCTTGCTTTGTGCACTGGTGCTCAGTCATGTTGGAATAGGAAGGGGCCATCCGCAAACTCTTCCCACAAAGTTGGGAGCATGAAATTGTTCAAAATATCTTGATATGCTGACACCTTAATGCCCTGTACACACGATCGGATTTCCGATGGAATAAAATCCGATGGATTTTTACGTTGGAATTCCGATGAAGGTGACTTTCATCAGTCTTGCCTACACACCATCAGACAAAATTCCGACCGTCCAAAACGCTGTGACATACAACACGTATGACGGCACTATAAAGGGGAAGTTAAAATCCAACGGCGCCACCCTTTGGGCTGCTTTTACTGATTTCGTGTTGCCGCGTGTTAGTAAAAGTTTGGTGTTAGCTGATTCGCGCTTTTCAGTCTCCGTGCTTTTCAGTTCATTACAGCATGACGAATGTGCTAGCTCCCTTACCAACGCTAGTTTTACCAGAACGAGTGCTCCCGTCTTGTAATTTAGTCTGAGCATGCGTGGATTTTTCTCTGATGGAGTTCCCCACAGACGATCGGAATTTCCTATCGTTTTTTTTTCCCATCGGTAAAATTTAAAACATGTTCTATTTTTTTACACCGATGGAAAAAAGACCGATGGGGCCCACACACGATCGTTTTTTCCGATGAAAAACGTCCATCTGTCTGTTTTAATCAGAAAAACCGATCATGTGTAGGCGGCATAAGAGTTCCTTTCATTGGAACTAAGGGGCCAAGCCCAAACTCACGCCATAATCCCCCCTCCACCAATTTATTTGGGCCAGTGCACAAAGGCAAGGTCTATAATGACATTGATGAGCGAGTTTGGGGTAGAGGAACTTGACTGGCCTGCACATAGTGCTGACCTCAACCCGATAGAACACCTTTGCGATGAATTAGATCGGAGATTGCGAGCCAGACTTTCTCCCCCAACATCAGTGCCTGACCTCACAAATGCGGTTCTGGATGAATGGTTAAACATTCCAATAGACACACTCCTAAACCTTGTGGACAGTCTTCCCTAAAGAGTTGAAGCTGTTATAGCTGCAAAGAGTGGGCCAACTCAATATTTAACCCTTCGGACTAAGACTAGGATGCCATTAAAGTTCATGTGCGTGTAAAGACAGGCGCCACAATACTTATGACAAAATAGTGTACATCACAACGATATTGTCACCTCTCACTTGGGAATGTGACATATATTGACATTTGAAGCCAGTTATTTGGATGGTAACACTGTGTTTTTGGGAGATCACTAGAAAAGGTGGAGCGGCGTGAGCAAAGCTGTGTCTGTCCCTGGGGAACATTTTATCCCAAGGCATGAGCACAGAACATTTTGTGTTACTACAGGTATATAAATGACAGCCAGATATGATCTTGAGCATAATGCCGCGTACACACGATCATTATTCACGGCGGTTTTAAAACCGCCGTGAATAATGACATTTTAAACGAGGGAACAGCTTGTTCCCCACACACGGTCATTTTTCTCGTCATTTTTTAAAATGACGAGAAAAACGATCGTCTATGGGCTCCGCGGCAGTGTTTCCCTATGGGAAACACTGCCGCGGAAGAAATGTCAGGAAAAACGACGAGAAAAATTAGAACATGTTCTAATTTTTCTCATCGTGATTAATGCCGTTTTTCCCGTCGGGAGAAACGGCAAAAAGCCCACAGACGATCGTTTTTCTCGTCCAAAGGAAAAGATGACATTTTTCCCGACGGGAAAAATGATCGTGTGTACGCGGCATAAGAGTACATTGGGAAGCATACAAGGGTCATGTAAGAGAAAAGAGGAAATTATTTAATAAAAAAAATAGGGGGGAAGATAGAGAATAGGTATAGGGGGAAGACTTCTGAGAGGGGAGGGAAAGGGGGTTAAAAAAGCAAGAAAATTATCACAAGGAAAGAAGGGGAAGGGTGGGTGCGGAGAGGAAAGCCCTAGAAGATAGGGGTTAGGGTGCTGGACATCACCTCCATATCATCTGATCTCCAGTAGATGATCATTGTAAATGATAATACGATGAACCGTATACAAGGTGAAGTCCAAAAAGTACTTAAAGTGAACTAATTTGGACCATGTAGTCATAAAAGAATCGGAGTTGCCTCTATCCCAGGAGAACAACATTTCTAGGTTGTAGGTGAAAACCATCTTGCATTCCCTATTTTGATAGTGAAGGGGTACCAGGCTTATGCCAATGTCTGCAAAAACATATTTTAATAGAGTGTAGATTGGTTAGAACTACTGCTAAAGATTTCTTTGCTGCATGTACCCTCCTGTCATTGATGACCACACACTCCATTTTTTAGTACAGAATTGTGATGAGCTAAAGTTCAGGTAAAACTCATTGCAGCTGACTTTCCCCTAGAGCTGCACGATTAATCGTTAGAAGATCGCAATCTCGATTCACCCCCCCCCCCACGATCTCCAGGCTAGGTTTGCGCGATTTTTTGATCTCCCCGCCAGATCCACAGAACCAGCGTGGAAAGCAAATGGCGGATATAGAAACTGACTTCAGCAACCGGAACTGACGTCAGTCATCTGAGAGCGTGATGCGGCACAGCGCCGCTGGATGTCCATGATGTGTGGGCGGTACCACCACGCTTCTCAGCCGGCGGGAAACACGAAAACATACAGCACAGCGGTGAGTGCGCACTGCACACTGTGTGAGTGTGCACACCAGCAGCATGATCCGATGACTCCAAAACACAGTGAGTGAGCTTCCTTCCTTGTGCCTTACTATTACATGTATTATGAACACCAGTGACCACAGTGAGTCAGCTACCCCAGGCCTTGCAGATGACATTTAGGCTATTAAAGGGGGGCATGTGAGCCTGTGAGGAGTGGACTTAAAATACCGGTAACCACTGTCCCTTATTATGAATATTCCCACAGTCTGAGTCAGCTACCCATATTATGAATATTACCACAGTCAGCTACCCAGAGTCTGGGGTAGCTGACTGTGGTAATATTCATAATATGGGTAGCTGACTCAGACTGTGGTAATATTCATAATATATTATAAGGGACAGTGGTTGCCGGTATTTTAAGTCCATTCCTCACATGCCCCCCTTTAATAGCCTTTTGAGAATCGTGAGAGAATTGTGATCTTCATTCTAAGCAAAAGAATCGTGATTCTCATTTTCCCCAGAATCGTGCAACTCTACTTTCCCCCCCATCTCCAAGAAGGCTGTACATGAAATAATAATTTTAGGTTGGCTCAGTCTTTAAAGTTTTTTTCTATATGCTTTTTAAATTACCAATCGAAAGTTAACAGATAAAAAAATCTCTGTAACAGGGAATCTGGGAAAAACCGAATTGCAGAGGTACAAAGAATGAATGAATTTAGCAGGTTTTTAAACATTATTTAATATATAGGCTGTACATCAATTTATTTTATCATCCAAAGTTTATGGCTTTCTACCAGGCATCTTTTTATCATAGTTATTCACTATTAAAACACAAAGTCTGCACTTCTATGCTTAATTATAGCAAGATCTATTTAAATGTAGTTAACAATAGCTATAAAACAAAAATGTCTGCAAGGCAATAAAACAGACCAGCTTCCCAAATATAGTCTTGTACAAGCTTTTGCATATATTTTTTCTTCTTTTGAAACCAAGGAGTTGTGCTAAAAAATAGATAGAGAAAATATTGCCTGTGGCAAATTTATGGATTTAAACAAGCTGGTGCTTTGGGTACTTACCGCATATACTCGAGTATAAGCCGACCCAAGTATAAGCCGAGGCACCTAATTTTACCACAAAAAACTGGGAAAATGTATTGACTCGAGTATAAGCCTAGGGTAAGAATGCAGCAGCTACTGTAAGCGGAAAAGAGGGTCAACAATGCCCATTTGCAGCTTCACTGTGCCCATTTGCATGCCTCACTGTGCCCATTTGCACGCCTCACTGTGCCCATTACCTCACTGGGCCCATCTCCTCACTGTGCCCATCTCCTCACTGTGCCCATCGCAGCGTACCTGAAATTCTTGACAGGCTGCGCTGCCAATCACGGACGTTCTTTCATCCTCGAACAAGAGAAGGTCCGTGATTGGCGGATCACTAAACACAGTGTTTGCTGGGAAAGTCTGAGGATGAGAAGATGGCCGTGATAGGCGGAACACTAAACACAGTGTCAATCGCCTATCACGGAACCGCACGGGACCAGGAGGAAGCCGCAAATTTAAAAAAATGGACGCCCAAGGTACACTGACTCGAGTATAACCTGAGAAAAAAAAAAAATGGGCTGAAAAACTCGGCTTATACTCGAGTATATACAGTATATTTATGTCAATGCAAATATTGGGAGCCATAAAATAGGTGTGTCATGGCACCTCTTTAATGTGATTGTAATCCTTATCGTAGGGGGTTCTTAATTTATTTTTTTTGTTTTAGAATTATCATGAGCAAATTGTAATATTTTATCAATAAATAATTTTTTATTTTTAAACAATGTTGAGCTTATACAAAAAATATACAAAAAAGATACATAGTTATATCATCCTTCTATACACACAAGAAAAAAAAAAAAAACGATGAACCCCTTCTCTCGCTAGCAGAAGTATTGGCATGGATCCCATGATGCTGCTGGGCTCATAAAATGGAGTTTAACCAACAGCTGCCACTTAAAGCAGTTGGCTTGAAACACACTATATATTTTCTGTCAGTGTCTGGAGTCTGGTGCTGGTAGTTTCAGCAGTGCCTGAAACAAAAAAACTAAAAATGTTTAGCTCCCCTAAAGTGGTACTTCCACTTATGCCGCGTACACTCGATCGGAAATTCCGACAGAAAAAGTCCGATGTGAGCTTTTGGTCGGAAATTCCGACCATGTGTATGCTCCATCGGACTTTTGCTGTTGGAATTTCGACCAGCAAAAGATTGATGCCGCATACACATGATTGGAAATTCCGACAGAAAAAGTCAGATGTGTCGGAATTTCCGCCAGCAAAAGATTGAGAGCAGGTTCTCTATTTTTCCGATGGAAAAAGTTCTTGTCGGAAATTCCATTCGTCTGTATGCAATTCCGACGCGCAAAAAAAACAGCATGCTCAGAATCAAGCAGAAGGATCAAACTGCCTATTGAACTTCATTGATCTCGGCTCGTCGTACGTCTTGTACGTCAACGCGTTCTTCACAGTCAGAGAACTTTTGTGTGACCGTGTGTATGCAAACCAAACTTGAGCGGAATTCCGTCGGAAAAACCATGCAAGGTTTTTCCGACGGAAATTCAGATTGTGTGTACGCGGCATAAGCCTTTAAGTGTATCTAAATATTTCAACCTACCAAAACACAACCACCTGAGATTTGTGATGTGGACATCCCAGGAGGCAGCAGAAGGTCTATCCTATGTCATCATTGTCTAGATGAGAAATCAGGAAGTGGACAGCTTCAGAGAAAAATGAAAAAGTTTTTTAACCTTTAAAAACTGTCTGCAAATGTGTAGGAGTGAGGGGGAGGAAACAGAGGAGAGAAAGTCCATTCCATGGGTAAAGGCCCGTTCAAAAGTGAACCTGCACTTCGCCTTTTAATTGTGGCCACACCAGCTGCTTCTAATGTCCTTCCAGCCACCGGGATTAAAGAGAGGTAGCTATGTGTCCATTCCAAACTCCCAGTCACCAGTGATGTCATGTTATACATACCTTACCTTTGCACTCCTATTGCTCCACTGCCATTTCCAGCAGCATATTGGAGCAGTAGAAGTGTATAGGGAAGGTGAAAATAAGGGGCTGGTGGGGCCACCATGCAAGTGAACCTGTTTCTTTGCCCTGCATGGGCAAAGCACAGGCTTGCGTTAAAGAAATACTAGATGCAACTGCGAAGATCGCGAATATAAGTGCGCGTTGTTCGCAGATGATATTCTGCTACTCCTCTCCTCCCCGGTCACCTCCTTACCAAACCTGAATGTAGTGTTACACCAGTTTACGGCATTTACTGGATTGCGAGTAAACCACTCTAAATCTCAGGCTCTCAATGTTTCCCTACAATCACATATAGTCCAGGCTTTGCGTAGTTCATTCCCCTTTAACTGGCAAGATGAGGCCTTGCCTTATTTGATTATCTTTCTGACTCCCACCCTTACCACGCTATAAAGAAGAAACTACCCCCCACTATTTCGAAAATTACTAGAGGATCTTCAACGATGGTCAAACAATCCCCCATCATGGTTCGGTAGGCTGTATTCGGTCAACAAGACTATTTTACCAAAAGTGTTATATTTGTTCAGGACCCTTCCGATAGCGATATTGGGTACGGACCATAAAAAGTTTCAGGCAAAATTGCTTGACTATATATGGGGACACAAGAGACCCAGGGTGAATAGACAAACATTGTACACCCCTAAATCGGGAGGGGGTCTGGGTATGCCCGATTTTCTTAAATATTATCATGTGGCTCAATTAGCCCAACTAATCCGATTCCATACACGACAATCCAGACCACTCTGGATGACGTTGGAGTCCTCCCTGTACCCAGACAGAGAGGTCAGCCACTTAATGTGGTTGAAAGGAAAAGACAGGCCGACCATATTATGCCCGACCCTACACTTTTCCCTAAATTTGTGGGATCGGCTGGCAACTACATACGGATTTAAATCACCACACTCACCTATGGCTTCATTGTTTCACAATCCCTTATTCACCCCGGGTCTCCGCCCTCAAGATTTTACATGGTGGACTAACAAGGGCTTGCTAAGAATAGCGGACCTCTGTGACCATAGAGGTGCTTTGTCGAAATCAGTCCTGCAGGGGAAATACCATCTCCCAAATTCGGAACTCTACCGTTACACTCAAATCGCGCATTTCTTAGCGACATTGAATCGCACTTCTGACCTGTCCACATCCTCCCCTATGGAAAACCTCTGCAGGACTTTCGACAAACACACAGGCCACATATCACAGATTTATGGTATCGAACTCCCAAAAGATGGTTTACATGCAGAAGTGGGAACAGGATATTGGAACTTCCTTGGAAATTGAAGAGTGGCGTAAATTGATACAAAGTGCATCTAAATCTTATATCAACACCTCTTTGATAGAGGCAAATTATAAGGTCTTGATGAGGTGGTACATGGTCCCAGTGCGAGTGGCAACTTTTGTCCCAGGGGCATCCTCGTGGTGCTTTAGAGGATGTAACACAGATGGCACCATGTACCACACTTGGTGGACATGCCAGAAAGTGAGAAGACTCTGGATACGCATATATAATTTTATATACTCTTTGACCCAAGTGAACCTCATTAAATCACCTCTGAATGCACTGTTGGTACGCCCGGTGGAGGGGACATCGAAACAAATAAAAAAACGTATAGCCTTTATATTTGTTGCAGCAAGAATAAGTGTACCCCCCCCCCCTTCTTTCCTATTGTCTATTCCTCTTCCTTTCTTTGCTCTTCTCTCTTTCTATTTGAATTTGTTATTGTAAGACGGGTCCTTGGGGCCATGTGGAAGTTCAGTCAGTGGGACCCAAGCCTGGTTTGACTTAGACCCTGATAGTTGAATGGTGCAGCAAGAGGACTCTAGTGAATAGCGGTTTTCTGGTTATGTAATTGAACTTTCTAGGACTTGTACATGTACGATCGTTTCCATTGCAATGACAAATGCTGTTTTTGTACTTTTATCTGAAAACTTCAATAAAAACATTGGACACACAAAAAAAAATGAAATACTAGATGCAGGGCATAGCACAAGCTCACTTTAAAGAGATATTAGTTCACCACCAGCGTGGAAATGATTAATCGCTGAAGGGGCCATAACTTTGAGCTGTATAAATGAACTTCAGACTTTATAATATGCTGGAGAAAGTGACCAGCTTCATATACATAGTCCTAAATGTTATTGCTTTGAAAACTGATTTATATAGTTTTGTAGTGATATATTGTGTGTACATGGGGGATAACTTTGCTCGTTACAGGTTATGCTTCCTGCTAATCCTCTTTCCAAACCGCTGGTCTTCCAGACATTTTTTGACAGAAAATAATGTAGACTTTCTACAGTAGCCATTCTCAATCAGGGTTACTCCAGTGATTATTGCTTCCTAATTCCAGGGCCAATGCCACTGGAGAGAACTCACTGCATGACACCAATTAACATTTTAGCAGTTTTTCTAAAACAGCTAAAAAAGCTAAAAGGGTGGCATTCTGACCACCACTGCAAAAGGTGCAATTTTCTAACTGACACCCAATGAATTGATTGTAGATGGGGTCCCCTAGAACTGAAAATTACTTTGAGGGTTTCTCTGGGTTAAGATGGTTGAGAAATGCTGCTCTACCGTCTCTTATGACATGAAACTCCCACATTGCTTCCAGTATCCAGTGGCCATGTGATCTTTTGCCTAGGCTTTAGGTGACATTATGCAGTTCAGGATGTGTTTATTCATGGCAAGCAATACGTTTTAAAATGCTTATATGTAATTTATGTGTGGTGAGAATTATTACTTTTTTGAATAGTATTTTCAAATGTAAGTTACAAAAACTCAAAGTCAAAAAACATTTAGCACTACAATTCACCAGCACCAGTAAGCAACCCATAAACCATAGTGACATTATCAATTTAGGAAAATGTAGGAAACAACAACATATAATGACATACATGTCATACTCACTTTTGTTGCCAACGGTTTAGACATTAATGGCTGTATGTTGAGTTAATTTTGAGGGGACAGCAAATTTACACTGTTATACAAGCCGTACACTCACTACTTTACATTGTAGAAAAGTGTAATTTCTTCAGTGTTGTCACATGAAAAGATATAATAAAATATTTACAAAAATGTGAGGGGTGTACTCACTTTTGTGAGATACTGTAGGTGATTGTATCTCACAATAGTAGATCCCCGAAAGACAGAGAACAGATTTTTTATGTACCAGGACCCTCAATGAGCCGTATCATACCGAACAAATAGTATAGAAAATAATTTAGAAACAGTAGACTTATCATTTATCCAACCAATTCAAACATATGCCAGTACACCTCTACTGGCCTATGTAGCCTTATACAACGGTAATGCTTTATTTACCAACGCCTTCCATGCTAATATAGTAGGGGCCACAGTTTTTTTCCATGACAGAATGATTATTTTACACGCATAATAAAACAGTAAGGTAAGTAGCTTACTGATCACCTTTTTTGGCGCTAGCGGATCAATCAGGCCCAATAAACAAACTTCAACAGAAGGACTAATACTATTAGTCGTAAATGACTTTATGCAGCCATGTGGTGTGATTTTTAATGACAGGTCCACTTTAATAGGGTTAATAATTTATTTCCCCCCGTTGGGAAGATACATTTGTGTGCTTCATCTGGGTAGTGCGGTTTTATCCCACACTCCAAAGACATGCTGGTAGGTTAAGTGGCTCTTGTCTAAATTGGCTCTAGAATGTATGTGAGATAGGGGCCTTAGATTGCAAAGTTCCTTAAGTGCAGGGTGGGCAGGATGAAAATTGCTGCATAAATCATCAGTGATATATATATATATATATATATATATACCTGTAATAAGTAAAATAAATAAATGCCATACTGAATTTTCCTTTTGCCATTTGCTGGATCAGAAATAGAAAACAATTTGATGAGGATAAGGTTGACAGAGGTTGCCTTTCTTTTAGCTTTGCTAAATCACCAACAGTTTCACAGGTTTCACCTCTCTTTTACAGGTGTAGTGGGAATTTGTGCTCCCATGTACTTGGAAAAGTGCTAGACGACATTCAGTACTTTCCCTAATTACATATTCAGTTATCAGTTTCACAAAGCGTTTTCGTCTGAGATAATGCAATTTTTTATACATTTACATAATTTTCTATCTCTTACATAAAATATATCCTGCTGATGGTATTATGATTTAAATAAGGTATTTTTAAAAGAACAAGTAATTTGAATGCCCTACATATTTGCATGTCTTTTTTTTTTTTTTTTTTTAAACTGGAGAGTCATTGAGAATGATTGCTAGGATTAAGCAATAT
Source organism: Rana muscosa (assembly GCA_029206835.1). Classification (NCBI taxonomy): domain Eukaryota; kingdom Metazoa; phylum Chordata; class Amphibia; order Anura; family Ranidae; genus Rana; species Rana muscosa. The sequence goes on from CM055118.1 coordinate 112,509,156, forward strand.
TTAAAAGATCACTGAACTGTAAAACAAGTAGGCTCGCATTAAGAAAAAGTATTCTGTGAACAGAATTCATAGATATTTATGTATACAGTATAAACCCATACTTTAACAGACTTTAGATGGTTCCAATTGCCATGTTATTTTCCAATTTAGTGAATATATTGGAAGGTACTGTATATTATATATACTTTATTTTCTTCAGTTGCTCCCTGGTTTTTGGCCTAGGTCCAAATGATATCATACATCCCAGGAGTCTTCATGGACATTCTTTTCTTTCATATAAAGGATGGGAGGGGGTTCTCAGCCAAATATACCCTCCTGTCTGCATGCCTGAGCTAAGGGAAGACGGATTCCAGGAAGTAAATGCTAAATTAATCATCTCCCCTTTCTCAAGATGGCCATGGCTAGAAATTCTGGGGGGGGTGCTTTCTTTCCAAAGTGATTTTTTTTAACAAAATAAAGCACATACATAGATGGGTGAGGGAGTTGCTTTGAATATTAAAAATATAGCGTATTTAGTTTGTGGTGGTCAGATACAGTTAAGTTATGCTTTAATTCGTACTGCAGCAGACACCTATGAATGGAGGGAAAGGTTTTACAGTAAGAGGACTATACTGCAACGATTAAGCAATAGGAGTAATATGCTGCAGAAACTATTAACTGTTATAAAACAAAACTCATTCTGAACCCTGTACTGGGAAACCCTAACTATGGGGAGATTTACCACAATAACAGTTCAGCAGTCAATAATACACTACTGTATTTCTTATGCCGACCAGCTCATTGGGGCCCAACCGTTATGGTGGAGCACTCAAGGTAATGTCCCTTTAATAATTGATGCAGCCACTATCGCTGTGTTTATTACAGACAACACTTCCACTCTCTGAGAGGCTAGCGGCCTCTCATAACTCTGTCAGCAAAGGATCTCCTTCTGCTCACTGGCAAAGTGTATCCCAGTGATTGTTCTCAGCTTCCGGCTCCTCAATTAGGCAGCAGGCTCAACCCGCATCCAGGATGTCCTCTGATGCTCTGGAATGGTTGCCACTGTATCTCTCTTTCTCCCAAGTGCAACAATCCAGTTTCTCTGCCTTTCTCTTTCCTTCCACTCCTCAGTGCAGGAACACAATTACAACATTAGGGGTAGTACAACTGGGGGGATCCGTAGTGGAGAAGGATCTGGGGGTTTTGGTCGATCATAAGCTCAATAATGGCATGCTGCGGTTTCCAAAGCAAGCAAAGTCCTTTATTGTATTAAGAGAGGTATGGACTCCAGAGAGAGAGAGATATCATTTTACCCCTGTTCAAATCCTTAGTAGGACCTCATCTGGAATACGCAGTTCAGTTTTGGGCACCAGTTCTCAAAAAGGATATTGGGGAACTGGAGAAAGTGCAGAGAAGGGCAACCAAACTGATAAGAGGCATGGAGGAGCTCAGCAATGAGGAAAGATTAGAGGAACTGAATTTATTCACTCTTGAGAAGAGGAGATTAAGGGAGGATATGATCAACATGTACAAATATATAAAGGGTCCATATAGAGAACTTGGTGTTGAGTTATTCACTTTACGGTCAACACAAAGGGCACTTTACATCTAGAGGAAAAGAGATTTCATCCCCAAATATGGAAAGTTTTCTTCACAATAAGAGCTGTGAAAATGTGGAAAAGACTCCCAGCAGATGTGGTTCTGGCCAGCTCAGTAGATTGCTTTAAGAAAGGCCTGGATTCTTTCCTAAATGTACATAATATAACTGGGTACTAACATTTATAGGTAAAGTTGATCCGGGGAAAATCCCATTGCCTCTCGAGGGATCAGGAAGGAATTTTTTCCCATGCTGTAGCAAATTGGATCATGCTCTGCTGGGGTTTTTCGCCTTCCTCTGGATCAACTGTGGGTATAGAAATGGGTATATGGGATTGTATGATAATAAATATATATATATATATATATATATATATATATATATATATATATATATATTTTTTTTATGGTTGAACTGGATGGACTTTTTTCAACCTGACTAACTATGTAGCTATGTAACACTCTCCTTCCTCCCCACCACAGTGCAGCTGGGAGTTGAAATCCAAGAACAAAACTGTAGTGCAGGCAGTGGGGGTTATTTACGAAAGGCAAATCCACTTTGCACTACAAGTGCACTGAAATTGCACTTTCAAGTGCAGTTGCTGTAGATCTGCTTGGACATGCAAGGAAAATAAAAAACAGCATTTTAGCTTGCACATGATTGGATGATAAAATCAGCAGAGCTTCCCCTTATTTCAGATCTTCCCCTCAGATCTACAGTGACTGCACTTCCAAGTGCACTTTCAGTGCACTTGTAGTGCAAAGTGGATTTGCCTTTCGTAAATACCCCCTATGCCTCTTTGAGAACAGACCTACACATTTCCTCTCAGAATCTCAAGCAATCCACATCCCCAGGTCACCCTCTAGTGGATGGAGGGTGGTTTACCACTGGCTGCTTTATGTTCTATAGTAGAAGTCCCCTCCTGCCTGTGTAAATGTCTTTCCTGACAGACTCCATGGCAGCCTACGTGTGGGTTAATCCCGCCCCTCATACCTCATAGGACCCTTCTCCCATAAATCTTTGCTCTGGGCCAGAGGCCGTGTTCCTTTTTTTGGACTCCTCCTAGGACCAAGATATAGTCTTACCTTTTCATGAAGTTTTTCTGTAATCCAGGCCTGGCGGTTTGCACGGCGATACGTTGGTGGTTAGCGGTGATCCTCTCTGCAGTCCAGCAATCCTAGCTATTAGCAGGTGGACATGGGCGATATGATGTGATACCATGAAGAGCTTACTAACCTGGCCATTGGCAGGCAAGCGGCAATATGGCCAAACATCCCAGCTATTAGCGGGAGGCTTTGTAAACGCCCGATCGTGCGGTGGGTCGAGCGAACAGCTCCCCAGTCCCAGGTTCTGGTCCGGATCGTGCCGTGGTGGTGGTAATGTACAAAGATATTCCTTTTATATGGCAGCCGTATCTCTGTGTTTTGTGTGTTTCCTTATTTTCTATCAAGCTCCAGTGAGTGGCCACGGCGGCTGGAGCGCAGCTGCGTTCCAGCTCGCCGTTTCAGAAAGTCGCTGCGCATCCGCAAGCCGCGAATGAAGATTCCGTGCTTGGTTCGTGCAGGCGCAGTTTCGCCAAAATGGCGGCGGCGGTCGCGCATGCGATTGGCCGCCACCGGATGGCAACCGCTATGGGGCGGTGACATCGTTAACGGTGGCAGATTTAAATAGCTGTCAAAGCAGCTATTACTTGGGATGACTTGCAGGCTTATGCGGTGTTTACCCAGGCACTGGGCTCTGGTTTACAAGGTAAATTGTTTGCTGCAGGCTCCCTGGGTGCTGGCTATGTTTTATTATGTGCTCTCTCATGCCTGTTGTCACTCCTGTTTCTCATAAGGTTTTAATGATTCATTTCACTTTCAAACTGCCTTGCCATGGATCTGTCACCGCCCTCTTGTGGCCAACCCTTGCGCAGCAGGTAGGATTTATTTATTTTCTACCTGTGATGCTTGGGTTCACTCATTCAGGAGCTCTTAACCCTTTCTTTTTCACTCAGCTCTTCTAGGTCTGAACACCAAAGCACGGCAAAGACCGTCCTAGGTCTCAACGTTGTCACTCCTCTTCAAGGTCCAGACGTCAGATCTTCCTTTAGATCTAGGTACCACAGATAGGAGTCTAAAACCACCTCTGGGCGTCACTCTCACCGCCACTCCAGCCGCTCTGTGAGGAAAGCCTGCTGGGTATGCGGGGCCCAGGTTCCTAAAGGCAAATCGCTCTGCGAGCGATGCTTTTCTAAAGTCGCATAAGAAAGAGAGGGTGGAGACCAACAAGTGGAAACACTGGTCAGAAAGGTGGTCCGTGAGTCCCTGAGTAAAGGGGATTCTGGTCATACCCACAACCCTGCTGGCGACACTATGTCAGTCCCTATTAGGGATGATCTCAAGGCTCCAGGCCCTTCACAGCCGAGCCATTCCTCAATTGAAGCCTCAGACAGTGAGGTGGAGGTAGATGACCCTGGTGCAGGTTTTGAATTTGCCCTAGTACCACAGCTGGTCAAAAGCTGTCAAAGAAGCTTTGAGATGGAAGAGCCAGTGGAGGCACCTTCCAAACAGAGGAAATATTTTAAACACCTCAAAAAAGAACACCCTAATTTCTCCTTTTTGGGTGAACTCAGCGCAATAATTACCGACGAATGGGGTGGTGTTGAAAGGAAGAATTACCTGTTAATGAAGGTATCAAAAATTTACCCATTTAAAAGCAAGGATGTAAAACACCTGGAGTCGGCTCCTCTCATTGACTCAGCCCTAATGAGGATGGTGAGGCACGTCACACTCCCATTGTAGGATACTGTTTCCTTTTAGGGATTGCCTGGAGTGGAAAATTTATACCGACCTCAAGCGGATCTACATTACAGCGGGTATGACCTGCAAACCAGCTCTAGCTCTCGCAGCCCTTTCTAAAGCAATGGAAATCTGGGCAGACGACGTAGATGCTTCTCTGAGGAGCATCTCGGAAGAACTGGCCAGGAGCTCACCTATTCATGGGCTAAGGTTGACGTTGGCTTTTCTCGTGGGGTTTCCCTAGACATAATTCGCCTGGTGGCTCGGATCATGCTGACATCTGTCACGGCTAAGCGTGCCTTGTGGCTGTGCCCATGGGTAGCTGACCCTGCCTCCAAGCAGGCATGGTGCAGGATTCCATTTGGGGGTTCGTCCCTCTTTGGGAACATATCGGACAGTGCCATCACCCGTGCCACAGGGGGCAAGTCGGGGTTCCTTCCCCAGGATCGCCGTCTGCTAAACCAGAAGAGAACACAGCCCAGGCAAAGTTCAGATCGAGCAAGGAATGCTCGCTACTATAGGCCTGGCCGTGAGTTCAAGAGGACCTGGAAGAAAAAAAAAAAAAAAACAGCCTTCAGGCCAGAAGTTTTCAAAAGGGGCATCTTCCGGTGGACAAGAATCCCCTAAGTCTTTATGATATTGCACCTGCCTAAAACAGAGCGAGTCGGCATCCTTGCCTCTCTCGGAAGAGAAAAAGCGAATTCTCCTGTCTCTCTTGTGGCTCAGGGCGCTGCAATTCCAGTTCCAGACGACAAAAGGCTTTAAGGGGTCTACTCGCCCCTCTTCATGGTGTTGTAGAAAAACGTCTCCTGGAGGCCAGTTATAGACCTAACCCACTTGAATTCTTTTATCTAGAAGGAGAAGTTCAAGATGGAGACACTACTCATGATCAGTCAAGCAATCCAACCAGGCAATTGGCTTGTCTCTATAGACCTGAAGGACGCCTACTTCCATGTTCCGATCGCGTCAGAAATCCAGAAATACCTTCGCTTTGCTGTCGATCAAATCCGTCTGCAGTTCACCTGTCTCCCCTTCGGGCTTACAACATCGACTCGTGTGTTTTCAAAACTTGTTGGCTGTCGTGGCTCTGATCAGGACCAGAGGTATCCGTCTGTGTCACTATCTAGACGACCTGCTGTTGTCTCGGGACAAAGAGCAGTTGCTAATCCACAGATCCCAGGTCATCTCCACTCTACTCGAGTTTGGTTGGCTTCTGAATCTGGAAAAGAGCCATCTGGATCCTACGCAGTCCCTGGTATTCCTCAGGGCACACTTCAACGCTATCAAGAGCACCATCTTGTTACCCCTGGAAAAATCCCAGTGATCCGGGAGTTTGGCTTGCAATGTCGTCCTCATCTCCAAGCCTCTCAAGCCTAAAGATCATTGGCACCATGGTGGCAACAACACCCATGGTAAAGTGGGCTCAGTGGAAAATGCGGCCCTTCCAGAAGGGTTTCCTCCAGCAGTATAATCCAGGGCTTCGGGATCACTTTATCCAAATAACCTCATCCATGCGGGAGAGCTTTCCTTGGTGGCTACAACAGAGGAACCTCCTCAATTGTCACTCCATCGCACCTGTGTCTTGGGTCACCATCACTACAGATGCCAGCAACAGGGGCTGACAGAAGTAGCCCAAGGCATATGGAATTTTCCCTCTCACAGGATAGTCTCCAATGTTCTGGAACTCCGGGCAGCGTTCTGCGCTCTGCAGGCCTTTCACCACTTAACAGCAGGAGACTCAGTCCTCCTAAGACTGGACAACACAACGGCAGTCACATACATCAAGAGACAGGGGGTTACTCGCAGTCTCTCCTTGTCAAAGGAAATAGAGCCTATCATGATCTGGGCCCAGAAAAACCTGGCTAACCTGACAGCTGTCTATCTCCCTGGAGTCCCGAACGTTCAGGCAGATTTTCTGTTGAGAGTTTCTCTGGACAACGAGTGGACTTCCCCCCCCCCCAAAGTCTTCAGGTGGGTCCTGTCCCTGGGAGTCATTCCGGAAGTAGACTTGTTCGCCTCCCCATGTAACTTCAGACTAGAGAGATACTACACGAGGTCTTGGTATTCCCAGGCTTTTGGGTAGATGCTCTGACAGACCGTTGGCGGTTCCACAGGGCCTATGCCTTTCCCCCGGTTCCTGTTATTCTCCGTTTTTTGTCGAGGCTCAGGATGGAAGAAGCAGAGATAGTGGCAATAGTCCCGTACTGGCCAAACAAGCCATGGTTTCCACTGCTGATGCAACTCAGCTTCCGCGACCCAGTTCCTCTACCCTCCAGACCAGATCTCCTATCACAAGGGGCATTTCTACATCCATGCCCGGCCCATCTACATCTGATGATCTGGTTCTTGAGAGGGGAAGGTTAGAGGCCCTAGGCTGTCCAAGTAGGGCCATCTCCACAATATTAAATGCCAGAAGAACAGGCACCAACAGGGTCTACCAGAGGATTTGGAAAAAGTTTTCAGACTACACCTCTTCCACTGCAGGTTCTTGCAATAACCCAAAGATACATGATATCCTGGGCTTCTTACAATCAGGATTGGATCTCTCATTGTCAGTCAGCTCGCTGCGAGTCCAAATTTCTGTAATCTCTGCCTTTACGGGTGTTTCCTGGGCTAGACACCCTCTTACTCAGTAGTTTTTCAGAGGAGCAATAAGGCTCAGACCTCAGAGCCAAGTTTTTCTAATTGGGATCTTCCCCTTGTCCTGGATTTTTTCTTAGGTAGAGAGTTGGAACATGAAGATCAATCTTCTGTCAAATGACTCTCTCTAATAGTTGTCTTCTTGGTGGCTATAACATCGGCCAAGAGGGTCTCTGAAATCAGCTCTCTGGGATGCAAGGAGCCATTTCTAAACTTTTTAATTCCTATGTTGGGTTCAAACCCCAAAGTGGCATCTGTGTTTCATGGCAATCAGGAGATTGCTCTTCCAACGTTCAGATCTACCGAGGATTCCAGTGTTTATCCCTTAGATGTTGGAAAAGCTCTGAGTCAGTATCTTGAAGCTACAGCTTCTTTCCGTCAGACCGACCACCTGCTCGTTCTTTTCACAGGAATTATAAGGGAATGCGTGCCTCTTCCAGATCTATCGGAGCAGGGATTGTTCAGGCCATTCAGTGGGCCTATAAAGCCAAGGGCTTAGCGCCTCCAGAAGTGGTGACTGCTCACTCAACTAGAAGTGTCTTCATCATGGGCGGCATCACGTCACGTGCCTCCAGAAGTTATTTGCAAGGTGGCCTTGTGGTCTTCAATTAACACGTTCATGGCACACTACTGCGTAGAGCCAGCCTCATTATCTTCTGTTTAATTTGGTTTACGTATCTTGTCTATTGATGGTGCCAATTAAACCTTTTTTCTTTTGTCCAGCACTCTGCCTACCCGGGTGTGTATGGCTAGTTATTTCCCACACGTAGGCTGCCATGGAGTCTGTCAGGAAAACGGAAAATTTATATCAAATACTTACCGTAATTTTCCTTTCCTGATGGACTCCATGGCAGCAGGAGTTCCCTCCCAGTGGCTGGAGTAGGCTAAATTATGGAACACGGCCTCTGGCCCAGAGCAAAGATTTATGGGAGAAGGGTCCTATGAGGTATGAGGGGCGGGATTAACCCACACGTAGGCTGCCATGGAGTCCATCAGGAAAGGAAAATTACGGTAAGTATTTGATATAAATTTTCCGTTTTTCTGCTGCCAGACACAAAATTCTATTAAAATAAATGAACAAAAACAGAAACAGTGAACTGATAGGTCCGCGTGGCTGCTCCTCTCCTGACAGTTCTGCAGACCTAGCTACGTATGGAAAATTCAGAGTGCACATTATAATAGTGCATCTGTAAATATTAGTAACATAATGTTGCAAAGGAGAGAAGATAGACACTGGACATGGTTTATCTAATGACTAAGGATTTATTGTGGTTAGTTAGTGCCATATTAAAGTGTATCTGTGTCTAAATTGTTTTTTTCACTTTGGATAGCATGGTGAATCCTTAGACCCTCTGTCAGGTTTTATTGCTATTTCTTGAGATTTAGTTAATGCTGAACTCCAGCATTACTCTCAATCTTGCACAGTTGTACAAACGCTTCTCCTGTACTGAAAGTGATTTGATGCTGCACACTGGGAGCTTCTCAAAGTGTGCATTAGTAGCTGCAGCAAATCAGAGCAGCCTCATTCCTTGGCTGAAGGACATACAACATTATCTAGCACTTTCTGCCCCGGTCTGACTGTCCTTGGCCTGCCCCTTGCGTTCATTGGATTTCATTTTTTTTTCCCTAATGGAGACTCAACATCATATATGGGCATTATCTGCCTAGAAACACCCACTTTTCCAGACTGACATCCACCCATCAAGGTTTTTTTAAATATTTTCATAATGCCTCTCGAAGGCCAACCCACTTCTTTTATCAAAGCTGAGGGCTCTTAAGAGGAGTACAGACAGGGTGCTGTGATGTTTTCAGGAAGCTATATACACTGCCAAGCTGGTCCCTACCACAAGCCATGACCTGCCTAGGTCTAAAAAAAAATATGTAATAAAAATAGAAAGAATTTTTTAAAATGCAATTTACATATTGATGAAGGAGGGAGGGAGGAACCAGGGAAGGCAAAATATAAGCAGATTTAAATTAATATTTAAGAACTTTTAGGTATAAACAACGGGTAAAATAAGTATTGAACACGTCACCATTTTTCTAGGTAAACATATTTCTAAGGCCCGGTTCACACAGAAGTCAATGCAAGTCGTCCCGAGTCGCCCCCAAAGTAGTACATGAACCTTTTTCTAACCTTTTTTTCGACCTGAGTCGCTCCTATTAGAACGGTTTCATTCAACAGAGCGGGACGTGACTCGTCAGGCGACCGAGTCGCCTGACGAGTCGCCCCTATGTGAACCGGGCCTAAAGGGACTATTGACATGAAATTTTCACCACATGTTGGTTACAACCCATGCAATCTAAACATACAAATAACCCCAAACAAATACGTTCAGAAGTTATGTGTAATAAAATGGAATGACAAATGAAAAAAGTATTTTGTACTTCATACAAAATCCTTTCTTGGTAATGACAGCTTCAAGATGCGTCCTGTATGGAAAAACTAGTCGAATGCATTGCTCAGTTGTGATTTTGGCCCATTCTTCCACACAAACAGTTTTCAAATCTTGAAGGTTCCGTTGGCCTCTTCTTTGAACTCTGATCTTTAGTTCTTTCTATAGATTTTCTATTGGATTCAATTCAGGTGATTGGCAGGGCCATTCTAGCAGCTTTGTTTTCTTTCTTTGAAACCAATTGAGAGTTTCCTTGGCTTTGTGTTTGGGATCGTTGTCTTGCTGAAATGTCCACCCTCGTTTTCATCTTCATCATCCTAGTAGATGGCAGCAGATTTTTTATGTCTAGGTACATTTTTCCAGTTATCCTTTCTTCAATGATATGAAGTTTGCCAGTACTGTATGCTGAAAAACAGCCCCACAGCATGATGTTCCCACCTCCAGAGCTCACTGTATGGGGGGTGTTTTTGGGATGATGGGCAGTGGCATTTGACCTCTAACCATGGTGTGTATTATGGAATCCAAAGAGTTACATTTTAGTCTCATCTGACCAGACTATATTCTCCCAGTATTTCACAGGCTTGTCTAAATGTTGTGCAGAAAACTTTAAACAATCTTCAACATGCTTTTTCTTCAGCAATGGAGTCTTGTGTGGTGAGCATGCATACAGGCCATGACGGTTCAGTGCATTACTTATTGTTTTCTTTGAAAAAATTGTACCTGCTTATTCCAGGTCTTTCTGAAGCTCCCCACAAGTGCTCCTTGGCTCTTAGACAACTCTTCTGATAAATCTTTTCACTCCTCTGTCAGAAAAAAAAAAAACGAAGGGGCACCCAGTTGTGGCTGGTTTATGGTGAAATTATGTTCTTTCCACTTACGGATTATGGCCCCAACAGTGATCACTGAAACATTCAAAAGTTTAGAAATCCTTCTGTAACCAATGCCATCAGCATGTTTTGCAACAATAAGGTTGTGAAGGTCTTGAGAGAGCTCTTTGCTTTTACCCATCATGAGATGTTTCTAGTGGGACATCTTGGTAATAAGACACCTTTTTATAGTCCATAAATTGAGACTGAACCAGCTGATATTCATTTTGCACTGACAAGGGGTAGGATTGCTTTCTAATTCTGATAGATTTCGGCTGGTGTCTTGGCTTTTCATGCCTTTTTGCACCTCAAGCCCCGTACACACGACCGGTTTTCTCGGCAAGAAAACAGCTGGGAGAGCTTTTTGCAGAGAAACCGGTCCTGTGTATGGTTTCTCGTCGGGAAAACTGCCGGGAATCTCAACGAGAAAAATAGAGAACCTGCTCTCTATTTTCTCGTCGGCCTGTTTCCCGACAAGAAAACCGTGAGTGTGTATGCTTACCTGTCCATGGTAAATCCACGCATGCTCGATGAGACTTTGACGCATGCGCGGTAGCATACAAGGGTAGTGTAGGGTGTAGCAAGATGGCGGCGACGGCATCGAATGTGACGAGCGCCGGCTCGTCGTAGTCGATGACGTCACCGCGTTCTTGCCATTCAAAAGAACAGTGGTTCTTTTGAATGGCGCGTGTGTACACAGGGCTTGGCAAGACAAGCTTGCCAGGAATCCCGTCGAGAAAACTAAGGTTTTTTTTCCCGACAGGATTCCCGTCCGTGTGTACGAGGCTTTACTTTTATCATGTGTTCAGTAATTTTTCCCTGTTTAATTAACGTATTTGTTTTGGTTTCTTTATATGTTTGGATTGCATGGGTTGTTACTGACATGTGGTGAAAATTTCATGTCAATAGCACCTTTAGAAATATGTTTACCTAGAAAAATGGTGACGTGCTCAATACTTATTTTACCCATTGTATATCTTGATATCAAATACACAGCTTACTTGTACACATGTGCTTTTATTCTTTCTCAAATATTGTGTTTTTTTTTTTTATTTCTTTCTGTGTCCATGTTGGGGGGGTTTGTCACTGTCAATGGGAAAAAAAAGGTGATTTTCCAGTTGTCACTGGAAAAGAAGAAAATAAGGCCAAATCTTGGAATGAGAACATAATTTCTCCAGGGCAGGAAGTGACATTTCCCCAATTGGATACAGACAGCTACAAAACCCTGACAGATGTTCTAACCCCTCTTTTCACTTTATAAAATGAAAAGGTTTTGGTTAGTAGTATACTCTTATGCCCCGTACACACGACCGTTTTTTCCATTGGAAAAACTGAGATGAGAGCTTTTCGTCAGGAATCCCGACCGTGTGTATGCTCCATCAAACTTTTTCCCACAGGAAAACTGCCAAAAAAAAAAAGCGAGCAGGATCTCTTTTTGCCCGTCAGGAAAAAATCCTACCGGGAAAACCGTTCGTCTATATGCTTTTCCAACGGGGAAAAAAACGAGCATGCTCGCAAACAATTCAACGCATGCTCGGAGGCATAGAACTTAATTTTGTCGGCTCGTCATAGTCTTTTACGTCACCGTGTTCTTGGCAGTCAAAAGTTCACCAGACTTTTGTGTGACCGTGTGTATGCAAGGCAGGCTTGAGAGGAATTCTGTCGGTAAAGCCGTCGGTTTTTTATCCGACGGGAAAACCGGTCGTGTGTACAGGGCATTAGACTTGTGTGCCTCCGTGCTTTTTACCTGTTGGCAAAATACTTTTAATTCTGTTTTCATAGCCCCCATTTACATTTTCTAACATGTTTTTATCGTAAAATGGGTCATTAGACTTGGCTGTGAAGGAAGGCTTTTAGTGCCGATATCCATGTGTCTGTAGCCAACTTTTACTGGATGTAAGCAGATGCCATATTACAAACAGAACTGTCTGCTCAACCCACTGGATCATGTAGAACAGTGGTTCTCAACTCCTGTCCTCGGGACCCACTAACAGGCCAGATTTTAAGTATTACCTTGGTGAGATGCAGACTAGAATACTGCAATCCCTGAGCAGCAAATTATATCACCTGTGATGCATTTCAGTTATCTTGCAAACCTGGCCTGTTGGTGGGCCCTGAGGACTGGAGTTGAGAACCACTGATGTAGAAGAACACAGCCTCACGCGTAATTTTTTTTTTCCACTGTTGGTGTCCTTTTTTTTAGAAACATTGCCACGGCTCCTTGTCCCAGTGACACAAATCCATGAGCCAAAATGAAATGAACTGGCTATGACTCCTGTGGATGAAGAACTCATATGTGGACTGTCTTACCTGCCAAAAGATTTGTAATCCTAAATAGCTAGTCTTGCGATCCAGGCATGCCAGTGACATCACTTTTCCTAAGGGGGCAGATGGGTCACGAATATACCCTGACCTACTGATTGAATAATAAAGGAGAATTAGCACACTAATAAGGTCATCACTCTACACAATGGGGTTGATTTACTAAAACTGGAGAGTGCACAATCTGGTGCAGTTGTGCATGGTAGGCAATCAGCTTCTAACTTCAGCTTGTTCAGTTGAGCTTTGACAATAAGCCCTGGTTCACACTGGTGCGATTTGACATGCGATTTGACATGTCAAATCGCATGTCAAATCGGCGAAATTTGCGGGCAATGGCACCGTCCTAATCTCCTGAACTCGCACGGCTTCACTCCCGCAGCCCCAGTGTGAACCTGGGCTAAAACCTGGAAGCTGATTGGTTTCTATGCAGAGCTGAACCAGATTTTACACTCTCCAGTTTTAATAAATCAACCCCAGTGTGTTGTTTCCTCCAATCAACAAGTTAGATTGTCAAAAGGGCAGCACTGTCTAATACTGTAGATCAGACTTTTTTAACCATGGTGCTATGAGGCTTTCCTCAGGGGCGCCTTGGCAAAATGCCTAAAAATTGATGCAGGTGGATGAAGCCTGCCTTTAAGTTACACAAAAAGCCACAGGTTTTCATTGTGCACCATTACGACTTTCTAGACACTGGCATCCTAACAACCAATGTACGTTGGTTGTACAATTCATCTACTTCGTTCCCACGTGACATAGCAGAACATTACTGTGATAGTATAAATGAAAATGCTAAAAACATCTCCACCGTATCCAAACACTTTAGGGATGTGCATAAAGGCAATATGAGTTCTTTCAGCTTAAATGGTGTTGAGAGTGTGTTGCTGGCAACATGTGGTGGGGATAGATACCATAAATTATTAGAGCTTGAGGTCTACTGGATTTTCAGATTACAGACCCGCATCCCTCTTGGCCTTAACCATAGATGGCATGTGAATTTGGATCTGAAATTATATGTATTCGTCTATATATATATATATATATATATACAGGTCCTTCTCAAAAAATTAGCATATTGTGATAAAGTTCATTATTTTCTGTAATGTACTGATAAACATTAGACTTTCATATATTTTAGATTCATTACACACAACTGAAGTAGTTCAAGCCTTTTCTTGTTTTAATATTGATGATTTTGGCATACAGCTCATGAAAACCCAAAAATCCTATCTCAAAAAATTAGCATATCATGAAAAGGTTCTCTAAACGAGCTATTAACCTAATCATCTGAATCAACTAATTAACTCTAAACACCTGCAAAAGATTCCTGAGGCTTTTAAAAACTCCCAGCCTGGTTCTCTGTAGCCCAGGTCAGGCGCTTCTGCCGCTGTTTCTGGTTCAAAAGTGGCTTGACCTGGGGAATGCGGCACCTGTAGCCCATTTCCTGCACACGCCTGTTCACGGTGGCTCTGGATGTTTCTACTCCAGACTCAGTCCACTGCTTCCGCAGGTCCTCCAAGGTCTGGAATCGGTCCTTCTCCACAATCTTCTTCAGGGTCCGGTCACCTCTTCTCGTTGTGCAGCGTTTTCTGCCACACTTTTTCCTTCCCACAGACTTCCCACTGAGGTGCCTTGATACAGCACTCTGGGAACAGCCTATTCGTTCAGAAATTTCTTTCTGTGTCTTACCCTCTTGCTTGAGGGTGTCAATGATGGCCTTCTGGACAGCAGTCAGGTCGGCAGTCTTACCCATGATTGCGGTTTTGAGTAATGAACCAGGCTGGGAGTTTTTAAAAGCCTCAGGAATCTTTTGCAGGTGTTTAGAGTTAATTAGTTGATTCAGATGATTAGGTTAATAGCTCGTTTAGAGAACCTTTTCATGATATGCTAATTTTTTGAGATAGGATTTTTGGGTTTTCATGAGCTGTATGCCAAAATCATCAATATTAAAACAAGAAAAGGCTTGAACTACTTCAGTTGTGTGTAATGAATCTAAAATATATGAAAGTCTAATGTTTATCAGTACATTACAGAAAATAATGAACTTCATCACAATATGCTAATTTTTTGAGAAGGACCTGTATATATATATATATATATATATATATATATATATATATATATATATATATATACTATATATTTGTTTAGCCCCGCTCTCAGTATAGAGTGCAGTGAAAAGGATAAGGTAAAAAGCTGACGCGGCTGCTGACATTTAAATTGTTCCCACACTAAGAAATAAATAGAATCCGTGCTGCGCTGCTCAATCGCAAAGTATAAATGTAAAACAAATAAATGCCGCCAGAGGCTCTAGAACACAAGTATAATAAAAATAATGAATAACCCCAAAACAAGTGCATAAAACCATAATTGAGTAGAAAAATAATAAATGTGTCTTGTGGTATTGCACAAACGACAAACTTTTTAAAAAGTAGAAGCAAGGTTGACCATAACACATACAAAATAAAAATTTTAATAGAAACAGACATCTGGAGGTATATACTTTTTTAGTATACTTTTTCATTTTTCTTTTTCAGTATATTTAATGCTGTTCCTTTTTTTTTTTTTGTGTTACATGTTTTTATATACACTTATGTACAATTGTATGTTTATAGTGCTCTTTTTTTGTTTTGATATTTGCCACCATCCCTTTTTTGGGTCATGTGACCCTTGGGGCTGACCATGTGATTTAGTCTACAGCGGGGGTCAGTAACTTGTAGATCGGTACCGGTAGATCTCGGACAGGTGGCTGGTAGATCTCGGTCTGGGTTTGCTGACCCACCATTCCAGAACATCAAATAGAATGCAATGCAGAGCAACTACTTGTAAAGTTGGAGCTGTAGTAGGGAGTAGTCCTGCAATTAGATGTTTAAATCAGGTGTGAGGAGGTGACAATGTGACCGGTGAGCTTTGACTACTCCCGTGTTGTTCAGGTAGATCTCCACCTCTCTAAGGTAGCCTACCCCTGGTCTACACTATTTAAGCCTGTTTGTGTCACTTACTTGTTAGCCATGATTAGGCCTGATAGCCGAAACGCGTTGGATTTTTGACTGTTGTTTACATGCAATAATAAAACAATGTTTTCTTCCATGGCACCAGCCTTTCTTCTTTTTTTTGCCTACTAACAACCAATCGTGTCATCCGTTGATAAGGAGGATGTCTGTCGCCTCCGCAGCATCCTTGTTTGACCCTCCTCTGCCTCTCTCCCTCAACACTGACTGACAGAGAGAAATTGAGGGAGAAGAGAAACATTGGATTACTAGTCAGTACCAGTGTGCAAAGATGTATTTGCTTTGGAAGATATTTATAGATAATAAATCACCTCTAACGTTGTGTGTCCTACATGTGTGGATGTTGCTTCCTTTATGTAAAGCTATTAGAATCATTTTTTTACATTTTAGAATGGGGTGCCTCGAGACTGTCCATAATTTTAAAGGATGCCTTGAGATTGTCTATAATTTTAAAGGGTGCCTTGACTGAAATAATTTTGAGAAACACTGCTGTAGATTTTGACTTGTTCCCTGTTGTCCTTCTTAGTCCGGTGGTAAGCTCAAATTAAAGACAGAGTCGGGTTACTTATGCAAGCAGTAATTAAAATGCATTTAAAGTGGGTGTAAACCCACTTTTTGGACTTCTTCCTATAGGTAAGCCTAGAATAAGGCTTACCTATAGGTAGTGGAAATATCTCCTAAACGTGCGCCGTTTAGAAGATATTTCACTTGTAGTCCGCCGAAAATTCCAATGCATACTAGCCCATTATGCTTTGCATTTGCAAGCTTTGCAGCAAGCAAAAGAGGAAGTAAAACCCATTAGGGTTTACTTCCGCTTTAAAGATTTTCAATAAATGCATATATAGTTATATTAAACGGTTTGGATTTTGGCTACTTTCAGACTGGGACAACTGAGCGTTAGTGCTAAAGCGCCGCTCATTTTAGCGGTGCTTTTCGGCCACTAGCGGGGCGCTTTTAGGGTTAAAAGCACCTGTGTTGCACTGAAGCACTTTTCAGCACTTTTGGAAGCGCTGGCCATTCATTTCAATGTGCAGGGTGTTTTGGGAGCGGTCCCAAACCACTCCAAAGATGCTGCTTGCAGGACTTTTCCTAACGTTCTGCAAGCACACCCCCCCCCCCCTTCCCCCCAGTGTGAAAAGTCACACTGAAATGAATGGGAGGCGGTTTTCAGGCGTTATTTAGAGGTTATTTCTAGCGCTAAAATGCCTGAAAACTGCCTCAGTGTGAAGCCAGCCTTAAATCGGAGTTCCACCCAAATTTGTAACTTCCGCTTAATCCACTCCTCACCCCCTTACATGCCACATTTGGCATGTCATTTTTTTTGGGGGGGGAGTGGGGGCTTCAGTAGGAGTGGGACTTCCTGTCCCACTTCCTCCTTCCGCCCAGGGACCGCCTAGGCGACTCGTCATATCGCCTAAGGCGGCCCCTCCCTGTAGGCGATTGCCTGTCCACTCAGAGAGCGCTGCGCCATTCGCGCATGCGCAGTGAGTGCCCGGCCATGAAGCCGAAAGCTGTCACAGCCGGGTGCCCACACTATGAATGGAGGCGCCGGCGGAGAAGGGGGGGAGAGGAGCAGAGCTCCGGGCGTCGTGTCGCTGGACAGTGGAACAGGTAAGTGTATGTTTATTAAAAGCCAGCAGCTTTTTGTAGCTGCTGACGGCTGGAACTCCCCTTTAAGCTCTCATCACCAGACTCAGGCAATTAGTGAGCTGAGGAAAGTCAATGCCTGTGCTGCTACAATCTGAGCTCCTGGCACAGTGACATTTCTACCCCCTTTTCCCCAGGAAAGTGACTCCTGTTCTTCTGTTCCTTGTCTGCAGGATTTATAGTATTTCATCCAGACACGGATCCGTTTTCCAGCTGCTGTGTGGATTATATTCAAGCTCTCCCTCTCCTGCTCAGCACCCCCCCCCCCCTTTTCCTCCTCCTTGCTCCCTCTCCTCCCCCGCTCATTCCTTCATGTCACTTCATAATAGAGCTTTAAAGCATTTCATGGACTCTGCGACAGGACAGAACAATTTCAGGCTGATTTTCACATACCAGCAGAGCTTCCCGGTACCAGTGTGAAATTTATGAAAAATTACAAAACAAATTCAAAAGCAGGCAAGGGCAAGCAAGGACAAGGAGACACCTTGTGGGGATACAGAAGATGTGCTGCCAACTGCCTGATGGTTGCCAAGGCAGATCGGTTGGCATACGTTTGCTGAAAGATGCTTTCTTTTGCTTCCGTCATCTCATCCGAACAAATGAGAACTAAGTGCAAGCAAAAGCTGTGATGCAACAAGCAGTATGGAGGAAACAGTTATCTGGACTCTCCAATATAAAGGAACGAGGCTCTCTAGTGTGCGCTCTGTGCCCAGAGATGTCATGGAGGAGATGGATATGTTGTTTTGCGCATTTCTTTGTGTTGTCTTTATGGACACTGAAGGCTAAGTGGATGAATCATGATAAATGAATATTGGCCATGCTCTTAGGGAGCTGTCCAAGGGCTGAACTCTGTTTAGTGAACACGAGACAGTCACTGTAAGCACTTCAATACGAATCTGTAATACCCCTTCGTGTTCGTTTGGTAACTTCCTATACCTTACCTGAGTCCAATTTGTCAGCTGAAGTTGCTGCCTTGTTTTTGCTGAAAATTAGGCAAAGCAAATAAAATGACATTGAGATTCTTGCATGGATCGAATCATTACTGGTTCTCTGTGAACTCTGTAAAGCTAGTCTAATGCCGCGTACACACAATCGGAATTTCCGACAACAAATGTTTGATGTGAGCTTTTGGTCGGATATTCCGACCGTGTGTAGGTTCCATCGGACATTTGCTGTCGGAATTTCCGACAACAAATGTTTGAGAGCAGGTTCTCAAATTTTCAGACAACAAAAGTTCTTGTCGGAAATTCAGACCGTGTAGTAGCCATTTCCGACGCACAAAAGTGCTGTGCATGCTCGGAATCAATTCGACGCATGCTCGGAATCATTGTACTTAATTTTTCTCGGCTCGTCGTAGTGTTATACGTCTCCGTGTTCTTGACCATCGGAATTTCCGAGCAACATTTGTGCGACCGTGTGTGTGCAAGACAAGTTTGAGCCGACATCCGTCGGAAAAAAAAATACAGTTTTGTTGTCGGAATGTCCGATCGTGTGTACACGGCATAATACTGTACAAACTGATTATACAATCTCTGTACAATCGACTTTAGATTTAACAAAACTAAATAGCAAGGACTGAAAAACAATGGCCCCTTTTCCTACCTCAATTTCATACTTATAAAATGTAATCTCCCCTTTCATACCTTTCTTCATTACAGCATTCTATTTTCTCCAGGACTACATTTACATAGAATAAAGGTGTGTATACTAGATACACACTAATATAAAAAAAAAGGAAAAAAAATATAGTAAAATATATTATGCAGCAAATGGTTTTAAAAGAACTGAACTACATAATAAAAAAACTTGCATAAAACAATCATGGTAGAGTATGGTTGATTCATAAGACTCTGGAGAGATGTAAACATAGTTATGCCACTTAGAGAAAGCACTTGAGCATTTCGACTTTCTGACCACTATAGATAAAAAGTACAGTCACTATTTGCTTGGTTGGTATGTGCAAACCTCAGCTTTACTATGCTTCAGTTAATATCAGTAATCCACTTTTAAAGCGTAGGTTCACCCTAAATACAGACATTAGCTTATCCTGATCTTGTTAACAGATACTTATACATATGGCTAGTGATTTTTTTTCTTGCGGTTGTACTTACCGTGAATCAGACGTTTTTAATGTGGACTTCCTGGTATTCCTCCCGTGGGAGTGGGCGTATCTGTTTCTTTCCCCTGACGCCCTGTTGTTTTCTGGGAGGTGTCCGCAATGTCTCCTGGGAACACAGTGTAATGATTCCCAAGGAAACAATGTGGAACGCCAACCATTGTAATCTCGCGGTATTTCACCACATTCACCGCATCCCAGGAAGTCTCTGATTGTGGGCTTCACAATGCCCACAAGCAAAATGGAAAAGACCAGGATAGATTTTTAAAAGTTATTATTTACAACTGAAATAGACGGGGGATGGTTCTAATCGCACGACAAGTGAGTACTAACGTGGTATCTGTAACCCCATTAGATGCAACTGAAAAAAAAGAAAACGAGGGACCGCGGAACCTCCGCTTTAAGCCCCGTACACACTGGTTTTCTCGGCAAGAAACTGCTGGGAGAGCTTTTTGCTGAGAAAACCGGTCGTGTGTATGGTTTCTCGTCGGGAAAACTGCCGGGAATCTCGATGAGAAAAATAGAAAACCTGCTCTCTATTTTCTCGTCGGGATTCTCGTCGGCCTGTTTCCCGATGAGAAAACCGTGAGTGTCTATGCTTACCTGTCCATGGTAAACCCGCGCATGCTCGATGAGACTTCGACACATGCGCGGTAGCATACAAGGGTAGTGTAGGGTGTAGCAAGATAGTGGCGACGGCATCAAACGTGACGAGCGCCGGCTCGTCGTAGTCGATGACGTCACCGCGTTCTTGCCATTCAAAAGAACGGCGGCTCTTTTGAATGGCGCGTGTGTACACAGGGCTTGGCAAGACAAACTTGCCAGGAATCCCGTCAAGAAAATAGACATTTTTTTTTCGATGGGATTCCCACCCGTGTGTACGAGGCTTCAGGCCTATTCAATTAGGCATTGCAAGGAGCAGTAAAGATGAGCAAAGTGCAGTAGTATTTGTCACGGAGATACACCAAAAAAATACCCAGAGACACAACATGAAGAGGAAATTGCTTCAATATAAGGGAAATCTTCTATTAGGCAACAGTTACCATTAGCCCCCAATAACACCTGAGAGATTTGTTGTGCATTTCCTTTCAGCCATGTAAACCATTCTGTCCCGATCATTGAGGTACATATATTCTCAACAATCTGTATCTAATGTTAGAAATGCACCCACATCATCTACCTTGTATCAATGAATTTATGAAAATTTGTTTATAGGAGAGGTCCATCAGAAATGGCCAAAGGATGTTGATAATTATATTGTAAAGCGCTGCGTAAACTGTTAGCGCTATATAAATCCTGTATAATAATAATAATAATAAATATATTATGTTACTGAATGGACAGTTCTCTATTCTAGACTCTGGGGAATGTCCAGGAACATGTGTGCGGCAATAATCCTGAAGCATGTATGCAGTAATAAATGGCAGATAATCTGGAGTGCCAATGCAGCAATAGAAATCGTCAACGTTCTTTTGAACTTTAGAGAACGTCCATGAACATATGTGCAGCAATAGATCATAAAGCATGCATGCAATAATAAATGGCAAAATGTCCTGGAACATGTATACAGCAAGTTGCGCCATTTCTTGCACTGTCCTGAGACATGTTTCTAATGAATATCTACAAAACTCTTAATGAATTCAAAGACTTTGTCTTATCACGATCGTGTTGTATGTTAGGAGTCTGGAAATGGGCAAAAAGGCTAACTAAGTGGTTAACTTAAGGTGTTACTAAACCCAGGACTCTGCATTCACTATATTCGGTCTCCCACAGTACACAGAACATGGAAATGCAATAGTTTTAGTAAATATAAACTGCTAAATACCTTTTTTGTATCAGCAGTTAGAGCTGTCTTGTGACTTCAATCAATGTCTGGTTAAAGCTAGTAGGAGGAGTTTTCATTCCCCTCTGATTGTCTTATAAGGCTGCAGGACCCCTGACCCTCTGTCTGGACAGTGCTGATTGGACTGTCTGGACTTGTACTTTACAAGTGAATGTGGTAAAGATCTGCTGATTACCATCATCCAATAAAGTGCAAGCAAAAATGCATTTTTTTATATATTTTCCTTGCGCCTGATTGGATATTCTTTACAAAGTGAAGTTTTGGGGAAAATGAGTGCAACTGCACTTGCAAAGTGCACAGTCTATTTGCCTTTAGTAAATAAACTTTAGACTCTATGCATCTAGGGCAGTGGTTCTCAACCTGCTAGTGCCGTGACCCCTTGATAAAATTTCCCAAGTTGTGGGGACCCCTAACAGTAAAATTATTTTCATAGCGTGGGTTGTCAGCACCCAAGGCAAGACAAGTCATTTGCGCCCCTAACCCACGGACATTTAGCGCTTTCTGAGTCCCTTCCACTCGTACAGTATTAAAACCCCTTATGGTACATTTTAGGATGTACCACTCTTTCTCTTTGTTCTCTTTTCTCTCCCTTTTATTTCTCTCTATCCTAATTTCTTGTTTTGTTCCCCCCATCCCTCTCTCTAGTCGCTTTTCTTGTTCTTTCCCTTATTCTTTCTTTCCCTTTTTCTTTGTTCCTCCCCCTCTTTTCCTCTCCATTCCATGTATTCTCTATTTTTATTCCTTCTCTTACTCCTTAGTGTGGGGGGGGGGGGTGGAATGAGTGGCAGTACTGATGGGAGTTGGGATGAGTGGCAGTGCTAGTGGGGGGGGGGCAGGTGGGATGAGTGGCAATGCTGGGGGGAGTTTCTGATCAGCCAACTTAGGTGTTCTTGATCAAGGTCATCTGCTGATCTGAGAACTGTACTTTTAATAGCAACTATAATCACAGGTAGTGTTACTCACTGTGGCTTCACTGTGTCGGAGGACTTTGTGGTGTCTCGTAGCAGTGACACCTATGCCGAAATCAGGAGATAGGATCTCCTTCAGCCCCTCCCACTTCACATTCCCCACCAGTCAGCTGACCTCTAGTCTCTGTCCCCCAGCCATGCTATGAACTGAATAGGTGGCTGCGAAGAGGCTAAGTGGACGGCCGCAGGCTCCAGGAACAGCCCAGCTGGGCAGCCACAGGCTACAGGGACAGCACTGCTGGGCGACCGAAAAAAGGCTGGGAGTGCAGTGCGGGCTTCAGGAACAGCCCAGGATTCGGTGAGCCCTGGCAAATCATCATTCAACCCCCGTGGGGGTCCCGACCCCCAGATTGAGAACCACTAATCTAGGGGAATATGTCCATATGCATGCATTTGTTCACACAAATAGCAGTGCATATTAACATACAGCTACATACAGCCATTGATATCCATGGTCAGCTGTACGCAGCACCTGTGGCTTCTGGGCAGGAAAATACCGCCAAATGTTATGTTTTATGGCTCCATTTGTCTGTGTCTAGGACAAAGGATATTCAGCGCAGACAAAATATTAGTGAATATTAAGAGTAAACATAAAATTGCAAGCTGACACTCAAGGTTAACCCAAAACGCCTCAACAGATCCTAAAACAAAAGATAGTGCAGCGCAATAGATTAATAGTCCATAAATAATGATCCAGTGGTAAAAGCTCCTGCATATAAGCAAATAAAGAAAGTCTCCTTAAGTGCAATTCTGGACGAGACGGTAAAGTGGTGATTGTGATCCCTCCACCACATATAATCAAGCCTCTCACCTTACAGACTCGACCTGAAACCGGTCACTCAGCTTATTGACCCACACCTGGGGTACCGATGTCAAAAGATCCAGCCGATGGTCTCCCAAACATATGGACAAAAGAAGGGGACAATCTAGTGCTCTCCGTTTAAAAATGTATTTGAATAATAGTATAAGAATCTACTTACAAGCATTGCACTCCAGCCGAGTGCAGGTAAACGAGTGTGTGACAGTAATCATAAGTTTCAAACCAAGAAGATGGCCGCGGGTGACGTCAGACGTGACTTCTCCCCCCGTACGCGTTATGTCCGTAGGCGGGACTTCTTCAGCGTGGGGTTTGCAAGATTTAGTACTGGTTTGACAGGATATATGTGCTTACAATGAAAATAGCTGATGGCATGCTGCCTAATTGCAAAAATTATCCCGCATATTTATGAAAATAAAATGTTCCCCGATCTGCTTGGCTTGTATAAGGATAGAGCAGTATTTAGACCTGGTAGCATTGCTTTTTAAAGTCACTGGGGTGGACATAGAGTGGGAGTGGACCCTTCAAAGAAGAGAAGTTGGTGTGGTGTGTGAATGGCTAGCCATTATTATCTTGGGGCCAGCCTGATACAGACCCAACCCTTCATAATACTTCTAGAAAACACAATACTCACTCCAATAGCTCAGCATCACGGGAAGCAAATGTGGCGACATTCAGATAGGTGGCAGCAGTGACTGACTGTCCTTGATGGCCTGTGTGGTAGGGGTAAGTCCCGCCATGTATATGTGCTGTTCATCCTCCGCCAGCTGATGCACATATTCACATTATTATATGGTGTATGCATATATACTATCAGATATATTGATGGGTATATCAGTGTGGATAGTGAGGGGTTAACTTTATATGGGCATGCCCTTTTGGGTGAGAGGAGGAGTGACCTGTGGTGGGTGGAGCTGTAGACAGGTGACCACTCACGCCCACTTACACATGGATTTAAGAGAGTCCAGAGGGGGGTCCAGTCACTATCACTTTCTGGCTCTGAGGAAGAGGGTTCACCTTCGCAACGCCTCAGCCGTAGCTGTAATACCTGTCGTCTGGACTCTCTGGTATCTGGTTCCAGCAGGAGGCAATTCCCATTGATGGGATGTTATATGTGCCTACTATCATACTTGCTTTGTGAGTATTTGTAATCTTTTAATATATTTTTAATAAAACTAGCCACTGGTAATGAACTAGGTCGGTGCGCCCTCTTTTTTTCCTTTTACATTTCACTCCAATAGACTACAGGTTGGGTACTGGAGGATGTAAATATTGTCTGCCAAACACAATCCAGACAGTTGGGCAAACGGTTGCTATTTGCAAATTGTCATCATATCAAGTAGGAGCCTTTTAATTGAAAGTACATTATAGTATAATACGCAAACAGAACATTTTCAGATAAGAATTCAATGCATAGTGGGAAAAAAAAAAGACTTATATACTTGATACTTTTGAAAAACAGGGATCCTTTCCTGGAAATTGAGGACAACTGATGACCATAAATACAGCATAGCATATATAAATAAAGTGGAAATTCTCTAGGTTTCCCTTCCGCCAGTGTGTAGAGCTTGATAATAGAACTCATACAGAACAGAAGATACTTCGTAATTGCAGCTTTTTCAGCAGCATAGGGAAAATGTCACTACATTTATAGCACACAGGGGTCTACAGAAGTACCGCCATATGTCAAATCATCAAGTGTTTTATGGCTTGTTATTGTTTAATAACTAGTCGAGGTTTGTAATCTGTCTTCTACATGCCCGTCTCCTTGTACTAAATACTCACAAAAGGCTTAAAGGTTTAAATACTTGACTACACGAAATGTACATACATACAAAAGTGGTGCTCAGTAACTCCACAGACAAAATCATCTGAAGGACTTTATTTAAATACTGCGCAGATAAACAGAGTTGGTACTGATAACAGCTAATCAGACAGCATTATAAATGAATGCCGGGGGCAGTGCGGGCCGCCTTTACACCACCAACCTGCCCATACATATATTAGATGGATTTTTTTAAATTTAATCTGTTAGATCAGCAAAATGTACCTGTGGGGTGTGAGGGCCTACTGAGACAATCTATTCAAATGATATCCCATTAGGTAGGTCTTCGTACAATGTAGATGGTAAATTCCACTAGTCCACAATATTATATGATGTGTGGCCAGCTTAAAGTGCTAAAACCCATACACTAACATCTCATACAGGCTGTTACATTTTAATGTAATCCCCCCAAAAAAATTCAGCTGATTTAAATCTGCAGCTTTCATTAAAATTATACCTTATGATCCTGCCATGTAGGTCATTTCATTAAAATATTATTTGATGATCCTGCCATGAAAGTCCTTTCATTAAAATAATACGTAATGAACCTGCCAAGAAAGTCCTTTGATTTCAATGTGCAGGGCGGTGCGGGAGCGGTGTATACACCGCTCCCACACCGCCCCAAAGATGCTGCTTGTGGGACTTTGCAGACCATCCCACAAGCGCACCGTAGCCCAAACTCTGCTGCTCCTGAACGCACTGGCAGTGTTTTTTTTTCCTGCCTCTAAAAGCCTCTGCCACTAAATGCTGCTACAGGGGTTTGTGTGCATGGACACTTAGGCTGACACGCAGGGGGGTTTAGAGGCAGGAAAAATGCCTGACGCCCCCTAGGAGCAGCTGTAAAAACGTCCAGTGTGCACATTGTCTTAAAGTGGTTGTAACCCTAAAAAAAAAGAAAAAAATTATCCTGTTCCTAAAAAGCAGGATATGCAGCATAGTGCTTGTGTGGTGTAATTTGTTCCACTCTATGCTGTAAAATACCTGGTTGATCCTGCCTGTTCCTGTGTCCCCCTTAGTATGCTGACCACGATAATCATGGCTGCTGATCCATGATACTGTGGTCAGTTTACGTGCCTCCATCAGCTAGCAGTCTCTCCCTCTCCCCTTCTTCGCATCCTCCCTCCCTATCTGTCAGTCTGTGTGTGAGCCGTATCCTCCGCCTACCCCCCCCCCCCGACGCTGTGGCTGTAAAATCACTAATCCCAAAATCTATACTGTGCAGCATCTGTGTTTTAAAAATTATGCAGAAAAATACCTTATTTCAGAGCGCCGCTGTACACTCGTGTGACCTCCCAGCGCTCTCCTCCCTTCCTCCCGGCTGGCATCAATGGGGAATCTCAGCCCCTCCCACTGTAGTCCTCAGATCGGGGAAGGAGAGTGCCAGGAGGTCACGTGAGTGCACAGTAGTGCTCTGAAATTAGGTCTTTCACTGCATAATTAAAAAAAAAAAACAGATACTGCACAGTATATCTTTCCGTAACAGGGGCTTCCAGGATTTGCGATCAGTGACTTTACAATCGCTTTAACGTACCAAACTTTTTATTTATTTTTTTAACATAAAGTTTATTTATTTTTAGACAAAGAATAAATCAAGGAGCAAGTATATTCAGACATAATCATAAGGTAAAGGGACACGACATGTTAGTACAAATTGTTACAGTAAATGTATCAGGTCAGTAAATCACATCAAGTGAGTGTACGGTATTAGCAAAGTATATGAACTTAAAACCTTGCTTGCCTGGGAGGGGGGGGGGGGTGGGTGTAGCCCACCTGTCTGATCAAGTATTACACCATGCACAATTGTGCCCACTTACTAAGAGAGAACGGGGGGGGGGGTTGTGGGAACGTACCAAACTTACACATGTACAGTATATGGCAACTCACAGGCACTGGATAGCGGTCCGAAGAAATGGCCCACTATTTGACCAAGAAACATCTTTCCTTGTCAAAAATATTTATTGATTACACAATAATAAGTACATGCATTGGTTATTTATGCAAGGATACACATAATGACGTTTACATAAAGGTTTTTTAAAAATAAATAATGGATAACATAGAATATTTAAAGAGAATTAATTAGATCTTCACTGTAACGGCACCCCAAATACGAAAGGGGGTAACGCCGTTTAAATATCTTCCCCCTCCTGGACACAAATTCACTGTCGATCCTCCACAGCCAGACGACCCCTTCCCATAGGAATTAATCCTTCTGAAAGAACGAGACGCACTCTGTATCTTTCTCTGGATGGACTGACTTTATTGCCAAAAACATTGTAACTTTTATACACATCCAATACTGCATTAATCTAAAATGAACAATGGTCCAGCTCCACCCACAACATAACAAGACCCAATACACATTTGACAGTAGGCTAGCATTTGTCTCCGAATACCCATCTCTTAGAAGGCAACAGCTAATCCCTTTATGTTTAAATAACTATGCATGACCTTTATATTCACCAGACTGTCTGTTACTTTACAATACACACAAGGACAGACTTAATTTCCCCAATCCACATCACCACAAACAATGAACAGGTCTTTTAGAAGCTGCGATTCATTAGCATTACACTAGGAAGACAGGTGATTGAGGCTGAACACATCCGTATCTCTCAATTAACCTGTTGAGTTCAGAATCAGTAAATAGTCCTTTACAGATATCCTTGGGAATATGGTGGATAAATATTACAGACCCATTTTAGGTAGTCCAAGATATATTTCTTAATGTCCATTATTTCCTGGCTCACCCTGTGTCCAAAGTGACCCCCCTGTCACATTCACTAACTAGATAGCTGGTGAGTAGCATTGTATACATGACTACCGTGCCTTAAAGTATAATTAAACTACCGTCATATTAACTACATGAGTTGTGACCTAACAACTTAAACTTATTGTAGTGAAGAACAATATATCTATAATAAATAGGGAGAGTAAAGAAAATAAAAGAGTAGTGAGAGAGAGAGAAAGTCCACAAGGGCGATCCAAGAACCAGTATGATGCGTAATGATTACCATTTCTTAGGTATATGGGGTTTGCAGAAACATCTTTCATATGAATTATCTTTCTTGATTGACCATCATCTACAGCTTACATTTTTCCTGGGCCAATTATCTCACTGCATGTCTGAAAGATCATACACAATCTACAGGCACACGTTTATATAGCCAATGTACAATATCTATAGCAGAGAAGTCAGTTATGGCTTATGTAACTAGTAACTATCTTTGACATGAAAGAAGATGTGTATGAAAGACTTTAGAAATCCATCCTGTAACTGTAGGCAGCCTAATATTATTTTTGTGAATCCAAGAGCTTCCTGCTTTTGGTGCTTATGTTTTATATTTGTGTATGCTTGTTTTTGTGTGTTTAAAAGGAATTCTATGATCACTGTATACTCTTCTAATTATAACATCATCATTGTAATATTATTACAAACAGTTATTTTTTACAATCCAATATAAGCTTACATGAAAAATCTCCTTTCATTTTGTAAGTTCTGCCTATTTGCTTCCACAACTTCCTTGATACCCTGCATGCTTTGCAGCTTCTCCTCTGCTGTTTACATAAAATTTCTGAGGACTACATATCTCATGGTACCTTGCTGCCCGCAAGCAGTGATTACTGTACTCCTCCACTAGCAGCTAATGGAAAGTTCCCAATCGCTGCTTGCGAATGGAAGCTTTCCAATCATGTGACAGCCAATCATGGCAATCACATGATCATAAACCACGCCCCACTTCCCGGCATCCTAAACCTCTTAAAGGGCCGGGAGGCGCCGGCACAAAGAGGTCAACAGGATATTGCGATTCTGTGTCCCAGAATCCAAGTAAGTAAATGTGTGGGGATCTTCACAAAAGTACGTTTACAAGCTTCTAGGTTGTTCAAGATAGGAGTAGGCTAGAAATAATTGAAACACAATGTGGAAAGGAACATATGATTTTATATTTTGACCATAGAGCTGCAGAGCATAGCTGTGAACTAGTGACATGAGAGTTGATGACATTTCTACTAGAATTTTTTTTTCATGCTGTAACATGCACACATTTTACTCCAGGAAAATACGGAATTGTGAGCAGGCCCTTAGCAGTGTGTAAAACAAATACAGGACAATGAGATGGTAATATCAGTGCCCACATGCGTTAACATTGGCCCCAGCCATATAGAAGTGTGCAGTGGGAAACCAGATCTGCAACTCTCAGACCAAGACAATGCACGTAGTCATCATTTATTTTGGACATTTAAGCCAGTAAGTTTTTCAAAACCTAAAGAACATTAATTCCAACGTTTAAGAACAAACAACAAACAAATCCAGTGTGCAAGCATCCCAGCATGTGAGTGCTTTGTCTTCCTCTAATTTAGTGGAAACAACATCACAAATGAGGTTGGTTTATTTGAAAGGAAAGCTTTAGCTTGTGTGAGGGGGGTTAGCTCGGCAGCGGGTGTGTGTGACCCCCGGGATGGGCTCCCCACACAAAACAGGCCCAGCAAACGGAGGTTGTGGTTTTCAAAATCAAAAAAGGTGCGGTTTATTTTCTATTTACAGTGACAAAACACAGCAAAGCAAAAGAAACATAACCAAAATAAATCCTGGTCAAGTTGACCTCTGACTAAACATACAGGTTTCCTAACTAACAACTGGGATCAGCCTAGTGCTGTCCTAGTCCCTAAGTCCCTGGTTTTAAATGTCCAAGCAAATAGCCACACAGGCTTTGTCTCACCGCACAGGGGTTCACTCTCCCTAGACAGTCCACACAGGTCTGGTTCCAGGCATGAGCTAACATCTAATGAAGCTGGGAGTTCTTATAGAGGCCTAAATGAGCTGACAAGCTTCAGCTGGTCTCATCAACTCCCTGTCTGCACGACGCCCAGCCCTCTCCCTAGAGGTATGAGTCATCCATGAGCCCACTAGCCTTATACAACTCTCCACCTAGTTGTATAAGTCGGCGTAAAGCCTGAATCTGGGCGAAATATATCTACCCCCCTGGATGCAACCAGGTGACTTTACCTTCCTGCTGTCACATACCCCCCCTCTTGTTTTAACCTCGGGGTTGGAACACCAGCAATCAGGCATTCATGTACTCGAGACAAAGCATCCACATTCCCCATTTGAACGCCAGGGCGATGCTTTACTGTGAAGTTGAATTCCTGGAGGGCCAGGAACCACCTATTCACTCTTCTATTTGTTTCCTTGTTTTGAGCCATCCACTTTAACGGAGCGTGATCCGTAACCATGTCAAAGTGCCTACCTAGCAGGTAGTACCGAAGGGAATCTAGAGCCCACTTCACCGCTAAACACTCCTTTTCAACGGTGGCGTAATTTACCTCATGGGACTTCAACTTCCTGCTGAGGTAAATGACTGGGTGCTCTTCCCCGTTCCAGACCTGGGACAATACTGCTCCTAACCCCACATCTGACGCATCACTTTGTACGACAAAGTCTTTAGAGAAGTCGGGTGAGTACAACACTGGCTGGCTACATAAGGCTTGTTTCAAGAATTGGAATGCTGCCTCAGCCTCGGGGGTCCATTTAATCATGACCGACCCTTTCCCCTTCGTCAGGTTGGTTAGGGGCACAGCCTTAGAAGCAAAGTGGGGAATGAATCGCCGATAATACCCAGCGATTCCCAGAAAGGCTCGTACCTGCTTCTTGCTGTTGGGACGTGGCCAACTCTGGATGGCCTCGACTTTGTTGAGTTGGGGTTTTATTACTCCCCTCCCAATGGTGTACCCAAGATATTTGGCCTCCTCCTGCCCAATGGTACACTTCTTGGGGTTAGCCGTAAACCCCGCTTCCCGAACAGAGTCCAGGACTGCTTGCACTTTTGGCAGATGTGAGGCCCAATCTGTGCTATGGACAATTACGTCATCCAGGTAAGCCGCAGCATACTTCCGATGGGGCCTCAGCATCTGGTCCATTTTCCGCTGGAATGTGGCCGGCGCATTCTGTAACCCGAACGGCATTCTATTATATTGGAACGCCCCGTCTGGGGTTACAAATGCGGTTTTCTCTTTGGCCGACTTGGCCAGGGGGATTTGCCAATACCCTTTTGTGAGGTCAAGAGTCGTCATGTATCGGGCTGTTCCCAGCCGGTCGATCAACTCATCTATACGTGGCATGGGGTAGGTGTCAAATTTTGTAACTTTGTTCAACTGACGAAAATCGTTACAAAATCGCCAGCTCCCATCCGGTTTAGGCACCAACACGATGGGACTAGACCAATCACTTTGGGACTCCTCTATCACCCCTAAGTTCAGCATTTTCTGTACTTCCTCCCGTATTGCCTCCCGTCGAGCCTCTGGGATCCGATAGGGTTTTAACTTCACCCTTTCACCGGGCGGGGTAATGATGTCATGCTCTACCCCAGATGTTTGTCCCGGCAGCTCAGAGAATACCTCCTTGTTGCGAAGCACAAACTCCTTAACCTCCTGTTGTTGGGGTTGTGACAAGGTGGCTGCTATTCCAACCTCAGGAATCACGCAACCAGTTTGAGCTGGTGACCAAGTGTCTGCGACTAGGGACTCTCTATCCCTCCAGGCTTTCAACAGATTAACGTGATAGATCTGTTCGGGCTTTCGCCTTCCTGGTTGTCTGACCTTGTAATTCACTTCGCTCACTTTTTCCATTATCTCGTAGGGGCCTTGCCATTTGGCAAGGAATTTACTTTCAACCGTAGGGACAAGTACCAATATCCTATCCCCCGGGGAAAAGGTACGGGTCTTGGCTCCACGGTTGTACACTCTCTGCTGTGCCAACTGCGCTTGGGCCAAATGTTCCTTCACGATGGGCATTACCTGTGCAATTCGATCTTGCATCAGGGCGACATGCTCAATCACACTCCTGTGGGGAGAACTCTCACTTTCCCAAGTTTCCTTGGCAATATCCAACAGCCCTCTTGGGTGTCTCCCATACAGTAACTCAAAGGGGGAGAATCCCGTAGAGGATTGGGGCACCTCCCTAATAGCAAACATCAAATAAGGAAGTAAACAGTCCCAATCCTTTCCATCTCTATCCACCACTTTCTTCAACATTTGTTTTAGGGTTTTGTTGAATCTTTCAACCAGCCCATCGGTTTGGGGGTGATACACAGACGTACGCAATTGCGTCACTTTGAACAATTTACACAGCTCTTTCATAACCCGGGACATAAAGGGTGTACCTTGGTCCGTAAGCAGTTCTTTACAAATACCCACCCGGCTAAAAACAAGAGATAGCTCTTTGGCTATGGTTTTGGCCGAGGTATTTCGGAGAGGGATCGCTTCTGGATAACGGGTGGCATAGTCCATTATAACTAATATGTACTGGTGCCCCCTAGCGGACTTGATTATAGGACCTACCAAATCCATGGCGATCCTCTCAAACGGGACCTCAATGATGGGTAGAGGGACCAGCGGGCTACGGAAATGTGGCATCGGGGCCAACCTCTGACACACAGGGCAGGAGGAACAATAATTTTCTACGTCCTTCATCACCCCCGGCCAATAGAATCTCTGTAATACCCTCTCTCGGGTTTTCTCTGTCCCCAGATGACCTCCAAGAATGTGCTCATGGGCCAACTCCAACACCAACTTCCTGTAAGGTTTGGGCACCACAAGCTGCTCAACGGTTTCTTCTGCCCTTTTTGCCACCCGATACAGTAGGTCCTTCTCTACGCTGAAGTATGGGTAAGTGCAGGTATTATCTGGGTTCACTAACTCGCCATCTATTTTCACTACGTTTTCCCGTGCCTTTATTAGGGCGGGGTCTTTCAACTGTTCTGTGGCAAAGTTTTCCCTGTGAACCTCAAGATCAGAAAACTCCACAGACGGTAGGTTTTCGTCTGAGGAGGTGGGCTCCTCTCCAGTTTCTTGAGTCTCCCCTGCCAATACTGATAAGGGAAATTCCGGAGAGTCCTCACCACTCTCAGGGGAGTTCTGGCTATCACATTCCTGGTACATAGGGGCACCAGTGAGGGGCTCAGGATCATCCCACAGTTCCCAGAACTTCGGAAAATCCCTTCCCACAATGGCGTCATGCGGTAACTGAGATACTAAGCCCACTGGATGAGAGAGGGTACCTTTGGGGGTCTCGAAACACACTGTAGTCACTGGATACTCTCGGGTGTCCCCATGCACACAAATAACAGCTACCTTGCTATTCCCAGAGACCTCTGTTTTAACTAACTCAGCCTTTATCAGGGTCACAAGGCTACCTGAATCCAGCAATACCACAACATTTCTACCATTAACACACATTTTGCATAAATGTTTCTCAGTTCCTCGAATGGCAGTGCATGCGACTGTCGCACACAGCGACTGACGTCTGCCCGTCAGAAAGTCACACTGCATGGGTTCCTCCACAACCGGGCAATTGGCTGCAATATGTCCCGCTTGCCGGCAGCGGTAGCAAACGATCCTTCTTGCCGCCTCTTGAGCCGCTGATTTCCCAGGCTGTTCTCGCCAAACTTGGGGTAGAGCTCCCACCCTCTCACTCTCTCCACCCTCACCCCTTGGAATCCTCTTATCCGCCCCTGGGGATGGTCTGGTCTTAGGGTGGAAAGTCCGAGTGTCTCTGGAAGAGGCCGTCAGGTTCTCTGTAGCCAAGTATTTCTCCACACGATCCACAAGACCATCGGCCGTCTCTGGGTCTCCATGGCTTACCCACTTTTGGATGGCAGTAGGAAGAGCTCTCAAAAACCGATCCATTACAACACGTTCCACAATCTTTGGTGCGGACAAAGTCTCTGGCTGTAGCCACTTTCTGCTCAGGTGAATGAGATCATACATTTGAGACCTGGGGGGTTTTCCAAGCTGGAAAGTCCAGTTATGCACACGCTGAGCCCGGACAGCCAGGGTGACACCCAGCCTTGCCAATATTTCAGCTTTTAGCATCACATAGTCTTTTGCTTGGTTAGGCTCTAGGTCATAGTAAGCTTTCTGCGATTCACCAGTTAACAGAGGAGCCACCAGTCCAGCCCACTGCTCCTCAGGCCACTTTTCTCTTTCAGCGGTCCTTTCAAATGTGGTCAAAAATACCTCTGGATCATCCTCTCCAGTCATTTTTGTCAATAAACGACTCACCCCAAAGGACGCGGTATTAGTGGGACGGCTTTCCTCACTGGTCTGCGGACGTTGCTGCATTACTGCTTCCATCTGTTGTTGTAGTCTCTGCTCTTGCTTCTGCAACAGGTCTATGAAGCGGGCCTCAGATTGCTGCTGGGCTCGTTGCTGAGCCTCCAGACTCTGTTGCAAAGTTGCGTTTGTCTGCTGCTGGGCTGCAAGGCTCCTTTGCAAACCTGCATTTGTCTGCTGTTGATTGGCATTTGCTAGAGCCAGCTGCTTCAGTATCTCCTCCATGCTGGCTTAAAAAAAAACTGCCCGCATTCTCCACCAACTGTGAGGGGGGTTAGCTCGGCAGCGGGTGTGTGTGACCCCCGGGATGGGCTCCCCACACAAAACAGGCCCAGCAAACGGAGGTTGTGGTTTTCAAAATCAAAAAAGGTGCGGTTTATTTTCTATTTACAGTGACAAAACACAGCAAAGCAAAAGAAACATAACCAAAATAAATCCTGGTCAAGTTGACCTCTGACTAAACATACAGGTTTCCTAACTAACAACTGGGATCAGCCTAGTGCTGTCCTAGTCCCTAAGTCCCTGGTTTTAAATGTCCAAGCAAATAGCCACACAGGCTTTGTCTCACCGCACAGGGGTTCACTCTCCCTAGACAGTCCACACAGGTCTGGTTCCAGGCATGAGCTAACATCTAATGAAGCTAGGAGTTCTTATAGAGGCCTAAATGAGCTGACAAGCTTCAGCTGGTCTCATCAACTCCCTGTCTGCACGACGCCCAGCCCTCTCCCTAGAGGTATGAGTCATCCATGAGCCCACTAGCCTTATACAACTCTCCACCTAGTTGTATAAGTCGGCGTAAAGCCTGAATCTGGGCGAAATATATCTACCCCCCTGGATGCAACCAGGTGACTTTACCTTCCTGCTGTCACACTTGCTTTTAGTATGTAGATTTTTTTTATGCTTCTGTTTTTATTGAAGTTTCAGATATTAAAAGTAAATACTGGATGGTTGAGTAAGAAAAACAATGCAGAGGTTTAAAGCGCAACTCTGCTTTGTCACATAAGCTTTACCATGTTCATTTTATTTCAAAAGTCATATTCAATCTTTATAATCTGTAGCTTTCATTTTAAAGTGGAATGTCACTCTCTCAGTCAACATTGACAATTTTTTTTTTTTTTTTATCTTTTTGCTGCTAACATTATTAAATAGATAGGAAATTATATTGTATTAACTTGTTTTAAACTTTATTGTTACATTTCTTCAGTTACATCTGGGTTTCCAGGCCTTGGAACATGTTGTCATACATCCCAGGAATCTTCAGGAGGGGTTTTCTCAGCTAAGAACACCCTCCTGCCTGCACGCCTGAGCTAAGGGCAGATGGATTCCAGGAGGTAAATGTTACATGAATCATCTGCCCTTACTCAAGATGACCATGGCTAGAAATGCTAAGGGGTATTTTTCTAAGTGATTTCTCAACAAAATAAAGCATGGGAAAATAGATGGATGAGTTTGTTTTGAACATTACAATTTTATTAAATAGTGTTTTGGGTTTGTGGTGCTCAGATGCAGTGTAGTTCTGCTTTATTTTATTTATTTATTTATTTTTTCTCTAGTTCTGCTCTATAACACATAGGGTGTCATTTACTAAAACTGGAGGGTGCAAAATCTGGTGCAGCTTTGCAAAGAAACCAATCAGCTTCCATTTTTTTTGGTCAAAGCTTAATTAAACAAGCTGAAGTTAGAAGCTGATTGGCTACCATGCTCAGCTGCATCAGATTCTGAGTGCACTCCCCCCACATTGATCCTGCCATGAGGATCCTTGTTCAGGAACTCCAGTATGGAAATGTGTTACTAGCAGAATCACTGGATGAAAATAAAGCAAAAAATCTTGAAACAATAAAACAAATGCAGCCACCACATCTAAGGACTGGGTTTAGATACACTTTTAAGACTAAGTTTACTTTTTGCAGTTAAAAAAATGCACCCATATTTGCAGAAAAAAAAAACAAGTGTAGCGAGGGGTTACTATCAAAAGTATCCTAATAGACTGCATTGTGTTTCTAATTAAGAATTTGGCTCCCTCTGGTGTCCGTTTTATGTTATGCTATTGAAGTTTGTTTGTTTCAGTTACATTATAGAACAAAGCATGGTGGGCATTGTAGTGCGAGAGGAAGTGACTCTATTGCTGTGGGTTGGATTGAGACTACAATACCCACAATTCCACGGTGCTACCAGAATGCAGTGCACCACCGCACAGCCTGCTGGGCATCAGATATAAGGACAAGCAAGTTGTTGAGTCCACCCCGTCTGGTAAGCCTCAAATCTTCCACGGTGGTGGATTACCTGCAGACAACTTGTTATACCTTTTCACTTTTGGAATATTTGGACTTTATACTCACTTATTCACTATTATACTCCGTTTATCACTTCGATGGTGCTAATTGTATTTTGTATAATATTTTCTGTTGATTTTTATTTTTGCTATTTTATGTTTTCATTATTGCAATTGGTTCACTTGTCAATTAAGCTTTAACAGTTTATAGTTACCAGGAGTATTCATGTTTGCATCCATTTGTTTATCAGATATCACCTATTTTCTGGTTCTATTTACCTGTGAACTTTTCACGGGGGTTTCATATCACATAGCATATATACTGTCTGAGTATATTATCATTTTGAGCGCCGCACTCTTTCCCATATACACCTCTTGATAAACACACTGTTGTGCAGGCAGCTTTACCCTCCACCATTGGCCGCGCGGTTTCCCACTTCTTGTTTTTTTCATAAGGATAAGCAAGGCCTCCGCTCGCTCTCTCTGGACGCCATCTTTCAACAGGCAGGAGGCCTGGCGTGAGTGTGCCTAGGCCGGAGAATCCTGGGCCTAAAGTTGGAGAGCGGATCGCCCAACGGAGGGATCCTTGTGGACAGCCTCGCTGATTGAGCCAGAGAAGGGACCATCCTAAGCTCCACAGCATCTGAATCCATCCATCCACCTACACCTTGTGAGCGGCCGCCCGGTGAACCGGCGACATCTTGCCTGATGGAGATACCAGTGAGCGAGGGGTTCTTGGTGGTGAAAAGGCACTTGCCTACCTAAGTAGTTAACTGGGTTGCAGGAGAGTGGTTCCTAGAATCCCACTTATACTTGCTGACGCTTGCCGTGATACAGTTAGGAAACCATTGCACCCGAGAGTTATACAGCGGCCTGAGAGACCTAGCGGTTCCTTTGCCACTACAGTACATTTACAGAGTGATTACCCTTTTCTCTTAACCCATTGTTTGGAATACAAATAAGTGCACCAACAGAGCTAGCAGAAGACGAAGAGCGTTTAAAGGAACAGTCATCACTTTGTCCCTTTTCAAAGTTTACCACAAAAGGGACACGCACCAGTTTGAACTGTACGCTAGAGGGAGCCATATAGCCATATGAACTTCTAATGCTCGATATAACTGCTTGTATTGCATCTGTTATTTTGCTGTTTTAGTGGGTGTGTGTGTGACCTGGTGGGGAGGTGTCCCAGTGCTGGTAACATAGCATTGAGAAATTCCCCCACCGTGCACTTACTCGCACCTGACCCCAGGTTATGGTAATTGGGTCCTGTGATGAAGAAATACTGAACCAGTTATGCTCCATTGACTTTTACAGGGATCTGTGTACAGTCAAGTTTATTTGTATGACCACTGTTCTATCCTTCTTTTTCCAAGTAAACATTTTGCAACTGGTTAAGTTACATCTTGTGTGGGACTCTATCTATTGCAGCTGAGAGTCAGGTGACCAGTGCCCAGATAACGGTAAATATATATATATTACAGTGTGGTTGTAGTGGTCCTTTCTCACCTTTAGGTTCTACATTCATATTGTTGTCCAGTTGTGCCAAGGGGGGTTCGAGCCAAATTTCTGGGGTTGACAGGCAGAGTGCAGGACCAAAAATAACCAGCAGCTCCTACGAGGGGAGTGCTACACAAGCATTTATTATTTTTGCATTGGAGCCTGCAAAGCATTGGAGCGAGGATCAGTGGATTGCAGGTGCAATGCACAGACTCTTGTAGACTTGCTCGTATTGTGGTGTCTATTCCCGACATGTTTTGCCAATATTGGCTTCCTCAGGAAACTTGAAGACCATTAATGTTTTAAGGACTACAATAAAGCAAAATAAAACCCAATGTAATATTCATTAACATATAATATACTGTACATAGATACAGTAACTAATTGGAATTTATAACAAATAGCATTCACTCTGTCGCACCCATCCCCATACCTCCCAACTTTTTGAAATGAGAACGAGGGACACCTATTAGCAAAAGTATGTAAGCATAGGACACACCCCTAGTCGCGCCCCCTTAAAGGAGAATTATACAAAAAAATGATTAGTTAAACCCTCTAGTGCTTTTTTTGCCACTACTATTCCTTTATATTGGCTTTTGAAATTTACAAATGCAGAAATTTAGAAATTGGATGAAAGGTTTAGCACCGGAAAACACTTTTTAAAAGATAAAAAGTGCATTTTATATACAACTATATAGATCAGACCAAAATGAGGGACAAATGAGGAGGAAGGGGGTACAGAGGGACCTTGTTCCAAATCAGGGACAGTCCCTCAAAATCAGGGACAGTTGGGAGCTATGATTTTACATCTGCTGCAAATCATCAGTTGATATAGCATGTCCACTGCTGTAAAAGACTACAGTCTCCCTACAGTAATGTGAAATTTGTTCAGTAAAATGTCTCTTCGAGCTGCTTCCTTCTTGACTCAGGTTGCCCTAGGGACAGGGCAGAATATTTTGTCTTACAGTCACAATGTAAATGGTATTCAGTGGCACCGATTTTGGGAATAGTCTATTAGAAGGATTTTGAAGTTGTCTTGGATGTGCTGTATGCAGGTGTATGTAAAGCCCTAATTAAGCAGCCCTGACAGTCCCGTGGAAGTAGGTCAGCATATTCCTTGATGAGCCACAAAAGGAATCTTTTCTGGCGCTGTGATATGTACAGGGTGAAATGGTGACAGGTAGCAGAAGCACCTGCTTAACCCTGGCGCTGCCTTCCATTGTGCCTGTCACTGAAAGATGAAAACTTAATAACAAATGCACAGTGTGTGAGAGCTAGATAGAAGCAGTTTAGAATGAACCTGCAGAAATCTGTGTGAGGTTTTAATTTTCAAAGCTTGTGCATGCTTTCATCTGCAGAATAATTGTGTATTGGGGTTGGTGGGCAAACATTCACTGGACCATTAGCTTGGGTGATGACACTTCTTGCTCCCACTTTACAGAGTCCACGGCATTAGTATGCTGTGACGTCCAAAGTAAGCAGCTAAAAATAAATACAGTGCCAAAGGACTTCATGATAATGTCAAGTATTATCAGCCTTAACCTTCTGTAGGGATCTGACCCTAGGTACCCCACGGTAGAGACTCTTGATCTCAGTAGCATGATTCATTCACTAAAGCCTAGTACACACTGGCCAAATGTCAGCCGGCATCGGCCCGTGTGTACGGCGGCCGGTCCGTCAGAAGCTGGCTCTTGAACCGTGCTCTTGGCCAATGGCTGATTGGCTCTCGATCAGTGCTCTTAGCCAATGGCTAAGAGCACTGACCAGAGTGTTCTAGTGATGAGGCAGTCCCAATCCCAGAACACAATAACTCCGCAGGGGAGTGCGCTGTACTAACATTGGATTTTTTTAATTAAAAAGTGGGCAGTGTGAAATTGTATGAAGTGTGGGGCCCCAATCTCCCCTCATCGCTTGGGGCAACCTCTATTCTTGTACTACTGACATTCTGCAAGAAACTTTCTTCCTTTTCCTTAAAGTAGAAATATAAGCACATTTTTTTTTTCATTTTGGATAGAGCAAGGGTAGGTTATAACCCTTATCAGATTTTCGCCATCTGTTTCCCATTGCGGACATTTCCCTTGACTCCCTGCCCCATAGCCAAACAGGAAGTGAGCAAAAATCTCTGCAAATTAGGAGATTTCCTTGTGGACCCCCAGGTCACCAGAATTAATGTCCCCATTGGAAGAGTTTTCCCTTCTATTACTTTTCTGGGGACAACTTTTTGGATTTTCCTTTACTTTAACTTTCAAAAATAATGGTGAAAAAACAAAGAAAGAAGATGAATCGCACAGACAGAGATGAAATCTGACACAAGTTCTAATCCCTCTACACTCTAGCTAAAACTAAGAAAAGCTTTGTTAGTTATACTTTAATCTCTCATCCTTTTGTTTTATTTTTGTTCCCTTATTTCATACTGTATGGTATAATATAGTCTTTTTTTTTGCCACGGTCTTCCTTATTTATTTTTCAGTGTGCTTATGTCCCTTCTTCCTTCCTTCCTCATTCCTTTTCTTAGTTCCTACTTCTGTCCTTTCCCTTTTTCCGTTCTTTTCTCCCCCCCCCCCTTTTTCTTTCTTCCTTCTCTTCTTTCCTTCCATCTTTTTTTCCCTCAATCCTTCTCTTCTTTTCTCACCCCTTTTTTGCTTTACCTTCTGTCCTTCCTTTCTTCCTTCCTTCCCATCCATTAAAAATATAACATGTTGCTGTATTCGGTATGTTGCATATGGTTGCATACCACATGTTGTTGCATGTAGTAAATTTGTACCTGCTTACTTTTATAATAAAATGCAATCAATAATAAAGAAGGTTTTAATGTACCCTTCAGTAAATATACTGACTTCATTCCAAACATAGAAACGTATTGATTATGGAATATTCTTAGATATATTTGTGTTATGTGGGTTGGAACAGGGAAGCTATTACCTTGTTGATTGCTGTGAAAAGCTGCCCATCGTTTCTTCAGGATAATCTGACTAAGCCTATGTGTTTTCCCCCCTGGCCATTTATAGTTGCGCTTTGGTGTTGTACCCTTAAGTGAGACTTGTGCGGCCAAACGTGCAAATCTGGCCTTACACATCAGAGGTAATACGTATGTCCTTACGTTCATCATTACATCACAATCTGATCTATTTTACCAGGGGGACTTTAACATTATCCCGGGTCACTGGAGAAGCCAGGAGGCTTGTGATTCATTGGGATGCTGAGAGATTGATTCTATGCAGAGATGTGTGTGTGGGGGGAGGAAAAAAGGGCTTTGATAAAATATGCTGAGAGCTCTCATGTAACTATTAAAAACATGGTGATCAGTTTATGTACTCTGTTGGAAATAATTTTTAATACAGCAAGAAAAGAGGCAGTGTCTCCAGCTTATTACAAAATTTCCTATAGTTCCTTTTGATTGCTCACCTGCACTAGAACCCTGGCAGCTGGAATATGGCTGGGTACTGTGGCCGACAGAGATGCTTTTATTTCCTCACATTTTCTAGAAACCAAAATTCTCACCTTGCACATTCGTTTGGATAACTGTAATTAAACCAGCGATCCTTGACAATGTTATGCATGATACTTAAAAAACATAACAATTTAGAGAACTAAGATCTGCAAAATAGACCATTAAATTGAGGCATGTCAACAGAAGAATACATTAATATCTACACAGAAGGAAAATTACACCGTACAGACATAACAGGTTCTTGCCTTTTCAAACCATGTTGCAGCCAATGACAACCTGGATAAGGCAAGGCTGTGAATATGTTAAGACCTTAAAGTCTTCCCTCTGGTATAGCAAACTCAAGAAACATGAATTTTGATGTTCAGAACCAAATGTTTTTCTATTTACACACATTAAAAAGCAATTTTTACATCTAATTTGGCCACTTTAATGTCCATTGTACCTTGGGTACAAGTTGTCCTTTAGGTCAAGATAAATGACCGGTACTGGAGGGATCTAGTAGGGTTCAGCATCTTCTCCAGGAATGGTAATTATTTCAGCTCTTTGATTACTCTTACTGTATTCATGTCAGTGGGAATGTTACTATAGCTTTAAGCTAACATTTACACCTAATTTAACAATTTAATAATACCCCAGTGCAATTTCAGAACAACAGCAGCCCTCATAGACTTTACTGTTAATGGTGTCCCACAGCTAGGACTAGAGTAGAGCCTTTTTAACTGGAACATATAGTCCATGCAAAAAAGTAGAAAGGCTGGTGCCAAGGAAGTCGGCTAAAACATTGTTTTATTATTGCATGTGAACAACAGTCAAAAAGAAAGCCAACACGTTTCAGCCATCAAACCCTAATCATGGGTAACAAATAAGTCACACAAAACAGCTTAAATAGTGTAGACTAAATCACATGGTCAACCACAAGGATCACATGACCCAAAAAAGGGGTGGCGGCAAATAACAAAATATACACAAGAACAGTACTATACATACAAGCATACAAAAAAAAGGGGTGGCGTCAAATATCAAAACATACACAAGAAGAGCACTATAAGCATACAATTGTACATGATTGTATATAAAAACATGTATCACAAAAAAGGAACAACATTGAATATAATAAAATTATTATTATATTCAATGCTTTTCCCCTTTTAATATTTTTGTGATACATGTATTTATATACATTCATGTACAATTGTATGCTTATAGTGCTCTTCTTGTGTATGTTTTGATATTTGCCGCCATCCCTTTTTTTGGGGGTCATGTGATCCTTGGGGTTTATCATGTGATTTAGTCTACACTGTGTCACTTATTTGTTAGTCATGATTATGGTCTGACGGCCGAAACTCGTTGGCTTTCTTTTTGACTGTTTTTCACATGCACTAAAATAATGTTTTAGCCCACTTCCATGGCACCACCTTTTCTTCTTTTTTGCAGAACCTTTTTAGGCCTCATGCCCACGGACGTTTAAAAAAAACGGGCTGTAAAGTTAGTACAGACGCAATTTTTTCCTCAATTTGCATTGAATTCAATGCACGTTTCCCCACGCTAGCTTTCAGCCACGTTTTTCTTTCTCTATTCAAAATCAATGGTTTCCTATGGGAGCCCATTGATTTGAATAGTGGTCGCACCAGAAGTCGGATCAAGATGATCCGACTTGCGGGGCGATTTGTGTGCGGAGAATCTTGAAGGGGAACCCCGCGAAAATGTAAAAAATTTTTTGCGTGAGGTTCCCCCCCAGGACGATACCAGATCCTTCGGTCTGGTATGGATCTTGAGGGGAACCCCCACACCAAAAAAAGATGGCGTGGGGGTTCCCCCAGGATCCATACCAGACCCTTATCCAAGCACGCAGCCCGGCAGGTCAGGAAAGGGGGGCGAGCGAGCACCCCCCCTCCTAGACCATACCAAGCCACATGCCCTCAACATGTTGATGAGGACAAGGGCCTCTTTCCGACAACCCTGGCCTTTGGTTGTCGGGGTCTGCGGGAGAGGGGCTTATTGGAATCTGGGAGCCCCCTTTAATAATAAGGGGCCCTCCAGATCCCGGCCCCCCACCCTATGTGAATGAGTATGGGGTACATCGTACCCCTACCCATTTACCTGGGGGAAAAAAGTGTCAATAAAAAAAACACACTAGACAAGTTTTTAAAGTAATTTATTAGGCAGCTCCGGGGGTCTTCTTCCGAAATCGGGAGCCCCCTTATTATTAAAGGGGGCTCCCAGATTCCAATAAGCCCCTCTCCCGCAGACCCCGACAACCAACGGATAGGGTTGTCAGGAAGAGGCCCTTGTCCTCATCAACATGGGGACAAGATGCTTTGGGGTGGGGGGGGCGCAGTGCCCCCCTGCCCCAAAGCACCAACCCCCCCATGTTGAGGGCATGTGGCTTGGTATGGTCTAGGAGGTGGGGCTCTCGCTCGCCCCCCTTTCCTGACCTGCCAGGCTGCGTGCTCGGATAAGGGTCTGGTATGGATCCTGGGGGAACCCCCACGCCATTTTTTTTGGTGTGGGGGTTTCCCTCAAGATCCATATATCATCCTGGGGGAACCTCACGCAAAAATGTTTTAAAATTTTCGCGGGGTTCCCCTTCAAAATTCTCCGCACACGAGTCGCCCCGCAAGTCGGATCATCTTGCGACCTCTAATCAAATCAATGGGCTCCCATAGGGAACCATTGATTTTGAATAGAGAAAGAAACGCCGGACAAGGCTTAACACAGCATTAAGCCTCGTTAAATCGCATTTAACACCCTTTGCCGGCGTCTGACGTCTTTACAGCTCTAACGCTGGAGCTTCAGAACGCACTGATCCTGGTTTTTTTTTGCAGCTTAAAAAAGGCTATGCCATTTACAGCTCAAAAACGTCATGGTGGGCATGAGGCCATAGGCTAACATGGAGAGCCATTTTTAACCTGCAAAAAATGCTCATAAAAGCGGCTGTAAAATCGTCCAAGAGCATGAGGCCTTAAAGTCAAAGGCATCCATATGTCACACTTCCATCACCAATCCCCAAAATTTGAGTTTTGGTCCTCACTTTAAAATAGTGGGTGGAGTAATGTCATTTCATTATCCCTGGGCCAATTATACATCCAGAACTACTGGTTTATAACATAGATACAGCCTATTATTATAGAGCCATTTATTCCAAACTGCATACAACAGTTTCAGGCTTGCTGACAATCATCAATGCAGTCCATTGAAACCATGGCTTCTTTGGAGTAGGGTTTAGCCCTGATTCACACCTCAGCATTATGTAGCTTGAAGCTCAAAGCTCAAAACCCCTCAACAACCAAAACCCCATGCTTTTAACTTGTGTCTGTTCACATATGAGCCAGTAGGAATCAAAAAGTCCTCCACTGAACCAGTGTGAACAACTGATAGAGCCTTCTTAAAACACTGTTATCACAAATCTCAGCACTCCACAAAAAAGGGTTTTTATCTCTTTCTTTTAGTGCATTTCACTATAATCTGTCTGTTTATACTTCCTTGCTGCTCTCCAAGACCTAATCTATAAAAGCCAATGCGCTGCGCTTTTTCGTTTTGGCCTATCTTACCATAACCTGACTGGTTATACAGGCGGTCCCCGGGTTACAAACAAGATAGGGTCTGTAGGTTTGTTCTTAAGTTGAATT
The DNA here is from genome assembly GCA_029206835.1 of Rana muscosa. Taxonomy (NCBI): domain Eukaryota; kingdom Metazoa; phylum Chordata; class Amphibia; order Anura; family Ranidae; genus Rana; species Rana muscosa. Next base: position 112,553,920 of record CM055118.1, read on the forward strand.
TGTTTGTAAGTTGGAACAGATAAATTTTTTAAGCATAGCTCCAGCCAAAATAATAATTTTTCCGTTTTTTGGATAGCATAGGGAAGGGTTAACACCTATTTGTATTGCTGTCTGTGCCACTGTTCAGAAGATTTCACCTCACTTTCTGTCCCTATGACAATTGGATTTTTAAAATTTTTGATTGTTGTAGAAATAAGGATTTGTGATGAAGCTTCAGTGGAGACACCTTTTTACCATGAGAACTCTTACAGAAGTGAATTTCCCTTCCTAGGCGTAGATTTCCTCTCGCTTCCTGTTGTCTCCCTCCGTTTGTAAGTAGGAGTTGTTTGTAAGTCAGATGTTTGTAACTCGGGGATCGCCTGTACTCTTCCAGGCACATGTGGAAGTTTGAAAAACATTAGGACCAGTTTGTAGACACTTCTCTTTCTTATTATTGGTTTGGTCCATAACACTTGTGTTTTTCCATTTTTTTGGATAATCAAACATTTCCAAAAATTTATTTTGGAGCAGGGCCGGTCCTAGGCGGGTGCCTGGGGTGCAGTTCACCCAGGCGCCACAGAGATGGGGGCGCTCAAGCGCCAGAGTGCTCCCCTCCCTCCTCTCCTTGTTGGTGTCCGAGCCGAGGCTGCTCCCTCCGCCAGTCACCGCCGCGGCGCTGCCGCTGTATTTCCTGCCCTAGTCCGCCCCCCCCCCTCCTCCTGTCAGAGCAGATCGAGCGTCTGTCTCTGTTCGGAGAGAGACCGCGCTGTGACATTGTTGGGGGGGCGGGGCGGTCCGTGCCGTGCAGTTCCCGTCATGTGAGAGGATTCTGACATCTGACCCCATTCCTGCTCGTGTCTTCTGTTGCTGTGCAGTGTCGATGTGATCCTCTCCTGTCTGAGTGTCACTGCCCAGTGCCTCTGCCTCTGTACAGACCGGAATGTGCTTTGTAGATAAAAAAGGTAAATAAAGTACAGTAATCTTTCCAACATCACTGCACACTGATAACTCCTCACACCCAGCACTTTTCTTCTCTCATTCAGCTCTCACTACACTCGCAGCCCCCTCCTCCCCCTTCCTCCTCAGCATTTCCCAGTCCACAATCTTTTCATCTACTAGTCTTGTTAACCCTCTGTATGCTCTAGTCTGCAACTGTCACAGCCTCAGAATCCTGCCAGCATGCCATTCATTCCTCATTGCTCCTTCATCCTGCCAGAACTTTTTTCCTTTACTTCACTGCAGGGGCATAACTACAGTGGTCGCCATTGCACCACAGCCTGAGAGGAGGGGGGGCGTCATACAGAGGAACCAATGCCTTCCATGTTCTTTCTGCAGCCACTAAATGCCTGCAAGAGAGAGGAGGAAAAGTGGGCATTCAGCAGCTGCAGGAAGAACATGGAGGGCATTGGTTCCTCTGTATGCCGCCCCTCCTCTCCAGCTTTTTCTGCCCGTGGGCACCTCAGCTTTCTCCTGGCACTTCTGTGATCTTCCCCAGCAACTGCTCTGCTCTCTCCCACCCCACCCCCTACTGTAATCTGGCCCCCCTGTGCTCTTCTCTGCCCCCCCTGTGCTCTTCTCTTCCCCCCCCATGCTCTTCTTTTCCCCCCCTGTGCTCTTCTCTGGACCCCCCCGTGCTCTTCTCTGGTCCCTCCCTTGTGCTCTTCTCTGGGTCCCCCCCTGTGCTCTTCTCTGGGTCCCCCCCTGTGCTTTTCTCTGGGTCCCCCCCTGTGCTTTTCTCTGGTCCCCATGTGCTTTTCTCTGGTCCCCCCCTGTGCTTTTCTCTGGTCCCCCTGTGCTTTTCTCTGGTCCCCCCTGTGCTCTTCTCTGGCCCCCCCGCTCTTCTCTGGTCCCCCCGTGCTCTTCTCTGGTCCCCCCTGTGCTCTTCTCTGGTCCCCCCTGTGCTCTTCTCTGGTCCCCCCCTGTGCTCTTCTCTGGTCCCCCCCCTGTGCTCTTCTCTGGTCACCCCCTGTGCTCTTCTCTGGTCCCCCCTGTGCTCTTCTCTGGTCCCCCCCTTGTGCTCTTCTCTGGTCCCCCCCTTGTGCTCTTCTCTGGTCCCCCCCTGTGCTCTTCTCTGGTCCCCCCCTGTGCTCTTCTCTGGTCCCCCCCCTGTGCTCTTCTCTGGTCCCCCCTGTGCTCTTCTCTGGTCCCCCCCTGTGCTCTTCTCTGGTCCCCCCTGTGCTCTTCTCTGGTCCCCCCCTGTGCTCTTCTCTGGTCCCCCCTGTGCTCTTCTCTGGTCCCCCCCCTGTGCTCTTCTCTGGTCCCCCCCTGTGCTCTTCTCTGGTCCCCCCCCGTGCTCTTCTCTGGTCCCCCCCCTGTGCTCTTCTCTGGTCCCCCCCCCTGTGCTCTTCTCTGGTCCCCCCCCTGTGCTCTTCTCTGGTCCCCCCCCCCTGTGCTCTTCTGAGGTCCCCCCCTGTGCTCTTCTGAGGTCCCCCTGCTGTTCTCCTTTTATCCTGCCATTCTCCTGTCACCCTGTACTGTCTCCTGCCCGCCCCCCCCCCCCCAGCTCTGCCAGGTTCCCCCCTCCCCTCTTCCACCGGCTGCTGTGGGGAAAATGTAAGGATGGAGAGCAGGGAAGGCTTCCCTGCCTGAAATGACAGAGTAAGTTATCTGTACTAATCACTTACTCTGACCATCTCCTGTACCATGTCTGGGGGCTCTTTCTAACAGAAGCCCCCTCTGTGTGCATCAGAGAGACTCCCCTCCAGGTCTCATTAGGGTACGCTCTTCCTGTATTTTCTTTCTTGTTAGAAGATCATGGGAGGATCCCAGGGAAACAAAGACTTCTTAGGGGAGCATCTCTGTGTTTGAGTCGTTGCCATAGAAACATGTGTAAAGGGGAGGAGTTTGTAAGATGACCACGCCCATGTGGGGGCGCCAGAAATATTTCTGCACCCAGGCGTCTGTGACCCTAGGATCGGCCCTGTTTTGGAGTTTAGACTGATGACACTTCGCCGCAGTCTGTTCTCCCCCCAATACCAAACATCTGAATATGGAATAAGAAAAAGGAAAGTGGGACTTTAAATGAGGCTATTGATTTGTGGGGGTGAAGTAATTTGAAAGTATATTTAATTGGCATATTGAGTCTGACAATACATAACAATAATGCACATAGTAAAAAAGGTTTATTATGTATACACACACATACATGGTGTTGACCTCATAAATACATTACATATACATATCAAATGAACAGCATATAAAATAGACAAGAGATTTAATATAGATAAAATGAATTATTACAACTTCATATATGTACACGTCATCTAAATGGCACTATGCAGTGTAATCAATGGTAAGAAAGACAGTATGATCATTTGGTTGTAGATGAGTCTAAATAGGTTCCTATCAGTAGGCATGAGAATGCACCATAAAAATACTAACGCGTTTCGAGGATAATACCACTCTTCAGGGGCAGGTGCATGCAACTCTATAAAAAACAACAAAACATGAGTAGACTAGTATGATCAAACGTTATACCCCTCAACGGGGAGGATGTGTGCAAGAGAAAAGGGAGAGCGTTAGGCCCTGTACACACGATCGGTTTTACCGATAAAAACAGTCCGATGGACTTTTTTCATCGGACAAACCGATCGTGTATGGGACCCATCGGTCTTTTTTCCATCGGTTTTAAAAAATAGAACATGTTTTACATTTTTCCTGATGGATCAAAAACCGATAGCAAATTCCGATCGTCTATGGGCAAGTCCATCGGATAAAAAACCCACGCATGCTCAGAATCAAGCCGACGCATGCTCAGAAGCATTGAACTTCATTTTTCTCGGCTCATCGGAGTGTTTTACGTCACCGGGTTTGGAACGGTCGGTTTTTTGACTGATGGTGTGTAGGCAAGACTGATGGAAGTCAGCTTCATCGGATTTCCGATGGACAAAACCATCGGATTAGAATCCATAGGATATCCGATCGTGTGTACAGGGCTTAACTCATCCCTCTGAGTACTTACATCATGATAAATCTGGAAAATGGGGGACGAGGAATCAGAGGCTGTCCAAATTGTCTGTACCGGGCGGTGGAATGGGCTCGCAGGAGAGGGACCGTGTGCACAAAACATCATCCCCAAGAAAACGAAAGGTAGAAATGCAGGTAGTGGTGTGAGTAGGCTTCATATTTAAAAATATATATATATTAGGAGTATTATAAATATTCTGTATTGTGGGGAGTAGCTAGAGCCCAATACCAAGGTGCAGATGGACAAGTGAATGTGAAAGGAAAAAGTGTGTGAAGAGAGAAAAACATAAGAGATGAAAAAGGAGAAAAAAAGAAAACACATATTTTCTTTGTCATGCAGTGCAGTGTTATGTGCTTAGTGATCTGCAGTAAAACAGATAAGCCCCTAAAAAGCCAATCTTTGACTCACCTCATTAGTACCCACTTAAATAGAAATATCAGTTTTGGGTGGTATGGTCTTTTAGAAAAATAGGTTCATATCTCTTCTGAAGCACTGAAGGAATAAACAGACTTTTCTTATACCCTGGCTGTAATCCTAACTAATATGCAGATAAAGAAGAAGACACACTAGACACTAATAATCACAAAAAATATGGATTATTCCTGTTTTATCCCAGTGACAACCAAGAGCAAATTCCTGCTTTATTACAATCCTATCTGGAGCTGTGGAGGTTAATACATATTCCTCCCCATATCCCCCCTCTGAGAGTCATTTATCTCTGGCCAAGCTGCTGAAAAATGGTCTTCATCCCACCTCACAAGGAGAGGTCAAGGGGAGCTGAGGGCAATAGCTGGTCCCTAGCGTGGCTGGTGATGAATACAACCCGATCAAAGGATGAAGGATGGTAGGAAAGTGAGTCACACAGATTTTAGGGCATGCTTGCACTCTATAAAATGGAGAGTCAGCTGTGTCTTAACCACTTCTCCACCGGGCCTATTCTGGCACTTCTCTCCTTCATGTAAAAATCATAATTTTTTTGCTAGAAAATGAATCATAACCCCCAAACATTATATATATTTTTTTTTAGCAGACACCCTAGGGAATAAAATAGCGGTCATTGCAACTTTTTATATTGCACGGTATTTGCGCAATAATTTTTAAAACGCCTTTTTTGGGGAATTTTTTTTTTCCACAAATTAAAAAATAACAAAACAGTAAAGTTAGCCCAAATTTTTTGTATAATGTGAAAGATGCTGTTATGCCGAGTAAATAGATACCTAACATGTCACGCTTTAAAATTGCGCACACTCATGGAATGGCGCCAAACTTCGGTACTTAAAAATCTCCATAGGCGACGCTTTAATTTTTTTTTACAGGTTACTATTTTCGAGTTACAGAGGAGGTCTAGTGCTAGAATTGTTGCTCGCACTCTACCGCACGTGGTGATACCTCACATGTGGGATTTGAACGGCATTTACATATGTGGGAGGGACATGCGTGTTCGCTTCTGAACGCGAGCTACCGGGGACAGGGGCGTTTTACGTTTTGTTTATTTTACTGAATTTTTTTTATTTTGACACTTTTTTTTACATTTTTTTTTTTTTATCACTTTTATTCCTATTACAAGGAATGTAAACATCCCTTGTAATAGGAATCATTGTGACAGGTCCTCTTTATGGAGAGATGCGGGGTCAATAAGACCCCACATCTCTCCTCTGGGCTGGAAAACATGAGATCGGTGAAAAAAAATTCACCGATCTCATGCTGACAGCCGCAATTGCAGCTTTGTTTACTTCCGTCACAACGTCGCGCCCAGGACTCCGACGGTCATAGAGATGACTGGTGACCATCTGGTCACCGGAAATCTCTATGATACTCATGCGACGCCGGCCAAATCGTTCTCCGGGCCCCCGATGGCACGGGAGAGCCCGGAGAGGCACCAGATGGCGGCGGGAGGGGGGATGTCCCCTCCCACGCCTATAAGAACGATCGAGCGGCGGAACTGCCGCTATAATCATTCTTATGGTGTGCAGAATCGCCATATGACGTCCTTGGTGGAGAAGTGGTTAATCAACAGCTGCATTAACACTGCAAATACAACAGGAACTTAAAATCATCAGAATGTTAACAATGTTAGATGTCACACAAAGATAATTAATGAATGTACGGAATAACAATGTAACATGCACTTGTTTTGACTAGCAATTCCAAGAAACAATGCAACATCTCCTACTGTCAAGTAAACACTGCCGCCGTGCCAGAGTCAGAAAATCCACTCTGGTTATCTTAAAGTGTGTCTCTGAACATGTTTATGTAGCTTTGTTACACTTGTTACGTTACCCGCTGTGTATATTCATCTTCTCTTTTTCTCATGGTGACATTTCAGTGGGACAGAAAGTGACGGGAAACCCAACATTTTAGAGTTGTCATTAGCACAAGAAGTGAGGGGACTTCTTCCGATGGGGACAACTGTCTTAGAGGGGAACTCCCTCCACTTGATAGAAATTTCCTTTCACTTCCTGTTGCATTTATGGGACAAGAAGTAAAGGATAATGTCCCCAATGGGACACATAAAAGATAAAATGACATGGTTTAACTTTTCCCTTCTCTATCTAAAACTTAAAATGCAATTGATTCTACATACACTTAAAGGAGAACTCAAGGAATTATCATTTCAAACCGTTTTGGTGCTACACCATTGATAAGTATAATCTCTCTGTGATCAGTATATGTAACACATGATATAAGTGGCAAAAGGAAAAAAATATATAAACCAAATACAATTCCCAAAATAACTATTCAGCATAAATACAAAACAAGTTACTCATTAGTCATGTGCAAAGTGAATAGTTCAATGTGCTCAACTGATGTGAGACCGCAAGCAGACGTATATTAGACAATACAATTCGCCCTTGAAACGCGTAAGTTTCACTTAAGATTGTACTGGATTTTGTTGATGTTCCTGACTGTTCTTACTTTTGTGAGTACATTTGAATTATTTTTAATACAACAAATAGTTTTTATCGTAATGCATGAGGCTGGTGCATCAGTGGAAAGGAAAGGCGTTCTTTGAATGGCGTCAGTGGAAAGCGAGAGCCTCTCTGTTATTGTGCAAAGGGAAAGGCTCTGGGACAGCACCCAGAAGATTGCGGATATTACTGTATTTATCATGGGATGATACAGTGGTTTTTAGGATCCCCAGGGGCCATCCAGATAAAAAATAAGGATCATTACATTGTGCCAAGCTGGACCAATGTAAATTGGCCATAAAGAAAATTCCCATGGTTCCACTTTTAATTTGAATGATGGGTGTCTCAATACAGTCAGATTACAGAGAGCTCCTGACACATGTGGTTATCCCCCCTAAAGCGTGTCTGGTGTAACCTCCTCTCTAAATAGTGGTTGTAAGAAAATTAATATACAGGAAGCAGCAGGGAACCTATAGTGGGTGTGTTTAGGAAATACAAAAAGCCAAGAAGTGGGGTTCCCAGATTACTGGGTGGCTGAGTTATGTAGACTGGTTGCACTACAACAATTTCCCATATATAACCACTTGCAACTGCATGTTCTTTCAATGTGCTTTGAGAGCACAAGCCCATTGTAAAAATTGCTTTTTTATACATTCTACCTGTCTGCAGTCTGCACTGGTCAAAAGCAGACAGGCATGTCTTTAGACCCCATAATTTGTATTTACCCACAATCCAAAAAACTGCTGATTTGTTGTTAAGTATTAAAAGTCTTCAATTGCAACAGGGATGAATGATGGGAAAAACTGCCTTGTACTAAGTTTACAAGCTTTCACAAAAGATAATGCAGGGCTAAAAATACATGCTATATATAATACTATACTCACATCTTTAATACTTGAAATTTATAATGGGAAAATTAGAATTACAAATATTGTACTGTTTTCAGATGATATGAGATGTACTTGTACAATACGAAGATATTCCTGTAACCCTCAGAAGACTGCGGTCATCTTTGGTCCATTTTTAAGTTATTGCACCTAATAAAAATTTGACTACCATATAAAAATATCACAATTTTTTTTAGAAGCCAGCAGGTTGCAAAGTTGCCATGGATACTCTTCTCTACATTTAGTTTTTTTATGTCACAGTATGATGTCCATCCACAGAGCAATGGCACTGAATGTCTAATGAGAAGACAGGCTAAACTGTCACTTTTTGGTTCTGTACTAGTAAAAATAAATAAATAAATAATAAATATATATATATATATATATATTGTGAGGGGGTTAGCTCGGCAGCGGGTGTGTGTGACCCCCGGGATGGGCTCCCCACACAAAACAGGCCCAGCAAACGGAGGTTGTGGTTTTCAAAATCAAAAAAGGTGCGGTTTATTTTCTATTTACAGTGACAAAACACAGCAAAGCAAAAGAAACATAACCAAAATAAATCCTGGTCAAGTTGACCTCTGACTAAACATACAGGTTTCCTAACTAACAACTGGGATCAGCCTAGTGCTGTCCTAGTCCCTAAGTCCCTGGTTTAGTAAAAGTCCAAACAAATAGCCACACAGGCTTTGCCTCACCGCACAGGGGTTCACTCTCCCTAGACAGTCCACACAGGTCTGGTTCCAGGCATGAGCTAACACCTAATGAATCTGGGAGTTCTTATAGAGGCCTAAATGAGCTGACAAGGTTCAGCTGGTCTCCTCATCTCTGTCTGCACGACGCCCCACACTCTCCCTAGAGGTATGAGTCATCCATGAGCCCACTAGCCTTATACAACTCTCCACCTAGTTGTATAAGTCGGCGTAAAGCCTGAATCTGGGCGAAATATATCTACCCCCCTGGATGCAACCAGGTGACTTTACCTTCCTGCTGTCACATACCCCCCCTCTTGTTTTAACCTCGGGGTTGGAACACCAGCAATCAGGCATTCATGTACTCGAGACAAAGCATCCACATTCCCCATTTGAACGCCAGGGCGATGCTTTACTGTGAAGTTGAATTCCTGGAGGGCCAGGAACCACCTATTCACTCTTCTATTTGTTTCCTTGTTTTGAGCCATCCACTTTAACGGAGCGTGATCCGTAACCATGTCAAAGTGCCTACCTAGCAGGTAGTACCGAAGGGAATCTAGAGCCCACTTCACCGCTAAACACTCCTTTTCAACGGTGGCGTAATTTACCTCATGGGACTTCAACTTCCTGCTGAGGTAAATGACTGGGTGCTCTTCCCCGTTCCAGACCTGGGACAATACTGCTCCTAACCCCACATCTGACGCATCACTTTGTACGACAAAGTCTTTAGAGAAGTCGGGTGAGTACAACACTGGCTGGCTACATAAGGCTTGTTTCAAGAATTGGAATGCTGCCTCAGCCTCGGGGGTCCATTTAATCATGACCGACCCTTTCCCCTTCATCAGGTTGGTTAGGGGCACAGCCTTAGAAGCAAAGTGGGGAATGAATCGCCGATAATACCCAGCGATTCCCAGAAAGGCTCGTACCTGCTTCTTGCTGTTGGGACGTGGCCAACTCTGGATGGCCTCGACTTTGTTGAGTTGGGGTTTTATTACTCCCCTCCCAATGGTGTACCCAAGATATTTGGCCTCCTCCTGCCCAATGGTACACTTCTTGGGGTTAGCCGTAAACCCCGCTTCCCGAACAGAGTCCAGGACTGCTTGCACTTTTGGCAGATGTGAGGCCCAATCTGTGCTATGGACAATTACGTCATCCAGGTAAGCCGCAGCATACTTCCGATGGGGCCTCAGCATCTGGTCCATTTTCCGCTGGAATGTGGCCGGCGCATTCTGTAACCCGAACGGCATTCTTTTATATTGGAACGCCCCGTCTGGGGTTACAAATGCGGTTTTCTCTTTGGCCGACTTGGCCAGGGGGATTTGCCAATACCCTTTTGTGAGGTCAAGAGTCGTCATGTATCGGGCTGTTCCCAGCCGGTCGATCAACTCATCTATACGTGGCATGGGGTAGGTGTCAAATTTTGTAACTTTGTTCAACTGACGAAAATCGTTACAAAATCGCCAGCTCCCATCCGGTTTAGGCACCAACACGATGGGACTAGACCAATCACTTTGGGACTCCTCTATCACCCCTAAGTTCAGCATTTTCTGTACTTCCTCCCGTATTGCCTCCCGTCGAGCCTCTGGGATCCGATAGGGTTTTAACTTCACCCTTTCACCGGGCGGGGTAATGATGTCATGCTCTACCCCAGATGTTTGTCCCGGCAGCTCAGAGAATACCTCCTTGTTGCGAAGCACAAACTCCTTAACCTCCTGTTGTTGGGGTTGTGACAAGGTGGCTGCTATTCCAACCTCAGGAATCACGCAACCAGTTTGAGCTGGTGACCAAGTGTCTGCGACTAGGGACTCTCTATCCCTCCAGGCTTTCAACAGATTAACGTGATAGATCTGTTCAGGCTTTCGCCTTCCTGGTTGTCTGACCTTGTAATTCACTTCGCTCACTTTTTCCATTATCTCGTAGGGGCCTTGCCATTTGGCAAGGAATTTACTTTCAACCGTAGGGACAAGTACCAATATCCTATCCCCCGGGGAAAAGGTACGGGTCTTGGCTCCACGGTTGTACACTCTCTGCTGTGCCAACTGCGCTTGGGCCAAATGTTCCTTCACGATGGGCATTACCTGTGCAATTCGATCTTGCATCAGGGCGACATGCTCAATCACACTCCTGTGGGGAGAACTCTCACTTTCCCAAGTTTCCTTGGCAATATCCAACAGCCCTCTTGGGTGTCTCCCATACAGTAACTCAAAGGGGGAGAATCCCGTAGAGGATTGGGGCACCTCCCTAATAGCAAACATCAAATAAGGAAGTAAACAGTCCCAATCCTTTCCATCTCTATCCACCACTTTCTTCAACATTTGTTTTAGGGTTTTGTTGAATCTTTCAACCAGCCCATCGGTTTGGGGGTGATACACAGACGTACGCAATTGCGTCACTTTGAACAATTTACACAGCTCTTTCATAACCCGGGACATAAAGGGTGTACCTTGGTCCGTAAGCAGTTCTTTACAAATACCCACCCGGCTAAAAACAAGAGATAGCTCTTTGGCTATGGTTTTGGCCGAGGTATTTCGGAGAGGGATCGCTTCTGGATAACGGGTGGCATAGTCCATTATAACTAATATGTACTGGTGTCCCCTAGCGGACTTGATTATAGGACCTACCAAATCCATGGCGATCCTCTCAAACGGGACCTCAATGATGGGTAGAGGGACCAGCGGGCTACGGAAATGTGGCATCGGGGCCAACCTCTGACACACAGGGCAGGAGGAACAATAATTTTCTACGTCCTTCATCACCCCCGGCCAATAGAATCTCTGTAATACCCTCTCTCGGGTTTTCTCTGTCCCCAGATGACCTCCAAGAATGTGCCCATGGGCCAACTCCAACACCAACTTCCTGTAAGGTTTGGGCACCACAAGCTGCTCAACGGTTTCTTCTGCCCTTTTTGCCACCCGATACAGTAGGTCCTTCTCTACGCTGAAGTATGGGTAAGTGCAGGTATTATCTGGGTTCACTAACTCACCATCTATTTTCACTACGTTTTCCCGTGCCTTTATTAGGGCGGGGTCTTTCAACTGTTCTGTGGCAAAGTTTTCCCTGTGGACCTCAAGATCAGAAAACTCCACAGACGGTAGGTTTTCGTCTGAGGAGGTGGGCTCCTCTCCAGTTTCTTGAGTCTCCCCTGCCAATACTGATAAGGGAAATTCCGGAGAGTCCTCACCACTCTCAGGGGAGTTCTGGCTATCACATTCCTGGTACATAGGGGCACCAGTAAGGGGCTCAGGATCATCCCACAGTTCCCAGAACTTCGGAAAATCCCTTCCCACAATGGCGTCATGCGGTAACTGAGATACTAAGCCCACTGGATGAGAGAGGGTACCTTTGGGGGTCTCGAAACACACTGTAGTCACTGGATACTCTCGGGTGTCCCCATGCACACAAATAACAGCTACCTTGCTATTCCCAGAGACCTCTGTTTTAACTAACTCAGCCTTTATCAGGGTCACAAGGCTACCTGAATCCAGCAATACCACAACATTTCTACCATTAACACACATTTTGCATAAATGTTTCTCAGTTCCTCGAATGGCAGTGCATGCGACTGTCGCACACAGCGACTGACGTCTGCCCGTCAGAAAGTCACACTGCATGGGTTCCTCCACAACCGGGCAACTGGCTGCAATATGTCCCGCTTGCCGGCAGCGGTAGCAAACGATCCTTCTTGCCGCCTCTTGAGCCGCTGATTTCCCAGGCTGTTCTCGCCAAACTTGGGGTAGAGCTCCCACCCTCTCACTCTCTCCACCCTCACCCCTTGGAATCCTCTTATCCGCCCCTGGGGATGGTCTGGTCTTAGGGTGGAAAGTCCGAGTGTCTCTGGAAGAGGCCGTCAGGTTCTCTGTAGCCAAGTATTTCTCCACACGATCCACAAGACCATCGGCCGTCTCTGGGTCTCCATGGCTTACCCACTTTTGGATGGCAGTAGGAAGAGCTCTCAAAAACCGATCCATTACAACACGTTCCACAATCTTTGGTGCGGACAAAGTCTCTGGCTGTAGCCACTTTCTGCTCAGGTGAATGAGATCATACATTTGAGACCTGGGGGGTTTTCCAAGCTGGAAAGTCCAGTTATGCACACGCTGAGCCCGGACAGCCTGGGTGACACCCAGCCTTGCCAATATTTCAGCTTTTAGCATCACATAGTCTTTTGCTTGGTTAGGCTGTAGGTCATAGTAAGCTTTCTGCGATTCACCAGTTAACAGAGGAGCCACCAGTCCAGCCCACTGCTCCTCAGGCCACTTTTCTCTTTCAGCGGTCCTTTCAAATGTGGTCAAAAATACCTCTGGATCATCCTCTCCAGTCATTTTTGTCAATAAACGACTCACCCCAAAGGACGCGGTATTAGTGGGACGGCTTTCCTCACTGGTCTGCGGACGTTGCTGCATTACTGCTTCCATCTGTTGTTGTAGTCTCTGCTCTTGCTTCTGCAACAGGTCTATGAAGCGGGCCTCAGATTGCTGCTGGGCTCGTTGCTGAGCCTCCAGACTCTGTTGCAAAGTTGCGTTTGTCTGCTGCTGGGCTGCAAGGCTCCTTTGCAAACCTGCATTTGTCTGCTGTTGATTGGCATTTGCTAGAGCCAGCTGCTTCAGTATCTCCTCCATGCTGGCTTAAAAAAAACTGCCACTGGTTCTCCACCAACTGTGAGGGGGTTAGCTCGGCAGCGGGTGTGTGTGACCCCCGGGATGGGCTCCCCACACAAAACAGGCCCAGCAAACGGAGGTTGTGGTTTTCAAAATCAAAAAAAGGTGCGGTTTATTTTCTATTTACAGTGACAAAACACAGCAAAGCAAAAGAAACATAACCAAAATAAATCCTGGTCAAGTTGACCTCTGACTAAACATACAGGTTTCCTAACTAACAACTGGGATCAGCCTAGTGCTGTCCTAGTCCCTAAGTCCCTGGTTTAGTAAAAGTCCAAACAAATAGCCACACAGGCTTTGCCTCACCGCACAGGGGTTCACTCTCCCTAGACAGTCCACACAGGTCTGGTTCCAGGCATGAGCTAACACCTAATGAATCTGGGAGTTCTTATAGAGGCCTAAATGAGCTGACAAGGTTCAGCTGGTCTCCTCATCTCTGTCTGCACGACGCCCCACACTCTCCCTAGAGGTATGAGTCATCCATGAGCCCACTAGCCTTATACAACTCTCCACCTAGTTGTATAAGTCGGCGTAAAGCCTGAATCTGGGCGAAATATATCTACCCCCCTGGATGCAACCAGGTGACTTTACCTTCCTGCTGTCACAATATATATATATATATTTTTTTTTTTTATTCAATTAATTGTATTATATTTTTGGGCAGTCATCTTTGTTAACTCTTATGGTTAGAGAGTCAAACAAAACTAAGTTACAGTTGCTAAGGTCTCACTGTCCGGTACAGCTACACTAGTACTCAACCATCATTCACAAATTAATCAGTATTTTTTTTATTTCACTTTTGCTTTTTGTACCAGAATAAAATATCATGAATTAATCTATTAAAGTAATGCTGCTTTCAAAGCGATCGTACAATAATCTGATCGTTAGTACACAGCTTTCGTGAGCCGATCACTACAGTTCATGCAAAATTATCCAAAGGGACAAACACAAAAAATTCTTCTACGATACCAAAACGTACGATTTTCATTTAATCCAAGACCACGCATGTTTGGAAAGGAAAGAATACATTATAATACAATACAACACAATCACTTCCGAAGTTGTATTCTGGCGTATGAGAATAACCTGTCCATTTTCAATATGAGACTAGCGTGCAAGTAAAAACAGACAATCATTCTTCCGATATTCTCATTGTGTGTACGAGGCTTAAAGGGGTGGTAAAGTCTTGTTTTTTTTCTCTTGAATAACAAACATGTCATACTTTCCTCCTCTGTGCAAAGGTTTTGTACAAAGTGGCCCCAATCCTCCTCTTCTGGGGTCCCTCCACGGCAGGCCTGGCTCCTGCTCTTTTCGAGTGCCCCCATGGAAAATCGCTTTCCATGGGGCCACTCATGCGGGCTCGCTCCCGTGCCCTGCTGCTGCGTACATTGACACAGACAGCAGGACCCGCCCCCGTCCCCCAGCTCCCACGTCATTGGATTTGATTAACAGCAGCGGGAGCCAATGGCTCCTGCTGCTCTCAGACTATCCAATGAGACACTGGCTGAAGCTGGGGTGCTTGTCCCCATCGCTGGAAAGACCAGGTTCAGGTAAGTAAAAGAGGGGCTCTGTGGGGCAGCTGCAGCACAGGAGGTTTTTCACCTTTATGCATAGAATGCATTAAGATGAAAAACCACAAGGGTTAACAACCCCTTTAAGGCAGCCCATAGATGAGTCTTTTTTTCCCATTCAATCCACTAATTAATGGGATGCAGATGGGGGATTCCTTCTCACAGAGGTATCGGTAGATCAACTTCTGTACAACCTCCCTGCCCATACATGGATCAAAATTTGGCCAGTTTGGCAACAAAATTCGTCAAGTTTGAATTTGCCAGCATTTTATTACCGTTGCATAATGTCTCTCACTTCCCGTTGGGCGAAACTGTTTTCAGAGTGAAATTTGAGGGGAAAACTATCACAGATGTGGATAAAATTAGAAATCTGATAGGGGTCTGATCTTTACCCACTCTATCCAAAAAATGTTTTGGCTGAACTTACCCTTCAAATGTGGTTATTATCTATAGTTTTTGTGTTGTCTAACTAGTGTGTGGTCAGAGACTTCCAAAATGTAGCCACACTCTGCATCTGGGAGCTCGGGCCTCTTCAACTCTCTGGAGCTTCAGCGCAACTCCCCATCTCACTATTCCTATATACCTGCCATTAACATAAAAAAAAGATTGAGGGTTGGTGGGACCCCAAATTGGTGGGTTGGTAGCCAAAGTCTTACCCCACCACTAGTCAAAATTTGGGGCTCCTTGCACAGCCTGTCAGAAGCTACATACGGCACGGCCAGTTTATATACAAGCAGGCACACGCTGTTTGCAGCAGACTGAGAGGACGAGCTCACAGTGCCTCTGACTTCTTGTCAGAGACACTGAGCTCAATGGACAGCTTGGAGCCTTGGACCAATGGTAAAGCACCATTGGTCCAAGCTGTCCAATAAAATTCTGAAGTGGAGGCTGTCCTCTTACTTCAGTGTCATAGAAGCGGGCATGTGTCTAAAAGACAAATGCTCCCTTACAGCCCAGCCCTCTTAACTACATGAAAAAAACATGGGTTTTATGGGTATATTTTCTGCAAAAATATATCTATTTTTTATTTTTTGGTTTAAATTGAACTTAGCCTTTACAATACTGTATATCTAATCAACAATTTTTTTCCAGTTTTGGATAGAGTACGTAGGCCATTGTCTTCACTTCTTGTCGTATAGATGGGAATATCTGCAAAGTAAGGGAGTACTCTGTTGTTAAAGTAACAAATAATAATAATATTTCTGTAGCACTTTTCTCACTGGGGACTCAAAGCACTTATTAAATTGATGTTGATATTTTTGAGGAGAAGAATTTGTCAGGAGTTGCTTTAAGACTGGGAGAACAAGTTTCCCCAACGGAAAATTGCCCACCTTCTTTTTTTTTTGCAGTGACAAATGAAAATATGGCTTCCTTTTCAGTCCTGTTATAAATGGACACCAAGAAAGGGGATTCACCCTTTTTATTCATCCTAGTAACCATTGTCATCAGAACTAAAGGTGAGGGAGAATCCAAAATGTTGAATTGTCATCCTCTTAGGGGAAACCTTCCAGTGGTATTACTTGATGCATTGACATCTCTCTAATAGAAGATTTCCTCTATTGGAAAGATTCCTTCTTTTTTTTTCTTTTGTGTCAATGGGACAGGAAGTGAAGGTAAATCTCTTCAATTGAATAAACATGGCAAAAAAAAGAAGATAAAAAAGGGTTCCCCCTTCCCTTATCCTATCCAAAACTAAAAAGAATGTTTTAGTCATCGTAGGGGAAGTCTTACAGTGGTGATACCTGTTGCATTGACATCTCTCTAATAGGATTTCATAAATTGGAGACATTACTTCTTGTTTCCTATTGTGCCTATGGGACAGGAAGTGAAGGTAAATCTCTTCAATGGGATAAACATTGCAAAAAAAAGATAAAACAGGGGTTTGCTCTAACTTTATCCAATCCAAAACTAAAAAGAAAGTTTTAGGCTTTGTATACTTTATGTGACCTGTTGCATTGTCCTTCTTAGGCAAAGCAAAGGTTCACTTTAAATTATTTTGCTACTTTGAAACATTTCTCCTTCTCTCTCATTCTTCTGCTCATGTTTTCTATATAAAAGTCCCATAAATCTCACACTCTCAAAAAGATACTGTAGTCATTACAGTAATGAAACCAATTAATCTGGAGTTTAACTGGATTCTTGCTGATTGTAGTTTGATTTATAGAAGTCTTTGTATAGGATATCATCATCCACTTGCATGCTTTGCTCCAGAATGAATGTTTTTAACCTTCATCAAATCTTACTTTCAAGATCTGTCCAACTGAGAGCAATGAGTTTGATTTTGAAAAAGTGGAGCAAAAGAAAAAAAAGTGCTGCTATTCTTAAAGTATAACCTGACCCAAATACTTAAGGCATAACTCCAGGTAATATATTGAGAGTGCTGAGGATAAGGAGTATATATAAAAATTAGTGCCTTCGTCCCATTAGACGTTGTATGGAGGGAGGGATGAGGCTGGTTGTGGCCTATGTTGGCACCTTATGCTAACTGATGACCAGTTAGCATAAGGTGCCAACATAGTCCACAACCAGCCTCATCCCTCCCTCCATACAATAACTCCAGTTAAAGAAAAAAAAGCCCATTAAAAGCTGCATTCATTTGTATATTTTATATCTCTCTAAAGTTTAGATTTAAAGTGAATATTAGTTCAGATTATGAGCATTAAAGTATTTACATATTCTAAACAAGCAGTGAAATTACTTTACAATATGTCCATATTCACCTTTGTAAGGATGAGCAATGTGGAGAAATTAATTTTCAAAGTTCACAACAGAGGCACTAAAATCACAGCTTCTTTTTCCTTTATGTTCTATGCAGAATTTTGACAGACCTGCAGGTGTCTCTGAGCTGTTAGAAACTGATTGAAACCCTACTTTAGTTGATTTCACAGGAAATGCAGCAAATGAGGTCAGGGATATCTTTTTTTTTTTTTTTATCTATTTTACTGCATGTTAATAAATAATATAAAGAAGTACCATCATAATGTTTAAATCCATTTGGAAACCCCTAGGAGACCTAGTGCATGGAGCACTTACACTGTTCTGAACTCTGGCCCTGTTGATGAGCCTGTGTGGTTGGCATTGACCCTCCCACTGCTGTCTGACCACTCTGCTAGCAAGAAAAGATGAGCTAAATTTCAGACCAAGCTCAGTAATATGGCCATGTGCCCATATTAAGTCAATGATGTCCAATATCCCCGTCCCGACATCTTCCCGGGGGTTTGGACTAAACTCATTTCAGCTCTAACCTTAGATCATTCCTACTAGGAAATAAAGAGAAAAAGGTTTGTTGTCCCCAGTAGTCCACTTCCATCCCTAAAATATAGCGAGAACAGGAGATTAGCCCTGGGACTTTAAAATGAAGTCTGTACTGTTCCGCCAGTAAGCATGACAATGGTAAATACAGTATAATATTTTATTGGAATAAAATTATTTTGTACATGATTAACACCAGCAATGGCCAATTTAAAAGAGAATACATCAATTAATGATACATGGTTATAATAACAAGAATAGCGATCAAAAATACTCAGTTGCCTTAGGGGAATGTAAAGTAGATAGATAACATGATTGTGAGCACAGTCATTATGCAGCGGCATCAAAAATACCCGATGCATTTCGCAAGATTAACTCGCTCATCAGGGGTGGATGCACGTGACAATATCCCTAGAGTAAAAATAATAAAGAATGTATAAATTGGCAATACAACATGGTGTTGGTTACAAAAGTAACAGGGTGAGAGGGGTCTCAAATGAAGGACCCCATACTTACCACTGAACTTGGCCATGGCAATGAATGTATGGCTTCCAGAAGGCCGCGGCAAATTTAGATACCATTTATACTCAGGTATTTATTCATATACATTATTCACTCCACTCAGATAAACTTTGTTCACTTTGGTCACATTTATACTCGCTTCCATTTTTACGTGCTCACCACCACAGCTCTCACTATACACTCACATTCCACTTCTTTTTCCTTTCTTTTCTTTCTTTTTCACTGTCTGCCATTTCCCCATCACTTTATCCTCCCTACAACCTCTACGTCCATACCATCTTCGGCTCAGGCTTCTTTATCTATGCATAAATTTACTACATGTTACTTTTTACTGACTTCAGTTTGATACTCCATATTCCTGACAAACATTTGTATGTTTACAGCTTACTCCACATGGACCATTGATGTTTTTAGGGATACACCGACCCACATGCACCATGCCTGCCCTCCGTGTGGCCCAGAGATGCACAGGACCCTTCTGCAGTGCACTCTGTGGCTGGCCCAGAGATGTGTGAAACGGCTCCATTGAGACACTCCTGTCATGCGAATTGGATGCGGGGAAAGCCGCATCCAGTTTGCATAAGTGTGAACCCAGTCTTTAAGCTATAGCACAACCATTTTAACAAGAAACAGCATTTGATTTTTGATTTTTTTTTATGGTATCACATTTCGACCATCTGTAAGTTGCTGTAAATGCATGGAAACATTGATGCCATGTTGACTTTATCTCTGATGATGGTAGTATGATAAGGACAGACAATAGCCAGCCTTTAACCTGAAAAATGTTGACAGGTGTTCAGCTTTACCATCTCAGTTGGTGGTCAGGAGAGAAGGTTATCTGATGCTTAGTCTAATATGACAAAGACGTACACAAATGGGTAATAAACACCATTTGATAGAAGGCTACAACAACATCAAAGGTAACAGAGCTTCATGTGGATTCCGAGCCAGTGGTTGGTGGCTTCTGTTTTACAAAGAAGAGAAGGAAATGTCTACTCTAGAGTTCATTCATGGAACAGTGGGTGGTCAACAGATTTGATGATAGTAAAATGTTTCAAACTATAATCACAATCACCACGCAGTGAGGGGTATAATGTTTCTTCAAATAACAGAGGGCTTATTAGATGTCTCTTTAAATACTGCATAGTTGCAGAGGAGTCTTGATTACTTGAGATGTGCATGCTGTTCTAGGGGGATTTACTGTGGAGAGACCAATATTTCACCATATTACAGCAGAACCTTCTAAATTCTGCAATCAACAGAAACAAAATGTGTGTTGGAATCAACACAACTGTAAAAAAAAAAAAAGGAAAAAAAAAACATACAGTATGTACAGTTTTCCTGTAAAAGCTTGGTTTTGCATTTTTGAATTTCCAAGTTTCTCTCTACTGTAGGTTAGAGTGGTTAAAATGGGCAATATTGAGCCTAAGGAGTCAGGAATAGCAGGGGTCAGCTTGATTTTATAGAAAAAGTCAAGATCTGCTTGTACAGAAACTTCAGCTGGCTAAAACTCAAGCTCTACTGATTTTTTTGTATTCTTTATTTATACGTTTTGTCAATATGGTACAGAGGGAACCAAAACCCCTCCCCCAGAAAAAACAAGGGGTCTGATATCTGTTCTACGTAGTAGGAGTAGTTTGAAAGACAGCATACATTACAGGAGTGCTCTATAACCGCTTTAGAAAGTAAATGAGAGGCCAGACACAGGACTGGCCCAGAGTTTCACAGTATAAGTGAAAGCAGGAAAGATTGACAGTCAGGATCCTGGGGTCCATAGCCATAATAAGCATCAGCAAAAACATGTCTAGAGGCACTTAGGGAAACTCCACCTAACCAGGCAATGAAAGAAGCAAATATTTACGTAAAAAAAACGGGGTGGAGAGGAAGTGGGAAAAAAGGAAGGGTTCCCCTTGTTCCCCCCCGCCACCGTAGAGGATACGAGCAGGACCAAAGGCAGTGGAGCCCTCCCATAGGTAAGTGGATGGTGTCAACAAAGGGTCCACCATTTCAGTGAATCATTCCCAGCATATCTTTGACAGCAGCCAGTTTAGACCGCTAATAATTGTCTAAAGTCATCAGTGCATGTAAACTCAATCTGGTAAAACTACATACTGTATTTCTGAACTTGGTATGTGTGTTCTTTATAGAAGTCATGAGACACTGGTATTAATGTTCAGTTTACTTTAAAACTATGCCGAGTGGTTCCTGATGGACCACTGCTCCCCCATGTGCCGGGACTTGGCCCGAACAACAGTCCTGGCTGACTTCCGACCCTCCAGTGGGTTTTCAGTCCCACTACCAATTGCAACCTTGATGTTTGGAATGCTTTTGCTCCGAGTTTTAGTCAGCCATTCTGTTTTTCTAGATCTGATGCCTTTAACTTTTTTACCATTTGACTCTCTTGTCCTTTTAACCTTTTTTTTCTTCACTAGGTCCATGGGGTGTGTGTTTTGGGGAACGGTCTTCTACCGATTGTCAAATCTACTATGACACTAAATTGGTTATCCCTGAATGTTCAGAGTATGAATTCTCCTCAAAAAAGGGTGAAGGTTTTCAAGTATCTTAGGAAGCAGCAGATTGACATTGCCTGTTTACAGGAAACCCATTTTTCGGCTACTTCCTGCCCTAAATATTTTGATGCTCAGTTTCCTCAGGTATTCTTGGCTAATGCCCCAACCAAACAAAAGGGGGTGCTCATAGCTTTCCGCAAATCGGTCCCTTTTAGTTGCACTAAACAGATTGCAGACCCCGATGGCAGATATTTATTGCTACAAGGTACTATCCAAGAAACAGAGATCACTATTATGACCTATTATGCTCAAAATTCTAACCCAGGGCCCTTCTTGACTCACGTCTGCACCCTGCTGGCATCCCACCGCAAAGGTACCCTCTTCCTTGCGGGTGACTCAAATTTAGTCTTAAACCCCTCTTTGGATAAATATCCCTCAGAACGATCTCTGGAGGGAATATCATCCCCAGGGTAAGGACTATACGCATTACTCCCACCCTCATCACTCTCATTCCAGAATAGATCACATGTTTATGCTAAGACGCAATCTTCCTTTGGTGGTAACAGCCTCTATTCTGGCTGCCCCTTGGTCTGATCACGACCCTGTTCTGGTGGTCTGCCACTCCATTCTAGATAGACCAGAATTCTCGCCCTGGGTGATGAATGATTCACTCCTTTCGCTTAAACAGGTCCAGGCGGATATTTTGAAAGCCTCAGAGGACTATTTCCAGCGATAATGTATTGATGATTGCGTCACCTGTAATGCTCTGGGAGGCATATAAGGCGGTACTTCGAGGCCACATTATTCGGCTGGCGTCGACCCGTAAACGGGAAAGGGGTTTAAAACAGAGGGCCCTGGAGACCCCTCTGGAGGCATTATCTGTAGCCTTTAAGCAATCCCCCACCCCTGGCAATCGTAAACTCTTGGAGCAGGCCTGCTCGGAGTTAGATCTCTGTCTTACCGAGGGGGCTGAACGTATCTTGCGTTGGTCCCGCCAGAGGTGGTATGCTAGGGCGAACAAACCGAAAAGAATGCTTGCTAACAGGCTCCAGACTTTCGCTCCTAAATTTACTCCCATCACCTTGCGCATAATGTTCTCACAGGTAAGCCGATGCGCATATTGGAGGAGTTTAGATTTTGCCTCACAAAATTGTATTCGGGCCCGGAGCAGTTTAATGAACAGAACACTAGTCATTTGCTCAGTCACTTCTCGCTCCCAACCCTGACGGAGGTGCATGTTACCCTTATGGATCGGGACATACACGTTTTGGAGGTCCTCCAAGGTATTAAGGATCTTAAGGTGGGAAAGCGTCCGGGGCCATATGGCTATACGGCGCTTTACTACAGAAAACTGGCTGCCGTGGTAGCTCCACATTTAACAGCCATATATAACTCTGTTAAAAACGGTTGTTCCTTTACCTCGGACATCTTAACAGCAAATATTGTGATGATCCTTAAACCGGATCGCGACCACTCCTCCTGGGCTAATTTTAGACCCATCTCCCTAATTAATGATGATATGAAAATACTGACTAAAATTCTGGCAAATCGCCTAAATTCTTTTCTCCCTCGGTTAATTAGGAAGGATCAAGTCGGTTTTTTACCTCAGAGACAGGCAGGAGACGCTATTCGGTGTATAATGCAACTCCAACACATAGCCCATACTCGCTCACTGGAATCCATGCTTTTGTCTCTGGATGTGAATAAGGCCTTTGACACTTTGTCGTGGCTTTATCTCATGTCAGTTCTTCAGCATTATGGTTTTGGGTCTTCATTCATGCGATGGATGTCAGTCCTATATGATTCCCCTTGGGCAAAAATTAAGTATTATGGATTTGAATCTCCTCTCTTTAATATCAAGAGGGGCACCCGTCAGGGATGTCCACTCTTGCCTCCCCACTTTCACACCTTCACGAGACGTATCAGCTCCCGCTCTGGGCTACGATTGACCTGGTCGACACCGACCCTATTCCTATCTCCTCATTGTCCTGGCTCCCTCCTGTGCACCGCCTGGCGGTTATAGGGCCCTATTTGGCCCATTCCTTGCGACTATGGGACTCGGTAAAGTATTCCCCATCTTCCACTTCTGCGACTCATTATTTCCTCCAGGTCGTGATAACCCTACCAAATTCTCATGGTGGACCGCGAACGGGTTCACAGGTGTTCATTCACTGTTTACGCCTACTAGAATTTTGACATTTGTTGCTTTACGCTCTTCTCATGATATCCCCTTGCGAGAGCACTATAGCTATTTACAACTTCGTCACTTTCTTCAAAGTCTTATTAAATCCCAACCCACCCCTTATACTTTGACTCCCTTTGAGAGACTTTGTAGAGCCAGGCCCCATTCTCCGTGCCTGATATCGCTGATATATTCGGCTGTTATATCCACAAAGAGACCCCCATTGAGGCCCTATCATCTTCAATAGGAGAAAGAATTGGGGAAGCAGTTGGACCCTGAAGACTGGCAGGCAATGACCATAGCTTTGTCCAAGTGCTCACGTAATGTGTTTATTTTGGACAATGCCTATTGTACAGGTGGTACTACACACCGGCTAGATTAGCTCGCTTTATTCCAACTTACTCTCCGCTTTGTTTTCGGGGATGCTCCCAGGAGGGCTCCATGGCACATATTTGGTGGTCATGCCCACGGGAATGCAGACTGTGGGTCAGGGTATACACCCTTCTTCGCAACCTGTTTCAGATTAATCTTAAACGGGACCCTTATGAAGCTCTTCTTCATAAGCCTATTGTTGAATTACTGCGTCCGGAATGGCAGCTAGCCCAACATCTCTTTACTGCACCTAAATTGACAATTGAGAGAGCATGGAAAACCCCCACACTCAGCTTTGAGGTAGTCAAAAATCACCTGAATGATGTCATGGTTAATGAGAAGCTGACGGCTGTCCTTTCTGATACGCATGACAAGTTTCTCAAGGTTTGGCAACCTTGGATTACATACTATCACCCTTCTAGGTTTGACGCTGCATTACTATCAATGTAGGACTCCTCTTGCGCGCACCCCGTGGACCCCCTTCCCCCCTCTTCTTTCTGTCCTTCTTTACCCCCTACCCCCCCGCCTCTTTCTGTTCTATTTTTCCTCCTCTTCCACTTTTTTATCACCTCTTTCTTCTCTGTCAACCCTTTCTACTCTTTTCTCGAGAATGCTAACCTTCAGGTTCTATTGTTGTGTATTGTACACTCATTTCACAGGTTTACAGGCAGCCGGGCATGGCCTGGGTTTTGGGCCATCTGGTTCCAAGGACTTTTTTATTTGAGTTTTGAGATCACGCTTCCTTTATGCTGGTGGAGGCCTCTGGGCCCTGATTTACTTTGTATATCATATGCTATAACATTCTATTGTAAACCTGTACTGTCGGTTTGTATGACAGTAAAACTTTTGTAAAAGAAGTCATGAGACTTTCCATCTCCATGATAAACTTAACCATTCTAATCCATTGTTTAATTGATGGAGGCTAAACCGATTTCCACAGTGTCGGTATGCAGGAACGACTGTGTTAACCAGGTGGCGCAACACTGACTTTTAATTCAGGCGTTTTAGGGAGGACACGGTCATATCATTTTTGGGTAATTTTGTGAACCTGACTCCTGAAAGTATCTAAGTAGGGACAAGACCAGAACATACAGTATATGATAAGTCTCCTCTGCCCCGGTTACATCTCCAACAGGCTCTTCTGGTTGTGACACACAGCTTGCCTTTAACATTTTCATTTAAGGTTGACTGCTTTTTATTTTCATTATACAGGTATATTTATTTTGAATTGCTCAGATCTGTGGCAGGATTTCATTTACGAAATTTACAAAATTACACCTGCTAAAACTTATCAAGATGAATTCACAGGCAGACACCTCGAGAACCTGTGTTGGCAGACTTTAAAGCCTCGTACACACGATCGGATTTTCCGCAGACAAAGCCTCAGACTTTTGTCATAAGGACGTTGGCCAGGAACTTGTCTTGAATACAAACGGCACACAATTGTCGACCAAAAAACATGAACGTAGTTACGTACTACGTGGTTTTTCAGCTCTTTAGTGCCACCCTTTGGGCACCTTCTGCTAATGTTGTGTTTGGTGAGCATTGCTTCCGAGCATGCATGTTTGTACTTTGGACTTTTGTCCAACGGACTTGTGTACACATGATCGGAAAATCCGACAACAGACCGCTGTCCACAGAAAATTTTAAAGCCTGCCATCCAATATTTGTCCGCGGAAAATCTGACAATTGTCCGATAGAGCGTACAATCGGTCGGATTTTCCACCAACAGGTTGTCAACACACAATTCCCATCGGAAAATCCGATTGTGTGTACGAGGTTTAAGGCTTGTGTTCATGACATCAGTTTGAGATAAAAAAGAGCATTCCAAATTCATTGACAGGTGCATTTGCTTTCAGTTGACCTCCTTATGATTGCATTAGGCCTGCTTCAAGTGGGTTTTATTTTTCAATAGAACTTTATAGTAATGCAAAATCCATCTGAGGGAAACAAATGCCCATTGCAACACTGAAATAAATGAACTTTTTTAATGTATTCAGAGACGGGCAACTACTTTACAAATAAAACCTTTTAGGCTAGGTTCACATGTGTGTGGTTTGTGTGTACCGCATTTCCCGTAGGCACAGCAGTCATTTGAATGGGCTGCTGTACCTGTGGAAAATGCAGGAAAAGGGTCTGCACACCTTTCCAAAATCACAGCCACATGAAAGCCACATAGTTTTGCACCTTGTGATTTAATGTACCTGAAAAACACGCTACATTTTCAAATTTGTGGGAGTATTCATGGAGTATTCATGGAGTATTCATGGAGTATTAATGGAACCCCCCGCGTGTCTGCTAAACAGCAACGCGTTTTGCCTATGGATGCGGGAACTTGTGCGATTTACACACATTCCCACACCTGCATAAGTATGAACCTAGCCTAACTCTACCATTTTTTTTGTTTTTGTTTTTTTTGTTTTTTTTATTGGAAAAAAAATTCAAATACAAAACTCACCCTCATTGGTGTAAACATTCAAACATTCATATTTCCATTTTTATTTATTTTTTCCTATTACCTATTTCCCGTTACCCTTTCCCCCCCCCCCCCCGGCCCCTCCCCTGATCTGCCCATCTCTCTACCTCCTTTTATTTTATCATCTGTCTAATTCAGTCATTCCCTGTACGAATCTATCTGACAATTTGAAGACTCTCCATTTCTCCCATTTGTTCTTATATCTTTCATCTCCTCCCTGCTCTCCACGGCCTAGGTATTCCATTTCGGCTACGTAGTCAACTCGTTGTATCCACTCTTTTATAGTCGGTTTTGTTATTTCTAACCATTTTTTCGGGATTAATCCCTTTGCCGCGTTAAGGTTCTTTTATACAGTTTTTTTTTATGTTTGTTCCATGGAACAAGCATATTCAGGGGTCTTGTGGGATCTTCTCGCCGGTTATATCTTTTATGTAATCTATAATTTCCTCCCAGTACTCTTTTATTTTTGGGCACTCCCACCATATATGCTTTGTTGTTCCCTTTTGTCTACATTTTCTCCAACATAGCGGGGAGTTGTTTGAATGGATTTTATTCATTCTCTCTGGGGTCAAATGCCAGCGTAACATACACTTATAATTTGCTTCAATAGTCATTATATCGGTTGCGCTATTGAATACAGCCCTTATCATTTGTGATTCCTCAAGCTTTTTACCCATGTCCTGTCCCCATTTTTCTATACATACTAGTCTTCCCTGTGTTTCTAATTCTGTTAAAATTTCATAAGTTTGTGATATACCATGTTTCAAAGGCCTGTCCATATTACAGAGTTTTTCCATGGGATTTAGTGTCTTTTCGTCTCTAATTGGTAGTGGAAGGGTGCTTACTAAATGTGTTAATTGAAGATATTCCCATTCACTAAGCTGCTGATCACTGTGTAACGTTTTTATCTCTTGTCTTGTCTTTATTTTGCCCCGTGTCATTATATCCTTTAATTGTGTGGATCCCAATTGCTTCCCTAACCGTGTCCCGTTTCCTGGTATAAAAAAATTAGTGCCTGCTAGTGGGATTAATGGTGAACTATATTTCCATTTTTCATGCCGGTGAGTCGTATCCCATATTTTAAATACGTTTTTAGTTATACTATGTGTTTCTGTGTCTAGTGTTCTTAATTTTGGCAGTATACAAATGTTTTTATGTAGGAATGTCTTGCTTAATATATCCTCCATTTGTATCCATTTCTTTTTGGTGTATGGATTTGCCCATTCTGCCAGCCTAGCTATTATGACCGCTTTATAATATCTCTGTACGTCTGGAAGTGCCAACCCCCCGTTTTTTTTTTTCCGACTTAAGAGTGCGTAGTTTACTCTGGCCTTTTTTCCCTGCCAAATATATTTCGAAATTATAGTTTTAATCACCTTGAAAAAACTTTGTGGTATTTCTATTGGGAGCATTTGGAATTTATAGGTTATTTTTGGCAGAATCATCATTTTTAGAACGTTGACCCTTCCTATCCAAGAAATAGGTCTCCTCTCCATGTTTTTCATTTCAAGTTTAATCTCATTTATTAAGGGGATGAAGTTGACTAAATATAGTTTATCTTATGCTGGTGTTATTTGTATCCCTAGATATGTTAGTGCTTTTGTCTCCCAGGTGAATGGGAATTCTTTCTGTAGTCCTTTTTCCTCTTTTTTGTCTACTCCTAGGTTTAAGATTACGTTTTTTTTAGGGTTGATTTTAAAGTTCGAAAGCTCTCCATATTCTTTTATTTCTCTAATTACGTTAGGCAGTGATATCCTAGGCTTAGTTAGGTATAGGAGTATGTCGTTTGCATACGCTGCCACCTTGTGCTCTTCCTCGCCCACTCTAACCCCCCATATATCTGGGTTATTACGTATTTTTGCCAATAACGGTTCTAATGAAATAACATATAGGAGAGGTGAGAGCGGACATCCCTGTCTTGTTCCATTGAACATCTCGAACACAGACGACACTCTCCCATTTACCTTGACCCTAGCAGTAGGGTGACTGTATAAGTTGTTTACCCATCTCATAAATCTGGGCCCCATGCCTATACTTCGGAGTGTTTCCATCATAAACCCCCAGTCAACTCGGTCAAATGCCTTTTCAGCATCAATTGACATGAGTACGACTGGGGGTTTTCTATCTTTGCCTTTACGCATCAACAACACCGTCCTTATGCTATTATCTCTTCCCTCTCTTCCTGTTACGAAACCCGTTTGGTCCACGTTTATCAGTTCCGGCATTAGGTTTTTTAATCTCGTTGCCAATATTTTTGCATATAGTTTAATGTCTGCATTTAGCAGAGCTATAGGTCTATAATTGGAACAAATGGTCCCATCCTTTCCTGGTTTTGGTATTACAAGGAGTGACTCTTTTCTTATTTCTTCTTCTTCTTCTCCTATTTTATTCAAATAATTGCATAGCTCCGGCACTAAAATTTCTTTAAATCTCTTATAGTATTTAATCGAGAACCAATCCGGACCTGAGCTTTTTCCCCCTGGCGTTTCTTAGAGAGCTTTGTTTATTTTTTCCTGGGTAATTGGATCCTCTAGGGACTCAGCACTATCTAGGGGGATCTTTGGAAGGTTAGCTTCCTGTAGATATTCTTGTATTTTAATTTTTCTGCTTTCCTCTTCCTGTCTTGTCTCATTAGTTCTAATTGTATATAGCGTACTATAGTATGTCTTAAAGACGTTGGCGATTTCAGAAGTTTTACATTTCATCTCTCCTATCTTGTTCTTTATCTTTTCTATATAGTGAAAGGTTTTTTTTACTTTCGCTAGTCTTGCCAAATATTTCCCCGGCTTATTTCCCCATTTGTATCTCTCTTTTGCTACGTTGTTAAATATTTTTCTTGTTTCCTGTTCCATTAGGTCTCTAAGTTGGCCTCTCTTGATTACTATCTTTTGGTGCGTTTCTCTTCCTTGATATGTTTTATGTTTTTGTTCCAAATCCTGTAATTCCTTTATTGTATTTTTCATTGACAATTCTCTCTCCTTCTTTTTTCCCGCCCCAATGGAAATCAATTTACCACCTGATGTAAGACTTGTGGGCTTCCCATATTGTTGCTGAACTCACTTCTGGTGTATTGTTTGTCCTGAAATATTGTTTGATTTCCCTCGTTATTATTTTACCTACTTCTAGGTCTTCTATCAGGTCTTCGTTTAAATTCCATGTCCCCATTCTTTGTTCTGTTTCTTTAAATCGTATTTTAATTATTACTGGGGCATGGTCTGAAATTGATGTTATACCAATTGAGGTTTCAACTACATATTCCAGGACTCCGTGATCTACCAGCATGTAGTCAAATGTCGAATACGTGTTGTGCACCGATGAATGGTAGGTGTAATCCTTTGTACCTGGATGTGTTATTCTCCACGGATCAACCAATTGCTCTTAACCAATTTTAACTGTTTTGTGTCTCGCATCGATGTACTAGACGTATTATCGAGTTTGTGATCCATTGAGAAGTTAAAATCTCCGGCCAGTATCACATACCCTTGTTTAAAATCCATTAGGGCGTTCAGGATTCCCTTCAAATATTTTTTAGGATGTCTGTTGGGACAGTATACATTTGCTAAGGTGTATTTTTTCCCCTGAAGTATCCCTTTCAAGAACAGGTAACGACCTTCCGGATCTACTCTCCTCTCTTCCACAGTGAAACTAATGTTTTTCCCCACCCCTATGGCTACTCCCTTTGCTCTTTTATTTGGGGAATCTCCATAGTACCAGGTTGGGATCGCCCGTGAATATAATTTTGTGTTAGAGTCCAACGCTATGTGAGTCTCCTGTAAAAAAATTATTTCTGCTGAATACCTTTCCATCTCCCTTAATACCACGTGTCTTTTTTTCTGGAGAGTTGAGTCCTCTAACATTGTATGTGATAAAATTTACGTCAGTCATATGATTTCTTTTTCCTTGTTCTCACGCTTCTTACTCCTACAGGTGTTTTTTTGTTCTGAGATGTGCAGATCATAATCCCCTTCTCTTTTCCCCCCTCCCCCTCTCTCCCGTCCCTCCCTCCCCCTCCTCTCCCCCCTCTTCTCCCACCTCATAATTCCCCCTCCCTCTCCTCCCCTCCCTCTTTTCTCCTTCCCTCCCCCCTCCTCCACACTTGTTGGGACCTAGACCTCATGGTCTTGGTGCAGGATTTTCCCTCTAAGAGCCCCTGTAGGCCCTCTGCACTCCTTGGCTTGAGGTGGAGTTCTGTTTGGCACCATCAGTCCCCACTCCCCCTCTATTAGGGGGACGGTGCCAGAGCAGTCAATGAGTCCGGGTCTCCGTATCCCTCTCCATATCTCTTTTTTTTTATCTCAATTCACCGTCCTCACCCCAACCCCCCCCAAAGAAACAAAAACAAAGACAAAAAAAAAAGAAAGGAGAGAAAAGGAGAAAAGAGAGTACCACGTCAGACTGTACTGATATTGGTTCCTAGTATTGGTGGCCAGCAATGGTCTTAGTAGTTAATTATAATTTTCTTTCTCTCTTTCTCTTCTCTCCTCCCTCTCTCTCCCTCCCCCTGTCCGTACATCCACCATCTCCACTATCTCCTCCCATTACCCTCTATGCATATCTGCTTATTCTATTTGGATATTTCTGGAGTTGGGATTTCTAGCTTTCTACAAAATTCAGGTATCTCTTCTATGAATCTCAATCTTACCGAGATGCCATTTTTCCTCCCAATCAGACATGCTGGGAAGCCCCAGTTTTACTGTATCTCGTGTTCCTGCAGGACCTTCAATAATGGTTTTAAGTTCCTTCTTCTTTTTAGTGTTTCTTGGGAAAGGTCCTGGAAGATTTGGATGTGATTTTCTTATAATTTTATTGGTGGCTTTCCCCTCAGGCTTCTCTATAGATGATTTTTTTCCTCCCAGCTTTAAAACCGCACAATGTCTCTCGGGCTTTCCTGCGATATTTCTTTTGGTCTTCTTATTCTGTACGCTCTCTCGATTCTTATTGGGGATGTTATTTCTCTATCTAGTACTGGGTTGCAAATTTTCATTATTATTTAAGGTTCTCTGATTGGGATATTTCGGGTACTCCTCGAATTCTTATGTTCTTCCTTCTATCTCTGTTCTCTTGATCTTCCAATTTGCATGCTTGTTCCTGCTGTTCTTTTCTTATTGATCTTATTTATCCCTCCAGTTTTTTATAGTAATTTCATTACAGTAATTTTTTTTTTCCACTTCCTCCACTCTTTCACGGATATACCCCATATTTTCCTGTATTATCTCCATCTGCGATTTTAGCGCTTTTTCCAGGGCCGCAAACATGCCTTCTATTTCTATTTTTGTAGGTAATAGCGCCTTGTTTTGTTGTTCCTCCTCTTGTCCCTGCCCTGACTCCACTTCAGCATCTTGTTCTAATCTGGACTCTGATAGGGTATCAGTCTCAGTAGAATTTTTACTTTGGGCTTTTTTCTTTTCCTTCTTCTTTTCCTTATTATCCGTCTGATTGCTTTTGCCTCCCTGCTGCTTTTCCGCCGCCTGTTTGTCTCCATTTCCACTATGGGTTACGTATTTATTCATTGGGCCCGGGCTTGGGATCAGACTTGGACGTGGGGATTTTGTGGTTGCCCCCCCTCTTGCTCCTTTTCCCCTTGTACTCATGCTTCCCTTTCCTCCTCTAATATTTCAGGGTAGAATGCCTAGCGTGCGAGGAGGAGGGCGAGGGCGAAACTGTACCTCTTTCTATTAATCAGATATGCCCATCTTACTCCCCTTGCAGTTCCTCTATTTCCAAACTAAAAACCGCACAACTAGCACCGCCCGAACCAATAAATATCAGGTAAATACCGACATTGTTAGGAAAAACTGTGAAGGAAGACAACAAACACAAAAAAAAAGAAAAGAAAAAAAAACATTATGTCAGTTTTCTGAATTCTCGGTACTGCGCTGTAGAAACAAAGGTCCTAGTATTAAGGGACATACTGCTTCCACCATTCAAATTCAGTTCAGCACAAAGATGCAAACTCCAACGTTTGTACTAGTTCCCCTTTTTTTTTAAGATGCTTCCAACTTACATATAATTCAGCAGTATTCAGCAGTATTTCTCATTTCTAGTGCACAGTTCAACTTCAGCCATTTTTTTTTTTAGGAGAGAAACAGACAATCTAAGCAGCCATTATTCGTAAGTTTTAGGATGCTTTCTGGAAGTATAACAGTTTCTTTGAAAGTCCACATTCCTTATATGAGCCCAGAGAAAATGGGTTTACTCACGTGTCTTCAGTGCGTTTTCCTGTACTAACCGCAGTTCATTTTGGCACAGTGTGGGGAAGTCTTGCTGTTTGGTGGAGGAGAGTGGAGGTGAGTGGGGGGGTCCCGTGATGTAACTGCGTCGTCTCCAGCTTCCCTGCGGCTCCTCCGCAATCACATGTGGGGTTGCCGCTCTGTACGTCTCCGCCCCCGGTTTCCCAGGATCCACAGCGCGGGTTGCTCGGCCAGTCTGTTTGGCTGGCTGCTCCGGAGCATAGGGGGGGGGGGGACGAGCGCGCTGTGTGACTGGAGGAGATAGGCGTGCTGCGAGGCAGGGTGCTTTCAGACTCCGGCTCGGCTAATCATTTCCCAGAGAGGGATCTGGAGACCCGGCATCTCACCTACGTGCTCCAGCAAGCCGTCAGCGCCATTACTAGGCTCCTCCCTCAACCTCTTTTTTTCCGATTCACCAGCTCTACCATTTTTTATATGTGTTTCGAAAATAGTTATCATGAGTAGGGATGAGCTTCGTGTTCGAGTCGAACGTACGTTCGACTCGAACATCGGCTGTTCGATCGTTCAACGAAGATCGAACGATTTGGGCCGTTCGCGCCAAATTCGAGTGACGCGAACGGCCCACAATGCACTACGCCATCGCAGTGTCATCCAGGCGCTGTGATTGGCCAAGCATGCACTGTGACCCCGCATGCTTGGCCAATCACAGCGCCGGCAGCGAGGAGAGCAATGATTGGCCACAGGCAGGATGCCTGTGGCCAATTATTCTTGAGGGGGTTTAGTACACGCCCCACACTATAAAAGGCCGCCAGCGCGGCGGCCTTGTGTAGTGTGTTCCGGAGCAGGGAAAGAGAAGCATAGGCAGGGACAGTGTCATTTTTTTTCCTTTACTAATCCTGGATTCCTTGTGTTTAGGGACAAATAAGGATAGGTAGGGAGAGTGTCAGTGTGTTATTCTGTGCTAAACCTTGTTTGTAGGGACAGAGAGGTACAGTGAGGGAAAGTGTCAGTGTGTTATTCTGTGCTAAACCTTGTTTGTAGGGACAGAGAGGTACAGTGAGTGAAACTGACAGTGTGCTATTCTGTTCTAAACCAATCTTGCTGAACCATATTTGAAATCCTTGAGTTTAGGGACAGAGAGGTACAGTGAGGGAAAGTGTCAGTGTGCTATTCTGTGCTAAAGCTTGTTTGTAGGGACAGAGAAGGACAGTGAGGGAAACTGACAGTGTGCTATTCTGTTCTAAACCAATCTTGCTGAACCATATTTGAAATCCTTGAGTTTAGGGACAGAGAAGGACACTCGTGGAAACTATCAGTGTGCTATTCTGTTTCTGTGCTAAATCTTGTTTGTAGGGACAGAGAGGTAACAGTGAGTGAAACTGACAGTGTGCTATTCTGTTCTAAACCAATCTTGCTGAACCATATTTGAAATCCTTGAGTTTAGGGACAGAGAAGGACACTCGTGGAAACTATCAGTGTGCTATTCTGTGCTAAATCTTGTTTGTAGGGACAGAGAGGTACAGTGAGTGAAACTGACAGTGTGCTATTCTGTTCTAAACCAATCTTGCTGAACCATATTTGAAATCCTTGAGTTTAGGGACAGAGAGGTACAGTGAGGGAAAGTGTCAGTGTGCTATTCTGTGCTAAATCTTGTTTGTAGGGACAGAGTAGGACAGTGAGTGAAACTGACAGTGTGCTATTCTGTTCTAAACCAATCTTGCTGAACCATATTTGAAATCCTTGAGTTTAGGGACAGAGAAGGACACTCGTGGAAACTATCAGTGTGCTATTCTGTGCTAAATCTTGTTTGTAGGGACAGAGTAGGACAGTGAGTGAAACTGACAGTGTGCTATTCTGTTCTAAACCAATCTTGCTGAACCATATTTGAAATCCTTGAGTTTAGGGACAGAGAAGGACACTCGTGGAAACTATCAGTGTGCTATTCTGTGCTAAATCTTGTTTGTAGGGACAGAGTAGGACAGTGAGTGAAACTGACAGTGTGCTATTCTGTGCTAAACCAATCTTGCTGAAGCATATTGCAAATCCTTGTGTTTAGGGACAGAGAAGGATAGGCAGGGGACAGTGTCAGTGTCATTGTTGCTTAGCCTCCTGCACAGTATACACCTGAAGGTAGCCCTTATTGCTGTTTTTCCCATCTCCCTGCAGGCCATCCATTAAAATGTCTGGAAGGCAAACAAGGAGAGGCAGACAGTCAGGAGGCAAAAAAAGAGGGCAAGCAGGCTCTGTGTCTGGGGGCAACAGTGCTGGTCGTGGACGCGGTGCATTGTCATCAGCACATGGCCATGGGACACGCTTGTCCTTCTTTTCGGCAGCTGGACATGTTGAGCCACATCATGCCGAAGACTTGGTAGAGTGGATGACCAAGCCCACCTCATCCTCCCCATCCTCTCTCACCCAGGCTCAGGGTACTGGCAAAGCAGCTGCCAAAGCGTCCTCTTCTCTGGTATCATTATCTTCATTAGTCAATCCTTCCCTAGACCCACCATGTCCTCCTCCTGAGGAGTCCCCCGAACTGTTTGAGCACAGTGTTGGGTACATGCTCCAGGAGGATGCCCAGCGTTTCGAAGGATCTGATGATGATACCCAGATAGAGGAAGGCAGTAGCGTGAGAGCAGAGAGAGGGGATGCTCAAGAAGGACACCAATCTGGCAGTCATGCTCCAGCAGCTGCAGCATACTGCCAGATTGGCTCCAGTGATGAGGAGGGAGGGGATGATGAGGTCACTGACTCCACGTGGGTGCCTAATAGGAGAGAGGAGGAGGAGGAGGATGAGGAGGAGGCACATCTCCAACGAGGCAGGATGCCCTTGGGTGGCCAGCGTATGGGCAGCACACCGACGGAATCACACCGCAGAGCTCCGCCTGTGCAGGGCGCTGCCTCTGCCCGTCATTCAAAAAGTTCTTTGGTGTGGGCCTTTTTTGAGGCGAGTGCATCAGATCGCACAGCTGCTGTTTGCAACATATGTCTCAAGCGTATATCGCGTGGCCAAAACATCAGCCGCTTGGGCACCACATGCTTGATCAGACATATGTTGACCTGCCATGCAGCTCGTTGGCAAGCCTACCTTAAAGACCCACACCAAAGAACAAAGCTGACCTCTTCTTGCACCGCATCATCTGGGATCTCCAACCCCACTATACCTTCAGTCCTCTCTGAAACCTGCTCTGAGAGGAATGAAGGTGTAGAATTAGGTGTGTCACAGCCAAGTACTTGCGGGCACTCTGCTAGCAGTACACCAACGTCCGATTCTAGCAGGCAAATTTCCCTGCCGCAGCTGCTGGACCGTCGAAAGAAGTTCACTCCCAGCCATCCACATGCCCAGCGGTTGAATGCTAGCTTGGCTAAATTGCTAGCGCTTCAACTGCTGCCTTTTCAGTTGGTAGACTCGGCCCCCTTCCGTGAGTTTGTGCAATGTGCGGTTCCTCAGTGGCAGGTTCCCAAACGCCACTTTTTCTCACGGAAGGCGATTCCGGCTCTCTACAAGCATGTGGAAGGCAATGTCTTGGCCTCGCTGGACAGGGCGGTCAGCGGTAAGGTGCATATTACCGCTGACTCATGGTCCAGCAGGCATGGACAGGGACGTTACCTTTCTTTCACGGCCCATTGGGTCACTCTTTTGGCAGCTGGGAAGGATGCAGGACAAGGTGCAGTAGTGTTGGAGGTTGTTCCACCGCCACGCCTCCAAAATGCTACTACTGGTTGTGACACACCTCTCTCCTCCACCCCCTCCTCTTCTTCTTCCTCCATGGCCTCTTCCTGTGGTTTGTCCTCGGAACCAGCGGTGCTCCGTAGGTGTTCAAGGGGCTACGCAAGTACGCAGGCAAAAAGATGCCATGCCGTGCTTGCGCTGGTGTGTTTGGGGGACAGGAGCCACACTGGGGCAGAGGTCCTCTCTGCTCTGCAGGGGCAGGCCGAGAGGTGGTTGACGCCACGCCAGCTTAAGCCAGGAATGGTGGTTTGCGACAATGGCACCAACCTCCTCTCCGCCCTCCGACAGGGACAACTGACCCATGTGCCCTGTATGGCTCATGTCCTTAACCTGGTGGTGCAGCGGTTCTTGGGCAGGTACCTGGGCTTACAGGATGTCCTGAGGCAGGCCAGGAAAGTCTGTGTTCATTTCCGCAGATCTTATAATGCCAGTGCTCGCCTGGCTGAGCTGCAAAAGGAATTGAACCTGCCCAAGAACCGCCTTATATGTGACATGCCCACCAGGTGGAACTCAACGTTGGCCATGCTGCAGCGGCTGCACACGCAGCAGAGGGCCATCAATGAGTACCTGTGCGACTACGGCACCAGGACAGGGTCAGGGGAGCTCGGGTTTTTTTCACCACGCCAGTGGGGCATGATCAGGGATGCATGCACTGTCCTGGCACCATTTGAGGAGGCCACGAGGATGGTGAGCAGTGACAGTGCATGCATCAGTGACACTGTACCTCTTGTCCACCTGTTGGAGCACACGCTGCGTGGAATAATGGACAGGGCACTTGAGGCAGAACAGAGGCAGGAAGAGGAGGACTTCCTTGCCTCTCAAGGCCCCCTTTACCCTGACAGTGTTCCTTCTGTCCCACCCATCGCACAGGAAGAGGAGGAGGAGGATTGTGTCAGCATGGAGGTGGAGGCTGGCACTCAGCATCATCAGCAGCAGTCTTTTAGGGATGATTTACAGTCCCAAGAAACCAGTGGACTTGTACGTGGCTGGGAGGAGGTGGCTGCGGATCATGACGTCCTTAGTGACCCAGAGGACTCCGGACTGAATGCCTCAGCTAACCTACGCTGCATGGCCTCCCTGATCCTGCAAAGTCTGCGGAAGGATCCTCGTATTCTTCGGATCAAGGAGAGGGACCATTACTGGCTGGCCACTCTCCTTGATCCACGGTACAAGGGTAAGGTTGCAGACCTTATCTTACCGTCGCAGAGGGAGCATAGGATGAGACAACTCCGGGAGGCCTTGCAGAAAGGTCTGTGCAACGCGTTCCCAGAGACTGGGAGGTTACAAACTCCTGGTCCTGGACAACGAGTTGCTGAGGCTTCGGGCAGTCAAAGAAGGAGCGGTGGGGAAGGTGGCCGTCTGACCGATGCGTTCAGACAATTCTTTAGTCCGCAGCCCCAAAGTATGATCGTTTCCAGCAACCATCGCCAGCGTCTGATATACATGGTGCAGGAATACCTAGGGGCAAGGTCAGACTTGGACACCTTCCCCACCGAAAATCCTCTGGCTTACTGGGTCTTGAGGATGGATCACTGGCCAGAGCTTGCACAGTATGCAATTGAGCTACTGGCCTGTCCTGCATCCAGCGTTCTTTCAGAACGCACATTCAGTGCTGCTGGAGGATTTGTCACGGATCACAGGGTGCGCCTGTCCACCGACTCGGTTGATCGACTGACTTTCATCAAGATGAACCAGTCTTGGATCACCACCAGCTACCACACACCTGATGCTGATATAACAGACTAATTGATTTTAAAATGTCACATCCCTTCAAGACTGATGCTGATGCTGAGTTCCTGTGCTGTTATGTTGACTAGCTATCCTCCTCCTCCTCCTCAATGATCCGATTAATGATGATAGCTTGGAAGATCATTTTGGTTTATGGGTGCCGCCACCAGTGGCTAAGGCCCAATTTTTCAGCCCCTGTTTAACAGGGGCGTGTAATTACAATTTTTGATGCAATACTTTGCAACAGGCCTCATTGCTGTGCTCCAAGTACAGTATCTGTGAGGGGTTGCAGTGTTGTGCCACCAGTGCCTAAGGCCCAATTTTTCAGCCCCTGTTCAACAGGGGCATGCAATTATAATTATTGATCTAATAATTCACAGCAGGGCCCATTGCTGCGCCCACCAAGAGTAACTGTCAGGCCTTACAGTGTTGTGTCAACACCACCACCACCACGACCACCAAAGGCCCAATTTTTCAGCCCCTGTTCAACAGGGGCATGCAATTATAATTATTGATCTAATAATTCACAGCAGGGCCCATTGCTGCGCCCACCAAGAGTAACTGTCAGGCCTTACAGTGTTGTGTCAACACCACCACCACCACCAAAGGCCCAATTTTTCAGCCCCTGTTCAACAGGGGCATGCAATTATAATTATTGATCTAATAATTCACAGCAGGGCCCATTGCTGTGCCCACCAAGAGTAACTGTCAGGCCTTACAGTGTTGTGTCAACACCACCACCACCACCACCACCAAAGGCCCAATTTTTCAGCCCCTGTTCAACAGGGGCATGCAATTATAATTATTGATCTAATAATTCACAGCAGGGCCCATTGCTGCGCCCACCAAGAGTAACTGTCAGGCCTTACAGTGTTGTGTCAACACCACCACCACCACCACCACCACCAAAGGCCCAATTTTTCAGCCCCTGTTCAACAGGGGCATGCAATTATAATTATTGATCTAATAATTCACAGCAGGGTCTATTGCTGCGCCCACCAAGAGTAACTGTCAGGCCTTACAGTGTTGTGTCAACACCACCACCACCACCACCACCACCAAAGGCCCAATTTTTCAGCCCCTGTTCAACAGGGGCATGCAATTAAAATTATTGATCTAATAATTCACAGCAGGGCCCATTGCTGCGCCCACCAAGAGTAACTGTCAGGCCTTACAGTGTTGTGGCACCAGCACCACCATCAAAGGCCCAATTTTTACTACCACTGTTCAACAATTATATGTTATTACAATTCCTGATATAATAGTTGACAGCAGGGCGTTCCAGCACCCACCAAGAGTAACTGTGAGTGCTTACAGTGTTGTGCCAACACCAACACCTAAGGGGCCAATTTCTGCAGAGTATATACGGCAGGTCCCTACTTTCAAACATCCAACTTACAAACGACTACTACTTGCAAACGGAAGAAGACAACAGGAAGTGAGAGGAAATCTACCCCTTGGAAGGAAAATTCTCTCCTGTAAGAATTAATATGGGAGAAAGGTGTCTCCTCTCTACTGATGCTTTATCACCAATCCTTGTTTCAATAAAAACACCACATTTCAAAAACAGTTGTCATTGGGACGCAAAGTGAGGTGAAATGTTCTGAACAGGGGCACAGACAGCAAAAAAAATGTTACAGGGGTGATAACCCTTCCCTATGTTTTCCAAAAAGCTTAAAAATAGGTATTTGGCCTGAAGCTACACTTAAACAATGTAGCTGTTCAAAATTACAAACAGATTCTACATAAGAACAAACCTACAGTCCCTGTCTTGTATGCACCGCCTGTATACGGCTGTTCAGAGTATATAGGGCCTTTTTTATTTTGTGTGCGGGGTTCCCCTTAATATCCATACAAGACCCAAAGGGGCTGGTAATGGGCTGGGGTAGGGGGGGGGGGGGGGTTGATGGGGTAGCTATGCCATTTTTCTTAAAGATTTTCATCCATATTACCGGGACAAGACATTACATTAAAGCCGCAAGCAGTTTTAAATGGCTTTTTTTCCTTTAGAAATGTTATTTTGTGCAGGGACAGTTCTAAACACGGGAAACACGTGGCACTTCACAGGCATACTTTAGACACCCCCCAGGTACAATATTTAAAGGAATATTTGACTTTTTTTTTTTCACTTTATGCATCATTAAAATGACTGCTCCCGGAAAACGTCCGTTTTTAACACTTCTTTTTGCATTGATACATGTCCCCTGGTGCAGAATGCGGGTTCCCAAACTCTGTTTAGGACAATAACATGGATAATAGTCGTTATAATTAGCACTTTAGAATCCGAACGTTCGCATCCATTGTATTTAATAGGGTTCTAATGTTCGTGCGAACTTTCGGTCCGTTCGTGGGTTCTGGTGCGAACCGAACCCGGGGGTGTTCGGCTCATCACTAATCATGAGGCCAGGTCAATGTAAATATTGTTTTACTTACATTTAGCCTGTGTGCACTACAGTTCTTATGGTACTATACTGGTCTGCAGATTATTAATGAGAAAATAGAAGGCATGAGGGATTCCTATTTTGCTTTTCATATTTCACTTTTCTGGAATAAAATTTGATATTTGCAGGAGCTGCCTTTTCCTGCAGTTTGTGATCTGTTTCTGTAGTGATTTCATGAGTGTAATGCAGTATGGAAATCATCAAAGTCAATTTTATACCACCCTAATGACAGCTCTCAAATCACTGGGAAAGAAATGCTGAGGAACGTTATTTGCAAAGTTGATTGGTATCCCTTGATATAAAAAAAAAATATGTGTTTTACAAGTACAGATATTCCTTAAGCATTATTAATCTTTTGTAAGCCTTTGTAAGATCTTTTTTGTTAGGCAATGTCCTAAGACAGTTGAAGAATCAGGAACAAAATAAGGAGTGGGTAAATCAAAGCTACAGTTGATTATAAGATTAAATTAAAGCAGTTTGCATCACAGCTAGGGTGGACATAATCAGTCCAGCGCTTCTAGGATCTGCAGACAGTTTGAGTTGAGTTTTAGATTTGAGAAATGTAGTGGAAGTTGAAATATAGAGAAAAGCATATGAGGATTAATAAAGGGGAAAACCAATTTTTTTATGTATAATCAGCACATTTTCCAAAATTTCATTATACAAGTTCTTAGTGTTGTTACGCTAGCTGTGCCAATATAAATGTTAACAGTGATATGCAACAGTTTCTATTAATGTCCAATAACATGCTCCAAATTAGCCAAGCACTCACACATGTTCTAAGCCAAGGGTCCTCAAACTTTTTTAAACAGGGGGCCAGTTCATAGTCCCTCAGACTGTTAAAGAGGCAGTCCACGGGCCGGGTAAATCACACTGGCGGGCCAGATGCAGCCCACGGGCCGTAGTTTGAGGGCCCCTGTTCTAAGCCAATAATTGTTCTAAAATGTACAGCATTACCTCAGTGGAGTAAATACTGTAATGGAGAGGAGCAGACAATGTGGATCAGAACTGCAGGAGGGAGAGGCAACAAATTGTCACATGACATTTTTATTTATTTGGCTCATCAATTGCTAAATAAGTGAGCATATAGAAATTGGTGCATTTATCTCCATGCACCAATCTTTAGTAGTCCCTTTAGTGTACAAATTGTACACACTGTTTAAAGCCCATTTTAAACCCTCTAATTTATTACTGTAATGCAGTCAGATATGCCTCTTTTTGCAGTTTTTGTATCTGCTAAAGCCTGCCATGCATGGTTCGAAATTCGGGCAGTTCAGCAGGAACCGCCCAAATTTTTTATTTTTTTTTTGCAAAATCTTTTTTATTACATTTTTAAGTAGCATACAAAATTAGCCCACGCAGGGGTCGCCCAAATTTTGATCATGTGAGGGCACCCTGGTTGTATAGAAGTTGATCTATCGATTGATTTCTGTACAACCACAGAGAACACTCAAACCCTGTGGGTTGGATAATGTAACATCATTTGACTAACTTTGACTAATGGAGCCATATGATATAGGTGAATCACTCGGAGGAATCATTGCTGTGATACATAGGGCTTGATTTACTAAAATAAAAAAATGCTAAATCTTGTGCAGTTGTGCATGGTAGCCAATCAGCTTCTAACTTCAGCTTGTTCAGTTAAGCTTTTACAAAAAAAAAAACTGGAAGCTGATTGGTTTCTATGAAGAGCTACACCAGATTTTGCACTCTCCAGTTTTAGTAAATCAACCCCATTGTGTTTTTAATATTCAGCTTGAGCAGTTGAGTTCTGTAAACAATGTGCTTTTACATCAAAGAATGAGTTCTGTAAACAATAGGCTATCACAAAATAGAAACAGACTGAGAGACTGAAAAGCATGAAAAGGTATTTAAATCTCCACCTACACAGTGAGCAAATCCCCTCCTCCCTTTGACCCACCCCCTCTGTTTTTTTCCCCACTTCCTCTTCCTTCTTTTCAATATACTTTCTTTGCTTATGTTATCCTGTTATCGGGCTCACCACTCCATGATATCATCCTAGACATAGAGGTGGTTTTCCAAATGGACATCCATATATGTAGATGATATCTTCTCTATATTATAAATGGGAACCTATTGTTTTCTGTTCAGTAGACTTTTATTACCATACCTAACATGTATTTGGTAAGCTTTTGCTATTAGGATTTTTGTTCTTCCTCTCTCTGTGGTATAATTTGACCAAATTGTTATGATTTCAATATCAAAAATTAAAATGGATATTCTTCACCACATGACAACGGCAGCCAGAACAATAATAGCATGTAAATGGAGAGAAATGAAAAGCCCTACTAAAACAGAATGGTTATGTGAAATGAACGAAATAGAATATATGGAAAGACAAATAAGAGAAGAAGGTTTTATAAAGAATCAAATGCCAGAAATATGGCAAAATTAAGATGAATTTCGGTCCTCGACAAGTATGAAAGAATATCTATAAATGGAAGATGACAAATTAACCCCTTATGGGGACATAAAATAAAAGAGAAAAAAAGAGGGTATAGGGAGACATAAAGGGGGAGATAATGCTTTTTCTCCCCCCTTTTTTTGGGTGAATGGGTATGTTAGAGAATAGGAATATGTAAGTGTGAGTGGAGTAGTTATTTAAGAAAATAAGCTAATAATTACCAAGGTTCTTTTTAAATATACACTAAGAAGGAATAAATGCATATTGTAATGAATCTTGTATAATTGTAAACATGGTTTATAAACTAATAAAGAGAAATTGAAGACAAATTGTTATGATTTCTACAGATCTCACTGTAAGGCACCTCTATGTACAGATA
The DNA here is from genome assembly GCA_029206835.1 of Rana muscosa. Taxonomy (NCBI): domain Eukaryota; kingdom Metazoa; phylum Chordata; class Amphibia; order Anura; family Ranidae; genus Rana; species Rana muscosa. Next base: position 112,596,788 of record CM055118.1, read on the forward strand.
TGTCTGTTTTGCTGTTATGGATATGTTTGTACCTTTCTTCTCCATCATGGACATTTGTCTTTTGTACTTTATTATCTTCAAGACTTAATAAAATAGAGATTAAACATAAATCTCCACCTACAGGCTCAGAAGTAGAATGCAAAATAATAATATTCAATAGTTCACACTTATCTGATTTTTTTTATTTTTTTGTCATTTTTTTTTAGTCGTCACTGGAACAAATAAAGAAACCATATACAAAACCACAATTCACATGCTTCATGCAGATTTTAGTAAAATTGTTTAACAGAAAGTAAGTAAAAATAAGAAAATAATAGCAAAAATAACGTTTGATACAGTAGTAGCTCAAATTGTGTACTTACTAAAAATATACCATGGTGACCATTTAAATCTACTGGATCCTCACCTGCTTAGGTAAGTAGAACCCCAAACCAAAAGTACTGCACAGAGGAAACCAAAATTTGTTAGTAATTATAAGGCAAAGACTTGAAAGATTTTTTTTATTGTTGTTAATTACTTATTGAGTAGTCGCAGGCAAAATATTTTATTGGCCACTTCAGGCTATGTTGTCTGCCAAGTTCGTTGATTAAATAAAATTAACCATGCGTTAAAAAATATCCCCCCTTAAAATCAGAAACCAATCATTAATATATTCAGGTTCAAAACCTCTGCATCAATATTAGTGAATATTGTAGTATCTTTATAAAAACCAAGCTGTATTGGTCCTTTAAAAATAAAAATTATATTGTATTTTCTAAAAGTGCATTTTTTTGTCGTTATTGCTGTTTATCTTAATTTTTTTATGACCACAGATTTGTAGGCTTTTTTTTTTTTCTAAAAAACATATCTCCATTTGGGGCTTCGGCCTGTTATCCAGGCCTGCTCTTTCCCTACACAGAAGTCAAAAGAAAACAACAGGGGCTGCAAAAGGGTTGGTTGTGAAAATTTTAACTTGCCCAGAAAAGGGGCCTCAAAGGGCATATTTTAATATACATGTAAATCAGTTATTTCAACTTGATGTAAGTAACCTTATCTGTGAAAGTGAATGTTTTTAAAAATGTATTTTTTTTATTTAGAGAATAAACCACAAAGCCCCCTTTCACATTTGTGCGACCTGGCTGTGATTTCTGCAGCGATTTTGCCGTGACCTTAATGCGATTTTGTCGCCACTTTGACACGACTTGAAGCATGCCTGTGTAATCTTGAGGTCTATGGACCTCAAGTCACATCAAAGTTGGACCAAAGTAGTGCAGGGATTACTTTGAAGTCGCTGCGACTTGAAGTCGCACAGATATGAATGGTACTCATTGGAAATCATGGGGTACGACTTGTCATGTGACTTTGCAGTCCCAAGTCGCAGGGCATGTCGCAGAAGTGTGAAATGGGCCGTATGGCCAAACATTCGAAAAGGCATCACATTAAGCATATCACATAAGACAAACAAAATTCTACCCAATAAATTAATTTTATATATATTGTGACAGCAGGAAGGTAAAGTCACCTGGTTGCATCCAGGGGGGTAGATATATTTCGCCCAGATTCAGGCTTTACGCCGACTTATACAACTAGGTGGAGAGTTGTATAAGCCCAGCTAAGGCTAGTGGGCTCATGGATGACTCATACCTCTAGGGAGAGTGTGGGGCGTCGTACAGACAGGGAGTTGATGAGACCAGCTGAAGCTTGTCAGCTCATTTAGGCCTCTATAAGAACTCCCAGCTTCATTAGATGTTAGCTCATGCCTGGAACCAGACCTGTGTGGACTGTCTAGGGAGAGTGAACCCCTGTGCGGTGAGAAAAAGCCTGTGTGGCTATTTGCTTGGACATTTAAAACCAGGGACTTAGGGACTAGGACAGCACTAGGCTGATCCCAGTTGTTAGTTAGGAAACCTGTATGTTTACTCAGAGGTCAAGTTGACCAGGATTTATTTTATTTATGTTTCTTTTGCTTTGCTGTGTTTTGTCACTGTAAATAGAAAATAAACCGCACCTTTTTGATTTTGAAAACCACAACCTCCGTTTGCTGGGCCTGTTTTTGTGTGGGGAGCCCATCCCGGGGGTCACACACACCCGCTGCCGAGCTAACCCCCTCACAGTTGGTGGAGAATGCGGGCAGTTTTTTTTTAAGCCAGCATGGAGGAGATACTGAAACAGCTGGCTCTAGCAAATGCCAATCAACAGCAGACAAATGCAGGTTTGCAAAGGAGCCTTGCAGCCCAGCAGCAAGCTCACCAACAGAGTCTGGAAGCTCAGCAACAAGCCCAGCAGCAATCTGAGGCCCGCTTCATAGACCTGTTACAGAAGCTAGAGCAGAGACTACAACAAATGGAAGCAGTAATGCAGCAACGTCGGCAGACCAGTGAGGAAAGCCGTCCCACTAATACCGCGTCCTTTGGGGTGAGTCGTTTATTGACAAAAATGACTGGAGAGGATGATCCAGAGGTATTTTTGACCACATTTGAAAGGACAGCTGAAAGAGAAAAGTGGCCTGAGGAGCAGTGGGCTGGACTGGTGGCTCCTCTGTTAACTGGTGAATCGCAGAAAGCTTACTATGACCTAGAGCCTAACCAAGCAAAAGACTATGTGATGCTAAAAGCTGAAATATTGGCAAGGCTGGGTGTCACCCAGGCTGTCCGGGCTCAGCGTGTGCATAACTGGACTTTCCAGCTTGGAAAACCCCCCAGGTCTCAAATGTATGATCTCATTCACCTGAGCAGAAAGTGGCTACAGCCAGAGACTTTGTCCGCACCAAAGATTGTGGAACGTGTTGTAATGGATCGGTTTTTGAGAGCTCTTCCTACTGCCATCCAAAAGTGGGTAAGCCATGGAGACCCAGAGACGGCCGATGGTCTTGTGGATCGTGTGGAGAAATACTTGGCTACAGAGAACCTGACGGCCTCTTCCAGAGACACTCGGACTTTCCACCCTAAGACCAGACCATCCCCAGGGGCGGATAAGAGGATTCCAAGGGGTGAGGGTGGAGAGAGTGAGAGGGTGGGAGCTCTACCCCAAGTTTGGCGAGAACAGCCTGGGAAATCAGCGGCTCAAGAGGCGGCAAGAAGGATCGTTTGCTACCGCTGCCGGCAAGCGGGACATATTGCAGCCAATTGCCCGGGTGTGGAGGAACCCATGCAGTGTGACTTTCTGACGGGCAGACGTCAGTCGCTGTGTGCGACAGTCGCATGCACTGCCATTCGAGGAACTGAGAAACATTTATGCAAAATGTGTGTTAATGGTAGAAATGTTGTGGTATTGCTGGATTCAGGTAGCCTTGTGACCCTGATAAAGGCTGAATTAGTTAAAACAGAGGTCTCTGGGAATAGCAAGGTAGCTGTTATTTGTGTGCATGGGGACACCCGAGAGTATCCAGTGACTACAGTGTGTTTCGAGACCCCCAAAGGTACCCTCTCTCATCCAGTGGGGTTAGTATCTCAATTACCGCATGATGCCATTGTGGGAAGGGATTTTCCGAAGTTCTGGGAACTGTGGGATGATCCTGAGCCCCCCCACTGGTGCCCCTATGTACCAGGAATGTGATAGCCAGAACTCCTCTGAGAGTGGTGAGGACTCTCCAGAATTTCCCTTGTCAGTATTGGCAGGGGAGACTCAAGAAACTGGAGAGGAGCCCACCTCCTCAGACGAAAACCTACCGTCTGTGGAGTTTTCTGATCTGGAGGTTCACAGGGAAAATTTTGCCACAGAACAGTTAAAAGACCCCGCCCTAATAAAGGCACGGGAAAACGTAGTGGAAATAGATGGCGAGTTAGTGAACCCAGATAATACCTGCACTTACCCATACTTCAGTGTAGAGAAGGACCTACTGTATCGGGTGGCAAAAAGGGCAGAAGAAACCGTTGAGCAGCTTGTGGTGCCCAAACCTTACAGGAAGTTGGTGTTGGAGTTGGCCCATGGGCACATTCTTGGAGGTCATCTGGGGACAGAGAAAACCCGAGAGAGGGTATTACAGAGATTCTATTGGCCTGGGGTGATGAAGGACATAGAAAATTATTGTTCCTCCTGCCCTGTGTGTCAGAGGTCGGCCCCGATGCCACATTTCCGTAGCCCGCTGGTCCCTCTACCTATCATTGAGGTCCCGTTTGAGAGAATCGCAATGGATTTGGTAGGTCCTATAATCAAGTCCGCTAGGGGGCACCAGTACATATTGGTTATAATGGACTATGCCACCCGTTATCCAGAAGCGATCCCTCTCAGAAATACCTTGGCCAAAACCATAGCCAAAGAGCTATCTCTTGTTTTTAGCCGGGTGGGTATTTGTAAAGAACTGCTTACGGACCAAGGTACACCCTTTATGTCCCGGGTTATGAAAGAGCTGTGTAAATTGTTCAAAGTGACGCAATTGCGTACATCTGTGTATCACCCCCAAACCGATGGGCTGGTTGAAAGATTCAACAAAACCCTAAAACAAATGTTGAAGAAAGTGGTGGATAGAGATGGAAAGGATTGGGACTGTCTACTTCCTTATTTGATGTTTGCTATTAGGGAGGTGCCCCAATCCTCTACGGGATTCTCCCCCTTTGAGTTACTGTATGGGAGACACCCAAGAGGGCTGTTGGATATTGCCAAGGAAACTTGGGAAAGTGAGAGTTCTCCCCACAGGAGTGTGATTGAGCATGTCGCCCTGATGCAAGACCGAATTGCACAGGTAATGCCCATCGTGAAGGAACATTTGGCCCAAGCGCAGTTAGCACAGCAGAGAGTGTACAACCGTGGAGCCAAGACCCGTACCTTTTCCCCGGGGGATAGGATACTGGTACTTGTCCCTACGGTTGAAAGTAAATTCCTTGCCAAATGGCAAGGCCCCTACGAGATAATGGAAAAAGTGAGCGAAGTGAATTACAAGGTCAGACAACCAGGAAGGCGAAAGCCCGAACAGATCTATCACGTTAATCTGTTGAAAGCCTGGAGGGATAGAGAGTCCCTAGTCGCAGACACTTGGTCACCAGCTCAAACTGGTTGTGTGATTCCTGAGGTTGGAATAGCAGCCACCTTGTCACAACCCCAACAACAGGAAGTTAAGGAGTTTGTGCTTCGCAACAAGGAGGTATTCTCTGAGCTGCCGGGACAAACATCTGGGGTAGAGCATGACATCATTACCCCGCCCGGTGAAAGGGTGAAGTTAAAACCCTATCGGATCCCAGAGGCCCGACGGGAGGCAATACGGGAGGAAGTACAGAAAATGCTGAACTTAGGGGTGATAGAGGAGTCCCAAAGTGATTGGTCTAGTCCCATTGTGTTGGTGCCTAAACCGGATGGGAGCTGGCGATTTTGTAACGATTTTCGTCAGTTGAACAAAGTTACAAAATTTGACACCTACCCCATGCCACGTATAGATGAGTTGATCGACCGGCTGGGAACAGCCCGATACATGACGACTCTTGACCTCACAAAAGGGTATTGGCAAATCCCCCTGGCCAAGTCGGCCAAAGAGAAAACCGCATTTGTAACCCCAGACGGGGCGTTCCAATATAAAAGAATGCCGTTCGGGTTACAGAATGCGCCGGCCACATTCCAGCGGAAAATGGACCAGATGCTGAGGCCCCATCGGAAGTATGCTGCGGCTTACCTGGATGACGTAATTGTCCATAGCACAGATTGGGCCTCACATCTGCCAAAAGTGCAAGCAGTCCTGGACTCTGTTCGGGAAGCGGGGTTTACGGCTAACCCCAAGAAGTGTACCATTGGGCAGGAGGAGGCCAAATATCTTGGGTACACCATTGGGAGGGGAGTAATAAAACCCCAACTCAACAAAGTCGAGGCCATCCAGAGTTGGCCACGTCCCAACAGCAAGAAGCAGGTACGAGCCTTTCTGGGAATCGCTGGGTATTATCGGCGATTCATTCCCCACTTTGCTTCTAAGGCTGTGCCCCTAACCAACCTGACGAAGGGGAAAGGGTCGGTCATGATTAAATGGACCCCCGAGGCTGAGGCAGCATTCCAATTCTTGAAACAAGCCTTATGTAGCCAGCCAGTGTTGTACTCACCCGACTTCTCTAAAGACTTTGTCGTACAAAGTGATGCGTCAGATGTGGGGTTAGGAGCAGTATTGTCCCAGGTCTGGAACGGGGAAGAGCACCCAGTCATTTACCTCAGCAGGAAGTTGAAGTCCCATGAGGTAAATTACGCCACCGTTGAAAAGGAGTGTTTAGCGGTGAAGTGGGCTCTAGATTCCCTTCGGTACTACCTGCTAGGTAGGCACTTTGACATGGTTACAGATCACGCTCCGTTAAAGTGGATGGCTCAAAACAAGGAAACAAATAGAAGAGTGAATAGGTGGTTCCTGGCCCTCCAGGAATTCAACTTCACAGTAAAGCATCGCCCTGGCGTTCAAATGGGGAATGTGGATGCTTTGTCTCGAGTACATGAATGCCTGATTGCTGGTGTTCCAACCCCGAGGTTAAAACAAGAGGGGGGGGTATGTGACAGCAGGAAGGTAAAGTCACCTGGTTGCATCCAGGGGGGTAGATATATTTCGCCCAGATTCAGGCTTTACGCCGACTTATACAACTAGGTGGAGAGTTGTATAAGCCCAGCTAAGGCTAGTGGGCTCATGGATGACTCATACCTCTAGGGAGAGTGTGGGGCGTCGTACAGACAGGGAGTTGATGAGACCAGCTGAAGCTTGTCAGCTCATTTAGGCCTCTATAAGAACTCCCAGCTTCATTAGATGTTAGCTCATGCCTGGAACCAGACCTGTGTGGACTGTCTAGGGAGAGTGAACCCCTGTGCGGTGAGAAAAAGCCTGTGTGGCTATTTGCTTGGACATTTAAAACCAGGGACTTAGGGACTAGGACAGCACTAGGCTGATCCCAGTTGTTAGTTAGGAAACCTGTATGTTTACTCAGAGGTCAAGTTGACCAGGATTTATTTTATTTATGTTTCTTTTGCTTTGCTGTGTTTTGTCACTGTAAATAGAAAATAAACCGCACCTTTTTGATTTTGAAAACCACAACCTCCGTTTGCTGGGCCTGTTTTTGTGTGGGGAGCCCATCCCGGGGGTCACACACACCCGCTGCCGAGCTAACCCCCTCACAGTTGGTGGAGAATGCGGGCAGTTTTTTTTTAAGCCAGCATGGAGGAGATACTGAAACAGCTGGCTCTAGCAAATGCCAATCAACAGCAGACAAATGCAGGTTTGCAAAGGAGCCTTGCAGCCCAGCAGCAAGCTCACCAACAGAGTCTGGAAGCTCAGCAACAAGCCCAGCAGCAATCTGAGGCCCGCTTCATAGACCTGTTACAGAAGCTAGAGCAGAGACTACAACAAATGGAAGCAGTAATGCAGCAACGTCGGCAGACCAGTGAGGAAAGCCGTCCCACTAATACCGCGTCCTTTGGGGTGAGTCGTTTATTGACAAAAATGACTGGAGAGGATGATCCAGAGGTATTTTTGACCACATTTGAAAGGACCGCTGAAAGAGAAAAGTGGCCTGAGGAGCAGTGGGCTGGACTGGTGGCTCCTCTGTTAACTGGTGAATCGCAGAAAGCTTACTATGACCTAGAGCCTAACCAAGCAAAAGACTATGTGATGCTAAAAGCTGAAATATTGGCAAGGCTGGGTGTCACCCAGGCTGTCCGGGCTCAGCGTGTGCATAACTGGACTTTCCAGCTTGGAAAACCCCCCAGGTCTCAAATGTATGATCTCATTCACCTGAGCAGAAAGTGGCTACAGCCAGAGACTTTGTCCGCACCAAAGATTGTGGAACGTGTTGTAATGGATCGGTTTTTGAGAGCTCTTCCTACTGCCATCCAAAAGTGGGTAAGCCATGGAGACCCAGAGACGGCCGATGGTCTTGTGGATCGTGTGGAGAAATACTTGGCTACAGAGAACCTGACGGCCTCTTCCAGAGACACTCGGACTTTCCACCCTAAGACCAGACCATCCCCAGGGGCGGATAAGAGGATTCCAAGGGGTGAGGGTGGAGAGAGTGAGAGGGTGGGAGCTCTACCCCAAGTTTGGCGAGAACAGCCTGGGAAATCAGCGGCTCAAGAGGCGGCAAGAAGGATCGTTTGCTACCGCTGCCGGCAAGCGGGACATATTGCAGCCAATTGCCCGGGTGTGGAGGAACCCATGCAGTGTGACTTTCTGACGGGCAGACGTCAGTCGCTGTGTGCGACAGTCGCATGCACTGCCATTCGAGGAACTGAGAAACATTTATGCAAAATGTGTGTTAATGGTAGAAATGTTGTGGTATTGCTGGATTCAGGTAGCCTTGTGACCCTGATAAAGGCTGAATTAGTTAAAACAGAGGTCTCTGGGAATAGCAAGGTAGCTGTTATTTGTGTGCATGGGGACACCCGAGAGTATCCAGTGACTACAGTGTGTTTCGAGACCCCCAAAGGTACCCTCTCTCATCCAGTGGGGTTAGTATCTCAATTACCGCATGATGCCATTGTGGGAAGGGATTTTCCGAAGTTCTGGGAACTGTGGGATGATCCTGAGCCCCCCCACTGGTGCCCCTATGTACCAGGAATGTGATAGCCAGAACTCCTCTGAGAGTGGTGAGGACTCTCCAGAATTTCCCTTGTCAGTATTGGCAGGGGAGACTCAAGAAACTGGAGAGGAGCCCACCTCCTCAGACGAAAACCTACCGTCTGTGGAGTTTTCTGATCTGGAGGTTCACAGGGAAAATTTTGCCACAGAACAGTTAAAAGACCCCGCCCTAATAAAGGCACGGGAAAACGTAGTGGAAATAGATGGCGAGTTAGTGAACCCAGATAATACCTGCACTTACCCATACTTCAGTGTAGAGAAGGACCTACTGTATCGGGTGGCAAAAAGGGCAGAAGAAACCGTTGAGCAGCTTGTGGTGCCCAAACCTTACAGGAAGTTGGTGTTGGAGTTGGCCCATGGGCACATTCTTGGAGGTCATCTGGGGACAGAGAAAACCCGAGAGAGGGTATTACAGAGATTCTATTGGCCTGGGGTGATGAAGGACATAGAAAATTATTGTTCCTCCTGCCCTGTGTGTCAGAGGTCGGCCCCGATGCCACATTTCCGTAGCCCGCTGGTCCCTCTACCTATCATTGAGGTCCCGTTTGAGAGAATCGCAATGGATTTGGTAGGTCCTATAATCAAGTCCGCTAGGGGGCACCAGTACATATTGGTTATAATGGACTATGCCACCCGTTATCCAGAAGCGATCCCTCTCAGAAATACCTCGGCCAAAACCATAGCCAAAGAGCTATCTCTTGTTTTTAGCCGGGTGGGTATTTGTAAAGAACTGCTTACGGACCAAGGTACACCCTTTATGTCCCGGGTTATGAAAGAGCTGTGTAAATTGTTCAAAGTGACGCAATTGCGTACATCTGTGTATCACCCCCAAACCGATGGGCTGGTTGAAAGATTCAACAAAACCCTAAAACAAATGTTGAAGAAAGTGGTGGATAGAGATGGAAAGGATTGGGACTGTCTACTTCCTTATTTGATGTTTGCTATTAGGGAGGTGCCCCAATCCTCTACGGGATTCTCCCCCTTTGAGTTACTGTATGGGAGACACCCAAGAGGGCTGTTGGATATTGCCAAGGAAACTTGGGAAAGTGAGAGTTCTCCCCACAGGAGTGTGATTGAGCATGTCGCCCTGATGCAAGACCGAATTGCACAGGTAATGCCCATCGTGAAGGAACATTTGGCCCAAGCGCAGTTAGCACAGCAGAGAGTGTACAACCGTGGAGCCAAGACCCGTACCTTTTCCCCGGGGGATAGGATACTGGTACTTGTCCCTACGGTTGAAAGTAAATTCCTTGCCAAATGGCAAGGCCCCTACGAGATAATGGAAAAAGTGAGCGAAGTGAATTACAAGGTCAGACAACCAGGAAGGCGAAAGCCCGAACAGATCTATCACGTTAATCTGTTGAAAGCCTGGAGGGATAGAGAGTCCCTAGTCGCAGACACTTGGTCACCAGCTCAAACTGGTTGTGTGATTCCTGAGATTGGAATAGCAGCCACCTTGTCACAACCCCAACAACAGGAAGTTAAGGAGTTTGTGCTTCGCAACAAGGAGGTATTCTCTGAGCTGCCGGGACAAACATCTGGGGTAGAGCATGACATCATTACCCCGCCCGGTGAAAGGGTGAAGTTAAAACCCTATCGGATCCCAGAGGCCCGACGGGAGGCAATACGGGAGGAAGTACAGAAAATGCTGAACTTAGGGGTGATAGAGGAGTCCCAAAGTGATTGGTCTAGTCCCATTGTGTTGGTGCCTAAACCGGATGGGAGCTGGCGATTTTGTAACGATTTTCGTCAGTTGAACAAAGTTACAAAATTTGACACCTACCCCATGCCACGTATAGATGAGTTGATCGACCGGCTGGGAACAGCCCGATACATGACGACTCTTGACCTCACAAAAGGGTATTGGCAAATCCCCCTGGCCAAGTCGGCCAAAGAGAAAACCGCATTTGTAACCCCAGACGGGGCGTTCCAATATAAAAGAATGCCGTTCGGGTTACAGAATGCGCCGGCCACATTCCAGCGGAAAATGGACCAGATGCTGAGGCCCCATCGGAAGTATGCTGCGGCTTACCTGGATGACGTAATTGTCCATAGCACAGATTGGGCCTCACATCTGCCAAAAGTGCAAGCAGTCCTGGACTCTGTTCGGGAAGCGGGGTTTACGGCTAACCCCAAGAAGTGTACCATTGGGCAGGAGGAGGCCAAATATCTTGGGTACACCATTGGGAGGGGAGTAATAAAACCCCAACTCAACAAAGTCGAGGCCATCCAGAGTTGGCCACGTCCCAACAGCAAGAAGCAGGTACGAGCCTTTCTGGGAATCGCTGGGTATTATCGGCGATTCATTCCCCACTTTGCTTCTAAGGCTGTGCCCCTAACCAACCTGACGAAGGGGAAAGGGTCGGTCATGATTAAATGGACCCCCGAGGCTGAGGCAGCATTCCAATTCTTGAAACAAGCCTTATGTAGCCAGCCAGTGTTGTACTCACCCGACTTCTCTAAAGACTTTGTCGTACAAAGTGATGCGTCAGATGTGGGGTTAGGAGCAGTATTGTCCCAGGTCTGGAACGGGGAAGAGCACCCAGTCATTTACCTCAGCAGGAAGTTGAAGTCCCATGAGGTAAATTACGCCACCGTTGAAAAGGAGTGTTTAGCGGTGAAGTGGGCTCTAGATTCCCTTCGGTACTACCTGCTAGGTAGGCACTTTGACATGGTTACAGATCACGCTCCGTTAAAGTGGATGGCTCAAAACAAGGAAACAAATAGAAGAGTGAATAGGTGGTTCCTGGCCCTCCAGGAATTCAACTTCACAGTAAAGCATCGCCCTGGCGTTCAAATGGGGAATGTGGATGCTTTGTCTCGAGTACATGAATGCCTGATTGCTGGTGTTCCAACCCCGAGGTTAAAACAAGAGGGGGGGGTATGTGACAGCAGGAAGGTAAAGTCACCTGGTTGCATCCAGGGGGGTAGATATATTTCGCCCAGATTCAGGCTTTACGCCGACTTATACAACTAGGTGGAGAGTTGTATAAGCCCAGCTAAGGCTAGTGGGCTCATGGATGACTCATACCTCTAGGGAGAGTGTGGGGCGTCGTACAGACAGGGAGTTGATGAGACCAGCTGAAGCTTGTCAGCTCATTTAGGCCTCTATAAGAACTCCCAGCTTCATTAGATGTTAGCTCATGCCTGGAACCAGACCTGTGTGGACTGTCTAGGGAGAGTGAACCCCTGTGCGGTGAGAAAAAGCCTGTGTGGCTATTTGCTTGGACATTTAAAACCAGGGACTTAGGGACTAGGACAGCACTAGGCTGATCCCAGTTGTTAGTTAGGAAACCTGTATGTTTACTCAGAGGTCAAGTTGACCAGGATTTATTTTATTTATGTTTCTTTTGCTTTGCTGTGTTTTGTCACTGTAAATAGAAAATAAACCGCACCTTTTTGATTTTGAAAACCACAACCTCCGTTTGCTGGGCCTGTTTTTGTGTGGGGAGCCCATCCCGGGGGTCACACACACCCGCTGCCGAGCTAACCCCCTCACAATATATATATATATATATATATATATATATATATATATTTATTGTGATTTTTTTAAATAAGCCTTTAATCGGCCGATGGACCCAAAGAAATGTCCAGTTAGGCTCCATTCACACTTGTACGACTCCAAAGTTGCGATGACTTTGGAATGCAACTTGACACAACTTTGGATCGGTGCAATCTGGATATGACTTTGGCTCTGACAAGTGATAATGGACAACTGTTGCACACAAGTTGCATTGTATAACAGTCAGGTATGACTTTCATTCAACTTCTGAGGTCTGGTTTCAGGAAAGAAAATCTCTCAATTCCCCCATGAATACTGACTGTGTTGCGGGGGGAATCCTTCCTGCAAAGCTATTGAATTCTCCTGAAGGGGGGAGGAGGCACGGAGAGCCGTCACTGCTGAACACAAAGTGATTATTGCTAGCGTCTATAGCGGCTAGCAATAATTACATGAAAAATCCGACATGCTGGCTGTACCCAAGATGATCGATTGATCGATCAACTTGGGTACAATCAGCCTGCCCATACATGGTTTGAATCTTGGCCGGTCCCTGCTGAACTGGTTGAGATACGAACTGTCTATGGCCAGTTTAAGAATAAGAATAATAATAATAAATAATATAAATAAAATATATATATATACATAAATATTACACATACAACTGTTAAAGATTTATCACAAGTTAGCCATACAGAGGCGTAGCGTGGGGGGGGCAGGGGGGCCGTCGCACCGGGCGCAACATTTAGGGGGCGCCCGCCAGTATGTATCACAGTGGCTGCCTCCAAAATGAACTGTGTCCCCGTCCCTGTGTCACCGTGCCCGCCGCCATGTTCAGTCTCAGGCGCCCTGTGATTGGGCGTATGAGGTCCTGTGCGGCGGCAGGGCTGGCCTGTCCACGATCGCGGTAGAGCCTGGAGTCCCACCTTCGTCCAATCACAGAGTGCAGGAGACTGAACATGGGTGGAGGCGGGACTCCAGAATCTACCGCGATCGTGGATAGGCCAGCCCCGCCGCCACACATGACCTCATACGCCCAATCACAGGGCGCCTGAGATTGAACATGATGGCGGGGAATATCGCCGAACAGAGGCTGCAGAGCAAAGCAGGTGCCGAACATGGCGAGTCGGATTACTCCAGCAAGGTACCGGGGATCGGGAGGAGGGCAGCCGCTGACACTCTTCCAGGCAGGCTGAGCCAATGCTGGGGAGGAAGGAGAGCACGGAGCCGGGAATAGAGCACAGGCAGCAGGGGGTGGAGGGGAGAGGGAAAGTCACAGCATGGAGGAGAAGAGAGGAATGGAGAGGAGAGGGGGATCATCCTGGAGGAGAGATGGAGGAGAAGAGAGGAGAGGGGGATCAGCCTGGAGGAGAGATGGAGGAGAAGAGAGGAGAGAGGGATCAGCCTGGAGGAGGGATGGAGGAGAAGAGAGGAGAGGGGGATCAGCCTGGAGGAGAAGAGAGGAGAGGGGGATCAGCCTGGAGGAGGGATGGAGGAGAAGAGAGGAGAGGGGGATCAGCCTGGAGGAGGGATGGAGGAGAAGAGAGGAGAGGGGGATCAGCCTGGAGGAGGGATGGAGGAGAAGAGAGGAATAGAGAGGAGAGGGGGATCAGCCTGGAGGAGGGATGGAGGAGAAGAGAGGAATAGAGAGGAGAGGGGGACCAGCCTGGAGGAGGGATGGAGGAGAAGAGAGGAATAGAGAGGAGAGGGGGACCAGCCTGGTGGAGGGATGGAGGAGAAGAGAGGAATAGAGAGGAGAGGGGGATCAGCCTGGAGGAGGGATGGAGGAGAAGAGAGGAGAGGGGGATCAGCCTGGAGGAGGGATGGAGGAGAAGAGAGGAATAGAGAGGAGAGGGGGATCAGCCTGGAGGAGGGATGGAGGAGAAGAGAGGAATAGGGAGGAGAGGGGGACCAGCCTGGAGGAGGGATGGAGGAGAAGAGAGGAATAGAGAGGAGAGGGGGACCAGCCTGGTGGAGGGATGGAGGAGAAGAGAGGAATAGAGAGGAGAGGGGGATCAGCCTGGAGGAGGGATGGAGGAGAAGAGAGGAGAGGGGGATCAGCCTGGAGGAGGGATGGAGGAGAAGAGAGGAATAGAGAGGAGAGGGGGATCAGCCTGGAGGAGGGATGGAGGAGAAGAGAGGAGAGGGGGATCAGCCTGGAGGAGGGATGGAGGAGAAGAGAGGAATAGAGAGGAGAGGGGGATCAGCCTGGAGGAGGGATGGAGGAGAAGAGAGGAGAGGGGGATCAGCCTGGAGGAGGGATGGAGGAGAAGAGAGGAATAGAGAGGAGAGGGGGATCAGCCTGGAGGAGGGATGGAGGAGAAGAGAGGAGAGGGGGATCAGCCTGGAGGAGGGATGGAGGAGAAGAGAGGAATAGAGAGGAGAGGGGGATCAGCCTGGAGGAGGGATGGAGGAGAAGAGAGGAGAGGGGGGATCAGCCTGGAGGAGGGGTGGAGGAGAAGAGAGGAATAGAGAGGAGAGGGGGATCAGCCTGGAGGAGGGATGGAGGAGAAGAGAGGAATAGAGAGGAGAGGGGGACCAGCCTGGAGGAGGGATGGAGGAGAAGAGAGGAGAGGGGGATCAGCCTGGAGGAGGGATGGAGGAGAAGAGAGGAATAGAGAGGAGAGGGGGATCAGCCTGGAGGAGGGATGGAGGAGAAGAGAGGAATAGAGAGGAGAGGGGGACCAGCCTGGTGGAGGGATGGAGGAGAAGAGAGGAATAGAGAGGAGAGGGGGACCAGCCTGGTGGAGGGATGGAGGAGAAGAGAGGAATAGAGAGGAGAGGGGGATCAGCCTGGAGGAGGGATGGAGGAGAAGAGAGGAGAGGGGGATCAGCCTGGAGGAGGGATGGAGGAGAAGAGAGGAGAGGGGGATCAGCCTGGAGGAGGGATGGAGGAGAAGAGAGGAATAGAGAGGAGAGGGGGATCAGCCTGGAGGAGGGATGGAGGAGAAGAGAGGAATAGAGAGGAGGGTGGGACCAGCCTGGAGGAGGGATGGAGGAGAAGAGAGGAATAGAGAGGAGAGGGGGACCAGCCTGGTGGAGGGATGGAGGAGAAGAGAGGAATAGAGAGGAGAGGGGGATCAGCCTGGAGGAGGGATGGAGGAAAAGAGAGGAGAGGGGGATCAGCCTGGAGGAGGGATGGAGGAGAAGAGAGGAGAGGGGGATCAGCCTGGAGGAGGGATGGAGGAGAAGAGAGGAATAGAGAGGAGAGGGGGATCAGCCTGGAGGAGGGATGGAGGAGAAGAGAGAAATAGAGAGGAGAGGGGGACCAGCCTGGAGGAGGGATGGAGGAGAAGAGAGGAATAGAGAGGAGAGGGGGACCAGCCTGGAGGAGGGATGGAGGAGAAGAGAGGAGAGGGGGATCAGCCTGGAGGAGGGATGGAGGAGAAGAGAGGAGAGGGGGATCAGCCTGGAGGAGGGATGGAGGAGAAGAGAGGAATAGAGAGGAGAGGGGGATCAGCCTGGAGGAGAGAAATATAGGAGAAGAGAGGAATAGAGAGGAGAGGGGGACCAGCCTCGAGGAGGGATGGAGGAGAAGAGAGGAGAGGGGGATCAGCCTGGAGGAGGGATGGAGGAGAAGAGAGGAATAGAGAGGAGAGGGGGATCAGCCTGGAGGAGGGATGGAGGAGAAGAGAGGAATAGAGAGGAGAGGGGGACCAGCCTGGAGGAGGGATGGAGGAGAAGAGAGGAATAGAGAGGAGAGGGGGACCAGCCTGGTGGAGGGATGGAGGAGAAGAGAGGAATAGAGAGGAGAGGGGGATCAGCCTGGAGGAGGGATGGAGGAGAAGAGAGGAGAGGGGGATCAGCCTGGAGGAGGGATGGAGGAGAAGAGAGGAATAGAGAGGAGAGGGGGATCAGCCTGGAGGAGGGATGGAGGAGAAGAGAGGAATAGGGAGGAGAGGGGGACCAGCCTGGAGGAGGGATGGAGGAGAAGAGAGGAATAGAGAGGAGAGGGGGACCAGCCTGGTGGAGGGATGGAGGAGAAGAGAGGAATAGAGAGGAGAGGGGGATCAGCCTGGAGGAGGGATGGAGGAGAAGAGAGGAGAGGGGGATCAGCCTGGAGGAGGGATGGAGGAGAAGAGAGGAATAGAGAGGAGAGGGGGATCAGCCTGGAGGAGGGATGGAGGAGAAGAGAGGAGAGGGGGATCAGCCTGGAAGAGGGATGGAGGAGAAGAGAGGAATAGAGAGGAGAGGGGGATCAGCCTGGAGGAGGGATGGAGGAGAAGAGAGGAGAGGGGGATCAGCCTGGAGGAGGGATGGAGGAGAAGAGAGGAATAGAGAGGAGAGGGGGATCAGCCTGGAGGAGGGATGGAGGAGAAGAGAGGAGAGGGGGATCAGCCTGGAGGAGGGATGGAGGAGAAGAGAGGAATAGAGAGGAGAGGGGGATCAGCCTGGAGGAGGGATGGAGGAGAAGAGAGGAGAGGGGGGATCAGCCTGGAGGAGGGGTGGAGGAGAAGAGAGGAATAGAGAGGAGAGGGGGATCAGCCTGGAGGAGGGATGGAGGAGAAAAGAGGAATAGAGAGGAGAGGGGGACCAGCCTGGAGGAGGGATGGAGGAGAAGAGAGGAGAGGGGGATCAGCCTGGAGGAGGGATGGAGGAGAAGAGAGGAATAGAGAGGAGAGGGGGATCAGCCTGGAGGAGGGATGGAGGAGAAGAGAGGAATAGAGAGGAGAGGGGGACCAGCCTGGTGGAGGGATGGAGGAGAAGAGAGGAATAGAGAGGAGAGGGGGACCAGCCTGGTGGAGGGATGGAGGAGAAGAGAGGAATAGAGAGGAGAGGGGGATCAGCCTGGAGGAGGGATGGAGGAGAAGAGAGGAGAGGGGGATCAGCCTGGAGGAGGGATGGAGGAGAAGAGAGGAGAGGGGGATCAGCCTGGAGGAGGGATGGAGGAGAAGAGAGGAATAGAGAGGAGAGGGGGATCAGCCTGGAGGAGGGATGGAGGAGAAGAGAGGAATAGAGAGGAGAGGGGGACCAGCCTGGAGGAGGGATGGAGGAGAAGAGAGGAATAGAGAGGAGAGGGGGACCAGCCTGGTGGAGGGATGGAGGAGAAGAGAGGAATAGAGAGGAGAGGGGGATCAGCCTGGAGGAGGGATGGAGGAGAAGAGAGGAGAGGGGGATCAGCCTGGAGGAGGGATGGAGGAGAAGAGAGGAGAGGGGGATCAGCCTGGAGGAGGGATGGAGGAGAAGAGAGGAATAGAGAGGAGAGGGGGATCAGCCTGGAGGAGGGATGGAGGAGAAGAGAGAAATAGAGAGGAGAGGGGGACCAGCCTGGAGGAGGGATGGAGGAGAAGAGAGGAATAGAGAGGAGAGGGGGACCAGCCTGGAGGAGGGATGGAGGAGAAGAGAGGAGAGGGGGATCAGCCTGGAGGAGGGATGGAGGAGAAGAGAGGAGAGGGGGATCAGCCTGGAGGAGGGATGGAGGAGAAGAGAGGAATAGAGAGGAGAGGGGGATCAGCCTGGAGGAGAGAAATATAGGAGAAGAGAGGAATAGAGAGGAGAGGGGGACCAGCCTCGAGGAGGGATGGAGGAGAAGAGAGGAATAGAGAGGAGAGGGGGACCAGCCTGGTGGAGGGATGGAGGAGAAGAGAGGAATAGAGAGGAGAGGGGGATCAGCCTGGAGGAGAGATGGAGGAGAAGAGAGGAGAGGGGGATCAGCCTGGAGGAGGGATGGAGGAGAAGAGAGGAATAGAGAGGAGAGGGGGATCAGCCTGGAGGAGGGATGGAGGAGAAGAGAGGAGAGGGGGATCAGCCTGGAGGAGGGATGGAGGAGAAGAGAGGAATAGAGAGGAGAGGGGGATCAGCCTGGAGGAGGGATGGAGGAGAAGAAAGGAGAGGGGGATCAGCCTGGAGGAGGGATGGAGGAGAAGAGAGGAATAGAGAGGAGATGGGGATCAGCCTGGAGGAGAGATGGAGGAGAAGAGAGGAATAGAGAGGAGAGGGGGATCAGCCTGGAGGAGGGATGGAGGAGAAGAGAGGAGAGGGGGATCAGCCTGGAGGAGGGATGGAGGAGAAGAGAGGAATAGAGAGGAGAGGGGGATCAGCCTGGAGGAGGGATGGAGGAGAAGAGAGGAGAGGGGGATCAGCCTGGAGGAGGGATGGAGGAGAAGAGAGGAATAGAGAGGAGAGGGGGACCAGCCTGGAGGAGGGATGGAGGAGAAGAGAGGAATAGAGAGGAGAGGGGGACCAGCCTGGTGGAGGGATGGAGGAGAAGAGAGGAATAGAGAGGAGAGGGGGATCAGCCTGGAGGAGGGATGGAGGAGAAGAGAGGAGAGGGGGATCAGCCTGGAGGAGGGATGGAGGAGAAGAGAGGAGAGGGGGATCAGCCTGGAGGAGGGATGGAGGAGAAGAGAGGAATAGAGAGGAGAGGGGGATCAGCCTGGAGGAGGGATGGAGGAGAAGAGAGGAATAGAGAGGAGAGGGGGACCAGCCTGGAGGAGGGATGGAGGAGAAGAGAGGAATAGAGAGGAGAGGGGGACCAGCCTGGAGGAGGGATGGAGGAGAAGAGAGGAGAGGGGGATCAGCCTGGAGGAGGGATGGAGGAGAAGAGAGGAGAGGGGGATCAGCCTGGAGGAGGGATGGAGGAGAAGAGAGGAATAGAGAGGAGAGGGGGATCAGCCTGGAGGAGAGAAATATAGGAGAAGAGAGGAATAGAGAGGAGAGGGGGACCAGCCTCGAGGAGGGATGGAGGAGAAGAGAGGAATAGAGAGGAGAGGGGGGCCAGCCTGGTGGAGGGATGGAGGAGAAGAGAGGAATAGAGAGGAGAGGGGGATCAGCCTGGAGGAGAGATGGAGGAGAAGAGAGGAGAGGGGGCTCAGCCTGGAGGAGGGATGGAGGAGAAGAGAGGAATAGAGAGGAGAGGGGGATCAGCCTGGAGGAGGGATGGAGGAGAAGAGAGGAGAGGGGGATCAGCCTGGAGGAGGGATGGAGGAGAAGAGAGGAATAGAGAGGAGAGGGGGATCAGCCTGGAGGAGGGATGGAGGAGAAGAAAGGAGAGGGGGATCAGCCTGGAGGAGGGATGGAGGAGAAGAGAGGAATAGAGAGGAGAGGGGGATCAGCCTGGAGGAGAGATGGAGGAGAAGAGAGGAATAGAGAGGAGAGGGGGATCAGCCTGGAGGAGGGATGGAGGAGAAGAGAGGAGAGGGGGATCAGCCTGGAGGAGGGATGGAGGAGAAGAGAGGAATAGAGAGGAGAGGGGGATCAGCCTGGAGGAGGGATGGAGGAGAAGAGAGGAATAGAGAGGAGAGGGGGACCAGCCTGGTGGAGGGATGGAGGAGAAGAGAGGAATAGAGAGGAGAGGGGGATCAGCCTGGAGGAGAGATGGAGGGAAGAGAGGAAAGACACACTTCTATATACACATGAATGGGACAGGAGGAAATCAGTGGAGCTGGGATTGTCACATCCATATGGGGGGGGGGGGCATGGAATCAGTAGGAGATGACATTAACAGGAGCTGGGACTGTCACATGAGATGAGGGGTCCATGGATGGGAGCTGAGAGGGGTCCATAAATAGGGTACAACACACACAGGGACAGGAGAGAAACGTGGGTGGAGGCATGGACACTTAAGCCTCGTACACACGAACGAGTTTCTCGGCAAAAACCAGCAAGTAACTTGCTGGCAGAGATTTTTTGCCGAGAAATTCGTTCGTGTGTATGGTTTCTCGTCAAGAAAAGCGACAAGAATCTCGACGAGAAAATAGAGATCCTGCTCTCTATTTTCTCATCGAGATTCTCGTGAGCCTGTTTCTCGACGAGAAAATTGTGTGTGTGTACACTTACCTTTTCGCCGGGAAGCCCGCGCATGCTCGAAATGACTTTGACGCATGCGCGGTAGCTTCCTAGGCATAGATAGGGTATACCAAGATGGCGGCGACGGCATCGAATGTGACGAGCGCATGCTCGTCATAGTCGATGACGTCATCGCATACGCTCCATTCAAAGAACCGCGGGTTCTTTGAATCGAGCGTGTGTACACTCGGCCGGGACAATTTTCTTGTCCAAGAATCTCGTCGAAAAAAACGACATGTTTTTTTCTACGAGAATCTCGGCCGTGTGTACGAGGCTTTACTGTGTGTTCTATGAACAATGAGATCCGCAGGACTTCCACACACCAGCCCACTCCCCCCACCTGTCATACAGCTATGCTATCCTGGACATCACAATCCCAGTACACTGCACAGCACACCTCCACTATAAGGCGGGGGGGGGGGGGGTCATTGGAAGGCGCCACAAAAATCTCCACCTACACCGTATAGTCAGGGACGGAGCCAATGGGGGTGTAAAAATTAGGTTTCACACAGGGTGGCAAAAATCCTTGCACCGGCCCTGGTCAGTGTAGTGGTCAGTGTAGGAATCAGGTAGGTCAGTGTAGTGGTCAGTATAGTGTGTAGTGGACAGTGTGGGAATCAGAGTGGTCAGTGTAGTGTAGTGGTCAGTGTAGGAATCAGGTAGGTCAGTGTAGTGGTCAGTATAGTGTGTAGTGGACAGTGTGGGAATCAGAGTGGTCAGTGTAGTGTAGTGGTCAGTGTAGGAATCAGGCTGGTCAATACTATTGTAGGAAGGGAAGGGATAGGACTCGGGGAGAGCTAAAAGTCCGCAGGTCAGGGGGGCGCAAATTACTTGCCTTGCCCTGGGTGCTGACAACCCACGCTACGCCACTGTAGCCATATCAAACATTTCCTTTTTCTTCAATTTTATTTTCAGTTTAATTTTATAAAACAATGCCCAAAGAAGGGTACAGCGGAGTTTACATGACAGACCCGAGTATGTTTCTTGAATAGACTTTGTTCACACCAGTATGTTGTAGTAACATGAAGGTGCATTGTGCAGGTATTGCATGTTGAATGACATCAAAACACACCTGCATTGCAGCCCATAAATTACTGTGCGCTGCATTACCAAAAATGTTGTAGGTGTGGTTTTCAGTTCCTTGTAGTGCATTGCCAGTCTATTCAAATGAATGCACAATAAAGAGGAACGAAACTCTGGAAGCTGTGCCCAAAAAAGGGCACAGAGGGCAAAGGACTAGTTAGCAGTATAGCCTGTGATCTCTCTGCAGCTGATCTCTCCCTATTACTAATGTATCATGCTTTGTTCTATACTGTCTCTCTGTATGTAGGCAGCTATCTTGGTATAAAGTATTACTTGCTCATGTCAGAGCCTTCAGTGAGGATAACAGTGAGCAACAGAATTGTGACATTTTCTAAATATCACTCCAAATCTCCTGATTCCAGTAGTCAGAAGCACCAGTGCCTTAACTCTATATCTGCGGTATGAGATCTATGTGGCTATAGGTACATACCAGACACTCCCCAGGAGGTGTACTGGTCATTTTCTGGAGTAATTCAAGGCAAAAGGTACATTTTCAGGGTACTGCTTAAACACAATAACATATGTAAATGTTCCCCAGTGCTGGCACAAGGCCACCTAGGGCCCAGGGCGAACATGCCCAGCAAAATATATGAGCATTATGTGTCAGCAAAAATCCCCCCCCCCCAAAAAAAAATTTGCACTAATCTTCATGCTTACCCCCTAAGCATAAATCCCCCCTCCTCTCAATACAAATCCACCCCCCCTGCTGAAATCCCCCTTCCAGCACAAATATTTTCCCCTCATCCCCCCCTGCTCGAACCCTCTAATTTTGCATATACTCCCAGCAAACCCCCTCCACACCAAAAAAATATACAAATTCCGCCTTCCTAGCACAAATTCCTTAACCCTTAGATTTCCCCTCCTAGCACAAATCCTCCCCACTCCGAATCCCTCCCCTCTGCAATCCTTCACCCTAGCATTAAAGCCGCCCCCTCAAATTTCCCCTCCTAGCACAAATAATGCCCCCAAACATCTCTACTAGTACAAATCGCCCTCCTCACAGAAATGTCACCTTCTTGCACAAATCCCACCCTCGCAATATTACCTTTTCTAGCACAAATCCTCTTCCCCCATCCCTCCTCTCAACACAAATCACCACTCCTAGCACACCTGCCCAAATTTCCCCTCCTAGAACAATCCTTACCTCCTGCCGCCCCCCAAAGTCCCCAAAGTCCCTTTCCCAACACAAATTCCCTCCCTCCAAGCTCCTTGTGGTGCCCCCGTACCTCACATGATACCACAGTGCCCAGGGCAGCCGCCCATCTTGCCCACCCCTTATCTCGATCCTGATGTTCCTTATAATCATTATTGGGACTGCAATGAACCAACATAGTGTGAATGGCATACGAAATATCCGTAGGCTTGGTGTTCACATAGTTGTCTGTCTTTCATCGTACCCAAAATTGTATACTAGGACACCAGTAGCGTATGGTATAAGTAAAAACTAGAAACATGTTTAAACGTACATTGCAGTTGTATCTAAAAAAAAACAAAAACAAAACAAAAACCATACCTCCTTTAAATTTTTTACATTTTATAAAAGACAAAGGATGTTTTCTATATTTTTGTTTGGAAGAATCCAGATTGTATTAATATCTTCCACTTTTGTGAGATCACTAAGCAGTGCATATTACCCTCCTTGAGCCACAGACATTAGAAAGATTAGATTGTAAGCACAGCAGGTCAGAGGTTGCACTGATTGTAAACATGTCAGCGCTCTATAAACAAAAAATATTATCTTTATTATAGATTAGGTTCAGCAGCTTGGTTAATGCATAGCTCAGACAGAGAGAGTGGAGCAGGTAGGTCAGGTCCTCTTGATGTTCAACCAAATAACATCTTCTGCAGCAGAGAGGGAGGCGAGAGGTCTCCTACAATAACCTATAATTGTCTTTTCTCTCTAGCTCTGCTTCCACTATAATTCAAAGGAAATATTTTCAACTCATTTTGTTAAATTTTCTTTCAGTGGCAAAACAAGATTGTGTCCCTCCACACTGGCACATTTGACCTGTAACAGCAAAATAAAATCGCAATTTTGTATTATTATAGGAAAATATCAATTAACTGCATCTGGTTAATGGAGCGCACATGCTTTTGTTTGGCAGTTCATATATACCAGGGGACCCTGGGTGGAATCCTATGACGAAGAAAGATAGGGCCACACAACGGTCACAGGGCTCTTTCACACAAATGTTGAAACCCCAACTGCTAGTGTGACTGAGCTCTTTGAGTTTGAAATAAATAGTCCATAGGAAGGATAACATGGGGTGACAAACAGCCTTTCCTTTTTCAAGTTTACTGGTTTGGAAACAAACAGCATCTGCTAGCGTTAGATGATCTTTGGAGAAACCAGTAAACTTTCCTGATAAAGGGGGTCTGCTTGTAGCCCCTGAAACCCGTTGTCCGTTTTATTCTAGGTTATCTTGTTTATAAATGAAAAGACTGTTCGTTTGGACTCATGATGCGTCAATGTCATTACTTTCTTCACCACTGTTGTTTGTGTTCCCGTTTGAAAAGATCTAACTCAATGGGGTAGATTTCCCTTCTGTCCTGTCCCTTTGACAACGGCCATCGGGAAGTGAAAGGAAACCTTCCAAATGTCAAAATGAAAGAGCATTTTTACATTTATTCAAGGTCCAATTTAGGAACAGAATGTAGAAACCTGCTAAATTGTACAGCAATCAGTCAGAAGTGAACTTTGTCTTTGTATGCTTGGAGAAAAGTGACAGCCTCTGACTGGCTGATAGGAGGCGCAGCAGCGATTATCGTGCACATGGTACCATTCCAATAAATAAGCCCCTAGGAGGGCCATTTAAAACAGTTAAGTACAGCTTCAGCTATGCATAACTGTGGCATCTTTAGTTCTAGCCTCAAGTGTGGAATTCTCAGACCCACCATAATAAGCCAGTTTAAAATAAATTCTTACAAGAGCTAGAAACTGTACGCAGACTGACGAAATTACAGTCATTATTTGTGAATTGTACATTACTCTGCAAATAGCAAACTTCAGAAATACTTCTCTTGTAAACAAAATACCCAACACATGAACTTTCTGAACTTTCCACATCTCGTTCTCTGCGGACATGACAGTTATAGATTATATAGGTATCCAAAAATGGCTCTTAAAGGGAATTTATCTTTTCATTAGTAGTGATAGTTCAAAACTATAGTGAAGATTGCTGTGTGAATTTAGTCTGGTTTATGACCGCTTATTCTTCCAGTTTCCAGAAGATGTCCAGGAGCCATTTAGATGTGAAGAGGGAGAGCTTGAGTACTTCAATAAGCTGTATTTACATTTTTATAATATGAATATTCTCATGACAAACTTGTTATGATAGATGCTAAAATAAAGGGGTTCCTTATAGGGCAGTGCTGTCCAACTTAAAGGGGCCTTATAAGTCAGGAAGGCCATATCCAAATGAAAAAAAAATAAAAAATCTTTAAATTTTGTTTATATTCCAGCTTGATCTAATTTTTTGTTGCCCAAAGAAACCTCTTTTTCCTTGTGTTTCTATAACCAGGCAACCTTCTCCTTTTTTCATATCCAAATGAATATGCACCCAAGACCCATGCATAGTGGTGAAAGTCCAGGGTGTAAATAGCAATAAAACCAGGAAAAGACATACATATCTAACAGGGATAACCTCCTTCCAGAAGGGTTTTGTTCTCAGAGGCCCCTGTGTCAGAATCAGTAAAATAAATACCATTGTTGGCATCAGTGGAAGTAAAATAAGTTCCATCGTTGGTGTCAGTGGGAGTAAAATAAGTTACATAGTAACATAGTTAGTCAGGTTGAAAAAAGACACAAGTCCATCCAGTTCAATAGAAAAAAAAAAAAAATACAATCCCATATACACAATCCTATACCCACAGTTCATCCAGAGGAAAGCGAAAAACCCCAGCAAAGCATGATCCAATTTGCTATAGCGGGAGGGAAAAAATTCCTTCCTGATCCCCCGAAAGGGAAACAGATTTTTCCTGGATCAACTTTACCTATAAATGTCAGTGCCCAGTTATACTATGTACTTTTAGGAAAGAATCCAGGCCTTTTATAAAGCAATCTACTGAGCTGGCCAAAACCACCTCTGGAGGGAGTCTATTCCACATTTTCACATCTCTTACTGTGAAGAAACCTTTCCGTATTTGGAGATGAAATCTCTTTTCCTCTAGACCAGGGGTCTCCAAACTTTCTAAACAAAGGGCCAGTTTATTGTTCTCCAGACTTTAGAGGGGGCCGCACTGTGGTCCTCAGAAGTTGAAATTTTCCCTGCACCAATGAGAGTAAACATCGCCACATTTGGTATTAGGGGGAGGAATAGCACCCTATCATTGGTGTCATAGGGAAGAATAGTGCCCCATTATTGGTGTAAGTGGGAGAAATGGTGCCTTATTGTTGGTGTCAGTAATAGTGTCTGGTATCAGTGAGAGGAATAGTGCCCCAAAGGCCAGATAAAGGCAAGCAAAGGGCCACATCTGGCCCCCGGCCCTCAGTTTGGAGACCTCTGTTCCAGCCCAGGGGTCTCCAAACTTTCTAAACAAAGGGCCAGTTTACTCTCCTTCAGACTTTAGAGGGGCTGGACTGTGGTCAGTGGGAGTAGTAAATGTCCTGGCGTTGGTGGAAGTTAACAATCATTGGTGTCAGAGGAATAGTGCCCCATCATTGTTGTCAGTAAGAGGAATAGTACCCCATTAGTGGTGTCAGTGGGAGGGATGGTGCCCCATCGTTGGTGTTATTGGGAGGAATAGTGCCCCATCGTTGGTGTTATTGGGAGGAATCAGTGCTCCACTGTTGGTGTCAGTGGCAGCAATTATGCCCCCTTGTTAATGTCAGTGGGAGGAATACTGCCCCAAGGGCCAGATAAAAGCAAGCAAAGGGCCGCATCTGGCCCCGGGCCACAGTTTAGAGACCACTGCTCTAGACGTAAAGAGACCCCCGTTGTCCTCTGTGTTGACTGTAAAGCGAATAACTCAACACCAAGTTCACTATATGGACCACTTATGTATTTGTATATGTTGATCATATCCCCCCGTAATCTCCTATTTTCAAGAGTGAATAAATTCAGTTCCTCTAATCTTTCCTCATAACTGAGCTCCTCCATGCCTCTTATCAGTTTGGTTGCCCTTCTCTCCAGTTTCAAAAATATTTTACAGTCTTTTTTTTTTAATCTGCAGCTTTCATTAACATAATTCCTAGTCACCCTGCCATGAAGATCCCTGTTATGGCATGACAACTGTCTGCCAATAGTGGTCACCCTGTTACATGCACCCCTAATGGGGACTACAATCCTAGCTGGCACACATTGTATAGGCATGATTCATTGTGCAGCTAATGCTGGAGCAAATGCATGTAGACAAAGTGGTTGAAAAAGGCTGAAGGCGATCTGAGTTGCAAAAATAAAAGGTGAAAATGGTATTTTATGGAAAAACAGGAAAACCTGACATTTGTTTATGATACTCAGTGCTTTAGGATTAAGTTCTTCTTTATGAACCCTTGCACACTGGGCCATCCAGCTGCAGCATGTCTGTCCTGGCTCACTAATGCTCCTTTAGGGCCTGGTGCAGTGTCCAGCCCTGCTGCAGGCAGCCTGTCAAAGTCTATGGATGGGTTTGAAAGCTGTACCAAGTGGTACTGGCATTTAGGGCCTTGTACATTTGGGGGACAAAGTTCTGGAATGTAGGTCTTCTGTGTTCCAGAACATTGTCCCTGAACACAGGGGGCAGAGCTGCAGCTTGCTATAGACTTTGACAGGCTGCCTGCAGCGGGCCTGGGACCCTGCACCTGTCCCACCCAGGAGCATTAAAATAATGTGAGGTACAAATTGAAGCTGGACCACCACGTGAGTCAAACCCAAGCTCAGTCACTGCAAATATGAGACAAATATAAAGCATCTCTGCTGAAATGGGTAAACATTTGGCTACAATATAGTTAATAAGCCTAGGAAGAACAGTGATAGGAAAATCCGTAGGAGTGCTTGTACACGGCAGTAAATTTTAGTCCTCCGAAGATAGCTGGCCCTAACCTTACAATTTACACATGCCTAAAATAATGGTAATTAGCTGTATAACTAAATCCGTTATGTTCAAATTTGTGTTCCACATTGTCTAATCGTGTTGGCTGAGCATCTGCTCTATTTAACTTTGTCCAAATAATTTGCAAAAAGCAAACTTCTTTCTTTGTAATAACTACGGTACACTAAAAGGCTATCAAGGGCACATGCGACATGAAGCCATTTTTTTGTTGTGCCTTTTTTCTTTTTTCTTCTTTGCAGTTCTATATCTTTTCATACTTATTTCTAAATGATCCCTGTAGTGTTCATCTGCATATCAGGAAATGTGATTTGTTTCCCTTTTTAAAGCCAATCATGAACTCTCAGTTTAATCATTCCAAGTGCATTTAAACAAAGAGGTTTTCAATGTCTTCAAGTTTGATTTCTTACTGTAGCAGCTACAGCCTGAAGAGAAAGCCAGCCCCTGCCAGCAGCTGCATATTAGAACCCGTGCTCTCTGTGGGGAAGTATGGGCCTCTGTGCAGCAGAGGTCCTACACACCTCCTGGTGAGTTAGACCAATAGGTTTGCGATAAACAATATTCATACTCTTTGCTGATTGGAGAGCTTTGGGCTTGGACCCACCGGTGGGGTTGTTGGACCTCTGCAAAGAGACCACTACTTCCCCAAAGAGAGCAAGGGTCCTTCTTTGCATCATGCTGGCAGGGGACAGTCTTTTCTTAAAGCTATGTCTGCATTTTAATGCATTTAATTACATGGAAGTGTTCTGTATTACTGTTAGTCGTACATGTTGTACATAGTTTATAAAATGATCAGTTTATATATTTGTAAAGATAGAAACAAATCAGCAAAGTCAACCTTGCAACTCCTGGTGAGTTTTGGTGGCCTGGCACTGTCTAACCTGTTCGTCTACAGTCTACTAGTGGTTTATACAGTCCACAGCTAATGCAGCGATCTGCTTAGAAGTGGCCATTCTTGGTTCCCTTAACCTCCCTGGCGGTATTCCCGAGTGTGGCTCGGGGTTAAATTTCAGTACCATTAGCGGTAACCCCGAGCCACACTCGGGATTGCATTGCAGGATCCTGGTGCAGTGTACTTACCTTGTCACCAGGATCCTACGATGTCCCCCCGCTATGTCCGTGGGCTGTGTCCTCCGTCCGATGCCTCTGTGTGCCAGGCT
The DNA here is from genome assembly GCA_029206835.1 of Rana muscosa. NCBI lineage: Eukaryota > Metazoa > Chordata > Amphibia > Anura > Ranidae > Rana > Rana muscosa. Next base: position 112,624,854 of record CM055118.1, read on the forward strand.
CCGTTCCCTGGGAGCGTTGCAACGCACGGGGGCGGAGCCTGGCGGCAAATTCAAAAATTACAAAATTCATAATACATACAGTACACTGTAATCTTACAGATTACATTACTGTATGAAATTATTTCATATCCCATTTGTCCCTAATGTTTTGTCCAGTGCCCTGCATGCAGTTTTATATTATATATATATATACTGTTCTTTCTGCCTGGAAACTTGAGATTGTCGATAGCAACCAAAAAGTGTCCCTTTATGTCAAAAGTGGTTTGAGACCAGCTAGAAAACAGCAATAGTAAATAAGAACACTTGCAGAATTGAGCGATAGTGAATAGTGGGGAAATTCATTTTATTAGAATTATTATATTATTATTTTTTATAATAATTTATAGGTATTATATTTGACGTAATTGTAGCCGTATTAGTGCAATTGTGACAGAGAAAATTAAGTACTGTCCGTGATACTTTTTTTATTTGCACTAACATAGAATTTTTCAGGACAAGCTTTCGGGGTATGTCCCCTTCTTCAAGGTCCAAGCAGTACTGATTCACAATTTTTTTAGCAGAATGTTGAAACAAAACAAGAAAAAAATCTCAGAGGGAAAGGAAAAAAAACACATACAAATCAATGGTAATAAAGATAGCAGCAGAGTTAGTGAGATAAGACAGAGTTAGTGAGATAAGACAGAGGGAGAGCTATAGACTTGAGGGGGGAGATGCTAGTCACAGAGGGGGTCATAAAACCTTAGTATAATGGGTAAGGAAACCAATATCTAAATTTAGGCCATTCGTTTTTGTGTTAAAAAGAATTATCATTCTTAGTTCAAATGTTTTCCTTTCCTGGATAGTTCTGAAATTCCCTTTAAGAACTAAAACATTAAGGTCTTCTATAGTGTGGTCTGGTTGTGAGAAGTGATGTCCCACAGGTGTGCAGAAACTCTCTTCTTTATGTTCCTTGATGGTATGTCTGTGAAAATTCATCCTCGCTTGCAACTTCTGTCCTGTTTCACCAACATAAGATCCTTTGCCACACCTGTTGCATTGGATGAGGTACACAACATTACTGGAGGTACAGTTGTAAGATCCCATGATGGTGAAGGTCCCATTTGTGTGTGTGACACTTTTGGATGGATTGATCTGGTTGCACAGTTTGCAGCGTTTTTTATTGCAGGGTTTGCTTCCATTATTTGTGACTTCATAATCAGAGTGAAGTTTCCTGCTGATTAGTTTGTGTCTGAGGTTGGGTGGTTGTCTGAAAGCCAATAATGGGGGTTGTTGTAATATTTCTTTCAGAGTTTCATCCTCTGTTATAATGGGCTGTAAATCTTTGATTATCTTTTTGATCCCTTCTAGTGTTGGGTTGTATGTGGTGACTAGAGGTACTCGGTTATTTGTTTTTTTCTCTTTGTATTGGAGGAGATTTTCTCTTCGGGTTTTCAAGGCTGTGTTTATGCTATTGTTGATGGTTTTGTCTTTATATCCTTTCTTCTGGAAAGAGCCTGCCAGTGTTCTGAGATGTTTATCTCTGACTTCTGGGTCTGAACAAATTCGGTGGTATCTGATGGCCTGGCTGTGTATGATGGCTCGTTTAGTGTGTTGGGGATGAAAACTGGAACTATGAAGATAGCTGCATCGGTCAGTCGGTTTTCTGTATATGGAAGTGTGAAGCTTGTCATCCCTGATGTATACTGTAGTGTCTAGGAAGTTGACATGTGTGTTCGAATAGTCCATTTTTAGTTTGATAGATGGATGAAAAGTGTTGATCAATGAGAAGAATTGGTTTAGATTTTCTTCACCTTCAGTCCATATAATGAAGATATCATCAATATAGCGATAATATCTGTATGGCTTTTGTTGTATGCTGTTCAGGAATTTGTCCTCCAGGTCAGCCATAAATAAGTTTGCATATTGGGGTGCCATTTTGCTTCCCATAGCAGTACCCATACATTGGAGATAGATGTCATTGTTGAAAGTGAAGTAGTTGTGTGTAAGAATAAATTTGATGAGCTGTGTAACATCCTCAGCCGTGTATTTGTGGTTTGGTGTGGATGATAAGAATCTGTGACATGCTGCCAACCCATCCTTGTGAGGGATGTTACTGTACAGAGATTCTACATCCATAGTGACTAGAAGTGTATTTGGTGGTAATTGTTGTATATTGTTAAGCTTGTTCAGAAAATCAGTGGTGTCTTGCAGGAAACTAGTAGTGTTCACGACTAACGGTTTTAACATGTTTTCTACAAGGCCTGAGATATGTTCGGTAAGTGTATTCATACCTGTTATAATGGGTCTGCCTGGATTTCCTGGCTTGTGAATTTTGGGCAGCATGTAGAAGTCTCCAATATCTGGATTATCTGGAATCGCATTGATGAGTTCTGAATGCAGGTGGCTTGGTATGGTCTCACTAACTCTGTCTTATCTCACTAACTCTGCTGCTATCTTTATTACCATTGATTTGTATGTGTTTTTTTTCCTTTCCCTCTGAGATTTTTTTCTTGTTTTGTTTCAACATTCTGCTAAAAAAATTGTGAATCAGTACTGCTTGGACCTTGAAGAAGGGGACATACCCCGAAAGCTTGTCCTGAAAAATTCTATGTTAGTGCAAATAAAAAAAGTATCACGGACAGTACTTAATTTTCTAGGTATTATATTATAATTTATGATTTTGTGTTTCAAACTTTATCATACCTGGGATGTTTTTGGACAGATTTAAGTGTGTTATTACTAAGAATTACAGGCCTAAAATATAAAACGTCAAATTTCTATGCAAAACAATTGTATCGCTTTGAGACGCAAAAAATCTGACATAATCATACCGCCAGGGTGGCTACAGAGCTTAGTAACCTAGTTTATACAAGACCCAAAGCGTATAACTCTCTGCCTTGTCCCACTAGGGAGACGTTGTGAGTTTGGGTGGTTGCTAGGAAGAGATTCAACCAACCCAATCAGTGATCCTCATTCCACCCATTATGGGCTCTCACTTTAGAATGCTGCCAGACCCACAGATATGGGCACGTTTTGGGGTCAAAACACTTAGCGATATTATGCCCATAGGGGTAATACTCTCTTTCCGTGACCTTGCCACAAATTTTAAATAACCTAGGCGGATGTACTTTCAACATCTCCAACAGCGTCATGCAGCGTGAGCGCAATTTCCTGTGGCCCCTAGCCTGAAGACGAACCCAATAGAGGACCTTCTGGCATACATTTTCACCAATGCACTGCTTGCGGCTGCGGAGAATTTGTTGTGCATCTCCATTTACTTGGATGGGTTGCGTTTGCCGGTGGTACTACACAAGGAATGTGATGGGGAGATGATTTGTAGCTTCAGGCTCGACTGCAAATAATGTGTGCATTCCCATCCACTGCCTTTGCAGCTTAAGGGGGGACATTTGGGGATCGCTAAAGATGCAGCATAGCCATGTGTTTTTAACGTCTCCCAATCGCAATTCTAAACAAGTTGTAAATCTCCACTTCTGTCTTCATTCATTACACAGTGAATGCAGAGTGATGTGGTGACGCTCCCTAAGGGGGTGGGCTCTTGATACCCTGCACACACAATATTTCCCCAGTCTTCCGAGTTGACTGACACTAGGCATCATTTAACCAGAAAGACTGAGGGCATCTTGTGGTGAAAACAAAGAACTGCAGGGGACAGTTCCAGATTGAAGATGACTATTCCTGGCTCCTTTTTTTTTTCTTCTTTAACCACTTCCATACAGGGCACTTATACAGCTTCCTGCCCAGACTGATTTTCAGCTTTCGGCGCTGTTGCACTTTGAATGACAATTGCGCGGTTGTGCTACACTGTACCCAAACTAAATTTTTATCATTTTGTTCCCACACATAGAGCTTTCTTTTGGTGGTATTTGATCACCTTTGCGATAATATAGTTTTAAATACATCCTTTGTTCTATCTCCCGGTTGTCTCTTTTTCTAACTGACTGACGCATCAAATCTATACTAGTAAAAAACGAAAATGGTAAAAAAAAAATATTTTGAATTAAGCATGGAGAGGGGTAAGAACCCTTGAACCTTTATTGTTGTCTATGGCCTTTACTGGGGAAATTCACCCCCTCTTTTTGTCCTGGTCTAAAATTGTCTTTGGCGCAAAAAGTGATTGAAAATCCAAATTTTTGCAGTTGTCAGTAAAAAGGAAATTGAAGGGTAATCTTCCTGTTGGGTCCCCTGGACAGGAAGTGGAGAGCAATATACTTGTACAGGACACTGACAGCAAAAAAAAAAAAAATTGGCTTTAGATAATACTAGTGCGTAGCCTCACGTGCCGTGATGCATATAATAGCTTCACTAACAGGTTCCAAGTTTTATTTACTTATTTCAAGTCTGGACACTTTTACCCCCTTCCAGAACAGGCCATTTTTCAGTTTTCAGCGCTGCCACACTTTTAATGACAAATACTCAGCAATACTGTGCCCAAATCAAATTTGTATCACAGGTAGAGCTTTCTTTTGGTGGTATTTATTTATTTATTTTATATATAAATTAAAAAATACCAAAAATTCTGAAAAAAAAAAACATGTTGCATATAAATAGTCTTTCTTCATACATTTTGACCAAAATGTATTCTGCTACATTTCTTTGGTAAAAGGTGAAAGTCAATACCCTTTCATCCCTAAGCCTATTTCTGACATTTGTTGCTTGCAAGTTAAAATCCAGATTTTTTTCTAGAAAATTACTTAGAACCTCCAAACATTATCTATATTTTTTTAGCAGAGATCCTAGAGAAAAAAATGGCGATCGTTGCAATATTTTATGTCACACGGTATTCTTGCAGCGGTCTTTCAAACGCAATTTTTTTGGGAAAAAATACACTTTCATGTACTAAAAAGAAAACGAAACAGTAAAGTTATCCAATTTATTTGGTGTAATGTGAAAGATAATGTTACGCCGAGTAAATAGATACCTAACATGTCATGCTTTGAAATAGCGCACACTCGTGGAATGGCAACAAACTATACGGTGCCTAAAAATCTCCATAGGCGACGCTTTAAAAAAAATTAACGGTTGCAAGGTTAGAGTTAGGCCCCTTTCACACTGGGGCGTTTTTCATGCGGTTTAGCGCTAATAATAGCGCTGTTATACCGCATGAAAAAATCCTGCCCTGTGTCTTCAATGTGAAAGCCCGAAGGCTTTCACACTGAAGCGGTGCGCTAGCAGGACCGCTCCAAAAGTCCTGCTAGCCGCTTCTTTACAGCGGTAAAGGAGCGGTGTGTTCACCGCTCCTTTACCGCGGTCTCCCATTGAAATCAATGGGACAGCGCGGTAATACCGCCCGCAAACCGCGGCAATAGCCGCGGTTTGCGGGCGGTATTAACCCTTTTTCGGCCGCTAGCGGGGGTTAAATTAACCCCCCTAGCGACCGCATACCGCGGTAAGAACGACAGTATAGCAGCGCTGAAAATCGCGCTGCTATACCGCCACCGCACCTGCCCGCCCCAGTGTGAAAGGGGTCTTCCAGAGGAGGTCTGGTGCTATAATTATTACTTTCGCTCTGCCGATCGCGGCGATACCTCACATGGGTTATTTGAACACCGTTTACATATGCGGGTGCAACTTACGCATGCGCTTTCTTTGCTGTGCGAGCTCGCGGGGATGGGGGCGCTTTACATTTTTTGGGGATTTATCTCAATAAGCGCATATTGATTGGTTTGCGCAAAAGTGATAGCGTCTACAAAATAGGGGATAGTTTTATGTCATTTTTATTACAATTTATTTTTTTACTAGTAATGGCAGCGATCTGCGATTTTTATCGTGACTGCGATATTGTGACGGACACATCGGACACTTTTGACACTATTTTGGGACCATTGTCATTTATACAGCGATCAGTACTATAAAAATGCACTGATTTCTGTGTAAATGACACTGGCAGGGAAGGGGTTAACCACTAGGGGGCGAGGAAGGTGTTAAGTGTGTCTTAGGGAGTGATTCTAACTGTGAGGGGGCTGGGCTATCAGTGACAGGGAGCAGTAAATCACTGTCCTGTCACTAGGCAGAACAGGGAAAGGCCTTGTTTACATAGGCATCTCTCCGTTCTGCTGTTCCGTGACACGATTGCGGGACACCGGCGAACATCAAGTCCGCGGGTCCTGCGGGCACGGTCACGGAGCTCGCCGCTGTGTGTTGCTTTGCCTGCCTGTGCCATTCTGCCGACGTATATCTACATTAGGCAGTTGGCAAGTGGTTAAAAAAAAAAATGTGATCCCTTTTATTGCTGTTACAAGGAATGTAAACATCCCTTGTGACAGTAATAGGTGGTGACAGGTACTCTTTATGGAGGGATCGGGGATCGAAAAGACCCCAAATTCCTCCTTTGCACTTCAAAGTATTCAGATCACAAAAAACGGTGATTCTGAATACTGCCGTTTTTTTTTAAAACGGCGCCATTGGCAGCTAAGTAAACCAGAAATTACATTGTGACGTTGCTTCCGTGTACACATAGGAGACTCGATCAAAGCCGTTTCCGGCTTCGTCCAGTTCCTCTCTAGCTGGCGGAAGTGCCAGATCGTTGCTCGGGTTTCCAGGTGGGACCAGAGGCCCAAGAAGAGCTGCAGAAGGCGGTGGGAGGGGGTGATGTCCCCTCCTGTCCCTTTGCGAAACATCCAAGCGGCTTTTAGCCGCATCGGTTGTTATCTCTAAAGAGCCGACCGCCAGCTCTAAAAACACGGTACCGGGGTAATTTCTGCAGCTGCAGGCATCACCCTGGTGTAACCCCTGAAAGCCGTGAACGCAAATGTGCATGCGGTCAGCGCTAAGGGGTTAAAGAGGCTACAATCTTTGGTAAACAGTGCATTGAAAAAGTATTCATACCCCTTGAAATTTTCCACACTTAGTCAACCAAAAACAGAAATGTATTTTACAAGGATTTTGTGATAGAGCAGGGGTCTCCAAACTTTTTAACACAAGGGCCACATTGTAAGTTTTACAAGTATTTGGGGGGGGGGGCGAAAAAAATCAGTTATGTATAAATGAATTAATCATCATCATTCCCATCATCAGTGGCCCCAGCAGAGTTTTCCCATCATCAGTGTCCCCAGCAGAATTTTTTTTCCATTATTAGTGTCCCAGGTAGAGTTTTCCTGTCATTAGTGTGCTCAGCTGAGTTTTCCCGTCATCGGTGTCCCCAGCAGAGTTTTCCCATTATCAGTGTCCCCAACAGAGTTTTCCCCATCATCAGTGTCCCCAGCAGAGTTTTCTCATTATCAGTGTCCCCAGCAGAGTTTTCCCATTATCCGTGTCCCCAGCAGAGTTTTTCCATTATCAATGTCCCCAGCAGAGTTTCCCCAGCAGAGTTTTCCCATTATCAGTGTCCCCAGCAGAGTTTTTCCAATATCAGTGTCCCCAGCAGAGTTTTCTCCATCTGTGTCCCCAGCAGAGTTTTCCCCATCAGTGTCCCCAGCAGAGTTTTCCCATCATCAGTGTCCCCAGCAGAGTTTTCCCATCATCAGTGTCCCCAGCAGAGTTTTCCCATCATCAGTGTCCCCAGCAGAGTTTTCCCATCATCAGTGTCCCCAGCAGAGTTTTCCCATCATCAGTGTCCCCAGCAGAGTTTTCCCATCATCAGTGTCCCCAGCATAGTTTTCCCATCATCAGTGTCCCCAGCAGAGTTTTCCCCATCAGTGTCCCCAGCAGAGTTTTCCCATCATCAGTGTCCCCAGCCTATTTTTCCCATCATCAGTGTCCCCAGCAGAGTTTTCCCATCATCAGTGTCCCCAGCAGAGTTTTCCCATCATCAGTGTCCCCAGCAGAGTTTTCCCCATCAGTGTCCCCAGCAGAGTTTTCCCATCATCAGTGTCCCCAGCCTATTTTTCCCATCATCAGTGTCCCCAGCAGAGTTTTCCCATCATCAGTGTCCCCAGCCTAGTTTTCCCATCATCAGTGTCCCCAGCCTAGTTTTCTCATCATCAGTGTCCCCAGCAGAGTTTTCCCATCATCAGTGTCCCCAGCAGAGTTTTCTCATCATCAGTGTCCCCAGCAGAGTTTTCCCCATTATCAGTGTCCCCAGCAGAGTTTTCCCATCATCAGTGTCAACAGCAGAGTTTCCCCCATTATCAGTGTCCCCAACACAGTTTTCTCCATTATCAGTGTCCCCAGCACAGTTTTCCCATTATCAGTGTCCCCAGCAGTGTTTTCCCATCATCAGTGTCCCCAGCAGAGTTTTCTCATCATCAGTGTCCCCAGCAGAGTTTTCCCCATTATCAGTGTCCCCAGCAGAGTTTTCCCATCATCAGTGTCAACAGCAGAGTTTCCCCCATTATCAGTGTCCCCAACACAGTTTTCTCCATTATCAGTGTCCCCAGCACAGTTTTCCCATTATCAGTGTCCCCAGCAGTGTTTTCCCATCATCAGTGTCCCCAGCACGGTTTTCCCATCATCAGTGTCCCCAGCAGTGTTTTCCCATCATCAGTGTCCCCAGCACAGTTTTCTCATCACCAGTGTCCCCAGCCTAGTTTTCCCATCATCAGTGTCCCCAGCCTAGTTTTCCCATCATCAGTGTCCCCAGCAGAGTTTTCCCATCATCAGTGTCCCCAGCCTAGTTTTCCCATCATCAGTGTCCCCAGCCTAGTTTTCCCATCATCAGTGTCCCCAGCCTAGTTTTCCCATCATCAGTGTCCCCAGCCTAGTTTTCCCATCATCAGTGTCCCCAGCAGAGTTTTCTCATCATCAGTGTCCCCAGCAGAGTTTTCCCATCATCAGTGTCCCCAGCAGAGTTTTCCCCATTATCAGTGTCCCCAGCAGAGTTTTCCCCATTATCAGTGTCCCCAGCAGAGTTTTCCCATCATCAGTGTCCCCAGCAGAGTTTTCCCATCATCAGTGTCCCCAGCAGAGTTTTCCCCATTATCAGTGTCCCCAGCAGAGTTTTCCCCATTATCAGTGTCCCCAGCAGAGTTTTCCCATCATCAGTGTCCCCAGCAGAGTTTTCCCATCATCAGTGTCCCCAGCAGAGTTTTCCCCATTATCAGTGTCCCCAGCAGAGTTTTCCCCATTATCAGTGTCCCCAGCAGAGTTTTCCCATCATCAGTGTCCCCAGCAGAGTTTCCCCCATTATCAGTGTCCCCAACACAGTTTTCTCCATTATCAGTGTCCCCAGCACAGTTTTCCCCATTATCAGTAGGTGGGAGAATCTGTCCATAGGACAACTATTAGTCGTGCACTCCACAAATCTGCCCTTTATAGAAGAGTGGCAAGAAGAAAGCCATAGTTGAAAGAAAGCCATATAGAAGTCCTGTTTGCAGTTTGCGAGATGTCATGCGGGGAACACAGCAAACATGTGGAAGAAGGTGCTCTGGTCAGATGAGACGAAAAATTCACCTTTTAGCCTAAAAGCAAAACGCTATGTGTGGCGGAAAACGAGCACTGCACCTCACTCTGAACACACCATTCCCATTGTGAAATGGGATATTTTTATTCATTTTTTTTTTTTTACTAGTAATGGCAGGCATCAGCGTCTTATAGCAGGACTGTGATATTGCTGCGGACAAATTGGACACCTGACACTTTTTGGGGATAAGTGACACTAATACAGTAATCAGTGCTAAAAAAATATGCACTGTCACTGTACTAATGACACTGGCAGGGAAGGAGTTAACATCAGGGGCGACCAAAGGGTTAAATGTAAGTTGTGCTTACTAACTGTGGGGAGGTGCTTTAACGGGGGAAGGCAAAGATCTGCGTTCCTGCTTTGCACAAACACAGGATCAATGGCTTCCCTTCTGACAGAATGACAGTCTGCCTTGTTTACATAAGCAGACTGCCGTTCTGCTTGTGTCCCGAACGATCGGCGGGTGATTGGCTCTTGCTGTGTCTATTCACAAACGGAGCGGGTCGCCGGCGGCATGAGCGTGCTCTAGACTAGGAATGTACATGACCAGGAAGGTACATTATCTGGCACAGAGCGGCCGCCCTGCTGCAGTAAATGAACGATGGGCATTGTACGACCTCCTCTGTATGCCTTTCTAAGTAGCTGTCCTACTGCATAGCTCCATTCTCAGTGAATGTAAGTGAATGTAAAAAGTGAATGCGAATGTAAAAAATTCTCAGTGAATGTAAAGTGTTCTCTTATTTGAGGAGGTGACATCACTGCCTCGGCTCTCTATCTCCTCCAATCAGAGAAGACTTTACATTCACTGAGAAAAATGCAGGGCGTTCTCTGAATGGTGCCTGTGCTAAGTAGGGGGACCCCATGTTGTTACTATGCAGAAGAGCAGCCACTCAGCCAAAGGAATTTAGGGGACAGTGAGGATTAGTGGAATAGTGGTAGCTACTACAGTGATTTCCAGCTTCCACAGGGATTGCCTACATATGGAATATTCATACTTGCATTACTCCAAGCTGGACCAATGTAATCATGCAAACAAAAAAAATAAAAAATTAATCTTTAACCATTTATTTTCTTTGCACATGCTAGGTATTTTGCTTCATTTACACAAGTCTTCTTTTGAACTAGCTCTGCTTGCATTTTCACAGCAGAAGACCTCATCACAGAGCAATGCAATGTACCCAACCTGTATGATGAATGGCAGATATAATGCAGGAATCAGATAAATGGCAGCTATCCCTTAACGCCATATAAATATTAATAGCGTGCATACATTAACATGTTCTGGAAAGGAGTCGTAGTCTTTTAATACTGTGAAATGCAATGCTAGGATAAACACACATTATCTGTAATCACATGGAAATTACTCATATATTCACAATTAAATGTTTGTTTATCTAACGCTGCTTGTCTACACGTGTTTGCATAACCTTATCCACTGCCTTATTGAATTTGTTTGGCAAATGGCAAGCTTTTGGACAGCAGTATTTGAATTAATATGCTGCAAAAAAAAAAAGCAAAATAAAAAGCAATGGGGTATTTTTAGAGACTGTCCACCTGAAGCTATTTAAGGGGGTCTCCGTCTGAACAGCCAAATAGTGGCTGATACAGAACTTGCCCTTAGCTTAACCACTTCCATACAGGGCTTTTTGTACCACTTCCATTCCGGACCTATTCTGGCACTTCTCTCCTACATGTACAAATCATCATTCTTTTGCTAGAAAATTACTCAGAACCCCCAAACATTATATATGTTATTATAGCAGACACCCTAGGGAATAAAATGACGGTCATTGCAACTTTTTTTCTTGCACGGTATTTGCGCAATCATTTTTCAAACGCCTTTTAAAAAAAAAAAAATGGTTTCATGAATTAAAAAATAACAAAACAGTAAAGTTAGCCCAATTTTTTGGAAAAATATGAAAGATGATGTTACACCGAGTAAATAGATACCTAACATGTCACACTTTAAAATTGCACACACTCATGGAATGGCGCCAAACTTCGGTACTTAAAAATCTCCATAGGCAACGCTTTATTTTTTTTTACAGGTTACCAGGTTAGAGTTACAGAGAAGGTCTAGTGCTAGAATTGTTGCACTCGCTCTAACGCATGCGGTGATACCCCACATATGTGGTTTGAACAGCGTTTACATATGTGGGCTGGACTTGTGTGTGCATTCGCTTCTGATTGCGAGCTACCGGGGACAGGGGCGTTTTAAAAAAAAATTATTATTTTTTTTTTACTTATTTATTAATTTTTTTACACTTATTTTACTTTTTTTTTTATCACTTTTATTCCTATTACAAGGAATGTAAACATCCCTTGTAATAGGAATGTGTGTGACAGGTCCTCTTTATTGAGAGATGCGGGGTCAATAAGACCCCACATCTCTCCTCCAGGCTGGAAAACATGAGATCGTGAACATTTATTCACTGATCTCATGTTTACTAGCCGCAATGGCGGCTTTGTTTACATCTGAGGACCCGGGCGTGACATCATCACATCGCGCCCGGGCCTCCGACGGTCATAGAGATGACTGGTGACCATCTGGTCACCAGTCATCTCTATGCTCGTCACGTGACCCACCACCGGCGCCGGACGATTCTCTCCGGGTCCCCGATGGCACGGGAGAGCCCGGAGAAGCACCGGATGGCGGCGGGAGGGGGGGGATGTCCCCTCCCGCCGCCTATAAGAACGATCAAGCGGCGGAACAAAAGGATATCTGAATGATGCCTCTAGCTGCAGGCATCATTCAGATATCCCCCTTCAAACCCAGGACGTCATATGACATCCACCCAGGATGGGAGATCCCATCTGTGGACGTCATATTACTATGGCTGGGTATTGAAGTGGTTAAAGTGGTAGTAAAGCTCAACTTGTTTATTTTTACCTACAGGTAAGCCTATAATAAGGCTTACCTGTAGGTACAGTAAATATCTCCTAAACTTGCACCGTTTAGGAGATATTTAAAATAGTAGCAGCTGGTGACGTCACCAGTGCACTGCACGCTGTCTATTGAGAGAGCTGTGCTACAGCCATGACTCCCGCATGCATGCGTGGGACTGATGTCATCACGGATGTCATACTGGCACATTAGGCTATTATCCTGCAGAGGACCATTTTTTTTTTTGCGGTTTACTACCGCTGTAAGATGTGATATGAAACATAGAAACATAGAAGAGTGACGATTGAAAAAGACCAAGTGGCCCATCGGGCCTTCCCCATTTTATTTTATATGCAGTATATACTGTGTGTATATATATCAATATATATAGATATATCTATATATATAGATATATCTATATATATATATATATAGAACAGACGTTGCAGGTGAAGTTCACAGGAACCAGATATAGCAGTGCTAAGCAGTCAGACCCTTCCACAGGTCATATATAGAAATAACGATCAGATGGGATTGCTGCACTTAAAATTTATTAGGAAAATTCAAATTCCATTCAGTGTCAAATGCATGACGGTTTCGGGCTATACAGATAGCGCCCTTCTTCAGAGCAGGACACATACAATGATAATGATCTTTACAAGCAAATTTATACACTACTATCTCATATGGGATCAATCATTTAATCAGTCATTTAGTACCAATGAGGATAATTAACAAATGAAGAAAACATTAATGGAATCATGGGTCATCCATCAGGTGCTATCACTTTTCTTATTACATTCGGTAAGCACTAATGGCCCGTACACGTGATCTGAATATCGTACCACAGATCGTACGACTTTTTTCGCTTAATAGTCGCAAGAAGAAATTGAACAGGTTATTAAAGTCACGAAAATTCTCGTACGACAGAAAAAAAAAATCGGAAGTGATGTCCTGTGTTGTAATGTATTTGTATTGTATTTTCGGACGACAACTTTACTGACTAAATGAAAATCGTACGATCTGGTATCGTACGAGGAAAATTTTCGTGCTTGTGCGATTGAACAATATCGGATGAACTGTCGTGATCGGCTCTCGAAAGTAGTGTACACACGATTCGAAAATCGTACGATTCTTCCTCGGACGATCGTTTTCATCTGATATTCGGATCATGTGTACGAGCCATTAGGAAGAACAAAACACATATAGTGAATACATGTATATAACCAGCTGTAGAAAAAATAATAAATATAAAAAAACATTGCTGTTTAAAAAAAAAAAAATACAAGTAAAGAATAAATTAAAGAAATAAATATACCGGTAAATCAAAATCAGAATTCAATACATTAGGCAATTTTATTGTATATGCAGTTAATACTGTGTATGTATATGTATATATATATATATATATATATATATATATATATATATATATATAATTTTTATTTTGTTTTTTATGTCTGAGTATAGATCTATGTTTGTCCCAGGCATGATTGAATCCACTTACTGTTGACTGACTCATTAATTTACTGTATACTGGGAGTCTATTCCAAACATCAACTACTCTGTATAATAACAATAGTATGGAAGCGGAAGTAAGGTATTGGAAGCGCCGCAAAAAGTGAATTTTTAACCCCTTCTTCGGTCGCTAACGAAGTTATAAGCGCCCTACTAGCGGTCGAAAAGCCCCGCTAAAAGTAGCAACGTTTTACCGCTAACGCTCGGGCGGCCCCAGTGTGAAAGGGGTCTTAGGACAGTAACCGTCCTCAGTTTTCAAAGCTCAGTACATCAAATCTATTTAATGTTCCAATGTTCCAATGTTAAAGTGATAGATGCACTTTGTAACTCTACTTTTTGTAACAACCTAAGTTTATGAACTTGTATGTGCTCAGTTCAGGTTCTTGAATCCATTTGACATCTCTGTTTGATGCATGGTATATAATGGTGCGAAACGGACGTCTATCACTCCACAATGTAACCTAATGAATTGATGTGCTTTTTTCCTACATTGCATTGTGTATAATGGACCAGAACAGATATCTTTCAGTTTAGAGCACAGCAAACAGCCAGCTATTGAACACTATTAATCCCAATAACTTTAGCAAAAAAATATTAGCTGTCTGGGATGCCAGTGTTCATTTTGCGTGGGAATGGTTCCCCTATAAAGAAAAAACAAACAGTTTGTTCAAATGTTACTAGCCATTTTTGAACTGTTGGGGGAATAAGTGATATTTTAAAAAGAGTTCACACTAGGTTCACATTTGTGCGATGGCAGACATTGCATGTGATTCTCACTGCATTGCTTTGCAGATCACATGCGATGTCTGTGTGATGCAAATTCAGGACTGATTACTGGACCATTTAACAGTTTGCACTGCGATCTGCGAACCAATCTGGGGGTGTCATTAACTTTACATTGACGCCCCCAGCGATTCACAGAGGGCAGTGTGAACCAGTGTGCGATTCAGGTGGGATGCGGGAACCGGCTCTGAATCAAAGGGTTTCCGCATCGCACCAGTTTAAACCCAGCTTAAGGCTGAATTCATACTGCAACAGAGGCCTACCAGAGCGATTCAACGCCCCAGCAGGTCTCTTTTGCCGGCTGCAGTAGGGGGCAGTGTGTTGCGCAATTCAGCGCATTACAAGGCTCCCCTTTTCTTTTTTTTTCTTTTTTTTGTACAAGCTTTATTTGAGGTGTACAAAATGTACAATTCATTCATGGCAATGTACAGCAGTGCGATGCTTTACATTGCCATGCCATTTATCGCAGCATTCTGCAGCACAGCTCTAGGCTGCTTTGCAGTGAGAATGGGACACACAGTAAACAATAGTTTCCTGTATGTTCTTGCGGTGAGAGGCGTTTTACCATGTGGTAAAACGTCTGTTGCCACATACAGTATAGTGTGAATTCACCCTAAATGCATGTGTTCTGCCAACATTTACAAACATTTGCTCTGAAATAGCTTTCTTAGGCTTTTTCACACTTGTGCATAGATTTGTATTTTTTTATGCACTAAATCTTTGCAAGAGCACACAGGAAAAAAAATGTTTTCTATGTGCCATGTTCGTTCACACTTAAATGCAGCTCCGTTTCTGTCTGCGTTTCTATGAAATGTCACTTTGGGGTTTATTTACTAAAGCTGGAGAGCGCAAAATCCGACTCATTTCTTCATAGAAACCAATCAGCTTCTAACCTCAGCTTTTTCAATTAAGCGTTGGAAATAAAACCTGGAAGCTGATTGGTTTCTATGCAGAAGTGAACCTGGTTTAATAAATAACTCCAGTGTGGCATTGCAATAAAGCCTAAAAAAATTGCAAGGCACTGCTGGCCAGAACTGATGCCGCGTACACACGACCGTTTTTAACCTCCCTGGCGGTATGATTCTTTCTGGAATTATGTACCAAAAGCGGTACAATTATTTTGCATGAAAATTTGGTGTTATGTATTATAGGCCTGCGATTCTTAGTAATTACTTACTTAAACCTAAGCAAACCAGAGTCTAGTAGACATCCCGGGTATGATAAATATGAAACACAAAATTATAAATTATAATATAATAAATAACTATAAATAATTATAAAAAATAGTAATCTAATTATAATAAAAATTATTCAATAATGTAATCAAATCAAAAACACTGAAATTTGCTCAGTTGCAGAATTGTCGCTGTCATTAGATTTAGTGTTTGATGACGAATTTCCCCACAAATCGCTATCGCTCAATTCTGCGAGTGATTCTAATTTATTATCGCTGCTTTCTAGTTGGTCTAAAACCACTTTTGACATAAAGGGACACTTTTTGGTTGCTATGGACAATCTCCATTTTCCAGGCAGAAAGAACGATTTTTATTATATAAAAGTGCATGCAGGACACTGGGCAGACCACTAGGGACCAAGGGGGTGTGTAATTATTACATACAGTACTGTAATCTGTAAGATTACAGTATACTGTATGTATACTATGTGTTTCACTTTTTGAATTTGGCGCCCAGTTCCGCTCCCTTGCGACGCTGCGGCTCGCAGGGAACGGAACTAGGAAGTCAGATGGGGACGAAAGTGCCGACACTCGCCGGAGATCTCGCTGGCGATCACAGCAGAGGACATCATCGCTGGATCGCCAGGAGAAGGTAGGGAAACTCCGCTGCGAGCTCTGCAATGTCTACCCCGAGCGTGACTCGGGGTTACCGATCCTAGCATAAAAAAACAACCCCGAGTCACGCTCGGGATTACCGCTAGGGAGGTTAATGTCATTGAAAAAAACAAAGTTTTTCTCTACGTGATTCTTCTCAAGCCTGCCTTGCCTACACACGATCATGAAAAAAAATGCTCGAGCAAAGCGTGGTGACGTACGAAATGTACGACGGCACTATAAAGGGGAAGTTCCATTCGGATGGCGCCACCCTTTGGGCTGATTTTGCTGATCCTTGTGTTAGTAAAGTTTGGTGAGAGACGATTCGTGCTTTTCAGCCTCATGCTCTTCAGTCCGTTACAGCGTGACGAATGTGCTATCTCCATTACGAACGCTAGTTTTACCAGAACGAGCGCTCCCATCTCATCACTTGCTTCTGAGCATGCGTGTTTTTTTCATGACGAGAAAAACGACGACGTGAAAAAAGACGAGAAAAATTAGAGCATGATCCAAATTTTTAATGCCCATTTTTTACGTTGTGAAAAATGCTCTGGAGCCCACACACGATCGTTTTTAATGACCAAATAAAAAAATTGCATTTTTCTCGTCATGAAAAACGGTCATGTGTACGCGGCATGAGGACTTTCTGCGTGGTAAAACATGGCATTTTACAATGCAGGTAATGTGCACCGGCCTAAAGGGACAACGTGGACCATTCCCACACAATGTGTGTCAGTTATAGTCTCCACCAGGAGTGTATGTGGCAGGGTGAAAACAGAAGAGCATAACGGAGACACAATTATCACTCCATAAAAGGATTCTGGCAGGATCCTCATGGCAGGATCACCATGTATTATTGGATCTTGATTGGGTTTAGATCTACAAAGAGGCAAAACACATCTGAGGATTTCTCTACAGATAGAGAACAGGAGTTGATTCCATCTTTTACTCATTTAATTCATATTCATGCAACATGGAGCCGGCGTCTGTGTGCAGACAGTAGTCATTTTGTTGACATAAGATTGATTGTTTGAGTGAATTAAGAAGCAATGAGACATTCCTACGTATCTACTATTTCCTTATCTCACGTCAAATTCCTTCATGGTCTGACTTACGAGAACATCAGAATATCCCCCAAAGGGAGTATTACCGCTATTTACAGCTTAGACACTGGATATCTTTGTGAAAAACACTGATTTTTTTTACACCAAATCAGTGTTTAAGCATTTTAGCTTTACAATCCAGGCTGTCCGAAATTAATCGTTATTTTATACTCGGCCATGAGCTTTCCCTCCCCTCATTCCCTCGCCTCATATGCTAGCCTCTAGGAACATGACCTTAACTGCTCAATCGCTTAAGAGGATTGAAGAAAAGCGTGGTCCAGCATAGCTAAATGCTCATTTACCGCCAACATCGTAGAATCTGCCTATAAGGTTCTGTTTAGCTGGTATTGGGTACCTCCATGGATAACTAAAGCCTTTTATTTTAAACTTACCGTGACAGATGCTTTAGAGGCTGTGATCAGAAGGGTGATGTTTTCTATGTCTGGTGGCCCTGACGAAGCCTGATTTACTTTTGGTCCAGAATTTTCGTCCTTATCCAGACTTTGTTTTACATTTATGTAGCTGATGTTACTACTAGTTACTAACATCCACCATATCACCCTGCTGCCAGACCTCCTTCTATCACCTCAGACAATGAACAGTCATTTGCGTTGTTTTGTTTTTGGTTATTGGGGGATATAACCTGGTTGGGGGAAAAGGAATATGGGATGCCCATAGAACCTGTTGCTTTGCCATCATATTTAAATAACTTGGTAGAATAGTTTGAGCCTTGAAGAACTGATGGACTCTAACATTTACAGTCTCTTCCCCTGCATAACAAATGCAGACTATTGCTCCTCCTCTGCATCAACTCCTGCAGACTGTTGCTCTCAGGACTTCTCTCCTCCTGCACAAAACTACCACTGTAAACTGTTAGTCTTCCTGTCCCATCATCTTCACTTGACAAAAGAGATCACTCTGAATAATCCCAGATTCTGGCTGAATTTTTGCTGGGTAGTTACTAGGCCAGAGGTCTCCAGTACCTCTCCCCGGCGGCCTAGTAATTTAGCAGCTTGTATATGTTGTTGGACTACTGATCCCAGCTAGCCCGACCTGCAAATCCTGCGCCCGCAGGCCACATCGATTTGACACAAACCCCACAGTCTCTCCTCTGGCCTCGCACCCAGCTCCCCTGGCATGCCTCTTCCAGAAATCCACTTTGTCACACTCACCGACCTTCTCCTGCCCTGAGTCCATGATGGAGAACTTGAAGTAGACATGCGTTCCAATAGCTTCTCCAGACCTTCTGTTCCAGGACACCTCCTCCATGACCGTGTAAGGATGAGGCTCCCTCCCAGCTCTCCCAGGCTCCTCCACTGGGCCTCGCACCCCCCCCCCAGATGGGGATGGGCCCCTGCTGCTATCTAGCACTCCATTCTCTATGTCTCTCAGCCAGGGCCGGATTAACATAGGGGCTGATGGAGCTGCAGCTCCAGGCCCCCATCATAATGTAGGCCCAAACTCTCTCACCAGGGCCCGGCCGTCGGCTGCTATATAATACATCCACATTGTCCAGGCAGCAGGCAGCTGCAGCCTGCATCTGCATTATTCATAGGCCCAATATTGAGTCAGTCTGCCGAACATCATTTAATCGCAGGCCGCGAGTAGCGGCTGTGAGCCGCGGCTATCATCCACAGCAGAGCCTCTTGCGGCGCAGGCAGTGCCAGTGCGCCGAGACTGAGCGTGCTCCTCCCCTTTCAGTACTCAACACAAACACTGTAGGCGGAGCTTGACGTCTCGGCGGCGTGACGTCATCATCCAGAGGCCGTCCCCGGCGTCCTATGAGGCTCGATTGCCTTGCGAAAGGAGTGCTGTGTGTGCGGTGCTGTGAGAGCCAGGAGAAGGACAGTAAAAATTAAAGTAAGTAAGCCATGAGCGCTGGCCCACTGCTGGGGAGGTCACTGTCAGACAGATAGGTCTAATTGTGCAGAAGAAGTGTGTACTTGTACAGTACTGGCTGAAGCCTTAAGTGGTTAACTTTTTTTTTTGGGGGGGGGGGGCTATCTCAGTGCAGGCAGCCCATCAGTGCATCTTATCAGTGCCACATTTCAGTGAGTGCCCTCTATCAGTGCCCATAAATGCAGCTAGCCAGTGCCACCTATCAGTGCAGCTCAGTGCCACCTATCAGTGCTCATTAGTGCATCTCATCAGTGCCACCTATCAGTGCAGCTCAGTGCCACCTATCATTGCCCATTAGTCCAGCTCATCAGTGCCACCTTTCAGTGCCAGTACGGGGCAGAGTCCTGGAGGGAGTGGCAGGCTGCTGGTGGCAAGTGACACACTGTATCTGGGGCAGGCTGTGGGAGGCAAATGGCACACTGTATCCGGGGGCAAGTGGCACACTATCTGGTGGCAGGCTTCTGGTGGCAAGTGGCACACTATAATGTGGCAAGTGGCACACTATATCTGGTAGCAAGGTGCTGGTGGCAAGTGGCACACAGTATCTGGTGGCAGGCTGCTGCGTGGCAAGTGGCAAACTGCATCTGGTGACAGGCTGTTGGTGGCAAGTGGCACAATGTATCTGGTGGCAGGCTGCTGGTGGCAAGGGGCACACTGCATCTGGTGGCAGGCCGCAGGTGGCAAGTGGCAAACTGTATTTGGTGGCAGGCTGTGGGTGGAAAGTGGCACACTGTATCTGGTGGCAGGCTGCTGGTGGCAAGTGGCAGTGTATTTGGTGGCAGGCTGCTGGTGGCAAGTGGCACACTGTATTTAGTGGCAGGCTGCTGGTGGCAAGTGGCACACTATCTGGTGGCAAGGTGCTGGTGGCAAGTGGCACAGTGTATCTGGTGGCAGGCTGTTGGTGGCAAGTGGCACAATGTATCTGGTGGCAGGCTGTGGGTGGCAAGTGGCACACTGTATCTGGTGGCAGGCTGTGGGTGGCAAGTGGCACACTGTATCTGGTGGCAGGCTGTGGGTGGCAAGTGGCACACTGTATCTGGTGGCAGGCTGTGGGTGGCAAGTGGCACACTATCTGGTGGCAGGCTGCTGGTGGCAAGGGGCACACTGCATCTGGTGGCAGGCTGCTGGTGGCAAGTGGCAAACTGTATTTGGTGGCAGGCTGTGGGTGGCAAGTGGCACACTGTATCTTGTGGCAGGCTGCTGGTGGCAAGTGGCACACTGTATTTAGTGGCAGGCTGCTGGTGGCAAGTGGCACACTATACCTGGTGGCAAGGTGCACAGTGTATCTGGTGGCAGGCTGTGGGTGGCAAGTGGCAAACTGCATCTGGTGACAGGCTGTTGGTGGCAAGTGGCACAATGTATCTGGTGGCAGGCTGCTGGTGGCAAGGGGCACACTGCATCTGGTGGCAGGCCGCAGGTGGCAAGTGGCAAACTGTATTTGGTGGCAGGCTGTGGGTGGAAAGTGGCACACTGTATCTGGTGGCAGGCTGCTGGTGGCAAGTGGCAGTGTATTTGGTGGCAGGCTGCTGGTGGCAAGTGGCACACTGTATTTAGTGGCAGGCTGCTGGTGGCAAGTGGCACACTATATCTGGTGGCAAGGTGCTGGTGGCACAGTGTATCTGGTGGCAGGCTGTTGGTGGCAAGTGGAACAATGTATCTGGTGGCAGGCTGTGGGTGGCAAGTGGCACACTGTATCTGGTGGCAGGCTGTGGGTGGCAAGTGGCACACTGTATCTGGTGGCAGGCTGTGGGTGGCAAGTGGCACACTGTATTTGGTGGCAGGCTGTGGGTGGCAAGTGGCACACTGTATCTTGTGGCAGGCTGCTGGTGGCAAGTGGCACACTGTATCTTGTGGCAGGCTGCTGGTGGCAAGTGGCACACTATACCTGGTGGCAAGGTGCACAGTGTATCTGGTGGCAGGCTGTGGGTGGCAAGTGGCACAATGTATCTGGTGGCAGGCTGTGGGTGGCAAGTGGCACACTGTATCTGGTGGCAGGCTGCTGGTGGCAAGGGGCACACTGCATCTGGTGGCAGGCTGCTGGTGGCAAGGGGCACACTGCATCTGGTGGCAGGCTGCTGGTGGCAAGGGGCACACTGCATCTGGTGGCAGGCTGCTGGTGGCAAGGGGCACACTGCATCTGGTGGCAGGCTGCTGGTGGCAAGGGGCACACTGCATCTGGTGGCAGGCTGTGGGTGGCAAGTGGCACACTATCTTGTGGCAGGCTGCTGGTGGCAAGTGGCACACTGTATTTAGTGGCAGGCTGCTGGTGGCAAGTGGCACACTATATCTGGTGGCAAGGTGCTGGTGGCAAGTGGCACAGTGTATCTGGTGGCAGGCTGTGGGTGGCAAGTGGCACACTGCATCTGGTGGCAGGCTGCTGGTGGCAAGTGGCACACAGTATCTGGTGGCAGGCTGCTGCGTGGCAAGTGGCACACAGTATCTGGTGGCAGGCTGCTGCGTGGCAAGTGGCACACAGTATCTGGTGGCAGGCTGTGGGTGGCAAGTGGCACACTGTATCTGGTGGCAGGCTGCTGGTGGCAAGTGGCAAACTGTATTTGGTGGCAGGCTGCAGGTGGCAAGTGGCACACTGTATCTGGTGGCAGGCTGCTGGTGGCAAGTGGCAAACTGTATTTGGTGGCAGGCTGCTGGTGGCAAGTGGCACAGTGTATCTGGTGGCAGGCTGCTGGTGGCAAGTGGCACAGTGTATTTAGTGGCAGGCTGCTGGTGGCAAGTGGCACACTATATGGTGGCAAGGGGCACACTGTATCTGGTGTCAAGCTGCTGGTGGCAAGTGGCACACTGTATCTGGTGGCAGGCTGTGGGTGACAAGTGGCACATTGCATCTGGTGGCAAGTGGCACACTGTATCTGGTGGCAAAGGGCCTCATTGTATCTGGTGGCAGGCTGCTGGTGTCAAGTGGCACACTATATGGTGGCAAGTGGCACACGGTACCTGGTGACAGGCTGCTGGTGGCAAGTGGCACACTGTATCTGGTGGCAAGCTGCTGGTGGCAAGTGACATGCTGCATCTGGTGGCAGGCAGCTGTGGAAAGTGATACACTACATCTGGTGGCAGGCTATGGGTGGCAAGGTAACAAGCTGCATCTGGTGGCAAGTGACAAGCTGATTCTGCATTATGGTGAGTTGAACTATTTCACTATATATTACAATGTAGTAATAGAAATAATGGAATTTGATCATCCTGACACCATATCAAGCATGGGGTCAAGATGATTTTAAGTGCCAACACCAGCCATTTGCCTGACAAATCACCCCCACTGCCGATTTCCCCATCAGCCCCCGAGACTACACCCCCCACCTTCATCTTTTTTTGTGAAGGGGGGGTGTCCCTGAATGGCAGTTTGGAAATGTGGGCTCCCTATGTTGCTGCTGGTGAGAGACTGCATAGCAGGTGGTGTTGCTGCTGCACGGCTGGTATTACTGGTGAGAGTATATTTAATTTGTTTTAGCGAAAAATTGTTTGCATTTTCATTTTGTTTCCATAAAAAGGCCCGCCAAAATCCTCAGCACCAGGCCCATGATGCTCTTAATCTGGCCCTGCTCTCAGCCGACAACTCCCCCCCCCCCAGTGGGCTGGACCTGAGCTTATATGGGAGGCCTGCCTCCTGCCAATTCCAGTTGGGGATTGGTCAGGGCTCCTCACATGAGCTCCCTGTCACTCGAGTACTGTGCCCTGCCCTTCTTCCAGAACATTCTCCCTGGAAGCAGGGTAGGCACCCTAGAACTAAAGCACAGGTGGTCACACCCACTGCTACACTAACCACTCCCTGCCCCCATATCAAAACAAGCAGGCCTAGCCTGAAACATAGGTCTGCCTAAATTTACCTGCGCTGGCAGCTTACCTCACAAAAATCCTCACTCTAGCACCTACCTTTGGTAGAGGGTGCTACATTTACATTCCTCAAAGACCTAGAAAAAGCCCTATTGCACCATTCAGTCCTGGGAATTACAGTTGCACAACAAAACCTAGTCTACTCATCTCTTTATTGTAACTAACAGTCAACTGTTAATGCATAGAAAAAAGACTAGAGTTCATTTAGCTGAGGTTAGAGGATGTATAAATACTTGTCAATGAAAAACTCTCTAGCATTCTCACTAATTCCTAACCCAAATTTCCCTGGCTCCGCTACACTTTACCTATTCTGGACCCAGCTACCCTTAGTTAGCTAGAGGCACTCACAGAATGTTTGGATCTGAGCCCCAGAGGGGAGACCCTACCCTCATCCTCATCCCCCCCCCACATTTTTCTCCTTTCATTCCTAAGCTTTTGTCTCCTTGTCCTGCTCCTTCTCTCTTTTTTACTGTCTTTCCCTCCTTCTGTCTCTAGTTTACCTTTAGAACTTTGAACGTAGGCTAGCCTCTGTACACCCTGACTAGGATGGCTGACCGGCCTGTCTGGCAGGGTATATGCCCACCTGGCTTGCAGGGTATACTGTATGCTCAGGCTTGCCAATCACCGGTCTTGTTTCATGATTGACATATGCTTGTGTATCTGTTGTTTAGCCCCTGGGTGAGTTTGAGGACCAATAGATGTCTTCACACCCGCCAGCCTCCCTGACTATTATAAATTGGCAGGCCCCATAAATATACAGAAACATAGTTACAAACTATATAAAATGTAGACATTTTTTTTTTTTTACAGGCATTTTTTTTTTTTAAATCATGTACAGATATAAGGATGTGTAATAAATACTATTTACACGGTTCATTATCTTGCTCCCTCCTGTCTTACTCTATGAAACTTGTCATAAAGGTGGATATATGTTTTAATTTCAAAGGGCAATTAAAGTCACAGCTTGAATTGTCTTTTCTATCAGAGGCTCTTTATTGCTGAGTTACAGAATATACATAAAGTAACTCTAGGGTGCATGATTAAAGAGCAACTGTAGGTGACACGTAAGATCAATCAGCCAACTGCAAACATTGTCTAGGTGATATTACAGCTGAATGGTACTAGTATTACGGAGTCTACTGAATCAAACAGAGTTTTAAAAGTGCTTCTGAGCAGGATTGCAGCCTCTTGTCACATAACGCTATGCTGAACAATCTGCTTCTTTTAAAAGAGAGTGGAGCTCAGAAAAAGGGAACAAACTGACTTGCATTTTTTTTAGGCTAGTAATAAAATGTATGATATACAAAAAAAAAATGTTTTTAATTTTTCATGTACCAATTTTTTTTTATTGAAACATCAAATCACATACCGTATATACTCGAGTGTAAGCCGACCCGAATATAAGCCGAGGCACCTAATTTTACCACAAAAGACTGGGAAAATGTATTGACTCGTGTGTCCATGGGTGTCCATCTGCATGCCTCACTTAGCCTCACTGTGTCCATGTGCATGCCTCACTGTGCCCATGCCTCACTGTGCCCATGCCTCACTGTGCCCATGACTAGACTGACGTTTAATATGGGAGTCTATGGAAGGGGTGCCCAGATTTGAAAAATCTGTGCTCCCCGGCCGTAAGTCCCCCAGACAAAAAACTCTTATAGAGAAGAAATGGGGCTACATGTGTGCCAAGTTTCGGGTCCAGGGGACCTACGACCGACCACTACCGGGTTCCCAAAGTCACCGGAGAAATTACAGTTTAACATTGGAGTCTATGGAAGGGGTGCCCGGCTTTGAAAAACCGGTGCTCCCTGGCTGTAGGTCCCACGAACAACAAACTTTGCACTTGTAGAGAAAGAGTGAGGCTACATGTGTACCGGGTCCCAAAAGTCTGGGAGATCAGGTGCAAAAAGGTGACTCAAGTATAAGCCGAGGGGGGCATTTTCAGCACAAAAAAATGTGCTGAAAAACTTGGCTTATACTCGAGTATATACGGTAAATGAGTGGGTGCAAATGTATGCAGAACAGATTGAAAAAACTTCAGGTGGAGAAAATACAGTATACCCATGCAGGGGTATAAACGCACACATAGAAACGTACGCACAATGAAAGACTGTCTGAGACAACATTAACATAGAGGCAAACATTTAAATGCTAGGGGTTGAATAATATCGCCCTGTGATTTACAACCATAGGTCACGTGTATCAGTGATTGATTAATGTGCTAAGCTTATGCATCAAATGACATGAGTCATAGAGGAGACTCACATGGCCATAGGTTTTATTAAAGAGATCGGCGTGGGAATGAGAAAGGATGAGGAAAATTGACCCTAGAAATAAGAAGGAAAATGCAAAGAGAAGGACAGAGAGGGAAGGAGGGTAAGGGAACTTTGTCACAGGAGACATACAATTTATTCCCTAAAAACCGGGAAGCAAGATGGTAGTTTATTTTAAATATTTGATAAAGTAATCTAGTTCCATAATGCTTGATTTCTCAACATAGTACCAGTGATGTAACAGATACACAATTAAAAAGAATAAAAAATTAAATTTTTTGAACTGATGACAGGTACAGAAATATCAATCTCAGGTCTCACTCTCTTGTTCCAGGTATCTCAGCAAAGCACTCACCAGGCTGGGTGTGAACTGGTTCAATACTACATAAGCCAATGGACAAACAATCACTCAGTGTTCTGTAACATCCATACTTGGACTCCAGTTGTAGCTCTACTCCAAATACTTAAAGCGGAGTTACAGCCTGTATTAAAAAAAAAAAAAAAGTCAGCATCTACAAATACTGTAGCTGCTGACTTTTAATATTAGGACACTTACCTGTCTAGGGAGCCCGCGATGTCGGCGCCCTAAGCCGACCTGTCCATCGCCCCCCGGGTGCAGACGCCGGCATCCTTACTAAGAAAAAACAGGAAGTGAAGCCTTGCGTCCTCATACCCTGTTTCCTACTGCGCATGCGCGAGTCGCGCTGCGCTTTCTGAATGGTCCTGCTGTCTTCTGGGACCTGTGTGTCTCCCAGAAGGCAGCAGGGGGGGGAAGGAAGGGGGGCCATAAATGATGTAGGTCGCTGTGGCACCCTTACATGGAAGTGGGAGCGAGTATCTGTTTTTGACAGGTATCCACTCCCCCCGTAAGGTGCCAAAAGTTGCACCGGAGGGGGAGGAGGAAGCAGATAAGCAGAGCTTCCACTTTTGGGTGAAACTCCGCTTTAAAGTGGTTGTAAACCTCAGACGTGATTTATGAACAAAGCATATCCCTCTATAGTCTCAATTAAAAGCACTAAGTTTCATTTCTGTCTGCTGCTTTGTTCCTCTGCTATCAGTATTACACATTTCTGACAAGTTTTCCTGACACCAAGAGAAAAAAAGGTGTCAGGGGAGAGACCTCCAGCAGATTGACTGTCTCAGCTCTTTTCCTGTGAGCTGTGTGAAGGGGGGTGTTTCTCTTCCCTCCAATCAGCTCTCAGAGCTTTCCTCACTGAGCTCTGTGTAATTTCAGCTCTCCGCCCCCTTTTTTCTGAACTCTCAGATAAGCTTATAAATTCAGCACTTTGAACAGGTGTAGTGAAGAAACGACTGCAGATAGACAGATACTTATGTAGGGGTATTTGTTTAATCTCTGTGTATCACCAGAGGAAAGTCCCAGAGTAAATATAAGAGTTTACAACCATTTTAATTTGACATTAGGCTAGTTGCTAATTTATTTGCTTTGTATCAAATAAAAGTGTTGCTCTTGTTAATTCTGTTCCTGGCTCCAAAATATGCAATGAACCTTTTATTTTTAAAACAAATCTGGGGTTTCACTTTAAACTTTGCCCCATTCATTTTTTGCGATCATGACATTGAAGACCAGAAGGTAGCAGATGAAACGTCATGCAACCCATTTTAGTTGGAACAATGGCACCATCTTTTCTTTGCGTATGAACATCTTTCAGCTTGTATGTGATGGTGGGGTACACAGTGACATCGGGACACGGCAGTTGTCAGAGAAATTTTTTTAACACACCAAAAAAAATCTGAAGGAGCAGATTTTAGGAGACTGGTAGAGACACCCACGTATCTTTATAGCCACACAGCATCAGAAGCGACTGAAAAAATAAATACATTATCAGATGACACAACTGCTGCTGGAAAACAATGGTTTCAGCTGCCTCTGTTCCTTTCTGTGCCGCTCAGATAATATGACATACAGCTTTCACACACCATAGAGGAGGGGGACTGCAATACCCACTGATGACAATGTAACCTGATTGTAAAGCTTTTAAGATAGGGAGATATGATTGTATGTGATAAATTGATGCATAGAAATAATAAAAGAAAATGGATGCCAGGGGCAGCCATCATTTTGAGGACCAGGGGCTGTAATTGAATTGTATTGTGACTGTTTGCATTGCTTTTGCAAGTAAAATATCGACAGCGACACCCTGTCTAGGACTGCTGAGAATTTGATCAGAATACTTTATATCACATAAAGATGATTGTGTATTTCTTGTACCAAGGAACATCCTTTATTACAAGCTTAGAAATAAATATCAGCTGCCCCTTAAGGAGGGGGCAAAAGTCTAGTCATTGATATTGTCTGTAGGTTCTGATCTTTTCCCCATTATTGATTTATCATGTCTTGTTCTGCACTGTGCGTAGGGAGGTGACCATCTTGCTATAGGCAGGGCTTTGCTAACTTATGCCAGAGCTGTCCTTCTATTGACTGGTGGTCTGATGACTGGTGGGGCAATATTTAAAGGGGTTGTAAAGGTTTGTTTTTTATTTTCTAAATAGGTTCCTTTAAGCTCGTGCATTGTTGGTTCACTTACCTTTTCCTTTGATTTCCCTTCTAAATATTTTTTTTCTTTGTTTTCTTTGTCTGAATTTCTCACTTCCTGTTCCTCCTCAGTAAGCTGTTCAGTAAGCTGTTCTGGCTGACTCCACACCACTCGGATGATGGTGTGAAGTTTAGTGAGGAGAAACAGGAAGTGAGAAATTCAGACAAAGAAAAAAAACATTTAGATGGTAAATCAAAGGAAAAGGTAAGTGAACCAACAATGCACTAGCTTAAAGGAACCTATTTAGAAAATAAAAAACAAACCTTTATAACCCCTTTAAGAAGCAGTAGAAGAGGTGGAGGAACCACAGATCCACAGAATAAATTAGGCATAAGAAGGGAGATCCTTGCACTGCAGGTCATCAGATTCAGCTTTCTCTCCAGCTAGGGGAACATTGAGGAGCTCAGGAGTGACACCACCAAGTTTTACTTCAAAGACTAACTCCATCTTTTGCAACATGTTACACCCATATTTACTGCTATTATGTAACATGTTGCTAAACACTGCACCCCTAGAACGTCCTCCCCCCTGTAACACCTTGCAGGTGTTCTTCTCCCCCGCAGCCACTGTCACTTTTATTAGTTTATTCTTGAATGTCAAGTGCCCTCTTCCTCCCATCGTGGCAGTGGGCAGAATGCTGAGGTAGTGGCATGAACATCATTTTTAGCAACCACCTACTGTGAGCCCAGGCCAGATTGATGAAGTACTCCCAAGGAATTTGTCTATGATGACAAGGGTTCACAGGAAGCGGTTTAAAAAACGCTGGGTGTCTGGAGGAGGAGATATGGTGGAACTCAGGTAAGTAAGTCTGCGGGGGAGAGCACATACTGAGTAATGCAGCAAAAACTGTTCTTCCTATGCTAGGAAGTACTGAGGTATTTATGATTTAGGTATGTTTGTTTTTTAGAATAATGGAAGTCCTGTCCTGTCGTTTCCTTGAAATGTTTATCACTAAAATGTGTGTCTATTTTCCCATCTCAGAAAGTTGTAAGATCAGTGTAATCTTTATAAGTCTGACTCCTTCAGATTTTTTTTTATAGCATACACTGTCTTGAATGTGCATTAGGCTCTACAGAAGAGAGCGGAGCCGCTGCATATTATCGCAGGTAATGAAGGATTCATTGATTGTATGTTTGCCATAAGCCTCCCCTCAATAACAGCTCCAAAAATCAATCACATGTAACGGCATGTGTAATTGAATACCCTGTTTGATTGCCCCGCAGAGGCCAGGGTAGGCGGGTGGACCTGATAGAGAAACCACTTCTCATGCACCCTTTATGGTGAAGGCACAGCGCAAAGATTTAGAGCACCCGTGTTCTTGGTATATCCTTCTCATCGAGCATTCACACAGAAGTTAGAGCGTCCTTGGGAATTCATTGATTATTCCTAGAATACTTTTTGTGTAATAAACTACAATCTAGCAATTGCTCAGTCTTTGACTTTTCATTTTTGTACCCCCCTGTTACTGTGGAGGTGATGTCTGCAGACTACTAAATGCTGGTTTTCATTATGGTTGCACTTAGGAACAGAGGCTGTAGGATCTGACTTGTGTTTTTTTTGTTGTTATTTATGATTATGTATCCTATCTATCTATCTATCTATCTATCTATCTATCTATCTATCTATCTATCTATCTATCTATCTATCTATCTATCTATCTATCTATCTATCTATCTATCCCAATAGAAGTAGGCTGTGTTCAGTTGGGTGTTGGATATAGAAGAGTGGAATGATGGATAGATAAATATATCTATCTGTCTATCTATGAATTGGTGTGTGCACAGGCTGTACCGAATGTGCCTGGGCACACCCATGCACAATAGCACTATCGCCCTGTGTGCCGGCAGGAAGATGGGAAAGATCTCCCTCTTATCTACCTTGTTTTTGCACTTCTCTTTCACTGTGCTGGCAGGGAGATCAATGTGCCAGGGTTATATATATGTAGACACACACACACGTTTGATTGATCTTTAGGTTGCACACCCTAATGCAATAGGCTGCACATATCTATCTATCTATCTATCTATCTATCTATCTATCTTCTAAAGAGGTAGGCTGTGTTCAGATGGGTGCTGGATATAGAAGAACGGAGCGATGCATAGATAAATTTGTTTATCTTTCTAGCTACAGGATTTGCTTTTCTTTGTCTATCTATCTATCTAGCTACCTATCTATCTTTTTCTAAAGAAGTAGACTGGGTTCATATCGGAGCTGGATATGGAAGAGTGGCAGAAGATTAAGATTGGTTTTAGAGTCGTGTTCTACAAACATATGCCCATGTTGCTTCTTCCAATTAATATTTGAATCCTCTGTCATCTGGAAAATCAGTCAAGGTGAACGACCGGCTGTATTCGGTGGCTGTATTCTAACACTAGCACTAGCACTGCAACCCCCACTGCCTGCATGTATACTGAGCCATTCAGCTGAGTAGACTTATCTGTTCCAGCCTTTTGTATTTTAGCTTCCACCTGAAGATAGCTATTCTTCCTTTGTTATACGATGTTGGGGAGATTTTGCTGCTGGGGGTCCCAGAGAATGTAGAGCAAATCAACAAGTTTTCTTAAATGCTCCCCAGCTCAGAAGCACATACGGGAGGGCGCTGAGAACTGAGTGTCGGGTCACATTCAGGGGTGTTTTATATTTGCCTTTGATGGCTTTACAGAGTGGCAGGCGAAAGGGAAGTATGCATCCCGACTGAGAAGGTCATTAAACCAAACCTTTTGCTTTTTCCTGCATGGGCAAAGCACAGGTTTGCTTTAGGAACCAGTAAATTATTCAGCCCATGAGCATTGATTCATGACTGAATCGTCTGTTGAATTTTTAAATATGTCTTGTAGGTACATGAATTTTTTGTTGTCTGAGGCTTATTGTTTCCTTTTTACCATATATTTAATGTAAAAATCGTTTTATATATTTATATTGCTTGGTAGACTAGAAGCAGTCAACAAAACCTGACTGAAGACTTACACCTTCTAATTAGGACACAACAGGTTGTTCAAAAATCTAAACACCGAAGGACGTCTCAAACTGTGTACAAAGCATAGATGGGGATGTAAACCGCAATGCAGTACATCCGCTTCCATCTGTGGATGGATTTGTGCAAATAAAGCTGCAAGTATTTGTATCGTGTTCTCGGAG
Organism: Rana muscosa; assembly: GCA_029206835.1. NCBI lineage: Eukaryota > Metazoa > Chordata > Amphibia > Anura > Ranidae > Rana > Rana muscosa. The sequence continues at coordinate 112,656,024 of CM055118.1, forward strand.
CTTCTGTCCTTGCTCACTGCACTCATCCGTCAGTCTCTGGTGAAATAACATATGGATTGTTATCTGAGACAACTTTGCATTTCTGCAGCTGGGAAGCTCTAGAAAGCCTGGCTGAATCGTCATTCCAGCTGAAGTGTAGCTTTTGGTTAATAATAGACAAAAATTATCCCAAACTCTGGTTAAATATGTCAGTTTTGTATTGAAACTGCCTTAGCGGCACAGCTTTTGTGCTAATTTTCACTCTGGTATTCATCTTCTGTATTTGTCATTAAATATCTATAGCTGTCATGATCCACTCCTTCTGAATGGCCCCGAAGTGCTCAGTGTGTAGACCACTGTGTTCCCTGGTTTTAGCACCTTTCCAAGCTTAGTGAACCTCACCCACACACATAGGACCACAGAGGTTTGACCTCGAAGCATAATGAAAACCCAGTGAAATTCATTTCAAGGTACAGTAGATTTCATGTTAACAGTACACAGATTGGACTCTATGGGGTTTATTTGCTAAAGGCAAATAGACTGTGCACCTTGCAAGTGCGGTTGCACAAATTTTCCCTAGATCTTAGTAAATGTGGTAACGCTCTGCTGATTTCCATCATCCACTCATATGCAAGCAAAAATGCTGTTTTTTGCAGCACAATCATCGAGGGGACTTGACTTTTCTCTGTTGAAGCTAAAGAAACACAGCTATATCACCTCTCTCTTCCTTTGATTTGACAGCAAACAAGCCCAAGTAGACTGATCAGTTCATCTCTCTTGTTAGCACATGTGAATTTAACACACCCAATTGGCCCTAAACCCTGTACTGTACTGTACCTCCCTTTCCCTGTCTAAGTGCTGATGTAAAGGGGGGTTGCAAGATGCTGACTATCAACTCAATTTCCAATATTTATAATGGATGCATTTAAAATACTATTAATTGCATTTTTTTTAAGAAATACTTAGCCACATCCACTGGTATTTTGGAATATATGACCTAATTTCAATTGCTTTATTTTCCTGGATAACATTTCACGTTCACTGAATTTGCCTTACATGGCATGACTGGCTTTCACTCACAGCACTCCACAGCACTCCACAGCACTCCACAGAAACTGCCCTACTAAAACTCACTAACAATCTACTAACTGCTAAAACCAAAGGCCACTACTCTTACTACTTGACCTCTCTGCAGCCTTTAATACTGTTAACCACCCACTCTTTCTCAAAAAACTCCACTGCCTTGACTTCCAAGATTCTGCTCTTTCCAGGTTCTCCTACTTTCTATCACAGCGCTCCTTCAATGTTACCTATAACTCTGTCTCCTCCTCTCCACTACCTGTGGGGGTTCCCCAAGGCTCTATTCTACACCTCCTCTTTTGGTCAGTTGATAACCTCCCACAACTTCCAATCCCATATGCCGATGACACCCAGATCGACCTCTCTACATTTTACATCACTCTTTCAGTCTCCTCTCGCATTACTAACTGCCAACACAACATGGGTGTCGCAACACTTCCTTAAACGAAATCTCTCTAAAACTGAGCTGTTAATATTCCCTACCACCTGTGCCCTCCTTTATGACTTTTCCATCAAGATCAATACAGATATTAGTCCCTCCCCTCACACCAAGTTACTAGGTGTAATCCTAGACTTGGGTCCTTCAGTCTCCTCTCACATTACTAACTGCCATATCAACATGAATGTCACAACACTTCCTTAAAACGTAATCTCTCTAAAACTGAGCTGTTAATATTCCCTCCCACTTATGCCCTCCTTCATTACTTTTCCGTCAAGATCAACAATACAAGTATCAGTCCCTCCCCTCACACCAGGGTACTAGATGTAATCCTGATCTGTCCTTTTGGCCCCAAATCCTGTCCTGTCTATCTCTTACACTTTTAAAGGTCCAGGAGCACCAGGACAATGGAAAAAGCCCAAAAAATTACCCAATTTTGGAAAGAAAACACCCCAACCTATATTCTATGAGGCATAATGAGTCTTGTAATTTTTTTCCTCAAGTTTTTTGAAAATGTGTAAAGGAAATTAAAAGGCATTTTTTTTACACAGTTGTCCATTTATAAGATATTTCCAACACATAGCATGTACATAGCAAAAATTACAACCCAAATATATATTCTGCTACTCCTCCTGAGTATGGCAATAACACATGTGTGAGACTTTTACACAGCCTGTCCACATACAGAGGCCCAACATGCAGGGAGCACCATAAGGTGTTCTATGGACACACAATTTAAATCTAATTTGACTACCTATTACACGTTTGTGAGGGACTGATGGGCACTGTAGTGGCAAGCATATGCCAGGGATGAGCACTGATGTGGCACAGATGAGAACTGATGTGGCATGGATGAGCACTGATGTGGCATGGATGTGGCACTGATGAGAACTGATGTGGAATGGATGAGTACTGATGTGGCATGGATGTGGCACAGATGAGAACTGATGTGACATGGATGAGAACTGATGTGACATGGATGAGCACTGATGTGGCATGGATGATCACTGATGTGGCATGGATGTGGCAAGGATGATCACTGATGTGGCAAGGATGTGGCACGGACGATCACTGATGTGGCATGGATGTGGCACGAATGATCACTGATGTGGCACAGATGAGCACTGATGTGGCATGGATGATTACTGATGTGGCATGAGCCAGGGATGGAGCATAGATGAACATGAATGAGGATGGATGAGCCAGGGATGGAGCCTGAATGAGGATGGATGAGCCAGGTATAGAGCATGGAGGATCATGAATGAGCCAGGGATGGGTGGATGGATCCAGATCCAGCCTACAGCGCTGCTGCACCGGTTCCCTCCTCTGTTCACATGCTGTACCGATCGGTGTTAGGAGGGAGGGGGAGGAGCCGAACCGGCCACTGTCATTTGCCCTTTACCATGATCCATGACACGCCGGGTCTGGGGGACCCAGCGGTCATGGACATTCCCCAGTGCGCACCCCAGGGGGCGCTCGGGAGCATGATTCTGGGAGGACGTTATAATACGTCCTTCCAGAATTTTCCAACCGCGCTGTAGCTGTCATTTGGCTATGGCCCGGTCGGCAAGTGGTTAACTAATTATACCACCAAGGCACTAATTCACTCCCTTGTTATCCCTCGCCTTCACTTTTGCAACCCCCTTCTCATAGGCCTACCTCGCCATAGGCTATTATGCAAATAGGGTCTTTTGACTTTCTTAACCACTTAAGGATCAGAAGGATTTGCCCCCTTAATGACAAGGCCATTTTTTGCGATACGGCACTGCGTCGCTTTAACTGACAATTGCTGTTCCCAAACAAAATTGACGTCCTTTTTTTCCCACAAATGGTGCTTTATTTTGTTGGTATTTGATCACCTCTGCGTTTTTTTTTTTTTTTGCGCTATAAACAAAAAAGGGCAACAATTTAGAAAAAAAATATATATATTTTTTACTTTTTGCTATTATAAATATCCAAAACAAACAAAAAAAACAAACAAATTTCTTCATCAGTTTAGGCAGATATATATACTTCAACATATTTTTGGTAAAAAAAATCACAATAAGTGTATATTGATTGGTTTGCGCAAAAGTTATAGCGTCTACAAAACAGGGGATAGATTTATGGCATTTTTATTATTCTTTTTTTTTTTACTAGTAATAGCGGCGATAAGCAATTTTAAGCGGGATTGCGACATTGCGGCAGACAGATCGGACACTTTTGACACTTTTTTGGGACTATTGATATTTATACAGCCATCAGAGCTAAAAATAGCCACTGATTACTGTATAAATGTCAATAGCAGGGAATGGGGTTAACACTAGGGGGCGATCAAGGGGTTAAATGTGTTCCCTCATGTGTATTCTAACTGTGGGGGGGTTTGGGACTGCCTGGAGGAGGAGACCGATCGCTGTTCCTAATCTTTAGGAGCAGCAGATCTGTCTCTCCTCCCCTGACAGAACGGAGATCTATCTGTTTACATTGACAGGTCTCCAATCTGTTTGTCAGGAGCCATCGCCGCGCTACCAGTCCCACAGCTCGCCACCTGTTCCGCTGCCTGACCAGCCACCACAATGGGAATTTAACGTTCGTATGAGCGTGAGAGGAGTCTGTGATCTGAAAACTTCCTATCCTGTGTGAGTCCAAATCAGTGCAACCCTTCCCTGGAGACTAAAAGGCCGCGGCTGGGCTATAGCCGATTACTGGATTGAGCTTGAGCTCTGGTAAGCGGCCATTACATTTGTGGTGGGCTTTTCACATATCTGTGGATTGTTTGTGGAGTCACTGTGGTGTTTAACCAACACTAGGATTTGATTATAGACTGTTGCTTGGCGTTTTTTCATCCTGGAGTACAGCTACTGTTTTGTTTCTCCTGACCTGAGGACTTTTATATCAATGCTTGGCGCAGCTTCATTTCTCTTAATTGAGTCTGTATATATATAATATATATTTTTTTAATTGGCTGGGGGATTGTGTACACGGGCTGTGTTTACCTGCGTTTTTCTTCTTTTTGAAACGCATATCAAGTGCAGGTCAGCAGATTGCCATCTCAGCATGTGCTTCTCTGAACGCAGCCTTCCCTGCATTACAAACTAAACAGGTCAAATGCAGCATTTTGCCAAGTGCATGGGTGGCATTCGAATGTAAAAGTCTGTGTTTGACAGCGAAGCACATGTACCCAAGCCCTATGCATGGCAGAGAGTGAACATGAAAAAGGCTGTCACAATCGTATTACAATCTCTAAATGTTAGTATCCATTTCGATTTAGAGTGAGGAATGAGTCCAGCTCTTTTTTAAAACAATCTAGAGGGGGGCTATTAGGTTGAAAGCGCATGCTCTTGAGTTGGGTGACATTCGATTGTAAAATACTGTGTTTGACAACAAAGCACGTGTAGGCAAGCCCTATGCATTGCAGAGAATGAACATGAAAAAGGCTGGAGAATCTTTGCAAACTTATCAAAATCTTACAGTAAATCTATTCTGTAGTAGGTTGTTATGGAAATGAAGGTTAGAAGAGGTACGGTATTTTCATCCTGGGTAAATCCAACATGGTATTGTTCTTATAAAACCATTATATCACAGAGGATAAGCGTTAATACTAGCTTTCAACCTAATAGCCCCCCTCTAGATTATTATTTTTTTTTTAAAAGAGCTGGACTCATTCCTAAATGCGCAAAATAGAAATGGATACTAACATTTATAGGTAATAACAACCAGGGGTAGTTGATCTAGGAAATATCCAATTGCTTCCTGGGGGATCAAAAAGGAATTTCCCCCCTGCTGGAACAAATTGGACCATGCTTTATTTTTTTTTCATTCCTTAGGATCAACTGTGGATATAGGATTGTGTATGTGGAGGTTTTCCATTTTCTATTCTATTGGTTAAAATGAACTTGTTTATTTTTTTAACCTAAGTTAACAAAATGGTTGCTCTATTTGTTGTAATCACATGACATATCTAAGTAGACACTGCATTTTTCTGTACTATCTCACTGCTCACATTGATAAGTGTGGCTTTTTTGCCCTAAATTGTGACTGTTTCAAGTGCTTGAAGGTCTATGCGACAGTCAGTCTAGAAAATAAAGCATATTTCGCTAGAGGATAAAGCGTCATAATGGCCTTGCGTGGCCTCTTACTGGGCCGGTTGGAATCTGCCTGAGTGTCCTTGGCTAGTAATTTCCACCTAATCCTTGCAGGTATGGAGCATGCCGAGTGCATTGTGCGTGCGCTCTAGGGTGTAGAGAAAATGGTACAGTGTTCAGAAACACATTCTCTTTCTGCATCCCTCCATCGTTCTGACTGGGAGAAGATTAATAGTGTTTTATTCATGATAAATGCCGGTTTGCCAGTGTAGCCTTACTCATTCTCCTGTAAGCATCTGTTCCCTCTGCAAACATCTGGCCACGGGTGATAAAAAGCAAAAGAGCGCAGAGACAGAACCTGCATCAAACAGATGAGATCCTCGCAGAATGAAAAAGAACCTGGCCATGGCTTCTTAAAGGAAAACTAAGATGTTGCTCCTGTGCATCGGCACACATAATTCAGCCATAGAGATTATTTCCCTACAGCCTTTGCCCTTACAAAAATACCGCCAATGTGGAATTTCATATCGGAGCATATTCACTTTCAAGTGACCTTTGTATTGGTTTAGGGGGGTGTTAAAGGGGTTGGGGCAACTTCTAAGAAAAAAAAATTGTGCTAGGTACTATGTAATATAATTTTATAATACAGGGGAAAATAAAATTAATAACAATGATACTATATGGAAGAAAGACAGAGGAATGAGATGGAGCTAGAAACTAAGCATCGAGAAGGAAATCCTGTCTCCTGACTATTCTGATTTGCTGATTTAACATCAAGAAAATTCTCCCTGTTATTCTTTTCTTCAGTTGAGAGACCGAAAAAGGGCACTCCCAAAATCCTGTGGAGTAAAAGGCCTCTATTATTTAAAGTATGACTAGGGGCAAAACCTTTTTTCTTTCGTTTTGGGTAGAGTGCAGAGGGATTAAAATGCTTGTCAGTTTTTATTGCAGCCTGTACCCCATTAAGAAGATTCACACTCTATATTTGTCCTGTTTACCATTATCATTGATGGTGAAAGTAAAAGAAAATACCCACATTTTGGTTTGTCACCAGAAAAGTAATAGGGGGAAAATCTTCTAATGGGGACACTAGTTCTGGTGACCTGGAGGTCCCCAAGAAATTCCCTTAATTTGCAGGGATTTCCTCTCCCTTCCTGTTTGGCTGTGGGATAGGAAGTGAAGGGAAATCTCCGTAATGGGACATAGATGGCGAAAAAAAATCTGACAGGGGTTATAACTCTCCCTTACCCAATCTAACATAAAATAAAAAAATTTACAGTTCTACTTTTTTAAAAAAAATAGAAAATTGTAATATTCATACACATGTGTGTTTTTTCAATTTGCCATCCCCAACAGTAGTTCATGCAGTGATTGTCACCTGTGAAGTGACAGGAAATCAGGTATTTAAATGTAAAAAATCAAATTAAAGAACAAATATAGAACATCAGTTTAAAAACAATAACTTTAAAATAAAATTGTCCCTAAAAAAAGCTACAACATCCCAGATATCATAGAGAATGAGGTACAGAACAGTATATGTGAGGAGAGCATGGAGAGACCCCAGAAACACAAGGAGAATGGAGGACTGCAGAATGTATGGAGTGTATTGCAAGTATAAGGGATGTATGGGGAATGCATGGAGTGTGCTGCGAGTATAGGGGGTGTATGGGAAATGCATGGAGTGCGCTGTGAGTATAGGGGTAGTATGGGGAATGCATGGAGTGTGTTGCAAGTATTGGGGAAGTATGGGGAATGCATGGAGCCTGCTGCGAAGTATATGGGGGAGTATGGAGAATACATAAAGTGTCCCACGAGTATAGGGGAGAGTATGGGGAATGTATGGAGAATGCATGAAGTGTGCTGAGAGTATGGGGAATGCATGGAGTGTGCTGCGAGTAAAGGGGAGATTATGGGGAATGCATGGAGTGTGCTGCGAGTATAGGGGGGAGTATGGAGAATGCATGAAGCGTGCTGAGAGTATGGGGAATGCATGGAGTGTGCTTCGAGTATAGGGGAGAGTATAGGGAATGCATGGCATGTTCTGCGAATATAGTGGGTGTATATGGGAAATGCATGGAGTGTACTGTGAGTATAGGGGAGAGTATAGGGAATGCGTGGAATGTGCCGCGAGTATAGTGGGGGGGGGGTACGGAGAATGCATGAAGTGTGCTGTGAGTATAGGGAAGAGTATGGCGTGTGCTGCGAGTATAGGGGGTGTATGGGGAATGCACGGAGTGTGCTGTGAGTATAGGGGGTGTATGGGGAATGCATGGAGCATGCTTATATTAGATAATTTTCTACTGTTTTTAAAATTTTGAAGTTTTATTTATTTATTTGGGGGTGCAAGCAGCTGGTCTTGCCTGGGGCACAGAATAGTCTAGCACCAGCCCCAAATATTTATGTATATCTGTCAATATGTACAGTAGTTCCTGCTGCCAGAGGAAGCAAAGGAAGGAGAGATGTGATTTCAGTTTCAATGTTGTAAACTTTGAGGATGAACTTATCCACAGTTCCTGCCGTTAGAGAGGCCAATGAGGGCTTATTTTAAAGTTAATTTACTACTTGTACATATCTAAAAAAATATTTGAATGTCCATATCTTAGCCACAGATTTATAAAAATATATATAATTATAAAATCTGGTCTCCATTAATTGGCTTTTTAATATCTTCCTGGAATTCAGCTTTAAGGGAAATGCTATTTAAATCTTTATTTTTCTTTTGTAACTGTGGGATCTTTCTGTTTTCGTTCAGCCTGATTTTCTGCTCTTTTAATAGAATTAATTCCATGATTCCCAGCAAGTCCCATACCATACTGAAATTCCCATTCTGGTTTTATATCTTTTAATTACTTTTCTTTTCTGTTGCTAATGGTCATTTGAAGAATTTCCTGCTCTGCTCTTCTTGTCTTTTGATGCTAACTGTGAAGTGACTCGACTCAGGCCAAAGGTAGTAGCGAATGTAGACCTTTTTTCTTTGACATGACGAATGGACCCTTTCTGAGTATAAAATCAAATATTTAGATGAATAAAATCTCTGCATGGAGAGATTATGGGGAAATAAAGACTTCCATTGATCGACTAATCCAACAGACAAGAACAGAAATAATGGACAAAGAGCAGTCATTTTACTGAAGCCAGATCAAAGATAGATACTCTCTTTTGCAGAGGACTGACACGTCCTCTTCTGAGCTAGAGTCAGAGTTCTGCAAACAGTAGGAATCACAAGGTTTGCTGGTTGCTGATCTATAGGTCTGCCACTGCAGGGGGCGTGTTGGACCTCTGCAGTGAGATAACAGCTTTCTCACAGAGAGCAAGGGCCAGATGACAGACTTTTTTTTACTCAGGCTGTGGCTACTTTATAAAGAAAACAAACTGGAAGACAATGAACACCTTTTGATGCACCTGGGATGTAGTTCGCTGATTTCAATCTAATTGGGCTTTAAGTGGTTAAAAAGGACAGCAATTATGACTCCAGACAAAGCTTTTCTTGTTTCTACTTTGGATAGGGTAGGGCAGTGTTTCTCAACTCCAGTCCTCAAGGCGCACCAACAGGTCATGTTTTCAGGATTTCCCTCAGTTGAAACAGCTGTGGTAATTTCTAAGGCAGTGAAACTGATCAAATTACCTGTGCAAAATAATGGAAAGCCTGAAAACATGACCTGTTGTGGCGCCTTGAGGACTGGAGTTGAGAAACACTGGGGTAGGGAATGGTAAGACACTCTTGTAGTCTTACTTGTTGTCTGAGAGGAAGAGTTCCCCTATTTTCCTGTCCCTGTGACAAGATGTGAGGAATAATCTCCAGTATCAACACATACAGCAATGAGAAAAAGCTCTCTGGGGATTGAGCCTTCCTTTACTCCACTGTTTTTGTGTTCACTTCCAGTCCTGTTGACATATTGTCACCAGGACAAGAAGCGAATCAAAATCTCCCCAACAGGGTTACAGAGGTTAGGGATGGAGATACACCTTAAATTTAGGAATAGACACTAGGAAAGAACCATAAATATTCATGCAAGACTTGAATGTTTCCACCTATGTACTGCCCCTAGTTGTAGATTCCACACGCTCCCTAGTGCAACCCTTCCTGTTTTAAAATACCAGTGTAAAAGTATGCATCAGTCTTTTTTTCTATATGAGGGATATTTAGGATAAGTATCTCATGTATAGCTTAGCACAGTGTTTCTCAACTCCAGTCCTCAAGGCAACCCAACAGGTCATGTTTTCAGGCTTTCCATTATTTTGCACAGGTGATTTGATCAGTTTTACTGCCTTAGTAATTACCACACCTGTTTCATCTGAGGGAAATCTTGAAAACATGACCTATTGGGGCGCCTTGAGGACTGGAGTTGAGAAACACTGGCTTAGCATGTAGTTGCTGGGTTACATCACCACTTTATCACCTAGTTTTTGGCCCATTAACATAAACCATCTTGGTTCAGTCTAAAATGCAATCTCAGAGCCCTTTAGTATGCCATTTGCTGGGGGAGAGATAGCCATCAGAAGCCATGTTCCATGGAGTTCGTATCCAGGCAATGGTCATTAGTACAGGCCAGAATCACTAACAGTACAGAAATACATTTTTCTATGTAGCAAAGGAAGAGATGACCATTAGCAAAGTGATATAAATATAGACTAAATACACCCTGATATTATTCATGTATGGCATCAACTCTTTAAAGCTCAAAATCGTATTCATTTTTTGCAAATATTTTCAGAATTACATAGTAATAAAAAGCTTCATACAAAAACCTATTTTAAAGTCACGGATCGTAACGGATACATCCCTACTTCCAGCTGTCACCACCCTAGATGGAAGGGAAATGTCCCTAAAGGACAATTGCTCCGGCTGCGAAGAAATTGCAGCTCATTGATGGATTTCAACCAGCAAGCGGATGTTGTCATTAATAGATTTCAAGAAAAAGGTTATGAGATCACATCCCTGACTAAAATGAAGGAAGAGATTTCCAAGCTAGATAGATCCAGCCTGCTGAAAAAAACGTCCATTAAACAGAACAAAGTGGAATTGGCATTTATTACAGGGTTTAATAACCAATATAGGGCCTTGGAGGGCATCATTAAGAAATACTGCCCCTTTTTGAAAGAAGACAGAGTATTATCGACGGTTCTACCTAACAAACCAGCATTTGTGTACAGAAAAGCCCCTAGTCTACGGAATCATATAGTACATAATGTAATCAATGCCCCCAAAGCAGTCAACATCTTTCCTGAAATGAAAGGGTTCTATAAATGCCAAAGATGTTTGGCATGTAGGGTCAGTAAGAAGCAGCCACGTAGGAAAGAAACATTTAAATCAAGGGGAGTCTATAAAGAATACAAAATTCGTGAATTGATAACATGCAATAGTACGCACGTCACCTACGTTATTGAATGTCTATGTCACCTGCAATATGTGGGTCGGACTACACGCCCACTGTGCGTACGCATTAGGGAACATATAAACAACATAAAGAAGGGGTTCCCTAAACACAACCTCTCACGACATTTTGATTTATTTCATAGGAGAGATCCAACTGGAGTCATATTCTATGGGATTGATTTGATCAAGGATCATTGGAGGGGGGGTAACAAAACCACTCGCATCTCCCAAAATGAGACTAGTTGGATCTATCGACTTGGGTCTTTGGTGCCGAAAGGGTTGAACGTGGACATAGACCTCAACTGCTTCATAGCCAACCCTTGAGAATACTGGCCCCGACATTTAGAACATAGGAAGTATCCTATATATATTTTTGCATTCTCTTCATACCATACACTTCCTTTCCCCTTTACTAGCACCCCATGTGGGGACAGGATGTATGGTTGCCATCTGGCATGCGCATAGCATGGCTTAACTGGGGCATATTTATGCACCTACTTACTACCTAATTAATTCTAGGCCATCCCCTAGCTAACACACTTCTAGCCTGAGTATGTATGCATATGTGGTATGGTGACTATATGGATAGGCGTTATGCTTATATAGACATACCCATGGTCTTGAAAAATAATTTCAAGAATAAGAATATTTTTTTATATATTTTTTTATATTTTTTATACAATATTTAATTTTGTAATTTTTACTTCTTTGGATCCACACTATATATATATTACCTACTGCATAGAAGTTGGGCTGTTCAGCATATCCACCATCGTAGTTGGTACACCCACATGTGGATATCTTTACAAGCTTTACAAGGCAGTAGCTGGGTTTGTACTATACAGATAGTGTAGTATACATTATCACCAGAGAGGGCGCACAATTCTAACCTGAGTTAGACTTAATGACAGACTATGGTGAGTGAATTGTAGGGCGGTATATGTGTGCTCATTGTAGATACAATTCAGTTATATAATTCACCCATATGCTATAGCTCATTTTCTCTTTATAATTTACATCTAGGTATGAATACCAAATATAGCATAGCCATCTGATCGCAGAGGTTGGATGTATATTAAAACTAGAGGGGATGAATTTTACACATTTATAAGGCAATAGCTGGGTTCATACAGTGCAACTAGTGTAGTGATTTATTTTCACCATAGAGGGCGCATGCATCTGCCTAGGCGAAATACATAGATAGAAAACATATGGAGTGATTTATGGGGTGCTGTAAACATGTTAAAGTGTGGATAGTAACGTACCAATCTTAAATCTGTCATATTTTATAATTTATATCTCACAGTCCCTCCATAATATTATAACTTTGTAGTTGGAAAAGCGTCACGGTAGACATTATGGCCCGGGGGAACACACATCAAATTGCTCCTGTGGAGATGCCTCCCCTCGTTGTAGCATAACCAGCCCATTGGCCGGTGATGAACCGTGATACTAAGGCCTGATTTGGCAGCCCTGAAGGAGTGGGTGGGCTCAGAGTGACGCTCTCCCTTCTTAAGCGTGGAGATAGCGTAGCGTGGTACCGCCTCTAGACGAAGTCCTATGACGAAACGCGTAAGGCGGAGCTACGTCATACGCATACCACGCTAATCCGGAAGTACTGCTGGAACGCATTTGGAACGCATGCAGCGTTACCAGCTGGTACTGACCGCTGCTTATATACGAAATTGAGGACTGCTGTGCTGTCCGTTTTTGTTTGTTCCTTTGGCGTGTAGCTTGTCTATTGCAGACTTTGCTGCATTGTATGTTTTTAAATATATTTTTTAATAAAGCCGGAAGTTTTTTTCATCTGCACTATGGAAGCCTCTCTCTCTTTTTGTCTGCACCTATGAGGTAATTGGGAATCCTCCCTTCCACGGAACTCCACAAATTATAGGAAGAACTAGCCCAGCTGATATCTCCCCTGTGGACGTGTGATCCGGATATCCCTTTTAAGCTGTTTACCCCTGTAGGGGTTAAAGGATCTGGTGAGTGGGGACACATGTGGGGGACACTGACATCTAAATGAAGAGCAGAACGTTTACTTTTGAATTTTATGAAGAAGACTGTTTTTTACTGTCTGTGTGCATACTAATTTTGGACTGTGTTGCTATCTGGCAGAGATAGGTATCTGCAGCTGCAGATTGGAGCTTCTATCTGGAGCTAACGTGCACTTATCACATTTGGATCCTATCAATGTGTATAGATGTATTGCACTAAACTGTGGTCTTAATGATACAGTCTTGTATTTTTTGCATACTAACACATAATTAGTTTGACACTTACACTTTGTTTTTGGGTGTCTCTATGTTCACCGTGGTGTATCTGATGGTGATGTTGGTTTCATGCATCTAGTGTCAACACCACTGTTGAAAGGTGGACTGATTATAATTGTTCACCTCTTGTAGTATATATCAATTACAATTTAATTTTGAGCTATTTAGCAATCACTTAGGATTACTGACCCTTTCATTAGGGTTAGGGAGCAGCGCCGTACCCCAATCAAATTTACTTCTTTACTGTTAGGATCTTTTTTAAAGGTCCCATTAGGGGGGCTGCAGCTCTTCACATTTATTTACGTTGTTCACGGCGAGGCGTCACACCCTTGCACTACATCTTAAGCGCAGGTACACTATTTTTATTTTAAAAAGTAATATTCGACCTACTAAGACACATACAAAGCTGCAATGTGCAGAATAGCAAACAGAAATCACCTGTCATCATCCGGACCACACTAAGCTGCTGAAATAGTTGATTGCAGTGTTAATAAACAGAGTTTTAAAGTGATCTGACGTTCCTTATATCTTCTGAATTCTACTTATTTTAATTGGTTGACAATATCTGGTGAAGGAATATCACTGTAATGGTCAAAGTAAAAAAAGTTTGCAGAAATCACAAAACAACTCATTACACATTACTTGAACACTCCTTTTATGGATGTGGCCAGCCTCATTAATTTTGATTCTGTTCTGTTGGAATTCATCAGTGTGATGATGAAAGCAGCAGCAAAAAAAAAAAAAAGGATATAGTGCATACTTAAGAAATCAGCGTAATCAGGGAGACGTTTGACCAGTCTCTCTCTCTCTCTCTCTCTCTCTCTGTCTTTTGTAAACTCTTGTAAATTTGGGGGAAGTTTGAGCACGTTGCTTCCGATACACTTTATGGTGCCAGTTTTTGGTATTTCCCTCTTATAAAGGGATTTTGATTGTTTAGTTAAAGAGGTTCTAAATGCAGAACATTTTATACCCTAATGCATTCAAAAAAATGTCCATCCCAGTAGTAGTATTGCCGTCTCACCCCCCTATATACTTACTCGAGTCCTATCACAACCCAGCACTGTGCCCATCTGCATTCATGCTGCTCTCTGTTCCTCTCCTTACAGGACACAGAGGCAGCAGCAGGAGCCATTAACTCCTGCTTCTGCCAATCAGATCCTGCGAGAAGGGAGTGGGGGGCTGAGCTGCACTGTGTGTTTCTATACACGCACAGAGCCTGGCCCCACAGCGAACCCACATGCCTGCCTCCATAGCAAATGCGGCTTGCTATGGGGCAGACACAGAAAAAAAGGAGCGGACAGCACAATAGGGAACCCCAGAAGAGGAGGGTCAGGGTCACTCTGTGTGATACTATTTCACCGTGCAGGTAAGTATAACATGTTTGTTATTTTGAAAAAAAATCAAGCCTTAATTCTGGAGATGAAAAAGTCAATGCTGGAGTCCATACTGTACATAATCCACAGAGTTTATTTATTAAAAAAACAGGTGGTCCAGTATAGAGGAGAATGTTAACATGTTTCCCTTACAAAGCCTAAAGCCTCGTACACACGACCGAGAATCTCGTCGTAAAAAAAAACTTCATTTTTCTCGACGAGATTCTTGTCAAGCTTTCTTTGCATACACACTGTCAATTCCAAATCTCGACGTTGTAAAGCGCGGTCATGTACAACACGTACGACGGCAGTATAAAGGGGAAGTTTGATTCCAATGGCGCCACCCCTTGGGCTGCTTTTGTTGATCTCGTGTTACCGCGTGTTAGTAAAAGTTTGGGGAGAGACGATTCGTGCTTTTCAGTCTTCGTGCTTTCAGTTCGTTTTAGCGTGACGAATGTGCTATCTCCATTACGAACGCTAGTTTTACCAGAAGGAGCGCTCCCGTCTTATACTTGATTCTGAGCATGCGCAATTTTTTAAGACTCGGAAAAGCATACACACGACCTGTTTTCTCGTCGGGAAACAGGCCGACGAAAATCCCGACGAGAAAAACGAGAATCCTGACGAGAGAAAATAGAAAAAAGGTTCTCTATTTTTCTCGTTGAGATTCCAGGCAGGTTTCTCGGCGAGAAACCATACACACAAACGGTTTTCTCGGCAAGGAAGCTCTCCCAACAGTTTTCTTGTTGTTTCTTGAAGAGAAAACCGGTCGTGTGTACAAGGCTTTACTCATAGCTAGTCTGTTGTCAATGGAAATCTCTATTGACTAGCTATGATTAAAGCGATTGTAAAGGTTATTTTTTTTTTTAAATAACAAACATGTCTATACTCACCTGCTCTGTGCAAGGGTTTTGCACAGAGAAACCCAAATCCTCTTCTTCTGGGGTGCCCCGGCGGCGTTCCTAGCTCCTCCTCTTCAGCTGGTGCCCCCACGAAGAGCCGCTTTCCACAGGGGCTCACGAGTCCCGCTGCTGCGTCCACAGACAGCAGGACTCAGCCCCAGTCCCAGGTCACTGGATTTGATTGACAGCAGCGGGAGCCAATCTATCCAATGAGGATGGAGACAGTGGCTGGAGTGGCTGGGCTTGTGCACATCGCTGGTACAGATGGGATCAGATAAGAAAAGGGGGGGGGGGCTCTGGGGTCAGCTGCAGCACAGATGGTTTTTCACCTTAATGCATAAGGTGAAAAACCTGGAGACTTTACAACCCCTATAAGGCTGTGCAAGCTGAAATGCGTTTGCTTTCTGCTGTATACAGGACCATTTGAGTGCTCATAAATAAACACTATGGTTTATATATGGACTCCAGCATTGACTTTTCCAAGTACCAAGTGGATGGGTTTAATGGGAGCACAGCTTGGATACCAACACCTGCTGCATGATAATAATAGTAAGGGGGTAGAGCTATGCTCATTTATTTGGTAATGCTGGGCAAGCTAGGTTTTTTTTAATGTCTTGTTTTTCTATGGACAAGCTACCTAATATATCTGACATTGGATTTTAAATAAAGTTAGTTATCAGTCTTCCAGTTTGAAACCCAGAAAACTGATGTGTTAACTCTTGCCACTCTTGCATAGAACCCCCCACTTTCCTTGCCGGTTGAGCAAGACTGCCATCATTGTACTAAATTCATATATTTTTTACAGATATTTTTGCATATTTCAGTGTAGCGGACCCCTCAAAATTGGGGTCGCTATGCTTTAAATTTAAGGGTAGCCTGGCAATAGTTTGGCTCAGGTTCTCTAATTCTGTTCGTTTGGACTCTGCTCTGCTGTGGTGTTGCCTGGAGTGTAGTTCCCCTTGACCTGTAGGTGGCGCTGTTGCCTAGGTCTCGGGTGGAACCACAGGTGGAGTTGCAGGATTGGGTGTCCTCTCTCGGCTGCCATGCAGTGGGTGTGTTCTGCCTGCTGCACATGCCGGGAGAGGGTACATAAAGGGCAGACGCCATGATCTGAGGGGGTGTGCCGGGGGATTCCAAGGAGGACCCCTGGTGACGAAGTCGCGCCCTTTGGCCTTGCTGGGTGGGGGGGGGTGCTTGAACTTGGCGAGGAGTCTCGGGCACCTTTAGCTCAAGGCTATAGAGTTCCAGGTAGGCCCAGTACCTTCAACTGGGTCTACAACAAACCACTGGAGTCCCAGGGAGCCCGAGTGAGGGTCCCGCTCTGAAATAGAGAAAACCGGGGGAGGACCTGACCGGAGGACCGGTGAAGGAAGTCACTGTCTCAGGAAGGCCTGGTTGCCTATCAGAGGGAAGGATTTGTGAGTTGCAAGATAGCTCCTGTAGTGTGCCCCATTGGCACCTATGGTCTCTAATAATCTACAGTGGTTTCAAATTTCTAATTCAGGAATTAAAGGATTCTGTGGCAGAGGATCTCTTGAACTTGTCCATGAAGGGGACGAAATCAAAGTAACCGTTTGTGCTTCATTCCGGCTGCTAGAACCGTGAGAGGGGACTATTCGGGTGAGCAAAGCCCACTCAGGCTTGAGTGGCAAAGTGTAACGATAGGTGTTGTGTGCCTGAATCTACCTCCCTATCCAACTTCTTTCTCTCTTCAACCTCCCTCTGTTGTTATCAAGCAAAGGAAAAATAAACTCTTTTGTTGGAGTTGACATTGTCTGGACATTGGCCTTCTTAAGCAGGAAAGATAGACACTTCCCTACACTCTAGGGACGAGAACCAGTGGAAGGGGGTAACTCGCCGCAGGACCCAAAAATTACAAGAACACCGCTCAACCTCTTATACCAGGAGGATATGGGCATGTGGCATGGTGTCCCTAAACCTGCGAGTGAAGGTAAGCAGGAAAAAAGGGTCTGTGTGCTACATCAGTTACAAGAAATATGCAGTTCAGACAACTGACCTTTGGCTTTGTTTTCAATTTCTTAATTTTTGTCCTTGACAAGTAGACACATTCATCTCTTCAATCTATTTTGTATTTAGATGGTAATATTTCTTTTTGACATACTTTTATCTAACATTTATTTGCCTTTTTTATCTACCACCTTCTAAAGTGGTAGAGCAGACCAGGGTCTCAGGTTGTCCTGCACAAGGCCAACAACCACATATCTCAGATTTCCTAACTGAAGTGAAGATTTATGTCTGTACTTACTTGCCTTACTGATCTTTGGTTTCTGTTTTTGGACCTAAATTTTCAAAGCTATTAAACACATCATAAAATAAAGCAACAGAGGTTAACGACTGAACAAGATAGACAAACCCTTTTGCTTTACAGCCTGTCCAATACTGCTCACAAAGTGGTACTTTGGCCTTAACCTGATCTTGTCTAGGGAGTCTTGCAAAATATACAGCAACCTGTTAATCCAATACTGCTTAGAGAATGTGGCAACATACTTTATTTAATTAAAGTAGAAGGTAGACCCTAATTGACTGACAGTTTGTTACAACTCTGTGTATTATATAAAAAAAAAATGTTTTAAATTAAATTATTATTATTATACAGGATTTATATAGCACCAACAGTTTGCACAGCACTTTAAAACATTAGGGCAGACAGTACAGCTACCAGGGCTTTTTTTCAGGTGGAACTTGGTGGGACTCAGTTCTAGCACCTCTGGCTCAGACACTTTGGTGCCTGCTCACTACAATCACTTGTAAACACAGAAGTCCAGTTTCTGTGTTTACAAGTGACAGCTATGCACTCTGTGTGCAACCCTCCTGCCTGAACTCTGCACTCTGTATGTAATGCAATCCTGATATTTAATGTCCCTTTAAGACCCTCCTACTGTTTGTGAGGTGTGTGTTGGGTTTTGGGGGGGTCATGGTTGAGTTCCAGCACCTTTTGTTTGAGAAAAAAAGTCCTGACAGTTGCAATACAATTCAATACAGGAGGGATCAGAGTGCCCTGCTCAATTACTTGTTCTTTAATCCTTTTCTTGCATCTCCGTGCTGCTGATTTTCTGAAGCCCTTAGCAGAAACTTCCTGCCCACATGCATGCAGTCCTGTGGTGGCTGCAATGCATTGCTGAAGGTGCGTTTCCTGATGTGACAACAACTGATCATACCTGCGCAAAGTGTGTCGAAACAGTCATTTGTTGTCTCTACGGCCAGCCCTTGTGACAGGGTGACAACAAAGGAGAATAATTAGTAGTTAGGGGCAAAGTATTTTCACCCTACAACAGGACGTACCTGAATTAGGTCTTTCATGGGAGGACCACAAAGTATTATTTTATTGAAAGAGTCAAATTTAAAAGTATCAGAAAGACTTTTTAAAAGAGAAGGATGGGATTTTTTTTTTTCATTCCTAGGTGTTTTTTTTCTTTGAACCACTCAGACTTAATCATAACAAGAGACTTGCTCATGGTTTTATTCCATAGTATCGTCTCTGCTTTAGATTCATTCCCAGGTGGATGCTTCAGGCATGGGCCCCCTGGAGCAGAGAACCGGGGGGGGGGTGCTGCTGCTGCTGCTAATTGAGAAGCGGGGGGTGCCACGAATTGAGGCCACGTATTGAGGTCGGGGGGTTGCCATCTGGGCCCTTGGGGACCTCCGGGCCTCTGGGGACCTCTGGGCCCCTTACAAAAAAATTAAATAAAAAAAAGGGGGTTGCCATCCGGGGCCCTGGGGACCTCATGGCCCCTTACAAAAAAAAATGGGGATTGCCATCCGGGCCCCTTGGGACCTCCGGGCTTCTGGGCCCCTTACAAAAAAATTTTTTTAATTTTTTTTAAAAAAAGGGGGGTTGCCATCCGGGGCCCTGGGGACCTCCGGGCCCCTTAGAAAAAAAAAAAGAGGGGCTTGACACCCGGGCCCCTGGGGACCTCCGGGCCCCTTACAGGTGTACTGCCTGTACCCCCCTGATCAGTCCAATGCTGCATCTGTTCTCCACCGGCTCTAAGGCTGAGAATCAAACACTGTTGATTGCTCGGTTCTCAGTGCTCCTTAAACAGAGATCTGGTGATTGTCAATTACCGCTGTCTGCTCTGCCCCACTCCACGCTGGGCTGTGGAGGGGAGCGGCAGGCTCTCAGCGGCTTACTTAGAGGCTGAGCCGGATGCCAGTCCAGGCATATGGTTGAGATCTTTCCCGAGTCTGGACCAGCTCTGTGGCGTCAACCGACAGCAGGCTTCAGGAGTGCAGAACGATCTGCACTCCAGTGATCCACATTAGCTTTGGCTGTACTTCTTCTTTAAGTTACATGTTAAAGCTTAAACTCATCCCTGCCTATTAAGAGTAGCAAGAAAAAGTCATTTTGTTATTCTTTCAAGAAAAGGCCTTAAAAATACCAAGGCCAAGCGACACATGTTTTAGGTTGGGAGGATCGCCACAGTACCATATTCTATTAACCCAATGCTACCTAGGAAATGTCTAAAAATACTGCAATAAATTAACTAAATCATTCCTGGGCATAGTCACAAAAGCTCCACAGCCAATTAGCCCAATTCTGCCTAGAGAGTGTTGGAGAAATTCTGTAACCAATTAACTCAATCCTGATGTGGGAGATCCGCAGAAGTATAATGGAGCAATTCATCTGATCTTGCCCAGGGAGGGTCTCAAAACCATCCTGACCAAGCAGCATTCTTTTTTTTGCTGTCTTTGCAGCCAAGGCACCGTCTCATCATTACGAGCTGTTTATGTATAAAATCTCCTGATGCTCATTAGTCAGTTCCCGCTGGTGACAGCCCCATACCTTAGCTGATACAAGAATCTGGCTGCGTGATATACAGGAGGTGTATATCAAAACGGGAGAGTGTGGGAGCCGATGAGCTCCTTCCTTTTCTTTCTGCTTATTTTCTTTCAGGATAATAAAGCATCTAATGGAGCAGGAACACAGATGAAATTCTATTTGCTTCCACATCCAGCTGCTTCAAGAGAGGCCTGCAGCTTTTTAGATTATAGAAGTTTGGTGGAAGGGTTAACCACTTCTTCTGAACACACTGGGACAAAAACCATTATAGATCAAAGAGAAACTTCAGACAAATGGCTAAATACACAGTTAAAATACATACCGTATATACTTAAGTATAAGCCGACCCGAATATAAGCCGAGGCACCTAATTTTACCACAAAAAATGGGAAAACTTATTGACTCGAGTATAAGCCTAGGGTGTCCATCTGCATGCCTCACTGTGCCTCACTTTGCCTCACTGTGTCCATGTGCATGCCTCACTGTGCCCATGCCTCACTGTGTCCATGTGCATACCTCACTGTGCCCATGCCTCACTGTGCCCATGCCTCACTGTGCCCATGCCTCACTGTGTCCATGACTAGACTGACGTTTAACATGGGAGTCTATGGAAGGGGTGCCCGGCTTTGAAAAATCGGTGCTCCCTGGCCGTAGGTCCCCTAGACAACAAACCTTGCACACTTGTAGACAAAGAGTGGGGCTACATGTGTGCCAAGTTTGACTGGTACTGTGTCCCCAAAGTCCGGGAGATCAGGCGCAAAAAGGTGACTCGAGTATAAGCCGAGGGGGGCATTTTCAGCACAAAAAACTGTGCTGAAAAACTCGGCTTATACTCGAGTATATACGGTATGTGTGGACTTCCTTACCTGCCAAAAGATTCTTCCGTTTAGCCAGTCTTGTGAACCAGGTACTACTGCCAAAGTGCATATTGAGGTTCCATTCAGGTGCACTTAAGCCATATAACTTGTGTACCCTGTTTTGCTTTATTAAGTATTTGTTTCTGGCTGTATAGCAATCTTCAAGAAACTATAAGTATTCACAGGGATAAGACATAAGAGTATCTATAATAAATTAAAGATTTAAAAGGGTGTACATACAGTATCTCACAAAAGTGAATACACCCCTCACATTTTTGTAAATATGTTATTATATCTTTTCATGTGACAGCACTGAAGAAATGACACTTTGTTAAAATGTAATGTAGTGAGTGTACAGCTTGTATAACAGTGTGAATTTTCTGTCCCCTCGAAATAACTCAACACACAGCCATTAATGTCTAAACCACTGGCAACAAAAGTGAGTACACCTCTAAGTGAAAATGTCCAAATTGGGCCCGATTAGCCATTTTCCCTCCCCGGTGTCATGTGACTTGTTAGTGTTACAAGGTCTCAGGTGTGAATGGGGAGCAGGTGTGTTAAATTTGGTGTTATCGCTCTCACACTTTCATATTGGTCACTGGAAGTTCAACATGGCACCTCATGGCAAAGAACTCTCTGAGGATCTGAAAAAAATTATTGATGGTCTACATAAAGATGGCCTAGGCTATAAGAAGATTGCCAAGACCCTGAAACTGAGTTGCAGCACGGTGGCCAAGACCATACAGTGGTTTAACAGGACAGGTTCCACTCAGAACAGGCCTCGCCATGGTTGACCACAGAAGTTGAATGCATGTGCTCAGTGTTATATCCAGGGTTGTCTTTGGGAAATAGATGTATCAGTGCTGCCAGTATTGCTGCAGAGGTTAAAGGGGTGGGGGGTCAGCCTGTCAGTGCTCAGACCATACGCTGCACACTGCATCAAATTGGTCTGCATGGCTGTCATCCCAGAAGGAAGCCTCTTCTAAAGATAATGCACAAGAAAGCCTGCAAACAGTTTGCTGAAGACAAGCAGACTAAGGACATGGATTACTGGAACCATGTCCTGTGGTTTAATGAGACCAAGATAAACTTATTTGCTTCAGATGGTGCTAAGCGTGTTGGGTGGCAACCAGGTAAGACGTACAAAGACAAGTGTGTCTTGCCTACAGTCAAGCATGGTGGTGGGATTGTCATGGTCTGGGGCTGCATGAGTGCTGCTGGCACTGGGGAGCTACAGTCCATTGAGGGAACCATAAATGCCAACATGTACTGTGACATACTGAAGCAGTGCATGATCCCCTCCCTTCGGAGACTGGGCCGCAGGTCAGTATTCCAACATAACAACCTCAAACACACAACCCCAAAGCCACTCCAAGACGATCACTGCCTTGCAGACCTAAAACCTATTGAGTATCTCTAGGGCATCCTCAAACGGAAGGTGGAGGAGCGCAAGGTCTCTAATATCCACCAGCTCCGTGATGTCAACATGGAGGAGTGGAAGAGGACTCCAGTGGCAACCTGTGAAGCTCTGGTAAACTCCATGCCCAAGAGGGTTAAGGCAGTGCTGGAAAATAATGGTGGCCACACGAAATATTGACACATTGGGCCCAATTTGGACATTTTCACTTAGGGGTGTACTCACTTTTGTTGCCAGTGGTTTAGACATTAATGGCTGTGTTTATTTTGAGTGGACAGCAAATTTACACTGTTATACAAGCTGTACACTCACTACTTTACATCGTAGCAAAGTGTCATTTCGTCAGTGTTGTCCCATGAAAAGATATAATAACATATTTACAAAACTGTGAGGGGTGTACTCACTTTTGTGAGATACTGTAGATAAGTACAGTAATAAACACAGATACAAATAGTGAATCAAACATAGGAGTTTAGGATTTACTTCTCTTAGGTTAGTGAATGTGGTTAAAATTCACTTTGCAAAGAATACCCAATCACTAGCAAGGAAAGTGTAAAAACTGTATTTTATGTGCACATAATTGGATGATGGAATTCAGCAGAGCTTCACCTCATTTAGCAAGCAAAGGAAAAATTCCCATGCTAAGTGAACAACCTATTTGCCTATTTGATAAATCAACCCCATATATCCATATCCTCAAGCGATCAACTGTAAACTATCTATTTGCCCTAGTTTATGCATATAATAATGTAAAATTATAGACAATTGTTACTTCGCTTAAAGTATAACAAAACTTGTTTTTTAGTTCTGGATATAGTAGAGATGGATTAGAACACCAGTCAGTTTTTATTGCTGTCTGTGCCCCTGTTAGGGAGATTCACCCTCTCCATTTATCCTGTTTACCATTATCATTGAAAGTGAAAGTAAATGAAAATCCCAAATTTTAGGCTCTATTAAAAGTAAGAGAGGGGAAGTCGTTCAATTGGGACACTAGTTCTGGTGACCTGGGGGTCCCCAAGGAATTGCCTTAATTTTCAGGGTGTTTCTTTCACTTCCTGTTTGGCTATGGGACAGGAAGCTAAGGGAAATCTCCACAATCGGACATAGATTGCGAAAAAAAAATCTGACACGGGTTATAACCTTCCCTTGCTCTATCCAAAATGGAAAAAAAAAGGTTTGCCTGTAGTTCTACTTTAAAGCGGAGCTCCGCCGGAAAAAAAAATATTAAAAGCCAGCAGCTACAGCAGCTGCTGGCTTTTAATATTTGGACACTTACCTGTCCTGGAGTCCAGCGACGTCCGCAGCAGAGGACGAGCGACCGCTCGTCGCTCTGCTGCTCCCTCCGCCATCCTCGCTGAGGGAACCAGGAAGTGAAGCCCTGCGGCTTCATGCCCGGTTCCCTACGGCGCATGCGCGAGTCGCGCTGCGCCGTTCTGATTGGTGCTCCTGTGTTCTGGGAGCCGAGTGTCTCCCAGAACACCAAGGGAAGTCTGTGGGAAGTGACGTAACTCCCGCAGATTCCCGGAGAGAGGACTCCCGGATGTGGGTGAAAATACCTGTCTTAGACAGGTATCTTCACCCCCCTCCCCCCTGAAAGGTGTCAATTGTGACACCGGAGGGGGGAGGGTTCCAAATAGCAAAAGTTGCTATTTAGGGTGGAGCTCCACTTTAAAGTCAGGGACTTTAATTAGTTCTGATGGTTGATGCATGCATTTGCCATGCTCAAGGTGTCGTTTTTGCTTATTCAGCACATGGTGATTGCTACTTCCTCTCTTTCCATTGTCTACAGATCTGTTCTCAACAAAAGCCACATAATTAAAGCAGAGCTCCACCCAAAAAGGGGAAGCTCTGCTTGTCTGCCCCCCCCCCATCCACTGCCACATGGTGGGTACCTGGTTTTGACAGGTACCAGCTCCCACTTCTGGCTCAGTTCACAGCGGCAAACTGAGATGGAAGTTGCCTCTCTTTTCCCTCACAACCAGACCATTCACAAAGCACAGCACACTTCACGTCTGTGCAGTAGGAAGCCAGCTGTGAAGGAGGGGGGTGATAGAGAGGAGGGGGTGACAGAGAGGAGGGGGGTAGCTGACAGAGAGGAGGGGGGTAGCTGACAGAGAGGAAGGGGGCTGATAGAGTGGAGGGGGGGGGTGACAGAGAGGAGGGGGGGGTGACAGAGAGGAGGAGGGGGGTGACAGAGAGGAGGGGGGTGACAGAGAGGAGGCGGGTGACAGAGAGGAAGGGGGTGACAGAGAGGAGGGGGGGTGATAGAGAGGTGGGGGGTAGCTGACAGAGAGGAGAGGGGCTGATAGAGTGGAGGGGGGGTTGACAGAGAGGAGGAGGGGTGACAGAGGGGAGGGGGTGACAGAGAGGAGGAGGGGTGACAGAGGGGAGGGGGTGACAGAGAGGAGGGGGTGACAGAGAGGAGGGGTGACAGAGAGGAGGGGGTCACTGCAGGTTTCCCTTAGTCAAGATGGAAGCGGCAGCACTCAATAGCCGATTGAAAAATCGGCTTGGGTGAGGACACCACTGGATCCCTGGACATGTAAATGCCCTAATATTAAAAGTCAGCAGCTACAGTATTTGTAGCTACTGACTTTTAAATTCTTTTGAAGGAGCCTGGAGCTCCTTTTTAAGTAAACTCTTTCCCACTACCTAAATTTCTGCCAACATTACTTTTTTTTTATCAGCCCTTTCCAGACAGTCAAGTTTATAGAGAAAACCCAGCTACTGACTAACGGAAACCCACTAGAAAAATACAATTAATCCTTTAACATTCAAATGGTAGCTAAACGTGATATTCCATATTTGCTATAAAACACAGACCCTTTCACAGCCTGCTGTTTTGATGATAAAGTAGCAGTAGCACAACAATTACGTCATCTACACATCTAACCCTCCTGTAGACATGTCCATATGCAAATAAAATTGACAGGGATTAGCTTTTTGAGTCTTATGCAGGTTTTGACTTTCAGAAAATTTAAACATTGACGATAATTTCTGGCCACACTGTTAGCAGTGGAGAGCGTGGAAGGTAAGTACAGACACCTTATGATGCCCAGTACGACAAACCTAGGTACAAATACAAGTTGGCGTTAAAGTCAAAGTCAAGGGTTTCTATTCAGTGCAGGTTAATGAAATGTAGAATGGATAGTTTCCAGCTAGTTTGCTTTTTTTAATTAAAAAAAAAAAAAAGTTTCACCTGTAACAGCCTGTAAATTTGGTCTCAAACTGGCCATTGAACTCTCTGCTTATGATGTGACTCAGTAGTATCTTATATACCGTATATACTCGAGTATAAGCCGAGTTTTTCAGCACATTTTTTTGTGCTGAAAATGCCCCCCTCAGCTTATACTCGAGTCACCTTTTTGCACCTCATCTCCCGGATTTGGGGACCCGGTACCGGCCGGCCTTAGGTCCCTTGGACCCCAATCTTGGCACACATGTAGCCTCACTCTTCCTCTACAAGTGTGCAAAGTTTGTTGTTTGGGGGATTTACGGCCAGGGAGCACCGATTTTTCAAAGCCGGGCACCCCTTCTATAGACTCTAATGTTAAACGGTCATTTCTCCGGTGACTTTGGGGACCTGGTACCGGCCACTCCTTCCATAGACTCCCATGTGCACAGTGAGGCATGGGCACAGTGAGGCATGGGTACAGTGAGGCATGGACACAGTGAGGCATGGACACAGTGAGGCATGGGCACAGTGAGGCATGGACACAGTGAGGCATGGACACAGTGAGGCATGGGCACAGTGAGGCATGGGCACAGTGAGGCATGGACATGGACACAGTGAGGCATGGACACAGTGAGGCAAAGTGAGGCACAGTGAGGCATGCAGATGGTCACCCTAGGCTTATACTCGAGTCAATACGTTTTCCCAGTTTTTTGTGGTAAAATTAGGTGCCTCGGCTTATATTCGGGTCGGCTTATACTCAAGTATATACGGTATTTGCTCTAGGAAGAGCAGAAAAGACATTATGGGGTTGATTACTAAAGGCGAATAGACTGTGCACTCTGCAAGAGCAGTTGTTCCAGAGCTTAGTAAATGAGCAGAAGCTCTGCTGAGTTCCATCATCCAATCAATATTGTGCAAGCAAAAATTCATTTTTTAAACATTTTCCTTGCACGTAATTGGATATTCTTTGCAAAGTGAAGCTTTACTTCATTTACTAAGCTTTGGAGCAACTGCACTTGCAGAATGCAACTGCATCTTACAAAGTGCAGTCCATTTGCCTTTAGTAAATCAATCCCCATTAGTCGACATTTAACCTTAGGAGACTAATTTTAAAATTAAAAGAACTCTGTGCTAAAACAAGTATGTGTCAGGTCAGTAGCATTTTAAGAATGATAAAAAAAAGTATAAAAAATGTATACTGTCATGTATTCTAATTACCGCTAACCACTGACCTGTTTAGATGAAGAGTAATGTAAATCTCTGAAGGTTCTTATTTATCCAGGTCATGGTATAGCTAGTAACAGTTAGTCACATTTAACTGGACTTGTAATGAAATATTGAAGACATTTGTAGCTTCTTTCATGTGTCAACTAGTACCCCAGCATTTACCGTATATACTCGAGTATAAGCCGAGTTTTTCAGCACATTTTTTTGTGCTGAAAATGCCCCCCTCGGCTTATACTCGAGTCACCTTTTTGCACCTGATCTCCCGGAGTTTGGGGATTCGGTACCGGCCAGCCGCAGGTCCCCTGGACTTCAAACCTGGCACACATGTAGCCCCACTCTTCCTCTACATGTGTGCAAAGTTTGCTGTCCAAAGGACCTACGGCCAGGGAGAACTGATTTTTCAAACCCGGGCACGCCTTCCATAGACTCCCATGTTAAACGGTAATTTCTCCTGTGAATTTGGGGACTCGTTACTGGCCGGTCGTAGGTCCCCTGGACCCAGAACTTGGCACACATGTAGCCCAATTTCTTCTCTACAATTGTGCAACGTTTGTTGTTTGGAGGACCTACGGCCGGGGGGCACCAATTTTTCAAAGCTGGGCACCCCTTCCATAGACTCCCATGTTAAACGTCAGTCTAGTCATGGACACAGTGAGGCATGGACACAGTGAGGCATGGACATCGACACAGTGAGGCATGGACATCGACACAGTGAGGCACAGTGAGGCATGCAGATGTTATACTCGAGTCAATAAGTTTTCCCATTTTTTTGTGGTAAAATTAGGTGCCTCGGCTTATTTTCGGGTCAGCTTATATTCGAGTATATACGGTATATCCACGCAGGGCAATATATCTAAATTTGCAAGGAAGAAGCCACTCACGTTTCCCTTACTCTTCGGAAGGCAACATTTTGGATTCAAACGCTAGCCTTAAAAGAGAAGTATGGGAATTAAATTATACTTACCTACAGTAGGTGGATGCTGCATATGTCTCCACCGACTCTAACACTGAGAACCGTGTGATCAAACACCGCCGATCACTCGGTTCTCACAGCTCGCTGAAAGGCTGAGTTGGGTGCTGGTCCAGGCATATGGGTTAATCCCAACCATATGGTCGCGATCTTTCCCAAGCCTGGATCGGCACTGGGACATCAGCCAACAGCCGGCTTTGCATGGATGGCTTTTCAGAATGAACTACACTCCTGCGATCCACAGAAGTACAGCCAAACAAGCTTTGGCTGTACTTCTCCTTTAATGTTCATACAAACATTCATCTAGCTCCTGTAGTTGGCAACTTGCTTAATCCTGGTGTTTGTTGGGAAGCTTAATTAATTTTTTCATGTCCCTGAGAGCAGGCTTGTGAATATGGAGACCACTCGTTTTCTAGTTCAAAACACACCAGCCTTTGTAGTTCACAATGGTTATATACTCATACAGCACATAATCACATGGCGAGAACCATATTGACCACCATCATCATTTTATCAAAAATAACTCAAAGGAAGAATTACTGGTGTCATTTCCGGCCCAGCAAACCAGTCAATCAAAGCGCAAAATGGTAATTTTTACAGAGACAGTTGTCTGCTTCCAATCCCATCAACTTTTTTCATTTAAATGTATCTACAGTATTAAAGGATCGTATTTAATGGTTGGGTTAAAATGGAAAATTCAGATGGTTTTCCGGGCAGTTGGTGTGTGGAGCAATTGAATGTTGATTTTCAGCATTGATTAAAATGGTTAGATTGAGTGGTTGTTTGTATGAAAAATGTATGCATTTATGGTCAGCGTATAAGATTTGATGTACTCTAACTCACACGAGTTATTGACTAACCTGTGCTTTCAACGTGTACAGAGCCCCTAGATTTGCCATTGAGGCAAGGGAGTGACATTTACATTTTTGGCAGATTTAAAATATCACTGCCTGCTGTGGATTGAAATACAAAGAACATTTGTAAAACACTAAAAACCTATAAACAAAACAGCATTTATTCCAGCTGTGTATTTCAACTGCGTATGTAGTTGTTTGCCTGGTGTTTGGCTTTAAAGTGGTTCTAAAATCAGAAGTTTTTTTTTATCTTACTGCATTAAGATGAAAAACCTTCAGTGTGCTGCAGCCCCCCCCTTTAGCCCCCCTAATACTTACCTGAGGCCCATCTTGATCCAGCGATGTTGCACGAGAGTCTTGGCTGCCCGGGACTCTCCCTCTTCATTGGCTGAGACAGAAACGGGGCACCATTGGCTCCCGATGCTGTTAATCAAATTCAATGAGGAGAGTGAGGGGGCAGGGCAGGGTCCAACCACGGCTCCGAGTCTGAATGGACACACAGAGCAGTGGCTCGGCTCGGGTGCCCCCAAAGCAAGCTGCTTGCTGTGGGGGCACTCAGCAGGTGGGAGGGAGGGGCCAAGAGCACCTGCTAGGGACCCAAGAAGAGGAGGATCTGGCCTGCTCTATGCAAAACCACTACACAGAGCTGGCAAGTATAACATGTTTGTTATTTTAAAATGAAAAAAATGAGACGGTGCGGCCCATTTTATTTGAATTTAATTGATGGGGGGGGGGTATCAATTTTTCATCCAGCAAAGCATTGTGGCCGTGGCATGTGTACAATTCTATCCAGCTTAAGGGGGTCGGTCTGGGGGCAATAAAACTGTGGCTCAACTGCCTATTTTTGCCGCCCCACGACCGCAAGTATAAACAAGACCTAAGGGGTAATAATGGGTTAAGTAGGATTTTTTTAATAAAAAATATTTTTTTTTTTACGTGTCAGATTGCTTTAATTATCATATGCAGATCGAAGCTTGTCCCTTTGCTCTGAAAATCAACGAAGCAGAGGAAATACAAAAGTAACAATGTTACGCTTTATCTCTCTATCTCAAGTCTGAACAATGTTTATAAACACTGTTTCAGATGGTCTGTTTGTCTACATCATCAGCCGTTACAGCTGCTATTTTTACACAGCAACTTCAGACAGTCACCTGACAGTCAAGAATTGCCAACAAGTACAAGGGAGGGGGTGGCAGAGATACAGAAGAAGAGGGCATACTACACATGTCCTTTGTACTTTAGTAGTTTTTTTTAGACTTGTATAGCTTGTCCAGTGTCCATAACTGGTTAAATTTGAACTACATAAAAAAAGCTAAATATACAACTGAAAAACATGTAAGGTAACAATTTTTCAGTATAAGAAGCACCCTAGGCAGGCTGTATTCTCTATACCCTCACTTCCCAAGTGTGGGATCCTGAGAAATTCACTAATCATCCAATATAAGATAACACTTGGCACTCCTTCAACCTCCTAATAATGCAGCACTGCGTGGCCAGTCATGCGGTCTAAAGCAGGCAATACGCCACCACAAACCAAATTTATTGAGTGTGTGGCCTGCTTGACAGAAGCCAGAAGCCAATTGGTTGATCAATTTCTGTTGAAGGGGCATGCTGGAAAATGTTTTATCAATCGGCGCCTTCAGCCAATCAGCTTCAACCCCTGATCCATGTATTATGACAGCTGTGGGTCTCACTGTCAAAAATGTCCCTTCTGGGGGGGGAGACCTCCATCCACCTTGTTTATGTGGATGGAGGAGGAACCTATTAATTAATTTTTTTATTTTCCATTTAACCCCTTCAAGCCGACTGTATGCAAATATGCAGCCCCACTGGACTGAGCTTTTTTCTGTTGGGCCGCATATTTGAATATCTCCCTTTGTGCTGGGAGTGTGCCCCTAGCACAGAGACTGGGGTTCTCACCGAGAGCCCCGGGCACCGTTCTAACGATTGGGACCCAGAACAGCCGATTTTGGGTCGCCTGATCCCTGTGATAGCCTCTGATTGGTTATCACAGTGATCAGTCACTGTAAAGACCGCCCCTGTGTTTTCTGTCTCTGTGAATGGACAAAAGAGATACATTGTATCATTCTCTGTTCTTGCAGAGATAGAAAAAAAAATGAAGAACAATAAATAAATAAAAAAAAAAAAAAAAAAAAAAACCTAGATCAAGGTTTGATCTAAGTCAGTGCCAGGGTTAGTGTTTGGGTCAGGGTCAAAGGACAGGGTCAGTATTTTTCGGAAAGGATTTTTTTTTCTTTTTTTTAATTAGTATTAGTGTCAGTTAGTGTGAGTGTGTTTTAGGTAGGATTACAAAATGTGCACTATTGTTTCTGGACTGTACTACAGGTACAACAACTAACATACACATATGTGGTATTGCTGTGATCGTCAGGAGCAGGAACATTTATTTTGGGTTGTTCTTTGGTGGTAGGTTATGGTAGTAGCAAGTAATATACAGTTACATTTAAAAAAAAAAATATTGTTTTTACTATTTTGGGCCAGTTTTCCTTTGATAATAAAAAATAAATAAAGAATCAGGAGATATCCATTACCATTTACCACCAAACGAAAGCTCAAACCAAATTGTCCTGGACTATAGTCCACCTGGATGCACAAAGATGTGATGCTATGTATGGTTTTACTGATCCAAGGACAGGAATTTTGAGGCACTCTGGTAGAGAATTCGGGCAGCAGGGGCATTTACAGACAGTGAATGCCCCCTATAGATGCCTCCTAAGCCAACCTGTTAGTTAGCCTAGTACAGACAAAGTACAGGTTATTTAAAACAGGGCTTGACAAATTTGCTTGGAATCTAGGAGCCAGCTAAAAAAGTTAGGAGCCAGGAACGCGCCCCGTCCCGCCGAGCTCGCGTGCAGAAGCGAACGCATACGTGAGTAGCGCCCGCATATGAAAGCGGTGTTCAAACCACACGTGAGGTATCGCCGCGATCGGTAGATCGAGAGCAATAATTCTAGCCCTAGACCTCCTCTGTAACTCAAAAGATGCAACCTGTAGAATTTTTTAAACGTCACCTATGGAGATTTTAAAGGGTAAAAGTTAGTCGCCATTCCACGAGCGGACGCAATTTTGAAGCGTGACATGTTGGGTATCAATTTACTCAGCGTAACATTATCTTTCACAATATTAAAAAAAATTGGGCTAACTTTACTGTTGTCTTATTTTTTTATTGAAAAAAAACGGTATTTTTTCCCAAAAAAGTGTGCTTGTAAGACCGCTGCGCAAATACGGTGTGACAGAAAGTATTGCAATGACCGCCATTTTATTCTCTAGGGTGTTAGAATAAAAAATATGTATAATGTTTGGGGGTTCTAATTAGAGGGAAGGAGATGGCAGTGAAAACAGACAGGGAAACTCCATTAGCATTGCTGTTTGTCTTGTCATACCAACGGCCACCACAAGATGGCGTTAGATCACAGAAGGAAGCATAGGCCTGCAGAAGGCCGCAAAGGCGCGGCCTCAATTACCGGCCGGCGCGGCCCGACGCGATCCCGCGGCGCGGAGGGGGGGGGGCACGGAGGGACAGGATTCCCCAGCTGTGCTGCCCCAGGCGCCAGGTCGCTAATTCTAGTCGCAATGGCGACCTGGCGCCCGGGGTTTGTCGAGCCCTGATTTAAAATGTACATACCAAATAAAAAATGCTAGTTAATGTAGTCATATGTTCATTAAAAACTCTTATAATGTATATTTAATCACTTGAGATCCACGCTATAGACAAAAGACGCCTACAGCGCGGCTCTCAACTGCCGGGTGGACGTCCCTGGACGTCTTCCTGTTTACATTCCCCCTAGCGCGCCGGGGAAAAGCTGTGCCCGCCGTGTCACGTGGTGCCGATGCGTGTGCCTGGCGGCCGCGATGTCCGCCAGCTACGCGCGATCGGCTGTTACAGAGGCAGGACGTGGATCTCTGTGTGTAAACACAGAGATCCACGTCCTGTCAGGGAAAGAGGAGACCGATGCTGTGTCCCTTGTACATAGGGACACAGATCGGTCCCCTCCCCCAGTCAGTCCCCTCCCCCCCAGTAAGAATCACTCCCAGGGAACATATTTAACCCCTTGATCGCCCCCTAGTGTTAACCCCTTCCCTGCCAGTCACATTTATACAGTAATCAGTGCATATTTATAGCACTGTTCGCTGTATAAATGTGAATGGTCCCAAAATAGTGTCAAAAGTGTCCGATATGTCCGCCGCAATATCACAGGCCTGACAAAAATCGCAGATCGCCGCCATTATTAGTAAAAAAATAAAATAATAATAAAAATGTCATAAATCTATCCCGTATTTTGTAGGCGCTATAACTTTTGCGCAAACCAATCACTATACGCTTATTGCGTTTTTTTTTACCAAAAATATGTAGAAGAATACGTATCGGACTAAACTGAGAAAAAAAAATTGTTTTGTTTTTTTTTTTTACTTGGGATATTATTATAGCAAAAAGTAAAAAAATATTGTGTTTTTTTTTCAACATTTTCGGTCTTTTTTTGTTTATAGCGCAAAAAATAAAAACCAAAGAGATGATCAAATACCACCAAAAGAAAGCTCTATTTGTGGGGAAAAAAATGATAAAATATAATTTGGGTACAGTGTTGTATGACCGCGCAATTGTCATTCAAAGTGCGGCAGCGCTGAAAGCTGAAAATTGGTCTGGGCAGGAAGGGGGTTTAGGTGCCCAGTAAGCATGTGGTTAAAAGGAAGCGACCATAAATGTAGTACAGAAAAGCCAGGTCACCAGGCTGGCTCTGCTGTCTTACATTGTACAATGCTTTGTAAATCTCATGAATGGATGGCCAAAAATACTAACCCTTTGGCAGATAAAACAGCATTTATATGCACTTTATCTGTGTATTTAGCTGTTTGCCTGGAGTTCAGAATCAGACTGATTTTCTTTACTTGCATAACTTAAAAAAAAAAAAAATTATGGCTGCTGTAGCAGTAAAGAAACAAGTTTGTGGGCTTATTTTGCAGACCTTGAAATAAGTCACTTCTTGCTGCTAAAGGAGGAAGGAAAAACTGATTTATCACTGGCACTACTGAGCAGTTTGTTAGCATAATGATGAACTATAAGAGCAATGGATGTAAAATCTTCAGTCTTGTCCCTTTGTAATGCCATATGCAAATGAGCCAGTTCATGTTTTTTATGTTTCATGGAAGAGGCAGGCACATTTGTCTTTTCTGTCTCTGCTGTATTCAACGGCTCCTGTAAGGTTTCAGATCATTGTGGAATTTCTGATGCTAATGTCCTTGCTAAGTGGAAACTGTTGTTAATCTGCATTGCTGTGCTACCAACTGTATTTAAACAAGTTCATCTCATGTAATGAGAGAACTGGTTACAACTGGGGATCTGAATATTTGAATATTTGATATGAACATTTATTTTTGCCCCATATTAGAGTGCCAGTGCCAGAGGTCACCTGAAATGTGACAGTTCCTGCTGCTCTGTCAACTGCACCATTTCACACACTGGGATTGACTTACTAAAACTGGAGCGTGCAAAATCTGGTGCAGCTGTGCATGGTAGCCAATCAGCTTAACTATGGGACACCATCGGCCAGGGGCTATTTGGAGAACATTGTTTGAGTGCGCCATAATAGGTCCTGTCTGCCCCTCTCTGTAGGCCTAAGCACTAAATCTGCACAATCATTTGTGTTCAGGGAAGCAGTTGCTGGAGATTAAAATTTGCCTTGTCTGCCTGTGTCTTGTCGAGCTGGTTCCCCTATCGATATGGTTCTGGGCTCGACTGCGCAGGCGCTGCCGAACAGTTGTTAAAGCTCGGAGATTTACGTTTGCTCAGCTTGCGCCTGCGCAGTCAAGAGGGAACCAGATCGATAGGAGGAACCATAAGCTCGGCAGCTGTGGACAAGCTCGCCCCCGATGCTTCATTACACACGCCGCTTTCTTCTTCATGCCACTCTATACAGCAAGGAGCGGATCAGATGTGATATTGAGCAGTGCGATTTGTTTGTTTATACACGACGCTCTATACAGCCCCTTGCTGCATAGAGTGTCGTGTATAAATAAACTAATCGCACTGCTCAATATCATCTTATCCGCCCCTTGCCGCCCCTTGCTGTATACAGCAGCATGAAGAAGAAAGCGGCATGTGTAACTAAGCAATGGGAGCGAGCGCGTCTGCAGCTGCCGAACAGCTGATACACCTCAGAGATTTCCGTCGCCTCGGATTGCGCCTGCGCAGTCGAGCTCGGAACCATATCAATAGGAGGAACCAGCTCGGCAGAACACCTGCCCTCTATTGTCTATAGCTGGCTAAAAGTGAAGTAGGCTTTGGACATTCAAGCATTTACATACAGTATTATTAGCAGTAAAAAATGATGGCATAAGTATTGAAGTCCTTCTCTCTCCAGCGCAGCTCTCTAATCCTAGCCGTGATGCACTCAAAATCACAGAGCAGGTGTTCTTGGAAGGGGAAGCCAATTTACTGGTAAGTGGGTTAAACAGGGTGAGCAGAACTACTGGGAGAACATCTTGGATGGCTTAATGGAGTGGGAGTGGGGTGATCTTTATGATGATCTTCTGCTTTGTGTATGTGTCTGCTGTAAGTCTGAATGCATTAAAGATAGAAATCAAACCACAGCACAGGAAATTTTACTCCTCATTATACAATTTTTAGTGTACCGTATTTGCCGGTGTATAAGGCGACCGGGCGTATAAGGCGACCCCCTAATTTTAAATTTTTTTACGATTTTTTGCCTGTACTCACCGTATAAGACGACCCCCCTTCCAAGGCTTCAGACGCTTCATATTTTTTCCTTCTGGAGCCATATTCTTCTTCATTCTTGCTGGAGCTCTGAAGCGAATCACGGAGAGCGATATATTCTATTAATAAATACAAAGCCTGCTTGGATTGGCAGAGGCTGTAACATCATCAGCCCACGCCTCTCTGACTCTCAAAGCCAATCCGAGCAGGCTACTGTAGGTAGCCTGCTCGGATTGGCAGAGGTTGTTACTCCAATCTGAGCAGGCTCTGTATTCATTTGAATACATCGCTCACCGGGATTGACTAAGCGGTATATACTGTATGTAGCCGAAGCTACATACAGTATTACTGCACATCCAGCGGGCATCCGAGCAGCTGAACCGGCGTATAAGATGACCCCTGCTTTTTGGCCAGTTTTTTTTAAGTGTAAAAGGTAGTCTTATATGCCAGCAAATACAGTATTTTAATAAATAATGTACTAGTTTTAATATTATGAATTACCTTAAAATGATGTGACTTTTAGAATGAAACGTATATTTACAATTTACTGTAGGGGCACATTGTCCCGTATATGGCTGCTGAATATTCCTTGCATAGTATGGTCTCCTGAAACATTCAAATGTTAAGAAAGGTAAAGCCTAGGTTTCACGCACTATTATATGTCCCTTTTTAAGAAACAGGCACTTACATATGAAATTTGTAAGTCCTACCATGCAACTGATCTTACTCCCTCCCCTTTTCCCACTCCATTATCAGTGCTTTTAGTCTAGTGGTATAAGTGGTAAAACCTTTCTAGATGTTTGTCATAAGTCTTCTGTATTACAAAAACTACGATTGATCTGAACTGATCAGAGCATCCCAGTAAGAGAGATGTCAAGAGTCAATTGTCAGTTTACAGGGAAGGTCTAATGTCAGTATCATAGATGGAATTTTTCTACAGCTTTCTCTCTGCTCTTACCTAGTTGGCAAAGATTACAGAACCCTGAACTGCTGAAAAATTCCATTATCTTTACTCATTCACATGTTTAAAGTGATTATTTCTAATTTCAATGATCTGGTGCACGCTTTTTAAGTAAAGTCCAGAAATATGTCCCTTTTGGAAGATTCTAGCGTTAAAAAGGATCCATTACTTTTAAAAACGTCATATTATTTTAAAATGGCTGTCTTAAAAATGTGGCTTACTTGCAGAGCTGGTTTGTGAAGAAATACCCAGTGCATTCAGATATCAGGGAACGTGACAATCCCTCTGTTTCCCTGTAATGCACCAAGTGGGGATTTGAGTGGCCAATTACCAGGCCCAAGCATTGTCACAAGGGAAAAGGGGGAAATGTGCACAGACAAAGTCAAACCCCATTTAGGAATTTGAGGAGCTCTGCAAACAGATTTGGGTAGCATGAGAAAAAGTGACAGGCTAGAAAATCCTTTTAACCACTAAAGGCCCGCGCTATAGCCGAATGACGGCTACAGCGCGGACCTAGAATGCCGGGAGGCCGTCAATTGACATCCTCCCCTTTCCTCGTTCCCCGCGGAACTTCGGGGAACTTCTGTGCCCGCCGCGTCACGCGGGTGCCGATGCGCATGCCTGGCGGCCGCGATGTCCGCCAAGTACCCACGATCGGCATTTACAGAGCCAGGGACGTGGATCTCTGTGTGTAAACACAGAGATCCACGTCCTGTCAGGGAGAGGAGACTGATGGTGTGTCCCTTGTACATAGGGACAACTATCGGTCACCTCCCCCGGTCAATCCTCTCCCGCCACAGTAAGAATCACAACCTTAGGCACGCTTAACCCCTTCAGCCCCCTAGTGGTTAACCCCTTCACTGCCAGTGTCATTTTTACATTAACCAGTGCATTTTTATAGCACTGATGGCTGTAAAAATTACAATGGTCCCAAAATGGTGTCAAAAGTGTCCGATGTGTCCGTCATAATGTCGCAGTCACAATAAAAATTGCTGATCGCCGCCATTACTAGTAAAAAAAAAAAATATTAATAAAAATGCTATAAAACTATGACCTATTTTGTAGATGCTATAACTTTTGCGCAAACCAATCAATAAACGCTTATTGCGATTTTTTTACCAAAAATATGTAGAACACGTATTGGCCTAAACTGAGAAAAAAAAATAATTTTTTTAAGTTGGGATATTTATTATAGCAAAAAGTAAAAAATATTGTGTTTTTTTCAAAATTGTCGCTCTTTTTTTGTTTACAGCGCAAAAAATTAAAACCACAGAGATGATCAAATACCAGCAAAAGAAAGCTCTATTTGTGGGAAAAAAAGGACGTCAATTTTGTTTGGAAGCCACGTCGCACGACAGTGCAATTGTCATTCAAAGCGTGACAGTGCTGAAAGCTGAAAATTGGCCTGGGCAGGAAGGGGGTTTAAGTGCCCAGTAAGCAAGTGGTTAAAGTGCATTTTTTAAAGTTTTGGATAAAATGGGGGGTGACAAAGTTAATCCCCTGACAGATTTTTATTGCTCTCTATGACCCCACTGGGAAGATCAACCCTCACTCATTGTTAGCCCATTGTCAAGACACGCAGGGGCAGAAAATACAAACTTTTACAGATTCTGATACACAAAATCCAACAGTAGATAGAAGCATTTGACACGCCATGAGTGTTTTGAAGCACTTTCCAGAAGAGCTTCAATGCTTTCCACCCAGATTTACATGCTAATCTATTGTGCTTGTTCACATCTGAGTGATGTGCTGTCAATCAACACTCAGAAACAAAAGAGGAGCTTCTTTGGGACATGATCGCACATTTTTAGTTATTATTATTATACAGGATTTATATAGTGCCAACAGTTTGCGCAGCGCTTTACAACATGAGGGCAGACAGTGCAGTTACAGTACAAATTAATACAGGAGGAATCAGAGGGCCCTGCTTGTTAGAGCTTACAATCTAAGATAGTGGGTCAAGTGATACGAAAGATAATAATTGTGGGGGGTGAGCTGATGGAGAAAGTGGAAATACAGTTGTTTTGTGGAGGTGGGATAGGCTTCTCTGAAGAGAAGGGTTTTCAGGCATCGCCTAAAAGTGGACAGAGTAGAAGATAGCCAGACAGATTGGGAAAAGTCCTGGTGGCGAGTATGGGAGGAGCTGACAAGGGAGCTAGAGCGCAGGAGGTCTTGGGAGTAGCGAAGAGAACTATTTGGTTGGTGTTTTGAGACTAGGTTTTTGATGTAGCTGTGGGCCGAGTTGTGGGTGGCTTTATAAGTTGTTGTTAGTATTTTCAATTTAATTAGTTGGGTGAGTGGCAGCCAATGAAGAGATTGGCAGAGAGGGGTAGCAGACACTGAACAGTTGGTAAGGTGGACGAGTCTGACAGCAGCATTCATAATGGACTGAAGGGGGAGATAGCCTATGTAAAGTTAATCCAATGAGGAAGGAGTTGCAGTAGCCAAGGCGAGAGATGACCAGAGAATGAATTAGAAGCTTTGTGGTGTCATTGGTTATGAGGGGGCATATTTTGGAGATGTTGCGGAGGTTGGGGCAGCAAGCTTTGGACAGTGAATAGATGTGGGGCAGAAAGGAGATTTCAGAGTCCAGGATAGCCCCTAACACCCTGGCATGAGGGGGTGGGTTGATGGTTGTGCCATTGATCTTGATGGAGAAGTCAGGAGAAGGGGCACGTAGGGGAGGAAAAATTATGAGCTTTGTTTTGGATAGACTGAGTTTGAGGAAGTGGTGTGACACCCAGACTGATATGTCTGTCAGTAAATTAGTGATGTGTGAGGAGACTGTTGTTGTAAACTGAGGAGTGGAGAGATAAATTTGGGTGTTGTCAGCGTAGAAAGTATATTAAAAAAGCTGACCCAATAGACTTCATTGGGAGCACCTGAAAAATGTAAGTAACACTAGTTTTTCATACAAATACATGCCTAACAACCATCAACTCCTCCTGGTAACTAGCTTTGCATTGGTAAAAAAAAAAAAAAATTGCAAAAAATGCTTAAAGATGCCAACGTTCAAATATAAATGTAGCCCAATGCTTGTAGTTTAAAGGGGTTGTAAAGGTTCATTTTTTATTTTCTAAATAGGTTCCTTTAAGCTCGTGCATTGTTGGTTCACTTACCTTTTCCTTAGATTTCCCTTCTAAATATTTTTTTTCTTTGTTTTCTTTGTCTGAATTTCTCACTTCCTGTTCCTCCTCAGTAAGCTGTTCAGTAAGCTGTTCTGCCTGACTCAACACCGCTCGGATGATGGTGTGAAGTTTAGTGAGGAGAAACAGGAAGTGAGAAATTCAGACAAAGAAAAAAAACATTTAGAAGGTAAATTAAAGGAAAAGGTAAGTGAACCAACAATGCACTAGCTTAAAGGAACCTATTTAGAAAATGAAAAACGAACCTTTACAACCCCTTTAAGTAACAAGCTGTGTGAGCTTACAGCTTTTATGTGTACAGATAATTTGTACTTTGTTGCTAATACAAACACATGGTTCAGAGCTTCAAATGACTGAAAAATAACTATACCAGGGTACAAACTCTACAGAAAGACAAAGTAGGAAAAAGGAAGTGGAGTTGCCATTTATGTAAAAAACAGCATAAAGCTAACATAAATTCAAAAAACGAATTAACTATTTGAAATCATCTGGGTCTGCCTACAAACCAGCGTGAGTTCTTCCCTTAAAATTGGTGTGGTATACAGACACTGAGGACAGTCTGAGGATTACGAAAATGACAATGAAGGGTAACTTTACATGTTGGGCATTAAGTGGAATTTTCACACTTCCCTTACAAGCAGAGACATGCTGGAGGCAATGAATGTGGTTTCTCTTAACTAGTTAGTAAAAAGCCCCACTAAAGGAAATCATTATCTAGACCTAGTAGTGACACATGGGGGTCGATTGTCTGATGTTGAGGTGGAAGAAAATGCAGATTCTAGTGATCACCAATGTCTTTAGACTCCATTCACACAGGGGCAACACGACTTCCAGCGCAACTTTGGGAGGCAACTTGGACACAACTTGAGTATGAATCACAGCGCGACATGAGGCAACTTACAAGGCAACTTCAAGTTGCCTCCAGGACAGGAGGCTTTCCAGTGGCCAATCAAACAAGAATCAGCTCTGTGGGAGGGAGGGGGGAGGGAGGGGTTTGCCTGAGAAATGTATGTTCTCTTCCTGTATTGTTGCTTCTGTTAAGACAGTGATCCGACTTCTGAGGCGACTTCCATTGAAATCATAGGTACAAGTTGCCTACAAGTCGCCTAGAAGTCGGATTGAAGCAGTACAGGAACCTTTACTGATAGTTGGAGCGACTGCAGTAGTGTGCATTAAGACGGCTCCATTAACTTACATTGATTTTCTCATGCAGCACGACTTGAGGCGACTAGGGGCGACTTGGGGCGTCTTGAAGTCGGATCCAAAGTCATCCCTCTGTAAATGGGCTCTAAGTGTGATATAAGAACAACAACTGAAAAATCATGTACAAAAACAAACATTTTAGATTTCAAAATGACAATTTAAGCCAAATTGGGTGAGTTTCTGAATAATGAATTAAAAGGTTGAAGAGGAACAGCAGTAGTCATAATTCAGTGGGCACTATTAAGGTCTACCATCCTGGGGGGCAAATAGGGTATTTGTCAGGTGTAAAAGGAAAAAAACAACATGGTTCGCTACAGAGTAAAACTGGTTGTACACCAATAGTTTTCTGTCTTTTAGCTTTGGGGCCAAACAAAATAAATTGAAACAGTTTGGCTGGACAAACCCCCCTTGCCTCTAGCGCAGTCTATCAGAATACCCCAACAGTTCTTGAAGCTGATTAACTAGCTGCATGTACTGTTTGGCTAACAATTTTCGGCCTGGCTCCTTCAACAAAAGCCAGTTGCGAAATTCACTTTTGTTTAACTGGCAGGGCTACACATTGTTGGAACTTCAGCCAATTCCTTTGAATTGTCTGAAATCCTAACAGTGTATGGCCAGCCTAAGGAGAATAATGAAGAAAAAAATCAGCATATAGGAGGTACAAGGTAACAGAAAGTGTAGCTGTTAGAGAATTGTATAAAAACAGACAATAGGAGGCCAAATATATTATTGATGTTTCTAAAGGAAAGAAAGAAGAGAAAAAGACTAGTTCCATCAAAAAAGGGGACAAAACCAGAAGTAAATTACACTAAAAAAGTTAGGGGATGATACAGGTTCTAGCTTATTTTCAGGATTTCCAGAGATAGAAGTAGCAAATGAACTTGCTTGTTTAAAGCTTATTAAAGCAATGAGTCCTTATGGTTTCCATTCCAGATTTCTAAGAGAACTTTTATAGTAGTTGGACCATTAACTGATCTTTTTATTCAATCTTTTATAAAAGGGGAAGTACCCCATGACTGATGGACAGCTAATATTGTACCCATACAGGGTAGTAAGAAAGAAACTGGCAACTACAGGCCAGTACGTTTGACAGCTGTAGTAGTAAAATTATGGAATCACTTCTAAAAAAAAACATCAATGATCATTTAAAGCGATACTAAAGTCTTGTATTTTTTTTTTTTAAATAACAAACTTGTCATACTTACCT
This sequence comes from Rana muscosa, assembly GCA_029206835.1. Taxonomy (NCBI): domain Eukaryota; kingdom Metazoa; phylum Chordata; class Amphibia; order Anura; family Ranidae; genus Rana; species Rana muscosa. Next base: position 112,698,062 of record CM055118.1, read on the forward strand.
GCTCTGTGGAGTAGTTTTGCACAGAGCAGTCCAGATCCTCCTATTCTCGAGTCCCTCGCCGGCACTCCTGCCCCCTCTCTCCTGCTGAGTGCCCCCACAGCAAGCAACTTGCTATAGGGGCACTCGAGCCAAGCCACTGCTCTGTTTATCCATTCAGACACATAGCCGCGACTCAGCCCCTCCCCCTCTTTCTCCTCATTGGCTCACGGACAATGATCGACAGCAGCCGGAGCCAATGGCGCCTGCTGTGTGTCTCAGCCAAGCAGGAGGGAGAGCCCCAGACAGTTGAGTCTCTCGGGCAGTATCGCTGGATCGAGATGGGGCTCAGGTAAGTATTAGGGTGGACTGAAGGATTTTTTATCTTAATGCATAGAATGCATTAAAAGAGAAGTATGTTTTTTTTTGTAGATTCAAACTTACCTAGGTGGATGCAGCATCAGACCGATGCTGTATCTGTCCCCCACTGCCTCTTCAATGTGAACCGAGCTCGGTTCTCTCACCTCCCCGAGCAGAGAGCTGCTGCCTGTCAGTCAGCATCTCTCCTGCTCTGCTCCTCCACGCTCATTTGAGTGCTGAGCTGTGGAGGGACGGGGAGCGGCCATCTCAGCCTCTCAGCGGCTCGCTGAGAGGCTGACACTGCCCTCAGTCCAGGCATCTGGCTGATCCAAACTTCCAAAGTCGGAATGACGCGCTGCCTGGACTGATTCCAGTGATGTCAGCAGAGAGCGGACTTCAGACCGCTCTCCGTTGAAAACGAGTCACAGGAGTGCAAAACGAATTGCACTCTTGTGACCCATAGGAAAAGTCCAGCCTAAAAAGCTCAGGCTGGACTTCTCCTTTAAGATAAAAAACCTTCTGCCTTTAGAACCACTTTAAAATCACACTATTTGCTGGACCCAACGCAGCATGGCTTTACTGACAGCAGATCATGTCTGACTAATCTCATTAAATTATTTGACTATATCACTAATGTTTTGGACCAGGGTGGTGCTGTGGTATCTTGATTTCAGCAAAGCATTTGATACAGTTACTCAAAATTATCTCATAATAAAGTTCTACAAGCTAGGACATAACCCTTTGGTGCTTCAGTGGAAGTGCAATTAGCTAAAGGATAGATATCAGAGAGTGGTTGTAAAAGGAGTTAATGGTTGTAAACCCACTTTGACAACAAACACCTACAGGTAAGCCTAGATTAAGGCTTACCTGTAGGTGTTTGCAATATCTCCTAAACCTACATGGTTTAGGAGATATTTGTCATTAAGAATGCACCGTTGTCTACGGCGCATGCGCACCGTAGATAACAGCGCAGGCTCACTGAGAGCTTCCATTCATAAATCCGGCAATGACAGATTTGACGGCTCCCGCGCACATGCGCGGGAGTGACGTCATCGCCTCTCCGGTCAATCACAGCACCGGAGCGGTGAAAACATCACCGCTCCGGCCAATCACAGCGCCGGAGCGGCGAAAACAGGAACTAGCGACGAGGGGACATGGCGGCGGCAGTGGACGGGACCGAGGTGGACTTCGGGGGCTTCGATCTCAAGTAAGTGACACATAATGAGCTAGTATGCTGTTCATACTAGCTCATTATGCCTTTCTCTTGCAGGCTATTTTTTCTAAGAAAAAATATACGAGGGTTTAATTCCCCTTTTTATGAACATGATTTGGCATTGATGTAATATTGGTCAAAGCAGTAGAAACTGCAGTTGAATGTTTCTAAATGTAAAATAAGACACTTGGGAAAAGAAAATCCTATAATACAGTGCAATATTAAAGGTACAATGTTGGCAAAACTGCAGAGTAAAAAAATGTAGAGGAGCTTTTTTTCTTCAGATGATTGCAAAATGAGCAGTGTGGCCTGGCAATGGTGCATGGTTGTCCGCTTCATCAAGAAAAATGCTTGTCTTTTTTTTTTTTGGATCTTTCCTGTTTGTTGGCAGCCCATTAAAAATGAATGGAAGTTTGATTAAAGGTGTGGCAAGGGAATGTTTTATTTCTAAATCCTTTGGTGTCTTTCTAAACCTATTAGGAGTTTGTCTATTGGTTGCAATACACAGGTCATCTTCTTTACATTGACAATGACTCACTTGGCCGTCTGGAATAAGAGTTGTCACAGTTAGTTGCACAATTATACCAGCCCGCAGACAATGATAAAACGCGATATGATAGTTCGGAGTCCTGATCCTAATACTTTGAGACAACCCGAGTCTGGGACCAATAGTCTACTTAAAGAAAATCATAGATGACGTAGATGCAATTACATCTGCAGTACAATAGCATCAACAGATAATCCAAGCTGCTATGACAGTGCAGATAGGAAGGCTGGAATCTGGTAGAAAGGAAGGTGAAAAAGAGGTCAGACTGAAGATATACGTACCTGTGCATTCATTGTGAAATGTCACTGTTACTCCTCTGATTGTATCTAATGCTCTCAGACTATTGTTTCTCTTAAAACAGTACCATCTGCGTGCAAATGGAGCTGAGTTTATTGCCCATGGCAACCAGTCCGGTGCTGTTTTGTCTCACCCACCCTGAAAAAAATGAACAGCTGCACTTTAGCTTCTGATGCCTTTAGCTTTATTCCAGGCATATATGTAATGGTATACTTAAGTTCTTATACATACTCCCTCAAAGGTCATCAAATCATTTTTCAGTTAAGCTAGTGTTTAGTGTAAGGAGATCTTTATGCTGAATTGCCACATCAAGTTGAAAGTAGAAATTTGACTTCTCTATAAGTTGATGGGTAGGAAGGGAAGGTGCGTAGTTGGTTTTTGCAAAACGTGTGAGGATCAAAACCAATGTTACTAATGTGGTCATATTTACTAAACGGAAGCAGCAGAGTATGCCAAAATGCAGACTCGTAAAAGTATTGTCATCCTTATTTTAAATGCGTAGTCATATATCATAGCAGGGGTGAGTGGTTTAATGAATATATGCATTAATTTGGATAAATATATGTTTCTTTCACCATCTGTTTAAATTAGTTTACCATTGAGGAGATTTCCCTTCACTTCCTCTCCCATTGCTAAACAGGAAATGAGAGGAAATCCCTGCAAATTAAGGTAATTCCTTGGGGACCCTCATGTCACCAAAACTAGTACCCCAGTTGGAAGATTTCCCTATTACTATCCTGGGGCCAATCCAAAATGTGGGATTTTCTTTTACTTTAACTTTCAATGGCAACGGTAAACAGGACAATTAGAGAGGGTGAATCTTATTAATAGGGGCACAGACACCAATAAAAACATGACAGGTGTTCTAATCTCTATCCACTTTATCCAAAACTATGAAACAACGTTTTTCCTTTAATTTTACTTTAACTTATTGTTGGATCCTTAAGGGGACATTGACTTTAAGCTGAAATAAAAATAGTGCAGCGCAACAAAAACTATGTGGAATACATGTCATAAACACATATCAAATTCATAAATCAGTAACATAACATAAAGTCCATAAGTGCTTGTGAACCAGCAATAATAATATGCAAAGTGAATAAAAAAGTGTCCAGAGATCCCTCCACCACAATAGGATTGGCCTCTCACCTCACAACTTCGACCTAACTAGAGGTCACACAGCTTGTACTCAAAAGAGTAAATGAGAATCACATGGGAAAACTCCGATCAAACAGTGGTCTCATAAAGCAGGATATCAGGCTGGAAACTCCATCATATAGGAAGACAAGAATAAAGAACGATCTAGTGCTCTCTGTATAGACTATTTGATATGTTAAAATATACAACTCAAAAAATGTTACTCACAAATAAGGCACTCAGACGCGAGTGTCAGCGTTCAAAGCATATGGATAGAGCGGCGTGGTAACACAGACTGTGGTGATGACCGCGAATGACGTCTAGCGTGGCTCCTCCCCCCGTACGCGTTACGTCCAATAGGCGGGACTTCCTCAGCGTGGGGTTGGATGGCATTGACTTTAAAACATATATCCAAATGCTGTCTTTTTTTTAAATGATCTTCTCCCTGATCTCTCTTCACATACACATGGAGATGGTATATTCCATTAAATTTAAGACCGTCTATAGTTGATTTATAGAACAGTTTAAAATTGTGTTCAAAATGACTTTTTCCCTTCCCAAAATATCCCTTATGTGCTCACCAATACTGACTCTTAGTTCTCTATTTGTCTTACACACATATTTTTTTCTTGCATGTATATTTGATTATATACACCACCTAAGAGGTGCTAAAACTTATAAATGTTTTGATTGAAAAATTGAACCTTTCAATATTCAAAAAAATAATTGTTCTACATATTTGCAGATATTGTAGTGTCAACACGTAAATGTTCTCTTTGGTAGTCCACGCTTGCTGATAGTAGAAGTGAATTCACTGTGTACAATATCTTTCTCATGCAGGACTGGGAGAGATAGTTAATATATTCAGGAGGGGCATAAGCAGATCTAGAAGAATTTTTAGAAAGAACTTAGCTGAGGTAGAAGAACAGACTATAAGGCGACAGGAAAAACAAGTCTCTTTTTGGAGGAAGATCAAAAAGAAGAAGAAAAATGGAACATAAAAGGAAAAAAAATATAAACACCAAATGTTTAATATAGAAATTCCCCTCCGCTTAACCAACACTTATGAAAATAAGGGAAAACAAAGAAATAATGAACAATAAGAAGTAGGAATATGATATAATAAAATGTATCCAAGTCAATTTCTTATAAGTCTGTCTATTCAAGAATCATGTCTCCCTCTTAAATTAAGATTTGGATTTTTACCCTACCAGTGATGGGGATTAATTTGTGACCTAAAATGATCTATGCCTATTTCTGAGAAGGGTCAACTTTAAATAATGCATCAAAACAGAAAATAATGTTTAATCCGTGTTTAGTTTTGCATAAGAAAAGGTAAAAAAAGGTATGGTCCCAAGGCAAAATAGCGGACAATGCAAAAGAAGGAAAACCAACTTGTATCATCAATACAAATCTGATTGAGAAATAATAACAGAACTGCAGTATCAGTGGTTGTAACCTATTGCGTCAGACAGCATGAATATATGCGAACACAACATGTATATATAACATCCATCATGAACAAACATAGTTAAGGAAAGGCCTTGCAAAAGTTAGCGGTATTCTACTGAGAACTTTTCTTGCCTTGATAAGTACAGAAAAGCAGAGTTATTATAAAATATAAGAGCAGAAGCTTTAGCGTAAAGAAGTATTTTTTAAAGAACAAAGAGAAAAGGACGGAGGGTTTGGAGCCACAAACAGCTCAGAACATTCAGACCTATGAGGCGGCCCTGAGTCTTGACTTGTTGACCCAGAGACAAATTCCTCAGTACATAGCAAAGTCTGAAGTGTGTCTGAAATAAGACCATGAGCTCCAGGTGATTTTATAGGCCTCTCCAAATGGCATGAAGAGTCCATCTCACAGCCGATTGGGGGCCAGTGCCTGGAGATAACATTGCAGCAGTTAAGAAGCGACAAAGTAGACCAATTTATAGTACAGTTGCAGGATTTTGTCCCAAAAGGGAGTGCTACCCAGGGAGTCAGGTAATTTGGAGGAAATCCAAAGACAATTTTATGACTCATACTATAAATATTGGAATCACAATCCATTCCTGGAATTAACATGGGAAATGAATGCCACGTTGCAGTTATGCCCTCAGGAGGGACTGATTACTAAGAAAGAAAGGGATTAGCTTCATGTTGAGAAATACAACACTGACACTTTTTATATATAGGGATGAGCTTCGAGTTCGAGTCGAACTCATGTTCGACTCGAACATTGCCTGTTCGCCCGTTCACCGAACAGCGAACAAATTGGGGTGTTTGCGGCAAATTCGAAAAGTCTATGGGAGAAATCTAAAGTGCTAATTATAAAGGCTTATATGCAAGTTATTGTCCTAAAAAGTGTTTGGGGACCCTGGTCCTGCCCCAGGGGACATGTATCAATGCAAAAAAAAGTTTTAAAAACTGCCTTTTTTTCGGGAGCAGTGATTTTAATAATGCTTAAAGTGAAACAATAAAAGTGAAATATTCCTTTAAATTTCGTACCTGGGGGTGTGTATAATATGCCTGTAAAGTCGCGCATGTTTCCCATGCTTAGAACTGTCCCTGCACAAAGTGTCATTTCTGAAGGAAAAAAAGTCATTTAAAACTCACTTGCAGCTATTAATGAATTGTCAGCTCCCGGCAATACATAGAAAAGTCATTGATAAAAAAATAAAAAAAAGCGTGGGGGTCCCCCCAAATTCAATTACCAGGTCCTTCAAGTCTGGTATAGATATTAAGGGGAACCCCGCCGCAAATTAAAAAAAAAAATGCGTGCGGTTCCCCCCAAATATCCATACCAGGCCCTTCAGATCTTGCATGGATTTTAAGGGGAACTCCACCCCAAATAAAAAAAAAATGGCGTGGAGTCCCCCCAAAAATCCATACCAGACCCTTATCCGAGCACGCAACCTGGCAGGCCGCAGGAAAAGAGGGTGGGACGAGAGAGCGCCCCCCCTCCTGAACCATACCAGGCAACATGCCCTCAACATGGGGAGGATGTCCCCATGTTGATGGGGACAAGGGCCTCATCCCCACAACCCTTGCCCGGTGGTTGTGGGGGTCTGCGGGCAGGGGGCTTATCGGAATCTGGAAGACCCCTTTAACAAAGGGGACCCCCAGATCCCGGCCCCCCCTATGTGAATTGGTAAGGGGTACATTGTACCCCTACCATTTCACAAAGAAAGTGTAAAAAAAAAAAAAAACACACCGACACCTTGGAAAAGTCCTTTATTAAAAAAATAAAAAAAAAACATTCCAGCGATGAAATCCAGTGTCCCGCGGTGATCCGATGTCCAGCGCTGTCCGTCATTGGCTGAGCCTGAGCAGACCTGATGGGGAACTTCCTCCGCAGTCTATTAAATGTATAGACCCGCCCCTTCTAAAGTTCCGCATCAGGTCCGCTCAGCCAATGACTAGGTGTAAGGCTGAGGACCTGATGCGGAACATGAGAAGGGGTGGGTCTATTCATGAATTACACAGTGAAGGAGATTCCCCATCAGGTCCGCCCCCTCGGTATGTCAGACCCCGCCTACGTCATTGGCCTGAGCGGACCTGATGGGGAACTTCCTTCACTGTGTAATTTTTTTTTTCACTAGGATAAAAAAAAAATCTTTTGCCAAACATTGCTCTATTCATCAGCAATCTAGTTGGCAATCTGATGCCAAGGAGAAAAAAAAACGATTTGAGGGATATTCTTGTACAAACTGAATTTACCCCTACTGCAACCTTAAATAAATTATTCAAGGATCACCAAAAAGAATGTTTAAATGTGGACACTGCAGTGTTGTGCAAACGTGGAAAAAATGATTTGTTTGAATAATGAAAGAGACAATTTTTTTTTATATCAGAGCCTTTATAACCACCTCTTATGTGTAAACACATATCCACATAGGGAAATATGGGTGGGGAAGACAAAGAGAGAATTGAGAGTCAGTGCTGGCAAGCATATAAGGAACATCTTGGGACAAAGGGAAATATTCAGCAGACTCAGCTCCGCTTTCTCCCTCTAATGCCCTGTACACGCGATCGGTTTTTCCGATGAAAAAGTCCGATGGACTTTTTTCATCGGAAAAACCGATCGCGTGTGGGCCCCATCGGACTTTTTTCCATCGGTGTTAAAAAATAGAACATGTTTTAAATTTTTCCGATGGAAAAAAAACCGATAGGAAATTCAGACCGTCTGTGTGGAACTCCAACGGAGAAAAAACCCACGCATGCTCAGAATGTGTGTGTTTTACGTCACCGCGTTTTGGACGGTCGGAATTTTGTCTGATGGTGTGTAGGCAAGACTGATGAAAGTCGGCTTCATCGGAATTCCGACGGAAAATTCCATCATATTTAATGCCATCAGAAATCCGATTGTGTGTACAGGGCATTAGACAAGTGGTATGGGCAAAGGAATTAATTACCCTCTGCAGGAACCTACCATGTGACATCCCACTCCATATTGGAACCCTGTTTGATGCTTTGGACAGCAGAAAAGTGAAGCAAGCACTGAATTACGGGAACAATATTGCAATTAGGCCTTTACTAGTTACATCAGTGGGGATGTGTCCTCAGCATTTGCTATGTTCGCAATATGTTAGGGTGGAGAAATAAGTCAAGACTTGAAATATTTCTGAAGTCCATGCCAGGGTGTACTGTTTTGTTTAAATCAACAAATCTTTGAATGTGATGACAGAATTTGGAACTAGATATAAGCCTGATACAAGCTTGTGGCAGAAAAGTGAATATAAATATGTGCCTAATTGGGGACCTTATGTGATGAATGTATAAGTATAAGCATTTTATTTCTAGTTCATTATCTGTATATTTTTAATAGTTGTCATCTAGTGTCTAGGTTCATTTCTGTGTAATTACTGTTGCTTTGCATTTTTTCTCAGTGGGAGGATAGGATGTAAAGAGGTATTTTAAAAACGCCCTGTTTTTAATGGGAAAAGAGAGGTGTGATATTTCGATTTAAATATTTGTGTGATTATCTTTTTGCAGCCAATTAAGTACCGTATATACTCGAGTATAAGCTGACCCGAATATAAGCCGAGGCACCTAATTTTACCACAAAAAAATGGGAAAACGTATTGACTCGAGTATAAGCCTAGGGTGTCCATCTGCATGCCTCACTGTGCCTAACATTGCCTCACTGTGTCCATGTGCATGCCTCACTGTGTCCATGCCTCACTGTGTCCATGCCTCACTGTGTCCATGCCTCACTGTGTCCAAGACTAGACTGACGTTTAACATAGGAGTCTATGGAAGGGGTGCCCGGGTTTGAAAAATCGGTGGTCCCCGGCCGTAGATCCCCCAGACAAAAAACTTTGCACACTTATAGAGGAGAAATGTGGCTACATGTGTGCCTAGTTTAGGGTCCAGGGGACCTACGACCGGCTGGTACTGGGTCCCCAAAGTCACCGGAGAAATGAGCGTTTAACATGGGAGTCTATGAAAGGAGTGCCCGTCTTTAAAAAATCGGTGCTCCCCGGCCATAGGTCCTCCGGACAACAAACTTTGCACACTTGTAGAGGAAGAGAGGGGCTACATGTGTGTCAAGTGGACCTATGGCCGGCCGATACCGGGTCCCCAAAATCCGGGAGATCAGGCGCAAAAAGGTGACTCGAGAATAAGCTGAGGGGGGCATTTTCAGCACACAAAAAATGTGCTGAAAAACTTGGCCTTATACTCGAGTATATACACTACTTATTTTTATCTGTATGCTTCACCTGAGTTTTATTGTTTCAAAATGCAGCATTTTACTTTTATTCCTTAAATTTATATTAAACTTATTTTATGTTCAATATAGAAACCCAAAGTAAATCCTAGAAGAAAAAGTAAGTCTATAGTCCAATCTTTTTTTCTCTTATCGTCCATGGACCGACGCAGCTCTCATACTGATTACATGTGGGTATATGTCCCTGCTCGCAGGAGAAGACCTAGGCAGAATGTTAGAGGTTAAAACATTCTAGAACAAGCCAGAGCTGAACAGCCCCGCCCTGGGGGGCGGTCCCTCCGGACATTACCCTCCCACCTGCAGCTAGCAGCCTCAGTTTTTTTCTGCCTAGCAGAAGGAGAAGACGTGGCTCTCAGGAGCCAGTCTCCTGGAAGATTTTACTTTTGATTTTTATCCCTTTTGGGAATTTTATTATTTTATTTTTGAGACCTTCAATCAACTGTCGGCTGGGCAACAGGTTGGGTACACTAGTATCCTCGTAGTCTTCCCTGTCCGACCATCGAGCGTGCTGATCCTCACCTTGCGTGCGTGAGACTCAGTTCACGACATACCCCATGGCTCCAGGGGTGGCCGGGTTGCTTTCATGCTTCCGCGGTCCTCTCAAGATTGAACAGTACTTGACTGACTGTATCTCTCGCGGTGGACCGGGCCGACAGCTACGCAGTACGACTCTGTGATAGGTCTGTCTGAAACAAGCCAGTGGGTCCCTGAAAGGGACGGGTAAGTAGTCTCTCCTACTGCAGGTGAGTACATGCTGGCTGTGTTTCTGTTTGGGGGTTTCTCCCTGTCTCCCCCCTGTTATGCTGCTCTCTGCACCCTGTACTGGTGCTGTGCTGTGGGGTGCTTGGGGGTCACTCTGGCCTGGCTGGGCGCTCATGTCTGCAGTTTTTTCTGGTGTGTGAGGTGATTATTGCGTGCGCCATTGGCGCTGTTTGAGGTGGTTATTGCGTGCGCCATTGGCGCGCATTAGAGCTTTGAATTTTGCGCTCGGCGGCCATCTTGGCGTTCAGTGGCGCAGTTATAGCTGCGGCCGGCGGCCATTTTCTTGTGGCCGCCGCACATTTATTTGTGACGGCGGCGCGAATCCCCTCACAATCTCCTCACAGACTGAGCTGTCCTTAAGGGTTGGTGGGTCCTCCCGGGTATCCCCTCCTCAGCCTCAGCGTAGCCAGTGGGTGGACTGTATATTCACTGTATAGTGTATAAGGTCTCAGAGGGTGGCGTTTATGGAGTCTGATACACCTGCTCTCCACACTTACCTGGGGCAACTGGCAGTGCTGCACAGTTAAACATGTTCATATGTTTCCTGCACCTGCGGTCCTTATGGACCAGTTGTCAGCAGTCCTGGAATCATTCCTGTCAGAATGGAAGCGGTGTGCGAGCAAAAGGAGCTATAAGCCCCCTCCCCCCCACAAAAATCTTTAGTGAAGGAGTGCTCTGAGTCAGATATGGGCCTAGCTATTATGCTCAGGACCCTACCTCTGAATATTTAATGTTTATGAACAGGACCTTTCCTTGTGAGGAAGACTCAAGTTCTGTGCTAGTGAATGACAGGGCGCTTGTAAGTGATCTCATTGATGATGTGAGAAACACTCTCAGGCTGGAATTGCTGTGACAAGCTTTTCTTTTACACAGTTTCCTCACTGTTTTCCTCACACGCTGCCTCAAGAGCAGCATGGATGAGGGAGGACTTTATTCATTTATGTATCTTGTCCCTGTGAGCCTTCTGTGTGATACCTGAGGTAACATTACCCGCCATTTCCTGGGGAATGATTTGAGCTCTGACAGACACACAGTCTGAGGATCAGAGGTTACCTGTTTCCTGCATGCTGCTTCGGCAGCACAGTCAAGCAGGTTGGAATGATACAGAGAAGATTATGCGCCTCTGCGCCATAATTTAAACTCATCCTATACCTCTACACTGCATACATTCACAGTGTATGTATGTGTTATTGGTCTCTGTGTCTGCGTGGCTGTCCCCACGTTCCAATGCTGTGTTTCAGTGCCATACATGATATAAACGTACAAAATATGTTTATGCACGACTACAGATACATTCACAGTATATGTATGTATTATACTCTCTGGGTTGGCGGGGGCTCCGGTGTCCTCCCGCACTCTCATGGTATGTGCGCTTCGGCTCTCTGCACAGTATAGACATGTTCAATATGTTTATTGCACATATTATACATGATTACAGTATGGGTATACTGTTTGCGTGGGGTTCCTCCGGGTACTCCGGTTTCCCCCCACGCTCCAATGGAAATGCACAGCATAAACATGTGCAATATGTTGATTCACATGCTATCATTCCTACACGGTATCTGTGTGCTGTCTGCGTGGAGTTCTTCCGAGTGTTCCGGTTTCCTCCCACGCGCTGACGGTATGTGCGCCTTTGGCCTTCTGCACAGTTAAACATGTTCAATGTTTATCACGCATGCTATAATACCTACACGGTATGTGTAGGCAGTCTGTGTGGTTTTCCTCCGGGTACTCCGGTTCCCTCCCACACTCCATTGGTATGGGTGCTTCGGCGCTATGCACAGTCTAAATTTGTGCGATTGGATATCCACATACTAACATACCTACCCGGTATGTCTTTGCAGTCTGCGTGGGTTTCTGCCCACGCTACATGACATGCATGCCTTTGGTGCAATACACAATGTAAACATACACATTATGTTTATACACTACACTAAATACATTCACAGTAGTTGTAGGTATTGCATTCTCTGAGTATGCGTGGGGTACTTCAGTTCCTCCCACGCGCCAACGGTGTGCGCGCCTTCGGTGCTATGCACACATGAGCTTGTGCAAAAGGTTTAGCACACACACTATAATACCTACACAGTATGCCTATGCAGTCTGCATGGGTTTCTGCCCATGCTACATGACATGCATGCCTTTGGTGCAATACACGGTGTAAACATACACATTATGTCTATACACTACACTAAATACATTTACAGTAGCTGTAGGTATTGCATTCTCTGAGTATGCGTGGGGTACTTCGGTTCCTCCCACGCGCCTACAGTGTGCGCGCCTTCGGTGCTATGCACACATGGGCTTGTGCAAAATGTTTAGCACACATACTATAATACCATACACGGTATGCGTATGCAGTCTGCATGGGTTTCATCCGGGTGCTCAGGTTTCTCCCCTGCGTTCCAATGGTGTGCGCATTCTCAGCGCTATGCACAGTATAAACATGTGCAATTTGTTTATTCGCAGGCTAACATACCTACACGGTTGTGTACGCAATCTGCGTGGCTGGTTTACGTCTTGAGTCCTGCGTTCTGTTCTACCCTGTGCCATGTCGGTGTGGGACTGTGCTAGGTTGCTGTTGTCCCCTTCCTCTGAACACAAGTGGGGGACGCGCGGCAATCAGCCGTTGCTAGAGCAGCTTCGGACAATAAGCAGTGATAATACGCAGTCTTATACCAGGCCCCGATGATGTGCGCGCCTTCGTCGCTGGCACAGTATATACGCGTTTAATAGGTTTATCCACAAATACTAAACTACATACGCCGTATGTGGTGGTATTATGCTCTTTGTGGCTGGGTGGGTTTCCTCCCACACTCTCCATTTGTGCGTTTGACGCAATACATAGTATAAACTATGTGTTTACACAATCAGGAACCTATCCATGGGTAGCTGCTGGATGGAGCATTGTCACAAGGATCCCTGGTTTCAGGGGTATCACTTTCCACCTGCTTTCAGTGGTGATCAGAAGCGCTGGCTTGGACTGTGTTCGCCAGGCTGGGGTTAGCGTTACGCCTGTTAGTGGCTGCGTCTCTGGCATTTTTTGTAGCTCAATGACTGGGCAAAAGCCTCTGCTTCATCCATCAGTCGTCTAGCAGGTGCACTACAACTGCTTTAGCCTTTAGGGTCTCTGTGCCCGAGGTGGGTTTGCGCCACCTGTGGAGGCTGAGGTACTAGTCCTCTGACCGAGTTTCTAGGGAAGTTCCGTCAAGTTGCCTTTATTGGCCAACATTTGAGGCACCCTGTACACTGGGGCCTCCCTTCTCTGATACATTGCGGAGTCTCTTTGGGATTTTCATACATCTCGCTGCAAGATGTTCCTGTCGGCCGTGTGCATTGCAGGTGAAGGGTCCTTGCATCCGGAGGTGTTTCCACCTTCTTTACCGGAGGTGGGGCACCGGAAGTGGACCTTGTGGCCTCTCGTCTCACTTGCAAGGTGGCAAGATCGTGGTCAGGTCCAGGGACCCCTGGGCGGATGCGTCAGACGCGTTGGAAGCCCGTGGTACTGTTGTTGCTTCGCAGAGCATACTTCATCCTGCTTTACAGTCCTTGGCTTTAATGGCATGGCTGTTTAAAGCCAGGTGCTAAAGGACCGAGTTCTCTCGTATTCAGTCATCTCTTCTATGTTGTTGACACGGGAATCTTCCTCCAGAAAGATATCTCACCGTACCTGGAAGGCTTACATCGCTATGTGCGAGGAACTTGAGTGGCATCCTCGGATGTATTCCGTTCCCAGGATTTTGCTGTTCTTACAGCGTGGTGTGACCCAAAAGCTGGCCTTGCATACCTTTTTTGAGGGTCGGATTTCGCCCCGGGCTGTCTTTTTCAACGACCGCTACCGGGCCATTCCTTGATTAGCACCTTTTTGGCCTTAGTGGCCATTGCTTCGGTTAGACGGGTGTCTGAGTTGGCGGCCTTGTCCGGCAAGTCGCCTTTCTTGGTCCTCCATAAGGATATGTTGGTGTTGCGCCCACGACCATCCTTCTTTTCTAAGGATGGTCTTGGCCTTTCACCTTAAGAAGGACATTGTTCTTCCATCCTTGTGTCCTCACCCATCGCATCCCTGAGAGTTTGCGCTTCATACATTAAGATGGGTACAAGCCTTACGAGTGTACCTGTCTGCTACTGTTTCCATTCGGAAATCTGTGTCTGGTCCAAAACAGGGCCGAGCGGTGTCGTCTGCCACCGTCTTTAGGTGGATCAGGCAGACCATCATACAGGCCTATGCCCTTAAGGGGCGGGCGCCTCCCTTTCCGGTTGCGGCACATTCCACTAAGGCAATTGGTGCTTCCCGGGCCTTCCGACATCAAGCGTCGGTTGCACAAGTGTGCAAGGCGACGACCTGGTCGTCCGTTTATACCTTTTCAAAGTTCTACAAGGTTGATGTGGCTGCATCTTCGGATGCTTCCTTCGGCCGCAAAGTGTTGCAGGCCGCTGTCTAATGTTGCAACTCCTCCGTTGAGGGGCTCTGCTGGTTTGGAGTGAAGTTTTGGTTGTTCCTTACTTTTTTTGCTCCCACCCTTTTCTTATACTGCTTTGGGACGTCCCACATGTAATCAGTATGAGAGCTGCGTCGGTCCATGGACGATAAGAGAAAATAGGATTATTGTACTCACCGTAAAATCCGTTTCTCTGACGTCCATGGATCGACGCAGCACCCACCCTTCCTTTTAAGTTTGTACTGCTTTGTTACGAACTGAGGCTGCTAGCTGCAGGTGGGAGGGTAATGTCCGAAGGGACCGCCCCCCTGGGCGGGGCTGTTCAGCTCTGGCTTGTTCTAGAATGTTTTAACCTCTAACATTCTGCCTAGGTCTTCTCCTGCGAGCAGGGACATATACCCACATGTAATCAGTATGAGAGCTGCGTCGGTCCATGGATGTCAGAGAAAGGGATTTTACGGTGAGTACAAAAATCGTATTTTTTTTTTTTTTTTATTAGAGAAGGACATTTTGTCTTGCTTTTTTCATTGTGTGCTATTAGGGAGATTTTCCTTCACTTCCTATCTCAGATAAAAAAGATAGAAAGGCGTATGGGTAAAGCCTCTGGCTTTTTGTCTGTCTTTTTTCACTGTGTCTTATTAGGGAGATTTTCCTTTACTTCCTATCCTAGATTAAAAAAAAAAAAAAGAAGCAGGAGGGAATCGTTCTAATTTGTTTAAAGGGGTTGTAAAGGTTTGTTTTTTATTTTCTAAATAGGTTCCTTTAAGCTAGTGCATTGTTGGTTCACTTACCTTTTCCTTCGATTTCTCTTCTAAATGTTTTTTTTCTTTGTCTGAACTTCTCACTTCCTGTTTCTCCTCAGTAAACTTCACACCATCATCCAAGTGGTGTTTAGTCAGCCAGAACAGCTTACTGAACAACTTACTGAGGAGGAACAGGAAGTGAGAAATTCAGACAAAGAAAAAAAACATTTAGAAGGGAAATCGAAGGAAAAGGTAAGTGAACAATACACTAGCTTAAAGGAACCTATTTAGAAAATAAAAAACAAACCTTTACAACCCCTTTAACTTTGGATATCTTATTACTTTCTGCCCCATTAACAATGGTCACCAGACAGAGGGAGAATCTCACCATACCATTCAATACATTAAAAAGAAAAAAAAAATCGAACTACACTTTATGCATTTTTCTGATTTCTAAACATGTCATCTCACACACCTATACAACTTGTAATGGACCAGAGCAGTTTTGACATTTCTGCTATGGGCCTGGTAATTTTTTAAGAATTTTTGAATATTTTTATAAATATGTCATGACAGTGTCCCAAATACTGTTTAGAAACTCTGTTTCACACAGAAATGGCTTCAGCTTCTGCTGTTATAGTAAGCCCTGGATTTTCCAGCAAGTGCAGTGAATGAACAGCAACATAGCGGGATAGGAAAAGTGACATATGCCCTGTTTACTTTACTGAATATTTTTTGAGTGTTCGGCACCCACCCAAAGTCCAGAATTGGTTAATAACCTTATTTATACCTTTATCAGGACAGTAATGCCTAGAACCATGTGTTTGAATTACAACTCCAGATAATAATTAAAACCACTTTCAGTGTCCATTCAGTTTACATTGGTCACATTTTCAGGTTTTTGATGGACTGCAGTCTCATTTCACAAATACAGTGGGGAAAAAATTATTTGATCCCCTGCAAATTTAAGTAAGTTTTCCCACTTACAAAGAAATGAAGGGTCTATAATTTTTATCATAGGTCTAATTTAAATGATAGAGACAGAATATCAACCAAATATACAGAAAAAACACACGATACAAATGTTATAAATAGGGGTTGCAGTTTAGTGAGTAAAATAAGTATTTGATCCCCAAGAAAAACATGACTTAGTACTTGGTGGAGAAACCCTTGTTGGCAAGCAAAGAGATAAGACGTTTCTTGTAGGTTGTTACAAGGTTTGCACAAATCTAAGAAGGGATTTTGGTACTCTCGTCTTTACAGATCTTCTTGAAATCCTTAAGGTTTCTTGGCTGTCGCTTGGCAACTCGAAATTTCAGCTCTTTCCATACATTTTCTATAGGATGTAGGTCTGGAGACTATCTAGGCCAGGCCACTGACCTTAATGTGCTTCTTCTTGAGCCACTCTTTTGTTGCCTTGGCGGTATGTCATTGTCATGCTGGAAGACCCATCCACAACCCATCTTCAATGTTCTGGCTGAGGGAAGAAGAATCTCATCCAAGATTTTACAATATTGGGCCCCGTCCATTGGCCCCTCAATGTGGCAAAGTCAGCCTGTACCTTTAGCAGAAAAACAGCCCCAAAGCATAATGTTTCCACCTTAGTGCTTGACTGCAGGGACATGTTCTTAGGGTCACAGTCGGCATTTTTCTTCCTCCAAACACGGCGAGTCGAGTTAATGCCAAAGAGCTCAATTTGGTCTCATCTGACCACAGCACTTTCTCCCAATCTTTCTCTGAATCATTTAGATGTTCATTGGCAAGCTTCAGACGGGCCTGTACATGGGCTTTCTTGAGGATTGGGACCTTGCGGGCACTGCAGGATTTAAATCCATGGCGGCATATTGTGTTACCAATAGTTTGTTTGGTGATTGTGGTCTCAACTGCCTTGAGATCATTCACAAGCCCTCCCGTGTAGTTCTGGGCTGATCCCTTACTTTTATCGTGATCATCCATACCCCATGAGGCAAAATCTTGCATGAAGCTCCAGACCGAGGGGATTGATGGTATTTTGTCTTTCTTCAATTTGCAAATAATTGCTCCAACAGTTGTCGCCTTTTCACCAAGCTTCTTGCTGATGGTCTTGTGGCCCATTCCAGCCTTGTACATGTCTTCAATCTTGTCCCTGACATCCTTTGAAAGCTCGTTGGTCTTCCGAATCATAGTGAGGTTTGAATGGAAGAAAGATTCTGTGGATAGGTATCTTTTATACAGATAACGAGTTGTCGTTAGGGACACCTTCTTATCTTGTCAGGACTAATCTGTGTACCACAAGAGCACATACTGTAGACAGGCTGTGGGAGCCATAATTATTCTTGGTTGGTAGGGGATCAAATACTTATTTTGCTCACTGAACTGCAACTCAATTTATAATATTTGTATTATGTGTTTCTGGATTTTTGGTTGTTATTCTGTCTCTATCATTTAAAATACACCTATGATAACTTATGATAACCCTAATAGACCCTTCATTTCTTTGTAAGTAAGCAAAATTACAAAATCTGCAGGGGATCAAATAATTATTTTGGCCACTGTATCTGTGCTTTCACACTTACCTTTAGGGGAACTATGCAAAGCTATGAAAACCATTGTGCAGGGGTTTTGGGTCGGCATTGCTTGTTCTTTAGTCTGTAGGTAAAAGAAAGTTGAATTTAACAGAGCTTGGTGGGTTAGAGAACTTTAATAACTGGAAGCAGAAGGGAATTGTACAACTCTCACAATTATACTCTTCTAGGATATTAAAAACTTTTCAGAAGCAAGTTCGGTCTCTCAAATAAATGCTTTTATCAATATTTGCAGATAAGGCATGCATTGGCAGCTCAGTTTAAAATTGTAGGGTTGAAATGGAGTAATGTCCCTATTTTAAAAACGCTAGTAAAAGATACTTCCACTAATGGATTAATATCAAAGCTATATGACAGTATACATCTAACAGCATTGGAAAAAGAAGGTGGATCTTCCATGTAGAGCAAGATGGGTAGAAGACATGGGGGAGCTGGCAGACGGACAGTGGAATCATATTTTAGAGTCATTGGATCTAAACACCTTGTCCCCGACTAAGTAAAAAAAAATACTTTTTTAATCTTAGTTTGATGCAGATTTTTATAATTCATAGGGCATATTATACACCACAGAAATTGTCTCTGCTAGGGGGACATCATGATGCATTATGTGCAAGGTGTGGGGATTCATCTGGAGGTTTCATCCATATTTTCTGAAGATACCAAATTCTGGAAACATTAAACACAGAAGAAAAATGTGAATGCTTTAGGAGCATATTAAACAAGGGTATCAAGCAGTGCATTCCAGTGGCCATCAAATATAAAAGAGCGAAAATTAAACCTGGGTGGCTAAACCATAATGTGAAAAGTCTCATCAAGGAGAAAAGTATGAATGGGTCACCATCAGCATTCCAGCACTACAAGGAATGCAATAAGAAATGTAAAATCAGGGCGGCTAAAAAAGATTACGAGAGACACATAGCAGAAGAAAGTAAAAATAACCTCAATTTTTTTTTAAAGATATATTAACAGTAAAAAGACAAAATCAGAGCACATTGCACACTTAAAAGATGAGGATAGGAAGATTGTTACAGATGACACAAAGAAGGCAACTGTACTAAATGACTTCTTCTCCACAGTTTTTATGCAGGACAAGGAATGGTTTACTGACAACGACTGTAGTGTTAGTGACACAAACACATTACATACCCGCGTGGCTAACAGAGGCCGGAGTCAATGAAAGACTTTATTAAACTTAACACAAATAAATCACCAGGACCAGATGGCTTACACCCGAGAGTCCTCAAAGAACTCAGTCAAATTATAGCCAGACCATTATTCCTGATCTTTGTGGACAGCATAATGACAGGATTGGTACCAGCTGATTGGAGAAAAGCCAACGTGATACCAATATTCAAAAAAGGGCAGAGACATATTCCTGGGAATTACAGGCCAGTCAGCATAACATCAATAGTGTGTAAATTATTGGAGGGGATGATTAGGGACTGACTATATCCAAAGATTTACTGAAGAGAAGAATATCGTTAGTGGTAATCGACATGGGTTTATGAGAGGATGTTCCTGCCAGACCAATCTGCTAACATTCTATGAGGAAGTGAGCTGCCATCTACATAGGGAGAGACCTGTGTATGTGGTGTATCTGGATTTTGCAAAAGCATTTGATACAGTCCCCCATAAACGCTTAATTTACAAGCTGAGGTCTGCAGGCTTGGACCATAGGGTCTGTGCTTGGGTAAAAAACTGGTTCCAGTGACGGGTCAAAAGGATGGTGATAAATAACATGTACTCAGACAGGTCTGGAGTGGTGAGTGGGGTACCCCAAGGTTCTGTCTTGGGACCAATTTTATTCAATATATTCATGAATTATATATAGTATGAAATAATTAGTTCAATCACAGTTTTTGCGGATGGCACAAAGAGTTATAGACACATCAGGACATAGACATTTTGCATAATGACCTGAATAAGATAAAGGAGTGGGCAGACAAATGGCAAATGAGGTTTAATGTGGAGAAATGAAAAGTAATGCACTTGGGGCAAAATACATAAATGCTAAATATTCACTAGGTGGAGAACCTCTGGGAGAATCAAGGATGGAGAAGGATCTAGGGGTGCTAATAGATGACAGATTGAGCAACAGCATGCAGTGTCAAGCTGCAGCTGCCAAAGCAGGCAGAATGTTAGCATGCATAAAAAAGGGATATATTCCAGGGATAAAACTGTAATTCTGCCACTTTATAAAACTCTGGTTAGGCCACATCTGGAGTTTTCCATCCAATTCTGGTCACCAGTCCTCTGAAGGGATGTGCTTGAGCCGGAGAGAGTCCAAAGAAGGGCAACAAAACTAATAAGGGGACTGGAGGACCTCAATTACGAGGAACGACTGCAAACACAAAATTTATTTTCGCTGGAGATGAGATGCTTGAGAGGAGACATGATAGCGATCTACAAATATCTCAATGGGGATTCCAGCAAAAGAAAAAAACTATTCAGTCCCAGGGAGTGTAAAAGGACACGGGCCACACAATGAGACTGGAGGAGAAGTGGTTTAACCCTCTAACTGCATAGGGGGTTCTTCACTGTTAGGGCTATAAGGGTGTGGCACTCTCTCCCACAATTGGTGGTGGCTGCGGGGAGTATAGATATTTTTAAAAAGACTCTTAGATGTACATCTTAAAGGACACAACATACATGGATATGGGAAATAATTATTGACACTGTTACATATACACCTACACAGGTTGAACTGGTTGGACTATTGTCTTTTTTCAGCCTTACCGACTATGTAACTATGCCCTAAATTATTTAGATATTGAGAGAATCTGGTGGATACAATAAGCTCGGTTTTTGGAGAAACTCTTTTAGCAGAACATAAACTTTGTGTGTTGGGGTATATGGAACATCAAGTAGCCCCCTCCCCTTTTAACACAGGTAGCAGTACTGTGGTGTCACTTTCAGGCTAGAAAGTTGATTGCCTAGAAATGGATGGCAAACTCTTACGCAGATTGGTTGAGAGTGGTTAATAGGACGCTAATATGAGAAAAATTTGCCTACATAAGTAGGACATGTGGGTGGGTAAATTTGGAAAGGTTTGTTTGGGAGCCACGTCGCACGACCACGCAATTGTCAGTTAAAGCGACGCAGTGCCGAATCGCAAAAAGGGGCCTGGTTCTTTAGCAACAAAATGGTCCGGGGCTTAAGTGGTTAAAGTAAGGTTTGTTGAAACACTGTGTATAATAAAAAACTGTAATTTTTTCTTTTAAAAAATATTTGTTTTCACCTTTTTTCAATCATTGTTGTATCTCAGTGATTATTATCTCCCCCAGCCTCTTTAAGCTACTTTGTGTCCACATACACTTGCTCCAGAGACTGCATTTTATTGCTCATAGTGGGCAATGCAGGAGAGCATTTGGGAGGTAGAGAGACCATCATCTCCCTTTAACAGGAAATGTCCAAACAAGAACCTTTATGGCAGGATCACTGGATTTTATTTTAAAGAAAGTCGTAGGTTTAAAAAGAACAAAATTAACTTTAAAATTACATTAGCTTGTTGAAGCTTTATGAGATTTTAAGGATTGGTTCTGTCTATCTATTAAAATTTTTAGGAATAAAATGTTGTTTCAACCCCCTATCTCTGACACTTTGTAGAATAATAAGAAGTGTCGGTTGTTATTTTATTTGACACACACAGGCAGATGGACGTCTAAACCATGCCATTCTCACGGTTGTCTTTCCCTGTTCTTAAAGGGACCCCGCTATGAATCAAGCAGAGGAGCATAAAGTTTGCAGATGCTGGGTCGATGCGTGTTGTTGCTTCATCACACACGTGAAATGAACTCCGGCGATGTCTCTGCCCTTTATTGCTGATGAGATATATTTCTTTTATGCAAATCGGGGAACATCATTGAGTGTGCAGTGGCAGAAATGACAGCTTCTAATATAATG
Source organism: Rana muscosa (assembly GCA_029206835.1). Taxonomy (NCBI): domain Eukaryota; kingdom Metazoa; phylum Chordata; class Amphibia; order Anura; family Ranidae; genus Rana; species Rana muscosa. The sequence goes on from CM055118.1 coordinate 112,719,713, forward strand.
CACTACCTGGGCTGTCTCCACATGGCATCACATGTGTGAGTTTGTAATATGCAATTCTGCAAGCACTGCGCTTCACTTCTCCCGTCTCCTTTCCCATCAGTCTGTGTATGTTTAGATGTGTGCACGTGTATCATCGAGATTGCAACCGTCGGCATCAACGATGCAGTGTTGTACATTCCAGATATTGTTCTGTATATGCATGTGGCAACGTTATCTAAATGCAACCAGGCACATAAGCTATTTGTCTTCTGATCATTGCAAATTGGACAAAGCCAAAGGATGTACCAGTGGCCTGCACAATTTAGCTAGAGTGCCTAGGTGCTATTGTATAGAATGAGGCACCACTGAAAGAACTCCAACCAAAACACTTTTTTTTTTTTCATTTTGAATGACTTAAGGGAGGGTTAAAGTGTTTGTTACCCCAACATTTCATATTCCTGATATGTGCCTGTAGTACCATGTACTTGTGTTAAAAGCATCCGGTTCTCTTTGCATTGCTAGCTTGGCAATCTAGCTTAAAAATCAATTTCTGTCATACAGGGAGGGCTGCACGCAGAGCTAAATTTGGCTGGTGCTTGCTGAAATAACTGAATTTCCATCCGCCCATACCCAGCTTTTAGCCCAGGTTCACAGCGTTCCGGGTTAGAAATCGTGCGAGTTCAGCTGAACTTGCACAATTTCAAACCGGCAATGCAGTCCGACTTTGGGGGCAATTTGACAGACATCTGTGCGGGTTCCAGTCACCAAAAGTAGTACAGGAACTACTTTTGGGATTCGGATGGTCCTATTGCTGGCAATAGCCGCCGATTTGGCATGCAATGCCAAATCGGCCCAATGTGAACGTGGACTCAGGCATACATGGCAGCAGTTCTGAGGGCAATACATTTAAACCGTCAAGACAGCCAAGCAAATGCTTTTTACTGCATGGGGATGCGGGAGAAACTAGCAATGATTTTGAGATCTCACTTTAGCCCTTCTATTCTATACGCATTGCGCGCTCCCAGCACAGAGACTGGGGTCTCACCGTGAGTCCATCGGGACCCAGAACATACAATTTTGGGTCACCTGATTGCTGTGAAAGCCTCTGATTGGCTATCACAGCGATCAGTCACTGTAAAGCCCGCCCCTGTGTTTTCTGTCTCTATGAATGGATAAGACAGATACATTGTATTTCTCTCTGTCCTTGCAGAGATAGAAAAAAAGTGTGTATAATAAAAAAAAAAAAAAAAAAAACTTTTTGATGTAAGTCAGCCCCAGGATTAGTGTTTGGGTCAAGATCAGGGTCAAAGGCCAAGGTCAAAGGTGGAGGTAAGGGTAAAAGATCAGGGTCAGTATTTTTTGGACAGGATTTTTTTTAAATTAGTATCAGTGTCAGTTAGTGTCAGTGTGTTTTGTCGTTGTTGTTCAGTCGTTTAGTCGTGTCTGACTGTTCGTGACCTCATGGACCATAGCGCGCCAGGCTTTTCTGTCCTACCCTGCCTCCTGGAGATTGCTTAGCTTTGTGTTCATTGTTTAGATGATGCTATCTATCCATCTTGTTTTCTGTCATCATCTTCTCTTTTTTCCTTTCATGTTTCCAAGCATAATTTTCCAATGAGTCCTCTCTTTGCATTAGATGGCCAAAGTATTTGAGTTTCAGCTTTAGGATCTGTCCTTCCAATGAATATTCAGGGTTGATTTCCTTCAAGATTGACTGGTTTGATCTTCTTGCTGTCCAAGGGACTTTCAAGCATCTTCTCCAACACCATAGATGAAAAGCATCCAAAGGTCCAACTTTCACAGCCAGAGGTTACTACTGGGAATACAATAGCTTTGACTATATGGAACTTTGTCAGTAGGGTGATGTCTCTGCTTTTGATAATGTTGTCTAGATTTGCCAGCAAGCGTCTCTTAATTTCATGGCTACAATCACCGTCTGCTGTGATCTTGGAACCTTGGAAGATAAAATCTGTCACTGTTTCCATTTCTTCTCCTTCTATTTACCAAGGAGTGATTGGACCGGTTGCCATGATCTTAGTTTTCTTAATGTTCAATTTCAGGCCAGCTTTTGCACATTCTTATACCTTTATTAGGAGACTCTTTAGTTCTTCTTCACTTTCTGCCATGATTGTGGTATTGTCTACATATCTCAGGTTGTTAATATTTTTATTAGATTTTGATTCCGGCTTGTAATTTGTTGATCCTGGCATTTTGTATGATGTACTCTGCGTATAGTTAAATAAGTTAAATATATGTTAAATAAGTAGAGTGACAATTTACATCCTTGCCGTCAGTTGTTCCATGTCCTGCTCTAACTGTTGCTTCTTGACTTGCATACAGGTTTTTCAGAAGACAGGTTAGGTGGTCTGGTATTCCCATTTCTTTCAGTATTTGCCACATCTTGTTATGATCCACATAATCAAAGGCTTTACTGTAGTCAATAAAGTAGAAGCAGACATTCTTCTGGAACTCCCTTACTTTCTCCACAATCCAGCGAATGTTGGCAACTTAATCACTAGTTCCTCTGCCTCTTTAAAATCCAGCTTGTACTTGTGGTAGCGCTCGGTTCACATGCTGCCGAAGCCTAGCTTGTAGAATTTTCAGCATAACCTTGCTAGTGTGTGAGATAAGTGCGATCGTACGGTAGTTTGAACATTCTTTTTCGCTGCCCTTCTTTGGTATCGGAATGTAAACAGACCTCTTCCAGTGTGGCCATTGTTGAGTTTTCCAAATTTGTTGGCATATTGAGTGCAGCATTTTAAAAACATCATCTTTGAGGATTTTAAATAAATCGGCTGGGATGCCATCACTTCCGCTAGCTTTGTTATAACAGTGCTTTCTAAGGCCCACTTGACTTCATTCTCCAGGATATCTGGTTTAAGGTCAGTAACTGCATCTTCGTGGTTATATGGGACATTCAGATCTTTCTTGTATAGTTCTTCTGTGTATTCTAGCTACCTCTTCTTCTGTATCTCTTCTGCTTCTGTCAGGTCTTGCCATCTATGATCGTGCCCATCTTTGCACAAAACTTTCCCTTGATATCTCCAATTTTCTTGAAAAGCTCTGTAGTCTTTGCCATTCTGTTGCTTTCTTCTAATTATTTGCACTGTTTGCTTAAGATGGTCGTTGTGTCTCTTCTTGCTATCCTCTGGAAGTCTGCATTCAGTTGGGTACATTTCTCCCTTTTCTCCATTGCTTTTTGCCTTCCTTCTTTGTTCAGCTATTTGTATAGCCTCATCGGATAACCACTTTGCTTTCTTGCATTCCTTCTTCTTTGGGATGGTTTTCATTGCTGCGTCTTGTACGATGTTACACACTTCCTTCCATAGTTCCTCAGGCACTCTGTCCATCAGATCTAACCCCTTAAATCTGTTTGTCACCTCCACGGAGTTTTCACAAGGGATCCGATTTAGATCATATCTGAAATGTCTAGTTTCCCACTTTCTTCAATTTAAGCCTGCATTTTGCCATAAGAAGCTCATGGTCTGAGACACAGTCAGTGTGTTTTAGGTGGGATTAAAAAAAAGCAAAATGCACACCGTTGTTTCTGGGCTTTACTACGGGTACAAACAACAACATACACATATGTGGTATCGCTGTGATCGTCAGGAGCCGGAGAATGTAATTTGCATTATTCTTTGGTGGTAGGTTATGGTAGTAGCAAGAAATATACAGTTACATTTAAAAAAAATGTTGTTGTTTTTTTTACTTTAGAAAATAAAAGAAATTCAGGAGACATCTATTACCATTTACCACCAAATGAAAGTCCAATTTGTCCTGAAAAAAAACAAGGTATAATCCACCTGGATGCACAAAGTAGTTGTGATGATAGGTACAGTTTTACCAACACATGTCAAAGCTGCAAAATTGGGCTTAGGCATTAAGATTTGTTTTACCCTTAGGCGCATAGGGGTTAAAAAAGATATACTGATCATTCTATTGACTTACATTACCTTGGCATTTTAATGATGGAGAGAACACTACTCCATTGGATATTCACCTGCACACAGTGACTGTGTGTAGTTTTCCTTCTTTTATTAATAAATATAATTTCTGATTTAAAATATAAAATATATTTTTTAAATATATATTTTTAAATTATAGATATCAGTTGCAATAATGGTTGAAGGCTAACAGAGCTCCTTTAAGACATTTCCATCCTTCCCACAGCTGACAGATACTAAGCACCGTCTATCTCACGTTCCCTAAGCTGGATGTATTCAGCCATACATAATAAATGTGTCTGTATCTGCTTAATTCCATCTCCATATAGGCTGTCCATCATATGGCAGCATAATATTTAAACATACCATGTTTATCCTTTGCTATTTCAAAGCTGAACCTGAACAGTGTACCCCCAGTGTTAGTTTAATATCAGCATGTATGTTATGCAAATTTAATTTATTACACCAACTATTATATTAATTTTATTATACCGACTGTCATCTCTCTGGTAATATATTATCTTGTGTTCATTTTATCTATTCTCCGTTAATGCTATATATATTGACTATTGCTTTTTCTTTTAATGCATTTCATGTTCAGCTAATCCAATATTTATTAGAAACTAAATTAGTCGGAGCAGAGCTAATGCAGAAAGGTGTATTTTATGTGCATTTGTACGTGTATCCTTGCAGAATTAGGTTTTCGCTTTGCGTTCATTCTTTTTCTTTGGTTTACAAATATTCCTTCTCTTTTTTTTTTTTTTTTAAAGATGAGCAACCTTTAAAAGATCAGATCAACCAATTTATATTTCAATACCGCTAACTTTTAAAGCCAGCTCAGCCAAATAAGGTGCCGTTATTGGAATAGTTTATACCAATAGTTTCTCCTTAGGTCTTATACACATGAGACCACATAGGATTGGACAGGTGCCCATTTAATTTTCCATAATTTACTTTTTGAGAGGGACTGGGAGTTCAGCTTTAAAGTGTAATTCTACTTTATTTGAGAAGAAAAACATTAGCCTCTGGGTGACCTATACCTGTACATGGTACAGTACTGGTAACCAGGTGACCTGGTTGCCTGTACGATGTGATTAGCTGTAGCCAATCACAGATCACAACCAATGTTAACCAAATAATGACAGCTAAAACTATTGCTTAGACAGTGATCTTCACTGTCTAAGCAGTAACAGTGTAAAAAAAAAAAAAAAATCACTGATCATCCCCCCCAGAATAGTACAGTGTCACTGTACATTGTTCAGTGTTGTGACACTGAGCTGCCCTGATGACAGGATGTAAAAAAAAAAATTGTAAAAAAAAAAGAAAATGTTAAAAAACCTAAATGTAAAAAAAAACAATAAAATATTTTAAAAAAAGAAAAAATGTATTTATTTATTTTTTACATACTGTCACCAGTCAGTATACCTGATCAACGTCACACCAGTCATATGATGATGCTGTATTGCACTGGTGACAGCATGTAAAAAAGAAAATGTGAAAAAAAAATAAAAATAATTAATCATTACTTTGCCCAAAAAAAAAATTACAGCAAATTAAAAAAACAAAAAAAAACAAAAAAAAAACACCTTGCCTCTTTCTAAATGCCTCAGACTGTCTACTTTGAAAAAAAGGGGTCATTTTGTACTTTGCTTGCAATTTAGGATCTTAAGAAGTTAGAGAGGCCGTCAGTACATCAGGATTGATCAATTTTAAAATATACTAAAATATAATAGTTTGTAGATGCTATAACTTTCACACAAACAAATTAATATACACTTATTGAGAATTCTTTTTTTTTTTTTTTACCAAAGACATGTAGCAGAATACATTTTGGCCTACACCTATGAAGAAATCTGACTTTATTGGACATTTTTTACACCAGAAGGTGGAGAAATCATTGGCTTTTATTTTTAAATGTTCAGTCTTTATATATATATATATTGTGAGGGGGTTAACTCGGTAGCGGGTGTGTGTGACCCCCTGGTTGGGCTCCCCACACAAAAACAGGGCCAGCAGACGGAGGTTGTGGTTTTCAAAATCAAAAGGTGCGGTTTATTTCTCTATGTACAGTGACAAAAACACAGCAAAGCCAAAAAGAAACATAAACAAAATAAATCCTGGTCAGTTTGACCTCTGACTAAACATGCAGGTTTCCTAAACTAACAACTGGGATCAGCCTGGTGCTGTCCTAGTCCCTAAGTCCCTGGTTTAGTAAAAGTCCAAACAAATAGCCACACAGGCTTTGCCTCACCGCACAGGGGTTCACTCTCCCTAGACAGTCCACACAGGTCTGGTTCCAGGCATGAGCTAACATCTAATGAAGCTGGGAGTTCTTATAGAGGCCTAAATGAGCTGACAAGCTTCAGCTGGTCTCATCAACTCCCTGTCTGCACGACGCCCCACACTCTCCCTAGAGGTATGAGTCATCCATGAGCCCACTAGCCTTATACAACTCTCCACCTAGTTGTATAAGTCGGCGTAAAGCCTGAATCTGGGCGAAATATATCTACCCCCCTGGATGCAACCAGGTGACTTTACCTTCCTGCTGTCACATACCCCCCCCTCTTGTTTTAACCTCGGGGTTGGAACACCAGCAATCAGGCATTCATGTACTCGAGACAAAGCATCCACATTCCCCATTTGAACGCCAGGGCGATGCTTTACTGTGAAGTTGAATTCCTGGAGGGCCAGGAACCACCTATTCACTCTTCTATTTGTTTCCTTGTTTTGAGCCATCCACTTTAACGGAGCGTGATCCGTAACCATGTCAAAGTGCCTACCTAGCAGGTAGTACCGAAGGGAATCTAGAGCCCACTTCACCGCTAAACACTCCTTTTCAACGGTGGCGTAATTTACCTCATGGGACTTCAACTTCCTGCTGAGGTAAATGACTGGGTGCTCTTCCCCGTTCCAGACCTGGGACAATACTGCTCCTAACCCCACATCTGACGCATCACTTTGTACGACAAAGTCTTTAGAGAAGTCGGGTGAGTACAACACTGGCTGGCTACATAAGGCTTGTTTCAAGAATTGGAATGCTGCCTCAGCCTCGGGGGTCCATTTAATCATGACCGACCCTTTCCCCTTCGTCAGGTTGGTTAGGGGCACAGCCTTAGAAGCAAAGTGGGGAATGAATCGCCGATAATACCCAGCGATTCCCAGAAAGGCTCGTACCTGCTTCTTGCTGTTGGGACGTGGCCAACTCTGGATGGCCTCGACTTTGTTGAGTTGGGGTTTTATTACTCCCCTCCCAATGGTGTACCCAAGATATTTGGCCTCCTCCTGCCCAATGGTACACTTCTTGGGGTTAGCCGTAAACCCCGCTTCCCGAACAGAGTCCAGGACTGCTTGCACTTTTGGCAGATGTGAGGCCCAATCTGTGCTATGGACAATTACGTCATCCAGGTAAGCCGCAGCATACTTCCGATGGGGCCTCAGTATCTGGTCCATTTTCCGCTGGAATGTGGCCGGCGCATTCTGTAACCCGAACGGCATTCTCTTATATTGGAACGCCCCGTCTGGGGTTACAAATGCGGTTTTCTCTTTGGCCGACTTGGCCAGGGGAATTTGCCAATACCCTTTTGTGAGGTCAAGAGTCGTCATGTATCGGGCTGTTCCCAGCCGGTCGATCAACTCATCTATACGTGGCATGGGGTAGGTGTCAAATTTTGTAACTTTGTTCAACTGACGAAAATCGTTACAAAATCGCCAGCTCCCATCCGGTTTAGGCACCAACACAATGGGACTAGACCAATCACTTTGGGACTCCTCTATCACCCCTAAGTTCAGCATTTTCTGTACTTCCTCCCGTATTGCCTCCCGTCGGGCCTCTGGGATCCGATAGGGTTTTAACTTCACCCTTTCACCGGGCGGGGTAATAATATCATGCTCTACCCCAGATGTTTGTCCCGGCAGCTCAGAGAACACCTCCTTGTTGCGAAGCACAAACTCCTTAACCTCCTGTTGTTGGGGTTGTGACAAGGTGGCTGCTATTCCAACCTCCGGAATCACGCAACCAGTTTGAGCTGGTGACCAAGTTTCTGCGACTAGGGACTCTCTATCCCTCCAGGCTTTCAACAGATTAACGTGATATATCTGTTCGGGCTTTCGCCTTCCTGGTTGTCTGACCTTGTAATTCACTTCGCTCACTTTTTCCATTATCTCGTAGGGGCCTTGCCATTTGGCAAGGAATTTACTTTCAACCGTAGGGACAAGTACCAATATCCTATCCCCCGGGGAAAAGGTACGGGTCTTTGCTCCACGGTTGTACACTCTCTGCTGTGCCAACTGCGCTTGGGCCAAATGTTCCTTCACGATGGGCATTACCTGTGCAATTCGATCTTGCATCAGGGCGACATGCTCAATCACACTCCTGTGGGGAGAACTCTCACTTTCCCAAGTTTCCTTGGCAATATCCAACAGCCCTCTTGGGTGTCTCCCATACAGTAACTCAAAGGGGGAGAATCCCGTAGAGGATTGGGGCACCTCCCTAATAGCAAACATCAAATAAGGAAGTAGACAGTCCCAATCCTTTCCATCTCTATCCACCACTTTCTTCAACATTTGTTTTAGGGTTTTGTTGAATCTTTCAACCAGCCCATCGGTTTGGGGGTGATACACAGATGTACGCAATTGCGTCACTTTGAACAATTTACACAGCTCTTTCATAACCCGGGACATAAAGGGTGTACCTTGGTCCGTAAGCAGTTCTTTACAAATACCCACCCGGCTAAAAACAAGAGATAGCTCTTTGGCTATGGTTTTGGCCGAGGTATTTCTGAGAGGGATCGCTTCTGGATAACGGGTGGCATAGTCCATTATAACCAATATGTACTGGTGCCCCCTAGCGGACTTGATTATAGGACCTACCAAATCCATTGCGATTCTCTCAAACGGGACCTCAATGATGGGTAGAGGGACCAGCGGGCTACGGAAATGTGGCATCGGGGCCGACCTCTGACACACAGGGCAGGAGGAACAATAATTTTCTATGTCCTTCATCACCCCAGGCCAATAGAATCTCTGTAATACCCTCTCTCGGGTTTTCTCTGTCCCCAGATGACCTCCAAGAATGTGCCCATGGGCCAACTCCAACACCAACTTCCTGTAAGGTTTGGGCACCACAAGCTGCTCAACGGTTTCTTCTGCCCTTTTTGCCACCCGATACAGTAGGTCCTTCTCTACGCTGAAGTATGGGTAAGTGCAGGTATTATCTGGGTTCACTAACTCGCCATCTATTTCCACTACGTTTTCCCGTGCCTTTATTAGGGCGGGGTCTTTTAACTGTTCTGTGGCAAAATTTTCCCTGTGAACCTCCAGATCAGAAAACTCCACAGACGGTAGGTTTTCGTCTGAGGAGGTGGGCTCCTCTCCAGTTTCTTGAGTCTCCCCTGCCAATACTGACAAGGGAAATTCTGGAGAGTCCTCACCACTCTCAGAGGAGTTCTAGCTATCACATTCCTGGTACATAGGGGCACCAGTGGGGGGCTCAGGATCATCCCACAGTTCCCAGAACTTCGGAAAATCCCTTCCCACAATGGCATCATGCGGTAATTGAGATACTAACCCCACTGGATGAGAGAGGGTACCTTTGGGGGTCTCGAAACACACTGTAGTCACTGGATACTCTCGGATGTCCCCATGCACACAAATAACAGCTACCTTGCTATTCCCAGAGACCTCTGTTTTAACTAATTCAGCCTTTATCAGGGTCACAAGGCTACCTGAATCCAGTAATACCACAACATTTCTACCATTAATACACATTTTGCATAAATGTTTCTCAGTTCCCCGAATGGCAGTGCATGCGACTGTCGCACACAGCGACTGACGTCTGCCCATCAGAAAGTCACACTGCATGGGTTCCTCCACAACCGGGCAATTGGCTGCAATATGTCCCGCTTGCCGGCAGCGGTAGCAAACGATCCTTCTTGCCGCCTCTTGAGCCGCTGATTTCCCAGGCTGTTCTCGCCAAACTTGGGGTAGAGCTCCCACCCTCTCACTCTCTCCACCCTCACCCCTTGGAATCCTCTTATCCGCCCCTGGGGATGGTCTGGTCTTAGGGTGGAAAGTCCGAGAGTCTCTGGAAGAGGCCGTCAGGTTCTCTGTAGCCAAGTATTTCTCTACACGATCCACAAGACCACCGGCCGTCTCTGGGTCTCCATGGCTTACCCACTTTTGGATGGCAGTAGGAAGAGCTCTCAAAAACCGATCCATTACAACACGTTCCACAATCTCTGGTGCGGACAAAGTCTCTGGCTGTAGCCACTTCCTGCTCAGGTGAATGAGATCATACATTTGAGACCTGGGGGGTTTTCCAAGCTGGAAAGTCCAGTTATGCACACGCTGAGCCCGGACAGCCAGGGTGACACCCAGCCTTGCCAATATTTCAGCTTTTAGCATCACATAGTCTTTTGCTTGGTCAGGCTTTAGGTCATAGTAAGCCTTCTGCGATTCACCAGTTAACAGAGGAGCCACCAGTCCAGCCCACTGCTCCTCAGGCCACTTTTCTCTTTCAGCAGTCCTTTCAAATGTGGTCAAAAATACCTCTGGATCATCCTCTCCAGTCATTTTTGTCAATAAACGACTCACCCCAAAGGACGCGGTATTAGTGGGACGGCTTTCCTCACTGGTCTGTGGACGTTGCTGCATTACTGCTTCCATTTGTTGTAGTCTCTGCTCTTGCTTCTGTAACAGGTCTATGAAGCGGGCCTCAGATTGCTGCTGGGCTTGTTGATGAGCTTGCTGCTGGGCTGCAAGGCTCCTTTGCAAACCTGCATTTGTCTGCTGTTGATTGGCATTTGCTAGAGCCAGCTGTTTCAGTATCTCCTCCATGCTGGCTTAAAAAAAACTGCCACTGGTTCTCCACCAACTGTGAGGGGGTTAACTCGGTAGCGGGTGTGTGTGACCCCCTGGTTGGGCTCCCCACACAAAAACAGGGCCAGCAGACGGAGGTTGTGGTTTTCAAAATCAAAAGGTGCGGTTTATTTCTCTATGTACAGTGACAAAAACACAGCAAAGCCAAAAAGAAACATAAACAAAATAAATCCTGGTCAGTTTGACCTCTGACTAAACATGCAGGTTTCCTAAACTAACAACTGGGATCAGCCTGGTGCTGTCCTAGTCCCTAGGTCCCTGGTTTAGTAAAAGTCCAAACAAATAGCCACACAGGCTTTGCCTCACCGCACAGGGGTTCACTCTCCCTAGACAGTCCACACAGGTCTGGTTCCAGGCATGAGCTAACATCTAATGAAGCTGGGAGTTCTTATAGAGGCCTAAATGAGCTGACAAGCTTCAGCTGGTCTCATCAACTCCCTGTCTGCACGACGCCCCACACTCTCCCTAGAGGTATGAGTCATCCATGAGCCCACTAGCCTTATACAACTCTCCACCTAGTTGTATAAGTCGGCGTAAAGCCTGAATCTGGGCGAAATATATCTACCCCCCTGGATGCAACCAGGTGACTTTACCTTCCTGCTGTCACAATATATATATATATATATATATATATATATATATATATATATATAGGACTCAGTGGTGATCAAATACCACCAAAAGAAAGCTTTAATTGTGTGCAAAAAATTATATAAATTTAATTTGTGTACAGTGTTGCATGACAACGCAATTGCCAGTTAAAGTAGCACAGTGCTGAATAGCAGAAAATTATCTGGTCATGAAGAGGGTATGACCTCCTGGAGCTCAAGTGGTTAGTGAGAGTAGGCTACAAATAATTACAATATAGAAATGAATATAATATTTAACAAATTTTCAACCTTAGGTACAAATTTATCACTAAGGCCTCGTACACACGACCAGTTTTTGTGTATGTTTTCTCGTCGAGAAAACTGCCGGGAATCTCAACGAGAAAAATAAAGAACCTGCTCTCTATTTTCTCGTAGGGATTCTCGTCTGCCTTTTTGAATGACGAGAAAACTGTGTGTGTGTATACGGCAGCAAGCTTACCTGTCCTCCGGTAAGCCCGCGCATGCTCGAAATGATTTTGACACCTGTGCGGTAGCTTCCTAGGCATAGGTAGGGTGTAGCAAGATAGCGGTGACGGCATCGAATGTGACGAGCGCATGCTCGTTGTAGTCGATGACATCACCGCGTTCGTTCCATTCCAAAGAACGGTGGTTCTTTGGAATGGAGTGTGTGTACACTTGGCCGGCACAAGATTCTTGTCAAGAATCTCGTCAGGAAAAAAGATGGGATTTTTCCTGACGAGAATCTCGGCCGTGTGTACAGGGCTTTACACTTATCCTGACTGGTTGTCTTCATAAGCTAGAAACTGCCAGGGTGTTGACCACCTTTTAAAAACACCCAAAACAGAACTAAACCCTACTATCCTTTACAGCCAAGGAAGCTGCCATCTTAGCCTCTGTTTGCCATGGTGCTGTGGAGTACATCATCAGGTATTACACCAGCCATTTGATGGCTTGACAATTAAGCAGTCAAGCAACTGTGACGGTTATCATTCACAACATGACTTAAATGTAACGGTTTTAGGAACCTGGTAAGTAGATAGGCTTAGTTCCACGTTAATGGCAGGCGTTTGCAATTTAGAGCAAGGAAATTACTAGAATGTTTGGTCATAGCAACCAATCAGATTTCTTATATTTTGCCAGTGAATAGAAGACAAATTCCAAAAGGGTAAATGTTAGTGGTTCTACTTTTCTACTTGCTCCAGTTGTTATCCTATATACTGTACATCAGTTCTAATTAGTTCTATACCAGTTCTTATAATATATACATTCACTCTAGCGAAGACTTACTTCTGGAATAGCAAGGATGTATTTCTGGACAGCGGCACTCTGAACAATAGTTGCCTTTATTAAAATTAGGACAGCACTACAAGCCACAGCAAACAAAAACTTGGACAGCTTCTACTATTCTGAATAATGTTCCAATTCCATAGTATAGCCTGGCTGATCAATGCAATGTTGCAACTTCCTTCAGCACAAAGGGCAGATCAATAGATTGTTGTTGCCCTTGCTGAGCACAAAGTAGATAGCAGTTTGAGGTCTGATGAAATTTCAACATTTTATCGATTAGCCATGTTCTCTGCCAGGCAGGTTTCTTTTTTGGAATGTGGAAATCAACCTTGGACGGACTCCATTACAATTAAGAGTGAATCCACCAAGAAAACAGCACCTACACTCTGTCAAATCAAGACAGTTCCTGGAGGGCTTTTCTGGGGAAGAAGTCGATGGAGAATTCCAGTTCTGGTTACTAAAGTAAACAAAAAAAACAAAAAAGATGGAAGAAAGTTCTAAGTGATTCAGCTGATCTACAGTATTTTAATATTACTCTTTTTGTGCTATCTTTACATATTTTATGCATATTATGTATGTAGCCAAGAGAACCTGTGAACTAGAACAGATTTAAAGTAAGCCTGTCAAAACTCTGGGCAATTCGAACAGAGCATATGATGAAAAATGCATGAATAGAGATTCCGAAACCTAAAGATGAATTTTATACTAATCTCAAATGCCTTGTTAGGCCTCATGCACACTGGACGTTTTTACAGCTACTGTTTTTGGCTTCAGACCTTTTTTTCTGCAGTCAATGAACTCCCCAGCAGTTATCCTATGTGTCCATGCACACATAGGCTGTTATCAGCAGTTTTTGGCAGGGGCGTATTCTAGCTGAGAAACCCCCCCAAAACTAGTGGGTTTTGAGAGGAGTTTTTCAACTGTAAAAATGGTCCGATGGACTTTTTTCATCGGAAATTCCGATTTTGTGTGGGCCCCATCGGACTTTTTTCCTTTGGAGTAAAAAAATAGAACATGTTTTAAATTTTTTCGATGGGAAATTCCGATCGTCTGTGTGGAATTCCATCAGAGAAAAATCCACGCATGCTCAGAATCAAGTCGACGCATGCTCGGAAGCATTGAACTTCATTTTTCTCGGCTCGTCGTAGTGTTTTATGTCACCGTGTTTTGGATGGTCGGAATTTAGTCTGACAGTGTGTATGCAAGACTGATGGAAGTCAGCTTCATCGGAATTCCGACAGAAAATTCCATCGGATTTTATTCCATCGGAAATCCGATCGTGTGTACAGGGCATAACTCTGAAAAAAGCTGTAAACTGCTTAAAATCTAAAAAAAAAAAACCACTGAAAATCTTGGCTATTCAGCGTTTATTAGCATTTTGAGCCATAAGCTTTTATGGGAGTATAGTTTTGCTAAAAAAAGCGCTACAGCTAAAAAACGCTGAAGACAAACTACTACAAAAACACTGAAAAGCTCACCCTACAGCTACAGCTACAGCTTTCTACAGCTAACGTTACTGGCTTTTTTATGATGTCCAGTGTGCATGAGGCCTGAAGCCTCGTACACATGGCCGAAAATCTCGTCAAGAAAAACACGTCGTTTTTCTTGACGAGATTCTTGGACAAGAAACTTGTCCCGGCCGAGTGTACACTTGCTCGATTCAAAGAACCCGCGGTTCTTTGAATGGAGCGAACGCGGTGACGTCATCGACTACGACGAGCGTGCGCTCGTCCCATTCGATGCCGTTCCCGCCATCTTGCTACACCCTATCTATGCCTAGGAAGCTACCGCGCATGTGTCAAAGTCATTTCGAGCATGCGCGGGCTTCCCGGAGGACAGGTAAGTGTACACACACACAATTTTCTCGTCGAGAAACAGGCTGACGAGAATCTTGACGAGAAAATAGAGAGCAGGTTCTCTATATTTCTCATCGAGATTCTTGTCGGTTTTCTTGACGAAAAACCATACACACGAACGATTTTCTCGGCAAGAAAGCTATTTCGGCAGTTTTCTTGTCGTTTCTTGCCGAGAAACTCGTTCGTGTGTACGAGGCTTAAGAGTCAAATTTGTCTCTTTTTCTTCCACTTTTTTAATGGTTGGTAAAGACATCCATCACATTATTCCTTTTTCTGCCACAGAAGTAACTACTACATTGTAATGGTGGTGTGTAAACAAATTCACAGCCGCAATTGCTGCCTAGGGTTGGCTACTTTTTAGGAGCATGCTGCCAGTTATATTGTGGAAGCAATCTGGATGATATACAGCCACCTGATCGCTTCTACAGTGCCTTTCCTTGTGTCCAACGCCCTCTCTAGTACCGGGGTTCCCTGCTTCTTCTGGGAGCCATCTGGAATGGAAAAAAGCTAAATAAACCAGGATAGCGAGCTGGGAGAGATGGAGGGAATGTCTGTTTCTCCATCTTTCCAATTAAGTGTAAACCTAGCTCTGAGCACTTCTGGGTTCAGAGCTGACAGTTCCCAGATAGGAGAGCCAGATGAAGCGGTGGTTGGAGATGCTGTGTACTCCATTAGAGCCTAAGTGCAGGTGACACAATAGGGGTCTAGACCTTGGTGTCTCTATTAGGAGTAACTGCCACTCTAAAAGTGCTCTCACATTGGTGGCTTGCCAACCCCTTGTTATCACAATAAATTTAGGCAGGCAAAAAACTGCAAAATGAAAAAAATATGTAAAGTGAAATTCCAGCCTAACACTACTGTAACTATGCTTAAAAATGTTCCTTTCACCCCCCCAGCTACCTATCCTGCCTAAGCTGTGTAAAAAAATATCTATATACTTACATATTTTTAGTCCACTCTAGTCCAGTCCATGTGACTTCCCTGTTTCAGTGAGCAGCGGCTGAAGGGGACAGGAGGGAGCACCTCTCCCCTGCAGCTGCCACTGATTGACACAGGGGAGCCGGAGCTGCGGAAAATGCGTCATACCAGAGTGACTAAAAATAGGTAAGTATACAGATCTTTTTTACACAGGTTAGGCAGAATATGTAACAGGAGGGGGTGGGAACATTTTTAAGCACAGTTGGTGTTAGACTGGAATTTCACTTTAATGGCCGTCATTTATGGGTAAATTCAAATTAATGACTTGTAAAGGCTTTTAAAGCGTTATCTTTGGAAGCGTTTTGATATCATAATTTGCCATTCATTGCGGTCAGACACAATTTTGAGTCTTGACTTATCTGGTATCTACTTACTTGACTCTACCTCATCTTTTATATTTTACAGAAAATTTGGAGATTTTATTGTGTTTGTGAGTGCTAAAATAAGTTTGAGTTTTTTATTTTTACTGAAAATATAGATTTGCTAACTTGTATGCAAATATCATCATACAAAATACAAATTTGCATACAAAAGAAAAACTACCATCTATTTATTCTATCGGGTCCAACCGCCTACAACAAAATGTATATATTTTTTTTTCTTTAAGTGCGTTTTCATGTAAAAATGTACAGTACATTTTAGCGTGTTTGAAAAATAGAAAAAAAAAGAAATTTGTATCCAGTAGCAAAAGTGTTAAAGCTGCATTTAAAGCTTGGTTAAAACTATATAATCAATTGTATTTAGGGAGATGAACAATAAAACACAATTACTGTGCTGTACAGCTAACCTCTGCCTGTATAGGTAATGAGCAAATATGTCTGAGCTGTGTAGTTATATGACTATAGACTATATATAGAAAAACATCAAGATTATGTACAATAAATGGAGTACAAAGGCATTCAAATGAGGAGAGTTATAAAGAAATGTTATATATCGGGGGGGCCACACAGAGAAGATCTTAAGGGCAGCAAGTGAAAAGTGAACATGTCCTTTATGTTAGTCCCCTTCATATGTACTTTATATACACTATGTTACCAAAAGTATTGGGACACCTGCCTTTACACGTACATGAACTTTAATGGCATCCCAGTCTTAGTCCATAGGGTCCAATATTGAGTTAGCCCGCCCTTTGCAGCTATAACAGCTTCAACTCTTCTAGGAAGGCTGTCCACAAGGTTTAGAAGTGTGTCTATGGGAATGTTTGACCATTCTTCCAGAAGCGCATTTGTGAGGTTAGGCACTGATATTGGACGAGAAGGCCTGGCTCGCAGTCTCCGCTCTAATTCATCCCAAAGGTGTTCTATTGGGTTGCGGTCAGGACTCTGTGCAGGCCAGTCAAGTTGCTGCACCCCAAACTCACTCATCCATGTCTTTATGGACCTTGCTTTGTGCACCGGTGCGCAGTCATGTTGGAACAGGAAGGGGCCACCCCCAAACTGTTCCCACAAAGTTGGGAGCATGAAATTGTCCAAAATGTCTTGGTATGCTGATGCCTTCACTGGAACTAAGGGGCCAACCCCAACCCCTGAAAAACAACCCCACACCATAACCCCCCCTCCACCAAATGATTTGGACCAATGCACAAAGCAAGGTCTATCCCACCCCACCACCTCCGCTGCCTCTGACTGATCCCATTCCCCCCCTCCCATCAGGCAATGGTGATGGGGGATAGGGATGACATCAGTGGAGGGATAGGAATGACATCAGTGGTGGTGGGGATAGGGATGACATCAGTGGCCGTAGACTGATATCACCCCTATCCCTCCATCACCGCCTCAGTAATGTCATCCATATCCCTCCATCACCAATACTGATGTCATCCCTATCCCCACCACTCCCACTGATGTCACCCCTATCCCCACTACCACCACTCATGTCATCTCTATCCCCCCACTGATGTTATCCTTATCCCTCCATCACCACCACCACTAATGTCATCCCTATCCCCACCACTGCCACTCATGTCATCCCTATCCCCCCACTCATGTCATCACTATCACTCCATCACTGCTGTCTCTGATGTAATCCATATCCCCACCACCACCACTGATGTCATCCCTATCCCCACTACCACCACTGCCATACATGTCATCCCTATCCCCACCCCCACCACTGATGTCATTCCTATCGCCCCACTGATGTAATCCCTATGCCCCATCACCGCTGCCACTAATCTCATCCCTATCCTCACCACTGCCACTGATGTCATCCCTATACCACCACCTCCACTGACACTGATGTCATCCCTATACCACCACCACTGCCACTGATGTCAATACTATTCTTACCAGCACCATTACCACTGATGTCATCCCTATCTTCCCACCACCACTGCCACTGATGTCATCCCTGTCCTGCCACCACCACTGCCACTGATGTAATCCTTATCCCACCACTGCTACTGATGTCATCCCTATCCCACCAACACCACTATTCTTACCAGCACCATTACCACTGATGTCATCCCTATCCCCACCACCACTGCCACTGATGTCATCCCTATCTTCCCACCACCACTGCCACTGATGTCATCCCTGTCCCGCCACCACCACTGCCACTGATGTCATCCTTATCCCACCACTGCTACTGATGTCATCCCTATCCCACCAACACCACTGATGTCACCACCACTGCCACTTATGTCATCTTTATGCACACTACCATTGCCACTAATGTCATCCCTATTCTCACCACCAGTGCCACTGATGTGGGGCAGCACAGTGGTGTAGTGGTTGGCACTTTCACCTAGCAGCAAAAGGGTCGCTGGTTCAAATCCTGACCACGACACCATCTGCCTGGAGTTTGCATGTTCTCCCTGTGTCTGTGTGGGTTTCCTTCGGGTACTCCGGTTTCCTCCCACACACCAAAGACATGCTGGTAGGTTAATTGGATCTTGTCCAAATTGGCCCAGTATATATGTATATATGTGTGTACGACTGTGTGTCCCAAGCGTGTCGAGATCCTATGGGGTAAAATGACCACAACAGCCAAGCAGACACTGGCTGCAAAAGGCGCCTAGAGGCGATTCAGTTTGCATGTGAGCGCTATACAAGACACTCATTCATTCATTCATTCATACTGATGTCATCCCTATCGTCACCACCACTGTCACTGATCCCATCTCCCTCACCACCCTAAGTGGACTGATCCCATCCCCACCACTTCTGCCATGGATTTTCCCCCCCTCCCCCAACACCCTCAGTGGACTGATCCCTCACCAAGACCATCACCTCTGCCACAGATCCCATCCCCACACCACTGCTGTCACCGATCCATGGGGGGGCTTCATGCTTTCTTGCACTTTGGCCCTGGAGGTTCCTTCTGTATCGTCATGTAATCCCAGACCGACTCAATGATTTTGAGATCAGGGCTCTGTGCACATTGTTCTTCTTTACACTGAAGATAGTTCTTAATGACATTGGCTGTATGTTTGGGGTCGTTGTCCTTCTGCAGAACAAATTTGGTGCCAATCACCCACTTCCCTGCTGACTTGGCATGATGGATAAGTATCTGCCTGTATTTCTCAGCATTGAGGACACCATTGATCCTGACCAAATCTCCAACTTAATTTGCAGAAATGCAGCTCCAAACTTGCAAGGAACCTCCACCATGCTTCACTGTTGCTTGCAGACACTCATTGTACCGCTCCCCAGCCCTTCGGTGAACAAATGCCTCCTGGTACAGCCAAATATTTCAAATTTTGACTCATCAGTCTGAGATCCTATGACCACTTGCTGCCATTTTTCTGCATCACGGTTCCTGTGTTTTCGTGCATAGCCTTGTTTCCACGTCAGAGGTATGGCTTTTTGGACAATATTCTTCCACGAAGACCACTTCTGGACAGACTTCTCCCGATGGTAGATAGGTGTATCTGGGTCCCACTAGTTTCAACAAATTTTGTGCTGATGGCACTGCTGGGCATCTTCTGATGTCAAAAGAAAGTATGCATGATGTGTTTTCCATCTGCTGCATTACATTTCCTTGGCCAAACACTGCATCCATGGTCCTCAGCGTTGCCTGTTTGCCTGCTCGAACAGCACATTTTGAAATTCCAGTCTGCTTTGAAATCTTTGCATGGCAGAGACCTTGCTGATACAGTATAACTACCTTGGGTCTTGTTGCTGTGCTCAGTCTTGCCATGGTGACATGTCACATGAAACTGTCTTCCACAACCTCACCTTAGTAGCAGAGTTTGGCTGTCGCTCACTCAGTTTTAAGCCTCCTACACAGCTGTTACTGTTTCAGTTAATGATCGTGTTTCCACACCCCCCTGCATGGTATAATTGGTTAATCATACACTTGACTCTAATCCTGCAAAATGTGCAAGTGTACAAAGTGTGCAAGTGTAAGAATTGATGTTGGTTTGAAGCCAAAGGATAGTCATACCAAATATTTATTTGGCTTAGATTTTTCTTCTGTTCGCTCACTTTGCATTTTGTACATTCATAAAAATAAACGATTAAAATTATATATTTTAAAAGCATTCTTACTTTACAGCATTTCTTCACACCTGCCTAAAACATTTGCACCCAGCTCCTTGCTCCTCCACAGTTGTTGCTGAAATTGGCTGTGTTAGTGACCTAGTTCTGGGCTCTGTCACGGGTGTAGGTTATATATTCCCCCATATCTAGAAGTGCCTGGTATTTAAACAGGTGTCAGAGGAGCTAGAAGCTGCAATGGAGTGCAGGTAAGGTGAGTATATGGGGTCTCGGGATGTATTTTTTGCATGGCCAAGCCGACAGTGTCTTTTAAGGCCTCATGCCCATGGACGTTTTTACAGCCGCGTTTTTGAGCGTTTTTTACAACTTAAAAACGCCTGTCCATGTTAGTCTATAGCTTCATGCCCACCTAAGCGTTTTTGAGCTGCAAATGGCATAGGCGGTTTTAAGCTGTAAAAAAAACCCAGGACCAGTGCATTCCTTGGCGTCGGCGCTAGGCATAAAAAACGCGCAAAACCGCGTAAAGACACGCAAACACGCTGCAATTGCGTTTTTGAGCTCCGGCGGTTTTTTTTTTTCCGAAAAAAATACGGTCAAAAAATGTATACAATAACATGGACAGGCCTTTTTAAGCTGTAAAAAACGCTCAAAAACGCGGCTGTAAAAACATCCGTGGGCATGAGGCCTTAATGTTGCAGAGAGAATTTTTGATTGGAGAAGAGGCCAATCAAAGGAATTTGCCAGGTCACATGACAGGGCTTTCGTCCTCCCAACTACCCCCCCCCCCCCCCCAATTCATTAATTTGAACGGTTCTACGCTTGCTTTAGAACTCCGAAGCACAATGCCCATTTGTAAAGCACATTTCTACATTTTTATACCAATGCAGCGGTATAGCCATGGTAAGACCATACCATTCTTTTATAACTGGCTGTCGGGTTTCTTAATCAGGTATGAGATTATACCTTATAAAAGTGTTTTTGAAGGCTTGCACCCCAAAATATATTTAGCTAACCAACAACAAGATATACTCTCCATTATACTATCCTGGTCTCTATTAAAAGAGACCTTGTTTTTTAGCATATTGAGAAAATATTATTCCAAGCCGGGCCCCCCCACCCTGCCATTTTCTCTACTCGTCACAGCTTGATAGCTCCAAATCATACAGAAGAGAGATGATCTCATATTAGATAGTTCTCACCTACTGCTTCCAGGTCCCTCTGTAATTGAATGAAGGCACCCCCTGTTCTGCATGTGCTCTCATCACTGTCTTTACAATGTAAATTCAACAAGCTGAACTGGAAAATTCAGCTGAGCGCATTTCTTGCTTAACTTATCACAACTAGACAAAAAAATTATTATATACGCGTTCAAAGAAAAAAATGGGTAAAGATAATTTTTCTATTAGCGATAGTCATTGTAATTGCCCATTAAACCTTAAATTTTTGAAGTTTAGATTATTCATGTATTCAATTATAAAATACCTATATTTCATAAAGAGGAAAAAATAAATTCAATTATTAAAATGAAGTTATCAGTCTTCAAGTATAATATACCAATTAAAGTGCAGGACACCACTTACTGTAAGCTGTGTTAAAGTGTTACCAGATAAATTACTTTGTATTATTGTGTATTAGGCAGCAAATCTGTTTAGACTTTTCAGAATTTGGGTTCGAAGACAGCTTGTGTTTTTTTTTATTTTTGTTATAATGAGACACTGATATGTTAAATAAAAGAGAGGAACTGCAATCAAATTTTTTTATTCGTTTTTGTACTGGGCTTGTAAAGATTAGAACCTCTGTAAGAATTTTACTGCTGCCTATAACCCCATTGGGGAGATTTCCCATCGCTTCCCATCCTAATGACATTTTTTTTTTATTGTCAAATAAGGGAAAGTGTTAAAAGTCTTCCTTTAGCTTTTTACAGTTTTCTGGGTCCTTCTGGGTAGATTTCCTCTATATTGCTGTCCCATTAGCAGAAAAGCCTGATAGAGGTTCTAACTCTTCAGCACTACAAAACTAAAAAAATGTTGGATGGTGTTACTACCGTATTTATCGGCGTATAACACGCACAGGCATATAACACAAACCTTAACTTTAAGGGGGAGGTTTCAGGAAAAAAACTTTCCACTGCCCCTGCGTATAACACGCAGGGACAGTTTACCCTCTATTTTCAGGGTAAAAAAGTGAGTGTTATACGCCAATAAATACAGTATTTACCTTTTTTTTTTTTTAATTAAAGGTGGAAACCCATCTGGTTTTGCCCCCAGTGGGAAGTTTCACCCTATCTTTTTTTCTTGGTGATAATTTCTCCCAAAGAGGATAACTGTTCCAGTGGTAACTGAAGTTAGCTGGCCTTAGATGACTCACCTTTCTTCAATCAGCAGGCTGATCGAAAAATAATTGCCCCATCCACACAAGCCAGGTGGTTGGAAGAATCCTCTGCATTGTCACAATACACTGATAAGCGGTTGAAGCCACTGATTGATATTTTTTTTTTACAACAAGTCCATTTGACATAAGAGGATCAACTTCTGTCCCTGCTGAACCGGTTGAATTTCAATCCATCTGTGACCAGCTTTAGTGGAGAGGTATTTCATCACTTCCTGTTGTTTCTCCAGGACAGGAAGTGTTGTTTTTCCAACAGGACCCAAAAAAAAACTGACAGGGGTTTTAACTATTCCCAACAGTTTTTCCAGACACCAAGAGAAAAAAAAGGGCTCCAGCACACAGCCTCTGATTGACAGTCACAGCGGTGCTTGTTCTTCGTGCACTGTGTAAAGTGTGGGGGGGTCTCTTCCCTTTAATCAGGGCTCAGAGTTCTTCTCCCTGAGTTGTGCAGTGTGTGAATTCAGATCCATGCCCCATGCTTTGTGCTTCTGAGAGATGCTGTGTACATTCTGTGTGTTGTAGAAGGCTATAAAGAAGAGAGGCTGCAAATAAACAGGTTCAACTTGTGTAGGAGGATTTGTTCCCATTCTGTATTTTACCTGAGGATAGCCACTTCCCTGGGTAAATGGAAGAGTTTTCAACCAGTTTAACATTTGTAATGACAATTAAGGTGTTCCTATTGGACAGGCAGATGGCAATTGGCCCTGAAGCCAGGCATCTAATAACACAGGGCAGCTAGTTTCAGAGAGGCATGCAGAGGGCACTTTTCTGGCTGATAAAGGTAATATCAGGCACACTGCATTGTAAGTTTCTTAAGCAGGACTTTTATTTTAAAACTTTTAAAATGGTTGTCAAGTTTCCTTTAATATTCTGTCAGTAGCATATAGCTATATACAAAAGCAAAGTACAGTGGAGAAAAAAAATATTGCCTTTGCCTTGTAGACTCACAGCACTTGAAACTGTGTCAAGGTCCTTTGAAGTGATTAATGAACGTCGTCAATAATAATACTGAAAATTCAAATTCCTGATGTCTTTATATAGTTGAGACAGAATAAATTAAGCTGTGAGGACCTCTCCACCTTGCTGGCTGAATGGAGGTGCTGGAAATATATCTTCCATTGAAGGGGAATGTGCTGATAACCCTTTCAAGGCTTGCAGGCCGGATAACGGAGCTGTGTTTAGAGCTAAACTGGTAACAAGGTTGAAGAGGGAGTGATGGGTGCAGAAGTACGTCAACAAAAGGAGTCTCAGCAAACGTTCTCCATTTGTCATGTGCATTTTTATAATCCAAATTTGTATTTATTGTGTTTACAGCTAAGTTGCCTCTGGAAACAAGTGAAACTGTTTTCTGGGGTAAAAGTATTGTTTCAAGAGACAATATGATACTTGTGGTGACTCGGTAATGAACTTAAAGCAGACCTGTCAATGACTTTACAAGTCTGCATTAAAGAAAAACAAACAAACAGTTTTTTATTAATTAGTTCAGTCCTTAATCACTTCAGCCCCAGAAGGTTTACCCCCCTTCAGGACCAGGCTATTTTTTGTAATACGCCACTGCGCTATTTTACCTGACAATTGTGCGGTCGTGTGACGCTGTACCCAAATAAAATCGATATCCTATTTTTCCCACAAATAGAGCTTACTTTTGGTGGTATTTGATCACTTTTGCGGTTTTTATTTTTTGCGCTATAAACAAAAAAGACTGACAATTTTTAATACAAATTTTACTTTCTGCTATAAAACATACCCAATAAAATAAAATAAAAAATCAAATTTATTCATCAATTAAGGCCAATATGTATTCTGCTACATATTTTTGTTAAAAAAAAATCTCAATAAGCGCATATTGATTGGTTTGCGCAAAAGTTATAGCGTCTACAAACTATGGGATAGATTTATTGAATTTTTTTTTTTTTTTTTTTTTTACTAGTAATGGCGGCGATCAGCAATTTTTAGGGGGACTGCAACAAATCAGACATCTAGCTGACACCTTTGACACTTTTGAAAAATGCACTATCACTGTGTAGCACACAGATCCTTTACCCTGCTTACCTCCACAAGCAGAATGGGACACACCATGCCACAAGCCCAATATCCTCCTGATAAGAGGGTGAGCGGTGTTATATGTTTTGGATCCTGCAGCGAGTTACCTCCTCCCGTTGGTTCTCTCCCCTAGGATGTAGGGTAAAGTCTATTCTCTCCTTGTATTCAATAAGGCCATTGTCCTGACAGTATTAAACCCAATAAAGAAAGGTTTATTTTGCTTGCGTAGAAACTTGATAGGAAAGTTGGAGATAGAGAATTTAACAGGGAGGCAGGTTCAGGCACGCGGCACTTAAAGTGTAAGTAAACCCACCTATCATTTTCAGGCAAGGATGCTGCCATCTTGGCCTCTGTTTAATCTTCAACTGCCATGAAGCTGCACATATGATCAGTTATGACACCAGCCATTGGATGGTTTGACAGTTTGGTTGAGAGCACAACCAATGTGACAGTTAGCAATCCCGGCATGCCGGGAATGTAACTGCTTTTTGAAATTGTTAAATCAATGGGTTTACTTCCGCTTTAACTGTCAGTTATCTCCACTCAGTCCTGAGTGGGCTTTGCTCACCCGGATAGTCCCCCCTCACGGTCCTAGCAGCCGGAACACGGAAGTGGAGCACGGAACATTCACTTTAAATTTCCTAAGGATACGATCAGGCTATGACCTTCTGAATAAAATAAGAAAAACAAGGGCGCACCAGCCTAGAGTATTATCATTAGGATAGATTTTAATTAAAAAGAAAACATCAATACTACTCACAAATGTAGCAGAGAAAATCGCAGTACAATGATGTTTCATGTATGTGGCAGCTGTAAGTGGAACTCAAACCCACACTCCACAAAGTCACAGAGGATATGATGAGGGCCACTCCCGGCTTACGCGTTTCGAAGCACAAAGCCTCTTCTGCAGAGCCCAGCAGTGTCTTCACCCTAAGCAGCACCCTATTTATAGGCACATGGACATGTGAACTCCAGCACAGGCAGAGGGCGGGCCAGCCCAGGGCCAGAAAAACTCCTCCCACACCAATGGACAAATGCAAACTGGACGACAACACCCACAAGGATGGGTCAAAAGGACTGTACACATAAAAAGTTCATTTGCTGGACACTGACACAAACGCTCATAAAAGCAAAGCTAAACCATGGACGAAACGTGTAGCTATTAGCATAACCATATATTGGCATTCTTGCAAAGCACCAATCAGTACCTGGAGTCATTGTATAGCAGGCACATGTAATGCATGTGTATGGCAACCAGCGTGGCCATATATAGAGGTCTAACAGCTAGCCTCTAGACTTGTGCACAACGGAAAAATTTGTTTAGTTTCGGTTCGTTTCTTTTCGGTCCTGTTGATTCGTAATCGTTCGTAATTTTGCTAGACGGGATTTTTCGTGTTCGGACTCATTCGTATTTTCGCAAGCGACATTTTTCGTTGAATCGGAATGAATCGTATTAATGTAAGCCTTATTTTTCGTCGATTTATAATTCGTACTTTCGGTAGAGTACGTTGTTTTTCTTTGATTCTGGACACAACTCCTACTTTCGTAACTTTTTTTGGGTTCCTTGATTCGTAATTTTCCGTGTCTCTCTCACAACGACGCTGCCTATTATGCCTAATGTGCTTCGAATGGATTTGTACTTTTCTAAACACAGCGGTTATTTGTAATGATTCGAAATCTCGTATTTTACTTTCGTTTTTGACATGCGGCTATAGCCTCCTCCCCTGTACACCATTTTGAGAGGGAGTTCAGCACGGTGAGGGAGAAGCAGAGAGCAGAGCAGAGTGTTATTGTGCTTCGAATGGATTCGTACATTCGTAACGTTTTTCATAACGAATTATGCCGAAGACATTCGGGCATTCGCTATTTGCGATATAATTTATTTCGGATTCGGTTTTATTCGTAATTGCTTTGTTCGGAAATTTGAATGCTTCCGAATGTCCGAAAGTTGCTAAATTCGGACAAATTTTGATTCGTTACGAAACAAATTGCACAAGCCTACTAGCCTCTAATTAGCAATGAAGACCTTCTGAATCCCGAACTTCCCAGCACTTGTAACACTTGACACCTTAGGTGCCAGTGGGCACGTTACAAGGCTTTTGGCGGATTATGGAATCCTTCCCTCTGATAGGCAACCAGGCCTCTCCCGAGACAGTGACTTCCCTCCCCAATCCCTGCGGACAGGTCCTCCCCTGGTTTCCTCTCCTTCAGAGCGGGTCACCCCCACTTGGGCACCCTGGGACTCCTCTTCTGGTGTAGGCCTCAGCTAAAGGTGCTGTGCCTACCTGGAACGATGCAGCCTCGGGCCGAAGGTGCCTGGGGCTGAATACACACACACATGTACCCCTGGCCATGAGGGCCACCGAAGGTGGGGTACGTGCCTAGGACCAAGGGGTCCTCTGCATCTCTTCTAAAGGACCTCAACGACACTGGATGACAAGCGCCTTGAGGCGATTGCGTTTGCATTTGCAGCGCTATACAAGTTCTCACTCACTCACCTCCGAACTCCCGGACCTAATGGCGTCCGCCCATTAAGTAGCCTCTCCCGGCATGCACAGCAGGTAGATCACGCCCACTGCACGCCTGCCGAGAGAGGACACCCAATCGCGCTGCAATGCTACCTCTGGTTCAACCTGAGACCTGGGTGACAGCGCCCCCCACAGGTCAAAGGGAACTGTACTGCCAGGCAACACCACAACAAAGCAGAAACCAATTTAAAGAATTCAAACAGCCTGAGCCTAAATATTTGCTCAGGCTACCCCTTAAATTTAGGCATAGCGACCCCAATTATGGGGGGGTCCGCTACAACTGTACTAATGACACTGTCAGGGAAGGGGTTAACATCAGAGGCGATCAAAGGAGGGGTGCTTTGACTGACGCAAAACAGAGATCCGTGTTTTTACTTAGCAGAAACACAAGATCTCCATCTTCCCCTTATTGCAGAACGGTAGTCTGCCTTATTTACATAGGCAGACCACTGTTCTGCCTCTCCTCAGAATGATCGGCAAGTCCTGGTGGACATCGCGCCTGCCGGACCCGCTGATTGGCTCCTGCTTTGTCCAATCATAGCAGGAGAGGGTCGCCGGCGGCGCGTGCGCGTGCCCCAGACTCCATGCACAAAATCACGTACAGGTATGTGATTTCACGCAGGAGGGCTGCCCTGCCACAGTATATCTGCATGCGGCGGTCCTTAAGAGGTTAAAGTGGAACTACAGTACATCTGAGCACCACAAACCAAAAACACGTTTGAATTTAAGCAAACTCCCTCATCCATCCATATCTCCATGCTTTTATTTGCTGAGAAAACACTTGGAAAAACACCCCCTAGCATTTCTGACTGTGGATATCTTGAGTAAGGGCAAATGATTCATGTAGAATTCACTTCCTGATATCCATCTGCCCTTAGCTGAGGCATGCAGGCAGGAGGGTGTGCTTAGAAAGCCCCTCCTCTCCCCCTGAAGATTCCTGGGATGTATGACATCATTTGCCTAGGCCTGGAAACCAGGATGTGCCTGAAGAAATCTAAAACAAAAAATGAAAACAAGAAAATATGATATACTTTCCTATCTATTTACTTGTTCTAGCAGCAGAAAGAATTAATGTTGATTGACAGAGTGAAGTTCCGTTTTAAGCTCCAGTCCAGTGACTTTGTCTAGGCTGACGTTATATCACCAGTTTGCTGCAAGCAGGAGAAAAATATGATAACTATGTAGTAAGCGACATGGAGAGAGGATGCTTCAGGGGGTGATCTGTGTTAGAGGTAGGACAACACAGTCAAGAATTGCACAGGCACCAGTATTTATATACAGTGGAACCTCGGATTGCGAGTAATGCGGTTAATGAGCTTTTCGCAATACGGTTTGTAACTCGTTTGCGAGAGTTGTCTCGCAAAACAAGCACGATTCAGGCCAAAGCGGTGTGCAGTACCGCGTTTGGCCTGAGGTGGGGGGGTGCAAGAGCCGAGCATAGCCGAACGTTGCTGATCGCAGCCGATCGGCACCGTTTGAAAATGCACGGAAAGGCCCGAGGACAGCACGGCTGGCCTTGGCAAATCTTGGGAACAAAGTCTTTCCGAGGTTTGCCGAGATCAGCCGAGGTGTCCTCGGGCCTTTTCGGACGTTTCCGAGGCTCTCCGGCACCCCCCGCCTCTGGCCGCATGCGGTATGGCATGCCATTGAAGTCAATGCGGAACAAATTATTTTCGTTTCCATTGACTTCAATGGGGAAACTCGCTTTGATATGCGAGTACTTTGGATTACGAGCATTCTCCTAGAACGGATTATGCTCGTAATCCGAGGTTCCACTGTAATTGCTTTATCTCTGAGCCAGCATGGGCAGGAAGTAGATGTTGTCACCAAATGATGTCTGAACAAAGATGGCTCCATCTGGAGAGAAAATGAAAGAAAGATTTTGTCATGGGGAGTACTGTGATCTCTGAGGTAATAAATACTTGGAAATTATACACTCTACTTAGCATGTATGCACCTTAAAATCTGAAATCTGGGATAGGTAAACATTGTCTGAATATGTACGCAAAAGGAGGGGCGAGTTGGGACTTTAAATGAAGCACATAGGTGGAACAATGGATTTTTTGAAAAAAGTACATTTTATGAAAATCACATAAGTTATACATATATCTTGGCCACAAGGCTCCATATAAAGACATAAGTTAACAAGAGTAATACAAAACAATTGAATCACAACATGTTGTAATAACATAACACATCTAGGAGAACCAAAGATAATAAAAGGCTCGTTGGCTCGACGCGTTTCGGCGGTTATTCGCCTCGTCAGGAGCAGATGCATTTAGTCTGAAAAAGTTGAAAGAAAAATTGGGGACCGGTAAATAAGTTCTAGGGATACTGGGATAAGAAACAAAATAAAAAAGTAAATATAGGAAAGGGGGAAAATAAAAGAAGGGAAGGGGGTAAACCCTCCTACTTACATGTAGCAAGCATATGGTCAACAGGTGGCGCCGCGCCGGCAGCAAAGGTCAAGTTACCCCACCGGGAGCTGAGGGGACGAAAAGCCCCTGAGAGACCGGGCGACAGAACCAAGCCCCCAACTAGACACGAGCGCCCACACTGGCACTGGGGATGATGAAATGCTGGGGAGTGTCTGGGAAAAAAGGAGAAAAAAATGGGGAATAGTGAGGGGAAAAAAAAAAAATTGGAGGGGCTAGTGGTGGAGAAACCTAGGGATGGGGAAATAGGTGAAAGTGAAAAGAGGTGGCGGTAGGGGACTGGAAGGGTGAGAAAAGGAAAAAAGGTGAGAGAAAAATGATTGAAACAAAGGGAGGTGGAAATAAGGATGGAGCACAAGGTAAAAAGAGTTGTCTGAATATCAGTAATGACGATGAGTCCTTAACACTGACTCCAGAAATTGTGCTCAGTTTTATCCCAAAAGAAGAGCTTATTGAGATTTTGTTTTCCTTCGGCTGCAAAGCAACTTATACCATACATATTATCCCCGTGATTAAGCTCCAGGGGCAGAGCGTAATTCATTGGGGGTGTGGCCTGGTAGGAGTCCAGGCTGAGGTTACCACTCTGAACACCACCATAGAACTACACAAATGTGCGGCACTAGGGATTACCTCCTTTTTCTCCCTTGAGTCAAAGCAACGTATACCCCAACTTTGGGAGTCGTCCGCCTCCCCTCTCGCGCTATGGATATCCACAGTTAATAATATCATGTGTATGGGTGAGATATCGGGGATGGATTCAGATACCTTCGACAAATTTGAACGTTAAATGTGGGGACAGCATTTTGTGGTGTGAATTTCATGGTTTATTTTCCCCTATATACCTCATTCCCGCTTTGAAGATTTTCTCCTCATCTTTTTGATTTTATGGTGTGCCCTCCTACGCCCACATGTGTTTTTTCTCTCTTTTCTCTCTCCCACCTTCCCTTTTTTTACACTTGACATTGTCACCAGCCCTGTTCTCTCCTTACCTTTCAATATCTCTTTGCTTACCTTCCTATTCTGTACCCAGATACTCTGGAGAATCCATTTAATACTGACTTGGTGACAGTTGTACGCAATGTTTTTCATTTCCTGTTCTTATTCACTTTGTATTATTCCTATTGCCTATATTGGCCCCCTGTGGCAGAGATGATTGTATAGCACTGTACCTCATCTTATTCTTATACCTGCTGTGGGGTTGGTTTCGCTATGTTGTCATTTCCTCTGGAATGTGCCATTCCTTTGTACTGTAGTTTTTTCTCTTACTTTTTTTTTTTACTAATAAAAGACATTGTTTTTGTTGTTCAGGTGTTAAGTCGTGTCTGACTCTTCATGGCCTCATGAACCATAGCGCGCCAGGATTTTCTGCACTCCACTGCCTCCCGGAGCTTGCTTATTATGTTCATTTTTTCGATGATGCTATCCATCTTGTTTTCTGTTGTCTTCTCCTTTTTCTTCCATGTTTCTCAGCATCAGGGTCTTTTACAATGAGTCCTCTCTTTGCATTAGGTGGCCAAAATATTTGCGTTTTAGTTTCAGGATCTGTTCTTCAAGTGAATATTCAGGGTTGATTTCCTTCAGGATTCACTGGTTTGATCTTCTTGCCATCCAAAGGACTTTCAAGAGTCTTCTCCAACACTATAATTCAAAAGCATAAATTTTTTGGCATTCAGCCTTCCTTATGGTCTAACTTTCACAGCCAAAGGTTACTACTGGGAATACCAATACCATGAATATGGTACCATTATTATACAGGATTTATATAGCGTCAACAGTTTGCGCAGTGCTTTGTAATGTAGAGGGGGGACAGTACAATTACAATACAGTTCAATATAGTAGGAATAGGAGGTCCCTGCTCATGGAGCTTACAGTCTAAATGGAGGGGAAGGTGGTACAAAAGGGTACAGGGTACTCGGGTACAGTTCTTAGGTGGAGGCGGGGTAGGCTTCCCTGAATAAGTGAGTTTTCAGGGATTGCCTAAAGACGGACAGGGTAGGGGCTGACCGGACATATTGGGGCAAGGAGTAACAAAGGATGGGAAAGGCTCTGGAGAAGTCTTGGAGCCAAGCACGGGAAGAGGTAACAGGGGAGCTAGAGAGCAGGGGGTCTTGGGAAAAGCAAGAGGTAGATTTGGGCAATATCTACAGATGAGGTTAGTGATGTAGCTGGGGGCGATGTTGTGGATGGCCTTGCATGTTGTGGTTAGTATTTAGAATTTTTTATGGTGGGGTAGGGAAAGCCAGTGAAGGGATTGGCAAAGAGGATCAGCAGTCAGAGATCAGTTAGTAAGGTGTATTAGTCTAGCAGCAGCATTCATAGTAGACTGAAGGAGGGATAGGCTTTGTAAAGGTAGGCCAGTGAAGAGAGAGTTTTTTGTTTTGTAGTGTCGTTAGTCAGGAAGAGGTGAATTATGGAGTCTTGGGGTGCTTTGTGTATTTCCTTCAGATCTGTAAAGTAATCTAGTGTGAAACTGCTTCCATGCAGGAGCTTTCTGTAATCATAATGACCAATCACTTCTGCTCTCTCTCCTTGCGCAGGGTGACTGGTCTTTTATCCACCACCTCCTGTAGTTATCTGCAGGCAGCCTCTAGTGGGAGGACCTGCTGGGTCTCTTTCACAGCTCTACTGTCTGCACAGGCTATGTACAGCACAGTGATGATGTCATTTACTCAAAGCAGCATCTGGGTCTGCAAAGGCTTTTGGTGCATGTTGTATCTCTTGTGGCTATTAAAAAAATATATGAAAGTTTTTGTGCCTGGAGTTAAAGTGTTCGTAAAGTCAGAAGGTTTTTTATCTTAATGCATTGTATGCATTAAGATAAAAAACTTCTGTGTGCAGCAGCCACCCCAGCCCCCACTAATACTTACCTGAGCCCCTTCTCTCTCCAGCGATGTCAACGAGTGCCTCGGCCATCCAAGACTCTCCTCCTGATTGGCTGAGACATAGGCTCCCGCTGCTGTCAATCAAAGTCAGTTAGCCAATCAGGAGGGGGGGGGCGAGCCACGGCTTTGTGTCTGAATGGATACTGGGAGCTGTGACTCGGGTGCCCCAATAGTAAGCTGCTTGCTGTAGGGGCACACGACAGGAGGGAGAGGCCAGGAGAGCGAAAGAGGGACCCGAGAAGATGAGGATCTGGGCTACCCTGTGCAAAACCACTGCACAAGGCAGGTAAGTATGACATGTTTGTTATTTTTAGAGAGAAAAAGCTTCAATATATACAAGCTTAATCTATAAAACTATCTTTGTGATGCTAGGTCTACTTTAAATAACCAATATACCTAAAATTTATTATGTGAAAGAGCTAGCAGTATCTTTTACACATATTTGAATATTTAAGCTGAATTCATGTTTTGTGTTATTTGTCATGTTTTGAATGTTTTTTAATGTACAGCCAAGTGTGCATACTGTTCAATTTCCTGTTTGTATGTCTGGAAAAAAATAATCTATTGCTTTTTTATTAAACTTCATTTACCCAACCCCATTTATGAAAATTATGCCTTTTATGTGTAAAACCCTTAAGGTGCACCTGTCACAACAGAAGACAGCTTGGAATATAGCTATAAGTAAAGACAAGTCTGACTTTCGTAAAAAGAAACTCAGTATTCAGAAACAACTCCAAAGCATTATATGTAGCAATTATTAGAGAAGCATTGCAGTGCATTGTGGGAAGCTGTGGCTTAACTCTGTGCGGCTGTTGCTAAAACCTAAGAACCCCTGGGTTTTGGTGGCCCATGTAGACACTAATCAGCTTAAAGTGGCATTAAACCCTCCCAAAAGAATACTTAGTTATGCAGAGCACTGGAAATGAAATATATTTGCATTATTTATTTTTTTATATACAATTCTCTTCTTTCTTTATCCATATTTTCTCTACCTGCGCTTAGCACATCATAGACACCTGTAGAAACCTCTTATAGATGTGTGCACGATCCACCAGCAGCTAAACATGTACTGTGATGGCTATAGCCGAATGTGCCAGTGCTCTGTGTGTTGGCGCCACTGCTTGTAATCCAATGCAGCACTGTGCAGAAAAAAGTGATAACACTGGTGACAATGCTGCTGCTGAACTAAGTAACCATTGTCACCCTAAGAAAGGATGTGCCTGTGCATATACTTTGCTGGTTTGATGTAACTTAAAGCAGGACATATTGAAAAAAAATTAAACTTTTTTGTCATTGCTGAAACATGTGCAACAACATTAAAATGTTTGGGCTTAAGCCCTGTACACACACAATCGGTTTTACCGATAACAACAAGCCGATGGACTTTTTTTATCAGACAAACCGATCGTGTATGGGCCCCATCGGTCTTTTTTCCATCGGTGTTAAAAAAATAGAACATTATCCGATGGAAAAAAAACGATAGCAAATTACTATCGGCTGTGGGGAACTCCATCAGATAAAAAAACCCACGCATGCTCAGAATCAAGTCGACGCATGCTCAGAAGCATAGAACTTCATTTTTCTTGGCTCGTCAGAGTGTTTTACGTCACGGCGTTTGGGACGATCGGTTTTTTGACTGATGGTGTGTAGGCAAGACTGATGGAAGTCAGCTTCATCGGATTTCCGATGGAAAAATCCATCGGTTTAAAATCCATAGGAAATCCGATCGTGTGTACAGGGCTTTAAAGGTTAAAGTGACTGGGCTTAGTTACTTTTTATTATAACAACTCTGCGTTTTCAGAATCAGCCTGTTTTCTTTGGCCAGGCAGCAGTGGCGGCTGGTGCTCCATCGGTCGGGGGGGGGGGCAGCAGACGGACCTGACCACAGTGTACAGTGGAAAACTCACTCCGCTCCTTTGTCTATGGATGGGATGAGCAAAGCAGGATAAGATGACACTGCCTTACCTGCAGGTTCTGGGCTCTCCTCCTTCTCCCGTTTAGCTCCTCATCCAGGTGCTGGGCTGGGCTTGCTTCCCCCCCTTTTTTGAATCCAATGTCGACAGCGGCTTGCCCCATCCATCTCCACTGCGTCCCGGCCTCCGTGTCCCCCCTTGGACTTCCCCTCCTGGCCAATGGGGTCTCAGAAGCCACTTCCTGATTGGCTGGGAAGAGAAACAGAAACACATTATCGAATATTAATTCGCTAATGTCACACAACAGGGTGGGCTCAGGGCGCAATTCTCTGCGCCCTGAGCCCATCCTTTTCTTAAACCAATCAGTGCCTCAGGCTGTAATCATGTGGTTCTAAAAAAAAAAAATTTAATCCATGCGTCTGGCACCCTGCATGTAGATTAGAGGGCCGGATGCATGGATAGGTGGCGGCGCCCATGCGCCCCCTATAGACGGGCCACCACTGCCAGGCAGAAAGCTCAGGACTCTCACATCCCAATAAAATTTGATATATAGCATTGGTCACAAATATTGATACATCTTAAACACCAAAGGAAGTATTCACGTCTGAAAAATAAAAATACATGTAAAAATTGTAGCGCTAAGCATGTGAATGAAATAAAAATGCAAAATAACACCAAGTGAATGAACACCGTGCTCAATACTAGATCAGAAAGCAGTAGTCCATATGAAAAAAACAAATCAAAAGTCTCCGATAAAGTGAAATCAATAAAAAAGTTCAATGTAAATAAAATATAGGTGCTCCCACAATCTTGAGAAAACAAGTGAAGTGAAGATGGCCACCACCAATGAAGGAGAGGCTTACCGGAAGCAGTGGACCCCAAAAAAACATACGTTTAAAGGGTCAACAAGGCATGGTATAAACCACTGTAGAAACTGGATCCTCTGCTGTGATTCCTAAAAACGTCTCTTACATCAAACAAATGCAGGAGGGTAAGCTGATATTAAGTGATTTAGGAGATAAAACAAGCCCTGATCAAAATGTAAAAACGGCAACAGTAGAGTCTCCCACTCCATCTGAAAAATAACAATAATTCTCTGTAAATTCAAACTTCTCTTATTTGGGCCCTTTTGGTGTCACCGTTAAAAGTGTTTTGTTTTAACTACAAGTGCACAAAAATACCTGCAGATCCTGCTAGAAATCTTGTGAGCGTCTAACCTCCTGTGCTCTCTGACTCCTATCAGTTACAGGATTCCCTCTATGTATGGAGAAGAGGAGAGGGTCAAGTGTTTGTATTCCAGTCCTAGGGTGACAACACTGCTTTTTCATAAATAAAGAACGTTGAGTGGGGCCTGTCACCCTAGGACAAGATGTGTATTACTGGCAGGATTAGCAGGTAAAAATAAAGGAATAACAGCTATAAAAAAGAAAACGAATGCAGCTACCATATTTGACTGATAATCTGCAATATATAACCTTTTGTTTTGGGGTTTAAATATATTTTAAAAGGTATAGAAAATCCCTTTTTAAACTGCTACCTGATGTAAGATGTGTCACACTCTTTGGAATAATGAGTATGTGTTGTTGACCTATACAAGACTTTTAGCATGGCTGGTTCATACTTGCCAACTGTCACTAATATCCCGGGACATTCCCGGGATTTGTACCTTTGTCCCTGAATTTATTGTTTCCCGGGAAATGTCCTGAAAAATTAGGGTTGTCCCGATTTTTCGCCGCGGGCCGCTAGAGGTCCACGGCTGGCGGAGACAATGTCTCCGCCGGCTGCCATTTTCTAGAAGACCAGAAGAAATAGGCTGGCCGGGTCACGCAATAGATATTGAGCTGCGGCGCCGCCCGCCCCGCTGCCAGTCTCTGTAAACTGTTATGGAAAGAGGCGGGGGATGGGCAGCGCTGCAGCTCAACATCTATTGTAACCACGCGGCCGCTCTGTGTGTCGCGCGCTCCTGACCCCCCCCGCGCTGACCCCCCCGCTGGGGACACTGATATATGGAGGGGCTCCGCTGGGGACACTGATGACGTATGGAGGGGCTCCACTGTGGACCCTGATGTATGGAGGAGCTCCGCTGTGGACCCTGATGTATGGAGGGGCTCCGCTGGGGACACTGATGTATGGAGGGGCTCCGCTGGGGACACTGATGTATGGAGGGGCTCCGCTGGGGACACTGATGTATGGAGGGGCTCCGCTGGGGACACTGATGTATGGAGGGGCTCCGCTGGGGACACCAGATGTAAGGAGGGACTCCGCTGGGGACATCTGATGTGAGGAGGGACTCTGCTGGGGACACCTGATGTAAGGATGGACTCTGCTGGGGACACCTGATGGCATCTGGTGGCAGACGACGTGGCAGGTAGACATGTGCGATTAGTTTCGTACGAATCGAAAATTCGTACAAATTTTTCGAAATTCGTACATTTTTGCGAATCCGAATTACGAATTTTTATGAATACGAATTCTGTACGACATACGAAATTTCGTTTACAAAT
The DNA here is from genome assembly GCA_029206835.1 of Rana muscosa. NCBI lineage: Eukaryota > Metazoa > Chordata > Amphibia > Anura > Ranidae > Rana > Rana muscosa. The sequence continues at coordinate 112,756,376 of CM055118.1, forward strand.
TTTCGGATCCAAATTATCCGAATCCAAACTACCAAATAACGATTTTCAACTAATACGAAAGAAACAAACAAAAAAAAAGTTACGAAAGTAGGAGTTGTGTCCAGAATCAACGAAAAACAATGTACTCTACCCCGTCCGAAAGTACGAATTATGGTATTGAGCTTCCCTTTAATAGTGCCGTTGTACGTCTTATACGTCCCCGTGTTCTTGGCGTTCGGAATTTCTGACAACATTTGTGCGACCGTGTGTATGCAAGACAAGTTTGAGCCAACATCCTTCGGAAAAAAAATACACGGTTTTGTTGTCGGAATTTCCGATCGTCTGTACGCGGCATGAGTCTGTAGAGTTCAATATTAACGATTCGTACGAATCCGAATTAAATTCCGTACACGAATTGACAATTACGATTTTTTTTTTATACGAAACGGAACGAAACGAAACAAATTTTTTGACGGCTCCCATGTCTAGTGGCAGGTGACACGCTCAGGGCTTCCACTGATTCTGCATTATGGTGAGTTGAATAATTTCATTTTATATTACAATGTAATAATAGAAATAATGCGCTTCAATCATCCTGACACCATAACAACCATGGTGCCGGGATGATTGAAGCGCTAACACCAGATGTTTGGAGATCTTTATCCGCTGATTTGTTAAACTTTCTGGAATACACATATTTCTATTGTGGTGTAGGATCTGGGCCTGCTGTCCCTCTATCTTTCTCTCCTTTCTTTCTTCCTCCATCCCTCATTCATCTCAGACTCTAACCACACCCCCTTCTGAGCCATGCCCATTTAAGCCACACTCACCATTCACTTAAAACACACCCATTTTCCCGCCTACAAATGAATGTTCCACCCCTAATTATAACAAGGCTCTGCCTACGTGCAAAAAAGTGTGCTGAATTTTTTTTTTGCAATGTTGGCAACTATGCTGGTTTTGGTTGAAGGGAACCAAGATAAAGCAGATTATACTGTAGCAGATCAGATAATCAGACACTTCTTGGTCCCACTTGCTGGAAACTCTACCTGCTGCAAGCTTGATTATCCATACCGAGGGTCAAATATATCTCACCTGTACAATTTACACCCATCATTAATGACCAACTGGTGTGGGAGATACTTGCAGCATTCAGATTAGAACAATATACAGAACATACTGTATACTTATACATATCCACATCTCCCATTTTTAGATGTTCAATATCCAACACTCTTACCTCCCTTCCATGTAATATGTATTACAGTACATTTTTCATTTTTGTGTCAGAGCCAACCTCTTTCACTATCCCTGTGAGCAAGGAGGACTTTTACTTACCCCGGAGTTCAACTTTAAAGTAGAACTATAGGCAAAACCTTTTTTTCATTTTGGATAGAGTAAGGCAGGGTCATAACCCCTGTCAGTTTATTTTTGGTCATCTGTGTCCCATTGGGGGGTGGGGGGGATTCCGTTCACTTCCTGTCCCATAGCCAAAACAGGAAGTGAGAGTAAATCCCTGCAAATTATGGGAATCCCAGGTCACCAGGACTAGTGTCCCCATTAGAAGACTCTTACTTTCACTTTCAATGATAACAGTAAACAGGACAAATTGAGAGGAGGGGGAATCACCCTAACAGGGGAACAGAAAGCAATAAGAACCGGCAGGCGTTTTAATTCCTTGCCACCCTATCCAAATCTAAAAAAGCCATTAGATTTTTTATACCTGGTTCAGGCCTGCTTTGACCTGGTTCAGGCCATTTGAAAAGTTTCCCTTCCTGTCCTGTAGACACAGCAGGAACTGAGAGGAAAGTTAAAGAAATTCCCCCTTGATATTCCTATTGAAATATTTCACTTCTATTGTTGTTCTAATAATAACTCTAAAGGACTCGTTTTGTGGTTGTGGATGTCCCAACTAATATGTATAGCACCAAATCCCTGAGATATAAAGGACAAAGACAGAAGAAATTCGATTTTTTAGGTGCACAAATGCAATATATCAAATAGATTATTTAAAATATTTTTATTTTGAACAGCAAAATAAAAACAAGGATAAAAGTGAATAGATGGAGAATGGTAGTACAAAATAACAATTAATAGGACAGTCAGATGAAATATGTTCCCGACATATTTCGCCCCTAATTCGGGCTTCTTCAAAGGGAAACTGTCCAAATAATTGGTGCAAACCTTCTAGAAAATTATATATGTGTCACATTACAAAAAAAACAAAAAGAATATATGTGCCAAAACATTTCATTTAACAATCTAATATTATGCATGCACCACTCCCACCCCCACAGGTGCAGCCCCTTGCCTCTCACCACTATAGCCAGTCCAAGCAGCCACACCCCAGGGCGGCGGTCTCAAATCCAGACCATCAGGTTGCACCGAGTGATTACAGGGGGAACAAGATGACGACTATGGGGCTGATTTACTATAACTCCAGAAATTACTGAGCACTGAGCAAATAATAGCTCCCATTTTTGCCAATTAAAAATTCAATGCACGAATTTGAGAATGAAAAAGAGCGCTATTAGCAGCAAACAAGTGTTAGTAAATCTGAAATCAGCGCTAATTAGCGCATCCGCGTACATGCAAAATGCCAATTTGCACTACGTTTTTATATAGCACTGTACTGTAACCATGATCCATGTATGTGAAAGAAACATTTTTATATGAGATGTGCTCTACCTCGTGTGCATCTATTGCTGTATATTGCAATTAGTATTCCTAGTTTGTTTCCTTCTTTTGCCATCGAATGCACTTATGAATGATTATTACATAGTAATGTCTGCTATTCTGTAAAATTACATGTATTAAACATTTAGGTTACCCATTTGTTGTATGTTGTTTTTTTCATGTTTTTTTTTTCCATTTAGGTGGCTATAAAGCAGTAATTATTTATGTTCATTCTTTAATCATGCTACACTATTATGCAGGTCTTGTACTTAGCACAATGGCTTAGTGGTCTGCTCAGATGTCACCACAGCTCTCATGGTACAAGTTCAAATACCATCCAACAGCTATGTGTGATGTTTGGAATTCCACACCATAATATTATTGAATAAAAGTGCATTGGCTAATTGGCATTCACCTATTTTCAGCATATGCTGCTTTGGCTAATTGGCATTTGCCTTTTTTTCACCAATACAATCTTTTAGTATCTCTCTGTGGGATTTGAACCCATGAGTGCTTCAAAGCCTGGGTTTTTCAAGGTAGAAGTGCTGACCACTAGCCTATTGAGCATAGCACAAACATCTGCTAGTGTGTGATGTTTCTTGCTGTCTCTCCTGCCACCGCCGTCTTCTCCTGCTGCTGTGTTCTTCTGCACAGTCGGTTACCCGCTAATAAAAAAAAAAGCTGCTCTTCTTCTGTGTCGGACTTCTGTGGCCATCCGATAACGTCACCCGGAGAGCCCGCTCCATGGCTATGTAAGAGACGCCACACAGCGGGTGACAACACAGAGGAGGAAGACCGCCACAGAAGAAGAGCGGCTTTTTTTTTATTAGCAAGTAACCGACTGCGCGGAAGAAAACAGCAACGGGAAAAATATGCTGTTGAGTAAAATGCACACATTCAGGAGGTGCTGCCGTCAGTAGGATTTGAATTCATGGCTTAAACCTTTGAGAGCAGCAGGGAATACCACTATGCTACAGAGCTGAGCACATACCTACAGAGAAAATACATTTACTAATGTTTAATTCTATACAATAATGTTTTGCATTTCAGGCATTAAAGAGGAAGTAAACCCTTTTTTTTTTTTAAAAACCCTGCAAAAGAAAGGCATAATGAGCTAGTATGCATAGCATACTAGCACATTATGAATGACTTACCTGATATCAAAGCCCCCAAACTGCTCGTCGTTCCCCTCCGCCACCATCTTGCCTCGATGTCCCGTCACTGCCTTCAGTGTATCGCCGCTCCGGCGATGTGATTGGCCGGAGCGGCGATGACGTCACACGCATGCGCGCTGGGGCCGGCGAGATCCCATTCAGAAAACCGGCAATGATGTCGGCCCGCTAGTGCGCATGCATGTGACGTCATCGGTGCTGTTTTAAAAGCAAATATCTCATTAACCGTGTAGGTTAAGGAGATATTTCTTGCACCTACAGGTAAGCCTTAATCTAGGCTTACCTGTAGGTGCAAGTTGTCTAAGTGGGTTTACAAGCACTTTAATATTATAGTAACAACCATGCTCATGCTGATGTGGCATTGGCTAATAGGCATTCGCCTCTTTTCAGCATATGCTGCTGAGTGTTTGATGGGTCTACTTTATATTCTAGGTATAATAGTACTCAGTACAGTGACTTAGGCCCCTTTCACACTTGTGCGACCTGAAAGTTGTGTGATTTTGATGCGACTTTAAGCAATGCCTATGTAATCTTGAGGTCTGTGGACGCAGGAGTCGCAGGGAAAGGCGCGCAAATTTCCGTCTGCATTTTTTCTGCGATCCCAGGGAATGCCTGTGTAAACTTAAGGTCTATGAACCTCAACTCGTATCAAAGTCGGACCAAAGTAGTACAGGGACTAATTTGAAGTCGGTGTGACTTGAAGTTGCACAGATATAAATGGTACACATTAAAAATCATGGGGTATGACTTGTCATGCAACTCTGATAACCAAAGTCGCAGGAAAAGTCGCTCAAGTGTGAAAGTTGCCTCAGCCCGACTTTGTGAGCGATTTCAGAGACATCAGTGCACTTTCCTGCACAGATGTCTAGTGAAATCACATAGGTCTCAACTGTCCCTGATTTGGAACAAAGTCCCTCTGTCCCTCTTTCCTCCTCATTTGTCCCTCATTTTGTTCTGATCTGTATAGTTTTATATAAAATGCAATTTTTATCTTTCAAAAAGTGTTTCCCAGCGCTTTTCAGGGTTTTCCAGCGCTAAACCTTTCATCTAATTTCTAAATTGCTTTGTTTGTAAATTCCCAAAGCCAATCTAAAGGGATATTATTGATAAAAAAAAAAAAGCACTTGGGGGTTTAACTAATATTTTTTATTTATTTTTTTATAATTTTTTAATAATTCTCCTTTAAGAAGGTGTTTTAGGAGGTGTGTCCTATGCCTACATACTTTTGCTAATAGTTGTCCCTTATACCCATCTCAAAAAGTTGGGAGGTAAGAAATTGCCTCCTGAAGTCGCCCAAAGTAGTGTAGGAACTACTTTTGGGAATCTGTGTGGCGTTGCATCAATTCGGACAGTTCTATTGCCGTCAATAGGCGCCGATTTGGCCTGTAATTTGACATGTCAATTCAGAGCTATGTGAACATGGGTGAAGTTGCATAGATATGAATGGAACTCATGGGGGGGGGGGGATACTTTTAATGCGACTCTGAGGTCCAAAGCTGCATGAAAAGTCACATAAGTGTGAAAGTAACCTAATGAGATTAAATGATAACACCTTTGAATAAAGCCCCATTTGCACTTGTGCGACCTTAAAATTGCACAGCTTTGCCATGACTTGAAGCAATGTCTGTGTAATCTTGTGGTGTATGGACCTCAAATCGCATCAAAGTCAAACCAAGGTAGTGCAGGGATGAATTTTCCCCACTTTCGGGATGCACAAGTGACAATAGGGCCAAATTCAAATATATCCTTGAATCTCTTTCACACTGCTGCGACCTGAAAGTCACACTAATTTGCTGCCACTTTGTCGCTGCAACTTGGCCCCAACTTCTGGGAATGCCTGTGTAATATTGGGCCCTATGTACCTCAAGTCACATGAGGCTCTGTCTCCACTATTGCAACCCTAAATTTGCATGATTTTGCCACGATTTTGATGCGACTTGGAGCAATGCCTGTATATTCTTGAGGTCTATGGACCTCAAGTTGTATCAAAGTGGGACCAAAGTAGTGCAGGGACTACTTTGAAGTCGCTGCGACTTGATGTCGCACAGATATGAACCATACTCATTGGAAATCATGGGGTATGACATGTCATGCGACTTTGCAGTCCCAAGTTGCATGACAAGTTGCACTAGTGGAAACCGAGATTGAAAGTCACACCGAAGTAGTACAGAGACTACTTTGAAGTTGGTGTGACTTAATGTAGCACAGATATGAATGGTTATCATTGAGAATCATGAAAAGTCGCCCAACTGTGAATCAAGTCATATATATTTTAATAGAAAGGAGCTCTCATTTATACTTGCATAGTCCTTACTGATTTACATCAGCAGAACGAATGCAGGAAGTAGTGATGTGTGCACATGGGTCAGAAGCAAATGTGTGGTGATAAACAAATCAATGAAGCCCACCCACACCAAATCCACCCCCACCTTAAATAAGCACAAGTACATATCCTACACTTACCCGGCAAATCAGCAGTACTTCCTCTTTGCTAAAGAGGGACCTCGCCATGTCCACCTAGATGGAGATCCTGACCAGCACAGGAACTTCCGGGTGATTACAATGACTCATTTCCGGGTCAGGAGGTGAAACCACGCTCTGTTGATTGCAGCTGCGAATATTTGATCTCAATCACGATTAGAATTTATTAATTTTTATTATTTGCAGATATGCAAATCTGTATTTCTACATATGATATTTGAAGGTAAACTTAAGGGAGTTTGATAAGAAATGGTGTCTCTGGCATAGCAGCAGATGAATTACAAAGGCAAAATGTCCAGTTTGAGCTCTGCTTCACACTGACAGCGGGAGGAAATTGTTCAGCAGAACTCATACGATTTCATTCCCGCATGTCAGTCCCAACTGCAGGAAGGGGGGGGGGGGGGACATCAGAGACATCTGTGCAGGTTTCTGCACTTATATCAATACAAATTAGAACAGCGCAATTGCCACCAATCTGACATGTCAAATCGCACCAATGTGAACCAGTGCTGACTCATACAACACTGCCTATCCTCCAGCTGAATTCATTACCTGCAATTCTCCACAGCTGTTATATATAAAAGGATTCCACCTTTATCATTGACTTGCAGGGGTGCTGAAGCCTAGTATTACATTGGGGCGATTTGTCATGCAATTTCAGAAAACAAATCGCATGACTATTGGTGGCAATGGCACTGTTCCAATCGATGCAACCCCAATTTTGTGGCGCCACACCGATTTGCGAAAATAGTTCCTGCACTACTTTTGCCGATATCAGGTGCGACTTCAATAGACATTTGTGTATGAAGCCACACAGATGTCTATCAAGTAGTACCTAAAATCTCGCTAGCTTAAGTAAAGTAGCGCGATTTCAAAGTAGCATCAATGTGAACAAGGGCAAAGAGATTCATTTTTTGGTGCACAAATCCATATAGAAATAAAATATTAAGGATCTTGCACTTTGCCAAAACCACCACAAAAAAAATAAAAAAAATATGCTTACTTTCTCATCTGCAAACATTGTTGATTGAATGTATTCTTTGGGACATCTTCTTGTCATTTGAATAATAAAAATATTGAAAGTTAAAAAAAAAAAAAATATATATATATATATATATATATATATATAATAAAAAAAGCACACGAAAGCTCAATAACGTACTTTTATTTTGCCAGCAGAAACAAAATTATGTACATTCATTTACTAGCTTCAAAGAAATTTGGACAGGATACATGGTGCTACATTGTCATGGATATGCATTAATGTCTGTCTGCCATCTTACCTTCCTCCTCATGTGTTCATCTAGAGACCAGACCTCCTTCACCTGGCTTCCTTTATAATCTCCTCCCAGCCTGACTCCACCCCAGGCCCTATCACTGAACACTATATTAACCTGTGCACTGCAAGCCTGCTTTGCTGATCAACGTGTTTGTTAGGCATTGTGTGTTTGGGTTCCTGCCTGCCGTGTGCTACGTCTGTCTCTCTGTTACGTTATTGGCTTGTCCCCGACCATCCCTGTCTGCTCGTGACCCTTGACCTTCGGCTCGTTCTTCGTTATCCTTGTCTGCTTGTGGCCCCTGACCTTTGGCTTGTTATTCGGTTCTCTCTATCGTGTGCTGCTGCTTCCCCTTATCCTACGGGGCGTGAGCTAGGAAACTCCAGGGGCCGCGACCTGGTCCCAGCCTGCAGCGTAACATCCTCACCACTAGAGGCCCTGGAGAAGACCAGCTGGGTCTTAGACTCCGCGCCCTGGGGAATCTTGGCTCTCGCTTCCGTTGGGATCCCGGTTGTGCTCCTCTGGTCCCGCTTTCCACAACCACCCAGTTTCCTATCCACAGAAGCCAGCCATAGGGTTCACTACCTCGCGGTGCACTCCTGTCCCCCTACGGTGTGCATCTGTCACCTGGCCACAGGTGACCCTGACAGTTTGATCAGCCATGAACCCGGCTGACATCCCGCTTCCCGCGGATGATCCATTGCAGGGCATAGTTCGCAGACTTGAGACCCAGGAATCAAATCAGACCCAGGTGATGCGATTCCTCCAGGATCTGGCTTCTCGATTCGAGCAGCTTCAGGTCTCCTTGGGAACCCCGAATCCGCAACCCCAAGTACAACCAGCGGCTGTACCTATCGCACCAGTCGCAGCCTCACACTCACTAAGATTGCCAGCTCCGTTCCGTTTCTCTGGGGACTCCAAGGCCTGCAGGGGGTTTCTCAGCCAATGCACTATTCATTTTGAGCTTCAGCCTCAAAGCTTCCTATCTGACCGGGCTAAGGTAGCCTATATCATTTCCCTCCTCTCCGGTGAAGCTTTGGCCTGGGCTGCCCCCCTGTGGGAGAGGAACGATCCGGTGGTTTCCAGTCTGTCCGAATTCTTGAAGCTCTTTCGTAATATCTTCGAAGAGCCGGCTCGGGCTTCTTCAGCGGCTAGTGCTGTCTTACGTCTTCGCCAAGAATCTAGTTCAGTGGGGCAATATGCTCTTCAGTTCCGTATCCACACAGCTGAATTGAGCTGGAATAATGAGGCCCTGGTCGCTACCTTTTTACATGGCCTCTCTGACCGAGTGAAAGACGAATTAGCGGGAAGAGCCATTCCCGTCGGTCTGGACGATGTAATTTCATTATGCAACCAGATCGACATTCGTTTTCAAGAGAGGTCCTTAGAAAAAAGACGCCAGCACTCTCTGGGTCCTAGCCAGTCTGAGCTCCCCTCCCTTCATTCCGTGGAGCATCCTCTACCTGCTGAAGAACCTATGCAGCTGGGCCGGACCAGACTAACCCCCGAAGAACGTGCTAGGCGCAGAACTCTGGGCTTGTGCCTCTATTGTGGGGGCAAGGGTCATTTTCGTGACTCCTGCTCGCTTCGTCCGGGAAACGCTCGGGTCTAATACATTTGGAAGGTGGAGTATTGGACCCAGAAACATCACCTTCTCGCCTGCTCTTGCCGGTGTCCCTTCATGTAGGCACTTCTCCTCAGTCAACCCTTGCATACCTGGATTCCGGGGCTGCCGGCAATTTCATGGATTGGAGAACTGCTTCTTCTATGAAGCTTACCCTTTCACCTCTCACTACCCCATTGGTAGTCTCGGCAATTGATGGCACTGTTCTCCCAGGGGGCCCTATTCGCTTCCAGACGCTACCCATTAGGATGTCGGTAGGGATTCTCCACCAGGAGTGGATATCCTTTCTTATTCTACCCAAGGCCTCTACCCCAGTTGTATTGGGCCTCCCTTGGCTACAGCTCCACTCTCCACATGTGGACTGGGTCTCTGGGCAGATCCTGGCCTGGGGTTCCTCATGTTTCTCGTCGTGTCTTCTCAAGGTGACCCCCAAGGAGAGTCTTCCGGTTGCTGCCACTTCTGTTTCTTCTGATCTTCCCGCCGCATACAGCGATTACCGGGATGTGTTCTGTAAAAAATCAGCTGAGGTGCTTCCTCCCCACAGGTCTTTTGACTGTGCTATTGATCTTGTCCCCGGAGCAACTCTACCCAGGGGTCGTACCTACCCTCTGTCCATCCCAGAGACCCAGGCCATGTCGGAGTATGTAGCAGAGAATCTGGAGAGAGGGTTCATCCGGAAATCCTCATCGCCTGCAGGGGCAGGGTTCTTTTTTGTTGCCAAAAAGGATGGTACCTTAAGACCCTGCATCGATTATCGGGGTTTAAATGCGGTTACTATTAAAAATCGATACCCCTTACCCTTAATATCTGAGCTATTCGATAGGTTGAAGGGTGCCTCCATTTTCACCAAGTTGGATCTCAGAGGCGCGTACAATCTCATTCGAATACGGGAGGGTGACGAATGGAAGACTGCATTTAACACTAGAGACGGGCATTACGAATATCTGGTGATGCCTTTTGGTCTGTGTAATGCTCCAGCCGTGTTTCAAAACTTTGTCAATGAAATCTTCAGAGATCTGCTGTACCAGTTTGTTGTCATCTATCTGGATGACATTCTGATCTTTTCTGAAAATCTGCTCGTCCACAGAAACCATGTCCGCACTGTACTTCAACGTCTTAGAGAGAACAATCTCTATGCCAAGCTGGAGAAATGTTCCTTTGAATGTTCTGAGGTCCTGTTTTTGGGGTGCTTTGTCTCATGTTCGGGGCTTCGTATGGACCCTGGGAAGGTCTTGGCTATCACCAACTGGCCTCTTCCTGCTAGCCTCAAGGCCACACAGCGCTTTCTTGGCTTCACTAATTATTATAGGCAGTTCATAAGGAATTACTCTTCCATTGCCGCGCCTATTATCGCTTTGACCAAGAAGGGTGTGAATGCCAGAGACTGGCCTCCCGAAGCTGTCTCTGCATTTCACAACCTGAAACAGGCCTTTGTTTCTGGCCCCCTCTTGAGGAGACCAAATCCTGGGAATGCATTTTTTATTGAAGTGGACGCTTCCTCAATGGGGGTGGGAGCTGTGCTTCTTCAAATCTTTGAGAAGAGACGCCAACCATGTGCGTTCTTCTCCAAAAAATTTTCTCAGGCAGAGAGGAATTATGCCATCGGTGATCGGGAACTTCTCGCAATTAAATTGGCGTTAGAGGAGTGGCGTCATCTCTTGGAGGGTTCCCCTCACTCCATAACGATCTTTACCGATCACAAGAATTTACAGTATCTACAGAATGCTAAACGTCTGAATCCTAGACAGGCCAGGTGGAGTCTCTTCTTTGCCCGTTTTAATTTCACGATTACCTACAAACCTGGTTCCTGCAACGGTCGGGCTGATGCGCTCTCTAGGTCATTTGACACTTTGGACGAGGAGTCCGCCCCTGAACCTGAGCCGATCATTCCCACCTCATGCATTGTTGCCCACTCTACCACCCTGAAGTCTAAAATTCCGCCTGGTAAGACCTTTGTCCCCACTGAGCTAAGAGCTAAGATCCTTCGTTGGGGACATGATTCCAAGGTGGCAGGGCATTCTGGATTCCTCCGATCCTTCCTACTCATCAGTCGTCACTACTGGTGGCCTAATCTCCGCTCAGACGTCAAAGACTACGTTAAAGCTTGTCATGTCTGTGCTCAGTCCAAATCCTCCACACAAGCTCCTGCTGGTCTCCTCATGCCCTTGCCTATTCCTAAGGAACCCTGGGCCCATATTGCCATGGATTTTATCACCGATCTCCCACTGTCTGAGAATAATACAGTCATTTGGGTGGTAATCGATCGATTCTCCAAGATGGCTCATTTTGTTCCTCTTCCTGGTCTTCCTTCTGCCCCTGCCTTGGTTCCCATTTTCATTCGAGAAATTCTCCGCCTACATGGGGTCCCTTCTCATATTGTTTCCGACAGGGGAGTCCAATTCACGTCTCGTTTTTGGAGAGCCTTTTGCAAATCCCTCAATATTGTCTTGGATTTTTCTTCTTCTTACCATCCCCAATCCAATGGACAGACTGAGAGGGTTAATCAGGAGTTAGAGGTCTTTCTTCGCACCTTTGTGTCTTCTCACCATGACGATTGGTCCTCTCTACTCCCGTGGGCAGAATTCTCCCATAACAATCATGTGAATACCAGTTCGCAGAAGACACCCTTTTTCACAGTTTATGGAAAACACCCTCAACTTCCTCTTCCTATGATCTGTTCTCCAGACATTCCAGCTTTGGCTTCGGTTCAGGAGTCTCTCAATTCCGTTTGGGGTCACGTTCATGATTCCCTCCGGGCAGCTGCTGAAAAATTCAAAGGCTTTGCCGACCGCCGCAGGCGTAAACCGCCTTCTCTTCAGCCAGGGGACAAAGTCTGGCTCTCTACCAGGAACATCAAGCTCCGAGTTCCTTCTCTGAAGTTTGCTCCACGATTCATCGGTCCATACACGGTAACTGCTAAACTGAATCCGGTTTGTTTCAAACTCCAGATTCCTAAGAGCCTTAAAATCACTAACTCCTTTCATGTTGCTCTTCTAAAGCCTTTAGTCCTCAATAAATTCTCTCGTCCTCTTCCTACCGTGGCGCCTGTCTCTGAGGATAATCAGGAGTACGAGATCAGTCAAATTCTGGACTCCCGACTCTGTAAAGGCGTTCTTCAGTACCTCGTTCATTGGAAAGGGTTTGGTCCTGAGGAGAGGTCTTGGATCACTGCATCTGAGGTCTTTGCACCTCGTCTGTTAAAGGAGTTTCATCTGAAGTTTCCCTCTAAACCTGGGCCCAGGCGGGGAAGGGGGAGGCCTCGTAAGAGGGAGGGTACTGTCATGGATATGCATTAATGTCTGTCTGCCATCTTACCTTCCTCCTCATGTGTTCATCTAGAGACCAGACCTCCTTCACCTGGCTTCCTTTATAATCTCCTCCCAGCCTGACTCCACCCCAGGCCCTATCACTGAACACTATATTAACCTGTGCACTGCAAGCCTGCTTTGCTGATCAACGTGTTTGTTAGGCATTGTGTGTTTGGGTTCCTGCCTGCCGTGTGCTACGTCTGTCTCTCTGTTACGTTATTGGCTTGTCCCCGACCATCCCTGTCTGCTCGTGACCCTTGACCTTCGGCTCGTTCTTCGTTATCCTTGTCTGCTTGTGGCCCCTGACCTTCGGCTTGTTATTCGGTTCTCTCTATCGTGTGCTGCTGCTTCCCCTTATCCTACGGGGCGTGAGCTAGGAAACTCCAGGGGCCGCGACCTGGTCCCAGCCTGCAGCGTAACATCCTCACCACTAGAGGCCCTGGAGAAGACCAGCTGGGTCTTAGACTCCGCGCCCTGGGGAATCTTGGCTCTCGCTTCCGTTGGGATCCCGGTTGTGCTCCTCTGGTCCCGCTTTCCACAACCACCCAGTTTCCTATCCACAGAAGCCAGCCATAGGGTTCACTACCTCGCGGTGCACTCCTGTCCCCCTACGGTGTGCATCTGTCACCTGGCCACAGGTGACCCTGACATACATTTAGCAATTGGATTTTAAGGGCCCTGCTCATAGGAGCTTACAATCTAAAATTTGTCAAAACCTTAGAGTGCACACAGCTTTACTTTTAGTGGAGAACGGGCAACACATCACATTTTTATCTGCAAGATTATAGAAACATACTTAAGTCATTATTCTTACAAAGCATTCCAACATAATATTAAAAAAGACATGTTCAAAACACCCACCCCCACCCCACAATCCACATATACATACATTTGTGACCATGTTCTGCTGGAATCTGCATTTCTGTGTACATGATTAAGCAATGAGATCCAAGAGTAGAAGGTCAGCAGATGCTTCCAAACAATTTTGCACGGTCAGACAGGAACACACACAATTTTTGATTGAAAAAATGCACAAGAATTTCAGCAAATAACACTAGTTGGGGGGTTTGTCAATATGCACAATATCATTCCTTCTCCCCCCCACAAATCACAGCAAAAAAACCTGGCCTTCTTAGACCAAACAATCCCCCATACTGCAGGCCTTTATATAAGAGAGGTTGTATTGTTAGCAAACTGACACACGCCCAATAGAAGTACACGCCCACTAGAAGTACACGCCCAATAGAAGTACACGCCCACCAGTATCTTTCAATCTGTCTCTTCATGTATGTCTAAAGTGATTGCACCTGATGGGCAGGAACACATAATACTATTTGCAACTGTGTCAGCCCTTGGCTATGTGCAGCAAATCTCCAACTACAGGCCAAAGATCCAAGTCCATTTGCATGCACACAAACAAAGCAACAGTTTTCTAAGCATATGTACCTGTGCAGTGTAAACCCTACAATTTGAAATGTCCAAGTCCCTGGGCATGATTAGTTCTAACAAACATTAACATCAGTCCCTGGCTCCAATGAGCTTCCAATCTAAAGTCCAAAACAAACTTTCTTACATTAGAGACTATTTTGACAGGAGACAAATAAAATACCAGCATGTCTTTGGATTGTGGTGAGAAACCCACACAGGGAAAACATAAACTTCAACATAAGCATTAGCATGTTGGGGAATTGAACCAGCAACCCGAGTGCTGCTAGATGGAATTGCTACCCACTTAGCCACCAGGCAGCCTCACACATGTTCTCTGCATCTCTGTGGTGTGAACCAGCCCTAAGTCCATAGCCAAGTTCCGTGTCTCCAAGCAATATACAATATATTGGCCTAAGTATTGGGACGCCTGCCTTTAAACGCACATGAACTGTAATGGCATCCCAGTCTTAGTCTGTAAGGTTCAATATTGAGTTGGCCCACCCCTTGCAGTTAAAACAGCTTCAACTCTTCTGGGAAGGCTGTCCACAAGGTTTAGGAGTGTGTCTATGGGAATGTTTAACCATTCTTACAAGTGCATTTGTGAGGTCAGGCACTGATGTTGGACGAGAAGGCCTGGCCTGCAGTCTCCCCTCTAATTCATCCCCAAGGTGTTCTGTTGTGTTGAGGTCAGGACTCTGTCCAGGCCAGTCAAGTTCCTCCACCCCGAACTCACTCATCCATGTCTTTATGGACCTTGCTTTGTGCACTGGTCCAATTCATTTGGAGGAGGGGGATTATGGTGCGGGGTTCTTTTTCAGGGGTTGGGCTTGGCCCCTTAGTTCCAGTGAAGGGAACTCTTAAGGCATCAGCATACCATGACATTTTGAACAATTTCATGGGAACAGTTTGGGGATGGCCCCTTCCTGTTTCAACATGACTGCACACCAGTGCACAAAGCAAGGTCCATAAAGACATGGATGAGCGAGTTTGGGGTGGAGAAACTTGACTGGCCTGCACAGAGTCCTGACCTGAACCCGAAAGAACACCCTTTGGCTGAATTGGAGCAGAGACTGCGAGCCAGGCCTTCTCATCCAACATCAGTGCCTGGCCTCACAAATGCACTTCTGGAAGAATGATCAAACATCTCCATAGACACACTAAACCTTGTGGACAGCCTTCCCAGAAGTTGTTCTACAGTAGGTGCCACCCCCCCACCCCAGAGCACCCTGCCCCCATGTTGATGAGGACAGGGCCTCTTCCCGACAACCCTGGCCATTGGTTGTCAGGGTCTGCGGGCGGGGGGCTTATTGGAATCTGGGAGCCCCCTTAAATAAGGGGGCCCCCAGATCCCGGCCCCCCCACCCTATGTGAATGAGTATGGGGTACATCGTACCCCTACCCATTCACCTGGTGGAAAAAAATGGCAATAAAAACACACAGTTTTTTAAAGTATTTTATTGCACAGCTCCGGGGGTCTTCTTCCGACTTCGGGGGTCTCCGGTGTCGTTGCCGCGCTCTCCAGTTCTTTCTTCTGCCGGGCCACCGCTATCTTCTTCCAACTCTTTTGCTAGCGGGGCCCGGTCTTCTCCGTCGCCTTCTCCCTTCTTCTCTCCGGTTCTTTCTTTCTAACGCCGGGCCTCCGCTAACTTCTTTTAGCTCTTTTGCTAGCGGAGGCCCGGTCTTCTCCGTCGTCTCGTCCGGCTCGTCCGGCTCTCCGTTGTCCTTCTGCCGGCCCCTCCACTATCTTCTTGTAGCTCTTTTGCTAGTGGAGGGGCCGGTCTTCCCGTCGTCGCCGTCGGCGTCTTCTTCTTCCCTCTTCTCCTCCTCGATGTTGACTCGTCGCTTTCTCTCGCAGTAATGCTAAATCTTCGGTCCGCAGAGATTAATATAGGCTTCTCATGACGTCACAGTCACATGTTCCCATGACGTCACAGTCACATGTTCCCATGACGTCACAGTCACATGCTCCGGGGCCATGTGCCCCAGAGCATGTGACTGTGACGTCATGAGAAGCCTATATTAATCTCTGCGGACCGAAGATTTAGCATTACTGCAAGAGGAAGCGACGAGTCAACATCGAGGAGGAGAAGAGGGAAGAAGACGCCGACGGCGATGACGGGAAGACCGGCCCCTCCACTAGCAAAAGAGCTACAAGAAGTTAGTGGAGGGGCCGGCAGAAGGACAACGGAGAGCCGGACGAGACGACGGAGAAGACCGGGCCCACCGCTAGCAAAAGAGCTAAAAGAAGTTAGTGGAGGCCCGGCGGAAGAAAGAACCGGAGAGAGCAGGAGAAGAAGAAGGCGACAGGGAAGACCGGGCCTCCGCTAGCAAAAGAGCTAAAAGAAGTTAGCGGAGGCCCGGCGGAAGAAAGAAAGAACCGGAGAGAAGAAGAGGGGAGAAGGCGACGGAGAAGACCGGGCCCTGCTAGCAAAAGAGTTGGAAGAAGATAGCGGTGGCCCGGCAGAAGAAAGAACCGGAGACACCGGTGACCCCCGAAGTCGGAAGAAGACCCCCGGAGCTGTGCAATAAAATACTTTAAAAAACTGTGTTGTGTTTTTATTGCCATTTTTTCCACCAGGTGAATGGGTAGGGGTACGATGTACCCCATACTCATTCACATAGGGTGGGGGGGCCGGGATCTGGGGGCCCCCTTATTAAAGGGGGCTCCCGGATTCCGATAAGCCCCACACCCGCAGACCCCGACAACCAACGGCCAGGGTTGTCAGGAAGAGGCCCTGTCCTCATCAACATGGGGGCAGGGTGCTCTGGGGTGGGGGGCCGCAGGTCGCCCCCCTGCCCCAGAGCACCAAACCCCCCATGTTGAGGGCATGCGGCCTGGTACGGTTCAGGAGGGAGGGGGCCGCTCTCTCGTCCCCCCCTCTTCCCCTGCAGCCTGCCAGGTTGTGTGCTCGGATAAGGGTCTGGTTTGGCTCTTGAGGGGGACCCCCACGCCGTTTTTTCGGCGTTGGGTTCCCCTTCAAATCCAGACCAGACCCAAGGGCCTGGTATGCTCCTGGAGGGGGAACCCATGCCGTTTTTTTCTTTAAAAATTGGCGTGGAGTTCCCGCTCAGGATTCATACCAAACGCAGTGCCTGGTATTGCCGGGAATCCACGTTGGATCCCCGCCTATCGGCAATGCATGTCGCTCATCGTGAAAGGAACATTTTTTTCCTTTCCCGATGACGAGACAGCTCTGCGCTGGCTCTCGCGACGGAGCTCATAGGGTGTCAATCTCGCCGCTAGAAGCGGCGAGATTGACACAATATCGGCGGCACCTACTGTAGCTGCAAAGGGTGGGCCAAATCAAATTTTAACCCTACGGACTAAGACTGGGCTGCCATTAAAGTTCATGCGCGTCGGGACCCTTCGGGGTAAGACCGCGCTATATTAAGATACCTCTCAACTCAACTCATGTGCGTGTAAAGGCAGGCGTCCCAATACTTTTAGTTAAATTTTGTATCGGGCAAGATTTACAATGGTGGTGGAACCCTCCTACACATAAATACAACATTTAGACATATTTTTAAGACCTGGGAGATGAGACAACTTCTCTACATGAAGCAGCATGCTTGGGATTTGAACCCAGACACTCAGGGATGCTGAGCAGAAGTTCTAACCTCTAAGTCACAGAGCTGCCGCATGTGAGATCCTCATGCACATAAATACACGTAAATACTGCATTTCTTTGGGCATACAGGTGATGGAATTACATTACTCAAGAATTATTCTTCTTGATTTATTTTGTGAAATTTGGTGTTTTTTTGTATGTGAGTTTAGAATAGTGATATTACCCTCAAATTTTGGGGAATTACATTTTGATTTCTGATGTTGGAACACATATCAAATTTTTGGGGCTCAAATTATGATTGTTTAGAAATAATAAAAAAGCACAAAAAAATGTGACTGGTTTTAAATTTGCACAGCAATAGTATTGATTGTGGTTTGTAAAGATAACTGTGTGAGTTTGGGTAAAGATTGTTGTGAGATGGAGAGTAACAAGTGAAAGTGACAGAGAAAAATATATTTTATCAAAACAGTTCACATTCCACATTCTTAAAAACAAAATATTTTAATTAGAAGCAACATTGTTGCAAAGGAAAATTTATTTCAGAGAAAGATACATTTCATCTCAACATTAAAAGAATTTATTTGTGAAAGTTACAATTGTATCATTAGAATCAATGGCTAAAACATGCATTGGACTAAAATAGAGCAGATTTTCACTTCCAAACAATGCTCTTTAATTAGCTCTCTTTTTGGTATTTACTATAACTCTTGTGAAAAAAGACACTTGAGTTAAAATTTTAGTTATTTCACTTCTGAGCATGCTCAGTTGTGTTGCCAAATTTGTCCAAAAAACAAGGAATTTTTCACTTCTTTTAAAGATATTTCAGTGTAGAAATCACTTTTTCACACAGTTTAAAAGCAGATCTTTAAATAATATACTGCATATTTCAGTACCATTTAGGCAATTATATCATGCTCTAAACATTATTTCCATGTGCAATTCTCCAGCTTTTAGTAGAGTAATGCCCCATACACACGATCGTTTTTCTTGCCATTTTTTTTCTTGCCGTTTTTCACGTCGTTTTTTTTCATGTTTCCTCTCAAGCCTGTCTTGCGTACACACGATCATTTAAAAAAACGATCAAGCAAAGCGCAGTGACGTACAACACGTACGACGGCACTATAAAGGGGAAGTTCCGTTCGAATGGCGCCACCCTTCATGTTAGTAAAGTTTGTTGAGCGACGATTCGCTCTTTTCAGTCTCGTGCTTTTCAGTCCGTGACTGCGTGACGAATGTGCTATCTCCATTACGAACGCTAGTTTTACCAGAACGAGCGCTCCTGTCTCATACTTGATTCTGAGCATGCGCGTTTTTTTTCACGTCGTTAAAGCATACACACTATCGTTTTTCACGTCGTTAAAAAGAACGACATGAAAAACGACGTGAAAAAAGAGAGCATGTTCGAAATTTTTAATGGCCGTTTTTCACGTCGTTAAAAATGCTCTGGAGCCTACACACGATCATTTTTAATGGCCATTTTTTTTAATGGCATTTTTAACGACATGAAAAACTATCGTGTGTATGGGGCATAAGGATTTGGGCGCTATTTGGATTCTGGGAGCTATAGTCAATTTGATTTTGGGAGTATTTTCTCTCCAGCGCTATAGTGAATACCGTTTTTGCGCTAATTAGCGCAAATTGCCGCAAATCGCGCTAATTATCGTGAATTCGTGCTAATTAGCGCCGCGGTGCTATAGTAAATTACCCCCTATGTGGCAATGTCTGTAAATCAGGGAAGGGTATAATAAATGAACCCAACATGGGAAAAGAAAAGCATACACTAAGGTACACTGAAAAGGAGGTAAACTTACATAGGCCAGATCTACTGATGGCCTAATTCCTGGGACTGATGCTGATAATTAAGTTCAGAAAGGATGGTAAGGTCCAAAGAACTGAAACAGGAGAACATAATGAAAGAATCATGGTACATAAAGGAAGAGAAAGATATTCAGTCCAAAGAGATAATCAGCATATACAGGCGAATATAATCAGCTATATTAGGCTTCAATAGGCATACCATGCCTCCAGATAAATGCTTTAACAGGTGCACAATGACACCAATCAGATAAGAATTTTGGCAAAGATTAGAATAGCGCAAACAGCGTCCAATAAGTTTAGAGTTACCTGTACAATTGTAGCAGCATGCGTTGTCCCAGGGGCTCAGCAGCGTCTGAGCGCTGGAGCTAGTGGCTTCTTATACCCCCCCATCCAGCCCGTAGGCCGGAAGCGGACGCTGGGCTGTACCGCACATGCGCAAACGATGCCGCTGACGTCACTCCGTGTCTCTCCGCTGCGCTGTAAACACAGCAAGGAGAGACAAGCACTTGTCTAAAGGCTCTAAAGGCTCCCATAGACAGGCTCTAAAGGCTCCCATAGACAGCTCGAACCTCAACCGAGCCCTTCTGAATTGGCTGAGTTCAAGCCATGGCTGGCCCTCCAAGCACAACCTGGCTCAACAAAAGATAATCTAATATTCTACTGAGCCAGGTGGAACCTTATGGACTGAACAGTAACTGCATCCTATATAAAAGGTGGATTGCGCTAACTTAAATCCTAAAACCTGTGATCTTCTACTCAATATGTAAACTTAGTGCTCTAAACATTATTAATTAGAACCACAATTAAACAATATGTGAACTCAGTGTTATAAACCTTAAAACCACAATTAGTATACCAATCTGTGTGTCATTAGTAGCAAAAATCCTGCTGTGATTTCTTAAAAGTGCATGTGCAATGAATAAATAATCCCTTGTTTAATAAATATAAGAAATAAAATTAAACCATAAAATATTTTTAGTTCATAAAATCCTCCCAGTGAACTGAATGGAGATATTATATGGATGAATTTCCAAGAAAAATGTCCATGTGATCCAATGCCGGTGGTATGTTCTATTCCCAGTGACTTGCTAAATATTCCCTAGATTTTCACCTCCACCACGTTGTGCTATACACCACCACCAGGTAAATTGGCCACTCACCAGATAGGCTGAATATGTACGCCTTTGGTTCATATGGATAACCACTCCGTATTATAGATGTATCCAGCAGTTCCTCCCCATATGTCGGTGGTGAATGTCACTCTATGATTGCTCATAAGATATAAAGGGCCATCATGGTGCAGTATGTATAAAAATCATTTATTAAAGTTAAAAAATATATGTGTCATGCACTCACATTTATCTGTGCCTCCAAGCCGGCACTGAGCTGATCCAGCAATGTATAGGTATTCCCTATGTCTGGTCCACACAAGTGCCCCTCATGGTTCCTTTCTGGGCTGAGTGATGCTATAAATCCTGTTTACAATTGCCAGAGATGTCCCTGCAGCCTCAATGCATTTCGAAATCAATTCGTCATCAGGAAGCTATCAGATTCAGCCACTGTTTGGCAGTGCCTAAATACACTGAAGATTCACACTGTGAATGCTGATGGAGGAAGTGATTTCTTCTCATTCCCTCATGAATGGCTAAAATTCAAGCTGTCTTTGCCTGCCTGAAATTTTCATCACTTTTAGATCCAGAGACAGTGGTGAGGATGGACAGCAATAAATACCTGGAGAAAGAAACATCCTGCACCTGTACATGTAATACAAAATTAAAGGGTGCTTAGCCAACCGTGCAAAAAAAAAAAATGCTTTGGCTTCAAATGCACCGTAATTTCAGTCTTTGGATGTGGGATTACAGGTGTGTAGTGACCCTGATAATAGATATGGTTTTACAAAAAGGGTTTTGGACTTACTAAAATGATAATGTCTTTATTTTACCATTTTCGAGAGCTATAGCACTGTGTAAATGACTAATTTATTGTCTAAATTAACTCAAAACGAAAATCTCATAGAAACTTTAAATTTAGCTGAAAATGACTTACCTGTAATGAAGTATGTTTCACGTTGTGCAGGTAGCTGGTAGGTAGGTTCCACGTTGTGCAGGTAGCTGGATTCTTGAGAAGTCTTCACTGCAGGGATGTCCCATCCTCTTGTCTCTGAACTCCCGATGCTGCAGTGGGTAGAAAAGCAGTACAAATGGTCAGATGGGGGATCTTCCCCATCATTCCTTCCTTTTTTCACTGCTTACACTGCTTGTAACATGATCCGTGAATGGTGACAACAATCCATATCCTTTAAAGCAATTTGTCACATATAAAGCCCAGGCAAATACCTTAGGTTTAGATGAAGGGTCCAATTAGAAGACCAATATTACACCTGAGTATAAAGATAGAAAAAGCAAGTAAAGGAAAAGAAAACCAGAAAAAGAGCAGAGGAGTGAGATCATACCTGTATAGGAATCCACCCTACTACCAATCCAATGTCGATCCTAAGTGTCCTGTACCTGTAGGTAAGAAGGCCAAGGGGTCCATACCTTTTCAAACAGGGGTTGTTTGTCTCAAAGGACACTAACAATTTTTTTGTTTAGCATGATCCAGGTTAGCTTTCGCTTCATTAAAGCTAAGTCAATAACTGGGCTTTTCCAAGCAGTAGCAATAGCTATTTTGGCCGCCAAAAACATATAATATAATAAAGTCTGTGTGGATCTCGGGATATTTTCCACAGGTATGTTAAGCAATGCTATTTGAGGGTCTTTAATAATGTTAACCATAGTGACCGAATAAATTAAGGAAATAATCCGTATCCAGAAACGATGGACCTTAGAGCCAGTCCACCATATATTAAAAAATGTGGAGCCCACCTGGCCACAGCCCAAATGTTTAAAATATTTTAACATTTTCAACTTTCTTGAAAATAACATCTGGCGATCCAGGTATTTGTTTACCACTTCCTGTTATAAGGGGACAATGCCTCCCAATTGTGCTCCTGATTTGTCATCTTGTCACACAGGATTCCAGTGGAGAGGATAGACACGGTCCACTGTTGTCGCCTCCAGGAAATAGCATGAGGCCATTGATGGAAGGCTGGTAAACAAGAAGTGGCTTCAGAGAAGTTGCAGGATAACTGCATTGTTAAAGTGGTTGTAAAGGTTAATTTTTTATTTTTTTAAAAATAACAAACATGTCATACTTACCTCCACTGTGCAGTTCATTTTGCACAGAGTGGCCCCCGATCCTCCTGTTCTGGGGTCCCACGGCAGCTCTCTTGGCTCCTCCCCGCAATAGCTAACCCCCTCTGGGAAGCTCTTTCCTGAGGGGGTTACCTTGAGGGCGCGCTCACGTCTCATACACTCGGCATTCATAAACACAGAGTATATGACTCGGTCCAGCCCCCCCCCGGCGGCCGCGTCATTGGATTTGATTGACAGCAGCGGGAGCCAATGGCTGCGCTGCTATCAATCTATCCAATCAACGCCAAGACTCAGTGGAGAAGAGGACGTCAGGGACGAGCCAAGCAGGTGAACGGGCTCAGGTAACTGGGGGGGGGGGGGCTGGGGGGCCCGTCATTGCCAGGTGTTTTTTCACCTTAATGCATAGGATGCATTAAGGTGAAAAAACACAAACCTTTACAACCAATATAAGATACAACAAAAGAAAGAAAGAAAAGCTTAAAGCAGTATGTTTTTTTTTTTATTGCCGATTGTTTATGGTACACAGTGCCTTACTAAACTAAATGCCTTTAATTTAGGGTTTAGATGTACTTTAAGTATTACAGTTTGTTTATTTCAACACCCTCCACCCAGAATTGGTTATGTTTACTATTAATCTTCTTATTAGTAATGTAACGACTGCTGTTATCCCATAGCTGGCTTACTGAATCAGTAGGCTAATAACTCTGCAGTGCTGAAAAGTGCAGATGACTTCAGCAGTCAATGCCAGACAATCTCTCGTTTGCAGCTTTAAATGTCTTAGAATGAGTCAACAAACTAGGTCATTTAGAGAGCGCCAATGCAGCAACAGAACTAAGAGGCTTAATTCTGACTCCAGCCCGCTGCAAATATTTATTTGGATTGATAAGAAGAAAATGCCTTTCTTGAGGTGTAACAGCTCTTCGGTATTTTTATTTTCTTAAAATAACATTGTCGTGCGTGCTATGCATTCCACTGAAAATTGACAGTGGCGTAGGATTATCTTATTAGGATTTTCAGTCAAGATACTTAAAAGGTAAACTGTAGGCAGGTTTTAAAAATCGCAAATAATACAGCTCTTCATTCATTAATAAATTATTGAATGTATTTTTTTTTTACACTGGAAGCAGTGTAAGTACCTAAATTTGACTTATCAGCCTCCTGCAATCGTTTGTACAGCAGAGCTCAAAGTGGGAGAGGGAAAAACACAGCAAGGAGCCAGTCAGCTGAGCTGCAGTGCTCACGGTTCAAACAAAAAACGTGCTAATAGGGGGGCATTACACAAGCTGACTGATGGCTTTCTGATGAAAGTGATCGGGTGACTGTATAGCTGCCTGATCACTGTCACTAACCCCTTTTAGTGAGCCCCCCCCCCACAACCCCTCTGCCATACTTCTACCTGCAGACCTGGGACCTGCAAGGCAGATGATGCCGGGTGGAGGGAGACCAGCTAACATTGCTACACACGCCAGAGTGAGAGCAGTATTTTTAGGACTGTTACTCAATGTCACCTGTGGAAAATAAGCTATGTTCGTTGTTGTTTTTTTTGGAATGCGCAATTTTAAATCTTGACATTTTGGGTATCATTTTTATAATTTACCAAAAAAAAATTACTCATAAATTCAGTACCCAAAAATTTAGTAATATATTGTGATTGTGTGCCACAAGATGAAGTTTAGTGTATTTTTTAACCAAAAATTTGCCCTTGACAAACAGACATTAAAAATTGGAATACCCCTATTTTATTTTCCAGGTTATCTACGTTCAGGAAATATATAGTGTTTGGGGGTTTTAAATAATCTTCAGGCCAAATTTTTTTTTTTAAAACATTATGCAAACATTAAACAACCTGTTCTTCCTTTTTGGCAATGTTTTGTTTTTTTCCTTTTTAAAGGGCATATAATAGGCAAAAAAGAACTAGCATGACAGGGGTTACTGACACTTTTTAAAAGAAACAATGTTTTAGCAGATTGGAGGTCAGGTAGGAGCAGGTGTAATTTCAAAGGGTTGTTCAGCAAGAAGGTCTCAAGAGGTCATCAGTCAGAGGGAGCTGAGCCGAGGAAAACGTCCCACCCTCCCTCCCCTTTATTTGGTACTGTTGGTTCTGTGGCTTTTGATTGGCCATTTTGTACTTTGTGTGGTTGTGTCCTGGCAGCTTGTGGGGTACAAGGTCCAGGTAGGTTGTTATGGTATGTTAAAGGTACATTGTAGGGATCCATCTGAGGTATTTGGCCCCAGTTTTTGGTATGGTGTAGCTGCGGTTTTTTCTTTGTCTCTAAAAGGGTGGTTTTGCAGCTGAAGGCATACCATTGTAAGCCTAAGTGACACAGATACTAGCTTAATATGAGGCCTTGTAGGACCTTGAGGCTCCATTCATGGTGTGTTTATTGATGACCTGTTGGCTATGTGTTATTTATACAATTTGTTAATAAGGGGGTTCCATGGCTATTAGGCTCAGCAGGAGAATTCTCCGTTGATCTCCGCTGAGCTGGCGGATGACAGGTCCCTCTCTGCTCACTGAGCGGGGAGGGGCTTGTCCAGCGCCGCTGTCTCCTATGGAGAGATCGGACAAAAACGGACAGCATGTCTGTTTTCATCAGATCTCACCTGATCCGATCCACCATGGACGGATGGGGACGTATCGCCATACGTCTGATTTTAGCGGATCGGATGTCAGCGGACATGTCACCGCTGACATCCGATGCTCCATAGAGATGTATGGAGCGGCCGTTCAGGTTCGCCTGAAAAACTGACAGGCGGACCTGAACGGTCCGACCCTGTGAAAGGGGCCATAAACTCCAAGTTGTTTAAACTCCAAGTTGTTTAAACTCCAAGTTGTTATGTGTGGTTACTTAAAGTCTGGTACACAATCTGTTTTTTTTTTCCCGTTCAACCCAGCTGAAGGAAAAAAACGAAGGAGCTCAGGAGGAGCTTGATGTACTAACTATCCAATGTTAGTACAGTGATCTACCAGCTGAGCTATCGTGTTCTGACAGGGGGACTGCCCCCCCCCACCAGAACACACCAGTTAGCGCAGCGCTCGTAACCATTGGCTGCAAGCGCTGATCAGATGCCTATCGGCAGATGTTTTTTCTGGCATGCCCAGACATTCAGCCAGCTTCTGTTGGACAGACTTCCATACACACAGGCCAATTGTCGGACGGTTTCTGCTGAACCGATCCGATATTTAGCCCATGTGTACCAAGCTTAAGTATGGTTAAAACAGTGGAGTGATGGTCAAGCAGACAGGAGACAAGCCAACTTTATTACCCTAGTGAAGCAATGTTTTGAGCCTGGCACAGAACAGAACTAGGCAGGATCATGCAAGAATACTGAGAGCCTAATTACTAAGCTTTAAGGATATGTCCTCATGGGCAGTTTCATTTTTTTACTAGAAGCACAAATAAACACTGAAAATATAGGATATTTTACTACAATTTTAATCCTTCTTAATCAGGTTTTATCCTTCCTTCCTTTTAAAATCATTACAGTTTTATTGCGTCTTGTTTCCATGCTCAATCCTTTTTTTCAGTTGCTAGCCTTTGCACAAAACTCGAAAAAATTTACTGAAGTTGGAATAAAGAGTGGATAAAAACAGACCGCGTAGTATTCTTTATATTTGGCATTGACGTAAAAAGCTAAGCTTAATCATGAACAGAAATGTGGTTTATTGTGTTTTAAAAGCAGGAATGAAGACGCAATGAAATAACAGCTTTATTTTTCAATGCGTGCAAACATACAAATAAAAGAAGACCAGCTTTGTGCTCCAGTTTTTTTTTTCTAGAAAGAAAAGAAGGATAAAATATGTGTAGCGGGTATATGCTTTTCTGTTATGTTTAAATTTGGTTGGGGATCTGTGATGTGTGGTTCCCTGGGGCCCAGCGGGTGGCGCTGTCACTTTGGGCCCGGGGTTGAGCCATCGTTGCAGTGGCACACCCTTTTTGGCCTCTCGCAGCATGAGTACAGCGGGGCGGGGGCTCCGCTGGGCTTGATGGGGGGGTATAAAGGGGTCGGCCATTTTGGTCACGGGGTTCGTTCGAGGAGTCCCAGGCACCTTCAGCCTGAGGGCTGTGGTTCGTGGTCGGTGTCCAGGCGGCCTAGGCCTGGACACCCGGAGCTCGTGTTCCACCCCAGGCACCTTCAGCCTGGGGTGAGGTACTCGGATGGAGGCCTGGGGCCCAGTGTCCTCCGCTGGGCGACCGCGAGGGAAGGATTTCCTAGGGGACCCCGGGAGTGGGGTACCCGAATCCAGAGGCGTAAGGGACCGGAGGAGCTACTCACCCGAAGACCTGGTGCAGCAGATTGCCGGTGCCGGGTGAGCCTCAGGAGACTGCCCGGAGGGGTATCTTCCCAAACAGGGGCCGAGTGCAGTCAGGAGGAAGGTTCACCGTTCATCCGGTCGGTGGCAGCGACCAAGATTCTCAACAAGTTGCATAGATCATGTGCCAAACCTATTCGCTGATAGAGGAATAGGAGAGTTCATTGTGCCTGGGCCTACTCGTATCCACACCCCCTGTCTGTTCATTGAGGGAGTCCAACTGATTGTGTTTCATCCTGACATAGAAGAATAAAGGAGTGTTGGACTTTTATTGGTGTGGGGCTCAATTACTGGCAGACACTGTTCCACAGAAGGAGCGGAGGCTTCTAGCACTGAACACCGACCCAGAGGTAAAAGAACTTTGCTTACACCACATAAACATCTGCGGTGAAGGCTTGGCGTGGTGACCCCGCACTCTCTCCTCCAAGGTACCCCTAGACAAGCAGAAACCAGCCAACAGTGGAGTGAGAGAGAGGAGGCCGCTACATATGATTCATATGATCTCATGTTCTGATTTGTAAGGTGATCCTGCATCCAATTTATTAGTGCTCATGCACACTGCTGCACAATACGCAACATGTTTAATGATCTGAATGCAAGCGTATTGTTTTCTATGTGCCTATACACGCATAAAATCTGTAAATTTGCGCTGCGGTCAGATCTGTTAGAAAAAAAAAGAAAAATTCTGTGTCTGAGGACCTGCTAATGGAACATCTACTATGTCATGTATGTAATTGTAGCATGGTCCCCTTGAGGACTGCTTGAATTTACCTGCTCATATGCATCACCGTGACCCTGTGAACCTTCCAACCCACCTGACACTCTGGTTTCCGACATCTTTCACAAACACTTTTAAATGACACGTCACACGAGTCAAGATATGTATGGTATATCAGCTTTTACTGAAGTAGCAAAGTAGCATTAGTTTGTAAAGGAGGGCAATAGATCAACCAAGTTCTGAATAACAGCACAGACTCGGTAGAGGAATTCCCCCAAGAACAGCTTAAGAACAGTTTAACAGCAAGAAGATACAATACACATATATCTACAATGGCATACCATCTGTATCATGACCTGGAGGACAATGAATAGTTAAGTGTTTATTGCAAGTGGTTACACTCTTAAGGGGACCCTAGGCCCTAACCTTAAAATCCTAATGAGAGATCTGACAGAATAAGGATGGTGTAGGGCCCTTTAATTAGTGAATAACAGCAATGTCCATGGTGCAGGCCTGATAGTCTTCACCGGCAGTTGGAGCTAATTAGGTTATATCCAATAAGGCTTGTGATGAATGAACAGACTGACTGGCTTAAACAGGCTAATGGTATTCCTTGAAGTGGTTGTAGGTAAAGGTGTCTATGCACAGTGTTTAAATAGAAGTGCAGTAAAGTGTTCCCAAGGTAAAGGTGTCTGTACATAGTGTTCCAATAATGTGATCAGGAAAATAATGCAAAAGATCTCACCAACGACTGGCCTGAACTAGAGGCCTTGAAGTCAGCGACCCGGGAAGAGATGTCCTTCGATGGAACCGCCAGCCTGACACCCGGATGCGGAGTGTGAACGAATGTGGCGTCAGACTGCTGAAATGATGCCGTGAAAATGTCTGGCGAACAGCTGCAGAGATGGGTCCTACAAGGCCGGGCTGGAGTTTCCTGATACCGTGTGATAGGCCGCAACCTCTCTCTCCCAGTCATGGAGAGGTATGCATGCGCAAGGCCCAGGAAGAAGAGAGCGCCAGACGGGACTCCTATCTTCTTTATAGTATCTCCCAAAAGTCCCCTGGATGATAGCAAGGATCCCTGGGATATGAAGTCCTGATGTATAGTTATGCAACAGGACCACCAGTCACAAGAACTACTAGTCCCACAATCCAGTGGGGTGGCTTTCCAATACGATGACAGTCACTCGCGTCCAGTATTAGGGACACAACTCTAGGTGAATGACGTGAAGGGCACATAATGTTACACTTATAATCTGCCATCGCTACATAAACATTTCTGCTAGTGGAATGTATTTCATTACGTTATATTATTAAAATGATTATTGTTATTCTATGGGATTTCAAAGGGAATTATGGGAATTATACTTACTTAGGTGGATGCAGCATCTGTCCCCCGCTGGCTCTAAGTCTGAGAACCGAGTGATCAAACTCCGCTGATCACTCGGTTCTCAGAGCTCCCTGAGCAGAGAGCTGGTGACTGTCAGTCACTGGCTCTCTGCTCTGCCCCCCCCGCACTCACTGGAGCGCTGATCTGTGGAGGGGACGAGAATGGTCGGCTCAGCCTCTCAGCGGCTCATTGAGAGGTTAAGCTGGGTGCCAGGCCAGGCAAGGGGGCGGATCTCGATCATATGGTCACGATCTTTCCTGAGCCTGGTCCAGATCTGTGACGTCAGCTGACAGCGGGCTTCACCCCGCTATCTGCTGAAAATGGATCACAGGAGTGTAGAATGATCTGCACTCCTGTGATCCACAGGAGAGGTCCAGCCAAACGAGCTTTGATAAAATCGGACAATCAAACTCATCTCTGGTACCTCGTCCACTGATTACCTCCTTGGGCGTGATTCCAGTCTCTAACCACTTTCGTAGCACAGACTGTGACCATTTCTTCTAGTAAGTCTTCAGACGAGAACAGTCTTCTGTAGCATTCCATATAATAAATGTCATATACTGTATGTGCTCCTTTGGAGACATCAGAGCTGTAATTAAAGCCCCCCTATACCCCCTACATTGACAACCATTGCTTAGGAATATCAGGGTATAATAAATTAAATAAGAAACATTTCTAGAGTAGATAAAAACCAATGTATTGGACAGGTTGCAGGGTGAGATTTGACAGCATTACTAGATGTGCCTGGACTTTGCTAGGTGTTGTATTGCTTCCGTTGGCTGTTTTCTTTTCTGCAGACACCCTGCTTCTTGTAGGACAAGTTAATTTGCTCTCTTTCTTAGCTGATTAAGCTGGAATGTGATCCTGATGTATGTGTGAAAGCTCCTTGGAGCATGGATCTGCAGACTGATTGCTCTTTAAAGAGGTTTCATGTTACCCAATGCTCCCCTCACCTTCTTGTTTCATTATTTATGGACAAGAAAAATAGTGATATTGATACTTATGTCAGCTTGATGGTTCCAATTAAAACCCCAGTACAGTGGAAACAAAACTAAGCTTTTTTTTCTTCTTAGCTAGCAGAACAATGGTCAGTTCTAAGTGCTTAAAGTGGACCTTTCAGTAACTTTACAAGTCTACATGAATACATTTTTAATGTCACTTTATAAAATAAACTGTATTATTTTCCAATATAACTTTACTATTTATCATTAGAAAGTTGTCCTTGAACTTCACTCAAGTGACTTTACTTAGGCTGAGATTATGTTAAGCTGGAGGAAAAATTTCCTTAAAATATTAATAAACCCAAAAGCAAACATTTATTATATTGCAACTTTCAAATTCTTAATAGTGATGGCTGTGCTGTTTTCTATTTTAGGCTTTCTTTCTACTTTTTTCATCTGGTAATCCAGCCAGCAAGTCTGTTGATTTTCACAGCACAAGCTCTCCATCAGAATGTATCAGTTACCATGGATGAGGCAAACCACTTAAAGTGATATTAATGTAGTGCCCCCCCCCCAATATTTGGGGGCGCTATGGGGAAATTTAGGGGTAGTCTGAGCCAGTAGTTGGGCTCAGACCAATTGATGGCTCATTATTGCTTCTGCTCTGGGTGTGATACTGCCTGCCAGTAGTGTTCCCTGTTGCCTGTAGGTGGCACTGTCACCACCGGCATAGGTGAACCAAGAGGGGTATCACAGCACCTTGGGTGTTCTCTCTCGGCAGCTGTGCAGTGGGCGTGGTTGACCCGCTGTGCATTCTGGGAGAGGGTACATAATTGGCAGACGCCATTGGGGTTGGCGCGTTCCAGGGGACCCCTTGGTCCTGTATGTGTGCTTTGTGGCCCGTATGGTACGAGGTGCGCAAGTGTGTTTGGGCCTCGGGCACCTTCAGCCCGAGGCTGCGTTGCTGCATGGTAGGCCCAGCTCTGCTGGCAGGGGCCTACACCTCAAGGAAGGATCCCAGGCTGCCCATTTGTAGGGAGCCCACCTTTAGGAAAGGAGACCAGGGGAGGATCAGTCCCTGAGGAGATTAGCGACGGTACTGCTGTCTCGGGAAGAGGCCTGGAAACTCGCCTAAAGAGGGATTCACTGTCTTGATTATCAGTGCTCCATCCCGGTTGCTAGGACCACTCTCAAAGGGACTATCCAGGTGAGCAATACCTACTCAGGCTTGAGTGGCGACGAAAGATTAACACTGTGCTCTAGGTGTTGCGTGCCTGAACCTTTTCTTTCCCTTACTTCTCTCATCTTCCTACTCCCTATTCAAGTTCACTGAAATGACAAAAGAATAAAACCTTACTGCTTGGGTTTTACTCCCGTGTGGACATTGGCCTTATTCTGAGGAACTTCTACCTAGACAACGGAGAGAGAGGTATTTGCTGCAAGACCCAAACAATAACACTGCTCGCTCCTCTCTATACACAGGGAGGGGATACCGGGCAAGTAGCAGGTGTGCCCCGCTGCAGGTGGAGGAAGGCAGTAGAGAAAAAGGGGTCTGTGTGCTACATTAAAGTCTTGTTTTTTTTTATTAAAAATAGTAATCATGTTATACTTACCTGCTAAGTGCCAGAGGTTTTGCCCCCCCGCCAGCACTCCTGGCCCCTCCTTCCTGCCGAGTACACCCACAGCAAGAAGCTTGCAATGGG
This sequence comes from Rana muscosa, assembly GCA_029206835.1. NCBI lineage: Eukaryota > Metazoa > Chordata > Amphibia > Anura > Ranidae > Rana > Rana muscosa. The sequence continues at coordinate 112,787,969 of CM055118.1, forward strand.
GGCACCCAAGCCGCTGCTCTGTGTGTCCATTCAGACACGGAGCTGTGTCTCGGCCCCACCTCCTCTCTCTTAGCAGTAAGAGCCAATGGCGCCCGCTGCTGTGTCTCATCCAATCAGATGGGAGAGTCCTTGACAGCCGAGGCTCTCGTGCAACATCTCTGGAACCAGATGGACTCATGTAAGTATTAGGGGGCTGAGGGGAGCTGCTGCACACAGAAGGTTTTTTATCTTAATGCATAGAATGCATTAAGATTAAAAAAAACTTCTGCCTTTAGAACCACTTTAACACTGACAGGGTGATTAAAATTATCAGCTTTTATTTATTCATATAAAAACTTTATCCCAAAAAGGAAAAAAAAAAAAAAAAAACTTTGTTTTAATTGCTTATATGAGCTGGCTTTTGACTTTAATTTGTTATTGTTTCTAAATCTGCTAATGCATCTAACACTCCCCTCCCTCCCAGACTGACAATTCTGCTGTCTGCTGTGCCTCTTATTCTCATTCCTCCAGAGTCGTGTCTAACTAATACAGGAGGTGTGTTACTGGCCAGATCACCAGGAGAAAACCAGGAGAGGGAAAAAGCCAAAGAAAATAAAACTGATGCAGCCAAAGTAAGCTGCAATATACCTGTAGTACATTTTTGATTCTGGTTTTGAAACCACTTTAAGCTGGGTATACACTATGAATTTTGGCAGGTTACTGTTGGTCTGGTGATCTGTAGCAGACATTTGTGAACACTGGCAAGACCTGCACAGGTTCCAGGATTCACTTGTCAATGTTACGTCTGAGTCAGTATCTTGGTTCACGAGGTAGATGTTCACCCTGAATGATGCCTGAACATAGTTGGCTTCATCCATCTAGAGAGAGAAGCATATTTATCTCGGCAAGAGGTAAAAAATACCTTTAAGTGCTGGATGGTGTCAGAGCTAAACAGGGGTGATGGTGCAACCTTCATCGTTACGTGACAGTTGTTTGGGGTGAACATGTAACCTTTTCCCATGATGCCGATTGGCAGGCCCAAAGGCAAAAGCATTGGCATTTTCAGCAGTTGTGACAAAAGAATGGGTCAACAGGGAGTGCTGAAAAAGTGAGTGGGCCAGAAGATGGGCTTCAAGAAGGAACTACACCCCCCTATGCTTTATAGTCGAAGAAGCTGCCATATTAGTCTCTGTATGATCAGCAGTTGCAATGGTGTTGCATATGTGATTAGTTATGATACCAGCCATTTGAAGGCTGACAGTTCGGGTGAGAGCACAAGCGACTGTTAGTTATTATTTACTGTATGACTGTTTTGGGAATACAACTAAAATAATGGATATAGCTCTGCTTTAAAGAAACAGTTGTAATTTTCTCTACACTTTCACTAAGACATCCCATTTCCCAAACTACACTAACACCCTCTCCACGACCACCACCACCCCCATTCCACAGTGGCTTACTTACCTTAGTTCCCTTGTGTTCAGCCCATCCAGTGAAAATATCTTTGGGTATGAATGGAGCTATATACAAAGTGTAGCGGGTATTTGATTTTAGGGGAGGCATCTGGGTGGTAGTGTAACCCAGATGCATTGATTGTCAGGGAATCTGAGGCCCTTTTTGTGGTTCTTGGAGGACTCTGGTGGTGTGAGGTTCCCTGCGGCCTGCAGGTGGCGTTGTCGCCATGGGCCGGAGTTGAACACTCACCGCAAGACTGCTTCCTTTTTGTCCTTTCCTGGCGCTGGTATGGCAGGGCGGGGAACCGAAGAAAGGGGCGGACACCCTGACCTGGGGGTTCAGAGTCGGAGGAAGCAGCCGCACCCAGGCACCTTCAGCTTGGGTGCTGGCGTTCCGGAATTCCGGGCCCAGGTGCCCTTGACCTAGCCGGAGCGAGAGATGGAGTCCATCTCAGGCACCTTTAGCCTGGGGTGAGGTACTATGGCGGAAGCCTGGAGCTCAGTACCTTTGACTGAGTTCCGCGAGGGTGGAGGAATCCGAGGGGGCCCTAACTCCTTGGGTGCCCGTGTCTGAGACAAGGAGGCCGGTGAGTGGAACTTCTCCGGAGAGTCCAGCGCAGCATTGCTGGTGACGGAGAGGCATCTGGTAACTGTCTTGGACGGATGTCCTTCCCCTGATAGGGGCTACGATAGTGAAGGTAATTCATATTCTGTTCTATATAGTCAGTGGCAATGACTATTCACCACTGGTGATGCTACAGTGGTTAGCTTTATCTAGATGAATTGTGCCTTGGCCTACTCCCCACAAATACTGAAGTGTTACATGGGTCTCAACCTGTCTGTGCTGTATGACTATTTATTGAGAAGAATAAATACGAGTTGGACCTTTTCAGTGTGTGGAACTCTGGTTACTAGGAGCAAAGGGGAGTCAATCCGAGGAGAGGATTGGACTCTGGGACACATACACAAGCCTGATAGTTCTGGCCTTCACCTCTACACCTTGGAGGACATGGGCCATGGTGTATCTCATCCCTCCCCCCAGTGTTAACCCCTAGACGAGACAGACCAGCCGTGAATGAGAAGGGGTGAGGTCGCTACACAAGTCTCCAGTATATGGCCCATTCAAGCCTACGGAGCCTGATGATAGAGTTATGCCTAGTACACACGATCGGTTTTCCCGGCGGTAAAAAGTCCACCGGGAAAACCGAGGGGGAAACCGAGAACCTGCTCGGTAGCTTTTTCCCCCTACACAAGGCCGGGTTTCCTGGCAGGAAAACTGCCATGAGAGCTTTAGTCGGGAAACCCCACCATGTGTATGCTCCACCGGAGTGTTTCCCATAGGAAAACTGCCGGCTTAAAAAACGCCAGGAGTCCTGGCAGGAAAAAAAGAGAACATGTTCTAATTTTTCCCACCGGGATTCCCGGCGGTTTTCCTGTCGGGAAAACTGCGATGCAGCATACACACGGCCAGGATTCCCGGCCAAAAGCTCTCATGGCAGTTTTCCTGCTGGGAAAACCGGTCGTGTGTACGAGGCATAAGGCTAGTGTAGTTTACTTAGCTAAGCCAAGCAGTATAATGTTTTATAAAAAAAAATGACCACAGAAAAAAGCAAAAATGAAACTACTGCAAGAGGAAAATACTCCATCATGGAAAGTCAAGCCACTTTCTGCACCATAATAGGGACTTGCAGGTGTTCTGCTGATTATGTTATTACGCCCAAACACTACCCAGATATAACTTAAATGCACTACTGCTGTTTACCCCTTAAGCTTTTAAGATCCTACAATTGCAGCTTTGCTGTGTGAGTACAACCAAAGCAGTGAGGAAAATCATTGCAGATTTCCCTTTTCCATCACGTATCCACCCCTGTGTTCATCATTACTGTACTTAGTATCTGATTAAACGTTATTACTTTGTGGCTGTTCCGTCAAGAGGCAGCAGTTTGGAGAAATTATTCTTTTGTACGTGGCAAGATGTTTCCCCATTTTTAATGCAGTTGAACACCAGATAACCTTGTTTCGAGTGAAAGGGTTGTAATAAAGTTTGATTTATTTAATATCGCATGAGGCAATTCTCTTGCTCTCTCTTTTTTGCTTGTTCCCCCAATGCCTGGCTCAAAGTGCATTAGTAACATTTGTTGGCATTGTACTTCGGTGTTGGGCAAGATAATACCGCTGTACAGGAAGTGCCGCTGGTTCAGACTGCTTTGTGTTTTTTTTTAAGTGTATAATCCATTTGAGCAGTCAGGTTTTTCTGCTAAGTACTTGCGCTCAGTGCCATCGAGCTGTGCCCCAGTGTGAAGGCTGATGTGATCAGTGTGCAGAGGTCAGACACACAGAGGATGAACCATATGCGATATATTTTTTACTGAAGATATTGTGTTGGAAGCCTTTGAAGTCGTTGGCTTCTTATGCTTTTAAATAAGTCATATTTTAACTCCTAAGGCCGAAACACAAGAAAAGGATATCCTTATATTAAAGCACTTTTTCTACCAAACAACCAAACACACATGTATTTTTTAAAGTTACCGTGCAGTCAAAGCGGGATTTGCTTCTTGCTTATGCAGTTGTGTTCCCACAGTCCACTGATGATCCTTTGCCTATCTGACTCCAGGAAGATACAACTTGTTAGCACACCTGCTTATTATTATCCAGGATTTATATAGCACATGAGGGCAGACAGTACAGTTACAATATAATTCAATACAGGAGGAATCAGAGGGCCCTGCTCGTTACAGCTGACAATCTAAAAAGGGAGGGTCAAGTTATACAAAAGGTAATAACTGTGGGGGATGAGCTGATGGAGAAAATAAAAGTATAGTTGTTAGGTGGAGGCAGGATAGGCTTCCCTGAAGAGAAAAGTTTTCAGGGCTTGCATAGAAGTGGATAGAGTTGGAGACGGTCGGACAGATTGTGGATTGGAAATTCCAAAGGATGGGAGAGGCTCAGGAGAAGTCCTGGAGGTGAGCATGGGAGGAGATAAGAGAACTAGAAAGCAGGAGGTCTTGGGAGGAACAAAGAGAATGCTTTGGTTAGTATTTTGAGACTAGGTTAGTGTTGTAGCTGGGGGCCAAGTTGTGGATGGCTTTGTAAGTTATTGTTAGTATTTTGAATTTAATTTGTTGGGTGAGTGGCAGCCAATGGAGAGATTGGCGGAGAGATGTAGCAGACGCTGAGTGGTTTAGGAGCTTTTTGGTGTCATTGGTTAGGAAGGGGCGTATTTTGGAGATGATGGAGGTTGAGGCAGCAACCTTTGGAAAGTGATTGAATGTGGGTCCGAAAGGAGAGTTCAGAGTCCACAACTACACCTAGCACCCTGGCATCTGGGGATAGGTTGATGGTTGTGCCATTGATCTTGACATAGAAGTCAGGGGAAGGGGCACGTGGGGAGGAAATTTTATGAGCTTGGTTTTGGACAGGTTGAGTTTGAGGAAGTTGTGTGACATCCAGACTAATATGTCGGTTAGTAAGTTAGTGATGCGTGAGGAGTCTAATGTTGTGAATTGAGGGGTAAAGAGATAGATTTGGGTGTCGACAGTGTAGAAATGATATTGATAGTCATGGGAGTCTATCAGCTGACCCAGGGAGGAGGTGTAGATTGAGAATAGAAGAAGTCCAAGAACAGAACCTTGGGGGGACCCCGAAGGAGAAAGGAAGAGGAAATGAGGAAGTAGAATTGTAAGTGACACTAAAGGTGCAGTGGGATAGGTAGGATGAGAGCCAGCGAAGAGAACAGTCACGGAGAGTCGCCGACTCAAAACAATTATGCCAGCCAGTGATGTCAAAACACATGGTTTGTGTGGCTGTAACTGAAGCCAGAGAATGAATATGACAGCTGGGGAACACGAAGAACAGGTCAGTGATGGCAGCCCTATGAATCTTATCAGCTCAGGTTTCCTTTAGCTGGAAGCATATGGCTGTTTTCTTGCAGTAAGTCTTCACAATCTCCATCACCAAGCTTCTAATGCATTCCAAAGTGTGTTAATCCCTGGCTTTCAGCAGTTGAACTGTCCGCGCATCAAGCTTGTCTGGTGCTGGAGAGAGCTTGTCACTGACTGACATTATGCATCACGCACTGATCCATCATACCTGCCATCATGTGACGAGCTAGCCACCTGCCCAGCTACATCAGTGTCACCCAAGTTTAGCTCTAGTGATAAAAGGCTGCTAGACAACTCTGTGCAAAGCTCTGAAAAATAAATCACACTATGGACTAGGTATACAGTACACTATCAACAAGATTCAAACAATCAACAAGTATCTCTGAATGAATTAAATGGAATCACAACTATGCATGCACCATCAATATTTGGCTTCAAGGATACATTTGAAACCCTGATATTTTATTATAACTATATACAGTGTTACTAGAATTAAAATCCTATATTTTCTCAGTAAATTACTTCATGCAATGTAAAACTCATTAGAGAAACTTTTAAACACGCAGACATACTGTACATACAGCAGTCTCCCAACCAGGATATGTGCAGCAGTTTCTTGGGGTTCCTTCAACAGTGAGCAGTGGTGATTTCATCTGCCTGATAGAGCCTACATAATTCCTGGGCCAATGTCACTTGGTAGAGTCACTGAAGTCAGACTAGTGGAACCTCTCCTCTTGTCCCTCAAACAAATAACCACAGGTATCCGTGATCTTCAAAGTGTTGCTAAGCCCACAACAGTAAAATCAGTCTGTATATGCAGTAAATCATGCTTATTATACTCAGCGTCGAACCTAAGGGGTTGTGCATTGTGTAAAAAGGCTGTTTGATCCTGTCTTCTCTGATCCTCCCCTTTTAATATTCCCAATCCACCTGCTGATAGTACATAGCCTTGGGGACACTGCACATGCTCAGTTTGGTGTGTATTGCTAGAGCGTTTTTCTTTTTTTTTTGGGAAGGTGCATGTGATCAGCACAGGGCCAATCAGCACTGTCCAGACAGTGGGTAAGAGGTCATGCAGCCTCATAGGACAGTCAGAAGAGAATGAAAACTTCTCCTACAAGGACACTGATAGAAGTCACAAGACTGCTCTAACTGCTGATGAGAAAGGGTATTTATCAGTTTACATTTAGTAAAATAATTGCACTTCCATGTTGTGTGTACTGTGGGAGACCAGATATAGTGAATGCAGAGTCCTGGGTTTAATAACACTTTAAGTTGTTTGAAGGGATAGCATTCTTATCACTGGCCACGCATGTAAGGGGCATTTTTTTCACTATCCATCAATGTAAGGGCATTTCCTGTGGTAATTTTGATATCAGACTGACCAATCTTTGTAATCTTTTAATATCATTTAGTCCCACCTACTCGCAAACTGCTATGACAAGTGGGCAAAACATATCAGTAATCTAATCAAAGAAGCCTGGACTGAGGTTTGCCAAATTTGGCTCCATTAAGTTGTCAGTATGACAGACACGTTGATTCAATTGAAATGCATACATGGCTCCTACTATTCTCTAGATTAAGGGTCTCCAAACCTTTAAAACAAAGGACCAGTTTACTGACCTTCAGACTTTAGGGGGGGCCGGACTGCGACCAGTGGGAGTAAAAAAAATAGTGTTTAGTGGAAGGAATAGTGCCTCATCTTTGGTGTCAGTGGGAGGAATAGTGCCTGATTGTTGGTATCAGCGGGAAGAATTTCCCCTCGTTATTGGTGTCAGTGGGAGGAATAGTGCCCCATAATTGGTGTCAGAGGGAGGAACAGTGCCCCATCATTGGTGTCAGTAGGAGAAATGGTGTCCCATCATTGGTGTCAGTAGGAGAAATAGTACCCCATCATTGGTGTCCAGTGGGAGCACTAGTGCCCCAAGGGTCAAATAAAGGCAAGTAAAGGGCCGCATCTGACGTGTGGGCCGCAGTTTGGTGACTACTGTCAAACTCCAAACTACAAAAGATGGACGTTCTACACAGTGCAGTGTGTTTGCGATGCAAAAGTGACAAAGATAACTAGTTTCACGTCTTCTGGTCTTGCTCTAGGTTCTCCTCCTTCTGGCAACAATTACATGTCTTTCTCACTGACAAACTAGGTTTCACCATTCTGGCTACTCACAAAGCTCTTTTACGTGGAATTATGAAGGACTTTGTTCCACAATCGTATGCCAAGAGTATGTCTCTATTATTATGTGATGAGGTCATTCAACTAGTTAATATGACCCTGTCTAAGTATAGATTGGTATATGTTGATCACACCTGTTTCCAAAAATTTGAAAAGATCTGGAGGCCCATAGTTGCAGCAACCAACCGCTACTTTCATAATGACCTTGTCTCAATAACATACCTGGTGTTGATGTCTCAGTTTGCTCTGCCATATTGCAGAGAATGTATACCTGTATGTACTATTTGTTTTTATGGATTAAATTACTTCATGATTCTAATGAAGATCTCATGCTGCCATTTCTTTGTTGTTTATACCTGTATGAGGAGGAGGGATTCTATGAATGTGTGTCTGCGTGTGTGTTAGTTTGTCTGTCTTTATCTTCCTAAATTGTATTTAGTCTCAAGATTGAAAAAAAAAACAAATCTATATAATCTTGAAGTTTGAAAACCTACTATTTGAAGACTCCCACACATTTATTTCCTTTAATTCTGTAAGACACATTACCTACAGTGGGGCAAAAAAGTATTTAGTCAGCCACCAATTGTGCAAGTTCTCCCACTTAAAAAGATGAGAGAGGCCTGTAATTGTCATCATAGGTATACCTCAACTATGAGAGACAAAATGTGGAAACAAATCCAGACAATCACATTGTCTGATTTGGAAATATTTTTTTTTGCAAATTATGGTGGAAAATAAGTATTTGGTCACCTACAAACAAGCAAGATTTCTGGCTCTCACAGACCTGTATCTTCTTATTTAAGAGGCTCCTCTGTCCTCCACCAATTACCTGTATTATTGGCACCTGTTTGAACTTGTTATAAGTATAAAAGACACCTGTCCACAACCTCAAACAGTCACACTCCAAACTCCACTATGTTGAAGACCAAAGAGCTGTCGAAGGACACCAGAAACGAAATTGTAGACCTGCACCAGGCTGGGAAGACTGAATCTGCAATAGGCAAGCAGCTTGGTGTGAAGAAATCAACTGTGGGAGCAATAATTAGAAAATGGAAGACATACAAGACCACTGATCATCTCCCTCGATCTGGGGCTCCATGCAAGATCTCACCCCGTGGGGTCAAAATGATCACAAGAACGGTGAGCAAAAATCACAGAACCACACGGGGTGACCTAGTGAATAACCTGCAGAGAGCTGGGACCAACGTAACAAAGACTACCATCAGTAACACACTACGCTGCCAGGGACTCAGATCCTGCAGTGCCAGACGTGTCCCCCTGCTTAAGCCAGTACATGTTGGGGCCCGTCTGAGGTTTGCTAGAGAGCATTTGGATGATCCAGAAGAGGATTGGGAGAATGTCATATGGTCAGATGAAACCAAAGTAGAACTGTTTGGTAGAAACACAAATCGTCGTGTTTGGAGGAGAGAGAATGCTGAGTTGCAACCAAAGAACACCTTATCTACTGTGAAGCATGGGGGTGGCAACATCATGCTTTGGGGCTGTTTCTCTGCAAAGGGAACAGGATGACTGATCCATATACATGAAAGAATGAATGGGGCCATGTATCGTGAGATTTTGAGTGTAAACCTCCTCCCATCAGCAAGGGCATTGAAGATGAAACGTGGCTGGGTCTTTCAGCATGACAATGATCCCAAACACACCGCCCGGGGCAATGAAGGAGTGGCTTCATAAGAAGCATTTCAAGGTCCTGGAGTGGCCTAGCCAGTCTCCAGATCTCAACCCCATAGAAATCCTTTGGAGGGAGTTGAAAATCCGTGTTGCCCAGCGACAGCCCCAAAACATCACTGCTCTAGAGGAGATCTGCATGGAGGAATGGGCCAACATACCAGCAACAGTGTGTGACAACCTTGTGAAGACTTCCAGAAAACGTTTGACCTCTGTCATTCCCAACAAAGGATATATAACAAAGTATTGAGATGAACTTTTGATCTTGACCAAATACTTATTTTCCACCATAATTTGCAAATAAATTATAAAAAAAAAAAAAAAATCAGACAATGTGATTGTCTGGATTTGTTTCCACATTTTGTCTCTCATACTTGAGGTATACCTATGATGACAATTACAGGCCTGTCTCATCTTTTTAAGTGGGAGAACTTGCACAATTGGTGGCTGATTAAATACTTTTTTGCCCCACTGTATACTTTATGAATATTCACTGCTTGCGCCACACATTTCACAGAGCTTGCTGTCTAAACTACAGAAGACACAGTACTCTAATAAAGTAGAAATGCAAAATACATGTCTTTAAAAAAAAAAAAAAATGTACGGAACCTTACTCCCATTGACCACACAGGTATGTGGACACCTATTCTAATGTAAGGGGGCACTTCTCCACTAGGGATGAGCTTCGTGTTCGAGTCGAACATACGTTCGACTCGAACATTGGCTGTTCGATCGTTCGACGAAGATCGAACGATTTGGGCCGTTCGCGCCAAATTCGAGTGACGCGAACGGCCCACAATGCACTACGCCATCGCAGTGTCATCCAGGCGCTGTGATTGGCCAAGCATGCACTGTGACCCCGCATGCTTGGCCAATCACAGCGCCGGCAGCGAGGAGAGCAATGATTGGCCACAGGCAGGATGCCTGTGGCCAATTATTGCTGAGGGTGTTTAGTACACGCCCCACACTATAAAAGGCCGCCAGCACGGCGGCCTAGTGTAGTGTGTTCCGGAGCAGGGATAGAGTAGCATAGGCAGGGACAGTGACTGTTATTTCTTTCTTGCTTAACCTGGATTCCTTTAGTTTAGGGAAAGAGAAGGATAGGTAGGGAGAGTGTCAGTGTGTTTTGTGCTTCTGCTATAGTGTGCTTAAAAAAACATTTTTTCTAGGGACAGAAAACTCTAGGTAGGGACAGTGTCAGTTTCTTTCACTCTGCAAGTCCTTGTTTCCAGGGACCTGTAAGGACAGTGAGTTAATTGTCCTTGTGCTATATTGTGCTTAAAAAAAACATTTATTCTAGGGACAGAAAACTCTAGGTAGGGACAGTGTCAGTTTCTTTCACTCTGCAAGTCCTTGTTTCCAGGGACCTGTAAGGACAGTGAGTTAATTGTCCTTGTGCTATATTGTGATTAAAAAAAACATTTATTCTAGGGACAGAAAACTCTAGGTAGGGACAGTGTCAGTTTCTTTCACTCTGCAAGTCCTTGTTTCCAGGGACCTGTAAGGACAGTGAGTTAATTTTCCTTGTGCTATATTGTGATTAAAAAAAACATTTTTTCTAGGGACAGAAAACTGTAGGTAGGGAGAGTGTTTTTTTTCTTTCACTCTGCAAGTCCTTGTTTCCAGGGACCTGTAAGGACAGTGAGTTAATTGTCCTTGTGCTATATTGTGCTTAAAAAAAACATTTATTCTAGGGACAGAAAACTCTAGGTAGGGACAGTGTCAGTTTCTTTCACTCTGCAAGTCCTTGTTTCCAGGGACCTGTAAGGACAGTGAGTTAATTGTCCTTGTGCTATATTGTGATTAAAAAAAACATTTATTCTAGGGACAGAAAACTCTAGGTAGGGACAGTGTCAGTTTCTTTCACTCTGCAAGTCCTTGTTTCCAGGGACCTGTAAGGACAGTGAGTTAATTTTCCTTGTGCTATATTGTGATTAAAAAAAACATTTTTTCTAGGGACAGAAAACTGTAGGTAGGGAGAGTGTTTTTTTTCTTTCACTCTGCAAGTCCTTGTTTCCAGGGACCTGTAAGGACAGTGAGTTAATTTTACTTGTGCTATATTGTGCTTAAAAAAAACATTTTTTCTAGGGACAGAAAACTGTAGGTAGGGAGAGTGTTTTTTTTCTTTCACTCTGCAAGTCCTTGTTTCCAGGGACCTGTAAGGACAGTGAGTTAATTGTCCTTGTGCTATATTGTGCTTAAAAAAAACATTTATTCTAGGGACAGAAAACTCTAGGTAGGGACAGTGTCAGTTTCTTTCACTCTGCAAGTCCTTGTTTCCAGGGACCTGTAAGGACAGTGAGTTAATTTTCCTTGTGCTATATTGTGATTAAAAAAAACATTTTTTCTAGGGACAGAAAACTGTAGGTAGGGAGAGTGTCAGTTTCTTTCACTCTGCAAGTCCTTGTTTCCAGGGACCTGTAAGGACAGTGAGTTAATTTTCCTTGTGCTATATTGTGATTAAAAAAAACATTTATTCTAGGGACAGAAAACTCTAGGTAGGGACAGTGTCAGTTTCTTTCACTCTGCAAGTCCTTGTTTCCAGGGACCTGTAAGGACAGTGAGTTAATTTTCCTTGTGCTATATTGTGATTAAAAAAAACATTTTTTCTAGGGACAGAAAACTGTAGGTAGGGAGAGTGTTTTTTTTCTTTCACTCTGCAAGTCCTTGTTTCCAGGGACCTGTAAGGACAGTGAGTTAATTTTACTTGTGCTATATTGTGCTTAAAAAAAACATTTTTTCTAGGGACAGAAAACTGTAGGTAGGGAGAGTGTTTTTTTTCTTTCACTCTGCAAGTCCTTGTTTCCAGGGACCTGTAAGGACAGTGAGTTAATTGTCCTTGTGCTATATTGTGCTTAAAAAAAACATTTATTCTAGGGACAGAAAACTCTAGGTAGGGACAGTGTCAGTTTCTTTCACTCTGCAAGTCCTTGTTTCCAGGGACCTGTAAGGACAGTGAGTTAATTGTCCTTGTGCTATATTGTGATTAAAAAAAACATTTATTCTAGGGACAGAAAACTCTAGGTAGGGACAGTGTCAGTTTCTTTCACTCTGCAAGTCCTTGTTTCCAGGGACCTGTAAGGACAGTGAGTTAATTTTCCTTGTGCTATATTGTGATTAAAAAAAACATTTATTCTAGGGACAGAAAACTCTAGGTAGGGACAGTGTCAGTTTCTTTCACTCTGCAAGTCCTTGTTTCCAGGGACCTGTAAGGACAGTGAGTTAATTTTCCTTGTGCTATATTGTGATTAAAAAAAACATTTATTCTAGGGACAGAAAACTCTAGGTAGGGACAGTGTCAGTTTCTTTCACTCTGCAAGTCCTTGTTTCCAGGGACCTGTAAGGACAGTGAGTTAATTTTCCTTGTGCTATATTGTGATTAAAAAAAACATTTTTTCTAGGGACAGAAAACTGTAGGTAGGGAGAGTGTTTTTTTTCTTTCACTCTGCAAGTCCTTGTTTCCAGGGACCTGTAAGGACAGTGAGTTAATTTTACTTGTGCTATATTGTGCTTAAAAAAAACATTTTTTCTAGGGACAGAAAACTGTAGGTAGGGAGAGTGTTTTTTTTCTTTCACTCTGCAAGTCCTTGTTTCCAGGGACCTGTAAGGACAGTGAGTTAATTTTCCTTGTGCTATATTGTGATTAAAAAAAACATTTTTTCTAGGGACAGAAAACTGTAGGTAGGGAGAGTGTTTTTTTTCTTTCACTCTGCAAGTCCTTGTTTCCAGGGACCTGTAAGGACAGTGAGTTAATTTTACTTGTGCTATATTGTGCTTAAAAAAAACATTTTTTCTAGGGACAGAAAACTGTAGGTAGGGAGAGTGTTTTTTTTCTTTCACTCTGCAAGTCCTTGTTTCCAGGGACCTGTAAGGACAGTGAGTTAATTGTCCTTGTGCTATATTGTGCTTAAAAAAAACATTTATTCTAGGGACAGAAAACTCTAGGTAGGGACAGTGTCAGTTTCTTTCACTCTGCAAGTCCTTGTTTCCAGGGACCTGTAAGGACAGTGAGTTAATTGTCCTTGTGCTATATTGTGATTAAAAAAAACATTTATTCTAGGGACAGAAAACTCTAGGTAGGGACAGTGTCAGTTTCTTTCACTCTGCAAGTCCTTGTTTCCAGGGACCTGTAAGGACAGTGAGTTAATTTTCCTTGTGCTATATTGTGATTAAAAAAAACATTTATTCTAGGGACAGAAAACTCTAGGTAGGGACAGTGTCAGTTTCTTTCACTCTGCAAGTCCTTGTTTCCAGGGACCTGTAAGGACAGTGAGTTAATTTTCCTTGTGCTATATTGTGATTAAAAAAAACATTTTTTCTAGGGACAGAAAACTGTAGGTAGGGAGAGTGTTTTTTTTCTTTCACTCTGCAAGTCCTTGTTTCCAGGGACCTGTAAGGACAGTGAGTTAATTTTACTTGTGCTATATTGTGCTTAAAAAAAACATTTTTTCTAGGGACAGAAAACTGTAGGTAGGGAGAGTGTTTTTTTTCTTTCACTCTGCAAGTCCTTGTTTCCAGGGACCTGTAAGGACAGTGAGTTAATTGTCCTTGTGCTATATTGTGCTTAAAAAAAACATTTATTCTAGGGACAGAAAACTCTAGGTAGGGACAGTGTCAGTTTCTTTCACTCTGCAAGTCCTTGTTTCCAGGGACCTGTAAGGACAGTGAGTTAATTTTCCTTGTGCTATATTGTGATTAAAAAAAACATTTATTCTAGGGACAGAAAACTCTAGGTAGGGACAGTGTCAGTTTCTTTCACTCTGCAAGTCCTTGTTTCCAGGGACCTGTAAGGACAGTGAGTTAATTTTCCTTGTGCTATATTGTGATTAAAAAAACCATTTTTTCTAGGGACAGAAAACTGTAGGTAGGGAGAGTGTTTTTTTTCTTTCACTCTGCAAGTCCTTGTTTCCAGGGACCTGTAAGGACAGTGAGTTAATTTTACTTGTGCTATATTGTGCTTAAAAAAAACATTTTTTCTAGGGACAGAAAACTGTAGGTAGGGAGAGTGTTTTTTTTCTTTCACTCTGCAAGTCCTTGTTTCCAGGGACCTGTAAGGACAGTGAGTTAATTGTCCTTGTGCTATATTGTGCTTAAAAAAAACATTTATTCTAGGGACAGAAAACTCTAGGTAGGGACAGTGTCAGTTTCTTTCACTCTGCAAGTCCTTGTTTCCAGGGACCTGTAAGGACAGTGAGTTAATTGTCCTTGTGCTATATTGTGATTAAAAAAAACATTTATTCTAGGGACAGAAAACTCTAGGTAGGGACAGTGTCAGTTTCTTTCACTCTGCAAGTCCTTGTTTCCAGGGACCTGTAAGGACAGTGAGTTAATTTTCCTTGTGCTATATTGTGATTAAAAAAAACATTTTTTCTAGGGACAGAAAACTGTAGGTAGGGAGAGTGTTTTTTTTCTTTCACTCTGCAAGTCCTTGTTTCCAGGGACCTGTAAGGACAGTGAGTTAATTGTCCTTGTGCTATATTGTGCTTAAAAAAAACATTTATTCTAGGGACAGAAAACTCTAGGTAGGGACAGTGTCAGTTTCTTTCACTCTGCAAGTCCTTGTTTCCAGGGACCTGTAAGGACAGTGAGTTAATTGTCCTTGTGCTATATTGTGATTAAAAAAAACATTTATTCTAGGGACAGAAAACTCTAGGTAGGGACAGTGTCAGTTTCTTTCACTCTGCAAGTCCTTGTTTCCAGGGACCTGTAAGGACAGTGAGTTAATTTTCCTTGTGCTATATTGTGATTAAAAAAAACATTTATTCTAGGGACAGAAAACTCTAGGTAGGGACAGTGTCAGTTTCTTTCACTCTGCAAGTCCTTGTTTCCAGGGACCTGTAAGGACAGTGAGTTAATTTTCCTTGTGCTATATTGTGATTAAAAAAAACATTTTTTCTAGGGACAGAAAACTGTAGGTAGGGAGAGTGTTTTTTTTCTTTCACTCTGCAAGTCCTTGTTTCCAGGGACCTGTAAGGACAGTGAGTTAATTTTACTTGTGCTATATTGTGCTTAAAAAAAACATTTTTTCTAGGGACAGAAAACTGTAGGTAGGGAGAGTGTTTTTTTTCTTTCACTCTGCAAGTCCTTGTTTCCAGGGACCTGTAAGGACAGTGAGTTAATTGTCCTTGTGCTATATTGTGCTTAAAAAAAACATTTATTCTAGGGACAGAAAACTCTAGGTAGGGACAGTGTCAGTTTCTTTCACTCTGCAAGTCCTTGTTTCCAGGGACCTGTAAGGACAGTGAGTTAATTTTCCTTGTGCTATATTGTGATTAAAAAAAACATTTATTCTAGGGACAGAAAACTCTAGGTAGGGACAGTGTCAGTTTCTTTCACTCTGCAAGTCCTTGTTTCCAGGGACCTGTAAGGACAGTGAGTTAATTTTCCTTGTGCTATATTGTGATTAAAAAAAACATTTTTTCTAGGGACAGAAAACTGTAGGTAGGGAGAGTGTTTTTTTTCTTTCACTCTGCAAGTCCTTGTTTCCAGGGACCTGTAAGGACAGTGAGTTAATTTTACTTGTGCTATATTGTGCTTAAAAAAAACATTTTTTCTAGGGACAGAAAACTGTAGGTAGGGAGAGTGTTTTTTTTCTTTCACTCTGCAAGTCCTTGTTTCCAGGGACCTGTAAGGACAGTGAGTTAATTGTCCTTGTGCTATATTGTGCTTAAAAAAAACATTTATTCTAGGGACAGAAAACTCTAGGTAGGGACAGTGTCAGTTTCTTTCACTCTGCAAGTCCTTGTTTCCAGGGACCTGTAAGGACAGTGAGTTAATTGTCCTTGTGCTATATTGTGATTAAAAAAAACATTTATTCTAGGGACAGAAAACTCTAGGTAGGGACAGTGTCAGTTTCTTTCACTCTGCAAGTCCTTGTTTCCAGGGACCTGTAAGGACAGTGAGTTAATTTTCCTTGTGCTATATTGTGATTAAAAAAAACATTTTTTCTAGGGACAGAAAACTGTAGGTAGGGAGAGTGTTTTTTTTCTTTCACTCTGCAAGTCCTTGTTTCCAGGGACCTGTAAGGACAGTGAGTTAATTTTACTTGTGCTATATTGTGCTTAAAAAAAACATTTTTTCTAGGGACAGAAAACTGTAGGTAGGGAGAGTGTTTTTTTTCTTTCACTCTGCAAGTCCTTGTTTCCAGGGACCTGTAAGGACAGTGAGTTAATTGTCCTTGTGCTATATTGTGCTTAAAAAAAACATTTATTCTAGGGACAGAAAACTCTAGGTAGGGACAGTGTCAGTTTCTTTCACTCAGCAAGTCCTTGTTTCCAGGGACCTGTAAGGACAGTGAGTTAATTGTCCTTGTGCTATATTGTGATTAAAAAAAACATTTATTCTAGGGACAGAAAACTCTAGGTAGGGACAGTGTCAGTTTCTTTCACTCTGCAAGTCCTTGTTTCCAGGGACCTGTAAGGACAGTGAGTTAATTTTCCTTGTGCTATATTGTGATTAAAAAAAACATTTTTTCTAGGGACAGAAAACTGTAGGTAGGGAGAGTGTTTTTTTTCTTTCACTCTGCAAGTCCTTGTTTCCAGGGACCTGTAAGGACAGTGAGTTAATTTTCCTTGTGCTATATTGTGATTAAAAAAAACATTTTTTCTAGGGACAGAAAACTGTAGGTAGGGAGAGTGTTTTTTTTCTTTCACTCTGCAAGTCCTTGTTTCCAGGGACCTGTAAGGACAGTGAGTTAATTTTACTTGTGCTATATTGTGCTTAAAAAAAACATTTTTTCTAGGGACAGAAAACTGTAGGTAGGGAGAGTGTTTTTTTTCTTTCACTCTGCAAGTCCTTGTTTCCAGGGACCTGTAAGGACAGTGAGTTAATTGTCCTTGTGCTATATTGTGCTTAAAAAAAACATTTATTCTAGGGACAGAAAACTCTAGGTAGGGACAGTGTCAGTTTCTTTCACTCTGCAAGTCCTTGTTTCCAGGGACCTGTAAGGACAGTGAGTTAATTGTCCTTGTGCTATATTGTGATTAAAAAAAACATTTATTCTAGGGACAGAAAACTCTAGGTAGGGACAGTGTCAGTTTCTTTCACTCTGCAAGTCCTTGTTTCCAGGGACCTGTAAGGACAGTGAGTTAATTTTCCTTGTGCTATATTGTGATTAAAAAAAACATTTATTCTAGGGACAGAAAACTCTAGGTAGGGACAGTGTCAGTTTCTTTCACTCTGCAAGTCCTTGTTTCCAGGGACCTGTAAGGACAGTGAGTTAATTTTCCTTGTGCTATATTGTGATTAAAAAAAACATTTTTTCTAGGGACAGAAAACTGTAGGTAGGGAGAGTGTTTTTTTTCTTTCACTCTGCAAGTCCTTGTTTCCAGGGACCTGTAAGGACAGTGAGTTAATTTTACTTGTGCTATATTGTGCTTAAAAAAAACATTTTTTCTAGGGACAGAAAACTGTAGGTAGGGAGAGTGTTTTTTTTCTTTCACTCTGCAAGTCCTTGTTTCCAGGGACCTGTAAGGACAGTGAGTTAATTGTCCTTGTGCTATATTGTGCTTAAAAAAAACATTTATTCTAGGGACAGAAAACTCTAGGTAGGGACAGTGTCAGTTTCTTTCACTCTGCAAGTCCTTGTTTCCAGGGACCTGTAAGGACAGTGAGTTAATTTTCCTTGTACTATATTGTGATTAAAAAAAACATTTATTCTAGGGACAGAAAACTCTAGGTAGGGACAGTGTCAGTTTCTTTCACTCTGCAAGTCCTTGTTTCCAGGGACCTGTAAGGACAGTGAGTTAATTTTCCTTGTGCTATATTGTGATTAAAAAAAACATTTTTTCTAGGGACAGAAAACTGTAGGTAGGGAGAGTGTTTTTTTTCTTTCACTCTGCAAGTCCTTGTTTCCAGGGACCTGTAAGGACAGTGAGTTAATTTTACTTGTGCTATATTGTGCTTAAAAAAAACATTTTTTCTAGGGACAGAAAACTGTAGGTAGGGAGAGTGTTTTTTTTCTTTCACTCTGCAAGTCCTTGTTTCCAGGGACCTGTAAGGACAGTGAGTTAATTGTCCTTGTGCTATATTGTGCTTAAAAAAAACATTTATTCTAGGGACAGAAAACTCTAGGTAGGGACAGTGTCAGTTTCTTTCACTCTGCAAGTCCTTGTTTCCAGGGACCTGTAAGGACGTGAGTTAATTGTCCTTGTGCTATATTGTGATTAAAAAAAACATTTATTCTAGGGACAGAAAACTCTAGGTAGGGACAGTGTCAGTTTCTTTCACTCTGCAAGTCCTTGTTTCCAGGGACCTGTAAGGACAGTGAGTTAATTTTCCTTGTGCTATATTGTGATTAAAAAAAACATTTTTTCTAGGGACAGAAAACTGTAGGTAGGGAGAGTGTTTTTTTTCTTTCACTCTGCAAGTCCTTGTTTCCAGGGACCTGTAAGGACAGTGAGTTAATTGTCCTTGTGCTATATTGTGCTTAAAAAAAACATTTATTCTAGGGACAGAAAACTCTAGGTAGGGACAGTGTCAGTTTCTTTCACTCTGCAAGTCCTTGTTTCCAGGGACCTGTAAGGACAGTGAGTTAATTGTCCTTGTGCTATATTGTGATTAAAAAAAACATTTATTCTAGGGACAGAAAACTCTAGGTAGGGACAGTGTCAGTTTCTTTCACTCTGCAAGTCCTTGTTTCCAGGGACCTGTAAGGACAGTGAGTTAATTTTCCTTGTGCTATATTGTGATTAAAAAAAACATTTATTCTAGGGACAGAAAACTCTAGGTAGGGACAGTGTCAGTTTCTTTCACTCTGCAAGTCCTTGTTTCCAGGGACCTGTAAGGACAGTGAGTTAATTTTCCTTGTGCTATATTGTGATTAAAAAAAACATTTTTTCTAGGGACAGAAAACTGTAGGTAGGGAGAGTGTTTTTTTTCTTTCACTCTGCAAGTCCTTGTTTCCAGGGACCTGTAAGGACAGTGAGTTAATTTTACTTGTGCTATATTGTGCTTAAAAAAAACATTTTTTCTAGGGACAGAAAACTGTAGGTAGGGAGAGTGTTTTTTTTCTTTCACTCTGCAAGTCCTTGTTTCCAGGGACCTGTAAGGACAGTGAGTTAATTGTCCTTGTGCTATATTGTGCTTAAAAAAAACATTTATTCTAGGGACAGAAAACTCTAGGTAGGGACAGTGTCAGTTTCTTTCACTCTGCAAGTCCTTGTTTCCAGGGA
The DNA here is from genome assembly GCA_029206835.1 of Rana muscosa. Lineage (NCBI taxonomy): Eukaryota > Metazoa > Chordata > Amphibia > Anura > Ranidae > Rana > Rana muscosa. Next base: position 112,807,317 of record CM055118.1, read on the forward strand.
CCTGTAAGGACAGTGAGTTAATTTTCCTTGTGCTATATTGTGATTAAAAAAAACATTTATTCTAGGGACAGAAAACTCTAGGTAGGGACAGTGTCAGTTTCTTTCACTCTGCAAGTCCTTGTTTCCAGGGACCTGTAAGGACAGTGAGTTAATTTTCCTTGTGCTATATTGTGATTAAAAAAAACATTTTTTCTAGGGACAGAAAACTGTAGGTAGGGAGAGTGTTTTTTTTCTTTCACTCTGCAAGTCCTTGTTTCCAGGGACCTGTAAGGACAGTGAGTTAATTTTACTTGTGCTATATTGTGCTTAAAAAAAACATTTTTTCTAGGGACAGAAAACTGTAGGTAGGGAGAGTGTTTTTTTTCTTTCACTCTGCAAGTCCTTGTTTCCAGGGACCTGTAAGGACAGTGAGTTAATTGTCCTTGTGCTATATTGTGCTTAAAAAAAACATTTATTCTAGGGACAGAAAACTCTAGGTAGGGACAGTGTCAGTTTCTTTCACTCTGCAAGTCCTTGTTTCCAGGGACCTGTAAGGACAGTGAGTTAATTGTCCTTGTGCTATATTGTGATTAAAAAAAACATTTATTCTAGGGACAGAAAACTCTAGGTAGGGACAGTGTCAGTTTCTTTCACTCTGCAAGTCCTTGTTTCCAGGGACCTGTAAGGACAGTGAGTTAATTTTCCTTGTGCTATATTGTGATTAAAAAAAACATTTTTTCTAGGGACAGAAAACTGTAGGTAGGGAGAGTGTTTTTTTTCTTTCACTCTGCAAGTCCTTGTTTCCAGGGACCTGTAAGGACAGTGAGTTAATTTTACTTGTGCTATATTGTGCTTAAAAAAAACATTTTTTCTAGGGACAGAAAACTGTAGGTAGGGAGAGTGTTTTTTTTCTTTCACTCTGCAAGTCCTTGTTTCCAGGGACCTGTAAGGACAGTGAGTTAATTGTCCTTGTGCTATATTGTGCTTAAAAAAAACATTTATTCTAGGGACAGAAAACTCTAGGTAGGGACAGTGTCAGTTTCTTTCACTCAGCAAGTCCTTGTTTCCAGGGACCTGTAAGGACAGTGAGTTAATTGTCCTTGTGCTATATTGTGATTAAAAAAAACATTTATTCTAGGGACAGAAAACTCTAGGTAGGGACAGTGTCAGTTTCTTTCACTCTGCAAGTCCTTGTTTCCAGGGACCTGTAAGGACAGTGAGTTAATTTTCCTTGTGCTATATTGTGATTAAAAAAAACATTTTTTCTAGGGACAGAAAACTGTAGGTAGGGAGAGTGTTTTTTTTCTTTCACTCTGCAAGTCCTTGTTTCCAGGGACCTGTAAGGACAGTGAGTTAATTTTCCTTGTGCTATATTGTGATTAAAAAAAACATTTTTTCTAGGGACAGAAAACTGTAGGTAGGGAGAGTGTTTTTTTTCTTTCACTCTGCAAGTCCTTGTTTCCAGGGACCTGTAAGGACAGTGAGTTAATTTTACTTGTGCTATATTGTGCTTAAAAAAAACATTTTTTCTAGGGACAGAAAACTGTAGGTAGGGAGAGTGTTTTTTTTCTTTCACTCTGCAAGTCCTTGTTTCCAGGGACCTGTAAGAACAGTGAGTTAATTGTCCTTGTGCTATATTGTGCTTAAAAAAAACATTTATTCTAGGGACAGAAAACTCTAGGTAGGGACAGTGTCAGTTTCTTTCACTCTGCAAGTCCTTGTTTCCAGGGACCTGTAAGGACAGTGAGTTAATTTTCCTTGTGCTATATTGTGATTAAAAAAAACATTTTTTCTAGGGACAGAAAACTGTAGGTAGGGAGAGTGTTTTTTTTCTTTCACTCTGCAAGTCCTTGTTTCCAGGGACCTGTAAGGACAGTGAGTTAATTTTACTTGTGCTATATTGTGCTTAAAAAAAACATTTTTTCTAGGGACAGAAAACTGTAGGTAGGGAGAGTGTTTTTTTTCTTTCACTCTGCAAGTCCTTGTTTCCAGGGACCTGTAAGGACAGTGAGTTAATTTTACTTGTGCTATATTGTGCTTAAAAAAAACATTTATTCTAGGGACAGAAAACTCTAGGTAGGGACAGTGTCAGTTTCTTTCACTGTGAAAGTCCTTGTTTCAAGGGACAGAGAAGGACACCTCAAGGTAGCCCTTATTGCTTTTTTCCCATCTCCCTGCAGGCCATCTATTAGAATGTCTGGAAGGCAAACAAGGAGAGGCAGACAGTCAGGAGGCAATAAAAGAGGGCAAGCAGGCTCTGTGTCTGGGGGCAACAGTGCTGGTCGTGGACGCGGTGCATTGTCATCAGCACATGGCCATGGGACACGCTTGTCCTTCTTTTCGGCAGCTGGACATGTTGAGCCACATCATGCCGAAGACTTGGTAGAGTGGATGACCAAGCCCTCCTCCTCCTCCTCCTCCTCTCTCACCCAGGCTCAGGGTACTGGAAAAGCAGCTGCCAAAGCGTCGTCTTCCCTGGTATCAATGTCAGACAAATCATCAGTCACTCCTTCCCTAGACCCACCATGTCCTCCTCCTGAGGAGTCCCCCGAACTGTTTCAGCACAGTGTTGGGTACATGCTCCAGGAGGATGCCCAGCGTTTCGAAGGGTCTGATGATGAAACCCAGCTAGAGGAAGGCAGTAGCGTGAGAGCAGACAGAGGGGATGCTCAAGAAGGACACCAATCTGGCAGTCATGTTCCAGCAGCTGCAGCATACTGCCAGATTGGCTCCAGTGATGAGGAGGGAGGGGATGATGAGGTCAATGACTCCACGTGGGTGCCTAATAGGAGAGAGGAGGAGGAGGAGGATGAGGAGGAGGCACATCTCCAACGAGGCAGGATGCCCTTTGGTGGCCAGCGTAAGGGCAGTACACCGACGGAATCACACCGCAGAGCTCCGCCTGTGCAGGGCGCTGCCTCTGCCCGTCATTCAAAAAGTTCTTTGGTGTGGGCCTTTTTTGAGGCTAGTGCATCAGATCGCACAGCTGCTGTTTGCAACATATGTCTCAAGCGTATATCGCGTGGCCAAAACATCAGCCGCTTGGGTACCACATGCCTGACCAGACATATGTTGACCTGCCATGCAGCTCGTTGGCAAGCCTACCTCAAAGACCCACACCAAAGAACAAAGCGGACCTCTCCTTGCACCGCATCAGCTGGGATCTCCAACCCCACTATAACTTCAGTCCTCTCTGAAACATGCACTGAGAGGAATGAAGGTGTAGAATTAGGTGTGTCACAGCCAAGTACTTGCGCCCACTCTGCTAGCAGTACACCGACGTCCGATTCTAGCAGGCAAATTTCCCTGCCCCAGCTGCTGGACCGTCGAAAGAAGTTCACTCCCAGCCATCCACATGCCCAGCGGTTGAATGCTAGCTTGGCTAAATTGCTAGCGCTTCAACTGCTGCCTTTTCAGTTGGTAGACTCGGCCCCCTTCCGTGAGTTTGTGCAATGTGCGGTTCCTCAGTGGCAGGTTCCCAAACGCCACTTTTTCTCACGGAAGGCTATTCCGGCTCTCTACCGGCATGTGGAAGGCAATGTCTTGGCCTCGCTGGACAGGGCGGTCAGCGGTAAGGTGCATATTACCGCTGACTCATGGTCCAGCAGGCATGGACAGGGACGTTACCTTTCTTTCACGGCCCATTGGGTCACTCTTTTGGCAGCTGGGAAGGATTCAGGACAAGGTGCAGTAGTGTTGGAGGTTGTCCCACCGCCACGCCTCCAAAATGCTACTACTGGTTGTGACACACCTCTCTCCTCCACCCCCTCCTCTTCTTCTTCCTCCATGGCCTCTTCCTGTGGTTTGTCCTATGAACCAGCGGTGCTCCGTAGCCGTTCACGGGGCTACGCAAGTACGCAGGCAAAAAGATGCCATGCCGTGCTTGCGCTGGTGTGTTTGGGGGACAGAAGCCACACTGGGGCAGAGGTCCTGTCTGCTCTGCAGGGCCAGGCCGAGAGGTGGTTGACGCCACGCCAGCTTAAGCCAGGAATGGTGGTTTGCGACAATGGCACCAACCTCCTCTCCGCCCTCCGACAGGGACAACTGACCCATGTGCCCTGTGTGGCTCACGTCCTTAACCTGGTGGTGCAGCGCTTCTTGGGCAGGTACCCGGGCTTACAGGATGTCCTGAGGCAGGCCAGGAAAGTCTGTGTGCATTTCCGCAGATCTTATAATGCCAGTGCTCGCCTGGCTGAGCTGCAAAAGGAGTTGAACCTGCCCAAGAACCGCCTTATATGTGACATGCCCACCAGGTGGAACTCAACGTTGGCCATGCTGCAGCGGCTGCACACGCAGCAGAGGGCCATCAATGAGTACCTGTGCGACTACGGCACCAGGACAGGGTCAGGGGAGCTTGGTTTTTTTTCTCCACGCCAGTGGGGCATGATCAGGGATGCATGCACTGTCCTGGCACCATTTGAGGAGGCCACGAGGATGGTGAGCAGTGACAGTGCATGCATCAGTGACACTGTACCTCTTGTCCACCTGTTGGAGCACACGCTGCGTGGAATAATGGACAGGGCACTTGAGGCAGAACAGAGGCAGGAAGAGGAGGACTTCCTTGCCTCTCAAGGCCCCCTTTACCCAGACAGTGTTCCTTCTGTCCCACCCATCGCACAGGAAGAGGAGGAGGAGGAGGAGGAGGAGGATTGTGTCAGCATGGAGGTGGAGGCTGGCACTCAGCATCATCAGCAGCAGTCTTTTAGGGATGATTTACAGTCCCAAGAAACCAGTGGACTTGTACGTGGCTGGGAGGAGGTGGCTGCGGATCATGTCGTCCTTAGTGACCCAGAGGACTCCGGAGCGAATGCCTCAGCAAACCTACGCTGCATGGCCTCCCTGATCCTGCAAAGTCTGCGGAAGGATCCTCGTATTCTTCGGATCAAGGAGAGGGACCATTACTGGCTGGCCACTCTCCTTGATCCACGGTACAAGGGTAAGGTTGCGGACCTTATGTTACCGTCGCAGAGGGAGCAGAGGATGAGACAACTCCGGGAGGCCTTGCAGAAAGGTCTGTGCAACGCGTTCCCAGAGACTGGGAGGTTGCAAACTCCTGGTCCTGGACAACGAGTTGCTGAGGCTTCGGCCAGTCAAAGAAGGAGCGGTGGGGAAGGTGGCCGTCTGACCGATGCGTTCAGACAATTCTTTAGTCCGCAGCCCCAAAGTATGATCGGTTCCAGCAACCATCGCCAGCGTCTGATAAACATGGTGCAGGAATATCTAGGGGCAAGGTCAGACTTGGACACCTTCCCCACCGAAAATCCTCTGGCTTACTGGGTCTTGAGGATGGATCACTGGCCAGAGCTTGCACAGTATGCAATTGAGCTACTGGCCTGTCCTGCATCCAGCGTTCTTTCGGAACGCACATTCAGTGCTGCTGGAGGATTTGTCACGGATCACAGGGTGCGCCTGTCCACCGACTCGGTTGATCGACTGACTTTCATCAAGATGAACCAGTCTTGGATCACCACCAGCTACCACACACCTGATGCTGATATAACAGACTAATTGATTTTAAAATGTCACATCCCTTCAAGACTGATGCTGATGCTGAGTGCCTGTGCTGTTATGTTGACTGGCTATCCTCCTCCTCCGAGTCCTCAATGATACGATTGATGATGATAGCTTGGAAGATCATTTTTGTTTATGGGTGCCGCCACCAGTGCCTAACGCCCAATTTTTCAGCCCCTGTTTAACAGGGGCGTGTAATTACAATTTTTGAAGCAATACTTTGCAACAGGGCTCATTGCTGTGCTCCAAGTACAGTATCTGTGAGGAGTTGCAGTGTTGTGCCACCAGTGCCTAAGGCCCAATTTTTCAGCCCCTGTTCAACAGGGGCATGTAATTACAATTCTTGATCTAATAATTCACAGCAGGGCCCATTGCTGCACCCACCAAGAGTAACTGTCAGGGCTTACAGTGTTGTGGCACCAGCACCACCATCAAAGGCCCAATTTTTACTACCACTGTTCAACAATTATATGTAATTAAAATTCCTGATATAATAGTTGACAGCAGGGCGTTCCAGCACCAACCAAGAGTAACTGTGAGTGCTTACAGTGTTGTGCCAACACCAACAACTAAGGGGCCTATTTCTGCAGAGTATATACGGCAGGTCCCTACTTTCAAACATCCAACTTACAAACGACTCCTACTTGCAAACGCAAGAAGACAACAGGAAGTGAGAGGAAATCTACCACTAGGAAGGAAAATTCTCTCCTGTAAGAATAAATATGGGAGAAAGGTGTCTCCTCTGTACTGATGCTTTATCAGCAATCCTTGTTTCAAGAAAAACACCACATTTCAAAAACAGTTGTCATTAGGACGGAAAGTGAGGTGAAATGTTCTGAACAGGGGCACAGACAGCAAAACAAATGTTACAGGGGTGATAACCCTTACCTATGTTTTCCAAAAAGTTTAAAAATAGATTTTTGGTCTGGAGCTACACTTCAACAATGTACCTGTTCAAAATTACAAACAGATTCTACATAAGAACAAACCTACAGTCCCTGTCTTGTATGCACCGCCTGTATACGGCTGTTCAGAGTATATAGGGCCTTTTTTATTTTATGTGCGGGGTTCCCCTTAATATCCATACAAGACCCAAAGGGGCTGGTAATGGGCTGGGGTAGGGGGGGGTCATGGGGTAGCTATGCCATTTTTCTTAAAGATTTTCATCCATATTACCGGGACCAGACATTACATTAAAGCCGCAAGCAGTTTTAAATGGCTTTTTTTTCCTTTAGAAGTGTCATTTTGTGCAGGGACAGTTCTAAACACGGGAAACACGTGGCACTTCACAGGCATACTTTAGACACCCCCCAGGTACGATATTTAAAGGAATATTTGACTTTTTTTTTTCACTTTATGCATCATTAAAATGACTGCTCCCGGAAAACGACCGTTTTTAAAACTTATTTTTGCATTGATACATGTCCCCTGGTGCAGAACCCGGGTTCCCAAACCCTTTTTAGGACAATAACATGCATAATAGTTTTTATAATTAGCACTTTAGAATTCGAACGTTCGCATCCATTGTATTTAATAGGGTTCTAATGTTCGTTCGAACTTTCGGTCCGTTCGCGGGTTCTGGTGCGAACCGAACCCGGGGGTGTTCGGCTCATCACTATTCTCCACTGATCATCAATGTTACACTAACCAAGGCATTTCTCTACCAAACTCCTGTACTCTTTGCTGGTTCACATCTTACTGCACCTTCAGTGTTAATAACTCCTACTCTCCTCTTCCTATTGGGGTCCCCCAAGGTTCTGTTCTTAGACCTCTTATTCTTTATCTACATCTCTTCCCGGCTAATGACCTTCCACATCTTCCAATACTATTTCTATGCTGATGACACCTACATTTGTCTTTCTACCCCTCTGCTCTCCCCATCAATTTCCTAACGCATCACTAATTTACTAACAGACTTGTCAGTATGTATGTCACACCTCTTCCTTAAACTCAGTCTATCCGAAACTGAGCACTGAGCTTTCCCGACTTCTCTGTCAAGATTGATGGCACACCTATCAGTCCGTCCCCGCATGCCAGGGTGTAATCCTGGATTCTCTCCTTTCTGCTCACATCCAATCACTTTCCAAATCCTACTGCCTCAACCTCCATAACAAAATATGCCCCTTCCTAACCAACGACACCACAAAACTTCTACTTTCCTCCTAATTGGCTATCCCCACTTCAGTCCTCCATGAATGCTGCTGCCAGACTCATCCACCTGCTGTAACCCTTTTCTGCCAATTTCTCCATTGGCTTCTCACCCAACGAATAAAATTCAAAATACTAACAACCACCTACAAAGCCATCCACAACTCTGCCCCCAGTTATATCTCTAATATTGTCTCAAAATACCAACTTCGTTCCTCCTAAGACCTCCTGCACTCCAGCTCATTTGTCACCTCCTCCTATGCTCAATGACTTCTCCATACTCTGGAACTCCTTACACTAATTTCTCCAACCATCTTCTACTCTATCCACCTTTAGTCTATCCCTGAAAACCCATCTCTTTAGAGAAGCTTTTCCTGCCTCTATCTAATTACTGAAGTTACTTTCTCCATCAGCTCATACCCCACAGTTATTACTTGTATGACTTAACCCCACTTTTTTAGATCGTAAACTTTAATGAGCAAGGCTCCCTGATTCCTCTTGTATTGGATCATATTGTAACTGCACTGTCTGCCTTCATTTTGTAAAGTGCTGTGCAAACAGTTGATTCTATATAAATCCTGTATATTACTAATAATACTATTTTAACTGCCTGTGTTATTTTCTGGAAAATATTACCATTCGTTTAATTTAAACGCCATAAAAATGTTCTAACTACAGAGTCGCATTTTTTACATATGCTAACTTCTTAGGGGCTTAGGTCACTTGGCGCTGTATTCCTGTGGTTGACATGTGTTTGGAACACACATGAAATGCAAGTCATCAAAATCCAATAGATTCCTATTAAGCAGTATACATGGCAGTCCTTTAAACCTGTGTTTAATGTACTTTGCACTGTGTTTTTGTGTTGTATGTAGTATGTTCAAATCAGATGCATTTGTCCTGCTGGCAAAGCTGGTTTAATGCAACCTTTTTCTTTCTACAGAGTGTAGTAACATAATAAACATCAGAATGTATAGAGTTCAGTTGTGTGAGGGATGTAACATACTGCACAGTGTACATGGTGAGTTGTAAAGAGGAAAGTAGGGTAGTGAGGAGTATATTAATGCTTAGCACATGAACATATTAATATACCCTATACCGGTAAATGTAATAATGTGCAGCAGATTATACAGACGTGCGTGATGTGCAGTGTATACGGTACAGCATAGGGTACAGCTTGGAATAATACACACAATAAAATGCTTCCTTGTGCCCTGCTGGGCCTCTAACTATGTCCATGTCAACCAGACAACGATCAATGATTGAATCAACAGGCTCTCCACAATGTGTAAAAAACATGAAACAATCACTGTGCCCCTTGCAGTTGTAAACCACGTGATCTAAGCTGCTGAGGCTTGTTTTTTATTCATGGCAATACAAATATACAACCCCAATTTCTAAAATCTACATAAAAACAGAATGCAATGATTTTCAAATCTCATAAACCCATATTTTATTTACAATAGAAAACCCATCAAATGTTTAAATTGAGAAAATGTTGTGCTAGGCTTAGGGTTAATAATACCATTACGGACCCGTTCCACATAGCTAGTGGCACGCGGCAGGGGTGCCCATTGTCGCCCCTGCTGTTTGCCCTGGCTATAGAGCCGCTGGCGGCTCTACTGAGAGCGGATAGGGATGTCAGGGGGTTGTAATGTTAATGAGCTGATGGAAAAAACATCCCTCTAGGCTGATGACATGCTCCTGTATCTGGCCGAGGTTGAGGGCTCATTGACCACTGCCCTGGACAGAATCTTAGAATTTGGGAACTACTCGGGATTCAAAGTGAACTGGAATAGATTCATTATCTTTCCTTTTGCTTCCGAGTATGTCCCGAGGTTGCCCCCGGAGGTCCCACTGAAGGTGGTCTCTAAATTTCGTTATCTGGGGGTCGAGATTCAGCTGCCAATAAGTACATATGTACTTAATAACTTGTCTCCTCTGAAGCTGCGTATGCGGGAAAGTGTATAAACATGGGCTACACTACCTCTAGGCCTCTTGGTCGAATTAACATGTTTAAAATGATTTATATCCCTAAGAAGTGGTTCGCAAGCATTAATAAAATGCTTTCCTCCTTTCTTTGGGGTCCTAAACCTGCTAGGGTATCCTTGGATGCACTTTATTTACCAGTAAGGGCGGGAGGATTACTGTAGCACTACCGAATCTGCAGTGTTACTACCTGGCCGCCCAATTGACACATGTGAACTGGTGGGGTTTCCCAAACCTGAACATTGCATCGGTGGCAACCCAAGTGGCCCAAGTCCACTCATATGAAGGGCTGATTAATGTTCTTTATAGAAATGGCCCATACCCAGAGCAGGGGACGGGCATATTGGAATTGTCGTACAAAATATTCCATATTTGTAATGTCAGAATGGGCGGCACCAGCCTTGCGGCCTCCCCTAATGCTTCTCTGTGGCACAACCCCCAACTTAGTGAGATAGCCAAGGTACCGGATGGGGCATGCTGGGCAACTTATGGGGTTAAATACGCCCATCAGCTGTTCAGGGATGGGGTCTTTAGAACTTTCATAGACTTGAGGACCGAATACGGGATTCACAACACATTCTTTTTCATATACCTTCAGCTGCGCCACGCAACGACAGCCCAATACGGTGGGGGGGGGGGGGGGGAGTGGAGCTCTCCCCTTCCAGTATGGAAAAAGTAGCTGATGAGGATCATTGGAAGTTGATTTCTAAATATTATTTCACACTGCTGACATCCTCCTCCCCAAGAATGGAGAGGGTGGCAGCACAGTGGCAGGCTGACATACCATCCCTTACAGAGGAATCCTGGTCTGAGGCATTAGATACGCTGGTACCCTTGATGATCTCGGCCAGAGACAAACTGCTACAGTTCAACTATCTTCATAGAATATATTATACCCCCAAGCGCCTACATAAAATGGGTAGACGGGAATCATCGGAATGCCCTCGCTGTAATGCAGCAGAGGGCGACTTTTTCCATATGGTGTGGCAGTGTCCCCGGGTGGAGAGCTTCTGGAAGGCAATACTGACATTTTTCGAGGATACCCTGGAACTCCCAAACATATACTCTCCGGCCAGATGTCTCTTAGGAGACCTGGAGGAAGAAGAATTATCTACTTCACAGAAAACCCTGTTGAGAATACTGTTTTGTTATGCTAAGAAGGCATTGGCCCTTAGATGGCGGAATCCGTCACCTCCATCTCTACCAAACTGGGTGAAACTGGTGAATAATGCCCTACCAATGTACAAGTTAACCTATATGGCTAGAGGGTGTCCTAAGAAGTTTGAAAAGGTATGCGCTGGATCAAGAATGTATCGGGAGACGTAGTGGTGTGATAGATGGGGAAAAGATACGTTATCACTGGAAATGATTATGGAAGAATGCTGGTACACTAGGATGTATTCTGGTTTTAGTTGTTTATTGTGCAAAACTGGACATGTTTGATTGACATCATGTACATGGCTTAACTACATGATACTGAGTTTGTTCTGAAATGTAATTGAGTTATACTGTATGGCAATATGTACTGTACAATACTGTTGAAAATTACTATAAAATTTACCCTTAAAAAAAAAAAAAGTGTACCATTTTAAGAAAAAAATAAGTAATTTTTAAATAAATGTCAACAACAGTTCTCAAAAAAGTTGGGAATGGGCAACAAAAGCTTGGCAAAGTACAACCCCACTTCCAAAAAAGTTGGGACAGGGTCATGCTTACCACAGTGTGGCATACACTTTTGTTTTCATTTAAAATAATGTCATTATTTGATCATGCTTACATGTACTCTTCTGATTCATGTGAAATGTTTATTAATAGGTCTAATTTATTGTGAAAGTGTTGACATTGACTTCAACTGCTACTTCCTGCACCTAACTATTGGTTAGTGAGGCCTCCTATCACGTCAAGGGCATCTTTAGAAGGCAAGAGTCATACAAAGAGAACAGTAATGAGTTTAACCACTCCTGGACCGCCCACCTTCGTTTTACGTCAGTACTTTGAAGAGCAATACCGTTGTTATGGCAGCAGCTAGCTGCCTTAACACTGGTATCCTCTTCTTCAGCGGACGGTCCGCTTTCCGATAAAAGTGGTCTCTGCGGCGCATTCGCCGCAAGATCACTTTTATCGGCGGCGGTAGAGGGCCGCCGTTAAACCAGAGCCGGCGGTATCGGTGGAGGCGATCGCGTCCTCTTGCTGGCTTGATATGGAGACGAGTGAGGGGAAGATGGCCCCCACCCATCTCCATATCATTGCAGGGCAGAAGCAACGTCAAAACGTCACTTCCGCCCAATGCTCTTAAAGAGACATTTTTTTTTTCTAATGACATTTAATTTTTAATTTGTATTTTTTTATTGACTTTTAGTGTAAAAGTCTTTTTGACCCCAGATCTCTTATTTAAGAGGTCCTGTCGTGCTCTTTTTCTATTACAAGGGATGTTTACATTCATCGTAATAGGAATAAAAGTGTTTTTTTTTTTTTTAAAGAACAGTGTAAAAAAATTAAATAAATAGGAAAAAATACATTTTTAAACGCGCCCTGTCCCGCCGAGCTCACGTGCAGAAGCATATGTGAGCGGCGCCCGAATATGAAAACGGTGTTCAAACCACACACGTAAGTTATCTCCGCGATTGTTAGAGCGAGAGCAATAATTCTAGCCCTAGATATCCTCTGTAACTCAAAACATGCAACGTGTAGAATGTTTTAAACGTCGCCTATGGAGATTTTTAAGGGTAAAAGTTTGTCGCCATTCCACGAGCTGGCGCAATTTTAAAAGCGTGACATGTTGGGTATCAATTTACTCGGCGTAACATTATGCTTCACAATATAAAAAACATTGGGCTAACTTGACTGTTGTCTTATTTTTTAATTAAAAAAAAGTGTATTTTTTCCCAAAAAAGTGCGCTTGTAAGACCGCTGCACAAATACAGTGTGACAGAAAGTATTGCAACAGCCGCCATTTTATTCTCTAGGGTGTTAGAAAAAATATATATAATGTTTGGGGGTTCTAAGTAATTTTCTAGCAAAAAAAAAATGTTTTTAACTTGTAAATACCAAATCTCGGTCCTTAATGCCCTGTACACACGATCGTTTTTTGCGATGGAAAAAGTCAGATGGACTTTTTTCATCGGAAAAAACGATCGTGTGTGGGCCCCATCGAAAAAAACGATAGGAAATTCCAATCGTCTGTGTGGAACTCCAACGGAGAAAAAACCCACGCATGCTCAGAAGCATTGAACTTCATTTTTCTCGGCTCGTCGGAGTGTTTTACGTCACCGCGTTTTGGACGGTCGGAATTTTGTCTGATGGTGTGTATGCAAGACTGATGGAAGTCAGCTTCATCGGAATTCGACGGAAAATTCCATCGTATTTTATTCCATCGGATATCCGATCGTGTGTACAGGGCATAAGTGGTTAAGGACTGCCTGCATATTCTGAAAGTTTTTTCTTAATATTTTGCTATTTACTTGTATTCCTTAAGTACCCATTTACTAAAATCTTATAAAAGTTTTAACGTGCTAGTGTAATTTTAAAAGTAGTTATTTTTAAATAGCAGCTTTCGTTAAAATAATACCTGGTGATCTTGCCTTGAAGGCCCTTGTTTAGGCACTTCCTTAGAGTGACAACATTTTGTCCTTGTCTCCCAATTGTGCTCCATTGTTATCATAGGTGCATTAGGGTGTGCACCCTTAAGCTCAAACACACATGTGTGCATGTGTACATATATTTGACCCTGACACATTGATCTCCCTGCCGGCACAGTGCAACAGAAGAGCATAAACACTTCTCTTATGACAGAGCCAGTAAGAGGGAGATCTTTCCCATGTTCCTGCTGCTATACAGAGCGATAAAAATAATGCACATGATTAGGGTGTGCCTGGGCACAACCGGCATACCCTGTGCGCACGCCTATGATTGTTATCTTGTCATGTAGGCTTCCAATGGAGACTACGAGTGGCCATCTTAACGCAGGCATTGCCCACTGTTGTCACCATCAGGAAACCCACCCTGAGAAATGGCATGCATTCATTGCTGGAGTGCATATAGGCTGCAAAGAAGCTAATGGGGATTAGAGGTGCTGGGATACCACAAAGGATGAAAAACAGTGAAAACAGTAATTTGTTAAGAAACAAAACCTCAGTTGTGCATCATACATAATGCTTTAGAAAACAAAATCTCCATCACGATTTCTATCTACTTCATCCCCGGAAGGTTTTACCCCCTTAATGACCAGGTAATTTTTTGCGTTACGGCACTGTGTTAATTTAACAGACAATTGCATGTTCGTGCTACACTGTACCCAAATAAAGTTGATGCCCTGTTTTTCCCACAAATAGAGCTTTCTTTTGGTGGTATTTGATTGCCTCTTCGGTTTTTATTTTTTGCGCTATAAACCAAAAAAAAGTCAATTTAAAAAAACAAAACAATAGTTTTTAGTTTTTGCTATAAAACATATCCAATAAAAAAAAAGTGTAAAAGAATCTAACTTCTTCATCAATATAGGCCAATATTTATTCTGCTATATATTTTTGGTAAAAAATCCCAATATGCGTATATTGATTGGTTTGCGCAAAAGTTATTGCATCTACAAACAATAGGATATTTTTTTGCCATTTTTATTTATTTACTAGTAATGGCAGCGATCATCGATTTTTAGGGGGACTGCGACATTGCGGCGGACAAGTCGGACACCTAAAAGACACTTTTGACACTTTTTTGGGGACCAGTGACATTATTACAGTCATCAGTGCTAAAAATATGCACTGTTACTGTACTAATGACACTGGTAGGGAAGGGGTTAATGAGGGGCGATTAAGGGTTAAATGTGCCCCTAGGGGGTGCTTGCTAACTGTGTGGGGGATGCTCTGACTGGGGGAAGACAGATATCCGTGTTCCTGCTTAGTGGGAACACAATATCTCTATCTTCTCCCCTGTCAGAAAGGAGATCTGCCTAGTTTACATAGGCAGAACGCCGTTCTCCCTCTCTTGGGAAAGATCGTGGGTGGCCGGCAGACATCAGGTCTGCTGGACCCACTGATTGGCTCCCCCTCTGTCCAATCAGCACCCGATCACGCCTCCAGCCATGCGTACGTCCCCTAGTGGCTATTGCACAATAGGTACGTGATTTCGCGCAATAGAGCTGACCTGCCACAGTACATGTACGTTAGGCGGTCGGCAAATGGTTAAAGTTTGGTATACTGTAGGTCAAATTTTAAAAGATAAAGTATAAGTCCTAAAAAAGTGCAATATTTTTTTTTTATATAATATTTGTTTTATTAGAGGGTACATTTTTTTGTAGCTACATGTTTCAGGCAGTTTATCAAAGACGTGCCTCATTCTAAATGACTGATCTACTTGTTGATAGTGGACTGTTAAATGCAAAGAATCAAGCTTTAAAGTGGTTGCTTCACTGCAGGGACTGGAATATGAAGCATCAGGAGGAGAGATACAATGGGCTTTGATTGGTTCAAGCTCTGCACTATTCTGGGAAGTCAGTTAGTGGTAACTGCTAAAAGACTATTTTCCCCAATTTGTTCTATACACAGCGTTTGCTCCATTGAGTAACCCCCACAGCGACACTGATCTCAGACTGGGTTAACAGTGTTTTCCACGGTGGGTCTGGAAATCTCAGGAACTAATCTGTACATGCTCTGAAAAGCAAATTTTAACCTTTAATGTCTTGAAATTTCGCCAGCGTTTAGTGCTGCAATTTACAAAAGTGCATACCTTGGCTTGTCCTCTGTATTTCTGCCAAGTTTAGTAATCTTCCACTTAACTCCCTCGTTTTCTGTTCATTTCACTTGTTGCAGAATGTTCTGAATGCTTTAGAAAAGATTCTGTACAATACCAATAATGCATGATAAAAAAAAAAAAAAAAAAATCGTAGACTCACATGTCCATGTTTTGGCTGCACATGCTTGAAACCTCTTACTGTGCAGTGTCTTTTACTTTTTAAAAGGACATCCTCAGACCTCTAAGTGGGCTTTTATAACACTTGTGGTGGTTAGAGTTCAGTTCCTCTGTGGCTGAAAACTATTGTAGGCACTAAACCTAGTAACGCTGATGGGGGATCAACAATGATTGGTGTACAAGGAAAAAAACAAAACACCAATTTCTAAATGCACATGGGGTATACGGCTGTACAAAGTAAAGATTTGGTTGTGTTTTGGTACTCAGGAGCAAGAGGTGTTGTGTATAGCCACCTGTACAAATGAATTATGGGATACACCGGTTCTAGCATAAACATATATAAGCATATGCCCATACGCCCTTGGGCACAGACTGTACACTAATTTGTCAGTCTGTGCACTAATTTGTTGCATGATAGTAGTACATTGTCTGCAGTGCTGATCCTCGCTGTCCACCCCTCCTCACTACAGTATTTACGCCAATGTGGTAATGGTGTACATTTTAGAGCAATATTTAGAACTACCAAGGATAATGGTGCAATTGCGTAATTATTTTGGCGACCACCTTGGAATGTTAATAGATACTGTGATATATAATTTTTAATGTGATTTGGTGCAGCTGGTTCAATAATACACAGAACTTGAGAAATGGCATTGTTTATCTGACAACGGCTACCGCTGTTCACATGTAGCCACACACAGAGCGGTTAGGGACAGATGTACAAGCCTGGATGAAGTAGACTGCCTCCAGGCTCAGACACTCATCCATAACCGCAGCTAACAGCTCTGTGTACGGCTACATGTGAACAGCAGCGGCTTCTGTCAGTCTGTCATTTGTGTATTTAGTTGGAGTGGTCACTGTTATTTGCATCCAGTGGTCATTGCAGCCGCAAGTATCCACTGATTCTTGCTACTGGAATCTGGTGGCTGCAGGTAACCAGCCATGTGAAAAAGGCCTTATGGTAATAATAAGAATACCTACATTATTGTAAGGTACCTGTGATAGGTAGTGTCCAAAGTGGAGTTTGTGTGCTGAGGATTCAGGCGAAAACTTAGTCAGGCAGATCAGAACAGCAACAGATCAGGCAAAGCGGTACACGGTCAAAATCCAGAAAGTGGTCAGGCAGGCAAAGGTCATACACGATCTGGCGGTGAAGTACAAAATCACGAGGCTAGAGAGTAGTCAGGAATTCAGGCAGAAGTTCATATTCGGTATTCTGAGTCACAAAGCAGTCACAACACCCAGGGAGCTAGTCCACACAAACGGGCACTGAGAGATAGGAAGTGCTGCTATTTCTGGGCTGCTTTGATTGTAGATTGTCCACAGCTGGCAGCAGGTGGGGCTAGTGAATCCAAGGTAATGCATCAAACTAAGAGAACATAGCTATAACTCCAGAGCTCCTCCGTGGCACAACAAGTAAGACTGCAGCTGTGGGACCAGGAGCATCCCGGTTCGAATACACCCATTTACATGACACTTATAGACCACTAAATAGATCACTGGTGTCTTGTAGCTGGCTTTGCTAGGTAGTGTTGCCCCAGAACTAAGGCGACCTCATTAAATGAGAGGTCAATCAGCCACAGCTCAAGGAACCCCTAGAGCAGTGATGGCGAACGTTGGCAACCCCAGATGTTTTGGAACTGCATTCCCTATGATGCTCATGCAGTGCAGTTGAGCATCATGGAAAATGTAGTTCCAAAACATCTGGGGTGCCAAGGTTCGCCATCACTGTCCTAGAGGCTTCTGGAGGAACCTAAGGGTTCCACAGAACCTTTGTTGAGAATGGCTGGTATAGTTGGTTAAAAAAGATTGTGCATATCTATGTGACAGCTTACACACATGCACAGCATGTATAGTGCATATTTATTTATATTTTCTCATCAGTACTAATCAGAACATCATTTATTACACTTTTTTTGTTAATTTCATGGTTTAAGTCGTCCCTATTGTAGTAGAGCTCTAATTGGTGATCAAAACAGCTCAGGGACCTTATTGTTTTACAACACTGAAGTGAACTTTTTTTTCAGAGTAAGCCTAGCCATACACAATTAAATTTTTATCCATGGGGTGAACAAGAGAAATCAATACACTCCTCCTTCCATGTAAACAGTATGGATGGAGGAATCTGCACCGACAGCTATTGAATTCAGGCAGCTTCTGCACCAGCGGTTACCTGCATATGCACCGCCCAAAATCTATAGCATCTGTTAGTTGTGGAAGTTTGAATGTGACTAACTGTTCAGGAAGCAGAGAACGAAGAAGGTGCACCTTCATCGTAAGGAAGTACACACTCCCAGTGACCCTGTGAAGTGCTGTTTGGATTTTGGATGTAAAGATACAGACCCGACATTAGGTTGAACTGTCTTACTTTAGCACTGGCTTGATAGCATTAGTAGCTTCCTGATTGCTTGGCTATATAGCTAATTCTAGTCTAACAAAACCAGACAGATTTAGTGATCTTTACAAGAGGCGCTACATCAGTGGTTCTCAACTCTTGTCCTCAGGACCCACTAACGGGCCAGATTTTAAGTATTACCTTGGGGAGATGCAGACTAGAATACTGCACTCACTGAGCAGCAAATTATATCACCTGTGATGTATTTCAGTTATCTTGCAAACCTGGACTGTTAGTGGGTCCTGAGGACAAAAGTTGAGAACCACTGTTCTACATGATAATGAGGATCACCCTTTGTAGTGTAAGGATCATTAAAATAGGCTGGTTTTGTTGTTATAATTTCAAGTAACCAAAGGTTGCACTCACTGTGGATTTTGATTCTTAGTAGATAAAAGTAGAGGGGGAATATATCAAGAAGAAAATGAATGTATCCCTTATCATACTTTTTTGAAACAGAGAAGGTTGTAAGTTATTTTGTGGCTATTACTAATTCCTGTCCATCAAGTCTTTTTTCTTTTGTTATACAATTTTCCATAATAAGAATACCAATCTAGATTTCCCTTCACATATTAAACCTTCCCCGCTGTAGTTTTATTAGCCACCTCTTCATCTGTCACACCTTTATAATGATCAGAGACTAATGGCTTCTCAAACCAGCTGGATACATTTCAATTCAACAAGTAGAGAGGCACTAAGGACTCAACCTGATATATTCCATTACAGCACCAAACTCTAGTCATTTTATTTAATCTCCTTTCATTCTCCCACCCTCCCCGTTAGCAGTCACAGCAAAAAAAAAAAAAAAAAAATCAACAATGCATTCTGAATTGGGTTTAAATCTTATACAAGACAGATCTACGAGCTTTTTATTACAATAGTGGGACTATATGTATTTATTATATGCCTGACAAGTGGCACAGTAGCAGTAATTAAAATCTGTGGTGATAAATTCAGAATGGATTTGTAACATGTAGATGAAAACCAACAGCGCTCAGTCTTGTATATGACGGCTCCGGCCCCGCTGGATGCCGAAAAACATTTAGTTAAGACTATTTACACTTTGACAACGTGGGGGAAATGAACGTGTTGAAACGACAAGCAGCAAAGCGGAAAAATAGATTGGCATTCTTAAAGAATTATTTTGTGTTTTTATTTTAAATGAAATATAGATTTTTTTCTTTGGATATATATGGGAATGTGACTGGCGTAAAGTCAGTCTATTAGATATGCAGAAGTAAACCTGTCATAAACCTGGGCAATTCATATTGAGCATAGGATGAAAAAAAAATGCAAAAGAAAAAAAAAAAAAATCAGAAGTTAGATTTTGCGAGCCTATGATAAAATGGTCCACCTCACTAATCAACATGATGGGTCCTGGTCAATAAGGAGATAGAAAAGGGATGGGGCCTAGTATGATTGATTGCTTTAACATGCGAAAACCCTTGCTTATACAAGTTCTTGGTTTACTTTGAAGCCAAATTAAAGTCTTACACATTTTATTGCTTTATAGTCCTGTACTCATGCGTGTTATGATTTGTAATTGATTTCTATCAGAAAAAGCCCTAAATACCCTTTTGCGTTAGTGAAAATGCAGCTTATATCCCTCATACTGCAGTGCCCTGTGCTTGCATAACTGAGTAACAGCCACACCCACCAACACATCTCCCACACTGATTTGTATTGGAAAAAAGGGGAGGAGATACATCTGACCAGGTCTGTTACATTACTAAGAGCACTGGGTGCTTATTGGACTGCTCAATCATATTTATACTCCCTGAACAACTAATGTTAAATGTACAACTATGAAAATGGAGATTGTTAGTACAAGGGGTATAAAACTGCCAATTTTTTTCTGCGACTGCAACTTAGTTTTTATCTGCTAAAATAATAATGCTGAGTCTGCAAGGATCTTTTATAATAACATCATTTTCTTTGTCCCTGGAGCCTTGCTGCATTCTGTACATAAAAGGTGTTATTAGGCTGAAATTCTACTTTAACTGCATACAAGCTGACCCATATCTGGATGGGAGAGGGAAAGGGAGGGGGTCCTTGCTATACAATGACTTCCACAAAGCCAAAATTCTGACCTAGGCTTTAGGTTACCCTTATTGTTGGGCCCGTTGGTACAGTTCTGTTTGCCTTGTTGTTGTCCACCCTTCCATTCATTGCTTGGGGACTTCCCAAAGTCTATGAAAATCAAGTCTTTTTCCCGTATTGTACGAATAAGATCAAATTCATTTTGACTTACCTGTAAATTCCATATCTGCATTGCTTGCTAAAAAACTGAGGACTCAGTGGGGTGAAGTGAAGTGGGGTAGGGTTTTAGGAAGAGGCCCATGGGGTGTGTCCTCACTGTCCAAACACCTGTAGATACCAGCCTATAATGCAGGGTCTATGAATATGAAGCCCGTGTCCTGTACAATACTTCAAAATATGGAATTTACAGGTAAGTCGAAATTCCTTTTGTTTCCTTTTAAACTCTGCTTCCTCATCTTTCATTTAAATACCTTCAGCTGTCCCATTCAGTCCTTAAAATTATACATTTTATTGCCTAAATGTTACCTTTTTAAGATTTATAATCCTAAAACAGCAAATACAAAAGCATAAAGTGTAAAGTGATGTGAAGGAAAAAAGAATGCTGCTTTTTTGGGCCTAGAATTAAATCCGAGCACAAAGATGGTCAATAAAGGGGGACTATTGATAATATATATGCCCTGTGACTTCAGGAACTCAGGGGCAGTGCCCCCTCTGAAACCCCTCTAGTAATACCCTAGGTTCCCTTGTCTCTTAACTCAGTGCTAATTTTTCAGTATCTCATTTAAAAATTTGAAGAGAAATATTTTAAATAAAAGAGAAATAGCTTTTTTGGCCATAATTCTCTTGTGGATCTCAGGAGTGCAATTACGTTTGCTCTCCTGTGACCCAGAGTCAGCTTGTAGTGGGCTATTAAAACACAAACAAAAGAGGGCACATCAGCCTAATGCATTATCCCATGCACCATTTATTAATGAGTAGTGTGGTTCCGGGGCTCCCCCAGTCCCGATATGCAGGGCCGTCATCAGGGGGGTACAGCCCACACACTTGTAAGGGGCCCGAGAGTCTAGAAGGGCCCGGCTGTCTGGCGGGAATGAGAGAAGGCAGGGAGAGGTGAATGAGCGCTCCGTGGCTGCGCTGGCTTTTAGAATGTGTACAAGTCAGCAGCTGCTGCTGTGTCACTGACATCGGGCTCTTTGCTGCCACCTCTGGTAAATTCCAGCATGTAACCTCCTTGTGTGTTTTGCACAAGAGCTGGGACCAGGAACAGCACCTTCCAAGTAAGGACTAATGTACAACTGAAGAGGAACGGGGGGTGGGGTGGTGTACATGTGTGTGTCTGTGTACATATATGTGTGTGTGTGTTTGCATGTGTGTGCCTGTGTGCATGTGTGTGTCTGTGTACATATGTGTGTGTGCCTATGTGCATGTGTGTGTCTGTGTACATGTATGTGTGTGTGCCTGTTTGCATGTGTACATGTGTGTGTGTCTGTGTACATATGTGTGTGTGTACCTGTGTGTGTGTGTGTCTGTGTACATATGTGTGTGCCTGTGTACATGTGTGTGTGTGTGTGAGGGGGGCAGAGAGCATACAGGTGTGAGGGGGGCTGATAGCCTACAGGTGTGAGGGGGCTGATAGCGTACAGGTGTGTGGGGGGCTGAGCGCGTACAGGTGTGAGGGGGCTGATAGCATACAGGTGTGTGGGGGCTGAGAGCGTACAGGTGTGTGGGGGGCTGAGAGCGTACAGGTGTGAGGGGGCTGATAGCGTACAGGTGTGTGGGGGGCTGAGAGCATACAGGTGTGTGGGGGGGCTGAGAGCGTACAGGTGTGAGGGGGGCTGCGAGCATACAAGTGTGAGGGGATTGAGAGAGAACATATGTGAAGAGGGGCTGCAAGCGTACTAGTGTGAGGGGGCTTCGAGCATACAAGTGTGAGGGGGGCCTGAGAGCATACAGGTGTGAGGGGAGCCTGAGAGCATACAGGTGTGAGGGGGGCCTGAGAGCATACAGGTGTGAGGGGGCTGAGAGCATGAAGCTGCTGGATTGGGATGTCTCTTGTGGGCAAAATATAATTCCTACTGTCAAACCTTGAAATCACTGATGACTTATAATACACTTTTCATTTTCATATATGACGTTGTAAGAGTGTTAAAATAAAAGGTGTGTGCACTCAAGGACTTGATGGCATGACTAGTGGGCGGATTCTGTGGGACGGCCAGTGGGCAGGCCCTGGGGAATGTTGGAGGTCAGGCCCGGGGGGCCCAGGCCTAAAGCTGTCTAAGGGGCCCCACAATTTCTGATGGCTGCCCTGCCGATAGGGCTACCATGGTGAGGCGTGTCCCTGTTGAGAAGCAGATGTACATGAAGAACTGGTACTAGACCAGTGTTTCTCAACCCCAGTCCTCAAGGTGCCCCAACAGGTCATGTTTTCAGGTTTTCCTCCAGATGAAATGGCTGTGGTAATTGCTAAGGCAGTGAAACTGATCAAATCACCTGTGCAACATATTGGAAAGCCTGAAAACATGACCTGTTGGTGCGCCTTGAGGACTGGAGTTGAGAAACACTGTACTAGACTATCACACTCATGCGCAGGAGGTGTTGTATTATATAGTGGGCTATTGCCTGCTGTCAGCTCACATAGCAGAGCTGCTCCAGACTCTGTCCATATTGACAGGATCCACACAGCTGCCTGATTGACAGCTCACTCAGCCTCTCAGCACCCACCTAGCCTCTCTGTTTTGACACAGGCACCCTATTAGGACAGATTGGCAAGGTTTATGACCTTACACACTCCTGATAAGAAATACAGCTTGGTTATAAGCCTTCCCTTGTCTGTGGCTTGACAATGAAGGAGCAGAAGCACACTGATGAGGTCAGTCCTCTGCTTTGCCCTCCTGTAAACATGTTTAGGAAGGGAGACTGAAAGCACTGTGCAGCCCAGAATATTTTAGGGGACTGATGTCAAGAAATAAACAATACGGTCAATAAGGCAATCTCTGGGCTTCACCTGGTACAAGTGTCTGGATATAACACTGTACAGCTGGTGTACCAACTACCGTATTTATCGGCGTATAACACGCACCCTAACTTTAAGAGGTAAGTTTCAGGAAAAAAACGTTCCACAGCCCCCTGCGTATAACACGCAGGCACAGTTTACCCTTTATTTTCAGGGTAAAAATATGAGTGTTATACGCCAATAGATACAGTATATTAGAAAGATAGAGGGGTCTGTCAATTATGCAAGTGAAATGTCTTTGTTATACAGTATATGTTAAAAAATACCTCTAGAACCTGCTAGAAATCCAGAGAGCTTGCAATGTCTTCTTGTGAACTAACACCACCGTGTCTCTGCTGCCCCAAATCTTATTAGCCCCGCCCAGGGCACCTCTGTAAATTATTGCCACTATATAAATGTCTATAATAAATAATAATGTCTGGGGGAAACTGTACACAAACTGTAAATGTCGTAGCAAGCAAGAATACTGATTTGAGCTTCTCTTGCAATAAAACATTAGAATCCTGCTAAAATCTCATTCAACTTGGTGAAATCTAGCATGATCTGCTCATATCAAATCACCAAAAATATAAAATAAAGCAATTATAAAAATGTATTAAGGCAAAAATGAAAACGCATATAATTTCAACTCCAAAATACAGCAATTCTAAAAATGTATCAAAGCAAAAATGAAAAAAAGCACATACGGTAATTTCAACTCAACCAAAAAATGCTAATTGCCACAAACAACTTAAAAACATTTTAAAAGCATGTTGTGCTAATTGTAAGGCCCCATTATATAAAAAATTGTACATGTTCTTGAAATATGCATAGCTTCAGGCTTCCAATAATTGATCCAAATTCATAGAGTGAAGTCCCTTTGCCATGTAGTAGTTCACAAAAAAACAATCAAAGTGCCGCTTAGGTCTCAGTCAAGCAATTAGTTGAAACAAAATTCGTCCCCTGTAAATCCACTAGGTCCCCTAATAATGATGCAGGCTTTTCATAAATGGAGGTAGAGAGGCTGCATACATTCTGTGTATTTGGAACAAGTATTGGAAGCCACAATCTATGTATATTCCAAGGACTTATACACCTATAAAGGGACCCCACTACCAGAAAAACATGTATTGTGTTAAAATTATACTTTACCTTTTTTGTATAAATACATTTGATTGTTACTCTGTATTATAGTTACAGTTTTAATTGTAGCAAATATTGCAATGCCTAGTCGTATAAGCTGAGCCCCATGTTGGCATTCTTCTGTTGGTTCTATTTTGCGACTGTTGGAATTTACTGTATTCCTTTTTTTTTCTTTTTTTTTTTTTTATTCTTTCTCTCTGCTAAGCGCTTATTGGATAAATGTGACTTTGCTTGTAATATTTACATTGTTTGTGTTATGTTCTAAGCTTTAGACACTTGTTGTAATTGGGTTGTTCATTCATTCCACCTTAAGTTTAGCAACAACTACCTAGGCTAAGGTGACCAAATTTCTAAAACGAAATCCGGGGACATATTTTTTTTTTTTACTAGTAATAGCGGCAATCAGCGACTCTCTGCCCGTCGCCGCCCGCCCGCCTCACAGCCTATCAAGTCTTACTCTCCGGGCCCCGGCTACTACTGGGTGGGGAGCGGAGGAAGATCACTCTACCAGGGAAGGCAAGGATATAAGCAGGCAGGCGGCTGGCCGGGACTTGAGCCAAAGCAGAAGAACATGCGAGCGGAGCTGAATGGGCATGCACCCGAAACTGAAGAAATATTCCCTCCGCTCCGACCAGCACATGATAATCAGAAACGGGCACAGATAATGGGAAAAAAATACACCCCCCGAAACTAGAAGGGGGGGTGTAATTCAGATTTTTTTTTAATTCTGAACTAATTGTCTTTGAAATTGCCCCAGCTCCTGATAAAATCCAATCCGGGGACAAAACCGGGGACAGACTTGGTCTGGGGACAATGTCCTCAATCCGGGGACTGTCCCCGGGAACCAGGGATGTCTGGTCACCCTAACCTAGGCTCTTACATGACGTGATGTTGCCTTAAAGTGGAACTAAATCCTCCTATCCTTTACACTCAAGGAAGCTGCCATCTTGACCTCTGTTGATCTGTATGATGTTGCAGATGTGATCATTTATGACATCATCCATTTGATGGTTTGACATTTTGGTTGGGAGTACAAGTAAAATGAGACAGCTATCATTCACGGCAAATCTCACATGTAGCTCAGTATATGTAACTACATACATAAGTCACAATCTGATTATTAACCACTTCCGGACCGCCCACCACAGTTTTACGTCCTCAATTTGAAGAGGAATACTGTTGTTATGGTAGCAGCTAGCTACCATAACCCCGGTATCCTCTTCTTCAGCGGGCGGTCCTTTACAAGATGAAAGTGGTCTCTGTGGCGGATAAGTTGCAAAATTACTTTTATCGGCGGCGGGAGTGGGCCCCCCCTCCCGCCGCCCTTCGGTGCCCTCCACCCCTTACGGCGGAGGCAATCGCGTCTGTCCCCTTGCTGTGTGTGGAGATGACAGAGGGGAAGATGGTCCCCACCCGTCTCCATATCACTGCAGGGCGGAAGCAGCGTTTTTTTTTATTGCATTTAAGTCCAAATATGAGATCTGAGGTCTTTTTGACCCCAGATCTCATATTTAAGAGGACCTGTCATGCTTTTTTCTATTACAAGGGATGTTTACATTCCTTGTAATAGGAATAAAAGTGACCCAATTTAAAAAAAAAAAAAAACAGTTTTAAAATCAATAAAATAAAGTAAAATAAATAAGAAAAAAAGAATAATTTATTTTAAAGCGCACGACGAGCTCACGCGCAGAAGCGAACGCATACGTGAGGAGCGCCCGCATATAAAAATGTGTTCGAACCACACATGTGAGGTATCGCCTTGATCATCAGAGCAAGAGCAAGAGCAATAATTCTATCCCTAGACCTCCTCTGTAACTGAAAACATGCAACCTGTAGAATTTTTTAAACGTCACCTATGGAGATTTTTAAGGGTAAAAGTTTGACGCCATTCCACGAGCGGGCGCAATTTTGAAGCGTGACATGTTGGGTATCAATTTACTCGGCGTAACATTATATTTCACAATATACAAATAAATAGGGCTAACTTTACTGTTGTCTTATTTTTTTATTCAAAAAAGTGAATTTTTTCCCCAAAAAATGCGCTTGTAAGACCGCTGCGCAAATACGGTGTGACAAAAAGTATTGCAATGACCGCCATTTTATTCTCCAGGGTGTTAGAACCCCCAAACATTATACTTTTCTTTCTAAGTAATTTTCTAGCAAAAAAAAATAGTTTTTAACTTGTAAACACTAAGTCTGAAAAACAGGCTCGGTCTTGAAGTGGTTAAAGTAGAACTATAGGCAAGATTTTTTAAGGATGGGTCATAACCCCTGTCAGTTTCTTTTTTTCCACATGTGTCCCTTTGGGGATATTTCCCTTCACTTCCTGTCCCATAGCCAAAACAGGAAGTGAGAGGAAATCCTTGCAAATTAAGGGAATCCCTAGGGGACCCCCAGTTAATCAGAACTAGTGTCTCCATAGGAAGATCTCCCCTCTATTACCGTATATACTCGAGTATAAGCCGACCCGAATATAAGCCGAGGCACCTAATTTTACCACAAAAAAATGGGAAAACGTATTGACTCGAGTATAAGCCTAGGGTGAGAATACACAGCTAAGCCCTGTACACACGATCGGTTTGACTGATGAAAACCGTCCGATGGATGGTTTTCATCAGACCAACCGATCGTGTATGGGACCCATCAGTCTTTTTTCCATCGGTTTTAAAAAATAGAACATGTTTTAAATTTTTCCGATGGATAAAAAACCGATCAAAAACTCTGATTGTCTATGGGCAAGTCCATCGGATCAAAAACCCATGCATGCTCAGAATCAAGTCGACGCATGCTCAGAAGCATTAAACTTCATTTTTCTTGGCTCATCGGAGTGTTTTACGTCACCGCGTTTGGAACGGTCGGTTTTTTGACTGATGGTGTGTGGGCAAGACTGATGAAAAACAGTTTCATCGGATTTCCGATGGACAAATCCATCGGACGAAAATCCATAGG
Source organism: Rana muscosa (assembly GCA_029206835.1). Taxonomy (NCBI): domain Eukaryota; kingdom Metazoa; phylum Chordata; class Amphibia; order Anura; family Ranidae; genus Rana; species Rana muscosa. Next base: position 112,834,364 of record CM055118.1, read on the forward strand.
TTATCCGATCGTGTGTACAGGGCTCTACCGTAAGCGGAAAAAAGGGTCAACAATGCCCATTTGCAGCCTCACTGTGTCCATCTGCATACCTCAGCCTCACTGACTCCTAGTAACAGTGCCCAGCAAATGCAACCTCACCAGCAGAAATCAAATGCAACCTCACCAGCAGCGCTCAGATGCAACCTCACCAGCAGCGATCAGATGCAACCTCACCAGCAATTTCAGTAGCAGTGAAAATGTTTACTTACCAGGTGACTGGGGCTCACCTCTGCAGCTGGACCATGCGGCAGTGGGCAGAGAGGCAGAGCTGGCTGTAGCAGGAGACTGGTGGTGACAGACAACATGATGGTGACCAAGCTTGCTGGGAAACACAGACAGATCACTGGCAGTCTAGCACTGATGATTAGAGCGGCGCAGTGCAGGGGATGTCTGCTTATCTTCCTCCGTTTGTTTTTGTCGACCCTGGGTCTGGAGGAGGAAGGAAGGAATTCATTCTCTACATCTCCCGGTGCTGTGATATTATGTAGTCTAGTCGGCGGCCATGCTGTGTACCAAAGCCCCGCCTTCTCCTAGTCCATGATAGGCTGAACACTGACGTCCTCGTCCATCAGTGTTCAGCCTATCATGGACAAGGAAAAGGCGGGGCTTTGGTACACTGCACAGCCGCCGACTAGACTACATAATATCACAGCGCCGGGAGATGTAGAGAATTACCGTAATTCCTTCCTTCCTCCTCCAGATCATTACCCTTCATTACCACAAGGCAGAAACCTTCACAGGACAGCCGGGAAGGTGACTCGAGTATAAGCCGAGGGGGGCATTTTCAGCACAAAAAAGTGCTGAAAAACTTGGCTTATACTCAAGTACATACGGTACTTTTCTGTGGATAACCCAAAATTTGGGTTTATTTTAATTTATTTTTTACTTTTACCTTCAATTATAATGGCAAACAGGATAAATAGAGAAGGTGAATTTCTTCTAATCCATTTCCCCTCTGTCCAAAACAAAAAAAATAAGTTTTTGTCTTTAGTCGTACTTTAAGTATATTTAAACCCAAAAACAAAAATGTCATAAATTGCAGCTTACAGTGTGTGTGGCTGCATTGTTTTTTCATCTGGCCTTTATTTCTTTATCTACTCTTGGTGATGCTGCCAGTAACATATTTTCTGCTGTAAGGTGACAAGGCTCACTTACTGTTCTATTTTTATGTAGGAGCAGCATTGTCACCCTAGGTTGCTCGCTCCTGGTTTGAACTGCAGAACATCTTGCCCTCTTCTTATCTTCATAACATAGCAGGAGGTGTTCCATGGTCCACAGAGGTTACCTGGGCAGGGTTGTAAACACTGCTTGGGGTTTTAGTGAAGAACAGGAAATGTGTTGTCAGATCATTACAGGAAGTTGTGCACCGACAAGATTTCTGGCAGGATTAACAAATATATTTTTTTTCACTTAAGGAAAGATATTCAATATCAAATGCTTGTAATTGTATATTTAACCAAAATGGAACAATTAGGGGTTGCTCATTGTTGGACTTGACATAGACTTTATTTGTGAATACCAATCAGATTTCACAACATTACAGATATGGTCAGATGTTAGATAAAACATGGCTGTCATTTAGCTTTACATAAATAATAGGGAAGACCAGCAGCCCTATGCGGTGACTATGCTTACATGTTGCCCCCCTACCCTACATACGCACACGTCTAACACGGTATGATAAACACAAACAAAATTTCAGCCGCCTCTCATTTAATTTCTAGAGAGTCTGTAGAGCTTGAAACTCCGACTGCGAGCTCAGGAATCATTTTCCTCTACTATACCAGTTGTTGGATTGCAAAATGGGTCACTCAGTATTTCCTTTTAAGATTATTTTTCCATTACAAAGTAAATTAGTACAAGCCTTTCTGACAGCAAAAAGATAGAGGGCTATTACCATTATAGGTACATCAACCAAAGTTTGATATCCAGAGCTATTTGGCTAAAAGACAAGTAGTACAGGTAATCACTGTGTATTTTATTTTGGTTCTTGGTTCAATCTAAGGGCTTTGGAAAAGATGTAAAGCTTAGATTAGAAATTTCATTTTGTGAATTCTGAGGCCCTTTTATGAAAATCTATAAGATAGGAAATACTTATGCCGTGTACACATAATCGAGTATCACGGCGGTGAAAACACCGCCGTGAAACCCGACGGGAAAAACAAGGACCGGCTTGGTCCCCTACACCCGGCCGGTTTTCATGACAGGTTTTCTCTTGGTCGAGAAAACCGGCTGTGTGTAGGCTCCCTAGCAGTGTTTCCCTATGGGAAAACTGCCACGGAAAAAAATGCAGCGATTCGCAACGAGAAAAATTAGAGCATGTTCTAATTTTTCTCGCCGTGATTCTTGTCGTTTTTCTCGTCGGGAAAAAATGCTAGAAAGCCTACACAAGGCCGTTTTTCTCGTCCAAGAGAAAAAATGTAATTTTTCCCGACGAGAAAAGTGATCGTGTGTACACGGCATCAGACTTTCCGTTCCTTGGGGGGGGGGGCTGTAACTGTTCAATGCATTATTGTGACATGGCAAAGTAAAAGCTGTGCTGTAGTGCCCCCCTTTTCCAGCCACACATACTCCTCTCTCCTTTGTTCCCTCTACCGCTTGGTTTAACCATTGGCCATGGAGAAGGTATGCCATTTGTAAGCTCAGAGTTGCTCTGTCTGAGTTTCACCAGCACTGTCATGTGAGAGAAAAGAGAGTTATGCCCTGTACACACGATCGGATTTCCGATGGAAAAAAATACGATGGAATTTTCCGTCGGAATTCCGATGAAGCTGACTTCCATCAGTCTTACATACACACCATCAGACAAAATTCCGACCGTCCAAAACGCGGTGACGTAAAACACTCAGACGAGCAGAGAAAAATGAAGTTCAATGCTTCTGAGCATGCGTCGACTTGATTCTGAGCATGCGTGGGTTTTTTCTCCGTTGGAGTTCCACACAGACGATCGGAATTTCCTATCGTTTTTTTTACACCGATGGGAAAAAAGTCAGATGGGGCCCACACACGATCGTTTTTTTCCGATGAAAAAGTCCATCTGACTTTTTTCATCGGAAAAAACGATCGTGTGTACAGGGCATTAGTCTCTCAATACCCAGAAATACCAGGATTTTTTTTTACTGTTAGTGGCAGAATGAAGCAGCAGGGGAACAAAGAAAACATGAGAAATGTTCTGTAGGTAGGGGAACAATAATACAAAGCTGTTCCTTTGCACTGCGTATGAAAAGCACAGGTTTGCTTAGGCCCTCGTATATGCTGTGCGACTAGCTAGTTTAGGTGTAGGTGGAAGGTTCAGGATTTTTTGTTAAAGAGGAGCTCCAGTCTCCCCCCAAAAAATTCAAAGTCAGCAACTACAAATACTGTAGCTACTGATTTTTAATATAAGGACACTTACCTGTCCAGGGATCAACTGATATTTGCACGCAAACCAATTCTTCAATCGGTTTGTGTGCAGGCGCCAGCATCTTAGATAAGGGGAACTGGTAGTGAAGCCTTCTGGATTCAGAAGGTGTATTAAATCATGGGGGTGCCTTAGCACACACTGGGAGTCATGAAGATTATATACCAGGAGGTCACCAACCCAAGTAAATAGCGAAAAGTATTATGTAGAGAAACAAAACGGGTGTTCTAAGGGTGGCCTGATGGTATTTATGTGACTAATTACACACCAAAAAATCATTATACATAAAAATACATAAAACTTTTATCGTACAGCAATTAAAAAAACTTTAAAACTTATAATTTGATCCATATGAAACATACAGAAAAAGGAAGAATTACTTTCCAGTGCAATGGTGTAACTACACGTTTCACTGTAACATGCCACTTCTTCAGATTATAAAACACACAAAAAAGGCGCTGGAATAAATTATAAAGGTAGATGTGTGAAATAAATGTGCAGCAGCTAAACAGCAAGTGCTAAAACTTGAATAATGTAGAAACGTGAATTTAACTATAGCGCTGGCAAAACACACAAGAAAAACCCAGGAAAAGTCCAATAATAAAACAATGTGAAAAAAAAAATATATATATATATATAGTCAATGTATAAATCTTCTTCAAAAAGTGAGAAAAATCAGTGCAAAATAAGTTGAAATAGGCAGCAAATGATCACAAATAATCCTGCAGGTGTCACAAGTTCAGATGGATTATAGTCTAATGATCCACTCACCATTAGTAGATGGTGCTTTACTTCCAAAAACAGATGAGTTCAAATAAACACAAAATCCAAATAAAATTACTTACTTCTTCAGATTGCCAAATATGCTTGTGTCAGTTAATTGAATACAAAATTCATATATCTAAAAAATAAAACATATATCAATATCCATCATCTGCATAGGCATTACATTTTACAACTTTTGAAAAAAAAGCACCACTATCCCCTTACAAACAAAAAATATGACGATTTCCTACTGTGCATGCACAAGGCGCACTGCGCTTTGTGAATGATCGCACAGTCTTCCTGGGACCTGTGCGCTTCCCAGAAGGATGTGGAGGGAAGGAGGAGGGGGCTGAACATCCACAAGGTTTGCCGCGGCAAAGTGACCCAGAAGTGGAAGCGGGTACAGTCAAAACCCGCTCCTCCCCCCAAAAAGTTCTAAATGTGGCAGTGGAGGACGGGGTGCATTGTAAACAAGCAGAACTTCCCATTTTGGGTGAAGTTCCACTTTAAACAGTGGCGGCCCGTCCCTAGGGGGCGCCCGGGCGCCGCCCCCCCCCCCCCCCTCCTGTGGTCACGGAAAAAAAAAAAAACGGGCCCTTTAAGAGTTTTTTTTTTTTTTTAAATGTCCTTTTTTTTCACACATGGCGGTGCGTCCATAGTGGGCGCAGAAGCGCCGCCCCCGCTCGCTTCTGCGTCCGGCCGTCACTCACAACAATACATAGATTCATGCATTGCATGAACCTATGTATTGCTGCCGCCCACTATTCAGATGGCCGGCCCCTTGAGCGCCGGCCATCTGAAAAACAGCGATTGGTTGGCCTTTAGAAGTGCATATCAGAGCCAGCGGCTCTGATAGGCTTCCCGACTACAGCCTGAGGGCTGTAATCGGCTTCTAAATACCTAATGAGAGGACGCACGGGGGGTGCGTTCCCTGGCCAATCAGGTTCACCGGGTCTGGTTACCGGTAACCTGATTGGCTGAAGCGACATCGAGGGCGGGAGAAGACATCGAGGACGGAAGAAGGACGGCGCTGACACGAGGAAGGTAAGTGCAAGGCTGGGGGGGACAAACTGGCTGCATTTGGGGGACAAACTGGCTGAATTTGGGGGACAAACTGGCTGTATATTGGGGACAAACTGGCTGCATTTGGGGGACAAACTGGCTGCATTTGGGGACAAACTGGCTGTATATTGGGGACAAACTGGCTGCATTTGGGGGACAAACTGGCTGCATTTGGGGGACAAACTGTCTGTATATTGGGGACAAACTGGCTGTATATGGGGGACAAACTGGCTGTATATTGGGGACAAACTGGCTGTATATTGGGAGACAAACTGGCTGTATATTGGGGACAAACTGGCTGTATATGGGACAAACTGGCTGTATATTGGGGACAAACTGGCTGCATTTGCGGGACAAACTGGCTGCATTTGGGGGACAAACTGGCTGTATATTGTGGACAAACTGGCTGTATATTGGGGACAAACTGGCTGTATATGGGGGACAAACTGGCTGCATTTGGGGGACAAACTGGCTGTATATGGGGGACAAACTGGCTGTATATGGGGGACAAACTGGCTGCATTTGGGGGACAAACTGGCTGTATATTGGGGACAAACTGGCTGTATTATGGGGGACAAACTGGCTGTATATGGGGGACAAACTGGCTGTATATTGGGGACAAACTGGCTGTATATTGGGGACAAACTGGCTGCATTTGGGGGACAAACTGGCTGCATTTGGGGGACAAACTGGCTGTATATTGGGGGACAAACTGTCTGTATATGGGGACAAACTGGCTGTATATGGGGGGGAACTGGCTGTATATGGGGGACAAACTGGCTGTATTTTAGGGGGAAACTGGCTGCATATGGGGGACAAACTGGCTGTATAATGAGGACAAACTGGCTGTATTTTGGGGACAAACTGGCTGTATATGGGGGGGAACTGGCTGTATATGGGGGACAAACTGGCTGTATTTTGGGGGGAAACTGGCTGCATATGGGGGACAAACTGGCTGTATAATGAGGACAAACTGGCTGTATTTTGGGGACAAACTGGCTGTATTTTGGGGACAAACTGGCTGTATATTGGGGACAAACTGGCTGTATATGGGGGACAAACTGGCTGTATATGGGGGGGAACTGGCTGTATTTTGATGACAGGTCTGCGTCCACTCTACAAAGCGGACACAGATACAGCCCACTCTACTCTATGGGCCCTCTCATCTGATCAAATGGAAGGGGACGGATCCACTTCTGTTTTTTTAGCAGATCGGATTGGAAATAGGCAGGTGTAAACGGACACAAATCTGTGTACATCTGCCGCTCCATAGAGGTGAATGGAGGGTCCGATTGGGTCAGACAGATCATGTTAAAGGGGCCTAAGGCTACATTTACACTGATGGTCTGCGGTCTACCCACACCGTGGATGCAGCGCAGTGCACCTGTGGCTTTCCTGCAGGTTAGCTGTACTGTGCCATCTGAAAAGTGCACCAAACCCACAGGTAAAACCAGAAGTCTATGGCTCAGTGCAGGTAACCTGCAGGTGCACTGCACTACACCTGCGGATCAGTTTGAAAGCAGCCCAGTAACCACTGCAGAACAGATATGTCCATATATACAATGTGATTTTAGTAATAAACTTGCTGTCCCAGGCAGAGTGCATTTGGTATCACTCCACCTATGACAGGAGCCGGTGCTATGCAGGAAGCAGCTTTCTCTACCGCTGGCTTCATTCACAACACTGATGCTCTGGCATGGCGGGTAGGCAGCCTGCAATCTGGGCATGCCAACCCGCCATCTCAGAGCAGGAGGTCGCAGGCCACATCAGAGGGCTCTGCGGGCCACATGTGGCCCCCCCCCGGGCCACTGGTTGGGCACCCCTGGTGTAAAAGGACCCTTGAAGTGATACTTACTTTTAAAGTGACGCTTAAAATTCGAGCTTAAAGACATGCAGGGGTCTGATTCTGTGGACTTGTTACTAACATATATGTAGCGGCCTCACCCCTCTCTCCCTTTCTCATATTCGGCTTGTCTTTCTTCATCTAGGGGTTTCAGTGCTGGGGAGAGGGATGAGATACACCACGGCCCATGTCCTCCATAGCTGAGAGGTGAAGGCCAGAAAGATTGGGCCTTGTGTAGGTGTCCTAGAGTCAAGTCCAGTACTTCGTCCCTAACTCAGTTTTATTCTTCTTGGCGTACAAACATACAGTTTCTTTACTGAGTAATAATGGGGATAGATCGAGGCACAATCCTTTCCCTTCTGTTGCTAACCACTGTGGTATCACCAGTGGTAAATAGTCACTGCCACTGACTATGTGAGGTAGAACGTGAATTACCTTCGCTAGCACGGCCCCTGTCAGGGGAAGGAAATCCGTCCAAGGGAGAAACCGGAGGCCTCTCTGTCACCAGCGATGCTGCGCCGGACTCTCCAGAGAAGTTCCGCACACCAGTCCTCACGAACTCAGACACGGCACCCAAGGAGTTAGGGCCCCCTCGGATTCCTCCACCCTTGTGGAACTCAGTCGAAGGTACTGAGCCCCAGGCGTCTGCCATAGTACCTCACCCCAGGCTAAAGGTGCCTGAGATGGACTCCATCTCTGCTCCGGCTAGGTCAAGGGCACCTAGGCCTGGAACCCTGGAACGCCAGCACCCAAGCTGAAGGTGCCTGGGTGCGGCTGAGTCCTCCGACTCCCACTCCGGAATCTGAACTCTGAACCCTGAAAAAAACCCCGTGGCAAGGGCGTCCGCCCCTTTTATCCCCTCTCCCTTTGCGTCACAGCGGGTTCCCCACCCCGCTGTACCAGCAGCAGGGAAGGACAAAAAGGCACAGTCTTGCGGTGTGAGTTCAGCTCCGGCCCAGGGCAACAGCGCCACCTGTGGACCACAAGGAACCTCACACCACCAGAGTCCTCCAAGAACCAGAAAAAGGTCCCGGATCCCCTAGCAATTAGTGCATCTGGGTTACACTACCACCCAGATGCTTCCCCTAAATTCAAATACCCGCTACATATATTTTTTAAAACATGAGTAAATCAGCAGAAAAATATTTTCTGAGGAACCACAACTGTACAATGGTGAACCTCTGTTCTGTTGCCTTTTTATTCTCAGTATTCAAACTGTTGTGCAGAATAGTTGTTTTTCTATGTCTTAATGTATATTTGGCAACCTAAGAAAGGGGTCTTTTACGCACCAGCATGATTGTTAAAAAATAGGACAGAGACTAAAGGAACAGCTGTATAAAGTCAACCATTAAAATGCAGCCACAATGCTTTATTCCTAATAACTGACATTATTACTCGTAGGGTTCTGGATTATGAATGCATATTAGTAGTGTAATCAGTAGGAAAATATTGTACCAGAGGGAGCGAGGGGATGCAGGCTTTAATAAAAAGTTGTTTCTTGTGAAGGTGGAGGGCTGAAAATGCATCTGGAAAGCAGAAGGTTCACTGGATTGTTTGTGCTAGGAATCCAAATTTTACATATTTATACAATCTGCCACATTTTTCTAACATGGAGCCACCAATAGAACTTTAGAAAGAGTTAAATTTCTGCATAAACCTGATTTATAATAAACTCACACCACCTCCTGCCCCTTAGGTGCGATTTTAGCAGACCACCTTGTGGGGGCATCCGCGCCATCTGCTGTTAAAGAAAGAGCATATCAGGGGCAGCTCAGACAACACTGGCATATAGATTCTACAATTACAAAGGGTCGGAGAAGGGATGAGTAATGTGGATTATGTTTATATGCAGCTGTGATAAAGTTATATTACAAGCGATAGTGTTGGTATGTTTGGAGAACTATTTATTTCAAAGTTTCATGTCTGTAATGTGGTTATGACTAAGGCCTTATAGGCTGAAACGCATCAACTGTTTTTACTTGCGTTTGTTCACTGTGGCTTGTCAAAAAAACGAAGATTTTTTAACCACATAAGGACTGCCGCACGACGATATACGTCGACAGATTTGCACGGCTGGGCACAAGGGCGTACAGGTATGTCCCCTTTAATATCCCAGCCATGGGTCGCGCGCGCGGCCTCGGTCCAAAGCTCGATGACCGCGCCCGTGGGACCCGCGGACCCGATCGCTGCCGGTGTCCCGCGATTGGGTCACAGAGCTGAAGAACGGGGAGAGGTAAGTGTAAACAAACCTTTCCCCGTTCTTCCTAGTGGCATGTCAGTGATCGTCTGTTCCCTGTCATAGGGAACGACGATCAGTGATGTCACACGCCAAGCCACGCCCCCATACAGTTAGAAACACTCATCAGGGCACACTTAACCCCTACAGCGCCACCTAGAGATTAACCCCTTCACTGCCAGTGTCATTTTCACAGTAATCAGTGCATATTTATAGCACTGATCACTGTAAAAATGACAATGGTCCCAAAAATGTGTCAAAAGTGTCCGCCATAATGTCGCAGTCATGATAAAAATCGGTGATCGCCGCCATTACTAGTAAAAAAAAAAAATATTAATAAAAATGCCATAAAACTACCCCCTATTTTGTAGACACTATAACTTTCGCGCAAACCAATCAATAAACGCTTATTGCGATTTTTTTTACCAAAAATATGTAGAAGAATACGTATCGGCCTAAACTGAGGAAAAAATATGTTTTTTTATATATTTTTTGGGGATATTTATTATAGCAAAATGTCAAAAATATTGAATTTTTTTTCAAAATTGTCGCGCTATTTTTGTTTATAGCGCCAAAAAAAAAATGCAGAGATGATCAAATACCACCAAAAGAAAGCTCTGTTTGTGGGAAAAAAAGGACTTCAATTCAATTGTTTGGGAGCCACGTCGCACGACCGCGCAATTGTCAGTTAAAGCGACGCAGTGCCGAATCGCAAAAAGTGGCCTGGTCCTTTAGCAACAAAATGGTCTGGGGCTTAAGTGGTTAAAGAGCAACGACCGGAGTGCGGATCATTTTTTCTTCATGTTTGGAGAAGCATTGTTAAAACACTACAGGGTCCATTTATAAAGCTCCCAACTGGCTCTGCTGCAGACATACTGATATTTCACAAAAATAAATAAATAAATAGTATGCTTTCCAAATGTGCATTGCACTCTGCTGGCTTCAAAAATAAGATGTTGGCTGAGTGCAATAAAAAATGAATGGGTTGTTAGAAAAATAAAAATTGGAAGCCTGGTCACGTGACCTGTCAAAGTCACATGACTGGTTATCTTCCAATATTGGGGCTCTTTTTGCAGCTTTAAGAAGAGAGAATTCCATGGGGCAATACAAGCTCCATGCAGTGGCCTGCATTTCAGAAATGGGCCATATTATTCAGGCCATGCTTTACCCAATCCTGTGTAGTATAACAGAGAGCAGATAATGAAATCCACCATTGGTTATAAATTACATAAAATGGGGGACATTAACAGAACTGTACACTGACTTTAAAGAAACATAAATACTCTATAAAAATCTAATGTGTCAATTTTAAGTGGCTGACATTTTGTTAATCTTTTTTTTTTCCTTTTTTTACTACAGTGCCTCATAAAAGCTCTAAAGAAAGAACAACTGTTGCAACAGTAAGGTATGTAATAATGTTTTTTTTTTTTTTCACAATCAAATATAATAATGTTATATTGATATACTGATTGTATATAATACTGTATATATATATATATATATATATATATATATATATATATATATATATATATATATATACATACACTATACCATTTCATAATATTTTATTGCATATTATTTATGCTATTTTATGTTAATATTATATGTTTTAATGCTAAAGATGAGTTTCTTTGTAGCACCATGCAAGCAGAATGAGAACTGCATATAGTATTACAGTATTTTCCCTGCCAAAATAGTTGCCCCATTCTTCAGTACACGCACTGCCAAAACCAGAACTCTGCAGGTAAAGGAAAAAATATTGCAGTTAAATGGTTTGGTTCATTTATTCTACATTTCATAACTTTTTTTGTGTGCAATCTATTTCCTTTTCCCTGCGTTTTTTCATTCTATTATAATGGTTCCTGCTGTAGGGAATATCAAATGTAAGGACAGTAATTTGTAGGAGGGCTGTAGGGAGCACAAATGTGAAAACATTGGTTTGTAAGGGGGTGTAAAAGCAATGATTTCTAGCTGTCTTATGTAACATATCCTCAGTCTTTAACCATCTCCTGGAGCATGTCTCCAGTTTCTCATGTAGCTTTTCAACAGTCTCTATATACTGATTTATCGTGTTTGCTGTCTTTAACAATATCACCTTGCATGTCTGCAGTCTTTGACCATCTCCTATAGCATGTTTACAGTCTCTGACAATTTCTTCTAGCATGTCTGTAAACTCAGACCAGCTCTTATAGCATGTTTACAGTCTCCACCCTTTTCTTCTAGCATGTCTCAAATCTCTGACTGTCTCTTGTAGCATATTTGCACTTTCTGAACATCTGTTTTATAATGTCTGCAGTCTCGGACTGTCTTGTGTAGCATGTTCAAAGTCTCTGATTATCTCTTCCAGCTTGTCTGAAGTCTGACAGTCTCCTATGGCATGTTAGCAGCCTTCAACCACTCTTGTAGCCAATCCGCAGGCTCTGACAATGTCATGTAGCATTTCTTCTGTCTCTCTGGCCCTTTCATGATGCCAGAAGTGGCACCTGAGGTCTCCTATATAGTATCTTGAAAGTTTACCACCATTGGTCTGAATGGCCTTGTTCTAATTTTGTTTTCATCATAGAAAACAAGTCCAGTTGATTGCAACCAACTGCTACTAGCTATACTATGACTTGAATGACTGAATGAAAACTTTGACAAAACATATTATGATCACTTGCTCTTAAAACAGTTGACTACTAAACGTTTTGTTAGTGTTGTAGAATCTCCAGATTTTGCATGGAGTAGGAATTTGACTTCCACCTCATGGTTTTATATCATGAAGTGCTATTTGATCAGCACCTCAGACAGCTCCTTTTGCAGTAGTCAGCTCCCTGTTTTCCACAGCCTGAAGCTGAAAGTAAGGAGCGTTAACTCATACCATAACCTTTGTGAAAGGACTTTTACAAAACAATACCTCAAACTCAATAAAGTAAAGTGCCTTAAATCCAAGTATTTAATGCTGTAATTCTTTTGGTGGGTTGAAAAAAAAAATTGCAATTGTTAAAGTGGTTCTAAAGTCAATTTTTTTTTACCTTAATGCATTCCCTGTATTAAGCCTCGTACACACGGCCGGTTTTCTCGGCAAGAAACGACAAGAAAACTACTGGGAGAGCTTTCTTGCCGAGAAAACCGTGCGTGTGTATGAGGCTTTCAGGTTTCTCATTGGGAAATCCTGCTCTCTATTTTCTCGTCGGGATTCTTGTCGGCCTGTTTCCCGACGAGAAACCCGAGCGTGTGTATACTTACCTGCCTCCATGGAAACCTGCGCATGCTCGAAATGACTTTGATGCATGCGCGGTAGCTTCCAAGGCATAGGTAGGGTGAAGCAAGATGGCAGCGACGGCATCGAATGTGACGAGCGCATGCTCGCCGTAGTTGATGACGTCACCGCGTTCGTGCCATTCAAAAGAACGGCGGTTCTTTTGAATCGTACGTGTGTACACTCGGCCGGCACAAGATTCTTGTCAAGCCGTGTGTACTAGGCATGAAGGTAAAAAAGCAGCCCACTACCTGAAAGGAAGTGTTAAATGTACTATCAGTAATTAGTCAGAGCAAACTTTTTTTTTCCTTTTGGGATAAAGGTTTGCTTTTGTGTTTAATATATCTTTAAGCGCACAAGATGTAAGTCCCCTAAAATGGTTCTAAAGTCTAGGTGCATGCCCTAAATTAATGTAAAAAAGGCTCCACTTCCAACCACCCCCCCCTCTCTAAACACTTACCTAACACCTTTCACTGATCCAGCTGTAGCTCTGCTCCTCTCAGTTCCTGCAATCACAGGCTTCACTGAGAGCAGCTGGAACCATAGGCTGCTGCTAGCAGTCAAACTGTCAAATCCTGGGACTAAGCCATAAAGGGTTTTGCTAAGCCACACTGCGTGTGCCTATGCACGCACACAGCCCAGCTCAGGAACGGGCTCACTTGGATACCCCCATAGCACAAGGCTCAGGAGAATTAGGAGCAGAGAGCGCTGGTGGGGGGCCCCCAAAGAAAAGGTAAGGAACTGCTCTGTGCAATATCGTTGCAAAGAGCAGGTAAATATATCAAGTTTTTTATTTTAATAAAAACAAAAACCTTAGATTTTAATATCACTTTATTTTGTCAGTATTATCCTCTTGCAATCCACTCTACGGCAGAGCTCGGAGTCAGAGAGGGAGAAACAGCCCATCAGTTCATGTAGTAACAAGAAGCACATGCCACTCCATTATCTATTTCATGTATCTCCCTCCTCCTCAAAATCTTACAAACAAAGTGTCACCCCCGCACCTGCTGAATGCAGCCAAAAAGATGATTACTAGATATTGGAAGCAGAGTAGATGTCTGACCCTTTGAGACTGGCAGGCAGAAGTAGAAAGTATATGGAGGCAGAAAGATGGGGGTCTATCTTAGTAGGCAAAAAGAACAAGCATTTCTATATATCTGGTCTGGTTGGATGTATTATTCCCCGGAGATTGTCAAGTTACTTAGCCCTACTTGATAAGGGAGATTTATATGTATGGTTGGGTATTTACTTTACATTGCCAACTAAGATGCTCCACTACCACTGACAGCCACGTCTGTACCTGCTATCCTGCCCATCATCACTTTATTGGGTATTGAAGGCTGCGGGTCCACTAGGATTCAAGGAGTGGTACCTTCTTGTTTTGCATGTATTAGAGAGAGATACTGTTGTACTATCTAGGTTTCCAAATATGAACCTGCTAGGTAAGTTTTATGTGTGTGTGTGTGTGTATGTATACATCTATATATATTGTGAGGGGGTTAACTCGGTAGCGGGTGTGTGTGACCCCCTGGTTGGGCTCCCCACACAAAAACAGGGCCAGCAGACGGAGGTTGTGGTTTTCAAAATCAAAAGGTGCGGTTTATTTCTCTATGTACAGTGACAAAAACACAGCAAAGCCAAAAAGAAACAAACAAAATAAATCCTGGTCAGTTTGACCTCTGACTAAACATGCAGGTTTCCTAAACTAACAACTGGGATCAGCCTGGTGCTGTCCTAGTCCCTAAGTCCCTGGTTTAGTAAAAGTCCAAACAAATAGCCACACAGGCTTTGCCTCACCGCACAGGGGTTCACTCTCCCTAGACAGTCCACACAGGTCTGGTTCCAGGCATGAGCTAACATCTAATGAAGCTGGGAGTTCTTATAGAGGCCTAAATGAGCTGACAAGCTTCAGCTGGCCTCATCAACTCCCTGTCTGTACGACGCCCCACACTCTCCCTAGAGGTATGAGTCATCCATGAGCCTACTAGCCTCAGCTGGGCTTATACAACTCTCCACCCTAGTTGTATAAGTCAGCATAAAGCCTGAATCTGGGAGAAATATATCTACCCCCCTGGATGCAACCAGGTGACTTTACCTTCCTGCTGTCACATACCCCCCCCTCTTGTTTTAACCTTGGGGTTGGAACACCAGCAATCAGGCATTCATGTACTCGAGACAAAGCATCCACATTCCCCATTTGAACGCCAGGGCGATGCTTTACTGTGAAGTTGAATTCCTGTAGGGCCAGGAACCACCTATTCACTCTTCTATTTGTCTCCTTGTTTTGAGCCATCCACTTTAACGGAGCGTGATCCGTAACCATGTCAAAGTGCCTACCTAGCAGATAGTACCGAAGGGAATCTAGAGCCCACTTCACCGCTAAACACTCCTTTTCAACCGTGGCGTAATTTACCTCATGGGACTTCAACTTCCTGCTGAGGTAAATGACTGGGTGCTCTTCCCCGTTCCAGACCTGGGACAATACTGCTCCTAACCCCACATCTGACGCATCACTTTGTACGACAAAGTCTTTAGAGAAGTCGGGTGAGTACAACACTGGCTGGCTACATAAGGCTTGTTTCAAGAATTGGAATGCTGCCTCAGCCTCGGGGGTCCATTTAATCATGACCGACCCTTTCCCTTTCGTCAGGTTGGTTAGGGGCACAGCCTTAGAAGCAAAGTGGGGAATGAAGCGCCGATAATAACCCGCGATTCCCAGAAAGGCCCATACCTGCTTCTTGCTGTTGGGACGTGGCCAACTCTGGATGGCCTCGACTTTGTTGAGTTGGGGTTTTATCACTCCCCTGCCAATGGTGTACCCAAGATATTTGGCCTCCTCCTGCCCAATGGTACACTTCTTGGGGTTAGCCGTAAACCCCGCTTCCCGGATAGAGTCTAGGACTGCTTGCACTTTTGGCAGATGTGAGGCCCAATCTGTGCTATGGACAATTACGTCATCCAGGTAAGCCGCAGCATACTTCCGATGGGGCCTCAGTATCTGGTCCATTTTCCGCTGGAATGTGGCCGGCGCATTCTGTAACCCGAACGGCATTCTCTTATATTGGAACGCCCCGTCTGGGGTTACAAATGCGGTTTTCTCTTTGGCCGACTTGGCCAGGGGAATTTGCCAATACCCTTTTGTGAGGTCAAGAGTCGTCATGTATCGGGCTGTTCCCAGCCGGTCGATCAACTCATCTATACGTGGCATGGGGTAGGTGTCAAATTTTGTAACTTTGTTCAACTGACGAAAATCGTTACAAAATCGCCAGCTCCCATCCGGTTTAGGCACCAACACAATGGGACTAGACCAATCACTTTGGGACTCCTCTATCACCCCTAAGTTCAGCATTTTCTGTACTTCCTCCCGTATTGCCTCCCGTCGGGCCTCTGGGATCCGATAGGGTTTTAACTTCACCCTTTCACCGGGCGGGGTAATAATATCATGCTCTACCCCAGATGTTTGTCCCGGCAGCTCAGAGAACACCTCCTTGTTGCGAAGCACAAACTCCTTAACCTCCTGTTGTTGGGGTTGTGACAAGGTGGCTGCTATTCCAACCTCCGGAATCACGCAACCAGTTTGAGCTGGTGACCAAGTTTCTGCGACTAGGGACTCTCTATCCCTCCAGGCTTTCAACAGATTAACGTGATATATCTGTTCGGGCTTTCGCCTTCCTGGTTGTCTGACCTTGTAATTCACTTCGCTCACTTTTTCCATTATCTCGTAGGGGCCTTGCCATTTGGCAAGGAATTTACTTTCAACCGTAGGGACAAGTACCAATATCCTATCCCCCGGGGAAAAGGTACGGGTCTTTGCTCCACGGTTGTACACTCTCTGCTGTGCCAACTGCGCTTGGGCCAAATGTTCCTTCACGATGGGCATTACCTGTGCAATTCGATCTTGCATCAGGGCGACATGCTCAATCACACTCCTGTGGGGAGAACTCTCACTTTCCCAAGTTTCCTTGGCAATATCCAACAGCCCTCTTGGGTGTCTCCCATACAGTAACTCAAAGGGGGAGAATCCCGTAGAGGATTGGGGCACCTCCCTAATAGCAAACATCAAATAAGGAAGTAGACAGTCCCAATCCTTTCCATCTCTATCCACCACTTTCTTCAACATTTGTTTTAGGGTTTTGTTGAATCTTTCAACCAGCCCATCGGTTTGGGGGTGATACACAGATGTACGCAATTGCGTCACTTTGAGCAATTTACACAGCTCTTTTATAACCCGGGACATAAAGGGTGTACCTTGGTCCGTAAGCAGTTCTTTACAAATACCCACCCGGCTAAAAACAAGAGATAGCTCTTTGGCTATGGTTTTGGCCGAGGTATTTCTGAGAGGGATCGCTTCTGGATAACGGGTGGCATAGTCCATTATAACCAATATGTACTGGTGCCCCCTAGCGGACTTGATTATAGGACCTACCAAATCCATTGCGATTCTCTCAAACGGGACCTCAATGATGGGTAGAGGGACCAGCGGGCTACGGAAATGTGGCATCGGGGCCGACCTCTGACACACAGGGCAGGAGGAACAATAATTTTCTATGTCCTTCATCACCCCAGGCCAATAGAATCTCTGTAATACCCTCTCTCGGGTTTTCTCTGTCCCCAGATGACCTCCAAGAATGTGCCCATGGGCCAACTCCAACACCAACTTCCTGTAAGGTTTGGGCACCACCAGCTGCTCAACGGTTTCTTCTGCCCTTTTTGCCACCCGATACAGTAGGTCCTTCTCTACGCTGAAGTATGGGTAAGTGCAGGTATTATCTGGGTTCACTAACTCGCCATCTATTTCCACTACGTTTTCCCGTGCCTTTATTAGGGCGGGGTCTTTTAACTGTTCTGTGGCAAAATTTTCCCTGTGAACCTCCAGATCAGAAAACTCCACAGACGGTAGGTTTTCGTCTGAGGAGGTGGGCTCCTCTCCAGTTTCTTGAGTCTCCCCTGCAAATACTGACAAGGGAAATTCTGGAGAGTCCTCACCACTCTCAGAGGAGTTCTGGCTATCACATTCCTGGTACATAGGGGCACCAGTGGGGGGCTCAGGATCATCCCACAGTTCCCAGAACTTCGGAAAATCCCTTCCCACAATGGCGTCATGCGGTAACTGAGATACTAAGCCCACTGGATGAGAGAGGGTACCTTTGGGGGTCTCGAAACACACTGTAGTCACTGGATACTCTCGGGTGTCCCCATGCACACAAATAACAGCTACCTTGCTATTCCCAGAGACCTCTGTTTTAACTAATTCAGCCTTTATCAGGGTCACAAGGCTACCTGAATCCAGTAATACCACAACATTTCTACCATTAATACACATTTTGCATAAATGTTTCTCAGTTCCTCGAATGGCAGTGCATGCGACTGTCGCACACAGCGACTGACGTCTGCCCGTCAGAAAGTCACACTGCATGGGTTCCTCCACAACCGGGCAATTGGCTGCAATATGTCCCGCTTGCCGGCAGCGGTAGCAACCGATCCTTCTTGAGGCCTCTTGAGCCGCTGATTTCCCAGGCTGTTCTCGCCAAACTTGGGGTAGAGCTCCCACCCTCTCACTCTCTCCACCCTCACCCCTTGGAATCCTCTTATCCGCCCCTGGGGATGGTCTGGTCTTAGGGTGGAAAGTCCGAGTGTCTCTGGAAGAGGCCGTCAGGTTCTCTGTAGCCAAGTATTTCTCTACACGATCCACAAGACCACCGGCCGTCTCTGGGTCTCCATGGCTTACCCACTTTTGGATGGCAGTAGGAAGAGCTCTCAAAAACCGATCCATTACAACACGTTCCACAATCTCTGGTGCGGACAAAGTCTCTGGCTGTAGCCACTTCCTGCTCAGGTGAATGAGATCATACATTTGAGACCTGGGGGGTTTTCCAAGCTGGAAAGTCCAGTTATGCACACGCTGAGCCCGGACAGCCAGGGTGACACCCAGCCTTGCCAATATTTCAGCTTTTAGCATCACATAGTCTTTTGCTTGGTCAGGCTCTAGGTCATAGTAAGCCTTCTGCGATTCACCAGTTAACAGAGGAGCCACCAGTCCAGCCCACTGCTCCTCAGGCCACTTTTCTCTTTCAGCAGTCCTTTCAAATGTGGTCAAAAATACCTCTGGATCATCCTCTCCAGTCATTTTTGTCAATAAACGACTCACCCCAAAGGACGCGGTATTAGTGGGACGGCTTTCCTCACTGGTCTGCGGACGTTGCTGCATTACTGCTTCCATTTGTTGTAGTCTCTGCTCTTGCTTCTGTAACAGGTCTATGAAGCGGGCCTCAGATTGCTGCTGGGCTTGTTGATGAGCTTGCTGCTGGGCTGCAAGGCTCCTTTGCAAACCTGCATTTGTCTGCTGTTGATTGGCATTTGCTAGAGCCAGCTGTTTCAGTATCTCCTCCATGCTGGCTTAAAAAAAACTGCCCGCATTCTCCACCAACTGTGAGGGGGTTAACTCGGTAGCGGGTGTGTGTGACCCCCTGGTTGGGCTCCCCACACAAAAACAGGGCCAGCAGACGGAGGTTGTGGTTTTCAAAATCAAAAGGTGCGGTTTATTTCTCTATGTACAGTGACAAAAACACAGCAAAGCCAAAAAGAAACAAACAAAATAAATCCTGGTCAGTTTGACCTCTGACTAAACATGCAGGTTTCCTAAACTAACAACTGGGATCAGCCTGGTGCTGTCCTAGTCCCTAAGTCCCTGGTTTAGTAAAAGTCCAAACAAATAGCCACACAGGCTTTGCCTCACCGCACAGGGGTTCACTCTCCCTAGACAGTCCACACAGGTCTGGTTCCAGGCATGAGCTAACATCTAATGAAGCTGGGAGTTCTTATAGAGGCCTAAATGAGCTGACAAGCTTCAGCTGGCCTCATCAACTCCCTGTCTGTACGACGCCCCACACTCTCCCTAGAGGTATGAGTCATCCATGAGCCTACTAGCCTCAGCTGGGCTTATACAACTCTCCACCCTAGTTGTATAAGTCAGCATAAAGCCTGAATCTGGGAGAAATATATCTACCCCCCTGGATGCAACCAGGTGACTTTACCTTCCTGCTGTCACAATATATATATATATATATATATATAGATATATATATCTATATATATATATATATATATATAGATCTATATATATATTTAAATATATTGTACATACCTCATCAGTATATTTGTTACCCTGGAGCTCAGCTTTAAAACAAACACATAGTACTCACTATACTGCATTAGTTATTTTTTCTTTTAATTGAACCTAATATGCATTCAAAAAAAATATATGCCTAAATGAACATAAATGGAAAAACACCTATATTACCGTAGCTTTATTTCAATGACAATGTCTATTAGAACATGATTTTTTGCTAGCATTCGTTTCGCTAAGCGGAAGGAGTGCTGCTTCTTCCACGGGTGCAATTGAGTCATTACACTTCACTGTGTGCTGAACAAATCTTGGCAATCTCGCAGACGACTGAGACACAATGTAAAAAGTATTTATATAGTGCGTTAGCGTGGCACCAGGGTCCATTTGTCACTGTCTGCGGGAAGTGTGTCTATCCCCGGCTCTCTTAAAGGGCTTATAAAGCCAAGCCAAGAAGGTTGCGCACCTTTCAAAGATCAGTCTGCCATTTAGAGGAACGGGCCTTGTTTGTCTCTGCAGACAATTTATTTTTTACTGTGCTCTGCGCTGTGGTATAAATACCGAGGTTGGCAGGGCACGCTGCAAACACAATCCTCATTCTCATTGGACAAGAGCGGAGAGCAGGAAGATCTATGTGTTCCGTGAGGCTAAGGGCAATAAAATAACACAAGTGAATTAAGGGCTAAAACTTAGCAATCTGAGTTTTGTGTCTCTGATTAGGATCTGCAATTAAACTCTGATTCATTGCCACAGTTCAGGCGTTTGGAGGAGTGTGAATCATGCCGTGAATGTGATCAGAGTTCCGATTGGTCTTTAGACATAAGGAAAATGATTTACTAAAATGTTCAGTTAACCTGTGTTCGCTTCAAATCTCAATTTAGGTTAAGTAATTTTTTTTTAATTTCTCTGAATATGAATATGCAAAGTGAACCACTATAAAAAATTACACCTTTAGGAAACTAGTCCCCACATCCATTTTAATCTGTCCTTCAAAGTGGAACTATAGGCCAAATTAAAATTAAATTGCAGGTATAGATTTTTTTTTGCATAGATTGGACTAATGTAAGTCTGCATATACTATGCCTGTGGGATTCCTGTGGGAGCTGGAAGTCACTGTAGTAGTCATAGCTCCACAGTGATAGCCACTATCTTCCGAGTCCTGCACCAAGCGATTTCCCTGCTACCCTGCTATCTACAGGAGGTGGCATTCTCAGCACAGGCACTATTCACAGAACACCTTGAATTTTTCCAGTAAATGCAAATCATTCTTTGATTGGGCAAGGTGCAGAGGCAGGGTGGTGACGTCACAATCTTCACCTCATCTAATCAGAGGACACTTTGCATTCATTGAGAAAAATTCATAGTGCTCTGTGAATGGTGCTTGTTCAGAGTGATTGACCCCCTGTGTTTTATTTTTATTTAATTACATTTTATTGCCATTTCAAACACAAATACAAAAAGAACAAAAAAATATAGTGAAGCCTCGTACACATGGCCGAGAATCTCGTCGTTAAAAACATGTCGTTTTTTTCGACGAGATCCTTGGACAAGAAACTTGTCCCGGCCGAGTGTACACACGCTCATTTCAAAGAACCCGCTGTTCTTTGAATGGAGCGTACGCGGTGAAGTCATCAAATACGACGAGCATGCGCTCGTCACATTCGATGCCGTCGCCGCCATCTTGGTTCACCCTACCTATGCCTAGGAAGCTACCGCGCATGCGTCGAAGTCATTTCGAGCATGCACGGACTTCCCGGCGAACAGGTAAGTGTACACACACACAATTTTCTCGCCGAGAAACAGGCTGACGAGAATCTCGACGAGAAAATAGAGAGCAGGTTCTCTATTTTCTCGTCGAGATTCTTGTCGCTTTTCTTGACGAGAAACTATGCACACGAACGAATTTCTCTGCAAGAAATCTCTGCCAGCAAGTTTCTTGCTGGTTCTTGCCGAGAAACTCGGTCGTGTGTACGAGGCTTCATGCATTTTAGCTCCTACAAAAAAAAAAAAAGTAAAAGTGGTTGCTATGCATCAGAGAAGCTAGTAAGCATGGGACCCCATAGACAGCCTCTGTCACTGTAGTGGCGGCAAATACTAAAGTGATTTCCAGCTTCCACAGCAGTAATACGATCATGGAATATGCATACTTACAGTACATTAGTCTGAGCTAGACTGAAGTAACTATACATTAACCACTTGCCGACCGCCTCCAGTAGATATACGTCGGCAGAATGGCACGTACAGGCACATCAACGCATCTGTACGACCCCTTTAACTGCCTGACGTGGGGGTCGCACACGCTGCCTTCCCCGTGAGTCGGACCGCGGGTCCCGCGGACTCGATCCCTGCGATCGTCTCACGGAGGCATAGAGCAGGGGGATGCTTGTGTAAACAAGCATCTCCCTGCTCTGCCTAGTGACAATGACATGGATCTCGGCTCCGTGTACTCGGAGCGGAGATCAGTGTCATGTCACACAGAGCCCAACCCCCCCCCCCCCTCAGTTAGAAACACTCATCAGGGCACACTTAACCCCTTTAGCGCCATCTAGTGGTTAACCCCTTCACTGCCAGTGTCATTTTCACAGTAACCAGTGCATTTTTATAGCACTGATCGCTGTGAAAATGACAATGGTCCCAAAAATGTATCCTGTCCCCCCTCCCCCCCCGAAAGGTGCCAATTGTGGCATCGGAGGGGGGGGGAATCCTAGGAGCGGAAGTTCCACTTTTGGGTGGAACTCCGCTTTAAGGTGTATTGTTATAAGATTTTTGGCATGTCCCGTTATGGTGCATTTGGATTGCAGACAATGCAGGTCAAATGTAGCATTTTCTTGTGAAATGTTGTGTGTTGAATTTGAATGCATATTTTTAGCAGACTGCTTTACATTCCCTCCATACGAGCCGGACCTGAAAAAGACTTTACAGAGATCAATAGCTTTAGTTTACACACGAATGAGTCGGAGGAGTGATTCTTCCCCTTTCTCTTGCTCCATCTGCCTGCTTTGTTTAGGCTGAATGATTCAAATTTTCAATTAGAGAGAGGGTGACTAAAAGCATACTGCTATGACTTTATTGGTGTGCTGCTGCTGCCTTTATCGTCACAGTCACAAGCTGGCGGCAGGGAGATATTGTCTAATTGCAATTATTAGGTCTCTAACCTGGCAGTGCTGTTAGGTAGCGGTACATCTCAGGACTGGGCTGAACGACACATTGGTAGGCCTAACAGCTCCGATGTATGTATTCCAGATGCACATTTAGCTGTTTTTTCTGGAGTTCAGCTTTAAATATAATTCCCCCGTAAAAACAGCGAATGTCCCAAGGCAGTTTGATAGCCTATTCCAGGAATAACATTGTTTCGCTGATCTTTAATTGGTTTTACTTTATATTTTCCTCAAAATATTTACTGCTAGATTAAGCCCACTGCGGGTTTCTGCAGGATCAGGGAAGCTAAGGAAAATTCTGCTTTGCTTTTGACCCTTGAGAGCAAGGGAACAATTTCAAAAGAGATTTTTTTTCCTGCAGGTTATGATGCTGCTGCTCCAAGAGATTTTGCAGCTACCACTGACATTTCAGTTTCTGCATACGTGCGGTTTTCTGGCCTCTTAATTCCTATGGGGGGAATTATTATTAACCTCGTAGCAGAGGGGCCTGTGGGAGGGTTTTATTAATGAAGGGTCGGAGTGAATCGGTAGAGAAACCAATAGTAACCAGTCAGTACGTTTCCATCTATCTAGCACATATTAGAAAATAGTGGTAAATTACTGTTAAGTGGCTGCTAATTGTAATTTACGTGCCTTGTCTACATGTGTAATCCTTTAACGTACGTGCTTTCTTGTATTTAAAGCCCGTTGTGTTAGAAAGCCCATTAATTTTGAATGGGCTGTCTACACGGCTCAATGCACAAAGAATAGGTTCTGAAATCGTTTTGTTTTTTCAGTGCAGTGGATTGCAGTGCGTAGAGGATTTGCTTTGTCATATTCCTTTACTTCCTATCCCAGAGACACCACAGAAAGTAAGAAAAAGTCTCTCCAAATAAGGCAGGACGGTGATGTAATGCTCTCCACCTCAACCAATCAGAGAAGGCCGACCTTCTGTATTCACAATGCAACAGGCCACTCACTCATCATGGGGCCCAGAAGCAAGTGAAGATCACTGGAGTAGTGGTGTCTACTTCAGTAATTTCCAGCTTCCAGGGGCATTAGACAAGTATGGTATAAATGTACATAGTTATTTAGTCTAATCCGAACCAATGTAACTTTTGTAAAAATATGACATGCCTGGAATTCATCTTCTTTTCTTTTTTTTTTTTTTATTGATTATAAAAAGGTAAGTAATTTAAAACAGAATCTCTGAGCATTCCCCGGCTCAGATAAAACATAACGATACAAGAACATTCCTAACTAAGTGATTAAGTGAGGTCCGCGCTTAGGTGATAAACAAAGGTTGCAGCCCCCCTAAATTCTCCCAAGGGAGGACAAAACGTGAAAATAAATAATGGGGTGGTGGCACTACCTAGAAGTAGTCTCAAAATTAAATAAACAAGAAAAAGGAGGGTAAAAACCCTACCTTAATGGAACACAAGAAATGAACAAAAATAACAAGTGACCACCAAGTGTGGATACAAATCCTATATAAGTGTGTGGACACTCAGATGGTGTCTGAGTGGGCTGTAGGTTATAAATCATATAATGTGATAATAAACCACCTCACATGGATAAACAGGTATGGTTGATGTCATAAATAGGGATGAGCATAACACCCCCCGGTTCGGTTCGCACCAGAACCTGCGAACGGACCGAAAGTTTGCGCAAACTTTAGAACCCTATTAAATACAGTGGGACTCGAATCTTCAAAATCAAAAGTGCTAATTATGAAGGCTAATATGTAAGTTATTGTCCTAAAAAGGGTTTGGGGACCCGGGTCCTGCCCCAGGGTACATGAATCAATGCAAAAAAAAGTTTAAAAAAAGAAATGAACAAAAATAACAAGTGACCACTAAGCGTGGATACAAATCCTATATAAGTGTGTGGACACTCAGTGGGCTGTAGGTTATAAATCATATAATGTGATAATAAACCACCTCACATGGATAAACAGGTATGGTTGATGTCATAAATATGAAAACTAATGCATAGACATAAGTTCTCTACCATATATGTATGGATCAGGTTAAGGGTCATAAGTCAGTCCGCCCATAAACCATGTAGGGTAAGTGTGCAAGTTAGGTTATGTAAGAGGTGCTGGTAGCAACCTACTGACAAAACATGGTGCACATGCCCTTATATAGAGTCCAGGAATAAGTCCAGAGGAAATCCAACAGACCGGAACAATTATGAAGAATTCTGTTCCGGTCTGTTGGATTTCCTCTGGACTTATTCCTGGACTCTATTTAAGGGCATGTGTACCATGTTTTGTCAGAAGGTTGCTACCAGCACCTCTTACATAACCTAACTTGCACATTTAGTGTCCTTTGCAAAGTGTGCACCAAAAGCTTACCTGAATACAATTGATGGTGTTATGATACAAATACAGGCAGGGAGTTGAAGTATTTTGCTTTAGTGTCCTTTGCACAGTGTGCACCAAAAGCTTACCTCAATACAATTGCTGATGTTCTGATACAAATACAGGCAGGGAGCTGAAGTATTTTGCTTTAGTGTCCTCTGCACAGTGTGCACCAAAAGCTTACCTCAATACAATTGCTGGTGTTCTGATACAAATACAGGCAGGGAGCTGCAGTATCTTGCTTTAGTGTCCCTTGCACAGCGTGCACCAAAATCTTACCTCAATACAATTGCTGGTGTTCTGATACAAATACAGGCAGGGAGCTGCAGTAATTTGCTTTAGTGTCCAGTATGCCAAGGCCAATCCCTGATCAGAAGTGGCTGCACAGAGAAACCATTTTTGGTTCAGTGTGTTTTGCTAAAACATGAATGCCAATGTGGTTGTTTTTTATGCTCTGCTGGCGTCAGAGTAGTGAATACTGCCGCCAGGCATTAAAAGAGTGGACCAGTGATCAGCTGCTAGGGAGTATTAGTTTAATTCACTCCCCTGGTTTATCAGGGCTTAATGCCATTTGGGGAAGTTCAGCCCTTGATCCAAATGTGTACTGAGCTAGCCCTGTCCTTTGTTCCAAAGGGCAGTGATGATTGCACTCCCCCTTTCAGGTTTGATCAGGTGGAGTCCCTAGTATGGCTGTTGGAGGATGACTCTGCATCCTTTTTTGAGCACTATTCGGCCTGTTCCAAACAGTTGTTAAAAGATTGTAATTGGTGCAGTGCAGTCTCTGATTAAGCAGCGTGTGTGTGAACCAACTTTTGTTCAACCTGTGCTTCAGGCATGGTCTGATCTCCTGTATTTAGCCAAGCCACAACAATCCAGCCCTGCCTTCCCAAGTATCTATCTCTCCGTCGCCCGTCGCTCCGTCGCCCATGGCAATCTCAGCTACAGCCCAGTATACTCAGCTTCCCACCAAGTACTATTACCCAGTCTCCACTTGCCACACTTATCCTGCCTTCAATCCACCTGCCTCTTCCCTTCCTCCTGTAGCAATTCCACAAAAATCTCCTCCAGCCTCTGCCCTTATATCTCCATCGCATTCCAGCCCTTCTTTTTGCCCAATTACTTCCTTTTTGTACATTCCTCCAGTTATTTATAAATCTGCTAAGCAAAAGAAGAAGCAAAAGTTTTTTCCAACCAAAACGATCCTGCCATTAACCCAACCTGCCTCCACACCCACCAATCTGTTCCAGTCCGAAGTGACAGTGTTCCAGCCCGAAGTGCTAGTGTTGCAGCCCGAGGTGCCATTGTTGCAGCCCGAGGTGCCAGTGTTGCATCCCGAAGTGCCAGTGTTCCAGCCCAGGGTGCCAGTGCTCCAGCCCGGGGTGCCAGCATCCCAGCCTGGAGAGCCAGTGCCAGCGTTCCAGCCTGAAGAGCCAGTGCCAGCATTCCAGCCTGAAGAGCTAGAGCCAGCGTCCCGGCCTGAGGTTGTGGTGCCTGTTTCCCGGCCTGAGGTTGTGGTGACCGTTTCCTGGCCTGAGGTTGTGGTTCCCGTTTCCCGGCCTGAGGTTGTGGTGCCCGTTTCCCGGCCTGAGGTTGTGGTGCCCGTTTCCGAGCCTGCGGAGCCTCTGTCTGCTGCCCAGCCTGATGAGCTTCTGTCTGCTGCCCAGCCTGATGAGCTTCTGTCTGCTGCCCAGCCTGATGAGCTTCTGTCTGCTACCCAGCCTGATGAGCTTCTGTCTGCTGCCCAGCCTGATGTGCCCCTGTCTGCTGTCCAGCCTGATGAGCTTCTGTCTGCTGCCCAGCCTGATGAGCTTCTGTCTGCTGCCCAGCCTGATGTGCTTCTGTCTGCTGCCCAGCCTGATGAGCTTCTGTCTGCTGCCCAGCCTGATGAGCTTCTGTCTGCTGCCCAGCCTGATGAACTTCTGTCTGCTGCCCAGCCTGATGAGCTTCTGTCTGCTGCCCAGCCTGACGTGCCCCTGTCTGCTGCCCAGCCTAACGTGCCCCTGTCTGCTGCCCAGCCTGACGAGATTCTGCCTGCTGCCCAGCCTGATGAGCTTCTGCCTGCTGCCCAGCTTGACGTGCCCCTGTCTGCTGCCCAGCGTGACATGCCTCTGTCTGCTGCCCAGCCTGCCGTGCCCCTGTTTGCTGCCCAGCCTGATGTGCCCCTGTCTGCTGCCCAGCCTGACGTGCCCCTGTCTGCTGCCCAGCCTGAGGTGTTCCTGTCTGCTGCCCAGCCTGAGGTGTTCCTGTCTGCTGCCCAGCCTGAGGTGTTCCTGTCTGCTGCCCAGCCTGAGGTGTTCCTGTCTGCTGCCCAGCCTGAGGTGTTCCTGTCTGCTGCCCAGCTCGACGACCCGGAGCCTGCTGCCCAGCTCGACGACCCGGAGCCTGCTGCCCAGCTCGACGACCCGGAGCCTGCTGCCCAGCTCGACTGCCCGGATGTGCCCGCTGTCCGCCCGGATGTGCCCCCGCTGTCTGCCCGGATGTGCCCGCTGTCTGCCCGGATGTGCCCGCTGTCTGCCCGGATGTGCCCCTGGTCCAGTTTAAAGTGCCTGATGACCAGTCTGAAGTATCCTCATCCTTTGTGCTACTCAATGCCATAGACTATGGACAATTAGGACTGGTTGGAGCGTCTGGAGGCCTGGATTGCAGTACTAGTGTCCACCAGCAGGTGTCCTCTTGCAGCCAGTATCTTTAATAGAGGATCTCACCTGCTGGTGGTAATGCCTGATCCATGGGCCGTAGTACCGGCGTCCACCAGTGGGTGTATTCCTGCAGTGTGGGGCAGTCAGCACTTCCTCCGCTCAGCTGTCACGTGAGGACGATCATTGCAGTCCTATAAATACCCGGCGAGCCCTTACATGCTCGCCTTGGTATCTTTCTCCTTGAGCCCTGACCTCGCTGCCTGTATTCGGACCTTTAGCCTGTACCTCACCTCACCTGACCTGATCTGATCCCCATCCTGAGCCCATCCATCCGTCCTCTCCCTGTCTTGTTTGTTCCCTGTCCTCATCTGCTGTGTATGACCCTGGCCTGGCTTACGTTCAAGATTCTGGTACTGCCCTTTGCTGTATATATTATTTGTTGTTTGTGGGTTGTTCGGTTGGTTTGCACTGTTTGTATTTATTTATATCACCTATCTTAATAACCATCATTATATTTCACTTTACATACGTTTTTAGTTCTCTTTGTGCAGTCCACACAGTCTGGTCAACTAATTCACTGACACCTTTGCACAGTGTGCACCTGAAGCTTACCTCCATACAATTGCTGGTGTTCTGATACAAATACAGGCAGGGAGCTGCAGTATTTTGATTTAGTGTCCTTTGCACAGCGTGCACCTAAAGCATACCTGAATACATTTGCTGGTGTTCTCATACTAATACCTCAGGCAGGGAGTTCAAAATTACAAACAGATTCTACGTAACAACAAACCTACAGTCCCTGTCTTGTTTGCACCGCCTGTATACTGCTTTTCAGAGTATATAGGGCCTGGGGCCCCCACGCCTTTCCTTTTTTTAATTTGGGTGCGGGATTCCCCTTAATATCCATACAAGATCCAAAGGGGCTGGTAATGGGCTGGGGGGGGGGATAACCATGCCATTTTTATCAATGATTTTCATCCATATTGCCGGGACCAGACATTACATTAAAGCCGCAAGCAGTTTTAAATGACTTTTTTTCCTTTAGAAATGTCAATTTGTGCAGAGACAGTTCTAAACACGGGAAACACATGCCACTTCACAGGCATACTATAGACACCCCCCAGGTATGATATTTAAAGGAATATTTCACTTTTTTTTCACTTTATGCATCATTAAAATCACTGCTCCCGAAAAAACAGGAGTTTTTAAAACTTTTTTTTGCATTGATACATATACCCTGGGGCAGGACCCGGGTCCCCAAACCCTTTTTTAGGACAATAACTTACATATTAGCCTTCATAATTAGCACTTTTGATTTCGAACGTTCGAGTACCACTGTATTTAATAGGGTTCTAAAGTTTGCGCAAACTTTCGGTCCGTTCGCAGGTTCTGGTGCGAACCGAACCGGGGGGTGTTATGCTCATCCCTATTTATGACATCAACCATACCTGTTTATCCATGTGAGGTGGTTTATTATCACATTATATGATTTATAACCTACAGCCCACTCAGACACCATCTGAGTGTCCACACACTTATATAGGATTTCTATCCACACTTAGTGGTCACTTGTTATTTTTGTTCATTTCTTGTGTTCCATTAAGGTAGGGTTTTTACCCTCCTTTTTCTTGTTTATTTAATTTTGAGACTACTTCTAGGTAGCGCCACCACCCCATTATTTATTTTCACATTCCTAACTAAGTGTCAGATGGAGGAGTAAGCAGCAGAGAATCGTAATAAAAAGAGAACTTCTACTCAGTCTCCAGTAACCATGTTCCAATATATTTCCGTACAAGAAGGGTAATGACTGGTAATGACTAGTGTCTTCTCATTTAACCACTACTCCAAGCCATATGAAAGAAGGAGTTATAGGGAAATATTTTTTTTTATGTGGTTGTGGAGGGGAAGTCAAGCCATAGGTCTCACACCTTGTTAAAGTGGTAGTAAGGATGTTTCTTGTGTTTGTACCTACAGGTAAGCCTATAATAACGTGTACAGTTTAGGAGATATTTACTTACGTAGCGCCAGTGATGTTACTGGCACATGCGCACTGTGCCGACCATTGAGAGAGCAGTGCCGGGGCCGTGACTCTCATGCGCATGCGTGGGAGTGAAGACATTGTGACTCGTCCGATCAGATGGCCGCAGCTCGCAAACCCAGAAAGGAACACCGGTGAAGATGAAAGCCCTGCCAGCAGTGAGAGTGCACCGCTGGAGAGCTTTATTTTCACGTAAGTCTTTCCTAATATACTAGTATGCGATGCATACTAGCACATTATGCTCTTAACTTGCAGGGAGAAGACTTTCTTCTTTTTTTTCATGGTTTACTACTGCTTTAAACTTTTGAGGACGCACTCGAGAAGTATAGGTTGCTTTATAAAAGGGGTATTACATACCAGCATGCACTGAGGGTTGTAGAGCCTTGTACAGTACAGACAGTGGCTGAGACATGGAGTCATCCCTAAGCATACATTCAATGTTCGAGGCCTCCATAACTAACAGCGAGGCTCCAAATTGAGAGCAATAAGCATGACGGAGCTAAAGGTAATTAAACAAGTGAGAATTAGAAAGAATAAAGTGATATTTCAAGCTGCCAAACGTAATCAGGACTCCTCGATTACAAATATGGTAAAGAGTCTTAATGCCCCTGGACGCCCAGACAATTGGATCAGAAATGAATTGAAACTCTGGAAATGACAGATTAAACCAAAGTGGGGTGCGGAGTGACCAATAAGGGGTTACAGCAGTGTCTTTAGGTACAGTGGACCGCCAGGCCTTAAGCATCGCCTTCATGGATAGGGTAAGTGGGAATGGGGCTCAAAGGCCTCAGTAAGGGAGTAGGCATAAGGTTTCATAGGAGTCCAGGTGTGTTGCCGCCTGGACCACATAGGAATTTGTGTCATCAGAAATGACCCAATTGTGTGCATGCATAAGGAATGCCGCAAGAAAATAATTCAATATGCAAGTCGGGACAGGATAAACCTCCCTGGGACCAGGGTCTACATAATTTTTTTTTACTAAAGCAAGGGGAACTAGATCTCCATGAAAACATGGAGACGAGGGAGGTAAATTGTTTAAAAAACTGAGTGAGTGTCTTAAAACATAAAGAAAAACTAGGAGTATCTTCATTTTGACAAGGTTAATTCTTCATATGAAGGATAAAGGTCGATTATCCCATTCCTTCAATTTTTGTCTAGTGGAGATCAAGGGGGGATACAGATTCAGTTTGGGAAAGTCTGTGACTAGGTGAAATGTTAATGTAGGTATTGTATGGAGTCCATTCATTCAAGGGCTATTATTGAACCAACTGGGATACCCATTATCCGATTTGAGCGTTGCAGGACTGAGACCAGGGGCTCCATTACCAAGGTGAACAGAGCCGGGGACAGGGCAAAGGTCGGAGAAAGGGCAAAGGTCGGAGAAAGATCTCCACTCAATTTAATTTGTGCCATAGGAGATCAAGTCACTCATGGAAGCTGGTGCCAAATCCAAATACATCCAGGACCTTGATCATATAAGTCCAATTAACAGTATCAAATGCCTTTTCTATGTCAAGGCCACAAGAACCCTAGTTGCAATATCACTAGAAGGAAGCTGGAGGTGGGTAAGAACCCTACTTAGGTTTATGTCAGTAGATTTGCCTGGCATGAAGCCATTCTGGTCTATGTTGAAAATGGGAGGAGCAGGATTGTAAATCCTTCCCTGGCTTTAGGATTAACACTATGGGGTTGATTTACTAAAGGAAAATCCACTTTGCACTTGAAAGTGCACTGAAAGTGCACATGGAAGTACAGATGCTGTAGATCTGAGTGGGACATGCAAGGAAAATATAGTACAGCATTTTAGCTTGCACATGATTGGATGATAAAATCAGCAGAGCTTCCCCTAATTTCAGAGCTTCCCCTCAGATTTACAGCGATCTACAGCGACTGCACTTCCATGTGCACTTTCAAGTGCAAAGTGGATTTTCCTTTAGTAAATCAACCCCTATATGTGTTTGATACATGGATGAATAAAGAGCATCCTCCTCCAAACAGGAGAAAAACATGGTCTGCAATTTGGGGGCCAGTGTAGTGGCTTATGCCTTATGAAATCCCCTGGGTGGCTGTCTACTCAAGGCATTTTTTTATTGGGGAATGACATAATGGCAGCTTCGATTTCAAGTGAGGTAATTGGTGCATTAAGGTCCTCCTGGGATAGAGAAGGGAGGGAAAGAGAGTCTAGTTCAATCACTATGTCTGCCTCTAGGGGAGAGATTGTGCAGCCAAATAATGAATGGTAAAAGGAGTGAAATTCCATCAGGATATCGGCAGGGCTAGTGATCTTAGAGATTAGCGCAGGGACTACAGTTTGTAAGTGTGGGTCCTCCACCAGGTTAGCCAAGTCACCATCTGGACACTGGGCAATACTGGAGCATCACATAATAAAAAATCTATGCGAGACCCGACTTATGGGTGGCCGAGAGGTGGGAATATGCCCTTTCTTCTGGGTGTTTCCATCTCCAGAGTTCAGTAAGACCCAGACCAGCTGTCCATGCCTGAAACTCAGCATGGGGGAGCCAGAGTTGGGTGGGCGTATCCAACACCCCATCCAAGATAATATGGAAACCCCTCCTTTCATCCTTTCACCAGTCTATCCACCTGGAGAGGGGCTAGCTTCTCACATATAGTATACAATACAGAATTTTACATTGACAAATGCCCAAATGGTGGCACGTATGTCCAAAAGTAAAATAATGTATCTACCTCCAGGATCTGTAATAACCTTTTCAGTAGTACCAGGTATGAATTTATTGAAAAGAATGGCATCCCCTCTGACATACGTGGAATACGCGGCATAAAACGCCTGGCACACCCAAGACCACCTTCACGCCAGCATCTTGTTACCCATCAGATGTGTTTCCTGCAGAAACAGTATGTGCGGTTCGTGAGAATTGAAATATTTGAATAACAAGGATCGTTTGGACTTGTCATTGAGACCACAGATGTTCCTTGAGACACGTTTCAAATCCATACTACAGAGGAGACATATTACATGGATCAGTAAAGAGTAAAGCCCTGTACACACGATAGGTTTTACCGATAAAAACAGTCCGATGGACTTTTTTCATCGGACAAACCGATCGTGTATGGGCCCCATCGGTCTTTTTTCCATCGGTGTTTAAAAATAGAACATGTTTTAAATTTATCCGATGGTTAAAAAACCGATAGCAAATTACTATCGTCTGTGGGGAACTCCATCGGATAAAAAACCCACACATGCTCAGAATCAAGTCGACACATGCTCAGAAGCATTGAACTTAATTTTTCTCGGCTCATCTGAGTGTTTTATGTCACCGCTAGGGATGAGCTTCGTGTTCGAGTCGAACATACGTTCGACTCGAACATTGGCTGTTCGATCGTTCGACGAAGATCGAACGATTTGGGCCGTTCGCGCCAAATTCGAGTGACGCGAACGGCCCACAATGCACTACGCCATCGCAGTGTCATCCAGGCGCTGTGATTGGCCAAGCATGCACTGTGACCCCGCATGCTTGGCCAATCACAGCGCCGGCAGCGAGGAGAGCAATGATTGGCCACAGGCAGGATGCCTGTGGCCAATTATTGCTGAGGGTGTTTAGTACACGCCCCACACTATAAAAGGCCGCCAGCACGGCGGCCTAGTGTAGTGTGTTCCGGAGCAGGGATAGAGTAGCATAGGCAGGGACAGTGACTGTTATTTCTTTCTTGCTTAACCTGGATTCCTTTAGTTTAGGGAAAGAGAAGGATAGGTAGGGAGAGTGTCAGTGTGTTTTGTGCTTCTGCTATAGTGTGCTTAAAAAAAACATTTATTCTAGGGACAGAAAACTCTAGGTAGGGACAGTGTCAGTTTCTTTCACTCTGCAAGTCCTTGTTTCCAGGGACCTGTAAGGACAGTGAGTTAATTGTCCTTGTGCTATATTGTGCTTAAAAAAAACATTTATTCTAGGGACAGAAAACTCTAGGTAGGGACAGTGTCAGTTTCTTTCACTCTGCAAGTCCTTGTTTCCAGGGACCTGTAAGGACAGTGAGTTAATTGTCCTTGTGCTATATTGTGATTAAAAAAAACATTTATTCTAGGGACAGAAAACTCTAGGTAGGGACAGTGTCAGTTTCTTTCACTCTGCAAGTCCTTGTTTCCAGGGACCTGTAAGGACAGTGAGTTAATTTTCCTTGTGCTATATTGTGATTAAAAAAAACATTTATTCTAGGGACAGAAAACTCTAGGTAGGGACAGTGTCAGTTTCTTTCACTCTGCAAGTCCTTGTTTCCAGGGACCTGTAAGGACAGTGAGTTAATTGTCCTTGTGCTATATTGTGCTTAAAAAAAACATTTATTCTAGGGACAGAAAACTCTAGGTAGGGACAGTGTCAGTTTCTTTCACTCTGCAAGTCCTTGTTTCCAGGGACCTGTAAGGACAGTGAGTTAATTGTCCTTGTGCTATATTGTGATTAAAAAAAACATTTATTCTAGGGACAGAAAACTCTAGGTAGGGACAGTGTCAGTTTCTTTCACTCTGCAAGTCCTTGTTTCCAGGGACCTGTAAGGACAGTGAGTTAATTTTCCTTGTGCTATATTGTGATTAAAAAAAACATTTTTTCTAGGGACAGAAAACTGTAGGTAGGGAGAGTGTTTTTTTTCTTTCACTCTGCAAGTCCTTGTTTCCAGGGACCTGTAAGGACAGTGAGTTAATTGTCCTTGTGCTATATTGTGCTTAAAAAAAACATTTATTCTAGGGACAGAAAACTCTAGGTAGGGACAGTGTCAGTTTCTTTCACTCTGCAAGTCCTTGTTTCCAGGGACCTGTAAGGACAGTGAGTTAATTTTCCTTGTGCTATATTGTGATTAAAAAAAACATTTATTCTAGGGACAGAAAACTCTAGGTAGGGACAGTGTCAGTTTCTTTCACTCTGCAAGTCCTTGTTTCCAGGGACCTGTAAGGACAGTGAGTTAATTTTCCTTGTGCTATATTGTGATTAAAAAAAACATTTTTTCTAGGGACAGAAAACTGTAGGTAGGGAGAGTGTTTTTTTTTCTTTCACTCTGCAAGTCCTTGTTTCCAGGGACCTGTAAGGACAGTGAGTTAATTTTCCTTGTGCTATATTGTGCTTAAAAAAAACATTTTTTCTAGGGACAGAAAACTGTAGGTAGGGAGAGTGTTT
Source organism: Rana muscosa (assembly GCA_029206835.1). Classification (NCBI taxonomy): domain Eukaryota; kingdom Metazoa; phylum Chordata; class Amphibia; order Anura; family Ranidae; genus Rana; species Rana muscosa. The sequence goes on from CM055118.1 coordinate 112,869,393, forward strand.
TTTTTCTTTCACTCTGCAAGTCCTTGTTTCCAGGGACCTGTAAGGACAGTGAGTTAATTGTCCTTGTGCTATATTGTGCTTAAAAAAAACATTTATTCTAGGGACAGAAAACTCTAGGTAGGGACAGTGTCAGTTTCTTTCACTCTGCAAGTCCTTGTTTCCAGGGACCTGTAAGGACAGTGAGTTAATTTTCCTTGTGCTATATTGTGATTAAAAAAAACATTTATTCTAGGGACAGAAAACTCTAGGTAGGGACAGTGTCAGTTTCTTTCACTCTGCAAGTCCTTGTTTCCAGGGACCTGTAAGGACAGTGAGTTAATTTTCCTTGTGCTATATTGTGATTAAAAAAAACATTTATTCTAGGGACAGAAAACTCTAGGTAGGGACAGTGTCAGTTTCTTTCACTCTGCAAGTCCTTGTTTCCAGGGACCTGTAAGGACAGTGAGTTAATTTTCCTTGTGCTATATTGTGATTAAAAAAAACATTTTTTCTAGGGACAGAAAACTGTAGGTAGGGAGAGTGTTTTTTTTCTTTCACTCTGCAAGTCCTTGTTTCCAGGGACCTGTAAGGACAGTGAGTTAATTTTCCTTGTGCTATATTGTGATTAAAAAAAACATTTTTTCTAGGGACAGAAAACTGTAGGTAGGGAGAGTGTTTTTTTTCTTTCACTCTGCAAGTCCTTGTTTCCAGGGACCTGTAAGGACAGTGAGTTAATTGTCCTTGTGCTATATTGTGCTTAAAAAAAACATTTATTCTAGGGACAGAAAACTCTAGGTAGGGACAGTGTCAGTTTCTTTCACTCTGCAAGTCCTTGTTTCCAGGGACCTGTAAGGACAGTGAGTTAATTTTCCTTGTGCTATATTGTGATTAAAAAAAACATTTATTCTAGGGACAGAAAACTCTAGGTAGGGACAGTGTCAGTTTCTTTCACTCTGCAAGTCCTTGTTTCCAGGGACCTGTAAGGACAGTGAGTTAATTTTCCTTGTGCTATATTGTGATTAAAAAAAACATTTTTTCTAGGGACAGAAAACTGTAGGTAGGGAGAGTGTTTTTTTTCTTTCACTCTGCAAGTCCTTGTTTCCAGGGACCTGTAAGGACAGTGAGTTAATTTTCCTTGTGCTATATTGTGATTAAAAAAAACATTTTTTCTAGGGACAGAAAACTGTAGGTAGGGAGAGTGTTTTTTTTCTTTCACTCTGCAAGTCCTTGTTTCCAGGGACCTGTAAGGACAGTGAGTTAATTGTCCTTGTGCTATATTGTGCTTAAAAAAAACATTTTTTCTAGGGACAGAAAACTCTAGGTAGGGAGAGTGTTTTTTTTTTTTCACTCTGCAAGTCCTTGTTTCCAGGGACCTGTAAGGACAGTGAGTTAATTGTCCTTGTGCTATATTGTGCTTAAAAAAACATTTATTCTAGGGACAGAAAACTCTAGGTAGGGACAGTGTCAGTTTCTTTCACTCTGCAAGTCCTTGTTTCCAGGGACCTGTAAGGACAGTGAGTTAATTTTCCTTGTGCTATATTGTGCTTAAAAAAAACATTTATTCTAGGGACAGAAAACTCTAGGTAGGGACAGTGTCAGTTTCTTTCACTCTGCAAGTCCTTGTTTCCAGGGACCTGGAGAGACATTGAGTGAATTGTCCTTGTGCTATATTGTGATTAAAAAAAACATTTATTCTAGGGACAGAAAACTCTAGGTAGGGACAGTGTCAGTTTCTTTCACTGTGAAAGTCCTTGTTTCAAGGGACAGAGAAGGACACCTGAAGGTAGCCCTTATTGCTTTTTTCCCATCTCCCTGCAGGCCATCTATTAGAATGTCTGGAAGGCAAACAAGGAGAGGTAGACAGTCAGGAGGCAATAAAAGAGGGCAAGCAGGCTCTGTGTCTGGGGGCAACAGTGCTGGTCGTGGACGCGGTGCATTGTCATCAGCACATGGCCATGGGACACGCTTGTCCTTCTTTTCGGCAGCTGGACATGTTGAGCCACATCATGCCGAAGACTTGGTAGAGTGGATGACCAAGCCCTCCTCCTCCTCCTCATCCTCTCTCACCCAGGCTCAGGGTACTGGAAAAGCAGCTGCCAAAGCGTCGTCTTCCCTGGTATCAATGTCAGACAAATCATCAGTCACTCCTTCCCTAGACCCACCATGTCCTCCTCCTGAGGAGTCCCCCGAACTGTTTCAGCACAGTGTTGGGTACATGCTCCAGGAGGATGCCCAGCGTTTCGAAGGGTCTGATGATGAAACCCAGCTAGAGGAAGGCAGTAGCGTGAGAGCAGACAGAGGGGATGCTCAAGAAGGACACCAATCTGGCAGTCATGTTCCAGCAGCTGCAGCATACTGCCAGATTGGCTCCAGTGATGAGGAGGGAGGGGATGATGAGGTCAATGACTCCACGTGGGTGCCTAATAGGAGAGAGGAGGAGGAGGAGGATGAGGAGGAGGCACATCTCCAACGAGGCAGGATGCCCTTTGGTGGCCAGCGTAAGGGCAGTACACCGACGGAATCACACCGCAGAGCTCCGCCTGTGCAGGGCGCTGCCTCTGCCCGTCATTCAAAAAGTTCTTTGGTGTGGGCCTTTTTTGAGGCTAGTGCATCAGATCGCACAGCTGCTGTTTGCAACATATGTCTCAAGCGTATATCGCGTGGCCAAAACATCAGCCGCTTGGGTACCACATGCCTGACCAGACATATGTTGACCTGCCATGCAGCTCGTTGGCAAGCCTACCTCAAAGACCCACACCAAAGAACAAAGCGGACCTCTCCTTGCACCGCATCAGCTGGGATCTCCAACCCCACTATAACTTCAGTCCTCTCTGAAACATGCACTGAGAGGAATGAAGGTGTAGAATTAGGTGTGTCACAGCCAAGTACTTGCGCCCACTCTGCTAGCAGTACACCGACGTCCGATTCTAGCAGGCAAATTTCCCTGCCCCAGCTGCTGGACCGTCGAAAGAAGTTCACTCCCAGCCATCCACATGCCCAGCGGTTGAATGCTAGCTTGGCTAAATTGCTAGCGCTTCAACTGCTGCCTTTTCAGTTGGTAGACTCGGCCCCCTTCCGTGAGTTTGTGCAATGTGCGGTTCCTCAGTGGCAGGTTCCCAAACGCCACTTTTTCTCACGGAAGGCTATTCCGGCTCTCTACCGGCATGTGGAAGGCAATGTCTTGGCCTCGCTGGACAGGGCGGTCAGCGGTAAGGTGCATATTACCGCTGACTCATGGTCCAGCAGGCATGGACAGGGACGTTACCTTTCTTTCACGGCCCATTGGGTCACTCTTTTGGCAGCTGGGAAGGATTCAGGACAAGGTGCAGTAGTGTTGGAGGTTGTCCCACCGCCACGCCTCCAAAATGCTACTACTGGTTGTGACACACCTCTCTCCTCCACCCCCTCCTCTTCTTCTTCCTCCATGGCCTCTTCCTGTGGTTTGTCCTATGAACCAGCGGTGCTCCGTAGCCGTTCACGGGGCTACGCAAGTACGCAGGCAAAAAGATGCCATGCCGTGCTTGCGCTGGTGTGTTTGGGGGACAGAAGCCACACTGGGGCAGAGGTCCTGTCTGCTCTGCAGGGCCAGGCCGAGAGGTGGTTGACGCCACGCCAGCTTAAGCCAGGAATGGTGGTTTGCGACAATGGCACCAACCTCCTCTCCGCCCTCCGACAGGGACAACTGACCCATGTGCCCTGTGTGGCTCACGTCCTTAACCTGGTGGTGCAGCGCTTCTTGGGCAGGTACCCGGGCTTACAGGATGTCCTGAGGCAGGCCAGGAAAGTCTGTGTGCATTTCCGCAGATCTTATAATGCCAGTGCTCGCCTGGCTGAGCTGCAAAAGGAGTTGAACCTGCCCAAGAACCGCCTTATATGTGACATGCCCACCAGGTGGAACTCAACGTTGGCCATGCTGCAGCGGCTGCACACGCAGCAGAGGGCCATCAATGAGTACCTGTGCGACTACGGCACCAGGACAGGGTCAGGGGAGCTTGGTTTTTTTTCTCCACGCCAGTGGGGCATGATCAGGGATGCATGCACTGTCCTGGCACCATTTGAGGAGGCCACGAGGATGGTGAGCAGTGACAGTGCATGCATCAGTGACACTGTACCTCTTGTCCACCTGTTGGAGCACACGCTGCGTGGAATAATGGACAGGGCACTTGAGGCAGAACAGAGGCAGGAAGAGGAGGACTTCCTTGCCTCTCAAGGCCCCCTTTACCCAGACAGTGTTCCTTCTGTCCCACCCATCGCACAGGAAGAGGAGGAGGAGGAGGAGGAGGAGGAGGAGGAGGAGGAGGATTGTGTCAGCATGGAGGTGGAGGCTGGCACTCAGCATCATCAGCAGCAGTCTTTTAGGGATGATTTACAGTCCCAAGAAACCAGTGGACTTGTACGTGGCTGGGAGGAGGTGGCTGCGGATCATGTCGTCCTTAGTGACCCAGAGGACTCCGGAGCGAATGCCTCAGCAAACCTACGCTGCATGGCCTCCCTGATCCTGCAAAGTCTGCGGAAGGATCCTCGTATTCTTCGGATCAAGGAGAGGGACCATTACTGGCTGGCCACTCTCCTTGATCCACGGTACAAGGGTAAGGTTGCGGACCTTATGTTACCGTCGCAGAGGGAGCAGAGGATGAGACAACTCCGGGAGGCCTTGCAGAAAGGTCTGTGCAACGCGTTCCCAGAGACTGGGAGGTTGCAAACTCCTGGTCCTGGACAACGAGTTGCTGAGGCTTCGGCCAGTCAAAGAAGGAGCGGTGGGGAAGGTGGCCGTCTGACCGATGCGTTCAGACAATTCTTTAGTCCGCAGCCCCAAAGTATGATCGGTTCCAGCAACCATCGCCAGCGTCTGATAAACATGGTGCAGGAATATCTAGGGGCAAGGTCAGACTTGGACACCTTCCCCACCGAAAATCCTCTGGCTTACTGGGTCTTGAGGATGGATCACTGGCCAGAGCTTGCACAGTATGCAATTGAGCTACTGGCCTGTCCTGCATCCAGCGTTCTTTCGGAACGCACATTCAGTGCTGCTGGAGGATTTGTCACGGATCACAGGGTGCGCCTGTCCACCGACTCGGTTGATCGACTGACTTTCATCAAGATGAACCAGTCTTGGATCACCACCAGCTACCACACACCTGATGCTGATATAACAGACTAATTGATTTTAAAATGTCACATCCCTTCAAGACTGATGCTGATGCTGAGTGCCTGTGCTGTTATGTTGACTGGCTATCCTCCTCCTCCGAGTCCTCAATGATACGATTGATGATGATAGCTTGGAAGATCATTTTTGTTTATGGGTGCCGCCACCAGTGCCTAACGCCCAATTTTTCAGCCCCTGTTTAACAGTGGCGTGTAATTACAATTTTTGAAGCAATACTTTGCAACAGGGCTCATTGCTGTGCTCCAAGTACAGTATCTGTGAGGAGTTGCAGTGTTGTGCCACCAGTGCCTAAGGCCCAATTTTTCAGCCCCTGTTTAACAGGGGCGTGTCATTACAATTTTTGAAGCAATACTTTGCAACAGGGCTCATTGCTGTGCTCCAAGTACAGTATCTGTGAAGGGTTGCAGTGTTGTGCCACCAGTGCCTAAGGCCCAATTTTTCAGCCCCTGTTCAACAGGGGCATGTAATTACAATTCTTGATCTAATAATTCACAGCAGGGCCCATTGCTGCACCCACCAAGAGTAACTGTCAGGGCTTACAGTGTTGTGGCACCAGCACCACCATCAAAGGCCCAATTTTTACTACCACTGTTCAACAATTATATGTAATTAAAATTCCTGATATAATAGTTGACAGCAGGGCGTTCCAGCACCAACCAAGAGTAACTGTGAGTGCTTACAGTGTTGTGCCAACACCAACAACTAAGGGGCCTATTTCTGCAGAGTATATACGGCAGGTCCCTACTTTCAAACATCCAACTTACAAACGACTCCTACTTGCAAACGCAAGAAGACAACAGGAAGTGAGAGGAAATCTACCACTAGGAAGGAAAATTCTCTCCTGTAAGAATAAATATGGGAGAAAGGTGTCTCCTCTGTACTGATGCTTTATCAGCAATCCTTGTTTCAAGAAAAACACCACATTTCAAAAACAGTTGTCATTAGGACGGAAAGTGAGGTGAAATGTTCTGAACAGGGGCACAGACAGCAAAACAAATGTTACAGGGGTGATAACCCTTACCTATGTTTTCCAAAAAGTTTAAAAATAGATTTTTGGTCTGGAGCTACACTTCAACAATGTACCTGTTCAAAATTACAAACAGATTCTACATAAGAACAAACCTACAGTCCCTGTCTTGTATGCACCGCCTGTATACGGCTGTTCAGAGTATATAGGGCCTTTTTTATTTTATGTGCGGGGTTCCCCTTAATATCCATACAAGACCCAAAGGGGCTGGTAATGGGCTGGGGTAGGGGGGGGGGTCATGGGGTAGCTATGCCATTTTTCTTAAAGATTTTCATCCATATTACCGGGACCAGACATTACATTAAAGCCGCAAGCAGTTTTAAATGGCTTTTTTTTCCTTTAGAAGTGTCATTTTGTGCAGGGACAGTTCTAAACACGGGAAACACGTGGCACTTCACAGGCATACTTTAGACACCCCCCAGGTACGATATTTAAAGGAATATTTGACTTTTTTTTTTTCACTTTATGCATCATTAAAATGACTGCTCCCGGAAAACGACCGTTTTTAAAACTTATTTTTGCATTGATACATGTCCCCTGGTGCAGAACCCGGGTTCCCAAACCCTTTTTAGGACAATAACATGCATAATAGTTGTTATAATTAGCACTTTAGAATTCGAACGTTCGCATCCATTGTATTTAATAGGGTTCTAATGTTCGTTCGAACTTTCGGTCCGTTCGCGGGTTCTGGTGCGAACCGAACCCGGGGGTGTTCGGCTCATCACTAGTCACCGCGTTTGGAACGGTCGGTTTTTTGACTGATGGTGTGTAGGCAAGACTGATGAAAGTCAGCTTCATCGGTTTTCCGATGGAAAAATCCATCGGTTAAAAAAACCATAGGAAATCCGATCGTGTGTACAGGACTTAAGAGTTTTAAAGGTCTTACAGGCCTGGGAGCAGGCCAGAGGGGATGCCATTGTACCATCCAGCACAAATATATGGGAGACACAGACATAATCCAATCAGAGAAAGGTAATAGAAGCTGAGTAGATAAATACCTAACATAGCAATTAAACGCCCTATCGCCTAGCCCAAACTCCAGCATAACTTGGCTAAGACAATTTAATAAGCGAGTACTAGATCCTCTGCCGGATAGTCCACGATAATCCACTGACTGCAGATCAAAGGGGGTGCAGTTGGGTTAAACAGTGGAACAACAGAGTGTCCATTAGTGGGGGAACTCCTCCATTGCAGGTAGGAATTGTGCCATTCACATGCATGAGGACAGAGGGCCAAAGGCACACTACTCTGCTCAGTAGCAGCAGTAACCTAACAGGTTAAACATGTTCACTGTGTCGTGTGCCACTGCGTGGGGAGAGGCATTGGAAACCTATCTAATATTGAGCTACCTGTGTTGACGAGCAAAGACAGTGCTGCTTTAGAAGCGGATATCACTGTAGAGGAGGTGGAGGGGGCGATCTCTTCCTTGGCTCCTCGGAAATCTCCAGGTCTTGATGGTCTCCCCTTGGAGTGGTATCACACTTTCAGGAATAGTTTAGCACCTCGTCTGCTGCGAGTGTTTACTGTGGCTAGATCGGAGGGTAGCTTGCCACCCTCTATGAGAGAAGCGTTGGTGGTTCTGATCCCTAAGGGAGGAAAGGATCCTCAGGAGTGTGAGTCCTACCGTCCGATCTCATTAACCGGTCCCCGACTGGCTCCTGCACATATAAGTCGGCAGAATGGCACGGCTGGGCAGAGTAACGTATATATACGTTACTTTAAAAGTCCCGCAGTGCGGGAGCGCACGGGCCCCTGCTGCAAGCTCTGCGACCATGCCCGCGGGACCCGCGGACTCGATGTCCGCTGGTGTCCCGCGATCGGGTCACAGAGCTGCAGAACGGGGAGAGGCAAGTGTAAACAAGCATCTCCCCGTTCTGCCTAATGACACTGCCACTGATGCTAATAAAAATACCATAAAACTATCCCCTATTTTGTAGACGCTATAACTTTTGCGCAAACCAATCAAAAAACGCTTATTTTTTTATATATTTTTGGGGGATATTTATTATAGCAAAAAGTAAAAAATATTGAATTTTTTTCAAAATTGTCGCTCTATTTTTGTTTATAGTGCAAAAAATAAAAAACGCAGAGGTAATCAAATACTACCAAAAGAAAGCTCTATTTGTGGGAAAAAAAGTACGTAAAGTTTGTTCGGGAGCCACATCGCACGACTGCGCAATTGTCAGTTAAATCGACGCTGTGCCGAATCGCAAAAAGTCCTCTGGTCTTTGGCCAGCCAAATGGTCCGGGGCTTAAGTGGTTAATGAACGTGGATACCAAAATTCTAGTGAAAATTGTTGCAGGGCGACTACAGACAGTTATCCTAAAGTTAGTTGATGCAGACCAGATGGGATGTATCTTGGGGAGATGTGCTCAGATGAATATCGGGAGACTTTTTGTGAACCTTCTAACTGAACATGACAACTCCGGGACAAGGGTAGTGGCCTCTTTAGATACAGTGGGGTGGGCATACTTGTTCCGCCTTCTAGAATCCTTCGTTTTCAGGCCTGTATTTATCTCCTGGGTGAAACTACTGTATACAGACCCGTTGGTCAGATTGCGGGTTAATGGTATTATATCAGAGCCTTTCCCTATATTCCGTAGGATATAGTCGTCTCCCCTCCTGTTGTTCTGGCCATAGAACCCCTGGCAGCTAAGTTGAGATCAAATGTCTGGTCTATGAGTGGGAGAGTTTGAGGAGTGTGTGTGGCTCTATGCAGATGACATGCACTTGTATCTGCAGGATCTGGGTCCCTCGCTCTCTGCGGCCTTCAGGCTGATCCAGGAGTTCGGAGACTATTCTGGATTTAGATTTAACTGGACAAAGTCACCCCTATTTCGCATTGATTATGCACTAGTAGTCTCTTCGGACTGTCCTATTCCCTTGTTTCATAGTTACATAGTTAGTCAGGTTGAAAAAAAAGTCCATCTAGTTCAACTTGTCTAACTCATTTAAATATTTAGAAGTTGTGGTGCAGCTCCCTATCCCTCAGTTTATGGAGCTTAATTTGTCTCCGATTATTGGGAGCTTTCGAGAGTGCAGAAATAGCAGAATCTACCGATCACACTCATGGGACGAATAAACCTGTTTAAGATGATTTCTCTTCCTAAATTTCTATATATTCTTTTGAATTCTCCTGTCTTTGTGTTGCTGAAGATATTTAGGACCATAGACTCCATTGTAGTGGGGTTTTTGTGGGGATCCCGTACCCCCAGAGTTTCTCTAGCTGTCCTAAAACTGCCAGTTACGATGGGGGGCTAGCCCTCCCGGACTTGCGCTCCTATTTTTTTGCATCACAACTGTCCTTTTTACATTGGCGATTTTTTCCCCCAGATTCCCAATGCCACTACTTTATTGGAAGCTACCTCGCAAGAAACTCTAATAAATGTGGTGTTCAGGAAAGGGATTCCGGAGAGGAAGGTGGACTCAGTCATGGCACTTCCTGGTAGGGTATTTCATATCTGTGCCCAGCGGCCGAGAGATGAGCCCTTATGGCTATCCTCAAATAGCCATCTGTGATGTAATCAATCACTGGAGCAGTTCTTTAAACTGAAAGATGGATATGTATGGGCCAAATATGGTATAAAGTATTTGCATCATACAGTATATATCAGAACGGCAAGCTGTCCACCTTTGCGCAATTAAGGGAACAGTTTGGAATACCCAGGAATTGGCATTTCCGCTATGCTCAGTTGCATCATGCAGCTGTGGCACAGTTTGAGGGTGGGGAGGTTAGCGTACAAAATACAGCTCTGGAGAGGAGTCTGATTGATCCTAATCCAGCCAAACGCATTTCTAGATACTGCCAAGGCCAGATCTCGTTGGTTGGCTGTTGTACCGGAGTTGTCTGAGGAGCTGTGTCAGGAGGCTCTGGATACCTATCTTGTCTCGGCCATCTCTTCCACGGATAAAATTATTCAGCATAGATACCTCCACCAGATGTACTACACACCGTCTGGACTGTACCGAATACACAAGAGAGACTCGGCAGTGTGTCATAAATGTATGGGGGCGGAAGGAATTTTATTCACATGGTCTGGGAATGCCCTAGGATACGACCCCTGTGGTCTAAGGTGACTGAATTTATATCAGATAACTTCGACCTACCTATCATATGCTCTCCCTTACACTGCCTCCTGGGTGTATTTGACCAAGAGGAGGTAAATGTTTACACTAAGCTGTTCCTTAGGATTTTATATTTTGGAGTACGAAAACGTATAGCTCAGCGATGGATCTAAGGGTAGTGAATGCGGACATACTTTTATACTGGATGACGTATGAGGCTAGGGGAGCGCCCAAGAAGTTTAGGAAGGTATGGTTTAGATGGATTGACTCCAAGAATACACTGGAGGAAGATGGAGCTTAGAGTAGCGGCCACAAATAGGAGCAAGGTTTCACCAGAGGGTGAGAGTATGTGTACAATGCACTGACAATAATAATGATGAAGGGATATGGGGTATTTGACACCATATCCCACTGCCCATGGTTCTAAGTTTCAATGTTGAGGCGCCTGAGGGAGGGAGGGTGGGGTTCTAGCCCTTTTGAGATGAGGGGATCGGCTGCCTCTTTCCTCCTGAAGGCAATGTTGTTGTTGTTTTGAGTGGTTTGTTTTCTACTTTAAAAAAAAAACAAGACCTATTGAACTTAAAAAAAACAGTGTAAATGCTACAGGGTTGGGGATGGGATTCAGGAATATGCGTTCATAGATTGATGGTGGTAACACTTAGGCTGCATTCACACCTGAGCGTTTTGTAGCCTGAAGCCTGAAGCTACAAAACGCTAGAGGGGAAAAAATCCATTATTCTCTATGGAGATGGTTCACATCTCCACTCCAAAACGCTTGAAGCCGAACGCCTGAAGCTCAAACAAGTTACAGACCCTTTTTTGTTGCGCGAATCGGGCAGATTTGGGCGCTTTTCTGCTTTTTACATTGGTGACCCTTGGACCTGTACAAAATCGCGGCAAAAACGTGGTAAAAACCGCTGCAAAATCGCGACTTTCTGCCTGAAAATGCCATGTTCAGGTGTGAATGCGGCCTAATGCCTGGATCACAATTCCTTGGTACTTGTACATGTTGTACTGCCTACCCGATATCTTGTATGTATAATCTTTTGAATATGCTAAATAACATTAAAAAAAAAACATGTTCTCTGAAGGCTTCAACAGATATAGTATCGGTGGAGTGTGAGAAACACAGTAGAAAATGGGTGACTGTACGGTGGGAAGAATAAAACAATAACCAGGACAAGCTCATTGAATGGTCAGTAGCCTGGAATCAGCTTACTCAGGGCTGTTGAAGAACTGCACGGAGCCTCCATGGGTGATACCGAGACAACTAGGTAAAGCATGCCATACTGCACACCCATCTCCTGCAACTTCTGCTGAGCCTCAGTGAAGGACTTTTGTTTCCTCTGTAGCTCCATGGAAAAATAAGCAAATATGTATTTGGTGGTGTTCTCATAGCGCAAGATGCTTTCGGGCCTCGCTGAGGATTCTGTCCCTGTCATGTTAGTTCACGAAACGGACCAAGAAAGGCCTAGGGGAGGTCCCAGGGGTTCCTTTACCAGTAGGGACCCTTTACCAGCTCGCTCCACCACGTAGGTAGGGAAAACATCAATAAGGTCCAGTAGGGCTTTGAAGAAGGCCTCTACGAACTCTGCTGGACTCTCCCCTTCTGCCCCCTTTGGCAAACCCAGCACATGAACATTATTCTGTTGCAGGCAGTTCTCAGTGTCGTCCGACTTTGCAATCAGCAATTTCACTGTGTGCTGAACGGAAATTCAGGAGATCAGTGTGCTGAGCAGAAGTGTCCCCAATGGCAGAGATGCAGGATTCTGTTTCTGCGAGGCGACCTCTAATCCTGTCCACGTTGTTACAAATTAAATTACACTCCTCCGCCAGGTGATCAATGCTGGCCAGGAGGAAAGTCATGCTGTGCTCAATGGCTTGCAGGATTACCTCTGGTTGTTCAAAGAGTCCTTCGCCTCCATCTCTGCCAGCCGTGCTAGCAGTTTGCCAGCCATGATGGCATCAGAGGATGCGGAGGCGGGAGCTGACAGCCCCTTCTCAGGCTGCAGTGCAGCGGAGCGGCTTTTTGAAGGCATCCTCAGAAACGTGAAAGGGCACGGCCAACTCCCGGAGTCTGCAGAAGGGAAAGTCTGTCTGGAAACAACAAGGAATAGACCCTTTAAGATAGGGTTACAGCACAACTTAACCTTCAGTTTCAGTTTGCTAAATTCATTCCAAGTGCTTTAAGACAAAGGTTACGCATAGGAGAACACTTTATTTTCTACAAAAAGCAGCTACAGCTGAGCAGAAAAACATTTCCCCTGCCATCCAGCTGCAGAGGTCTCTCTACATAATTCTGATATGACCACTGATGAGTAAAATTTGAAGTTCACCAGTCAGAAAACCTCATCGTCCCTCCTGATCGGTAAACCCTAGCTCTGACTTAGCACAGGGTGTGTCCCCTTCAGAGCTCTGCAGAGAGATCACTGCTTTCACAGAAAAGGGTTCTTTTTTTTAAGCATGCTGGCTGTGGACAGGCTTTTCTCCTCATGCTGTGCCTACTTTAGTAAAAAAATATTTGTAAATCTGCGTACGCATTTAACCACAATGTGAATCCCAGCTGCAAGAATATACTGATTCCGGCAGCTAGGGTTGACAGCTGTGTGTGGATGTCTTTGGGGCTCAACAGCCACAGGTATCCACAAACAGCTGTCGGCCTCAGCCATAGTAATCAGTAGATGCTTGCCACTGGGATTCGCAGTGTGGCTAAACATCCATGTGAACACAGCCTTAGACTTTGCACCTTTTGCTTTGACAAACCGGCAATGCAATAAACAAACCTAATCTGAAAGCTCAATTGGGCTTTAAGTGTTTAAAACAAGTTACCTGTTAGGATAGGTATAAAATGAAGGACATAGCTGCAAACAATTAAAAACTGAGGTTTGTTTTCTGTATTGGAGAATTGACAGTGCTGGGCTCTCAATGCCGACATTTGATGTAAGAACAAAAACGTATACACTTCCTCTTTTTTCTCCACTAATACAATATCTGAAAAAATCCTGTTACTCTGTTTCTGAAATTTAGAATAATAACAATTATTGAAGCATTATTATAACACAAATGTTCAGTCCTTGACATATGTCCCAGAGCTCCTCAGACCACGCTGAGATGGCTGAAACTTCTGTTGTGAGGTAGGAAGAGAAAATGCCTGTGGAAGGGAAGTTAATAAAGTCAGGGCTATTTTAGTGACTACATTAATCATATATGAGCATTACTATGTTATTAGGATATGGAAACGAATCTCTCTGGTGCTCTTACCTCTATTGTAGAACCATTTCTGGTCCTCTGATTTTCTAAGTAGATTACTATTAAAAATGAAATTCTCATAACTAGACATTCGGAATTGGTTTTGTGCCGCCAAAGGAAAATTTTAATCTAGGTAAGAGGAGGTTGTCATAAGGATAGTCATAAAAAAGTAGTAAAAAGGTAAAAAAAAATATTGTAAATGATAAATCTTCCACCTTTGGCATGTTATTTACAGAGCCTTAAAATGAAATGCTTGGGGATTTTTCTTATATTTTTTTCAGGCAAAATGGAAACTGTAATTTAATTTTACAGTTTATTCTGTAAAAGGGTCAACTCATCAAAAAGTGATTTTTTAGCTATCGATGGAGCCTGATTGGCTGAGGCAGCATTTAGGCTCTTGGATAGTCTAAGACCTCCGCGCTTGGCCAATAGACTTTCTGTGAAGAGGACACGCAGCAGCCGAGGCACATCCAAGATCTCAGAGAAGTAGGGAAAAGTAAGTATATCAATTAAAAGGGTGCCAATAGGTTAACCGGTTACAAGAAATGTTGCCAGCACATCGTAGATCTTTGTTATAAAGCCCAAATTTCGATAGAAGAGATCACATCACAGTGCAAATAGTAAAATGTTTTGGGGTCTCACAGGTGATGTCTCTCTGCAGCACTGTCCCAAGCAGACTCACCGCTCTGTGATCCAGCGCTAGTCCTCCTCCAGACTGAATGGCACTCAGTGTTAGTCAACCCACCTCCTGTGAGATAATTGAATAACAAGGATCGTTTGGACTTGTCATTGGGACCACAGATGTTCATTGAGACAAGTTTCAAATCCATACTACAGAGGAGGCATATTACATGGATCAGTAAGGAGTAAGAGTTTTAAAGGTCTTACATGCCTGGGAGCAGGCCAGAGAGGATGCCATTGTACCATCAAGCACAAATATATGGGAGACACAGACAGAATCCAATCAGAGAAAGGTAATAGCAGCTGAGTAGATAAATACCTAACATAAAAATTAAATGCCCTATTGCCTAGAACAGTGTTTCTCACCTCCAGTCCTCAAGGTGCCCCAACAGGTCATGTTTTCAGGCTTTCCATTATTTTGCACAGGTGATTTGATCAGTTTCACTGCCTTAGTAATTACCACAGCCGTTGCATCTGAGGGAAATCCTGGAAACATGACCTGTTGGGACGCCTTGAGGACTGGAGTTGAGAAACACTGGCCTAGAACATAACTTGGCTAAGGCAATTTAATACCCAAAGCGAACAAGACATAAAATCTGCTTAACAGTTGTAGAAATTCTGGAGGACATCTAATACTAGATCCTCTGCTGGATAGTCCACGATAACCCACTGACCACAGATCAAAGGGGGTACAGTTGGGTTAAACAGTGTAACAACAGAACGTCCATTAGTGGGGGGACTCCTCCATTGCAGGTACGAATTCTGAAAGGTGAGCTTAGAGCATCTTCTTTTACAGGCTGGATTTATTCTAGTCTGCACTCCATAGTGATAGTGTCACTTTATAAAAGAAAAAAACATTTTGGCTGTCATTGAGCTTTACCTTTGGATAAGCTCCAACCTAATGTTTTGTTGAAACTTACACAATGAAGTCACTGACCTGTAAGTAAAGTCAGAGTGAAAGCAGAACTTCATCAGTTACTTAAAAACGACTTAAAGAGTAACACTAAAAACATTCCTCTCTAGGTGATCTATGTACATTGCAGGGGTTTTAACAAGCTTTGTTACAGATTCCTACCTTTTGTTGTTCTGAAGAAATAGCTGTTTGTCTGTGTTCATGTGGAAAGTTATAATTATCAAGCAGCTGCTGCACTTGCAGGGTTCTAATGAGAAAAGTGGCGGGATCTGGATCCCTTTAGACGTGATTTCCCTTTGGGAGTATTTCACCCAAAATTTTTGTTGCAGGGGATGTCCAAAATCTGACTTGTATCTCAGTGCAGACTTCTGGGAAAATCAGTAAGCCAATCACATAAGCAAGAAATAACATATCTGGGGGGTGTTCCTAACATCATCTGTGTACAGAACACCTCCAGGTAGCCACATTGCATTGCAGTTTACAGAAAATTACAGTGCTGCAGATTGAAAACAAAAGGTCATTTTTAATACCATTCAATTACAGTATAACTTGTGTAGCAATTGTATATGCTATAATATTTTTTTTTTTATTTGCTATTTTTTTCCCCGAGAAATTAGAGTTACCCTTTGAAAATAACAGTTCCCCTTTAAATTATTCTATCTCTTCCTCCCATCGTCCCCTGTGAGACGCTCAGAAGTGTATTTAATTTGTACTCCAGTTTCAACAGTGTGAAATACAGAATAACGGTACCTGCTTCAATTCACTTGCTAACATTGGTCACTGAGTGGTGTAATTCAAAATCTGAGAATCAGTGACTGATCTATTAAGCAGAAAATAGCGTACAGCTTCTACGTATCATTATGAAGGGAAAAGGACCTTAATGAATAAGGCATGTCTGAACAGTTCTGCCTAATGTAAAGCAGCGCATTTAATTTGATGCGCTCCCTTCAGAGTTACGCATCACGAGTGTTCACTCTGACGTCATTGGAATATTAATGAGGAGCCAAGCGATAATGCCGGATAACTGTCTCTCTGCAGCAGAAAATTCCTTATTGATGTGCAGAAAGGACAGGAGGCCTGGCTGAGAAAGTCTAATTGCTATCAGAAAACAGTGATATTTCTGAACTTTCTATCAAGAAGTCTTGCGCTTTGAGAGGATAATCAAGCTTAATTATGATAGGTTGCTCTGCAGCCAGAAAAGTAGGAAATTGATTGTGAGCAGTTTAAAGAGAGGAACGACAGAAATCCTGGCTTATCTTGGATTTAAAGTCTATATATTGAGACACTTGATCTATATTGTTAAAGGTCATCGTTAAAGGTATCGCTTTATTGGCATTTTTTTCGGTATGGAATACTGTAAACTTAACTATATTAGAAATATGAAGGCCAAATCCACCCAGAAATAGTATCTGGCAAGTTAAAAGAAACCTGTACTGAGAAAATGTGCAAGATGTTGTGCCTTTTCTGAAAATGCTGGCATTAGGGGTGTTATGCTAATCCAGTGTCTTCAAAAATCAGGATATTGTCATACAAACCTGGATCTGCTGAAATAAGAAAATATAGTTTAAGCCCAATTGAAGCCTTTGTATTTATTACTGTGAGGGTCCAAACCAGGCTGCAAAAGCAGTTAAGACCACTTTCACACTGAGGCGCTTTTCATTGCTAAAAACAGGGCCTAAAAAGCTCACGGAAACGTATTTCCATTAAAATCAATGAATGCTTTCACACTGGGGCCGTGTACTGGCAGGGCTGTGAAAAACTTTCCTCTCCATTGAAATGAATTGAAACGCTTCAAAAGCGCCTGAAAATCGCTTCAAAAGTGCTTAGTGTTTTTACTGGCAGTTTAGAAGCGCCTCAGTGTGAAAGTGGCCTAATAATGCAAGTTGGAGAATTAACAGGCTGTGCTTGCAAAGAAAGCAGAGGCCTAGATCTCCAGCGGCCCAACATGGGAGAAACATGTTTCCAACACAAAACAGTGCAAGGCAATACACTACCTTGCACCGTGCGGTGGCTATCAGAACGTTATGAAATGTCCCTGGGTGACAATTCAATCATGTAAGATTGGTAATGGGGCTCTTACTTTTGCTATTAAGGTATGACTAAACCTAAAACTTAAAACAAATAAAATAAAATAGTAGTTAACCATCAACTTGCACCAGTGCCATCATTGTCTTCGTCTGCTTTATTCAGATGTTTGTCTTCTTATCTTGGTGATTCTGACAGTCTCCAGACTTCAGGTTTCTAGGGTGACAGCGCTTCCTAGTAGGAACACAATTGTCACCACAGGATGCCCTAGCTGTGTACTGCAAACTGATGTCAGACCTTCAGCACTTTCAGCTTGAAATCCACAGGGTGTGCAAGGCATCATGTGGCTTTTACATTATCGGAGCAGATTGTGCACCTATTGTGACAGTGCGAGGCCCTGCCACTGTGAAAATGGATATAGGAATTACACAGGTTCACACTAATGCAGAATGTGGGGCTCTTAAATGTGTTTATTGTGAGCGGATAAAACTGTTTACTTCTTTCTCTGGGTTTTGGAATCCCAGATCAGGGCATGGAGATTGAAGGCTTCAAAGTGTTTTGCGTGGGACGAAACCTTCAATCCTGTGTCCAGGTCTTGCTGGAGACCCACAGGCCGTGTGGGTGCACAAGTGTGCACACTGGTTACAAGCTAGGAGCTGAAAATTGCTCAGGGCCCTTGTTTGGAGATGGGTGTGTGCTCCAGCTAGAAGAGGTGATCCACTCGGGGGGCAAGACTCCTTATTCCTTACCCGCAGGACTGGGAAAGGTGGGACAGCTGAGCAGATCTGCAGGACTGAGAGAGCTGAGGCAACTAGCGAGTCCAGGGGACTGGAGGGTGTCTGTAAGCCTCGATAGTGTGAAGAGCCCAGGGAACTAAGAGAGACATAGAGGCCAGGAGTGGGCCCATGCCGGGAGGTGCTGTAACTAAGGCTGGGTGAGCCAGATAGCTGGGTTTGAGCGTGCCATGCCAAGAGCAGTGGTGCTGCTGCCAAGCAAGCCAGGTGGCTTGGGATTTTCGGTTGACTGTTTTTCTGTGTGAAGCAGACACCCCTGCACTAGCAACCGTCGTGTTTCTTTTCATTTGTTTTATTAAAAGTGGGACAGAGACCCTGAACCACAGTTAGACTGATGCAAACGCATTGAAAACGCCCACCACCACTGAGCTAAAACATCCTCCATATCACACTGGGCATACAGCACAGGAACAGAAGCAGGAAGCAGCCACAGAAAGAGCATTGGATAGGTACCACGCTGGATTTCTAAGCCAAATGTATTGAGGAATTTAGTCATATTTTACAGGTGTTCTTCTTTAACTGGAATTTCAATTTAGTCACAGAATCATCTGCAATAACTGCAAAGGAAAAGTCATTATATCTTCCCTTCATCTTATATTTTAGGACAGTTTTCATTGGCAAATGGCTACTTGGCGTCAGGGTTGATCCATTTTTATTTGTTCCAGGTTTTACAGATTACCCGATAAAAGCCTTGAGAGACTAACTTGTTTTACGATTTTGGAGTCAGTGTTTCCATAAGAGTGTAAAATTAATGCAAAGCACCTCAGTGAATTTTATGAAAATGGCTTTTTTAAGCTTATGTGCATTGCCAAGGTCTGTGGGCAGTCAGAAGAGGACCCGAGGCATTTAATTGGTGAAATGCAATGAGATAGCTTAAAATTTACCAGATCTATTGTAGTCTGAGAAGTGAAGTTCAGACGACCTACTAATTTGGGGATAGGGGAAATGCATATGCTGCAATAGATACTTCAGAAATATTTTCTAGCTTAGAAAAATTAAGATACAGTATTTTACTAACCTCTTGATATCCGGGCCATATACAAATGACGGCCTCAAGGTGGATCTACAAATCCGGGAGGCCGTCAATAGACGGCCTCGGCTATTCTGGCCGCCGGCGGAGCGCGAGCGCCCGGCGCGTCACTGAGATGTCGATGCGCGTGCCTGGCGGCCACGATGTCCTCCAATCACCCGCGATCGGCCGGTACACAGACAAGGATGTGGATCTCTGTGTGTAAACACAGAGATCCACGTCCTGTCAGGGAGAGGAGACCGATGCTGTGTCCCTTGTACATAGTGACACAGATCGGTCACCTCCCCCAGTCAGTCCCCTCCCCCACACCGTAGTAATCACTCCCAGGGCACATTTAACCCCTTCCTCGCCCCCTAGTGTTAACCCCTTCCCTGCCAGTGTAATTTTTACAGTAACCAGTGCATTTTTATAGCACTGATCGCTGTAAAAATGACAATGGTCCCAAAATGGTATCAAAAGTTTTCGATGTGTCAGCCATAATGTCGCAGTCACAATAAAAATCGCTGATCGCCACCATTACTAGTAAAAAAAAAAATTATTAATAAAAATGCTATAAAACTATCCCCTATTTTGTAGACGCTATAACTTTTGCGCAAACCAATCAATAAACGCTTATTGCGATTTTTTTTTACCAAAAATATGTAGAAGAATACGTATCGGGTTAAAATGAGGAAAAAATATATATATATTTTTTAAATTGGGATATTTATAGCAAAAAGTAAAAAAGTGTTTTTTTCAAAATCGTCGCTCTTTTTTTGTTTATAGCGCAAAAAATAAAAACCGCAGAGATGATCAAATACCACCAAAAGAAAGCTCTATTTGTGGGAAAAAAAACAACGTCAATTTTGTTTGGGAGCCACGTCGCACGACCGCGCAATTGTCATTCAAATCCTGACAGTGCTGAAAGCTGAAAATTGGCCTGGACAGGAAGGGGGTTTAAGTGCCCAGTAAGCAAGTGGCTATACTAGTAATCCCATGCAGCTGCTTTGCAGTCCATAACGAGGATTCCTACGAATAATTGCATAGCCTCTTAAAGCAGAATTTCACCACATTTGGCGTACATTTTTTTGGGGGAAGCGGATATCTGGTTTTGACATGTACCTGCTCTTAGATTGCCACGGTGGTTCCACTGGAAGTACTCCTTCCCCTGTTCTTCCCCGCAACCCTCTGGGACACATCACAAGTCCCAGAAGGCTGCAGGACCATTCACAAAGTACAGAACAGCTCAGGCATGCACAGTGGGAAGCCAGCTTTGAAGCCGCAAGAAGTCACAGCCAGCTGCCCACAGTTAACATGCGGGTGCCAGGGACCCTAAGACCCATGAAGAACCGGCTCGGGTGAGGCTGACGCTGGATTCTTGGACAAGTTAGTGTCTGTTTATTAAAAGTCAGCAACTACAGTTTTTGTAGCTGCTGACTTTTATATTTTGTAGAACTGATTGAAGCTCCTCTTTAAATACCAACCAGATACTGAATATAGAGAGATTGGGGCTGTGTCAGATCTGTTTCTCTGCTGGCTGGTCACTGCTGCTCCCCATTTCCCTCTTTAGCCAATATGTCACCAGGTCGCTACCAGCACATCCTCATGAGTGGTCACTTGACAGCACAATAGCTGTGCGGAAGAGCTGGCCACCAGTCTCGGAGGTAAGGGAAAGGTAGGGAGCATCAGATTTCAAATCCAAGGCGCTGCCACCCAGAACTTGAAAAAGAGCAGTTCTAGCAGTTGGACAGGGTAGGTTTTTTAGGGGCTCATTCTGCAAGTAAGTTACCTGGATGCCAGGTAGATCTGATCCAGGGTCAGCTTTAAAGTAGAACTAAAATCAAATATTTTCCCCTTGTTTTCATTTTGGAAATAGTAAAGGAGGATGATAAACCCTGTTAGTTTTTTTTTTTGGCCATATGGGTCCCATTGGCGAGATTTCCCTTCACTTCCTGTCCCATAGCTAAAACAAGAAATGAGAAGAAACCTCCTCAAAGTGAGGGAAATCCCAGGTTGTCATCGGGGTCACCAGAACCGGTGCCCCTTTTGGAAAATGCCCCCTGTTCTGAAGACAACTCAAAATCTAGAATTTTCTTTCACTTTCACTCTCTGTGATATTGGTCACCAATAGAGTTGAGTGGACACCTGGATGTTCGGGTTCGACGGGTTTGGCCGAACTTGACAAAAAAGTTCGAGTTCCAGACCCGAACTTGACCCCGAACCTGAACCCTATTGAAGTCAATGGGGACCCGAACTTTTGGGGACTAAAAGGGCTCTAAAAAAGTAATGGAAAGGGCTAGAGGGCTGCAAATGGCAGCAAAATGTTGTTAAGAGCATGGCAAGTGCTCTGCAAACAAATGTGGATAGGGAAATAACTTAAAATAACATAAAATACATAAAAATAAAAAATAATAATCTTGACCTAGGAGGACGAGGTCCATATGGAGTAGGAAGTTGAGGTGGCGGTGGATGTGGCGGTGTAGGTGGAAGCGGCGGTGGAGGAGGATGAGGTAGCCAACACTGGTTTTTGTTTTTAATAAAAAAAATTTAAATTAGGGTACACCCCTGCATGACATTGATTCCATGTGGGGTCGAGGACCTCATCATCCTCCACATCATCTTCCACCCAGTCTTCACCCCTGCCCTCCTTGTCGGTCTGCAGAATTGCGAAAGCAGCAGCAGTTGGCACCTGTGTTTCTTCATCATCCGAGACGTGCTGCGATGGCCCTCCCATGTACTCATCTTGAAACATAAGTGGTTGGGCATCGGTGCACTCAATCTCTTCCACTTCTGGGGCAGGGCTAGGTGGATGGCCCTGGGAAACCCTGCTAATAGAGTCATCAATAAGCAGAAGAGACTGCTGCATGATTTGGGGCTCAGACTGCTTGGCTGATTTGCAAGGGGGTGAGGTGAAAGACTGATGGACATCGGCTGCAGTTGCCAACTCTGATCTTTCAGCAGGAGACTGGGTGGGAGACAATGTGAAGGAACTGGAGGCACTGTCAGCAACCCAATCTACTATCGTCTGTACTTCTCCTGGCCTCAACATTCGTAGAGCCGCATTAGGCCCGACCAAATACCGCTGCAGGCTCTGTCGCCTACTTGCACCTGAGGAAGGTGTTTCACTTGTGCGTGTAGCTGGCACAGATCGACCACGTCCTCTCCCTGCAACAGGAGCTCCACCAGCAGCACCACGACCGGGGCCATGTCCCTTATTTGACGTTCTCCTCATATTTCTCAAATTTAGGATCTGGCCCTAAATGGGTGTTTTTTGAATAGCAGAATAGAAGAACAGTATCTAAAGTGTGTATCTCACACATACAGATATGCAGGAAACGCACCAATTTTTTTTTTATTTGCCCTAAATAATTTTTTTGGAATAGCAGAATAGAAGAACAGTATTTAAAGTGTGTATCTCACACGTACAGATATGCAGGAAACGCACCAAAAAAAATTATTTGCCCTAAATAAAAAAAATTGGAATAGCAGAATAGAAGAACATTATCTAAAGTGTGTATCTCACACGTACAGATATGCAGGAAACGCACCAAAAAATGTTTGTTTACCCTAAATAATTTTTTTTTGAATAGCAGAATAGAAGAACATTATCTAAAGTGTGTATCTCAAACGTACAGATATGCAGGAAATGCACCAAAATGTTTTTATTTGCCCTAAATATTTTTTTTTTTTAATAGCAGAATAGAAGAACAGTATCTAAAGTGTGTATCTCACACGTACAGATATGCAGGAAACACTGCAAAATATATTTTTGTTGCCCTAAATGGGTGTTTTTTGAATAGCAGAATAGAAGAACAGTATCTAAAGTGTGTATCTCACACAAACAGATATGCAGGAAACGCACCAATTTTTTTTTATTTGCCCTAAATAATTGTTTTTTGAATAGAAGAACAGTATCTAAAGTGTGTATCTCACACGTACAGATATGCAGGAAACGCTCCAATTTTTTTTTTAATTTGTCCTAAATAAAAAAAATTGGAATAGCAGAATAGAAGAACAGTATCTAAAGTGTGTATCTCACACGTACAGATATACAGGAAACACTGCAAAATATATTTTTTTGCCCTAAATGGGTGTTTTTTGAATAGCAGAATGGAGCAACAGTATCTAAAGGGTGTATCTCACAGGAACATATGCATTGCTGGTGCACTAAGCTTGCATAAAATGCCCGCCGACGCCAACCTAACTGACAGATAAAAGTTATCTTTTCTATGGCACTGGGCTCAGGGCAGGGTAAAAAGATTGTGCACTGCACCCACACAACAAAATCAAGGTAGATCGCTGAGTAATTTGATTTCTGAATCAGGACTCCTATCTAATTCTCTCCCTCAAAGCAGCAGCAGCAACCTTTCCCTACACTATCTAAAGCAAAGTGACGTGCTGTGCTATGTGCCTCTAGCTTATATAGAGGCTGGGTCACATGCTGCACTGATCAATCACAGCCATGCCATTAGTAGGCATGGCTGTGATGGCTTCTAAGGGCACACGAGTTAAACGAATGTTGATTGGCTGCCCTGCAGCGCGCCATTACATTACCGAACCCGAACCCGAACATACAGTAAATTGTTCGGGTTCGGGTCCGGGTACCAAAAACCCAAAAGTCCGGTACGAACCCGAACTTTACAGTTCGGGTTCGCTCAACCCTAGTCACCAAGACTTATAGAGAGGGTAAATCTCCCTAACAGGGACAAAGTTGGCTATAGAAATCTGACAGAGGTTCTAGTCCCTCACCAATATATCTAAAACTGAAAAAAAGCATTAGCAGAAGTTATTTCAGAAAAAAACATTGTCAAAAAATCAGTAGATCCAGAGATATAAAGAGCTGATGTTATATGTATGCAAATCTTAGCAAAGGAGACGTTCTGCTTGAACTGGCCATTTGCCTCTCTATTGGTCTTTTAATGACATGGGTAGCCTCATTGAGCAGTAGGGAGTCTTGAGAGTGCATGAGGCGGGGGCAGGGCCAAGTGCAAACATTACAGTAAAGGTTAAAGCGGATTTAAACCGCGGCAGTAAAAAAAATGTATTGCATGCTAGCACATTATGAAATATTTACCTTAGAACAAAGCTCTCCAAAGGCACACTGTCACCGTTGACAGGGCTTCCATCTTCCCACGGTCTTCCTTCTGGGTTTGCGGGCTCCCGCTGCAAGAGTGGCTCTGAAGGTCCGGCACGGTATATTGGACGTTCAGAACGCATGCGCCGATTATGTCACTGGCTGCATCCAGTGTGAATATCTCTTAAACATGTACGTTTAGGGGATATTAATTTTACCTACAGGTAAGCCTTATTATAGGCTCACCTGTAGGTAAAAATCACATAGCGGACTTTACTACTGCTTTAACCGCTTGCCGACCGCCTTGCGTAGATATACGTCAGCAGAATGGCACGGGCAGGCAAAGCAACTTATATGTATTGTGAGGGGGTTAGCTCGGCAGCGGGTGTGTGTGATCCCCTGGATGGGCTCCCCACACAAAAACAGGCCCAGCAGACGGAGGTTGTGGTTTTCAAGATCAAAAAGGTGCGGTTTATTTCTCTATTTACAGTGACAAAAAACACAGCAAAGCAAAAAGAAACATAAACAAAATAAACCCTGGTCAGCTTGACCTCTGACTAAACATGCAGGTTTCCTAACTAACAACTGGGATCAGCCTGGTGCTGTCCTAGTCCCTAAGTCCCTGGTTTAGTAAATGTCCAAACAAATAGCCACACAGGCTTTGTCTCACCGCACAGGGGTTCACTCTCCCTAGACAGTCCACACAGGTCTGGTTCCAGGCATGAGCAAACACCTAATGAAGCTGGGAGTTTTTATAGAGGCCTTAAACGAGCTGACAAGCTTCAGCTGGTCTCATCAACTCCCTGCCTGCACGACGCCCAGCACTCTCCCTAGAGGTATGAATCATCCATGAGCCCACTAGCCTCAGCTGGGCTTCATCAACTCTCTCCCTAGTTGTATAAGTCGGCATAAAGCCTGAATCTGGGAGAAATATACCTACCCCCCTGGATGCAACCAGGTGACTTTACCTTCCTGCTGTCACAGTATATATACGTTGCTGTAAACCTGCCCCCTAGCGGGCGCATGCCCGCCGCGGTCTCCGTGACCTTGCCCACGGGACTTGCGGACTCGATGTCCGCCGGGGTCCCGCGATCAGGTCACGGAACGGCAGAACAGGGGGATGTCTTTGTAAACAAGACATCTCCCTATTCTGCCTAGTGACACAGCACTGATCGTCTGCTCCCTCTCATTGGGAGCAGCGATCAGTGATGTTCCACAGTAAGCCACACCCCCTAACAGTTATTAACACTCCCTAGGACACACTTAACCCTTTCAGTGCCCCCTACTGGTTAACCCCTTTACTGCCAGTCACATTTTTATAGCACTGATCGCTGTATAAATGTGAATGGTCCTAAAATAGCGCCAAAAGTGTCCGATGTGTCTGCCATAATGTTGCAGTCATGATAAAAATCGCAGATCGCCGCCATAACAAGTAAAAAAAAAAATATAATAAAAATGCCATAAAACTACCCCTATTTTGTCGACGCTATAACTTTTGCGCAAACGAATCAATATACGCTTATTGCGAATTTTTTTTTACCAAAAATATGTAGAAGAATACGTATCGGCATAACCTGAGAAAAAATGTCCTTTTTTTAAAAAAAAAAAATGGGATATGTATTATAGCAAAAAGTACAAAATATTGTTTTTTTTTTCAAAATTGTCGCTATATTTTTGTTTATAGCGCAAAAAATAAAAACCGCAGAGGTGATCAAATACCACCAAAAGAAAGCTCTATTTGTGTGAAAAAAAGGACGTAAATTTTGTTTGGGAGCCACGTCGCACGACCGCGCAATTGTCAGTTAAAGCGACGCAGTGCCGAATCGCAAAAAGTGGCCCGGTCATTTGGCAGCCAAATGGTCCGGGGCTGAAGTGGTTAAAGAGGAAGTAAACCCTGATGGGTTTTACTTCCTCTATGTTTCCCTGCAAAGGTAAAGAATAATGGTCTACTACGCATCGCATAGTAGCCCATTATGTGACACTTACCTGCAGGAGAAGCCCGTAATGTCACCGTCTTCCACGCTGGCAGCGAGCATCCATTCTTACATAGCTAGTAAGGTTGAATAAAGACACCAGTCAATCCAGCTCAACCTGAGTGAGTGTGGGTGTGTGTCTACAAATCTCCCTATCCCTGTACATTGTGTCTCATTATAATATTATTTTTTTATTTAAGGTACCCATATAGCGCCGTCAACCTACGCAGCGCTCCACACACACATCACACATCCACATCGGTCCCTACCCTCAAGGTGCCCACAATCCAAGGCCCCCAACTCACACCCACATCCTAGGGCCAATTTTGGACAGAAGCCAATTAACATACCAGCATGTCTTTGGAGCGTGGGAGGAAACCGGAGTACCCGGGGAAACCCACGCAGGCACAGAGAGAACATGCAAACTCCAGGCAGGTAGTGTCATGGTTGGGATTCGAACCAGCGACCCTTTTTACTGCTAGGCGAGAGTGCTACCCACTACACCATTGTGCCGCCATTCTTCACCCCTCTTCTTCCGGGGGCTGCGAACTCCGGCTCTGTGACTGGCCGGAGTCGCGTGACGTCACTCCCGCGCATGACCCCAGCTTGAAACGGCACAGCGTGCCCTTTCAAAACGGCACATGCGCCGTTGAAGGTGTCGCTCTGGGAAATTGCAAATATCTTCGAGACCGTGTAGGTCTCTGAGATATTGCAAGCACCTACAGGTAAGCCTTAATCTAGGCTTACCTGTAGGTGTAAGTTGTCCCTGAGGGTTTACAACCACTTTAAGGTTCTCATATAAACTCAGTTTCCTGTATTTCTGGATCTACTGATTATTTTGACATGTTTTTCACTGAAGTTAACTTCTGCTTATGATTTTTTTTATCTTATGCTTAGACTAAATACCCAAGGTTTGTGACAGGTTTACGTTAAAGGAGAGAGAATCACAGCATGCAGAAATGCTTTGTCTTTTAACGTGGAAGCACCTGATGTTTTTATATACTCAGCTGATTGATATTCTGTATTTCATTCTTTTTGGAGTGGAATCAAATTAAACATCTTCAAAACGTCATTTGGGGGCAATGTGATAAAAAGGTCTAGATGTGATTAAACTAAAATCTTTTGTTTAATAACTCATACTGCATATAAATCAATAGGGTGCATGTCAGAGAAAATGTTATTAAAAGTAAAGAAAAAGTACACTCATAACATTTAATATTACCATAGTACATAGGTTGCTTTTCTATATTGGCATGCTTTATGTAAAAAAGTTATGGGTATTAAAGGGAAACTAATATTTTAGGTCAATTTTTATTTCTTTTTTAAGTTATAAGTTGTTCAATTGTTAAAGCGGAGGTTCCGCGGTCCATCTTTTTTTTTTTTTTAGTCCATTCAATTTGGATAGAGATTACAATGTAGTACTCACTCGTCTGGCGTTTTTATTCATCCCCCGCCCGTTTTCTTTAAGAATAAATACTTTAATACAGTGATCCATAGCTTTTCCATTTTGCTTGTGGGCATCCTGAAGCCCACAAGCACGGACTTCCGGGTAGCGGTGAATGCGCGCCTCCCCGCATTCACCGCTCTATCTCGCGCACGAGCAGCGCCGTCAACATTTCCTGTCCTAGCCAATCAGCTGTGCAGGTAATATCCGCCCTCGTCACGTGACCGGGTAGTTGAGTCACGTGACGAGTGAAATCTCGAGAGATTTCGCTGGAACGCATCTCCTGGGAAGCATGACAGATTGCTCCCAGGAGACATTGCGCAGACCTCCCATGACACACAGCGCGGCCGGGGAAACCTAATACACGCTGTGACAGCAGGAAGGTAAAGTCACCTGGTTGTATCCAGGGGGGTAGATATATTTCGCCCAGATTCAGGCTTTAAGCTGACTTATACAACTAGGTGGAGAGTTGTATAGGCCCAGCTAAGGCTAGTGGGCTCATGGATGACTCATACCTCTAGGGAGAGTGTGGGGCGTCGTGCAGACAGAGATGAGGAGACCAGCTGAACCTTGTCAGCTCATTTAGGCCTCTATAAGAACTCCCAGCTTCATTAGATGTTAGCTCATGCCTGGAACCAGACCTGTGTGGACTGTCTAGGGAGAGTGAACCCCTGTGCGGTGAGGCAAAGCCTGTGTGGCTATTTGTTTGGACTTTTACTAAACCAGGGACTTAGGGACTAGGACAGCACTAGGCTGATCCCAGTTGTTAGTTAGGAAACCTGTATGTTTAGTCAGAGGTCAACTTGACCAGGATTTATTTTGGTTATGTTTCTTTTGCTTTGCTGTGTTTTGTCACTGTAAATAGAAAATAAACCGCACCTTTTTGATTTTGAAAACCACAACCTCCGTTTGCTGGGCCTGTTTTGTGTGGGGAGCCCATCCCGGGGGTCACACACACCCGCTGCCGAGCTAACCCCCTCACAGTTGGTGGAGAATGCGGGCAGTTTTTTTTTAAGCCAGCATGGAGGAGATACTGAAGCAGCTGGCTCTAGCAAATGCCAATCAACAGCAGACAAATGCAGGTTTGCAAAAGAGCCTTGCAGCTCAACAACAGAGCCTTGCAGCCCAGCAGCAGACAAACGCAACTTTGCAACAGAGTCTGGAGGCTCAGCAACGAGCCCAGCAGCAATCTGAGGCCCGCTTCATAGACCTGTTGCAGAAGCAAGAGCAGAGACTACAACAACAGATGGAAGCAGTAATGCAGCAACGTCCGCAGACCAGTGAGGAAAGCCGTCCCACTAATACCGCATCCTTTGGGGTGAGTCGTTTATTGACAAAAATGACTGGAGAGGATGATCCAGAGGTATTTTTGACCACATTTGAAAGGACCGCTGAAAGAGAAAAGTGGCCTGAGGAGCAGTGGGCTGGACTGGTGGCTCCTCTGTTAACTGGTGAATCGCAGAAAGCTTACTATGACCTAGAGCCTAACCAAGCAAAAGACTATGTGATGCTAAAAGCTGAAATATTGGCAAGGCTGGGTGTCACCCAGGCTGTCCGGGCTCAGCGTGTGCATAACTGGACTTTCCAGCTTGGAAAACCCCCCAGGTCTCAAATGTATGATCTCATTCACCTGAGCAGAAAGTGGCTACAGCCAGAGACTTTGTCCGCACCAAAGATTGTGGAACGTGTTGTAATGGATCGGTTTTTGAGAGCTCTTCCTACTGCCATCCAAAAGTGGGTAAGCCATGGAGACCCAGAGATGGCCGATGGTCTTGTGGATCGTGTGGAGAAATACTTGGCTACAGAGAACCTGACGGCCTCTTCCAGAGACACTCGGACTTTCCACCCTAAGACCAGACCATCCCCAGGGGCGGATAAGAGGATTCCAAGGGGTGAGGGTGGAGAGAGTGAGAGGGTGGGAGCTCTACCCCAAGTTTGGCGAGAACAGCCTGGGAAATCAGCGGCTCAAGAGGCGGCAAGAAGGATCGTTTGCTACCGCTGCCGGCAAGCGGGACATATTGCAGCCAATTGCCCGGTTGTGGAGGAACCCATGCAGTGTGACTTTCTGACGGGCAGACGTCAGTCGATCGCATGCACTGCCATTCGAGGAACTGAGAAACATTTATGCAAAATGTGTGTTAATGGTAAAAATGTTGTGGTATTGCTGGATTCAGGTAGCCTTGTGACCCTGATAAAGGCTGAGTTAGTTAAAACAGAGGTCTCTGGGAATAGCAAGGTAGCTGTTATTTGTGTGCATGGGGACACCCGAGAGTATCCAGTGACTACAGTGTGTTTCGAGACCCCCAAAGGTACCCTCTCTCATCCAGTGGGCTTAGTATCTCAGTTACCGCATGACGCCATTGTGGGAAGGGATTTTCCGAAGTTCTGGGAACTGTGGGATGATCCTGAGCCCCTCACTGGTGCCCCTATGTACCAGGAATGTGATAGCCAGAACTCCCCTGAGAGTGGTGAGGACTCTCCGGAATTTCCCTTATCAGTATTGGCAGGGGAGACTCAAGAAACTGGAGAGGAGCCCACCTCCTCAGACGAAAACCTACCGTCTGTGGAGTTTTCTGATCTTGAGGTTCACAGGGAAAACTTTGCCACAGAACAGTTGAAAGACCCCGCCCTAATAAAGGCACGGGAAAACGTAGTGAAAATAGATGGCGAGTTAGTGAACCCAGATAATACCTGCACTTACCCATACTTCAGCGTAGAGAAGGACCTACTGTATCGGGTGGCAAAAAGGGCAGAAGAAACCGTTGAGCAGCTTGTGGTGCCCAAACCTTACAGGAAGTTGGTGTTGGAGTTGGCCCATGGGCACATTCTTGGAGGTCATCTGGGGACAGAGAAAACCCGAGAGAGGGTATTACAGAGATTCTATTGGCCGGGGGTGATGAAGGACGTAGAAAATTATTGTTCCTCCTGCCCTGTGTGTCAGAGGTTGGCCCCGATGCCACATTTCCTTAGCCCGCTGGTCCCTCTACCCATCATTGAGGTCCCGTTTGAGAGGATCGCCATGGATTTGGTAGGTCCTATAATCAAGTCCGCTAGGGGGCACCAGTACATATTAGTTATAATGGACTATGCCACCCGTTATCCAGAAGCGATCCCTCTCCGAAATACCTCGGCCAAAACCATAGCCAAAGAGCTATCTCTTGTTTTTAGCCGGGTGGGTATTTGTAAAGAACTGCTTACGGACCAAGGTACACCCTTTATGTCCCGGGTTATGAAAGAGCTGTGTAAATTGTTCAAAGTGACGCAATTGCGTACGTCTGCGTATCACCCCCAAACCGATGGGCTGGTTGAAAGATTCAACAAAACCCTAAAACAAATGTTGAAGAAAGTGGTGGATAGAGATGGAAAGGATTGGGACTGTTTACTTCCTTATTTGATGTTTGCTATTAGGGAGGTGCCCCAATCCTCTACGGGATTCTCCCCCTTTGAGTTACTGTATGGGAGACACCCAAGAGGGCTGTTGGATATTGCCAAGGAAACTTGGGAAAGTGAGAGTTCTCCCCACAGGAGTGTGATTGAGCATGTCGCCCTGATGCAAGATCGAATTGCACAGGTAATGCCCATCGTGAAGGAACATTTGGCCCAAGCGCAGTTGGCACAGCAGAGAGTGTACAACCGTGGAGCCAAGACCCGTACCTTTTCCCCGGGGATAGGATATTGGTACTTGTCCCTACGGTTGAAAGTAAATTCCTTGCCAAATGGCAAGGCCCCTACGAGATAATGGAAAAAGTGAGCGAAGTGAATTACAAGGTCAGACAACCAGGAAGGCGAAAGCCCGAACAGATCTATCACGTTAATCTGTTGAAAGCCTGGAGGGATAGAGAGTCCCTAGTCGCAGACACTTGGTCACCAGCTCAAACTGGTTGCGTGATTCCTGAGGTTGGAATAGCAGCCACCTTGTCACAACCCCAACAACAGGAGGTTAAGGAGTTTGTGCTTCGCAACAAGGAGGTATTCTCTGAGCTGCCGGGACAAACATCTGGGGTAGAGCATGACATCATTACCCCGCCCGGTGAAAGGGTGACGTTAAAACCCTATCGGATCCCAGAGGCTCGACGGGAGGCAATACGGGAGGAAGTACAGAAAATGCTGAACTTAGGGGTGATAGAGGAGTCCCAAAGTGATTGGTCTAGTCCCATCGTGTTGGTGCCTAAACCGGATGGGAGCTGGCGATTTTGTAACGATTTTCGTCAGTTGAACAAAGTTACAAAATTTGACACCTACCCCATGCCACGTATAGATGAGTTGATCGACCGGCTGGGAACAGCCCGATACATGACGACTCTTGACCTCACAAAAGGGTATTGGCAAATCCCCCTGGCCAAGTCGGCCAAAGAGAAAACCGCATTTGTAACCCCAGACGGGGCGTTCCAATATAAAAGAATGCCGTTCGGGTTACAGAATGCGCCGGCCACATTCCAGCGGAAAATGGACCAGATGCTGAGGCCCCATCGGAAGTATGCTGCGGCTTACCTGGATGACGTAATTGTCCATAGCACAGATTGGGCCTCACATCTGCCAAAAGTGCAAGCAGTCCTGGACTCTGTTCGGGAAGCGGGGTTTACGGCTAACCCCAAGAAGTGTACCATTGGGCAGGAGGAGGCCAAATATCTTGGGTACACCATTGGGAGGGGAGTAATAAAACCCCAACTCAACAAAGTCGAGGCCATCCAGAGTTGGCCACGTCCCAACAGCAAGAAGCAGGTACGAGCCTTTCTGGGAATCGCTGGGTATTATCGGCGATTCATTCCCCACTTTGCTTCTAAGGCTGTGCCCCTAACCAACCTGACGAAGGGGAAAGGGTCGGTCATGATTAAATGGACCCCCGAGGCTGAGGCAGCATTCCAATTCTTGAAACAAGCCTTATGTAGCCAGCCAGTGTTGTACTCACCCGACTTCTCTAAAGACTTTGTCGTACAAAGTGATGCGTCAGATGTGGGGTTAGGAGCAGTATTGTCCCAGGTCTGGAACGGGGAAGAGCACCCAGTCATTTACCTCAGCAGGAAATTGAAGTCCCATGAGGTAAATTACGCCACCGTTGAAAAGGAGTGTTTAGCGGTGAAGTGGGCTCTAGATTCCCTTCGGTACTACCTGCTAGGTAGGCGCTTTGACATGGTTACGGATCACGCTCCGTTAAAGTGGATGGCTCAAAACAAGGAAACAAATAGAAGAGTGAATAGGTGGTTCCTGGCCCTCCAGGAATTCAACTTCACAGTAAAGCATCGCCCTGGCGTTCAAATGGGGAATGTGGATGCTTTGTCTCGAGTACATGAATGCCTGATTGCTGGTGTTCCAACCCCGAGGTTAAAACAAGAGGGGGGGGTATGTGACAGCAGGAAGGTAAAGTCACCTGGTTGCATCCAGGGGGGTAGATATATTTCGCCCAGATTCAGGCTTTACGCTGACTTATACAACTAGGTGGAGAGTTGTATAGGCCCAGCTAAGGCTAGTGGGCTCATGGATGACTCATACCTCTAGGGAGAGTGTGGGGCGTCGTGCAGACAGAGATGAGGAGACCAGCTGAACCTTGTCAGCTCATTTAGGCCTCTATAAGAACTCCCAGCTTCATTAGATGTTAGCTCATGCCTGGAACCAGACCTGTGTGGACTGTCTAGGGAGAGTGAACCCCTGTGCGGTGAGGCAAAGCCTGTGTGGCTATTTGTTTGGACTTTTACTAAACCAGGGACTTAGGGACTAGGACAGCACTAGGCTGATCCCAGTTGTTAGTTAGGAAACCTGTATGTTTAGTCAGAGGTCAACTTGACCAGGATTTATTTTGGTTATGTTTCTTTTGCTTTGCTGTGTTTTGTCACTGTAAATAGAAAATAAACCGCACCTTTTTGATTTTGAAAACCACAACCTCCGTTTGCTGGGCCTGTTTTGTGTGGGGAGCCCATCCCGGGGGTCACACACACCCGCTGCCGAGCTAACCCCCTCACAACGCCTACTCCCGCGGGAGGAAAAGACGGAAGTGCCAAATTGTACAGCTGATTCACCTTTATTAGAGCCGAACGAAAAAAAAAGGTAAGTAAAATGTGTATGTAAATTATGCAGGGAGATTGTTAATGTAAAGTTAAAATTTAGGGCGAACCTCCGCTTTAATGTGAATCTCTTCCTCTCTGTATACATATGTTACATATACAGTATATAGTGTGTGTATATAAATAAAAAAATATATATTTTTGTTTTCTCAGAGAATAGGCGCGAATACTCTTCTTTACCCCTTGTCGCCACCCACTATCCACCTCTGAGCACCGTCCATTGGTTCCACTCCCTTCCTACCTCCCAGTACAGTACTGCCCCTTATAGAGGATACAGAACCAATTATAATTTTGTGGAACTAAGAAATTTGAATGTAATTTAACAATAAAAACAGTGAAATATAGCCTCTGCAGCCATCAACAATAGCCCCCCCACCCCCCAGCAACAATATATCCCAATATATACAATATATATATATATATAACAATATATAATTGACACTCACAGCAACAAGATACAGTATCCCCCCAGTAACAATAGTTCCCCTAGCATCCAGCAACAAAAGGCCCTCCAGCACACCCCACCACCCCTTGTCATTATGTACATTTAGTGATGGAGTAATGCAGGTGCCAGAACTGAATCCCCACTGAAAAAAAAGCCGTATATATATATATATATATATTTATATACCGGTGTATATATATATATATATATATATATATATATATATTTATATATATTTTAAGACAGTTGTTACCAGAACATCCTAGAGGAGTATAGCATTATTGGCCTTCCCCCTAGGGGCTTTCAGGTGTTCCCCCGTGAAGGGGTCTGAAAAAGAACAGAGGGTTGCTTCACCTCTGGTGGTGTAAGTGGCCTAAGTGAGAGTGCTCCGTTGTGGTCATTAGCTGCAAAGCAAATGTAAAGTTCAATGTGTGTTATGTTTTTTGTGTGAAGTAGGCTTCCAGTGAGAATTTTTTTTACATTTTATTAAACAAACGTTCAATTGTTTGGACTCCAATGGCTCAGATGAATGCAACTTGTACTGTATATGATAAGGTAGGCAATTAAAGTCAAGAGAGGTGACAAAGGCCAAGAAGGTTATAGAAATCAGGAAATCAGAAAATTCAGACAGGGGGGAGGGCAATTGGACTATCTCGGTACAGATATAAAGGATAAAGTCAGATGTAGGAACACATAAGTAGAAAAATAACTGAATTTTTATTAATACAAAACCAATAAAAAACAACAATATTCATGTACAATTAAAAACATGTGGTGGCAGACCATACAGATCACCAGTATAAGAGTCCCCGAAAGGGGAAATTCACAGTGGGACGTGCGTCGTGAAGGGCATCTTTACTAGTTTCACGGTCTATTATGAATGTCTGCAATCAATTAATAAATTGGTCAGAGAACTATACAATGAATAAAATAAAAAAATACAGTCTCATGCATAAAAACAACAGGAAAATTATATATGGGGGGAAAAAAGAGAAGCAGAGCTGCTTACCTAAAGCCCCTATCAGACCTGGGACACTGGATGGCCAAGAAGTGAGGGAGTACAGAGACTGTCGAGTTTTGTGAAGGAGCAGCAATGTGAGGGGAGCGTGAGGTATAGTCAACCAGATTTGAAGCCCTTCTAAAGGCAACCACTGTGTCCCCCATGAGGCCCTTGTAAATGAAAAGGGTTAGAAGTGGCTGTCTGTAAGCTGGAGAGGCACCGTCTTTAAATAAAGAGACGTTGAAGATTGGGTGAGGTCCTGTCCATGACACAGGCAGCAGACTTGTCCAGTCGCATGGCATATCTTGAAGTGTGTTGCACCCAAACGGTGTGAGGGTCAAGTGATGATAATTTTATCACTAGCAGTGTGCAAGAAAACTATCTAACGTGTCCTAAAATGTTGCCCCCCCCCCATTATTTATGAACCTTAATATACATCTAAGCAAGCCAATCCCAAGGAACCCTTTGTTGCATTTTTTATGTTCATCTTGGTTTTGTATATGATCATTTAATATAATACAAAGCAAACTTACCATATATACTCGAGTATAAGCCAAGTTTTTCAGCACATTTTTTTGTGTTGAAAATGCCCCCCTCGGCTTATACTCGAGTCACCTTTTTGTGCCTGATCTCCCGGACTTTGGGGACCCGTTACCGGCTGGCCGTAAGTCCCGTGGACCCCATACTTGGCACACATGTAGCCCCACTCTTCCTCTACAAGTTTGCAAAGTTTGTTGTCCGGGTGACCTACAGCCGGGGAGCACCGATTTTTCAAAGCTGGGCACCCCTTCCCTAGACTCCCATGTTAAACGGTAATTTCTCTGGTGAATTTGGGGACCCGGTACCGGCCGGTCGTAAGTCCCTTGGCCCCGTCACTTGGCACACATATAGCCCCATTTCTTCTCTACAAGTGTGCAAAGTTTGTTGTCTGGGGGACCTACGGCCGGGGAGCACCGATTTTTCAAAGCCGGGCACCCCTTCCATATACTCCCATGTTAAACGTCAGTCTAGTCATGGACACAGTGAGGCATGGGCACAGTGAGGCATGGGCACAGTGAGGCATGGACACAGTGAGGCATGCACATGGACACCCTAGGCTTATACTCGAGTCAATACGTTTTCCCATTTTTTTGTGGTAAAATTAGGCTTATATTCGGGTTGGCTTATACTCGAGTATATACAGTATTTTACATTGGCGAGTGAAAAAAAAAAAGCAGTACAAATACAGTGAATACATAACTCAACCTGCTGTTTTGTAATATTTTTTTTCTTTACCTATTTTAATTCATTAATTAAATATAGCATGTAGTGTTGATTGAAAATTAAGGCTGGAGTACCACTCAGTTTACTGAATTTGTTAAACCAGGTTTAAGGCTTCCTAGCTTCCATCCCCAGTTCCATCC
This sequence comes from Rana muscosa, assembly GCA_029206835.1. Lineage (NCBI taxonomy): Eukaryota > Metazoa > Chordata > Amphibia > Anura > Ranidae > Rana > Rana muscosa. Next base: position 112,905,701 of record CM055118.1, read on the forward strand.
TTTAGTTACCCTGGAACAAAATTTCCCGAAAGGGCTGAAGTAAAATAATAAAATACAATTTTTCTATTTACATAATTGGATGAGATTAGATTTGACATTGTAGCACAAATGGAGACATGTCAATTGTGAAATAAAGCAAAGATGTAACAAACTAATACGCATTCAAATGTGTGCAGACATTCTGCATGCTACGCAAATTTATTTTCCATGCTTGTTACATTTTGATACCACAGTATTAAAATATTTACAGAGGCTTAAAAAATAGCATTAATTACTCAGTATCATTACAGGAATACCCGTTTTTATGATCAGTATTTTTGGCATAACAATCTGGCAAACATCAGGATATAATTTGGGTTTAGTTAGATCTTGGCAAAATGGCAGCTATCCCAGAGGCAGCATGTGAAGCTGCTTCTGAACAGAGACATAGGGAACATTATGCTTCTCGTTTGAAAGTCCTGCCCAGGATTTTATTTCTGTGCTGCTTCTAAAGTACGATATTAAAGAGATTCTCCAGTCAAAGAAGCTATTTTTATGGTCATTTACATACTGTATATGTTTTGTATATAGCTTGGCTAGGCTATACTCCATGCTACATGGTATGTTCAGAGCCTCTACATCAGTGGTTCTCAACCTGGGGGTCGGGACCCCCCTGGGGGTCAAATGATGATTTACCAGGGGTCACCGAATCCTGGGCTGTTCCTAAAGCCCACATCACTCTCCCAGCCTTTTTGCAGCCACCCGGCTGGGCTATCCCTGGAGCCCGCGGCCGCCCACTCAGCCTTTTCGCAGGTGCCAATTAAGTTCACGGCATGGCTGGGGGGCAAAGACTAGAGGTCAGCTGGCTGGTGAGGAATGTGAAGTGGGAGGGGCTGGAGGAGACCCTATCTCCTTATTTCGGCATAGGTGTCACTGCTACGATACCCCACAAAGTCGGAAACACAGTGAAGCCGGAGACACAGTGAGTGACACTACCTGCGATTATAGTTGCCACTAAAAGGACTCAGGGAGCGCTAAATGTCCATGGGTTAGGGGCGCAAATTACTTTTCTTGCCTTGGGTGCCGACAACCCATGCTACGAAAATAATTTTACTGTTAGGGGTCCCCACAACTTGGGAAATTTTATCAAGGGGTCACGGCACTAGAAGGTTGAGAACCACTGCTCTACATTGTACATGTGCTTGATATGGATCACTCTGTACACTTGTTTTCTAGCTCTCTTGTGCCAGATGAGCTATCATCACTTCAAGTGGGTGGCCTACTCAAGTAGGCCTTTGGCCTAAACCAGTGGTTCTCAACCTTTTTAGTGCCGTGACCCCTTAATAAAATTTCCCAAGTTGTGGGGACCCCTCACAGTAAAATTATTTTTGTAGCGTGGGTTGTCAGCACCCAAGGCAAGACAAGTAATTTGCTCCCCTAACCCACGGACATTTAGCGCCTCCTGAGTCCCTTCCACTCGTACAGTATTAAAACCCCTTATGGTACATTTTAGGATTACCACTCTTTCTCTTTGTTCTCCTTTCTTTCCCTTTTATCTCTCTATCCTAATTTTTTTTTTTTTTTCCCATCCCTCCTCTCTAGCCGTATTTCTTGTTCTTTTTTCTCCCTTTTACTTTGTCCCTCCGCCTCTTTTCCTCTCCCTTCCATGTATTCTCTGTTTTTACTCCTTCTCTTACTCCTTGGTTGGGGTAATGGGATGACTGGCAGTGCTGGCGGGGAGTTGGGATGAGTGGCAGTGCTGGTGGGGAGTGGGATCAGTGGCAGTACTGGGGGAGTTCTGATCTGCCAACTTTAATGCTCTTGATCAAGGTCATCTGCTGATCTGAGAACCGTAGTGGGGACTTTTAATGGCGACTCAAATCACAGGTAGTGTTACTCACTGTGTCTCCGGCTTCACTGTGTCTCCAGCTTCACTGTGTCTTAGACTTTGTGGTGTCTCACAACAGTGACGCCTATGCCGAAATCAGGAGATAGGGTCTCCTTCATCTCCTCCCACTTCACATTCCTCACCATTTAGCTGACTTCTAGTCTCTGCCCCCCAGCCATGCTGTGAACTGAATGGGCAGTTGCGAAGAGGCTGAGTGGGCGGCCCCGGGCTCCAGGAACAGCCCAGCTGGGTGGCTGCAAAGAGGCTGAGAGAGCGGTGCGGGCTTCAGGAACAGCCCAGGATTCGGTGACCCCTGGCAAATCGTTATTCGACCCCCAGGTTGAGAACCACTGACCTAAACAAATATCACATGTCAATGTCATCAGATGTATTGGGCACAGTTGTTTTCAACATGCAGGGAAGTGATCTTTTTGTCTAATAACTCATATACACAAAATGCCCTTTTGGACCTAGATTTTGGTGTGGGTCTTGAGGAAGATGACATTGCATGGTCTCCATAATGTTGTCCCCTTATGTGACATTTACGTGTTACTCAATAAGAAGTTTCCTGTTTGGCAGCCTGTTGTCCTAGCGATGAATATTAATTGATGTAAGAAAAGCACAAAGCATTATTTTGGTCTGTTACCAAATAGGATGTAATCCAGACATCACCATTGAGTGTGTGGTAGACATCCCTTTGCTACCTGTTTGTACAACAATAGAACAAACAGTACAACTATGTCCCATCCACAAAATGTACCTTTCTACTTAAAGAGATCCTGTCACTAACCTAAATATATTACATACAAATACATAGAAAAATCAAATCTTTTAAATTCCTATTTTACAGTGTTTTTTCCATTCCACAATTTTTTTTATTGACTTGCATCATGCCTCTGAACCAGTGGTGGGCTGTCAGCTAGGCCTTCTCTACTGGCCTAAACACTGCCTAAACTATCAGAATCACTGACATATGCCACGTACACACGAGCGGTTTTCCGTCGGGAAAAAAACCAATGGTTTTCCCGACGGAATTCCTCTCAAGCCTGCCTTGCATACACACAGTCACACAAAAGTCCGGTGAACTTTTGACTGCCAAGAATGCGGTGACGTAAAAGACTACGATGAGCCGACAAAATTAAGTTCTATGCTTCTGAGCATGCATCGAATTGTTTCAAAGCATGCGTGTGTTTTTTCCCGTCGGAAAAGCATACAGACGAACGGTTTTCCCGCTAGGATTTTTTCCTGACGGGAAAAAGAGATCCTGCTCTTTCTTTTCCGGCAGTTTTCCTGTGGGAAAAAGTCCGATGGAGCATACACATGGTCGGGATTCCCGACGAAAAGCTCTCATCTCAGTTTATCCGACGGGAAAACCAGTCGTGTGTACGGGGCATGACTCCTTAATATATTTTTTCAATGAATGTGTTATTCACATTAGTCTATTCTCTTAATTTTGTAGCTTTTTTGGGGGGTTTCACTACTTCCAGTAGTGTTATGCCGCGTACACACGATTGGTTTTTCTGATGAAAAAAGACCGATGGACTTTTTTCTTCGGACAAACCGATCGTGTGTGGGCCCAATCGGTCTTTTTTCCATCGGTATAAAAAAATAGAACCTGTTTTAAATTTTTCCGATGGAAAAAACAACGATAGCACATTACGATCGTCTGTGTGGAACTCCATCGGACAAAAAACCCACGCATGCTCAGAATCAAGTCGACGTATGCTCAGAAGCATTGAACTTAATTTTTCTCGGCTTGTCGGAGTGTTTTACGTCACAGCGTTTTGGACGGTCGGAATTTTGACTGATGGTGTGTAGGCAAGACTGATAAAAGTCAGCTTCATCGGATTTCTGATGGAAAAATCCATCGGATTTTATTCCATCGGAAATCTGATCATGTGTACAGGGCATTAGAGCGTTTATCCAATCATATTTCAGCCATGATAGCCATCATGTGCTGTCAGGGTCAAATAAATCTACCTTGAGGCCTTCAGAATCAACAGCGTAGGTGCCTGTAGCATACATGTCAATAAAACTGTAGCTTTAACTGCTTCCCCCCGACATATAGTAAAATGACGGACGGGTGGGAGCACTCTCATTTAGGGAGGACATCATATGACGTCCAAACAAACAATTTTAACAGACTTGAAACAGGCTATTAGGTATAAGAAAAGAAAAACGTATTAATAAAATACAAAAACAAAATAAACACTTGAAAACATTCAACAATGGCACACCAATGCATTCCCCAATATAGGTCACATATGGAGCAGACAGCCAGGGGATCCCCACAACCCTTTATACCTATGCTTGGTCAAAGAATGGTCCAGACCACCGTCATGGATTGCCAAAGGGAAGAGCCAACCAATCCCGACTCCAGCGATCACAATCCCATAAGGGAGGACAGATTTTAAAATTTCAAAATATCATGTATTTTCAGTAGGTATCTATAAATATTGAGAGAAAAAATCATACTTTAGTACATGGTATAGACAGTGGTAAGAGTATGCCGTGGTCCTATTACCAAAAGGGCCACACTCACCTCACCACTGTCCATTAACCAACTAACCAAACTGCGGAAGCTCATATATGGCGGCAATAGAAGTGACTGGCTCTCAAAAAGACAAGTTTCAAAATAGAGACCTGTCTAAGAGAAAAAAGAGAGCAACTGGTATTATCTACAGGAACCCATAAATTTGAAATTAAAAATAAAAGTAATAAAACATTTTTTTGTGTTTTACAGTATCCAAAATTACTCACCAACAATAAAAGTAAAATTAAATAAGAGTTTCCAAAAAATTGCAGAGTTACAAATCCAAAACCTCCTAGTTGAACATGGAGGCAGGGTCCCCTCTTGCATTAATGTAGAGAAATCTGAAGTGAACATTCCACATTGGTAAAGTATCTTCCGAACCAGAATAAACCGCCAGAAACTGTATGAATAAAGTAATAACCGTAAGTTCAATGTAGCACCTCTCCTTACATACCATGAATGGCATGAAAGCCAAAGAATTTACCTTCCATATCCTATGCCGCCAACCTCAGCTTCCACCAATGTTCCAGACAGCTAAATGAGACTGTCTGGAGTTTTTATATCCTCCCCCGACCCGCCAAAACGCGGCGTGTGACGTCACACCGCATGGTGTGCGACGCCTCGCCGCGAATGATCGGCTCACGGACAACAAAAAAGAACACGCAGATGCATGGACTAACATCCGCTTGACAGGAAGTGACATCACTTCCTGTGAGAGATCGAGCACAGATACGATCTGTGCTGACACTGCCCATCCTCACCAAAGCTGATGGGCGTGTCAGATCTAAAGATCGGAGGCCGCCCATATTGAATGCTCTCTGGTACATGGCATTCTTAGCGATTCACCATCTCGAGATCTTTAGATCTGACATGTCCATCAGCTTTGGTGAGTATACAATCTTTCCTTTTTTGGAATTTATTTTTCAATTGTTGCAAGCACCTTCAAAGTCCCATATTCTTCCTCTTTGTTATATGTGATCAGCAGTGTTTAATCACAGTGTAAACAGGAAATGCATTATCTGCATTCCTTTCCTCACGCTGACATTGCGTGAGGAGAGCCAGTAAGCGGCATTCATCAGTGCGGACATCTGCACCGAAAATCAGGGCACTGATCATCATTGTCTTAAATATTATTACAGCCCCAACAGTGCCCACTAGTGCTGCCAATCAGTGCTAACAAGTGCTGCCATCAGTGCCCACCAGTGCTGCCTGTCAGTGCCTATCAGTGATGCCTTTCAGTGCCCATCAGTGACGCCCGTCAGTGCCTCCTCATTGGTGCCTTCTCATCATTGCCATTCAACAGTGCCACCTATCAATGCCACCTATCAGTGTCCTATCAGTGTCCATAAGTGCTGCCTATCATTGCCCGTCAGTACTACATGTTATTGCCACCTCATCAGTGCCCATCAGTGCAGCCTCATCAGTGCCCATCAGTGCAGCCTCATCAGCGCACATCAGTGAAGGAGAAAAATTACTTATTTACAACATTTTATAACAGACGAAGAAAACTTTTTTTTTCAACATTTTCGGCCTTTTTTCATTTGTTTAACAAAAAATAAAAAACCCAGTGGTGATTAAATACCACCAAAAGGAAGCTCTATCTGTCTCAAAAGATAATAAAAATATTTTTTGATTACAGTGCGACAGCACTGAAAGCTGAAAAGTGGAATGGGGTGAAAGTGCCCGGTAGGCACATGGTTAAACTATCAGACTTTGAGTTGGTGACACAGGGGCCATCTATCAGGCCTGCAATCATAACTGCTAAATGTGAGTGATCAGAGGTAGCCTGATATAAATGGACACAGCAGACCGCTGTGTGTCCATGCTTCTGTAGCCTCCTGGGATGTGTGAAGGCTTTAAATAAATACATAAAAGCTGATCGTTTTAAGCACCCCTGTTTGTGGTAAATGGTTTGTCTCATCACTGTAAACTGATACATCTACAAGAGAGCTTGTTCTTTTGAAAAACAACAGACTTACTGGCTAGATCATCAGATGAAAATAAAAGAATAAAAGGTTAACAAAGAAAACAAATGCAGCCATCACGTCTAATGGCGCGTACACACGATCGGTTTTCCTGTCGGAAAAACCTTGAATCGTTTTTCCGACGGAATTCCGCTCAAGCTTGTCTTGCATACACACGGTCTCACAAAAGTTCTCTGAACTTTCGAGCGTCAAGAACGCGGTGACGTACAACACTACGATGAGGCGAGAAAAAGAAGTTCAATGCTTCCGAGCATGCGTCAAATTGTTTCCGAGCATGCATGTTTTTTTCCACGTCGGAATTGCATACAGTCGAACGGATTTCCCAATAGGAATTTTTTCCGTTGGGAAAATAGAGAACCTGCTCTCAATCTTTTACTGGCGGGAATTCCGACAGCAAAAGTCTGATGGAGCATACACACGGTCGGAATTCCTGTTCAAAAGCTCACATTTGACTTTTTCTGTCGGGAATTCCGACTGTGTGTACGCGGCATAAGTAATTTTGCTGATTTATAGATAATTCAGGTCCCGGTTTTTCCGTGTTCCCATTTTTTCTGTGCTGAATTTTTTAAGGGTACAGCCCAAAATTGATGGATAATTTAGGTAGGACATCACTGAAGGCCTAGATGTGAAATGCATGGCCCGCCACTGCTCTGAACTCTCTAGTAAATCTGACATTTTTAGTAGAGTCAATCAGGGCCATCTTAATAGCATCATGGTCCCCTGGGCAAAGTATGGCACTGGGGCCCCCATCAACCTGCCCTAATGTTTGCACCTGCTCTCAAGAATTAAAGTATACATAGTTGATAGAATTAAACATATATTTATTAGTGCTTTTATTGATTGTATACAAGAAGAAAACATGCCACAAATCAAAGACTAATCAACACAAAGGGCATAGTACAGGAGGGGAGGCAGAAATGCACAGTACATGGGGGGTCAGGAGGGCACAATCCTGAGATACATAGCCATCCAGAGACAGCTTAGTAAAAAGTGTTACTCTCCCGGAAAATCCAGGACAGTTGGCAAGTATTATGTAATACAAGATTATCATGGGGCCCCCATGCACCTGGGGCCCCTGGGCAGTGCCCAGGGGTGCCCATGCATTAAGACAGCTCTGAAGTCAATTCCCCAGAACAGCCCTCTCTCTACCTGCATATTATAGCCCTTTTATCTTCTGGGAGTGTCTAATTAATGTCTACTCACCTAGATCCCTCCACCCTTACCTCTACATACCTGCTGGGCATCATTCAACCAAGATTAGAAGCACCATCTGGGGAAAGAGTGGATTTTCTGGGGTGAGTATTGCAGTGTATAGCAGTAAAAGCTGCTTTTAAGTTTCTGGATGATTTTTTTTTTCAAAACTACCTGGATTTTTACTTTAATATAGAGAAGGATTATTAGAAGAGAAGGAGAATTAGACATAGCACAGTTTCAACCTAATACTTAATAATCTAAGCGGAAGTTGTTAAATTTGCTCAGATGTCTTTTTAAAAAAATGTCACAGATATTTTTTCAACCTTAGCACACTGATGATGTCCTTACTTACTCATTGCTTAGTCTCCTATGATTGATTCCTGTATTCATTGTCAGCCAGTAGAACAACTCTGAAGCATGTTATGCTGGAGTCCTCAGTTGCTTATCTTTTTAATAGCTAGTCTGTATATTTTTACCACACAGCCTACGGGACCTAAAATGCATTAAATAGCGTGCCCATCTATTTAATTAAGGCTGCTTCTATTTTTTTTTTCTATTTTTGATCATCCATGGAAACATCACTGTCTCTTCAGTTTACAAGGTAAATGGCAACATGGTGACCTCAAAGGGCCTTTAAGAGCAGCTCTTGTACGGTGTTGCTTTAGGTTTGTATTGCCAGTCCAACACAGGTTTGCTGATGGTCTCCAGTCTATATGTACTGATAATAAAACTAAGAACAAAATAGCATTTACCATAAGGTACCTGGTTGTACCTGCATTGTAAGAAAATTACCTCTTAGGTCTCATTCACACGATCTGCGTGCCCTAATGTTCAGAAAAAGGTATTCTTTAATGCAACACAGTATAGTGCACCGTGCAAATGGTTCATTATAAATGGCACTCCAAGGCATGTCCAGAATGTAAATGTGTTACAGTGCTTGAACGCTTTCCAGTTGAATCCAATTGCAAAAATGTGGGTCAACACATTTATAAATACACTTGTAACACCCTCCTCACTCCCCTCTTTCTCTTCAGCTCGTCTCTCTCTTGTCTAGGGGTATCTTTCAGAGGGGAAGGGAGCGGGGACACTACTCCAGGCCTTTATCACAGGTGTCAGTGTGATATAAGCAAAGTTCTTTTACCTTCGGGTCAGTGCTGTGCACCTGGAGCCTCCACCGAGAGTTACCTTGAATGATGTCTGTCAGGAAATGAGCCCCACACCATTAAAGTCCAACACTCCTTTATTCTTCTTGAATGAACACAATCAGTTGAACTCCCTTGATAGAAACAGAACAGAAAAGGAGGTGTGGATGCGAATAGGCCCAGACACAATGTATTCTCCACCTTCCTTCCTGAAAGTGGGTTGCGGTCTCCGAACGAGGGGGAATTTCCTTCCAAGCGGTCTCCGGTGAGAGACTCACCCGTCACTGGCAATCTGCTGCACCAGGTCTTCGAATGAGGAGCTCCCCCCGGTCCATTACGCCTTCCGGATTCGGGTACCCACTCCCGGGGTTCCCTAGGATCTCCTTCCCTCGCGGAACTCAGTGTTGGGCACTGAGCTCGGGACCTCCATCTGAGTACCTCACCCCAGGCTAAAGGTGCCTGGAATGGAACACGACCTCCGGCTGTCCTCTAGGCCTAGGCCCGCCTAGAGAACCAACACGAACCACCGTCCACAGGCTGAAGGTGCCCTGGACTCCCCTTGACAAAGATGGCCGGCCCCTTTATACCCTCTCCCAGCAAGCACGACGGGTTCCCCGCCCCACCATACCACTGCCGAGGGAGGACAAAAAGGAGGCACGACACCAGCAATGATTCAACCCCAGCCCAGAGTGACAGCGCCACCTGCTGGGCTGCAGGGAATTACACATCACCAATGTCTCTGTCAAGTTCAAATTTACACCCGGGAAAGTACATACCTGCTACACTCTCCCCCTGGTGGTTTGACACTGGTCCCCAGTGTCTGGAGTAAATCATGCCCTCAACGGCTGACATAATCCAATCCAGAAACCGACTAACAATTGTAAAAAAATCAAACTTTTAGAAAAACTATTCAACTAAAACATGGTGTCTGAGCCCTGTAAGAAAAAGGAATAAAGACAGAAGAGAAACAACAGCATTGATTCATAACTTTGAATCACATATTCACATTTTTTTTTTTTTACTTTTCCCCCCCATCCTGACTAAGACCCACCCCATTCTCAGTGGACTTGATGGGATGCTCTCCTGCAGAGGGAAAAGAAAGGATTAACACATATAACCCTGACACCTGTATTCGTGTGATGGAAAATAAACTTCTCCGGGAAGAAATCCCTTTTCTCCAAAGAGTGAGTGCATGAAAAGTGTTTTAACGTTGCGCAACACTGCCACCTAGTGACAGCACCGCGGTAACTGCACTCGTGGAACTTTCCTCTTCTCTTTGGCCCTATCTACTCAGAGTCCATGATCTCTTGCAGGAAAGTGAAAAACAACAGGAACAGTCCTTCATTCCTTTGAGGCACAAAAGCAACGGGCCCCAGAAAGTTCAGCAACATGATAAGAACGGAGTCTCTTTTCTCCTACAGGTAAAAACGGGGATGCGGCAGAACAAGTGGCTTCAAGTGCTGATCCATGGTTTCCAGATGATACTCCACATCTTCTCCTTCTTTGCGCCGGATCAACACTTTGTCTGCATGGATGTGCCGTCCTAACATCCATTCTGCCTTGCAGTCCTTAAAACGTTGAGAGGCCTTTGGAGAGCATGCCAGGTACCTGCGGGCGTGGGGAACCTGAAGGTGGGTCCATGCAAAGTCATTGTACCAGCGCTCCCGGCACACTTCCACCTCATACAGCAGTACCGTCGACAAGTACGGATACTCCCATCCGTAGTCCGCAGCAACCTTCTGGCCAAATAGGCGTTGTAGTCTCGCCAAAGGAGGCATGGTAGCTCTGTCCCCTTCGCCAGGCAAGACTATCGAGTCCGGGTGGCGAGGGACCTTGATCACATCTGATCTGGGCATTGGTGCCCGCAGCAACAGTCTCTTTTCCCCGGTCTTCGGTACAGATGGCACCGGGGATGTAGAAGCAGGCTGGGGATGGGACCTCTCTTCAGGCGCTGGTGCCTCCACCCGGGGTGTACTTTCCCCTGTAGACATGGGTGGATCCCTGGTCCTCCGGAATGAAGCGAGAGGTACTTTGTCCCAGCCTTTCTCTGCAAACAGTTCATCTATCGCAACGTCGTCTCCCATGTCCGAGAGCGACTCTAGGTCATAGGTGTCACACTCCTCCGCAGGCAGGTATCCTGTAGTGGAGACCAAGCTATCGCCTCTTCCCACACACCAAATCTCTGCGCCAGGCTTACCTCGGCCTTTACTTGAAACGAGACGTCCGGAACTCTTGTCGACGGATTCATCCTGGCCGGGCGTAAGCGGGCGAGACGGTCCACCACAACCGCTGGTCGGGGCTACCATGCCGGTCTTTCTCTTCGGTGGTGGACGCTGCGAGATCGTGGTGACCGAGTCAGCATCCTCGGATTTCTCCCGTTGAATTTTTACGACCTCCTCCGCGGTCGCTGCAGTGTGCGCAGGAATGGCTGTCACAGCAGTGATTCCTCCTCTCTGAGTGGTGTTGCCTGCAGCACGGCCGGGGTAGATGGTTCTCGGCTTCTCAACCGCCGGATCCACTTCGAACAGGAACTCCCCACAGGCCTCACATCGCCCGAATGGCTTCAGCTGGCACACCAGTCCCGAACAGCCGGGACAAATCACACCCAGGGCCTCAACGCCCATGCACGAATACAGGGCGAATCGACCCCTTGGCTTTAGCCGGATCCCCGTATCTGTTACCGGAGCAACAGCAGTCAATGTCGTGGTGGAAGGGTGAACTGGAATCCACGACGTATGTCCGAACATGGCGACCTGTTGCTGATCCATTGCACACTGCAGAGTTTTTTTGCGCCAATGTCCCACGTGTAGTCCTTCACACGTATTGGACTCTTCCCCTTTGCTCCAGTTCGCGGGCTTTTCTTCTTTTCTGTTTCTGAGTCACGCCCACAAACTAAACGATGGGGGTGTGCCTGGTGGCGCAGTGCAATAGAAGCCCCCACGTGTAGTACTTCACATGGCTGAACTTCCCCCTCTTTCCACTCTTCTGCGTGGGCCTTTCCCTTCATTGGGTCATGTCCACGACTTTGAGAAGGGATGCACTTCGGCCAGTGAAGGCCTGCCTATTCGCGTAACTCTTCCAACAGACACGTTCAATACTGTGGTGCACAAACACTATCCCGGACGAGCCCCCACGTGTAGCACCCTCCTCACTCCCCTCTTTCTCTTCAGCTCGTCTCTCTCTTGTCTAGGGGTATCTTTTAGAGGGGAAGGGAGAGGGGAAACTACGCCAGGCCTTTGTCACAGGTGTCAGTGTGATACAAGCAAAGTTCTTTTACCTTTGGGTCAGTGCTGTGCACCTGGAGCCTCCACCGAGAGTTACCTTGAACGATGTCTGTCAGGAAATGAGCCCCACACCATTAAAGTTCAACACTCCTTTATTCTTCTTGAATGAACACAATCAGTTGAACTCCCTTGATAGAAACAGAACAGAAAAGGAGGTGTGGATGCGAATAGGCCCAGACACAATGTATTCTCCACCTTCCTTCCTGAAAGTGGGTTGCGGTCTCCGAACGAGGGGGAATTTCCTTCCAAGCGGTCTCCGGTGAGAGACTCACCCGTCACTGGCAATCTGCTGCACCAGGTCTTCGAATGAGGAGCTCCCCCCGGTCCATTACGCCTTCCGGATTCGGGTACCCACTCCCGGGGTTCCCTAGGATCTCCTTCCCTCGCGGAACTCAGTGTTGGGCACTGAGCTCGGGACCTCCATCTGAGTACCTCACCCCAGGCTAAAGGTGCCTGGAATGGAACACGACCTCCGGCTGTCCTCTAGGCCTAGGCCCGCCTAGAGAACCGACACGAACCACCGTCCACAGGCTGAAGGTGCCCTGGACTCCCCTTGACAAAGATGGCCGGCCCTTTATACCCTCTCCCAGCAAGCACGACGGGTTCCCCGCCCCACCATACCGCTGCCGAGGGAGGACAAAAAGGAGGCACGACACCAGCAATGATTCAACCCCAGCCCAGAGTGACAGCGCCACCTGCTGGGCTGCAGGGAATTACACATCACCAATGTCTCTGTCAAGTTCAAATTTACACCCGGGAAAGTACATACCCGCTACACAATATATTGTGAAAAGTATTGGAACGCCTGCCTTTACACGCACATGAACTTTCATGGCATCCCAGTCTTAGTCCGTAGGGTTCAATATTGAGTTGGCCCATCCTTTGCAACTATAACAGCTTCAACTCTTCTGGGAAGGCTGTCCAGAAGGTTTAGGAGTGTGTCTATGGGAATGTTTGACCATTCTTCCAGAAGCGCATTTGTGAGGTCAGGCACTGATGTTGGACAAGAAGGCGAGCTTGCAGTCTCCATTCTAATGCATCCCAAAGGTGTTCTATCGGGTTGATGTCAGGACTTTGTGCAGGCCAGTCAAGTGCCTCAACCCCAAACTCACTCATCCATGTCTTTATGGCCCTTTTTTTTGGGCACTGGTCCAAATCATTTGGTGGAGGGGGGAATTATGGTGTGGGGTTGTTTTTCAGGGGTTGTGCTTGGCCCCTTAGTTCCAGTGAAGGAAACTCTTAAGTCGTCAGCATACCAAGACATTTTGGAAAATTTCATGCTCCCAACTTTGTGTTCCAACATGAATGCACACCAGTGCACAAGTGAGGTCCATAAAGACATGAATGAGTGAGTTTAGGGTGGAGGAACTTGACTGGTCTGCACAGAGTCCTGACCTCAACCACACAGAATACCTTTGGGATGATTTAGAGCAGAGACTGCGAGCCAGGCCTTCTTGTCCAACATCAGTGCCTGACCTCACAAATGCGCTTCTGGAAGAATGGTCAAACATTCCCATAGACACACTCCTAAACCTTGTGGACAGCCTTGACAGAAGAGTTTAAGCTGTGTGACAGCAGGAAGGTAAAGTCACCTGGTTGCATCCAGGGGGGTAGGTATATTTCTCCCAGATTCAGGCTTTATGCCGACTTATACAACTAGGGAGAGAGTTGATGAAGCCCAGCTGAGGCTAGTGGGCTCATGGATGATTCATACCTCTAGGGAGAGTGCTGGGCGTCGTGCAGGCAGGGAGTTGATGAGACCAGCTGAAGCTTGTCAGCTCGTTTAAGGCCTCTATAAAAACTCCCAGCTTCATTAGGTGTTTGCTCATGCCTGGAACCAGACCTGTGTGGACTGTCTAGGGAGAGTGAACCCCTGTGCGGTGAGACAAAGCCTGTGTGGCTATTTGTTTGGACATTTACTAAACCAGGGACTTAGGGACTAGGACAGCACCAGGCTGATCCCAGTTGTTAGTTAGGGAAACCTGCATGTTTAGTCAGAGGTCAAGCTGACCAGGATTTATTTTGTTTATGTTTCTTTTTGCTTTGCTGTGTTTTTGTCACTGTAAATAGAGAAATAAACCGCACCTTTTGATCTTGAAAACCACAACCTCCGTCTGCTGGGCCTGTTTTTGTGTGGGGAGCCCATCCAGGGGGTCACACACACCCGCTACCGAGCCAACCCCCTCACAGTTGGTGGAGAACCAGTGGCAGTTTTTTTTTAAGCCAGCATGGAGGAGATACTGAAACAGCTGGCTCTAGCAAATGCCAATCAACAGCAGACAAATGCAGGTTTGCAAAAGAGCCTTGCAGCTCAACAACAGAGCTTTGCAGCCCAGCAACAAGCCCAGCAGCAATCTGAGGCCCGCTTCATAGACCTGTTGCAGAAGCAAGAGCAGAGACTACAACAACAGATGGAAGCAGTAATGCAGCAACGTCCGCAGACCAGTGAGGAAAGCCGTCCCACTAATACCGCGTCCTTTGGGGTGAGTCGTTTATTGACAAAAATGACTGGAGAGGATGATCCAGAGGTATTTTTGACCACATTTGAAAGGACTGCTGAAAGAGAAAAGTGGCCTGAGGAGCAGTGGGCTGGACCGCTGGCTCCTCTGTTAACTGGTGAATCGCAGAAAGCTTACTATGACCTAGAGCCTGACCAAGCAAAAGACTATGTGATGCTAAAAGCTGAAATATTGGCAAGGCTGGGTGTCACCCTGGCTGTCCGGGCTTAGCGTGTGCATAACTGGACTTTCCAGCTTGGAAAACCCCCCAGGTCTCAAATGTATGATCTCATTCACCTGAGCAGGAAGTGGCTACAGCCAGAGACTTTGTCCGCACCGGAGATTGTGGAACGTGTTGTGATGGATCGTTTCTTGAGAGCTCTTCCTACCGCCATTCAAAAGTGGGTAAGCCATGGAGACCCAGAAACGGCCGGTAAACTTGTGGATCGTGTAGAGAGATACTTGGCTGCAGAGAACCTGACGGCCTCTTCCAGAGACTCTCGGACTTTCCACCCTAAGACCAGACCATCCCCAGGGGCGGATAAGATGATTCCAAGGGGTGAGGGTGGAGAGAGTGAGAGGGTGGGAGCTCTGCCCAGGGTTTGGCGAGAACAGCCTGGGAAGTCGGGGGCTCAAGAGGCAGCCAAAAGGATTGTTTGCTACCGCTGCCGGCAAGCGGGACATATTGCAGCAAATTGCCCGGTTGTGGAGGAACCCATGCAATGTGACTTTCTGACGGACAGACGTCAGTCGCTGTGTGCGACAGTCGCATGCACTGCCATTCGGGGAACTGAGAAACATTTATGCAAAATGTGTATTAATGGTAGAAATGTTGTGGTATTACTGGATACCCTGATAAAGGCTGAATTAGTTAAAACAGAGGTCTCTGGGAATAGCAAGGTAGCTGTTATTTGTGTGCATGGGGACACCCGAGAGTATCCAGTGACTACAGTGTGTTTCAAGACCCCCAAAGGTACCCTCTCTCATCCAGTGGGGTTAGTATCTCAACTACCGCATGATGCCATTGTGGGAAGGGATTTTCCGAAGTTCTGGGAACTGTGGGATGATCCTGAGCCCCCACTGGTGCCCCTATGTACCAGGAAGGTGATAGCCAGAACTCCTCTGAGAGTGGTGAGGACTCTCCAGAATTTCCCTTGTCAGTATTGGCAGGCGAGACTCAAGAAACTGGAGAGGAGCCCACCTCCTCAGACGAAAACCTACCGTCTGTGGAGTTTTCTGATCTTGAGGTTCACAGGGAAAATTTTGCCACAGAACAGTTAAAAGACCCCGCCCTAATAAAGGCACGGGAAAACGTAGTGGAAATAGATGGCGAGTTAGTGAACCCAGATAATACCTGCACTTACCCATACTTCAGCGTAGAGAAGGACCTACTGTATCGGGTGGCAAAAAGGGCAGAAGAAATCGTTGAGCAGCTTGTAGTGCCCAAACCTTACAGGAAGTTGGTGTTGGAGTTGGCCCATGGGCACATTCTTGGAGGTCATCTGGGGACAGAGAAAACCCGAGAGAGGGTATTACAGAGATTCTATTGGCCTGGGGTGATGAAGGACATAGAAAATTATTGTTCCTCCTGCCCTGTGTGTCAGAGGTCGGCCCCGATGCCACATTTCCGTAGCCCGCTGGTCCCTCTACCCATCATTGAGGTCCCGTTTGAGAGGATCGCAATGGATTTGGTAGGTCCTATAATCAAGTCCGCTAGGGGGCACCAGTACATATTAGTTATAATGGACTATGCCACCCGTTATCCAGAAGCGATCCCCCTCCGAAATACCTCGGCCAAAACCATAGCCAAAGAGCTATCTCTTGTTTTTAGCCGGGTGGGTATTTGTAAAGAACTGCTTACGGACCAAGGTACACCCTTTATGTCCCGGGTTATGAAAGAGCTGTGTAAATTGTTCAAAGTGACGCAATTGCGTACGTCTGTGTATCACCCCCAAACCGATGGGCTGGTTGAAAGCTTCAACAAAACCCTAAAACAAATGTTGAAGAAAGTGGTGGATAGAGATGGAAAGGATTGGGACTGTCTACTTCCTTATTTGATGTTTGCTATTAGGGAGGTGCCCCAATCCTCTACGGGATTCTCCCCCTTTGAGTTACTGTATGGGAGACACCCAAGAGGGCTGTTGGATATTGCCAAGGAAACTTGGGAAAGTGAGAGTTCTCCCCACAGGAGTGTGATTGAGCATGTCGCCCTGATGCAAGATCGAATTGCACAGGTAATGCCCATCGTGAAGGAACATTTGGCCCAAGCGCAGTTGGCACAGCAGAGAGTGTACAACCGTGGAGCCAAGACCCGTACCTTTTCCCCGGGGGATAGGATATTGGTACTTGTCCCTACGGTTGAAAGTAAATTCCTTGCCAAATGGCAAGGCCCCTACGAGATAATGGAAAAAGTGAGCGAAGTGAATTACAAGGTCAGACAACCAGGAAGGCGAAAGCCCGAACAGATCTATCACGTTAATCTGTTGAAAGCCTGGAGGGATAGAGAGTCCCTAGTCGCAGAAACTTGGTCACCAGCTCAAACTGGTTGCGTGATTCCGGAGGTTGGAATAGCAGCCACCTTGTCACAACCCCAACAACAGGAGGTTAAGGAGTTTGTGCTTCGCAACAAGGAGGTGTTCTCTGAGCTGCCGGGACAAACATCTGGGGTAGAGCATGATATTATTACCCCGCCCGGTGAAAGGGTGAAGTTAAAACCCTATCGGATCCCAGAGGCCCGACGGGACGCAATACGGGAGGAAGTACAGAAAATGCTGAACTTAGGGGTGATAGAGGAGTCCCAAAGTGATTGGTCTAGTCCCATTGTGTTGGTGCCTAAACCGGATGGGAGCTGGCGATTTTGTAACGATTTTCGTCAGTTGAACAAAGTTACAAAATTTGACACCTACCCCATGCCACGTATAGATGAGTTGATCGACCGGCTGGGAACAGCCCGATACATGACGACTCTTGACCTCACAAAAGGGTATTGGCAAATTCCCCTGGCCAAGTCGGCCAAAGAGAAAACCGCATTTGTAACCCCAGACGGGGCGTTCCAATATAAGAGAATGCCGTTCGGGTTACAGAATGCGCCGGCCACATTCCAGCGGAAAATGGACCAGATACTGAGGCCCCATCGGAAGTATGCTGCGGCTTACCTGGATGACGTAATTGTCCATAGCACAGATTGGGCCTCACATCTGCCAAAAGTGCAAGCAGTCCTAGACTCTATCCGGGAAGCAGGGTTTACGGCTAACCCCAAGAAGTGTACCATTGGGCAGGAGGAGGCCAAATATCTTGGGTACACCATTGGCAGGGGAGTAATAAAACCCCAACTCAACAAAGTCGAGGCCATCCAGAGTTGGCCATGTCCCAACAGCAAGAAGCAGGTACGAGCCTTTCTGGGAATCGCGGGTTATTATCGGCGCTTCATTCCCCACTTTGCTTCTAAGGCTGTGCCGCTAACCAACCTGACGAAAGGGAAAGGGTCGGTCATGATTAAATGGACCCCCGAGGCTGAGGCAGCATTCCAATTCTTGAAACAAGCCTTATGTAGCCAGCCAGTGTTGTACTCACCCGACTTCTCTAAAGACTTTGTCGTACAAAGTGATGCGTCAGATGTGGGGTTAGGAGCAGTATTGTCCCAGGTCTGGAACGGGGAAGAGCACCCAGTCATTTACCTCAGCAGGAAGTTGAAGTCCCATGAGGTAAATTACGCCACGGTTGAAAAGGAGTGTTTAGCGGTGAAGTGGGCTCTAGATTCCCTTCGGTACTATCTGCTAGGTAGGCACTTTGACATGGTTACGGATCACGCTCCGTTAAAGTGGATGGCTCAAAACAAGGAGACAAATAGAAGAGTAAATAGGTGGTTCCTGGCCCTACAGGAATTCAACTTCACAGTAAAGCATCGCCCTGGCGTTCAAATGGGGAATGTGGATGCTTTGTCTCGAGTACATGAATGCCTGATTGCTGGTGTTCCAACCCCAAGGTTAAAACAAGAGGGGGGGGTATGTGACAGCAGGAAGGTAAAGTCACCTGGTTGCATCCAGGGGGGTAGGTATATTTCTCCCAGATTCAGGCTTTATGCCGACTTATACAACTAGGGAGAGAGTTGATGAAGCCCAGCTGAGGCTAGTGGGCTCATGGATGATTCATACCTCTAGGGAGAGTGCTGGGCGTCGTGCAGGCAGGGAGTTGATGAGACCAGCTGAAGCTTGTCAGCTCGTTTAAGGCCTCTATAAAAACTCCCAGCTTCATTAGGTGTTTGCTCATGCCTGGAACCAGACCTGTGTGGACTGTCTAGGGAGAGTGAACCCCTGTGCGGTGAGACAAAGCCTGTGTGGCTATTTGTTTGGACATTTACTAAACCAGGGACTTAGGGACTAGGACAGCACCAGGCTGATCCCAGTTGTTAGTTAGGGAAACCTGCATGTTTAGTCAGAGGTCAAGCTGACCAGGATTTATTTTGTTTATGTTTCTTTTTGCTTTGCTGTGTTTTTGTCACTGTAAATAGAGAAATAAACCGCACCTTTTGATCTTGAAAACCACAACCTCCGTCTGCTGGGCCTGTTTTTGTGTGGGGAGCCCATCCAGGGGGTCACACACACCCGCTACCGAGCCAACCCCCTCACAGCTGTTTAAGTTCCAAAGGGTGGGCCAACTCAATATTGAACCCTACAGACGAAGTCTGGGATGCCATTAGAGTTCATGTGCGTGTAAAGGCAGGTGTCCCAATACTTTTGATAATATAATGTATTTATAAATGTGTTGACCCAAGATTCAAACATTTTTGTAATTGGATACAACTGGAAAGTGTTTTCAAGCACTGTAACACATTTACATTCTGGACATGCCTTGGAGTGCCATTTATAATGAACCATTTGCACGGTGCACTATACTGTGTTACATTAAAGAATGCCTTTTTCTGTACATTAGGGCACGCAGGTACTGTACTATCTCTATTATTTTATAAAGCACTACACATACTGTTTGCTCTATATAAATCCTGTATTATGATATTATTAAAGTTATATTAAAGCATCTGATTTCTTTACATTAAAATAATAAAATGTCATACTTACCTGCTCTGTGCAGTGGTTTTGCACAAAGCAGCCCCAATCCTCCTTTTCTCGGTTTGCCTGCCAGCAGCTCCTGGCCCCTTCCTTCTGCCCTCAGAGCAAGCAGCTTGCTATGGGGGCACCCAGGCAGGCTTGCTCCTGAGCCACCGCTCTGTGTGTCCATTCATACACAGACCCACGGCTCAACCCCACCCCTCTCCTTATTGGCTCCCTGGCTGTGAAGGACAGCAGTGGGAGCCAATGGCTCCTACTGCTGTCTCAGCCAATGAGGAGGGTGAGTTCCCAGAAAACCCAGGCTCTTGTGCACAGCATTGGAGGAAGATTGGGCTCAGGTAAGTATTGGGGGGGCTGCTGCACAGAGAAGGCGTTTTACCTTAATGTATAGAATGCATAAAGGTAAAAAACATTGAGCCTTTAGAACCACTTTAACCACTAGGGGTCCGCGCTATAGCCGGATGAAGGCTACAGCGCGGACCTAAAATGCCGGGAGGACGTCAATTGACGTCCGCCCCTTTCCTTGTCCCCGGCGCGCATCGGGGAACGCGTCACGCTGGTGCCGATGCGCGTGCCTTGCGGCCGCGATGTCCGCCAGTTTAACCGCGATCGGCATTCACAGAGCCAGGGACGTGGATCTCTGTGTGTAAACACAGAGATCCACGTCCTGTCATGGAGAGGAGACCGATGGTGTGTCCCTTGTACATAGGGACAACCATCGGTCACCTCTCCCAGTCAGTCCCCTCCCCCCACAGTAGTAATCACTCCCTTAGGTACACTTAACCCCTTCAGCGCCCCTAGTGGTTAACCCCTTCACTGCCAGTGTCATTTATACAGTAACCTGTGCATTTTTATAGCACTGATCGCTGTATAAATGACAATGGTTTAAAAATGGTGTCAAAAGTGTCCGATGTGTCCGCCATAATGTCGCAGTCACAATAAAAATCGCTGATCGCCGCCATTACTAGTAAAAAAAAAAAAATTATAATAAAAATGCTATAAAACTATGCCCTATTTTGTAGACGCTATAAGTTTTGCGCAAACCAATCAAACGCTTATTGCGATTTTTTTTTTACCAAAAATATGTAGAAGAATACGTATCAGCCTAAACTGAGGAAAAAAAAATATTTATTTATTTTTAAAACTGGGGATATTTATAATAGCAAAAAGTAAAAAATATTGTGTTTTTTTCAAAATTGTGTATATGGCAAAAAATAAAAGCCGCAGAGATGATCAAATACCACCCAAAGAAAGCTCTATTTGTGGGGAAAAAAAGACGTCAATTTTGTTTGGGAGCCACGTCGCACGACCACGTAATTGTCATTCAAAGCGTGACAGTGCTGAAAGCTGAAAATTGGTCTGGGCAGGAAGGGGGTTTAAGTGCCCAGTAAGCAAGTGGTTAAAGGCGTGGGTTTTTCACCTTAGTAATGAATTGTATGCATTTAGATGAAAAACCTTCTGTGCTGCAGCAGCCCCCAAGAGTCCTCCTTTTTCTTACCTGAACCTGATCCTTCCAGCAATGAGAGAGCCCAGCAGCTCCAGCTGCTGTCTCAGGTCCTCATTGGATAGATTCATAGCAGCAGGAGCCATTGGCTCCCGCCTGCTGTCAATCAGATCCAGTGACACGGGAGCCGAGCGCTGCTGTCTGTGTCAATGGACGCAGCAGCAGGAATCTGGTGCCTCCATGGAAATCAGCTCTCTGCGGGGGCACTTGCCGAAGAGGAGGAGCCAGGAGCGCCGGCGGGGGACCCTAGGAAAGGTGGATCGGGGGCGCTCTGTGAAAAACCATTGCACAGAGCAAGTAAGTATGACAATTTTTACAATCACTTTAATTACTTCCAGACCGCTCGCCGTCGTTTTAAGTCGCTAATTTGAAGCGGAATACCGTTGTTATGGTAGAAGCTACCATAACCCGGTATCCTCTTTAAGAGCGGGCGGTCCACTTCAAGATAAAAGTGGTCTCTGTGGAGCATTCGCCACAATAGCCACTCTCTGGTGCCCTCCGCCACGGAGGCAATCAGATCCTTCTCCTGGCCTGACATGGAGACGAGTGAGGGGAAGATGGCCCTCACCCGTCTCCATATCATTGCAGAGCGGAAGCGAAGTCAAAACGTCACTTCCCAATGCTCTTAAAGGGACATTTTTGTTTTGTTTTTTTAAATGGCATGAAAAAAAAAAATGTTATTGCATTTTAGTGTAAATATGAGATCTGAGGACTTTTTGACCCCAGATCTCATATTTAAGAGGTCCTGTCATGCTTTTTTTTCCTATTATAAGGGATGATTACTTTGCTTGTAATAGGAGTAAAGGTGACCCAACTTTATTTTTCTTTTTTTAAAACGCGCCCCGTCCCACCGAGCTGGCACGCAGAAGTGAACGCATACATGAGCAGCGCCCGCATATGAAAACGGTTTTCAAACCACACATGTGAGGTATCGTTAGAGCAAGAGCAATAATTCTAGCCCTAGACCTCCTCTGTAACTCAAAACATGCAACCTGTAGAATTTTGTAAACGTCGCCTATGGAGATTTTTAAGGTTAAATGTTTGTCGCCATTTCACGAGCGGACGCAACTTTGAAGCGTGACATGTTGGGTATCAATTGGGCTATCTTTACTGTTGTCTTATTTTTTTATTCAAAAAAGCGAATTCTTTTTACAAAAAAAGTGCGCTTGTAAGACCGCTGCGCAAATACGGTGTGACAAAAAGTATTGCAATGACCGCCATTTTATTCTCTAGGGTGAAATAAATATATAATGTTTGGGGGTTCTAAGTAATTTTCGAGCAAAAAAATATGTTTTTTAACTTGAAAACACCAAATCTCAGAAAGAGGCTCGGTCCTGGTTAACCTTTTTAAAATAGTATCCCCCTATTTGGATGTTTTCAGACACGATCATGATCTGGTGAGTACTAGCGGATCACTATTGTTTTCTTAAATAAGCCAATGCAAGTATGTTGTAGGTCTCCCTGTAGACTCTTTTCCTTTATATTACATAGACTAAACACAAATGCTCAGCTAAGTCAAACGTTGGCGTTTAGGAATGCATCATCAGCCACTGGGTCCTGAGGGTGCTGTTTTTCTTTAATTGAATTGGGGTCGCTTGGCCAGTTTAGATACAAATGGTGTTTATCGTAAGCTTTAAGGTGCATCAGTGTTTATTTTTGCTTGGTGTTTTTTTACAGTTTCTTTAGCCGCTAAGGTATTGTGTGCCAACAATACAGGAAAATGAAGCTCCGTGTTGGTAGATTGTAACAGATAAAAAGAATACTGTGATCTTCTTACTCTCCTAGAAGCTTCAGCGCACAGAAACATGAATTGCTTTCTGGGAACTATAAAATATATATTTGAATGCCATATGTAATCAAACTGATGCTGTATAATTAGCCTGAGAATGCTGTTGTGTTTTGCCTAGAGCCCATTATTAAAAGAACCTTTCTAGGAACGATTGAGAAAAATGCCAGCACACCTACATCAATTTTGTATGTACCTGTCTTAAGTTATCGTTTTTATTATTTTTTAGGCAATTGACGTTGAAGGACAGTTAACATGCATTTTTCCGACCAAGGGTTTGTCATTATGAAAGCAGATCTATGATCAAAATGTAAATTCATATGTAGCACACGGATCCTTTTCCCCCTCTTACCTTCTCAAGCAGGGGGATAAGACACACAATGCCACATGCCCGTGTCCTCTAGATTATAAAGGTCAGACAGTGTTACATACTTGGGTCCTGCAGCGAGTTGCTTCCTTCTTCTGGTTCTCCCCTCTATGTTTATAGAGGGGAGTCTTTATCTTTCCCAAATAAGGGCAATGTCCACACAACATATCAACTCCAACGTGAGTTTATTTTATCTTGCTTTCAGGAACCAGAGAGTTGAAGTAAGAAAAAGGTTAGCAGATAGAAGTGGATTCAGGCACACTCTTGGTTTCGTCGCCACTCGGTCCCGAGTGGGTACAGCTCACCCGGATAGTCACTCAATGGCACTAGCAGCTGGCGTGATGCTGGAACAATGACTCAGCCCCCTCCAAGGACCAAGTCAAGGAGATCCCTCCTGAACTTTCAACACTCCGCAGAGGCAGTCTGCGAAGTGAGGAATCCTTCCCTCCGACAGGTGACCAGGCCTTTCCCGAGTCAGCAATACTTTATTACTCGCCCTCTTGTTATGGGATCGATCCTCCCCTGGCTTCCTCTGTGTCAGAGCGGTCACCCTCACATGGGTTCCCTGGGACTCCTCTTCGGTTGTAGACCCAGCTAAAGGTACTGGGCCTACCTGGAACTCTGTGGCCTTGGGCTGAAGGTGCACGAGACTCCTCGATCAAGATGGGGCGCACCCCCCTCTGAGGGGTAGCTCCCTCCAGGCAGTGGGCCCCGGGAATTGGAATCCTGTGTAATGGCGTCTGCCCCTTATATATCCTCTCCCGGCATGCACAGCAGGCCAGAACCGCCCACCAACGGTAGCCGAGAGAGAACATCCAATACCTACTCCATCACCTGTGGTTCAACCCCGGGTATTGGTGACATTACCACCTATACGCCAAAAGGGGAACTGCACGCCAGGTGACACAGCAGTAAGGCAGAGTCCAAATAATTAAGAGACCCGAGCCAACTATTGCTCTGGTCACCCCTAAATTTAGGTATAGCGGGGTAAAATTTTGGGGACCCCGCTACACATATATTAATTTCCACATTGTATTTAAATTATTTTTAGCCTACTCCTATTAAAATGAGCGAGCTTGAATTTTGAAAATGTACTTTGTAAAGATCTTGTTCTTGGGATATGTAGTCCTTAGAAATTAAATGTAAATGGCAGAGCACAAGCTACAAAGCATACAGGAAATCCAGGAAGATGTGGAAAGAAATGATCAGGAGTAGGGATGGGCCCGGTGCTCGATTCGAACCCATGTTCGAATCGAGCATCGGGCGTTCGCTCGCTCGTCGAGCCCAGAACTATTTGGGCCGTTCGCATCACATTCGTGTGATGCGAGCGGCCCCGCAATGCATTGCGGCCGGCGCGGCCGGCGCAGTGCATTGCTGGCTGATGATTGGCCAAGCATGCACTGTGACCCCGCATGCTTGGCCAATCACAGCGCCCGAAACTCGGAGAGCAATAATTGGCTACAGGCAGGACGCCTGTAGCCAATTACAGCTCAGGGGCTTTAGTACACGCCCCACCATTTAAAAGGCCGCCACGCCATCGGCCCCGGTCACATGAGTTCCGGCTTTAGGAGAGATTAGTCTGCTGATTCTGTCTTTGCTTGATACTGAAAGATTTGCTCTTCTTTGCTAAACCATTGGCTATTTCTTTGCTAAACCATTGCTACCTAAGTCATTGATCGTTCATTGCTGCTGATTGCACAGTTAGTGTGTTATTAGCTGCTGCTGGGGATTAGTCTGGTGCGTGCTTACTGTTAGTACAGTATTGCAGTAGTACCAACCGCAGTGCTGTTAGCACAGCATTGCACCCCAACAGCACCCATAGGACTTCTAGTGTGTTAGTGGCAGCAAACAGAGCTCCTATATTTTCTTCTCAGCAGCACCCATAGGACTTCTAGTGTGTTAGTGGCATCACACAGAGCTCCTATATTTTCTTCTCAGCAGCACCCATAGGACTTCTAGTGTGTTAGTGGCAGCAAACAGAGCTCCTATATTTTCTTCTCAGCAGCACCCATAGGACTTCTAGTGTGTTAGTGGCAGCAAACAGAGCTCCTATATTTTCTTCTCAGCAGCACCCATAGGACTTCTAGTGTGTTAGTGGCATCACACAGAGCTCCTATATTTTCTTCTCAGCAGCACCCATAGGACTTCTAGTGTGTTAGTGGCAGCAAACAGAGCTCCTATATTTTCTTCTCAGCAGCACCCATAGGACTTCTAGTGTGTTAGTGGCATCACACAGAGCTCCTATATTTTCTTCTCAGCAGCACCCATAGGACTTCTAGTGTGTTAGTGGCATCACACAGAGCTCCTATATTTTCTTCTCAGCAGCACCCATAGGACTTCTAGTGTGTTAGTGGCAGCAAACAGAGCTCCTATATTTTCTTCTCAGCAGCACCCATAGGACTTCTAGTGTGTTAGTGGCATCACACAGAGCTCCTATATTTTCTTCTCAGCAGCACCCATAGGACTTCTAGTGTGTTAGTGGCAGCAAACAGAGCTCCTATATTTTCTTCTCAGCAGCACCCATAGGACTTCTAGTGTGTTAGTGGCATCACACAGAGCTCCTATATTTTCTTCTCAGCAGCACCCATAGGACTTCTAGTGTGTTAGTGGCAGCAAACAGAGCTCCTATATTTTCTTCTCAGCAGCACCCATAGGACTTCTAGTGTGTTAGTGGCAGCAAACAGAGCTCCTATATTTTCTTCTCAGCAGCACCCATAGGACTTCTAGTGTGTTAGTGGCAGCAAACAGAGCTCCTATATTTTCTTCTCAGCAGCACCCATAGGACTTCTAGTGTGTTAGTGGCAGCAAACAGAGCTCCTATATTTTCTTCTCAGCAGCACCCATAGGACTTCTAGTGTGTTAGTGGCAGCAAACAGAGCTCCTATATTTTCTTCTCAGCAGCACCCATAGGACTTCTAGTGTGTTAGTGGCAGCAAACAGAGCTCCTATATTTTCTTCTCAGCAGCACCCATAGGACTTCTAGTGTGTTAGTGGCAGCAAACAGAGCTCCTATATTTTCTTCTCAGCAGCACCCATAGGACTTCTAGTGTGTTAGTGGCATCACACAGAGCTCCTATATTTTCTTCTCAGCAGCACCCATAGGACTTCTAGTGTGTTAGTGGCAGCAAACAGAGCTCCTATATTTTCTGCTCAGCAGCACCCATAGGACTTCTAGTGTGTTAGTGGCATCACACAGAGCTCCTATATTTTCTTCTCAGCAGCACCCATAGGACTTCTAGTGTGTTAGTGGCAGCAAACAGAGCTCCTATATTTTCTGCTCAGCAGCACCCATAGGACTTCTAGTGTGTTAGTGGCATCACACAGAGCTCCTATATTTTCTTCTCAGCAGCACCCATAGGACTTCTAGTGTGTTAGTGGCAGCAAACAGAGCTCCTATATTTTCTTCTCAGCAGCACCCATAGGACTTCTAGTGTGTTAGTGGCATCACACAGAGCTCCTATATTTTCTTCTCAGCAGCACCCATAGGACTTCTAGTGTGTTAGTGGCAGCAAACAGAGCTCCTATATTTTCTTCTCAGCAGCACCCATAGGACTTCTAGTGTGTTAGTGGCAGCAAACAGAGCTCCTATATTTTCTTCTCAGCAGCACCCATAGGACTTCTAGTGTGTTAGTGGCATCACACAGAGCTCCTATATTTTCTTCTCAGCAGCACCCATAGGACTTCTAGTGTGTTAGTGGCAGCAAACAGAGCTCCTATATTTTCTTCTCAGCAGCACCCATAGGACTTCTAGTGTGTTAGTGGCATCACACAGAGCTCCTATATTTTCTTCTCAGCAGCACCCATAGGACTTCTAGTGTGTTAGTGGCAGCAAACAGAGCTCCTATATTTTCTGCTCAGCAGCACCCATAGGACTTCTAGTGTGTTAGTGGCAGCAAACAGAGCTCCTATATTTTCTTGTCAGCAGCACACATAGTACCTATAGTGTGTTAGTGTCAGCACCCATAGGACCTACAGTGTGTTGTGAGCACACATAGGAGTTCTATTTTTTATACTATATACACTACCGACTACAATGGCTGGAAGACCGCCAAGGAGAGGCAGAGCGTGCCGAGGCAAGAACACAGGGCAGGCAGGCTCTGTTTCTAGAGACAACAGTGCTGGCCGTGGACGTGGTCGTGCATCGTCATCAGCGCGTGGCCATGGGACACGCTTGTCTTTGTTTTCGGCAGCTGGACATGTGGAGCCGCATCATGCCGAAGGCTTGGTAGAATGGATGACCAAGCCCTCCTCATCCTCCTCATCCTCTCTCACCCAGGCTCAGGGTACTGGCAGAGCAGCTGCCAACGCGTACTCAATGGCATCATCAGCCACCCCTTCCCTAGACCCACCATGTCCTCCTGAGGAGTCCCCCGAACTGTTTGAGCACAGTGTTGGGTACATGCTCCAGGAGGATGCCCAACGATTCGAAGGCTCGGATGATGATACCCAGCTTGAGGAAGTCAGTAGTGTGCGCGCAGAGAAAGGGGATGCTGAAGGACAGCAATCTGGCAGTAGTGTTCCACCAGCTGCAGCTTACTGCCAGGTTTGCTCTAGTGGTGAAGAGGGAGGGGATGATGAGGTCACTGACTCCACGTGGGTGCCTGAAGGGAGAGAGGAGGAGGAGGAGGAGGATGCAGCGTCACATGTCCAACGAGGCAGGATGCCCCCTGGAGGCCAGCTAGAGGCCAGCACAGCAACTGTACCACACCGCAGAGCTCCGCCTGTGCAGGGCGCTGCCTCTGCACGTTATCACAAAAGTTCTTTGGTGTGGGCCTTTTTTGAGACGAGTGCATCAGATCGCACCACTGCTATTTGCAATATTTGTCTCAAGCGTATCTCGCGTGGCCAAAACATCAGCCGCTTGGGCACCACAAGCATGAGCAGACATATGTCGACCTGCCATGCAGCTCGTTGGCAAGCACACATAAAAGACCCACACCAAAGAACAAAGCGGACCTCTCCTTGCTCCTCATCAGCTGGGATCTCCATCCCCACTATATCTTCAGTCCTCTCTGAAAGCTGCTCTGAGAGGACTGAAGGTGTAGAATTAGGTGTGTCACAACCAAGTACTTGCAGTACACCGACGTCCGATTGTAGCAGGCAAATTTCCCTGCCCCAGCTGCTGGACCGTCGAAAGAAGTATACTCCCAGCCATCCACATGCCCAGCGGTTGAATGCTAGCTTGGCTAAATTGCTAGCACTTCAACTGCTGCCTTTTCAGTTGATAGACTCGGCCCCCTTCCGTGAGTTTGTTCAATGTGCGGTTCCTCAGTGGCAGGTTCCCAAACGCCACTTTTTCTCTCGGAAGGCAATTCCGTCTCTCTACTGGCATGTGGAAGGCAATGTCCATGCCTCGCTGGACAGGGCGGTCAGCGGTAAGGTGCATATTACCGCTGACTCATGGTCCAGCAGGCATGGACAGGGACGTTATCTTTCTTTCACGGCCCATTGGGTCACTCTATTGGTAGCTGGGAGGGATGCAGGACAAGGTGCAGTAGTGTTGGAGGTTGTTCCGCCACCACGCCTCCAAAATGCTACTACTGGTTGTGACACACCTCTCTCCTCCACCCCCTCCTCTTCTTCTTCCTCCATGTCCTCTTCGAGTGCTCTGTCCTCGGAACCAGCGGTGCTCCGTAGGCGTACAAGGGGCTACGCGAGTATGCAGGCAAAAAGATGCCATGCCGTGCTTGCGCTGGTGTGTTTGGGGGACAGGAGCCACACTGGGCCAGAGGTTCTGGCAGCTCTGCAGGGGCAGGCCGAGAGGTGGTTGACGCCACGCCAGCTTAAGCCAGGAATGGTCGTTTCTGATAATGGCACCAACCTCCTCTCCGCCCTGCGACAGGGGCAGCTCACCCATGTGCCCTGTATGGCTCACGTCCTCAACCTGGTGGTGCAGCGGTTCTTGGGCAGGTTCCCAGGCTTACAGGATGTCCTGAGGCAGGCCAGGAAAGTCTGTGTGCATTTCCGCCGATCTTATAATGCCAGTGCTCGGCTGACTGAGCTGCAAAAGGAGCTGAACCTGCCCAAGAACCGCCTAATATGTGACATGCCCACCAGGTGGAACTCAACGTTGGCCATGCTGCAGCGACTGCACACGCAGCAGAGGGCCATCAATGAGTACCTTTGCGACTACGGCACCAGGACAGGGTCAGGGGAGCTTGGCTTTTTTTTCCCACGCCAGTGGAGCATGATCAGGGATGCATGCACTGTCCTCTCACCATTTGAGGAGGCCACGAGGATGGTGAGCAGTGACAGTGCATGCATCAGTGACACTGTACCTCTTGTCCACCTGTTGGAGCATACGCTGCGTGGGATAATGGACAGGGCACTTGAGGCAGAACAGAGGCAGGAAGAGGAGGACTTCCTTGTCTCTCAAGGCCCCCTTTATCCAGACAATGTTCCTTCTGTCCCACCCATCACACAGGAAGAGGAGGAGGAGGAGGAGGAGGAGGATTGTGTGAGCATGGAGGTGGAGCCTGGCACTCAGCATCAGCAGCAGCAGTCTTTTAGGGATGATGTACAGTCCCAACAAACCAGTGGACTTGTACGTGGCTGGGAGGAGGTGGCTGGCGATCATGTCATCCTCAGTGACCCAGAAGACTCCGGACCGAATGCCTCAGCTAACCTACGCTGCATGGCCTCCCTGATCCTGCAAAGCCTGCGGAAGGATCCTCGTGTTCTTCGGATCAAGGAGAGTGACCATTACTGGCTGGCCACTCTCCTTGATCCACGGTACAAGGGTAAGGTTGCGGACCTTATCTTGCCGTCGCAGAGGGAGCAGAGGATGAGACATCTCAGGGAGGCCTTGCAGAAAGGTCTGTGCAACGCGTTCCCAGAAACTGGGAGGTTACAAACTCCTGGTCCTGGACGACGAGTTGCTGAGGCTTCGGTCAGTAGCAGAAGGAGCGGTGGGGAAGGTGGACGTCTGACCGATGCGTTCAGACAATTTTTTAGTCCGCAGCCCCAAGGTATGATCGGTTCCAGCAACCATCGCCAGCGTCTGATAAACATGGTGCAGGAATATCTAGGGGCAAGGTCAGACTTGGACACCTTCCCCACCGAAAATCCTCTGGCTTACTGGGTCTTGAGGATGGGTCACTGGCCAGAGCTTGCACAGTATGCAATTGAGCTACTGGCCTGTCCTGCATCCAGCGTTCTTTCCGAACGCACATTCAGTGCTGCTGGAGGATTTGTCACCGATCATAGGGTGCGCCTGTCCACCGACTCGGTTGATCGACTGACCTTCATAAAAATGAATCAGTCTTGGATCACCACCAGCTACCAGACACCTGAAGCGGATATAACGGAATAATTTATAATGTCACATCCCTTCAAGACTGCCTATGCTGATGCTGAGTGACTGTCCTGTTATGTTCACTGACTATCCTCTTCCTCCTCCTCAATGATCCATGCCACCACACCAGTGCCTAATGCACAATTTTTCAGCCCCTGTATAACAGGGGCGTGTAATTAAAATTTTTTAAAAAGATGCTTCGCAACAGGTGTGACTGCTGTGCTCAGAGTACAGTATCTGTGAGGGGTTGCAGTGTTGTGGCACCAGCACCAGTGCCTAAGGCACAATTTTTCAGCCCCTGTTGGGGCGTGTAATTACAATTTTTAGGCAATGCTTTGCAACAGGTCTCATTGCTGTGCTCAGAGTACAGTATCTGTGAGGGGTTGCAGTGTTGTGGCACCAGCACCAGTGCCTAAGGCACAATTTTTCAGCCCCTGTATAACAGGGGCGTGTAATTACAATTTTTTAAAAAGATGCTTCGCAACAGGTGTGACTGCTGTGCTCCAAGTACAGTATCTGTGAGGGGTTGCAGTGTTGTGGCACCAGCACCAATGCCTAAGGCACAATTTTTCAGCCCCTGTTTAACAGGGGCGTGTAATTACAAATCTTGATCTAATAGTTCACAGCAGGGCCCATTCCTGCGCCCACCAAGAGTAACTATGAGGGCCTACAGTCTTGTGGCAACACCGTCCACCACCACCACCACCACCAAAGGCCCAATTTTTCTGCCCTGTTCAACAGGTGCATGCAATTACAAATCTTGATCTAATAACTCACAGCAGGGCCCATTCCTGCACCCACCAAGAGTAAATGTGAGGGCTTACAGTCTTGTGGCAACACCGTCCACCACCACCACCACCACCACCAAAGGCCCAATTTTTCTGCCCGGTTCAACAGGTGCATGCAAGTACAAATCTTGATCTATTAACTCACAGCAGGGCCCATTCCTGTGCCCACCAGTCTTGTGGCTACACCAACATCTAATAGGGCAAATTTCTGCAGAGTATATACGGCAGGCCCCTACTTTCAAACATCCAACTTACAAACGACTCCTACTTGCAAACGGCAAGAGAAAACAGGAAGTGAGAGGAAATCTACCCCTAGGAAGGAAAATTCTATCCTGTTAGATTTAATTTGGGAAAAAGGTATCTCCTCTCTACTGATGCTTTATCACCAATCCTTGTTTCAATTAAAACCCCACTTTTCCAAAAACATTTGTCATTGGGACGGAAAGTGAGGTGACATGTTCTGAACAGATGTGCAAAGACAGCAAATGTTACAGGGGTGATAACCCCTCCCTATGTTCTCCAAAAAGCTTAAAAATTGATTTTTTTGGGATGTAGCTACACTTCATAATGTACCTGTTCAGATTCTACTTAAGAACAAACCTACAGTCCATGTCTTGTTTGCACCACCTATATACTGCTGTTCAGAGTATATAGGGTTGTAGGTATAGGGTTTTATTTTGGGTGCGGGGTCCCCCTTAGTATCCATACAAGACCCAAAGGGGCTGGGGTGGGGGGGGGGGGTGATGGGGTAGCCATGCCATTTTTCTCAAGGATTTTCAGCCATATGGCGGCCAGGACAAGACATGACATTGAAGCCGCAAGTGGTTTTAAATGGCTTCTTTTTTTCCTTTACAAATGTCATTTTGTGCAAGGACAGTTCTAAACACGGGAAACACATGCCACTTCACAGGCATACTTTAGACACCCCCCAGGTACCGTATTTAAAGGAAAATTTCACTTTTTTTTTTTTCACTTTATGCATCATTAAAATGACTGCTCCCGAAAAAACTTTAGTTTTTAAAATTTATTTTTGCATTTATATATGTCCCCTGGGGCAGGACCCGGGTCCCCAAACCTGTTTTATAACATTAACATGCATATTGGCCGTTGTAATTAGCAATTTTGATTTCGAACGTTCGCGTCCATTATAACGAATAGGGTTCGAAAATTCGCGCGAACTTTCGGTCCGTTCGAAGGTTCTGGTGCGAACCGAACCCGGGGGTGTTCGGCTCATCCCTAATCAGGAGACAGGCAGATTTCACAACATGAAGCTAGATTTTTCACATAATCTTATTTTGGATTGTCAAAAATAACTATTGTCTGTATTGTTATTACAATACTGATGCTATAAAATGAAAGTGCATGCTGTGGTTATAGAGTTCCTTTAATTGTAATCCTGCTTGCCATCCCTCTGGTCTAATGAGAACACCCTTGTTGGCACTCTTGTTGGACAGCAGTGGTGGCTGCTTCATTAGGGGCTCAGAGGCGGTGCCCCCCTAATCCATGCACCTGGCCCCTAATTTACATGCAGGGCACCAGATGCATGGATTTCAATGTTTTTTTAAGCACATGATTAGAGCCTGAGGCTCTAATTGGCTTCAAAAAGGGTGGGCTCGGGCCGCAGAGCACTGTGTCCTGAGCCCGCCCAGTTGTGTGACAATAGCAAATTAATATTCACTATTGTCTTTCTCCTCCCAGCCAATCAGGAATCGGGTCCTGAGACCCGTTTGGCCGGGGATTCTTAAGACTCCTGACCAATCTGGTATCAGGACCCACTTCCTGTTCGGCCGGGAGCAGAAGCAATGGCCCCGGCACTTCCTTCGGCAACCTGGAGTGAGAAGCAGCAGGTGGAGGGGCAAAGGGGCAGCAACAGCCAGGAGCCCTACCTCAGATCCTGCACAACCTCATCATTGTGTTATATTTTTATTATTATTATTAGGGATGAGCTTCGAGTTCAAGTCGAACTCATGTTCGACTCGAACATTGCCTGTTCGCCCGTTCGCCGAACAACGAACAATTTGGGGTGTTCGCGGCAAATTCGAAAAGTCTATGGGAGAAATCTAAAGTGCTAATTATAAAGGCTTATATGCAAGTTATTGTCCTAAAAAGTGTTTGGGGACCCGGGTCCTGCCCCAGGGGACATGTATCAATGCAAAAAAAAGTTTTAAAAACTACAGTTTTTTCGGGAGCAGTGATTTTAATAATGCTTAAAGTGAAACAATAAAAGTGAAATATTCCTTTAAATTTCGTACCTGGGGGGTGTGTATGATATGCATGTAAAGTCACGCATGTTTCCGTGCTTAGAACTGTCCCTGCACAAAGTGTCATTTTTGAAGGAAAAAAAGTCATTTAAAACTCACTCGCGGCTATTAATGAATTGTCGGCTTTTATCAATACATAGAAAAGTCATTGATGAAAAAAAAAAAAAAGCGTGGGGGTTCCCCCAAATTCAATTACCAGGCCCTTCAGGTCTGGAATGGATATTAAGGTAAATCCAGCCGCAAAGTAAAAAAAAAATGGCGTGCGGTTCCCCCTAAATATCCATACCAGGCCCTTCAGATCTGGCATGGGTTTTAAGGGGAACTCCACCCCAAATGTAAAAAAAGATGGCATGGAGTTCCCCCAAAAATCCATACCAGACCCTTATCCGAGCATGCAACCTGGCCGGCCGCAGGGGAAGAGGGGGGGATGAGAGAGCACCCCCCTCCCTCCTGAACCGTACCAGGCCACATGCCCTCAACATGGGGAGGATGTCCCCATGTTGATGGGGACAAGGGCCTCATCCCCACAACCCTTGCCCGGTGGTTGTGGGGGTCTGCGGGCAGGGGGCTTATCGGAATCTGGAAGACCCCTTTAACAAAGGGGACCCCCAGATCCCGCCCCCCCTATGTGAATTGGTAAGGGGTACATTGTACCCCTACCATTTCACGAAGAAAGTGTAAAAAAATGTAAATAAAAACACACAAACACCTTGGAAAAGTCCTTTATTAAAAAAAAAAAAAAAAAAAACATTCCAGCGATGAAATCCAGTGTCCCGCGGCGATCCTGATGTCCAGCGCTGTCCGTCATTGGTTGTGCCTGAGCGGACCTGATGGGGAACTTCCTCCGCAGTGTTTTAAATGTATAGACCCGCCCCTTCTAAAGTTCCCCATCAGGTCCGCTTAGCGGACCAGATGCGGAACGCGAGAAGGGGCGGGTCTATTCATGTATTACACAGTGAAGGAAGTTCCCCATCAGGTCCACTCTACGAGGGGGCGGACCTGATGGGAACTTCCTTCACTGTGTAATACGTGAATAGACCCGCCCCTTCTCATGTTCCGCATCTGGTCTGCTTAGCGGACCTGATGGGGATCTTTAGAAGGGGCGGGTCTATTCATGTATTACACAGTGAAGGAAGTTCCCATCAGGTCCACCCCCTCGTAGAGCGGACCTGATGGGGAACTTCCTTCACTGTGTAATACATGAATAGACCCGCCCCTTCTCGCGTTCCGCATCTGGTCCGCTGAGCGGACCTGATGGGGAACTTTAGAAGGGGCGGGTCTATACATTTAAAACACTGCGGAGGAAGTTCCCCATCAGGTCCGCTCAGGCACAACCAATGACGGACAGCGCCAGACATCAGGATCGCCGCGGGACACTGGATTTCATCGCTGGAATGTTTTTTTTTTTTTTTTTTTTTAATAAAGGACTTTTCCAAGGTGTTTGTGTTTTTATTTACATTTTTTTACACTTTCTTCGTGAAATGGTAGGGGTACAATGTACCCCTTACCAATTCACATGGGGGGGCCGGGATCTGGGGGTCCCCTTTGTTAAAGGGGTCTTCCAGATTCCGATAAGCCCCCCCCGCCCGCAGACCCCCACAACCACC
Organism: Rana muscosa; assembly: GCA_029206835.1. Classification (NCBI taxonomy): domain Eukaryota; kingdom Metazoa; phylum Chordata; class Amphibia; order Anura; family Ranidae; genus Rana; species Rana muscosa. Next base: position 112,940,880 of record CM055118.1, read on the forward strand.
GGGCAAGGGTTGTGGGGATGAGGCCCTTGTCCCCATCAACATGGGGACATCCTCCCCATGTTGAGGGCATGTGGCCTGGTACGGTTCAGGAGGGAGGGGGGCCGCTCTCTCATCCCCCCCTCTTCCCCTGCGGCCTTCCAGGTTGCGTGCTCGGATAAGGGTCTGGTATGGATTTTTGGGGGGACTCCACGCCATTTTTTTTTTTACATTTGCGGCGAGGTTCCCCTTAATATCCATTCCAGACCTGAAGGGCCTGGTAATTGAATTTGGGGGAACCCCCATGCTTTTTTTTTTATCAATGACTTTTCTATGTATTGATAAAAGCCGACAATTCATTAATAGCCGCGAGTGAGTTTTAAATGACTTTTTTTCCTTCAAAAATGACATTTTGTGCAGGGACAGTTCTAAGCACGGGAAACATGCGCCACTTTACATGCATATCATACACACCCCCCAGGTACGAAATTTAAAGGAAAATTTCACTTTTATTTTTTCATTTTAAGCATTATTAAAATCACGCTCCCGTAAAAACGTCTATTTTTTAAACTTCTTTTTGCATTGATACATGTCCCCTGGGGCAGGACCCGGGTCCCCAAACCCTTTTTAGGACAATAAATTGCATATTAGCCTTTATAATTAGCACTTTAGATTTCGAACGTTCGAGTCCATTGTATTTAATAGGGTTCTAAAGTTCACACGAACATTCTGTCTGTTAGCAGGTTCTGGTGCGAACCGAACAGGGGGGTGTTAGGCTCATCCCTGATTATTATACGTGGATCTTGCCCCTTGTGGCTATCTGCACATCAGTCAAGTTAACACCCTTGCAGAATGATTTGCAAGGTAAATCTAAGATTGTAGAATTACTTACAGTTTATGTCACCTTCAGCAAAGCCACCTCCGCAGTTTGAAATAACTATAAAAACAAATGACAATACACATAATAAATGTTCATAAAAAATGCCTTCCGTGCAAAATGATTTGTAATAATGGCAAATATACAGTACTTATCAGTTAAGTACCCATTTAAATAAACTTTTAAACAAGGTGCACATCTATTTTTTTGCCCCTTTACCTTGACCCACCTTCCCCATTCACAGATTACTACTAACCTTGATCTGACGGCCAACGATATTTGTTTATATCCAGAGCCACAAGTCTCAAGCCCTGTACACACGATCGGATATCCTATGGATTCTAATCCGATGGTTTTGTCCATCGGAAATCCGATAAAGCTGACTTCCATCAGTCTTGCCTACACACCATCAGTCAAAAAACCGACCGTTCCAAACGCGGTGATGTAAAACACTCCGATGAGCCGAGAAAAATGAAGTTCAATGCTTCTGAGCATGCGTCGACTTGATTCTGAGCATGCGTGGGTTTTTTATCCGATGAACTTGCCCATAGACGATCAGAGTTTTCGATCGGTTTTTTATCCATCGGAAAAATTTAAAACATGTTCTATTTTTTAAAACCGATGGAAAAAAGACCGATGGGTCCCATACACGATCGGTTTGTCTGATGAAAACAATCCATCGGACGGTTTTCATTGGTTAAACCGATCGTGTGTACAGGGTTTTACTGTCCTGACCACGTCTGCGCATTACAGTCCAGCAGACTTCTATGAGGCTGTTTCCCAAGTCTGAAGACAAAGGGAGAAGTCTATGGAGCAGTAACACACAGACACAACCAGAATGTTAACAATCACCAAAGGCCAAGGACTGCATCTTTTTTTGTTTTCCATACCTAAACATGACAGATCAGTGTTTTGCTTGCATCTATCTAGCAAGGTTACTTTGTGGTATAAGCAAGGAAGCTGAGACCTCTGCAGTGTGTAAATGTGCTTTTACTATACAAAAATGCTGTACATACAAAACTATTATGCCCTGTACACACGATCGGATTTCCGATGGAATAAAATCCGTTGGATTTTTCCGTCGGAATTCCGATGAAGCTTAAGCCCCGTACACACGGTCGGACTTTTGCCCAACAAACTTCGTTTTAAGCAAGTTGGACCAACAATCCGACCGTGTGTACGCTCCATCGGACAAACTTTTTTCATTTGGTTTTGGATTTCATCGGACAAAAGTTGGGTCTGCAAACGGACACACTTTTGCCCAACAAAAGTCCGATGGAGCAAAGTCCGCCCGTGTGTACAGATAACCATCGGACTTTAGTCCGATGGACAAAACAACTAATGTTAAAATCAACCAACAATAGCAGAAGTTGACCAAAGGGTGGCAGTAAAGATCAGAAAAAACACGTGATGTTGTAAGAAGTTTTAAGAAAGTTTGCAGAAAAGTCAGAGCGTGTGTATGCTATGGGTGTTCCCAACCAACTCCGTTCGGACAAAAAACCACGGAAAAGTCAGATGGAAGTCCGACCGTGTGTATGAGGCTTTACTTTCAACAGTCTTGCCTACACACCATCAGACAAAATTCTGACCGTCCAAAACGCCGTGATGTACAACACGTACAATGACACTATAAAGGGGAAGTTCAAATCCAACTGCGCCACCCTTTGGGCTGCTTTTGCTGATTTCGTGTCACCGCGTGTTAGTAAAAGTTTGGTGTTAGCCGATTCGCACTTCTCAGTCCGTTACAGCATGACGAATGTGCTATCTCCCTTACGAACGCTAGTTTTACCAGAATGAGCGCTCCAGTCTTGTAATTTAGTCTGAGCATGCGTGGATTTTTCTCCGATGGAGTTTCCCACAGACAATCAGAATTTCCTATCGTTTTTTTTTCCATCAGTAAAATTTAAAACATGTTTTATTTTTTACACCGATGGAAAAAAGACCGATGGGGCCCACACACGATCGTTTTTTTCCGATGAAAAAAGACAGATGGACTTTTTTCATCGGAAAAATCAATCGTGTGTACGCGGCATAGCAATATTAGGAATACAATACGAGACTGACAGATATCTAAAACAAGCAAAATGCCTAGCAAATAAACAGCCTATGGTCTGTAACAGTAGAAATAAACTTAAAATTTACTTAGCTGCACTTACTGTGTTCGTGATCTCCGTTGATGAGGCTTCTGGAGACCAGGCACCTTGTTCGCTTATTACAGATGAGTCTTTTGGTGTTAATCCATGTTGAGTCTCCTGGTCTTACAGACTGTCCTTGGTTCTAATGCATGATGAAGTGGCTTCCACTATCAGTCTCTACTGCTCCTTTTATTTGGGCTTTTGTTTACCAGTTTGCTGACAATGGTTACAAACTCGTTTACCTTAACCACTTCAGATCCGCGCTATAGCCGAAAGACGGCTGCAGCGTGGACCTGAACTGCCGGGTGGACGTCCCCAGGACGTCCTCTTGTTTACTTCCGCAATGCATGCCCACAGCGGCGTGCATCGTGGAAGAGCTGTGCCCGCTGTGTCACGCGGGTGCCGATGCGCGTGCCTGGCGGCCGCGATGTCCGCCAGGTACCCGCGATCGGCTGTCACAGAGCCACGTCCTGCTAGGGAGAGGAGACCAATGGTGTGTCCCTTGTACATAGGGACAATCATCGGTCACCTCCCCCAGTCAGTCCCCTCCCGCCACAGTAAGAATCACTCATGAGGGAACATATTTAACCCCTTCCCGCCCCCTAGTGGTTAACCCCTTCACTGCCAGTCACATTTATACAGTAATCAGTGCATTTAAATGTGAATGGTCCCAATATAGTGTCAAAAGTGTCCGATGTGTCCGCCGCAATATCGCAGTCCTGACAAAAATTGCAGATCACCGATATTAGTAGTGGAAAAAAATAAAAAATAAAAATGTCATAAATCTATCCCCTATTTTGTAGGCGCTATAACTTTTGCGCAAACCAATCAATAAACGCTTATTGCGATTTTTTTTTACCAAAAATATGTAGAAGAATACATATCGGACTAAACTAAAAGAAAAGAAAATGTAAAAAAAAATTGGGATATTTATTATAGCAATAAGTAAAAAATATTGTTTTTTTTTCAAAATTGTCGCAATTTTTTTGTTTATAGCGCAAAAAATAAAAACCGCAGAGGTGATCAGATACCACCAAAAGAAATATCTATTTGTGGGGAAAAAATTATAAAAATGTCATTTGGGTGCAGTGTTGTATGACTGCGCAATTGTCATTCAAATTGCGTCAGCGCTGAAAGCTGAAAATTGGTCTGGGCAGGAGGGGGGTTTAAGTGCCCAGTAAGGAAGTGGTTAACAACCAAACTGCCAACTGTCAACGGTTACCATTGTTACCAAGGCATTCGTTCGAGAAACATCCTCAGACAAACCTGATCTCTGTTAAAAACAAGTCTGATTTCTATTCTATCACAGTCTTATAGAAAAATCTTGTATTTTATATTAAATGCAACACAATCAGAAGTAGCCTGATGTAAATGGGACACAAGTCCATTTACATCTGGCCACTCATGGTGGATGATAGGAATAGTAGTACAAAATAAATATAATATTGTTTTTACTGTCTGTTCAGCTCACATAAAGTGACCGTAATCCTGGAAAAATCAACAGGTATTTTCTGTGCTTGCTGAAAATATTGTTAGCCTGAAAAAATAAAACAAACACAGCCACCAATCTAATAAGTACTCACATGTTTATTATAAATAACCATTTTGCCTATACATGTGGAAGATGTTTCTTTTTTAACATCTATTATGTTTTACAGCTGGGACATGCAAGAAATCAATGTGTCATTAGGCTTGTCAGGACTTGTGTTGATATCTGTTATTATTTAGTTGTGGCAATACTAATGAGTACCCAGGCTACCTAGCAAACACATTAGCGGTTCCACCGCAAGCTGAACTTGATATACACTGTTTATTCTAGCAACAACGCAATTCCAGTACCTCACTAGCTTGGGGCATCGCCAGAGCATATGAATTAGATCATCCAGGTGGGCCTGGCATTTGGGACATATGGGGGAATCACGCCTACCCCACTTATGTAACTGCACAGGAGTGCGGTATACTCTGTGCAGTATGAACAAGTGGGACAGTCTCTGTGCCGCTGATAATGATACCAAGGGGCCCACTCCCAGGATTTGAGTCCACTACTTGCCATCGATGGGGTCAACATCTCGCTCCCACCCCTCCCTACAACGTAACAGGTCAGGGGCTTGTGCGTGTGACAATAGGTGGATATAGATTCAAAGAAATGATTTCCTTCTTCTTCTCAGGGTCGGAAAATATGGACTCAAGGAGTATGGATTCCTTTAGTTGCAAATTAGATTGTCTACTCTGATATCTAATGGCGTGTTGCAGTTGTATATATTGAAAGCGGTGGCCTTTGAGTGCAGGGAATTCGCTCAGTAGTTGCGTAAATGGCTTTAAGAAAGGTCCGTTGAGTATTTGGATGAGGAACCTAACCCCTGCCTTTTCCCAGATCGACCGGTTGGGTACCCTGGTCAAGTCTGTGTAAAAGCGGTTACGCCATATGGGTGTCTGACGGAGAAAGCCCGTCAGGCCCCAATATGGTCTTAACCCTCTTCCAGATTTTCATCAGTGACTGGACTGTGGGGCAAGTGGAGGGAACTTTAGGGAGGCCCATCTCCATATTAGACAGGGCAGTATAGTCTGTTCCAGGGTCCAGGAGGAGAACTCTGGAGGGGTCTGACACCGTTCCGAGATCCCAACCCATGAAATGTTGCATCTGTGCAGCCAGGTAATACATTAGAGGGTGCGAAACCGCCATGCCTCCTTGGTCCTTGGGGAGTTTTAGAGTGGCCAGTTTGATTCTCGCCACCCCACCTCTCCATATGAGAGCTCTGAACTGCGAGTCTATGTGCCAGAAGCAGTACTGTGGTATCCAGACTGGGGCATTGTGCAGAATGTACAACAGCTGCATTGCCCAGATCATTTTAATGAGGTTTACGCGACTAGTCACTGACAGCGGTAGTCTACACCAACTGGCCTGCTTCTGTTGGAATTTTTGTATTATGGGTTTCAGGTTCAGAGATATGTAGTCCTGTGTGTCCCCGGTCACCACTATTCCCAAATACTTAAATGAGGAAACCACTTGTATGTGAGATACGTCCACCAGCAAAGGCGCCGGTAATGGATCCAGTGGCAACAGCGCCGACTTATGCCAGTTAATGGCAAAGCCCGATAACTGTCCAAACTGATCTATTAGGCGCATTACTGCTCTCAGGGAATGTCCGGTATCTCCCAAGTACAACAGGGTGTCGTCCGCATATAAGGAAATCTTTTCATCTCCCTGTCCTCTGCGGAAGCCCATGATGTTAGGGGAGGCCCGTACCATAGCTGCAGAGGCTCCAGTGCGAGGGCAAACATCAGGGGTGACAAGGGGCACCCCTGCCGTGTACCTCAAAACAAAGGGAAGGGCTCCGATAGGGAGTCATTTATCCTCACCCTGGCCATAGGGGCAGCATACAAAAGCTGTACCCAGGAGATGTCAGAACTATTTACAGTGCATCCGGAAGGTATTCACAGCGCTTCACTTTTTCCATATTTTGTTGTGTTACAACCTTATTCCGAAATAGAATAAATCCATTATTTTTCTTAAATTTCGACAAACAATACACCATAATGACAATGTGAAAGAAGTTTTTTGAATTTTTTGCCATGACACTGAAAATTGAGCTCAGGTGCATCCTTTTTCCACTGATCATCCTTGAGATGTTTCTACAACTTGATTGGAGTCCACCTGTGGTAAATTCAGTTGATTGGACATGATTTAGAAAGGTACACACCTGTCTATATAAGGTCCAACAGTTAACAGTGCATGTCAGAGCACAAACCAAGACATGACGTCCAAGGAATTGTCTGTAGACCTCAGAAACAGGATTGTATCGGGGCACAGATCTGGTGAAGGGTACAGAAAAATGTCTGCAGCATTGAAGGTCCCATTGAGCACAGTGGCCTCCATCATACATTAATGGAAGAAGTTTGGAACCATCAGGAGTCTTCTCCTAGAGCCGGCGCCTGACCAAAGTGATCGAGCGGGGGAGAAGGGCCTTAGTCAGGGAGGTGACCAAGAATCCTATGGTCACTCTGACAGAGCTCCAGCGTTTCTCTGTAGAGAGAGAAGAACCTTCCAGAAGAACAACCATCTCTGCAGCACTCCACCAATCAGGCCTGTATGGTAGAGTGGCCAGACGGAAGCCACTCCTCAGTAAAAGGCACATGACAGCCCACCTGGAGTTTGCCAAAAGGCACCTGAAGGACTCTCAGACCATGGGAAATAAAACTCTCTGTTCTGATGAAACAAAGATTGAACTCTTTGGCCTGAATAGCAAGCGTCATTTCTGGAGGAAACCAGGCACCGCTCATCACCTGGCCAATACCATCCCTACAGTGAAGCATGGTGGTGGCAGCCTCATGCTGTGGGGATGTTTTTCAGCGGTAAGAACTGGGAGACTACTCAGGATCGAGGGAAAGATAATGAACCAATGTACAGAGACATCCTTCATGAAAACCTGCTACAAAGTGCTCTGGACCTCACACTGGGGCGAAGGTTCATCTTCCAACAGGACAATGACCCTAAGCACACAGCCAAGATAACAAAGGAGTGGCTATGGGACAGCTCTGTGAATGTCCTTGAGTGGCCCAGCCAGAGCCCAGACTTAAACCCGATTGAACATCTATGGAGAGATCTGAAAATAGCTGTGCATCGAAGCTCCCCATCCAACCTGATGAAGCTTGAGAGGTCCTGCAAAGAAGAATGGGAGAAACTGCCCAAAAATAGGTGTGCCAAGCTTGTAGCATCATACTCAAAAAGACTTGAGGCTGTAATTGGTGCCAAAGGTGCTTCAACAAAGTGTTGAGCAAAGGCTGGGAATACTTACAGTGGGGATCGAAAGTTTGGGCACCCCAGGTAAAAATGTGTATTAATGTGCATAACGAAGCCAAGGAAAGATGGAAAAATCTCCAAATGGCATCAAATTACAGATTAGACATTCTTATAATATGTCAAAAAATGTTAGATTTTATTTCCATCATTTACACTTTCAAAATTACAGAAAACAAAAAAATGGCGTCTGCAAAAGTTTGCACACCCTGCAGAGTTAATATCTTGTACTGCCCCCTTTGGCAAGTATCACAGCTTGTAAATGCTTTTTGTAGCCAGCCAAGAGTCTTTCAATTCTTGTTTGAGGTATCTTTGCCCATTCTTCCTTACAAAAGTCTTCCAGTTCTTTTGAGATTTCTGGGCTGTCTGTCACGCACTGCTCTTTTAAGGTCTATCCATAGGTTTTCAATAATGTTGAGGTCAGGAGATTGTGAAGGCCATGGCAAAACCTTCAGTTTACACCTCTTGATGTAATCCCTCGTGGATTTTGAGGTGTGTTTAGGATCATTATCCATTTGTAGAAGCCATCCTCTCTTTAACTTCAGCTTTTTCACAGATGGCATCAAGTTACCATCCAAAATTTGCTGAAATTTTATTGAATCCATTTTTCTTTCTACTTGTGAAATGTTCCCTGTGCCACTGGCTGCAATACAACCCCAAAGCATGATTGATCCACCCCCATGCTTAACAGTTGGACAGAGGTTCTTTTCATTAAATTATGTGCCCTTTCTTCTCCAAACGTACCTTTGCTCATTCCGCTCAAAAAGTTCTATTTTAATCTCATCAGTCCACAGAACTTGTTTCCAAAATGCCTCAGGCTTGTCTATATGTTCATTTGCAAAGTTCAAACGCTGATTTTTGTGGTGATGACGTAGAAGAGGTTTTCTTCTGATGACTCTTCCATGAAGACCATATTTGTACAAGTATCTCTTTATAGTGGAATAGTGTACCACAACTCCAGTGTCTGCCAGATCTTTCTGGAGGGATCGTGAAGTCAAACGTGGGTTTTGAATTGCTTTTCTCACAATCCTGCAAGCTGTTCTGTCTGATATTTTTCTTGGTCTTCCAGATCTTGCTTTAACTTCCACTGTTCCTGGTGACTGCCATTTCTTAATTACATTCTGAACAGAGGATATTGACATCTGAAAACGCTTTGCTATCTTCTTATAGCCTTCTCCAGCTTTGTGAGCGTCAACTATTTTCAGTTTCAGTTTTCTAGAGGACAACTGCTTGGAAGAACCCATGGTGCTGATTGTTGGGGCAAGGTCAGATGAGTCTGGCCATTTAAAACCTTTGAGATTGATATCACCTGGTCTTCCCAGACGATGATTGAGAACAATCCATGACACTGGCAGGTCTCAGCTTTGCAAAAGGGGGCAGTGCATGCTATAAATTCTGCAGGGTGCCCAAACTTTTGCAGATGCCATTTTTTTGTTTTCTGTAATTTTGAAAGTGTAAATGATGGAAATAAAATCTAACTTTTTTTGACATATTATAAGAATGTCTAATCTGTAATTTGATGCCATTTGGAGATTTTTCCATCTTTCCTTGGCTTCGTTATGCACATTAATACACATTTTTACCTGGGGTGCCCAAACTTTCGATCCCCACTGTATGTACATGTTTTTTTTTTTTTTTTTTTATAACTTTGCAAAGATTTAAAATAAACACTGTATATACTCGAGTATAAGCCGAGATTTTCAGCCCTTTTTTTGGGGCTGAAAGTCCCCCCCCCCTCGGCTTATACTCGAGTCATATAAATTTTTACATTGTAATTATTACCTGTAAAGAAGTTGCGGCTGCGGCGTCCATCGTTCAAATTCCGCGGCGTCCATCGTTCAAAATTCTGCGGTCTCTTCCTGTTCCTTCCTTGATAGGCGAGTCTCAGCAGACACTCTCCGCCTATCACGAACGTTCTCTCATCCTCAGTTTTCCAGCAGACGTCTGTGATTGGCGGAATACCCAACACAGTGTCTGCTGGGAAAACTAAGGATGAGAGAATGATCGTGATAGGCGGAGAGTGTCTGCTGAGACTCGCCTATCAAGTAAGGAACAGGAAGAGACCGCGAAATTCGAACGATGGACGCCGCGGAATTCGAACGATGGACGCCGCAGCCGCAACTTCTTTACAGGTAATAATTACAATGTAAAAATTTCTATTTACAGGGAGCAGCGAGCTAGGGAACAGTGGGGCATCGGCTTATACTCGGGTCAGTGAGGTTTCCCAGTTTTTTTGGGCAACATTAGGTACCTCGGCTTATACTCGAGTCGGCTTATACTCGAGTATATACGGTATTTCACATTGTCATTGTGGGGTATTGTTTGTAGAATTTTTAGGAAAATAATGTGAATACTTTCCATATGCACTGTATTTCACAATACTAGCCAATGGGTATGCAAGGACAACTTGAATCAGGTCAATGAACCTTGGAAGGAGGTCAAATGCACGTGTCAGTGAATTCCAAAGGATTTCAACCTGATATCAAACATTTGTGAAATACACCTGTAAGCAAGCTGCCATTGCGCATCGAAACAAGCTCTTATACAGGTTGTAATAGTAAAAAAAACACGTGTACATAATGTAATATAATGGAGGGGAAGCTGCCATTTCTCAGTTCTGCTTTGAAATATCCTTTTAATAAAAGGCTTTAGGTAAAACATGAAAGAGTTTTCAGGCTAATTATACTGCGTCCGTGTGATTACATGTGGCATGCAAAATATATATTTCATAGTTCTCAGAAAGCGATTCATATTCCTGAGAACGTGTGGAAGCTGATAGAAGAATAAAAAAAGATCCCTGTGTGTCCTTGCAGTTCTATTTATCTGTTACAGTCAACTAACACGGAGCTTATTTATCCTGTGTATTGTTTGCACACAATACCTTTGTGGATCAGGAGAGGCGTGCTTAGCAGAGCAAACGCTGATGATCAGGTCTGTTTGCCTTAGGACCATTCATACAACCTCAGTGGAATCTCAGTCTAAAGTGGAATTTTACTCTCTCAATAAACTGTTTTTAATCCTTATGTTGCTAGCATTAGTAAATAGATCAGAAGGTATATCATATTTACTTTAAGGTGACCAGATTTTAAAAATTAAATCCGGGGACATATTTATTTTTTACTAGTAATGGCGGCAATCAGCGACTCTCTGCCCGTCGCTGCCCGCCTCACAGCCTGTCAAGTCTTACTCTCCGGGCCCCGACTACTACTGGTTGAGGAGCGGAGGAAGACCACTCCGCCAGGGAAGGCAGGGAGATAAACAGGCAGGCGGCTGGCCGGGACTTGAGCCAAGGCAGAAGAAAATGCGAGCGGAGCTGAATTGGGCACCTGGACAAGCACATGATCATCAAAAAGGGGCACAGATAATGGAAAAAAATACACCCCCTAACCTAGTCAGTGTAAATTCTGCACTGACTGTCTTTGAAATTGCCCCAGCCCCTGTTCAAATCCAATCCGGGGACAAAACCGGGCACAGACTTGGTCCGGGGACAGTGTCCTCAATCTGGGGACTGTCCCCTGAAACCGGGGATGTCTGGTCACCCTAATTTACTTGTTGTAACCTTTTTTTTTTTATTCTTCAGTTACTTCCTGGTTTCTAGGCCTAGGCAAATGCTGTCTGTAACGGCACCCCAATCTCAAGGGGGTTAACGCCGTTTAAGATGTTCCCTCTCCTAGACACACATCCACTCGCTACCAATATCCACAGCTAAACGACCCTTTCCTATAGGAGCCGACCCCTCTGGAAGAAGACGAGACGCACTCTGTCTTCTTCTGTAGTAGGAATGACTTTATTATTGAAAAACATTGTAACTTTATACACAATTCAATACACAGGATTTGACATGAACAAGGGCCCAGCTCCACCCACACATCCCAAAACTCAACACCTCATCCTGACGTCTGCTAGGCTTCAAAAGATCCCAACACAATAGAATATACGATCTCCAATACACATCTTCCCACAAAGGGTTGGCAGCCAGTCTGTCTGGCGACAACAGGTTCTAAACCCTTTACATCTTAAATCCCTTTGTATTGTAAATCCCAGTCTGCCTTTACAATACACACAAGTATAGGGTTAATTACTTCTATTCACACCAGACCTTCCCAAGTCATACTGAACAATAGAATGCAAATTACCTTAATTCCTCACAGCCATGATTACACAAAGTCAGGGCTGTCGGTGATGATATTAGCATCTAAGAGTATGTGTCTAAACATCATGAAGGCGTCACTTTCCAATTAACCTGTTGAGGTCATAATCAAACAGTAGAGAGTTCTTTGCAGGTATCCTGGGGAATATGGTGGATGAATATTACAGACCCAATCTAGATAAAATGTATGTACAGCATTGAATATGGCCATCATAGACCATATTGGGGCTTTCATTCACCCTGTGCCCCTAATAGAGACACAGGGTGATTGACACATAAGAGCCATTGGGGAAGCTGGTGCAAGGGTATTTCATACTTCCTAAGCGATTCTGAGTTCCCCGGGCCTTCCCGTTACACTGTCATACATCCCAGGAGTCTTCAGGAGGGGAGGAGGGTTTTTTGCAGCTAAGCTCACCCCCCTGCCTGCATGCCTGAGCTGAGGGCAGATGGATTCCAGGTGAATGCTACATGAATTATCTGCCCTTACTCACAGCTGACAGCCAGCCAGCGATGCTGTAGTAGGCAGAGCCTGATGGGAAAGCTGAGACACTAGTTCCCCCATCAGGTCTGCTCTCACCTTGTAAATGACAGAATACAGTAGGCATATTTTAAAGCCAATAGCAGGCTTTCTATTGGCTAAGAATCCATCCACTGTCTTCTGTCAATCACCAGGGGAGCGGACCTAATGGGGAAATTCTGTGTCTGTGACTTCCCCATCAGACTTTGCCCCACCAAATACAAAACTACCTGTGGCAGGTGTAGCGACAGGAGTAAGTACAATTGCACAGAAGGATGTCTGTATGTACACTCCACTCTCAGTGCACCTCCACACACAGTGCATGTCCTAGTTTCATGTACTACACAAATCTATCCAACATTTGTCACGTGGAGCCATGTTGGAATTCCAAAGTACGTCACTCTTTATGAATTGCCCTGATTGAATTTTGTCATTTATGACCCTCCTGTGCCTAAAATAGACACAATTTTGCTAATATGCTAGAATGTAGCAAGGCCATAGCATCATCAATTCTATTCTGTAGAAAATTTGCATTCATTAGGAGAATATTTTTACAATGCTTGCCTGTAGCATTTTGTAGAATGAGTGTTTTGCAGTCCCAGGGGAGATACTCAGCACAAGCAAGCCCACACATGTGCCTTCTGATGATTCTGAGCTGTGCAATCTTGCTCTCTGGGAACTAAAGATGGAGGTCATAGGTATGCGCAGCCTTTGGCATTAGGGTGTGCACCCCAAAGCTCAAACACACTCTACCCATCACTCACGATGTTCATTCAGAAAGGGAAGGGGGCCGGTAAATGGCATATTTACCGGCCCCTTCCCCCACTCATCCTAAAACATCCACAGCAACAACCGGTGGGAGAGGAGGGAAGCCGGCAGTGCTGGGAGGGAAAGGAGGGGGAGCCAGGTCAGTAGGGGGAATCTGTTCTGTGCAGGGTGATTAGGGTGTGCCTGGGCACACCTGGCACACCCTGTGCGCACGCCTATGATGGAGGTGTTTTCATCAAGGGAACACTCTTACTTTTTTTCCCTAAGATTAAAGAGGAACTGTAGTCTGCTCACATAATTTGTAATAAAAACATTTTTGCCATTCTGAAGCCTCACTCCAACCACTTTTCATATTATTTTATATATACTATGACTCTGTACTTGCCAAATATACAGCCTGCCCTATATCACCCCAGCCTGCACTATACCACCGCAACTTGTCCTATATTACCCCAACCTGCCCTATATCGCCCCAGACGGCCCAATACCACCCTATACTTTAATTTACAGGGGTCATTTGGGGGTGCGCCTCGTGACCGTGCGCTGCCTGCAGGGCGCTGGGCAGGATAGACAGGAGGGGGTGACACCATGTTTTGCCGCACCAGGTGACATCAACCCTAGTGACGCCACTGCCCCAGTGCATTCTCAGCTGCGAGTCGGAGCCGCACTCGAGTGACAGTGACACCTGTTGGCACATCAGGGGGCCGGGACCCGCAACGATCCCCTTCTCTCTGGCAAGGTGGCCGCGGCACTGATGATCTGATCAGTCTCGGCTCGGCTGTCTCACACAGCCGAGCAGAGTGAAGCCGCCTCCACCTCCTCCTTTATGTCCACACAGGGGGAGGGGACCCAACATGCAGTCCTGCGCTAATCTGAGGTACATTATGGGTCTGAAAGGGGGGGTCTGTATTGTAGGGGGGGTTCTGTATTGTAGGGGTGGTCTGAAATGTAGGGGGGGTTCTGTATTGTAGGGGGGTCTGTAATGTAGGGGGGTTCTGTATTGTGGGGGGGTCGGAAATGTAGGGGGGTTCTGTATTGTAGGGGGTTCTGTATTGTAGGGGGGTTCTGTATTGTAGGGGGGTCTGTAATGTAGGGGGTTCTGTATTGTAGGGGGGTCTGAAATGTAGGGGGTTCTGTATTGTAGGGGGGTCTGAAATGTAGGGGGGGTTCTGTATTGTAGGGGGGTCTGTAATGTAGGGGGGTTCTGTATTGTAGCGGGGTCTGAAATGTAGGGGGGTTCTGTATTGTAGGGGGGTCTGTATTGTATAGGGGTCTGTAATGTAGGGGGGTTCTGTATTGTAGGGGGGTCTGTATTGTAGGGGGGTCTGTAATGTAGGGGGGTCTGTATTGTAGGGGGGTTCTGTATTGTAGGGGGTCTGTAATGTAGGGGAGTTCTGTATTGAAGGGGGGTCTGAAATGTAGGGGTTCTGTATTGTAGGGGGGCTGAAATGTAGGGGGGTTCTGTATTGTAGGGGGGGGACTGAAATGTAGGGGGGGTCTGAACTGTAGGGGGGATTCTGTATTGTAGGGGGGTCTGTAATGTAGGGGGGTTCTGTATTGTAGGGGGGTCTGAAATGTAGGGGGGTCTGTATTGTAGGGGGATCTGTATTGTAGGGGGTCTGTAATGTAGGAGGGTATGCATTGTAGGGGGGTTCTGTAGTGTAGAGGGTGTCTGTAATGTAGGGGGGTCTGTATTGTAGGGGGGTCTGTACTGTAGGGAGGGGGTCTGTACTGTAGGGGGGTCTGTAATGTAGGGGGGGTCTGTAATGTATGGGGTCTGTATTGTAGAGGTGGGCTGTAATGTAGGGGGGGTCTGTATTGTAGGGGGGTCTGTACTGTAGGGAGGGGGTCTGTACTGTAGGGAGGTTGGTGTAACATGCAGGGGGTCCAGAACTGTTAGGGGGGTGTCTGTGTAACAAACTGTGGGGGGCTGTGTAATGTAAAGGGGTCCAGAGGTGCAAGGTGCTGTGTAATGTAAAAGGGTCCAGAGGTGCAGGGTGCTGTGTAATGTAAAGGGGTCCAGAGGTGCAGGGTGCTGTGTAATGTAAAGGGATCCGGAGGTGCAGGGTGCTGTCTAATGTAAAGGGGTTCAGAGGTGCAGGGTGCTGTGTAATGTAAAAGGGCCCAGAGGTGCGGTGCTATGTAATGTAAAGGGGTCCAGGGTGCTGTGTAATGTAAAGGGGTCCAGAGGTGCAAGGTGCTGTGTAATGTAAAAGGGGTCCAGAGGTGCAGGGTGCTGTGTAATGTAAAGGGGTCCAGAGGTACAAGGTGTTGGAACCCCACATCCCATCATTAACCGCCGCTGCAAAGCGCCACCGCCCCCCCCCCCCCCCGGCTGCTCAGTCTAAGATGCCCGGGCCTTTTTTTTGGCCTGCCTAGATGTATTGTTCAGCAAGTTATTCTGAACAATAAAAGTTGCCTATAGTGTCCTGTGGACAATCTTGCTCCAAAGAAAACACTAGGAAGTTAAAAAATATATTTTATTAATTATATATAAGTCTGCTGTGTAAATAGGAACAATTAGAGCCCATTCACACAGGGGCAACACGACTTCCAGCGCGATTTTATGAGGCAACTCAGACACGACCTGAGTATGAATCACAGCGTGACCTGGAGCTATTTACAAGGCAACTCCAAGTTGCCTGCAGGACAGGAGACATTCCAGTGGCCAATCAAACAAGAATCAGCTCTGTGGGGGGGGAGGGGGAGGGAGAGATTTGCCTGATAAATGTATGTTATCTTCCTAGAGAGTCGCTCCTATTAAGACAGGGAGAGGCGACTCCCATTGAAATGAATGGTTACAGGTCGCCTAGGAGTCGGATTGAAGTAGTACAGGGACCTTTTTTGAAGTCGGAGCGACTGCAGTAGTGTGCATAAGGACGGCTCCATTAACTTACATTGATTTCTTCAGCCAGCGCGACCTGAGGCGACTAGGGACGACCTGGGGCGATTTGGAGTCGGATCCAAAGACGCCCCTGTGTGAATGGGCTCTTAACAAACATGTAGCTGGGTTTTTATCAAATTTGGCTGCAAAGGTGAAAATACAGTTTAAAGTGTATCTAAACAAAAACAAAAATGTAACATATTGCAGCTTCTAGATGTAGTGGCTATGTTTTCTTTTTTTTCAGGCTTTTTTTCAAATATATATTTGCATCTGGTAATCCTGCAAATAACATACTTCCTGTCACAATTCATGTTTACATGTTTTTCTCCACTATCCTTATATGGGGGGCAGCCGTGGTTGTCGCAGAGGCTGTACTTCAAAGATGTCAACTTTTATTCACCTCCATTACATGGAGGATTGATGGGACTAGTAGTTTAACCACTTCAGCCCCGGACCATTTTGCAGCTAAAGGACCAGGCCCCTTTTTGCGATTCGGCACTGCGTCGCTTTAAATGACAATTGTGGGTCGTGCGACGTGGCTCCCAAACAAAATTGGCGTCCTTTTTTTCCCACAAATAGAGCTTTCTTTTGGTGGTATTTGATCACCTCTGTGGTTTTTATTTTTTGCGCTATAAACAAAAATAGAGCGACAATTTTGAAAAAAAATGCAATATTTTTTACTTTTTGCTATAATAAATATCCCCAAAAAATATATTTAAAAAAATGTTTTCCCTCAGTTTAGCCCGATACGTATTCTTCTACATATTTTTTGTAAAATAAATCGCAATAAGCGTTTATTGATTGGTTTGCGCAAAAGTTATAGCATCTACAAAATAGGGGATAGTTTTATGGCATTTTTATTAATAATTTTTTTTTTTACTAGTAATGGCGGCGATCAGCTATAAAAATTCACTGATTACTGTGAAAATGACACTGGCAGTGAAGGGGTTAATCACTAGGTGGCGCTGTAGGGGTTAAGTGTTCCCTATTGAGTGTTTCTTACTGTAGGGGGGATGGGCTGTGTGTCACATGACACTGATCCTCGCTCCAAGTACACGGAGCGGAGATCCGTGTCATTGTCAATAGGCAGAGCGGGCAGATGCTTGTCTATACCTCCGTGAGACAATCGCGGGGATCCCCGCGGCGATCGAGTCCACGGGACCCGCGGTCCGACTCACGGGGAAGGTGGCAGGGTTGCTAGCGCGCTGCCGGCGGCGCAAGCGCGCGACCACAAGTCAGGCATTTAAAGGGCGACGTACAGGTACGTGATTGTGCCTGTCTGTGCCATTCTGCCGATGTATATCTACATGGGCCGGTCCTTAAGTGGTTAAGCAGTAAAAATAAGCTTAGTCACCCTGTCCTAAGCAGGGGCTACTAGTCAAGTTTAGTTCTGCAGTATGGTAGACAACCTAGCTGTTCTTTAGTTTACTTGTTCATTTAGTTTCTTCCTAAATTCAATGGAGCTGTGGTTTCACCCTTCTGCCAGTAAGTGTCACTAGTACATCTGGTATTAGTATGAGAAGCTACAGTAAAACTGACGTAGGAGCATTCATACATCCCCTAGCCAACCAGCAGGACATTTAAGGTCACGGGTGCATGCTGGGTGAGAGTATACATATTTGAAGAGGACCAAGTGATCTCATTCTTTCCCCCCAGGCTCTGGCCTCAGGTGGGTGAGTGAGGAGGAGCTAAGCGATCAGGCCTGAAGCCTGAGGCCTGTACATGTGCTTGGAGCAGAAGATGTCTGCCTTTCCAGTAAGTCCTGATGCTTGAGGCTCTGTGGTCTGGGACTGAGGACAAGAGAGGAACAGATAGATAAAGTACAAGAAGCCACATGAGATCCTAAGCGAGGAACTTGTGCAGAGCCTAGGAAATCATCAAGATGGGAACATCGAGACTACTGCTGCTGCTACTGGAACGATTTGGCTGCTACTGGAAAGATTTGACTGCTAATGGAGACGGCTGCTTTTTAAGAAGGTGCAGACTGCTGGAATCAGCTTAAGGGCTTTTTTGTGCTAGTGTCTCTTCTTTTTGTGCTATTGAGTTTGCAGGCCAATAATGGGTGTTCTGAACTCCCTGGGGTCAATAAACAAATTTTTGCTTTTACAGTAAAATGACTGGTGCCCATCTGTTCACAACCCACTATTACCTAACTAATCTACACCCTGAGGTGAAATGTCAGCCCACCCTTTTTCTGGGGGGGTACCACCATGCTCCCGGGGGTCAGGGGGTGCTACATAAAGTTCTTTGTACTTTGGCTTTGAACGCACAGAAAGTAACAAGGACTGCATTTCTGGCAAGATCAACAGATATTTTCCGTACTTTCCAAAAATGTTCTTAATCTGAAAAATGAATACCAATGGAGCCAACACATTTAAAAATGATAAGCTGCAATATATAACATTTGTGTTTTTGTGTTTAGAGATGCCTGATTATTATGTTTTACTGGAGGGTCCCTTTTATTTTATGCTTGCCTGAAGTTCTGTTTTAACTCTTTCAAAGTCAGTGTGCTTGTGCAAGTCAGATAAAACATGGTGGCTACTTATACAAACTCTGTAGTCAATGCTGAGAAATACTCGGAGATTCTGAGATCCTGTGGCTGTGATATATGTGTCACAGACTTGAGTTATTGATTTATTTCAAGGTATTGCAACATAGCACAAGCCTTAAATGAAGAAATCATTCAGCGTCAACATCCATATATCAAGGCTATCACACTGTGGCGGTATCTGGTGTTCCCCTTTGAGAATGTATTTATCACTATAAACTTCTGCGCAAAGAGCTTCGACAGCACATAAGTTCAAGGAAAATTGTGGAGAGCTCCCAGCTTGCATTTAAAGATCTTGTTTGTAAGATTCTTGTTGGAAAATATTCCATAAGTCACAGCTGCCAAGTGCTAGGTCACATGGCACCATTCTGAAGATGAAGACAAACTGGTTACATGTGAACCCACATAACTGTATACTGGCTGTATGTACAGCAGAACAGACTGTTCTATGGGGCCCATGATCATCGCAATGCCAACACTTGAATCATTGATGGAAGGGAAGGAAGGAAGCCAAGAAAAAGGGGAGGGATGAATGAAAGAGGACAGGGGTAGTAGGGAGTGAAAAGGGAAGGAAGAAGCAGGTAAAAAAAAGGAAAAAAGGGAGGCAGTATTAAAAATAAAGCAAGGGATTAAAGGGAAGAAGGAATGCGGTTGGAAGGAAGGGAAAAGACAATGAAAGAGGTAAGGAGGGAAAGATGATGTAAGAAAGAGGTAAGGATAGAGAGAGGATGAAAGGAAAGAAGGGAGGATGGAAGGAATGGGAAAATGAAAAAGGAATTAAAAGAAGAGCGAGGTAAGCCTCGTACACACGATCGGATATCCTATGGATTCTAATCCGATGGTTTTGTCCATCAGAAATCCGATGAAGCTAACTTCCATCAGTCTTGCCTACACACCATCAGTCTAAAAACCGACCGTTCCAAACGCGGTGACGTAAAACACTCCGATGAGCCGAGAAAAATGAAGTTTAATGCTTCTGAGCATGCGTCGACTTGATTCTGAGCATGCGTGGGTTTTTTATCCGATGGACTTGCCCATAGACGATCGGAATTTGCTATCGATTTTTGATCCATCGGAAAAATTTATTTATTTTATTTTTTAAAACCGATGGAAAAAAGACCGATGGGTCCCATACACGATCGGTTTGTCCAATGAAAAAAGTCCATCGGACTGTTTTCATTGGTAAAACCGATCATGTGTACAGGGCTTTAGGAGAATTGGAAGGAAAAAAAGTAAGAAGGAGGGAAGGGTATAGAAGGACAAAGAGGGTGAGGGTATAAGGAAAGAAGGCAAGAAGAAAAAGATAAGGAGGACAGAGAGAGAAAGAGAAGAAGGAAGGAGGATGAAAGGAACTTAACAGGCAAAGGAAAAGAAGGATGGAAGGAAAAGATGTAAGGGAAAAAGGAGGGAAGATGGAAGAACATATGGCGGAAGGATGGGAGAAAGGAAGTCAGCTAGGGAGAAATAAAGAAGGAATGTTGAGGGAGGGAGAGAACTTGTGTTTATATTTCAATCCTACCTTGCACAACAGTAGAAATTTCGAATCAAGCTGAAAATCTGAATGCTGTGCCTTCTCCTGAATACAGAATGGAGGTGTAGAGATTATGAGGTATAGTGAGTATATGACTGCTTTAAATTTCAGTTATCTACTATGTGAGCTAAGTTCATAAAGCAAATCTTAACCAGGTTTGTGCCCCAGGCACTGTACAAGTAATGGTGTTATCTATGCCTGGAATGGGCCAAAGGTGTGGGAGTAACCACAAAGAGAAATCACTTCAAACTAAGGCAATATCTGATATACAGAAAGATAACATTGATGGAACCAAGGACTAGCTATACAGAAAATGAAAAGATTTCTTAAAGGGGTTGTAAAGCTTCCTGTTTTTTCACCTAAATGCATCCTATGCATTAAGGCGAAAAAACACCTTGCACTCTCCGCCCCCCCCCCCCCCCGAGCCCCCGTTTTACCTACCTGAGCCCCGAACTTCCGTGGGCGCGATCCCGCGTCGCTTTCCAAATGGCTCGTCGGCTCTTCATTGGTCAATGGCCGCCAAGTGTATCACACTGGAGCGCGCACGCAAGGTAACCCCCTCGGGAGAGAGCTTCTCAGAGGGGGTTAGCTCTTGCGGGGAGGAGCCACGAAAGCCACCGTGGGACCCCAGAAGAGGACGATCGGGGCCACTCTGTGCAAAACAAACTGCACAGTGGCGCTAAGTATAACATGTTTTGTTTTTTTTAAAACTGAACCTTTAGTATCCCTTTACGGAGAAACTATTATAATGAAAACCATATATGATTTATTTTTGGATGATTTTCTTTCTCTCTCTCTCTCTGTATGTATGTATATATATATACATATAAAGACATGTATGTACCATTGCTGCATATAGAGCATCGTCCAGGAGCTTTTCATACTAATCACACCTGAGTTCAAACGTCCAGGAGAAAAATTCAGGTGAAACTTAAGCCAAAAGTTTCTTTTTACTTTTGGATTCAATGGAAATGAAGATAGCCTGGTAGATGTTTGTTGTTGCCCATCTACCTCTTGGGAGATTGCCTATTACTTTCTTTCCTAAGGTATTGCTATACCTGTAAACAGAGCTGTCAGTCTCACATCTGAGTGCATTCTGTGTTTTTGTCTAGAAAGTTTCCACTGAAGAGTGTTGATGATGTTTTTAGTGGCTCACTTCCGGATTCTCCATAGGAATTCCCTAGAAGAAGGTGGTAGCAACTGAGAAGAAATCTGAGAAAATACAGACAGCTATAAAAACCAGATAGAGGTACTAACTAGTCCCCATTCTAGTCCCCATTCTAACCAAACCCCAAAGAAGTTGAAGTTCCACTTTAAAGTGACCCTTAAAGTGACCCTAACTCAAAAAGTGTAGAACATCTAGAAATGTTCATTTTGCACAGGAAATATCATGAAAAATCTATAACTTGTCTTGAATTCCTCTTAAAATATAACAGTAACATGTAACTGTGTCTGGGCATTTCTGTGAATTAAGTGGTTGGTGAGCTCTAAGCCCTCTTTATACCTTGTAATGTGTGCCTTGTAAAGCAAAATAATGCATGTGTCACAAGAAGCAATGTTATTAAGAAAAGCTGTCCAGATCTCTGGCGTTCCTTGAGCTGTAATTTGAAAAAATGAGACATGTCTGTTTTTCTGCACATTTTCATCCGCTGTGATTCCCAATAAAATAATGGGGAGGCATGTAAATGTGCTAAAACCCACCTTTAAAATGTAATAAAATTGACAAAAGTACACATGGAAAGATGTGAACCTGGCCCTAGGGTTGTGGTCTATCACTATAAAAGATTAGGGGGAGACATGAGGGTACTGGTAAGGGAAAGAGCCTACATACAGACATGTTGACAGGGCAGGTATAGAAGGAGAGAAAAGAGAGGTTGGTAAGGCATCAGCTTCAGGGTTGTGATGAGAGGAACGGTCATGAGGGTGATTCTGTTAGCACTCTCCAAATGAATTGATAAAGCAATGGTGAAGGCAGAAAGAGGGAAGGGAAGTTCGGAGGGATGCATAGGTCCGAGGCTGTGGTCTGCCAGGATGGAATTGTCTTGTTCAGAGGTGATGGTCATCACAGTTGATGGGATGAGGCAACAACTTTGGAAGGGGATTGCTTCCATGTGAGTAATTATCCAACCATGCATGCATGGACAAAGGGAGGGTCATTTAAATATTGATTTGCTATTTCCAGACATTATATTCTATAAAGCTAACTTGTCTTTATGTCGGTTCTTGTGTGGTAGGATTCCAAATAATGGGAATCAAAATGACCCTTGAAATTATATCCATTTCTAGGGCTCTTAAGACCACACAAATCTTTGCAACAATGTGCCTAGTGCAATGCTACTCCCAGGACGTCAGTGCTGAATTCAGAAAGTCAACTCGGTCTATTTTTTGTATATATTAGCCAATACAGTATGTCTTTGACAGCTTTTCTGGGCAACACTAGAGCCTTTGATCACCTGATTCTGTGCTGTGCAGTCTTCTTCTATGAGAATTCTAGGGGCTGGAGCTGAGAACCAGAAAACACATTGGCCTGTGTTGTCAAGGCCATATAGAAACCAAAGACATTGTCAACCATCAGGATTTAGAAGACAGGTCAGCTAGCTGCTACAGATGAATACCAAGGTGAAAATTAGAGCCTCTCAGTTCATAGCTGCGCATTTACATGGCAAATTTCTCAATTTTCATGTTTGACTGGAGTGTGCCATTAAATACCCAAATCATGGAGTGAAATGTCAAAAGTAACTCTGCTTACAATTACAGTAATCAGTCTTTCCCTGCGCCCGCATTGTATGCTCCGTAGATAAAAACACAGGCTTGCCATGCTGACTGACAGCTTTTGATGTCAGAAATCTCCACCCCAGTATTAATATTTGATTTCAAAGGCAGGGAGGCATTCCCCAGACTCCTACTTTAGCGCCTGTGCGACCATATTCTGTTCTTGTCCCCCTTGGCATTGAAGGGGTTACACCCCTCTCAGTTATTCTCTGCTGGATTTCAGTCTTATAGCTTTGATATGCTAATGCAATTTTGTTCGCTGGGAGAGCTCTCTCCATCTACATCAAGACTTGAACATGCGCTCGCTGTCTCCAGACTAATATACTGTATGCCTGTGTTCTTGGCTTGGCTGTTAAAGATTACAGTAAACAAAGAGCAAGATAAAGGACCTGCGTTTTTATAGGCCAGTCTCTTTTTTTTATATTTTTAATCTAATTTTCTCCTTAATTTTATTTTTATTTTTTATGTCGATCTGTGTTTAGCAAGCTGTAAAGCTGATTTGTCTTATGCCTGGAAAGTAGTTAATTATTCACTAAGATTAAGCCATTATTTCTACATAATTTTACCAATTTTTTAGCATATTATGATCTTGTTATCTAGAGTTGCATTATTATACATTGGACAGAATCCCAGAAGCATTGGCCAAATCTATTTAATTCAGTGGCCCGCTTTATGTGATCAGTCCCAAGTTTCTGTGTCATAGGAGGAATTTTGCTGGAGGCACTGGTTCAGATCCCAGTATCAGCTCCTTGTGATCGCAAACAACTTGTCTCATAAGGTAGTTTTGAAAAAGCAATGATGATGCATTAAGTCATATGGCTATGTTTAGAGACCATATTGATATAGGCCATTGTAAATGATGATGTCCTGACATGCAGGTTCCACCTCCGGGTCAACAGCATAATCCAGCTCAACATAATTAAGAGTAAAGTCTAAAACAACTAACTTTCTTGGAGAAAATGCTAATCACCTAAAAATCTAGGCATTTGCTCATGTGGTTTGCTTCTTTCCCCCTCTGGAATTTCCTGCTTCATTCAAATTATTGTTCCTACCAGGGCTGACAGTAAGAAGCAGTAGTGGTATGCTGCTGACCTGTATACTCACTCAGGGCCACTGATAGAAATCATGGGGCCCCGTACAGCCTACCTGACAGGTCGCCCTTCAGCCCCACCCCTGGTCCCGCCCCTGGCCCCTTCTTCAGCCCCACCCCTGGTCCCGACCTTGGCCCCTCCCCAGACCCCGTTTTGAAACAAAGTGCAGGTTTGTCTTACAAGTGTCCAGATCCAATTAAAAAAAAATGTAAAAAAAAAAAAAATCGAATTTATTTAATAGTTTAGGCCAATATGTATTTTGCATAATTTTTTGGGTAAAAAAAAAATCCCAAAAAGAGTATATTGATTGGTTTGCGCAATAGTTATTGCGTCTACAAATTATTTTATTTATTTTTACTAGTAACGGTGGTGATCAGCGACTTGACAGCGGGACATGCCAATGCCATAATGTGCTGCAGACAGTGCCACCCATGCCGCCAATTCCATAATGTACTGCAGACAGTGCCACCCATGCCGCCAATGCGCTGCAGACAGTGCCACCCATGCCGCCAATGGCATTATGCATGGGTGGTACTGTCCCTGCAGGCAGCACATGTGTTATGGCATTGGCAGCATGGGTGGCACTGTCTGCAGTACATGATGGGGGCTTGGTGCTGGGGGGGATTGAGGTTCAGGTGTTGGGGGTTGATGATCGGTCATGGCTGGAGGAATTTTCATTTTTTTTTCTGCATTCATTTTTTTTATTTTCAGGTTGCCCGGGCCCCCCTGCTGGCCGGGCCCAGTACAACAGGGCCAGTTGTACTGGCCTATCAGCGGCTCTGTACTTACTCACCCAAGGATGACATACGTGAAGTTTTTAAAAACTACTGTATTACTGCTGTTTTATTCCCGTAGGATCAGAATAGATAGGATGGAAAAATACACACACAAAGACAGAAGCTGTATCTGTCACTTTGAATATGTAATAACTGACAGAGGGAGAGCCTGTTTGAGCAGTAAAAGGGTCCCTGATGGGGCAGATCAGGCATCCCTAGGGAAGAAGGCTGATTCGAAACAGATGGCTGTTGCCCACAAATGACAACAGTCTCTGTTCAGCCAGACTCCTCCTGAACCAGACCAAGATCTCAGAGAGGAACAGAATAAATCAAAGAGCTAATTGCACCAAGTGGGGTGACAGAATAGTCAGGAGGCTAAAAACGTCCACATTTTTATAAACAACTGTATTATATACAATATATTATGATCAAGATTAAATACATACATACATGCATAAATACTTTATGTATTGTATTGTCACAGGAAGGAGTTCTCAGCTTTTTAGGTTTCTCAGTTTCTCTCTACCTCCTAATGAAGGAGGCCCATCATCCTGTAGTGTAGCTCATCGAAAAAACTATCAATAAATGGTCTATAATAAGCTGTCCATACTGACTCAATCACTATGGGGTTGATTTTCAAAAACTGGAGAGTGCAAAATCTAGTCCAGCTGTGCATGGTAGCCAATCAGTTTCTTACTTCATCTTGTTCATTTAAGCTTTGACAAAAAAAGTGGAAGCTGATTGGTTTCTACACAGAGCTGCACCAAATTTTGCACTCTACAGTTTTAGAAAATCAACCCCTTTGAGATTGGTTTTCTGAATTCTGCAAAATACCTGGCTGATCCTGCTGCTCTCTATCTCTACCTTCTGTTCATGTCCCAAAGTCTTCTAAGGATTTAGCAGCTGTGGTAGCAACTCTGCAAAGCTCAGTTTTCAGTGAGTTTCTATGCTAAGCATTTACTCCCTATCACATCTGAGCAGCCCATGTGACAATAGAGTCACACATGTGGGCATATACACCGTGTTAAATGATAGCCCCCTCTCTCCCTCCTCCTCCTGGATGCCCACTAACCAGCTAAATACAATGGGAGAGTGATATTACATATAGATTAATGGTGGCTTCACCTCCCTCTTATTCTAAGACAAAGGCTGGAGGGACGTGACACAGTCTGTGACTGGTAGAAATCTAACCACACTATGTTTTTTCCACAAAATAATAAAGATTTGATTTCAAGTATACATTTGCATGCTCATCCTGCTTATGTTTCCCTGCAGACAAGCTGGGAAAGAGCTGGGTCATGTAATAAAAAAAAATACTTTTGTCATATATGTAATGTTTATTTTTAAGATAAAAAAATATTTATATATAGATATATATATAGATATATCTATATATATATCTATATATAAATTTACATATATATTTATAGTGGCGGCTGGTGGTATATTTTTTTTGGGGGGGGCGGCAATCCAACCGACACCAGACGAAGCCCACCCTTTTTTGGAGCCTATTAGAGCCTCTGGTCCTCTGATCACGAGCTTAAAAAAAAAAAGGCCTCATTGGAATCCATGCGTCCAGCGCCCCTCATGTAGATTAGGGGACCGGATGCATGGATTAGGTGGGCACACCCTGTGCCCTGCAATACGGGCCGCCACTGCGTATATATGAAAAAGGAGTATACATAAAACATCAGTTTAAATACTTATAAACTACTGTAAAATACTTATAAAAGGGATTTAAAACAAGCTTGACCCAAGACCGTTATACAGTAGATTCCCTTTATTAATGCAATGAAAGGTTTCCCTTAGAAAAATCTCCACGTATTTTTACTTTTTTTGTTCTGAGATACTATCCCTGGTAATAGGTTAAATGTCTAAAACCAAAATTTTGGTATTTGTTTATAGGTACATGGAATGGTTAAAACCCTGTAACTTTTTTATATGCAACCTGTGACCCATTGTAAAGATTTCCCTTCACTTTCTGTCTCCTGGACACAACAGAAAGTCAGAGAAAATCTTTCCATAGTGAGGGGAAATCAGTTCTTAAAAAATTATCTCTAAAAATGATGTTCCCAATAAATGATTTCCCTTGCATCCTGTGTCAGTTAGAGCTGTAAATCTGACTCATCAAAATTTGGCTGGTCCAGAATACAATGTTCCGGCAGGGGGATTTCTCCATAAACTTTGTTTGTGTAGATAGAATAATCTGTGATTTTTTGTACACCTTTTGCTGGATGTAAGAAAACCAAACTAGCCATGTATGACCAGCTTAAGATTTGAATTTACTATCATACCATCACTTTCTGTCTCAATGACAATGGTCACTAGGACTAGTGAGACTGGTGCCCTAGAGAGGCAAAAAAATAACAATAAAAATCTGACTACCCTTCCGTAGTCCATCCAAAATTAAAAAAAGTTGTGATTTTAGTTATACTTTAGACAGGATGCTAACATTTTATGTGTGCTGATATCTAGGTGCTAGGTGAATTCCCTCCCAGAATATTGTGCTTGTAGATAGCGCTTTTAACAGACTCTACTAACCATAGCTTTGCAGGTAATCACAGTTTCAGATGTCACCAAGCACTTATCAAATGCACCTCTACTCACTAAGCTAGTTCAGTATTGAAATCTCTGCACTCACAAATCCAAGTCACTGGATGATTTGATTACATGTACTTGTAAATGGCAAGAGACGATTGTAGAAGTGTTATACAGCTTCCAACCATCATTAAATGTAGCATCAGTTTCAGTCCCTTCCTTTATCCAGTGTCTTGTATAGAATTCATATCTATAGCAGTATAGGTGATGTTTGAAGCTTGGAGATTACTTATCCTAATGGGATTGCCTGCGATGAAAATAAAGGTGGTAGAACGGGGAAAATTATAGAATTACTTACCAATCCCCCGCAGTTAGGTCACACATGTGCAGGCTGACTATGTTTTTCCTTTATCACTATCACAGAGACTTCTGGTATGTGTGTCCTAGAATCCCCATTGTTACAGAGGTAAAGGATGACATGTTATCCCCCCTTTTCCTCCCCTAGCTACACACACTTTATGCCAAGGCTGGGAACTACTGCAATTGCTTAGAATCCAGCCAAACACATTCTAGAAGGTTAATTACTGTATATACTCGAGTTTAAGCCGACCTGAATATAATCCGAGGCACCTAATTTTATCACAAAAAACTGGGAAAACGTATTGCCTCGAGTATAAGCCTAGGGTGTCCATCTGCATGCCTCACTGTGCCTCACTTTGTCCATGTGCATGCCTCACTGTGCCCATGCCTCGATGTGCGCATGCCTCGATGTGCGCATGCCTCACTGTGCCCATGCCTCACTGTGCCCATGCCTCACTGAGTCCATGCCTCACTGTGTCCATGACTAGACTGACGTTTAACATTGGAGTCTATGGGGGCGTGGCTTAGCGGCTGATGTAGAAGGACGTGTGAATCTTCAGCTCCGCCGGCCATCCATGCATTCATCCTTACCTTACTATTGCAGAACCGCCAAAGTTCTCCATACTGCTGCTCATGAACCTGGGTAACATCCGGACCCTCACAGAACCCGCTGTAGTCTCCGCAATCATGTCTAAAAGGACAACCGGAGGCAGGGGACAGACAGACTCACATGGCCAAGATGGCGCCGGATCACGCCGTGCAACTAAGGAGGAATACAAGGAGGCAGCCCAGAAGCTCCTGTTTGGAGGAAAGACACATAAGGATGCCTTGGCTGAGATCCCTGCGACGGGGGGCACTTCAGGGGGCTCTCTGGAAGCGGATGATACAGTCCCCTTGGAGGATGTGGACGGATTGTCCCCGAACTGGAACACAGTGAGTACCCCTAGGGATGATGTGCCTGGGTCCCGGGTCAGTTCTCTCTGTGCTGATGATGCAGAACCCACTCTTAGAGACATATTTGCAGCTGTTACATCCTGCAAGGGAGTGAAAGCTGAATTATCCTATGTACGCCAGCAAAAACTCAGGGAGAGGACATCTGCACTGGAGGGCAGAGTGAGCACAGTGGAGGATGACATGGCTCCCATGCAGAGAGACTTGAGGCATAACTGTCACCTTATTGAACAGCATGCCATGCGACTCGACGAAATGGAGAATCGCATGAGACGCAATAATGTCCATGCCATAGGCATCCCGGAGAGAGCTGAGGGTAAAAATCCAGTAGACTTTATTGAGAACTGGCTTATTTCTACATTTGGCAAGGAGTCATTCTCGCCACTATTTGCTGTTGAGCGGGCTCACAGGGTGCCTTCCCGCCCCTTGCCACCGGGCAACCATCCCAGACCTTTCCTTTTCAAGCTACTTCATTTCAAAGATAGAGATGTGATCTTGTCTAAAGCCAGGGCCCTGTCTGGTAAAATGGCGATTGATAACTCCAAGGTCTCCCTGTTTCCTGATTTCTCTGCTGAACTACAAAAACGGCGTGCAATATGGAATGCTGTACCCTGCTCGGCTTCGTGTAACTGCTCTTGGTACCACCCACTTTTTTGAACGTCTTACTGCGGCTGCACAATAGTTGGATCGGGAGGACAGAGCACTCAGGGATGCTAGACAACAGCATCTGGCTTGACTTTGAGGATCATTTGCTCCATGCAAGTAAGGGGTACATCCTTTCGATTCCGGCGGAGAGAAGAAGGCAGTGTGACTTTTGAATCACGAGTTGTTCCATGTTACCTGCAAAGGTGAAACCCCACTTACCAACCAGAAGTTATTTCTGCGGGTGTTTCCACTGCTTTCCCCCCTCCAGGGCGGATGCCTGGGGGCTTCTGCAACCATGGCCCAAGTGGCTGGGAGCCCGGTTGGCTCCTCAACTAACACTATTGTTGATTTGTTTTCTCCAGTTGTTTCTTTCTTTTTTTCTCTTTTATTTTTTCAGAATATTTTGGGACTATGTTTGCCTGCCCGGCCAAACAGCTATACTACAGTGGTTTCCTACTGATGTGGACATTCATAGACTGGTTAGAGGCATCTCAGGTGTCAACGACGCCAGGTCTACTTTATATAATGTCTTAGTGTCAAATGTTTCTCGAATGCACTATCAATCTATGCTGGGTCCCAGTGTGTCTGTGCCTATATTGCTGATGCCCACAAATGGCTGCGACTGTTAAACTTTTATCCTGGAATGTCAGGGGTCTTAGTAATCCTGTGAAGAGATTAGCTGTTCTCAGGCACCTTAAATCAACCGGGGCAGGTATTGTGTGTTTACAGGAGAATCACTTCTCACCAGACACTACTCCTAGTTTTAGTCCCCGAGTGTACGGCACTCAATTTCATGCTACATACTCAGCCTATGCCAGGGGAGTGAGTGTGCTGATTCATCAGGACACTCCATTCCACTGCTCTCAAAAGGTCATAGATCCAGGAGGGAGATTTATCTTTTTATTATGTACAGTGTCTCATATGGTGTGTATTATAGCTGGTATATATATACCGCCTCCATACTCGTCTGAGATTTTTAAGTGTCTAGCGAAGTTTATGGCGCAGTTCCCAAATGTACCCCTGGTGGCGGTGGGTGACTTCAATAACTATCTGAACCATAACTGGGATAAGTTACCTGTTCCCACCAATGTACCTGTCCGTACTGGAGGGACCACCCCCTTTGCTGGTCTACTTGAGGAACTTGGCCTGACGGATGTGTGGCATAGAAGTCACGCTCAAGCCAGACAATACTCATGCTGTTCCTCAATGCACAGGAGTTTGTCTAGGATTGACCTGGGCTTGGGTAATGAGGTGTTACTTCCACTAGTTGTAAACTCAGGGTATGGGGACAGGCATGTCTCGGATCATTCCTCCTTCTGGGTTGAGATTGTGCTGCCTACTGACGCCAGGCGCAGGAGCTGGAAACTCAATCCTTTTTGGATTTCACTGTTTCCAACCCCTGATCTGATCAGGGAGCGGCTCAAACTTTTTCTGCAGGACAACCTAGACTCGGCTCAGTTGGGGGTTGTCTGGGATACCACAAAGGCATTCTTGCGAGGTCAATTTATAACTACTATTAATAGGATAAAAACAAACACTAAGGCCTGGGAAGTGGAGGTTTGTAAAGTCCTCAGGGAATCGGAGGATGCCTATATTTCCGATCCCACTGAGGATATAAAAAAAGCTTGGTTGGGGGCGCAGTCCATGTCCAGCCAGCTGGCACTGCAGTTGGCCGAAAACAAGAGATTTTTCTTGCAGCAGACCCACTTTGAGGAGGGGGAGTCCACTGGGCACATGCTGGCTTTACTAGCGCGGGCACAGAGATCTACCTCCTTGGTTTCAACCTTATGTGACACACAGGGGGTTGCCCAAACGTGTACCTCTGCGGTGGTACAAATCTTTTGTTCATTCTATGCTGACCTATATACTTCTAAGGTGCACCCCAGTGATAATGACATAGTAGGTTTCCTTGAAGAGTGTGATCTGCCTCGATTGTCGGCAGATCACACTCTTCAAGGAAACCTACTATGTCATTATCACTGGGGTGCACCTTAGAAGTATATAGGTCAGCATAGAATGAACAAAAGATTTACTTGATGCTCCAATTACGGAGGATGAATTGGCTTCAGCTTTGAAACAAACTCCTAATAACAAGTCTCCTGGAGCTGACGGTCTCCCGTCCGAGGTGTACAAGAGATATGCCGACACACTACTGCCCATGCTTTTGAAGGTCTACAATGACGTTTTGAAATCAGGCACGCTACCAAACTCCATGAACGAAGCGATCATTATAGTGCTACTGAAACCTGGTAAGGAGCCCACTTCCCCTGACTCCTATAGGCCTATTTCCTTACTCACGACCGATATTAAACTCTTAGCCAGGGTTTTGGC
Organism: Rana muscosa; assembly: GCA_029206835.1. Classification (NCBI taxonomy): domain Eukaryota; kingdom Metazoa; phylum Chordata; class Amphibia; order Anura; family Ranidae; genus Rana; species Rana muscosa. The sequence goes on from CM055118.1 coordinate 112,972,528, forward strand.
AACGAGATTGTCCCAAGTGGTCCAGAAGCTGGTCCACAGAGACCAATCTGGATTCATACCCACCAGATCCACGGCACAAAATATTAGACGCCTATTTTTGAACATTCAACTCCCGGTTGAGAACCCTGGTAATCGGGCCATTTTTTCACTTGATGCAGCTAAGGCCTTCGACAGTGTGGCCTTACCTGTGGAAAGTCTTAGATCAGATGGGCCTGGGGGCCACATTTATTAGCTGGGTCAAATTGCTCTATGCTCACCCGTCGGCACAAATTAGGGTCAACGGTGACCTATCGGAATCATTCCCATTATTCAGAGGCACTAGACAGGGGTGCCCATTGTCGCCCCTGCTGTTTGCCCTGGCTTTGGAACCACTCGCGGCAAGAATAAGAGGTGATAGTGGGATCACTGGATTCCGACGTAACACAGGGATAGACGTGGTGTCATTATATGCGGATGATACCTTGTTATACTTGGGAGATACACAGGGTTCTGTGGTCGCAGTTATGACTCTCATTAAGGCCTTTGGCGCATTATCCGGCTTTTCTATCAATTGGAACAAGTCGGCACTAATACCCCTAGATCCCCTGACAGTGCCCTTACCTGAATGTGCCAAGATGATCCAGATAGTGTCGTCTTTTCGCTATTTGGGCGTGCAGGTCTCCCCAGATATTTCACAGTATTTGTCTCTTAATCTTACCCCTCTGCTCACTAAACATAGAGAGAAAAGTACTGCCTGGTGTAAATTACCTTTGTCAGTGGTAGGGAGAGTGAACCTTATTAAAATGGTGTGGGCACCACAACTCTTGTACATATGTCATAACTCTCCGGTGTGGATTCCCCGGCGCTGGTTTGACAAAATAGACTCACAGTTTAGGGAATTGATATGGCGTAAGAAAACGGCTAGAATTAGCTTGTCCTCTCTGCAATATCCTAAAGAGGAAGGGGGATTGGCGGTCCCGCATGCCAGGGCCTATTTCCTTGCCTCCCAGATTTAGCAACTGGGAGGTTGGGGATTGGAGGATAACCTGGATCCCATACGCAGACTTCTGTGCCCCTCGGCCGACGACTCCATTGCGTTGTCCACCTTGGAAGCAGGATTCGCACATTTAGATGGAAAACTTCCGTCCATAGCTTTGTTGAGAACATTGTGGTCATACTCTAAACGATTGCTACGTATCAGGGGTTTCCTTGCACTTTCACCCATATGGAGAAATCGGAACTATAGAGAGTTACTTAAGCTTAAGGGGTTTGGGAACTGGGAGGGAGTGGGGCTTCGATTCCTATCACAGCTGTACACTGGTCGGGCTCTCAAGTCCTTTCTGGAACTCCAGGCGGAATTTGGTATCCCCTGCACTAACTTCTTTAAATACCTTCAACTGCGACATGCACTACACATGCAATCTAGGATTACGTCACTCAGGTTAACTGATCATGCCATGGTTCGGGGGATTTTGCTAGAAGGTGAGAGAAAGGGTATGATTTCTAGAGGATATGGTATTATTCTTAATGCACTTCAGGAACCCGCCAAGCTACCTTGTAGGTGGAAATGGGAGGAGGATGTGGGCCCATTGGATGGGGAGGAGTGGAGTATGTGCCTTGCCTCCGCTCCGATGGTTTCAGTGTCGGCCTCGCAAAAGTTATCCCACCTTTACTTACTACATAGGGCTTACAGAACACCTGTCAAACTTCATAGCTGGGGACTTCGTGATACTCCTCTCTGTCCAAAATGTACGAGGGACCAAGGGGACATGTTCTGGAGATGTCCAAAACTTTTTAGGTATTGGTCTGAAATTCTGGAAGTAATTTCTCGCGTGTTCACTTTTCTCCTTTTTTAAAAACTCCTGTAGTGTGCCTGTTGAGTGCCTTGGATGTGCAGACATTGACTCCCTCTACCCACACAGCGATCATTTGTTTACTTTACATAGCTCGGAGATTGATAGCTTAGCTCTGGATTACACCCAGGGTGCCCACCAGGCAACAATGGATTGACCAAGTGAACAAAATGCTTATATGGGAGAAACTGACATACCAACACAGAAATGCACCCCGTAAATTTTCCACAATGTGGCAGGATTGGTTGGCGGTACCGGGTCTAGCGCCCCATCAGCTGGTCAAGGATAGGTTGTTACAAGGATAGGCTTTGAATTCATAGGGATAGGTTTAATTCCACTGATAAATGTATGTCCTATGAGGGATGACTGTTGGCGAAGATAGGCTGGGCAGCCCAATTAAATGAGTTAAATTCCCAGGGACCTGGGAATGGTTATATTCTTCTGATGTACAGTAGGTGCTGTAGATTACGTGTTTTTTTTTTTTGTGTTTTCTGTGAGTTTCCCTTTTTCCCCTTTTCTTTTTTTTTCTTTTTTCTTTGCTTCACAATGCCACCCCAACTACAAGATCTTTTGGTATTTTTTATTTTCTTTTGGTTGATACATAATTGTATTTTGACTGATTCAAAGGATCTCTTATGCTGCATGATATCTCCGGTCTTTATGTCATTGTTTTGTATGACCTGTATGTGGCACTGTGGAATTCCAAATAAAACTTTCTTTCTGATTTAAAAAAAAAAACATTGGAGTCTATGGAAGGGGTGCCCGATTTGAAAAATCGGTGCTCCCCAGCCGTAGGTCCTCCAGACAACAAACTTTGCACACTTGTAGAGAAGGAGTGGAGCTACATGTGTGCCAAGTTTGGGGTCCAGGAGACCTAAGGCCGGCCGGTACCGGGTCCTCAAATTCCGATAGATCAGGCGCAAAAAGGTGACTCGAGTATAAGCCAAGGGGGGCATTTTCAGCACAAAAAAATGTGCTGAAAAACTCGGATTATACGCGAGTATATACGGTAGTTTGGAAAAAGTTACACCACATAGCATGCATTATTATGCGCAAAACATATCCATGCTGGTGTTCGTTGTGAATGTGTGCTGCAGTGCACTTGCTTTTTTTTTAAACTTGTATGTAACTCTTATATGTTGCGATGCATTAGAGGACATCAGGACATGCTGCACAAAGCACGCCAGATGGGAATTAGATGGTGGGTCTCTAAAACCCAGAGGTCAGCACGACACTGTGCTGGATGCTATGTTAGAGAACTGCCTGGGTGCAGCCTGGGATGGATCGAAAGATCTTCTTCTTAGAGACCCACCATCTTATTCCCATTTAGCGTGCTTTGAGGTGGCCCCTGTCTAAGACCTTCCAATTGCAGGTGGCGACTGTTTGTGCAGCCCTGGAAATGTGATGAATGCTGCTACTTGGTTTTACGTTTTTCTGTTGGCTGCTGTACATGCTGTACTTGTTGACTATACATACCAGGGATGTTGCTCCTCACAGTGTACACCCCTGAAGAAAGAATCTTATTTCTGAAACGTGTCAACTGATTTCTGTGTAATTGGTCCTTAGGAGAATACTATATTGCCAACAGATACTGTGGAACACCATCTTATGTTGCTTGTTGCTTCTTGATGTCAAATAATTACAGCAGCCAATATTATTTTAATCTTTTTGATTGTCTTAATAAAGCTTTGTATTTATCTTTTTTACAAAATAAATGTACACATTTAGTTATTTTGTCTATTTTGGCCTTAAAAGTCCCATGGTGGTCCTCTTTTGCAGTTGAACATTGGAATTTACATTCGCCAACGTTGCCCAATGCAACCCAATGCTCCTGGTGTGAACAAGCCTTAAAGGAGTCACACAATTAACATTTGTGTACATTCGTATGTCTGTTTTTTACAGAATTTTACTATTTTAAGAGTATTCACACTATGTGTAATACAGCGGCTGGTGGGCGAATCTTGTTTGATTTTAAATGTTACAGATATGATTGACAGCCTGGTTTCACCTTCTCTTTAGTGGGCAGGAATCAAACTGGCATCAGCCAAAGAGGGAGTATCTGGGTATTTGGGGACAAACTGAAGCAGAGTATCTGTTCACAGCATTTGCCCCGGTGAGTTGTTTATAAACTGAATAATTCACATTTGCCAATTATTTCTGTATATTTTAGCAAAGGAAAGGGTGTTTTAATTGTAAGCTTGGGAGTAGCATAGAACTATGAAAAAGTGACATTAGTGGACTTATTCAGTGAAACAATACAAATAGACACTCTTTGTATTAGATAGATAGATAGATAGATAGATAGATAGATAGATAGATAGATAGATAGATAGATAGATAGATAGATAGATTTTTTGTTCTGTACTTTTTCCACCCTCTATATGCAATTGATCTCTACAGAAACTCGCTAACAGCAGCTTCTCTGGAATTAAAGTATTAAAAATGTTCCTTCCAGACTTTTTGGACTTGGAGGAAATAACAGAAGATTACTATCTTGTACAATACTGAATTTTTTAATGATCTTAACACATCTCTGCCTGTTTTTTAGATTACAAGTAACCAAAGTCTTCAGTTTTGCCGTTTTGGAGATTAGTACAGTTTTTATACGACTAAACTTTAGTGGCTTGATGCCATAGATGTTACATTGGCATAATCTGCCCCACTAAACATTAATAAGGTTTTTATTTTATATTTTCCTTTTAATCTTTGTATTGGTTTTTGTGGGGGGGTTGTGTTTTTTTTTTTTTACTTACTTTCAATCTTAATTTTATATTTTAATGTAATTTGTTTATTCTTTTATGTAGTACTGCACTTCAAAAATAACTTTTATTCACATCAGTCCCAGTCGAATTTACAATTTAAAGTGTATATATATCTAAAACCTTTATTTTTTATTTTGGATGGATCAGAAAAGGTTAAAAGCCCCTCGCAGTTTATTTTTTGCTGTGAGTGTCCCATTGGGGAGATTTCCCATCACTTCCTGTCCCAGTGACACAAGAACTACAGAGAAGAAATCTCTACAAAGTGAAGGGGAAATTCTCCTCTTAGACAGTTGCCAATGGAACAACTGTCCCCAGTGGAAGATTTTCTGTTGACTTTTGTTCCAGTGAAAACTCAGTTTTGGATTTTCTTTTACTTTTTAGTCATTATGACTTGGACATCAGATTATCTAGTAAGGGTGAATCAACTAAGAGAAGACACTGTCAGCAGTAGAAACTTCATAGGGGGTTCAGTTCTCTCTTACATCAATTTTAATAATATAACCATGGACATAGCTATGTTTATTAAAGGTAACACGGATCTACCATTGCCCATGTTTTAAATTAAAGTTTCCCATGGTGTTGTAATTTTTTTAGGTTTGGATAGATTATGGATTGGTTAGAGCAGTTGCCAAAATACCAAGTGCTGGTATCCTGTAAAACAGATGTGACCAGATATGTATGGATCGGCACAGAGATCACAAGGCTCAGCACTAAATGAAAGTATTGTGATTGCAAACCCATCTTTTTTTCCTAATAAAAAACATGTCATACTTACCATTGCACAGAGCAGCCCTGATCCTCCAATTCTCCTGTCCCCTTCGGACAGTCCTGGCTCTTTCCCCCAACCAAGTGCCCATCATAGCAGTGCCCATCAAAGCATGGCTCGCTCCCGAGTGCAGTTGCTCCAGAGCTTACTAAATAAGGTAAAGCTTCACTTTGCAAAGAATACCCAATCACGTGCAAGGAAAATAGAAAAACTGCATTTTTGCTTGCACATGATTGGATGATGGAAATCAGCAGAGTGTCTGCTCATTTACTAAGCTCTGGAGCAACTGCACTTACAAAGTGCACAGTCTATTCGCCTTTAGTAAATCAACCCCAAAGAGTGCTGCTCAATCCTGCTGCCTCCTTACTAGCTGTAATTTCCATTGTCTCCTGCTGCTGTCTCTGAGCCTATGAGCGGGGAGAGCTGTTGCTCTCATGCACAGCACTGGATGGAGATCAGGCTCAGGTAAGTAAAAGGGGTGCTAGGGGAAGCTGTACCACTTAATGCAGAGAATGCATTAAGGTAATGAAACCTTCAGCCTTTAGAACTGCTTTAGGAAAACAACACAAATGAAAAGCACAACAATATGTACAAACATCCAGTACACCAAATAACACAAAACCCAGTGAACCTACAGTATATGATGTAAGATAAAAAAAAAAAGAACTTCTGCCTTTACAACCACTTTAAACTAACTAACAAATTTAACTCAGAAGACTAAATGTGACAAGGCAAAGATCCTTCCTATATATTCCAACTACATATGGAGGTTAGATTAAAGCAGGCAGAAGGGAGAATCCAGCTAAAGCTGGTAATTTGTTTGTGGCCTGGACTAATGTAAATAGCTGGCGGGAGTTGGGGGTGTTGCACTGATGATGTCATTGGTTGCTGGGACGTTGGCGGCCCCAGCAACCAACTCCACAGCACAGCATGCCGGAGGGGGTGGGGGTAGCGTCTTTGTCTGCTGTTTGCTGGGACTTGCCGAATATTGACGACAGCTGCAGAGTTCGTAAAAGCAAGCATATTGGCAAGGCAGACGGCTGAATGAGCTGCGGGCTGGATAAAATGTATAGTCAAACCGGATGTGGCCCTCGGGCTGGATTTTGGAGACCACTGCTTGAGAGGTCTGAAGGCTTGCAGACTACCAATTTACTGATGGGAAAGCAAAATGCTGGGAAAGTCAATGCTGAGCAAAACCAGATAAAAATCTTAAAGTATTTTGTTTTAAACTTTGAAGATGAATTACTTCACATTTCCAGCAGCTTCTAAGGTCAGTAAGGGCCTATGTTAAAGATTATCTATTGCCTATAAAGAATATGAGGTTGATTTACTAGAAATGGAGAGTGCTAAATTTGGTGTAGCTCTGCGTGGTAGCCAGTCAGTTTCTAACTTCAGATTGTTTAATTAAGCTTTGACAAAAAAATCCTGGAAGCTGATTGGTTTTTATGCAGAGTTGCATCATATTTTGCATTTTTCCAGTTTTAGTAAATCAACCCCTATGTAAGAATCTGTATGTCCATAGCCCCATCTTAGGTCTACTTCAATGGGAAGCTACACGGTTTGGAAAAAATGCTAAGCCAAAAGCCAAGCCAAAAATTGCTTCTCACTTCTGTTCACCACCAAACTCATTGCAGTTTTTAGACAAATGTCTTTACTGCCTGTCTGTATGATTCACAGACATATACAGTGGGGAGAACAAGTATTTGATATGATTTTGCAGGTTTTCCTACTTACAAAGCATGTAGAGGTCTGTAATTTTTATCATATGTGCTCTTCAACTGTGAGAGATGGAATCTAAAACAGAAATACAGAAAATCACATCGTTTGATTTTTAAATAATTAATTTGCATTTTATTGCATGACATAAGTATTTGATCACCTACCAACCAGTAAGAATTCCGGCTCTCACAGACCTTTTATTTTTTCTTTAACCACTTCCCGCCTAGTCAATAGTGAATTGACGTCCGGGAAGTGGTTGCATTATCCATACTGGACGTCATATGACGTCCTGCAGGATAATGCCTTGCGCGCGCCTGCGGGGGCGCGCAGCGCAGTGATCGGGGACGGCATGTGTCCCTCGGACACAGCGCTTCCCCGATCACGGTAAACAGCCAATTTCATTGGCTGTTTACCATGTGATCGGCTGTGTCAAAGTCACAGCCGATCACCTGTCAAAACAGACTCGGTGGCGCGCTCCGTGCGAGCCGCCACAGGCTTGCAGAGCGGGGATCGGGGAAGGCGAGTGTCCCTTGGACACAGCGCGTCCCCGATCAGAGTAAACAGCCAATGAATTGGCTGTTTACCACGTGACCGGCTGTGTCCAATCACAGCCGGTCACAAATGTAAACAAACTCCACAGGAGTTACTACCTGATCCCTGCTCTCTCCTCACACACCGATCTGTGAGGAGAGAGAAGAGATCAGTAAGTTAGCTCAGTGTAGTTTGTCTACATAAGTTTACAGTGCACAACACGCCCCCCCCCATAAAGAGGACCTGTCACACAGCCCAGCACATCAATCAGCCCATCTGTCAATCAGCCCATCTGTCAATCAGCCCATCTGTCAATCAGCCCATCTGTCAATCAATCAGCCCATCTGTCAATCAATCAGCCCATCTGTCAATCAATCAGCCCATCTGTCAATCAATCAGCCCACCTGTCAATCAATCACCCCATCTGTCAATCAATCAACCCATCTGTCAATCAATCAATCAGCCCATCTGTCAATCATCTGTCACAGGCCCACCTCCATCGGTACCGCCATTGGTACCGCCACACAGGCTACCAGTACCGCCATCGGTACCAGTACCGCCACCAGTACCGCCACCAGGCCCAGCATCTATACTGCCACACAGGCCCGCTACCAGTATCACCACTAGTGCCGCTATCGGTACCACCACCAGTACCACCACCCGTACCACCGTTGGTAGTGCCACCACCACCTGTACCACCACCTGTACCGCTATCGGTACCATCACCACCCGTACCGCCATCGGTACCACCACCACCTGTACCGCCATTGGTATCACCACCACCTGTACCGCCATCGGTACCACCACCACCCATACCGCCATCGCTACCACCACCACCCGTACCGCCACCTGTACCACCATCGGTACTGCCGCCACCACCACCACCCATACCGCCATCGGTACCACCACCACCTGTACCGCCATTGGTACCACCACCACCCATACCGCCATCGGTACCACCACACAGGCCCACCACTAATACCTCCATCGGTACTACCACACAGACCGCCACCACTACCACCAGCAGTACCATTACACAGGCCCACCAATAAGCACTGCCATAATGTCCCAAAGGGTTTACACACCTGAGGAGGCATATGCCATTCTTGCCATGTCGGATGATGAGAGCAGCGGGGAGCTCCCATTATCCGATTCTGGTTCGGAATACGAGCCAGTGGAGGATAGTGGCTCAGAGTCCGAGTCCCCGGAGGAAACCGTCCCTCCCAAAAGAATGCGATCAGCACCAAGATCAGCACCAAGATCAGCACCAAGATCAGGAGAACTGCCCACCACCAGCAGCGCCATACCCCAGGAAGAGGAGCCCAGTACAAGCAATGGAAATGCACGCCCAACCCGAAGAATCCAGCCCCAATCCTACCTTCCCGATGCCCTGGCAAACCCCTTATGGTTGCCTGCCAACTCAGGATCCGCTATCATCCCCCCTTTCACCGCACAGCCAGGTGTGCAGCCCGACACTACAAATTTTTCTAAATTTGATTATTTTTGTTTATTTTTCCCACAAGATTTGCTGCAGAATATAGTGGATCAAACGAATCTGTATGCATCCCAATTTATTGCTGCCAACCCCGATTCTTCCTACGTCCGCATGTTCCAGTGGCGGCGTCTAACATTGGAGGAATTTAAATTATTTTTGGGCCTTATGTTCAATATGGGGCTTACAAAAAAGAACGAAGTCCATTCATATTGGTCCAAACGCCCCATCCAACACATGCCCATATATTCCGCTGTCATGTCCAGGAAAAGATACGACATGATTATGCGCTTTCTCCACTTCAATGACAATTCACAGTGCCCTCCCCGAGATCATCCCAACTACGACAAATTGTACAAGATACGCCCCCTAATCAATGCCTTTTCCCAGCGATTTGAAGAAGTTTTCATCCCAGACCAAAAAATTTGTGTGGACGAGTCCCTCGTACATTTCACCGGCCGACTGCAGTTCAAGCAGTACATACCAAGCAAGAGAGCCAGGTATAGGTTAAAATTAAATAAATTATGTGATCGAGCCACTGGATACGTCTGCAAATTCAGGATCTACGAAGGCAAAGACTCCCAGCTCCAGCCCCGTGATTGCCCCACATATATTGGAACCAGTGGGAAAATTGTCTGGGAGTTGGCATACCCCCTGTTCGGAAAAGGTTACCATTTATATGTTGATAATTATTATACCAGCCTGCCCCTTTTTCGCCACCTTTACAGTAAACAAACCCCGGCCTGCGGTACCTTAAAAAAAAAACGGAAGGGATTCCCACAAAATTTATTGACAAAAAAATTGCGACCTGGAGAATCGGCATCCATGAGGAACGAGGAGGTGTTGGCCATGAAGTGGAGGGACAATAAAGATGTCCACATCCTCTCTACGATCCACAATGACACCATGGTGGAGATCCCAAGAAGACGCGGCTCCATTGTAAAGCCCGAATGTGTCCACGAGTACAATTTGTACATGGGGGGGTGGATTTAAACGACCAGATGCTACAGCCCTACTTATCAACCAGAAAGTCCCGTTATTGGCACAAAAAAGTTGCGTTTCACCTGTTTCACATGGCCCTTTTTAATTCGTTTGTCTGCTACCAAAAAGCAACTCAAAATCACCGACTCCACTACCTCCAATATATCGAAGATATCATCGATGCCCTCATTTACCAACAAGATCCCGCCCCAGGAAGCATTCGCTCTGATAGTGTGAGTCGGCTTCACGAGCGACACTATCCCTTTAGCATCCCCCCCACAGAATCTGGAAGAAGACGCCAAAAGAAATGCCGTGTATGCAGTAGAGGAGGAGTAAGAAGAGACACCAGCTATTATTGTCCCGATTGTCCCTCCCAACCTGGCCTGTGCATCGGAAATTGCTTCAAAAATTATCATACATCCATTAGTTCCCCTTATTATTAACAGACTGCCATTTCCCCGTTTGCCTGCTACCATGTTACTAACTACCTTCCATGTTAATTAACTGACCCTGGCCTGTTTACCGACGATGTCTTTGCTTGCCGATTTAAACCACGTTTCTGACCTCCACGTGCACCAACCTCAGCCTGTTTACCGACGATGCCTCTGCCTGCCGATTTAAACCACGTTTCTGACTTCCACGTGTACTGACCTTGGCCTGTTAATCGACCATGTTTTTGCCTGCCACTTGGACTGATCTTTTGGCCATCTACTTTTAGTACACAGGGGTCTCACATATGTGAGGGGCTTCAGAATAGCGTTCTGAGTAGAGAAAACCAGTTTTTCGTTTTCTGTGCTCCAAGAACAGGGTCTGGTTGCCCGGAGGCTTCAAAGCGATTTGGGTGGGAGAAGCCTCTACCCCTGTCCCCCTGGCCCTAAGCTTGATGGTTCTTCCTGCTGCCTGGACCAATAATTTGGCTGTGCTGACCATATTACTGCCTGTAATGACCCATGACATTATGGACCATGTTTCTTCCTGCTGCTTTGACCAATACTTTGGCTGTGTTGACCATATATCTGCCTGCTGCCTCTACTGACTTTGGACAGCATTTCTGCCGGGACAACTCTGCCTGCTACCTGGACCTGTGCTTTGGCTGTGCTCTGGCTGTGCTGATAGTATCTCTGCCTGTGCGAACTATGGACAGTATTCCTGCCTGCTGCCTGGATGATTGCTTTTGCTGTCGCTGACCTCATCCCTGCCTGCTGCCTGGACCGATGCTCTCCTCTGTGGACCACTGCACTTCTAAAATCACAGGTAATCTTTTGTTATTTGGTATGTACCTGCTATGTGTTAGATATATGAAGGGCCTTCAAAAATGTGATCGGTAGTCAGAAAATGATATGTGCAATTAATGCTGCTAGAATGCCTGGAGGTGCTACTTGGATGTTGGGCCTCTGTATGTGGCCAGGCTGTGTAAAAGTCTCAAACATGTGGTATCGCCATACTCAGGAGGAGCAGCAGAATGCATTTTGGGGTGTAATTTTTGCTATGTACATATTATGTGTTAGAAATATCTTATAAATTGACAACTTTGTGTAAAAAAAATGCATTTTAATTTTTTCTCCACATTTTCCAAAACCTTCTGGAAAAAAATGAACCGTTCAAAACACTCATAATGCTTCATAGATTATACGTTGGGGTGTGTTCTTTCCAAAATGGGGTCATTTTGTGGAAAATTCTATTGTCCTGGTGCTCCAGGGCCTTCAAAATTGTAATAGGTGGTTGAGAAAGGATATGTGCGATTTATGCTTATAGAACGCCTGAAAGTGCTACTTCAATGTTGGGCCTCTGTATGTGGCCAGGCTGTGTAAAAGTCTCACACATGTGGTATCGCTATACTCAGGAGGAGCAGCAGAATGCATTTTGGGGTGTCATTTTTGCTATGTATATGCTATGTGTTAGAAATATCTTATAAATGGACAACTTTGTGTAAAAAAAATGCATTTTCATTTTTTCTCCACATTTTCCAAAACCTTCTGGAAAAAAATGAACCGTTCAAAAGACTCATAATGCTTCATAGATTATACGTTGGGGTGTGTGCTTTCCAAAATGGGGTCATTTTGTGGAAAATTCCATTGTCCTGGTGCTCCAGGGCCTTCAAAAGTGTAATAGGTGGTTGAGAAAGGATATGTGCGATTTATGCTTGTAGAACGCCTGAAAGTGCTACTTCAATGTTGGGCCTCTGTATGTGGCCAGGCTGTGTAAAAGTCTCACACATGTGGTATCGCTACACTCAGGAGGAGTAGCAGAATGTATTTTGGGGTGTAGTTGCAATTATGCATATGCTGTGTGAGAGAAAAAAACTGTTAATATGACCAGTTTGTGTAAAAAAAAAAAAAAAAAAAAATTTTTAAATTTTCCCAAGAATTGTGGGAAAAAAATACAACTTCAAAAAACTCACCATGCCTCTTAGTAAATAACTTGGACTGTCTACTTTCCAAAAATGGGTAATTTTGGGGTATTTGTACTTTCCTCGCTTGTTAGTGTCTCAAGAAATGAGATATCCCTTCAGTACATCAGGCGTGATCAGATGTGATAAATTTTCAGTGATTGCCACCATAGTTTGTAGACTCTATAACTTTCACAAAGACCAAATAATATACAATAATTTGGGTTCATTTTACCAAAGATATGTAGCAGTATACATTTTGGCACAAATTTATGAAGAAAAATTACTTATTTGCAAAATTTTACAATAGAAACTAAAAAAAAGTGTTTTTTTTTTTAAAAAAAATTGCTGTTTTTTTGGTTATATCGCAAAAAATAAAAGACCCAGTGGCGATTAAATACCACCAAAAGAAAGCTCTATTTGTGAATAGAAAATGATAAAAATTTTGTTTGGATACAGTGTAGCATGACTAAGTAATTATCATTCAAAGTGTGAGAGTACTGAAAGCTGAAAATTGGTCTGGGCGGGAAGGTGCATAAGTGCATGGTATTGAAGTGGTTAAGAAGCCCTCCTGTTCTCCACTCATTACCTGTATTAGCTGCACCTGTTTGAACTCATTACCTGTATAAAAGACACCTGTCCACACACTCTATCAAACAGACTCAAACCTCTCCACAGTGGACAAGACCAGAGAGCTGCTAGGACATCAGGGATACAATTGTAGACCTGCACAAGGCTGGGATGGGCTACAGGACAATGGGCAAGCAGATTGGTGAGAAGGCAGCAACTGTTGGTGCAATTATTAAAAAATGGAAGAAGTTTTAGATGATGGTCAATCTCCCTCGGTCTGGGGCTCCATGCAAGATCTCACCTCGTGGGGCATCAATGATCATGAGGAAGGTGAGGGATCAGCCCAGAACTACATGGCAGGACCTGGTCAATGACCTGAAGAGAGCTGGGACCACAGTCTCAAAGAAAACCATTAGTAACACAATACACCGTTATGGATTAAAATCCTGCAGCGCACGCAAGGTCCCCTGCTCAAGGCAGCGTATGTCCAGGCCCGTCTGAAGTTTGCCAATGACCATCTGGATGATCCAGAGGAGGAATGGGAGAAGGTCATGTTGTCTGATGAGACAAAAATAGAGCTTTTTGGTCTAAACTCCACTCGCCGTGTTTGGAAGAAGAAGAAGGATGAGTACAACCCCAAGAACGCCATCCCAACCGTGAAGCATGGAGGTGGAAACATCATTCTTTGGGGATGCTTTTCTGCAAAGGGGACAGAACGACTGCACTGTATTGATTGGAGGATGGATGGGGCCATGTATCGCAAGATCTTGGCCAACAACCTCCTTCCCTCAGTAAGAGCATGGAAACTGGGCCGTGGCTGGGTCTTCCAGCATGACAACAACCCGAAAAACACACAGCCAGGGCAACTAAGGAGTGGCTCGGTAAGAAGCATCTCAAGGTCCTGGAGTGGCCTAGCCAGTCTCTAGACCTGAACCCAGGGATGAGCCGAACACCCCTCTGTTCGGTTCGCACCAGAACCTGCGAACAGACAGAATGTTTGTGTGAACTTTAGAACCCTATTAAATACAATGGACTTGAACGTTCAAAATCTAAAGTGCTAATTATAAAGGCTAATATGCAATTTATTGTCCTAAAAAGTGTTTGGGGACCCGGGTCCTGCCCCAGGGGACATGTATCAATGCAAAAAAAGGTTTAAAAAATAGACGTTTTTACGGGAGCGGTGATTTTAATAATGCTTAAAATGAAAAAATAAAAGTGAAATTTTCCTTTAAAAAAATGGCGCATGTTTCCCGTGCTTTGAACTGTCCCTGCACAAAGTGTCATTTTTGAAGGAAAAAAAGTCATTTAAAACTCACTCGCGGCTATTAATGAATTGTCGGCTTTTATCAATACATAGAAAAGTCATTGATAAAAAAAAAAAAAAAAAAGCGTGTGGGTTCCCCCAAAATATCCATACCAGGCCCTTCAGATCTGGCATGGATTTTAAGGGGAACTCCACCCCAAATTTTAAAAAAAATGGCGTGGAGTCCCCCCAAAAATCCATACCAGACCCTTATCCGAGCACGCAACCTGGCCGGCCGCAGGGGAAGAGGGGGGGACGAGAGAGCACCCCCCCTCCCTCCTGAACCGTACCAGGCCACATGCCCTCAACATGGGGAGGATGTCCCCATGTTGATGGGGACAAGGGCCTCATCCCTACAACCCTTGCCCGGTGGTTGCGGGGGTCTGCGGGCAGGGGGCTTATCGGAATCTGGAAGACCCCTTTAACAAAGGGGACCCCCAGATCCCGGCCCCCCCCTATGTGAATTGGTAAGGGGTACATTGTACCCCTACCATTTCACGAAGAAAGTGTCAAAAAATGTAAATAAAAATACACAAACACCCTGGAAAAGTCCTTTATTAAAAAAAAAAAAAAAAAAACATTCCAGCGATGAAATCCAGTGTCCCGCGGCGATCCCGATGTCCAGCGCTGTCCGTCATTGGTTGTGCCTGAGCGGCCCTGATGGGGAACTTCCTCCGCAGTGTTTTAAATGTATAGACCCGCCCCTTCTAAAGTTCCAGATGCGGAACGCGAGAAGGGGCGGGTCTATTCATGTATTACACTGCAAACGAAGTTCCCCATCAGGTCCGCCCCCTCGGTATGTCCGACCCCGCCTACGTCATTGGCCTGAGCGGGGAACTTCCTTCACTGTGTAATTTAAATTTACACAGTGAAGGAAGTTTCCCGCTCAGGCCAATGACGTAGGCGGGGTCTGACATACCGAGGGGGCGGACCTGATGGGGAACTTCTCGCACTTTGTAATACATGTATAGACCCGCCCCTTCTCAAGTTCCCCATCAGGTCCGCTCAGCCAATGACTAGGTGTAAGGCTGAGGACCTGATGCGGAACATGAGAAGGGGTGGGTCTATACATGTGTAAATTTAAATTACACAGTGAAGGAAGTTCCCCGCTCAGGCCAATGACGTAGGCGGGGTCAGACATACCGAGGGGACGGACCTGATGGGGAACTTCGTTCGCTGTGTAATACATGAATAGACCCGCCCCTTCTCGCGTTCCGCATCTGTTCCGCTGAGCGGACCTGATCGGGAACTTTAGAAGGGGCGGGTCTATACATTTAAAACACTGCGGAGGAAGTTCCCCATCAGGTTCCCGCAGGCACAACCAATGACGGACAGCGCTGGACATCGGGATCGCCACAGGACACTGGATTTCATCGCTGGAATGTTTTTTTTTTATTATTATTTTTTTATTTTTTAATAAAGGACTTTTCCAAGGTGTTTGTGTTTTTATTTACATTTTTTGACACTTTCTTCATGAAATGGTAGGGGTACAATGTACCCCTTACCAATTCACATAGGGGGGGCCGGGATCTGGGGGTCCCCTTTGTTAAAGGGGTCTTCCAGATTCCGATAAGCCCCCCGCCCGCAGACCCCCACAACCACCGGGCAAGGGTTGTGGGGATGAGGCCCTTGTCCCCATCAACATGGGGACATCCTCCCCATGTTGAGGGCATGTGGCCTGGTACGGCTCAGGAGGGAGGGGGGGCGCTCTCTCGTCCCCCCCTCTTCCCCTGCAGCCGGCCAGGTTGCGTGCTCAGATAAGGGTCTGGTATGGATTTTTGGGGGGACTCCACGCCATTTTTTTTTAAATTTGGGGTGGAGTTCCCCTTAAAATCCATGCCAGATCTGAAGGGCCTGGTATGGATATTTAGGGGGAACCGCACGCCATTTTTTTTTTAAATTTGCGGCGGGGTTCCCCTTAATATCCATTCCAGACCTGAAGGGCCTGGTAATTGAATTTGGGGGAACCCCCACGCTTTTTTTTTTTTTATCAATGACTTTTCTATGTATTGATAAAAGCCGACAATTCATTAATAGCCGCGAGTGAGTTTTAAATGACTTTTTTTCCTTCAAAAATGACACTTTGTGCAGGGACAGTTCTAAGCATGGGAAACATGCACCACTTCACATGCATATCATACACACCCCCCAGGTACGAAATTTAAAGGAATATTTCACTTTTATCGTTTCACTTTAAGAATTATTAAAATCACTGCTCCTAAAAAAACGGCCGTTTTTAAAACTTTTTTTTGCATTGATACATGTCCCCTGGGGCAGGACCCGGGTCCCCAAACACTTTTTATGACAATAATTTGCATATAAGCCTTTATAATTAGCACTTTAGATTTCTCCTATAGACTTTTCGAATTTGCCGCGAACACCCCAAATTGTTCGTTGTTCGGCGAACGGGCGAACAGGCAATGTTCGAGTCGAACATGAGTTTGACTCGAACTCGAAGCTCATCCCTACCTGAACCCAATAAAAAATCTTTGGAGGGAGCTGAAAGTCCGTATTGCCCAGCGACAGCCCCGAAATCTGAAGGATCTGGAGAAGCTCTGTATGGAGGAGTGGCCCAAAATCCATGCTGCAGTGTGTGCAAACCTGGTCAAGAACTACAGGAAATGTATGATCTCTGTAATTGCAAACAAAGGTTTCTCTACCAAATATTAAGTTCTGCTTTTCTGATGTATCAAATACTTATGTCATGCAATAAAATGCAAATGAATTACTTAAAAATCATACAATGTGATTTTCTGGATTTTTGTCTTAGATTCCGCCTCTCACAGTATAAGAAAACCTATGATAAAAACCTCTACATGCTTTGTAAGTAGGAAAACCTGCAAAATCGCCAGTGTATCAAATACTTTTTCTCCCCACTGTATATGACTGACCTCATCACACACACACTGACTTCAACCTCCCAGTTTGTCAATCCGCATAAAAGTATGTCTAGAATATCTGGAAGAGCAACAGGTAAGACTCTAGAAAAAAATGTTGACTGAGTTCCTTATTTTAATAGACCAGTGAGAGTTTTTTTAAGCAAACTAGAGTTTCTCTTGAAGTTATAGTCCCTCCCCCAAAAGTCTATTTAATTTGCAAGCTGAAGGTTACTTTTTTTTCTATATAGGAACAGAATACTGCCGCTTTGACATAATCCATGCCGCATTCAGTAACTCACTGATGCAAGTGGAAAATTGTACAGGTCCCTCTAGCCACAGAAATAATATTATTTATATTACTTTCATGGAGATTTTCAGTGCTTCTGACTGCTTTGTTTTGCACAGTGGGGAAGGTTTGAATTTTGAACAGGCTCCGGAGAACAGCTCTTGTTTTTTTTTTTTTTTTTTTTTTCAAATCCAGCTATGGCACCACAGTCCACAGTGCCGACACAGAGGCTGCACTTTTCCAGACTGCCGCAATTGCTGATCCATGTTCTGGGTCACAACGGGGAATAATGGATTTTCCTCCAGAGGTTGTGATGACTTAATACTTAGCCGGTGTGAATTGCTTGTTCACATAAACAGCATTGTCTACATTCATAGGGGAGCTGAGGCTAAAACATAAGTTGCTACTATAAGTTTTGTGTATTGCGAAGAGAAGTAATATCTTTTAACCATTTGCAGCCAATGGCATTTTATGTCTTATTAAATTGGCTGCACTAAAAAGTTACTTTTTGGTTGCTATGAGTTACGGGAAGGAGTCAAACCCCATATTTTAACTACATGATTAGGTGAGGTCAGAGGCGGCTCTCTAATTAGGCAAATTAGGCAGTCGCCTTAGGCCTCGCCCCCACAGGGGCCTCGCGACCGCCTAATTTGTCTAAAGAATTGGTTAGAGAAAATTCTATAAACTGTGAATTCATAGTTCATAAAATGTAAAACTCTTAATATATGCAATTTATACAGTTAATTTTTATCGCTTGAATTATTTTCCCCATTATGGATGTGAATGGGGCCTCATGTCTCAGATTTGCCTAATGGCCTCACAGAGCCTAGAGCCGCCTCTGGGTGAGGTCAATTTAGCTAAATGACTCCTAAGGCTGGGTTCCCCGCATTCAATTCGCAATAGCAGGAGATTGTGACCGGCTCTCTATGGAACCGGATTACATATCTCTGCTGCGGCTCCGGTGAGAATTTGCACCGGGTCCTGTGCGTCTTTTGGTCCGTTTCAGGTCCAAATTCAGCCAAAAATTAAGGCTGAAATCGGACCTGAAACGGTGAAAGGGGACGCACTGGACCCCTGCTGTGAGCCGTATGTGGCTTAGATTCGAACCCAGCCTTACTCTACGCCCTCATCATTTTTAGACCACTAAGTATACCCAATATCAGAGGACAGTTGCCCAATCCAGCCATATTTGTCTGGATTAGAGGGGGTGTCCCTCCAGCTAGCTGGTTACTTAACAGTTGATATTGTGCTTTAGAAAATCTGTCCCACTAGCCCTTGTTACTGAGAAGCCATAGGCATCTTCCTCTCAGCACTCTTAAGGCAGCTCTTTTTACACTCTTCCAGTTGACTGTCCAGACGGCAATTACACCATGACTCAACATCCAATTTAGGAGTTGAATGTATATGCAAAATATCTGCAATCAACCTGGAGCTTACACCGGACTCCTTTTTCTTGCTCCAAACAACGAATGAAGGAAAGATAAGTAATAAGCCCCCAGTCACACCGGTGCAACTTGTCATTTGATTTGATTGTTTCAAATTGAGTGACAAGTCGCACACTATTGCCCTCCATGGAAGAGGTCAAATCGGTGTGACTCCGACTCCATTGAAAATGCACCAATTTTGAAAGTTCTTGCACTACTTTTTGCAAGTTCAAGTGCGAAAAAAGTGCACAAAGTCGCACAGATGTCTTCCAAGTCACAACTAAAGTTGCACCGACATGCGACTTAGAAATTGTGCGATTTCAAGGGAAGTTGCACGATTTCAAAGCCGCTTTCAGTATGACCAAACACTAAATGATGCATGGGCTGCCTTTAAACTTGCGCAGCCATCATGGTTGTAACGGCACCCCAAATACGAAGGGGGTTAACGCCGTTTCCTCTGTCCCCTCTCCTGGACACACATCCACTCGCTACCAATCTTCCACAGCCAAACGACCCCTTCCCATAGGAATTAATCCTTCTGAAGAACGAGACGCACTCTGTATCTTCCTAGATCGAATGACTTTTATTGAGAAACATTGTAACTTTTATATACATCTAATACACAGTAGTTTAACATGAACAATGGCCCAGCTCCACCCACACATTACAAGACTCAACACATTACTTTGACGTCTGTTAGGAGACAACAGACTTTACACAATAGACGTAAAGATCTTCAATACACATCTTCTCATGACAGGGTTGGCAGACGCTCCGTCTGCAGAGTACAATACACACAGGCATAGTGTTAACTATCTCTATTCACACCAGACCTTCCCAAGTCATAATGAACAATAGAATGCAAATCACCTTAATTCCTCCCAGCAATGATTACACAAAGGCAGGGGCTGGGGGTGATGACATTAGCATCTAACAGTATCCCAACATCATGAAGGGGTCACTTTTCAATTACCCTGTTGAGGTCATAATCAAACAGTAAATAGTTCTTTGCAGGTATCCGGAGGAATATGGTGGATCAATATTACAGACCCAATCTAGATACAATGTATGTGCAGCATTGAATATGGCTATCACAGACCATATTGGGGTTTTCATTCACCCTGTGCCCCTAATAGAGACACAGGGTGGTTGACACATGAGAGGCATTGGGGGAGCTGAAGCAAGGGAATCTCATACTTTCTAAGCGATTCTGAGTTCCCCGGGCCTTCCCGTTACATCTCTCCCCTTTCGGCAGGAGACTAACAGAGGAGGGAACCCCAGACAGGTTGACTCCGAAGTTAGTCCATAGGTCCCTTCTTCTAATGCCGGTATCCACACAGTACCCCAAATAAATTGCTCCAAACAGAGCACTACTCACCCAGCCAACCCCTGCCTCTCTCAGAGAACATACCCGCCGCTGGGGAGAGGCCTGGACTGGCCCTTCTCCCTGGAGTCCTTTCAGCCGCTGGAGAGAAGACAGGGTGACTGGGTTCAATCCGTCATGCTGTTGGGGATCTGGGCCGACTGCCCAGCATCCCTGGGGTATACAAGTGGGGACTGAAGTCCCATCCACTTGTGGTAGGTGAAAATCCCCCAGTGCTTGCAAAGCAAGGCTGACATCCTCCTGTCTCAGTGTCACACCATTTTCTGGGGTTGTGTCAGTGAGGACCGAAGTCCCATCCAGTACCACAGGAACTCCCTCTTCTGTTAGTTGAGAGCAGAGGCCCGTGGCACTCTGCTCTGTTGCCAGCTCTTGTGCTGGGTTGCTGTGAGTGGAGACCGCAGTCCCATCCACCGATATCCGCTCAAGTTGCAGTTGTGTGCAGATACCAGTAGCGTTCTGCCCTGCTGCCAGTGATTCAGCTGGGGGTAAAAGCTTTACCACCTCAGCTTGTTGCTGGAGAGGGGGGCCAACTGCCCCGGCTCCCTGAAACTCCACAGTTGTTTCCGGTGCTGGACAGAGGTTGCTAGCACTCTGCCCTGTTGCCAGCACTTCTGCTGGGGACTCCACACCATCTGCTCTGGCTACCTGTTGGGGAGGGAAAATGGCTGCTTCTCCTCCCTGCATCTCTGAAATCCACTGGGAAGGGGGAACCATCACCTTCTCACCTCAGGCCTCCAAAACTGCCACGGGTGTAGAGTAGGGGTCTGCAGTACCCTGTCCTGCTGCCAGTACTTGAGGGGGCGATGCATAATCCATAACATCCTCTGAACAGCCCATTAAATCCATACCTTCTGTAATCTGTGGCTGGGGGGATAAGCCAACTGCCCTAGCTCCCTGGAACTCCACCTCATCCACTTCGGCTTTAGGGATTGCAATCTCCAGATTTTCCACTGCTGATTCTTCAGCCAGGATTTCATAGTTGTCAACTGGTATTTCCTGATAGTCCCAGGCAAAGGTAGCACCACCCTGCTGCTGAGCAGATTCTATCAGCTGTCTGTAGGCGATCTCCAGCTCCCATTCCTGAACGGCCAGAAACTTCAAATCTTCCTCTGCCCAGTGCCCTTCCGAGACATTCAGTTTTCACTCTCTTTCCTCCATTATTTCCTCCAAACGCCACTCCTAATCACTTCTAAAGTCAGGGTCACTGGACAGCCTCCAATACAACAATCCCAGGCCATCATAGTCAAAGCCTTCTGTGGGGCTGTCATCCGCTGACCATGGGCACTCTTGGGCTACATACCACCGGAGGGCTCTGTAGCTCTCGTCCAACCGCATCTCTGCCCGGATCAGCCTGCTTAACTCAGCTGTCCACTCCTGCTTCGGTTGTTCCCCCAATAACAGCATTCGTACTTCATACTGCGACCAGTACCTTACATGGATGGAAGGGAGAACTTTTCCCTGGTGTTGCTGCTCGAGAGCTAGCGCTTTCTTCCAGAGTTCGCAGCGGATTGAATCAGACCATCCCAGCAGGACCTCCTCTGATACTGGTCCTCTATGCTGTATCTGCATCTCTCGCAACCTCCTTCCGAATTCCTCTTCCATGGCGGCTGGTTCTTTAGGCGTTGTCTCCGATTGCCGTATTTCCGCCATTCTCTGCTCATGTTGCAGCTCTAGTTCTCTCTTTTGTCGCTCTAGTTCTTTCTCTTGTCGCTCTCATTCTCTCTCTTGATGCTCTCGTTCTCTCTTTTGTCGCGCTAGTTCTCTCTCTTGTCGCTCTCGTTCTCTCTCTTGTCGGGCATCCTGCAGCTGGATGCCTTTAATGGCTTCCTGTATGGCGGTCTCTGATGGGTTAGCACCATATAATGCCAACCGCTGTTGAACACGTTGCTGAAACAGGTCTTCAACTGACCGGGGTCCTGCATCACCAACCCTCTTCTGGTCCATCTCGGCTCTCAAGTAGGTCTTTCAGCGTGACTTTCCTGCAGGCTGCATAGCTGGTCATTCACTGTGGTGGTTTGGAGTGTCCCAGGAACTGGAGGGAAAATCCTGCTGCTGCCAACCAATGTAACGGCACCCCAAATACGAAGGGGGTTAACGCCGTTTCCTCTGTCCCCTCCCCTGGACACACATCCACTCGCTACCAATCTTCCACAGCCAAACGACCCCTTCCCATAGGAATTAATCCTTCTGAAGAACGAGACGCACTCTGTATCTTCCTAGATCGAATGACTTTTATTGAGAAACATTGTAACTTTTATATACATCTAATACACAGTAGTTTAACATGAACAATGGCCCAGCTCCACCCACACATTACAAGACTCAACACATTACTTTGACGTCTGTTAGGAGACAACAGACTTTACACAATAGACGTAAAGATCTTCAATACACATCTTCTCATGACAGGGTTAGCAGACGCTCCGTCTGCAGAGTACAATACACACAGGCATAGTGTTAACTATCTCTATTCACACCAGACCTTCCCAAGTCATAATGAACAATAGAATGCAAATCACCTTAATTCCTCCCAGCAATGATTACACAAAGGCAGGGGCTGGGGGTGATGACATTAGCATCTAACAGTATGTGTCCCAACATCATGAAGGCGTCACTTTTCAATTACCCTGTTGAGGTCATAATCAAACAGTAAATAGTTCTTTGCAGGTATCCGGAGGAATATGGTGGATCAATATTACAGACCCAATCTAGATACAATGTATGTGCAGCATTGAATATGGCTATCACAGACCATATTGGGGTTTTCATTCACCCTGTGCCCCTAATAGAGACACAGGCTGGTTGACACATAAGAGGCATTGGGGGAGCTGAAGCAAGGGTATCTCATACTTTCTAAGCGATTCTGAGTTCCCCGGGCCTTCCCGTTACAATGGTCAAAATGGATTCACTTTTTGAAGCATGGTGGATATGCCAGCTGGCTAACAATTATGCAGAATATAGGATATAAAACATTGGCTAGGCACACAATCAAATTATTTCAAAGGATGTACAGGGTTAACCATAGCTTCAAAATATGATATAAAAGAAAACACTGCATTAAGCCACCATTACTGTACAATTTCCAAGTCCAGACGCCAGTGTATAATTTACTGGAAATAAACACTGCTACGCCTCTTAAATTGATATGACTACTTGACATGATAATGATAATGTATGTGGTGTATTTTAGAGGAGGGGGTATCATCCCACACTTTATATATATATTTATATATATATATATATATATATATATACAGTATCCTATAAATAAACATATTTACATATAGTTTCTTTTTGTAATTTTTTCATATGCCTGCATCAACGTTATCATCTGGGCAATTTCTGAAGGGCCAGTCTACTGAAAAGGAAATTTAAATTATGAGTTGAACTCAGTGGACTAAATAAGGACCAAGTCGTACCAATATGTTGCGGTAATGCAACAACACGCTTATAATGGCCCAAACTGTATTGAAGCGAAATAAAGGGCGTTCATGTTGTGTTGCGCTGCATCAGAAAAAAATAACGCATGTCTGTTTTTCTCAGCATTGTGGGAATGCACATTAAGTGCAATGGCCATAATCCCATGGCACTACTCATGTTAACACAATGAAGCACATTGGGCCCTTAGAAATTTCACCAATAGCTATCCCACCCAGTCTGACCCTTTTTGCTGCAGATGGAGAAGACTCATAAGGCCTTGTTTACACTTGTAGATGGGGGCTGTAAAAACACATGTGCTTTGTGTCAGGGAGACAGCTCAAGATCATAATTGCTTAGCTCCCAACTGTCTCTCACTTGGAGAGACTGTCCCTCTTGTTTATATCCCTTTGACTTCCATTTTTTCAAAGGGGAGAACCTTACTAGGCAGGACTGCTGGAGGATGCTATGAGTATAGCTTCTACAGGAATGAATGAGGGCACGGTGCGCATGTGCAAGATGAGGGGGACCTGGTGTAAGAAAGGCTGTGAGGCTGTGGGGCTGATATAAGAAAATGTTGGCGCATTTGCGCGGGCAGGAATAATTATTGCGACATGGCGCATGCGGTCGACTTGCACCGGATTTGCGGAATCGTTGCGCGTACGGGCGCATACACATTCTTAAATATGAAACAGACATTGGGCACTTGCTCATTGTAATGCTGATCATGTTAATGAGCTTTTCCTTATCACATGGAGAATATTGCTTCCACTTTTATTCCTTTCATTCATTTCTTTTTGAAACAACTCAATATTCATTCTAGAGATCTTCCTCCTATCAACAACTGTGCAGATGTTTACTGGACTTGTAATTATGCATTTTATGGTGATAGTCTAAAATCATTGGTGGAGCCAAAACTTCCATGAAAACATCTTCTCAGCACATGTCTGTGTATTGTGCATTCTGGACAATTCTTTCCCCATACACTGTGCAATCTGATTGGATGACATTTATATCCACTCATTTCTCTGAGAAATTAATTTCCCCATACACTGTACAATCAGATTGCACAGTGTATGGGGAAAGAATTGTCCAGAATGCACAATACACAGACATATGTTGAGAAGATGTTTTCATGGAAGTTTTGGCTCCACCAATGATTATAGACTATCACCATAAAATGCACAATAACAAGTCCAGTAAACATCTGCACAGTTGTTGATAGGAGGAAGATCTGTAGAATGATTATTGAGTTGTTTCAAAAAGAAATGAATGAAAGGAATAAAAGTGGAAGCAATATTCTCCATGTGATAAGGAAAAGCTCATTAACATGATCAGCATTACAATGAGCACAAGCTCAATGTATAAGCAGTTGTGCACTCTGGAGAACGCAGATGCGCCCATGTGCAACACACATATTTAACAAGCTAAAGCGTGTGCGCCCTGTCAGGCGAGCATAGAATGGTGTGCTTTGTCAATGCACATGTGCAGTTGAGTAAGCTGAAAGAAGGGTGTAAAAAGGCTTGATTAGTTGTAAGACAGATCTACATGTTCTGCACAGAATTTGTGCATTTAAACAATATTATATACATACTTTTTAGCCTGGTAACAGAAGGTGGTAAACTAGTAAAGTTATCTACAGTATTCAGACAAAAATGTTGAAGATTACATTGGCTACGCTTGCTAATGGTAGGCGCGAAAGATTGCGCAAGTGCGCAACAGCGCTTCCTATGTAAATATGGTTTGGTGCATATAAGTGCACCAGAATTTTTGATAAATGTTTTGAGCCCCGTTTTTTGTGCAATTGCTCCGATTTCTCCACTGCACCACAAGCGCAGGTCTTTAGTAAATCACCCCCTGTGTGTAGTGCAGCACAGTGGAGATCACTGAAACGGGGACAATTATAAGTATTGGACCAGGTGGGCAGCCTTTAGTGGCAGCAGGGGCATGCCAAAACTCATATCAAAGGTACACTTGTACTTTAAAGTAAACTAAACTTTTAAAATAAGGTAGATATATATACACTCAACAGCCACTTTATTAGGTACTGTTGCCGACCATTTCCATCCCTTTATGACTACAGTGTACCCATCTTCTGAGCAGGATAATGCACCATGTCACAAGACTCAAATCATCTAACCACTGGTTTCTTGAATATGACAATGAGCTCACTGTACTCCAATGGCCTCCACAGTCATCAGATCTCAATCCAATAGAGCACCTTTGGGATGTGGTGGAACGGGAGATTTGCATCATGGATGTGCAGCCAACAAATCCAAAGCAACTGCGTGATGCTATCATGTCAATATGGAGCAAAATTTCTAAGGAATGTTCCCAACACCTTGTTGAATCTATTAATACAAATAATTAATGCAGTTCTGAGGGCAAAACTGGGTCCAACCCAGTACTAGCAAGGTGTACCTAAAAAAGTGGCCGGTGAGTGTGTATATATATATATATATATATATATATATATATATATATATATAGAGAGAGAGAGAGAGATGCGTAGAAGAGATAAAACGCACTTAGCTGGGAGTAGTACAACAAACACCCCTTTTTTAGACCTTTGTAGACTTATACCTTGTACACACGGTCAGATTTTCCATCGGGATAAACTCTGACGTATTTTTCCGAAGGAATTCCATTCAAGCTGTCTTGCATACACACTGTCACACCAAATTATAACCGTCAAGAACGCGGTGATGTACAACACTACGATGAGCCGAGAAAAATTAAGTTCAATGCTTCTGAGCATGCGTCGACTTGATTCTGAGCATGCGTGTTTTTTTCTCCGTCGGAGTTCCACACAGACGAACGGAATTTCCAACACGTTCTGTAGTGCAAATCTGCAAAATGCAAAAAGCACTAAAACTGCATAGGTGTGAATCCAGCCTTACCCCTAACATGTTGGTAGTTTGGGAAAGCAGCTAAAAGTATGTGCATCTTTCTCATGCTGTGCAAAACATTGCTTCTCTTGTTTGTTCTTTATTTTGTTTTTTTTAGCTGGGCAATTCAGATCTCAGACCGCGTACACACGACCGGTTTTCTCGGCAAGAAACGACAAGAAAACTGGCGGGAGAGCTTTCTTGCCGAGAAAACCGGCTGTGTGTACGAGGCTTTCAGTTTTCTCGTCAAGAAAAAAGAAGACCTGCGGGCTTTTTTCTCGTCGAGAATCTCGTCGGCCTGTTTCTCGACGAGAAACCCGAGCGTGTGTACACTTACCTGTCGCCGTGGAAACCCGTGCATGCTCGAAATGACTTTGACTTCCTAGACATAGGCATAGGGTGTAGCAAGATGGCGGCGACGGCATCGAATGTGACGAGCGCACGCTCGTCGTAGTCGATGACATCACCGCGTTCGTGCCATTCAAAAGAACGGCGGTTCTTTTGAATCGTACGTGTGTACACTCGGCCGGGACAAGTTTCTTGTCAAGATTCTCGTCAGGAAAAACAAAAATTTTTTCTTGACGAGAATCTCGGCCGTGTGTACGAGGCTTAAGACTTGCTTTTATATCATTTGCATTCTATCATTCCTTCTAGATACAGCAATACAATTGCATATAATACTAAAGAGTTGATTCTAACCTTTATATCTAGAAAACATCTTTTATTTTCCCTCTACATCAGGATTGTCAAATTGGGTCTTTTTGGAGCTGCATGTTTACTTCCTTGAAACCCTCAACCAGCGTAAAGCCTCGTACACACGGCCGGTGTTCTCGGCAAGAAAACTGCTGGGAGAGCTTTTTGCAGAGAAAACTGGTCGTGTGTATGGTTTCTCGTCGGGAAAACTGCCGGGAATCTCAACGAGAAAAATAAAGAACCTGCTCTCTATTTTCACATCAGGATTCTCGTTGGCCTGTTTCCCCACGAGAAAAACGTGTGTGTGTGTGTGTATGCTTACCTGTCTCCAGGTAAACCCGCGCATGCTCGAAAAGACTTTGACACATGCGCTGTAGCATACAAGGGTAGTGTAGGGTGTAGCAAGATGGCGGCGATGGCATCGAATGTGACGAGCGCATGCTCGTCGTAGTCGATGACCTCACCGCGTTTTTGCCATTCAAAAGAACGGCGGTTCTTTTGAATGTGCGTGTGTACACAGGGCTTGGCAAGACAAGCTTGCCAGGAATCCCGTCGAGAAAAACTAAGTTTTTTTTTCGACGGGATTCTCGTCCGTGTGTACGAGGCTTGAGAATCTTAACCCCTTTGCACCTAAGGGTAAAACAAATCTTAATGCCTAAAGCTGAATTTTGCAATTTTGACATGTGGTAGTAAAATTGTACATATCATCACAGCTACTTTGTGCATCCAGGTGGATTATACCTTGTTTTTTTTCAGGACAAATTGGGCTTGTATGTGGTAGTAAATAGTTATGAATATCTCCTGATGTTTTTTTTTTTATCAAAGGAATCCTGGCCCAAAATAGTAAAAAAATAAAATTATTTAAAAATGTAGCTGTATATTTCTTGTTACTACAATAGTCTACCACCGAAGAACAACCCAAATGAAATTCTCCTGCTCCTAATGATTGCAATGATACCACATATGTGTGTGTTATTTGTTTGTACCCCCTTGTACAGCCCAGAAGCAATAGTGCGCATTTTGCTTTTTTTATGTCCTACCTAAAACCAGTGATGTAAGTAACTGAGTTAAAATAAACTGAGTTACGTAACGCAGTTACTTTAGAGGGTAACGAGTAATCTAACTGATTACTCTTCCCCTCATGGTAACGCAATTACCATTACTTGGGCGGCGTTACCCCAATTACATCTACCGCCACTAGATGGCAGTAGTGTAATTCCTCCTCTCCTCTATGACCGGGTCTCTCTCATGTCACGGCACTGACGGCAGTCACGCTGCTCCCTGTGGCCCCTCCTCTCTTCTCGTCTATCCCCATTTGCTTGTGACATCATCTGGGATGGATGAGAAGAGAGGAGGGGCCGCCGGGGAGTAGCGTGACTGCCGTCAGTGCCGTGACATGAGAGAGAACTTATTACACACGCTTCCTGTGCTACTCTGCATGGCTGGTAAACAATGTGCTATGTGCCCTGCCCTGATGTGCTATGTGCCCCGCCCTGATGTGCTATGTGCCCCGCCCTGATGTGCTATGTGCCCCATGTCCTGATGTGCTCTCATGTGCTATGTGCCCTTGTGCCCCATGCCCTGATGTGCCCTGATCTGCTATGTGCCCCATGCCCTGATGTGCTATGTGCTATCATGTGCCCTGATGTGCTATGTGCCCTGATGTGCTATGTGCCCTGATGTGCTATGTGCCCCATGCCCTGATGTGCTATGTGCCCTCCAAAAAAAGTCCGTTACTTTGCTGGGTAACTAATTACTTTTTCAATGTAGTAACTGAGTTACTAACGCAATTACTTTTTGGGAGAAGTAATTTGTAACTGTAGCTAATTACTTTTTTAAAGTAAGATAACCAACACTGCCTAAAACACACTGACATTAACTGACACTGATGCTTATTAAAAAAACAAATCTTGTCTAAAATATACTGACCCTGACCTTTGACTCAAACACTAACCCTGGCACTGACCTAGATAAAACCTTGATCTAGGTATTTATTTTAATTTTAAATTTTATTATTTATTTATATTTTTTTACAAACACTTTTTTTTTTCTGCAAGGAACCAGAAAGATACATAGGGGATGATTTACTAGAGACAAATCCACTGTGCACTACTAGTGCACTTGGAAGTGTAGTCGCTATAGATCTGAGGGGAAGATCTGAAATGAAGGGAATCTCTACTGATTTCTATCATCCAATCATATGCAAGCTAAAATGCTGTTTTTTTTATTTTCCTGGCATGTCCCCCTCAGATCTACAGCGACTGCACTTCCACTGCACTTGGAGAGCACAAGTGGATTTGCCTTTAGTAAATAAAACTCCTTCGTCTCCATTCACAAAAAGAAAAAAACACAGGGGCGGGCTTCACACTGACTTATCACTGTGGTAGCCAATCAGAGGTTATCACAGTGATCAGGTGATCCGGGTCCCGATCATTAGTACGAGGCTCTTTGTAAAACCCTGGTCTCTGTGCTGGGAGTACAAAGGGAGAAACGCATATATGCAGTCCCACGTAAAAAAGCCCAGTGCAGTGAGTCCACATATATGTGTTACGTTGGCTTGAAGGGGTTAATAGTGGCTCCAGTTTGTAATTTAAAGATATACTCCAGCAAACGACTAAATACACAGTCCACTATTTCACCTGCAAAAAGATTAGGATTTCTGTTCATCTAGTCCTAAAGCACGATCTTCTGATCTGGTGGGGACCTCCACTCTTGGCATCTCGGTGCTGGCCTGTTTCATGCTGTCAACGAAAATTCAAAAGCAGGTGCTGAGTTTCCACACTGTTATTGAACTGTGATTCTAGAACTTTTAGTAGACAAGGCGCCAAAAGTAAGGGCACAACAAATAAATTCACAGAATTAGAAATCTCACAGCTATACAACTATTAAAGAAAACACTGCATTGGAGATTTAGGCAATGAAGGACCATGCTTGCTAAAAAAATAAAAATATAAAAAAAATACTTTCCATAAAACCAAAGTTCCAAAATGGGGGGCAATCATATATGGTTACAAATTCCTACTGCTGTATAGTGCAGTATCTGCAAGGACTAACCTCATTTTTTTTTCAACTACTCCATCATAAATACTATGAAGCTCGATTTTGCCAGATATATTAAGGTGATATTCAAAGCTTCTTGCACATTTCCACATGCCTTGGTTTCTTCTCACATCTATTACAGTCACATATTTGAAATGCAATATAGCAATATACAGTATGTTTTTTTTATAATATTAAAGTGGAGTTCCAGCCAAAAATGGAACTTCCACTTTTTGGAATCCCCCCCCCCCTCCGGTGTCACATTTGGCACCTTTCAGGGGGAGGAGGGAGC
This sequence comes from Rana muscosa, assembly GCA_029206835.1. Classification (NCBI taxonomy): domain Eukaryota; kingdom Metazoa; phylum Chordata; class Amphibia; order Anura; family Ranidae; genus Rana; species Rana muscosa. The sequence goes on from CM055118.1 coordinate 113,003,175, forward strand.
AGATACAGGTATTTGCTCCCACTTCCTGGCATAGATCACTGCAGTGATCGCGGTGACCTACGCCACTTCCTGCGCCTACACTGTCCTCCCCTGCTGTCTTCTGGGAGACACGCAGGTCCCAGAAGACAGCAAAGACCAGTAAGGACGCGCAGCGCGACTCACGCATGTGCAGTAGGGAACCAGGCAGTGAAGCCGTAAAGCTTTACTGCCTGATTCCCTCACCGAGGATGGCGGCGGCAGCAGCTGAGAGCCGAGCGACTGATCAGCTTCGGCTGCCGACATCGCGGGTGCCCTGGACAGGTATGTGTCCATTTATTAAAAGTCAGCAGCTGCAGTATTTGTAGCTGCTGGCTCTTAATACATTTTTTTTAGGCGGACCTCCGCTTTAAGGTTGTGCATGTATATGCATAAAAATGTTTATACTGTGTTCTGAATAAAATCAAAGTTTAACTATGGACAAAAAATTACATATACGATTCAGTCTATCAGGACTGTTTTTGTTTTTCTGAGTCCCCCTGTGACAAAAAAGTTATAGCCTGTTGATCTTGCATTTAGATTACCGTATTTATCGCACAAGCGTATAACACGCACCCTAACTTTAAGAGGGATGTTTCAGATAAAAAACTTAATACAGCCCCCTGCGTATAACACGCAGGCACAGTTTACCCTCTATTTTCAGGGTAAAAAAAGTGAGTGTTATACGCCAATAAATACAGTATTTTCCACTTTTTGGATTTGAGTGACAAAACAGTCCATCCTGCAGTGAAATTGCATAGCAGTGGTGTCTATGGACAGGATAGTCCTAAATGGACTTTCACACTGAGGCATTGCGCCGTCGGTGGTAAAGCGCCGCTATTTTTAGTGGCGATTTACCGTAGTTTTTGCGGCGCTATTCGGCCGCTAGCGGGGTGCTTTTAACCCCCACTAGTGGCCGAAAAAAGGTTAAAACCGCTCCTACAGCACCTCAAAAATGCAGCTAGCAGGACTTTTTTGAGCGTCCTGCCAGCGCACCGCTCCTCAGTGTGAAAGTAGCCTTAAGTGTAAGTTCACCTTTACAGAAAATCTGTAAGGTAAAGTTACGCTGGACCCCCTCCCGGTCATGCTGTACCTGAGTCCCGTGATCACCCGCTGTGAGACGCTGGGTCGCCGCTTTACCGGTCTAGTGATTTGAGATCCCTGTGGCTTTGTCTCTTCTTCTGCAGCGCTGACAGGACAGGCTATGCAGGTTCTGATTGGTCGGTGACATCCATTTAGAATGCCTCCTATATGTACCTTTAAGAGGTACGTTCAGGAGATTAAGCCGCAGGGATTTCAAATCCCCGGACCTGTGAAGCGGCAATCCGATGTCTTACAGTGGGCGATCATGGAACTTCTGTATAGTGGGACCGGGGGGGGGGGGGGATGGGGAGGGGATCCAGTGTAAGTTCACCTTACAGATTTTCTGTAAAGGTGAACTTACCTTTTAACTAAGAAACAAATACAATACAATGAAGCCCAACTCCAGTCAATACTTTTTAAGGGGTTACAATGACAGTTAATTTTTTTTCTTTTGGAGGACAGGTTTACACCATATGAATAAAAATATGACTATTGTAAGCACCCCTGGCAGTTGTAAATGGTTTCTCTCGACTCTTGTAACTGAACTTTTGCTGGACAACTTGGCCTGTTAAAAGAATTTAAAAAAATAAGGGTTTTTTACTTGCTTGATCACAAGGTGAAAAAATGATGTTACGTGGGAGGCTTACAAAATCATTATCTGCAGTGGTAATGTTCCTGACAAACTGCATCATAAGTGCGACCCGGAGAAAAGAGAATGGACACAGGATCGGCATGACTTAAGGGAGGAACAGGTCAGAGAAGGGTTAAAACTATGGTGGTTTAGTGGGGAAGGGGCATAGTTCTTACCTGATTGGAGGCTGAAGGTTGGATGGGCAGTCTGGTTCTTGCAAGGGATGCTCGCTCCTACCCTGTATTCTGGGTTCCAGGTTTATTCGGGGTTGTGGGGCAATATTTTGTGGTTACAAATTTATATCCAATAAAAAAAATTAACATTTGTCACAGCAACTTGGCTAGTTGGGGGGTCAGTGTTTAACTATATTGCTATAAAAATTGGGGGGGCCCAGCTAGGGTATGGCGCTTATACTTGCAGTGGTTCTCCCGGGAGGTAGTTAACCAGGGGGAAAATGTAAAAATGTGTGAGTCTGTAACGTCTTCGAGCCGGTTGGGGCACGGCTGAGGACATGGGCGATTATGGTTATAAAGTATGGTTTATTATGGTTATAAAAGACCCTCAAAGACCCCCTCCTGGTTGCATTGTTGAATTTGCATTGTTGAAATCGTTTTAATGGATGTTATTTATTCATCTGTTAATAAATAGATTTCTGTAGTTGTTTAAACCCATGTCACACAGTCCGTGTCATTATTGAAAAAGGTTGAAGGACAGAGGTTGACGAATCCTTTAGAGCCGGTTCACACAGGGGCGTCTTTGGATCCGACTCCAAATCGCCCCAGGTCGCCCCTAGTCGCCTCAGGTCGCGCTGGCTGAAGAAATCAATGTAAGTTAATGGAGCCGTCCTTATGCACACTACTGCAGTCGCTCCGACTTCAAAAAAGGTCCCTGTACTACTTCAATCCGACTCCTAGGCGACCTGTAACCATTCATTTTAATAGGAGTCGCCTCTCACTGTCTTAATAGGAGCAACTCTCCAGGAAGAAAACATACATTTATCAGGCAAACCTCTCCCTCCCCCCTCCCTCCCAGAGCTGATTCTTGTTTGATTGGCCACTGGAATGTCTCCTGTCCTGCAGGCAACTTGGAGTTGCCTTGTAAGTAGCTCCAGGTCGCGCTGTGATTCATTCTCAAGTTGTGTCAGAGTTGCCTCATAAAATCGCGCTGGAAGTCCTGTTGCCCCAGTGTGAACCGGCTCTGAATCAAGTATGTAATTTCTAATTTTACTCACAGTTACACTTTAACATTCGGGGGCTGATTTACGAAACGTTTGCGCCATGAGTATTGGCGCATCTGCGTGCGCAATGGCTGTTTTGGTATTTACAAAACATTAGCGCCGGTAGTGCAGCCCTATTTCCCATTTACTATAGTGTTGTCGGCGGACGGGAGGAGGCGCTCAGTGCGCTACTATGGACCTGGCGCACGGCATGTTAAACACTAAATATAAAGAAGCTGGAAGTGAGAATATAATGGGGGTGATGTGGGGTGATGTGAGGAAGTGTAGTGACACCTGTCCAAATAACTAACATGGCCAAAATTGAGTGATAAAGTAACTTTTTCAAAACTAGCCCGCTGCGCCTGCAAGTACGATTCGAGCTGCGGGAGGTTTTTTTGAGCTCAGCGCGGGAATTTCAATGGTTCAAACGCGCCAAGACACTGCGCCGGCAAAATCTTAGTAAATGTCAAGTCACGTAAACCAATTTGCATAAGTTGAACAGGCGCAGCTCTGAACTTCCCAGTGCGCCAGCAAAATGTCATTTCTAAAGGAAAAAAAAAGGCATTTAAAAGCAGCCGCGGCTATAATGAATTGTCGGCTTCCGGCAATATAGAGAAAAGTCATTGAAAGTCTTTGATAAAAACAAAAAAAAAAGTGTGGGGGTCCCCCCAAATTCAACTACCAGGCCCTTGAGGTCTGGAATGGATATTAAGGGGAACCCCGCTGCAATTTTTTTTTTTAAAATGACGCGGGGTTCCCCCCAAATATCCATACCAGGCCCTTTAGATCTGGCATGGATTTTAAGGGGAACTCCACCCCAAATAAAAAAAAAATAGCGTGGAGTCCCCCCAAAAATCCATACCAGACCCTTATCCGAGCACATAATCTGGCCGGCCGCAGGGGAAGAGGGGGGGACGAGAGAGCGCCCCCCCTCCCTCCTGAACCGTACCAGGCCACATGCCCTCAACATGGGGACAAGGGCCTCATCCCCACAACCCTTGCACGGTGGTTGTGGGGGTCTGCGGGCGGGGGGCTTATCGGAATCTGGAAGACCCCCCCGTGTGAAATGGTAATGGGGTACATTGTACCCCTACCATTTCACAAAGAAAGTGTAAAAAATGAAAAAAATGACAAGAGCCGGTTTTTGACAATTCCTTTATTAATGTCTTCTCTTTTCTTCCATCTTCTTCCTTCTTCTTCTTCTTCTTCTTCCATCTTCTTCTTTTTTCCATTCGGGTTTCTTCCTCTTCCTCTTCCTCTTCCTCTTCCTCTTCCTCTTCCTCTTCCTCTTCCTCTTCCTCTTCCTCTTCATCTTCATCTTCATCTTTATCTTTATCTTTATCTTTATCTTCCTTCTTCCTTCGGTCTTCTCGTCCGCATCTTGCTCCGGCGTCTTCCCTACTTCTTTCTTCTCCGGCCGCTCCGTTTGAATTGGAGGTTCCCGCTGTGCGACTTTCAGGGGGGCGGGGTCACCGGGTGTAAGCGGACCCAGAGGGGAACTGAAGAACTGAAGCGTCGCACAGCGGGAACCTCCAATTCAAACGGAGCGGCCGAAGAAGAAAGAAGAATGGAAGACGCCGGAGCAAGATGCGGACGAGAACACCGAAGGAAGATGAAGATGAAGATAAAGAGGAAGATGAAGATAAAGAACAAGATGGAGGAAGAAACCCGAATGGAGAAAAGAAGAAGATGGAAGAAGATGGAAGAAGATGGAAGAAGAAGATGGAAGAAGTTGGAAGAAAATAAAAGACATTAATAAAGGAATTGTCAAAAACCGGCTCTTGTCATTTTTTACATTTTTTACACTTTCTTTGTGAAATGGTAGGGGTAGATTTGTACCCCATTACCATTTCACACAGGGGGGCGGGATCTGGGGGTCCCCTTTGTTAAAGGGGTCTTCCAGATTCCGATAAGCCCCCCGCCCGCAGACCCCCACAACCACCGGGCAAGGGTTGTGGGGATGAGGCCCTTGTCCCCATCAACATGGGGACATCCTCCCCATGTTGAGGGCATGTGGCCTGGTACGGTCCAAGAGGGAGGGGGGGCCGCTCTCTCGTCCCCCCCTTTTCCCCTGCGTCCGGCCAGGTTATGTGTTTGGATAAGGGTCTGGTGTGGATTTTTGGGGGGACTCCACGCCATTTTTTTTTAAATTTGGGGTGGAGTTCCCCTTAAAATCCATGCCAGATCTGAAGGGCCTAGTATGGATATTTGGGGGGAACCCCACGTCATTTTAAAAAAAAAATTGCAGCGGGGTTCCCCTTAATATCCATTCCAGACCTGAAGGGCCTGGTAATGGAATTTGGGGGAACCCCACGCTTTTGTTTTTTGTGTAATCAAAGACTTTCAATGACTTGTATCTGTATTAACGGGAACCAGCAATTCATTACAGACACAAGGACTTTTAAATGACTATTATTTTACTTTAGAAATGTAATTTTGCTCTCCAACTGTTATAAACATGGAAAACATGCGCTACTTTACAGGCATACTATAGACACCCCCCGGTATGATATTTAGGGCCAGTTCACACCGGATGCAGTGCAGTGCGTTTTTTTGATGCATGAAAAACGCAAAGAAAGTTGATCACATTAATGCCAATGGCATAGTTCACACCACTGCAGTCTGTTCCAGTGCGTTTCAGAAAGCAAAAAAAAAATTGGTCATGCTGCATTTTTTAGGTACAAAACTTTACTCGACCCCAGTAAAACACATCAAAAACGCAACGGAACGTACCAAAAATGCACTGGAATGCACCGGAACGCACCTAAATGCACCAAATACGCACTGCAACACACTTGTCCTAAGTGAAAAGAGGGGGGAAAAAACACTGGACTGCATCAAAAACGCATCAAAAATGCACTGGAATGTGTCAAAAACGCTCATGCAGAAAAGCACCTGGAACACACCCAGACTGCGTTTCTATAGTGTGAACTAGGGCCAGTTCACACCATAGAAACGCAATCCGGACGCGTTCCAGGTGCTTTTCTGCATGCACGTTTTTCATGCGTTCCAGTGCATTTTTGGTACGTTTTTGATGCAGTCCAGTGCTTTTTTTCACCCCTCTTTTTTATTAACCATAAATAAGGACAAGTGTGTTCCAGTGCGTTTTTGGTGCATTTAGGTGTGTTCCGGTGCGTTCCATTGCGTTTATGATGCGTTTTGCTGCGTTCCAGTACAGTCCAGTGCAGGTAAAATGCAGCATGTTCTACTTTTTTGGGGGAACTGGAACGCACTGGAACAAACACTGCCATTTAGAACCATATAACCAACTTTCCATGCATTTTGGATGCATAAAAAACGCAATGCACTGCATGTGGTGTGAAATGGCCCTTAAGCAATTTGGCATATTTAAAGGCACTTCTCTTTGTTTTGTTTTTGGTGTTTTCCAAATTGGTGGCATTGATATATGTCCCTTAGGGTGGGACCTGGGCCCCCATTTTAAGGCCAATAACTAGAAGATAAGCCAGCCAAGTGGGGACTAGCAAAATTAACAAGTCAGTTCCCATAGACTGCAATGGTATTTGTTGGTGGGGAGGGGTGATTGTCCCATCTCTAATTTTGTAGCATGCTGGATGATGTGCTTAATTTTGGACAGGGGGGGGGTTATTTTTTGCTAGCTGCATTGGTGTTGTTCTGCACATGCCCAGCCAGTTAGTTTTTTTTTTTTTTGGGTGCTTTTTGTGTGTGAACAGCACCTGGATATTTCTGGGCATGCTCACTCAGAGTGTTTTTATGGGTTAGTAATTGAAGGAAATCCTTAACAGGTGTACCCACTTTGAATTTCAGTCTCTACATTGGGAGAACTTGCATTTTGGGTGTTTCATGGACTGTGCATGTGTTTTCAATTGCCTCATTAGCACACAAACATATGTTATATAAGGCCCCTTTCACACTGAGGCGCTTTGCAGGCGCTATTGCGCTCTAAATAGCGCCTGCAATGCGCCCCAAAAAAGCCTCTCAATACTATCCAATGTGAAAGCCCGAGGGCTTTCACACTGGAGCGTTGCGCTTGCAGGAGGCTCCAAAAACTCCTGCAAGCCGCATCTTTGAGGCGCAATAGGAGCGCTAAAAATAGCGCTCCTATAGCGCCCCTGCCCATTGAAATCAATGGGGTAGTGCCTCTAATACGCCCGCAAAATGCCTCAAAGAGGCGTTATTGCAGGCGTTTTTAACCCTTTTTCGGCCGCTAGCGGGGGTTAAACTACGCCCGCTAGCGCCCGCAAATCGCGGCCAAAAAAACGGTATAGCGGCGCTAAAATCAGCGCCGCTATACCGCCAGCGCATCCAGCGCCTCAGTGTGAAAGTAGCCTAAAGCTCAGAGGCCTGAGAAGAGGCAAGTGTGTGTGCGTGTGTGTGTGGGGGGGCCAAAATGTACATGTTGGTGTCCTTATCGAGTTTGTAACACATGTATTTTATTTGTTATGTCTTTGCAAAACAGGTGATTGGTTAAATTTTGTGGATTGTATTTTTTTTGTGTGGGGAAAATGTTCCCCTGAAATAATTCTGATGTTGTTAATGTGTGTTGTTTGTTCACTTTGATTTAATTGTCTGTGCTGCATTTTTTTTGGCCAAAAATTTCTCAAGATGTTGAGTCTGTAACTGTTTCAAATTGACTATGTTTTTTATTTTGCCTTCCCTTTTGTTTTGTTGACCAATAAAATTTGATGCAAAGTTTTGATGTTTGTTTTGTATTTTCTTTGCAACAAATGTGACAGCTGATTGGCATGTCAAAACAAAACAGGTGTAATTTGTCTACCCTGGTGCCTTCATGCTAGCATATGCATGTATTGTATTGTGTGCTGCCATGGAGAGTCACCAGGAAATGAAAAATACAGAGCGGTAAGTATTCAATTTTCCTTTTTTACTGCAGTGGTTCTCAGCCTCAGTCCTCAAGTACCCCCAACAGGACATGTTTTGTGAATTTATCTTATCGAGAATTGCTGTCCAAAAATCAAAACCATTGACTGTGATTTAAAGCACATGTGCAAGATGAAGGAAAACCTGCAAACATGGCCTGTTGGGGGTACTTGAGAAGCACTGATTTAGAGCACTGCACTTAAAAATAGCTCAAGGCCATACAATTCTAATTGTGGGCATTTTGAGGGAAACAAAGTAAGTGTTAGAACCCCTGCGTGTGTGTGTTTTTTTTGGTAGTTTGGCCTTTGTGTCTCCTTTTCTTAAAATTGGCTTCACTTCCTGTCACACAGCTAAACAGGAAGTGAAGGTAAAACCCTACCAATGTCTTTTCTTGGGGACACACAGATCAATCTAACTAGTGTCCCCATTAAGCAAATTGCACTCTAGCACTTTGTTGTGTACACCCCAAATCATTGTATAGTTTGGGGTTTAACCACTTAAGCCCCGGACCATTTGGTAGCTAAAGGACCAGAGGTGAATTCAGAATTTTGCACTGCGCTGCTTTAACTGTAAATTTTGTGGACATGCAATGTTGTACCCAAACGAAATTTGCGTCCTTTTCTTCCCACAAATAGAGCTTTCTTTTAATGGTATTTGATTGCCTCTGCGATTTTTATTTTTTGCGATATAAATGGAAAAAGACCGAAAATTTTGAAAAAAAATGATATTTTCTACTTTTTGTTATAAGAAAAATCGAATAAACTCAATTGTAGTCATACATTTAGGCCAAAATGTATTCAGCCACATGTTTTTAGTAAAAAAAATGTCAATAAGCGTATATTTATTGGTTTGCGCAAAAGTTATAGAGTTTACAAACTAGGATACATTTTCTGAAATTTACACAGCTTTAAATTTATGACTGCCTATCTCATTTCTTGAGGTGCTAAAATGACAGGGCAGTACAAACCCCCCCCAAATGACCCCATTTTGGAAAGTAGACACCCCAAGGAAATTGCTGAGAGGCATGTTGAGCCCATTGAATTTTTAATTTTTTTTTGTCTTAAGTGATTGGATAATGACTAAAAAAAAAAAAAAAAAATTACAAAAAGTTGTCACTAAATGATATATTGCTCACACATGCCATGGTTATATGTGGAATTTCACCCCAAAATACATTTTGCTGCTTCTCCTGAGTACGGGGATACCACATGTGTGGGACTTTTTGGGAGCCTAGCCGCGTACGGGACCCCGGAAACCAAGCACTGCCTTCAGGATTTCTAAGGGCGCAAATTTTTGATTTCACTCCTCACTACCTATCACAGTTTCGAAGGCCATAAAATGCCAAAATAGCACAAAACCCCCCCAAATGACCCCATTTTAGAAAGTAGACATCCCAAGGAAATTGCTGAGAGGCCTGTTGAGCCCATTGAATATATTTTTTTTTGTCCCAAGTGATTGAATAATGACAAAAAAAAAATTACAAAAAGTTGTCACTAAATGATATATTGCTCACACATGCCATGGTTATATGTGGAATTACACCCCAAAATACATTTTTCTACTTCTCCTGAGTACGGGGATACCACATGTGTGGGACTTTTTAGGAGCCTAGCAGCGTACGGGACCCCGAAAACCAAGCACCGCCTTCAGGATTTCTAGGCACAAATTTTTGATTTCACTCCTCACTACCTATCACAGTTTTGAAGGCCATAAAATGCCAAAATAGCACAAAACACCCCCAAATGACCCCATTTTGGAATATAGACACCCCAAACTATTTGCTGAGAGGCATGGCGAGTATTTTACAGCTCTCATTTGTTTTTGAAAATGAAGAAAGAAAATATATATATATATTTTTTTTTTTTTTTGTTCAATTTTCAAAACTTTGTGACAAAAAGCGAGATCTGCAAAATACTCACAATACCTCTCAGCAAATAGCTTGGGGTGTCTACTTTCCAAAATGGGGTCATTTGGGGGGGGGGTTTGTGCCATCTGGGCATTCCATGGCCTCCGAAACTGTGATAGGCAGTGAGAAGTGAAATCAAAAATTTACACCCTTAGAAAGCCTGAAGGCGGTGCTTGGTTTTTGGGGTCCCGTACGTGGCTAGGCTCCCAAAAAGTCTCACACATGTGATATCCCCGTACTCAGGAGAAGTAACTTTTTTTTTTTTTGTCGTTTTTCCGCAACTTGTGTCAACATATAAAATATTCCATGGACTCGACATGCCTCTCAGTATATAGCTTGGGGTGTCTACTTTCCAAAATGGGGTCATTTGGGGGGGTTTTGAACTGTTCTGGCATTTTATACACAACACTAGGAAGCTTACATCCACTCTTCTAACCACTTGAAGACAAAGCCCTTTTTGACACTTTTTGTTTCCATGAAAACATTTTTTTTTTTGCAAGAAAATTATGTTGAACCCCCAAACATTATATATATTTTTAAAGCAAAGGCCCTACAGATTAAAATGGTGGGTGTTGCATTTTTTTTTCTACACAGTATTTGCGCAGCGATTTTTCAAACGCATTTTTTGGGTTAAAAAATACACTTTTTTTAATTTTAATGCACTAAAACACACTATATTGCCCAAATGTTTGATGAAATAAAAAAGATGATCTTAGGCCGAGTACATAGATACCAAACACGACATGCTTTAAAATTTCGCACAAACGCGCATTGGCGACAAACTACATACATTTTTAAAAGCCTTTAAAAGCCTTTACAGGTTACCCCAGTAGATTTACAGAGGAGGTCTACTGCTAAAATGACTGCCCTCGATCTGACCTTCGCGGTGATACCTCACATGCATGGTGCAATTGCTGTTTACATATGACGCCAGACCCACGCTTGCGTTCGCCATTGGGCAAGAGCAGGGCAGGACAGGGGTGCTTTTTTTATTTTCTTTTTTTTTTATTATTAATTTTTCTTTTTTCTTTTATTTTTAAATTGTTCCTTCCAAGTATTTTTTTTTTTATCATTTTTATTGTTATCTCAGGGAATGTAAATATCACCTATGATAGCAATAGGTAGTGACAGGTACTCTTTTTTTGAAAAAACTGGGGTCTTCTAGACCCTAGATTTTTCCTCTGCCCTCAAAGCATCTGACCACACCAAGATCGGTGTGATAAAATGCTTTCCCAATTTCCCAATGGCGCTTTTTATATCCGGGGGGGGGGCATTCCCTCCCACTGCTTGTAAAAGCAGTCCAGAGGCTAATTAGCCGCTAGGATTGCTTTTACATGAAAGCCGGCCGCAGGCTGTAAAGAATGATACCAAGATGATACCTAAACCCGCAGGCATCATTCTGGTATAAACATTCAAAGTCCAGCAACATACCAGTACGTTGCTGGTCCTTGTTGGACATGTATTGTAATCTTTTTTTTTCATGCAGCCAGTTGGCTGAACGAAAAAAGAGATTGATCGGTGGGTATGCCCACCATTAGAATACCGCCCTTCATCCACCCACTTCCAATGATGGGCATACACGCACCATTTATATATGCCGAAGCATGGGGGCATCCTCCCGCAAAAAAGTTATGCCGTACACACATGGTCGGACTTTTCCACGGGCAAGCCTCTGTCGGAATTTCGACCGTATGTACGCGGCATTAGGAGCAAAATCGCTCCTCCGCCCCTGCTGCCCCAATGCTTCGGCATATTTGCTTTTTTTTTTTAACTGTGGTGGTGAAATCACCTCCTACAGCACTGGAGTCGCAGGGATCAGGCCTGTCTCTGCGAACGCTGCAGTTATGTGTGTTGTGTTTTGTAAGTGACAGTGATCGATTGATACTGCACTTGGGTGGCCTGGGCTGGACGGAGGGGCAAAACGCAGGTGCCAGCAGGTATCTGGGCTAATCCCGCTAACACTGCGTTTTTGGGAACCCTAAACTGCTGGGGACGCTAGTATAGATCTGATCAGATCAGATATTGATCTGTTCAGATACTATACCACTAAGGGGGGTGTATGCTTCACGCGTGGGTGTTAGCGTTACTGGCACAAACCTGACGCTGCCTGGGGTGTGACGCAGACCCTCTCTGACGCTAAAACCTAATTGATATCACCCGCCGGGCGATCAGGGGGTTAAACCTTTATTGGGTTATATACGGCGGGTGCCCTGACACTATAAAAAGCAAACTAACTAACCAGCGTCACCCGTAACACTTATATGGTGATCACTGGTGAAAGAGTTAACTAGGGGCAATCAGGGGGTTAAAACCTTTATTAGATAATATATGGGGGTACCTGACGCTATAAAACCTGCGGCGAACCTAAAAAAAATTACCAGCTACCGATCTGCATCACCGACACTAAGACAGCGTTTAGAAAAATGATCGCTTAGCGACAGTGGTGATGGGGGTGAAAGGGTTACCTGGGGGCGATCACGGGGGTTAAACCTTTATTAGATAATATATTGGGGTACCTGACGCTATAAAAACATGCGGCGAACCTAAAAAAAATTACTGGCTACCGATCTGCATCACCGACACTAAGACAGCGTTTAGAAAAACGATCGCTTAGCGACAGTGGTGATAGGGGGTGAAAGGGTTACCTGGGGGGCGATCAAGGGGGTTAAACCTTTATTAGATAATATATTGGGGTACCTGACGCTATAAAAACCTGCGGCGAACCTAAAAAAAATTACCAGCTACCGATCTGCATCACCGACACTAAGACAGCGTTTAGAAAAACGATCGCTTAGCGACAGTGGTGATGGGGGTGAAAGGGTTACCTGGGGGGCGATCAAGGGGGTTAAACCTTTATTAGATAATATATTGGGGTACCTGACGCTATAAAAACATGCGGCGAACCTAAAAAAAATTACTGGCTACCGATTTGCATCACCGACACTAAGACAGCGTTTAGAAAAACGATCGCTTAGCGACAGTGGTGATAGGGGGTGAAAGGGTTACCTGGGGGGTGATCAAGGGGGTTAAACCTTTATTAGATAATATATTGGGGTACCTGACGCTATAAAAACCTGCGGCGAACCTAAAAAAAATGACCGGCTACCGATCTGCATCACCGACACTAAGACAGCGTTTAGAAAAACGATCGCTTAGTGACAGTGGTGATAGGGGGTGAAAGGGTTACCTGGGGGGCGATCAAGGGGGTTAAACCTTTATTAGATAATATATTGGGGTACCTGACGCTATAAAAACATGCGGCGAACCTAAAAAAAATTACTGGCTGCCGATCGGCATCACTGACGCTAAGACAGCGATCAGAAAAATGATCGCTTAGCGACAGTGGTGATAGGGGGTGAAAGAGTTATCTTGGGGGTGATCAGGGGGTTAAACCTTTATTAGGGGGGTTAGGGGGCTACACTGGACCTAAGACTAAACTTTGGTGACACTTTTACAGTCACAAATATCACTGATTGCAGTGATCACTAAATAAATGGTCACTGCAATCAGTGACACTGTGACTGGGGGCTGGGGGGGGTGATCTGGGGGGGGCGATTTATGTCCCTATGTGTCCTGGTGTCAGTGTAGTGTTGTGTGTACTGACCTGATGTCTTCTCTTGTACGGCGCTCGGTATATGTGAGCGCCGCACCAGAGATGACATCACTTCCTCCTGCTTCCTCTGTCTGACACAGACAGAGGGGGCATTTCCATTCGCCGGGAGCGATCGCGAGGGGGTGGCCGGAAACGAATGGCTGCCCCCTCATCCCGGAACGCTCCCGGACACTTAGCCACCGCTCACTGTATAGAAGGGGGGTCCGATTGGACCCCCCAACTATACAAAGGCAATCACGTATGCTCTACGTGATTGTGCCTGTTGGTGCCATTCTGCCGACGTATATATACAGTGAGCGGTCGTTAAGTGGTTAATAAAGACAAATCCACCCTGCCGTAAAAGTGTAGCTGCTGAAAATCTGAGGGAAAGTACTGGTGATTGGATGTTACAATCATGTAAAAGCAAAGACGGTGGTTTTTTTTTTTGCTTGCATGTCCCCCTCAGATATACAGCAAGTGCAGTTGTAGTGCAAAGTAGATTTGCCTTTAGTAAATAAACCCCAAAGTCCAAACTACCTAATAATTTGTGGTGTACCCCGCAATATGCTGGAGTGCAATGTGCATAATGGGGAAAGTATTTAGACTGACCTGTGTGTCCCCAAGGAAAGACATTATTAGGGATTTTCCCTCACTTCCTGTGTGGCTATGTGACAGGAAGTGAATTATTTGGAAGGATAAACTGGCCAAATTATTTAGTTTAACTTTTCAAAGACACATTCCTAAGTTGAATTGTGATGCATGTCAATGGCCCATTTAGACCCTCTTTAATCACTTGAGATCAGTGCTATAACTGATCGACGGCCATAGCATGGTCCTCAATTGCCGGGAGTCCGTCAATAGTCCGTCAATAAACGTCCTCCCCTTTGTGCGCGCGCGCTGTGGTCACTGAGTCACTGAGACTCGGGTGATGACAGATCCGAGTAAGGGGCCGATCCCTGCCCTTTACCATGTGATCAGCTGTCAGCAAATGACAGCTGATCACGTGATGTAAACAAAAGCTGGGTAATGGTTTTTGTTTTCTCCTTGTGCTGACAGCGTGAGCATAAAAAAAGGCAATCACCGGCTTATGTGCAAGGGACATGGGGCCCGAAGAGGAAGAGGCAATCCTGCGTCATCTGTGACAATTAGTAGCTCCTGCCAGTGCCACCTATCAATGCCCACCACTGGTGCCAATCAGTGGCACCTAGCAGTGCTCCCTATCAGTGCCCATCACTGCCAACTATCATTGCCACCTAGCAGTGCCACTTCTCACTGCCCACCAGTGCCAACTAGCAGTGCCCACCCTTGCCACCGGTGCCCATCAGTGCAGTCTCATCAGTGTACATCAATGAAGAAGAAAAATTACCTTTTTTAAAAATATTAACCAGTTTCCTACCGCCCACCGTCAAATGACATCCTTGGCTTTGTGCGGTGACATCTGAATGATGCCTGCAGTTGCAGGCATCATTCAGATATCATTCTTTTCAGCCGGCGATTCTGTGCACAATAAAAACGATCATAGTGGCAGTTCCGCCGCTTGATCGTTCTTATAGGCGGCGGGAGGGGACATTCCCCCCCCCTCTTGCCGCCATCCGGTGCTTCTCCGGGCTCTCCCGTGCCATCTTGGGCTCGGAGAACGATTTGGAGATGACTGGTGACCATCGGAGGCCCGGGCGCGACGTTATGACATCACGCCGTGTTCCTGTATGTTAACCAAGCCGTGATCTCGGCTGTCAGCATGAGATTGGTGATTTTTTTTGACCAATATCATGCTTTCCAGCCTGGAGGAGAGATGTGGGGTCTTATTGACCCCGCATCTCTCCATAAAGAGGACCTGTCACACACATTCCTATTACAAGGGATGTTTACATTCCTTGTAATAGGAATAAAAGTGATCCAAAAAAAAAAAAAGTTAAAAAAAGAGTAAGAAATACAAAAAAGTAAAAAAACAAAATAAAAAAATAAGCAAAAATAAGAAAAAACGCCCATGTCCCCGGTAGCTCGCGCTCAGAAGCGAACACGCACGTAAGTCCCGCCCACATATGTAAACGCCGTTCAAACCACACATGTGAATTATTGCTGCATGCGTTAGAACGAGTGCAACAATTCTAGCACTAGACCTCCTCTGTATTGCCAAAATGGTAACGTGTAAAAAAATTTAAAGCATCGCCTAGGGAGATTTTTTTTTTTTTTTTTTAACAAATTTTTATTGGAGTAATAAAAGACACTTGTACAGGTGAAAAGATAAGTACAATGGTACACAAGTTCAAAAAAAAAAGAAAGAAGAAAAAAAAAAAAAAAAAAACTAGTAAGTAGAAGGGGGGGGGGGAGCTCCATAGACTATAGCGTGCTGTTCATTCCAAAACATGTATGGTCCCGAGAAGAAACAGCCCCGGAGGGCCCTCCGGTATGTAAAGACTGAGCAAAGTCATCAAGAATTACAGCCCCTTAGGGATAGGTTCAACGTATGAGAAGGAAAGTAGGTCCAGAGCCGCTTGATCGGCTGTCGAGAGGGTTGTGGTGATGAAGGATTCCCATCTGTGGTAGAAGTGGGCTCTAGATCTGGGGTCTTTGAAGTCCGTAAGAAGTCTTTCTTTATAAAAGAGGTGGAGGCAGTCCTTTTCGAGTTGGGTGAGAGAAGGGCCTTGGGGAGAGATCCAGTGCCTGAGAATGAGTCTCCTGGCAACAAGCAGACACAGCAGGATCCAGTCTTTAGAGGAGGGGCATTTGGTAGACCCGGAAGGGTTCGAGGCAGCTGGAGACATAGACCAGGGCAGCAACAGAGGGTCCCAATATCCAAATATGAGAAGCAAAGGGTCTTTGGGGATTTTCAACAAAGTGGTTTTGAATATATAAGAAAGGACTTGATCCCAGAATGAGGAGATGAAGGAGCAGGACCAGAAGCGGTGGGAGAGAGAGGGTCTGGGTACCTTGCATAAAGGACAGGAGGTGCCATCTTTATTGGAGTTGGGAGAGAGAAATGGGATGTAAGCCCGGTGTGCTATCTTGAGTTGAGTTTCTCTCCAGATTTCGTTGGGTGTCAGTCGAAAGGTCTTTCGCAAACCAGATAGGATTTTTTCGGTTATGACCGGATCTGGGAAATCCCTAGCCCAGTTAGCAATAGAGGAGGTGGATAAGGACGGGGAAGATTCTTGCAGGAGAGGTTTGTAGATGTCCGAGATTTTATAACGTCCACTGTGTAGTAGACGTTCAGCAAAGCTGTTTTCGAATCTCCGGAGAGTGTCTTTACAAGTGTTAGATAGGAAGCTAATACATTGGTTGTAATGAAATACGTGAGATGGGGGGAGAGAAAATGCCAAGGATATTGAGGAGAAGGGAAGTGGTTTTCCAGTGGTGCCATCGCACAATGAGGAGAAGTTTGACAGACCTTGATTCCGCCAGACCGAAAAGGCTTTATAATGGAGACCAGGGATGAAATTAGGATTACCTTGGATTGGCAGATGCGGAGAGATGAAGGGAGATAGCTTGAGTGTTTTTCTGATTTCTCTCCACGCTATAGCTGTATCCCTGAGCAGGAGATTGTGTTGAAAAGAGGGGGGGACCGTTTTCCATCTGCAGTGCAGAAGGGCCACCTGAGAGTGCGGGTGGGCCATTTCGGATTCCAAGACGTAATTAGAGTATTGGGATGATTGAGCTATCCAATCTAAGCTAGTCCTGAACAGACATGCTAAATTATACAATCTAATATGAGGTAGACCGATGCCCCCGTCACTCCTAGGAAGGTGTAGTTTTTTAGAGGCTATCCGAGGTCTTTTGCCATGCCAGATGAACTGTGAAATTTTGGTGTTAAGGAGTTTGATATCTTTATGCTTCAAAAGTAGAGGAATGGTTTGCAAAGGGTAAAGCAGTCTGGCAAAGCTAACCATTTTGACAAGGTGACACCTCCCTAGGAGCGAGAGGGGAAGATCCATCCAGTTTGACAGTTCTTGATAGAGTTTTGTAAAGAGGGGAGGATAATTGAGATGATAGATGGAGGAGGGTAATTTCCCAATCTGTATACCTAGATAGGTGATGTGTGAAGGTGCAACCTTAAACAGAGAGTGTTGCGTCCAAGGGCGTATGGAGTGTGTCCCGATGGGGAGAATTTCGCTCTTGGAATAATTTATCCGGAGGCCGGAGCACAGTCGAAATTCATCGAAGGTGGTTTTAATGGTTAAAATGTCGTCACTGGGGTTACCCGTGAATATGAGGACGTCGTCAGCGAAAAGTGAAGTGCGAAGTTCTGTTTTGCCTATTTTGATGCCTCGTAAAGGGGCTATCTCGGAAAGGTATCTAGATAAAGGTTCTAAGGCTAAATTGAACAGGAGGGGGGAGAGAGGGCAACCCTGTCTGGTCCCTTTATGGAGGCGGAAATCCTCTGAGAGGATTCTGGCGGCAACAAGTCTGGCGGAGGGCGCTGTATACATGGCATGGATAAGGTGGCAGAAGGGGCCTGAGAATCCCATTTTAGACAAAGTAAGGGAAAGCCAGTCGAAACTTACATTGTCAAAGGCTTTTTCAGTGTCTAACATTATGATGGCATAATCTCCCTTTGGATCTTGTTTGGCTCGTTCAAGGGCCAAGAGAACCTTTCGAATGTTCAGGGTGGCTGTCCGCCCTTTCACGAATCCTGACTGGGCCAGGTGAATGAGGTCCGGGAGGGTGACCGCTAGTCTGGAAGCCACAATCTTCGAGAGAATTTTGACATCCAGGTTGAGTAATGAAATAGGCCTATATGAGCCCGGTTCCAGAGGATCCTTGCCCTTTTTTGAAAGAAGCTTAATGATGGCCTGGTTGCCTGTCGGTAGATAGGGACCGCCCTCCCAGATGTTGGAATAGACCGAGTGGAGCATAGGTGCAGTGACATTTTGGAGGGTCTTGTAAAATTCACTTGTAAATCCGTCTGGGCCGGGGGCTTTAGAGGGGCGGAGAGCATGTATAGTCCCTTCTATTTCAGCGAGGGAGATAGGGGCATTCAGGGATTCTAGATGGGCACTGGATATACTTGGTAGATTCATTTTTTCAAGAAAGGCTTGGGCTATTTTATGGTCAATGGGATCGGGTGCATAAAGGGTTGTGTAATATTCGAGCATGGTTTTATTTATATGAAGTGGCGTAGAATGTGTAGTTCCCGTGCGGTCCCGCAGTGAGGTGATGTGCGTCGGGCGGTAGGCGCCCTTGCAGAGTCTGGATAGCAGTTTGCCTGCTTTATTACCATATTTATGAAGGGAGGCATCCAGATGAGATTTTTTTGTAAGTTCCAGGGTGTCCGCCCAGGTGTCGAAAGCATTTTTAGCCGCAGACCACTCCGCCTTGTTAGCCGGAGAAGTCAAGGTGGCCAGAATGCGTTGTGCGAGGTGGAGTCTGTCGCTGGCCAATTTGAATTTCGAAAGCGCGTTTCTTTTAAAGGAAGAGGCATATGAGATGATCCGACCCCTCATGTAAGCTTTTCCAGCATCCCAGAGAAGGTTCGGGTCCCCTGCATGTGGGGCATTCGCGGAGGAGAACTCCGCCCATGCTTGTTCCATGTATGCGCGAAAATCGGCATTATTGTGGAGGAAGGATGGGAAGCGCCAGATATTAGGGTGGGGGGGAAGATCTAGTTTGTCTAGGGTAAGGAGTATTGGGGCATGGTCTGAAATGGCTATGTCTCCGATCTCTGCATCTGAGACAAGGGGAATGATATTATCGGTCCCAAAAAAATAGTCGATCCTGGTGAGGATCCCGTGAGGATTGGAGTAGAAGGTGAATTCTCTATCCACCGGGTGTGTTAAGCGCCAGATGTCTGTGAGATGGAGGGAGTCCATGGTTGAGGCAAATAGGGTGGGAGTTGGTGTAGCAGGTGCTGGAGTGGATCGTTTTGGGGAGGACCTATCTTCTGGGGGATGCATGAGATCATTAAAATCTCCCCCAACTAGATGAGGTAAGTGAGAAGTGTTGAGGAGCCAAGTGGAGAGCTGAGAGTAAAATGACTTTGTGGGACTATTGGGGGCGTATACATTGGAAATTACTAGTTCTTTTGTGCCAATTTTAACCCTGGAGGAGATGAAGCATCCCTGGTCGTCTGTGTGTGTGGACAGAATAGTGTAAGGGAGGTTTTTGTTGAAAAGAAGGAGGACACCGGCCTTCCGTCCAACTGATTCTGACCCCAAGACCGCTCCAACCCAAAGTCTCTGCATACGACTAAAGTCAGATGCCGAAAGATGGGATTCCTGAATTAGTGCTATGTCTGCTTTTAGCCTTTTGAGATGGCGAAGGATCTTCATTCGCTTGTTAGGAGAACGGAGACCCTTCACATTCCAAGAGATTACCTTAAGATAGTGCGGATGATAGGGTGTAAAAGTGGCGATTTAGTAGCTAAAGGATTATAGGCTGGGATCAAGAGGTATAGTTTATGCACATTAGTGATGTGAGCGTTCGTGTAAGGAGCCCTCGGGTAAGGAATGTATGTCGGAGTGTGAAGTGAGGAGAGGAGTGATGAGGGGGGGTAAAAGATAAGAAAACAAGGTATAACAAAACCACAAATTAAAGTAAACATCTTAAAGAACTTCGCTTTTTTCCGCATGAGTTCGCTGCGCATGGTGGCTCACCAAACATGACCCTTCATCAAAAAAGGAATGTCAGTTATGCTGCCTAAGCGCCCCAGGGACCTCAAAAAAGTGCGAGGGACCCCCGGAATGTAGTCATGGCTGGGAGCCCGAAAAGCCACACAGCGGAGTCAAGTGGGGGGAATTTCAATGCAAATGACCGTATGTAAAGTGCGACCTGTACGTATGCGCGCACGCATTACCATCCTGGTGGGGGGGGAACAAGAGGGAAAGAAAAAAAAAAAGGAGAATGGTTTCAGGCGTATCATACGAAACAATGTAATAAGTAAATAAAATAGACTGGAGCATCACACATATTCAAAGCCTTTGTGTGGAAGATCATACGACCTGTGATGGCGAATAAGGAAGTCCATGGCGGTGTATAGAAGTTCGTCAACGGGAGTATTGGTAACGCTGATCCGGAGCAGAATGCTTGAAGCGTTTTGGAGAGTCCTTGCGAGGGCTTCTCTGTTCCAGGGCTCGGGGGCTGGAATTAGACTTGGAAGGCGTGTGAGGGTTTGCATCACCCCTCAGGGAGCGGAGAAAAGATTCTGCTTCCACCGGATCCTGGAAAGAAAGTTGTTCCCCTTTAGGTGATTTGAGGCAAAGAGTTGCAGGGAATGCCAGGGTAAATTTTATGTGTTGCTTGAAGAGCTCAGAGCATATTGGTTGAAAAGCTTTTCTTTTCTTGGTGACTTCAATCGAGTAGTCTGCAAAAATTAGGATTTTAACCCTGTCTATTTGGAGAGATGGGGACTGCCTGAAGGTCTGTAGAATAAGGGATTTGTCAGCATAATTGAGGTACTTGGCAATAATGGGACGGGGTGTTTTGCGTTCGGAGTTGAAGGACCCCATTCTGTGTGCGCGTTCCACAGTGAACAGGCCTGAGAGGCCCAAGGCCTCAGGGATGCGTTTTGAGCAGAATTCTGCCGTAGCTGCCGAGGGTAGCGACTCGGGGACGCCTACAAATCGCAGGTTACTCCTTCTGGACCTATTTTCCAAATCTTCCAATTTTTGAATGATGTATTGGTTTGTTTTATCTTGCGACTGTTCTGTGGCCTGCGCCTGATAGAGTTCATCTTCGACCTCGGAGATGCGGTGTTCCATCTCATTGAGTCTGGTGGTGTGCTCAGTTATTTGGGCTTTAATTTGCATCATGCCTGCATTGACTGCCTTTTCCACCGAGGCAGATATCATGGGGGAGAGAAGAGCTGCTACAGCAGCAGCAATTCGGTGCGTGCTATCCCCAGCATCCCCAGGGGGAGGGGAGCTGTGGATGTCCCCTGGTGTGGCTGGCTGGGTAGGCAACATAGAGGGACCCCCAGCAGTATTGGTAGGGGGTGTAGTGACCTGCTGGGAGGGTTGGGTGCTCACCTCCATGTCGGCCGCCTGAGATTTCGCCGCGGCGTGGGAGTAGGCCGAAGCCGGGGCCTCAATTTGCGGCCTGCCCGGCGGCGCCGATGCGGCCGCGTACGGCCGAGCGCCGTTTTTTTCGAGGAAGCGGTCCATCCGAGTGAGGGGGGGAGCCCGGGTGTGGAGGAAGGCTGTGAGGGGCCGCTCAGGCTGGCTTTATAAGCCGGTTTCTGGATCTGTTGCGGGAGCTGTGAAGAGGCGCAGTTACCTCATGCGGCGCCGGAACCGGAAGTCGTAGGGAGATTTTTAATTACTGAAGTTTGGTGTCATTCCATGAGTGTGCGCAATTTTAAAGCGTGACGTGTTAGGTATCTATTTACTCAGCATAACAACATCTTTCACATTATACCAAAAAATTGGCCTAACTTTACTGTTTTGTAATATTTTTAGCAAAAAAAAATTTTGAAAAAAGTTTGAAAATTTATTGCGCAAATACCGAGCGAGATAAAAATTTGCAATGACCGCCATCTTATTCCCTAGGGTGTCTGCTCCAAAAACATATATAATGTTTGGTGTTTTGAAGTAATTTTATAGCCATAAATTTATGATTTTTACATGAAGGAGAGAAGTGCCAGAATAGGCCCAGTGCTGAAGTGGTTAAAATATCTTTTTTTTTTTTTTTTTAAACTCGGTCTTTTGTATTTATAGAAAAAAAAAAAAAAAAAACACAAAGGTGATCAAATAGCACCAAAAGCAAGCTCTATTTGTGTGTCAAGAAATAATAAATTTTCATTGGGTTACAGTGTTGTATGAGCGCGCAATTGTCATTGAAAGTGCATCAGCGCTGAAATGTGAAACTTGGTCTGGGCAGTGCGCAAGTGGTTAATATAAGGCTACATGCACACGGACGTTTTTCAAGCCGCTTGTTTGAGCGTTTTTTTGCAGCTTAAAAACATCTCTCCATGTTAGCCTATGGCCTCATGGCCACCATGGCGTTTTTGAGCTGCAAATGGCATAGGCGTTTTTAGGCCCCATGTAGACGGGACGCTGGTGCAAGTGTTCAGAACTAAGGTTGAAAGTGGCGTTTAGAAAGGCGCGCTTTGTGGCGTTTGCATGCCGTGTTTTACCACATTTGCGTGTATATGATAAGGAGCCGCCCTAAGCTCCAAAAACAGTATTATTTATGATTTTAGCTATTTTGTGAGACCAGAGTGATATCAGCAGCTGAGAGCAGCAGTGTAGTTGTATTTAGCATATCACTTGCCACAAGTTGTGGATTGTCCACTTGCCACGTCAGCTGCCCCAAGTTGTGGATTGTCCACAATGCAATGGAAGCAATTTCATTTTTATATATATATTTTTTATGGTTTTTCCTCATTTGCCATAAATTTGGAGTTTATCAATGTAAAAAAATAGGTCACCTTTAAAAACGCTTTTAAACTAAAATGCGGCTAAACGCTGGTACCGCGTCTGAAACGTGGAAATCTTTGGCGTCTGGAGGCATTTTTAGGCTTTGTGAAAAACTATTTTAAACGCAACTGCAGATTTTTTTTTGCCAGGCCAAAAACAGTGTTTTGGATGTAATAGAATTCAATGGACCCGCATCCAAAACGCAAGTACTGCGATTTTTTGTTTTACCTGTTTATAGCTGGTTGTTAAAGGAAATGTAAAAAAATAAAATGGCGGTTAAAAAAAATTGAAAAAAAACAGCGTGGGGTCTCCCCCCAGGTCCATACCAGGCCCTTGGGTCTAGTATGGATTCAAAGGGGACCCCCCCCAAAAAAATGAAAAAAAAAATGGCGTGGGGTCCCCCCAGAATCCATACCAGGCCCTTCAGGTCTGGCATGTATTTTAAGGGGAACCCCGCGCCAAAAACAAAAAAAAATAGCGTGGGGTCCCCTAAAAATACACACCAGACCTTTTATCCGAGCACTCAACCTGGCCGGCCGCAGGGGAAGAGGGGGGACGAGAGAGCAGCCCCCCTCCCTCCTGAACCGTACCAGGCCGCGTGCCCTCAACATGGGGGGTTTGGTGCTTCGGGGCAGGGGGGCGACCTGCGGCCCCCCCCACCCCAAAGCACCGTGCCCCCATGTTGATGGGGACAAGGGCCTCTTCCCGACAACCCTGGCCGTTGGTTGTCGGGGTCTGCGGGCGGGGGGCTTATCGGAATCCGGGAGCCCCCTTTAATAAGGGGGACCCCAGATACCTGCCCCCACCCTATGTGAATGAATATGGGGTACATCGTACCCCTACCCATTCATCTGGTGGCAAAATAAGTCAATAAAAAAGACAACACAGGTTTGAAAAGTAATTTATTGGGCAGCTCCGGTAGTCTTCTTCCGACTTCGGGGGTCTTTCCGCCGGGTGCCCCGCTATCTTCTGCCAGCTCTTTTGCTAGCGGGGGTCCCGGGCTTCCTCGCCGCCTTCTTCCGACTTCGGGGGTCTTTCTGCCGGGCGCCCCGCTATCTTCTGCCAGCTCTTTTGCTAGCGGGGGTCCCGAGCTTCCTCGCCGTCTTCTTCCGACTTCGGGGGTCTTTCTGCCGGGCGCCCCGCTATCTTCTGCCAGCTCTTTTGCTAGCGGGGGTCCCGGGCTTCCTCGCTGTCTTCTCCACGATCTCCGGTTCTTCTCCCGCTCTCCGGTGCCTTCTCCACGATCTCCTGTTCTTCTCCCACTCTCCGGTGTCTTCTCCACGATCTCCGGTTCTTTCTGCCTTCTGCCGGGCGCCCCGCTATCTTCTGCCAGCTCTTTTGCTAGCGGGGGCCGGTCTTCTTCGTCGCCTTCTCCCCTCTTCTCTTCACCCGATGTTGCCTCGTCACTGTCCACCGCTGCAATGATCTGTCCGAGCAGCGGTGCCACTTATATTGGCATGGGGTGTGGTCACCGGCTGATGCCACCGTTGACCCCGCCCCCGTTTCACGTCACAGTCCCATCATTCCCCGGGACTGTGACATCATACGGGGGCGGGGTCAGCGGTGGCATCAGCCGGTGACCACGCCCCATGCCAATAAAAGTGGCACCGCTGCTCGGACAGATCATTGCAGTGGTGGACAGCGACGAGGCAACATCGGGCGAAGAGAAGAGGGAAGAAGGCGACGAAGAGGGAAGAAGGCTGGCTGGCAGAGGGAAGAGGGAAGAAGGCTGGCAGAAGATAGCGGGGCACCCGGCAGAAGGCAGAAAGAACCGGAGATCGTGGAGAAGACACCGGAGAGCGGGAGAAGAACCGGAGATCGTGGAGAAGGCACCGGAGAGCGGGAGAAGAACCGGAGATCGTGGAGAAGGCACCGGAGAGCGGGAGAAAAACCGGAGAACAGAACAAGAGACCCCCGAAGTCGGAAGAAGGCGACGACAAAGCCCGGGCGCCCCGCTAGCAAAAGAGCTGGAAGAAGATAGCGGGGCGCTCGGCAGGAAGACCCCCGAAGACGACGAGGAAGCCCGGGGCCCCGCTAGCAAAAGAGCTGGAAGAAGATAGCAGGGCGCCCGGCAGGAAGACCCCCGAAGACGACAAGGAAGCCCGGGACCCGCTAGCAAAAGAGCTGGAAGAAGATAGCGGGGCGCCCGGCAGGAAGACCCCCGGAGCTGCCTAATAAATTACTTTAAAAACCTGTGTTGTGTTTTTTATTACCTTTTTTTGCCACCAGGTGAATGGGTAGGGGTACGATGTACCCCATACTCATTCACATAGGGTGGGGGGCCGGGATCTGGGGGCCCCCTTATTAAAGGGGGCTCTCGGATTCCAAAAAGCCCACCGCCCGCAGACCCTGACAACCAACGGCCAGGTTTGTCGGGAAGAGGCCCTTGTCCCCATCAACATGGGGGCAGGGTGCTTTGGGGTGGGGGGGCCGCAGGTCGCCCCCCTGCCCTAAAGCACCCACCCCCACATGTTGAGGGCATGCGGCCTGGTAAGGTTCAAGAGGGAGGGGGGGCCGCTCTCATCCCCCCTCTTCCCCTGCGGCCTGCCAGGTTGCGTGCTCGGATAAGGGCCTGGTATGGATTTTGGGGGGGACCCCACGCCGTTTTTTCGGCTTAGGGGGTTTCCCTTTAAATCCATACCAGACCTAAGGGTCTGGTATGGATTTCGGGGGGACCCCAACGCCGTTTTTTTCGGCTTAGGGGGTTCCCCTTAAAATCCATACCAGACCTAAGGGCCTGGTATGCTCCTGGAGGGGAACCCCCACACCGTTTTTTTCATTAAAGAGTACCCCTTCATGATTCATACCAAACACGGGACAGCGAGGCTGCCGAGGACCAGCGCGATGACATCGCGCTGAGACATTCTTGGCCAGCTAGTCACCTCTAGGACACGACTTGAGTGGCTGCTTCACGCGCTCAGGTCGTGTCCAAGTTGCCTGGCAAAGTCGCGCTGTCCCTGTGTCAGCTGGCACACGAGTCGCCCCGCGAGTCGGATACGCTTCATCCGACTTCCCGGGCGACCTCTATTCAAATCAATGGGCTCCCATAGGGAACCATTCATTTTCAATAGAGCGCCGCTGACATTTGTATTTACTATAACAGTGCGCCGCTGGTTCCTGCGCCAAGTGAAGGAGTTATCTGGCGCACCAATTAAGGTTAGAACCAGCGCAGCGCACTGTTATTAGTAAATCAGCCCCTCTGTGTTGTAACAGAGAAGATCCACTAAAAATTCGAATGTAAACAAATCGTTTATGTCTACAGTATATGAGTTCGATTTTGGAAGTTTAGTTTTAAGGAAAGTAAATAAAATTGGAGAATCTATCCCCCTAGTGACCTGAACCTAAATGACACAAGGCCAAGGATCTGGTGCCCCAACATAGTGTATTGTGAATATGGTATAGCTGACTATTCTGACAAGCTGGGGCCTTGTGATATCCATTCTACTATAGAAAGTAAACTGCTGGATAATGGAAATATAGGAGGAGGCAACTTCTCCATGCTGGTGCTATACTGATGTTTTAAACCATCCAAGTACGTTTTTTTTGTGCTTGTATATTTCCTTTAAAGTTATTTTCTATGTAGTCTTTGCTGGGGTTGCAGTTTGTTTTTGTAATGCTATTATTAGTATAATGCACGTCACAACTATATTCTCTCGTGCTCCTTTTCCCAGGACACAAAATTAGGTGGATAATGAAAACAGACAGCCTATTAAAATACTGCCACGAGGAACTAATGGAACAGTTTATCAAAATCAACATTTGCTTAAGAAAGTGAGATTTAAAATAGATCTTTTTGTTTGCCACTGTCTAATTATTGTGCTTGTAACTGCCATTGACTGGTAGCTCTGAAAGTATAGTACTAAAACAAAGCTGTTAAGCAGAACTACGCCCAAAATATTTACTTACACACCAACACACTGTTTATACTCCTCTTCAGTTCACTACATGGCCTCCCCATTTAGCATTAAAATGTGGTGTAAAAGAGCCCTGTGTAAGCTCTCAGTTGGTCTGGTTGGAGCTTACACTCTGGCTAAGGCCTATTCCTCTGCCCTTTGTATGACAGCACCTAAGGCTGGTATTTAGCCACTGCTGCATCATGGGAAAAAAGACAAAAGCCGCGTACACACGACCGGTTTTCTTGCTGAGAAAAACGTTCGTGTGTATGCTTTCTCGTAGAGAAAACTGGCCAAAATCTTGACGAGAAAAAAGACAACCTGTGGTCTTCTTTCTCGCCGGAATCTCAATTTTTCTCGGCGTGATTCTCGTCAGACTGTTTTTGGATGAGAAAACCGTTTGTGTGTAATGCTTTTCCGAGTCTTCAAAAACCGCGCATGGTCAGACTCAAGTATGAAACGGGAGCGCACCTTCTTGTAAAACTAGCGTTCGTAATGGAGATAGCACGTACGTCACCGCGCTTTTAGACCGACGAGATTTTGGATTCACAGTGTGTATGCAATGAAAGCTTGACAAGAATCTTGTCAAGCTTGACAAGAAACCCGTCGAGAAAAATGTCGTTTTTTTTCCGACGAGATTCTCGGTCGTGTGTACGAGGCTAAAGAGTCACATATTTTCCTATACCCATACTCTCCTATACCCAAATTTATGGAAACAAAAAGTTATGTAAAACGAAATACAAAATCTCATATAAGCTTTAACATACTAAAGAAATGTTACTTAAAAATTTTCACTGCTCTGCCCCTCCGGGGACAAAGTACACATCCTCTGTCCCATGTTCCTGCATGCTTTGTAATGCCGCGTACACACGGTCGGAATTTCCGACAACAAACGTTCGATGGGAGCTTGTTGTCGGAAATTCCGACCGTGTGTAGGCTCCATCGGACATTTGCTGTCGGAATTTCCGACAACAAAAATTTGAGAGCTGGTTCTCAAATTTTCCGACAACAAAACTTGTAGTGGGAAATTAGAAGCGTGTGTACACAATTCCGACGCACAAAATTCCACGCATGCTCGGAATCAAGCAGAAGAGCCGCACTGACTATTGAACTTCATTTTTCTCGGCTCGTCGTAACGTGTTGTACGTCACCGCACCTTGACGTTCGCAATTTCCGACAACATTTGTGTGACCGTGTGTATGCAAGACAAGTTTGAGCCAACATCCGTTGGAAAAAATTCCACGGTTTTGTTTTCTGAATGTCTGATCGTCTGTACGCGGCATAAGTCTGGCTATGAGGTCAGACAGGCCCCCCCCCCCCTCCCAGCTGTACAAGAACATTGCTAGCAAGGAGAGGGCTGCTTGTCTTAGCTCCGAGCACTTGTCAAGACAAGCAGAGGCAAGAGGAATGCAGATAGATGAGAGGCTGGCACGCCCCCACCCCTTAATTCCTCTTGCCTTGTCTTATACAAGTTATCAAGCAGCCATCTCCTTGCTATCTACTTTGATGGATGGTGGCAGGGGTAGCTAGACTTACAAAGGATTTAAGAATACAAGATAAAGTCCTACATTTTCTACATGTACTTTGTCCCTTGGGGGACATAACACTGAAAAAGCTGAAGTGAGAGTTCTTTTTAAAGTCCATTTTACAGTAATTTTTAAATCTGCAGGTTTCATCAAAATAACTTGGTTACACCCTTTAACCCCTTAGCGCCGGCCGTATGCAAATTTGCGTTCTCGGCTTGAAGGGGTTATACCGGGGTGATGCCTGCAGCTGTAGTCATTAGACATGTGCACGCTGAAATATTTTGTTTCGGAATTTCGTTTTCGTCCGAAAAATTAATTTATTTAGTTACTCCCGAAACTCGTTTTTATTTATTTCGTTTTTCGTTAGAAATTGCATTCGTCCGAAAATCTGAATTAATTAAAGCGGAGGTTCACCCAAATTACTGACTTAATGCTATACACTTCTGTGCATTGCATAGATGCGCAAATGACAAAAAATTATTTTATAAGTGTTGTAATTACCTTATATTTTCTATTTATGGTACTTCCTGTCTTACTCCCGCGGGAGTGGGCGTGCACATTCCTTTCCCCGACTCCTGGGAGCTAAGTGTCAGCATTCCCAGGAGTCAGTGCGGATCGCTGCTGCGTGCGAAATCTCGCGAGATCATCTGCTCTCCCTCCCCGTACTGACCTGTGTATTTTTGGTTGCCATCACAACGGGGCGGGAACTTCCGACGCCTCCGCCCGTTGTGATGGCAACCAGGAAGTGTTGACGGCGCTGCTCGCCGTCAACACTTATCACGTCAGATAGAGCGGTGAATGCCGGGAGACGCGCATTCACCGCTACCCGGAAGTCTGTGCTTGTGGGCTTCAGAATGCCCACAAGTAAAATGGGAAAACAGCAACCTTTTTTATAAACGTTTTTCTTTTACCAAAACGGACGGGGGATGTAATAAAGCGCAGGACGAGTGAGTACTAAATAGTCATCTGTAACGCAATTTAATGGACTGAAAAAAAAAAAAACTATGGACCACAGAACCTCCGCTTTAAGGTCGAATCTGTCATTGAAGGCTTATGGTGTCTGTCGAATGTTCAAAGAAGATTCGACGGAGCAGTGAAACTGTACGACGCTGCAATCATACATTTCCGGTCGAATGTTCCGCCCACAAGCTATAGAAGAATTCTAATGTTGTATGACTAGTAATAATTATATTTATTCATTACTATTACTAGTCAACCAACATTAGAATTCTTCTATAGCCTATGGGTGGATGCATTTGACCGGAAATGTACGATTGCAGCGTCGTACAGTTTTGCTGCACCGTCGAATCTTCTAACTTTCGATGCTTTGTCGAATCTTCGTCATTCTAGCTATTTTACTGCTCCTCCTCTTTGGTTACAATCAGCCAATAACATTCATCATCAACTTTATTTTTATTTTACTTCCCCCACCCAATTCCAGCAGTGATCTTTTCTCTCTATGTCAAATCTTTTCTCTCTATAATAACAAATCTTTTCTCTCCTATGTCGAATATTTTCTCTCTATAATGTCGAATCTTTTCTCTCCTATGTCGAATCTTTTCTCTCCTATGTCGAATCTTTTCTCTCCTATGTCGAATCTTTTCTCTCCTATGTCGAATCTTTCTCTCTATGTCGAATCTTTTCTCTCTATAATGTCAAATCTTTTCTCTCTTATGTAGAATAATCTTGGACTAATAGAGTTAAGGTTAGGCACATTCGACCACAGGTTCGATAGACACAGATTGTTATTGTCAGCGTCACGTCGAATCTCCTATCTATATCGAACTGTTGTAGCAACGAAAACGAAAATAAAGCATTTGTTTATGTCGGATCTTTCGGTTTTCGGATTCTGTGCTTTCGTTTTCGTTTGTTAAAACGATAACGAAAATAGCTGAAATTCGGACGACAATGCATTCGGACGAATACGAATGCACATGTCTAGTAGTCATCACCCCAGTACCGTTTTTTAGAGCAAGCGGATTGCTTTTTAGTGATAACAACTGATGCGGCTAAAAGCTACTCGTCTGTTATCCTAAGGAGCGAGAGGGGACGTCCCCCCCCTTCCGACACTTTTCCCGGGCCTCCCATCCCACCGGGAGACCCGATCCACGATCTGGCCCATCCTGCGGGCTAGGCTGAGACTGGAATGAAGCCGGAAATGCTGCCAATGGCGCCAATTTTAAAAAGAATCACAGTATTCAGATTCGACAATTTTTGGCGATCTGAATACTTTTAAGTGCAAAGGAGGGATTTTGAGTCTTTTAGACCCCCGGTTCCTCCATAAAGAGTACCTGCCACCACCTATTACTGTCACAAGGGATTTTTACGCCATGACCATCCATGCAGAGCAGTAAGGGTATGGAAAGGATAGACTTCACTGTTATTGATCACCAATGTAGATGGGTGGGGGCAATTAGATTTCACTGGCACTGACCACCAGTACAGGGAGGCGGGGGTTCATATTTCACTGCCACTGACCATCAATGATGAGGGATAGAAGGATTAAGTTACACTGCCAGTGCCTACCAATGTGGGGGGTTAATAGTACTGACCTCAGTGTTTGGGACTATTATTGAGCCCACTGACACCAATGTTGGGGCTTGTTTTTGTGTCCACTGACACCAATGTTGGGAGTATTATTGCACTCACTGACATCAATGCCGATGGGTATTATTGCATCCACTGACACCAACGATGGGGGGTTATTGTTGCCTCCTCTTACAGCAATGCCGGGGGTTATTATTGCACTCACTGACACCAATGTTAGGGGTTATTATTGCTTCCACTGACATCAGTGCTAGGGGTTATTATTGTAACTAATGACACCAATGATGGGTGGTTATTATTATGTCCACTTACACCAATGCTGGGGGTTATAATTGCACTCACTGACAAAAGTGCTGGGGGTTTTTATTACTGCCACTAACGCCAATGCTGGGGTTATTGTACTCCAACATCTTCAGCTCCAGTTTTCAGCATCTCCCACCGCATTTTTTCTAGTATAGAGTTAATCCTGTGGATACACTATTGTTCACATATTTTTTATTTATAATGCCTTTTTTCCCACTGTTAAATCAGTTTTGTAAAGCACCCCCTTCTTCACAATACTGAAAAGCAGCAATTTTGTCATCATTTTACTAATACCTCTTGTGGAGTCAGCAGGTTTTTTGCGAAAACCTGTCACTGGAGGCTTTTGCCTCCCTGGAGGTCTCTCCTTGGACTTAGTATAATCAGTGTTTTGGAGGTATCTTGCTTGGTGAGCACAATGACAAGCATTTATCACTTTCTCCCTGCTACTTGTATCATCCTATGCTGGCACACAATTCCCCCTAACCCCCTCCCGCACTTACCCACTGAGGAGAAGACAGAAGATGTATAATCATAGTCTAGGAGGAGAAGGAAGTACTGAAATATAATTGTACGAGTAGGGAGATTATTGAAGTCATATATACCGTATATATAGGCACATACAAGAAAACTACCGTGACAACAAAAGAGGAAGGTTCTTGAAAGTCTTTAGAGGGCAGTAGGATGTGTAGGCACTCTCATGGTGGTATATCTTCTGTGGAGTGCTTCATAAACTTTAGAGGTCGGCTCTGCCTACCTCTCAAGTGTTTTACTATATCCAGACTCCTCAAACTAACAAAGTCATTGTACTGCCTGGCAGTCATAGCCTGGCAGAAAACTATAATCTTATGTAACTCTTTCTTTAGAGCAGAACTTTACCCATAGCAGTTTGATAAAAATGTATGTTCTTTAACAAAAGAACATACATTCAGCACTAATGATTATACTACCAAAATAAGTGTGTGCTGTAAATTGCCTCCAGCTTTGCTCCTGTTTCTTCTTTCTATAGGTTGCCATTTTGTTGAAGCCCAGAACAGTCACTTCCTTATTGGAATCTCTGCCCCTCTTCTTAGTCTAAAAAACAATTTCATATTCTCCATTTAAAATATGTACATTCCCTGCTTTGATTGTATGTCCCTTCTCTCTCTCTTTACACTTTCTCCGTCTATTCTCGTTTGTCCCATACCTCTCTTCCCTTTCACTAACCTGTTTCTCTCTTCTCCACCACTTTTTCTTATATTTCACTCACAACCACCATTCACCCCATTCACCTTTTACTTGTGTGCCTCCCCTCGATTACCCATGTTTGTCTCCCCCCCAGCCACCTTCTTTACCCTAGTGACCTCCCTTCCCTACTACCATCTTTCTTCTCTTTTGCCCCATCTTCTCCATGGCCTCCCTTTCTCTCTGTAAAGTAGGAGGGAGTTTGGGACTTTAGATGAGGCACAAAGAAGGAACCAGATGTAGAAAAGTAATTTATTTAACAACCATAGACATGACATCATATCGCCAAAACGGATATTACAGTAAAGGTCGTGGTTACATAAACTCGGATACAACAAAGAATAAACATACATCATAATAAATATGTGGTGCTATTGCCAATATTGCTCCATGTATAAATTCATATAAAACTTGTTAATAAGGAATAAATGTCCTCACAGATAAAGTCATTAGGGTATGCATCTTTGTAAGCTCTACGCGTTTCGGGGGATAAATACCACCTCATCAGGAGCTGATGCGTATGACAATTCTGTAAAAAGAATATAGCCCCGAGGTGCTTAATTTAAAGTCCCAACCTTCCTGTTTTTATCCCTTCCTCTCTGGCCCCCCACTCCCAATTCTCACCCTCTGTCTTTTTCACCAACACCCTCCTCTTTCCCCCACTAACCTCTCTAACCCCCCCCCCCCCCCACTCAAGACTATCTCTTTTCCATATTTTTCTCTTTATCCTGCTCAGGCTTGGTTCACACTTGTGCGATGCGGCAAACAGCGTGATTCCAGTGCAGGTTCCCGCATCGCTACCGAATCGCTGGCGGTTCACCCTGCCCTCTGTGAACCGCTGCGGGTGTCAATACAAAGTTAACGACAACCCCAGATCGGTTCGCAGATCGCAGTGCGAACTGTGAAATGGTGCAGGAATCGGATCGCATAGGTTTGAACACCCATGCGATCTGATTCCAGTGTGGACCAAAAAAAGGGTCCTGCACCATTTTGAAGTGAATGCGATGCAAATTCAGCCATACAAACTGTATGGCTGAATTTGCATTACACTGACATCACATGTGATCTGCACAGCAATGCGGTGCGAATCACATGCGATGTCTGGCATCGCACAAGTGTGAACCCAGCCTCAATCACTCCCTACGCACCTTTGTCTTTGTTTCTTTCTCCCACCCGTCATTCCACTTTCTTCCACAACCTATCTCTCTTCCCTGTGCTCCTCACCTCCACTCCCTTCTCTACCTTTTTTTTTAGCTTTTTCTCTTCTTGCTCCCTATGTTTCAAGCAGGCTCAGAAAATATTTCATTTATACTCATGACTCCATGCCTGTGTGGTAATGAGAAGGTTAAAAATAAAGTAACCAGCATTTCCTCACAATAACTACATATGCTACCCTGCATAATAAACGCTACGTATTTTCTGTGAACACAAGTGTTCTCAACTGATATTCAAAGCACCAACACTTGCTATGACCCTGAGATAAAGGCTTTATCTCCCAGGCAACTAAATGTATAAAGCCAGTTATACTGTCTGATAGATATCCAGTTTGCAGTACAAAAAGCTTTACTATGATGTTACATGAATACATTAGCAATACGGAATGTCCATTTGTAATATTTTGAATGCGCCTCTGTGCTGCAGGACAAACTTTTGTGGGCTGGCCAAGTGTGTGGCACAGGTGCAGCTATTATCGACATTGTGATTTATTCCTGGATCAAAGAAATAAGAGGTAAGGTTAGGGTAAGCTCTCCAGTAATATTATCATATTTTTACCATGGAAAAGCTTCAAGTCTAGCTAGGTGACTTACATTTTTGTAAGAGGCTGACCATATACTATACAATCTGATTGTATAGTATGCTTTAGATCTACCATTAGCTATGTAGTACAAGAGCCTGCCTGATTTAGTATTAATTCAATGGATTGATTAGGTTTGTCCTCATATCACATTGTTTTGGTATATCTTAAAGAGATTGTACAGAGATTGTTCCATAAGTTTGTATAGTGTTTGCCCAGCCTAAAGTCAGGTACACATGGGCCGAATGTCGGGAGACAACAGCCGGTTCAAAAAAACCGGCCAACATTCGGCAAGTGTGTATGTTGGTCTGTCGGGCGGGCATGCTGGAAAACCAGCAGCCGACTGACTCCCGATGATCGCTCTCAGCCAATGGCAGAATGTGCTGATCGGAGTGTTCTGGCGGGGGGGAACGTCCCCCTGTCAGAAGACAACAGCTCAGTGGGGGAGATCGCTGAACTAACCTTGCATGGTTAAAACAGCGGCTCTGACTGGAGCTATAAAAAAAAAAAAAAAAAAAATTAAAGAAAAGAAAACTAAACTAAAAAATAAAAAATAAAAAAACTAAAAGAATTTAAAAAAGCTAGTGTACCCGGCTTAAGATAAGTTGTGGGTAAAACTTTGAGTGTGATATTTTGGGCAAAATCCTAATAAGAATAAAGTAGAACTTTATTCTCCCACTCCACATTGATTATTTTTAATCCTCATGCTGCTAGCAATATTAAATAGATAGGAAAGTACCGTATATACTCGAGTATAAGCCGAGTTTTTCAGCACATTTTTTTTGTGCTGAAAATGCCCCGCCTCGGCTTATACTCGAGTCTGTGTAGAAAAAATAATTAGGGGGCGCTAATAAGTGCAAGTAAAAAACCAATAGTGATAAATTAGTTATACATGTACCAATACCTCAATTTATATAAATGCAATATTGAATACTGTATATAAGTGTCCCAATATATTATATAGACAAAAGTTCACCAGAAGAAATGTCCAAAATTTGCTGCTGAAAAAGAAATCAAGTTTTCATGTGACTCCAATACTCAGTGCTGACAACTCAGTGCTGACAATCAAAAACTTGAAGTGATGTAAATTGTGCTCCTTCACCAAGGAAAAACGTACACCCAATGTGCTGTAGTAAATCCTGCTTACCAGAGGTAGTTGACCACTTTAACTAAAAAGTAGGTCAAAATCGCTTGTACAGGGTAGTGCCTGTCCACATGGATTGGACCTAGAAAAAATCCTTCCTCCTCATAAAGCCATGACCGGAAAATTAAGATGGAAACATTCCATAGTGTAAAACTGTTTTTTAATTCGTATAAAAAACATAAAAAGAGCCAAATGGCTACTCACATTCACAAGTGCCTATTCCCGGCACTGGGGCTGCAGGCTCTCAGAGGAATTGAATCAATTCCTCTGAGAGCCTGCAGCCCCAGTGCCGGGAATAGGCACTTGTGAATGTGAGTAGCCATTTGGCTCTTTTTATGTTTTTTATACGAATTAAAAAACAGTTTTACACTATGGAATGTTTCCATCTTAATTTTCCGGTCATGGCTTTATGAGGAGGAAGGATTTTTTCTAGGTCCAATCCATGTGGACAGGCACTACCCTGTACAAGCGATTTTGACCTACTTTTTAGTTAAAGTGGTCAACTACCTCTGGTAAGCAGGATTTACTACAGCACATTGGGTGTACGTTTTTCCTTGGTGAAGGAGCACAATTTACATCACTTCAAGTTTTTGATTGTCAGCACTGAGTTGTCAGCACTGAGTATTGGAGTCACATGAAAACTTGATTTCTTTTTCAGCAGCAAATTTTGGACATTTCTTCTGGTGAACTTTTGTCTATATAATATATTGGGACACTTATATACAGTATTCAATATTGCATTTATATAAATTGAGGTATTGGTACATGTATAACCCCCGTATTTTTCGGCGTATAACACGCACCGGCGTATAACACGCACCCCAAGTTTAGGAGGGAATTTTAAGGAAAAAAACTTTTAGGAAGGAAATTCAAGGAAAAAAAACTTACATTTAAATGCAGCATGCAGCCTTGCCCAGTGTCCATCTGCAGCCTTGCCCAGTGTCCATCTGTCCATCTGCAGCCGTGCCCAGTGTCCATCTGTCCATCTGCAGCCTTGCCCAGTGTCCATCTGTCCATCTGCAGCCGTGCCCAGTGTCCATCTGTCCATCTGCAGCCTTGCCCAGTGTCCATCTGTCCATCTGCAGCCGTGCCCAGTGTCCCATCTGTCCATCTGCAGCCTTGCCCAGTGCCTTTGCGATCGTGTCAGTCCCGGCGGTTTTTAAAATTTGGCGCCGATTTCTGTGGAGAGGAGCGAGCGGGGCCGAGTGTACTTCGGCTAGACTCGGCTCCTCTCGCAGTTCCGCCCATCTCCACTGACTGCGCCGCTGACGGAGAAAGCCGAGTGTACTTCGGCTAGACTCGGCTCTGCTCACAGTCACAGGCAGGACTGAGAGAGGAGCCGAGACTAGCCGAAGTACACTCGGCTTTCTCTATGTCAGCGGCGCAGTCAGAGATGGGCGGGACTGCGAGAGGAGCCGAGTAAAGCCGATTGTACTTCGGCTTCGGCTCCGCTCGCTCCTCTCGCTCGTTTTCAGCAGGGGAATTCGACGGAGTATCGGCGTATAACACGCACCCACGATTTTCCCCTGATTTTAAGGGGAAAAAAGTGCGTGTTATACGCCGATAAATACGGTAATTTATCACTATTGGTTTTTTACTTGCACTTATTAGCGCCCCCTAATTATTTTTTCTACACATCACTGGGAGTTATTCACTTCTCAGGGGAGCAGCTTTAGTTTAGTTTTGAGGTCAATATATTTGACCTGGGTGATCTTACACTTATTATCTATTATATCATTTTGTCGCGGAGTTTACTTAAAAATTATACTCGAGTCTGTGTCCATCAAATTTGTGCGCCTGATTCTGGCCAGCTGTAGGTCCCCTGGACCCCATGTAGCCCCACTCTTCCTCTACAAGTGTGCAAAGTTTGTTGTCTGGGGGATCTACGGCCAGGGAGCAGCGATTTTTCAAAGCCGGGCACCCCTTCCATAGACTCCAATGTTAAACGGTCATTTCTCTGGTGATTTTGGGGACCCGGTACCAGCCGGCCCTAGGTCCCCTGGACCCCAATCATGGCACACATGTAGCCCCACTCCTCGTCTACATGTGTGCAAAGTTTGTTGTCCAGGGGACCTACGGCCGGGGAGCACCGATTTTTCAAAGCCGGGCACCCCTTCCGTAGACTCTTTTGTTAAAAGTCAGTCTAGTCACTCAGCGCCAGAGATCAGGTAGGGAGATTGGCCACAGTGAGGCATGGGCACAGTAAGGCACAGTGAGGCATGCACATGGATACAGTGAGGCACATTGAGACACAGTGAGGCATGGACACAGTGAGGCAAAGTGAGGCACAGTGAGGCATGCAGATGGACACCCTAGGCTTATACTCGAGTCAATATGTTTTCCCAGTTTTTTGTGGTAAAATTAGGTGCCTCGGCTTATATTCGTGTCGGCTTATACTCGAGTACATACGGTATATCATATTTACTTGTTTTAAACTTTATTTCATGTCTTCAGTTACTTCCTGGTTTCAATGCCTAGGCAAATTATGTCATATATCCCAGGAGTCTTCAGGAGGGGAGGAGGAGGGGTTTTCTCAGCTAAGCACACTCTCCTGCATGCATGCTTGAGGTAAGGGCGGATTGATTCCAGGAAGTAGATGCTACATGAACCATTTGCCCTTACTCAAAATGGCCATGGCCAGAAATGCTAATGGGTGTTTTATAGTCATTTCTAAACAAAATAAAGCATGGAGATATGGATGGATGGGGGAGTTTGCTTTGAATATTAAAATTAATTAAATAGCGATTTTGGTTTGTGGTTCTCAGACGTAGTGAACATCCTTTTAAGGTTTAGTAGAATAACAAACACTCAAGACTTGTCAAAATAATGTGCCATTTTTAGATTGTAAGCTATAAAGAGCAGGGCCCTCTGATTCCTCCTGTATTGAACTGTATTGTAACTGTACTGTGTGCCCTAATGTTGTAAAGTGCAAAATGTTGGTGCTATATAATTCCTGTAAAATAGGAATAATTTAGAATAGCTAAAAATAGAACCACAGAAAAAGAGTTTGTGTAAAACTTTTGTTTTGGATAGATAAGTGAAGGATTTGGTATTGATTTACTAAAGGAAAATAGGCTGTGCACTTTGCAAAGTGCAGTTGCACTCTGCAATAGCAGTTGCTCCAGAGCTTAGTAAAATGTTACTAAACCCAGGGCCCTGCATTCACTATCTCTGGTCTCCAACAGTACACAGGACATGGAAATGCAATTATTTTAGTAAATATAAACTGCTAAATACTTTTTCACATCAGCAGTATATATCAGTCTTGTGATTTCTATCAGTGTTTGGTAAAGTTGTAGGAGGAGTTATCATTCTACTCTGACTGTCCTATTAGGCTGACCCTCTGTCTGGACAGTGATAATTGGCCCTGTGCTGATCTCATGCACCTCCCACGAAAAAAAAAAAAAAAACTCTCTAGCAATACACACCAAGCTGAGCATGTGCAGAGTGACTCCAAAGGCCCTGTAATATCAGGAGATGGAGTGGGGGACTGTGGAAGAAGGAGAGGAACAGAGACGACAGGATCAAGCAGTCTTTTTACATAATGCAGAAATTTCACCCCTTAGGTTTCACAGTGAGTATAACAAGCATGCTTTACTGCATATACAGACTGATTTTGCTGTTGTGGGTTTAGTAACACTTTAAATGAGCAGAATCTCTGCTGACTTCCATCATCCAATCATGTGCAAGCAAAAAAGCATTTTTTTTTTTTTTTTTTTCTTGCACGTGGTATTCTTTGCAAATTTAAGCTTTACCTCACTTACTAAGCTCTGGAGCAACTTTCCTTGCAGAGTGCAATTGCACTTTGCAAAGTACAGTCTATTTGCCTTTAGTAAATCAACTCCTTAGACTTTTTTTTTGTGTTTTTTTTTTTGCGGTGTGTGTCCCCCTTGGGGAGATTTGCCCCTCTATTTGACCTTTTGACCATTGCCCCCAAGACAATGGCCCTGGTGACAATCCTAGATTTGGGAGGAATGGAAAATACTACATTTCCAACAGCTGGTGGTAGCTGTCTGAAATGGGAAATATAGCTTCATTTCAGGAGATTTCCTCCTACTTCCCTTTGTGTCTCCAAGACAGGTGTGGCAGGAAGAAAGTTTCTTTTTTTTCTTCCTCATGCCCTCTACTTACCTGCTGTTGTACACTGCGTGGGGGAACAGCAGTGCAAGAGCTACTGACAGCTTGGTATACTTCTGGGTTATAGTTTGCTCTTCTTTGTCCCTTCTTTCCCACCCCCCCAACATTTTTATATAAAACCTTCCTCTTTCCATTGCATACCTTATTTTAAACCCAGTGTCATCATCACTTTGTGCTTCTGTATGCAGAGAAGATCATAGCTGGTGGAAGAGACCAGGAGGGTGCTGTACATAGATTCCTGAAAATATCACAGCACCCTACCTCAGTACTCCTCTCATGATCGATTGACAACGGCTGGTAAAGCCTGGAGCGGTGATGTCAATCATAGGCTTCTATGGCTCATCTGTTGTTGGCACATCTTCCTCTCCCCTGCAGCTGCCACTGACTAATACAGGAGTGCTGGATCACATGACCAGACCGGAGCGGGCTAAAAAAAGATAAGCATATGCTTCTTTCTTGCACAGGTTAGTCAGCATAGGTGTTAGGAGAGGGAAGGGGGCATTTTTAAGGATAATATGTTTAGCCTGGAATTCTACTTCTATTCTATGTAAAAAAAGTATTTTTGCCAGTAAATAGTGTCTTGTTTGAGGCCAGGAGCAAATTACGGGGCCAATGGCAAATGCAGTGTTTAGGGATTATAGATCTGAGGACCTAGCCTCAATTATAAAGCATGTGAACGAGACTTCTTCAGTTTTTTGCCTAAGGCAACTGTCTTTATGGTTTAAAGGTTATCTTCAGTCTTCAGACAAGTTTGATATTATATTGCAAGGCAGGCTATTATCTACTTTGTTCCTGTTCGCCTGCACAGTTGAAGCTTCCATTGTCACAAGGGAACTTTTGGGATCTGTTAAGCCGGACACGTATGCGTCAGCTCAATTTTCCACCATAAAACTTTGTAGGTGACACATACATGTTATTTTCAGTGGTTAAATTACAATTCAGTCACATTCATTACTTGTGTTTCATCTTGAATTAAATTATTTTCTTCACATATCTTACAATTTTGTTATGGATTTTTTACATTTTTATATTTTTATTGTTTTAAATCGAATAAAGATACAGACGATCATGTGGAAAGCCTTTCAGTACAGAAGTTGAGAGAGGATGGGCAATCATAAATTTAAATTCGTCATGCCCATACTCTGTATGCATTCAATTGGAGAGTTAAAGAACACATTAGAAAGCCCCTGGACTTGTGGAATCCCCAAAGTAACGAGAGTTAGTGGGTACCATGATATCATGCAACATTCCAACTTCCATAAAGAAAAAAAAATAGATGCTCAAACCAGTAGCCAATTAGCAAATAGGGTGTGGAAGGGCAGAACTTCTATTAAAAAAAAAAAACTATTTTCCACACATGTGGATTTATGTGTTAGCAAGACTCTGGCCAAAACTTATATTCAGTTGTCAGTAGATTGGGGAATGGTTAAATGTTCTGTCAATTTTTTGTTGTCTGTATCCCATTTGTGAGGTTTAAGTGGAATTCTAGGCACAACCTAAGTATCCTTTCACACGGCGGTCCACCCGGCAGACTCCGCTTTGCACAGTGGGGGATCGATCCGCTGAGCAGGCGGATGACAGGCCTGTCTCCGTTCACTGTGCAGAGACGGACCTGTCAGAGCCCCGCTCTCCTCTATGAGGAGATCAGATGAAAACGGACCGCCTGTCAGTTTTCAACGGCTCGCTGAAAGCCTGAGTCGGGTGCTGGTCCATGCATGTGAGCGGATCCCAATGATATGGTCACGATCTTTCACAAGCCTGGACCGGCTTTGTGATGTCAGCCCGCTGTCTGCTGAAAATGGATCACAGGAGTGGAGAACAAACTGCACTCCTGTGATCCACAGGAGAAGTAGAACCAGACAAACTTTGGCTCTACTTCTCCTTTAACCACTTGCTTACTGGGCACTTAAACCCCCTCCTGCCCAGACCATTTTTTTGCTTTCAGCGCTCTCACTCTTTGAATGACAATTGCGCGATCATACAACACTGTACCCAAATGACATTTTTTTCATTTTTTTCCCACAAATAGAGCTTTCTTTTGGTGGTATTTGATCACCTCTGCGGTTTTTATTTTTTTGTTAAAAAAAATTAAAAAGACTGAATTTTAAAAACAAAATCGTTTTATATTTTGTTATAAAATTTTGCAAACGGGTAATTTTTCTCCTTCATTGATGTACGCCGATGAGGCTGCACTGATGGGCACCGATAGGCTGCACTGATGGGCACTGATGGGCTGCACTGATGGGCACTGATAGGCAGCACTGGTGGGCACTGAGAGGCGGCACTGGTGGGCACTGAGAAGTGACACTGAGAGGTGGCACTGATGGGCATTGATAGATGGCACTGGTGGGCACTGAGAATTGGCACTAATAGGTGTCACTGATAGGTGGCACTGATAGCTGGCAGTGATGGGCACTGATGGGTGGCAATGATGGGCACTGGTAAGTGAGACTGATAGGCAGCACCGCTAGGTGGCACTGATGAGGCACTGACTGGCACCACTGGTGGGCATTGATAGGTGGCACTTGTGGGCATTGATAGGTAGCATTTACTGCACTGGTGGTCACTGGAAGGTGGCACTAGCAGGGGGCACTGGCAGGCAGTACTGGTGGGCACTAATGAGGCTGATGTGCCTCTTCCACTTGGGACCGATGTCCCTTACACATGAGCCGGTGACAGGATTTTTTTCTCCTCACGCTGTCAGCGTGAGAAGAAAAAAAAACGATTACCGAGCATTGTTTACATCACGTGATCAGCTGTCATTGGCTGACAGATGTTTACGTGGTAAGGACTCGGATCCGTGATCACCCGAGTCTCAGTGGCCCGGTGATCACAGCGTGCGCTGCGCGCGCCTTGCAGGGGGCGCGTGCAAAGGGGAGGACGTCTATTGATGGCCTCCCGGCATTTGAGGTCCGCGCTGTGGCCATCATTCCGCTTTAGCACGGACCACTAGTGGTTAAAAACAGTTTAAAAGGGGACTTACCTTCCCTTGTATTGATTTTCTCTCTCTTTCTGTTATGTCTCTGGGACAGGAAGTAAAGAGAAATTGCATAAAGTGAATTGACAGAGGTTTTAATCCTTACCTACTCTATACAAAAAAAAAAGTCTACCTTGTACAAACGCATTAAGCAATGACAATTACCTGTATCCAAGTTAAACCAGAAGACTTGTATTCATCTCTGGAAAATATTAACTGGCAGAGGTCAGGTTCTTCCTTCTATTAAAACACGACTGGACATTTTAAAATAGCTGAAAGGCTTCAATAGCTGCTCTTGACCTTAATTCACAATGGAGGAAATTACAGGGTTTTGAGCAGTATTTGCAATACCTAAAGGATTTCTACCTTAAGTGTACACTTGGCGACACCTAATTTTTTTTTAAACAACCCTTCATATAAGAAATATCAGTTTTTAAATAAAATGATAGTGTACGAAGATTTGTAGGCCTTGTAGAGCCAA
Source organism: Rana muscosa (assembly GCA_029206835.1). NCBI lineage: Eukaryota > Metazoa > Chordata > Amphibia > Anura > Ranidae > Rana > Rana muscosa. Next base: position 113,045,849 of record CM055118.1, read on the forward strand.
GAGCTTTATGAGCCTCTTCAAGGGTTCTTATAAGGTGTTTGACATTAATGAGAACACATCGAGCTAAAGAAACTTCCTAGAGTTTTTTCATCCAACACATGAAGTTGAAGGAATTAGAGAGGTGGTTTAAAAGGGATTTACAGTCTTTTCATAAATAAATAATCTTGCCTATGTGAGCTCGTGTTTTAAAAATTGTTGTTTCTCTGTATAATTTGTATTTTTAATTTATATATGGGAGTGGCTATTTTTGCTCCTCATTTTATATGGATGCCTTGCTTCCTGCTTTGCAGTTCAATGGAATGGTTGGGCTTTATGTACCTAAAACAGAAGTCTATGATTCACCTGCCTCATTGAAAACAATGCATTCCCATGTGTGACTGATATCCTATTTTAACAGTTTAATGATCCATGATGTCCGATCCATTACATTATACAGTGAGGGAAAAAAGTATTTGATCCTCTGCTGATTTTGTACGTTTGCCCACTGACAAAGAAATGATCAGTCTATCATTTTAATGGTAGGTTTATTTTAACAGTGAGAGACAGAATAAAAAAAAACAAAAAAAAAACGCATTTCAAAAAAGTTATAAATGGATTTGTATTTTAATGAGTGAAATAAGTATTTGACCCCTTTGCAAAACATGACTTAGTACTTGGTGGCAAAACCCTTGTTGGCAATCACAGAGGTCAGATGTTTCTTGTAGTTGGCCGCCAGGTTTGCACACATCTCAGGAGGGATTTCATCCCACTCCTCTTTGCAGATCCTCTCCAAGTCATTAAGGTTTCGAGGCTGACGTTTGGTAACTTGAACCTTCAGCTCCTTCCACATATTTTCTATGGGTTTAGGGTTTAGAAACTGGCTAGGCCACTCCAGCACTTTAATGTGCCTCTTCTTGAGCCACTCCTTTGTTGCCTTGGCCATGTGAGTCATAGTCATGCTGGAATACCCATCCACGACCCATTTTCAATGCCCTGGCTGAGGGAAGGAGGTTCTTACCCAAGTTTTGACGGTACATGGCCCCGTCCATCATACCTTTAATGCAGTGAATTTGTCCTGTCCCCTTAGCAAAAAAAACACGCCCAAAGCATAATGTTTCCACCTCCATGTTTGACAGTGGATATGGTGTTCTTGGGGTCATAGGCAGCATTCCTCCTCCCCCAAACACGGCGAGTTGAGTTTAAGCCAAATAACTCGATTTTGGCTCATCTGACCACTACACTTTCACCCAGTTCTCCTCTGAATCATTCAAATGTTCATTAGCAAACTTCAGACGGGCCTGTACATGTGCTTTCTTGAGCAGGGGGACCTTGCGGGCGCTGCAGGATTTCAGTCCTTCACGACGTAGTATGTTACCAAATGTTTTCTTGGTGACTATGGTCCCAGCTGCCTTTAGATCACTGACAAGATTCTCCCTTGTAGTTCTGGGCTGATTCCTCACCGTTCTCATCTATCATTGAAACTCCACGAGGTGAGATATTGCATGGAGCCCCAGACCAAGGGATATTGACAATAATTTTGTGTTTTGTCCATTTGCGAATAGTCGCACCAACTGTTGTCACCCTCTCACCAAGCTGCTTGGCGATGGTCTTGTAGCCCATTCTAGCCTTGTGTAGGTCTACAATCTTGTCCCTGACATCCTAGGACAGCTCTTTGGTCTTGGCCATGGTGGAGAGATTGGAATCGAATTGATTGCTTCTGTGGACAGGTGTATATTATACAGGTAACAAGCTGAGATTAGGAGCACTCCCTTTATGAGTGCTCCTAATCTCAGCTCCTTACCTGTATAGAAGACACCTGGTAGCCAGAAATCTTGCTGATTGATAGGGGATCAAATACCTACAGTTGCAATAAAAAGTATGTGAACCCTTTTGGAATGATATGGATTTCTGCACAAATTGGTCATAAAATGTGATCTGATCTTCATCTAAGTCACAACAATAGACAATCACAGTCTGCTTAAACTAATAACACACAAATAATTACATGTTACCATGTTTTTATTGAACACACCATGTAAACATTCTCAGTGCAGGTTGAAAATGTATGTGAACCCTTGGATTTAATAACTGGTTGAACCTCCTTTGGCAGCAATTACTTCAACCAAACGTTTCCTGTAGTTGCAGATCAGACGTGCACAACGGTCAGGAGTAATGACCATTCCTCTTTACAGAACTGTTTCAGTTCAGCAATATTCTTGGGATGTCTGGTGTGAATCGCTTTCTTGAGGTCATGCCACAGCATCTCAATCGGGATTAGGTCAGGACTCTGACTGGGCCACTCCAGAAGGCGTATTTTCTTCTGTTTAAGCCATTCTGTTGTTTATTTACTTTTATGCTTTGGTCGTTGTCCTGTTGCAACACCCATCTTCTGTTGAGCTTCAGCTGGTGGACAGATGGCCTTAAGTTCTCCTGCAAAATGTCTTAATAAACTTGGGAATTCATTATTCCTTTGATGATAGCAATTCGTCCAGGCCCTGACGCAGCAAAGCAGCCCCAAACCATGATGCACCCACCACCATACTTCACGGTTGGGATGAGATTTTGATGTTGGTGTGCTGTGCCTCTTTTTCTCCACACATAGTGTTGTGTGTTTCTTCCAAACAACTCAACTTTGGTTTCATCTGTCCACAGAATATTTTGCCAGTACTGCTGTGGAACATCCAGGTGCTCTTGTGCAAACTGTAAATGTGCAGCAATGTTTTTTTTGGACAGCAGTGGCTTCTTCTGTGGTATCCTCCCATGAAATCCATTCTTGTTTAGTGTTTTACGTATCGTAGATTCGCTAACAGGGATGTTAGCATATGCCAGAGGCTTTTGTAAGTCTTTAGCTGACACTCTAGGATTCTTCTTCACCTCATTGAGCAGTCTGCGCTGTGCTCTTGCAGTCATCTTTACAGGACGCCCACTCCTAGGGAGAGTAGCAGCAGTGCTGAACTTTCTCCATTTATAGACAATTTGTCTTACCGTGGACTGATGAACAGCAAGGCTTTTGGAGTTACTTTTATAACCCTTTCCGGCTTTATGCAAGTCAACAATTCTTAATCGTAGGTCTTCTGAGAGCTCTTTTGTGCAAGGCATCATTCACATCAGGCAATGCTTCTTGTGAAAAGCAAACCCTGAACTGGTGTGTGTTTTTTAGAGGGCAGGGCAGCTGTAACCAACACCTCCAATCTCATCTCATTGATTGGACTCTAGTTGGCTGACACCTCACTCCAATTAGTTCTTGGAGATCTCATTAGTCTAGGCGTTCACATACATTTTCCACCTGCACTGTGAATGTTTACTTGGTGTGTTCAATAAAAACATGGTAACATTTAATTCTTTGTGTGTTATTAGTTTAAGCAGACTGTGATTGTCTATTGTTGTGACTCAGATGAAGATCAGATCACATTTTATGACCAATTTGTGCAGAAATCCATATCATTCCAAGGGGTTCACATACTTTTTATTGCAACTGTATTTCACTCTTTAAAATGCTAATCAATTTATAACTTTCCTGAAATGCATTTTTTCTGGATATTTTTGTTATTTTGTCTTTCAATACACCTACCATTAAAATTATAGACTGATCATTTCTTTGTTAGTGGGTAAACAAACACAATTCAGCAGGGAATTTAATACTTTTTTCCCTGACTGTACATTTTAAATGTTTTGCTTAAAATTAAGTCCAAACCTTGGCATAAACTCTCACTTTCACTTCACTTCTTCACAGATGAAGAAACTCTAGGATGTTTCCTCAGCCCTATGTGTTCTCATTAATGTCAAATACCTTATAAGAACCCTTGGCAAGGTTTTTAAGGCTGTTGACACTGCAAGGCCTACAAATCTCCGTACACCATTATTATATTTAAAACCTGACATTTTTATATGAAGGGTTGTTAAAAAAATGTAGGCACCCTCAAGTGTACACTTCTGGTAGAAATCTTTAAGGTTTTGAAAATATTGCTCGAAACCTGTAATTTCCTCCTTTGTGAATTAAGGTCAAAAGCAGTTACTGAATCCTTTCAGCTATTTTAAAATGTCTAGTCATGTTTTAATAGAAGGAAGAACCTGGGTTCTGCCAGTTAATATTTTCCAGAGATGAATATAATTATTCTGGTTTAACTTACAGGTATAGGTGATTGTTATTGCTTAAAGCGTTTGTGTAGGCCAGAGTTTTTTTTGGTGTAGAATAGTGAAAGCATTAAAACCTCTGATAATTCACTTTGTGCTGTTTGTGACCGATAGGGTAAAATTCTCTTCACTTTCTTTCCTAGAGACACAACAGAAAGAGAGAGCAAATCAATACAAAGTGAAAGGATATCCCCTTTTAAACCATTTTTAATGGAACAGGTGTCCTCATTGGTCGGGACTTAATTGGCAGGTGGATCGTGTACTTCCTTTCTTGTGCCCTAGTTGGAATTGCTAAGAGACTAGGATGCTTAGTAGGTTTTTCAAATACAGCTCCAAACCCTGTAATTTCCTTCTTTGTGAAAAAAAAAGTATGTAAACCCAACATTTCATATTCCTGATATGTGCCTGCTGCATGATGTACTGTAAGAAAAAGTATCCTGTTCTCTTATTATTGCTCCTCTTGTTTGAAATCCCTGGTGTTTTTGCCAGTCCCTCTGCTTTCCTATTAACCACTTTGCGCCCGGGCCATTGGCAAAAGACGCCTGCATTGCCGCGCTCAATTGCCGGGAGGACGTCCATGGGCGTTCCTCCTGTTTACTTCCGCGATGCGCGCCACCGCCCTTCCCTGCCAGTCACATTTATACAGTAATCAGTGCATATTTATAGCACTGTTCGCTGTATAAATGTGAATGGTCCCAATAATGTGTCAAAAGTGTCCGATGTGTCCGCCATAATGTCGCAGTCACAATAAAAATCGCAGATCGCCTCCATTACTAGTAAAAAAAACAAACAAAAAAAAAAAATTTCATAATTCTATTCCCTATTTTGTAGGCGCTATAACTTTTGCGCAAACCAATCACTATACGCTTATTGCGATTTTTTTTTTACCTAAAATATGTAGAAGAATATGTATCGGCCTAAACTGAGAAAAAAATAGTTTTTAAAAAAAAATTGGGATATTTATTATAGCAAAAAGTAAAAAATATTGTGTTTTTTTTTTCAAAATTGTCGCTATTTTTTTGTTTATAGCGCAAAAAATAAACACAGCAGAAATGATCAAATACCACCAAAAGAAAGCTATATTTGTGGGGGAAAAAAGGACGTCAATTTTGTTTGGGAGCCATGTCGCACGACCGCACAATTGTCATTCAAAGCGTGACAGTACTGAAACCTGAAATTTCACCTGGGCAGGGTTATGTGCCCAGTTGTCAAGTGGTTAAAAACTGACCACACTAAACAGGAGAGCACACCATGGTCTGTTATCTAGCTATGCTGGAAACTCAGCCTGATTGCCCCCAATGATCAGACTTGTCCTGACACGCCTTACCCCTGCACAGCCATTCACTGGGATGCTCAGTGTGGGATGCTCAGTGTACTGCTGCTTCTACTTCAATAGCTCTTATGCAGCTGAGAACAGAGGAAATGTGATCACCTATAAAATAGGGAAAAACTGTATTGATAAAGTTTTTTTTATATATATACAAAAATGTCTTGCCTTTCATTTCTATTTTAAATGGAATGGGTTGTTTTACAAGGCGATCATTTATAATTACTTTAAGGTCAAAAGCAGTTATGTCCAGATATGTTATAATAGAAGGAAGACCTCTGCCAGTTGGTATTTTTCAAAATATGAATAAAGGTCTTCTAGTTTCACAGGGGTGCAGGTAATTGTCATTCTTTAACCACTTGCCTCGCTCCCACCGTCAAATGATGGCAGGACGTGCAGCTCTCTTTCTGGGTGGACGTCATATGACGGCGCACCCAGACGGCGCACCCGAACGGCAACGACTGCGGTCGCGCCTTGTTGCTAGGACATGGCGCTACCGAGATCTCTTTTAAGAGCCGCTGATGCAGAGGGTGAAAGTGCCCTGTAGATAAGTGGTTAAAGTTAACTTTCACCCTCCCCATCCAGTATCTGTCACTTCACTCCTAACCCCCCTCCTTTTTCACAGTTGGATATATTTTTTTTTTGGGGGGGGGTTGGTTTGTTTTATTATCTATTTTGGGGAACCATCTCTCTCTACTTTATGGATTCTTGCCGAGGTGAAAACAATGTATTCAGTTGACTGCAGTCTTCTGGGATACTCATGTCATCCCAGGAGGCCTTGTATATTCATTATAAGAGAGCCAGCTGTCTTTTCTTTGTTCTTGTATATATTTTTTATTGTGTTCAGGGCACCATCAGAAATTTTGGGGCCCCTTACACTGCTTTATGCCTGGGTCCCCCGGGGCCTGACCACCAACATTCCCCAGGGCCTTCCACTGGCTGTCCCACTGAATCCGCCCTCTGGCCATCCCACGAGTTCCCGGTGCACTCACTTATATTTTAACAATCTTATCCCAATGTATCCCCATACCCACCCAGAATTATCTGCATCCCTCTCCAGGAGAGGGATGGATGATTCTGGGTGGGGATGAGGATGATGAAGTTCAGTGGATGCTGGTGCTCTATCGGTAGGGGGGGTGGGAGATGGACCTGACCCCCCTGTTGCTCCAGCACGTCACCACCCCCCCACCCGGTCGCCAGCTCTCCTTCCCTGTGTTGGAGATAATAGGGGGCTCTGTGCAGGCTTCATGCCCAGGGATGCCAGAGGTGTCACAGGGGCGATCGGCGTGTGCTCTTTTCATCCGCAGCCACAGGAGGAGCTGACAGCACTCTGCATGGAGGGGCCCGAGGATCGTACTTGGCGGCTTGGGGACAGTCTCTCAGTCCCAGGCCGTGCGTTTCCTCCTCCTTGGCCAATAGGATCGCTTCTCCTTTCTGCCAATTGGGAAATGGCTCTCACGATCTACTTCCTGATTGGCCGGGAGGAGAATCAGTGTTACAATATTCATTTGCTATTGTCACATAACTGGGTGGGCTTTGGGCGCAGTGCTCTGTGCCCCGAGCCCACCCTATTTTGAAGCCTATTAGGGCCTCTGGCTCTAATCACGTGCTTAAAAATCCCCCATTGGAATCCATGCATCCGGCGCCCTACATGTAGATTAGGGGCCGGGCGCATGGATGGGGGGCGGCACCCATAATGGACGGGCCGCCACTGAGAGTTACATTGTAAAAATGGATGAGGATGATTCTGGGTAGGGATGAGAGTCACATTGTGAAGAGCCTCTCCACAATGTAACTCTCATCCCCACCCAAAATCATCCTGATCAATTTTCCCTGGTCCACTCAAATCTACAGCACAGCAGAACTCCACTGCACATTGGTGACTTAGCCTCCATGCTGCTCTCTGTCTTGCATCTGCAATGCATGCACCTGAGAGGGCTGGGTCCACTCCCATCACTGACAAGACTGACCACACCCCCTCCCAGAGTCCCGCCCTGCCCCGCCCAATCATTCACTATACTAGTAACCTAGAAGCAGCAAGCTCCGCCTCAGCAGTGAAGGAAGCAGAGCAAATGCAGGCTCACCTCCGGTAGGGGGAGGAATCAGGAGGCGGCTTGTGTATGTGTCATTCACTATTGCGCGTGCCACACGGCAAGCAGCTGACTGCTGTGCTAACGGTTTCATTCATTAAGCTGATGTATGGGGGTGCAGGCAGGCCCTGGGTCCGACGGGCCCCTTGGGATGCTCGGGCCCTTTACAGGTGTTTTTCCTGTACCCCCTGATGACGGCCCTGATTGTGTTATATACAGAGTTGTGTAGATTAACAATTAGATGGAGCTCTGTATTTGACTTTGCCTCGCCGCATTCACATAATCAGAGGGGCTGGCTACAAGAAAAAGGTCGGAGACAGCTGGCTCCTGATATTTCAGAGCAGAAGATGGCAACGTAGGACTGGGTGGGGATTAGAAAAGTCGGTGATCTTTACAAAATACAGCTGGATTAGCTTGGTGTATGAGTATGTTTTTGTGGATAACCTGGCGAAAAGGGTAAGAAGGGAAAATAATAGGGGGGGGGGGGAGTGAAATTCCTCAGCTGGGAGGTTAAATAAGGAAAAGTCAACTATAGAGCTCCCTGTAATTGATCTACTCTATCAACTCTATCTACTCTGTATGTAACACAATACAATAATATATGGAAGAATGAGTAATTAAAGGGCACCTAGACTCAGGCAACCTTATCTTTTATATGCTGTGTGAATAATATAGCATTTAGAGTAGGCATACTGCAGTTACTATTTCTCCACAGCCCATTTTGCTATTGCTAATACACCATGATAGTTTGTGAAGATGCAGACTATCACCAGATAGCTCCTTTAGTTTCTAGATCCCAGCCCTAGTGCCTCTATCAGTGATCCGAATCAAGAGTGGATGGTAAACAGTATATCTCTAATGATGCCTGACAGGCACATGTGCAGTAGTGCTCTTCTACTTCTAATTGACAACTATGAACTAAAGGTGCATTTTTATACTAATTGCGTTACCACATTAAAGCTGAAATACAGGCACTAAACGTCAAGTTAAATGTATTCCTCAATAGTCACACAAGATATAAATCCCACCAGATTTCTTTGCAAACACAGATATTACCTTCTAAATGTAACAGTGACATCATAAGTATGCAGCACAGACAGACTGTACAGAGAGCAGAGCTGTGGGAGGGATCTATCAGGCTCCACCCACTACAGGCTGCCTGCAGAAAATTACTGGAGGGGGCGGAGACAAGACCAGTCACCTGCAGAAGGAGAGAGGACAGCAGTTATTGGTCTTTATTACAGGAAGCTCCTGAACAGAGCTAAAGTTTCACACTGGATTATTGCACAGATCTTGAGGAGATACACAAAGCACCGCAAGATTCAAGAATACACATGCTCTTGTGTTTAGACAATATCTTCTTATCCCCAAGTTCAGGTTTAAACCATGCTGATCTGATCTTCGTTTAGACAGACACATTTTCAAACCCTTGGCATCCCTCAGCACCACACAGCTTGACCAACTTCAATTTGAAAATCAACGGAGTTGGGTGAAAACATCTCAGCCGAGCCGTGGCTGCAGCCAATCAGATGCAGTCATTGTTCAGGTATTTTGTCACGGGAGCAGTAGTTGTCAGATTTCAAAAGCCGACAGGGAAGATTCGTTCATCCACGCTTTAGTGGAAGTGGATGTGGAGAATCTATTGATTTCTCATGTTCAGCTTTCTCAAAATGTATGGTTAGCCTTAGGATGAATTTGAATAAAACTGGATTACGATTATTGACAATCATAGCATTTCAGTTTTGCAGGTTGCCTGCAGTTCAGTAGGAAATCAAACGGTGCAGAAACAGCAGGGAATAATCTGTTTCAATGCATTTGATGGTACAGTTTCCATCTATGTGTTTCTGTGAGTTGTGGTTTAGCAGAATACAAGTTGCAGCTTTTTCCTTCTGATTTTTCTTAGGTTTTCACACCGTGTATACTCATTGTTTTTAAAGACCCTGCATACAGAATGTACGTAAATCATACAATCTTGCAGCAAAATGTGTAATGGTGTAAATGGGCCCTAGGAATCAGTCAAGCTTTGATTTGTGATTGGCCAACTAGAACAAGGTCTCGGGCTTCCCGATGTTTCATATTTCCTTTCTGTGTCAGCATGAAATGATGAAATTTAAAAAAAAATACGTTTTCAAAGTATGAGGAAAGCTGTATAGCAGGCACCATAAAAGGGCTAGCTTTTACCTATTTTTACCTAAAACCAAAACTGTGCTTGTTTTCAGTTTTAGATAGAATAGGGTAGGGTTAGCTTTTCATTTCTGTCTTTGTCCTTGCTGGAGAGATTAATCTTTGTGATTGTTCTTAGTGCAAAATTTCCTGATATTAAAAAATGACACCCTACTGACCATGCCAACTTTTAACTACGCCCATCAAATTAAACCCCTGCAATTAACTTTTTAAATAATGTAAACAGTATGTAAGCATTAAAGGGGTTGTAAAGGCAGAAGGTTTTTTATCTTAATGCATTTTTATATATTAAAGGGGTTGTAAAGGTAATTTTTTTTTTTCTAAATAGGTTCCTTTAAGCTAGTGCATTGTTGGTTCACTTACCTTTTCCTTCAATTTCCCTTCCAAATGTTTTTTTTCTTTGTTTTCTTTGTCTGAATTTTTCACTTCCTGTTCCTCCTCAGTAAGCTGTTCAGTAAGCTGTTCTGGCTGACTAACCACCGCTCGGATGATGGTGGCAAGTTTACTGAGGAGAAACAGGAAGTGAGAAATTCAGACAAAGAAAAAAAAATTAGAAGGGAAATCGAAGGAAAAGGTAAGTGAACCAACAATGCACTAGCTTAAAGGAACCTATTTAGAAAATAAAAAAATTACCTTTACAACCCCTTTAAGATAAATAGCCTTCTGTGTGCAGCAGCCCCCCTCAGTCCCCCTAATACCTGAGGTCCCTCTCTGTCCAGCGATGTCCACGATTATCTCAGCTGTCCAAGATTCTCCCTCCTGATTGGCTGAGACACAGCAGTGGCACCATTGGCTCCCGCTGCTGTCAATCAAAGTCAGATAGCCAATCAGGAGAGAAAAGGGGTGAGGCCGGGTCAGGCTCCAAGTCTAAATGGACACAGGGAGCTGTGACTTGGCTCAGGTGCCCCCCCAGCAAGCTGCTTGCTGGGGGGGCACTCAACAGGAGGGAGGGGCCAGGAGCACCGAAGAGGGACCCGAGAAGAGGAGGATCCGGGCTGCTCAGTGCAAATCCACTACAACACAGATGATAAGTAGGAAAAAAAATGAGACTTTACAATATAACAAAGAAAGGATCTGGAAGGGAAGGTTAATTTTGGACAACACATCCCAATATTATGAAAAAAGAGGAGGGGGGAGGAGGGGTCACAGGGCCCCGGGATTTTTTGGGTGTCAATGGTGTACACAATCAGATAATAAACACTGACTGAACACAAATGTTTGGAAAAATAGAATTTTTTTATTACAAATGTTTGTTATTTACTGTACAAGGAAACAATTGAATATGGATGTATACTGTATTGGTGTTTTAAAAAAAAAAAAAAATTTTGTAATAAAAAAATTCTATTTTTCCAAACATTTGTGTTCAGTCAGTGTTTATTATCTGATTGTGTACACCATTGACACCCAAAAAATCCCGGGGCCCTGTGATCCCTCCTCCCCCACTCCTCTTTTTACAATATAACAATACTCATAAGGGTAATCTGCCTGGGTTTACAGTTAAAAAGTAAAAATAGTGTAGGAAAATGTGAGCATAACTAGGATTAGGAAGGTGTGGGACACCCTGAGATAGAACCCAAAAACAAGTTAAAGTATAACTAAAGGCCATACTTTTTTTTAGTTTGGATAGAGTGGAGAGGGATCATAACACCTGTCAGTTTTTATTGCTGTCTGTGTCTCCGTTAAGAAGATTCACCCTCTCTACTTGTCCTGTTTTCCATTATCATTGGAAGTGAAAGTCAAATAAATAACCCACTTTTTGGGTTGTCCCCAGAAAAGTAATAGAGGGGAAATTTTACAAAAGGGACACTAGTTCTAGTGGCATGGGCAGGGGCATTGCTAGGTGCCAAAAAGACCAGGGGCTTCAGCCCGAAGTCCAAGGTCGGGGGGGGGGGGGGCGGCGGTGTGTGGTGTATGTGGCGCTGGCTTTTTTTTGGGCTGGGGAGGTGGGGTTGTGTGGCTTACCAGTGCCCGTCAATACTGACCACTAAACTCACCTGCCTGACACACTGACCATTACACTGACCTGCCTGACCTAAAAACACTGACCTACATACACTGACCTGCCTGACCTACATAAACTGACCTACATACACTGACATGACCTACATACACTGACATGACCTACATACACTGACCTGACCTACATACACTGACCTGACCTACATACACTGACCTACATACACTGACCTGACCTACATACACTGACCTGACCTACATACACTGACCTGACCTACATACACTGACCTACATACACTGACCTGACCTACATACACTGACCTGACCTACATACACTGACCTACATACACTCACTGACCTACATACACTCACTGACCTACATACACTCACTGACCTACATACACTGACCTACATACACTCACTGACCTACATACACTCACTGACCTACATACACTCACTGACCTACATACACTCACTGACCTACATACACTGACTTGACCTACATACACTGACCTGCATACATGACTGACCTACATACACTGACCTGCATACATGACTGACCTGACCTACATACACTGACTGACCTACATACACTGACCTGACCTACATGCACTCACCGACCTACCTCAGCTCAGCCATGGTGTGCGGTGTGCCGCGCCGGCATGCCCACTACCCATCATCACAGAGATGCAGCCAGAGGAGGAGGAGAGGAGAGCCGCCTGGCCGAGCACCAAGCTTTACCTGAGCCTACCCTAAACTGACATTAAAATATTTTTTTTCAGAAATCAGAAAATAAAATAACTTGCATGTATTTTCTTTTTTTTTTTAAACTCCTCCTCTGCATCTACTTTTGAATGTGTCCCCGACCACACTGACACTTCCCATTCTATATGTTCCCCTGTGCTGCTGAGACTCATGGAGACCCTCTATGAATGTGCTCACCCTCTGTATTACAACTGTTCATTCTGGGGGTTCTGAGCACTGAACACACAGGTAGCATGGGAGAGACACAGATTTGCTGTCAATCATTGCTGTGGATTAGGGGAAGAGGCGTGGCTTTTGCTGTGCGTGTCTCTCTTGGGCTGCCTGTGTGTGTACATTCAGTGTAGGTATGTTTTTTTTTTGCATAGTTACGTTGGCCTAGCTTTGACCAATGTAAGTATGTGTATTCCAGAACTGGGCCAAATCCTGTGGAAGCTGGAAATCACTGTAGTAGGCGCCACTATTTGAGTGATTGCTACTAAGCTTCGGGTCCTGTTCCAAGCATTCTCTAACTGGACAAGGTAGAGATTGTGATGTCACCCTCTCACTTGTCCAATCAGAGAATGCTTTGCATTTATTGGGAGAATGCAAAGTGTTTTCTGAATGGTGCCCTACTCTGTTCACTAAGCAACAGGGCAGCCACTTTCCATGAGACACGGAAGCTGGTGGCAATCACTGAAGTAGCAAAGCCTACTTCTATGATTCCCATGGGGATCCCACCGGTATGGTACATACAAACTTACATTGGTTCAAGCTGGGTCAAGTAACTATGTAAAATATGCATACCTAAACTTCAGGTTTACCTATCTTTTATAAGAAATGAGGACAGCACAAACTCTTCTCCATGGCAAATTGTAAAGTGACTAAAGTAAAATAGGATTTTTATAACAGCTTACCTGTAAAATCCTTTTCTTGGAGTACATCACGGGACACAGAGCGACATAGTCATTACTAATGGGTTATATAGTTACCGTCAGGTGCTGGCACTGGCAACTTCCAAAACCGGAAGTACCCTCCCCTATATAAGCCCCTCCCATCCGGGAGCACCTCAGTTTTGTAGCAAAGCAATAAGTGTCCCCAAAGAGGGGCGGGAGCTCTGTGTCCCGTGATGTACTCCAAGAAAAGGATTTTACAGGTAAGCTGTTATAAAAATCCTATTTTCTTTCTCGTACATCACGGGACACAGAGCGACATAGTCATTACTAATGGGATGTCCTAAAGCAATGCCAAATGAGGGGGGGGATACACCATATATAAGCTGAGCGCTATCAGACATGAGGATCTTTTGCGGCCTGCAACACACTGCGCCCAAAGGCGACATCCTCCTGACTTCTAACGTCCACCTGGTAGAACCTAGTAAACGTGTGTACGGAAGACCATGTTGCGGCCTTACAGACTTGAGCCAGGGAGGCCTGGTGATGCACTGCCCATGAAGTTCCAACTGCTCTCGTGGAGTGCGCCCTAACTTTGAACGGAGGCGGTCTACTTCTCAAGCTATAGGCTTGTATTATGACCTGTCGAATCCACTTGGCTAAAGTAGATTTTGACGCTGCCTGACCCTTTCTGGGGCCTTCCGGCAGAATAAACAAAGTATCCGTTCTGCGAATCTGAGCAGTGGCTTTTAGATAAGCTTTAACTGCTCTTACTACATCCAAAGAATGCAATAACTTTTCCTCTACCGAAGTAGGCTTGGGGAAAAAAGAAGGAAGAACCACATCTTGGTTCAAATGAAAACTCGATACCACCTTAGGAAGAAAGGCTGGATGAGGACGTAACACTACTCTGTCCTTATGGATAACCAGATATGGCTCCTTACAGGACATAGCTGCTAATTCCGATACTCTTTTAGCCGAACAAATGGCTACTAGAAAAATCAATTTCCTGGTGAGAAGCACTAAGGAAATATGCTGTAATGGTTCAAATGGTTGTTTCTGTAGAACCGACAGAACCAAGTTTAGATCCCATGGACATATGGGAATATTAACCGGAGGACTAATACGCATCACTCCTTGTATAAAGGCTTTGACTAGTGAATGCGAAGCCAAGGGCCTTTGAAAAAATATTGACAAGGCCGAAATCTGACCTTTGATAGTACTCAAGGCAAGCTTCCTATCTACAGCCCATTGTAGGAAGTCCAGAATTCTACCTATTACGTATTTACGTGGATGCCATTTCCTGGCCTCACACCAGGCGATGTACGCCTTCCAGATTCTATAGTAGATCTGCCTGGATACCGGTTTCCTGGCATTGATCATGGTAGACACCACAGCATTAGAGAGCCCTCTCCTTTTTAGAATGTGGGCTTCAATAGCCAGGCCGTCAAACCTAGGGCTGGTAAGGAAGGGTGGTATATCGGTCCCTGCGAAAGCAGGTCCGGACGATGTGGGAGGGTCCAAGGACTCCCCACAGAAATTTTTACAATCTCCGCGTACCATGCTCTTCGGGGCCACGCTGGAGCCACCAGAATCACTGGTTTCTTTTCTACCCTGATTCTGCGGAGTAATCGAGGTAACAATTGTGGCGGTGGGAATGCATATATCAGCTTGAACTGATCCCAAGGGAACACTAGGGCATCCGAGCCGCACGCTAGGGGATCCCTTGTCCAAGAGACAAACCTGTCCACTTTCGTGTTGAACCTGGATGCTAGCAGATCTACATCCGGTGTTCCCCACCGCTGACATATTGTCCGGAAAACCTCGGGATGAAGGGACCATTCCCCTGGGCATAATTGTTGGCGACTTAGAAAGTCCGCCTTCCAATTCTCCACCCCTGGAATGAATACCGCAGATATGGCTGGGACATATCTTTCTGCCCATCTCAGGATGTAATTTACTTCCCTTTGGGCTGCACGACTCCTGGTGCCCCCCTGACGATTGATATATGCCACTGCTGTGGCATTGTCTGACTGAACTCTGACAGGGGACCCTTGGAGTTTGGATGTCCATGCTACTAGGGCATACCGGGCTGCTCGTATCTCTAAGAGATTGATGGGCAGGGCCTTTTCCGCATCCGACCATCTGCCCTGGAGAGACCATTGCTCCAGTACTGCTCCCCAGCCTAAAAGGCTGGCATCTGTAGTGACCACCTTCCAAGAAATCGGACTGAAGGATTTCCCTTTTTCCAGATTCCGGGGAACCAAGCACCAACGGAGGCTTCTGCGAACGGAAGGGGACAAGGACATTGGTACGTCCAGAGCCTGAACTTTTTTGTTCCAGGCTGACAGTATGGCCCTTTGCAACTTCCTTGAATGGAATTGACCGTAGGGTACTGCTTCGAATGATGCCACCATTTTTCCCAGCAGCCTCATGCACAGGCGTATGGATGGCTGTCTTTTTGAACCCACTAAGTGGATCAAATCTCTCAAAGACGACCCCTTTTCTCGAGGCAAGAAAATTTTTCTCTGGTCTGAATCCAGCCTTAGCCCCAAGTATTCCAGACTTTTGACTGGTTTTAGGGCTGACTTGTCTCGGTTGATAATCCAACCGTGATATTCCAGATACTTGATTGTCTCGTGAACAACCACTTCTAGTTTTTCCACTGAGTGGTCTATCAGCAACAAGTCGTCTAGATATGCCATTATCGTTACACCTCGTGTTCTTAGATTGGCCAATAATGGGGCCAGAATTTTTGTGAACACTCTTGGTGCTGTGGCCAGACCGAAGGGTAAGGCTCTGAACTGAAAATGGCGCCCTTCTATCGCAAAGCGTAGAAATTTTTGGTGGGCTGGAAAGATGGGGATGTGCAAATACGCATCTTTGATGTCGATCGAGGCTAACCATTCCTCCCCTTGTAGGGCAGTGGCTACCGATCGGATCGACTCCATCCGGAAAGTCCTGATATGTAGGAATTTGTTTAGCCCTTTTAGATTTAATATGGGCCTCACGTCCCCGTTTGGCTTCGGAACTGTAAAGAGGTTTGAGTAAAACCCGAACCCCCATTCTTCCAGGGGGACCTCTATAATTACTGCTTGAAGCAATAATTGTTCCAGTGCCAACAGGAGGGATCCTCTCTTCTGGGGATCCCTTGGCACGTTCGACCTTATAAAGCGGGAAGGAGGGGAGTTTTTTAACTCCAATTTGTATCCCAGATTTACTGCGGAGAGCACCCATCTGTCTCGGATCGTGTCCCGCCAGGTTTCTGTGAACAACTGAAGTCTTCCCCCCACCCGATTGGGTGGGGGCAACCCTTCATGCATTTGACTTTGGGGGAGGTTTTGTACCTCTCCTGCTCCAGGGCTTCTTGTTACCCTGCAACTGTCCCTGATTTTTACCTCCGGGATTTGACCGGGGAGGCCGTCGGAACTGTTTCACAGCCGATGTCCTAGGGACTGGAGAAGCCGGCCTCTTAAAAGAGGGACCTCTAACTCTATTTTTGACCGGCAAGAGTGTACTTTTACCGCTGGAAATTCTCTGGATATACTTGTCCAGGTCTTCCCCGAATAAGCGCTCCCCATGAAATGGGAAGCTGACCAGCAATTTTTTACAGGGAGCTTCAGCAGACCAGTTTTTGAGCCATAGAAGCCTGCGCATATGTACTACAGACAGCGTAAGGCGGGAGGCCTGATGGATTGAATCCTTTATAGCGTCCACCGCAAAGCATAAGGCTCTAGGTAGATCAGCTAGAGCAAGAGCCTGCTGATCTGGCACGTCCCTTAAGACCTGTTTCAACTGATCCTTCACTGCTTGGCAGACCCCTATAGCTGCCACTGCTGGTTGTGTCACCAATCCTGCTGTAGAAAAAGCAGATTTCAATAAGGACTCCAATTTTTTATCTATTGGGTCCTTGAACATTTGGACATTTTCCACCGGACATGTCAGTGATTTATTCACACAAGAGATGGCTGCGTCCACTGTAGGGACCTTCCATTTTCTGACGAACTTATCCTCCATAGGATAGACCACCGGAAATCTCTTGGGGGGAGTAAATATTTTGTCAGGATGCTCCCAATCCTGGTAAATGAGCCCCTCCAGTAAAGGATGGATCGGAAAAGAACAAACAGTCTGGGGAGCTTTTAGCGACCCCAACGAGGAGACAGAAGAGGAGGATGGCTCCGCAAGTGGCATTTTAAATGCTGATCGGACCATATTAGTCAGGGACTGCACCCATAACCTCTCAGCATGTGATGCTGAGAACGGCTCCTCCACTGTTGATTCCTCTACAACTGAATCAACCTCATCCTGATCCCCCTCAGGTAGGTCGTTCTCTGTATGGGACTGTTGCTCTGTTAACAGGCACTCTGAGGGAGGAGACGGAGATCGAGCGCTTTTCTCCTGTGACAGGGAAGCAGCAATTAGTGCTGACAATCTCTCTTCCAGCCCTCCCAGAGCTGAGGAAAAAACCTCCTCTGTTACATACACAGGAGCAGGTGAACTGGGGACAGCCACAGTACCAGGTACTCCTGGGGGTGCCCTACGGTCACTAACCTCTGATTCTTCAGGGGAGACTGGTGCAGCCAAAGCATGCCCAAGATCCTCAGAGCCCGATGGAGACCCCCTATTCCTCTTGGAATTTCTAGTCCCGGAGTTTTTAGACGGCATATTCCTAAGCCACAAAGCTGAGGTATTCCAGCCGAAAATACACCAGTTACTGATAATAGTCTAGCATAAATGCTGCTATAATAAACAGTTGGTGTCTACTAATGTGCCTTTCTAGGGGATGCCTGTATCAACCGCTTGCTGTATGCCTTTAAATGTTGCCAGCTCTGTCTCTGTACTTCATAGCCAGCTTACTGCAATAATGTGGCTTTTTAAAAACCTGCTGGGACGCCCGCACATGCGCAGAAGCGCTGCGGCGCGCACAGAGCGTCATCCCCCAGGCCCCGCCCCTTTTTCCGGCCACCTCTATATATAGAGGCGCGTGCACGCGCGCGGCCACGTGCGCCTCGGCGCTAATTTTCAAACATGGAAACCAGGGACAGGAGCCAGGGCCCCCTTTGCCGCAGGCCGGGGGATAGACGAACACTGCAACATGGCAGAGGAAACAGTTTCCTGTAGGAGAACTCACCAGCTGCCTGGACTTTGCTCTCTGAGAAGAAACTAGTCCATATGACAAGAAAAACATTCCACAGCGGCCTCTAGTGGACAAACACAGGTACCGCAGTTTAATATACTAAACATATATAAAAAAACATTCTTTTTTTTTTTTTTTTTTCTTGACCACCATTAAAAATTATTACATTTTTTTTTTAGTAGTTACAGGCATGCACAGATATTAGCGGGAATACCGTTAGGTAACAGACAGAAAGACAAATTAGGCTTGGGGGTCCCCCAATAGAACCAAGTTCCTGGGGGCCCCCACTTACCTGTTCCCCGCCGCAGGACTTTGTTTGGTCCACAAAAGCCCAAACTTCACCTATCACGGCAGGCATTGTAATCAAACCTTCAGGGACCGGGTTCCCAAGGATTCCACTCCCCTGGACCTGTATAGCACCCTGTACAGAAAACATCTTGGTCGTGGGTATGACCAGAGCTCTGGATCCCAGGGTCCAGCTCTCCTAAGAGAAGCATTACAGGCAGAACCTTGCTCTTCTCTGCAAGGCCCGGGTACCGACCGTTTAGCTATGAAGCTTTTTTGGTCGGATCCGGAATAGCTTACTGAGGCCCAAAAGAACCTGTACGCAAGCTCAGTGAAAAACACATGTTTCTTCTTGGCCAACACCTTAGACACTGGCAAAAAACTGAGGTGCTCCCGGATGGGAGGGGCTTATATAGAGGAGGGTACTTCCGGTTTTGGAAGTTGCCAGTGCCAGCACCTGACGGTAACTATATAACCCATTAGTAATGACTATGTCGCTCTGTGTCCCGTGATGTACGAGAAAGAAATATAACTTCCTTACTATTTCAATTTTTTTATTTTTTCCTATTACATGATGTTAAGGTGTCTACATCTCTCCATTAGATAATGACACCAACGCACTAGGTATTAGGCCTCATGTACACAGGCAAATGAGGCCAAGTAGCGATGTAAGGGCACACACAGCCATTCATTACTATGGTCAACAATACACACCAGCTGTGTAGCCTGGGTGCAGAGATACACCTGCAATTTTGATTATATGACCTTATACCCCCATGTGTTTTTAGCCAGATAGTCTGCATCCAGAGGCATACAGCTTTATGCATGCACAGGTTTACACAAGTAGCAGTATAAACCTGCATACATGCGCATATAAATATTCATTACTATAGGTCAGGCATGTCCAACGTCCGGCCCGCGGGCCAATTGCGGCCTGTGTTCCGTTTTCATATGGCCCCACTGGTAATTTGGATATATGCAGTCAGGTTCATAAATATTGGGACATCGACACATTTTTTTTATCTTTTTGGCTCTATACACCACCACAATAGATTTGAAATGAAACACACAAGATGTGCTTTAACTGCAGACTTTCAGCTTTAATTTGAGGATATTTACATCCAAATCAGGTGAACGGTGTAGGAATTACAACAGTTTGTATATGTGCCTCCCACTTTTTAAGGGACCAAAAGTAATGGGACAATTGGCTGCTCAGCTGTTCCATGGCCAGGTGTGTGTTATTCCCTCATTATCCCATTTACAAGGAGCAGATAAAAGGTCCAGAGTTTATTTCAAGTGTGCTATTTGCATTTGGAATCTGTTGCTGTCAACTCTCAATATGAGATCCAAAGAGCTGTCACTATCAGTGAAGCAAGCCATCATTAGGCTGAAAAAACAAAACAAACCCATCAGAGATATAGCAAAAACATTAGGTGTGTCCAAATCAACTGTTCGGAACATCCTTAAAAAGAAAGAATGCAACACCAAAAGACCCGGAAGACCACGGAAAACAACTGTGGTGGATGACCAAAAAATTATTTCCCTGGTGAAGAAAACACTCTTCACGACAGTTGGCCAGATCAAGAACACTCTCCAGGAGGTAGGTGTATGTGTGTCAAAGTCAACAATCAAGAGAAGACTTCACCAGAGTGAATACAGAGGGTTCCCCACAAGATGTAAACCATTGATGAGCCTCAAAAACAGGAAGGCCAGATTAGAGTTTGCCAAACAACATCTAAAAAAGCCTTCACAGTTCTGGAACAACATCCTATGGACAGATGAGACCAAGATCAACTTGTACCAGAGTGATGGGAAGAGAAGAGTATGGAGAAGGAAAGGAACTGCTCATGATCCAAAGCATACCACCTCATCAGTGAAGCATGGTGGTGGTAGTGTCATGGCGTGGGCATGTATGCCTGCCAATGGAACTGGTTCTCTTGTATTTATTGATAATGTGACTGCTGACAAAAGCAGCAGGATGAATTCTGAAGTGTTTCGGGCAATATTATCTGCTCATATTCAGCCAAATGCTTCAGAACTCATTGGACGGCGCTTCACAGTGCAGATGGACAATGACCCGAAGCATACTACGAAAGCAACCAAAGAGTTTTTTATGGGAAAGAAGTGGAATTTTATGCAATGGCCAAGTCAATCACCTGACCTGAATCCGATTGAGCATGCATTTCACTTGCTGAAGACAAAACTGAAGGGAAAATGCCCCAAGGACAAGCAGGAACTGAAGACAGTTGCAGTAGAGGCCTGGCAGAGCATTACCAGGGATGAAACCCAGCGTCTGGTGATGTCTATGCATTCCACACTTCAGGCTGTAATTGACTGCAAAGGATTTGCAACCAAGTATTAAAAAGTGAAAGTTTGATTTATGATTGTTAATCTGTCCCATTACTTTTGGTCACTTAAAAAGTGGGAGGCACATATACAAACTGTTGTAATTCCTACACCGTTCACCTGATTTGGATGTAAATACCCTCAAATTAAAGCTGAAAGTCTGCAGTTAAAGCACATCTTGTTTGTTTAATTTCAAATCCATTGTGGTGGTGTATAGAGCCAAAAAAAATAGAATTCTGTCGATGTCCCAATATTTATGGACCTGACTGTATATCTTTTGTGGCCCCAACAAATCCCCAAGCGCCGCTCAGGACTAAAGCCTCGTACACACGATCAGATTAAACGACGGGAATTGTGTGATGACAGGCTGTTGTCGGAAAATCCGACTGTTTTGTGCTCCATCAGACAATTGTTGTTGGATTTTCCACGGACAAATGTGGGATAGCATGCTTTAAAATTGTCTGCCAATGATTGTGTGTTGACGGATTTTCTGATCATGTGTACACAAGTCCGTCGGACAAAACTCCAAAGTACAAACACGTATGCTCAGAAAGAAATGCTCAGGGTGGCGCTAAAGAGCTGAAAAACCACGTAGTTTCGTGTTTGTATGCAAGACAAGTTCCTGGCCAATGCCCGTCAGAAAAAAGTCCTACGCTTTGTCTGCGGAAAATACGATCATGTGAACGAGGCTTAAGACTCTTCACCAGGCAAGTTTTTTTTTTCACTTGAGATGAATACATTGTAAGATGTCAGTTGTCAGGTATAAATATATTTGGACACAACATGTATACTTGGTGTTATGTTCCTGTTCATATTTTTGGAACTTAAAAGTTGACAGACAACCTTAATTACCAATAATATGTAATGTACTTTACAATGTTCCTGACATATATTTCAGATTCCTGGATTTTTTTCTTTTTCATCTAGCCTTCAGATATGAAAGGCAGAGTGATTTAACACCGGTTTAGATTTGTCATCCATGTGTCGAAATAAAAAGTATGCCGTTTGTAATAAACTTTGCATAAAACAGTTAATTTGCATTTAATTTTAATGGTTCAAAGAATGTCAGACAAAATGGCCGGCCCTCACACATGTTCACTTCATTAAATCTGGCCCTCTTTGAAAAAAGTTAGGACACCCCTGCTATAGGTGGTAGCTGTGTTTCCTGGGTGCAGAAATACAGTTGCATTATACAGCCTCATATACTATTGTGCATGAGTCCCTATACAGAATTAGCCATACCTGGTCTTGCAGAGAAGAGCTGCAATCATTTTATTGTTTATTGCTATCTAATGAATAAGACTCTAGTTGATGCAAGATAGGCTGTAGGCTGGTAGAATAAGCAGCATTATTTGTTCTTCACATGTTACAAAGCAAGTAGGATTTATTGTCCAAATGACTGGGATTTATCTTAGAGAAAACAGCTTTCTAAACCCTGTTTACTTTCCTGTCAATTTGGATGATGTCTGGGAGTGCTGAAAATAAAACCTTGTGCTTAGGGGAGACCGATCTGCTAGGAGAGATGGGTACAGAATCTAAGAGGAGGAAAAAATTGGATATGAAAAAAGTGCTGTAAATGTGCTTAGAATTATTGTTCTCACTCTAACATTCTTGGCAATACCTCAAATATTTTGTAATCATGTATGCATGGGGGAAGGTACGGGGTGCTTTAAAGTTTTTTTTTATATTATTTATTAGAATTTTTATGCTTTTACACCTTTTTTTCATTTAACTTTATTGCTATTACAAAGAGGTAACAAGCGCCTTTTAGGATAGTATGTGCAAGTGACAGGTACTCTTTATGGAGACATGTAGTGTCTCCCCTGCCCTTCATTGCAGCTAATTAAGCACAATTCATATTTGATTATCTTCTTCCCTAGCTACACTAACTGGGGAATGAACTGAAACTGAATGTGATAGAAAGCTTGTGGCTTCCAGCTTCATTATCCACAGAGGAGATCGGGAAACGAATGTTTAGCCTTCTACTGTCGCGTTTCTTGAGCTCAAAAGTCATCAGACAACTGTAGCGCCTAGGGTTGCCACCTCATCCCTTTAAACCCAAACACATATTAATTAAACAGACTCTGAGGCTAATTTAATGCAGATAAGGCACTAAGTGAGTTTAATTACCACCTTAACCAGCCACAGAACCTGTGTAATTAAGACATGTTCGGGTTTAGAGGGATGAGATAGAAAGCTTGTGGCTTCCAGCTTCATTATCCACAGAGGAGATCGGGGAATGAATGTTTAGCCTTCTACTGTCGCGTTTCGTGAGCTCAAAAGTCATCAGACAACTGTAGCGCCTAGGGTTGCCACCTCATCCCTTTAAACCCAAAAACATATTAATTAAACAGGCTGTGAGGCTAATTTAATGCAGATAAGGCACTAAGTGAGTTTAATTACCACCTTAACCAGCCACAGAACCTGTGTAATTAAGACATGTTCGGGTTTAAAGGGATGAGGTGGCAACCCTAGTAGCGCCGCTAAGATCACTTTTAAAAAACAGCCAATTGACGGCTGGAAAAAATTATATCAACATCATGGCCTGAAGACAGTGATTTGCTCATAGGGGCACAGCAGCAGTTTTACTTTAATTACTCCAGCCTCAGTTCATTTCAACTCACCTGGAGCGGCTATTTTGAACTTTACCCAATCCTCAGCTGCACATGCCGTTCCTTCGCTCCACAGCTGCTCCTTTCAGCTACTGAAAGCAAGGAAAACATCCAGTACTTCCAGGTATAGAGAAGCATGTGACTCACTCCATGATATTTAGTCCATGTCAATTAACCCAAAGGGTCCATTCACCCTTCTACGACTCCTGACTTTGGAGTGCAACTTTGGTGCAACTTTGACGCAACTTTGAATGGGTAT
Organism: Rana muscosa; assembly: GCA_029206835.1. Lineage (NCBI taxonomy): Eukaryota > Metazoa > Chordata > Amphibia > Anura > Ranidae > Rana > Rana muscosa. The sequence continues at coordinate 113,069,792 of CM055118.1, forward strand.
GACTTGGATGTGACTTGTTGTCCCACTATTTCACCACTGTTGCATGTAAAACATTTAGGTAAGACTTTCATGCAACTTTTGAGGGTTAACATTGAAGTCTATGGCCCTCAAATTGCATAAAAGTCGGCCCAAAGTAGTGCATGAACTACTCTGAAGTTGCTGGGACTTTAAGTAGCACATACAGGTGCATCTCCAAAAATTTGAATATCATCAAAAAGTTGATTTATTTCAGTAATTCAATTAAAAAAATTAAGCTCATATATTTTATATAGATGCGTTATACACCGAGTGATATAGTTCAAGCATTTCTTTCTTTTAATTTTGATGACTATGGCTTACAGCTAGTGAAAACCCAAAATTCATTATCTCTGAAAATTTGAATATAGCATAAGACCAATAAAAAGGATTTTTAATACAGAAATGTTGGCTTACTGAAAAGTATGTCCATGTACAGTATAGTATGCAACCAATACTTGGTCGGGGCTCCTTTTGCATGAATTACTGCATCAATGCGGCATAGCATGGAGGCGATCAGCCTGTGCCACTACTGAGGTGTTATGGAAGCCCAGGTTTCTTTGATAGCGGCCTTCAGCTCATCTGCATTGTTGGGTCTGGTGTCTCTCATCTTCCTCTTGACAATACCCCACAGATTCTCTATGGGGTTTAGGTCAGGCAAGTTTGCTTGCCAATCAAGCACAATGATACCATGATCATTAAACCAGGTATTGTTATTTTTGGCAGTGTGGGCAGGTGCCAAGTCCTGCTGGAAAATGAAATCAATGGGGCAGTGGAGCTTTTGTGCTCTAAAAAGAGGAGGTAGGGTTTTCGCTAGAAAGACTTTGTGATGCTGGATAGGATCCATGGTGGAGATCGCTGAAGTTGGAAGGTAGGTTAATATTTAACACTCCAGTAGACCCCTTTCACACTGGGTCGTTTTGCAGGCGCTATTGCGCTAAAAATAGTGCCTTCAAACCGACCCGAAACAGCTGCTGCTGTGTCTCCAGTGTGAAAGCCCGAGGGCTTTCACACTGGAACGGTGCGCTAGCAGGACGGTAAAAAAGTCCTGCTAGCCGCATCTTTGGAGCGGTGAAGGAGCGGTGCCCATTGAAATCAGTGGGACACCGTGGCTATACCACCGGCAAAGCAGGCTTTGCGTGGTTTTTAACCCCTTCTCAGCTGCTAGCAGGGGTAAAACCGCCCCGCTAGAGGCCAAATAGCGCCACAAAATTGGCAGTAAAGCGCCGCTAAAAAAAGCTGCGCTTTACCGCCGACGCACCTCCCACCCCAGTGTGAAAGGGGCCTTAGTCTCCACTAAATCTAAACCATTCCTAACGGATGCTTTTTAAGTGGGAGTGTAAAAAATCAGTTGCAGTTGCCAAAGATATGTAAATTAAATGCTAATACTATTTGTTGAATTTAAAATGTTAAATTTGATGGATGTCTGTTTTCCTCTTAACCAACTATATAGCTACATTTACTTGATAAGTAAAATGTGTGAGAAGATACTTAATGTTATAGACATTATGACATCATACTGACAGCTCTATACAGCAGTAGCATAAAGACAGAGTGTTCCATCTGTTTGTTTTGTTTCCATATGTCATTCCACTCTTCCCTCTAAAACAGTTGCAGATTAGCACGGCACTACAAATAATGTTAATAACCATAATCATCACTGCAACATAAAAAAGCTGAATATTAATACTTTCTGAGTAAGATACTTGTTCATATTGTGATTATTTTTGGATACTTACCCACTTACTGGTGCTGCAAAAATGTGCTGAGATTCAATGAATGAAGGTCAGAGCTAAGTTCTATGTAGTCCAGCCTGGGGTTAAAATATATGTATACTCTATGAAATGAAATTAAAAAATAAATAAATACGAGCGCCAGCCCTCAGATATTAGCCACACACACAAAGTGGTGTAGGTAGGAATCATTAAATGAATAAATATAGTGCAGTGCTATCATGCATGTAAACAATAAAATAATATAATGATAATATACTAATATTAACAATAGTGTAACAATGATATTGATACCGTGAAAAAGGTAATAATGTCCAAAGTAGTGCATATTCAAACATACAGTACATAATTTAATCAAGAGATTCAGAGAATCTGGAGAAATCTCTGGGCACAACGGCAGAGGCTGAAAAACAACTGTAGCGGCCTCACCCCATCTCTTTCTTCTAGGGGTATCACACACGATAGGGTGAGATGCGCTACGGCCCATGTCCTCCCCATAACTGTGGGTGAGGTGAAGGCCAGTACCAGATATTTCCTCGGGCCTATGTGCTTCTGTAAAGGATTAAGTCCTGCTGTGCCAACGCTTCCCTTTGCTCCCATTAACCAGAGTTCCACACACCGATCACAGTCCAACTCTTGTTTTATTGCATATCTCACAATAAACAGTGCTTCAGTAGCCAACTGGTTGCAACTTGATAACATTTTGATACAGGGGTTGAGCAGGTCGAGGCACTATCCTAATTACCAGCTAAACCACTGCAATCTCGACAGCGGTTACTATAGCCATATCTTGAAAGGACTTAGAACTTGAGAGTCTCTACCAGCGACTCAAGAGAACGTAGATAGGAGTACCTTCGCTGCATTGCGGCCCCTATCAGGGGAGGATGTCCCTCCAAGGGAGTTACCAGAGGCCCATCCATCACTGGGTTGATTCTGCTCCAGACTCTCCGAATGGGTAACCTCCCCGGCCTCCTCACCTCAGACATGAGCCCCATCCACTTCAGGGACTGTCGGACTTCTCCACCCTCGCGGGACCCAGTCGAAGTCACTGGGCCCCAGGCCTCCTGGTTTAGTACCTCACCCCTGGCTGAAGGTGCCTGGGATGGACTCCAACTCCATTCCGGTCAGGCCTAGGGCACCTGAGCCGGAATCCGGAACCGCCCGCACCCAGGCCTAAGGTGCCTGGGTGCGTGATGAAGAACCTCCAGAAGAGCAAGACCTCGTGATCAGGGCGTCTCCCCCTTTTATCCCCTCCAATGACGCCACGGCAGGTCCCCCGCCCTCGCCGTACCATCTCCGAGAAGGGACAAAAAGGACAGCACTATGGCAGTCAATCTACCTTGAGCCTGCGGGCACCCCGCCACTCACAGGCCAAGGAGATTATTACACCGCCCAATCCTCCACGAATACAAATGGTCATTACTCCCATACCTACACACCTGAAATTCCACCCAGGTGTACCCCACCTAAATTTAAAGACCCCGCTACATACTCCCCCCTGTAATTTGACGCTGGTCCCCAGCATCTGGTGTGAACCCATGTCCCCCAAAGGTGGTGACATAAGTCTGACCCCAGAGGCATCCCTAAAATTTGAACCCTAACCATACCAAGACCTGCTCAAAGGGGAGGGGAACATAAAACAATAAACTTTATTTTATTTTTTTTAAACCCTCTAAGCATGTACACATACACAATCCCTCCCTTGTCTATCTAAGAACCACCCCACACTCAATAGTCTTGACAGACGAATCTCCTGCAGAGGGGAAACAAAAAAAAACAACACGCAAGGAAAACCACATACTGACATTCTGTGTTAATTTGGAATGAATGGGTCTATCAGCCGAGAGACCCACTTGCTCCAATAAGTAAAGTGATGCAAATGTACAAGCAACAGCCGTTGCGCAACACCGCCACCTGGTGACGATGCCACGGTGATGACACTTGGTGAAATCTTCAATCTTCCTGCATCCCTACTCTGACTCTACCCCCAAAGTCTCAGTCTTTAAATGGTGAGGGAAGAGAGAACAATCAGCTCTCATTCCCCCAACAAGTAAAAAACAAAAACCCAAATAAAAAAACTAGGGTACAGTTCGATGCTCCAGCAAGAACGCCTCCGGAAACTTTTCACAGGAAACAAGCGAGTCTCTTCTCACAAATAAAACCTCGGGTCAGGCAAAAACAAAGGCTTCAGATGCTTATCGAAAACCTCAATCGAATAGTCTGCGTCCTCTCCATCTTTCCTGCAGATGCGCACCTTGTCTGCGTGGATATGGCGGCCCCACATCCAGTCTGCTCTGCAGTCTCTAAACTTTTTCGACACTGGTGGCGAACAGGACAAGTATCGCCGGGCATGAGGCACTTTAAGTTTCTCCCAAACGAACTCATCGTACCATCGCTGTCGCAGAACTTCAGCCTCAAACAACAAGTCTCTGGGCAAGTACGGATATTCCCATCCATACTCGTGAGCGACCCTCTGGGAAAAAAGTCGTTGCAATCGGGCTAAAGGAGGCATTGTGGCCCGCTCACCTTCTCCTGGTTGAACGATGGCCTCAGGGGGGCCGAGGTACTTTCACTACCTCGGATGGCTTCTCTCTCGGTGCCCGTAGCGATGCTCGCTGTTTCCCCGCCAACAAAACGGGTGATACTGTGGAAGAGCAACCAGAGGACTAGGCTTCCTCGTAGACTTCGGGGCCTCCGCCCGGGGCGTGCTGTCTCCTATGGACATAGGCGAATCTTGGGGTGCATGTAGCATAGGTAATGGGTGTTTGTCCCAGCCCTTCTGGTGAAACAGTTCATCGATCTCACCGTCATCTCCACAGTCCGACAGTGACTCTAGGTCGGAGGTGTCATACATCTCCGCGGGAAGGTAGTCTCTGGTAGACGTGGTACTACCCTCCCCAGCGGGCTCCACCGACTGTGGACCCCCAACACCTCCAACCACCACCACAGTCCCAGCCCCTGGCTCACCTTGACCTTTTGTAGAACCAGGGATGTCCAGGACTCTTCCAACCGGATCCATCCAGGCCAGGCAAGCGACGGGGTGAAGCTCTTCCACAACCATAGGAGGCCTGGACCAGGCCGACTTTCCTCTTCGGAGGTGGGAGCAGAGAATCTGTGGTGACCGAAGCAGCATCCTCTGATTTTTCCTTCTCAGTCTCTGATTGGGCAGTCACATCGCCCTGGTCAGTGCGTACGGGAACCTCCGCAAAGGCCTGGATCTCCCCTTCCGGAGTAGCGGTACCTGTGAGGCTGTTGAGGCGAAGGGCCCGGGCCTTACTGTGGATGGCTCCACCTTGAACAAGAACTCTTTGCATGCTTCGCAACGCCCGAATGACTTCAGGTGAACCACCAGTCCCGAGCATCCGGGACAGATCACACCGAGGGCCTCTGTGTCTCTGCAGGTGTACAGAGCCAACTGTCCTCGGGGCCTGAGTCTTATCCCCGTGTCTGTAAGGGGAGCAGCAAAGGTAGTCATGGGGGTAGGGAACCGGAAATCACGGGGAGCTTGAGGCCATCCCGACTGTCTGCTGCTCCATCACGCACTGACCACGCGCCAAAGTCTCCACGTGAGTTCCTCCACATGGCCAGACTCCTCCCACGACTTGCAAGTTTTCGCGGGCTTCCATCAAGCTCCGCCCACGAACTGTGTAGTCACGGGGTGCCTCATGGCGCAGTGCAGTAAAAGCCCCCACATGTAGTACGTCACACGGCTGGACTTCTCCCTCTTCTCGCTCCTCCGCATGGGCCTTTCCCGTCTTAGGGTAATTTCCACGACTTTGAGCAGGGATGCACTTTGGCCGATCACATGGCCGACCTGCTCGGAACTCCTCCGGGCAGCAAAGTCTAGACACAGCCATTCTTACTTCCAAAGTCAAAACACATATCATCCCGGACGAGCCCCCACGTGTAGCGGCCTCACCCCATCTCTTTCTTCTAGGGGTATCACACACGATAGGGTGAGATGCGCTACGGCCCATGTCCTCCCCATAACTGTGGGTGAGGTGAAGGCCAGTACCAGATATTTCCTCGGGCCTATGTGCTTCTGTAAAGGATTAAGTCCTGCTGTGCCAACGCTTCCCTCTGCTCCCATTAACCAGAGTTTCACACACTGATCACAGTCCAACTCTTGTTTTATTGCATATCTCACAATAAACAGTGCTTCAGTAGCCAACTGGTTGCGACTTGATAACATTTTGATACAGGGGTTGAGCAGGTCGAGGCACTATCCTAATTACCAGCTAAACCACTGCGATCTCGCCAGCGGTTACTATAGCCATATCTTGAAAGGACTTAGAACTTGAGAGTCTCTACCAGCGACTCAAGAGAACGTAGATAGGAGTACCTTCGCTGCGTTGCGGCCCCTATCAGGGGAAGATGTCCCTCCAAGTGAGTTACCAGAGGCCCATCCGTCACTGGGTTGATGCTGCTCCAGACTCTCCGAATGGGTAACCTCCCCGGCCTCCTCACCTCAGACATGAGCCCCATCCACTTCAGGGACTCTCGGACTTCTCCACCCTCGCGGGACCCAGTCAAAGTCACTGGGCCCCAGGCCTCCTGGTTTAGTACCTCACCCCAGGCTGAAGGTGCCTGGGATGGACTCCAACTCCATTCCGGTCAGGCCTAGGGCACCTGAACCGGAATCCGGAACCGCCCGCACCCAGGCCTAAGGTGCCTGGGCGCGTGATGAAGAACCTCCAGAAGAGCAAGACCTCGTGATCAGGGCGTCTCCCCCTTTTATCCCCTCCAATGACGCCACGGCAGGTCCCCCGCCCTCGCCGTACCATCTCCGAGAAGGGACAAAAAGGACAGCACTATGGCAGTCAATCTACCTTGAGCCTGCGAGCACCCCGCCACCCACAGACCAAGGAGATTATTACACCGCCCAATCCTCCACGAATACAAATGGTCATTACTCCCATACCTACACACCTGAAATTCCACCCAGGTGTACCCCACCTAAATTTAAAAACCCCGCTACACAACACTGGATGCCCGTAATCTTCAGGCCCTCAGACATCACTGCACTGGATGGACAAGCACTGCATGGGCTCAGGAATACATCCAAAATCACTGTCTAAGAACATGGTTCGCCGTGCCATCCAAAAATGAAAGGTAAAACTCTATCATGCAAAGAAGAAGCCATATCTGAACATTTAACACCATCCTTGTTATTAGCACTTGAGCAAAAGACTGGCTCTCTGATGGTATGGGGATGCATTCATGCATATGGAATTGGCAGCTTGCACATCTGGAAAGACACCATCAATGTTAAAAGATATATCCAGGTTTTAGAGCAGCATATGCTCCCATCCAGACGTCTTTTTCGGGGAAGGCCTTGCATATTTCAACAGGAGAAGACTTAAGCCTCGTACACACGATCGGATATCCTATGGATTCTAATCCGATGGTTTTGTCCATCGGAAATCCGATGAAGCTGACTTCCATCAGTCTTGCCTACACACCATCAGTCAAAAAACCGACCATTCCAAACGCGGTGACGTAAAACACTCCGATGAGCCGAGAAAAATTAAGTTCAATGCTTCTGAGCATGCGTCGATTTGATTCTGAGCATGCGTGGGTTTTTTATCCGATGGACTTGCCCAAAGACGATCGGAATTTGCTATCAGTTTTTGATCCATCGGAAAATTTTAAAACATGTTCGATTTTTAAAAACCGATGGAAAAAAGACCGATGGGTCCCATACACAATCGGTTTGTCCGATGAAAAAAGTCCATTGGACTGTTTTCATCTGTAAAACCGATCGTGTGTACAGGGCTTAAGCCACATACTGCAGGTATGACAACAGAATGGCTTTGTAGTAAAAGAGTCCAGCTGCTTAACTGGCCTTCCTGCATTCCAGACCTTTCACCAATGAAAAATATTTGGCGTATCTTGAAACAAAAATACAACAAAGAAAACCCAGGACTGTTGAGCAGTTAGAAGCATATATCAGCAAGAATGGGACAACATTCCTCTCCCAAAACTCCAGCAACAGTTCCCAGACATTTACATAGTGTTGGTAAAAGAAGAGAGAATGTCACACCTTGGTAACCATGGCCCTCTCCCAACTTTTCTGAAATGTGTTGCTGCTATCAATTTCAAAATGACCCTATTTTTTTCTTAAACTGGTACATTTTCTTAGTTTAAAGATTTGATATGTTTTCTAAATTTTTTTGTGAATGAAAAATGGTTTTATGAGATTTGCAAATAATTGCATTTTGTTTTTATGTAGATTTTACACAGCGTCCCAATTTTTTTGAAATTGGAGTTGTACAATACAATGCAATATAGGAGGAATAAGAGGTTCATGCTCATTAAAACTTACAATCCAAAAGGGAGGGTGAAGTGATACAAATGGTAAACAACTGTGGGTAATGAGCTGATGGAGAAAATAAAAGTACAGTTGTTAGATAGTTGGACAGTTTGGGGTAGGAAGCTCCAAAGGATAAGAGAGGATTCAGAGAAGTCCTGGAGGCGAGCATGGAAGGAGGTGACAAGTGAGCTAGAGAGCATGGGGTCTTGAGAGGAACAAAGTGAACAATTTGCTTGGTATTTTGAGACTAGGTTAGTGATGTAGCTGTGGCCCGAGTTGTGGGTGGCTTTGTAAGTTGTTGTTAGTATTTTGAATTTTATTCATTGGGTGAGTGGAAGCCAATGGAGCAATTAACAGAGAGGGCTAGCAGACACTGAATGGATGTTAAGGTGGATGAGTCCACAGTAAATCAAAAAGTGGAAAATAAACTGTGAATCTAGTGTAATAGATCGTAATAGATTGTGTGCCAGGACTCCCAAGGGTGTGCTTTCACTTTGTAAAAGGTCAAGCCAACATGATCAAGTGGATATCTTAAATGGACTCCCTCCTAACACTTCCATAGGTATGGATTTAATGTGAATTTTGAGCATGGACTACTTTGGACATTATCACTTTTTTCATGATATTATTGTTTTACTTTTGTTAATATTAGTATATTATAATTACATTATATTATTCATATTTAAACTATAACAATGGACTTCTCTTATTTGCTCCCTTTTGTTCGGTTAATTATACTATTGAAGTCATTAATTATATCTGTTTGATAAGTGCAAAAAAAACTGTTGATCAAGTCAGAAATTCAGAGCTGTCCTTTGTCCTATGCACACTTCCTGTACTATTTTAGTAGAGTAATTATGTATCTCAGTTCATATCTTAGGACAGGCTTTCTCAACCTTTTTTACACAGAGGAACCTTTGAAATACCTTGCTGGTCTCAGGGAACCCCTACTAAAAATTACTATATCTACCTACTGTACAACTCACGATACATTAGTGTGATCAGGGCTGGACTTACCATTGGGCTTGACTGGGCTCAAGCCCATGGGCCCCGCGCAATAGGGGGCCCCTGCCTGTTAAAGTCTCCTTACTTTTTTCTTTGATTATTTCTCCAGCGTATGCGCTTCCCGTCCACTGAGTCACGTTCCCAGGGCCGATCCGCCCTATTCGCTTGCTACGCAAGCTGCGTAGGGCCCCCGCAATGTACTTAGGGCCCCCGCCTCCCCCTCGTGTCCTTCTCCATCCTAGTGATGTAAATAGGTAGCGCCCGCCCTGAGCTATTGACTGTCTGACGCTGATCGTGTGTCCTGCCCAAAAAGTTCCCAGGTGTCCTGTCAAAAAAGTTCCCGCGGCAGATAAGGGCTCCCCCTGTACTGCGCAGGCGCAGCATGGCACTTGCGCAGTATGAACCTGAACTGAGCCTCCAAAAATAGCCAAACATGTAGAGCTGAGACGGAGTCAGCTCTAGACAGCAAGCCGAGGCGCCGCGCCTGCGCAGTACAGGGGGGTCAGTATCCGCCAGGGGAACTTATTCGGCAGAACACCAGAGGCTGTTGAAAGGTAAACCAGTTTCAAGGCTCTGTCTGCACAATCACAATGTAATTATTGTATAATGAACACTTGTCGCTGCTAGTTGACCTTCGTTTTGTCATGGTTTTTATTAGGCTGGTCAGATGGTAATTACTAGGACGTAAATCATAGGGAAAAGGGAATATTTCTGTAATGACTAATGAATGATTTTTATTATTTATCTCTCGTTTTCCCAAAGACTCCGGTGAGTGCGCAAGTGGGCCTTTTTTTTCTTTCGGGACCAAGAAATATTGGTTGTGGATATTTTAGCGGCGGCAGAGTCATTGGTGTGCAGGGGGTAGCAGATAGGCGGTAAAGAGCTTGTTATATGTTTAAGATGGATAGCTGAATTGATAGATTGATACACATATTTTTATTGTGGTGTAGGATCTGGGCCTGCTGTCCCTCCATCTCTCTTTCTCTCTCCCTCTTTCTCTCCTTTCTTTCTCTCTTTCTCTCCCTCTTTCTTTCTTTCTTTCTTTCTTTCTTTCTTTCTCCCTCCATCCCTCATTCATCTCAGACTCCAACCACACCCCTTCGGAGCCACGCCCATTTGAGCCACGCCCACTATTTGTGTGAACCACACCCATTTTTTTTAATGTATAGAAGGTAGGGCTTGAATGTGACTCAAGCCCAGGGGCCCCCGCCACCCTAAGTCCTGCCCTGAGTGTGATGGTCAGTGGGAATAATTTTCCTTACACTTGTGGTCATTGGGAGGAATTACCCCCTTAAAGATAGCTAAAAAGATTCATGGTTTCAGTTGGAACTTATCTGAGAGGCAGAAATCGCTCATTGCTCAAGGAACCCTTAGCAACCTCTGGAGGAACCCTAGGGATCCAGGGAACCATGGTTGAGAAACTCTGTCTTTTAGGACTACAGAATGACTAGTCTTTGCGGTTTGAAGATAGGACAGTAGGTGGGTATGAGTTGTTCAGCAAAACAAAACTGGGCAAGACTGACAAAAAAATTCTATTTGTTGTAAGCCCACAATAGGGCTTAGGAGCTGAGAGCATTTTTGGCAGATCAGCAGGTATTTTTCTGTACTTGCAAGGTCTTTAAAGAGGAACTGCATACCTCCCAACCCGCACGGATTCTGCGTGACTTTCCCGCATAGCCACTTACTTCCTGCAGTCCCGCGATAGAGGAAATATTCCCGCACAAGCAGAGGAGCTAGTGGAGGCAGCACTGGAGGAGGTAAGCAGATGTCACCCTGCGCTTATTCACTTATCGGCGGCAGTCCGCGCCACCCCCCCGCTCACCAACATTGATTCAATCAATGTTAAGAAATAAATTCAACAAACTTTGATGGGGGGAATTTCCCCCCCATTCCGCGGTAATCACCCCCCCCTTGCTGTCCCGCGGTAGCACCCATCCAACCCCCAGTGCAAACCCCGCTCGACAATATGATTTGTAATAAAAACATCTTTGCCATACTAAAGCTTCCCTCCAACCACTTTCATATTATTTTTTATATACTTTGATTCTGTACTTGCCAAATATGCTACAGAAAGCTCCCTTCACTGAGTCTGGCTGCATCCATTTTAACTGTGGGCAGCTGAAGCTGCTGCCTGTTCACTTAACCAGTTTTAAAAAAAATATATTAAATAGTGCATATGGGAAGTCAAAGGAGGTGCACAGATAAAGGATATCTACCTATCCACAGTTCAGTATATATTTAACCAGTTTTTCAAGAAATAGTTCAATCTTACCTCCCGTCCAATCCCTGATACAGCAGTCTGGTGGGTTTTGGAGCAGTTAAGGCTACCTTAGGGGCATTAATAAGCATTTACACTTTTTGAAAGTGCTTGTTATTGCTCACAAAATGTTAACCATGTGTGCATGCTTCAGTTTGTCAGGCAAATTGCACAAGAAGCAGTGCCAGGTACTGACGTTGCAGTTGATAGGCAGATGCCTCTCCACCTGTTGTTTTTGTGTAACCATCTGCCTGTCTATAGATAACTAAACAGTCTCATACCCTTGATGCCCCCTAACCTAACCTCAAGGATTTGAGAGATGGTATGCACAGATGATAGGACATGAGCTAAATATCTTGATTGGGGCTTATACAAGCCATGGGTAGTGATTTAGGTTTATGCATTGTAAATCCATTAAAATGTCCACATAACAAAAACACTTTGTTTAAGGTAGTGCTGATAGCAAAGCTTGCACATGAACCCAATGAAGTACTAGCATCAGTTAATTTATATACATGCATATGTATATTAGTTGCCTATTGGTTCACTCTGCCAAAATGTCAGTACCACAAGGTCATCCAGTGGAGACAATGTGATCAAGATCTTGGCATCTACTGGCACAGGCCTTTTTGGAAATAAAATAACATAAAGCAGGTTGGGCTGTTTATAACCCTTTTGATGCCCCACTCTAGACACCCACTGTCATGCCCCACTATGCTACCTATACAGAACAATAACCCTCTGAGATCCTGGGACTTACTGCTGCAAGGGGCTTCCTAGGGACCTGGCCTGGAAGTCACATGTGTGAGACCTTGAAGATAAGAAGTAGGGGGTTCGCTTCCCAGTAAGTGTAGGGCAGAATTCAGTTAAGTGTGAAGCGAGGTGAGTGTTTTCTGGGTCACCAAGGAGAGAGATCTACAACAGGCTGGTGGAGCTGGGACTTGTTCCACATCACAAGCTCAGAAATGCAACACATACAAGTGTTGGGCATGTGGGAGACGTTCAGCCACAGTATCTTAGGGAGAGAGGGTTATGCAAGGTTGTATAGCGGCCTCACCCCCTACTCCCTTGATATAATACGGCTGGCTTGTCTAGGGGTTTGAGGGAGGAGAGTGAGGAACACTAATACCAGCTCTCACCTCATGTGTGTGTGAGGTTTGAGCTAAGTTCAAGTTTACCTTCGGGTCTGCGTTCCGTACGGAGCCTCTGCTTCTCCTGTGGAGTTTGATTTGCAACAGCTAGAGACAGAACACTTTGCTGCCAGTAATAGAGTTCCACACCATGAACAGTCCAACACTTATTTATTTATCTTGTAGCAATGAACAGTACCGGTTGAACTTGACACAAACAGACAGGGTGTGGGTATGAGTAGGTCCAGGCACAAGCTCTCTCCTATTCCATACAGTGCAAATAGGCTTGGCACACAATCGCTGCCACCGATTGTGAATTTGGTTCCTGCCACAAACCCTGGTGAACTTTGAGGCCTCTTCCACAGACCTGAGTGTAGGTCTCTGCCACCGACCTGGGTTTAGTTGGGTCGCTGCCACCGACCATAAGCACGTGAACTACCTTCCTTGAGAGAATGGCCCCTGTCAGGGAAGACATCCATCCAGACGGTCTCCAGAGGCCCACCCGTCACCGGCAATATGCTGCACCGGGTCTTCGGGAGGGACACATCTCTGGTCCCTTACGCCCTGGATTCAGGCACCCGTACCTGGGGCACCTTAGGCATGTTCCATCCCTCGCGGGACCGAGTGGAAGGTACTGGGCCCCAGGCCTTCTGCAAAAATACCTCACCCCAGACTTGTGGTGTCCGGGATGGAACTCAAACTCCACCTGTCCAGGCCAAGGGCGCCTGGACACTGACCGCGGACAGCAGCCCACAGGCTGAAGGTGCCTGGGACTTCGACCTCGTGCGCAAGATGTCTGCCCCCTTTATACCCTCTCCCAGCAAACACAGCGGGTTCCCCGCCCGCTGTACAACTGCTGCGAGAGGTCACAAAGGGTACGGCACTGCAGTGGTGGTTCAACCCCGGCCCAAGGCAACAGCGCCACCCACTGGGCCGCAGGGAACTGACACCACTGATATCTTCACACAAATAAATAGCATTACTCTAACAAACAGTGCATCTGGGTCATGCTACCACCCAGATGCTGCCCCTAAATGTATATACCAGCTACAGTTGTGACAGGGAGTGCTGCCTTAACACCACCTTAAGAAAGTTGCAGAAAAAAGTGCACCCCCTTATACCTGCTAACATTGTTCCATCAAGGAAATCTTTTCAGATGAGGAATTATAGTGTGTATTACAGTATTCTACAAGGACTGCACTTGCCCCTGTACTAAAAAAAAAGTCAGTTCTTTAGTTATTCAGAATGGGAAAAGCATCACCTAAATCAGTTAGTGTCTCACCTGAAAACCCCAAAGCATTGTTTCCGATGTGGTTTTGATGCTGATCTTGGTGCAAGATGGCCCAATACTGTTGCCAAAGACAAAGTAGGGTCAAGGGCTAAAGGATAAGGTCAAGATAGATTAGGTTTTAGTGGGTTGTGTTATCCTAACTTTCAGTTCCTTTTAAGGTCCTTCTACCTTTTAGAACTTTAAAGGACAACTATCATAAAAGGTATTTTCACTTTGCAAAGGAATTTAGTCTTTGCAAGGGAATTTTCTCCTAGCTTAGTGAATGTGGTGAAAATTTACTTTGCAAAAAAAAAAACCCTTTCAAAGTGAGCAGCCTTTTGCCTCTACCATCTGGATAACCCGTGTAATGATAGTATTTGGTATATGAAATTCTACCGTGTTTCCCCGAAATAAGCCCGGGTCTTATATTAATTTTGGCAACAAAAGACACAGTAGGGCTTATTTTCGGGGTAGTTCTTACCATGTGCTATCTTCTCTCCCCCTCTTCCTCCCTGCCTGTCAGGAATCCCCAGTGCGAACTGAATTAAAATGCTTGTAAAATCCTATAATTCACTCTATTACAGTAGTATATAATGTACAATGTGTGTGTTTCTGTAATATAATTGTGCCAAATACCTTCGCCCGAGCTCTCTTCCCCGCAATTATATTACAGAAACACACACATCGTACATTATATTCTACTGTAATAGGGTGGATTATAGGATTTTTCAAGCATTTTAAACTAGGGCTTATTTTCAGGGTAGGGCTTTTATTGCAGTCCTCCTGGAAAATAAAACTAGGTCTTATTTTTGGGGTAGGTCTTATTTTGTAAAATAATGAAAACATTTTGTTTTACTTTCTGCTATAAAACATATCCAATCAAAAAAAATGAAAAAAAAAATCAAATGTTTTCATAAATTTAGGCCAATATGTATTCTGCTACATATTTTTGTTAAAAAATCCCAATAAGCATATATTTATTGGTTTACGCAAAAGTTATAGCGTCTACAAACTATGGTATATATAATGGATTTTTTTTTTTTTTTTATACTGATAATGGAAGCGATCAGCGACTTATAGCTGGACTGTGATAATGTGGCAGACAACCTGACACTAAATGACACTTTTGACAGTTTGTGGGAGCCAGTGACACTAATACAGTGATAAAATATGTATTTATACATATAAATATATTTATATACATATATTTATTGTACCACTGGCTGGGAAGGGGTTAAAAATCTAGGGCGATCAAAGAGTTAAATGTGTGCCTAACCAGTGTTTTTGTGTGTACAGTGTGGTGCTTTCAATAGGCGATGTGTTGGATTTTTTCCCTGCTTCGCTAGGGAAACAAAATCCAGCACATCCCCGCTGACAGGATGGATCTCTGCATTGTTTACATATGCAGGGCTTCTTCCAGTGTGTCTTCAGTCCGATTAGCGGGTGCCGGCAGTCATTTATCATCCGAAACCCGCTGATCCGCTTCAGCTGTGAATAATCACAGCAGAAGCGGCTCGCTTGCCCCATACCCGAATCATGTATATATACGTGATTCTGCACAGAGCGGCCGCCCTGTAGCAGTAAAGCTACAATAGGGCGGTCGTTAACTGGTTAACAAAAGAACATACAATACATTTCACAGTAGTCAGTGGCATCGCTAAGGGGGGGGCAGGGGGTGTGGGCCGCACCCAGGTGACACCCACCAGAGGGGTGACACCTGTGGGTAGCGGCACCGCTAACACCGCCCGCTGCTCTGATCTGCGCCTCTCGGCTGTGTCCCTCAGCGGAGCGTAATGAAGCCGCCTCCCCCTCCTCTCTGTTTAAATCCACAGAGGAGGAGTCCGAGGGACACACACCGCTGTGTGTATCCGTCCATGCTGTTCTGATGTCTGTATACTCTAATATATGTAGATGGACATGTGCAGTGGGGGCGCTATACTAATGGGGAGTCTGCACTAAGGGGAAGTATGCCTATACTGATGAGGGGGTCTGCACTAAAGGGGGGATGTCTATACTGATGGGGGGTCTGCACTAAGGGGGGTCTATACTGATGGGGGTATGCACTAAGGGGGGTGTCTATACTGATTGGGGGGTCTGCACTAAGAGGGGGAAGTCTATACTGATGGGGGGTCTGCACTAGGAGGGGGTTGTCTATACTGATGGGGGGTCTGCACTAAGAGGGGGAATTCTATACTGATGGGTGGGTCTGCACTAAGAGGAGGGTGTCTATACTGATGGGGGGTCTGCACTGAGGGGGGTGTCTATACTGATGGGAGGTCTGCACTGAGGTGGTGTCCATACTGATGGGGGTCTGCACTGCGGGGGGGTGTCTGTCTATACTGATGGTGGGGTCTGCACTGAGGGGGGTGTCTATACTGATGGGGGCATATACTGATGGGGGATCTGCACTGAGGGGGGTGTCTATACTGAGGAAAGGGGGTCTGTACTTAGTGAGGGGGTCTTTACTGAGGGAGGGGGTCTATACTGAGGGAGTGGGTATGTACTGAGGGAGGAGGGTCTGTACTGAGGGAGGGGGGTCTGTACTGATTTAGTGAGGGGGATCTATACTGAGGGAGGGGGATCGAAACTTTGGGAGGGGGGTCTGTAGTTAGTGCAGGGAGGTCTGTACTTAGGACTATAGATGGTGTAGAGGGGATGACACCATTTTTTTCCGCACCGGGTGATACCAACCTTAGTGACGCCACTGACAGTAGTAATTTTGCTATGAAAATTCATGTGTGATGTAAATTGCCTCCAGCATTGCTCCTGTTTCTTCTTGCTGGAGGCTGCCATTTTGTTGAAGCTGAGGGCAGTCACTTCTTCACTGGAAACTCTCCCCCTCCCCTTGGTCTCAAAAACGATGGGGTTGATTTACGAAAACTGGAGAGTGTAAAACCTAGTGCAACTGTGCATGGTGACCAATCAGCTTCTAACCTCAGATTGTTCAATTAAGCTTTGACAAAAAAAAAAAATGGAAGCTGATTGGTTTCTATGCAAAGATGCACCAGATTTTGCAAGCTTCAGTTTTAGTAAATCAACCACATGTCACTTTCTGTAATTAAACTATGTAAATTTCCAGCCTTGATTGTATATATTGGCTTAGTTGGAGATAAAGACTGACAGAAGCTTTAGGCTCCATTCATATTGAGCTCCCTGGCAGTAATCCTGAGTGTGGCTCGGGGTTACATTTCAGTACCATTAGCAGTAACCCCGAGCCACACTTGGGATTGCATTGCAGGATCCTGGTCCAGTATACTTACCTTGTCATCAGGATCCTGCGATGTCCCCCCCGCTGTGTCCTTCGCCGGGTCATCTGCCCGATGTCCTGTGCACCGGGCACCGTTCCCTGCAAGCGCCACAACGCATGGGGGCAGAGCCCGGCGGGAAATTCAAAAAGTACATAACACATACAGTACACTGTAATCTTACAGATTACATTACTGTATCAAATCATTTCACATCCCTTTTGTTCCTAGTGTTTTGTACAGTGTCCTGCATGCAGTTTTATATTATATATACTGTTCTTTCTGACTGGAAACTTGAGTTTGTCCATGACAACCAAAAAGTGTCCATTTACGTCAAAAGTGGTTTTAGACCAGCTAGAAAACAGCGATAGTAAATTAGAACACTTGCAGAATTGAGCGATAGTGAATCGTGAGGAAATTAATTATATCATTTATTTATTTTTTTAATTATTTTTAGTTATTTATTATATTATAATTTATGATTTTGTGTTTCAAACTTTATCAGACCCAGGATGTCTACTTTTGACCCCATAGAACACAAGTGTCAAACACAAGGGCCGCGGGCCAAAACCGGCCCGCCGAGCCTTGTCATGTGGCCTTGTCATGTGGCCCCTTTCGGCTCTCACCCGCTCTTCCTCCCATCACTTGTAAACACAGGAACTTCTGTGTTTACAGTGACAGCTATGGCCTCGGCGAGTCCCGGCTCCTGTTACTGCGCATGCGCCGGGTTCAGGCTATACAAGCCGAGCGTGGAGATGCTGCAGCCGAACAGGCAGCTTACAAAAATGAACTCCTTACATGCTGAGCGGCCGGCCGGACACGCAGGCACAGGCTGAAACGGAGGACACACAGGCTGATGAACCACTCGAATGCCAAAAGTTGAGTGTTTATTCCCGGGGATTTCACAGGGGGTGGTGGTCTGCTAGTGGTGAGGGGCTGGGCGTTAGTTGGGGGGTGGTGATTTGCCATTGCAGGGGTTTGTCAGTGGTGAGTGGCAGGGCAGTAGTTAGGGGGTGGGGGATCTGCTAGTGGAGGGGCGTTGGTGGGGTGAGATGAACCCCCCTGAGCCCTGCATGTAGCTCTCCCATGGATCCTGCACTCTGTACACAGGGCACTTTTGAACCCTGCACCCTGTACGTAGCACAACTCCTGAACTCTGCACTCTGTGTGTAGCACACCCCTAAACCCTGAACCCTGCACCCTGCCCACAGCATGACCCCTGAACCCTGCACTCTGTCCACAGTGCAAACCCCTGAACCCTGCACACTGTCCACAGCACAACCCTTGAACCCTGCACTCTGTCCACAGACAAACCCCTGAACCCTGCACCCTGTCCACAGTACAAACCCCTGAACCCTGCACTCTGTCCACAGCACAAACCCCTGAACCCTGCACCCTATCCACAGCGCAACCCCTGAACCCTGCACTCTGTCCACAGCGCAACCCCAAACCCTGCACCCTGTCCACAGCACGACCCCTGATCCCTGCACTCTGTCCACAGCGCAACCCCTGAACCCTGCACTCTGTCCTCAGCGCAAACCCCTGAACCCTGCACTCTGTCCACAGCGCAAACCCCTGAACCCTATGCTGTCTATGTAACTCACTCCTGAACTCTGCATTCTGTACGTAGCACAGCTCTCAAACCCTGCCCTCTGTACACATCACACCCCTGAACTCTGAGCTAATTATTACTTAAATTAAAAACCAGTTACAATTAAATGCAGAGGCAATTATTTAAAATGATAAAGAGTAGCTGCATAGTCTTAGATATACACCCAGCCCCTTGAGGACAACCATATTACCAGAAATATGTAGTAGAATACATATTGGCCTAAATTTTTAAAGAAATTGGATATTTTCAATTGCTTTATTGGATGTGTTTTTTTTTTATTCTGTCTTTTTTTGTTTATAGCGCAAAAAATTAAAACAGCAGAGGTGATCAAATACCACCAAAAGAAAGCTCTATTCGTGAAAAAAAAAAAAGACATAACATTTATTTGTGTACCTTGTGCATGTCCGCGCAATTGTCAGTTAATATAACACAGTGCCATATCGCAAAAAATTGCCTGATCAGGAAGGGGTATCTTACAGAGGTCAAGTTTTAGGCTTACTATGGGGTAGATTTACAAATAGACTATGCACTTTGCAAGTAAATGTAAATATCGTAAAGCTTCACTACCCAATCAGGTGCAAGGACAAAAAAAAATATTTTTTGCTTGGACATGATTGGGTAATGGAAATCAGCAGAGCTTTACCACATTTACTAAGCTCTGGGGAAAATGAGTGCAACTGCACTTGCAAAGCACACAGTCTATTTGCCTTAAGGCTATTCTCACACTGGGTTGGGGGGGCGTTAGCGGTAAAGCGCCGCTAATTTTAGCTGCGCTTTACTTCTGTTATAGCAGCACTTTACCGCTGTTATAGCGGCAAATTTCGGCCGCTAGTGGGGCACTTTTAACCCCCGCTAGTGGCCGAATAAAGGGTTAAAAGTGCCCGCAAATCGCTGCTGCTGAAGCAATTTGCAGGAGCTTCGGCAGCAGTGCCCATTGATTTCAATGGCAGGGGCGGTGGAGGAGCGGTGTATACGCCGCTCCCGCACCGCCCGAAAGATGCTGCTTGCAGGACTCAGGCTCTCACACTGGGGCTGCAGGGGAGGCGTTTTTCAGGCGCTTTACAGGCCCTATTTTTCGCCCAAAAGCGCCTGAAAAACGCCCCAGTGTAAAATGGGTCATCGTAAATCCAAATAGTGTATTCAAATAATTTTTTGGGGAGGCATGGAGGTGGTGGGCAAATGCAGCCTGGCTGCAGAGTAAATTGCTGACTTACAATGGGCTTGTAATGAATATTCACCTTCACCGGCTTTATTATTCATTTCACCACCGTGGTCAATGAAATACTGTCTGTGTGTAAAAAATACTGATGTAGCACCCTCTCCCCCATATGTCACTCTAGGCAACTGCGTAGCTTACTTATGTTGACAAATGGCACTGATATCAAGTTAAATAAGGTCATGATTTAAGCTGTCACTTTTTTTTAAAGCACGGATGTGAAATATTTATTGAAATGGGAATACTTTTTTTAACTATAGCTTTGCTTTAAACATGGAGTGAGTGCAGGAAAAGAGTGGTATAGGCTTGCAAGATGCAATAAAACTGAAAATATGTATTTATAGACCACTTACTAAATGCGAAGGCTTACCTTCCAACTGTGCCAATTGAGATTGTGGGATCTCACTGTGCAGCAGGAAAACTCCTTTTTTTTTAATTCTGTTGTGCTGATATACTGTGTAATGTCTACAAATAAATAGAAAATAGAGTGCCGATAGTTTCTTATGGTCCACAATAAGGGGTCACAAAGTTCTTTAGGAATACCAACACATTTCAAAGGTTCAAAAGGCACCCCTTCTTAGGCCTTTGAACTTTAAGACCATGGAAAATCTGCATGCTAAAAAGAACACCTGCATATTTATAGCATTAGATTTGCAGCCTGCTCCAGTCTCTGGATAACCAGCCCAATACCAATACACTGCAATAAAGGTGTTTTTCTTTTAGAAAGATACGAGTCAAGGGATACCGACACTGCATGTTTCCTCATTAGAACACTGCAAGGGAGTCAGATATGAATAATAATGAAAAAGTCACTCTTATTCAGAATTGGCATCCAAAGACACAAAGCGGAACAAACAGAATTTTCTTCAGAGCAGAAATCAGTAGGATTTGGCAACAAAGTTTGTTAAAATCCTTGCAAAGTAGCTTAATCACCCAAAGGGGATTGATTCTCAACAAAAGCAAAGTTACTCTTTAAAACTCCTGCCCACCTTTTTGAACTAATCAATATCCCAGGTATCAAAATATATAGAGGTTGTAAACAACTTATTATTGTTATGTCTATTGTGGCACGGAAAGCTGTTCTTCATCAGTGGACTTACCCGGAACCCCCTCACTTCCCTGTTTATTTTATATTATCTTATTTATATTATTTTATTTATTTATATTATTATCTTGTTTATATTATCTTATATGCTCCCCATGGAATGGGTGGAGGCCTCCTCAAGTAAGAACTTATGGGTCCAAAACTTCTTAGAGGTTTGGGAATCCTTTATTCAAACCTTGCCCGTAGGTACTCAACAATCTATAGTACAATGTTTCCAATACACCCAGTAGTACCAAACTAGATTATTAATCAATGACCCTCCCACTGATGTCTTACCCCCACTTAACCCACATTATGTTTTGTAATCTATTGACTGAGGCCTTCCCCATTTTCCTCTACATCTTAAATACTGGATCGACCGCCATCCATCCAAGTGCTTCTAACCATTTATTCTTGGACCCAGACCTGCTAGCTCGTCACCAAGCTGCCCTAACAAAATGTACACTGTTATTATTATTATCTTGTTCTAATTGAGAGTCTTAATTAGACCCAAAGAAGTTTCAAGATGTCACATCCCTGAATAGTCATATCAAAAAGGTAAATTTGTGGTATGATACATGCATATCATACCACTATACCAACCCCCTGAAGAAGACTTACAACTTTTGAGTTGAAACACATTGTTTTTTTTTGTGAACTTTAACCATTGAAGATGTGCTGTACTCTATATATGGCGGAGCTCACATTGCTGATGCATGATACCCCCTTTTAGGGCCAGAGATGGTCCCTGAGGGATATCTTAAACAGAGCTTTGGGCTAGTGACACGTTGAACTTTGTTGTCACACACATAAGATTTTGTGGTTTGCTTGCTAGAAGATTTTGCTATCCCCTTTACATCTTTTTTTTTGCCCCTTTACATCCCCTTTACATCTTTAAAGGTTGTATTATCATACCTGCATGTGTGGTGGGCTGTTCCCATGGGCCGGTTGGCGTGACCCTCTCTGGGAGACCTTTTTTTCCCTTAAATATGGGTGGCCATAGAGGTTGGGACTTTCCAGAGGTATGGGTCAGATCACCTCACATCCCTAAATTCATATATGTAAAAAAGAGGGGGGGAAGGAGTGGGACTTTGTATGAAGCATGTGCGGGAGAGATTTAAATAGGTTGGGGGAAATAAATATGGCTACCTTTTTTTCCCTCTTCTTTGATGCACCAAACAGTAACATATCAATGTTGAAGTTAAAAGCTATATACTGTATATGCGTGTGGGGTCCTAAGGAAGTGGGGATTCATGTGAAACGTGTTGACCTATCCACCATCGAACACATATACGAACTGTTATGTTTCCACGCTATATACTATGATGCGTTGCACTGTATGGTGCCTAACTCCATGTTTTTATATCGATAGACATGTTTTTAAATGATATGTGATTTCAATAAATATATTTTGTATTTTATATACTCCTCTCTGTCCTTTCTTGTTCCATGTATATTTGGGATGATGCCAATGGGAACATGATATGAAATCTCACTTCCAACCTATATATACACTAAAAAACTTCTAATTCTGATTTTCAAATTCTTTGCGACATATTAAATATATTTTATAAAACAGCTGTGGATGTAGTTGGGCATTTTTATATTGGCATTCTCATCCTTTAAAAATGACATGCTAAGTCATTATTAAATCCTAGTCCTGTAGACATACATCTTCTAATTTGGGTTTTGGAATAATAATACAGCTCTTCGAGTATAATCATACAGCAATGTCTCTGCTGATGTTTAAAACATTAAAAATTATTTTACTGTTCCTTTTTTTTGCATCTATTCATAGCCCATCATTTTCACGTATTTATCTTTGCAAGTGGGCGCTTCCTTTCTTTCCTGAGTTTACTGTGTCATGTGCGAAATTCAATATTTCTCCATGCTCCTTGCTTCTATTATTTTGCCTTTTCCTGTAGCTTTGTTGGGTTGAGTGACAGACGTTGAAAAAAAGTGACAGCTGAGCGGGGCACGGGGGGGAAACACGATCTTATCACAACAGCATGAAAAATATTCGGAAGCATATTTAAGAAAAACTGTCAGTCAATTAGCCAGGTAACATGCCTGCCATTTTATCATGCAAATAAATAATTATTGCTATTGCTTTTTTTGTTAAATTGGCTCTACAGATATAAATTTGCATAATTAAAAGCAATGTTTCAGCTTTTTTTTCCCTTCTAGTCGAAGAAATTTAAATCAAGCAATTAAACTGCAGGTTTTCTATATCAGACTAAAGACCCATGTAATTTGGGCAGATAATAATTATTTTATTTGTAGAAAGATTAAATGCACAAGTGTATGAGCAAATTATTAAATGAAATGCATCATTATGAGTGCATTTTATACTTGTAGGTCTTGATTAAACTGCACTTCTGTTCTGTTTCTTTTTAACCTAAACCATATTCATCTTTTTTTTTACTTACACTGCTACGTGTGTACCATTTATTTTTATTAGTTAAAAAAGTAGATGAAAACTGCATTAACATGATTCTGTTTTTAGTTTCCCTAAATGAACCTTGAATTTCATTTTTGGAGCAAACTGAATATATTTGCATAACTGAATTTTGTTGTACAGCTTTTCAGCCCATTTAAATGTCCATTCAAAATATTTATAGTATTTATGTATTAGGTGCAAATAAAGGGTAATTATAGTATATTTCTAGTAAGTATAATTTGAGTTTTCTTTGCAGTGTTTACCATGTATTCGTTTATAGTCTGACAGTCAAATTTTTTCAAAGTTTACTTTGCCATATTTTTGTAGTAAATATAAAGAGTTAAAGGTTAGCCACTAGAGGGAACTGTCAGGAGCTCAGTTCAATAACTGCTTGATAGCAGCCAGCATTGTTTTCAGTGAGTTTACTGATATTTGCTTTGTTAGAAGGAGCAGTAAACCAAACCACTGCAGGAAATGGAGCCTGGATATGTAGGGGTGAGCAGAGTAATTGCTGCTAAATTGCTTCATCCACAAACTAAATTTCAACAAAACAGGAACCTAATGCCATTTATTGATTATCATAAGCAAGAAAAAAATGTATTTACTGTTTATTTATAGCAGCGGTGGCCAATTTAGTAAATATAGGGGGTTCCCCAAGATATGAAATTATTTGAAGGATTCCTCTGTGGAAAACAGGTGGAAAACAGGTTGAAAAGGCTGATTTAGGTACTTGTTACACCACCCAGATCGCTATCAAGCAACCCTCAGCAGCAACAAGTAGGCAGTCTGATCCCTGCACAGCAAAATCTGTCCATCTCTTGTCAAATTTTTTATTACATTTTCAAAATTACAAGCATATATTATCAATAAACATAGTCACTATAAATAGTAGCAGTTAAAGCGGAGCTCTGCCGGAAAAAAAATATTAAAAGCCAGCAGCTACAGTTACAGCAGCTGCTGGCTTTTAATATTTGGACACTTACCTGTCCTGGAGTCCAGCGACGTCCGCAGCAGAGGACGAGCGACCGCTCGTCGCTCTGCTGCTCCCTCCGCCATCCTCGCTGAGGGAACCAGGAAGTGAAGCCCTGCGGCTTCATGCCCGGTTCCCTACGGCGCATGCGCGAGTCGCGCTGCGCCGTTCTGATTGGTGCTCCTGTGTTCTGGGAGCCGAGTGTCTCCCAGAACACCAAGGGAAGTCTGCGGGAAGTGACGTAACTCCCGCAGATTCCCGGGGAGAGGACTCCCGGATGTGGGTGAAAATACCTGTCTTAGACAGGTATCTTCACCCCCCTCCCCCCTGAAAGGTGTCAATTGTGACACCGGAGGGGGGGAGGGTTCCAAATAGCAAAAGTTGCTATTTAGGGTGGAGCTCCACTTTAAGGAGAACACAAATTAGATATTTATATCAAGCTCCAGTGTTTTTTTTAGAAGGTAACAACAACAAAAGAGAAAAAAAAAACAGTAATTTGAGTTCAACATATGTTGACCATTATCTGGAGACTTGCTAAAATATATGCTTAGTGTTGAATTTAGTAATTACAAACCAGATTTAGTAATAATATACAGGCATACCCCACTTTTAAGTACACAATGGGTTTTATTTACTAAAGCTGGAAAGCCCAAAATCAGGCTCATTTCTGCATAGAAACCAATGAGCTTCTAACCCCAGCTTGTTCAATTAAGCCTGGTAATAAAACCTGGAAGCTCATTGGTTTTTATGCAGAAGTGAGACAGATTTTGCGCTTTCCAGCTTTAGTAAATAAAACCCATTGTGTACTTAAAAGTGGGGTATGCCTGTATAACATGTAAGGTAATATAAGGATTTATAAAGAAAAAATGAAGGGTCATAATTTCTAGACCTCGTATAATGTTGGGGTAATATATAAGGAAGATAAACGGGGATTTATCGTATAGACATTAGGTTTGTATTGTTTCAATGGAGCTCTAAAGCTGAAATATACTGATAAATAAAAAACATTAAAAAAAAGGACGGGTGCTACCATTTTTGCACATAATAACAATATATGCTAAGAAAGAAAAAAACAACAAAAAAAGAACTAAAGAGACAAGATAGAAGAGAGGGAATGGTAAATAGAAGAAGAGAAAAAAATAAAGATAGTAGGTAGATAAGATAGAAAAGATAGAAAAGGTCGAAAAGGTCTGTCCATCTCAACCCTGCTGAGACTTGCTGAGTCTGTTACTGCATGCTAGGAGTGGGAGTGGCTTGACCAGGGAGCTAGGGTGGTAGAGGCTTGCCCAGGGTTGAGAGATGTTCTGCGGATTACCTGCTGCCAGTGCTCCTATGAAACACTCAAAAGGAGAAAAAGAAGCCCAGGATCTGATTTGTTCAGCTCCCGGACTTGGTGCTGAACCGCAGCTGTCGCTGATATCTGTGCATGTTCACTTTACATTTAATATTTTTTTCTCACTGTCTATCTTTTTTGGTGAAAAATTAGGCTAATGGGGGGCCATTTAAAGCACATATGAAGAAATACATTCCTAAACAAATGTTACTAACAAAGTTTGGCCCTGTCCATGCATTACATTTTTTTGCTCTGTTTGGCGGTATACCACATTGCATAACCAATAAAAAGAAGGTGATGGAGCCAAGCTTGACTTTTTACAGCAAAAGGTTTATGCTTTTAAATGCCTATATCTCTAGACTTAACATTTTATAGATGTTAGCTTCTTTTTTTTTGCATTTTAGAATTGTAATTGCCAAAGTTCATAACAGGTTTATTCACTTCAAAAAGTGTTCTAAAACAAACTTTTTTGCACTCTGATATATTCTCTTTTTATTTGTGTAGCACACGGACCTTTTTCCTGCCTGACTCACTTGCAAGTTAAGGCACATCGTGCTATATGCCCGTACCCTCCTGTTTGAAGAGGTTAAGCGGTGTTCACAAATTTTGGGTTCTGCAGCGAGTTACCTTCTTCCACTGGTTCTCTTCCCCAGTATATAGGGACAAGTTTATATTTCTCCCCCCAAGAAGGCCAATGTCCAGAACACTTTAAATCCAACCGAGAGTTTATTTTTCCTTTGCTCCAGTAAACGGGAAATTGAAAAGAGAAAGAAGTTATCAGAGTCAGAAGGCAGATTCAGGCACACATACCTTAGTCACTCATTGCCACTCGATCCCGAGTGGGTTTAGCTTACCCGGATAGTCCCCATGAAAGCGCGGCCCTAGCAGCCGGTGTGGAGCTCGAACAGTTCTGTCACCCTATCCCCTCCAGGGACGGGTTCAGGAAATCCTTTAACCTCTGTAGAATTTAGAGAACAGAACGATGCCAATGGGCACTCTACAGGTTAGCTTTGCGGAGTAAGGAATCCTTCCCTCTGACAGGTCACCAGGCCTCTCCCGAGACAGCGATCTTCCATCACTCATCTCCTCTGTGGGACCGATCCTCCCCTGGCTTCCTCTCGGTCAGAGCGGGTACCCTCACCTGGGCACCCTGGGACTCCAATGGGCGAATTGTAGACCCAGTTAAAGGTACTGGGCCTACCTGGAACGTTGCAGCCTCGGGCCTAAGGTGCCCGAGACTCCTCGGCCAGTCAACGCACCCCCCGTGGGGCACACTCCCCCGGCTCCTCTCCAACTCCCCAACTTCTCCCGTGAACATGGCGTCTGCCCCTTTTGTACCCTCTCCCAGCATGCACAGCGAGTAGACCACGCCCACTGCACGGCCGCTGAGAGAGGACACCCAATACCACCACTGTGCCACCTATGGTTCAACCCCAGACCTGGGCAACAGCGCCACCTGCAGGCCAAAAGGGGAACTGCACACTAGACAACACCACAGCAGAGCAGAGTCCAATATTAAATTAGAGGGTCTGAGCCAAACTATGGCTCAGACCAGCTCCTAAATTTGGGCATAGCGACCCCCTAAATTTAGGGGTCCGTTACATTTGTTTTACTCATTCTTATAGCATGCTACTTTATTGCAACACCTTACAGAGGGCATTGAACCACCACATTGTCTCTGCCCCCAAGGGTTTAAAAGACGCAGGATAGGGAGGGGAACACATGCTATAACAAAGCAGGGTCAGAAATAAGTGTACACATTTTTTTATCTTTAAAATCCTTCTTTAGGGATTTGGTGAACTCTCTGATACATTTACTGCAAGTTATATAGCTGGAAGCAGCTCTACAAAGTGTTGGCACTGAATGCTGGGATATCGCCAATTATCAGCGAGACAATGATGTTTCATTCATTGATAGTATGTTGCACCCG
Source organism: Rana muscosa (assembly GCA_029206835.1). Lineage (NCBI taxonomy): Eukaryota > Metazoa > Chordata > Amphibia > Anura > Ranidae > Rana > Rana muscosa. Next base: position 113,097,345 of record CM055118.1, read on the forward strand.
GCCCCAGGCAGAGTCATAAATTACAATGAGATGGAATGAGTGCTGAAAAAACAAATTAAACTATGTCTGAGCTGACTTTAAACCACCATATGATCTGGAGTATGCTGTATTTATTTCAAGCTGTTTACAGCAGGGCAGAGATTGACTGTCACAGGATTAACTGTGGAATAAATATGTCTTATGGATGACTTTGCTCAAAATATTTGATGTGCTAATGTTTAGAAGCACTTCAATTCTGCTGGTAATATTAAAATTAACTTACTTAACACTGGTAATATTAAAATTAACTTACTTTGCCCTTACTCACCTTTCCTTTCACCCATCTCACTTTTTTTGGCCATTGGGAGTTAAGAGAAATATCCAGCACTGCCTTTCTCCCATGTGACAGCACTAGATGTCTCCTAATTGGCCCAGTGCTTTCACAAGGAATATTAATAATAGCTCTGTGTAAAGTCTGGAATAGTCATTATGGAGATTACAGAGAGCGTTCCCACATAATAACCCTGTCAGGAGAGTACTTATCGAGGCAGAGATGCCGAGAGCGGTTCACTCTTGCGACTAGGCGCACTCCGCCCCCTGGAGGTGAGACAGGGAGAGGATGGCACAAAGAGGCACAGGCTACCACGGAAGGAAGACTTGCATAGAGGTCCTCTGTAGAGAAGGGCAGCTGTGCGATGACTGGGCCTGCAGGGCAGTACTCGCAGGTCCAACTCGCAGGACCAGCAGGACAAGAGTTCCACAGAAAGTCCAGAACAGACTGAGGATCAAACACAGGAGGCCAAAGGCAGATCTGGGTACAGGCCGAGGGTCAAGGACTGGAGACGAGAGGCTGGTCCGGGTCACAGGCAGGAGGTCAAGTAATGGAGACAGGAGGCAGGTCCGGGTCACAGGCAGAGGGTCAAACACTGGAGGCAAGGCGGAGTCCGTAGGCAAGCCAGAGGTTGGTGCAGGAGAAGAGCAGAATGGTCAAGGTCAATCCGGGTCACAACAGGCAATCAGATGCAGGAAACAGGAAGCAGAACACAACAGGGAGCTGAAGACAACCCAGCAATTCCTCTGAGCACTTGCACAGCTTTTATAGACAGCCAGGAAGTCATGTGATGCATGCACTAAGCAGCTGAGTGTTTCCCTGACAGCTTGTTTGCTGCCATCTAGTGTTCAATGTATAATATGTTTCCCTGACAAGCCCACAAGTCAATAATGGTAGCTCACCTTTTCATGGCTTTATTTTTTATTTTGTGGACCAAGTCTGCTCACCACCAATGAATACAATATCATAGTAGATCTCCCTGTTGGAGGTTGGAAATTTTAAAGAATAGACTACCTGGTACCACAGAGATTTACAAATTTAGTGCAGGATTTTTTTTGGCCAATGATGTCCACCTATACCTGTGAACTATCAGTTTTCAGCATGGTAGATTCAGGCCATACTGCCATGTGTGGTCTCTTCTTTGGGAAGTTATTTAATTATAGCAAAAACTCTAGTTCCCATTGGACTCATTGTTTACAGCTCTACCAAAAACTTGTAATCTTGCTTTGGGTTGATGCTTTCAAAACAACCAGGCTTCTCACATTCATAGTGATATATACTGTATACAGGTAAGCTACCAAATGTACTAACCTTTCACATCCAGTAAGAGCAGGTTAAATTCTCTATGCCATGTAACTCAAGATGCCAGATGTTAATCTATAGAAGGACTGTCACCAATAATCAAAATACTGGCCCTTTAAGGGCAGCTTCACTGAAAATAGAGTTCCCCACTTTGAGTTGTGTAGGGCAGGGTAGGGGCCCAGCCAGAGGCACTCAAACACCACGATTGACGTGACACATCCAGTTGGGGATTGGACCCTACCCTTGTCCACCAAAAATAGAAAAACCTGTTTTGGTGGCATTGCCATTTAAACGTCAGGGGCAATAGAAGGCACTCAATGATATTTACAGTAGAAAAAACACTCCCACAAAAGAATGGTTTTGTAGAACACTGTAAAAAAATTTTTTTTTTTTAAAACAAAGTTTTCACCTTGCTTTCGTCATGTATTTTTCTCCCCGTGCTGTGCTCATCCTGTAGACTTCTTGTGGCAAATGATTACATTTTTACGCTGGTGATAAGACAGAATATGCCAGCGCACTGTTTATTGGAAACGCTACCTGAAGTCCAGCTCCGTATTGTGCAGGAAAAACTGCAGCTGAATTGCAATAAGCTATAATAGCCTAGGACACAATATACAGAATCTCACAAAAGTGAGTACACCCCTCACATTTTTGTAAATATTTTATTATATATTTTCCAGTGACAACACTGAAGAAATTACACTTTGCTACAATGTAGTGGGTGTACAGCTTGCATAACAGTGTAAATTTGCTGTCCCCTCAAAATAACTCAACACACAACCATTAATGTCTAAACCGCTGGCAACAAAAGTGAGTACACCCCTAAGTGAAAATGTCCAAATATGGCCCAAAGTGTGAATATTTTGTGCGGCCACCATTATTTCCCAGCCCTGCCTTAACCCTCTTGGGCATGGAGATCACCAGAGCTTCACAAGTTGCCACTGGAGTCCTCTTCCCCTCCTCCATGAAGACATCACAGAGCTTGTGGATGTTAGAGACCTTGCGCTCCTCCACCTTCTGTTTGAGGATGCCCCACAGATGCTCAATAGGGTTTAGGTCTGGAGACATGCTTGGCCAGTCCATCACCTTTACTCAGCTTCTTTAGCAACACAGTGGTCATCTTGGAGGTTTGTTTGGGATCGTTATGTTGGAGTACTGCCCTGCAGGTCCAGTCTCCGAAGGGTGGGGATCATGCTCTGCTTCAGTATGTCACAGTACATGTTGGCATTCATGGTTCCCTCAATGAACTGTAGCTCTCCAGTGCCGGCAGCACTCATGCAGCCCCAGACCATGACACTCCCACCACCATGCTTGACTGTAGGCAAGACAAACTTATCTTTGTACTCCTCACCTGGTTGCCGCCACACACGCTTGACACCATCTGAACCAAATAGGTTTATCTTGTTCCAGTAATCCATGTCCTTAGTCTGCTTGTCTTCACTAAACTGTTTGCAGGCTTTCTTGTTCATCTTTAGAAGAAGCTTCCTTCTGGGATGACAGCCATGCAGACCAATTTGATGCAGTGTGCGGCGTATGGTCTGAGCACTGACAGGCTGACCGCTGTATGGTCTTGGCCACCGTGCTGCAGCTCAGTTTCAGGTCTTGGCAATCTTCTTATAGCCTAGGCCATCTTTACATAGAGCAACAATTCTTTTTTTCAGTTCCTTAAAGAGTTCTTTGCCATGAGGTGCCATGTTGAACTTTCAGTGACCAGTATGAGAGAGTGAGAGCGATAACACCAAATTGAACACACCTACTCCCCATTCACACCTGAGACCTTGTAATACCAAACAGTCACATGACACCGGGGAGGGAAAATGGCTAACTGGGCCCAATTTGGACATTTTCACTTAGGAGTGTACTTCGTTTTGTTGCCAGTGGTTTAGACATTAATGGCTGTGTGTTGAGTTATTTTGAGGGGACAGCAAATTTACACTGTTATACAAGCTGTACACTCACTACTTTACATTGTAGCAAAGTGTCATTTCTTCATTGATGTCACATGAAAATATTTAATAAAATATTTACAAAAATGTTAGGGGTGTACTCACTTTTGTGAGATACTGTATATCTGGATGCACCTTGCTGGTGTGATTTAAAGTGTATCTTTAGGCAAACACTTTGTTTTGTTTTGTATAGAGTGGGTAAGGGTCAGAACCTCTGTCAAGTTTTTTTTTTATTATTGCGGTCTCCATTTGGGGGAAAGGCCCTTTTGAGTTGCACTAGTAGCCTTATCGTTGAGAATGAACGTGAAAGGAAATTCAACATCTTAGATTTGTCCCCTGAGCAGAAGGTTAGGGAAATCTAATAGGGACACCTGTTCTGGTGACAACAGTCTAAAGCCTGGTACACACAATGAGTTTTTTTCCATTCAACCCAGAGGGTAGGCTCCGGTCAGAGCCGCTGTATTAGCGATCCGACATTAGTACAGCGATCTCCCCCGCTGAGCTATTGTGTTCTGCCAGAACACTCCAATCAGTGCTCTGACATTTGCTGAGAGCGCTGACCGGGAGCTGGTCGGTGTCTGGTTTTCCTGCATGCTCGTGCGACAAATCCCTGCCAAAAGACTGGCTTCTGTTGGACCAGGCTGCCTTTAACACGGGCCGATGTCACCCGGCATTCGGCTCATGTGTACCGGGCTTTAGAGGAGAATTTCCTTCACTTTAGGAGATTTCTTTACTTTCCTTTTGTGTCTTTGGGCCAGGAAGTGAAGAATAAAGGGACAGTGGTTTAACCCTTCCCAACTTCATCCAAAACAAAACAAAAAAAGGTTTGGCTATACATACACTTTATTTTGGAAAAGCTGGGCAAAACAATGTGCAACAATACTTTGGTGGAACTAAATTTATTGAACTTGCCTAACTTGAGCTTTTTGGAAACAGTTCAATTGGTGGGTTTAGTTTTGCTTTAAATTACTGGTTTTAGATACAAAAGAAACAAGGGGAGAAGAGGAAATGGGACTTTGAATGAAGCACGTAGGTGTAAAAAGATCAAATTTATTGTATAGGTCGATAATATAGTACATAATTATAATCATGAATCACTATAAAATATAGAAAGAACTTCTAAATTGTCTGACCCTATCAAGTAAGGAGAAAAATAATAAAAAAATAAAAAATACATATTAACTATAAAAATCCCCACTCCTCCTAACACTTACAAACGTACAGTAGCTGTGTGATGATGAAAGTGTGGCCACTAGAGATCGGAGATACCCTAAGGACGTCACTACCGGGAGCTGAGGTGGTGTGGACGGCCTGGAGCCCAGCAAGGATGACATCCTGGGAGGACAGATTTACAGGAAGTAGAAATAGTCATAAGTGGCCATGAGTGCTAAAACCATCAAAAGAGGAAAATGGTATAATTTTGTGCAAAATGTGCAATGTACTGCTAAATGTGTCACATGATCTGGTTTCAGGAGCCCTTTGGCTCCCATCTCTTCTGGGAGCTGCGATGCATGCCTTTCCCTGTTCTATGCATCGACGTCATGCTCTCCGATCTCTAGTGCCACACTTTCATTATCACACAGCTACGTTTGTAAGTATTTGAGAGAGTGGGGGTTTTTATAGTTAACATTTTATTTTTATTTTTTTTTCTCCTTCCTTAATAGGGTCAGACCATATAGAAATTCTTTCTATCATATTACATTACACATTCAATTCACGTGCATGCTCCTGAAGAGTGGATTAATCCACTAAACGCGTAGAGCTAGTCAATGCCGTGTTTCAATTCATCATGTGTTTCGTTAGATATTTTTCAATATGTGTATTATGTGATATTAACTTTCTGTAACCATGTGGTATTTTACCTCTATTGTACGTATATACTGTATATGAATTGCATTGGATATTTTTTATAGTGATTCATGATTACCATTATGTACTATATTATGGACCTATACAATAAATTTGATCTTTTTATACCTACGTGCTTCATTCAAAGTCCCATTTCCACTTCTCCCCTTTTTTCATTTAGATAGGAATGGAGGCACTGGACCTTACCAGGTCACTGCCTCATTCAAAGTCCCAAACTGTTCTTCTTTCTGGTTTTAGATACACTTTAGGACGCTCAAGCTGTCCACCCCAGACATGCCTGTATTTGGGAATAACCAAGACCGTTCTACTGAAAATCAGGACCAACCCTCCAAAATTAGGATAACTGACATGCATGGTTATATGTTCAGCCTTCATAATGGCTGTCACTATAGTCCAGGTTTGCCTTAAAATGTATCAGTTCAATGCACAAGTCTCATCTGGGCTTTCTTCTTGTCATATAAAATATCTAGGACTTGAAGGTGACTCTAGGATAAAAAGAAATCTCCAATGCACTGTACCCCTCAGGTTTGTAGTTACAGTATAAAAAAAATGCATTCCTTATGCTAAGGTATTTTATTCCCACAAGCCAGAGCAAACATTCCCCTCAGGGCAAGCTCCAAGTTGTAAGTTCCCAAATATTATCTTGCTCATCCAAGTGAATTTCCTCTTGCTTTGCAGGTGGCACAGATATCAGACATCACCGCAGGGACATCAAAACATCTTACACAGAAATTCTGCTAGTATCCTGCATCTCTCCTGTGTCTCAATGCTTTGATACGGATACTGCCCAAAGCTGATTAGGACTGATCAAGGTAAGGTTCTTTATTGCATTTCTCTTGGGGTGTGAATAAAGAAGCATTATAGTAGGGTTTTGGGCCCTATGTATCCATGAGGGATCACATTCATATCTAGTTACTAGAGGGCGCTGTTCTGCATCACACTCCCACTGTGTCCTAATTTTAATAAATAACAAGTGAGATGGGACTGAGAAACTTCTAATTGGCCAGACTGAGTCTGGCTAAAGCTATAACTTTCTTAAAGTGACAATAAACCATGGTTTAAAAAAAAATCTTCTATACTTTATATGGCTCTTAGCCTCCTCCAAATCTCCAAATTCCTTTTTTGCTGCTGTTATCTGACTTTTTGTTAGAGTGTGGCTATGTTTGTTCTCCATGGTTCTGGTATATTGACATAGCCCACCCGCCCCCATACTTTGCTTGTTCCCAAAATGGACTAGGGACTAAGCACTATGATATGTGTAGTGGATCACGAGTTTTGATTTGACTTTGAACTTACTACTGCATGTTTGTTATGGGTCAGTGGAACTGTTAAGCCACACGTTACGTTTTTGTTTTTTTTTGCAGCCGCTGTGCTGAACAAAACAAAACTGAGAGGTCACTGTACTAACTATGCAATGTTAGTACAGCAATCTCCCCCGCTTTGCTTTTGTGTTCTGACAGGGGAACCTCCCTCCCACCAGAACACACCGGTCAGCGCTCGCAGCCATTGCCTCCAAGCGCTGATCGGATGCCAATTGGCTGCTAGTTTTCAAGCATGCTTGTTCAACAGAAGCTGGTCATGAGATCCGCTTCTGTCGGACAGGCAGCTGTACACAGGGGCTAAAAAATCAGCCGGTTTCTACTGTAACGGCTGATTACGACATATATTCCGCCTGTGTGTACGGGTTTAAAATAATGTCAGGTTTAATGTACTTAAAGAAGAACTGCAGTCTGCTTACATAATTTGTAATAAAAACATCTTCGCCATTCTGAAGCTTCCCTCCAACCACTTTGCATATTATTTTATACTGTGATTCTGTACTTGCCAAATATGCTGCAGAAATCTCCCTCCACGAAGTCTGGCTGCATCCATTTTAACTGTGGGCAGCTGAAGCTGCTGCCTGTTCACTTCCTGGATTTACACAGAGGCACACCCCCCCCCCCCAGCTCTGCAGCTTTGCAGCTCTTATTGGCCCTATTATGACTCCACCCCCCTCCCTTCCTGGCAAACTCTCACAAGAGTGAGAGAGGGAGCTGTGCATGATGTCATAAGCCTAGGCTTTTTTCCAGACAAGAAACAGGAAGTGGGCCATATGCAGCCTCACCAGCGCCCATCAATGCAGCCTCACCAGTGCCCATAAATGCAGCCTACCAGTGCCCATCAATGCAGCCTCACCAGAGCCCATCAATGCAGCCTCACCAGAGCCCATCAATGCAGCCTACTAGCGCCCATCAATGCAGCCTCACCAGCGCCCATCAATGCAGCCTACCAGTGCCCATCAATGCAGCCTACTAAGAAGGGAGGGGGAGGGGGGGACGAACCCTCAGTACATGGACAGATCAGTCTTTATACACCAATTACATTTACATGCGAATCTGCGATAATGCAATCTACCCTGCCAAGCGTGTGCGAGGAACAATTTTAAACTCTGCCTGCCTCGGTGCCTCCTCCAGGCAGGCTCCACCTGTCACCTAGCCCAGAGCACTGCCACCAGGCGCTATAGAACTTGAGTGGCGCTGCCGGCGTTGTTCAGGACAGGCCAGGAGGGAAAGCGACCTCTATGACAGGGGGGGCATGGCCAGGGGACATAGGATTAGAAATCACGTATGGGCAGAGCTGGCTGGCTGTGGTCAAGTAACGGACAGCAATCACAGATCACTGATGACTGATCAGAGGCGCGCAGCAGGGGATGTTTGCTTCCATTCATTTGGGATTCGGGACACAGACACAGTCCTCCACCACCGCTGCGCCTCTGACACTATGTGCAAACAGAGCTGCGGGTGTCTGCTGATGCTGAGACTTACTTGCTTGCTGCAGAGAGAGGAGAGTAGGAGCACCAGCAGCCGGGCGCCCTAGGCAGCTGTCTAGTTTGCCAAGTGGTAGCTCCAGCCCTGCTTGGGATGCAGGAGGGAGAGACCCAAGCTTTATTCTTACAGAACTGAGATTTGCATATAACTTCAACTGTCCCATATTTCCGAATCTCCTGATATTTTTTCATCATATGCTCAGTTTGACTTTGCCAGGTATATGACAGGTTCACTTTATTGTCTATGCCTCCACATAACTGTGTGAGGACACATAATCCACAACATAACTAAAAAAAAACAAAAAAACAAGTAATTCTGGACTCAAGAACAGAAAAGCAATAATAGGTCTCCAAAGGCAGCAAAAGCTCCACAACGCCTGCAAAAAAAAGCAAAATCTGCAGTATGAGTAAGATGTGTTAATACCAGGGCTTGATTGGGAGCACTTAGGATAGGATACATTTATTAAACTCATATAATAAACATGAGACAAGTTTTAGGAGCTGATCAGAGAGAGATCTAGGATAAAAACACAGAGGAAGAATTCCTGGTGGAACGGAGAGGCAGAAACTGTAACTGTACCAGTGCACTTAAATTGGCAAGCGAGTGCTTAAAATAACCATGAAAGTCATGCTTAAAAGATCCCTTATTAAATTCTTCAGCTACCCTAGCGGACGTGACAAGGGCAACTGCTGCAGGAATGAGCAGTCCATTGCTTAATTCAAACACAGAGTTACCCTGCCTGTGTTAGTCTTTCATGTTCCTGCTCTGTTTCTCGGCAGACCACAACCTTACAAAACTTTGTAAAAGTTTAAAACAATTAGTAATTCTTTTAGGGACATTGATGATAGCTTGCTGCTGTATACATTTTGTGTGCTCTTGTCTACCTAACCATGGCAAGATAATTTTTTGTGCCACTCAAATGATTTTTAAGCAGCCTCAAAAGGCCAGTTCACCCAAATTTGATATTTCTCAATTATCCATTAAGTAATACAATATAGTAAATTCCTAGATGTGTATGTGTGGGGCCACATGTCTATGACTTTATATATTACTGTGGTCCTCAATGCATTTGAAAAAGATTTTACGACAAGTACAAAAAACTTTTTTTAGTCAAAGATGAAGTCTTGATACTGACTTTATAGGTACCTTTATAGGTACGATCTCTAAGATATAGTTCCTGTGGCAGTTTCTGCTCACCTTGAGTTTTCTCTTGTTTCTTATGTGGTCTGTTGGTGCATCAAGGCAGCGAAGAGGGTAAGTATATGTTGTTCTTTCTGTAAAGTGAGCCTATTTTTTTGCCTTTCAAAATATAAAATGGGAAATATAAAACATTCAAATAGGTGTAAGCCCTAAGCCTTAGGTTTTCTAAAATACTGTATATTTAAAAGAGAAGTTTGGGGTACATCAAAAAACAAACCTTCATACTCACCTTATGCTGCAGCATTGGTGTGAGACTACAGCTGTCCCACGCCGTCACTAAGACCAAGAACTAAGCGATTACAGTAGCATTGATTTCTCAGCTCTTAGCCTTCTCAGAGAGCAGCTCACTGGAGTGCTGGGCTATGGGGGCAGCTGGCTTTGGCTCTCAGGTAGCTGGATGAATCCTGACAATATGGTCGGGATCCTTCCAAAGACCAAATCTGCTCTGTGACATCAGCAAAAGCACCCTTTTAGCTGACTCTGGGTCACAAGAGAGCAAAAAAAAGGAAGTGCACTTCTGTGACCCAGAAGAGAAGTACGACCAAAAAAGATTTGGCCGTACTTCTCTTTTACAGCAATTGCATTTTTGCTTAACAAAATACTTGTTTTTGCCATTTTCATTGTTTATGGCATAACAGTGCTGTTGATCTCCTTCAACCTCTCTGCGGTCACTTACTGTCTACTACATGCAAGGGTTATGGCTACATGGCATTGCTGCTGGCAAGTATCCTGATGGTGACAACAGTGGATCACACCTGTGTAAAGTGTATTGAAACTGCCACTTGTAGTCTCCCTTTTGAAACCCATGTGACAAGGTGACGACACAAGAGCACAATTGTGAGACAGGGACTGAGCGATGCCATCCTATAACAGAAAGTTTCTGTACCAGGACCTTTATGGCATAGCTCATCAGTTTGCTGCTTTTTCCTTCACTGACCAGTCACAGGGTGGGTTGGAGAATAGACTTGTAAGTGTTACTGAACTGCAGCAGAGCTCTGTAAATCTCAGAACTGGATGGGCAAAAAGGCAACACTTTGGCAGGTAAAACAGACCCCTTATATATACTTCATTTGTGTATTTACATTTTTGGCTAGAAAATATTGTAAATGATGTTTAAACAGACATTAGCATGTTAAACTTATATGGAATTTTAGGATTTTGGGGTTTTCGTTTATTTTGAACCACCTAATGTTGGTTCCATAGGTGGGTGGAGCAGAAAATGCAGGTGCATAATCTTGTTACTAGTCATCCAGACAGAATTATCCGACAAGTTTGTTATTATACCTGAATGGTCAAACTGCAGTGCCATGTTTCACTGGCAGGTGGGGCTATAAGTAACATTTAAAACCACACCTGTTAATTTTTTCTTTTTACTACACAAACTAGTCATAAGCTGTCCATAAATGGTAAAGCTGGAAAACTGTTTTAAAGGGAACAAAAACGTATTTGGTCAAAGGTGTGTATATTGTTGTTTTTCATAGCATATCATTCTCTTGTGAACACAGGAAATCATGCATAGAAACAAGGCTCTAATGTTTATTGGCAGATCAGTCTGGAAACAAGGCTCTACAAGTCAAAGTCTATTTTTGAGTTCGGTTGAGCAGAGGTTTGACATACTAGAAAAAGCCCAGAAGGATAAAGTCATTGGAGCATGAGATTGCAGAACATTTGCCTATACACTATTTGTGTACTAGAGGGAGTGGAAGTTTAAAGAGCAAGTCCATCTCATTGGGATAGATGGAGCAGAGGGGAGTGAGCTTCAGGAGCAGTTCCCACTAGCCAGTACAATTAAAACTAAAATGGTTACGGAACTCACAAAAGTCATTTAAATTGGATCTAATGTAACTTTTTTTTTCGTTTGGATATAGGATTCCTACACGTTTTTTTTGGCTTTGTGTGAAAAAACTAATGGGTTAGCCATATACTTGACACTGTTTTTAATGGTATGTGAGTAGGAAATTAGGATTTTTTTTTATCTTCCCAGTTACACATATCAGTGTCAGGTCAGTGTCATATGCTATGTCCTTTACTGACCCTGCTACTCGGAACATTGCATTAATGATTATCGGCACATCAATCTCACATAAGAAAATCAAAGTCTATTATTGGCTTAGGTTGAGCAGATATTTGACATACTAAAAAGCAGAGGTCTGACATAATAAAAAGACTTAAGCCCTGTACACACGATCGGATTTCCTATGGTTTTTTAACCGATGGATTTTTCCATTGGAAAACCGATGAAGCTGACTTTCATCAGTCTTGCCTATACACCATCAGTCAAAAAACCGACCTTTCCAAACGCGGTGACGTAAAACACTCCGATGAGCCAAGAAAAATTAAGTTCAATGCTTCTGAGCATGCGTCGACTTGATTCTGAGCATGCGTGGGTTTTTTTAACCAATGGAGTTCCCCACAGAAGATAGTAATTTGCTATTGGTTTTTTAACCATCGGATAAATTTAAAACATGTTCTATTTTTAAACACCGATGGAAAAAAGACCGATGGGGCCCATACACGATCGGTTTGTCCGATGAAAAAAGTCCATCGGACTGTTTTCATCAGTACAACCTATTGTGTGTACAGGGCTTTAGGGATAAAAGCACTGGGTACGAGATTGCTTGTACAGTGTATGTATTTTGGAGGAGAGAAGAATAGGGTAGAGCAGAGGGAAGTAGAGGGGTTTAGAAGCAGCTCCCAATAGCAACCCCAATTAAAACCAAAATAGTTGCTGAACTCACTAAAATGAAGAGTATTGGCTACTGCATCTAAATTTGAACTGAGCAGACATCAAACTGGAAGCTATCATTTAAAAAAAAAATAGACTCTGTTCAATGGGTACGCTGCAGAATGAAAATTTTGTTATTGGATAATTGCTAATTATCAAAAAATTACTATGGAAGGTATTGTCACCAATTCTTCTAAAAACAAGACAATGTTGTCCTCAGCTCCCACTTTTGTGCAAAACCAGCAAAACCAGGGCGCCAAACCCAGGAGGTGACAGCTATTGTTAAGAGCCTTACAACCGTGGACTTGGTTGATGGCCCTGCTGCGTGCCTGTTACATTTATTGAAATGATCTGGAAATATAAGTCCTCTCTGTCCATTCAACTACTGAATTTGGCGAACGCCTGTATTCCACTTTGGTGAAAGGACACGTGTCCGCCAAATAAATCTATGTGGTTTGCTAAAGTAAATGAACTCAGGAACATTAAGGACCTTACAGCAACCCTGCACAACACGTAAGAAGCTTTTCGGTCAGCATGGAGACCTTGGCAATATTTCATATTTACCGAGGCCTATCTCTCTGAGCTCTCTCAACCAGGGTGACAAGTGGTGTGCCTGGCCACCTCCCGGGGTGACTAATTTTCCTTTCTTTTCTCTTTTCCATCTGCTTTATCCTGTTATTCCTTCTGCCCCTTCTCCCCTGACTCTCTTAAATTGTGCCTAACAGCTTATCCAGCCCAGTTGCCTCTCCTGTGGATATTCTTGTTTGACCCAGTCTGCAACACCATGTTATATATGGTATAGTTTCTAATATCTGGGAATCAAACGGACTCTGACGTTCGTGTCCTACTTTCTACTGTTGATACTTGCCTGATTTCTGAGGTAATTCTTGTTACTTTTTTTGGACGGGTATGCCAAACCACTATACATACCATTTTACTTTTTTGTCTTGACTCTTGTACGCTCTGTTTTCTATTTGTGATCTTCATCTATGTCATCTACTTTTAGGTATGGTGTCCTATCTTTTTGTAGTGTGGTCCTTTGGCTAAATAAAAAACAAGGATGCCTTACATCTGACTCTTCATTAAGACAGAAAAATGCATCACCTGAAACAACTTGATGGTTGGTTATTTGTTCTCACAGCTAGTCAGCAAGAGGTTTCCAGTCATGTAGAGTTCCACCCCCAAAGTAAATGTGACTGGAAGGAGGTCTTGGTTGGGACTTATCAAAATTTACAACTATTGTAAATCCTGCAAACATTACTAGGTGTTGGACTTTCAAAGTAAAGCTGAAAAACAATTTAGTAAGATGAACACAGCACTTAAAGCGGAGGTTCCGCGGCAAATCTTTTTTTTTTTTTTTAGCTTGCATGCAAAGTATTTGTAGATCACCAATTAGTACTCACGTGTTTGGTGATTTTTAACCTCCCCTGTCTTTTTTCTGGCAAAAAATGCACTTTTAAAATCAGCCGTCAGAATTTTCCATTTTGCTTGTGGGCATTGTGAAGCCCACAAGCACTGACTTCCTGGTAGCGGTGGACGGTGTTCTGCAGAAAAAGTTCCCCGACGGATAAGGTTCCCCCCCCTGTACTGCGCATGCGCGGCACGAACCTCAACGGAGTTTCCGAAAGTAGCCGAACATGTAGAGCTGCGAGTTAGCTCTACACGGCGCCTGCGCAATGACTAGGAGCCATGTAGAGCTGACTGCGCAGGCGCCGTGTAGAGCCGACTCGCAGCTCTACATGTTCGGCTACTTTCGGAAACTCCGCTGAGGTTCGTGCCGCGCATGCGCAGTACAGGGGGGGGGAACCTTATCCGCCGGGGAACTTTTTCTGCAGGACATGTCACATCTGGGCGAACTCCCAGATTACATTGCGGGAGAATAGAAACGCCTACTCCCGCGGGAGTGAGTACCCGGAAGCCGGAATTGAAATGACAATATTACGGTATGTACAGAAAAAAAAAAAAAAGTGGCTACTGTACATGTTTGTAGTGTAAGGAGTGTGGTCATTTATGGATGTTATTTTGGGTGGAACTCCGCTTTAAGAATAGACACCATATACACCAGTGATGGCGAACCTTTTTGGGCTTGAGTGCCCAAACTGCAACACAAAGCCAAGCGGCACTATGTAAAAGGTATACACCGGTCAGTGCAGGGGTAGGCATGGACCAAGGCTGTAGTGGACATTTTCCAAAGTACAGACCTTAGTGAAGGACACCAAGGTATATTTCAAATTAAAACCATCAAAAAACACTGTCTACTCTCTGGTCTAGTTCTACAAGTACAAATACATTTAAAATAACATGTATATAAAGACTGCTTGAGGTATACAGTTATATGCGGAGTATATAGCACAGTGTACTGCAGAGTATAAAGCACTGTGTACTGCAGAGTATAAAGCACAGTGTACTGCAGAGTATATAGCACAGTGTACTGCACAGTATAAAGCACAGTGTACTGCAGAGTATAAAGCACAGTGTACTGCAGAGTATAAAGCACAGTGTACTGCAGAGTATATAGCACAGTGTACTGCAGAGTATATAGCACAGTGTACTGCAGAGTATATAGCACAGTGTACTGCTGAGTATATAGTACAGTGTAGGGCAGAGTATAAGGAAATACCAACTTATGTTGCTGAGCATCAATCGAATAAAGGAAATTGGCAGGTCAGAGAAAGTAAGGCTGAGGAGGAAAGGACTCCACACTGCGTGCGCATAACTTACTCTGCTCCACTGCCACTTAGAGTCAGTCTCAGGCTCAGAAAGTCGGCTCCTTGAGCTTGACTCGCTGCCTTCCAGTTTCTCTATCCTGTTCTCCCGCCGAACGGCGCTGCCTGGCACTGCACCCTCCCTCACAGAGAGATCACTCCGCTGCAGGAGTTAGGACTCCACTAGTGTTGGTGGTGCCACACCCCGGCCGGACGAATCTACAGACAGCCCCTAGGAGAGACTGAGTGCAGGGCAGTGACGAGCAGAGTCATTAAGTACATTAAAAAAGTCTGCGGCTGCCACAGAGAACACACCCGGTGTGCCCACAGAGAGGGCTCTGCGTGCCAGCTGTGGCACGCATGCCATAGGTTTGCCATCACTGATATACACCATAACAATCTACTAAATAAAGTATAAGGGTAATCTGGGTAGGTACTCTGAAAACAAGTCCAATTAAACTATACAGAAGGGCCAGCATTGTCATCACTCTCTGACCCATCTATACTCAACTTCCCCATGCTCCACTACAACTCCAGTGCTACTCCTAATACTATCTGACATAGGGCTAAGGGCAGATGATGTCACCTTGTCCTTCACTTTGTACAAAAGCAAGCTGTATTACCATATGTGAGCCTTTAATAAATGTTTATTGATTAAAGCTGTTGGCAACCCTCACCAGACTCAGCTCCACCACTAACGCATTTCACCTAGAGTATAGGCTTATTCAAGACCTCTATAGTTATTCATTAAACATTTAATAAACATTGTGTATGGTGATATTTAATTGTGATTAAATAGTAGCGCTGTGTTTATACCAAATATAAACCAAATAAAACGAAATATACGATGATTAGTGTTACTTAATTACCATACAGTGAATTAACATAAAATGTTACAGTGAATAAACACACAATATTGCATATAAGTGTTCCAAATATAAAACCAGTGACGGATTATTTACAAAGTGTCCATACAAAATAAAATGAATATTCCATATACAAAGAAAAAAGAAAAAAGAAAAGAAAAAAGGGAAAAAAACTGTGTGCAAGTCCAAGTGAAAAATAAATCCGAGTGAATGAATAAATCTTCCAAAAAATGTGACTTTCCCCACACCTTTCGTGATTCCTCTCCCTTAAGAAATGAACTCACCAGAAATATATGCCTTACATTCTCGTGCTCGGCACCACAGCAAAGTGAACCCACCAGGGTTAATAGGCTTGTTCCAACGGTGTTCAATCAATCATATGTTCCACATGTAAATGAAAAAGTACTTCCAATAGTGAAGTATATCAAAGCCAATTTATTTCAAACTAACCAAAACTCTTCAACCATTGCACTTACATCACTTCAAGTTAAACACAGCATATCGAACACGAACAGGAACAAGTACATCAAATAGTAGCCTCTGCAGAGATATGCCGTGAATTGCGGTCGTGGCGGACCCAAATAAGCTGATGGTATGGTCTGACCCTCCCTTATCGCTCACTCGCTTCTCTCTCCTGTGCAGACTACAACAGCCGGTGATATGGTAAGTCAGGAGTCACAGGTGATTGCCGTGCTGACCACGCCTGGTCAGCACTGGTGTTCTTCTGCCTTGGCTCAAGTTCCGGCCAGCCGCCTGCCTGCTTATCTCCTTGCCTTCCCTGGAGGAGTGATCTTCCTCCACTCCCCATCCAGTAGTAGCCGGGGCCCGAAAGTAAGACTTGACAGACTCTGAGGTTGGCTGCGACGGGCAGAGAGTCGCTGATTGCCGCCATTATTAGTAAAAAATTAAAAAAATATGTCCCCGGATTTCATTTAAAAAATCTGGTCACCTTATCCTACAGGGTCAAACATACTGTATATGACACTGTTTTTTATTGTTTCCAAGCAGGAAATTAGGATTTCCTGATGTTTCTTCTTACACATGGCAGTGTCATGTTTTTGCTGTTCTTTGCTTGACCCTTCTCCTTGCTTCGCATATGTCAAAATCAGATATTGTTGTCTGAAAAGAGAATGAAAAAAATTATACTTAGAAAGTATATTCAAAACACTTAAGAATCACCAGCACATTATGCTCCTCTTGAGTTATTACTCACAAGACAACATTTTAGAGCCCAAACAAGCTAACTTGGGACATTGCATAGTGTCTTATGACTAACAGCTCAAAAGAAGCATATGATGTACTGTTTTTTTTATTTTTTATAATAGAACATTAAAGTACCAAACAATATCCCTATTCTCCAAATATAATCCATACACATCCACTGCTTAAACTGTTTGTTAACCCAACATTTCATATTCCTGATATGTGCCTGTTGTACCATATACTTGTAAAAAGTATCCGAGGCTGAGAGCAAAATACTTTTTTTTTTTATATATATAATCTCTATTTAAAGAACGTTCTTCATACAAAAAATAAATTGACTCACATCACACATACAAAGAGTAGAAAAACAATAGTAATAGTAAACATTACACTCACAATGTAAGTCATAGTGCAATCAGGGAGCCGGTAAATATAACAACGAACTATGGTACCCAAAAGTGCAGAAACTTGCTCCATGATAGTAAGAGGACCCTTCTGTTGGACAAAGAATCGCATAAGCAAAGAAATGGATCATCTTCCAACAAGGGATGTTCCAACAGTGAGAAATTTAGAATACCAAAACTATAAACCCTAAAGGTTGATTAAAGTGCTGATGAAATATACCGTAAATATAAAATAAGGGGTAATGTGCCACCTAAACAGGAGGACGCCTATATATATTATACCAGCCCACACCAACCTGTACCACTGAAAAAGAAGAGCATTGACTCGAAGGCTGCGACAAAAAAGAGAAAGAAACAAGAACCAGACAATGGCCTCGGAAATTAGGAAGGTACCTTAAGCAAGGGGTCT
This sequence comes from Rana muscosa, assembly GCA_029206835.1. NCBI lineage: Eukaryota > Metazoa > Chordata > Amphibia > Anura > Ranidae > Rana > Rana muscosa. Next base: position 113,115,091 of record CM055118.1, read on the forward strand.
GCTTACTCCAACAAAGCAACATCTAGGCTAGCCGGGACCTGGTCAGGGTCAGAGGTAATCTCTCCACGTGCCCAGATACACGATTTTTTAAATAATATTTTTATTTATTTTATTTTTTGGAAGTAAGATTACATACTTGTGTAGCGATACCCCTCGAAGGAGCTGCTGGAAATAATTTTGCGTCCTGCCGTTACCCCACACTTCCACCGTCCCAGAACTTAAGAGTCTATGTTAGTAGTTTTGAAAAAGGTGATTGCCAGTCACTTCAGTCTTTTTCTCAATTGCTTTATTATACAACTTCAGGTAGGGGATAGAGGGTTAGGGGAAGTTCAGATACCTTGGTTCTGCAGATCACTAATGCGGTTCGTTCTTGAGTCCAGATGACCACAGCTTTCGGTCTCCGGTTCTTGCGACAACCAGATAGGCCTCTCACACTGACCTAGCAGCCTGTATGAAGCACGGACAAAGTCTCTGCCACAGACTTGAGTGAAAAGTGGAAAACTCCTGGATAATCCCCTGCCACGGGATTGTTTAGCAAGTAGTCAGTTAGTTAGGTCAGCTGCACAGTACATGAACCTTTAAGCCATCCGGCAGTACTGTGAGGTAGGTTACTTGGGTGCATCCTCCATGCGAGTCACCAGGCCCTTCCTGAGATACCAGCCATCAGATCTGTCCTCTCCAGTAAGGTCCTCCCCTGGAATATTCTCCGCTTGAGTGGCTTCTTCCCGCAGGACAGACAGCACAGGATCACCTTCAGTTAAGTAGGCCCCAGACAGGCTTCTGGACCTACTTGCAGCAAACACTGCAGCATAGCCTCCGGCCTGGAGGGCCATGAGGCGAGACGAACACCGAAGCACATGACACTGCCCCTAAATATCCTTCCCCCCAGCATGCCCAGCTACAAAGAAGCTCCTGATTGGGCTGTTTTCTGGGAGAAAGAATATCCAATACATTTCAGCTGGCTGTATTTCTCGCACTGGCCTGTGACAACAGTGACGCCTACTGGCAACAGTGGGAAATGCCCACAAACAGACAAAACTGGAACAGAAACCAACAATGTACATAATCATTCTGAGTTATTTACAGCTCAGATAAACTAAATTTACAGAATAGCGCCTGTTCAAAAGTAGCAGGACGCTACACTTGAATAGGTTTTATTTTTAAAACCAGAGTTTAGTGTCAAATTAACAGATTCAGTTTTGATTGGCATTCCTTGACTGGTGTAAACCTGGATGAGCATATGCAGACCACAACTTGGTCAATGAGGCAGCAGGTAGGGTGCACGCAATGACCTCAATGGACAGAGCTACAGGTGGAGGGTGTTGGGGCCACTAAGCATAAATGCCTAAGTGCAATAAAGTGTCACTAAACCCATATCATAAAAAACTATCAATAAATGCTGTATTACATGGTGTTCATACCCACTTGATCACTATGAGATTTGTTTTCTGTATTCTGCAAAAAGCCTGGTTGATCCTGCTGCTCTCTATCTCCACCTTCTGTTCATGTCCCCAATACAGCTAGGGATTTTGCAGCTGTGGTAGCAACTCTGCACATGCTCAGTTTTCAGTGAGTTTCTATGCTGAGCCTATCCTCCTTATCACATCTGAGCAGCCCATGTGACTAAAGAGCAGGGGTCTCAAAGTGGCGGCCCTCCAGCTGTTGCGAAACTACAAGTCCCATGAGGCATTGCAAGGCTGACAGTTACAAGCATGACTCCCACTGGCAGAGGCATGATGGGACTTGTAGATTCGCAACAGCTGAAGGGCCACCAGTTCGAAACCCCTGCTATAGAGGCATACATTATCATTATTATTATTATTATTATACAGGAATTATATAGTGCCAACAGTTTGCACAGCGCTTTACAACATGAGGTACAGTTACAATACAATTCAATACAGGAGGAATCATAGTGCTCATTAGAGCTTACAATCTAGGAGGGAGGGTCAAGTAATACAAAAGGTAATAACTGTGGGAGATGAGCTAATTGAGAAAATAAAAGTACAGTTGTTAGGTAGGGGCAGAATAGGCTTCTCTGAAATGGAGGATTTTCCAGGAATTGTCTAAAAGCAAACAGGATAGGGGATAGTTGGACAGATTGGGGTGGGGGGTTCCATAGGATAGGAGAGGCTTGGGAAAAGTCCTGGAGGCGAGCATGGGAGGAGGTGACGAGGGAGCTAGAGAGCAGGAGGTCTTGGGAGGAGATGAAGAGAATGAGTAGGTTGGTATTTTTGAGACTAGGTTAGTGATGTAGCAAGGGGCCGAGTTGTGGATGGCTTTGTAAATTGGGTGTATACACAGTAGTAAATGACAGCCCTCTCCCTCCCTCCTCCTCCATGCCCACAAACCAGCTAAACACAATGGGGGAGGGATATTACATGTAGATTAATGGAGGCTTCACCTCCCTATTATTCTAATACACAGGCCGGAGTGGCGTGATACAGCCTGTGACTGGCATAAATCCGCCCACACCATGTTATTGCCAAAAAATAATAAAGATTTGATTTTAAATATATATTTGTATGAAAAGTTAAAAAAGTTGATTTTATTTTATTTTCTTTTACTATGTATTCGAAATTTTATTTTTACCATGTGACCAGCAGCAGAGGATTATAAGCTCCTCCTGCTTATGCTTCCCTGCAGACAGGCTGGGAAAGATCTGGGTCATGTGATAGCTGTATATCAATTAGGAAATAGGTACTTGGATGTTTTTTTTTGTATTAAAATAATTACAGTGCCATCATTCACATACAGAAATAGATGGGACCATGTAAATAAAACAGGGTGTGTTTAGTATCATTTTAATTCTCTAGAGTAAACACAGGTTTACAGTGAGGAATGGTTAGAACCCTTGTCAGGTTTTTTTTTTGCTAATGCCGCGTACACACGGTCGGAATTTCCGATAGAAAAATCCTGTCTGACTTTTTCCATCGGATATTCCGACCGTGTGTATGCCCCATCTGACTTTTTCCTTTGGAAATTCCGACGGACTTAGATAGAGAACATGTTCCCTTTTTTTCCAACGGAAAAAAATTCTATCGGAAATTCAGTTCGTCTGTATGCAATTCCGGACTAAAAACCACACATGCTCGGAATCATTGAACTTCATTTTTCTCGGCTCATCGTAGTGTTGTATGTCACCGCGTTTTTGACGGTCGGAATTTGGTTTGACCGTGTGTATGCAAGACAGCTTGAGCTCCGATGGGTTTTTCCGAAGGGAAAACCGGTCGTGTGTACGCGGCATAACTCTTAACCTTTCAGCAGATTTCCCATCACTTCCTGGGCAAGAGACACAGCAGCAAGTGAGAGGAAATTGCTATAAAGTGAGGCAAAAATTACAGATGTTACCAGAGCATGTGTCCTTTTTGTTAGATTTCCCTTTCCGATGACGACTGTTTTCTGGTGTCCTGATGCCAACAGTTACCAGAATCAATAGAATGAATTCCACCAACATGGATGTATACAGCAAAGCACTGTGCAATCTGTTGGCACTATAGAAATCCTGTATAATAATAATAAAATACTTGACTGAGGTTCTTACATTCCCCACTTTGTCTAAAACTAAAACTAAAAGTTTGGTCTAGAGATGAAATTTGTTTCCCTTTAAATCTCGTTCGAGTGACGTTTGCCCCAGGCACTGTCATGTCTTAAAATGGCTTTGGCCATATCTAGCACAATACAGACTAAAGGTTAATGCTGGATACAGCTGAGCTGCTGCAAGATGCACATTTATGTTTTATTCAAGTCAGAAAACTACACGTGATATTCCAGGTCGGCAAATGAAATGTTTATCTGCAACCTGTGGATCAGAGTTCTTGTAACGCACAGGAGAGATAGGATGGGGACATTGTTCTCTGTAGTCAATCTTTCATTTACAACTTCTTGTTATTGTCAACTTGTACATCCCGCTGCCAGAATGCACCTTAACTGACCCCACACTTGTACCCGTCAGGGGCCGCTGCAGACATTTTGTCATGGCAACACCAGCCAAATTCTCTCTAATGCCGCGTACACACGACCGTTTTTAATGTCATTGAAAAAAACAACGTTTTTCTCAACGTGATTCTTCTCAAGCCTGCCTTGCCTACACACTATCGTGGAAAAAAATGCTTGAGTAAAGCGCGGTGACGTACAACAACACGTACAACGGCACTATAAAGGGGAAGTTCCATTCGGATGGCGCCACCCTTTGGGCTGCTTTTGCTGATCCTTGTGTTAGTAAAGTTCGGTGAGAGACGATTCGTGCTTTTCAGTCCGTTACAGTGTGACGAATGTGCTATGTCCATTACGAACGCTAGTTTTACCAGAACGAGCGCTCCCGTCTCATCACTTTCTTCTAAGCATGCGCGTTTTTTAAAAAAAAAAAACAACGAGAAAAATTAGAGCATGTTCCAAATTTTTAATGGCCATTTTTCACGTCGTGAAAAATGCTCTGGAGCCCACACACGATCGTTTTTAATGACCAAGCTTTCTCGTCATGAAAAACGGTTGTGTGTACGCGGCATAAGGTTTAAAAGCAGAACTTCAGACATTTCATGCCCCACCTGTGCTTTTTTGCTTCTTAAGCCTCTTACACACAATCCGATTGTTGGCAGGGGATTGGCTGTTGACAGACTGCTGTCTTAAAATCTGACCGTTAGTACGCTCCTTCTGACTATTGTTGTCCAACATTTGGCCAACAAATGTTGGATGACAGGCTAGTAAATTTTCGGTAGACAGCGATCTGTTTTTCATATTATTAGTACACATGTCCGTCACACAAAAGTCGAAAGTACAAACACACATGCTCGGAATCAATGCTCGCCAAACACGAAATTAGCAGAAGGGGCCCAAAGGGTGGCGCTCAAGAGCTGAAATTCCTCGTAGTACGTCACTACGTTCGTGTTTGTTGGCCGACAATTGTGTACCATTAGTATGCAAGACAAGATCCAGGTACACGCCCTTTGCACAAAAATCAGACGCTCGGTTGGAAAACAATCGGATCGCATGTACGAGGCTTTAGTCTTTCTGATCTCCTCCAGCCTATTTCAGCTACTTCCTGTCTACATGTTTACGCTCCAGTGTTGATTGCACATCATTGCTCTGGACCATCATTCTGATGTAACAACAGTAAAAAAAGTTAGGTTATCATTCTTGCAAATGCTAGTTGCCTGGCTGTCATCCTGATCCAGTGGCTTCAATATTGTTTCAAGTCACTTACCTGGAACAAAGACGCAAAACTGTGATCTGCATCTTGGTTCCAGGCAAGAGACTGAGAATGTATTGAAGCCCAAAACAATCTAGCAAATGGCATTCGTTCACACAGGTGTATTTAAGCGTTCACCTGTGCGCGTGCCATGTTTGTCCGCACAGGATGCACAAGTGTTCTGTGCATCCCTGTGCAGGCAGTCCCATTCATGTCTAATTAGATAGCAAACACAAAATCTCCTGTGCTTGAGAGTAGACCCAGAAATTACATTTGTCTATATTCCCATCCTGGCTTTCCTGGATATGTCTGGATATGTCTGGCCTTGCTGCCCTCACAAGACTGGGGAAGTCTGGAAACACAGAAACCATAAAACAAAACAGAGGAAGCTCTGGCCTAGTGCATTATCTTCAACAGCTATCTTCAACCACATCAGCCCAGGAAGAATTTACCCCCTTCCTGACCAGGCCATTTTTTGCGATACGGCACTGCGTCGCTTTAACTGACAATTGTGCGGTCGTACAACGTTGTACCCAAACAAAATTTGTGTCCTTTTTTCCCCACAAATAGAGGTTTCTTTGGTGGTATTTGATCACCTCTGCGGTTTTTATTTTTTGCGCAAAAAAAATTTAAAAAAGAAGAGCGACAATTTTGAAAAAAAAACACAATATTTTTTACTTTTTGTGCAAAAAAAGATCCCAGTAAAAAAAAAAAAAACGTATTTCTTCATCAGTTTAGGTCAATATGTATTCTTCTACATAGTTTTGGTAAAAAAAATTGCAATAAGCGAATATTGATTGGTTTGCGCAAAAGTTATAGCATCTACAAATAGGGGATAGATTTATGTTTTTTTTTTCTTTTACTAGTAATGGCGGCGATCAGCGATTTTTATCGGAACTTCGACATTGCAGCGGACGGATCTGACACTTTTTTGGGACCATTGACATTTATACAGCGATCAGAGCTAAAAATAGCCACTGATTACTGTATAAATATCACTGGCAGGGAAGGGGTTAACACTAGGGGGTGATCAAGGGGTTAAATGTGTTCCCTCGTTGTGTGTTCTAACTGTGGAGGGATGGGACTGACTGGGGGAGGAGACCGATCTTTGTTCCTAAGCATTAGGAACAACAGATCTGTCTCCTCACCCCTGATAGAACTGGGATTTGTGTGTTTACACACAGGAGTGATCGCAGGTGCCCGGCGGATATCGCGGCCGCCGGGCACGTGCATCGGCTCCTAAGTGACACGGCGGACGCCCCTATACCCCTAACAGCGCCTGCCGTACAGCTCTGTTGATTCGCACAGAGGAGCCATTCTTCCCCCTGTCAAACGACGGCGGGCGGTCTGCAAGCGGTTAATACAGTGCCTTGCAAAAGTATTCACCCCCTTGGCATTTTTCATGTTTTGTTGCCTTACAACCTGGAATTAACATGGATTGTTTGAGGATTTGCATCATTTAATTTACAGAACATGCCCACACTTTTGAAGATTTTTTTTTTTATTGTGAAACAAACCACAAATAGGACAAAATAATAGAAAATGTCAATGTACATAACTTTTCACCCCCCTAAAGTCAATACTTTATAGAGCCACCTTTTGCGGCTATCACAGCTCCAAATCGCTTTGGATAAGTCTCTATGAGCTTGCCACATCTTACCACTGGGATTTTTGCCCATTCCTCCTTGCAAAACTGCTCCAGCTACTTCAAGTTGGATGGTTTGCGCTTGTGAACAGCAATCTTTAAGTCTGACCACAGATTTAATATTGGATTGAGGTCTGGGCTTTGTCTAGGCCAGTCCAACACATTTACATGTTTCCCCTTAAACCACTCAAGTATTGCTTTAATGGTGTGTTTGGGGTCATTGTCCTGCTGTAATGTGAACCTCCGTCTTAGCCTCAAATCACACACAGAATTGTACAGGTTTTGTTTAAGAATATCCCTGTATTTAGCACCATCCATCTTTCTGATCAGTTTCCCAGTCCCGACTGCTGAAAAACATCAACACAGCATGATGTGGCCACCACCATGTTTCACTGTGGGGATGGTGTTCTTTGGGTGATGTGATGTGTTGGGTTTGTGCCAGACATAGCGTTTTCTTTGATGGCCAAAAAGTTAAATTTTAGTCTCATCAGACCAGAGCACTTTCCTCCATACATTTTGGGAGTCTTCCACATGCCTTTTTGCAAACTCAAAACGTGCCATTTTGTTTTTTGCTGAAAGTAATGGCTTTCTTCTGGCCACCTTGCCATAAAGCCCAACTCTATGGAGCGTACGGCTTATTGTTGTCCTATGTACAGATAATCCATTCTCTGCTGTGGAACTCTGCAGCTCCTCCAGGGTTACCTTAGGTCTCTGTGCTGCCTCTCTGATTAATGCCCTCCTTGCCCGGTCCGTGAGTTTTGGTGTGCGGCCATCTCTTGGCAGGTTTGCTGTTGTGCCATGTTCTTTCCATTTGGTTATGATAGATTTGATGGTGCTCCTAGGGATTATCAAAGACTTTGATATTTTTTTATAACCTAACCCTGACTTGTACTTCTCAACAACATTGTCCCTTACTAGTTTGGAGAGCTACTTGGTCTTCATGGCAGTTTCTGGTTAGTGGTGCCTCTTGCTTAGGTGTTGCAGCCTCTGGGGCCTTTCAAAAAGGTGTGTATATGTAATGACAGATCATGTGACACTTAGATTGCACACAGGTGGACATCATTTTACTAATTATGTGACATCTGAAGGTGATTGGTTGCACCCAAGCTTTTTATGGGCTTTATAACAAAGGGGGTGAATACATACGCACATGCCAATTATCAGTTTTTTATTTCTGAAAAATAGTTGTATGTATATATTTTTCTAAGTTTACTTCACCAATTTAGACTATTATGTTCTGATCCATCACATATAATTCAGATTAAAAAAACATTGAACTAAAGGCTGTAATGTAACAAAATAGGTAAAAAGCCAAGGGGGGTGAATACTTTTGCAAGTCACTGTATATAAAAAGTGATATGTATTATACTCACAAACTGACAGATACACAAAAGCTTGTCATATAAAAACAGCAACTTCAAGTACACGATGCAGCATATCCTGTCACAGGAAGTCCAACAGGGTAACGCGTTACAAGGACTTGCCTCTTCCTCAGAGCCAACCTCTGTGTGTCTTCTGTTTTGTTTTATGGTTTCAGTCCAATCCATGTCATTTGGGATGAAGCAGCTTCACAGACACAACGACTGCTTACAATTTGACATCTGTATGGGTGTGGGTGTAATTTGTCCTCGAAAGCAAGACTGTCTGTATTTGGGGAAAAGCTTCCACACTCATGTCAGATGGAAAGCAGCGACTGTGTCTGAGCAGCCACGAGTCCCAGTTGACATGAATGGGACTGCCTGCACGGGTATGTACGAAACAATTGTGCATCCCCATGCGTGCAAACTCAGCCCATGTAAGCGAGGCACTAAAGTCGTCATAAAGTCTTGTTTAGAAAAATAAAGATAACAAACTCCTCTTTGCAGTTGGTTTTGCACAGAGGAGCCCGTATCCTCCTCTTCTCCGGTCTCTCTTCGCTGCTCCTGGCCCCTCCCTCCTGTCGAGTGCCCCCACAGCCAGCAGCTTGCTATGGGGGCACCCGAGCCAAGTCACAGCTCTGTGTGTCCATTAAGACATGGAACACTGACCCGGCCCGGCCCTGCCCCTCTCTCCCCTGATTGGCTAACTGACTTTAATTGAGAGCCAATGGCACAGCTGCTGTGTCTCAGCCAATCAGAAGGAGAGTCCCAGATGGCTAAGACACTCGTGGACATTGCTGGAGAGAGATGTGGCTCAGGTAAGTAATTAGGGGGTGCTGGGGAGGCTGCTACACACAGAAGGTTTTTTTATCTTAATGCATAGAATGCACTAAGATAAAAAACCTTCTGCCTTTACAACTCCTTTAAAGTCCCGCGAGTCGCCCCCGGCCCGCCGCTGCTAAATGTCCAGCCCATCAGTGCACGTGATGAATTCACGTGCAACCGACCCACGGACATTTTAACACCTTTGTGCCGACCGTACGCAAATATGCAGCCTCGGTTTGAAGAGGTTGTACCGGAGTGATGCCTGTAGCTGCAGGCATCACCCCCAATACTGTTTTTTAGAGCCGGCGGTCGACTTTCTTAGGATAACAACTGATGTGGCTAAGAAGGCTGTTATCCCAAGCAGCAAGAGGAGATGCCCCCCTCCCGCCGCCTTCTACGGCTCACCCTGGCTCTTCCATCCCACCAAGAGGCCCGAGCAACCAGCCGGCACATCCACCTGCTGGCCGGAGACCTGAACGAAGCCGAAATCGGCTTTGATTGGGTCTCAGATCTAGTAACCCAGAAGCAATGTCATGACCTCACTTCCGGTTTACAGAAGATTTAAAGGTGCCAAATGAAAAAAATTACAGTATTCAAAACAGCCAAACTTGGCGTTTTGAATGCCTTTAAGTGCAAAGGAGGGATTTGGGGACTTATAGATCCTAGATCCCTCCATAAAGAGTACCTGTCACTGCCTATTACTCTCACAAGGGATGTTTACATTCTTTCTGACAGCAATAAAAGTGATCCGATTTTTTTTTTTAAGGGACAGTGTAAAAATAAAAAAAATGAATTAAAATACATTTTTTTTTTTTTAAAGTGCCCCATCACTCCATGCTCGCACGCAGAAGCGAACACATACTTAAGTCACGACCGCAAATGTAAACAGTGTTCAAACCACACATGTGAGGTATCACCGCGATAGTTAGAGTGAGAACAATAATTCTAGCACAAGACCTCCTCTGTAACTCTAAACTAGTAACCTTTGGACATTTTTAAAGCATTGCTTATGGAGATTTTTAAGTACCGTAGTTTGTCGCCATTCCACGAGTGTGCGCAATTTTAAAGCATGACATGGGGGGGGGGCTGTATAATATGCGGGGGGCATGTGATGTGCAAGGGGGGCTGTGTAATGTAAAGGGATCCAGAGGCATGGGGGCTGTGTAATGTAAAGGGGTCCAGAGGTGTGGGGCTGTGTAATGTAAATGAGCCCAGAGGTGTGGGGGCTGTGTAATGTAAAGGGGTCCAGATTATTATCTTAATTTATTAGCAGGTGAATGCAGCCTTCCATTCATTCACATACATTGAATCCTGCCTTAAAAAGAGTTTAGCAATGGTAGCCCCTTTTTTTCCCTGTACCAGTTATGCAGATCAGAATGTTCTGATTTTGTTTGACTTCACTGACTGCATGCTTGTTGCATGTCAGTAACTTTCCAAGTATTGAAGCAAGAGACAACCAGGGAGCTAGCATTTTCAGTGGGAGATCCAGAGTATTGTTACCAGCAGGGATTTCCTTTAAATGGCATATATCTCGCCTTACAATCCATGATAGAGATTTAGCCTTGGGCTATCACATCCACATTTATATATGTATCATCCAGCATCTTCCCGTTCTCTCCTACCTCAGGAATGACCTAGAAAGAGAGGCAGAAGTCGGTGGATGAGACAGCTGCTTTGAAAACCGGCACCATTAGCCTTTTTATGTAACATGATGTCCGGTCAGCAAGAAAAAAATATGACAGCTCAAAGGAGATTTGTGATAGCGGAACATGAATAGTTATATTTACTTACCCTGAGCAGTCCAATTTATGGATAAAATGATTTTAAAATGCCACAAAAGAATCCTGTGTTCCTGCTGTCTGTCTTTTCCAGCCTTGGTGAAGGTGCCCTGTCTGATCCTCCAAGATTGATTGAATTTGTAGAGAAGAAAAAGGGCAAAGCGCAGAGACTGTTTTCAAAGACTTTGGTTTTCTGGTAACTTACTGTGAGCATACATTACTGTAAACATGGCCCCTAGGACCGCATTGCAGTCATGAGCCCGAATAGGGCTAGCATGCGTTTGTCCCAAGCAGATTGAAAGGAGCACTTTGCACTCTGCTTGAGACAAACGCATGCTAAGTCCGAATAGGGCTAGTATGCGTTTGTCCCAAGCAGACTGAAAAGAGCACTTTGCACTCTGCTTGAGACAAACGCATGCTGAGCCCGAATAGGGCTTCTACTTTTGCTGGACATCATGGCGTGTTAAAGGAAGTTGAAACATGCTGTATATTGTGGTAAAAAAGATGCGTGTAAATGCGTACCCATCTGTTATTGGCCCTCCTCCCATCTCCTGCAGCAGCTGCTCACTGTCACAGAAGAGCTAGAGCTTCTGCATCACATGACCAGACCAAAACGAATTGAAAAAAAGGTATTTACGCATATCTCTTTTACAAATGGTATGTAGCATAGGTAGGAGGAGAGGGGGAAGTGGTGTTGAGGGCATGTTGAGGGCATTTGGCCTGGTATAGTTTGGGGGGGGGGCTTGCTCACCCTCCCCTTTCCTGACATGCCAGGCTGAGTGCTCGGATAAGGGCCTGGTATGGATTTTGGGGGGGACCTCACGCCGTTTTTTTTTTTTTCTAAAGTGGGGTTTTCCCTCAAAATTCATACCAGGCCGAAGGGTCTGATATGTTTTTTTTTTTCAATTTTGGCGTGGGGTTCCCCCACAAGATCCTCAGAGCACAAGTCGCATGCCACCAAGTCGGATGAGTTAAGATGATGATCCCAACTTGCATTCAAATCAATGGGCTGAAATCATGCCCAAGTCAGAACGAAGTAGTGCAGGAAGCATTTTTAATGTCAGACCGACACAAGTCGGACCAGTTAAGATAGCTTTCATAGGGAACCATTGATTTTGACATGTCATGCTGGAAGTCGTAGCACATGTCAGCAGAAGCGGCTCTAGGCTTTGTGAGGCCTTAGGCAAAACTTAGACATGAGGCCCCACTCACGCCCATAATGGGAAAAATAATTCAAGCAAGAAAAATGGCTGCAGAAAATGCACGTATCTAGCACACAGGTGATCAGCACCACTTCCAGGGCACCCTCCTCACCCATCAGACATATTCAGCCAATGCAAGAGGGGGGAGAGAGGGGGAGGTGAGAAAGAGAGAGGGGTAATAGAGAGATCCGATGACGCCGACATTAGTATTGATCACAGGCAAATTAGGTGGCCGCGAGGCCCCTGTGAGTGTGAGGCCTTAGGCGACCGCCTAATTTGCCTAATTAGAGAGCCGCCTCTGCATGTCAGACCAATGTGAACGGGCCCTAAAAACTGGAGAGTGCAAAATCTGGTGCAGCTGTGCATGGTAGCCAATCAGCTTCTAAGTTCAGCTTGTTTAATTAACCTTTGATAAAAAAAAAATGGAAGCTGATTGGTTTCTATGCACAGCTGCACCGGATTTTGCACTCTCTTGTTTTAGTAAGGCTGGGTTCACACTATACGACACGACTTTCATCCTACTTTGCTCTGCGACATCTGTCCTACATTGGTCCGACATTGGTCCGACATTGGTCCGACATCCATCCGACATTCATGAACAGGATACTACTTTGATCCGACATTGTGCTAGTCTGACTTGTCCTTTGACCAATCAAAACAATCCCAGGGTGAGATAAATTCCTTTTACTGCTGCTGTAATCACAATGTCGGATGCCAAAGTCGTATGGTTAGGACAAGGATCCGACTTTGATCCGACTTCAATGATAGTCAATGGGCTGAAGTCGGATCAAAGTCGGACAGAAGTAGTACAGGGAGAATTTTTAATGTCGGACCGACATGTGTCGGACCAGTTAAGACGGCTCCCATAGGGAAACATTGATTTTCACACGTCATGCGACATGAGCTCCTAATGTCGGAGCGTTTGTCGCCCCAGTGTGAACCAGCACTAAATCAACCCCTGTGACTGGCACTGATTGCGTTATGTTGGAACTTTCAAATAAAGACCAAAATTTTTTGCTGCTGATGACACCTTGTTACAGTGTTAAAATCACATAGGTGCCATTGTCACTATACCTAAGGCTAGGTTCATACTTGTGTGGCTCTGAGAGCTGCATTTTGTGCAGGCACAACAGCCTATTCATTTGAATTGGCTGCTGTGCCTCCTGAAACGCAGGGAAAAGGTCCGTGCATCATTTCTGAAGAGGCTGCCCGCCTGGAAACCGCAAGTGTGCGGGTGGCTACGGGAACAGGTGCGATCCCCAGCGGCAATCACCCACACAGGTGTGAACCTAGCTCAATGGAACTTTCTCACTCGCTGACTTAAAGGAAAAAGAATCTTGATTGCTAGCAAGGGAACTGCAATGAAGCTTGCTGGATTAGAAAAAGTGAGTGAACACCTGTGAGTCTGGAAGAAGAACTGAAAAACATGCCCTGTTAAGAGGCCCGGAGATTGAGCACCACCGATTCAGCAGCTGAAAGCTGTGTTTAACAAGTATGATTCAGTTTAACATTTCAAGTTCTCCTGTTCATATGAGATGTGCTGTAGAGCTCCCCTCATCCAAACAGATGCATGCAATGACCTTTAAGCCCTGTCAGCTGCAGGCGGTGGGGAGAAGTGTCAGAAGGATAGCAAAAGCACAGAGGGATTTTGACAGAAAGGAGGGAGCTGATATTTACCATCAACTTGTGGTTGTGAAAGGTCGACAAATTAGATATTGTAGGAATTCCCCGGGGAGGACTGAAACATCCTTTGAATACATTTTGGAGTGTGCAGTTAGAAAAAAAAGTACATTTCATAAAAGAAAAAAGGAAAGCGTGATCCATTGGAGCGTTTACAGTCTAAGAGCTTCAAGTATTTCTGGTAGAATTGTGGACGTTAAAACTTAACGTGTCACGGAAGTTACTGGGATCATGCAGAGAATAAATGGCACCACTGATTCCTATTAGAGAGGACCTATCATGCATATTTTTAAAATGTACCACTGCAGACGAGATCTGCAAAGCATTATTTGCCTTAAAACTAAACATTTAATGGAAACCCAACACCTTCTGTTAAAAGGATGCTTTATTGGGTCCTTGTGTCCATAGTAGTCTGGCACAAATTGAAGGAGTAAAACAAAGTTAAAGAGGAAGTAAACCCTCCACAACTTTTTTAGTTAAACATACCCCTGCAAGAGAAAGGCATAATGAGCTAGTATCCATAGCATACTAGCTCATTATGTGGCACTTACCTGAAATCGAAGCCCCCAAAGTCCTCCTCGTTCTCTGCCGCCGCCATGTCCGCTCGGAGCTTCTTCCTGTTATCGCCGCTCTGGCGCTGTGATTGGCTGGAGCAGCGATGACGTCACATGCATGAGCGCTCGGGCCGGCAAGATCCCATTCAGAAAACCGGCAATGATGCCGGCCCGCTGGTGCGCATGCGTGTGACGTCATCGGTGCTGTGTTTTCAGCAAATATCTCCTTAACCATGTAGGTTAAAGGGGATGTAAACCCACTCTCATCCTTTCTAAACTACTGCCATAGTGCTGATCTATAAGGATATACATGCCTCCTGCATGTATCCTTATCTGTCAAATGTCTCCCCTCTGTCTGTTTTAAGAACTGAAAAACTGCAGATTCTGTGGGTGGATCTGTTGTCTGGAGCTCGGTGGGTGGAGTCGTGATGTCAGTAGACTCCCCCGCCCACCTCTAAATTCCCCTTGTCAACATGCATTTTCTCCTGTGTATTCCTTCTGCTATGATCACTAACATCCAGTCAAAATCCAGAAAAGTAACCACATGACTTCAGAAAAGGAGTGGGGGTGGGAATTAAAAAATAATGCTAAAGCTAGTGCACGAGATATGTAAATAACCTGTCACTCAAAGCAAGGGGGCGGAACGGACAAAGGTAACTCTGTTTGTCTGTTTTATCTCACTGAACAATAAGAGGATTGCTCAGAGCTGGATTAACTCTTTGTGGCAAGACCTGGCACAAATGATAGGAAATCTTATACTCTACATTGTGACAGCAAAAAATAAATAAAAACATTTCGGGTTTACATCCACTTTAAGGATATATTTCATGCACCTACAGGTAAGCCTTAATCTAGGCTTACCTGTAGGTGCATGTTGTCAAAGTGGGTTTACAACCACTTTAAGAACTGTTTATAGTGACTTCTCAATCTATCATAACTGAGCAGGTCTTAATCAAGATTAGAGATGACCTCAGGTGTGTTTGGACACGCGTCTGAACCCACCTGAGCTTTTCCACCAGGAAGCTGTCAAAGCTGACAACCAATCATAGGCGGCATAAGCAGCCACCTTTATGCAAGAGGCGTGTATATGCACAACTGCAGGAGCATGTCCAACCTGCCTGAGCTCATCACTGATCAAGATACTATCTGTAAAATCCTCTCTTGTGTAGACATGCAGAACTTTTAACACTTCTGCTGGGTGCCACCATCTTGAATGTGACATCAGCAGTCCCAGCAGGCTCAGAGATGACATTCCATAGTATTCCCCCTTGCTCTTTCACTGGCTGCTACATAGAAAATTATGTAGGGAGATGAGATGGGGAAAAGAGAAACTAGGTTAGCACTGAGAGTAATTAGACACTCCCAGACGAGAAGAGGGCTATGGCGGGCAAAGAGCAAGGTAGTTGCACTAGGAAATAGATTCTTCCAGGAATAGTCAAATTTTCAGTTCACAGGGTCGTTGCAAGTGTAAAAAAAAATATTGTTTATGGAAAAATATTGTTTGTGGAAAGGAAAAGCACTGCAAATTATTAGCAGGTTATTGAATCATGCGCTGGAAGCTTGTTGTATACCTTTACTTTCATGGAGGATATCAAAGCATGTATTTATCATGGAACAGGAAACAAGGAGGATACAACTACACACACTTAGGAACGAAGGTACTTCCTCTAAATACAATACCATAGAATACACATTATAACACTGCAGTGCTACCTACTGGTATAGATAGGTATAATGCATAAAGTATTGTTCACAGTACAAAAGCAACTTTACATTACTTGCTGTTGTTCTTTCAACACCCCTTCTCAACAGCATGTGCTTTGTCAAATTATATTCAGCTTCTTCTGGAAATAACTATGACGTTCTTTCAACAAAGGCTTAGTGAGTGCATCAGCAGTCATCTCCTCTGATGGGCAGTATTGATTGTAATAACACCTTGCTCTTGATTGTCCCTCAGTAGGTGATACTTGACGTCGATGTGTTTGGTCCTAGGATTTAAACAACCCTGGTTGTCTTCAAAAATGAGAATTGGTTTAGACATGTCTATTCCAATGTCCACAAAAAGTTGACAAATCCATATTGCTTATTGACATGCGTGTGCTGCTGCAATGTACTCTGCTTAAGTTGAAGATAGAGCGTCAATTGTTTGCTTTCGACTAGACCAACTTATGGTTTCTTTCCCATACTGGAAGATGAATACACTTGTGGATTTGCGGTCTGTGCAGTCTCCAGCCCAATCAGCATTCACATACTGTATCCGACCAGTGTTGGATCCGATGTTGCTGGTAACCGTAACTTGATCGGAATTGTTCCTTTGAGGTACTGTATCACTCTTTTTACTGCATTCCAGTCACGCTGACAGGGAGCTGAGACTTTCCTGCATAGTATGCTCACTGCTGTGGCTATGTCTGGTGTTGTTACAGGGGCTACATATAGCCGCTTACCGATTGCTCTGCAATACATGTCATTGTTGGGTAGAAAGTTTTCTGCTTCATTGCTCTTTTGATAGCCTGGTTCCATAAGAGTTTTCACTTCCTTTGCATCTTGGATATGGAATCGTTCGAAGATTTCTGAGATTTTCTGAGATTGGTTGAGAAAATAACTTCCATCTTCTTCTCTTTTTATTTGGATTCTCTGATAGTAGCTAATGTTCCCTAGCTCTTTGATTTCAAAATTTTCTTTCAGTTTTTGAACTATCTGATTGTAATCCCCTTCTGCAAGGGGAACTGCAATTGCCTACATAATGAGAATCGAATGTGTAACTTGTGAATATGTAACCTGTGTGTATCTGGCTCTGATACAAGCCAGTGCCTCACCAGCCACTGACTTCACCACACCTCTCTGTTGGTCCTCCTGGGTGTGTGAGACCATTATGGCAGATGTCATAATGTGAAGACTGTCCTCTAAAGCGCTCAGCTCTGAGCACTTACAGATTCAGAGCTGTCAATTCCTGGTTGCTCTGGCCAGAGAAGAAGCTAACTGAACACAGTCTGTGCTCAAATGGCTTCAGCAGAGTGCAGGGCTGGTTTTAGGGGACCCCTGATCTGTCCTTAAAGAGAACCTGTGACCTGCACCATACATTTATTGATAGCAATAAAGTTAAAGTAACAAAAAAAAAGAAATAGTTAAAAAATGTTAAGTTTTTATTAAAATGAATAAACATATACTCTTATACAAACATATATGCCCGCATTGGATATGCACAAATAGGAAAATGACGATTGCACCACACTTACTCCATGCACACTGGAGTGAGAACAATTATTGTAGGGCTGGCAATTGTTAACTCAAAACTGATGAGTTGTAAAGGCTTTTAAAGTGTTGACCATGGACAGTTTCATGTATTGTAGTTTTTAGTCTTTTCATGGGCACTCTTAATTTTAAAGCCTAACATATTTAGTTTCCTTTTACTGGACACAACCTCATTTTTTATATTTTACCAAAACCATTGTAGGTTATATTGAGTTTTGTGTGCATTAAAAATAATTTGACTGTAATTTTTACTGAAAATCTCATTTCATAAACACTGGCTCAAATATCATGTTACATAAAAGATTGCATCTGCCACCATTGTATTCTAAATTGTCTCTACTTTCACAATATATATATATATATATATATATATATATATATATATATATATATATATATTGTGACAGCAGGAAGGTAAAGTCACCTGGTTGCATCCAGGGGGGTAGGTATATTTCTCCCAGATTCAGGCTTTATGCCGACTTATACAACTAGGGAGAGAGTTGATGAAGCCCAGCTGAGGCTAGTGGGCTCATGGATGATTCATACCTCTAGGGGGAGTGCTGGGCGTCGTGCAGGCAGGGAGTTGATGAGACCAGCTGAAGCTTGTCAGCTCGTTTAAGGCCTCTATAAAAACTCCCAGCTTCATTAGGTGTTTGCTCATGCCTGGACCCAGACCTGTGTGGACTGTCTAGGGAGAGTGAACCCCTGTGCGGTGAGACAAAGCCTGTGTGGCTATTTGTTTGGACATTTACTAAACCAGGGACTTAGGGACTAGGACAGCACCAAGCTGATCCCAGTTGTTAGTTAGGGAAACCTGCATGTTTAGTCAGAGGTCAAGCTGACCAGGATTTATTTTGTTTATGTTTCTTTTTGCTTTGCTGTGTTTTTGTCACTGTAAATAGAGAAATAAACCGCACCTTTTGATCTTGAAAACCACAACCTCCGTCTGCTGGGCCTGTTTTTGTGTGGGGAGCCCATCCAGGGGGTCACACACACCCGCTATCGAGCTAACCCCCTCACAGTTGGTGGAGAACCAGTGGCAGTTTTTTTTTAAGCCAGCATGGAGGAGATACTGAAACAGCTGGCTCTAGCAAATGCCAATCAACAGCAGACAAATGCAGGTTTGCAAAAGAGCCTTGCAGCTCAACAACAGAGCTTCGCAGCCCAGCAACAAGCCCAGCAGCAATCTGAGGCCCGCTTCATAGACCTGTTGCAGAAGCAAGAGCAGAGACTACAACAACAGATGGAAGCAGTAATGCAGCAACGTCCGCAGACCAGTGAGGAAAGCCGTCCCACTAATACCGCGTCCTTTGGGGTGAGTCGTTTATTGACAAAAATGACTGAAGAGGATGATCCAGAGGTATTTTTGACCATATTTGTAAAGAACTGCTTACGGACCAAGGTACACCCTTTATGTCCCAGGTTATGAAAGAGCTGTGTAAATTGTTCAAAGTGACGCAATTGCGTACGTCTGTGTATCACCCCCAAACCGATGGGCTGGTTGAAAGATTCAACAAAACCCTAAAACAAATGTTGAAGAAAGTGGTGGATAGAGATGGAAAGGATTGGGACTGTCTACTTCCTTATTTGATGTTTGCTATTAGGGAGGTGCCCCAATCCTCTACGGGATTCTCCCCCTTTGAGTTACTGTATGGGAGACACCCAAGAGGGCTGTTGGAAATTGCCAAGGAAACTTGGGAAAGTGAGAGTTCTCCCCACAGGAGTGTGATTGAGCATGTCGCCCTGATGCAAGATCGAATTGCACAGGTAATGCCCATCGTGAAGGAACATTTGGCCCAAGCGCAGTTGGCACAGCAGAGAGTGTACAACCGTGGAGCCAAGACCCGTACCTTTTCCCCGGGGGATAGGATATTGGTACTTGTCCCTACGGTTGAAAGTAAATTCCTTGCCAAATGGCAAGGCCCCTACGAGATAATGGAAAAAGTGAGCGAAGTGAATTACAAGGTCAGACAACCAGGAAGGCGAAAGCCCGAACAGATCTATCACGTTAATCTGTTGAAAGCCTGGAGGGATAGAGAGTCCCTAGTCGCAGAAACTTGGTCACCAGCTCAAACTGGTTGCGTGATTCCGGAGGTTGGAATAGCAGCCACCTTGTCACAACCCCAACAACAGGAGGTTAAGGAGTTTGTGCTTCGCAACAAGGAGGTGTTCTCTGAGCTGCCGGGACAAACATCTGGGGTAGAGCATGATATTATTACCCCGCCCGGTGAAAGGGTGAAGTTAAAACCCTATCGGATCCCAGAGGCCCGACGGGAGGCAATACGGGAGGAAGTACAGAAAATGCTGAACTTAGGGGTGATAGAGGAGTCCCAAAGTGATTGGTCTAGTCCCATTGTGTTGGTGCCTAAACCGGATGGGAGCTGGCGATTTTGTAACGATTTTCGTCAGTTGAACAAAGTTACAAAATTTGACACCTACCCCATGCCACGTATAGATGAGTTGATCGACCGGCTGGGAACAGCCCGATACATGACGACTCTTGACCTCACAAAAGGGTATTGGCAAATTCCCCTGGCCAAGTCGGCCAAAGAGAAAACCGCATTTGTAACCCCAGACGGGG
The DNA here is from genome assembly GCA_029206835.1 of Rana muscosa. Classification (NCBI taxonomy): domain Eukaryota; kingdom Metazoa; phylum Chordata; class Amphibia; order Anura; family Ranidae; genus Rana; species Rana muscosa. Next base: position 113,135,154 of record CM055118.1, read on the forward strand.
CGTTCCAATATAAGAGAATGCCGTTCGGGTTACAGAATGCGCCGGCCACATTCCAGCGGAAAATGGACCAGATACTGAGGCCCCATCGGAAGTATGCTGCGGCTTACCTGGATGACGTAATTGTCCATAGCACAGATTGGGCCTCACATCTGCCAAAAGTGCAAGCAGTCCTAGACTCTATCCGGGAAGTGGGGTTTACGGCTAACCCCAAGAAGTGTACCATTGGGCAGGAGGAGGCCAAATATCTTGGGTACACCATTGGCAGGGGAGTAATAAAACCCCAACTCAACAAAGTCGAGGCCATCCAGAGTTGGCCACGTCCCAACAGCAAGAAGCAGGTACGAGCCTTTCTGGGAATCGCGGGTTATTATCGGCGCTTCATTCCCCACTTTGCTTCTAAGGCTGTGCCCCTAACCAACCTGACGAAAGGGAAAGGGTTGGTCATGATTAAATGGACCCCCGAGGCTGAGGCAGCATTCCAATTCTTGAAACAAGCCTTATGTAGCCAGCCAGTGTTGTACTCTCCCGACTTCTCTAAAGACTTTGTCGTACAAAGTGATGCGTCAGATGTGGGGTTAGGAGCAGTATTGTCCCAGGTCTGGAACGGGGAAGAGCACCCAGTCATTTACCTCAGCAGGAAGTTGAAGTCCCATGAGGTAAATTACGCCACGGTTGAAAAGGAGTGTTTAGCGGTGAAGTGGGCTCTAGATTCCCTTCGGTACTATCTGCTAGGTAGGCACTTTGACATGGTTACGGATCACGCTCCGTTAAAGTGGATGGCTCAAAACAAGAAGACAAATAGAAGAGTAAATAGGTGGTTCCTGGCCCTACAGGAATTCAACTTCACAGTAAAGCATCGCCCTGGCGTTCAAATGGGGAATGTGGATGCTTTGTCTCGAGTACATAAATGCCTGATTGCTGGTGTTCCAACCCCAAGGTTAAAACAAGAGGGGGGGTATGTGACAGCAGGAAGGTAAAGTCACCTGGTTGCATCCAGGGGGGTAGGTATATTTCTCCCAGATTCAGGCTTTATGCCGACTTATACAACTAGGGAGAGAGTTGATGAAGCCCAGCTGAGGCTAGTGGGCTCATGGATGATTCATACCTCTAGGGGGAGTGCTGGGCGTCGTGCAGGCAGGGAGTTGATGAGACCAGCTGAAGCTTGTCAGCTCGTTTAAGGCCTCTATAAAAACTCCCAGCTTCATTAGGTGTTTGCTCATGCCTGGACCCAGACCTGTGTGGACTGTCTAGGGAGAGTGAACCCCTGTGCGGTGAGACAAAGCCTGTGTGGCTATTTGTTTGGACATTTACTAAACCAGGGACTTAGGGACTAGGACAGCACCAGGCTGATCCCAGTTGTTAGTTAGGGAAACCTGCATGTTTAGTCAGAGGTCAAGCTGACCAGGATTTATTTTGTTTATGTTTCTTTTTGCTTTGCTGTGTTTTTGTCACTGTAAATAGAGAAATAAACCGCACCTTTTGATCTTGAAAACCACAACCTCCGTCTGCTGGGCCTGTTTTTGTGTGGGGAGCCCATCCAGGGGGTCACACACACCCGCTACCGAGCTAACCCCCTCACAATATATATATATATATATATATATATATATATATATATAATTTTGGGAGTTTCAAGTAATCTTCAGGCCTAAAGTGTGCAGTTTAATGTGTGCAAAAAAATTGGGACAAAAAATGGCTCCAGCAGTTAAAGGGTTAGGGGTTATACATATCTTTCCTTTCTCAATTGAACTTTTACAGTGTGACCCACTGGACTTGCTAAGAAAATTGGTGGAGGGGTGGAGGAAAGAAGGACGGGTACCTTTTAAAGAAAGACTATAATAAAAGCAGTTGTCCTGATGTCTTCCATATTAAACGCAGGAATGCATGGTTACCATTCAATGTTTGATGTGAAAAGTCAGCAGTTTTTTTTTGCCTTTTTCCTACTTATAAGATGCCATCACAAGAGTTGCTACACTAAGCTGCAAATGACCTTTCCAAACCAAATTGTAATCCATGCTAGGAATTTTCTTTGTGATTTTCCTATCTGTAATGTTAATATAACAGCGATGCAGTACAAATAATTCAGAATACATATAAACCTGTGCAAGCTGCAGTGATTAATGTGATAATTTATACAGCAATATATAGAGCATCAATAATTACATATATAGATATTTGATTAATTATTATACAAATGATAAACAGATACCAACACTCCCTGATAAACTAGTGAAATAACACTTTAAAAGCTAAGCCTATATTAATGAAAACAAAACAATAAATGAACCTATTTTTGAAGGAAAATAAAATGTGCATTTTAGTGGCGGCTGGTGGTAAATTTTTTGTGGGGTTACCCAGTCAGACCGTTTACCCGCAAATCAGTCCCCCCCTCGGTCCAGTCCGGTCGGTCGGGTAAGCCCGGCAATTACCCCATCTATGGAGCTAGCAGTGCTTCCCTCCGGGCAACGGGTGGCGGCTTCCGCTTCTCCTCCTGGGAATCATGGTGGCTGTGCGCCTCCTCCCTCCTCCTCCTGGGCCAGTTGGAACACTTCTCCTTTCAGCCAATCAGGAAATGGGTCACAGACCCGCTTCCTCATCTACCGGGAGGATAAACAGTGTAACAATAGTGAATATTCATTCGCTATTGTCACACAACTCGGTGGGCTCAGGGCGCAGTGCTCTGCACCCCAAGCCCACCCTTTTTTGAAGCCCAATAGAGCCTCTGGGCTCTGGAATCCATGCGTCCGGCTCCCCGCATGTAGATTAAGGGGCTGGACGCATGAATAAGGGGTAACGCATGAATAAGGGGAAGGGGGGCGGCGCCCCTAATGGATGGTCTGCCACTGGAGCATTTATTGTTTTTTTCAGAGGAGCCTGCAAAGAATTGCACTCGCAATCAGCAGATCTCAAGTGCAATATTAGGCTCAACCTTTTTTATTAATTTATGAGGACGAGAGAGTCCCATCTCTCTACCACCATTATAATTTCTAATAAATCATGCATCCCCAAAAAAGGGAGGGGGGAACTCCCCGGGAGGGGGGGGGGGAGACAGAGGGCAGGCGATTGACCCCTAAATGTCACCCTCGCCACCCATATAACTCACATATGTGAGGGATTGTTTAAACTCCAAACCAACCCTTCTAAGTAATAGTGTATCTTATCTCAGATTCATTTTGCGAGCATATTATTTCTTCCATAAACCTGATTTTATCTACCTCCCTAAACCACTTCTTTATCGTCGGTACTTCCCTTGACTTCCATTGTTTCGGGATTAATGCCTTCGCTGCGTTCAATAAAAATGGAGTGATTGCTGCTCTGTATTTCTTCCTTGGACCTCCCGTTGCATGAAACAAGCATTGCCATGGGTCCAGTCCAATTTCCATACCACTGATCTTCTTAACTACTTCCACCCAGTATAACTGGATCAGGTGGCATTGTCACCAAATATGAGCATAGGTTCCAACCTCCCCACACTCCCTCCAACATAGAGGGGATATGTGGGGATCCATTTTATGCAATTTTAATGGCACGTACTACCAATTAGTTAGTAGTTTATAATTAATTTATTTTGTCCGTGTGTCCATTGAAGTTGAGTGGACATAGTCTAAAACTTTACTTCTCATTGTTTCTGGCAATGGCTGGTTCAATTCTATTTCCCAACTCTCCAAGGGGCACACGTACCCTTCGTCTGAAGGGGTCATCAACATCTTATAAATGCTAGAAATCCCCTGTCTATTTGTACCCCTTGGTCGGCTAATCTTTCCCATGGATTTAACCTGCAGGCTGCATGAAGGGGCTTTGGGAGGCGCTCTACAAAATGTTGGAGTTGTCTGTATCTCCACCCATCCCATGGGGTTGTTCCATATCTTTATCGCACTTCTAATAGTGAACAGAGAACATTCCCCTTCATGACTTCTTTTAGTCTCAGATAGTTCGATGGAGTCCATTTTAAGTATAGCTTATTATCTTTTCCCAGCGGGAAATAATTATTTCCTGTCAAGGACATCAGAGGGCTGTTATGTTGCCATTGGGTCCTTTTAAGTAATGTATCCCATACTTTTAATGTTTTTTAGACATATGCATTAGTTTTCATCCGAATGCATTTTCGTCCGAATTTCAGGTATTTTCGTTATCGTTTTAACAAACGATAACGAAAGCGCAGAATCCGAAATCCGAAAGATCCGACATAAACAAATGCTTTATTTTCGTTTTTGTTGCGACAACAGTTCGATAAAGATAGGAGATTCGACATGACGCTGACAATAACAATCTGTGTCTATCGAACCTGCGGTCCAATATGCCTAACCTTAACTCAATTAGTCCAAGATTATTCTACATAGAGAAAAAAGATTTGACATAGAGAGAAAAGGTTTGACATAGAGAGAAAAGATTCAACATTATAGAGACATGAAGATTCAACGAAGCAGCTAAAAACATACGATCGCAGTGAGCGGACATTTATGGTGAAATGCTCTGCCCTTAGGCTATAGAAGAATTCTAATGTTGGTTGACTAGTAATAATAATTAATAAATATAATTATTACTAGTCATACAATATTAGAATTCTACTATAGCGTGTAGGCGGAACATTCGAGTGGAAATGTACGATTTCGGCGTCGTACAGTTTAGCTGCTCCGTCGAATCTTCTTAGAACATTCGACAGACACCATAAGCCTTCAATGACAGATTCTACCTTAATTAATTTGGATTTTCGGACTAATGCATTTTTTAACGAAAAACGAAATAAATAAAAACAAATTTCGGTAGTAACTAAATAAATTTATTTTTCGGACGAAAACGAAATTCCGATACGAAATATTGCAGTGTGCACATGTCTAATGTTTCTATAGTGATTGGTGCTGTTTCTTCCAAAATACCTCTGTATTGCCTTGGGTTCCAGATAATCTGGCCCAGGGCAGATTTACTCATATTTTCCTCCAACGACATTCATTTTTTTTGTGGATGACCATGAACCCAGTCCATGATTCTCCTTATTACTGCTGCCTCATGATATTTTTCAAAATCCAGGAAGAATACCCCCCCCCCCCTCCTTCTCTTTTGGTCTACTCATCATTTTATAGGCAATGTGGTTCCCTCTATTATTCCATACAAATTTCTGCAGTAACAATCTCAGAATTGTAAAATACGCCCGGGGATGTTAATCGGAAGGCTTTGAAAAATATACAGGGCTTTCGGGAGAATCATCATTTTAATCACATTTATCCTGCAAAACTATGACAATCTAAGTGCTGGATATCCTTTCAGGTCATGTTTAATTTTATTCAAAACAGGTAAATAATTATCTTGATATAAATCTGTTGTTGATACTGACAAAAATACTCCCAAGTACTTTAATACTTTTTGTTTCCACTCAAAGGGGTAGAGGTTTCTAAGGACTCTACCTTCAATTAATATCTCAGTTTTTTCCATGTTAATCTTAAGATTCGATACAATCCCATTGTAGCGATACCTTCAGCTAAGAGGGCCGCAGATTTAGTTTGGGCCCTGAAGACAGCTCCGCCAACCCCCGGCAATTTACTCGACCCACCCTGGCACAGTTAGTCTAGGGTAATATATATATCTTATGCTCTATGGTTAAATTCAGACACCAATGCAATGATAGAAGAATATCGAGTTTACTTTCTACTGGCAATAAACATCAACAGTTGTAACAAATCACATGAATCTATCTGCAGAGCCCTACAGCAATAGACACACTACAACTAGTAAGATATGGCGCACACGCGCCACGTGTAAAGCCCCGTACACACGATCGGATAACCTATGGATTTTCGTCCGATGGATTTGTCCATCGGAAATCCGATGAAACAGTTTTTCATCAGTCTTGGCCACACACCATCAGTCAAAAAACCGACCGTTCCAAACGCGGTGACATAAAACACTCAGATGAGCCGAGAAAAATAAAGTTTAATGCTTCTGAGCATGCGTCGACTTGATTCTGAGCATGCATGGGTTTTTTTAACCGATGGACTTGCCCATAGACGATCGGAAATTCCCATCGTTTTTTATCCATCGGAAAATTTTAAAACAAGTTCTATTTTTTACAACCGATGGAAAAAAGACCGATGGGTACCATACACGATCGGTTGGTCTGATGAAAACCATCCATCGGACGGTTTTCATCAGTCAAACCGATCGTGTGTACGGGGCTTAACAGTACTTCACTATGCGCCCTATGGCGCAGCAACTAAATAAACTATCTAGATGGCCAGGCCTGACCATATAACTCAGTCTCTAGGGGATGAATTCTTCGCATGCAAGTCTTTAAACGATGGAGCACATTTCAGGAACACATTTGTAATCCAAGGGGTAAAAATGGCAACACAGTACACTCCACTAGAGATCCGTTTGACTCAGTTCTGCTATGGATCTCCAGTGGGGGCTTAAATAGGAACTGGTGGGCCACGGCAGTCTGTAGGCCTAACAATAGTATACAGTATATGGATTGAGCATGTGCTCGCTCACCCCTCCGGACGCGATCCCAGTCCGGGAACTTCCACCTGCTGTGTCTCCACACACAGCGTCTGCAGCGGTCTGGTCTCCGGCTCAGCAGCGGTTGAGGATGACCGAGTCAGATGCCACCCAGGCTCGCAATGGGGGTGGAAGGCTCTTTTGGATAACAGCGCAAGGCCCCAGGCTTCAGGCCTTGCACCACAGCGGATCCGCGCAGGAAGATCTCTCCACTGAAGTCTTGTGTCCCAAAGAGGCCGAGCGCAGCCTCGCCTCCTCCTTATATAACCCTACCCATGAGTCTCTGGAGTGGAAACATTGCATCCTGGGTGCCGAATGGGGTTCTGGGTAAGGTAGTCCTGAGAGTCTTAAAGGAGACCCCGCTACACCATAATTACAGAGTTCTACTAAAACCCTAGGGAGTGTCTGTATAGGATTTGTTATGTACAACATAATATCATCCGCAAAGACAGAGACCTTATGTTGTTGTCCTTCAACCTCTATGCCTTCAATTTCATGGCTAGCTCTTATAGAGGCCAAGAAGGGTTCTAATGAAACATTAAAGGGGAAAGTGGGCAGCCCTGACGTGTACCGTTGTAAAGCCTAAAAGTTTCTGAGAGGGTTCCGTTTACCTGAATTTGGGCCCTAGGGTTAGAGTACAAGGCCTCTACCCACTTAAGCATACATGGGCCTATGCCAAATTAATGCAGAGTCCGCAGCATAAAATCCCAATCTAACCTGTCAAAAGCCTTCTCGGCATCTATTGACAAGAAAAGAAAGGATTTCTTTCCTTTTTTTGCTTCATGTATTAAGAGGGTTGTTTTTAATATATTGTCCCTAGCTTCTCTCCCGGGAACAAAACCAGCTTGATCTCTTCCTATGCAATCTGAAATAAAGAGCTTTAGTCTTTCGGCCAATATCCTTGCATAGATTTTTATATCTTCATTAATCAGGGATATTGGCCTAAAGCTAGAGCACATTGTTGGGTCCTTCCCTTCCTTTACTAAGAGTGATATATAAGCCCCCAGGGCTTCTTCACGTATCTTCAAGCCTCCCCCCAATGGAATTCATATATAAATGGTAATAGGGAGTCAGGATTCCTAGAAACTTTTTAAAATATAAAGACGTATACCCATCTGGACCCGGCTTTTCCCAATCTTACAATTTTTAATTGCCTGTTATATTTCTTCCTTAGAGATTTCGCTATCTAGCTTACTTGATTCCTCTTCTGATATGACTGGCAGCTCTATCCCCTGTAAATACTGCTCTATTGTGTTTCTTCTATTTTGTACATCATCAGAATTTTGGGTGTCATTTACTGTATATAGTAATTGATAGTACTCCATAAATATATTACTGATATCTCTGACTCCCTTTTCTTACCTCTGTACCTTTCAGTTACTAGACATGTGCATTCGTTTTCGTCCGAATGCATTTTCGTCCGAATTTCAGCTATTTTCGTTATCGTTTTAACAAACGAAAACGAAAGCACAGAATCCGAAAACCGAAAGATCCGACATAAACAAATGCTTTATTTTCGTTTTCGTTGCTACAACAGTTCGATATAGATAGGAGATTCGACGTGACGCTGACAATAACAATCTGTGTCTATCGAACCTGTGGTCGAATGTGCCTAACCTTAACTCTATTAGTCCAAGATTATTCTACATAGGAGAGAAAAGATTCGAAATAGGAGAGATAAGATTCGACATAGGAGAGAAAAGATTTGACATAGGAGAGAAAAGATTCGACATAGGAGAGAAAAGATTTGTTATTATAGAGAGAAAAGATTCAACATAGGAGAGAAAAGATTTGACATTATAGAGAGAAAAGATTCGACATAGGAGAGAAAAGATTCGACATAGGAGAGAAAAGATTCGACATAGGAGAGAAAAGATTTGTTATTATAGAGAGAAAAGATTTGACATAGAGAGAAAAGATCACTGCTGGAATTGGGTGGGGGAAGTAAAATAAAAATAAAGTTGATGATGAATGTTATTGGCTGATTGTAACCAAAGAGGAGGAGCAGTAAAATAGCTAGAATGACGAAGATTCGACAAAGCATCGAAAGTTAGAAGATTCGACGGTGCAGCAAAACTGTGCGACGCTGCAATCGTACATTTCCGGTCAAATGCATCTGCCCATAGGCTATAGAAGAATTCTAATGTTGGTTGACTAGTAATAGTAATGAATAAATATAATTATTACTAGTCATACAACATTAGAATTCTTCTATAGCTTGTGGGCGGAACATTCGACCGGAAATGTATGATTGCAGCGTCGTACAGTTTCACTGCTCCGTCGAATCTTCTTTGAACATTCGACAGACACCATAAGCCTTCAATGACAGATTCGACCATAATTAATTCAGATTTTCGGACGAATGCAATTTCTAACGAAAAACGAAATAAATAAAAACGAATTTCGGGAGTAACTAAATAAATTTATTTTTCGGACAAAAACGAAATTCCGAAACGAAATATTTCAGTGTGCACATGTCTATCAGTTACTGAGCTGGAGGAAGCATCAAAGAACTACGAGCACGGTATTCTATTAAGAACCACCGTGGTGGCAGACAGAATTTGTAGTTCATTCATACACAGATTTCTGTTTCAAATTTGACAGCTGCTACTGGGGAGAATAACCCTTGCACCACAGGGGGGGTTACTTTGGGGGTGTGGGTTCCTTAGCAACTTGTTACATTCTAAATATGGGTGTGACATGTAACATTTTGCTAGAGGTGGACTTGGCTTTTAAAGCAGACCTTATCCCTCAACCACACCCCAATGCATGGGCCATACATTATTGGGGGGAAGGATTTTTTTTTTAAACAGATGAGTGTAATCTATTATGATGAGGCATATGCCATCATGTGCCCCATCTTTTGTATGCACCATACAACATTAAACACTTTTATGAAAAAAAGATCTAGCAGTTTAGTAATGATCTATCACTGGAAGGCTCTCTGTCTCACTAAAGCAGGAAGGAGGAAGGGAAAAAAAACAACTTTAAAGTGGTTGTAAACCATCACATATACCCAGTGAAGTGACTGGCCTCAGAAACTTGTCCGACTGTTCAGAATACAGGGGGTAGAAAGCAGAATTTACTGCAGAGCTCCTTGAGAAGACTGGAGGGAAGGGACACAACCCTTCCTTCATACAGCTAAGGGAAACAGAGCTGAGGCTGTCAATCAGCTGAAGGTCCCTCCAGGTCACCTTTTCCTATTGGTGTCAGGAAAACCTGTCAGAAGTGATTTATGCTGATAGGAGAGGACTGAAGCAGCAGACAGAAATTAAACTAAAGCCTCGTACACACGACCGGTTTTCTCGGCAAGAAAACTGCTGGGAGAGCTTTTTGCAGAGAAAACCGTTCGTGTGTATGGTTTCTCTGCAGGAAAACTGCCGGGAATCTCGACGAGAAAAATAGAGAACCTGCTCTCTATTTTTCTCGTTGGGATTCTCGGCAGAGTGTTTCCTGCCGAGAAACCCAGTCGTCCGTATGCTTACTTGTCCAGGGAAACCCGCGCATACTCGATGAGACTTTGACGCATGCGCGGTAGCATACAAGGGTAGTGTAGGGTGTAGCAAGATGGCGGCGACGGCATCGAATGTGACAAGCGCCGGCTCGTCGTAGTCGATGACGTCACCGCGTTTTTGCCATTCAAAAGAACAGCGGTTCTTTTGAATGGCGCGTGTGTACACAGGGCTTGGCAAGACAAGCTTGCCAGGAAGCCCGTAGAGAAAACCGACATATTTTTTTCGACGGGATTCCGTGTGAGGCTTTAGTACAAATTATTTAGACCTTTAAACTTAGAATTAATTTATACTTTGTTTATGCATTTATCATTCCTGTGTTTCATGAATGGCTTCTCTTCTACTTTTGCAGTACAGCTGGCCAGAATATGAATAGTTGCTGTTCCTACCTGCCGTAGGTAGAGGTTATTTTAAAATTGTGTATTATAATGAGTAGCTTGTCAAAATGAAGTGCATCACCTCTAAAAGTGGCTCCAGAGAAAAAGTTTTGTTCCATCATTTTGGAAAATGTCGATAAATTCTACATCCAAGGTAGCCAGCACAATCCCATCGGGTGCTGGGCCTGGGTTGTGTTGTTTATATAGGGTGCTCTTCTAACCTGCCCTCAGGTCCCAGAAAACGTTCTTGCTTTGTCGATATTTGAACATCTTTTTCCATTTATCCTTCGTCGTGTGTTTTTGACCAGTTAAAGGCCTTGGTCAAAACTCATTTTTCTCATCCAGATGCTCATCCATGGGTGAAGCTGCTGGGACCAGCTCTTTGTAGAGACATGCATTGGTCCTTGTTAAATTGTAAATAATAATAGATACATTATCGAAAGCTAAACATAAATGGACTTAAATAATATGCGATATGTCAAGTTTTAATAAGACTGGAGTTATGCTTTAAAAAGAAACCTCAGACTACTTGTGCGAGTGACACTTCTAGATGCATTCAGTAATCAGCACATTTTCAATCAAAACTAATTTATTGTTTAGAATAAACACGATGTGTTTCAGGTACTGTTAATTTAATGATCTAGTATCTGGTTCTTGTTTTTTTTATTAAGTGCGCATAATAGTTTCACAGTAATTGGCAGCTTCAGTTTAAACAGATATTTTATTAAAAAATTGACATGCAAATATTTGCTTACTTGCTAATATGCTTATGAAAACAAGCCTTCAACGCATTGGTAATGAAAATTAAATTGCTGAAATATACATTACTATGTGACAATAATTGGTCTAAACACTTTGAAATGATTTGTTTCCCATTTTTATTTGGTTTATTTTCAACTCCCTTTTTTCCATGGTTGAAATAATATGGTCCCAATAGAGATTAGGAGAAAATTTTCTAATGTGTTGAATTCACATGAACGTTTTGCAGTTGCAGCTTCTTTGTCAATCATTGATCAGAGTTCCGTGACGGTAAGTTCTTACAGTTTTTGTGCTGCTGATTGGTAATGTAACATCTGCAGCTAGACAAGAAAATTAATGAAAATGTAATATTTTGGATTTAATGTGGATCTTTCAGTAACTTTACAATTCAGCAGTAATAAATTCCTGACATGACACAATGTACAGCAACGGAGTAACTTTTTAATGAAGCCTTAGCTTTTTTCATAAATCTTTAAATCTTTTTTTTTTCAATCTGAACTCCAGCTAGTGTTTTTTTAAAATAATTGCCCATCATGTGAAAAAACAAAAAAATAGCAATTCTCGCTTCTATACTCACCATATGTCCAGTGCTTGTTTGCAATCAGCAATCCACCACCACTCTTCTTTTACAATATTTTTATTTAATTAAGACAAACAAAACAGTGAACAATCGCCTAGGCCAGTAGCTGAGAGTGGAAAAAGAATGAAAACATATATAGCACAAACCAATATGTCTCTAACATGGTATAAGCAGTAACAACAAAAAGAAAATACCGTATATACTCGAGTATAAGCCAAGTTTTTCAGCACATTTTTTTGTGCTGAAAATGCCCCCTCGGTTTATACTCAAGTCACCTTTTTTGCGCCTAATCTCCCGGACTTTGGGGACCCGGTACTGGCATGTAGCCCCACTCTTCTTTTACAAGTGTGCAAAGTTTGTTGTCCGGGGGACCTACAGCCGTGGAGCAACGATTTTTCAAATCCGGGCACCCCTTCCATAGACTCCCATGTTAAATGGTATTTTCTCTGGTGATTTTGGGGACCCGGTACCAGCCGGTCTTAGGTCCCCTGGACCCCAAACTTGGCACACATATAGCCCCATTGCTCATCTACAAGTGTGAAAAGTTTGTTGTCTGGGGGACCTACGTCTGGGGAGCACCGATTTTTCAAAACCGGGCACCCCTTCCATAGACTCCCATGTTAAACGTCAGTCTAGTCATGGACACAGTGAGGCATGGACACAGTGAGGCATGGACACAGTGAAGCATGGACACAGTGAGGTATGCAGATGGACACCCTAGGCTTATACTTGAGTCAATACGTTTTCCCAGTTTTTTGTGGTAAAATTAGGTGCCTCAGCTTATATTCGGGTCGGCTTATACTCGAGTATATACGATAAATAACCAGGTGAGGGTGCCTTGATATTATTATAATCAAATAGGGTAAAGTGAATCATGCGGCACGCAATAGTTGCAGTCTAAAGAATGTGCTAAGCAAACAGTAAGCAAACAGTATTCCAGGAATCATCCTGTAAAAATACCATGCAGTACCTGAGATTGACCCATGTAGAGTTATGGGGATAAAGTCTGAGAACATTTTAGGAACCCAATTTTTTTTATATAAAGCAAACAAAAAAAAATACTAGGAGAGAAAGCTTGCAAGTCTCCTTATGTACAAAAGGGCTTTACCCCCATCTAAAGACCGATAAGCTATACCATCAAAAAAGGAAAGTCCTGCCCCAGGGAATCCAAGGTCACCACCAGTATGCTCGACAGAATTTCCTATAGGTCCAGAAATCTGGAATGCGGGCTCATCGCTGGAAACTGATCCAACCAAGGCTGCCAAGTCTTTAGAAATGTGTCCTTAGTGCCTGCGAGTATCGCCGTAAGCTTCTTGTTTGTCAATGTACCATGCACCCGTCGCTTCACCTCTTCAAAAGAGAGGAGAGGTGTTTTCCAAGCCTTTCGTAATGGTTTGTTTAGTAGCCATAAAAATGTATGTTGCCAAGATACGTTCTCGTTTCGCTAACTCCAGGATAGGCTTTTGAAGTATAGCTTCCCACGAGTCCTTACGTATATTAGAATGAAATAGCGTATTGACCAAAGCGTACACCCGGATCACACAGCCTTTTAACTTTGGGGCGTGTCCACCATATTTGATGTGATCAATTAATATCGCCCTGGTCTGAACAACCCCTGAAACACATCGCTTGGTATACAGGACGGTATTTTGCAATTCTCACTGGGCGGTAGTACCATCTAGACATAACTTTGAATGAATTCTCTAATGCTATGACGTTACAAGAAGAATGAAAAAGAGCCTCCCACATCTTGAATCATTCCTCATGGGATTGAAGGGCACCCAAATCCACCTCCCATCGTGCACAGTAGGAGGGGGCTGAAGTGTTAGATGCTCCCAGAAGGGAGGAGTAAAGTAATGAGACTAGACCTTGAGTAATCGGATGGGTACGAAATCTGGTTTTGAATGCAGACGAAGGTCGAGAACTGTCATCATTTGTAACCAGTGTGTCTAAAAAAAATGGCGAATTTGGATATAGCGGTATCTCTCTCAATCAGGAGCTTCAAAAGTTTCCTGAATCTGCTTAAAAGTGTATACCCCCTAGTCATGAGAAAGGAGAAGACCCATTGTCAGGCCTTGGGAGCGCCACCAATGAAAGCTATGGGAGTCATTCAACCCTGGAGGAAACCATGGACAGAAGAGGTAGGTGAGGTGAAAGAAATCCCATGGAATATTTAACCTGAATCCCATATCGCGAGTGAGTGGGACAAGATAGGGTTTACAGGCCTAGGAGGAAATTGAGCAGGCAGCCTTAAAAGTGACGATAGCAGGACCGGGTCAACACCACCACTTTTCCTATGGGTGTAATGACAGCCCGCGTCATTTACCCACTTCTTGTGACACCAGGCTGTCAGGGACCTGCCCTCTCTAGATGTGCCATCACACCGGCATGGGCCCAATGTAGAATGCTGCATTATGTGGTGTATTTCTTTTTGGAGCATTAGGAACCAACTGGAATCTTCTTTATGTACTGTTTGCTTTGATAAAAACTAATCTAAACACTGAATTTAGATGTCCCTAGATAATATAGCAGGAACTGCACGTCCAACTTCCTGCTGTGTCCAAGAGGTGTCTACAACAGATGCCAGTGGTTTTACAGAATATGTAAATACTTTCTAGTCATCTTCCTTAGGCCCCTTTCACACGGGTGGACCGATTGGGTCCGCCTGTCAGTTTTTTAGACAGACCTGATCAGACCATCCATTGCCCTGTATGAAGCGGCGGGTGTCAAATAACATGTGCTGACATCCAATCTAATCCTATCTGCTAAAAACAGACAGATGGCAGTCAGGTGAAAATGGGAATTCGACCGCCCATAGAGGAGAGTGAGCTGTGTCTGTGTCCGCTCTGCATAAGCGGAACGGACATGGACCAGCCACCCGCCTGCTCAGTGGGGATTAGTGGACAGATTTCCCGCTGAGCAGGCGAACTCCAATGGAGCCCACCCCGTGTGTATGGGGCCTTGATCATCAGTCAATAGATCACCATCAGATCATCAGAAGTAGCTCTGACATAAGGAATCAAATCCCTGCCCCTATACCAACACATGGAAAGTCAGTAATGGGCAAAAGATCAGCTGTGGGAAGCCTACAGGCTGTATGAGTGACTATTCCTTCACCCTCTCTTTGTTATTTTTGGGGATGGCCTCTAAAGTTCAGGTTCTTTTTAAGAAACTATTTTTTTTTTGTTTACAAACGATTTTTATTATAGAAAAGGTCAAGGTATAAACACAAATCACAATGATGGTACAGGTATATATATAAACATTGTACATATTGAGCATTGTACAGAGGAAGGAGAAAAGGTTCTTCTTTTTTTTTTTTTCTCAATTCTTTTATTTTTCTTATTTCTTAAGACTGGTATAGGAATGTATATTGTTCAAATAAAGTCAATCAAGGGCATTGTATTGGAGAGAGGGCTAAATGACAATTGTATATATTTTAAGAGTGGGAGGTAAAAAAAAAAAAAAAAAAACGGGAAGGTACTAGACCAGAGAGGTGGTATCCCAGAGAGTCAATTTTTTTTGGTAAAGGGGCATAGAATCATATAATGTGTGATGAATTCTTTCTGAAAGCTTAATGTTTGACATGCGGTTAAGAATTTGTGGCCAAGGTACCGTAGTGGAGCGCCAATTAAATGCTATGGCCCAGTGGATGGAACTAAGGAGTGTATGTATTAACCTTGTACTAGTCATTGGAATGTCCTGTATAGGGGTGAATAAAAGGCCTATTTGGGGTGTAAGAGAGATCTTTCTACAGGATATTTTATCTATTATAATATTTGCCTTATGCCAAGTGTCTTTAATGTGGGGGCAATCCCAAAATATATGTAAAAGTGATCCCTGGGTGGGGCAACCCCTAAAGCAGAGTGGGGACACTGAGGGATAAAATGAATTGAGTTTAGCGGGAGTAAGATACCATCTATAAAGTAGTTTGATGGGCGATTCTCTAATCGAGGTTGTTCTGGTACATTTGTGGAGATTTGTAAAAATTGTATCCCATTGATCAAGAGTAAATGAGGTATTTAAATCTGATTCCCATTGTAGCATGGGATGTGATTTATCAGGCATGTTGGTTTCATTTAAATTTTTATATATTCTGGAGATTAAACCCCGGTCACGAGGGGAGGAGATACAAATTTGCTCAAATTGTGTATAAGGGGGGTGGAGTGTAAGTGAGTAATATTTCTCATAGAATTTTTTTATTTTCGCATAGATCTCTAGTTCGGTAGGAGAGATATTGTATTTTGTTTGTAGTCTGGTGAAAGTAAGAAATGCATTGTCTTGGGAGAGCGATTTTAAATGTATTAGATTATGTGACTTCCAATATGTTAGCAAATTTTCATCCTGAGCTCTATCTGGGGGGGAAAAACGTGGGTCACCCATAAAGGAAGCTAAGGGGGGAACATCCGAGGATAACTTAAAATTAGAGATTTGTCTGTTCCATAGTTGAAGAGTGTGAGTGACGATGAGGTTTAAGGGCCTTATTTTTTGTGGTGGGATGACATTGGACCAGAGAAGTCCTTGTAAATTGTAGGGTAGGATAGATTCTTCCTCGAACAGGAGCCAAGGAATTTGGAATGAAGGGGCATACCATTGGGCTAATTGGGTGAATCTGGCCGACAGGTAATATAGCCAAAGGTTTGGAAGGCCGAGGCCTCCTTTTAAATGGGGTCTAAACATAAGGGAATAACTAAATCTGGGTTTCTTGTTTTGCCATATAAATTTATTGATTTCTCTCTGTAAAGATTCTAGTGTTTTTTTAGGTAGAATAAGTGGAAGGGTTCTGAAAAAGAATAGAAGTTTGGGTAATATCATCATTTTTGTGGCTACTATCCTGCCCGAGAAAGAAATCTGGTATGATGACCATAGTTTAAGTAGGTTTTTAATATTGTTAAATAAAGGAGGGTAGTTTGCTTGATATAGCGTTTTATATGAAGATGTAATCTGAATACCTAGGTATCTAAACGAATCTACGTGCCAATTGAATGAGAATTTGTCTTTAAGTGAGGATATTAAGGCTGGGGGAATGTTGATTGGTAAAGCCGAGCACTTAGATAGGTTTACTCCCAGACCTGTCAAATCATGAAAGACGTCCAGGGTTTTAGTTAGATTAGGTAGGGAAATAAGAGGGTCAGTTATGAATAGAAGGACTTCATCCGCATAAAGACTCAGTTTGTATTCCTTGGATCCCTTAAGATATCCTTTAATATTTGTATTGTTTCTGATTGCACAGGCGAGGGGTTCTATTGCGAGGGCAAAGAGTAGGGGGGAGAGTGGACAACCTTGTCTGGTACCTTTAGTCAGGGGAAAAAAGTCAGAATTGTTACCTGGGAGTTTAATACGTGTCTGTGGGTTGTGATAGAGAGCCTTAAAGCCATGTAGAAATTCATTGTTGATGCCATATTTTGGGAGAAGGGTGTCAAGATATGACCAGCAAACGCTGTCGAAAGCTTTGTGTATATCAAGACCAAGAAGCAGCGTGGATCTGGAATGAATGTTGGAGTCTTGAATGATATTTGTGGTAAGTCGTATGTTGTCTGTTATTTGTCTGTTGGGAATGAAGCCTGTTTGATCAGGATCAACTAATGGGGAGATAACGGCTGATAATCTGTCTGCTAATACACGGCCGAATATTTTTAGGTCGTTGTTAATAACTGATATTGGGCGGTAGTTTTGAGGGGTGGAGTGATCTTTATTTGGTTTGGGAAGTAGGGACATATTAGCCAAAATCATCTCGGGTGGGAATTGGCCACCCTGTAAGATATTATTATACAGTTTAGTAAGGTGTGGTGTAATGGTAGAGGAAAATTTTTTATAGTAAGATGTGGAATAGCCGTCAGGGCCTGGGGCTGTGGATATTTTTAGTGTTCCAATGATTTTGTTAACTTCCATCTCCGAGCAAGGGGCATTAAGAGATTCAATTTGATCTCTAGTAAGAGTGGGTAACGTAATGTTATTAAGCCAGTCTAAGGAGGACTGTTTCGGAGGTGTTTTTGGTGAGGTCAGGAGATTTTTATAGAAGTCCGAGAATAATTTCATGACTTCTTTGGGATGGGATACCAAATTACCAGAAGGGTTCCTTAATTTATAGGTGTGTGGGGGTTTCATAGATTGATTTAGTTTTTTAGCAAACATGGTGGAATAAGAATTACTGTTGAGTAAGAATCTAGCTTTAGACCATCTGAGAGCTTTTTCAGTATCTGATGTTAATAATGTGTCTAAGGTAGTGCGTTTCTCTTGTATCTGTTTAAGTAGGTCACTAGATGGGTTCTGGTTGTTTCTATGATACAAGTGATCTAGATCTTTTGTTAGGGATCTAATGTCTGCAAGTTTGGATTTGTTGTTGATTGAGGCAATATTTATCAGATGACCTCTCATTACTGCTTTATGTGCCATCCATATAGTTGTAGGGGACATGTCTGGTGCTACATTATGTGCAAAATATTGTTCAAGGTAAGATAGAATTTGTTGGTTGCTTGAGGGATCTGTGAGCAAGGAATCGTTTATTCGCCATGAGTGTGCTGTGTTGGCTAGACCTATATGTGAAGTATCAAAGGAGACTATGTGGTGATCAGACCAAGGACACGGATGGATATCTGCTCTAGAGGAATTGGCAAGTAGAATTGGGGTGCAAAAGATGTAGTCAAGACGAGCGAAGCAGTTGTGCGGATGGGAGTAGAATGTGTAAGATTTGGATCCTATGTTATGGGCTCTCCAAGTGTCTATTAATTGATGGTTATATAGTGATCTATTCAAGGATTTGGGGAAAGCTTTTGAGGATGGGACAACTTTGCTTCTATCTAGAGCTGAGTGAGCAGCTAAATTGAAATCCCCGCCCACTATTAAATGTGTGGAGTGATAATTGTCTAGAGTATCAAAAAATTTGGTGAAAAAGTTTGACTGGGCTTCGTTGGGAGCATAAATTGAGGCAATGGTGATAGAACGTCCTTTGATTGAACCTTTCAAGATCAAGTAACGACTGTCTGGATCTTTAAATATATTTTGAACCTCAAATAACACTGTGTTTCTAATGAATATAGCAGCACCTCTAGATTTTGTGTTATAAGTAGTGCAATAATATTGGCTGTAACTTTTGTCAAAAAATTTAGGGTGTTTATCTGTGGCAAAGTGCGTTTCCTGCATTAAGATTATATCAGCTTCTAATCTTTTATAATGGCGAAAGGCCTTCTTTCTCTTGTGAGGCGAATTAATACCCTGGGCATTATGAGAAATCACTCTGAGACCCATTGTATTGGTATTAAGGGGCGATGGTGGTTATGAAGAAATGGCAGTGGGTCATCAAGCCTAGGTTTGAGTATATAGCCAAATCGGAGTGGAGTTGATAATTTGATTATCGCCATTAAGATCGAAAGTGAAGCTACTTGAGATATAGGCGGAACTAGCCAACATCGTATTGCCATTTGTAACTGTGTATATATGTAATATATCAGGTTATACATTCATATCCAGCTCAAATATTTTCTCGTTGACCTCTGTTTTTTGAATAACATTTTGTACCTATACAACAGAACCATGAAGAACAGGGCTCTTGAACAGTGGCACATTAGAGTTAGTAAACTTATAGAAAATAACGGTACTGTATTGTACAATGACATTCCATAATAATGTTTTAATTGAGGTAAAGAGAGTTTGTTTGACCTTTTTCAACTTTTTGTAAATATAGAGTGTTTTAGTATGACTATGAGAATTAACTTTTATGATTTGGAGGTCAGGGTGAGAAGCACTTCCTGACCGAAAAAAGTATTGATTTGGACAATACTGTCCATTACTCACAAATAGACCCTCCACCACTAGAACGGAGGATAGCAGGATCAGTAGCAGAAAAATATCCACCAGTTGGACCATGCTTTTGGAGTCTTTTGTGAGTAGGGGGACAAACTAACGCAGGCGGAGCACATCAGCCTTAGCGAGGATGCTATAAAAAGAAAATTTTTTATATAAGTGCATGCTGTTACTTATATTGATAAAAAATTAGCATACGAAACAGTATAAAAAAGGAGCAAGAAGAAATGTTAGATATATAATATCGTATAGAAGAAACTGTGGTAATGCCGACCCGGTACCATTTAAACGTGTGGTACAGTTGTTTACTATAATCAGAAAAAACAACCTCAAACAATTCGAACTGAAAAAGTGGTATTTTGAACCTTGCAAAAGGGAAAAAAAAAAAAAAAAAAGAAAAGAAAGAAAAAAGAAGAAAAAGAAGAGAAAAGAAAAGAAAAAGAAGAAAAAAAAAAAAAAGGGGGGGGGAGAAAAAGAGCAAGGTTTTTATAAAAGAAGGGGGGTAAGTTTTGGGCCACAAATGGGATCCATTTTTATCTTCAAGCGTCTAAATTTCTGAATGATGGTCGCCATCTCCTTTGATCACGGCGTGTGGCTGGGGTGGCCCAGATAGGTGAGGTGTGGGGAGTTGCTGGAGGTCCTGTATTTGTTCCCGGATCTAAAAGACCTAACTTCACAAGGAGATCCTTGCCTTCTGAGGTGTTGAATATTGTATAGGTTGTCCCGTTGTGTGGCACTGTTAACTTAAATGGA
Source organism: Rana muscosa (assembly GCA_029206835.1). NCBI lineage: Eukaryota > Metazoa > Chordata > Amphibia > Anura > Ranidae > Rana > Rana muscosa. The sequence goes on from CM055118.1 coordinate 113,155,430, forward strand.
AAACCCCACCGGTATCTAATATGAGCTGATTGTAATACCGAAGTGATCTCCTTCATTTTGCGTCTTCTTTCCAGGGTAGCCTGTGAGATATCTGGAAAAATTTGGATTTTGGTGCCCTCCAATTCGATGTTATGATGAAATCTTTCATGCATAGAATGATGTCACGAGAAGGTTTGTCTGGGGGAGGTTTAGGGCGCAGGGCCCTATGAATTCTATCACACACAAATGAGGATGGGGGTGTGTCAGGGAGGAGACTGTGGAACAATTTAGACACTGCAGGCATCAGTTCAGTGACTGATTCTGGGATACCACGAATCCTTAGGTTGTTCCTTCTGTTGCGGTTGTCCAAATCTTCTACTTGCGATTGTAGGTACGTGTAGTTTTCAGCTAAAAGTTCAAAGTCCTTTCTAAGATCGTTGTGTGCAAGTGAGAGCTCGTCGTGTTTGGTTTCTAGAATATCGGTGCGACCTCCCAGGGTTGCTATTTCTTGTGTGAGTGTATTTGTTGTTTTTTGGAGTTCACACTGTATCTTGTCTACAAGTTTTTCGTAGATTTTGGTTAAGCTGAAGTCCAGATCTGATTTTGTGATCTGGGAGGAGAGATCACTATTGTTATGTGTGGAAGCAGATTTCTGCTGAGGAATATTGGAAGCTGTAGGAGACTGTACCGAAGGAGAACCAGCGCCCATATGGGCCATCTTTCTATGTTCCTTATTGCGTAATGAGTATGTGACCAAAGAGTGCTGTTGCGCACGGCGATTGTACGCCTTCTTGCCCGACGGCATGCACTAGTATGAACTGCAAGGTGGATTTATAAAAAATATATGGTAGTTTGTGGAGGTTAAACAATGCAGTGTGGGTTAAATCCTCGCTGATCTGATGGAATGCTTAATTAAAGATGGTGATCTGCATCGCGCCGCGCATGCGTCCCCTCTAAGATTTGATTGTGACTTTTAGCTCATTCTGTCCCGTATGTCCCCGGTAAATGATTCATTACATGCCTGCAATGTTGGTATGTACTTCTTGATGAGGGGGCTGCGGGGCCATCAGATTAAGGGTTAAGCAATTAGGAGCCAGGGAGAGCTGGTTAATGGGGTGTGGGTGTAGCAAGATGGCCGCTCTTTGGAGTGATAAGTACAGCAGTGTCTCTTGAGGCAGAAAATATAGGGGTCCTATGATGGGGACTATTGTTGATAGGTTGATTTACTGGGTAGTACTAGGATTTCTGCAGAATGTCTTATAGGAGCCTGTGGAGTCCTGGCTACACTGCTGTTGGGTGCAGCAAGATGGCCGCCACAATAGACTGTGGGGACAGGGTCCTGGCGATCCCCAGGGCGAACACTGGACCGAGGAGATCCCAAATCCCTGGCTGAGAACACCCCCTGTGTGGGCCAGATGATGCTGTAGTCCCGCAGGCTAACAAGGGGTGGGGAGGCTACTGTGGGCTCCGGGGGTGTAGCAAGATGGCCACCTCTCACCTGTGTTTCAGCTGCGATGTGCCTCACAAGTTGTCCCCGGTGGCTCTCCAGTTATTCAGCGCCGGTCTGCGTGGGGAAGGTCCTCCTCTGGTGTGGCGGATTGCCGTCGCCGCCCGCCGGGTGGACCGCAGCACTCGAGCGCCGAGGATGCGGGGATGCGGGGATCGTGTAGGCCGCAAGATGGCGGCGGGGCTCTTGTAGGCTGATGCGGTCGCAGGCCAACGGTGGCTCCCCGGCGACTCAGCGCCGGTCGGCACGGGGAAGGTCCTCCTCTGGTGTGGCGGATTGCCGTCGACGTCCGCCGGGTGGATCGCAGCACTCGAGCGCCGAGGATGCAGAGATCGCGCAGGCCGCAAGATGGCGGCGGGGCTCTGGCAGGCCTATGCAGTCGCGGGCCCACGGCGGCTCTCCGGCGACTCCGCGACCCCGCACCGGTCCGCGTGGGGAAGGTCCTCCACTGATGTGGAGGATTGCCGTCGCCGCCCGCCGGGCGGACCGCGAAACTCAAGCGCCGAGGGTGTGGGGATCGTGTAGGCCGCAAGATGGCGGCGGGGCCCTGGCAAGCTGATGCGGTCGCGGGCCGTATAGCGGAGCTGTCCGGCGGTCAGGAAGACCAATTTGATGTTAGGCAGATGCAGGGGACACCCTGGAGCCTGGACAGCTGTTTTGGGGGTTTGGGCCGTGGCTAAATGCCACGGATGGCATTAGATAGGGATATTTAAGAAACTATTTTTAACCACTTTTTTGCTGTTCACATAGAAGTACAAATTTAAATTGATCATAAATCAATATTTACCTACTTCAGTACAGAGATAATCTAATAATGAGTAGAGGGAGAGGTGTTCTGTAGCGCAAACACACTTCCTTCTATTCTTTCAGGGACAATGCTGTTGCTCCATAGAGTATAGTGAGTGTTGTCACCCTAGGACAGGAAGTGTGCTACTGGCAGACTTACCAGGGTAAAATATAGACACAAAAGCCTGAAGAAAATGAATACTTCCAAGCTGAAAGATATTACATGTTTATTGTTAAGGTTAAATAAACTTTAAATGAACACAATGGCCCAGGAGTCCAGGACGAGCAGAATACATGATTAATCCCATTGACTGGGAAAAGAACCCTGTGTGAGGCCATGGCCGGGGTCAAAAAATCACACAGGAAACCAGTAACTTTGGCTTATAATCAGAATGCCTGATGCCATTTGTGTTTTTCATATGATAAAACTCAATTCATTAGCATGGTTTCATAACTCCATATGGAAGGCAGTAATCATTATTAGGCTGAATAAACAGAGAGACAGCCTCACTAGCTTGATGCCATTTTACAGCAAGCTTTTTTTTATGCTAGAAAGACTGTGTTTAGTATCATTACACTATCTCCGCATTCCTAGAGCAGGCAAATATTGATTTATGAACTACTTCAATTTGTATTTCTCAATGAACAACGAGAGGTGGAAAAACAGTTTCTTAAAGAAGACCTGAGCTATGGAGGCTGTGTCCATAAATTACAAGCAGTGGGCACAGAATTAATCATCAGTATTGCCTGTAAGCTCCCTGCATCTTTTCCCTATTCCTGATTTATCATGAACAATGTGTCTGTGTAAAAGCGACCATCTTTGTAGGACAGGGCTTTGCTTCTTCATTTTAGCTCCCTGATGACTAATGATTAAGAAAAAATAATGAAATGTTTTTAAATTTTCTGAATAGGTAGTAAAAGCACCTTAAAATAAGCTCCCAATCATCTCTGTAACTATAGGCATTATAGCAAAATGAATCATCAACTCACAACTCCTTTACCTTCCATGAAAGCAGAATATTTGCAGTCTGCCATGGCTTTAATATAAAGACACAGCAGATGTTTTTGAGCTGTTAGAAACCATCTGAAACTGGGCTTTGAGGTTCCTGTTGTGAAGAATAATTACTTCACACTTCATGCAGCTACAGAAGTCAGAACTACAGAAGGCTTGTTTTAACCTTTTTATATATTATTACAGCATTGTTATTATAAATTAGGGCTGTTACTGATTAAAATTTTCGTGTTCGATAATTTTTTTTTTTTTTTAATTGATTAATCGACTAATTTCGATTAATTAGAACACACATACAGATCCAACTACTTTTAGCTGATCTCCTTGCAGGCTGATTCCCAGTGCAGCTACCAACCACTGGAAAAATGGATAGCAGGATACAAAAAACACACGAAGGCAGCGCTCGATGGGAATAGCATTAAAACTTTTATAGTCTTCAAGTAGGTAACAAAATAAATATTGCAATGGAGATAAAATCGATGTAGCTCCATAAACTGTAAAAATGGTGTGAGTAATACCAAACGGTAGCAAAAGCAGTCATAAAAACATGTAGCTAAGTATGATACTGGTATGAAAATGTGTTCAACGATACCACTGCTGAATCCAGATGAGGAGGGGTTAACATCAGTCCGTCGGCATGTAGATGTCCCGTGAAGGGAACTATCACAACTCCCAGTGGATGGCTGTAGAATCCCAGGTTGATAGAGGGAAGTGATAGAGAGAAGTGTAAAAGCCCTTGCGTGTGGCAGATAGTAAGGTCCCTCCGGCATGCAGATATGAAGGCACAGCAAAGGAACCCTTGGACACGGTAAGCCCCGCCGGTGTTCATGACGTCACCGGATCTCCAACAGAACTCCCTGAAGACCCGGAAGCCGGCGGAGAGGTGAGTAGCGATCAAAAGAATTTTGATCAATCAAAAAAATGTATCGATTAATCGAGGAATTAATAGTTAATTTCCACAGCCCTATTATAAATTATTATATTATATTATATTTTAAAGCACCACATTGATTGATTTGTTAATATCTCTGTATAGCTGCATTATTTATGTTGGGGAATAACCGCCAATGGATTTAGACGATTGAGAGACATAATAGCATTTTTTAAGCTCTGGTAGCCTACCTGAGAAAGTGGGAGTTGTAAAGTAGCCAGGGAGAGTCTAGTAGTTTTGGGATGCCAGAGAAATGTAGAAAACATGGTGTCCATTTCTTTAAAAGATGTTTTGGCATATATATTGGGAAACTAGTTAAGATATGTGGGAACTTTGATAAAATAAATAATAATAATGATTTTGTAGAAATTAACTCTCTCCATCAGCATAAGAGTTCATTTTGACCATATCATCATTTTTTTTCTTGAGGGCTATAATTATGGGAAGCAAATCAATTTCACCATATCTATCTAGGGGAAGTTGTATCTCTATTCCCAGGAATCAAAATCTATCAGTAAGCTTTAGTAGACAATCTGCTGGGAGGTTAAGATTTGGGCAATGGTCATAATATGATGGAATGCCAGGGCCTGGTCACAAGTGTGACTTTTGCGACCCTGGTAGTTCCACCACAGGTTTCCATCAAGGATGGTAGAGGTATCTTAGTTTAGATAGCTTCATATAATATTAATTGCCGTGGGATTCATTGACCTTTTTGCATTAAATGCCAGGGAAGCCATCAAGTCCTGGAGTTTTCTGTTTACTGAAAGCTTGTTATATAATGTTGTCTATTTCTTCACTAGTGAGACCTCAAGGAGCCTTTTTAATGAATTTTTGTGTAACATTAAAGGTAGGTAAAGTGATTGACTGAAGGTTTAATGAAAGACTAAGAAAGGTATAGGATTCCTGGGGCTCATATAGCTTAGTACAGAACTGCAGATATGCCCCTATGATCTGTTCTATGGAGGTTTGTAGGATATGATTTTAGTCATAAATTCTTGGTATAGTAAAGGGTTCAGGTACCAGCTGGACAAGGTATTATGGGAGTCTGATTGACAGGAGTATTTTCAGTATGTTCAGGATATTGGGTTTGTTTAATTACGGTACATTTTTTTTGAAAGTTCATTTTTAGAAACCGATCTTTAAAATCTTTTATTACAACTTATAACATTTTATTTAATGTAGTGTTCACCATGACACTGATGAAACTTCGGAGTAAATTTACTAAAAGAAAATAGACTGAGCACATTGCAAAGTGCAGTTGCATTTTGAAAGAGCAGTTGCTTCAGCACTTAATAAATGAGCAGAAGCTCTGCTGACTTCCATCATCCAATCATGTGCAAGCAACAATGCAGTTTTATTTTATTTTCCTTGCTCATGATTCGATATTCTTTGCAAAGTGAAGCATTTACTAAGTTCTGTAGCAACTGCACTTGCACAGTCTTTTTGCCTTTAGTAAATCAAGCCCATTATGTTTGCTTTCGGACTATCCTCTCTCTACTTGACAGGTCGTGAACCCTATATGAATGTAGCCCCTCATTTACCAAGCTCTGGTGCAAATGCCCCTGCATAGTGCCTTTAGTAAATCAACCCCGCTGACAATAAATAATTTTTTTTATCCTACCTAAAACACACTAAGGCCCATTTAACATCTATGCCGGTGTGACAATGTACTTGTCTTTGTGCATTTAGGTGTGTCGCATTTGGGGTAGCTCACTCCCTTAAATGGGCTACCCTATGTGCGACAATTGCACAAAAGAAGTGCGGACATCTTTCTTTTAAAAAAAAAATCACACTTGCCAATATGTTAACATGTGTTACAGTGCGATTTACTGCACATGCATTGGCTGGTGCATTTGTGATCATGAATAATATCTCAGTGTGCTTGCCATAAAATGTTGTTTTTACATGTGCTGCAGCAATGCATGCAATATCTCTCACATAAGTGTGACTGGAGCCTAAAACTGACAATGACACTAACAATAACCTAGATCAAGCCCTGATATTTATATATATATATTTTTTGAAGACTTCTCCTCTAGAGCAAAAGGAGATAAAGGGGAAACATCTAAAGCAAGTGATCACTGTGACTGGCTATCCAAGTGATTACTTGATCGGGAGCCAGTCTTCCTGCTTTCCAGTTGTTACTTTAAAAACAGGAGCTCTCAGTGACCTTTTGGTCTCTGTGCGGAGGGCACGCAATCAAACGTGTTCCTACCACAAACACATATCTTATATATGATGCGCCACAGAAGAAAGCCCTCTTCTGTAAGGCTGCATATACTGTATGCGTTACAAAGGCAGGAGGGGGTTAACATGTTTAAAATTATATGAGATTTTAGGGATTGGTTTTAGATCTACTTTAACCCATTCCCCTGTGGTCTACAGCAGTGTTTCTCAACCTTTTTTCAAGTCACCCTTTAATTGTTGGACAATCTCAAGGCACCCTTTAACCGCTTGCCGACCACCGGACACACATTTACGTCAGCAGAAGAGCTCGTACAGGCAAATGGGCGTACCTGTACGTCCCTTTAAATTTGCTGCCATACGGCGCGTTAGCGCGCGCGCCGCGGGAGCATGCCCGTGAGTCCTGCAAACTTGATGTTCGCTGGCGGCCAATGATCGTGAGACGGAGAGGCAGAACAAGGAGATGCCTATGTAAACAAGGCATTTCCCTGTTCTGCCTAGTGACAAGACAGGGATCTACTGCTCCCTGTCATCGGGAGCAGTGATCGCTGTCATGTCAGTGGTAGCTAGTCCCCCCCACAGTTAGAATCACTCCCTAGGACACACTTAACCCCTTGATCACCCCCTAGTGTTTAACCTCTTCCCTGCCAGTGTCACTTATACAGTAATTAGTGGCTATTTATAGCACTGATCGCTGTATAAATGACAATGGTCCCAAAATAGTGACAAAAGTGTCCGATGTGTCCGCCATAATGTCGCAGTCCCAAAAAAAATGCAGATCTCCGCCATTACTAGCTAAAAAAAATTATAATAAAAATGCCATAAATCTATCCTCTATTTTGTAGTCGCTATAACTTTTGTGCAAACTAGGGTTGTCCCGATACCGATACTAGTATTGGTATCGGTACCGATACCAAGCATTTGCGTGAGTACTTGTACTCGCGCAAATGCTCCCGATGCTTCACCCGATACTTTTTTTTTTTTTGTGGCAGGAGAGGGCTGGAGGAGTCAGTGGCTGGGGAGGGCAGGAGAGAGGGCGGGAGAGTGGGCGGAGTCTGGCCGGAGAGGGCGGGAGGAGTCAGTGGCTGGGGAGGGCGGGAGAGGAAAGTGCGGGCGGAGTCTGGCTGAAGAGGGCGGGCACAGTCGGTGGACGGAGTCCGCGGGCGGAGAGCGAGTCCCTCACCTGCAGTTGAACCTGGTAAGCTGGCAGGGGTTCAGGGCGCAGCCGCATCAGGATCGGTGCTGTCACATTCGGTCGCCGTCAGCGGCTGAACGTCCCCACGCCCATCTTGGTACACCCTGCACTCGGCTGCAGTAAGCAGCAGCAGACATCTTGTTACACCCAGCCCGAGCTATATGGGCTGGGTGTAACAAGATGTCTGCCGTTGCTTACTGCAGCCGAGTGCAGGGTGTACCAAGATGGGCGTTGCAGCAGTTTTTTTTTCTTAAATCCTGTGTCATTTCCCCCCACCCCCCGCAGCATTTCAGTGCCAGCCACCTATCAGTACCCACAAGTGCTACCTATCAGTGGAATCAGTGCCATCTACCAGTGCCACCTATCAGGTGGCACTGGTAGATGCCACTGATTGCACTGATAGGTGGCACTTATGGGCACTGATAGGTGGCACTTGTGGGCACTGATAGATGGCACTGATAGTGCAATCAATGCCATCTATCAGTGCAATCAGTGCCATCTATCAGTGCCCACAAGTGCCACTTATCAGTTCCCACAAGTGCCACCTATCAGTGCCCACAAGTGCCACCTATCAGTGCCACCTATCAGTGCCCATAAGTGCCACCTATCAGTGCCCATAAGTGCCACCTATCAGTGCCCATAAGTGCCCACAAGTGCCACCTATCACTGCCCACAAGTGCCATCAGTGCCCATAAATGCCACCTATCAGTGCCCCCAAGTGCCACCTATCAGTGCCACCTATCAGTGCCCATAAGTGCCACCTATCAGTGCCCACAAGTGCCACCTATCACTGCCCACAAGTGCCATCTATCACTGCCCACAAGTGCCATCTATCAGTGCCCATAAATGCCACCTATCAGTGCCCCCAAGTGCCACCTATCAGTGCCACCTATCACTGCCCACAAGTGCCACCTATCAGTGCCCATAAGTGCCATCTATCAGTGCCATAAGTGCCACCTAACAGTGCCCATAAGTGCCACCTATCAGTGCCCATAAGTGCCCACAAGTGCCACCTTTCAGTGCAATCAGTGCCACCTATCAGTGCCACCTATCAGTGCCCATAAATGCCACCTATCAGTGCCCCTAAGTGCCACCTATCAGTGCCACCTATCACTGCCCACAAGTGCCACCTATCAGTGCCCACAAGTGCCATCTATCAGTGCCCATAAATGCCACCTATCAGTGCCCCCAAGTGCCACCTATCAGTGCCACCTATCACTGCCCACAAGTGCCACCTATCAGTGCCCATAAGTGCCATTGATCCGTGCCCATAAGTGCCACCTATCAGTCCCCATCTTTCAAACTGTCACATGACATTGAAAAAAAGTATCGGTAATCGGTATCGGCGAGTACTTGAAAAAAAGTATCGGTACTTGTACTCGGTCTTAAAAAAGTGGTATCGGGACAACCCTAGTGCAAACCAATCAATATACGCTTATTGCGATTTTTTTAAACTAAAAATATGTAGAAGAATACATAGCGGCCTAAACTGAGGAAAAAAATTGTTTTTTATATATTTTTGGGGATTTTTATTATAGCAAAAAGTAAAAAAATATTGTTTTTTTTCAAAATTTACGCAATTTTTTTGTTTATAGCACAAAAAATTAAAACCGCAGAGGTGATCAAATACCACCAAAAGAAAGCTCTATTTGTGGGAAAAAAAGGACGTCAATTTTGTTTTGGTACAAAGTCGCACGACTGCGCAATTGTTATCTAAAGCGACACAGTGCCGAATCGCAAAAAATGCTCTGGTCAGGAAGGGGGTAAATTCTTCCGGGGTTGAAGTGGTTAAAATTATAGACAATCTCAAGGCACCCTTTAAAATTATGGACAGTTTCAAGGCACCCCATCCTAAAATGTAAAAAACGATTCTAATAGTTTTACATAATGCGGCAGCATTGACACACGTAGGACACCCAACATTAGAGGTGATTTATTCTTCCAAAGCAAATAAACTTTTTCACACTGGTATTGACTAGTATTCCAGTGTTTCTCCTCTCCCTTAAGCCTCGTACACACGATCAGAATATCGTACAAAAAAATACCACTTTCAAATCGGTCGTACGATTTAGTACACAGCTGTCGTCCAAAATTTTCCGAAGGGACAAACACGAAAATGTTTCTTGTACGATACCAGATCCTGCGATTTTCGTTCAATCAGTATAGTTTTCATCCAAAAATACAATACAAATACACTACAACACATTACATCACTTTCAAGTTTTTATTCTGTTGTAAGAGAATTTTCGTACTTTAGTTATCTATTCGTTTTCGATATGGAGATTAGCATCCAAAAAAGAAACCAGACAATCATTATTCCGATAATCTCATTGTGTGTACTAGGCTTTAGTTTCTCTCCATCATGTGACCCTAGTGTTGAAGAGAGGCACGGGAGGGTCAATCAAGGATGCTGTGCAGGGGATCAATACCCTTTTTATCAACACTGATGACATGACTGGTTGTTAGGATGCTGGTGGCTGGAAGGTTGAAATGGTGCACAATGAAAACCCATGGCTTTGTGTAACTAAAAGGCAAGCTTGATCCACCTGCTGGCTTGTATACATTTTTGGCCAATATTTAGGTATTTTGCCGAGGCACCCCTGGAGAAAACTCAAGGCACCCTGGTTGAAAAAGGCAGTATACAATATACAGTATATTTGGCTCAGCAGTTAATGATTTAGGAGCTTGAGTTGATTGACAAAATGGTTGGGGGAGGGGGAGCATTGGAAATAGAAATAAAACAAAACAAAAACATTGAAGAGTATAATTTCATGAAGTCCAATTAATCAAGCTTCAGCCTCAAGCAGCAAACATGGATTATTTTGTACAATGAAAGCGGAGTTAACGGCAGATTTTTCTCCCGGATGTTCGCATTAACTTGCTGCTGACAAAACAACAGAATTATCTTCCCGACTGATGCAAGGCATCACAAGATAAAAACACGCTCAGAAATCATGTGTTTTTATTTTTTGTTCAATTGTGCGGCTTTCAGATGTGACAGAACCATTTCAGTCAAATTATTCTGACACTGGATATTTACTTTCCATTATGGCTCATGTAGAGCTTATAAGCAATACGTGAAATTATTGAACCATCGACGGTCACCTCCTACCAAGTCCTTTGCCTTATTATTACTTAGAAAGCAGCAAAAATTGAGTTGGACAATGGGAGGATGGTTTAAAAAATGTATCTTTATTTCAGTTAGGTTGAGTTCACATCTCTGCGTGCGTTCCTGACCCACAGAGAAACATATAAGCAGATGTGGGGAATGCCATTAATTCTTAATAGCACCCCCACGCATTGTCAACTGCAGCTCCAATTTCACATGCGTTAAATGGCATAGTGCCGTAGCATCATGTGATTCAGTGTGGTGCAGTTTGAAAAAGGGTCGAGGACTTCTTTCCCTGTGTTTCCCGTGAGTAGGGCAGCCCATTAAAAAAAAACGGGCTGCTCTACCCACGGCATGCCTGAGGAAACGCTCATGTAAATATATGAACAGATCTTTAAAATAGATGTAAAATCGAAAAGAATGACATTTAGTTTCTGCTGTGTAACACAATTAATTGTAATTTTTTTTAAATAAAATGCCGGTACTCGTTTTTACCTTTTTTAATCTTTTGTTAAATTTCTAAGCTGCTGATATCCTGCAGCCTCTTTGCAGTTGGTTCTTGTCTACATGCACACCAATAATGGTCACGTGGCATTTTGCAGGGTGGGAATCCCGATGGTGACAGCAGTGAACCATTCCTGCATTATGTGTGTTTAAAAGGCCACTTGTAGTTTCCATCAGAAGACCATGTAACAGACTGACAATGCAGGAACACAATTGGTATATAGGGATAGAGCATTGAATATATTCAAATATGCAGGTGAAGCGCTTTCCACAGTTAGGCCTCTTTCACACGGATGTTTGGTTCATCAGTTTAATCACGTTTGTTTTCTTAGAAAATCAGATGAAAAACAAATCCATTTGTGTACACCGTTTAACATCCGTTTTAATTTTTTTATTTTTGGAAGGATTTGAATTTGAATCAGTCACATGGGGGGTGGGATCTGAAAGACCCTTTGTTAAAGGGAGCTTCCAAATTCCGATAAGTCACCCACCGCACCCCCACAACCACTAGGCCAGAGTTCTGGGGAAGGGGCCTTTGCCCTCATCAACATGGGGACAAGGTCCTTGGGGGGGGTCCCCCCTACCCCAAAGCACCCACTCTTGTTAAGGGCAAGTGGCCTGGTATGGTTCAGGAGGGGGGGTGATTGCTCCTCGCCCCCCCCTTCCTGGCCTGTCGGGCTGCATGCTCAGATAAGGGTCTGGTATGGATTTTGGGGACGATCCCATGCCAATTTTGGTTAAAATTTTGGTGGGGGGTTCCCCTTAAAATCCATACCAGACCTGAAGGGCCTGACATGGATAAGGGGGGACCCCCACACAGTTTTTTTTTTAATTGTCTGCAATTGTTTTGTTTACATTCAGCTGTCACGGGGGAACCCCACTGACTGCTGATGAATCATTGGTTGTTAGGGCACCGGCGGGTGAGGGCTCCTAACAGCCAATGCAAAAACAGACCGTTTGTCTGTTGACATCTGTTTAGGTCCACTTACCTTTTTTTAACAGAAGAAAAATAGGGCTTTCTTCCGTTTCAAAAAATGGATGTTAATGAAGACAGATGTCAGTGGATGTCAATGGATAATCATCCGCTAACATTCACTTGCCCATAGAAATACATTGGTGTCTGTTTTTTCCCCTATCAATGGACAGAGGAAAAACAGACATACGTGTAAAAGAGGCCTAACCCCTATCTCTAAAGCAGGGGTCTCAAATGTGGTGGCCCTCCAGCTGTTGCAGAACTACAATTCCCATGAGGCATTGCAAGGCTAAACAGTTACAAGCATGACTCCCATAGGCAGAGGCATGATGGGACTTGTAGTTCCGCAACAGCTGGAGGGCCGCAGGTTTGAGACCCCTGCTCTAAAGTGTCACAGATAAACAAAATAGGTGCAAAAATGTGTGTATACAATTTCAGCATATCAGAACACAAAAAATATTATAAACAATCATATAGATGTGTATAACGATCTGTGAAAAACGTAAAGAGATAAATCGTTCCCAAAGCATAATTGCTAGTCCCACACACCATCCATTCTTCCCGCGAGATTATCAATAGTATTGAAATTCTTTCTGTGCTCCAAAAGCATAAAGTTCATTTTGTCTGCCATTAGAAACACACAGATGTGCCCATCAGCACACATTAGGGGCATCCTCTCAACTTTTTTGATGGCTCCCACTGCAATATTGGAGGTCAAATACGCTTTAGTTATAATCAGACAACTTGCATCTGGATCTTCCTTAAAGTATGGTCACCAGCCTCTCATGGATAACATGGCATGGAAAGGTTAAAAACAAAGACCTGATAGTGCAGACTGCAACTCCTTTTTAATTAAAAAATAAAATAAAATGCACCCACAATAAATAAAATGTCAATTTGCATATACAAACACCATGTGTGGAAGTACTCGACAAATGGTGTCCTGGCCCCACCCAGTATGATGATGTCACTGCCCGACTGAAGCATTGCACCATGATTGGCTTTCTCAAAGGCCTAAGCAGTACACGTTTAGAAGATATTCCTTGTACCTACGGGTAAGCTTTATTGTTAGCTTACCTGTAAGTACAAGTCACTAAGTGGTGTTCACTACTGCTTTATTGTACCTTTTAAAGCAGTGTGGGATCAATTCACCAATGTTTCTTGCATGCAATATTAGTACTTTATACAAAATGTTGCATGTGATATTTAAAACATCAGTTCACTACAGTTAAATACCGCATATTACATCAAAGTCAATTCAGAAAAAAATTAATACATTCATTAATTGTCTCATAGTCTAGCCGCTTGGTATTTAACAAACACACAAATTAAGAATTGAAACACTTAGCAGTAGTATTAATATTGCTGCTAAATGTGACAGCTCCAACTTAGGCCTACTGGTTTGGACTGGCGTCCTAACAACCAGTGACTCATCCCTGCCCACACATTTAGCGATCAGTAATAATTTTGCTGCTAAATGTTTTATTTCCCACTATAGCCAGAGGTCTGGGCTGTGAAGTTTTAAAAAATGCACTAAACACCATAAAATAAAAAAATTAACACATGGGTTAATTAACACATTGTTTTGTGAATTCTATGCTTTTGAGATAAATACCTGTAAATTATATTAACTAAAAAATTCATGTGGTAATTATCTCTTGGTAAAAAAGGCCCTTCTGTCCCTAAAGTGCCCATAATTGCACATTGCAAGTTGTTCTGAACAATTCAAGCTGTCTATTGAGTCATGTGTATAATTCTGCTTCAGAGAAGCAATCAGAAAAGTGAGAAATATTTGTTTTAATTATTTGTAGGTATGCAGAGTGAATGGGGACACATACTGTAACAAATATATAGTGAGCAAATGACATACAACAAAAAACATAAATTACCAATGATAAAAAACATATATAAAAGGGGGACAGATATAAAACCAGCTTCTGCACTGGACTGGACAAACCTTTCACTGCTACCCCTCATACAAGACAGCTATGAGGTTCTAAACCACAGGATAAACCTTCCTATGGTCTTTTATGGATATGATGTTGCTAATGATCAAGAATATCGAGCACTAAATGATTACAGTTCTAGTTGGCCACCCCACATGAGCTACATTCTCATGCATAAGCGGAGATTGATCTAATATGTTGAAGTTAATCCATTAAATAATCAAATATAATACCTGGAACAATTTTGGTCCATAAGATCTTGGCTGGCATCCCCCGTTTTTGCCCTGACGGATCACTTATGCCCTGTACACACGATCGGATTTCCGATGGAATAAAATCCGATGAATTTTTCCGTCGGAATTCCGACAAAGCTGACTTTCATCAGTCTTGCCTACACACCATCAGACAAAATTCCAACCGTCCAAAACGCCGTGACGTACAACACGTACGACGGCACTATAAAAGGGAAGTTCAAATCCAATGGCGCCACCCTTTGGGCTGCTTTTGCTGATTTCGTGTTACTGCGTGTTAGTAAAAGTTTGGTGTTAGCCGGTTCGCGCTTTTCAGTCTCCGTGCTTTTCAGTCCGTTACAGCATGATGAATGTGCTATCTCCATTACGAACTCTAGTTTTACCAGAACGAGCGCTCCTATCTTGTAATTTAGCCTGAGCATGCGTGGATTTTTCTCTGTTGGAGTTCCCCACAGACGATCGGAATTTGCTATAGTTTTTTTTTCCATCGGTAAAATTTAAAACATGTTCTATTTTTTTACACCGATGGAAAAAAGACCGATGGGGCCCACACACGATCGGTTGTTCCGATGAAAAAAGTCCATCCGTCTTTTTTCATCGGAAAAACCGATCGAGTGTACGCAGCATAATTGTCCTTTCTTTGAGTGTTTTTCCATTGTCGGTGGAATGTCTACATTTGGGAGTCAGAGATTTTGAGGTGTTCAAGCCCGTATAGTCCCTGAGGAAGATACACACTGTATGTGTATTCGAAACGCATTGGACACCAGTCTGCGGGCTTCCATTCTAGCTGGTTTTATATCTGTTCCCCTTTTATATATGTTTTTTATCATTGGCAATTTATGTTTTTTGTTGTATGTCATTTATATTTCTAAATACATTTGTAATTTTATACTCATCTCTGCCTGCGGTCCATTTAAAATCCCAATTTTGAGGAATCTTTCTTTACTACATGTACCTGGGATGGGACCCACAAGCAGTGTAGTCAACCAAATGAGGCAAACTCACTTGTGCACAATGCTCCACTGTCACTTGTGCACAATGCTCCACTGTCATGGATCTGCAGTAATGTTTGTCTGTCAGCCCACCTCTCCATGTGTTCAGCTTAAGAGGCCAGCCACTCTCACCTGGCTGCTTAAGTAATCTCTCCTCAAATCATGGCTCCACCCCAGCCCCTATCAGGGAACTCTATATTAGCCTGTGCACTGCAAGTCAGCCCTGCTGATAAATATTGTGTGTTTGGCTTCCGTGTGCTACTTGCTGTGTGTTCTATGTCTGATTCCAGTTACCGATCTTGACTTGTTCTTGACTATCCTTACCTGCTTGTTGCCCCGACCTTTTGGCTATCTCCTGACTATCCTTATCTGCTTGTTGCCCCAACCTTTGGCTATCTCCTGACTATCCTTTGTTGTCACAGTCTGCTGTTTCCTCTCTACCTCCCTGTAGTCTACCGTGAGCGTGAGCTGGGAGCCCCTAGGGGTTGCGACCTGGAGCCAGACTGCAGCTTAATCCATCCCCACCACTAGGGGCCTCTGATGAACACCCACTGGCTCTTAGATTCAGCACCCTGGGAAATCTCATGCTCTAGCTCCCAGTATCATCCGTGTTGGTACTACAGAGTACCTGCTCTCCTGTATCACATAGAGCTCCATCCGCAGCAGTCAGCCGTAGGGTCCACTGCCTTGTGGTGCACTCCAGACCCCAACAGGGTGCATCTGTCACCTGGACTCAGGTGACCTGATATCCACTCTCTCCCTCCTCATTGGTTCAGATACAGCAGCAGAAGCCATTGGCTCCTGGTGCTATCAATGACAGCCAGTGAGGAGAAAGCGGGGGGCAGGGCTGAGTTGCGCTCTGTGTGTCTTATGGACACACTGAACCGGTTCGGAAGGGGGTATTCCCAACTCACACATTCCTGTAGATATGGCTATATATATGTAAGTGGGTGCTGCAGCGACCACCGGCTGTAACCAAAGATAGCCAGAGCAAGAACATCACCAGCACACCATGGATGTCCAGAATGGGTCCAAAACTTAATTCAGCAATCACACTGCTACAACGGCTTTTGCTGTAACAGTATAATCGCTGAATAAAGTTTTGAACCCATTCTGGAGATCCACGGTGAAGTTCTGTCGCTCAAAGTAGTGAAAAGGTATGAGAGGACATGAAGATTTTGATATCATTACCGTGTAATATGATTGTAAAACAGGCTCTTACAGCAGTAGTATGATATAAGTTTCTGAGATAAAGGGTTGGGTTACCAATCCCAGGGGTGGAGTGGGCACAGCAAGAGAACAAGGGGAAAATAGTTCTTAGAAAATAGGGAATGAAAGGGCGCTCCTGTCTAAATGAAGTGTGAAGGTAGCAAAGCTTTATGGCTAATGGCTTCATAGCAGTGAAGAGAAAGAGTGAATGGAAGAGAACTGAGAAAAAAGAAGCACAGGAGAAGAAAGGAATAGAAGGGAGTACTTGGGGGGGAGAAGAATAATGGGCTGTTCCGACTGGGTGTCACCAGTGCACAAGCGCCTTGACTTATCAAATTGAAAACAAGGAATGATTAAGATTTAAGCAATTGTAGTCTCACCAAGGGTCTATATTTTCAAGAATTTGGAGTGAATGTCATTCAATATATAGATACATTTTTATGAACCATAGCACCCATGATCTTCACCTTTATCATGTTTAAGGATGGCTAACTCCAAGTTTTTGCCATGGTTTGGCTTGTTGGCAAAAAATGGTGGAGTAAGCTTCCCACAAATTGTGAGCAAGCATCTTATTAAAGATGGCGCAGATAAGATTGCAAACCACATCCACAATCTTTGAACCCATGCCACCAACTGTGAAATAATGAGTCTAAGGTTAACAGAAACAGAGGGGAATAAGAATGCATACCTTTTGCTATCCACTCCAGGGTCAAATACCATTTATATAGGAATTTGTAGGCATTTTCCTGGGCTATTAGTATTGGTCGAACATTTAGCCAATGCTAACCAAATTTTATTCCATTCTGAGATTTCTAATAATTCTCCCAAATCACGTTACCAATTAAGGATATGTTGCGACTTGGAGTCTTTTGTATGAGAAACAAGAGCTGTGTACAGAAGGGATATTAAACCTGATGAGTGTGAATTATTTTTATATCTACTTTCAGTGGAATCTTTTTCTATTGAAATATTTGAGAGGTAAGAACAACAGTAATGATCCCACGCAAGGGATATAAACATAAAGTATATCATGGCACAGCTTACCAATACACATTAAAAGCATATTTAGCCTCGTGCACACGACCGAGTTTCTCGTCGTAAAAAACACGTCGTTTTTTTCGACGAGATTCTTGTTAACCTTGTCGATTTTCTCGTCAAGCTTTCCATGCGTACACACTGACATTTCCCAATTTCCTCATTGTTCTCCGCGGTCACGTCCAGCACGTACGACGGCACTATAAAGGGGAAGATCTTTTTTCTTGGCGCCACCCCTTGGGCTGCTTTTGCTGATCTCGTGTTACCGCGTGTGAAGTAAAAGTTTGGGAAGAGACGATTCGCGCTTTTCAGTCTTCGTACTTTTCAGTTCGTTTTCTGTGGTTCAGTTTGTGCTTGTGGGTTCGTATCTTGACTTTCAGGGCGTCTAGGCAGGTCGTATCTGTTTTACAGTGCGTTCTTGGCTGTTCGTTTCTGTTTTTCAGTTCGTTATTCATAGGCCTTGCTGTTCTAAAGTGCGTTCTGTTCTGTACGTTCTGATAAGACGACCGTTTCCTAGCCATGTCGCCTGGACGTTCTTGTCGTCGATTTCGTGCTGTGCGTGCGCTTGGTGTTGGTCTGCTTGTTTTGGACCAAGACCAGTCCATGAATGGTGTGAGGAGGAGTTCATGGACCAAGAATTGGTTGCTCCAGCGGGACCAATTCTGCCATATGCCTCTGCTGCGGGAGATCGTCGAGAATAATCCTGAGGACTACAGAAATTTTCGGCGGATGTCTGACCCCGTTTTTCAGGAACTGTTGGCTTTGGTGTCCCCCTATATTACCAGGCAGGACACCGTTATGCGGGAAGCCATCAGTGCTGAGCAGAGGCTCATCGCCACGTTACGTTATCTGGCGACAGGGAGAAGTCTTCAGGACTTGAAGTTCACGACAGGCATCTCCCCCCAGGCTCTGGGCCTCATAATCCCAGACACCTGTTCTGCCATTATACAAGTCCTGCAGGAGGACTATATTAAGGTAAGTTTTCTCCATTAACATCACATTTTATGTATTACATGTATGCTAATGTATTGTATTTCTTTCATCCTTCCCTAATTACCATGCTTGTAATATGCTGAGAATGTCCCCTTTGTCCTCATGCATGTTGGAAGCTTTAGATTGCCCCTTTTTTCTCGTCCATGCATATTTCCCTTCACTAACCTTTCCAGCAAGGGCGCCTGTTGCTCCAAATGTTTGGGGGTTCAAACCCCAATTTAGGAAATAAACTTCCTCCTTTTTTGCTCTGGTGCCTATTAAATGCCCCCATTTGTTCCCTCCAATGCAGCCATTTTGTTCCCTCTAATGCAGCCATTTTGTTCCCTCCAATGCAGCCATTTTGTCCCCTCCAATGCAGCCATTTGGTTCCCTCTAATGCAGCCATTTTGTCCCCTCCAATGCAGCCAGTTCCCCCCTAGCCCTGAACTTACCTTCTTGTGGTCAGCGCCATCCTTCTTCTGTCCTTGATGTCTTCTCCTTCCCTTGATGTTGCATCAGCCAATCATGTTACCATTAAACAGACTTGTTGAACATGATTGGCAGAGCAGCCTGTCAGTGTTTACCCAAGGAATGCCCCCCCCCTGCGTCCCCTATTTAACTTTTCTGAAGCCAATTACATCCCTCAGGCTGTAATGTGCAAGACAATTTTCCTTACTGTTTCTGATATGCAATTTTAAGCCCATAAATGCCGCAGTTCTTCATATGTCCGTCGCTTAACAGGGGGCCATCCACCTGAATAGTGGGCGGCATAGACAATACATAGTTTAATGCAAGGCATGAACCTATGTATTGTTCTGAGTGACGGGCACAGGAGAGAGGGGGCAGTGCTCCAGCGCCCACTCTGGACGCACCGCCACTGCAATGCTATCCTGTGGCCAAACACATCTACCCCCCCTCCCCATTATAATTTATTCATGGACCATCATAGGGGGTGATGAATATGATACATGAGCCTTCCATTATACTTATTTAAAACACCTTAATAAACGTAGACTTTGCATGATGTTGGCCTCTAATGTATTTTCTTAGAATCTCCTTGTAATGTTTGATTTGTGTATTCTAATATTTTTTCATCTTGTTTGACTCCACAGCTTCCTTCCACGCCACAGGAATGGCAGACTGTGGCATCGGAATTTGCCACGCGGTGGGACTTCCCCAACTGCGGTGGTGCTATAGACGGGAAGCACGTCCGCATCGTGCCGCCACCCCGTTCTGGGTCCTACTACTTCAATTACAAGGGGTTTCATAGCATTGTGCTGATGGCGGTGGTGTCAGCACGGTATGAATTCCTCTATGTTGATGTAGG
The DNA here is from genome assembly GCA_029206835.1 of Rana muscosa. NCBI lineage: Eukaryota > Metazoa > Chordata > Amphibia > Anura > Ranidae > Rana > Rana muscosa. The sequence goes on from CM055118.1 coordinate 113,175,342, forward strand.
GAAGAATGGCCGGATGTCCGATGGGGGATCCTTCATCCAGACGGAGTTTGCCCTCCGTCTCCAGAGTGACGACCTTGCATTGCCACCGGATGCAGGGAATGTTGAAGGACTCCCCTTTGTTTTTTTGGCTGATGAAGCCTTCGGGCTCGGACCACATCTTATGAGGCCATTTCCTCAGAGGACCCTGACCCCAGAGAAGAGGGTGTTCAATTACCGGCTGGCCAGGGGCCGAAGAGTCGTTGAAAATGCCTTTGGCATAATGGCCAGCCGGTTACGCCTTTTTATGACTTCAATACACTTAGCGGACTACAAAATAAACTATGTAGTATTATGCTGCTGTGTGCTACACAATTTTCTCTGCCGCAAATCTAATTCCTATATGGCCTCAATTTTGCCTGAGGCTGGACTTTCCCCTGATAATCCCTTGCCGGGCCTGGAATCTGCCCGTGCTGGCTTGCCCCCCCAAAATGCCCGTGAGGTTCGGGACAAGAACATGGACTATTTCACGGGTAGGGGGGCAATTCCTATGCCAGGCTATGGCTAAAGATTCCTGTCTAACGATCACAATAAAAATCTGGTTTAAACTTCTAACTTTTGTTGGTTTCCTGTCTCCTAGTTTGTCTTAGTACATTTGTAGTGCCAAGTGTATTTTCCTTTAGTAAATACCAACCATTTCACTATGTAACCTTTAAAAAATAACCAAATAAGGTTAGAGCGTATTAGAAAAAGAAGCTACACGTTGTTTGTGTTCAAATATTTTACTATGTGCAAATTCACACACCTTTTTTTTTTTATTTTACATTTTTTGTTTGCCTGGCCACAAACCGGCAATTGTTTTCTTAGGAAAATACAAAAACAACAGTTGCATTCCAAAAATTACAAAATTGGATACCTCGGAGCAATCTGAGACATTCACTTACACAAACTATATGTCTCTATGTGCCCGTCCTAATATGGGGTCCTGCCACCCCTTGCCCAGCCAAAAATTGAATATGCACACAATTGGGATTATTTTCCTATAGGGATTTTAGACTCCTGATCCCTATTGTCAACATGTGCTATCTGCCATCAGGGGTGATCAATGGACGTGTTTTGGGGGTGCAACCCCTTCCTCAGTTCACCTACTTTAGATACGAGGAAGGGGTTGCACCCCCAAAAGATGTACATGGATATCCCCTGATGGCAGATAGCACATGTTGACACACTGTGTGCAGATTCAATTTTTGGCTGGTTTGATTGTCAAAAAGTTTTTAAAAAGTTGAAGAACAAACATGAAAAAAAGGGGGTTTGGATGCCTTATTGAGTTCTCCCTAAAACATTGAGAATGTCTTTAAATGTTTGATCCATCACATGAATTCTTTCTTTAATTTTTTCCAGTTCCGTGCTACATTCCATCACTTGCTGGATGAGGCGGAGGGCACTGTCAGCAGAGAAACCTGTACTATCCTTCACCCCAACATTCACTTCCCCTAAAAACAAAATAAAAAGGTATTATAACTCTGCAGGCCTACCTCTCTTACCTGAAGCTGTGGTGCCAGATACTGACCTGTTGTGGTGACCAGTTCCACAACGTCATCCACCTCTCCTTCCTGCACTTCTCCTTCCTCCACCTCAACTTCCTCAACATCTTTAGGTTGTTGGTCTTTTGGAGTTTGGGGTTGTTGTGAAGCTGTGGGGTTCCTGTGCTCCCTGGAGTGTCCTCCTCCCAGTCTTCTCTCTCCTATGAGAATCAAACAAAAGGTAGAGTTATCACACAGAAATTCTCTATGTAAAAAAAAAAACAGGCTAAATTGCTTGGAAGTGGGGTACAAGTGTGTGTTTGGGCGGAAGTTAAAGATGAATGCATTATTTCTGACCAAGAATATGTTTAGTATTCACCTTTGTCTGTCATTTTTTAGACATGTAGGCAACACAAAAATTCTCTGATGCACCTGTGTGGGACACCCAAAAAAGGCGGGTCTGGTGGCCCACACTATAGTGCTCCAAAGTACAGATGTGGAAGCAGCTGCTGAGTGTCCTCTCCTTTACACAGTTTACAGTTTGCATTTCATTCTCTTTACAAACACATCATCTAGCCTAAAACTTTGTGCCCCAAATTTCCCAAAAAATGGCAGATGTCTAATTACTTTTGTGGCTGTAAAATAAGCCGAAACAGCGGATAGTGGCCGAACGAGTAGTGGCCGAACGAAGTGTCTGTAACGTAACGAACGATTACTGTGCCCAACCAAGTTCAAAATATTACATTTTGGAAGGGAGTCCAATAAGAAAAAACAAACAAAACCAGCAACATGTCAGTTTATAAAAGGATTAATAGCAGAAAAGTGTACATTTTACTTACTTTTTGCGAGCATTCTCTTAATGCTCCTTAACTGCTCTGGCTCCCTCAGTTTGAGGTCTGACCACCTCTTTCTGAGCTGCTCATCTGAGCGTTTCACCCCGAAATTCGTCTTCAGACTCTTCACGACTTTAGTGAGGATTTTGGCCTTCCTTCTATTTGGTTTGCTATATGGCCCATGCTTTGCGTCATAATCAGACTTGAGTAAGATGTCCACCATCTCCGCCATCTCGGCAAAAGACATATTCGATGCCTTGAATCTCCTCCTTGATCGTGACGTTTCCTCGGTCTCCGGGCTTGTCTCCTCCTCGTTAGTTGCGGAATTATCAGACACCTGCTGTAACTCCGCCATATCTGTCTGCGCGCCGAAAGAGAAGGGGCGGGGAAAAAATGTTAGTTAGAATGTCATGGGCGGGCGACGTGTGCGGAGCGACGTGTTCGTATTTTGACGCATGCGTGGTGTGTATATAGCAAACACACATGTGACTATAGTACGTTCGGTGTGCGGAGAGAGGAGTTCAAGTGACGGACGTGCGAACGAAGGTATGTGATTTTGAGACTGTGCCAAATTGTTGGCCTATACTGTTTTGAGAATGTTGTAGGATATATATGGTGACTACGATGTTAAGGAGGTTAGACTGTTTGCCTCACATTAGTTATATATTATTTATTTAACTTGCAGATACAATATGAATGTCTTTATTAGCGACAAAGAGTTCCTGGCGGAATTTATTGACCGGGTAAGGGAGCTGCCGGCTCTGTGGGAGACGAAAAACCCCATCCACAAAAAAAGAGGGGTGAGAAAAGCAGTGCTGGAGAAGCTGCTCCCATTTGTGCAGACCAAGGTGCCCACAGCCACAGCAAAACAAGTGGACACTAAAATTGGGAGCTTGAGGGCCACCTACAGGACTGAACGCTCTAAGGTCCTGGCTTCTCAGAGGTCAGGAGCAGCAGCAGATGATGTGTATGTCCCGATTTTGTGGTACTACAGCAGGATGTCCTTCCTGGAAGACCACATTGAGGCAAGGCCATCACTCTCCACTCTTCCCCCCAGACTTCCCTGCAGCCAACCTGAGCCTTCTCTGGAGCAAGAGGAGGCAGCCATCCTGGATGATCCTGATTTGGCCATCTTTAGCCAGGTATAGTATTAAATGAAATTGAATTGTGATAAAATTAATGTTTGACAAATATGTCAAGATGAGAAACATACAATATTTTGGGTTCCACAAGTGAAATCAAGATCTCTAGACATTAGTCTGCACTTAATTGGGTGCTAAATAGTCAATCTGATGTAGGTGTAAATTAGAAAAAATGATTTCTGGATTTACATTCTAATTGCTTCAATCATGTTTATAAAGTTTGATGCAAAGATTAAACCAACATATTAAACTATGTCCCTTTTTCATACACAGGATGAAATCAGCCAGGAGGAGGGTCTGGAAACTGTCAGGCAGGAGGAGGAAGGGCCCAGTGGCAGCCCGGAGGAGGCAGGGCCCACTGTGAGCCAGGAGGTGGCAGGGCCCAGTGGCAGCCTGGAGGTGGCAGGGCAAAGGAGAAGCACCAGATCCCAGGTGCCTCCCATCCGGCTTCCCAAAAGAGGCAGGAGGGACAGGACCACCAGTGAGGCAGCAATGGCCCTTATTAAAGAGGCCCATGCCACCCTCAAAGAGCCCACATCCCCTGAAGAGGCCATTGCCGGCCTAGTGGAGGCAAAGTTCAAGGTGATGAGCATGGAGCAACGCCTCCTATGCGAGCCCCTGCTCATCAACTTGCTCAACAAGGGGGTGATGGAAAAAATTACCCCCAATACAGCTATTTGTGAGGTGGCACAACTGTCCCAACCTCAACCTCCTCCTCCACCTCCACATTCTTCTTCTGCCCCACCCCCTTCTCCTCCACCTCCACCTTGTTCTTCCGCCCCACCCCCTTCTCCTCCACCTCCACCTTGTTCTTCTGCACCACCCCCTTCTCCTCCACCTCCTCCTCCTCCTGACAGGAGTACCCCTCCAGTGGCCCAGCCTCCAGCCAAACGAAGAAGGAAGGCTGCAGGGAAGGCTTCAGGAAAGGTTGCAGGGAAGGTTGCCAGGAAGACGAGGAAGTGATGGCCTTGCTTCATTGTGGTCGGACAGAAGGCAGCCTGTTGTAGTACCACACACTTGGGACATATATATCACCTGCTGCTGTTCCTGACCTCTGGGAGGCCAGCATCAGATTGTGTTCAGAAATGTTGGCCTTCTCAAGCTCACAATTTTAGTGTCCACACAGGGTTGCTGTGTGCTCTGGGGTCCCTGGGATGCACAAATGGCAGCAGCTTCTCCAGCGCTGCCTTCTCTTTATTTTAGTTCAAACATGAATAAATGTTATTTTTCTTTAAGTTCATACTTGACTATGTGTATTTGTAAAAATTTAAAATTTAGCTTTGGAGTAAGCAGATACATTTGACTGACAAAAAAAGGGACAGATAACAACCCCCCAAAAAAATAACTCAATCGTATTTCCCAAAAAAGTGTGTAAAATTTCAATAATATATATTAAAAGATTCAATGGGAGATCACTATCAAAACATTGCGAAATTACAATTAACATCAATTAGAAAAATATCTAATTTTTAAATATTCCTAAAAACTTGCACGATATAATACACATAAATCTTCTTAAGAGCAGCATGAAAAAGGTTAAAAAAAGATAGTCATAACTCTGTGTGAATATCAGCAGCAAAAGAAGTTAATTCGTTTGGATTAATGTAACATTCTAACGAAGATTTCAATGCACAACATTTAAACGATGCAAAAATTTGGAGCGTGACGAATGTGCTATCTCCATTACGAAGGCTTGTTTTACCAGAAGATGCGCTCCCGTCTCATAGTTGCTTCTGAGCATGCGCGCTTTTGGAAGAGTCGTAAAAGCATACACACGAACCATTTTCTCGTCACAAAACAGGCCAACGAGAAACACGACGAGGAAATCTGGAATCCTGACGAGAAAATAGAGAGCAGGTTCTCTATTTTCTCGTCGAGATTCACGGCAATTTTCTCGTTGTAAAACCATACACACGAACGGTTTTCTCGACAAAAAAGCTCACGCGGCACTTTTCTTGCTGGTTTTGGACGAGAAACTCGGTCGTGTGTACGAGGCTTTTGATTGTAGAAATTGTCAAACATTAACAGGAAGTTGGCAGTTGGCCACCTGGCGTTAGGAGCTCATGCACATATTTTATGCCACCAAGTAAAGGCAAAGGTATTAACAAAGGCTGGGAGGGACATTGAGTTATAAAGAATACCTGAGAGAGGAAGATCAACTGGCAAGAATGCTTAACAGTGCCCCATTGTTTGAGAGAGAGTTGTAAAGTTGTGTTCTTGGTTGATGCTGAGGGGTCCAGCTATGGGCACGACTCTGAAAAAGCAGAGCAATTTAAGAAGATATGACATTTTGATAACGCATTTCCAGCCAATCCAGGACAGCAGGTAGGAGCACCAGGTGGATAGCAGTTCTGAAAGTTTATGAAAACGGGATGGATAGTTAGCATTGTACATCGAGGCAAGGAAAGGAGAAATATGAATTTCTAGATAAGGTAACGTTGGGGGCCAAGTGAAATGGTAATTCTCTCGAACCTGAGAACAGGATTGGGAGTTCAACATTATATTCATGGCCTTAGATTTTCCTTCATTAACTGTCAGTCCTGAAGTTTTAGCAAAGTCTTTCCAGGTGTTTAAGAGGTTCGGCAAGAAAATGTGTAGAGATGAAATGTTCAGAAGGATATTGTCTGCAAAAAGCATTATTTTAAGATGGGTAGCTGAGAAATCGAGGCCACAGATGGACAGATTCACAAGGATAGTGGCTGTGAGTGGTTCTAAAACCAAAATAAAGAGGATAGGAGACAGGGAACAATACTTTCTTGTTACCGAATGGATAAGGGAAGGGTTCAGAAGAATTTTATTTAGCTGACTGGCTTAGCATATACAGCATTCAAGCAAGGAATTCCTTCCCAAAACCAAATCTATGGAACAAATATAGCAGCGTATCAAATGCTTTGCCAGCAAAAGGGAGAGAAGACTTGTTTTAAGAGATTTGGATTTGGCTAGATGTACAAGTTAACGTATGTGGCATATATTGTCACCTGCTTGTAGTGTGGGAACGAAAACCACTTGATCGTTATGTATGAGTTCCCCCCAAAAAAATGTTGATTCTGTTGGCCAATGTTTTAGCTAGGAGTTTGGTGTCCATGTTGAGGAGGGATATAGGGCAATAATTGGACCAGATCTGTGAATCAGGATTTGGTATGGATAACGTAACGATAAAGGCTTTTAATGCTTCTACGCATTTGCGTACATGGTTAAAAGAAAACAATAAATGTGGATTTAAAAATTCAGAAATGTATCTGTAGAAGAGTGAGCTGTAGCCATCAGGGCCTACCATCTTGTTGGTCTTCAGGCTTGCTTACATTTACTTCAGTTTAAAGCACCTACTTTAATGTTTTTTTGATGCTTCTGTGATTCTTCAGTGATGCGTTTTTGAAGCTTTAATGAAGCCTGGCAAATGCCCTTTGTGTTGATTTTCTATTTGTTTTTAAAGTGGTCCAGTAGAACCCCAGCTCATTAGTACCCCCGTTCAGCAGATACACAGTTCATTAGTACCCCTGTTCAGAAGGTTCCCAGCTTATTAGTACTCTCATTTAGCAGATCCCCAGTTTATTAATACTGTCGTTCAACAGATCCCTTGCTCAGTAGTAACCCCTAGCTGATCCCCTACTCAGTTGTACCCCCCAGTCCTGCTTATTCTCTGGTTTGCTGATCCTCCTCTCTCTCTGGTCCCCACTCACTTCCTGCTAGTTGCTCATCATGTGTGACATCTGCTGGTTTCTCCTGCTCTGGTCCCCCAACTTTGCTGATCCTCTGAACTCAGTCCCCTCTCTCTGGTTCCCACTCACCTTCTGTTATAGCATTCCCATGTTGCATACATGCTGTCTGCTAGTTGCTCTGTTTCACTGCAGACTCTCCTTCCTGCTGCTCGACGATACTTCAGTGAGGCTTCCATGATGTTTTAATAATGCTTTTTTCAAGCTTTAATAAAGCTTGGCAAGTGGTCTGTGTGTGTTGATTTTTTGTTTGTTTTAAATTAGCCCAGAAAAACCCCATCTCAGCAGTACCCCCACTCAGCAGATGTCCATCTTTTAAGTACCCCTGTTTTGCACATCCCCAACTCATTGGTACCCTCATTCAGCAGATTCCGAGCTCATTGGTACCCTTGTTCAGCAGATCCCCAGCTTATTAGTACCCTTGTTTAGCAGTAGTACTCCCAGCTTTGCTGATGCCCCACTCAATGGTATACGCAGCTTTGCTGATCACCCGCCTCAGTAATAACCTCCAGCTCTGCATATTTCCCACTCAGTAGTAACCCCCAGTTCTGCCGATCCTCTGGTTTGCTTATCCTCCCCTCTCTCTCCGGTCACCTAGCTCTGTTGATCCTTTGCCACTCAGACCTCTCTCTCCAGTCCCCACTCACCTTTCCCTATAGCGTTCCCATGTTGCACACCATGTGTCCTGTCTGCTAGTTGCCCAGGTCCAGGCCCCGCTCACCTTCCTGCTGCTCTTCACTGCACACCAGATATGACGTTTTCACCAGACACTTCCAGAATATATGTAAATGAACCGGAAGTGAATGTTGATAACATCTTTCCAGTTCAGTTGTTGGTTTCCCAGTGCATCCTGGGATATCACATACCTGCACTACCTCCAAAACAAAGTGAAGCTAAAGCTGAATAAAAGCCTCTTAAAAGCTGCAGATACTGCTAGCAAGCTTTGTCATTGACTTCTATGGAGGCTTTGGCGATGCTTTGAAGCACCAAGAAAGCGACATGGGATATATTTTGTGAAGCAAAGCAAACGCAACGTGTACACAGAATTGTAAGCTTACCATTTTATTTTGTGACAGGTGCTTTGATTGGCATTCAGTGCACTTTAAAAAATCATGTCCAATGCCACATTTTAGAAGCAAGTGTAAATGAGCCCTTAGGGACTTAATTGCATTAGTAATTTCTTGGTCTATTATTTCTGAGTTAAGCGTATTTTTATATTGGATAGGGAAGGATGACAATTGAAAGCATTGGAAAAATTGTTTTGCTTCATCCACGGAGAAGGAGGATGGGGCAGCTTATAAGTGAGATAAGTGTTATTGAAACTCAATAAGTATATCGACCAGATTACTAGTGAGTCTGTTATAAGAGGTATGAAAAGTTATGGGGCGTGGTTTGTGCTCACAACATCTCAGGCATTTAAGAAGCAATGTATTGGATTTTTTTACTTTTTGCATAGAATCTTTGCTTTGTCTCTCAGCAGCGTCAGATAAGCATAAGTTCAAGTCTGTTCTGATCATGTCTAAGGCAGGCCATGCATTATGCATTTTTCTTTCTTTCAACCATGGGTTGAAGGAAAGAAAACTGCTTGATTCCCCCTACAACACAATCAGTCCTGCAGTCCTGTGTTCTGCTGGCAATAAGCATGGGGAGCCTTCCCCACTGGCAGAATACAATGATCACTGCCTGTGGCTATAGCCAAAAAAAAAAACAGACGGACTAGTTGTACTAAAGTTGATTGATGAATCAACTTTAGTACAACCAGCTTGCCGGTTGGGTCACGTCTATTACGTTAGTACATATAACATTCCCATCCCTCCCAGACTGACAATTCTGCTGTCCAAATGTGCCCCCTGTGCTCCTTCATCCAGAGTAGGGGCACTCTAATACAGGAGGTGTGTTACTGGCAGAACATAATTGAAGTCTATGGTAAAGCGCAGCTAACCTGCATCAAAACAGTTCTTCACCCACGGTACAGGAAAACCACACCATATCAGTGTAAAAGTGCCTTTAGTCAAATTCATCTGAGCTTGTTCTGTAATGTTGAAGATGTTTTATAGCTTATCCAAGCCACTTCCTTAGTGGCTAGTATATGCTACGACTCTTAGCAGTGGTTTGAAAGAGGCCATCTATGTCAAAACTAGAACAACCATCATTGAAAAAGGGTGGAGGTCTTCAATACTATTAGTCCTCTACATATTCTACAGTTTTAACATATCTACCCTAGCATTTTGATAACAATTCACACCTTCAGCCATGCAAATCAAAGCACTAACACCTATGGCACCTTCCTGACACCAAGGATAGGTTTCTGTAACTTGAACAAAGTGGTTCCACAATCTTCACACCTCCCATTTTGCTCATGGACATTCAACATCTGCCTATTGTAATTGGTTTAGGTGTCTGTGCTACCTGTGTATATATAAATGCTGGGGTATGTTCTGGACACTAGCTAAAAGAAGCTATGAAACGTCTTGAACATTACAGTATAAGTTCACTTACAGTGCCTTGAAAAAGTATTCACACCCCTTGGAATTTTCCACATTTTGTCATGTTACAGCCAAAAACATAAATGTCTTTTATTGGGATGTTATGTGGTAGACCAACACAAAGTGGAACATAATTGTGAAGTGGAAGGAAAATGATAAATGGTTTTCCAATTTTTTTACAAATAAATATCTGAAAAGTGTGGCGTGCATTTGTATTCAGCCCCCCCGGAGTCAATACTTTGTAGAACCCCCTTTCGCTGCAATTACAGCTGCAAGTATTTTTGGGTATGTCTCTACCAGCTTTGCACATCTAGAGAGTGAAATATTATCCCATTCTTCTTTGCAAAATAACTCAAGCTCTGTCAGATTGGATGGAGAGCGTCTGTGAACAGCAAATATGAAGTCTTGCCACAGATTCTCATTTGAATTTAGGCCTGGACTTTGACTGGTGATGAAGTCACGTGACACGTGACGATACGCGTAGGGATTGGAGCTTTGCTGACAGACCAGGACCCGAGCAGGTAGACGAGCGAGGCGCTCGTAGGATATCCTGCAATTTCTGTCCTACACCTCATGTGAGTGTTAGGTTTATTGTTTTTTTAATAAAATTCTTCCGGTACGGGATTATGCTATGTCTGCCATATCTTTTCTTTATTGAACATGATGCCCATCTGAGACACCACTGTACGGAGATCTACACGGAGCCATAAACAATCCAGTGCTCGTGGAGACGCTCCCACAACATTTATCTGTTAAGTGAGTACTTCTTTGGCGCATGTGTTTATCTCTGGACATTGGCGGTACTACACCATGATCCACAATTTTTCGGGTTTTACATATGATATTTGGGAGGATTGCAGCAACAGGAAGGAGACTGGCATCATTCAAATTTCTGCTCATTCGCTCTGAATAACCCTGTGCCTTGGTTGTGTTAAGCTTGATTAGCAACAAGGTAAGCTGCTCACAGGCACAGAGGTGGAGCACTAAAGATTTATCAAGCTTCCAAGCACTTGAACCAATGTGTGTTTCATTTTTTCATTTTTGGTGACGGGACTCACTTTTATATACACTTTTGGATTGCACAGTTTGATTGGACCTATTTGGACCTTTATTAACATTCTTTTTGCTACTGTACATATTCATATTAGTTTACCTGTTTGATTTTGATCACGATTGGTTTTTTCCAGATACATGCGGTGCATGATCACGTTGATCACATTTGAGTGTAATTAATTTGTTTATTCTTCACTATAAGGTCATAATTTTGTCTAGGTTTAGTGTGTTATCAGTCACACTGTTCCCAGTTTTCGCACTTTCTCTTTATTCTAACACAGCGCTAACACCATCACTGTTATAAATTATGAAGTCTTGCCACAGATTCTCATTTGGATTTAGGCCTGGACTTTGACTGGGCATTCTAACACATGAATATGCTTTGATCTAAACCATTCCATTGTAGATCTGGCTGTATGTTTAGGGTCGTTGTTCTGCTGGAAGGTGAACCTCCGCCCCACTCTCAAGTCTTTTGCAGACTCTAACAGGTTTTCTTCTAAGATTGCCCTGTATTTGGCTCCGTCCATCTTCCCATCAACTCTGACCAGCTTCCCTGTCCCTGCAGAAGAAAAGCATCCCCACAACATGATGCTGCCATCACCATGTTTCACAGTGGGGATGGTGTGTTCAGGGTGATGTGCAGTGTTAGATTTCCGCCACAGGTAACTTTTGGTCTCATCTGACCAGAGCAACCTTCATCCACATGTTTGCTGTGTCCCCATATGGCTTCTCGCAAACTGCAAACAGGACTTCTTTTGGGTTTCTTTCAATAATGACTTTCTTCTTGCCACTCTTCCATAAAGGCCAGATTTGTGGAGTGCACAACTAATAGTTGTCCTGTGGACAGATTATCCCACCTGAGCTGTGGATCTTTGCAGCTCCTTCAGAGTTGCCATGGGCCTCTTGGCTGCTTCTCTGATTAATGTTTTCCTTGCCGGTTTGTCAGTTTAGGTGGATGGCCACGTCTTGGTAGGTTTGCAGTTGTGCCATACTCTTTCCATTTTCAGATGATGGATTGAACAGTGCTTTGTGAAATGTTCAAAGCTTGGGATATTTTTTTACAACCTAACCCTGCTTTAAACCTCTCCAAAACTTTATCCCTGACTTGTGTGGTGTGTTCCTTGGCCTACATGATTCTATTTGTTCACTAAGGTTCTCTAACAAACCTCGGAGGGCTTCACAGAACAGATGTATTTATACTGAGATTAAATTACACACAGGTGGACTCTTTTTACTAATTAGGTGACTTCTGAAGGTAATTGGTTCCACTAGACCAAGGGTGTCAAACTCAATTTCATCGTGGGCCACATCAGCATTATGATTGCCCTCAAAAGGGCCAGTTGTATCTGTAAGATTAGATGTCCAGCACACACCCCCCCCCTTAACATTAGATGTCAAGAGCCACCCCACCATCAGAAGTTGAGTCCCCCACTCTCCCTTACATCACAGTGCACCCCCCTTACTTTATGCTGCTTGCTGGATGCATTGCTTGAAAGCAGAAAGTAAGGGTCTGGAAGAGGACCAGAGGAGGGTTGAGCTCTCCGGCAGCTGCAGGAGAGGTGCAAGGGCCACATAAAATGGCCTGGAGGGCCGGATTCGGCCCGTGGGCCTTGTGTTTGACACCTGTGCACTAGACTTTAGTTAGGGGTATCAGAGTGAAGGGGGCTGAATACAAATGCACGCCACACTTTTCAGATATTTATTTGTAAAAAAAAATTTGAAAACCATTTATAATTTTCCTTCCACTTCACAATTATGTGCCAATTTGTGTTGGTCTATCACATAAGATCCCAATTATTTGCGCTTTTGGTTGTAACATGGCAACATTTGGAAATTTTCAAGAGGTATGAATACTTTTTCAAGGCACTGTAAATGTGACTAACTACTACTGGATGTATTTCTGCATATGTAAACGTTTTTCATACAGAAATGTTTAGCATTCTGTGCCTCATATATAAAGAATAAAAAATTGTAAAAGCATTAATAAATACTGGTGTGTAGACAGATCTACTTCATCATTCTCTGCTCTGACTGCCCTAAAGTAATGAAAGGTGAAATCTGGTCATAATGGATGTATTGTAGGCATGATTGTTCTTTTCAATTCCTAATCACAGTATGTGTAAAGACTGTTTTGGATAGAGTAGATAAGTGATGAAAACCCTTGGCTATTTTGTTACCCCTTTGCTCTTGGAGAGATTTTCCTTCATGTACTGTACTATTCCAAATAAATATGCTATAAAAAGTGAAGGGAAGTCCTTCCTTGGACAGCTGTCACCAAAACAAGTGGCACCATTGGAAAGTTTCCTATCATTTTCCCATTATTGTGATAAGGCCTCATGCCCACTGACGTTTTTACAGCTGCGTTTTTTAGAGCTTAAAAACGCCTGTCCATGTTATTGTAAATAATAATAAAAAAAAAAAAAAAAACGTCGGAGCTAAAAACGTTTTTTGACGCTCTCGCTTTTTCCTGCCTAATTCTGACGCTGAGGAACGCACTGGTCCTGGTTTTTTTTTACAGCTTAAAAACGTCTATGCTATTTGCAGCTCAAAAACGTCTAGGTGGGCATGAAGCTATAGACTAACATGGACAGGCGTTTTTAAGCTGTAAAAAACGCTCAAAAACGCGGCTGTAAAAAACGTCCGTGGGCATGAGGCCTAACTGTCAAATTTTGGATTTACCTTCACTTAGGCCTCGTACACACGACCGAGAATCTCGTCAGGGAAAAACCCGTTGTTTTTCCCTGACGAGATTCTTGACAAGAATCTTGTCCTGGCCGAGTGTACACACGTACACGAACAGCCGTTCTTTTGAATGGCACGAACGCGGTGACGTCATCGACTACGACGAGCGTGCGCTCGTCACATTCTATGCCGTCGCCGCCATCTTGCTACACTTTACCTATGCCTAGAAAGCTACCGCGCATGCGTCAAAGTCATTTTGAGCATGCGCGGGTTTCCACGGCGACAGGTAAGTGTACACACGCTCGGGTTTCTCGTCGGGAAACAGGCCGACGAGTATCCCGACGAGAAAATAGAGAGCAGGTTCTCTATTTTTCTCGTTGAGATTCTGGCCAGTTTTCTTGACGAGAAACCTGAAAGCCTCGTACACACACACGGTTTTCTCTGCAAGAAAGCTCTACCAGCAGTTTTCTTGTCGTTTCTTGACGAGAAAACCGGCTGTGTGTACGAGGCTTTACTGTCACCAGTGAAAATGCAGGTTGTGATGCTCCCCAGCAGGGACACAGCAGTAAAAGCCACAAAATTGTCTCTAACCCTTCATAACCTATTAAAAAAAAAAAATTGCCTTTAGCCCAGGTTCACACTGGGGATGCGGGAGTGAAGCCTGCGAGTTCAGCTGAACTCGCACGATTTCACTCCCGCTGGCAGTCCCGATTTTAGCCACGATTTCAAAGACATCTGAAACAGATGTCAATGTAAATCGCGGCTGAAATCGCAAAAAGTAGTACAGAAACTACTTTTTGTAATCGGTGCAGCGCCGCAGATGCCGCGTCACACCGATTAGGACGGTGCCATTGCCCGCAATTTACGGCAAATTTTGCCGATTTGACATGTCAAATCGCATGTCAAATCGCACCAGTGTGAACCAGGGCTTAGATATACTTCCACTGATCCTGTTGAACTTTAACATTTAGGGCCATTGCTTTTGGCCCATGTTTACATTTTGACTTTTTTTACTTTTTTGACTCTTGAAACAAATCCGCCCTGAGTTTGATTTAAAATTGCAGAGTTTATTCAGAAGTTATTTCAAGTTATTCTAAAGTCTGCAAAAGTGTTTTGATGTTTTATCAGGGGATAATGAAATTTTTACGTTTTCTTTTAGTGAGATAAAAGACTTTTCTATTGCAGGTCATTTGCTTATGCTGAAAAATAACAGTTTCCTTCGGAACACTTATTGAAAATGCAGAGAAAGCCCTGTCTGGATATGAGTGAACATAATTCCTTTCAGTAAGCGCAGTTAAAGTCCCTTGTTTAGACAGCGTACAGAGAAAGTGGCAAGTCTATAACTGAATGTATTCATTTCTTTTTAGGCTCATTTCATATTCTCCAAATCCCAGCTCGGCTCTGCCCCTCCTCGTATCTCAGATCTTATCTTTCACTAGTCCCTGTAAAGCTGTTAAACACTATCCTCAATCTGCCTACTGCACTTGCAGTGTGCATCCTACTACAGCCCGCTGAGGATTTAAAATTCATTGTGGAGTGTGATGTGAAGTTCTAGACATCAGTTTTAAGATGATGTCTAATTCTGTTTAAATGCTGAACAACATGCAGAATTTAAAGGGAACCAACCGACATTGTCTGTGTGGCTTCAGGCTCTGTTCGCATTCAGACTTTTTTTCATGGCCTAGAGGCTGCAGGCAGTGTTCCTGCAGATGAAAGATGATATGAATTTATTGCTATGTGATGGAATATATACAATTGTGATACACGCCAAAGTGGCGGCTATTGAACAAATCCAAATTACTAAATTTCGTAAATTATGGCAACCTTGGATAGAACATGTCTTACCAACAACATTTATTGACTCTGTTTTAATGCCATGGTAGATGATTTGAAGTTATACTGATCATACAGGTCTGACTGTGATTTTTGGATCAACCCGGTGGACCCCTCACCACTACTTCTTTACTCTTTACTCTTCACTTTTCGTTTTCTTTTTCTACTCTGTCTCTCCTTATACCTTTATGATTTTGAAGTTCAAAAGGTTACAAATGTAGTATCAGTTTGAAAGACAATCCATTAACCCAAGTTTGCTCAGGAAATTTTTATTCAGTTATTCATAGTTATTAGAATCATTTACTGTTTGGATATCTACATCTCCTTTGGTTTAAAACATAATTGTTAATTAATTGCCTTAAATTTTCACACCTCCTTATATCCTGATCGACGCTATATTTGTAACCACTTATGAATATTATTGAATAATTCTGAATTGTACAATGTACAGTACTTAATTTACTGTATTTAATTTACTATACTTAATAAAATATTTTTGACAAGGAATATATACAATTAATGCAGTATACACTAAAGCCCAATTAAACCTTAAGTTTGTTTCCTTTCTAAAGCAGCCACTACCTGGGCAAAAAAAAAAAAAGAAGCTGTGTCTTGCCAACATGCTGTATAGAATAGTCATTGCTCTGTGTGTGTAAGCAGTAATCTCTCTGTAGTGGTCCCACATTCCTCCTGCTGAGAGGCCAGAGATCTCCAATCAGCAAAAAGTAAGAGCTTTGCTGATTGCAGAGCTATAGGTCTGATTCAGTTAAGCCCTGTACACACGATCGGATTTCCTATGGATTCTAATCCGATGGATTTTTCCATGAAGCTGACTTCCATCAGTCTTGCCTACACACCATCAGTCAAATATCCGACCGTCCCAAACGCCGTGACGTAAAACACTCCGATGAGCCTAGAAAAATTAAGTTCAATGCTTCTGAGCATGTGTCGACTTGATTCTGAGCATGCGTGGGTTTTTTCTCCGATGGAGTTCCACACAGACAATCGGATTTTGCTATCGTTTTTTTTCCCATCGGATAAATTTAAAACATGTTCTATTTTTTCACACCGATGGAAAAAAGACCGATGGGGCCCATACACGATCAGTTCGTCCGATGAAAACAGTTCATCGGACCGTGTGTACACGGCTTAAGCGGTATGTAAGATGTCTTCAGATGGATGGCTGCTTCCACACATAGCAGAAGTTCCACTGTGTACCATGCTGGCAGGGGACAGGCTTTTCCACTCTGGATGTAACTGCTTAAGGCAGCGGAATCTATTTGATTTAAATGCCAGTGTCTTTTATCCATTTTTTTCTATTTTCTATTTTTTTGCATGTGCCTATACTCATGTTTAGGATAGCAGTGATACATATGAGTACGATAGAACAGAGCTATGAGATTGCAGGCCACACCCGCCCAGACCAAAACTTCCCCAGATACAACTACTTAAATAAACACCTGAAACATTTTATTTGGCAAAAACTTGGCCGCGACACCTTTATTGGTTTTTCACAAATAATTTTCCATAAATCTTTATTACCAATCAAAACTTCATAAATATTCAAATAACATTTCTACCTGCTCAGTTATTAGAACTCGAGCAGTAGCACAACTTCAAATATAAATAACAGTCCCCCCTGGATCCAGGGTGACCCACCACATAAAAGTGATCGCGACTGGGGCGGGAGGGAGGGAGCTCAAATCTTCTTTGCTGTCCGCCGGAAAGAGGAAGAAACCTGCACCTGCTGGCCCTTTTATAGCCAATCCCTATAATTCCAGAAAATTCCCTGAACCCCCATTGGCTCTTCCTGACTAGCTGTAATCTAGCCCCTTAAAGGGGCAGGCTCCTGACTAAACTAAACTACTGCTGCCAATCTAACCTAATTTTTTATTAATTTGGGCTAGGGAGGCCGCAATCTCAGGAAAGTGGCCCCATAATGTGACCCCTTTATTCATTCTTGTCTTATGGGAGGCTGTACACTGCACCTAGGCTGTCTGGGCAGAGGACAGATGCCAACATTTACATTGAACAGACTGACCCACCCAAGAACGCTTATGCCAGGTACACACACCGTTCAATCCAGTGGCCTGAATGAACAAGAACTGACAGATCGCTGTACTAAGACAAGCAATGTTAGTACATTGATCTCCACGCTGAGCTATTGTGCTCTGGCATGGGCGGGGGATGTACAGTATTTAGCTAATTTAAATTGAAGGTTCAGTTGGGCTTTTAACTGGCCCAACTCTACTGCTAGCTTCAGCTTACAATATATGAATGATCAGGGTCAAACAAATAGCATGGTTGTGGGAGGGCCAGTTAAGAGATATTTGACAGATGCTTATTGCATTGAACAGTTTGAATTGCATACCAAACAGGGTGATTTGTCTAGTAGAATTTTTTCATTTTAACCTCTTAGGGCCGGCACCTCCCGGTCCTTTAAGAGGTTTATGATGCCAGGAGGCGGGGCGCAGCTTAAGATCACGTGACCGCCGTGATGGACCGTGCTCGTTGCAATCGGGAGCTTTCGGTTTAGGGGATGGCAACTGTGCCATCCCCTAACTACGCACGCTTTTTAGCACAGGTGTATACCATGAATTTGGGCAATGCTATAGTTTGCTTTAGTGTATTTACATTTCTTAAAGAGGAGGTAAAGGCTTCCTCTTTAATTGTACCTACAGGTAAGTCTATAACAAGGCTTACCTGTAGGTACTGTAAATATCTCCTAAACTTGCAACGCTGCTGCCAACGTCATTGGCGCATGCGCACTGATGGAACGGCCCCGCTCAAGCCGTTTAATCAGGGCCCATGCCGTGACCAGCGCGTATGCGCGGGGGTGATGTAATCGCGGCTCTGGCCAATCACAGAGCCAGAGCCCGCGAACCCGGAAGTAACTCTGGGAAACATGTTGCCGTGTGAGCGGTGTGCCGGCACCGATCCAGGGCATAGTTCTAAGGTAAGTATTTCATAATGAGCTAGTGTGCGATGCATACTAGCTCATTATGCCTTTGTCTTGCAGGTTTTTTGGGGGGGGGGATTTTTTTTTTGAGGTTTACAACCTCTTAAAACATTTTTTAATAAGCTTTGAAACAAGCCCTACCTCTGTAGCTGTAGGCATTGTGGAGCATCCTCAAAGTTCTCAGCAGAAGCATTGAAGCCTTTTCTCTCAGCAGCTTCAGCTCACTCTACTTCACCCCCCCCCCCCCCCTCCACAAATTCAGTGATTTTGCTGTAAATTGCTCTACCTGTAGTTGAACAGTTCAGTGAGTGATTATTTTAAAGGGTAAGTTCACCATTTCAGGCAGAATTTCACTTTTCTAATGTCTTTTCTGCCCTAGCCATCCCAATGTGCTGATCTCTCACTTACCTAGTCCATGGCAGCCTTCAATCTGCAACTCTCTGTTCAAAATTAAAAAAAAGGCATTCCGGAGGAGGACTTGGAATATGTCCTAAATGAGGCAGAATGGTTAAAAATTTGGTCCACAATTAAATCCCCCCCCCCCCACCTAATGTAATAGCTATGCAAACCAACTATAAAGTACTAATTAGATGGTACTTAGTACCAGCCAAAATTGCTAAATTTACCCCTGACTATCCTGGTCATTGTTTCCGCAGCTGCACAGAAGAAGGTACATACAAACACATTTGGTGGTCCTGTCCGACAGTACAAACATTTTGGAAAGAAATATATACATATGCCTCCTCCAAAATGTTTAACGTAACCCTCCAACCCAATCCTACTGTGACATTACTTAATCTCAAACAGCAGCAAAACAAACTGTGGTGAGAGCTTGGAGAGCTCCCTCTTTGGCGTTGGCCGAGACAAAACAAAGAATGAACAACGTTATGATACACGCCAAAATGGCGGCTATTGAACAAAACCAAATTCCTAAATTCCGTAAATTATGGCAACCTTGGATAGAACATTTCTTACCGACAACGTTTAATTACTCTGTTTTAATGCCATGGTAGATGACTTGAATGAAGTTATACTGATCATGCAGGTCTGACTGTGACTACTGGATCGACCCGGTGGACCCCTCCTCACTACTTCTTCTTTATTCTCTACTCTTCACTTTTCTTTTCTACTCTGTCTCTCCTTATACCTTATGATTTTGAAGTTCCATAGGTTACGAATATAGTACCAGTTTTGAAAGACAATCCATTAACCCAAGTTTGCTCAGGAAATCTTTATTCAGTTATTCATAGCTATTAGAATAATTTTTCTATTTGGATTTCTACATCTCCTTATGTTGAACACATAATTGTTAATTAATTGCTTTAACTTTTCACACTTCCTTATATCCTAATCAACACTATATTTGTAACCCCATATGAATATTATATAATAATAATTCTGAATTGTATAATGTACAGTACAGTATTGTATTTAACTTAATGTACTTAATAAAATATTTTTGACAAGGAAAAAAAAGGCATTCTGACTTCCTGTAGCATCATGTGAAAATCCAGGAAACTTCATAGCTCATCATGCACTGCCTTACTGCAACACAGAATAGGGTGTATTTAGCTCTCTGGACCCCACCTCCCTTATTACTATACCACTTCTTTTTAATTCCCACCCACTTCCCTACTTCTTCCTTTAAGGTAGCCATACACTGTACAATCTACCATCAACATGTAGTGCAAAGGCCTGTCTGCATTTATACAACTTGAATAGATTGTTCAGGTTCCTCCTATTCCATCGTTTTGGTAAACCTAAGTGAAACTGTAACGAGATTGTAGAGTCAGATTCCATAGTATGTGGCCAGCTTTATACAAGTGTATAGGAGAGAGTGGGCAGGGACATTCAGCTTTAATTGGTCTTGAGTAAACACACACTTTCACTTTCAAGGCCCCATTCACAACTAGAATAGGGGAAACACACGTTTTTTGGGGCACATTTTTACCGTAACATGCATAGGGCAGCCCATTGATTTAAATGGGCTGCCCTACGTAAGATAAATGCGGTAAAGTAGCTCATGGGGCAGATTGGTATGTTGCAGATTGCATGTTTTTTACCACACATTTTGCTGCATTTATCACACATTTTTTAACGTGACAAAATGCCTGTTTGCTTTCGGGTTGGGGTGCTATTAACACTTAAAGTGGTTGTAAAGGTAGAAGGTTTTTTATCTTAATGCATTCTATATACAGGTTTTCTTGTGCATCATCTTTAGAAGAGGCTTCCTTCTGGGACGACAGCCATGCAAACCAATTTGATGCAGTGTGCGGCGTATGGTCTTAACACTGGCAGGCTTACACCCCACCCCTTCTACCTCTGCAGCAATGCTGGCAGCACTCATACGTCTATTTCCCAAAGACAACCTCTTGATATGACGCTGAGCACGGGCACTTAACTTCTTTAGTCGTCCATGGCGAGGCCTGTTCTGAGTGGAACATGTCTTCTGTTAAACTGATATATGGTCTTGGTCACCGTGCTGCAGCTCAGTTTCAGGGTCTTGGCAATCTTCTTATAGCCTATGCCATCTTTATGTAGAGCAACAATTCATTTTTGCAGATCCTTAGAGAGTTCTTCACCATTAAGGATGAGCTCCGGCGTGTTCGCAAAGCCCACGTGCAGAGCCTGCCAGGAAGTCGGCACTGCGCTGCGCTAATCACAGGCAGTGAGACATTGTCCCGATGCGCGGCTGCAGAGATCGGGAAATGTCTCACTGCCTGTGATTAGGGCAGCGCAGTGCCGAATTCCTGGCATGCTCTCCACGTGGGCTTTGCGAACACGCCGGAGCTCATCCTTATTACCATGAGGTGCCATGTTGAACTTCCAGTGACCAGTATGAGAGAGTGAGAGTGAGTGATAACACCAAATTTAACACACCTGCTCCCCATTCACACCTGTCTGAGACCTTGTAACACTAACGATTCACATGACACCGGGGAGGGAAAATGTCTAATGTCACTTAGAGGTGTACTCATATTTGTTGTCAGTGGTTTAGACATTATTGGCTGTGTGTTGAGTTATTTTGAGGGGACAGCAAATTTACACTGTTATACAAGCTGTACACTCACTACTTTACAGTGTAGCAAAGTGTAATTTCTTCAGTGTTGTCACATGAAAAGAAATAATAAAATATTTTCAAAAATGTGAGGGGTGTATTCACTTTTGTGTGATACTTTTGTGCGATACTGTGTGTGTATATATATATATATATATATATATATATATATATATATATATAATCTGGGGGATCATTAACTAGTGTGGTAGATGTGTTTATTAGTGAGTCAGGTCAATCTGAACTGAAGTTTAAAGGGTATGGCATCCCATTTTTACTAAGTATAAGAAAAGAAAATGTTCACAAACTGTAAATTCTGCCCCAGTAGGGGTTCTTCTCCAGCAATTACAACATAAAAAATATGAAGCCACGTGTGTGTGTGTGTCTATGGATGCACACAGCCTGGCTCGGGAACATGCCTGCACGTGTGCCCCCATAGCATACAGCTTGCTATCAGGGCACACAGAAGAGGAGAAGTGAAGTGCGTGGGCAGGGAACTCCAGAGGAGAAGGTAAGGGTCTGCTCTGTGCAATATCATTGCACAGAGCAGGTAAGTATAAAATGTTTATTGTTTTATTTATTTTTTAAATAGACTTTACAACAGTCCCTTGTGCAGGTTGTATGGCTGAACTTGCATTGGATTTGCACAGAAAAAGGTGCAGGGACCTTTTTCCCCCCACACTGGAATCGGATTGCATGCGATCCGATTCCTGTCCGAATCCTCAGTTCGCACTGCGATCTGTGAACCGATCTAGGGGTGTTATTAACATTGTATTGACACCCGCAGTGGTTCACAGAAGGCAGTGTGTTCCCGCATCGCACAAGTGTGAACCTAGGCTTAAAGTGAGCCTGCAGTCTAAAGACACTGGTTCATTTTAAATTCACACCTTCAATTCACACCTTCCCAGCAGCATGCACTTACCTTTCCTTCTGCAGCTCTGTTCAGCTGCTAGGAGCAGAAAGAAATCAGATGAAAGCTTTGGGTAGCTGGAGTCCTAGCTTACATATGGCTATGGATTCATCGTGAGACGGTGCTCATTGGCCCAGTGCTGTCACATGAATTGAATCATGTTTCTCCATATCAAGAAGTAAAGAGTATTTCCTTCAGCCATCAGGGTTCAACAGAGCAGTGAGGAAGTAAAAGAAAAAGGTATACCCTAGGGAGGGATGGGGGATTATAACAAACCTTTTGCTCTGCCCTGATTGGGTAAAGCACAGGTTTGCTTTAGGGTTGCAAATTGTTGAGAAGTTGTCGGAGGAACGCCAATATAAAGTATCCTGTGTGTAATAACATTCACTGGTTAAATTATGAGAATGTATTTAGCTGATCAGTTTAAGTGAAGAGTGTCATCTCTCAAAATATCTAATTGTTCTATTTTCTAAAAAAAATTTAAATTCTGAAAAATTACTCATTTTCAGGGTAGGGTTTGCTAGGCAGAGAAAACAGTACGACTGTGGATAGTAACCAAAAGTAAAATTATTATGTGAAATTAATACAGTTATGGACTGTGGGATATAAATCACTGGGCAATTATGGTTCAGTATGTGCATAGAGTAGAATAATGAACATTTTAAACCTTGCAGAATGAGAGATGTAGGTCTGGTTTAATCAATGTGCTTTAATTTGTCTAAGTGAAAGTCATTTGGTGTTAATAAAACAAATTATGTGTCTTGAGTGCATGTTGCACCCAATATAACAGTAATATCTATAATCATATCAAAAGTGTCTCTTTAAGTATATTTGTGTGTTCAACAAGATGCTTGGCAGGGAAGGTGTCAGATGACCAAAAAGGCCAAAAACTGTTGAACAATTTATTTGATGCTCCACGCGGTGAAGGAAGCCATTTTGTGGGTTGACATAAAGTATACGTACGTGTAACCTCTAAAATTTCATATAAGGTTTAATTTGCTAACTTTTAAGTGGTCTAAAGCTAAAATGATTTTTTTACCCTAATGCATTCCCTGCATTAAGGCAAAACCTGCTTCTCTTTCGTCCATGGACGGACACAGCTCCTTTATTCTTGACCGTAGGGTTTATATGCCGTCTATCAGGAGAGGACTAGGCAGACATGTTAAACAGTTAAAAACATGTAACAGCAAAGCTGAACAGTACCGCCCAGGGGGCGGTCCCTCTGGTTATAACCCCTCACCCTGCACTCAGCAGCTCAGTTTTTTCTGCCTAGCATAGGAGTAGGACCTGGTTCCCGGTTGGGACCATTGGTCCTGGAAATTTTTGCTTTTTTCTACTTCGCCCCGATTATGGCTCTGCTGAGACAGCGAGGAATCGCTATCGTGGGCTACCTGGACGACCTCCTTCTGAGAGCTGTTTCAGACTCACAATTAGGGGAGGATGTGTCTATAGCCAGTCAGACCCTTCTAGAGTTTGGTTGGGTACTGAACCTCCAGAAGTCGGTGTTGGTGCCGACTCAGCGCCTGGAGTACCTGGGCTTAATTCTGGACTCCTCAGAGGCAAGAGTTTTTCTCCCTTTAGAAAAGTTGCAGACTCTTCAGGCTGTGGTGAAGCTATTGGCATCCCGCAGGTGGTTGTCGCTGCGCTTTTGCATGCGAGTCATGGGCAGGGATGAGCCGAACACCCCCCTGTTCGGTTCGCACCAGAACCTGCGAACAGACAAAATGTTCGTGTGAACTTTAGAACCCTATTAAATACAATGGACTCGAACGTTCGAAATCTAAAGTGTTAATTATAAAGGCTAATATGCAAGTTATTGTCCTAAAAAGTGTTTGGGGACCTGGGTCCTGCCCCAGGGGACATGTATCAATGCAAAAAGAAGTTTTAAAAACAGCCGTTTTTTCGGGAGCAGTGATTTTAATAATGCTTAAAATGAAAAAATAAAAGTGAAATATTCCTTTAAATTTCGTACCGGGGGGGTGTGTATAATATGCATGTGAAGTGGCGCATGTTTCCCGTGCTTAGAACTGTCCCTGCAAAAAATGTCATTTTTGAAAGAAAAAAAGTCATTTAAAACTCACTCGCGGCTATTAATGAATTGTCGGCTCCCGGCAATACATACAAAAGTCATTGATAAAAAATAAAAAAAAAGCGTGGGGGTTCCCCAGAATTCAATTACCAGGCCCTTCAGGTCTGGAATGGATATTAAGGGGAACCCCGCCGCAAATTAAAAAAAAATTGACGTGGGGTTCCCCCAAATATCCATTCCAGGCCCTTCAGATCTGGCATGGATTTTAAGGATGTCCCCATGTTGATTGGGACAAGGGCCTCATCCCCACAACCCTTGCCCGGTGGTTGTGGGGGTCTGCGGGCGGGGGGCTTATCGGAATCTGGAAGACCCCTTTAACAAAGGGGACCCCCAGATCCCGGCCCCCCCTATGTGAATTGGTAAGGGGTACATTGTACCCCTACCATTTCACGAAGAAAGCGTAAAAAATGGTTAAAAAAAACACAAACACCTTGAAAAAGTCCTTTATTTAAAAAAAAAACATTCCAGCGGTGAAATCCAGTGTCCCGCGGCGATCCCGATGTCCAGCGCTGTCCTTCATTGGTTGTGCCTGAGCGGACCTGATGGGGAACTCCCTCTCAGTGTTTTAAATGTATAGACCCGCCCCTTCTAAAGTTCCCCATCAGGTCCGCTCAGCGGACCAGATGCGAAACATGAGAAGCGGCGGGTCTATACATGTATTACCAAAGTGAGAGCAGTTCCCCATCAGGTCCGCCCCCTCGGTATGTCG
The DNA here is from genome assembly GCA_029206835.1 of Rana muscosa. Taxonomy (NCBI): domain Eukaryota; kingdom Metazoa; phylum Chordata; class Amphibia; order Anura; family Ranidae; genus Rana; species Rana muscosa. Next base: position 113,200,311 of record CM055118.1, read on the forward strand.
GACCCGCCTACGTCATTGGCTTGAGCGGGGAACTTCCTTCACTGTGTAATTTAAATTTACATAGTGAAGGAAGTTCCCCGCTCAAGCCAATGACGTAGGCGGGTCCGACATACCGAGGGGGCGGACCTGATGGGGAACTGCTCTCACTTTGGTAATACATGTATAGACCCGCCCCTTCTCATGTTCCGCATCTGGTCCGCTGAGCGGACCTGATGGGGAACTTTAGAAGGGGCGGGTCTATACATTTAAAATACTGAGAGGGAGTTCCCCATCAGGTCCGCTCAGGCACAACCAATGAAGGACAGCGCTGGACATCGGGATCGCAGCGGGACACTGGATTTCACCGCTGGAAAGTTTTTGTTTTTTTTTTAAATAAAGGACTTTTTCAAGGTGTTTGTGTGTTTTTTTTAAAAAAAATGTACGCTTTCTTCGTGAAATGGTAGGGGTACAACGTACCCTTTACCAATTCACATAGGGGGGGCCGGGATCTGGGGGTCCCCTTTGTTAAAGGGATCTTCCAGATTCTGATAAGCCCCCCGCCCGCAGACCCCCACAACCACCGGGCAAGGGTTGTGGGGATGAGGCCCTTGTCCCCATCAACATGGGGACATCCTCCCCATGTTGAGGGCATGTGGCCTGGTACGGTTCAGGAGGGAGGGGGGCTGCTCTCTCATCCCCCCCTTTTCCCCTGCGGCCGGCCAGGTTGCGTGCTCGGATAATGGGTCTGGTATGGATTTTTAGGGGGACTCCGCGCCATTTTTTTTTTAAATTTGGGGTGGAGTTCCCCTTAAAATCCATGCCAGATCTGAAGGGCCTGGAATGGATATTTGGGGGAACCCCACGTCAATTTTTTTTAAAATTTGCGGCGGGGTTAACCTTAATATCCATTCCAGACCTGAAGGGCCTGATAATGGAATTCTGGGGAACCCCCACGCTTTTTTTTTTTTTATCAATGACTTTTGTATGTACAGTATTGCCGGGAGCCGACAATTCATTAATAGCCGCGAGTGAGTTTTAAATGACTTTTTTTCTTTAAAAAATGACTTTTTTTGCAGGGACAGTTCTAAGCACGGGAAACATGCGCCACTTTACATGCATATCATACACACCCCCCAGGTACGAAATTTAAAGGAATATTTCACTTTTATTTTTTCATTTTAAGCATTATTAAAATCACTGCTCCCGAAAAAACGGCCGTTTTTAAAACTTCTTTTTGCATTGATACATGTCCCCTGGGGCAGGACCCGGGTCCCCAAACACTTTTTAGGACAATAACTTGCATATAAGCCTTTATAATTAGCACTTTAGATTTCTCCCATAGATTTTTCGAATTTGCCGCGAACACCCCAATTTGTTCGCTGTTCGGCGAACGGACGAACAGGCAATGTTCGAGTCGAACATCAGTTCGACTCGAACTCGAAGCTCATCCCTAGTCATGGGTCTCATGGTAGCCTCCTTCGGAGCGGTACCTTATGCTCAATTCCACACTCGTGTCTTGCAGAAGGAGATCCTGTCCAAATGGGACAAATCTCTGTTGTCCCTGGTTTGCCAAATCCGGGTGAGCCAACTAGTCAGGGCTTCCCTGGTCTGGTGGCTGAGATCTCTGGCCCTTCATTCCAGAAAGTCGTTCCTTCCCTTTCACTGGACGGTGATCACGACGGACGCCAGCCTGACCGGTTGGGGGGGAGTTTGGGGCATACAGTCGACACAGGGTCGCTGGACGCAGGAAGAATCCTGCCTGCCGATCAATGTGCTGGAACTTCGGGCGATCAGGCAGTGCCTCTCCACATGGTCACAGAGGCTGCAGGGACGTCCAGTCAGGATCCAGTCGGACAACGCCGCGGTGGTGGCGTATGTCAACCATCAAGGAGGAACAAGAAGCTCGGCTGCTGCATTGGAGGTCGCTCACATTCTGCGGTGGGCAGAACGGAGCGTGCCGACTCTATCGGCCGTATACATTCTGGCCGTAGAAAACTGGCAAGCGGATTACCTAAGTCGCCAGTTGCTTGACCAAGGAGAATGGTCGCTACACCTGGATGTGTTTCAACTCCTTTACCTGAGATGGGGCACGCCAGACGTGGATCTCCTGGCTTCTCGACTCAATCGGAAGGTATTGAGGTTTGTGGCCAGGTCCAAAGATCCCTGGGCGGACGTGACAGACGCGTTGGTGGCTCCGTGGGGAGAGTATCGGCTAATTTATGCCTTCCCCCCGCTAAAACTTCTTCCTCGTCTGCTCCGCAGAGTGGAGACCGAGGGGATTTTAGTGATTCTAATTGCCCCAGATTGGCCTCTGCGTCCCTGGTACGCCAACCTAGTACGCCTGGTGGCGGATGTTCCTTGGCGACTGCCGATGCGAGAGGACCTTCTATTGCAAGGTCGTATACTTCATCCTGCTTTACAGTCGCTGACTTTAACGGCATGGCTGTTAAAAGTCAGGTACCATATAGTGAACTTGGTGTTAAGTTATTCACTTTACGGTCAACACAAAGGACAAAGAGATTTCACCTCCAAATACGGAAAGGTTTCTTCACAGTAAGAGCTGTGAAAATGTGGAATAGACTCCCTGCAGAGGTGGTTCTGGCCAGCTCAGTAGATTGCTTTAAGAAGGGCCTGGATTCTTTCTTAACATAATATAACTGGGTACTGACATTTATAGGTAAAGTTGATCCGGGGAATATCCGATTGCCTCTCGGGGGATCAGGAAGCATTTGCTGTAGCAAATTGGATCATGCTCTGCTGAAGTTTTTTGCCTTCCTCTGGATCAACTGTGGGTATAGAATTGGGTATATGGGATTGTACGATATATATATTTTTTTTTTTTATGGTTGAACTGGATGGACCAACCTGACTAACTATGTAACTATGTAACTAAGGGACTGAGGCCTGTCGGATTCAGTAATTTCCACCATGCGGAGGGCACGGAAGATCTATCATCGCACGTGGAAGGCCTACATCTCTATGTGTGAGGAGATGGAGTGGCGTCCACGGATATATTCGGTTTCCAGGATCCTGCTGTTTTTACAGCGTGGAGTAGATCAAAAACTTGCCCTAAGCAGCATTAAGGGGCAGATTTCAGCCTTGGCTGTTTTCTTTCAACGACCCTTGGTGGCTCATTCACTGGTGAGTAAGTTTGTGCAAGGGGTTCGACCACCACTGCGTCCGTAGGATTTGAATCTGGTGCTTTCGGTACTTCAGAAACCTCAGTTTGAGAACATCAGGGAGATTCCCCTTTTGACACTCTCTCAGAAAGTTGCCTTTCTGGTGGCTATTACATCAGTCAGGAGGGTTTCTGAATTGGCGGCCTTGTCTTGCAAGTCTACCTACTTGGTCCTCCATAAGGATAAAGCGGTGCTACGCCCGCAGCCTTCGTTTCTTACGAAGGTTGTTTCGGCTTTTCATCTAAATGAGGACATTGTGCTTCCATCCTTGTGTCCTCGGCCGTCGCATCCCAAAGAGGTTGCGTTGCATTCCTTGGACGTGGTCCAAGCTCTGTGGGTGTATCTGTCTGCTACGGCTCCATTTCGGAGGTCAGACTCACTGTTTGTGTCGGTGACTGGTCCAAAGAAAGGCCTGGTGGTCTCGTTGGCCACCATTTCTCGGTGGATCAGACAGATCGTTATTCAGGCTTATGCCCTAAAAGGGCGGGCGCCTCCCTTTCCTGTCACGGCGCATTCAACCAGGGCAATAGGTGCCTCTTGGGCTCTCCGACATCAAGCGTCTGTCTCCCAGGTGTGTAAGGCGGCGACCTGGTCGTCCGTTCACACTTTCACTAAGTTTTACAAGGTTGATGTGCATGCATCTGCGGATGCTTGCTTCGGCCGCAAAGTTTTGCAGGCGGCCGTTTAAGGTTGCATCTCCTCCGTTGAGGAGCTCTGGTTGTTTTGGGTGGAAGTTTGTTTGCTTGCTGTTCCCACCCCTCGTTTTTTTTACACGCTTGGGGACGTCCCTAAGGTCAAGAATAAACAAGCTGTGTCCGTCCATGGACAAAAGAGAAAATTGTTTTTTTGTACTCACCGTAAAATCCTTTTCTCTGAAGTCCGTGGACGGACACAGCACCCACCCCTCCTTTTTATGTTTGTACTGCTTTTTGACGAACTGAGCTGCTGAGTGCAGGGTGAGGGGTTACAGCCAGAGGGACCGCCCCCTGGGCGGTACTGTTCAGCTTTGCTGTTGTTACATGTTTTTACTGTTTAACATGTCTGCCTAGTCCTCTCCTGATAGACGGCATATAAACCCTAAGGTCAAGAATAAAGGAGCTGTGTCTGTCCATGGACTTCAGAGAAAAGGATTTTACAGTGAATACAAAAATCCTATTTTTACAGCTTTCTGTCCTCCCCCACCTCCCTAAATACTTACCTGATTCCTCAATTGATCCAGGGCTGTGCCTGGCTGCATCTATTCTCTCTCTATTCTCTCTCGTCTCTTCACACATTGGCTCATGCTGCTGTCAATCAAATGCTGTGATGAGAAAGCGGGGGGCGGGGCTAAGTCCCACTGTGTGTATGTCTATGGAGCTCAGATGCATTGACACACAGCTCAGGAGTAAGCATGCACTGTGTGCCCCCATAGAAAGTGGCTTGCTATGGGGGCACACGGAGAAGAGGGGCTAAGATTGTTGACGGGAGACCCCAGACGAGGAGGTCTAGGGCCGCTCTGGTCTAAACCATTGCACAGAGCAGGTGAGTATAACACGTGTTTTGATTCCAAAATTTTTTTAAATGTTGCCTTTAGTAACACTTAAATCTGCATCTTTCATTAAAATAATACCTGGTGATTCAGCCATGAAGGTACTTGTTCATAAACTTACTGTTATTGAGTGACATTGCTCTGTTACCATCTCCCAATTGTGCTTCTGCGTTGTCACTCCAAAATCACAAAAATGTGTCACTTATAGGACAATCAAATGTTACTTATCGTTCTCTTATAGTTACAACTCTGATGCTACTATTCTTTGCTACACAAGCAATATGCTTAAACAAAAAAATAAATATCCATAAACCACTGAAGAAAGATAAGAAGCACTGACCAGAAACTTAGAACTCAGTGTTTTAGTGGTTGGGTCTCATTCATAAATCCTATACCAAATTGTTGCTGTCATTCACCACAGATAAGTATAACTGTGGGGTTGCAGTTGCTCACCCTGTACCCATTACAGACAAGCTATATCTGTATATCCATTTTTGATTAGACTGACTTCATGTAGTTGTGAGTACTCTTCAGTATCATAAAAATTTCTCTTGTTAAAACTTCAAAAATACTTTAAAAAATATGTAAGAGACAACACAGAAGCCACATGTGACTGTAAGCAAAATAATTGTATGTTGTTTACAATCAAAGCTTAAAATGCAGTGAATAATATAAAAAACAAAACAAAAACAAACAACAGTGTTTAGTGTCTACAGTCCACCTTGCCCAACATGTTTTATCCCAGCAGACATCATCAGGGGTTGTGAAACAGACACATACACTGCTCATTAAATCATCTGACCATCTCCTATTCAGGTTGCAATTAAAACCATGGATGACTTAAACCCAGGTTACAATGAAATCATAGGGTAGTGGTAGAAGGTAGTGGTAGAGGGACGCTGGACAGACATTTTCACAGGTTAATAAAATGTGGACAAAGTTAATAATTGAACTAAACTGGCCTGTATTTTGGAGTTCAACACAAAGATGTGGATTTCCCAGGAGATGACTTTTACCTGAGTTGAGAAATCCAAGTGTAATAGGTAGCATAGAATGCCAAGTGGAAAATCCTTAGGAGTACAAAGTCTTTTTTTGTTTAACCGGCTACAACAAGCAGGGAAAATGACAGCCAACACGTTTCAGGGGCCTCACAATCCTCCTTTATCAGGGCTGAATAAAATGGCAGTCACTGTGAACACCACCACTGACTGTTGCTTGTAACATGCTTTGCCTGCAGATCAGATCAGATTGTGTCCCCGAAAACATGGTTTTGGCCCCTAAAACATGCTGGCTTGCCCTTGCCCTGCTTGTTGTAACCAGTTGAATAATGAAAACTTTAGACTCCTAAGGACCTTTAATTTGGCACATTCTTTGATCTTTTACACAGTGAAAACAACTATTAGCAACTAAATACTATGAGGGAACACACGATAAAATGCAGATCACAATACTACCATTATTTTAATAGAAACAATTAATTATGAAGACATAAAGAAGTATGTTTTGTGACAGCAGGAAGGTAAAGTCACCTGGTTGCATCCAGGGGGGTAGATATATTTCGCCCAGATTCAGGCTTTACGCCGACTTATACAACTAGGTGGAGAGTTGTATAAGCCCAGCTGAGGCTAGTGGGCTCATGGATGACTCATACCTCTAGGGAGAGTGTGGGGCGTCGTGCAGACAGGGAGTTGATGAGACCAGCTGAAGCTTGTCAGCTCATTTAGGCCTCTATAAGAACTCCCAGCTTCATTAGCTGTTAGCTCATGCCTGGAAGCAGACCTGTGTGGACTTCCTGGAGAGAGTGAACCCTTGTGCGGTGAGACAAAGCCTGTGTGGCTATTTGCTTGGACACTTAAAACCAGGGACTTAGGGACTAGGACAGCACTAGGCTGATCCCAGTTGTTAGTTAGGAAACCTGTATGTTTAGTCAGAGGTCAAGTTGACCAGGATTTAATTTTGTTTATGTTTCTTTTGCTTTGCTGTGTTTTGTCACTGTAAATAGAAAATAAACCGCACCTTTTTGATTTTGAAAACCACAACCTCCGTTTGCTGGGCCTGTTTTTGTGTGGGGAGCCCATCCCGGGGGTCACACACACCCGCTGCCGAGCTAACCCCCTCACAGTTGGTGGAGAACCAGTGGCAGTTTTTTTTAAGCCAGCATGGAGGAGATACTGAAACAGCTGGCTCTAGCAAATGCCAATCAACAGCAGACAAATGCAGGTTTGCAAAGGAGCCTTGCAGCCCAGCAGCAAGCTCATCAACAGAGCCTTGCAGCCCAGCAGCAAGCTCACCAACAGAGTCTGGAAGCTCAGCAACAAGCCCAGCAGCAATCTGAGGCCCGCTTCATAGACCTGTTACAGAAGCAAGAGCAGAGACTACAACAAATGGAAGCAGTAATGCAGCAACGTCCGCAGACCAGTGAGGAAAGCCGTCCCACTAATACCGCGTCCTTTGGGGTGAGTCGTTTATTGACAAAAATGACTGGAGAGGATGATCCAGAGGTATTTTTGACCACATTTGAAAGGACCGCTGAAAGAGAAAAGTGGCCTGAGGAGCAGTGGGCTGGACTGGTGGCTCCTCTGTTAACTGGTGAATCGCAGAAAGCTTACTATGACCTAGAGCCTAACCAAGCAAAAGACTATGTGATGCTAAAAGCTGAAATATTGGCAAGGCTGGGTGTCACCCTGGCTGTCCGGGCTCAGCGTGTGCATAACTGGACTTTCCAGCTTGGAAAACCCCCCAGGTCTCAAATGTATGATCTCATTCACCTGAGCAGAAAGTGGCTACAGCCAGAGACTTTGTCCGCACCAAAGATTGTGGAACGTGTTGTAATGGATCGGTTTTTGAGAGCTCTTCCTACTGCCATCCAAAAGTGGGTAAGCCATGGAGACCCAGAGACGGCCGATGGTCTTGTGGATCGTGTGGAGAAATACTTGGCTACAGTGAACCTGACGGCCTCTTCCAGAGACACTCGGACTTTCCACCCTAAGACCAGACCATCCCCAGGGGCAGATAAGAGGATTCCAAGGGGTGAGGGTGGAGAGAGTGAGAGGGTGGGAGCTCTACCCCAAGTTTGGCGAGAACAGCCTGGGAAATCAGCGGCTCAAGAGGCGGCAAGAAGGATCGTTTGCTACCGCTGCCGGCAAGCGGGACATATTGCAGCCAATTGCCCGGTTGTGGAGGAACCCATGCAGTGTGACTTTCTGACGGGCAGACGTCAGTCGCTGTGTGCGACAGTCGCATGCACTGCCATTCGAGGAACTGAGAAACATTTATGCAAAATGTGTGTTAATGGTAGAAATGTTGTGGTATTGCTGGATTCAGGTAGCCTTGTGACCCTGATAAAGGCTGAGTTAGTTAAAACAGAGGTCTCTGGGAATAGCAAGGTAGCTGTTATTTGTGTGCATGGGGACACCCAAGAGTATCCCGTGACTACAGTGTGTTTCGAGACCCCCAAAGGTACCCTCTCTCATCCAGTGGGCTTAGTATCTCAGTTACCGCATGACGCCATTGTGGGAAGGGATTTTCCGAAGTTCTGGGAACTGTGGGATGATCCTGAGCCCCCCACTGGTGCCCCTATGTACCAGGAATGTGATAGCCAGAACTCCCCTGAGAGTGGTGAGGACTCTCCGGAATTTCCCTTATCAGTATTGGCAGGGGAGACTCAAGAAACTGGAGAGGAGCCCACCTCCTCAGACGAAAACCTACCGTCTGTGGAGTTTTCTGATCTTGAGGTTCACAGGGAAAACTTTGCCACAGAACAGTTGAAAGACCCCGCCCTAAAAAGGCACGGGAAAACGTAGTGAAAATAGATGGCGAGTTAGTGAACCCAGATAATACCTGCACTTACCCATACTTCAGCGTAGAGAAGGACCTACTGTATCGGGTGGCAAAAAGGGCAGAAGAAACCGTTGAGCAGCTTGTGGTGCCCAAATCTTACAGGAAGTTGGTGTTGGAGTTGGCCCATGGGCACATTCTTGGAGGTCATCTGGGGACAGAGAAAACCCGAGAGAGGGTATTACAGAGATTCTATTGGCCGGGGGTGATGAAGGACATAGAAAATTATTGTTCCTCCTGCCCTGTGTGTCAGAGGTCGGCCCCGATGCCACATTTCCGTAGCCCGCTGGTCCCTCTCCCCATCATTGAGGTCCCGTTTGAGAGGATCGCCATGGATTTGGTAGGTCCTATAATCAAGTCCGCTAGGGGGCACCAGTACATATTAGTTATAATGGACTATGCCACCCGTTATCCAGAAGCGATCCCTCTCCGAAATACCTCGGCCAAAACCATAGCCAAAGAGCTATCTCTTGTGTTTAGCCGGGTGGGTATTTGTAAAGAACTGCTTACGGACCAAGGTACACCCTTTATGTCCCGGGTTATGAAGGAGCTGTGTAAATTGTTCAAAGTGACGCAATTACGTACATCTGTGTATCACCCCCAAACCGATGGGCTGGTTGAAAGATTCAACAAAACCCTAAAACAAATGTTGAAGAAAGTGGTGGATAGAGATGGAAAGGATTGGGACTGTCTACTTCCTTATCTGATGTTTGCTATTAGGGAGGTGCCCCAATCCTCTACGGGATTCTCCCCCTTTGAGTTACTGTATGGGAGACACCCAAGAGGGCTGTTGGATATTGCCAAGGAAACTTGGGAAAGTGAGAGTTCTCCCCACAGGAGTGTGATTGAGCATGTCGCCCTGATGCAAGACCGAATTGCACAGGTAATGCCCATCGTGAAGGAACATTTGGCCCAAGCGCAGTTAGCACAGCAGAGAGTGTACAACCGTGGAGCCAAGACCCGTACCTTTTCCCCGGGGGATAGGATACTGGTACTTGTCCCTACGGTTGAAAGTAAATTCCTTGCCAAATGGCAAGGCCCCTACGAGATAATGGAAAAAGTGAGCGAAGTGAATTACAAGGTCAGACAACCAGGAAGGCGAAAGCCCGAACAGATCTATCACGTTAATCTGTTGAAAGCCTGGAGGGATAGAGAGTCCCTAGTCGCAGACACTTGGTCACCAGCTCAAACTGGTTGCGTGATTCCTGAGGTTGGAATAGCAGCCACCTTGTCACAACCCCAACAACAGGAGGTTAAGGAGTTTGTGCTTCGCAACAAGGAGGTATTCTCTGAGCTGCCGGGACAAACATCTGGGGTAGAGCATGACATCATTACCCCGCCCGGTGAAAGGGTGAAGTTAAAACCCTATCGGATCCCAGAGGCCCGACGGGAGGCAATACGGGAGGAAGTACAGAAAATGCTGAACTTAGGGGTGATAGAGGAGTCCCAAAGTGATTGGTCTAGTCCCATTGTGTTGGTGCCTAAACCGGATGGGAGCTGGCGATTTTGTAACGATTTTCGTCAGTTGAACAAAGTTACAAAATTTGACACCTACCCCATGCCACGTATAGACGAGTTGATCGACCGGCTGGGAACAGCCCGATACATGACGACTCTTGACCTCACAAAAGGGTATTGGCAAATCCCCCTGGCCAAGTCGGCCAAAGAGAAAACCGCATTTGTAACCCCAGACGGGGCGTTCCAATATAAAAGAATGCCGTTCGGGTTACAGAATACGCCGGCCACATTCCAGCGGAAAATGGACCAGATGCTGAGGCCCCATCGGAAGTATGCTGCGGCTTACCTGGATGACGTAATTGTCCATAGCACAGATTGGGCCTCACATCTGCCAAAAGTGCAAGCAGTCCTGGACTCTGTTCGGGAAGCGGGGTTTACGGCTAACCCCAAGAAGTGTACCATTGGGCAGGAGGAGGCCAAATATCTTGGGTACACCATTGGGAGGGGAGTAATAAAACCCCAACTCAACAAAGTCGAGGCCATCCAGAGTTGGCCACGTCCCAACAACAAGAAGCAGGTACGAGCCTTTCTGGGAATCGCTGGGTATTATCGGCGATTCATTCCCCACTTTGCTTCTAAGGCTGTGCCCCTAACCAACCTGACGAAGGGGAAAGGGTCGGTCATGATTAAATGGACCCCCGAGGCTGAGGCAGCATTCCAATTCTTGAAACAAGCCTTATGTAGCCAGCCAGTGTTGTACTCACCCGACTTCTCTAAAGACTTTGTCGTACAAAGTGATGCGTCAGATGTGGGGTTAGGAGCAGTATTGTCCCAGGTCTGGAACGGGGAAGAGCACCCAGTCATTTACCTCAGCAGGAAGTTGAAGTCCCATGAGGTAAATTACGCCACCGTTGAAAAGGAGTGTTTAGCGGTGAAGTGGGCTCTAGATTCCCTTCGGTACTACCTGCTAGGTAGGCACTTTGACATGGTTACGGATCACGCTCCATTAAAGTGGATGGCTCAAAACAAGGAAACAAATAGAAGAGTGAATAGGTGGTTCCTGGCCCTCCAGGAATTCAACTTTACAGTAAAGCATCGCCCTGGCGTTCAAATGGGGAATGTGGATGCTTTGTCTCGAGTACATGAATGCCTGATTGCTGGTGTTCCAACCCCGAGGTTGAAACAAGAGGGGGGGGGGTATGTGACAGCAGGAAGGTAAAGTCACCTGGTTGCATCCAGGGGGGTAGATATATTTCGCCCAGATTCAGGCTTTACGCCGACTTATACAACTAGGTGGAGAGTTGTATAAGCCCAGCTGAGGCTAGTGGGCTCATGGATGACTCATACCTCTAGGGAGAGTGTGGGGCGTCGTGCAGACAGGGAGTTGATGAGACCAGCTGAAGCTTGTCAGCTCATTTAGGCCTCTATAAGAACTCCCAGCTTTATTAGCTGTTAGCTCATGCCTGGAAGCAGACCTGTGTGGACTTCCTGGAGAGAGTGAACCCTTGTGCGGTGAGACAAAGCCTGTGTGGCTATTTGCTTGGACACTTAAAACCAGGGACTAGGACAGCACTAGGCTGATCCCAGTTGTTAGTTAGGAAACCTGTATGTTTAGTCAGAGGTCAAGTTGACCAGGATTTATTTTGTTTATGTTTCTTTTGCTTTGCTGTGTTTTGTCACTGTAAATAGAAAATAAACCGCACCTTTTTGATTTTGAAAACCACAACCTCCGTTTGCTGGGCCTGTTTTTGTGTGGGGAGCCCATCCCGGGGGTCACACACACCCGCTGCCGAGCTAACCCCCTCACAGTTTATAAGACATTAATATATAAATATGCCTCAAAGATACTATACATATAATTCATCAAGGCGGATGAACATCCCACATGATTGTAGACATCCTTCTTATGTATCTTCTTCCAGTAAATCACATATAATACAATAAAATAAATGAAGTCTATTGTGTGTTTTTAAAATATGCACAAAATTATATAAAATGTATAACAAGCATCAATAACCTAATCCTTCCTTGAGTGACCTAATTAAACTACAAAGCAAATATCATAACATTCATAACATCTTTCTATTACTTTATAATAAATCGATGTGATCAAAAGTAATGGGAAGAAGCATCCCTGACTAAAACCTATTTTTCCACATTTATCTAGAAAACATTTGATGGCCCATTCCACATTATGTCTATGAGGAACATATGTTTTTTCATAAATACATTTTGTTTTGTTTTTTTCCTTTTTTTTATTACAGCCCCTGCATTGAGATTTTAGTCTGTCAGGGGCACAGAATTTCCACCCTGCAGGATTTCTATTGTGTTTAACTGCAAAATGCTTTGACACAAAGTGCAACTTTAAACCTTATTTCATATTGCGCAAATGTTCTCTAAGGCATACTTGCAGTTCCGATTTGGTTCTTCCAGCATATTGAAAACTACACGGGCACTGCCATAAATACACCACAAATCTGGTATTACATGTAATACAACCATAGAATATTCCTTCCCTGTGTTTTAGGACAAATTACTTTTTTTTACTCATTCTAGCCTAACCACATAGGCTGTTCTACAATATTAGATGCTACGAATTGTCTAAGATTGGGGACTCTTCTATAGACTACAGGAGGCTATTCTGGTAGAATACTACAAAGAATTTTTATTTATTTTTTTCAGGAATGACCAGTGTTTTTTTTGAAGATTCTCCTAATTGCATTATGCTGCGTGGAATACCCTGTAATAAATGCAGACTTCATTTTTTCACCATCTCCAATGTTTTCTTTTTCTTTTCTTTTAAACTCTACTCTCTTTTCCGCACTGATATAGTCTGCTTGTCCAGCTGTTCCTTACAATACCCTTTATCTAAAAAAATCTTTCTCGCAACACATAGAACTGATCAGAATAGTGGGCTATTTTATCACAACTCCATCTTTATCTTTTAAATTGAATTTTGTGGACACTCCTTACCCAATTGGAATGGTGACAACTGTTAATTGATATTCTATGTCGGTGCTTTTTGCATATGTTTTGGTTTTAATAGTTCATCCTTATATAAAATGGGAAAGATCCAAAAAATGTATCTTGTGGTTACTGCACACATAAAACATATTTTAAAAGTACTAACTAGAATAGGTATATACCAATTAACAGTCAACACCATTCCATTGGGTCCAGAGTATTCCAAAAAGTGACAGGTGTGTGTTGCTAATTCACAGGTGGAAATGTAAATTAACATTCATTCAGCAAGGGGAACTGTGCCTGAGAATGTTAGTCTACAGATTGTGTCTGTCAAGAAGTTAACCACTTAAGCCCCGGACCAATACGCAGCATAAAGACCAGACCCCTTTTTGCGATTCGACACTGCGACGATTTAACTGACAATTGCGCGGTCGTGCGACGTGGCTCCCAAAAAAAATTGACGTCCTTTTTTTTCCCACAAATAGAGCTTTCTTTTAGTGGCATTTGATCACCTCTGCAGGTTTTTATTTTTTGCGCTATAAACAAAAATAGAGCGACAATTTGGAAAAAAATTCAATATTTTTTACTTTTTGCTATAATAAATATCTCCCAAAAATATATAATTTTTTTTTCTCAGTTTAGGCCAATGCGTATTCTTCTACATATTTTTGGTAAAAAAAAAAATCGCAATCTGCGTTTATTGATTAGTTTGCGCAAAAGTTATAGCGTTTACAAAATAGGGGATAGTTTTATGGCATTTTTATTAATGTTTTTTTTTTTACTAGTAATGGCGATGATGAGCGATTCTTATCGTGACTGCGACATTATGGCGGACACATCGGACACTTTTGACACATTTTTGGGACCATTGTCATTTTCACAGCGATCAGTGCTATAAAAATGCACTGGTTACTGTGAAAATTACACTGGAAGTGAAGGGGTTAACCACTAGGTGGCGCTGTAGGGGTTATATGTTCCCTGCTTGTGTTTCCTTACTGAGGGGTCGGGCTATTTGTCACATGACACCGATCTTGGCTCCATGTACACGGAGCCGAGATCAGTGTCATTGTTACTAGGCAGAGCAGGGAAATGCTTGTTTACACAAGCATCTCCCTGCTCCATACCTCCGTGAGACAATCGCGGGGATCCCCGCGCGATCGAGTCCGCGGGACCCGCGGTCCGACTGACGGGGAAGGCAGGGGGTTCGCGAGCGCCCCCCACGTCAGGCATTTAAAGGGGACGTACAGGTACGTGATTGTGCCTGTACGAGCCATTCTGCCGACGTATATATACAGTGCATGGTCGTTAAAGTGGTTGTAAACCCACTTTTCGTTTTTTTTTTTTTTTTCCCCACCTGCAAGAGAAAGGCATAATGAGCTAGTATGACTAGCATATTAGCTCATTATGTACCACTTACCTTAGATCGGGGCCCCCGAAGCAGTCCGCGTCCCTCCATCTAGACGCATCCATCGCTGCAGCGATAGCCGGAATCTTAGTTCCGGGTAACGCCGCACCAGCCAATCACAGCGCCGCTCCGGCGCTGTGATTGGCCGGAGCGGCGAAGACGTGACTGCGCATGACCCGTCGAATTCGGCTACGTCGTCGAATACTGCGACCTAGCCGAATTTGTGAATGGGATTAACCCCATGCGCATGCGCGTGACGTCACCGTCGCCGCATTTAAATGCAAATATCTCCTTAACCGTGTAGGTTAAGGAGATATTTCATGCACCTACAGGTAAGCCTTAATCTAGGATTACCTGTAGGTGTTTGTTTAGAAAGTGGGTTTACAATCACTTTAAGTGCTTAATGTGACCTGGAACAACTATGCAGATTAAGAATTTCTGTTTTTTCTCAGACTTTCCTGATCTGAATACTTGTTGCGCTCTTTATCTTTTCTTCATTACTTGGTGTTAAGATAAACAAATGTCTATCAAGTTCAACCATAAGAGAAAAAAATATAAACTAAAAAAACTTCAAAGGGGACATGTGCTAGCTAACAGATCTTTATAAGCTTATATAAAGCAGTGCTAAACCCATCAAAAAGTGATAGCAACCTTCCAAATATACACAAAATAAATAAAACCACAATTCATATGAGAAATAAAATGTTAAAATGATATATAAAGTCATGTGCAAAATTAAAGTGCAATTGCCACCACAAATAAATTCATAACAGTCCAAAATAATAATTGGACCCGCAACAGTTCATGTGTTGATTTAGCGTGCATTCACACTCATGTTACAAAGTCAGAGCTGGGTTAACATGGGGGCTATTGAAGCTGCAGCTCCAGGCCCCTCCCTTAAGATAGTCCCAGCCCAATGGTGTGATGAGTCACTAATGCTGCCCAGCCCTGCTCTGTGTGCAGTATACACATGATTGATATGTAAATAGCAGCAGCATTGATATGTAAATCGTGGGTGGCATTGATATGTAAATTGTTAGAACATTCATAGGTATGTCAAACTTCCTGAGCCCTGGTTCGCTATCACCTTTGCTGAATGCTGCCGGTGATCTGCCAAGCTTGTTCCGCCTATCTGTATGGTTCCAAGCTTGACTGCACAGGCGCAATCCGAGGCAACGGAAATCTCCGAGCTTAAACAGCTGTTCGGCAGCGCCTGCACAGTCAAGGGGGGGAAGCATATTGATAGGACGCGCTGGCCCCCAATGCTTTATTACACACGCCGCTTTCCTATTCATACAGCAAGGGGCGGCTCGGATGTGATAATGAGCAGTGCGATTTGTTTGTTTATCCACAACGCTCTATCTAGCAAGGGGCTGGATAGAGTGTCGTGTATAAACAAACAAATTGCACTGCAGAATATGACATCTGAGCCGCCCCTTGCTGTATGAAGAGGAAAGCGGCGTGTGTAATGAAGCATCGGGGGTGAGCGCGTCCACAGTTGCCGAGACTATGGTTCCTCCTATCGCTCTGGTTCCCTGTTTACTGCGCAGGCGCAAGCCAAGCCGACGGAAATCTCCGAGCTTCAACAGCTGTTCGGCTGTGCCTGCGCAGTTGAGCTTGGAACCATACAGATAGGGGAACCAGAACGACAAGTCACCGGAATTGGAGATGTACATTAAGCCCTGCCTGCCACAGTCACTGAGCCTGCCATCAGCCTGTACTGCAAAGGGGAGCAGATAGGGGGGGGAGTGTCCAAAGGTTAACAGAGAAGGGATTTGGGGTCTAGAGGTAAGCAGGGGGATTTAGAATGCACAGGTGTACTGAGAGGAGGTGGATAAAGATGCATAGAGGCATAGTACATATCCCTGTTTTTTTTAAATTGTTTTTATTAGACAGTTTTTGTTTTACATAGTTATCAATTCATACAAAATTATTACAAAAATTCAATACTACAATAGTCTATACAGATGCATACAGATGCTGATGCATAATAATATATGTTAAGTATAAGGCTCCATTCACATCATGCAGATGTGACAGAGCGCACACGTTCCCATGCTTCGCGTGTAAGACAGCCATTTCTGCTCTTACCACAATATGGCTCCAACCACAATTCACCATGGTGCTATGCGCACAACATTACTACCCTACTAAGTGTACCCAGAGGCACCCTCTCTCTCTCACCCCCCACTCCCTCTCTCTCACCCCCTCCCTCTCCCACATCCCCTCTCCCTCCCAACCCCCTCTCTCATCGCTTCTATGTCTCTCACCCCTCTCTCTCTCTCTCTTTCTCTCACCCTTGCTGCCCTTGCTTTTTCTCTCACCCCTCTCTCTATATCTCACCCCCCATCCCCATCTCTCTCACGCCCCCACCCCCTCCCTCTCTCTCTCTCTCATCCCCTCTCTATTTGATTCAATTTGTTTAAATATTTAATTTGTTTTAACAAAAAAAAATTCATTTTCATTTTATTTATTTCCATAAAAAGGTACACCAAAATCCTTAGCACCAGGCCCATGATGCCTTTAATCCAGCCCTGTACAAAGTGCTTCCACCACTATGCACCACCATTAGAAAAAGCCTCTTACCAAATAATATGGACCATTAGATTATAAATGGTTTAAATTGATTAATCATCCAGTGGCCTCCTGATACTGTCCAGACCTAAATCCAATTGAGAATCTGTGACAAGACTTGAAAATTGCTGTTCACAGACACTCTCCAACCAATGACAGAGCTTGAGCTATTTTGCAAAGAAGAATGGGCAAAAATGTCACTCTAGATGTGCAAATATGGTAGAGACATACCCAAAAAGACTTGCAGCTGTAATTGCAGTAAAAGGGGTTCTATAAAGTATTGACTCGGGGGCTGAATACAAATGCACGCCACACTTTTTAGATATTTATTTGTAAAACATTTTTAAAACCATTTTTCATTTTCCTTCCACTTTACAATTATGTGCCACTTTGTGTTGGTCTATCACATAAAATCCCAATAAAATACATTTATGATTTTGGTTGTAACATGACAAAATGTGGAAAATGTCAAGGGGTATGAATACTTTTTTCAAGGCACTGTATGTAGAAGTGGTGTTTTATATGTTTTGTTTTATATATTTAACTATATGTAGAAGGAAACCCATTCAGCACAGGATGCAGAATATCACATTATTAACTGTAGTAGCCGGTATGAGATATGCATACATACACTATATTACCAAAAGTATTTGGCCGCCTGCACATGAACTTTATAGGCATCCCAGTCTTAGTCTGTAGGGTTCAATATTGAGTTTGCCCACCCTTTGCAGCTATAACAGCTTTAACTCTTCTGGGAAGTCTGTCCACAACGTTAAAGAGTGTGTCTATGGGAATGTTTGAGAAGACCTGGCTCGCAGTCTCCACTTCATCTAATTCATCCCAAAGATGTTCTATTGGGTTGAGGTCAGGACTCTGTGAAGGCCAGTCAAGTTCCTCCACCCCAAACTCGCTCATCGATGTCTGTATGGACCTTGCTTTGTGCACTGTTTTTTTGATGGAGGGGGGATTATGGTGTGGGGTTGTTTTTCAGGGGTTGGGCTTGGCCCCCTGCGTTCCAATGAAGGGAACTCTAAAGGCGTCAGCATACCAAGACATTTTGCACAATTTCATGCTCCCAACTTTGTGGGAACAGTTTGGGGATGGCCCCTTCCAGTTCCAACATGACTGCGCACCAGTGCACAAAGCAAGGTCCATAAAGACATGGATGAGCATGGAGGAACTCCACAGAGTCCTGACCTCAACCCGATAGAACACCTTTGGAATGAATTACAGCGGAGACTGCAAGCCAGGCCTTCTCGTCCATATCAGTGCCTGACCTCACAAATGCACTTCTGGAAGAATGGTCAAACATTTCCATAGACACACTCCTAAACCCCGTGGACAGCCTTCCCAGAAGAGTTGAAGCTGTTATAGCTGCAAAGGGTGGGCCAACTCAATATTGAACCCTACTGACTAAGACTGGGATGCCATTAAAGTTCATGTGCGTGTAAAGGCAGGCGTTCCAATACTTTTGCTAATATAATGTACATGGGTCCAAGCTGAAATAAAAATCATACCTTTAGTTCAACTCTAAATAAATATTTGTATATGTAATATTGCGCTGTGTTCTAACGCTCACTTCTTTGCAGTGCACAGTGGTGTTGTTGCATGTACATTAACGTGGGGTTCCACCCGCAATTTTTTTTTAAAGTCAGCAGCTACAAACACTGTAGCTGCTGACTTTTAATAAGGACACTTACCTGTCCTAGGCGCCCGCGGCAGATCCCTTGATCGTTGCAAGTCCCGGCGCCGTCATCCTCACTAAGGGAAACACTGCCCATTTCCTACTGCTCATGCATGAGTCTCGCGGTGCTGTATGAATGGGCGGCTGCTCTCTGGGATACGCACAGTTCCCAGAAGGCAGCGCTTCCCATTCCCCAGAAGACACTGCAAGGATGAAGACCAGCCGCGGTATAGGAAGAGGCAGATTAGGAAGATCCGCCTAGCAACCGTAATTTCTGGTAAGTAAAAAATGTTTCTTTTACTTTCTGTTTTTTTTTTTTTTTTTTTAGCACTTTGGTGTAATTTTTTTTTTTTTTAGGATGGACCTCCACTTTAACATGCATTGCATTAAAGTGGATAAAGATGCAGCGCTAAAATGAAAAAAACCCAATGTGTGAAATTGAGAGTAGACTCAAAGTACCCAAAAAAAATTTGGCAAACAAATAAGTCCACATAAACGTCTATAACAAATATCCTGAAAGCGAAGAATAAAATCGTGAAGATCATCCGCTTAAGGATAGGATACCGGACATGTAATTGTGAAGGTCATCAGCATACAACTTCTGGGACAATAGTAAGGTGAAATACTCTTACCAGAGCTGATGGACAAATATAATAGAAATGTGGATAAAGATGCAGCGCTAAAATGAAAAAACCTAATGTGTGAAATTGAGAGTAGCTTACCAGAGCTGATGGATCTGCTGATTAGACAGATCATAAAGGCATATAGGATCCTGATGATCGATCGTGACTGCTTCCCAGGACACTCCAAATGGACCAAACGGATCTCCGGAGACCACTCCAAAAACCACAATCCCAGAGGAGACTTTGGGTTCACCGGATGTTCCCCAAATGGTGCAGGACCGTTCTTCCGTTGAGAAGATCCCAATCCGATTTGGAAGATAGTAAACAGGTGGAAGAAACTCCAAGGGACAATTCAATCAACCCCACATGGAAAAAAGAGGATGGAAATGCTCCAAGTGCAGGTCAAATGAGGGTTTATTAAAACCAACATATAAAAGTGATCACAGTACATACAAAAATAGTTTAAAAGGGGGGCAATAAGTGGGCAGGTAAGCCAAGGTCCGACGCGTTTCGTACAATAGTACTTCAACAGGGCCATCAGATGCCTTGGAGTTTCTTCCACCTGTTTACTATCTTCCAAAACGGATTGGGATCTTCTCAACGGAAGAAGGGTCCTGCACCATTTGGGGAATATCCGGGGAACCCGAAGTCTCCTCTGGGATTGTGGTTTTTGGAGTGGTCTCCGGAGATCTGTTTGGTCCATTTGGAGTGTCCTGGGAAGCAGTCATGATCGACCATCAGGATCCTATATGCCTTTATGATCTGCCTAATCAGCAGATCCATCAGCTCTGGTAAGCTACTCTCAATTTCACACATTAGGTTTTTTCATTTTAGCGCTGCATCTTTATCCACATTTCTATTATATTTGTCACATTTTATGCAGCTACTCTATTATGTTTTTCACTTATCCAGACTAGCGCAATATTTTTCCTTTACTGCCATTGCATTAAAGTGATTGTAAGTTTTTTTTTTGTCAATAACAGAAAAAATATGTCATACTTACCATTGCACAGAGCAATCCCTTGCCTTCTCTTCCCCCACCAAGTCTGAGTCCCCTGCCAGTGCTCTCGATTCCTTCCTCAGCAGTGTTGCCAACCATCAATATTTTTACTGGCAGCCAGTAAAAAACAGGCTCTTTTCTCCTGTCAGTAAATGGCAGTGACAGGAAAAGGTTGCCAGTTAAAAATATGGCTGTGACTTTGGGTTTGGAACTGTGCATGTGCAGTTCTGGTCCTAAGCCAGCCAAGATCAGCCAAGTGCCCGCTACAGTGTGTTTGAGGGGATGGGTATAGTAGAGGTGGTGCCAAGCGTGTTGTGTGATGTCATAGTGCAAGGAAGCTGAGCACAGCGGGATGGGAGCAAGGCAAGCTGGAAGCGGGACTATCAGAGCTATTTGGACTGGAGTGGACTAAAGGGACCACCTGACATAGAGAGAGACTGTCACTGTGATTCAGGAGGGAACATGTCATGTCGGTGAGGTGTCATCATCATCTGTGCTGCTGCACACTGCTGTCAGTGTCACTGTGAGAGTCAATTTAGATGTGGTCTTCTCCTCTAATATTACCATCTCTGACATCCAGAACATCGAACTTATATGGACAGATCATAAATTAATTTCATACCAACTCAGAGACTTTAGACCCCCAGCCCCAGACTTGGGTACTCCCATGCAGCAATCCAAGCCGTATCGTTCACTTAAAAACCTATGTCCACTCACCTTCATGGCAACATACTTGGCTCTTGAACCTATCACCCTAGACCAGGGGTCTCAAACTCAAATTACCTGAGGGCCACAAGACAAGTTTTCATATCACATGGGGGCCGCATGCAAACTTTCAAACTTCAAAAACAGCACTGGTGTCAGCGGACGCACTATTAACCCCCAGCACTGGTGTCAGCAGACGCACTATTAACCCCCAGCACTACCCCTACACTTCACAAATACCCCCCTACACTTCACAAATACCCCCTGCTCACAAATTTCAAACCCAGTCACCTACCTAAGGACTTAGCCTCAGTGTGATGGCTCACTTACCTCTCCTCCTGGCAGGGCTGGACTGGGACAAAAATTTGGCCCTGGACTTCATCCAGACCGGCCCACTTTAATTTTGCAAACACGCACAAAAACATTAATTCATCAGTGACCATGACCAGCAGTGGCAGTACATTAATTCATTCATGCCTGTAGCCCTCCTTTATTGCAGAAATACTACAGGAGAGGGTCAGAGACTGCAAAGCGTACTACAGGCGAGGGTCAGAGACTGCAGACATAGTACAGGAGAGGGTCAGAGACTGCAGACATGATACAGGAGATGGTCAGAGACTGCGGACATGATACAGGAGATGGTCAGAGACTGCAAAACGTACTACAGGCGAGGGTCATAGACTGCAGACATAGTACAGGAGAGGGTCAGAGACTGCAAAATGTACTACAGGAGAGGGTCAGAGACTGCAGACATGATACAGGAGATGGTCAGAGACTGCGGATATGATACAGGAGATGGTCAGAGACTGCAAAACGTACTACAGGCGAGGGTCATAGACTGCAGACATAGTACAGGAGAGGGTAAGAGACTGCAAAATGTACTACAGGAGAGGGTCAGAGACTGCGGACATGATACAGGAGATGGTCAGAGACTGTGGACATGATACAGGAGATGGTCAGAGACTGCGGACACGATACAGGAGATGGTCAGAGACTGCAGACATTGTACAAGTGTGTCCTAGGCTAGCAGTGAACAGTGTGGAAAAAACATTGATTGCTGCACTGCAACAGGAGTTTACAAGATATAACAAAGTGCCAAAAAAAAAACTTTGCCAACAGTCATTTCTCAAGCACAGGAGGACAGTAAATGGTTAACAGGTCTGTGACGCTCCCAGCCTGACCAGCTAATGCCTTCAAAAGATAACAAGGAAAATGTCAAACAAATCAGGGATGGCTGGCACAGGACTCTGGCACAAATAGCTATATAGAAACAGCTGAAGTTCCAGCTTCTTGCAGAAAGCTAATCAGCATTCTCCTGTCCTGTGTTCAGTGTAAATAAAAACAGATAAGAAGCAGTGTGAGAAGACGGGGGAAGTCACCCCTCGATCAGTGTGTTCTCCTTCTCCTGTGCTGTGTGTGGAATATGCAGTGATCACACTGATTCCCTCCGTCTTCTAACACTGCTTCTTATCTGTTTTTATTTACATTGAACACAGGACAGGAGAATGCTGATTAGATTTCTGTAGCCAGCATTGTAACATGTTTGATCTCATACATGTTCTCATCTCATCTTCATGTTCAGGTATGTCGGATCTTCTGCATCCCGCCCTGCTCTGGCCACTAGCCTCTTCTAAATGTGGCGGGCTGGACAATCTGATTGGCTAAAGAGGTGGTGGGAGGCGAAGCAACTTAGCAGTTACGCCCTCCCACTCAGAAGAGCAGCGCTATTGGCTGCCTGCCCTGTTACACACAGATATCCCTCTCCCTCCAGCATGTCAAAGCCGGTGGGAGGGAGAGGGGCAGGAAGCTGCACACTGCCGCTGGTAGCCTTGCGGGTTGGTCCTGTCCTGTCCTGGTCCCCTATCAGCGGCTCTGCCGGAAGTTTGAGGGGGGGCGACAAGGAGGAGGAAGAGATAAGGCAAGGGTCAGCTGCGTTCTAGGTGGCTGCCTAGTGGGAGCTCCGGCTCTGTCCACACAGACAGACTCCGAGAAAGGTAGAGAGACGAGTGACACACTGAGACATCGGCCCCTGCCTGCGGGCCAATTGGAACCTGTTCGCGGGCCGCAAATGGCCCGCGGGCCGGAAGTTTGAGACCCCTGCTTTAGAACCACTTCAAGGCAGCTCATTTTGATGCCATTTATGTGGATGGAGGGATCTGTTAGAATTCTTTTGTTTAACCCATAGACTGTCTGTTTGTAATTTACAGTACAAATTCCATTGTGCATCCCTTTGAACATATTGGGGGCCGCACTTGAGGCCCTTTGTATTTACCAGGTTAACTACCACTTCCTGGATCAAAAATCGAAAGTGTTTTTTCTTATAAATGTAGCGGGGTGTTCAATTTAGGGGAAGTGTCTGAGTGATAACCAGGCTCAGACACATTAAAGTGATAGGATTCATGGACCATTTTTTTGTTCTCAGGGGTTAATGTTGGTGATGTGTTCCCTGTGGCCGGTGGGTGGCGCTGCCATTCTGGGCCAGGGTTGAACCGCGAGCGCAGTGCTGTGCCTTTTGTGTCCTCTCTCGGCAGCCGTACGGTGGGGTGGAGAACCTGCTGTGCATGCCGGGAGAGGATATAAAAAGGGGCAGACATCTTCTGAGAGGGGACGTCCACGCCCAGGCACCTTTGGCCTGGGTGTGTGTGTGTGGGGGTTGTCCACGCCCAGGCACCTTTAGCCTGGGTGTGTGTGGTTCGTCATCTCCGGGTGCCCTAGGCCCGGAGGCCTTGTTCCGGTTCCACCTCAGGCACCTTTAGCCTGGGGTGAGGTACTACTTCATCGTTCCTGTCCGCCTGGGCACGGAGGCCCAGGAGTTGCAGTAACGGCCTGGAACCCAGCAGCCTTCGGCTGGGGTCCGCAAGGGATCGAGGAGTCCAGGGTGCCGCCTTGCGAGGGGACCCACACCCTAAGAGAAGGGAGGATCTGTTCCGAAGGACCGGTGCTGTGGACACGGTGAAGGAAGGTGTCTGTTGACTCTCTGGGGGGATGTCTTAGCCCCTTTCAGGGAGATGTCCTAGGAAGGAACCAAGATTCACCAGGTCAGTGGCAGTGACCCTGTTCGTCAGGTCAGTGGCAGTGACCTTATCCACAAGGTCTGTGGCAGAGACCAACCTCATGGTCTGTGGCAGAGACCGTGCGCCAAAACTGTTTGAGAATCTGAACAGTCCTAAGAGTTTGAGCTACGTTTTGTGCCTGGACCTCCTCCACACCTTAAAGCTGTCCTGTGTCTTTACTCCAACCTTTCGTCTATCCAAGAGACTGAGTTGTGCAAGTGAAAATAAATATTGAGTTGGAGTTTCAGCTGGTGTGGACATTTACGTTTCTGAGGAAGTCAAGGACTTGCATCTACACACTGTAGAGGTGAGAATCATTCTCAGGAGGACTTTATACTCCGGCTGCAGACAAGGCCCAAAAACAACACCGCCTAACCTCTTAACACAGGAGGGTACGGGCTTGTGGTGCGGTGCGCTCCTTTTTCCTGAGAGGAGCCGAAGCAGACAAGGAGAAGGGGGTGTGTGCACTACATAAATATTAGTTGCCAGTTATATTTTGTAATAATTAGAATCAAATCCAGCCTATTTATAAAGCTATAGAGTTGATACAGCTATAAAGTTTGCTGGAATCAGCTCTGTTGAAGTCTATTCTACATTTTCACAGTTCATCAGGTGCATTGAGTTGCACTGATCAGCTTTTTTGATTTTGTGACACTTCAATAAAGTTAAATAAAAGAAAACGCTATGGGTCATAGCAAAGCATCGCACCACTCCTACACCCACCCCCCCCCCCCCCCCTGGAAAAATAACACCAGCCGCCACTGATCATACTCCTTCCAAGTCAAGGACTAACCAAAGCAACGACAATGGCGCTAGAGCTTGCAAAAATACACACCTCTAGTAATCAGCTACATGTGGTCAAATTCAACTCAGCCCTATTTTATGTGAAGGCTCATTCATTGCAGTCCACTCATGAAAACAAGCTGTTTTATCTTGCAGGCTGGTGTCAGTTTCAGTTCTGTAAGGGTAGTGGGGGGGGGGGTGTCCTGTGTTTTTCCTGTCTTTTTTTTTTTTATCGAAGTTCAAAAAAAAAAAAGTGATCTTTCATTTATTTATATGCACTGTAGCTGAGCTGCAGTGCGTTGGCAGACAGAGACTTCAGGTAAGATCCAGTGCAGTGCAAAAAAATGCAGACATGCTGTATTTTTCCACACCTCTACTCTACACCTCTATTGTTTGTTGTGGGGTGAACGCAGCACACAGAAAACAATTGTCCCCTATGTGTCCTAGTGAAGAGCCAACGTTCATCTGTTTAGATAAACGCAGGTCATCGCACATGTTGTGAACATGCCTTAGATATACTGTCAGCATGATATGATGGAAGGAGTGGGCACATACACATTTTCCAGGGTGTCACGTCCTAGGGTTCATGTTAGCTGCTTTCCTTTAGCAATAATGGTTAAAAGGGTTGCTGAAGATATTTCGTGATTTTATCACTTCCTTATCATGTTTTTCTATCAGGCCAGAGTTCTTCTTCAATGCAGTCCTAACAAATGCTAACATAAATCTCTACAAGGAGAATTTTTTAGATCCTTCCGAGACAGCTGTTTGTTCTGCATGTCATTTTCCAGCATTAGATACTCGATGATATACTCATCACCTTCAAGACTCAGCTTCTGCACATGCAAGATTCATTTGCTGCTTCTTGTAGCTTATATCATCAATGTGAAAGCCATGTTTGTGCAGTAAATAAGCCTTAAAGGTGGCAACACTGGAGATTTACAAAACCCAGCCATGGTTCCTATGAGTATGATGGTCTGGGGGCTGAGAGGGATTTTAGTACTGTGGGTGCCTGTTGTCCATCACTCATGCCTGCACCGTAAACTGCTCTCTTTTTTTACAGGGTCTCTTGGGTGAAAGAGCTGACAATCAATTTAGACTTACTACCTGGGTGGGACAACCTTGCCAGGAAGCATCCTAGTGAGAGAGACCCTAGCAGTGAAAGTAATAGGAGCCCAAGATGAGTCCCTGATGTGAGGGAATATCTTTGTTGACAAATCATTTGTTAATGAGGAAGGTTATGGACCTGCCCAGTGTGCCTAAAGTGCATATGTTTCAATCAGGTTTTTAGAACTCTCTGTACCTACAAATCACTTGGGTCCCATATTATCACTGGTGCAGGCAATAGTGCATTGTACAAAGGAAGAGAGAGGGGGTAGGTGTGTTTGTTGTTAGTATTTTTTTTTTTTTTAGTACCATGGGTGATTTAGCCCAGGGGATGTTTTTTAAACTGTATGCCGATCAGACCACTACTATGCAGTAGGGATGAGCTTGGAGTTCGAGTCGAACTCATGTTCGACTCGAACATTGCCTGTTCGCCCGTTCGCCGAACAGCGAACAAATTGGGGTGTTCGCGGCAAATTCGAAAAATCTATGGGAGAAATCTAAAGTGTTAATTATAAAGGCTAATATGCAAGTTATTGTCCTAAAAAGTGTTTGGGGACCGGGGTCCTGCCCCAGGGGACATGTATCAATGCAAAAAGAAGTTTTAAAAACGGCCGTTTTTTTCGGGAGCAGTGATTTTAATAATGCTTAAAATGAAAAAATAAAAGTGAAATATTCCTTTAAATTTCGTACCTGGGGGGTGTGTATGATATGCATGTGAAGTGGCGCATGTTTCCCGTGCTTAGAACTGTCCCTGCAAAAAATGACATTTTTGAAAGAAAAAAAGTCTTTTAAAACTGACTCGCGGCTATTAATGAATTGTCGGCTCCCGGCAATACATACAAAAGTCATTGATAAAAAAAAAAAAAAAAAGCGTGGGGGTTCCCCAGAATTCAATTACCAGGCCCTTCAGGTCTGGAATGGATATTAAGGGGAACCCCGCCGCAAATTAAAAAAAAATTGACGTGGGGTTCCCCCAAATATCCATTCCAGGCCCTTCAGATCTGGCATGGATTTTAAGGGGAACTCCACCCCAAATTTTAAAAAAAAATGGCGTGGAGTCCCCCTAAAAATCCATACCAGACCCCTTATCCGAGCACGCAACCTGGTCGGCCGCAGGGGAAAATGACATTTTTTGCAGGGACAGTTCTAAGCACGGGAAACATGCGCCACTTCACATGCATATCATACACACCCCCCAGGTACGAAATTTAAAGGAATATTTCACTTTTATTTTTTCATTTTAAGCATTATTAAAATCACTGCTCCCGAAAAAACGGCCGTTTTTAAAACTTCTTTTTGCATTGATACATGTCCCCTGGGGCAGGACCCGGGTCCCCAAACACTTTTTAGGACAATAACTTGCATATTAGCCTTTATAATTAACACTTTAGATTTCGAACGTTCGAGTCCATTGTATTTAATAGGGTTCTAAAGTTTACACAAACATTTTGTCTGTTCGCAGGTTCTGGTGCGAACCGAACAGGGGGGTGTTCGGCTCATCCCTGCTATGCAGTTGTGGTGAGGTTGTTGTCAAGCAGTTGTGGCGTGAGACATATATTTAATGTAGATACGCTAATTGGAGGTATAGCATTCTTTAGTGCTGAGTAGGTATTCTACTGCAGCTTGGTTAATTTAAATCTTCCACTTTTGTAATATACTGTGTTTTGTACATCACTCTACCACAGACTATAGCTGTATGGATATTCAGTGGATAAAAAAAGTCTACACACCCCTGTTAATATGTCAGGTTTCTGTGATGTAAAAAACTGGTCAGGGAGGCTGCCAATAGGCCTACAGCAACATTAAAGAAGCTGCAGGAATATCTGACAAGTATTGGCTGAGTGGTACATGTGACAACAATCTCCTGTATTCTTCATGTGTCTGTTATTGGGTAGAGTGGAAAGACGGAAGCCTTTTCTTACAAAGAAAAACATCCAAGCTGGCTAAATTTTGCAAAAACACACCTGAAGTCTCCAAAAAGCATGTGAGAAAATGTGTCATGGCCTGATGAAACCAAGGTTGAACTTTTTGGCTTAATTCCAAAAGAAATGTTTGGCGCAAAAACAACACTGCACATCACCAAAAGAACACCATACCCAGCGTGAAGCATGGTGGTGGCAGCATCATGCTTTGGGGTGTTTTTCTTCAGCCTGAACAAGGTAGAGGTAAATATGAACAGTTTCAAATACCAGTCAATATTGGTACAAACCCTTCATGTTTTTGCTAGAAACCTGAACATGAAGAGGAACTTCATATTTCAGCATGACAATGGCCCAAAGCCTACATCCAAATCAATAAAGGAATGGCTTTACCAGAAGAAGACTAAAGTTTTAGAATGGGCCAGCCAGAGCCCAGACCTGAATCCGATTGAAAATCTGTGGGGTGATCTGAAGAGGTCTGTGCACAGGAGATGTCCTCGCAATCTGGCAGATTTGAAGTGTTTTTGCAAAGAAGAGCCGGGCAAATATTGCCAAGTCAAGATGTGCCATGCTGATAGACTCATACCCAAAAAGACTGAGTGCTGTAATAAAATCAAAAGGTGCTTTATCAAAGTATTAGTGTAAGGGTGTGCACACTTATGCAACCATATTATTTATTTATTTTATATTTACTTCCCTCCAACTAAAAGATTTCAGTTTGTTGTTTAACTGAGTTGTACAGATCCTTGGTCACATTAAGGCTGGGTTCACACTTGTGCGGTGCGAATTCCAGCTCTGTTATCTCTGCAAGGAGATAAGAGAACTGTTCAGCGTTTTTTGTGTGGTGGAACATGCAAACTTGTTGACCTGGGAGGGGGGGGGGGGAGTGTAGTGAGCATTGAAAAAAGTCCTGTTCAGAACGGAAGACATCTGCGAATCAGGTGCGTGCCCATAGAAGATAATGGACCTGAATTCGCACCTGAGCTGCACCGCAATGTCTAGAAGACGCATGCGGTTTTTTGGTAATGCGCAGTGCGAATGCATCGCACATATGTGAACCAGCCTCATTGAAAATAATGTATTTTTTAATGTTATGCGAATTGGATGCGGTGTAAGCCGCAACCAATTCGCATAGGTGTGAACCCGGCCTTAAGGTGGAAAAAGTTCTCCTTTTTTAAATTATTGGTACCATCGTTTTATGTGACTACCATTAGGTACGTTGTAACGATGTGTCCAGTTTTTAATATTTCAGCATTGTTTGTATTAAAAATGGTAAAGGGCACTATTTGCGATTATCCTTTACATGTATCTGTATTTTGGAAGTAACAC
The DNA here is from genome assembly GCA_029206835.1 of Rana muscosa. Classification (NCBI taxonomy): domain Eukaryota; kingdom Metazoa; phylum Chordata; class Amphibia; order Anura; family Ranidae; genus Rana; species Rana muscosa. Next base: position 113,229,435 of record CM055118.1, read on the forward strand.
AATTTGTTCCTGGATGTAACCAGAGATACATGGAATCAATGCATGTCTCCCCAGGTTGGCTACTTACCAAAGTGCATACAGTATTGACCTCTAATATGCAGCTTGAGGTCTAATCTGGTAAGTGTACACTTTTTATCACAAAAAGCTTCCTGGGCACTAGAGTGCATTAGGGATATTGGTATACGCATAGGTGTGCGCAGCCTACTGCATTAGGATGTGCACTCCAAAGCTCAGAAACATGGTGTTCCCTCACAAAGGGAAGAGGCCGTAGGGGCAATCTGCCCCAGGGCAGTAGGGGCAATCTGCACTGCACAAGGTGATTAGGGTGTGCCCTGGCACACCCTGTGCGCACGCCTATGGGTATAAGTGTGGCAAGATTGTGGAATTAATACATTTTGGATGTGTGGTAAAACTGAACAAAGATGTTAGAGCAACTTCAAATGTGCTTGCATCATCTGATGGTTTCACATTAAACATGGGCACATCATCTGCCCTAAACAAAAAATCTAGGGTAATATGACCATTCCTGTTTAGATAATTGCAAGGGGTGGAAGAGGCACAGTTTGACTCTCTGAAGACAGTCTTTGAGAAAAATATTTTTTTCCTACTTGTTAGCTTTATCTCTGAGTACTGTTGTACGGGACTATCCGAGGGTGCCCCATAGATTGTTTTTTTGCCCAGCATGAGCATAGTTTGAAAATGGCTGGTGTCTATAGGTACCTTGAACATAAAGTATTCTGTGGGAGGTGTTTGAAAGGAGGTGGTGAGCTGTTGTAGGATGAGATGTCATACACCTTGGTCGTTCTGAAATCTTGATTAGTAACAATCTCGGTTACATGCTAGGTAGTAAAACCAGTATAAACATCATTTTCTGATTTTGTCAGAGCTCTTATATGTCCCCTATTCAACCTTGGCATCGTGCTCATACTTTCAATAAAATAAAAACTCAGACTTAAGCTGTGTATTCAGACTGCTGCAACCATTTTAAATCAATTGTTTCTAAAAGGAATTTACAAGGTTAATTGTGACCATAAAAAATGCAGTAAGAACAGTGTGTGCAAAAGCTCTTGTACATCATCCCTATGTGTCCTCTAAATGACATTGAAAGAGATACAGTGTGCATTAATCTGAATGCTGGAGCAAGGTGCCTTCTTTTGGATTAGAGAGCTGCAGTAAATTCTAAGAACATTTTTATAAAGTTATGTCATTTTTACAGTGTTTAATTTTTTTTTACTTAGAGCCCATTCACAGTGACAATGTAGGGCAACACACTTAAAACAATTGTACTATTTTTTCCAATGTAGCCTATCCCAACACTGTGGTTCGTTACAATGCAGGTGCATTGGGCTGGGTTGTGTATGGGCATTGGAGTGTCATTTTAACACTGTTGTCCCTGTGACTTTTTTTATTTTTATTTTGTTGTTGGTATTTTGTGCTCTCAATGGTGGTGGCGCCCATACTATACCTCCTTATGCTGGCAAATTTTAATGTTTTACATTATGAAACTGGTACAGGTGTTCCACTGTTCAAGTCTGGTTATTCATGTTACCCCTGTATTTTCCTCCAGTGGTCCTGATTATGGTCAGGTGCCCGAGTGGTGACTATTAATTTACTACACACTAGAGCTGCTTGATTCTGGCTAAAATAAGCATCTTGATTTTTTGCTTAGAATGAAGATCACGATTCTCGCGGCGTAACATCATCTTTCACATTATACAAAAAATTGGGCTAACTTTACTGTTTCGTTTTTTTATTTTATTTATTTAAGTGTATTTTTTCCGAAAAAATTTAGTTTGAAAGACCGCCTGCGCAAATACAGTGTGACATAAAATATTGAAACAACCGCCATTTTATTCTCTAGGGTCTCTGCTAAAAAAATATATATAATGTTTGGAGAATTTCTAGCAGAAAATACTGATTTTAACTTTTAGGAAACAAGTGTCAGAAAAAGGTTTAGTCTTTAAAGCGGAGGTCCGCCTAAAAAAAAATATATTAAAAGCCAGCAGCTACAAATACTGCAGCTGCTGACTTTTAATAAATGGACACTTACCTGTTCAGGGTGCCCGCAATGTTGACAGTCGAAACCGATCAATCGCTCGGCTCTCGGCTGCCTGCCATCCTCGGTGAGGGAATCAGGAAGTGAAGGCTTGCGGCTTCAATTCCCGGTTCCCTACTGCGCATGCGCGAGTCGCGCTGCGCGTCCTCACTGGTCCTCACTATCTTCTGGGACCTGTGTGTTTCCCAGAAGACAGTGGGGGAGGACAGTGTAGGCGCCAGGCATGACATAGGTCACGCGATCACCGCGGTGATCTATGCCAGGAAGTGGGAGCAAATACCTGTATTACACAGGTATCTGCTCCCCCCTCCCCCCTGAAAGGTGCCAAATGTGACACCGGAGGGGGGGAGGAATCCAAAAAGTGGAAGTTCCATTTTTGGGTGGAACTCCACTTTAAGGCTTCATTTATACTGGTGCTGGTAAAAGACGTTTAGGAGCAGTTGGGCGTTTTTTTTTTCAGCTGCCCCTAAACTCTCCTCTTGTCTGGACCTGGACTTGAACCTGGGACCTCTTCTGTGTCTGGCGTTGACTCTTCCCACTGAGTTATCTGGGATGCTGGACAGCTCCCTGCCTGATCTGCTGGACAAACCTATCTGATCCATTAGACAACCCTGCCTTGTGTCTTGATTGCTGTTGAACCTTGAACTCCTTACTCCTCCCATGAACTTCCTATAAAAGCCTTGTCTCAGTATATCCTCTTTGCCAGGTTATAGTGCCTTTTCAGCCAGTGCCTTGCTCTTGACTTCCCTGCTGCCATCTGTATTTTGCTACAACTCGTGATTGACCCTTGGCTTGTTCTTTGACTACTCTACTGCCTGATCCCAACCTGCAACCACTCGTGATTGACCTTTTGGCTTGTTTACTGACCAGGCTGCTGTTTAATCATTATCTGCTTATCCCCTACTGGACCCCGGCTTGCTCACACCCTGGTGGGGCAAACCTGAGGGCCGCGACCTGGTACTAGCTCGCAGCTAAATCCATCTCCACCATCAGGAGCTCTGGTGAACACCAGCTAGTACTTAGATTCCGCACCTCAGGTGAGCCTGTGTCATCTGCCAGTAGTGACTGCCTGTATACCTGTCCTGCAACTGCTATAGCAACTGGTCTTCAAGCCTGATGCCTGATCGTGACACCTCTATGTTATCTTATTAGTACATGTACACAGAGTTGTTTATAGTCGTTTCTAGGCAGTTGAGTTTAGAAGCATTTTTTGGAAAGCAAATAAAATGCGTTCAGGACGGATGGTTGGGCATTTGAATAGCCAAATGCATGTAACAGCTTGTAAACATGGTAACTCACGTTCTTTCCCGCCTCTTTTTTTCCCCCCTTTCTTTAACCCTTACTGACTTATCAGTCTTTGTTTGGAGTGAGGGGGTCCTGTTCTCGGTTAGAATTGTTGTAGTCTGAGTTTTTTTCCTCCTGTCTTCAGTTATATAATATATTCCTCCTCTCCTCTCCCAGAACACCCGACTAATATTGGTTGCTATGTCTTGTTTTTATAACAGTCCTGGTCCACTTGTGTCCTGACTACACAATTTTTTGTTATGCCACTTTTCAGTGATACAGTTGTTAGAGCCCATTCACACAGGGGCAACACGACTTCCAGCGCGATTTTATGAGGCAACTCAGACACGACTTGAGAATGAATCACAGCGCGACCTGGAGCTACTTACAAGGTAACTCCAAGTTGCCTGCAGGACAGGAGACATTCCAGTGGCCAATCAAACAAGAATCCGCTCTGGGAGGGAGGGGGGAGGGAGAGGTTTGCCTGATAAATGTATGTTTTCTTCCTGGAGAGTTGCTCCTATTAAGACAGTGAGAGGCGACTCCCATTGAAATGAATGGTTACAGGTCGCCTAGGAGTCGGATTGAAGTAGTACAGGGACCTTTTTTGAAGTCGGAGCGACTGCAGTAGTGTGCATAAGGACGGCTCCATTAACTTACATTGATTTCTTCAGCCAGCGCGACCTGAGGCGACTAGGGACGGCCTGGGGCGATTTGGAGTCGGATCCAAAGACGCCCCTGTGTGAATGGGCTCTCAATGTGAACATATTGATCTTATTTCTTTTGTATTGTTTTGTTTGTAAAACCTTTTTTTCTTTAGAAAATTTGAAAACTTAATAAAAACATATAGAAAAAAATAAATAATCGCAGTGTACCGCAACCCACCCACACATACCTTTGCATTGCTCCTATGTATATGAATGCAGACTGTTAGAAAGCTTATTTCGTTTTTTGTTAGGTAATTATGTTCCCAAATGTCTTTATGGCAAGAAACTTGAAGCTTAAGTTTAATGTGCGTATATTTGAATATTCCCTGGTCCCCAACTCCCCCCAGCCCCAGTCAACATAGTTACTAGATTTTCAAATAAAACCATTCCATTTTCATTAGAAAAAAATTAGAAATGCTGCTACATTTTTATTGTTTTTAATGCTCTCATCGTGTCCCGCTCTCCTTGGCAAGATTTCCCCTGACTTTCTGTACACCAGCACAAGAAATGGGAAGGCAAGGGTGTCACTGGGACAAGAAGACGAAGAAACCTGTCAGATGTTCTCCTCAACAAATATTGTTGTCTCTTTTCCTGTTAGCAAGATATCCCATTTCTTTCTGTCGTTGCGAAACTCTGTCACCAGAACAGGAAGTGAGGCTAAACATCCTCAACAGAGATACAGACAGCAATAAAAACCCAATAGGGGTTCTATATCTTTTTTTTCCTGCTATACAAATATCAAACCAAAAAGTTTTGACTGGAGTTAAACTTTCTTAACCACTTAACGACCGCTCACTGTATATATACGTCGGCAGAATGGCACCGACAGGCACAATCACGTAGAGCATACGTGATTGCCTTTGTATAGTTGGGGGGTCCAATCGGACCCCCCTCCTATACAGTGAGCGGTGGCTAAGTGTCCGGGAGCGTTCCGGGATGAGGGGGCAGCCATTCGTTTCTGGCCACCCCCTCGCGATCGCTCCCGGCGAATGGAAATGCCCCCTCTGTCTGTGTCAGACAGAGGGAGCAGGAGGAAGTGATGTCATCTCTGGTGCGGCACTCACATATACCGAGCGCCGTACAAGAGAAGACATCAGGTCAGTGCACACAACACTACACTGACACCAGGACACATAGGGACATAAATCGCCCCCCCAGACACCCCAGATCACCCCCCCAGTCACAGTGTCACTGATTGCAGTGACCATTTATTTAGTGATCACTGCAATCAGTGACATTTGTGACTGTAAAAGTGTCACCAAAGTTTAGTCTTAGGTCCAGTGTAGCCCCCTAACCCCCCCTAATAAAGGTTTAACCCCCTGATCACCCCCCAGATAACCCTTTCACCGCCTATCACCACTGTCGCTAAGCGATCATTTTTCTGATCGCTGTCTTAGCGTCAGTGATGCCGATCGGCAGCCAGTAATTTTTCTTAGGTTCGCCGCATGTTTTTATAGCGTCAGGTACCCCAATATATTATCTAATAAAGGTTTAACCCCCTTGATCGCCCCCCAGATAACCCTTTCACCGCCTATCACCACTGTCGCTAAGCGATCATTTTTCTGATCGCTGTCTTAGCGTCAGTGATGCCGATCGGCAGCCAGTAATTTTTCTTAGGTTCGCCGCATGTTTTTATAGCGTCAGGTACCCCAATATATTATCTAATAAAGGTTTAACCCCCTGATCACCCCCCAGATAACCCTTTCACCGCCTATCACCACTGTCGCTAAGCGATCATTTTTCTGATCGCTGTCTTAGCGTCAGTGATGCCGATCGGCAGCCAGTAATTTTTCTTAGGTTTGCCGCATGTTTTTATAGCGTCAGGTACCCCAATATATTATCTAATAAAGGTTTAACCCCCTTGATCGCCCCCCAGGTAACCCTTTCACCCCCTATCACCACTGTCACTAAGCGATCGTTTTTCTAAACGCTGTCTTAGTGTCTGTGATGCAGATCGGTAGCCGGTAATTTTTTTTAGGTTCGCCGCAGGTTTTTATAGCGTCAGGTACCCCAATATATTATCTAATAATATATACTAACCTTTATATGCAAACAAATTCCAAACAATGTGGTTTCTTTTAGTGGCCTCCACAATCTCCATCTGTGGTTTCTTGCAAGCAGACAGCCTCTCCCTCTCAGCAAGTGAACATATCTTTGTTTACCTGGCTCTACGTAAGTCATATCTATTAATTGCAATTATTTATTTATTGCATAGTAGACAGACTTCTCCGTCTCTGTATGGTTTGCTTAATTGCGTACCATCGTTTCCTAATTTAGAACTTAAAATTCACAATTTATTTTCTTCCTCTCTGATTTCTGTTTTTCTGTTTTTGACATTCAGCCGGTCTCCTATATAGTGTCCACTGTGGTCACCTATCCGCATTTTCTATATACGGGGTGACTTTTGCTCTTGATCCTGCGTTTTTCGGTGTTGAGCAGCAGACAGTACAGACGGCAGGGTAAGTAGCAATGGGAGGGGTCCAGCATAACAATTAGACCTTGTTCATACCTAATTTGTTTGGATATGATATGTAATGCATTTCAATGTATAACTGTATATTTCTTTTTTTCTTCTGTATAGTCATATTTGACAAGTGCGGATGGTCATCGCAAACCCCTGAGGAAGCTGTTTCAAGCGAAACATGTTGGGTTTCCATGCGATTTTATGTTCATCCAAACTCTATGCATTATGACCACCACCTATGTATAATACTGTATATGTACCTAAAAACCCATGATTGGTTTTATATATTTTATATTCCTTTTGTCTATTTTTGTATTAATAAAATTATCAATTATATTATATTAGAAGCTCTCTCTCTTTGATCAACCTCTGCACCATAAAAATCCCTTTCATCCTACCTCTTTTTTATTATCTAATAAAGGTTTAACCCCCTTGATCGCCCCCCAGGTAACCCTTTCACCCCCATCACCACTGTCGCTAAGCGATCGTTTTTCTAAATGCTGTCTTAGTGTCGGTGATGCAGATCGGTAGCTGGTAATTTTTTTTTAGGTTCGCCGCAGGTTTTTATAGCGTCAGGTACCCCAATATATTATCCAATAAAGGTTTAACCCCCTTGATCGCCCCCCAGGTAACCCTTTCACCCCCTATCACCACTGTCGCTAAGCGATCGTTTTTCTAAACGCTGTCTTAGTGTCGGTGATGCAGATCGGTAGCCAGTAATTTTTTTTAGGTTCGCCGCATGTTTTTATAGCGTCAGGTACCCCAATATATTATCTAATAAAGGTTTAACCCCCTTGATCGCCCCCCAGGTAACCCTTTCACCCCCATCACCACTGTCGCTAAGCGATCGTTTTTCTAAACGCTGTCTTAGTGTCGGTGATGCAGATCGGTAGCTGGTAATTTTTTTTAGGTTCGCCGCAGGTTTTTATAGCATCAGGTACCCCCATATATTATCTAATAAAGGTTTTAACCCCCTGATTGCCCCTAGTTAACCCTTTCACCAGTGATCACCATATAAGTGTTACGGGTGACGCTGGTTAGTTAGTTTGCTTTTTATAGTGTCAGGGCACCCGCCGTATATAACCCAATAAAGGTTTAACCCCCTGATCGCCCAGCGGGCGATATCAATTAGGTTTTAGCGTCAGAGAGGGTCTGCGTCACACCCCAGGCAGCGTCAGGTTAGTGCCAGTAACGCTAACACCCACGCGTGAAGCATACACCCCCCTTAGTGGTATAGTATCTGAACAGATCAATATCTGATCTGATCAGATCTATACTAGCGTCCCCAGCAGTTTAGGGTTCCCAAAAACGCAGTGTTAGCGGGATCAGCCCAGATACCTGCTGGCACCTGCGTTTTGCCCCTCCGTCCAGCCCAGGCCACCCAAGTGCAGTATCGATCGATCACTGTCACTTACAAAACAAAAACACACATAACTGCAGCGTTCGCAGAGACAGGCCTGATCCCTGCGACTCCAGTGCTGTAGGAGGTGATTTCACCACCACAGTTAAAAAAAAAAAGCAAATATGCCGAAGCATTGGGGCAGCAGGGGCGGAGGAGCGATTTTGCTCCTAATGCCGCGTAAATACGGTCGAAATTCCGACGGAGGCTTGCCCGTGGAAAAGTCCGACCATGTGTGTGCGGCATAACTTTTTTGCGGGAGGATGCCCCCATGCTTCGGCATATATAAATGGTGCGTGTATGCCCATCATTGGAAGTGGGTGGATGAAGGGCGGTATTCTAATGGTGGGCATACCCACCGATCAATCTCTTTTTTCGTTCAGCCAACTGGCTGCATGAAAAAAAAAGATTACAATACATGTCCAACAAGGACCAGCAACGTACTGGTATGTTGCTGGACTTTGAATGTTTATACCAGAATGATGCCTGCGGGTTTAGGTATCATCTTGGTATCATTCTTTTCAGCCTGCGGCCGGCTTTCATGTAAAAGCAATCCTAGCGGCTAATTAGCCTCTGGACTGCTTTTATAAGCAGTGGGAGGGAATGCCCCCCCCCCGAATATAAAAAGCAACATTGGGAAATTGGGAAAGCATTTTATCACACCGATCTTGGTGTGGTCAGATGCTTTGAGGGCAGAGGAAAAATCTAGGGTCTAGAAGACCCCAGTTTTTTCAAAAAAAGAGTACCTGTCACTACCTATTGCTATCATAGGGGATATTTACATTCCCTGAGATAACAATAAAAATGATAAAAAAAAAAATACTTGGAAGGAATAATTTAAAAATAAAATAAAAAAGCAAAATTAATAATAAAAAAAAAGCACCCCTGTCCTGCCCTGCTCTTGCCCAATGGCGAACGCAAGCGTCGGTCTGGCGTCATATGTAAACAGCAATTGCACCATGCATGTGAGGTATCACCGCGAAGGCCAGATCGAGGGCAATCATTTTAGCAGTAGACCTCCTCTGTAAATCTACTGGGGTAACCTGTAAAGGCTTTTAAAGGCTTTTAAAAATGTATGTAGTTTGTCGCCAATGCGCGTTTGTGCGAAATTTTAAAGCATGTCGTGTTTGGTATCTATGTACTCGGCCTAAGATCATCTTTTTTATTTCATCAAACATTTGGGCAATATAGTGTGTTTTAGTGCATTAAAATTAAAAAAAGTGTATTTTTTAACCCAAAAAATGCGTTTGAAAAATCGCTGCGCAAATACTGTGTAGAAAAAAAAAATGCAACACCCACCATTTTAATCTGTAGGGCCTTTGCTTTAAAAATATATATAATGTTTGGGGGTTCAACATAATTTTCTTGCAAAAAAAAAAATGTTTTCATGTAAACAAAAAGTGTCAAAAAGGGCTTTGTCTTCAAGTGGTTAGAAGAGTGGATGTAAGCTTCCTAATGTTGTGTATAAAATGCCAGAACAGTTCAAACCCCCCCCCCCAAATGACCCCATTTTGGAAAGTAGACACCCCAAGCTATATACTGAGAGGCATGTTGAGTCCATGGAATATTTTATATGTTGACACAAGTTGCGGAAAAACGACAATTTTTTTTTTTTTTTTGCACAAAGTTGTCACTAAATGATATATTGCTCAAACATGCCATGGGCATATGTGGAATTACACCCCAAAATACATTCTGTTGCTTCTCATGAGTACGGGGATACCACATGTGTGAGACTTTTTGGGAGCCTAGCCGCGTACGGGACCCCAAAAACCAAGCACCGCCTTCAGGCTTTCTAAGGGTGTAAATTTTTGATTTCACTTCTCACTGCCTATCACAGTTTCGGAGGCCATGGAATGCCCAGATAGCACAAAACCCCCCCAAATGACCCCATTTTGGAAAGTAGACACCCCAAGCTATTTGCTGAGAGGTATTGTGAGTATTTTGCAGATCTCGCTTTTTGTCACAAAGTTTTGAAAATTGAAAAAAAAAAAATAATATATATATATATTTTCTTTCTTCATTTTCAAAAACAAATGAGAGCTGTAAAATACTCACCATTCCTCTCAGCAAATAGCTTGGGGTGTCTATATTCCAAAATGGGGTCATTTGGGGGGGTTTTGTGCGATTTTGGCATTTTATGGCCTTCAAAACTGTGATAGGTAGTGAGGAGTGAAATCAAAAATTTGTGCCTAGAAATCCTGAAGGAGGTGCTTGGTTTTCGGGGTCCCGTACGCGGCTAGGCTCCTAAAAAGTCCCACACATGTGGTATCCCCGTACTCAGGAGAAGCAGAAAAATGTATTTTGGGGTGTAATTCCACATATAACCATGGCATGTGTGAGCAATATATCATTTAGTGACAACTTTTTGTAATTTTTTTTTTTTTTGTCATTATTCAATCACTTGGGACAAAAAAAATATATTCAATGGGCTCAACAGGCCTCTCAGCAATTTCCTTGGGGTGTCTACTTTCTAAAATGGGGTCATTTGGGGGGGTTTTGTGCTATTTTGGCATTTTATGGCCTTCGAAACTGTGATAGGTAGTGAGGAGTGAAATCAAAAATTTGCGCCCTTAGAAATCCTGAAGGCGGTGCTTGGTTTCCGGGGGCCCGTACGCGGCTAGGCTCCCAAAAAGTCCCACACATGTGGTATCCCCGTACTCAGGAGAAGCAGCAAAATGTATTTTGGGGTGAAATTCCACATATAACCATGGCATGTGTGAGCAAAATATCATTTAGTGACAACTTTTTGTAATTTTTTTTTTTTTTTTTTTTTTTTTTTTGTCATTATTCAATCACTTGGGACAAAAAAAAAAAATCAATGGGCTCAACATGCCTCTCAGCAATTTCCTTGGGGTGTCTACTTTCCAAAATGGGGTCATTTGGGGGTGTTTTGTACTGCCCTGTCATTTTAGCACCTCAAGAAATGAGATAGGCAGTCATAAATTTAAAGCTGTGTAAATTTCAGAAAATGTACCCTAGTTTGTAAACTCTATAACTTTTGCGCAAACCAATAAATATACGCTTATTGACATTTTTTTTACTAAAAACATGTGGCTGAATACATTTTGGCCTAAATGTATGACTACAATTGAGTTTATTCGATTTTTCTTATAACAAAAAGTAGAAAATATCATTTTTTTTTCAAAATTTTCGGTCTTTTTCCGTTTATATCGCAAAAAATAAAAATCGCAGAGGCAATCAAATACCATTAAAAGAAAGCTCTATTTGTGGGAAGAAAAGGACGCAAATTTCGTTTGGGTACAACATTGCATGTCCGCACAATTTACAGTTAAAGCAGCGCAGTGCAAAATTCTAAATTCACCTCTGGTCCTTTAGCTACCAAATGGTTACGGGGCTTAAGTGGTTAAAGAAGAACTGTGAGTGCGTAGATTATTGCCCTTTAAATCCACCCTTGTATATATTGTACAATTAGGTAATAAGCAACAAGACAAGTACAGACTTGTCAGAGTAGGTCAGCGTGCTTGAGTTTACAAACTCCGGCAGTGAGGGGGCTTCATTTTCTCCAGCTGTCTGTTTCCATTATAGCAAGTGACGCAGTCACACTCCAACAGATGAGCCAGTTTTGTGCAACTGGATGTCTCTGGTGGTTACTGACTCACTGTTATAGATAGCACAGAGGGAGATAGCGGCCGCCGTTTTGACATCACGTCGCCATCAGCATGCAGAATGTTCTGTCACAGAAAAGATGCCAAAACGAGCCCTGTCCCTGGCTGACTCCGGAGTGTCTACCTGCTGTCACTAATGCAGAAAGCCATTCCCAGCGTCTCTGCATTCTAGGCTTTGGACACATTACATATATTTAATGTGACAAATGCTGCACTAACAAGTGTAGTCTGTGTTCCAGTGCAGTCAAACCTAAGCTCACCTAGCGAGCTTCGCCAGTCCACTGAGGATTCACCGCTCCTGACCGCACCACGGCTTTCTAAAACATTGTCACAAAACATGCAAACATATTGTCATAGAAGCTCTCCTTTGAAAGCTGTATATTTTTGCCTTAACAGCTGTGTTCACTCACTTTAAATGATGCATGAATATGAAAATATATTTTTCTTATAGCTTTAGCCAGATTTCACTCACTTACAAACTACATAAATAAAACAATAGTGAAAAAGCAAATGCTCAAGTCATTGCCATTACAGAGATATACAGCACGTCCTTCGAAAGACTTACGAAGGCAATGTAGATTATTGTCAGGTGGAGAGCAAGAGCAAGCCGCTGAGAGCCTGAGGTGGCCGATCTCACCCCTTCCACAGCCCAGTGATCCAGTAAGCACTAGGGGGGGGGGGGGGCGGCAGAGCAGAGAGTCGGTGACTGACAGTTACCAGCTTTCTGCTCAGGAAGCTCTGAGAACCGAGCGATCAGCTGTGTTTGATCGCTCAGATCCCAGTCTTAGAGCCGTAAAAAAATTCCCATACTTCTCTTTAATTTACTTAATTTTTTTCTGTGCTTTCTGTGACCTCTTCTGGCAGTCTTCTTTCAGGTACTGATCGTTGGCTGTTTTCATTGGCCCGGCTGAAATTATGTCAGTGTATTTATCTCGGTACCAGGACACATTACACCCCAAGTCCTCACTTCTCTGGACTAAAGAGTGAAAGAGTAAATTTTTGGGTGCCCTAGTCACTTCCTGGTGACAAGGACACCTTCTATTGGGGACTGTAAAAGTGTCTGTCAGCAATAGTGTGAAGCAAATGCTATCAGACAGACATTTTTATGGTCCAAATGTTTTATGTTATCTACTACCTAAACAAATAGATTTTCTTATACAGGGCTTTTTTTCTCAAAGAATAGGTACAGGAACTCCCCCTTTCCAAGTCATCCCTTGTCTCTGCCCCCTACCCACCTCCTAAGCACCGTTTCTTGGTTCCACCCCCTACCCATCTACCAAGACCGCCTCTTTTAGAGAATACAGAAGCAAGTAACATTTGTGGTACTAACTAATTTGTATGGAACTCGTTAATGATAATAACAAAAGCAGTAAAATGGATCCCCTGCAGCCAGCAACAATAGATTCCCTTGGCATCAATGGACCACCCATAAAAAATACCCTCCTCCCAAGCAACAATAAACCCCCTGAAGCAACAACAGATCTCCCCCAGCCAGCACCAATAGACCCCCAAGCAACAATAGATCCCCCAGCAACAACAGACCACCTACAACAAAATACCACCCCCCTTCCTAAGCAACAATAGACCCCTAACAGCAAAAATAGATCTTCCAGCAGCCAGCAACAATAGGCTCCTCCCTTAAAAACAAATCCCTACCAGCAACAACTGACCCCCCCCAGTAACATAAGACCCACCCTCAGCAACAATAGATCCATACCAGCAACAACCGACCTCCTCAGCAACAACAGACCCTCCTCCCACAAAATACATTGCCTCCAGTGACAATAGATCTCCCAGCAGCCAGCATCAACAGACCCTACAGCACACCCCACCACCCCTTGCCATTATATACGTTCAGTCCTGGAGGTGCCAGAACTGTGTTCCCCCGCGTTCCCGCTGAAAAAAAGCCCTGTTCTTATTAAAAAAATGGTTTTGAATACTTTATCTTCAGGAACTAAAGTACAAAGCAAAAATCCTGTTGAAGGGGAAACTGTAAATGCCTCGAAACATGTTGGCTGTTCACTTCTACAAACAGTAAATCTATCCATTTTCAAGATTGAGTTGCCTACTTTTTACCATTGAGCTTCACCCCTCCATAGTGGAGTTGAACGCTCGATATACTGCCTTTTTTTTTTTTTCTTTTCATTATGCAGTTTATATACTGGTACGTTATGGTGTAAAGCAAGTTATCTGGTTCCTTTCCACTCACTAAAGGACCTTTATTGTGCCTAGTTTATATATTTACATTCATAGATTTTTAATACATATTGGTGCCCTTGTAGTGGAGAATCACCTACATTACTGCCCTGGTGACACCCTGTGGATTGCTGTAGGCTGAACTTCTTATTTTCCTCCTTGAAATGTCTTATGCCCCATACACACAATCGTTTTTCATGCCGTTAAAAATGCCATTTTAAAAAATGGCCATTAAAAATGATCGTGTGTAGGCTCCAGAGCATTTTTAACGACGTGAAAAACGGCCATTAAAAATTCCGGACATGCTCTCTTGCCCCGTACACACGATCGTTTTTAATGTCATTTTTTAAACCGACGTTTTTCTCCTCGTTTTTTTTCATGTTTCCTCTCAAGCCTGCCTTGCGTACACACTATCATTAAAAAAAACGATCAAGCAAAGCGCAGTGACGTTCAACACGTACGACGGCACTATAAAGGGGAAGTTCCGTTCGAATGGCGCCACCCTTCATGTTAGTAAAGTTTGTTGAGCGACGATTCGCGCTTTTCAGTCCGTTACTGTGTAATGAATGTGCTATCTCCATTACGAACGCTAGTTTTACCAGAACGAGCGCTCCCGTCTCATACTTGATTCTGAGCATGCGCGTTTTTTTTCACGTCGTGAAAGCATACACACTATCGTTTTTCATGTCGTTAAAAAAAACGACATGAAAAACGACGTGAAAAAAGAGAGCATGTCCGGAATTTTTAATGCCCGTTTTTCACGTCGTTAAAAATGCTCTGGAGCCTACACACGATCATTTTTAATGGCCATTTTTTAAAATGGCATTTTTAATGGCATGAAAAATGATCGTGTGTATGGGGCATCTTTTTTCACGTCGTTTTTCATGTCGTTTTTTTTAACAACGTGAAAAACGATAGTGTGTATGCTTTCACGACGTGAAAAAAAAACGCGCATGCTCAGAATCAAGTATGAGACGGGAGCGCTCGTTCTGGTAAAACTAGCGTTCGTAATGGAGATAGCACATTCATTACACAGTAACGGACTGAAAAGCGTGAATCGTCGCTCAACAAACTTTACTAACATGAAGGGTGGCGCCATTCGAACGGAACTTCCCCTTTATAGTGCCGTCGTACGTGTTGAACGTCACTGCGCTTTGCTTGATCGTTTTTTTTAATGATAGTGTGTACGCAAGGCAGGCTTGAGAGGAAACATGAAAAAAAACGAGGAGAAAAACGTCGGTTTAAAAAATGACATTAAAAACGATCGTGTGTACGGGGCATTAGGCAGCGCCACAATCCTGAAAGGTATTATAAGGCTTTCCAGCTTTAATCAAAACTGAAAAAGTAAAACTGTAACCGAGGGCCTGTTATGTTATGTTATGTAAATGTCCTGAAAAAATTCACTTAAACCTCCAAACATTTATATATGCATATGCAGGCACCTCTTCTGTGTGCGGACCCACTGGGACATGCTGTTAGTCTGACATAGCAGCTCCTGCCTTAGTGATTGCTGTCACAGCTTATTACTGTGATCATACAGTATAACTTTCTATATTTTAACAAAGTTATACTGTTTGGCACCTATCCCTGCAGATCACAGGCTTGTGCTATGCTCTCATAGTGACAGAAACTGAAGTGAACCCGTAAAGTTTTTTTTTTTCTTTCTTTTTTGAAGAATGTCATTTGTTGAATTGGATGAAATACCAAGTTGTTCAGAATGCATAATAAAGAGTTCAGCAGTCTGGCCAAGTCTTGCCCAGTGCATAGTGCAGCAGTTTAGGGTATGTAATGTACCATTATAATGGCAAAGAGTAGAAAGTGTGCCACTACATTGTCGGCAGTCAAGAATTGTGCTGATGCAGTGATGGTCAGTTAAGAAATCCTTGCAATGACAGTCAATTGAGAAGTGTGTTGGTACAGTAGCAGTCTATGGAGAAGTATGTTGGCACAGTGGCAGTCAGTAGAGAAGTGTGTTGGTATAGTGGCATTCAGTGGAAATGTGCGCTGGTGCTGTGGCAGTCAGTTAAGATGTACACCCTTTCATTGTTGATCCATGGGGAAGTAGGGGGGGGTCAGTTGAAAACTGCAATGGTACAGTGGGGGTCTGTAGAATAGTCGATTGGTGCAGTTGAGATCAGTGGGAAAGTAAATCTGTAGTCTGGAGATGAGTAGAGAAGTTGATTGGTACAGTAGAGAAGTTTATCAGTACAGTGGTAGTCAAGTGTATCAGTACAGTGGCAGAGGTGCTTTGGTACAGTGGAGAACCGGGGAGAAGTTGATTGGTACAGTGAAGATCAGCTGAGAAGTGTCAGTACAGTGATGGTCTTTAAAATTGAATCATTTAAAAAATTACCTTTATGATATGTTGGAGGGGGTAGCAAAATTAAATTTGCCTTTAAGGGCCAGTTCACACCACATGCAGTCCAGTGCGTTTTTTTTCTGCATCAAAAACGCATGGAAAGTAGGTTATATGGTTTTCAATGGCATAGTTCACACCAGTGCTTGCAGTTCCAGTGTGTTCCAGTTCCAGAAAAAAAAAAGTAGAACATGCTGCATTTTACCTGCACTGGACTGTACTGGAACGCTGTAAAACGCATCAAAAACGCACTGGAACGTACCGGAACGCACCTACATGCACCAAAAACGCACTGGAACACACTTGTCCTTATCTAAGGTTAATAAAAAAGAGTGGTGAAAAAAAGCACTAGACTGCATTAAAAACATACCAAAAACATACTGGAACGCATCAAAAACGCATCAAAAGCGCGCATGCAAAAAAGCACCTGGAACGCATCCGGACTGCGTTTCTTTTATGTTTACAAACATTTTTATTGGGATAAAGAAAGCATACAGTCGTAGGACAGCATACATCCTACGAACAGAATCACAAACAAAATAAAGAACAAAAATTTGAATCATACTATAACAGACATTAGAGAATATTGATCATTAATATTAGAGACAACAAGGACAGAAGGGGAGACGAAAAGGTACACCCGGGGGTATCACAGACGTAAAGTTAGATGTGTAAATTTGAAGCTAGGTTTATGACAGTAGAATATTCTTATGTGTTTTCCAGGCAATCCCATCTTTGGTTAAATAAAAGCATTCTATCCTGCAAGGTGTATGAAATCCTTTCCATCAACATAATTGTATCAATTCTAGCAAGGATAGAGGGTAATTGGATTCCTGCCTGCGGAGAGTGCCCGGGACTGGCGCCCCAAGAAGACCCATTGAGATTGTCAGCTGTAAAGAGGTACCCACAATCGCCGAAGCGACGGCAGACACTTTATTCCAAACTGGGGAAAGCAACTGACAATCCCAAAATATGTGTTTAAAAGTACCCGGGAGACCACAACCCCTGAAGCACAGCCCAGAGGTCCCAGGAAACATGGTGTGGAGTCTGGAAGGGGTATAATACCACCTAGTGAGTACTTTGTAGGCAGTTTCTCTCACTGCCAAGGATTTTGTGGCCTTGCGTAAGTTATCCAACATGGTGTCCCAGTCTGCAGGGGAGAACTGCTCCCCACAGTCAACCTCCCATTTAGTTTTATATGGAGGCTCCCCCGAGAAGGTTGAGGCTAACGTATTTCTATAGAGCACTGAAATAAGGTCTTTGCCCCTGGGAGAGTCACGACAGATCTGTTCAAAGACAGAAGAAGGGTAGGACGGGGCAAGAGCAAAATGGGAGCTAAAAAAGTGTCTGATTTGTAACTATCGATAGTTCTCTCTAGGTGGGACCTGTTTACGGGTGCCAAGAAGGTCAAATGAGGGAAAAGTATCATCCAATTGGAGATCACTTAAGGTGACCAGGGACTCAGATATCCACCACGAGAAGCTATGAGGGCGTATAAATGCCGTGGCAAATAAGGGTTCTCCTAAAAAGGAGGAGCCAGGGGGTGCGGAAGACATAAAGCCCAATTTATTTTTATAACGGTTCCAAAGAATAAGGGCGTGAGTCACTACGGAATTAAGGGAGGAGAGTTTGTGTGCTAAGTTGGTAGGAGACCAAAGTATAGATTGGAGAAAATAGGGTTTAATGGACAGAGATTCAAACATGACCCAGGGAACCTTTGAATCTGGGATATTCCATTGAGCCCGGACTGCGTTTCTATGGTGTGAACTGGCCCTTAGTGCGGTATCAAATAAATCAATATACTGTATATATAATATACATGGTTTCTGTGTAAATGCTCCTGGGTATGAGGCAGTATGTGACCCTTCACCAAGATGCTGCCAATCACTAATACTAAGCACTGTCACATGAAAGGGTAGAAGTTACTGCTCTGACACAGCTGACACTAGATATTTAACCACTTGCTTACTGGGCACATATACCCCCTTCCTGCCCAAGCAAAATTTCAGCTTTCGGCACCGTTTGAATGACAATTGCGCAGTCGTGGCTTCCAAACAAAATTGACGTCCTTTTTTTCCCACAGATAGAGCTTTCTTTTGGTGGTATTTGATCATCTCTGCGGTTTTTATTTTTTGCGCTATAAACAAAAAAAGAGCAAAAATTTGAAAAAAAAACACAATATTTTTTACTTTTTGCTATAATAAATATCCCAATTTAAAAAAAAAAAAACATTTTCTTTCTCAGTTTAGGCCGATACGTATTCTTCTACATATTTTTGGTAAAAAAAATCGCAATAAGCGTACATTGATTGGTTTGCGCAAAAGTAATAGCGCCTACAAAATAGGGGATAGAATTATGCCATTTTTTTTTAATTATTTTTTTTTACTAGTAATGGCGGTTATCTGCGGTTTTTGGCAGGACTGCGACATTATGGTGGAAACATCGGGCACTTTTGACACATTTTTGGGACCATTCACATTTATACAGTGAACAGTGCTATAAATATGCACTGATTACTGTATAAATGTGACTGGCAGGGAAGGGGTTAAGACTAGGGGGCGAGGAAGGGGTTAAATGTGTTCCCTATTAGTGATTCTTACTGTGGGGGGAGATGAGTGACTGGGGGAGGTGACCGATCTGTGTCCCTATGTACAAGGGACACAGCAGTCTCCTCTCCATGACAGGACGTGGATCTCTGTGTTTACACACAGAGATCCGCGTCCTTGTCTGTGTAACGGCCGATCGCGAGTACATGGCGGACATCGCGGCTGCCAGGCATGCGCATCGGCACTTCAGTGACGCGGCGGGGGCGCACGCGCGCCGCCGGAGGGGCCGAGGCCGTCAATAGACGGCCTCCCAGCCCTGAGGAGCTGCCTTGTGGCCGTCATATGACAATGGCCCGGGCTCCAAGCAGTTAAAGGTGTTGGTTGCAACAAAAGGAAGGATCATAAAGGGGAGGGGGAGCACTGGGAAGGTGAGGATAAAGTGGTCAGGAGGAAGAAGGGGGAGACTTCTACAAACAATGTCACTTTGACCAGAATGGCCAAAATGAAAGTATCTCTTAAAACTCAAATTTTAAAGAATGAAATGCAATGTTCCCACTATTTACAGAGCCGAAGGAGGCAAGAATATGCAATGCAACATTGTTCAATTGCTCCTTGAATTCAAAACAGTACCAATTCTTCTAGGTACACTGGCACACAATTTATGAAGGAACTTGGCAGGTGGTTTGTTCCAAACATCTTGGAGAACTAATTACAGATCTTCTGTGGATGTAGGCTGCCTCTAATCCTTCTGTCTCTTCATATAATTCCAGAGAGACTCAAAGATGTTGAAATCAGGGGGGACAAACCATCGCCTCCAGGACTCCTGCCTGTATGCCAATATGGCATGATGGATAAGTATCTGCCTGTATTTCTCAGTATTGAGGCCATAATTGATCATGACCAAATCTCCAACTCCATTTGAAGAAATGCAGCCCCAAACTTGCAAGGAACCTCCATTATGCCTCTCTGTTGCCTGCAGACACTCATTATTGCACCGCTTTTTAGCCCTTCAGTGAACAAACTGCCTCCTGCTACAGCCAAATATTTCAAATTTTGACTCATCAGCCCAGAGCTCCGGCTACCATTTTTCTGCACCCCAGTTCCTATGGTTCTGTGCATAGTTAAATCACTTAGCCTTGTTTCCACATCAGAGGTATGGCTTTTTGGCTGCAATTTTTCCATGAAGACCACTTCTGGCCAGCCTTCTCTGGAGAGCAGATGGGTGTACCTGGGTCACACTGGTTTCCACAAGTTCTGTGCTGATGGCACTGCTGGACATCTGATATTGAAGGGAAGTAAGCATGATGTGCCTTTCATCTGCTGCTCAACCACTGCATCTACGGACCTCGTGTTGCCCACTTCTTTGTATTTCGTCAAAAAAACTTGAACAGCACATATTGAAAACCAGTCTGCTCTGAAATCTTTGCCAGGGAGAGATCTTGCTGATGCAGGATAACTGCCTTGTGTCTTGTTACTGTGTTTAGCTTTGCCGTGGTGAATGACCTGTGGCATGAAACTGTCTTCCACAACCTCACCTTCGTAGCAGAGTTTGACTGTTCCTCATCCAGTTTTAAGCCTTCTACACAGCTGTTTCTGTTTCAGTTAATGACTGTGATTGAGGATCATTAGCATCTGCTTGGTATAATTGATTAATCAAACACTTGACTCCAATCCTACAAAATCCTTGACTTTGTGCATGTGTACAAAATGTACATGTGGAGGAATTGATGCTGGTTTGATGCCAAATGGTAGTATTCTTCTGTTTGCTGACTTTGTATTTTATAAATTAATAAAAACAAACAATTAAAATATATATTTAAAAAAAATCATTCTTTACATTTATTACTTTTTTTTATTTAATTATATAATATCTATCTATCTATCTATCTATCTATCTATCTATCTATCTATCTATCTATCTATCTATATATATATATATATATATATATATATATACTATAGAATGTAAAAAATTTGAATGTGTGTGTGTGTTAGACATTTAGGCAATTTTTTTTCTTGGTAGCAGTAGATTTTGACAATCTATAATTTGCAGTGGATATGTTCTGCTCCATTTCTTTATTTTTTGAAAAAGCTTGGTATAAACTAGAACTCCCCTTAAAAGAAAGTATATTTTTGTTCTCGCTTCTAGAGCTTTATTTGGAAAAAATTAGATCTTAAGCTCCTCCTGGATGAAATTTCTCAGCACTCCTATTGTTCTAGCTTGTAGAGAAACAGCACATAAAGAGATAGCCGCATGCTGTAAGATAGTGATAGGCTTATCAGAGGTCTCTAATGGATTCACTTGCTCCTACTTATCCCGCTTCTTCTACACCATCCGTTTCTATCCCAAGTTCCTGCTGGGTCCAGTAATTAATGTCAGACGAGAGACCTGCATTATAAGCTGTGCTTTTCTCCGTTCCCTTGACCCTAGGCAGAGTCTGTTTAATCTCCCGCAAAGCAGCTGCCGATTTCACCAATGAACACATATAAAAAGGGCCTCCTCGGTGGACGCGGTACAACCTGAGATTTGCTCAGTTCAAATAAACATTTGTGAGAATGGTGTGTGGATATGTTCCTGAGACGCAAAGAGATAAATTGATAGGTAAATTTCAATTCCTGACTCAAATAACAAAAACAGCACTACAATTCGTAATAGAAGAGTAGAAATGATAAATTATATGCAATTCCACTTAAAGTGGGATTTTATTTAAAGAAAACCTTAAGGTCTACCATGCTGGAGAAAATAGAAACGTCATCTTTTCTGGGGGCTGCTGACATATTTCAGAATGAGAAGCAAATGGGAGAGGATGACATCACCATTTCTAGATCAGGTCTGTATGTAAAAGTCAAACAGCATGTCCTAGTTTATTCTCCCTTGGCTCTCCCAGCTTGCAGTGCTAATCTTGTCAGTCATGGCAGCAGGCCACCCACATGTCCATTTTCCTTACTGATGATTGATCACTCTAGTGCAGGCAGGGGAGGGGTTGCTTTCTGGATGGTAGGTCATTTTCACAGGCAAAAAGCATTTTTAAAATCTGCTAGTCAGGTGATAGGAAATTTTAATTAGAGATGCATTGAAACAATACAGAAAGGGCGAATGCACTATATGGCTAAAAGTATGTTGGCACCCCTCCAACTGATTTAGCTAAAGTGCACTAACCCAGTGTTTCTCAACTCCAGTCCTCAAGGCGCACCAGCAGGTCATGTTTTCAGGATTTCCCTCAGATGAAACAGCTGTGGTAGTTTCTAAGGCAGTGAAACTGATCAAATCACCTGTGCAAAATAATGGAGAGCCTAGAAACATGACCTGTTGGGGCGCCTTGAGGACTGGAGTTGAGAAACACTGCACTAACCTATGTCCATAAAAACATAATTTGATGAATTTGTATGTAAGAACTCAAATGGTCTGCACAGAACCCTGACCTCAACCCTACTGAACACCTTTGGGATGAAATGGAATGCCAACTGCAAGCCATGTCAGATCAGTACCTGACCTTACAAATACTCTTTTTGCTGAATGGGTACAAGTTCCCACAGAGACACTATATTGTGGAAAGAATTCCAAGAACAGTGGAGGCTATTACAGATGGAAAAGGGAAGGCAACTCTATATTAATGCCTATGAATGTGGAAAAGGATGGTATGAGGGACATTTGTTTAAGGGCCCATCTTCATGGGATTGTGGTGGCCATTGTCCCCCGACCTAATACTCCCCCCCCCACCCCCTCATTTCTGCTTATTGACTTGACTCTTTTTGGAAACTTCAGTTAGCTTGTAACGAGGCTTAAATGAGAAAATCTTATTTTTGTACCACTTACGGAACATTCTTCTCTCTTCTCTTTTCTATAAAAGGAGTAGCTCCACTGAACTCCTCTCCCTACTTTGTCATGGCACATTTATGTGGTTTGTCACCCTTAGTTAAAGTGGAGGCTGATATTTGTGCAAATCAGTTTTTATCAGTAGGAGGCAAACAAGAAAAACAATATCTAGTTCGGGTCTTGTCTAAAAACACCAAAAATAAATCCACTGTATAAAACAAGAAGGTACGAAATAGTACAAATAAAACAGATAGCCTATGAAATATTTATGACATAGTGGTAGGAGCATGTCAACAGATATTTTATTTACATGTTTGATGCTATTGTTTGAGTTTTAGGCCGCATTCACACATGCAATGAGAGGTTGCAGCTCCCACACCTTACTGCAGCCGATCGCATGGAACGATCAACAAATGATTGGCCCTAGATGCATTCTGCATCATAGAGCGATTACCTTAGAATCATCAAAGGTCAATCATTTGCAAGTAATCGCTGTTTGAACGATTAGCTGTGCTTAAAGTAGGGCTTCCACCCTCATCTAATCGCCAGAAACCCCCATTGAGTCTCCCTCATGTAATCGCTAATCTTCCCAAATTGCAAATGTGAATGAGGGTTTAATT
The DNA here is from genome assembly GCA_029206835.1 of Rana muscosa. Lineage (NCBI taxonomy): Eukaryota > Metazoa > Chordata > Amphibia > Anura > Ranidae > Rana > Rana muscosa. Next base: position 113,252,509 of record CM055118.1, read on the forward strand.
ATAAATTATTTGGAGATTTATTGTGGAGTTTTTTTACGGTGTGATTGCCACTTGCAATCCCAATGTCCAACAAGCGTCTATAGGAGTGATGGTCAGTGGGCCAAAAATTTATGGCCGTATAATGTATAGATATTTGGTAATCTCCAAAACAAATAAATGTAAACAGTCACTAAAAAGTTTGGATCCACTTTCCCTCAACGCTCATGAACCTATTAAAAAGGGGCGCAAACCCCCTCAGCTGCTGCTAAAGCGTGATCGACCATTTGCTAAAGCTCCCAACATGGCTACCAATAATTGCTACGGCTTCAGTTATGATGGATACCGCAGGTGTGAATCGATTACTAATTAATAATCAATTGGAAGACCGTTATTGTGAGACTTAATACTCGTGAATTGGAGCTTGGAACCCAAGAGTTTATATTGGAGATCCACATAGATCCATTGGTGTACTTGAAACAGGAACCAAAGAGGTAGCCTGTACCATGATTTGACAACCAGAGGAGGAGGTCTGCTAATCTGTGGAGTTCACGGCTGATTTTCACCTGTCATCTGTTGAGTTTAACATCCTAAGGGAGCGGTGTTCCATGTAGTGTGTTGAAGGGATGAAGATATTCAGTTATTAAAAAAATTTTCAAAAAGTTTTTTGAACATTCCCCTCCCCTCCCCGGGCACTGTGGATCATTTTGACACAGCTGAACATTCTATACAGACTTGTTAATTCTATCTATATTCAGGACATTAGTTATTTTTATATCATGATTAAAATTAATGGTTTAGCGCTGCTAATATTTATATTTTCCTTAGGGTATATAGACATATTTGGTGATCTATTTTATTTTAGTTTTAGTCTGGAAAAAATATACATTTATAAGTACATTTCTTGATCCTCTCTACAAAATGTTGAGCTGCGTACAGTATTAGTGTGCCCTTTCATGGCTGTTTTCTGATTTAATCATTGTGTAAGAAGTCATTATTTTGCGAATTGTGTGTAGGAACAGGGATGCATTCATGGGTCAGTGGCTAGAACAGGAGGTTGGCAGCATAAGACTGAAGCTTTGTGTTTATTCTTTTCTTTGTTCCTTGAGATAGAGGTGAGGAGTTGCTGAGGAAAGCCATCTAACTCTTATTGGGTCATGTAACATGCAGCCATATTTTCCTCTGCCGGCTCTTGATTAATGAACTGTAAAGCTCAAGAGCAGCTTTGTATGTAAGGCAGACATGTTGTTAGGTTCAGTATTGCAATATGGATTTTAAGTTACAGTAATAACCTCGCGTGACAAATAGCTTTGGATGTATAACTTTTTTTTGGGGGGGGGTCATTTCAGATTACCGTCTCCTGATAGTTTCCACCCAAATATTTAAAATCTGAGGTTCTTGTGTTACTCAGTTTTAGCTGACTGCAGCTTCAGGGTAGATCCAGGCACACAGCCTGCCTCCCTAGAAACACAGCCTGTAAGCCTGCCAAGCCCTGTAGACCAGGTGCCAGTCCTGGGACTTCGCACCAGGCACAGCGTGTGCTTCCCATGGAAGGACCCCAGCCTAGGACTCTTCCAGATCCAAGCTGTTCTGTTAAAGCATGGTGCCACTAGTCATAAATGGGGTGTAGGGATGTAGCACCAGGCGGTGGCAATTTATCAGGCTAAGGGCTTCAAAGATAGATAATTCACTCCAGGTTTACCTAGTGGTGTATTTTGGTTTTGTGCTGCCCTAGGCAAGACTAAAATCGAGCGCCCCCCATCTAAATTTGTCCCACCCCAGCCGCGGTATACAGTTCTTGTCTCAGGGTCAGATAAGGAAGCTTCAGCTGTTCACACTGAACAGCTGTGGCTTCCTCATCAGACCCTGAGACATGATTCCTCCAAGTGCCACATGTGTGGTCAATGGAGCAGAGGATGGGGTCAGCAAAACATAGGTCAGGGTCAGCAGGGCAAAGGATGTGGCAGCAATGGTGGGCACTGATGAGAAGGCACTGATAATGCTGCACTGATACGTCCTAATGCAGCACTGATGGGCACTGATAGGCGGCACTGATGGGCACTGATTGGCGGCATTAATGGGCACTGATTGGTGGCATTGATTGGCAGCACTGATGGGGACTGATAGGCAGGACTGATGGGCAATGATTGGCAGCACTGATGGGCACTGATAGGCACTGATATGCAGCACTGATTGGCACTGATAGGCAGCACTGATGGGCACTGATAGGCAGCACTGATTGATAGCACAGATGAGCACTGATTGACAGCACAGATTGGCACTGAAAGGCAGCACTTATTGGCACTAATAGGCACTAATTGGCAGCAGTGATTGGCAGCACTGATGGGCACTGATTGGCACTGATAGGCATGACTGATTGGCACTGATGGGCACTAATAGGCAGTGCTGATTGGCACTGATAGACAGCACTGATGGACACTGGTTGGCAGCACTGATTGGCACTGATAGGCAGCACTGATGGACACTGATTGGTAGCACTGATTGGCAGCACTGTTTGGCATTGACAGGCAGCACTAATTGGCACTGATTAGCAGCACTGAGTGGGACTGATGGGCACTGATTGGATGCATTGATGGGCACTGTTGGGGCTGTATGGATAATCAGGACACTGATATTCAGTGCCCTGATTATCAGTGTAGATGTCCCCTTTTACACTTGCCTGATACCGGATCTCTCCTCTCCTCATGCTGTGACAGCGTGAGGAAAGATATGCAGTGTGTTTAGATCGTGATTATCTGTGATTTGACACAGCTTATCACATAGTAAAGAGCTGCTGCAATTGGTTTCGGACACAGTGGATCACAAATCGCGGCAGTTGCGCGCCACCGCGGGCACGGTTCTAGGAGGGCATCAATAGATGCCCTCCCAGAACTGGAAGACCACACTGTAGCCGTCATTCGGCTATAGCGTGGTCCCCTGGGGGGGGGGGGGGGGGAAGCACAGCCCTACAGCAAACATGGCCCTGGTTTTACCCCTGGCTGAAAAGATGACGATGCCTAAATAAAAGTGGGGCTCTGAGGATGTTGGATGAGTGTTATTCTGTGATACTAACCTCAAACATGATCGCGTGATGGCTGCAGTAACATCATTGTGGCACTGACAGCCAAAGCGGAGAAAGGCACACTAAAGCCCCGTACGCACGGTCAGACTTTTGCCCAACAAACTTTGTTTTAAGCAAGTTGGACCAACAATCCGACCGTGTGTACGCTCCATCGGACAAACTTTTTTTCGTTTGGTTTTGTTTTCATCGGACAAAAGTTGGGTCTGCAAACGGACAAACTTTTGCCCAACAAAAGTCCGATGGAGCAAAGTCCTACCGTGTGTACAGAAAACCATAGGACTTTTGTCTGATGGACAAAACAACTAATGTTAAAATCAACCAACAATAGCAGAAGTTGACCAAAGGATGGCGGTAAAGAGCAGAAAAGAGCAGAAAAACCATGTGATGTTGCAAAAAGTTTTGGGAAAGTTTGCAAAAAAGTCCTGTGGTGTGTATGCTATGGGTGTGCCCGGCCAACTCAGTTCGGACAAAAATCCACGGAAAAGTCAGATGGAAGTCCAACCGTGTGTACGGGGCTTTAGCCAATGGGGTTGTCTGTGTTTAGTGAATATTAGTATAACTAAGTAATATTAGTCTAAGTAAGTATAACTAAAGGCTAAACTTTTTATTTCATTTTGGATAGTGTGGAGAGGGATTAGGACCCCTGTCAGTTTTTATTGCTGTCTGTGCCCTCATTAGGGAGATTCATCCTCTCTAGTTGTTCTGTTTACCATTATCATTGAAAGTGAAAGTAAAATAAAATAACACATTTTGGGTTGTCCCCAGAAAAGTAATAGAGGGGAAATCTTCCAATGGGGACACTAGTTCTGGTGGCAAGTAGGTCTCCAAGGGATTCCCATAATTTGCATGGACACTTCCTGTGTTGGCTATGGGACAGGAAGTGAAGGTAAATCTCCTCAATGTGACGCAGATGGTAAAAAAAAAACCAACAGGTGTTAGAATCCTCCCTTACTCTATCCAAAATGAAAAAAAAAAAAGTTTTTGTGTATACAGTAGTTCTACTTTAAAGTTGAGCATTTTAGTAAACCTGCCTGTGGAGTTCAGCTAGGGCTAAACCATCTTAAAACCCCTTTTTTTTTGCATTAGGTGACTAGTATTTTCTGTTTTGGCACAAACTTTATACATTTTCAATTCATGGCTATCTGGGGGAAAAATTATTTCCTTTAATTTGTGGTGGGGTAGGAAGATTTTGTCAGTTTAAATATAATTTCTGAAGTTTTGTTGATGAACGCTATTGTGCATTATTGGTCGCAGTAACACCATCTAACATCATATACATTTGGCTGTGTTGAGTAGTTTTGCTCAATGCAGTCCCAATGCAGAGACAATGCAATTTGACTTATGTCCAATTTGTTCAGTTCACACCAGTGGGTTATGTTTCTGTGCACTGAAAAGAAAAATAGCATATGCTGCTTTTCTATGCAGCGCGTTGTTACGCACGTACATCGTAACGCACTATAGTGCATAAAAATGAATGGAATGGAATTTTTTGACATTTCGACAAAGTTTAAAAAAAATAGCTGTTACAACACATTGAAACACCCTTAAGCCTCGTACACACGACCGAGTTTCTCGGCAAGAACCAGCAAGAAACTTGCTGGCAGAGCTTTCTTGCTGAGTAAATCGGTCGTGTGTACGCGGCTATCATGTTTCTCGTCAAGAAAACCGACAAGAATCTCGACGAGAAAAATAGAGAACCTGCTCTCTATTTTCTCGTCGAGATTCTCGTCAGCATGTTTCTCGACGAGAAAAGTGTGTGTGTGTACACTTACCTTTCGCCGTGGAAACCCGCACATGCTCGAAATGACTTTGACGCATTCGCGGTAGCTTCCTAGGCATAGGTAGGGTGTAGCAAGATGGCGGCGACGGCATCGAATGTGACGAGCGTACGCTCGTCATAGTCGATGACGTCACCGCGTTCGTTCCATTCAAAGAACCGCGGGTTCTTTGAATGGATCGTGTGTACACTCGGCAGGGACAAGTTTCTTGTCCAAGAATCTCGTCAAGAAAAACAACGTGTTTTTTTCTTGACGAGATTCTCGGCCGTGTGTACGAGGCCTTACACAGTGCACACCAGCAGGCAGGTGTTATAAAAAGCATAATGCCTGTCCAGTGGTGTCAAAGGGGCCTCAAGTGTAATTTTGTATTTTATACGGGTTCTTAAAGCGTGTGACGGCAAAATTAAAAAATTGAATACACCTTTTTTTCATCAGATTTTATTCCTAATTATTTTTTTTATATAAAATTGAGAGGGAAACTAAAGCACCCCACAGTTTTCTTTTTCCTTGCCTGTGTGTGCAGACAATCATTAGCATTATGTATTTATTCCTTTGTGTTGTCTTTCTTGTTTTAAATCTGCAGCATGCTGCATGCATGATAGATCCTGCTGGCTCCATCTTTTCCAGACAATAGAAAGCAGTAGAACAATTTCATTCTTTCTATTTTAAATCCATTTCCGATGTTTTTTTGGCATGTGCAATGATCTTTGAAAAAAAAAAAAACATCTATGAAAAAAAGACTGATACAATGAGAATGAAATGAAACGAAAGTAAGAAGTTTGTTTCAAACGTTTCAAAGACAAAGTAACTTAAAGTGGAAGTAAACCCATTGATTTAACAGTTGTGAGGGGGTTAGCTCGGCAGCGGGTGTGTGTGGCCCCCGGGATGGGCTCCCCAGACAAAAACAGGCCCAGCAAACGGAGGTTGTGGTTTTCCAAATCAAAAAGGTGCGGTTTATTTTCTATTTACAGTGACAAAACACAGCAAAGCAAAAGAAACATAACCAAAATAAATCCTGGTCAAGTTGACCTCTGACTAAACATACAGGTTTCCTAACTAACAACTGGGATCAGCCTAGTGCTGTCCTAGTCCCTAAGTCCCTGGTTTAGTAAAAGTCCAAACAAATAGCCACACAGGCTTTGCCTCACCGCACAGGGGTTCACTCTCCCTAGACAGTCCACACAGGTCTGGTTCCAGGCATGAGCTAACATCTAATGAAGCTGGGAGTTCTTATAGAGGCCTAAATGAGCTGACAAGCTTCAGCTGGCCTCATCAACTCCCTGTCTGTACGACGCCCCACACTCTCCCTAGAGGTATGAGTCATCCATGAGCCCACTAGCCTTATACAACTCTCCACCTAGTTGTATAAGTCGGCGTAAAGCCTGAATCTGGGCGAAATATATCTACCCCCCTGGATGCAACCAGGTGACTTTACCTTCCTGCTGTCACATACCCCCCCCTCTTGTTTTAACCTCGGGGTTGGAACACCAGCAATCAGGCATTCATGTACTCGAGACAAAGCATCCACATTCCCCATTTGAACGCCAGGGCGATGCTTTACTGTGAAGTTGAATTCCTGGAGGGCCAGGAACCACCTATTCACTCTTCTATTTGTTTCCTTGTTTTGAGCCATCCACTTTAACGGAGCGTGATCCGTAACCATGTCAAAGTGCCTACCTAGCAGGTAGTACCGAAGGGAATCTAGAGCCCACTTCACCGCTAAACACTCCTTTTCAATGGTGGCGTAATTTACCTCATGGGACTTCAACTTCCTGCTGAGGTAAATGACTGGGTGCTCTTCCCCGTTCCAGACCTGGGACAATACTGCTCCTAACCCCACATCTGACGCATCACTTTGTACGACAAAGTCTTTAGAGAAGTCGGGTGAGTACAACACTGGCTGGCTACATAAGGCTTGTTTCAAGAATTGGAATGCTGCCTCAGCCTCGGGGGTCCATTTAATCATGACCGACCCTTTCCCCTTCGTCAGGTTGGTTAGGGGCACAGCCTTAGAAGCAAAGTGGGTAATGAATCGCCGATAATACCCAGCGATTCCCAGAAAGGCTCGTACCTGCTTCTTGCTGTTGGGACGTGGCCAACTCTGGATGGCCTCGACTTTGTTGAGTTGGGGTTTTATTACTCCCCTCCCAATGGTGTACCCAAGATATTTGGCCTCCTCCTGCCCAATGGTACACTTCTTGGGGTTAGCCGTAAACCCCGCTTCCCGAACAGAGTCCAGGACTGCTTGCACTTTTGGCAGATGTGAGGCCCAATCTGTGCTATGGACAATTACGTCATCCAGGTAAGCCGCAGCATACTTCCGATGGGGCCTCAGCATCTGGTCCATTTTCCGCTGGAATGTGGCCGGCGCATTCTGTAACCCGAACGGCATTCTTTTATATTGGAACGCCCCATCTGGGGTTACAAATGCGGTTTTCTCTTTGGCCGACTTGGCCAGGGGGATTTGCCAATACCCTTTTGTGAGGTCAAGAGTCGTCATGTATCTGGCTGTTCCCAGCCGGTCGATCAACTCATCTATACGTGGCATGGGGTAGGTGTCAAATTTTGTAACTTTGTTCAACTGACGAAAATCGTTACAAAATCGCCAGCTCCCATCCGGTTTAGGCACCAACACAATGGGACTAGACCAATCACTTTGGGACTCCTCTATCACCCCTAAGTTCAGCATTTTCTGTACTTCCTCCCGTATTGCCTCCCGTCGGGCCTCTGGGATCCGATAGGGTTTTAACTTCACCCTTTCACCGGGCGGGGTAATGATGTCATGCTCTACCCCAGATGTTTGTCCCGGCAGCTCAGAGAATACCTCCTTGTTGCGAAGCACAAACTCCTTAACCTCCTGTTGTTGGGGTTGTGACAAGGTGGCTGCTATTCCAACCTCAGGAATCACGCAACCAGTTTGAGCTGGTGACCAAGTGTCTGCGACTAGGGACTCTCTATCCCTCCAGGCTTTCAACAGATTAACGTGATAGATCTGTTCGGGCTTTCGCCTTCCTGGTTGTCTGACCTTGTAATTCACTTCGCTCACTTTTTCCATTATCTCATAGGGACCTTGCCATTTGGCAAGGAATTTACTTTCAACCGTAGGGACAAGTACCAGTATCCTATCCCCCGGGGAAAAGGTACGGGTCTTGGCTCCACGGTTGTACACTCTCTGCTGTGCTAACTGCGCTTGGGCCAAATGTTCCTTCACGATGGGCATTACCTGTGCAATTCGGTCTTGCATCAGGGCGACATGCTCAATCACACTCCTGTGGGGAGAACTCTCACTTTCCCAAGTTTCCTTGGCAATATCCAACAGCCCTCTTGGGTGTCTCCCATACAGTAACTCAAAGGGGGAGAATCCCGTAGAGGATTGGGGCACCTCCCTAATAGCAAACATCAGATAAGGAAGTAGACAGTCCCAATCCTTTCCATCTCTATCCACCACTTTCTTCAACATTTGTTTTAGGGTTTTGTTGAATCTTTCAACCAGCCCATCGGTTTGGGGGTGATACACAGATGTACGTAATTGCGTCACTTTGAACAATTTACACAGCTCCTTCATAACCCGGGACATAAAGGGTGTACCTTGGTCCGTAAGCAGTTCTTTACAAATACCCACCCGGCTAAACACAAGAGATAGCTCTTTGGCTATGGTTTTGGCCGAGGTATTTCGGAGAGGGATCGCTTCTGGATAACGGGTGGCATAGTCCATTATAACTAATATGTACTGGTGCCCCCTAGCGGACTTGATTATAGGCCCTACCAAATCCATGGCGATCCTCTCAAACGGGACCTCAATGATGGGTAGAGGGACCAGCGGGCTACGGAAATGTGGCATCGGGGCTGACCTCTGACACACAGGGCAGGAGGAACAATAATTTTCTATGTCCTTCATCACCCCCGGCCAATAGAATCTCTGTAATACCCTCTCTCGGGTTTTCTCTGTCCCCAGATGACCTCCAAGAATGTGCCCATGGGCCAACTCCAACACCAACTTCCTGTAAGGTTTGGGCACCACAAGCTGCTCAACGGTTTCTTCTGCCCTTTTTGCCACCCGATACAGTAGGTCCTTCTCTACGCTGAAGTATGGGTAAGTGCAGGTATTATCTGGGTTCACTAACTCGCCATCTATTTTCACTACGTTTTCCCGTGCCTTTATTAGGGCGGGGTCTTTCAACTGTTCTGTGGCAAAGTTTTCCCTGTGAACCTCAAGATCAGAAAACTCCACAGACGGTAGGTTTTCGTCTGAGGAGGTGGGCTCCTCTCCAGTTTCTTGAGTCTCCCCTGCCAATACTGATAAGGGAAATTCCGGAGAGTCCTCACCACTCTCAGGGGAGTTCTGGCTATCACATTCCTGGTACATAGGGGCACCAGTGGGGGGCTCAGGATCATCCCACAGTTCCCAGAACTTCGGAAAATCCCTTCCCACAATGGCATCATGCGGTAACTGAGATACTAAGCCCACTGGATGAGAGAGGGTACCTTTGGGGGTCTCGAAACACACTGTAGTCACTGGATACTCTCGGGTGTCCCCATGCACACAAATAACAGCTACCTTGCTATTCCCAAAGACCTCTGTTTTAACTAACTCAGCCTTTATCAGGGTCACAAGGCTACCTGAATCCAGCAATACCACAACATTTCTACCATTAACACACATTTTGCATAAATGTTTCTCAGTTCCTCGAATGGCAGTGCATGCGACTGTCGCACACAGCGACTGACGTCTGCCCGTCAGAAAGTCACACTGCATGGGTTCCTCCACAACCGGGCAATTGGCTGCAATATGTCCCGCTTGCCGGCAGCGGTAGCAAACGATCCTTCTTGCCGCCTCTTGAGCCGCTGATTTCCCAGGCTGTTCTCGCCAAACTTGGGGTAGAGCTCCCACCCTCTCACTCTCTCCACCCTCACCCCTTGGAATCCTCTTATCCGCCCCTGGGGATGGTCTGGTCTTAGGGTGGAAAGTCCGAGTGTCTCTGGAAGAGGCCGTCAGGTTCTCTGTAGCCAAGTATTTCTCCACACGATCCACAAGACCATCGGCCGTCTCTGGGTCTCCATGGCTTACCCACTTTTGGATGGCAGTAGGAAGAGCTCTCAAAAACCGATCCATTACAACACGTTCCACAATCTTTGGTGCGGACAAAGTCTCTGGCTGTAGCCACTTTCTGCTCAGGTGAATGAGATCATACATTTGAGACCTGGGGGGTTTTCCAAGCTGGAAAGTCCAGTTATGCACACGCTGAGCCCGGACAGCCTGGGTGACACCCAGCCTTGCCAAAATTTCAGCTTTTAGCATCACATAGTCTTTTGCTTGGTTAGGCTCTAGGTCATAGTAAGCTTTCTGCGATTCACCAGTTAACAGAGGAGCCACCAGTCCAGCCCACTGCTCCTCAGGCCACTTTTCTCTTTCAGCGGTCCTTTCAAATGTGGTCAAAAATACCTCTGGATCATCCTCTCCAGTCATTTTTGTCAATAAACGACTCACCCCAAAGGACGCGGTATTAGTGGGACGGCTTTCCTCACTGGTCTGCGGACGTTGCTGCATTACTGCTTCCATTTGTTGTAATCTCTGCTCTTGCTTCTGTAACAGGTCTATGAAGCGGGCCTCAGATTGCTGCTGGGCTTGTTGCTGAGCTTCCAGACTCTGTTGGTGAGCTTGCTGCTGGGCTGCAAGGCTCTGTTGATGAGCTGCAAGGCTCCTTTGCAAACCTGCATTTGTCTGCTGTTGATTGGCATTTGCTAGAGCCAGCTGTTTCAGTATCTCCTCCATGCTGGCTTAAAAAAAAACTGCCACTGGTTCTCCACCAACTGTGAGGGGGTTAGCTCGGCAGCGGGTGTGTGTGGCCCCCGGGATGGGCTCCCCAGACAAAAACAGGCCCAGCAAACGGAGGTTGTGGTTTTCCAAATCAAAAAGGTGCGGTTTATTTTCTATTTACAGTGACAAAACACAGCAAAGCAAAAGAAACATAACCAAAATAAATCCTGGTCAAGTTGACCTCTGACTAAACATACAGGTTTCCTAACTAACAACTGGGATCAGCCTAGTGCTGTCCTAGTCCCTAAGTCCCTGGTTTAGTAAAAGTCCAAACAAATAGCCACACAGGCTTTGCCTCACCGCACAGGGGTTCACTCTCCCTAGACAGTCCACACAGGTCTGGTTCCAGGCATGAGCTAACATCTAATGAAGCTGGGAGTTCTTATAGAGGCCTAAATGAGCTGACAAGCTTCAGCTGGCCTCATCAACTCCCTGTCTGTACGACGCCCCACACTCTCCCTAGAGGTATGAGTCATCCATGAGCCCACTAGCCTTATACAACTCTCCACCTAGTTGTATAAGTCGGCGTAAAGCCTGAATCTGGGCGAAATATATCTACCCCCCTGGATGCAACCAGGTGACTTTACCTTCCTGCTGTCACACAGTTTAAAAAAACAGTTAAATTCCCGGCATGCCGGAAATGCTAACTGACACATTGGTTGTGCTCTCAACCAAACTGTCCAACCATCCAATGGCTGGTGTCATAACTGGTCACATGTGCAGCATCATGGCAGTTGAAGATTAATAAAAGGTCAAGATGGCAGCTTCCTTGGCTGAAAACAATAGGAGGGTTTACTTCCACTTTAAAAAACTACAATGGTTTTGGTCAATCTTATTTTTTTTTTACATGTACATGTTTTAAAGTGGTTGTAAACCCCTTACAACCACTTTTTACTACAGGTAAACCTATAATAAGGCTTACCTGTAGCTACCGTGGAGCTACCTGCACGGTTTAGAAGATATCCCCTGTATCAGAATGTGCCGGCGTCATTGGCGCATGCGTACTGAAACAACAGCTCGTTCGTGCCGTTGCTTCAGCTGACGTGCCGTTACCGGTGACTCCCATGCGCATGTGCAGGAGTATAGAAAAATACCAGTAGCCCTGCGTGATAATATCTCACTATTGACAATAAAGCGTGACACCCTATAAATGTGACATAAATGTGATACACCATATGACATAAAAAAAGAAAAAAAATTTAAATGAAATATCTGACCAAACTATATCCAAAAACTCTGTGACTTCTAACCATGTCAGTTAGTCATTTCAATATTCAAAAAATAAAAACTCAATTGACATTCAGTTCCTCTCATGAATGTCCAAAACAGGGCTAAGAAATTACATATCTCATGGTACAGATGCGTGCCTGCATGCGCAGGAGTGACGTCATCGCGGCTCCGGCCAATCACAGCACTGGAGCCCGCGATACCCCAGAAGTGACGTCATCGCCGGCCAAAGCGGTGTACCGGGACCGCTGCGGGGGCTTCGATCTAAGGTAAGTATATCATAATGAGCTAGTATGCTATGCATACTAGCTTGTTATGCCTTTGTCTTGTAGTTTTTTTTTCTCCCCCTGTGGGTTTACAACCACTTTAAACGTATGCTTCATATACACTATATTACCAAATGTATTGAGACGCCTGCCTTTATACGCACATGAAATTTATTGAGATCCCAGTCTTAGTCCGTAGGGTTCAGTATTGAGTTGGCAATTTTTTATTTTGAGAATCTTGCAAACAAGAAACACATTCCAACTTTTGTTTTATACAAAAATACAAAAAATAAATATATATTTTTCCTTTTTTTTTTTTTTTTTTATATATGCATAACATATTGTATACAAGACTAATAATAATAAAGGCATACTTCAACCTATAATATATGAACAAACATTTTTTTCCACCAAGAGAAATATCACTGCATTAAATTATACTATATATACACACACACACACACACATCACTACAAGCACGGACATCTTCAAAAATACTACACATTACTCAACTTGATTAACACTCAGACCAAGAAACATAGATTATCATGTGTATGTAGCCTTTCTTCAAAAATTATGTGTATCCTTGAAAATCTAAGGGAGTGCCCAGAGAGAAAACAAGGAAAGAACCCAACACCCAGAGATCAACAAACAGCAGCTACAGGCCTGATATTCCTCCACGCCTTTATCCAGACCCTTTGCCGCCATCTGTCTTTCTCGAGACCCCGAATTTTCCCTACCTCACCAAGAATCTCACACACCACCACCGGAACAGGAAGGACTTTCTGCCGAAGGGATACCTGACACCGTGCATTCCAGGTGTAATATCGGACTACTAAGCTGACTAAAAAAAGAGTGTCCAAATCAAATCCCTTGCGATTCTGCAATGCTCCATACACCCACTCAGCATAAGACATGCTAGGCAAGAAAGGAATATTTAGAGCCCTCCCCACCTTTTTATAGACTTCTATATTGAAAGGGCACTGAAGCAAGAAGTGGTCCATGGTTTCCACTTCACCCTGACACTCCGCTCTTGGACAACCACGATTGTCCAAAGAGCGGCACTTCACGTTCCCCCTCACATAGAGCCTACCGTGGAAAGCGAGCCAGGCCTGGTCCCTAAATTTCAAGGGAATCCGCTCAGAATTTATTAAACGTAAACCTTCCCTCATAATATGACCTGGGCAATCCCTTAAGGCCAGTGGCGCATGAAAGACAGTACCCACGATCTTCTCACCCAGGAGTCTCCTAGGGAGGGACCTGATATCCTCCGCTGTCACATGCCACCGTTTAAGAATTTTCAGGCACGGGGCAACATAAGCCGGGAGCTTACCATGCTTGATCCTTAGGCTTTTCACTGGCCCGCCACTCTCCCAACAGCCCAGAAAAGGTCTAAACCAGATCTGGAAAATACCTACCCATCCAGGCGGTCTCTCTGCTAGCATGTTACCAAAATTGTGTTTCAAAAACATCAGAGAGAAGAACACAACCGGGTTGACCATCCCTAGGCCACCCTTCCGCCTTGATAGGTAAGTCACATTCCGCTTCACAAGATTCAGCCTGTTCCCCCATAATAATTGGAAGAAACAACTATAAATCCTGGTATAGAAGGACTCTGGCAAGATGCAAACAAAGCTGACATACAGAAAGGTAGGAATCAGGTAGGTCTTAATCAAGTCCACCCTTTCCCTCAAGGAGAGCCGCCACCCCTTCCAGCATTTCACCTTGACATCAGCATCATTCAGCCTGGCTTCCCAATTTGACTTACTGTAATCATCAGGGCCAAACTCGATGCCTAATATTTTGACTTTCTGCTGAGGCCTCGGGAAGGTGTCCGGAAGTGCAAAGCTCTCACCTCCCTCGCTCATCCAAAAAACTTCACTTTTATCACGGTTGACCTGGGAGCCCGATGCCTTGGAATACTGCTCTATAACTGAGACCACCTCCTGCGCCTCCTCTGTCCCAGAGATAAAGACAGAAACGTCATCAGCATAGGCTACAACCCTCAAGGGCGGCTCACCAGTAATGCCCACCGGCACCCCGCACAACGGTCCGCTCTCTAGCCTTCTGATGAAGGGGTCGATTGCGAACACATATAGCAAAGGGCTCAGTGGACACCCCTGGCGCACCCCGGATCCAACCCTGAAGGGTCGTCCAACCCAACCGTTAACAAGCATGTAGCTCTCTGCCTCTCTGTATAAAGTCTTAAGCCATCCAATAAACCCACCCTCCAGGCCATACTTGTCAAGGAGAAGCCAGAGGTACTCATGGTTGACACGATCAAAAGCCTTCGCCTGATCCAATGCCAGCAAATACTTTCCCCAGCCTTCAGCCCTGCAACGTTCCAGAGCCTCCCGGACAGCTAACACCGCTGAAAAAGTGCTCCTGCCCCGGACCGAACAGTGCTGCTGACGAGAAAGCAATCTGTCTGCTACTGACGACAAGCGCCAGAAAATTATCTTCGCCAGAATTTTTCTATCGACATTGAGAAGGCTAATGGGGCGCCAATTCTCAATCATCGAGGGATCCTTGCCTTTTGACAACAGAATCACAGCAGATTGTCTCATGGAGGGAGGGAGCGAACCCTCTTGCAGGCAGCCATTAAATACCTCCACAAGATAAGGTACCAAGCTGGATTTGAAAGTCTTATAAAATTCAGCTGTCAATCCGTCTGGCCCAGGTGTTTTCTTAATAGCCAGACCGTCTATAGCTTTGACTACCTCTTCTGCTGTGATTTCCCCCGTCAAACTTGCCAGCGGAATGTTATTTCCCAGACCTGGTGTAGAATCCAGAAAACTTGACATCTTTGCCCGATCGAGGTACTTCTCCCCCAGAAGATCCACATAAAAAGACCTTGAGACCTCCAGGATCCCTGACCTGGATTTCGTCAAAGAGCCCGTACTATCCCTTAGCCCAACAACCGTCTTAACTGCTGCGCTTTGTTTGCAGTTCTGATAAGGGTCGGGCGAGTGATATTTCCCGTAGTCCCTTTCCAGAACCAAAGAAGCGTGCCGATCATACTGATACTTCCTAAGGAGAAGTTTTACCTCAGAGATTGCCCCTGAATCTCCACCACTCGAGACAAGGCGATCAAGTTTTCTCCGCAGCTGCTGGTAGGCAATGTACCTACCAAGCTGTTTCCTTTTTCCTATGGCCTTGAAAAACCCACTAATCCGGCTTTTGGCAAGCTCCCACCACTCCGACTTACTGCTGCAGAAATCCAGGATAGTTACCTGAGCCTGAAAAAAATCCTCAAAAGATTGTCTTACCTCCTCGTCATCAAGCAGAGCCGAATTCATCCTCCAAATACCCTTTCCTTTAGGTGGCATATCTGAAGCATTGAGAATAACAGACAGCATAAGGTGATCAGAGAACTCCACCATACGACACTCAGGAGCCGAAAAGGCAGAGTCCCCCTTAAAAAAAAACCTGTCTATCCTGCTCTCACAACTGCCTCGCTTAAATGTGTACACCGTGCTGTCTGGGCAACGCTTAATATGCGCATCTTCCAGACCTGCTTCCCTGGCTATCGAATTAAGAAAGACGCTATCATATCTCAGGCTGTCAGTGGAGCCTTTCCTGTCTTTGGGCCTAGTAACGGTGTTAAAATCACCTCCAAAGACAACTTGCCGAGATGTAAAAAGGAAAGGCTTAATCTTTGTAAAGAGGCATTTCCTCTCCCATCTAGTTTGTGGTCCATAAATATTTACTAAACGTAGATCATGCCCCTTCACAGAGACGTCCAAGACCATACACCTTCCAATCTCTACCTCGATAACCCGCCGACACGTTACCATGCCAGTAAAAAGTACTGCAACTCCGCTGTAAGGCTCGGCCGCAAGAGACCAGAAGGAGGGCCCACGCCTCCACTCCCTCTTTGCCAGGTGGACATCGGCAAGGCTATTTAGCCGGGTCTCTTGCAAAAATAAAACATCAGCATCCATCTCGCTGAGCAAAAATAAGGCCATGTTACGAGCTCCTACAGATTTTATGCTGGCAACATTAATGGTTGCCACCTTTATCGGAGTGGGAACTGCCATCAGGATGATTGAGGTAGGCGTTTCTTAGCCTGAGCTCCCTCCCCCTTTACTGGAGACCTTGACCTCTTTAGGGAGCACTCTACTTCATCCTCCTCCATCTGAGATACGGAATTAGAAGACTCCTTCTCCCCCTCAGATAAGGACCCAAACTTGTTTCCCAGAGGTAGATCATCTACCTCTAAAGATGAAACCGAGGAGGCAGAGGTCAGGACTACCTTATTCCTCCTTCTGCCCACCTTGGTCCACTCTCCCTCCTCCCCTGAAACATCACCCTGAAAGGCCTCATCTACATCATTAGCAGTGGCAACTTCCCCCTTCTTCCCCTTAGAACCTCCACTAGAGGTCTTACGTTGCCTCAGGGAAGGCCCAGGTGAAGCTGCCACCTCAGATCGGCATGAATCTGCCCCTTTGGCAGCCTCAGCCAATCTGGATGACTTATTTACACCTGGAACACTGGGCACCTGAAACACTGGGGAAGAACACACAACAGAAGTAGACACTGATACAGTAGGGAGCACAGACTGGGGAGCAGACACAAGAGGGGTCACACCTTCAGATTGGGAAACTGACACCTGGGGGGGCCCCTCAGGACTAGCTGAAACAGCTCCACCAACCCCTTGCTGCCCCGCACGTTCCTCCTCCTCCATCCTCAGCAGTTCTTCCACCACCTCTGGCTGATTATGGAGGGCTTCAGGGCAAAGGCTATAGGGGTGACCTAACTTGTTACAAAGATTACAACGAATACTATTGCAGTCCTTTGCAACATGCCCTGAGCCCTGACAGAGGGAACATTTCTGCGCAGAACATGAGCTTGAAAAATGGCCCTTTTCACCACAGCGATGACAAAGCTTTGGTTGCCCTGCATAAAATGTAATAATCCTGTCACGACCTATAAAGGCAGACGAAGGGATGTGCTTAACAACATTACCCGTGACATGTAGTTTTAATAACACTGTCCATCCTCCTGTCCATATCCCCCTGTCATCTACAACTTTCCTCAAGGGGGCTTGGACATCCGCATATCTCCTCAACCACACCACCAGATCCGCAGCAGGAATGGACTCGTTACGCACTAGAATGGTGACGTTCTTGTATAATGGCTGGCGGGAGACTACTTTAGGTGACAAACCTGCCCATCTTGGGGACTCCTTACACCTCTGCTCATACCTCTCCCAAAAGACATCTAAACCTTCCGCCTTGACAAAGGAGACGTCATATTCATATGACCCAACTGGGCTGATAAGGGCAAAAATCTCCTCTGCTTTAAAACCCATCCCCAGAATACGGTCCACCACATCTCTCCTATTTGGGGGGGGGGGGGCCTTCTCCAGTCCACCTCAATTGGACCACATTGCGGCGTTTAAAGGAGCTACCAGATGGTGACAGATTGGCCTGACCTTCACACACATTACTCCCAGTGACCACAGAATAACTGGTCCTACTCACCCCGGGGACAGGTGCAGCCAGTGCTGCAGCATGGGAAATAACCGCACTCCTTGCAACATCAGGCACATCACTTTTAGTAACAGACCCTTCTTTAGATAAAGTAGTAACAACATTATTGTCAGGAACAGATGGAGCAGAGACTTCTGACACAGAAATGTCATTTACATTACCCTTGGTAATTCTTACTTCATTACCAGCAGTAGAGATGTCTTTGTCAGCACTCTTCTCAGCAGAGTCTGCACTGGCTGGCTGTACACAGGTGGAAGTCTCAGCCAGGAGATGAGCTTGCTCTCTGCTGCCCTCTACTGCACCATCCATAGGAACTACACCTCCATTACATTGTACAGGCAAGTCATGACCAAAAACTTCTTTTTCTGTCACCCGATGTTTCAAAGGTTTTGGGGGGACATCATCAACCTCTTCTTCATCCTCAGATGATCCAGACACTTCAAACTTGCGACCATGCAAAGGTGATTCCATTTCTGATATGAAGTTCAGCATACCTGCTCCCTCCACAGGCTCAGATGGATCATCTTGCTCCATGGCCTCCTGCTGCGGTGGTAAGGGCACAGAACTTCCTTGGCCCAATGACATACTGCCAGTCAAAACACCTGACTGCTGATCACCCGCAGCCTGTGTGCCAGAGCTTTCTCCACTTTCTGCAGGCATACTGATAGTTGGCTCGGGATGCAAAGATTTTCCAGCGTGCTGGCCAGAAACACAATCCGAGCCCACAGAAACTTTTTTGCTTTGCACTGACCTTTGCTTCACGCACTCTGTTGATGCCTGCCCTCCACTGGCCTCTATGGCCCCTCTGCGC
The DNA here is from genome assembly GCA_029206835.1 of Rana muscosa. Classification (NCBI taxonomy): domain Eukaryota; kingdom Metazoa; phylum Chordata; class Amphibia; order Anura; family Ranidae; genus Rana; species Rana muscosa. The sequence continues at coordinate 113,270,962 of CM055118.1, forward strand.
ATTGCACGGAAGCGATCATCGTTGCCATACTTCTCCTTGAAAGCACCGCTGGTTTCTTTCAATGTGGCCACCAGCAGACTCTGCTTTTCCACTTTGGCCTCCAAAGCCATTAACTCAGGCCGCATCTGTTTCCTCTTAGAACTGTGAAGCCGGTCACTTGCAATTTTTTTATGCTTGAAGTCAAACTTCAACTTCGCCAGTACTTCTTCCTCCTTAGCGACTCTCGCAATCCTAGCACAAACCTTCTTTCTGTAGGTTGCCAGGCTTTCACCTTTAGCTGGGCCATTTCCCAGGTCCTCAAACACTGGTATGGGAGGACCAGTACTCTGGCCATCCGGGGGATCCTCCCCTGGGTCCACCCCAGGTTCCTGCATCCACCCTGGGTATAGGGAGTAATCAAGCTCCCTGGATCAGTAGGCCTCACTGGAGCTCAGGAGATCAGCAGTAGTGCAGCCACACCCTTTGCAGCTGTAACAGCTTCAACTCTTCTGGGAAGGCTGTCCACAAGGTTTAGGAGTGTGTCTATGGGAATGTTTGACCATTCTTCCAGAAGTTCATTTGTGAGGTCAGGAACTGATGTGGGCAAGAAGGCCTGGCTTGCAGTCTTCACTCTAATTCAACCCAAAGATTTTCTATCGGGTTGAGGTCAGGACTCTGTGCAGGCCAGTCAAGTTCCTTTACTCCAAACTTGCTCATCCGTGTCTTTATGGACCTTGCTTTGTGCACTGGTTTGCAGTCATGTTGGAACAGGAAGGGGCCATCCCCAAAAAGTTCCCACAAAGTTGGGAGCATTAAATTGTCCACATTTCGTGGTATGCCAACGCCTTAAGTGTTCCCTTCACTGGAACTAAGGGGCCAAGCCCAACCCATGAAAAACAACCCCACACCATAATCCCCCCTCCACCAAATGATTTGGACCAGTGCATGAAGCAAGGTCCATAAAGACATGGAAGAGCGAGTTTGGGGTAGAGGAACTTGACTGGCCTGCACAGAGTCCTGACCTCAACCCAATAGAACACCTTTGGGATGAATTAAAGTGGAGATTTTGAGCCCGGCCTTCTCGTCCACATCAGTGCCTGGCCTCACAAATGCGCTTCTGGAAGAATGGTCAAATATTCCCATAGACACACTCCTAAACCTCGTGGACAGCCTTCCTAGTGGAGTTGAAGCTGTTATAGCTACAAAGGGTTGGCCAACTCAATATTGAACCCTACGGACTAAGACGGGGATGTCATTAAAGTTCATGTGCAGGTGTCCCAATACTTTTGGTAATATAGTGCATGTGTTACAATTTATATAATTCTTGTATTTTACAAATAAACATTTCAAATATCATGCATCCATGAATTGAAGTTACAGAACAGTATGGGAGTGGACAGCAGACGCTGTATGCTTGTAGACTGTCTTTAATTTTAAAGCAAACCTGAGCTTTTCCCATTAAGGGAAGCAGGTTTTCTTTAACCCCCCCCCCAAAGTAGAACTATGGACTACCAATTAAAATTGTATCACGACATTTAATTATAGATGCATTTACAGTTATCTCTTAGTCCCCCTGCAAAGTCCTACAGATACCTGTTGATCCTGCCAGTAAAGTCAGCCTAATGTGATGATTTGGCAATGATGCTGCTCTGCACCTGATTTCAGAGCAGAGTTGCCACTCTCATGTAGGCAAAGTGGGATAAGTAGATGTTACAAGGGGCGTGGCTTGTCAGTCAGTACCTGGCTGCACCTAGTCCTGCCTGCTGCCTCTTTTGCTGAAACCCTTCCACTGTGGGCTGCATACAGGAGCTTTTTGTTGTACTTTTACTTTCCTTCGCTTCCCTCTACAGCTCCCTTTAGCACTATGAGACTAAGGAAATACCGGTACTACTGTGGATGGAGGAGTATGTGATTTACTCAATGTGACAGCACTGGGCCAATCAGTCCATAGTCCCAGTAAGCCATGCGTTTCCGCCATTCATAGCTTACACGGGGCTTTTTTTTTCTTCTGGAGGCTGAACAGAGTGGTGGGGGAGCTAAATTAAAGTGAACCTGTTGCTTTCCCCTCACGATAATAGCTGACAGGGAGAGGGATGAGCAAATTATTTGACTCATTTGGTTGTGTGTGTATTTTGAACTTACGTTATTGAGCTGTGTAAACAGGCAAGCTCATGATATCTAAAGCTGGCCATAGCCCGTTAGGGTTTTGTTCAAAAATTTTCCTTTTGGGGATTTTTTTTTTTAATGCTTGATGGGGCTAGATCGATTTTCCTCTTTGATGGTAGTGATGAGAAAACTCGAAATTGCAGGATGGAGCGTTTGCCATGCACAGACGTCAGAATTTTACATGACTGAGCCAGTGCAGGTAGTAAATGCTGATGGTCTTTCTGGAGAAAAAAAAATTTAGATGAAGGCATTGTTGGGGGTAGTATTGTGATCTCTGTGGGAGGTAATAATTACCTGGAAGTGTCATACTTCCATATGACTAAAGCCTCGTACACACGATCAGATTTTCGGACGAGCGTTCATTAATTTTTGGTTGCATGCTAGTCTCATGTCGAAAGTGAAGAGGTTACTCACCATACGAAGACAGAATGCAACAAAGTTACGGAATGTGTTGACTAGTTTTGTATGTACAAGTGGAACCTCGGATTATGAGCATAATCCGTTCCAGGAGAATGCTCGTAATCCAAAGTGCTCGAATACCAAAGCGAGTTTCCCCATTGAAGTCAATGGAAACTAAAATAATTTGTGCCGCGTTGACTTCAATGGCATGCAATACCGCATGCGGCCAGAGGCGAGGGGGCGCCGGAGAGCCTCGGAAACGGCCGAAAAGGCCCGAGCACACCTCGGCTATCCTTGGCAAACCTCGGAAAGACTTTGTTCACGAGATTTGCCGAGGTCAGCCGTGCTGTCCTCGGGCCTTTCCGTGCATTTCCGAGCGGCGCCGATCGTCTGCGATCGGCGACGTTCGGCTCTGCTCGGCTCCGGCGCCCCACCTCAGGCCAAAAGCGGTACTGTACACCACTTTGGCCTGAATCGTGCTCATTTTGCGAGACAACACTCGCAAACCGAGTTATGATTTTTAAAAATACTGTGCTCGTATTGCGAAATGCTCGTTAACCGCGTTACTCGCAATCAGAGGTTCCACTGTATTCTTTCCTTTCTGAGCATGCGTAGTCTTGCTCTTACGATTTATTTTCGTACGCAGACCATACTTATTAAACAAAAAACGTTTAATTAGTCCAGCTTTTCTCGGACGAAAAAACGGAATCGGCTGTCGAAAGCACCAAACTAACAATCCGAAAATTGGCAGATCGTTCGTCGGACTAAGTTTTTCTTCAGATTTTCTTATCGTGTGTACGGGCCTTTAGCATGCATGCATTTAATATAATGTAGCTCCTCTAGGGGGTTTGGGTTTCTCTTCGGGGGAAGACTGGGTTTCCCTCCACTCCTCCACCCCTGCGGCTACGCCGGACCCACACTTTGTTAAGTGTGAAAATCCACTGTTTAAGTTACCTTTGGGTCTGCAGCAAAATACCTCTCACGAGTGGATTCCCGGTCTCCGTTGTCTAGGCGGAAGCCCCTTTGTAATAAAGCCAATGTCCACACAGGTGTAAAACCTAAGCAGCAAGGTTTTATTCTTTTATCTTAAGATAAAACTTTGAAAGAGAGAGAGAGAGAATAGCCGAAGTAGGGAAAAGGTTCAGGCACGCAACACTTAAGACTCAGTACCATCGCCACTCAAGCCTGAATGGGCTTTGCTCATCCGGATAGTCCTTTTTGAGATAGGTCCTATCAGCTGGAGTAGAACACAAATTAATCTGTCCTTTATGAAATGGGGATGCGATTGGGAATCCTCTACCACAGGATTATCCAGTCCCAAACCTCCCAGCCAAGCAACAATGAGAGAAACCTTTAGAGTATTGCAGGGCTTGTATCAACAACGATGGATCCCTCTTTAGGTAGGCCTCCAGGCCTCTCCCCGAGACAGCAGTACCGGCGCTATCTCCGACAGGACTGATCTTCCCCTGGAACTCCTTTCCTAAAGTTGGGCCCCCTTCCAATGGGCAGCCTGGGATCCTTCTGTGAGGTGTAGGCCCTAGCCAGCCAAGCTGGGCCTACCAAGCAGCGATGCAGCCTCGGGCTAAAGGTGCCCAGGACTGAAACACACGCACGTACCCCTGGCCATGAGGGCCACAAGAGGTGGGGTACGTGCCGAACGTCCTCCAGGACCAAGGGGTCCCCTGGAATACCTCACGCCTAATGGCATCTGCCCCTTATGTGCCCTCTCCCAGCATGCACAGCGGGTCGACCACTCCCACTGTACGGCTGCCGAGAAAGGACACCCAATGGTGCTGTGATACCCCCTGTGGTTCAACCTGAGCCAGCGGTGACAGTGCCACCTACAGGCAACAGGGAACTGTACTGCCAGGCAGCATCACACCCAGATCAGAAGCAAATAATTGAAAATGTAATTGGTCTGAGCCTAACTACTGGCTCAGACTACCCCTAAATTTGTACATATCGACCCCAAATATTGGGAGGGGCGCTACATAAAATAACACATCTGATGCTATATCCACTTTCAAATATTTAGCATTTCGCTCTGATTTGGCTTTGAGCTTCCGCAGTTTGTGGCTTATCTTATCTGTTCCTTTACGGTTAGCATTGAACTAGGCCCTCTTGGCTATCAGAAGGCGATACAGGAAGCTTTGTAATGTAAAACATGTGTTCGGCCACTTTATTCTGGGGAACTGAGACCACTAGAAGCAGCAGATGCTGGCAGTGTGTCCCTGTAACACATAGGCGGCCAGGCTTCAATAGAGGGAGAGCAATCCAGGAAATTCTTTGGGGCTGGGCAGGGTCTTGGCTGCAAGTTTGTAACTGGAAAATGTGAGACAGGCAGAGCAAGCTTCGGAGCTCAGGCCTTGCCGGCTGGGTACAAGCAAAGTGTGTGAGGCTTCTTCCTCTCTGCTGTGTTGGCGGAGTGTTTGTTTATGTCCGGATACTGAAAGGTAAGGTCTAAATTTATACTACAGACACCGCACAGCCTTGTAGGAAAGCGTAATAAGTGCACTTAGCCTGGTTGTTATATTATCTGGAATGCAGTGATATTTTCACATGCACACTGTGCATTTTAGGCCTTGTTGTTCTAAGCATAGTTAGCAGTTGTCCCTGATTTCCAGGGACTGACCTAATGATTTGAAGATCTAGAAATCTTCAGTATTGGGCAACTGCGCTATTAAATTTGTAGTCGCCAGTGCTGCCTGATTCCTATAGGCAATTCTGGATTTGAAGAGTAGTCCCTGGAAGATAGATTGCTGTCCGCTGAATTGTCCCTGGTTTCTGTGCAAGATAACTGTACCACAGATTTTCTTTTCACGTCATCTGTAGGCTCCATGCACACTGGCTTATAAAAATGTTGCTTCTACAGGAGTTTTATGTTCTGCCTGTAGAAGCAGCTCAATGTTATCCTATGTGTTCATACACATTAGGACGTTTAGAGGTATATTTTGAACTCAACGTTTAGAGGCAGAAAAAAAAACCTTCTGGTTCACGTTCCTCATTGGAGTTTACTGGCAGAAAAAACGTAAAACATTTCTAGACTTTGTATGAGAATTTTTTACTCCCAAGAGAACAGACGTTTTTTTTTTTCAAGCCCAGTGTGAGTCCTTGTCACCTGTTGATTTTCTTTGCTAGCTTAAAATAGTATTATCTTTTTCATACATTTTTACATAGATTTAACCACTTCAGCCCCTTCCTGGCCAGAGCACTTTTTGCGATTCGGCACTGCGTCGCTTTAACTGACAATTGCACGGTCGTGTGGCGCTGCACCCAAACAAAATCGATGCCCTTTTTTCCCCACAAATAGAGCTTTCTTTTGGTGGTATTTGATCACCTCTGCGGTTTTTATTTTTTGCGCTATAAACAAAAAAAAATACATAAATTTTGAAAAAAAGCAATATTTTTAACTTTTTGCTATAATAAATATCCCCAAAAAATATATAAAAAAACATTTTTTTTTCTCAGTTTAGGCCGATACGTATTCTTCTATATATTTTTGGTAAAAAAAAAAATCACAAAAAGCGTATATTGATTGGTTTGCGCAAAAGTTATAGCGTCTACAAAATAGGGGATAGTTTTATGGCATTTTTTTTTATTAGTAATGGCGGCGATCTGCGATTTTTATCGTGACTGTGACATTATGGCAGACAGATTGGACACTTTTGACACTATTTTGGGACCATTGTCATTTATACAGCGATCAGTGCTATAAAATGCACTGGTTACTGTGTAAATTACACTGGCAGGGAAGGGGTTAAACACTACGGGGCAATCAAGGGGTTAAGCGTGTCCTAGGGAGTGATTCTAACTGTGGGGGGGGGCAGTGGTCTCACTAGAACATGACAGAGATTACTGCTCCCGATGACAGGGAGCAGTAGATCTCTCTCATGTTGCTAGGCAGAACAGGGAAATGCCTTGTTTACATCTCCCCGTTCTGCCGCTCCGTCACACGATTGCGGGCACCAGGCAGACATCAAGTCCACGGGAACCGCTCATGGAGCATGCGGCGGGTGCGCGTGCGCCCACTATGCCGCAATTTAAAGGCGACATACAGGTACGTTGCTTTGCGCAGCCCTGCCATTCTGCCAGCGTATATCGGCGTGAGCTGGTCGGCAAGTGGTTAAAAGAGATCAGCGTAATGTAAACATTTCAATGTGTGTTAATTAAAAAAAAAATGTTCATGTGTATAGTTTGTATGTACATACAGTAGCTGTATTTGCAGTACAACTAAAGTAGTTGTGCTTTGCTTCTCCTTCTCACAATGCCAGTCTTTTAGTTGGCCAACTCATAGAAAACAATGCACTTCTTATGCGGCTAATATCTCAACTGATGATCTCCAGCTTTAGTTTCAGTTTTTAAAAAGATCATTCGGGCCAAGCTGACCCAAACAAACTATTTCTCTTTCTAACATGTGTGGTTGCTGGATGTGCTGTATAAACTGTGTGTAGCTGAGTCTACATACAGAATACCGTACTATGTTCCAGGTGGGAGACGAGACCTTCCTGTCTCACACCCAGAACAAAAAATTGTCGGTCTGAGCCGCACTGAGCCATTCATAGAAAGCTTTGTATTCTATCAATGAATACAAATCTTCCTTTGATTGGCTGAGTCAGAGAGGCATGCTGATGATGTCACAATATCTGACTCAGCCAGTCAGAGGAAGCTTTGTATTCATTGATAGAATACAAAGCTTTCTTTGAATGGTCAAGCACCGCTGATGCCCTGTACACACAACCGGACTGTCCGTCGGAATAAAGTCCGACGGAGTTCCGACGGAATTCCGCTCAAGCTGTCTTGCATACACACGGTCACACAAAAGTCCGACCGTCAAAAACGCGGTGACGTACAATACGTACGACGAGCCGAGATTGATGAAGTTCAATAGGCATTTCGGCAGTTCTGCTTCATTCTGAGTAGGGATGGGCCCGGTGCTCGATTCGAACCCATGTTCGAATCGAACATCGGGCGTTCGCTCGCTCGTCGAGCCCAGAACTATTTGGGCCGTTCGCATCACATTCGTGTGATGCGAGCGGCCCCGCAATGCATTGCGGCCGGCGCGGCCGGCGCAGTGCATTGCTGGCTGATGATTGGCCAAGCATGCACTGTGACCCCGCATGCTTGGCCAATCACAGCGCCCGAAACTCGGAGAGCAATAATTGGCTACAGGCAGGACGCCTGTAGCCAATTACAGCTCAGGGGCTTTAGTACACGCCCCACCATTTAAAAGGCCGCCACGCCATCGGCCCCGGTCACATGAGTTCCGGCTTTAGGAGAGATTAGTCTGCTGATTCAGTCTTTGCTTGATACTGAAAGATTTGCTCTTCTTTGCTAAACCATTGGCTATTTCTTTGCTAAACCATTGCTACCTAAGTCATTGATCGTTCATTGCTGCTGATTGCACAGTTAGTGTGTTATTAGCTGCTGCTGGGGATTAGTCTGGTGCGTGCTTACTGTTAGTACAGTATTGCAGTAGTACCAACCGCAGTGCTGTTAGCACAGCATTGCACCCCAACAGCACCCATAGGACTTCTAGTGTGTTAGTGGCAGCAAACAGAGCTCCTATATTTTCTTCTCAGCAGCACCCATAGGACTTCTAGTGTGTTAGTGGCAGCAAACAGAGCTCCTATATTTTCTTCTCAGCAGCACCCATAGGACTTCTAGTGTGTTAGTGGCAGCAAACAGAGCTCCTATATTTTCTTCTCAGCAGCACCCATAGGACTTCTAGTGTGTTAGTGGCATCACACAGAGCTCCTATATTTTCTTCTCAGCAGCACCCATAGGACTTCTAGTGTGTTAGTGGCAGCAAACAGAGCTCCTATATTTTCTTCTCAGCAGCACCCATAGGACTTCTAGTGTGTTAGTGGCATCACACAGAGCTCCTATATTTTCTTCTCAGCAGCACCCATAGGACTTCTAGTGTGTTAGTGGCAGCAAACAGAGCTCCTATATTTTCTTCTCAGCAGCACCCATAGGACTTCTAGTGTGTTAGTGGCAGCAAACAGAGCTCCTATATTTTCTTCTCAGCAGCACCCATAGGACTTCTAGTGTGTTAGTGGCAGCAAACAGAGCTCCTATATTTTCTTCTCAGCAGCACCCATAGGACTTCTAGTGTGTTAGTGGCATCACACAGAGCTCCTATATTTTCTTCTCAGCAGCACCCATAGGACTTCTAGTGTGTTAGTGGCAGCAAACAGAGCTCCTATATTTTCTTCTCAGCAGCACCCATAGGACTTCTAGTGTGTTAGTGGCAGCAAACAGAGCTCCTATATTTTCTTCTCAGCAGCACCCATAGGACTTCTAGTGTGTTAGTGGCAGCAAACAGAGCTCCTATATTTTCTTCTCAGCAGCACCCATAGGACTTCTAGTGTGTTAGTGGCATCACACAGAGCTCCTATATTTTCTTCTCAGCAGCACCCATAGGACTTCTAGTGTGTTAGTGGCAGCAAACAGAGCTCCTATATTTTCTTCTCAGCAGCACCCATAGGACTTCTAGTGTGTTAGTGGCAGCAAACAGAGCTCCTATATTTTCTTCTCAGCAGCACCCATAGGACTTCTAGTGTGTTAGTGGCAGCAAACAGAGCTCCTATATTTTCTTCTCAGCAGCACCCATAGGACTTCTAGTGTGTTAGTGGCATCACACAGAGCTCCTATATTTTCTTCTCAGCAGCACCCATAGGACTTCTAGTGTGTTAGTGGCAGCAAACAGAGCTCCTATATTTTCTTCTCAGCAGCACCCATAGGACTTCTAGTGTGTTAGTGGCAGCAAACAGAGCTCCTATATTTTCTTCTCAGCAGCACCCATAGGACTTCTAGTGTGTTAGTGGCAGCAAACAGAGCTCCTATATTTTCTTCTCAGCAGCACCCATAGGACTTCTAGTGTGTTAGTGGCATCACACAGAGCTCCTATATTTTCTTCTCAGCAGCACCCATAGGACTTCTAGTGTGTTAGTGGCAGCAAACAGAGCTCCTATATTTTCTTCTCAGCAGCACCCATAGGACTTCTAGTGTGTTAGTGGCAGCAAACAGAGCTCCTATATTTTCTTCTCAGCAGCACCCATAGGACTTCTAGTGTGTTAGTGGCAGCAAACAGAGCTCCTATATTTTCTTCTCAGCAGCACCCATAGGACTTCTAGTGTGTTAGTGGCAGCAAACAGAGCTCCTATATTTTCTTCTCAGCAGCACCCATAGGACTTCTAGTGTGTTAGTGGCATCACACAGAGCTCCTATATTTTCTTCTCAGCAGCACCCATAGGACTTCTAGTGTGTTAGTGGCAGCAAACAGAGCTCCTATATTTTCTTCTCAGCAGCACCCATAGGACTTCTAGTGTGTTAGTGGCAGCAAACAGAGCTCCTATATTTTCTTCTCAGCAGCACCCATAGGACTTCTAGTGTGTTAGTGGCAGCAAACAGAGCTCCTATATTTTCTTCTCAGCAGCACCCATAGGACTTCTAGTGTGTTAGTGGCAGCAAACAGAGCTCCTATATTTTCTTCTCAGCAGCACCCATAGGACTTCTAGTGTGTTAGTGGCAGCAAACAGAGCTCCTATATTTTCTTGTCAGCAGCACACATAGTACCTATAGTGTGTTAGTGTCAGCACCCATAGGACCTACAGTGTGTTGTGAGCACACATAGGAGTTCTATTTTTTATACTATATACACTACCGACTACAATGGCTGGAAGACCGCCAAGGAGAGGCAGAGCGTGCCGAGGCAAGAACACAGGGCAGGCAGGCTCTGTTTCTAGAGACAACAGTGCTGGCCGTGGACGTGGTCGTGCATCGTCATCAGCACGTGGCCATGGGACACGCTTGTCTTTGTTTTCGGCAGCTGGACATGTGGAGCCGCATCATGCCGAAGGCTTGGTAGAATGGATGACCAAGCCCTCCTCATCCTCCTCATCCTCTCTCACCCAGGCTCAGGGTACTGGCAGAGCAGCTGCCAACGCGTACTCAATGGCATCATCAGCCACCCCTTCCCTAGACCCACCATGTCCTCCTGAGGAGTCCCCCGAACTGTTTGAGCACAGTGTTGGGTACATGCTCCAGGAGGATGCCCAACGATTCGAAGGCTCGGATGATGATACCCAGCTTGAGGAAGTCAGTAGTGTGCGCGCAGAGAAAGGGGATGCTGAAGGACAGCAATCTGGCAGTAGTGTTCCACCAGCTGCAGCTTACTGCCAGGTTTGCTCTAGTGGTGAAGAGGGAGGGGATGATGAGGTCACTGACTCCACGTGGGTGCCTGAAGGGAGAGAGGAGGAGGAGGAGGAGGATGCAGCGTCACATGTCCAACGAGGCAGGATGCCCCCTGGAGGCCAGCTAGAGGCCAGCACAGCAACTGTACCACACCGCAGAGCTCCGCCTGTGCAGGGCGCTGCCTCTGCACGTTATCACAAAAGTTCTTTGGTGTGGGCCTTTTTTGAGACGAGTGCATCAGATCGCACCACTGCTATTTGCAATATTTGTCTCAAGCGTATCTCGCGTGGCCAAAACATCAGCCGCTTGGGCACCACAAGCATGAGCAGACATATGTCGACCTGCCATGCAGCTCGTTGGCAAGCACACATAAAAGACCCACACCAAAGAACAAAGCGGACCTCTCCTTGCTCCTCATCAGCTGGGATCTCCATCCCCACTATATCTTCAGTCCTCTCTGAAAGCTGCTCTGAGAGGACTGAAGGTGTAGAATTAGGTGTGTCACAACCAAGTACTTGCAGTACACCGACGTCCGATTGTAGCAGGCAAATTTCCCTGCCCCAGCTGCTGGACCGTCGAAAGAAGTATACTCCCAGCCATCCACATGCCCAGCGGTTGAATGCTAGCTTGGCTAAATTGCTAGCACTTCAACTGCTGCCTTTTCAGTTGATAGACTCGGCCCCCTTCCGTGAGTTTGTTCAATGTGCGGTTCCTCAGTGGCAGGTTCCCAAACGCCACTTTTTCTCACGGAAGGCAATTCCGTCTCTCTACTGGCATGTGGAAGGCAATGTCCATGCCTCGCTGGACAGGGCGGTCAGCGGTAAGGTGCATATTACCGCTGACTCATGGTCCAGCAGGCATGGACAGGGACGTTATCTTTCTTTCACGGCCCATTGGGTCACTCTATTGGTAGCTGGGAGGGATGCAGGACAAGGTGCAGTAGTGTTGGAGGTTGTTCCGCCACCACGCCTCCAAAATGCTACTACTGGTTGTGACACACCTCTCTCCTCCACCCCCTCCTCTTCTTCTTCCTCCATGTCCTCTTCGAGTGCTCTGTCCTCGGAACCAGCGGTGCTCCGTAGGCGTACAAGGGGCTACGCGAGTACGCAGGCAAAAAGATGCCATGCCGTGCTTGCGCTGGTGTGTTTGGGGGACAGGAGCCACACTGGGCCAGAGGTTCTGGCAGCTCTGCAGGGGCAGGCCGAGAGGTGGTTGACGCCACGCCAGCTTAAGCCAGGAATGGTCGTTTCTGATAATGGCACCAACCTCCTCTCCGCCCTGCGACAGGGGCAGCTCACCCATGTGCCCTGTATGGCTCACGTCCTCAACCTGGTGGTGCAGCGGTTCTTGGGCAGGTTCCCAGGCTTACAGGATGTCCTGAGGCAGGCCAGGAAAGTCTGTGTGCATTTCCGCCGATCTTATAATGCCAGTGCTCGGCTGACTGAGCTGCAAAAGGAGCTGAACCTGCCCAAGAACCGCCTAATATGTGACATGCCCACCAGGTGGAACTCAACGTTGGCCATGCTGCAGCGACTGCACACGCAGCAGAGGGCCATCAATGAGTACCTTTGCGACTACGGCACCAGGACAGGGTCAGGGGAGCTTGGCTTTTTTTCCCCACGCCAGTGGAGCATGATCAGGGATGCATGCACTGTCCTCTCACCATTTGAGGAGGCCACGAGGATGGTGAGCAGTGACAGTGCATGCATCAGTGACACTGTACCTCTTGTCCACCTGTTGGAGCATACGCTGCGTGGGATAATGGACAGGGCACTTGAGGCAGAACAGAGGCAGGAAGAGGAGGACTTCCTTGTCTCTCAAGGCCCCCTTTATCCAGACAATGTTCCTTCTGTCCCACCCATCACACAGGAAGAGGAGGAGGAGGAGGAGGAGGATTGTGTGAGCATGGAGGTGGAGCCTGGCACTCAGCATCAGCAGCAGCAGTCTTTTAGGGATGATGTACAGTCCCAACAAACCAGTGGACTTGTACGTGGCTGGGAGGAGGTGGCTGGCGATCATGTCATCCTCAGTGACCCAGAAGACTCCGGACCGAATGCCTCAGCTAACCTACGCTGCATGGCCTCCCTGATCCTGCAAAGCCTGCGGAAGGATCCTCGTGTTCTTCGGATCAAGGAGAGTGACCATTACTGGCTGGCCACTCTCCTTGATCCACGGTACAAGGGTAAGGTTGCGGACCTTATCTTGCCGTCGCAGAGGGAGCAGAGGATGAGACATCTCAGGGAGGCCTTGCAGAAAGGTCTGTGCAACGCGTTCCCAGAAACTGGGAGGTTACAAACTCCTGGTCCTGGACGACGAGTTGCTGAGGCTTCGGTCAGTAGCAGAAGGAGCGGTGGGGAAGGTGGACGTCTGACCGATGCGTTCAGACAATTTTTTAGTCCGCAGCCCCAAGGTATGATCGGTTCCAGCAACCATCGCCAGCGTCTGATATACATGGTGCAGGAATACCTAGGGGCAAGGTCAGACTTGGACACCTTTCCCACCGAAAATCCTCTGGCTTACTGGGTCCTGAGGATGGATCACTGGCCAGAGCTTGCACAGTATGCAATTGAGCTACTGGCCTGTCCTGCATCCAGCGTTCTTTCCGAACGCACATTCAGTGCTGCTGGAGGATTTGTCACCGATCATAGGGTGCGCCTGTCCACCGACTCGGTTGATCGACTGACCTTCATAAAAATGAATCAGTCTTGGATCACCACCAGCTACCAGACACCTGAAGCGGATATAACGGAATAATTTATAATGTCACATCCCTTCAAGACTGCCTATGCTGATGCTGAGTGACTGTCCTGTTATGTTCACTGACTATCCTCTTCCTCCTCCTCAATGATCCATGCCACCACACCAGTGCCTAAGGCACAATTTTTCAGCCCCTGTATAACAGGGGCGTGTAATTACAATTTTTTAAAAAGATGGTTCGCAACAGGTGTGACTGCTGTGCTCAGAGTACAGTATCTGTGAGGGGTTGCAGTGTTGTGGCACCAGCACCAGTGCCTAAGGCACAATTTTTCAGCCCCTGTTGGGGCGTGTAATTACAATTTTTAGGCAATGCTTTGCAACAGGTCTCATTGCTGTGCTCAGAGTACAGTATCTGTGAGGGGTTGCAGTGTTGTGGCACCAGCACCAGTGCCTAAGGCACAATTTTTCAGCCCCTGTATAACAGGGGCGTGTAATTACAATTTTTTAAAAAGATGGTTCGCAACAGGTGTGACTGCTGTGCTCAGAGTACAGTATCTGTGAGGGGTTGCAGTGTTGTGGCACCAGCACCAGTGCCTAAGGCACAATTTTTCAGCCCCTGTTGGGGCGTGTAATTACAATTTTTAGGCAATGCTTTGCAACAGGTCTCATTGCTGTGCTCAGAGTACAGTATCTGTGAGGGGTTGCAGTGTTGTGGCACCAGCACCAGTGCCTAAGGCACAATTTTTCAGCCCCTGTATAACAGGGGCGTGTAATTACAATTTTTTAAAAAGATGCTTCGCAACAGGTGTGACTGCTGTGCTACAAGTACAGTATCTGTGAGGGGTTGCAGTGTTGTGGCACCAGCACCAATGCCTAAGGCACAATTTTTCAGCCCCTGTTTAACAGGGGCGTGTAATTACAAATCTTGATCTAATAGTTCACAGCAGGGCCCATTCCTGCGCCCACCAAGAGTAACTATGAGGGCCTACAGTTTTGTGGCAACACCGTCCACCACCACCACCACCACCAAAGGCCCAATTTTTCTGCCCTGTTCAACAGGTGCATGCAATTACAAATCTTGATCTAATAACTCACAGCAGGGCCCATTCCTGCACCCACCAAGAGTAACTGTGAGGGCTTACAGTCTTGTGGCAACACCGTCCACCACCACCACCACCACCACCAAAGGCCCAATTTTTCTGCCCGGTTCAACAGGTGCATGCAAGTACAAATCTTGATCTATTAACTCACAGCAGGGCCCATTCCTGTGCCCACCAGTCTTGTGGCTACACCAATATCTAATAGGGCAAATTTCTGCAGAGTATATACGGCAGGCCCCTACTTTCAAACATCCAACTTACAAACGACTCCTACTTGCAAACGGCAAGAGAAAACAGGAAGTGAGAGGAAATCTACCCCTAGGAAGGAAAATTCTATCCTGTTAGATTTAATTTGGGAAAAAGGTATCTCCTCTCTACTGATGCTTTATCACCAATCCTTGTTTCAATTAAAACCCCACTTTTCCAAAAACATTTGTCATTGGGACGGAAAGTGAGGTGACATGTTCTGAACAGATGTGCAAAGACAGCAAATGTTACAGGGGTGATAACCCCTCCCTATGTTCTCCAAAAAGCTTAAAAATTGATTTTTTTGGGATGTAGCTACACTTCATAATGTACCTGTTCAGATTCTACTTAAGAACAAACCTACAGTCCATGTCTTGTTTGCACCACCTATATACTGCTGTTCAGAGTATATAGGGTTGTAGGTATAGGGTTTTATTTTGGGTGCGGGGTCCCCCTTAGTATCCATACAAGACCCAAAGGGGCTGGGGTGGGGGGGGGGGTGATGGGGTAGCCATGCCATTTTTCTCAAGGATTTTCAGCCATATGGCGGCCAGGACAAGACATGACATTGAAGCCGCAAGTGGTTTTAAATGGCTTCTTTTTTTCCTTTACAAATGTCATTTTGTGCAAGGACAGTTCTAAACACGGGAAACACATGCCACTTCACAGGCATACTTTAGACACCCCCCAGGTACCGTATTTAAAGGAAAATTTCACTTTTTTTTTTTCACTTTATGCATCATTAAAATGACTGCTCCCGAAAAAACTTTAGTTTTTAAAATTTCTTTTTGCATTGATATATGTCCCCTGGGGCAGGACCCGGGTTCCCAAACCTGTTTTATAACATTAACATGCATATTGGCCGTTGTAATTAGCAATTTTGATTTCGAACGTTCGCGTCCATTATAACGAATAGGGTTCGAAAATTCGCGCGAACTTTCGGTCCGTTCGAAGGTTCTGGTGCGAACCGAACCCGGGGGTGTTCGGCTCATCCCTAATTCTGAGCATGCGTGGTTTTTAGTCTGTCGGAATTGCATACAGACGTACGGACTTTCCGATAGAAATTTTTGTCCGTCGGAAAAAAAGAGAACAAGTTCTCTATCTAAGTCTGTCGGAATTTCAGAAGGAAAAAGTCAGATGGGGCATACACATGGACGGAATATCCGATGAAAAGAGCCCGTCTGACTTTTTCCATCAGACCAACGCTATCTTGTTCTGGGTGTGAGGCAATGAAGGTCTTGTCTCACACCCAGAACACAGTGTTGCAGGGGTGTCCATTAGGGTGCACGGGCGCCACCCCCTATCCATGCGTCCGGCCCCTTTCAGGACGCCAGATGCATGGATTCCAATGGGAGATGGGTGTTTTTTTTTTGTTTTTCAAGAACCTGATTAGAGGGGGTGGGGATGATGCTGAGTTTAAATGCTTCCCTCGCCTTTGGCTTTTTCCAGGTTCAGGATCTATGTCCATGTTGATTGGCCAATTTGGAATGACTTAACTGATGTGCATGAAGTTCATTTAACCCAGAACCTGGCAGATGTTGGGATTGTACAAGGGCGCATTTAGCGGAGAGCAAATACTGGACACATGTCAGCATGCTGTGTAGACTAGTCATCATGGGAAGTTTTGTCTGAGTATGATTTAATCACTCTTTTCACCAGTTTATTAAACCTGTTGCTTTTGTGCTGTCATTCTGATAAAAGTGATAAAGTATAAGTAAATATAACATTTTCTTTCGTTTTTCATTGAGTGGAGAGAAATTAGAACCCCTGTCAGGTTTTATTGCTGTTTGTGACCCCGTTAGGGAGTTTCACCCTCTCTATTTGTCCTGTTTACCATTCGCATTGAAAGTGAAAGTAAAAGAAAATCTCAAATTTTGGGGTGTCCCCAGAAAAGTAATAGAGGGAAAATCTTCCAATGGGCCTGGAGGTCCCTCAGGGATTCCCTTAATTTGCTGGGATTTCTTCTCACTTTCTGTTTTGACTGTTGGACAGGAAGTGAAATGGAAATCTCCCCAATGAAGCACAGATGGCAAAAAATAAACCAACAGGGATTATACTCATCCCTTACTCTATCCAAAATGAAAAAACAAAGTTTTGCCTATAGTTCCATACCTCCCAACTTTCACATTGTCCACTGCGGGACTTTAATTTTTTTTCCCCTCTCATCGCAGTTGTTGAGCGGGGGGGTTCTCGTGAAGTCGTTGAGCGGGGGGGGGGGGGGATTTCGCGAATACAACACTGGCATCGCTGGCGTGCTGGAGGTTCGTCGCGTAAGTGTGACGTGACGAGGGGGGGGGGCTCGGAAGGACTGTGCGGGAAAACCCGCAGAATACGGGCGGGTTGGGAGGTATGTAGTTCTACTTTCAGTATAGTTTGTAGTTAAAATGTACATATATGAGCTAATACGCCAGGAAAAAAAAGTATTTGGGGTTGATTTACTAAAGGCAAATAGACTGTGCACTTTTCAAAGACGCCTGATGCTGAGCTTAGTGAATCTCCACTTTGCAAAGCATACCCAATCACATGCAAGGAAATAAAAAAAAATGCATTTTTGCTTGCACATGATTTTTGATGATGGTAGTCAGAAGAGCTTCTGCTCATTTTCTAAGCTCTGGATCAACAGCACTTTGCAAAGTGCACAGTCTATTTGCCTTCAGGGCCACCATCAGGAATTTTGGGGCCCCTTACACAGGCATGGGGGGTGCTGCCGCCGCAGATTGAGAAGCGGGGGGGGGGGGCAAAGGAAGAACAAAAAAAAGGGGGGTTGCCATCCGGGGCCCTGGGGACCTCTGGACCCCGTACAAAAAAAAAAATTGATAAAAATATATATATTTTTATGATAAAAAAAAAAGGGGGTTTCCATCCGGGGCCCTGGGGACCTCTGGGCCCCTTACAAAATATAATTAAAATATTTTTTTTTTATTATAAAAAATACATAAAAAAAAGGGGGGTTACCATCCAGGGCCCTGGGGACCTCTGGGCCCCTTACAGGTGTACTGCCTGTACCCCCCTGATGGCGGCCCTGTTTGCCTTTAGTAAATCAACCCCTTTATATCTGCTGGCACACAAGGAGTTATGTGCAAGATGATGTATGCTTCTCCTGGAGCTTTCTTTATTTCACAGCACCATTGATATAGGCAATGATCTATTTCCAGCACTCTGACATGCCAGTACAGTATGGGTGCCCTACACATCAGCTGTAGTGTTAATTGCTGCTGCACTGCTTGCCTTTCCTCTCCCCTTGCCCAATCACAGAATGCTTTGCATCCTGTGAATCCAAAGCATTTTTTGAACAGGCAGGGGAGAGGAGAGAAGGGGGGTAGAGTGGCTGCTGTGTAAAAGAGCTGAACCTCTCCTCTCCTCTCTGAGTGCCAGAGTATAGTAAAAGCTTTACTATAAATACAAATAGATGTGCTGTCCCTTTTAAGTGCTCAAGTCTAACAACAATTAATTTCAACTTATTATGTAATCAAGTATGACACAAATAATGTGCATCAAATAAATATATGAATTATTATATAAAGAAATTAATACATGAATAAATTAATATAAAATAACCCATAATTCATATTCGAACATATATCAAAATTAGTGCTCAATGTGCACAAGCTTCTTAACCAGAGATGGGGGACCTCTAAGTTATAGGAGGTCAGTGCAGCCTTAATAAACAGACCAGCGATTTCTACCACTGCGGCTTGTAGAACTTAGATTAGCACCCTCCACCCCTAGGTAGCCATGAATACACCAGGAATAGTCCACATTGTCTCATCAATTCAGCCGATTATGTTATCATAAAAAAGAAGCAAAGCAAGCCACATCATGTGATACTATCATATAAAAATCTAAAAGTGTTTATTTGTACAATCCAGGGTACTCACAATATTATAAAAGAGACAGACAAACACCAGCACCACTGGCGTGCTTTATGATGTCACCAATAAGCTCCGCCCAACACGTTTAGTTGCCAAGAAACGTCTTCAGGGGACAGGAGAATCCTGTCCCCTGAAGATGTTTCTTGGCAACAAAGTGCTCTCGCTGCCCTACAATCTGCACTGTGAGGAGGGACAGAACGGAGAGAGATGCTTCTGGGCACAGCGCTGGATCAAGACTGATCTCTGGTAAGTATAATGGGGGCGTGTAGGGGAGCTGCACACAGAAGATTTTTTACCTTAATACTGAAAATGCATTAAGGTAAAAAAAACTTCTACCTTGACAACCACTAACCACTTTACCACCACTAAAGCTTGAATAGGCTGTCTTAATGCAATAAATTATGTAAATGCAACACACCAGGACACCACGGTGTGAATGGGTGGTATATCTTCATTACAGCAGATTGGCGGCTTAGGCACCAAGAAAGGCAAGCATCTTTTTTGTAGCAGATCCTTTTTAATTTTTTGCACTTTTTACATTTAAAAAAATATATATACCAGTATATCTTGAATACAGGAACGGATACAGAATATGAAGGGGGGGGGGGGGTCAGGAGATCAGGAGATAATGAGAAGAGTGGGATTTATGTAGGGGGAAGGAAGGGGGGCTGGGCTAAAAAGGCACGGGGAAGGGTTGGGGGTCAGAAAGTTGATGTGTGACTCCCTCTGCTGGCTGTTATGATGAATCTAGAAACGACAGCTGCAGCTACAGGGATAGACTAAGGATATATTCATATTTTCAAAGAAAAAATATTTCAGTAATACGAATTCAACGTTTAGTGTCAGTGATTCAAGCGCTTTATTAATACTGAATGTAATGAATGTGACTTTAGCAGTCTTCTAAGATTGGTCAAAGATAAGTCCTCTTGTGTTTTTCCTGATAATCAGTCAGCTGTGTGTGTCGGTAAATATTACCTCTTGCTATACCACTTTGGCCTTACATATTCTCTGCAATCTCCTAGGAATCTTTATTTTTCTATGAATGTCACTGAAAGCTTTTTTTTACACAAACCAGTATGAAAATGTCACTTGTGTGCGTTTGCCCTTTAATGAATTGGTAGCCTGTTTTGCCTGTTTATTCGCATAGATCGTGTGAAAATATGTTCAGCTCAGGTGAAGCTGCTCATATAGCATTGAATTGATTCCTTTTACATTAAAATTGAATAGATATTCAGATACGGATGCTAAATTGAATAGTCGCTTAGAAAGAGATGCTTTTCTAGCCATCCGGATCGAAGTTGATTTATTCCCTACACTGATCCCTAGACTAACACACAAACAATTTATATGTATTTCTCTAAATATCTTCATCGAACCATTTGATTATCTCAAGGTAAATATTGACCCTGTCATTCTGAATATATGTTTTTGTGGATGAGATATAGTGGAGCGATATGTATTTATTATACTTTATGAACAGTTTTGTACCTGGCGTAGACCTGTCTTTATAAATGAGAGTTGATTAGCGCCTGTTACCAGAACCGTAGACAATGCAGCAAATTAAGGCTTTTTCTTCACTTCTGTAATAAACACATTTTTACAGCGTGGCTTCCTTTTTTTGACAGCTTCTAAATAAGTTGTGTTTGTATTGTTCCAGTTTACTGGTCCTCATCCAGTTTATTTATTAATACAATGCATTCTTTTATTTATTCTGTTGTCTGGCTGACAGAAGGCAACAGTCAATTCTGTTTTGTATTCTGCATTATTAAGTTGCACAAAAGTATGGCGTGTTTAGTAAGAGATTGGGGAAGAGAAGGCAAAGAATAAACATATCATAAACAATGGTATGGATTAAAGTGTAATTTGACCTTGAAAGAAGATTTCACAATTAAAGCCAAGCTTTAGGCAAATAAAAAAATATCAAGTTATACGAGCATTTGTTCGTTATTCTCTTGCCTCCCACGTAACGCATGTGTGCAAGAGGGTGGCCTTTAACACTCACACGACAAACATATGCGTTCATGGATGTCCGAGGTTTTTGTTCGGAGATCGCACTTAGGGTCCTTGGTATGAATTTGGACAACTGAGTCAGAGACCTGAGTAGCATAAATATATATTTAAATTTTAATCCAAATTTAAAGCCAGGTCCATATACATGACCATTAGAGCATGGAGCCCATACTGCAATCAGGAACAGCAGATGCGCAATCAGATCAGGTTTAACAAACCCCTCGGGCCATTATGACCAAAAAGTCCACCCTGCATGCCCTCCAGAGAGAACCGCACGTTCACCAGTCCACTCTTGGTCTATAGCATGGATATGCAATTAGCGGACCTCCAGCTGTTGCAAAACTACAAGTCCCATCATGCCTCTGCCTCTGGGTGTCATGCTTGCTGCTGTCAGAGTCTCGCTATGCCTCATGGGACTTGTAGTTTGGCAACAGCTGGAGGTCCGCTAATTGCATATCCCTGGTCTATAGTCATGATCGGGAGCGAGGGGGACCAACACCGGATCATGTGACCAGTGAAATCAATCACAGTAGTCACTTGATTAAGAGGTTTGTCCCCCCCCTCCTGGGCATAAATTCTCACGTAAAGGAATGCCAGGGCTGGGCGAGAAGGGGTTTAAAAAAAAAACACTAGAACCCCGTTCACACATTCTTGCTTTAATGCACTTAATGCAGACATTAAAACACATGTGTCATCGAAGGCAATGTTATAGAACGAGCCTGTGCAATGCATTTTTGTATTGCTCAGGTCATTTTTTTGTCCGCTTTCCACTATTTTGATGCCCATAGTAGTCATGATGCATTTTGCCTATATTTTCATGCGTTTTCAGCCTCTGGTAACATGCTACTCAATTTATCAGAAACTTGGTTTGTTTGTCAGCTGTTCTGACAAGCTCCATGACCTTTACTTCTCCCCCTTGGGCCCTCTTCAGAATTTCCAAATTATCCCATTACATCCAGTATTTGCCCAATGCTCATATTTTCTAAAGCCTAATGACTCAATTTAAAAGTGATTGCCAATCCTCCGGACCAGTTCAACTCATTCCTATGCCTACAAACTGCTTCTTATGGGAGCATCTCTAACCCAGCTCCACTTCCTAGACCAATGGAAAAGAGACCTCCAAATACTTCTCTCTTCAACTGCATCCATCTGTAATAGATATCAGATATCCAGTTACAAAACCATTACCCAACACACCCCAAAAATTCTAAATGCCATCTACCCTACTGTTCTTTGGACCTGCTGGAGATGTGGTTTACAGCTAGGTAATAATGTTACATATGTTTTGATCTTGTCCAGTTCTACTAACTTTCTTGGCACAAATCTATACCATGTCCACATGGCTCTATATTTGATAATTTCATCTTTACAGAGGAATTCTAGGAACTCCTCCCTGGCCTAACCCCACGCAATCCCTACCAGGACCCTTTCACCCCTAGCAATACTTAGCTGATTCCCCTTATCACCTCCTTGGACCAGTGACCATTAGGGATGAGCCGAACACCCCCCGGTTCGGTTCGCACCAGAACCTGTGAACGGACCGAAAGTTTGCCCAAACTTTAGAACCCTACTAAAGTCTATGGGACTCGAACGTTCAAAATCAAAAGTGCTAATTATGAAGGCTAATATGTAAGTTATTGTCCTAAAAAGGGTTTGGGGACCCGGGTCCTGCCCCAGGGTACATGTATCAATGCAAAAAAAGTTTTAAAAACAGCCGTTTTTTCGGGAGCAGTGATTTTAATGATGCTTAAAGTGAAAAAAAAAAGTTAAATATTCCTTTAAATATCGTACCTGGGGGGTGTCTATAGTATGCCTGTGAAGTGGCACGTGTTTCCCGTGTTTAGAACTGTCCTTGCACAAAATTACATTTCTAAAGGAAAAAAAGTCATTTAAAACTTCTTGCGGCTTTAATGTAATGTCTGGTCCCGGCAATATGGATGAAAATCATTGAGAAAAATGGCATGGGTACCCCCCAGCCCATTACCAGCCCCTTTGGGTCTTGTATGGATATTAAGGGGAACCCTGCACCCAAATTAAAAAAAGTAAAGGGGTGGGGCCCCAGGCCCTATATACTCTGAACAGCAGTATACAGGCGGTGCAAACAATACAGGGACTGTAGGTTTGTTGTTACGTAGAATCTTTTTGTAATTTTGAACTGGTACATTTTTAAAGTGTAGCTTCAGCCAAAAAATCTATTTTCTTTTTCGTACATCACGGGACACAGAGCGACATAGTCATTACTAATGGGTTATATAGTTACCGTCAGGTGCTGGCACTGGCAACTTCCAAAACCGGAAGTACCCTCCCCTATATAAGCCCCTCCCATCCGGGAGCACCTCAGTTTTTTGCCAGTGTCTAAGGTGTTGGCCAAGAAGAAACATGTGTTTTTCACTGAGCTTGCGTACAGGTTCTTTTGGGCCTCAGTAAGCTATTCCGGATCCGACCAAAAAAGCTTCATAGCTAAACGGTCGGTACCCGGGCCTTGCAGAGAAGAGCAAGGTTCTGCCTGTAATGCTTCTCTTAGGAGAGCTGGACCCTGGGATCCAGAGCTCTGGTCATACCCACGACCAAGATGTTTTCTGTGCAGGGTGCTATACAGGTCCAGGGGAGTGGAATCCTTGGGAACCCGGTCCCTGAAGGTTTGATTACAATGCCTGCCGTGATAGGTGAAGTTTGGGCTTTTGTGGACCAAACAAAGTCCTGCGGCGGGGAACAGGTAAGTGGGGGCCCCCAGGAACTTGGTTCTATTGGGGGACCCCCAAGCCTAATTTGTCTTTCTGTCTGTTACCTAACGGTATTCCCGCTAATATCTGTGCATGCCTGTAACTACTAAAAAAATGTAATAATTTTTAATGGTGGTCAAGAAAAAAAAAAAAAAAAAGGGAATTTTTTTTATATATGTTTAGTATATTAAACTGCGGTACCTGTGTTTGTCCACTAGAGGCCGCTGTGGAATGTTTTTCTTGTCATATGGACTAGTTTCTTCTCAGAGAACAAAGTCCAGGCAGCTGGTGAGTTCTCCTACAGGAAACTGTTTCCTCTGCCATGTTGCAGTGTTCGTCTATCCCCCGGCCTGCGGCAAAAGGGGCCCTGGCTCCTGTCCCTGGTTTCCATGTTTGAAAATTAGCGCCGAGGCGCACGTGGCCGCGCGCGTGCGCGTGCCTCTATATATAGAGGTGGCCGGAAAAAGGGGCGGGGCCTGGGGGATGACGCTCTGTGCGCGCCGCAGCGCTTCTGCGCATGTGCGGGCGTCCCAGCAGGTTTTTAAAAAGCCACATTATTGCAGTAAGCTGGCTATGAAGTACAGAGACAGAGCTGGCAACATTTAAAGGCATACAGCAAGCGGTTGATACAGGCATCCCCTAGAAAGGCACATTAGTAGACACCAACTGTTATATAGCAGCAATTGTGCTAGACTATTCTCAGTAAAAGTGGTGTATTACGGCTGGAATACCTCAGCTTTAGGCTTAGGAATATGCCGTCCAGTAGCTCCGGAACTGAATCTTCCAGGAAGCGAAGGGGGTCTCATCGGGCTCTGAGGATCTTGGGCATACTCCTGCTGCACCAGTCTCCCCTGAAGTTCAGAGGTAAGTGACCGTAGAGACCCCGCAGGGGTACTTGGTACTGTGGCTGTCCTCAGTCACCTGCTCCTGTGTATGTAACAGATGAGGTTTTTTCCTCAGCTCTGGGAGGATTAGAGAGAGATTGTCAAAATTTATCGCTGCCTCCCTGTCAGGGAAAGCACGCCCGATCTCCGTCTCCTCCTTCAGAGTGCCTGTTAGCAGAGCAACAGTCCCATACAGGGATCGACCTGCCTGAAGGGGATCAGGATAAGGTTGATTCTGTTATAGAGGAATCAACAGTGGGGGAACCTTTTCTCAGCATCTCAAGCTGAAAGATTATGGGTTCAGTCTCTGACTAACATGGTCCGATCAGCATTTAAAAATGCACCTTGCGGAACCATCAACCACTACTGTATCCTCGTTGGGGTCGCTAGAAGCCCCCAGACTGTTTGTTCTTTTCCACTTCACCCTTTACTGAAAGGGCTCATTTACCAGGATTGGGAACGTCCTGAGAAAATATTTATTCCCCCAAGAGATTTCCGGTGGTCTATCCCATGGAGGATAAGTTCATCAAAAAAAAAAAAAAAAAAAAATGGAAGGTCCCTACAGTGGACGCAGCCATCTCTTGTATGTATAAATCACTGACATGTCCAGTGGATAATGTCCAAATGTTCAAGAACCCAATAGATAAAAGATTGGAGTCCTTATGAAAATCTGCTTGGTGATACAACCAGCAGTAGCAGCTATTGGGGTCTGCTAAGCAGTGAAGGATCAGTTGAAACAGGTCTTGAGGGACTTGACAGATCAGCAGGCTTTGCCCTAGCTGATCTACCTAGAGCCTTAGGCTTTGCGGTTGACGCCATAGAGGATTCAGTCCATCAGGCCTCCCGCCTTACGCTGTCTATAGTACATATGCGTAGGCTCCTATGGCTCAGAAACTGGTCTGCTGAAGCTCCCTGTAAAGAATGGCTGGTTAGCGTCCCATTTCATGGTGAACGCTTATTCAGGGAAAACCTGGACAAATATATCCAGAAAATTTCCAGCGGTAAAAATACGCTCTTGCCGGTTAAAAGCAGAGTTAGAGGTCCCTCTTTAAGAGGCCTGCTTCTCCAGTCCCTGGGGCATCGGCTGTGTAACAGTTCCGACGGCCTCCTCGGTTAAATCCCGGGGGTAAAAAACAGGGACAGTAGCAGGGTAATGAGAAACCCTGGGTCAGGGGAGGTACAAAACCTCCCCCAAAGTTAAATTCATTGAAGCCCCCACTCAGTCGGGTGGGGGGAGGGCTCCAGTTGTTCGCAAAGAGACCTGGCGGGACACGATCAAGACAGATAGGTGCTCTCCGCAGTAGGTTTGGGATACAGTTTGGAGTTAAAAGACTCCCCTCCTTCCCATTTTGAGGTCAAACGTGCCAAGGGATCCCCGGAAGAGAGAGTCCCTCCTGTTGGCACTAGAACAACTATTGCTCCAAGGAGTAATTATGGAGGTTCCCCTGGAAGAATGAGGGTTCGGGTTTTACTCAAACCTCTTTACAGTCCCGAAGCAAACGCGGACGGGAGGCCCATATTAGTTCTAAAAAGGGCTATACAAATTCCTGTATATCAGGACTTTCCGATGGAGTCGATCCGATCGGTGGCCACTGCCCTACAAGGGGAGGATTGGTTAGCCACGATCGACATCAAAAATGCTTATTTGCACATTCCCATCTTTCCAGTCCACCAAAAATTTCTACGCTTTACAGTAGAAGGGCGCCATTTTCAGTTCAGAGCCTTACCCTTCGGTTTGGCCACAGCACCAAGAGTGTTCACAAAAATTCTGGCCCTTTATTGGCCAATCTAAGAACACAAGGTGTAATGATAATGGCATATCTGGATGACTTGTTGCTGATAGACCACTCAGTGAAAAAACTAGACGTGGTCGTTCACAAGACGATCAAGTATCTGGAATCTCACGGTTGGATTATCAACCGAGACAAGTCAGCCCTAAAAACCAGTCAAAAGTCTGGAATACTTGGGGCTAAGGTTGGATTCAGGCCAGAGAAAAATATTCTTGCCTCGAGGAAAGGTGTTGTCTTTGAAAGATTTGATCCACTTAGTGGGTACAAAAAAGACAGCCGTCCATACGCCTGTATATGAGGCTGCTGGGAAAAATGGTGGCATCATTCGAAGCAGTACCCTACGGTCAATTCCATTCAAGGAATTTGCAAGGGGCCATACTGTCAGCCTGGAACAAAAAAAAAAGTTCAGGCCCTAGACTTACAATGTCCTTGTCCCCTTCCGTTCGCAAGAGCCTCCATTGGTGGTTGGTTCCCTAGAATCTGGAAAAAAGGAAATCCTTCAGTCCGGTTTCTTGGAAGGTGGTCACTACAGATGCCAGCCTTATAGGCTGGGGAGCAGTACTGGAGCAATAGTCTCTCCAGGGCAGATGGTCGGATGCAGAAAAGGCCCTGCCCATCAATCTCTTAGAGATACGAGCAGCCCGGTATGCCCTAGTAGCATGGACATCCAAACTCCAAGGGTCCCCTGTCAGATTTCAATCAGACAATGCCACAGCAGTGGCATATATCAATCATCAGGGGGGCACCAGGAGTCGTGCAGCCCAGAGGGAAGTAAATTACATCCTGAAATGGGCAGAAAAATATGTCCCAGCCATATCTGCGGTATTCATTCCAGGAGTGGAGAATTGGAAGGCGGACTTTCTAAGTCGCCAGCAATTAGGCCCAGAGGAAGGGTCCCTTCACCCCGAGGTTTTCTGGACAATATGTCAGCGGTGGGGAACATCGGATGTAGATCTTCTAGCATCCAGATTCAACGCAAAGGGGGACAGGGTTGTCTCTCGCACAAGGGATCCCCTAGCTTGCGGCTCGGATGCCCTAGTGTTCCCTTGGGATCAGTTCAAGCTGATATATGCATTCACACCGCCAATGGTTACCTCGATTACTCCGCAGAATCAGGGTAGAAAAGAAACCAGTGATTCCGGTGGCTCCAGCGTGGCCCCGAAGAGCGTGGTACGCGGAGATTGTAAAATTTCAGTGGGGAGTCCTTGGACTCTCCCACGTCGTCCGGCTTTCGCAAGGACCGATGTGCCACCCTTCCTTACCAGCCCTAGGTTTGACGGCCTGGCTATTGAAGCCCACATTCTAAAAAAGAGAGGGCTCTCTAATGCTGTGGTATCTACCATGATCAATGCCAGGAAGCCGGTATCCAGGCAGATCTACTATAGAATCTGGAAGGCGTACATCGCGTGGTGTGAGGCCAAGAAATGGCATCCACATAAGTACGTAATAGGTAGGATTCTGGACTTCCTACAGTGGGCTGTAGATAGGAAGCTTGCCTTGAGTACTATCAAGGGTCAGATTTCGGCCTTGTCAATATTTTTTCAAAGGCCCTTGGCTTCGCATTCACTAGTCAAAGCCTTTATACAAGGAGTGATGCGTATTAGTCCTCCGGTTAATATTCCCATATGTCCATGGGATCTAAACTTGGTTCTGTCGGTTCTACAGAAACAACCACTTGAACCATTACAGCATATTTCCTTGGTGCTTCTCACCAGGAAATTGGTTTTTCTAGTAGCCATTTGTTCGGCTAAAAGAGTATCGGAATTAGCAGCTATGTCCTGTAGGGAGCCATATCTGGTTATCCATAAGGACAGAGTAGTGTTACGTCCTCATCCAGCCTTTCTTCCTAAGGTGGTATCGAGGTTTCATTTGAACCAAGATGTGGTTCTTCCTTCTTTTTTCCCCAAACCTACTTCGGTGGAGGAAAAGTTATTGCATTCTTTGGATGTAGTAAGAGCAGTTAAAGCTTATCTAAAAGCCACTGCTCAGATTCGCAGAACGGATACTTTGTTTATTCTGCCGGAAGGCCCCAGAAAGGGTCAGGCAGCGTCAAAATCTACTTTAGCCAAGTGGATTCGACAGGTCATTATGCAAGCTTATGGCTTGAGAAGGAGACCGCCTCCGTTCAAAGTTAGAGCGCACTCCACGAGAGCAGTTGGAACTTCATGGGCAGTGCATCACCAGGCCTCCCTGGCTCAAATCTGTAAGGCCGCAACGTGGTCTTCAGTTCACACGTTTACTAGGTTCTACCAGGTGGACGTTAGAAGTCAGGAGGATGTCGCCTTTGGGCGCAGTGTGTTGCAGGCCGCAAAAGATCCTCATGTCTGATAGCGCTCAGCTTATATATGGTGTATCCCCCCCCTCATTTGGCATTGCTTTAGGACATCCCATTAGTAATGACTATGTCGCTCTGTGTCCCGTGATGTACGAAAAAGAAAATAGGATTTTTATAACAGCTTACCTGTAAAATCCTTTTCTTGGAGTACATCACGGGACACAGAGCTCCCACCCCTCTTTTGGGGACACTTATTGCTTTGCTACAAAACTGAGGTGCTCCCGGATGGGAGGGGCTTATATAGGGGAGGGTACTTCCGGTTTTGGAAGTTGCCAGTGCCAGCACCTGACGGTAACTATATAACCCATTAGTAATGACTATGTCGCTCTGTGTCCCGTGATGTACTCCAAGAAAAGGATTTTACAGGTAAGCTGTTATAAAAATCCTATTTTTAAGCTTTCTGGAAAACATAGGGAAGGGTTATCACCCCTGTAACATTTGTTTTGCTGTCTGTGCACCTGTTGAGAACATTTCACCTCACTTTCCGTCCCAATGACAAATATTTTTTGAAAATGTGTTTTTTTTATTGAAACAAGGATTGGTGATAAAGCATCAGTGGAGAGAAGACACCTTTTTCCCATATTAACTCTTACAGGAGAGAAGTTCCCTTCCTAGGGGTAGATTTCCTCTCACTTCCTGTTGTCTCATTCCGGTTGCAAGTAGGAGTCGTTTGTAAGTTGGATGTTTGAAAGTAGGGGTCTGCCGTATATACTCTGCAGAAATTTGGCCCTTAGGTGTTGGTGTTGCCACAGCACTGTAACCCCTTACAGTTACTCTTGGTGGGCGCTGGAACGCCCTGCTGTGAACTATTATATCAAGAATTGTAATTACATGCCATTGTTGAACAGTGGTAGGAGAAATTGGGCCTTTGGTGGTGGTGCTGGTGCCACAACACTGTAAGTCCTCACAGTTACTTTTGGTGGGCGCAGGAATGGACCCAGCTGTGAAATATTAGGTCAATAATTGTAATTACATGCCCCTGTTGAACAGGGGCAGAAAAATTGGGCCTTTGGTGGTGGTGGTGTTGCCACAACATTTGTAAGCCCTCATAGTTACTCTTGGTGAGCGCAGAAATAGATCAATTATTAGATCAAGAATTGTAATTGTAATTACATGCCCCTGTTTAACAGGGGCATAAAAATTGTGCCTTAGGCACTGGTGCCACAACACTGCAACCCCTCACAGATACTCTAGTTGGAGCGCAGGAATGAGCCCTGCTGCAAAGTATTGCATCAAAAATTGTAATTACACGCCCCTGTTAAACAGGAGCAGAAAAATTGGGCCTTAGGCACTGGTGCCACAACACTTCAACCCCTCACAGATACTCTAGTTGGAGCGCAAGAATGAGCCCTGCTGCAAAGTATTGCATTAAAAATTGTAATTACACACCCCTGTTAAATAGGGTCTGAAAAATTGGGCCTTAGCCACTGGTGGCGGTGCCCAGAAACAAAAATGTTCTTACATGCTATCAGCATGATCATTGGGGAGGAAGAGGATAGTCATTTAGCATAACAGGATAGTCACTCTGCATTAGCATAGGCAGTCTTGAAGGGATCTGAGATTTTAAAGAAAATTATTCTGTTACATCAGCATCAGGTGCTTGGTAGCTGGTGGTGATCCAAGACTGATTCAATATTATGAAGGTCAGTCAATCAACCGAGTCGGTGGACAGGCGTACCCTGTGATCGGTTACAAAGCCTCCAGCAGCACTGCAGGACAGGCCAGTAGCTCAAATGCATACTGTGCAAACTCTGGCCAGTGATCCATCCTCAAGACCCAGTATCCCAGAGGATTTTGGGTGGGAAAGGTGTCCAAGTCTGATCTTGCCCCTAGGTATTCCTGCACCATGTAAAACAGACGCTGGCGATGGTTGCTGGAACCGATCATACCTTGGAGCTGCGGACAAAAATTGTCTGAACGCATCGGTCAGGCAGCCACCTTCTCCACCGCTCCTTCTTTGACTGACCGAAGCCTCAGCAACACGTTGTACAATTTGTAACCTCCCAGTCTCTGGGAACGCGTTGCACAGACCTTTCTGCAAGGCCTCCCGAAGATGTTTCATCCTCTGCTCCCTCTGCGACGCCACGATAAGGTCTGCAACCTTACCCTTATAACGTGGATCAAAGAGGGTTGCCAGCCAGTAATAATCCCTCTCCTTGATAGCACAAATATGAGGATCCTTCCGCAGGCTTTGCAGGATTAGGAAGGCCATGCAGCATAGGTTTGCTGAGGCATTCGGTGCGGAGTCCTCTGGGTCACTGAGGACGACATGATCCGCAGCCACCTCCTCCCAGCCACGTACAAGTCCATGTGTTTCTTGGGACTGTAATTGATCCCTTGAAGACTACTGCTGAGTGCTAGGCTCCACCTCCATGCTGACACAATCCTCCTCCTCCTCCTCGTCCTCTTCCTGTGTGATAGGCGGGCCAGCAGGAACACTGTCTGGATAAAGGGGGCCTTGAGAGGTAAAGAAGTCCTCCTCTTCCTCCCTCTGTTCTGCCTCAAGTGCCCTAACCATTATTACACGCAGCATGTGCTCCAACAGGTGGACAAGAGGGACAGTGTCACTGATGCATTCCCATTTTTACTGCTCACCATCCTCGTGGCCTCCTCAAATGGTGACAGGACAGTGCATGCATCCCTGATCATGGCCCACTGGCATGGGGAAAAAAAATCCAAGCTCCCCTGACCCTGTCCTGGTGCCATATTGCATCAGATACTCATTGGTGGCCTTATGCTGCGTGTGCAGCCGCTGCAGCATGGCCAACGTAGAGTTCCACCTGGTGGGCATGCCACAGATTAAGAGGTTCTTGGGCAGGTTGTATTTTTTTTGGAGGTCAGCCAGCCGAGCACTGGCATTATATGTAAATGCACACACAGTTTCCTGGCCTGCTTCAGGACCTCCTGTAAGCCCGGGTACCTGCCCAAAAACCACTGCACCACCAAGTTAAGAACGTGAGGAAAACAGGGCACATGGGTCAGTTGTCCCTGTCGGAGGGCGGAGAGGAGGTTGGTGCCATTGTCGCAAACCACCTTTCCTGGCTTAAGCTGGCGTCGCATCAACCACCTCTGAGCCTGCCCCTGCAGAGTTGACAGAATCTCTGCCCCAGTGTGGCTCCTGTCCCCCAAGCACACCAGCTCAAGCACCGAATGGCATCTTTTTGCCTGCGTACTTGCGTAGTCCCTTGAACGCCTACGAAGCACCACTGGTTCCGAGGACAAAGCACAGGAAGAGGCCATGGAGGAATAAGAAGAGGAGGGGGTGGAGGAGAGGGGTGTGTCAGAATCACCAGTAGTAGCATTTTGGAGGCGTGGTGGCGGAACAACCTCCAACACTACTGCACCTTGTCCTGCATCCTTCCCAGCTGCCAGCAGAGTCACTTAATGCGCCGTGAAAGATAGGTAATGTCCCTGTCCATGCCTGCTGGACCATGAGTCAGCGGTAATATGCACCTTACCGCTGACTGCCCTGCCCAGTGAGGCCAAGACATTGCCTTCCACATGCCGGTAGAGAGCCGAAATTGCCTTCCGTGAGAAAAAGTGGCTTTTGGGAACCTGCCACTGAGGAAGCGCACATTCCACAAACTCACGGAAGGGGGCAGAATCTACCAACTGAAAAGGCAGCAGTTGAAGTGCTAGCAATTTAGCCAAGCTAGCATTCAACTGCTGGGCATGTGGATGGCTGGGAGCGAACTTCTTTCGGCGGTGCAGCAGCTGGGGCAGGGAAATTTGCCTGGTACAATCTGACGTCAGTGTACCGATAGCAGATTGCCCGCAAGTACTTGGCTGTGACACACCTAATTCTACACCTTCATTCCTCTCAGTGCAGGTTTCAGAGAGGACTGAAGGTATATTGGGGTTGGAGGTCCCAGCTGATGAGGAGCAAGGAGAGGTCCACATTGTTCTTTTTGTATGCTTGCCAACGGACTGCATGGCAGGTCGACATATGTCTGGTCAAGCACGTGGTGCCCAAGCGGAGCATGTTTTGGCCACGCGAGATAGGCTTCAGACATATGTTGCAAATAGCAACGGTGCGATCTGCTGCACACGTCTCAAAAAAGGCCCACACCAAATAACTTTTGGAATAATGCGCAGAGACAGCAGCGCCCTGAACATGCAGAACACTGCGGTGTGATGCAGTCGGTTGGCTGCCCTTAAGCTGGCCCCTGGAGGGCATCCTGCCTCGTTGGAGATGTGCCTCCTCCTCCTCCTCTCTCCTATTAGGCAACCACGTGGAGTCAGTGACCTCATCATCCCCTCCCTCCTCATCACTGGAGCAAATCTGTCAGTATGCTGTAGCTTGGGGAACATGACTGCCAGATTGCTGTCCTTGTTGGGCACCCCCTCTCTCTGGGCTCACATTACTGCCTTCCTCTAGCTGGGTACCATCATCGGAGCCTTCAAAAGCTTTGCATCCTCATGGAGCATGTACCCAACACTGTGGTCAAACAGTTCAGGGGACTCCTCAGGAGGACATGGTGGGGCTAGGGAAGGAGTGACTGATGCCATTAAACTGAGGGAAGAGGCCGCTTTGGCAGCTGCTTTGCCAAAAAAAGTACCTTGAGCCTGGGTGAGAGAGGATGAGGAGGATGAGGACGGCTTGGTCATCCACTCTACCAAATTTTTGGCATGTTGCGGCTTAACATGGCCAGCTGCCGAAAAG
Source organism: Rana muscosa (assembly GCA_029206835.1). Lineage (NCBI taxonomy): Eukaryota > Metazoa > Chordata > Amphibia > Anura > Ranidae > Rana > Rana muscosa. The sequence goes on from CM055118.1 coordinate 113,304,022, forward strand.
AAGGACAAGTGTGTCCCACGGCCACGTGCTGATGAGGATGCACCGTGTCCACGACCAGCACTGTTGCTTCTAGACACAGAGCCTGCTTGCCCTCTTTTATTGGTTCGTGACTGTCTGCCTCTCCTTGTTTGCCTTCCAGACATACTAATGGCCTGCAGTGAGATGTAGCTGCACAAAGGTGGGATGTATATATATACTGTAGATCTATAGTGATTATACTGCAGCTAGCACAATCAACTGCCTGCTGTGGTATTAGTATGAGAAAAGAAGCAATTGTCTTCAGTTAGTTTTAGGTGCACACTGTGCAGAGGACACAGTACACTAACTGAAAATACTTGCAGCTCCCTGCCTGTGGTATTAGTTTGAGAACAATACCAATTGTATTCAGGTACCTTTAGGTGAACGCTGTGCAAAGGACACAGTACACTAAATGAAATTAATGCAGCTCCCTGCCTGTGGTTTTAGTATGAGAACACCACTAATTGTATTGAGGTACCTTTAGGTGCACACTGTGCAAAGGACAGAAGTACACTAATTGAAATGAATGCAGCTCCCTGCCTGTGGTTTTAGTATGAGAACACCACTAATTGTATTGAGGTACCTTTAGGTGAACGCTGTGCAAAGGACACAGTACACTAAATGAAATTAATGCAGCTCCCTGCCTGTGGTTTTAGTATGAGAACACCACTAATTGTATTGAGGTACCTTTAGGTGCACACTGCAAAGGACAGAAGTACAAAAAATGAAATTAATGCAGCTCCCTGCCTGTGGTTTTAGTATGAGAACACCACTAATTGTATTGAGGTACATTTAGGTGCACACTGTGCAAAGGACACAGTACACTAAGTGAAAATACTGCAGCTAGCACAATCACCTGCCTGCCTAATAATATATATACAAATATACTGTAACTATATATACAACACCTAGGATGCATATATATCCTCTACACACTGTAATTGCAGCTAACTAACTCGCCTGCCTGCTCTATCTAACTCAAAATAAATGACACTGTCTCTCTCTCTCTCTTTAACCACTTAAGCCCCGGACCATTTTGTAGTTAAAGGACCAGAGGTGTTTTCAGAATTTGGCACTGCGCTGCTTTAACTGGAAATTGTGCGGACATGCAATGTTGTACCCAAACGAAATTTGCGTCCTTTTCTTCCCACAAATAGAGCTTTCTTTTAATGGTATTTGATTGCCTCTGCGATTTTTATTTTTTGCGATATAAACGGAAAAAGACTGAAAATTTTGAAAAAAAATGATATTTTCAAATTTTTGTTATAAGAAAAATCGAATAAACTCAATTTTAGTCATACATTTAGGCCAAAATGTATTCAGCCACATGTCTTTAGTAAAAAAAATGTCAATAAGCGTATATTTATTGGTTTGCGCAAAAGTTATAGCGTCTACAAACTAGGGTACATTTTCTGGAATTTACACAGCTTTTAATTTATGACTGCCTATCTCATTTCTTGAGGTGCTAAAATGGCAGGGCAGTACAAAACTCCCCCAAATGACCCCATTTTGGAAAGTAGACATCCCAAGAAAACTGCTGAGAGGCATGTTGAGCCCATTGAATATTTTTTTTTTTGTCTCAAGTGATTGAATAATGACAAAAAAAAATTAAAAATTACAAAAAGTTGTCACTAAATGATATATTGCTCACACATGCCATGGTTATATGTGGAATTGCACCCCAAAATAAATTTTGCTGCTTCTCCTGAGTACGGGGATACCACATGTGTGGGACTTTTTGGGAGCCTAGCCACGTACGGGCCCCCGAAAACCAAGCACCGCCTTCAGGATTTCTAAGGGCGCAAATTTTTGATTTCACTCCTCGCTACCTATCACAGTTTCGAAGGCCATAAAATGCCAAAATAGCACAAAACCCCCCCAAATGACCCCATTTTAGAAAGTAGACACCCCAAGGAAATTGCTGAGAGGCATGTTGAGCCCATTGAATATTTTTTTTTTGTCCCAAGTGATTGAATAATGACAAAAAAAAATTTACAAAAAGTTGTCACTAAATGATATATTGCTCACACATGCCATGGTTATATGTTATATGTGAAATTGCACCCCAAAATAAATTTTGCTGCTTCTGCTGAGTACGGGGATACCACATGTGTGAGACATTTTGGGAGCCTAGCCGCGTACAGGAGCCTTAGAAAGCCTGAAGGCGGTGCTTGGTTTTTGGGGTCCCGTACGCGGCTAGGCTCCCAAAAAGTCTCACACATGTGGTATCCCCGTACTCAGGAGAAGCAACAGAATGTATTTTGGGGTGTAATTCCACATATAACATATAACCATGGCATGTGTGAGCAATATATCATTTAAAAATAAAAAAAAAATTGTCTTTTTTCCGCAACTTGTGTCAACATATAAAATATTCAATGGACTCGACATGCCTCTCAGTATATAGCTTGGGGTGTCTACTTTCCAAAATGGGGTCATTTGGGGGGGTTTTGAACTGTCCTGGCATTTTATACACAACATTAGGAAGCTTACATCCACTCTTCTAACCACTGGAAGACAAAGCCCTTTCTGACACTTTTTGTTTACATGAAAACATATTTTTTTTTGCAAGAAAATTATGTTGAACCCCCAAACATTATATATTTTTTTAAAGCAAAGGCCCTACAGATTAAAATGGTGGGTGTTGCATTTTTTTCCCACACAGTATTTGTGCAGCGATTTTTCAAACGCATTTTTTGGGGAAAAAATACACTTTTTTTAATTTTAATGCACTAAAACACAATATATTGCTCAAATGTTTGATGAAATAAAAAAGATGATCTTAGGCCGAGTACATAGATACCAAACACGACATGCTTTAAAATTTCGCACAAACGCGCATTGGCAACAAACTACATACATTTTTAAAAGCCTTTACAGGTTACCACGCTATATTTACAGAGGAGGTCTACTGCTAAAATGACTGCCCTCGATCTGACCTTTGCGGTGATACCTCACATGCATGGTGCAATTGCTGTTTACATATGACGCCAGACCGACGCTTGTGTTCGCCATTGCGCAAGAGCAGGGCAGGACAGGGGTGCTTTTTTTTTTTTTTTATTATTAATTTTGCTTTTTTATTTTATTTTTAAACTGTTCCTTCCATATTTATATTTTTTTATCATTTTTATTGTTATCTCAGGGAATGTAAATATCCCCTATGATAGCAATAGGTAGTGACAGGTACTCTTTTTTTGAAAAAACTGGGGTCTATTAGACCCTAGATCTTTCCTCTGCCCTCAAAGCATCTGACCACACCAAGATCGGTGTGATAAAATGCTTTCCCAATTTTCCAATGGCGCTTTTTATATCCGGGGGGGATGCTTGTAAAAGCAGTCCAGAGGCTAATTAGCCACTAGGATTGCTTTTACATGAAAGCCGGCTGCTGGCTGAAAAGAATGATACCAAGATAATACCTAAACCCACAGGCATCAATCTGGTATAACCATTCAAAGTCCAGCAACATACCAGTACGTTGCTGGTCCTTGTTGGACATGTATTGTAATCTTTTTTTTCATGCAGCCTGTTGGCTGAACGAAAAAAGAGATTGATCGGTGGGTATGCCCACCATTAGAATACCTCCCTTCATTCACCCACTTCTAATGATGGGCATACATGCACCATTTATATATGCCGAAGCATGGGGGTATCCTCCCGCAAAAGTTATGCCGCACACACATGGTCGGACTTTTCCACGGGCAAGCCTCCATCAGAATTTCGACCGTATGTACGCGGCATTAGGAGCAAAATCGCTCCTCCGCTCCTCCGCCCCTGCTGCCCCAATGCTTCGGCATATATGCTTTTTTTTTTAACTGTGGTGGTGAAATCACCTCCTACAGCACTGGAGTCGCAGGGATCAGGCCTGTCTCTGCGAACGCTGCAGTTTTGTGTGTTGTGTTTTGTAAGTGACAGTGATCGATCCATACTGCACTTGGGTGGCCTGGGCTGGACGGAGGGGCAAAACGCAAGTGCTAGCAGGTATCTGGGCTGATCCCGCTAACACTGCGTTTTTGGGAACCCTAAATTGCTGGGGACGCTAGTATAGATCTGATCAGATCAGATATTGATCTGTTCAGATACTATACCACTAAGGGAGGTGTATGCTTCACGCGTGGGTGTTAGCGTTACTGGCACTAACCTGACGCTGCCTGGGGTGACGCAGACCCTCTCTGACACAAAAACCTAATTGATATCACCCGCCGGGCGATCAGGGGGTTAAACCTTTATTGGGTTATATACGGCGGGTGCCCTGACACTATAAAAAGCAAACTAACTAACCAGCGTCACCCGTAACACTTATATGGTGATCACTGGTGAAAGCGTTAACTAGGGGCAATCAGGGGGTTAAACCATTATTAGGTAATATATGGGGGTACCCGACGCTATAAAAACCTGCGGCGAACCTAAAAAAAATAACTGGCTACCTATCGGCATCACCGACACTAAGACAGCGATCAGAAAAACGATCGCTTAGTGACACTGGCAAAAGGGGGTGAAAGGGTTACCTGGGGGGCGATCAAGGGGTTAAACTTTTATTAGGTAATATATGGGGGTACCCGACGCTATAAAAACCTGCGGCGAACCTAAAAAAAATAACTGGCTACCTATCGGCATCACCGACACTAAGACAGCGATCAGAAAAACGATCGCTTAGTGACAGCGGTGCTAGGGGGTGAAAGGGTTACCTGGGGGGCGATCAAGGGGTTAAACCTTTATTAGGTAATATATGGGGGTACCCGACGCTATAAAAACCTGCGGCGAACCTAAAAAAAATAACTGGCTACCTATCGGCATCACCGACACTAAGACAGCGATCAGAAAAACGATCGCTTAGTGACACGGGTGAAAGGGTTACCTGGGGGGGCGATCAATGGGTTAAACCTTTATTAGGTAATATATGGGGGTACCCGACGCTATAAAAACCTGCGGCGAACCTAAAAAAAATAACTGGCTACCTATCGGCATCACCAACACTAAGACAGCGATCAGAAAAACGATCGCTTTGTGACACGGGTGAAAGGGTTACCTGGGGGGGCGATCAATGGGTTAAACCTTTATTAGGTAATATATGGGGGTACCCGACGCTATAAAAACCTGCGGCGAACCTAAAAAAAATAACTGGCTACCTATCGGCATCACCGACACTAAAACAGCGATCAGAAAAATGATTGCTTAGTGACGGCAGTGCTAGGGGGTGAAAGGGTTACCTGGGGGGCGATCAAGGGGTTAAACCTTTATTAGGGGGGGGTTAGGGGGCTACACTGGACCTAAAACTAACTGTCCTGACACTTTTACAGTCACAAATGTCACTGATTGCAGTGGTCAGTAAATAAATAGTCACTGCAATCAGTGACACTGTGACTGGGGGCTGGGGGGTGATCTGGGGGTGTCTGGGGGGGCGATTTATGTACCTATGTGTGCTGGTGTTAGTGTAGTGTTTGTGCACTAAACTGTGTGTCTTCTCTCATGCGGTGCTCGGTATATGTGAGCGCCGCATGAGGGATGACATCACTTCCTCCTGCCTGTGTAAACATTACACAGGCAGAGGAAGCATTTGATTCGCCGGGAGCGATCGCGAGGGGGTGGCCAGAATCGAATGGCGGCCCCCTCATAACGGATCGCTCCCGAAGCGATCCCGGCCGCTCACTGTACCGGAGGGGGGGTCCGATTGGACCCCCCACCCATACGAAGGCAGGCACATACAGGTACGTGATTGTGCCTGTCCGTGCCATTCTGCCGACGTATATTTACAGTTGGCGGTCGTTAAGTGGTTAACCTCTCTCTTTAACCACCACAACACACTACACAGGGCCGCCACGGAGGCGGCCTTATATAGTATGTGGCGTGTACTAAACCCCCTGAGACATAATTGGCCAAAGCCACCGATTTATGGCTCTCCATTTTTTGCACGCTGTGATTGGCCAAAGCATGCGGGTCATAGTGCGTGCTTGGTCAATCATCAGCCAGCAATGCACTGCGATGCCGCATTGAATTATGGGCCGTGACGCGCCACTCGAAATTGGCGCGAACGACCCATAATGTTTGAAAATTCGGCGAACAGCCGAACAGGCAATGTTCGAGTCGAACATGGGTTCGACTCGAACTCGAAGCTCATCCTTAGTGACCATCGAGTCTCCGCTTAAATTTCTACCACCTTTTTTATTTATCACATTCTATCCTAACCTTTCTCCCTTCCCTGTATTTCCCCATCCCCATTCCTCTCTCACCCTTGGGTAGGAGATCTGGCTACCCTGTCTGATTTGTCTCCCCACATTGCCCTTCTTTTTTTATCACCCTCTCTTGCTGTAATCACAGCGCCCTAATCACCTCACCCACCTCACTTTTGGGAGAGGAAAAATAAGCTTACAAAAGTGTTCCCCCATCCTTTTTTTATCAGTGTCTTCATCTTCCTTGCAGGGTTCCAAATGAATAGGAATTCCTAAAATTGTTATCTGTGCTGGATTCTGAAAAGCTCTGCCCAGTAAAGTCCTTACACTAGTTTGATTTGTTGTTATAAATACAAAGACACAAATCCATACAAAAGCCTTGACCCTCTGCATAAGAGTGTCATAAAAAGGGAAGCGCTCCTGTGTGCCTCTCGGAAATTTGTGTCACATTGTTACGGGAGCCTGATTTCAAATAATGACTTTGAGGCCAGTAAAGCTGCTCTCCCTGGCCTCAGATACGGCTTAGCCATGAAGTTCAGGCCTCTCTCCTAACGTTTAGCAGCACATAGTCACGAGGGAGACCTGAACTTCATTGCTATTCATATAACATACGTAAATCAGAGTAAGAACTTTATTGGACAGGTATTTTTAGAATCCAGCATTGATAACACATTTTCTAGAGAGTAATGTACCTAAGATGTAGATCAGACAATTAATATCTGGAGATCCCTGAGATCCTACATTTATCAAATGTTCCTTTAGTAAAAAAGGTTGAGAAAAGCTAATTTAAAGGTATACTGATCAGGGGTTGAGACGATGCGATTTGTTGTGCATGAAGCGTGACAACACTCAACAGTAAAATTCCCATTTTATTCTATGCCGTACATTTACATCTAAGTGATATGCTGTTGCTTATCATGTCAAAGAAGTGTCAAACCTTAACCCATAAAAGCCCATAAACGTATAAAAAAAGAACCTAAAAAAATTGGCAATTACTGTCCTAAATCTGAAGTTTCGGTTAAAATTTGAAATAACATTTTATGAAAATGTTAAAAGTTTACAAAGGGCATCCTTACTTTTTTAAAGAAAAGGGGAGATTTACAGTATGTTTCTTTTAGAATTTTACACTTACATATACTATTTACAGTTGCTCAGTCAGACAGAATGTATCCATCTAGCTTGGAATTCAGGATCCTGCCCTTGCAATGTAATCTGCTCCCTTATGTGACTTGTGGTTTTAAATGTCATAGTAGCACAGTGTTCTGATGTATCGGGTCATATTTAGTTTGAACATTGCTAAGCTACAGAAAATAAGGACACATCACATATTTATGTTGCATCCCACTAGTACAGTTCTGCATGTTGAAGTTTTTGCAGGGCAAAGCCAGAGGTTCACTTTCAGTCCTTCTTCACCAGCAGCATATACTCACCTTGACTTTACTTCTTCACCACTCATTTTGGCCCCTTTATTTTGACAGTACTGGGTGATCACTAGGCACTAGTGCTGCCGTATGGAAGATGTCTCATGTTCCTTCAACTATTTTCTGTACTTCCAGCAGCTCTACTGAGCATCAGGGAAGTGAAGGTAAGGTTAGTATATTCTGCTAGGGAGGGGGGCATTAAAGGACATCTCACTGCAGTACTCTGTCTTGGCAGAGCTGAGTAACAGCCACACCCTTCATGACAAGTGTCCTCACAAAGACTGGTTTTGCAGAGGAGTGGAGAGAGTGTCTGACCGGGTCTGTTAATATGTGCTGATTACTTCAAGGACTGGGTCTAATTCTGCTGCCTGCTGCTTCATTAACATTTGCCATATTGATATACACATGAACTTGCTCATAGCAAAATTCTACACAAAAAGTTGTCTGTAGGCTCTATGCATGTAAAGTTTGTGCTGGCGTTTGCATGCATACAGTGTGAATGGACCCAGTTAGCTGCCACCACAGCATGTAAATATCAACAATGTGTAGCCAGCAGTGGCACCACCGCTCTTCAGACACTATCGATGTTTGCATCTCCCCTGAATGACTCATTTATGTGACTTCCTATAACGTATTTTCCAAGTATTAGTTGACTAGCTGTCATTTTTGAACATCTTGCTTCGGTGCTTTGAGTCGCTATTCAAGCTGTATGTATGTATGTATGTATTGTGATATGTGGGGGGTTTCGCTCAAGGTGTAGTGCTTCCCAAAGAGTTAACTCCAGCCACGTAGTCCTGTTTTATGGCTTGTTGGCCAACTTTAATTTGAAAAAAGTTCAAGAACACAAACAGTTGCCCTCGCAGGCAACCATCCTTTAAAACACAAAAATAAATGAATGACATTAGGCCTCCTGGCTCTCTTGCAGCACAGCTGTTCAAGACTCAAGCCTAGGCCTGTGGTCTGGTCCCACAGAGCAACTCACAGCATGGCGGTGCTCCTGTGAAATCTCTACACCTCACTTTCAGCTCTCCTATCTCTCTCTCAACTTTCTCTGCATTCTTCGCACTCTTGCAGCTCCCTTCTGCAGTGGCCTACTGCCTCGCCTAGACAGGGCACCTCCTGCATCCCAGATAGAGCCCAAAACTACTGCCAGCCCCTTGCTTATAAATGTTTTGGCGCGTGCTGGTCATTGGAAAGATCTGGACAAAGGATCAGAGTCTTCATACCTCCCAAGACTTTTTGAAGTCTATGAACTCCAGAGCCCAATCCCAGAATTACAAAACCCAGAGAGAACTGGATTTTCTCCACTTAGAACAGCCATTTTGGAGCCTCTCAATTTGTATTTGTTAGAACCCTCTGTGCCTTTTACCTCTTTTTCCACAGTGGCGTGACTAAAAGGACTAATTATTACCATGTCTGATTACCATGTCTGATACGGCCTTTTTTATTGAATTTTTTTTTCTACAAGGTAGGTCACAAAGTCTTTCTTCATCTCTCTCCTCTTGCTTAGGCCCTGTACACACTATTAGATTTTCTGCAGATTTTTGTCTTCAGATTTACCAAAACCATATATTATGAGGTCAAACCTTAAGAGTTTCAATTTGTATGCAATCAGGCAGGCCCTTGCACTACATGGTTTTGGTAAATCTGAAGACAAAAATCTGCAGAAAATCTAATAGTGTGTATGGGGCTTTAGGCTTGAGACTGGTGTGCTGAATGTGATAACACATGTGCAAAACTAATATGTACACACATACTAGGGCCAATTTAGACAAGAGCTAATTTGCTTAACAGCATGTCTTTAAGGTGTGGGAAGTAACTGGAGCAACTAAAGGAAACTCATGTAAACACAGGGAGAACATGCATACTCCAAGCAGATACCATCCTGGCCAATTTTCGAGTCAAAGACCCTGTTGCCACGAGGTATAAGTGCTAGCCACTAAGGGCCAATTCACGCTATATGCGGAGACAGATGTCTGTCACCGCAGGGCCACACAGGAAACTATTTTCTCGGAGTCACATTCACACTTCAACACAGCCTAGCGCTGCCCTGAAATGCAGACATGCTGCATTTTATCGCAGTGCACCGGGCCGAATCGCACTGCAGTGTCAGGCAATGCAGTGCCTAGCATTGCAGTGAATGAAGTGCATGTTTTATACACTTTAACCACTTAACGACCGCTCACTGTATATATACGTCGGCAGAATGGCACCGACAGGCACAATCACGTAGAGTGTACGTGATTGCCTTTGTATAGTTGGGGGGTCCAATCGGACCCCCCTTCTGTACAGTGAGCGGTGGCTAAGTGTCCGGGAGCGTTCCGGGATGAGGGGGCAGCCATTCGTTTCTGGCCACCCCCTCGCGATCGCTCCCGGCAAATGGAAATGCCCCCTCTGTCTGTGTCAGACAGAGGGAGCAGGAGGAAGTGATGTCATCTCTGGTGCGGCGCTCACATATACCGAGCGCCGTACAAGAGAAGACATCAGGTCAGTGCACACAACACTACACTGACACCAGGACACATAGGGACATAAATCGCCCCCCCAGGCCCCCCCAGACACCCCAGATCACCCCCCAGATCACCCCCCCAGCCCCCAGTCACAGTGTCACTGATTGCAGTGACCATTTATTTAGTGATCACTGCAATCAGTGACATTTGTGACTGTAAAAGTGTCACCAAAGTTTAGTCTTAGGTCCAGTGTAGCCCCCTAACCCCCCCTAATAAAGGTTTAACCCCCTGATCACCCCCCAGATAACCCTTTCACCCCCTATCACCACTGTCGCTTAGCGATCATTTTTCTGATCGCTGTCTTAGCGTCAGTGATGCCGATCGGCAGCCAGTAATTTTTTTTAGGTTCGCCGCAGGTTTTTATAGCGTCAGGTACCCCAAATATATTATCTAATAAAGGTTTAACCCCCTTGATCGCCCCCCAGGTAACCCTTTCACCCCCTATCACCACTGTCACTAAGCGATCGTTTTTCTAAACGCTGTCTTAGTGTCTGTGATGCAGATCGGTAGCCGGTAATTTTTTTTAGGTTCGCCGCAGGTTTTTATAGCGTCAGGTACCCCAATATATTATCTAATAAAGGTTTAACCCCCTTGATCGCCCCCCAGGTAACCCTTTCACCCCCTATCACCACTGTCGCTAAGCAATTGTTTTTCTAAACGCTGTCTTAGTGTCGGTGATGCAGATCGTAGCCAGTAATTTTTTTTAGGTTCGCCGCATGTTTTTATAGCGTCAGGTACCCCAATATATTATCTAATAAAGGGTTAACCCCCTTGATCGCCCCCCCAGGTAACCCTTTCACCCCCATCACCACTGTCGCTAAGCAATCGTTTTTCTAAACGCTGTCTTAGTGTCGGTGATGCAGATCGGTAGCTGGTAATTTTTTTTAGGTTCGCCGCAGATTTTTATAGCGTCAGGTACCCCCATATATTATCTAATAAAGGTTTTAACCCCCTGATTGCCCCTAGTTAACCCTTTCACCAGTGATCACCATATAAGTGTTACGGGTGACGCTGGTTAGTTAGTTTGCTTTTTATAGTGTCAGGGCACCCGCCGTGTATATAACCCAATAAAGGTTTAACCCCCTGATCGCCCGGCGGGTGATATCAATTAGGTTTTAGCATCAGAGAGGGTCTGAGTCACACCCCAGGCAGCGTCAGGTTAGTGCCAGTAACGCTAACACCCACGCGTGAAGCATACACCCCCCTTAGTGGTATAGTATCTGAACAGATCAATATCTGATCTGATCAGATCTATACTAGCGTCCCCAGCAGTTTAGGGTTCCCAAAAACGCAGTGTTAGCGGGATCAGCCCAGATACCTGCTGGCACCTGCGTTTTGCCCCTCCGTCCAGCCCAGGCCACCCAAGTGCAGTATCGATCGATCACTGTCACTTACAAAACAAAAACACACATAACTGCAGCGTTCGCAGAGAGAGGCCTGATCCCTGCGACTCCAGTGCTGTAGGAGGTGATTTCACCACCACAGTTAAAAAAAAAAAGCAAATATGCCGAAGCATTGGGGCAGCAGGGGCGGAGGAGCGATTTTGCTCCTAATGCCGCGTACATACGGTCAAAATTCCGACGGAGGCTTGCCCGTGGAAAAGTCCGACCATGTGTGTGCAGCATAACTTTTTTGCGGGAGGATGCCCCCATGCTTCGGCATATATAAATGGTGCGTGTATGCCCATCATTGGAAGTGGGTGGATGAAGGGCGGTATTCTAATGGTGGGCATACCCACCGATCAATCTCTTTTTTCGTTCAGCCAACTGGCTGCATGAAATAAAAAGATTACAATACATGTCCAACAAGGACCAGCAACGTACTGGTATGTTGCTGGAATTTGAATGTTTATACCAGAATGATGCCTGCGGGTTTAGGTATCATCTTGGTATCATTCTTTTCAGCCTGCGGCCGGCTTTCATGTAAAAGCAATCCTAGCAGCTAATTAGCCTCTGGACTGCTTTTACAAGCAGTGGGAGGGAATGCCCCCCCCCGGATATAAAAAGCGCCATTGGGAAATTGGGAAAGCATTTTATCACACCGATCTTGGTGTGGTCAGATGCTTTGAGGGCAGAGGAAAAATCTAGGGTCTAGAAGACCCCAGTTTTTTCAAAAAAAGAGTACCTGTCACTACCTATTGCTATCATAAGGGATATTTACATTCCCTGAGATAACAATAAAAATTATAAAAAAAAAAAAATACTTGGAAGGAACAATTTAAAAATAAAATAAAAAAGCAAAATTAATAATAAAAAAAAAAGAAAAAAAAAAAGCACCCCTGTCCTGCCCTGCTCTTGCCCAATGGCGAACGCAAGCGTCGGTCTGGCGTCATATGTAAACAGCAATTGCACCATGCATGTGAGGTATCACCGCGAAGGTCAGATCGAGGGCAATCATTTTAGCAGTAGACCTCCTCTGTAAATCTACTGGGGTAACCTGTAAAGGCTTTTAAAGGCTTTTAAAAATGTATGTAGTTTGTCGCAAATGCGCGTTTGTGCGAAATTTTAAAGCATGTCGTGTTTGGTATCTATGTACTCGGCCTAAGATCATCTTTTTTATTTCATCAAACATTTGGGCAATATAGTGTGTTTTAGTGCATTAAAATTAAAAAAAGTGTATTTTTTAACCCAAAAAATGCGTTTGAAAAATCGCTGCGCAAATACTGTGTAGAAAAAAAAATGCAACACCCACCATTTTAATCTGTAGGGCCTTTGCTTTAAAAATATCTATAATGTTTGGGAGTTCAACATAATTTTCTTGCAAAAAAAAAATGTTTTCATGTAAACAAAAAGTGTCAAAAAGGGCTTTGTCTTCAAGTGGTTAGAAGAGTGGATGTAAGCTTCCTAATGTTGTGTATAAAATGCCAGAACAGTTCAAAACCCCCCCCCAAATGACCCCATTTTGGAAAGTAGACACCCCAAGCTATATACTGAGAGGCATGTCGAGTCCATGGAATATTTTATATGTTGACACAAGTTGCGGAAAAACAACAATTTTTTTTTTTTTTTTTGCACAAAGTTGTCACTAAATGATATATTGCTCAAACATGCCATGGGCATATGTGGAATTACACCCCAAAATACATTCTGTTGCTTCTCCTGAGTACGGGGATACCACATGTGTGAGACTTTTTGGGAGCCTAGTCGCGTACGGGACCCCAAAAACCAAGCACCGCCTTCAGGCTTTCTAAGGGTGTAAATTTTTGATTTCACTTCTCACTGCCTATCACAGTTTCGGAGGCCATGGAATGCCCAGATAGCACAAACCCCCCCCCCCCAAATGACCCCATTTTGGAAAGTAGACACCCCAAGCTATTTGCTGAGAGGTATTGTGAGTATTTTGCAGATCTCGCTTTTTGTCACAAAGTTTTGAAAATTGAAAAAAAAAAAAATATATATATATATTAACTTTCTTCATTTTCAAAAACAAATGAGAGCTGTAAAATACTCGCCATTCCTCTCAGCAAATAGCTTGGGGTGTCTATATTCCAAAATGGGGTCATTTGGGGGGGGGTTTGTGCGATTTTGGCATTTTATGGCCTTCGAAACTGTGATAGGTAGTGAGGAGTGAAATCAAAAATTTGTGCCTAGAAATCCTGAAGGCGGTGCTTGGTTTTCGGGGTCCCGTACGCGGCTAGGCTCCTAAAAAGTCCCACACATGTGGTATCCCCGTACTCAGGAGAAGCAGAAAAATGTATTTTGGGGTGTAATTCCACATATAACCATGGCATGTGTGAGCAATATATCATTTAGTGACAACTTTTTGTAATTTTTTTTTTTTTTTGTCATTATTCAATCACTTGGGACAAAAAAAATTATATTCAATGGGCTCAACATGCCTCTCAGCAATTTCCTTGGGGTGTCTACTTTCTAAAATGGGGTCATTTGGGGGGGTTTTGTGCTATTTTGGCATTTTATGGCCTTCGAAACTGTGATAGGTAGTGAGGAGTGAAATCAAAAATTTGCGCCCTTAGAAATCCTGAAGGCGGTGCTTGGTTTCCGGGGTCCCGTACGCGGCTAGGCTCCCAAAAAGTCCCACACATGTGGTATCCCCGTACTCAGGAGAAGCAGCAAAATGTATTTTGGGGTGAAATTCCACATATAACCATGGCATGTGTGAGCAATATATCATTTAGTGACAACTTTTTGTAATTTTTTTTTTTTTTTTAGTCATTATTCAATCACTTGGGACAAAAAATAAAAAATTCAATGGGCTCAACATGCCTCTCAGCAATTTCCTTGGGGTGTCTACTAAAATGGGGTCATTTGGGGGGGTTTTGTACTGCCCTGTCATTTTAGCACCTCAAGAAATGAGATAGGCAGTCATAAATTTAAAGCTGTGTAAATTTCAGAAAATGTACCCTAGTTTGTAAACTCTATAACTTTTGCGCAAACCAATAAATATACGCTTATTGACATTTTTTTTACTAAAAACATGTGGCTGAATACATTTTGGCCTAAATGTATGACTACAATTGAGTTTATTCGATTTTTCTTATAACAAAAAGTAGAAAATATCATTTTTTTTCAAAATTTTCGGTCTTTTTCCGTTTATATCGCAAAAAATAAAAATCGCAGAGGCAATCAAATACCATTAAAAGAAAGCTCTATTTGTGGGAAGAAAAGGACGCAAATTTAGTTTGGGTACAACATTGCATGTCCGCACAATTTACAGTTAAAGCAGCGCAGTGCAAAATTCTGAATTCACCTCTGGTCCTCTAGCTACCAAATGGTCCGGGGCTTAAGTGGTTAATGAAGAAAGGGAGCGGTGTGATGTGCTGAATCACGCACCACACTGCTCTGTAGCGCAGCAGGCAATGCAGACAGGATGGAGCAGTGAATTGCATTGGCTGCTCTGCGTTGTGGTGTGAATTCATCCTTAGTGCCGGTTCACACAGGGGCAACCCGACTTACAGCGCGACTTTGCAAGGCGACTTCAGCGCGACTTGGAGCAACTTACAACGAGACTTAAAATTCCCCCCAGGACAGAATGTAAGCATACAGTGGGGCAAAAAAGTATTTAGTCAGCCACCAATTGTGCAAGTTCTCCCACTTAAAAAGATGAGAGAGGCCTGTAATTGTCATCATAGGTATACCTCAACTATGAGAGACAAAATGTGGAAACAAATCCAGACAATTACATTGTCTGATTTTTGAAATAATTTATTTGCAAATTATGGTGGAAAATAAGTATTTGGTCAATATCAAAAGTTCATCTCAATACTTTGTTATATATCCTTTGTTGGAAATGACAGAGGTTAAACGTTTTCTGTAAGTCTTCACAAGGTTGTCACACACTGTTGCTGGTATGTTGGCCCATTCCTCCATGCAGATCTCCTATAGAGTAGTGATGTTTTGGGGCTGTCACTGGGCAACACGGACTTTCAACTCCCTCCAAAGGTTTTCTATGGGGTTGAGATCTGGAGACTGGCTAGGCCACTCCAGGACCTTGAAATGCTTCTTACGAAGCCACTCCTTCGTTGCCCGGGCGGTGTGTTTGGGATCATTGTCATGCTGAAAGACCCAGCCACGTTTCATCTTCAATGCCCTTGCTGATGGGAGGAGGTTTGCACTCAAAATCTCACGATACATGGCCCCATTCATTCTTTCATGTACACGGATCAGTCGTCCTGTTCCCTTTGCAGAGAAACAGCCCCAAAGCATAATGTTGCCACCCCCATGCTTCACAGTAGGTATGGTGTTCTTTGGTTGCAACTCAGCATTCTCTCTCCTCCAAACACGATGAGTTGTGTTTCTACCAAACTGTTCTACTTTGGTTTCATCTGACCATATGACATTCTCCCAATCCTCTTCTGGATCATCCAAATGCTCTCTAACAAACCTCAGACGGGCCCGGACATGTACTGGCTTAAGCAGGGGGGACACATCTGGCACTGCAGGATCTGAGTCCCTGTCGGCGTAGTGTGTTACTGATGGTAGCCTTTGTTACGTTGTTCCCAGCTCTCTGCAGGTCATTCACTAGGTCACCCCGTGTGGGTCTGGGATTTTTGCTCACCGTTCTTGTGATCATTTTGACCCCACGGGTGAGATCTTGCGTGGAGCCCCAGATCGAGGGAGATTATCAGTGGTCTTGTATGTCTTCCATTTTCTAATTATTGCTCCCACAGTTGATTTCCTCACACCAAGCTGCTTGCCTATTGCAGATTCAGTCTTCCCAGCCTGGTGCAGGTCTACAATTTTGTTTCGGGTGTCCTTCAACAGCTCTTTGGTCTTCACCATAGTGGAGTTTGGAGTGTGACTGTTTGAGGTTGTGGACAGGTGTCTTTTATACTGATAACAAGTTCAAACAGGTCCCATTAATACAGGTATGAGTGGAGGACAGAGGAGCCTCTTAAAGAAGAAGATACAGGTCTGTGAGAGCCAGAAATCTTGCTTGTTTGTAGGTGACCAAATACTTATTTTCCACCATAATTTGCAAATAAATTCTTTCAAAAATCAGACAATGTGATTGTCTGGATTTGTTTCCAGATTTTGTCTCTCATAGTTGAGGTATACCTATGATGACAATTACAGGCCTCTCTCATCTTTTTAAGTGGGAGAACTTGCACAATTGGTGGCTGACTAAATACTTTTTTGCCCCACTGTAGTAGCCAGTAAACTAGCATTTTCAGAACGAGAAGTCTGCAAAAGCATTCACAATGTTTCTCTGGGGATATACTTGCCTAAATACTGCAGGGATAGTTGCTGTGATAATCGTAAGTATTCCTGAGAATTTGAATAACCCATTAAAAGTCACTGAGCACTCACACTGTGCTTTAATTTTAATTGAGTTCGGTTTAACATATGATGAAATATTGTTACATTCGCTTCAAAGGATACATGAACACCCGCTGATATACATATAGAATACCTTTTATATTTAAATAGAAAAAAAATGACATATTGGTATATTGATATTGTAGTCTGTGCTCTGTGATTATTGGTAATGGTTCTCTTTTTTTTTAAGTAATTATTTCCTGCACACTACTTGAGGTTTTATGTCAGGACTATAGCAGGGGTGCCCGCACAAACTCATAAAGGGAACCTGTTATAAGAGAAAAGATTGCCATTGATGACTTTCTTCTGGAAATACTATCTGCCTGGTGTGCTCTGGTTAAAGCGGAGTTCCACCCACTTTTTAAGCTTATCATCATTAGCTTCTCAACTGGCCATAATGACTGCATTGCACGTTTTTTTTTCTTCTGCTTTGCTTACCCTGTTTCCAAGGCTTTCTTTCTCTATTCCGGTTTCTCCCCTCCGGTGCGATGTACGTAATATCCTGCGGTGCACTGGTTCCTGGGAGATGTGTTTCATGATTCCCAGGAGCCGGTGGGCATCGCTGCCTCTCAGCATCGCGCTGCGCAGTGTGGTTACTGCGCATGTGCAAGATCGGGAGGTGCATGTTGGGTAGCCAGCGGCACCGTATCCTGGAAGAGAGTCCTAGTGGGCTTCACATGCCCACAATGAAGATGGAAACGCTCAAGAAGATGACCTCTAAGGTACCGCATATACTCGAGTATAAGCCGACCAGAGTATAAGCCGAGGTACCTAATATTACACCAATAAACTGGGAAAACGTATTGACTCGAGTATAAGCCTAGGGGGGGAAATGTGCCCATTGCCCCCTCACTGTGACAATTGCCCAACCTTACTGTGCCCATTGCCACCTCACTGTGCCACCTCACTGTGCCCATTGCCACCTTACTGTGCCCATTGCCAGCTTACTGTGCCCAACCTCACTGTGTTCATTGCAGCCTCCCTGTGCCCAAGTGTACCTGAAAATCTTCTTATACTGCGGCCGGCGTCCAGTGTTACGCCAATCACGGACGTCTTTTCATCCTCGGACAAGAGAACGTCCATGATAGGCGGAACACTGAACACAGTGTCTTCTGGGAAACGGAGTCCAAGAATGAGAGGACTTCCGTGATAGGCGGAACACTCAACACAGTGTTTGCTGGAAACGCCTATCACAGAAGGGACCAGGAGAAAGCCGCGATATTTAAACAATGGATGCCGGCCATATACTCGAGTATATACGGTAAGTACATTCTAAAAAAACATGTATACGAAAGGGGATTGAATTGGAGACATGATTTCATGTATATTATGTAGACAGGCAGAGGGGATGCCAGAAAAAAAAATGTGGTCTGAACTCTGCTTTAACTTCCTGGAAAAAGCATGCAGCAAGTGAAGTAAATTTCAATAAAAGCATTCGATCTGTACATTTGTTCTGGATCAGAAAAGAGAGATTAGTCAAATCAAAAGACCAGTATGACAAAGTAAGTAGCATTTTCAGAAGGAAAAGTTAACAGTGACAACCTACATTTTTCTTTCACGATTTCCTTTAAAGCTTTTTGTAAATGGGGGTAGGGGAATAAGGTGTAAAGCCTCATTCACACTGCCCACATGCTAAACGCTGTGTTTTTTTTAGCCTGCAGGCAGCTGTCAGTTTTTGTCTGCAGTGAGTCGTGGTGAGCGGTAGTGTGATGCACATTTCAGTACATCTGAACTTTACTATTACAAATAATAATATGCTTAAAACAGTAGTAAACCGACACAAAAAATAAAAATAAAAAATTGTCCCTCTGCAGGCTTAAGTCATAATTGTACTAATTTGAACCACATACTAGCACATTATGACAGACTCACCTGCACACAGTGTCCTCCAGTGCATGACCACAGCTCCCAAGCCCTTCCATCTTCACCCGGTCTTCCTTATGGATTGGCAGGCTCCAGCGGTATGAATGGCTGGGGCTGCAATAATGTGATGAGCGGGAGCCCCGGCACGGAGCTCTGAAGTTACCGCACTGGTATGCTGTCCCTTCAGAGCGCATGCGCCGGTAAGGTCACTGACTGTGTCCCATGTGAATATCTCCTAAACAGTGCAAGTTTAGGAGATATTCACAGTACTTACAGGTAAGCCTTATAGGTTTACCTGTAGGTGCAAGTAAAAAAGTGGACTTTAGCTCCACTTTAGGAAACATGTATACAGTATGTCATGATGCCCGACATACTGTAAAATAGATATTGTGTTTAGATACCTTTTTCTTAATGTTCCAGGTGAGAACTATGACTGCAAACCCCTGCATGTTCCTAGTTCTCAAAACTCAGTGACAGCTTGAAATCTTCCCTAGTAACCAGAAACCAATCAGCATGGCTCCTCGCCATGTGGTCACCATCACAAGTATGACATGGTGATTGCACTGCTTTGTTTTTGTGCAAACCTGCTGGCTCATCGCACTGCAGCTGTTAAAGGACAACACAGCGTTATAAACAAAAGAAATTATTTAAAAAATGTCCTGTATATTTGTATACTTTGTCTAATGCCGCGTACACACGATCGATTTTCTCGACGGTGAAAACACCGTAGAGAAAATCGACGGGAAAAACGAGGGAACGGCTTGGTTCCCTACACACGGCCGTTTTTCCCAACATTTTTTTTTTGGTCGAGAAAAACGACCGTGTGTGGGCTCCGTGGCAATTTCCCTATGGGAAAACTGCCGAGGAAGAAAATGACGGGAATCACGACGAGAAAAATTAGAGCATGTTCTAATTTTTCTCGTCGTGATTAATGCCGTTTTTCCTGTCGTGAAAAATGACAAAAAGCCCACACATGGGCGTTTTTCTTGTTAAAAAAATTTTATTTTATTTTTCCCTACGGGAAAAATGATCGTGTGTACGCGGCATAATTGTCAGCCTATATAATAAAAAAAATATACAAGAGCAGGGTATTTATTAAAGTATTGTACCAAAAAAAAAGCATTATATGTCAGTAATAAAAAAACAATGTAAAAATGTATTAGTTATGCGAATCAGTCAAAGAATTTTTGCCAAATTAAACAAAACATGCTAAACGCTGCTAAATTTTGTCTAGGCATCCATGCACCAAAGACCTCTGACCATAAAAAGGTTAAAGAATGTCCGTCAATCTTTTATTGCTGTCTGTGTCACCGTTAGTGACATCTCCTTTTACTTAATGTCGTGTCACCAGGAGAAGTGAAGACAGTCTCTCCAACAGGAAGGTAGACAGCACTAAAAATATTGTATTATTAGTATAATGGAAAAGAAAGTTTAGAAATGTTTCTCAATAGGAACACAAACAGTAAAAAAAAAAAATATGAAGGGGCTAGACACACAAAGTACAATAACCTTTCCACATGCTAATGATAAAAATCTGCCTTTGTTCCTATTGGCGAAACACACTTCCTGTCCTGGTGACACAACAGATAGGAAAAAGAAATGACCCCAGTTGAGACTTAAGCTGGTCATATGCTGGTAGAGTTTTGAATGAATATTCATACAAAAATTCTCATCAGCCTATTTGATGACTTGACAAATGTTGTTTGAAGGTACTTCAAAAAAGTTTGTTTTAAAAAAAAGAAGTATGTATTTTTATTTTTTCTGATTCATACTTACCAAGGTGGATGCAGCATTGGTCCGATGCTGCATCTGTCCCCCGCTGGCTCTAACACTGAGAACCGAGCGATCAAACACCGCTGATCTCTTGGTTCTCACAGCTCCTTGAACAGAGAGATGCTGCCTGTCAGTTACAGCTCTCCGCTCTGCCCCCTCTTTGCTCACTGGATCACTGGGCTGTGGAGGGGGCAGGTGAGGCCGGCTCAGGCTCTCAGTGGCTCACTGAGAGCCTGAGAGTAAGAAGATCTGGCAAAACTATAATCCTTGAAGTGTTGTTTATTGGTACATCAGAGTGACAGTAAAACAATAGCACTGGCGCGTTTCGGCAATACTCTTAGTCGTAGCTAAGAGCCTGAGCCGGGTGTCAGTCCAGGGATCTGGGCTCTATGGTCGTGATAACGCTGACAGTGTGACATCAGCAGAGAGCAGACTTCAGCCCGCTCTCTGCTGAAAACGGGTCACAGGAGTGCAAAACGAACTGCTCTCCTGTGATCCATAGGAGAAATACAGCCAAACAAGCTTTTGCTGTACTTCTCTTTTAACATTCAATTTTGGAGAGAATGGACTTTCCCAAATAAAAACCACATTCACTGTTGGAAATGTGAATTTTGCTTCAAAAAACTTGATTTGCCCCCAACCAACCATGAAAAAATAAAATGAATGTTGTTAAAGTGGAGCCAAAGTCCTGAATTAAAAACTGCAAGTAGGTAAAATATTTATGGCAGAAGAGATATGCATATGCACAACTCAAGCCCTGTACACACGATCGGTTTTACCGATGAAAACAGTCCGACTTTTTTCATCGGAAAAACTGATCGTGTATGGGACCCATCTGTCTTTTTTCCATCGGTTTTAAAAAATAGAACATGTTTTGAATTTTTCTGATGGATCAAAAACCAATAGCAAATTCCAGTCGTCTATGGGCAAGTCCATCGGATAAAAAACCCACGCATGCTCAGAATCAAGTCGACGCATGCTCATTAAACTTAATTTTTCACGGCTCATCGGAGTGTTTTACGTCACCGCGCTAGGAACGCTCGGTTTTTTGACTGATGGTGTGTAGGCAAGACTGATGGAAGTCAGCTTCATCGGATTTCCGATGGACAAAACCATCGGATTAGAATCTATAGGATATCCGATCGTGTGTACGAGGCTTCAGTTTACAATCCGGCAAAGGTCCTGGGTGGCGGGGCGGCTGCACTCCTGCCCATGTGCAGGAGTGATGTCATCCCGCACTTGGGCAATGAAGATGGCTGCATCCCAGCACCCAGAAGAAGCCGGGTAGAAGATGCAAGTGCCGGCAAGGGACCTCTGACCTTGGAAGGAGAGGTAGGTACTGTGGACATTGATTACGCTTTAAAAAAAAAAAATGTTCCATCAAAATTTCACCAGTGTATGGCCAGCTTCGCGATTATCACCAGGGAAGGACCTAGCTCCAGGCACAGGGTGTGCGTAGAGCTACAGTATGGCCAGCAGGGCCAGTGATTCTGAATGCACACAAACTGCTGTGTTCCGATGCCGATATTGAAGAACAATAGAAATCTGACAGAGGGTCTGACTTTCGTAGTCTCTCCAAAGCTAAAAAAAAGTCTGGACTTCTCCTTTAAGATAAGCAAGTTTGACCTTTACTTCATGAAATGGCATTGTTTGCTGTATACCGGTGGCAAGTCACACCTTCAAACAAAAAGAACCCCAGAATGTGAGAATGTTTCAGAGAACAGATAATCGGTCACAGGGAAACGAGTCAAAACACGACACAAGTGGATAATTGGCTTATCGTTCCTCATATCAATCTCTTAACAATGCTCACTTTAAAGTGCCGCTTTCATTTTTTAATCCCTCTCCTGACATTTAAAGCTATATTCCACTGTAACCAACCCACACAGCACTCGAATGAAACGAATCTACCTCAAAAAAACACCGAATGCTATTTTTGGTACTTTTCAGCTGTGTCCATGGAAACTGTCCCCTGTAAGTACAAGTGCATTTTTGGAAAACCTGCAGCTTCGTGCCTCTCCCTACCCCATAATCAGCAGACAGAATAATGCCCCACGACTCAAATTGGCTTTGAGGAGGGAACTACGACAGGTTTGTATAGAGACGATCTACAGTCAGTTCTAATAGCTGCTATTCGTATTCCTTTATTGATGATAATGACTCAGGGGACTGAGGACTACAATGTTTGAGCTAAACATAGAGTTTCCCCTTATGTGAGTAGCAGCTGCTTTGCAAAAACAAAAAAAAGTGGCATATACAGAAATGTAAAAAAATAGTTAAGGTAGATCAAGACTCTACGAGCCCATTAACACCAAAAAATACCTTTGCCGTATAATAATCTTTATTACATCCCTAGGCTAAACAGGGGGGAACGCCTGAATGCCTCTTATGTCAGCTTATCTGTAAACCTTACCTAATTTTACATATTTTTTTAATTTATACGTTTTATTTTGACGTTCAGCAAAGCATTGTTAACAGATAACAAAAAGATAGCCTCCAATTCAAAAAGACATATAACAATAACGGGAGTCCAGATGGGAAAATTTTAAACTGTTAAAAGTAAACATCTTGCCTAAGATAAGTCATTAACCACTTGCCGACCAGCTGCCATTATTATACTGCGGCAGGTCGCCTCGTTCCCACGAACTGCCGTAGCTGTACGTCGGTTCGTTTTGCAGCTATAGCAGGCGCACGCCTGCTGCATAGAGGGAAAGCTGATGCGCGTCCGCCGGCCACCCCTGATCTCTCCACATAGAGCCAGAACAGGGATCTGTCAAGGTAAACAAACAGATCCCTGTTCTGTCAGGGAAGTAGAGAGAGATTGTCTGTTCCTAGTGATCTCTCTCCTCCTGCAATCAGTCCCATCCCCCCACAGTTAGAAACACCTCCCACGGAACACATTTAACCCCGTGATCACCACTAGTGTTAACCCCGTCCCTGCCAGTGTCATTTATACAGTAATCAGTGAATTTTTATAGCACGGATCGCTGTATATATCACTGGTCCCAAAAAAGTGTCCGATCTGTCCGTCACAATATCGATATCCCGATAAAAATTGCTGATCACCGCCATTACTAGTAAAACAAAATTAATAATAAAAATGCCATAAATCTATCCCCTATTTTGTAGACGCTATAACTTTTGCGCAAAGCAATCAATATACGCATTACAAAAATATGTAGAATACGTATTGGCCTAAACTGTTGAAGACATTTTTTTTGGGGGGGGGGGGGATATTTATTATAGCAAAAAGTAAAAAATATAGTTTTTTTTTTTTTTTTACAGAAAATGACGGTCTTTTTTGTTTATAGCGCAAAAAAATAAAAATCGCAGAGGTGATCAAATGCCACCAAAAGAAAGCTCTATTGGTGGGAAAAACAGGACATCAATTTTGTTTGAGTTCAACGTCGCACGACGGCACAATTGTCAGTAAAAGCGGCGCAGTGCCATATCGCAAAAAAATGGCCCGGTCATTAAGGGGGAAGATTTTCCGGTCCTTAAGTGAACTTGATCCGAAAATCAGACGACAGATCTTCTGGTTTTTTTTCTTCATGCTAGTCACATATTGAACAGTTTACCAAAGTTATGAACCATTATAAACCTGTATTAGCCCAGGTTCACACTGGGCTGCGGGAGTGAAGCCGTGCAAGTTCAGCTGAACTGGCACAATTTCACTCCCGCTGGCAGTCCCGATTTCAGCCGCGATTACAAAGACATCTGACACAGATGTCAATGTAAATCGCGGCCGAAATCGCAAAAAGTAGTACAGAAACTACTTTTTGAAATCGGTGCAGCGCCGCAGATGCGGCGTCGCACCGATTAGGACGGTGCCATTGCCGGCAATTTGTGGCAAATATCGCCGATTTGACATGTCAAATCGCATGTCAAATCGCACCACTTTATCTGTTAAAAAAAGTTAAAGAAATTCTCATACGACAGAATACTAATTCGGAAGTGATGTCATGTGTTGTAGTGTATTTCTATCGTTTTTTCGAACGACAACTGTACTGATTAAAGGAAAATCGTACGATCTGGTATTGTATGAGAAGAAATTTCCATGTTTGTCCGATCGGATAATATCGGATGAACCGTTGTGATCGGCTCTCGAAAGCTGTGTACTAACGATCCGATTATCGTACGATCGGTTCGAAAGCAGTATTTTTCGTACGCTTTTCTGATTAGGCACCATTCACACTTGTACGACTCCAAAGTTGTGCCGACTTTGGAGTGCAACTTTGATGCAACTTTGACACAACTTTGGGTAGGTGCAACTTGGATACGACTTTGGCTTTGACCAGTGATTATGAACAACTGTTGCACACAAGTGGCATTGTATAACATTCAGGTATGAATTTCATGCAACCCCTGAGGGTTAACATCGAAGTCTATGGCCCTCAAGTTGCATGAACGTCGGACCAAAGTAGTGCATGAACTACTTTGAAATTGCTGCAACTTTAAGTTGCGCATATACTGTATGAATGGTTATCATTGGAAAACATGGGGAACAACTTGTCATGCAACTTTGATGTCCAAAGTTTCATGACAAGACACACAAGTGCCTTAGACTCCATTCACACTTGTATGATTCCAAAGTCGACCGACTTTGGAGTGCAACTTTGATGCAACATTGATGTAACTTTGGATGGGTGCGACTTGGATGTGACCCACTGTTGCACCACTGTTGCATGTAAAAAATTAAAGTATGACCTTCATGCAACTTTTGAGGGTTTACATTGAAGTCTATTGCCCTCAAGTTGCAGGAAAGGTGGACCAAAGCAGTCCATGAACTACTTTGAAGTTGCTGTGACTTTAAAGTGATACTAAAGTCTTTTCTATTAAAATAACAAACATGTTCATACTTAATTAAGGAGCAACAGAGAAGAAACGGGACTATAGCGGTGCCTATTAGGTTAGAAGTTGAACACAATGGAAGACTCATGCATCTTTTGGTAAAAAAGTATACAAAGATTTTATTAGTTCATTATACAAAAGTTAATAAAAAGAGAGCATTGTCACTAGATCAGTTTTGCAGCAGGATGATTCCAAAATGGTGGTTGCATCAAATGAGGGCCGAGAAACTCATACAGGTCCCAACATGTTTCGCCCTTGGGGCTTCGTCAGGGGAGGTATGTCCTCGGCCGTTTAATTTAGTAACCAACTAATAAATATAAAGAAAACATAAAGATTACCATTTAAAGGCAACATTCATAATAATTTGTTTAGGATTAGAGGCCCACCCGTTGGCAGGTCCACAAATGAAAGGAAAAGGCAACTTACCACCAGAGGGTCTAATGTCCCTAAATGGAAATAAGAGAAGAGAGGGGGGGCGCACCAGGAGGGACCCCACGGGACAGGGGTGGAGGGAACCACCCTGACGGCAGCAGGAATCAAACCCCAAGCAACCAATCACTTATAGTGACTGCTTAGAAGACCTGGCCAAAGGAGAAAATTCCCATCAAAATATTGCAACCAGCAAAATATCATTATAGATACATATATAAAATATTTAATATTGAAACCAACAAAAGACAACCCTTCTAAAGAAAGGGGGAAACTGCTGGTGCAATTTAGCATATTTTTTTTTCAAAAAGTTGCAAAAATTTACGGGGGAAACCAACAAGGTACTTACTTAAAAGCAAATAGCTATAGTACATAAAAGAAGGGGGCGCCTGTAAAGACAGAGACACAAGAGATCCACAGAGGACCGTGTAGAAGTCCGAGTAACAAGGCGCTGAATCCAAGGAGAGCCTGTTCAAAAGTGCTCTGAAAACAGAGCAAAAGAAGGGGTGATAGGGGTAATAGTGAGTATCATGAATATTAAAAGATATGGTTATTAGAAATTAAAATAATATAGACTAAATACTGTAAGAAAGGAAATGTGTTTTGAATGCGCTACTGACCGTGTATTGAATGTAATAAATAAACATGCTAATATGCTATAAATAGTACAGCATGCTAAGTAGTAGCATACCAATATGAGGATATAACAACTGCACATCCCCCTGTTAGCAGATGCATGATCAGACAGACTGAGGGTACTTAAGGCCCGTACACACGGTCAGACTTTTGCCCAACAAACTTCGTTTTAAGCAAGTTGGACCAACAATCCGACCGTGTGTACGCTCCATCGGACAAACTTTTTTTCGTTTGGTTTTGTTTTCATCGGACAAAAGTTGGGTCTGCAAACGGACAAACTTTTGCCCAACAAAAGTCCGATGGAGCAAAGTCCTACCGTGTGTACAGAAAACCATAGGACTTTTGTCCGATGGACAAAACAACTAATGTTAAAATCAACCAACAATAGCAGAAGTTGACCAAAGGGTGGCGGTAAAGAGCAGAAAAGAGCAGAAAAACCATGTGATGTTGCAAAAAGTTTTGGGAAAGTTTGCAGAAAAGTCCTGTGGTGTGTATGCTATGGGTGTGCCCGGCCAACTCCGTTCGGACAAAACAAAAATCCACGTAAAAGTCAGATGGAAGTCCGACCGTGTGTACGAGGCTTAAGACTAAAAAATCATCATCACAATCATGTTGTGATATACTGAGGAATAAAAATTGTGAAAGCAACAGTGTAAGTAGTTTTAAAATGTTCAATAGAACATTTAAAAGAACAGATATCCAAGACAGATAATAAAGACAAAGACGTATGAAAAAACTAAGTAAAGAGAACGAGTGTGGGCGTACAAACCCACAAATCCATACCTTTAACATGTGTGTCATGAACATCAGGTCGTCCCCAGAGCTCTGGCAGATTTACATGCCTGAGCCGCCAGCTTTTAAACAATCACCACTCGGCTGGCGTCTGACGTCACCAGCCGAGTGCGGACGTGAGGATGTCTGTGCGCATGCGCACGATCCCCGGAGAACAGCCTGACTACAATGACCATAAGGCCACACGATGGGAGGACCAGGAGGAGTGGTTTGATCATGGCAGGATGGAAAATGGGAGCGACGGAGGCGTTCCTAGGCGATGGTGAGGCCCGCAGCTCAGGCAATAGATGGACCAGCATGGTAGTGGGAGAAACAGAAGCTTCATAGGCTGGATGGTCATCCACTAGGGAGAAACCGGAGGAGCAGGGATGGGCAGAGACACGAATCGGGCCACAGTTGGGATAAAATCCCAAGGGGGCCCTGGGCGTCCATATAAGTGAAAATGTATGCCCAGTGGTATGATCCTGCCTGGTCATCCGTGGGGACTTTAAAGTGATACTAAAGTCTTTTCTATTAAAATAACAAACATGTTCATACTTACCTGCTTTGTGCAGTGATTTTGCACAAAGCAGTCCGGATCCTCCTCTTCTCGGGTCCCTGGCTAGAGCTCCTGGCCCCACCCCACTCCTGCTGAGTGCTCCCACAGCAAGCAGCACCCAAGCCGAGCTGCAGCTCCATGCATCCATTCAGACACGGAGCTGCGATTCAGCCCCGCTCCCTCTCTCTCCTGATTTGGCTAATTGACTTTGACAGCAGCGGGAGGCAATGGCGCCGCTGCTGTGTCTCAGCCAATCAGGAGGGTGAGTCTGACTACAAGGGCAAGGGGGTGGAAAATAGGATCACCCTGGGTTTTAGATGGAATTAGGCTACAGAGCCTGTGTAATAATCAGCTTGTAAAAGGAGAGTATCAGGTTGGGTATTCACATTTGTTACTATGAATGTACACTGGGGATTTGGACACCATTTTGTGGTGTTTTATATTAGAATGCTTACTATGGGCCAGTTTGGACATAAACTTCATCTAGGGCTGTCTTCAGCAGTATAATGCATTTAGCTACTATAGTAAAACCAAATAAAAAAATTAAGTACGTGAACTGTTTTAATTTTGTTTAGCTACTTTTGTAATTCACACTTGTCTCCTGCATAGCCAACGAGGGAACAATATTGTTTCCTATTTGCACTTTGTAGTGCCCTGGGTCATCCGCCTGCTCATTGGATCATGACAATCATCACATGGCTTATTTACTGTCCATTGATAAGACCCCAGGCAGGAGAGACCTAACAGAATTGCAAATCTTCTAGCTTGTCAAACGTTTCAATTGTATGTATTTCAATTGTGCATGTAGCTATTTACCTGGCATTTCAGCGCCATCATTTAAAGTTCAAGTGTTTTACTGCCTGTAGCCATTAATAGTTTAGTGTGCGGTATACATCAGTTATTCCACCAGGAATACCCTTACATTCCATCTGTGAAAAGCATCTCTGTCATAAGGACCACAAAGGTTTTGTGGTGTGTTTATTACATAGAAGATATTTCTATTTTTAACACCAGCTAGTAGCAAAGATATAGATCTATAGGATGCAGGATCAAGAGGATCTTTATTTCTCTTGGGGATAAGAATAAGTGCTTCAGAGATAAATGGTGGGAGTGTGGAATTTGCATATATACTGTACTTTGTCTAAAGCCATGAGGCAAGGGGCAAGCAGCACTGTGTAGGTAGCATAAAACTCAATTGGTAAAGTGATATCATGGGTACATAAAAAAAAAAACATGTTTTACTTACTTGCTCTCTGCAGTGGTATTGCACAAAGCAGTCCTAATCCTCCTCTTCTTGGGTTCCCCGCCAGCACTCCTGGCACCTCCTCCCCACTGAGTGTGCCTATGGCAAATACCTCGCTATGGGGGCACTCGTGTGGGCTCACTCCTGAGCCCTGCTCTATGTGTCCATAGGACACACAGAGTAGGGCTTGGCCCTGCCCCCAGCTCCCTCCTTACTGACTGTGATTGACAGCAGCAGGAGCCAATGGCTCCTCCTGCTGTCTCTGAGCCAATGAGGAGGGAGAAAGGCGGGAGATCCTTTGCTCTTGTGCACATCGCTGGATCGAGATTGGATCAGATAAGTATTAGGGGGGCTGCGGGGGAAGCTGCATACTGAGGTTTTTTACCTTCATGCATTCTATGCCTTTACAACCACTTAAGCCTTAGAGGGTTTCCATCTCTATAAATGTGTTGTGTTCCATAAATGACATATATATAGTAGGTGAGAGGAGTGGAAAGTGAACCAATTTGGATTGGGCTAAGTTGCAGTCTTGTCCTGACCAGCCAATCTGATCTGTTATTATTATTCAGGATTTTATATTTCCAACAATTTGCACAGTGCTTTACAAAAATAAAGGCAGACAGTACAATTACAATACAATTCAATACAAAAGGAATCAGAGAGCCCTACTTGTTAGAGCTTACAATATATTATCTCTTTTTCCTTTATTATGTATTTTATTGCATTAAAAAGGAAAGACTACTGTTTCCTGCAGGTACAAGCCTGGAACACCAAAACGATAAGTTTGTGTCCCATCAGGAGACCCCCAGGCTATTACTAATAAGATGTGTTGGGCTGGTGGCCCTGAGGGGAGCTACTTCACCATTCAGGAAGGATGATCATGGAGTAAGTCATTGACGCATGGCAGGCATTATATAGCTACCTGCTCTGTGCTATAGCACCTGGCAAAAGGAAGTTTTCAAGCACCAACCTTTGCAGCTTTAAGATGTCATGTGCCAGACTGCCAAGGAAGCTGATGCTGGTAGATGTGATAGTGTGTCACAATGAACCACCACCTTCCACCATGCCCACAAGTCATACCCACCAGTCACTTTGGCACTACAGTACATTTTGGGTGGTAAACTTTATTTAACCCACAGAAGTCTGTCCCTACCATGAAAGGGTCACATGGTTGTGTTTTCCCCACAGGTAAAAGGTTATCAGTTCTCTCCCGAATACCATAGCACGCTAATATCCTTGACCCCCTACCATGTTGGTACCAGAGTATTTGGTCTTCTGCACTGGGCACGTGCTTCGTAATGGGGGCTTTAAAAAATACTCCCGTTTCAAAATATCATCTGATTCACAAAATAAGCTGTGAAGGATTGTCGTAAGGTTTTAATGATCCATCCATTTTAAAAGTAATATACCACAGCCATGACTAAGGACTAACGTCCGAAACGCGTAGGTTTTACAGCTTTGTACATGCATTTATTAAAGAAATACTATTTTGGATATCATCCTGAGTGCCGACCATCCCTTTCCTTTATTCTGGTACGTTGGAGGTGTCAGCAGCCTCAAGGTCTGAGCACCGGGCGGAGCTTTTATGTGGGAAGGTTACAGCGCCTATACACGTGTTCTCCTAATATACCACCCCATGCCCTGTTGAACTGGTGAAGGGGTCTGGGACTCCTTAACTGTTTTCTTAAAGCGGAACTTTACCCATAACAACATGATAGAAAATTATGTCCCTTAGCAAGGAGCATACATTGCACTTTAATAATTATGCTACCAAAATTAGTGTGTGCTGTAAATTGCCTCCAGAATTGTTCCTGTATCTTCTTGTTGGAAGCTGCCATTTTTCAGAAGCCCAAAGCCCCAGCAGTAAATCATAAAGCGGAACTAAACCCATCAATTTAACGGTTTCAATAAACAGTTATATTCCTTGAATGCCAGGATTCCTAACTGTCACATTTGCTTTTGTCCTCAACCAAACTGTTAAACCATTAAATGGCTGGTGTCATAGCTGATCACATGTGCAGCACCATGGCAGTTGCAGATCAAACATAAGCAGCTTCCTTGGCTGTAAAGGATAGGAGGGTTTAATTCCGCTTAAAGGCTGTCAGCAGATCGGCCTCTACAAACTCGGCAGTGCCTGAAAATATCTAAAAATAGAGAGCAACTGAGCATATACAGAGCAGGGTGAAAAAGATTACTGGATTTTAAACACCATAGGCACTTATCTTTAATGTTTTACATAGCTACAACTGAAAAATGGGCCAGCCTGAAGTGATCTAGCAAGAATTACATTTCTGACTAAGGCTGGCCATACATGGTCGGATTTCGAAATAATTTTCTTTTGAAAATCAGAAAATTTGTGTTTTGGTGATCCGATGGTGCCACCATTGATTTCGAAATTCGGCCAACCAAGCCTTCAATTTCACCTCCTGTTGCTACAGAAAAGAATTTTCTTGTCTGGGAATCTTCTTTTCTTTCCGGGAATTTTCTTTTCTTGCGCATTTCTTTTTCAATTACATTTCTCGCACGATTCTCCCATCATTGATTAGAAAATCGTTAGTTTTTCAAAAAATTTCCAACATGTCCATTTATTAAAATTTGATGGCCGCATGAAAATCGGCTGTTGCTGTAGCCCACTAATGGTGCGAAATACGAACGAAAATTCTTAGATAAGATTTTCAAAAGGAAACCTTATGTATGACCCATGTATGGCTTGCCTTCAGTTCTACTTTAAATACAAATGAAGGAAAAGCAAAAAGGCCAACATGGCGATGCACCTTTAGGATGTGTACATAACAGCGTGGGCTAGCAAAAAGTGGGTTGATTGGTGCTGGTTATCTTTCAACCCAAATGAGGATTGGAATGGGAGTAGACTTTCCACAGGGCACAGTGCCAGAGACAATGTGAGTATTCAAGCGAAAGCTTATTTAAAGTAAAAAAAAAAAACTAAAAACTAAATCTGGAGCTCTGCTTTAAGTGGGAAAAGAAAAAGCATGCTTTCATAGCAGGCAGTTTTGCAGTTTATAATTTAAAAAAATGCACATGACCTTGGGTAACCTGACAGCTTTTTTTACTCTGGCTGGAGTTATTTTTTAAATATAGCGTCATACTTTTTTAAGGTTCTATTTTAAAATACACTGGGTCTTTTTTTTTAAATTCTGCTCCTGTCATTAATCCTCAGCAAGAAACTTCAACAATTACAAGGTGTCTTTCTGTGTGTTTGTTACAGATGCCTCAGGAACAGTATGCTCAGAGGAGCACGCTCTCCAGCAGCGAGGGACCCCATGTCTACAAAGTGGGGATATATGGCTGGAGGAAGCGATGCCTGTACTTCTTCGTTCTGCTCCTCATGATACTTATCCTGGTGAACCTCGCCATGACCATCTGGATACTCAAAGTCATGAACTTTACTATTGTAAGTATCCATGGTAACCCGACTGTAGAGCAAGAGCTGGCAGTGAGCGTGTTAAGGAGGGGGGCAGAGGGCATCCTTTTTACCTCTATAAAAATATAGATCTATTCCTTTGTGCTAGTATGTTTTATAAAGCTGCATGATTTATTGTTTTTAGCCTCAGTCTATTATCTCAGACTTTTTCAATTGTAATCCTTTATATGAATCAGCGTCTATTGTTTTTTTTTTTTTTTTTAATATTGATGGTACGTGGGTTGTAATTAACATAAAAAGGCTTGAGACCTGCATGCACAATTCTCTTTATAAGTTGCTGTAAGCTCTGTCATGCAAAACTGCTCCGACAAGCACATTGTTTTCTTTCCGTTGTTGTGTTTATAAAGAACCTCCTTTCCCCTTTATTGCAAACAATATTCTCATGGTTGTCAGCCAAGTTTTATTAGAGCGGACCCTTCTTTGAGCATTAAAGTGTTTTCTCTAGTCCGAGGTTTTTAGGTTCCATAAACAAGACAGGAAGTGAGAGGAATGAGATTGCAGGCAACACCCGCCCAGACCAAAACTTCCCCAGATACAACTACTTAAATAAACACCTGAAACATTTTATTTGGCAAAAACTTGGCCGCGACACCTTTATTGGTTTTTCACAAATAATTTTCCATAAATCTTTATTACCAATCAAAACTTCATAAATATTCAAATAACATTTCTACCTGCTCAGTTATTAGAACTCGAGCAGTAGCACAACTTCAAATATAAATAACAGTCCCCCCTGGATCCAGGGTGACCCACCACATAAAAGTGATCGCGACTGGGGCGGGAGGGAGGGAGCTCAAATCTTCTTTGCTGTCCGCCGGAAAGAGGAAGAACCCTGCACCTGCTGGCCCTTTTATAGCCAATCCCTATAATTCCAGAAAATTCCCTGAACCCCCATTGGCTCTTCCTGACTAGCTGTAATCTAGCCCCTTAAAGGGGCAGGCTCCTGACTAAACTAAACTACTGCTGCCAATCTAACCTAATTTTTTATTAATTTGGGCTAGGGAGGCCGCAATCTCAGGAAAGTGGCCCCATAATGTGACCCCTTTATTCATGAGATTGCAAGCCACACCCGCCCAGACCAAAACTTCCCCAGATACAACTACTTAAATAAACACCTGAAACATTTTATTTGGCAAAAACTTGGCCGCGACACCTTTATTGGTTTTTCACAAATAATTTTCCATAAATCTTTATTACCAATCAAAACGTCATAAATATTCAAATAACATTTCTACCTGCTCAGTTATTAGAACTCGAGCAGTAGCACAACTTCAAATATAAATAACAGTCCCCACACGCCGGTCTTGAGCATCAAGACCGGCCCACCCCAAGCATCGCGGCCTTCTCAATCATGTTCTGCAAACCCACATTAAAGGTATCATTACCCACTTCGGATAAGTGAACACCATCCAGTCTGTATAGACCTGGATAACCCTCTTCCAAGTCCACATGCCGATACGACTATGGGGGGCATGAACTTTTCAAGAGCCCTATTGACTCTTTTCCTCATTTTTTCCATAACCCTCCTCTGTGCAGAGGAGAGCCATGAAAGACGAGGAACCACCTCAGAAAAAACTAACGTTGTACCTGGGAAAGTCGTACTGAAGCGATGCAAGTCTTGCTTGATCATGAACAGCAAGTCTAATGTTTTAACGTTTCTCAAATCATTACCTCCCAAGTGAATTATCAGGATAGATGGCAACGGCCATAGGTGACACAACCTAGATAAATGAAAGTTCAGTTGAAACCACTGAAGGCCTCTTATACCTTTCCAAAACAACCAAAAAGAGTCCGGGTGCAGAGACAAATTCGGTGAATAGCTGCGTTGAGCCGCTCTTTTTTGAGCCCAATAAATAAATGAGTGCCCCATAATCCAAACTGTGTGTTGGGTACCTAAAATGAAACAAACAAATTAGGACGAACATATAACTTAAAACATTTCGACTTCCACTTCCCCATTGCTTTAATATCCGATTCCGGGACACCCGATCGAGCCGCCTCCGAGGCTGCGCCAATCCGAAAGGAGTGGGAGGACAACCTGAAATTACTTAATCCCATGCTACCCAAACTCTTCTTTAGGACTGCATCGAATTGGTACTTCGTCAGGGGCAACAAATTAACGTGAGTGAGAAAAAATCCCCCCCCCCCGGGAGGCCTAAGTCCCATGAATTGCTTAACTAAGGCTACTGGGCACATGAAAACATCATCGTGCTCCCTTAGATGAACCCATCTGCCCTTGCCACATTGATCCGTTTTGGAATGCTGCAGCCACACATGAACACCCGATCAATTCGAATTTCAGAACCACCCTGCTTGCTTCCCGGAACTAATTCCGAGATACGGAATGCCCCAAAAAAGGCAAGAACAAAGGCTGTCCTAAATAATAAAGTAAATAAAGTAAAGTAAGAGGAAAAACAGACAACTGAAGTAATTCTGCAAAAGCCACTGAGAATGTCAAGAGAGATCGGTCTTCTGTCATCTGTGACGAAAGTCAATCTCTTGAACCCCTTCAGCGCCTGTTTTACAGAAAAATAAGAAGTACAAGGTCTCAGACCTAAGAAACGGAAGAAAAATGATATGCCGGCCAGCATTTTTGTCACATGACTATGTGAAAATTGCTGCCACATTAAACTGGACAGAAAAGCCAAAATAGCACCCTCAGAAGGTCAATTAAACTGAAAACCTTCAGTACTGGCAAAGGCTATCCAGCTGCTCCAAGCTGCAGCATAACTTGACCAAGTCTTAGGAGCTAAGGAGCCCCTAATAGCATCTGTCACAGCACTCAGATCATCTCCCACAAATAGGCCGGGCACAGGATGCCAACTGCGTCCGCCTCCGAAAGCAAACTACGAAAACGCTCCACCTGAAAACGAGATAGAGAATGTTTTTCAATATCCCCGGAGTATACCTAGCCTTCAACCAGATGTTAAATTTGAGGCATCTGAAGACCACCTGACGCAAGATTTTGATTACCAACCAAGAACTAGACGAGAGACAATTCACTGCATATAACACACCTTTGTTATCAGTTTCCACCAAGATGAGCCTATTAGCAAACTCTGAGCCCCACAACTCCAGTGCCACTAAAATTGGAAACAACTCTAGCAATACCACATTCTTGGTAGCTCCTGATCTCACCCAGGACTCCGGCCAAGCCGCACAGCACCAATGCGATCTCCAGATGGCTCCAAAACCTTTGGAGCCAGCCGCATCTGTAAACAGACAAAAATCCCGTGCCACAACAAATTAGGCCTGAAACAAGGACTTACCATTATAACAATCAAGAAAGCTAGCCCAAACCATCAAATCCTTTTTAATAGGGGTAGCTATCCTAACATGATCCAAGGGAGATTTCTAGCCCGAAAAAAACAGGTAACGCCGACGTGAAAAATTCCTGCCAACAGGCATGATTCTGCACGCAAATGCCAGAACACCCAAGAGTGACTACATTTCTTTCAAAAGTATCTTCTTTTGCAACACCGTCGCGATCAACCATTTTATTCTATTCAATTTTTCCGCTGGCAAACGGAATTCCATACTGCGGGTATCTATCTCAATGCCCAAAAATTCCAACAAAGTCCTGGGCCAACAAGTTTTTTCCTCCGCCAACGGGACGCCAAATTCAAGAGACATAGCTTGAAATTATAGCAACAAGTCCGAACATAAACTAGAGTCTGCTGGACCAACAAATAAGAAATCTAAATAGTGCACTGTACTATCAAACCCGGACCGAATGCCAAGTATCCAGTGAAGGAATGTGGAAAATGTTTCAAAGTATGAGCAAGACAACGAACACCCCATTGGGAGATGCATGTCAAAAAAGTACTGTCCCTCAAAATAAAAACCCAAGGAATTAAAGGCCTCCGGGGAAACGGGCAAGAGCCGAAAAGCTGATTTTATGTCAGCCTTCGCCAACAACGCCCCCGGGCCAAACAACCTGATCTTACCAATCGCTTCCTCAAACATAGCATAAGACATGGAACATAGGTTCCTATCAATATCATCAATCAATGAATCACCTTTAGGAAAGGATAGATGGTGTATAATACGAAATTCATTAGGTTCCCGTTTGGGCACTACTCCCAATGGGGAAATCCGAAAATTACAAAAAGGGGGGTGCTCAAAAGGGCCCCGCAATCCTTAGTTCCTTACATAACTTATCCCTTACCAAAATATGCTGCGCCTGGCTAGAACCTGCAGCTGCATTTCTCTTAAAACATTTTTGCCGCTGGGTGCGTCCCCGCACAGATGGAACATTCATTTCTGTATTTGCAAGAATTATTCCAGCGGCATTGACTATCATTAAATGCAAAACAGCAGCCTTTTCTAAAGGCCGCCGTGGAAGTGTTAACAGTGAGTTGCCTAGGTGCTACCTGCTTCTGCGGAAATATCAAATTGAGCCACAGGCCCACATCTTTCATACCCCACCTAAGTGACGGGTGAATGGACAATTTCTGACAAAATAATTTGTCATAATAGAACCAACCCAGGCCACCAAAATTTTTGTAGGCTTCTAGGATATGAACAAATGTTGGAAAAGTCCCCCACACCGCTCTGGGTGCTTTTCCGCCATTATACCAGAATAAATACAAAAAGGCTTGCAGCCAATTGTTTACATGACCTAGGGATCACCCTGCGCCTTTCCTCCTCACTTCTCTCCTCACCCCTCTTGTCAGCTCTGACCATGAAATCCTTATGAGCAGGCAGAAGGGAGAGAATGTCCACATAAATTTTAGCTTTAATATTTGCATTTAAATGATATCCTAAAGGGGACATCTCACAAGGCATGACATCTTTCATATATGTCTCAGGTACATGGATTTTAGCATGCACAGCTGTCTGTAATGAGGGGCTAACCTGACTGACTGTAAAACACTAACAGTACTTTTTTCTTGTTGAGAGGATAAACTGACAGGAAGATTAGACAACACAGGAGTATGAGAGGAAACAGAAGGGTTAACAGACAGAGAGACCAGGGAAGCTGAAGACACAGCAGGAGCTGACACTTTGGACAGTGATTGAATTAAAGAAGACAGTGAACCTACCAAACCAGATACACATGTAATTGAGTCAACTCACCACCTGCTGGAGCCTGTAACACCTGCAACCTGTGGAGTCTGCACACCTAGCACCTGTTGGGGCATCTCTGCATGCTGAGTGCCTTGCTGCGATGATACGTGCTGCTGCCTGGGAGACTGCTGCACAAGCTGTCTCCCCCTTGTGTCCTGTGCAGCCTGCTGGAGCTGGCCACGCCGTCTGCTTCTTCCTGCTGGCGACTGCGAACAAGTCCGCCTCTTCTGACCTCCGCGGCGGCACCGTGGCGTCACGCCGCCGCCATCTTCCCTTGGCTTCCATTGAGGCACACGAGTCTCTTCAGCTTCTTCCGCAGCCCGTCCTTCTCGCTCTGGAGGCGCGCTTCTCCTTGCTCTTGCAGGCGGTGCGGGCACAGGAACACCCCGCCCTGTATCTGTGTCCTCCATCAGCTCGCCGCCCACTGCCAAGCCTCCTCCCTCTTGCTCCATAAGCAGTGCCTCCTCCTCCGGAGCTGACGCCATGCAATGTCTCAGCCATGCCTCTCCTCCTGAGCTGCCTGCATTCTCCAACAGCTGCATCACCAGAGCTTCCATCAGGTAAGAGAAACGTCTTCACAGCTCGAGCTCAAATCTTCTTTGCTGTCCGCCGGAAAGAGGAAGAACCCTGCACCTGCTGGCCCTTTTATAGCCAATCCCTATAATTCCAGAAAATTCCCTGAACCCCCATTGGCTCTTCCTGACTAGCTGTAATCTAGCCCCTTAAAGGGGCAGGCTCCTGACTAAACTAAACTACTGCTGCCAATCTAACCTAATTTTTTATTAATTTGGGCTAGGGAGGCCGCAATCTCAGGAAAGTGGCCCCATAATGTGACCCCTTTATTCATTCTCCCAAAAGTGAGGTGAAATCTCCTTTTAGACAGAACAGATGTCCCCATTGGCTGAGCGCCTTGTAATTTAAAATGATAAAAACATAAAAATGCAGCGCTTTCCCTAACAAACTACACCAAAGTGCACATAAAGTCCTTTTTCCTTTGGAAAAGACAGTCCTTGATAGGGTGAACAGAAACAGAGATCCTGAGTAGGAACCGCCACTTCCACCATCAACACACAGCCTCTTACCAAATATGGTTGACCACCCTATTACAGAGGGTCAAACATACGCATTGGTAATCTCCAAGCGGCTCCAGGAGCGGTCCATTTCCTCAGCTAACATGTCAGGTATGGGTCCTTCCAGATCCAAATAATCACTCCAGAGGTGTCTCTCAGGCAAGCAACCCACCGTGGTCCACAATGTATATGTCTCAATCCCAAGCAGCAATCGTTTCTGCTTGGGAAACAATTGCTGTTTGGGATTGAGACATATACATTGTAGACCTTGTGTGGTCCACAATGTATATGTGGACGTCCTCCTGTTTACAAGTTCCCTGCGTGCCGCCGCGGGCGCGCATGGGGGGAAAAGCTGTGCCCGCCATGTCACGCCGGGTACCCGCGATCGCCCCTTACAGAGCCAGGGACGTGGATCTCTGTGTGTAAACACAGAGATCCACGTCCTATCAGGGAGAGGAGACCGATGGTGTGTCCCTTGTACATAGGGACACCGATCGGTCACCTCCCCCAGTCAGTCCCCTCCCCCCACAGTAAGAATCACTCCCAGGGAACACATTTAACCCCTTGATCGCCCCCTAGTGTTAACCCCTTCCCTGCCAGTCACATTTATACAGTAATCAGTGCATATTTATATGTCACAACAGAGTCACTTGTACACAATGGGAAGGAACCCTGTAAAAAAAAATATATGTATTGTGTGTATCATGCTGCTTTGTTTTTTCCCTGCTGCTGCAAGTAATTTCACACTTCCAAATGTCTGGAATACCTGATTCCCTGCCACACATTGTGATTCTTTTGACCAGCTTGTATGTCACTACAGCATGTACAAGCCAATGGGAGGAACCACATCATGTGTTAGGGGAAGCAGCAGGTATTCCACCCATCTGAAAAGGTCAAATATTTGCCCCAGCCTGGGAGAAGCAATAACACACGAACCATCGAAAAAGTAAAGCCCTGTACACACGGCCGAGAATCCCGTCAGGAAAAAAACCTCGGTTTTCCTGACGAGATTCTTGGCAAGCTTTTCTTGCGAAGCCGTGCATACCAGTGTTAATTTTGGGAGCAAATTTCGATTTAGTTTTAGTCTTAGTCTTGGGATTAAAATGGCATTTTAGTTTTAAGCCCTGTACACACGATCGGATTTCCGATGGATTTTAGTCCGATGGATTTGTCCATCAGAAATCCGATGAAACTGTTTTTCATCAGTCTTGGCCACACACCATCAGTCCAAAAACCGACCGTGCCAAACGCGGTGACGTAAAACACTCCGATGAGCCGAGAAAAATGAAGTTCAATGCTTCTGAGCATGCGTCGACTTGATTCTGAGAATGCGTGGGTTTTTTATCCGATGGAGTTCCCCACAGACGATCGGTATTTTCTATCGGTTTTTGATCCATCGGAAAAATTTAAAACATGTTCTATTTTTTAAAACCGATGGAAAAAAGACCGATGGGTCCCATACACGATCGGTTTGTCTGATGAAAACAATCCATCGGACGGTTTTCATCGGTTAAACCGATCGTGTGTACGGGGCTTTAGTCCTATTTTAGTCTTCTGCAATTGTTTTAGTTTTAGTCGTATTTAGTTGACTAAATCTCCAATACATTTTAGTTGACTAAAACTCATTTTAGTCGTCTAAAATCTAATGAGTGTAATTAAATTGTAATGCATTAGTTAACATTTCTCTACAATTTCCAAACTCATTATATACTGCTGGAATGAAAAATCTAATATCTTATTGAGGTATGAACATGCACTATAGACCAGTGTTCATTTTGAAGTCAAATTTCAATTTAGTTTTAGTCTTAGTCTTTTGACTGAAATGCCATTTTAGTTTTAGTTGTATTTTAGTCATCTCAATTGTTTTAGTTTTAGTCGTATTTTAGTCGACTAAAATAGTATTCATTTAGTCGACTAAAATGTTGTAGTCATTTTAGTCGACTAAATTAACACTGGTGCATACAGATGGCCATTCAAAACAACCACTGTTCTTTTGAATGGCAAGAACGCGGTGACGTCATCGACTACGACGAGCATGCGCTCGTCACATTCGATGCCGTCGCCGCCATCTTGCTTCACCCTACACTACTCTTGTAAGCTACCGCGCATGCGTCGAAGTCTAATCGAGCATGCACGGGCTTACCGGAGGACAGGTAAGCTTGTAGCATCGTACACACACACGGTTTTCTTGTCGGGAAACAGGCCGACGAGAATCTTGATGAGAAAAACAAGAATCCTGACGAGAAAATAGAGAGCAGGTTCTCTTTTTTTCTCGTTGAGATTCCCGGCAGTTTTCTCGACGAGAAAACATACACACGAACGGTTTTCTCGGCAAAAAGCTCTGCCAGCAGTTTTCTTGCTGGTTCTTGCCGAGAAAACTGGTCGTGTGTACGAGAAATGGAGCCAAGCTCAACTCAGTTAAAAGGTTATATTAACCTCCAGCTGCCGACTGATCATTTTGAATTGCGTTTTTCCTAAACTTTACTTTGCAGTTGCATTTTTTCATTCTTTGCTCAGTTTGCATCACCCAGGTTTGTGACAGGTCTACTTTGTCTTGTCATTAAAAAGTTGCTTTTTCAATTTTCTGGTCCTTTATGAAAAACAGCGGGAACTGAAATTTTACCGTTGAAAGAAGAAGAGGGGAGGTTATCGTAGGCCACAGGCTTCATGGAGTATAGACGGGATTTTATTTTAGCGCAGAAATCTCACTTGGAAAGTAACTGTCATGTAGAAACAGCAGGAAGCCCAGTTGGAAAGTCAGTAGGGGATGCAGGAGGCGCAGTTATAGAAGAGATGTGCAGCAGGAGGTTGAGCAGGGTTACAATATAGAAGGAGGCTGCAGTATGTTACAGAGAATAAGTTAAATAGGGAAGGTGGGGAGTAATTTCTCACCATGAACTTTTTTACTGTACAGAGAATTTCTGTTTATAACAAGCACATAGGTATTAGTTATATATACAGGTATAGCATCTGGTATAGCTTCAAATCCTTGGAAAAGTTTGAATTCTTTACTGTGTCTTCTATAAGGAATTTCATCTTGTGTGGCATCATAGGAGCACAATAAGAAAAGGGGCTCCCCTTAACCACTTCAATACCATGCACTTATACACTTTCCTGCCCAAGCCAATTTTGAGCTTTCAGCGCTGTCGCAATTTGAATGACAATTGCGCGGTCATGCTACACTGTACCCAAACAATTTTTTTATCATTTTGTTCCCACAAACAGAGCTTTCTTTCTGTGGTATTTGATCGCCTCTGCGATTTTTATTTTTTGCACAACAAATAAAAAAAGAGCGAACATTTTGAAAAAAACTAAGTTTTTCTTTGTTTCTGTCAATTTTTTTTGTAAATAAGTACCTTTTCTACTTCAATGACGGGCACTGATAAGGCGGCACTGACGGGCACTGATAAGGCGGCACTGACGGGCACTGATAAGGCGACACTGATGGGCACCGATGAGGTGGCACCAATGAGGTGGCACTGATGAGGTGGCACTGATGGGCACTGATGATGGGCACTGATAGGCGGCACTGATGGGCACTCATAGGCGGCACTGATGAGCGCTTATGGGTGGCACTGATAGGTGGCACAGACGGGCACTGATAGGTGGGCACTTATGGGCATGGATGGGCACTGATAGGTGGCACTGATGAACACTGGTAGGTGGCACTGCTGGGCATTGCACATTGTGGTGTGCCAGTCAGTGACCATTTGTGGGCACTGATTGGCATATGTTTTTTGATCAATTTTACATGTGGATAGCCATGGGGTACTTACCTGGCCATCCACATGCTTTGGGGTTCCCTGGTGGTCCTGGGGGGCTTCTCTGGTGGTCCAGTGTGGGTATCCGAGGGGGGGCTGCGCTGATAAACAATCAGCGCAAACCCCCCCTGTCAGGAGAGCCGCCGATCGGCTCTCCTCTACTCGCGTCTGTCAGACGCGAGTGAGGAAGAGCCGATCAACGGCTCTTCCTGTTTACATCCTGATCAGCCGTGATTGGACACGGCTGATCACGTGGTAAAAAGTCTCCGCCGGAGGCTTTTTACCGAGATCAGTGTAGCGGTGTGTCAGACTGACACACCGCTCCACCGATCGCCGCGATGCGCGCTCCCCCAGGCGCGCGGCGGCTGTTATCCTGCAGGACGTCATATGACGTCCAGTGTGGATAACACAACCACTTCCCGGACGTCAATATGCTATTGACTGGGCGGGAAGTGGTTAATAATACAAAAATGATCACTTTTTAGCTAGCCAGTTCAAAAGCCTAAAGCCCTGTACACACGATCGGTTTTACAGATGAAAACAGTCCGATGGACTGTTTTCATCGGACAAACCGATCGTGTGTGGGCCCCATCGGACTTATTTCCATCGGTGAAAAAAAAGAACATGTTTTAAATTTTTCCGATGGAAAAAAAAAACGATAGGAAATTCCAATCGTCTGTGTGGAACTGCAGCGGAGAAAAAACCCATGCATGCTCAGACTGAATTAGGAGACGGGAGCACTCATTCTGGTAAAACTAGCGTTCGTAATGGAGATAGCACATTCGTCATGCTGTAACGGACTGAAAAGCACTGAGACTGAAAAGCGCGAATCGGCTCTCACGAAACTTTTACTAACACGCGGTAACACGAAATCAGCAAAAGCAGACCAAAGGGTGGCGCCATTGGGTTTGAACCTCCCATTTATAGTGCCGTCGTACGTGTTGTACGTCACAGCGTTTGGGATGGTCGGAATTTTGTCTGATGGTGTGTAGGCAAGACTGATGGGAGTCAGCTTCATTGGAAATCCGATAGTGTGTACAGGGCTTTACACAACCATTTCAAAAGTTTAGGTTAAAAACAGGATTTTGTTGCATACATTTGCAATACATGTAAAGCCGCATAATGAGGTCTCTAACACTAATCTGGACTTTCTTAACCAGGGTTGCGTGGAACCCTGTATTATTGTGTCTGCATAGTTGGCAGAAGGCCACTCGGCAAACCCAGCAGCATGGGACCAAAGGAACTGGTTTTGTTTTTCATGTAAGTAATCACTAACACCAACGATTATGTTAGTTGTATGTAAGGGTGGCATTCTCACTGATCACCAATGTAGGGAGCATTCTTCCTATTGTGCACCAAAGCAACAGGGCATTCTTTTCACAGCACTGTAAGGGGGTCATCTTCCACTGACACCAGTGTGGTATGGCTAATAAACCATGACCTGTAGATATAATCATTTTTAGCATAGACCTGAAAATTATTTTCACAGTAAAAAGGTTGACAAAGGCTACATTTTCTGAGTTACCAATTTGGGACATAAATACATTATAAAGCAATGCTTAAAATAAGACCAAATATGCAATGGAGGCAGTTCTATGCTCTTTAAGGCCCATCTGCAGGTAATATTGAAATCCCCAACATCTTTTCCATTCACTGGTGGTGATCAATCCACTTAGGTACATTCAGCTTGCCCATACAGGGTTTGAATCTTGGCTGGTTCCTGCTAAACCAGCCAAGATTCGAACCGCCTATGACCAGGGTTAGTGCTACAGAAGAAACTTTAGCATCCAGCACACTTCCAGGAGACTGAGATGTCTGGTCTCCTGTTGAGCGTTGTTGTTCAGTCTGGTGTCTCCTAATTCATGACTGTGCCCTACAGTGTAGTAGGTGTTGTCAGATGGAACCAAGTAACCCAGCAGAGGACCAGAGATCCAATACTCCTGAAAGTGATGAATGCTGAAGAAGATGCTAATAGAAAGAGAGAGAAAAGTAACAGGAAGGTAATTTCATTACTGTTCTCCTTCTCCTTTCACTGTTCAGTTACAAGCTGGGGGAGATTCAAAACCTGTAAGTTTTCCTTTGAATACAAATTCATGGTTTCACCCTAGCCCCTACATTTGGGTGCGCCCCTTCTCCCTGCAGGTCCGTACTTACATCCTCTGTTGGCTGCAGCCTCTTGAGCTGTTTGCAGCCCAAGCTGGTAAAAATCTAGTGCTGGATTACTCACACCTGTGCATTAATGAGCCATACCTGTACTGCAGAAGCAATATCCTATTCAAGTCAATAGGACATTAGTGTTCATGTGCAGGCAGCCTTGCACTAGACTTAAACAAGCTAGGCTACACAGGAGGCTAAAGCCATTAGTGGAGGTGCGTAGAAATCTACAGGGGATGGGGGGCACACTTGAATGTA
Source organism: Rana muscosa (assembly GCA_029206835.1). Classification (NCBI taxonomy): domain Eukaryota; kingdom Metazoa; phylum Chordata; class Amphibia; order Anura; family Ranidae; genus Rana; species Rana muscosa. The sequence continues at coordinate 113,348,794 of CM055118.1, forward strand.
CTGATGCAGCTGGGAGGGAAGCAGGGGTGGGGATTATTTGAGAAACGGGAACATGTATTAGCCCTGGTTCACACTGGTGCGTTTTGACATGCGATTTGGCATGTCAAACCGCATGTCAAAACGGCGGTATTTGCCGTAAATTGCCGGCAATGGCACCGTCCGAATCGGTGCGACGCTGCATCTGCGTCGCTGCACCGATTTTGAAAAGTCTGTACTACTTTTTGCGATTTCGGGCCGCGATTTACATTGACATCTGTGCAGAAACCTGCACAGATGTCTTTGTAATCGCGGCTGAAATCGGAACTGCCAGCGAGAGTGAAATCGTGCGAGTTCAGCTGAACTCGCACAGCTTCACTCCCGCAGCCCCAGTGTGAACCTGGGCATAAAGTGCATTAGCAAACAATCTGACCTCTTACCCTGCCAGGCAGCTGTGTGCTGTGTGGCAGAGCTGTGTAAATCTCAGGACTAGGTGAACAAAAATACAAATTCTTTAGTAGGTAAAGCAGCTTCAATATGTATTTCATTTATGGATATAATTGTTTTCCTGGAGTTCTGCTTTAACTCATGGAACCCTAACCAAAGCGAGTTTTTATTTTTAGTTGCCTCCCCTATAATAGATGGCAATGAACTGGAAAGATGTGAAAAGTGAAGATTTTCTAAATCTCTAAGCCCAAGTATAGGATTACCATTAAAAGATCTATGAAGCATACACTTATAATCTCTCAGAAAATCAGAAGCTCAGGGGGTCAGTTCACATTGCTGTCTCCAGCGGGGGGGGAGATTTGGAGAGTGATATTTCAAGTGGTTACACCTACAATGTATTAGAGGATTGTATGGCTGCAGTAATAAGTTAAACCACAGTGGAGAGGAACCTGATGGAAATAAAGGTGATGTTTCAACACTCTTCCCCAGGGACATGGAAACGTGCGATAAGGAATGAGATTCGGGGAAGGATTTTGTGCACATATCATAATTTTCCTGTTAAGCCAAGTGTCTCAGAAGGGAGCAAGCACTCCTAGTTTTATAATTAAAGGCTTTGTGCAAGGATGTACTGAGAATAAAATGGCTTTGTTTCTCTTAGCATGCTGTCCTATAGGAGGACAGTTCAATGCTGGCTCTTTTATTACTGGGTTATTCTGCTGGTTTAGAACCCAGTATCTCTCCTTCTTAGATAACAGCGGCTAAACTGGATGGGAGATTTTTGTGTTTAAGGCCTGGTTCACACTGGGGCGACAAACGCTCCGACATTGGGAGCTCATGTCGCATGACGTGTGAAAATCAATGTTTCCCTATGAGAGCTGTCTTAACTGGTCCGACACATGTCGGTCCGACTTTGAAAATGCTCCCTGTACTACTTCGGTCCGACTTTGATCCGACTTCAGCCCATTGAATATCATTAATGTCGGATCAAAGTAGGATCCTTGTCCTAACCATCCGACATTTGACATCCGACATGTGATTACAGCAGCAGTAAAAGGAATTTATCTCACCCTGGGATTGTTTTGATTGGTCAAAGGACAAGTCAGACTAGCACAAAGTCGGATCAAAGTAGTATCCTGTTCATGAATGTCGGATGGATGTCGGACCAATGTAGGATCAATGTAGGACTGATGTCGCAGAGCAAAGTAGGATGAAAGTCGGATGAATGTCGTGTCATATCAGTGTGAACCCAGCCTGAATCAGTGAAATGTTTAACCACTTCAATACTGGGCACTTTGACCCCCTTCCTTCGCAGGCCAATTTTCAGCTTTCAGCGCTCTCGCACTTTCAATGAGAATTGCGCGGTCATGCTACACTGTTCCCAAATGAAATTTTTATCACTTTGTTCACACTAATAGAGATTTCTTTTGGTAGTATTTATTCACGACTCCGTTTTTCTATTTTTTTGCGATATAGAAAAAAAAGCGCAAAATTTGAAAAAAAAAACAATATTTTCTATTTTAAAAGAAATCCAATAAAATCGAATTTTGTCATAAATTTAAGCCAAAATGTATTTTGCTACATGTCTTTGGTAAAAAAAATCCCGTTTAGTGTATAGTAATTGTTTTGTGTGATCACGGACAGATGTGTGCAGATGATCATGTACAGAGGTGCGCAGATGATCATGGACATATATATGCAGATAATCATTGAGACATATGATTTTACTGGGACATATGTGGGGGACAGGTGTTTTTACTGTGTGGGGACATGTGTGGAAACGTGTAGGGACACTATTTTGGTGACATGTGTGGGGACACAGGGTCAGTGATCAGTGTGTAAAAAGCTGTAAAAAACAGCTCATACTCACTGATCACCGGCCGGCTGCAACAATTAGCTCTCCTCTCCTCACTGACAACTTCCGTGTGAGGAGAGGAGAGCCAATCGCCTAGCAACCAGCTCTCTATTTACATCACATGACGGCTGTGATTGGACACAGCCGTCATGTGATCAGGAGGGACAATCACAGAGCCCTCCTGCCGATCGGAGATGCGCCCTGTCCAGGTGACACAAGCGCATCGGGATCGCGCCACTGTGCGGTCATGTGCACGATCCCCCTCCTTCTGAGGGACGTTCCTGAACGTCCACTCAGAAGGAGGAAGCACCCACCGGGCCATATATGTGCAGTGGCCGGGTGGGAGGTGGTTAAAACAAATAAAATGTGTTTTTTAAATCAGTGGCATGTGTATGCGTATTGATAGCCAAACTTTTCTTTTTACTTTTGACTACAGTAAGGAAGAGTTAAAACCCCTGTCAGTTTATTTTTACCTTTCTATGTCCTGTTGGTGAGACTTCCCATTACTTCCTGTTGCAGAGATGCAACAGGGAATGAGATGAAATCTCTACAAGGTGAGGGTAAAATCCCTTCCTAAGACAGTCGTCACTGAAACACCTGCCATCATCCCTTCTTAGACAATTGTGACTGAAAAGGGTGACCTCACCATAGTTGTCCTCTCTGTGACAACTATTAAATGTTGGCTCAGTGATAATGGTCACCAGAGGACCACCATAGGGCGAAGCTACCCAGCAGGACCAGAGCAATAAAAATGTGTAAGGAAGGTTATAATCCTTCCTTATTACAAAACAAACCATTTTTTTTGTGTATAAACACACTTTAAAGCCTGATTTAAATCACATAAATACATAAAATGCATATTCAATAAAAAAAAAAAAAAAAAAAAAATGAATTGTAAAATAGAGCAATGTCTATTTTCCTTATGCCGCGTACACACGACCGTTTTTAATGTCATTGAAAAAAATGAAGTTTTTCTCGACGTCATTCTTCTCAAGCCTGCCTTGCCTACACACTATTGTTAAAAAAAATGTGTGAGCAAAGCGCAGTGACGTACAACACGTACGACGGCACTATAAAGGGGAAGTTCCATTCGGATGGCGCCACCTTTTGGGCTGCTTTTGCTGATCCTCTTGTTAGTAAAGTTTGGTGAGAGACAATTTCAGCCTCGTGCTCTTCAGTCTGTTACAGCGAGACGAATGTGCTATCTCCATTATGAACGCTAGTTTTACCAGAACAAGCGCTCCCGTCTCGTAACTTGCTTCTGAGCATGCGCGTTTTTTCACGTCGTTAAAGCCTACACATGGCTGTTTTTCACGATAAGAAAAACGACGATGTGAAAAACGACGAGAAAAAATAGAGCATGTTCCAAATTTTTAATGGCCATTTTTCACGTTGCGAAAAATGCTCTGGAGCCCACACACGATCGTTTTTAATGACCAAATAAAAAAATGGCATTTTTCTCGTCATGAAAAACGGTCGTGTGTACGTGGCATTCTTCTGTTATAGCATTTGTTCAGTGATCTTAAATATGACTGAACAATGCAATAAGCAAAAGAGTTTGACCATTCTTTCCAGTGAGCTGTGTAATTTACAAGACCTAGTCAGATACTCCTCAGCACTACGAGTTTTTGTGAGGATACTTGTGATGAAGTGTGAGGCCATTACTCAGCTATACCAGCACAAAGAACTGAATGGGGGACACCCAGGAAGTGCATTTCCACCAACCAAATAGATTATTCTTAGGCATTTCCATGTGTAAAGCCCTGTACACATGATCGGTTTTACCGCTGAAAACAATCCGATAGACTGTTTTCATTGGATGAACCGATCGTGTGTGGGCCCCATCTGACTTTTTTCCATCGGTAAAAAAAAATAAAACATGTTTTTAATTTTTCCGATGGAAAAAAAAATTGATAGCAAATTCTGTCTGTGTGGAACTCCATCGGAGAAAAAACCCACGCGTGCTCAGACTGAATTAGGAGATTGAAGGACCGTTCTGGTAAAACTAGCGTTCGTAATGGAGATAGCACATTCGTCATGCTGTAACGGACTGAAAAGCACGCGGACTGAAAAGCACAAATTGGCTGACACCAAACTTTTACTAACACGCGGTAACACGTAATCAGCAAAAGCAGCCCAAAGGGGGGCGCCATTGGATCTGAACTTCCCATTTATAGTGCCGTCGTACGTTTTGTACGTCACGGCTAGGGATGAGCTTCGTGTTCGAGTCGAACATACGTTCGACTCGAACATCGGCTGTTCGATCGTTCGACGAAGATCGAACGATTTGGGCCGTTCGCGCCAAATTCGAGTGACGCGAACGGCCCACAATGCACTACGCCATCGCAGTGTCATCCAGGCGCTGTGATTGGCCAAGCATGCACTGTGACCCCGCATGCTTGGCCAATCACAGCGCCGGCAGCGAGGAGAGCAATGATTGGCCACAGGCAGGATGCCTGTGGCCAATTATTGCTGAGGGTGTTTAGTACACGCCCCACACTATAAAAGGCCGCCAGCACGGCGGCCTAGTGTAGTGTGTTCCGGAGCAGGGATAGAGCAGCATAGGCAGGGACAGTGACTGTTATTTCTTTCTTGCTTAACCTGGATTCCTTTAGTTTAGGGAAAGAGAAGGATAGGTAGGGAGAGTGTCAGTGTGTTTTGTGCTTGTGCTATAGTGTGCTTAAAAAAAACATTTATTCTAGGGACAGAAAACTGTAGGTAGGGACAGTGTCAGTTTCTTTCACTCTGCAAGTCCTTGTTTCCAGGGACCTGGAAGGACAGTGAGTGAATTGTCCTTGTGCTATATTGTGCTTAAAAAAACATTTATTCTAGGGACAGAAAACTGTAGGTAGGGAGAGTGTCAGTTTCTTTCACTCTGCAAGTCCTTGTTTCCAGGGACCTGTAAGGACAGTGAGTGAATTGTCCTTGTGCTATATTGTGCTTAAAAAAAACATTTATTCTAGGGACAGAAAACTGTAGGTAGGGAGAGTGTCAGTTTATTTCACTCTGCAAGTCCTTGTTTCCAGGGACCTGGAAGGACAGTGAGTGAATTCTCCTTGTGCTATATTGTGCTTAAAAAAAACATTTATTCTAGGGACAGAAAACTGTAGGTAGGGACAGTGTCAGTTTCTTTCACTCTGCAAGTCCTTGTTTGCAGGGACCTGTAAGGACAGTGAGTGAATTGTCCTTGTGCTATATTGTGATTAAAAAAAACATTTTTTCTAGGGACAGAAAACTGTAGGTAGGGAGAGTGTTTTTTTTCTTTCACTCTGCAAGTCCTTGTTTCCAGGGACCTGTAAGGACAGTGAGTGAATTGTCCTTGTGCTATATTGTGCTTAAAAAAAACATTTTTTCTAGGGACAGAAAACTGTAGGTAGGGAGAGTGTTTTTTTTCTTTCACTCTGCAAGTCCTTGTTTCCAGGGACCTGTAAGGACAGTGAGTGAATTGTCCTTGTGCTATATTGTGCTTAAAAAAACATTTATTCTAGGGACAGAAAACTGTAGGTAGGGAGAGTGTCAGTTTATTTCACTCTGCAAGTCCTTGTTTCCAGGGACCTGGAAGGACAGTGAGTGAATTGTCCTTGTGCTATATTGTGATTAAAAAAAACATTTATTCTAGGGACAGAAAACTGTAGGTAGGGAGAGTGTCAGTTTATTTCACTCTGCAAGTCCTTGTTTCCAGGGACCTGTAAGGACAGTGAGTGAATTGTCCTTGTGCTATATTGTGATTAAAAAAAACATTTTTTCTAGGGACAGAAAACTGTAGGTAGGGAGAGTGTTTTTTTTCTTTCACTCTGCAAGTCCTTGTTTCCAGGGACCTGTAAGGACAGTGAGTGAATTGTTCTTGTGCTATATTGTGCTTAAAAAAAACATTTATTCTAGGGACAGAAAACTGTAGGTAGGGAGAGTGTCAGTTTATTTCACTCTGCAAGTCCTTGTTTCCAGGGACCTGGAAGGACAGTGAGTGAATTGTCCTTGTGCTATATTGTGATTAAAAAAAACATTTTTTCTAGGGACAGAAAACTGTAGGTAGGGAGAGTGTTTTTTTTCTTTCACTCTGCAAGTCCTTGTTTCCAGGGACCTGGAAGGACAGTGAGTGAATTCTCCTTGTGCTATATTGTGCTTAAAAAAAAAACATTTATTCTAGGGACAGAAAACTGTAGGTAGGGAGAGTGTCAGTTTATTTCACTCTGCAAGTCCTTGTTTCCAGGGACCTGGAAGGACAGTGAGTGAATTGTCCTTGTGCTATATTGTGATTAAAAAAAACATTTATTCTAGGGACAGAAAACTGTAGGTAGGGAGAGTGTCAGTTTATTTCACTCTGCAAGTCCTTGTTTCCAGGGACCTGTAAGGACAGTGAGTGAATTGTCCTTGTGCTATATTGTGATTAAAAAAAACATTTTTTCTAGGGACAGAAAACTGTAGGTAGGGAGAGTGTTTTTTTTCTTTCACTCTGCAAGTCCTTGTTTCCAGGGACCTGGAAGGACAGTGAGTGAATTCTCCTTGTGCTATATTGTGCTTAAAAAAAACATTTATTCTAGGGACAGAAAACTGTAGGTAGGGAGAGTGTCAGTTTATTTCACTCTGCAAGTCCTTGTTTCCAGGGACCTGGAAGGACAGTGAGTGAATTGTCCTTGTGCTATATTGTGATTAAAAAAAACATTTATTCTAGGGACAGAAAACTGTAGGTAGGGAGAGTGTCAGTTTATTTCACTCTGCAAGTCCTTGTTTCCAGGGACCTGTAAGGACAGTGAGTGAATTGTCCTTGTGCTATATTGTGATTAAAAAAAACATTTATTCTAGGGACAGAAAACTGTAGGTAGGGAGAGTGTCAGTTTATTTCACTCTGCAAGTCCTTGTTTCCAGGGACCTGTAAGGACAGTGAGTGAATTGTCCTTGTGCTATATTGTGATTAAAAAAAACATTTTTTCTAGGGACAGAAAACTGTAGGTAGGGAGAGTGTTTTTTTTCTTTCACTCTGCAAGTCCTTGTTTCCAGGGACCTGTAAGGACAGTGAGTGAATTGTCCTTGTGCTATATTGTGCTTAAAAAAACATTTATTCTAGGGACAGAAAACTGTAGGTAGGGAGAGTGTCAGTTTATTTCACTCTGCAAGTCCTTGTTTTCAGGGACCTGGAAGGACAGTGAGTGAATTGTCCTTGTGCTATATTGTGATTAAAAAAAACATTTTTTCTAGGGACAGAAAACTGTAGGTAGGGAGAGTGTTTTTTTTCTTTCACTCTGCAAGTCCTTGTTTCCAGGGACCTGGAAGGACAGTGAGTGAATTCTCCTTGTGCTATATTGTGCTTAAAAAAAACTTTTATTCTAGGGACAGAAAACTGTAGGTAGGGAGAGTGTCAGTTTATTTCACTCTGCAAGTCCTTGTTTCCAGGGACCTGGAAGGACAGTGAGTGAATTCTCCTTGTGCTATATTGTGCTTAAAAAAAACATTTATTCTAGGGACAGAAAACTGTAGGTAGGGAGAGTGTCAGTTTATTTCACTCTGCAAGTCCTTGTTTCCAGGGACCTGGAAGGACAGTGAGTGAATTGTCCTTGTGCTATATTGTGATTAAAAAAAACATTTATTCTAGGGACAGAAAACTGTAGGTAGGGAGAGTGTCAGTTTATTTCACTCTGCAAGTCCTTGTTTCCAGGGACCTGTAAGGACAGTGAGTGAATTGTCCTTGTGCTATATTGTGATTAAAAAAAACATTTTTTCTAGGGACAGAAAACTGTAGGTAGGGAGAGTGTTTTTTTTCTTTCACTCTGCAAGTCCTTGTTTCCAGGGACCTGTAAGGACAGTGAGTGAATTGTCCTTGTGCTATATTGTGCTTAAAAAAACATTTATTCTAGGGACAGAAAACTGTAGGTAGGGAGAGTGTCAGTTTATTTCACTCTGCAAGTCCTTGTTTTCAGGGACCTGGAAGGACAGTGAGTGAATTGTCCTTGTGCTATATTGTGATTAAAAAAAACATTTTTTCTAGGGACAGAAAACTGTAGGTAGGGAGAGTGTTTTTTTTCTTTCACTCTGCAAGTCCTTGTTTCCAGGGACCTGGAAGGACAGTGAGTGAATTCTCCTTGTGCTATATTGTGCTTAAAAAAAACATTTATTCTAGGGACAGAAAACTGTAGGTAGGGAGAGTGTCAGTTTATTTCACTCTGCAAGTCCTTGTTTCCAGGGACCTGGAAGGACAGTGAGTGAATTCTCCTTGTGCTATATTGTGCTTAAAAAAAACATTTATTCTAGGGACAGAAAACTGTAGGTAGGGAGAGTGTCAGTTTATTTCACTCTGCAAGTCCTTGTTTCCAGGGACCTGGAAGGACAGTGAGTGAATTGTCCTTGTGCTATATTGTGATTAAAAAAAACATTTATTCTAGGGACAGAAAACTGTAGGTAGGGAGAGTGTCAGTTTATTTCACTCTGCAAGTCCTTGTTTCCAGGGACCTGTAAGGACAGTGAGTGAATTGTCCTTGTGCTATATTGTGATTAAAAAAAACATTTTTTCTAGGGACAGAAAACTGTAGGTAGGGAGAGTGTTTTTTTTCTTTCACTCTGCAAGTCCTTGTTTCCAGGGACCTGTAAGGACAGTGAGTGAATTGTCCTTGTGCTATATTGTGCTTAAAAAAAACATTTATTCTAGGGACAGAAAACTGTAGGTAGGGAGAGTGTCAGTTTATTTCACTCTGCAAGTCCTTGTTTCCAGGGACCTGGAAGGACAGTGAGTGAATTGTCCTTGTGCTATATTGTGATTAAAAAAAACATTTATTCTAGGGACAGAAAACTGTAGGTAGGGAGAGTGTCAGTTTCTTTCACTGTGAAAGTCCTTGTTTCAAGGGACAGAGAAGGACACCTGAAGGTAGCCCTTATTGCTTTTTTCCCATCTCCCTGCAGGCCATCTATTAGAATGTCTGGAAGGCAAACAAGGAGAGGCAGACAGTCAGGAGGCAATAAAAGAGGGCAAGCAGGCTCTGTGTCTGGGGGCAACAGTGCTGGTCGTGGACGCGGTGCATTGTCATCAGCACATGGCCATGGGACACGCTTGTCCTTCTTTTCGGCAGCTGGACATGTTGAGCCACATCATGCCGAAGACTTGGTAGAGTGGATGACCAAGCCCTCCTCCTCCTCCTCATCCTCTCTCACCCAGGCTCAGGGTACTGGAAAAGCAGCTGCCAAAGCGTCGTCTTCCCTGGTATCAATGTCAGACAAATCATCAGTCACTCCTTCCCTAGACCCACCATGTCCTCCTCCTGAGGAGTCCCCCGAACTGTTTCAGCACAGTGTTGGGTACATGCTCCAGGAGGATGCCCAGCGTTTCGAAGGGTCTGATGATGAAACCCAGCTAGAGGAAGGCAGTAGCGTGAGAGCAGACAGAGGGGATGCTCAAGAAGGACACCAATCTGGCAGTCATGTTCCAGCAGCTGCAGCATACTGCCAGATTGGCTCCAGTGATGAGGAGGGAGGGGATGATGAGGTCACTGACTCCACGTGGGTGCCTAATAGGAGAGAGGAGGAGGAGGAGGATGAGGAGGAGGCACATCTCCAACGAGGCAGGATGCCCTTTGGTGGCCAGCGTAAGGGCAGTACACCGACGGAATCACACCGCAGAGCTCCGCCTGTGCAGGGCGCTGCCTCTGCCCGTCATTCAAAAAGTTCTTTGGTGTGGGCCTACAGCTGCTGTTTGCAACATATGTCTCAAGCGTATATCGCGTGGCCAAAACATCAGCCGCTTGGGTACCACATGCCTGACCAGACATATGTTGACCTGCCATGCAGCTCGTTGGCAAGCCTACCTCAAAGACCCACACCAAAGAACAAAGCGGACCTCTCCTTGCACCGCATCAGCTGGGATCTCCAACCCCACTATAACTTCAGTCCTCTCTGAAACATGCACTGAGAGGAATGAAGGTGTAGAATTAGGTGTGTCACAGCCAAGTACTTGCGCCCACTCTGCTAGCAGTACACCGACGTCCGATTCTAGCAGGCAAATTTCCCTGCCCCAGCTGCTGGACCGTCGAAAGAAGTTCACTCCCAGCCATCCACATGCCCAGCGGTTGAATGCTAGCTTGGCTAAATTGCTAGCGCTTCAACTGCTGCCTTTTCAGTTGGTAGACTCGGCCCCCTTCCGTGAGTTTGTGCAATGTGCAGTTCCTCAGTGGCAGGTTCCCAAACGCCACTTTTTCTCACGGAAGGCTATTCCGGCTCTCTACCGGCATGTGGAAGGCAATGTCTTGGCCTCGCTGGACAGGGCGGTCAGCGGTAAGGTGCATATTACCGCTGACTCATGGTCCAGCAGGCATGGACAGGGACGTTACCTTTCTTTCACGGCCCATTGGGTCACTCTTTTGGCAGCTGGGAAGGATTCAGGACAAGGTGCAGTAGTGTTGGAGGTTGTCCCACCGCCACGCCTCCAAAATGCTACTACTGGTTGTGACACACCTCTCTCCTCCACCCCCTCCTCTTCTTCTTCCTCCATGGCCTCTTCCTGTGGTTTGTCCTATGAACCAGCGGTGCTCCGTAGCCGTTCACGGGGCTACGCAAGTACGCAGGCAAAAAGATGCCATGCCGTGCTTGCGCTGGTGTGTTTGGGGGACAGAAGCCACACTGGGGCAGAGGTCCTGTCTGCTCTGCAGGGCCAGGCCGAGAGGTGGTTGACGCCACGCCAGCTTAAGCCAGGAATGGTGGTTTGCGACAATGGCACCAACCTCCTCTCCGCCCTCCGACAGGGACAACTGACCCATGTGCCCTGTGTGGCTCACGTCCTTAACCTGGTGGTGCAGCGCTTCTTGGGCAGGTACCCGGGCTTACAGGATGTCCTGAGGCAGGCCAGGAAAGTCTGTGTGCATTTCCGCAGATCTTATAATGCCAGTGCTCGCCTGGCTGAGCTGCAAAAGGAGTTGAACCTGCCCAAGAACCGCCTTATATGTGACATGCCCACCAGGTGGAACTCAACGTTGGCCATGCTGCAGCGGCTGCACACGCAGCAGAGGGCCATCAATGAGTACCTGTGCGACTACGGCACCAGGACAGGGTCAGGGGAGCTTGGTTTTTTTTCTCCACGCCAGTGGGGCATGATCAGGGATGCATGCACTGTCCTGGCACCATTTGAGGAGGCCACGAGGATGGTGAGCAGTGACAGTGCATGCATCAGTGACACTGTACCTCTTGTCCACCTGTTGGAGCACACGCTGCGTGGAATAATGGACAGGGCACTTGAGGCAGAACAGAGGCAGGAAGAGGAGGACTTCCTTGCCTCTCAAGGCCCCCTTTACCCAGACAGTGTTCCTTCTGTCCCACCCATCGCACAGGAAGAGGAGGAGGAGGAGGAGGAGGAGGATTGTGTCAGCATGGAGGTGGAGGCTGGCACTCAGCATCATCAGCAGCAGTCTTTTAGGGATGATTTACAGTCCCAAGAAACCAGTGGACTTGTACGTGGCTGGGAGGAGGTGGCTGCGGATCATGTCGTCCTTAGTGACCCAGAGGACTCCGGAGCGAATGCCTCAGCAAAACTACGCTGCATGGCCTCCCTGATCCTGCAAAGTCTGCGGAAGGATCCTCGTATTCTTCGGATCAAGGAGAGGGACCATTACTGGCTGGCCACTCTCCTTGATCCACGGTACAAGGGTAAGGTTGCGGACCTTATGTTACCGTCGCAGAGGGAGCAGAGGATGAGACAACTCCGGGAGGCCTTGCAGAAAGGTCTGTGCAACGCGTTCCCAGAGACTGGGAGGTTGCAAACTCCTGGTCCTGGACAACGAGTTGCTGAGGCTTCGGCCAGTCAAAGAAGGAGCGGTGGGGAAGGTGGCCGTCTGACCGATGCGTTCAGACAATTCTTTAGTCCGCAGCCCCAAAGTATGATCGGTTCCAGCAACCATCGCCAGCGTCTGATAAACATGGTGCAGGAATATCTAGGGGCAAGGTCAGACTTGGACACCTTCCCCACCGAAAATCCTCTGGCTTACTGGGTCTTGAGGATGGATCACTGGCCAGAGCTTGCACAGTATGCAATTGAGCTACTGGCCTGTCCTGCATCCAGCGTTCTTTCGGAACGCACATTCAGTGCTGCTGGAGGATTTGTCACGGATCACAGGGTGCGCCTGTCCACCGACTCGGTTGATCGACTGACTTTCATCAAGATGAACCAGTCTTGGATCACCACCAGCTACCACACACCTGATGCTGATATAACAGACTAATTGATTTTAACATGTCACATCCCTTCAAGACTGATGCTGATGCTGAGTGCCTGTGCTGTTATGTTGACTGGCTATCCTCCTCCTCCGAGTCCTCAATGATACGATTGATGATGATAGCTTGTAAGATCATTTTTGTTTATGGGTGCCGCCACCAGTGCCTAACGCCCAATTTTTCAGCCCCTGTTTAACAGGGGCGTGTCATTACAATTTTTGAAGCAATACTTTGCAACAGGGCTCATTGCTGTGCTCCAAGTACAGTATCTGTGAGGAGTTGCAGTGTTGTGCCACCAGTGCCTAAGGCCCAATTTTTCAGCCCCTGTTTAACAGGGGCGTGTCATTACAATTTTTGAAGCAATACTTTGCAACAGGGCTCATTGGTGTGCTCCAAGTACAGTATCTGTGAGGAGTTGCAGTGTTGTGCCACCAGTGCCTAAGGCCCAATTTTTCAGCCCCTGTTTAACAGGGGCGTGTCATTACAATTTTTGAAGCAATACTTTGCAACAGGGCTCATTGCTGTGCTCCAAGTACAGTATCTGTGAGGGGTTGCAGTGTTGTGCCACCAGTGCCTAAGGCCCAATTTTTCAGCCCCTGTTCAACAGGGGCATGTAATTACAATTCTTGATCTAATAATTCACAGCAGGGCCCATTGCTGCACCCACCAAGAGTAACTGTCAGGGCTTACAGTGTTGTGGCACCAGCACCACCATCAAAGGCCCAATTTTTACTACCACTGTTCAACAATTATATGTAATTAAAATTCCTGATATAATAGTTGACAGCAGGGCGTTCCAGCACCAACCAAGAGTAACTGTGAGTGCTTACAGTGTTGTGCCAACACCAACAACTAAGGGGCCTATTTCTGCAGAGTATATACGGCAGGTCCCTACTTTCAAACATCCAACTTACAAACGACTCCTACTTGCAAACGCAAGAAGACAACAGGAAGTGAGAGGAAATCTACCACTAGGAAGGAAAATTCTCTCCTGTAAGAATAAATATGGGAGAAAGGTGTCTCCTCTGTACTGATGCTTTATCAGCAATCCTTGTTTCAAGAAAAACACCACATTTCAAAAACAGTTGTCATTGGGACGGAAAGTGAGGTGAAATGTTCTGAACAGGGGCACAGACAGCAAAACAAATGTTACAGGGGTGATAACCCTTACCTATGTTTTCCAAAAAGTTTAAAAATAGATTTTTGGTCTGGAGCTACACTTCAACAATGTACCTGTTCAAAATTACAAACAGACTCTACATAAGAACAAACCTACAGTCCCTGTCTTGTATGCACCGCCTGTATAGGGCTGTTCAGAGTATATAGGGCCTTTTTTATTTTATGTGCGGGGTTCCCCTTAATATCCATACAAGACCCAAAGGGGCTGGTAATGGGCTGGGGTAGGGGGGGGGGTCATGGGGTAGCTATGCCATTTTTCTTAAAGAATTTCATCCATATTACCGGGACCAGACATTACATTAAAGCCGCAAGCAGTTTTAAATGGCTTTTTTTTCCTTTAGAAGTGTCATTTTGTGCAGGGACAGTTCTAAACACGGGAAACACGTGGCACTTCACAGGCATACTTTAGACACCCCCCAGGTACGATATTTAAAGGAATATTTGACTTTTTTTTTTTCACTTTATGCATCATTAAAATGACTGCTCCCGAAAAACGACCGTTTTTAAAACTTCTTTTTGCATTGATACATGTCCCCTGGTGCAGAACCCGGGTTCCCAAACCCTTTTTAGGACAATAACATGCATAATAGTTGTTATAATTAGCACTTTAGAATTCGAACGTTCGCATCCATTGTATTTAATAGGGTTCTAATGTTCGTTCGAACTTTCGGTCCGTTCGCGGGTTCTGGTGCGAACCGAACCCGGGGGTGTTCGGCTCATCACTAGTCACGGCGTGTGGGACGGTCAGAATTTTGTCTGATGGTGTGTAGGCAAGACTGATGGAAGTCAACTTCATCGGAATTCCGATGGAAAAATCCATCGGATTTGATTCCATCGGAAATCCGATCGTGTGTACAGGGCTTAAGTTGACAAATCTTAACCTATGACAGTGTAGGACTTTAAACAAAAAAAAAAATGAGATTAACGTTAGGGGCTTTAAAATGTGTACTCACCCAAAATGCACTCACTGGATTATTAAATCATATATGTATTTTTACAAAGCTCTACATAGGACCTAAGGGAGAGGCAGTGTTGGCGAAAGAGGGACTGAGTGACTTTAGTCAACAATGGGACACTTGGAAAACTTGTAAACATTTGTCCAAGTTTTGGAGAACATGAACATTAGGCAACCAGATAACATTTTGTAACAATATGGTATTCATATCTTTTAATTGTCCAAGAACTGACAAACTGTCCATGATTTGTCCCTGATCATCTCAAGTTTTCAGTTCTGTTTAAGTATATCGCAAAGTCCAGGACCAATTCTTCCTCCATGTGGCAAGGGCATAATCCTGCCTCAGGTGTTGTCTTCTACTGTAGCAAATTCATTATACCCCGTCATAGTCCATCAGTTGGCTTCTGCAGTTATGGACAATAAAGAAAACATTGCCTCCATACAGAATCTTTCTAGTGCAGTGAAAGACAAAGATCACACATGAAGTAGCAGAAGGCATTAGGGAGTCAGGCTGGGAGGAAGGAATTTTGGTCCTGCCTGAGCTTTTTAGTTGCAGTGAAAGGAAGTACAGTTTAGCTAAATCACTTCTGAAGCAAGAATATTTAGAGGATTCCTGACCCATCTCACTGGAGGGGGTCCATGAAATTGCACCAACTGCCTGCAAATAGTAGCAGTGTCCTAACTGTATGGGTCTGTAAGTGTAGTAAAGTCATGTAGATGCTGAAATAGAAGTTCACTCTATATGAGCTTGTAGATGCCTTCTCCGCTAGCTGTCAAACATTTTCCTGGCTGAGAAATGCAGTCAAAATGAATGGTCCTGTAGCAGTAAAGATCTGTTGCCACATACATTTTGATTTGGTTCAATGTTTCAGAGCCATTACATATAGTACTTGTCTTTGTTTCCATCCATTCTATCTTGTTCTGACAGCTTGGAGTGCTCAATAAGCATAATAAACTTCCACCGAGGATCCGATTTTAAAACCACTGTTTATGAGACCTACAGTAACATACAGCCCACTTTAGTTCCCAGATTTTACTAGAAGAAGGAAAAGCAGTATATTTCAGTACAGGAAGGGCTGTTCTTCTGTTCAGAAGATGCTGGTGTAGGAGAGGTGAGTATGCATTGAGTTCAATGTATGTAAGGGAGGGTTACAAGAAAGGCTAGTTTGTGGGGGCCTTTCTTTGGGGCAGCGATATGTGTGCTAGATGCTCTGTGTTCCTTCTCTGACATTCTAATATGTCAAGTAGAACAAGTAATCTAACGCCAGATATAACATAGAACACCTGCTGATGAAAAGCAGTATTGTGACATCAGATATAATAAAAGGTCTTGGACAGGGGTGCTCAACATTTAAAGAGTGATGCCGCGTACACACGATCATTATTCACGGCGGTTAAAAAAACGCCGTGAATAATGTCATTAAAAACGAAGGAACGGCTTGTTCCCCACACACGATCGTTTTTCACAGCGTTTTTTCTCTTGTCGAGAAAAACGACCGTCTGTGGGCTCCGCGGCAGTGTTTCCCTATGGGAAACACTGCCACAGAAAACATGTAAAAAAAAACGACGAGAAAAATTAGAACATGTTCTAATTTTTATCATCGTTTTTAATGCCGTTTTTCTCGTCGAAAAAACGGCAGAAAGCCCACAGACTATCGTTTTTCTCGTCGAATGGGAAAAATGTCGTTTTTCTCTACGAGAAAAACGGCCGTGTGTACGCGGCATGAGGGTCACATAAGTGATTTGGTAGCCGGTGGTGGGCCACAATAAACTATGGTGTTTTACCGCCCAGCAAATCGCATATGTAAATGAGCCCTTACTGTCCTTAGCTCCCTATGAGACTGCTTTCACACTCATGTGCTGCAGTTTACGGGCACCACAGGTACAATGCAGTGCACCTGCGGCTATGCTGCAGGTTAGCTGCTCTTTGCCATAGACTTCTAATATATCTTGTGAGTGTGGTGTACTTTCTGAAAGCGCACCAAAACTCCTACATTTAGGAGTTTTGGTGCACTTTCAGAAAGTGAACCAAACCTGCAAGATATTATAAAAGTCTATGGCTCAGTGCAGCTAACCTGCAGGAAAGCCACAGGTACACCTGCAGATCAGCCTAATAACCCATTTTTATAAGTGCTAATATGCCCAGTGCAAAAGTGCAGCGTATGTGATATTTAATACACTGACCTTTTCCGCTTCCTGCTTTTGCTGGCACCGCTCTCCAGGCTGCTGGAAAGGTCCCTGGCGAAGTGCACTTGGTATCACTCTGCCTGGGACAGGATCTGGAGCTACAGAGGAAGCATCAGCTTATGCCGCTCCTGCTTCCTCCGCATTCGCCTGCTTCCTCCTCTGCTGGCACCACCTCCATGCACTGTAATGCTCTGGGATTGGGGGTTGGCAACCCATTGATCGCAATCTGGGCTTGCCAACCCACCACCCCAGAGCATGGGCATGCGCTTCCCTGATTTGAGGTTGAGGGTCACATCAGAGGACTCCGTAGGCCAGTGTTTCTCAACTCCAGTCCTCAAGGCGCATCAACAGGTCATGTTTTCAGGCTTCCCATTATTTTGCACAGGTGATTTGATCAGTTTCAGTGCCTTAGTAATTACCACAGCCGTTTCAGCTGAGGGAAATCCTGAAAATATGACCTGTTGGTGCGCCTTGAGGACTGGAATTGAGAAACACTGCCGTAGGCCACAAGTTGAGCACCCCTGGTCTAGGAATTTGCTGGTTGGTCTATTAAAGTTGTGGTCCCAGTTTTTTCTTGGACAATACATTTTAATTTACTGTTGTTTTGTGACCCATCATGGTGCTTCTATAATAGCAGTCTTTCAAATGGAAAACATTTCTAAAGACCCCTAAAAAAAATCGAACTGTCAAGCACTGTAGGAGAGAGTTACCGCTCACATGTGACTGGTGACTCATTCACAAGATCCAGAGCCGTGGGTGCAGGCAATGCATATGACAATGCAAAAAATACTTGCTGTTTTTTTGCTGTGGCATGTTGTTTGTGCTTTTGTTTTAAATAAAAGAACCTTTTTTGGAGTGCGGCTGTCCAAGCGTTTTCCTCAGATTTTTTGCATTGTCAAGCACTGTAGGAGATGGCGACTCTCCTGTTTTATTACACAAAGAAAAAATTTCCATCCAAACTGAAAACCCCTTTAAATGTCCTCCAGAATCTCCCATTAGAACTCTGAGTGCACTGTTCTAGTTGTAAAGTTAAATTATGCATAGAATGTATAAAGCGGGTTCCCGCCCGCTTAATGATTGGCAGCTTGTAAGTCCATCTTAAATCAGCCTGTAAAACTTTTATTTAAACAGCCATAAAGTTTCAGGTTGTTGGCCTTGAATAAAAAGACAATAAATTGTGCCCTCAGCATTTCCTGTTTCGATCTTGGCTACACTTTGAAGTAGTGGAAAAGCCTGATTCCAGCGCCAGCTTTTACCGTCATGTTGATTAATATCAGGATGTCTTTCTGCAAATAGAAACAAGCAGCTTGATTGGCAACGCTGCTAGAATGAATATTACTCTGTTCTTGGATTTTGAGTTTTTTCAGCTTTAACATTTTGTAACGTGCATTCATTTTTATTCAGTCTGTCACTGATCCTGTCATACTTTGGGATGCCTAAATAATCAGTAAAAAATGTGCTTAACAATACAGAGCTGCATGTCTAAATACATAGGTGGTCCATATACATAGCTCCCAACTGTCCCTGTTTTTGAGGGACTGTCCCTGTTTTTGAGGGGCTGTCCCTGATTTTGAGGGACTGTCCCTGATTTCGAGGAACTGTCCCTGATTTGGAACAAAGTCCCTCTGTCCCTCTTTCCTCCTCATTTGTCCCTCATTTTGGTCTGATCTATATAGTTGTATATAAAATGCACTTTTTATCTTTCAAACCTTTCATCCAATTTCTAAATTGCTGCATTTGTACATTGTACAAGCCAATATAAAGGAATAGTAGTGATTAAAAAAACGCCCATTGTGGATTTAATTAAACTTTTTTTTTGGTTAATTCTCCCTTAAGGGGGTGTGTACATACGTTTGTTAGTAGGTGTCCTTCATTCCCATTTCAAAATGTTGGGAGGTATGCATATAGTGAACTTGGTGTAGAGTTATTCACATCCAGGTCATTACAGAGGACAAGTGGGAAATCCTTAGATCTGGCGCAAAAGAGATTTAACCTTCACATACAAAAAGGCCTCTTGGCTATAGATGGATCAAAATTTGTCTGGCCTTGTTACAAAGAAGTTGATCTAGTGATTGACTTCTCTTGAAATGGCTTGTCGGAGTACAGAATTTTCTTTCAATCAGTGCTGCAGCCAATCAGCTGCAGCACTGATCAGTGTATTCTGACAGTGGAGGAGTCCTGCTGTCTGAATACAATAACACAGCAGGGAGGATTCCGCCATTCACCTCACTTGTGTGGATGGGGGAATTCATTCATTTTTTTTTGATCAGCCGATGCATGTATTTTCAATCCACGTATGGCCAGCTTAAAAGCTATGAAAATGGAAAGTAGGCTCCTTCAAGAACTAGTTCTAGCCAGCTAAGTAGATCACCTTAAAAAAACAGCTGGATACACTCCTAACTGCACAAAATTAGTCATCTTTTTCTTTCAACCTGACTAACTGTGTTACTATGTGAAGAAACCAAAGTGACCTACCTATGCTTAAAGCGGAGTTCAGCCCAAAAGTTGAACTTTCGCTTTAAAGGGGATGTAAACCCACTCTCATCCTTTCTGAACTACTGCCATAGTGCTGATCTATAAGGATATAGATGCCTCCTGCATGTATCCTTATCTGTCAAATGTCTCCCCTCTGTCTGTTATAAGAACTGAAAAACTGCAGATTCTGTGGGTGGATCTGTTGTCTGGAGCTCGGTGGGTGGAGTCGTGATGTCATGTAGACTCCCCGCCCACCTCTACACTCCCCTTGTCAACATGCATTTTCTCCTGTGTATTCCTTCTGCTATGATCACTAACATCCAGTCAAAATCCAGAAAAGTAACCACATGACTTCAGAAAAGGAGTGGGGGTGGGAATGAAAAAATAATGCCTGTCTAAAGCTAGTGCACAAGATATGTAAATAACCTGTCACTCAAAGCAAGGGGGCGGAACGGACAAAGGTAACTCTGTTTGTCCGTTTTATCTCACTGAACAATAAAAGAGGATTGCTCAGAGCTGGATTACCTCTTTGTGGCAAGACCTGGCACAAATGATAGGAAATCTTATACACTACATTGTGACAGCGAAAAAAGAAATAAAAAAAATTCGGGTTTACATCCACTTTAAGGACTCCTGACCCACTGACATGCCACATTTGGCATGTCATTTTTTTTGGGGGGGGGGAGCAGGGAACCTAGTTTTGACAGGTACCGAGCTCCCACTTCCGCTCATGGCGACGTGGCGCAGAGAGGAAGTTCTCCTCTCCCCCCTCCCTCTCTGCAATCCTCTGGGACATGTCACAGGTCCCAGAAGATTGCCCGGCCATTCAGAACGTGCAGTGCGACTTGCGCATGCGCAGTGCGCACCTGGCTGTGAAGCCACAAGCTGTCACAGCCGGGTGCCCACACTTGCAATGCCGGCACCACGGTTAGGAGAAGGAGAGAACCGAGGCTTCGGGTGGCCGCATCGCTGGACCCTGGGACAGGTGAGTGTCTGTTTATTAAAAGTCAGCAGCTACACTTTTTGTAGCTGCTGACTCTTAATAAACACAGAAATGGTTGGAACTCCGCTTTAAGTCATATATTCCACCTAGTTTACTTTCTATCTGTTCGCTGAACAGCGAACAATTTGGGGTGTTCGCAGCAAATTCGAAAAGTCTATGGGAGAAATCTAAAGTGCTAATTATAAAGGCTTATATGCAAGTTATTGTCATAAAAAGTGTTTGAGGACCCGGGTCCTGCCCCAGGGGACATGTATCAATGCAAAAAAAAGTTTTAAAAACTGCCGTTTTTTGGGGAGCAGTGATTTTAATAATGCTTAAAGTGAAACAATAAAAGTGAAATATTCCTTTAAATTTCGTACCTGGGGGGTGTGTATGATATGCATGTAAAGTGGCGCATGTTTCCCATGCTTAGAACTGTCCCTGCACAAAATGTCATTTCTGAAGGAAAGAAAGTCATTTAAAACTCACTCACGGCTATAATAAATTGTCGGCTCCCGGCAATACATAGAAAAGTCATTGATAAAAAAAAACAAAAACATCGGGGTCCCCCTAAATTCAATTACCAGGCCCTTCAGGTCTGGTATAGATATTAAGGGGAACCCAGCCGCAAATTAAAAAAAAAATGTGTGCGGTTCCTCCCAAATATACATACTAGACCCTTCAGGTCTGGCATGGATTTTAAGGGGAACTCCACCCCAAATAAAAAAAAAATGGCGTGGAGTCCCCCCAAAAATCCATACCAGACCCTTATCCGAGCACGCAACCTGGCAGGCGCAAGGAAAAGAGGGGGGGACGAGAGAGCGCCCCCCCCTCCTGAACCGTACCAGGCCACATGCCCTCAACATGGGGAGGATGTTCCCATGTTGATGGGGACCAGGGCCTCATCCCCTCAACCCTTGCCCGGTGTTTGTGGGGGTCTGGAAGACCCCTTTAACAAAGGGGACCCCCAGATCCGCCCCCCCTATGTGAATTGGTAAGGGGTACATTGTACCCCTACCATTTCACGAAGAAAGTGTAAAAAAATGTCAAAACAAACACCTTGGAAAAGTCCTTTATTAAAAAAAAACAAAAAAACATTCCAGCAATGAAATCCAGTGTCCCGCGGCAATCCGATGTCCAGCGCTGTCCGTCATTGGCTGAGCCTTACACCTAAGCCATTGGCTGAGCGGACCTGATGGGGAACTTTAGAAGGGGCGGGTCTATTCATATATTACACAGTGAAGGAAGTTCCCCATCAGGTCTGCCCCCTCGTATGTCAGACCCCGCCTACGTCATTGGCCTGAGCGGACCTGATGGGGAACTTCCTTCACTATGTAATACATGAATAGACCCGCCCCTTCTCACGTTCCGCATCTGGTCCGCTTAGCCTTACATCTAGTCATTGGCTGAGCGGACCTGATGGGGAACTTTAGAAGGGGCGGGTCTATACATTTAATAGACTGCGGAGGAAGTTCCCCATCAGGTCCGCTCAGGCTCAGTCAATGACGGACAGCGCTGGACATCGGATCGTTGCGGGACACTGGATTTCATCGCTGGAATGTTTTTTTTTTTAATAAAGGACTTTTCCAAGGTGTTTGTGTGTTTTTTATTTTTATTTTTTTACACTTTCTTCGTGAAATGGTAGGGGTACAATGTACCCCTTACCAATTCACATAGGGAGGGGGTGGGATCTGGGGGTCCCCTTTGTTAAAGGGGTCTTCCAGATTCCGATAAGCCCCCTGCCCGCAGACCCCCACAACCACCGGGCAAGGGTTGTGGGGATGAGGCCCTTGTCCCCATCAACATGAGGACATCCTCCCCATGTTGAGGGCATGTGGCCTGGTATGGTTCAGGAGGCCGGGGGGGCGCTCTCTCGTCCCCCCCTCTTTTCCTCCGGCCTGCCAGGTTGCGTGCTCGGATAAGGGTCTGGTATGCATTTTTGGGGGGACTCCACGCCATTTTTTTTTAAATTTGGGGTGGAGTTCCCCTTAAAATCCATGCCAGATCTGAAGGGCCTGGTATGGATATTTGGGGGAACCGCACGCATTTTTTTTTTGAATTTGCAGCAGGGTTCCCCTTAATATCCATACCAGACCTGAAGGGCCTGATAATTGAATTTGGGGGGACCCCCACGCTTTTTTTATTTTTTTTATCAATGACTTTTCTATGTATTGCCGGGAGCCGACAATTCATTAATAGCCGCGAGTGAGTTTTAAATGACTTTTTTTCCTTCAGAAATGACACTTTGTGCAGGTACAGTTCTAAGCACGGGAAACATGCGCGACTTTACATGCATATCATACACACCCCCCAGGTACGAAATTTAAAGGAAAATTTCACTTTTATTTTTTCATTTTAAGCATTATTAAAATCACTGCTCCCGTAACAACGTCAATTTTTTAAACTTTTTTTTTGCATTGATACATGTCCCCTGGGGCAGGACCCGGGTCCCCAAACACTTTTTAGGACAATAACTTGCATATTAGCCTTTATAATTAGCACTTTAGATTTCGAACGTTCGAGTCCATTCTATTTAATAGGGTTCTAAAGTTCACGCGAACATTCTGTCTGTTCGCAGGTTCTGGTGCGAACCGACCAGGGGGTGTTCGGCTCATCCCTGCCGGGGGCAGACTTGGTTCGGGGACAGTGTTCTCAACCCGGGGACTGTCCCTGGAAACTGGGGATGTCTGGTCACCCTAGCATAGAGAAACCTGCAACTGAAAGGCTTAGTAAGGAAGAACACCTAACATACAAATATATAAGATTTATCCCTTGAGTAAATTTTTCTGAAAATTTGCAGGTTTGACTGCAGTGTATTGCAAGACAAATACAAAACGATTTACCACCTTGCAGAGCTTGTAATCGAAATAATTTCCTGATCTCTAGTATTATACCTCGATGTCCATATTGCAAGGCTACTTTTGCCATCGCATGGGAGGAAGCAGCCCCTAATGCCTTGTACACACAATAGGAATTTCCAATGGAAAAAGTCCAACAGACTTTTTCCATCGGAAATTCCTACCGTGTGTGTGCCCCATCGGAGAAATTCAGATGAATTCCATCGGAGTTTAAATATAGAACATGTTCTATTTTTCTCCGATGGAATTCCGTTGTGAGTTTGGCCAGACAAAGGTCCGATCGTGTGTACGGGGCATAAGTCATTCGGAGCTATGAGCCAGTATGAAATGGAATTTAATGTGTTGTGCTATATTTTGCAGTGTTTGCTGTTGTGTAGTCTGGAGCCAAAGCTGCAAGTCTGAACGCTGAACTGCTATTAAACATATTTTAAATTATTGAGCAAGTGATAAAAATGGTATAGAGCATTATATGACTTAATTCCCGTAGTTTATTTAAATGTCTATGCGTGGAATGGGTAATGTCTGGCAGTATATTTTAACTAAATATGCTGTGAGGTTAGCTGACTTTTCTAGAAATGTTCTCCTGGATTGGATGCGCAAACAGCCAGCTGAATTTAAAGGGGACCTGTGTAGTGCACAATTAAAGGGGAACCTAGTCTTGGTTACCTATATTCTACTTATTTTCCTCTCAATTCCTTGCAGTAAGTCTACTAATGTATAAAAAGTTGTGCTGGCATGTTGTGCTGGTTGTAAAGTCAGAAGTTTTTTTATCTTAATGCATTCTATGCATTAGGTAAAAAAGCCTTCTGTGTGCAGCAGCCCCCCTCAGCCTACCTAATACTTACCTGAGCCCCATGCCTGTTGTACAGCGATGTCCA
Source organism: Rana muscosa (assembly GCA_029206835.1). Classification (NCBI taxonomy): domain Eukaryota; kingdom Metazoa; phylum Chordata; class Amphibia; order Anura; family Ranidae; genus Rana; species Rana muscosa. The sequence goes on from CM055118.1 coordinate 113,372,768, forward strand.
TGAGTGTCTCGGCCGCCTGGGACTCTCCCTCCTGATTGGCTGAGACACAGCAGTGACACCATTGGCTCCTGCTGCTGTCAATCAGAGTCAAGTGGCCAATCAGAAGAGAGAGGGGGCAGGGCCGAACCGCAGCACTGTTTCTGAATGGACACACGGATCTGCAGCTCAGCTTGGGTGCCCCCATAGCAAGCTGCTTGTTGTGGGGGCACTCAACAGAAGGGAGGGGCCAGGAGCACAGAAGAGGGACCCAAGAAGAGAAGAATCTGGGCTTCCCTGTGCAAATCCACTGCAACAGAGCAGGTAAGTATAACATGTTTTGTTTTTTTTTAGAGAGAAAAAAAATAGTTTTTACAATCACTTTAAGCTGGATTTACTGCTAGCTAAATCCATAAATACTGTCATTCTTGATTTCTGGACGGCCCTAACCTGGGGTGTGTTAGAACACCTTAGCGTGTTCACTGTTGCAAGCACTGCCCCCCTTTAAACCTAATGCAGTCACCGCAGCACACATTAGAACATGAGAAGAAAGTTCCACTGCACAGCGTCATGAGACAAGAAGCTACCCAGCCTTTAGGCAGGCCATACACGGTGCAAATTTCTTCCTGTGTTTGCAGGAAGGAAATTTGCACGATTCCCCAATCAACACAGTGCTGACACGGTCGGATATTCCGACCATGTGTGTGTGCCCCATGTGAATATTTTCCATCGGAATTTAGAAAGAGAACATGTTCTTGTTTTCTCAGACGAAAAAAATTCTGGATATTTCATCGGATATTCCGACCGTGTGTGTGTGTGTGTGCTCCATCGGACTATTTTCCTGTCGGAATTTAGAAAGAGAACATGTTCTCTTTTTCTCCGACGAAAAAAATTCCGATCGGAAATTCCGATAGTCTGTATGGAACTCCGACGGAGAAAAAAACATGCATGCTCAGAATCAAGTCGACGCATGCTCGGAAGCATTGAACTTCATTTTTCTCGGCTTGTCGTAGTGTTTTACGTCACTGCGTTCTTGACGGTCAGAGCTTGAACGTAATTCCGTTGGAAAAATCCGTCTGAGTTTATCCCGACAGAAATTCCGATCTGGCAGACTTGTTGTACCCAAGTTGATCAATCGATCAACTTGGTAGAGTCAGCCTGCCCATTAACTGATCAAATCTCGGCCGGTTTCTGCTGAACCGAGCAAGATTTGAACTGTGTATGGCCGGCCATAGTCTTTCTAGTGTAGGGATATGATACCCCCAAACCACCTTTTTTCCTGGAATTTAGTTGATTTTGATTTTTGATTTTGTTGATTTCACCAGGGACATATGAGAAAACACAACACAGAGCTTACTTAAGTGGAACAGCTGTGAGCGCACACAACATACAGAGAAAAGAGCAAGCACAACACAAACTAAAGTAACTACTACTTGCAGTTTGGTAGGCAAAAATGTTAAGATAATTATGGTTTCATGCTTGATATAGTTGGAAGATATAAGGAATACAATTGGCCTATGCCATGTTAAGGGATAGTGCCAGTAAACCAAGAAAAATGTTGAGAAGTTGTAGGTTTTAAATGTATATGAATGTTGATGGCAAGTCAACATGGTTTTTGTGTCTAAGTCTTCATTATGGTTTGGGGTTGCTTTTCAGAGGTTGGGCTTGGCCCCTTAGTTCCAGTGAAGGGAACTCTTAAGGCGTCAGCATATAAAGACATTTTGGACAATTTAATGCTCCCAACTTTGTGGGAACCGTTTGGGGATGGCCCCTTCCTGTTCTAACATGACTGCGCAGCAGTGCACGAAATAAAGTCCATAAAGTCATGGATAAGTGAGTTTGGGGTGGAGGAACTTGACTGGCACCTTTGGGATGAATTAGAGCGGAGACTGTGAGCCAGGCCTTCTCGTCCACATCAGTGCCTGACCTCACAAATGCACTTCTGGAAAAATGGTCAAACATTCCCATAGACACACTCCTAAACCTTGTGGACAGCCTTCCCAGAAGAGTTGAAGCTGCAAAGGGTGGACCAACACAATATTGAACCCTACGGACTAAGACTGGGATGTCATTAAAGTTCATGTACATGTAAAGGCAGGCGTCCCAATACTTTTCACAATAGAGTGTATGTGCCATAAACAAAATCCAAAGACTGTCATGCACCCACAGTACAATCCCACTTCTTTTAGTAGATATGATTGATGTAGGCATACACTGGAGCACCCTAACATTTTAATGACTAAGCCCCGTGGGTGGGACGAAATGCGTCGGACGGTGTGATCTAGATGGAGGCAGGCTGAGGTAGCTACTACTTGTGCGAGGGACAGGCTTGCATGATATGCGGCAATCAGTTTTGTGCCTAACATTTTAAAGGTTATATGAAATTATAGTGGTTAAGTTTACACATATTTTTCTACATAATTCATAATTGCAGTACATATTTAAGTAAAAGCACACCATTTAAAATCATCTGTTTATACAACAGGACCACTTTACGAGTATGTGTGTTTGTGTGTGTGTGTGTGTGTATATATATATATATATATATATATATATATATATACTGCCCGGAAAGGGCATATATATATATATATATATATATATATATATATATATATATATAAATATATATATATATATATAAATCCGCGTCAGTGAATACATGAGCATTGCCAAATCACTTTTCCAGGTTAAGAACACTTACTTACAGCTAATTGATGCAGATGCTTTTTTAAGTAACGTATTACTGTAATTACCTTTGTTTAAAACTTTCTCACCCTATTGAAATCTTCATTTAGCGGCCTTTTTAGTTTTATTTAATGTTTCAGTTGTTCTCTGCCGCTTTGTGTCATCCTGCCGTAATGTGAAAGTTATCTGGTAATTATTGTTCATTCCCATTAATCTTTGTAAATAAATTATTCTGCCAGTGTTTTCTGAAGAGTACATAAAAGACGAGAGCTCCGGAGGGAAGATTGTCCCCACAATACACAACCAACTGCTGCACTCCACGACAATGTCACTGGAAAGATTAGAAACACATCCAATAAATACTCTGTGTGTTGCTTCCCTGCAAACACTGACTCCGTAAAAGGTTATTCGAATATTTTAAATTGGTTTTCTATTGTCATAGCATAACATAAAGGGCTAGAATTTAAAGCTAAACTCCAGATACACGGCTAGTTATACAGTTGAACTACATCTATGGGAGCTATTTTACCCGCCAAAGGATTTGTATTTCTGGCCATCCAGTCCTGAGGTTTACACAGCTGTGCCACACAGCACAGTATTTTCTAACACAACAAAAGACCTAGTGGGCTCATCTATTTGTCGGTCTCTCTGCTTGAAGCTGCAGATTTGCCCAGTGCCACCCAGCAAGCAATGGGTACAGCAACATGTGCTTGATTCTGTTATATTTCATGGTGGACCACCACCGATCAATTTGGAAAAAACTTTGATAGAGACACTTACAAATAATAAGGGGTTATAGACAGTCCAGGAAATATATGGCAAGGTTGGAAGAATATTTTCTTCCCCCAGTTTAATGTGTTAAGCACCTTCAAGTATTTCTAACATTATGGAAGCTTTTGCCAGTTGGCCATCCAGTGCTTTAAAGCAGAACTAAAGTTCCCCTTTTGTTTTTATATTGCATGTCTCTTCTGCAATATAATACAAGTACCTGCCTGTTTGGGGTGTCCCCTGGCATTTAAACTGAGCTGCGCATGCACAGCTCAGGTTACAAAAGCCAGACTGATTCCTATGTGCTGGAATGATAGCCTCCTGCGCATGCACCAGCCAATGATGTTGCTCAAAAAACAGCAAAACAGGAGAATATGCTGGCGCCGGTGAGTGATAGGACTGTTGGAGAAAAAGTAAGTATAAACTGCCTTTAGTTCTGCTTTAAAGTGTATGTCAGGACAGCTTACAGCGCTCAGCCTACAGTGGCCAGCCTAATTCCTGTGTGTCGGAATAGATGGCCTCCTGCGCATGCGCAGGAGCAATGTCAGCCCACGCCAGCCAGTGAAGTTGGTCGAAAACCAGAAAACAGGAGATGATGTTGGCGCCAGTGAGTGATGAGACTGTTGAAGGAAAGGTAAGTATAAACTGCTTTTAGTTCGGTTTCAAAGTGTATGTCAGGACAAAAAAGGCAAATGAGCAGTACAATTTTCCCACAAGTATAGAAAAATACCTGTTGATCTGCCAAAAATGCACGCACTATTTCCTGGGGAGGCAACACACAGGATTTTGTGAATCGAATCCACAGCTAAAAAGGGTCAGCTTCTTAGGCCTTATGTACACTGCTGCTGGTAAACGGACGTTTAGGAGCAGTTGGGCATTTTTTTCAGCTGCTCCTGAACTCTCCTCTATGTTATCTTATCAGTACATGTACACAGGGTCTTTTATAGTCATTTCTAGGCAGTTGAGTTTAGAGGCTTTTTTTGGCTCGCAAAAAAATGGGTTCAGAAGCTGAGTTTAGAGGCATTTCAAGCGCCACATGCGTCTAAACGCGGCTAAACACGCTAACTCACGTTTAGCTGCGTTTTGGTTATAGGCATTTTTAATTTTTGGCTATTTTGAAAAAAAATAATAATAATAATAATACATTTTTTTTTAAACGCTTCTAAACGCAAATGCGGCAAAACGCAGCTAAACGCTCCATGTAAATGTGGCAAAACGGACGGTTACTGTCTGTCAAGTTAAATCGTTCAGAAGAGGTTGTAAAATTGTCCTGTGTACATGAAGCCTGAAGCCCTGTACACACGATCGGTTTTACCAATGAAAACAGTCCGATGGACTTTTTTCATCGGACAAACCGATCGTGTATGGGCCCCATCGGTCTTCTTTCCATCGGTGTTAAAAAATAGAACATGTTTTAAATTTATCCAATGGAAAAAAAAAACGATAGCAAATTACTAGCGTCTGTGGGGAACTCCATCGGATAAAAAACCCACGCATGCTCAGAATCAAGTCGACGCATGCTCAGAAGCATAGAACTTCATTTTTCTTGGCTCGTCGGAGTGTTTTACGTCACGGCGTTTGGAACGATCGGTTTTTGGACTGATGGTGTGTAGGCAAGACTGATGGAAGTCAGCTTCATCGGATTTCCGATGGAAAAATCCATCGGTTTAAAATCCATAGGAAATCCGATTGTGTGTACAGGGTTTTAAACTACGTGATCGCTCCCCCTTCTCCTTTGCACAACATACATAGTCATTGCTTTATAGTCCAAGATAACTAATGGGAAGGCTAATTATACTCCTTGAGATAACACAGGAATTGTGCACAGGACACAGATCAGCTGTGAATTTCTGACACGATCAACGTGTTTTTTTGCACTTATCAAACAGATAAACAAAATGCTTTCTATGGTTTATTTAATAAGACAAAAGGGAGCAAAAAGGAGATGATTATTGTTGACATACGCTTTGATTAGAATACCACTGAAGCTATGCCAAATTTGTAGAAATTTCTGATGAATTGTGACTAATTCGTGTCTTAGCTGTACTAGCGTTCTATTACGCCAAAGCCCAGCGTGTATAGAGATAGAACGAGCCCATTGACCTTGATATTCTACAACGTGATGTTGCTTTTTTGTCACTATGACCTTGTGTTTAGACACCTTTTTAAAAGCACAATATTGCACAGCAGCTAAACATAGGAATTTCCGAGGATGAAGAAATGGGGTTTTTCTAAACATGTCTTATTGTCACAATAGCTAAAGGGTTTAGTATAAGATCTCTGACCTCTCAATCCGGTATTTATACGCTTTGATAATGGAGGTCTTTTCAACACAATCCATTACGCCCTTCCAGTCCCTTAAGGACCGCATGTAATGAAGGTTACAGAGTCAAGCTTTTGGGTAATCTTATGTGTTCTTTTAACTCAGTAATCTGTATTCTACTCTGTTTGTGTATGTGGGGGGGGGGGATCATTTTTATTTTTTCAGCATTTAATTTTTATCCCATTGTATTGCATTTTTTGGATCTGGATTTTCACATCTGCTTCAGGGACAAGTATAATTTTGTGAACAGGCTGCCCCCATCAGTTTGCATCTACATCAAAATAAAAAAGTAATGTGCATAATTACTTGAACAATGGCACAGAATGCATTTTAGGTTTCTGTAATAAGGTGTGTAAAAGGCAATCTCTGATTGGTCAGTATGGGTTCTAATATTTTGTTCACAATGAATGAGCCAAAAAGGATTTGTTGACCTATATTATGTCTTCTTAGTTAAAGGAGAAGTAGGGCCAAAGCTTTTTTGGCCCTATTTCTCCTACGGATCACAGGGGTACAGTTCGTTCTGGAAAAATGTGTATATCCAGGGCGCTCCAAGCATTTGAATCCTGACAGATAAAGTCTGTGTTGGAGAGGGTAGCAAATCTTCACACACTTTAGGCAGCACTCAGGGAGACAAGCAATCTCTAATGGAAACAGAAAAACAGACAAGGCGCCTCTAAGTGCAGAAGTATAAAACTTTTAATATCTCCTAAAAGGGTTAAAAACACTTACAAGATAGTGGATGAAACAGGCATGTAGCAGGTAAGTGCATCCAGGAGATGTTCCGGTGGCAGGGCAGTCCCAGTCTTTGATGGTAAAGCTTCCAGGGAAGTCCACAAGATAACAGCTAATTGTGCTGTGAATGTTCAGAGGACACAGTAACGCTGAAGCCTGGGGATGACATCAGAGGAAGCGAGACAGAAACCAGCATGGAACACAAACAGGAAGTGGACAGGAAGTGTGTCATAGAGGCGGGACGCGTTTCGGAACAGCTCATTGGACTGGCTGAAGAAGGAACCAATGAGCTGTTCCGAAATGCATCCCGCCCCTATGACACACTTCCTGTCCACTTCCTGTTTGTGTTCCATGCTGGTTTCTGTCTCGCTTCCTCTGACATCATCCCCAGGCTCCAGCGTTACTGTGTCCTCTAAACATTCACAGCACAATTAGCTGTTATCTTGTGGACTTCCCTGGAAGCTTTACCATCACGAACTGGGACTGCCCTGCCACTGGAACATCTCCTGGAAGCACTTACCTGCTACATGCCTGTTTCATCCACTATCTTGTAAGTGTTTTTAACCCTTTTAGGGGATAATAAAAGTTTTATACTTCTGCACTTAGAGGTGCCTTGTTTGTTTTTCTGTGTACAGTTTGTTCTGCACTCCTGCAATCCATTTTCAGCTGACAGCGGGCTAAAGCCAGTTGTGAAAAAAACAACAAAAGAAAAATCCCAGCTCGCTTACCAGCCAGCCTGCAACAAACCAAATTGTCCTGTCTAACAGTTCACATTAAAGAAAGGGGTTTAGTTAGCACACATTTGCAAATATATGTGTAAGCTGCAGGGCCACGTCACGGCACCCTAGTGTACTGCAGTCCTATCTCTAAATTTTTTTAAAGGTCTCCACAGTTGGAGCAGATACAGTATATAATAATGGATAGATTAAGAGTAGGTATGTCTGGAGGGAGCCCACCCCTCCATAAAGGTATAGGGACGCACTGGACACCCAGCAATAGCCCAATGGCAGCGAAGGTATCCAGTGAGTCCCCTCACCAATTAAGTTGACATGAATGTCCCTTAAGCCACACATCAATATAGACCCGCTTTAGTGTGGTATGTGGCAACCTCACCCTGGGCTCCAACAAAGCCACACCCAGGCTGGTTGGAGTCCAGGCTGAGGTTGCCACATACCACACTACATCGGGTCTGTCTTGATGTGCAGCTTATAGGGCATTCATCTCACCTTACACTGACGTCTGGAGCTGGGACGAGCTCTTTCCCCAGCCGGCACTCATAGCAGTGGACATGGGATTAGCACTCCTTCAAAGCCTGAGCGGTTCACACTATTTTCTATTTGGTTCACCTCCACCAATTAACCAACAATACAAACAAATGGCAACCCCCCCCCCCCCCCCCACACACACACACACCTATAACTAGCCTTTGCAGCAAGGAGCACAAAGAAGGGCAACACATGACAAAAAACAACAAAGAAAAATTCCCATCTAACTAACCAGCCAGCCTGCAGCAAACCGAATTGTCCTAGCTAACAGTTCAGGTTAAAACCAGGAGTTTAGTTAGCACACATTTGTAAATATATGTGTAAGCTGCCTGCTGTTGGCTTACATAACTCAGCCAGTCCAGGCTCTGGATTGATCCCAACTATTCTGTTGGGATCCACACAAATTCCTGGACCAGCAGCTGGCTCAGCCTCTCAGCTGTACCTCTGAGACCCTGAGCCAACCGCTCCTGCCCAGTGCCCCAGTGAAGGGGCAGAGCAGAGAGCCGGTGACTGACAGTCATGGCTGTCTGCTCAGAGCAGAGGGGGGAGAACTGAGTGATCAGTGGTGTTTGATAACTTAGTTCTCAGTACAGGGACGGCGAGAGACAGATTTTTTTTTAAATCAAGAATAAGTCAAGTGGACTCAAGTTCGGGGTGTCCAGCCAGGGACCCCAGAGGTTCTCATATTTGCAGGGACAACCTCTGTGTTGGTATCTATATTTCTCCAATCTAAGAGGGTCCCCCATAAAGTGCAACCATTCCTTTTGGGTAGGAGGGTCGGGGGACTTCAAGAGCCTTAGGAGGACCCTCCATGCTTGAAAAAAAAACAAACCCTAGCTACTGCTTCCCTAGTGTGGGCAGACAATTGGAGATCATTCAGGATTTTCAGTATTTAGTGAGACCTAAGTGAGTACCTATTTCCTCCTAGTAAGGGGAGTGTGCAGTTTGGTGCATCTCCATAGGAGATCAGTTAACATTTTCAGAAGCAAGGAAAGTGTTTTATTAATATAAATGTATAAAAATACATTTAATTTAAAAGTATATGTATGTTTACATACAAAATAACTAAGGTATGCTTAAGTTGCCGTCTACTGGGAATTATCATATATTAATACACAAAAAAATGTAATGGAATTTTTATAGGTACATTAAATAGTTTGACACAAATTCATATAAACTCATATAAAATGTATGAACTTTATCTTCATAAATACAGTGGGTATAGAAAAGAATCACCTGAAATAAAGACAGGCACAGGAATGATATAACACCAACATGTCAGAAAAAAATAAAAACATTTTAAAAACAGAATCACTGAGTTGGAAAAAGGATCACCTCCTTGTGTCAGTATTTTGTTGAACCACCTTTTGCTTTACCTACAGCAATATTTGCCCGCTATTTGCAGAACTGCTCAATTTCAGTTAAATTTGATGGTGACCGATTGTGGATTGCAGTCTTCAATTCATTCCACAGATTTTCAATGGGGTTTAAGTCTGGGCTCTGATCAGGCTGAAGATGCAAGGACATTCACATTTTTCTCCTTCAACCACAGTGTGGTCATTTTTGCTGTGTGCTGTGGGTCATTAACGCTATAGCGTTACACTGGAGACGGTGTGTCAGCTGTATAGATGACCAACCAATCTAGAAATGTTACACAGACTTATACAAACTCTGTAACTTTAATATTAGTGGTATTAAACCCAAAATCAAATATTTATTATATTGCAGCTTACCAATTCTTAGATGTGATGGCTGTACTAGTTTTCTTTTTAGGCTTTCTTTCTTCTATTTACATTTGGTGATTCAGCCAATACATCTGTTTATCAAATAAAGAAGCTCTCCTCCAGATGTATCGGCATACAGGGCTGGGACTAACCATTCAACACTGGCAGGGGTGCTTACAATAATCTGCTTTTATTTACTTATTTATGTAAAACCTTTATCCCAAAAGGAAACTGATTATAAAGTGTTAGCTGGAGTTTGTCTTCAGTTTGTTAGTGTCCCTAAATCTGCTAGTAAATCTAACACTCCCCTCCCCCCAGACCTGACAATACTGCTGTCCACAGGTGCCAAATGTGCTTCTTCATCCAGAGTGGAGGCATTTTAATACGAAAGGCATGTTACTGGCCAGATCACCAGGGGAGAACAGAGGGAAAAAAACAAAAAAGAAAACCAATGCAGCCATCACATCTAATGACTGGTAAGCTGCAATACATTATATTTTTAATTTTGGGTTTAACCACTTCCCTACCGCACATAGTCATATGACGGCGGCAGGAACCCTTTGTCCCTCCGGGCCGCCGTCATATGACGTCTTTTACTTTCCGAGCCTCTAGGGGGCACGCGCCCGCCGCGTCACTCGGGACCCGATGCACGTGCCTGGCGGCCGCGATGTCCGCCGGGCATCCGCGATTGCCCGTGAACACAGCAGGAACGTGGATCTGTGTATGTAAACACACAGATCCATGTCCTGTCAGGGGAGAGGAGACCGATGGTGTGTTCCTTGTACAGAGGAACACCGATCGGTCTCCTCCCCTTGTGAGTCCCCGCCCCCCCACAGTTAGGATCCCTCCCTAGGATACACACTTAACCCCTTCCTTGCCCCCTAGTATTAACCCCTTCCCTGACAGTCACATTTACACAGTAATCGGTGCATTTTTATCGCTCTGATCGCTGTATATATGTGAATGGTCCCAAAATAGTGTCAAAAGTGTCCGATGTGTCCGCCGCAGTATCGCAATCACGATAAAAATCGCAGATCGCCGCCATTACTAGTGAAAAAAAAATAACAATAAAAATGCCATAAATGTATCCCCTATTTTGTAGACGCTATAGCTTTTGCGCAAACCAATCAATATACACTTATTGCGTTTTTTTTTTTTTTTTTTCAATGGGATATTTATTATAGCAAAAAGTAAAAAATATTGTGTTTTTTTTCAAAACTGACGCTCTTTTTTTGTTTATAGCGCAAAAAACAAAAACAGCGGAGGTGATCAAATACCACCAAAAGAAAGCTCTATTTGTGGGGAAAAAATTATCTAAATGTCATATGGGTACAGTGTTGCATGACCGCAGAATTGTCATTCAAAATGTGACAGCGCTGAAAGCTGAAAATTGGTCTGGGCAGGAAGGGGGTGAAAATGCCCCGTTATTGAAATGGTTAATTACTTTAATGTGTGCATTTATGTCATACAGCAAAGGTTGTCCCATCCTAACCATTGTTATTTTCCAGTCCACACCCACCTATGTTTTTTTTACTGTCTCATCTGTGATCGCACAATCATATTCTAGCCAAGAGTCTTTTTCGAAGGGAAACCAAAACACAGGTAGTGCGTATGAACTCCATGAAAATATTGTCCTTGGTGGGATTTAATACACAGGATCCCCTCATAAAGCAAGAATACGAACCACTCAAGGGCTATGCAACACTGTACATAGTATGGAAGTACAGGAATAAATACATTTAAAATATACCCATGCATTTAAAACAATAGGAAAAAAGCCTTCAGCCATCTTACTGACCTTCCATCTTGTACGAGTCATGATCCTGCTTGGATTGTATGTATGTTTTTGTTTTTGTAGCCTGATTCACAGAAGGTCGCAGTACCACAGTGAAGAGTAGACTGGTGACATCAGGGTTTATCACATTTGGATTGATGTTGAAATGCTGATGGCATCTCTGTAGCATAATCAGCTTTACATGTAGACTAATGCCGCGTACACACGGTCGGAAATTCCGACAAGAAATGTCCGATGTGAGCTTTTGGTTGGAAATTACGACTGTATGTGGGCTCCATCTGACTTTTCCTGTCGGAATTTCCGCCAACAAAAGATTGAGAGCAGGTTCTCTATTTTTCCGACGGAAAAAGTTCCTATCGGAAATTCCGATCATCTGTATGCAATTCGGACGCGCAAATAACCACGCATGCTCAGAATTAAGCAGAAGAGCCAAACTGCCTATTGAACTTCATTGATCTCGGCTCGTCGTATGTCTTGTACGTCACAGCGTTCTTGACCTTCGGAATTTCCGACAAGATTTGTGTGACCGTGTGTATGCAACACAAGTTTGAGCCGAAATTCCGTCGGAAAAAAATCCACGGTTCTTGACGGAATTTCCGATCGTGTGTACGCGGCATGATACTATTGAACTGTTGCTTTTTTAGATAGTACTTTTTTTAGGTAGGTGTTTTAAAAAGACACTTTTTTAAAAGCAAAGTGACAGCATCTCCCGATAACCCCTCAGCAAGTTAAACTCACCATTCTACAGTCCTTCACCGCCTACCTGCCATAGGGTTCCACCTGGGTAAGCTTAAATGTTCACCAGGGTGGAAGGCAACACTATTTTACCCCCCATGTGATAGTGTTCAAACCTGTGATTGACCACTAATGCCCAAGCATTGTCACATAGGGGAGGCATAATGCCCCAAGCAAGGGAGTTGGTGAAGGAGTGTTCATTGGCGAGTTTACCTTACTGGGGGGTGGGCTTTTGGAGACACTGAGGTTGTCTTACTAAAACGGGAGAGTGCAGAATCTGGTTCACCTCTGCATAAAAACCAATCCACTTCCAGTTTTTTTTTTGTCAAAGCTTAATTGAACAAGCTGAAGTTAGAAGCTGATTGGCTACCATGCACAGCTACACCAGATTATGCATTCTCCAGTTTTAGTTAATCAACCCCAATGTCTCTTTGCCGTGAGTGTCTTTGTTGTTACTGAGATGTGTGAGTGAGTTGGACCAGGTTGCCCAGACGTGGTGCTCCTTCTTATCATGGAATCCATGGAATGGATTGGTGCTCCTTCTTATCATGGAATCCATGGAATGGATTGGTGCTCCTTCTTATCATGGAATCCAAAAGTCAGTCAACTCACTGAAAACACTGCTCTACCTGTGGGCTGATACCTCAGCAGTTGTTAATAGAAAGACAGAATGATAGCACTTAGCAATTGAGATCTCCCTCTAGTGGTTAATCTGCAAATCTCCACATTTAATATACCGTATATACTCGAGTATAAGCCAAATTTTTCAGCACATTTTTTTGTGCTGAAAATGCCCCCCTCGGCTTATACTCGAGTCACCTTTTTGCGCCTGATCTCCTGGATATGGGGACCCGGTACCGGCCGGCCGTAGGTCCCCTGGACCGCAGACTTGGCACACATATAGCCCCACTTTTCCTCTACAAGTGTGCAAAGTTTCTTGTCTGGGGGACCTACGGCCGGGGATCACCCATTTTTCAAAGCCGGCCCCCCTTCCATAGACTCCCACATTAAACGGTAATTTCTCTGGTAACTTTGGGGACCCGTAGCACCCCTTCCATATACTCCCATGTTAAACGTAAGTCTAGTCATGGACACAGTGAGGCATGGGCACAGTGAGGCATGGGCACAGTGAGGCATGGACATGGACACAGTGAGGCATGGACACAGTGAGGCAAAGTGAGGCACAGTGAGGCATGCAGATGGACACCCTAGGCTTATACTCGAGTCAATACGTTTTCCCAGTTTTTTGTGGTAAAATTAGGTGCCTCGGCTTATATTCGGGTCGGCTTATACTCAAGTATATACGGTAATAGTATAAATATAGAAGACCCTTAAAAATATGAAAAAATGAAGTATATTCTACAATAATAACTAAAATACACAACTGTTTTTACTTTGAGAACATTCTGTATTTTTTAAAACCTTTTCTAGCCGATCTGTCCAAAAGAGCACTTGACATTTCATGAGAGAAGAAAAGATAACGTTTGAAAAAATATATTGAAAATGTAATTCTTTTTTGTCCCTGCACTTAATGATGATGTTTGTTTGAAAAAAACATGAACAAACGACTTGCCTGCATCTGGTTCCATATTACTTCATCCCCTTCAGATAAATTCAAAAGTAACAAACAAATATCTACAAAATAAATGACTAAAATAAGCCAACAATCTATTGCTTGTAAATGCTTTTAACAGCATCCTGGGGCTGATTCCCAATAATGCTCTGTCTTTCATTGGCTGACAGAAAGGGAGGAAGGAATACTGGAGGCCACAATAGCACAATGGCTCTTCTTCATAGACTGTACTTAATGTATACCATCTCTAAAACCGCGTACACACGATCGGTTTTACCAATGAAAACAGTCCGATGGACTTTTTTCATCGGACAAACCGATCGTGTATGTGCCCCATCGTTTTTTTTTCCATCGGTGTAAAAAAATAGAACATGTTTTAAATTTATGCGATGGATAAAAAAACAATAGCAAATTACTATCGTCTGTGGGGAACTCCATCGGATAAAAAAACCCACGCATGCTCAGAATCAAGTCGACGCATGCTCAGAAGCATTGAACTTCATTTTTCTCGGCTTGTCGGAGTGTTTTACATCACCGCGTTTGGAACGGTCGGTTTTTTGACTGATGGTGTGTAGGCAAGACTGATGGAAGTCAGCTTCATCGGATTTCCGATGGAAAAATCCATCGGATTAGAATCCATAGGAAATCTGATCGTGTGTACAGGGCTTTAGATTTTTATTTTAGGTCACAAAAATATTTTTGTATAATTTGCCATTGTACCTGGAGATGAATGGAACTCGACTCCCCAAGTAATTCAGTGGAGTAGATACAGTTTTTCACTCTCGAGCATCCCTTCCACTGGCCTAATATACAACTAGAAATAGTGGTCCTAAAGACCACTTATTGGTTCACTGGTTCCTAAAGTGTGCAGTGGGTCCACCAAGAGGGTGAGTTTAATACCCATTTTAATTCTCTTTCCAGGGTATTGAACGGGTGGATGACTCTCAAACAATGTGGTTTACTAAGGGCAAATAGACTAAAAAAAAAAAAAAAAAAAATGTAAAAAAGATTAGTTAAACCCACAAGTGCTTTTTTTTACTACTACTATTTACTACTTTTGAAATTTACAAACGCAGCAATTTAGAAATTGGATGAAAGGTTTAGCACTGGGAAACACTTTTTGAAAGATAAATAGAGCATTTTCTATACAACTATATAGATCAGACCAAAATAAGGGACAAATGAGGAGGAAATATGGGCAGAGGGACTTTGTCCCTAAATCAGGGACAGTTGGGAGCTATGCACACTGTAGCAGGCGCTCGGATGGTCTCGGACAGCTCCGGACCGGAACTGCACAAGCACCGTTCAGAACCGAGCGTCACAAACATATTTTTTACTGCTAAACTTTTCCTGCCACTGGCATTTCCTGGCAGGAGAAGGTTGGCTGCCAGTAAAAATACTGAAGGTTGGCAACACTGGTGCAACTGCAAAGTGCACAGTCTATTTGCTTTTAGTAAGTCAACACCAATGAGTAGTGGTGGGGGGTGGGGGACTTACAAAGTGCAGTGATGTCAGTATAATGTACAGCATAGCATACTGAGTGGAGTGTTATGAAGTATAATGTATAGCACAGCATATAGAGTGAAGTGGTGTGCAGTATAATGTGCAACACAGCGTACAGAATGGAGTGTTTGCAATACAATGTACAGCACAGTGTACAGAGTGAAGTGGTGTGCAGTTTAGTGTACACCATAGTGTACAGATTAAAGCGGAGCTCCACCCGCAATTTTTTTTTTTTTAAGTCAGCAGCTACTAACACTGTAGCTGCTGACTTTTAATCAGGACACTTACCTGTCCTACTCTCCCACGATGCCCCCCCCCCCCCCGATTCCGATCCCTCGATCGGTGCAGGTCCCGCGCCGCCATCCACACTAAGGGAAACAGGCAGTGAAGCCTTACGGCTTCACTGCCGTTTCCTACTGCGCATGCGCGAGTCTCACGCCGACTTGTGAATGGGCGGCTGCTCTCTGGAATACACACAGTTCCCAGAAAGCAGCACGCCCCATTCACTAGAAGAGGATGGGGAAGAAGACAGACGGAAGAGGCAGATTACGGACTTCCGCATAACAACAGGTATTTCAGGTGAGTATATAAAAAAAAAAAATTCTATATTTTTTTTCTATTTTCTGGGTGGAACTCCACTTTAAAGCAATTTGAAGTATATAATGTACAACACAGTGTTCAGAATGGAGGTGTGTGCAGCATAATGCACAGTAGTGTATACAGTGGAGCAGTATGGAATATATAACCATATATTCATATACTGTGTATATATATATATATATATATATATATATATATATATATATATATATATATATATATATATTATATCGGTTTTGACAGGAATCGACACTCCACATGACGACCACATCTCGCCAGCCATTGACAGTCCACATGGTGACTTGCTGCCCTCTGAAACAGAGGCTAATAAAACATCCAGCACTTTTAACGAACAAGCCACAGGTGGAGGAATTTGTATTAAAACCTGTTACATTCTTACAACGTGTATATATTTTTATCACTGAGTTTTAAAAGCTCTGCTACATAAACTGATTCCAAATTTATGTTTAGTGGCACTTAAACTCTCCTCCTCTGACATCGCTGACGACCCTCCCTCTCCGGCTCAGTAGCGGGAAATGGCCGCAGCCTGTTAGGGCCTCTGAAATTAAAGATTATTTGCATTTAATTAAGATCTGTGCACTGGGTAGGCGAATTAAGCGAAATCCCAGGCTGCTGTTAGCAGATATGCAGCCTAATTGGTCTCTCCACGGTAACCCAGAGACTGAGAGCTGAATGAGACAATTGGGTCCTCTCAGCAGTATGCTGGGTGAGATCACATTCCCCTCCATAGGAACCATAGCAATGCTGACTGCATCATTGATGTTGCTATTCAGTTGCCTTAATTTTACTTTTAGAAGAGAGAGGTTCGTCTGAAATTGGATAACTTTAAAGATCTGCGCAATGCGTTCAGGGAACTGCTGGGAAATATATACATATACTCAAATCTCCTGCTTTTCCTCTTTTCAATGCCCTTTCTTTATTAGGAGTCAGTACTATCCCTCTTGGCATCCATATGCTGCTTCATTTAGGGGCTTCTAGTGCCACCTTGTCTCAGACAAATGTTATTACATAGATGAACATTTCTTTAAAGTGAATCTGTACCGACAGCAAATGCTATAACATATCAGCTTGATGAAGATTGGTCACCAAAGGTGCCAGAACATGTCTTCTCGTTTGGCTGATTATTTCATAGCTTCCTTGGAACCTTCTAATGTTTATAGGCAATTACTGACTGTCTGAAAGCTGCTGCATAGACATGCCCCTGCCTCCCACTCGGTAATGCCAGGACATGTTGATAGGCCGTTTATGCAAGAAGCTTTGCACTTTGGCATTAGGGCAAGAGTATGCCAAGCATATCTCCAACTGTCACAAAGCTATACTTAAAGGGGTTGTAATAGTTTGTTTATTCTTTTCTGAATAGGTTCCTTTAAGCTAGTGAATTGGTGGTTCACTTACCTTTTCCTTCGATTTCCCTTCTAAATGTTTTTTTCTTTGTGTGAATTTCTCACTTCCTGTTCCTCCTCAGTAAGCTTGCCCCCACCATCCGAGCCATTCTGGCTGGGGGTTAGTCAGCGTGCTCGCCCCCCTCCCTTGAGACTACATCCCTGCGGGAAGATGCTGTTCACAGTCCCATGGGAGGGGGCGAGCACGCTGACTAACCCCCAGCCAGAAGAGGCTCGGATGATGGGGGCAAGCTTACAGGAAGTGAGAAATTCAGACAAAGAAAACATTTAACATATAAAAATAAAAAACAAACCTTTACAACCCCTTTAAGGGGAAACTATGCAAGGGGAGGCTAATAAATGATAAGGTATATCCTAATGAGAGTTGTTTCATAAAATCATTTGTTTATAGTATTGATTGGTAGCCTATGTATGTTTGAAATGGAAACTATAATGTTATGGGTTTAATTGATTATAGTTTGTTTAAAACTGTTGATATACAGTATATACTATAAATATATCAAATATTTCTTTTTTTTGTAAACTTTTAACACATGGCAAAGGATTTCCAGAGCACTGCAATAGTGTAGCTATAAAGACAGCATGGCAGATACTAGCTTTGAGGATCAATTTTCCTGATTGAGACCTTAAAGCAGAGTTCCACCCACTTTTGAGAGGTGGTCTTAAATGAAAGACCACCTCTCCACCCCTCGTTTTTTTATCCTACCCTTTTATGAAGTACATAGTGTACTTCTGATCCATCCGGTCCGCGGTGCAGGACGTCATATCCTTTTTGTGAGGCGAGCCCCCCCCCCCCGCTATCTTCTGGGACCTGTGTGCCCAGAAGACAAGCTGGCCATTCACAAAGCACCGCGCGACTCGTACATGCGCAGTAGGAAACGGGCAGTGAAGCTGCAAGGGAAACTGACGGTTTCCCTTAGTTAGAATGGCGGTGCCTGCACCCGATCCGATGGATGGATTGACCTTGGGGGCTGACATTGCGGGCTCCCTGGACAGGTAAGTTTCCTTATTAAAAGTCAGCAGCTACAGTGTTTGAAAATGAAAATTTGCGGGTGGAACACCGCTTTAAACTAAGATTTGTGACAATGGATGAGAAATGAATGAGAAAGAGGAAATAAATTCTCCTCCAGCAATGCAATGGTCGAAACCTATACCTGGTTGTTTCTGGGTTCGGGATCTTCAGCCATCTTTATTGGCTGTGCTGGGCTGACTTATCTCCCATGTATGCACGGGAGTTCATTGATCCTGGCAGATGCCAATATTTTAACAATGTACAGCTCAATGTGCGTTGTTAGTAAGACCATGAACCAGCAGGTAAGAATCCTTTATTGCAGAAGAGACATAAGGGTTGATTTACTAACGGCAAATAGACTGTGAAATTTGTGCAATTGTACTCTGCAAGTGCAGTGGCTCCAGAGCTTAGTAAATGAGCAGAAGCTCTGCTGACTTCCATCATCCAATTATGTAAAAGCATAAATGCTGTTTTTTTATTTTATTTCCTTGCACGTGATTTTGTACGCTTTGCAAAGTGAAGCTTTACCTCAGTGCTCAGTCTGTTTGCCTTTAGTAAATCAACCCCATAGTATGCTTATTCAGCAAATAGAAACCTGCCTGCTCGCACATTTTTACATTTTATGTAAAGTTCCACTAGGGCTTTAATGGAATGCCTATACACTCCTGGCAGTATGCTAGTCCTTCATAGTTTTTTTGCTTTTCATTAAATGCAGCCAAACTGTAGCCTTCTTACAGTCAATTGCTTTTCAATGATTGTGAAATCCCAGACCAGCAACTAAGGACAACTGAAATACAAATATTTTAATGGATTTACTTGCCAAAAGATCTATAGACCTATAATTCTGTGCAGCCAGTACTGTGATCCACACACTTTGCAGCTTCCTACGTCACTTCCCCACAACCATTCTGCTCATTAGGCAATGATTCCGACTCATTACACTGCTGTGCAGAGGAAATAGAAAATAGTGTTGTCACTTTGCTGGCTATGACAAAGATGTATGAATCACAAGACTGACTGAACTGAGTTAAATATACCTTGGCAGGCAAAAATACAGAAATGTGTATTTTAATTGTGCATTTAGCTGTTTGTCTTGAGTCCAACTTTGAAGATATATTCTGGTCAAGCATGAAATTTTTCATGAAAACTCTGAGTGCCTATCTGCTGAGTAACTTTAATTTTCATTCTGGCATTCATCTTGAGCAGCTGGCAGCTCCATTTATTGACTGAAATCTAGTTAATAGGGAGGTTGTTTATACAAATTTAATGCAACTCTAAAAATAAAAGGCATTCAGCAGGTAGACATTTTTTAAGTCAGACTAAATGCTTAATTTTCATGTTAGTCTGGGGTGTACTTTTTTTTAAAGGTAACCTGACCTGATGGCTGTATCTTATCTCAGCTTAGACTTCTGTCCAGTGCTAGAGGCTTCCACTGCCCAACTAGTGGAAGTGTCTCTAATTCATGGGCAGTGCACATTGTGCAACATTACAGGATAAGTTCACCTGAGGGCCCATTCACAACAGATGCAGTGGATGCATTTTTGACTATCCTCCAAAACCCTGGGTTAACTTATGGGCATAGTTCATTTTGAATGGCTAGAAATTGTACAGCACCGCACCAAAAGTAGTGCATGCACTATTTAAAAAAATGCACTGCAACTGGATCGTATGGTACTTTTGTTGCAAATTCACTGTGTTTGCGACCTCTGTTTGGGATGTCGATAACATTGTACTGACACCAGCTGCAGATCACAAGGGTAGTGCGCTTTGAATTTCCAGCACTGCGTTCTATTGTGAATGGGCTCTGATAGAAAAAAATAATAAAGGCAAATTTTCCAAGCAAGAGCCTGGAAAGCATGCACTGCTGATCAGTAGATCACAGGTGCAATGTCAGGCTCCTGCAGACTTGTCCTCTGGCTTTCAGCCTATACCTCTGTATGAGCTCTCTGTTTGAAAGCCAGTGGACATGCCAGTGGACTACAAGACTCAGCTCATTAAAACTACAAGTCCATCTGCCGCAGTGGAAGACTGTATTTGTAGTTTATTCATTCACAAGAAACTGTGAATGAATGACACGGCTATGTGGGTTTGTTAACTAGAAAGAGATCCTGTTCCTTTAAAGCATGGGTCTCAAACTGGTGGCCCTCAAGCTGTTGCGAAACTAAAAGTCCCATCATGCCTCTGCCTCTGGGAGTGGGAGTCGTGCTTGTAACTGTCAGCCTTGCAATGCAACATGGGACATGGGTAGTTTTGAAACAGCAGGATGGCCACCAGTTTGAGACCCCTGCTTTAGGCCCCGTTCACACCTATGCGAATTGGTTGCGGCTTACACCGCATCCAATTTGCATAACATTATAAAATACATTGATTTTAATGAGGCTGGTTCACATATGTGCGATGCATTCGCACTGCGCATTGCCCAAAAAACGTGTGCATTTTCTAGGCATTGCGGTGCGGCTCAGGTGCAAATTCAGGCCTATTATCTTCTATGGGCACGCATCTGATTCGCAGATGTGTTCAGTTCTCAACAGGATTTCTCTCCTTCTCCTCACTACACTTCCCCCCTCCCCCTCCCCTCTCCCTCCCCTCTCCCAGGTCACCAAATTTGCACCTAAAATGGAGATGATCTGCTGAACAGCTCTCTTATCTCTTTGCAGAGATAAGAGAGCTGTAATTCGCACTGCACACGTGTGAACCCAGCCTTAAAGCATGTTATACAGCACAGTGCTTGTGCTGTGCTATTTGGCCCCCTGTAACACCTGATGTCAGCGGAGGATCCTCGGCCCCGCCCGCTGCAGCTGTCAGGCCGAGAGAGGAGAGAGTCGGCGGGTCATGTGAGTGCCGATCTGCGTTCTGTAAACAGGTATATAGCTGCACTAGATTTTGCACTCTCCAGTTTTAGTAAATGAACCCCACTGACATAAGTAAACAGTCTAAGGCCCCTTTCACACATGCGGACACTTCGTTTCATCAGTTCAGTCACTTTTTTTCAAAGAATAAACGTATGACGTTTACATCCGTTTTTCATCCGTTTTTTAGCTGTTTTACATCGTTTTTTTTCATCTGCCAGCTAGAGTCCTTAACGACTTGAGTGGAGGTATACCAGCTTATGCAGAGTTTTACAAAAAAAAGGGAGACAGTACATCTACAATACAACTCAAGACAAGAGGCATAGGAGAGCCCTGCTTGTGAGAGCTGTACTGGATGCCAAGGATGGGTCCTGGATAGGTGTTATGTGGAACCAATATTTGGGTTATGGTTCCTTTAAGCGAAACGTGTGTGTACTCAGGGGTCTCAACTGTGATGGGTGAGGAATTCCGAATAGTAAAGTAAAAGAGCAAACTGACTGGCAGTCCTCTCGGTATTAGTAGAGACTTATTTGGGACTTGGAATTTTGGAGGCCCGGAGTGACATTCTGGTGGGAAAAGGACCTCCACTCCTGACTTAGGGGCCTCTGGTCCTTACACAGTTAAGCAGTCTCCAGGAAGCAGCATATTGAACAGGAAGCTCTTAGTATTAAGGGGTGGTGGTGTAAGAGTTGAAAGGAGACCTGGGTGTGTACTGAACGTGTGCTACAAACTAACAAAGCATCTAAAGCTGGAGGCTGCTAAATCTGGGGTAAAGCTCTTAATTGACTTTTGAATATCTAATAGTTTGATTTGTGCTGAAGATAAGTGGACTTTATGTGTTGCAATTTCTGCAGTTTTATTTTGCTGCTGGAAGCTCTATTTTGTTTGCTTAAAGAAAAATAAAGACTAAGACTAACCGAGTATATTGGTCGCGGCAGGCCAGGGGCGTGGCTGTGCGGCAACCATCTGAAGTGAATGTGTGATGTAGCAAGGCCGATCAAAGGAAGCGGAGATCCAGGAAGGAACAGCGGGGAGGTGGTGAGCGATCAGTGAACACCTTGGGTCTGCCGCGACCAATATACTCGGTTTTCAGTTTATCTCTGAGCGAGTGTTTGCTGTGCAGTGTATTGCTCTATTTTTTTAGATTAATGTGAGTGCTATATTTGAAGAATTAAGTGTGATATTAAACTGATTTTACAGTATCACGCTATTTTGAGCACTTCTTTTATTTACGTGCGGAGCTTTCTGGCAGTGAATTGGTTGGAACTGGGATTATCTGCTATACCTACCAGTGAGGTCTTTTTGTACACGTTTACACGCCGAACACGAGAGTGTAAGGCAATTTGAGTTGGTGAATTTTGCATCTGACGGGAGAGGATTCACTGACACCGGGTGTGGTGGAAGATTGGAAGCTATTATCATTATTTTTTAACAAACCTATTTGATGTGATATATGGACTTATATTCAATTAATATTTAAACACATTTATATATATTTTTGGGAATTTGTGCACATATTCACTTTTGTCACATGGTGATGTTTATGGACATTAGCATTATTTTTGAATACCTGTGAAAACTGATATTTTATCTTACATTGTTTACAGCGCTGCTTATATTTTATTACACTAATTTTAGGGTTTTAGAATATGTTTTTCACACATTGAAAATGTACCTGCAATTTTTTGATGCCAAAAATTTCTAAAGGATAAGTTCACCTTAATAACATGTTACTAAAGTATAACTTTAGTAAAACTTAACATGTACTAATGCACCTGCTGATCATGGGTGCAAAACTCTGCAGGCTCCTACGAAAAAAAAACTAGATGCACATTTTTTTACCTGTAACTTATCATTTAAGATAAAAAAAACCTTAGCACCTATACTTCCCAGTTTTCAGAAGCTGCAAGCCAAAGTAACCACACTAGTGGTTCCTTGGCAGATCCACAATAGCTTTCAAGAGTCAATCACCCAGGGCTGAGACCTGCACAGATGTCTCTGTAATCGCAGCCGAAATCAGGGCTTACAAGTGGGAGTGAAATTGTGCGAGTTCAGCTGAACTTGCACAGCTTCATTGCCACAGCCCAGTGTGAACCTGGGCTAAAAAATACATGCAGCATGTAAAAACTTCACTGATTGGATTTATGTACCTATTTTTTCTAACTCTGTAATTTTTCAATGTAAAAAGCAGCCTGTTACTGCACTCACCCTATATGTCACTGCGGAGGCCATTTTGACTGAGGGCAGCTGAAGCCAGCGCCCTCAGTTTTCCAGGGAATTAATGCCGCTGCTCCACCGTTTGCAATGCGAGCCAGTGCATGTGCAGTGCACAGAGAGCCTGCGTATGCACAGTGCACATCAAAGTCTGTACATGCGCACTATACATTGTCTCTGTCCCTCCACCTGTCTCCGCCCATCTCTGCCTGTCCTCCGCCCTCTTCCAGCTCCTCTCTACCCTCCTCCAGATCCCCTTCCCACATGTTAGAAACAAAAAAAAGCCTGAAGACTCCTGGGATTTCTGACGAAAATATCCCTGGAGTCAACAGGGGTAGAGTTTTGACGTCATTCATTTAGGCGTGGAAAGCAGGAAGTGGACAGGAACTATGGGGAAAAAAAAGTAGTTAAAGCTAGAAAATGTAATATTTGAATCCACTGATATTTAAAAAGAGGGAGAGAATGATTATAAAAGAAAGTTTAAAAAGAGACTGAAGATCTTTAAACCCATCACTTCACAAAGTAAATGTATTTACAGCCTGATTTATTATGTTTCAAACACAAGAAGCTACAAAGGTGCAGAGCTGTCTTATGCACATATTCTGAATGCTTGCAGACCTAAGAGATGTTGTAGCTGGATAAAATAAACATTTGTCCCAGGAGCCCTTGAAGAAAGCTTACGGGTCCATCTAAACATTTGTCTCCCCTACGTGCAAGCGGCGTGCTTTCCGCTGGCAGCTCCTCTATATCATGGAGTGTCTGCGTAATGCAGGGGAGCCCCGAGGGGGACCCCAGCTGACCCCCTGAGAATTTGTGATGAGAAATCTATTAATGACTGATGACTGCTTGTTCTACAAATTGATTTCAGATTTTGGCTCTTAAGGGAAAAAAAGAAGTTTCTGCCAAAATCAATGTGCTTACAACATTAAAATACCAGCAGGGACATGTATCACTTCATTAGTTCTTTCATGTATTCCACACAGCTATGGAGTTAAAAGGAAAATATTTTTTATCAGTATATGACTTTCTTCTTGGCGGTCTTCACCTGTTAATCTGGATTTTAAATCTTAGTTTGATTTTATAGACGATGGTTCATGCTTTCCAAAAGAACATTTAACTTATTCCCAAATTTGCCGACACATGGACAATACCATCACACTTTTGGTACTTAAAGTATAACTAAAAGCAAAACTTTGTTTTTAGTTTTGGATAGACGTGAGAGATTTTAATTGCTGTCTGTGCCCCTATTAAGGAGATACTGTTTGTCCTGTTTACCATTATAATTAAAAGTGAAAGTGAAAAGTGAAAGTAATAGAAAATTGCAAATTTTGGGTTGTCCCCGGAAAAGTAATAGAGAGTAAATCTTCCAATGGGGACACTATATCTAGTGACCTGGGTGTCCCCACAGAATTCCCTTAATTTTCAGGGATTTCCTCTCACTTCCTGTTCAGCTATGGAACAGGAAGTGAAGGGAAAGCTCCACAATGGGACACTGATGGCGAAAAAAAAAAAAATCTGACAGGTGTTAAAACCCTCCCTTGCTTTATCCAAAATGGAAATAAAAATGTTTTGCCTATAGTTCTACCTTTAAGGGAACCTGTCATTACAGAAATCTAGATACATTGGTGCCCTTAGCTTTTGCAAAAGCTTTTGCAAAAGCTAGTTGCATGGTTGTAGGTCAGTGAAAATTGGGATAACATTTTTAGAGTAGTCGGTAATGGTGTATCACATATTGTATTCAGGGCAGATTTACTTCATTAGTAATGTGCATTGTATTTAAATTTGTTCTACCCTCCATCCCTGCTTCTTATCTCTCTTTTGTTTCTTTCTTTGTTTTACATTTTTTAAATGTATTTTCAGCCAGGTAAATAAGAAATATTGCATATGAGTATATAATATTCAAATCAAAAGAAATGAATATTTTGCTTTTCTAAAAAACAAAAAAACAAAAAAGTAAGCTGCATAACAACAATGTGACAAAAATTCAAAAGTGATAGAGATATAAATTTAGCGCTGGTGGTTGAGGAGAGAAATCAATATCTCACTAAGTGAATGTGATCACCGGGTGTGAAACAGTGAAAAAATATACAAAACAACCAAAAAGTGAATGTGCTAATACCATATATACTCGAGAATAAGCCGACCTGAATATAAGCCGAGGCACCTAATTTTACCACAAAAAACTGGGAAAACGTATTGACTCGAGTATAAGCCTAGGGTGTCCATCTGCATGTCTCACTGTGCCTCACTGTGGCCATGCCTCACTGTGCCCATGCCTCACTGTGCCCATGCCTGACTGTCACTGTGCCCATGCTTCACTGTGTCCATGCCTCACTGTGCCCAATCTCCCTACCTGATCTCCGGCGCTGTGTGACTAGACTGACGTTTAACATGGGAGTCTATGAAAGGGGTGCCTGGCTAAAGAGTGAGGCTACATGTGTGCCAAGGTTGGGGTCCAGGGGACCTAGGGCCGGCCAGTAACGGGTCCCCAAAATCACCTGAGAAATTACCATTTAATATGGGAGTCTATGGAAGGAGGGTCCAGGTTTGAAAAACCGCTGCTCCCCGGCCGTAGGTCCCCCGGACAACAAACTTTGCACACTTGTAGAAGAAGAGTTGGGCTACATGTGTGCTAAGTTTGGGGTCCAGGGGACAAAGTTGAAGATGGAAACAGACTCGAGTATAAGCCGAGGGGGGCATTTTCAGCACAAAAAAATTTGCTGAAAAACTCGGCTTATACTCGAGTATATACGGTAAGTCCACATAAAAAAGAAAAATGAATAAATGTCCATCAATAAGACATGTAAAGTGACGGTGAAGAGTGGGGCTACATGTGTGCCAAGTTTGGGGTCCAGGGGACCTACGACTGGCCGGGATCAGGCGCACAAAGTTGAAGATGGACACAGACTTGAGTATAAGCCGAGGGGGGCATTTTCAGCACAAAAAAAATGTGCTGAAAAACTCGGCTTATACTCGATTATATATGGTAAGTCCACATAAAAAAGAAAAATGAATAAATGTCCATCAATAACACATGTAAAGTGACGGTGAAGAGAATAAACGTGTAGCCACAAAGATCATCATGGGGAAATTTCTTCAGACTAAATAGAAATAGATGGAATACGCTTACCAGAACCAGTGGATCTACCTGTCAGCGACAGCAGATCATGTAGGCATAGGAAATCCCAAAGAGAATCGGCTCAACTTGTCTGGCGACTCTGGGAAGTTGGAACCACAAACTTGGCCGTTGGAACCCGGCAGTCTTCAATTGAGGACCCTAGATGGATGGTGTCCTGGATGAGTGGAACCAACCAGTGCTCGCAGGATGTCCACCCTGTTTCAAACGGATGTTGAGATAACTTGGGATGGGAAGAACCCCAGGAAGGGTCAGTGAAGGCATGCTGGAACAGCTCCAAAAACGTACTCCAACAAAACATGCAAGGAGAAAGAAAAGACGGTGGTCCGATGGTGCAGGTCAAAAGATAATTTGGGTTTTAATGTAATAAAACCAAAAAAAACATGACATTAAAAGTGATCACAAGTGAACAATAAAAAAGAAAGCAATATGGGAAGTGGCGTACATATAATATTCACCTACTGCAGCCAGCAGAGGGTACAGTGGAAACAGATCTCCTCTGCCTTTGCTAAATTATTCCACCATATAGGCTTGAGTTCGATCTGCATCTTATAACAAACAGCGCTTAATGAGTCATAGGGTCAGTCAGCCTTTCCCCAATTTATACAGTTATGAATGAAGTTTCTTTGACAAAGCTGGTCAGAAAGCAAGCAACAGCTGTGCCTTCTTTCTTTGACAGCTCAGTGTTCTTTGCAAATACTGTACAGTATAGTGAAAATCCAAAGGGTGTACTTAGATATCACTTCCCCAAATTAAATCAAATTATAGAAAAAAGAAACAAAGGCAATTGGATTTTACAGGTGTTGATTTCTCAGGAATAAAACCACAAGTACGTTGAGCTCAATAAAAAAAAAATCCATATTTTATTACGCAAACAATGTTAAAAACAGCCTTAATTATCCACTAGCAAAGGTGTCTTGTTTATCACTCCAAGTGATAGAAGAATCCCAACCTGTATATTCCACCTAAATCACCCTGAGTAGCATAATTGCACAACTTAGGGAGAACATAAAGATATACAAATATATACAAGGTGGTCAGAAAGCAAGCAACAGCTGATGGGCCTTCTTTTCATGACAGCTCAGTATGCTTTGCAAATACTATATAATGTCCCTTATATTAGGTGTTGATATGTAAAATAAAGACTGCATAAAATTAATGAACAAATTATAAATAAAATTCACCAAACACTAAAGCCTCGTACACACGACCGGTTTTCCCGGCAAGAAAACTGCTGGGAGCGCTTTTAGCCATGAAAACCGGGCGTGTGTATGCTCCCTCGCCGGGAAAACTGCCAGGAATCACGGCGGGAAAAATAGAGAACCTGCTCTCTGTTTTCCCGCCGGGATTCCCGGCTGTTTTTTTTCCGCAAGATTTACTACACTTGCCAATGGAAAACACTGTGAGGCAGAACCGAGGGAGCATAAGCCCTGTACACACGGCCGGGATTCCTGGCCAAAGCTCTCCCTGCAGTTTTCCCGTCAGGATTTTCAGCGGACTTTATACCGCCGAGAATCACGGCCGTGTGTACAGGGCTTTAGAGGGAGATATAATAAAACTAGCACACACAGAATCTGGTGCACTTATGCATAGCAACCAATCAGCTTTTAAGTTTAAGCCTGGGTCCAGTCTGCTGTGACTTCAAAGTTTAACGCAACTTTGAATCCGACATTCTTGCATGACTTCATTACGGCTAGCATACGACTTCTTTAACAGAAGTCAATGCAAGTCGTATTGAAGTTTCACCAAAAGTAGTGCTGGAACCTTTTTCTAAGTCGGAGTGACTTAGGAGTCTCACCAATTAGAACGGTCCTATTGCCGTTAATGGGGCGCGACTTGTCATGTGTCTTTGAACTCTCAAGTCTTATGACAAGTTGCGGCAGTGTGACAAAGCTTAATTGAACAAGCTGAAGTTAGGAGCTGATTGGCTACCATGCACAGCTGCACCAGATTCTGTGTGCACCAGTTTTAGTAAATCCTCCCCAAGGGGCATATTTATAAAGTAGTAACTGTGACCTTTATTGAACATTCACTGCTGATGAATTATATATTGTATATGGAAAAATATTGTCCAGGAAGATTTAACTGCAGTGAATTTTTGCTAAAAGTTGAACATTCACTGCTTAATAAACACGCTTAATAGCTTTCATTTATAATTAAAAATGTCACTTCAAAATAGGGAAATCTGGGCAGTATGGGGCATCCCGGAGATACTTGATGCAATTATAGCAATAGTCCTTTTAATACCAAAATATTGCAAGGAAAAATAAAGACACATTTAGCTTTGTATATAAGTTTTACTTTTATTATGTATTATTGCAGTGCTAAGTGGTTACCTTGTGTAGCTGAAGTTTTTCGCAAGGACAATATCCTGGGTTAATGCTCTATATCTTCCTTGCTTGTGTAAAGGTGCCCTGCTTGTTTCCCAGAATCCAAATACATACTGGTAGATTAGTTGGCTAACCCAAACTGACACCAGAACAGGGGTTCTTAACTTTTTACATTTACAGACCTCCAATAAATTGCCCAGTATGTCCCCATTCCCCCTTCCCCAGACTGTCACAATGTCTCATGGGACTTGTAGTTTCAAAACAGCTGGAGGACCGAGGTTGCCTACCCCATAGTATAGACAGTTGTAAGCTCCTTCAGTAGAAGGAACCTATGTGACCACAGCCAGGATATACGTGTATGCACCGTGTGATCTTTGGCATCAGCTGAAACAGGCAAACACCTTTGCACCGTGGTACACCCTAAATATGGGTGTATTATGTATCAGGATGCAGAAAATAAAGTTAGCCCTTTAATTTCTAAGAGGTCAAGTAGCAAGGTTCTATTTGGAACTAAATAAGCACTTGTTTTCTGGAACAGTAGTGCATGATCTTTTTAATACTATTTTTGAAATATTTTCTTCTTACATCTGCTTAGACCTGTGCTTTTATAGACAGGGAAGAAGCAGTGCAAGAACATCTTTGTAGAAGGGAGGGATAACTTCTATCACTTAGTATTCTATCAATCAGTATTGTACTGTTTAGAGTGAGTGTACTGTCACTCGGATAACCAAGATTTTTATACATGCATACTAAACTAGAGTCTGCCTTTTTTATGTCAAAATCTAACTGACATGACTCTATCGGCAATTTCAAAAAATGACAAAAAAATATATATACTGTATTTGCTGGCGTATAAGACTACCTTTTACACCTAAAAAAAATGGCCAAAAAGCACGGGTCGTCTTATACGCCGGGTTAGCTGCTCGGATCCCCGCTGGATGTGCGGTAATACTGTATGTAGCTTCGGCTACATACAGTATATACCGCTTAGCCAATCCCCCGGGAACGATGTATTCAAATGAATACAGAGCCTGCTCAGATTGGAGTAACAACCTCTGCCAATCCGAGCAGGCTACATACAATAGCCTGCTCGGATTGGCTTTGAGAGTCAGAGAGGCGTGGGCTGATGATGTTACAGCCTCTGCCAATCCAAGCAGGCTTTGTATTCATTAATAGAATACATTGCTCGCTGTGATTGGCTCCAGCTCCAGCAAGAAGGTAGAAGAATATGGCTCCAGGTCCAGCAAGAATGAAGAAGAATATGGCTCCAGAAGGAAGAAATATGAAGCGTCGGAAGCCTCAGAAGGGGGGTCGTCTTATACAGTGAGTACAGGCAAAAAATCTTAAAAAAATGTAAAATTAGGGGATCGTCTTATACGCCCGGTCACCTTATACACCGGCAAATACGGTACATATATATATCTACATCTTCATCTGTCCCACCACCGATTTCTGAAACCTTCACTCTCCTACAAAGCTTACAGCAGAATCTTCATCATTTGACAAATTTGGGAGTGTCGGATACCTGTATCATCTGCCAACTGTTGTTACATAGTTACATAGTTAGTCAGGTTGAAAAAAGACACAAGTCCATCTAGTTCAACCATAAAAAAAAATATATTGTACAATCCCATATACCCAATTCTATACCCACAGTTGATCTGTGGATGCTGTGGATCTATCAGGCCGCCCGTGCATCACTATTGTGTCCTGTAGTGACATACTGTATGGGGGCCAGCAGAAGACACCACATTGGATCCAGCACATCCCGAAATATGTCAGATTTGAAATTTCTGTAGCTCTGAAAGAGTCACTTTAAAAATTTAAGTTGAACTCCATTGTGAGAAATGTTTATAAACTCTGTCAAGTCTGCTGTGATCCTGTCTGGGAGATTCTTTCACTTTTTGTCCTAGTGACAATCGTCATGAATACAGAAATTAAGGGAAAACTGTACATTTTATAGTTTTCACTGAACTAGGAGTGATGATAAAATCTACCAGTTAAGCCCCGTACACGGTCGGACTTTTTGCCAACAAACTTCATTTTGAGCAAGTTTGACAAAAAATCCAACTGTGTGTACGCTCCATCGGACAAACTTTTTTGGTTTTCATCGGACAAATGTTGGGTTTGCAAACGGACAAACTTTTGGCCGACAAAAGTCCGATGGAGCAAAGTCCGACTGTGTGTACAGAAAACCATCGGACTTTTGTCCGATGGACAAAACAAATAATGTTAAAATCAACCAACAATAGCAGAAGTTGACCAAAGGGTGGCGGTAAAGAGCAGAAAAGAGCAGAAAAACCATGTGATGTTGGGAAAAGTTTTGGGAAAGTTTGCAGAAAAGTCCTGTGGTGTGTATGCTCTGGGTGTTCCCGGCCAACTCCGTTCGGACAAAAATCCACGGAAAAGTCCGATAGAAGTCCGACCGTGTGTACGAGGCTTAACAGTAACAAATGTAAATATGGGCTTTCTACTCACTTTCAACAAAGTAAAGACATTGGGGTTGATTTAGAAAAACTGGAGTTTGCAAAATCTGGTGCAGCTCTGCATAGTAACCAATCAGCTTCCAGGTTTTATTGTGAAAGCTTAATTGAACAAGTTGAAGTTAAAAGCTGATTGGCTACCATGCAGAGCTGCACCAGATTCTGAGTGCACCAGTTTTAGTAAATCTCCACCATCTTCTGGTGGAAAAGGACTGATGCAGGGGACAGTGCCAGATAGGAATTATTGCCACCTGAGGTACATCTGGTGGACATTTTAAGACAAAAAAAAATTGCCTGGAGTAGGATAATAAACATAAGCACTGCATGTATATGAGGTGAATTAAGGTTTTAACCTCCCTGGCGGTATGATTCTGTCAGATTTTAGGTGCTGAAAGGTGCTTATATTGTAGGCCTGTAATTCTTAGGAATAACTCACTTAAATCTGTCCAAACAAGAGTCTAGTAGAGATCCCGGGTATGATAACGTTCAAAAAACAAAATCATAAATTATAATATAATAAATAATTATAACAAATAATAATATAATAATAATAAAAGTGTTTTTCAGTGTTTGATGACAAATTTCCCCACAAATCTCTATCGCTCAATTCTGCAAGTGATTCTAATTTATTATCGCTGTTTTCTAGCTGGTCTAAAACCACTTTTGACGTAAAGGGACACTTTTTGGTTGATATGGACAATCTCCAGTTTCCAGGCAGAAAGTTTTTATTACCGGTATATAAAAGTGCATGCAGGACACTGGGCAGACCACTAGGGACAAAGGGGATGTGTTATTATTTGATACAGTACTGTAATCTGTAAGATTACAGTATACTGTATGTGTATTGTGTGTTTCACTTTTTAAATTTGGTGCCGAACTCCGCCCCCGTGCGCCACAACGTCGCAAGGGAACGTAGTTCGGCGGCACTCGGCAGTGTGGATCGAGCGAGATGACGGCTCGCTCACACAGTGGGGACACATCGCAGGATCTAGGGACAAGGTAAGTAACTTCCCTTGTATCCTCCCCTGTATCCTGCGATGCGATCCCGCGTCTGGCTCGGGGTTACCGCTTTAGGTACTGAAATCTTACCCCGAGCCAGACTCGGGAATACCGCCAGGGAGGTTAAAACATTTGTATTGTTTGTTTAAACATAATATCATATATTAGAATGCTCCTTTATTCAATAAAAAAAGAGAATCTCATTATACTTAGACATTCTGTGCCTTTGGTCCATGTCTTATTTTTTAGCAGCAATTAATATGGTTTAGGGAAGCTTCTTATTTTAAGCACCTTTTTTTGATCTCCAGTCTAGCCAGCGTTATTTTTTTATTTTATTTTTTTTAAGCTTTGCAAGCCAACTAAGATACCAATTAACGCCCTAGATGGCATGAACGTAGCTTGCTTAAAAATCTCAAATTTGCTAAGAGTCTTACATCTCTTGGTTTTGCCATTTAGGATTTAAGAATCTGGAACCAAAATTGTAATAATAAAACATTAAATTCAAAGTACTTTGTCTCTTCTTTATGTTGGCGTTTGTAAATAAAAGTAAAAAAAAAAAAAAAAAAGATTTCTGGCAGATTAGTGTTTTCTTTTTCAAAAATTTGGGTTCTGCAACATTTTTCTAGATACAGTTCCATGTTGCCCTGAATGCTTAGTTCTTTCTCATTTCAGCATATTGTTGGAAAGAAAAAACGCAGTTCTATTATAAAAGATCAGGCCTGATTTACTAAGGCATATGCCAGTGTATTGGTTTTGTCTGTACAGCCAAATTGTACCTCCACAGTGTTTTCTATGTTGGGGCAGCACGGTGGCTAAGTGGTTAGCACTTCTGCCTAAAAGCACTAGGGTTATTGGTTCAAATCCCAGCTCACTCCATAGATTTTCTATAAGATTAAGGTCTGGAGACTGGCTAGGCCACTCCATGACCTTAATGTGCTTCTTCATGAGCCACTCATTTGTTGCCTTGGTGGTATGTTTTGGGTCATTGTCATGCTGGAAGACCCATCCATGACCCATCTTCAGTGTTCTGGCTAAGGGAAGAAGGTTCTCATGCATGATTTTACAATACATGGCCCCGTCCATTGGTCTTTCAATGCGGCAAAGTCAGCTGGTACCTTTGACAGAGAAACAGCCCCAAAGCATAATGTTTCCACCTCTGATTGTGTTCTGAGGCATAGTCAGCATTTTTCTTCCTCCAAACACGGCAAATTTTGGTCTCATCTGACCACAGCACTTTCTCCCAATCCTTCTCTCAATCATTTAGATGTTCATTGGCAAACTTCAGACGGGCCTGTACATTTGCCTTCTCGGGGAGGGGGACCTTGCAGGCACTGCAGGATTTCAATCCATGGCAACGTATGGTGTTACCAATGGCTTGTTTGGTGACTGTGGTCCCAACTGCCTTGAGATATTGCATGGAGCTCCATACCGAGGAGCGATTGATGGTTATTTTGTATTTCTTCCATTTGCAAATAATCGCTCTAACGGTTGTCTCCTTCTCACCAAGCTTCTTGCTGATGGTCGTGTAGCCCATTCCAGCCTTGTACATGTCTACAATCTTGTCCCTGATGTCCTTTGACAGCTATTTGGTCTTGCCGGTGATGGTGAGCTTTAAATGGAAGAAAGATTCTGTGGACAGGTGTCTTTAATACATATAATGAGTTATCGTTAGGAGCATCTTCTTAAATTGACAGGACTAATCTGTGTACCACATGTGCACATACTGTAGCCAGTCTGTGGGAGCCAGAATTATGGTTGGTTGGTAGGGGAACAAATACGTATTTTACTCACTGAACTGCAACTTAATTTTTAACAATTGTATCATGTTTTTTTTTTTTTCTGGATTTTTGGTGATATTCTGTCTCTCTATTATTTAAAATACACTTTTGATAAAAATTATAGACCCTTCATTTCTTTGTAAGTGGGCAAACTTACAAAATCTGAAGGGGATCAAATAATTATTTTCCTAACTGTATATGTAAAGTGCTGTATAAATTGACTGTGCTATATAAGTACCTGTAATAAATAAATATGCCAGTGATGTACAGTATGCACAGGCTGCAGTGCATGCTGGATGTTCTAAGAACAGTGTTTTTCTATGAATATATATATATATACTGTATATATTTATAGCGCCTGAACATAAGACAGCAAAGCCCAGTGATTCCTAACATCTGTAGTGTGTTCGGATATATACAACCATTATTAGGGAATTTACTAGTGCATATCACTAATGTTTATGTCTAGACATTACCTAATTTTACCCCAAAATCTCAATGTTCTCCTCTGCAGTTGGTCTTCTTTTTTTTTTTACTTTGATTCTGTATTAAGAAACAGCTTTTATTAGTCCTTGTAACAACATCACCAGACATATAAAACTCTTGCAGGGTAGCTTCCAAGAGCGCAGTGTCTATTGATGTATACACATCCCCAGAACTACATCTCCCAAGAGCCCTTTACCTACATGCAGTGTATAGGTAGGCTCTTGGGATGCAATGCAGCAGCATTGGTTTTCTGGGGGAAAAATCAGTGTATGCACTTGGAAAGGAACAGAGAGGGGTGAGGATAAGTTACGCTCCGTAGTGCAACAAGCAGGGTGACAACTCTGCTTGGATTGTTAGTGCAGAAGAGGCACTGTGTTTGCAGCCCAAGCAGGAATTTAGGAGCAAACTCGATTACTAACAATATGTATTTTTTGTATTTGCATAATTTTTGCAGTGATGAAAGATGTGTTTAATTTGCTGTGTGCATGTTCTGGGTCTTTTAATATTGAAGGAAGACATAGCCAGGCAGCTAGCATCTTCAGAAGGAGGTCAGTAACGATTTCAGCTGATATATATCTTTCATGTCAGGCATACTTTAAAGTGAAGCTTCGTCAACAATGTTATACTTTGTTGTGCATAAAAAGGGGAATGCTTGGATCCTCTACCATGTTTTTACTGATGTGTCCTAGGTGTGGAGATTGTGTCTCTCGCTTGCCTGGTGACAGCCTAGTCATTGCTGTGTAGTGAACTTCTTGTGTTTCCTCTCATGAGTGTATTCTAATTGTATTCCTGCTAGCAAAAATGTACCTGTGTCTCAGCTGGTACCGTGTGTAGGATAGCAGTGCAGAGGGTATGAAAGCAGGCAGAAAGTAAAATGGAGGAGTTTGAATATTGTTACAGCATGCATGACATGCAAGGGAGTAATGTGGAAGGTATGACACTGGGCAGTATGTGCAGGGGAGAAATTTGGAGGGTATGACAGTGGACACTATTCCCAAGGGAGAAATTTGGAGGGTATGACAGTGGGCAGTATGTGCAGGGGAGTAGTGTGGAGGGTATGACAGTGAGCAATATTCCCAAGGGAGAAATTTGAAGGGTATAACAGTGGGCAGTATGTGCAGGGGAGTAGTGTGGAGGGTATGACAGTGAGCAATATTCCCAAGGGAGAAATTTGAAGGGTATGACAGTGGGCAGTATGTACAGGGGAGTAGTGTGGAGGGTATGACAGTGAGCAACATTCCCAAGGGAGAAATTTGAAGGGTATGACAGTGGGCAGTATGTGCAGGGGAGTAGTGTGGAGGGTATGACAGTGAGCAATATTCCCAAGGGAGAAATTTGAAGGGTATGACAGTGGGGAGTATGTACAGGGGAGTAGTGTGGAGGGTATGACAGTGAGCAATATTCCCAAGTGAGAAATTTGAAGGGTATGACAGTGGGCAGTATGTGCAGGGGAGTAGTGTAGAGGGTATGACAGTGAGCAATATTCCCAAGGGAGAAATTTTAAGGGTATGACAGTGGGCAGTATGTACAGGGGAGTAGTGTGGAGGGTATGACAGTGAGCAATATTCCCAAGTGAGAAATTTGAAGGGTATGATAGTGGGCAGTATGTGCAGGGGAGTAGTGTGGAGGGTATGACAGTGAGCAATATTCCCAAGGGAGAAATTTGAAGGGTATGACAGTGGGCAGTATGTACATGGGAGTAGTGTGGAGGGTATGACAGTGAGCAATATTCCCAAGGGAGAAATTTGAAGGGTATGACAGTGGGCAGTATGTGCAGGGGAGTAGTGTGGAGGGTATGACAGTGAGCAATATTCCCAAGGGAGAAATTTGAAGGGTATGACAGTGGGCAGTATGTGCAGGGGAGTAGTGTGGAGGGTATGACAGTGAGCAATATTCCCAAGGGAGAAATTTGAAGGGTATGACAGTGGGCAGTATGTACAGGGGAGTAGTGTGGAGGGTATGACAGTGAGCAACATTCCCAAGGGAGAAATTTGAAGGGTATGACAGTGGGCAGTATGTGCAGGGGAGTAGTGTGGAGGGTATGACAGTGAGCAATATTCCCAAGGGAGAAATTTGAAGGGTATGACAGTGGGCAGTATGTGCAGGGGAGTAGTGTGGAGGGTATGACAGTGAGCAATATTCCCAAGGGAGAAATTTGAAGGGTATGACAGTGGGCAGTATGTACAGGGGAGTAGTGTGGATGGTATGACAGTGAGCAATATTCCCAAGGGAGAAATTTGAAGGGTATGACAGTGGGCAGTATGTGCAGGGGAGTAGTGTGGAGGGTATGACAGTGAGCAATATTCCCAAGGGAGAAATTTGAAGGGTATGACAATGAGCAGTATGTACAGGGGAGTAGTGTGGAGGGTATGACAGTGAGCAATATGTTATGGGAGAAATTTGGAGGGTATGACAGTGGGCAGTATGTGCAGAGGAGTAGTGTGGAGGGTATGACAGTGAGAAATATGTCCAGGGGAGAAGTTTGGAGGGTATGGCAATGGGCAGTATGTGCAGGGGAGTAGTGTGGAGGGTATGAAAGTGAGCAATATAAGCAGGGGTGAAATTGTGAGGGTATGACATTAGACAGTACGTGCAGGAGAGTAGTGTGGAGGCTATGACAGTGAGCACTATGTGCAGGGGAACAGTGTTAAGTGGTAGTGAACAAGCACATTGGGTTCGTGTGAAACGTTTCTACCTATCATCCTGTTCTTGTCCATGTTTGGCATATGTGAATAAAGGATTTTACTGCATTTAAGCTCCTGGTGGTGTTCGGCCAAATATCTTCTGTATCTGTGATTTCATGGTGGTGAGCCGGGGGCCTGCACCCATACTGGATAGTTGACCACTGATTTCACCTGAGCGGTGTGGACACTCTCTGACACAGGGGAACAGTGTAATGGGGATATAACATGGTACCTAATATTTTTAGAAGAGGACCAGGAATACATTAAAGTGAAAGAAGGTTTACAAAATACACTGAAAAGTTGAAAAAAACAATCTTATCATTCCTTGCTTTACCCAATAAAAATCTTTGGATTAAGTGCCACTTGAAATCACAGTCAAAGTATAAGATAATTATTGTTTTAGTGCTGCTGCTAATGCATTTTAGATTCATACTTTAGCCTGGAGTGCTCCTTTAAAGAAGCTGTGGCCATTAATTGAACAGTACGAAAATAAAAAGGATGAGAAAATAAAACATATGATAAGAAAAAGCAAGTACCCGAGCGTTCAAAAATGATGTTTATAAAGTTTGAAAAGTGAGTGGGTGTATAAAATGAAGTGTTTTAGGTTCTGTGTATTGAATAAGTGTCTTATAAACACAATAACTAGTAACTGCTATATGGCTTGTCATTTCTGTTTGGAGCCATTTTAAAATGAATGCAAGTGAATTAACAAATTTGGGAATATGTGTGTGCTGGAAAATATTGTTTATGATACACTCACCTGCCACTTTATTAGGTACACCTTGCTAATACGAAGTTGGACCCCTTTTTACCTTCAGAACTGCCTTTGTGGCATAGATTCAACAAGGTGTTGGAAAAATTCCTCTGAGATTTTGGTCCATACTGACATGATAGCATCACGCAATTGCTGCAGATTTGTTGGCTGCACATCCATGATGCAAATCTCCCGTTCCACCACATCCCAAAGGTGCTCTATTGGATTGAGATCTGGTGACTGTGGAGGCCATTGGAGTACAGTGACCTCATTGTCATGGTTAAGAAACCAGTCTGAGATAATTTGAGCTTTGTGACGTGGTGCATTATCCTGGTAGAAGGAGCCATCAGAAGAGGGGAACACTGTAGTCATAAAGGGATGGACATGGTCAGCAACAATACTCAAGTAGGCCGTGGCGTTTAACAATGCTCAATTGGTACTAAGGGGCTCAAAGTGTGCCAAGAAAATATCCCCCACACCATTACACCACCATCACCAGCCTGAACCATTAATACAAGGCAGGATGGATCCATGCTTTCATGTTGTTTACGCCAAATCCTGACCCCACCATCAAAATGTCACAGCTGAAATTGAGACTCATCAGACCAGGCAATGCTTTTCCAATCTTCTATTGTACAATTTTGGCGAGCCTGTGTGAATTGTAGCCTCATTTTCCTGTTCTTAGCTGACAGGAGTGGCACCCGGTGTTGTCTTCTGCTGTTATAGCCCATCTACTTCAAGGTTCGATGTGTTGTGCATTTAGAGATGTATTCTGCATACCTTGGTTGTAACGAGTGGTTATTTGAGTTACTGTTGCCTTTCTATCATCTCAAACCAGTCTGCCCATTCTCCTCTGACATCTGACAGCAAAAAGGGATCCCCCCCCCAACTGCCACTCACTGGATATTTTCTCTTTTTCAGACCATTCTCCATAAACCCTAGAGATGGTTATGAGTGAAAATCCCAGTAGATCAGCAGTTTTTGAAATGCTGAGACCAGCAGTACCAACAACCATGCCACATTTAAAGTCGCCTAAATCCCCTTTCTTCCCCATTCTGATGCTCGGTTTGAACTTCAGCAAGTCGTCTTCACCACATCTAAATACATAAATGCATTGAGTTACTGCCTTGTGATTGGCTGATTAGCAATTTTTGTTACCAGTTAATTGAACAGGTATACCCAATAAAGTGGCTGGTGAGTGTATAATAAAAATGAAGGGCACTGGCTGGGAGTGGGGATCTGGATGGAGGTAAGCAGTGAATTCCATTGCCATCATTTTGGTGGTTGTTTTGTTGGATCTAACAATCGGCTTCTGTCGAACAGGTAGGACCACACACAGAGGAAAATGCAGCAGGTCCCTGCTGAACTGAACACATTTTGATCTCTGTGTTCTTAGCTTAAGGCTGGATAAAGATTGGAACGCTGGTCATGTTTTTACTGCCATCCAGGGCTCCGTTACAGAGATTTCAACGTATTTCCTGTATTGTTAACAACATTGTACCAGACAGAAAGTGAGGCAAACTATCCAACAATACAGACATATATAAAAATGCTTTATTTTAGTAGAGATGGGGAAGAGCAGAACCTCTGTATTATTTCTATGTCTCTGTTGCAGATTTTTTTGTCACTCTCTTTCTGGTGAAATCGCCATTAGCAAGACAGGAAGTGAAGGGATATTTCCCTAACAAAACACACCTCCCTACCCCCAGCACATTTTTGTACCCCCAGCACTCCTCCACATCCCCCAGCACATCTCTGCACCTCCCAGGACACCTAAGAGCCCCACAGAACACCTCCATACCCCTCAGCCAAGCATCGTACCCACCAGCGCACCTCTGTACACCTCAACAGATATCTTTAGCATTACACATCTGTACCCCCTAGCACAAATCTTTACCACCCTGCGCATCTCTGTATCTCCGGAACACCTTTATATCCCGCAGCACACCTCCATATTTTTCCAGAGCACCTCTGTACCCCCCCAGAGCACCTCCATACCCCCAGAACACCTCTGTACCTCCGAGCACACATGCATACTATACCTCCACATCTCACAACACATGTCTGCACCTCCTAGCATCCTTTGTAGCCCAACCTTCTTCCCCTGGCACATCTATGCACCGACCTGTGCATCCACCAGTGCATCGTTTCACTCCATATCCAATGCTGCTGTGGCTTCTCTGATGCTGGCAGCCAGGCAGGAGTAGACACTGGAGAGGGAGCCCTAACAGAACTTAATGTAGCTGCCTGTACAGTCACTTGGCTTGTGTATTGAAGCCAGTGCCTGCATAAGAGATACGCCCCTTCCCAACTCCATATCTTGAGCTGATGCCTCTGCTGGCCGGAGGTGCAGAAGGAGGTTCTGGACAGGTGCACAATGGTGATGGGCTCTGGCAGGTTCAGATGGCGTCAGAACCCATCTGAGCTCATCCTTCGTGAAGATCAAATATGACCAACAACACTAGAGGAGCTCAAGCTGCAATCTTGGGACAAAGCCTGGTACGCAGCCATTGCAGGACAATTGATTCAACAGCATGACTGTCCCACCAAACCACGGTTGGCAAGTATGGGGTGGAAGAGAAGAGTATTTTTAGCCACACAGAATGAGGAATCAGGTGAGTTATAACTCCCAACTTTCTGAAATTATAAACCTTTTAGCACAAAGTATATACTAGGCAAAGGCCCTGGTTACATCAACCACAAAGATTTAATATGCAGAAATGATTGTCTAAGCCGCCCACACAAGTGCTTTTTTACCTCTATTTTTCCTTAAAGTGGAGTTCCACCCTGAAAAAAATGTTTTGACCAAAAATCCCCCAAAAAATTGAAAAAATTTTTTTTTTTACTTACCAGAAATAGCGGTTGTTATGCGTAAGTCCCTAATCTGCCTCTTCATCGTCATCCGTCCTACTCGCGGTGTCTTCTGGTGAATGGGGCGCACTGCTTTCTGGGAACTGTGTGTATCCCAGAGAGCAGCCGACCCACTCACAAAGCACCGCACGGATCGCGTATGCGCAGTAGGAAACTGGCAGTGAAGCCGCACGGCTTCACTGCCTGTTTCCCTTACTGAGGATGGCGGCGCCGGAAGCTGCCAGGATCGAGGGATCGGCCTCGGGGGGGCTGACATCGCGGGCGAGTAGGACAGGTAAGTGTTCTTATTAATAGTCAGCAGCTACAGTGTTTGTAGCTGCTGACTTTTTAAAAAAAAAAATTGCGGGTGGAATCCCCCTTTAATATTGGTCTACCCAATAAAATAAATGCAGTAATATAGCATTTTGGGTTATTTATATATATAGAGAGAGAGTAGAGGGTTTTGGTCTTAAAGGAAGAACAGTCCTTTCAAATGAGGGACAGTTAGGAACTATGGGTAAGTGGAACAGCCTCTTCTGCAATCGCCTAGACCAGGGGGTTCAAAACTATGGCCCTCCAGTTGCTCAGGAACTACAATTCCCATCATACCTATTGATGTCTGTAAATGTGGGATACAATGCCTCATGAGACGTGTAGTTCTGCAACAGCTGGAGGGCTGTAGTTTGGAGATCCTTGGCCTAGACATAATAAGCAATTAACCCTTGCACTGTGGGGGCCCCACTGCAAGGGAATTTTTTTTTTAATTCCTGGAGTTGGGCTTTAATATCAGTAAATTAAGTTAGGGGTTAGGTTAGGGTCAGGGGTTCTGAATAAGGGATTGAGGGTTGCTAAGCTTTAGAGTTAAGTGTAAAGGGTTTGCATTTAGGGTAAGGTTAAAGTGACATTAACTCTGGTTTAAAAAGAAACAAATTCTATTTTAGTGTAGCACCCTCCCCAATTTAAGTGGTGCTATGTTCAAATTTAGGGGTTAGTCTGAGCCACTAGTTGGGCTCAGACTGGTAATTTCCTAAAAAAACTTGCTTCTGCTCTGGTGTGATATTGCCTGGCTGCAGTGTTCCCTGTTGCCTATGGGTGGCACTGTCATCTCTGACACAGGTAGAACCACAGGGAATATCGCAACACCATTGGGTGTCCTCTCTCGGCGGCTGTGCAGTGGGCGTGGTCCACCCGCTGTGCATACTGGGAGAGGGCACTTAAGGGGCAGACGCCATTATTCGGGGAGCAATTTGCGCCTCCCAGCCATCCAGGCCAGGGGTACGTGTGTGTGTACCAGCCCCAGGCACCTTTAGCCTGAGGCTGCATCGCTGCAGGTAGGCCCAGCACCTTTAACTGAGGCCTACACCCAAAGAGGAGTCCCAGGGTACCCAAGTGAGGGGTGACCCACTCTGAAGTAGAGGAAGCCAGGGGAGGATCGGTCCCAAGGGGACAAGTGAAGAAGTCACTGTCTCGGGAGAGGCCTGGTTACCTGTCAAAGGGAAGGATTCCTATCCGCCAAAAGCCTGGTAATGTGCCCATTGGCAACTAAGGACTAACTATTACTAGGTCGGGAAGTTCGGGACTTAAGGATTCTGAGGTAGAGGATCTCCTGATCGTATCCCAGGGAAATCGCAAGTAGTTGTTTCGTGCTCCACACCGGCTGCTAGGACCGCTCCTAAAGGGACTATCCGGGTGAGCAAAACCCACTTAGGCTTGAGTGGCGATGAGTGTTGCTTAAGTGTTGCGTGCCTGAACCTTCCCCCTTCTTGTCGTTTCTACTCTCTCTCTCTCTCTTCCAAGTTTTGCTTCAAGAAAATAATAAAACCTTGCTGCTTAGGTTTTTTACACCTGTGTGGACATTGGCTTTATTACAAAAGGGACTTCCGCCTAGACAACGGAGACCGGGGCACCACTCTGAGGAGGTAACTCGCTGCAAGGCCAAAAAAAATCTAACAATGCTCGCCTCTCCATACCTGGAGTTGAACAACGGGCAAGTAGCAGGTGTGCCTTACTGCTAAAAGATGGATTTAGCGGAAAGGGTCTGTGTGCTACATTAGTATATATTCTTACAGTGGAATTCAAGCCTAAAATGCTCCCTACCCCATCCTCCTACCTATCCTGCCTACCCTGTGTAATGTAGCTACCTTCGTTCATCATTGTTTCACTATATGTAGATATGTAGACACCCTCGCTCGCTGCTAAGATGGACTATAGATCATGGGCTATGGGATGTGTAGTGTGCATAAAGCAATGCTCATGACCGCATCTAACTGCTCATTCCAAAAAAACTGAAGTAAGGGAAAGGTTTTGGACCTCACTGGGGATGTTATAAGGAAGCAGAAAAATGCAGTAAGAAGCGATTTAATGAAAAATAGATTACAGGTCCATTAAGTAGTTGATGTGTATAGATTATTTTTGAAGAGTAATGATATCGTTGAGTGTCACTTTAAGAATTAACTGTTGGGCCCAATTGGACATTCCATTAGATATATTTTTTCATGTTTGGTGAAAGCATGTCAAATAATGTGTTAGGGTAACACTCTTC
Organism: Rana muscosa; assembly: GCA_029206835.1. Lineage (NCBI taxonomy): Eukaryota > Metazoa > Chordata > Amphibia > Anura > Ranidae > Rana > Rana muscosa. Next base: position 113,415,991 of record CM055118.1, read on the forward strand.
TTAAGAGAGAAGATACTAACTATCCTTATGTGAGACACTATCCGAAGTCAGCACCGACATCCAGGTCTGACCAATCAATCCCTGCTGCATGCTCTCAACTTGTGACTTCCTACAAAGTTACAATGTTGAAGTCTGATCAGTGGGGGAGAAGAGACTGAGGAAACACTGCCCCCATCCGACAGCAGGCAAATTTGGAACTTCCGCTTAATCTACTCCTCGCCCCCTTACATGCCACATTTGGCATGTCATTTTTTTGGGGGGGGAGTGGGGGCGTCAGTAGGAGTGGGACTTCCTGTCCCACTTCCTCCTTCTGCCCTGGGGCCGCCTAGGCGATTTGTCATATCGCCTTTTGGCGGCCCCTCCCTGTAGGCGATCACCTGGGACGTGACAGGTCCCAGGCGATCACCTGTCCACTCAGAGAGCGCTGCACCGTTCGTGCATGCACAATGAGTGCCCGGCTGTGAAGCCGAAAGCTGTCACGGCCGGGTGCCCACACTATGAATGGAGGCTCCGGCGGAGAAGGGGGGGAGAGGAGCGGAGCTCCGGGCGTCGCGTCGCTGGACAGTGGAACAGGTAAGTGGATGTTTATTAAAAGCCAGCAGCTACACTTTTTGTAGCTGCTGACTTTTAATAAACATAAAAAAGGCTGAAACTCCCCTTTAAGTATAGCGTGTGAAAATGTATGTTGTTCTATATATTGTTACATATCAGGAGTTGATTAATTCAGATTTGTAAAGTTACCGAAAAGTACATTTGAAGTGTCCAGGTGTGAGTTTCATGGTTAGATTAAGAGCCCTTTCACACCGGGGCGCGGGCCACATTAGCAGTAAAGCACCGCTCGTTTTAGCAGCGCTTTACCGGCGCTGTGCGGGTAGGAGCGGAGCGCTTTTAACCCCAAAGAAAGGGTTAACAAGGGGCTTAAAGCACTGCTGCCGAAGCGCTTTGCAGGCGCTTTGGCAGCGCTGCCCATTGATTTCAATGGTGGCAGGGGCAGTTTAGGAGAGGTGCACCTCCCCAAAGGCTCTGCTTGCAGGACTTTTTTTTCCATCCTGCAAGTGCACCGCCCCAGTATGAAAGCACTCGTGCTTTCACACTGGGGAGGCAGTTTACTTATTTATTTTTAGCGCTAAAATGCCTGAAAACCGCCTTCAGTGTGAAAGAGTATGTTGTGGAGAGGTTGAGTGTTAATTTATGAGAAAGATTCTACATTTTAGAGCTTTGGCAAGGGGAGCAGGTTAAGGTTGGGGATCAGAGTGTGTGGGGGAGGGGATGTGACTTGACTTTTTCCACATGCTATTGGCACCAAACACTACCATCCACTTGTTTTTCATCAATGAATACTATCATATTTATGGCTGACCTAGGTGGATCGTATGTACTCATTACATTGTGCTGACATTGGTGATCACAGGGAGACAGTGGCAAGTAGTTGTCAGCCTGATGGTGGATCATGGGTAGTTATGAGTAGGGAGAGTGGGTTTTTTTATTAGTTGGTGTACGGTCATTAGTGAATGTTATTTTGGAGATACAAGGACTATTGTTTGGAGGAGGATGGTGAAGTATATTCCTGTGGAGGGAGATAGTCTGAGGTAATAAGAGCGGATAGGGGAGCAGACAGGGGAGCATGCTAGTTATTAGACATGTCACCTGGGTTGACAAACCTTTTGTGCAATAACACAGGGGCCCTCTGGGATTTAGAAACAGGTGTGTAGGCACTTCTACCTTCCCATATTATATCTTTGCCCAGTTCTCAAGCTGTCAGGCCTCCAACACCTCTAATACAACATGGATCACAAGAGAAATGGTCAGCACTCAGGATGGCATCAAAAAACATTCTTCCTTTAGTAAAAAAGCATGTATATTAGCTGTAAAACAGCCATCGCACTTAAGCCGTCAGGCCTTTGTCATGGCTCAAGGCCTGAGGACCTAATCATGTTGGTTGTTTTACAGCGATTATACATGCCTTTTCAATAAAGGTAATAAAGGTACAACGATTCTAGGTTTGTTGGCCATAATCTGTGCAGACAAAGTATTTCAGTAGTATTATAGCAGAAGCTCCCTATCCATCCAAATAGCTATGTGTTGGGTTCTGGTCTAAACCTTTCTCAAGACAGAGTTGTACTATATAAAATTGGTTATCACACTGCTAAGCTGCTGTAGATTATGCTATCAAATTTCTGTGGAATAAATGAGCAGTAATTAGAAGACTTCTACAGATATTTCTTGGATATTAATGGCAAAGCCTCTGGGCAAGCCTGTGGGGTTGAATCGTAGCACAAGGCATGGCCATCAATTGAAGATGTGCAGTCTTCTTCTAATACATAGTGTATGGAAACCATCATTTGTGTAAACTAGGTTGTTGAAAGTAATAAAAGCAATATACACAATCAAATTATGATGAGTTTGGCGAAAAGCAGCCAAGAAATAATCGTGCAAATAGGGTGAGATAGACTTTTTTCATAGTGTAATGTAACATACAAGGGGGAATTTACTAAAATAGTAGACAGAATCTGGAGCAGCTGGACATAGTAACCAATCAACTTCTATTTTCAGCTTGTTCAGTTAGACTTTGAAAATTATATAAGGTGATTGGTTGCCCTACACAGCGGCTTTAGATTCTGGCTGCTCCAGTGTTAGTAATTTCCCCTCGTTTTAATTTAAAGCATACATTTTTTTATTCTTGCAAGTCTACACACAGCAAGCTCACTATCTGTACATGTTTTCCTTGCAAATCATTATTTTTTTCACTTGAATGATTTCCTCATGTTTCACAAAATTTTCACATAGCGGCATTTTAGAATTCACGACAAAACACTCTGCATGTGTAATGGTAAAACTGCAATTACATGTCAGAATAAGCATATGTTGACTTTCACGCCGGCCGTGGTCCACGTGCACGATCAAAGCAGTTTGGTAGGCAGGACTTCACAGCATATGCTTTAAACAAGTGATTATGTTATCGCTAAACACAATCTGCTATCCCATTTGGCCTGCATATACAAAAACTTCAAGAGGAAATTTAAAGCTCCACCATATTTCAAGCAATATTACTGTTTTTTTTTTCTTTGGGACAACACTTTACCTCCCTCACCTTTATCTTCGCTGGCACTTCAATTCTTGTTCATTATAGTGGACCTGAACTCATCTCTAGAAATGGTAATTGTGCCTAAGCAATACTCTATAGTTTTGTCTTAAAATCCTCCTAAAAATATAGCCGTGCACTTCTTTACCTAGACACTCTTCAGCCTTCAGCCTCATAGCTGTATACTATATCTGCAGTACTGATAGGAGGACTCTATTGTTGCCACATCTTTTGCACAAAGCGCTTGTATATCAACTTAAATGTAAGTGTTCTTGCTACATTAAAATCTTGATACTCAATACAGAGTTACACTATGTAGCTGCTTTTTTCTTCCTATTTATGATACATACCCTTCCACATTTACCTGGGATTTCCCGGACCATCATACCCTGTGAGATCACCTGTTAATCAGTTATCCCCTTCTGTGGCATATTCCAGCCTGCTGGTGTTTGGTCAATCTTGATAAAGCAATTGGAGAAACATACAGGATTGTCCCGGTTCCATCGTGGTTCCACCACAAAAAGCCTGTTTGACCCATTTGAGCGTACGCTTTCCTGGGTTCAAACATTCTGGTAAGCCCCTTACCTATCGGTGGTGGTTTCTTTTCACTTCAATTCACTTCAATATTTGTTCACCTTCAGCACTTCAATATTGTTTGAATTTATCACTATGCTAATATCCAAGTTTGATCACTAAGGATAGACATTTGTGTAATTTTACACTTTTTGAATTTTCCATATATGGACACCTAATTTTACTTTTATGTGGACATTTATTCATATAATTTTTTTGTCACATTTGAGATTTGAGCACCATATTTATTTATGTATAGGTATTCATATATTTTGATTAGCGCTACACTTTTTGTTCCCATTTTTTTGCTATTTGTCTCATTGTTGTGTCAGCGGCTTATCTACAGGGCAGCGCAGAATTATTCTGTACACTATCTGCAGTACTAGTGACTACGACTTTTTACTCTTCTTGCCTTCTGTGGACACAGCTGCCGAAGTACAAGGAATTTTTTAAATGTAATGTGTAATGTTTTAATTTAAGTAATTTAAATCTTTTAATTTTATTTAAATTTTTAAAGCTGAACTCCAGCATACAAAACTATTTTCTCCTGATCTTGTCTAATCCCCAGAGATCTTTTTCCTTTGTGCCCTGCACACACTTATAAAGTTAAGACAAACTTGCTGTATATTGGCCACCTTAAAGCCCTTAGCTTCCTACATCAGATGGAGAATCTAAAGGAGATTAACGGTGTACAAATGTCACAAACCAGTAATGTGCATTGCCACTGTAGAGCTACCTGTTCCGTAAAGCATAGCTGCTCACAAGGTGTTTGAGGAAGGTAAGTTGGGGAGATTGCAGTGGTGGCATCATGACATCACCTCCTGCCCCACGAAGAAGTGGCTAGATGACACTAAAGAGACACTAAACTCTGGTTTAGCAAATATATATATACCGTATATACTCGAGTATAAGCCGAGTTTTTCAGCCCTTTTTTTTGGGCTGAAAGTGACCCCCTCGGCTTATACTCGAGTCAGCGTACCTGAGTCCATTTCCGCCTGACCTCACCGTGCCCATTGCAGAATCCGATCTGTGTACCCGAGTCCATAACATATTCGGATGGCGGCCGTGCAGTGTTAAAAACTCGCGCTCCTCCTTGTGCTGTTCCGTGATAGGCGGAACACTCGGCTTCCCAGCAAACACTGTGTTCAGTGTTCCGCCTATCAGGGATGCCCTCTCGTCCGTGATAGACGAGAGGACGAGAGGGCATCCCTGATAGGCAGAACACTGAACACAGTGTTTGCTGGGAAGCCGAGTGTTCCGCCTATCACGGAACAGCACAAGGAGGAGCACAAGTTTTTAACACTGCACGGCCGCCATCTGAATATGTTATGGACTCGGGTACACAGATCGGGTATTCTTCATTTTCACCTCTCCTCTGATGCTGGATTGTCCTCAATTGAATCAGCACTCGTCTCTGCATCATTGTGCTGGGAGTGCAGTGCTCTGTGGTGACACTTCTCAGGGGTCAGGCCCAGAACAAATTTGCACTTAAAGAAATTGGACATCATTCAGCACAGACAAAGACTGGCAGTCGATCTTGGAGTGGTAAGGGACAGTGGCAGAGAATACATTTTTACACTGGCCAAAGTTACTTTTTATTTGTATGAATTTTAGGAAAACTTGCACTAGTTAATTTTCAAGTTATGATGGTAATGGAATTTAAAGTATAGCTAAATCCAAAACGTTTTTGTTTGTTCTCGAAGAGCTGCAATGGGCACAGTGAGGTCCGGCTGCAAATGGGCACAGTGAATATGCAAATAGCAACAGTGAGGCGTGCAAATGAGCATTGTTGACCCTCTTTTCGGCTTACAGTAGCTGCTGCATTTCCCACCCTCGGCTTATACTCGAGTCATTAAGTTTTTTGTGGTAAAATTAGGTCCTCGGCTTATACTCGGGTCGGCTTATACTCGAGTATATACAGTATTCTATTCAAGTATGCATTCTTAACTCAAAAAAATAACTTCTATAGCTCTAATCCCTCGTACACACGGTCGGAATTTCCAACGAGAAAAAGTCAGTCGGAAATTCCGACGGGAAAATTGAGAACCTGCTCTCAATCTATTTCTGTCGGAATTCCCGACAGAAAATGTCAGATGGAGCATACACACGGTCGGAATTCCCGACCAAAAGCTCCCATCTGACTTTTTCTGTCGGGAATCCCGACTGTGTGTAAGGAGCATTAGCCTCCTCCAAATCCCCAAATTCCCTTTTGTTATTGCTGTGATCTGACTTCCTATTAGAGGGTGGCTACATCCATTCTCCATAGCCCCACTGTCGGTAAGAACATAGCCACCCTCTCTTTTTCATTCCTGAGATGGATTTGGGACTATAGACTATGGGATGTGTTCTGTGCATAGAGCAGTACACATGACCACAACTACAAACCCCAACAATGAACATTTGGCATGAAATGAACTGTATGTTTAAAAAAAAAAATAATGTTTAATCTAATAAGTGCAAAGAAAATGCCTTGATCCTGCCAGAAATTCCTTTGCACTTTGCCAGTGCTCTACTATATTCTCAAGCAGTGTAATCAGCCATGCCCAGTTCATCTCTGTGTATACAGAATACCATACCCTCTTCTCATCTTCAGGACATAGGGCAAGGTGTCCTGTAGTTCAGCGGTTAATTGGAAAGGGCTTTATTCAAGATTTCAGTTCAGCAAAGACCTAAAACACTTCTTGTCCCAACCTAGGGCAGGAAGTGTCATAGTGCACACTGGGCGTTTTTACAGCTGCTGTTTTGGGCGTCAGACTTTTTTTTAACTGCCTCTAAACTCCTCTTCATTTTATCCTATGTGTTCATGCACACATAGACTTTAATCAGTGTTTTTTGGCAGGAGGGTTTAGTGGGAGAAAAAAAAACCTCTGCCAGTGCGTTGTGGCGCAGCAACGTTTTGGCAGAAAAAATGCTGATATCTCCTAAACTCTACTAAACTCTGCTAAACAGTGGACACCGACCAATGGCATGCTGGGTTGGTGACGTCACCAGGGGGCAGAGCTGTCAGACGGCAGGAGCCTTCGTTTGGACCGGAAGCTTTTTCTTATCCTTAACCGTTAGCAACCAGCTATTCATTGGTTGTTAAGGATGCCAATGGCCCCACTCCTTAACCCTGAAGCCACTAAATGTAGCTTACACTAGGGCTAAACACTGCTAAACGCCGGCAAAAAAAATGCTAAAACATTAGCGTTTTTTGCCTAGCGTTTCTGAAGTAGTTTTTAGCTTTCTAGTGTGCATGAAACCTTAAAGAGGAATTCCAGGAATTATTATTACAGGTATTTATATAGTGCCGACAATTTTATGCGACCCCTTTTAACATACAGTATCTCACAAAAGCGAGTATACCCCTCACATTTTTGTAAATATTTGAATATATTTTTTTTTATGTGATAACACTGAAGAAATTACACTTTGCTACAATGTAAAGTATTGAGTGTACAGCTTGTATAACAGTTTAAACTTGCTGTCCCCTCAAAATAAATTAATTAATGTCTAAACCGCTGGCAACAAAAGTGAGTACACTCCTAAGTGAAAATGTTCAAATTGGGCCCAAAGTATAAATACTTTTTGTGGCCATAATTTATTTTCCAGCACTGCCTTAACCCTCTTGGGCATGGAGTTCACCAGAGCTTCACAGGTTGCCACTGGAGTCCTCTTCCACTCCTCCATGATGACGTCACAGAGCTGGTGGATGTTAGAGACCTTGCGGTCCTCCATCTTCTGTTTGAGGATGCCCCACAGATGCTCAAAAGGGTTTAGGTCTGGAGACATGCTTGGCAAGTCCATCACCTTTACCCTCAGCTTTCTTGGCAAGGCAGTGGTCATCTTGGAGGTGTGTTTGGGGTCGTTATCATGTTGCAATTAAGCCCTGCGGCCCGGTCTCCGAACGGAGGGGAATATGCTCTGCTTCAGTATGTCACAGTACATGTTGCCATTCATGGTTCCCTCAATGAATGTAGCTCCCCAGTGCCGGCAGCACTCATCCAGTCCCAGGCAATGACACTCCCACCACCATGCTTGACTGTAAGCAAGACACACTTGTCTTTGTACTCCTCACCTGGTTGCTGCCACACACACTTGACACCATCTGAACCAAATAAGTTTATCTTGGTCTCATCAGGACATGGTTCCAGTAATCCATGTCCTTAGTCTGCTTGTCTTCAGCAAACTGCTTGCAGGCTTTCTTGTGCATCATCTTTAGACAAGGCTTCCTTCTGGGACGACAGCCATGCAGACCAAATTGATGCAGTGTGTGGCGTATGGTCTGAGCACTGGCAGGCTGACCCCCCCATCCCTTCAACCTCTGCAGCAATGCTGGCAGCACTCATATGTCTATTTCCCAAAGACAACCTCTGGATATGATGCTGAGCACGTGTACTCAACTTCTTTGGTCGACCATGGCGAGGCCTGTTCTGAGTGGAACCTGTCCATTTAAACCGCTGTATTGTCTTGACCACCGTGCTGCAGCTCAGTTTCAGGGTCATAGGAATCTTCTTATAACCTATGCCATCTTTATGTAGAGCAACAATAATTTTTTTCAGATCCTCAGCGAGTTCTTTGCCATGAGGTGCCATGTTGAACTTCCAATGACCAGTATGAGAGAGTGAGAGTGATAACACCAAATTCAACACACCTGCTCCCCATTCACACCTGAGACCTTGTAACACTAACAAGTCACATGACACTGGAGAGGAAAAATGGCTAATTGGGCCCAATTTGGACATTTTCACTTAGAAGTGTACTCACCTTTGTTGCCAGCGGTTTACACATTAATGGCTGTGTGTTGAGTTATTTCGAGGGGACAGCAAATTTACACTGTTATACAAGCTGTACATTCACTACTTTACATTGTAGCAAAGTGTAATTTCTTCAGTGTTATCACATGAAAAGATGTAATAAACTATTTACAAAAATGTGAGGAGTGTTGAACAGTCACATCAGTCCCTGCTCTCAAGGAGCTTCCAATCTAAGGTCCCTAATTCAGTAGAGATCACTGGAGTAGCGGTATCTACTTCAGTGATTATCAGCTTCCAGGGGCATTGACTAAGTATAGTACAGTATATGCATAGTTACATTGGTCCAAGCAGGGCCAATGTAATTATAAAAATATCCATACCTGGAATTCCTCTTTAAGGATTGCTAAGCTGCAAAATATAAAAAAAATTCTTGGTTTAGATGCACTTTAAATCATTGGCATCACCACTTAAAAATTCAAGGTCATGAAGATTGAGGGGGACCAATTTTAATACATGATTTTGAGTTTTCACTTCCACTTCTGGCCTTCATTCAGGAGGCAGTATTTCTGGGACATGTTTCAGTGCTCAGTGGCAGGCACACTTTGTCCTTTTTATCCTGGTTAATCAAAGTGAGATACTGTCACTTCAGCTCTGTGTGATTTGTACAGGAATAATTTAAATTCAGTTCTGACAATATCAAATCATAATTTTCTCAACCCAATTCCCCATTCTACAAGCCTTCTCTCTTTTGTGGCTTTGTTGGAGTCTCACAATCTGCATACACTGAGACATTGTTTGTCTGCAGCCTCTGCTAGAGCTCTTCTCTATATACGGTCACAAAGACAGGCTGAATGTGTTCCTTGGCAGAGCATGCTTCATATACTGGTGTTGCCATCGTTTGTTACCAGAGGGGGATTTCTTCAGCTGTGAAATAAAGACGATAAAGAATGAAGCCAAAAGCAAAGGAAATCTTTTTTCACTTTCTTTTTTTATTCTTGTCTATGCCCCTTCCCCCAATTTTTATACAAGGGAACGGTTTGAGCTACTAGTGATAAAAAAAAAGTCATATTGTACTGCAAAAATTGGATTGCGTTCAGCTATGTACATAAGTGTTGCTTCTTTCAGTCCTATGTACCAAATGATATTGGCAATGTTCAGTTTGTGCCTGTCAAAGCATTTTTTGGACCTTAGCAGGTATCGATTTGGGAACTGCATAGGTCCCACTGTAAAAGTAAGTATCCAACAAGAGGGTGTAGAAAGGGTGTCACTACTATACCATACCTCCCAACGTTTTAAGGTGAGAACGAGGGACTTCTATTAGCAAACGTATGTAGGCATAGAAAACAGCCCTTACCATGCCCCCTTTAGGTAGAATTATACAAAAAAATTAAGATTTGTTAAACCCACAAGTGCCTTCTACCACTACTGTTCCTTTATACTGGCTTTTGAAATATACAAATGCAACAATTTAGAAACTGGATGAAAGATTTCAATTTTTGAAAGATAAAAAGTGAATTTTATATACAACTTCTGTATATAGATCAGATCAAACTGAGGGACAAATGGGGATTACAGAGGGACATGCAGCCACTATTGTCGCCACATTGACATTTGTAAACAGGTGACAGGGCTTCACTTATTTGAACCACTGCAATGCCAACAGCCTGTCCTTATGCCATGACTTAAAGCCTCTTCCCTCCTGTCATCTATAAACAGGCAATATGGCTTGATTGGGTTGACCATTTGCTCAAGGGCCTACATAGCATCTGGGGATAGACCTGTTTCTGATTCCTATTTTTATGTGTGTCCCCACTGAGGGGATTTGTACTAGCTTTGCGTCATTGGGAGAGGAATTATGGAGCAATCCCTCAAAGGGAAACCTAGACATCAGTAATAACAGTTGAATGCAGAGGGTTACAAGTTTTTTTTTTTTTTTTTTACTTTTTGCCTCTCCACTGGAAGCCAGGAATCAACAGCATAGATGGCCAGATCTGCATTGCTAAACCTGGAGACCAAACTACACTATATTACCAAAGTATTGGGACACCTGCCTTTACACGCACATTAACTTTAATGGCATGCCAGTCTTAGTTCGTAGGGTTCAATATTGAGTTGGCCCACCCTTTGCAGCTATAACAGCTTCAAGACTTCTGGGAAGGCTGTCCGCAAGGTTTAGAAATGTGTGTCTATGGGAATGTTTGACCATTCTTCAAGAAGCGCATTTGTGAGATCAGGCACTGATGTGGACAAGATCAAGTTCCTCCACTCAAAACCTGCTTATCCATGTCTTTATGGACCTTGCTTTGTGCTGGGGTTGTTTCTCAGGGGTTGGGCTTGGCCCCTTAGTTCCAGTTAAGGGAACTCTTAAGGTGCCAGCATACCAAGACATTTTGGACAATTTCAAGCTCCCAACTTTGTGGGAAAAGTTTGGGGATGGCCCCTTCCTGTTCCAACATGACTGCGCACTAGTGCACAAACAAGATCCTTAAAGGCATGGATGAGCGAGTTTGGGGTCTAGGAACTTGACTGGCCTGCATAGAGTCCCGACCTCCACCTGATAGAACACCTTTTGGATGAATTAGAGTGGAGACTGCGAGCCAGGCATTCTCATCCACATCAGTGCCTGACCTCACAAATGCGCTTCTGGAGGAATGGCCCAACATTCCCATAGACATACTCTGAAACCTTGTGGACAGCCTTCCCTGAGCCATGATTAAGGCCTGACGGCAGAAACGTGTTAAGTTTCTTTTTGACTGCTGTTCACATGCAATAATAAAATTTATGTTTTAGCTGACTTTTATAGCACCAGCCTTTCTTCTTTTTTTCTTTTTTTTATTTAAAGGATTTGCATCAGTAACAAAAGAATACATAGCTATATAAACAAGTCTGACAGTTATTTTGAAACACTTGCAAGGCAGATTTACAGTTGAGAGTAAACAGTAAGGTCTCTGGGTGTTTAGGAAATGCTGCAAATTAGAAACCTGCATCTCGGAAACCCCAATAATTAAGTTTATCTAGATGTATCAAAGTCAGGAAGGGCTATAAGTGTTTTAAACTGAGCATATCCAAAAGTTTTTCTGTCAATAGAGTACAGAGAAAGAAAAGGAAAACGAAAGAAGAGGGGGGGAAGTGCGGACAAAAAAAAAGGGGGGCAGGGGAAGGTCGCCGCTGGGGGGGGCAGAAAAAAGTATGTCAGAGTCATGACTTAGTGAAGATCGCAGGCCTAATCATTTTTTGGATCAGACGTATGTCAGGTATTCCCCAGAGAAGCGAAAGAGATTCCAATAGAACCATCTGGTCTTATGCTCCTTGGTTTTGTCACGGAGGGTCGAGGTAAGGACTTCCAGTCGCTCAATATCATTCACTCTTGCGAACCACTGTGTAACTGTTGGGGCAGATTGTTGTTTTTCACATACTGGGGATGCAAGCTCGAGCTGCATTTAGCAGGTGCTTAAGCAGAGATTGTGGTACCTCTTCTTCGATAGTGGCGTGAGATTAAGCAGTACTGCAGCTGGGTTATCATGGAGGGAAATGTCTGTAAATTTGTGGATAAGTCGTAGCACAGGTTGCCAGAAAGTGCAGAGTTTAGGACACTCACAGAAAATGTGTAAGAGAGTGCCTTCGGATGAGCAGCATCGTCAGCATCGATCGCTCTGTTGAGGAAACAACTTGGTAAGGACTGATGGGGTTCTATACCAACGTGTCATTAACTTGTAATTGGTTTCGTGGTATCTGCTACACAGGGATGATTTGTGTGCGAAAAAGAGTTTACGTTCCTTTTGTGGGCCAGAAAATGTCACCCCTAGATCCCTTTCCCATTTAGAAAGGAAGGGGGGATCGGAAAAAGCATGAAGTTCCAGGAGGTACTTGTATGAAGTAAAAAGAGATCCTTGAATCGGGTCCCTCCCTAAACATAGCTCTTCAAATGCATGCAAGTCTCTGGGGAACATTGTATGTTTTGGCAAATATTGCAGGAAATGGGACAACTAGAGTGCCCTCCATTGAGGCAGCAGAGAGGTGATCGAGCTGGAGAATAATGTCCTTGTCTCAATCCAGCCATTGGTACCCAGGAATTGAGAGGCGCGCATTGGGCTTTGAGTTGATAATGAGCTGAAGTAAGGATCAGTAAGTCCGGGTAAAAATCTTGGATATCCTATTATTGGTGTCATAATTGAAGGGAAGCTCTCCAATGAAGCCAGTTTGAAAAATCTACCCATTTCAGCCAAGACAGGGCCTATTAGTGGGTGACTGGTAAGGTGAGATACAGATTGTTTACCTGCCCATGGCAGCCCTGCGAATGGCGCGCCCGCTGCCTCCTGTTCCAACATGACCCAAAGTTTAAGAGTTGGTGTCTGCACCAGTCCACTACTCTGGTCATCTGGACTGCTGTATAGTATAGCGCTGGGTCTGGAAATCCTATACCACCTTTTAGTTTAGGTCGCAGTAACAGATTTCTGTTAAGGTGGGGGTGTTTACCATGCCAAACAAACTGTATGAAGGCTGAACATACAGAGTGAAAGAAAGCTTGAGGCAGGTTAAGTGGCAAGGCCTGTAGCAAGTATAGCAGCCTGGGCATAACATTCATCTTCAGCACGTTACATCGGCCAAACCATGATAAGGCTAGGGGCTCCCATTTCCTCAGGTCACTCAATAGGCAATTGAGGAAAGGTTGGAAGTTCAGGGAAAAGATTGCATTAAGGTTCACTGGAATTTTAGTCCCTAGATATTGTATAGACTAAGTGGCCCATTTGAAAGGGAAAAAAAGAACGTAGGCTATCAACGATAGTAGCTGGAAGGGAAACATTTAAGGCCTCCGACTTTTGTAGGTTAATCTAATGCCCCATACACACGATCATTTTTCATGCCGTTAAAAATGCCATTAAAAAAAATGGCCATTAAAAATGATCGTGTGTATGCTCCAGAGCATTTTTAATGACGTGAAAAACGGGCATTAAAAATTTCGAACATGCTCTCTTTTTTCACGTCGTTTTTCATGTCGTTTTTTTTAACGACGTGAAAAACGATAGTGTGTATGCTTTAACGACGTGAAAAAAAATGCGCATGCTCAGAATCAAGTATGAGACGGGAGCGCTCGTTCTGGTAAAACTAGCGTTCGTAATGGAGATAGCACATTCGTCATGCTGTAACGGACTGAAAAGCACTAGACTGAAAAGAGCGAATCGTCTCTCAACAAACTTTACTAACATGAAGGGTGGCGCCATTCGAACGGAACTTCCCCTTTATAGTGCCGTCGTAGGTGGTGTACGTCACTGCGCTTTTCTAGAACATTTTTTAAAATGATGGTGTGTACGCAAGACAGGCTTGAGAGGAAACAAGAAAAAAAATGACGAGAAAAACGTCAGTTTTAAAAATGACATTAAAAATGATCGTGTGTATGGGGCATTAAAGTTAGATATCAGACCGTATTGTTTTAGTTCTAGTAAAAGGGAAGGTAGAGAAATAAGGGGGTTAGTGACATAAAACAAAAGGTCGTCAGCATAAGCTGCAACCTTGTGGTGGTAGGTCCCCTATAACACACCCTTAATGGAACTATTATGTCTGACGTGCTGGAGGAATGGTTCCAGTGTAAGTACAACTTTCTCCTTTTTTTGCACAGCCTTCCCAAAAGAGTTGAAGCTGTTATAGCTGCAAAGGCTGGGCCAACTCAATATTGAATCCTACGGACTAAGACTGGGATGCCATTAAAGTTCATGTGCGTGTAAAGGCAGGCTTCCCAATACTTTTGGTAATATAGTGTATCTATAGTAAAGTCAATTTCTTAACAGTAAAACTAAATACATCCACACACCAGCAAACGGGAAACAAGCAAACATGAAGATACCAGTGAACAACAAACATATAACTAAAATGCCTAAGTAACAGGAAGCCTAACCACAAACTACTATATACAATATGTACAAGGGGAGCAGATAAAAGGTAGCAGGGTTCAGGGTACAAGATGCAGAGCAAGAGCAAGGCCAGGAGCAGGACAAATGGCAGCAGCATCTAACTTAGCACAGCAAAGAAAAACACAAGACACAAGGTATATCAGCAGAAGAGGGACTTACATCCAATCCCAGAAACCAGCATCGGGTGGAGACTGATTACTTGAAACCCCTGGCTGCTGGGAAGCACCCGCTAGTGGACACTGAAACTACAAACGTCCTCCCAGGGAACCCCAGTGCAACCAGCAGGTGAAACAGGTTCTGACACTTGGGAGATTCCTCTCACTTCCTGTTTTTGGTTTCAGGAGCAAGAAGTGAACGGACACCTTCCTAATATGAACAGCAAGGAAAACCTGGTAGGGATTGTAAACATTCTCTACCATAACCGGGGGGAACATATACCATTTATGCAAACTGTGCAGTTGCACGGGGGCCCTCTGGTAATTAGTAGTCCATTTATACCAGAGATGGGATTATATCAGTCTGCACAATAGATTCTACATAGCATTGAATGAACACATAGTAATTATGCAGTCAATTTGGAGGATAGTGACATCTGTTATGTGGCAATATGGGAAAGGGTAAGGATAAAACCCTCAATTTACAATATTGCACTATTAGCTCAAGTAACGGGTCCATTTAGAACAAAAACTTTACAAAGTTTACAGCCCCTTAATTCTGCTTGGATGTTATTTATTTGATATAGTTTTACTTTTAAAATAGCCTTAAATTCTGCCAGCCAGTCTCATCATTACAACATAATGACATCTATCTTAATCTCAGGAACATAACTGACTGGAGGCAGAAAGATGTGTTGGTATGGACGACTTTTTTGGACTAATCCATAAATCGCGAACTGCAGGAGCATCTGAAATAAAATAATCATCTGAATACTTGTCACTTAATAAGGCATCATGGAAGAGCTATGAGAATGCAGAGTGTGTTATTAATTACTACGCGGGATGTCTTGCTGACATTTCCAGATATCAGCCTATTAAATTTTGGTTTTGAATAGACTGGCTGGCAGTGGGCAGCAGGATAGCACATTTGATTAAATGCACTGGTATCTGCCAGCTGGAAAGATAATTTCTATTTGTAGGAAGCATATAAAAGCCAAGCGTGGCCCAGAAAGGGATGCCACCTTATGCCTGCAACAGAAAAACCCTTTAAAGTAAGGCTCCATCATTCTGGGTTATTAATGGACGAGAATTGTCTGATAAATACGGCTTAGACCCTTGAGATAGTTACAACTGGCCATTACTCAGTAAGCCCTCAATCGCAGAGACGTCTTGATAAATAGGAAGGCTTGTATGATTGATCATGTGGCGCTGATCTCAGTATAGCAGAAAGAAAGGCCATTGGGATATTTTAACCCCTCGGGCACCACCAAGATTGGCTAGCTAAGTCAAGCAGCTGGGTGAACGAGAGCTACGATTAACTGTCAATGTTCAAGTTTAACTTATGTAGCATTTTCTGCTTGTAAGATGTATGCTATATGCTCTTTGTGTTCTTAAAGTTTATGTAAATCCAATCACTAAAATCTCATAAAAGCTTTAACTTGTTAAGGTAATTTCAACATTAATTTTCAATATTTGCTAATCTGCAGCTTTTGTTAAAATAATAACTTGCGATCCCGATATATACAGTAGGTCCTTGTTCAGGCACTTCCTGTTTTTGAATGACAATATTTTGTCCCCATCTCCCAAACAGGCTTGCAATGGAGACTACAAATGTTTGTTTCAAAACATATTTCAACACATATTTTGCATGTATAGTCCACTGCTCTCACCATCCGGAAAGCCTTTCAAAGATCATGCTGTAGTCTCGTGCATGCAAAATTAGTGCAGAGAATAATATTCAGTGATTCTTGGAATATACTCTTCTCAAAAAAATTTAAGAAACACTTTGAAAACACCAGATCTCAATGGGTTAAAATATCATGCTGGATATCTATATACTGGTATGGACTGGGTAATGTGTTAGGAACGAAAGGATGCCACATCGTTTGATGGATATGACAATTATCAACCTACAGAAGGCCCAATTCAACCCCCCCCGAAAATCTAAGTGAAAAAATTATGCAGCAGGCTAGTCCATTTTGCTGAAATTTCATTGCAGCAACTCAAAATGGTACTCAGTAGTTTGTAGGGCCCCCACATGCTTGTATGCATGCCTCACAACAACGGGGCATGCGCCTAATGAGACCTGGGGTATTTCCTCCCAGATCTGGACCAGGGCATCACTGAGCTCCTAAACAGACTGAGGTGCAACCTGGCGGCGTCGAATGGACCGAAACATAATGTCCCAGAGGTGTTCTATTGGATTTAGGTCAGGCGAGTGCGGCGACCATTTAGTGGTATCAGTTCCTTCATTCTCCAGGAACAGGCTGCATACTCTCGCCACATGAGGCCGGGCATTGTTGTTCACCAGGAGGAACCCACTGCACCAGCGTAGGGTCTGACAATGGCTCCAAGGATTTCATCCTGATACCTAATGGCAGTCAGGGTGCCATTGTCTAGCCTGTAGAGGTCTGTGCATTTCTCCCTGGATATGCCTCCTCAGACCATCACTGACCCACCACCAAACCAGTCATGCTGAATGATGTTACAGGCAGCATAACGTTCTCCGCGGCTTCTCCAGATCCTTTCATGTCTATCACATGTGCTCAGGGTGAACCTGCTCTCATCTGTGAAAAACACAGGGCGCCAATGGTGGACCTGTCAATTCTGGCATTTAATGGCAAATGCCGGTCGAGCTCCATGGTGCCGGTCAGTGAGCACAGGGCCCACTAGAGGATGTCAGGCCCTCAGGCCACCCTCATGAATTCTGTTTCTGATTGTATAGTCAGAGACATTTACACCAGTGGCCTGCTGGTGGTCATTTTGTAGGGCTCTGGCAGTGCTCATCCTGTTCCTCCTTGCACAAAGGACCAGATACCAGTCCTGCTGATGGGTAAGGACCTTCCACGGCCCTGTCCAGCTCTCTTAGAGCAACTGCCTGTGTCCTGGAATCTCTTCCATGCTCTTAAAACTGTGCTAGGAGACACCGCAAACCTTCTGGCAATGGCACACATTGATGTGCCATGCTGGAGGAATTGGACGGTCTGTGCAACCTCTATAGGGTCCAGGTATCGCCTCATGCTACCAGTAGTGACACTGACCTTTAGCCAGATGCAAAACTAGTGAAAAACAGTCAGAACAGATGAGTAGGGAAAAATTATTTCAGTGACCTCCACCTGTAAAACCATTCCTGTTTTGGAGGTCGTCTCATTGTTGCCCATCTAGTACACCTGTTGTTAATTTCATTAACATCAGAGCAGCTGAAACTGATTACCATATATACTCGAGTATAAGTCGAGTTTTTCAGCACATTTTTTTGTACGCCGTATGTATAGGAACAGCGGACGGCGTGGACGGTGTGGACTTCCTATACATACACCCCTGCTGTGAATCAGAGGGGACAATGTACAGTGTAATCAGGTTTTCTTCCCTCCTCATCAATACTGACACGGCGGATAAGGTACATGGGCAGAGTGAGGCTGAAAATGGGCACAGTGAGGCTGCTTATGGGCACAGTGAGGCTGAAAATAGGCACAGTGAGGCTGCTTATGGGCACAGTGAGGCTGCTTATGGGCACAGTGAGGCTGAAAATGGGCACAGTGAGGCTGCTTATGGGCACAGTGAGGCTGAAAATGGGCACAGTAAGGCTGCTTATGGGCACAGTGAGGCTGAAAATGGGCACAGTGAGGCTCAAAATGGGCACAGTGAAGCTGCAAATGGGCACAGTGAGGCTGCAAATGGGCACAGTGAGGCTGCATATGGGCACAGTGAGGCGGCAAATGGGCACAGTGAGGCTGCAGATGGGCATTGTTGACCCTCTTTTCCACTTACAGTAGCTGCTGCATTCTCACCCTAGGCTTATACTCAAGTCAATACGTTTTCCCATTTTTTTGTGGTAAAATTAGGTGCCTCGGCTTATATTCGGATGGCTTATACTCGAGTATATACGGTAACAACCCCCTCTGCTACTTAACTGACCAGATCAATATCCCAGGAGTTTAATTGACTTCATGCTATACTCTGATTAAAAAGTGTTCCTTTAATTTTTTTTGAGCATTGTAGATTGGTCAATGTAACAACGCCTACAGCACTCACCCAAATGTTCAATAGTCCTAAACAGCCAGCTCCCTCTTACTCCTAAAATCCTTGCTATTTATTAACCGCTTAAGGACCAGCCCACGCACATTTACGTTGACAGAATGGGGAGATGTTGTGTGTAAACACAATATTTCCCCTTTCTGCCTAGTGACACTGTCACTGATCGCGTTCCCTCTCATCGGGAACAACGATCAGTGAAGTGTCACGTGTAGCCACGCCCCCCTACAGTAAGAATCACTCCCAAGGGCACCTAGTGGTTAACCCCTTCACTGCCAGTGTAATTTTTACAGTAATCAGTGCATTTTTATAGCAGTGATCGCTGTAAAAATGACAATGGTGTCAAGAGTGTCCGATGTGTCCGCCATAATGACGCAGACACGATAAAAATCGCTGATCGCCGCCATTACTAGTAAAAAAAAAAAATTGTAATAAAAATGCCATAAAACTATCCCCTATTTTGTAGACGCTATAACTTTTGCGCAAACCAATCAATAAACGCTTATTGCGATTTTCTTTACCAAAAATATGTAGAAGAATACGTATCGGCCTAAACTGAGGAAAAAATAATGTTTTTTTATATATTTTTTGGGGATATTTATAATAGCAAAAAGTAAAACATATTGCATTTTTTTCAAAATTGTCGCTCTATTTTTGTTTATAGCGCAAAAAATAAAATCCATCAGATACATCTACTTTCTTCCTAGATAAATATTTAACAACATCATCTCCCTTCCAGCCCTTCTATATCTGTTCAATCCCCATACATTTTAAATTTGCAGAGATGCCAGCATGTTTTTGTGCAAAATGAGCTGCCACTTTTTGGCATTTTAACCCCTCCCTTATATTTCTAAAGTGCTCTTCCATCCACTTATGTAATACCCTTTCCGTTTTCCATTTTAGTAGGCAACTACACTTCTAAAGATACACCACTCGCTCAGAGTTCATTTATACATTGTTTTAGTTTGTCTTCTTTTTAAGTGGTTAAGGAAGAAGAAGCTATTCTGGATCCTCTGACTACTAATGACTACTAATGCAGGTCACACACTTCCTACAATGATAAAAAAAAAAAAAACTTTTATATTGCCAAACCAATTTTATGGACGTTCCGTTAAAACTTTATTTAAAATTTCATCACCTTGTAAAACATTTTTTGTTAAAATTCTGTTTACTCCTTCTATTCCTTACCCATAATCTGTAATAAACACAATAATATCTATCTTTTCTATATCTTTTTTCTTTTGATGGTACCACATTCGATGAATCAACTGTTTCCTATCTTTGTTCTCTGCATCTCCAAATGCTTTCTTTACCACCCCCTTTTTCATGAATCTTTTTCACCATAATTTCCCCCTATTGTCTGAATACTTTAAAATTTGTACAGTTGTGTCTAATGCAAAAAAAATTACCTGCATGTACATTCTTAACGCACATGCTGAGCATGTATATTCTTAACCCATGTGCTGCTGGTAATTTTAGTCTATGGGTTTATGACAGGTCCTTGTGGTTAGTTATCTATTATTTCTGTCTTAAAGCGGAACTCACATTTCCCTATTATACACTGTAAGCAGGCAGGTATTTTATTGCAGAAGAG
Source organism: Rana muscosa (assembly GCA_029206835.1). Lineage (NCBI taxonomy): Eukaryota > Metazoa > Chordata > Amphibia > Anura > Ranidae > Rana > Rana muscosa. Next base: position 113,436,075 of record CM055118.1, read on the forward strand.
ACATGCAATGTCTCTTCTGCAATAAATCATACCTACCTGCCTACCCACTTACAGCGGCAGGGCAATTCCTGTGTGCCAGGATGACTAGCTCTTGCGCATGTGCAAGAATGACGTTATCCTGAGCTGGCCATTGAAGATGGCCGAAACACACAGGCGAGAGAGCATTGGGAAGGTGGGTATCTAGTTCTCTAGTCCCTTTAGATCTAAAAAATATTGTTCTTCTCCACTGCAGGTTTTGTAAAAGTCAGAATTCCAATCTAGATAATTAAGCATTTAAAAATAAAAATTAAATTTACAAAGAAACCCTACTTTAATACCGCATGCGCTATTTTATGAAGTGATGCGTTATTTTAGTAGCAAAAGCTTGCGATAATTTAATGCAAGAGGTAGCCGGCGTCCTAAACAAACAATAACAAATAGCTGGTTGTTAAGGAGCAGGCAGCCGCCACGTCCTTAACAAACGATGAGTCATCAGCTGTCAGCGGGGTTCCCCGCTGAAAGCTGAATGTGAAAAAAAGAATTGCAGGCATTTCAAAATTCAGAAAAAAATCTACGTGGGGTCCCCCTCAGTCCAATGAATAGTAGATCTATTGCCTAAACCCTTAGGGTCCTTTCACATGGGCATTGAATCTGATCTTTTTTCATCCATCCGTTGACTGATGAAAAATGAATAGCAATGCTCTCCCATAAGCAAATAGATGTAAACAAATGAACATTAATTTATATCCATTTACATACACAGGTCTGTTTTTTTAAACAGAAAAAGTCTCTATTTTGTTCCTTTTAAAGAACTGAAGCAGACCTAAACAGATGTAAACGAACAAACAGTCGGTTTTTGTATCCTTTTTGCATTGGTTGTTAGGAGTCAGCACCCACCAGCGTCCTAACAACCAATGACTCATCTCTGCTTTCAGTGAGGGATTTCCCGCTGACAGCAGAATATAAACAAAAGATATTTAAAAAAATGCCAAACTGAATGCAGCTATGGGGGGCAGTGTGTACAGCAGACAAGGGGGTGGGGGGGGGGGCAGTGTGTGCTAAGAGAGGAGCAGTGTTTACAGTGAGAGCACAGCCTGTACATACATGCTCCCTCACTTGCCCGCTTTGAATGTCATTGCCTGCTCTGAATGCGAGTGCCGGCTCCTTTATTTACTTTAGCGCCAGAGAAGGAGCTGTTTGGCCCCGCCACTGAAGTAGAGAAAGGTGTGGGGTCACCTGGTGACATGATGTCCATATTGCATAGAATGCATGAAGATAAAAAAAAACACTTCTGCCTTCACAGCCACTTTAAATTGCCAGTTAATGGTAATGTCAGCTTCCAGACCTTTTTCTTCTGTTTGTAAACCAACAAATGGGGTTTCTCTTCATCTATACCACACTCCTATACTAGATGAGAAAAAAAAATTAAGAAAAAAAAAACAAACAGCATTCTGTTCCTACTAAAATCTATACCAAACCCTTATCCCTCATGAGGGTCTGGTATGGATATCCAGGGGATCCCATGCAAAAAAAAGAAAAATGGCGAAAAATTTGAGGTCCCCCTAAAAGAATGGTAGACAATTTTAAGGGGGAACCCCATACAGAAACAAAAAAGCCCCCCCCCCGAAATCCATACCATACCCCTATCCAAGCATGCAGCATGGCAGACTAGGAAAGTGGGGGGCAAGCTTATGCCCAATTCCTCCCTTCCTGAACCATGCCATGTGCCCTCAACATAGGGGGATACCCCTACCCATTCACACAGAAAAGTGTAAAGTGTATGTAGCGGGGTCTCCTTAAAGGCCCCGGAACTACGTTACCCAGAACCCCATCCGGCCTAAGGGTGAAAGTTTACATCGCAGAGACTCATGGGAGGGGCTATTTAAGGAAGAGGCGAGGCGGAGCTCGGCCTCTTTGGACACCGCGCTGCAAGCAACCAGTCTTCCTGTGCGGATCTGCTGCGGTGCAGGGCCCGAAGCCTGGGGCCTTGCGTGACTTCCGAAGAGCCTTCCACCCCACTGCGGAGCCTGGGTGGATCCTGTGTTGTCGTGTGAGGACATCAGTTGGATTGGGGACCCGATCGTTGCAGACGCTGTGTGGGATACACAGCCGGTGGAAGTCCCGGACTGGGATCGCGTCCGGAGTGGTGAGCGGGCACCTGCCCAGACCAATAGACTGTGTCGTGTCCAGGGCTTATAGAACTGCATAGGCCCACAGTTTGTTTATCTGCTGTTCCACGGGGGGACCGGTAGCAGGACAGAGTTGAAGTGTCCCCCCCCAGTATAGTTGTTCCAAGTTACTGCCTGTTGTGGATTACAAATTAGAATTTCATCAAGTGCACCACCGAAAGCTGGCATGCGAAGAAATCCTTATAGGAAGTGACTGAGATTTACTCCATGTCAGGCCTGACTCGGGTGGGGAGATAGTATATTGTTTAGTGCGCCATAGGGCGCGCACACCATAATAGCTACGCGTGGTGTAGTACCGCGCAGTGCCATTATAGTGTGCTGAATTGATGCCAGTTGCATGTGTGATGTTATACCTATGCTATTTACTATAAGAGTAAAACCGTTATAATCAATCTCTCGCCTTAGTGTGTTGTCTTACTGCTTAGAGAATAATTCATGCAATACAATTGAATGTGGTATAAGTATAGCCCTAGACTAACTGTGCCAGTGGGGGGTCGAGTAAGATTGCCGGGGGTTGGCGGTACTGCACGCAGGGCCCGAAAATAAACCAGCGGCTCTCTTAACTGGGGGTAGCGCTACACGTGGGGGCTCTCGAGTCCGGGATCCTGGTGCAGCAAGTAATGTGCCAAAAAGTACCAGCAGGGACCCATCGGAAATATTCAAGTGGTGCAAGGTGGTCAGCACAGATCCAGAAGGGGTAGTAGTTATAGAACTCCCAGGGATCTGGCAAGAAGAAGCAGTGAAACAGCTAGTGACGTCGCTGTCCCCGCACCAGAAGGCATGGATAGTGGATGTCAGGTCGAATTCTTCGCTGACGCACGCACTGATAGAGTGGAAGGATGGAGTCCCAGAGGACTTCAAGAATCCAAGTATAAAAGCGACAGATGATCAAACCTATAGCCTAATATACACATTGCCACTCACCCCAAAAACAGTAAAAAGGGATTTTGAAAGTCGACTGATACAAAAGCTCCTGGATACCTTGGGAATTAAGAAGACAAGGACTACCCCCTATCATCCACAAGGTGATGCTCAGCGGGAGAGGTTCAACCGAACCCTGCTCAACATGCTGGGAACTTTAAGCGGTGAAAAGAAGCAACATTGGAGCAGCCACATAGCGGCCCTTGTGCATGCATACAAAAGCACTATCAGTGACGCTACAGGATACTCACCCTATAGACTCATGTTCGGCAGAGAAGCAAGACTGCCAGTGGATCTGGCCTTTGGCACCTCCATAGACCATTGTTCTGCTGCTTCCCACAAAGGATATGTCGATAGACTCAGAAGTAATCTGAAAGTGGCCTATGAACAGGCCCAGGCGGCCTCGGAGCAAAGGGGAGCACGCAACAAGAGAAATTTTGATCTAAAGGTTAGGATCCAAGATCTACAACCAGGGGACAGAGTGTTGCTGCGGAACTTGGGAATCCCTGGAAAACACAAGCTTGCAGACAGATGGAGACCTGAACCTTATGTTGTTTGCAAAAGACTACCGGGCCTACCCGTTTACAGACTTAAACCAGAAGGGAAGTTGGGGTCTTTGAAGACCTGGAATCGGAACCACCTACTCCCACTAGCTGAGGCGGTTCGGATACCCCCTATGATGGATTCTCCTGAACCAACGTCCATTTTTGACACTCCTAGACCAAACACTCGGTCTCAGACCCCTCGAACCGAGGATACCGAAGACTCGGAGATAAGTGAAGATGAGGGAGAGGAACTTGGTTGGCTTTGGCCTTCCCAGGCCCCGGCAACTTCAGCTATTGATCTTCCACCTGACGAAGATACCGAAGATCAAACACTGAATGCAGAAGCTACGGAGTTCATCCCGTCCAGTCCTTGGTCAGATGCTTGGGAGAGTGCCTGTGAATTACTCCCAGAGGAAGATCCAAGGGAAGCCATGTACCTCCCTGCTCCGGAGTCCAGTGCTCCTGAACCAGAAGTAAATTTTAAGTCCGTTACAGAAGAAGAACCTGTTTCAACAGAAAGTCCAAAAGGACAGAGGAAGCGAAGTGCCATAAAACCTCCCAGGAGATTAACCTACCCACAAATGGGGAGGAGTGCTGAGGACACTGTGGTCACTGCCAGAAGGAGTATGGAGAACCCTGACTCTCCCACTGTTCATTTGGTGGGAGGCAACCCCAACTCACTCTCTGGCACAGTTAGACAGGATACTGATGATAGTGTGTCCTGTGGGCAGGGGAGTTCGCTACCTTGGTTTTTGTGGGAATTTCCTCTGCCGACATCATATGAAACTTTGATTGATGTTGTACGTTCTGTAATTTAAGGTTATGTTATCTTTGGGGACCAAAGAGTTTAAGTGGGGGGAGTGTGTAGCGGGGTCTCCTTTAAGGCCCCGGAACTACGTTACCCAGAACCCCATCCGGCCTTAGGGTGAAAGTTTCCACCGCAGAGACTCATGGGAGGGGCTATTTAAGGAAGAGGGGAGGCGGAGCTCGGCCTCTTTGGACACCGCGCTGCAAGCAACCAGTCTTCCTGTGTGGATCTGCTGCGGTGCAGGGCCCGAAGCCTGGGGCCTTGCGTGACTTCCGAAGAGCCTTTCACCCCACTGCGGAGCCTGGGTGGATCCTGTCTTGTCGTGTGAGGACATCAGTTGGATCGGGGACCCGATCGTTGCAGACGCTGTGTGGGATACACAGCCGGTGGAAGTCCCGGACTGGGATCGCGTCCGGAGTGGTGAGCGGGCACCTGCCCAGACCAATAGACTGTGTCGTGTCCAGGCCTATAGAACTGCATAGGCCCACAGTTCGTTTATCTGCTATTCCACGGTGGGACCGGTAGCAGGACAGAGTTGAAGTGCTCCCCCCCCCCCAGTATAGTTGTTCCAAGTTACTGCCTGTTGTGGATTACAAATTAGAATTTCATCAAGTGCACCACCGAAAGCTGGCATGCGAAGAAATCCTTATAGGAAGTGACTGAGATTTACTCCATGTCAGGCCTGACTCGGGTGGGGAGATAGTATATTGTTTAGTGCGCCATAGGGCGCGCACACCATAATAGCTACGCGTGGTGTAGTACCGCGCAGTGCCATTATAGTGTGCTTAATTGATGCCAGTTGCATGTGTGATGTTATACCTATGCTATTTACTATAAGAGTAAAACCGTTATAATCAATCTCTCGCCTTAGTGTGTTGTCTTACTGCTTACTGCTTAGAGATTAATTCATGCAATACAATTGAATGTGGTATAAGTATAGCCCTAGACTAACTGTGCCAGCGGGGGTCGAGTAAGATTGCCGGGGGTTGGCGGTACTGCACACAGGGCCCGAAAATAAACCAGCAGCTCTCTTAACTGGGGGTAGCGCTACATGTAAAAAAGACACACCTTTTTAACGATTTCCTTTTAATAAAAACAAAACAAAAAACAAATGTTCGACGATTGTACATCCATGTGGCCAAGTTTGTACAATGATGCCAGAGCTATCCTTGCCCATTTGTTTTCATGGGATCCCTGGCCAGTAAATCAATGGAGCTTGGTAATATCACTGGTTTCTACGCAGCCATTGACAGGAAGCTGATGTTCAGTTCTTGTCAAACAGGTAAAAAGTCTGTCATTTGAAGCAACACCTGAACAGCCAAACTTTCAGCTCCTTCCTACTCTCCACTGGAAGAGTGTATGATGGGTGACAATGTAGGAGCAAATTGTAGGGCAGAAACAGAAGGTTGTCACCCCATAACAGAAAGTACCTGCACATGGACCTTAATGGCAGTATAAACAGGCTTTATTTTTTAAATAAAGCTGCAGATTTGACAATATTCAAAGGCCTTCTCCAGAAATAGACAAACAAAATCGACCCTTTGCATTGCCCCCTACACCCCCCCCCTTCCCCCCACACACACATACATTATAAGGTTTAAATGCTCCTTTGATCTAGGGGGAGCAGTGAGCAGTCCTTCAGCATCATCACATACAATGCAGGGCTATTTAACCCTGTATTTTATGTGGCGGAGGCAGGTGTGCAACCATGCTCTCTGAGAGCACCTTAGAGAGGAGGCTCCTTTTTCCTGTATTCTTAGACTAAATGAGCAATTAAAATCCTTGCACGGTGGGGGGGCTTTACTGCAAGGGTGGATTTTATCTTAATTTCTGGAGTTAGGCTTTAAAAATAATTTTGAAATACATTAGGAAATTCCAGTTTATGAGAGATATTGATGATTGGGTTTAGGTTTACTTTAAGGTAACTTACATTTTAACAATATGGGCCCATTATTTCTGGACACTTTTTTCCCATTCTCAAACTCTCATGCTGCGTACACACGATCAATTTTTTCGATGGTGAAAACACCGTCGAAAAAATCGACGTTAAAAACGAGGAACAGCTTGTTCCCCTCACACACGGCCGTTTTAAATGTCATTTTTTTGGTCGAAAAAAACGACCGTGTGTGGGCTCCGCGGCAGTGTTTCCCTATGGGAAACACTGCTGCGGAAAACATGTCGAAAAAAACGACGAGAAAAATTAGAACATGTTCTAATTTTTCTCGTCGTTTTTAATGCCGTTTTTCTCGTCGAAAAAAACGACAGAAAGCCCACAGACTATCGTTTTTCTCATCGAATGGGAAAAATTTTGTTTTTTTCGACAGGAAAAACGGCCGTGTGTACGCGGCATCAAACCAACATTGACATCTTTGAAAACGTAACAACCAAAAAGAAGAGAAAACAAGATGTCTTCTTTGCCTAAAGAAACTAATCAGATTGGAGCTGTCATGCAGTAAATGTTGAAACCTAGCTGGTTGCTGTGAAAGCACTTTGTTCCCTGACTCTTTTTTCTAAATGAGCCCGTGTGTTTTGAATGGAAAACAACGACTGCCAATTCCAGGAGCCTACAAAAATTCACACTGCAGCCATGTTCTAATGCCTTTTCGTTTCTTGTTATTTCTTGGATGTTGGAGAATGAGGTTAATAAGTGTTGCTATTTGCAGGTTAAATGACTTGATGGTGAGGTGTCCATTATTAGCAGCACATTAACAAGCTTCTGCTGATCATTAAACCACACTGCTGCTGTCACTGCTGCTGTCTTTGGAAAGAAATGTTTTCCTACAGACTCCTGTGTTCTGCAAAAAAAAAGTTCTGGTTCTTCTGAATTTATTATTTATAAACTGACTAAATTATGTTATGACATTTTTTTAGTACACTTGTGTATCAACATGACTCTTTTCTGAGTACCACATTCAGTAAGAGCTAGTTCACACTTGCAGCTGGGGGGCAGTTAAATCAGGCACAAGATATAGTATTGTGACCCTATCTTAAACTTATTCTCTAGTACAAATAAAAAATATACGTAGCAAGGTCATATATTTCAGGCTATTTTTTACTGACTGTAATTTGTGCTTAATTAAGGAACTTAGCCCCCCCCCCCCCCCAATGGTGGGCATTGTAGTGCAAGAGACAGAGACTCTATTGCCGTGTGTTGGATAAAGACTACAATACCCACAATGCCACTGTGCTACGTGAAGACCGCGCGCCACCGCACAGCCTGTTGGGAGAACTGATTTAAGGGATAGGCGGGGCCTCAGCTCCCTCTCTCGGGATGCTATCTTCAACAGGCAAGAGGCCTGCTGTGAGCACCCTCCTCCCCCCCCCTCACCGTGCTTCCAGCTTCCCTCCTCTCCTCTCCCACCGGCTGCTGCTGTGTGCACACAGAGGGGGATGTTTTAGGATGAGTGGGGAAGGGGCCGGTAAATATGTGATTTACTCGCACCTTCCCTTTTTGAGTGAACACAGTGAGTGATCGGTACTGTGTGTTTGAGCTTTGGGGTGCACACCCTAATCCAATAGGCTGCGCACACCTATGCCTGAGAGTGATACAACGGCTGGAGGGAATTAGTGTTTGTTCTACCAACACGTCATATACAACAAGTTGATGCCATTTCTTTTCACCCTGTTATCGGATTACAAATAGATAAGTGCACCAACGAAGCTAGCAGAAGACTAACTGACATTTAAAGGAACAGTCATCAGCCTACGTTGTTTGCAGAGGTTTCCACAACAGGACACTCATAACTTGAATTGTCCACTAGGGGGAGCCCTATAGTCGGGAACCTATGTGCTTAGTATAACGTTTTATTGCATTGCACTGTTGTTTTGCTGTTGGGTGAGTTGTGTGTGTGACTTGGTGTCCCAGTGCTGTATCCTCGCATTGGGAGAATCCTCCACCCTGCACCCACCCATACCTGGCCCCAGGTTATATTATGTGGGTCTAGTAAAAGAGAGATTCTGTGCCAGTGGGATTGCATTGACTATTGGCGGGAACTGTGGGTGGTCAATATTGCCTGTATAATCTTTGTTTATTCTTTTGCCAAGTAAACACATTACCACTGGTTAAGCTACATCTTGTGTGTGACTCTGTCTATTCCAGCTGTGAGTCAGGTGACCAGCACCAAGGTAACAATATTTATCTATATATATTGCTGTGTGGTATTATTGTGGTCCCCTGCTGCCATCGGGGTCCCCAATCATCTTATTGTCCAGTTGTGCCAAGGAGGGGATCGAGCCAAACTTAAGAGGTTGACAGGCAGAGTGCAGACCCAAAAATATAAAAGTACACAGGATATAAATTGTGCTTACCAGAAATATTTGACCTCTTTATTTAAAAAGATAGTCAGAAATCGCTTGAGCAGGATAATGCCTGCATGCATATCGTTTGACAGGAGTGTGTACGATAACCTCTTCCTCGGCACCGTGGCTGCATTTTCATTGGCAAAATTTTCCCTGTCCAATAACCACTTCCCCTTACGCTAAAACTACAAATACCGTGACGTCCAGTGACCAGGTACGCCCCCTGAAGACGTAAACAAACTTAACGTACGTCGGCGGCAGTACCTGGTCACGTGTCTTTGTCCTACGCCACTTCCGGTCCATCTGGTTAAACGCTAACGGCCGGTGGAACGCACGCCGCCACGGAGGTGGGAGAGCATTGCAAACCAGACAAGCCTGCAGCCCCAGTGCCGGGTTAGGCACCTTTTAATGTAAGCAGCCACTCGGCTAACTTTTTATACTTTAAAGTTTTTAATAAACAATATTGCACTATGGAAGCTTTCCATTTATGTTACATGTCCTATCCATATCTCCAAGGAAGAGGTTATCGTACACACTCCTGTCAAACGATATGCATGCAGGCATTATCCTGCTCAAGCGATTTCTGACTATCTTTTTAAATAAAGAGGTCAAATATTTCTGGTAAGCACAATCTATATCCTGTGCACTTTGGGTGTCGCAATATATAGTGTATGGTGAAGGATTACACTGCATGTTTGAAGAAGGCAACATTTTTTCACACAGCAAGATTTCATCACTGGAATTTAAGCACTTTATTTTCTGTTTTGATATAAGTTGAGACTTGATATGATTAATTCTGGTGTGACTGACAAAAATACAGACTTTTTTTGGATCACACTATTTCACAGGAATTGTTATATATATTTTATTTGCACTAGAGAATACATTTAAGATAGGGTCACAATACTATATCTTGTGCCACTTTTACAGCGCCCCCTATATCACTGCATCATTCACTAGATAGAAGAAATACACTTCATCTCCAGGGGAGCAGCTTAGCAAATTAGGGTGTTTTAGTTTAAATTTGGCGCGGAAATATATTTTTGGATCAATCAGTGAAAATAGACAGTCGAGCCATGGGGACATTTCCAATGCAGACACTTGTTCCTGTGATGACTGTCTAAAGCTGGCCATACATTCATTAGGTTTTTTTTATCAGCCAGTGGGCTGATCAAAAGAAACTGAACGTATTCCCCCATCCATTTAAATGTGTGGAATCCTCCTCGCTGTGCTATTGTATTCTGACAGTGGGGAATGCTCTGCTGTCAGAATACAAGGACTGAACAACATTTTTTTTAATAAGCCCATTCATGAGAAGTGAATCATTAGATCAACTTCTCATGAATAGGAACAGCCATCGACGGATCGAAATTCAGCCAATCTCTGCTGAAATGGCCAAATTTCAATCCATCAATGGCCAACTTAAGAGGTGATTTCCATCACATTGTGTCATGTCCCAGGTGACTGTGGGGAGGGAGGGGGAGAGGAGAACTTCCGCTAGGATCGCCTAGGCAATCCAAGCAGAAGTGGGTACCTGTCAAAACCATGTACCAGCTGCATGGATTACTTAAAGTGTAACTTCCCCTCTTGGGTCGATTTCCGCTTTAAGGACAGTAAGAAGGAGATTGGCTTTAACTGGAAAGCATTTTCACATTTCAAGTATTAAAGAGGAGCTCCAGTCTCCACCCCCCCCCCAATTTTTTTTAAGTCAGCAGCTTCAAATATAAGGACACTTACCTGCCTCTTGATCCAGCGCTGTCCTCATCCGACCCATTTTTTTAATCGGCTTCAGGTCCAGGCGCTGGCATCTTGACTGAGGGAAACTGGCAGTGAAGCCTTGCGGCTTTACAGCCGGCTTCCAACTGTGCATGTGCGAGTGGCGCTGCGCTTTATGAATGGCCCCACAATCCTTTGGCTGCAGTGGAAAAGGGGGGGGGAAGATTTTTGCTCAGGCTGCTGCAGTGATCCAGCCAGAAGTGGGGGAGCAGGTACCTGTCAAAATCAGGTATCCACTCCCCGCCCCCCCAAAAAAAGTGCCAAATGTAAGGGAGGAGAAGGATGAACGAAACCACCCCTTTTGGGTGAAGTTTTCTGTGAGCAGGGTGGAAATTTTCTTTAAGACAAACCAAAAAACAGATGGAGACATATTCATACAAAATCCCCAAAATTACTTAGTGCTAGGGTAATTATCTGGGTGCCATGCCTTCTCATTTCATATTAGTTGGTCCCTTTTGTGACTTTCCTAAACCTCTGTAGCCCATAAAAATAATTATTTATGAACTAGAATTTTTTCCTTCAACCCTTAATATCACTAAGTGTCATAACTGTAGGTCTGAAAGCACAAAGCATATGTAGAGACATTTAATCTGTATAAAAAAAATTATAATAATATGACTTCAATAGCAGTGTGCTTGCTGTTACTTTAAATAAGCAGTTAATGAGAACGAGGTGAGGGGAAGTCAGAAAATGAAAATTGCACTCAATAAGACAGCAATTCTTTCCAGGTGAAATTATAGAACGCGTAGCTTTTAAAACCTCACACGCCATTTACTTAAGTCAAAACATTTGATGCGTTTAACCTACAAGCCAAGGTATGTATTCATTTGTATAGGAAAGTATACCGTATGTTACTTTTTTCATTCTCCTAAAATTCTATTTTGGATTCAGATACAAAAAAAAAACGGAATTGTTCACTTATTTCTAAAAATGAATAAAACATGGGGAGAAAAAAGTAAAACTTACTTTCCTTACAGTCCAACTTCTGTTTTTGAAAAATAAACTACTGCAAGCATAAAGCACAGATAGTGAGGGGTACCTGCTTGTACCTACAGAAGCTTCCAAACCCTCCTGTCACAGCCTATTGCTAGGCTAGATTGAAAGACAAAGCTTTGACAGTTCTAGGTAGTGTTGGCGCTCATTGCAAACCCCCCACCATTCCACACTATGGACTCACCACTATGCAGAGATTCCAACTGTCTATATATCTTCACTGGAAATTTTTAAGAAACATCCTGATTTTTCACCTGCCATACAAGTCCACAAACAGGAGAAACTGTCCATGAAGATGCAGAGGTTATCAGATGTGTCTGTAGCCTCGTACACACGAACGAGTTTCTCGGCAAATACCAGCAAGAAACTTGCTGGCAGAGATTTTTTGCCGAGAAATTTGTTCGTGTGTATGGTTTCTCGTCAAGAAAAGCGTCAAGAATCTCGACGAGAAAATAGAGAACTTGCCTTTTCGCCGGGAAGCCCGCGCATGCTCGAAATGACTTCGACGCATGCGCGGTAGCTTCCTAGGCATAGGTAGGGTGAACCAAGATGGCGGCGACGGCATCGAATGTGACGAGCGCATGCTCCTCGTATTCGATGACGTCACCGCGTTCGCTCCATTCAAAGAACCGCGGGTTCTTTGAATCGAACGTGTGTACACTCGGCCGGGACAAGTTTCTTGTCCAAGAATCTCGTGGAAAAAAACTACATGTTTTTTTCTACGAGAATCTCGGCCGTGTGTACGAGGCTTGTCAGTGCAAAATTTTACCCTGTCCCAGGGGCCAAACATCTCCATGTGCTGCTCTCCCTGCATATAAGGATGGAGGCTGTATGATCTGCTCCACCTCTGCTTCTAGCACCTGTGTCCACCCAGCCTTATACTCCTCCTCTCGTTCTATGCCCTGTGCCTGCCCAGCCCCACACTCAAATTCACAAAAAATATTTTTTTTGTACTTGCCTAGGAAGTTGCCGGTCTGGATACTACATACATAGTTTAGACACCTTAATTCCCAGGATATTAACAAACTGTCCTGTTTCACTGATGATTGCAGGACCTGACTAGGTTGGCGAGATTGGTCATCTTGCTCAACTCAGGGTGTGTGGTGCAGATCAGTGTTGGGCCTGTGCCATCACATTACTCTTCTTCTTTATTTTGTGATGGGTTGTAAGAGTTGCTTGTACTTTGTTTCCGTTTGCCAAAATTCCATTTGGGATATGAGTCTAGCCATTTTCCTAGCCTAATTGACTGAAGTTCACTGTATCCTAAATTCTCCTGTGCTACACAGTATCTCAAGATGTCTGGCTCTATACTCCGGCGTACTAACTGGTTGTTTTGCAATATGGACAGCCTGTACATGTTTTAGATTGCGCATTGTGCACCAGATTGTTGGACTGTAATTTGTTAACCACTTAAGCCCCGGACCATTTTGTTGCAAAAGGACTAGGCCCCTTTTTGCGATTCGGCACTGCGTTGATTTAACTGACAATTGCGCAGTTGTGCGACGTGGCTCCCAAACAAAATTGACGTACTTTTTTTCCCACAAATGGAGCTTTCTTTTGGTGGTATTTGATCACCTCTGCGGTTTTTATTTTTTGCGCTATAAACAAAAATAGAGCGACAATTTAGAAAAAAATTACATATTTTTTACTTTTTGCTATAATAAATATCCCCAAAAAATATATAAAAAAACATTTTTTTTCCTCAGTTTAGGCCGATACGTATTCTTCTACATATTTTTGGTAAAAAAATCGCAATAAGCGTTTATTGATTGGTTTGCGCGTAATAGCGTCTACAAAATATGGGGAAGTTTTATGGCATTTTTATTAATAATTTTTTTTTTTACTAGTAATGTCGGCGATCAGCGATTTTTATCGTGACTGCGACATTATTTCGGACACATTGGACACTTTTGACACATTTTTGGGACCATTTGGGTCTGGTATGAATATTAAGGAGAACCCCGAACCAAAATAAAATTCCACACCAGGCCCTTCAGGTCTAGTATGTATATTAAGGGGAACCCTGCGCCAAAATAAAAAAAATGCCGTGAGGGTCCCCCCAAAAATCCATACCAGACCCTTATCCAAGCATGCAACCTGGCAAGCCGCAGGAAAAGAGGGGGGGGGATGAGAGAGCGCCCCCCCTCCTGAACCAAACCAGACCACATGCCCTGAACATGGGGAGGATGTCCCCATGTTGATGGGGACAAGGGCCTCATCCCCACAACCCTTGCCGGGTGGTTGTGGGGGTCCCTTGTCCCCATCAACATAGGAACAAAATTTTAAGGAATATTTCACGTTTATTGTTTCACTTTAAGCATTATTAAAATCACTGCTCCCGAAAAAACTGCCATTTTTAAAACTTTTTTTTGCATTGATACATGTCCCCTGGGGCAGGACCCAGGTCCCCAAACACTTTTTATGACAATAACTTGCATATTAACCTTTAAAATTAGCACTTTTGATTTCTCCCATAGACTTTTAAAGGGTGTCCTGCGGCTTTCGAATTTGCTGCGAACACCCCAAATTGTACGCTATTTGGCGAACAGGCGAACACCCGATGTTCGAGTCGAACTTACGTTCGACTCGAATATTAGGCTCATCCCTACTGTTTACAAAGACTAATTCTGAGGGTGATTCTCTCCAGCAAGGACAATGTAAAAAAAAAATTAAGGAATCTAACCCTTCCACTTTCTAGCCACAACTCAAGGAAAAGTTTTCGCTTTGCACTTTAAGTAAGCCTGTTTACTTGTCCTACATGGTCAAAGTACAGATTAATTTTAAACTGGAAATATCATCCAAGTCATCCAGCTATGTGCGCACTTTAGAAACTGCAGACGTTTTGAAATTTGTCCTTGTAAAATGTTGTCATGGAATGTCCAAATTTCACAATGTTGAAAAGTAGTACAGTAGTTTACTTTATTCAGTGTACTGGACCACTTAACCCCAAAATGAAAAATTTCACATATGAGCCATGAAGGGAAAATGCCTTGTTCATGGTAACCCGGCATTCTACTAGGGATCCTGATTTAGTATTAACACTGGCCTGCAATATGTTTAAAAAACTCCTCCCATATGTTTTGGATGCCATCCTTATAAGATCTACATTTTTGGAGTGGGTCCTGAAACACATGGGGCATCACTAGGTACAATCAACATGGAGATACACCTACCAATCTTCTAGAAGATTGGAGTGCCACAAGAAGCCATCAATTCTAAGAGACAGACTGTTCAGTCTCTAAGGTTAGTCTAGAGATTTTGCATGCAATTTCTGCCTGATACTGAAAGTTTAGAGTAAAAGTATGGTGCATTCTCCTGAGCACATACTTTGTGGTATTATTGCAGTGTTTACCACTTTGAGCAAAGTGAGAGGTCCTCCCCAAAGCCAACTTCCCAACCCAGTTATGCTCACAATCATAGAGGACCAGCTCTGCAGCTTCTTCTGTGGCCACCACCACAAAATACCCAGATATAGGAGATAGCATGTAACTTCCTACTATGATGCAGTACTTGGGCCTGTCACTAGACTTGAACATTCTCACATGACGAAGGAGGTAAGCCATTGCACCCTGTAAGCTCCCACACCTGCTATTTTGTGGGGGCTGCAATCCGGGATTGTACTTTGCATTGAAGGTAAGTATAAATGGTTTGGGAGGGAGCTCCAGTATTTTCTTGTGATTCTGCTTTATATGACACTACGAAGAAATGATAAAACCTACTTTCAGAAGCACGTTTTGGGCATATGGGTTGCTGAAGACTGATTGTAAAAATTTATGTAGGCACCACTTGGTAGCATCTGCTGAAATCAACTGACTGCATTGAAATAGTAGAACTCTTTTAGTGTCTTAATAGTACTGTCTGTGTTTTGAGTCACTAAAACGATTCTATTACAGATGCCTATACACATTTATAGTAGCTGCAGGTTTATACCTTCTCTGGCTTCTTCTGTACAAGTTAAGGTCATGAACACTTTCACAATCACATTTCAAAACGCCAAGCGAAATTCCCACGATTCCTTAACATCCCCTCATTACCTTCTGTAAATAGAAATAAAAATTGCATGTTTTGAAAACATTTATGAAATTTTGTGTGTTGAACTTTGGATGAGACACAGTTTAAGCTAGAGCGATCCCCCGACAGGATTTTTTTTTATTAATGCATTATCATTATAATGGCCTAAAATCCACCATACTAGTCCCAGAGCTCCGAGCCTGTCTCTGTTTTTCCTCTTCTAATTTCTTTCATTAGAGCATTAGCCAGTGAAAAATCACTTTGTTCATTTTAACAATGCCGATGGGGTCTGTCTTTTAATTATTCGGGTCCTTTCGAAGTATTAATTTTTAATTATATTCTGTTTCGCAGCATAAAGGGCCTTTTCAGTCTATTAAAGATGCTTGGCTTTCATTTTGCTGTTCGTGTGGGAATAAGGTGATTTTGATTACCGCAATGAGGCGCAAGTCACCCTGGTTTTGCCTTACGGATTAGCAAATCAATTCAGGTTGGGCTGTGGGCTAGGCCTGAACTAAATTACACTGCAATAGCTAGGGACCACAGAGCCTGCAGAGGTTGGAAATTGCTCTAGGCAGAACTGCTCTTCTGCCTTGTTTACCAGCCATATTATGATCTGTACAGAATAAAACAGACGTTCCTTATCATGGCATATGGCTCTCCTTAAACATTGGAAAATGGAACCTGTCAATCTGGACTTTAAAGTGAACCTGTGCTTCACATCGATCGCCTCTGCTTATACTTACCTTTTGTTCACTCCCACGCTGCTTCATTTGCTTTCTGGAATCCAACAATTTTCCAGTATAAAGAGCTGTATGCCACATTGAGGTAGGTGAAAAGTCCTTAAGTAAGCTCTGACCAGGCTAACTTGAAGTGGGCCCCTGTGGGAGAATGAAGAGAAGGTGAGAAAAAGGAACAAGGTGGCACAATAACGAAACCTTTTACACTGCCATGCATGGGCAAACTACAATATCGTGGTTTTATCATCTCCATGTTAAAGAGCTGCCATATTATATAAGACTACCTGGTTATCATTCATCCAAACATAGAGACTTCCAGAGACTGACTAAACAATACAGAGTAATTTTTCTCCTTCACTAATGTGCGCTGATGAGGCTGCACTGATGGGCACTGATATGTGGCAATGATGGGCACTGATAGGTGGCACTATGTGGCAATGATGGGCACTGATAGGTGGCACTACATGGCAATGATGGGCACTGATATGTGGCAATGATGGGCACTGATAGGTGGCACTGATAGGTGGCACTGCTGGACACTGATAGGTGGCAATGATGGGCACTGATAGGTGGCAATGATGGGCACTGATGGGCGGCAATGATGGGCACTGGTAGGTGGCACTGACAGGCATTACTGATAAGGAAGGGGGACAGTGCTATAAGGAGACTGTGAGCTATTTGGGGTCTCTAAGGGGGGTGCTGCTGATCTAATGGTTGATCACCAACCATTAGATCAGCAGTCATTACCCCCTCTTAGAGACCCCCATTAGCTCACAGTCCCCTTATATCAGTGCCCACACCCCCTTCTCTAGAGACCTCCAGAGATCAGAGAGACCCCACTTGTATCAGCACCCCCTGCCCTCTTCAACACATCCATTCAGATTGCCTTACCAGCGGGACCCGGGAGCTACTGCAATCAAAGAGGGAAGTGTGAGGGCCGAGCTGGGGGGGCGGAGGTGGGAGGGGGAGTTGCTCTAGGGCTATTTACCTCCCACTATGCAGTGTGAACAGCAGAAAAGACATGTCATTGATTGCTATGACAGCAACCAATGACTGCAAAGGAGATTATCGAGGCAGCGGGGGGTGAGAGAGGCACCGGGCAGGGGGAGGCAGGTAGGCACAGCCGACAGGAATCTCATTAAGTGGAGTGCAATGCCGGAACTTGGTCTGGCACTAGCTCCATCCCCAGGACATATTTACTGGATGGATGGAACTGGAAGTATGTTAAGTCCGGGTCACAGGTGGACAGAGACCCGGGCACACGTGTCTAAACCTGGATTGTCTGAGGCAATACCAGACAGGTGGCAACCCTATCCGGGGACAAAACCAGGGACAGACTTGGTTCGGGGACAGTGTCCTCAGTCCGGGGACTGCCCCCAGAAACCGGGGACGTCTGGTCAGCCTATCATACAGAGACTTACCGTATATGGAGAATGTGTCAAATGGAGCCTGCCAGGGAGAATGTGTCATACTGAAAAGCTGCCACGGAGAATGTGTCATACATGGACAATGTGTCATACAGAGACTGCTATGGACAATGTGTCATACGGAGACTGCTATGGACAATGTGTCATACAGAGACTGCTATGGACAATGTATCATAGAGAGACTGCTATGGAGAATGTGTCATACAGAGACTGCTATAGTAAAACATGCCGACAGAGAAATTGGCAAAGACTGCTCTGTACATAAAGATTTGTAAATACCATTCTTTATAGAAAGACTGGCAGAGACATTGCTAATGGAGGACAGTAGACTTGTGCACAACGGAAAAATTCGTTCCGTTTCGGTTCGTTTCTTTCCGGTCCTGTTGATTCGTAATCATTCGTAATTTTGCTAGACGGGATTTTTCGTGTTCGGACTCATTCGTATTTTTGCAAGCGACATTTTTCGTTGAATTTTTTGTTGCTTTATAATTCGTACTTTCGGTAGAGTACGTTGTTTTTCGTTGATTCTGGACACAACTCCTACTTTCGTAACTTTTTTTGGGTTCGTACTTTCGGTAGAGTACGTTGTTTTTCGTTGATTCTGGACACAACTCCTACTTTCGTAACTTTTTTTGGGTTCGTTGATTCGTAATTTTCCGTGTCTCTCTCACAACGACGCTGCCTATTATGCCTAATGTGCTTCGAATGGATTTGTACTTTTCTAAATACATTGCGGTTATTTGTAACGATTCGAAATCTCGTATTTTACTTTCGTTTTTAACATGCGGCTATAGGCTCCGCCCCTGTACACCATTTTGAGAGGGTTCAGCACGGTGAGGGAGAAGCAGAGAGCAGAGCAGAGTGTTATTGTGCTTCGAATGGATTCGAAATCTCGTATTTTACTTTTGTTTTTTACATGCGGCTATAACCTCCGCCCCTGTACACCATTTTGAGAGGGAGTTCAGCACGGTGTGGGAGAAGCAGAGAGCAGAGCAGAGTGAGTGTTATTGTGCTTCGTATGGATTCGTACATTCGTAACTTTTTCATAACGAATTATGCCGAAGACATTCGGGCATTCGCTATTTGCGGTATAATTTATTTCGGATTCGGTCTTATTCGTAATTGCTTTGTTCGGAAATTCGAATGCTTCCGAATGTCCGAAAGTTGCTAAATTCGGACGAATTTCAATTCGTTACGAAACGAATTGCACAAGCCTAGAGGACAGAGACTGTGACATTCAAAGACACTGCTTCATACTGAACCATACAAAATAACTGGCATTGTTTTTAAATTGTATGCTGAGTTTGTATTAATTCATATTTTTATTTATACTATATGGTGAGAACAGTGACTAATTTAATCTAAACTAAAATCCATGTGCTGCAATTTTGCTGTCATCCAGAAATGTTAAACACCCAGAAAAGACAAATTGTCAAATCTGCCCAGCAGATGTGAAAGTATTTACATAGCAGCTGCAGGTATTTTACAAAGCGCGATTTGCTATTTGCCCTGGAAATTACCTATAAAGCATTTTGCTAAACTGTGACAATAGAATTTACTTACAAATGTGCAGTTAACCCACAGCAAATAATCATGTTCCAACTTAGGTTAGACTGACTACTTCTAGACTTCTGAAATATATTTAACCTCCCTGGCGGTATGATTCTGTCTGGAATTACGTACCAAAAGCGGTACAATTATTTTGCATGGAAATTTGGTGTTATGTATTGTAGGCCTGCAATTCTTAGTAATTACTCACTTAAACCTGACCAAACAAGACTCTAGCAGACATCCCGGGTATGATAAAGTTTGAAACACAAAATCATAAGTTATAATATAATAAATAACTATAAATAATTATAACAAAAAGTAATGTAATTATAATAAAAATTATTCAATAATGTAATCAAATCAAAAACACTGAAATTTGCTCAGCTGCAGAATTGTCGCTGTCATTAGATTTAGTGTTTAATGACGAATTTCCCCACAAATCGCTATCGCTCAATTCTGCGAGTGATTCTAATTTATTGTCGCTGTTTTTTAGCTGGTCTAAGCCCACTTTTGACATAAAGGGACACTTTTTGGTTGCTATGGACAATCTCCAGTTTCCAGGCAGAAAGAACAGTTTTTATAATATAAAAGTGCATGCAGGACACTGGACAGACCACTAGGGACAAAGGGGATGTGTAATTATTACATACAGTACTGTAATCAGTAAGATTACAGTATACTGTATGTATACTATGTGTTTCACTTTTTGAATTTGGCGCCGAACTCCGTCCCCGTGCGCCGCAACGTCGCAGGGAACTGAGCTCGGCACTCGGCAGTGTGGATCGAGCGAGACACGGCTCGCAGACACTGCGGGGAGACATCGCAGGATCCAGGGAACAAGGTAAGTTACTTCCCCTGGATACTGCGATGCAGCCCGAGTCTGGCTCGGGGTTACCGCTTTTAGCATAAAAAACTCACCCCGAGCCTGACTCGGGAATACCGCTAAGGGGGTTAATATTTAGCTGGATACAGGAGAAAATAGCTATACCCCACACAATGCAAAATCTAAAAGAACTACAACATTACAGAAAAATTATCTTCTGTTAAAAAGTAGGATATGATTTTAAATAAGATGATGCCAAACTAACAAAAGTTCAATAATCTTAAAGCCTAGTGTAGCACTACCCCCATAGGAGCTGCTGGTTTGTTTTTGGGTTTGCACGTTACCTCTTTAGCTTTGTTGTCAGGGTAGGAAAGTCCATAGTAAATGCAATGTCCACACAAAGGTAAAACCTTCAACAGTCAGGCTTTATTCTTTTCTTCTATAGTATAACTTGAGAGAAAGTAGAAGGTAGGTGAAGAATAGGGGAAGGTTCAGGCACGCGGTACAGAATGCACAAAATTAGTTCAAAGTACTCATCAATTATTCACCACTCTCACCAATAGAGTGGGCATTGCTCACCAGAATAGCCGGGCCTACTTGATAGCGATGCAGCCTCGGGCCAACGTAGCCCCAAGACCAGAATCACACACACATACCTCGTGCCAGGAGGGCCACGAGGTGAAGACCCCGAACAATGGCGTCTGCCCCTTAAGTATCCCCTCCCAGCAGGCACAGCGGGTCGACCACTCCCACTGAACCGCTGCCGAGAAGGGTCACTCAATACACCATGGTTTGCCTGCGTTCCAAAAGGTGCCTGAGGTGGTAACGCCACCTACAGGCAACAAGGGAAAATGCTATCAGGCAGCACCACAGCCAGAACAGAGGCAAATTTATATACAAATCGACAGTCTGAGCCCAACTATTGGCTCAGACACCCTTAAATTTGAAATAGCGTCCCAACCATTGGGGTAGGGCGCTACACTAGGTTTAGATAAATTAAAAACAAAACAAGTGCTCTACGAATGTTTGAATGTGGGAGGCTAACCTTTCATTTATGCGTCTGTCCTCCATTCATATACTGTAGCGCTTTTCATATTGATTGCTATAGTACAGGTGTTATCAATGGAGGAGGGGGGTGGAAAGAGCGGGCATAGTTGGCACTCTTGACAAGTGCATATGACAGGTCCAGCACCAATATTAACCCCCCGCAGCACTGGAAAATTATCACTGCATATTTCAAATAAGACAGCAGCCCCCAGCACATGGAACACATCTCCATGAATGCAAGTACAGTCCCTTGTGCTGATTTAAAAAATAAAAAATAAACTTAGGCTTTTAAGAAATCTACCCTAGCTGGTACCTGTCACAGCCAAGGCTTTAATTTAGCTTAAAGTATATGTAAATCCTCACCACATAAAATAACCCATTCAGTTTAAAATAGAAATGAAAGGCAAAACATTTGTGTATAGATATATATAATTGTATTAGTAATCACATTCCCTCTGTTTTCAGTATTTTACAGCTCTCATTTGTTTTTGAAAATGAAGAAAGAAAATATATATATATATATTTTTTTTTTCGAATTTCAAAACTTTGTGACAAAAAGCGAGATCTGCAAAATACTTACCATACCTCTCGGCAAATAGCTTGGGGTGTCTACTTTCCAAAATGGGGTCATTTGGGGGGGTTTTGTGCCATCTGGGCATTCCATGGCCTCCGAAACTGTGATCGGCAGTGAGGAGTGAAATCAAAAATTTACACCCTTAGAAAGCCTGAAGGCGGTGCTTGGTTTTTGGGGTCCTGTACGCGGCTAGGCTCCCAAAAAGTCCCACGCATGTGGTATCCCCGTACTCTTGAGAAGCAACAGAATGTATTTTGGGGTGTAATTCCACATATGCCCATGGCATGTTTGAGCAATATATCATTTAGTGACAACTTTGTGCAAAAAAAAAAATATATATATATATTTTTTCCGCAACTTGTGTCAACGTATAAAATATTCCATGGACTCGACATGCCTCTCAGTATATAGCTTGGGGTGTCTACTTTCCAAAATGGGGTCATTTGGGGGGATTTTGAACTGTCCTGGCATTTTATGCACAACATTAGGAAGCTTATGTCACACATCATCCACTCTTCTAACCACTTGAAGACAAAGCCCTTTCTGACACTTTTTGTTTACATGAAAAAAATTTTTTTTTTGCAAGAAAATTACGTTGAACCCCCAAACATTATATATTTTTTTAAAGCAAAGGCCCTACAGAATAAAATGGTGGGTGTTGCATTTTTTTTCCCACAGTATTTGCGCAGCGATTTTTCAAATGCATTTTTTTGGGGAAAAATACACTTTTTTTAGTTTTAATGCACTAAAACACACTATATTGCCCAAATGTTTGATGAAATAAAAAAGATGATCTTAGGCCGAGTACATGGATATCAAACAGGACATGCTTTAAAATTTTGCACAAACGCGCAGTGACGACAAACTACATACATTTTGAAAAGCCATTAAAAGCCTTTACAGGTTACCAAATTAGATTTACTGCTAAAATTACTGCCCTCGATCTGACCTTCGTGGTGATACCTCACATGCATAGTGAAATTTCTGTTTACATATGACGACAGACCGACGCTTGCGTTTGCCTTTGTGCAAGAGCAGGGTGGGACAGGGGTGCTTTTATTTTATTTTTTTTATTATTATTAATTTTCCTTTTTTTTTTTTATAAACTGTTCCTTCCATATTTATTTTTTTATCATTTTTATTGTTATCTCAGGGAATGTAAATATCCCCTATGATAGCAATAGGGTAGTGACAGGTACTCTTTTTTTTAAAAATCTTGGGTTTATTAGACCCTAGATCTTTCCTCTGCCCTCAAAGCATCTGACCACACCAAGATCGGTGTGATAAAATGCTTTCCCAATTTCCCAATGGTGCTTTTTATATCCGGGGGGGGGGGACATTCCCTCCCACTGCTTGTAAAAGCAGTCCAGAGACTAATTAGCTGCTAGGATTGCTTTTACATGAAAGCCGGCCGCTGGCTGAAAAGAATGATACCAAGATGATACCTAAACCCGCAGGCATCATTGTGGTATAACCATTCAAATTCCAGCAACATACCAGTACATTGCTGATCCTTGTTGGACATGTATTGTAATCTTTTTTTTCATGCAGCCTGTTCAGATATTGATCTGTTCAGATACTATACCACTAAGGGAGGTGTATGCTTCACGCGTGGGTGTTCACGCGCTACTGACACTAACCTGACGCTGCCTGGGGCGACGCAGACCCTCTCTGACGCTAAAACCTAATTGATATCACTCGCCGGGCGATCAGGGGGTTAAACCTTTATTGGGTTATATACGGCGGGTGCCCTGACACTATAAAAAGCAAACTAACTAACCAGCGTCACCCGTAACACTTATACGGTGATCACTGGTGAAAGGGTTAAATAGGGGCAATCAGGGGGTTAAAACCTTTATTAGGTAATATATGGGGGTACCTGATGCTATATAAAAACCTGACGGGGAACCTAAATAACGAAATAACTAACTGGCTAACCAGTGTCACCAGTGACACTTATACGGTGATCACTGGTGAAAGGGTTAACTAGGGGCAATCAGGGGGTTAAAACCTTTATTAGGTAATATATGGGGGTACCTGATGCTATATAAAAACCTGACGGGGAACCTAAATAACGAAATAACTAACTGGCTAACCAGTGTCACCAGTGACACTTATACAGTGATCACTGGTGAAAGGGTTAACTAGGGGCAATCAGGGGGTTAAAACCTTTATTAGGTAATATATGGGGGTACCTGATGCTATATAAAAACCTGACGGGGAACCTAAATAACGAAATAACTAACTGGCTAACCAGTGTCACCAGTGACACTTATACGGTGATCACTGGTGAAAGGGTTAACTCTAGGGGCAATCAGGGGGTTAAAACCTTTATTAGATAATATATGGGGGTACCTGACGCTATAAAAACCTGGCGGCGAACCTAAAAAAATAACTGACTACCTAGCGGCACCAGCATAACTAATACAGCGATCAGAATAACGATCGCTTAGTGACACTGGCAAAAGGGGGTGAAAGGGTTACCTGGGGGGCGATCAGGGGGTTAAACCTTTATTAGGTAATATATGGGGGTACCTGACGCTATAAAAACCTGGCGGCGAACCTAAAAAAATAACTGACTACTTAGCGGCACCAGCATAACTAATACAGCGATCAGAAAAACGATTGCTTAGTGACACTGGCGAAAGGGGGTGAAAGGGTTACCTGGGGGGCGATCAAGGGGTTAAACCTTTATTAGGTAATATATGGGGGTACCTGATGCTATAAAAACCTGGCGGCGAACCTAAAAAAATAACTGAATACCTAGCGGCACCAGCATAACTAATACAGCGATCAGAAAAACTATCGCTTTGTGACACTGGCAAAAGGGGGTGAAAGGGTTACCTGGGGGGTGATCAAGGTGTTAAACCTTTATTAGGTAATATATGGGGGTACCTGACGCTATAAAAAACTGGCGGCGAACCTAAAAAAATAACTGACTACCTAGCGGCACCAGCATAACTAATACAGCGATCAGAAAAACGATTTCTTAGTGACACTGGCAAAAGGGGGTGAAAGGGTTACCTGGGGGGCGATCAAGGGGTTAAACCTTTATTAGGTAATATATGGGGGTACCTGACGCTATAAAAACCTGGCGGCGAACCTAAAAAAATAACTGACTACCTAGCGGCACCACCGACACTAATACAGCGATCAGAAAAACGATTGCTTAGTGACAGTGGTGATAGGGGGGTGAAAGGGTTACCTGGGGGGCGATCAAGGGGTTAAACCTTTATATGGGGGGGTTGGGGGGCTACCCTGGAGCTAAAGGGACCCAATACTAACTGCCCTAACACTTTTACTATCACAAATGTCACTGTTTGCAGTGATCAGTAAATAAATGATCACTGTGACTGGGGGCTGGGGGGTGACTTGGGGGGTGATCTGGGGGTGACTGGGGGGGGCGATTTATGTACCTATGTGTGCTGGTGTCAGTGTACTGTTAGTGCACTAACCTGATGTCTTCTCTCCACGGCGCTCCGGACGAATTGAGCGCCGCATGGAGAGATGACATCACTTCCTCTGCCTGTGTTTACATTACACAGGCAGGGGAAGCATTTCATTCACCGGGAGCGATCGCGAGGGGGTGGTCAGAAACCAATGGCGGCCCCCTCATCACTGACCGCTCCCGAGCGGAAAACCACCGCTCCATGTACCGGATGGGGGTCGTGATTGTGCCTGTCCGTGCCATTTTGCCGACGTATATGTACATGGGGCGGTCTTTAAGTGGTTAAAGGGTAACTTCACTTTCGTGGGGGAAAAAAATGGCAAACAAATAAATAATAATATAGCGTATACAATTACGACACTAGTTATATAGTAATTGAATGTTATAAAAAATTATCTTTCCTTTTTCAATCTGCAGCTCTGTAATTTTCTGTAAAATGCAATGCAATATGACAACTTGGAGGTGTTCTGTATACAGAAAGCCCCCCAAGAAACATAATTTCCTGCTTGTGTGATTGGCTCGCTGATTTTTCCCATAAGTCTGCACTAAGGCCTGATTCACTATTTTTAGTGCTTTTTGCATTTTGCAGATTTGCACTACAGTCCATTTACCATGGTTTCCTATGAAACACGTTCTGTAGTGCAAAATGCAAAAAGCACTAAAAAATGCATAGGTGTGAAACAGGCATAAGATACAAGACAGATTGTTGGCATCCCCTGCAGCAAAAATGTCCTTTTTGGTGATATACACCCAATATGAAATCACGGCTAAAGAGATGCAGCAATTTTCCAGCAATTTTTCTTGTTAGAGCCCTGCAGGTGCAGCAGCTGATTGATAATTATGAAACCACTCCCATTAGATTCACTTACCACATGGCTATAGACAAACACACAGGGATTTCTTCAGAATAACTAAAGGTAACAAAGTATGTTAAAATCCTTGTAATATACATAGTTCACTCAGAGGGGAATGTTTTTTTTTTCTCAACAAAAGTGGAGTTACTCTTTAAGTTCCTTTAAATTTGTTAAAATAATAAATAACTACCCTTTTTGTATTTGGAGTTTTTTTGGGGGCGTGTGCTTATAATAATTCAGTTTAATTGGCATTTTTTTGTATTCGTGACTATTTTCCATTTATTTATACTTTTTTCCCTTGTCTGTTTTTTAAAACAAGAACAGGTTCAGGATAGTTAAAAGGTGTGCTCATCAGCAACTGCAATGCTAGTGTAGCAGGGGCCTATGGGTGTATGGGCAAATTAAAATGGCTATTTTATTCTGTACATTTTGCAGGGGTCTCAAACTACCGGCCCTCCAGCTGTTGCAGAACTACAAGTCCCATTAGGCATTGCAAGGCTGACAGTTACAAGCATGACACCCACAGGCATGATGGGAATTGTAGTTCCGCAACAGCCGGAGGGCCGTCAGTTTGAGACCCCTGATTTAGGGGCTTGTATATATAGAATAATGACTGCAAACCATCAAAATGCTATGTAAAAGTAGGCAGGGGCACAGTATCAGAAAGAGTCATGATAGGAGAGAAAAATAAATAAACATATTTGGTAGGCTTGTGCAATTCGTTTCGTAACGAATCAAAATTCGTCCGAATTTAGCAACTTTCGGACATTCGGAAGCAATCGAATTTCCGAACAGAGCAATTACGAATAAAACCGAATCCGAAATAAATTATACCGCAAAATAGCGAATGCCCGAAGGTCTTCGGCATAATTCGTTATGAAAAAAGTTACGAATGTACGAATCCATTCGAAGCACGATAACACTCACTCTGCTCTCTGCTTCTCCCTCACCATGCTGAACTCCCTCTCAAAATGGTGTACAGGGGCGGAGGCTATAGCCGCATGAAAAAACGAAAGTAAAATACGAGATTTCAAATCCATTCGAAGCACAATAACACTCACTCTGCTCTGCTCTCTGCTTCTCCCTCACCGTGCTGAACCCTCTCAAAATGGTGTACAGGGGCGGAGCCTATAGCCGCATGTAAAAAACGAAAGTAAAATACGAGATTTCGAATCGTTACAAATAACCGCTATGTATTTAGAAAAGTACAAATCCATTCGAAGCACATTAGGCATAATAGGCAGCGTCGTTGTGAGAGAGACACGGAAAATTACGAATCAACGAACCCAAAAAAAGTTACGAAAGTAGGAGTTGTGTCCAGAATCAACGAAAAACAACGTACTCTACCGAAAGTACGAATTATAAAGCAACAAAAAATTCAACGAAAAATGTCGCTTGCAAAAATACGAATGAGTCCGAACACGAAAAATCCCGTCTAGCAAAATTACGAATGATTACGAATCAACAGGACCGGAAAGAAACGAACCGAAACGGAACAAATTTTTCCGTTGTGCACAAGTCTAATATTTGGCTATTTAGAATTCAGAACCAATATTAATGGTAGCCGAATGAAAATGGTGAATTGGGGCTTGAAAATGGAAGCTAATTACTGGGTAATTACTGTCTTCCTGGACCCATTTAGAAAACCTTCTGTTTACAAACAGTAAACAGGTCATGGTGTAATTCAGATCAGATTAAATAATTACATCTCTGCTTGATATGCACTACAAAAATGACATTCACTACACATATCAAACAGTCCGAGAGATGCTGCTTCCACATTTACCCAATTACTTCTTCGTAAGATGAAACTGAGCTTGGTTAATTAAAGAATTTATAAAAAACGGTGTTACACATCAATTTATTCAAGGAGGTTAATTCAGTCAAAATGTTAATAAGAAATACTAGATGGATGTCTTCCTGATTAGATGGGTCATGGTTATATGTGTGGCAATGACTCTTAATTAATGGAATTTGAAGTGGATCTGTAGTGTTGAAAAAAAAAAAAAGTGGCAAGCGGGTACAGAAGGTAGGTGTTGCCTTTTACAATATTCACAGGGTTTTTGGTGATGATGGTAGATGGCCACCCTTCCACAAAATGTATATCTAAAGCCAAACCATTTTTATGCTTTACATTTATGTTTTGTGATTTTGTAGTTGAAGTACAACTAAAGGCTCTTCTTGTATGACATAAACAAGTCCCAAATCCATGTGCTACTCTTCTGTCTACAGTGGTACCTTTTCTTAAGCCCTGTACACATGATCGGATTTCCGATGGAATAAAGTCCGAGGGATTTTTCCATCGGATTTCCGATGAAGCTGACTTCCATCAGTTTTGCCTACACACCATCAGTCAAAAATCCGACCGTCCCAAACGCCGTGACATAAAACACTCCGACGAGCCGAGAAAAATTAAGTTCAATGCTTCTGAGCATGCGTCGTCTTGATTCTGAGCATGCGTGGGTTTTTTCTCCGATGGAGTTCCACACAGACAATCGGAATTTGCTTATGTTTTTTTTTCCATCGGATAAATTTTAAAACATGTTCTATTTTTAATCACCGATGGAAAAAAGACCGATGGGGCCCATACACGATCGGTTTGTCCGATGAAAAAAGTCCATCGGACTGTTTTCATCTGTAAAACCGATCCTGTGTACAGGGCTTAACTCTATGCAAAACAAAAAAGAATGGATTTACATTCACTTTACATACACCCTCTGGCTATCTCCTGCACCAATCTTCCTATTATTTTCTTCATCTTACCTATATACCAAGCACTTGCTAGCCAATTGACTCTGAAGCTGTTCCTTTTACCCCAATAGTTTGAGTCACACACTGAGAAATATATAAAGGGCATTTAATCTGATTTACTTGATGTGTGTGCTATAGGAATGTCTATGTGGGGGAACAGTTTATAGCAGGGATCTTCAAACTGCAGCCTGTGGGCCA
Organism: Rana muscosa; assembly: GCA_029206835.1. Classification (NCBI taxonomy): domain Eukaryota; kingdom Metazoa; phylum Chordata; class Amphibia; order Anura; family Ranidae; genus Rana; species Rana muscosa. Next base: position 113,465,006 of record CM055118.1, read on the forward strand.
AATGTGACCCTTTGTTTGCTTTTATCCAGGCCTTGGCGCACTGTTCCTTTGACTGACACCAAAGACAGGGCACTAATTTTCCCACTGACATAGGGTACTTTTCCTCTCACTGACACCAGAGATGGGGAAATAACTCTCCCACTGACACCAGTTTTGGGGCACTATTCCTCCCACTGACACCAGAGATGGGGAACGAATTCTCCCACTGACACCAATTATGAGGCTCTATTCCTCCCACTGGCATCCATGAAGCAATTTTTTTACTCCCACTGACCACCAAGCCTGTGGCATTTTTTACTCCCACTGATGCCAGGGCATTTTCTATTCCCACTAGCCACAGTCCGGTCCACCTAAAGTTTGCAGGGCAGTTAAATGGCCCTTTATTTGAAAAGTTTGGCGGCGTTAAATGTATTTAAATTGTTTTAGTGAATCTTTTGATAAATAAAAAATATTGTAGACGCTCAATCCATAAAAAATAGTTACTACTTACGTGCCCCACCACCTGTGCCAACAATCTTTGCCCTGTTGCAAAACTAAGCTTGCTGAAGACTCTTTAAAGTGGATGGACACCCAGAGAAGTGAACAGCCTCAGATGATACACAGAAATTAACCAAATCTCCCTACATAGGTTTTACATCGATATCTGCTGTCTTCACATTTTTATACTATTTAGAATGTTCAGATCATGTTAGGAAATTTTCTCTTCCTGTTTAACACAGAATGTAATGTCTGGGCAGACAGCCAAGATAGCTAACATTGCTGATTGGAGGAAAGGCAAACACCCCCTCTCCACATAGGCAGAGACTTTAAGAGGTGTTTTGTAACAGGGCCAGCTCCCTGTTAATCTATTTTAGCAACCTCCCCTGACAGAAATGTCAGGCTGCTTTTATCTGATGTGTCTTAGAATTTGCCAGGAGTTATCAGACTGATAACAGAGGAACTGTTCTGGAGAGAGCTATGGGACTTAGCTCTTTGAAGAGAGATAACGAAATACTGCAGATATATGTGCCCAGCTCAAATTTCATGAATTGTGTTTACATCCACTTTAACCTTCTGACATCTCTTTGTGTTGGATGTCTTGCCTTTCTTTGAGCAGTGATGTAGAGGCTGGCGGATGGAACCATAGTGTTCAGTAATTTTAATTGGACTGGAGGTGAGCTTTACAAAGACCCCTCTACTTTGACCTGAATTAAAGTGGTATTAAACCACGTGAAAAAAAGAAAAACAGGTCCCCCTGCAGGCGGATGCCCTAATGTGCTAGTATGCATCACACAATAGTACATTATGAAAGACTTACCTAAAAAGCTGATCCCTCTAGCGGTGCGCCGTCACCTCTGCCAGGGAATCCATCTTCACACTGTCTTCCTTCTGCCAGATCTGAAGGGCCTGGAATGGATATTTGGGGGAACCGCACACATTTTTTTTTTAAATTTACGGCGGGGTTCCCCTTAATATCTATACCAGACCTGAAGGGCCTGGTAATTGAATTCTGGGGGACCCGCACGCTTTTTTTTTTTTTATCAATGACTTTTGTATGTATTGCCGGGAGCCGACAATTCATTAATAGCCGCGAGTGAGTTTTAAATGACTTTTTTTCCTTCAAAAATGACACTTTGTGCAGGGACAGTTCTAAGCACAGGAAACATGCGCCACTTTACATGCTTGGGTTAGGGTTAGGGTTAGGGTTTAGGGTTAGGGGTTAAGGGTTAGGGTTTTCCCTTTAAGAACAAGGCTAGGACCCAGGCTCTTGAACAGGGACCTCCCCCAGAGGTCAAAGGTCGGGTCCCCAGAGGTCAAAGGTCAGTGGGCGTGGCTGACCCCCACCAAAGTGTACCGCCTACCGCAACTAAGTCGGGGAATGAACAAGTCGGGGAAAGCGGGACCCCCTAGGTACGAAATTTAAAGGAATATTTCACTTTTATTGTTTAACTTTAAGCATTATTAAAATCACTGCTCCCGAAAAAACGTCAGTTTTTAAAACTTTTTTTTGCATTGATACATGTCCCCTGGGGCAGGACCCGGGTCCCCAAACACTTTTTAGGACAATAACTTGCATATAAGCCTTTATAATTAGCACTTTAGATTTCTCCCATAGACTTTTCGAATTTGCCGCGAACACCCCAATTTGTTCGCTGTTCAGCGAACGGGCGAACAGGCAATGTTCGAGTCGAACATGAGTTCGACTCGAACTCGAAGCTCATCCCTATCAGACACCCCAAAAAAAAATTTCAGTATCTCCTGCTACAATGGAGATTAATTGGCCATCAATCTGACTTCCTATTTGTCATAATGTTTAACAAGCTAAGACCGATTATCAGCAGAGTTAATGAGACTAGCAATAGGAAAACCTCATCTATTTTAATGTCATCCTGCACTACTGAATTATTTAGAAGCAGCTTGGACAGTGACGTAAATACCTGTGTATTACGACTTCTGAACCAAGCACTTAACCCTTTTCACAGTCTGTAAGCTAAGCATGGCATGGTGTACATCCGCATGTTTGTGGGATAACCAGTCCTTCCAATGTTGCTTTTATTCAAAAAGTAGAAAAAAAACAAAACAATGAACCATGCGTTTTCTTCTGTTTCCCATCAACTATAGTGAAGTAAGAGTCAACCAACATGTCATATTTTAAAAATTGAAAAAAAGAGGAGTATTTTACTGAGAGGCTGAAGGTGTGCTTGTTGAACTCATGGCAAGCAAAAACACTACACTTTTGGAACGCATTATATGGGAAATATTTTTCTTGCTATAGCATTTGTAATACTGTTCAGCTAACCTTGTGACATTCGGCTGTCCGAACAGCGGCTGCATCTGATTGGATGCAGCTGTTGTTCAGCCAAAAGCTTTCTGTCCAGCTCCTTCTATTTGGTGAACGCCGGGCAGAAGGGGGCCAACAGGGCCACCCACGTACAAAAATTCAGCTGGTTCATCAGGAAGTAATTGGCACAGTATAGGGCCAGTTCAAGTGCACAAATTAAGAGCTGGCTTAAGCCCCGTACACACGGTCGGACTTTTGGCCAACAAGCTTCATTTTGAGCAAGTTGGACCAACAATCCGACCGTGTGTACGCTCCATCGGACAAACTTTTTTTTTTTTCATCGGACAAAATGTTGGGTCTGCAAACGGACAAACTTTTGCCCAACAAAAGTCCGATGGAGCAAAGTGTACAGAAAACTATCGGACTTTTGTCCGATGGACAAAACAAATAATGTTACAATCAACCAACAATAGCAGAAGTTGACCAAAGGGTGGCGGTAAAGAGCAGAAAAACCACATGATGTTGGAAAAAGTTTTGGGAAAGTTTGCAGAAAAGTCTGAGCGTGTGTATGCTATGGGTGTTCCCGACCAACTCCGTTCGGACAAAACGTAGGCTTTATCTTTTGTTTCTATCCTGGTTCTGTTTCTACCAACTTTCGTTTTTTGCCCACTCCACCTGTTGCATTAGTCATAAAATAAAGTAAGTGAAAAACTCAACAGGATAAGAAGGAGCTCCAAATTAGGGTGCAGGAGATCAGCAGCACTGAAATACTTAAAAACAATAAAAAAAAAAGAGTAAAAACTGTATTTTTTTTAAAATGCCAATTGTTTACAGTAGACAGTTCTTTAATAAACTAATTGTCATCCAGTTAGACCTATTTTAAAATGTACTGTGAACGTTTTCCATCTGAGTCATGATTGCTAAAGCAATAAGAGAATATTGATTAACTTCTTTTTTCTAAAGAGTGAATTACAGCACACAACTGCAATTTTTATTGAATAACCTTTATACTTGCTAAATGCTTTACAGTTGAATTGTATTGTCTACTAAGTAAAAAAATCATAAACTTTGGTTATATGAAACTAAACGGATGACTTGAAACATGTTTTGGTTGGCGGATTTTAACATGCTGTGACTGTACATTTCTACATGTACAGAGTGGAAGTCAATGAGATTGTACAGTCAGGATCTATATTTGTGTGGTCTTCTTAAATTGTATGTAAAGCTTAGCAATAAACTCTCATTTGCTCCTTTTAGGTTCGGTAAATTTATGATTGAGAGTATTTTTTATATGTATTTATTATGTACAAAATAATACCTGTTGATCCTGTCAGAAGCTGATAACTTCCTGCTCCCCCTGCCCTCGTTGCACTTTTATCAGTTACATTGTTCCCACTATCTCTGTGGACTGTAGAATGATTCCCTCCTATGCTATGGAGATATGATGGTGTTCTGTAGTTCTAACACACTTCCTGTACTACGGTGACAATGTTGCTTTTCCATAAATACAGTACAAGGGACATTGTCACCCTAGGACAGGTAATATGTTACCGGCAGAATCGCCAGATGAGCAGCATAGAGGAAAAATGCATGGAAAAAAAAACACATCTAAGGATCGGTAGGCTCCAGTAAAGTAAACTAGAACTTTTATTGTTATTCTATTCTATTGTTATTGTATCCCCAACTTGTACGGCTTCTTTTTACCAAAAACTCAGTTTTTAGCACATCAAATCCTGCATTTCCTTACCTGTTTCTGCCGGTGGGAGGTGGCCTTTTAGGAAATTGTAACACCAGAGGCAACACATGGGCTTCTTGATCATGTGATCACTGTGATTGGCTGTCAAAGTGCTCAGGTGATTGGGAGCTTTCCTCGTGGTTCTTGGTCCATGGGGGCACGCGATTGAGCATGTGCCTATCACAGAACTATGACATCGACCATGGGCATATATAAGGCAGCATGGCAAAAAGCCCACCACCGTGTTGTCACATATGTGGAAACTGATGGCATTAAGGAGCCGTGATATGTGTGATGATCCTTGTGAGATTACTTTTACAGTCAAAGTACAATATATGGCCAAAAGTATGTGGACATGAGTGCAAACTATTGTTTTCCATAAAGGGTACTGGTAATACAACATACAAAGACATTTAAGATGATTGTGAGCTTCCAACCTTGTGGCAACAGTTGGGAGATCATTTTCTGTTCCTAGCATGACTGGAGCAGTCACAAAGCCAGCTCCATAAAGACATGGTTGGATGAGTTGGGTTGGCTTGTACAGAGGCCTGACCTACACATTATTGAACACCTTTGGGATGAATTGGAGCTCTGGTTACCAGCCAGGTGAGAGCAAGTAGGTGACAAGTGATGGCGCCAGCCAATAAGTGAATATATATGAATGAGTGGAGCTGTCCCTTTAAGAGTGGAAATACCACTCCAATCAGTTAATAAATGTATAAGAAAGGTATGGCGCTAACTCATATTGTACCTTCATCAATTAATATTATGACAATTCAAATTAACCCAACAAAAATAAAATATATGATATATAATGATTTGGTGACTGAGAAACAGTATCAAATATAACGGTGAAAAATCAATGAAGATGCACACTCACTGGAACAGAACTTTAAATAAAAAAAGCCTGGATCAGTATATAATATATCTCAATCAGCAATGCAGATGGAAAACGATTCCTTTCACTTTGATGGAAATCAAGCATTAGCTTGAGAAAAAAAGAATAAATATCATTGTTTGACAACGGTGAATCCAAGAAAACTTCAAGATAATGCGCACTTACATTAAAATGTGCTATAAGTTATCACTGACATGTATGGCTCTGGGATAGATAAGCACGCTGTATGTTCATCTGCGGCATGTGTTCCAAAGCAGCAGGGTAAGGAACCAGCAAAACTGGATATGACATCAGTGGAGAGCGGACATGCAGCCTCTATGCATTTCGTGTTACACATGTCTTCAGGAAACTTGAAGATTTTTTCACCTACTATCAGTATCTGACCTCACAAATGTTTGACTAAATGCTTTCGCAAAAATTCCCACAGGCCTTCCTAGAAAATTGGAGGTTGTTATAGCTGCAAAAATTGGAGGTTGTTATAGCTGCAAAAATTGGAGGTTGTTATAGCTGCAAAGGGGAGGAAAGAGCGTCTACATATTAATATGCATGGTTTTGGAAGGACATGTTCTAGGAACTCATACAGCTGTGATAATCAGGTGTCCACAAACTTTTTGCCATACAGAGAATCTCACAAATTGCTAAAATACATTTAGCTGAGCCGTGTGGCAATGCCTTTAGTGAACTGTGTATTGAACCCTGAGCCTTATGTAGAAAATGTCCCTCTGGATTTCAGCCTAAGGGCCTAGGTCTGCAATGCAAGAGTGCCAACCACTGTCTTGCCCAAAACATTAGCCACCAGACTTTTGGTTTTATACATTTAGAACGATGCCTGGATTCTTATAACTTAATCATGCAGTGGTCCTGCAACCTAAATAATATATTTTTTCTATCCGCAGTTAGTATCACATTCCCACCTTGCTTCATTTCATTCTGTCAGAAACTATCCCTGGCAGGATTTCCTTTCCAAGCTGGCTGGCCCGCGTCCCTGATGTAATAATTAATACATGACGATAACATTAAACCAACAAGCTCAGCTACGGAATATTTGAGAAGCTATGAAGCGAGTATTTAAATATGACTGGCAAACCCTTAAATTTATTCCTGGCACCAAAATCCTTCTTCTTTACCCCCTCTGCTCTATTATGTGCAGATCTCTGAGGATCTCTCAAACTCAATATCAATTATCGGTTTGAAACGACAATGTTTGCATTGCAGTTTGCTAAACAAGCAGGCAAAGCAACATCATCTGTCAGGGAGGGAGGCAAAGGTGCAAACACTTGGCTGATTTTCGTTACTACAGCACTACATAAATAAGTGAAAAATCAGCAGATTCCATTTTACAGTGGTTGTCGGATTTTCTCCTAGAGGCTCGTAGCAAATTGCTATACTCCCTTGCATGAATGGATTAAATTATTATTGTTAATTTATGCTCCGAGCATTATAGTGAATTATGGGCCTTGCATTTAAAACTGGCATCATTTTAGAGAAGAAGACTGTATATGTGACATTGTTGCTCTCCATAGAGTGTCTAGGAAGACTCCTATGTCTTTTGAGAAAGGGACATTTTTATTTGAGACCTGTCATCAATTACCCTACACCTCACAACCAGTCAGCAAAAGCCTGTGTTGTGTATGAGCAGAAAGGAGTGCAAACATCCAGGGCCTTGTGAACTAAGCATGTACCTGCTATGAAGAGAAACAGCAATAAAACATGACCGCACCCAACGTTGGTATTGAGGCCCATGGGAACAGGGCCGCAGGTTAACCAGATGAACTTTGCAGCAGGCACACACAGTTCATTCACTTTAGATCTTTGCCTGCCTCCTGCTGTCTCATCCACGAGGCATTAAGGTACCTGACAAATCAGCCCTAACACTTACTAAAGGGGTCAATAATTACAAGGAAAAGATATTGCTATGTGCCCTTCAGTATACTTCACTGGGTTACTCCATACTACACTTATATAAGTTGTTTCTGTCCCATTTACCCTATCACTACAGTACATATAGCTGGCTTACCATATCCAGTAAAATACAGTATCTCGCAAAAGTGAGTACACCCTCAAATTTTTGTAAATATTTGATTATACTTTTTCATGTGGCAACACTGAAGAAATTACACTTTGCTACAATGTAAAGTAGTGAGTGTACAGCTTGTATAACAGTGTAAATTTGCTGTCCCCTCAAAATCACTAAACACACAGCCATTAATGACTAAGCCGCTGGCAACAAAAGTGAGTACACCCCTAAGTGAAAATGTCCAAATTGGGCCCAAAGTGTCAATATTCTGTGTGGCCACCATTATTTCCAGCACTGCCTTAACCCTCTTGGGCATGGAGTTCACCAGAGCTTCACAGGCTGCCACTGGAGTCCTCTTCCACTCCTCTATGACGACATCAGCTGGTGGATGTTAGAGACCTTGTGCTCCTCCACCTTTCGTTTGAGGATGCCCCACAGATGCTCAATAGGGTTTAGGTCTGGAGACATGCTTGGCCAGTCCATCACCTTTACCCCCAGCTTCTTTAGCAAGTCACTGGTCATTTTGGAGGTGTGTTTTGGGTCGCTATCATGTTGGAATGCTGCCCTGCGAAGTGAGGGGATCATGCTCTGCTTCAGTATGTCACAGTACATGTTGGTATTCATGGTTCCCTCAATGAACGGTAGCTTCCCAGTGCCGGCAGGACTCATGCAGCCCCAGACCGTGACACTCCCACCACCATGCTTGACTGTAGGCAAGACACACTTGTCTTTGTACTCCTCACCTGGTTGCCGTGACACACGCTTGACACCATCTGAACCAAATAGGTTTATCTGGGTCTCATAAGACCACAGGACATGGTTCCAGTAATCCATGTCCTTAGTCTGCTTGTCTTTAACAAACTGTTTGCGGGCTTTCTTGTGCATCATCTTTAGAAGAGGCTTCCTTCTGGGATGACAGCCATGCAGACCAAATTGATGCAGTGTGCGGCATATGGTCTGAGAACTGACAGGCTGACCCCCTCAACCCCTGCAGCAATGCTGGCAGTACCCATTCGTCTGTTTCCCAAAGACAACCTCTGGATATGAAGCTGAGCATGTGCACTCAAGTTCTTTGGTCAACCATGGCGAGTGGAACCTGTCCTGTTAAAACGCTGTATGGTCTTGGCCACCGTGCTGCAGCTCAGTGTCAGGATCTTGGCAATCTTCTTATAGCCTAGGCCAACTTTATGTAGAGCAACAATTCTTTTTTTCAGATCCTTAGAGAGTTTTTTGCCATGAGGTGCCATGTTGAACTTCTAGTGACCAGTATGAGAGAGTGAGAGCGATAACACCAAATTTAACACACCTGCGCCCCATTCACACCTGAGACCTTTTAACACTAACAATTAACATGACTTCGGGGGAGGGAACATGGCTAATTGGGCCCAGTTTGGACATTTTCACTTAGGGTTGTACTCACTTTTGTTGTCAGTGGTTTAGACATTAATGGCTGTGTGTTGAGTCATTTTGAGGGGACAGCAAATTTACACTGTTATACAAGCTGTACACTCACTACTTTACATTGTAGCAAAATGTCATTTCTTCAGTGTTGTCACATGAAAAGATATAATAAAATATTTACAAAAATGTGAGGGGTGTATTCAGTTTTGTGAGTTACTGTAAATACTTACTTAAGCCGGCCATACACGGTTTGAATTTCGAAATAATTTTCTTTCGAAAATCGTATCAAAGAATTTTCGTACGACATTCGCACCGTTAGTGGGCTGCAGCAACAGACGATTTTCGTGCGGCAATCAAATTTGAGGAATCGGACATGTTGGAAATTTTTTGAAAAACAAACGATTTTCTAATCGATGGGAGAATCGTGCAAGAAATGTAATAGAAAAAAAATGCGCATGTGCAAGAAAAGAAAATTTCCGGAGAGAAAATAATATTCCCGGTAACGAAAATTATTTTCTGTAGCAACATGAAGGCTTGGTCGGCCGAATTTCGAAAAAATCAATGGTGTCATCATCGGATCACAAAAAAAACGAACTTTCTGATTTTGAAAAGAAAATTTGTTCGAAATTCGACCGTGTATGGCCTGCTTTACAGTGTATTTCCATTTTTGCAGTCAAATTTGAGAAACCTCACCATAAGTTTGTTGTGTGTTCCCATTCACACAGCATACCTAAAAATATTTTCTTTATATTTCTTACCTTTTGGAAGTTTGTTTGGAAGTATTGGCTATACATTAATTTTAAATAGGAGATTTCAATATTTATTTTGTTTTTATCTTATGTAATGAAATGTGTTTCAGCTTAAAAAACGTAACAAAAATGATCCAGCGTAGGAATAAAAAAGAAAAATAATATTACTCAATTTTAAAATCTCTTGCCTGCCACTGTAAAGTGAGGTGATGTATGTTTGGAATCAGGCCTTCCAACAATCTCCTTAGACGCTCAACTTTAGTTTTTACATGGTCTTGAACTAGACATGCACATTTATTTCACGCACAGCAGGCATGCCTGCTGAATCCCCGGGGATTGTCAGCTCCTCGAGTGAACTTATGGCCTTAGTAAATCAGGTCTTTTGTTTCAAGTAATGTTCTTTTCATTCTGCATCAATTGATATAAGGCAAAAACCTGCTTTCACTGCTATCTCCAGTGCAGAAAAGAAGAACCTTGAATGAAGTATGAAGAAAATGTACACAATGGTCTGCATTGCATTTCATAGTTGCCATGGAAACATAGAGTCAAGGCTGAGGCCTACACTTTAATGAACAAAATGCATAATTACACAACAATGGGTAGAATAGAAATTTAAATGTATGAAGGCCTGGATCAGAGTGGTATATGCAGAGGAGAAAAATGCTCTAATGGACATGGTAACAATGTAAGAAAAAAATAGGAATATCCCCCTATTAAGTAATGTTTGGATTTCCTGTCATCTAAAAGGTACCTAGCAACACATTTTCTTTCTACTTCCAGATGTTACAGTTGGTTTGAATGATTGTTAGAAACAAGACCTTTTATTTATACAGTATATATTTAAGTGTATCTGTAGCCATTTATTTGAGTTTGGATTTGGATGGAAGGCTGGAATGATTTTTGGGTGGGTTTCCTTTCACTTCTGGTAACAGTAATCCCTAATGAAAGATTTCCCCTCACGGCCTAATCTGGTGACTGCTGTAAAATGTATGACTTTCCATTCCTTCCTGTGTCACTTGGACAAAAAGAAAAGGGAGAACTTCCCAAAAGCAACACAGATGGAAAAAAAAACCTGTAGGGGTTGTAACCTTTCTATTTTTGTCTGGAGATACACTTTAAAGGAGAAGTATAGCCAAAGCTTTTTTGGTCGTACTTCTCCTATGGAGCACAGGGATACAGTTCGTTCTGCACTCCTGGGACCCGTTTTCAACCAAGAGAGGGCAAAAGCCCGCTGTCGGGTGATGTCACAGAGCCTGTTCAGACTCTGAAAAGATCCCAAAAATATGGTCGAGATCCACCCAGATGCATGAACCGGTAGCTGTCTCAACCAAGCAGCGAGCCGATACTACCCCTGCCACAGCCTGTGAGTGCTGGAGGGGAAGAACAGAGAGCCGGTGACTGACAGTCTCAGGCTCTCTGCTCCCTGAAAGCTGAAAACTGAGCGATCATTGGTCTTTGATCACTTAGTTCTCAGAAGTGGGAGGGAAAGATGCAGCATCGAACCGAAGCTGCATCCTCCTAAGTCAGTTTGAATTTCTTTGTTACCTAAAACCCATACTTCTCTTTTAACTTTACTGAGCACTTTTGTTGTTTAACTACAGAGTCCTGGTGGAATGCTTCCTTACAATCAGTACACGGTGTGGCTGTGCAATAAACCCTGACCCAGTTTTATTTTGAGAGATTCTGCAGCTGTGTGTGTGGTTAAGGGTTGAGGAATATGGCATGGGGGTGCCACAGAACACAGAAGAGTCTGTGTAGAACAGCTACTGGTGCACCATGGCTGGCTGAAGCAAGAGCATTGGTAATAAGTTTAGGTTCACACTGTTGTGGGTTTGTAAATCACACGCTTTCCTGCACTGGCAGCCAAAACATGATGCTCTTTTGCAGACAAGAGTGCATGGTGCAAAAGCACCGGTATCTGGCTGACAACTGATGCCAAAAAGCAGAGTGGATTTGATTTAAATCAAGTCGATTTAAATCACTAGTAAAAAGGCTTGATTTAAATAAACTTGATTTAAATCATAATTTTTAAAGAGCAACTGTCATCTCTGTCCCACAGCGACTCCTCCTCTGACCCATTGTTGACTCGCCAACTCACCATTCACTTTAATGGAACGGCTAATGATGCGGCAGTGACATTTAATTCAGCTTCTTGATTGGCATAAGCATTCAGAACTCAAAAAATGGGTGTCTCTGGAAAAGGTTTCCTTAGCATTGTCTCTTTCCAGGTCCCCATGGTGTACCCCCCCGTCCCTGAAAGTCCTTTCTACAATAGACCCAACCTTGAGAATATGTGCCATCGCCTTCAGGACATTTGGGCTATCCCCCTCTAACTCACTCCTATACCTGATTATTGGCAACCATAACTTTTCTCTGGGATTAAGATTTTTTAGGACAATGTGAAAGGAAGGGGGGGTGAGAGGCGGGACTGAGTGGGACAGAGCAGAGTTGGATGGCTTGGAGAACTGGGACCAAAAACTGTACGCACATCCATAGGTCATCAGAAGAGTAAATGGGAGGTGGGACTGAGTGGGGCAGATTGGACCTAACTGGCTGGGAGAACTGGGACCCACAACAGTACATGGAAGTGTCCGTGAACAGCCAAATTCATATTCGTTGTTAGTCTAAGAGAGAAAGGTCCTGAATGGCTTCATTAGATTGTTTGTTAGATTAGTTGTTTCTAATCGACCATTTAGAAAACTAAAAACTGGATAATACAGAAGTGGAAGTCATGGAAATCCGTGGGAGATTATCATTTTTGCCTGGAATTCCACTTTAATTTCTTGATCCTCCAATTATCAGGAAACCAACTATAAAATTCTAATGAAATGGTACAGACCCCCCACCATATTTCACAACTTTTACCCTAATGTGTTAGATCACTGTTGAAGATGTGACCTGTAGCAAGGGACTATTCTTTACTGTCCAAGACTTTACCCTTTTGGCATACTATCAGGACAATCTCCCAAAAGTTCACGGATTATGTCCTCCCAGAGAACCCATTCCAACCCATCCCTTTTATTATTGCATAATAACCTCATACCTGTGTGAACATATCCGAGATCAGTCTCTGCTCTTTTGTCTCTAGAAGTTTGTCTTAAATCTCCATCTTAATAGCAAAGCTGTACGGTTCTTGAATGTGAATCTTGTATTGGAGATTTATTTTCCCTGAGTTACTGCTGTAAGGTGTTTTTGGAATTTATGTGAATTTATTTGATGTTACTTTTCACATGTTAACTGTGCACCTCTCTTGATAAATACAGAATATGCAGAAAATAAAAACTTAAACTGATTAAAGGGGTGATTCTCACCCCTTTAATCTGCCAATGAAAGAAACAGGGTATATACTATACCTATAGTTACATGGCACTTCTCAGTGAAACTTCTGATAATTATTTAGAAGCTTAATTTTACAAAAAAGTGGCTACGGTCCTGGCTGTTTCTTTAAAATGCAGGATTTTGCTCTCAAGAGCCACTGGTGCATTGGCATACTCGCAAGGTGCTTCATTAAAGTGTTTTAGGTGTATTCCCTTAGTGGTTAAATTTGCTTTTAATTTATTTTGATTAAATGCATAAATGGATTAAAGGATAGTTATATAGCTCCTGGAGTTCAGATTTACATCATATACATTTTTTTTTTTCAACAGTGTAAGTTTTTATTAAAATCTGCAGAGTATACAGACAAGAATAAAAGTACAAAGAGCATACCATATTTTCTCGCTTATAAGACTAGCTTTTACACTTAAAAAAATTGGCCAAAAATGGGGGGTCGTCTTATACATAGTTACATAGTTACATAGTTAGTCAGGTTGAAAAAAGACAAAGTCCATCCAGTTCAACCATAAAAATAAAAAAATATCGTGCAATCCCATATACCCAATTCTATACCCACAGTTGATCCAGAGGAAGGCAAAACACCCCAGCAGAGCATGATCCAATTTGCTACAGCAGGGGAAAAAATTCCTTCCTGATCCCCCGAGAGGCAATCGGATTTACCCTGGATCAACTTTACCTAGAACTGTTAGTACTCAGTTATATTATGTACATTTAGGAAAGTATCCAGGCCTTTCTTAAAGCAATCTACTGAGCTGGCCAGAACCACCTCTGCAGGGAGTCTGTTCCACATTTTCACAGCTCTTACTGTGAAGAAACCTTTCCGCATTTGGAGATGAAATCTTTTTTCTTCTAGACGTGAAGAGTGCCCCCTTGTTCTCTGTGTTGACCGTAAAGTGAATAACTCATCACCAAGATCAATATATGGACCCCTTATATATTTGTATATGTTAATCATATCCCCCCTTATTCTCCTCTTCTCAAGAGTGAATAAATTCAGCTCCTCTAATCTTTCTTCATAGCTGAGCTCCTCCATGCCTCTTATCAGTTTGGTTGCCCTTCTCTGCACTTTCTCCAGTTCCCCGATATGCTTTTTGAGAACTGGTGCCCAAAACTGAACTGCGTATTCCAGATGAGGCCTTACTAATGATTTGTACAGGGGCAAAATGATGTCTCTCTCTCTGGAGTCCATACCTCTCTTAATACAAGAAAGGACTTTGCTCGCTTTGGAAACCACAGCTTGGCATTGCATGCCATTATTGAGCTTATGATCTACCAAAACCCCCAGATCCTTTTCCACTACGGATCCCCCCAGTTGTATTCCCCCTAGTATGTATGATGCATTCATATTCTTAGCCCCCAAGTGCATAACTTTACATTTATCAACATTAAACCTCATCTGCCACATAGTCGCCCAATTAGACAGGGCATCGAGGTCGGCTTGTAAATTGGAGACATCCTGCAAGGACGTCATTCCACTGCATAGCTTGGTGTCATCTGCAAAGACAGAAATGTTACTTTTGATCTCAGACCCAATATAATTTATAAAGATATTAAAAAGTAAGGGTCCCAGCACTGAACCTTGGGGTACACCACTGATAACCTTAGACCATTCAGAGTAAGAATCATTAACTACTACTCTCTGAATTCTGTCTTTTAGCCAGTTTTCTATCCATTTACAAACTGATATTTCCAATCCTGTAGACTTTACCTTACACATGAGCCGTGTGTGGGGAACTGTATCAAACGCTTTTGCAAAATCCAAGTATACCACGTCCACAGCCACGCCTCTGTCCAAGGTTTTACTTACCTCTTCATAAAAAGAAATCAGGTTTGTCTGACAACTTCTGTCTTTCATGAATCCATGCTGTCTGTTGCTGAAATAGTTTTTTTCCAGCAAGAACTCATCTATGTGGTCTTTTATTAATCCCTCCAGTATCTTCCCAACTATGGAAGTTAAACTAACAGGTCTATAGTTACTTGGTAAAGACTTTGTTCCCTTTTTAAATATAGGCACCACATTGGCCCTGCGCCAATCCAGTGGTACTATTCCTGTCATTAATGAGTCCCTAAAAATTAGATACAATGGCTTTGAAATTACAGAGCTCAATTCTTTTAGGATCCGTGGGTGGATGCCATCTGGTCCAGGTGCTTTATCCACCTTTATTCTGTCTAAATATTTCTGGACCATATCACTTTTGAGCCATTGTGGATTTGGGGCTGTGTCACTACCACCCCCATTATGGACATGAACTCCCCCATGCTCCATTGTATACACAGAGCTGAAGAAAGTATTTAATAAATTAGTCTTCTCTTTGTCCCCAGTCACCCACTCTAGATTATTTTGTAAAGGGCCTACATGCTCAGACTTGACCTTTTTACTATTAATATATTTGAAGAATTTTTTGGGGTTTGTCCTACTATCTTTTGCAATCTGTCGTTCGTTTTGAATTTTTGCATCCTTGATTTCCTTTTTACATATCCTGTTATATTCTTTGTATACGCCGGGTATAGAATGCTGCCCGATGGACGTCAGCCCCCTGGATGCCCACTGGATGTCCGGTAATACTGTATGTGGCTTCAGCCATATACAGTATTCGCCGCTGAGCCAATCCCGGCGAGCGATTAATTCTATTAATGAATACAGAGCCTGCTCGGATTGGAGTAACAACCTCTGCCAATCTGAACAGGCTACATACAGTAGCCTGCTCAGATTGGCTTTGTGAGAGAGAGAGAGAGAGGCACTGGCTGATGATGCTACAGCCTCTGCCAATCCAAGCAGGCTTTGTATTCATTAAAATAATACATCGCTCACCATACTTCACAGGGTAAATCCATTCACTGATTTACCACTACTATACATCCTGCTGTTTGAGGTCCCAGGCACCCAAGAGGAACAGGTGAATCTGGGACATAGGACAGGGGGGTGGTTGTATTACTAGTGAATTTTAATACATACAGTATATTAAATGCATTTTGGTGGACAATTCCCATAGAATGTAACCCAAATGTGGCATAGGTTTGGTTAGTGAAAATTCTACTTTCCAGAGGTGTGGCATTCAAGAGATATCTGTCTGTGTTATTAATGTTTGAATTACTGTATGACATATCACAGCATGGTGGATGAGTAGCTGGCATTCTTGCTTTGTATTTTTTAACGTCTCTAATGTTTTTTTAAAAATGGTGTTGCCTCAGAAGGGGGGGTAGTCTTATACGGCGAGTATGGCCCAAAACTGAAAATGTTTTCACTGGAAAAATAGGGGGTCGCCTTATACGCCCAGTCGCCTTATACGCCGGCAAATACGGTATATAAACATGCATGAGATTAAACAACACAACAACTACAGTATCTCACGTTCACAAAGGAAAAACAAAGGAAATAAAGGGGAGGGATAAAGTGCACAATATGCGGTATATGATCAAAGTGTGGTACCATCACAGAAACGTAATGTTGTTGGTAATGGAAGTAATGGGAGTTGGTGGAAATGTTCAGGCAGCATCAAGGGGGAAAGAAAAAAAATGGGGGGGGGAGAGGGCCACAAGCAACTAGAAAACCCACATTACAGGGTTAAAACAAAACAGGCAAGGTAGGGCATGAAATCAAATAGCGTCACCTTGTGCAACCCAACAGCTCCAAATGTTAATTTGTACAAGAGAAGGGTGCCATTACCAGCAGTAACAGTAGGAGGGGATGAAGACTTCCAGCATAAAATAATTTCTCTACGTGCATAGTATGCAGAGTAGAACACAAAGTGTACATGTTTTATTTAAATATACTTTATACTATGCTTTACTTTTTACCATGTCTGTCATCACTGATTGTTAAAAGTTATCTGATCCCCAGTCTCCGTTACAGCAACCCCTCAAGTCATTTGTAACTTGAACACAATTTTTCTTTCTGCATTTCATTTTCAAGATTATTGAAAATTGTTCAAAGATAGGGGAGCCCAGCAAGACCTTTTCAAGCCTAATCACCTGTGTAAAAATGAATTTGACTAAAAAATGTTAATATGAATTGCGCCAACAGGAATCCTCATATGTGGCAGAACACCCTGCCCATAAGGCATATAAAGCGCGGCATCTCATTTCCGTCCTCCATTCATTTTTACACGGCTGTCTTTACGCTCTTCTGTCCAAGCAGTGCTGGGCTGAAATACACCTTGCGTTGCAAGTACTCACCCAATGATTCCTGGTAAGCATCTGTTTCTATCTTCCATGCTCCATTAAATGTTAAACTATAATTCAGTGCAGCTATCTTTTAGAGAAACCAGCAGCTTGAAGAAAGATTTCTATCTGTGACTCATTTGGACGATAGATAATAAAAAAATAATGTCACTTAGAGCCATAGGCCATTTATCAGATTTTTCACACTCGTAGATTTGTAACAGAGGACTAGAACTGTCAGGGGTGTATCTCCAGTTAAAATGTTCCTTGTTTTAGTTTTTTAGTTTTTTTGGGGGGTAGTGTAAGGAAAGGGTTAAAACAGTTGTCCGTTTTTACTGCTAACTTCAGTCCGTGGGGAGATTTCCTCTCACTTTCTGTCCTGGTAACGACACAACACCAGGACAGAAAATTAGGAAAATGTCCAAGACAGATAAAGACAGTGATAAAAAATACTCTCTGTTTAGTATAGTAGAGGATGGCTAGAAGCTGTTTTTATTACCCTCTATTCACAGGGATAAGTTATTCAGTTTGGTGTGTTGTGCTGGAAAAATGTAATTCAAATTCCTTCTCCCCTGTGGAAAGGCCTGTCACTAGCAACAATTTAGGCTACTCTCCTAGCAAGCACTACATCCAGTCATTTGTAGTTCTTGAGGTGCAGCATGTGAGTACCTAATGAACTCCTGAGTAGTGTCACCCTAAGGCATAGTTGCTAATAAAATAAATAGCAAGGGCAGACATTTTGACCTACCCTACAGTGTGAGCCTTTAGTTGTTCTATCACTGCTAAAGAAGATGTGAGATATAGAAAGAGAGACGTGGCAAAGAGAGGTGGGAGTGAGGGTCCGAATGAATTGTAAATGTTCTGAGGACTTACAAACCAGATAAGTCTTCTGTGGGTTGAAGGTCTTTCTCCAACAGGTGTCAGCTCTGGTCAGTTGGATAAATGCATCTTGATCCTTCCCAGGGAGTTGACATAGGAGCAGGAAGGTGAAACCGTTATCTCTACAGTAATGCTGAGACAAAAAAACATAATCCACAGTAGATGGATGATGGATTTGCCACACCAACATCACTTTTGTTGCTTACATTTGTGCTGAAGATTCTTTGGTTTCTAAATTAATTGGCTTTACTCTGGTAATTGCACTAGACATTTGGTTTCAAAGGAATGCCAATCTCCTCACAATGTTCAAATGTTCATTTGTCCAATTACGTATTCCCTGTCCTATTAGATACTTATATTTTCCTAATAGGGTTCCTACTTGTAAGAGTTAGTTCAGATGTTAAGGACCAGTGACCACTGCTGCAAAGCTTTTGTCTGTAGCAGCTACCTTTCAAATATGCATAACATGTGTGTCCCAGGTTACTCCAGGGTTTTTACAGTAGACAATGGATTCTGAACAGAATAGCTGTTTCCCTAACAGGAGCCAGTTAAAGTGGCCTAGATTAAGGCTTACCTGTAGGTGCAAGAAATATCTCCTTAACCTACACGGTTAAGGAGATATTTGCTGTAAAGCACAGCATCGATGACGTCACGTCATGCTATGCATACTAGGTCATTATGACATTCTCTTGCAGGGTAAGGTTTTTTTTAAAAAAATGAATGAGGGTTTACTTCCTCTTTAAGTACTACTGGGATATCCAGAGAAGTCAGGGTCAGGCTAAATTTATTCAAGCCTTCAAAAAAAGGTTAAAAATATGCTACTTAGGGTCAAGTAAAGGGTCAGGGCATCCCATATATACACTGAGCAAAATTATAAACGCAAAACTTTTGTGTTTGCCACTATTTATCATTAGCTGAACTTAAAGATCTCTGACTTTTTCTAGGTAAACAAAAGGCCTATTTCTCTCAAATATTGTTCACAAATCTGTCTAAATCTGTGTTAATGAGCACTTCTCTTTTGCCAAGATAATCCACCCACCTCACAGGTATGGCATATCAAGATGCTGATTAGACAGCATGATTATTGCACAAGTGTGCCTTAGGCATGTATACAGGATACCATTGGTTGACTGAAAACAGATGTACATTGGAAATAGAGGTCATACATTTCTTATGAGTGTTGTTGTGAGCTTCTATTGGGAAAGAGAGGAAAAGCACTATTCTCCTGGGTGTCACTTTCTTTCACATTTGGATGCATTTATTTGCGTTGGCCCTTCAGGAGCGGCATTGTGGGCACGCGCGCCCTCCGCGAGCTCCGTGAGTCCGACCGTAGGTCCCGCGGATTCGATGTCTGCAGGGATACCCGCGATCGTCTCACGGTGAGGAAGAACGGGGAAATGTTGATGTAAACAAGCATTTCCCCATTCTTCCTAGTGACAGGACACTGATCACAGCTCCCTGTAATCGGGAGCGGTGATCAGTGTTGTGTCACACACACCCCATCCCCCCTACAGTTAGAAGCACTCCCTAGGACACACTTAACCCCTTCAGCACCCCCTCCTGGTTAACCCCTTCACTGCCAGTGTAATTTTTACAGTAATCAGTGCATTTTTATAGCACTGATTACTGTAAAAATTACAATGGTCCCAAAATAGTGTCAAAAGTGTCCGATTTGTCCGCCATAAAGTCGCAGTCACGATAAAAATTGCAGATCGCCGCCATTACAAGTAAAAAAAAAAAATTATAATAAAAATGCCGTAAAACTATCCCCTATTTTGTAGACGCTATAACTTTTGCACAAACCAATCAATAAACACTTATTGCGATTTTTTTTTTACCAAAAATATGTAGAAGAATACGTATCGGCCTAAACTGAGGAAAAACATTTTTTTAATATATTTTTGGAGATATGTTTATAGCGCAACAAATAAAAATCGCAGAGGTGATCAAATACCACCAAACGAAATCTCTATGTGTGGGAAAAAAAGGACGTAAATTTTGTTTGGGAGTCACGTCGCCCGACCGCGAAATTGTCAGTTAAAGCGACGCAGTGCAGAATCGCAAAAAGTGGCCAGCCAAATGGTCCGGGGCTTAAGTGGTTAATTAAAAGAGAAGTAAGGGATTTTTTTTCAGTATCATACTTACCAATGCTGCATCTGCGCCAATGAGAACCAAGCGATAGAACACCACCAAGGCCTCGGTTCACACAGCTTCCCGAGCAGAGAGCTGTTGACTGTCAATCAGCAGATCAGCGCTCTGCTCCCTCCACGCCCACTGGAGCGCTGAGCTTTTTATGGGTGGAGAGTGGCCATCTCAGGCTTTCAGCAGCTCGCTGAGAGGCTGAGACGGGTTTCAGTCCAGGCACCTGGCGGATCCAGACTTTTATTGTCGGGATGACGCAGTGACTGGGCTGATTTTTGTAACAAATTCAGTCCGCTCTCTGCTGAAAATGGGTCACAGGAGTGCAAAACAAATTGCACTCCTGTGATCCATAGGAGAAGCCCAGCCAAATGAGCTTTGGCTGGACTTCTCCTTTACCCCTTCCTTACCGGGCCATAATAATATGACACCGGCAGGAACTCTCCATCCCTCTGGGTGGACGTCATATGATGTCTTTTCTTCCAGGCCGTCTAGGGGGCGCGCGCGCGTCCCCGGCATTGTGCGCGCCCGTGGCACCGCTCGTGATCCGGTGCGTGTGCTCGGCGGTCGCGATGGCCGCCGGGCACTTGCGATTGCCCGCGATCACGGCAGGAGTGTGGATCTGTGTGTGTAAACACACAGATCCACCTCCTCTCAGAGGTGAGGAGGCCGATGTGTGTTCCCTGTACAGAGGAACACAGATCGGTCTCCTCCCCTTGTGAGTCCCTTCCCCCTACAGTTAGAATCACTCAATAGGGAACATATTAACCCCTTCAGCGCCCCCTAGTGTTGACCCCTTCCCTGCCAGTTACATTTACACAGTAATCAGTGCAGTTTTATAGCACTAATCACTGTATAAATGTGAATGGTCCCAAAAACTTGTCAAAAGTGTCCGATATATCCGCCGCAATGTCACGGTCACAATAAAAATTACTAGTAAAAAAAAATAAAAATGCCATAAATCTATCCCCTATTTTGTAGACGCTATAACTTTTGCGCAAACCAATTAATATACGCTTATTGCGATTTTTTTTTTACCAAAAATATGTAGAAGAATACATATCGGTCTAAACTGAGGAAAAAAATAGTTAAAAAAAAATTGTGATATTTATTAAATCAAAAAGTAAAAAATATTGTGTTTTTTTCAAAATTGTCGCTCTTCTTTTGTTTATAGCGCAAAAAATAAAAACCGCAGAGATGATCAAATACCACCAAACGAAAGCCCTATTTGTGGGGGGGGGGGAAATATAAAGATTTCATTTGGGTACAGTGTTGCATGACCGCGCAATTGTCATTCAAATTGCAACAGCGCTGAAAACGAAAAATTGCTCTGGGCAGGAAGGGGATGAAAATGCCCTGTATGGAAGTGGTTAACCACTTCCCGCCCAGTCAATAGCAAATTGACGTCCTGGAAGTGGTTCTGTTATCCACACTGGACGTCATATGACGTCCTGCGGGATAACAGCCGCCGCGCGCCCGGGGGGCGCGCATCGCGGCGATCGGTGGAGCGGTGGGTCAGTCTGACCCACCGCTACACTGATCTCGGTAAAAAGCCTCCGTCTGAGGCTTTTTACCATGTGATCAGCCGTGTTGAATCACGGCTGATCAGGAAGTAAACAGGAAGAGCCGTTGATCGGCTCTTCCTCACTCGCGTCTGACAGACGCGAGTAGAGGAGAGCCGATCGGCGGCTCTCCTGACAGGGGGGGTTCGCGCTGATTGTTTATCAGCGCAGCCCCCCTCGGATACCCACACTGGACCACCAGGGAAGCCCCCAAGGACCACCAGGGAAGCCCTAAGCATGTGGATGGCCCCCATGGCCATCCACATGTAGTAAAAAAAAAAATATGTAAAATAAACCATAAAAAAATATGCCAATCAGTGCCCACACATGGGCACTGACTGGCACAATCATGCCAAGAAAATAATGTGTGGTGGCTGGCATTGCTAGGCAGCAGTGTCACCAGTGCCACCTACTAGTGTCCATCAGTGCCACCTATCAGTGCCCATCTGTGCCCATAAGTGCCCACCTATCAGTGCCCATCCGTGCCACCTATCAGTGCCACCCATAAGTGCCCATCAGTGCCGCCTAAAAGTGCCCATTAGTGCCGCCTATGAGTGCCCATCAGTGCCGCCTATGAGTGCCAATAGTGCCGCCTATGAGTGCCAATCAGTGCCACCTATGAGTGCCCATCAGTGCCGCATACCAGTGCCACATATCAGTGCCCATCAGTGCCGCCTATCAGTGCCCATCAGTGCCACCTCATCAGTGCCACCTCATTGGTGCCACCTCATCGGTGCCCATCAGTGTCGCCTTATCAGTGCCCTTCAGTGCCGCCTTATCAGTGCCCGTCATTGAAGTAGAAAAGGTACTTATTTACAAAAAAATTTACAGAAACAAAGAAAAACATAGTTTTTTTAAAAATTTTCGCTCTTTTTTTATTTGTTGCGCAAAAAATAAAAATCGCAGAGGCGATCAAATACCACCGAAAGAGAGCTCTATTTGTGGGAACAAAATGATAAAAAATTTGTTTGGGTACAGTGTAGCATGACCGCGCAATTGTCATTCAAATTGCGACAGCGCTGAAAGCTCAAAATTGGCTTGGGCAGGAAGCTGTATAAGTGCCTGGTATTGAAGTGGTTAAGGACTGCATATCATGGATTTTTTGCACAATTGTTTATTGTTTATTTGATATTTTTTATTTATATTTGTTTGCACTGAGCACTTTAATTAGGATTGAATTCTAGAGATTTAAGGTATAATTGTTTATTTTCATTAGACATTTACAAGAGTGCGGTCTATTTTTATTTCTTTATATCTTTGGCCTAATTAAGCTGGAAGATGTACAGCTCTCTTATTTTTGGTTTTGGGATACATTTTTTGATCACATGTTGGGTATACAAGTTTGTTATATACTTTCAAGTCACATTTATTTATTAATTTGGTTTTGCGCGGGTGTAGATTCACAATTTAATGTGATTGTAAAGGAAAAAAATAATTTAAAATAAAATAACAAACATACTTGTCCTGTGCAGTGGTTTTGCACAGAGCAGCCCCGGTCCTCCTCTTCTCGGCCCCTTACCCTTGCCGAGTGCCCCCATAGCAAGCGCTTGGTATGGGGGCACTCGTGCGTGCTCGCTCCTGCGCCGGCTCTTTGTGTCCATAAGCTCAGCCCCGCCCCCTGCTCCCACCTCACTGGCTGTGATTGACAGCAGTGGGAGACAATGGCTTCTGCTGCTGCATCTCAGCCAATCAGGAGGGAGATACCGGGGAGAGCCTCGGGTCTCATGCACATAGCTGGATCGAGATCAGGCTTAGGTGAGTATTAGGGGGGGGGGTGAGGGGGTAGCTGCCCACTGAAGTTTTTTTTACCTTCATGCATAGAATACATGAAGGTAAAAAACCTTCAGCCTTTACAACCACTTTAAGTAATCACTAGGGCATGCAACTGGGCTGTAGAATGTGATGTTCTTTAAAGGCAAGCCCTCAGCTCAGAGCATGCATTAGTTCATATCAGTGCATGTGAGCACCCAATAAGTTGAAGGCTTGGCATACTAGGTACCATAAATCTATACTTACTTCTATAAGACCTGTCACCACAGCTCATCAAAAGCGCGTTACTTCCAGTTATGGGGAAACAAGTGACAATGTCCCCTGCACAGGAGTTTTTGAATCCTGCAGGGATGCATTATAGCAGCAATAGACGCCTTTGTGAGGCCTACTATAAAGAGAACCTTTTAGATTCCCTAGTCCAGATAAAGTATAAGCTTGCTTTAAACCTCTTACTGAATATATTTTAAAAACAGCTTGTTTTTATTTCAATGGTATTTCTTCTTTAAGCAGGAATAATGAAAAAAAAAAAAAAAAAACCTCATGTGTGCACTACTAAAACCCCAGTTGGTTTATTTTCTTTAACAGCCCAATGCAAACATTTTAAATCAGGCTGCTGTGTATCGACCCCTCACTTATTCCAGCCTCCCGGCTTGAATATTACAAGCCCTCCCCTGGCTTTCAAAGCCGTTAAACGTTCTGAAAATAGTCATGTAACAGCCATTATCCTGCTATTGGACATGGCAAAGCAAGTCAGCAATATGTGCTCCACTTTTGGCGTGTCATATTGCGGTAACTAATTGTGGCAAATTACCTTTTTTTCCCATTCCCGCAACAGAGAATAATTCTACACATTCAGATTTTGCTCAGCATGTGTTCACTTTTGAGTGACTTGCATGATTTCGTTTGCATGTGTCGGCAGGGCATTGGGGCTTTCTCGCATTCTTTTAAAAACCTTGACTCATTGCCACCAGCCGCAGCAAAACAGCGGGGTTACATTTTGGGAGCAGAAATTAAATGCCATAGCAAACAAATCTCAAGCATACAATATTTTTCATAATGCTGACAGGGTTACTTAAAAGGAAAATCAACAGGCTTATTCAGTGAGGTTATGAACCTATAGCGAACAAATGGAAATGTTTCAGAATACCTGTAAGCTAAAAATTGGGAGGTTACTGGGGATTATTATACTTTCTGTCATTGTTGCTTTTTACCTTTCATCACTGTAATAGTCAACTCATATTCAAAAAACGAAAACTAAAAAACAAAAATACTAAAGTATGGAGCAATATGCACAATGCAGTAACCTGAATTTACCTTTTTAAAGGATAAAAACTTTACCCACTAAGTTTCTTTAAGCTGTTGCCCCCACCCCATAGGTAGGTTTATTCCCCCTCCCCCCAAATCGCAATAGTTACCTTGATCTCACTCTGAGGCCTGCAGGATTGAGGATTGTTAACATTGCTCCGATGACTTCTTGACACACTCACAACTGCGTTGTTCAGCCACATAGGCTTCTATAGGGCTGGTAGACACAAAAGGGAGAAAAATAAGGTGCGCCAAAAACTAAGTCCAGCAGAAGATGCAACAAATGGTATATTTAATTAAAATCCACCAAATGGCTACCCACACTAATATAAAGATCAATAGACATATAACAGTATAATACTGTGGTCACTCAGCGGGTCCCTGGTGGATGGTTGGGTGTAGATGTTATCACGAGAGGAGAGGAAAAACCGGCCGGATATCCGTCTCGTCGTCTCGGAACCAGCATGGAACACATTCGGAGTCGCATCGAAAGTGACTTCAGAACATGGAGATAACGTTTCAAAGCATCCGCTTCTTCATCAGATCTAAATGGCTATTGATCAATAGCCATTTAGGTCTGACGAAGAAATGGATGCTTTGAAACGCATCACCATCCACTGGGGACCCGCTGAGTGACCACAGTATTATACTGTTATATACCTATATTGATCTTTTTTATAAGGTTTTTTTTATAAGGTTGGTCTTTATTGAGAAGACATCAAAATACAAATAACAGACATACATAGCACAATCAAAAGTATTCCAGCAACAGGTGAAGAAGATTAAACTGGGAGATAACGTCCATCTTGGCACATTTAGTGATCATCCAGTTCCGAACCTTATATTGATCTTTAGATTAATGTGAGTAGCCATTTGGTTGATTTTAATTAAATATACCATTCGTTGCATCTTCTGCTGCACTTAGTTTTTGGTGCACCCTATTTTTCTTCCATTGTTCTTCCAGAGACTGCTTCGCTCTCAAGGGAGCTGCCGCTAATGCTGCATACGTATACTTCCTGGACTTTATAGACTTTTAGTTGTGTTATCAGTGTGTTTCGGTACCCTCTCATACGCCATTCTGTTTTTTGTCTGGTAGACACAAAAGCATATCCATCTGCCAGCCCAATAGAAGTCCCTGCGGGGCTTAGTGCTAATCTGTAAGCTACTGCTCTGCTGGAAGGATTTGGGTGGCAGGAGGCACCACTTGGTGAAGTCACCCAGGCTGAGTGCCAGACGGTCCATCACAATCTCCATCAGACTCTTCAGCATTAAACACTTCCAGGAGTGCCAGATGCCTGTTTCCACCACCAGAGGCTGTGGTTCCATCTGCTGGATCCTTACATCATCACTGTGTCCGGGGGGGGCACATCATGCTGTGGGGGAGACAGGAACCCCTGAAAATGTTGAATGCTGGAGATTCTGATGGAGGTTTTAGCTCTCTTATGCCCTGTACACAGGATCGTTTTTTCCGATGAAAAAAGTCAGATGGACTTTTTCCATCGGAAAAAACGATCGTGTGTGGGCCCCATCTGACTTTTTTCCATCGGTGTAAAAAAATAGAACATGTTTTAAATTTTTCTGATGGAAAAAATATCGATAGGAAATTCCGATTGTCTGTGTGCAACTCCAATGAAGAAAAAACCCACGCATGCTCAGAATCAAGTCGACGCATGCTCAGAAGCATTGAACTTCATTTTTCTCGGCTCGTCGGAGTGTTTTACGTCACCGCGTTTTGGACGGTCGGAATTTTGTCTGATGGTGTGTAGGCAAGACTGATGGACGTCAGCTTCATCGGAATTCCGACGGAAAATTCCATTGGGTTTTTATTCCATCGGAAATCCGATCGTGTGTACAGGGCATAAGAGAGTAAGGCCCCTTTCACACTGAGGCGTATTTCAGGCGTTTTTGCGCTAAAAATAGCGCATAAATAATGCCTGAAATACTCCTGCCCCAGCATTCTCAATGTGAAAGGCCGAGGGGCTTTCACACTGAGGCGGTGCGCTGGCAGGAGACAAAAAAATCTCCTGCAAGCCGCATCTTTGGAGCGGTGAAGGAGCGGTGTGTATACCGCTCCTTGCCATTGAAATCAATGAGACACCGCGGTAATACCGCCCGCAAACCGCAGCTATAGCCGCGGTTTGCGGGCGGTATTAACCCTTTTTCGGCCGCTAGCGGGGGTTAAAACCGCACCGCTAGCGGCCCAATATCGCGGTAAACGCGACGATATAGGGCGCTGAAAATCGCGCCGCTATACCGTCACCGCATATGCCCGCCCCAGTGTGAAAGGGGCCTAAGGATGAGAGAAAGGGTTCGCCAGAGAAGTAAGTATAATACCTTTTCTATTGCTACTTTTGGGATTATTTTTTTTAGACGACAGTTAAACAACAATTTGGACCTGTACCCAGCTCACTTCATAGTAAGATTCTTAGCCGCTTCAAGGGTTTGTGCCTGAACTCATCCCTCTTAAAATATTTCCATGACCATAGCAGGCCTATTTCTTGTTAGACTGTGATCTTCAAAACCTGACATCAAGATAGAGGGAATCTTTCAGGTTTTCTTTGCTAGAGGCAGAGAAATCGAGTTCATTTTAGGACTGTGGTTTCTTCAACCTGCACCTACAGAGGAACCAGCTCTACTGTTTCATTTTCTGGTTTAGTATTCATTGCATTGCTGTAGCAGTTTTACTATTGATTTCTCTGTAGTTTCTCCACCACCAGCACCAGCACACACTGACAAGTGCACAAACACATACCTTGTCCGCAAAAGCTTTTAATCCAAATTCCAGCACCTCTGGGATCACCTCCTCTCTCCACCTGTCTAGACGGATAAAGCAGTGGTACGGAGCCTAATAGGAAATAATGACAGCTATTTTGTTAGCTTTTATGACCTGTCAGATGTTTCACAGCATCTGGGGGATGGCAGGCCGGCAAAGCCGTGTTTGAGAATGCCATCTGCACAGGTTAGGAAAAAAAATAATTCAAATCTGCATTTAGCATGACAGCCATGTATGTTTATAAAATATAAAGCTAATAAATCACTTGGGGAAAAGAAACAAAATAATTAAAGTTATTCGGTCTGTGTTCTGAAAAAGAAACCCGACTTTGTAACTGTTTACAGATTTGCAGGAACAGAAGCGGGATTTGCATTTGTGTCCCTGTTGATGTTTTCTATTTAAAAGACTTCTTCTGTTCAGTCTGAAACCTTGTTGTTTTTTTTTAAATATTGTATTGGACTCTTATTTTAAAAAGTTGTTTAAAAGTAAACTCCAGCCAGCTAATAAAGACCCTCTTTAGTGAGGTTCGAATGCTTGTTTAACCTGTGAGAATATCGCACAGAGCAATAATTACCTTATTTTTCACTCCTGGCAGCCAGTGATCTCCTATGCTCCAGCCTTGGAATGTGGGCAGGCCCTCTGCGCCCCTGTGTACAATGCAGGACTGCTGACGATGCATTGTACATGATGATGTCAGCGAGAGAGAAGCTACATTATCAGGTTTTTGGCTTTAGTTAACATAGAGCTAAATCCTAAGTGAATGACACTTAGCTTGCTAAAGCACTGTGTATTCTAAAAAAAAAAAAACGCCCCTTTTTTTTTCCAGTTTGGATGTTGCAAGGAAAAAGTAAACCCCTACCAGATAATTTTTTGTTTCCTTTGTCCTGCTTGGGATATTTCCCCTAACTTCTTGTCCTGGAAACCCAACAGGAAATGCAGAGAAATTTCTCCACCGAAAATAGAATTTACATCTTAGAGAGTTGTCATAGGAACAAGTGTACCCATTGGTGGATTTCCTCTAGACTCGTTACTGTGATGACAACTTTCTGTCTCAGTGACCATGGTCACCCAAACAGCAAGGAAGGGTAAATCTCCCCAGCAGGGACACAGATCTGCTGAGAAATGGTCTAGCCTTTCCCTACTGTATCCCAAATTACATTTTTTTATACCTTTACATACACTTTAAATAAAATAATTTTTATTTTTATTCTTTGGTGCATCTCAGTGCTGTGGAGCCCCCGTGGCCTCCTTTCAGCCTCTTCCAGTCTAAATACATACACTCCCTTAATGAGTGACATTTTTCTGAGCCGGTTTCCTGAAGGTGGCAACAGTGGACCTGACCTTGCCTGCATAATGTATGTTGAAACAGTCACCCTATACTCTTCATCTGAAACCTGTGACATATCTCAGAGTGACAATATTGGTGCATTTTGGAAGAGAGGGATAGAGCATTGTCACCCTATAACAAGAAATGCTTAAACAAGGACCTTTATGGTAACATTAATAGGCATTATTTTTTTTTAATCAGGTAATTTTTATTAAAGAGTTTGTTTCGAAGTTACACATTACACATACAAAAAGAATGATAACTACACCTGCAGTGCAAAAAAACAAAAGGTACATAAACAAAGGATCTTAATAAAATCATAAAGCGCTGCGTAAATTGACAGCGCTATATTAGTACCTTAATAATAATCATTTAGCTTTACATCGTGCAATTCAGTTTAGTAATATACAATCAGCAGTTCACCAGTATGTTATAATAATGCGAACAATCAAAAAACAGGGGTATTTCTCAAAATATCTAAGGGCATAAATTCACGCATTTCTAAGCCAAGAGGTCACAAGAGGAAGTAAATGTGGATTGGATAGATAACTACGGGTCTCAGGTTTTGGAGAATTTTTTAGGGCAGCCCCTATGTATATAGGTTAATTCTTCCCTCCTAAAATTGTAATTAACCGAATCCCACCAATTGGAGTAAGTGGGATGGGAAGGTGAAAGCCAAATATGTAATATTAATTATCAAGCAATATAAAGGGCCCTCGTCTACAGTAAACTGGAATCAGCAAGCAAAACATCTTCCAAGAGAATACCCAGGATCACTAGTTTGGGATCAACAGGAACTTGAATAAAGCAAATACTGTTAACTGTCTAAAATATGTTAGCCCAATATCTATGAAGTTTGGGACAATGCTTAAACAAGGACCTTATTGTTTAAATGAATGCTGCAGATTTTCTAAATCTTGAAAATGAATTTTAAAATGACATTACCAGTTTAAAGTTAACATGAGATTTTAGTAATAGGGTATATTTTAATTGAAGTTGGTAGTTCTTGTTGATTTGTATCTATGCATCCGTAGTTGTCACATAGACCTATTATTACTGACCAGTAATTCATAAGAATCACAACTATGTAGCGGAGAAAGGGCAGCAGCAAGCTAGGATTTTATGAGAGGGGGTGTATTTTAACAAGACTTTTGAGCAGGTGGGTTATAAAAATTATAAGATTGGGGGGGGGGGGCTGTATTAAGAGTGGTAGGCCTAGGCAAGTTGCCCGGTAAAGTGAGGGTGGACTTGCCTTTGGAGGATATTATACCAATGTGTAATGCTAGAGTCATTTACTGTATCTACATAATAGATTGGCCGGTTAATCCTGGTTAATCTGTTATAGAGTAGTTTATCAAACACAGTTTGAAGATCAATCTCCTATAACTTTGGTGTTGTATTACAAGTTACCAGTTACTGACAAGCCGTTATTTCAAAACTGATCTATGAGTGTGGTGAAAAAGTACAATTCAAAGGCTCCTATTTGTCCATTCATCAAAGAATGCATACGTTTGTTTTTTTTCTTTTCACTGTTTTCTGTGAGCAGCTCATAATATATTATCCCCCTCAAATTCCTGCAAGGCATCACCACTGAGAGTACAAAGACCCTTATTTATTAGAAGCAGTTTGTCATAATAATACAGCTGCGTATTGAATGTGTAGAACACAAAATTCCTTGAATTGAGCAAACAATATGAAAGCTGCGAACAGACTTCAAATTATTATATTTGTGTTTGAATTGAAGTTCCAATAAAGAATAGTTTTGGACCTCTTATCTGGAAAAATGTTACCCATATACTTAAAATAATGAAAGCTCATTGGATATAAGGTATTGCTGAGTGACAGGAAAACAGCCTCTCAAGCCTCGTACACACGGCCGAGATTCTCGTCGAAAAAAACATGTCGTTTTTTTCGACGAGATTCTTGGACAAGAAACTTGTCCCGGCCGAGTGTACACACGCTCGATTCAAAGAACCCACGGTTCTTTGAATGGAGCGAACGCGGTGACGTCATCGAATACGACGAGCATGCGCTCATCACATTCGATGCCGTCGCCGGCATCTTGGTATACCCTACCTATGCCTAGGAAGCTACCGCGCATGTGTCGAATTCATTTCGAACATGCGCGGGCTTCCCGGAGGACAGGTAAGTGTACACACACTAATATAAAAATACAAAAATACAAACAATATTCGCGCTGCTAACACATGTAAGCAGCTACAATACCTGTGGAAAAAGTAACAACAAAGAATATACAAAAATGTAGCGCTATGCGTAATAACAATATAAGACACCCAAGTGCTCAAGGTGACTAGATCACAATGGATCTAATAATGAGTCCCGATATATGAAAATACAAAACACAAAAAAGAAAAGTCTTTGATGACAAGACCGTGAATAAAATTGAAACTGTCCGGTTCAAAAATGGTGAATGTTCAAAGTATTGAGTGACTTGTGACGTGACCACCACCACATGAAAGGGAGGCTTACCGGATGGAGTAGACCCTGTACACATACGTGTAGAGGGTCAAACAGGCTTAGTATGTATATATCCGTACATATGAAATCCCAGCTAGCACTGCACACATATGTATCCGAGATCCAAACTCAAGGATGACACCAGATATCCAAGCCCAATAGATGGATGAAAATGGCTCACATGGAAATCATGTAGAAGGAAGAAGGAGAGGGCACATAGCGTAATAACGTAAAGGATATTTAATAAACGTAGGTAAGTACACTTACATTCAATCCATGAACATAGCGCTTTGCAAAACACTCAGTGGCAGCAGTGGAGTCTCCCGACGCGTTTCGCAAAACCTTGCATCGTCTGGGGTATACCTCCACTGTTGCTTGTATGCTATTTATAGGCATCAAGGACCTCCCCTCTGGTCTGCCCATTGTAACAGTACTTCCTGAAAAATCAAAAATGGCGCTGGAGCGTGCGTTCCAAGCCTCTCAATGAAACCCCTACATAGAGTGTTGCTACATCCTCATAAAGGGAAGCTGAATTGACCAGATATGGGGGATACCTCTAAATGAATCCACATCGGTGACCTGCTCACCTATGCTTGATGCAGGGCTAAACCAACCTGTCTATGGAAACCCTCATGGAAAGAAGCCGGATGTCCATCGCCACGATCATGGCGCTACACTCAAGCCACATGATAGACTCACGTGACCGTCATGTAACATCACATGACTATTGCAAAACGTCACAAGACGTACGGACGTCGCGCCTCACAGAGACGGCGCGATCGCGTCATCAACCGATGGCGCGGCGTCCCCGGAACTGAGGCTCCACCTGGTTGGTATATAGGCTGCGCTGCGCTCCACTGCCGTAAGAAGCACGGAGCGTGAGACGCAGCCAATACCAGGGATGGATTAACTTTGAATGGTCCGCGGAGATATAACAAATCTTCCACTTCGGACCAAAGATGTGGAATCAATAGATGGAAACAAAGCAATAAGAATGCAATTGTGACCACCTACTACAAACATAGAATTGATTTTTAAAGTTCAACTCTAAATAAAAACATCATAAAAATTTTTTTTTTAATACTGAATATAAAATATGTAAAATGATATAAAATTTGTGTTGGATGACAAAAAAGGGGAGTGAACCTTATTAGCATTGAATCACAGTGTGTATAAATAAGACAACAGTCTCATACGTGAATATAAGTGTCCCATTGACAGGGACAAAACCTCCCCCTCCCAGATGAATCACAGAAGGGAGCCCATAAGCCCCAACAGTGAACTATCCAATGGGCAAACCAGAAGGTGGTCCCAATCACAACACACAATATCGGATGCAGCTATACATGATGTATTAAATGCATTAAAAAACATATATCATAAAATAAATGTACAAAAAAACATTGTGTTAAAAGGTAAAATTTGATCCATAATCCAATAGAAACAACCATTACTAAGATTGGTCAATGAACGAATTGATATCCCACTCAACATTTAAACCGGACGGCCTGTGCGTCTGTAGTTCATATATCCAGTAGGTCTCCAGCTGGGACACCCCTCTAATTTTGGGGGCACCCCTCCAATTAGGAATAAAGCGATCAATGATCAAAAATTGTGTACCAGCTGGATTCCTACTGTGATGTAACCTATAATGTCTAGGCACCGTATGATTAACATCACCCCCTAAAATTAATGAAACATGTTCCCCCACTCTGACTGAAAAGGGCCTGATGGTACGACCTACATATTGTTTCCCGCAAGGGCAGGTGATAAGGTATACAATATGTGTGGTGGAGCATGTACAAAATTTTTGATCGGATATGACTTCCCTGTGTTGGTAGACCTGAACTCTAGTGTTTTAATTCTTCCAGATGTGTTGTATCTACACACACTACACTTCTTGCAGGGATGATAACCTACCAGTTGATGAAAAAAGGAAGGACGTACTGGGGGGTTGATGATATTGGGTGCTATTCTACCCCGAAGGGTAGGTGCCCCTCTAAAGACGACTTTGGCCTGGTCCGGTAAAACTGAACCGAGGATATTATCATTTTTCAAAATGTCCCAGTGCTTCGCTATGATAGCTTTCACTTGTTTATGCTGTAGGGAGAAGGAAGTGAGCATTGCCCATTTAAAGGTGTTGTTGTGTTCGCCTTTCTGTTTAACCTCCAACAAAGAACGCCTGTCAGTCTCCAGTACCTGTCCGAGATCTCTATCGATACTGACAGGATCATAACCCTTATCGATAAAACGTTGTTTGAGGATCTCGGCCTGAGTCAGAAAAGTGTTGACATCACTGAAGTTCCTTCTCAATCTGAGGAACTGACTACGCGGGACTGACTTAAGCCAGGATTGATGATGACAACTATCCTGTGGAAGGTACCCATTCCGATCGGTTTTCTTAAAGTGTGTTTGAAAACAGAACTCACGATCATGGATGCTAATTTCCAAATCTAGGAACTGGATCTTCTCGTGGCTGGCAGTATATGAAAGGGAAATTCCTCTATCATTGGCATTTAGATGGTCCATGAAGATCTCAAGTGATGCCACACTGCCACTCCATAGGAGGAGGATGTCGTCAATATACCTAGCCCAAAACACCAAGTGTTGGGTGTCATAGGCATAGACGACATCCTCCTCCCATTTGGCCATGAAAAGGTTGGCCAGACTGGGGGTGTACACACACTCACTTTTCTCGTCGAGAAACAGGCTGACGAGAATCTCGACGAGAAAATAGAGAGCATGTTCTCTATTTTCTCGTCAAGATTACTTGTCGGTTTTCTTGGCGAGAAACCATACACACAAACTAATTTCTTGGCAAGACATCTCTGCCAGCGAGTTTCTTGCTGGTTCTTGCCGAGAAACTTGGTCGTGTGTACGAGGCCTTAGTCTTGCCTTGTCAACAATCATTTGCTTTCTCTTCTCTTCCATTCTATCTCTTGCTGTTTGATTGGAAGATTCACAGCAGCAAACAAGACTGGCGTTCTGGGTTTGTAATTCCTAATGACACAACTACAAAATCAGGAACTCTAACCTCTACCAGAGTCAGTACTGTTCCTTTTAGGATACTGGACAAGGTGCCTAACTGCCATGACAATGGTCATTGCCTACTGCTCAAGTGGTTCTGGTGCTGGGCATTAAATTGCAGTTTTAGCAAATTACTTAAAATTAATACATGTGTTTCTTATGAAGGGCAAAATGATAGGTTCACTTTAATGCCTTATGCCTTCAGCATATTCTCACTTTTACTTTGCAGCTGCCTTTGCCCTCTATACTGAAAAAAACCCCAGTACTTTTGGGCATTGTAAATGATGTGACTAGCTTTTCTCCCATGTGACAGCCCTGGTGCTTGGTGATTGGCCCAGCACTGATATATGGGCAGAAAGCCCTAAGCCTTGTGCAAGCTCTAGTTTTGATCGGTCTGGACCTTACACAAGTCTTCCTCTCCTTGCTTACAGAAGTGAATATATTGGCGGGGGGAGTAAAAAAAAGATGAAATGGTGCTGTTTCCCATTTAAAGTGATCCTAATTGCTTTGCAAAGGCAAGCCAGAGGTATACTTTAATGCCTTGTACACACGATCAGAATTTCTGATGAAAAAAGTCTGATGGAATTTTTTCATTGGATATTCCGACAGTGTGTGTGCCCCATCAGACTTTTTCCCGTCGGAGTTTAGAAATAGAACATGTTTTTTTTTTTCTATGGAAAAAAATCCTAGCGGAAATCCCGATCGTCTGTGTGGAACTCCGGCGGAGAAAAAAACACGCATGCTCAGAATCAAGTCGACGCATGCTCGGAAGCATTGAACTTCATTTTTTTCGGCTCGTCGTAGTGTTTTACGTCACCGCTTTTTGGACGGTCGGAATTCGGTCTGACAGTGTGTATGCAAGACAGCTTGAACGGAATTCTGACGGAAAATTCCATCAGATTTTATCCCATTGGAAATTCTGATCATGTGTACAGGGCATAACTCAAGCATTAATACCACCTATGAAAAACAAAAGGCAGAGAACCTGCACCATATATAGCCAAGCACTTTTGCCTAGCAGCAAAAGGGTCGCTGATTCATATCTACCTGCCTGGAGTTTGCATGTTCTCCCTGTGCCTGCCTGGGTTTCTTCTGGGTACTCTGGTTTCCTCCCACTCACCAAAAGACATGTTGGTAGGTTAATTGGATCCTGTCTAAATTGGCCCTAGTATGTGAATGTTACATAGGTACATAGTAGGTGATATTGAAAAAAGACACAAGTCCATCAAGTCCAACCTATAGTCCATAAAGTCCAACCTATAAACCTATATGTATGAATGTGAGTTTGGGACCTTAGATTGTAAGATACTTGAGGGCAGGGACTGATGTGAATGTATAATGTAAAGCACTGCGTAAATTGATGGCGCTATATAAGTACCTAAAATAAATAAATAGTGGAATTATTAAATTGTATCTGACTTCGTAGACAAGTACCCTTACTTGTACATTGATAAGGAAACAATTGGGATACATGAACAACTGGTCCAGAGTAATGTTTACAAATGACACAAAGTATTGCAAATTGGGCCACCTCTTGTCTCGTCTTGTGAAAGCTAATTCGAAGGGACAAGTTTGGCAAGGCACTATTATAGCTGAATGAGCTCTATCGAAACAAGAGTAGGCTGCATGTCTCTCGCTGAACCCATGACGTAATATTTTGGATCAGTAAAGCAATCTGCAAAACAAATTACTACCGAAGAGACATATTTTTTTATATAATTATATAACAAAAAAGCAAAATAATGTGTGTCAATCTTCCAGGTAAACATTAGGAACCAATTCAGCATTACAAATTGGTGGTTCCCGCTTATTGAAGAGACAATAAAGCTTTTTTTACAAAGCTAAAATAAGTGTCTACAAAAACTTTTAAAGTCAACCTTTTCAAAGAACTCTTAGAGCCCATTCACACAGGGATGACTTTGGATCCGACTTCAAGTCGCCCCTAGTCGCCTCAAGTCGCACTGCATGAGAAAATCAATGTAAGTGAATGGAGCCGTCTTAATGCACACTACTGCAGTTGCTTCGACTTCAGAAAAGGTTCCTGTACTACTTCAATCCGACTTCTAGGCGACTTGTAGGCAACTTGTACCCATTGATTTCAATGGAAGTCGCCTCAGAAGTCGGATCACTGTTTTAACAGAAGCAACAATACAGGAAGAGAACATACATTTCTCAGGAAAACTCCTCCCTCCCACAGAGCTGATTCTTGTTTGATTGGCCACTGGAAAGCCGCCTGAAGTTGAAGTTGCCTTGTAAGTTACCTGGAGTCGCGCTGTGATTCATACTCAAGCCATGTCCAAGTTGCCTCCCAAAGTCGCGCTGGAAGTCGTGTTGCCCCTGTGTGAACTGAGTCTTATAGTTGAGACATCACCAGCGAGTCCATAATCAACGAACCCTGCCTTGCTCTCTGCAGTACACTTAATGCACTTAGAAAAAAATTGGTCCAAGGCAAAACATATAATATTTTGCGAGTCTATAGGAAAAGCTCACTTTGTTATTGCCCCACAGGTATAATTGGAATGAGGGAAAGGACGTTATATCCAATTGTGATGGGAATTCATTTGCAGGGATTTCATGAAAGCTTGCACACCTGAGACAGAGAACTTGTATCTGCGAGGATGAGTGTTCAATATAAACTCTGGGAGTAGTTATTGATTACCAAAGTTACTTGTCACATACTGCTTGCAGATTAGTCTTTCATTAGCCATGGCGGTAAGGTTAAAGAGTCTCACTAACTGCAACTTGTGCACACAGTGGAAAACCAGATAAAGAACTGGAAATCTCAAAAAATTAGCTGTGCATTAAAGAGAACTACTCAATGAAAGGCCATTATCTATATTTTCCCCAAACCTTCATCTCCTCCTGTATATTACGTCCCAGCATATATATTTTTTTTTACCTTGTTCCTGTAATTACAAATGTCTTTATTGCTCTATGTAACATCATCAACAGACTTTGTGCAGAGGTAGCTTCCTGTGTGAAGTGGGACAGATATAGGAGGGAATGGGAGAGTTCTGTAGTCTAGCAGACAGGGCTGACACTGTTGGTTGGGATTTCAGTTCAACAAAAGCCCTGAGGAAAAAAAAAGCTTGCTGGATTTCTGGTAGATCGCTAGGCATTTTTCTTCTCTTGCAGCATTTTTAAAGGGATTAAACATAAGGAAATATGCACGTATTAGGAGGTGTACTGCATTTTGTGCCCTTCCTCTTTAAATCAATAATTGAAGATTTTTAAATGCTACCTTTAGAAAACTTTACTTATTAGATCTAAGGATTATTTTCTACTTTCTGTGGACTGTTAAGTGGCATGCTGATAATCCATGCTGTTTCTCAACTTCTCAAGCTCTGTTGGACTCTTTTTGATGTTTATGTCCCCATTTATGTCCCCCATTGGGAATAATTTCCTCACTTTGCCTGGCACCAGAACAGGAATTGAATGAATATCTCACCTACTAAATAATAGGAGGAGTTGAGATGCAGACTGACAAATCTTAGACCAACATATACAGATGTTAGCCATATGGCTAAATTGTAGTTGAGTGCCTAAACACGATCAGTCTGATAAAGGATCTTAAGGTATACTAAAGTTGGCTGTAAGGCTAAATGGTAGTTGAGTGTGAAGTCATGATTGGACTGCTGAAGATTGTTTTTTTTCACCTGCTAAGAATAGACATGCCAACGGCCTTTGGTGTGTTGCCTTTATTCTGTGGTTACCTTAACAATAAATATGTTTTGTTTTCGCAATGCACTTTCCTCTCTGTCAACCGTGGCTTGCTAGAGTGACCCTTTCAATTAAGCGCATTTAAACCATGTCCAGCAACCCACTTTAAAAGGTAAGCAGCTGAGGAGCATTTTCTACAGTAAATTTCGATTTGTTAATGTACGTAGAAATATGCTGCCTCAACCAGCTTCATAAATATTCCATAAATACCATGACCATCAATGTCATGTTCATCTAGTAATTAGTAGTCTACGCATGCTCTGTGATTGGGGCACTGCTGTCCTCTGAGGCAGCCTAGGAACAAAGAAATGCAGTTATGTGCAGTAAAGCTGATTACTCAGTATCATTAATGCTGATAAATGACAGCACTCTACCAAGACATATTAAGATTCAGGCTCATAAATTGATAATGACAATTTTCCCAGCTGTGGCAGGCAGGTCAATGGAGGATGGGCAGAAGTGCTGGAAAAAATCAGTACAGTGGGAATTGTATGATGTATTAGTACTAGGCACTCAACAAATGTCACTCATCAAATGACAGAAAGATGACCACACTGATCGATTAGAAAGAGACAGCCTGCCACGAGACTAAGTAAGAAATTTCAGTCGGCATCCACTAGGAGCATCATGAGGCAAGGGCCTCACCTTTCTTTGCAGTTCCCATGTGTCTTCTGCTTCCCAGAGCTGTGAAATGATAGCATAGGAACACAGAACCTGGACTGCTCATTTGTTTATTCTAGACTTTGTCATAAGACAAATAAATAGCAAGAATTACTAGAGCAAAGCTATGACTTGTGTGTTGTTTGTTTAACCACTTGCCGACCAGCCGCCGTCATTATACTGCGGCAGGTCAGCTCTTTACCGAAAATCGCTGTAGATGTACATTGTCTCTTTTAAGAGCTTTAGCAGGTGCACGCGCGTGCACCCCTGTCTGCACGGGGGGGGGGATCCGATGCGCGTGGCTGGCGGGCGCGATGTCAGCCGGCCACCTGCGATAGCTCGACATAGAGTAAAAAGGGGATCTGTCAATGTAAAGAAAAACAGATCCCCGTTCTGACAGGGGAGTAGAGAGTGATCGTCTGTTCCTAGTGATTAGGAACAGCGGTCTCTCTCCTCCTCCAGTCAGTACACTCCCCCCACAGTTAGAAACACCTCCCAGGGAACACATTTAACCCCTTGATCACCACTAGTGTTAACCCCTTAATTTATATAGTAATCAGTGCATTTTTATAGCACTGATCGCTGTATAAGTGTCAGTGGTCCCAAAAAAGGGTCAAAAGTGTCCGATCTGTCCACCGCTAAAAATCGCTGATCACCGCCATTACTAGTAAAAAAAAATGTATAATAAAAATGCCATATATCTATCCCCTATTTTGTAGACACCATAACTTTTGCGCAAACCAATCAATATACGCTTATTGCATTTTTTTTTACCAAAGATATGTAGAAGAATACATATTGGCCTAAACTGATGAAGAAATTTGTTAGTTTTTTCTTTAAATTTTGGATATTAATTATAGCAAAAAGTAAAAAATATTGTTGTTTTTTTTTTCAAAATTGACAGTCTTTTTTTGTTTATAGCGCAAAAAATAAAAACTGCAGAGGCGATCAAATACCATCAAAAGAAAGCTCTATTTGTGGGAAAAAATTTAAGTCAATTTTGTTTTGGTACATCGTTGCATGACTGCGCAATTGTCAGTTAAAGCGACGCAGTGTTGTATCGCAAAAAATGGCCTCGTCATTGAGGGGGTAAATCTTTTGGTCCAAAATTGCATGTGATCGGGTGTTCTTTGCAAAGGGAAGATTTACCTCATTTACTAAGCCCTGGAGCAACTGCACTTGCAGTCTTTTTGTCTTTAGTAAATCAACCCAGAGTCTTTACAACTGCTGTAGCCATCTTTGAGGGGCTCAAACTCTGCCTGTTGGATTTGTTATTTATTTATATGACCAAGACTACAACAGTAGGCTCTGGAGCAATGAAAAGTGGGCAGAAACAGCCAAACCTCCAGGTGAAAGGTTTATTAAAGCTACCTGGAAATATCTACTACACCTTGTGGCACAGTGTTATAACCGACTCTACATTTCAGGCTTATAGATTAGTGATGTACAAAGTATTTAACTCCTAAGAATTCCAGATTTACAATTTAACAATGGTGTTTCATGTTTTAGGACGGAATGGGGAATCTCAGAATCACAGAGAAAGGTTTACGACTAGAAGGAGATTCGGAATTCTTAAAACCTCTGTATGCCAAAGAAATCCGCTCCAGGCCGGTAAGTATTCATCACGGGTGAAAATCTCATTTTGTTTTTTTACAATTAAACAAAAGCAAAAGTAACAACATAAAATATTTTTTTGCATATGAACAGCTAAAAGTCAAAATTATATTTTTACTCAAAAACAGGCTTTTTATAGCCTATATTATTATGTCATTCATAAAGCCTATTTATTGTTACATAAATCATGCTTTCAACTTTTTTCTTTTAATGTCGATCTAGCATGAGGTATACTTCTTCATGTATACTAAGTACCGTATTTATCGGCATATAACACGCACAGACGTATAACATGCACCCCAAGTTTAAGTGGGTAGCTTAAGAAAAAAACCTTTTAGGAGGGAAGTTTAAGGAAAAAAAATTACATTTTAAATGCCCATCAATGCAGCCTTATCAGTGTCCATCTGCAGCCTTGCCCATCATTGCAGAATGATCAGTGTCCATCTGCAGCCTTGTCCATCATTGCAGAATGATCAGTGTCCATCTGCAGCCTTGCCCAAAATTGCAGTATGGTCAGTGTCCATCTGCAGCCTTGCCCAACAGTGTCCATCTGCAGCCTTACCCAAAATTGCAGCATGGTCAGTGTCCATCTGCCTGCCAAGGAGGGAACGAGCGCCGCCGAGATAGATGGACCTGGATGTCCTTTGTACTCGGCTCCTCACGGCTCGTCTCGCAGTCCCGTCCAGTCCCGCCCCTTGGCCCGACTCCTATGATGGACATAACACCGGTCCAATGGCGGGACGTAAATGCTAGGAGGCAGGACTGGGCGTGACTGCGAGC
Organism: Rana muscosa; assembly: GCA_029206835.1. Classification (NCBI taxonomy): domain Eukaryota; kingdom Metazoa; phylum Chordata; class Amphibia; order Anura; family Ranidae; genus Rana; species Rana muscosa. The sequence goes on from CM055118.1 coordinate 113,506,098, forward strand.
GGAGCCCAGTACACTCGGCTCTGTCTATTTCGGCGGCGCTCGTTCTCCTCCGAGGCAGCCGTTCGGCGTATAACACGCACCCACGATTTCCCCCTGATTTTAAGGGGAAAAAGATGCATGTTATACGCCTATAAATACGGTAATATAAATATGTAGATGTGTTTATTACCTTTCACAGCGATTAGAGTACTCCCTGACAATGCTTTTTTCTTTAGAAGGGTGGAGCCATCTTTGTTTAGATATCATTCAGGGTCAGCATCTTCTTCCTGGACTGGGATGCTGGGACAGAGATGTCACAATCATGTAAATCTGGGTGCCCATGAAGTTGCCTAACACAGATCAGGCCATGCTGCAGCCTCACGCTTTTTAATTTGCTGCAAAGGGAGGGGACTGAGGAAATGGTTCCTTCTGCCTGCAGCAGATTGTTGGTTTCATCCCACCCTAGGCATAGTCCCTGGACTGGAGTTCAAGGAATGATTTTTTTAAATAAATTATATGGAGGTTGCTTTACTAAAACTGGAGAGTGCACAAGCATGGTAGCTAATTAGCTTCTAACTTCAGCTTGTTCAATTAAGCTTTGATAATAAAACCTGGAAACTGATTGGATTCTGTAGCGAGCTGCACCAGATTTTGCACTCTCCAGTTTATCAAATCAACCCCACTGTTTCTATATATTGTCAGGAATGTATTCATGGGGACCTGTGAAGCTACTCAGAGGTCTGCTTTAAATACATTGTTTCAAAATATTGACAGGTTATGAGTCAGGAGAGCATAGCTCCCAACTGTTCCTATTTTGGGTCCAGATCCCCCTGACTAATATTTCCACAGTTCTCTTGGCCTGATGTACAACCCCCCCCCCCCCCCCAAAAAAAAAAAAAAAGTTGGGACACTGTGAAAAATCTACATAAAAACAGAATGTAATGATCTTCAAATCTCATAAACCCATATTTTATTAACAATAGAAAACATATACAATTTTTAAACTATTTTAAGAAAAAGATACAGTAATTTAGAAATTGATGGATTTATGAGATTTACAAATCATTGCATTGTGTTTTTATGTAGATTTTACACAACGTCCCAACTTTTTGGGAATTTGGGTTGTAATAATTACTATTAACCATCAAAAGGGTTTGTGTTAATAAATTATACAACGGAAATTAACAGGAAACTCCACTTTTGTTAAAAAAGTAACATAATATAGGTTGATTCTACCTATGGTGTTAATGGGCTCTTCTCCCCCCCAGCAACAGGTTTGTGAGATGTTATTTACTTGTATTCTCTCCCTGTCTGGGCAGAAATATAGGTTAATTCTACCCACGGTGTGCATGGGCCCTCTCCCCCAGCAACAGGTTTGTGAGATGTTATTCACTTGTATTCTCTCCCTGTCTGAGCAGAAATTATTATTATTATTATTATTATTATACAGGGTTTATATAGCGCCAACAGTTTGCGCAGCGCTTTACAAAATAACGGCAGACATTACAGTTACATTACAATTTGGTACAAGAGGAATCAGAGGGCCCTGCTCATTAGAGCTTACAATCTAAAAAGGGAGGGTCAATTGATACAAAAGGTAATAGCTGTGGGGGATGAGCTGATGGAGGAAGTACAAGTTAGTTAGAAGCAGGATAGGCTTCTTTAAAGAGTACAGATTTCAGGGATCGTCTAAATATAGATAGATTAGGGGACAGTCGGACAGATTGGGGTAGGGAGTTCCAAAGGATGGGAGCAGCTCTGGAGAAATCCTGGAGGCGAGCATGGGAGGAGGTGACAAGGGAGCTAGAAATCAGAAGGTCTTGGGGAGGACCGAAGAGAGCGTCTTGGTTCGTATTTTGGGACTAGGTTAGTGATGTAGCTGGGGGCCAAGTTGTGGGTGGCTTTGTAAATTGTTAGTACTTTGAATTTTATTCGTTGGGTAAGTGGGAGCCAGTGGAGGGATTGGCAGAGAGGGGTGGAGGACACTGAATGGTTGGTAAGGTGTATGAATCTTGCAGCAGCATTCATGATGGACTGAAGGGGGGATAGTCTATGTAAAGGTAATCCAATGAGGAGGGAGTTGCAGTAGTCGAGGCGAGAGATGACCAGGGAGTGAATTAGAAGCTTAGTGGTGTCATTAGTTAAAAAGGGGCGTATTCTGGAAATGTTGCGGAGGCCAAGGCAGCATGATTCGGACAGGGATTTAATGTGGGCGTGAAAGGACAGTTCGGAGTCTAAGGTTACCCCTAGCACCCTGGCATGTGGGGACGGACTGATAGATGTGCCATTGATCTTGATAGAGAAGTCAGGGGAAGGGGAACGTGGGGGAGGAAATATTAAGAGCTCAGTTTTAGATAGATTCAGTTTGAGGAAGTGGTTTGACATCCAGGCTGATATGTCTGTTAGTAAATCCGTGATGCGTGAGGAGATTGATGGGGTGAGCTGAGGGGCATATAAATGGTAGTGGAAACAATGGGAGGCTATCAGCTGACCCAGAGAGGATGTGTAGATTGAGAATAGCAGAGGTCCAAGGACAGAACCTTGGGGGACCCAAACGGTAACAGGAGTTGGAGAGCAGGAAGTGGAGTTGTAAGTGACACTGAAGGTGCGGTGAGATAGGTAAGATTCGAACCAACGGAGAGTGCAGCCATGGAGACCAAACAAATTTAGTTTTTTGAGGAGGAGGGGGTAGTAAACTGTATCAAAGGCAGCGGAAAGGTCCAAGAGTAAGAGTATGGAATAATGACCGTTGCTTTTCGCTGTTAGCAAGTCGTTTGTGAGTTTTAGGAGGGCAGTTTCTGTGGAGTGCTGTGGGCGAAATCCAGACTGAAGGAGATCAAGAAGGTTATTCTCAAGGAGGTGGTTCAAGGAGTTTGGAGGCAAAAGGAAGTAAAGAGATGGGTCTTAGGTTGTTAAGATTGGTGGGGTCTAGTGAGGGCTTTTTTGGTATGGGAGTGACTAGCGCATGTTTTAGAGGGTTGGGGAAGATGCCAGTAGCGAGTGAGAGGTTGAAGATATGAGTTAAAGAGTTTAGGATAGAGTCAGATGGTGATCATAGTATTTGAGAAGGAACAGGGTCCAGGGGGCAGGAGGTTAGGTGGGCATTAGAAAAAAGTTTAACGACTTCCGCTATAGTAGCTGGGTTAAAAGAGGGAAGTATTGATAGTGCAGGAGGACAAGGAGTGAAGAGTAAGGGAGATATCTGTAGAGCCGTGATCTCGAGACGAATTGTCTCAATCTTATTTTTGAAGTGATTAGCAATCTCCTGGGCAGTGAGTAAGTTAGTGGGTGGAGGTAACGGAGGACGAAGTAGAGTGGTAAAGGTAGAAAAGAGTTGACGGGGACTGCGTGAGAGGGTGTTAATGAGAGTGATAAAGTAGGCCTGTTTGGCAGTGTGGAGGCAGGAATGGTATTTTTGGAGGGCAGATTTATATTGGCTGAAATCTTGCTGAGACTTAGTTTTACGCCACAGACGCTCAAGAGCGCGGCTACGTTTTTTGAGGCTTCTGGTATTGTCTGTCTGCCAGGGTTGTAGCGGTCGGGGCCTGATTCTGTGTGTAGTGAGGGGGGCAAAGGTATCCAGGGTGGACGACAGTGAACTGTTGTAGATGTGGCCAAGTTGGGGCAGGACAAGGATGAGATTTTGTCGTAGAGACAATCTTTAGCAGAAAAAAGAAGAGAAGGGTTAAGATGGCGAAGGTTTCTACGGGTAATAGTTTTGTAGTTGGAAGGCAAGGAGGAGGCAGACAGGGAGATAGTGAAACTAATAAGGTGGTGATCAGAAAGAGGAAAAGGAATTTCTTTTTCGTACATCACGGGACACAGAGCGACATAGTCATTACTAATGGGTTATATAGTTACCGTCAGGTGCTGGCACTGGCAACTTCCAAAACCGGAAGTACCCTCCCCTATATAAGCCCCTCCCATCCGGGAGCACCTCAGTTTTTTTGCCAGTGTCTAAGGTGTTGGCCAAGAAGAAACATGTGTTTTTCACTGAGCTTGCGTACAGGTTCTTTTGGGCCTCAGTAAGCTATTCCGGATCCGACCAAAAAAGCTTCATAGCTAAACGGTCGGTACCCGGGCCTTGCAGAGAAGAGCAAGGTTCTGCCTGTAATGCTTCTCTTAGGAGAGCTGGACCCTGGGATCCAGAGCTCTGGTCATACCCACGACCAAGATGTTTTCTGTGCAGGGTGCTATACAGGTCCAGGGGAGTGGAATCCTTGGGAACCCGGTCCCTAAAGGTTTGATTACAATGCCTGCCGTGATAGGTGAAGTTTGGGCTTTTGTGGACCAAACAAAGTCCTGCGGCGGGGAACAGGTAAGTGGGGGCCCCCAGGAACTTGGTTCTATTGGGGGACCCCCAAGCCTAATTTGTCTTTCTGTCTGTTACCTAACGGTATTCCCGCTAATATCTGTGCATGCCTGTAACTACTAAAAAAATGTAATAATTTTTAATGGTGGTCAAGAAAAAAAAAAAAAAAAAAGGAATGTTTTTTTATATATGTTTAGTATATTAAACTGCGGTACCTGTGTTTGTCCACTAGAGGCCGCTGTGGAATGTTTTTCTTGTCATATGGACTAGTTTCTTCTCAGAGAACAAAGTCCAGGCAGCTGGTGAGTTCTCCTACAGGAAACTGTTTCCTCTGCCATGTTGCAGTGTTCGTCTATCCCCCGGCCTGCGGCAAAGGGGGCCCTGGCTCCTGTCCCTGGTTTCCATGTTTGAAAATTAGCGCCGAGGCGCACGTGGCCGCGCGCGTGCGCGTGCACGCGCCTCTATATATAGAGGTGGCCGGAAAAAGGGGCGGGGCCTGGGGGATGACGCTCTGTGCGCGCCGCAGCGCTTCTGCGCATGTGCGGGCGTCCCAGCAGGTTTTTAAAAAGCCACATTATTGCAGTAAGCTGGCTATGAAGTACAGAGACAGAGCTGGCAACATTTAAAGGCATACAGCAAGCGGTTGATACAGGCATCCCCTAGAAAGGCACATTAGTAGACACCAACTGTGATATAGCAGCAATTGTGCTAGACTATTCTCAGTAAAAGTGGTGTATTACGGCTGGAATACCTCAGCTTTAGGCTTAGGAATATGCCGTCCAGTAGCTCCGGAACTGAATCTTCCAGGAAGCGAAGGGGGTCTCATCGGGCTCTGAGGATCTTGGGCATACTCCTGCTGCACCAGTCTCCCCTGAAGTTCAGAGGTAAGTGACCGTAGAGACCCCGCAGGGGTACTTGGTACTGTGGCTGTCCTCAGTCACCTGCTCCTGTGTATGTAACAGAGGAGGTTTTTTCCTCAGCTCGGGGAGGATTAGAGAGAGATTGTCAAAATTTATCGCTGCCTCCCTGTCAGGGAAAGCACGCCCGATCTCCGTCTCCTCCTTCAGAGTGCCTGTTAGCAGAGCAACAGTCCCATACAGGGATCGACCTGCCTGAAGGGGATCAGGATAAGGTTGATTCTGTTATAGAGGAATCAACAGTGGGGGAACCTTTTCTCAGCATCTCAAGCTGAAAGATTATGGGTTCAGTCTCTGACTAACATGGTCCGATCAGCATTTAAAAATGCACCTTGCGGAACCATCAACCACTACTGTATCCTCGTTGGGGTCGCTAGAAGCCCCCAGACTGTTTGTTCTTTTCCACTTCACCCTTTACTGAAAGGGCTCATTTACCAGGATTGGGAACGTCCTGAGAAAATATTTATTCCCCCAAGAGATTTCCGGTGGTCTATCCCATGGAGGATAAGTTCATCAAAAAAAAAAAAAAATGGAAGGTCCCTACAGTGGACGCAGCCATCTCTTGTATGTATAAATCACTGACATGTCCAGTGGATAATGTCCAAATGTTCAAGAACCCAATAGATAAAAGATTGGAGTCCTTATGAAAATCTGCTTGGTGATACAACCAGCAGTAGCAGCTATTGGGGTCTGCTAAGCAGTGAAGGATCAGTTGAAACAGGTCTTGAGGGACTTGACAGATCAGCAGGCTTTGCCCTAGCTGATCTACCTAGAGCCTTAGGCTTTGCGGTTGACGCCATAGAGGATTCAGTCCATCAGGCCTCCCGCCTTACGCTGTCTATAGTACATATGCGTAGGCTCCTATGGCTCAGAAACTGGTCTGCTGAAGCTCCCTGTAAAGAATGGCTGGTTAGCGTCCCATTTCATGGTGAACGCTTATTCAGGGAAAACCTGGACAAATATATCCAGAAAATTTCCAGCGGTAAAAATACGCTCTTGCCGGTTAAAAGCAGAGTTAGAGGTCCCTCTTTAAGAGGCCTGCTTCTCCAGTCCCTGGGGCATCGGCTGTGTAACAGTTCCGACGGCCTCCTCGGTCAAATCCCGGGGGTAAAAAACAGGGACAGTAGCAGGGTAATGAGAAACCCTGGGTCAGGGGAGGTACAAAACCTCCCCCAAAGTTAAATTCATTGAAGCCCCCACTCAGTCGGGTGGGGGGAGGACTCCAGTTGTTCGCAAGAGACCTGGCGGGACACGATCAAGACAGATAGGTGCTCTCCGCAGTAGGTTTGGGATACAGTTTGGAGTTAAAAGACTCTCCTCCTTCCCATTTTTGAGGTCAAACGTGCCAAGGGATCCCCGGAAGAGAGAGTCCCTCCTGTTGGCACTAGAACAACTATTGCTCCAAGGAGTAATTATGGAGGTTCCCCTGGAAGAATGAGGGTTCGGGTTTTACTCAAACCTCTTTACAGTCCCGAAGCAAACGCGGACGGGAGGCCCATATTAATTCTAAAAGGGCTATACAAATTCCTGTATATCAGGACTTTCCGATGGAGTCGATCCGATCGGTGGCCACTGCCCTACAAGGGGAGGATTGGTTAGCCACGATCGACATCAAAGATGCTTATTTGCACATTCCCATCTTTCCAGTCCACCAAAAATTTCTACGCTTTGCAGTAGAAGGGCGCCTTTTTCAGTTCAGAGCCTTACCCTTCGGTTTGGCCACAGCACCACGAGTGTTTACAAAAATTCTGGCCCTTTATTGGCCAATCTAAGAACACAAGGTGTAATGATAATGGCATATCTGGATGACTTGTTGCTGATAGACCACTCAGTGAAAAAACTAGACGTGGTCGTTAACAAGACGATCAAGTATCTGGAATCTCACGGTTGGATTATCAACCGAGACAAGTCAGCCCTAAAAACCAGTCAAAAATCTGGAATACTTGGGGCTAAGGTTGGATTCAGGCCAGAGAAAAATATTCTTGCCTCGAGGAAAGGTGTTGTCTTTGAAAGATTTGATCCACTTAGTGGGTACAAAAAAGACAGCCGTCCATACGCCTGTATATGAGGCTGCTGGGAAAAATGGTGGCATCATTCGAAGCAGTACCCTACGGTCAATTCCATTCAAGGAATTTGCAAGGGGCCATACTGTCAGCCTGGAACAAAAAAGTTCAGGCCCTAGACTTACAATGTCCTTGTCCCCTTCCGTTCGCAAGAGCCTCCGTTGGTGGTTGGTTCCCCAGAATCTGGAAAAAAGGAAATCCTTCAGTGCGATTTCTTGGAAGGTGGTCACTACAGATGCCAGCCTTATAGGCTGGGGAGCAGTACTGGAGCAATAGTCTCTCCAGGGCAGATGGTCGGATGCAGAAAAGGCCCTGCCCATCAATCTCTTAGAGATACGAGCAGCCCGGTATGCCCTAGTAGCATGGACATCCAAACTCCAAGGGTCCCCTGTCAGAATGCAATCAGACAATGCCACAGCAGTGGCATATATCAATCATCAGGGGGGCACCAGGAGTCGTTCAGCCCAGAGGGAAGTAAATTACATCCTGAAATGGGCAGAAAAATATGTCCCAGCCATATCTGCGGTATTCATTCCAGGAGTGGAGAATTGGAAGGCGGACTTTCTAAGTCGCCAGCAATTAGGCCCAGAGGAAGGGTCCCTTCACCCCGAGGTTTTCTGGACAATATGTCAGCGGTGGGGAACATCGGATGTAGATCTTCTAGCATCCAGATTCAACGCAAAGGGGGACAGGTTTGTCTCTCGGACAAGGGATCCCCTAGCTTGCGGCTCGGATGCCCTAGTGTTCCCTTGGGATCAGTTCAAGCTGATATATGCATTCACACCGCCACAATGGTTACCTCGACTACTCCGCAGAATCAGGGTAGAAAAGAAACCGGTGATTCCGGTGGCTCCAGCGTGGCCCCGAAGAGCGTGGTACGCGGAGATTGTAAAATTTCAGTGGGGAGTCCTTGGACTCTCCCACGTCGTCCGGCTTTCGCAAGGACCGATATACCACCCTTCCTTACCAGCCCTAGGTTTGACGGCCTGGCTATTGAAGCCCACATTCTAAAAAAGAAAGGGCTCTCTAATGCTGTGGTATCTACCATGATCAATGCCAGGAAGCCGGTATCCAGGCAGATCTACTATAAAATCTGGAAGGCGTACATCGCGTGGTGTGAGGCCAAGAAATGGCATCCACATAAGTACGTAATAGGTAGGATTCTGGACTTCTTACAGTGGGCTGTAGATAGGAAGCTTGCCTTGAGTACTATCAAGGGTCAGATTTCGGCCTTGTCAATATTTTTTCAAAGGCCCTTGGCTTCGCATTCACTAGTCAAAGCCTTTATACAAGGAGTGATGCGTATTAGGCCTCCGGTTAATATTCCCATATGTTCATGGGATCTAAACTTGGTTCTGTCGGTTCTACAGAAACAACCATTTGAACCATTACAGCATATTTCCTTGGTGCTTCTCACCAGGAAATTGATTTTTCTAGTAGCCATTTGTTCGGCTAAAAGAGTATCGGAATTAGCAGCTATGTCCTGTAAGGAGCCATATCTGGTTATCCATAAGGACAGAGTAGTGTTACGTCCTCATCCAGCCTTTCTTCCTAAGGTGGTATCGAGGTTTCATTTGAACCAAGATGTGGTTCTTCCTTCTTTTTTCCCCAAACCTACTTCGGTAGAGGAAAAGTTATTGCATTCTTTGGATGTAGTAAGAGCAGTTAAAGCTTATCTAAAAGCCACTGCTCAGATTCGCAGAACGGATACTTTGTTTATTCTGCCGGAAGGCCCCAGAAAGGGTCAGGCAGCGTCAAAATCTACTTTAGCCAAGTGGATTCGACAGGTCATTATGCAAGCTTATGGCTTGAGAAGGAGACCGCCTCCGTTCAAAGTTAGAGCGCACTCCACGAGAGCAGTTGGAACTTCATGGGCAGTGCATCACCAGGCCTCCCTGGCTCAAATCTGTAAGGCCGCAACATGGTCTTCGGTACACACGTTTACTAGGTCCTACCAGGTGGACGTTAGAAGTCAGGAGGATGTCGCCTTTGGGCGCAGTGTGTTGCAGGCCGCAAAAGATCCTCATGTCTGATAGCGCTCAGCTTATATATGGTGTATCCCCCCCCTCATTTGGCATTGCTTTAGGACATCCCATTAGTAATGACTATGTCGCTCTGTGTCCCGTGATGTACGAAAAAGAAAATAGGATTTTTATAACAGCTTACCTGTAAAATCCTTTTCTTGGAGTACATCACGGGACACAGAGCTCCCGCCCCTCTTTTGGGGACACTTATTGCTTTGCTACAAAACTGAGGTGCTCCCGGATGGGAGGGGCTTATATAGGGGAGGGTACTTCCGGTTTTGGAAGTTGCCAGTGCCAGCACCTGACGGTAACTATATAACCCATTAGTAATGACTATGTCGCTCTGTGTCCCGTGATGTACTCCAAGAAAAGGATTTTACAGGTAAGCTGTTATAAAAATCCTATTATTGGAGAGGTTGTGCGGAGTGCATAGGTAGGAGAATATGAGGTCAAGGCAGTTGCCAACAGAGTGAGTAGAAGCATTTGTCCATTGTTTTAGGTCAAAAGAGGAGGTTAGGCTTAGCAGTTTAGAAGTAGCGGGAGTGTTACGATTAACAGGGATGTTGAAGTCACCAAGAATGATTGTTGGAATTTCAGAAGAGAGAAAGTAGGGTAGCCAGGCAGAGAAGTCATCAAGGAAGCGTGATACTGGTCCAGGAGGCCGATAGATCACAGCAATTCTCAATGAAACTGGAGAAAATAAACGAACACAGTGAGCTTCAAATGAGGAGAGGGACAGAGAGGGGGGTGAATGAAGAACCTGAAAAGTGCTTTGAGGGGATAGGAGGATTCCAACACCACCTCCTTTTCGTCCACTAAGCCTGGGAGTGTGAGTCCACAGGAGGCCACCATAGGAGAGAGCAGCAGGAGAAGGAAGGTCAGATTCTTGAATCCAGGTCTCAGTAATTGCAAGTAGGTTCAGGGAGTTTGTGATAAATAGGTCATGAACGGTGGTAAATTTGTTACAAACAGAGCGGGCATTCCAAAGGGCACATGAGAAGGGAAGGCTGGTTCTGGGCTGAAGAGGAATAGAAATGAGATTGTGAGGATTGCTGCTGCTATCAGAGGATGGAGGGTGCTGGGTATGTTGTCTGAAGGTAATTGATGGTGGTCCAGGATTTGGGCAAATATCTCCACAAGTTAGGAGAAGCAGAAGGGTGAGAGAGGTGATATGGGAGTGTGACTTATGTGGGGGGACATGTCCTAGTGTCCTGCAGGTTTTATTGGTATATGGGTTCAGAATTAGCAGGAGCTGCAGTAATAAGGTGAGGACAGGAGTGAGGGGGATATATACAAGCTGTGAGGTGGAGAAGATGGGTGAAGGAGAGAGAATTTAAGGAGAGAGGATGCAACTACGAGTAGGAAAAGTAGGGAGTGCATGATATAGAATGATATAGAGTGCTGAGATTGAAAGGAAGCCTGGATGAGAGATGAAAGTTTGATGGAGAATCAGGTCACCTGTAGTCTGTTTAGTGTTCTGCAGAAGTCTGTTGTGGATATTCACTTTGTGCATTCGCAGAAAGTGCTGAGCCGAAGTGCAATACTTAATCCAAGATGAATACTTTATCCAAGATGAGTTGCCAATGCAATCCCAGCCTGTGCAAACCCCTGCCTGGGCATCCCGTAGAGCAGGCCTAAATTTATACTGAGTTGGGTGGGGGTATTATTGCCAATTAATCAGTCAGGATTGCATAGGAGGGACACATGGCTGACAGAACGAACTTCTCACACCAAAAACAGACTACAAGATAGAGCAAGAGATCATCATGCCTATAAAGATAAACCAGCTCATAATTTAGGTGTGGACAATAAGAAAACAAAAACAAACATCACAGTGATATGGACAGAGGTAGAAAATTTGAAGGCAGCATAGATTACCATGTAAGCATGTTTAAAACAATGGTGCAGTTAAAGGTGGAATTTGAAGGCAGCATAGATTACCTGTGGAGTAATAGAGAAGAGTTTTTTTTAGAAAGTGCTGAGCCGAAGTGCAATACTTAATCCAAGATGAATACTTTATCCAAGATGAGTTGCCAATGCAATCCCAGCCTGTGCAAACCCCTGCAAATGTAAGTACCTCAGTGTCAGTCTGTAGGCCCCTATGGAAACTGAACTGTGTTCTGCTGGAAGTCAGGGCTGATAGCTGGCATTTTGACAGGGCTGATGGAGTAGGGTAAGACTAGCAGCAAAGCATTTTGTTTTTCTGAAATTTTGACATTACCTTTATACCTTAGTTGACTGAGTGCCGGTCATCAGCACCAAGCTCAAGCACAAGATACGCGTAGACTGGTCTTACAACCTTATACTTAGCCTGATATTTCTGTTCTGAAAGACAGAGAATACAAGTAAATAATATTAAAAAAAATAAACTTTGCTAGGTAATTCTGTGTCTATTTAACAATGCATGACTAAAGATTATGATTATTACATATGCCAATTGTTCTCCGTAAAGGAGTCTTGAAAAAATGAAAGCTACTTCATTCCCCTTTGTGGACATGGAGTAGGCAAGTTGTTGTAACCAACTAGCATAAAAGTTTAGAGCAGGGGTCTCCAAACTTTCTAAAGAAATGGCCAGTTTACTGTCTTTCAGACTTTAGGGGGGGGGGCGGACTGTGCCCAGTTGGAGTAAACAATGCCCGATCTTTGGTATTAGGGGGAGGGAAGTAGTTGCTGTCAGTGGGAGGAATAGTGCCCCATTTTTGTTGTCAATGGAAAGAATATGCCCCATCATTGGTGTCAATGGAAAGAATAGTGACCCATTGTTGGTGCCAGTGGCACAAAAAACGCCTCAAGGGTCAGATAAAGGCAAGAAAAGTGCCGCACCTGGCCCCAGGGCTGCAGTTTTGGAGACCACTGGTTTAGAGTATCTCAATATTCAGTAGCTCTGCAGACATGTTAATTGTGACATACCCTGAAAGGTGCATTTTCACCTTTAAACCTTTAAACACTGGTCCTGACTATAATCTTATTATATAAATACAATTACCTTTCATCGGTCGATTCCGTTGCTTCATATCCAAATAGGTCCACCCTAAAAAAAAAAAAATGACATAAAAATGCTCCAAAAAAAAAATTTGAAAAAAAAAAAAAATGTACTTACCAGAAATAGCTGTTGCTAGGCTGATCTTCCTAATCTGCCTCTTCCTAGTCCGTGGCTGGTCTTCATTCTTGTCCTCCTTGCGTTGTCTTCTGGGGAATGGGGCACGCTGTCTTCTGGGAACTGTGTGTATTCCAGAGAACAGCCACCCATTCACAAAGCGCAGCGCTCCTCGCGCATGCGCAGTAGAAAATGGGCAGTGAAGCCGCAAGGCTCCACTGCCTGTTTCCCTTAGTGAGGATGGCGGCGCCGAAACCTGCCATGATCGAGGGATCTGCCTCGGGGGGCCGACATCGCGGGCGCCTAGGACAGGTAAGTGTTCTTATTAAAAGTCAGCAGCTACAGTGTGTGTAGCTGCTGACTTTAAAAAAAAAAAATTGCGGCTGGAACAACGCTTTAAGTATGGATCAAATATGGGCGTTACCGATCACCTTCCACCAATAAGGATACATGTTCAAATTACATCAACCAATCACATGACACGTGTGGAAGTGCCACAAGATATACATTTGAAAGAATAAGCACAAGAAGTGTTATGGTAGATGCCTGAGACTGAAGAAACATATATACTTTTCTCCGATTTTCTTTTTTTTGTCTTTAGCGTCAAAACTTTTGTTTTTACAAATGACAGCCAGAAATAGGAGGGTGCAAGGAAACACTTAAAAAATGCTCCACAGGAGTATTGAGGAGCCAAGCTATAATGGCTACCTTTTTTATTCTATCCTACAGTCCTCTGTTATTGTGAAAATGGAACGTATGTTCTTATGATAAAATGTGCCGCATTTTAATTGCCTCCTGCGCCACAAGCTTTCTTTTTCTTTCTTAAAAATAGGCAAGGTAAAAGGCTTGTTACATTAAAGGCCAGTAAACTGAATTGTGTTCTCACTTGTAATTATCACACAACTCTGCGTGCTGATGAACACCTGATTCATTAAAAAATCAGTAAAGAAAAAAATAAAATATGATGCTGAGCAGCAATTACGGGTAGTACTTACGTTTTATCCAAGTGGAAACGTTAATTTTAAAAGATAACTGTACTTTTTACAACACAAACTATTTTAACCACTTCAGCCCTGGAGTATTTGGCTGCCAAATGACCAGAGCACTTTTTGCGATTCGACACTGCGTCGCTTTAACTGAGAATTGCGTGATCCTGCGACGTGGCTCCCTAACAAAATTGTCCCACGTTTTTCCCACAAATCGAGCTTTCTTTTGGTGGTATTTGATCACCTCTGCGTTTTTTATTTTTTGCGCTATAAACAAAAATAGAAAAATAATAATTTTTTCCTCAGTTTAGGCCGATGCGTATTCTTCTTCATATTTTTGGTAAAAAAAATCGCAATAAGCATTTATTGATTGGTTTGCGCAAAAGTTATAGCGTCTACAAAATAGGGGATAGTTTTATGGCATTTTTATTAATATTTTTTTTTTTACTAGTAATGGCGGAGGTCAGCAATTGTTATCGTGACTGCGACATTGTGGCGGACACATCAGACACTTTTTTTTTATCAAATCAGCTTTTTATTTTTTTTTACATACAAACAACAAAAACACCAAATACAACATATAACCCAAGCCCGCATTGAGAGGAGAAAATAAAAAAAAAAGAAAGGAAAAAAAAATAAAAAAATAATAACAAAAAACACAGATTACATCCCCCTTACCCCTAGCCCCCAATGTCTCCCCCCCTCTCCCGTCTACTCACCCGTCTCTCCTCCCCTCATACCTCCGAGATATCACACCACCTTCTCCATATTTTTTCAAATTTCTATGGACAACCTCTGCGTAAGAAAGTATACTTGTCCTTAATTACAGTTTCCCTTACTTGTATTTTCCACTCTGCTACAGTGGGTGGGTATGGTGATAACCACTTTTGTGCAATAAGTTTACGAGCCTAGAATAGACTTCTATTTATTGAAACAGTATAATCCTCTGGGATTCTTGATTCATCCAGTATACCCAGAAGACAACCCCCAGGCTCCATAAGCATCCCACTCTCAATTATACTATTAATCATAGATACCACCCCAGACCAATAACGATGAAATTTAGGGCATCTCCATAACATGTGTATTAGATTGGCTACTCTCCCTTTACATCTAGGACATTGGTCTGTATCTCTAAATTTTCATTTAAATAATTTCTCTGGTGTGTAATGTGCCCTATGTAGGATACTGTAAATAATTGTGTTAAATTTTGCGTTGGAGATAGAGAGGCCTGAGGTATTACTGATACCTGAAATTGGCCCAATATCCCCAGGCTAATCTTGCTGGTATATCCACAGTTTTTTTAAATTTATCAAATAATATATCATATAATTGTGATATCAGACCCTTTTTTTTGCCCTGTCTTATCCAACAAGGCTATCACCACTGACTTATTAAACTTCAATTCCTGTAAGTGACCCTGTGTTTTTAACGCATGCCTAAGCTGAAGGAATTGAAAAAATCTTTGATTTGGAATATTATATTCTTTGCTTAATTCACTAAAGGTTTTCATCACATCTTCCTCAAATAGCTGTGGCATATACCTTAGTCCCTTCTGCCTCCAAATCTCAAACCCCTCCAATTTCCCCAGTTCCACATAACTAGTATTATTCCAAATTGGCGTGTATGAAGTAAATCCCTTTACCTCAGTAATTTTCCTCATTTCCTGCCATACCATGTCAAATAATTTACCCGTATGGAATCCTTTATCGCACAATTGATTTCTCGATTCTAATAAAGAAATCAGTGGATAAACTACATAAACTGATAATAGCAGATTCTGTAAAGGATCCGAATGTAATACTTTTGTCCATCCACTGAAATGTTGTATTTGTGAGGCTAAAAAGTAGTTTTTGGGATGGGGGATTGCGAGACCTCCCTCTTCCTTGTTTAACATTAACCACTTAAGCCCCGGACCATTTGGTAGCTAAAGGACCAGAGGTGAATTCAGAATTTTGCACTGCGCTGCTTTAACTGTAAATTGTGCGGACATGCAATGTTGTACCCAAACGAAATTTGCTTCCTTTTCTTCCCACAAATAGAGCTTTCTTTTAATGGTATTTGATTGCCTCTGCGATTTTTATTTTTTGCGATATAAACGGAAAAAGACCGAAAATTTTGAAAAAAAATGATATTTTCTACTTTTTGTTATAATAAAAATCGAATAAACTCAATTTTAGTCATACATTTAGGCCAAAATGTATTCAGCCACATGTCTTTAGTAAAAAAAATGTCAATAAGCGTATATTTATTGGTTTGCGCAAAAGTTATAGCGTTTACAAACTAGGGTACATTTTCTGGAATTTACACAGCTTTAAATTTATGACTGCCTATCTCATTTCTTGAGGTGCTAAAATGGCAGGGCAGTACAAACCCCCCCCCCCCAAATGACCCCATTTTAGAAAGTAGACACCCCAAGGAAAAATTGCTGAGAGGCATGTTGAGCCCATTGAATATTTTTCTTTTTTTGTCCCAAGTGATTGAATAATGACAAAAAAAAATAAAAAATTACAAAAAGTTGTCACTAAATGATATATTGCTCACACATGCCATGGTTATATGTGGAATTGCACCCCAAAATACATTCTGCTGCTTCTCCTGAGTACGGGGATACCACATGTGTGGGAACTTTTAGGAGCCTAGCCACGTATGGGACCCCGGAAACCAAGCACCGCCTTCAGGATTTCTAAGGGCGCAAATTTTTGATTTCACTCCTCACTACCTATCACAGTTTTGAAGGCCATAAAATGCCAAAATAGCATAAAACCCCCCCAAATGACCCCATTTTAGAAATTAGACACCCCAAGGAAATTGCTGAGAGGCCTGTTGAGCCCATTGAATATTTTTTTTTTTTGTCCCAAGTGATTGAATAATGACAAAAAAAAATTACAAAAAGTTGTCACTAAATGATATATTGCTCACACATGCCATGGTTATATGTGGAATTGCACCCCAAAAGAAATTTTGCTGCTTCTCCTGAGTACGGGGATACCACATGTGTGGGACTTTTTAGGAGCCTAGCCGCGTACGGGACCCCGAAAACCAAGCACCGCCTTCAGGATTTCTAGGCACAAATTTTTGATTTGACTCCTCACTACCTATCACAGTTTCGAAGGCCATAAAATGCCAAAATAGCACAAAACCCCCCCAAATGACCCCATTTTGGAAAGTAGACACCCCAAGCTGTTTGCTGAGAGGCATGGTGAGTATTTTACAGCTCTCATTTGTTTTTGAAAATGAAGAAAGAACTTTTTTTTTTTCTTTTTTTTTTTTAATTTTCAAAACTTTGTGACAAAAAGCGAGATCTGCAAAATACTCACAATACCTCTCAGCAAATAGCTTGGGGTGTCTACTTTCCAAAATGGGGTCATTTGGGGGGGTTTGTGCCATCTGGGCATTCCATGGCCTCCGAAACTGTGATAGGCAGTGAGAAGTGAAATCAAAAATTTACACCCTTAGAAAGCCTGAAGGCGGTGATTGGTTTTTGGGGTCCCGTACGCGGCTAGGCTCCCAAAAAGTCTCACAAATGTGGTATCCCCGTACTCAGGAGAAGCAAAAGAATGTATTTTGGGGTGTAATTCCACATATGCCCATGGCATGTTTGAGCAATATATCATTTAGTGACAACTTTGTGCAAAAAAAAAAAAAAAAATTGTCGTTTTTCCGCAACTTGTGTCAACATATAAAATATTCCATGGACTCGACATGCCTCTCAGTATATAGCTTGGGGTGTCTACTTTCCAAAATGGGGTCATTTGGGGGGGTTTTGAACTGGCATTTTATACACAACATTAGGAAGCTTACATCCACTCTTCTAACCACTTGAAGACAAAGCCCTTTTTGACACTTTTTGTTTACATGAAAACATATTTTTTTTTGCAAGAAAATTATGTTCAACCCCCAAACATTATATATATTTTTAAAGCAAAGGCCCTACGGAATAAAATGGTGGGTGTTGCATTTTTTTTTCTACACAGTATTTGCGCAGCGATTTTTCAAACGCATTTTTTTGGGGAAAAAATACTTTTTTTAATTTTAATGCACTAAAACTCACTATATTGCCAAAATGTTTGATGAAATAAAAAAGATGATCTTAGGCCGAGTACATAGATACCAAACACGACATGCTTTAAAATTTCGCACAAACGCGCATAGGCGACAAACTACATTCATTTTTAAAAGCCTTTAAAAGCCTTTACAGGTTACCCCGTTAGATTTACAGAGTAGGTCTACTGCTAAAATTACTGCCCTCGATCTGACATTCGCGGTGATACCTCACATGCATGGTGCAATTGCTGTTTACATATGACGCCAGACCGACGCTTGCGTTCGCCATTGGGCAAGAGCAGGGCAGGACAGGGGTGCTTTTTTTTATTTATTTATTTTTATTATTATTAATTTTGCTTTTTTATTTTATTTTTAAATTGTTCCTTCCATATTTATTTTTTTTAATCATTTTTATTGTTATCTCAGGGAATGTAAATATCCCCTATGATAGCAATAGGTAGTGACAGGTACTCTTTTTTTGAAAAAACTGGGGTCTAGACCCTAGATCTTTCCTCTGCCCTCAAAGCATCTGACCACACCAAAATCGGTGTGATAAAATGCTTTCCCAATTTCCCAATGGCGCTTTTTATATCCGGGGGGGGGGGACATTCCCTCCCACTGCTTGTAAAAGCAGTCCAGAGGCTAATTAGCCACTAGGATTGCTTTTACATGAAAGCCGGCCGCTGGCTGAAAAGAATGATACCAAGATGATACCTAAACCTAAAGGCATCAATCTGGTATAACCAATCAAAGTCCAGCAACATACCAGTACGTTGCTGGTCCTTGTTGGACATGTATTGTAATCTTTTTTTTTCATGCAGCCAGGTGGCTGAAAGAAAAAAGAGATTGATCGGTGGGTATGCCCACCATTAGAATACCGCCCTTCATCCACCCACTTCTAATGATGGGCATACATGCACCATTTATATATGCCGAAGCATGGGGGCATCCTCCCGCAAAAAAGTTATGCCGCACACACATGGTCAGACTTTTCCACGGGCAAGCCTCCGTCTGAATTTCGATCGTATGTACGCGGCATTAGGAGCAAAATCACTCCTCCGCCCGTGCTGCCCCAATGCTTCGGCATATTTGCTTTTTTTTTTTTTAAACTGTGGTGGTGAAATCACCTCCTACAGCACTGGAGTCGCAGGGATCAGGCCTGTCTCTGCGAACGCTGCAGTTATGTGTGTTGTGTTTTGTAAGTGACAGTGATCGATCGATACTGCACTTGGGTGGCCTGGGCTGGACGGAGGGTCAAAACGCAGGTGCTAGCAGGTATCTGGGCTGATCCCGCTAACACTGCGTTTTTGGGAACCCTAAACTGCTGGGGACGCTAATATAGATCTGATCAGATATTGATCTGTTCAGATACTATACCACTAAGGGAGGTGTATGCTTCACGCGTGGGTGTTAGCGTTACTGGCACTAACCTGACGCTGCCTGGGGTGTGACGCAGACCCTCTCTGACGCTAAAACCTAATTGATATCACCCGCCGGGCGATCAGGGGGTTAAACCTTTATTGGGTTATATACGGCGGGTGCCCTGACACTATAAAAAGCAAACTAACTAACCAGCGTCACCCGTAACACTTATATGATGATCACTGGTGAAAGGGTTAACTAGGGGCAATTAGGGGGTTAAAACCTTTATTAGATAATATATGGGGGTACCTGACGCTATAAAAACCTGCGGCGAACCTAAAAAAAATTACTGGCTACCGATCTGCATCACCGACGCTAAGACAGCGATCAGAAAAATGATCGCTTAGCGACAGTGGTGATAGGGGGTGAAAGGTTTACCTGGGGGGCGATCAAGGGGGTTAAACCTTTATTAGATAATTTATGGGGGTACCTGACGCTATAAAAACCTGCGGCGAACCTAAAAAAAATTACTGGCTACCGATCTGCATCACCGACGCTAAGACAGCGATCAGAAAAATGATTGCTTAGCGACAGTGGTGATAGGGGGTGAAAGGGTTACCTGGGGGGCGATCAAGGGGGTTAAACCTTTATTAGATAATTTATGGGGGTACCTGACGCTATAAAAACCTGCGGCAAACCTAAAAAAAAAATACTGGCTACTGATCTGCATCACCGACGCTAAGACAGCGATCAGAAAAATTATCGCTTAGCGACAGTGGTGATAGGGGGTGAAAGGGTTACCTGGGGGGCGATCAAGGGGGTTAAACCTTTTTTAGATAATTTATGGGGGTACCTGACGCTATAAAAACCTGCGGCGAACCTAAAAAAAATTACTGGCTACCGATCTGCATCACCGACGCTAAGACAGCGATCAGAAAAATTATCGCTTAGCGACAGTGGTGATAGGGGGTGAAAGGGTTACCTGGGGGGCGATCAAGGGGGTTAAACCTTTATTAGATAATTTATGGGGGTACCTGACGCTATAAAAACCTGCGGCGAACCTAAAAAAAAATACTGGCTACCGATCTGCATCACCGACGCTAAGACATCGATCAGAAAAATGATCGCTTAGCGACAGTGGTGATAGGGGGTGAAAGGGTTACCTGGGGGGCGATCAAGGGGGTTAAACCTTTATTAGATAATTTATGGGGTACCTGACGCTATAAAAACCTGCGGCGAACCTAAAAAAAATTACTGGCTACCGATCTGCATCACCGACGCTAAGACATCGATCAGAAAAATGATCGCTTAGCGACGGCGGTGCTAGGGGGTGAAAGGGTTATCTGGGGGGTGATCAAGGGGTTAAACCTTTATTAGGGGGGGTTAGGGGGCTACACTGGACCTAAAACTAAATGTAGTGACACTTTTACAGTCACAAATGTCACTGATTGCAGTAATCAGTAAATAAATGGTCACTGCAATCAGTGACACTGTGACTGGGGGGTGATCTGGGGGGGCCTGGGGGGGCGATTTATGTGCCTATGTGTGCTGGTGTTAGTGTAGTGTTTGTGCACTAACCTTGATGTCTTCTCTTGTACGGCGCTCGGTATATGTGAGCGCCGCACAGGAGATGACATCACTTCCTCCTGCTTCCTCTGTCTGTGTAAACATTCGACAGACAGAGGGGGCATTTCTATTCGCCGGGAGCGATCGCGGGGGGGGGTGTCCGTAATCGAACGGCCGTCCCCTCATGTCGGATCGCTCCCCAACGAATTCCGACCGCTCACTGTACAGAAGGGGGGTCCGATCGGACCCCCCAACTGTACAAAGGCAATCACGTATGCTCTACGTGATTGTGCCTGTCGGTGCCATTGTGCCGACGTATATATACAGTGAGCGGTCGTTAAGTGGTTAATGTTGTGGTAACTTTATACGTGGTCGTTTTTTCCTCCAAATCAACTCTCTGAAGAGAGATTCTATTTTTCTAAACCAAAAAGCTATAATCCATACGGGTGAATTATTAAACACATAAAGTAATTGCGGAGCCCAAATCATTTTGATAAGATTTGCTCTTCCTATCACCATCAGAGGTAACTTATACCAACTTCGGCATTTGTCTTTGAATTTTGCTAATAATGGATTCAAATTCAAATTAATATAGTCTTTTACATCCCGAGAAATCTCTATCCCCAAATATTTCACTGTGTCCTTAATTTGGATTTTAGAGGCTTGGTTTAATAATGGGGTTTTTAACTCATCTAATGGTAATAGTATGGATTTATCGCAGTTAATCTGGAAGCCCGAAAATAGCCCAAATATGGAGATAAGGCTCATAAGGTCCGATAATGAGTTTGAGTTATCCCCCAGGAAAATAAGAGCATCATCTGCATAAAGGGCCACTTTATCCTCTCTTCCTGCCTGACAAAACCCGACTATTTTGGTTGATTGTCTAATGGCAAGGGCAAGGGGCTCTACTGCTATAGCAAACAGTAATGGCGATAGGGGGCAACCCTGCCTTGTCCCTCTAGATAAGGTAAACGGGCTGGATAGTGTATTATTAATTCTTAACCTTGCTTTAGGGTCCCTGTATAATATTTTCACCCATTTTAAAAAACCCGTACCTATTCCAAAAGCCTCCAATACAGTCCATAAATATTCCCACTCCACCATATCAAAGGCTTTTTTGGGCATCTAAGCATAATATTGCTCTAGATCCCATATTTTCCATAGGCAATTGAAAATTCAAAAATAATCTGCAAATGTTTGTTGCGGCTGCTCTCTTTGGAATAAAACCCGTTTGATCTTCATGTATCAAACTACTAATGTATTTTGATAACCTATTTGCAAGAACCTTGGCCAAAATCTTAACATCTGAGGTAAGGAGGGATATAGGACGATATGATTCAGGCAACATTGGGTCCTTACCCTGTTTTGGAATCACTATTACTATTGTTTCCTGCATCGATTCTGGAAGTGTTTGTTTTTCATACGCCTCATTTAGTACCTCTAGGAGTTCTGGTAATAAAATTTTAGCAAATTTTTTATATATCTCTGTCAGTAGTCCGTCCATCCCTGGTGCTTTATTATTATGAGTTTGTGAAAAGGCTAGACTTAATTCTTCCAGGTATATGGGACTATCGAGTGCTTCTCTATCCTCTAATTTAAGGTTTGGAAGAACCAGTTTATCCAAAAATTGTTTAGCTTGGTTAGTTGCGTTCGACACCTTAGACTCATAGAGAGAGGTGTAGAAGTCAACAAATACCTTCTGAATACTACTTGTATCATACTTCACCTCACCTTCATCAGACACTTTTTGACGCTATTTTGGGACCATTGTCATTTATACAGCGATCAATGCTATAAAAATGCACTGATTACTGTGTAAATGACACTGGTAGGGAAGGGGTTAACCACTAGGGGGCGAGGAAGGGGTTAAGTGTGTCCTAGGGAGTGATTCTAACTGTGAGGGGGCTGGGCTTACTGTGACACGACACTGATCACTGCTCCCGATGACAGGGAGCAGACGATCAGTGTCCTGTCACTATGCAGAACAGGGAGATGCCTTGTTTACACAGGCATCCCCCCCGTTCTGCAGCTTTGTGACACAATCGTGGGATACTGGCAGACATCGAGTCCGTGGGTCCTGTGGGCACGGTCACGGAGCTCGCTGCAGGGGCGCGCACGCGCCCACACGGCGGCAATTTTAAAGGGACGTATAAATACGTCCATTTGCCTGTCCGTGCCATTCTGCCGACTGGTTAATATAACCAGGGGCAGGCAAGTTTGTTTGTGTAACCACTTACCTCTATTCTTTCTTTCTCTGCTTTCAGTAGGGTTATCACAAGCCAACAGTCATTGTAAACATTGGTTTGTTTACATTCAGCCTGTCTGTCGTCTATACTAGTGTAAAGAACTACATATCTGAAGACCAGGACAGAGAAAAATAAAGGTCACAGATGTTCATTTTATAACCCGCTATAAGACCTCATGCACACTGGACGTTTTTACAGTTGCTGTTTTCGGCTTTAGAAGTTTTTTCTATAGTCAGTAAACTCTCGAGCATGTTATCCTATGTGTCCATACACACATAGGCTATTATCAGCATTTTCTGTCTGGAAAAAACTCCAGAACTAGTGGGTTTTGAGAGGAGTTTTTCAGCTGTAAAAATGCTCTAACTCTGAAAAAAGCTCAAAAACACTGAAAAACTCACATATTTTGCTAAAAAAAAAAACGCAAAGAAACTCATTCTACAGCTAACGCTACTGGTGTTTTTTTTTTTAACATCCAGTGTGCATGAGGCCTTACCTGTGAGGAACATCATGGGATAAGAGTATAGGCAGGACATAGGTAATCTTATGTGGGGCTGCTCTTTTGCAGCACTTTGTTATCCATTCCTCTAGTAACTTCAAGGATGCAGTGCAGTAAAAAGATCTACATTCATAGTTCTTGCTTTTAGGATATTGAATTCAATAGGTATGAGGAGCATATATATACCTTTTCGTTTTCGGGCCTGAGTATAAACAAAGGCTGTGTTTACTGGCCTGGGCCTGTGACAACAGCTCCGAAAATCCTAGGGAAAGGCAGAGTTGAGATTTTTTACTTGCAAAGTTGCTTGCAGTCCTTGAATATTTTGAAAGAGATACTTATTTTTTCAATGCAAATGTATGCTTTAAAAGAGTATCTGGCTAAAAATAAATGACATGCATTGGTATTTGCTAAGCTATCCAATTTTTGATCCTGATTTTCTTGGCTCCTCTGAAACTCCACCTATTGTTAAAGGGCAGCCTGACTGGTATTACCATGGTAGGTAAATGTAAGCTTTTTGCTGCTCATAAGGGTGGTACCAGGAGAAGGTTAGATTTTTCTTTTAAAAAAAAAGGACCTTTATTCAGGGGAGGGCTGGGCCAAGGGGCAGGGTGACAATTGCCTCCCAGGCCGCCCTAACTTATGTTCAAAATGGCCGGCAGCTGCTGCCCGCTACCATTTTCTTTTTTATTCTTGTCTGGAAGTCGGGCCGGGGGCATGGCCATGGCGGCCAACCACTAGCTGTTGCATTCTGGGAGTTGTAGTACGCACTTAAGCTTCTGGTGGGTGGAAAACACAGCAGCGCAGAGGAAACTACAACTCCCTGGGACCGGATTCTTGGAAGCAGACAGAGGCAGGGTGTGCCAGGGAGTCGGGATGCAGGGCTGGGCACTGGCTGCAACTTGACTCCAGGATCAGGAGCGTTACCCCGCCAGGAAACCGTGGCGTGCAAGGACTTGCTGAGCTGAGATCACTGAGGTGAGAGACCCTGACCCCCCAGCTCCCCCCCATACACCCCATGTAACCTGCCCCAGTGATCAGGCTGCATTGATGGGCACTGGAGTTGGCTGCACTGATGGGCACTGGTGAAGCTGCATTGAAAAACCAGGTGGGCCATGGATGGTGAGCTGATTCGGCGGTTCAATGGGCCACTTGACTGGACTTGCCACCCAGGCCTAAGGCCGCCAGCCCTCCCCTGCCTTTATTACTCCCTGTGACATCTTCACTAGACTTTTGAAATTCCTGACAGATTTTGCTAAAGTGTTTGCTAAAAGTGACAAAGCGTGCGCTAAATTCATGTTCATGTCTAGAACTTGTACTTGAATTTGTTGCATGCTGTGTCACTTTTGGAATGCACTTAAGACAAAACATTTCACAAAATCTTTCTCTGTATGCCAAAGGAAAGTTGTTCTTCAATAGTTCCACTTTCATAAGATATGAGCTGTATGTATTTTATTTTGAATTTGGTACAGGTATTGTGCCAAAATACAATATATAAGTGGAGCAAATTGGAACTACTTGAATTTGGAGCACAAGTCGCTGTCAGAACCAAAACTGTTGTAGATGATTTTGAGTTTGGCACAACACATTAACAAGAGAAATTAATGTCAGAAAAGTGGAGCTGCAGCTTTATTGAATTCCTTCCATTGTCTGCGCAGGCTCTTGGAAAAGAGGGGGCAGCATTCATGTGCTGGCGAAAAAATCAATCAATATACAGTGCATGCGGAAAGTATTCACAGCACTTTAATTTTTTCCACATTTTGTTATGTTACAGCCTTATTCCAAACTAGATTAAATTCATTATTTTCCTCAAAATTCTAAAAACAATACCCCATAATGACAACGTGAAAAAAGTTTGTTTGAAAACTTTGCAAAATTATTACAAATAAAAAACTGAAAAAATTGCATGTACATACAGTAAGTATTCACAGCCTTTGCCATGACACTCAAAATTGAGCTCAGGTGCATCCTGTTTCCACTGATTATCCTTGAGATATTTCTACAACTTGATTGGACATTATTTGGAAAGGCACACACCTCTCTAAATAAAGTCCCACAGCTAACAGTGCATGTCAGGGTACAAACCAAGCCATGAAGTCCAAGGAATTGTCTGTAGACCTCCGAGACAGGATTGTATCGGGACACGGATCTGGGGAAGGGTACAGAAAAATGTCTGCAGCATTGGAGGTCTCAATGAGCACAGTGGCCTCCATCATCCGTAAATGGAAGAAGTTCTTAACCATCAGAAATCTTCCTAGAGCGAGTCGCCCGGCCAAACTAAGCGATCAGGGGAGAAGGATCTTAGTCAGGGAGGTGACCAAGAACCCGATGGTCACTCTGACAGAGCTCCAGCATTTCTCTGTGGAGAGAGGAGAACCTTCTAGAAGAACAAACATCTCTGCAGCACTTCACCAATCAGGCCTGTATGGTAGAGTTGCCAGATGGAAGCCACTCCTCCGTAAAAGGCACGTGACAGCCTGCCTGGAGTTTGGCACCTGAAGGACTCTCAGACCATGAGAAATAAAATTCTCTGGTCTGATGAAACGAAGTATGAACTCTTTTGCCTGAATGGCAAGTGTCATGTCTGGAGGAAACCAGGCACCGCTCATCACCTGGACAATACCATCCCTACACTGAAGCATGGTGGTGGCAGCATCATCCTGTGGGGATGTTTTTCATTGGCAGGACTGGGAGACTAGTCAGGACCGGGGGAAAGATGAATGCAGCAATGTACAGACATCCTTGATGAAAACCTGCTCCAGAGTGCTTTGGACCTCAGACTGGGGCGAAGGTTCATCTTCCAACAGGACAATGACCCTAAGCACACAGTTAGGATAACAAAGGAGTGGCTAAAGGACAACTCTGTCAATGTCCTTGAGTGACCCAGCCAGAGCCCAACCTGATGGAGCTTGAGAAGTCCTGCAAAGAAGAATGGGAGAAACTGCCTAAAAATAGGTGTGCCAAGCTTGTAGCATCATACTCAAAAAGACTTAAGGTTGTAATTGGTGTCAAAGGTGCTTTAAAAAAAGTATTGAGCAAAGGCTGGGATTCTGGAATACTTATGTACATGGGATTTTTTTCATTTTTTTATTTTTAATAAATTTGCAAAGATTTCAAACAAACTTCTTTCACTTTGTCATTATGGCGTATTGTTTGTAGAATTTTGAGGAAAATAATGAATTTAATCCATTTTGGAAAAAGGCTGTAACATAACAACATGTGGAAAAAGTGAATCACTCTGCAAGGGCAGTTGTTCCAGAGCTTAGTAAATGAGCTAAAGCTCTGCTGATATCCATCATCCAATCTTCTAGATTGTAAACTCTAACGAGCAGGGCCCTCTGATCCCTTTTGTATTGATTTGTATTGTAGCTGTACTGTCTGCCCTCATGTTGTAAAGCGCTGCGCAAACTGTTGGCGCTATATAAATCCTGTATAATAATAATAATAATCCAATCATGTGCAAAATAAAAATACATTTTTTTTAAATTGTCTTTGCACATGATTGGGTACTTTTTGCATAGTGAAGCTTTACCTCACTAAGCTCTGGAGCAGCTGCACTTGAAGAGTGCTACTGCACTTTGCAGAGTGCACAGTCTGTTTTTCTTTAGTAAATCAACCCCACTGTGTTGTCAGCTCAAACAGGAAATTAGGAACTCACTGAACTTCTTGTAGAACAACAGGCTTGAGGTGATTGTAGCCGTATTAGTGCACTTGTGACAGAGACAATTAAATACTGTCCATGATACTTTTTTATTTGCACTAACATGCAATTTTTCAGGACAAGCTTTCGGGATTTGTCCCCTTCTTCAATGTCCCAGCAGTGCTGATTACCAAAAGTTTTAGCAGAATGTTAAAATAACACAATCTCTGAGGCCCGGTTCACACAGGGGCGACACGACTTCGGTCACACAGGTCGCTCCTATTAGAACGGTTCCATAGCACAGACCGGGACGCGACTCCTCAGGCGACCGAGTCACCTGAGGAGTCGCCCCTATGTGAACCGGGCCTGAGGGAAAGAAAAAAAAAAAGAAAAACAAACACACACAAACAAATGTACATGGCATTGGTAATAAAACTAGCATAGTTAGTGAGTGAGATCCAAGACAGAGGGAGAGCTATAGACTGTAAAACAAAACTGGGCAATAAATGTAAGTGAAAACTGTTAGTCTAGTTACACCTCTCTATTTTCTCTCTTTGATTTATGTTATATTATCCAGAATTTTAGCAGCTAATAACGCTGTTCAAAATGACACCTAAGATGCTTTTTTATGCACCAATTTCCAACATCGGTGCAGATAATTATCTTTAAAGAGGAAGTAAACCCTGATGGGTTTACTTCCTCTTTATTTCCCTGCAAAGGTAAAGCATAATGGGCTACTATGCATTGCATAGTAGCCCACGAGCGTCCATCTTCACCCCTCTTCTTCCGGGGGCCACGAACTCTGGCTCTGTGACTGTCCGGAGTCGCGGAACGGTGCATGACGTCACTCCTGCGCATGCGCGCGGGAGCCGCTACTAGCAGCATGACCCCATTCACAAAATGGCGCGCTCAGTGCGCCTGCGCCATTGTCTACGGCGCGCATGCGCCGTAGACATCGGTGCTGTCATTTTTGCAAATATCTCCTAAACCGTGTAGATATTTGAGATATTTGTTGCATCTTAATCTAGGCTTACCTGTAGGTATAAGTGGTCTGTAAGTGTTTACAACCACTTTAAAGTGGTTGTAAACTCTGTACAACCACTTTTACCTACAGGCTTACCTGTGGGTGCTGGAAATATCTCCTAAATCTACACGGTTTAGGAGATATTTACAATATACGCATGCGCCGACATCACCGGCGCATGCGCACTTTAAAAAGGGCACTAAAGGGATCATGCCGTGACTGGCAGCTCCCGTGCGCATGCTCGTGACATCACGCGACTCCGGCCAGTCACAGAGCCGGAGTCCGCGGCCCCCGGAAGGAAGAGGGGTAAAGATGGACACTTCCAGCCAGCAGGGACAGCGGTGACATCGCAGGCTTCGTTTTCAGGTAAGTGACACATAATGGGCTACTATGCGATGCATAGTAGCCCATTATGCTTTACCTTTGCAGGGAAATAAAGAGGAAGTAAAACCCATCAGGGTTTACTTCCTCTTTAAAGGGGTTGTAAACCCTCATGGTTTTTCACCTTAATGCATCCTGTGCATTAAGGTGAAAAAACTTCTCACACTGATAGCCTCCCCGTTTTACTCACCTGAGCCTTTCGATCCCTCGGCTAGGACGCGCTTTTCCTCTCCTGGGGTTCTTGGCTCTTGATTGGATCGATTGGCTCCCGCTGCTGTCAATCAAATCCAACTACGCAGGCACCAGGGGGTCAGGGCCGAGTCCGGCATTCTGTGTCAATAGACCCAAGTGCTGGACCCGGGAGCGTGCCCGCAAGGGACTTGGGATCGCTTCTCCCAGGGGGTTTACCAATGTGTGGAGGCGCCACAAGAGCCGCCGGGGGACCCCAGAAGATGGTGATCAGGGCCACACTGTGCAAAACGAACTGCACAGTGGAGGTAAGTATGACATGTTTGTTATTAAAAAAAAAAAAAAGTGGCTATTTATGCAAATGTTATTAGCACAGTATACAAAGTCAGGCTAGAAGCAAAAAGATTAGTACATGTTTTGTGTAAAACAGGTGAATCTGGCACAGAGAGTGGCAAAAGTTGTACATCTACAGGCTCCAGCGAATTAAACCTGGCAGAGTCTGCCCCATGTGAAAAGGGCCTTACACCATATGAAATAGTGGTGCAACGGATCGGTGGTGATCCGTGATCAGAACGGGTCACCCTGTTCGGATCGGATCACCACGCGATCCGCGGAGCGCTCCGGAGCCTCGGCCGTAGGAAAGGCCGCGGCTTCGGCCTAGCTCCGGAGTGGCGGCCATCTTGGTACACCCGGCGGCGGCCGCTGTAGTGACGTTTCGCCGCTATCTTGCTCCACCCCACACTCCTGCACAGTAATGATAGAGAAGGGGCCAAGCGGACATCTTGTTACACCCAACGAAGTTTTAGATTTCAGTTCATTTCAACACAAAACGGAGCTTATCAGCTTTAATACATTATTTGGAAATACATTGGACTGTTTACATGTTAAATTTAAAAGCAGCAGCAAACCTTACATGCTTGCTAATGTGACGGAACACCTCTGATTTTCACATTTAACATTTAGTTAAATGTGAAAATCAGAGGTGTTCTGTCACATTAGCAAGCATGTAAGGTTTGCTGCTGCTTTTAAAATTTAACATGTAAAGAGTCTGTCGGATTTACAAATACTGTATTTAAGCAAATAAGCTCCGTTTTGTGTTGAAAATAACTGAAATCTAAAACTCTGGTGGGTGTAACAAGATTGTCTTTTTTTTTTTGCTGATCCAAAAAATGATCCGATCCGTGACTCTGATCCGAGGATCGATCCGATCCGTGAGTTTTTTGATCCGTTGCACCCCTAATATGAAAGGTGACAGAAAGTCACCAAAATTTTTGCAAATGAATGAAACTAAGGAAAGGTAAGAGCCATGTCTTTTCCCCTATGGACATCCTATGCTGTTTTGAGTTTAATAACATATACATCTGAATCATATTGATGGAAATCCTATTCCAAGATCATATATTAATATGGAGTTAGCCGCCACCCCTTTGTGGCTTTAATGTGCCTCTGCTGTTTTTTGAAGGCTTTTTGGGGTGTGTCTGTTCTGTGGGAATTTGTGCCTATATATCCAAAGGCAATTTTGAGGTCAGGTACTGATGTTAAAAAAGAAGACCTGGCTTCATCTAGAGTGGAGGCATTCTAATCTAGGAGGTGTGTTACTGGCCAGATCACCAGGTGAAAACAGAGGGAAAAAGCCTAAAAAAGAAAACGAATGCAGCCACTATATCTAAGGATCGGTAAACATGTTGTAAAGCGCTGCGCAAACTGTTGGTGCTATATAAATCCTGAATAATAATAATAATAATAAACTGCAATGTATAAAAATTTTGGTTTGCAGTTTTATAGCGCTTCAGGTGTGTATGTAGCAAAGAATCTCTCTGACGAGACACAGGCAGCAAACAAAAATCTTTCCAGGCTTTTTTACTAATTCTAACAAAAAATAAATGTTTTAGCTATAGATATAACTTTAAAGGGCCTTAAAATTACATTGTCTTCTTTTCTTCCGGTCAGTCACTTTGCTTCCTCACATGTGAAGGCTGATATCTTCCTCTTAGGGCTATGTATACACGTTCTGCTTTCATTGATTTTCTCAAAAGCGTAGACATTAACTCTGAATTCCTTTGGGAAAAGAAAAAAAAACACTTAAAATGTTTCCCCAAAAAGGGTGTCCAGTTTTGGCTTGCAGTATCTGAAGTTCTTGCGGAGTATAAAGGTGTATCTAGATTTTCTAATGCAGCATGTTTTTAGGTGCATTCAAGATCTTCAAATTTACTTTTGACCATACTATAAACTGCTCCAAGCTGCTTTCCCTTTCCATTGACTTGTACGTTGAGCAGTTGTGATCTAAACAAAAGCCAAAGTACACAAACCCCTAAAGCCCCATACACACTAGTAGTTTTCTTTTTTTTTCAACCCAGCAGGGCTGAACGAAAGAAAAACTGACGTCTCAGGAGGAGCCACTGTACTAACTACCCGACGTTAGCACAGCGATCTCCCCTGCTGTTCTATTGTGTTCTGACAGGGGGATGGCCCTCCCCACTAGAACACTTTGGTCAGTGCTCTTGTTGGCTGAGAGCACTGACCAGGAGCCGGTTGGCAGACCTTTTCCGGTCATGCCCATTTGACAGAAGCCAGTTCACATGGGCTTAATGTCGTCCGGTTTCTATTGAACCGGCAGATGCTGCCCGACATTTGGCCCATGTGTACTAGGCCTTAACCTGGCCATACAATGATTGAAATTCCGCCAATTCAGCAGGGACCATCTGAATTCGATCAGCTTGTGGCGTTCCTGCTCAACAAAAGTCAATCAAATGTTCAGGATTAAACAACAAATGTAGCGCTTGATGGGACCAGTAATGAAAGAACTTTGACGAGTATGGTGCTCAATATAGTTCATTTATTGGATGCACACTTGCATTAAAAAACAACTGTCAGATGAAAATGATATGGGTAAAATCAAAACTCATTCTCGTCGTTGAAGGTCTCCGAAATTTGATATATGCAATACCGCCACACCTACTGATGACAAGAGGTTAGAGCGGAGCTCCGCCGAAAAAAATGTATTAAAAGCCAGCAGCTACAAATACTGCAGCTACTGACTTTTAATATTAGGACACTTACCTGTCCTGGAGTCCAGCGACGTTGGCAGCAGAAGACGAGCAATCACTCATCACTCTGCTGCCCCCACCGCCATCCTCGGTGAGGGAACCAGGAAGTGAAGCCTTGCGGATTCACTGCCCGGTTCCCTACGGCGCATGCGCGAGTCACACTGCACCGTTCTCACTGGTCTCCTTGTGTTCTGGGAGCCGAGTGTTCCCCAGAACACAACGGATATTCTGTGGGAAGTGACGTACTATCCGCAGAATACCCGCAGAGAGGACTCCCGGAAGTGGGTGCAAATACCTGTCTTAGACAAGTATCTGCACCCCCCTGAAAGGTGCCAAATGTGACACCGGAGGGGGGGAGGGTTCCGATGAGCGGAAGTTCCACTTTAGGGTGGAGCACCGCTTTAACATCAATAAGTGTACTCCATTGTCCCGATCATGACAGGATAGCTGGAGGGCTCAATGTGCAAATAAAACCAGAGTGGAGAGACTTGTATGTTATATATCATTTTCATCTGACAGTTGTTTTTTAATTCAAGTGTGCATACAATAAATGAACTATATTGAGCACAATACTCGACAAAGTTCTTTTGTTACTGGTCCCATCGAGCGCTGCATTTGTTGTTCAATTTTGTTTACTTTTCTCCAGAAGTTGGCAGCTGCCCTGGGGTCCGGTCATTCTCTTATACCCTTTATGACAAGACTACATATGTCCCTCAATGACTCCCAGTTTTAGCGCTTAATTACTTTATTGTTTTTTGTAATCAAATGTTCAGGAGCTGCTGTCAGAATACAATGTCCCAGTAGGGGGAATTCCTCCATCCACCTCATTTGTATGGATGGAAGAATCAGTTTTTCTTTCTGGCCTGCTGGCTGAAAAAAAATAAAGTGATTGGCGGGCCTAATGAAGTATTTCAGACTTTATTATTGTATGAGATATAGCCTACTCATACACCATCTGTCTGACAGATGGTGTTTGAGTAAGCTATATATGCACA
Source organism: Rana muscosa (assembly GCA_029206835.1). Classification (NCBI taxonomy): domain Eukaryota; kingdom Metazoa; phylum Chordata; class Amphibia; order Anura; family Ranidae; genus Rana; species Rana muscosa. The sequence goes on from CM055118.1 coordinate 113,538,466, forward strand.
CATTATAGACCCAAAAACTATGATATAATGTGATGATGATATTCCTTTACTTTTTCTATTTACTTATTCTTTTGCACATTTGATCCAAAGTGATCCTTTCTAAGCTATAAGGATATAAATAGTGATCATACCACCCAGCTTTCTGAAATGGGAATGAGGGTCAGCTCTTATTCTTAAACAAAAGACATTCTCTTCACACTTTTGGTCATGCTTCTGATATATTTAGAATAAACAAGTAATTAATTATTCATTATTTTCTAACTGTGAATACCAGCTATAAAAGGATGCTGCAGAATTTATCGCTCAAGCACACCCATACTTCTTAAAAAAAAGCACATTGTGCAGTCTACAGCTCTAACAGTCATCATGTTTCTGAAGTAAATTGGAAAAACATTAGACCAGCCATTCTCAGCCAAGGTTCTGTGGAATTCTAGGGTTCCTTCAGAGGTTGCTAGGGGTTCCTTGAGCTGTGGTCAATTGACCTCCCATTTTACGGTGCCAAATAGTTCTGGGTCCAGCTCCACTTGGCAAAGACATGATGGCAGTAATCATTTTAGCTGTCTGTAAGGTGACCACCACTGTACAGAGAGCATTCTTCGCAGTGGCCACCAATATGAGGGTTATTTTTCCAATTGACCACCAATGAATAAACTTTAGCAGGGGATCCCCGACTCCTGAAAATAGATTCAAGGGTTCCTCTGGGGTTAAAAGGTTGGGAAAGGCTGCATTAAACTGTTAAGCCTCGTACACACGATCCAATTTTTGGCCAACCGAGCATCAGACTTTTGTCCAAAGGGCGTGTGCCTGGATTTTGTCTTGCAAACTAACGGCACACAATTGTCGGCCAACAAACATGAACGTAGTGACGTACTACGTGGAATTTCAGCTCTTGAGCGTCACCCTTTGGGCACCTTCTGCTAATGTCATGTTTGGTGAGCTTTGATTCCAAGCATGCATGTTTGTTCTTTGGACTTTTGTGTGATGGCCTTTTGTACAGACGATATGAAAATCTGACCGTTGTCCGCTGAAAACTTACTAGCCTGCCATCCAACATATTTTGGCCGAAAGTTGGACAACAATTGTCTTAAGGAGCTTACTAACCGTCAGGTTTTAGGCCAACAGTCTGTCATCAGACAATCCCCTGCCAACAATCAGATCGTGTTTACAAGGCTTAATGGGCAATTATAATATTTTACTACTTCTCTCTTGTAGTACCATTTGAATCTAACACAATAATTTTCCTTGTTGAACTCTGTTAAAAACATATTGCTAGTTGAAGAATAACTCAAAAATACTTTTGTTAAGAAAATTATGCACTATATAAATTTTTTCACAGACCTCTTTGAAATTTAATGGTATTATAAGTGACCTTTCAGTTCTATCTACAGCCAGCTCTAATTTCTTCAACCTGTCATGAAATGCAAATGTCACTTCCTCGTAACTAGGGGTGGTCTGTTACTTAATGTGTACAGAATGTCCCCAGAAATGTAATTAGCCACTCTGACTTGGCTCACCTTTTCCCATTAATTTTGCCTCTCATTACAATATATAATACTAATACTAATCATATGACTGCACTGCAGACTCTCCCACATAACTCCCAGTATTGCATGGACTCAAAGTAAGGGCCCTTTCACACGGGGCTGTCCATGTGCGGGCTCCATTTTAGCTCAGCTGGGATCTCTCCGTCGATCCCCGCTGAGCAGACAGATGACAGGTCTGTCTCTGCACACTGTGCAGGGACTGACCTGTCAGAGCGCCGCTCTCCCCTATGGGGGATCGGATGACGACGGACCATAGAGTCCGTTGTCATCCGATCCTCCAGACGGATGGCAAAGAGGGTTTTCCTCCGTCACACTTTGGTGGATCGGAGAGGGTCGGATGTCAGCGGGCATGTCACCGCTGACATCCATGGCTCCATAGAGGAGCACGGAGGGCCCGTTCAGGTCCGCCTAAAAAACCTGAACGGTCCGCCCGTGTGAAAGGGCCCTAAAGCCCTGTACACATGATCGATTTCTGATGGAATCAAATCCGATGGATTTTTCCATCGGGATTCCGATGAAGCTGACTTCCATCAGTCTTGCCTACACACCATCAGACAAAATTCCGACCATCCCAAACGCCGTGACGTACAACACGTACGACGGCACTATAAAGGGGAAGTTCAAATCCATTGGCGCCACCGATTGGGCTGCTTTTGCTGATTTTGTGTTACTGCGTGTTAGTAAAAGTTTGGTGAGAGCTGATTCGCGCTTTTCAGTCTCCGTGCTTTTCAGTCCGTTACAGCATGGCGAATGTGCTATCTCCATTACGAACGCTAGTTTTACCAGAACAAGCGGTCCCGTTTCCTAATTCAGTCTGAGCATGCGTGGGTTTTTTCTCCGATGGAGTTCCACACAGACGATCGGAATTTGGGTTCACAGTAGAGCTGCCCATACAGTGATAGATTTCTTTTGTTCACCCTACAGGCTGAACAAAAGAAATTGAATTTCCTCCAATTCCTCCGAAACTCCTCCACTACACTCCACTGACAGTGTGGATAGATGAATCCCCCCTGCCCGGCTGTGTCTGCTGTGAAAACACCAAAGCAGTGCATCTGATTGGATGTTGTTGTAAGCTGATTGGCTACCATGCACAGCTGCACCCGATTTTGCATTCTTCAGTTTTAGTAAATTAACCCCAATATCTGTTTTTATTCCATTTACAATGAAGTTGATTTTAGATTTGTGTAGGAAACAAGAAGAATGCATATAAGATTAAAAAAACATTGATAAAAAAGGCAGATATACAAGCATTGTGGGAAATTGATAAAAAATATGGAACTGATTTAAACTGTTACAAAGGCTTTAGAACTTTTTAAGTTTGCAATTACTAGTTCCTAACTTGTCCACTATAGTAAGTATATTTTTAAAAAGCTGTATGTTTTATTATCAAAGAGAATTCTCTGAGCTCCAGTCAAGCGTCTTGGCTACAGTAATACCATCAGTCTGCTGCAGAGGAAGGATTTCCTAAGTCTCCTCTCCCCCAGCGATCAGACTGCAACATTGAAATTTTGTAGCAAGTCACAAGGTGAGAGGTTGCAGTAGAGGGCTGGCCTGTGTCCATTGTCTTCTCCGGGGGGGCGGGGGCAGGCGGGAGAAGCCGTTTCTGCCGGGGGAAGGCGTGATTATTGCTAGTGGTTATAGCAGCCTCTAGCGATAATTGCAGGTCAAATCTGGTATGCTGGTTGTACCCAAGTTGATCGATCTTTCCTGCTGAACCAGCCGAGATTTGAATCATGTATGGCCTGCCTAAGTGCACTCATGTGACTTAGAAGAGAAATATGGACAAACAAGCTTTGGCCATACTTCTTTAAAAGAGAAATATGGGAATGATTTTTTTTTTCAGAATCATACTTACCTACCTGGATGCAGCATCGGTCCGATGCAGCATCTGTCCCTCGCCGGCTAAAAAAACTGAGAACCAAGCGATCAAACACTGCCAATCGCTCGATTCTCAGAGCTCCCTGACTAGAGAGCTGGTGACTGTCATTTACTGGCTCTCTGCTCCGCCCCCTCCTCACTCACTGGAGTACTGGAATGTGGAGGGAGTGGCCGGCTCAGGCTCTCAGTGGCTCTCTGAGAGGCTGAGCTGGGTGCTAATCCAGGTATGTGAGCGGATTCCAACCATATGGTCGCAATCTTCCCCGAGCCTGGACTGGCTTTGTGACATCAGCCCACTGTCTGCTGAAAACGAACGAACACTCCTGAGATCCACAGGAGAAGTATAGCCAAATAAGCTTTGGCTATACTTTACCTTTAAGACTGTCAAGGGGAATTTTGTGACCTTTGTAATAGGTAATAAACACCTGTGTTAAGGTCACCAGTTATAATTAGACCATGCAATCTTTGTACAGTTAACATGGTGGGAGCTTTACGCTTTCACATTACTTAGCATACATGCAGTTGAAACCTTGCTCTGGAGCACATCCCCTTTCCCTATTAAGAACCCCACGGCATTCTTTTTTTTTTTTTTAATTTGTACCTTTTTTGGAGCTGTCTTTGTTCTGGTCAGGACATGCTTGGGTTCACAGTAAGAGCCCATTCACACAGGGGCAACTTTGGATCCGACTTCAAATCGCCCCAGGTCGCCCCTAGTCGCCTCAAGTCGCACTGGCTGAGGAAATCAATGTAAGTTAATGGAGCCGTCTTAATGCACACTACTGCAGTCGCTCCGACTTCAAAAAAGGTCCCTGTACTACTTCAATCCGACTTCTAGGAGACCTGTAACCATTGATTTCAATGGGAGTTGCCTCTGAAGTCGGATCACTGTCTTAACATAAGCAACTTTTCAGGAAGATAACATACATTTCTCAGGCAAACCCCTCCCTCCCCCCTCCCTCCCACAGAGCTAATTCTTGTTTTATTGGCCACTGGAATGTCTCCTGTCCTGCAGGCAACTTGAAGTTGCCATGTAAGTTGCCTGAAGTCGCGCTGTGATTCATACTCAAGTCGTGTCTGAGTTGCCTCATAAAATCGGGCTGGAAGTCGTGTTGCCCCTGTGTGAATGGAGTCTAAAGCTGCCCATACAGTGATAGATTTCTTTTGTTCACCCTACAGGCTTAACAAAAGAAATCGAAATTCCTCCACTACACTCCAATGACAGTGTGGATAGATGAATTCCCCCTGCCCGACTGTGTCTGCTGTGAAAACACCAAAGCAGTGCATCTGATTGGATGCAGGCTCTGTTCAGCCAACAATTTTCCAACTGGTTTCTTTGAAAAAAGTTGATTGAACACTCAACTTTTGTCAAACTGAGCGGAACCAGCAGGACAATACCCGCTGGAATTTCTGTTGAGCCAACAGGAAATGAACGAAATTTAAGCAGTGTATGGCCAGATTTAGGGACGTGGGCATCAGGGACCAGCCGAATTTTGATCCATATCTGGCCACTCTAATGATAAACTTCTGTTCAAAGTTTACTACCACTACCATTACTACCACTTTTTCCTACAGGTAAGCCTATAATAAGGCTTACCTGTAGGTACCGTGAATATCTCCTAAACTTGCACCGTTTAGAAGATATTCACTATATCCGCAGGTGCCGACGTCATCTGCACATGCGCACTGAAGAAACGACTCGCTTGTGCCGTTTCTTCAGTAGCTGTGTCATGACCGGCGGCACCTGCGCGCATCCGCAGGAGAGACGCCATCGCGGCTCCGGCCATTCACAGCGCTGTTGCCGCGAACCGGGAAGTAACTCCGGTGGAAGATGTCCGTGCTGTACTCGGAGGGCCGACGCCGATCCAGGGCATCGTTTTAAGGTAAGAATTTTATAATGAGCTAGTATGCGATGCATTAGTCATTATGCCTTTGTCTTGCGGGGTTTGTTTTTTGTTTTTTTCCTGAGGTGTAAAACAAAACAAGTGTGATGGAAATTTTTTATCGAGTCCCCGCTGTCAGAATACAATAACATAGCGAGCAGGATTCCTCTATCCACCTCGATTTTGTGGATGGAGGAATCCATTCATTTTTATTTTTTTTTCGCAGATAGCGATCCATCTATAGACAGCCTTAAAGGGGTTGTAAAGGTTCGTTTTTTATTTTCTAAGTAGGTTCCTTTAAGCTAGTGCATTGTTGGTTCACTTACCTTTTCCTTCGATTTCCCTTCTAAATTTTTTTTTTCTTTGTCTGAATTTCTCACTTCCTGTTCCTCCTCAGTAAGCTGTTCAGTAAGCTGTTCTGGCTGACTAAACACCACTCGGAAGATGGTGTGAAGTTTACTGAGGAGAAACAGGAAGTGAGAAATTCAGACAAAGAAAAAAAACATTTAGAAGGGAAATAGAAGGAAAAGGTAAGTGAACCAACAATGCACTAGCTTAAAGGAACCTATTTAGAAAATAAAAACGGACCTTTACAACCCCTTTAACCCAAGGTGGGTTGGTAACATGCATACAGGGGGAGTTTCCTTGACATCCTAAACTCATTGGAAGTAGGATAAATTATGCTTGGCGTCATTCAATTTAGAAGAGGAGCAGCCAAGACAGGAGGAGTATAGAGGGAATGAGTACTGCCTTGGGGAAAAAAAGTGTAAAATAGAACTTTCATATGAAAAAATATATCTGATGCTAAGCCCACTGTATTATGTACTGAAATAATGTGCATTTTCTTTACCCTTTTTATCTGGCAGAATTGAAACATTCATGTGCTGTTATCCTAGCATGAATGTCATGAGGCAGTTTTGTACATTTGTCTCAAAGCACGAGACAATTTAAAATATTTCTTAGTTACTGACAGAGACACTTTTGATGCACGAGTCTCACTTATACTCAGTAACAACTTCATCTATTTAATACCTTCTCCAGAGGCTGATTGGTATAGGCAATGTTTTCACAAGTGAGAAATAAGCTGAAATCCCCAGCGAGGGAGAGATATCTATCTCCTGCCATTGCGTAACACCATCCATTAGTACTGTACTGCTCACTTGTAAATGATGATCGCCTGAAGGTGTAAACAGCAGGTTCGCTAGATCTGTCCTTCGGGAAAGAGAGTCACTGTGGGTTTTCAGCATAACAAGTGAATGTGCAGTCTCTCGCGCCTACATTTCGAGGTTTTTAAAATTCAATTAAATGAAATCGACCAAGAAACAAAACCATGTAACAGTTTCTTTGGCTTCTTTTTATTAAACCACATTTTACTGACATCATATTTTAAAAAGTCTGTATTACACAGATCAAAAATAATTGATCTTCCAAAATTTAACAAAATTACCTAATGATTTGACAGATGGCCTGACATTTTGTGTTTATGGAGAAAGAATAAAGCTGTACTCCAGGCAAACGGCTAAATACACAAATGAAATATATATAAGGGAGCTGTGTTTACCTGCCAGAAGATTTGTATTTTTTTGTCCATACGGTTTTGACAATTTCACAGCTCTGCCACACAGCACAGCCCTGTCTGGTAGAGGAGGAGACCTGATTTTTCTCTACTGCATTTCAGTAACACTCATGCCGCGTACACACAACCGTTTTTAATGACGAGAAAAATGACATTTTTTAAAATGGTCATTAAACATGATCGTGTGTGGGCTTCCGAGCATTTTTCACGACGTGAAAAATGGGCAAGAAAAAATTGGAACATGCTCTAATTTTTCTCGTAGTTTTTCGCATCGTCGTTTTTCTCGTCATGAAAAACGGCCGTGTGTAGGCTTTAACGACGTGAAAAAAAATGCGCATGCTCAGAATCAAGTATGAGACGGGAGTACTCGTTCTGCTAAAACTAGCGTTCGTAATGGAGATAGCACATTCGTCACGATGTAACGGACTGAAAAGCACAAGGCTGAAAAGCACGAATCGTCTCTCAACAAACTTTACTAACATGAAGGGTGGCGCCATCCGAATGAAACTTCCCCTTTATAGTGCCTTTGTACGTGTTGTACATCACCGCGCTTTACTCAAGCATTTTTTTCCACGATAGTGTGTAGGCAAGGCAGGCTTGAGAAAAATCACGGCGAGAAAAATGCAGTTTTTTTCAATGACATTAAAAACGGTCGTGTGTACGCGGCATCACAGGTCTTGTCTCTCCTCCAGCCTGTGACTGGACAGTGAATGGGTAAGAAGCAGATTGATTAGCTAAATTCTTTGTTAAGCTGCTCTCTCCTTCTATGAACATGCTCCTTTTTGAACAGATGAGTACTGCAGACGACCAATTGGTTTCTTGTTTCTTGTTCTTCTTTTTACTCTCCCACTCTGAGATTTGCTATAAAGGGAGTGCAAGAGGCTGATTCCAAATTAAATTTAGGTACCTGCATTAAAACATGAATATTTCAAAAGATGTGTTAACAGACTTCATAAACTACTTCCTGACCACGCTATAGCCAAAAAGACGGCTACAGCAAGGTCATCCAGTCCATGGACACCCCCCAAAATATTCTGCCTCCCTTGCGCCCCCTGGTGTGTGCATCCAGCACGCTCTGTGACCACTGTGTCTGCTGTGATTGGCCCTTTACCATGTGATCAGCTGTGTCTAATCACAGCTGATCACATGTAAACAGACTTTAGGTTATCTGCTGTCCTTTACTTACACACTGTGTCTGTGTGAAGAAAGGATTGCTGTTAACTGGCAAGCCTGTCAGCACATTGTATACACTGATAATCAGTGCCCTGATTATCAGTGTAGCCCCATCAGTGCCAATCAGTGCCCATCAGTGCAGCCTATCAGTGCCCATTAGTGCCACCTATCAGTACAGCCTCATCTGTGCCCACTCATCAATGCCCATCAGTGCCGCTTCATCAGTGCTGTCTCACAGTGTCCATCAGTGCAGCCTATCAGTGTCAATCAGTGCAGCATATCAGTGCCCATCAGTGCTGCATATCAGTGCCACCTATCAGTGCGGCCTTATCTGTGCCCACTCATCAATGCCCATCATTGCCGCCTCATCAGTGCTGTCTCATCAGTGCCCATCAGTGCTGCCTATCAGTGCCCATCAGTGCAGCCTCATCAGTGCAGATCAGTAAATTACTTATTTGCTAAATTTTTAACATACACTAAGAGAAAAAAAATCTAAATGTTTGTATTTTTGTTTGTTTAGCGAAAAATAAAAAACCCAGTGGTGATTAAATTCCACCAAAACAAAGCTCTATCTGTCTCAAAAAAATGATAACTATTTCATATGGGAACAGTGTTGCATAATCGCGCAATTGTCATTCAAAGTGCAACAGCACTGAAAGTTGAAAATTGTCCTGGGCAGGAAGGAAGTGAAAGTGCCCAGTATTGAAGTGGTTAATGAGCGTCTTTTTAGATGTGCCCAAAATTCAACTTTAAGTTTGTTTAGGTTATTATTTTTATACGTGTAACTGTATCATTTTACTAACTGACGACTTGTATACTCTGCCATCAAGGGGGTCCTAGTGTGTGTTCCTGACACCAGCCAAGGAACCCCAAATTCTCCTTGCATGTGATTGGATATTCTTTGCAAAGTGAAGCTTTACCTTGTTTACTAAGCTTTGGAGCAACTTTGCTTGCGAGTGCAAAATAGCCTATTAAAAGATGAAATACCTAAAGCAGTTTTAACTGCACAATTTACCTTCAATGCAGAGATTTCCCCTACAGTATTTTTATTCTGCTGCTAGATGTGATCGCAAGCGTTATTCAACCTGCTTCCTCTGAGCTCATGTCATCCTGGACCTACCCAGCCTGTGACTGGACAGTGATTAGTCCTCTCTGTCATTCTGCTCTCACCTCCAATCAGCACACAAATTCATTGCCTCCTTGTTTTTCTTCTTCCTCCCACACACTAGCTCTGCTGTACAGGGACTGCAAGAGTCTGATACTAGGTCACATCCAAACAGATGTTAGTGGTAATGCTGACTGTCACTTTAAAGCTGAACTCCAGTTATTGTTTGCTTTGCATAGTTACATTGGTCTAGCTTGGACCAATGTAACTATGCATATCCTATACCTGTGGGATAGCTGTGAAAGTGGAGAATCACTGTAATAGTCATTTCTACCAGAGTGATTTCCACAGTCTTACGTGTGCTGTGCCAAGTGGCTGTCCTACTGCATAGGAACCACAGGGGGTTGCTTGCTCAGCACAGCTACCATTGAGAGAAAAATGTACAATGAATGCACTTACAATGAATGGACGAGGTTGAGTTCATGACACCCCTGCCCTGCCTATTAACCTTGCTCAATAAGAGAATGCTTTGCAATTATATAGTTAGTCAGGTTGAAAACAAGACACAAGCCCATCCAATTTAACCAATAGAAAAATAAAACAAAAAAATAGAAAACCTCCATATGCAGAGCTCTATACCCACAGCTGATCCAGAGATAGGCAAAAAATCCTATAAAGCATTGTCTAATTTGCTTCAGTCGGGGGAAAAAAAATCCTTCCTAGTCCTATTTTCAGTAAGAAAATCGCAAGGCATTCTCTGAATGGTGGCCATGCTGAGCAAGAGATTCACTGTGGTTGTTGTGCATTAGAGCAGTCACTTAGCCCAGGACCCAGAAGACTGCAACGATCACTGTAGTAGTAGTAGTGACTACTAAAATGATTCTCCGCTTCCACAGGGATCCCACAGGTATGGAATATATTAAAGTGGTTGTAAACCTCTGAAATAAAAAATGACAAAAGCAAATTCCTTTAGAGTGTATATATGCCTCAATCCAAAGCACATAGTGTGGTTCCTCTCTGATCACTACACCCTTTGCTATCTGCATGAGTCACTTCTAATGCCGCGTACACACGATCGGACATTCCGACAACAAAACCGTGGATTTTTTTCCGACGGACGTTGGCTCAAACTTGTCTTGCATACACACGGTCACACAAATGTTGTCGGAAATTGCGAATGTCAAGAACGCGGTGACGTACAAGACGTACGACGAGCTGAGAAAAATGAAGTTCAATAGCCAGTGCGGCTCTTCTGCTTGATTCTGAGCATGCTTGGAATTTTGTGCGTCGGAATTGTGTACAACAAGTTGTCGGAAAATTTGAGAACCAGCTCTCAAATTTTTGTTGTCGGAAATTCTGACAGCAAATGTCCGATGGAGCCTGCACACGGTCGAAATTTCCGACAACAAGCTCCCATCGAACATTTGTTGTCGGAAATTCAGAGCGTATGTACGCGGCATAATAGTCTCACTCTTAACTTGACACCACAGAGGTGATTGACAGCCTCAGCTGTGCATATTTTCCTACGAGACTGTGTAGTGTGAGGTGTCCATTCCCTTCTCTCAGGTCTCAGGTTACACTCAGCTCTCATCTTTATTTAACTGAGAAAAAGCCTTTGATCTGTCTATTTAGAAGGCTGTAGAGAAGAAAGGCTGTAGGTGAACAGGTACAGCTTATGTAGTAGTTTTTTTTAAATTTCTGTGTATCACCTGAGGCCAGTCGCTTCAGTGAGTATATGGAGTATATGTACGGGTGTACAACTACTTTAAGTTACATCATTTAACTATGCAATACGGACTATACCTGGAGTTCAGATTTTGTAGCCAGCCTCTGCTGGCCTCCTCTCTGCTGCTGGGCCCCAAAACAATAACATGGTCTGTTGTGGCTATAGTTACACCCATGGACAGAGAGAGTCAGCTTCATACCAGTCCATAAACTAACTGATCTGGCCTGTAATTTGTCCATATTGGGGTTTTCTGCTCTTAGCAAGAGGAAATGTGAGCAGAATGTTTCATTCAAGGCACAGTCCAGAGCTTTCTGATAAAGAGGTGGCTGTTTGTTCCTTTGATTTGCATATAGTTTGCTCGTTGATTGTATAAAAACAAATACCATTGGGATAAATTAGGGGGGCCTTCATTAACCTTCAGCTTGCCGGCATTGCCGCCAGCGGCTAGCCAGAGGAGACTAAAGACAGAAACCGTATGCTATGCATCAGTGTGCGCATAAACAGTCTTTACAGCTTCCTTGCTGGCAGGTTAATGATAAAGATTTATACAGACAGAGCAGGTCACCAGGATCACCATCTGCGGCTGCGGCGCCTGCGTCTCTGACTGATATACCGAGCTCGGCAGCGCAGACATCTGCTCTCTGCTGGGAGTCACACAAACTTAGCATGACTGCAAGGCTAAGCAATGGGAACTCTTGTTCTGGGGAATTAAGATGTTAAAGTACAACTTGACACTTCTTAGATATTTAGATGTCATTCAAAATCTATCCATCTGTCTGTTTCTATCTATCTATCTATCTATCTATCTATCTATCTATCTATCTATCTATCTATCTATCTATCTATCTATCTCTGTCTGTCTGTCTGCATGGTTTACGTATTAAATGGGGAATGTGCTAATTTGCCCCCCTTTAACCTTGCATTAGCTGCTTATTCTCTTGTCACCACTTTTTCCATCTATAATCATCTGCTGCCACTCACATCCAATGGAATTCACTATTCATCCAATGGAATACTTTTATCTACTCTGCTGTGACAGATCCTGTCAACTCTGATGGATATTTAGCAGAAGAAATTAAATTGGACGGCCACACTCCAATATAATACCTTAATATATGAAAACTGATCCATACACCAACAGAGGCACAGGTACTGATGAAAAGCTGACGCGTTTCGCACCGTTAGTGGTGCTTAGTCATAGATAACTAAGCACCACTAACGGTGCGAAATGCATCAACTATCATTTGTACTTTGGAATCCAAAAGGTGCTGATGAAACTTATTTTTTTCTTTATTGTCACACCAGACAAACTTGCAAGAAGTATTTGGTTTCTTTCTACCTTATTCTACTGACGGTGGTGAGCCGGGATTAGCACCTTGAATCAGGTGTGTCCTCCTTTTATTGCCTGAGGCGGTGTGTGTGCTCTTGTCTGTATCATCTGTACCTGTGCCTCTGTTGGTGTATAGATCAGTTTTAATCTATAAAGGTATTATATTGGAGTGCGGCCATCCAAATGTAATTTCTTCTGCTAAGTGCCGTTGCTGAGCCAGCACTCTTCATCTCCTAAACACAAGGATGGTGTGAATACGGGGTCATCACCTAGAGCGGTAATCTCTCTGGATTCTGATGGATATTTGTCCATTGGAAATAACAAGGATTAGCTTAAAAGAGAAGTATGTTTTTTTTTTTTTATTCATACTTGCCTAGGTGGATGCAGCATCAAACCAATGCTGCAGCTGTCCCCTGCCTTCTCTGCACTGAGAACTGAGCGATCGAACAATGCCAATGGCTTGGTTCTCTCCCCTCCTGGAGAGATGCTCCCTGTCAGTCAGCATCTCTCCTGCTCTGCTCCTCCACGCTCATTGGAGCGCTGAGCTGTGGAGGGGCGGGGAGCAGCCGTCTCAGCCTCTCAGTGACTCGCTGAGAGGCTGAGATGGCTATCAGTCAAGGCAGCTGGTGGATCCAGACTTCGGAAGTTGGGATGACGCGGTGCCTGGACTGATCTGTGTGACGTCAGCAGAGAGCGGACTTTAGATCGCTCTCTGCTGAAAACGGGTCACAGAAGTGCAAAACGAATTGCACTCCTGTGACCCATAGAAGAAGCCCAGCCTAAAAATCTCAGGCTGGACTTCTCCTTTAAAGTTTTAGTTCATCTTTGTAGAACAAAACGAAAAGGTGAACTATACACCCTCCTCACCCCGCCAAGTCCCTGCTGCACTTACCTCAGTGGGTAATGAGCTGCCAGGGTCCATGCTGCCAGTGTAGTGGTTAGGGGATTTGAAATCCCCTCTTCTCTGTAAAGCCCTTCCAGGAAGGATCTGATTGGCCAGTGCTAGAACAGAGTAACACTCTGATCAGTCCCAGAAGCACCTCAGAAAAAAAAAGAGGAGAAGAGTGTGAATTTCAAATTTGCAGACCATTGCGCCATCTGCATGGGCATTGACAGCTCATCACCCATGGAGGTAAGTACAGTGTTGACCAGGGGGTTATTTTTTCTGAAAACTTGAACAAATACTTTAAAATCTATCTATTTTTCAAGCTTCTTTTCCTTTATTTTCACCTGGTAATCCTGCAAATAACACACTTCCTGTCCCTGGGTGGATGTTCACTCCTACTCTAACTGCAGGTGGAGCTAGGGTGACCACATTTCCAAACTACCATTCAGGGACACCCTCCCTTCCCAAAAATCAGCTTGTGCTGTAACGAATCACAGCATAGTGATTGGACACGAGGCGGGATTTATGATTTCTCCAATCACAAGCAGGGGGCGGGGATTGTGCTCCTCCAGGCTTTCCCGGCCAGGACAAGTACTGTCAGTGAGTAAAGCAGTGATGTGGTGGCCTTTTTTGGGGGCATCAGATTATCCCGGGGGGTGGCTGTGTCAGTTTCATTCCGGGACACTGTATTGTCCTGGAATGAATGTGCCCGGGACAGATCTGCAAAATGTGGGACTGTCCCGGGCAATCCGGGACACGTGGTCACCCTAGGTGGAGCAATGACAGTCACCTTAGGCTGCTCTCCTGATACTGAACTACAAACATGTCCGTATCTCTTCATCTTCATTTTCATTACATGTAGGGCAGGGCAAGTGGTAGTTTACAGAAGATAGCTATAGAAGGAAGATATTCTCCAGTGCAGATCACGGAGGGTAACAAAGACATTTCTTTCCTGGCAAGATCAACAGGTAGTTTTTGTATTTTCTCAAAATGTTCTTAGCTTGAGAAAAAAAGAAAACAAAATGCAGTCACCACATCTAAGGACTGTAAGCTACAATATATAAAAATAATTTCTTTACAGACAAATCTCTCGAGCCCAATTTTTTTTCGGACAGAGTAGAGAAGGGTTACAACTGTTGTTTTTTATTGCTGTCTGTATACCTGCTGGGCAGATTCACCCTCTCTATTTGTCCTGGTGACCACTGTATCGGGACAGAAAGTGATAGGAAATGTGTGTTTATGGGCATCCAGCTGCCTTAGTAATCTTCTCCAGGCAGCAGTCTGATTGCCTCGGTCCCGGAGGTTACAGCTGGCCGACAGTATATTGAGATACAGTCAGTGACACGTCTTCCAATGTATATCTCTCAGTACCGGGCTGTATACTTGTCAGAAAAATCACAAACCATCATCCAGCATCAGCAGTCTGATTACATGTGTAATGGAGAGACTAGGATACTGACACATCCTATCAAGGAGCCATTGATGGATTACCGTTAGTAACACAGGAATGGTTAGATGGAGGTGAAGCACGAGCAATGTGATGACCTGTAGCTGGAAGATTCTCCGGTAGCGTACGCATGTATACAAACACTCGCCTTTGTACATAAGTGTTCACTGAACTAATAGTTTGTCCTCTCTTTGTTGTTTTATACAGGGGAGCCCGTTGTACCTTCAGTCCGATCGAAATATTACTTTAAATATTCTCAATGAGGATATGAAGCCTGTTACTCAGCTGGTTACAGGTAGGAAATATTCATTTCTGCCATGCTCCTGTGTCCTGATTTGATGGGGGATTATGTGGATTTATAGAGACTCTAGGCAGAAAAGAGAGGCATGTGTTCAAGCAGTTATCATGACCAATGCCTGCAGTTTTCTGCTTTGTCAGTCTCCTATGCTATTCACTTTTCACAAGAAATTCCAATCAAGGAGAGCTATAAGCTTTATTTACATTGACACTGTTGCTATAGTGTGGGATTTCTATTACCTAAAAAAAAAAAAAAAGAAAAAAAAAGAATTTGGACCGGTCATCCAAGCTGGAAAGCTCTGCAGGCTTACTTAAAGTGGATGTAAACCCTCCATACACGCAGTGAAGTGAACAGCCTCAGATGAAACACAGGGATGAACCAAATCTCCCTACATAGGTGTAGCGCACCAACCCCAGACTTTACCTGCTTTTCTTCTGCTTGGCTCCTCCGCAGGAAAAGAATGAGGCACACCGCACCACAAGCCCATACCCTCCTGAATAGGGAGGTTGAGCGGTGTTAGTTTCTCGGGCCTGCCTGCGACTGGTGTAAAAAAAAACCTCCAGTGCTGACCTCGTTTCTGCAGTAATCAGAAACAAGTCTTTAATTCTCCCCAGTAAGCAAATGTCCACACCAACTGAAAGGTCCAACACTTGTTTATTCCTTCTTGCACAATAAACAGTCTCTTTAAGAGCAGACGGGTTGAGACAAACACGGGTCAGATAAGGTGGGAAGAGGTCCAGGCACAAACTTAGATTTGGGTTTCTCCTGTTCTGAATAGCACGAACAGGCTTGGAGCACGGTCGCTGCCACCAACCATGAGGGGGTCCCTGCCACAGACCAGGTGAATAGGGCGTCTGCCAAAGGGCCGGTTGTTGGGTCTCTGCCACCGACCAGATTCACGATGAATTACATTCTAGAAGTAATGACCCCTGTCAGGGGAAGGGCATCCATCCAGAGAGTTACCAGAGGCCCCACCATCACCAGCGATACTGTACTGGGTCTTCAGGAAGGGTCGCCTCCCTGGCCTTCTCGTCCTAGATTTGGGCACTCACTTCAGGGGGGCACCCTAGGATCCCTCGATCCCTTGTGGGACCCAGTCAAAGGTACTGAGCTCCGGGCCTCTCTCGAAGTACCTCACCCCAGACTGAAGGTGTCTGGGATGGAACAGCAGCTCCGTCTCTGGGCCTAGAGCACCCGGAGACCACCCGACAGGTCTCCGGGCCTAGGGCACCCGGAGGCAACACACCCGCACCCAGGCTTAAGGTGCCTGAGCGTGGAACCGACCACCCCTCTGGAAGATGGCCACCCCTTTTATATCCTCTCCCGACAGGCACAGCAGGTTCCCCGCCCCGCCGTACTGCTGCCAAGAGGGGACAAAAAGGACACAACCTCGTACTGCAGTTCAACCCGGACCCATGGCAACAACGCCACCTATAGGCCCCAGTGAACTTAACCACCAGTACTGTCTCCCAGGGATAGAAATGGTCCTTGAGACCTAACAATTGGCACATCTGAGCCTGGCTACCACTCAGATGCTTCCCCCTAAATGTAACCACCCGCTACACAGATTTTACATGTATATCTGCTATCTTCACATTTATATACTGTTTAGAAAGTTAAGATCGTGTTAGGAGATTTTCTCTTCCTGTTTAACACAGAGTCAGATGTCTGGGCATACAGCCAAGATAGCTAAAATTGCTGATTGGAGGAAAGGCACACACCCCCTCTCATCATAGGCAGAGTCTCTCAGAGGTGTTTTGTAACAGGGCCAGCTCCCTGCTAATCTACTTATAGCAACCTCCCCTGACAGCAAAGTCAGGCTGCTTTTATCTGATGTGTCCAAGAATTTGTCAGGAGTTATCAGACTGATAACAGAGGAACGGTTCAAGAGAGAGTTACGGGACATAGCTCTTTGAAGAGAGATAACAAAACACTGCAGATATATGTGCCCCGCTCAAATTTCCTGAATCGGGTTTACATCCACTTTAAGGCACCCCTTAGTTCTGTAGATAATACCTGACATGGGGTGCCCTGCAGGCCAGTGTTAATTTTGTCAACTAAAATATTTTAGTCTACTAAATTAATACTGATTTAGTAGACTAAAATACAACTAAAACAATCCGTCCCGTGTGAAAGGGGCCTAAATCTGTGTCTGTAGTGCATGTTCACACCTTAATATTATAAATAATAACATGTTGTTAGATTTTTACTACAGGAGTATATAATGAGTAGGGGTGAGCCGAACACCCCCCTGTTCGGTTCGCACCAGAACCTACGAACAGACCTAAAGTTTGCGCGAACTTTAGAACCCTATTAAATACAATGGACTCGAATGTTCAAAATCAAAAGTGCTAATTATCAAGGCTAATATGCAAGTTATTGTCCTAAAAAGGGTTTGGGGACCCGGGTCCTGCCCCAGGGGACATGTATCAATGCAAAAAAAAGGGCCGTTTTTCGGGAGCAGTGATTTTAATAATGCTTAAAGTGAAACAATAAAAGTGAAATATTCCTTTAAATTTCGTACCTGGGGGGGTGTATAGTATGCCTGTAAAGCAGCGCTTGTTTCCCGTGCTTAGAACTGTCCCTGCACAAAGTGTAATTTCCGAAGGAAAAAAAGTAATTTAAAAGTACTCGTGGCTATAATGAATTGTCGGCTCCCGGCAATACAGAGAAAAGTAATTGATTAAAAAAAAAAAATGCGTGGGGGTCCCCCCAAATTCCATTACCAGGCCCTTCAGGTCTGGTATGGATATTAAGGGGAACCCTGCGTCAAATAAAAAAAAAATAACGTGGAGTTCCCCCCAAAAATCCATACCAGACCCTTTATCCGAGCACGCAACCTGGCAGGCCGCAGGAAAAGAGAGAGCGCCCCCCTCCTGAACCGTACCAGGCCACATGCCCTCGACATGGGGAGGATGCTTATGCTTATCGGAATATGGAAGACCCCTTTAACAAAGGGGACCCACAGATCCCGCCCCCCCCCTATGTGAATTGGTAAGGGGTACATTGTACCCCTACAATTTCACAAAGAATGTGTAAAAAAAAAAAACACAGACACAGTTGGGAAAGTTCTTTATTAAAAATACAAAAATAAAAAATAAAAAACCCATTCAAGTGATGTAATCCAGTGTCCCGCGGTGATCCGATGTCCAGCGCTGCAGTCTCCACTCCACACGAAACTTCATTGGCTGAGCGGACCTGATGGGGAACTTCCTCTGCAGTGTAAGAAATGAATAGACCCGCCCCTTCTCACGTTCCCCATCAGGTCCGCTCAGCCAATGACGTAGGTGCAAGGCTGAGCGGACCTGATGGGGAACGTGAGAAGGGGCGGGTCTATTCATTTCTTACACTGCGGAGGAAGTTTCCCATCAGGTCCGCTCAGCCAATGACGTAGGCGGGGTCTGAGATACGAGGGGGCGGGAGCAGTATGATGTTGATGGGGCCATGGCCCCCTCTGCCCCCCCCCCTAGTGATGCCACAGGGCTTCACCTGCCCACCCCAGACAATGACTTAGCAGGAGGGATTACCCTGTTAGCACTGTGTGTGTTGATGGGGGAATCGTGCAAATTTATTTCGAAAGAAATTTGCACTGTGTATGGCCTGCCTAAGCACTGTAGTAACTCTGATAGTAATTTTTTAGGGCATGCCCTAAATGTGTCTGTTTTGGAAAACATTGGTTGATTTTGTTCCACTCTAATATGAAGAAGGATTACAACACAGAACAGTTTAAAAATAGATTCTGCAGTTTATCAGTGAATGTACACTTGGATTGTTCTTAAGTTTACCTGGAGTTCTGCTATAATGGCGCTATTTTTCAGAGCGACAGTTGGCGAGCATGCAGCTGTGAGGAGATATACATCTGTTATTTTTACATGCAGTAAAGTATGACGTGGTAACAGCAATTCACATCCTATTGTTTCATTCTGTTACTTATTTCTCTTGCAGGATCAGAGGGTATTCAGGCACGTGGAAAGAGCCTGGAGGTATTGTCAAATGAAGGGAAGCTTTTGTTTTCTGCAGACGAGAAGGAAGTGGTTGTTGGGGCAGACAGATTGCGAGTTTTAGGTAACATTTACATTTATGTTACATTTACAAAGTGTTGCTCCTGCTAGTTCCAACACCTTGGTGCTTTGCCTGCTACATTTAAAGGAGGCGATTTGTCTGAAAAGTATATTCAAAGCCAATTTTTTTTCGATTTGGATAAAGTAAGAAATGGTTAAAACACTATCAGGTTTTAGCCATCTGTGCCCATTGTTGCGATTTCTCTTCAATTTGCTGAATTTTCCCTTCACAGCAGGAAGTGAGAGAAAATATGTCCAAAGTTTGGTAAAACCCCTCTTAGACAGCTGTCACTAGAACAGGTGTCTAAGTTGGAAGATTTCCCCTCTATTCCTGTTCCAGAAAAAACTAAAAATTTGGAATTTTTCTTCACTTGGTCATAGTCACCAGGACACCAGTAAAAATTTGACAGGGGTTCTAACTGTTGGCTAATCTATCCAAAACGGCAAAAAAAAAATTGACTCTAGACTTTATTATAGCTGTCTGTGCATTTGCACGCTGGTGATATTTTACTTCCTGTCCACGTATCCACCAAGAGTGTTGTGGCAGAAATTAAAGTAGAATCCCTCCTGTCTTGGCCTTAGTTTCAAACTCCATCTACTCTGGGAATGTGCACCACAGAGGTAAAGAACTGGCAGGCAGATAATCTGGGCTGGGGGGAATGGTCACTCTATCAGGAGGTGTTTCAAGGCATATGTCTACATTGAACAATGCTGGATGTGGACCTGTTAGCAGACAAGGTTGTTTTGAGACCAAGAACCTTCTTTTTGCCCAGTGGTCTCTGCTTTTCACCTTTATGAGGATATTGTATTATTCTTGTTGTGTGCTGCTCCAGTTCACCCTACCTATTTGCATTGCTTAGATGTGGTGAAGGCAATTAGGGTTTACCTCTCATCAACTGCTTCTTTAAGGTATACAAATGTAGCGGCCTCACCCCTCTCCCTTTCTTTATCGGTTATATGGCTGTTGTCTAGGGGTACCTGGGAGAGAGAGATGATACACACCACGGCCCATGTCCTCCATAACTAGGAGGTGAAGGCCAGAGATTGGGCTTTTGTGTAGGTGTCCTAGAGTCAAGTCCAGTCCTTCGTCCCTGACTCCTTTGCTTTAGTAACCCGAGTTCCACACATTGAATAGGTACAACTCAGTTTTATTCTTCTTGCCAAGCAATAAAACAATCCTCCTCCTTTGGAAAATGAGGGGGACAGATCGAGGCACAATCCTTTCCCTCCTTGCTGCTGCCCACTGTGCTGTCACCAGTGGTGAATAGTCACTGCCACTGACTAGGTAATATAGAATGTGAACTTCGCTCACTTTGCCCCTTTTAGGGGAAGAAATCCGTCCAAGGGAGAAATGGAGGCCTCTCTGTCACCAGCGAAGCTGCGCCGGGCTCTTCTGAGAAGTTACTGCACACCAGTCCTCACGAACTCAGACACGGGCACCCAAGGAGTTAGGGCCCCCTTGGATTCCTCCACCCTCGCGGAACTCAGTCGAAGGCACTGAGCCCCAGGCATCCGCCATAGTACCTCACCCCAGGATAAAGGTGCCTGAGATGGATTCCATCTCCGCTCCAGATAGGCCAAGGGCGCCTAGGCCTGGAACACCCGAATGCCAGCACCCAAGCTGAAGGTGCCTGGATGTGGCCGCGTCCTCCGACTCTCTCCCCAAAATCAGGGCGTCCACCCCTTTTATGACCTCTCCCTTTGCGTCACAGCGGGTTCCCCGCCCCGCTGTACCAGCTCCAGGGGAGGTCAAAAAGGCACAGTTTGCGGTGTGAGTTCAGCTCCGGCCCAAGGCAACAGGGCCACCTGTAGGCCCTAAGGAACTCCACACCCCCAGAGTCCCCACATAAATTCAAACACCCGCTACACAAACATCCTGTGGCTGTGTGTTTATTCTAGAAGGGCCTAAAATAGGTTATCCGGCATCCAGGTCCACCATTTCCACCAAGTTAATTAGACAGGTTGTTTTGCAGGACTATGAAGTGCATGGTAAAGTGCCTCCTCTTCCCATTAAAACCCACTCCTAGTCACACATTTTCTAAGTTAGACATATCTGCCTCCTCAGATGCCAGTTTCACTTAAAAAGTCCTGCAAGTGGCTATTAATTGCCATTGTTTCCCCCCCCTTTTGTTTTTTTTTTGCTGGGCTGTTTTGCCTGTGTTATTTTTTTGTGCCCTTCCCTCTGTTTGGACTGGTTTTGGATGTCCGTGCATCATACCTCCCAACTTTCTGAGATGGGAATGAGGGACATCTATTAGCAAAAATGTGTCGGCATAGGACATAGGAGAACTGTACAAAAAAATTGCTTTTTTACCACTACTACTTCTTTATATTGCCTTCTAAAATTTACAAATGCAGAAATTTAGAAATGGGATGAAAGGTTTAGTACTGTGAAATACTTTTTGATAGTTAACTAGTGCATTTTATAAACAACTATATTGATCAGACCAAAATGAGGGACAAATGAGGAGGAAAGAGGGATAGAGGGACTTTGTTCTGGATGAGGGACAGTCCCTCAAAATCGGGGACAGTTGGGTGCTATGCGTTCATTGCTTAATTGTCATCAAGCTGTGTCCTACACTGGAGAATACAGAAAATATTATTCTCATACTTACTATAAAATCCTTTTCTCGGAGTCCACCAAAGGACATAACTCCCTCCCTTCATATGCAATTTTATTCTTTGTATTGCTTACTACAAACGAGCAGGTATAAGTTAGAGGGTGTTATAGCCTCTAGGGGGCTAGCCTAGGCTGGCAACAGTATGTAGCACTTACCCCCATTTAAGGGACCGGCTGGTTTTGTTTTGGGTCATGCAAACTACCTCCAAGGCTTCCGTTGTCAGAGTATAGAAAGTCTCTAGAAAAGTCAATGTCCACACAAATGTAAAACCTAAACAGGAAGGCTTTATTTTCCTTTTGCTGTGGGAACTTGTAGAGAAAGTAGGAACGAGAGAAGAATAGAGGAAGGTTCAGGCACGCAGCACTAAAAGCACAACGTCGCCACTCAAGCCTGAGTGGGTATTGCTCACCCGGATAGTCCCGTTCACTGGTCCTAGCAGCCGGGATGATGCACGGATCAACTTTATCTGAGAATTTAGGGATGCGATCAGGAATCCTCTGCCACAGGATTATCAAAGTCCCGAACCTCCCAGCCAAGCAATAGAGAGAACCTTTATGCCAGATCGGCGTATTGCAGGGCTTGTAGTAATGGATCCCTTCTTAGGTGAGTTTCCAGGCCTCCTACCAAGACAGCAGTACCGTCGCCAGTCTCCTCTGGGGCAGATCCTCCCCTGGCCTCCTTCCCTAAGAGTGGGCTTCCCGCAGGTGGGTAGCTTGGGATCCCTTCCAAAGGCATAGGCCCCAGCCAGCAGAGCTGGGCCTACCAGGCAGCAATGCAGCCTCGGGCTGAAGGTGCCCTGGGCTGGAACACACGCATGCACCCCGTACCATGTGGGCCACGAGGCGCGCACACAGGACGAACGAACCTCAACTAATGGCGTCTGCCCCTTATGTACCCTCTCCCAGCATGCACAGCGGGCCAACCACGCCCACTGCACGGCTGCCGAGAGAGGACACCCAAGGTGTTGTGATACCCCTGTATTCCAGCCTGGGCCGTTGGTGGCAGTGCCACCTACAGGCGAACAGGGAATATAACTGCCAGGCAGTATCACACCCAGAGCAGAAGCAAATTTCAACACAATTAACTACTGGCTCAGACTACCCCTAAATTTACACATAGCGTCCCAACCATTTGGAGAGGGCACTACAAGTATAACCCTACATTGCTTAATTATCATCAAGCTGTGTCCCTTCGAGAAATAAATTGTACAGTGAATACAAAAATCGTATTTGTGTGCTCTACTAAAAAGAATCCATTTATATCAGTCATTGACCCCACCAGAGAAATGCCCTTGTTTCATTTACCACACAGGATGTATAAAAATTATCTCTGGTGTGCTACTTTAAGCTAACTTGCAAGGTAGACATAATCTAGCATGCTGTGAACTTGGGTGCAGGCAGTGTGCTGTTTTTTTAATGGCTAGGAGAGTGTTGTAAAATCCAGGCATGTTTATGCAAATGAAATGTAGTATAAAGTCTAAAATTATAGTTAAAATTTTAGCTGTGGATAGAGTGGAGAGGGATTAGAACACCTAGGGTTTTTTTTAATTGCTGTCTGTGTACCCATTAGGGAGATTCACCCTCTCTATTTGTCCTATTTACTATTATCATTGAACGTAAAAGTACAAGAAAATCCCAAATTTTTGTTTGTCCCCAGAAAAGTAATAGAGGAACAATATTCCAATAGGGACACTAGTTATGGTGACAAGGGGGTCCCCCCGTCCCCCCCCCCAAAAAAAAATCTCTTAATTTGCAGGGATTTCCTATCACTTGC
Organism: Rana muscosa; assembly: GCA_029206835.1. Taxonomy (NCBI): domain Eukaryota; kingdom Metazoa; phylum Chordata; class Amphibia; order Anura; family Ranidae; genus Rana; species Rana muscosa. The sequence goes on from CM055118.1 coordinate 113,561,764, forward strand.
TGTTTGGCTATTGGACAAGAAGTACAATTAAATCTCCCCAATGGGACAAAGATCGCAAAAATAAACCTTACAGGGGTTATCACCCTCCCTTACTCCAAAATGAAAAAAAAAGTTTTGCCTATAGTTCTACTTAAATGGCAGATATAGATTGGATGGTTGTTTACTCAAGCTTGGCTGAACTCTGTTCAATAGCCTATTTTTGTTTTGTACATTATTGTTGTTTTTTTTTTTTTTTAAATATGAGTGGAAATTGCTAAGGAACCCTTTGTTTTGGAATGCCAATGTGCGCTTGCCTAATGGGTCTGTTATGTAAACTCTCTGTTGTATTTCTATAGCATAACTACCGTGGATTCAAGGGGAAGCCAGTACCAAGCTAGAAGGGGGTCATACTGGTGTTCACATGAAGCCTCCCCCTGCATGGAATGGTGTGCAAAATGTGTCAACATGTGGAAGTTTTTTCGACATACTCAGGTCCAGGTCCTTCAGATCTGCGCCCCACTGTCCTTAAATAAAGACTTATATAAGAAAACAATATTTAGGCTGACATTACTGATCTGCCACAAAAAATGTTAGTTGTCTAGCTGCCCCTCACTTCAATACTTTGAGGCCTCGTACACACGAACGAGTTTCTCGGCAAAAACCAGCAAGAAACTTGCTGGCAGAGATTTCTTGCCGAGAAATTTGTTTGTGTGTATGGTTTCTCGTCAAGAAAAGCGACAAGAATCTCGACGAGAAAATAGAAAACCTGCTCTCTATTTTCTCGTCGAGATTCTCGTCAGCCTGTTTCTCGATGAGAAAAGTTAGTGTGTGTACACTTACCTGTCCTCCGGAAAGCCCGCGCATGTTCGAAATGAATTTGACGCATGCGCGGTAGCTTCCTAGGCATCACGTAGGGTATACCAAGATGGCGGCGACGGCATCGAATGTGACGAGCGCATGCTCGTCGTAGTCGATGACGTCACCGCGTACGCTCCATTCAAAGAACCGCAGGTTCTTTGAATCGAGCGTGTGTACACTCGGCCCGGACAAGTTTCTTGTCCAAGAATCTCGTCAAAAAAATTACATGTTTTTTTCGACGAGAATCTCGGCCGTGTGTACGAGGCTTGAGTCACTAACCCTGAACAAGCATTAGTAAAGTTGAATCTGAGTCAGTATTCCAAATCCATGGCTTCAAATTCAATGACTCCTAATTCCAAAAGTAATGAAGCCAGTAGGCCAGCATGATAAGCAGCTAACTAGAATTTCAGACGGTGATATTAACAAAGGCAGCTCATATTTTTCTCATTGTACAGGTTCCCTTAAGGACAGCCGCCTGTACATATACGTCGACAGAGTGGAACAGACAGGCATAACCACGTACCTGTACGTTCCCTTTAAGATGCCGCCGTGTGGTCTGCCGCCTTCTCTGTGAGCCCGACCGCGGGGACACCCGCGATCGTCTCACGGAGAGATACAGCGGGGAGATGCTTGTGTAAACAAGCATCTCCCCGCTCTGCCTAGTGACAATGACACTGATCTCTGCTCCGTGTAGTCAGAGCGGAGATCAGTGTCATGTCACACACAGCCCATCCCCCCTAAAGTTAGAAACACTCATCAGGGCACACTTAACCCCTACAGTGCCACCTACTGGTTAACCTCTTCACTGCCAGTGTCATTTTCACAGTAAACAGTGCATTTTTATAGCACTGATCGCTGTAAAAATTACAATGGTCCCAAAAATGTGTCAGATGTGTCCGCCATAATGTCGTAGTCATGATAAAAATCGCTGATCGCCACCATAACTAGTAAAAAAAAAATATTAATAAAAATGCCATAAAACAGTCCCCTATTTTGTAGAAGCTTTAACTTTTGCGCAAACCAATCGATAAACGCTTATTGCGATTTTTTTACCAAAAATATGTAGAACAATAAGTATTGACCTAAACTGTGGAAAATTAAATTTTTTATATATATATTTTTTGGGGATATTTATTATAGCAAAAAGTAAAAAATATTGCATTTTTTTCAAAATTGCTGCTCTATTTTTGTTTATAGCACAAAAAATAAAAACCGCAGAGGGGATTAAATACCACCAAAAGAAAGCACTATTTGTGGAAAAAGAAGGACGTAAATTTCGTTTGGGTACAACATTGCATGACCGTGCAATTACCAGTTAAAACGACCCAGTGCAAAATTGTAAAAAGACCTCTGGTCCTTAGGCTGACAAATGGTCCGGGGCTAAAGTGGTTAAAGTAACCCTGTTACCATGGGGTCACTTATAAAAGAAGCCCATCTATAGTTACTAGACATGTGCATTTCGTTTCGTTCCGAATCGAAATTCGGACGAATTTTTCATTATTCGGACATTCGGATGCATCCGAATTACCGAATTACAATACTAACGAATTTAACCGAATCCGAATTTTTTCGAATCTAAAAATATTTTTGACCCGACTTTGGGTCCATGTATCTCGGGGTTACTTGGTGATAGAAATCCCAAATTTGGAGATGTTGTAGTGCTAGTTCTTCTGTGTTTGCATACCAAATTTGGGGTTTCTATCACTAAGTGACCCCGAGATACGTGGACCCAAAGTCGGGTCGCAAAATGTCAAGCACTTTACTGGAGCAGAGAATGACATTTTGCGACCCGATTTTGGGGCCACATATCTCGGGGCCACTTGTAGCTAGAAACCCCAAATTTGGTATGCAAACACAGTAGAACTAGCACTACAACATCTCCAAATTTTGGGTTTCTATCACTAAGTAACCCCAAAATACATGGACCCAAAGTCGGGTCGCAAAATATTTTCGAATCCGGTTGAAATAGTATCAACATGATTCGAAATTATTTCAACTGCATTTGAAACTATTTCAACCGGATTCGAAAATATTTTGTGACCCGAATTTGGGTCCATGTATCTCGGGGTTACTTGGTGATAGAAACCCCAAATTTGGGGTTATTGTTTTTCTAGTCTATTTTCTATTTTATTATAATCTTTTCTATCCAAAGTTAAAATTAATTAATTACAAATTTTTAATTCATACTATTCGAAATTCAAATTTATTCTATTCGAAATTCTAATTTCAGAAGATGGTTGTATATTCTTTCTATTTTATTCTTCTAAATTATATTTTTTTTCTATTCTGTTCTAATCTTTTCTATTTGAATTATAAATTTTGGAAGAAGGTTATTTACTTACTTATATACATCTGTCACATAAAAAAAAGATGTGAAATGGCTGTCACGGATGTCGATCGCAAGGCAAGTACATATGCTGTATGTCATTGTCCACTTACCACAACACCTGCCACGAGTGCCATGACACCGGCCACGAATGCCACGACACCGGCCACGAGTGCCACGTGACCTGCCACGAGTGCCACGTGAACAGCCACGAGTGCCACGTGACCTGCCACGTGACCTAGTTGTGGATTGTCTACTTGCCACGTCACCTGCCACAAGTTATGGGGCTCCTAGCACCAAGTGACCCCCAGATATGGGCGATATTTCAAGTACTTTTCTGCAGCAGAGAATGACATTTTGTGACCCGACTTTGGGGCCACGTATCTCGGGGCCACTTATAGCTAGAAACCCCAAATTTGGTATGCAAACACAGTAGAACTAGCATTACAACGGGGTTACTTGGTGATAGAAACCCCAAATTTGGGGTTATTGTAGTGCCAGTTGTAATGTGTTTACATACCAAATATTTTAGGATTTCTAGCTATAAGTGGCCCCGAGATACGTGGCCTCAAAGTCGGGTCACAAAATTTTATTCTCTGCTGCAGAAAAGCACTTGACAGATCGCCCCTATCTGGGGGTCACTTGGTGCTAGGAACCCCATAACTTGTGGCAGGTGACGTGGCAAGTGGACAATCCACAACTTGGTCACGTGGCCGGTCACGTGGCACTCGTGGCCGGTCACGTGGCACTCGGACAATGACATACAGCATATGTACTTGCCTTGTGATCGACATCCATGACAGCCATTTCACATCTTTTTTTTATGTGACAGATGTAAGTAACTAACCATCTTTCAAAATTTATAATTCAAATAGAAAAGATTAGAACAGAATAGAAAAAAAATATAATTTAATAGAATAAAATAGAAAGAATATGCAACCATCTTATGAAATTCGAATTTCGAATAGAATAAATTTGAATTTCGAATAGTAGGAATTAAAAAAAATGTAATTAATTAATTTTAACTTTGGATAGAATAGATTAGAATAGAAATAGAGAATACACTAGAAAAACAATAGAATAGAATAGAATATAGATACTATCTATTTCATGTTTAATTTTTTTTGCAGATTACTATTTTTTACATAAGGTATTAGCATTTATTTTATTTTTTGCAGATCTCCTGCAGACTATTATTATCTATTTAGTTTTCTCACCAGGTCTCCTGCAGACTATTAGCATCTATTTCTTTTTTTAGCAGATCTCCTGTAGACTATTAACAGCCATTTCACTTCTTTTTTTTTGCAGATCTCCTGCAGACTGTTAGAATCAATTTCATTTTTTTTTCAAAGTCGGGTCGCAAAATATTTTCGAATCCGCTTTAAATAGTATCAACATGATTCGAAATTATTTCAACCGCATTTAAAACTATTTCAACCGCATTTGAAACTATTTCAACCGGATTCAAAAATATTTTGCGACCCGACTTTGGGTCCATGTATCTCGGGGTTACTTGGTGATAGAAACCCCAAATTTGGAGATGTTGTAGTGCTAGTTCTTCTGTGTTTGCATACCAAATTTGGGGTCTCTATCACTAAGTGACCCCGAGATACGTGGACCCAAAATCGGGTCGCAAAATGTCAAGCACTTTACTGGAGCAGAGAATGACATTTTGCGACCCGATTTTGGGGCCACATATCTCGGGGCCACTTGTAGCTAGAAACCCCAAATTTGGTATGCAAACACAATAGAACTAGCACTACAACATCTCTAAATTTTGGGTTTCTATCACCAAGTAACTTCAAAATACATGGACCCAAAGTCGGGTCGCAAAATATTTTCGAATCCGGTTGAAATAGTATCAACATGATTCGAAATTATTTCAACTGCATTTGAAACTATTTCAACCGGATTCGAAAATATTTTGTGACCCGAATTTGGGTCCATGTATCTCGGGGTTACTTGGTGATAGAAACCCCAAATTTGGGGTTATTGTTTTTCTAGTCTATTTTCTATTTTATTATAATCTTTTCTATCCAAAGTTAAAATTAATTAATTACAAATTTTTAATTCATACTATTCGAAATTCAAATTTATTCTATTCGAAATTCGAATTTCAGAAGATGGTTGTATATTCTTTCTATTTTATTCTTCTAAATTATATTTTTTTTCTATTCTGTTCTAATCTTTTCTATTTGAATTATAAATTTTGGAAGAAGGTTATTTACTTACTTATATACATCTGTCACATAAAAAAAAAGATGTGAAATGGCTGTCACGGATGTCGATCGCAAGGCAAGTACATATGCTGTATGTCATTGTCCACTTGCCACAACACCTGCCACGAGTGCCACGTGACCGGCCACGAGTGCCACGTGACCGGCCACAAGTGCCACGTGAACGGCCACGAGTGTCACGTGACCTGCCACGAGTGCCACGTGACCTGCCACGAGTGCCACGTGAACGGCCACGAGTGTCACGTGACCTGCCACGTGACCAAGTTGTGGATTGTCCACTTGCCACGTCACCTGCCACAAGTTATGGGGTTCCTAGCACCAAGTGACCCCCAGATATGGGCGATATGTCAAGTACTTTTCTGCAGCAGAGAATGACATTTTGTGACCCGACTTTGGGCCACGTATCTCGGGGCCACTTATAGCTAGAAACCCCAAATTTGGTATGCAAACACAGTAGAACTAGCATTATAACGGGGTTACTTGGTGATAGAAACCCCAAATTTGGGGTTATTGTAGTGCCAGTTGTAATGTGTTTGCATACCAAATATTTTGGGATTTCTAGCTATAAGTGGCCCCGAGATACGTGGCCTCAAAGTCGGGTCACAAAATTTAATTCTCTGCTGCAGAAAAGCACTTGACAGATCGCCCATATCTGGGGGTGACTTGGTGCTAGGAACCCCATAACTTGTGGCAGGTGACGTGGCAAGTGGACAATCCACAACTTGGTCACGTGGCACTCGTGGCCGGTCACGTGGCACTCGGACAATGACATACAGCATATGTACTTGCCTTGCGATCGACATCCATGACAGCCATTTCACATCTTTTTTTTTATGTGACAGATGTATATAAGTAAGTAACTAACCATCTTTCAAAATTTATAATTCAAATAGAAAAGATTAGAACAGAATAGAAAAAAAATATAATTTAATAGAATAAAATAGAAAGAATATGCAACCATCTTATGAAATTCGAATTTCGAATAGAATACATTTTAATTTCGAACAGTAGGAATTAAAAAAAATGTAATTAATTAATTTTAACTTTGGATAGAATAGATTAGAATAGAAATAGAGAATACACTAGAAAAACAATAGAATAGAATAGAATATAGATACTATATCTATTTCATGTTTAATTTTTTTTGCAGATTACTATTTTTTACATAAGATCTCCTGCAGACTATTAGCATTTATTTTATTTTTTTAGCAGATCTCCTGTAGACTATTAACAGCCATTTCACTTCTTTTTTTTTTTGCAGATCTCCTGCAGACTGTTAGAATCAATTTCATTTTTTTTTTCAAAGTCGGGTCGCAAAATATTTTCGAATCTGCTTTAAATAGTATCAACATGATTCGAAATTATTTCAACCGCATTTAAAACTATTTCAACCGCATTTGAAACTATTTCAACCGGATTCAAAAATATTTTGCGACCCGACTTTGGGTCCACGTATCTCGGGGTTAGTTGGCGATAGAAACCCCAAATTTGGGGATGTTGTAGTGCTAGTTCTCCTGTGTTTGCATACCAAATTTGGGGTTTCTATCACTAAGTGACCCCGAGAAACGTGGACCCAAAATCGGGTCGCAAAATGTCAAACACTTTTCTGCAGCAGAGAATGACATTTTGCGACCCGAATTTTGGGCCACATATCTCGGGGCCACTTGTAGCTAGAAACCCCAAATTTGGTATGCAAACACAGTAGAACTAGCACTATAACATCTCCAAATTTGGGGTTTCTATTACTAAGTGACCCTGAGATACGTGGACCCAAAGTCGGGTTGCAAAATATTTTCGAATCCGGTTGAAATAGTTTCAAATGCGGTTGAAATAATTTCGAATCATGTTGAAATAATTTCGAATCCGGTAGAAATATTTTCGAATTCGGTTGAAATATTTTCGAATGCGACTGATTTTCGAATTCGGTCGAAAACAAAACGAAATCCGAAAACGAATTTAACAAATTTAACTAATCTAACTAAACGAAATTAATTAATTAACGAATTAAAACGAAACGAAACAAAACAATTTTTTTCCTTTTGCACATGTCTAATAGTTACTTTTCTTGTAGCCTGTGTCTTGAAATGCCACAGCTTCATTGATCAGAAATGCCACAGCTTCATTGATCACTGGCCACTGATGGCATTCCACATTTCCAGATGTGCTAATACTGTACCTATTCTTCCTGCTATATGCAGTGGTTCCTACCTACAGAACATATGAGTCAGTGGAAGGAACCACTAAGAGCTACAGAGGAAAAGGGTATTTGACCCATCCAGAAAAGTGGAATACTTGCAACGGCTAGGAAGCACTGTCGCTGTACAGAGCTGCTACTCAGGAAGCAGAGCGGGAATATGCAATAAGCAGATCTGGTTGCCCCCATGTACAAATGTTTACAGACTATACAAAGAAACAAGCATTTTATATTAACGTTAAAGCAAAATTAAAGGTACAAATGTGACATCTGTTCCAATGGTCAGATGGCTGCAAAGTTCTAGCGTTGGTGTCAGCATTTTCTCCCCAGCTTGTCCGGAGGCCAGTCTTCGGCTGTCTTGATTGGCTGGCATGGGATAACAACACTCCCAGTGCATGCGCAGGAATGCAGTCGTCCTGGCACACAAACGGTAGCTGGAATGTAAAGGGACATTGCGAATCTTCCTTGTTTGCAGTTTTTTATTTTGTAACTTTTGCACCACCCTAATTAAAAAAATGATTTCCACTTAGCTGATCACTTTCATATATAGTGTAAATTTATGGTAATAGATACAACTTTAGGATGAATTAGAATTTTCCTACTCTAGTACCAACATGCCTCAATGCTAAATAGACCTGTTGTTTGATATTCCTTTAAACAAGCCAAGATGACAATTTCCTGCGGAAGACCTGAGTCCTCTTGAGGACACAGACAGTCTTCTTCACGTTCCCTTAAATGACGTGCCCAGAGAGATGCTTATAGAGTAGATTGTCAGTGTGATTGAATTCCCAAAATGATGGCATTTCTGATAACATGACAATTTGAAAAGGAATCTCTTAATTCAAATCTTATATCACATCCTCTTTTTGACAAATTACTTCAAGGAATATCTATCTGGCAGCTGTTTGTAGGCTTCAAACACAAAACAGGTGTACTGTATTATTAAGATGCACTTAGGTTTGAGATAAGTTAGTATACATACTGCAAATATAATTGCTATCATACATTTAATATAGCTGGGGGTAATCTAGATATGTTGTGGTCCATGACTCTTGGGGCTTTGTCCATCAAAGGCATATGGACTCTATTTGTTATTTTTTCACACAATAGTTTCTTCCCTATGTTCAATGAGTTATTGTATATGTGTTATTATTTTATTTTTTTATAGTTCAGAAGTGGAATTACCCATTTAGCTGTTTAAATCATATCTAAACAAAAAAAAAATGGCATGTATTGCAACGTAATAGTCCTTAGATGGGGTGGCTGCATTCATTTTTATTTTTTCAGTTTTTTTTATTATACTTTCACTTGGTGATCCTGCCAATAATGCACTTCCTGTCCCATTGTAAGATGACAACACTCCATCATCCATCACTCCATCATCCTACATCATCCAGGCTGGTTTTCAAACATGTCTTCCTTTCTATATCTCTATTACATTGGGGGGAATTCATATTTTACAGATAAGAGATAATATAAATAAGTTCTAAGCGGCAATGAATTAATAGTAATTCCACCAGCTGCAGTATCAACTTGCTAACAGCAAATTCAGAACAAAAAAGCAAAAAAAACAGTCACCGCGCTAGGTGTACACAAATATATGAGTCCTTAACAATAATGTGATATTGAAAGTGCTCGTGCTCAATAAAAATCTGTGTTGCAAGGTGCTCAGACTGGGTGCCCCACATAGATGTACACTCAACCCTATGAGTTGACCAACTATCTCTAGTATGATTGTTTAAGTGTGTGGGGAAACCCCTGGAGAGATTTGTGTCTGGCGTATCTTGTAGTAGATTACTTCATTAAGTGGATAGGAATTACAGAAAAGAATCCTCATTGCGAAATGCCGTTGAAAATGTATTGGTAAAAACAATTAATTGTAGAATACCCCTGGCCACTGTTCTGCTCAGTTCCCGGAGAATAGTGTGGGCGAAAGTGTGACGCGGTATGGCCACTTTCTGTATTTGTTAAATTATAAATTATTCTAACCTGAAAACGCATACAGCCACCTCTAAGGACTGATAAGCAATATATAACATTTTTGTTCTTGGATTTGGATCATTTTTAAGATGGCCATACATGTGGATATATTTCACTCAGTTTCAACCACTTTCCATCTACTTTCACATAATCACCAGAAGCTAACTAACCTCCCTCCCACAAGGTCGAATGAACAACAGAATTCAGTCAATTTGTAAAGTCAACGTTGGGCAATAAATTTACAGCTTTAGTACAGTTTATTAAAAGATCAATTTGAAAACAGAGGAAAACAATGGTAACGTTTTCAGAAGTTATCTAAATTTTTCCACCAGGTTTGACTTTTGGGCAGTCCCATGTCCTTTTGGTGATTTCACCAAGAAATGTAAGTGATGATTTGCTTTATCCAGTTGTCATTGTATGGCCAGCTTCTCCTGAATAATTTTATCTCACAAAGTATTATTTTATCACCAACTCATATGACTCCTTTTTTGGCTTAATTGGAACCCAGTTATCGCCGAACTGTAGTAGATATAAAATGAAATATAGGATTTCAATCTACCAATAATCCTTGAGGCTGCAATACGATTTTTTTTTTACAATCCAAAATGTTTTTTTTTAGTTCATTGAGGACATTACTGCACAGATCAGATGCATTTACAACACCTGTAATGTTATCAGTTTTGAGATATTTTTACTTTAAAAGCCAATGAACAGTTTGTTGAATATTTTTTTAAGGAGGTCTAAAGTAAAAAATATAATTTAAGGGTAACTCCACTTTCGTGGGGCAAAAAAAATAGCAAAGAAAAAATAATATAGCGTATAAAATTGCCACACAAGTCATATTGTATATCGAATGTTATTAAAAATTATTTCCTTTTAAATCTGCAGCCGCTGTAATTTTCTGAAAATGCAATGCAAAATGGCTACTTGGAGTTGTTCTGTACACAGAACGCCCCCCAGAAACATAATTTCCTGCTTGTGTAATTGGCTCACCAATTTTCCCAGAAGTCTGCCTAAGATACAAGTCAGATTTCAGGGATCCCCTACAACAAAAATGAAATTTTTTGTGAGATACTCCCAATAGGAAATCATGTCTAAAGGGATGCAGGCCCAGCAACTTTCCTTATTAGTGATCTGCAGGTGCACAGTTGGTTGATAATTATGAAACCACTCCCAAAGGCACAGGGGAACAAACAGGGATTTCTTCAGAATAACAAAAGGTAGGAATCTGCAACAAAGATTGTTATAATCCTTGCAATGTACACAGATCACCCAGAGGGGAATGGATTTTTCTCAACAAAAGTGGAGTTACATTTTAAAAAGACTCTGTAATGGTGGAAGAGTGGAAGAGAGCAAACTGCTACAGTTATGAAGTTCACCTAGAGGTGTATATACCAGCAGCATCCTCACAAACCTTCTTGTCACTGCCAAGTGGCAGGGCACTCTGATGTGTAGTGTCAGAGTTTACTGCTAAGTCTTTCCTTCCACATTCCTGTTGGCCCATCACTCTGATGGGTAGCCTCACTGACAAGTTGGAATGTGTGGGAGGTAGGAATGACCAGGCATTATTCAACAGGGCATTAGCCATATCAGGACATTTAGGGGCTGCTGTAGCTATGTACAAGATATTTCTAGGTCACTACCCTAAATCCATATCTCTTTTCTGGAACTGGGTATCCCGTAGTACCTCTTCTGTATATTAGCCATGGAAAAGATCTATGCGATAATGGCTTTAGTAAAGTAAAACAAATCAATTTTCAACTGCAAAGTGAAGCAATTACGGTACATTTGTGAAATTACCATATGTATGTTAAGCTTTGTGAACTAAGTGAGGCTTTGAGAGCATTCTATGATGTTTTTTTTTTTACCAGTAGAGTTATCCAGTCCAGTTAAGTCTCATAGAAGCACTTGTCATAGCTTGTTTATTTATGTACTCAAAGGGAACTGTCCCCATTAGATAATTGTCCTCCTGTGATATATTGTAGATGGTTGCAGACACCATGGCTGAGAAAGGCTCCTGGCTGGGTTGCAAAATTTCAGCCATTAGTCTGTAATTCCCTTGAGGTTAGAATTGCACTCATCGGATAAACATCTACACTGGTAGGATGTGAATGGAGTAATTCATCCAGTTACTTCTTCAAGTATAAATGCATTATATACAGTATAAATAACAACTCGCTCAGTGTGCTGCCCTTTGGCCCCTTTCACATGGGGTGGATTCTGCTCCAATCAGCAGGGGATCAACTCATAGATCCCCTGCTGATCAGAGCAGAGCAGGCAGTTTACACATCCGTGTCCATTCAGTTTCTGCAGAGCATTCACAGGCAGAGCCACCACTGCTCTATAGGCAGCCAGGAGTAAACGGACACCGCTGTTAGTTTACACCCAACTACCCTCTGATCCAGTCTGATCCAATCTGCCTAAATAGAAGAGGTTGGATCCTCTTTCCAATTTTTTTTAGAGACTGGATGGAACCTGGAGGTAGGTGGGTGTAAACAGACACAAGTCCATTTTTACCCACCTGTCCCTAGGAATGCATGGACCTTCCAATCAGATCTGATCAAATCGCCTGTGTGATCCTACCAATGATTTAGGTGTAACAGAACCACCAGCATTTACTGTGGCTTCTGATGTAACCCCTGTGCATGTGCACTGGAATATTCTTGTCCCAGCACCCTGCTCCATTTTTGTCATCTTACAAATAGCAGGAGTAGGCCTGGAGTGCATTTCACTGTGCATGTGTAGCAAGGTATTACCATTGCAAGCATCGTTAAGGACTGCAATCTGTGCTGTGAATATGAACTTGGTTATTTTATTGGTTATTTCATACCAATTGGTTACAACTTGTTTGATTCAGTTATTAAGAGACAAAGACTCCGTTGTAGTAAGTACCACAGAGACTACATTGCCCACAAGGCCACTGTGCTACCAGAGGGAAGTATGCCGCGCAGAGCCTGAGGGGAGGACCTTTTTAAGGCCAACGCGCCGTATGACACGCTCTCTCTGGATGCCATCATCAAGCCGGCAGGAGGCCTGTGTCAAGGCCTGCTGTGAAGATACCTAGGCCCGAGAAGCCTGGGCCTACAGAAACTGAGAGCGGATCACCTAGCCAAAGTGGGATCCCTGCGTAACAGTCTCGCTGACCAACCGGAGGAAGATCGGTCTGCAGCTTGCAGCATCCAGAGCCTTGTGTCCACCGCCATTCAGAGGACGGGTGAAGGACCAGGAGCCTCGTGACACGGAGGGTGAAGGACAGAGAGGAAAAGCAGCAAGACAAGTCCTCATCTGGTGAGCGGGCATTTGCCCATCAATTTAGTTAACTGACTGTCAGGAGTGTGACTGTAGCAAGCTTCATTTGAGTCTGCTGGCGTTTGCATCTTTACACATAGGAACTCAATGCCTTGAGGAAACTAACACCCCTTGTACTGTCCTGTCCGTGTGTTTCAATTAACAGTTCTTTCTGTGCCCTATCGTTTGGATTACAAATCTTTATGTGCACCAACGTTGCTAGCTGAAGATACCTGACTCTTAAAGGGATAGTCATCTAATTTCCTACCCTTGCAAGTGGTTGCTATAGGACACGCACCAATCGAACTATCCACTAGGGGGCGACATAGAATTGTGATTTTGCATATTAATAATAGCTGTTTGTGTCACTTTGTGTTTCTGCTGCTTGTGTGGAGAGGTGCCCCAGTGTTGATGTTAACACACACTGGGAGATTCCTCCACCATACCCTCGCTCAGATCTGGTCTCCAGGCTATGTTAGCAGGGTCGGATCTTAGAGGTATTTTGGATCAATGGTGTTTTCTTCATTGAGTTATACAGGGAGCTGTATGTATTGAATGCCTATTGTGTAATCATTATCTCATTTCTTTACCAAGTAAAAATATCGCCTTTGGTTAAGCTACAATTTGTGTGGAACTATGTCTTTGCAGCTGAGTGGCAGGTGAACAACATCAAGGTAACATTTACTTTAATTGCCTATATTGTTGTGCATACATCACTGAGGTCCCTGACAGCCAATTGGGGTCCTCAATCATATTATTGCCCATTTGTGCCAGAGGGGATTGAGCCAAATTCTGGGGGTTGACAGGCAGAGTGCAGGCCCAAAACGAAACCAGCAGCTCCTACGGGGGTAGCGCTACACATGCATCACTGACAACATAAAAAATTGTTTACATAGACTGAAAAAAAGAGAGAGAAGCAAGATTTTTTTCTGGCAGAAGTCACTTTTCTGCCAAATGGTTGTCTCCAGTGGTTGCTTGGAGTACAGCTTACCCATAGGAATGATTGAGGCTGCGGAGTACAAACCAAAAAGGCTGTGTGGTTCTGAGAGGGGTCATACAATGAAGATTACTGGATCTGGGCTAAAGTAGTGAATAACATTTAGTGAGGTTGGGGCAACTTATTAAAGTAAAACTGTACAAAGGTACAGTTGTCCTTTAAAGGCCTTGGGGGGAGGGGGGGTGGTATTTCCTCTGGCACATTAGTATTTCTTGCATCACTTAGCTTGACTTTACAGATTTATTTTTTTCATGCCTATGACAATATTCAATATAGAATCCCAATAACTTTGCTCAAAATTATTTTAGCTTTTGGATTTAGCTTTTGGATAAGACTAAATTGCTTTTTTAATCTTGAGTTTGATATAATCTATATGTCCCTGGTCTGATGAAGGCACCTTCTAGTAGAATAATGGTACACATGAACATTTAGTGTGTTGCTGAAGAAAACCTATAATGAAACAAAGCCTTGCATTCTAATACTCTGCTGGCCATGGCTCATTTGTAACACAGGCAGCAGGATCATTTTAAAATGAAGCTTGCTTTATTCAAGCCATATTAAACCACATGTTCTAGATACAGACTGCACAATACTTGACCTTCAGCCGTGTGCAGTACACTATCTGAGAATTGTCTAGTATGTGAATTTCTGCTAGGGAAATTATTAAAAGTTGCTTTTTATTTATTTAGCAGTCATCATTCATGACATTTTTCTGTCTGGATTGCATACAATGGGAAAGCAATATGAAGTGTGAGATTCAATGGCCTATGTCAGACCATTCAGGTTGTTATGGGGTGATATTGAGAAGGAGCTAGGCCTTATTCATATGAGTGTTAGCTATACGTATTGTGTAGGGCAAGGTTTTGCAAAGTATTTACAAAGCTTTCAGCAAGGGTTTTAGAATACTTAATTTTCATAGTGGTGATTTTAAACATAGATCTTATTGGTACTGCTGACTGTCACTACTAAAGTAAGTTGCCTTACTGATTACTGTACAGAATGTAACAAAAGTTTGCAGAAATTGCCAGCTGAATTCTTTCTTAGCAACAGACAATTTGGAGAGTGTCCCCCACATAGGTCAGTGGTTCATCCCATTCCACGTATACTTTCGGAATGGATGAATAAGAATATCTTTTGGTTAAAGTGGTTGTATACCCGCTGCTGTTTTTTTTTTTTTTTCATACCTGAAAGGCAAAAGGCATAATTACCTTAGAACGAGGCGTCGGGAACTTACCTGATCCACGCCGAGGGAGATGTCATCTTGCCTCGGCGTGTCTTCCGGGTATCGCCGCTCCAGCGCTGTGAGTGACTGGAGCGGCGATGTTGTCACTCCCGCGAGTCGGCAAGGTCCGGCGGTTGCCGGGCTTTAGCCGAGAATCCCCGCTGCGCAAGCGCCATTCAGCGGCTCATTGCGAGGAAAATATCTCCTAAACCGTACAGGTTTAGGAGATATTCTTTTTACCTACAGGTAAGCCTTATTATAGGCTTACCTGTAGGTAAAAGGTAAAAATTAGGGTACACAACCGCTTTAACAGGCTACCTTAAAGTGTATGTGTGGGGGGAAAATATCTGGTAAAGCAGCACTAACATCTGCTAGCAGGCATATATCTATGTGCTTTTAACATATCCTTCGACCTCCTGTAGATTTTCCCAGGACTCCCAAAACCCAGGGTACTATGTAATATGGAATATCAGATTCTGGTTATTATCTCTAGCCTGTCCCTCTCCGCCTTGTGTTCCTTACTGTTTCTTAGAAATGTAACCCATCACAACGATGGGCCACTAGTAAGGTGCATGGGACGATAGGAGCCAGTACCAACAACCAGGAAGCGGGTTGGGATTTTACATGACAGAACACCTTAGGGTTCCAGTGCCCTATAAGAGATTGGAGGACAAGTGTAACTGACCATTGTAAACATAGCTCCCAACTTCAGTCGTTTGGAAGGGCTGCCCCCTCTTTTGAGATCAAATCCCCCTGTCCCTCATGCAGCTTTAGGTGTCCCTCTTTTTGGTCGAATGTGTACATTTCTATATAAATTGCACTATTTGATTTTCAAAATGTGTTATGATGCACTAAACATTTTATCCAATCACTATACTACTGCATTTTTTATATAGAAAAGCCATTATAAGGGAGAAAAAAGGTCAAAAAAGCACTTATGTAGCTTAGCCAATCATTTTCTACATATTATATCTTTTTAGTTTACGTAACTGGGACCGTGGCAGGGACATGTCCTTTGCCTATATAATGTGCGCTAAAAGGTATCCCTCTATCATTTCACAAAGTTGGGAGGTATAGTGTAAAGCCCCATACACATGGGCCGAATGTTGAGCGACGTTCGGCCCGTGTGTACTGCAGCCGGTCCGATGGAAGCCGGCCGCTTGGCTGGTTTCTATCAAACGGGCATGACTGAAAAAGGTCTGCATACTGCCTCCCGTTCAGCACTCTCAGCCGCTGACCAGAGTATTCTGGCGGGGGGAGTCGTTCCCCTGTCAGGACACAATAAAACAGCAAGGGAAATCGCTGTACAGCTGGACAGCGGCTCTAACCTGAGCTGTCAGTTTTTTTTTCATTCAGCCTGTTGGGTTGAACAGAAAAAAAATAGCAGTGTGTACTAGGCTTTAGTGATGCTTTACTTACCTAATGCTTAAATGCAGTTTGCTCCTAACCAGGAAAATTTCCTGTTAGGGGGCCTAAAGTACAATGTACTAGGGTTCAGCACTACTGTAGTAGACTGACATTCAACCATAGGTGCTTACTGAGCAACATATTTGTAATATAGCGTCTTTTTACTGTATAAGCAGCTAAGAGACCTCTGACTGTAATATAAACCTTTTTCTCTACTAATAACCTTCTGCACACTCCTGAGACAAGCAAACTTGTATAGCTTTAATTAAAACTACCTTCCCTTGTTACTTCAGGTGAGGAAGGGTGCAATCAGGCAGAGAAACGTCCTGTCTGCAGAACGGGAATGTTATATTACAGAAGCACAAAAATAAACTCACATTAAGCTTTTATCCCCTGAGCTTCTGGTGTTAAAACTCTTGCTTACCAAAATTGGGATGATTCTTGACACTGTTGTAGGTAGTGGGTTACACCTGTAATTTGTCATTTATGAGTTACGTAATATTGTTTGTCTTAGTCCTGCACACCTGGCACTTGAATTTTGAAAACTACTGTGCAGGTTGGGTTGTCATCATTCTCCCAAGCTTTAGGCTGAGTCCACATGGAGCGGATCCCTTGGATGGACTCCACTAGCTCAGCGGGGGATCGCTCTGTTGATCCCCGCTGAGCAGGCGGATGACCGGTCCGTCTCTGCTCACTGTGCAGGGATGGACCTGTCAGAGTCTCGCTGTTCTCTATGGGGAGATCGGAATAAAACAGACAGCCTGTCCATTTTCATCCGATCCCATCAACGTGTAATTGAACAAACTGAAGTTAGAAGCTGATTGGTTACTATGCGCAGTTGCACCAAATTCTGTGTGCTCCAATTTTAGTAAATACCCCCCCCCCCATTGCCCATTGTTCTCATATACTACACCTGACACAGCGGGAGATCCCTGCTGTGTCATACAAGTGATTTCTGATAATAATCCCCACTCTGCACTGGTGGGACTGACATGCTGCACTGGTGGGACTGACAAGCTGCACTGGTGAGACTGACATGAGGCACTAGTGGGACTGACATGAGGCACTGGTGGGACTGACAAGCTGCACTGGTGGGACTGACATGAGGCACTGGTGGGACTGACATGAGGCACTGGTGGGACTGACATGAGGCACTGGTGGGACTGACAAGCTGCACTGGTGGGACTGACAAGCTGCACTGGTGGGACTGACAAGCTGCACTGGTGGGACTGACATGCTGCACTGGTGGACACTGACATTCGGCACTGGTGGACACTGACATTTGGCTCTGGTGGTCCCTGACATTCGGCACTGGTGGTCCCTGACATTCTGGACTGGTGGTCCCTGACATTTGGCACTGGTGGTCCCTGACATTCGGCACTCGTGGTCCCTGACATTTGGCTCTGGTGGTCCTTATTTGGCTCTGGTGGTCCCTGACATTTGGCATTAGTGGTCCCTGACATTCGACACTGGTGGTCCCTGACATTCGGCACTAGTGGAAACTAACATTTGGCTCTGGTGGTCCCTGACATTCAGCACTGGTGGACACTGACACGTTGCACTGGTTTGCATTTATAATAAAATGCTTTGCATTTATAAGGCTGTAACCTATCATACTGTGTGTTATGCATGGCTTGCTGGCTGCAGAATGAGGGATTTATGTTGAAGTGGGAGCGAGTTCACATTACATGTACAAGCCTAGTGTACCTCCCACATTCACTCCCATCCCAAGGATTCATGGGAATTGTAGGGTGATTATAGTTAGAGAGAGAGAAGAGGATATGATGCAATCCCTGTTCTAAGAGATCCTCCCTGCCAAAAAAGATGATGCATTTTTTGAATCACAAAGCTGACTTCCTGAAAATTCTGACCTGTCTGCCGCAATGTTGCAGTCCCGCTAAAAATCACTGATCGCCGCCATTACTAGTAAAAAAAAATTATAATATAATTTGTAGACGCTATAACTTTTGCGCAAACCGATCAATATACGTTTTTTTCACCAAAAATATGTTTATAAAATAAAAAAATAAAAGAAAGCTCTATTTGTGGGAAAAAAAGGACATCAATTTTGTTTGGGTACAGCGTTGCACGACCACACAATCGTCAGTTAAAGTGACGCAGTGCCATATGGCAAAAAATGGCCGGGTCATTTATCAATAAAGCGGAGGTCCAGCCCAATTTTTTTTTTAAAAGCCAGCAGCTACAAATACTGCAGCTGCTGACTTTTAATAAATGGACACTTACCTGTCCAGCACGCCCGCGATGTCGGCAGCCAAGGCCGAGCAAACGCTCGTCTCTTGGCTGCCCCCGCCGCCATCCTCGGTGAGGGAATCAGGAAGTGAAGCGTTGTGGCTTCACTGCCCGGTTCCCTACTGCGCATGCGCGAGCCACGCGGCGCACCCTCACTGGTCCCGCTGTCTCCTGGGATCAGTGTGTTTCCCAGAAGACAGCGGGGGTGACGCGAAGGGGCGTGACTCCCGTAGGAGTCTATTCCCGGAAGTGGGTGCAAATACAAGTATTAGACAGGTATCTGCACCCCCTCCCCCCCTGAAAGGTGCCAAATGTGACACCGGAGGGGGGGAGGCTTCTGAAAAGCGGAGGTTCACTTTTTGTGTCGACCTTTGCATTAAGGTGGCAAATCTTCCGGGGCTGAAGTGGTTAAGATTGAACAAGATGAAAAGGGCAGTTTTTTTTCTTCATAAATTATGGCATACCTGTATTCTGCGATTTTACACAATCATTACTTTTTGTACTCGCTTTAATTCCTATATTTTGGTGCTCTGGTGGGGGGAGGGGCTTCCAAGGAGCAATAGAGATGAGCAGGACCTGGGATTGCAGGCAGCTTTGCCATCACTTCACATGACCCACAGCCACTGCTTCATGCCTTCTTCACCATGAATGTCTTCTTGTTCATGCTGCGCTGGAGCCTTGGAGAAGATCATGGAGGAAGGAGGTGGGTGGAGCCAACACTCTCACACTAGGCACGGCGGAGGAAGAGGGCTCTGAATGCAGTGCCTCACTCTCCTCCTCCTCAGTAGTGGCTGGGACATGACTGACCTGACGTCACTGGTTGCTAGACGCCAGGCGACCCAGGCGCTGGCAACCAGTACAGCGGGCATTAGAGAGGACAGACCAGCGGCGTGGCTCCACCCACCTCCTCCCTCCATCTTCTCCAGGCTTCAGCATGGCATGAAGAGAACAGGGTCTCTCTCTCTGCGCCGCTACTGGCCTGCTGCTGATGTGAGAGAGACTCGGGAGTCATTAATATTTTTTTTGGGGGGGCAATTTCCCCTTTGCCCCCCCTGGATCCGCCCCTGCTGCAAATTCAGTTGCTCTAGAGCTCGGTAAATGAGGGGAAGCTCTGCTGATTTCTATCATCCACTCATGTGCAAGCAAAATTGCAGTTTAAAAAAATTATTTGCTTGCATGTGATTGGGTATTCTTTGCGAAGCAAAGTTTTACCTCATTTACTAAGCTCTGGAGCAACTGCACTTGCAGTACACAGTATATTTACCTTTAGTAAATCAACCCCAAAGTCTTTAAAGTACATTATTGTGGAAGTTACTATATAAATGAGATGCGTCTCATCTACATTTTGCTGCTGGTGATAAATCTAATCTGCATGTTGCATTTACAGTGCCGTCTGCCAAGCCACTTCAGATCCCTGTACTTGTTTGGCCTATTTACTGTATGGTGAGTGTTTCAGACTTATGACCACTGGGGAACAATCAGTGTGCATTAGAAAGGAGCTCCAAGAATCGTTTAACAAACATGTAGAGTACATAAAATAGTATTCTGCATTGGAAACTACCTTTCTATGGAGCTAAATGCATTCAAAGGTCAGCCCAACCCGAAGAGAGAGCTCAGTTATGGACTCCCCACTGGCTTCCTATCTCACAGGGACTCCAGCAGCAAGAACTCTGCTCTCATCTCTACCCTCTCATGTCATGGAGTCACATTTCCCTTGCTACAGCAGGAGTCATCTCAGTTATCTTTCTACATTTTAACCACTTCAATACCATGCACTTATACAGCTTCCTGCCCAAGCCAATTTTGAGCTTTCAGCACTGTCGCAATTTGAATGACAATTGCGCGGTCATGCTACACTGTACCCAAACAAATTTTTTATCATTTTGTTCCCACAAATAGAGCTTTCTTTTGGTGGTATTTGATCGCCTCTGTGATTTTTATTTTTTGCACAACAAATAAAAAAAGAGCGAAATTTTTTAAAAAAACTAAGTTTTTCTTTGTTTCTGTTAATTTTTTTTGTAAATAAGTACCTTTTCTACTTCAATGACGGGCACTGATAAGGTGGCACTGAAGGGCACTGATAAGGCGACACTGATGGGCACCGATGAGGTGGCACCAATGAGGTGGCACTGATGAGGTGGCACTGATGGGCACTGATGATGGGCACTGATAGGCGGCACTGATGGGCACTGATATGTTGCACTGGTATGCGGCACTGATGGGCACTCATAGGTGGCATTGATTGGCACTCATAGGCAGCACTGATTGGCACTCATAGGCGGCACTGATTGGCACTCATACGCGGCACTGATGGGCACTCATGGGCGGCACTGATGGGCACTTATGGGTGGCACTGATAGGTGGCATGGACGGGCACTGATAGGTGGGCACAGATTGGCACGGATGGGCACTGATAGGTGGCACTGATGGACACTAGTAGGTGGCATTGGTGGCACTGGTGCCCAGCAATGCCAGCCACCACACATTGTGAAAGTGCCAGTCAGTGCCCATTTGTGGGCACTGATTGGCATATTTTTTTTAATGTTTTTATTTTATTTATTTCTTTTTACTACATGTGGATGGCCATGGGGGCCATCCACATGATTGGGGCTTCCCTTGTGGTCCTGGGGGGCTTCCCTGGTGGTCTAGTGTGGGTATCCGAGGGGGGGCTGCGCTGATAAACAATCAGCGCGAACCCCCCCTGTCAGGAGAGCCGCCGATCGGCTCTCCTCTACTCGCGTCTGTCAGACGCGAGTGAGGAACAGCCGATCAACGGCTCTTCCTGTTTACATTGTGATCAGCCGTGATTCGACACGGCTGATCACGTGGTAAAAAGCCTCCGACAGAGGCTTCTTACCGAGATCAGTGTAGCGGTGGGTCAGACTGACCCACCGCTCCACCGATCGCCGCGATGCGCGCCCCCCCGGGCGCGCGGCGGCTGTTATCCCGCAGGACGTCATATGACGTCCAGGGTGGATAACAGAACCACTTCCCGGACGTCAATCTGCTATTGACTGGGCGGGAAGTGGTTAAGTAACATAAATTAATGAAATATCAAAAGTTAGAGTGTGACCTCCTTCGCCGAAACAAGTGATTTAGCCTGGGATGTCTCGATGTTGGAGACACTGAGAGATACAAGACGCCAGTGGTGATTAAAGTTAAATATCCGTTTTGGGTGGACTGATGCTTTTAATGATCACCTTTTCACAAGCTTTTAGACTTTGTTGTAGCTGATGGAAGCCATTCACTTTGCTCTACTGATAAAGTGATTACTAAACAATGCTTTTTATATAATGGCTGGCCATTATCTCTAACTGTAGGTGGTACCAAGCCTGTATTTGTGGAAAGACAAGACATTTTTATTTTAAGGGGTGCACAAGTGTTTGGCAGTGTAAGTGTGTAGTCATAGAGAAAGGTTCCCTGGTATTGCAGAAGGGGCCTGGAGAGGTTAGTTGTAGTAATAAATCTAAAACCTCATAAATGAAAAAAAAATGTTTAATTGTCTACCAAAAACTAAAAGTGCTACCTAAAAACACATGAATTTAAAATGTCAATTTAGGGCAAAACCCACCCACCAGTGTGTTTATGCCACCTCTACCAGGGAGAGTGCCTTTTTAGCCATCAAGGCATTCACATTGCATAGAGCAGTGGTCTCCAAACTGTAGCCAGAGGGCCAAATGTGTCTCTTTGCTTGCTTTTGTCGGGCCCTTGGGGGACTATTCTTCACTCTGATATGAGGCACTATTCCTCACAGTGACACCAACAATGAGGTAGCATTCCTTACACTGACACCGACAGTGGGGCATAATTCCTACTGTGATTAGCGCCACTCAGCTACACTCCCACTGACACCAACAATGGGGCACTGTTCCTCCCACTGACACCAACTACGAGGCACCATTCCTCCCATTAATACCAATAATGGGGCAATATTCTTCCTCTTACTGA
This sequence comes from Rana muscosa, assembly GCA_029206835.1. Taxonomy (NCBI): domain Eukaryota; kingdom Metazoa; phylum Chordata; class Amphibia; order Anura; family Ranidae; genus Rana; species Rana muscosa. Next base: position 113,584,450 of record CM055118.1, read on the forward strand.
CCACAGGTGCAATGTAAGTGTTTTACTTTAACTTGCCAACAAGCCTGAGAACAGTGTTGGCAGCCGTCAGTATTTTTACTGGCAGCCAGTAAAAAACTGGCAATTTTCTCCTGCCAGTAAATGCCAGTAAAAGGTTGCCAGTAAAAAATATGGCTGTGACGCTCGACTTGGTCCGGGTCCGGCTGAGACCATCTGAGCCTGCTACAGTGTGATCGGGCGGCTCTGGCGGATGTGGTGCCTGAGCATGTTGTGTTATGTCATGGTGCAATGGAGCCAAGCAGACGGCCAGAGTCTTGTGTGCGGGTCTGCGGTATGGAACAGGAACCATCAGTGCTGTTTAGACTAGAATGGACTGGAGGGACCACTTGGCTTTTAGAGAGACAGTCACTGTGACTCAGGAGAGAGGACGTATGGTGTCAGTGAGGTCTCATCATCATCTGTGCTGCTGCACGCTGCTGTCAGTGTCACTGTGAGAGTCATTTTAACATGTGTGTGCCGCCCATTCTAATTTTCTTGCCCTCCTAATGCCCCGTATACACGATCCGAATATCGTACGACAGATCGCACGCCTTTTTTTGCTTAATAGTGGCAAGTAGAAATTAAATAGGTTACTAAAGTCATGGAAATTCTCCTACGACAGAAAAAAAAATCGGAAGTGATGTCATGTGTTGTAGTGTATTTGTATTGTATTTTCGGACGACATCTGTACTGACTAAACAGAAACCGTACGATCTGGTATCGTATTTTCGTGCATGTCCGATAAAATAATATCGGATGAACTGTCATGATCGGCTCTCGGAAGCTCTGTACTAACGATCCGATTATCGTATGATTCTTCCTCGGAGGACATTTTTTGTAGAGGTCGACCGATATATCGGTCGGCCGATATATCGGCCGATTTTTGGCATTTTTTCATTAATCGGCTTTGGCCGATATTCTGAGAACAGAAGCCGATATTAAAAAAAAAAAAAAAACTTCAGCGCGGCTTGGAAATGACATCTCTCATAGAAGTCAATACAAGTTGCCTGAAGTTTCCCGTGCAGTGACTCATCTTTGGGCAGCCTGCCAAGTGAGAGAGAAAAGTTACAAATGTTTCTTCTTATCAATGAACTGAACTTGTGAGTAGAAGTTCTCAGTTTAACCATTTAAAGGCTAAATCTTTTCTGACACTTGTAGCTTACAAGTAAAAATCCTGTCTTTTCTGCTAGAAAATCACTTGGAACCCCCAAACATTATATTTTTTTTTTTTGCAGAGACCCTAGGGAATAAAATGGCGGTTGTTGCAATATTTTATGTCACACGGTATTTGCGCAGCGGTCTTTCAAACGCAATTCTTTGGGAAAAAAATACACTTTAATGAATGTTAAATAAAACTAAACTTTTTTTTTCGTCAAAGTTTTGATTACCTGTTTTTGTGCCTGCTTCCTGATTCCCTTACCGAAGATGGCGGCGGCAGCACCCGAGAGCCGAGAGAGAGATCGGCTTCGGGTGCCGACATCGCGGGCGCCCAGGACAAGTAAGTGTCCATATATTAAAAGTCAGCAGCTGCAGTATTTGTAGCTGCTGACTTTTAATATATTTTTTTTTTTGGCGGAACTCAGCTGCTTTCACACTGGAGCGGGCAGGCGTTGGCGGTAAAATGCAGCTAGTTTTAGCTGCGCTTTACCATAATTTTAGCGGCGATATTCGGCTGCTAGCGGGGTGCTTATAACCCAGCTAGCGGCCGATGAAGAGGTTAAATGCGCCCGTGTAGCACCGCTGCAGAAGCGCTTTGCAGGTGCTTCAGCAGCAGTGCCCATTAATTTCAATAGGCAGTAGTGATGGAGGAGCGGTATACACCGCTCCAAAGATGCTGCTTGCAGGACTTTTTTTTAACGTCCTGCCAGCGCACCGCCTCAGTGTGAAAGCACTCAGGCTTTCACACTGAGACTGCAGGGGAGCTGTTTTGCAGCCATTTTTACAGGTGCTATTTTTAGCCCAAAAGTGCCTGAAAAACACCCCAGTGTGAAAGGGGTCCAACTGTTAGTTTTTTTTTTTCCCCTTCATCGGCCTAACATATCGGCCCAAAAAAATCGGCATCATATATCGGCCATCGGCCACAGCGATTTCTAAATATCGGCATCGGCCAGAGAAAAACCCATATCGGTCGACCTCTAATTTTTTGTACGATATTCGGATCGTGTGTACGAGCCATAAGTCCTGTCCCTGAGCTACTTACTTACTATATCGAAAATAAAATAAGAAATATGTGATTTGCCCTATTATCTACCTTAAATGATATTGCTAATTGCATATTGTATTTGTTTGTAGCCTAAATACTCTAATTTCCACTTAAAACTGTAATTTTGTAACTTTTGGAAATGCCAGTAAATTTTGGGCGTTGTGTCATTAAATTTCAAACTGGTAGGTTGGCAACACTGCCTGAGAAATTGTTTACCCCCACTGATGCTGGGGCATTTCCTACTCCACGAGCCACAGTCTGGCCCCCCAAAACCTAAAGGACATTAAACGTAGCCTTTGTTTGGAAAGTTTGGAGACCCCTTGTATAGAGAATTGTGAGTCAGATTTTGCAAAGGCCTACATAGCAAAGTGAACCTAGTTTCTGATGAGGATGGATAGGACAAGAGAGGTACCTTGTAATAAAAACCTGACCAAGGTTATAACTGATCAGCACTCTATTCAGTTCTAAAAAAATAACTTTTGCTTTTAGTTATACTTTATATGTTGAAAGCTAAAAAATGAGATGTATAAAGCCTTAGATCAACTTTAAGATAGTAAATACATCTTAAAATACAATGATTTTTTTCCTGGTTAGAAATATTTATATATGTATTATTTATAATTGTGTTTCGTTGTAGTTTGCATTTCTTATATAATTAGAGAATAGAAAAAATGTATTTCAAACAAATACAGAAAAAATATCAGGCTAATGTAGTTGTATTTACTGCTATTATGTTGACCCGTTCCCCCCCCCCACAAATCTTATGCTGTTTTGTTTATTGGCTTTCTGGTCAGGTGTCAGTGATAAATGAGTTGTATTGAATCTTTTCTAATGAAAGGTCTCCCACTGACAGCCTTTAATAACGAATCGAGTCTATCTATGTACTTGCTGTTGTGATATTGATATACACTGCAAGCCACAAGGTGATTTTCTCCCTGTTAATTAGTCAGAGGTATTTTTCAGATTAATAATAAAATTGCCCTCCAGATACCACCTGATCTTAATTACCGTCATTTGTATCTCATCTCAATTCAACTGCAGTTTTTAATTAAAGCATTAGGTTAGTTTGCCTTATTAAGGGCAGCTCAACTCCTTCCGTCCGATTAATGCCTTTTGTTCATAAACATGCATAAATTAAAAGCTTTGGCTCGTGTGAATGCATTTCATCTTTTTTTAAGTACAAAAGGATATTTTCAAGAACATATGCTCAAATACTTTTTAGTTATTCAGTTTCTTTTTTAATTGATCATGATTTTTGTCATCCAGACACCTTCTTTCGGAAAGCCCAACAGCTGCCAATGCTTTGAAAGTGTTTGCGAAAAAGATATTTTCAAAAACACACATTCAAATACATTTTAGTTTTTGAGGCAACCAGAACTTTTTCGAACCTTTAAGGGCTCATATATATTTGTGCATTGAGGCAGCATGCATGGAAATGCACGTTATTGCGTGTTGCCACAATGCATGGGAGCACACTTGATCTGTGTGCGGTGCGTTGCCGTGGCATTCATTGTTAATGGTACCCTAACACATCATACATTAGAGCCCAACCAAAATACCATGTGAATGGACTACCCTAATGTAATACACAATATCGTGTGTAAATTAAAGTACAACAGCTAAATGTTTTTAGTATGGTAAGAAATATTCAGGATTTTATTACTGACATTCAGTGCTTTTTCGATAGGCAAACACCACCACAAAATGGGACCATGCGCAGAATAGCTCCTTTTACATTTCCAGCCCTGCTTTAGTTTTTCGACTATCCTTTATGAATTTACCACATTTGGGACCTTTAGAAATTTGAAGGATAAGGCCCACAAGCCTGGCACACTGGACATTTGTCTCCCTAAAGGCGATAGACATCATCTCATAAATCATTTTCTTATCCAATGAGCTTCGGTGGTAAGTAAGTATTTAGGCGTGCAGATTGTAGTTATTCTCAGAAGCTTATATAGACTTAACTACCAATGTCTCTTACAGCGAACACCTAAAGTCTAAGTATAGCTAAAATAAAAAACAGAAAAATCAGCACAAGGCACATAACTTACAGTAAGTAGGTTATGTCCCTTGTGCTTATATCTCTCTATATGTTACTATTTTATATATGCAATGTATTACTGTAATAGACTTGCGCAATAAAACTTGTCTACTTACAGCTCAACACCAACCAGTCAACAGCCTCATTTAACCTCCCTGGCGGTATGATTCTGTCAGATTTTAGGTGCTGAAAGCGGTACCATTATTCTGCATGGAAATTTGGCGTTTTATATTGCAGGCCTGTAATTCTTAGGAATAACTCACTTAAATCTGTCCAAACAAGAGTCTAGTAGACATCCCGGGTATGATAAAGTTCAAAAAACAAAATTATACATTATAATAAAATAAATAACTATAAAATAATTATAACAAATAATATAATAATAATAATAAAAGTGTTTTTCAGTGTTTGATGACGAATTTCCCCACAAATCGCTATCGCTTAATTCTGCGAGTGATTCTAATTTATTATCGCTGTTTTCTAGCTGGTCTAAAACCACTTTTGACATAAAGGGACAGTTTTTGGTTGCTATGGACAATCTCCAGTTTCTAGGCAGAAATAAAAGTTTTTGTTATATAAAAGTGCATGCAGAACACTGGGCAGACCACTAGGGACAATGGGGGTGTGTAATTATTACATACAGTACTGTAATCAGTAAGATTACAGTGTACTGTGTGTGTACTGTGTTTCAACTTTTTTGAATTTGGCGCCGATCTCCGTCCCCGTGCGCCGTAACGCCGCAGGGAACGGAGCTCGGCGGCACTCGGAACTGTGTGAATCGAGCGAGGAGACAGCTCGATCACACAGCAGAGAGGCATCGCAGGATCCAGGGGACAAGGTGAGTAACTCTGCCTGGATCACTGCGATGCAATCCCGAGTCTGGCTCGGGGTTACCGCTTTTGGTGCTGAAATTTCACCCCGAGCCCGACTCGGGAATACCGCCAGGGAGGTTAAAGTCCCAAATTACCCCTCTTTTGTATGTTTCAATATGTTTGGGTGCACTCGCCGCCATGTTTGTGCTAATATATTGACAAGGCTGAAATAAATGGGGGACTGGGCCTTCCACACATTGCTCATTTCTATTAATCCTTGCTTTTAATTCATTTTTTGGACTGGATTTTCCATGTTAAAAGAAAGCTGTTTGTTGACATATCCAATTTGCTTTCTCTTATACCCCTTGTCACTTTACAGGAATAACCATTGAAATCCTGTTTTCTCATCTGCATTCCTTATCTTCTGTGGGTTTGGGAATACTTCAACATGGGCCCAATTAATAGGGAACCCAGATTTTTCCCTAGTTCTCTGCTGTGCTGGTCACATGAATTTTTTTCCGGTCGTTTCATTCATTCACCAAGAGTCTCAACCTTTGCCCGCTGCTACAATATTTCGAATAAATAAATTTTTAGACCAACTTATCAAACAAGGCAAGATTCACAGGGATCTTACACCATTTTGTTTCAATAAGGTAGACCCTTCTAACCTAATTTCATTAATTTATATGATTTTGCTACAGTACTGCAGACCTATTGTCCCTTCCTTAGATCAAAGATTGGGAAGAAATATGGCCCACAATTGCAGGAAATGCTATTCAGTCTCACTCACTAGGCTGGCATAGCATCCGCAGCCCAAGAAGAAAGTTAGGATTCTCACTCACTAGTATAGGTGTACCAATGATATTCTGAGAATATCCCCCTCTACATCTGACATTGCTGCTGGTGTTGTGAGAGGCAGGAATGAGGAGCCTGGAACTATGTTACATGTATCGCAGTGTTGTCCACTAAACAGACCTTTGTTTTGGTCTCAAGCTTCTGCTACATATAAAGTAGTGACAGGATCAGATATCTCTGTGTCTCTAGGAATATCGCATCTACGGAATATGGCCAAAAAAAGGTCTTCTCTGTTTTGTTTTTTTTTGTTGTTGTTTTGTTTTTATCTTAGCTGCTAGGGAAGTAATATCAAGGCAATGGAATGCACACACCTCAATGATGAAAGAATAGGCCTTTGAATGATCCCACCTTCAATGTATAGAGGAGTTGGCTGCCCGGATTCATGTATTGCTATACTACTACATGACCACATGGACAACCTGGATTGTATACATGGGATTTTGCAATTTAAAGATACCTTAACGTAGAGATGGTAACGTACTTAAAATACTGGGAGTTAATTTCTCTATCCCTGTCTGGATCTCGTATTACCCACTTCTTGTTTCCCCTTTGTCCTCCTTCCATTCCCACATTCCCTTTTTCCAATTCTTCTCCTTCTTCTCTCTTGTCTTTTTCTTTCTTTTGCCTCTCTCTTTGCACTTAACTCTCCACACAGCCATAGGGACAACATTGCGCTGTTTTTCCAAATTTCAGCATTAATCAGCGATATGAAAGACACAGACACAAAGGTTTTTCAATTGATCCTCTTCCTTGAATTTTTTCATTGTATAATGTACATGTCATTCCACTGTTATGACATGATTTTCACCTATGTCCTAAGTGGGGATTGTGTTCCCTCCAGACCTAATGACTGTATCGGTAAGATCCATTTCTATGAAAACAATCTTTACTCTTTAACCCCTTCCTTCCTTACTGGGCACATATACCCCCTTCCTGCCCAGGCGAAATTTCAGCTTTCAGCACTGTCACGCTTTGAATGACAATTGCGACGTGGCTCCCAAACAAAATTGACATCCTTTTTTTCGCACAAATAGAGCTTTCTTTTGGTGGTATTTGATCACCTTGGCGTTTTTTATTTTTTGCGCTATAAACAAAAATAGAGCGACAATTTTGAAAAAAAAAGCAATATTTTTAGATTTTTGCTATAATAAATATCCCAATTTTTTTTTTTTATATTTTTTTCCTCAGTTTAGGCCGATACGTATTCTTCTACATGTTTTTGGTAAAAAAAAATCGCAATCAGCGTTTATTGATTGGTTTGCGCAAAAGTTATAGCGTTTACAAAATAGGGGGATAGTTTTATGGCATTTTTATATATTTTTTTTTTTATTAGTAATGGCGGCGATCAGTGATTTTTTTTGTGACTGCGACATTATGGCGGACACATCGGACACTTTTGACACTAATTTGGGACCATTCACATTTATACAGCGAACAGTGCTATAAATATGCACTGATTACTGTATAAATGTGACTGGCAGGGAAGGGGTTAACACTAGGGGGCGAGGAAGGGGTTAAATGTGTTCCCTGGGAGTGATTGTTACTGTGGGGGGAGGGGACTGACTGGGGGAGGTGACCGATCTGTGTCCCTATGTACAAGGGACACAGCATCGGTCTCCTCTCCCTGACAGGACATGGATCTCTGTGTTTACACACACAGATCCATGTCCTTGTCTCTGTAACCGCCGATCGGGGGTGCCTGGCGGACATCGCGGCCGCCAGGCACGCGCATCGGCACTGCAGTGAAGCGCCGTGCACGTGCTCGCGCGCCCCCCAGTGGCCAAATAGCGGAGGCCGTATAATAACGGCCTCCCGGCATTTGACAACCACCTTGCGGCCGTATATTCTCGTACGGCGGGCGCGAGGTGGTTAAAGTGTCATTAAACCCAAATCATCAAAAACTGTCAATACATGCCATATTACATTCTCACTCATCTACTAGAGCATTTATTTTATGTAGACTGCACAAATCCTTTATCCTGCAGTTCACTGTCCCTCCCTCCTTGTCTGTGTTCCCGCTGCAGCCTATGTAGACCAACTTCTACTAAGCGTGGTCCAATTTCAGTTCCCTTTTAAGCTGTTAATTTCCTTCTTTTTATTATCTGTGCAGCAGTTACATGTGGGTGCACACCGAGAAGTAAATTACACTCCCCTCCCTTCTTCCTCCTCCATGTCCTCATATTGCTAAACACTAAGGGAGTGGGATATAAGATGGTGATTGATGGAGGCTTCACCTCCCTATTAGTCACAGCACATACACACCATAGACACAGCTTGGAGAGGGTGTAAACAATGTGAAAGCTATTGTTGGTCAACTTAAACCTCACCTGCACCATGTTATTGCAAAAAAAAAAAAATTACACAATTGCTTTGAAATATAGATTTGTATAAAGCTTTAAAACACGTTGTTGCTATTTATTTTAATTCCCTATTCTAAAAGCTTTTTTTATGTCATATGACTGCCCCAGCACCAATCAGCGCTGTTCAGACACAGATTCAAACATTAGCAGAGTACTAGAAACTCCTCTCTCAGAACTTTCCTTGAGGAAAGGAAAGACCTGGGAAACATCCTGTGACTTCTGAACAGCAATGATTAAATAAGGTATACTTTTTTATACTAATTCAAATAGAGTATCACAATCTTTATATATAAATAGAAGGGATGATGGCAATTATACATTGTATGTTTAAAAGTATCACTTTTAAAAAAAATTGTCTCGGGTGGATCAACTAGGTAAAGCTGTACTCCAGTAAAAAAAAGCTAAATAGCCATTTAAAATGCATACAGCATATGTGAAATGTTAATCATCACTGTAGTTGAGCAATACAGTTAAGCTCATAGATTAAATTCTTTATGTACTCTCCAGTTCTGTAAGCTTGTTCCCATCTACACTTTACAAAATAGTAGAGCCCTAGTTAGCTAAAAGTGCTGCTCTTCTTTTTGCTAGTTTGATATCTGTTCAGGTACTTTTGCTAGTTCAGTGTAACTTATAACTGGTGTCAGCTGTAAATGCTGGTGTATACTACTAAGCATAATGAGATACCAGTAGTTTTTTTCAGGCTCAGGTTTCAATGATATACTTTTGTAGACCACATTTGGTGCCCATCTCACATGGTCCCAGGTATATATTATATATTATAAATATAAGAGTTACCACATAATACAATTCATTGTATTTCATAATTTTAGGCCTAAGGCCCTAGGTATATATTATATATTATAAATATAAGAGTTACCACATAATACAATTCATTTTATTTCATAATTTAGGCCTAAGGCACCCTGCACAGGGGACGTCTTTGCAGAAAAATATCACATCCAAAATATGTTAAATGCACATATAAGTATATTGGAAGATTGTTGTTGAAATATTAGTCTGGTCACAGGGCCCTTTTAACTACATTAAATGACCTTGCAATGGAATCTGACATTGGCTAAGAGAGACTTTGAAACCGTTAGAGGTAAGATCACAACATGCACAATTCTACTATATGTTGCTACAACCCAGCAGTGATCTAGCGTGAATGATGTTACAGCTAATGAGGTTATTCTTCAATAAATTCCACAGCAGTAATGAGATTGGAAGGCATTTTATGCAGCTAGGAACAGGGGTGGCAACTGCAATCATTGGTACCCCTCTAGCTGTACCATCAAAATGAATCTTCCCCTTTAAGGGTCAAAAGCGGCGACTAAGAATCCTGGTTTCTGAATACAGAATTGAGGAATCTTTATAGCGGATGTTCTTGAAGGGATCTGAGAGGATTAGCATGAATATACAGGAGATTTGCCGTTTATGTTGAAGAGGAGTGTGTCACTCTGACTACAATCATGTGCTCAGGGCAGGATATGCATTCTAGGCTTGTACAATGTCTACAGAAAATAATCTTGTTTTTTTTTTTTTTTTTGCATTCTTCCAGAAGATAAATGTTGTTGACTTTGTCTGCCCTTCTATCTGAGAAGTTTGCAGCATTTCTTTCAAGAAGCCGTGTATCTAGCAGTGCCCCGCTGTTTCCATGTTCATTTTTGGCATGCTACATTTACCAAATATCCAGAAGGCATAACTGGCAACCTACCATAGCTTTACCAATTTGTGAGAATCCCACTTAATACCCATTCCTAGAATGTCTTTCTTTAAATTGAAAACATAACTAGGAACATTTGCTTTTCAAGTGTTTGTGTTAAAAGTAAAGTATAATGTTTTTATCAGTCAACATAATAGGTTTTTATTGCAGTTTTTATGATGTGGTATTCACATTTTTCATACTTGTTACTGTATTAAATGTAGAGACTTATAGAAAAGCCACTAGAGGTAGGATAGATTATCTGCCATAATGGCTGCCTAACTCCTAACAACAATAAAAATGAATCTTCCACACAGGGACTGCATTGTTTTTAAGCTGCATGTGTCCGTACAGCGAGCGGTCCAACACGCCCCCTTCCTTGTTATCACTACAGCAATGTTTGTTCTTCTTAGCAAGTGTTGGTGATAGGATGGCTGTATTGCTTACAAGGCAGGGTGCTTTGGACCAATGCATAGACACTGCTGCTTTTACGCACTCCTTGGATCTTCCAGCCATTGCTGAGATTGAAATGCAACCAGTAAGATATTAAAAAGTAAGCTTTTGGAGCCTACTTTCTGCCTTAACTTTAGTAAGACATTTAAAAGTAAGTCTTTAGAGCATATTTTCTGCCTTAGTTTCTATAATACATTGCAAAGTAAGCTTTTGGAACCTACTTTCTGTCTTACCTTCAGTAAAACATTTCAAAGTAAGCTTTTGGAACCTACTTTCTGTTTAACTTTCGGTAAAACATTTCAAAGAAAGCTTTTGGAACCTACTTTCTGCCTTCAAATGGGCTTTAAGGCTAAGGCTCAATAGATAATTACATCTCTTACCTACTGAGAGATTTAAAGCTGAACTACAACCAACAGCTAAATTCACAATTGAAATACGTTTATGGGACCTGTTTTAAATGACAAAGGATTTTATTTCAGAAGCAAATATATCTTTTTTGTTTATACGGATCAAAAGTAGACAAGAAAAGAGGCTGCATTACAGAGTCAAAAAGAGTCGATAGACTCCATAAGAAAACTGGGCTATAACAGTGTCCAGGGGAAAAATACACAATAAAATTGACAAAAAGCCACACAGATTATAATACAGTGGAACCTTGGATTATGAGTATAATCTGTTCCAGGAGAATGCTCGTAATCCAAAGTACTCGTATATTAAAGCGAGTTTCCCCATTGAAGTCAATGGAAACTAAAATAATTTGTTCTACATTGACTTCGATGGCATGCAATACCGCATGCAACCAGAGGTGGGGGGTGCCGGAGAGCCTCAAAAACAGGCCTGAGGACAGCTCGGACTACCTCGGCAAACCTCGGAAAGGCTCAGGAACGGAGTATTTCTGTGTCTTTCCGAGTCTTTCCGAGCATTCCCGAACGGCGTCGTTCGGCTCAACTCGGCTCCGGCGCCCCCCCCTACCTCAAGCCAAACACTGTACTGAACACCGCTTTGGCCTGAATCCTGCTCGTTTTGCGAGACAACACTCGCAAATCGAGTTAGGATTTTTAAAAATACAGTGCTCGTATTGTGAAACGCTTGTTAACCGCATTACTCGCAATCCGAGGTTCCACTGTACAAGCATTAATTGTCAACATAAAGGGGGTCTATACCCATAAAACCGTACAAATGAGGATGGTTAAGAAAATTAAAAGGTCGGTCAAAGGTGAGGAAAACCACTGCATGTCTGATAAAATATCCAACTGAATATACAAGGACATTGTGTAATGCAAAAAGAAGACAAAGAAAAGAGTAGGGAGAAGATACAAAAAGAAACAGGAAGCAACAATCGCGTCCGTACAAGGTGCAGAATAAAGAAACTAGAGAAAGAGAGTGATTGAATCCTGGGGGGTCCAAATAAGTCAACCAGAGAGCCATCTTTGACTAATGTCAAAACAATAAAAGGTAGAACAAAAATAAACACTGAGATCCAAAGCCAAGGATTTTTATTTTTTTATTTTAGCCATCTAGTAGTAAGATTTACACAACTCTGATGGCAGAGCCAGCCTGGTGACCCGACTTTTCTCTCCTGCAGTTAAGCAACACAGTGTGGTCACCTCTCCCCCACCAGGATGTGATTGAACAGTGAAGGAGCATTCTTATACCAATAAGTCATCCCTTTTCTCCCTTATTCTGTCAGCATTTCTTGTCAAAATGTGTATATGTAGCACACCTGATGGCCTCTAGTGCTGCCTTTCCTTCTCCCAATCGAAATGCTGCTGTACAGGTTTATGATGGTTTAATGAATACAAAACCAATGCATGTATATTTTACTTGCAGTTCAGCTTTAACCACTTGATGACATACATCTCATTAGGAGCTCAGTGATTTCAGTGTTCTGCACATAAGGCAACTGCCAACAAGTTGTGAAAACTCTCAGTAGAAAAGAGATTTAACGGCAGAGTAGCCCCAGCCTTACACATTGATAAGATTAAATACATTAAGTCTGTTCTCTTTTACATAAATATGTAAATATAATTGAAAAGACTAATCATGTTTGAACAGGCCTTAGATTATCATTTAGGCCATCTGGGAATCTTAGTATGCCATTGGCAACTTCAGTCAAGGCTCAGGCATGTCCCCAGCATCACTCATTGTAATGCACCACAGCTTTCTCCATAAAATGTATTTTTATTACTAGCCTTCTTTTAACTTTGTATGTTAAAGTGATAGTAAAGTTTAATTGTTTATGTTTTACCTACAGGTAAGTCTATAATAAGGCTTACCTGTAGGTACTGTGAATATCTCCAAAACATGCACCATTTAGTGCAAAGTTTGTTGTCCAGGAGACCTACGGCCGAGGAGCACCGATTTTTCAAAGCCGGGCACCCCTTCCATAGACTCCCATGTTAAATGTCAGTCTAGTTATACAGCACAGGAGATCAGGTAGGGAGATTGGGCACAGTGAGGCATGGACACAATGAGGCATGGGCACAGTGACAGTGAGGCATGGGCACAGTGAGGCATGGGCACAGTGAGGCATGGGCACAGTGAGGCATGGACACAGTGAGGCACAGTGAGGCATGCACATGGACACACTGAGGCAAAGTGAGGCACAGTGAGGCATGCACATGGACACAGTCAGGCAAAGTGAGGCACAGTGAGGCATGCAGATGGACACCCTAGGCTTATACTCGAGTCAATACGTTTTCCCAGTTTTTGGTGGTAAAATTAGGTGCCTCGGCTTATATTCGGGTCGACTTATACTCGAGTATATACGGTATATGAATTGATCCTGTCAGAAACATAGTGCTGTGCTGTATATTGTGAACTCTGCAATTTCATCTCAGACAATGTTATCAGTAAATGTATTAGTGCTACAGAACACATCTCTGACAAAGGGGTCCTTCAGGGCTCCAAAACGTTGTACTTCTTTGCTGTGATGTGATCCCTCTTAAAAAAAAAAAATGTTTTGACTTTATTTGAAGATCTGTGGTGTCCTGGCAAATATTCACACTGTTCTGTGTATGGTTCCAGACCCATTACTTTTTGAGCCTATTCTGTGAACGTGTGCGATGGGAATATTGACAATTGTTTAGGACAACAGAACACATCCCTCATATGTTGTGGGGAAGAAAAGAAAAGAGGGGTGGTGTTTTAAAACACTTCCTGTACTAGGATGACAACTCCTCCACAGGTACAGGAGGAGATTTACTAAAGCTGGTGCACACAGAATTCAGTGCAGCTGTGCATAGTAACCAATAAGCTTCTAAGTTTTATCGTCAAAATGTAATTGAACAGGGTGAAGTTAGAAGCTGATTGGTTACTATGCACAGATGCACCAGATTCTATGTGCAGCAGTTTTATTAAATCTCCCCCACAGTGTAGTAAGTGACCATTGTAATCCTAGGAAAGTAAGGCCATTACTGGTACGATCAACCAGTGAAAATAAAGGGGGAAAAAACACCTCTATAGACTAGGAAGATGCAATGTATTCCATTTGTGGTATTAAGGTTAGTTACCCTTTATACAAGTAATAGTGTTTCTTTTGGTATCAGAGTTCACAACGCTCCTCAAAACATTACTATGTTTCGGATCATCTCCAATAACTTTGTTAAGTCATTTATCGCTTTGACTTGACAAACTATAGGGAGATGATCCGAAACACAGTAATGCTTTGAGAAGAAATGTAAACACTGTTGCAAGAAGACGCACTAATGATTTGTATACTGTATTCTGAAAATAAAATATTGTAAACAATAAGACCTTTGTTCAGACCTGAATATGGATTTACTGGAAGTGCCCTCTATCTGCCTAAGTGGCTAAGTCTTTTGCATGAGGCAAGATTTGAGCACAGGTGTGCTAGGCACTACACTCTTGGACCCTAACATACAGAGCAAGTATGCAATATGAACATGGTCCCAACTAGCAAATCAGAAATGGGTCAGAATATTCTTTTTTTTCTGGAGATGGAGATCAGTAACAGTGGTTTATGTATTTCTCTCACATAGCTATACAGTTATACAGTTGGTGAGGTTTAATAAATACACCAGTCCAACCAGTTCAATCTGTGAACGTGCTTTCTTTAGTCCAAGATAGTGGCAATCCTCAACATTAAAACATAACTGTAGAAGCCTTATACAATATGCAATTTTTTGTATAATAGATTTCAGATTTTCCTAAAGTAGAACTATAGGCAAAACCTTTTTTTTTTTTCATTTTGGATAGAGCAAGGTTTCCTCCCTGGTAAAAATAATTGTGACGGGTGTTAACCCTTATAACCCGTCAGAATTATTTTCACCATTTGTGTCCCATTTCTGAGATTTCCCTTCACTTTCTGTCCCATTGCTGAACAGGAAGTGAGAAGAAATCAGTGCAAATTAAGGGAATCCCTTGGAACCCCAGGTCACCAGAACTAGTGCTCCCATTGGAAGAATTCCCCTCTGTTACTTTTCTGGGGACAACCCAAAATTTGGGATTTTCTTTACTTTTAATGATAACGGTAAACAGGACAAATACAGAGGGTGAATCTCCTTCATGGGGGCACAGACAGCAATAAAAACGGAAAGGTGTTCTAATCCCTCTCCACTCTATCCTAAAGTTTTTCCTTTAGTTATACTTTAAAGCGGAGTTCCAACGACATTTAACAATAAAAAAAAAAAAACATTTCTGAAGTTAATACATTGTAGAATTCATAACTTAAAGTGTATGTCTGGGCTAACCAAAAAATAATATTCAGTACATCTCTATATTACCCCATGTTTAGCCCTTTATTGATTCTGCAATGATAGAAAAATTGCTAATTCTGTCAAAAATGAACTCTGCTCTTTATTTCTTGTTGTGGGCTTACAACACGCAACCTTTTTCTAATCTTTTCTCTTAGGCCTCGTACACACGGCCGAGATTCTCGTTGAAAAAAACATGTCGTTTTTTTCGACGAGATTCTTGGACAAGAAACTTGTCCCGGCCGAGTGTACACACGCTCGTTTCAAAGAACCCGCGGTTCTTTGAAAGGAGTGTACGCGGTGACATCATCGACTACGTCGAGCATGCGCTCGTCACATTCGATGCCGTCGCCGCCATCTTGGTCTACCCTACGTATGCCTAGGAAGCTACCGCACATGCGTCAAATTCATTTCGAACATGCGCGGGCTTCCTGGAGGACAGGTAAGTGTACACATACTCACTTTTCTCGTCGAGAAACATGCCGAGGAGAATCTCAACGAGAAAATAGAGAGCAGGTTCTCTATTTTCTCGTCGAGGTTTCTTGTCGGTTTTCTCGACGAGAAACCCGATAGCAGCGTACACACGACCGATTTACTCGGCAAGACCTCTCTGCCAGCAAGTTTCTTGCTGGTTCTTGCCGAGAAAATCGGTCGTGTGTACGAGGCCTTAGTCTTTATTGTATTGGTAATCTTTATCAAGCAAGTTGCTGACTTACTATATCACATAAAGAGAATTTAAAGCATTTTTTTACATATGTTCTTATTCATAAATTTATTTTCACAGCTAAAAATTATAAAGAAAATTGTTTCTAGTCAGGTAAATAGGAAATATGTATGTATGCAATCTTATATCCAGCTAGCGAGTGAAGTCTTAAGCTCCATTTCACATTAATCAGTCCATCCTGATCTTCTGTTGTAAAACCCTTTTTTTATAGAGCTCAGTAGCTCAAGCTAAAATGTACACACACAAGTGAATAACTCTGTACCCACCCACTTACAGCTCTGCCTGTACAGACACAGAGGTTGATTTACTGAAGGCAAATAAGCTGTTCACTTTGCAAGGGAAGTTGCCCCAGAGCTTAGTGAATGTTGTGAGGTTTACGCAAGTATGTTCAAGGAAAAAAAAAAAAGAAAACCACAGCATTTTTGCTTGTACATGATTGGATGATGGAAGTCAGCAGAGCTTAACCTCATTCACTAAGCTCTGGGGAGATTCCACTTATTTTCAATAGTTATTATTGATTTTGCAGAAGAAGAATCCAGCAACTTGTACAGATACAAGAAACTATTGTAAAATTGCAAAACATGAAGTGACAATAAACAGAATGGTATACAAACAAATAAACAGAGTTTTTTGATTATTGACATATGTCCACATAATTGACAAAAATAGCACAAAAAAGCTGCAACTGTACATGTCAATAGACACTCAAAGCGCAATGGCATTAATGGAGTGGATGGTTTTAACATGAGTTTCTAGATGGAAGAGAAGGATATGAAAAGATGAAGGGGGAAAAGCAGCAGGGGAGAAGCGGGGCAGAAGCGATAAATATGGCACAGAGAATTTGTGAGTATTGGGGAGATTCCCTTTTAAAGTGCAACTACCCTTCCAAAGTTAACAGCCTGTTTTCCTTAGTAGTAGATTTGGACCACATCACTCAAATATACATTTGGAGCCCATTCACACAGGGGCGGCACGACTTGTGCCGCGACTGTTTTGGGGGGCGATCTGCAGACGACTTCAAAGGAGACTTCCAAAATGACTTCTGTATTGAAGTCAATGGAAGTCGTCTTGAAGTAGTACAGGAACCTTTTTCTAAGTCAGAGCGACTTCAGTCGCTCCGCTTAGAACAGTTCCATTGTACAGAATGGGACGCGACTTGTCAGGCGGCTGAGACGCTTGACGAGTCGCCCCTGTGTGAATGGGGTCTGTATTCATGTGACTTTAAAAGATGTTTTCAATCTTTAAAATATGCAGCTTTATTAGGAGCCCACTTGTGTGTTATGGCAATGTGCAGTAAATAGAGTAAGTTAACGTGCATTTCCACAATGGACATCCCATATGAGCAGTGCATTGCATAGTGAATATCAATCCAATGTATTGTTCAGTAGGGCATAATGCACTGCAGTGCACCACAATGTTCATACTGGGCGGTTAACATTTCTTCATCCATTGGTGTGCACTGGCAGGCATTACAGTATTGTGCAAATGTTTTAGGCAGATGTGAGCAAGTGAGAATGCTTTCAAAAATATATAATTTATTTGTTTATTTTTATCAATTTATAAATTACAAAAAGTGAGCGAACAGTAGAAAAATCAAATCAATATTTTATGTGACTACCTTTTGACTTCAAACCAACATCAGTTCTTCTAGGTACACACGGGTTGATTTACTAAAACTGGAGAGTGCAAAATCTGGTGCAGCTCTGAACAGTAACCAATCAGCTTCCAGTTTTTTTTTTTTTTCGTCAAAACTTAATTGAACAAGCTGAAGTTAGAAGCTGATTGGCTACCATGCACAGCTGTGGCAGGTTTTTCAATCTCCAGTTAAAGGGCGCTTTCACATTGGGGCGCGGGCGGCGTTGGCTGTAAAGCGCCGCTATTTTTAGCGCGCTTTACTGTCATTTTTGCGGAGGTATTGGGCCGCTAGCGGGGCACTTTTAACCCCCGGTAGCGACCGAAAAAGGGTTAAAACCACCCTCAAGGCACCACTGCAGTGGCGCTGTGCCAGCAGTTCGGCCACGCTGCCCATTCATTTCAATGGGCAAGAGCAGTGGAGGAGCGGTGTACACACCGCTCCTTCACCGCTCCAAAGATGCTGCTTGCAGGACATTTTTTAACGTCCTGCCAGTGCACCCTTGGGCTCTTTCAGGGCGCTTTGCAGGCGCTATTTTTAGCGTTATAGCACCTGCAAAGCGCCTCAGTGTGAAAGGGGTCTAAGTAAATCAACCCCACAGTGCTTGTGCACTTCTTCTTTCTTTTGTCTCTTTGATTAATCCTGGACAGACTCGATGATGTTGAGATCAGGGCTCTGTGGGGGCCAAACCATGACTTCCAGGACTCCTTGTTTTTCTTTATGCTGAAGACAGTACTTAATGATATTGGCTCTATGTTTGGGGTTGTTGTCCTGCTGCAGAATAAATTTGGGGCCAATCACACCCCTTCCTGTTGGTATGACATGATCAATAAGTATCTGCCTGTTTCTCAGCATTGAGAACATCTTTGATCAGGCATCGCTGAGGACCATAGACACAGTGGTCGGCCAAGGAAACAATGCAGCAGAGGAAAGACATATTATGCTTACTTCCCCAGCAGTGCCATCAGCACAGAACTAGCAGAAACCAGTGGGACCCAGGTACACCCAGCTACTGTCCAGAGAAGTCTGGCCAGAAGTGGTCTTCATAGATGAATTGCAGCCAAATAGCCATACCTCTGACATGGAAAATATTTGGCTGTAGCAAGAGGCAGTTTTTTCGCCGAAGGGCTGGATAGCGGTACAATATTGAGTGTCTGCAGGCAGCAGTGAAGGATGGTGGAGGTTTCTTGCAAGTTTGGGGTTGCATTACTTAATGAAGTTGGAGATTTGGTCAGGAATCAGGATCAATGGTGTCCTCAATGCTGAGAAATCTAGACAGATACTTATCCATCATGCCATACCATCAGGGAAGCCTGTGATTGTCCCCAAATTTATTCTACAGCATTACGACACCAAACAGCCAATGTCATTAAAGTAGAACTATAGCAAAACCTTTTTTTTTTCATTTTGGATAGAGTAAGGGAGGGTTATAAGCCATCAGATTATTTCTTTTTTTTTTTGCCATCTGTGTCCCATTGCAGATTTTTCCCTTCACTTCCTGTCCCATAGCTAAACAGGAAGTGTGAGGAAATCCCTGCAAATTAAGGGATACCTTGGGGACCCCAGTTCACCAAAAGTAGTGTCCCCATTGGAAGGTTTCCAGTCTATTACTTTTCTGGGGACAACCCAAAATTTGGGATTTTCTTGTACTTTCACTTTCAATGATAATGGTAGGCAGGACAAATAGAGAGGGTGAAACTCCTTAACGGGGCACAGACAGCAAGGGTGGTCACTCTAAATATTGATTGGATTTTGAATTTGATTTCTCTTCTGTTCATTTACTTTCCATTTTGTTAATTGATAAAAAATAAACTATTAACCCTTTTATTTATGAATTCTTAATTTACAGCATTTTTTCACACCTGCCTAAAATTTTACACACACACTATAGAGAGAGAGAGAAAGAAATAGACACAAATATAGACACATATTTAAAACATAAACTTACAATTGGCTGAAAACAATTATAGTTTCCCTTTAAAAAAGAAAGAGTCTGTTTTATTTTATTGCATTGCTATTTTTGAGCAACAAAGAAAAATGTATGACTCAAGCTCCGATCCTATAGTAACTCTCTCTCATATACAGTCCTGTTCCTGTTTTGCTCTGCCTTTCCGTACAGCAGTGTTGATAAATCACCTCCTAACCCGGGAAAACTCTTGCTGGCTGGTTCCTCAGGTGACCCTATATTCTAATACTATTCAGTTTTTACAACCGGTGTGTCCAGTGTAAGAAAACTCTGAAGATTACAATCATAAAAGATACATAAAGGTAACTTCAATATTGTGCCGTCTAAAATAAAAAAATAAAATAAAAAATCCCAGGGGACATTTATTAAAACCTGAAGACGTAAACAGAGGAGGTGTTGCCCGGCTATCTATTTTAATGAACTGTTTAATTCCAGTCATAAGCAGTTTAGAGAATTTACTTGTCTGGCCTCAGATAACCCATGCTGCATTTCCTTTGCGGTCTGCCTGACTTGTACTGCCATTGGATTGCAGATTCCAGCCAAGGTTAATTGCTGTTTTATATTTGTATTTAATTCACTCCAGTCACAGTAGTTTTGCACAGAGTAACAAGATGACTTGTGGTATTTCACTTAACATGTTGATATCACCAAGACCCAGGTCAATATTATTATTGCAAGATTTTCAGATTTTGCTAAACCGCGTGCAATGTTTATATTTCATGTTTTCCTCCGATTGAAAAGTCACGTAAACCCAACACTATTTTTTATTTATTTTTGGTCATGATGATGCATTGCGTGTACACATTCATTTTATGTTAAGGGATAATCTGATGGGCACAACAAAATATGCCCATCAGCATGCCCCTTAACATAAATGTACCCATCAGAGTGCTCCTTAACATAAAATACGGGGCATGCTGATGGGCACATTTTATGTTAAAGGGGCATGGTGATGGGCCCATTTTATGTCAAGAGAGCACACAGTAATGGGGACACCTGATGTAAGGTGGCACTGTAATGGGGACACCTTATGTAAAGGGGCACTGATGGTGACACCTGATGTAAGGTGGTACTGTAATGGGGACACCCAATGTAAAGGGGAACTCTGATGGCAACACTTGATGTAAGGTGGCACTGTAATGTGGACACCTGATGTAAAGGGGTACTGATGGGAACACCTGATGTAAGGGGACACTCTGATGGGAACACCTGATATAAGTGGGCACGCTGACGGGAATACCTGATGTAAGTGGGCACTCTGATGGGAATACCTGATGTAAGGGGGCACTCTGATGGGGACACCTGATATAAGGGGATACTCTGATGGTGACAACTGATTTATGGGGGTAGTCTGATTGGGGCACCCAATGAAATTAATTACTCTGGTAGGGGCACCTGATGTAAGGGGAAATACTATTAGGGACATTTATATTTACAGAGTATTACCAGAGTGTGTGGATGAAACAGTAAGAAAAGCGCCAAAGAGTGCAGCTTGCTCCAAAAAATAAAATAAGACGCATACAATCTTTCATGGCACAGACTTGTGATACAGACCTCGGCCGTAAACATTTTTTAGTTACCGGACTTTCTTAAATTTAAATTCACTACCCCTGACCTAGGGAATAAATTGGTGGGTTTTGCAATTTCACATGTCACACGATATTTGCGCAGCGGTTTTTAAGACACAATTGCATAACAATTGCAAAACACCATGCATAACCCAATTTTTTGTAAAATATAAAAGATGATGTTACGCCGATTAAATAGTCACAAAACATGTCATGCTTTAAAATTGTGCACGCCTGTGTAGCGGTGACAAAGTACATTTTGCTATCTATAGGCAACATTTTAACCACTTAAGCCCCGGACCATTTTGGTGGTCAAAGACCAGGCCACTTTTTGCGATTCGCTTTAACTGACTATTTCGCGGTCGTGCGACGTGGCTCCCAAACAAAATTGACGGCCTTTTTTCCCCACAAATAGAGCTTTCTTTTGGTGGCATTTGATCACCTCTGCGGTTTTAATTTTTTGCGTTATAAACAGAAATAGAGCGACAATTTTGAAAAAAAATCTATATTTTTTACTTTTTGCTATAATAAATATCCCCAAAAAATATATAAAAAAACATTTTTTTTCCTCAGTTTAGGTCGATACGTATTCTTCTACATATTTTTGGTAAAAAAAAAATCACAACAAGCATTTATTGATCGGTTTGCGCGAAAGTTATATCAACTACAAAATAGGGGATATGTTTATGGCATTTTTATTAATATTTTTTTTTTTACTAGTAATGGCGGCGATCAGCGATTTTTATCTCGACTACGACATTATGGCGGACACATCGGACACTTTTGACACATTTTTGGGACCATTGTCATTTTTACAGCGATCAGTGCTATAAAAATGCACTGATTACTGTGAAAATGACACTGGCAGTGAAGGGGTTAACCACTAGGTGGCGCTGTAGGGGTTAAGTGTGCCCTAGTGAGTGATTCTTACTGTAGGGGGGATGGGCTGTGTGTGACAAGACAGTGATCACCGCTTCCAATTACAGGAAGCGGTGATCACTGTAATTGTCACTAGGCAGAGCAGGGAGATGCTTGTTTACATCAGCATCTCCCCGTTCTTCCTCACCGTGAGACGATCGCAGGTATCCCCACGGCGATCAAGTCCGCGGGACCCACAGTCGGGCTCACGGAGCTCCACAATTCCGCAATCTTAAAGGGGACGTATACAGTGGGGCAAAAAAGTATTTAGTCAGCCACCAATTGTGCAAGTTCTCCCACTTAAAAAGATGAGAGAGGCCTGTAATTGTCATCATAGGTATACCTTAACTATGAGAGACAAAATGTGGAAACAAATCCAGACAATCACATTGTCTGATTTGGAAAGAATTTATTTGCAAATTATGGTGGAAAATAAGTATTTGGTCAATATCAAAAGTTAATCTCAGTACTTTGTTATATATCCTTTGTTGGCAATGACAGAGGTCAAACGTTTTCTGTAAGTCTTCACAAGGTTGTCACACACTGTTGCTGGTATGTTGGCCCATTCCTCCATGCAGATCTCCTCTAGAGCAGTGATGTTTTAGGGCTGTCGCTGGGCAACACAGACTTTCAACTCCCTCCAAAGGTTTTCTATGGGGTTGAGATCTGGAGACTGGCTAGGCCACTCCAGGACCTTGAAATGCTTCTTACGAAGCCACTCCTTCGTTGCCCGGGCGGTGTGTTTGGGATCATTGTCATGCTGAAAGACCCAGCCACGTTTCATCAATGCCCTTGCTGATAGGAGGAGATTTGCACTCAAAATCTCACGATACATGGCCCCATTCATTCTTTCATATACACGGATCAGTTGTCCTGTTCCCTTTGCAGAGAAACAGCCCCAAAGCATGATGTTGCCACCCCCATGCTTCACAGTAGGTATGGTGTTCTTTGGTTGCAACTCAGCATTCGCTCTCCTCCAAACACAACGAGTTGTGTTTCTACCAAACAGTTCTACTTTGGTTTCATCTGACCATATGACATGGCTTAAGCAGGGGGACACGTCTGGCACTGCAGGATCTGAGTCCCTGGCGGCGTAGTGTGTTACTGATGGTAGCCTTTGTTACGTTGGTCCCAGCTCTCTGCAGGTCATTCACTAGGTCCCCCCGTGTGGTTCTGGGATTTTTTCTCACCGTTCTTGCTATCGTTTTGACCCCACGGGGTGAGATCTTGCGCGGAGCCCCAGATCGAGGGAGATGATCAGTGGTCTTGTATGTCTTCCATTTTCTAATTATTGCTCCCACAGTTGATTTCTTCACACCAAGCTGCTTGCCTATTGCAGATTCAGTCTTCCCATCCTGGTGCAGGTCTACAATTTTGTTTCTGGTGTCCTTTGACAGCTCTTTGGTCTTCACCATAGGGGAGTTTGGAGTGTGACTGTTTGAGATTGTGGAAAGGTGTCCTTTATACTGATAACAAGTTCAAACAGGTGCCATTAATACAGGTAATGAGTGGAGGACAGAGGAGCCTCTTAAAGAAGAAGATACAGGTCTGTGAGAGCCAGAAATCTTGCTTGTTTGTAGGTGACCAAATACTTATTTTCCACCATAATTTGCAAATAAATTCTTTCCAAATCAGACAATGTGATTGTCTGGATTTGTTTCCACATTTTGTCTCTCATAGTTGAGGTATACCTATGATGACAATTACAGGCCTCTCTCATCTTTTTAAGTGGGAGAACTTGCACAATAGGTGGCTGACTAAATACTTTTTTGCCCCACTGTATACGTCCTTCTGCCTGTCCTGTGCCATGCTGTCGACGTATATAGTCATGCGCTGGTCGGCAAGCAGTTAAAAGCCTTTACAGGTTACCACTTTAGATTTACAGAGGAGGCCTAGTACTAGAATTACTGCCCATCTAAAGTTTGCAATGATACCTCATATGTGTGGGATGATCGCTGTTTGCGTGCATGCAGGACTGACGCGTGCGTTCGCCTTCATGAGGGGACTTTAAATTTTTGTAATTCATTTTTTCATTGATTTATTTATTTATTTATTTTACACTGTTGCTTTCATTCTTTTTTTTTTTTTTATCACTTTTATTGCTGTCACAAGGAATGTAAAGAATCCTTTCTGACATCAGTAGGCATGTGACAGGTACTCTTTAATGGAGAGATCTGGGCTCTATAAAACCAAGATCAGTGTTTTTGAATGCTTTAGATTTTTTCATTGCTTACGGGTTACCATAGCAAATAACCAATCAAAGCTATCAAGCTGACCAAAAATAAAACTGAGCAGATTCCCCTATCCAAACAAGATAGGTGGATGGAGAAATCCTCTCCCTTGTTATTGTATTCTGACAGTGGGGACTTCGCTGTCAGAATGCACTGATCAAATCTGTAGCCAATTGTCTGTAGTGCTGATTGAAGGAAATTATAAAATTAACTTTTCTGGAATGGGAACTGTCATAGATGGCTCAAAATTTGTCTGGTCCTTGCTGAAACCGCTCAAATTTGAATCTATCTATGGCTAGCTTAAAGGGGTTGTAAAGGTAAATGTTTTTTCACCTTAATGCATACTATGCATTAAGGTGAAAAAACATCTGACAATACCGCCCTCCCCCCCGAGCCCCCGTTTTACTTACCTGACCCATCGAAAGTCCCGCGCTCGCCCCCGTCATCCTCATCGTTCCTGAGTCTGGCTGTTGATTGGCTACAGTGGATGGATTGAAAGCAGCGCAGCCATTGGCTGGCGCTGCTGTCAATCACATCCAATGACGCGGCGCGCTGGGGGGGGGCGGGCCGAGTGATACAGATGGTGGCTATGGCCGCCGCTGTATCACGGGAGCACGCCCGCAATAACTCCACACCATGCTCGCTCGCTCGCTTGAAGGTGTGGAGTCCTTGTGGGGAGGAGCCGAGACAGCCGCCGAGGGACCCCAGAAGACCAGGATTGTGGCCACTGTGTGCAAAACTAGCTGCACAGTGAAGGTAAGTATAACATGTTTTGTTATTTAAAAAATAAATAAACGGGAACCTTTAGTGTCCCTTTAAGCTTAACAAGCTGATTATAATGAACCAGGCCCTCCCATTCAGAATCACCCTTCATGCACAGGACATGGTAGAACAAACAGCTATTAGCTATTTCTTCACAGTAACAAAAGGTAGGATTTGTGTCACATTGGGGAGATCTCCCTTTACTTTGTATCCCAAAGCTAAAACGGGAAGTGAAAGTAAATCCCTCAAAAGAGAGGGAATGCCCAATTGTCACCAGCGTCACCAGAACTAATGTCCCCATTGGAAGATTGCCCCTCTATTGCTGTTCTAGTGACAACCCAAAATTTCTTTCATTTTCATTCTCCGTGAGAATGGTAATGTGGACAAATAGAGAGGGTGACACTCTCTAAAAGGGGCACAGACGGTTATCAAAACCTGACAGGTGTTTTAATCCCTCTCCACTCTATCCAAAACAAAAAAAAAAAAGCCTTTACACATTAAGTTAGCTGCGTTTGAATAAATGCATTTCATGGTTTATTACTGAAAATACCCAGCTGGATTAATGTGTATCTTTTATATCTGCCTAGAGTTCAGCCTTAATAGAAGAGAAAATTTCAGGTATTTATATTAGCATCATTAATAAATGAATGCATAACTCTGCTAAATGATGTTTTGTATATTTGCCTGGAGATCAGTGTGCATTACTAAGAGGCATTTACAAGAGCCAAAACAGTAATGAATGTGTAGAGCGAAAAGCCATTTACCTGTCTCTGCTTTTTGTTTTCGGTTTTGATGTTTAGAAGAACAATATGGTTCCATAGCCTGTAGCGGGAAATAAAACCTATCTCAGGTGACATGCTGTTTCTGTAGAAAGAAAAACATCCATTAAACTTGGTGAAGATCCACATAATGGGGACTCCTTCATCCTCTTCCTTTGATCTGATATCGGTGGAAGTAACATTGGTTGCATTGCAGCAGGCGTCAGTCAGGCATATAGTTAAAGTAATCAATAGTTTAAGAATTCTTAACCACTTAAGTCCCGGACCATTTGGCTGGCCAAAGACCAGAGCACTTTTTGCGATTCGCCACTGCGTCGCTTTAACTGACAATTACGCGGTGGCGCGAGTTGGCTCCCAAACAAAATTGACGTCCTTTATTTCCCACAAATAGAGATTTCTTTTGGTGACATTTGATCACCTCTGCGGTTTTTATTTTTTGCGCTATAAACAAAAATAAAGCGACAATTTTGAGAAAAAAAAATAAATATTTTTGCTATAATAAATATCCCCCTAAAATGTATATATATATATATAAAAAAAAAAAATTCCTCAGTTTAGGCCGATACGTATTCTACATATTTTTGGTAAAAAAAATTGCAATAAGCGTTTATTGATTGGTTTGCACAAAAGTTATAGCGTCTACAATATAGGGGATCGTTTTTTGGCATTTTTAATAATAATAAATTTTTTTACTAGTAATGGCAGCGATCAGCGATTTTATATCATGACTGCGATGTTATGGCGGACACATCGGACACTTTTGACACCATTTTGGGACCATTGTCATTGATACAGCGATCAGTGCTATAAAAATGCACTGATTACTGTAAAAAGGCCACTGGCAGTGAAGGGGTTAACCAGTAGGGGGCAGTGAAGCGTTTAAGTGTGTCCTAGGGAGTGCTTCTAACCGTAGGGGGGATGGACTGTGTGTGACACGACACTGATCACCGCTCTCAATTACAGGGAGCTGTGATCAGTGTCCTGTCATTAGAAAGACTAGGGAAATGCTTGTTTACATCAGCATTTCCCCGTTCTTCCTCTCCGTGAGACGATCGCGGGTATCCCCGCGGACATCGAGTCCGTGGGAGCCGCGGTTGGACTCACAGAGTTTTTTTTCAAGCACCTTTTTTCAAGGTGCTTGAAAAAAACACCCCGCCGCTGTAATTCAGGCGCCTGGCATCCGAAAAGCAGCCAGACGCCTGAATAGGGGGTGGCTACAGTGGCCATGGATAGATTCATGCTATGCACAATATGCGCATAATAGTTCTGCATTACTGCATGTGCAAGTATAATCTTTACAATACCTATAGTAAATGGACAACCCCCAACCACTGTTCTAGTTGGTTGTGTATTGCCTCTTTAATATTGCTTAGTCGTAGTATGATCAGAATACAATGGTTTTGACATTTCTCAGTGGAACACCGATGATTGATATCCGTTTGTACAACTTCTGACATGAAGGAAGTCCCTGCTGCTACAGTAACACGGTGGGGGGGAATCCTTGCATCCCCATCACTTGTGTGGATGTAGGAATCTGTGAGGTTTTTTGTTTTTTGTTCAACCCAATGGGGGGGTCATTAAAATTATAACTGATAACTGCATGCAGGTGAAGTTATGCCTTAAAATAGACATCTAGGCACCCTGCATTCTCTGCAACAGTCCAATGTTTACCCCTGCGATTCAGAGCTGCTTGAGCTCCATAGTCAGCAAAGCTGATGCTCCATGCTAATTGGAAACCTGTAGATCTCACTTACAGGGGCAGTAGTGTATTTAGGTTTTGTGCTGCCCTAGGCCTGACTAAACTTGTGCACCCCCTAATTTAAATATGACTCACCCCTTCCTGTCAAGGCCACACCCCTTGCTGTTTAAGACCCGTCCTGAAAATTTCGAATGGGGACACTAGTTGTGAGGGCCTGGGGGGGGCAAAGGGGGTCCGTTAATTTGCATATATTTCCTCTCACTTCCTGTTTGGCTATGAGGCAGGAAGTGAAGGGAAATCTCTGTAATGGGACAGGGATGGTAAATAATAAACTGACCGGGGCTATAACCTTCCCTTACTCAATCCAAAATGAAAAAAAAAAGTGTTGCCTATAGTTCTACTTTAAGCACAAATTTCTGATAATTTTATGGAGAGGACTAAGAAGATATAACCATGCCAATGATGCAGAAGAAAACATATAGCACAGTGAGGAAGGTTTGTGGTCCAGGGTGATAGGACAGTCAAAATTAGAAGCACCGCGGCCGCTTTATGGGGGCGCTAGACTAATTTGCCTCTCTGCCCAGTCTGCCCCAGTCTGCCCCATAGGACTGGCGCTACACTAACAGTGTAGCGCAAGCCAGCGGGGACTCTTTCCGTGCTGCCCCCCTGCAAAGTGCTGCCCTAGGCCTGGGCCTTGTTGGCCTAGGCCAGTATACAGCGTTGTACAGGGGTCATGTTGGACTGCTGCAGAGAGACCATTGCACTCAAGAAGAGTGCAGCAGTCATACTCTGCAGTCTACTGGCTGGTGACAGGCTGTATTTGGAGAAAATGGTAAGACTTTGCACACATATTGTTTTGCACTCTGAGTGGATTGACATTATTTAATAGGTAGGTTTCATTGGACTTTAATGATTTTCTTTTTTTTGCTGAGACGATCGTGAACTACTTGTAAATTTGAACAACACGGTTATTACTGTTTTGCTTTTTATTGCACTGCAAACAGCATTTTACCAGACACCGAGCAGAAAACTGGCTCAGCATCCTCACTCACACCGAGAGGGTAGATTATAGAGCGGGGAGCCTGATGAAATCTGTTTTCTGCTCTTTCAATAAAGTGTCTCTTCTCTGCAAATATTATACTCTGATAGAGCTACACCGAGACCCTACGCAGCAAAGAAACCTCCGACACCTCCAGCATATCTCCTTGCTCTGCAGTATCACAAGGCTTTTTTGTGTTTATGAAGCTGAGCGGAGAAGGCGGAGGAGATAAACTGTTATCTGTAATACCATGTGATTGTGTTTATGCTTTTATACCACAGGGTAGCACTTGTGATCAACAAATATTTCACAGCTTTTTTTTTCTTGCATGGTAATTTTATCGTAGAGAAAGCTTTGCATGCTAAATTACAATTCTCCCTACACAGAAAGCTGCAAGAATACCTTTTAACTTATTGTACGTGCTGTAGAATCTTTTTCTGTGTAAACTTGCCAAGCGTGAAACATCAGCAGCCTAGCTTCTAGCATTCACCAGAAGGAGAAATAGGTAGCCGCTCCAGGTGAGAAGCCTTGATGGTGATTCACCTCACAGAAACCGCAGGTGCTGCTAAGCTATGATTAAACACTAGGAATAGTGTGAAACGCGTCAGCTGTCCGGTTTGCCGTTTTGCTGTGGCTTGTAGCGCTGTTCTTATTTGAATAAAGGCAACGTTTTCAGAGTGCGGCTGTCCAGAAATATACTTTCTTATTCCTGCCTTCTAGCATTCACCATATATGCCTGGGTACCCCTATAGTTGCCAGTGTTCTCATCTTCTGAATAGCCCTTAGTTGGCCCTAAGTTAAGGATGGTGTTGACTTGCTTTAGGCTATCTCAATGAGCTTGCTTTTGACATCAGTTTGGGATGATTTTGATTCAGCATTCATTGACAGGTGCATTTGACCTGCAGGTGACACAGGCCCATTGCCACAGGCCCTTAGAATGTGAAGCTGACACGAACCCAGCCTCTATCCACCTTTCTCTTGGAGTAGATGCCTGCCTCTGGGAACAGTATGGCACCAGAACCCAAGAAGATGTAGACACTGGACTGAAAAACCAATGCTTTCCAATGCATGACCTGCCTATTATACACAACTCTAATTTTTAAAAAGGTGCTCTTATCATTTCAAGCATTTAATGCCGCGTACACACGCTCTAATTTTTCTCGTCGTGATTCCCGTAATTATTTTCCGCTGCAGTTTTCCCATAGGGAAAAACTGCCGGGGAGCCTACACACAGTCGTTTTTTTCGACCAAGAAAAAAAATGTAATTTAAAACGGCCGTGTGTAGAGGAACAAGCTGTTCCTCATTTTTCACGTCGATTTTCTTGACGGTGTTTTCACCGTCTAAAAAATCGATCGTGTGTACGCGGCATTACAAGTTCAATTTCATGCACTATACCTTGTTTTAGTTCCCCTTCCACTCTGTTCAGCCCTTGGGGGTGAAAAAAACCAGAGCTCTGAGTCGCTGGAATTGTAGCATACACAGAGCTATGGATTAGCTCAGCTCTGCCACAAGGGTAAGTCACATACACCTCCTTGCCTGGAAGTACCTGGTAATTCCCTCAGCTTCCATCCTTGACCATTCAGGGGATTGAAAGAAGAGGAAGTATAGGCTGCTGAGGATGTGGATAGCGGGGGGGGGGGAACCTGTAAACCTCTACAGCTTTGCCCTAAATGGGTAAAACATAGGTTTGCTTTAACCACTTAAGCCCCGGACCATTTTGGCTGGTTAAAGACCAGGCCCCTTTTTGTGATTCGGCACTGCGTCGCTTTAACTGACAATTGCGTGGTCGTGCGACGTGGTTCCCAAACAAAATTTACGTCCTTTTTTCCCCCACAAATAGAGCTTTCTTTTGGTGGTATTTGATCACCTCTGCGGTTTTTATTTTTTGCGCTATAAACAAAAATAGAGCGACAATTTTGAAAAAAATGCAATATTTTTTACTTTTTGCTATAATAAATATCCCCCAAAAATATATAAAAAAAAATGTTTTCCTCAGTTTAGGCCGATACGTATTCTTCTACATATTTTTGGTAAAAAAAAATCGCAATCGGACTTTTGATTGGTTTGCGCAAAAGTTATAGCGTTTACAAAATAGGGGATAGTTTTATGGCATTTTTATTATTTTTTTACTAGTAATGGCGGCGATCAGTGATTTTTTTCATGACTGCGACATTATGGCGGACACTTTTGACACATTTTTGGGACCATTGTCATTTTCACAGCGATCAGTGCTATAAAAATGCACTGGTTACTGTGAAAAGGACACTGGCAGTGAAGGGGTTAACCACTAAATGGCGCTAAAGGGGTTAAGTGTACCCTGATGAGTGTTTCTAACTGAGGGGGGGTTGGGCTCTGTGTGACATGACACCGATCTCCGCTCCGAGTACACGGAGCCGAGATCCATGTCATTGTCACTAGGCAGAGCATCTCCCTGCTCTATGCCTCCGTGAGATGATCGTGGGGATCCCCGCGGTGATCGAGTTCACGGGACCTGCGGTCCGACTCACAGGGAAGGCAGCAGGGTCGTGAGCGTGCCACCGGTGGCGCGCGCCAACCCCCACGTCAGGCAGTTAAAGGGGATGTACAGGTACGTTGATGTGCCTGTACGTGCCATTCTGCTGACGTATATCTACTGGAGGCGGTCGGCAAGTGGTTAAAGTGGTTTTAGACCTTAGCCATGGAATCTTAGTAAAGCACATATATCTGTAGTGTTTTTTTATCTCTCTCCAAGGCTGTTAAGCCCTGTACACACCGATGGACTTTTTTCATCGGACAAACCGATCGTGTATGGGACCCATCTGTCTTTTTTCCATCGGTTTTAAAAAATAGAACATGTTTTAGATTTCTCCGATGGATCAAAAACCGATAGCAAAATCCAATCGTCTATGGGCAAGTCCATCGGATAAAAAACCCACGCATGCTCAGAATCAAGTCGACGCATGCTCAGAAGCATTAAACTTAATTTTTCTCAGCTCATTGGAGTGTTTTACATCACAGCGTTTGGAACGGTCGGTTTTTTGACTGATGGTGTGTAGGCAAGACTGATGGAAGACAGCTTCATCGGATTTCCGATGGACAAAACCATCGGATTAGAATCCATAGGATATCCGATCGTGTGTACGAGGCTTAAGTGTAGTTTCTCTCTGGTGCTTTGTTCCCCTGTTATCAGAATGAGTTACTTCTGAGAAGGTTTCCTGAAACATGAGATACATTTTGTTGGGAGGGAGGGGGCTCAGAATGGAGCTTGTCTATTCACAACACAGAGTTCTTCTGATGTGTGTGTGTAGAAGGGGGGGGGGTGCCTTTCCACCAATCAGCACTGTAGCTGCAGCCTCTCTATCCCCTCACCTGTGCTCCTGATACACAAAGAAAGATTGTAAGGCCTCGTACACACGACCGATTTTCTCGTCGTAAACAGTCAAGAAAAGTGCCGCGAGAGTTTTTTTGTCTAGAAAAACGTTCGTGTGTATGGTTTTACGACGAGAAACTTGACGAGAATCTCGACGAGAAAATAGAGAACCTGCTCTCTATTTTCTCGTCAGGATTCCAGATTTCCTCGTCGTGTTTCTCGTCGGCCTGTTTTGTGACGAGAAAATGGTTCGTGTGTATGCTTTTACGACTCTTCCAAAAGCGCGCATGCTCACAAGCAACTATGAGACGGGAGCGCATCTTCTGGTAAAACAAGCCTTCATAATGGAGAGAGCACATTCGTCACGCTCATAAATATTTCATCGTTTAAATGTTCTGCATTGAATTCTTCGTTAGAATGTTACATTAATCAAAACGAGAGACCTTATTTTGCTGCTGATATTCACACAGAGTTCTGCCTTATTTTTAACCTTTTTCATGCTGCTCTTTATAAGATTTATGTGTATTATATCGTGCAAGTTTTTAGGAATAATTTAAATGGTTAGATTTTTCAAAATGATGTTAATTATAATTTCTCAATGTTTTGATAGCGATCTCACAATTAATTTTCTAATCTATATTTTTAAAATTTCACACCATGTTTTTGAGCTAATCAGATTTAGTTATTCTTTTGGGGGGGTGATATCTGTGCCTTTTATTGTCAGTCAAATGTATCTGCTTACTCCAAAGCTTTTTTTTTTTTATTTAAAAATACACATAGTCAAGTATGAACTTAAACAAAAAACACATTTATTCATGTTTATAAATTAAATAAAGAGAAGGCAGCGCTGGAGAAGCTGCTGCCATTTGTGCATCCCAGGGACCCCAGAGCACACACCAACCCTGTGTGGACACTAAAATTGGGAGCTTGAGAAGGCCCACATTTCAGAACACAATCTGATGCTGGCCTCCCAGAGGTCAGGAACAGCAGCAGGTGAGATATATGTCCCAAGTGTGTGGTACTACAACAGGCTGCCTTCTGTCCGACCAGTGCGACCACAATGAAGCAAGGCCATCACTTCCTCTTCTTCCTGGCAACCTTCCCTGCAGCCTTTCCTGAAGCCTTTCCTGAAGCCTTTCCTGCAGCCTTTCCTGCAGCCTTCCTTCTTCGTTTAGCTGGAGGCTGGCCCACTGGAGGGGTACTCCTGTCAGGAGGAGGAGGTGGAGGTGTAGCAGAAGGGGGTGGGGCAGAAGAAGAAGGTGGAGGTGTAGCAGAAGGGGGTGGGGCAGAAGGTGGAGGTGTAGCAGAAGGGGGTGGGGCAGAAGGTGGAGGTGTAGCAGAAGGGGGTGGGGCAGAAGGTGGAGGTGTAGCAGAAGGGGGTGGGGCAGAAGGTGGAGGTGTAGCAGAAGGGGGTGGGGCAGAAGGTGGAGGGGTAGCAGAAGGGGGTGGGGCAGAAGAGGAAGGTGGAGGTGGAGGTTGAGGTTGGGTCAGTTGGGCCACCTCACATATGGCGGTATTGGGGGTAATTTGCTCCATCACCCCCTTGTTGAGCAAGGTGATGAGCAGGGGTTCGCATAGGAGGCGTTGCTCCATGCTCATCACCTTGAACTTAGCCTCCACTAGGCCGGCAATGGCCTCTTCAGGGGATGTGGGCTCCTTGAGGGTGGCATGGGCCTCTTTAATAAGGGCCATTGCTGCGTCACTGGTGGTCCTGTCCCTCCTGCCTCTTTTGTGAAGCCTGATGGGAGGCACCTGGGATCTGGTGCTTCTCCTTTGCCCTGCCACCTCCTGTCTGCCACTGGGCCCTGCCACCTCCTGGCTGCCACTGGGCCCTGCCACCTCCTGGCTGGTACTGGGCCCTGCCACCTCCTGGCTGCCACTGGGCCCTGCCACCTCCTGGCTGGTACTGGGCCCTGCCACCTCCTGGCTGCCACTGGGCCCTTCCTCCTCCTGCCTGACAGTTTCCAGACCCTCCTCCTGGCTGATTTCATCCTGTGTATGAAAAAGAAACATAGTTTAATATGTTGGTTTAATCTTTGCCTCAAACTTTGTAATCCTGATGGAAGCAATTAGAATGTAAATGCATAAATCCTTGCTTTAAATTTACCACTACATCAGCTTGACTATTTACCACACAATTAAGTGCAGAATAATGTCTACAGATCATGATTTCACTTGTGGAATACAAAATAATGTATGTTTCTCATCCTGACATATTTGGGAAACATTAATTTTATCCCACTACATTTTCAGTTAATACTATACCTGGCTCCAGATGGACAAATCAGGATCATCCAGGATGGCTGCCTCCTCTTGCTCCAGAGAAGGCTCAGGTTGGCTGCAGGGAAGTCTGGGGGGAAGAGTGGAGAGTGATGGCATTGGCTCAATGTGGTCATCCAGGAAGGACATCCTGCTGTAGTACCACAAAACCGGGACATAAACATCATCTGCTGCTGCTCCTGACCTCTGAGAAGCCAGCACCTTAGAGCGTTCAGTCCTGTAGGTACCTCTCAAGCTCCCAATTTTAGTGTCCACTTGTTTTGCTGTGGCTGTGGGCACCTTGGTATGCACAAATGGGAGCAGCTTCTCCAGCGCTGCTTTTCTCACCCCTTTTTTTTTTATGGATGGGGTTTTTGGTCTCCCACAGAGCCGGCAGCTCCCTTACCCGGTCAATAAATTCCGCCAGGAACTCTTTGTCGCTAATAAAGACATTCATATTGTATCTGCAAGTAAAATAATTTATATTTAAATAATGTGAGGCAAACAGTCTAACCTCCTTCACATCCTAGTCACCATATATATCCTCCACCAATCTCAAGACAGTATAGGCCCACAATTTTTACAAGTCTCACAAAATCACATACCTTCGTTCGCACGTCCGTCACTTGAACTCCTCTCTCCGCACACCGAACGTACTATAGTCACATGTGTGTTTGCTATATACACACCACGCATGCGTCCAAATTCGAACACGTCGCTCCGCACACGTCGCCCGCCCATGACGTTCTAACTAACATCTTTTCCCCGCCCCTTCTCTTTCGGCGCGCAGACAGATATGGCGGAGTTACAGCAGGTGTCTGATAATTCCGCAACTAGCGAGGAGACAAGCCCGGAGACCGAGGACACGTCACGATCAAGGAGGAGATTCAAGGCATCGAATATGTCTTTGGCGGAGATGGCGGAGATGGTGGACATCTTGGTCAAGGCTGATTATGATGCCAAGCATGGGCCGTATAGCAAACCAAATAGAAGGAAGGCCAAAATCCTCACTAAAGTTGTGAAGAGTCTGAGGGCGAAGTTCGGGGTGAAACGCTCAAATGAGCAGCTCAGAAAGAGGTGGTCAGACCTCAAACTGAGGGAGCCAGACCAGTTGAGGAGCATAAAGAGGATGCTCGCTAAAAGTAAGTAAAATGACGACCTTTCTGCTATTAATCTTTTTAGAAACTGACTTTTTTTTTTTTTTTTCATATTGGACTCCCTTCCAAAATGTAATATTTTGAACTAGGTTGGGCACAGTAATCGTTCGTTACGTTACCGACACTTCGTTCGGCCACTATCCGCGGTTTTGGCTTATTTAAGACCCCCAAAAGTAATTAGACATCTGCCATTTTTGATCAAGTATTGTGGCTAATTTTTAAGTCTAGATGATGTGTTTGTAAGGAGAATGAAATGCAAACTTTAATCAGTGTAAAGGAGAGGACACTCAGCAGCTGCTTCCACATCTGTACTTTGGAGCACTATAGTGTGGGCCACCAGACCCGCCTTTTTTGGGTGTCCCACACAGGTGCATCAGAGTTTATTTGTGGTGCCTCCATGTCCAAAAAATTACATCCAAATGTGAATACTAAACATATTTGGGGTCATAAATAATGCATTTTTCTTTAAATTCCGCACAAACACACACTTGTACCCCACTTCCAAACAATTTAGCCTGTTTTAAGTTTAAAAATGAGATTTTTACAGTGTGATAAATAGACCTTTGGTTTTATTCTCATAGGGGAGAGAAGACTGGGAGGAGGACACTCCAGGGAGCACATGCACCCCACAACTTCCAAGCAACCCCAAACTCCCAAAGATCCACAACCGAAAGATGTGCAGGAAGTTGAGGT
This sequence comes from Rana muscosa, assembly GCA_029206835.1. Lineage (NCBI taxonomy): Eukaryota > Metazoa > Chordata > Amphibia > Anura > Ranidae > Rana > Rana muscosa. The sequence goes on from CM055118.1 coordinate 113,620,387, forward strand.
GGAGGAAGGAGAAGTGCAGGAAGGAGAGGTGGATGACGTTGTGGATCTGGTCACCACAACAGGTCAGTATCTGACACCACAGCTTAAGGTAAGCGAGGTAGGCCTGCAGAGTTTTATTAATTTTTTTTTATGGTTTTTAGGGGATGGAAATGTTGTGAAGGATAGCACACCGTTCTCTGCTGACAGTGCCCTCCGCCTCATCCAGCAAGTGATGGAATGTAGCACGGAACTGGACCTAATTAAACAAAGAATCCATGTGATGGAACAAACATTTAAAGACATTCTCGATGTTTTGGGGAGAATTCAATAAGCCATCCAAACACATTTGTTTTTACATGTTTGTTTTTATATTTTTACTAATTTTTTGAGTAACAAAGCAGCCAAAAATTGAATATGCACACAGTGTGTGAACATGTGCTATCTGCCATCAGGGGATATCCATGTACGTCTTTTGTGGGTGCAACCCCTTCCTCGTATCAAAAGTCGGTGAACTGAGGAAGGGGATGCACCCCCAAAACACGTCCATTGATCACCCCTGATGGCAGATAGCACATGTTGACAATAGGGATCAGGATTGTAAACTTCCTATTTGCAAAAAATTAAAAATGTGTGCATATTGAATTTTTGGCTGGGCAAGGGGTGGCAGGACCCCATATTAGGACGGGCACATAGAGACATAGTTTGTGTAACTGAATGTCTCAGATTGCTCAGAGGTATCCAATGTTGTCATTTTAGAAATGCAAGTGGTATTTTTGTATTTTCATAAGCCAAAATTTGCCGGGTTGTGGCCAGGCCAACCCCAAAGTAAAAAAAAAAAAAAAAGTGCAGAGAGTAAAATATTTGACCACAAACAACGTGTAGCTTCTTTTTATAATACTCTCTAAGCTTATTTGGTTCTTTTGTAAGGTAACATAGTGAAATTGGTTGTTATTTACTAAAGTAAAATACACTTGCCACTACAAATGCACAAAGACAAACTAGGAGACAGGAAAGAACAAATAATTAAAGGTTTAAACAAGATTTTTATTGGGATACTTAGACATAGGCTGGCATAGGAATTGCCCCCCTACCCGTGAAATACTCCATGTATTTGTCCCGAACCACACGGGCATTTTGGGGGGGCAAGCCAAGACGGGCAGATTCCAGGCCCGGAAGGGGATTTGCAGGGGAAAGTCCAGCCTCTGGCAAAACTGAGGCCATATACGAATTAGATTTTTGGCTCAGAAAGTTGTGTAGCACACAGCAGCATAACACTACATAGTTTATTTTGTAGTCCGCCAAGTGGATGGAAGTCATAAAAAGGCGGAACCGGCTGGCCATTATGCCGAAGGCATTTTCAACGACTCTTCGGGCCCTGGCCAGCCGGTAATTGAACACACTCTTCTCTGGGGTCAGGGTCCTCTGTGGAAATGGCCTCATAAGATGCCGTCCGAGTCCGAAGGCTTCATCAGCCAAGAAAACAAAGGGGAGTCCTTCAATATTCCCTGCATCCGGTGGCAATGCAAGGTCGTCACTCTGGAGACGGAGGGCAAACTCCGTCTGGATGAAGGATCCCCCATCGGACATCCGGCCATTCTTCCCTACATCAACATAGAGGAATTCATACCGTGCTGACACCACCGCCATCAGCACAATGCTATGAAACCCCTTGTAGTTGTAGTAGTAGGACCCAGAACGGGGTGGCGGCACGATGCGGACGTGCTTCCCGTCTATGGCACCACCGCAGTTGGGGAAGTCCCACCGCGTGGCAAACTCCGATGCCACAGTCTGCCATTCCTGTGGCGTGGAAGGAAGCTGTGGAGTGAAACAAGATGAAATAATATTAGAAAAACAAAGGCATACATTACAAGCAAATTCTAAACCAAAAAATTAGAGACCAACATCAATCTAATTATACGTTTATTAAGGTGTGTAAAAAAAGTATAATGGAAGGCTCATTTATCATATTCATCACCACCTCTGATGGGCCATTACTAAATTATTTTGGGGGGGGGGGGAGATATGTTTGGCCACAGGATAGCATTGCAGTGGCGGTGCGTCCAGAGTGGGCGCTGGAGCACTGTCCCCTCTCTCCTGTGCCCATCACTCAGAACAATACATAGGTTCATGCGTTGCATGAACCTATGTATTGTCTATGCCGCACACTATTCAGGTGGATGGCCTCTTGTAAAGCGACCGACATATGAATAATTGCGTCATTTAGGGGGTTAAAATTGCAGAGCAGAAACAGGTATTAAAAAAGTCTTGCAAATTACAACCTGAGGGATGTAATTGGCTTCCTCAAAGAAAAATCGGGGACGCAAGGAGGGGGCATTCCTTGTGTAAACACTGACAGGCTGCTCTGGCAATCATGTTCACCAAGTCTGTTTAATGGTAACATGATTGGCTGATGCAACATGAAGGGAAGGAGAAGACATCAAAGACAGAAGAAGGATGGCGCTGACCACAAGAAGGTAAGTGCAGGGCTGGGGGGAAACTGGCTGCATTAGAGGGGACTAAATGGCTGCATTGGAGGGGACAACTGGGGGCGTTTATTAGGCAACAGAGCAAAAAAGGAGGAAGTTTATTTCCGAAATTGGGGTTGGAACCCCCCAACATTTGGAGCAACAGGCGCCCCTGCTGGAAAAGTTAGTGAGGGGAAATATTTAGGGAGGATAAAAAAGGGGCAATCTAAAGCTTCCAACATGCATGGGGACAAAGGGGACATTCTCAGCATATTACAATCATGGTAATTAGGGAAGGATGAAAGAAATACAATACATTAGCATACATGTAATACATAAAATGTGATGTTAAGGGAGAAAACTTACCCTAATATAGTCCTCCTGCAGGACTTGTATAATAGCAGAACAGGTGTCTGGGATTATGAGGCCCAGAGCCTGGGGGGAGATGCCTGTGGTGAACTTCAAGTCCTGAAGACTTCTCCCTGTCGCCAGGTAACGCAACGTGGCGATGAGCCTCTGCTCAGCACTGATGGCTTCCCACATAACGGTGTCCTTCCTGGTAATATAGGGGGACACCAAAGCCAACAGTTCCTGAAAAACGGGGTCAGACATCCTCAGAAAATTCCTGTAGTCCTCAGGATTATTCTCGACGATCTCCCGCAGCAGAGGCATGTGGCAGAATTGGTCCCGCTGGAGCAACCAATTCTTGGTCCATGAACTCCTCCTCACACCATTCATGGACTGGTCTTGGTCCAAAACAAGCAGACCAACACCAAGCGCACGCACAGCACGAACTCGACGACGAGAACGTCCAGGCGACATGGCTAGGAAACGGTCGTCTAATCAGAACGTACAGAACAGAACGCACTTTAGAACAGCAAGGCCTATGAATAACGAACTGAAATTCAGAAACGAACAGGCAATAACGCACTGTAAAACAGATACGACCTGCCTAGACGCCCTGAAAGTCAAGATACGAACCCACAAGCACAAACTGAACCGCAGAAAACGATCTGAAAAGTACGAAGACTGAAAAGCGCGAATCGTCTCTTCCCAAACTTTTACTTCACACGCGGTAACACGAGATCAGCAAAAGCAGCCCAAGGGGTGGCGCCAAGAAAAAAGATCTTCCCCTTTATAGTGCCGTCGTACGTGCTGGACGTGAGCGCAGAGAACCACGAGGAAATTGGAAAATGACAGTGTGTATGCATAGAAAGCTTGACGAGAAAATCGACAAGCTTAACAAGAATCTCGTCGAAAAAAACGACGTGTTTTTTACGACGAGAAAATCGGTCGTGTGTACGAGGCCTAACACTTTTCTGCCCTTTTAAAGGGGTGTAGGGAAGAGAAGACTGCAGATGAACAAGCAAAACCTATGTAAGAGGAGTTTCATTTCTGTGTATCATCTGAGGCTGTTCACTTCACTGGGTATATGTGAGGGTTTACAACCACTTTAAGCTGATCATAGTCACACATATATTTATTATGTTTATCTAATATAATACTTTTTTTTTCGTTATTTCTATTTTAACCAAAATCCTTTCTTCTGCTTATGGCAGCATGTGCAAATATCTCCTTTTACTAGAATCCAAACAGCAGAAGGTACTCCATCTAATATTTTACATTCATAAAACACATCATGAAATCACAGATGGAAGTGTCAAGTGCTTAGGCTGGGTTCACACTATTGCGAATTGGATGTGTGTTTCTCCTCATCCAATTCGCATTGCAGGAGATTGTGACCGGCTTTCTATGGAACCGGTTCACACATCTCCAGAACGGCTCCGGTGAGAATTGGCCAGGGGTCCTGTGCCTCCTTTGGTCCATTTCAGGTGAATGGAGACGCACCAGACCCCTGCTGTGAGCCGCTCCATACTCCAATCTGAACCCAGCCTCCTTGTAAGTTATAAGCAAAGACAGGACTAAAAATATGTAAAGAAGTGGTTTAAAAAGGAAACTGGAAACTGTACATACAGTACATAACCTTTTTCTGGCAGTTTTCAGTCCAGTTGCTAGATGTCAGAGGTCCCCCTCTTCTGAAGCATTGGGCAGGTTCTAAATACTGCAGGGAGGAACAATGGCACGTAATGACATAGTAGAACTTTTTACAACATCATCCTGTGAGTCCAAGGTGGTCTTCCAATGTATCCCCAGAGGGCGGGTCCTTGACACCCTGGGTTGACAGGATGTGGTTCACTGATGCTGGGTGTCAGGGACAGAGCAAACTCTATAACAGTAAGTGCCTTTGGGGAGCGGTGGAGCCCGGGATACTTTTGTAATCAGCAGCCCTGACGTCTTGTTGTTGCAGACTCTAAATAGGAACAGCACTTGGAAGATTTGCCATACTTAAAGCTTATTTTCTGCTATCGGTGCAGTGTCAGCTTTTAGTGGTGGATATACTTAGACTATCAGTCCACAACTTCAAGAGCAATAAAGACTGTACCTTGTTCCATCTTATAACTGCAACAATATCCCAAGGCTCCCTTGTAGCTTTCTTACAAATGTGATAGTTACCCAGTGCACCCCCACATTCCATCAATCAGCGTGGGGCGCTTTCTCGGGTTGCTGCCAGGGCTTGTGCTCTCCCTCCCTTCCTCCCCTCCAACTGAAGGAGGTTTGATGCAGCCAAGTGCTGTTTTGAACCAGGGCAACCTTTGACACCTTCTTAAGCACCAGTTATTGAAGCTTCTAAAGAAGTGATATCTCTATAAATCACGAAACATGTAGAGCTGTTTTTAACTCTTCAAGGATCCATCTGGCTATACCCAGGAATCACCACTCCACTCAGCGTGGGCTTCGTTCTTTGTTACAGCCCCACAATAAGTATATTGTGTTTATTGAGTATATTCTTTGGGAGACCATTTGGCCTTTTGTTATATATTTTGTCAATTAATTTTAGATGCATCAATGTATTTATTTGTGTGATTATTAAAATTTTGATAAACTTTTATGTGCCTACAAAGTCAATTTTTCCGGAAAAAAATATTTTTTCTTCAATCCCATATATTACTAGGCTGTGGCACTTATGTATTTAGGGTTTTCGATTACCACCCCAGGGCAACTGTAATCAATCTAAACTATAACAGGAAGTGCCTGAACAAGGACTTCCATGAGAGGATCACCAGATATTATCTGAAAGTAGGGAATTGTGCCTAACTGACTGTGACTTTTCTGATGCTGTTGCAAAAGGCAGTCAAAAGAAGGACAAAGGTCCTTTAGAATGCATACAAGTTTCCATGGGAGTGGGGCAAGCTTGATATTGATCTTTTATTACCTGAAAGGTCACTTCAATGTCAGCGTTGGCCCACATGAAGGCATTAAGGGTGCTGATGTTCTGCTGCAAAAGATTTTAAATTGTATCCCCCAGTGAAATGACTCGATATGAGGTGAACTGATTTGCTTATCACTATTTCAATAATATATTGGATCTTAAAAAAAAATCACAGTGCCTGGGTGGAACGAACATACATTCTAAGATTTATGTTTGACTAGAAATGAAAACAAACTACAACAAATAAATAAAATCTCACAACAAAGCACTGAAGGGCTGTTTGTATTACAGCTTGGAGAAGCTAAGGGTAAATCCATATCTTATAGGCCAGTTCTGTGCATAGAATGTGTTTGACAGAAATAAATCCATATCTCAAGGGTCAACCTGGTGCTCGGAGTTTAGCGGAGATAATAGTGAAGAAAGATCTATAAAGCGGAAGGAGGGAGTAGGAGAAACTCACAAGACGCACAATAAGCTGAGAGAGGATGCTGTAGCGGTAATGAGACCAAATCTGACAGTTGATAAATCAAGTACAGAACTCCATAGTCTGACACAAATGATAAAGTGCTAGGGGATCTATTGCATTGTTGGTCTTAGTTTTTCCAACCATAAAAATATTTCGGAATGCAGACAATCCATTCATTAAATGAAAGCTAAACGCTAAGCAAACAGCTAAATACGCAGATGAAATGTATGTATGAGAACTGTTCTAGGAATAATGCAAAATGGTGCACAAGTAACAAATTGCTAATTAAATGGTGTACAGGAATCGGAGTAAAATAGTTCTATAATGTCCTTAGAGGGTTAGCACACTCATTGCAGCTCTTCGAAAACTAAGGCTGGGTTCACACTAAGTGCAGCGCAGGAAATAGCAGGGGTCTGGTGCGTCCCCTTTTCACCGTTTCAGGTACGAATTAGGTCTGAATTTTTGCCTGAATTCAGACCTGAAAGGGAGCCAGACGCACAGGACCCTTCTGCTGGGCGCTCCGCAGCTGCCCCGGAGATGCGTGAGCTGGCTCCATTGAGACCTGGGCACACTCTCCTGTCATGCGAATTGGATGCGGGGAAACCAGTGTGAACCCAGACTAAAGGAATCTCTGTAAATATATGAATTAACACCAGAGGGTGCTAACCTGAGTGTAGTAATTAAAAAAAAAACGCTTAATAGATAAAAACAAAGTGGCAACTCACATATGGCGATAAATTGAGAGGGCATATCACAAACAAGTTATCCATGATTGGAAACTCTGGGCACAGGGATGGTAAAGTTGTAAGGGCACCACTGCTGGCTGGATTGGTCGAAGGGCATCAAACAATCAGGAAGCAGGAAATGGACTGTGCTTTGGAATTCAGAGCCAGCCGGAAGTGACGTCAGCACTGGAAACTAGAAGGGGCATGGCTACGTGTTTGGATTGCTCTCCTCTAGTACTTACACTGGTGGCATTAAAACATATTTACTGATTTATTAATAAATACAGAGATCTATTGTGTATTCTTTTTTTTCAAATACTTTATTTCTACCTCCAAGGGCGAGTCCAGATTCTCGTAACAATCATATATAAACAATAACATAACAGATATAATCACTAATCCATAATCGATCATCACAAAATAATAATCACATCCTTCATAGCACCCTCCATATACCCCTGAGGAGGATACCCTGCCAATATTACAGCGAGCAGGGGGACCACCCCCATTCGCTGTATCTGGAGTCGCCCTATCCATTTTCCTTTTTCTGGGCTATGAACAAAAACTAAAAGGAGGAAAGAGAAAAAAAAAGCAATGGAGGGGGGGGGGGGGAACACAAGCAAATTTTTAAAAGGGGAGAGAAGGGAAGGGAAGACTGAGGGATGGGGGTACCCTGGATAAATAATGGATAATTCTATTTTGGTTGTAATACCTATATCCCTATATCTGACCATCATGAGTTAAGCAAGATCAGACCTTCTTCAGAAGCAATAAACATGTTCCACTGTCTCCATATCTCTGAATACTGTTCTTGTTGATTTTGTGCTGAAAGTGTAAGATCTTCCATCTTATTTATCTCTTCTACTTTATGGAGCCAGCATCCGACTGTAGGAGGTAGCGTATTTTTCCACCTAAGTGGAATACATGTTTTGGCCGCATTTACTAAATGTCGTAGGATAGATTCCTTATATTTTTTGATGAGAATATTCATAACATGTAGTAAGAAAAAGGCTGGGTCTTCTGGTATCCTATAGTCCGTAAATTTTTGTATAATGTTCCGTACCTCCTTCCAGTAGGATGTTATTTTTGGACATGACCAAAAGATATGTAACATCATACCTCCCTCCTCCATACATCTCCAGCACCGGTCCGGTGTTTCAGGATAACATTTATGTAGCCTCTGTGGGGTATAGTACCACCCTGTTAATATTTTATAGTTCACCTCCTGAATCTTATAGATGATTACAGCCAGAGTTCAATCATATTTTGTCTTTGGCTGGTTGTAAACCTACGGTTTATCTCTCTCCCATTTCTCTATCCAAGATAGATTTGGTTGTTCCGGGGGGGGGGGGGGGATCAGTAAAGTATACATTTTTGATAAGAGTGTTTGTGCCAGAGTCCCCTCCTTTGAGCAATATTCTTCAAAAATTGTTAATTGTCGTCTAAACCTCTCTGGTGACTTAAATGTATGCAAAAAGGGGTGAAGCTGTATGGCATTCCAGAAGGGTAAACAGAAAGGGCCCGCGGTTTCCATTAGAGCAGTTATGGATGGCCAGCCATTTGATACTAAAAATTGCGATGCTCGGAAGCAATTAATTTGTCTCAAAGGGGTAAAGTGCTGATCTTTCAAGCCCGGCAAGAAATCTGCGTTTCCGAGTATAGGTATTAAAGGTGAGTCCACTGTCGACAGGGGGGTTTTAACAATCACCGATAGAGGGTGTCTCTTTAGGTTGAGCGAAAGTTTATCATAACACCATGGTGCCCCTTTCCATGAAACCTCAGTTTGTTCTTGTTCAATCCGAACCCAAAGTTGTTTATTGAGTGACGATTCCAATCTATAAGTCCCCCCATGTGTACAGCCTGGTAATATTTGAGTACATCTGGGAATGCAATTGTGTATTTTAAATCTGCTTGTAGTTCAGCTTTAGACTCCATTCACACAGGGGCAACACGACTTCCAGCCCGATTTTATGAGGCAACACAGACACGACTTGAGTATGAATCACAGCACGACTCCAGGCAACTTACAAGGCAACTTCAAGTTGCCTGCAGGACAGGAGACATTCCAGTGGCGAATAAAACAAGAATTAGCTCTGTGGGAGGGAGGGGGAGGGAGGGGTTTGCCTGAGAAATGTATGTTATCTTTCTGAAAAGTTGCTTATGTTAAAACAGTGATCTGACTTCAGAGGCAACTCCCATTGAAATCAATGGGTACAGGTCGCCTAGAAGTCGGATTGAAGTAGTACAGGGACCTTTTTTGAAGTCGGAGCGACTGCAGTAGTGTGCATTAAGACGGCTCCATTAACTTACATTGATTTCCTCAGCCAGCGCGACTTGAGGCGACTAGGGGCGACCTGGGGCGATTTGAAGTCGGATCCAAAGTTGCCCCTGTGTGAATGGGCTCTTATGCTTGAAGGGGCTTTCAAGTATAAACAATACCAAGCGACAAGGTTACTGCACATGGAGACGAGCAAGCAGGTACAGATCCTCTGCAGTTCTTTGTGGAAGGGTGGAGGATAATCAGTATCATGTACAAATTGTATTTTAGTAAGTGCCAGCACTGGAAGTAGATATCTCTGTCCTTAGGCAGATATATGTCCAGTCTATTTCAAAATTTGAATAGGAAAAGTGAAGAAAAAATCAAGCACATGGGACTTTGGAGGCACATCATATTACAATAAAATACAATTACAGTACTTTTTAATGCATACTGTCCATAAAACATTTTCAACATGTACGTGTACAAAGTTTAGTAGGATATCAAAATGCAAACATTAGCCACTTGAGTACTGGCCACTTTCACCCTCTTCCTGCCCAGGCCTATTTTCAGCTTTCGGTGCTGTCACACTGTGAATGACATTTGCGCAGTCATGCTACACACTGTACCCATATGAAATTGTTATAATTTTTTTCACACAACTGGAGCTTTCTTTTAGTGGTAGGTAAAACACCATTGGGTTTTTTTTTTTTTTTGCTAAATAAATTAAAAAAGACCAAAAACTTTGGAAAAAAAAAAGTTTTTCATAGTTTGTTATAAAATTTAGCAAACAGGTAATTTTTCTCGTTCACTGATGTGCACTGATGAAACTGCACTGATAGGCTGCACTGATGAGGTGGCACTGATTGGCATTGATGGGCACTGATAGGCTGCACTGATAGGCAGAACTAATGGGTGGCACTGTTGGGCACTGATAGGTTGCACTGATGGACACTGGTAGGCGGCACTGATAGGTGACACTGACGAGGAAGCATTTCCTATAAGCTTTAGTTGTAATTTAAAAACAAAATGTGCAATCTTAATCAAATATTGAAACCTGATGATCCCACATTCAAGGTCCTTGTTCAGGCACTTCCCTTTTATGTAGTAAAAAAATTGTTCCTATCTTCTTAGTTGTGCTCCTGCATTGTCACCCTATCTCTTGGCCTTCTACAAATAGCTGGGCTGAGGCTCATTACATGGGCATGTGTTCCACTGTTCTCTCTTTCAGGAAACAAATAAAAGACAAAAAAATTGAGAAAATTGTATCTTATGAAGAAAAAGTGGAAACCTTTTATGATACACAGTGCTTTAGCAAACGAAATGCCATCCAGTTAGGATTTATGTCTAGTTTAAAAATAACTGTCATCTTGCAGTTGGTACTAAAATCAGTTGTGTCAGCAACCTGGCAGAGATGTGTCATGTGTCTGCTGATGTGTCGGTGCTCAGGCCTAGCCTTCAGCTGCTTGCAAAAATATTTTAGGAATATATGGAGTCAATGATGCTCTTTGCAGAGACACTGTCACTTATCTCTGCATGGGCAAGGTGACAAGGTCTCTTTAATGTACACATTACAATGATGTCCCAAAATGTGTGCTTGCTAAATATACCCTAAACTTTTATTTTATTACCCTGCTTTTGGCAGTTTTCATGGTTGCTTAAGCTCAAGCATTGGCATCTCACAGATAACAGATCTGTCAAAACCGATACATTTTCTTTGTTATGAACGCATCTTGGGCCCTACAAGTGATGCCCAGTATGTGTTCAACATTCAGAAAAATGTCACTGATAAGTACTGACATATCAGTTTCTCAAAGACATCTGCTGATTTTGATTATGTATATCTAAATGTATGTGTAGGTACATGATATAGATATGACAGCAGGGCTTTTTTTCAGGTGGAACTTGGTGGGACTCAGTTCCACCACCTCTGGCTCAGACACTTTGGTGCCTGCTCACCACAATCACATGTAAACACAGAAGTCTGATTTCTGTGTTTACAAGTGACAGCTCTGCACTCTGTGTGTAACCCCCATAATCTCTGCACTCTAATGCCCCTTTAAGACCCTTCTACTGTTTGTGAAATCTGACCACACCCACTATTTGATGTGATGTGGGGGAGGGGTTTTGGGGGTCGTGATTGAGTTCCAGCACCTATTGTTTGAGAAAAAAAGCCCTGTATGACAGATAATATAGGACAGAAAAGTTATACATGATGATGCATCCTAATTTTTTTCAGTCTCTTCATAAACATAAATACCTTTCTTTTTTGAGTCCCCTTTATAGGAGAATAAATTGTCAAATGTATACAGAAACATTGCATTTTCTTTCCATTTTTTAAGGCCCAGTTTAGTTGAATGAAAAACAGTGTAGATCGACTCTCCAAAAGCCAGTATATAGATCTTTTTCCAGCGCACCTAAATGTGAATAATTTTGTTTCATTCCTGGCGCTGTAACATTCCAATTCTAGCCTGTGTATTGTAAGTAACCAACACAGGACAGTGCACCATGTAAGTATCGAGGCCTAGAGGATGTTAAAGCCCAACTTTAGGCCCTATCTATTTTTTCCCATTCCTTCCCCCCCAACTCATCCTGGCAGGTGCTATGCTTTGCTTACCTGGTGAAGCCAGTTATATCCCCCCATCCAGGTACCTTGCAGACTTTGTTTCTGCCTGCAGAGACTGCTATTCCAGAGCCGCCAGTTAACCCTCGTTGATCAGTCTTCTTAAAGCGGAGCTCCGCCGTAAAAAAAAAATATTAAAAGCCAGCAGCTACAAATACTGCAGCTGCTGACTTTTAATATTAGGACACTTACCTGTCCTGGAGTCCAGCGACGTCGGCAGCAGAAGACAAGCAATCGCTCATCTCTCGGCTGCCCCCACCGCCATCATGGGTGAGGGAATCAGGAAGTGAAGCTTTGGGCTTCACTTCCCGGTTCCCTACTGCGTATGCGCGAGCAGTGCTGCGCGTCTTTCAATGGTCCCTGCTGTGTTCTGGGAGCCGTGTGTTTCCCAGAACACAACGGGAAGGACCGGGAAGTGACGCACTACCCGCAGTCTACCCGCAGTGTGGATTCCTGGAAGTGGGTACAAATACCTGTCTTAAACAGGTATCTGCACCCCCCTTCCCCCTGAAAGGTGCCAATTGTGGCACCGGAGGGGGGGGGAATCCGATGAGCGGAAGTTCCACTTTAGGGTGGAGCTCCGCTTTAACTCCTTATGTCTGACGTCAGTGCTCTTCTGGATCCTAAGAGGAACACTCTTCTTGGAGAAGGACCTGGCGCTGGATGATCACATGACCAGGACTTAAAGCGGAAGTAAACCCATCGATTTAACAGTTTCAAAAAGCAGTTACATTCCCGGCATGCCGGGAATGCCAACTGTCACATTGGTTGTGCTCTCAACCAAACTGTCAAACCATCCAATGGCTGGTGTCATAACTGATCACATGTGCAGCATCATGGCAGTTGAAGATTAAACAGAGGCCAAGATGGCAGCTTCCTTGCCTGAAAATTATAGGAGGGTTTACTTCCACTTTAAGTTAAATGAAAACAGGGATTTAAAGATGTTTTTGTTTTTTTACCCAGAGATCAGATACAGGTATACAGATACTGATGATTCTATTCTGGATTAGGACTGTAGGAGATACCTTACTATTGGTTTACAGTTAGGTTAAAGTGTAGGTCAAGCCAAATATTTTTTAGTTTTAGACAAAGTGCAGAAGGGTCAAAACATCTGGTGCCCAGTTAAAAAACATGTCAAGTCTATGCATCTTGCCTACACAAGAAAAACGCATGACAATGCATCTCGTGTGAATGTGCCTTTTACCAGTTGGAGAGAGAAGCCACGTAGACAAATGAGAACAACCAATCATGTGCAAGACCGCACCGAAAGGACAGTGGGTGAATAGAAAATGTAATCTGATTGATATTGTTTATTGCAGCATTTACGTACTTCTGACACTATTATAAATATGGTCCATATACTGATCCTAAATGGTCATTCTTGGTGTCGATATGTGCTGAGTAGTCTTCTTGGCTAATACAGCCCTAATTGTCTGTCCTTTGTAGAATTCCTCAGTTAGCCTGCTAGTCCCTCAACCCTCATTATCTCTCAAGCTTCTACAACAATCAGTAATGTCATGGTTATTAAATATCAACTCTAGATGCTGGTTTCCCACCAGTGAATCTGTCCATTGCCTGTGATTACTCAAGAGAACTCCTAAGAGATGCAGACTAGTACGCCTCTTCCTCTGCGATTCTCACTAATGTGTTTTTTTTTTTTTTCGCTACAATTATTGATTGCTCTGGTGTGGCATTTGACCTTTGCGGTCAGCGAAGTATGATTATTCTTCAATGCTAGAGGATGTATGTTTTCTATTCCAAAGCATGACCCTTTACGAAGATTGGATTTTAAAATTATTCTTTCCGTGATGTTGTGTACTTGATACTCATAATGAGAAGCGTTTGACATGTCTGACCTTGCAAAAACGTTGTGAACCAGGAAAGAGACTAAAATTACTCATAGGGTTTAAATGGCAGTGCAGGTTGAGGAACAGGAGCCAGACACTGTAGCTGCCAAGCCTACCTTCCATTAGATCGTTATGGCTAACCTGTGAAAGTACCACGAACATAACCTCTGCATGAATAAGCACATAAATGTGGCTGTGGAATAAGGCTGAAATAGGTGGGCAAGCCAACGGTAGGGAATGTTTTTTATTGTTTCTTACCATTAATAATGTAAACAGAGTACATTAGCATAGAAATATCGATCTCCCCAACTAATCACTATGTTAGGTTAGGAAAAAATTCAGATCTTAACACCTGCTTTAGTTGCCTTACCAGGGATATGCAATTAGCGGACCTCCAACTGTTGCCAAACTACAAGTCCCATGAGGCATAGCGAGACTCTGACAGCAGCAAGCATGACACCCAGAGGCAGAGGCATGATGGGACTTGTAGTTTTGCAACAGCTGGAGGTCCGCTAATTGCATATCCCTTCCTTAGTCCATGATCACATTTCATACTAGGTCCTGAGTTTTCTATCTTCTGAGCCGCTGAGTGAGAGGACCCTTTGTCAGGTGCCCATGTTGTTGCCTGGGTGACATGGACACTTCCTATTGACTTTTCAGCGGGATGAGGGGGTTCTTTCAGTCTTCAGAAAACTGCATAGCGTGATGACATCCCCACATGAGGACCGATTAGCGTATACAAAGATTTAAGAGCTAGGTAGCTGAGTCTGAAAAGCTAGTTAGGAGTAAGAAGGGACAGAGAGTGTCAGTCAGTAAACTACAGGTGTGGTTTAGTTGCAGGGAAGTTGACTGTTTAGTTAGGTAGAGTTTGAACAGTCATTGGAGAGGCAAGTAGGATGAAGCTCTCTGTGTTGCATTGGTTGAATGTACACAAAAGGGTAAGTGCAAGCTCTACTGCCAAGTGGATAAACCACTATCACCCAGTGAAAGTTATGCCGCGTACACATGACCATTTCTAATGACGAGAAAAATGCAATTTTTTAAAATGGTCATTAAAAATGATCGTGTGTGGGCTTCCGAGCATTTTTCACGACGGCCAAGAAAAAATTGGAACATGCTCTAATTTTTCTCGTCGTTTTTCTCGTCATGAAAAACGGCCGTGTGTAGGCTTTAACGACGTGAAAAAAAATGCGCATGCTCAGAATCAAGTATGAGACGGGAGCACTCGTTCTGGTAAAACTAGCGTTCGTAATGGAGATAGCACATTCGTCACTCTGTAACGGACTGAAAAGCACGAGGCTGAAAAGCGCAAATCGTCTCTCAACAAACTTTACTAACATGAAGGGTGGCGCCATCCGAATGGAACTTCCCCTTTATAGTGCCGTCGTACGTGTTGTACGTCACCGCGCTTTACTCGAACATTTTTTTCCACAATAGTGTGTAGGCAAGTCAGGCTTGAGAAGAATCACATCGAGAAAAATGCTGTTTTTTTCAATGACATTAAAAACGGACGTGTGTACGCGGCATTAGTCCTGCTGTCAAGTAGTGTTTTTTCAGTCCCTGATGAAATCTTCTGCCACTAGTAATAGGGTAGAAGCTGACTTGTGTTGAAGATGCACACCCTAGGGTTGTCTACTTACCTTAGTGCATTATTCACCCTGAGCAAGAATGAGCAAGAATGAGTATTTTAAATACCTTTAATGCCGCGAACACCCGATCTGAGTTTCCGACAACAAATGTTCGATGTGAGCTTTTGGTCGGATATTCCGACCGCATGTACAGTAGGTGCCGCCGATATTGTATACAGGCAACAGGGTTTCGACATCCCGCGCTCGCTGCAATAGCGAGAGGGAGACGCGACACTGTATTGAACAGGATCCGACGTGGATTCCCGCCAATACCAGGCACTGCGTTTGGTATGAATCCTGAGCGGGAACTCCACGCCAAAAACGGCGTGGGTACCCCCTCCAGGAGCATACCAGGCCCTTGGGTCTGGTCTGGATTTGAAGGGCAACCCTACGCCGAAAAAACGGCGTGGGGGTCCCCCTCAAAATCCAAACCAGACCCTTATCCGAGCACACAACCTGGCAGGCCGCAGGGGAAGAGGGGGGGACGAGAGTGCGGCCCCCCCTCCCTCCTGAACCGTACCAGGCCGCATGCCCTCAACATGGGGGGTTTGGTGCTCTGGGGCAGGGGGGCGACCTGCGGCCCCCCCACCCCAGAGCACCCTGCCCCCATGTTGATGAGGACAGGGCCTCTTCCCGACAACCCTGGCCGTTGGTTGTCGGGGTCTGCGGGCGGGGGGCTTATCGGAATCCGGGAGCCCCCTTTAATAAGGGGGCCCCCGGATCCCGGCCCCCCCACCCTATGTGAATGAGTATTGGGTACATCGTACCCCTACCCATTCACCTGGTGGAAAAAATGGCAATAAAAACACAACACAGTTTTTAAAAGTATTTTATTGCACAGCTCCGGGGGTCTTCTTCCGACTTCGGGGGTCTCCGGTGTCGTCGCCGCGCTCTCCGGTTCTTTCTTCTGCCGGGTCACCGCTATCTTCTTCCAACTCTTTTGCTAGCGGGGCCCGGTCTTCTCCGTCGCCTACTCCCCTCTTCTCCTCTCCGGTTCTTTCTTTCTTCCGCCAGGCCTCCGCTAACTTCTTTTAGCTCTTTTGCTAGCGGAGGCCCGGTCTTCCCCATCGCCTTCTCCCCTCCGGTTCTTTCTTTCTTCCGCCGGAATTCCGCTAACTTCTTTTAGCTCTTTTGCTAGCGGAGGCCCGGTCTTCCCCGTCGCCTTCTCCCCTCCGGTTCTTTCTTTCTTCCGCCGGGCCTCCGCTAACTTCTTTTAGCTCTTTTGCTAGCGGAGGCCCGGTCTTCTCCGTCGTCTGGTCCGGCTCTCTGTTGTCCTTCTGCCGGCCCCTCCACTAACTTCTTGTAGCTCTTTTGCTAGTGGAGGGGCCGGTCTTCCCGTCGTTGCCGTCGGCGTCTTCTTCCCTCTTCTCCTCCTCGATGTTGACTTGTCGCTTCCTCTTGCAGTAATGCTAAATCTTCGGTCCGCAGAGATTAATATAGGCTTCTCATGACGTCAGTCACATGCTCCGGGTAGCCCCGGAGCATGTGACTGTGACGTCATGGGAACATGTGACTGTGACGTCATGAGAAGCCTATATTAATCTCTGCGGACCGAAGATTTAGCATTACTGCGAGAGGAAGCGACGAGTCAACATCGAGGAGGAGATGAGGGAAGAAGACGCCGACGACGGGAAGACCGGACCCTCCACTAGCAAAAGAGCTACAAGAAGTTCGTGGAGGGGCCGGCAGAAGGACAACAGAGAGCCGGACGAGACGACGGAGAAGACCGGGCCTCCGCTAGCAAAAGAGCTAAAAGAAGTTAGCGGAGGCCCGGCGGAAGAAAGAAAGAACCGGAGGGGAGAAGGCGACGGGGAAGACCGGGCCTCCGCTAGCAAAAGAGCTAAAAGAAGTTAGCGGAGGCCCGGCGGAAGAAAGAAAGAACCGGAGAGGAGAAGAGGGGAGAAGGCGACGGAGAAGACCGGGCCCCGCTAGCAAAAGAGTTGGAAGAAGATAGCAGTGGCCCGGCAGAAGAAAGAACCGGAGAGCGCGGCGACGACACCGGAGACCCCCGAAGTCGGAAGAAGACCCCCGGAGCTGTGCAATAAAATACTTTTAAAAACTGTGTTGTGTTTTTATTGCCATTTTTTCCACCAGGTGAATGGGTAGGGGTACGATGTACCCCATACTCATTCACATAGGGTGGGGGGGCCGGGATCCGGGGGCCCCCTTATTAAAGCGGGCTCCCGGATTCCGATAAGCCCCCCGCCCGCAGACCCCGACAACCAACGGCCAGGGTTGTCGGGAAGAGGCCCTGTCCTCATCAACATGGGGGCATGGTGCTCTGTGGTGGGGGGGGCCGCTCTCTCATCCCCCCCTCTTCCCCTGCGGCCTGCCAGGTTGCGTGCTCGGATAAGGGTCTGGTTTGGATTTTGAGGGGGACCCCCACGCCGTTTTTTCGGCGCAGGGTTGCCCTTCAAATCCAGACCAGACCAAAGGGCCTGGTATGCTCCTGGAGGGGGAACCCACGCCGTTTTTTTTCTTTAAAAATTGGCGTGGAGTTCCCGCTCAGGATTCATACCAAACACAGTGCCTGGTATTGGCGGGAATCCACGTCGGATCCCCGTCTATCGGCAATGCGTGTCGCTCATCGTGAAAGGAACATTTTTCCTTTCCCGATGACGAGACAGCTCGGCGCTGGCTCTCGCGACGGAGCTCATAGGGTGTCAATCTCGCCGCTAGCAGCGGCGAGATTGACACAATATTGGCGGCACCTACTGTAGGCTTCATCGAACATTTGCTGTCGGAATTTCCGGCAACAAATGTTTGAGAGCAGGTTCTCAATTTTTCCAACGGCAAAAGTTCTTGTCGGAAATTCCGATAGCCATTTCCGACGCACAAAAGTGCTGTGCATGCTCGGAACCAATTTGACGCATGCTCGCAATCATTGTACTTCATTTTTCTCGGCTCGTCGTAGTGTTGTACATCTCTGCGTTCTTGACCATCGGAATTTCCGAGCAACATTTGTGCGACCGTGTGTATGCAAGACAAGTTTGAGCGAAAATCCGTTGGAAAAAAGAACACGGTTTTGTCGTCGGGAAGTTCCGATCGTGTGTACGCGGCATAACAGTTTTTTGGCTTTTTTTTTTTCCCGAGAGTTAGTGCAAGCTGGACCTTCTTCTGAGCTATGAGATTCCGTGCTGGGATTGTTATCCTGTTTGCTGAATAGTCCAGTTTAATTTTCTGTGTGTGTTTGTCCATCACCTGGGTAATCACCTCTATTCAAATATGCTTGACTTTAGGGCTAAGATAGTCAAGCCATGATTTTCTGAGGCTGCCTGTTGTTAGTTGGCATAGTAATCTCTTGACTTAGGTGGGAACTGACCATGTGTGTCAACATATTACATTCTGTATTACAGTTTTATTTTTTCTATCACTTTGTGATTACAGAGTTTGCTGAAGTTTCAACCAAGAACTGACATTTGAAAAATCAACTTTGGCAGATTGTAATCATCCACATAGATCTCAAATAGCAATAACCTCTACAGTGTGCCAAATTTCCATAGTAATCCATAAATTTATGTGCGGCCATATAGAGCTTACTTTGATCGGTAATGTGTTCTGACTGGGTGATTTGTGACTCTTGTGCATATAAAGCACCTAACTCACTTCAGCGTATTGAGAAGCGTTTTGCTGTTCTGGCAGTTTCTGCTCCTACCTACCCCCTCCAACCAATGGTCTGACCTGTCACCCCCTTAACCTCCCCCCCCCCCTTCTTCCTCCTCCACTGCTCCTGGCTTTACCAATGGCTCAGTCACACGCTCACTGCCTCTCTGACATATTGTTGTGGAGGCAGTTTACTGGACGGAGGAGACGCTAATGGAATAACATTGACAAAATCATTTTTGAGGTGCATTAAATGGAACGTAAAATAAAGGCAGAATAACTGTATAGATTTTCCACTCAGGCTGTTTATGAACATTTATTGCTTGTAAATTACATAGTGTCAGGCCTGGGAATGTACTGACAGTTTAATAGGAGTCTGCAGAATAGAGAATAAATTAATAAGTAACTATTTATTACCTGTATGGTGTGACATGCATGAAAACGCAGGGCTCAGGTCATTATGCCATAGAAAGGTACGTGAATGTAGAGACTGCAGATCCATTTGGAAATAAGCCCACTACTTCTCAGTTACTATTGTTATGGCATTGTCAATGTCAAGTTATTGTTTCTGAAAAGATATCTCTACGTTTAATACTCACTCAAACGTGCATGTTTATGCATAATTCGTAACTAAATGTCCTCTCCTAATGGCTGAATGCACCTTCATGTTTGATCATCCTCTGAGCTCTGGATGGAGCTGAACACCCAACTCTACTTTCACCCACAACCCTTCAGCCCTGTACACACGGGCGGGAATCCCGTCTATTTGAAAGCCGTCGGTTTTCTCGACGGGATTCCTGGCAAGCTTGTCTTGCCAAGCCCTGTGTACAGATGGCCACTTCAAAAAACCGCCACTCTTTTGAATGGCAAGAACGCGGTGACGTCATCGACTACGACAAACCGGCGCTCGTCACATTCGATGCCGCCGCCGCTATCTTGCTACACCCCTACACTAACCTTGTATGCTACCACGCATGCGTCAAAGTCTTTTCGAGCATGCGCGGGCTTACCTGGGACAGGTAAGCATACAGAAGACCGGTTTTCTCGGCAGGAAAACTTTGCAGAGAATCCCGACGAGAAAAATAGAGAGCAGGTTCTCTATTTTTCTCGTCGAGATTCCCGGCAGTTTTCCTGTCGAGAAACCATACACACGGCCGGTTTTCTCTGCAAAAAGCTCTCCCAGCAGTTTTCTTGCCGAGAAAACCAGTCGTGTGTACGAGGCTTTCTCCCTTTCCCACTGGAGCCTTTCTCCTCCACTACTTTTTAAAAAAATTTAACATTTTACTTACCAACTTCCCTGCAGGCCCTTGGTTTGTTCTCAGACATCATGAGCCTTCTCTGGCAGGGGCTGTCCTTCCTCCTGGTGCTTGTTTGATGATGTGAGGTACAGTGAGGTGAGCTCAGGTTGGCATGATTACACACTCCCAGGGGACGTGTTCAAGATGGCCTGGAGTCACAGGAACTGTATTGGATGATGCTGGGTAACATTCAGCCTGATGAAGAACTGCCCCTATATTGTAAGCCCTTGGGGTACAACTCTGGGGAAGAGGTGAGAATTGGAGCCAGATCTGCTTTTTTTAGTGAAACACACAGTTAAAATACATATAAATTAAATATTTTACCTGCCAAAAGATTTGTAATTCTGTTCAGACAGTCTTGTAGTAACTTCACATACCTAAATCAGGGCACAGCCAGATACTGTAGATCAGGAGTGTCAAACTCAATTTTATTGTGGGCCGCATCAGCATTATGATTGCCCTCAAAAGGGCCGGTTGTATCTGTGATGCCGCGTACACACAATCGTTTTTAATGTCATTGAAAAAAACTGCATTTTTCTCGACGTGATTTTTCGTGTTTCCTCTCAAGCCTGCCCTGCCTACACACTATCGTGGAAAAAAATGTTTGAGTAAAGCGCGGTGACGTACAACACGTACGACGGCACTATAAAGGGGAAGTTTCATTCGGATGGCGCCACCCTTCATGTTAGTAAAGTTTGTTGAGAGACGATTTGCGCTTTTCAGCCTCGTGCTTTTCAGTCCGTTACAGCGTGACGAATGTGCTATCTCCATTACGAACGCTAATTTTACCAGAACGAGCGCTCCAGTCTCATACTTGATTCTGAGCATGCGCATTTTTTTTCACGTCGTTAAAGCCCACACACGGCCGTTTTTCATGACGAGAAAAACGACGATGTAAAAAACGACCTGAAAAATTAGAGCATGTTCCAATTTTTCTCGTCGTGATTCTCTGCGTTTTTCTCATCGGGAAAAATGCTGGAAAGCCCACACGATCATTTTTAATGACCATTTAAAAAATGAAATTTTTCTCGCCATTAAAAACGATTGTGTGTACGCGGCATAAGATTAGATGTCCAGCGCATCCCCTCCCCTTACATTAGATGTTTAGAGCCAAGCCACCATCAGAAGTTAAGTCCCCCACTCTCCCTTACATCACAGTGCACCCCCCTTTCCTTATACTGCTGCTGGGAAGAAGCTGGATGCATTGCTTAAAAGCAGAAAGTAATGCCCTGTACACACGATCGTTTTTTCCGATGAAAAAAGTCTGATGGACTTTTTTCATTGGAAAAAACGATCGTGTGCGGGCCCCATCGGACTCTTTTCCATTGGTGTTAAAAAAAAGAACATGTTTTAAATTTTTCCAATGAAAAAAAAACCGATAGGAAATTCCGATCGTCTGTGTGGAACTCCAACGGAGAAAAAAACACGCATGCTCAGAATCAAGTCGACGCATGCTCAGAAGCATTGAACTTCATTTTTCTCGGCTCGTCGGAGTGTTTTACGTCACCGCGTTTTGGACGGTCGGAATTTTGTCTGATGGTGTGTAGGCAACACTGATAAAAGTCAGCTTCATCGGAATTCTGACGGAAAATTCCATTGGATTTTATTCCATCGGAAATCCGATCGTGTGTACAGGGCATAAGGGTCTGGAGGAGGACCAGAGGAGGGCTGGAGCTCTCATGCAGCTGCAGGAGAGGTGCGAGGGCCACATGAAATGGCCTGGAGGCGTCTATGGTCAAAGTCTAAAACCATATATTTATTTCCACATTGTATTTCAGTTATTTCTGGCCTGATCCTATTAACCTGAATGAAGTTTGAAAACATACCTTTTGAAGTGTCCCACACATGTACTTCCTTGAATTTTGTGACAGGTATTCACTATGTCATGTGGGTAGGTACTGCTGTGTCACACACTTCAGAGCCTGCCTTCTGAACTACAAAGGTGCTGAAGGGAGGAGTTTCAGGAGGTGGAGTCATTACGGGAATCACTGCTTGCAGGCAGCAATGGTCCCAGCAAGGGCCCCAACCCCCTCCCCCTCTTCCCCCTGCGAGAATGAATAAAGGGGTCACATTATGGGGCCACTTTCCTGAGATTGCGGCCTCTCTAGCCCAAATTAAAAAATAAGTAAAAATTAAGTTCGGTTTGGCAGCATTAGTGGAGTTTAGTCAGGAGTCCGTCCCTTTTAGGGGCCGGACCACAGCTAGGAAGGAAGAGCCAATGAGGGTTCAGGGAATCTTCTGGATTTTTGGGATTACCTATAAAAGGGCCAGCAGGTGCAGGGTTCTGCCTCTTTCTGGATGACAGCAAAGAAGATTTGAGCTCCCTCCCTCCCGCCCCAGTTGCGTGCACTTTTATGTGGTGGGTCACCCTGGATCCAGGGGGGACTGTTATTAATTTTTGAAGTTGTGCTACTGCTCGAGTTCTAACAACTGAGCAGGTAGAAATATGTTATTTGAATATTTATGAAGTTTTGAATGGTAATAAAGATTTATGGAAAATTATTTGTGAAAAAACAATAAAGGTGTCGCGGCCAAGTTTTTGCTAAATAAAATGTTTCAGGTATTTATTTAATTAGTTGTATCTGGAGAAGTTCTGGTCTGGCCGGGTGTGGCCTGCAATCTCATAGCAAAACTATATTTTCACAAAAAAATACACTAAAATCATTATTAGCGGAAGTGAGGATAGCGTGTCACGAGTGGAGAGGATTAGCCTGAGACTGTCTAAGCAGTGGATGCACGAGATAGAGGATGGCGTCTCCTCCTGAACGGTGACAGATTGATTTATACTACTTTGATGTTTTAAATTTTGTATCTTGTAAGTGTAATCATAAGGGGGGTGGTTGTTCTAACAAAAGAATAAACTAGTTGAAACGAGATCACGCTATGTGGAGTGTTTCTCTTTCTCGTGTGGTCAAACACCCATGGAGTGATGGATTGAATGGATGGAATCCTGAACAGGTGGATGCCCTTGAGCTTTTTAAGGCTTCTATATTTTAGCAGTCTGGTGAATGTATACCCTTAGGGGGAGAGTGACTCACGAGGTGCGGACTCTGGTGTTTGGTGCATGCTTTACGGATAATGACAGGGATCTTCAGGTACTGCTACTGACTGTCCATCTCATCACCCAGCATCACGCTTTATTTCTCTTATGGGACTTTATGAGCTTCAGCCACACTTACACTGTGTGTGGTAGTGAGCGCTGCTTTGAATACAAGAGCGACTATGTGTCAAGAAAAAGGTTGAGCAGGGTGGGACTTTATATGTGCCTCAGTGGAGTAATAAATATAGAAATACCAGAATATATAGAAAAATAAACAACTTTTATTCTCCTGCCTTGTGGCAGTGATATAAAAAGTATTATCTTACAAAAATATATGAGATGAAATCACATTACAGTTCTGACAATCAAATAACGGGATGTGCAATTCCCATTCAAGGTAAGGGCCTAAGCGTTTCGCGGATTTCCGCTTCGTCAGGGCCTTTGAACGTAGCACAATAAGGTATTATAGAGATTCGAAGAACTGTAAATGCACAGATACAGTGTAGCGGACGGTAGAGGCTTCCGTGCCTGTGAGGATACTCCCCCCCTAAAAAGGTCTGCGTGGATATGCAAAAGCGGATCCCCAATAGGTGTACCAGCTGAGACTAGGATACAATGTATGTATAAGAGTCAGAATAGACTAGGTGGGGTGTAACATCTCACCAATGTATATAGTGGACAAAAAGTGTCGGTGTATACAAAATAAAAAAGCCAGTCCTTAGAAATGCTGAGGATTGTAGGTATAAGCTCGGATCCACATCAAGGCAAGCCTTAAGTGTTTAGAGTAGGGATTCCTCTCCTCGTAGTCCCTCTCATACAGAGAGGTGCACTGCTTTGAATACAAGAGACTGTGTCCAAGGATTGTTTTTATTCATGTGTATATATATAAAGAGGTGGAATGGTTGAGTAAACATTGGCTTGAATAAAGGGGAGTAGAGGAGAGTAAATCTGTGCATGCTGCCAACTTTCCAATGTAAGCAAGCAGCAGGTGTAAACTCAACCTGACTTTAACTTCTTTGTTGTGATCTTTTCAGAATGAATTACTTCACAGTACAAGGAGGTAGATGGGTCAGTGATGGCTTTTTTTTTTTAACGCTATTTTACTACTTGTTATTCATATGTAAATATTGTAATGTCTATAGTCTGGGAGGAGGGGCACTTTAATGTTGCAGCATCCATTCCTGTCAATAAATTAGTATTAAGCGAGTTGTGAACAGAAGACATTTTGTTTGTAAAGAAGTAAAGTTATGTAGAATGTTTTTTTTATAGTTACAAGCGTCAGAAGACTTCGGTATGGGTTCCTGTATTTTCCTCTTCTTTAAAGTGACCCCTCAAAGTGTGACAAACATTTCACTGAAAAATTATATTGCTGTTTCCATGGCAAACAGACTCCTGTTTTGATTTGCTGGCTACAAAGGAAGCTGTAAACATGCAGCATCCTCCGCTACTTGTAAAGGAGAGCAGGCGAGTGTCAAAACAGCCCAAGCGATAATCTTTTGAAGTGAGCTGACATTATGACAACAATTATTGTCCTAGAAAATCCCTGCAAATGCTACCGAATAAGCAAAGCTGTCACCTTCAACTTTCATGTGGTGCTAATTAAGTGAAAGGTAACTGTTTCTGAAGTTATATACCTGTCTGAGAAGCATAGGATTGTAGTGGCTCTCTAGCACATGTGGCATGCTATTTGCAGGGTGTGATCAAGATCCAACAACATTTTACAGTGGTATATCTGCAAGTGATCAAACCAGCATGCTGTAGTGGTGAGATTGTGCATGTACTCACATTATGGAAAAGTTGGAAACTACTGGAAATTTCCAGTGCTGTCCCAAGCTGGTGGCCCTTCCTAAAATGTATGTAAATGTAGCGGGCAGTTCCTCCCCTCTCCCCGTCCCCTCTATTAAAGTTCTGCTCGCAATGTCTCTGGTCTAGGGGTATGATAGGGGAGGGAGAGGGTGCGCTACGCCAGGCTTCCACCACAGGTGTAAAAGTGGTATCAGCAATGCCTTTCTTTACCTTCGGGCCTGTGTTGTGCATCGGATCCTCCCTCCAAGAGTCTCCGAGAACCTCGTCTGCCAGGAACTGAGCCCCACACCGTTAAGGTCCAACACTCCTTTATTTAACACATAACATGGACTCCCTTGGATATAGAACAGAAAAGGGGGTGTGGGTGCGAATAGGCCCAGACACAAGTTCGATCCTCCACTCTCCTCCAAAGAGTGGGTTATGGTCTCCGCACGAGGGAAATTCACCTTCCGGACGGTCTCCGACAAGAGACTCACCCGTCACCGGCAGTATGCTGCACCGGGTCTTCAGATGAGGAGCTCTTCCCGGTCCATTACGCCCACCTCGAATTCAGGCATCCATCTCCGGAGTACCTTAGGATCCTTCCCTCGCGGAACTCAGTGTTGGGCACTGAGCTCCGGACCGCCGTCCGAGTACCTCACCCCAGGCTAAAGATGCCAGAGGTGGAACACGATCTCCGGTGGTCCTCTAGGCCTAGTCCGCCTAGAGGACGAGCACGAACTCCGTCCGCAGGCTAAAGGTGCCAGGGACCAACAACCCCGTGGCCAAGATGGCCGGCCCCTTTATCCCCTCTCCCAGCAAGCACTGCGGGTTCCCCGCCCCACCATACCGCTGCCAAGAGAGGACAAAAAGTAGGCTCAGCACACAGCGGTATCCGTCCATCAGCCCCTGGTGACAGCGCCACCCAGTGGACCGCCGGAGACACACCACTGGTGTCACTGAAAAATTCAAAAATTACCCCGGGAAAGTAACTACCCGCTACATACTCCCCCCTGTCATTTGACACTGGTCCCCAGTGTCTGGAGTAAACCACATCCTCAACAACTGACATGATCCAGTCCAGAAACCATTAACAATTGAAAAACAAACTTTTTGGAAACTCTATCCTAACGAAGAAGTTGTGTCTGAGCCCCTGTAACAAAAAAAAAATGAAAGACATCAACTTTGCAATTACATTTCAACATCTTACTTTTCCCTCCCCATCCTAACTAAGGACCTCCCCAGAGTATGTAATCTTGCTGGGATGTTCTCCTGCAGAGGGAAAAGAAATAGAATTAACATGTAAAACCCTGACACATGTATCCGTGTGTATGAGGAAAAGAAACTTCTCCTAAAAGAAATCCCTGTTTCTCCAAAGAGTCAGGCCTCGTACACACGGCCGAGATTCTCGTTGAAAAAAACATGTTGTTTTTTTCGACGAGATTCTTGGACAAGAAACTTGTCCCGGCCGAGTGTACACACGCTCGTTTCAAAGAACCCGCGGTTCTTTGAATGGAGCGTACGCGGTGATGTCATCGACTACGACGAGCATGCGCTCGTCACATTCGATGCCGTCGCCGCCATCTTGGTATACCCTACGTATGCCTAGGAAGCTACCGCGCATGCGTCGAATTCATTTCGAACATGCGCGGGCTTCCCGGCGGACAGGTAAGTGTACACACACTCACTTTTCTCGTCGAGAAACAGGCTGACGAGAATCTCGACGAGAAAATAGAGAGCAGGTTCTCTATTTTCTTGTCGAGGTTACTTGTCGGTTTTCTCGACGAGAAACCCGATAGCCGCGTACACATGACCAATTTACTCGGCAAGACATCTCTGCCAGCAAGTTTCTTGCTGGTTCTTGCCGAGAAAATCGGTCGTGTGTACGAGGCCTGAGTGCGTGAAAAGTGTTTGTAACGTTGCGCGACACTGCCACCTGGTGACAGCCTCGCGGTAACTGCACCCGTGGAACTTCTTCTCCTTTCTCTCTAACCCTATCTACCCCAGAGTCTGTGATCTCCTTGCAGGAAGATAGAAACAAACAGGAACAGTCCCTCCTTTCTCTCCTAAAGGTAAAAGCGGGGATGTGGCAGAATCAGTGGCTTCAAGTGCTGATCCATAGTCTCTAGATGGTACTCTACATCCTCGCCTTCTTTGCGTCTGATCACCACTTTGTCCGCGTGGATGTGTCTTCCCACCATCCATTCTGCCTTGCAGTCTTTGAAGCGCTGTGAAGCCTTTGGAGAACATGTTAGGTATCTGCGGGCGTGTGGAACTTTGAGGTGGGTCCACACAAAGTCATTGTACCAGCGCTCCCGGCACACTTCCACCTCATATAGCAAGTCCTTCGATAAGTAGGGTACTCCCATCCGTACTCCGCTGCAACCTTTTGGCTAAATAGGCGCTGTAGTCTTGCCAAAGGAGGCATGGTAGCTCTGTCCCCTTCACCAGGCAAAACAACTGAGTCTGGATGACGAGGTGCCTTGACCACCTCCATTCTGGGCATTGGGGGCCGCAGCAACAGTCTCTTAACCCCAGCGTCAGATACAGATGGCGCCGGGGATGCAGGGACAAGTTGAGGAAGGGATTCTCCTTCAGGCGCTGACACTTCCATCCGGGGTGTGCTCTCTCCTATGGACATAGGTGAATTCCGAATTCCACAGAATGAAGCAAGCGGTACCTTGTCCTAGCCCTTCTTGGCAAACAAGTCATCTATCAGGGCATCATCTCCCATATCTGAGAGAGATTCCAGGTCGGAGGTGTCACACTCCTCCGCAGGTATGTAGCCCTGTGTGGAAACAGAACATCCACACTCCGGGGACTTGCTAGGCCATGCCTTCTCGACACCTCCTCCCTCACACCAAGTCTTCTCTGCGGCTTACCTTGGCCTTTCCTGGGACGTCCGGAACTCCCGTCAACGGATCCCTCTGGGCCTGGCGTAAGCATGCGAGACGGTCCACCACCACCGCTAGTCGGGGCTACCACGCTGGTTCTTTTCTTCGGTGGCGGACGCTGTGAGACAGTGGTGACTGAGTCAGCATCCTCGGATTTCTCCCGTTGATGTTTCACGACCTCCTCCGCGGTCGTTGCAGTGTGCGCAGGGGTGACTCTCACAGCCGCGATTCCTCCCTCCTGAGTGGCGGTACCTGAAGCCCGGCCTGGGTAGATGGTTTTCAGCCTCTCAACCTACGGATCCACTTCGAACGTGAACTCCCCACAGGCCTCACAACGTCCGAACGGCTTCAACAGGCACACCAGTCCCGAACACCCGGGGCAAATCATACCCAGGGCCTCAACGTCCATACATGAGTATAGGGCGAATCGACCCCTCGGCTTCAGTCGGATCCCCGTATCCGTTATCGGAGCAGCAGCAGTCAATGTTTTAGTCGCCGGGTGAACCGGAATCCATGAGGCGGGTCCAAACATGGCGACCTGTTGCTGTTCCATCTCACACTGCAGAGTTTTCGCGCCAATGTCCCACGTGTAGTCCGTCACACGTATTGGACTCCTCCCCTTTTGCTCCAGTTCGCGGTCTTTTCCACTTTGGCTTGGTTGAGACACGCCCACGAACTAAGCGGTGGGGGTTGTGTCTGGTGGCGCAGTGCAATTAAAATCCCCCACGTGTAGTCCGTCACACGGCTGGGCTTTCCCCCTTTCACCACTCTTCCTGCGCGGGCCTTTCCCCTTCTGAGGTCATGTCCACGACTTTCGAGCAGGGCTGCACTTTGGCCTATTCGTTTAACTCTGTCCGGCAGACACCTTCTACCAAGTGATGCACAACACATATCCCGGACCCGAGCCCCCACGTGTAGCGGGCAGTTCCTCCCCTCTCCCCGTCCCCTCTATTAAAGTTCTGCTCGCAATTTCTCTGGTCTAGGGGTATGATAGGGGAGGGAGAGGGTGCGCTACGCCAGGCTTCCACCACAGGTGTAAAAGTGGTATCAGCAATGCCTTTCTTTACCTTCGGGCCTGTGTTGTGCATCGGATCCTCCCTCCAAGAGTCTCCGAGAACCTCGTCTGCCAGGAACTGAGCCCCACACCGTTAAGGTCCAACACTCCTTTATTTAACACATAACATGGACTCCCTTGGCTATAGAACAGAAAAGGGGGTGTGGGTGCGAATAGGCCCAGACACAAGTTCGATCCTCCACTCTCCTCCAAAGAGTGGGTTATGGTCTCCGCACGAGGGAAATTCACCTTCCAGACGGTCTCCGACAAGAGACTCACCCGTCACCGGCAGTATGCTGCACCGGGTCTTCAGATGAGGAGCTCTTCCCGGTCCATTACGCCCACCTCGGATTCAGGCATCCATCTCCGGAGTACCTTAGGATCCTTCCCTCGCGGAACTCAGTGTTGGGCACTGAGCTCCGGACCGCCGTCCGAGTACCTCACCCCAGGCTAAAGGTGCCAGAGGTGGAACACGATCTCCGGTGGTACTCTAGGCCTAGTCTGCCTAGAGGACGAGCACGAACTCCATCCGCAGGCTAAAGGTGCCAGGGACCAACAACCCCGTGACCAAGATGGCCGGCCCCTTTATCCCCTCTCCCAGCAAGCACGGCGGGTTCCCCGACCCACCATACCACTGCCAAGAGAGGACAAAAAGTAGGCTCAGCACACAGCGGTATCCGTCCGTCGGCCCCTGGTGACAGCGCCACCCAGTGGACCGCCGGAGACACACCACTGGTGTCACCGAAAAATTCAAAAATTACCCCGGGAAAGTAAGTACCCGCTACATAAACCTCAACCATCCATGTATCTTGTTTGCTTCTATTTGGTCTGTTACAAAGGTGTGTATTGCATTAGAGTGTGCACCCCAAAGCTCAAACACACATGCCTTTCTCTGCAGTCTGAGCTGCAGGGGACAGTGAATGAATGGCAAGTGCTCTGTGCTGAGCGGCTTCCTGTTTGTTCACAAACTGAAGCATAGTAAACACAGTTTACTATGCTTCGGTTATGAATGAACACAGTGAGTGAGAGTGTTCATGTAGAAAAGGAAGGCGCCGCAGCAGCTGGGGGAAGAAGAGAGGAGGGAAGCCAACAGCACTGCAGGGAGGGTGGGGGGGACCAACAAGGGGGAAGCCTGGGCAGCAGGGGGAATCGGCACTTCACGTAGTAAATAGGGTGTGCCCAGGTACACCTGGTACACCTCCTGCACATGCCTATGGTCTGTTAAATATACCATTGAAACCATTTATTTTTATCTGTCTGATGACCATGTCAGAAATTCAGAGCTGTCCTGTGTCCTATTCACGCTTCCTGTGTTATCACAAAGACAGTCATTAGCCCTCCTAGTTATTATCCTGGACTTTAGTCTTTAAATTGTAGACAGCAAGATAGGGGGAGGGTTTAGTAAAAAAAATGGGCAGGGCTTACACCAGTCCATAAATTGCTGTGTTGTTTCAGCCCATAATAAGGCTGTATTAAAAAAAAATACACTGCTTATGTTTTTTGCTGATGAAATACACTCAGTGGTAAACCTGTACCAAGAGAAAAATATAAGCTCCCATTTCCATCCGGAAAATGCTAGTTAACTGGTTGTCTTTGGACATGCATATTCCCACGTCATCAGGGCTTGATTTGCTGATAAAGGAAAAAGTAACTGAAACTAAAAACAACCGATTGGTAGCAACGCTCGCTAGAAAAGAGTGCTGTTGGTACTTTCAGGACTCACTAGATATTATGATGTACATATCCTATGCAGAGAGCAGGCCCACCTACTACAGGCTGCCAGTAGAAAATGACAGGGGGTGAGTAGAAAACCAGGCAAGCAGAGAGAGCAGCATGGAGAAATATACATAGTACACCAAGAAAACTACACATGGTTCTTCGATTAAAAGAGAAGTGTGGGATAATGACATTCATACTCGCCTATGTAGATGCAGCATCGATCTAATGCCACAGCTGTCCCCTGCCAGCTTGACACTGAGAACTGAGCAATCAAAGACCACTGCTCGCTCAGTTCTCGGGTCCACTCTGAGCAAAGAGTGGTGACTGACAGTCACCGTTCTGGGCTGTACCCCTTCAGCGCTCACTTGAGATCCAGACTGTGAAGGGGGCAGGAAAGGCTGGCTCAGGCTCTCAGTAGCAAGCTGAGAGGCTGAGACAGCTGCTGGTCAGGAATCTGGCAGATCCTGACATTATTGTCAGGATCCGTGCAGAGCATGGCCAGCTCTGTGACGTCAGCTGATGGCATATTTTAGCCCCGTGTCAGCTGAATCTGGGTCACAGGAGTGGAGAACTAAGTGCGTTCCTGTGACCCACGGGAGATGTATGACCAGAAGAGCTTTGGCCATACTTTAAGGCAATATGTATTAATCCCAGAATTCAGCTTTAACAAGCTACAGGAATGTACCAGTAACTTAAAACTTTTACATGTCCAAGCCATTTGGCACACAGGGAGAAATGTATACAGTGCAGCCTTTTTCAACTGGGCTTTCGTTGCACCCTGGTGTGCCATCTAGGTTAGGGTGACCAGACATCCCCAGTTTCAGGGGACAGTCCCCGGATTGAGGACACTGTCCCCGGACCAAGTCTGTCCCCGGCTTTGTCCCCGGATTGGATTTGAATAGGGGCTGGGGAAATTTCAAAGACAGTCAGTGCAGAATAAAAAAATCAGAATTACCCCCCCCTGCTCTGCCGCTCCTCCTAGCTTAGTGGGGTGTATTTTTTTCCATTATCTGTGCCCCTTTCTGATGATCATGTGCTGGTCGGAGTGGAGGGAATATTTCTTCCGTTTCTGGTGCATACCCGTTCCGTTCCGCTCACATGTTCTTCTGCCTTGGCTCAAGTCCCGGCCAGCCGCTTGCCTGCTTATATCCTTGCTTGCCTGGCGGAGTGATCTTCCTCCGCTCCCCACCCAGTAGTAGCCGGGACCCGGAGAGTAAGACTTGACAAGCTGTGAGGCGGGCGACGGCGGCGACGGGCAGAGAGTTGCTGATTGCCGCCATTACTAGTAAAAAAAAAAACTATGTCCCCGGATTTCATTTTTTAAATCTGGTCACCTTAATCTAGGTTCTTCAAGGGTGCTCGGGCAAAATGCTTAAAATATTGCCCAAAAATTGTCAATAAGCCAGCAGAGGGTCAAGAATGCCTTTTTTTGTTACCCTAAGCCACAGGTTTTTATTGTGCGGCATTACAACCTTGGGCGCCATGGAGGCAAGCCACCTGCATCCTGACAACTGATTACAGTGGTACCTTGGATTGCAAGCATAATTCGTTCCAGAAGAATGCTTGTATTCCAAAGCACTCATATATCAAATCGAGTTTCCCCATAGGAGTCAATTGAAACTCAGATAATTAGTTCCACAGTGACTGCTATTGTATGCAGTATCGCATGTGGCCAGAGGTGGGGGGGCTCCGAAGACACTCGGAAACACTTGGAGACCACTCGGATGCACTTGGAGAGGCTCGGAGACACTCGGGAACTGAGTGTTTCTGAGTGTCTCCGAGCAGCTCTGCGTGTCACCGGCGCCCCCGCACCTCTGGCCAAATGCAGTACTGCACACCCAGAGGCTTGAATCCTGCTCGTCTTGCGAGACAATGCACGTAAACCGTGTTACTCTCAATCCGAGTATTACTGCACATCATTGATTGAAAAGGAGCATGTCAGACACCTGCACAGCACCCTTGTTTGCCCCTTCCCTACTCCACTCTGTCAGTCCTGGGGTCACATTAGCTGAGTGAAGGAGAGAAACTGAGGAAGGAGTGAAATACTGGAATACTAATCAGTAGGTAATTTTGTATTGTAAAAATAAATCACTTCTAATGTTGGGTGTCCTACGTGTGTTATGAAAAACCTGAGTTTCGTTTTTTACATTTCAGAATGGTGTGCCTCGAGATTGTGCAGAATTTTGAAGGGTTCCTGGACTGAATAAAGTTTGAGTAATAGTTGCAATTTGTATTTTTTCCAAACGTTACATTCGTTTATAGGCAAATTAAACAGGCAGTGCACGAATGGCTTTGTGATCGTTTTTTGTACTTCTTCTCAGTATTCTCTAATGTGGAATTGTGTTAAATAAGCATTTCTTGAGAGAGTATAGAGAAAGCCATTGCTGGTTCTGAAAATGTAACTTTTCTGTCTGTTATGCCAGTCCTCTGACTTCAGCACTGTCTGAGTCTCTGACCAGGAATGAATATACACATCACGTCTTATGATTGTATTTGTTGTTGCTTCAGTGATTTAAAAAGCATTGGCACTGGAGGGTCAGCATGACTGGTTATCATGCAATGGCAGCCTCCTCACAGTCTGACTTTAATCTAGCCATAAACAGATCAGAATGGATAAGTGATGTGATAGGTTCAAGCAGCGTTCTCTTTTTCATTGATGACAAGCACTTGCAAGCCTTGTTACTCCACACATGTTGGAACATTTCAGCATTTAATCAGAGATCTTGGCAGAGAAGGAAGCTGTTCCATTACTGCTAGCATGTCATATCTAAACATCATTATACACTGTACATGTGTAATCTCTTCCAATTAACAGGCAATGTTTTTTGCTATGCATGATTCTCTGCAATATGAAAATAGATTTTTCGATTTCTGTCCAATTATGACATGACAGATGGAAGACAATTAAAAATTATAGTGTAAATAAAGTGATATTAGTTTGTGAAAAATAGGACTTCTTTTATATAAAGAGTAAATTATTTGTAAATGTGCTTTTTGCTGTATGTGAAAGCCTATCCTGGAACATCTGTAGGCTCATTCAATAAACAGTACAAGGAGCAAATCCTCTAGGATACATACAAATAAACTTCTGCTGCTACTAGGAATATCTGGCCATCAGTTCCACCTTACATGCACTCAATTCCATTGGAACCAAAGACCTTGCCAGGTTCCATTATTATAAAATGCACACAGGCATGAGGAGTCCTTAGGTGTCTTGTAAATGGGTATGGTCTGGTATTCACGTGATACTGACTATGTACCATGCTTCTTTGATTGAATAAAAAACTGCCACAAGGAGCAAAGACATAGATTCAAAGAGTTTCCAGTGGCAAACAATCAGAATTCACATCACTGATGTCAAACCAGTAGAGAATAGATTCTGATTGATTTTTGCAGCTTATTGGGCTTTAAGCAAAAACAGCTCTACTGATACTAGAGAAACCTGGTCTCATCCACATGATGCAAATCCATGGACACCCCAGACTGCTGAGTGCACCTAATACTTAGGAGCAGGGGCGTAACTAGAAATCACAGGGCCCCATAGCAAAATGTTGTGTAGCGGGGTCTCCTTTAAGACTCTCAGGACTACCTTACCCAGAACCCCATTCGGTACCCAGGATGCAATGTTTCCACCCCAGAGACTCATGGGTGGGGTTATATAAGGAGGAGGCGAGGCTGCGCTCGGCCTCTTTGGGACACGAGACTTCAGTGGAGAGATCTTCCTGTGCGGATCCGCTGTGGTGCAAGGCCTGAAGCCTGGGGCCTTGCGCTGCTACCCAAAAGAGCCTTCCACCCCATCGCGAGCCTGGGTGGCATCTGACTCGGTTTCCTCAACCGCTGCTGAGCCGGAGACCAGACCGCTGCAGACGGTGTGTGTGGAGACACAGCAGGTGGAAGTTCCCGGACTGGGATCGCGTCCGGAGGGGTGAGCGAGCACATGCTCAATCCACAAATACTGTATACCATTGTTAGGCCTACAGACTGCCGTGGCCCACCAGTTCCTATTTCAGTTTCCCCTCCCCTGGAGATCCATAGCTGAACTGAGTCAAACGGATCTCTAGTGGAGTGTACTGTGTTGGCATTTTTTCCCCTTGGATTACAAATGTGTTCCTGAAATGTGCACCACCGTTTAAAGACTTGCATGCAAATAATTTTACCCCCCCCCCCCCCTAGAGACTGAGTTATATGGTCAGGCCTGGCCATCTAGATAGATTATTTAGTTGCTGCGCCATAGGGCACATAGTGAAGTACTGTTACACATGGCGCGTGTGCGCCATATCTTACTAGTTGTAGTGTGTCTATTGTTGCAGGGCTCTGCAGAGATATTCCTGTGATTTGTTATA
This sequence comes from Rana muscosa, assembly GCA_029206835.1. Classification (NCBI taxonomy): domain Eukaryota; kingdom Metazoa; phylum Chordata; class Amphibia; order Anura; family Ranidae; genus Rana; species Rana muscosa. The sequence continues at coordinate 113,655,384 of CM055118.1, forward strand.
ACTGTTGATTTTATTGCCAGTAGAAAGTAAACTCGTTATTCTTCTATCACTGCATTGGTGTCTGAATTTAACCATAGAGCATAAGATATATATATATATATATTACCCTAGACTAACTGTGCCAGAAGGGGGTCGAGTAAATTGCCGGGGGTTGGCGGAGCTGTCTTCAAGGCCCAAACTAAATCTGCGGCCCTCTTAGCTGAAGGTATCGCTACAGTTGTATGCCCCCCCCCTGCAAACAGCCCCCCCCCCAAAAAAAAAGAAATAACTAATGCCATTGAACAACAGGCAACAGCTTATATTAATTTCGAACAACAAAGTATGCCATATACTGTATGTATGCAGCCTCTGAAGGACACACATTGCTGACCTCCATGCCTTCTAACCAATTTCTGTTCTGATTAAACTTATGTGTAAATACAAGACAAATAGGGGAGAAATAAGACAGCAATGATGAACAGTGGCCCTAATGGTAGTTTGATCAAGTTTATTCTTAAGATCTTAGGAACATCTGCACCCTAGAACCTGGCATTGCCCCCCCTCTCTTTGTGCCGAAATTATCCTAATGAAAAAATATAGCAAATATTTTCTTCACAAAAAAAGCAAAACAGTGCCAAACAGATGACAGAATCCCACTCCCTTCCTACCTCCTGTCCAAACTGCAGAGCCTCCTCATGTGCCGAAAATGATGCCCCTTCACAGGGGCGCTCGAGCGTTCTGCCCCGCCCACTCTGCCCTCGCCCACTTTGCTCTCTGCTACTGCCTACTGCTGTATGCGGCTGCGTGTGTTGGGACACAGCCGGACTCGCGGGGCCTGGGAGGCTTAACAGTAAACTTACATTCCTCATCCTCACCGGGCCCCACTCGGCTGCCGGCCCCAAAGCGCCCGCATGGGTCGCGATGGCGGTAGTTCCGCCCCTGCTTAGGGGTTGATTTACTAATGTATATAGGCTGCAACCTCAGAAAGGTTACAGCTCCACTCAAAAGGTAGAGATGTGAGTGACTCCCTGCTGGTTCCCAGATAAAAGGAGCGAGCATCCAGCATCATTATTCCAAGAGGGTCAGTATAACAATGACATGACGCTGCTCAACCGAAGTGGTTAAAGTGAATGGCCTCAGACACCACTGCTCCAGCAGCCACGCTGCTGACGTGTTTCGCCTCACCCAATGGGCTTAGTCCTAGAGCTCTAGGACTAAGCCCCAGTGGGCGGGGGTGAAATGCGTTAAAGGAAGTGGCTGCTGAAGCAGTGCTGGCTGAGGCCATTCACTTTATCAAACACTGGGTTGATTGAGCTGTGTCCTGTCCTCGTTAATGCATATAGGCTGTTCGCTTTGCAAAGGAATTTTCCCCAGAGCTTTGTAAATGTGGTGAAATTTCACTCTGCAAAGAATACCTAATTATGTGCACGGAAAAGCAGAAAGCAGAAATTTTTCTTGCAGGTGATAGGATGATGGACGTCAGCAGAGCTTTACCACATTCACTCTGTGCAAAACTCCCTTGTAAAGTGAACAGTCTATTTGCCTCTAGTAAATCATCCACTTAAGCCGTGTACACACGATCGGTTTCACCGATGAAAACAGTCCGATGGACTGTTTTCATCGGACAAACCGATCGTGTATGGGCCCCATCGGTCTTTTTTCCATCGGTGTGAAAAAATAAACATGTTTTAAATTTTTCCGATGGGAAAAAAAACGATAGCTAAATCTGATCGTCTGTGTGGAACTCCATTGAATAAAAAACTCACGCATGCTCAGATTGAATTATGAGACGGGAGCGCTTGTTCTGGTAAAACTAGCGTTCGTAATGGAGATAGCGCATTTGTCATGCTGTAACAGACTGAAGAGCACGGAGACTGAAAAGCGCGAATCGGCTCTCACCAAACTTTTACTAACACGCGGTAACACAAAATCAGCAAAAGCAGCCCAAAGGGTGGCGCCATTGGATTTTAACTTCCCCTTTTTAGTGCCGTCGTACGTCACAGCGTTTGGGAGGATCGCTTTTTTGACTGATGGTGTGTAGGCAAGACTGATGGAAGTCAGCTTCATTGGATTTCCGATGGAAAAATACATCGGATTAGAATCCATAGGAAATCCGATCGTGTGTACAAGGCTTTACTGTTATACTAAGAAATGGCATGAAATGCTGTTGCAAAAATCAAAGGTTTTACTGTAGTAAGGGCACTTGTACAGCATGGCTCAGTTAATGCCTTGACGTGTTTCACCTGAAACGGTGCTTAATCATTATAATCAAGCACCAGTTCATGTAAAATGTGTCAAAGTGTTAGCAGGGACCCGCTATACAAGTGCTTTTACAACAATAAAACCTCTAACTTTTGCAAGCAGCTCGTCTCACTATTTATTTTCTGATGGTTGCTTCTTGGACTATTAAATGATAAACATGCTTCTACTTGCTTGGATTAATTTCTCAAGTAATCCAGGAAATCCAAAAGTCCACTTTTTGTAGATAGGATTATTTACCTTGCATCACCCACATTATTTGAACTGATGAAAGAATCATTTGACTTCTTACCAGTTTGGTTTCCATGTGTAAACTCATGTCCCCCTCCAACTACACATCATGAATGAGAGCAGGTCCCCTGCCCATTCTTGCTAACCTTCAGTCAGGGAGTGAATGGACCAGTAAGAAATCATTTGAGGAATGCATTGATGTATGTATGCAGCTCTCATACTGGAATAAGTAAGTGCAGCTTTAATAGGATTCAATAACCCAGCAACATTTGTAAATATCAATGCATCTGTAGTTTAAACTCTCAAGTGCTCCGAGATTGCATGCCATAGAGAATAATGGCCATCTACCTCTTGAGGTTGGCATTTGGGTTGGGTTTGTTGGGAGCACCAAAGTAAACTGCTGTCCTGGCAAAGAGTGTAAACTAATCTTATGACCATACAAGATATGCACTTATACAGTATGTACAAAGTTGGAGCGCTGGCATGTCAGAATCCAGAGAGTGCACTCAAAGCAGAACTGTATGGAAACTGGAGCGGTGGGAGCATTCATAATAATATGCAAATAAGCATGACATATTTGCACATTATGGAAACTTATGTATGGGTTAACCCCATGCCACCATTACTGATCTCTAGGCTCAGCTCCATTTTCACAAACGTTTCTCCCGTTGCCATCGTTCTCCTACTTTTTTAATAGGATGGTCAGTGATGATGCAACTCCTGCATGTGCACAATGGAATTGTACCATCCCCGAACTAGGCTTTACTCTTCTGCATCTGACAGATTCCGACCGTGATCATTGTGTAAAAATCATTTGCCATAAAAATTGAAATAGAGTTTTTTTGGCAGAAAAGAAATACAAAGGGGGAGATTTACTAAAATTGGTGCACACAGAATCTGGTGCAGTTGTGCATAGTAATCAATCAGCTTCTAACTTCAGCTTGTTCAATAAAGCTTTGACAATAAAACCTGGAAGCTGATTGGTTGCTATACACAGCTGCACCGGTTTTAGTAAATCTCCCTTAAAGACTCTTGCTTATTTTTCAAGGTTCAGTTCTGCTGTAAAAGTACACATTTTTTTTAATCTTTTGCCCAGCATAAAACATTGGTTTGCACTATGTGTCCTGATTTACCATATTGGTGAGATTTCACCAACACAGTCCATGGCCAACTCCAATGTAACTCATCACAAGCAGTTGTCGACACAGTTCAGGAGAGTTCTGTCAGTATATGGTCAGCTTTATTCTCGAAAATTGTAATAATCAACATCACTGATGTAGTGAAATTGTCTGTGTATTAAACTGTGTCTGTTATAATAATTTTTTTATATATTCTGTGTATATATATATATATATATATATATATATATATATATATATAGGAAGGCTGGTATGCTAGCCTGAAATTATGGGAGGAGTTCGAGGGGTACTTATACAGACCATCCACGAGGGTCAGCGTCGGCTGTAGTGCGCGGTATTCGTCGTCATCAGCCGACGCCTTACGACTCGCAACGTCCGTGTAGTTGCTTTCGTACCTTCCAGCTTCGCTCGCAGTTGATCGTATCCCCGCTCGCGGTCGCAGGTAGGACCGGCCGTTACCGTTCGTACGAATCGTAGCGCCGGTACACGTTTCTTCTTTTACAAAAATCACACGGTTCATAACCCCGTGTTTTCCGTCTGCATCGTATGTTTATCGACTAGTCCAGTTGTCTTTCGTACCCTGTCACACCCACGTTGCTACCGGTAACGGTCCGTCCAGACACTACGGCTCTCAGAGCTGTTGTACGAATTACTCACAGCTCGCAAGGCTCTCGCCTCAGTCGCACATCTGATACCCAGTCGTCGGACTGGTATCCCACACTGCACTTCCTTATCCCTAGTCACTGATGCCCTACACCTCCTACGATACTCTCCCTTCACCTTACTGATGCCCCACACCTCCTACTTACACCATACACCAAACAGTCTGGGCCGGCTCTTGTCGCTAACAATCGGCACTACAGGCCGGACCCTTGACAATCACAAGCCCCTTCAACTTCGAAACAACGAACACCCGTCCGAATCCAGCCGTATCTCCGGCGCTACGATTCGGACCCGGGAAATTCAAATCCCCGCCTTGCACCCGTTATCAGCCCGTATACAGGCACAGCATCGGCTTAGAGATTCGGATCTCTGGCATCCACGTTGGTTCCGAGCACAGTCGCACCACCGGCTCATTGGCTCGGACCTACAAACATCGAACCGCTAAACCATCCGAATTCAGTCGTAGCATAGGCTCAAACTTTCGAACCAATGGCATTCCCAAGCGATCCGAGTCCAGTCGCTTCACCGGCTCAATCGACTCGGATCTCTAGCAACTGACCCTCCTATCCGATCCGAACCCAGTCGTAGCATCGGCTCAAAGGTTCGGATCCTCCGCTAACATGGCCGTTCTGGGCTCAGTCGCACCACCGGCTCGTCGGCTCGGGTCCACAAACATCGAACTTTCGAGCTGATCCGAATTCAGTCGTAGCAGCGGCTCAAATTTTCGGCTCTATGGCATTTTCAATCGGTCGAGTCACAGTCGCACCACTGGCGCATACCGCTCCGATCTTCAGCAGTAAACTTCTTTAACCGACCCGAATCCAGTCGTAGCATCGGCTCCAAGTTTCGGATCCTCTGCTGAAACAACCAATTCGTTCGCAGTCGCATACCCGGCTCTAAGCAGCTCCGACCCATACCTCCGATACAACGTCGAACGTCTCAGAACGTTACGAATCCAGCCGTAGCATCGGTCACAATGATTCGAACCCCAAGCCGCTATACACACGCATTACTTACCACTCCCGTTTCATCACGAAACGGCCATCCCCACACACTCGAAAGTCACAAACTCTTCTTCTTTCGTCCCCTTAAGGCATTTGTTCCTCGCAAGCGCTGCGAGCGTTCGACGAGTGGTTGCACACCAGCCACTCACCTCCTCCAGTAGTCAAACGGCTACTCACCGATTTCTCTATCCCTTTCCACCACACACGTCAGTTAGATTGAGTTTCCATCCCGTCCACCCTGCAATCCAGGTCGGACGATATCTCCCGATAATAAAAAAAAATAAAATAAAAAAAAATAAAAAAATAAAAGGGGCAGGGGGTCTTACACACTTCTTCACCCGGAGCTACCTACCGCTCCCACAACTCTTCACGCCTACAAAAAAAAAAATATATATATATATATATATATATATATATATATATAATAATAATAAAAAAAAGAAAAAAAAATATATATATATAATATTAAGAAAGAAAAAAAAAAACACAAAAAAAAAAAAATAATAATATATATATACATATATATATCTCTACGTCACCCTCCTCACAGGTCCCGGTCGACCCATGTCACGACCTCAACCAAGACAGGGCTCAAGTCAGGTGCGTAAACGCAAGGCCCCTCCTTGCTTTCTCTCCGCACTCTTTCACGACATATTTGTCTTCACATACACAATTCGACCGCTCACCAGGCGCTAGCAACTGCCACATACTTCTACGCATGACACTCTGTTTTCGAAGCCGATCCGAGATCCTTCACTACGCAGACAAGGTCGCCAACATCACCTTGCTGGCAGTGCAGGAGTTGGCAGACCGACCACACGTCATTGAACTACAGATCGAAACATTCCTACTTAGTATACCAGACTCCAGCTACCCGCCCCAGTACGCCCTGGGGGCTCTGGTTCATCAGTCTGTGCCAAGCACAGACGGCACCCGAGCTATCGGTTACCTAGCCAGTCACCTCCTGGCTCACCTCGGTTGCCACGCACTCTTTTGAGTTTTCTAAATTACACTCAACAAGCGCTCGTACGCAAAACTTGGCTATCCTCTGCGCCTGTCATTCCTTATTCTGTCCATCCTCCCTTCCTTCTCCCTACCCACTTTCGTACCTCCTCTATCCCCTCCATACCTGGCATCTCACTCTATAAACATACATTCCCCCCCCCCCTTTTTCTTTCTCGTTTTTCTTCAGCCCCCAACATGTCGCAGACCGACTGCGATGACTTTACCTTCGTCCCACCGTCACCACGTTCGGGTTCAGCGGACGACTCCACACAGTCCCTTAGGGCTGGACCATCCCCAGGCTTACAGCCGAACTACGCCGTAGGGGCATCCCCTACCCGGCCACGGCCAGGAAAACCAAACTGTTAGGCTGCTGTTCCACAACCAGCGGCAACTCTACCAGACAAATTCCGCTGCAGTCGATATCCTCGGCATTACTCAGCTACACGCCTTGGTGACCACACTGGTAACCGCAGTCACCGACGTCCAGGCTAGAGTAGGGGCCCTGGAAACACGGTCAGCCGCGCCCCTATCAGCCCCAGTCTCCACCGTCGTTACCGAACCCCCCACTGTAGGTACGCCCGATGCTTGCACCCCTTTTTCTTCGCACCTGGTCCCAGCGGGCATCAGGAAGGACATCCTAAGCGATAGGACGCGAACCTAGCGTCCCCACGCATCTTCGGCACAGGTCATAACAGGGAACAAGCCGCGTGCCTAGGGGGACGTCTCAGTCATCCTAATGGCCAAGGACCCCAGGCTCGCTCGCAAACTCGAAAGCGACAAGTTCGTGGTAGCCTCTGGAAGCCTTAGAGATGTAACCAGTCCTCCCAGTCAGACTAGGATGTCCAATTTGAGCACCGGGGGCGCAGCCATCTCCAGCAACTTAACTTCAAGGGTTGCTTTTACCCCACCACAAACTTCTGCACATCCGCCTCCTGTGCCAGAAGGCTCTCCCTAGAAATACCTGCGGCGCCAAGCAGCAGAGTCCAGCTGGACCAGGCCACATGCACTTTGGGCGGCTCGACTTTCTCTCCTCACATCCAACTTCCTCTCCAGCAGCCTTTCTAGTACAGGGGACACTACAGGGTTCCACACCGGACTCGTTACACTGCCTGACTCATTCCAAAACTACCCAGTCAAACTCCAGCATACCCTCACAGGAGTTCTCCCGATGGTTTAGGATTCTTGTGAGATCTAAGGAGTCCAAGAGAGGTCTTTAAAACCTTGATGTGCCCACAACCGTGAAGAAAGTAGAAAGACCGGCACAGTTCATCTCCTTCCTGGTAATCATTCTAGACAAACGCGCCATGCGGGCCAGCCCACCTCTCGGTAGATTGACCCGCATCAGGACAGTCATCCATACGTCCACCGACACGCAAGGGTGCACTAACCCACAGCTACAATCCCTACTGGGCATGCTCAAACCACGATGAGGATCGTCTCTCAAGGGCGATCCTTTATCGCACGCTTCTTAGTGTTCCTCTCCCAGGCACAAGACCCTGACCAAGTCATTAAGCTAGACGCAGCCTCCGTAGCAGGATCTGGCCATGGGGGACCAATTCCTTGAGACCGGATAGGTAGACCCTTGTTTATCCCATCAGCATTTTCCTCGTCACCTCAGATAATCACGGACGTAGCAGCTTCCACAAGCTTCGCTGCAACTTTTGGCCATCATTGGTTTCAGGAGATCCGATCCATCAGAGATGCTCACAATTCCGCTTTTAGTCAGTCCTCCTCTCTATTTGAGATCTACCCCATAGTCGCAGCAACTCAAGTACGGGGCAGCCCCGGGCAGGACAGACCGCCACGTTCGCCACAGACAACCAGGCTACAGTCACAGTCGTTAACAAAGGCAGGTCAATAAATCGTTGTCCGTCATGTCCTTCCCACGCAGGCTGTTGCTACTTTCCCTACATCATCAGCTCAGTAGCCTCAGTGTCCACATCCCCGGTCAATGCAACACCTCGGCCGACGCGCTATCCCGCTTGACCATGCCACATCCTTTCACAGAAGCCGGAGCCGACTCGACCATGTCCGGCGTCCCACATTAGTCGCAACCAACTCTGGAATCGGATAGCACCTCCATGGTGCTACCTCCCTCGTCAATGCATCCTGATCCGCCAACACACTACAGGTGGCGGCAACCACACTCTAGTACCAAACGCTTACCAGTGACCAGCGCCATACTCCGGGACATGTCTGCTATCCTTTCACGTTCTCCCTTCGGTCTATGGCCCAGCCTGGTAGTTCAAGCAGCCACTTACCTAGCCTTTTACGATTTTACGGCCGGCGAATTACTATCACCAGCCCTAAATGCCGAGTACTACTCGGGCACCACCCGACTTGCCACCGAAGTCATTTCATCCTACACCCGACGGTGTCGGAAATGATACAACCCGGTCCCGGAGTAGACATTAAACCTTTCCAGACACACAACGCCATGGCCGTTCTACGGTAATTGGTAAACTCTGCTGTCCGAGCCATCTGAGGACAGCCCTCTACTACCTTTCCCAACTGAACCCCTAAGCGGGAACCAGTTCGTCAGCCACGTCAGAACACTCCTGAGCATCTCGGGCCTTGACCCAGGATGTTACTCAGGACTCGCTTTCGCATTAGAGCAGCCCCAGCAACATCACGAAACAGAGTTCCTGACCACGCAATAAGGAAGATAGGCAGGTGGAAATCCTTGTGTTTCGCCCGACACGTCCCCGATCCTCAGTCAGAAATATCACGAGCCTTTAACAGTCTCGCTCTATAGTGGTTTACCTGACATAATAGATCAATTCCTTCCTAACCTTGTGTGACTTTTTGGCCCCTTTCTTTGGCATACCGTACAAAAGGCCAGGCCACACTTCAGGTCTTATTTGTGTTGTTAGTCTTGTGACGTGTTTATGTGATCCATATCTCTTCGGACAGAGGGCTCCGACCATAAATAGGAAGGCTGGTATGCTAGCCTGAAATTATGGGAGGAGTTCGAGGGGTACTTATACAGACCATCCACGAGGGTCAGCGTCGGCTGTAGTGCGCGGTACCCACCCACCCATATCTCCCTTTTCTAGGGCACTCCTCTACAACAATTCTCAGCAGAATTATCTATCACTTCTATTCAGGTATGGCCCCTTTCTTTGGCATACCGTACAAAAGGCCAGGCCACACTTCAGGTCTTATTTGTGTTGTTAGTGTTGTGACGTGTTTATGTGATCCATATCTCTTCGGACAGAGGGCTCCGACCATAAATATATATTTATATTTATATATATATATATATATATATACCCTCTCCTCCAATCTCTACACTGGCTCCCGATCGCCCAGCGAATTAAATTCAAAATACTAACCACAACATACAAAGGTATCCACAACTCTCCCCCGAGCTACATCACCAATCTTGTCTCCAAACATCACCCAAACCGTCCTCTCCGCTCCTCCCAAGACCTCCTACTCTCAAGCTCTCTCGTCTCCTCCTCCCATGCTCGTCTCCAACTAATCTTTTACCACTTCCATCAGCTCATTCCCCACAGTTACAACCTTTTGTACCACCTGCCCCACCCTATGAGATTGTAAACTTGTCTGAGCAGGGCCCTCTTAATCCTCTTAATCCTCTTGTATTTTATTGTATTATAACTGTATTGTCTCCCTTTTATATTGTAAAGCGCTGCGTAAACTGTGGGCGCTATATAAATCCTGTATAATATTAATTATATATATATATATATATATATATATATATATATATATATATATATATTGCAGAGATTGTACATTATATTACTTGAAAAGCTGTAAGAAGTGACTTCCAGCTCCAGACAAAGGGCAAATTATAATTCACCACAACAGTATATGTGTAGCCATTAGAGGAACTGCTCCATTAAACACACCTGGAATGACCTTTACCTTCATTATCGATAAGGAGCCAATATGTTCCACTTCACAGTACCAGGGTATTAAAAAAATACAATACAAATGTTCCATGTGGGGAAGGTAACCTTTTCCCAATGATGGCAGCCTGCTGTCTTAACTCCTATGCAATCAAACATAAATGGCCTCCATCTAAAATAGAGAGCAGACTACATACAGGGAAAAATGACACATGTATATAACTTGGTTATACTGTATATTTTATGGTTATATTGCTTATATATATATATATATATATATAGAGAGAGAGAGAGAGAGAGACTACATCTAACCACTGAGGTGCACATTTTTGCACACGTTAATGTGCACTGCGTTAGGAAACCCCACCCAAAATGAATTGGCTGGCATGCACTTTAATGATCAAGAAATCAGACCTGCACCTTTTTTTGACATATCAATGTGATGCTGTGCTGCTACCTTTGGTGGCTAAGTGTGTTGGGATGTCATTCAGGATGAATTGTATCACAAGAAATGTGTGGTGCCTTGTGTTGCAGCAACAGGCACGGGAACATGCGCATTTCCACCACATGACAGGGTGAGTGGGGCCTAATCTCTACCCAATAGTGATGGGGGCATGGTTTGATTTTGTGTTGGGCTTTTTTCTTGCAGTCCACAATCCAGGTGTTTAAATTCCTCATAGCTATGAGGGGTTTCATCCAGACCTTTGCTGTCACCCTTGTAAGTTCTTCAATATGTACTTGTGAAATATCCATAGGCGGGGCTGTATAATAACATTATGCTACCCTAGGCACACCTGAATCATTTCGTACAAGCTCCCCACCCCTTGTGTCGTGATTATTGTAGTGAAAACTTGTGCTAGAATGTCATCTTTGAAATGTTCTATTTTTTTTTAAAAATGGCTTTATGCAAGAAATATACCTCCTGTGATGCAGTCTATATGGAGAATGGGGTTGCTTGCTGACTCGCCAATATCCACAGGCAGCTTAAGGCTGTTCACACCTATATGTGTGTTAAAGCAAGCAAGTTAACGCAATTTTTTTCAGTCATTAATATGTTTTGTGGCAGCCCATTTACTTTTTAGGGTAATAGGCTGCCATTAGACATTAGTTATAAAGAAAGGTTGCGAGCACTGAACGTATTCTCCCTGGAAAAGAGACGCTTGAGAGGGGCAGGGCCGTCTTTAGTGCGGTTCAAACAGAGCACTTGCCCTGGGCCCAATCTTTGTTGGGGGGCCCGGGCTACCCGGGAATTGGGGCCCCGATGACGGCTTTGCAGAGTGCACAGAGGACACGGAAGGCTGTATTCCCGTGCTAGCCAGCAGAGAGGGGGCGGGGCAGGGAGCTCCACTGGCATTCTGACCCTGCCCCATGCAGCCTGTATGCTCAGAACAGAGCGGCTGTAGTGAATGCCAGTGATCGGAGTGGGAGCGTCAGCAGAGCTCCCAGCCCCACCCCCGGACCTCTGTTTTCCCCAGCCAGTATAGAGGGGGTGGGGCCAGGAGCTCCACTGACGCTCCCACTCCGATCACTGGCTCTCACTACAGTCACAATGAAAATCAAAGTGTGTTCCCTGGATGTGTTCTAACTGTAGAGGGGATGGACTCATTACAACATGACAGAGATCACTGCTCCCGATGACAGGGAGCAGTAGATCCCTGTCATGTTGCTAGGCAGAACAGGGAAATGCCTTCTTTACATAGGCATATCCCCGTTCTGCCTCTCCTCACCGCAATCGCGGGCGGCAGGCGAACATCGAGTTTGCCGGACCCACGGGCACATTCCCGCAGTGTGCGGTGGGTGCACGCCTGCTATGCGGGTATTTCAAAGGGACCTAAGGGTACGCCCTTTTGCCTGCCCATGCCATTCTGCCGATGTAAATCGGCGGTCGGCATGTGGTTAAAGACAAAAAAGGAAGCCACTGCCCCCACCTACAACAGGCTATTGCAGCCAGCAGCATTGGAAGGCAGGATAAATCCAAGGAAAACTCCAAGCTCACTTACCGACCAGCCCTCGGACAACCAAATTTACCTGTCTGGTGGGGGCAGTGGCTTCCTTTTTTGTATTAATGTTATATTGGTCAGGCAACGCACTTTCACCTTTGCAGCCATTGTGCTATGTGCTGGGTGTTCAGTGTGCCCATGTACCTTTAAGAAGGGATGGGCTCCCTTTCAGTCTATTTGCCCTCCATCTATTCATCAGAATGCATGTGCTTCCACTGTGGAATCACTCATAAGCTAGTGATAGGACTATAGATACCAGGATGCCTTGGCGGGGCCTGTAGCTTATACATGTATTTGCAAACATGTGCAGACTAAACCCCTGTTTTTAATGCATTCTGTTAGACAGGTCAATTTGGTTGTCCGCGGGCTGGTCGGTAAGTGAGCTTGGAGTTTTCCTTGGATTTATCCTTGGCTTTTTTTCTAACATACAGTTAAATACACAGATGAAATACATACAAGGGAGGTTGTTTACCTGCCAAAGATTTGTGTTTCTCTCCATACAGGCCTGAGAAGTACACAACTCTGCCACACAACACAGCCCTGTCTGGCAGGTCAGGATACCTGGTTTTGTATTCACTGCAGTTCCATAACACTTACAGGTTGCATAGTTGCCAACATTGCAAAAAAAACATCTGGGACACTTTTTTTGTATTGAGGCGGAGCCTTGCTATAATTAGGGGGCGGGACATTCGTTTGTAGGCGTGTCATGCTGGAATGAAAAATGCGTCGCGCGAAGCGCGTCGCGGCAAAAAATGGGCGTGGTTTACGCACGATAGTGGGTGTGGCTTAAATGGGCGTGGTTCAAAGGGGTGTGGCTAGAGTCCGAGGTGAGAGAAAGAAATAGAAAGAAAGAAGCCAGATCCTACACCACAATAGAAATGTGTAACAAAATTGGCAGATAAGGATACTCCAAAACACCTGTTGGCGCTTCAATCATCCCGGCACCATGGTTGTTACGGTGTCAGGATGATTGAAGTGCATTATTTCTATTATTACATTGTAATATAAAATGAAATCATTCAACTCACCATAATGCCGAATCAGTGGAAGTGTGTCACCTGCCACCAGATGCCTCCCCAGCAGTCCGTCCTTGCATCAGGTGCTCCCAGAAGCATAGCCCCTCTTTACAGAACTGTGTCCCTGGCAGCGGAGCCCTCCTTTACATCTGGTGTCCCCAGCAGTGGAGCCCTCCTTTACATCTGGTGTTCCCGGCAGTGGAGCCCTCCTTACAGATCTGTGTCCCCCAGCAACAGAGCCCTCCTTACTTCAGTGTCCCCAGCAGCTGGCAGCAGCGGAGCCCTCCTTTACATCTGGTGTCCCCGGCAGCAGAGCTCTCCTTTACATCTGGTGTCCCCGGCAGCAGAGCTCTCCTTTACATCTGGTGTCCCCCAACAGCGGAGCCCTCCTTTACATCTGGTGTCCTCCAGCAGTAGAGCCCTCCTTTACATCTGGTGTCCTCCAGCAGCAGAGCCCTCCTTTACATCTGGTGTCCTCCAGCAGCAGAGCCCTCCTTTACATCTGGTGTCCCCCAACAGCGGAGCCCTCCTTTACATCTGGTGTCCTCCAGCAGCAGAGCCCTCCTTTACATCTGGTGTCCTCCAGCAGCAGAGCCCTCCTTTACATCTGGTGTCCTCCAGCAGCGGAGCCCTCCTTTACATCTGGTGTCCTCCTTTACATCTGGTGGTGTCCCCCAGCAGCGGAGTCCTCCTTTACATCTGGAGTCCTCCTTTACATCTGGTGTCCTCCAGCAGCGGAGCCCTCCTTTACATCTGGTGTCCTCCTTTACATCTGGTGGTGTCCCCCAGCAGCGGAGCCCTCCTTACAGGTCTGTGTCCCCTAGCAGCGGCAGCCAGCCCCGGGGAACAGATGCTCTCACCTCCCGGCGTCTCCGTGTGTGTGCTGGAGGCAGAGGCAGCTCCGCGGTCCATGATCATTTCCCAGCGGTGTCGTGCCGAGAATGGTTCCCCCGCCGGATTCTGTTCCCCCTGGCTCTCCCGACTCCTATCGGAACTCCGCCTCCCCAGCCCTGTACATTGCCGCTCCCTCACGAATGCTCATAATACCGCCCCGCCTTCTCATGTGTGAACACAGAGAGGGGAGAAGCCGATTGGCTGCTCCTCCCCTCACCACTGAACACAAGAGGAAATAATCCTTGTGTCTGCAGCGGCGGCCATCTTTGTGTAGCCCGCCGTTTTTTTACCTCAAGCATTCCTGATTTTCCCGGCGGCCGGGACAAAGGCAAAATACCGGGAAAATAGACGGGACAAAATAAATACGGGACGAGGGTCCCAAATCCGTGATTGTCCCGGTAAAAACGGGACTGTTGGCAACTATGAGGTTGTGTCACCACTTGCAGTCTGTCTTGACAGTAAAAGGGGAAGCAGCAGCTCATCTGTGCTCTCCCTTCCAGTCAGCATGCTGCTTGCTCTGCGGCATAACAGGTTGACTCCTTGTGCTGCTTCTCCCTCTCTAACTTAGAGCTCTGCTGTACACAAACTACAAGAAGCTGATACGAAAAAATATATTCATGTATTTACACCACTTGCATTAAAATGAACACATTTAAGGATGCATTAATGGATATAGGGGTTCATGAATTTGTGTGTTTTTTTTTTTTATATGTGCCTAGTTCAGCTTTAAAAAGGTCTGAAATTATTTTACCATAGCCCCCAATCAGACCCAGACTTTTAGAGCAAGCCTGCTGCTGATTGGTAGCTGTGAAGTAACTTAGTAAGAAAACAGATATACATAATGCCCTATTCGGGAAAAATATTTAAGCTTTTATTTTATTATCGCTCAACAGCTTAGGTTTGTTACTTGAATTAGTGCCAGGTTGCTTTCAACATATGTATTTCTCCAAAGCAATAGTTGGAATGTGATGATTTTGAGATACCGCCTAAAAGTCCAAATGTTACTGCCATATGTTCCAGCTGGAAAGGCCATAGCTTTGGGGTTGAAGATTGCTGAACGTTGCAGTATCCTTTCTCTTTCCTACATTATCCAGATTTGCAAGGTGATCTTCATACAGCAAAATACAGAGTCTGTATACATGAAATGTTCTATCTGCCAAAGGATTTGTAATTGTGCATTCAGGCAGTCTAGTGAACCAGGTGCTTTTTTACTGGAATGGAGCAATACAGCCTGCTCACCAATTTTCCCCCAGTCTGTGATTGGACAGTGGATAGAAAGAAACACACTGATGAAGTTATCACTCTGCTCTCTCCACCTGTAAGCAAGTTAAAGAGGAGCTCCAGTCTGTAAAGAAAAAATAAAAGTCAGCAGCAAATACAGCAACTTCTGACTTTTTCTCCAAAGCAATAGTTGGAATGTGATGATTTTGAGATACAGCCTAAAAGTCCAAATGTTACTGCCATATGTTCCAGCTGGAAAGGCCATAGCTTTGGGGTTGAAGATTGCTGAATGTTGCAGTATCCTTTCTCTTTCCTACATTATCCAGATTTGCAAGGTGATCTTCATACAGCAAAATACAGAGTCTGTATACATGAAATGTTCTATCTGCCAAAGGATTTGTAATTGTGCATTCAGGCAGTCTAGGGAACCAGGTGCTTTTTTTACTGGAATAGAGCAATACAGCCTGCTCACCAATTTTCCCCCAGTCTGTGATTGGACAGTGGAAGGAAAGAAACACACTGATGAAGTTATCACTCTGCTCTCTCCACCTGTAAGCAAGTTAAAGAGGAGCTCCAGTCTGTAAAGAAAAAATAAAAGTCAGCAGCAAATACTGCAACTTCTGACTTTTAATATAAGGATGCTTACCTGTCCAGGCATCCTGCGATGTCCGCACCCCGAGCCGATTTGTTAATCGGCTTCTGGTGCAGGCGCCAGCATTGTAAATAAGAGAAACTGTCAGTGAAGCTTTTAGGCGCGAGTCGCGCTGTGCTTTCTGAATGGTCCCACCATCTTCTGGGACCTGTGGGTGCCCCAGAAGGCAGCAGGGGCTGGAAAATTTGTAGATCAACGATGGCAATCTTACCCAGAAGTGGGAGCAGGTACCTGTCAAAACCAAGGTACCTGCTTCCCTCCAAAAAGTGCCAAATGTGGCAGTGGAGGGGGGGTTGTGAACAAGCAGAGTTTCCCCTTTTGGGTGGAGCTCCACATTAAAAAAAAAAGATCTTTACCCGCCTCAATACTGAGCACTTTTAACCCCTTCCTGCCCAGGCAAATTTTCAGATTTCAATGCTGTCACACTTTGCATGACAAGTACATGTCATGCAATACTGTACCCAAATGGAATTTGTATCATTTTTTGGAGACAGATAGAGCTTTCTTTTGGTTGGTACTAAATCACCACTGGGGTTTTTATTGTTTGCTAAAAAAAAAAAAAAAAAAATACTGAAACAAATTCTTTTTTTAAAGTTTCTGTTATAAAATCAGTCATTTTTCTTTTTCACTGATATATGCTGATGATCCTGCACTGATGTGCACTATAGGACACTGATGAGGATGCACTGATGGGCACTGATAAGCTGCACTGATGAGGAGGGACTAATGAGGCAGCACTGATGGGCACTGATAGGCGGCACTAATGGGGCTGCGCTGATAATCTGGGCTCTGACTATCGGTGTATATATTGTACTCACTGTGTCCTGACAGATTGGCTATCCTTTCCTCACACACTCTCTGTGTGAGGAAAGGAGAGGCAATAACCGGCAAGTCTGTTTACATCTCTGTTTGGGCAGTTTGGGTGAGTATAAGCTTTTCCAATCCCCTAGACAAAAACAAGCAGTTGACCTTTGCAGTGCGGGCACAGTCCCACTACTAAATGGGAAAACGTTTTGTTTTGCCCAGAGTTGGGCTTTAATCAGAATGGCTATCCTAACTCTCCCAGTCTGTGATAGGGTGACCACGTGTCCCGGATTGCCCAGGACAGTCCCGCATTTTGCAGGTCTGTCCCGGGCACCTTCATTCCAGGACAATACAGTGTCCCGGAATTAAACTGACACAGCCCCCTCCGGGCCAATTTGATGCCCCCAAAAAAGTCTGCCACATCACCGCTTTACTCACTGACAGTACATGTCCTGGCTGAGAATGCCTGGAGGAGCACAATCCCCACCCCCTGTTTGTGATTGGTGAAATCATTAATCCCGCCTCTTGAGTCCGATCACTGTGCTGTGATTCGTTACAGCACAAGCTGATTTTTGGGAAGGGGGGTGTCCCTGAATTGTAGTTTGGAAATGTGGTCACCCTAGTCTGTGACTGCTGTGCAGGCGGTTAGGGAGGCTGATATCAGGCTTTTCAGTAATTCATGCTAGTTCTATTTGAAAATACATGTAATGATTTTATATTAAACACATAACTTTATTAAATGGTGTGCTTTTGTATGTTTTTGGACTTCTGCATTGTTGAAGGCACCATCAGAGATCTTGGAACCCAACTACCTCTTCCTCCTAGTGTAGAGTTCACAGGGCAAGCTAGTATGACCTCACAGTTTAAAGTTAAGCAGGAAGTCAGCTTTTTTACTTTTCTTGCATTGAACAAGAAGCTCTTTGGACCCCCATCATTTTCCACCATAATTTGGTGTCATCTGCACATCTGAAGTTGTGAATATTTCTCCCAAAAATTTTAGGGGTCATCCCACCCAAAATTTACATTTTGTTATTAGGTGGAATCTGGTGGGCTGAGTCAACCCTGGCTTCTTACGTGTTTTAGATAGTACCCCTGTCCACCTGGGAGTTTCCATCCTCCTTTGTGTGTTCTAGCTCCCCCTGCTGCATGTATCCAATATAAAAACTGGAATCATTTTTTATATATGAAAATGCCCATGTGGCTGCTTTGCCATCCTGGCCATGGCTTCTGTTGGTATTGCAGAAATCTGGCCTTTTGGCCAAGAAGCCCATTAGCAGTCACTGCAGTTTTTTTTTGCTGTCTATCCCTGACTGTAAATGCCCAAAATAGTAAAAATTATGTGATCTATGCAGAAAAAGTGTCTAAAAAGAAATTGTCTGTGTTAATTATAACAACTAAAATTCCAGCTTCTTCCTTGCACTACAGATCAGGAAATAAAAGGAAGAAACAGGAGAACAGGACACTTGATGCTCTGAGCCCATGAAGTTCTCCTTGACGTTAGTTTGACCTATGTGGCATGGAAAGTGTTACGCTGTACATCCAGCATATTGGGGGAGGATGTCATGCCCCAACAGCTTTCCAATCTAATGGAAAGAATGGAGACACTACATGCCTGTATAGTGAAAACAATCCAATAGCAGGCAATGACAATCTATCTCCCATACAATTACTGTTATCTCAAAGTCAATGAGGTTAAGAAAAGCAAAAGTCTATCTTGTAGAAGCGAGGCAGCACTTTGTATGATCCTTATCGCCTGTGTATAGAAATTTCCAATTTCATCACAATATCGGGATAATAAATTCCCTTTATTAAGTCAATGAGCCAAGTGGATGAGTGAGACGGGAGTTAGGAGAGCACAGACAGGCTGTGTTATAAGAGATAGCGAAGTCACAGACAGTGGAAAGCAGAACATACACTAGTTCTATTTAAATATTTCAATGGGAATATTTTACTTCTATGTAGCACTACTTATGGCTAAACTTTTTCATAATTTGTAAAGTGATTTTCATACTGGTCTTTTAAGATTACCTGCAGTGCAAAATTAGAACTGGGGTTATAGCAGTTACTAATTTCATTTTTATGTGATTACCCCACAGGTGATTATATTATGCCCTGAACACACGATCGGATTTCCGATGGAATTTTCCGTCGGAATTCCGATGAAGCTGACTTCCATCAGTCTTGCCTACACACCTTTAGACAAAATTCCGACCGTCCAAAACGCCGTGACGTAAAACAATCAGACGAGCCGAGAAAAATGAAGTGCAATGCTTCTGAGCACGCGTCGACTTGATTCTGAGCATGTGCAGGTTTTTTCTCCAGTGGAGTTCCACACAGACGATCAGAATTTCCTATCGTTTTTTTTTTTCCATCGGAAAAATTTAAAACATGTTCTATTTTTTAACACCAATGGAAAAAAGTCTGATGGGGCCCACACACGATCGTTTTTTCCGATGAAAAAAGTCCATCGGACTTTTTTCATCGGAAAAACCGACCGTGTGTACAGGGCATTAGTGTGTCCCTTTAGTCAATCAATATAACAAATTGCCATTCCGCACCTAGTGTAGTTATATGGACTTCACAAAGTCTAAGCACCCTTCATATTTACAAAGAGACCAAGCACCAATATTTTTTGACTTACGTATACAATATTTGTAGTTTCACATCACAATGCAAAACTAGGTTTCACCAGCAGGTGGCTGTGTTTGCGATATCTGTAACTGAATGTCTCTCAACAGTGAAAGTTACAAAAGCGGTCCACGTCCAGACATAGGTCTGTTGCTGGAGATACTATCAGTAATATAACATACACGTTTAGTCAAGCACACCTATTTAACAGACTTGGGGTGGATATATACACTATATTGTCGAAAGTATTGGTACATCTGCCTTTACACGCACATGAACTTTAATGGCATTCCAGTCCATGGGGTTCAATATTGAGTTGGCCCACTCTTTGCAGATTTAACAGCTTCAACTCTTCTGGCAAGGCTGTCCACAAGGTTTAGGAGTGTGTCTATGGGAATGTTTGACCATTCTTCCAAAAGCACATTTGTGAGGTCAGGCACTGATGTTGAACAAGAAGACCTTGCTTGCAGTCCCCACTCTAATTCATCCCAAAGGTGTTCTATCGGATTGAGGTCAGGACTCTGTGCAGGCCAGTCAAGTTCCTTCACCTCAAACTCACTCATACATTGCTAAATGTACCACCCCTCCAAATCATTTGGTGGAGGGGGGATTATGGTGTGGGGTTGTTTTTTAGGGGTTGGTCTTGGCCAGTGAAGGGAACTCTTAAGGCATCAGCATACCAAGGCATTTTAGACAATTTCATGCTCCCAACTTTGTGGGAACAGTTTGGGAATGGCCCCTTCCTGTTCCAACATGACTGCGCGCCAGTGCACAAATCAAGGTCCATAAAGACATGGATGAGCGAGCTTGGGGTGCAGGAACTTAACTGTCCTACATAAAGTCCTGACCTCAACGCAATAGAACACCTTTGGGATGAATTAGAGCGGAGACTGCGAGCCAGGACTTCTCGTCCAATATCAGTGCCTGCCCTCACAAATGCGCTTCGGG
This sequence comes from Rana muscosa, assembly GCA_029206835.1. Lineage (NCBI taxonomy): Eukaryota > Metazoa > Chordata > Amphibia > Anura > Ranidae > Rana > Rana muscosa. The sequence continues at coordinate 113,675,702 of CM055118.1, forward strand.
AAGAATGGTCAAACATTTCCATAGACACACTCCTGAGCCTTGTGGACAGCCTTCACAGAAGAGTTGAAGCTGTTATAGCTGCAAAGGGTGGGCCAACTCAATACTGAACCCTACGGACTAAGACTGGGATGCCATTAAAGTTCATGTGCGTGTAAAGGCAGGCGTCCCAATACTTGACAATATAGTGTAAATAAAGAGTAATAAAGGACCTAAATAGTTACCTTTCTTGGAGAAAATGTAAATTTAGATTCTGATTGTGTTCACATAACTAAATGCCTAAGTACTGCCCATGTGATCTCTGCCGAAGCAGACTCAACGCAGATTGTGTGGATCAATGCCTTGGCTTTTGGTCATGCGTCCCCCCCCCCCCAATAAGCGTAGCCTTATTCAGGATTTATGTTATGATATTTTTATCATTCCAGCAGGACTGTTAACATAGCTTTGCTTGAAAATGATTTATTTTTTTATCTAATGGCAGCATTAAAATGTTAAAAAGGGACCTCTGACAGCCTCTAGCTAAACGTAAAACAATATAGAGCACTGATATAAGGGGCGAATGGTAATCTTCTGTAAGTGTGGCTGCACGGTTATATTAATTTAGGACTGAGTATTTAGATTTATGCATAAGCCCAGCTGTGACTGGTTCTCTTTACTGTTTCTGGCAGAACAATATATGTATCCAGTGTTTCTGTTGATGTCACCATACTTGCTGGTAGTGCAAGGCAGTTGTATGTTGATATATTTTATCTTTTATCTTTTAGGAGCAGAAGGAGCAGTTTTCCCAGGATCTCTGGAAACACCATATGTTAAAGCCGAGCCATTCCACCATCTACGGTAAGTAAAACACTTTGGACAAGATGTATACAAGTCCGATAATAATGGCTCAAAAGATAAACTCTTCATCACATTCGCTGTGTAGGCTGAGCCCATCCAGCCAGGTGTTTCCACCTGTAACACATTCAGTTCAGTACCATGGACAGCACTATCTGCTCCGAAGCAAATGAATAGCTCAGATTCTCCTGAATAAAGGAAACCTTTCCATAGAGGAATATATAAAGCTGCCATGTGTTGCGTCTGCTTCTGCAAATGCTAATTGCCTGGCTTTAATACCAACCCTTCTGCCTCAATACTTAAACTCACAAGCGCAGAATAGTTATGTGGAACTGAAATTCTTACTTTACTCGATTACTTGATTTTACTGGACTAAATATTTGTTTCAGGTTCATGGTTTAGAATGTGCAAAAGCCATTTAGTTTGCATCACAGCCAGGCAACCATTATTTTCTGAAGGAGATCAGCGATGCAAGCCCCATACTTCACGTAGAAATAAATACTTTCAAGTTGAACGGCAGCCAAACCTCTAAATACATATGAAATACATATAATTCAGCAGTTTTACCTGCTAAAGGATTTGTATTTCTGTCCGTCCAGTTATAAAATTTACACAGCCTCATCACATAGCACCAGGGCCGCCATCAGGGGGTTACAGGCAGTACACCTGTAAGGGGCCCGGATGGCCCCCCTTTTTTTGTAAGGGGCCCAGAGGTCCTCAGGGGCCCGGAGTTCCCCAGGGCCCCGAATATCATCCCCCCTTTTTTTTTTTTTATTATAATTTTTTTTTATTATTCATTTTTTATTGAATTTTTTTTTTTATTTATTTATTTATTTTAATTTATTTATTTATTTTGTACGGGGCCCAGAGGTCCCCAGGCCCCCGGATGGCAACCTCCCTTTTTTTTATTTATTTTTTATAAAAAAAAAATATTATACATTTTTTTATTAATTATTTTTTTTTTTATTTAATTACATTTTTTTTTAGTAAGGGGCCCAGAGGTCCCCAGAGGCCCGGAGGTCCCCAGGGCCCCGGATGGAAACCTCCCTTTTTTTTTATAATTTTTTTTGTAAGGGGCCCAGAGGTCCCCAGGGCCCTTCGTGGCACCCCCCCCGCCTTCTGAATTTGCGCAGCCCCCCCGCTTCTCTATTCGCGGCGGCAGCACCCCCCCCCCGGTACTCCTCGGCTCCAGGGGGCCCATGCCTGAAGCTGTGTAAGTGTAAGGGGCCCCAAAATTCCTGATGGCTGCCCTGCATAGCACAGACAAGGAATACATTGGTGACATCTCCTCAACCTAGTTTCCTGATTAGACAGTGAAAGAGCAGCAGAAGACTGATAAGGTCATATGCACACTCTACTCACTCCTCCTATCATGTTCTCTTTAAACGGGCTTCTATTATTCCTCTCCCAGTCTCAGTTCTGCCGTACAGTGGGGTGCAAAAGCTTTTATCAAGTCAAAATGATGTACCTGCTTATATTTAAGTAAAATGATTTATTAGTAAATACATAGATAGAATAATCATAGTCCTTTATATCTATCTGGAATTCGGGTTTTAAAAATACGCAGTTTATTTCACTGTAAGTTCCCATCTTGAGATACTACTGTAATACAATATGTGGCCAAAAGTTGGTAGGCACCTGACCGCTGTACCTATATGTACCTTGTTGGTCATCACATTCCAATGTAGCAATATTATGAATTTATCACCAACCATCCCCTACACACCTTTGTGAATATACCGTATATACTTGAGTATAAGTCGAGTTTTTCAGCAAATGGGCACAGTGGGGCTGCAAATGGGCACATTGAGGCTGCAAATGGGAGCAGTGAGGCTGCAAATGGGAACAGTGAGCCTACAAATAGGCACAGTGAGGCTGCAAATGGGCACAGTGAGGCTGCAAATGGGTACAGTGAGGCTGCAAATGGGTACAGTGAGGCTGCAAATGGGCACAGTGAGGCTGCAAAGGGGCACAGTGAGGCTGCAAATGGGCACAGTGAGGCTGCAGATGGGCATTGTTGACTCTCTTTTCCACTTTCAGTAGCTGCGGCATTTCCCACCCTAGGCTTATACTCGACTCAATATGTTTTCCCAGTTTTTTGTGGTAAAATTAGGTGCCTCAGCTTATATTTGGGTCGGCTTATACTCGAGTATATACGGTAATAGCCTCTACTTTTCCGGTAAGGCTTCCACAAGATTTTGGAGTGTGTCTGTGTGATTTTGTGTACAATCAGCCAAAAGAGCATTTGTGTCTTTAGGTACCAATATTAAATGAGAAGATCTGTCTCACAATCCCAATGTTTCCTAACGATGTTCAGCAGAGTTGAGAGTCAGAACTGGATGCAAACCATTCGCGTTTTTCTACGCAAAGCTCATTAAATCATGTCTTTATGGAGCTGGCTTTGTGTATAGAGACACCATCATACTGGAACAGAAAAGAGCCTTGCCCAAATTGTTGCTACTAGGTTGGAAGTGCACAGTTGTGCAAAATGTCTTGGTATGACAATGCTTGTCAATGGCGATCAAAGGACAGTGTGCTTCATTGTAAGCACCTGGTTTTGGAAAAGGATGGCCAACAAGTTTATATAGGTGGCTTGGCCGTATAGTGCATCTAAATGGAACTAATTCCTAATACCGATTATAATTCTTCTTGCTTGCTGTTTCATGTTTTCATGATATAGTTCACATAGTGGTAGCATCAAACAATGGAATCTGGTTTCTGTATGAAACCGAGTTGAAGCAGAAGATTGAGGCCTCTGTGCAGTACGCACTTGGGATCTAAGGGAAAGTTGGCAAAGTTGCTTTGCATAAATAAAAGTGATCATATGCAGGACCCCTTGGTAAACTATGCTTGATGAAGGTGTAGACAGATGCAGTCTATATTCTTCACTGTAGGTGGCGCAATGCAGCAGCATTTCAGAGGGAGAGGAAGTCAAGAGGAACATGGTTCTTCAATGGTTTCCTTGGTCACAGGGGGCAGCTATCCGATTAGATATTGGTGCCCCATGTGACTTTGGTGGCCATCTTGGGTCAGGCAGAGCCTATTTAAGGCCATGGCTCCTGGGCTTGGTGCACATTTTGTGTGTGGTTAGAGTAGTGACAGGTCTCCCATCTGTCAGGGACAGTGCTTATCATCAGGGAAAAGTTCCAAAGGAGTAGAGAAAGTTTAGGGACACACCATCCTACCTGGAAGCCTCCCCATGTGGATTTGAACCAGCTAGGCCACATTCCACTCCTTGGGACTGACACTGATGACACACCTGTGACCTTCTGCTTCTGACACTTTAATGTTATAACCTGTAAGTGCTCCCAGTTGGGTTGCCTTTCCATTGGGCTTGTTGTCTATTGCTGAACTTCAATTACAAAAAGAAAGAAAACAGGAGGGCACACCGACCTAGTGCATTACCACTTACAGGTTTATTAAAATGTAATTAAAAAGCAATAGTCCTACTCACAGACAGAGCTTATATACAAGCTTATCGAAAACAATGGCTGGTGATCTTGGCATTCGCCGACCGGACTTGATGACAGAGAGTGTCAAACGATACCCCAAAACATCCAGATAGCTGACGCGTTTCAGGGGCGCACCCCTTTCATCAGAGCCTAAGTGGTTCATACATGCTCTCACAAAGTCCTCCGTTATATATGTGTGTATGTGCCCTATTGCTTTTTAATTACATTTTAATAAACCTGTAAGTGGTAATGCACTAGGTCGGTGCGCCCTCCTGTTTTCTTTCTTTTTCTAGCCATATGAACACCCATTGTTCTGAGGAGGGCTGCAAGATTATAGACTTTGCCTCTAGACAGAACCACGCCACCTATGTTTTGACAATACACCGAGAGCGCAGGAGAATTTTTGTTTTGAACTTCAATTACAACATACTGTATTTCTGTTCTCTGCACCTGGACTCTGAGGCCCCTTTCACACTGGGGCGGGCAGGTGCGGTGGCGGTATAGCAGCGCGATTTTCAGCGCTGCTATACCGTCGTTCTTACCGTGGTATGTGCCCGCTAGGGGGGTGAATTTAACCCCTGCTAGCGGCCGAAAAAGGGTTAATACCGCCCGCAAACCACGGCTATTGCCGCGGTTTGCGGGCGGTATTACCGCGGTGTCCCATTGATTTCAATGGGCAGCCGCGGTAAAGGAGCGGTGAACACACCGCTCCTTTACCGCTGGAAAGAAGCGGCTAGCAGGACTTTTGGACCGGTCCTGCTAGCGCACCGCTTCAGTGTGAAAGCCTTCGGGCTTTCACATTGAAGGCTACAGGCAGGAATTTTTCATGCGGTATAATAGCGATATTATTAGCGCTAAACCCCCTGAAAAACGCCCCAGTGTGAAAGGGGCCTGAGTGATTTCTGCCACCGCACCATGTTGCACATTCCCACAAAGGGTTCCTGTGAAATGTTGCTACTGTTACTATGATATGATTGCTGAATAAAGCTTTGGACCTATCCTGGACATCCTAGATGTGCTTGTGATATACTGTAGATTTAAATTGGTGAATTATGGACCTATTAGTTAAATATTGAAATCATTAATTATTTTATCCCAGTATGATTTGGTACATAGATACATTAAAAATCTGATTAAGATACTAATAGTGAACATTTAATGTTTATCCATATGCCAGATCATACTGAGATGAAATAAAAAAGAATCATTTAATAAAAATGCTTACAGGCACCCCAAGGTGTCTACACATTTATTGTATTGTTAGCTTGAGAACTTTTATGACCTGACAGGGTCCCTTGAAAGGCAAGGAGAATAGAATCAGTTGTGCAAAAGTGGATGTTTCTTTTAATTACTAATGTAAATTGCAATGGATTTCCCATAAACCTGTAGACAGAAACGTTACTAAAACATTATTGCTCTCATTTCTTCAGCTGAGCTTCCCAAGATTATAGTTTGCATGATGGCTTTCATTACCTTTCCATGTACTATAGAGAGCTGAAGCCGGCTTTTACTGCACCACAAATGGAGATCAAAGCATGTGCAAGGGTTGATGCCCATGTTTGTGATCAGTGGGGCACATGTAGGGGTATATTTATTAAAAAGTGATGGTGATTTTAATCAAACATTCACTGGTGCTGAATCAATCATCGTTATTCTGAGCCATAGACTCACTTTCCCAAAATATGATTGCAGGCAAGATATTATGACTTTGCCCTGACCTTCCCCATTGGCAAACTTGTTTCAGGTCAGTTACTTAAGCCCTGTACACACGATCGGATTTCCTATGGATTCTAATCCGATGGATTTTTCCATCGGAAATCTGATGAAGATGACTTCCATCAGTCTTGCCTACACACCATCAGTCAAAAATCCAACGTTCCCAAACGCTGTGACGTAAAACACTCCGATGAGCCGAGAAAAATTAAGTTCAATGCTTCTGAGCATGTGTAGACTTGATTCTGAGCATGCGTGGGTTTTTTCTCCGATGGAGTTCCACACAGACGGTCGGATTTTGCTATCGTTTTTTTTCCCATCGGATAAATTTAAAACATGTTCTATTTTTTCACACCGATGGAAAAAAGACCGATGGGGCCCATACACAATCGGTTCGTCTGATGAAAACAGTCCATCGGACTGTTTTCATCTGTAAATCCGATCGTGTGTACAGGGCTTTAGTATATTGAAGAGAGCATAATAGCCCAGCAACTAGCATTTTCCAAAGGTAGAAACCCCTGTTAGTTTTTTTTTTTTTTGCCCTCTGCGACCCATTGGGGAAATTTCCCTTCACTTCCTGTCCCATCGTCAAAACAGGAAGTGAGAGAAAATTCCTCAAAACTAAGGAAATCCCTTGTTGTCAACAGGATCACCAGAACTAGTGTCCCCATTGGAAGATTTCCTCTCTATTCCTGTTCTGCAATTTTCTTTTACTTTCACTTTGGATGATAACATTAACCACTTAAGGACCAGCCACTGTACATTTACGTTGGCAGAATGGCATAATCATGTACCTGTACATGGCCCGTTAAATGCCTGCTATGTGGCCATCCCCATGAGTCGGACCGCGGGTCCCGCGGACTCGATCACCGCGGGGATCCCCGCGATCGTCTCACGGAGGTATAGAGCGGGGAGATGCTTGTGTAAACAAGCATCTTCCCGCTCTGACTAGTGACAATGACACGGATCTCGGCTCCGTGTACTCGGAGCGGAGATCAGTGTCATGTGACACAGAGCCCATCCCCCCCACAGTAAGAAACACTATGCAGAGAACACTTAACCCCTACAGCGCCACCTAGTGGTTAGCCCCTTCACTGCCAGTGTCCTTTTCACAGTAATCAGTGCATTTTTATAGCACTGATCGCTGTGAAAATGACAATGGTCCCAAAAATGTGTCAAATGTGTCCGCCATAATGTCGCATTCACAAAAAAAATCACTGATCGCCGCCATTACTAGTAAAAAAATTTTTTTATAAAAATGCCATAAAACGACCCCCTATTTTGTAAACGCTATAACTTTTGCGCAAACCAATCAATAAACGCTTGAGATTTTTTTTACCAAAAATATGTAGAAGAAGAATGTTTTTTTATATATTTTTTGGGGATATTTATTATAGCGAAAAGTGAAAAATATTGAATTTTTTTCAAAATTGTCGCTCTATTTTTGTTTATAGCGCAAAAAATCAAAACCGCAGAGGTGATCAAATACCACCAAAAGAAAGCTCTATTTGTGGGAAAAAAAGGACGTCAATTTTGTTTGGGAGCCACGCTGCACGACCGCGCAATTGTCAGTTAAAGCGACGCAGTGCCGAATCGCAAAAAGGGGCCTGGTCCTTTAGCTGCAAAATGGTATGGGGCTTAGGTGGTTAAACATGACAAATGGAGGGGGTGAATCAGTCTAACAAGGGCACAGACAGTAATAAAAAACCAACAGGTGTTCTAATCCCTCTCTACTCTATCCAGAACTACAAAAAAGTTTTGCCTTTTGTTATACTTTAACAAAAAGAACGTAAACTATGGTGACTTTATCTCTATGACTGATATTAGACAAGTGCTCTTAGCGCTGTTCATTCTTTATTGACTAATGTGTTGGGTGGTAGTCACAAGTGTGTCAGAAGATCATTTTAGTAGAAGGATCTGAGTTCTTAGATAATAGGTGATGTGCATATTTCACTGTAATGTGAACTTCTAATGGTACTCTAGCTCCCTCTAGTGATCAACTTTCAAACTGAAGCTAATCTTCAAGCTCAATTTTAAAGTATACATGTCATGAAAAATATATGGGTATTGCTGCTCCTGAATGTCTTCTAAAAACCCTAATTGGCTGTCTTTTGTCCTGATCTTCATTTTTATTTGAGTCACCAGCCTATAACAAATACACAGATCAGAGTACAGATAAAATTCCATATCTGCATCAGGCTCTTATGGCTTTAAGCATTTAAGAAATATAATCAGCAAAAAGTAGTCATACACTTGTATATTTCAAGCTAGACAGTGTGAATGGAGAAATCTCCCCTGCCAACTACTGCATTTAGGCACCTGCAGCACCCATGGCTGCCTGAATACCAAAACAGTGACCGCATCTGTAAAGCCCCGTACACACGATCGGTTTGACTGATGAAAACCGTCCGATGGACGGTTTTCATCAGACCAACCGATCGTGTATGGTACCCATCGGTCTTTTTTCCATCGGTTGTAAAAAATAGAACTTGTTTTAAAATTTTCCGATGGATAAAAAACCGATGGGAATTCCCGATCGTCTATGGGCAAGTCCATCGGTTAAAAAACCCACGCATGCTCAGAATCAAGTCGACGCATGCTCAGAAGCATTAAACTTCATTTTTCTCGGCTCATCGGAGTGTTTTACGTCACCGCGTTTGGAACGGTCGGTTTTTTGACTGATGGTGTGTGGCCAAGACTGATGAAAAACAGTTTCATCGGATTTCCGATGGACAAATCCATCGGACGAAAATCCATAGGAAATCCGATCGTGTGTACGAGGCTTTAGGGTGCAGTCACTGTTTGACTGATAGTTTTCCATCTGGCTCAGTTGATTTTTCAAATCAACTTTTTTCAAGCCAGGTGGTCATCATAGAGCCACCCCCATCTCATATATTGTCCATTTTAGCAGAAATCTAAAATTCCAGCCCTGTATAGCTAGATTTGGACAGCCAAACAGGAGGAACAGTCAGCAAATCCACATTCTTCTCCTGATGTTTGTTTCAAAAACAGTGTATGATTAGTCTTATATCTAATTCTGTAATAAAGTTAGAATTAAACCATTAAGCTATGAGTGCTCTTCTGCACTTTTTGCCATGGCACATACATATATCACAGCACCAGTAATATGCAGCAGGAATTAAACACTGCTCAGTTCTGAGTAGACTGCAAAGTGAGATTACCATATGCCTGCATCGGGGGTATGTATTTCTATTTCCTTTTATTTATTTTTTTAAGTGTGGGGGTTCAGGGAGGTAAAAAAATACACTTTACCCACCTTTATTTCATATGTATTTATCTGTTCTCTTTTTTTACCTCACGGATTGTTTTGTGCACTGTATGCATGTTTAATAGGAACCCAGAGCTGCATTACTTCTTATTAAAATGTAATGAGAGATCCTATACTTAATGTAAAGGAAGAACCTTCATCCTAGTTTTTAATTTGAATGATTTCAGCAAGAGCATGGTAGTATTCAGTTGTGATCTCCAGAATACTGTAGATATATGTCTAAATTATTACAAAAGATGAAAGATCCACTATGGCAGTGCTGGGAATGTCTGAAATATTATCTCAAGCTCTAGAAGGAAAACAGAAAAGCAATGAGCTAATCACGAAAACAGGAAATTCGATTTCTAGGGATGCTTTGTACACAATCTATTGCCATAGGTTGTAATGAAGCCCATTCATTTGTCAGTTGTAAAACCCCAAAGCTGGCAGCAGGCCAAAATGGAAAGGTTATTTTTAACATAATACATTACAAAATGGCTTCACCTATATATAGTTTCATTTTTCCAATAATGGGTCATTCTTACTTACCCATTATGTATATATCATTTCCTTTCTGCTTTGTAACACTACAACATGATAACAATATACTTCATCCAAGCAGCTTCCCCTATAAATGGTACTCTTGAAACAGAATGTCATCAAAGATGCTGATATGACATACAGATAGCCACTAGAGGGCTACTGCATTTGAAATATAATAATTAGGATATGACAAAACCTCAGTGTAAAAATGTAAAAATAAATGTACCTTTACGTAAACGTAACAATAACTAAAGAAAATTGAAATATACTGGGAGAAATCCCTTTATCCAGGCTCATCATTTATCACGCCTCATGGAAAAAGCTTAACAGCGTTAAGTCAAGACATGCCTTCTCCTGACCCCAGTATGTAATTAATCTGGTCTCTAAGACGGCCATTTAAAATTGCCTTACGCCCAAGAAATGTCACCCGGTTCACTTTATTCTTGTCGCTGCCTCCTGTGTCCCCTGCCCAGATTGAAATATTTTACTGTGATTTACTCTTTTTAATTAAGAGCTTTCACCGTTTAATTTGAATGCCTACACTAGAAGCCTCGATTTCCGGCGGACGCATTGGAGGTTCAGTAATTATGCATTGTACAGTGCAGGCAGAATCATTGTGCCTGATTTAGCAGACTGAAAAGCAGGAGGAGGTGGCTGACCTCGGACATCAGACACAGCTGGGTGGATGTGGCAGTGCGAATCATCCTCCATTCCTATGCTCTTTTCCTTTATTTGTGTTATTTCATCCTGCAGGAGAGAAACTTTCTGGACAGTTACACTGGTCTTTTTTATGATTGAGGTGACGTGTATATTGCTCCAGGAACCAATTAAATTACAATTTTTAATGGTAGAATTGCTTCAATTTTAAACTTATAGAAAAGAGCACTAACAATAATCCACTTTGTGATAGGTGAAAAAATATGACACCTCATGCAACCCAACATGTAGTTGCCATCATCCCGAGTAAATGTTAAATGAAAAAGCCTCTAGTATTGGGATTTTGGAGGCAACACAAAAAAAGGGGGGAAACTCAATTAAAAAATTATTTAAATATTTATTTATACAAAACGCATAAGAAAAAAGCACATACACAGAGAAATAACGTGATTGTACAAAAAAGCACATATACATGGATATGACGTAATTGTACAGTTGCTACATAAAATCTGACATATTTCAAATATCAAAAGGAATACAATAGCCTGGATTGACCACTCCAGCCGGAGACAGATCAAGAAAGGCTTTTCCAACGCGTTTCAAACTGTAAACGTCCTTCATCAGGGTTTTCAAATGTGTTCGTTTATGACAGATCAGAATTCTATTGAATACAAAAACATTGAAATAAGTTTCCACTTTTATTTCAACAGTTATATACAAAGAAAAAATAATTAAAGAAGGAAAAAACGTACACAAGAAATATATATTTTTCCAAAGACGCTCCCGCACATGCATCCCAGGTTCCAGTTGCACTATATTGTGGATTCCCCAATGCCCTCAACTCCCAAGGACCCTTCCCATCAAAGCATGTCCATATAAGGGGTAAGGACATATGAATAAAATAGTCCAAAATAGGTGCCTTAAACAAAGAAAAACATACATAAGTATGGATGTAAATCTATTAGGGAACAAAATAATATTCCCCAAAGGTTACAATGTAGTACCTGCAGATGGGAGATGCAAATCTGGGATTCAGATTCAACAGGCAAAACTGACTCATATGTGAAGACAGAACTAATGGACAATTAAGTCCAAATGTAGGTGTCCTAAAAAGGGTGAATATATAAAGGACATTGTATCAACCAAATGAGAAAAATAAATTTTTTCCCATGAGAGAAACAACTCCCCAAGGGCTTCAACATATTACCTGCCAGAAAGAGCATCAATCCCGATTGGCATCCAAAAAAGGTCCCATACAGCAGAGTTCCATACAAGAGCATCCTCTGCCTGCCAGCAGAGGGAGAGAATGACACCATATAACTCCTTTGGCGTCTTATATATCCATCTGCAGTGTCCGATTGGTCCAGGGAGGATCACATGATGCGCCCACTCATTGAGCAGGGCATCATGTTACCATGGAAGCGCTGCATTCCGCGTCGAGCGCCGGTCACATGACGCAGCCGCACCAATCAGCGGCGCGTCTGCCATCAGCGCATCTCCGCAGCACACAAGGAGAGCGCAGCGCAAACTGAGCAAGCCCAAGGCCCCAACCCATAACCAATGTGAGGTGCCACTCATCACACCCCGCTGGCATAGCATGGATCTGATAAGAGGCACCTCTGCCAGACCAGTCCCCATTCCGATCCGTCCCGCACCGCAGGAAGTGCAGAGACGGCCTTTGTGATAGGTGACCGCTTAAGAGTTCTAATAAGGACATCTGATTTGCAGGTTCCGGGCCACATCTGATCATACAGCATTCACCAGGACAGAAGTGGTGGGATATCCAAAGTATTGCACTGTCATCCATATATATCATACTTGGACGATCCCCCAGGAAGCTGGAAATCATACCGCTACTCCAGTGATCTCCAAATGCTTCTAAGCGTCTTCCCTGTTGCATTACGAACAGAGGAGGTTGGTCGCTTGGCATGGGTACCATTCAGAGAATGTTTTGCATTTTCTGAATGAATGCCAAGGGTCCTTTGATTGGATAAGGCGGAGAATGTAATGTCACCAGCCAACCTCCTTTGTTTAAAATGAAGCAGAGCAGCAGCTCGGCATACTGTAGGACCTTGAAGCAACTGGAGATCACTTGAGTAATGGTGTCTACTTCAGTGATTTCAGGGGAATCAGCCAGGTATGGTGTATGCATAGTTACATTGGTCCAAGATGTACCAATGTAACTATGTAAAAAATATCCATAGCTGGAATTCGTCTTTAAAAAAGCCATTTAAAAATACAGTTTGCCAAAAAAAAGTGAAAAATACTGGCCTGGCTTCCAACACTTACTGTAGGAGCAGGTGACATCACTGGGGGCATGGTGGAGGCATGGAGGCTCTAAGGAGGCATGGTGGCATCCTCCTGGAAGCATTGGAAACTGGTCAAAGTAAGCTTTGTTTCTTCATTTATTTTGTACAAACTGTATTTTTCAATGGCTTTTTAAACCACTTGTAATTGAGAGACTGTAAGTAACGATTCCTTTCCATCTTAGTGAAAGGCCTGCTTTAATAAATGGCAAATATTCCAATGGGGGCAACCTGTTTTGCTTTTAGATGGAATTTCTCTTTTTACTACCTGTTGTGTCTCTGGCAGGAGAAGTAAAGTGAAATCTCCCCAATGGGGCACACCCAAAAAAATGGGAGGGGTTTAAACCATTCACTTCTAAGACTGAAAAGGTTTGGGTGGATATACTTTTTATACATACAAGACTAAATTAAAGGACAGCTTCACTTTTAGGATAGGATGGAGAAAGCAATGAGAACAAAATATATATATATGGATGAAAAAAATAAAATGTATTACCGGTAATTTAATGTTAGGGCATCAGTTTGGAATCTCTGAAGGCACACTGCCCACCATACAGTTGAGCATAAACCGTCTTTCAATTTGGGCTTTTGCTCTTGGTTTGTTTTAGAGGTAACAGTCATCTTAATAAGGACATGTAGCAGACACTTTTATGTTACATGCTATTTATCATAGTGGGTCGTGCTCTATGTGACTCTACACATATACACTCAGGAAATGGTCTCCCTCTCTTCTGTTAATTAACTTTGCCTCCCTTTAATCATGTTAATTGTAGATGACAACATAATCTCGTTGTGCTTTCTTTTAGTGGAATGGAGGGAGTATCAGATTATACAGGAAAATATTTAGATAGATATGTCTTTCAAGGGCAAGTTAATTGTTCATCCACATTGCATGAATTTGATTATCAATGATTACGAATACATGGAAACATTTGCAGGAAAAAAATTAATGCTTTTAATTTATGTAAATTGCAAGTTAATAAGGAATTTCTCTGAAAATTGGATGCAGGATGATTTAAAATTCAACACCTTCTACAGTTGCTCTCAGCACAGTGCAGGGAAAGAAAGGATATATAAAATAAAATAGTTTTAGGTCAGTTCTATTTAAATTCTTTTAATCAGATCTTCACTTTAAATTAACTTCAATTTTGCCCTGCCTTCCCCCAGCACTTCCACATTTCTTTCTTAGGCAAGAAAGACGATTGCATACACTCACTTTTGTTCCACATTTTGCATGTGTGCAGTTATGCCGCAGGGCTTCAGGCCCCGACTAAGCCCTGAGGTACCTCAGTGCATGCGTGGGTTTTCCACACATCTACGCACATGTGGCTTTCCCAGCACATGCACAAAGACAGCAGTTATAGAAGATCCAAACTTGCCATGTTTGTGCATGCAAAATCTGTGCCAAAGGTCTCTGTCGTGACCTGGAGGCTGGGCAAAATCCTTCAACACATCTGTGCATGCACCATAATAATGAAAGTGGTGGCACTGGAAGGGGCATGGAGACAAACTAAAGGGGATTGAAGTTCCTCTTTAAGTTTTAAACGGTTTTATATACAATATGTAAGTTGTTTGTTTTGTAAATAAATATTTGATACAGGGTGCACCCTTATTGCAGGTTTATAGCACTATAGTTTTTTCCAAAAACAGATAATAGCAAAAGTTGGTTCCTTTCAGGCACACTGAATGAAATCTCAGACAAAGCTGCACAGAGTGAGGGGCAAGAGAGGGGAAGGTGTCACTGTGTTGACTCATTCTCTTGCGTATATAAATTCAGCTTCAGCTACTGAGCTCTTTAAACAGGCTATCTTAATCATAAAGTACAGTACATAGGCAAGCTATTCACACATCATGGGTTATAGTCTTGTAACTTCAGGTGACTGGACACTGGCAAGCTTTTGAGGACATCCTCCCCTGGAGTGCCTCCCCTGTAACCCTACCACACTCTGTGCATCCTCAGTTTTTCACTACTGTCTGTAGGTAATGGTCCTCTTTTCCTCCCCAGAGAAACCAGCTTCACTACTTTATTATTTTTTATTATTATTTTCCTAGAATTCTTCAATGAACCTTTACGGTCTACTCATGCTGTGGGGATGACCTGTAATGTTGATTCAGGCACTGGATCCCATAGTGTGCTCATTTTGGCACTTTGTGCAACACATTGAATTAGCCACAGGGTGCTATACAGGTACAGGGGCATAATCCATCACAATAGAACCCAGACCATGAATGCCCCTTCAGGGGTATGCCCACCATAACGACAATGGATTTATATGCAGTTCAGCACTGTGAACAAATAAGACAGGGTCAGACTCACCATGTATATTTGACCATTACTGTATAAAACAGAGCTAGGTTTGAAATGTATTCACCTTCACTCACTCAGTCTTAGGTGAATGATCAGGTGTTATGTCACACAACTGGTCACACACTTTAACACCACTTCCGCCTGGAGCCCTTATAAGGTACTCAAGCGCTTACTCCTGCCCTTTTGCTAAAGACGATCTACAACTGGGTTTCTACATACTCCTATCGGGCACATTTACCTTGACTCCTACAGTGCAAAGAAATGGCGCACAGAGATTGTTAAGACCAGTCAGCAATAAAAAGTCTATGAAAACATTGATGAAACAATCCAAGAAGCAGTCTCTGATCTGTGTGGAACGAGATATACTGGAGGGGATGCACGGTACCATCTGCGGCTGCTATGCTCAGAGTTGTGACAGGCTCTGTGTAGTCAATGAGAGAAAGGAACAAAGGGAGGTTCCTTTCTTACCTTGTCTCCTACACTCTACTCCATGAGGGCCCACACATCACTCAGCCTCGGAATGACAATGCATCCCTTATATTGGAGCAGGAACCATTCTTAACACTGGTCTTGACATACGATTCTAGCTCTATTTTAGACAGGCAACAAGTGGGTTATTTGACAAAAGCACAATTTTCTGCATCTTTGTCATAATTTCTCTGACAGTTTATGACCTTAATTCAGACATCTTTGTCCAAAGCTTAAAAACACCTACCTCTTCTCCTACTCTGTTTCTCTACTGGAGTCAGACACTAATAGGCTGGTCCTAAAGGATGCCGATTTAGTGGGGAATGGGGAGGACATAGAGGCAGTGTTCGAGGAGGCTGCAGATATTGAAGAAAGAGGTTTCCGAAATATGCTTGCTGTCCATGTACTCAAAAGCCTAGACATTTACAGATTGACTCTCCTCTGTCTTCCCACTTCCCTTTGGAGACATACTAAACCTTGCAAAACATTCCCTGTTCATGAACAAATAGAAAGTACAGTTAATGATGACTGGTTCACTCCTGAAAGGATTTTAATTTCTCAAAAAATCTTTGCTAAATTCTATCTATCAAGAGTTTACAAAAAAATGGGCTATTCCTGTGGTTAACCCTGTCATCTTTTTCCTAAACAAACATCTCACTGACAGAAAATTTGAGACAAATTTAAAGGCTTTTTTTAACCTAGCAGGCCCAGCTCTGCAGCCAGCTTTTGCTACTATTTCTGTATGTCAATCTACAGGTAACTGGACCAGGACAACGAACAACATGACCCTGTCTTTCAGGATTGTGTAGTTGCACACCGATTACAACTTCCATCTTCTCTTCTTTTCTGTGGAGATGCCCTGAAACAGGGTATGACACAAATATCCAAAATAGCTCTAACTTCCATTCACATGGAAAGGATTCTCTGGCTAAAAGTTGAACAACAGAAGCTGCCTTTAAGAAGTGCCTAACAAGCATGCCTTTCCAAAAAAGACAGCTATTTGGTGACCAATGACCAATTCATTAAAGAGGGCGCGGGTGTTAAAGTTTTGCTTCCTTAGAGAAAGGTCACTTAACACCCCCCCCCCTCTTCAGAAGCTTCTAGCTCCTCTAAATGTAGAGCACATCCACAACCTTCTTAGGCTTCAAATTCTAAACCTAAGTTCAGACCTTCCTTATAGCACACAGCTTGGCCCACAAAGGCCACCACACCCTCTACAAATCCCTCTTCTGCCAAGGCCCGGATCCGAACCCAAGACCTCTGATGTGTCTGGCAGTAACTCTTCTTACTGAGCCACCTGGAATGCTGGATAGCCTCCTGTACAATTCCTTGAATGATCCTACAGTACCTTGAACCTTGTTTGTCTTGAACCTTGAACCCTTTGCTGCTTCCATGAACTTCCTATTTAAGCCATGCTCTTGCACTTTCAGTTTGCTAGATTATTGCGTTTCCTCCAGCCAATATCTTGCTCTTGTCAGTCCAGCTGCCATCCATAGCTTCGCTGTCACTCCTTACTGACCTTTGGCTTGTTACCTGACTACACTTCTGCTTGATCTCAACCTGCAACCACTCGTTACTGACCTTTGTCTTGTTTACTAACTGTGCTGCTGTTTATCTCTAACTGCTATATCTGTTACTGGACCCCAGCTTGCTCACCTCCTGGTGGGGCGATCCTGAGGACCATGACCTGGTACTAACATGCAGCAAAGCCAATCTCCACCGTCAAGAGTTCTGATGAACACCCGTTAGTACTGGAGTAGTTAGCCTGACTCCAGATCATGTCATCTTCACAACGAATGGGCACATTCCCATATCCCTTTTGCAGGCACATGGCGGTGCCATTCATTTTTAATGCCACCCCCATGCACCTTGCTAACAAAGTACCATGCGTTTTAGTATGGCACAATTTTTAAAAAAAAGGTTCATGCAGTTCTTGTGTGATTTTCAGGCATAGTTTAAACCCACTGAAATGAATGGGCTGCCGTAAACACGACACATATTACTGTGCAGAATCGCACAAAAATGTGCACGCAAAATTGCACATGCATAGGTGTAATTGGAGTGTTAAGAATTGCTGCCAGTTTGCAGATAAACAGATTAACAGCAATTAAGACCAACTCAAAGATGGCTAGGGGGGGGTGTTGTGTGATCATTGCTTTATTAATATGTTTGTATATTACATTTACTTCACTCGTTGAATAGATAAAGGGTGCCTACATCCTAGCAGCCAATGAGGCAAGTCACACTAAACTGACAGTGAGAAAAGCCTAATGGGGAAAACTCTGAGAGACCAGTTCCCTATTAGGCCTGCTTGCCTGTGATTGACAGTGTGTCAGTCCAATAGAAGCTTTGGAATCTACCCACTGCCATTCTCAATCATAAGCAAAGCGAACCTAATAGGGAACTAGTCTCAGAGTTCTTCATCAGGCTCGGCTCGCCCGACAATTCAAATTCAAGCCTGTTGAGAAGGTGGAGCCTGATAGTGGACTTGGAGACTAGTCCCCCTTGCCTGTAATTGACAGCACACAGCAGTGTAAATAGTAGCTGTGTGCTGTCAATCAAAAGTAAAGTGGACCTGATGGAGAACTAGACTCTTAAATCCTCATCAGGCTCCACCACAAAGTGTGATGGGCACAGTGGCTGGGCAGGGAGGCCGGGAGTGAGCAGACTTAAAGCAGAATTCAAGCCTAGTACACACTAATAGAAAACAAAACTGGTGGCTCCAGTCATAGCCGCTGTACTAATGATCCAACGTCAGTACAGCAATCTCCTCCTCTGAGCTGTTGTGTTCTGATAGGGGGACTGACTCCCCCCCCCTCCCCCGCCAGAACACTCGGGTCAGCCCTCTCAGCCATTGGCTGAGAGCGCTGGTCAGGAGCTGGTCGGCAGCTGGTTTTCCAGCATGCTCGTCCGACAGAAGACAGCCAAATGGCTGGCTTCTATTGGACCGGTTGACATACACACGGGCCGAATGTCGGACAGATTTTATTTGGCCCATCTGTACTAGGCATTACAGTGGATCTACTTAGGGCAATTTAAAATATGGGCACTTTAACCACTTGCCGACTGCTGCACACACATTTTGGTCGGCAGAAGAGCTCGTACAGGCAAATGGGCGTACCTGTACATCCCTTTGAATTTGCCGCCTTGCCCCGCTGGAGCGTGCCCACAGGTCCCGCAAACTCGATGTTTGCCGGAGAGACAGAGCGGAGAGATGCCTATGTAAACAAGGCATTTCCCTGTTTTGCATAGTGACATGACAGGGATCTACTGCTCCCTGTCATCAGGAGCAGTGATCACTGTCATGTCAGTGGTAGCCCATCCCCCCCACAGTTAGAATCACTCCCTAGGACACAATTAACCCCTTGATCGCCCCCTAGTGTTTAACCCCTTCCCTGCCAGTGTCATTTATACAGTGGCTATTTATAGCACTGATCGCTGTATAAATGATAATGGTCCCAAAATAGTGTCAAAAGTGTCCGATGTGTCCGCCATAATGTCGCAGTCCCAATAAAAATCGCAGATCACCACAATTACTAGTGTAGCGGCCTCACCCCATCTCTTTCTTCTAGGGGTATCACACACGATAGGGTGAGATGCGCTACGGCCCATGTCCTCCCCATAGCTGTGGGTGAAGTGAAGGCCAGTACCAGATATTTCCTCGGGCCTGTGTGCTTCTGTAAAGGATTAAGTCCTGCTGTGCCAACACTTCCCTCTGCTCCCATTAACCAGAGTTTCACACACCGATCACAGTCCAACTCTTGATTTATTGCATTTCTCACAATAAACAGTGCTTCAGTAGCCAACTGGTTGCGACTTGATAACATTTTGATACAGGGGATAAGCAGGTCGAGGCACTGTCCTAATTATCAGCTAAACCACTGTGATCTCGCCAGCGGTCACTATAGCCTTGGCTAGAAAGGACTTAGAACTTGAGAGTCTCTACCAGCGACTCAAGAGAACATAGATAGGAGTACCTTCGCTGCGTTGCGGCCCCTGTCAGGGGAAGATGTCCCTCCAAGAGAGTTACCAGAGGCCCATCCGTCACTGGGTTGATGCTGCTCCAGACTCTCCGAATGGGTAACCTCCCCGGCCTCCTCACCTCAGACATGGGCCCCATCCACTTCAGGGACCCTCGGACTTCTTCACCCTCGCGGGACCCAGTCGAAGTCACTGGGCCCCAGGCCTCCTGGTTTAGTACCTCACCCCAGGCTGGGACTCCAACTCCATTCCGGTCAGGCCTAGGGCACCTGAACCGGAATCCAGACCCGCCCGCACCCAGGCCTAAGGTGCCTGGGTGCGTGATGAAGAACCTCCAGAAGAGCAAGACCTCGTGACCACGGCGTCTCCCCCTTTTATCCCCTCCAATGACTACACGGCAGGTTCCCCGCCCTCGCCGTACCATCTCCGAGAAGGGACAAAAAGGACAGCACTGTGGCAGTGAATCTACCTCGAACCTGCGGGCACCTGCCACCCACAGGCCAAGGAGACTATTACACCGCCCAATCCTCCACGAATACAAATGGTCATTACTCCCATACTTACACACCTGAACTTCCACCCAGGTGTACCCCACCTAAATTTAAAGACCCCGCTACACTAGTAAAAAAAAAAAATGCCATAAATGTATCCCCTATTATGTAGAGGCTATAACTTTTGCGCGAACCAATCAATATACGCTTATTGCGATTTTTTTTACCAAAAATATGTAGAATACATATCGGCCTAAACTGAGGAAAAAAATTGTTTTTTAAATATTTTTGGGGGATATTTATTATAGCATAAAGTAAAAAATATTGCTTTTTTTTTAAATTGTCACTTTTTTTATAGCGCAAAAAATAAAAACCGCAGACCACCAAATACCACCAAAAGAAAGCTCTATTTGTGGGGAAAAAAGGACGTAACTTTTGATTGGGTACAACATCGCACGACCGCGCAATTGTCAGTTAAAGTGACGCAGTGCCAAATCGCAAAAAATGCTCTGGTCAGGAAAGGGGTAAATTCTTCCGGGGGTGGGGGTGAAGTGGTTAAACAGAGTGCACAGAATACTAGATCATTTCTTCTTTATCGAATTGATTAAAACCATGGCATGCTCGAAACTGTTATTGCATTGCTACATTATATATACATTATCCCCAAATAAACCTTTAAAGTGTGCTGCAACCTTTGATTTGTGTATACATACTTTATATATTGTGTGTGTATATATATATATATATATATATATATATATATATATATACACAGTATATACGTGTGTGTGTGTGTATATATATATATATATATATATTTCATAGTCTCTTTTGTTGACATAAAGCTAAGTTAACAGTCTTCCCAGAGCGGATAAAGAATAGCAGAAAGACTACAATATGGTTTTCCAGGAGAAAAAAAAACAACACATTGCTGGTTTTGTCTCATGTTCCTCATTAAAAGAGAGAGAACAGTCTTGCTGGGATGGTCACATAAAGAGTAATAGAAGAGCAAAAAATACTTACCTTTCATGGAGAAAATCTACAGGCTCACAGAAATGGCCAGATACTAATCACCATACATATATAGTGCAGTACAATAGGGCAGGTTCTAGTGAACGCAGAATGACAAAGAATTCACCAAATCTGCAGCTAATGTAAGACAACAAAACCCTACAGGGCAGACTTTTGGTTTTAAAACAGCACTGGAGAGAGCAACATTTTCTCCAGAAAAAGCAAATCTTTAAAGTGTTAATAAACCCACAACCGTAAGAGCCCATTCACACAGGGGCAACTTTAGATCCGACTTCAAATCGCCCCAGGTCGCCCCTAGTCGCCTCAAGTCGCGCTGCATGAGAAAATATATGTAAGTGAATGGAGCTGTCTTATTGCACACTACTGCAGTCGCTCCGACTTCAAAAAAGGTTCCTGTACTACTTCAATCCGACTTCTAGGCAACTGCTAGGCGACCTGTACCCATTGATTTTAATGAAAGTCGCTCAGAAGTCGGATCCGCTGTCTTAACAGGAGCAACTTTCCAGGAAGAAAACATACATTTCTCAGGCAAACCCCTCCCTCCCACAGAGCTGATTCTTGTTTGATTGGCCACTGGAATGTCTCCTGTCCTGCAGGCAACTTGAAGTTGCTTTGTAAGTAGCTCCAGGTCGAGCTGTGATTCATACTCAAGTCGTGTCCAAGTTGCCTGCCAAAGTCGCGCTGGAAGTCGTGTTGCCCCTGTGTGAATGGAGTCTAAAATAAGTCTATATATGCAGTAAAGCATGCTTGTTATACTCACCGTTAATTCTCTGTTATTCCAAATTGCTAATCCTTGGTTAATCCTCTGCATTGTGTAAAAAGGCTGTTTGACCCCGTCTTATCTTTTCCTCCCCTTCTTCCACAGTCCCCAAACCATCGACTGAGGCTAGGGGGCAAACAGCACATGCTCAGTTTAGTGTGTATTGCTAGAGAGTGCATGTGATCAGCACAGGGCCAATCAGCACTGTCCAGACAGAGGGTCAGGGGTTCTGCGGCCTTATAGGACGTTTAGAGCAGAATGAAAGCTCCTCCTACAAGCTTTAACCTGACACTGATAGAAGTCACAAGACTGCTCTAACTGCTGATGAAAAAGGGTATTTTGCAGTTTATATTTACTAAAACTATTGGATTTCAATATTCTGTGTATTGTGGGAGACCAGATATAGTGAATGCAGGGTCCTGGGTTTAGTAACAGTGAAAGCTCTTGAATTGGTCTATATTTATCCATCACAGAGCTGCATCGCTTTAAAGGTGACAATATGTACCATAAAGCCATTCTGACAAAAACCCAAGCTATGCCTGCATGATATGTAGGGCTAAGCAAGAGGTTTGCTTTAATGCCCACCTCCAGAACAGCATATCTTTATCCTTATTTCTCATTCTGTTCAGCTGCCAGAAATTAGAAAAATATTCAGTATTTAGGGATATGGTGTACCATGTGACTCACTCACTGACAGCTTGGTGTTGCCACAATGGTTGGTAGAATTATCAGCGTTGTGTAAGCTCCAACTGGAGCCAATCAAAACTTGAACAGGGCTGTCTTTCTTCCATCCCTGTGGCTGAACAGATTAGGAAAGGAGAGTAAAAAAAGTTAAATATTTGCTGGTGGGGAGGTGAGAGTTAAAGTGAATCTGTGGCTTTGCTGTGCAAAGGCAAAGCCATAGGTTCACTTTAGGTTAACATCCTAGCATAGGTCTACTTTAAAGAAGCATAAATTTGACAAACAGCCTGTAAAGTGATGGCAGGCACAATTCCGAAGTATGCTCATAACTTTAACAGAGCAATATAATAAATCAATTTTTAGCAGGTGCATTCCCCTGTGCTAGGCAGGTCAAACCAAGCCATTTTTTTAGGTTGCGTTGTTATAACTTGTACCAGTGAGACTGATTTCACTACTGCTGCCGCTCTGTAAGCCTTCTTAATATTTCTTACCTGCTTTTGAACAGGCTGGAATCACCGACACGGACCTTGATCATGGAGGCACCAAAAGGAATTGAGATAAATGCAGAAGCCGGCGGTCTAGAAGCATCTTGTAGAACAGATTTACGGCTAGACTCCACAGACGGAGAGGTAGGCTGCTAATAAAAAATGGACTAGCCAGGAATATGGTCCTATCATTAATTTAGACATGTTCCTCTTATAGTTATCTCCAAAACATATTGCTGAAACTGATTTGTAGATCTGATAAGTTTGTTGAGTAATTTTTAAAGGGCCAATAATCCTTTAAAAAAAATAGACGAGTAGTGTTTAGAGATATCTTTGAATAAAGCTCACAAACCTAGAGCTGCAGACACTTGAGAAAAGATCTTATAGACGTCATTGAGGACCCACTGAGCAAGTGTGTCAAGCGGCATAGAAGATTTTAGGCGCAGACTGTAAATGTTGCAGAAAGTTGTGAGCCAAAAGTTTTAGTGAGTGTCTGCATTTTTGTAAATCAAAAATTGATTCAATAAGATGGTGAGGCAGCAATCCAGGGTGCGGTGTCTATATCCCTTCTGTCTGTATATTCCTTTTGAACAAATAAGTGACTTCAGGAATTTCAATCAGTGTTTGGCCAGCTTAGGTCAAGAAAGGGATATCTGGCCATCTTATGGTGAAAATAGAACTGGATTAGCGGTAACAGAGTTTTGTGGCATGCTAGTTAATTTGTAGGAAGACTGTACTTAAACATGGTATATGTTATTTGCATTATGTACTTCTTTAAATAAACTTTTTTTCTTTTTTTTCAGATCCAGTTAAAAGCAGCTAACGTGAGGCTTCCACATCTACCACGGGGCTCTTACTCTGCGTCAGCGCCGCGGCAAAATGTATATGAGATCTGTGTGTGTGCCAGCGGAAAACTGTTTTTGTCTCAAGCGGGCAGTGAATCCACCTGTCAGACAAATAACAATATCTGTTTGTAAGAGACTGGCAAGCCAAGCTTCGAAGTCCCGGAGCATGACTGTATTCAGACACAGGAAGCCTCAGAAACAATATGTGTGTGCGTGTGAATATATACAAATATATATATATATATAGATATATATATATCTGTAAATCTATTAATCCCCCATAGAAGAGATTGTTCAGTGCCAGAAGCTCAGGGTGACCATCACTTGTCTTCCCTTGTGCCCATTTGCTGTTTTTCAAGGACTGCAATTCAAAGGGGACTGCTCATAAAATCATAAGAAACCCTAAACTGCAAGGTATAGTTATATATATTGTGTAAGTTTTTATTTATACAATTAGCAGATTTTCAAAGAGTATATACAGAGTCTGGAGTTTAAGGGCTACTGAAGACTAGTAAAGAGTAGAGGTCACATAGTGAAGCTTTAAGTAGTCCTGTATCTAAAACACTCTCAAGGTTAGAAGGAGAACGATGTGGACAGCCTGTGGGCAACATCATACTTTTACCTTTATACCATAATGTAAAGATTCTGTTCCATAACGTTTCATCCTTGACCTGCACAGAGAGTTATTTGTCAGATGTATATGAAAAAGGCAAAGGTAAGTATAATTTTGCACCCAGGCTGCCACATCTCTACCAAAACAGTATTAAATGTATCTAAAGCCATTTCTAGAGTAGTGATTGGCTAAAACGTTGGTATTTTTGTTTATTTCTGCATCTGTGTCCGTTTGGGGAGACTCCCCTTCACTTCCTGTCCCAGCAGACACAAAAGGGAGTGAAAAGACATTTGGTGACAACTGTAAACTTTTGTATCACTTTCTGTTCCAGTAACAACGGTCACCAGGACAAGCAGCGAGAGAGAATTTCTCCAGCAGGTGCACAGACAGCTGTGAAAAACAGAAGAGAGACTTTAACCTTGCTCTATCGAAAACAATAAAAAGTTTTATACATATATTTTTATATACATATTAGGAGTTTTGTGAATGATTGTTTTACAATCCCAATTCCAAAAAAGTTGGGTCGCTGTGTAAAATCTACACAAAAATAGAATGCAATAATTTACAAATCTCTTAAACCCAAATTTTATTCACAATAGAAAGTACAAAACATATTAAATGCTTAAACTGAGAAATTGTACCATTTTAGAAAAAAATTAAGTAATTTTGAAATTGACATGTTTTAACAACATGCCTCAAACTTGGGACAGGACGAAAAAAAACTGGCAAAGTCCAACCCCAATTCCAAAAAAGTTGGGGCAGGGCCATGTTTACCCTCTTCTTTTAACAAGACTCTGTAAACATCTGGAAACTGAAGTGACCAGTTGCTGGAGTTTTGGGAGAGGAATGCTGCTCCATTCATGCCTGAGCATATACTGCTCTAAAACCTGGATATACAGTACCTTTCAGCTTGATGGTGCCTTTCCAGATGTGCAAGCTGCCCGTTCTATATGCACTAATGCAATCCCCATACCATCAGAGATGCAGGCTTTTTAACTGAGCACTGATAACAAGCCGAAAAGGTCCTTCTCCTCTTTAGTCCAGAGGATGTTACGCCCATGGTTGCCAAAAAGAATATCCAATTTTGATTTGTCTGCCACAGAACAGTTTTCCAATTTGTAACAGACCATTTTAAATGAGTTTTGGGTCGGAGAAGACGGCAGCGTTTCGGTATCATGTTCAGCTATAGCTTCTTCTTTGCATGATAGAACTTCACCTTGCATTTTTGGATGCACAGACAGTAATTTTTAGAAGTATTCATGAACCCATGCAGTGAAGTCCATCACATAATTATGCCTGTTTTTAATGCAGTGCTATCTAAGGGCCAGAAGATCATGGGCATCCAAGATTACGTATTGGCCTTGTCCCTTGTGCACTGAGATTTCTCCAGATTCTCAGACTCTTTTGATGATATTATATACTGTGGATGATGATATATTTAAAGTCTTTGCAATTTTGCACTGAGGAACATTATTCTGAAATTGTTTGTCAATTTTTTGGCAGAGCTTCTCACAGATTGGTGAACCTCAACCTATCTTCACTTCTGAGATACCCTGACTCTCTAAGATGCTCTTTTTATACCCAGTCATATTATTGACCTGTTGCCAATTAACCGAATTAGTTGCAACATGTTCTTACAGCTTTTTATTGTTAGTACCACTTACTTTACCAGGTTTTTGTTGCCATGTCCTAACTTTTTTGAGATGTGTTGCTGCCATCAATTTTCAAATTACCTCACTTCTTTCTTTAAATTGTATATTGTATCTTCAGTTTGATATGTTTTCCATTGTGAATAAAATATGTGTTTTTGAGGTTTGTAAATCATGTTATACAGGTATCTAAGGCAACCAATTAAAACAGCCACTCAAACAGCTTTATAAACTTTAGGTATATGGGTGCTTGTGTTTCAGTAGGCAACATAACCAGATGCCAGATAAATATTTCCAATGTAATCATAGACAAAAAAATACATAAAAAAATGAAGGAGATCTGTAGAAAGACTGTTAAATTGGCTTTTAGGAAATGGCATCCATTGACCCACCCATATGTGCCCATTTACTGTGCTGAACTGGAAATCCAAAACTTCATATCTTGCTCATTGTGGGGAAGCAAGCACATATATTCAAGTGGGCCAGTGGATGCAAGTTTGCTATGGTGTGTGCAGATTGACAATCCACATACTGGTCCTTGCTTAACAAGGTTAAGTAACACTGAACAGAGACATTTTGTTTTTTGTACCTTTTTTAGCCACCACAGCCACTAAACTGCATATAAACTTGCTTTTAGCAACTTGCTAGGACAGACGTACTGGAGTTAACATTGCTGACTGGATTTTCGAACTTCAAGTTCCATGGCCATCGTCTTTATCCTTGCTTTACAATGCACTGGGTAACTGCCACACAACAACCTTGCAAGTCAAGAGTCCTGATTCCAATTGCTATCTACTTGTTCTGGGTCTAACTCACTAATAATGAAGAAAGGATAAAGATGACAGCCCTTAATCTTGCACATTCAAAAACAAGTCAGCAGTGGCAGCTCCCATGTTTCTAACCTACTATTTTCTTTTTATTAATAAAAATAGTTTACTAAGTGATATCTAACAAGCCTGGACCACTGTTGAAAATACCACTCGAACAATATAGCCAATGCGCCTTCCAGATTTGTTGCCTCTCTTTGTCTAGCACAGTCTTGACAATGTACAGTGACAGAGCCTATATTGTTTCCTTTGTGCGCTATTGATTGCCATTGATTTCAGTTGCACACAAGTTTCCTCCTTATCTCTCTAATGTTATAGTGGTTTAAATCTGATAGACATTTTATTTCTTTCTCAAAGGGTTATTGTCAGGCCAAATACGTGGTTAAAATCTGAGATGTTATCTAATAATTAGCGTCAGTATAATGTCAGGTGTTAATAGGGAGCATAGAGGAGCTTTGGCCTATTTCTTTCTTTTATACAGGGCCCTGATCAGTGCTGTAGGAGAACCGAGGGAATTAGCAGGGAGCATGGAACGCTCCTCCTCGCGTATCATTAGCTGGTCTCTGTTCCACTCATTTATGTATAGAGCCTGTAGTACCTTCCAGTAGCTTCCAGATCCTTCCAACATTAGTTTCTTATGTTGTATAATTTCTGGTAGCTTACATTGTCAAGCATGCAGAGTTATGTACATATTAGGAAATATTATTGGGAAAACAAATGAAGCTAGCTTTGTACACAGGGGCATGGTCATGCTGGAACAGAAAAGGGCCTTCCCTAAACTGTTGCCACAAGGTTGAATTTTCACAATTGTATAAGATGTACATGTATGCTGTAGCATTAACAGGGTCCTTCACTGGAACACCTGAATTCAAAAATTTGATTTTAGAATGGGGTGTCCAACTAGCTCATACTAGTGTGGTGGCCAGGTGTCCACAGACTTTGGATCATTTTGTGTATTTTTCCTGTACAGGGCTTTTAGGGCCATATACATACAGATTAATTTCACCAGAGTCCTGACATTTTTTCTGAGGGGTGGTCCCCCTAGACAAGCAATGTACATCTTGGCTTGGCATTACGGGATGTTACATGCACCATTTGAAGTAGGGCATCAAAAATCCATGTTGCCAAATTTGGCGATATTTACTGAAATAGGTCAATAAATTACGGTATATGGTGTTGAAGCCACCCAGAAAGCACTGCTTTGTGTGCTCCCCTATGTATCTCTTAAAATAGAACTTATAAGGATTGTTTCTTTCTGTCCTGGTCAGACATAACATCTGTGTAATAAAACAAAAAAAACAAAAAAAAAAAAAACAACAACTTTCGTTTGTGAAAAATACTGTTTAAGGGTCCCCACGCCTCTAACAGTGGGGTACATGAGGAAATTAGTAAAATCTCTTCCCATCAGTATGTCATAACTCTGCAGATCTGATTTAAAAAAACTGCTACCATGCTTCATCCTCTGCTGCCAATTAACATAATGTGATGAATGTTGGAAGGCCACTGGCCCATCAGACACTAGACTGCAAGGAAAGTAAGCAAATGTTTAACTGAGTATATGCAGACATGTTGTCAAATACTCTTAAAACAATCTGATGAAATTCTTTAAACACTTGATTGTTTTTCTAATATTTTTCTGGCATTTTCTTGTAAATGTAGCTCCCCTTATCTCTCCCTAATAATCTCTTCAATCTGCTTCATGATGCATAAGGTCACCCAGAGCACTGTAGTACGTAGAATACTGGACTGAACCATCTCTTATCAAAAAAGGGGGACATGTTGCCTATGCCTTAAGACAATGCACTCTGCAAGGAAAAGCACAGAGGGGAAGTTTCAGATTTAACTGTTTGCTGTCTATGTTTTGTTTCATTTTTTGTTTTATGTTTTTTGGGGTGGGTGTTATATATGGAGTACAATGAATGGGATTTGAGTGATGGCTGAGTGGTGTGATTTCTTATAAAAATATGTTTGTTTGTTTTTTTGTATGTTCAATAATGTTACAGGTTACTAGTTCGAAATGCTGCTACAGTCTTGTTACATAGCTATGGGATACTTAGAAAGTGGCTCACTATCATGTGACCTGGTTGGGGAACATGGCATAAGTCACATGACCTGGCCTTCATTTGGCTTTGTCTTTTTGGACAACTCACCTTGCCTTGTTTACTTAAAATTGAAGTTGTCAGTAGTTAATACACATGACAGGTGGGCTTATTTTACAGGGCATAGTGTGTAAAAAAAAGCGACCCAGAACAGGCCGATAAAATATCACCTTTGTTCTGACTGCTATATACAGATGAAAGGTGATATTCGATTGGTTTTTAGGAAACACTTCTAACCACATCCTTTTCCAGTGTATTATTAAATATATTTGAGCGTATTTACAAGTTTTGCCAGACAGCTTTTAAGTAATTTTATTCATTGAACCCATTTTTTCCACTGGCTCTAAGCTGCGTTTGTGGTAATCAAGGAGTGGCCAATCAATCAAAAGCAGAAAGAGGGCCTCATAATCTTGAAGGGAAACTATAATGTTTTATCAGCTAGCACGCATCTTGATTTTTTTTTTTTACTGTTTCACCAAAAGTTATTAAGTAAATGACAGCGTTTTCCATGCTTGCCCTTGCATATTTAATCTTTATTATTTTATAAAAAGATTTGTAATTGCACCCTCTAGAGGCCATCTGTATATCAGGGAATGTGATCAGCATTTGCCTAAAGAGACAAAATCATCTGGTTAAACAAATTATGTCAAATATTTGTAAGAAACTTAAGTTGTTATAAACCCTTACATATAGCCAGTAAAGTGACTGGCCTCAGATGATACACAGATATGAAACAAATTAAGAATGAAATCTCTCTCTGCAGAGCTCAGTGAGGAGAGATCTGAGAGCTGATTGGAGGGAAGGGACACACACCCCTTTCACACAGCACACAAGAACAGAGCTGAGCTGGAGCTCCGTCCCCTGTCACCATTTTTCTCTTGGTGTCAGGAAAACTTGTAAGAAGTGATTCATGCTAATAAGATACAACACGAAAGGGCACCGCTCTGATCAATGAGGTGAAATGATATTCAGTAAAGATTGGCTGTTCCTTCCCAGGTGCTCAGGCTCAGATGTCCTCCCGCACATCCATATAGCAGAGCTCAAACAAACAAACAAATGGAAAGCCGGCCACTCTGGAATACCTTCTGGAATTTATTGAAATATGGTTCATTAAAAGCAAACAGCTAACATGTTTCGACAACTCTAGCCTTGATCACAGCAACTCATATTTCTGAGGTTTACGACCACCTGTATTCATAGTGGCAGGGACATGTTAATCACGTTGCAGAAGGGTGGGGGTGGTGGGACGGTTACAATAGGGACAGCGGGGGAAACACAGGCATCCGACACACCTAGATGTGTCAGGTATTTAAGATTCTAACATCAGGTGTAGGTCTGCAAGATGGCAAAGGTTGTTTTTTGCAGTCCAGTTGTACCAGTTTTAATTTGTTTAACCTAATGATTCTTTGTGTTTATCCAAAGGAACTGTAGAAACAAAATATATGGTTTCCCTTGAAGTCTGACATTTCCAACATAATGGCTCCCATGAACACCGCCATTTAAATGAGTGGACTGTAATACTATGTTTCATTGATGGTAGCACTGTTGGACCTCGCTATATAAGTATAACAACCTTTGTAAATACATTTATAGGTCTTGTTAGCTTTATACAAAATCCATTTATCGTTAAAATATACCAGATTCTAAAAAAAGCAAAGTAGAGGAGCTCAGACTTCTTTATGTTATGAAACCAAAAGTCACTTTTTCCAGTGTTCTGGAATCCTAAAGCAATGAGGTTACACCTATTCATCTGGGAGTACCAAACGTTTGAAAACTGATTTGAGCACTAGACTCAAGTAAGCTCCACGTCTACATCAGAGAAAACTGAGACACCTGTTTAGGTGTTTGATCTGTTTTAAAGGTGTTTGATTTTGCGTGGGTATATCCATTTTTTAGCATTTTCTTGCCACTTGTTCTCAAAAATATGACCTATCCAGACAAATGATATTAACAGAAGCAGCGGGACCCATTAACTGTGCAGCAGGACCCATTAAATCATAGAGTACCTACAGATTTGTATACAGGGTAGTGCAAAGATGAATAATGTGTTACCCATAGTGACCAATTGGATTTAACCTTTCATAAATGTAGGGCAGTCATAATAAATATTCAGATTGCACTTCGTTAAATGAAGGCTTAAGTAACAATCACTTTATTCATCCAGATACTGTAGATTACTGTTTGCCAATGGCTCTGCATTCCATGTGTTAGGTATATCTTAAACCAAAGACTAGCAAATGCCAACTTGTCATAAACATGAGGGCTGTCCAATACTTCTAGGGTGATGGTGAAGCCAAGCAATCTGTTTATCTTTAGCAATGACAAGTAAAAAATCATCTCCAGTTTGTAGATTTTTTTTACATTTATCACGTATCCAGTTTAGTTGGATTTATTGACATTGCCCTTCAAGTGACCAGAGACCAGTGCAGTATGGGCTTTTAGAGTCTTCAAGTTCACATTATATTTGTAGCCGTATAACTGCTTTGCATATTACAGTGAGGGGAAAAAGTATTTAATCACCTGCTGATAAGTCTATAACTTTAATGGTAGGTTTATTTTAACAGTGAGAGACAGAACAACAACAAAAATATCCAGAACAACGCATTTCAAAATAGTTATAAATTGATTTGCATTTTAATGAGTGAAATAAGTATTTGACCCCTTCCCAAAACATGACTTAGTACTTGGTGGCAAAACCCTTGTTGGCAATCACAGAGGTTAGACGTTTCTTGTAGTTGGATACCAGGTTTGTACACATCTCAGGAGGGATTTTGTCCCACTCCTCTTTGCAGAGCTTCCCCAATTCATTAAGGTTTCGAGGCTGGCATTTGGTAACTCGAACTTTCAGCTCCCTCTACATATTTTCTATGTGAATAAGGTCTGCAGACCTTAATGTGCTTCTTCTTGGCCATGTGTTTTGGGTTATTGTCAATGCTGGAATACCCATCCATGACCCATTTTCAATGCCCTGGCTGAAGGAAGGAGGCTCTCACCCAACATTTGACGGTACACGGCCCCTTCCGTCGTCCATTTGATGCAGTGAAGTTGTCCTCTCCCCTTTACAGAAAAACAGCCCCAAAGCATAATGTTTTCACCTACATGTTTGGCAGTAGGCATGGTGTTCTTGGGGTCATAGGCAGCATTCCTCCTCCTCCAAACACTGCAATTTGAGTTGATACCAAAGAGCTTGATTTTGGTCTCATCTGACCACAACACTTTCACCCAGTTCTCCTCTGAATCATTCAGATGTTCATTAGCTTCAGACAGGCCTGTACATGTGCTTTCTTGAGCAAAGGGACCTTGTGGGTGCTGCAGTATTTCAGTCCTTCATGGCATAGTGTGTTACCAATTGTTTTCTTGGTGACTATGGTCCCAGCTGCCTTGAGATCATTGACAAGATTCTCCTGTGTAGTTCTGGGCTGATTCCGCACTGTGCTCATAATCTTTGAAACTCCACGAGGTGAGATCTTGCATGGAGCCCCAGACCGAGTAAGATTGACAGTTATTTTGTGTTTTTTCCATTTGTGAAAGATCACACCAACTGTTGTCACCCTCTCACCAAGCTGCTTAGTGATGGTCTTGTAGTGCATTCCAGCCTTGTGTAGGTCTACAATCTTGTCCCGGACATCCTTGGATGGCTCTTTAGTCTTGGCCATGGTGGAGAGATGGGAATCTGGTTGATTGATTGATTGCCTCTGTGGACAGATGTCTTTTACACAGGTAACTAAGATTATGAGCTCTCCCTTTAAGAGAGTGCTCCTAATCTCAGCCCATTAACTGTATAGAAGACACCTGGGTGTCAGAAATCTTGCTGATTGATAGGGATCAAATACTTATTTCACTTTTTTGAAATGTATTTTTCTGGATATGTTTGTTGTTCTGTCTCTCACTGTTAAAATAAACCTACCATTAAAATTATAGACTGATCATTTCTTTGTCAGTGGGCAAACGTACAAAATCAACACGGGATCAAATACTTTTTTCCCTCACTGTCTATGTTCAGCAGACTATGTGAGTCATCATCCCCCCTCCAATGCCCTCATTTCACCCAGTCTCCCAACTCCACTGCTGTGGACCTCCAGTATTGCCAAGTTCAGCTCTCTATCATAAATGGTTGGGAAGTGAGCACTGAAGGAATGTTAAAAGGAAACTTTTTTTTTTAAGTACTTTCGCATGACATCTGTCAAACCATTTAATGTACCCATGAGAATTTTCTAGTGTATGATGTGCTTTATTAGGGTGATAACCAAGAAAGCTGAAAGTCAGCTGAAATAAATGTCTAGACACACATTCTTCAAAAAAGCTCCTCATCCTCCTCTTCAAGATCAGGGGAGAAAAAACTGTTCAGTTCAGGGCTGTCTTATCAGTCCTGATATTCTTATGTCCCATAAAATGCTATGTTGATTTTCTTAACAAAATGGCTACTCTGTAGCAGTTACGGAACTTCCATACGCATGAGGGAAAGAAAAGAGAAGCATAAAAATGTGTTTGCATAAAAAATACTACAACTAGTTTTCTAAGTAGAAAATTATGATTGTGTACCTTTAATAAAAGCCATGCTTGAACTTGTCTTTGAGTTCTTACCAGGTAAGGGAGGGAAATCTGTTTAACTACTGCCATATGTTTCTCAGCTAGAAAATGCTTTTATTGTATTTGGATATTATAGTTGACAGTAAAATCCATAAGTACAGCTGGGAAGTGCCGACTTGAAGGATTAGGCTATACTTCAGGCCATAGAGGCTTGTCTTGTGTCCATCACTCGCTAACATCTTCACTTTTTTTTTGGACACGATCGACAACCTTTTTCCTATTTACTAGTTTCACCTTTTTAAACATTCTTATGTCCACCAGTTCCTGTACAAGGTGTTTTTTTTTTTTCTGTTGCCCTCGAATCTAGCAGAGTTTAGCTGGATTTCAAGTTAACCATAGAATAGTGTCAATTTGAAAACCACAACCGAGGAGGCCGACCTTGGGTATTTCAGTAAGGGGGCACAAAAAAGAAGACAGGATCGGCAACTTAGGTTGCAAAAGTAGTATTGGGCTTATGGAGGGGGAAGGAGGGCCTTTGTCCTATTCGCCTTGGATGCTAAAGGACCTTGTTCCGGAATGGTTTGTCGTTAGAAACAAATAAGTTAAAAAGCCACCTTTTAAAAGAAGTGTAATAACATACACCAGTTCTGCCTCTTATGGTTCTGTTTATTGCTCACTTGAAGATCTTCATTGACCAAAAAATCTTCAGTATGCAAACCTTCCGGATTTGTCAGAAGCCTGCTTCCCCAGCTTCATGCGGTGGTTCTCCCCAGTGGTCACTATATCACTACAGCTGTGCAGGGGCACAGTAGTGACCACTGACCTAACAGTCAGCAGGTGGAACCTGTAGAGAGGGAGTTCATGCATCAGACACACCTGAAAGTCTTGGATGTTGAGGTAACTCTGGCAAATGTGGCTCTGGAAGGGAGTGAAAATCAGAATCATGGGTGGCAGTACCGGTTAATATTATTAATTTCTTCCAAAAATTGACAGAGTACTTTTAACCCTTTTACTACCATTAATGCATGTCATTCACCATCAGCAGTGGGAGGGTTTTACACACTCCAGGCTGCTTTCGTTTTTTATTTGTATTTCATTCATTAAATGAATGCTGCCATATTGTAAACTACACTGATAAGCTGAATTTCATTTTGGTCTTATTCATGATCAATAGCCATTAGTTATTACTGATGTAATTTATACCTGAAGAGATCAATATTTACAAAGTATAACCCATATTTATTGAGAATTCAGAGGAATTTTATTTATGTCAACATGCACCCATTTAGAGGTGTAGATTTACATTTTCCAATGCTTTTAAAGAAAGGAATTGCTAAGGATGGGTCAAGTTTAGTAATCTATGACAGCCAATTAGTTTTCACCTTACCCTCTTTAGATTATTAATGGATGGAATCTGATTGGTTGCTGTGGGTTTCTGTACTTTGCCCTTGGCTCAGAGCCCCCCTTTCGACCCGTGTCCCCTCTTATATCAGGGTCCCCATCAGAGTCCCCCCTGCATCTAAGTTACCCTTTACATCATGGTCCCCATCTTATTCCTCCCCTTACATCAGGTTCCCCATCAGAGTCCCTTCTTAGATCAGAGGCGGAGACCATAGGCATCCTCTGCTGACCTTATTTTCCAATCTGTGCACATTGAGGATATACCACTGACCCTAGCTGCAGGCCAGAAAAAATCTTGTAGTGGGCCAGATTTGGAGATACCTGGTCTGGTATGAAGCTTATAAAACATGTTCTGTAATGGTTAACTTAGTTAGTACACATTATGACTTATCAAGGTGCCATAAATTTACAATGAAGTTGATCTTGAGGACCCATAAAGACGTACAGCTTATGAACAAATCAACTGTATATTTATCTATCTAGGCCCTAAGGGAATTTATTAAAGCTTAAAAAAAAAAAAAAAATCACTGAACTCCAGCATACCACTGTATAGAGAAACAGGGGAGTTTGTGTGTCTGTGTGTATGTGTTTGTATACAAATTTCGATGCGCGTCCAGTATTTTGTGCATTTGGTATTGGGGTTCAAAATCCTGACATTGTTTCAACTTGCAACCCTTCCCCCTCGCATCACACAATGCACCAGCACATTGTGGTGCCTTTTTTCACCCAGTAATTATAGTTCATTAAAAAAAACTTTCATCAGGTTCCCTGTAAACAAAATCCCGTCACATCTATTAGTCACCTTGGACAATAAATATGTTTGCTTGAAATTGATTAATGTCAATTCCTAGAGTTGGCTTAAAATAGTACAGTCCAGACAATACTTTTAAGGACAGTATCATTTGTCTTGATGGTTTCCTTGTCACCTGCAAACAATAGTGCAACCATTTTGCTCAAATAGCTAATATTTAGGAAAAGCAGCGGAAGGTTGAATTTAATTGCCAAACTAAGATGTGTCAAAGTTTAACCCTAATGACATTACAGCCATTTTAAAAGGGTGTTAGGTTCCTGAGGCCTACAGGCAACTGTGTAGCCATTTTGAGATGTCAGTTTATAGTGAGTTTGTTTGAACTGTTTGAACTCAATAGTAAATATTCAGTATATTTAAAAAGCACTTAAATCATAAACAGAGGAAGTCCCCTTCTTTGTGGGGCCGCCTACCATAATATTGAAGGCCCACGCTCCAAAAGAATGTGGTCACTTTTGCCTCCTGTGGACACTTGGGAAACAACATGTTGATACAGAATCAGCATTAGAGTACTGGTAGTCTAGTGTCCATAGGAGGCACCTGAAGACCAAGATGAAAGGTTAGATCATGCCTTAGGCCACCAACAGATGGCACCATCTAAGACAAAACTCTCATTCATGGTAGACATTACCCCATTTTTGAATGTTTCTGAGATACCCCAAGCATTTTCCCAATACATTTTTGTGTATGTCTGAGTAATGATTGGGCTGTTTGCGTGCGGAATGAATACGGAGAAATATATACAGCTTTTGGGGTTGTTTTGTATTTGGGTTTTCTGTGAGTCTGTACTCACTCTATGCAAAAATTTTGTAAGCATTTGCAATAATGCTCCGTATAATAATAAGATCTTTTAACTTTATTACACTTTCTGTACAAGAATAAAAAAGTGATTTGTATTTAAATGATTTCAATTGCAATCTTGTAAGACCTCTTAATAAAATAACAGTTAATAAGAATCTGTCTTGTTTATTGTATCTATGGGGAGTAGAATGCCATGCTGTGTAGTAATTTTTTATTTATTTTTTGTATGTAAAATGCAGGGCATTTAGTATCACTGTAAACACACAAGACAGGGCTGGATCTTGAAGTGTATGTCCACTTTTGCAGCCAAATTGGAAAAACACCTATTTTATATTTGTTACATAGCATAACGAAAAAAAAAAAATATTTAACATTTGCTGCTATTTTTTTACTTGCTTAAAAATCCTACCCAACTTTTGCTCTCTATGCAATGTTTAAGTCGTATCAAATTCTAAAACAAAAATGTAGCGTGCAAATCCTTAACTGCTAGGGTAGCATTTGTTTTCCTCTTTTTTTAGGCATATTTCCTTTATTTTTACCTGGTGGTCCAGCCAGTAAAACACTTCCTGTCTTCATGGTGGTCTCCACTCTGGGCGGAGGAACAGCAGAGAAAATCTGGGGAGAGGGGAGTGTAAAGCCCCATACACACGGTCGGACTTTTTGCCAACAAACTTAATTTTGAGCACGTTTGACAAAAAATCCGACCGTGTGTACGCTCCATTGGACAAACTTTTTTGGTTTTCATCGGACAAAAGTTCGGTCTGCAAACGGACAAACTTTTGGCCAACAAAAGTCAGATGGAGCAAAGTCCGACCGTGTGTACAAAAATCCAGGTCCCCAATGACCTCAATAGGATATCATGTTGAGCAGATACAACAACCAATGATAGGGCATGTTTATTAAAAAAAAAAAAAAAAAAAGGATTAGAATCACTTAAAGACACTTCTCTCTCTGACTAGTAATAGGAGATTTAGGGGGAGAATAGGTATTGCCAGTACTGTGCTGCTCACTGTTCTCCTTCCTGAAGAGAAAGCTGTACTTGAGAACCCGCAGTGCAAGGACTCCCCTGCTTCTGTCTCATTCACTCTGCTGTCGCTGCTTTATTATTCCTATGTTAGTCATCAGATTACCAGTCATCTGGGTACAACTGTGACATAAGGAAGTAAAGCTCTACCTATCTACCAAGATGGATATCTGCACACGGACATAATTACGGACATAATTACAGAACAAGGCATGGTACGTCAGTATTGGGAAAAAAAGAGCAGCTGCAGGGAACCTATATAATAGAAAAATACAACATAGTTTTTGTCCTCTAAAAAAACTTTTTTGTGGGCATAGCTTCCACAGTTCAGGTCCTCTCATGACAATCTGTGCAAACCAACAAGCATATGCAATAGATGGCATCATAAAGCCTCAACTGGAGTAAATGAAAACTCTTCTTCCCTTTACATTTTCTGAAATATTTTATAAATAGCTTAATTAGTATGCCAATACTGACTGTAATGAGAGTCACAACTTAGGCACACCCCATCAATGCTGCCTAAGTGACCTATTAACCCTTTCCTAGTGTCTGGTTTATATTAATGACAAGCGCTGTTGTGAATTTCAATGCAAACACACTGAATGCTCACAGTTTTGCGAGACATTTAAGAACGGATTGTGTTTTCAGTTAGTTAATTATTGTGAAATGTAAAGGCCCTCCTCAGGGATATAATCAAAACTCATGCTGTGCCGGCTGAAGATGTGCCCCTGGAATTATGATCAGTATAGGAAGCCCAGAAGTAAAGCATCACAGGAATACTTTCAGCATCTGTTGGTGCAGGTGTTAAATGCTTCATCGGTTGCCATTACCTCCAGGGTGCCCCTGTCACACTCATTCCAGTGAGCGTGCCCAACATACTTATCTCCAATCTGTCTCATTGTATGAAATCGCAGAGACCCACTCAGCGTTTAGTGAATATGTTGTTCGTGCTACAAGTGAAATTTTTTTTTCACAAGGCTCCACCCCCCTTGTCACCAATTATGTAATATGATTATAATCCTAAAAATAAAAAGGCAAAGGAAGATTGCGCTATAGGTGGCTGAATTGTTCATTTAGGCTACTTTCACACTGAGGCGCTGGATGCACTGGCGGTATAGTGGCGCTATTTTTAGCGCCGCTATACTGTATTTTTTCCCGCGATTTGCGGGCGCTAGCGGGGGAATTCTAACCCCCGCTAGCGGCCGAAAATGGGTTAAAAACGCCCGCAATAACGCCTCTTTGCAGCGTTTTGCGGGCGTTTTGGAGGCGCTACCCCATTGATTTCAATGGGCAGGGGC
The DNA here is from genome assembly GCA_029206835.1 of Rana muscosa. Lineage (NCBI taxonomy): Eukaryota > Metazoa > Chordata > Amphibia > Anura > Ranidae > Rana > Rana muscosa. Next base: position 113,714,573 of record CM055118.1, read on the forward strand.
GCTATAGGAGCGGTATTTTTACCGCTCCTATTGCGCCTCAAAGATGCGGCTTGCAGGAGTTTTTTGACCCTCCTGCAAGCGCAACGCTCCAGTGTGAAAGCCCTCGGGTTTTCACATTGGATACAATTGAGCGGCTTTTTTGGGGCGCATTGCAGGCACTATTTTTAGCGCAATAGCGCCTGCAAAGCGCCTCAGTGTGAAAGGGGCCTAAGAGCTGTCACTAAACAGTTTTCCCCACTGACCAATTCTCTGGTATAAAGAGATGAGTCAAGGTTTCATAAGCTTCAAAGATTCTTGTGACATCTCTCTGGCCATATGCCTTTCAGCTATGCTGCTAGATTTATCCACAATCGCCTAAGGCCCTTATGTGCAAAGGGCATTTGCCTAGCTTTCCAAGATGGTGACAATTTGGCAGAAAAAATATCTTTTGTTATATCTTTTCCATAAGTGCAAAAAATACCTATTGATCCTGCTAGAAGTGTTGTCAACTTTATGTGCTCTCTACATGTGCTGCACTCTTTATTAGTTACATTGTTCACAGCTATCTATGAGAACTACCGAATACCTCTTCCCTATGTTTATGCTCCTATGCCTCTCCATTGGACAGTGAGGGCCTATTCACACTTTTGCGGGTGTGGTAATGCACTTGCAGACAGATCTAAAAACCAGTTGCAGCTGGTGCCCCATTTTGGGGGGTCAAACAAACTCTGCGCCAATCCCCCCCCCCCAGTCGGTCCCCCCATCGCTGGCTCCCTTGCCCTTCGGCCTACTAGCCCCGCACTTACCCCTGAAGTGAAGGATACGGCCGTACCCAGGTAAATGTGATGCCGCGGAAAGCAGGAAGGCATTTAACAGCCCTGGATCAAGTCAAAGGGTCCAGTGTGCCTGCCAGAACGAGCCGATCATGAAGGGAAGCCAACTGGGAAGCGGGACCGAAGACCAGGGGAACCAAGCCGAAGTGTCAGGCCCACCTGTATGACATGCAGCACCAAGCCAGATGGGAGGAAGGAGAATGAAAGCCCATGCTTCTCCTCTTGTCCAATCGGGTCTCAGGACCCACTTCCTGATCGGCCGGGAGGAGAAGTGTATTGTCTATTGCTACGTACAGTAGAGTGGTTGGGGTGCCATTTCCAATGAATAACACTGCAACTCATTGCACATAGAGCAGCAGTGTTTAACTGCACGTTGCCACACACAAACATGACTTAAGTGTTTAGGATGAATTTACACACACTGTGGTGACAAGCATTTTACTGCATTGTAAAACACCTGTCACTGCAAGGACCCACAGGAAACAATTGTTTCCTGTGTCCCATTCATTCTGCAATGCAGCTTAGGGCTGCACTGCAGCGTGCTGTGCTAAAAAGGCAGACATAGTGAATTGCACGTGCTGAAGTGCATAGCATGTACCGCAGTGCAGTGCATCGTGCTGGGGTACATTGCCATTAATGAAGTTTATGTTTTGTACACTTCAAATAAAGTTTGTAAAAAAAAATCACAGCTGGCAATGAGGAGCTGCTGAAGTGGTGAATCTCTCCAGTAGTTGGATTCACCCTTAAAAAATATGAAAATAATGAAAAAAAGTCTGAAAAAAGAAAACAAATACAACCTCCACATCTGACAGTTTAGCTGAATTATATAAAAAATGTGTTCCTGGTTTAAGATGTATTTTAAAGTAGTTGTAAACCCTTACATGCCACTTTTTTCCTATAGGTAACCCTATAAATAAGGCTTACCTGTAGGTACTGGAAATATCTCCAAAACCTGCACCGTTTAGAAGATATCTACCATATAAGCTTGTGCCGACATCATGCGCACTGGAGAAAGGGAGCGATCGCACCATTTCTAAAGGGTCGATGCCGCGACCGTCGGCTCCTGAGCGTATGCGCGGGAGTAACGTCAGGCGACTCCGGACAGTCACAGAGCTGGAGTCCACAGCCCCGGCAAGAGGAGGGGTGAAGATGGATGCGGCCACAAGCGGGGACATTGCGGGCTTTGACCAGTTAACTGGTTACTATAAATGCAGGCGCTGTAGAGTATGTTCTCTGAACTCAGGTCTTCAGAGACGTATTACCTCCTTTACATCTACAGCTACAGGACAGCATCATACTATCAAACCTTGCATTACATGTGCCACTACTGGGGTCGTCTATTTATTGCAGTGCCCTTGTGGCCTGCAATATGTGGGACGTACCAAACGCCCATTGCAGGTTCGGCTCAATGAGCACATTACCAATATTTTAGTGGGGTTTAAAAATCATTCCGTTTCTAAACATTATCTCTTAAAACACAATAGGGATCCATCAAATACTCTCTTCTTGGGGATTGACAAGTTCAAGCCCATTTGGAGGGGGAGCCTTTTGGTGAGAGAGATTTCCAAGCTAGAAATGGCTTGGATTCATCGTTTAACCCTATGGGTTAAACATAGAAACCAATGTTAATGCTTTCATAAACAATGCTTGAATTGGCCTATATGTAAACCTGTTGTGACCCTATATGTAAACCCGTTGTGACATGTGTAAACAGCAATATTTACATAGAAAGATTTTTTGTATATAAAAAAAAAATACATTTTATATAAAAAAAATAATAATAATTTAATTATTTTTTGTCCCAATCTATATTTTTATTTTTATATTTAATATTTTTTCCTATTAAGAATTAATAATTTTTTTATATATTTTTGTAGCCCCTTATTAGGCTATACATATAAATATCCATCACAAGGATTCACATCCAGATTTTTTTGGCAGTATAGATATGTATCTTTAATTAGACACTTTATATTCACTCACTATAGATATTACGTTATTCAATTAGATGGTTAATGAGAACCTCGTAAGAGTCCATTCACACAGGGGCAACTTTGGATCCGACTTCAAATCGCCCCATGTCGCCCCTAATCGCCTCAAGTCGCGCTGCATGAGAAAATCAATATAAGTGAATGGAGCCGTCTTAATGCACACTACTGCAGTCGCTCCGACTTCAAAAAAGGTTCCTGTACTACTTCAATCCGACTTCTAGGCAACTGCTAGGCGACCTGTACCCATTGATTTCAATGGAAGTCGCTCAGAAGTCGGATCCCCTGTCTTAACAGGAGCAACTTTCCAGGAAGAAAACATACATTTCTCAGGCAAACCTCTCCCTCCCCCCTCCCTCCCACAGAGCTGATTCTTGTTTGATTGGCCACTGGAAAGTCTCCTGTCCTGCAGGCAACTTGGAGTTGCCTTGTAAGTAGCTCCAGGTCGTGCTGTGATTCATACTCAAGTTGTGTCCAGGTTGCCTGCCAAAGTCGTGCTGGAAGTCGTGTTGCCCCTGTGTGAATGGAGTCTAAACCTTCACATTTTTGTTTATATATTTACAATTATTCAATCCCTTACTAGCAATTTTGACAGCTTCCACTGGGTGTCATAGGTTAGTTGCCGTTTACACGGCAGATCCATATAAAAATATTTTTTAAAATATTTTTCTTTTTTTATTTAATAAAATTTTCATAATTTCATGTTAAATGACATATAATTACTTATTGTTTACCCTTCTGGCTTGGGTACTGACTTGGTAGGTACCCTGCATATGTTGGGGTCACTTTTAAAGTTTATATGCCTTATATATACAATTTTGACTGTTTACTCAATGGATGACATTTTGTATAATCCCTCTAGGCGGCATGAGTTTTCGGGTTAGTTGACTTTTTTTAGCAGTGCCTGAATCCGTGATATAATGACAATAATTTTTTTAATTTCCTTTGGTCTTGTGCTGCTAGGACAGAGTTTGTTTCTTTGTCTTAATTCCAGAATTATCCAGGAGTTATATTTAGTTATGACTCACTGGGGATTTTGTTTTTATGTTATTTTTTAACTATTGGCATCTTTGCCCACAATCAATGTGGCGCTGATGGCTGTTGTATACATGCTGTTTTTAATTTACATTGTTGTAAGTATAACCTAATTCTTTTAATAAAACGCAACTTATAACTGAGTTACGCTATGGTCCTCCTTCTCTTCCATATATATATATATGATGATGCTGACTGCATGAGTGTGGAGAAATCTATGTTCGGGAGCCTTTACCCTGTATGAGGTTACATCTCTTCCTGGAATCTAAAGGCCTTGGCTGGGCTATAGCCGATTGCTCAATTGTGCTTTTTCATTCGAGGGTGGGCTTCACATATGTCTATGAAGTCACTGTGGTGTTGTTTTTATCAACACTAAGAACCATGATATGCTTTTCAGACTGTTACCTGGTGTTCCACGCTATTGGAGTACATTGATTGTGTTCATCCTTGTGTCATCTGAGGACTTTTATTTCAATATTTATGTTTTGAAAATATGTTTGAAAATTCAAGCATTCACCTGAAATGGATGTCTTCCATTTTAGGGCCACTAAAGTTGCTAACATTGAAGGGTTTTTTGAGTCCTATAGGGATGAGGAGGGTGATCTTGGTGGGATCTTCACTGGGTTAAAAAACCTTATGATATCCGAGAATCATACTAAATGGGATATCGCCTACCTTGAAACTTATGTTAAACAACTCATGGTCCCTAGGAGCCTCAGATGGGATGTGGCCCCCCAAAAAGGTGACACGGACCTGGAGGAATGGTTCAAATATTTTAACCAGGCGGGAGTGTCCTTCCTCCGTTTTTTGGTGGAAAGGAAGGCTACGAAACTGGCTAAATTAGATGATGAAATCAAACTCATCAAATAAAAATTTAACCCAGTTAGGGAAAGTGAAGAATATAGAGAGAAATCTCAGGGTCTCCTTAAAACCCTTGTAAAAGAGGATAAGGACCAACGGGCTAAAAAAAAGAAAAAAATATAATAGGGACCTTGCCGACTATCATGGCAATATTGTCTTCAACTGGCAAAAAAAACTTCTGGAAGAACAATCCAGGGGTACCATTAGTGAGATGGAAATCTCTGCCCCATTGGGGGATGTTCTGAATAATAGGGGTCAACAACAGGCACCCCCTTTGGCCCCTAAACGTAGTTTGCCCAGTAAAATAGGTGGACACCAACCCTATCAGTCACCTAGGAGGGGGTATGGTGGTTTTAGAGGTGGCCCCCCCACAGTCTAGCCAGGTTAGATCTTTCGGGCCTCCTAGGTCGGGGCATGCCCCGGGCACTGAATCAGGATCGTACTACCAAGGTCCACCATCTAAACAGAGAGGGCAACCTTTCCGGGGGAGAGGATGGGGCCAGATGAATCAAAGGGGAAGAGGTTCCTTTATTGATAATCTAGAGGGTTGTAGACAGGGCCCCAATGCCGATATCGATTCCCAATCCCCCTCCTATTATCAATCTGATGGAGCTTCAAGATGGGATTATAATGTCCCTGTGCATAATTTTTTTTTCCCTCTCAGGGACAGGCCCAGAGACTGATTATGGGACCGATGGTTCCCAGTATTATACACAAGATGGTGGGTCAAACCAGGCCCCGCCTCCCTATCAGTCCTACTCTAGACCCCTCAATCCCCGGGGCACCCCAGTGTCCAATGGACACACGAATTGGGGTTTTCACAAACCCACACGGAGTAAAAAGGCTGGGAGAAAGAGGAGAGGAACCACAGGGGGGAGGCAGTCCAGAACAGCTAAAGCGACCATAGATGTAGCAGGGCTTGGTATTTTTAGTTTAAGCAATAAGGTACTCACTGAACCTGAGAAATTAATCCTGGATAAAGGCCTTAAATTTGCGCCACCAAAGGGTTTAGACAAATTCCACACCTATATGGACATTCACAAGTTCATTAGAAAGTTGAACATCAAGCGGTACATGGCTGGTATTTAATTTACTGATCGGGCCGTACCAAATGAATATGTCCATTCTGGACTATCTAATGCATCCCTTTTCAACCCCCCAGGTACTTTGGCGCCTTATTCCGTGATGTATTAATAAGGGACCTTGAATTGTTGGAGGTGAAAAAAGCTAGGTTAAATAAGACCCTACAGGAGGGCCTTGATTGCCTCTGCAACAACAAGGAGTTGGTTGTGAGACCAGCCGATAAGGGGGGGGGGGGTTGTTATTTTAGACAGGAAGGACTATTTAGCAGAGATGCATAATATTGTGGATGATACCAACACTTATACTCTGCTGCCTTCTGACTCTAAGGCGAAATATACTAGGGATCTTGATGTATTAGTTGCTAGGGGATTATATGAAGGAATCCTCACCCCCAAAGAGAAGTTGTATTTGGTGCCTAGGGCCCCCCGTACACCAACTATATTATACCTACCAAAACTGCATAAGAATCCTGTCTGCCCATAGTGAGTGGGATTGACTCCATCACGTCCCGGGTGGGCAGATATATTGATTTCTATTTTCAGCCGCTTGTACGGAAAATACCCTCCTACGTTAAAGATTCAAGACACATTATTAACTTACTGTCTGGACTTTCTCCAAGGGAGGGGACTTGGATGGTAACGGTGGACGTCACGTCCCTATATATGATCATTCCCCACGAGTTGGGGTTTGAGGAAGTTCGAGGCTGTTTAGAACGAGATTCTGGTCTTCCGCATAAACAAATTGACTTTCTCATGTCTCTTTTGAAGTTTGCGGCAGCCTCTAACTATTTCTGGTTTGATGGCAGCTTCTATAGGCAGGATATGGGAGTTGCCATGGGGGCCAAATATGCCCCAAGCCTGGCCAATCTTTTTATGGCCAGGTGGGAGGAGGATGTCATCTATTCGAGGGTTATACCTCAGGTGACCCTTTGGGCCAGGTATATTGATGACATCCTCCTCCTATGGGATGGTCAACATCAGGACTTGATTGAATTTATGGTATCCCTGAACCAGAATCAGAGGGGCATACAACTAAAATATGAGGCCAGTCAATCTGAGATCCACTATTTGGATTTAAAAATTACCATTAGGGGTGATCAGTTTTTGACCTCAACTTTTTTTAAAGAAACGGATAGGAATTCTTTCATACCGGTTGACAGTTGTCATCATGACTCCTGGCTTAGGGCAGTTCCAAAGAGCCAGTACCTCAGACTCCGGAGTTTCTGTTGCAAGCAAGCAGAAGTATTAACAGGTCGTTTTTTGGAGAAGGGTTACAAGATAGATTCCCTGCGAGAATCCTTGGATACTGTTAAAGCTACCAATAGGGATGACCTTTTGGTTGAAAGAGGACCTCGTGGGGGCGACCAGTTCTCACTGGGTGTACCCTTCATAACTTCCTATTCGTTACAACAAAAGGCTATCAAGCAGCTTGTTGGTAAGCATTGGCATATCGTTACTAATGACAACATTCTGAAGGACATATTGCCAGAGAAGCCTAGGGTGATTTTTAGGGGTGTACAATCCTTACGGAATCGGGTAGCCCCTAGTGTTTTGAACCCCCCTGGTAATAGTAGGGGTTTCTTTGACCAGTTAACTGGTTACTATAAATGCAGGCGCTGTAGAGTATGCTCTCTGAACTCAGGTCTTCAGAGACGTATTACCTCCTTTACATCTACAGCTACAGGACAGCATCAGACTATCAAACCTTGCATTACATGTGCCCCTACTGGGGTCATCTATTTATTGCAGTGCATTTGTGGCCTGCAATATGTGGGACGTACCAAACGCCCATTGCAGGTTCGGCTCAATGAGCACATTACCAATATTTTAGTGGGGTTTAAAAATCATTCCGTTTCTAAACATTATCTCTTAAAACACAATAGGGATCCATCAAATACTCTCTTCTTGGGGATTGACAAGTTCAAGCCCAATTGGAGGGGGAGCCTTTTCGTGAGAGAGATTTCCAAGCTAGAAATGGCTTGGATTCATCGTTTAAAAACGTATACCCCCTATGGGTTAAACATAAAAACTAATGTTAATGCTTTCATAAACAATGCTTGAATTGGCCTATATGTAAACCTGTTGTGACCCTATATGTAAACCTGTTGTGACATGTGTAAACAGCAATATTTACATAGAAAGATTTTTTGTATAAAAAATTTAAAAAAAATCATATAAAAAAATAAAATAAATGTAATTAATTTTTTGTCCCAATCTATATTTTTATTTTTATATTTAATATTTTTTCCTATTAAGAATTAATAAATTTTTTATATATTTTTGTAGCCCCTTATTAGGCTATACATATAAATATCCATCACGGGGATTCACATCCGGATTTTTTGGACAGTATAGATATGTATCTTTAATTAGACACTTTATATTCACTCACTATAGATATTACGTTATTCAATTAGATGGTTATTGAGAACCTCGTAAACCTTCACATTTTTGTTTACATATTTACAATTATTTAATCACTTACTAGCAATTTTGACAGCTTCCACTGGGTGTCATAGGTTAGTTGCCGTTTACACGGCAGATCCATATAAAAAGATTTTTTTTAATAATTTTTTTTTTTATTTAATAAAATTTTCATAATTAAATTCATGTTAAATGACATATAATTACTTATTGTTTACCCTTCTGGCTTGGGTACTGACTTGGTAGGTACCCTGCATATGTTGGGGTCACTTTTAAAATGTATATGCCTTATATATACAATTTTGACTGTTTACTCAATGGATGACATTTTGTACAATCCCTCTAGGCGGCATGAGTTTTCGGGTTAGTTGCCATTTTTTTAAATCCGTGATTTAATGACAATAAATTTTTTTCATTCCTTTGGTCTTGTGCTGTTAGGACAGAGTTAGTTTTTTTGTCTTAATTCCGGAATTATCCAGGAGTTATATTTAGTTATGACTCACTGGGGATTTCGTTTTTATGTAATTTTTTAAATATTGGCATCTTTGCCCACAATCAATGTGGCGCTGATGGCTGTTTTCCTCACATCTCACAACGAGGTCTGGGTATATTTAACATGGTGAGTCACTGTTTGCGCCCTATTCCCATTGAGAACGTCTGTTGATGACAAAACGTGTATGGCAGGACGCGCAGTGACGTCACCACGCTGATCTGAGGAGGAAGGGCTCCTTGCTATGCCAGCCGGCATTGTATACATGCTGTTTTTAATTTACATTGTTGTAAGTATAACCTAATTCTTTTAATAAAACGCAACTTATAACGGAGTTACGCTATGGTCCTCCCTCTCTTCCATATATATATATATATATATATATATATATATATATATATATATGATGATGCTGACTGCATGAGTGTGGAGAAATCTATGTTCGGGAGCCTTCACCCTGTATGAGGTTACATCTCTTCCTGAAATCTAAAGGCCGTGGCTGGGCTATAGCCGATTGCTCAATTGTGCTTGCCCTCTGGTAAGCGGCTTTTTCATTCGGTGGTGGGCTTCACATATGTCTATGAAGTCACTGTGGTGTCGTTTTTATCAACACTAAGAACCATGATATGCTTTTCAGACTGTTACCTAGTGTTCCACGTGTAGCGACCTCAACCCCCTTTACCTGCCTTTGGCTCCTCGCAAGTAGAGAGGGCACACCATGCCACAAGCCCGTACCCTCCTGTGTAAAGAGGTTGAGCGGTGTTGTTAGCGGGTCTCCACGTCCAGAAACCAGAATCCTCCAGAGAATGATTCTCACCTCTACAATAGATAGAGATAAGTCTTTGTTCTCCCTAGTAACTTGAATGTCCACACCAGCTGCAACTCCAACGCAGAGTTTATTTTCTCTTTGCAAAATAACAGTCTCTGATAGGAAAAGGTTGGAGTAAAAGACAGGACAGCATAAAGTGTGGGAGAGGTCCAGGCACAAACACAATCACTTCACTGCTCAGCTTCTCAAGCAGACTCAGTCCAAATGGATAGTCTCCCTAGGAAGGGACTAGCAGCCAAATGGTACTTTAACTTAACTGCACAGTCTCTGCCACAGACTGGTGAACTTGGTCTCTGCCACAGACCTGGTGAACTTGGTCACTGCCACAGACCTGGTGAACTTGGTACTTCAAAACTTGACCTCTTTGTAAGGAGAAGACATCCCTCCAGAGAGTTACCGGGCCCCTTCCTTCACCGTGACTTCTCGCCGGTCCCTCGGAACAGTTCCTCCCCCGGCCTCCTCATCCAAGATATGGGTCCCCTCGCAAGGCGGCACCCTGGGATTCCTCGATCCTTGCTGGGCCCCAGCCGAAGGTGCTGGGCCCAAGGCCTTTGCCGCAGTCCCAGGACTAAAGGTGCCTGGGACTGATTCACCGACCTCTGTCCCTGGGCCGAAGGTGCCCAGGGCGGACAGGAACACACTCCTTGGGGTAGGACCCCCGACCACCGAAGAAGAACCTCCAGCAGGCAGTGTCTGCCCCTTTTATACCCTCCCCCAGCATGCACAGCAGGCCTGCCACACCCACGGTACGGCTGCTGAGAGGGGACACACAAGGCACAGAACTGTATCAGCGGTTCAACCCTGGCCTACTATGGCAGCGCCACCTGTAGGCCACAGGGAACTACACGCCGATACTCTCCCTGCGGACAAAATGGTTGATAGAATCCTGACAATTGGGGTGTTTGAGCACAACTACCACTCAAACACTTCCCCTAAATTTAGGACCCCGCTACACACTCCCCCCACTAAATAGACACTAGTCCCCAGTGTCTGGAGCAAACCTATGCCTCTCAAGCCTGAGTCAACATAGACCTATTCCAGAAACTATCTACAAAAAAAACGAATTTGAAAAATATGTTTGTTTGTGCCAGAACCTAAACATGGGGAAAAGGGAGTTAAATGAAGAGATGAAGAAAGAGTAGGAGAAAACAAATGTGTACATCCCATTCTCAAATGTCACATAGTTCAAAATAAACATTTTTACCATTTACATTTCCCTCCCTTACTGCAATAGCTAAATCCACCCCATTCTCAGTGATTTGCTTGGTGTCCACCTGCAGAGGGAGAGAAAAAACACACACAACCAATATTTTGACATCCTAACTTATGTACAGTAGAAGAGAAAAGATTCTCCCAGAAGGAAAAATCCTTTCCTTCTAACAAGTAAAACACGTTTCAACTGTGGTGCAAAAGTTACGCAACACTGCCACCTAGTGGAAGTGCCCCCGTCAAGACACTTGTCCCTGAAAGAAAACTTTCTTTTCCTCTTGAAGTTGAATCCTCTTCTTCTTGAACCTGACTGTGGCCCTGAACTATTTGTACCCCAAAGTCACTGTCTTTTTGGCGCTGTGAGAGGAGAAAAAAAAACAACAGCTCCTGCTCTTCCAGCAAGTAGAATACCCCATCTGTAGGGGAAAAAGTTCTTGGGCTCCAGGAGAGTACACTCCGGAATAAGCAAAGGACAAACACAAAGAGTCCAGTCTCTTAAAGGTAGTACCATGGATGCGGCAACACTAGTGGTTTTCGATTTTTGTCAAAAGTGTCAATATGATATTCAACATTGTCCTTCTCCTTCCGGCAAATAACCACTTTATCAGCGTGGATATGCCTGCCAAGCATCCAGGATTCTCTACATTCTTTGTACCACATAGTGGCTGTGGAGGAACAGGAGTAGTACCTACGAGCCTGGGGTACCTTTAGATAAGTCCAGAGAAAGTCCACGTACCACCGATCTCTATAGACCTCCACTTCAAATAGCAACTCTTTAGGCAAGTACGGGTATTCCCACCCATATTCGTTTGCCATTCTCTGGTTAAATAACCGCTGCATCCTGGACAATGGTGGCATGGTTGCACGATCTCCCATACCTGGTAAGACTATGGCATCCGGGTGTTGAGGCACTTTCACTGCCTCCGGACCAGACATAGGGGCCCGCAACGACACTTGTCCCATCCCGGCAACAGGTGCAGGTATCTCCAATGGTGGAAGGGCAGACAACGGGAAAGATTCCTCCTCAGGCTCCTGGGCCTCCTCCCGGGGTGTATCATCCCCAGTGACCATGGGTAGGTCCCTTTTTCTACGGAACGAGGACAGTGGCATCTTATCCCAACCCTTCCGCTCAAACAGTTCATCTATGGCCACATCGTCCCCTGGATCGGAGACTGACTCCAGGTCGGAGGTATCACATTCCTCCGCCGGCAGGTAACTCCTAGTGGACGAGGAATCACTGCCTCTAAAAAGTTCAAGGGCTCTGGGGTCCCTGACCCAATCATCCCAGACACTTCGGACCTTAGCCAAGATCCCTTACCCCGGCTTACCTCGGCTTGTAGCTGATGCAGGATGTCCGGAACTTTTTCCTGTGGAAACATCCGATCCGAGCAAGCGCTGGGGTGTAACTCCATCACGGCCGCAGGAAGCTTTAACATAGCCGACCTTCCTCTTGGGCGGTGGGAGCGAGGACTCAGTAACAACCGAGGCAACATCCTCCGGTCTCTCCGTCTCTGGTTCCTTGATCACCGGAACATTTTCAACTGCGACTTCCTCCGAAGTCCCAACAGTGCGCGTGGGGGTGACTGTGGAAGCTCTGGTTTCTTCTTCTAAAGTGGTGGCGCCCGTAAGGCAGTTCAAACGGAAGGCCCAAGGTTTTTCAGTAGGCTGTTCTACCTCAAATAGGAACTCTTTGCACTGCTCACATCTTCCAAAAGGCCTGAGATGCACCACCAGTCCCGGGACAAACCACTCCAAGGGCCTCCGCCTCTCTGCAGACATAGAGAGTGAAGCGACCCCGAGGCTTCAGTCGGATCCCCGTGTCAGTCACAGAAGCAGCAAACGAGGTCATATTCATGGTTGAAGTGACCGGAATCCATGAGGCATTAGACGCCATGTTACCCGCTTGCCGATTCATCACGCACTGTCCTTTTTACACCAAAGTCACCACTTGTAACTCATCACATGGCGAGGCTCCTCCCATCTTCTGCAATGTTCACGGGCTTTCTCACTTTAGGCACGCCCACGAACTGTGCAACCTGGGCTCTCCTCGTGGCGCAGTCATTGTTCTTTCAAATATGGCCGACCTCCACGGAACTTCACAGGGGAATAAAGTTCAAACTCTTGGGGGGTTTCCAACACTTTCCAGCCATAGAAATCCCGGACTCGAGCCCCCACGTGTAGCGACCTCAACCCCATTTACCTGCCTTTGGCTCCTCGCAGGTAGAGAGGGCAAACCACGCCACAAGCCCGTACCCTCCTGTGTAAAGAGGTTGAGCGGTGTTGTTAGCGGGTCTCCACAGCCAGAAACCAGAATCCTCCAGAGAATGATTCTCACCTGTAAGATACATAGAGATAAGTCTTTGTTCTCACCAGTAACTTGAATGTCCACACCAGCTGCAACTCCAACGCAGAGTTTATTTTCTCTTTGCAAAATAACAGTCTCTGATAGGAAAAGGTTGGAGTAAAAGACAGGACAGCATAAGGTGTGGGAGAGGTCCAGGCACAAACACAATCACTTCACTGCTCGGCTTCTCAAGCAGACTCAGCCCAAATGGATAGTCTCCCTAGGAAGGGACTAGCAGCCAAATGGTACTTTAACTTAACTGCACAGTCTCTGCCACAGACTGGTGAACTTGGTCTCTGCCACAGACCTGGTGAACTTGGTCTCTGCCAAAGACCTGGTGAACTTGGTATTTCAAAACTTGACCTCTTTGTAAGGAGAAGACATCCCTCCAGAGAGTTACCGGGCCCCTTCCTTCACCGTGACTTCTCACTGGTCGCTCGGAACAGTTCCTCCCCCGGCCTCCTCATCCAAGATATGGGTCCCCTCGCAAGGCGGCACCCTGGGATTCCTCGATCCTTGCTGGGCCCCAGCCGAAGGTGCTGGGCCCAAGGCCTTTGCCGCAGTCCCAGGACTAAAGGTGCTTGTGACTGATTCACTGACCTCCGCCCCTGGGCCGAAGGTGCCCAGGGCGGACAGGAACACACTCCTTGGGGTAGGACCCCCAACCACCGAAGAAGAACATCCAGCAGGCAGCATCTGCCCCTTTTATACCCTCCCCCAGCATGCACAGCAGGCCTGCCACACCCACAGTACGGCTGTTGAGAGGAGACACACAAGGCACAGCACTGTATCAGTGGTTCAACCCTGGCCTACTATGGCAGCGCCACCTGTAGGCCACAGAGAACTACATACCGATACTCTCCCTGCGGACAAAATGGTTGATAGAATCCTGACAATTGGGGTGTTTGAGCACAACTACCACTCAAACACTTCCCCTAAATTTAGGACCCAGCTACACACGCTATTGGAGTACATTGATTGTGTTCATCCGAGGACTTTTATTTCAATATTTATGTTTGGCGCAGCTTCAATTTTTTCTATATGTTTTTGTGTTTATCCCACTTAAGCTGCTGCCTTATATCATTCATTACTTTTAAGTTAGCGCGTTTTTTTCTTCCTTATTGCGGGCTTCGTTTGCAGGTAAGTGGCACATAATGGGCTAGTATGCGATGCATATTAGCCGATTATGCTTTTACTTTCCAGGGAACAAAAGAGGAAGTAAAACCCATCAGGGTTTACTTCCTCTTTAAGGTAAACCTGTCATAAATCTGAACTATTCACAAGTATATTCGGAAACAATTCATAAGCAAGGGTTTTTCTCAGAGCAGAACTATAACTATGTGTGATGGGCTCTATAGCTAAACCACCAAGGGGCCTGCTGTCTTTCCAATATCTATTTTAAAGACAATTATTCTATTGATACAGAATAATAATCATATTTACCACAGTTTTAAAGATAAATCACTGTGTAGTCAGACAGCTCTGGGCTCCGTAGCAGTTGCAAAACCATATCTTAAAACAATCAATAGATCTAGAGGTAACAGCAGTTAAAATTATATCTACATCTTGACTTTTCATTTAAAAGTGTGAAAATAGAAAAAACAGCAGTACATCTCAGCAATACATACACATTTCTTCATGCTTTAAACACTTTACAAGTATTGAAAGTTACCAAGTGATCCTGTCAGCAATCCAGGGAGCTCCTAACCTCCTACTATTGGCTGACAATGCTGCCTAAGCTGCACTGAAATCCCAAACAGCGTTGTCAGTCCTGTTCTCGTATGCTAAACCAATGAAGTCCACTTATCCCGTCCCTCTTCTCCACATGCATACATTGATTTCTTTCTCAAAAAAACAATGCTGCTGTCTTGCATTCCAAAAGCCAGCTCACATACTTTGTGTAAACGAAGAGTTTTTGGGAGATGTCTTTCTTGGGTAAGTGTCCACATCAGCGGAAAACAACCCTGCTGTTCGCTTTTCCCAGCAGCTGCCTCTTCAAAATGTATACAAGTGTAATGCTATCGGTAATCAGTCCTGGCATATTTGCCTCTACTGATGCCCAATAGGTACATATGAATGTCCCAGACCCACTTACTTGGTGATAAATGTTCCAGGCACATTCCTTCTCAGGGTGAAAGTCCTTTTTCCCAGGTGGTGGTGAATTAATTGAGGGCGCCAGTCACTTTTAATACATTTTAGATGTTTTAATAATGCACATGCATGAAGAGTGGGAGGGAACACAGGATACCTGAGGATTCCATTAACAATACACAATCTCTGGTCTCATACATGGTCTTCTCACTAATATCAATCCTTCTGTAACAGAACTCTGCTGGATGGAATACATCTCATAAATATGTCTCCTTGTCAACTGAGGTTCCTGTGTATTCTCAGTCTTAGGATACAAGGCAGGCCAGCAGTGGGAAGGTTCATGTGGTGCTTCCCAGCTCAGTTGGTCACTCGCCATTCCTGTGGTAGGACAACTGCAGCTTTGCTTCCCCAACGGCCAGTACTACTTCATCTCAGCCAACAGCTTAGGGATGCCTCCCATGACAGGAGATCCCTCAACACTCCATACCTCTAGGCCCTAAAGCTTGAGGCCTAGATAAGTGGATCACACAGACATCCTTTCAGTGAAAGTCCCTGGAGGGAAAAAGCATGAGCAGGAAGTGACTCAGATATTATATAGCTCTCCCAGCATGCACAGCAAACTCCCCAGACCTGCTGATTGGCCAGGTATTAAAGTGGTTGTAAACCCTTACAGACCACTTTTCACTACAGGTAAGCCTATAATAAGGCTTACCTGTAGCTACCCTGGATATCTCCTAAACCTTTTGGGGGTAAATTTGGGTTATGCCTACACAAACCCTTTAGGGCTTGGGCTCATTTTCTCTTATCTACCTGTAGTGGGTATTTGAATTTAGGGGAAGCATCTGGGTGGTAGTGTAACCCAGATGCACTGATTGCTAGGGAATCTGAGACCCTTTTATGATTCTTGGAGGACTTTGGTGATGTGAGGTTCCCTGTGGCCTACAGGTGGCGTTGTTGCCGGGGGCCGGAGTTGAACTCACATCGCAAGACTGTGCCTTTTTGTCCTCCACTGGAGCTGGTACAGCGGGGCGGGGAACCAGCTGTGGTGCGAAGGGAGAGGGGATAAAAGGGGTGGACGCCCTTACCACGGGGTTCAGAGTTGAAGTCGGAGGACGCGGCCACACCCAGGCACCTTCAACTTGGGTGCTGGCATTCCGGTGCTCCGGGCCCAGGTGCCCTTGACCTGGCCGGAGCGGAGATGGAGTCCATCTCAGGCACCTTTAGCCTGGGGTGAGGTACTATGGCGGATGCCTGGGGCTCAGTACCTTCGACTGAGTTCCGCGAGGGTGGAGGAATCCGAGGGGGCCCTAACTCCTTGGGTGCCCGTGTCTGAGTTTGTGAGGTCTGGTGAGCAGAACTTCTCTGGAGAGTCCGGCGCAGCATCGCTGGTGACAGAGAGGCCTCCGGTATCTCCCTTGGACGGATATCCTTCCCCTGACAGGGGCCTTGCTAGTGAAGGTAATTCACGTTCTACTTCACATAGTCAGTGGCAGTGACTATTCGCCACTGGTGATACCACAGTGGTTGGCAAGAGAAGGGAAAGGATTGTGCCTCGACCTATTCCCATTAAGACTAAGTTGTTGCAAAAGAATCCAACTTAACCATGCTGTGTGTTTATTCGCTGAGAAGAATAAAACTGTGTTGGACCTATTCACTGTGTGGAACTCTGGTTACTAGGAGCAAAGGAGTCAGGGACGAAGTACAGGACTTGACTCTAGGACACCTACACAAAGCCCGATCTTTCTGGCCTTCACCTCGTCACTATGGAGGACATGGGCCGTGGTGTATCTCATCCCTCTCCCCAGCACTAACACTCCTAGACAAAGAAAGACAAGCCGAGAATAAGAAGGGGAGAGAGGGGAGAGGCCGCTACATACCTATTGGTCACTTGTTGTAACATTTGTTCCTGACCAATAGGGACGAGCTCGGTGTTCGAGTCGAACATACGTTCGACTCGAACATCGGCTGTTCGACCGTTCGGCGAACATCGAACGATTTGGGCCGTTCGCGCCAAATTCAAGTGACGCTAACGGCCCACAATACACTGCGCCATCGCAGTGCAAACCCGGCGCTGTAATTGGCCAAGCATGCACTGTGACCCCGCATGCTTGGCCAATCACAGCGCCGGCAGCTAGGAGAGCCATAATTGGCCACAGGCAGGTTGCCTGTGGCCAATTATAGCTCAGGGGGTCACTATCTCAGCCTTGTGTAGTGTGTTCCGGCGCAGAGAAAGAGAAGGATAGGCAGGGACAGTGTTGATATTCTTTGTGCTATTCTTGTGTGCAGGGAGAGAGAAGGATAGGCAGGGAGAGTGTCGGTGTCATATTCTTTGCTAAACCTTGTGTGCAGGGAGGGAGAAGGATAGGCAGGGAGAGTGTCAGTGTCATATTCTTTGATAAACCTTGTGTGCAGGGAGAGAGAAGGATAGGAAGGGGACAGTGTCAGTGTCATTGTTGCTAAGCCTCCTGCACATTATACACCTGAAGTTAGCCCGTATTGCTGTGTTTTCCTGGTGTGTTACACTAACAGGCATTTGCAGCACTTACAGCGGGCGGAGTGTGCCTCCTGCACATTATACACCTGAAGTTAGCCCGTATTGCTGTGTTTTCCTGGTGTGTTACACCAACAGGCATTTGCAGCACTTACAGCGGGTGGAGTGTGCCTCCTGCACATTATACACCTGAAGTTAGCCCGTATTGCTGTGTTTTCCTGGTTTGTTACACCAACAGGCATTTGCAGCACTTACAGCGGGCGGAGTGTGCCTCCTGCACATTATACACCTGAAGTTAGCCTGTATTGCTGTGTTTTCCTGGTGTGTTACACCAACAGGCATTTGCAGCACTTACAGCGGGCGGAGTGTGCCTCCTGATCATATTACACCTGAAGTTAGCCCGTATTGCTGTGTTTTCCTGGTGTGTTACACCAACAGGCATTTGCAGCACTTACAGCGGGCGGAGTGTGCCTCCTGCACATTATACACCTGAAGTTAGCCCGTATTGCTGTGTTTTTTCTGGTGTGTTACACCAACAGGCATTTGCAGCACTTACAGCGGGCGGAGTGTGCCTCCTGCACATTATACACCTGAAGTTAGCCCGTATTGCTGTGTTTTCCTGGTGTGTTATACCAACAGGCATTTGCAGCACTTACAGCGGGCGGAGTGTGCCTCCTGCACATTATACACCTGAAGTTAGCCTGTTTTGCTGTGTTTTCCTGGTGTGTTACACCAACAGGCATTTGCAGCACTTACAGCGGGCGGCGTGTGCCTCCTGATCATATTACACCTGAAGTTAGCCCGTATTGCTGTGTTTTCCTGGTGTGTTACACCAACAGGCATTTGCAGCACTTACAGCGGGCGGAGTGTGCCTCCTGATCATATTACACCTGAAGTTAGCCCGTATTGCTGTGTTTTCCTGGTGTGTTACACCAACGGGCATTTGCAGCACTTACAGCGGGCGGAGTGTGCCTCCTGCACATTATACACCTGAAGTTTGCCTGTATTGCTGTGTTTTCCTGGTGTGTTACACCAACAGGCATTTGCAGCACTTACAGCGGGCGGAGTGTGCCTCCTGATCATATTACACCTGAAGTTAGCCCGTATTGCTGTGTTTTCCTGGTGTGTTACACCAACAGGCATTTGCAGCACTTACAGTGGGCGGAGTGTGCCTCCTGCACATTATACACCTGAAATTAGCCCGTATTGCTGTGTTTTCCTAGTGTGTTACACCAACAGGCATTTGCAGCACTTACAGCGGGCGGAGTGTGCCTCCTGCACATTATACACCTGAAGTTAGCCTGTATTGCTGTGTTTTCCTGGTGTGTTACACCAACAGGCATTTGCAGCACTTACAGCGGGCGGAGTGTGCCTCCTGCACATTATACACCTGAAGTTAGCCTGTATTGCTGTGTTTTCCTGGTGTGTTACACAAACAGGCATTTGCAGCCCTTACAGCGGGCGGAGTGTGCCTCCTGATCATATTACACCTGAAGTTAGCCCGTATTGCTGTGTTTTCCTGGTGTGTTACACCAACAGGCATTTGCAGCACTTACAGCAGGCGTAGTGTGATTCCTGCAAAATATACTCCTGAAGCTAGGCCTTATTGCTGGTTTTCCCATCTCCCTGCAGACCATTAGAATGTCTGGAAGGCAAACAAGGAGAGGCAGACAGTCAGGAGCCAATAAAAGAGGGCAAGCAGGCTCTGTGTCTAGAGACAACAGTGCTGGTCGTGGACGCGGTGCATCGCCATCAGCACGTGGCCATGGGACACGCTTGTCCTTCTTTTCGGCAGCTGGACGTGTTGAGCCGCATCATGCCGAAGACTTGGTAGAGTGGATGACCAAGCCCTCCTCATCCTCCTCATCCTCTCTCACCCAGGCTCAGGGTACTGGCAAAGCAGCTGCCAAAGCATCCTCTTCCCTGGTATCAATGTCATCATCAGCCACTCCTTCCCTAGACCAACCATGTCCTCCTCAGGAGTCCCCCGAACTGTTTGAGCACAGTGTTGGGTACATGCTCCAGGAGGATGCCCAGCGTTTCGAAGGGTCTGATGATGATACCCAGCTAGAGGAAGGCAGTAGCGTGAGAGCAGAGAGAGGGCATGCTCAAGAAGGACACCAATCTGGCAGTCATGTTCCAGCAGCTGCAGCATACTGCCAGATTGGCTCCAGTGATGAGGAGGGAGGGGATGATGAGGTCACTGAATCTACGTGGGTGCCTAATAGGAGAGAGGAGGAGGAGGAGGATGAGGAGGAGGCACATCTCCAATGAGGCAGGATGCCCTCGGGGGGCCAGCGTAAGGGCAGCACACCGACGGAATCACACCGCAGAGCTCCGCCTGTGCAGGGCGCTGCCTCTGCCCGTTATTCAAAAAGTTCTTTGGTGTGGGCCTTTTTTGAGTCGAGTGCATCAGATCGCACAGCTGCTGTTTGCAACATATGTCTCAAGCGTATATCGCGTGGCCAAAACATCACCCGCTTGGGCACCACATGCTTGACCAGACATATGTTGACCTGCCATGCAGCTCGTTGGCAAGCCTACCTTAAAGACCCACAACAAAGAACAAAGCGGACCTCTCCTTGCACCGCATCAGCTGGGATCTCCAACCCCACTATACCTTCAGTCCTCTCTGAAACCTGCACTGAGAGGAATGAAGGTGTAGAATTAGGTGTGTCACAGCCAAGTACTTGCGGGCACTCTGCTAGCAGTACACCGACGTCCGATTCTAGCAGGCAAATTTCCCTGCCCCAGCTGCTGGACCGTGAAAAAAGTTCACTCCCAGCCATCCACATGCCCAGCGGTTGAATGCTAGCTTGGCTAAATTGCTAGCGCTTCAACTGCTGCCTTTTCAGTTGGTAGACTCGGCCCCCTTCCGTGAGTTTGTGCAATGTGCGGTTCCTCAGTGGCAGGTTCCCAAACGCCACTTTTTCTCACAGAAGGCGATTCCGGCTCTCTACCGGCATGTGGAAGGCAATGTCTTGGCCTCGCTGGACAGGGCGGTCAGCGGTAAGGTGCATATTACCGCTGACTCATGGTCCAGCAGGCATGGACAGGGATGTTACCTTTCTTTCACGGCCCATTGGGTCAATCTTTTGCCAGCTGGGAAGGATGCAGGACAAGGTGCAATAGTGTTGGAGGTTGTTCCGCCGCCACGCCTCCAAAATGCCACTACTGGTTGTGACACACCTCTCTCCTCCACCCCCTCCTCTTCTTCTTCCTCCATGGCCTCTTCCTGTGCTTTGTCCTCGGAACCAGCGGTGCTCCGTAGGCGTTCAAGGGGCTACGCAAGTACGCAGGCAAAAAGATGCCATGCCGTGCTTGCGCTGGTGTGTTTGGGGGACAGGAGCCACACTGGGGCAGAGGTTCTGTCTGCTCTGCAGGGGCAGGCCGAGAGGTGGTTGACGCCACGCCAGCTTAAGCCAGAAATGGTGGTTTGCGACAATGGCACCAACCTCCTCTCCGCCCTCCGACAGGGACAACTGACCCATGTGCCCTGTGTGGCTTACGTCCTTAACCTGGTGGTGCAGCGGTTCTTGGGCAGGTACCCGGGCTTACAGGATGTCCTGAGGCAGGCCAGGAAAGTCTGTGTGCATTTCCGCAGATCTTATAATGCCAGTGCTCGCCTGGCTGAGCTGCAAAAGGAGTTGAACCTGCCCAAGAACCGCCTTATATGTGACATGCCCACCAGGTGGAACTCAACGTTGGCCATGCTGCAGCAGCTGCACACGCAGCAGAGGGCCATCAATGAGTACCTGTGCGACTACGGCACCAGGACAGGGTCAGGGGAGCTCAGGTTTTTTTCACCACGCCAGTGGGACATGATCAGGGATGCATGCACTGTCCTGGCACCATTTGAGGAGGCCACGAGGATGGTGAGCAGTGACAGTGCATGCATCAGTGACACTGTACCTCTTGTCCACCTGTTGGAACATACGCTGCATGGAATAATGGACAGGGCACTTGAGGCAGAACAGAGGCAGGAAGAGGAGGACTTCCTTGCCTCTCAAGGCCCCCTTTACCCAGACAGTGTTCCTTCTGTCCCACCCATCGCACAGGAAGAGGAGGAGGAGGATTGTGTCAGCATGGAGGTGGAGCCTGGCACTCAGCATCATCAGCAGCAGTCTTTTAGGGATGATTTACAGTCCCAAGAAACCAGTGGACTTGTACGTGGCTGGGAGGAGGTGGCTGCGGATCATGTCGTCCTTAGTGACCCAGAGGACTCCGGACCGAATGCCTCAGCTAACCTACGCTGCATGGCCTCCCTGATCCTGCAAAGTCTGCGGAAGGATCCTCGTATTCTTCGGATCAAGGAGAGGGACCATTACTGGCTGGCCACTCTCCTTGATCCACGGTACAAGGGTAAGGTTGCGGACCTTATCTTACCATCGCAGAGGGAGCAGAGGATGAGACAACTCCGGGAGGCCTTGCAGAAAGGTCTGTGCAACGCGTTCCCAGAGACTGGGAGGTTACAAACTCCTGGTCCTGGACAACGAGTTGCTGAGGCTTCGGTCAGTCAAAGAAGGAGTGGTGGGGAAGGTGGCCGTCTGACCGATGCGTTCAGACAATTCTTTAGTCCGCAGCCCCAAGGTATGATCGGTTCCAGCAACCATCGCCAGCGTCTGATATACATGGTGCAGGAATACCTAGGGGCAAGGTCAGACTTGGACACCTTCCCCACCGAAAATCCTCTGGCTTACTGGGTCTTGAGGATGGATCACTGGCCAGAGCTTGCACAGTATGCAATTGAGCTACTGGCCTGTCCTGCATCCAGCGTTATTTCAGAACGCACATTCAGTGATGCTGGAGGATTTGTCACGGATCACAGGGTGCGCCTGTCCACCGACTCGGTTGATCGACTGACCTTCATAAAGATGAACTAGTCTTGGATCACCACCAGCTACCAAACACCTGTTTTTAACGCATACTGTTAGACAGGTTAATTGGTTGTCAGCGAGCTGGTGGGTAAGTAGGCTTGGTTTTTCCCTGGGCATTCCCCAGGCCATGTTGTTATCTGCTTTAGCCTTCCAATGCTACTTACCGTGATAGCCAGCTATAGATGGGGGCGGTGGACATGTTTTTGTTTTCACCTATGGTGCTTGTATTGGTCCAGCAGTGCACCAACACCTTTGCTGCCATTGTGCTACGCTGGGTGTTTGGTGTGCTCCTGTACCTTTAAGGAGGGGTGGCTCCCCTTCAGTCCACCTGCCCTCATCTAACCATCAGAATGCATGTGCCTCCATTGTGGGGACACTCAATGTTAGTGTAGGACCACAGACTCCAGGGGGCCTTGGCGTGGCTCTGTGGCTCACGCATGCGTTTGCAAATGCGTGCGGACAAACCCCTGTTTTTAACGCATACTGTTAGACAGGTTAATTGGTTGTCAGCGAGCTGGTCGGTAAGTAGGCTTGGTTTTTCCCTGGGCATTCCCCAGGCCATGTTGTTATCTGCTTTAGCCTTCCAATGCTACTTACCGTGATAGCCAGCTATAGATGGGGGCGGTGGACATGTTTTTGTTTTCACCTATGGTGCTTGTATTGGTCCAGCAGTGCACCAACACCTTTGCTGCCATTGTGCTACGCTGGGTGTTTGGTGTGCTCCTGTACCTTTAAGGAGGGGTGGCTCCCCTTCAGTCCACCTGCCCTCATCTAACCATCAGAATGCATGTGCCTCCATTGTGGGGACACTCAATGTTAGTGTAGGACCACAGACTCCAGGGGGCCTTGGCGTGGCTCTGTGGCTCACGCATGCGTTTGCAAATGCGTGCGGACAAACCCCTGTTTTTAACACATACTGTTAGACAGGTTAATTGGTTGTCAGCGAGCTGGTCGGTAAGTAGGCTTGGTTTTTCCCTGGGCATTCCCCAGGCCATGTTGTTACCAAACACCTGAAGCTGATATTACAGACTAATTTATTTTCAAATGTCACATCCCTTCAAGACTGATGCTGAGAGACCATCCTGTTATGTTGACTGACTATCCTCCTCCTCCTCAATGATCCGATTGATGATGATAGCTTGGAAGAACATTTTTGTTTCTGGGTGCCGCCACCAGTGGCTAAGGCCCAATTTTTCAGCCCCTGTTTAACAGGGGCATGTAATTACAATTTTTTATGCAATGCTTTGCAGCAGGGCTCATTCCTGCACTCCAACTAGAGTATCTGGGAGAGGTTGCAGTGTCGTGGCACCAGCACCAGTGCCTAAGGCCATTTTTCTTAAAGATTTTCATCCATATTACCGGGACCAGACATTACATTAAAGCCGCAAGCAGTTTTAAATGGCTTTTTTTCCTTTAGAAATTTAATTTTGTGCAGGGACAGTTCTAAACACGGGAAACATGTGGCACTTCACAGGCATACTTTACACACCCCCCAGGTACGATATTTAAAGGAATATTTGACTTTTTTTTTTCACTTTATGCATCATTAAAATGACTGCTCCCGAAAAACGGCCGTTTTTAAAACTTCTTTTTGCATTGATACATGTCCCCTGGTGCAGAACCCAAACCCTTTTTAGGACAATAACATGCATAATAGTCGTTATAATTAGCACTTTAGATTTCGAACGTTCGCATCCATTGTATTTAATAGGGTTCTAAAGTTTGTGCGAACTTTCGGTCCGTTCGCGGGTTCTGGTGCGAACCGAACCCGGGGGTGTTCGGCTCATCACTACTGACCAACAGGAAAGCTTGAAAGGCTAAAATTGGGAGGACCAAGTTCAGATTTACAAAGAACTTCAGCTGTCAAACACAAAAAAAGGCATTTGTGGGTAAGTACTTTGCAGAAACACATTCAGATACAATTACAACAACTAGTATTCCTTCCCTACAGTGATAATGCTGCTCTTCTGTGGATAAAGTACAGAATGGGATTGTTGTCACCCCAGGACAGGAAGTGTGTTACCAGCAGGATAGCAGGATGATAAAGGAAATAAAGCCACCACTTCTGAGGACTGGCAAGGGACAATATACTACATTTCTATGCTTGGGTTTTGGTATTCTTTAACACAATTTTGCTACATATATTTCCAGCTACAGTACCACTTACTACCATCCCCCCCCCCCCCTTCCATAAATCAAGGTTTGGTTGATAATCTAGCTCCTAATATAGCAATTAGGATTTTTCTCAACATATTGTTCATCTATACTAAAAAATCCAGTGCACCCACACTATAAAGCCTCGTATGTACGATCGGATTTTCCGCAGACAAAGCCTCTGACTTTCGTCCGAACGGCGTTGGCCAAGAACTTGTCTTGCATACAAACGGCACACAATCGTCTGCCAACAAACACGAACGTAGTTACGTACTACGTGGTTTTTCAGCTCATTAGCGCCACCCTTTGGGCACCTTCTGCTAATGTTGTGTTTGGTGAGCATTGCTTCCAAACATGCGTGTTTGTACTTTGGACTTTTGTCCGACGGATTTGTGTACACACGATCGGAAAATCCAACAAAAGACCACTGTCCACGAAAATTTTTAAAGCCTGCCATCCAACATTTGTCCACAGAAAATCCGACAACATTTGTCCGATGGAGCGTACAAACGGTCAGATTTTCCGCCAACAGGCTGTCAACATACAATTCCCGTCGGAAAATCCGATTGTGTGTACGAGGCTTAAGTCTGTAAATTCTTGTTCAAAGCAATCTTACCCAAGTCCACCTATGCAAATAGAGGTGTATCTTCTAAGTTTGATAAAGTTTGAGGCTGCTGGACAAATGATACTATTACTACCTCTGAGTAATGTAAGTAGTAAAAAACAAGAGGACTTTACTGAACTATGTTGTATAGTTAAACTTAATTTCTAGATCTCTAATTTATGATGGATCAATTTACTGAACACCTGCTATATCTCAGGCTATAGACTATGACTAGAGACTATGTGGACATTTTTAAATGTGCAAGAAAATGGAAAATTGTTATCCATACTTACCGTAATTTTCCTTTCCTGCCTTTGCCTCGGGACAGCACAACCTCGAGTCAACCCCGCCCCTTGACCCCGTATAGGACACCCCTGTATAGACAGATAAAAGACAGGCAGGACCTGGTGCAGGTGTTCTTATGAATAGCTTGTGATGGCCCAGGGAGGGTGTGTGCTGTCCTTAGGCAGAGCCAGGAAAGGAAAAATTACGGTAAGTATGGATAATAATTTTACATTACATTATTCTGAAATGACATTACACAATAAAATATTTGTAAAATGTGGGAATGGGGGAACTAATGCGGGAACCAAAAGGGGGGGGGGTGTGTATAACACTAAACTAAAAAGTAGCGGCCACCTGAAGAGTGTTCGCACACTAATAACAGTATAAAAAAGAGCAATGGGTAACATGGGCGCTTACTAATTAAATTTAGGGCTATGGAAATTAACTATTAATTCCTCGATTAATCGATTAATTGTTTTGATCGATCAAAATTCTTTTGATTGGTACACACCTCTCCCCCAACTTCTTGGTCTTCAGGGAGATCCGGTGATGTCACGGACACTGGCGGGGCTTGCCGTGTCCATCTGAAGGGCTCCTTTGCTGTGCCTTCATATCTGCATGCCGGCGGGACCTTACTATCTGCCACACACAAGGACTGTTACACTTCCCTCTTTTACTTCCCTCTATCAACCTGGGATTCTACAGCCATCCACTGGGAGTTGTGATAGTTCCCTTCACGGGACATCTACATGCCGACGGACTGATGTTAGCCCCTTCTCATCTGGATTCAACAGTGGTATTGTTGTACACATTTTTATACCAGTATCATACTTAGCTACATGTTTTTATGACTGCTTTTGCTACCGTTTGGTATTACACGCACCATTTTTACAGTTTATGTAGCTACATCGATTTTATCTCCAGTGCAATATTTATTTTGTTACCTACTTGAACACTATAAAAGTTTTAATGCTATTCCCATCGAGCGCTGCCTTTGTGTGTTTTTGTATCCTGCTATCCATTTTTCCAGTGGTTGGTAGCTGCACTGGGAATCAGCCTGCAAGGAGATCAGCTAAAAGTAGTTGGATATGTATGTGCGTTATAATTAATCAAAATTAGTCGATTAATCGATAAAAAAAAAAAATAGATTAATCGAACACGAAAATTTTAATCAATAACAGCCCTAATTAAATTAAAAACGAACTAAGTAATTCAACGTGTAAAAAGGTCTTCAAATACACATATTAAAATATAATGCAAAGACCCCTTTCTAAAATAAACAAACCATGAATGACTCTTCATATAGTTGCAAATAAAGCAAACAGTGCAAAAATAGTGAAGGTGCAACAATCCAGTGCAAAATTGACTCCTGTATAAATGTCCGTGTAAGCAGGTTATAGTAACACACAATGAAAAATAAACCATCAAAAGTAAAAATAGAAAAATAATTAAAAATAAAAATTAAATATATAAATGCAAAACAGTCTTATGTGCAAAATAAGCAATTCCCAAGACAAGTGCAAAAATTAAAATAAAACAGTCCTTCGTGCTGGAAAAACTCTGGAACATACTCCACAGCAATGTGCATGTAAATCCAAAAGAAAGTGCAAATGCAAGCAAACGTCTTTATATTGCGGTGATATCCAATGTGCAAAGTGCTTTATCCAGTGCTGGTGCCACACATTTCCCCCAGCCTCTCACCTCAATAGGCTTAAAAATAAGCCTTTCTGTACTATCCTTTTGAGACGGTCCCTGCTCTCTTTTCTCCTTGCGGTCCCACCTCCTGGTTTCAATGCAGATTATCTCCTGGTACAGTTGGGTCTTGAGGGTCCTTTTGAAGAACACATTTATTTGGACCCTTCTGTAGAGAAAACATAGCGTTGGACTGGCCGCATCTCCCAACTTTCTGAGATGGGAATGAGGGACACAAATTAGCAAAAGTATGTAGGCATCATGCTGATATGATGCCTACATACTTTTGTGGGGACACTCACATAGTTGCCAACATTGCAAAAAAAACATCGGGGACACTTTTTTTGCATTGAGGCGGAGCCTTGCTATAATTAGGGGGCGGGGCATTCGTTTGTAGGCGTGTCACACTGTAATGGAAAATGCCGCGTAAAATGGGCGTGGTTTCCACGCGATAGCGGGTGTGGCTTAAATGGGCGTGGCCCAGAAGGGGTGTGGTTAGAGACCGAGATGAAGGAGAGAGATAGAGAGAAAGAGAGAGAGAAAGAAAGAGAGAGAGAAAGAGAGAGAGAAAGAAGCCAGATCCTACACCACAATAGAAATGTGTAACAAAATTGGCAGATAAAGATACTCCAAAACACCTGTTGGCGCTTCAATCATCCCGGCACCTGGGTTGTTATGGTGTCAGGGTGATTGAAGCGCATTATTTCTATTATTACATTGTAATATAAAATGAAATCATTCAACTCACCATAATGCCTAATCAGTGGAAGTCCTAAGCGTGTCACCTGCCACATCGCCTGCCACCAGATGGCCTCCCCAGCAGTCCGTCCTTTCATCAGGTGCCCCCCCAGCAGTCCATCCTTGCATCAGGTGCTTCCCCAGCAGAGTCCGTCCTTGCATCAGGTGCTTCCCCAGCAGAGTCCGTCCTTGCATCAGGTGCTTCCCCAGCAGAGTCCGTCCTTGCATCAGGTGCTTCCCCAGCAGAGTCCGTCCTTGCATCAGGTGCTTCCCCAGCAGAGTCCGTCCTTGCATCAGGTGCCTCCCCAGCAGAGCCCATCCTTGCATCAGGTGCCTCCCCAGCAGAGTCCGTCCTTGCATCAGGTGCCTCCCCAGCAGAGTCCGTCCTTGCATCAGGTGCCTCCCCAGCAGAGTCTGTCCTTGCATCAGGTGCCTCCCCAGCAGTCCGTCCTTGCATCAGGTGCCTCCCCAGCAGTCCGTCCTTGCATCAGGTGCCTCCCCAGCAGAGCCCCCTCCACACTTGTGGACAAGGGTCCAAAAATCATGATTGTCCCGGGAAATTCGGGACTGTTTGGCAACTATGCACTACACTGATTACCCCGCCACCCACTACACTGATTACCCCGCCACCCACTACAATGATTACCCCGCCACCCACTACAATACACTGATTACCCCACCACCCGCTACACTGATTACCCCGCCACCCACTACACTACACTGATTACCCCGCCACCCACTACACTACTCTGATTATCCCGCCACCCACTACACCGATTACCCCACCACCCACTACACCGATTACTCCACCACCCACTACACCGATTACCCCACCACCCATTACTCCACCACCCACTACACCGATTACCCCACCACCCACTACACTACACTACTCTGATTACCCCGCCACCCACTACACTCATTACCCTGCCACCCACTACACTGATTACCCCGCCACCCACTACACTGATTACCCCGCCACCCACTACACTGATTACCCCGCCACCCACTACACTGATTACCCCGCCACCCACTACACTGATTACCCCGCCACCTACTACACTGATTACCCCGTCACCTACTACACTGATTACCCCGCCACCCACTACACCGATTACCCCACCATCCACTACACCGATTACCCCACCACCCACTACACCGATTACCCCACCACCCACTACACCGATTACCCCACCACCCACTACACTACACTACTCTGATTACCCCGCCACCCACTACACTGATTACCCCGCCACCCACTACACTGATTACCCCGCCACCCACTACACTGATTACCCCGCCACCCACTACACTGATTATCCCGCCACCCACTACACTGATTACCCCACCACCCACTACACCGATTACCCCACCACCCACTACACCGATTACCCCACCACCCACTACACTACACTACTCTGATTACCCCGCCACCCATTACATTGATTACCCCGCCACCCACTACACTGATTACCCCACCACCCACTACACCGATTACCCCACCACCCACTACACCGATTACCCCGCCACCCACTAAACTACACTACTCTGATTACTCCGCCACCCACTACACTGATTACCCTGCCACCCACTACACTGATTACCCCGCCACCCACTACACTGATTACCCCGCCACCCACTACACTACACTGGATTACCCCGCCACCCACTACACTACACTGATTACCCCGCCACCCACTACACTGATTACCCCACCACCCACTACACTGATTACCCCACCACCCACTACAGCGATTACCCCACCACCCACTACAGTGATTACCCCGCCACCCACTACACCGATTACCCCGCCACCCACTACACCGATTATCCCGTCACCCACTAAACTACACTACTCTGATTACCCTGCCACCCACTACACTGATTACCCCACCACCCACTACACTACACTGATTACCCCACCACCCACTACACTACACTGATTACCCCACCACCCACTACACTACACAGACTACCCCACCACCCACTACACTACACAGATTACCCCACCACCCACTACACTACACAGATTACCCCACCACCCACTAACACTACACTACACTGATTACCCCGCCACACTAATTTCTACACTACACAGCTTTCCAGGCAGCATACATTGCAGGACTATGGAGTCAGATGTGCGATGAGCTGCTGCTGGACTTTCTTTGTGGATGAGGCTGGTGGTGCTGTGCTTGTCGTGGGATCCTCCTCTCCTAACCTGAGCTCATTCCACTCTGAGGATATCCGGCACAGGCGGCAAGGTAAAGGCAGCCCCGGCTGTGCCATGGCGGGCGGGTGCAGCGCAGGCATTGCTAGGCAGTTATGTTTAAAGAGTAAGAGGGAGGGGAAGAAGAGCCAGAAACAACTTTTCCATCCCGATCGGTCACCTCCCAGCGATCGGCGTCG
Source organism: Rana muscosa (assembly GCA_029206835.1). Taxonomy (NCBI): domain Eukaryota; kingdom Metazoa; phylum Chordata; class Amphibia; order Anura; family Ranidae; genus Rana; species Rana muscosa. The sequence continues at coordinate 113,744,985 of CM055118.1, forward strand.
GCGGCAGCGGCGGAATAAGGATCACTCTGTGTAAAGGGAGGGGCCACCGAAAGAGAGAGAGCCGCGATTGGCTGCCCCTCTCCTCACACTAGAGGTCAGTGAAGATAACGCTTGTGGCGGCGACGGCGGCCATTTTGGTGTAGCCGCCGCCGTTTTAAGCCCTAAACATTCCCGAATTTACTGGGACAAAACGGGACAAAAAGAATTGGGCTTGTCCCGAATCGGGACAAGCCCAATTCGGGACAAGGGTCCAAAAATCCGAGAAATTTGGGACTGTTGGCAACTATTCACTCATAGTTAGTGTAGGACAGTGTTTCTCAACTCCAGTCCTCAAGGCGCCCCAACAGGTCATGTTTTCAGGATTTCCCTCAGGTGAAACAGCTGTGGTAATTACTTATGCCCCATACACACGATCGTTTTTCATGCCGTTAAAACTGCCATTTTTAAAAATGGCCCTGAAAAATGATCGTGTGTATGCTCCAGAGCATTTTTAACGACGTGAAAAATGGCCATTAAAAATTTCGGACATGCTCTCTTTTTTCACATCGTTTTTCATGTCGTTTTTTTTACCGACGTGAAAAACGATAGTGTGTATGCTTTCACGACGTGAAAAAAAAAACGCGCATGCTCAGAAGCAACTATGAGACGGGAGCGCTCGTTTTGGTAAAGCTAATGTTGGAAATGGAGATGGCACATTCGTCACGGTGGAATTAATAGCATCGTTTTAATGCTGCGCATTCCGTTCTTCTTTTGATAATGCTTAAAAATTACCTTCTTTTGATAATGACATTGAGAGTTATGCCAAACTTGTTTCTAAAGTAATTCCAAATTGCTCTAATGATTGTAAAATATTATTTCTAAGCCGCACCTCCCTCCTAAATAATACTAATAATAATAAAATAATGTAAATATCCTTTTTTTTTTATTATTCTATTTTACTATTGTCTTTTTAATTTTTGGGGCCTTGTTTTTTATTTTTTGGCTTAAATTATTCTTGTGTAAAGTTACCACACCAACCTTCAAAATGTGTCTCATTTGGCCTCAGGGAGGTTTGTGTCCCTTGATAATAACAATAATATTATTTGAGATGTCCCTGCCTGCTCCCTAGCAAGCTCTCTTTTGAAATACAAATCACATAGTCAAGTTTTTTAAGGCCAAAAAAAAATACTTTATTTCGGAACATTAACAAATTAAGGGGGAAGGCAGCACTGGAGAGCCTGCTTGCATTTGTGCATCCCTTTGACCCCACAACAACCATCCAAGATGTCCAAACCAAAATAGAGATTAGATCCCCAAAAAAAAGGAGCCCAATCTTGTCTTGAGCTCCCAGAGGTCAGGAGCCACAGCAGATAAGTCCTATATGTCCCCAGTCTGTGGTACTACAGCAGGCATTATTTTCTCCTCTTCCTTGTAGCCTTCTCTCCAGCCTTCTCTGCAGCCTTGGTTGGTTTCTTCCTTGGAGGCTGGGGATCAGGAGGAGAGGTTGTGGCAGGAGGAGTAGTAGGAGGAGGAGGAGGAGGTGGAGGAGTAGGGACAACCTCCGTTATATCGGTGTACATGGTGAGTTCACCCAGCACGCCCTTATTGATGACTTTTAAAAGCAGGGTCTCACTATATATCTTTTGCCGCAAGTCCATTTGCCCTAGTTTGTGGGCGAGGACTGCGGCAAATCCCTCATCAACAGAGGGTGCCTCTCTGAGGGCCGCTGTTGCCTCTCTGATGAAGGCCCTGGTTTCCTCCTCCACCTGCCTACCTCTCCTTGGCCCTCGTGGTTTAACTACCAGGGGAAGCATCTGGGCTCTTGTGCTGGGCCCAGCCTCCTCCTGGGTGCCACTGGGCCCAGCCTCCTCCTGGGTGCCACTGGGCCCTGCCTCCTCCTGATCCCCAACATCACCCTCTTCCTGGCTCTGCGCTGGCTGTAAAAAAAGAAAGGGACATTATTTATTTTGGCCCATCATCATTCACAGACATTGTTCACCTCTAGACATTGTTGAAATCAATGCCAAAAGTTATGTCATTTTCATTGATTCCGCATCCTGGTTTTGTTGCCTTGTCCACATAAAGTTAGACCACTACTGTATCTTGCTCTTAAAAAACTTTATTGGTAGAAGTTTACATACCTAACAATACTAACATCTATTTAAATTCTACAATTTTGTAAGATATAAATATAGATATCAATACTTTACCTGGCTCCATATATCCAAATCTGCCTCCTCAAGGACCTGATCTTGATCCTCAGAGGAAGCCAGAGCAGGGTTGCCAGGAAGGCTGGAGGACTGGCTGCAGGGAAGGCTGGAGGGTTGGCTACAAGGAAGGCTGGATTGACCTCTGGGGGGAAGGGTGGAGAGAGATTCCCGCACTTCCAGCTGGTCATCCAGAAAAGAAAGCTTACTGTAGTACCACAGACTGGGTTTATAAACCTTATCTGCTGGAGCACCTGACCTCTGGGACCTCAGGATCATAGTCCTCTGGGTCCTGTATGTCCCTCTGATGGTCGCTATTTTGGTTTTCACATCTTGGAGAGTTGTTGTGGGTATCTTGGTTTGCACAAATGCAAGCAGGCTCTCCAGTGCTGCTTTCCTGGCGTCTTTATTTTTATTTGCGCCACTTTTGGTTTGCCATAGTATAGGTAGCTCTTGCCATTTGTCTATGAACTCCCCCATGAATTCCGGGTTTTTAAAAGTATTCATGATATCTGTAAAAGCGAGAAACAAAAAAATATATATATTTCAGGCAACATTCCTCAAATGTGCATTTTCTACATATTTTTTGCGCACAAATCTCCTCGTCTGATGAACCTCAAATACTTAAATTGTTAGGTACCTTCGTCAAGACGTTCGTTGCTAACTCCCTCTCCCGCCAAATGAACGTATTTTCGAGACATGGATCTTCACTTGATATACACTGCGCATGCGTGAAACTCTGCACGCTTTCCCCGCCCCTGACGTTCGATATTGTACTTTCCCCGCCCCTTCTCGCTCGTAGTGCTTAACAAAACATGGCGGAGACACAGGTGGCTGAGATTACCTCTACAGAGGAGGAAATTCCAGAGGAGCCCAAATCCAGATCCAGGAGATATAAGGCATCCAACATGTCATTCGAGGAAATGGTGGAGATGGTCGCCATTTTAAAGAAGGAGGATTATGATGCCAAGCATGGGCCGTATAAAAGGCCTAATCTGGTCAAGTCAAAAATTATGGGCAAAGTGGTCAAAAGTCTTCACAAAAAATTTGGGGTGTGCAGAACGAAGGAACAGCTCAGAAAACGATGGTCTGATCTGAAGTTGCGGGAGCCCGACCAATACAAAAGAATCAAGAAAGTTTTAGGAAAAAGTAAGTTATTTTTGAATATTTTCCGTGGTACATATTATTTACTTGTATTCTGTCGTGTATTTTTTACTTTCATATAGTACAGTGAAAGATACCATCTTTCAGGTTCGTCCGCACAGTAAACGGACGTATTAAACCTCTTTCTCCGTACAGTTCCTCAAACGATGTTTTTGGATCATCCAGTGTAAACACCCATGTATTTTATTTTATTTGGGGGAGTACATTTTGGCATCACTTATTTTTTCGGTGCTAATCCAAAGGACATTTGTTTGTTTGAAAAAAGGATATGCATGGTAATGTTAAGGGAGTGAATGCTCAGCAGCTGATGAAACATCTGAACGCAGTAGTACAAGTGTGGGCCTAAAGCCAAAAAGCTTGAGGGTGTCACACACAGGTGATCCTGTGTAGATACTTTGGGGTGTTACAATGTGTCAAATTTGTGTTTTAAAAGTATATGCTATGGTTTTGGCTATGTATCCAATCATTTGTCCCGGTTGGCACAGGGGGTACATTTTAAAATGGAGCAGGCTTCAAAAGAATGATTACAAAGTATTTTATCATGTTTAGTTTAATTGAAAAATTGAGTCGCTACTAATGAAACTATTCCTTTTATTTCAATCTCCCTAGGGATTCGAAAAGCTACCTCAGATGAGCCGATAATTGCAACACCTACAACAATACCCCCAGAACCCCTGGATGGAGAGGAACGTGATGTTGTGGAAGTGGAAAGTGGCACCACCACAGGTCAGAGAGAAACCAGACACATGCATGTTAAATAGATGTAGGCCTACATATTCTATCCTACATATTTATTTTTACATTTAGGTGCAGTTCTGGCCGAAGACCCCAAAAAGTTGACACATCACAGTGCCCAGATCCTGATCCAATACCTCATGGTCTGCTGTCGTGACCTCGAAAAAATTAAGGGAGACTTGCTAGAGATCAGGGCAAATACCAAGCGGGTGGAGGAAAGGCTCCAAAATATCATGGCTGTGCTTGGGCGTGTCTAATGTTTTTACACCAAAGAACGTTTAAATTGCTGAGTTTTATAAGGTTTTTTGTTGTTTTACCCATGACTAGCTCATGTTTAGCTTTTTCACAATTTTTATGAATATAGTTTGTTTATGCATGGCTGGTCATGCGTTTTAATACCCCAAAAATTAAGGGAACATCCACATTTCAAAGGAAGTTTCCCACCTAAAAAAGAAATAAAGGTATTTTTACATTCAAAATAATTGTGGCTTCATTGTGTAAATGTGGTGATGAGTGAACTAATCAATGTTTTGTGTTTACACTGACAATGAAGGCTAATTAAGAATGTTAAATACACATGGCAATACAAGTGCACTAGGTAAACCTACATGAAACATAAAACATTATACAATTAAAACACCAAACCAATCTTTACTCCATAAAATAATTTATTTTTTTTGAATAAAATTTTTAAAGATTTTCTGGCATTTCAATGGCCCCCCTACCCATAAAATATTCAACATATTGGTTACGGAACTCACGTCCGGTTGGGGGGGCCAAGCCAGGACGGCCAGGTTCCAGGGCCACTAAAGTTTCTGTATTGAGTAAAGAGGCCTCAGGCCCACTCAAAGCTATATAACTGTTGGAATGCACCCGTAGGAAATTATGAAGCACACAGCAAGTCATTACCACATGGTTCCATTTGTATGGGGCAAGGTGGATGGAGGTCAGGAAGAGGCGAAATCGGCTGGCCATGATGCCAAAGGCATTTTCCACCACCCTTCTGGCTCTGGCCAGCCGATAATTGAACACCCTCCTCTCAGGGGTGAGGGTGCGTTGCGACAATGGCCTCATCAAATGGGGTCCCAGGCCAAACGCCTCATCCGCCACAAAGACAAAAGGTAGTCCCTCCACATTCTGCTCCGCTGGTGGCAAGGCCAGCAGATCCAAAAGGAGCCGTTCCCCAAACTCCGTCTGGCCAAATACTCCTCCATCAGACATCCTGCCATTCTTGCCAACGTCCACATAGAGGAACTCGTAGGTGGCCGACACCACTGCCATCATCACAACGCTGTGGAACCCCTTATAGTTATAATAAAAGGATCCCGAATGGGGTGGTGGGACGACCCGAACATGTTTGCCGTCGATGGCTCCTCCACAGTTCGGAAAGTTCCATCGCTGGGCAAACTCGGAAGCCACATTCTGCCATTCATGTGGCGAAGAAGGGAACTGTGGAATTAAAGAAATAAAAAATTAATACTTTGAGCCAAAAACATTGAAAGCTGATTTCATACCAACATTCATGGCCAACATTGGTAGAAACTGTAATAAAAAAAAAGATTAGTATGCAACAACAAACCTAAAAAATAAAATAAAAATTTGGGGGGGGGGGGTTGAAGATGAGTTGGGAATATCACAAATGAAGGCTGTAGCACTCTGTATGAAGTTAAAAAAAATGAAACATTCCTAGGCAATCTTTAGGGTGCGTTTTGGGAAAAGCACTACGATGGAACATAGAATAAAATACATGGAAATGACTAGGCAAGGTAGGTATGGCCCCAGGATAGCATGCTGGAGAGGTTAGGTAAGCCAAATTTACAGGTAGGCCTCAAACCCAAAAATTTTAATATTAAAACATGGGGAGAAAGGGGACATTCCCTGCAGCTAAGAATCATGTGAATTAGGGACTGCTAATAAAGCAAAATAAAAAGTATCCAAAACAAAAAAACATACAATGTGAAGTTATTTTAGAAGAACACTTACCTTAATATAGTCCTCCTGCAAAACTTGAAGGATGGCAGAACAAGTCTCTGGTATAATGATCCCCAGAGCCTGGGGGGATATGCCTGTGGAGAACTTAAGGTCCTGCAGTCTTCTCCCAGTCGCCAGGTATCGCAACGTGGTGATGAGCCTCTGCTCAGCACTGATGGCTTCCCGCATAACGGTGTCCTGCCTGGTAATATAGGGGGACACCAAAGCCAACAGATGCTGAAATACGGGGTCAGACATCCTGAGAAAATTCCTGAAATCATCAGGATTATTCTCCCTGATCTCCCGCAACAAAGGCATGTGACAGAATTGGTGCCGCTGGAGCAACCAATTCTTGGTCCATGAACTCCTCCTGACCCTGCTCATGGCATGGAGTCGGGATACAGCATGAACCCCTGCACCAACTACAGCACAAACTCTACGACGAGTACGTAGCCGCAACATGGCTAGATAACGGTCGGCTGAACAGAACGAACTAGAAGAACGCACGGAAGAACAGCAAGGCCTATGAAGAACAAGCTGAAAAACACGAACGAGCAGAGCAGACCGCACTGAATAAACAGATACGAACTGACTACAAGCAGTGCAAAACAGATACAAACCCACAAGCACAAACTGAACTCCCGAAAACGATCTTCAAAGCACGAAGACTGAAAAGCGCGAATCGTCTCTCACCAAACTTTTACTAACACGCGGTAACACGGAATTAGCAAAAGCGTCCCAAAGGGTGGCGTCATTAGAACGGAACTTCCCCTTTATAGTGCCGTCGTACGTGTTGAACGTCACTGCGCTTTGCTTGATCGTTTTTTTAAATGATCGTGTGTACGCAAGGCAGGCTTGAGAGGAAACCTGAAAAAAAACGAGGAGAAAAACGTTGGTTTAAAAAATGACATTAAAAATGATCGTGTGTACGCGGCATAAGGCAGTGAAACTGATCAAATCACCTGTGCAAAATAATGGAAATCCTGAAAACATGACCTGTTGGGGCGCCTTGAGGACTGGAGTTGAGAAACACTGGTGTAGGACCACAGATTCCAGGGGGCCTTGGCATGGCTCTGTGGCTCACGCATGCGTTTGCAAATGCGTGCGGACAAACCCCTGTTTTTAACGCATACTGTTAGACAGGTTAATTCGTTGTCTGCGAGCTGGTTGGTAAGTAGGCTTGGTTTTTCCTGGGCATTCCCCAGGCTTTGTTGTTACCTAATTCAGCCTTCCAATTCTGCTTACTGCGATAGCCAGCTATAGATGGGGGCGGTGGACATGTTTTTGTTTTCACCTATGGTGCTTGTATTGGTCCAGCAGCGCACCAACACCTTTGCAGCCATTGTGCTACAGGCCGGGTGTTTGGTGTGCTCCTTTACCTTTAAGGAGGGGTGGCTCCCCGTCAGTCCACCTGCCCTCATCTAACCATCAGAATGCATGTACCTCCATTGTGGGGACACTCATAGTTAGTGTAGGACCACAGATTCCAGGGGGCCTTGGCGTGGCTCTTTGGCTCACGCATGCGTTTGCAAATGCGCGCAGACAAACCCCTGTTTTTAACGCATACTGTTAGACAGGTTAATTGGTTGTCTGCGAGCTGGTCGATAAGTAGGCTTGGTTTTTCCTGGGCATTCCCCAGGCTTTGTTGTTACTTGAACCACTGATACAAGGCTGTGCTTTTTTTTTGTCCCCTCTCGGCAGTAGTCTCGGCGGGGCGGGGAACCTGCTGTGCCTGTCGGGAGAGGGTATAAAAAGGGGCGGCCATCTTCCAGTGGGGTCACGCCCAGGCACCTTTAGCCTGGGTGGTGCGTGTGTCGTCTCCGGGTGCCCTAGGCCCGGAGGCCGAGTTCCTGTTCCATCCCAGACACCTTCAGTCTGGGGTGAGGTACTACTTTGGAGGCCCGGAGCCCAGCGCCTTCGGCTGGGTTCCGCCGGGGATTGAGGGCTCCCAGGGTGCCGCCCGGCAAGGGGACCCGTATCCAGGATCGAGGAGGCCAGGGGGTGACCCCTTCTGAAGACCCAGCGCAGAGTCGTGGTGACAGTGGGGGCCTCTGGTAACTCTCCGGAGGGAGATTCTTCTCCTTGACATGGGCCAAGTTTCTTCAAGAAGGAAGTGCATGTTCTGTAGGTCATAGTGGCAGTGACTCTATGCACACCAGATCAGTGGCAGTGACCAAATAGGACAAGACCCTATTCACCAGGTCAGTGTCAGTGACCAACTTCAACAAGTCAGTGGCAGTGACTTTCATATTCACCCGGTCTGTGGCAGAGACCGTGCGTCCAAACCTGTTTGTGAAATCAGAACAGTGAGAGAAACCAAATCAAGTTTGTGCCTGGACCTCCTCCCACCTTATCAGACCTGTGTCTCGTATCAACCTGTCTGCTCTCATTGAGACTATTTGTTATCCGTGGTGAAATAAGTTGAACTTTCAGTTGGTGTGGACAGTTACTTTACTGGGGAGAATTAAGGACTTGTTTCTGGCTAATGCTGAGGCGAGATCAGCTCGGGAGGATTCTAACACCAGCCGCAGGCAGGCCCGAAAACTAACACCGCTCAACCTCCCCATCCAGGAGGATAGGGGCTTATAGTGCGGTGTGCCCCATTCTTTCCTGCGGAGGAGCCAAGTAAAGAAAAGCAGGTAATGTCTGGGGTGGGTGCGCTAGACTATTTTTACCTTTGATGGTTTATTTTTCATTGTGTGTTACTATAACCTGCTTATACAGACATTTATACAGGAGTAAATTTTGCACTGGATTGTTGCACCTTACTATTTTTGCACTGTTTGCTTTATTTGCACCTATATGAAGAGTCATTCATGGTTTGTTTATTTTAGAAAGGGGTCTTTGCATTATATTTTAACATGTGTATTTGAAGACCTTTTTACATGTTGAATTACTTAGTTAGCAATGTTGTGTCTTATATAAATGTACAATGCTGAATGGAAATGTTGAAGCTTATGACAAAATAAAAAAAAATTTGATTATAAAAAAAAAAGAATTACTTAGTTAGTTTTTAATTTATTTAGTAAGCGCCCCCGTTACCCCTTGCTCTTTTTACACAATAAAATATACTGTATATTTGTAGGGAATGTATGCCATTTTATATTTATATGTGTAGCCAGGTACTGGGCTACAGCAATATGGAGAATGAGACACTGCCTTTTATTGTTCTCTCCCTCTCTACTGAGATACTAATGTAGCAACCTCACCCCTCTCACCCCTTTTCATTCATGGCTTGTCTGTCTCGTCTAGGGGTTAACACTGGGGGGAGGGATGAGATACACCACGACCCATGTCCTCCAAGGTGTAGAGGTGAAGGCCAGAACTATCGGACCTGTGTATGTGTCCCAGAGCCCAATCCTCTCCTCGGATTGACTCCCCTTTGCTCCTAGTAACCAGAGTTCCACACACTCTGCATAGGTCCAACTCGTATTTATTCTTCTCAATAAATAGTCATACAGCACAGACAGGTTGAGACCCATATACCACTTCAGTATTTGTGGGGAGTAGGCCAAGGCACAATTCATCTAGATAAAGCTAACCACTGTAGTATCACCAGTGGCGAACAGTCACTGCCACTGACTATATTGATCAGAACGTGAATTACCTTCACTATTGTAGCCCCTATCAGGGGAAGGCAACCCGTCCAAGGGAGTCACTGGAGGCCTCTCTGTCACCAGCAATGCTGCGCCGGACTCTCCAGAGAAGTTCCGCTCACCAGTCTTCTCGACCTCAGACATGGAGTTAGGGCCCCCTCGGATTCCTCCACCCTCGCGGAACTCAGTCGAAGGTACTGAGCTCCAGGCTTCTGCCATAGTACCTCACCCCAGGCTAAAGGTGCCTGAGATGGACTCCATCTCTCGCTCCGGCCAGGTCAAGGGCACCTGGGCCCGGAACTCCGGAACGCCAGCACCCAAGCTGAAGGTGCCTGGGTGCGGCTGCGCCCTCCGACTCTGAACCCCAAGGTCAGGGTGTCCGCCCCTTTTATCCCCTCGCCCTTTGCGTCACAGCAGGTTCCTCACCCTGCTGTACCAGTGCCAGGAAAGGACAAAAAGGAAACAGTCTTGCGGTGAGTGTTCAGCTCCGGCCAGGGCGACAGCGCCACCTGCAGGCCGCAGGGAACCTCACACCACCAGAGTCCTCCAAGAACCACAAAAGATTCTCAGATTCCCTGACAATCAATGCATCTGGGTTACACTACCACCCAGATGCCTCCCCTAAAATCAAACACCCGCTACACTAATGTTATGCTGCTCCAAGCTCCTCCAGCCACCAGGGGGAGAGCTAAAGCTAAGCAAGCCCATAGACTTCTATGCAGAGTGTTGAGAATCCTGGGAGCCGTTGTTGGAAACGGCAGCCATATAATGCGACGAATAGACTCTTTACACTAAAACTGCTCAGGAAAGTTCTTCCTCTTAGCACTGGGGGAGTGACAGAGAGCACCTCTGTCTGGATATTCGCCTGTCAGCGGGAAACAATACCAGCAGAGATTTGAGCCTGAGACTGGGATTGAGGACACCTGGGGGCAGCACTGCACTGCCCACATCACAGTGCCTGTACCACTGCAGGGAGACTGGAGCATCCACTCACCCTTTGCTTCCCACTGCTGATCGCCGGAGGCTTTCAGGGAGAGATTGAGGGGGACCCCCTTCTACAGCAAGAGGTAACTGCAGCATTCTGGGGAGTGGTAAGAGGGATATTCGCCCATTGCTGATACTGCTAGCAGGGACTGGTCCACAGAGCAGGACACCAAACATACCCAATCCATACCACATTCATACCACATCCATACTGCACTGTATACTGCACTTATTCCAAACCCTTACCACATCTGTACCACATCTACCTTGCACCTGTGCCTAGACTATACTGTACCTATACTGCATGCAGGTTAACTGAAACTGTTGTTAAGTGCACCAATGCTCTTAAAGGGCCCTCGATGATAGCCAGCAGAAGAACACCTCAAAAGACTGCCCCTCCTGTAATAATTATTTTGCAAGCCTCCTTTGTCTCCTGCCCCCTCTGCTACAATCGTCCTTTTCTTTTTGGACAGTGCATACCCAATTGGCTAGGAATAGCATCGCCGCCATTAATGTACTCTGGCAGTATAGTTCCAGCACTTGGTAGATTAAACTTTACTACTGCTCACTGCTGCACTTGATGTGGGCTTGCTACTATTTATGCTGATTTGGATGCCAAAATGTAATTTTAATGCCTCGTCCCTACTGTTAATCACTTTGTATGCTAAATTGTGTAATTACCATTGTTAATCCATCCTATGTTTGCCTAGTTACCAACCATATTGGGAGATGATACATTAAGCTTGTCTTTACTACCTGCTTTGGTGCCTGTTTTCTTTGATATAGCACTACTATTGGGTACTAAGTATTACTTTCAGTGATTTCCTGTAATATTGTATGTTTGCAAACTCAACCTGATGTGTCAGAGGTGCTGAGGTTCTTGAGAAGGTCGATGCAAAGAACAGAGGACCCATCCTATCCTGGGGCTCCTACACGGGTAGCGCTACATTTGATTATTATGCGATATGAGCCACAGTATATTGTTGTCTTCATTAGTAGGCTAAAGCCAAATGTCATGCATTGTAATTAGGATTGATCCTTTGTTTTTAGAAGGCTGGTAAACAAGGTGGAGGCCAGTTACCAGATGTTGTGGCTCTATGGGTCATATGACTTTAGTATGCTAATGCTAAGTACAAACTATAAGTTGGGCTGAACAAAAAAAACTGAGATGCCGCTGTACTAACTAAGCAATGTTAGTGCTGCGATCTCCCCCGCTGTGCTGTTGTGTTCTGATAGGGGACCTGCCCCAAACCCCAACTCCCGCACATAGTGTCAATGGCTGCGAGCGCTGATCGGATACTGGCTTTTCAACATGCTCATTCAATAGAAGCTGGTTGTTAGACTGGCTTCTGTCAGAAAGGCTGCTATACACACTGGCCAGTTTCTGATGAAGCGTCCGAAACCGGACAATATTTGTCCCGTGTGTGCCAGCCTTATGTTGGTTGACTGTTTATCCAAATGTCCAGGTATGATGGCAGATAGACAAGATTAACATAAGTTGGCCATACATGGCTCAGTTCCCCCATCCACATATTCAAGGTGCATGGGGGGAATCTTTCCCACTGCACTATTGTATTCTTACAGTGGGGGACTCCTCCGTTGTCAGAACACACAGATCAGCGCTGCAGCTGCTGATCAAGTGGCTTTTTTCCAACAGAAGTTAATCGATAAATCGACTTTTGTTGAGCAGCAATGGCAACACGTGGATCAAAATTTAGCCAGTTCCTGCTGAACCGGTCGAATTTCAATCCATCTGTGGCCATCGTAACAAAAGGTAACAAGAGATTTAATTAGATAGAAATATGGAGGTGAGAATAGTTTTAGTTTAACTACTATTATAATCAAAGGTGGTAGATTGACTTGTCGTGTTTAATTTTTGGTTTTGTTGTCTTAACCACTTCAGCCCTGGAAGAATTGCCTGCTCAATGACCGGGCCATTTTTTGCGATACTGCACTGCGTCGCATTAACTGACAATTGCGCGGTCGTGCAATGTAGTACCCAAAAAAATTTATGTCCTTTTTTCCCACAAATAGAGCTTTCTTTTAGTGGTATTTGATCACTTCTGCAATTTTTACTTTTTGCGCTATAAACAAAAAAAGACAGACAATTTTGAAAAAAACACAATATTTTGTACTTTTTGATGTAATAAATAGCCCCATTTATTTATTTTTTTTAAAGCACATTTTTTCCACAGTTTAGGCCGATATGTATTCTTCTACATATTTTTGGTAAATATATAAAATCGCAAAAAGCGTATATTGATTGATTTGTGCAAAAGTTATAGGGTTTATAAAATAGGGGATAGATTTATGGCATTTTTATTATTATTATTTTTTTTTACTAGTAATGGCGACGATCTGCAATTTTTATCGGGACTGCGACATTATAGCAGACGTATCGAACACTTTTTACCCATTTTTGGGACCATTGGCATTTATACAGCGATTAGTGCTATAAAAATGCACTGATTACTGTGTAAGTGTCACTGACAGGGAAGGGGTTAACACTAGGGGGCGATCAATGGGTTAACTGTGTTCTCTAATGTGTGTTCTAACTGTGGCGGGATGGGACTCACTATAGGAGATGACAGATCGTGGTTCCCAGCTTGTAGGAACTCACGATCTGCATCTCCTCTCAGAACAGGGACGTGTGTGTTTACACACACACGTCCCTGTTCTGACTTTCGTGCCCGCGATTGCTCGTGGCCGGCGGTCATCGCGACCGCCGGTCACGAGCATCGGCACCCCCGCTGTGCAGCGGGGTGCGCGCGCGCTGTCCCGCTTAAAGGGACCAACGCACAGCTACAACGGTCCGCGGGAACGAGCCGACCTGCCGCAGTATAATGACGACGGCTGGTCGGCAAGCGGTTAACTCTTGTCTGTTATACGGCAAGTTTTTTTTTTTATAGTTTTTTTTTTTCAGCTACTTTCAAAAGTCTTAATAGTGGTGAATTCTGCTGAGATCTCTTTTGAATAAACCATCTTATGTTTTAGAGTTTAGTTTTTCTTTAAACTCTGGGAAACATGAAAGACATATTGGCCAGTGTATTACGTGCCCTCTATGTCAGTAGGGCAGGGGAAAGATCAGCATAGGCAGTCAGTTAATTCTAGCTCACAGACCTCCGGGTCAGAGTGGAGACAAGCCCTCTGTACAACTGGAGGTTGATGGAGAGCTCCTTATAAATATTTTATGTTGTTATGATAAGATTTCATACCTGCAAAGAATCTTGTTTACAATAAACTGTCACAGTCTATGGGCACATTGATTTTTCATTCTCCCACTAACATCTGTTCTCTGAGAACAATAATCCCTCTCCGGATGGAGAACAGGGTGTAAAATTCTGGATATCTGTAGCCAAACAGTAGAAGAACAATATGCAATCTCCCAGCTAGCTTAAAGGAAAACCATATCAAAGTTTTAGTGCAAACACATTATGTGTTATTATTTTACTGTCTACCTGGACGTTATATTTTCATGAATTTCACATGGGGTTCAGAGCTGAGCGGTGACAAATGGGTGCTGTAGGAGGGGTGACTGGTGTGCAGAGGTGAGCAGTAGCCAAGGAGTGCAGAGGTGGATGGTTGGTGACTTCCTTTTTTTGGGGGGGAGGGGGGGGTTACTGGGGAGGAGATTTTTACTACAGTATTAGAGTGGATTTCTACTTAGTGGAGATTTTTCCCTAAGTGCTAGTACTATGTGGTGTGGTGTGTGTTAAAAAATATGTTACCCCAACATTTCAATTCACTGATATGTGTCTGTCCTCTTGATATTTCTTCCCTTGTGTGAAATACCTGGTGTTCCTGCTAGTCTTCCTGCGTCCCTATTTTAAAATTACCACACTAGGCATGAAAACACATCCATCTCAGTGTGGTCAGTTTTCTGGCTGGGCTGGGAGAACAGTCTGCTAGTCCACCAATGGTCAGACCTGCTGACACGCCCCCCTGCATAGCCATTCACTGAGAAAATCAGTGCACCGCCGTTTCTCCTCCCTCAGGTCTCCAAGCTCCTTATGCAGCTGGGAACAGAGATTATGTCATCACTTAGAAGAAGAAACACATATACAGTATATATATACATATATATATATATATATATATATATATATATATATATATACATACCTCCCAACTTTTGAACTTTGTAATGAAGGACACTTGTTGGAGGAAGTGGCAAATTGTGGGTGTGACCAAACTCTTAACAGTGGGAGGAGCTTAAGCAGTGTGGTGGACAGGAATGGCAGAGGATAAGGGTCTGCAGGGCAGTTTACAGGGGGTCAACAGGGCAAAGAAGAGAGGATAGGGGGTCAGTAGGGCAGGGTACAGGAGTCAGCAGGATGGAAGACAGGGCGTCAGTAGGGCGGAAGACAGGGGGAGTCAGTAGGACAAGGTACAAGGGTCAGCAGGACTGAAGACGGGGTCAGTAGAGCAGGGTACAGGGGTCATCAGAACGGAAGACGGGGTCAGTAGGGTAGCGTACAGGGGTCAGCAGGACAGAAGACATGGGGTCAGTAGAGCAGGGGACAGCAGAACGGAAGACAGGGTCAGTAGGGTAGCGTACAGGTGTCAGCAGGACAGAAGACAGGGGGTCAGTAGGGCAGGGTACAGGGGTCAGCAGGACGGAAGACAGGGAGTCAGTAGGGCAGGGTACAGGGTCAGCAGGATGGAGGACCAGAGGTCAGTAGAGCATGATACAGGGGTCAGGACGGAGGACCTGGGGTGACAAGAATGAAGGACTGGGGGTCAGTAGTGCAGGGTACAGGGTGAGCAGGATGGAGAACCGGGGGTCAATAGAGCAGGGTGAGCAGGACGGAGGACCGGGGGTCAATAGAGCAGGGTACAGGGGTGAGCAGGATGAAGGAGCAGGGGTCATTATAGCAGGGTACAGGGGTGAGCAGGATGGAGGCCTGGTGATCAGTAGAGCAGGGTACAGGGGTGAGCAGGATAGAGGAAAGGGGGTCAGTAGGGCAGGGTACAGGGGTCAGCTGGACGGAGGACCAGGGGTCAGTAGGGCAGGGTGAGCAGGATGGAGGACCAGGGTCAATAGAGCAGGATACAGGGGTCAGCCGGACGGAGGACCAGGGGTCAGTAGAGCAGGATACAGGGGTCAGGATGGAGGACCAGGGGTCAGTAGAGCAGGGTCGAATCCCATAATTACTCTTCTTAACCAAAATCCCCCCACCCCCTCCTAGCACAAATCATCCCAGTCTATCTTCCTTAACTCTTACATCCTCTCCCCCCACAATTTTTCCCTCCCCCTCCCCGGTCACATGGGACCCCCATCAAAGTACCTTCAGGCTGACTCTTCTGTTGATTCCAGCGATCAGTGGGCGGAGCTTTCTGTCTCCTCTGCAGACCTGCACAGACCTCTCAGATCGTGGTTCTAGCAGAGTGGAGTGCATGCTCGCCGCCTCCTCCTCTGTACAGGAAAACAAAACATTGCAGCAGGAGAAGGAGGGGGCGGGCTCAGTGTGCTCATCTCAGCACTGTGCTTCCGTGTGTCAGAGGCAGCCGGACCAGCGGGGAAAGATACTAGCTGGCGGCTGCAATACACAGTGTTGCTTGCGGCATGTGCGAGAAACTAAACACCCCGCACACGCCGCGGGCGATCCGGGACTCAGCCCTGATTTCCTGGGACTCAGGGACAAGGGATGGTTGGGAGGTATGGAGCACGGGGACCGCAGAGAGCGGGCATGGGGGCAGCTGAGAGGCGGGATCGGGAGCCGAAGAGGGGGGTGGAGCTGAGAGGTGGCCTGCAAATGATGTCATTGTTTGCTGGGACGCTGGCGGTCCTAACAACCTGCATTGAGAAGGGGGGGAAAGAGCAGAGATTGCTGGCCAGATATTCTCCCAAGAATCCTCACTTGGTGCTGTGTGTGAGAACACACATTGCACCCATTGAGGATACCACTATGGAGTGGAGCCCAGCCCTGACCGCGGGACCCCGGGACATACTTCAAATTGCGGGAAAGTCCCGCGGAATCCGGGAAGGTTGGGAGCTATGTATATACACAGTATCTCACAAAAGTGAGTACACCCCTCACATTTCTGTAAATATTTTATTATACCTTTTCATGTGACAACACTGAAGAAATAGCACTTTGCTACAATGTAAAGTAGTGAGTGTACAGCTTGTATAACAGGGTCAATTTGCTGTCCCCTCAAAATAACTCAACACACGGCCATTCATGTCTAAGCTGGCAAAAAAGTGAGTACACCCCAAGTGAAAATGTCCAAATTGGGCCCAATTAGCCATTTTCCCTCCCCGGTTGTCATGTGACTCATTAGTGTTACAAGGTCTGTGGTGTGAATATGGATTAGGTGTGTTAAATTTGGTGTTATCGCTCTCACTCTCTCATACTGGTCACTGGAAGTTCAACATGGCACCTCATGGCAAAGATCTCTCTGAGGATCTGAAAAAAAGAATTGTTGCTCTAAATAAAGATGGCCTAGGCTATAAGAAGATTGCCAAGACCGCGAAACTGAGCTGCAGCCCGGTGGCCACTGTTGCAAAGTAGGATTGATAGGTGCAGCAGAGTCAATTCAGATCAGACATTGTAGAGTGAGGCCCCTTTCACACTGAGGCGCTTTGCAGGCATTTTAGCGCTAAAAATAGCGCATCTAAAGCGCATGAAAAATGTGTAACATTAATCACAATGGATGCTTTCACACTGAGGCGTTGTGCTGGTGGGGCGTTGGAAAAAGTCCTGCAAGCAGCATCTTTTGAGCTTGTTTGTAGCGCTAAAAATAGCGCTTCTATAATGCCCAAGTCCATTGAAATGAATGGGTAGCGCTTTAAAAACGCCTTAAAAACGCACTAGACAGTACAATGAAGCTGTGGGAAGGTCACATGACCGCAGTGCAGTATAGGATGCTGGGATAAAAGGAAATCCTGTTGGGAGGGGTTGAGGAGGAAGAGAGCATGGATCGAGCAGATACACGGATGCAAGCCCGGGCAGCAAATGTGACCAGACCATCCAGGTCCAGAGCAACTACAATAGAGCCGGAAGAGTTCATGGAGTCAGTGCGGGACCACCCAGAGCTTTGGGACAACAAAAATGCACTGTATGCAAACCGCAGCAAAAATAATTTAGCTTGGGAGGCCATTGCTGAACAGCATATTGAGGACTGGACTGACCTTACAAGAAAGCAAAAGAGTTCCAAACGTGAGTACCAATCCCATAATCCTTGTCACATAAGCAGGAGTGTGAATGTAAAGTGTAAAAAGTTCAACCGCCAAAGCATTTGTAATCCCACTCAGAGTAGTCTCAAGTGCAAAAAGTTCAACCGCCAAAGCATTTGTAATCCCACTCAGAGTAGTCTCAAGTGCAAAAACTTCAACCGCAAAAGCATTTGTAATCCCACTCAGAGTAGTCTCAAGTGCAAAAAGTTCAACCGCCAAAGCATTTGTAATCCCACTCAGAGTAGTCTCAAGTGCAAAAAGTTCAACCCTAATCCCACTTCTACTCTGCTTAATCCCTTAACCCTAACCCTAATCCCACTTCTACTCTGCTTAATCCCTTAACCCTAACCCTAATCCCACTTCTACTAGTCTCCACCCCTTACCCCTAACCCTAATCCCACTTCTACTCTGCTTAATCCCTTAACCCTAACCCTAATCCCACTTCTACTAGTCTCCACCCCTTAACCCTAACCCTAATCCCACTTCTACTCTGCTTAATCCCTTAACCCTAACCCTAATCCCACTTCTACTAGTCTCCACCCCTTAACCCTAACCCTAATCCCACTTCTACTAGTCTCCACCCCTTAACCCTAACCCTAATCCCACTTCTACTAGTCTCCACCCCTTAACCCTAACCCTAATTCCACTTCTACTAGTCTTAAGATGCGTTGTGTCACTGATTAGGGCATTAGGGCCATTGGCAGCATTTTTTAGAGAATAAAGCCGCTTTGACATGTGATTTGACAGGCAAAATACAAGGACAAAACGACATGATTTGCCACTAATTGATGGCAATGCCCCCGCCCTAATCGGTGTCACGCCGCATATGCGGCGTTGCAACAATTTTATTAATTACTTTCTGTACAAATTTTTGAGATATCCAACTGCAGAAACATGCACAAATTTTTGAGATATCCAACTGCAGAAACATGCACAGATGTCTGTGTAATTGCCTTAGAAATCGGGACTGACCTGTAGGAGATAATTCGGGAAAGTTCACCTGAACTCGCACAGCTTCACTCCCGCAGGCCAGTGCAAACCTGGCCTTCAATAGCGTTTTCCTGGCAGCAATCCGGCATTCCAAACTGCCTATTTTTAGCTACAGTGTACATGGAGCCTTAGTGGTGTACCAACTTTTGTGAGATACTGTATAATATTTTTATTATTGGACTCATAAACAAAGTTGAAACAAGGTGAAACAAAACATATTTTATTTTTTAGGAATCATTCCAAGATATTTCCACAAAGTCAAAATCAAAAACAATATGCTTTTTTTGGTTGGAAGTATATACTTGCAGACAACCACCAAAATTTGTGAAAAATAATTATTGACAATTTTAATGCATTACCTTTAAATTTTAGATCATATTTCCTTGCCAACTTACAGCTCCTGTAGGGCTCAAAAAATATTTGCTAATTCATCCCTAATTCGGAAACCCAATGTTGGACCACGCACATGAGTATAATCAGCAGCCTCAAAATTGTGAGACAATGTGTCCTCAAAATTTACACCATCTCTATCCCTTACTATATTGTGGAACACACATGCTGCCTTTATTAATTTACAGGCATTTTCAAGCTTGAGATTTATTGGTTTAAGGAATATTTGCCATTGGTTGGCAAGAATGCCAAAGGCACATTCAACCAGCCTACGTGCCCGACAGAGACGATAATTGAAGATTCTCTTCTGGGTGTCCAGATTCCTCCGCGAGTAGGGCTTCATTAAATGTTCTTGTATAGCGAAAGCCTCATCAGCCACAAAAATAAATGGCATATCTGGACTTTCTGAACCAGGTAATGGTTTGTTTTCTGGCAAATCAAGGCGATTAGTTTGAAGACGCTTACCAAATGTTGAATTCTGAAAAACTGAAGAGTCTGCAGAATTCCCAAATGCTCCAACATCAATATATATAAATTTATAGTCTGCATCAACCACAGCCATAAGCACAACAGAAAAAAAAATTATAATAAAAAAATTGGCTACCACTGTGACAGGGTTTGATTAGTCGAATGTGTTTTCCATCAATTGCTCCCAGGCAGTTCGGAAAGTTGGTTTTGCTCCAGAACTGATTAGCAATATCATTCCATTTATCTTTATTTGGAATAGGCATGAAGCTAGTTTTCAATTTCCAAATTGCATCACATGTTAACTTAACAATTTCTCCAATTGTCGAGATTCCTGTTCTGAATTCATAGTGCAATGATGTATAGGTATTTTCAGTACCAAGATATCTGTAATTTAGAAACACAAACAAATTATTTCAGTAATAAAGAAAAGGTGGAAGACAATGAGAGATAATTTCCGCCGAGAACACCTTATTCAAAACAAGCTAAGAAGTGGTTCTGCAGGAAAGAGAAAAGGGAGAGTGTATTGCCACTACGAGGAGCTCATGTTCCTGAAGCCTGTCATGGAGTTGAGACCGTAAGTATACAAACATTTATTAAGGAATGTTTAATTTATTTTTCCAAAAATTGGATAACATAATAGCTTAAATTTTTGGGAGGCATGCACGGTAGAAATACTTTTAAATTTTACAATTAAATTCCAGTACAGAAAGCAATATGGATAGTGACACAGATGAAGAGCCTGATGATGCAGAACAGACAAGCCAATTATTGGATGGAGATGAATTGTCTCACATTTCAGAAACTGAAGCGGAAACACAAGAAGCAGCATTGGCCAGCAACCTGACTTCGGAAAAAAAAAAAAACAACAAATGTCTGAGGACTTCCTTGAGGTTGTCAAAAAATTATTTGAGAAACAAGAGAAAGATGGAGGTGAATTGGAGGCCTTTTCAAAAAGCCTGGTGCCTCAAATGGCAAAAGTTCCATCTGAACATCAGTGTACCATGAGGGCAGAAATCTTAAGACTGATTCATTCTTTTCAAACCCAAAATAATCCAAATATAGATCCAACATATGAGGGCAACACCAGTCAGCAGTTTTATGGGAGGCATGAGGGTCCAGATACCTCACGAACCCAATCATACCCATCAGTTTCTGGTTCACGATTTCCCGTCATGTCCCAACACTCATATCCAAATTATCAAATTACACCAAACCCACAACGATTTCAGGGAGTACATTATGAAGTCCAGACATATTTTCACAATGTCCAAGCTCCCCCTCCCACCCCTCTAGAGGAGACACACCATCCTTCCCAATATCAGAATCTCTAATTAGTTGTCTTATTCTTTTTTTGTTAAATTTGTTAGTTCTTCCTTAAATTCGTTACGAAAAATGCACATGTTGATGCTCTTTCTTATTTGGGTTAATCTTTTGCACATGTTGTGCATTTCAAATAATATATATGCAAGAAATAATATATATATTTTCTTTTGCAAATTTAAGTGCCATTTTATTACGTGTTTAAACATGCACATGTGAAGTATTCATATATACTTACCTTAGCGTTATTAGTAAACGTTCACATGGTGATATTGCCAACCTGAAATTGGTATCCTGTCTTAACAAGTCAGGGGTTAAGATGTCAAGCAGAAAGTCAAATCTGCAAAAATATAATTATTATGTTTATTATTAATATTTGACAAATAAGGATTTGGTAGTCAGAAAAGTGAGATTAGGGTTAGGGTTAAGGGGTGGAGACTAGTAGAAGTGGGATTAGGGTTAGGGTTAAGGGTTGGAGACTAGTAGAAGTGGGATTAGGGTTAGGGTTAAGGGATGGAGACTAGTAGAAGTGGGATTAGGGTTAGGGTTAAGGGATTAAGCAGAGTAGAAGTGGGATTAGGGTTAGGGTTAAGGGGTGGAGACTAGTAGAAGTGGGATTAGGGTTAGGGTTAAGGGATGGAGACTAGTAGAAGTGGGATTAGGGTTAGGGTTAAGGGGTGGAGACTAGTAGAAGTGGGATTAGGGTTAGGGTTAAGGGTTGGAGACTAGTAGAAGTGGGATTAGGGTTAGGGTTAAGGGTTGGAGACTAGTAGAAGTGGGATTAGGGTTAGAGTTGTGTAGTGTTAATTTAGAGAAAAATCTCAATGTGATAGTATATTATCACTTACGTTGCCATACTCATCCGAGTGTAATTTTTGAACTTTTCTGGGTGCTCTCTCAAGTTCTGATAGAGTAACACAAATTGTCCTCTTGAGGAGTGTGTTTGGAGGATGGGATGTATCCAATAGCGACGTTCCTGCCTCTGTTTCAAGGTATGTTCCCAAAACATTAGCACAAAAAGTAACATTTCCCGACGGGAAAAATAGCATTAATTACGACGTAAAAAATTAGAACATGCTCTAATTTTTCTCGTCGTGATTCCTGTCATTTTTTTCCGCGGCAGTTTTCCCATAGGGAAACACTGCAGCGGAGCTTACACACGGTCGTTTTTCTCGTCAAGAGAAAAAATTACGGGAAAAACGCCCGTGTGTGGGGGAACAAGCTGTTCCCTCGTTTTTCCTGTCGTGATTCACGGCGGTGTTTTCACCGCCGTGAATCACGATCGTGTGTACGCGGCATAAGGCTTAGTTTGTTAAACCCATCTTCTTTGTAAGCCTTGAATGTCTTTCAGCGGTCAGGGGCTTTGTAAGGATGTCTGCTATCATATCCTTGGTTGGGCAATAAAGTAACTCAAGAAGACCTTGCTCTTGAAGATCCCTAAGAAAGTGGAACTTCACATCAATGTGCTTGGTTCTTGAATTAACTCCTTCCATGTGTGCAAGTACAATGCATCCTTGATTGTCCTCATAGATTTCTGTTGGCCCCAACTGTGGTTGACCAAAGTCTGTTAATAGTTGTCTCAGCCATATAACTTCTTGGCTTGCCTGCGCTGCAGCAACGTATTCTGCTTCAGTAGACGACAGTGTAACAGAGAGTTGCTTTTTACTAGTCCAACTGATGGCACCTTCTGACAGAAAAAAGAAGTAACCACTGGTAGATTTTCTGTCACTGGTGTCTCCTGCCCAGTCAGCATCCACATATCCTGTTAAGGTGCTTTCATCACTTGCTGGTAACTTTAGCTTGTAGTGTGAAGTCCCTTTAAGATAGTGAATGATTCGCTTTACAGCATTCCAGTCCTTTTGACTTGGCATCGAAACCTTTCTGCATAGGATTCCAACAGTTGCTGCAATGTCCGGCCTTGTAGCAGTGGTAAGGTACAGCTATTTTCCTATTGCTTTCCTGTATTGAGTATTAGTAGGTAATGGGTTATCTTGACAATTCATCTCCTTTAGGTAGTTGGTTTCCATGGGAGATTTTACTAGTTTGGCATCTTCCATTCCAAATGTTTCAATTATTTCTTGTATTTTGTGTCTTTGGTTCAGAAGAAAGCTGCCATCTTCCTCTCTCTCGATCTCAATGCCTAGGTAATTCTTTATGTTGCCGAGGTCTTTGGTGTCAAAGTGCTGATTTAGTTTTTCCAGTGTTTCTGCTTCATCCCCTTCTTGCTCAAAGCAAATCAGGATATCATCCACATAAATAAGCATATAGACCCATCTGTTTGCCAATTTATTTGTGTATAAGCAGGGGTCTGCATTACTCCTTAGAAAGTTTTGATGTGTAAGCACTTCATTTATTTTTATATTCCACGCTCTGGCTGCTTGCTTTAGACCATATATACTCCTGCAAAGTTTGCACACTAGGTCTGACCTTTGTTCATCTTTGAATCCTGTTCCATGTAAATTTCTTCTGTTAAATCGCCATGTAGAAATGCGGTTTTCACATCAAAATGTTTCACTTGCATTTTCCTTGTGACGGCTACTGTCAGTAAAGTCCGTATTGTAGTGTGCTTGACTACTGGTGCAAACGTCTCATCATAGTCCTCTCCGTATTTTTGAGAATAAACCCTTGGCTACTAGTCTTGCTTTGTACCGTTCAATTGTGCCATCTGCATTGTATTTCACTTTAAAAGTCCATTTACAGCCTATGGCTTTTCTTCCGGTTGGTAGTTCTGTAAGTGTCCATGTTTAGTGCCATGCATTGATTTTATCTCTTCCTCAGCAGCCTTTATCCATTTAGTTGCTTCTTGTTCTGAAAGTGGAGATATGTCTTCCCAGTTTGCAGGTTCGTTGATACTGGCAGTACTTGCTTTGTATGAGAGACATATAGGTGGTTTACCTTTGTTTTCTCTTGTTGAACGTCTCGTTTTTGTGTCTGAGCCTTCTTGTGTCTGATCTTCAGTACTGGTTGAGTCTGCACTCACTTCAACTGTTTGTTCGGAAGTTACAGAGATGGGCTGGTCAATGTCAGTTTTCTCTTTTATTCTTGCTTCTGCTGTTGTCATTACATTGTCTCTTAAATCTTCAACAAAAGTTATGCTGTTGCTAATGGTAACCTTGTCTGTTTTGGGATTTAGGATTCTGTAACTCTTGACATTGTCACTGTATCCAACGAAGATACCTTCAAACGCTCTGTTTTGGAGTTTGGTGCGTTTTTCTTCAGGTATGTAGATGAATGTTTTGCATCCAAAAACTCTTAGGTGTTTTACACTTGGCTTCTCATTGTTCCATAGTTCATATGGGGTTTTCTCCCCTGTTCTGGAAAGAAGTCTGTTCTGCAAATATGTAGCTGTCATAGCTGCCTCACCCCAGTATTTTTGTGGTAGTCCAGAGTCTGTCAGCATATATCTGATCATTTCAGTCAGAGTTCTATTCTTTCTTTCAGCTACTCCATTTTGTTCTGGTGTATACGGGACTGTCTTTTGATGTTCTATTCCATTCTGTTTTAAGTACTCTTGTATCTTACCTCCTGTGAATTCATCTCCATTATCGCTCCGAAGTATGAGAGGCTTCCTCTGAAACTTGTTACTTGTCTTTATTATATAGTCTTGTAATTTGTCGAAAACTTCACTCTTGTGTTGCATTAGGTAGGTGACTGTGTATCTTGAATTGTCGTCTATAAAGGTCACTATGTACCTGTTGCCTCCAGGTGTTGGTGGGTTTAGGGGACCACACACGTCACTGTGAACCAAGTCAAGTGGTCTTGAAGCTCTCTTCTGACTGACTTTGGGAAGTGTTGCTCTTGTAGCTTTGCATTTAATGCAACATTCACATTTAACAGTAACTGGACAAGAGGATACTATTAGATCCTTTGTCAGATTCCTCCTCTGTAGTTCCTGTATGCATTCTGTGTGTCTGTGACCTAGACGTCTGTGCCATATATGTATTAGACATGTGCATTCGTTTTCGTCCGAATGCATTTTCGTCCGAATTTCAGGTATTTTCGTTATCGTTTTAACAAACGAAAACGAAAATGCAGAATCCGAAAACCGAAAGATCCGACATAAACAAATGCTTAATTTTCGTTTTCGTTGCAACAACAGTTCGATATAAATAGGAGATTCGACATGAGGCTGACAATAACAATCTGTGTCCATCGAACCTGTGGTCGAATGTGCCTAACCTTAACTCTATTAGTCCAAGATTATTCTACATAGAGAGAAAAGATTCGACATTATAGAGAGAAAAGATTCGACATAGAGAGAAAAGATTTGACATTATAGAGAGAAAAGATTCGACATTATAGAGAGAAAAGATTCGACATAGAGAGAAAAGATCACTGCTGGAATTGGGTGGGGGAAGTAAAATAAAAAAATGATGATGATCAATGTTATTGGCTGATTGTAACCAAAGAGGAGGGGCAGTAAAATAGCTAGAACTAACTTGACAATTCGACATGAACGACGAAGATTCAATGAAGCATCGAAAAACATACAAACGTTGAATCTGTCATTGAAGGCTTATGGTGTCTGTTGAAAGTTCTAAGAAGATTCTACGGAGCAGATAAACTGTACGACGCTGCAATTGTACATTTCCGGTCAAATGCTCGGCCCATAGGCTATAGAAGAATTCTAATGTTGGTTGACTAGTAGGGATGAGCTTCGAGTTCGAGTCGAACTCCTGTTCGACTCGAACATTGCCTGTTCGCCCGTTCGCCGAACAGCGAACAAATTGGGGTGTTCGCGGCAAATTCGAAAAATCTATGGGAGAAATATAAAGTGCTAATTATAAAGGCTTATATGCAAGTTATTGTCCTAAAAAGTGTTTGGGGACCCGGGTCCTGTCCCAGGGGACATGTATCAATGCAAAAAGAAGTTTTAAAAACGTCCGTTTTTTCGGGAGCAGTGATTTTAATAATGCTCAAAATGAAAAAATAAAAGTGAAATATTCCTTTACATTTCGTACCTGGGGGGTGTGTATGATATGCATGTGAAGTGGCGCATGTTTCCCGTGCTTAGAACTGTCCCTGCAAAAAATGTCATTTTTGAAAGAAAAAAAGTCATTTAAAACTCATTCGCGGCTATTAATGAATTGTCGGCTCCCGGCAATACATACAAAAGTCATTGATAAAAAAAAAAAAAAAAAGCGTGGGGGTTCCCCAGAATTCAATTACCAGGCCCTTCAGGTCTGGAATGGATATTAAGGGAAACCCCGCCGCAAATTTAAAAAAAAATTGACGTGGGGTTCCCCCAAATATCCATTCCAGGCCTTTCAGATCTGGCATGGATTTTAAGGGGAACTCCACCCCAAATTTAAAAAAAAATGGCGTGGAGTCCCCCTAAAAATCCATACCAGACCCCTTATCCGAGCACGCAACCTGGCCGGCCGCAGGGGAAAAGGGGGGGGATGAGAGAGCGGCCCCCCCTCCCTCCTGAACCGTACCAGGCCACATGCCCTCAACATGGGGAGGATGTCCCCATGTTGATGGGGACAAGGGCCTCATCCCCACAACCCTTGCCCGGTGGTTGTGGGGGTCTGCGGGCGGGGGGCTTATCGGAATCTGGAAGACCCCTTTAACAAAGGGGACCCCCAGATCCCGCCCCCCCCCTATGTGAATTGGTAAGGGGTACATTGTACCCCTACCATTTCACGAAGAAAGCGTAATTTTTTTAAAAAAAAACACACAAACACCTTGAAAAAGTCCTTTATTTAAAAAAAAACAAAAACATTCCAGCGGTGAAATCCAGTGTCCCGCGGCGATCCCGTTATCCAGCGCTGTCCTTCATTGGTTGTGCCTGAGCGGACCTAATGGGGAACTCCCTCTCAGTATTTTAAATGTATAGACCCGCCCCTTCTAAAGTTCCTCATCAGGTCCGCTCAGCGGACCAGATGCGGAACATGAGAAGGGGCGGGTCTATACATGTATTACCAAAGTGAGAGCAGTTCCCCATCAAGTCCGCCCCCTCGGTATGTCGGACCCGCCTACGTCATTGGCTTGAGCGGGGAACTTCCTTCACTGTGTAATTTAAATTTACATAGTGAAAGAAGTTCCCCGCTCAAGCCAATGACGTAGGCGGGTCCGACATACCGAGGGGGCGGACCTGATGGGGAACTGCTCTCACTTTGGTAATACATGTATAGACCCGCCCCTTCTCATGTTCCGCATCTGGTCCGCTGAGCGGACCTGATGGGGAACTTTAGAAGGGGCGGGTCTATACATTTAAAACACTGAGAGGGAGTTCCCCATCAGGTCCACTCAGGCACAACCAATGAAGGACAGCGCTGGACATCGGGATCGCCGCGGGACACTGGATTTCACCGCTGGAATGTTTTTTTTTTTTTTAATAAAGGACTTTTTCAAGGTGTTTGTGTGTTTTTTTTAAACATTTTTTTACGCTTTCTTCGTGAAATGGTAGGGGTACAATGTACCCCTTACCAATTCACATAGGGGGGCCGGGATCTGGGGGTCCCCTTTGTTAAAGGGGTCTTCCAGATTCCGATAAGCCCCCCGCCCGCAGACCCCCACAACCACCGGGCAAGGGTTGTGGGGATGAGGCCCTTGTCCCCATCAACATGGGGACATCCTCCCCATGTTGAGGGCATGTGGCCTGGTACGGTTCAGGAGGGAGGGGGGCCGCTCTCTCGTCCCCCCCTCTTCCCCTGCGGCCGGCCAGGTTGCGTGCTCGGATAAGGGGTCTAGTATGGATTTTTGGGGGCACTCCACGCCATTTTTTTTAAAATTTGGGGTGGAGTTCCCCTTAAAATCCATGCCAGATCTGAAGGGCCTGGAATGGATATTTGGGGGAACCCCACGTCAATTTTTTTTTAAATTTGCGGCGGGGTTCCCCTTAATATCCATTCCAGACCTGAAGGGCCTGGTAATTGAATTCTGGGGAACCCCCACGCTTTTTTTTTTTTTTTTATCAATGACTTTTGTATGTATTGCCGGGAGCCGACAATTCATTAATAGCCGCGAGTCAGTTTTAAATGACTTTTTTTCTTACAAAAATGACATTTTTTGCAGGGACAGTTCTAAGCACGGGAAACATGTGCCACTTTACATGCATATCATACACACCCCCCAGGTACGAAATTTAAAGGAATATTTCACTTTTATTTTTTCATTTTAAGCATTATTAAAATCACTGCTCCCGAAAAAACGGCCATTTTTAAAACTTTTTTTTGCATTGATACATGTCCCCTGGGGCAGGACCCAGGTCCCCAAACACTTTTTAGGACAATAACTTGCATATTAGCCTTTATAATTAACACTTTAGATTTCGAACGTTTGAGTCCATTGTATTTAATAGGGTTCTAAAGTTCACACTAACATTTTGTCTGTTCGCAGGTTCTGGTGCGAACCGAACAGGGGGGGGTGTTCGGCTCATCCCTGTTGACTAGTAATAGTAATTAAAAAATATAATTATTACTAGTCATACAATAGAATTCATCTATAGCTTGTAGGCGGAACATTCGACCGGAAATGTACGATTGCAGCGTCGTACAGTTTCGCTGCTCCGTCAAATCTTCTTTGAACATTCGACAGACACCATAAGCCTTCAATGACAGATTCGACCTTAATTAATTCAGATTTTCGGACGAATGCAATTTCTAACGAAAAACGAAATAAATAAAAACGAATTTCGGGAGTAACTAAATAAATTTATTTTTAAAACGAAATTCCAAAACGAAATATTTCAGTGTGCACATGTCTACTAGTCATACAATCGAATTCATCTATAGCTTGTAGGCGGAACATTCGACCGGAAATGTACGATTGCAGCGTCGTACAGTTTCGCAGCTCCGTCGAATCTTCTTTAAACATTCGACAGACACCATAAGCCTTCAATGACAGATTCGACCTTAATTAATTCAGATTTTCGGACGAATGCAATTTCTAACGAAAAACGAAATAAATAAAAACGAATTTCGGGAGTAAGTAAATAAATTTATTTTTCTAACGAAAACGAAATTCCGAAACGAAATATTTCAGTGTGCACATGTCTAATATGTATACAGTCATTGTGCTTGTGTGTACATAGTCTCACCTTTTCATTCACTGTGTTGAGGTGATATAGATGATCATCCAGCTTGGCACTTGCTATTGTCTGTTTGCCGTTTAGAATAGAACACCTATCACCTTGGAATTTTACAGTGAGTCGTCTGGCTGTTAAACGCTTCACAGATAAGAGTCCTCCTTCTAGATTAGGAACATAAAGCGCATCTTTCACTGGTATGGCTAAATTGTGTCCCGCATCATCCGGGCATACAAGGGTTCCATGCCCATATCCTTCTGCATGTATTTTGCTTCCATCTGCAAGATAAATAGTTTCTTTGTTGTTCAGATCAAGTTCTGTGAAGAAACTTCTATCACTCGTCATGTGACTGGTTGCCCCTGAATCGATGCACCAGCCTTGGCATTTATTGTTGCCTGTCGCTTTAAATGTGGCATTCCATTTACCTTCCCATGGATCATTGATTGTGGTTTTGACCTTTTGTTTAGCATAAGAGGGACGCTGTCTCATTTGCTCTGCTTTCCATATAGTACAGTCTTTCTTTATGTGTCCCTGTTTGTGGCATCTGAAACACACTCTGGTCTCTTTCCTGTGTAACGTTGCGTCTGTAGCTTTAAGAGCGGTACTGGTGTCGGTTTCTGTGGAGTCATGCACTAATTCATTTCTTCTCTGATACTCATCTATGAGCCTGTTTGTTACAAATGCTACCATCAGATCTGTCTCAGGTCGTGTCTCCAGTGCATTGATTAGTGCAGTATATGTTTTGGGCAAACTGCATAACAACGTGGCTGCAATGTGACTGTCTTTTATATTCTCCCAGATTGATCTGAGTTGCGCAATCACTTCCAGCATTGCGTTTATATGCTCCTGCATGTCCTGTTCTCTGCCAAGTCTCATCTTGTAAAGTTTCCGCAGCAGAAACAGCTTGCTGTTTAAACGGGATCTTTCATGCAGTCTTTTCAGTACGTCCCACATGCCTTTCGCTGTGTCCTCATTGCGTATATGAATGAGCTGATCATCCTCCACTAGTAAGCTTATGATGGCCCGTGCCTGTCTGTTTTTCTTGTCCCAGTCCTGATTATTATCCTGTGGCCTCTCTGTAGTGGTAACCTCTCAGAAGTCATCTTTGGATAATAGCATTTCCACTTTGAACTTCCATAGCTGATAAATGTCATTGTTCAGCTTGGCCACTGAGAGTTTAAGCTCTGAGTTTCCGGCCATTTTATCCCTCCTTTATATATAAACAGTCTTACTTGTCTATAGGAGATGTCACTGGAAC
The DNA here is from genome assembly GCA_029206835.1 of Rana muscosa. NCBI lineage: Eukaryota > Metazoa > Chordata > Amphibia > Anura > Ranidae > Rana > Rana muscosa. The sequence continues at coordinate 113,775,259 of CM055118.1, forward strand.
GCTTCCTTATGTCGATCTCCGCATCAGCCACACTGTCTCCCGTTCGAGGCTTTGTTCTGCCTGGGCCGCACCTGGTCATAAGACTTTATCCGGACACTGGGACCATAACCTGTTGCAAAGTATGATTATTAGGTGCAGCGGAGTCAATTCAGATCATTGTGGAGTAACAGGAACTGGCTTCTTTTATTGGAACATAACATACAGATCAAAAAATCATCAGCGCTAAGAACCAATGACAGTGTTAAACAATGTAAAATGGATGGGAAGGGGGGGGGGATGGAGTGGAAGTGTGGTGTGGCAAATAAAAAATAGTCAATAGTCAGACTGCCCAGTGCTGCATGGTGACTTATGGCTGGAACGCAAACATAAACATACAGAAAAAACACCTCAAAAACCAGCGCACAATAGGCTTCAATGCAATTATGAAAATGGCAGATGGCCCTTTATTATATAAAAATCAAGTTAGTCAAGCAGGGGACTTGGCAAGTTCCTGTGTAAATGTACAACATACAAAAAAGTCAAAAACTGAATGAATATAAAAACAGGAGATAATATGTAAAAAAAAATTATAAAATTGAGACCTGACATCCACTGACGAGAGGAGCTGAATGCAGGCTCAGCATATGTGCCTGCAGCATGCGGGGACAGGGAGAATGAGAACACAGCCACCTCAAGTGAGCCTGTAGATGAAAGACCCACAGGAAAGCGGAAGGTACAGGGACTTGTAGTGCAACTGAGATGGCAGGTTGTCATCCGATGATATGGAAGCCGTGATGGAATCAAGCAGGGTGGCACAAGCTGATGATGGCTGCCACAACAGCAGGAAAAATAAGTAATAAAATAATTCTCCGCTGACAGTGGGGTCAGTTTGAAGGGGAAAGGGGACTGTGACAAAGCGCTTGAAGCGTGAAACGCGTAGTCGGAGTTACCCAGGACCATCCCTTTTCCCCTTCAAACTGACCCCACTGTCAGCAGAGAATTATTTTATTATTTATTTTTCCTGCTGTTGTGGCAGCCATCATCAGCTTGCATCGTGACATTGGAGCTATCCAGAAGCTCCTCCAGCCACCATCCCCCCAGGACACGATACCATCCGGGTGACACTGTCCTTTCACCATCAGTGCTTTGTCTTCCTGCCTTGTGGATTTCTCCCTTCCGGAGTCACGGATTTGCGGCTTCCTGCCCTCCCCCCTGCTTCCTCCCGCTGGCCACGCAGCTGGTCTGCTTTCACCAGTGGAAGTGCTGTCTGATTGTGTTCACCACACATCGCACAGAGTGCTCTCCTGGATCGTCCACCCGCAGAGGACTGCAGACCTCAGCCTGTCTGCTCTCATGTACCTTGTGCCACCCTGCTTGATTCCATCACGGCTTCCATATCATCGGATGACAACCTGCCGTCTCAGTTGCACTACAAGTCCCTGTACCTTCCGCTTTCCTGTGGGTCTTTCATCTACAGGCTCACTTGAGCTCCAGTGAGCCAGGTGGCTGTGTTCTCATTCTCCCTGTCCCTGCACGCTGCAGGCACATATACTGATCTTCTACAGCCTGGATTCAGCTCCTCTCGTCAGTGGATGTCAGGTCTCAATTTTATACATTTTTTTTACATATTATCTCCTGTTTTTATATTCATTCAGTTTTTGACTTTTTTGTATGTTGTGCATTTACACAGGAACTTGCCAAGTCCCCTGCTTGACTAACTTGATTTTTATATAATAAAGGGCCATCTGCCATTTTCATAATTGCATTGAAGCCTATTGTGCGCTGGTTTTTGAGGTGTTTTTTTTTTTATTGGAACATAACCACACTAGCAAAGATGTCACTTCACATGGTAAGAAAAACACAGACAGGAAAAATAAACTAACAAGTACAGCACTATGTACAGGAAATACAACACATCATAGAAAAATACATAGCATAGCATATCACTGAGCATTAGCGACATCTTGTGTCCTTTTTCTGAACTGCAGTCAATAGGCTAAGCTGAAAGTTTGTTGTATCTCCAACAGCCACGACCATACAGCGGTTTAACAGGACAGGTTCCACTCAGATTAGGCCTCGCCATGGTCAACCAAAGAAGTTGAGTGCACGTGCTCAGCGTCATATCCAGAGGTTGCCTTTGGGAAAGAGACATATAATTGCTGCAGAGGTTGAAGGGTTGAACGGGTGGGGGGTAAGCCTGTCAGTGCTCAGACCATACGCCGCACACTGCATCAAATTGGTCTGCATGGCTGTCGTCCCAAAAGGAAGCCTCTTCTAATGATGATGCACAAGAAAGCCCGCAAACAGTTTGCTTAAGATAAGCAGACTAAAGACATGGATTACTGGAACCATGTCCTGTGGTCTGATGAGACCAAGATAAATGTATTTGGTTCAGATGGTGTCAAGCGTGTGTGGCAGCAACCAGGTGAGGAGTACAAAGACAAGTGTGTCTTGCCTATAGTCAAGCATGGTGGTGGAAGTGTCATGGTCTGGGGCTGCATGAGTGTTGCCGGCACTGGGGAGCTTCAGTTTATTGAGGGAACCATGAATGCCAACATGTACTGGGACATACTGAAGCAGAGCATGATCCCCTCCCTTTGGAGTCTGGGCCACAGGGCAGTATTCCAACATTATAACGACCCTAAACACACCTCCAAGATGACCACTGCCTTGCTAAAGAAGCTGAGGGTAAAGGTGATGTACTGGCCAAGCATGTCTCCAGACTTAAACCCTTTTGAGCATCTGTGGAGCATCCTCAAATGGTGGAGGATCGCAAGGTCTCTAACATCCACCAGCCCCGTGATGTCGTCATGGAGATGTGGGAGAGGATTCCAATGGCAACCTGTGAAGTACTGGTGAACTCCATTCCCAAGAGGGTTAAGGCAGTGCTGGAAAATAATGGTGGCCACACAAAATATTGACACTTTGGGCACAATTTGGACATTTTCACTTAGGGGTGTACTCACTTTTGTTGCCAGCGGTTTAGACATTAATGGCTGTGTGTTGAGTTCTTTTGAGGGGACAGCAAATTTACACAGTTATACAAGCTGTACACTCACTACTTTACATTGTAGCAAAGTGTCATTTCTTCAGTGTTGTCACATGAAAAGATATAATAAAATATTTACAAAAAATTGAGGGGTGTACTTTTGTGAGATACTGAATATCAAGTTTGCAACTAGTGTAGGTAAATATTTTTTTCGGCTCACAGTAGCCTGTGAGCCTGGATAATTGGTTGGGGTTACTGTAGGTCAGGCTGGAGGGCATTACAGATCAAGCCTCTGATACATCTCCCTGGTACTAGAAGCTTGGGGAAGTTTCTAGAAGCTAGTGGGTGGAGGCCAGGAGGTCCTGATCTGCATACATGAGGGAATCTGGCCAATCCCCAGGCAGAAGGCTTGTCAGGGTGGTTGGATCAGCCCTTAAATATGGTTGAGCTGTGTCGTGTGACCTGGGAGTGGACCCCGTGTTGAGGGGGGCTCCACCTCCAGCCTGGGAGCTGAGAAAGAAAGAAAGACAGACGGATATCTACTATCCCATGGTCTCAGTTGGGAGACACCCTGGCTTGCAAAGAATGACTGGTCGGGCTGAGTTGTATGTTCCTGTTATCACGCATTTTACATGTTTGGATGTTCTGTGGTGTTCACCTTCCTTTTTTACTATGCAATGCTGTTTTTACTATGGATACGTGTAAGTGCAATACTTTATATTAAATGCAACCCTTAAGAGGTTTTACACTATCCAGCGTTTTATGTTTTATTTGAATATGACTACACGATCGTCATTTGGTTGGAGTCCCCTGGATGCTCTGGAGCTGGTTCTGATGTGGTTTCCTTTGTACATCCCCTGCTGATGACCCCCATCGGGACATATTCATTAAGCCTGTTTTGACTCTTTGTAAAAAAGGGTCCAGGTTCTCTGGTAAGAGTCCAACCTATTGTGGTGGTGGTGGCGTGTTCACTTGGTGAAGGGATTGGATAACCTTATCCAGTTAAATCAGTGGTTCTCAACTCCAGTCCTCAGGGCCCACCAACAGGCCAGGTTTGCAAGATAACCGAAATGCATCACAGGTGATATAATTTGCTGCTTAGGGATTGCAGTATTCTAGTCTGCATCTCACCAAGGTAATACTTAAAATCTGGCCTGTTAGTGGGTCCTGAGGACAGGAGTTGAGAACCACTGAGTTAAATAATGGAGTTTCCCATTTGACCATATGGTCTACTTGAGAGACTGATTTTTCTGGACTGTTTATTTATTTATATTTTTTTCAGTATTTTTAATATCAATCACTGTAGCGCAACACACCTTTATTTTGTTTCTTGTTTTTTGTGGTAATATCTCACATTTGTGGTGATGCTTTTTTTCACACTGAATTATCTTTTCACATGCACAGTATTATTTTTGTATTTATTTTCTATGTGGATGTAATATCAAGCAAGCTTTTCTGAGACTGTGCTAACAAGCTGTGACCCAATCCCTTGTCCTGGGACATTTCACTAAGCAGCCAGGTGGGCTGTTATTTTTCAAGAAAGGGGACATAGAGCTCCTGCCAGTGGGGATTTCGGTAAAATTCTACCCCGGAGACACAAAGCTCCCATAAAGGGGGGTTTGTTTGCCAAGTTCATAGAGACTGTTGCTGTATCTGAGGGAATTCAGTTAAGTATATGTTAATTTTTCTGGATCACATAGAGAAGGAAGTTGTCCTCATCATTGTTCTTTAAGTCAAAGCGGGCATCCTATAAATTTCATACCCTATCCAAGATATTTTCCCCAATCAACAACAAAAAACAGTTCTTGAGCTATATATACAGTGCCTTGAAAAAGTATTCATATCCTTTGAAATGTTCCATCTTTTTTCATGTTACAACCAAAAATATAAATGTATTTTATTGGGATTTTATGTGATAGACCAATACAAAGTGGCACATAATTGTGAAGTGGAAGGAAAATAATAAATGGTTTTCAAAATAAATATGTGAAAAGTGTGGCGGGCATTTGTATTCAGCCCCTTTTACTCTGATACCCCTAACTAAAATCTAGTGGAACAAATTGCCTTCAGAAGTTACCTAATTAGTAAATAGAGTCAACCTGTGTGTAATTTAATTCCAGTATAAATACAGCTTTTCTGTGAAACCCCCAGAGGTTTGTTAGAGAACCTTAGTGAACAAACAGCATCATGAAGGCCAAGGAACACACCAGACAGGTCAGGGATGAAGTTGTGGAGAAGTTTAAATCAGGGATAGGTTACAAAAAAATATCACCAGCTTTAAACATCTCACAGAGCACTGTTCAATCCATCATCCAAAAATGGAAAGAGTATGACACAACTACAAACCTACCAAGACATGGCTGTCCACCTAAACTGACAGGCCAGGCAAGGAGAGCATTAATCAGAGAAGCAGCAAAGAGGCCCATGGTAACTCTGAAGGAGCTACAGAGATCCACAGCTCAGGTGGGAGAATCTGTCCACAGAACAACTATTAGTCATGCACTCCACAAATCTGGCCCTTATGGAAGAGTGGCAAGAAGAAAGTCATTGTAGAAAGAAAGCCATAAGAAGTCCAGTTTGCAGTTTGCGAGAAGCTATGTGGAGGACACAGCAATCCAATCGAGAATCTGTGGCAAGACTTGAAAATTGCTGTTCACAGACGCTCTCCATTCAATCTGACAGAGCTTGAGCTATTTTTCAAAGAAAAATGGACAAACATTTTTACTCTCTAGATGTGCAAAGCTGGTAGAGACATCCCCAAAAAGACTTGCAGCTGTAATTGCAGCAAAAGGTGGTTCTACAAAATATTGACTCAGGGGGGCTGAATACAAATGCACGCCACACTTTTCAGACATTTATATCTATTTATTATATGTGTAGCGGGGTACTATATTTAGGGGGAGTATCTGAGTGGTAATATGGCTCGGATACACCAATTGTCAGGTTTCTTGGACCATTTCTGTCCCTGGGAGATAGTATTGGTGTGCTGTTCCCTGTGGCCTACAGGTGGCACTGTTGCCGTGGGCCAGGGTTGAACCACTGATACAGGGGGGTTACAATTGCTTTCAAGAAAACTTGCCCATGGGCATTGGAGACTGTACAAGCTGACAGAGAAGGTCGCTTTTTGCTTGTTAAAGGTATAATAAATAGCCAGCGATATATATTTCGCAGGTCTTTTTTGTCTCCTCTCGGCAGTAGTACGGCGGGGCGGGGAACCTGCTGTGCCTGTCGGGAGAGGGTGTAAAAAGGCGCGGCCATTTTCCAAAGGGGTCACGCCCAGGCACCTTCAGCCTGGGTGGTGCGTGTGTTGTCTCCGGGTGCCCTAGGCCCGGAGGCCGAGTTCCTGTTCCACCCCAGACACCTTCAGTCTGGGGTGAGGTACTAATTTGGAGGCCCGGGGCCCAGTGGCTTCGGCTGGGTTCTGCCCAGGATCGAGGGCTCCCAGGGTGCCGCCTTTCGAGGGGACCCTTATTCAGGATCGAGGAGGCCAGGGAGGTGACCCCTTCTGAAGACCCAGCACAGAGTCGTGGTGACAGGACGGGGTCTCTGGTAACTCTCCGGAGGGAGGTTCTTCTCCTTGACAAGGGCATGTTCTGTAGGTCATAGTGGCAGTGACCAACTTCACCAAGTCAGTGGCAGTGACTTTTCATATTCACCCGGTCTGTGGCGCCCAAGCCTGTTCATGAAAGCAGAACAGTAAGAGAAACCTAGATTGAGTTTGTGCCTGGACCTCCTCCCACCTTATCTGACCTGTGTCTCGTATCAACCTGTCTGCTCTCATAGAGACTATTTGTTATCCGTGGTGAAATAAATACTAAGGTTGGACTTTCAGTTGGTGTGGACAGTTACTTTACTGGGGAGAATTAAGGACTTGTCTCTGGCTAATGCAGAGACGAGATCAGCTCAGGAGGATTCTAACACTAGCCGCAGGCCTGAAAACTAACACTGCTCAACCCCCCCCCCCCATCCAGGAGGGTACGGGCTGCTAGTGCGGTGTGCCTCATTCTTTCCTGCGGAGGAGCCAAGTAAAAGAAAAAGCAGGTAAAGTCTGGGGTGAGTGCGCTAGATATACAGTAGGTACGGGAAGTATTCAGACCCCCTTAAATTTTTCACTCTTTCTTATATTGCAGTCATTTGCTAAAATTATTTAAGTTCATTTTTTTTCCTCATTAATGTACACACAGCACCCCATATTGACAGAAAAACACAGAATTGTTGTCATTTTTGCAGATTTATTAAAAAAGAAAAACTGAAATATCACATGGTCCTAAGTATTCAGACCCTTTGCTGTGACACTCATATATTTAACTCAGGTGCTGTCCATTTCTTCTGATCATCCTTGAGATGGTTCTACACCTTCATTTGAGCCCAGCTGTGTTTGATTATACTGATTGGACTTGATTAGGAAAGCCACACACCTGTCTATATAAGACCTTACAGCTCACAGTGCATGTCAGAGCAAATGAGAATCATGAGGTCAAAGGAGAGCTCAGAGACAGAATTGTGGCAAGGCACAGATCTGGCCATGGTTACAAAGAAAATTCTGCTGCACTTAGGGTTCCTAAGAGCATAGTGGCCTCCATAATCCTTAAATGGAAGACGTTTGGGACGACCAGAACCCTTCCTAGAGCTGGCCGTCCGGCCAAACTGATCTATCGGGGGAGAAGAGCCTTGGTGAGAGAGGTAAAGAAGAACTCAAAGATCACTGTGGCTGAGCTCCAGAGATGCAGTCGGGAGATGGGAGAAAGTTGTAGAAAGTCAACCATCACTGCAGCCCTCCACCAGTCGGGGCTTTATGGTAAAGTGGCTCCCCATTTGTGGGGAGCTGCAGCGTAGGTGGGCGAGGCCAACTGAGAGCAAGGGAGAGCATAATAGAGAAATTGAAAAGAAAAGGGAGTAGACAGAAAATGTGGGATGGGGGGGGGAAGAAGGGGGCATGAGAGGGAAGGGGAGGGGAGGGGGAGTGCGTCCCACGGCCACGGAGCGCACCCAGATCTTATGTTAAGTTGGGGTCCAATGTCCATCTGTCATCACGGGTAGACCTCTAAGATAGTATCCTATTTTTGTTGTTCACTCAGTGTCATCTGAACCTAAGAGAGTTTGGCCTTCGTCCGAGTATATAAATATACTCCACAATTGCCAGGTTTTGGTGTACGTCTCGTGTCTTTCCTTTGCTGTTAAAATGAGATCTTCCATTTTTCTTATTTCTTCTACCTTTCGAAGCCATAGTTTAATGGTCGGGGGGATGGCAGACTTCCAACATAGTGGGATACAGGCTTTAGCTGCATCTAATGAATGACAAAGTACTGATTTTTTATAGATTCTGTCTGGAATGTCGGATGCATGTAAGAGGAAGAAAGCTGGGTCGTCTATAATGCCGCGTACACACGATCATTTTTCACGTCGTGAAAAATGAATTTTTTTTTTTCAACAAGAAAAACGACCGTGTGTGGTCTTTTTGTCATTTTTCCCGACGTGAAAAACGGCATTAAAAACAACGAGAAAAATTAGAACATGCTCTAATTTTTCTCGTCGTTTTTCCCGTCATTTTTTTCCGCTGCAGTTTTCCCATAGGGAAACACTGCCACGGAGCCTACACGCGGTTGTTTTTCTCGACAAGAGAAAAAATGACGGGAAAAACGACCGTGTGTGGGGGAACAAGCCGTTCCCTAGTTTTTCATGTCATGATTCACGGCGTTTTTTTAACCGCCGTGAATCACGATCGTGTGTACGCGGCATAAGTGTCCTTTCAGTGAATTTCTGCATGGTCTCACGTATCACTGTCCAAAATTGTGTCAGTCTAGGGCAGGACCAAAAGATGTGTAACAGGGATCCCTCCTCCGTCTGGCAGCGCCAACAGCGGTCTGATGTCAGTGGGAATAGTTTATGTAGTAATGCAGGGGTTTTGTACCATCTGGAGAGTATTTTGTAATTGGTTTCCTGGGTTTTTGCACATATGGAATATTTATGGGTATACTTAACCACTTAAGCCCCGGACCATTTGGTAGCTAAAGGACCGGAGGTGAATTCAGAATTTTGCACTGCGCTGCTTTAACTGTAAATTGTGCGGACATGCAATGTTGTACCCAAACGAAATTTGTGTCCTTTTCTTCCCACAAATAGAGCTTTCTTTTAATGGTATTTGATTGCCTCTGCGATTTTTATTTTTTGCGATATAAACGGAAAAAGACCGAAAATTTTGAAAAAAAATGATATTTTCTACTTTTTCTTATAAGAAAAATCGAATAAACTCAATTTTAGTCATACATTTAGGCCAAAATGTATTCAGCCACATGTCTTTAGTAAAAAAAATGTCAATAAGCGTATATTTATCGGTTTGCGCAAAAGTTATAGCGTTTACAAACTAGGGTACATTTTCTGGAATTTACACAGCTTTAAATTTATGACTGCCTATCTCATTTCTTGAGGTGCTAAAATGGCAGGGCAGTACAAAACCCCCCCAAATGACCCCATTTTAGAAAATAGACACCCCAAGAAAATTGCAGAGAGGCATGTTGAGCCCATTGAATATTTTTTTTTTGTCCCAAGTGATTGAATAATGACAAAAAAAAAAACAAAAAAAAAAAATTACAAAAAGTTGTCACTAAATGATATATTGCTCACACATGCCATGGTTATATGTGGAATTGCACCCCAAAATACATTTTGCTGCTTCTCCTGAGTACGGGGATACCACATGTGTGGGACTTTTTAGGAGCCTAGCCACGTACGGGACCCCGGAAACCAAGCACCGCCTTCAGGATTTCTAAGGGTGTAAATTTTTGATTTCACTCCTCACTACCTATCACAGTTTTGAAGGCCATAAAATGCCAAAATAGCACTAAACCCCCCAAATGACCCCATTTTAGAAAGTAGACACCCCAAGGAAATTGCTGAGAGGCCTGTTGAGCCCATTGAATATTTTTTTTTTTGTCCCAAGTGATTGAATAATGACAAAAAAAATAAAAAAATTACAAAAAGTTGTCACTAAATGATATATTGCTCACACATGCCATGGTTATATGTGGAATTGCACCCCAAAATAAATTTTGCTGCTTCTCCTGAGTACGGGGATACCACATGTGTGGGACTTTTTAGGAGCCTAGCCGCGTACGGGACACCGAAAACCAATCACCGCCTTCATGATTTCTAGGCACAAATTTTTGATTTGACTCCTCACTACCTATCACAGTTTCGAAGGCCATAAAATGCCAAAATAGCACAAACCCCCCCCCCAAATGACCCCATTTTGGAAAGTAGACACCCCAAGCTGTTTGCTGAGAGGCATGGTGAGTATTTTACAGCTTTCATTTGTTTTTGAAAATGAAGAAAGAACATTTTTTATTTTATTTATTTTTTTCAATTTTCAAAACTTTGTGACAAAAAGCGAGATCTGCAAAATACTCACAATACCTCTCAGCAAATAGCTTGGGGTGTCTACTTTCCAAAATGGGGTCATTTGGGGGGGTTTGTGCCATCTGGGCATTCCATGGCCTCCGAAACTGTGATAGGCAGTGAGAAGTGAAATCAAAAATTTACACCCTTAGAAAGCCTGAAGGCGGTGATTGGTTTTTGGGGTCCCGTACGCGGCTAGGCTCCCAAAAAGTCTCACACATGTGGTATCCCCGTACTCAGGAGAAGCAACAGAATGTATTTTGGGGTGTAATTCCACATATGCCCATGGCATGTTTGAGCAATGTATCATTTAGTGACAACTTTGTGCAAAAAAAAAAAAATTTTTTATTTTTTCCGCAACTTGTGTCAACATATAAAATATTCCATGGACTCGACATGCCTCTCAGTATATAGCTTGGGGAGTCTACTTTCCAAAATGGGGTCATTTGGGGGGGTTTTGAACTGTTCTGGCATTTTATACACAACATTAGGAAGCTTACATCCACTCTTCTAACCACTTGAAGACAAAGCCCTTTTTGACACTTTTTGTTTACATGAAAACATATTTTTTTTGCAAGAAAATTATGTTGAACCCCCAAACATTATTTATATTTTTAAAGCAAAGGCCCTACAGAATAAAATGGTGGGTGTTGCATTTTTTTTTTCTACACAGTATTTGCGCAGCGATTTTTCAAACGCGTTTTTTGGGGAAAAAATACACTTTTTTTAATTTTAATGCACTAAAACACACTATATTGCCCAAATGTTTGATGAAATAAAAAAGATGATCTTAGGCCGAGTACATAGATACCAAACACGACATGCTTTAAAATTTCGCACAAACGCGCATTGGCGACAAACTACATACATTTTTAAAAGCATTTAAAAGCCTTTACAGGTTACCCCATTAGATTTACAGAGGAGGTCTACTGCTAAAATTACTGCCCTCGATCTGATCTTCGCGGTGATACCTCACATGCATGGTGCAATTGCTGTTTACATATGACGCCAGACCGACGCTTGCGTTCGCCATTGGGCAGGGCAGGGCAGGACAGGGGTGCTTTTTTTTTTTTTTTTTTTATTATTAATTTTGCTTTTTTATTTTATTTTTAAACTGTTGCTTCCATATTTTTTTTTTTTTTTTATCATTTTTATTGTTATCTCAGGGAATGTAAATATCCCCTATGATAGCTATAGGTAATGACAGGTACTCTTTTTTGAAAAAACTGGGGTCTATTGGACCCTAGATCTTTCCTCTGCCCTCAAAGCATCTGACCACACCAAGATCGGTGTGATAAAATGCTTTCCCAATTTCCCAATGGCGCTTTTTATATCCGGGGGGGGGGTCATTCCCTCCCACTGCTTGTAAAAGCAGTCCAGAGGCTAATTAGCCACTAGGATTGCTTTTACATGAAAGCCGGCCGCTGGCTGAAAAGAATGATACCAAGATGATACCTAAACCCGCAGGCATCATTCTGGTATAAACATTCAAAGTCCAGCAACATACCAGTACGTTGCTGGTCCTTGTTGGACATGTATTGTAATCTTTTTTTTCATGCAGCCTGTTGGCTGAACGAAAAAAAAAGATTGATCGGTGGGTATGCCCACCATTAGAATACCGCCCTTCATCCACCCACTTCTAATGATGGGCATACATGCACCATTTATATATGCCGAAGCATGGGGGCATCTTCCCGCAAAAGTTATGCCGCGTACACATGGTCAGACTTTTCCACGGGCAAGCCTCCGTCGGAATTTCGACTGTATGTACGCGGCATTAGGAGCAAAATCGCTCCTCCGCCCCTGCTGCCCCAATGCTTCGGCATATATGCTTTTTTTTTTTTTAACTGTGGTGGCGAAATCACCTCCTACAGCACTGGAGTCGCAGGGATCAGGCCTGTCTCTGCGAACGCTGCAGTTATGTGTGTTGTGTTTTGCAAGTGACAGTGATCGATCGATACTGCACTTGGGTGGCCTGGGCTGGACGGAGGGGCAAAACGCAGGTGCTAGCAGGTATCTGGGCTGATTCCGCTAACACTGCGTTTTTGGGAACCCTAAACTGCTGGGGACGCTAGTATAGATCTGATCAGATCAGATATTGATCTGTTCAGATACTATACCACTAAGGGGGGTGTATGCTTCACGCGTGGGTGTTAGCGTTACTGGCACTAACCTGACGCTGCCTGGGGTGTGACGCAGACCCTCTCTGACGCTAAAACCTAATTGATATCACCCGCCGGGCGATCAGTGGGTTAAACCTTTATTGGGTTATATACGGCGGGTGCCCTGACGCTATAAAAAGCAAACTAACTAACCAGCGTCACCCGTAACACTTATATGGTGATTACTGGTGAAAGGGTTAACTAGGGGCAATTAGGGGGTTAAAACCTTTATTAGGTAATATATGGGGGTACCTGACGCTATATAAAAACCTGACGGCGAACCTAAAAAAAAATTACTGGCTACCGATCTGCATCACCGACACTAAGACAACGATCATAAAAACGATCGCTTAGCGACAGTGGTGATAGGGGGTGAAAGGGTTACCTGGGGGGCGATCAGGGGGTTAAACCTTTATTAGATAATATATGGGGGTACCTGATGCTATAAAAACCTGCGGCGAACCTAAAAAAAATTACTGGCTACCGATCTGCATCACCGACGCTAAGACAGCGATCAGAAAAATGATCGCTTAGCGACAGTGGTGATAGGGGGTGAAAGGGTTACCTGGGGGGCGATCAAGGGGGTTAAACCTTTATTAGGTAATATATGGGGGTACCCGACGCTATAAAAACCTGCGGCGAACCTAAAAAAAATTACTGGCTACCGATCAGCATCACCGACGCTAAGACATCGATCAGAAAAATGATCGCTTAGTGACGGCGGTGCTAGGGGGTGAAAGGGTTACCTGGGGGGTGATCAAGGGGGTTAAACCTTTTATTAGGTAATATATGGGGGTACCCGACGCTATAAAAACCTGCGGCGAACCTAAAAAAAATTACTGGCTACCGATCAGCATCGCCGACGCTAAAACATCGATCAGAAAAATTATCGCTTAGTGACCGTGGTGATAGGGGGTGAAAGGGTTACCTGGGGGGCGATCAAGTGGGTTAAACCTTTATTAGGTAATATATGGGGGTACCCGACGCTATAAAAACCTGCGGCGAACCTAAAAAAAATTACTGGCTACCGATCAGCATCACCGACGCTAAGACATCAATCAGAAAAATGATCGCTTAGCGACGGCGGTACTAGGGGGTGAAAGGGTTATCTGGGGGGTGATCAGGGGGTTAAACCTTTATTAGGGGGGGTTAGGGGGCTACACTGGACCTAAAACTAAATGTACTGACACTTTTACAGTCACAAATGTCACTGATTGCAGTGATCACTAAATAAATGGTCACTGCAATCAGTGACACTGTGACTGGGGGCTGGGGGGTGATCTGGGGGGTGATCTGGGGGTGTCTGGGGGGGCCTGGGGGGGCGATTTATGTACCTATGTGTCCTGGTGTCAGTGTAGTGTTGTGTGCACTAACCTGCATCTTCTCCTGTACGGCGCTCAGTATATGTGAGCGCCGCAGGAGAGATGACATCACTTCCTCCAGCCTGTGTAAACAAGTACACAGGCAGGGGAAGCTCTCATTCGCCGGGAGCGATCGAGAGGGGGTGGCCGGAATCGAACGGCCGTCCCTTCATGCCGGATCGCTCCCGAAGGTAAAACGGCTGCTCACTGTAAAGAAGGGGGGTCCGATCGGACCCCCCAACTATACAAAGGCAATCACGTACATATACGTGATTCTGCCTGTCGGTGCCATTCTGCCGACGTATATTTACAGTGGGCGGTCGTTAAGTGGTTAAGAATACGTTGTCGTTTGGTGTCATTGAATTGGATTCCCAGCTCCCTTTCCCATTTGAGCAGTCCTGGGGGTGTAAAGTCCTCTGGGGGTGCATTCAGGAGAGTGTAGGTCAAAGAAAGTGTATGTGGTATGGGACCCCTCTCGTTGCACAAGTCCTCCAATGCCGTTAGTGTCTGGTCATTATCCCTCGGGGGTGGCATGGAGTTCAGGAAGTGACTCAATTGGAGTGCCCTCATAAAATCCAAGCGGAACGGGCCTGTGGGGTCCGAGAGTTCCACAGCCAATTTCCACCGCCCTCCCGAACTAAAATGGGAGGCCTGGTAGATGCCCGATTCAGATAGGTTGCGGAAGCGTCTGTCTGTCAGCCCTGGTGTAAATAATGGGTTCCCCAAAATGGGTTGTAGAGGTGAGTCCTGGGAGGAGAGAGGCGTCTGGGTCACTATTCGGGCGCATATCCTTGATGTATTGCCTATTAATGGGTGGCATTTAACTTCTGGTGGTAGTCCCAAGTAACACCATGGGGTGCCTGGGAGGGGGATCTCACTTTGCGTTTGTTCTATGGAAGTCCATAGTTTGGTTTCTTGGTGGCGGCACCAGTCAATGAGCCTCACCAAATGCGTGGCTTGATAATAGGCGCAAAGGTTAGGGAGCGCTAGGCCTCCGTATAGCTTGGGGAGTACTAGTAATTTGTTAGCTAGTCTAGGCTTTTTCTTGGCCCATACGAATTCTGTAAAAAGTGTTTGCACCCGTTTGAAATATGTGACTGGGATGTGTATGGGCAGGGCTTGCATAAGATATAAAAACTTCGGAAGTATCATCATCTTTAAAATGTTGCAGCGTCCTAGCCAGGAGTGCAGGCCCGAGGTCCATTGAGTCAGCAATGATTTGACTTGTTTTAAAAGTGGGGGGAAGTTGAGCTCGTATAATTTCGAAAGTGTGCTGGGTATATAAGTTCCCAAGTATTTAAGGGCAGTTTTGGTCCATTTTAATTTAAAGCTGGATCGGAGGTGTGCGAGCTGAGAGTTGGGGATCTGTACGCCCATTGCCTCTGACTTGTCAAAGTTGATTTTTAGGTTGGAGAGTGTCCCATATAAAGTAAATTCGCGGAGAAGGTTTGGTAGTGATATTGATGGGTTTGAGAGGGAAAATAGCAAATCATCTGCATAAGCAGAGACTTTTTACTGGGTGTGGCCTACTGTAATACCTGATATGTTCGGGTTTTTCCTTATGTGACATAAGAAGGGTTCAAGGGATAGGGCGAACAGGAGGGGCGAGAGTTGGGATCCCTGGCGCGTCCCGTTCGTAATTGGGAAAGGGTCTGAGAGTACTCCATTGGCTCTCACCCTAGCTGTCGGCGTCGTGTACGCTGCCTTTATCCACTTCATCATGTTATTGCCCAATCCTACATGTTTCAATGTGGCGAGCATGAACGTCCAATTCACCCTGTCGAATGCTTTCTCAGCATCTGTGCTGAGAAAGACGCTGGGTGCACCGGAGGTGGTGGCTTTATGAATCAGGTTCAATACTTTGATGGTATTGTCTATAGCCTCTCTGGTTGGGACAAAACCTACTTGGTCTAGGTGAATTAGACGGGGTATGTGGGTTTGCAATCTAGTGGCAATTATTTTAGTGAACAGTTTGAGGTCCGTGTTCAATAACGATATTGGGCGGTAACTCCCACATTGGGACGGGTCCTTACCCTCTTTAGGGATCACCGCTATCTGGGCCTGTAATGTGGTGTCATGTAAATTACCTTCCTTACTGAGGTCGTTAAGCATTTTTACCATTTGATTTCCTAGTGAGGGAAGTAGGTTCTTATAGTATTGGACCGTAAATCCATCTGGTCCTGGGGCCTTATTACGTTTCGTGTTCCCTATTGCTAGTTACAGTTCTGTCAGTGTTATAGGTTCGTCCAGAAGGTCACGCGTGTCCGTCGGTAAAGTGGGCATTGTTGACTTTTTAATGTAATCCGTTACCTTCCCTGCTGTAGGGGGATTTACCGGCAGATTATACAAGGATTGATAATACAATTTGAATTCTTGGATTATTTGCCGAGGCAGAGGTTTTTTTTGGCCTGTTGTGGAGTATATGTGCGGGAGGCTGCTGTTTGGGATCGTAGGGATTGCGCAAGTAATCTACCACATTTATTCCCTGATTCATATACTTTCCTGCGGGAGATCTGTATTGCCGCCTTGGCTTTAACGTTAAGTATATCCGTTATTTGCTTACGTACTGTGTCTAATTCCCCAGCAGTCTGGCCGGTGTCTGTTTATGTCTGGTTTCAAGTTTTTGGAGTTTGTCTATCAGTGTTGCAATTTGGGCTGTTCGCTGCTTCTTTAGCCTTGCGCCATGTTTTATTAGTACTCCCCGTATGACCGCCTTGTGAGCTTCCCAGACAAGTCCCAAATTACAATCTGCCGTTAGATTTGTCTGGAAATAGTGTGTGATTTCTTTTGTCACATCTGATACCACCTCCGGGTCTTGCAACAGGCTCTCATTGAGTCTCCAAGGTTGTCTCTGTCTCCTATTGTGGTCAGTTAGTGCATATTGCATAGAGACCGGGGCGTGATCGGACCACGTAATTGATCCTATACTCGTGTTCCTTAGTGCCTGAAGTTGGTTGTGTGGGAGTAACAAGTGGTCAATACGGGAGTATACCTGGTGCGTGCGAGAGAAGAAGGTGTAGTCTCGTTCTCCAGGGTGGGAGAGTCGCCATACATCTATTAACTGCATGTCATGTAAAGTCTTGTGAATTGTCTTTCGGGCGCTACGGGAAGAGGATGATGTACCCGTAGAGGTATCTTCTGCTGGGATCAGGGGAACATTAAAGTCTCCCCCCACTATAAGCTGGCCTTCTGTGAAACCGCGGAGTGATAATAAGGTCTTTTTGAGAAAAGAGTCCTGTTGGCTGTTTGGGGCGTACAGGTTTGCAATGGTCACCTTCTCGTCTCCTATTAGCCCTTTAATAAATAGAAATCTGCCTGCTGGGTCAGCTCTTAACTCTACTAACTTCCAGGGGACTCTGGCTGCAATCTGGATAGAGATGCCCCGAGATTTGGCTTCTAGATAGGTGGAATGGTATACCATCGGGTAACATCTGTTCTTCAAAATCGGATATGTATCCTCTCTGAAGTGAGTCTCCTGCAGAAGTACAATATCTGCCTTCATGCGCCTCATGTCGTTTAACAGCATTTTCCTTTTTTCTGGGACATTCAGTCATTTGACATTTAGGGTGACTATCTGTAGTGTATCCATGGTCACGGGAGGAAGGAGGGAACAAGGGAAAGTGCGTTGGGTAGGGGGAGAGATATCGAGACGGATGGGGGTTTAGGGATCAAAGAGGATGAGAGAGGTTGGGAAAGGAAAAGGTGAGAGCCGGTCTTTCCAGACCAGTCACAGGAAAGTATTTGCTCTCAGCAAACACCGTCCAGCAGTGCTACTTCTAAAGGTACAGCAAGTCGCTGTATTACTACCTTGCCAGAACTAGCTGGGAAGGCGTCTGCCTATGTGAGGGAGTGATCAGCAAGGGCAATCAGGAGAAACTCCCCGCCCTTCCCGGCCTCCGGACCTTAACCACTTAAGCCCCGGACCATTTGGTAGCTAGAGGACCAGAGGTGAATTTAGCACTGCGCTGCTTTAACTGTAAATTGTGCGGACATGCAATGTTGTACCCAAACGAAATTTGCGTCCTTTTCTTCCCACAAATAGAGCTTTCTTTTAATGGTATTTGATTGCCTCTGCGATTTTTATTTTTTGCGATATAAACGGAAAAAGACCGAAAATTTTGAAAAAAAATGATATTTTCTACTTTTTGTTATAAGAAAAATCGAATAAACTCAATTGTAGTCATACATTTAGGCCAAAATGTATTCAGCCACATGTTTTTAGTAAAAAAAATGTCAATAAGCGTATATTTATTGGTTTGCGCAAAAGTTATAGAGTTTACAAACTAGGGTACATTTTCTGAAATTTACACAGCTTTAAATTTATGACTGCCTATCTGATTTCTTGAGGTGCTAAAATGACAGGGCAGTACAAAACCCCCCCAAATGACCCCATTTTGGAAAGTAGACACCCCAAGGAAATTGCTGAGAGGCATGTTGAGCCCATTGAATTTTTTATTTTTTGTCCCAAGTGATTGAATAATGACTAAAAAAAAAAAAATTACAAAAAGTTGTCACTAAATGATATATTGCTCACACATGCCATGGTTATATGTGGAATTTCACCCCAAAATACATTTTGCTGCTTCTCCTGAGTACGGGGATACCACATGTGTGGGACTTTTTGGGAGCCTAGCCGCGTACGGGACCCCGGAAACCAAGCACCACCTTCAGGATTTCTAAGGGCGCACATTTTTGATTTCACTCCTCACTACCTATCACAGTTTCGAAGGCCATAAAATGCCAAAATAGCACAAAACCCCCCCAAATGACCCCATTTTAGAAAGTAGACACCCCAAGGAAATTGCTGAGAGGCCTGTTGAGCCCATTGAATATATTTTTTTTGTCCCAAGTGATTGAATAATGACAAAAAAAAAAAAAAAAAAAAAAAATTACAAAAAGTTGTCACTAAATGATATATTGCTCACACATGCCATGGTTATATGTGGAATTACACCCCAAAATACATTTTTCTGCTTCTCCTGAGTACGGGGATACCACATGTGTGGGACTTTTTAGGAGCCTAGCCGCGTACGGGACCCCGAAAACCAAGCACCGCCTTCAGGATTTCTAGGCACAAATTTTTGATTTCACTCCTCACTACCTATCACAGTTTCGAAGGCCATAAAATGCCAAAATCGCACAAAACCCCCCCAAATGACCCCATTTTGGAATATAGACACCCCAAGCTATTTGCTGAGAGGAATGGCGAGTATTTTACAGCTCTCATTTGTTTTTGAAAATGAAGAAAGAAAATATATATATATATATATATATTTTTTTTCAATTTTCAAAACTTTGTGACAAAAAGCGAGATCTGCAAAATACTCACAATACCTCTCAGCAAATAGCTTGGGGTGTCTACTTTCCAAAATGGGGTCATTTGGGGGGGTTTTGTGCTATCTGGGCATTCCATGGCCTCCGAAACTGTGATAGGCAGTGAGAAGTGAAATCAAAAATTTACACCCTTAGAAAGCCTGAAGGCGGTGCTTGGTTTTTGGGGTCCCGTACGTGGCTAGGCTCCCAAAAAGTCTCACACATGTGGTATCCCCGTACTCAGGAGAAGCAACAGAATGTATTTTGGGGTGTAATTCCACATATGCCCATGGCATGTTTGAGCAATATATCATTTAGTGACAACTTTGTGCAAAAAAAAAAAAAAATTGTCGTATTTCCGCAACTTGTGTCAACATATAAAATATTCCATGGACTCGACATGCCTCTCAGTATATAGCTTGGGGTGTCTACTTTCCAAAATGGGGTCATTTGGGGGGGTTTTGAACTGTTCTGGCATTTTATACACAACATTAGGAAGCTTACATCCACTCTTCTAACCACTTGAAGACAAAGCCCTTTTTGACACTTTTTGTTTACATGAAAACATTTTTTTTTTTTGCAAGAAAATTATGTTGAACCCCCAAACATTATATATATTTTTAAAGCAAAGGCCCTACAGATTAAAATGGTGGGTGTTGCATTTCTTTTTTCTACACAGTATTTGCGCAGCGATTTTTCAAACGCATTTTTTGGGTTAAAAAATACACTTTTTTAAATTTTAATGCACTAAAACACACTATATTGCCCAAATGTTTGATAAAATAAAAAAATGATCTTAGGCCGAGTACATAGATACCAAACACGACATGCTTTAAAATTTCGCACAAACGCGCATTGGCGACAAACTACATACATTTTTAAAAGCCTTTAAAAGCCTTTACAGGTTACCCCAGTAGATTTACAGAGGAGGTCTACTGCTAAAATGATTGCCCTCGATCTGACCTTCGCGGTGATACCTCACATGCATGGTGCAATTGCTGTTTACATATGACGCCAGACCGACGCTTGCGTTCGCCATTGGGCAAGAGCAGGGCAGGACAGGGGTGCTTTTTTTTTTTTCTTTTTTTTTTATTATTAATTTTGCTTTTTTATTTTATTTTTAAATTGTTCCTTCCAAGTATTTTTTTTTTTTTTATCATTTTTATTGTTATCTCAGGGAATGTAAATATCCCCTATGATAGCAATAGGTAGTGACAGGTACTCTTTTTTTGAAAAAACTGGGGTCTTCTAGACCCTAGATTTTTCCTCTGCCCTCAAAGCATCTGACCACACCAAGATCGGTGTGATAAAATGCTTTCCCAATTTCCCAATGGCGCTTTTTATATCCGGGGGGCATTCCCTCCCACTGCTTGTAAAAGCAGTCCAGAGGCTAATTAGCCGCTAGGATTGCTTTTACATGAAAGCCGGCCGCAGGCTGAAAAGAATGATACCAAGATGATACCTAAACCCGCAGGCATCATTCTGGTATAAACATTCAAAGTCCAGCAACATACCAGTACGTTGCTGGTCCTTGTTGGACATGTATTGTAATCTTTTTATTTCATGCAGCCAGTTGGCTGAACGAAAAAAGAGATTGATCGGTGGGTATGCCCACCATTAGAATACCGCCCTTCATCCACCCACTTCCAATGATGGGCATACACGCACCATTTATATATGCCGAAGCATGGGGGTATCCTCCCGCAAAAAAGTTATGCCGCACACACATGGTCGGACTTTTCCACGGGCAAGCCTCCGTCGGAATTTCGACCGTATGTACGCGGCATTAGGAGCAAAATCGCTCCTCCGCCCCTGCTGCCCCAATGCTTTGGCATATTTGCTTTTTTTTTTTAACTGTGGTGGTGAAATCACCTCCTACAGCACTGGAGTCGCAGGGATCAGGCCTGTCTCTGCGAATGCTGCAGTTATGTGTGTTTTTGTTTTGTAAGTGACAGTGATCGATCGATACTGCACTTGGGTGGCCTGGGCTGGACGGAGGGGCAAAACGCAGGTGCCAGCAGGTATCTGGGCTGATCCCGCTAACACTGCGTTTTTGGGAACCCTAAACTGCTGGGGACGCTAGTATAGATCTGATCAGATCAGATATTAATCTGTTCAGATACTATACCACTAAGGGGGGTGTATGCTTCACGCGTGGGTGTTAGCGTTACTGGCACTAACCTGACGCTGCCTGGGGTGTGATTCAGACCCTCTCTGACGCTAAAACCTAATTGATATCACCCGCCGGGCGATCAGGGGGTAAACCTTTATTGGGTTATATACACGGCGGGTGCCCTGACACTATAAAAAGCAAACTAACTAACCAGCATCACCCGTAACACTTATATGGTGATCACTGGTGAAAGGGTTAACTAGGGGCAATCAGGGGGTTAAAACCTTTATTAGATAATATATGGGGGTACCTGACGCTATAAAAACCTGCAGCGAACCTAAAAAAAATTACCAGTTACCGATCTGCATCACCGACACTAAGACAGCGTTTAGAAAAACGATTGCTTAGCGACAGTGGTGATGGGGGTGAAAGGGTTACCTGGGGGGGCGATCAAGGGGGTTAAACCTTTATTAGATAATATATTGGGGTACCTGACGCTATTAAAACCTGCGGCGAACCTAAAAAAAATTACTGGCTACGATCTGCATCACCGACACTAAGACAGCGTTTAGAAAAACAATTGCTTAGCGACAGTGGTGATAGGGGGTGAAAGGGTTACCTGGGGGGCGATCAAGGGGGTTAAACCTTTATTAGATAATATATTGGGGTACCTGACGCTATAAAAACCTGCGGCGAACCTAAAAAAAATTACCGGCTACAGATCTGCATCACAGACACTAAGACAGCGTTTAGAAAAACGATCGCTTAGTGACAGTGGTGATAGGGGGTGAAAGGGTTACCTGGGGGGCGATCAAGGGGGTTAAACCTTTATTAGATAATATATTGGGGTACCTGACGCTATAAAAACCTGCGGCGAACCTAAAAAAAATTACTGGCTACGATCTGCATCACCGACACTAAGACAGCGTTTAGAAAAACAATTGCTTAGCGACAGTGGTGATAGGGGGTGAAAGGGTTACCTGGGGGGCGATCAAGGGGGTTAAACCTTTATTAGATAATATATTGGGGTACCTGACGCTATAAAAACCTGCGGCGAACCTAAAAAAAATTACCGGCTACCGATCTGCATCACAGACACTAAGACAGCGTTTAGAAAAACGATCGCTTAGTGACAGTGGTGATAGGGGGTGAAAGGGTTACCTGGGGGGCGATCAAGGGGGTTAAACCTTTATTAGATAATATATTGGGGTACCTGACGCTATAAAAACCTGCGGCGAACCTAAAAAAAATTACTGGCTGCCGATCGGCATCACTGACGCTAAGACAGCGATCAGAAAAATGATCGCTAAGCGACAGTGGTGATAGGCGGTGAAAGGGTTATCTGGGGGGTGATCAGGGGGTTAAACCTTTATTAGGGTTAGGGGGCTACACTGGACCTAAGACTAAACTTTGGTGACACTTTTACAGTCACAAATGTCACTGATTGCAGTGATCACTAAATAAATGGTCACTGCAATCAGTGACACTGTGACTGGGGGCTGGGGGGTGATCTGGGGGGTGATCTGGGGTGATCTGGGGGGCCTGGGGGGCGATTTATGTCCCTATGTGTCCTAGTGTCAGTGTAGTGTTGTGTGCACTAACCTGATATCTTCTCTTGTACGGCGCTCGGTATATGTGAGCGCCGCACCAGAGATGACATCACTTCCTCCTGCTCCCTCTGTCTGACACAGACAGAGGGGGCATTTCCATTCGCCGGGAGCGATCGCGAGGGGGTGGCCAGAAACGAATGGCTGCCCCCTCATCCCGGAACGCTCCCGGACACTTAGCCACCGCTCACTGTATAGGAGGGGGGTCAGATCGGACCCCCCAACTGTACAAAGGCAATCACGTATGCTCTACGTGATTGTGCCTGTCGGTGCCATTCTGCCGACGTATATATACAGTGAGCGGTCGTTAAGTGGTTAAGTGTATGTGAGAGTGTGAATAATTATTCATTGAACATGTGAGTGGTAGCAGCATATGAATCAAATAAAAACCGTCTAAATTAAACAGAATAAAACATTATAGCATTAACATACAGATTGTTCAGGGTCTAAGCTCGGCAACCTTACCAGTGTATCTCTGAGGGGCATTGGCTGGCTGTAGTGAAGTGTTACAAAAGTGGATGCTATTTCTTGGTCCCTAAGCAGTGCCCCTCGCCCCCCGACCACATGCAGAGGCCCGAAGGATAAGAGTCCTGGACTCCCTCTTCCGTAATCCCCGTGGGTGTACACGCAATCAGGGGGGGAGGCGCACCACAGCAGTGATTTGCAAGTTCACTCATTTTCTAGTGTCAGCCCCCCGTTATCCTTAGTCTAGAGAAAAAATCAACAGTACCTATGGCATCTGATCGATAGTTTCTAACAATTCCCCTTCCTTGGTTCCAATATAGCCTCCACATTAAACATCAAGTCCCGGTGTGTGGCATAGATAGAAATCTGAGATTGCCTCTCCTCCCACCACCCCCCAGTCTCCCTGGAGAACGACTCACATAGCTTTCCACTGCATGGAGCTTGATAACCAGGGGCCGTTCATTTCGATCTCTTCTTCTTCCATAGTGGTGCTGAGGGGGGACTGGCGGGGAGAGGAATCGGAGCCCAATAGGTAAAGAGGATGGGTCTTCCTTCCCAATGCGGAAGCGTTCAGCTAAGGTGTGCATAGCAAGGAGAGGTGAAAGATCGTCTTGCAGCAGCCTCCGAGCTTGTAACTAGAAGCCAGATCCTCTTCTGGCATCTGTGCATTTCACTGGGAGAGCAAGGGAACTATCACCTGGGAGTCTCGAAGTCTGTGTGGAGGGGAGGGGGGTCTGCCCAAATGATGATAGAGTTTCAGCCACATCTCTAGCGGGCAAAGCTTTGTATAGATCTCTCCTGCAAAGGAAAGATCGTCTCCTCAAACTCCAGAGCAGGGGTGCAGGTCCGAGGCACACAGTAAGTGGGGTTTGCGCCTGTAAGGAGAGTAGTGGATATCAGCTCGTGTGTCAAGGGCTTTGCTTCTCTTTGGCCTACCAACAAAGGGGGGGCATATGGGGGCCGCAGCGTGCAAGTTCCAGCATCCAGCAAACATTATGGCCATGTCACTTACAGCACAGTCAAGCGAAAGAGAAAAGAACATTTAGGGCTCACGTGTGCTGTCGTCAGGAACGGTACGGGTCCTTCCCCGGGATCTCTGAGAGCGGGCAGGTGGGTTCGGTCTCCCCGATGATGCGTTTGTGCGGCCAGTTGGTTTTGGGATTTTCTGTAGCCAATTCGGGACGCGTACAGGATCCATTTCTAGGAAGCTGAAGAACGCAGGTAGGTCAGTAGGTGCTCGTAGTGTAAAAGAGGAACGGTCTGAGCGAAAAATAACCGCCAGAGGATATCCCCATCTGTAGGTGCACCCCCGTCTTCTGGCTACCTCCAGTGCTGGCTTCAGCATGGCACGTCTTTGTAACGTGGCTCTGGACAAGTCTGGTAGGATCTGTATACTGGCGCCATCAAAATCAATGTCCCCATGTTCCCACGCCGTGCGCAGCAGGATTTCTTTCTGGGTGTAGCGGTGTAGCCGACAGAGAACGTCTCGGGGCCGTGCCAGGCCTGTAGATTTGGGGCCCAGGGAGCGGTGTACCCGGTCCATCTCCAGATTGGCAGGTGGATTCTCCCAGATCCTATGGAATATGGCTGTTACTGTCGTTGCCAGGTCTTCAGTGCCAGTGGCCTCAGGTATGCCTCGCAGCCGTAGGTTGTTGCGGCGGCTGCGGTCCTCCATCTCTTCTAAGTGGAGCTGCATTTCTTGTGAGTCCCTAGCATATGTTTCCTGGGCCTGTTCTAGGGATCTTACCCTGGTTTCCAAAGAGGACAGCTGCGTCTCGCCAGAGGAGACCCGGGTCTCTATAGAGTGCAGTTCCTCCCGGACCTCCTGTATCTCTTTGCTGTGGGCTTCCTCTATGCGCATAATCAGGCCCTCTATATCTGCTCTCGTGGGTAGGGCCTCAATGTCCACCCGTGTTGGTAATGCCCTGAGCATGTCTCGGAGGTCCTCATCTAGCCGGAACTGTGACTGTGAGGGGCCCGCCATGATCGGTCTGAACAAGCCCGGAGTCCCCGTGAGGTCTTCTAGGTCCGGAGGAGGTACGTAGGTGCCTGCCTGCGGTGTAGTACAAGCCGCGTCTCTGCGAGTAACACTTGGCGTATGCTCAATGGCGCCCGAGGCCGGTCTCAGGTTGTTCCCAAAAAAGCTGGAAATGCTCGGTTGTGAGTTGTTTTGGCGAGTCCCACAGGTCGCCGATCTCGTCCGGTACTTTGTGGGGTCGCTCATGCCGTTTTCACACTCATTTAAAGTGGCTTTTTGGTCTTCAGAGGTCGGTTCAGGCCGGGAGCCCCCCTAGAGCATGACTCTACTCGGCCATCACTAAGCCACGCCCCCTGAGCAGGCTATTTAAAAAAACAAAGGTTTAGTAATGGGTAAATCTGGACCAGGAGGAATGGGAAGGCAACTAAGAGGTGTAGCAATATGGCCACCTCTCACCTGTGTCTTTCATATGTAAATCACAGCTGGCCCTCTCCAGCGTCCATCTGATAGCCTGTGGATTGTCCTCTTGAGCTGAGGAAGCCGTCGGAAGTGTCAGGAAAGGTCGATCTGTCTTACAGAGCGCTGTAATCGAGCGCTGAGGATGCTGAGTAGGCCGCAAGATGGCGGCGGCCGCGTCTGTGGAAGGAGCTGGCCTTGGGCTGGATAGCTGAGCGGAGGGCAGTCCGGGGCACTCGATATCGATGCCGATCTGCACCGGGTGTATCCAGGACCAAGGATGGGCGACTGGGAGGTTTGTCGGGGAAGCGCCGTCCCGCAGAGCGCTGTAATCAAGCGCGGAGGCTGAGGATGGTTAGTAGGCCGCAAGATGGCGGCGGCCGCGTCTATGGATGGAGTCGGCCGCGGGCCCGAATGATGGGGTAAAAAGCCATGCGGGGCACCTAATAATGGTGCCGATCTGCTCCGGGTGCACCCAGGATTAAGAATGGGCGTCTGGGATGGCTGTTAGGAAGGTGCCGGCTCCGGATGGTCGCGGATTTAGGAAGGCTCGACGGAGCTCCCCAACAGCGTGACTTTCCTCCTTCGCTGCCAGCCATGCCCCCCCAGTTTTTCTTTTTGAATAAATCTGCAAAAATGTCAACAATTCTGTGTTTTTCTGTCAATATGGGGTGCTGTGTGTACATTAATGAGGAAAAAAAATGAACTTAAATGATTTTAGCAAATGGCTGCAATATAACAAAGAGTGAAAAATGTACGGGGGTCTGAATACTTTTCGTACCCACTGTATATTTCAGAAATTTGAAAACTGTTCATCATTTTCCTTCCACCTCACAATTATGTGCCACTTTGTGTTGGTCTATCACATAAAATCCTAATAAAATACATTTACGTTTTTAGTTGTAACATGACAAAATGTGGAAAATTTCAAGGTGTATGAATACTGTATATACAGTGTGTATATATATATATATATATATACAGTATACACTTTTTTTCCCCTTCATTTGTATTGTAAACTAAATAGTTTTAGAAGGTAAGGGTTAATTTTAAGTACTCTGTATGCCATGCCTGATCGCAAAACCAGTGCATTTTGAACACAGTGCGGGAAACACGTATGGATTGCGGGTCTCCCGAAACGTGTTCTGGTGTGAACGGGTCCTGACAGCAGAACAATACCAAGTGGTCCATGGAGTCTAAATGTTTTTGTTTGTTTATTTTTTAACTTTTATTTTTGTTTCCTATTTTAACACTTTAACCACTTCCATACTGGGCACTTATACAGCTTCCTGCCCAGACCAATTTTCAGCTTTCTGCGCTTTTGCACTTTGAATGACAATTGCGCGGTTGTGCTACACTGTACCCAAACTAAATTTTTATCATTTTGTTCCCACAAATAGAGCTTTCTTTTGGTGGTATTTGATCACCTCTGTGATTTTTTTTTTCTGCTAAAATTTTTAAAAAAGACTGAATATTTTGAAAAAAAAACATATTTTTTTTGTTTCAGTTACAAAACTTTGTAAATAAGTAAGTTTTCTCCTTCACTGATGGGCACTGATGGGGCTGCACTGATGGGCACTGATAAGGCGGCACTGATGGGCACCGATAGGTGACACGGATGGGCACCGATAGGCAAAATGGATGGGCACCGGTAGGCGGCACGGATGGGCACCGGTAGGAGGCACGGATGGGCACAGATAGGCAGCATGGATGGACACTGATAGGCGGCATGGATGGGCACTGATAGGTGGCATGGATGGGCATGGATGGGCACTGATAGGTGGCATGGATGGGCACTAATAGGTGGCACTGTACTGTAATGTGTTACGAATGGATGCCAATCAGTGCCAAACAATAATGCCTGCCAATCAGTGATGCCCATTGTGGGCACTGATTGGCATCTGATTGGCATCCATTGTGGGCACTGATTGGCATCCATTAGGGGCACAGAATGGCATCCCTGTGGTCTAGGGAGGCATACCTGGTGGTGGGCATCCCTGATGGTATCCCTGGTGGTCCAGTGGCATCCCTGGTGGTCCAATGTGGGCATCCTCGGGGGGGCTGCGCTGATAATCGATCAGCACAAACCCCCTCTGTCAGAGGAGCAGCCGATCGGCTCTCCTCTACTCGCATCTGACAGACGCGAGTGAGGAAAAGCCAATGACCGGCTTTTCCTGTTTACATCGTGATCAGCCGTGATTGGACACGGCTGATCACGTGGTAAAGAGTCTCCGTGGGAGACTCTTTACCTAGATCAGTGTTGCAGGGTGTCAGACTGACATCCTGCAACAACGATCGCCGCGATGCACGCCCCCGGGGGCACGCAGCGGCTCAAAATCCTGAGGACGTCATATGACGTCCAGTCAGGATTTTGAAACCACTTTGCCGCCGTCAATCCGCTATAGGGCGGGCGGCAAGTGGTTAACATCGCCTCTTTAAGTGGGCTTTAATGCCTGGGAGGCAGTGTGGCTTCTCTACCATGTGTACAATGTGATTCTCTACCATGTGTACAATGTGATTGGCTCTTGCATGATTCATTCCCCCTGTTTACTTGATCAGATGCCATGATCAGGCCGTGCTGGGAGCACACAGTGAGCACACCCTCAGCACACAACCTTAGGCCACCATAGATGCATATGTGTGGCAGCTTGGTGTTAAAGCTCACTTTTCTTGCTGCGGCAAATATAAGTTACAAGTTTAATACATTTTTCTAAGAAAAAAATAAACAAATCTAAATGTATCCACTTTATAGAGGAGGTCCAGCCCCCCCCATGAAAAAAAATTGAAAGACCTCAGCAGCTACATATACTGGGACACGTACCTGTCCTGGAATCCAGCGATGTCCGCACCCCAGCCTATGTTTCCATCGGCTCTCGGGTGCAGTCGCCACCATTGCCTGTAAGGCCCCTTTCACACTGGCACGTGCCTTTGACACGTGCCCTGTATTCTTCAATGTGAAAGCCCGAAGGCTTTCACATTGAAGCGGTGCGCTAGCAGGACCGCTCCAAAAGTCCTGCTAGCCGCATCTTTACAGCGGTGAAGGAGCGGTGTGTTCATCGCTCCTTTACCGCGGCTGCCCATTGAAATCAATGGGACACCGCGGTTTGCGGGCGGTATTAACCCTTTTTCGGCCGCTAGCGGGGGTTAAATTCACCCCACTAGCGGCCGCATACCGCGGTGATAACGACGGTATAGCGGTGCTGAAAATTGTGCCGCTATACCGCCACCGCACCTGCCCGCCCCAGTGTGAAAGGGGCCTAAAGGAAACTGACAGTGAATCTTTGCAGCTTCACAGGCGGTTCTCTACTGCGTATGCACGAAGCACGGTGCGCTTTGTGAATTGGGGGGGTTGCGTCTCGCCGCAGCCAGGTCTCCCAGAAGTTAGGATGGTTACCTGTCAAAATCAGGTACCCGTTCCCCCCCTTCCCACGAAAGGTGACAAATGTGGCATCGGATTGTTAGTACAGCGGCTCCAACCTGCTGGGTTGAACGGCAAAAACTCATAGTGTGTACCAGGCTTAAGACAACAAGAGAGATTGTGATTACCCAAGCTGCTAATTGACTCAGAGGAGAGACAAAACACATTTCCCTCTCTCCTCCTATAGATTCCTATGGGCAGTGCCAGCCCTACCATGGGTCCTGCTGGGTCCATTGGACCCAGGCTGAATTTTGAGAGAGGCAGCAAATTGACACCCAAGATCAATCCAGCAGTTTTGTGTGTCATCCAGGGCAGACTGTGCTGGGGGGCAGGGTAACAACTGCCCCCCCCCCCTAGGCCGCTCCACTTCCCTGTAAAAAGGCCGCCCTACTGCGCTCAACACGCATACTCATAGTTGCCGGGTGCTCGCACACAGTCTAACACCAGCTGTTAAACATCAGTACACATGAAGAGCTCAGGTGTGTTATGCTGACGGGGGCAGGGTACCCACAGGAGACAGAGAGCAATGAAAGACGCCTTCCCCACCCACACCGCCAGCATTTCTATTGGGTGGAACTGGAGGATGGGGTGCAGCCGGCCTCGTGCCCAGCCTGCCTTCTTCTGCTCTGGTGCATGCATAAGACTAGGCACTGAAGACTGTGGGAGCACTTGGAGAGAGCAACAGAAAGGTAATATAAGTTGGTTCTGTGTGACAGGACACAAAGGGTATCCATGATTTTTTCTAGTAGTGGCTGCTGATCTGCTGGATGGCCAAATGTTGCATAACCTGTTATACTCAAAAATCACTAAACAGCCCTAGCTTGCCCCTATACTATCCTAGCCCTCCCCTATACTACCCTAGCCCACCCCTATACTGCCCTAGCCCTGTCCATATACTACCCTAGCCTGTTTATATACTATCCTAGCCATTCTATATACTACCCAGCCTGTCAATATACTACCCTAGCCTGTCCATATACTTCCCTAGCCTGTCTATATACTGCTCTAGCCTGTCTATATACTTCCCAAGCATGCCCATATACTGCCCTAGCCTGTCCATATACTAACCTAGCCTGTCTATATACTACCCTAGCGTGCCTCTATACTACCCTAGCCTGCCCATATACTGCCCTAGCCTGTCCATATACCACCCTAGCCTGTCTATATACTACCCTAGCCTGTCTATATACTACCCTAGCCTGCCCCTATACTACTTTAGCCTGTCTATATACTACCCTAGCCTGTCTGTATACTACCCTTGCCTGCACATGTACTACCCTAGCCTGTCTTTATACTACTCAAGCCTGCCCCTATGCTACCATAGCCTGCCCCTATACGGCCTTAGCTTGCCCCTATACTACCCTAGCCCACCCAGCAATGCAGGAGGGGGGCGGGCAAGTTTTGTCTATACCAGAAAATTTTAGAGCTTTGCTTGATCATAATGGCCTGACATTCAGAGTGGGCAGTAAAAGCTGCTACAAGTATATCACTGTTATGACAGCTACTGTATGCCACAGATATGTGATTGTTCTAATTTGGCATTGTTCTGGCACTTCCTAGTAGTAGCAAGGTACATGTGACAGGTGCACTTTAAATCCAGCTTTTTAGTCAAAAATACACAACAGCATTTTTGTCGTAGCTTTCAGAAAAAGTATTAATGCCTGGATAGAAGAAATGCATGGATCATTCCACTAAGCTCGCCCCATTCTTCCCAGATGGTTAATGGACCTTTAAAGCCATCAAGGCAGACCCACGACAAGAACTATTGCAAAATAAACTTTATCTTAATCTTCGATCTTGGTCCAATCAATAAACCTTCCAAGGTCTAAACTGGATTAATGCTATTAAATTACAATAAGTAATAGTTGGTAGCCTGCGATGACTGATCATTAGACGGCAGGAGTTACAATGCAGGGATGCACCACGTGTTCTTGCAGATGGCTTCAGAAAAGTTTTGTCTCTTTGGTTCATTTAGAGCTCATTAATTTATTTGAGATTAGAAATATTGATTTCCTGCAGAAAGGGAAGCTTCATTTCTCTCTTCGGAGAGACACGGTTATACGGCGATTCGTCGGCTGTCCGCTGCAAATTGGAACCGTTTGGTTAACCTTGACATGGAAAATTGAGATTCCCGCTGGTACTTTATACCGTGCACATAATGATTCCTGATAAATGTGTAGATATTTCTCCGCCAGCTCAAACACTTTATTTGTTATACACATGCAGCAATATTTACTGAGCAAAACCAAGCCTGATAAAAATAGCCTGCAGCAAATTTATTAGTGTCCACAACTGGCATGGGGGAGTTAATGCCAATGCTACTTTCAAAGCCCTACCCACAGCACTTAGTAGGTTCTAATTGGGTCTAAGTTTCTGGTGCCCAACCTGTGGTTCTTTGGAAGTTAGTGTGTGGCCCTCAGTGCCCCTGCACACGGTAGTCTGTGTTTTGATACTTAAGCAAGCCCTTGAAGGTGGTTTGCTCAAAGCGGAATTAAGCCTAGAAAAAACAAAAAAACAAAAACACTGACAGGTATGTGAGTAGCTGCAGTGTGGTGCGACGGCAGAAAACACTCAGAGTCAAGGTGCAGAAAACAGAACTGTACTGAAATTTAAGTTTTACAATACACAACAAGCCCAGCGGGAAGGCAACCTGACTGGGAGCACTCCCAGGATATAACAGCGATGAGAAGCAGCAGAAGGTCTCAGGTGTGCCAACAGCCTCTATCTTGAGGGGCCGCATGTGGTCCGGCTGGTCCGTATCCAAGTGGGGAGGCTTCCAGGTAGGATGGTGTGTCTGTGCACTTTCCATACTCATCTGGAACCTCTCCCTAATGCTAAACTCTAAAAGATGGGTGACCTGTCCCTACTCTAGCCACATGCAAGATGCGAGCCAAACCCAGGAGCCAGGGTCTTAAATAGTCTCTGCCTAACCCAAGATGGCAGCCAAATTTACATGCGGTGCCAGCATCCAATTGGCCTCTCTGTAACTGAGAAAAACATACAGGAACTAGGGTCCTTTCAACTTTCTCCTCCACCTGCATTGTGGATGAGCGTCACCTGCAGTAGGGAAAATAGACTTTACCTGCCTACAGGTAGGATTTTTATGACAGAAGAGACCCTAGTGGTCTCCCTGTCATAAACTCTTCTCCCTGCCTGTCAGCATCGCTGCACATGCAAAGCTTAGTGTATATTTATGGCATGGATCTGTGCCATGACGATCCTCATAGCCCAGCCAACCAGGGGGGCAATGAGTCGGGAACCCAGAAGGAAGATTGGGAGAAGATGGCAGCACCTGTAACTGACAGCTGGGAATCACTAGCTAGGTAAGTGTGCCATAATGTGTTAATAAACAGTGCATGTTAGCAAAATATGGCTAAAGGCTCCTTGGGCCCAATTTATTTAGTTTTTTTTGTGATGGTTTAATTCCATTTTAAATTCTTTTACACTTTCTTAATTTTCTTGTGTTGATCATCCCTTTTCTGTGTTTAAGTTTCTTTTATAATGGAACTTGCTAAAAGGAATATCAGTTGTGGCACAGGTAATTTTTTGTGGGGCTGTAGAGACTACAAATATGAAAGTGTTTAATTGCTGTGATCTCTAGCAGTCTCATATAATGACATGCCCTCTGCACCCCAATAATTCCTATAGTATGCCCCTAGCCTCTGTCTGACCATAACTTGCAGCATACCTATAATCTCAGGTCCTCTATTGTTGCCTGATATGATGTCTCTGACAGCTTAGTGTAGCATTCCATTTACTAAATATTAGGTGGCTAATAGCAGAGGCAACAATTGAGGCTTTATATCACTTTAGTTGATTATCACTGATCATAGTGGAGTTCTCATTATAAGTCATGCTTTGGATGAATCATCAAGGTATCTGACAGTATTACCAAACTACAGTTCATTATTATCTGGAATAATTAAATTCACATTACTATTTCATTAAAAATAATTTAAGTATTAAAAAAAAAAAAAAGACTCATAATACCATAAAGAGGACTTAAATGTGTCTAATTTTCACTCTGATTCATATTCAATATATATTCAAGGCAGTGGCGGTGCGTCCATAAAGGGCGCAGGAGCGCCGCCCCCTCTCTCCTGCACCTGTCTAGCACCAATAGATAGATTCATGCATTGCACCCCAAAAAACGAGGGTAACAAGAAACCAAATTGAAAACCATTAATTAACAATTCCGCTGCCTGAGGCCGAGGCCAAATGCGGAGAAACGGCAGCATTTCTTTTAAATTCACTGGGGTTACCGCCTTTACTAAAATTAGCCTTAGTAGGAGGATGCGCATTCAAAGCCATCTTTTTATAACATCTGGAAGCAGGGTACAAGAAGCACATTCATGCTTAAATCGAGAAGTCTGTGGCCACTTACATTGGCCTTCTTTAACCACTTAACGACCGCTCACTGTATATGTACGTCGGCAGAATGGCACCGTCAGGCACAATCACGTACAGTGTACGTGATTGCCTTTGTACAGTTGGGGGGTCCGATCGGACCCCCCTCCTATACAGTGAGCGGTCGGTATTCGTTGGGGAGCGATCCAAGATGAGGGGGCGGCCATTCGATTCCGGCCACCCCCCCGCGATCGCTCCCGTCGAATGAAAATGCTGTGTAATGTAAACACAGGCAGAGGACGCAGGAGGAAGTGATGTCATCTCTCATGCGGCGCTCACATATACCGAGCGCCGTACAAGAGAAGACACACAGGTCAGTGCACTAACACTACACTGACACCAGGACACATACGCACACAAATCACCCCCCCCCAGGCCCCCCCAGATCACCCCCCAGCCCCCAGTCACAGTGTCACTGATTGCAGTGACCATTTATTTACTGATCACTGCAATCAGTGACATTTGTGACTGTAAAAGTGTCACTAAAGTTAGTTTTAGGTCCAGTGTAGCCCCCTAACCCCCCTAATAAAGGTTTAACCCCCTGATCACCCCCCAGATAACCCTTTCACCCCCTAGCACCGCCGTCGCTAAGCGATAATTTTTCTGATCGCTGTCTTAGCGTCGGTGATGCAGATCGGTAGCCAGTAATTATTTTTAGGTTCGCCGCAGGTTTTTATAGCGTCGGGTACCCCCATAAATTATCTAATAAAGGTTTAACCCCCTTGATCGCCCCCCAGGTAACCCTTTCACCCCCTATCACCACTGTCGCCAAGCGATCGTTTTTCTGATCGCTGTCTTAGTGTCGGTGATGCAGATCGGTAGCCAGTAATTTTTTTGAGGTTCGCCGCAGGTTTTTATAGCGTCAGGTACCCCCATAAATTATCTAATAAAGGTTTAACCCCCCTGATCGCCCCCCAGGTAACCCCTTCCACCCCCTATCACCACTGTCGCTAAGCGATCATTTTTCTGATCGCTGTCTTAGCGTCGGTGATGCAGATCGGTTGCCAGTAATTTTTTTTAGGTTCGCTGCAGGTTTTTATAGCGTCAGGTACCCCCATATATTATCTAATAAAGGTTTTAACCCCCTAATTGCCCCTAGTTAACCCTTTCACCAGTGATCACCATATAAGTTTTACGGGTGACGCTGGTTAGTTAGTTTGCTTTTTATAGTGTCAGGGCACCCGCCGTATATATAACCCAATAAAGGTTTAACCCCCTGATCGCCCGGCGGGTGATATCAATTAGGTTTTAGCGTCAGAGAGGGTCTGCGTCACACCCCAGGCAGCGTCAGGTTAGTGCCAGTAACGCTAACACCCACGCGTGAAGCATAAACCCCCCTTAGTGGTATAGTATCTGATCAGATCAATATCTGATCTGATCAGATCTATACTAGTGTCCCCAGCAGTTTAGGGGTCCCAAAAACGCAGTGTTAGCGGGATCAACCCAGATACCTGCTAGCACCTGCGTTTTGCCCCTCCGTCCAGCCCAGGCCACCCAAGTGCAGAATCGATCGATCACTGTCACTTACAAAACACAACACACATAACTGCAGCGTTCGCAGAGACAGGCCTGATCCCTGCGACTCCAGTGCTGTAGGAGGTGATTTCACCACCACAGTTAAAAAAAAAAAGCATACATGCCGAAGCATTGGGGCAGCAGGGGCGGAGGAGTGATTTTGCTCCTAATGCCGCGTACATACGGTCGAAATTCCGACGGAGGCTTGCCCGTGGAAAAGTCCGACCATGTGTGTGCGGCATAACTTTTTTGCGGGAGGATGCCCCCATGCTTCGGCATATATAAATGGTGCATGTTTGCCCATCATTACAAGTGGGTGGATGAAGGGCGGTATTCTAATGGTGGGCATACCCACCGATCAATCTCTTTTTTCATTCAGCCAACTGGCTGCATGAAAAAAAAAGATTACAATACATGTCCAACAAGGACCAGCAACGTACTGGTATGTTGCTGGACTTTGAATGTTTATACCAGAATGATGCCTGCGGGTTTAGGTATCATCTTGGTATCATTCTTTTCAGCCAGCGGCCGGCTTTCATGTAAAAGCAATCCTAGTGGCTAATTAGCCTCTGGACTGCTTTTACAAGCAGTGGGAGGGAATGTCCCCCCGGATATAAAAAGTGCCATTGGGAAATTGGGAAAGCATTTTATCACACCGATCTTGGTGTGGTCAGATGCTTTGAGGGCAGAGGAAATATCTAGGGTCTAGAAGACCCCAGTTTTTTCAAAAAAAGAGTACCTGTCACTACCTATTGCTATCATAGGGGATATTTACATTCCCTGAGATAACAATAAAAATGATAAAAAAAATAAAAATATGGAAGGAACAATTTAAAAATAAAATAAAAAAGCAAAATTAATAATAAAAAAAAAAAAAAAAAGCACCCCTGTCCTGCCCTGCTCTTGCCCAATGGCGAACGCATGCGTCGGTCTGGCGTCATATGTAAACAGCAATTGCACCATGCATGTGAGGTATCACCGCAAAGGTCAGATCAAGGGCAGTAATTTTAGCAGTAGACCTCCTCTGTAAATTTAACGGGGTAACCTGTAAAGGCTTTTAAAGGCTTTTAAAAATATATGTAGTTTGTCGCCAATGCGCGTTTGTGCGAAATTTTAAAGCATGTCATGTTTGGTATCTATGTACTCGGCCTAAGATCATCTTTTTTATTTCATCAAACATTTGGGCAATATAGTGTGTTTTAGTGCATTAAAATTAAAAAAAGTGTATTTTTTCCCCAAAAAATGCGTTTGAAAAATCG
Source organism: Rana muscosa (assembly GCA_029206835.1). Taxonomy (NCBI): domain Eukaryota; kingdom Metazoa; phylum Chordata; class Amphibia; order Anura; family Ranidae; genus Rana; species Rana muscosa. The sequence continues at coordinate 113,811,676 of CM055118.1, forward strand.
CTGCGCAAATACTGTGTAGAAAATAAAAATGCAACACCCACCATTTTAATCTGTAGGGCCTTTGCTTTAAAAATATATATAATGTTTGGGGGTTCAACATAATCTTCTTGCAAAAAAAAATATGTTTTCATGTAAACAAAAAGTGTCAAAAAGGGCTTTGTCTTCAAGTGGTTAGAAGAGTGGATGTAAGCTTCCTAATGTTGTGTATAAAATGCCAGAACAGTTCAAAACCCCCCAAAATAACCCCATTTTGGAAAGTAGACACCCCAAGCTATATACTGAGAGGCATGTCGAGTCCATGGAATATTTTATATGTTGACACAAGTTGCGGAAAAAAGACAATTTTTTTTTTTTTTTGCACAAAGTTGTCACTAAATGATATATTGCTCAAACATGCCATGGGCATATGTGGAATTACACCCCAAAATGCATTCTGTTGCTTCTCAAGAGTACGGGGATACCACATGTGTGAGACTTTTTGGGAGCCTAGCCGCGTACGGGACCCCAAACCAAGCACTGCCTTCAGGCTTTCTAAGGGTGTAAATTTTTGATTTCACTTCTCACTGCCTATCACAGTTTCGGAGGCCATGGAATGCCCAGATGGCACAAAACCCCCCCAAATGACGCCATTTTGGAAAGTAGACACCCCAAGCTATTTGCTGAGAGGTATTGTGAGTATTTTGCAGATCTCGCTTTTTGTCACAAAGTTTTGAAAATTGAAAAAAAAATAATATATATATATATATTTTCTTTCTTCATTTTCAAAAACAAATGAGAGCTGTAAAATACTCACCATGCCTCTCAGCAAATAGCTTGGGGTGTCTACTTTCCAAAATGGGGTCATTTGGGGGGGTTTTGTGCTATTTTGGCATTTTATGGCCTTCGAAACTGTGATAGGTGTTGTGGTAATTGGCATGGCATAAGGACCCCCACTATAGTGAGATGGAGTCATATATTCTAGCTTGGACATACGGGTTAAGGAAATTTACTAGTATTATATGTTTTTCAAGTATTATGAAATAAGTTAAGATCTTGTATTTTGTATGGAGCAGCAGTTTTGCAAAAAAAACATGCATAATGTGCAATAAGTAGCATCATTGCTGAAATGCCAGGTTATTTTTAAAGTGTTTTCGTCTGGAAAAATGTCTAATAAATATTGGTACAGGGAAATGAAACTTTGTGAAACCTTGTGACTATGAGCTATGGCACTCGTGGTGACACTCATGTTTGATTCTTACTAATAACGAAACTGTCAGCCATCTTGAGAGGATCAGGACGAGTGTCGGCCATCTTGAGAGTGGCAAAATGTCTACTGTATAATGATAAAGTGTATACCCACTGTATTAACCACACCCCTTCCTCCCCCCTCCCTTTTTGATGATTGGTTTATGATAATGACTATATAATGTCCACCCCTGCAAAAGATAAACAGATTTCATTTTGAGCGCAATGCTGTCTTGTCTTTTTTCATGCGTTTGAAGAAATCTCTCAGTACTGATTCCGTATCTTTTGGGTGTGGCAATTGGGTTATTTTAAGCTGGTCTGTGGGGGTAGAAGGGACTACCTGTTCAAATTTCCCTACAGTTAATGGAGGCACTCGCTGAGATTCTGGATTTGGACTGGTAAACACGGGAGGATCTGCATCGATTACTGCTGATGCTGACTAATTGTTTAGTTGCCGCGGTGTTGATGGGAGACCTTTATGTTGTTTTAAAAAAATTTGTTTAAGAAGGGAAAGCCCAGACCAGGCTGTTTTAAAGAGGCTGTGGGAGCCTGCTGTGGCTTGCCGTGGGCAAGGCCGTTTTGAAAAGTAGCTACAATGGTACAGAGATACCTAAAATAGACAGTTGCCACCGAGAACGGAAAAAAACGTTTTGCTAAATCTTGCCACTTCTGTCTGTCGCATTCTGCTTAGCAGTGTTTAAGACAATTTGTTGTGTGGGATGCAGTCCTCTTTCCACTGTGTTTTGTTGTTCAGGAAAAGGGACAAAATAAATTAGAGTAAAGTAAATGTCCAGGTATTTGGTGAGTATTTATGCATATTCATTATAAGTTTGCTAAAGGTTTCTTTGAAGAGAAAATGGTATAGTATGTGAATATGAGATAATGTCTCCCCTTTGCCAGTATTTTGTTTATAGAAGTGTAATTATAAATGCTTGATTTTTGCTTGAAGAAATGTATAGATTGGTTTGGTAACGTATGAGAGTAACAGGCAGGGGAGATTAAGAAGTTTGATAAGGAATGTGTTTAGGTGGCAGGGGGATGTTGTGTAAAGTAATGGAGTGTTCGGACAATGCCCCATGGTGCGATGAGAATAGTAAGTGAGAGGTAAAGCTGTTTTAAATAAAACATTCTACCTGTAGAGGGTTAAGTAAGTGATGTTTAGAAGGTAAAGAGAGATTTGAGTTAAAGAGGGTGTGCATTTTTTACGGAGTCTTTTTTCAATGCATTTTTTGTTTTCACGGAGAAACTGACACAAAGAAAGGAAAAAAAAAGTGAAGGAAAGTACATTTGAAAAGAGGAAGTTAGTTCGGCAGTAAGAGGTTTTTTTTTTTTTTTAATGTTTAAAGGGGAACCGTCTGCAGAGGCACGGCTTTACCAGGCGTGGACAATTAGACTTTTTGATCAATTGTTTTGATTAATTTGTGTTTTTTTTCATGACTTGCTGTAGCGAGTGCAAAGATATTCTCATTGTCATTTTTTCTTTTTCGTACATCACGGGACACAGAGCGACTTAGTCATTACTAATGGGTTATATAGATTACCTTCAGGTGCTGGCACTGGCCACTTCCAAACCGGAAGTACCCTCCCCTATATAAGCCCCTCCCATCCGGGAGTACCTCAGTTTTTTGCCAGTGTCTAAGGTGTTGGCCAAAGAGTAACATGTGTTTTCACTGGGCTTGCGTACAGGTTCTTTTGGGCCTTAGTAAGCTGTTCCGGATCCCACCAAAAAAGCTTCATAGCTAAACGGTCGGTACCCGGGCCTTGCAGCAGAAGAGCAAGGTTTTGCCTGTAATGCCTCTCTTAGGAGGGCTGGACCCTGGGATCCAGAGCTCTGGTCATACCCACGACCAAGATGTTGTCTGTGCAGGGTGCTATACAGGTCCAGGGGAGTGGAATCCTTGGGAACCCGGTCCCTGAAGGTTTAATTACAATGCCTGCCATGATAGGTGAAGTTTGGGCTTCTGTGGACCAAACAAAGTCCTGCGGCGGGGATCAGGTAAGTGGGGGCCCCCAGGAACTTGGTTCTATTGGGGGACCCCCAAGCCTAATTTGTCTTTCTGTCTGTTACCTAACGGTATTCCCGCTAATATCTGTGTATGCCTGTAACTACTGAAAATGTAAAATTTTAATAGTAGTCAAGAAAAAAAAAAAAAAAAGGACCGCGGTACCTGTGTTAAACCACTAGAGGCCGCTGTGGTCCATTTTTCTTGTCATGTGGATCTTTGGTTTTCTCAAGTCAAAAGATCCAGGCAGTTGGTAAGTTTCTCTGTGGGAATCCACTTCCTCTGCCCTGTTGCTGCGCTCATCCACCGCACAGGCCCTCCAGCAAAAAGGGCCCTGGCTCCTAGTCCCTGTTTGATTTTCGAAAAGGGCGCCAATGGCGTACGGGCGCGCGCGCGGGGCGCGTGCACGCGCCTCCTATGAAAAAAAAAAGGGGCGGGGCGGGTGGATGACGCTCGATGCGCGCCACGGCGCTTCTGCGCATGTGCAGGCGTCCCAGCTTGTATAAAGACACAGTAGAAGTGTCAGCTGGATGCAAACAGAGCTAGCAACAAACAGTGGCACACAGAGGCGGTTGATGCAGGCATCCCCATAGAAAGGCACTTTAGTGGACACCAGCTGGCATATAGCAGCAACTGTGTTAGACTATTACCAGCAAAATTGGTGTATGACGACGGGAATACCTCAGCTTTGTGCTTATAGGATATGTCGTCCAGACGCTCTGGAAATAGATCTTCCAAGAAGCGAAAGGGGTCTCCATCGGGCTCTGAGGATTTTGGGCATGCTGTACTGCGCCAATCTCCCCTGAAATTTCAGAGGTCAGTAGCCGCAGGAACGCAGGAGTACCTGGTACTGCGGCTGTCCCCAGTCCACCTGCTCCTGTATATATAACAGAGGAGGTTTTATCCTCAACTCTGGGAGGATTGGAAGAGAGATTAACAGCATTGATCGCTGCTTTCCTGTCACAGGAAAAGCGCGTCCGATCTCCGTCTCCTCCTGCAGAGTGCCTGTTAGTGGAGGAACAGTCCCAGAGATCGACCTACCTGAAGGGGATCAGGTAAGGTTGATAAAGTTATAGAGGAATCAACAGTGGAAGAACCTTTCTCAGCATCTCAGGCTGAAAGATTATGGGTTCAGTCTCTGACTAACATGGTCCGAGCAGCATTTTAAATGCCTCTGGCGGAACCATCAATCACTACTGTCTCCTCGCTGGGGTCGCTGAAAGCTCCCCAGACTGACTGTTCCTTCCCAATCCACCCTTTATTGGAAGGGTTTATTTACCAGGATTTGGAGCATCCTGTAAAATATTTACTCCCCCCAAGAGATTTCCAGTGATCTATCCCATGGAGGATAAGTTCATAAAAAAAAAAAAAATGGAGGGTCCCTACAGTGGACACAGCCATCTCTTGTGTAAATAAATCACTGACATGTCCAGTAGATAATGTTCCAATGTTCAAAGACCCAATAGATAAAAAATTGGAGTCTTTACTAAAATCTGCTTTCTCTACAGCAAGCATGGTGACACAACCTGCAGTAGCAGCGATTGGAGTCTGCCAAGCAATGAAAGATCAGTTGAAACAAGTCTTAAGGGACTTACCAGATCAGCAGGCTCTTGCCCTAGCTGACCTACCTAGAGCCTTGTGTTGCGGTGGACGCCATAAAGGATACAATCCAACAGGCATCCCGCTTTACGCTGTCTGTAGACATATGCGTAGGCTTCTATGGCTCAAAAACTGGTCTGCTGAAGCTCCCTGTAAGAAATTGCTGATTAGCTTCCCATTTCATGGAGAACGCTTATCTGGAGATGATCTGGACAAATATATCCAGAAAACTTCTGCCGGTAAAAGTACACTCTTGCCGGTTAAGAACAAGGGTAGAAGTCCTTCTTTTAGGAGGCCTACTTCTCCAGTCCCTGGCACATCGGCTGTGAAACAGTTCCGACGGCCTCCGCGGTCAAATCCAGGGGGCAGAAATCAGGGACAATCACAGGGTAACAAGAAACCCTGGGTCAAGAGAGGTACAAAACCTCCCCCTAAGTCATGAAGGGTTGCCCCCACTCAATCGGGTGAGGGGAAGACTTCAGTTGTTCACAGAAACCTGGCGGGACACCATCAGAGATGGGTGATCTCCGCAGTAAGTCTGGGATACAGGCTGGAGTTAAAAGACATTCCTCCTGCCCATTTTATAAGGTCAAACGTGCCAAGCGATCCCCAGAAGAGTGGATCCCTCCTTCTGGCACTAGAGCAACTATTGCCCCAAGGGTAATCATGAAGGTTCCCTTGGAAGAAAACGGGTTCGGGTTTTACTCGAACCTTGTCACAGTCCCCAAACCAAATGGGGACATGAGGCCCATATTAAATATAAAAGGGCTAAACAAGTTCCTACATATCAGGACTTTTTCGGATGGAGTCGATCCGATCGGTGGCCACCGCCCTACAAGGGCAGGAATGGTTAGCCTCGATCGACATAAGGGATGCTTATTTGCATATTCCCATCTGTCCGGCCCACCAGAAATTTCTACGCCTTGCAGTAGAAGGGCGCCATTTTCAGTTCAGAGCCTTACCTTTCGGTCTGGCCACGGCACCACGAGTGTTCACAAAAATTTTGGCCCTACGATTGGCCAAACTAGGAACACAAGGTGTAACGATAATGGCATATCTAGACGACTTGTTGCTGATAGACCACTCAGTGAAAAAAACTAGAAGTGGTCGTTCACAAGACAATCAAGTATCTGGAATATCACGGTTGGATTATCAACCGAGACAAGTCAGCCCTAAAACCAGTCAAAAGCCTGGAATACTTGGGGGCTAAGACTGGATTCAAATCAGAGAAAGATTTTCTTACCTCCAGAGAAGGTGTCGTCTTTGAAAGATTTGACCCACTTAGTGGGTACAAAAAAGAAAAACCATCCATACGCCTGTGTATAAGGCTGCTGGGAAAAATGGTGGCTTCATTCGAAGCGGTACCCTACGGTCAATTCCATTCAAGGAACTTGCAGAGGGCCATACTGTCAGCCTGGAACAAAAAAGTTCAGGCTTTAGACTTACCAATGTCCCTGTCCCCTTCCGTTCGCAAGAGCCTCCATTGGTGGTTGGTACCAGAATCTGGAAAAAGGGAAACCCTTCAGTCCGGTTTCTTGGAAGGTGGTCACTACAGATGCCAGCCTCATAGGCTGGGGGGGCAGTACTGGAGCAATGGTCTCTCCAGGGCAAGTGGTCAGAAGCAGAGAAGGCCCTGCCCACCAATCTCTTAGAGATACGAGCAGCCCGGTATGCCCTAGTAGCATGGACATCCAAACTCCAAGGGTCACCTGTCAGAATTCAATCAGAAAATGCCACAGCAGTGGCATATATCAATCACCAGGGTGGCACCAGGAGTCGTGCAGCCCAGAGGGAAGCGAATTGCATCCTGGAATGGGCAGAAAGGTATGTCACAGCCATATCTGCGGTTTTCATCCCAGGAGTGGAAAATTGGAGAGCGGACTTTTTAAGTCGCCAGCAATTATGCCCGGGGAATGGTCTCTTCACCCCAAGGTTTTCCAGGCAATATGCCAGTGGTGGGGAACACCGGATGTAGATCTGCTAGCATCCAGATTCAACGCAAAGGTGGACAGATTTGTGTCTCGCACAAAGGATCCCCTAGCTTGCGGTTCGGATGCCCTAGTGTTCCCTTGGGATCAGTTCAAGCTGATATATGCATTCCCACCGCGATTAATCCGCAGAATCAGGGTAGAAAAGAAACCAGTGATTCTGGTGGCTCCAGCGTGGCCCCGAAGGGCATGGTACGCGGAGATTGTAAAAATGTCAGTGGGAAGTCCTTGGACCCTCCCACATCGTCCGGACCTGCTTTCGCAAGGACCGATATACTACCCTTCCTTACCAGCCCTAGGTTTGACGGCCTGGTTATTGAAGCCCACATTCTAAAAAAGAGAGGGCTCTCTAATCCTGTGGTATCTACCATGATCAATGCCAGGAAGCCGGTATCCAGGCAGATCTATTATAGGATCTAGAAGGCGTACATCACGTGGTGTGAGGCCAGGAAATGGCAACCACGTAAGTACGTAATAGGTAGGATTCTGGACTTCCTACAGTGGGCTGTACATAGGAAGCTTGCCTTGAGTACTATCAAGGGTCAGACGGCCTTGTCAATATTTTTTTCAAAGGCCCTTGGCTTTGCATTCATTAGTCAAAGCTTTCATACAAGGAGTGATGCGTATTAGCCCTCCGGTTAGTATTCCCATATGTCCATGGGACTTAAACCTGGTTCTGTCGGTTCTACAGAAACAACCATTTGAACCATTGTGACACGTTTCCTTGGTTCTTTTCACCAGGAAATTGATTTTCTTAGTAGCCATTTGTTCGGCTAAAAGAGTATCGGAATTAGCCGCCTTGTCCTGTAAGGAGCCATATCTGGTTATCCATAAGGACAGAGTAGTATTACGTCCTCATCCAGCCTTTCTTCCTAAGGTGGTATCGAGGTTCTATTTGAACCAAGATGTGGTTCTTCCTTCCTTTTTCCCCAAACCTAGTTCGGTAGAGGAAAAGTTATTGCATTCTTTGGATGTAGTAAGAGCAGTTAAAGCTTATCTTAAAGCCACTGCTCAGATTCGTAGAACGGATACTTTGTTTGTTCTGCCGGAAGGCCCCAGAAAGGGTCAGGCAGCATCAAAAATCTACTTTAGCCAAGTGGATTCGACAGGTCATAATACAAGCCTATGGCTTGAAAAGGAGACCGCCTCCGTTCAAAGTTAGGGCGCACTCCACAAGAGCAGTTGGAACTTCATGGGCAGTGCATCACCAAGCCTCCCTGGCTCAAGTCTGTAAGGCCACAACATGGTCCTTAGTACACACGTTTACTAGGTTCTACCAGGTAGACGTCAGAAGTCAGGAGGATGTCGCCTTTGGGCGCAGTGTGTTGCAGGCCGCAAAAGAGCCTCATGCCTGATGGCGCCCAGCTTATGTATCCCTCCCCTCATTTGGCATTGCTTTGGGACGTCCCATTAGTAATGACTAAGTCGCTCTGTGTCCCGTGATGTACGAAAAAGAAAAAGGGATTTTTATAACAGCTTACCTGTAAAATCCTTTTCTTGGAGTACATCACGGGACACAGAGCTCCCACCCCTCTTTTTGGGACACTTATTGCTTTGCTACAAAACTGAGGTACTCCCGGATGGGAGGGGCTTATATAGGGGAGGGTACTTCCGGTTTGGAAGTGGCCAGTGCCAGCACCTGAAGGTAATCTATATAACCCATTAGTAATGACTAAGTCGCTCTGTGTCCCGTGATGTACTCCAAGAAAAGGATTTTACAGGTAAGCTGTTATAAAAATCCCTTTATTGATTATGAGGTATCTTTGAGGAAGTTTAAGGGACAGCCGAGATAGGAGGTTTTGAGCAGTTAAACGCAGAAAGAGTTTTTGTTTAAGAAACGGAAGGTAAAGTGTCATGGGCCAGGGTTTAAAGTTTGGATTATCAGTATGTTGTTAAAATAAGGACTTTTGTGTAAACGTACCATTTATTTGTTTTGTTGTTTGTTGATGTTTTTGAGGTTACAATGGGTTTGGTACAGGTGGGGAGATTAGCATCCCACCTCCTGCAAGGAACGGCCCCTGGTGCTGGGGTCTCGTGAGATTTTGCGAGATTACGATACCAGAGATTCACAGAGATACTGAGATGTCAGTTTATTGGGCGGTGATAAAATTGTCGCTGCTGGGTACGCTGATGGGGGGGGGGCGTGGTGACTGGTGTGGGGGGTCTGGATGGGATGGAGGGAAGTCAAGGAATCTTCCTCCTTCCCCCTCTGACCCCCCCCCCCCCCCCGGGTTTCCCTCTTAGCTCCCTGATTCTCCACCTCTGAGCTGGTGAGTCTGGGGGTGTGAGTTCTGACACAGATTGCCGGTGGAGCACTGAGATCGCAGCTTCATGGACTGGCGATCCTTGGGGTCGTTGCTGTGGCGTAGTTTTATAGACGGACACCTAGGTAAGGGAACGTTGTCGTTAATAGAGAGAAATGTTTACATTTTATGTGTATGTCAATGTTTGTCTTGTCTTGGAATTCCAATTTAGAGTATAAGTTGTTTTTTATTCTGAATACAGATGGATTGTTGGTTGGTTAATATGTGTCCTATGATCCTGCCAAGGAGGATTTTAAAAAGGTGGGCAGGTGAGAGGGACAGAGTAGGGTACTCATCTGTGTGTGGTGCTTTAAGAGGAAGGACTCACAGATTTGGACAAGGACAAGGTACTCCTATCCAAAGTATTGTTCAGCACAATACACAGAGGTACATGTCCACTTGCTGTTTTGCTTCGGGTGGAAGAGGGGATAAAACCACCAACCAGGTTTTCACCAACGTTTTTGCGCAGAGCATATATTTGTATTCCATATTCAGCAAGTCAGAGATTTGCTGGACTGGAGATTTTAAGGAGGATTTTAATTGAGAAAAGTTATCTATATAGATTTAAAATATGTTATATATGTAGTTTGTAAAATGTTGCAACTATTTGTCAGTCTATTCATAAAATGTGTTGGGCACATAGGCCCATGCCCACTGCATAAGTTAAATGGGAACATTAAAGGGGGAGTGTGACACGTCACAGGTGAATTACATGTATGCACTGGTACCAAATGTGTTTGTTTTTTTGGGGAAATCTGATCAGATACAAATTTTTAAGAGAAGCATTTTCAATGTATACATGGGGTGTTTTTGATTTTTTCAGTTGGGCTCTGTTTTCCACTGTTGCAGTCCCAGGGTCGCGCGATTTGCAGGGCAATTTTGCTGTGCGATTTCGTGCGACCAGTGAAAACCGTGTGGGGATGAGTCGCACTGAGGTCGGAACAGAGTGGTGCAAGAGCCTTTTTCCGGAATCACTGCGAGTTGGGTCACACCAGTTAGAACGGGGAGCCTTGAGGTCTGGTTTTAGGCACTGTTTTAGTTGTGTAAGGTCTTTGTTCTTGTATTATTGAAATTAAAAGGTTTTAACGGTATTCAAGATGAAAGTATGGAAAATTATGAATGGCATGGCCAGTTGAATGTGGAGTGAGAGGATGGTTGTATTATGTTTAATGAACGCACAGGGTATTATTTTGATTAGTAGAGTATTTTAAGTGTGTGTTTAGAATGTACACAACGGGTTGTCTCATATTGTGTTCAGGCCCATGTTATATGTTTTTCCCTAAAAAGTTTGGGGTTAAATTAAAAATTGATAATGGGGATTTTGGTAACAGAAGGGTGAAATTTGGGAAAAATGTTTGAAGAGTTACTGAAATTAGGTAACCGGGATCTGGATACATTGCTGCATATATTGAGTCCATGAGGTACTGAAATGTGATGGGAAAGTTTGTTTGAATAACAGTCGGAATGACCATTCTGGATATTTACCTTTTGAATTTCCAGGGTGTCAGTCGTGAAGTGTTAATTATGTAATGTTGTTTATCCATAAATGGTTGCTGATGATCAGATATATTTGCAAAGGTGGGAGGCCTTTGGGTTTGGGTCAAATGTTCTATTCTGAGTTTCTCGGGTCCATTTGAGTCCCAGGGATAGAAGAAACTAAAGGTGTTTAAGTTTTGTTGAAGTTCTGCTATAAATACTGGATTTAAAAAAGGTGTTTAGTTAGATATGTTGAATCTATATAATGAAGACCTTTGCTGAGAAACATTTTTTATTCCTGCATGTTTTACTTATGTTTGAGTCAATGAAGAATATTATTCTTAATACCCCCAATGGTTAAGGCCCGAATTGATCGGGTAGGTTCTGTGATTGTTCATGTCGGATGAGGAGTATCCGCCTCAGCCAGCCAGCATCCACCCACAGCCCCATGCACCTGGAGAAATCCCCCACCCTATTCATCCCCTGCCCCATTCATACCCTGTCCCATACCCTATCCGGATGAAGAGATGACTACAGCTTTTATATGGAAATTTTCTTTGTTCATTTTTGTTGTTCAAGCACCATGGAAGGTGCTCAGATGACTACAGGTGGACTCCTGTTGGAAAGTGTTCCTGGTAAAGACACCTTGAGGGCTAGCCAGATGACGCACGCCCAAGGTCTACAAAATTCCAGTGAGCATCACAAGAGAGATCCAGATGAGCCAGCCCGAAGACCCAAGTCTAGCCCAATGCATCAGTTCCAGTTTGTCTGTGGATATCAAGTTCTGTCCCTACAAAGAGGCAGTGTCTGGGGTAGATAGTTCATGTCTGTACATATGAATGATCACAGAACCGAACCAAAGGTTTTGGGAAAGGTTGAGGAGAATGAGAATTATAATGTGGACATTTCCTTTGCATTTTCTTTTCCCTCCTTCCTACAATTTAATGGACATTCGGAAGCCATACAAGAGACTTTTTTTTTTTTAATGTATTTTAATGGGACTATTTTTTGTTTTTGGCCTAAAGGCTGTCATGCCCCTCCCACTTGCTTTTATGGACTGTCATGCCCCTGTCACGCCCAATCCCGCTCCCCCTTTGTATTTCATGGACAATTGCTATGCAGCTGAGATTATGTTTGTTTTCTGTTTTTACATTTCTACATGCTCAATGTGGTGGTAAATGTTTAGTGTGGTGGTCCGGGTGAGGGTCGGGGTCATAGTGGGATTGTTGTTGTGGTATGCCCAGGCCTCTGACCCCCATACTAAGATGGCGAGGCTACTGTCAGAGCTTGCCCTTTCAGGATTCTCTGGAGGTACCCAGCAGGTCCTTGGTGGACAGCCACTAGCCTTGGGCAACAGCACATACATTTGTTGTGGGAGGATATGCCATCCATGGATTCCGAGTGATCCCCAGGGATGGTGTTAGCTTCATTAGTTCCGATAATGGGAATTCTCGGAGACAGTGAGGGCCGTCATTTGCTCAGGGCTGGTACGCATCCTCGATACCCCCTTGAACACCGTTATGCCAGATCATTGTTCTTGGAAAAGGACATGGCCTGGGCATGGTTCCCCACAGGAACTGGATGGGGTATTGACATGATGAAAAGGCTGAATAACTACTCTGGGATTTTGGATGAAATACTAGATAAGAATTCTGTTGACATCACCAGTCTTAATGTAGAGGCCAGAGCAATAAGAAAGCAGCTAGAACTTCATGATCTGGCAATTGAGAGTATGAGCGCAGCACTCACAGGTTTATGTGAGGTGACAAGGGATTATGAGTGCTGCACCTGGATACACAATACCAGTATCGAGGTGCCTGATTATTTTGATGTGATTGCTCAGCACAGGAAGGAGGTCGACAAGTTACAGGTTGAAGCAAGGAACCTTGCTGAGACTTGGGACCCCCTTGCTAACGTGGGAGGGTTTGGTTTCGGTGGAGTATTTTCCTGGTTCAAAGATGTCGCTATGTGTATTGTAATGATTTTGCTTCTGGCATTAACCCTATACGCCTGCTTCAAGTTTATTATGTGTATGATTTCCCGAGGTACTCTGGCCCCCAGTCCTGACCCAGCTGCAGCAAATAGAATGTATCTTGGCTCTTACCATGATGCCCAGGAGTATGTCCCAATGCGGAGATATCAGTCACGGCCGTGATTGTCGTGACTGAAAGAGGGGGTTGTGGTAATTGGCATGGCATAAGGACCCCCACTATAGTGAGATGGAGTCATATATTCTAGCTTGGACATACGGGTTAAGCAAATTTACTAGTATTATTTGTTTTTCAAATATTATGAAATAAGTTAAGATCTTGTATTTTGTATGGAGCAGCAGTTTTGCAAAAAAACATGCATAATGTGCAATAAGTAGCATAATTGCTGAAATGCCAGGTTATTTTTAAAGTGTTTTCGTCTGGAAAAATGTCTAGTAAATATTGGTACAGGGAAATGAAACTTTGTGAAACCTTGTGACTATGAGCTATGGCACTCTTGGTGACACTCATGTTTGATTCTTACTAATAACGAAACTGTCAGCCATCTTGAGAGGATCAGGACGAGTGTCGGCCATCTTGAGAGTGGCAAAATGTCTACTGTATAATGATAAAGTGTATACCCACTGTATTAACCACACCCCTTCCTCCCCCTCCCTTTTTGATGATTGGTTTATGATAATGACTATATAATGTCCACCCCTGCAAAAGATAAACAGATTTCATTTTGAGCGCAATGCTGTCTTGTCTTTTTTCATGCGTTTGAAGAAATCTCTCAGTACTGATTCCGTATCTTTTGGGTGTGGCAATTGGGTTATTTTAAGCTGGTCTGTGGGGGTAGGAGGGACTACCTGTTCAAATTTCCCTACAATAGGTAGTGAGGAGTGAAATCAAAAATTTGTGCCTAGAAATCCTGAAGGCGGTGCTTGGTTTTCGGGGTCCCGTACGCGGCTAGGCTCCTAAAAAGTCCCACACATGTGGTATTCCCGTACTCAGGAGAAGCAGCAAAATGTATTTTGGGGTGTAATTCCACATATAACCATGGCATGTGTGAGCAATATATCATTTAGTGACAACTTTTTGTAATTTTAAATTTTTTTTGTCATTATTCAATCACTTGGGACAAAAAAAAATATTCAATGGGCTCAACATGCCTCTCAGCAATTTCCTTGGGGTGTCTACTTTCTAAAATGGGGTAATTTGGGGGGGTTTTGTGCTATTTTGGCATTTTATGGCCTTCAAAACTGTGATAGGTAGTGAGGAGTGAAATCAAAAATTTGAGCCCTTAGAAATCCTGAAGGCGGTGCTTGGTTTCCGGGGGCCCGTACGCGGCTAGGCTCCCAAAAAGTCCCACACATGTGGTATCCCCGTACTCAGGAGAAGCAGCAAAATGTATTTTGGGGTGCAATTCCACATATAACCATGGCATGTGTGAGCAATATATCATTTAGTGACAACTTTTTGTAATTTTTTTTTTTTTAGTCATTATTCAATCACTTGAGACAAAAAAAAAAATATTCAATGGGCTCAACATGCCTCTCAGCAATTTCCTTGGGATGTCTACTTTCCAAAATGGGGTCATTTGGGGGGGTTTTGTACTGCCCTGCCATTTTAGCACCTCAAGAAATGAGATAGGCAGTCATAAACTAAAAGCTGTGTAAATTCCAGAAAATGTACCCTAGTTTGTAGACGCTATAACTTTTGCGTAAACCAATAAATATACGCTTATAGACATTTTTTTTACTAAAGACATGTGGCTGAATACATTTTGGCCTAAATGTATGACTAAAATTGTTTTTATTCGATTTTTCTTATAACAAAAAGTAGAAAATATAATTTTTTTTCAAAATTTTCGGTCTATTTCCGTTTATATCGCAAAAAATAAAAATCGCAGAGGCAATCAAATACCATTAAAAGAAAGCTCTATTTGTGGGAAGAAAAGGACGCAAATTTCGTTTTGGGTACAACATTGCATGTCCGCACAATTTACAGTTAAAGCAGCGCAGTGCAAAATTCTGAAATCACCTCTGGTCCTTTAGCTACAAAATGGTCCGGGGCTTAAGTGGTTAAAACTGAAACAAATACCTTTACGAAAAGTCCCAGACTGAACAGAAGGAGGTCTAGAAAAAGGCTTCTGGGGCAACAACAAATTGAGCCATAGCCCAACGTCTTTAGTGCCCCACTTCAAAGAACTAGGGACAGCCAGTTTCTGATGAAAAGATTCGTCATAGGAAAAAAAAGATAAACCTGAAAAATTCTTATATGCTTCTAGGATGATTTCGACATGATGAAACATCCCGCAACAAATTTCCGGATGTCGTTCACCCATCACACTAGCAAATATACAAAAGGCTTGTAGCCAATTATTAAAAGTGCGAGGCTCAAGTTTACGCCTATCATCAGTACTTTTTTCTGAATCTCTCTTAAGGGACCTATCATTAACGGTTGGTAAAAAAGATAAGACATCAATATAGTCCCCTTTCCAAATTTTAGATTTAACAGCAGCAGACAAATGAAAACCCAAAGCCGACATCTCACACGCCATAGCTTCTCTAAAGCAACTCTCAGTCTCAGGCACCATAGAAAACTCAGAATCACGCAAATTAGGCTCATCAAATACGACAGGATGCATAACAAATGAGGAAGATTGCGATTCGGCTGACCAGATAAAGCGGGAGATACATCAGCAGATGGCAAAGAAACGTTAGACACTATCTGTTTAAATTGGTCAGCAAGCAAAGAGACATTTTTAATCAAGCTAAATAAAGTATTATGATCCTGAGACTCACCTCCCAGATTTTGAGGAGATGTTGCATCAACTGGAACCACAGGTATTTGATCCTGCGCTGCTGGCACGAGACAGGTAAAGGTAAATCAGCTCGGCCTGCAAGACAGAAAAACATTAGAGGCAGCAGGGAAATAAAAAGCAGTATTAGAAGCAGAATCAAGAACAGGCATACATGCAGCAGAAATATTAACATGTTTAAAGCCTTTCTTTACAGGAGCTCTTTTTCCTTTATTAAGCAGGGAAGGAGCATTTTTAGCACGCTAAAGCCCTGTACACACGATCGGATAACCTATGGATTTTCGTCCGATGGATTTGACCATCGGAAATCCGATGAAACTGTTTTTCATCAGTCTTGGCCACACACCATCAGTCAAAAAACCGACCGTTCCAAACGTGGTGACGTAAAACACTCCGATGAGCCGAGAAAAATGAAGTTGAATGCTTCTGAGCATGCGTCGACTTGATTCTGAGCATGCGTGGGTTTTTTAACCGATGGACTTGCCCATAGACGTTTGCAAATTACCATCGGTCCTTGATCCATCGGAAAATTTTAAAACAAGTTCTATTTTTTCCATCCGATGGAAAAAAGACCGATGGGTACCATACACGATCGGTTTGTCTGATGAAAACCATCCATCGGGCGGTTTTCATCAGTTAAACCGATCGTGTGTACGGAGCTTTACCCTTTTTACTAATTCCAGGCGGCGATGGGGATTCGAACCTGCAGCTCTTCTTCAATCTAGCAAACAGAGACCTGCCAGATCGTTCTGCGCTTGTGCCTGCAGTAATCACATCATCCCGAACGAGATCAGCATTAAGAGGGGGAGCCAATGACGCAGATGGGCGGGCAGATGAACTTACAGGAGGCGGAGGAAGCTGCTGAGAATCCGACGTCAGCGAGGGGAGAATATTCAAGGGAACCGGAGGTGGAGGCGCTGCAGGAAGGGACAGCATAGCAGAGGACACAGCCACATTAACTTCCTGCCCAGCCACAGAAGATGGAGGAGAGAGAGACAGGCAGCGCTTCACCCACTCGTCCCCGCCAGGTGCCGCTGCTTGATCTTTTAGCTGACGCAGGTAAAAATCCATGGTGAGGAGCTCAGAGAGTGTCTTCTCAATCGCCACCGCCACTCTGCTGGATAACGGACTTGTCCACTGTTGTGTTACACTATGTGATTTATTCTTGCTACCGTGTTTCCCCGAAAATAAGCCCTGGTCTTATATTAATTTTGGCAACAAAGGACACCGTAGGGCTTATTTTCGGGGTATTTCTAACCATGTAATGTGCTGTCTTCTCTCTCCCTGCCTGACAGGAATCCCCAGTGTGAACCGAGTTAAAATGCTTGTAAAATCCTATAATGTGTGTGTTTCTGTAATATAATTGTGCCAAATACCTTTGTTATAGCTCCACTCTGCGCTTCTGTGACCCGCCACAGAACTCTTCCCCGCAATTATATTACAGAAACGCACACATTGTACATTATATACCACTGTAACAGAGTGGAGTATAGGATTTTACAAGCATTTTAAAACTAGGGCTTATTTTCGGGGTAGGGCTTATATTGCAGCCCTCCTGGAAAATAGCGCTTGGTCTTATTTTCGGGGTAGGTCTTATTTTCGGGGAAACATGTGTAGCGGGATGCTATATTTAAGGGAAGTATCTTAATGGTAATAAGGCTCAGATACACAAATTGTTAGGGTTCATGGACCATTTCTGTCCCTGGGAGATAGTATTGATGTACAGTCCCCTGAGGCCTATAGGTGGCGCTGTTGCCATGGGCCTGGGTTGAACCACAGTACAGGGTTGTGCCTTTTCTCATCCCCTCTTGACAGCAGTGCGGCAGGGCGGGGAACCTGCTGTGCCTGTCGGGAGAGGGTATAAAAAAGGGACGGCCATCTTCCAGAGGGGTCGGATGTCGTGGTTCCGCAGCCAGGCACCTTAGGCCTGGGTGTGTCGCCTCCGGGTGCCCTAGGCCCGGAGGCCTGGTCGGTTGGTCGTTCTGCGCCCAGGCACCTTAGGCCTGGGTGCGTGTGTGTGTCGCCTCCGGGTGCCCTAGGCCCGGAGGCGGAGTTGCTGTTCCATCCCAGACACCTTCAGTCTGGGGTGAGGTACTAAATAGGAGGCCCGGGGCCCAGCAACCTTCGGCTGGGGTCCGCTAAGGATCGACAGCTCCCAGTGTACTGCCTTGCGAGGGGACCCATATCTTGGATCGAGGAGGCCAGTGCGGTGACCCTTTCAGAAGACCCAGCGCAGAGTCGTGGTGACAGTGAGGGCCTCTGGTAACTCTCCGGAGGGACATTTTTCTCTTTGACATGGGCCAAGTTCTCCAAGAAGGCAGTGCAAGTTCTGTAGGTCATAGTGGCAGTGACTCTACGCACACCAGGTCAGTGGCAGTGACCAAATAGGGCAATGCCCTATTCACCCGGTCAGTGGCAGTGACCATCCTCAACAAGTCAGTGGCAGTGACTTTCATATTCATTAGGTCTGTGACAAAGATCGTATATCCAAACCTGTTCGTGCATATCAGAACAGTAAGAGAACCAAGATTAAGTTTGTGCCTGGACCTCCCTACCACCTTATCTGACCTGTGTCTCATCTCGTCTCAACCTGTCTGCTCTTAAAGGGACTATTTATTATCCATGTGAAATAAATACAGAAGTTGGACTTTCAGTTGGTGTGGACAGTTACTTTACTGGGGAGAATTAAGGACTTGTTTCTGGCCAAGGCAGAAGCGAGATCAGCTCGGGAGGATTTCTAACACCATTCGCAGGCAGGCCCGAGAAAACTAGCTTGTAGTGCAGAGTGCCTCAGTCTTTCCTGCGGAGGAGCCAAATTAAGAAAAGCAGGTAAAGTCTGGGGTGGGTGCGCTATACACGGTATGTGTCTTTTAAGATCTGTCCCCTTCTGTCGGCTGAACTCTCTCTCTCACCGTAGTTCTTTATATTTCTCCTCCACTTCCTGCTTCTCTCTCATTAGTCCTGTATACCTCAATGTAGAAACATCTTCCATGTGGCTTACAACTGCAACATTTTTCTTTTTTTTATATAATTACTTTTTATTGTTATTTTTCATACCAGATATGCGTACATACAATTCAAAATACAGTGAACAATGTAATGACCCAAATAAACAAAGAAAAAATAATTGTAACATTGTGCAATTTTCAATCACGCCTTGGCGTATTTACACCCTCCCAACCCTCCCTCCCCCACACCACATCACACTTAAAGGTTTGTGTGTTCATAAATTGCCTGTAGTTTCAAAGGCGGGAATGAAAGGGGCCGGGAAGAGCGACAGAGAGAAGAAACCCAGGGCGGGTAAGGGAGAAAGGAGAAATCAAGTTAAAGGGTATGGAGCGCAATAAAAAGGGGAAAAATCAGAGGGAAAAAGTGGGGGAAGTCAGCAAAGGAGGGGAACAGAAACGGGTATGGGGAAATCCCCCCCGGAATATCAGCATCCATATAGGAGCCGGAGAAGGACAAGTTTATTACAATGGCAAAGGCCCTCTACCTCCATACTCCAGACCAGGCCTACGAAAGTGTTCCCATACACCCTGTCCATCCTCCTATGGGGGGCACCCCACCTCATCCAGCCATCGCCTCCACATTCTCTCAAATTTTCCAATCCTATTCTGCTTAATATATAACACCCTTTCGCTCCATACCATTGTGTTTATCGTCTCTACCCAGCTTCCCACTGATGGGGGGGTCTTGGACTGCCACCTCTGTGCAATTAGCTTGCGTGCTTGAAATAGGCACCTCAAGACCACCTCTGTAGTGTCTGGGTGGACTCTCCTCTCCTCTATTCCTAATAGGCAGGTCTTAGCCACCGGTTCTAGCAGGGTCCCAAATGTCTTGTTTAATCTTGCTATTATCGCCTCCCAATACCTAAATAGTTTAGGGCATCTCCACATCATATGGATAAAATCCCCTGACGCTTTACACCTGGGGCATTCGTAATTTTCCCTCCACCCAAGTCTGTACATCTTTTTAGGGGTGTAATAAGCTCTATGGAGGAAGTGTAAATGAGATATTCTCTGCGCAGGGGAAATCGAAACCAAGGTACCCTGCTCCAATACCCTGTCCTATTGAGCAGTGCTAATTGTCCCCACATCGCTTTCCCATCCTGTTTTACTCTTGGAGGGTCCCGCTCTGCTTATTGCCCTAGCCCCTATTCTAGTAAAGAGCTCTGAAATTAGGCCTTTAGATGTATATGTCATCGCGATTTTTGAGAGAACGGGGGACTGAATCCATACTAAAGTTAATGACCTGAATTGGGCCTGTACGGCATGCCTAATCTGAAGATATTTGTAGAAGGTCTTATTTGATATGTTAAATTCGCTACTTAAATCTGAGAAGGTTTTTATTTGGTTGCCCCTGTATAGCTGGGTTAATCGTTTAATAACCTGCCTATCCCATTCCCTAAGTTTTTCTATGGCGCTGATCTCTGGAAATTTTTTATTGCTCCATATGGGGGTAAACTCTGTCACTGCACTATATCCCATGAGTACCTTTGTTGCCTGCCAGACATTCTTGACTAGTTCTGCCGTCGGGCATCTATGGGTAAAAGAGTCTGCCTCCAGTGCCTCCGCCAGTATGCGGTGTGGAGCCGCCAAGTGGGTCTACCGGCAACAAGGCCGATTTTTCCCAGTAGATGACCAGGTCCGACAAGCTTCCAAATTCCTCAACCACCTGTATCACTGTTTTTAATGAGGACTCGACGTCTCCCAAAAAGAAAAGCACATAGTCTGCGAATAGTGCTATCCGTTCCTCCCCCTCCGGCCTACTAAATCCCCTTATGCCTGGCATTTGTCTGGACTTGATGGCCAATGGCTCCATTGCCAGAGCAAACAATAAAGGGGAGAGGGGGCAGCCCTGTCTTGTCCCTCTCTCCAGTTGGAACTGTTCTGATGATACGTTATTTATTTTTATTTTCGCGCGGGGTTCGCTGTACAGTATTTTGACCCAATTGATAAAAATCGGGCCAAATCCAAACCTCTCCAATACCCTCCACAGATATTCCCACTCGAGGGTATCGAATGCCTTTGCGGCATTCAGGGCTAGCAGTGCTCTAGAACCGTCCTTGTCTGTAGGGATTTGTATATTTAAAAAGACCCTTCTGATGTTTATACTCGTTGACCTATTTGGAATAAAGCCTGATTGGTCCGGATGGATAAGGCTCTGGATACATCCGTTGAGGCGCGTTGCAAGAACTTTGGCCAGAAATTTTACGTCGGTGCATAATAGTGAAATTGGGCGGTAGGAAGATACGTCCAGGTGGTCTTTCCCCTCCTTGTGGATTGCAATAATAGTGGCTTCTGACATTGAGGTGGGGAGCCTCCCGGAGGCTAACGCCCACCCCAATGTCTTCAGCAACTCTGGAAGCAATACCTCGCCATATCGCTTGTAGAGTTCGGTTGGGAGCCCATCTGGGCCTGGTGCTTTTTGACTGGACATTCCCGCCACCGCTATCTGGAGTTCCTCCAGGGTGATTGGTGACTCCAAGCCTGCCCTGTCCCGCTCTGACAAGACCGGGACCACCATTCCCCGGAGGAAAGCCTCGAATCCCCCGTTTTCCACCTCTCTCCTAGACTTGTACAGAGATTTATAGAAGCATCTAAATGTTTTCAATATCACTGGTACTTCAGTGGAGATCTCCCCCTTTGGTGTCCTAATCGATGTTACATTGGCCGCGGGGGTATTAGATCTAATCAGGCGGGACAACATATTGCCCACTCTTTCACCTTCACCAAATTGATTTTGTCTTTGAAATATCCGTCTATTTTCGGTCTTTCTTATAGTAGCCATTCTATAAATTTGTTGCTTGTCCAGCCATTTCCTCTGTCTAGTCCCGGTGGGGTCCTCGATGTACCGTTTCTCTGCCTGTACTACCTCCACTCTAATATCCCTTTCCCATCTCCTGGCCTCCCCCTTCACTCTGGCTACCTGCTGGATCAGGAGTCCCCTTAAATAGGCTTTCAAAGCGTCCCACACCACTCCAGCTGATGCTGTGCCCTCGTTTATTCGTATAAAGTCCTTTAAACTGTTGACCAGCTCTGCAGAGTTCCAGATCAGTTCAAGCCAGCATGGGCTGATTTTCCAATCTCCCCGGTGTGTCGTGTCCCCTGTCTTTATCTTGAGCACTAGCGGGGAGTGGTCTGAGATGATTCTAGGGTCATACTCTATCCTGCTAACCAGTACTGCCACCTCATCGTTTCCCAGGGCCATATCATTTCTGCAAAGCGTGAGGTGGGAGCTGGAGAAGCAAGAATACTGGCGCTCTTGTGGATGGTGCATGCGCCATATGTCCCCCATTCCCATTTCCCCCAGATAGCGAGCCAGTCGGCTTTCATTTGTCTTGTTGGACCTGTTCCCTGAAGGGAATCTGTCCAGGCTCCTATCTAGAACTTCGTTGAAGTCTCCTACCACTAATACTGGGGTACCTTCTTTGTCCAATGTAAATTCTACCAATCTACATAGAACCTCGAAGTTAAATGGGGGTGGAATGTAGATGTTAGCCAGGACATATGGTTTGTTCTCGATGGAACATGACAAAAAGATGTACCGGCCATGTTCATCTATACAGCTCTCTCCACAAGTAGACACCAGTCCCTTCCCCACCATTATGCTCACTCCTCTCGAATAGGAGGAGTGGACAAAGTGGTATTGGAATGGGAACCTCTGGTTGCGCATTTGTTTCACGCTATCTCTAGTCAGGTGCGTCTCCTGTATACAGAGCAAGCCAGGCCCCCTCGCTCCAAAGCTGACATAACCAAAGCTCTTTTGACAGGGTCCCCTAGGCCACGGACGTTCCATGATACTACACTAAACGTCTTATCCTGCATCTGTAATTTTTAGGGTAGTAATAGCAGATAAGGCAAAAAAAAGAACAAAAAAAAAAAAAGAATTTATTAGGGCTACAAGTCCACCAACCTGGTTCTGATCCCTCCCACCCTCCTACCCCTCCCTCTCTCCCACCTCCCCCTATAGTCCCCTCCACCCTCGCCCCCAACATCAGGCTTAGTACTATTTTTTGTGGTGTGTGCTCCCTATCGCCCCCCCTTCCCCACCCCTCTCTTGCCTGTCCAGGCATCCCTCTGGGGCTGCACCTGTGACCTCTACCTCTTCTCTCTCCTTGCAACCTGCGTCCCATTCATACAAAAACCTTAATAGTGGACGTTTTAGTGGACAATTTACATTGTGAAAGAGCCGCATGATTCATACTCTTACGTGCCGTGACCTCCCCCCCCCCTTGGATAACCAGAGAGGGAGGGAAAGGGGAGAAAAAGGGGAATTCCAGAATTGAAAGGATCTTTTCCCTCTCCTTCTCCCCTCCCCCCTCCCCCCTCTCAATGTGCCGTTTCAGTGTAAATCTAGTGTCATTGTGGTGCGATTATGGTGCAATTTCGGTGCAGGTACACAGATACCAATATAGTGTATCAACCTCCTTCCCTTCCCTTAGTTAATTAAATCACTTTAAGTCAAGCCAGCAACCAAAAAAAAAAAAAAAGTAGGGATTGCTGGAGTGGGATTACACATTCCTTACAATCCGTTTATAGTGTCTAGATGCTATTGGAAAAATAGTGTATCACCCTAAAATCCATCCCCTCCGAGGAGGGTGAGAAAAAAAAAGTTTGGGAAAAAGGAAGAAGGAAAAAAAAACCTGAAAAAAAAAGGGAGTGAAATCGCCAAGAGATCCATACCCCCTTTATACCCCTTGTGATCTAGTCTATTGTACAAGCTGTAGAGAAAAAGAAAGAAAGAAGAGACTCCAAATCCTCAGGCTGGTGGATCCTGTATGTGCGGTAAGTCCTGTAGGTCCTTCCTGTGCTTCTCCAACCACCGTTCCACCTCCCCTGGTGAACTAAAAAAGAAAGTGTCCCCCAGTTCTGAGACCCTCAAACATGCTGGGTACAACAGGGCGTATTGAACTTTGTATTTCTGTAGAGCTCGTTTAACTGGCATGAATTCATTCCTACGCCTTTGGAGGTCTGGAGAAAAGTCCGGGTACATGGATACCCTGACCCCATTATACAGGATAGTCCCCATCTCTCTAGACCTCCGAAGGAGGGTTACCTTGTCGTTGTAGTTTAGGAGTTTAAGGAGGAGAGGCCTAGGTTGAGCACTTTCTTGCCGAGCTTTAAAGGGGACACAATGGGCCCTTTCTATCAAAAAAATTGGTGAAAAAGAATTTGGGCCAAAGATATCCCTAAACAATCCTTCTAAAAATAGAATGGGGTTAGAGCCCTCGCTCCGCTCTGGCAGGCCAATCAGTCGCACATTGTTCCTTCGACTTCTGTTCTCCATCTCGTCCAGTTTGTCTGTCCATTTGTTCCTTTAAACTCTCAATTTCATGCTTTAATGGATACAAGTCATCCTCGACAGTGCTTACTCGCTCCTCCAGAGCACTAGTCCTTTCTACTGTTTTTCTGAGATCGTGGCCTGTCTGGAGTCGTTCCTCCTTGATACTCTCCAACTGTAAATTCAAAATGGAAATTGACTCCCGGCAGGCATTCACAGCATGTAATACCTCCCTTAACGTTGGTTCCTCTTTCTCAAGTGTGGAGTCCGCTATGTTGGCCACCCCTATAGCTATAGCTATAGCAGACTTTGTAGAGGTTGTTCCGTGCTTTTCACTGCCTGTCCCTTTGGTGCTAGCTGATTTGATGCTGCTTGAGGTGGTTCCTCCTTGACTGTGGCCCTGGCTTTTTCTATCTGATGATGTCCCCATTTGTGCTTTAGCCTGTATTGGGTTCTGTTGGTGTATGCTTTTGGCGGGTGAGATGGAGGGAGTGCGAGCAAAATGCTCCAGCTTGGATGCTGTCATTGCTTCTGCAGCTGCTACTGCTGCGGCTTGAGCCCCCTTCTCCTTTGCAGACCGTGTTATCTGTGACCCCTCCTGGGGTAGCTGTTCCTCACCTTTTTTCCCCTTAGCCATATTTTCCTTTATCGACAGAGTAAAAATATGTTACTGTATTAGTTGTTGATAGCGGCTTTGTTGTTTTGAACAAGGGAGGAGGTTGCCAGTTGTGGATAACCCCGATCCCTTGCTTGTCCTCTAAGTGAGGTCTACGTGACCTTTTAGGGTCCTCCCTTGCCCTTCATTAGGTCATGGCCACGGACTGAGAGGGGAAGGGAAAAAAAAAAGAAAAAGAGAAAAAAAGGGGAGAAGCAGGAGGGCTATGGGGCTGGGCCCCTCGCAGATAAGTTTTGGGCCAATAGATGGTGGTGAATAAGTTCTACAGGGCCTTCCCCCACTCCCACCCTCGGTTGTTCAACTGCCTCCTGGTGGTAGTATTGGATGTATTTTCAAAGTGTTTACCAGCAGACAGATTCCAGCTTGGTTACCTACGCAGCCTATAGATTTTACTGTTCAAGTGCTACAATGGCAATGTTCAAGTGCTACAATGGCAATTTTCAAGTGCTACAATGGCAATGACATAGATGTACAGCCTGGCCTGTTTGCTTCTACACTTGTCTATATCAGCTTATGCGCAGTCTCTGGGTCAGGTTATTGCACATCTCTACACATCACTGCACATCTTTACTCACGTGACCAGGCAGGTGGAGGGGTCCAGGATCCAGCTTTCATTAGTGAGTCTTAGGGGGGCTCCAAGGGGGCTCCAGTCCAGGGTACAGGATAGAGGAACCAAGCATGCTCCGGATACCTCCTGCTCACAGCATGGGGGCTTTTCACCGTCAGCGTCTCCTTCGGTCCATTGTAGCTCAATGCTGCTCCCCGCAACCTGCTGCTGTCATATCGGCTCCTGCCTGCAATGCCCGGGGTCACGGCAGCCCTCCCCGCCGGCTCTCCTCACCTGCAGACAGGCAGACAGCCGGGCAGCCAGCCCATGAGAGGCCGATGGGAGCCGATGGAAGCGGTTACATTGACCGCGTGTGTACCGCGCTGCCACTAGATAGTTCCCCCAGCCGGGGGGGTTGGCACAGGACACCTCGCACGGCGGAAAGCATCGGGTGGAGGGCGGGAGAACGCGCACGCACACTCGGCTCCCTCACTCCTCACACTACGCATCTCTTTCCGGTCATGCCCCCTACCACCAACGTTTTTCTACCTATGAATATACATCATTAAACAGAACATTCGAAAAGGATTCCTAACAGTGAGTTTATTCATCGAGTTAAACTGCCTGTATCGATGCAAGGGATGAATAGTACACCAGATTGTGTAAGGCCTTCATCAACCTGGAGATAAACTTTATCGCTTTGTAGTTGAGACAGAACAGTAGAAAAACTGAGTTTCACAGCCTAATTACAAGATTTCTGCATGATAGTACTGATAGACAAGATTTACTGTCCTCAATGCAAGAAGGAAGAAGAGAGCAGCACATGGCAGCCTCATAGCCTGAGTTAGTCTGCATGGTGTCATATTTCAGCACACAGCTCCTGCCTGCTATCACTCAGTCATTCTGTTATGAGTTATCATAACTTTGTATGTGAACTTACATCTACCTCTCCACAAGTTCCTGAAGAAACTGAGTTACTCAAACGCTCAGTTAAACCCACTTGTAAAGTAATGGAGAATTATGAAGCTTCAAGACTGAATTGTCAAATAGCTTGGAATTAGTCTGGGAGAAAATTCTTGCTGAAGCTAATACAGTGTCTGTTGAATGTGAACTACTTATACTAGAGGGCGCCATTATACAACTTTCTGCCTCATATGAGCTTTACCAGCTCACCAGCAATAAATTCACTAATGTCTTACAAAACATGAATTCAGAAGATTCACTGGCGCAATTAAAGCGCGTCAACGCTCTTAATCTAGAAAGAGACCGTTTTTTCCAGCAAACCAGATTAAAGGCAGAAGCAAAGATAAAGCTGTTACAGGACACTGCATCTCACAGATCTGTTTCCACCAGACATTCTAAAAACTCGTCTAGGTCCCATAGTTCAAGATACTCAACACTCAGTGAGCGACTTATTAATGCCCGCGCTGAAATGGAAGCCAGCAAGGTGCAGGTGGCATATGCAGAAAAAAGAGCAGAGTTGGAAGCGCAGTCAGCACGTCAAAGAGCAACAATGGAAACCTTAAATTAACAGTGTAAACATGACGCAGCTATGGCAAAGCTAAGGGTCCTACAGCAAGCTATCAGTGCAGACGAAGGTGCAAGTGAGAAAGACAGCATCAACCTAAACATAGCAGACATGGAAGACCCCCTCAAACGCACTAAAGACTATGTCCTAAGCCACTGCAGTGCACAGTCCATTGTCTCCAATGCTGCTGACTACATAGAGCCTCCTTCACAGCTTCAAGTTAAAGAGGTTCCAGCAACTTCCTGCACACAAAATCACTCCAGAGCATTTCCTACCTGCCTACCTAGCCTTCCTTCATATGTCACAGAGCATCAGGGAAAGCTTTAAGCAAGTCATCAATTTCCGGTCATCGGTACAGCCTTGAATCAACATACCATTGGAACAACTGACTTCAAGCAAGCAACTCACCTGGATGCATCTGCTGCTCCATATTTACCTGTGTCCTTTAACAACAATTTCAAAGATAACAAAATCAGCACCATTCAGCCAACAGCATCTCGCATAAAGGCGGAGACAACTGAGACAGCAGAGTTTGTGAGGTACATACTTCACAGAGAGCTCACAAAAACTTGTCTTACAAGTTTTGATGACCAACCTGAGAACTACAGAAGTTGGAAATGTGCTTTCAGAACTGCAATCAGCGATCTTGGCATTACAGCTGCTCAAGAATTGGATCTGCTGATCAGATGGCTTGGTCCTCTATCTGCTGCACGTGTTAAGCAATTAAGATTGGTTTTCATGGACAATCCTACTGCAGGCCTCACAGCTGCATGGGAGCGACTAGAGCAAAGTTATAACAATCCAGAAGCTATAGAAAAGGCCTTGTTCATGCGTCTGGAAACTTTCCCAAAGATATCTGGTAAGGACAACAAGGTGTTCCAAAGACTGAGTGACCTTCTCCTTGAGCTTCAGCTAGCCAAGACAGACCCAAAACTACCTGGACTCAGTTACCTTGACACTCCAAGAGGGGTAAACCCAATTGTCTCCAAGCTCAAATATGGTTTGCAAGAGAAATGTTCTGCACTAGGGTCATCTTACAAAAAAGAGAACAAAGTTTCCTTCCCTCCATTCTCTTTCTTCTGTGAATTCATCAGGAAAATTGCAGAGACCAAGAACGATCCAAGTTTTTCCTACGGTGAGTACAGTCTCTTCTCACCCTTTCCTAAGAATACCAGTATTCATAGAAACCGTAGAGGCCCAGTGTGACAGAACCCACTGTCACTGTGTGCTTTGGAAGGGACTGAGGGCGGGCCTCCTACCCACAGATTATGGCCCAGAGGAGACTGGAGACTCGGGGAGAAGCTGGCATTGAGATAATGTAATGTAATGCTACATCCCTTCTCCCCCATCCCCCCCTCTTGTTGCTGTGTTTAGCTGTGTTGGTTCATGGCACACAGACAATGGTCTGGACTGCAGACATCTCTCCGCAGGCGATGTGTATTGAGGGGTTGCCTGCTTATCATAATCCCTTTGTTTATCTGTAGTCTCTGTTTCAATGTACAAGTGTTCAGTTCCCATTGATTCTTCCTTGTCCCCTACCCCCCCTCTATGACAAGGCTAAGGGGAGTGTCCCTAACTGTGTGTAAAAGTGTATGTTTTGGATTTAATAAAGAGTTGATGCTCTGCATGTTTAACCCTCAACACCTGTGTGGATTGTCTCGTGATTGAGGGGTTAAGGGCTGGTTATGGCGAATCTGCAGGC
Source organism: Rana muscosa (assembly GCA_029206835.1). NCBI lineage: Eukaryota > Metazoa > Chordata > Amphibia > Anura > Ranidae > Rana > Rana muscosa. The sequence continues at coordinate 113,839,799 of CM055118.1, forward strand.
TGCGGGTGCGTTTGGAGGACAGGAGACACAAGTCTGGCGGATGTGCCCATCTGGGGTATCTGAGATCCGTTACAGTGTTGGCAGCGGTGGGATGTCTCCTGCAGTCCGGGCCATCCAAACCACCACCAGGATTCAAGATCTGGGCAGCCGTCGAGGAGCAATACGGGGACCAGCCAGCATGAGAGCGGAGTTTGAGAGGAGGCTGCAAGGCATGCGGAAGCAACATCGGGGACCAGCGACAGAGCGCACCATGCTCGGCTGGGAGGATGTGATCCGCTGGCAACTCTGGCATGAAACGCTAAGCCACGAGCGGCGCCATCAGGGGAAGATCCTTCCCTCCTCCACAGAGATGTACTGGACGCAGTACCATGCGCGAGAGGTGTTCCTGAGGGAACGACCGCGAGATGAGTGGCAGACAGAGCTCGGAAGATTGGTCCAGGAGGAGATGAGGCTGGACGCCAGCTACAGAGCCCTCCGGTGGTTCGCGGCTCAACTGTGGCCAAGTACAGCAGACGGCAGCCCGACAGAAGGCGTTGGCTACGGCGGCGTGGGGCTGCTCCATCAAAAAATGTACGGAGACCCAGACTTTGGGAGCGATGAGGAGTGGCGGCTGGAAAACATCCTGGACTTCCGAGATGAGGTGCTGGACCTCCCTGAAGAGGCGTGTGGCCTGGAGGAATTGGAGTTCCTGGTTGAGCAGGAATGGGAGCTCGAGATTGCCTACAAGCGGCTGTTTGACGGTGATCAGCAGCCTGGCATGGCTCCCGTTGCCTGGGACTGTCCTGGAGAAATAGCGGACAGTCACGAAGATGCGGAGCAAATGGGGCCAGGAGTGCCCCTACGTTTTCCCGTCCTAACCGCAATGGAAGAAGCGGCGATGATACAGAGGGCACTGCGACTGCTAGAATGCCGGAACGCACCAGAGGTTCCCCAAGCAGAGAGACAAGATAATAGCATAAAGGTCTCAGAAGGGGAAGTTGAGACTGGCGCTGGAAGGCTGGTAAATGGTGATCAGCAGCAAGTCGAGAGTATCGCATCCGGTGCCCCAGCAGAAGCGCTGGCTACAGGGCAGAGTGCCACTAGCCTCTGCCCAGCATCAGAAAAAGAGTTGGATCCGGAGAGTCTGAGAGATGATTTTCGTGAGCCGTTTCCCCAACAGCAGATATCCCCAACGGGAGTGGAGGAAGCAATTCTCCCTCCCCAGCAATTGGACATTACCCCAATGTTCATCCCCCCAGCAGAAGCGCTGACTGCAGGGCAGAGTGCCGCTGGCCTCTGCCCACCCTCAGAGTTGGATCCAGGGAGTCCGAGGGATGACCTCAGTGAGCTGGTTGCCCAGCACTTGGACACTACCCCAGTGTATATCCCCCCAGCAGAAGCACTGGCTGCATGGCAGAGTGTTACCGGCCCCGACCCAGCCCTCAGTAGATTTTTGGAGGGTTTGGGAGACAGCCCCTGTCAGAAGTCGCCTCAGAAGCTGGTCACAGAACCAGGAGGGGAGAAAATCCTTCCCCCTCTTCAGCTGCTGAACTCTACCATTGTATATGTCCCCCTAGCAGAAGCACTGGCTACGGGGCAGAGCGATGTTGGCCTCTGCCCAGCATCAGAAAAAGAGACGGAGAGTCCGGGAGACAGTCCCTGCAAGATACCTCCTCAGCGGCTGTTAGCTACTCCAGGAGAAAAGCAAGAACCTTTTCCTCCCCAACTGCATAGCACTGCCAGCCTATGTTCCCTACAAGCTGAAGCGCTGGCATCGGGGCAGAGGATTATTCAGCTCCCCTCAATATCTGCAACCCAGCCCCGGATCACGGGAGTGCGGACAGCTGTTCCCACTCTGCAGCGGCTGTTTTTATTCACGGGAGACCGTATGTGCGATTTTGCTCCCCAGCCCCAGAGACGTACTTTTCCTTTTCCTGGTTGCCTGGGGTGGAAGTTTGCGACTAACGCAGGTCCAGACCAGTTCGGGGTCAGGAACCTGGTTAGTCTGTTTTTAAAAGGGGAGAAATGTGACAGAACCCACTGTCACTGTGTGCTTTGGAAGGGACTGAGGGCGGGCCTCCTACCCACAGATTATGGCCCAGAGGAGACTGGAGACTCGGGGAGAAGCTGGCATTGAGATAATGTAATGTAATGCTACATCCCTTCTCCCCCATCCCCCCCCTCTTGTTGCTGTGTTTAGCTGTGTTGGTTCATGGCACACAGACAATGGTCTGGACTGCAGACATCTCTCCGCAGGGGATGTGTATTGAGGGGTTGCCTGCTTATCATAATCCCTTTGTTTATCTGTAGTCTCTGTTTCAATGTACAAGTGTTCAGTTCCCATTGATTCTTCCTTGTCCCCTACCCCCCCCCCTCTATGACAAGGCTAAGGGGAGTGTCCCTAACTGTGTGTAAAAGTGTATGTTTTGGATTTAATAAAGAGTTGATGCTCTGCATGTTTAACCCTCAACACCTGTGTGGATTGTCTCGTGATTGAGGGGTTAAGGGCTGGTTATGGCGAATCTGCAGGCTGCGGGTGCGTTTGGAGGACAGGAGACACAAGTCTGGCGGATGTGCCCATCTGGGGTATCTGAGATCCGTTACACCCAGTATCCGTGAAAAAGACTGATATCCTTCCCACTCCTACCACAGTTGTGGCCACAAACAGAGTAGGAAGATTGAAAACCCTAACAGAGAGTGTCCCATACACAAGAAGCCACACCCCCTCAATAAATGTATCGGCTTTAGGAAAAAGCCTCTTGAAGAGCGCAAGGAGCTTTTAAAGACATTTAGGATATGTTTCAGGTGCTGTGCTTCTACAGAACATTTTGCAAGGGACTGTAGTGTGTCCATCAAGTGCATTGAGTGTGGTTCTGAAAAACATGTGCAAGCCCTCCATCCACTTGAGCCCAGCTCTGCACAACCTGCCAACTCTCCTCCCAGGTTAATACATGGTGGGGAGAATACAGACCAAGTGCCTAATTATACCATCATTTCTTCATCCTGCACCGAAGTTTGTGGAGAAGACCGCTCCGATAAGTCCTGAGCTAAGATATGCTTGGTGAACATATACCACAAGGATCAACCAGAAAAGACTCTAAAGGCATATGCTATCTTAGACGATCAGAGCAATCGATCACTTGCAAAATTAGAACTGTTCAATCTATTTTAAATAAAAGGCGAAGCTCATCCTTACACCTTGGGCATCTGTAGTGGAACTATAGAGGTTTCTGGAAGAAGGGCTCATGGACTCATGGTATCTTCTCTCAAAGGTAACTTGCAATTACCCTTACCTACACTTGCTGAGTGCAATCAGATACCTGCTAACAGGGAAGAAATCCCTACTCCAGCTGCCGCTTTCCATCACCCTCACCTGAAGGTAATAGCAAATGAGATACCGCCGCTTGTCAAAGATGCTCAGATCCTTCTTCTGTTAGGAAGAGACATTCTAAGAGTTCACAAGGTACACAGACAAGTCAATGGACCCCCAGATGCCCCATTTGCCCAGCGCACGGATCTAGGGTGGGTCATCATAGGCAATGTCTGTATAGGCAAAATGAAAAGACCTACCAACATTTCGTCATTCAAGACAAATGTTCTGCCAAATGGCCGAAATACTTACTTTGAGCCATGCCCACATCACTACTGGGTGAAAGAGAAGATAGCCAGCCATGAATGGCAACATTATAAAATAGATAAAAGCAATCAGCGCAAAAATATATTCAGTCCCCCTATATTTGCAAGCTGAACACTAAAGAATATTCATTTAATTCAAAAATAATAAGTATAATAATGAATGGCAACATGGTATCTCAGATGACACAAGCCCTTTCTCCTGCCACGATGGCGACTTCGGCTCTACAGTGTTTAATGCAACCAGTGAAGATGACATACTGGCTCCTTCAATGAAAGACAAAGAATTCATCAAGGTAATGGACAATGAGTTCTTTCAAGATGACTCCAATAACTGGATAGCACCCCTATCCTTTCGTCTCCCAAGAGAAAGATTGCCCAACAACTTACAGCAGGCCATCAGTAGATTCTCCTCCTTAAAGCGAAACTTAAGCACTAAACCAGAGATGCAAAAGCACTTTGTGGACTTTTTGCAAAATGTATTTGACAGAGATCATGCAGAGCCTGCACCCCCACTAAAGGAGGGAGAAGAATGCTGGTACCTTCCATCCTTTGGGGTATCACCCACGCAAACCAGACCAAATCAGAGTTGTCTTTGATTCCAGTGCTCAGCATGAAGGTGTTTCTCTTAACAACATGCTCCTTACGGGGCCCAACTTGAACAACAGTCTAATAGGAGTCTTAATTCGCTTCAGACAAGAGCCTGTAGCAGTAATGGCCGACATTCAACAGATGTTTCACTGCTTCATTGTCAGAGAAGACAACAGAAACTACCTCAGGTTTCTATGGCACAAGGACAATGACATCAACAAGGAAGTTATAGATTATCGCATGAAGGTACATGTCTTCGGTAACAGTCCTTCCCCAGCAGTGGCAACTTATGGGCTCAGGAGAACAGCTCAGACTGGAGAAGAAGAATATGGATCTGATGCCCGTCAATTTGTTGAAAGAAACTTCTACGTTGACGACGCACTCAAGTCTTTTCCAACTGCTAAAGAAGCAATTGATCTTCTCACCAGAACAAAAGAGATGCTGTCTGTAGCAAACCTTAGACTGCACAAGATTATATCCAACAGCCAGGAACTTATGAATGCCTTTCACTCTGAGGACTATGCCACTAGTCTAAAAAACCTTGATTTAGGTACAGATGTGCCTCCTGTACAGCGAAGTCTGGGTTTGTTGTGGAACATCAAACAAGACACATTCACCTTTCAAGTGTCAACTTGTGACAAACCCTTCACTAAGAGAGGAGTCCTGTCCGTGGTGAATAGCATCTATGACCCACTGGGTTTCCTTGCTCCAGTTACCATTCAAGGTAAGATTTTGCTAAGACAGTTATCTACTGAGAACATAGACTGGGATACTCCCTTGCCTAGTGACAATCAACAGAAGTGGGAAAGGTGGAGACATTCTTTGAAGTCACTAGAAAAACTTCAGATCCCCCGTTGCTACGTTCCAGGTTCCACTTCAACTGCTACCCAGAGAGAGATTCATATTTTCTCTGATGCATCAGTTAAAGCTATTGCTGCAGTAGCCTATTTGAAGGCCTCTGAACTGAATGTAGAATCACACTGTAGTTTTGTCCTAGGCAAGGCAAAACTCACTCCCAAGCCTGCACATACCATACCAAGACTTGAACTTTGTGCAGCCGTGCTAGCAGTAGAAATTGCCAAGGTCATACGAAGTGAAATAGACACTAGAATTGATTCTTTCACCTTCTTTACAGACAGTAAGGTAGTACATGGTTACATAAACAACCAAACAAAATCATTTTATGTGTACGTCAGCAACAGGGTTGAACGTATCAAGAGATTCTCTCTACCAAGTCAATGGCATCACATTTCCACTGAATTCAACCCAGCTGACTGTGGGACCAGAGCCGTGTCACCTGCTGCTCTTCAGGACAGCTTATGGCTGTCACCTCCAAGGTTTCTGTGTGAAGACTCCTACTCACCCCCTATTGACACCACTTATGGGCTAGTAAACCCTGAATATGATAAGGAAATAAGAACTGTGAACATCTCACTACACACTTCTGTGAGTACAAAACAGAGGCTGCGGTCACAAAGTTTTGAGCGTTTTTCCACCTGGTCATCCGCTGTAAGAGCTATCGCTCGCCTAATTCATATTGCTCGTAGCTTTGGGAAGAATTCCGCCATAGGGTGTCAAGGTTGGCACAATTGTTCTGGACACTTTACAGCAGCAGATGTTTCACACGCAGAAGAGGTAATTATCCATTGTGTGCAACAAGAGGTGTATCAAGAGGAATTCGGGAGAATCAGAAATGGAACCGAATTGTCTAAAAACAGTCCACTCTTCAATCTAAACCCTGTAGTTGACGGCAATCAGCTGCTGAGAGTTGGTGGCCGTATAACAAAATCTGACTTATGCAGCAAAGAACAGAATCCTATAATCATACCAGGTCAACATCATGTTACTACTCTTCTGGTTCATCACCACCATGAACTGGTACATCATCAAGGCCGTCAGTTTACAGAAGGTGCCATCAGGTCAGCTGGCTTTTGGATCATTGGTATGAAGAGGTGTGTCTCTTCCTTGCTCTTCAGGTGCGTCAAGTGCCACAAGTTAAGAGGAAAACATCAACAGCAGCAAATGGCAAGTCTTCCAGCTGATGACCTAAGTACAGATCCACCCTTTACCTACGTTGGAGTAGATGTTTTCGGCCCATGGTCCATCATCACTCGGATAACTCGTGGTGGAGCTGCCAATAGTAAAAGGTGGGCTGTATTGTTTACCTGTCTCAGCATCCGAGCAATACACATAGAAGTGATCGAGTCTATGGATTCTTCTTCCTTCATCTGTGCCCTACGAAGATTCTTCTCTGTCAGAGGACCAGTTAAGCAACTGAGATCCGACTGTGGTACTAACTTTGTTGGAGCATGTAAAGAGCTACAATTGGACAATTTCCTGGCCAACAATGGATGTACTTGGTTGTTTAATCCTTCACATTCTTCACACATGGGAGGATCCTGGGAACGAATGATAGGAGTAGCATGAATAATTCTTGACTCCATGTTGCAGACTCACAAGTCTTTACCACTTACTCATGATACTTTGAACGCAAGACCCTTAGTGCCAGTATCGTCAGATCCTGATGCTCCAGTGATCCTTACTCCAGCCTCGCTTCTTACTCAAAAGATTGGGACTGCTGTAATATCTTCAAGTGAGATTGAACTCAAGGATATCTACAGGCGTCAATGGAAGCAGGTGCAGCACCTAGCTAATGTGTTCTGGCATCGCTGGAGGAAGGAGTATCTTCACCACCTTCAAGGTCGTAACAAATGGCAAACATCTAAGCCGAATCTTAAGGTTGGAGACCTCATCCTTCTAAGAGACAAGGAAGTTTATCGGAATGAGTGGCCTATGGGTCTTGATACTAAAGTTATCCCCAGTGATGATAACAAAGTCTGGAAGGTAGAAGTCAAGGTAACCAAGGGAGGATCGACACAAACCTTTAATCGACTAATTACCGAGTTAGTACTCATTTTGCCAGGTGAGTGACTTGTGCAAGGACTAGCCATGCTGTTGGCATGGCGGAGAGTACATTGCTGCCATCTACAAGTTCTACTCAGAACTTTGGGGACGTTATACTTTGGACTTTATGTTCTTCAATCCTGTTAAACTTATGTTTATGTTTGCTTGTTGCATATTTTTCATTACAGGTTCCAGGACATTTACCAACAGTGGACTTATTGAAAATATATATTAGTTATGGTTATGAAATCTAAAGATTTCAGACGGGGAGTGTTGTGTTACACTATGTGATTTATTCTTGCTATGTGTCTTTAAGATCTGTCCCCTTCTGTCCAGCTGAACTCTTTCTCTCACCGTAGTTCTTTATATTTCTCCTCCACTTCCTGCTTCTCTCTCATTAGTCCTGTATACCTCAATGTAGAAACATCTTCAACGTGGCTTACAACTGCAACATTTTTCTACCTATGAATATACATCATTAAACGGAACATTCGAAAAGGATTCATCGTCTGTCTTCCTAACAGTGAGTTATTCATCAAGTTAAACTGCCTGTATCGATGCAAGGGATGAATAGTACACCAGATTGTGTAAGGCCTACATCAACCTGGAGATAAACTTTATCACTTTGTAGTTGAGACAGAACATCCACTCTTATTTATAGGTACTCCAGGATCCAACCGCCAGAGGGCTCAAATGGGCGTACCTGTACATCCCTTTGGATTTGCCACCCAGCGGGCGCGCGCGCCGCCGTGAGCCTCGTGAGTGCGCCCGCGGGTCCCGGGAACTCAATGTTCTCGAGAGGCCCGCGATTGTGGTCGGGAGAGGAAGAACGGGGAGATGCTGATGTAAACATGGCACCGTTCTTCCTAGTGACAGGACAGTGATCTCTGCTCCCTGTGATCGGAATAGTATATTTATTGTTACCGAATAATATCTATATTTAAGATTTAATATCTCACAGATATGATATAGGTTTAATAAGAGTTCTTTTTGGACAAGATTTGAAAGCTTTAACATAATGAACATTTATTCTGTATTGGTAAAGTCTAAACTAACACAAAGAAGCTATCTATACAGTCTTAGACAAGCAGGAAATAGTAGGTCAAAATATACAAAGTATTTACATGGAGGAACATAGAGCATCCTCCTAAAACCTTAAAGTACTAACATGAGTAGTTACATAGACAGACCTTTGGCATAATTACCCCTTTAGACCCGTCCTTCAGGCCATCCTTCCATCAAGTAGTGCCCTCCAATCTCCCTCTCTCTGAGTATATCTCTCTATACTGATACCCCATTGGTTGGCCTAGCTTGGGTCATGATTGGAGGGCTTACTCCATAAGTCAGCCCCCTTTCATGCAAATCCTGGTCACTCTATGTGGGCCGGAGATGTGATTGAAGTTTTCCCAGGGTTATAGGTGAGGCTCCGCCCCTTGTATTATCCCAGCATGGGACTCATTGACGAGAGTGGGTTTAACACAATGGCATTGTCTCTACAAGCGTGGGGCTCCGCCCTGTCTAGCTTTTAACAAAGGACCTTGCAAGGGTGAAGAAAGGGAATATATTCCGAAAGCCAAATGAACTATATCTACAGCAAGCCAATTGAAATATATTCGGTCAGCTAAATGGAATATATTCAGTTAGCTAAATGAAATACATGTACATCAAGCTATTTGAAATATATTCATATTTACAATATTTTACCGCTCTTCAATGCAGTTTATACATGTCCCATAAGGCAACAGATGGCCCCTTGTGGCCAGTTGAGAATATGAGACTCAGCCACACCTAAAATAATGGGTCACGTATAATCCGCCTTGAAATTTGGAACTTTTGGCTTTGCCCTCTGAAGTGAAATAAAACTCTTAAACTTTCCGTCTCTATAGTTCATATGTCTGGATCCCAGTATTGGTAGTCATCACTTGTTCTGGATGTAATAAGTCCATAATAAAAATCATAGGATACCAAAACAGAAAAAAACGAAGGGGAAAAAAAATTAAAATAAACATGAGGCTCCTTGTTCTCAACCGTCCAATAATAATAATTTGTGCGAAAGTCAATAATGTTCATCTGGTCATGTTGCCCTTGCTTCTGGGACAGACTTCCATGGTGATTCCACTTGGATACAGCATACAGTAATGGCCTTTGGACCCACTTTCCTGGCTTTCTGTGATTGTACTTTATTAATGTGGGCAAAGTTAGAGAAGGAAAAACACGAGTACCTTTAAGACATATGCCTTCAAATGAATGCGTATCTTGTCATTCTGAGTATTAAGGACCTTTGATTAAAATTGTTATAGATATACTGCGACCTAATATGAGTCCCTTTCCCATTGACAGGTGTAAAAATTTAAATGGTTGCTCCTTAAGCCAGGTTCTCTGATTTCCATCCCCCATCTTTCTTCCTCCATTGTCATATGCCTGCCAGTAACTCTGCCCCGCCTTCTGCTGAATACTCCTGCGTGTGTGTGTATGACCCTTTGAGTGTCCAGGGGGATCTTGTTGCCATGGCAACTCACCACAAACTCCTTTTACTGCAGCTGTGTTCAGTTATACCAACCCTGATGGGTTAACACCTTGGCGGGTGCCAAACTTTTGTGCATATAGCTCCCTCCTTGGCTACCGTGTGTAGCTACTGTAGGAGTCCTGCCTTTAGTGGGCTAGGGGAGCGGTTATAACTTTAAGAGGTCTCTGTGCAGATTTAGGCAGTGTCATCTAAGCAGCCAAAAATAACATGATTTCAGAATGCGGATAAGTGTGATGTCACCAGGTACTTGTGGCTTCAGGGATGATTAGACTAAATTACTTCTTAAGTACAATTGTACTATACTTTCTGCTATTTTCCAATCACTATGAGTCTCACCAGTCCCAGTATATCTATATGATCTTCAAGCAACGCTCTTTGCACTTAGTTATGGCACAAAAGAAAACTGACCAATCGTAAAAAAAAAAAAAAAAAATACCAATGACCACCTATGATGACTGCCAAATATTAGAACTGTAGAGAGGCCAATATGTCACATATACAAGGAAACGAGTCACATGACTGTTGCTAAACCCAGGTGTTACTGTTACTATTGTCATAGTTGGTAATAGCTACAATGATATACATTTATATAAAACCATTATCCCATGCTGAAAGAGAGAAAAAAAAAACTGTCGGAACTTTTTCCCATCCCCCAAAATGCTATAGGGAAGTTTTATTATTCTATATCAACATTTTGAACTGTTTATAAATGTTGCCATATAAGGTTCCCCCCTACTCCCCTCTTTTTTTTTTAATTATTTCACCCCAGCGGAGCCAAACTCCAGAATCACCCAGCAAAAAAAATAAAATAAGGTGCTATATGACAGAAAGAAAAATAGTTTCCTTAAAAGGAAAGAGAAAAGATAAGAAAGAAAAAAAAACTGATCCAAAATAAAAAAAAGGTAAAAACCCAAAATTCAGATTGAATGCTTCCCCAAGCTTTAACTTGTTAAAGAGCATTGAATCTTTACTTGTGTTAAAAAAAATTGAAGCTGCCTTAAACATTACAGCTGTACAAAAGGCAACTCCCTTTCTCAGTAGTGAGAAAACTACACCAAAAAATGTAAAAAAAATTAAATGTTAAAAAGAGTAAAAGTAACAAAAAAAATCAGATTTAATGCTGCCCCAACCTTTAAATTGTTAAAGAGCGTTGAATCTGTATTTTGTTAAACAAAAAAAAAAAAAATTATTGAAACTGCCTTTAAACATTGCAGCTATACAAAAGGCAATGCCCTCTCACAGTAGTGATTAACATATTAATTGATTCTCAGTGAAAATCAATTTGCAAGTCCCCCAGGCCACACAACTGGCCAGACACTGTTTAATGAAACAGACCACAAACAACAAAAAATTTTAGAATTTGCTTGCCTGACTAATTAATATCATTGCAGGATTTTCCTTAAAACAAGACATAAAAAATAAATGTTTTAAGGTCCTCTGTGTTTTTAAAGAAATTTGACCAGTCTTGGTCCGTTCATCCGTCCTTGTGTGTGTGGATTTCTTCCTAAAATACAAAGCTCAAAACCATTAATAACACCTCACTGTACCTCTTCTGAGAGGTTTGTTATGGGCTACCTGGCAGTATATGCTTGGAACAGAGGTAATGAGTCCCTCAACAGTCAGTACAGTGAAACATGCACCGACTCCCCCACATATCTGTACTCAAAAACAAAAAGTTATAGGAAAACATGGTGAGGTTTGTAAGTACTTACAGTCTAAGAAGACCCCATGTTAACATTAAACCTTTACACATATTACCAACACATGCGTCAATTCGGAAGGAAAAAAAAACAAGACACAACCTATAGACCTACTGAATCAATGAGATGCCATAAGGTAATGTATTATGTAGTTTCCACATGTCAGAGTGAATGAAGCTTCACTCTAACCACAGGAAAGTGAGAAAAAAAACAAATTCCTATATACTATAGGACTCGAGATCTCGTATCTGTGCACAGGTTATTTATTCGCGAATACATTTCAATTTGTAAAAAAAAAAAGGTATAAATTTAAACTGGTACCAGTATTGAGCTCATTACAAATGAGAGAGAGAGAGGGGAAAAAAAAAACAACTAACCATAAACAGTACAAAGCATGCACATTAATGTGATCACACTTATTGATGGCCATAAAGCAAAAATTTTGTTTACACCTGGACAGTTCATACACATCCATTCCCTCACTCAGACACACACATTTGTTTGGATTACAATTCCCTAGATTTTGTTTAGGGCTTTGGTAATTTGCAAATGAATTGCTAGGCGTTTCTGGCCACTGGGAGAATACTAAGGGACTGAATAAGAAAACAAAACAACACTCTGGAATACTATACTTACCTTTTTGTTAGGCGCGTATTTACGCATATGAACAGCTTTATATGTCCATATACTTACAGGACTCACTTACCCTGAAAAAAAAATAACTTGCATCCAAACAGATATTACTTATTTAAAGCAAACAATACAATGATCTAGTGAAACTAAATGCCCCAGATCTCTTAAAAAAAAAACAAATAACTTCTAGCTTGCAATTCATCCCGTTTTAGTGTACTGGTTTGATTCCCAGTGGACAAATTTACTCCCATTTTTCAAATTCCAGGAGTCCCTAATGCTTCTTTTAAAGGATTGGAATTCTTTCACAAACTCATCCCGTTCCTGTTTCATTTGCCTAATCTCATACTGTAAAGCCTCATTTTTGGCCTTAATAGTTGAGGAAGGGATGTATGAATTAGTATTTTCATATTTCTTAGGCTTTTCACCCCAGCGAGGTGAGTACACTTCCACGTCACGCCTCTTTGTTGTATTTGGCTTTAATATCGTTTCACCAGAAGATGAACAAAACTGGGAAATGTGGCCGAATAAACCACACATGAAGCATTTTATCTTCTGTAAAGTATTAACGCGTCTCTTAATAACTGGTGTGGTTTTAGGCTTAGAATATTCAATGGCTAAAACCTGATTAACCACTTTTGCTGTATGAGAAATGGGGGCCCTTTCAAAAGAGCTCTCACCTTTCAATAAACTGTTGGAACTAACACATACTCCAGACTGGGATAATTTCCTCAACCTGGTTGCATTTCCCTCTGTGGTATGTGTAGGTTGTACCCGCTGCCCTGTGCTGGAAGATGGCGATAATTTTTCACATTTAATGTCTGCAGCCTTCAGCCTCTGTATTGTTGGCTGCTGATGGCTAGCATTCATATTTGTCCTAGAAACTCTTAGAGTACTGATATTACTTTTGGCTATTTCTAGATCTTCCTTGAGAGAAATGGTTTGCAATAATAATGACCTATAATTATTAGCTAACCAACAGGCCGCAAAAATTAGTGCAGTCTTGCCCTCACGTTTGCTGTATTTTTTCTCTGTAAGTTTTATATTCACATACTCTTGTGCATGGTGCCATGGGTTTTTAGATTCCTCCATTGCTCTTATTATCTCCACGCTATTTTTAACTTTAGCAGTCCTGGCCATCAATTTCTCCATGATTTACAAGTTCAGTGATGATACAATAATACACCACAGAACAGACTGGACACAGTAGTCTAGCCCTAAGAATATGCACCCGAGTGGAGATACCAGCCTTAAAATAACACTACTATCTTCACTGAATGAAGTCTAAACCCAAAAGTGCTGAGATCCACACAAAAGGAACCATAGGTATACCGCTCTAGGTAGGCAATAGAAATGTAAACACAGCCATGTATACACCTATATTTGCTACACCCAATTCAGTTTACCAAAGAAGAAGGAGAAAAAAATAAAATAAAAAATCAAGGTATAAAATACAGTATGATAATTGCACCTTTATTTTACACTAATAATAATCTCAGATATTAGCTTCAGTAGTAAAACTTCCACAGTTTTGTACTTTCTGACATCAATGACAATATTACTGCTTGTAAATTCCCACTGTTAAAAAAAAACACAACAAAAGCCAAAATCTTTTGTAGGTTTCAATGCATCACGCAAACTCACACTGGTTAGAGCTAGCAATGAAGCTTAGTGAGGCAGAAAAACAATAATTAAAAACGAAATTTTTCCCGCCATGTAAAATTATAATTTTTTTCCACAAAACCAAGAACTCCTATTTTAGTGTCCTCTTTCCAATAAAACAATCAAAAATCAAAACAAAAATCCCTATACCTCCTCCCCATTAAATTAACCGGTTTTTAATGGTACATCCAAAGTACTTATATCAATTATGATTTACGGGATATTAAAAAAAATAATAATGTGGTGTATCCTCCCTCATATTAGAGTTAATCTAATACCCACTAATAAAACACAAACATTTACCTATATTTTCCCTAGATAGTCCCTAGATAGATTGACTCAGCTTAAATTCCTTCTATGTCTCATTTTTCCTAGATAGGTTGGATAAGCTGACTCAGCTTAAATCCCTCCTCTCTCTAATACACAAATTTTGTTATTATATTAAATACTTTCAGTCCTGTATACTTCGTTGGTCGCCAACTGTTACCGAATAATATCTATATTTAAGATTTAATATCTCACAGATATGATATAGGTTTAATAAGAGTTCTTTTTGGACAAGATTTGAAAGCTTTAACATAATGAACATTTATTCTGTATTGGTAAAGTCTAAACTAACACAAAGAAGCTATCTATACAGTCTTAGACAAGCAGGAAATAGTAGGTTAAAATATACAAAGTATTTACATGGAGGAACATAGAGCATCCTCCTAAAACCTTAAAGTACTAACATGAGTAGTTACATAGACAGACCTTTGGCATAATTACCCCTTTAGACCCGTCCTTCAGGCCATCCTTCCATCAAGTAGTGCCCTCCAATCTCCCTCTCTCTGAGTATATCTCTCTATACTGATACCCCATTGGTTGGCCTAGCTTGGGTCATGATTGGAGGGCTTACTCCATAAGTCAGCCCCCTTTCATGCAAATCCTGGTCACTCTATGTGGGCCGGAGATGTGATTGAAGTTTTCCCAGGGTTATAGGTGAGGCTCCGTCCCTTGTATTATCCCAGCATGGGACTCATTGACGAGAGTGGGTTTAACACAATGGCATTGTCTCTACAAGCGTGGGGCTCCGCCCTGTCAAGCTTTTAACAAAGGACCTCGCAAGGGTGAAGAAAGGGAATATATTCCGAAAGCCAAATTAACTATATCTACAGCAAGCCAATTGAAATATATTCGGTCAGCTAAATGGAATATATTCAGTTAGCTAAATGAAATACATGTACATCAAGCTATTTGAAATATATTCATATTTACAATATTTTACCGCTCTTCAATGCAGTTTATACATGTCCCATAAGGCAACATTTATTATAGCAAAAAGTAAAAGATTTAGGGGGTAATTTACTATAGCGCCGCTAATTAGCGCAAATTGTCGCGAATCCGCACTAATTAGCGCAAATTGCCGCGAATTCACGCTAATTAGCGCAAATCGCGGCAATTTGCGCTAATTAACGCTAAACGGTATTCACTATAGCGCTGGAGAAAAAATACTTACCAAAATCGAATTTACTATAGCTCCTAGAATCCAAATAGCGCCCAAATCCTTACTCTACTAAAAGCTGGAGTTGTGCACATGGAAATAATGTTTAGAGCATGATATAATTGCCTAAATGGTACTGAAATATGCAATATATTATTTAAAGATAATCTGCTTTAAAACTGTGTGAAAAAGTGATTTCTACACTGAAAAATCTTTAAAAGTCTGAGAAGTAAAAAAATGCCCGTTTTTGGACAACTATTTGCAAGCTAAACTGAGCATGCCCAGAGCTAATATAACTCAAATTTTAACTCAAGTGACTTTTTTCACAAGAGTTATAGTAAATACCGAAATGAGAGCTAATTAAAGAGCATGTTTTGGAAGTGAAAATCTGAGCTATTTTAGTCCAATGCAAGTTTTAGCCATTGATTCTAATGATACAATTGTAACTTTCACAAATAAATCCTTTTAATGTTGAGATGAAATGTATCTTTCTCTGAAATAAATTTTCCTTTGCAACAATGTTCCTTCTAATTAAAATATTTTGTTTTTAAAAAAGCTAGAATGTGGAATGTTTTGGTAAAATATATTTTTATCTGTCACTTTCACTAGTTACTCTCCATATCAGACCAATCTTTACCCAAACTCACACAGGTGTCTTTACAAACCACAATCAATACTATGTCTGATGCAAATTTAAAATTAGTCACTTTTTTTGTGCTTTTTATTATTTCTAAATAATCATAATTTGAGCCCCAAAAATTTGATATGTGTTCCAACATCAGAAATAAAAATGTAATTCACCAAAATTTGAGGGTAATATCACTATTCTAAACTCACCCCCCAAAAAACACCAAATATCACAGAATAAATCAAGAAGAATAACTCTAGAGTAATGTAATTCCATCACCTGTATGTCCAAAGAAATGCAGTATTTATGTGTATTTATGTGTAGGAGGATTCCACATGTGGCAGCTCTGTGGCTTAGAGGTTAGAACTTCTGCTTAGCATCCCTGAGTGTCTGGGTTCAAATCCCAAGCATGCTGCTTCATGTAGAGAAGTTGTCTCATCTCCCAGGTCCTAAAACTATGTCTAAATGTTGTATTTATGTGTAGGAGGGTTCCACCACCATGGTAAATCTTGCCAGATACACAATTTAGCCCAAAGTATTGGGACGCCTGCCTTTGCACACACATGAACTTTAATGGCAGCCCAGTCTTAGTCCGGAGGGTTAAATTTTGATTTGGCCCACCCTTTGCAGCTAGAACAGCTTCTGGGAAGGCTGGGAAGGCTGTCCACAAGGTTTACCGCCACCGCACACACCGCCTCAGTGTGAAATCGGCCTTAGTGTGTCTATGGGAATGTTTGATCATTCTTCCAGAACTGCATTTGTGAGGCCAGGCACTGATGTTGGATGAGAAGGCCTGGCTCGCAGTCTCTGCTCTAATTCAGCCAAAGGGAGTTCTATCGGGTTGAGGTCAGGACTCTGTGCAGGCCAGTCAAGTTTCTCCACCCCAAACTCACTCATCCATGTCTTTATGGACCTTGCTTTGTGCACTGGTGTGCAGTCATGTTGAAACAGGAAGGGGCCATCCCCAAACTGTTCCCACAAAGTTGGGAGCATGAAATTGTCCAAAATGTCTCAGTATGCTGATGCCTTAAGAGTTCCCTTTACTGGAACTAAGGGGCCAAGCCCAACCCCTGAAAAACAACCCCACACCATAATCCCCCCTCCACCAAATGATTTGGACCAGTGCACAAAGCAAGGTCCATAAAGACATAGATGAGTGGGTTCGGGGTGGAGGAACTTGACTGACCTGGACAGAGTCCTGACCCCAACACAACAGAACACCTTGGGGATGAATTAGAGCGGAGACTGCAGGCCAGGCCTTCTCGTCCAACATCAGTGCCTGACCTCACAAATGCACTTGGAAGAATGGTCAAACATTCCCATAGACACACTCCTAAACCTTGTGGACAGCCTTCCCAGAAGAGTTTAAGCTGTTATAGCTGCAAAGGGTGGGCCAACTCAATATTGAACCCTACGCACTAAGACTGGGATGCGATTACAGTTCATGTGCGTTTAAAGGCAGGTGTCCCAATACTTAGGCCATTATATTGTATATTGCTTGGAGACACGGAACTTGGCTATGGACTTAGGGCTGGGTCACACCACAGAGATGCAGAAAACATGTGCGAGGCTGCCTGGTGGCTAAGTGGGCAGCAATTCCGTCTAGCAACACTGGGGTTGCTGGTTCAATTCCCCAACATGCTAATGCTTATGTTGAAGTTTATATGTTTTCCATGTGTGGGTTTCTCACCACAATCCAAAGACATGCTGGCATTTTATTTGTCTCCTCTCAAAATAGTCTCTAATGTAAGAAAGTTTATTTTGGACTTTAGATTGGAAGCTCATTGGAACCAGGGCCCGATGTTAATGTTTGTTAGCACTAATCATACCCAGGGACTTGGACATTCAAAATTGTATGGTTTACACTGCACAGGTACATATGCTTAGAAAACTGTTGCTTTGTTTATGTGTATGCAAATGGACTTGGATCTTTCGCCTGTAGTTGGAGATTTGATGCACATAGCCAAGGGCTAACACAGTTGCAAATAGTATTATTTGTTCCTGCCCATCAGGTGCAATCACTTTAGACATACACGAAGAGACAGATTGAAAGATACTGGTGGGCGTGTACTTCTATTGGGCGTGTACTTCTATTGGGCGTGTATCAGTTTGCTAACAATACAACCTCTCTTATATAAAGGGCTACAGTATCAGGGATCTTTTGGTCTGAGAAGGCCAGGTTTTTTGCTGTGATTTGTGGGGTGGGGGGGGGGGAGGGGAGAAGGAATGATGTTGTGCAGATTGACAAAGCCCCCAACTAGTGTTATTTGCTGAAATTCTTGTGCATTTTTTCAATCAAAAATTGTGTGTGTATTGTTCCTGTCTGACCATGCAAAATCGTTTGGAAGCATCTGCTGACCGTCTACTCTTGGATCTCATTGCTTAATCATGTACACCGAAATGCAACTTCCAGCAGAACATGGTCACCAATGTATGTATATGTGGATTGTGGGGTGGGGGTTTTGAACATGTGTCTTTTTTAATATTATGTTGGAATGCTTTGTAAGAATAATGACTTGAGTATGTTTCTATAATCTTGCAGATAAAAATGTGATGTGTTGCCAGTTATACACTAAAAGTAAAGCTGTGTGCACTCTAAGGTTTTGACAAATTTTAGATTGTAAGCTCCTATGAGCAGGGCCCTTAAAATCCAATTGCTAAATTGAGTACCGTGTATCCTGTCCAAATTTTTTTTAAGCTAGTAAATTAATGTAAAACAGAGAAAAACCCTTGCGCTAGCTGAGTGGTGAAATGGGTGGGAGGTGTGGGGGAAGGATAGGGAACGGGTGGGATACTGCAGCAATCACCGAGGGGTCTGGTCCAAGTGAACAGTAAAATATAAAAAACTTGATGGTAACTGCGCTGTAGTGTATCAGATTGGATAAAAATGGGGAGGGAGAGGAAATATATTAAAAAACCGTGGGGATGGGACAAACTCAGGTGAAAAGTGTGGAAGGGAGGGGGAGGGGAAGGGGAAGGGGAAAATGAGGGAATTGAGAGACAGAGTGGGTAAATAATTAGCTAGTATTAAGCTAACTAGCAACGATGTGCAATGTGCACAGTGACACAACAGTACGTGCACTAATAGAGGACTGATCAAAATATAATCAGAAAAAAGAAAAATATATAACACAGTAAGTAATAAAGCAATATTGTGACATATACAACCAATATCTAAATAATCCAGATGTGCAGCACGTGGTAAAAAATTAATACACTAAAACATATTGATAATTCACAAACATTATCCATAACTGAAAAGAATAGGATGGGTAGGATAAATAAAGTAACACACTCAGTGCATACGTGAACTAGACTAATAAAGAAAAAAAGTCCTGGTGGTGACTTCCCAATACTTCCAAAAATAACTTATTATGGGTTTAAAGTATATGGATGAATCATGTGTAGATAAGGTCCCGTCACCAAATGCTTAGAGAGAATCCTGTGGCATCCACCCTGTGGTCACACCTGGCTTACCTCCCTGTTGGAGGGGGGGCGGTATGCAGCAACTCTCTGTAATGAAGGGGGGTATCGCGTCCTTATGGCCTGGTCTTTGTGGCACCGTTACTCATTGGAGTATATATGGAAAGACACAAACAAAAAGCACATCAATAGCACAACTCTGTGAGTGCAGCAAGATGAATAGCTGGTGCATACATTCACACACTCACTTGTGATGGAGTGAGCGTGGACCTCAATCCAAACGAGCGCCGAGCTCATGCCAGTGGGAAAGAGTGTAGCATCTATGGTGCAATCAATGCAACCCTCAGGTGTCAGCAGCGGCAGTCACAAAGTTGGGATGTAAAAAATAAAGGAAGGAGAAATAGTGTGGGTCTGAAACCACTAAGGGCGTTTATTAAAATCAAGGTAAAAAACTCACATTTAAAAGTCAGAGCGGGGTATTTACCCACTCTGTCTCTCAATTCCCTCATTTTCCCCTTCCCCTTCCCCTCCCCCTCCCTTCTACACTTTTCACCTGAGTTTGTCCCATCCCCACCGTTTTTTCATATATTTCCTCTCCCTCCCCATTTTTATCCAATCTGATACACTACAGCGCAGTCACCATCACGTTTTTTATAGTAAATTAATGTACCTAATTTTGTTTCTGCTGGCAAAATAAAAGTACGTTATTGAGCTTTGGTGTGTGTGCTTTTTTTTTGTTTTTGTTTTTTGGCAAAGTGCAAAATCCTTAATATTTTATTTCTATATGGATTTGTGCATCAAATGAATCTCTTTGCCCTTCACGTTGATGCTACTTTGAAATCGTGCTACTTCACTTAAGCTAGCGCAATTTTAGGTACTACTTGGCTTCATACACAAATGTCTATTGAAATCGCACCTGAAATCGGCAAAAGTAGTGCAGGAACTACTTTTGCAAATCAGTGCGGCACCACAAAATTGGGGTTGCATCGATTGGAACAGTGCCATTGCCACCAATAGTCATGCGATTTGATTTCTGAAATTGCATGACAAATCACCCCAATGTAAACCTAGGCTTCAGCACACCTGCAAGTAAATGATAAAGGTGGAATCTTTATATATAACAGCTGTGGAGAATTGCAGGTAATGAATTCAGCTGGAGGATAGACAGTGTTGTATGTGTCAGCTCTGGTTCACATTGGTGCGATTTGACATGTCAGATCGGTGGCAATTGCGCTGTTCTAATTGGTGTGATTTGTATTGATATAAGTGCAGAAACCTGCACAGATGTCTCTGATGTCCCCCCCCCCCCCCTCCTGCAGTCGGGACTGACATGCGGGAATGAAAATCGTATGAGTTCAGCTGAACGATTTCCTCCCGCTGTCAGTGTGAAGCAGAGCTCAAACCGGTCCTTTTGCCTTTGTAATTCACCTGTTGCTATGGCAGAGACACCATTCCTTTTCAAACTCCCTTAAGTTTACCTTCAAATATCATATGTAGAAATACAGATTTGCATATCTGCAAATAATCAAAAATAATAAATTCTAAGTGTGATTGATCAAATTTTCGCAGCTGCAATCAACAGAGCATGGTTTCACCTCCTGACCTGGAAATGAGTCATTGTAATCACCCGGAAGTTCCTGTGCTGGTCAGGATCCCCATCTAGGTGGACATGGCGAGCTTCCTCTTTTTAGCATAGAGGAAGTGCTGCTGATTTGCCGGGTAAGTGTAGGATATGTACTTGTGCTTACTCAAGATGGGGGTGGATTTGGTGTGGGTGGGCTTCATTGATTTGTTTGGTATCACTACACATTTGCTTCTGGCCCATGTGCACACATCACTACTTCCTGCATTTGTTCTGCTAATGTAAATCAGTAAGGACTAGGGATGAGCTCGGTGTTCGAGTCGAACATACGTTCGACTCGAACATCGGCTGTTCGATCGTTCGACGAAGATCGAACGATTTGGGCCGTTCGCGCCTAATTCGAGTGACGCGAATGGCCCACAATGCACTACGCCATCGCAGTGTCAAACAGGCGCTGTGATTGGCCAAGCATGCACTGTGACCCCGCATGCTTGGCCAATCACAGCGCCGGCAGCGAGGAGAGCAATGATTGGCCACAGGCAGGATGCCTGTGGCCAATTATTGCTGAGGGTGTTTAGTACACGCCCCACACTATAAAAGGCCGCCAGCACGGCGGCCTAGTGTAGTGTGTTCCGGAGCAGGGAAAGAGAAGCATAGGCAGGGACAGTGACATTTTTTTTTCTTGCTTAACCTGGATTCCTTTAGTTTAGGGAAAGAGAAGGATAGGTAGGGAGAGTGTCAGTGTGTTTTACTGTGCTAATCCTTGTTTCTAGGGACAGGGAAGGACAGTGAGGGAAATTCTCCTTGTGCTATACTGTGCTAAAGCATTGATCATCAACCATCTTTAAAAAAACATTTTTTCTAGGGACAGAAAACTATAGGTAGGGAGAGTGTCAGTGTGTTTTACTGTGCTAATCCTTGTTTCTAGGGACAGGGAAGGACAGTGAGGGAAATTCTCCTTGTGCTATAGTGTGCTAAAGCATTGATCATCAACCATCTTTAAAAAAACATTTTTTCTAGGGACAGAAAACTATAGGTAGGGAGAGTGTCAGTTTCTTTCACTGTGATAATCCTTGTTTCTAGGGACAGGGAAGGACAGTGAGGGAAATTCTCCTTGTGCTATACTGTGCTAAAGCATTGATCATCAACCATCTTTAAAAAAACATTTTTTCTAGGGACAGAAAACTATAGGTAGGGAGAGTGTCAGTGTGTTTTACTGTGCTAATCCTTGTTTCTAGGGACAGGGAAGGACAGTGAGGGAAATTCTCCTTGTGCTATAGTGTGCTAAAGCATTGATCATCAACCATCTTTAAAAAAACATTTTTTCTAGGGACAGAAAACTATAGGTAGGGAGAGTGTCAGTGTGTTTTACTGTGCTAATCCTTGTTTCTAGGGACAGGGAAGGACAGTGAGGGAAATTCTCCTTGTGCTATAGTGTGCTAAAGCATTGATCATCAACCATCTTTAAAAAAACATTTTTTCTAGGGACAGAAAACTATAGGTAGGGAGAGTGTCAGTTTCTTTCACTGTGCTAATCCTTGTTTCTAGGGACAGGGAAGGACAGTGAGGGAAATTCTCCTTGTGCTATACTGTGCTAAAGCATTGATCATCAACCATCTTTAAAAAAACATTTTTTCTAGGGACAGAAAACTATAGGTAGGGAGAGTGTCAGTGTGTTTCACTGTGCTAATCCTTGTTTCTAGGGACAGGGAAGGACAGTGAGGGAAATTCTCCTTGTGCTATACTGTGCTAAAGCATTGATCATCAACCATCTTTAAAAAAACATTTTTTCTAGGGACAGAAAACTATAGGTAGGGAGAGTGTCAGTTTCTTTCACTGTGCTAATCCTTGTTTCTAGGGACAGGGAAGGACAGTGAGGGAAATTCTCCTTGTGCTATACTGTGCTAAAGCATTGATCATCAACCATCTTTAAAAAAACATTTTTTCTAGGGACAGAAAACTATAGGTAGGGAGAGTGTCAGTGTGTTTCACTGTGCTAATCCTTGTTTCTAGGGACAGGGAAGGACAGTGAGGGAAATTCTCCTTGTGCTATACTGTGCTAAAGCATTGATCATCAACCATCTTTAAAAAAACATTTTTTCTAGGGACAGAAAACTATAGGTAGGGAGAGTGTCAGTTTCTTTCACTGTGCTAATCCTTGTTTCTAGGGACAGGGAAGGACAGTGAGGGAAATTCTCCTTGTGCTATACTGTGCTAAAGCATTGATCATCAACCATCTTTAAAAAAAACATTTTTTCTAGGGACAGAAAACTATAGGTAGGGAGAGTGTCAGTGTGTTTTACTGTGCTAATCCTTGTTTCTAGGGACAGGGAAGGACAGTGAGGGAAATTCTCCTTGTGCTATAGTGTGCTAAAGCATTGATCATCAACCATCTTTAAAAAAACATTTTTTCTAGGGACAGAAAACTATAGGTAGGGAGAGTGTCAGTTTCTTTCACTGTGCTAATCCTTGTTTCTAGGGACAGGGAAGGACAGTGAGGGAAATTCTCCTTGTGCTATACTGTGCTAAAGCATTGATCATCAACCATCTTTAAAAAAACATTTTTTCTAGGGACAGAAAACTATAGGTAGGGAGAGTGTCAGTGTGTTTTACTGTGCTAATCCTTGTTTCTAGGGACAGGGAAGGACAGTGAGGGAAATTCTCCTTGTGCTATAGTGTGCTAAAGCATTGATCATCAACCATCTTTAAAAAAACATTTTTTCTAGGGACAGAAAACTATAGGTAGGGAGAGTGTCAGTGTGTTTTACTGTGCTAATCCTTGTTTCTAGGGACAGGGAAGGACAGTGAGGGAAATTCTCCTTGTGCTATAGTGTGCTAAAGCATTGATCATCAACCATCTTTAAAAAAACATTTTTTCTAGGGACAGAAAACTATAGGTAGGGAGAGTGTCAGTTTCTTTCACTGTGCTAATCCTTGTTTCTAGGGACAGGGAAGGACAGTGAGGGAAATTCTCCTTGTGCTATACTGTGCTAAAGCATTGATCATCAACCATCTTTAAAAAAACATTTTTTCTAGGGACAGAAAACTATAGGTAGGGAGAGTGTTAGTGTGTTTCACTGTGCTAATCCTTGTTTCTAGGGACAGGGAAGGACAGTGAGGGAAATTCTCCTTGTGCTATACTGTGCTAAAGCATTGATCATCAACCATCTTTAAAAAAACATTTTTTCTAGGGACAGAAAACTATAGGTAGGGAGAGTGTCAGTTTCTTTCACTGTGCTAATCCTTGTTTCTAGGGACAGGGAAGGACAGTGAGGGAAATTCTCCTTGTGCTATACTGTGCTAAAGCATTGATCATCAACCATCTTTAAAAAAACATTTTTTCTAGGGACAGAAAACTATAGGTAGGGAGAGTGTCAGTTTCTTTCACTGTGCTAATCCTTGTTTCTAGGGACAGGGAAGGACAGTGAGGGAAATTCTCCTTGTGCTATACTGTGCTAAAGCATTGATCATCAACCATCTTTAAAAAACATTTTTTCTAGGGACAGAAAACTATAGGTAGGGAGAGTGTCAGTTTCTTTCACTGTGCTAATCCTTGTTTCTAGGGACAGGGAAGGACAGTGAGGGAAATTCTCCTTGTGCTATACTGTGCTAAAGCATTCCTCATCAACCATCTTTGAAATCCTTGTTTTTTGGACAGTCAGGGAAATTGTCGTTGTGCTATTCTGTGCGAAAGCAATCATCCTCAACCATATTTAGAAATCCTTAAGTAAAGGGACAGAGAAGGACACCTGAAGGTAGCCCTTATTGCTTTTTTCCCATCTCCCTGCAGGCCATCTATTAGAATGTCTGGAAGGCAAACAAGGAGAGGCAGACAGTCAGGAGGCAATAAAAGAGGGCAAGCAGGCTCTGTGTCTGGGGGCAACAGTGCTGGTCGTGGACGCGGTGCATTGTCATCAGCACATGGCCATGGGACACGCTTGTCCTTCTTTTCGGCAGCTGGACATGTTGAGCCACATCATGCCGAAGACTTGGTAGAGTGGATGACCAAGCCCTCCTCCTCCTCCTCATCCTCTCTCACCCAGGCTCAGGGTACTGGCAAAGCAGCTGCCAAAGCGTCCTCTTCCCTGGTATCAATGTCAGACTCATCATCAGTCACTCCTTCCCTAGACCCACCATGTCCTCCTCCTGAGGAGTCCCCCGAACTGTTTGAGCACAGTGTTGGGTACATGCTCCAGGAGGATGCCCAGCGTTTCGAAGGGTCTGATGATGAAACCCAGCTACAGGAAGGCAGTAGCGTGAGAGCAGACAGAGGGGATGCTCAAGAAGGACACCAATCTGGCAGTCATGTTCCAGCAGCTGCAGCATACTGCCAGATTGGCTCCAGTGATGAGGAGGGAGGGGATGATGAGGTCACTGACTCCACGTGGGTGCCTAATAGGAGAGAGGAGGAGGAGGAGGATGAGGAGGAGGCACATCTCCAACGAGGCAGGATGCCCTTTGGTGGCCAGCGTAAGGGCAGTACACCGACGGAATCACACCGCAGAGCTCCGCCTGTGCAGGGCGCTGCCTCTGCCCGTCATTCAAAAAGTTCTTTGGTGTGGGCCTTTTTTGAGGCTAGTGCATCAGATCGCACAGCTGCTGTTTGCAACATATGTCTCAAGCGTATATCGCGTGGCCAAAACATCAGCCGCTTGGGTACCACATGCCTGACCAGACATATGTTGACCTGCCATGCAGCTCGTTGGCAAGCCTACCTCAAAGACCCACACCAAAAAACAAAGCGGACCTCTCCTTGCACCGCATCAGCTGGGATCTCCAACCCCACTATAACTTCAGTCCTCTCTGAAACATGCACTGAGAGGAATGAAGGTGTAGAATTAGGTGTGTCACAGCCAAGTACTTGCGGCTACTCTGCTAGCAGTACACCGACGTCCGATTCTAGCAGGCAAATTTCCCTGCCCCAGCTGCTGGACCGTCGAAAGAAGTTCACTCCCAGCCATCCACATGCCCAGCGGTTGAATGCTAGCTTGGCTAAATTGCTAGCGCTTCAACTGCTGCCTTTTCAGTTGGTAGACTCGGCCCCCTTCCGTGAGTTTGTGCAATGTGCGGTTCCTCAGTGGCAGGTTCCCAAACGCCACTTTTTCTCACGGAAGGCTATTCCGGCTCTCTACCGGCATGTGGAAGGCAATGTCTTGGCCTCGCTGGACAGGGCGGTCAGCGGTAAGGTGCATATTACCGCTGACTCATGGTCCAGCAGGCATGGACAGGGACGTTACCTTTCTTTCACGGCCCATTGGGTCACTCTTTTGGCAGCTGGGAAGGATGCAGGACAAGGTGCAGTAGTGTTGGAGGTTGTTCCACCGCCACGCCTCCAAAATGCTACTACTGGTTGTGACACACCTCTCTCCTCCACCCCCTCCTCTTCTTCTTCCTCCATGGCCTCTTCCTGTGCTTTGTCCTCTGAACTAGCGGTGCTCCGTAGCCGTTCAAGGGGCTACGCAAGTACGCAGGCAAAAAGATGCCATGCCGTGCTTGCGCTGGTGTGTTTGGGGGACAGAAGCCACACTGGGGCAGAGGTCCTGTCTGCTCTGCAGGGCCAGGCCGAGAGGTGGTTGACGCCACGCCAGCTTAAGCCAGGAATGGTGGTTTGCGACAATGGCACCAACCTCCTCTCCGCCCTCCGACAGGGACAACTGACCCATGTGCCCTGTGTGGCTCACGTCCTTAACCTGGTGGTGCAGCGGTTCTTGGGCAGGTACCCGGGCTTACAGGATGTCCTGAGGCAGGCCAGGAAAGTCTGTGTGCATTTCCGCAGATCTTATAATGCCAGTGCTCGCCTGGCTGAGCTGCAAAAGGAGTTGAACCTGCCCAAGAACCGCCTTATATGTGACATGCCCACCAGGTGGAACTCAACGTTGGCCATGCTGCAGCGGCTGCACACGCAGCAGAGGGCCATCAATGAGTACCTGTGCGACTACGGCACCAGGACAGGGTCAGGGGAGCTTGGTTTTTTTTCTCCATGCCAGTGGGGCATGATCAGGGATGCATGCACTGTCCTGGCACCATTTGAGGAGGCCACGAGGATGGTGAGCAGTGACAGTGCATGCATCAGTGACACTGTACCTCTTGTCCACCTGTTGGAGCACACGCTGCGTGGAATAATGGACAGGGCACTTGAGGCAGAACAGAGGCAGGAAGAGGAGGACTTCCTTGCCTCTCAAGGCCCCCTTACCCAGACAGTGTTCCTTCTGTCCCACCCATCGCACAGGAAGAGGAGGAGGAGGAGGAGGAGGATTGTGTCAGCATGGAGGTGGAGGCTGGCACTCAGCATCATCAGCAGCAGTCTTTTAGGGATGATTTACAGTCCCAAGAAACCAGTGGACTTGTACGTGGCTGGGAGGAGGTGGCTGCGGATCATGTCGTCCTTAGTGACCCAGAGGACTCCGGACCGAATGCCTCAGCAAACCTACGCTGCATGGCCTCCCTGATCCTGCAAAGTCTGCGGAAGGATCCTCGTATTCTTCGGATCAAGGAGAGGGACCATTACTGGCTGGCCACTCTCCTTGATCCACGGTACAAGGGTAAGGTTGCGGACCTTATGTTACCGTCGCAGAGGGAGCAGAGGATGAGACAACTCCGGGAGGCCTTGCAGAAAGGTCTGTGCAACGCGTTCCCAGAGACTGGGAGGTTACAAACTCCTGGTCCTGGACAACGAGTTGCTGAGGCTTCGGCCAGTCAAAGAAGGAGCGGTGGGGAAGGTGGCCGTCTGACCGATGCGTTCAGACAATTCTTTAGTCCGCAGCCCCAAAGTATGATCGGTTCCAGCAACCATCGCCAGCGTCTGATAAACATGGTGCAGGAATATCTAGGGGCAAGGTCAGACTTGGACACCTTCCCCACCGAAAATCCTCTGGCTTACTGGGTCTTGAGGATGGATCACTGGCCAGAGCTTGCACAGTATGCAATTGAGCTACTGGCCTGTCCTGCATCCAGCGTTCTTTCGGAACGCACATTCAGTGCTGCTGGAGGATTTGTCACGGATCACAGGGTGCGCCTGTCCACCGACTCGGTTGATCGACTGACTTTCATCAAGATGAACCAGTCTTGGATCACCACCAGCTACCACACACCTGATGCTGATATAACAGACTAATTGATTTTAACATGTCACATCCCTTCAAGACTGATGCTGATGCTGGGTGCCTGTGCTGTTATGTTGACTGGCTATCCTCCTCCTCCGAGTCCTCAATGATACGATTGATGATGATAGCTTGGAAGATCATTTTTGTTTATGGGTGCCGCCACCAGTGGCTAAGGCCCAATTTTTCAGCCCCTGTTTAACAGGGGCGTGTAATTACAATTTTTGAAGCAATAATTTGCAACAGGGCTCATTGCTGTGCTCCAAGTACAGTATCTGTGAGGGGTTGGAGTGTTGTGCCACCAGTGCCTAAGGCCCAATTTTTCAGCCCCTGTTTAACAGGGGCGTGTCATTACAATTTTTGAAGCAATACTTTGCAACAGGGCTCATTGCTGTGCTCCAAGTACAGTATCTGTGAGGGGTTGGAGTGTAGTGCCACCAGTGCCTAAGGCCCAATTTTTCAGCCCCTGTTTAACAGGGGCGTGTCATTACAATTTTTGAAGCAATACTTTGCAACAGGGCTCATTGCTGTGCTCCAAGTGCAGTATCTGTGAGGGGTTGTAGTGTTGTGCCACCAGTGCCTAAGGCCCAATTTTTCAGCCCCTGTTCAACAGGGGCATGTAATTACAATTCTTGATCTAATAATTCACAGCAGGGCCCATTGCTGCACCCACCAAGAGTAACTCTGAGGGCTTACAGTGTTGTGGCAACGCCACCACCACCACCACCACGAAAGGCCCAATTTTTCAGCCCCTGTTCAAAAGGGGCATGTAATTACAATTCTTGATCTAATAATTCACAGCAGGGCCCATTCCTGCACCCACCAAGAGTAACTCTGAGGGCTTACAGTGTTGTGGCAACACCACCACGAAAGGCCCAATTTTTCAGCCCCTGTTCAACAGGGGCATGCAATTACAATTCTTGATCTAATAATTCACAGCAGGGCCCATTGCTGCACCCACCAAGAGTAACTGTCAGGGCTTACAGTGTTGTGGCACCAGCACCACCATCAAAGGCCCAATTTTTACTACCACTGTTCAACAATTATATGTAATTACAATTCCTGATATAATAGTTGACAGCAGGGCGTTCCAGCACCAACCAAGAGTAACTGTGAGTGCTTACAGTGTTGTGCCAACACCAACAACTAAGGGGCCTATTTCTGCAGAGTATATACGGCAGGTCCCTACTTTCAAACATCCAACTTACAAACGACTCCTACTTGCAAACGCAAGAAGACAACAGGAAGTGAGAGGAAATCTACCCCTAGGAAGGAAAATTCTCTCCTGTAAGAATTAATATGGGAGAAAGGTGTCTCCTCTGTACTGATGCTTTATCACCAATCCTTGTTTCAAGAAAAACACCACATTTCAAAAACAGTTGTCATTGGGACGGAAAGTGAGGTGAAATGTTCTGAACAGGGGCACAGACAGCAAAACAAATGTTACAGGGGTGATAACCCTTACCTATGTTTTCCAAAAAGTTTAAAAATAGATTTTTGGGCTGGAGCTACACTTAAACAATGTACCTGTTCAAAATTACAAACACATTCTACATAAGAACAAACCTACAGTCCCTGTCTTGTATGCACCGCCTGTATACGGCTGTTCAGAGTATATAGGGCCTTTTTTATTTTGTGTGCGGTGTTCCCCTTAATATCCATACAAGACCCAAAGGGGCTGGTAATGGGCTGGAGTAGGGGGGGGGGTCATGGGGTTGCTATGCCATTTTTCTTAAAGATTTTCATCCATATTACCGGGACCAGACATTACATTAAAGCCGCAAGCAGTTTTAAATGGCTTTTTTTTCCTTTAGAAGTGTCATTTTGTGCAGGGACAGTTCTAAACACGGGAAACACGTGGCACTTCACAGGCATACTTTAGACACCCCCCAGGTACGATATTTAAAGGAATATTTGACTTTTTTTTTTCACTTTATGCATCATTAAAATGACTGCTCCCGAAAAACGACCGTTTTTAAAACTTCTTTTTGCATTGATACATGTCCCCTGGTGCAGAACCTGGGTTCCCAAACCCTTTTTAGGACAATAACATGCATAATAGTCGTTATAATTAGCACTTTAGAATTCGAACGTTCGCATCCATTGTATTTAATAGGGTTCTAATGTTCGTACGAACTTTCGGTCCGTTCGCGGGTTCTGGTGCGAACCGAACCCGGGGGTGTTCGGCTCATCACTAGTAAGGACTATGCAAGTATAAATGAGAGCTCCTTTCTATTAAAATATATATGACTTGATTCACAGTTGGGCGACTTTTCATGATTCTCAATGATTGATAACCATTCATATCTGTGCTACTTTAAGTCAGACCAACTTCAAAGTAGTCCTTGTACTACTTTGGTGTGACTTTCAGGCTCGGTTTCCACTAGTGCGACTTGTCATGCAACTTGGGACTGCAAAGTCGCATGACATGTCATACCCTATGATTTCCAATGAGTATGGTTCATATCTGTGCGACATCAAGTCGCAGCGACTTCAAAGTAGTCCCTGCACTACTTTGGACCCACTTTGATACAACTTGAGGTCCATAGACCTCAAGAATGTACAGGCATTGCTCCAAGTCGCATAAAAATTGTGGCAAAATCATGCAAATTTAGGGTTGCAATAGTGGAAACAGAGCCTCATGTGACTTGAGGTACATAGGGCGCAATATTACACAGGCATTCCCAGAAGTTGGGGCCAAGTTGCAGTGACAAAGTGGCAGCAAATTAGGGTAACTTTCAGGTCGCAGCAGTGTGAAAGAGATTCAAGGATATCTTTGAATTTGGCCCTATTGTCACTTGTGCATCCTGAAAGTGGGGAAAATTCATCCCTGCACTACCTTGGTTTGACTTTGATGCGATTTGAGGTCCATACACCACAAGATAACACAGACATTGCTTCAAGTCATGGCAAAGCTGTGCAATTTTAAGGTCGCACAAGTGCAAATGGAGCTTTATTCAAAGGTGTTATCATTTAATCTCATTAGGTTACTTTCACACTTATGTGACTTTTCATGCAGCTTTGGACCTCAGAGTTGCTTTAAAAGTATCCCCCCATGAGTTCTATTCATATCTATGCAACTTCACCCATGTTCACATAGCTCTGAATTGACATGTCAAATTGCCGGCCAAATCGGCGCCTATTGACGGCAATAGAACTGTCCGAATTGGTGCGACGCCACACAGATTCCCAAAAGTCGTTCCTACACTACTTTGGGCGACTTCAGGAGGCGATTTCTTACCTCCCAACTTTTTGAGATGGGTTATAAGGGACAACTATTAGCAAAAGTATGTAGGCATAGGACACACCTCCTAAAACACCTTCTTAAAGGAGAATTATAAAAAAAACAAACAATATTAGTTAAACCCCCAAGTGCTTTTTTTTTTAACAATAATATCCCTTTAGATTGGCTTTGGGAATTTACAAACGAAGCAATTTAGAAATTAGATGAAAGGTTTAGCGCTGGGAAACACTTTTTGAAAGATAAAAATTGCATTTGATATCAAACTATACAGATCCGAACAAAATGAGGGACAAATGTGGAGGAAAGAGGGACAGAGGGACTTTGGTCCAAATCAGGGACAGTTGAGACATATGTGATTTCACTAGACATCTGTGCAGGAAAGTGCACTGATGTCTCTGAAATCGCTCACAAAGTCGGGCTGAGGCCCCTTTCACACTTGAGCAACTTTTCCTGCGACTTTGGTCATCAGAGTTACATGACAAGTCATACCCCATGAATTTCAATGTGTACCATTTATATCTGTGAAACTTCAAGTCACACCGACTTCAAAGTAGTCCCTGTACTACTTTGGTCCGACTTTGATACGAGTTGAGGTTCATAGACCTTAAGTTTACACAGGCATTCCCTGGGATCGCAGAAAAAATGCAGACGGAAGTTTGCGCGCCTTTCCCTGCGACTCCTGCGTCCATAGACCTCAAGATTACACAGGCATTGCTTAAAGTCGCATCAAAATCACACAATTTTCAGGTCGCACAAGTGCTAAAGGGGCCTAAGACACTGTACCTAGAATATAAAGTAGTCCCACCATCAAACACTCAGCAGCATATGCTGAAAAGAGGCGAATGCCTATTAGCCAATGCCACATCAGCATGAGCATGGTTGTTACAATAATATTAAAGTGGTTGTAAACCCACTTAGACAACTTGCATCTACAGGTAAGCCTAGATTAAGGCTTACCTGTAGGTGTAAGAAATATCTCCTTAATCTACAAACACTAGTAGATGTTTGTGCTACGCTCAATAGGCTAGTGGTCAGCACTTCTACCTTGAAAAACTCAGGCTTTGAAGCACTCATGGGTTCAAATCCCACATAGCCTAGGTTCACATTGGAGCGATTTGTCATGCGATTTGAGAGATCAAGTCGCAGCCTATTGGAGGCAATGGCACTGTTCCAATCGGTGCGACAATGATTTTGCAGTGCCGCACCGATTTGCAAAAGTAGTTCCTGCACTACTTTTGCAGATTTCAGGTGCGATTTCAATAGACATCGGTGCATGAAGCCACACAGATGTCTATCAAGTAGCAGCTGAAATCGCGCTGACCTTGCTACTTTGAAATCGCGCTACTTCAAGTGAAGTAGCGCGATTTCAAAGTAGCATCAATGTGAACCAGGGCAGAGAGATACTAAAAGATTGTATTGGTGAAAAAAGGCAAATGCCTATTAGCCAATTAGCCAATTAGCCAAAGCAGCATATGCTGAAAATAGGTGAATGCCAATTAGCCAATGCACTTTTATTCAATAATATTATGGTGTGGACTTCCAAATATCACACACTAGCTAACGGGCAGTTTACTTTTCTTTGTTTGTTTATTTTAATTTGCTTGTGCAAATAATAAACATAGCTGTTGGATGGTAGGTTGGCTGGTATTTGAACTTGTAACATGAGACATAGACATGGGAGCAGACCACTAAGCCTTTGTGCTAAGTACAAGACCTGCATAATAGTGAAGTATGATTAAAGAATAAACATAAATAATTACCGCTTTATAGCCACCTAAATGAAAAAAAAAAAACCTGAAAAAAAATAAACATACAACAAATAGGTAACCTAAATGTTTAATACATGTAATTTTACATAATAGCAGACATTACTATGTAATAATCCTTCATAACTGCATTTGTTAGCAAAAGAAGGAAAAAAACTAGGAATACTAATTGCAATATACATCAATAGATAGAGCACATCTCATATAAAAATGATTCTTTCACATACATGGATCATGGTTACAGTGCAGTGCTATATAAAAACTTAGTGGAAATTGGCATTTGCACGTACGCGGATTCGCTAATTAGCGCTGATTTCACATTTACTAACACTTGTTTGCTGCTAATAGCGCTCTTTTTCATTCGCAAATTCGCGCATGGAATTTTTAATTGTCAAAAATTGGAGCTATTTTTTGCGATGTGCTCAGTACTTCCTGGAGTTATAGTAAATCAGCCCCATTGTGTTTTGTTTTTTTCAAAATTAGCGCTCTTCTTTTGTTTATAGTGCAAAAAATAAAAATCGCAGAGATGATCAAATACCAACAAAAGAAAGCTCTATTTGTGGGAAAAAAAGGGCGTCAATTTTGTTTGGGTATAACGTTGCACGACCGCGCAATTGTCAGTTAAAACGACGCAGTGCCGAATCGCAAAAAGTGGCCTGGTCATTTGGCAGCCAAATGGTCCGGGGCTGAAGTGGTTAAAAGTTATTTATATATATATATATATATATATATATATATATATATATATATATATATATATTGTTTTTTTTAACTTTTTTTTTTAAAGCTTTAATCCTCATATCCCTCATTCTATCTCATTCCCATTTGATGGGTAGCTAATCGTTCCCCCTCTCTTATTCTGCTATAGGCCAGGCAGGAAGTGGTTAAAGTGGTAATATTGTATTATGGTTACATTATATGGTAATACCTGTAAGGATAGTACGGAGAATATGATTTTTTTTTTTTACAGGCCTGTTTCATATTTTCATAAAGATCAAGCAGTCCAGTAAAAGTGACAGATAGGACAAACCACATAATGCTGTTTTAGGCCTGGTTCACACCTATGCATTTTTTAGTGCGTTTTCAGTTTTGCTGAAACACACTACAGTCCATTTAACATGGTTTCCTATGGATGTAGTTCACATCTGTGCATTTTATGGAAAGGGCCAGGAACTTTTTTCTAGTTTCTGGTTCCTAAGACTTCACTGGATCAAAAACGTGTATTAAATGCACCTGGAATATGTAAACCGCAACCTGCATAGGTGTGAATCAGGCCTCAAACTTTTTTCCAAATAACAAAAAACAATTATCTGGTAATTGTCTAAAAATTGTCTGCAAAAAGCTGCAGTTGAGGTCTAATTTATTTGTTCAGTTTTAAATCAAATTATTTTTATTAAACTTCTGGAGTTTTTCAACAGTTAAGGAAACTAAAAGAAAGCAGAGTACAGTCTGTTCCAGTTCACAAGACCAGAAGAATATTTGTCACTCAATTTAAAATAACATTTTCATCAAAGACCTAACATAAAATAAAATTTTCATCAAATATATTGTCCACTAGTTGACAACGCTGCAGTGATTTCACTACCCGATAAACAGGGCTGTCATTCTGTTACAGGAACTATAAAATAAATGGATGTCAGATGATCAGCAGGTTATTAAACTATGTTACTGGGTTAGCCAGAAAAACAAACAAAACTGCTAGTGACAGACTATATCAGGTATGTTATTTTTATTTTTGCCCATAGTTTTATATTGTCAATGAGCATGTCCATTGTTGGTAAAGCAAAACATTGCAGTTTCAGGGTCATAGACAAGGTGGTTGATTTACTAAAACTGGAGTGTGCCAAATCTGGCCCAGCTCTGCCATATATGGGCCATACATGGGTTGAATTCCATTTTTTTTTTTCGAAAATCCAAAATTTTTTGGGGAGATCATGACACCATTGATTTCGAAATTCGACCAACCAAGCCTTCAATTTAAGCTCATGTTGCTACAGAAAAGAATTTTCATGGCCCGGAATCTTCTTTCCTTTCCAAGAATTTTCTTTTCTTGTGCTCATTTCTTTTTCGATTATATTTCTTACAAGATTCTCCCATCATTTATTAGAAAATCGTTTGCTTTTCAAAAAGTTTCCAACATGCCCAATCACTCAAATTAATTGGTTAATTAATGGTGTGAAATTCGAATGAAAATACTTAGAAAAGATTTTCTAAAGAAAATTATTTTGGAAATTAGACCCATGTATGGCAGGCCTTAAAGGAGTTGTAAACCCTCAAGGTTTTTCACCTTAATGCATACTATGCATTAAGGTGAAAAACTTTCTGCGCTGCAGCTGCCCTGAGAGCCCCCCCCCTTTTTCTTACCTGAAACCCAATCGTTCCAGTGACGTGCATGAGCCCAGCAGCTCAAGCCGCTGTCTCGGCTCCTCATTGAATAGATTGATAGCAGCAGGAGCCATTGGATTCTGCTGCTGTCAATCAAATCCAGTCACACGGGAGCCAGGGGTGGGGCAGGGTCCTGCTGTTTGTGTCTATAGATGCAGCATCAGGACTCGGAAGCTTTCTCCGCATGGGTGCCCCCATGGAAAGTGTCTCTCTGGGGGGGCACCCAATGAAGGGGAGGGACCAGGAGCGCCACTGGGACACCCCAGAAAAAGATGATCAGGGCCGCTTTGTGCAAATCCCTTGCACAGAGCAGGTAAGTATAAAATGCTTGTTATTTAAAAAAAAAAACAAAAAAAAAAAACGAACCTTTACAATCACTTTAATTGAACATGCTGAAGTTAGAAGCTGATTGGCTACCATGTACAGCTTTTGCACTCTCCGGTTTTAGTAAATCAACCTGTATCAGCTTTGGGCAAATCCCTTTGATTGACCTTAATATGTATAGGAGTAGGTACAATGAAGCTATGCCATTTGCATTGACTGTAGTTGCATGGTCCCAACATACACTCACTGTCTACAAGTCCATTCTCCAACGTAAAGTGATTGGGAGGTGCACAGCTTTGACCAATTGTACTATCCCCCCCTGCAGCTTCCCCCCCTGGACATCCATTGGGCTTTATGCTCCTGCCTAGGTTTGTGTATGATCCAGCTGATATTGTGGGACGATGTCGATCAATAAGCCAGAGACAGCATGGTTTGTGACAAATACCATAAGAGAAAGAGTACATCAATTTTTCCATAATCTAAAACTGCCCGCAGACTTTGGTGAGGGACTGGACCCGCAGGAGCCATGTGTCTGCTCTCAGAGCAGCAATTTCCTGAGCCATCCACTAGATGTCCTCAATCTGATGACCAGCATCATTCAACTCACTTTTTCTGAGCCCAGGTCATCCTGGACCAGCCCCAGCCCCAGCCTGTGAATGGCCAGTGGGCACTGGGGCAGAGAAGAAACGCAGTGACTCAATAAGCTCATCTCTCTTTCACGATGTGCTCTCCTCCTATGCACCATGTCAGCTATTGAACTGATTAGCACCTTTTACTGCTTCTTCCTCCCACCTTCTAGCCCTGCTGTACAGGGACTAAAAGAGGCTGATACCAGGTCACATTCAGGTATGCCAGCCAATCATGTTTATGGCAATATGGGAGGGGGAGGAAGTGACTGGCACAGAGAGACCCTACAAGCTCTGCTTATCTTGGGTAGAACATTAGCCGCCATTGTTACCCGCCAGAGCTGTCACCTTCCTGTCCCACAGACATCAGATGAAAACGGCTGGATTATGCAACTTTTGTCAATGTCTATGAGCTGCTTTACAATAATGCGATTTTGAAATGCAGAGGGACTAGATTAACAAAAAATAAATAAACTATTATTCTGAAAGGGTATAAATAAAGTTTGCTGGGGAACAAATTTAAATGCAAGAACTTCCTTTCTTTTGGTAAAACCGAGTTAGTTTGAAGGCGTTCTTTTCTCATTATATCCAATCACATGTGTCGCTCTTTCAGCAAAACGGTGTAACCTTTTGTACCGCCATGCTTTGTATTCAGAAGTAATTTGTCACCCAGGAATAACATCATGGTAATAATTCTTCAATGCGCATCTTAATCCAAATGCAATGTGTTTGTTATGCTTCAATAAAGAAGGAATTTTTCTTTTCAACTTTGGTGACAGGCTCCCATTGTGAGAGAATATTGGAAGATTTACATTCTGAATAATTTCCTCTCCAAAACATTTATTTTCTTCGGAGTAGGTAATTTTCTCCAGGCAGCTGAGGGATTTCGCAGTAGCATGAGAAGAGCTATAAACTGCAAGAGAAACAACACACAGTTATGTTTTACTGGGCCTATAAGGTAAACAACACTGTGCAGAGCGCACTACTGGACCAATCAGGTCTCATCTTTAATAAATCAGACTTTAGCAAATTGTAATGTAATTGGCAGCTGTTGTTTAAAGTAAAATAACAAGATAAAATTAATAAAACAATTATTAGTTGTCACCTTCAATCCAGTTTGCTCACTGCACTTTTTTTTCTGCCACTAGATGTCCTCAGTCTGATGGCCAGGATCATTCAACCCAC
Source organism: Rana muscosa (assembly GCA_029206835.1). NCBI lineage: Eukaryota > Metazoa > Chordata > Amphibia > Anura > Ranidae > Rana > Rana muscosa. Next base: position 113,877,171 of record CM055118.1, read on the forward strand.
TTCTTCTGTGTCATCTTGGATGTGCCCCTCTCTGTGACTGGACAGTGAAAAAATAAGAAGTACAGTGATGAGGTCATCTCCTGGTCACTCTTCTTTTTCATCCTATTAGCATGCTTCTTCCCAGCACATGAACTGATTGGTTCCTTGTGCAGCTCCTCTCACACTCCAGCCCTGCTGTACAGGGACTGATAGAGGCTAACACCAGGTCAGGTTCAAATACACTGTTTGCATTTAAGAAGATACATTTATGGTGTATTATTTAAAAACAGAGATCCGATGATTTGTACCTTTTAATGTCTGTCTAGAGTTCAGATTTAAAGAGTTTACCCAGTCAAAAAACATTTCCCCTCACTGACTTTCATAGTGAGAACGTTATCTGCAGACAGGAAGTGAGGAAAGATCTGCAAAAGGAAAACAGACAGAAATAAAAACCTGTACAAGCAATAAAAAGACTGCAATGACCAGCTCCTGGAGCAGGCTTTTTTTTCTATTGCAACCCACTTGAATGTATTCCACCTTTAGCAAAATAAATAAATATACATGTAGCGCCCTGCTCCTGTTGACAAGGCGCTATCATGTAAATTTAGTGAGTCATCTGAATTGTACATAGTTCAGAATGTAATGTTTATGGCTAAATTAGCCTCTGTTCCAGCTTTGGCTGTGTTGGGAGCATTTCCCACTGTTGCCGGTAGGTGTCATTGTCACCACCGGCCAGTGTTGGAAATACAACAGGCTGAAGTGTATTGGGTGTCAAAATTTGGGTTGTTACTCAAGAAAGAGTAAAACAAGGCAGGACTTTACAGGCAACACACACAATGGAATACAAAAAAAGTTTATTGAATCACAAAATTAACATGGATTAAAAAGGACCATACAATGTATATAGCAGTGGGGAGTCCCTTGAACGTCGACGCGTTTCGCCGTGAGGCTTCGTCAGGACGGACAAAGAAGGGGGGGGGGGAGACAGTTTTTATACACACTTGGGACAAATCTCACTATCTGAAATGAGATACATAAAAATTAATATACAGTATATACAATTAAAAGTGAAAAATAAAAAGTGAATAAAAAAGTGTCTTTGAAGCTAGAGGGCTGCAACGCCTGTCCCCCATGCGCACCACGATCCAGATGGCAGAAGGCAGAGGGCAGAGAAATAGAAAGCAGAAAGCAAAAAACAAACAAAAAACACATAAGAGAACCCCCAGAGTGTAAAAAGTACCTCAGAAGGACATCCGGATAGTAAAATGTTGTTCAATTACTACCAATTTGAATGTATAGCGTGATGGTAAATGTACGTGTGGTCTAATAAAAAAGATAAGGAGAATATATGTATATGTATAAAGCATATAACAACATATATATATATATGTACGTATAAGGCAAGATCCTACCTGCTGGTCAAAAAATGATGATCAAGCACTGATATTCTCACAGGAATGAAGGGATCTGACGCTCAAAGCTGGTATTAATAGCTGGGCAAGTCTATAAGTGCCAATAGGTACAGTCAGATAATATTCATAGAACAGTATAACAACTGTAATAGAACTAGTTTTAATCGTATTTATAATTACCAGCTATATCCACAAAGGTATATCCAAGAACGGGGATGGGGGACGTTATTCGTATGAAAAGAGAAAAAGAAGCTTTCTATTTATCACAAAATCCTCTCATAGATACGTTAAATAAGGATATGGGATTTCAACCAGAACAGTGGTATGTATATCACTGTGTAGAGTCTGAAAGTAAAAAGCAACAAAAGTAACTAAATGGACAGCTCGTGCCTATATAAGTCATCACGATATAAGAAGCGGCTTACCTAGTTGTTAACGTCACACCATCATATCCCCGGGAGTCAGCTTCACGCTGAACACAGGGGGCAGGCTGTACTCGCTGCAATATTTATACTGGCACATCGCGCCAAAAAGCCGCGCCAAAAAGCACGCTTGGCGTGCGGTGCGTTGACGTCATACGTCCGCGTCATGCGTGGCGTGCTGATGTCACTTGAGTGCGCCCTATTTCTAGGTCATGGGCGGAAGTGTCAAGCACGCCATATTGAAAGAGGGAAAAGAACAGCGCAATAGAGCAAGAAGGTTAACAACGGATGGATAATGAATAAAGCACGCCATGTAGCAAACGGCACAGTGAAACAGAAAATGAAGGCAACAAGAAAGAAAGAGTAACTGGAACCAAATTTTCAAAGAATTATTATTGTTATTATTAGATTGCCAATCGCCATGTTGGATCATAGAAATGCACAGAGAGGGCAGGAGAAAGCGCCAAAGAGCACACCAAGACATACTCACATTAACATAATTCTGCGATACCACAGTACATAGTCTGTCAGTCTCCTTAGAGACAGTTGTTCACTTAGGATATATTCCATTGATACAGTATATACAGTAGTAGATTTATACATTTCCATCACATATACAAAGAAACAAAAAATAGTCTTGTATATCAAATATCCAAAAAGGCTTTTCTTGCATACATAAATAAATTCTCTCTGAACCTAAACAAAGACCAAGAGACATTCCCAGCATATGGAAATTAAGAGAGTGCAGCCCAGGAAACATCCCAGGACAGCATTAAGGAAGGGGAAGGAAAAAAGGAAAGAAAAAAGAAGAAAAAAGGGGGGAGAGAAAAGAGGAAGAAAGAAAAAGGGAAGGGTACAACACTGTGAATAATATATTGATATATTCTACAAAAATGGTTTGAAACTAACCATGTCATTAAGACCAGGGTACTGGGTCGCCTTTAATCTGTAAACCCATTCAGTTTCTCGTTGCAGTACCCTCTGGTCAAAATTGCCACCCCGTGGGTCCTCATAGACCCGATCCGGGACGGCAACCCTGAAAACCTGGGGTTCATACCGGTGCCTAAATGCCACATGATGGCCAATAGTGGTATTCAAGAGACCACTGGTTGCATAATAAACATGGTCTTTGATCCTTCTCCAGAAGGCTTGAATGGTCTTTCCAATGTAGAAGGATCCACAACAACAAAAAATAATGTAAATGACTCCCTTGGTCTGACAGGTGATATGATGTTTCAGGAAGTGAGTCTGGCCGTTGGGTAAAATTATCCTTGGGCCCTCAAGTAAAAGGTCACAGTAATCACACTGGCCACATTTATACAGTCCCTTTAATTCCCAGGGTTTGTTGTCAGATCTCCTATAGTTACTTTGTACCAGACAATCCCGGATAGAACCAGCCCGTCGAAAGGTAATCTCTGGGCTTGTTCCAATATGTTTTTTCAGGACCGGGTCAGCCGACAAAATGTGCCAGTGTTTTTGCATAATTGACCTAACTTGAACGTGCTGGTCAGAGTATGTAGTTATAAACCTCACTACATCAGGGGTGGTTTTTTTGGGGGCTCTGGCAAGTATGGCATTTCTAGGTTTAATAAGAGCTTTTTTAAAAGCATTCTTAAGACAGTTTCTGCTATAGCCCCTCAATCTTAGACATGTATAAAGGAGATCAGCCTCCTCTTTGAATTTCATATCATCAGTGCAGTTCCATCTTAGACGTAGATACTGCCCAAATGGTATGCTTTGGATCAATGAACGGGGATGCGAACTAGCAGCATGTAAAATCGTGTTCCCCGCCGTGGGTTTACGGTACAGAGTGGTTTTGATTAGACCTTCTTCTGTAACGTATATTGATATGTCTAGATATGCAATCCTCGTTTGGCTGTAAGCCATGGTGAACTTGAGATTGTATCTATTGGTACTCAACATTTGCATGAATTCATTCAAAGTGGTCAGAGTTCCTGCCCACAACATCAATACGTCATCAATAAAACGAAACCACCCCAAGACTGAGCAGAAGAGATGTCCAAATTCGTCATTAGCAAACAACTCACGTTCCCACCCCCCCAGGTACAAGTTCGCATAAGATGGGGCACAACAAGTGCCCATTGCGACACCTTGTACCTGGAGGAAGTGGGACCCATCAAATGAGAAAATATTTTTGGTCAAGATGTGCTCCAACAATTTGAGCACAAAAGAGTTGAGGCCAATAGACTTGGGACCTCTTTCCTTAGGAAACCTGGAAATGACTGTAAGTCCTAGTTTGTGTGGAATAGATGAATAAAGTGCTTCCACATCTATGGATACCAAAAAGCACCCTGGGGGCACATTGAGGCCATCAAGGGTTCTGAGGAGGTCTGGGGTGTCCTGAATGTAGGAGGGAAGGGTAGTTACATGAGGTCGCAGATATTCATCGACGAATTTGCTTGCTCGTTCCGTCTTGGCACCTACGCCAGATACTATCGGACGACCGGGGGGTCTGGACATATTTTTGTGTGTTTTAGGAAGTGAATAGAAACATGGGATCTTTGGGTAGGGTACCTGGATGCCCTCATAAATCTCCTTGGTGATCAAGCCCTCGGAGAGGGCGGACTGAATGGTGTCATTGTACTGCTGGTTATATTTGTCTATGACATCCTCAGATATTGGTCTGTACCAATCCCGGTTTCTGAGGATGTCCCAGCACATGTTTCTATAATTTAGCTCATCCATGACCACCACATTGCCGCCCTTGTCCGAGGGCTTGATCACCAAATGAGAATTGCGACTAAGGCCCAACAGGGCCTGTCGTTGGAGTATTGAAAGGTTCTGATGAGCCGATCTGACAAGATCCAAGGATTCAACATCCCCAATGGCCTGGGTCAAAAAGGCCCAGACATTGGAGTTGATGTGAAGCGAGGGGAAATGAGTGGATTTCTTCTTTAAAGCCTTACTCAATAATTCAATATCATTTTGATACTGCGTGTTTTGAATATGTTGGCCTCTCGCCACTTCAGTTTCCGGGCTCATTTCACGGATCTCAGTCCCCTCGCTCTCATCTAATAGTAGAACAAGGTTCTTGAGGGCTCGGAACTCAGCTACCGTGAAGTCCTTCCAAATCTCCTGATGTGAGATTTCCATTTGTTTAGTGCAACGCTCTTTGTCATACGTAAATTTTAAGGTCAATTTTCGAGCAAAAAGATAAAGATCTTTTATGAGCTCAAATTTGTTAGAAGAGGTGTTAGGGCAAAAGCTAAGACCCAAGCTCAAAAGGTCTATTTCTGTCTCATTCAAGGGGTAGGAGGATAAATTGATCACCTCCAGGCGAGATGCCTTGTTCTGGGTCCCCTCATATGAATTGGTTACAGAAGAATTGGTTACAATAGGTAGTGTAGCAGTCAAAAGATCGGCAGAAGAAAAAGAAGGGATAGATAGAGTAAAATCAGGGGAAATCAGTTAGTCGGAACCATTTGGACGACAAATTCGGGGGAAAAAATGGTCTATGCGTCATCTCTTGTTGTCCTTGGCAACAGCCCCAGAGGCGGCCAAGCTATGTGTCTTGGCCATCGCTTGTGCTGATCCAATAATATGTTGACGAATGTCAGATTCAGCCCGAGAGGTCACGGCAGGGATAGAGGAACTCTCAGACGAGACACCCAGTGATGGATTGGGGAACATACTAGAGACCACTCTATTGCTATGAGGGTTTAAGTCTGGACAGATGTCAACAGAGCTGTTTACTTTTGGTCGTTCATTGTCCCCAGTTATGTGTTTCTTACTTGGAGTGCCAGTCTGGTACCCACCACCATCTTGAGGTCGTTTCCTTGAGTTCCGTCTCCCCTGTCGCCCTCGGCCACCTACTCGTGAGTTCTGTGAAGTGAGAGAATTAGCAGAGGAGTCAGAGTCATATTTATCTTTCTCATTAGTACGTCTATTGTTCCTAGGTAGGCCAGCTCCCCTCCGTGTCCCTCGTTGGCTGTTAGTAAGGGGCCAATTGTAGGCATATCTCCCTGCAAAGGCCAGTCTATCACGTGCAAACTTATCCTCTTTTTTGAGAAGTAAATCCTTCGTAAAACCTTGTATATGCTCTTTAAGACGCATATCAAAGGGTCCGAAGTCTGTATTACTCAGTGTGGTTGCATTCTCATCATATATCCTCTTGATTTCACAATCTACCACCTTTAATTCTTGCATGTAATATTCAATCATCAGCTCCATAATTTTCCTTGAGCATAATTGGAGATTCAATTCCCATCGGGCCTTGAAGTCAGAATCAAGGGTCCAGATGTTAGGAAAAACTTGTATTCTTAGTCCTTTAGGATTGAGATCATCCAATAAATATTGCTCAAAATATCTGATGTGCCAGAAAAGGCTAGATGTTCTTTCAAAAGTCTGAGTGAGTTTCTGATATACAATTTCAAACTCCACATCATTGGGTTTAATAGAGGAACAGGTTTGTTTGATGCCCATCATGAAACCTTCCCAGTTGTTGCCTGCAAAGTCTGCCATGGGTGCACTCTCCAAGGTAAATTTAAATATAAATATACAGAAAGATTTAAAGGAAATAAAAGAAGACTATTCAATAAGAAAATAATTGGGAAATAGGTATCAACAGAGTTATATATAGTTGATACATTCGGCGGAGTCCACAAATAAGGAACTCAATGCCGGGAGTGCATAGATACAGGGATTTGGTGTCTGCCACCCAAAAATTGTAATATATAGAAGGGGAAGGGAAAAGGGGGGGGGGAAAGCACTCACATTGCCACATCCATATATCGAGGGAAAATTTGGTTTGTTACTCAAGAAAGAGTAAAACAAGGCAGGACTTTACAGGCAACACACACAATGGAATACAAAAAAAGTTTATTGAATCACAAAATTAACATGGATTAAAAAGGACCATACAATGTATATAGCAGTGGGGAGTCCCTTGAACGTCGACGCGTTTCGCCGTGAGGCTTCGTCAGGACGGAAAAAGAAGGGGGGCGGTTTTTATACACACTTGGGACAAATCTCACTATCTGAAATGAGATACATAAAAATTAATATACAGTATATACAATTAAAAGTGAAAAATAAAAAGTGAATAAAAAAGTGTCTTTGAAGCTAGAGGGCTGCAACGCCTGTCCCCCATGCGCACCACGATCCAGATGGCAGAAGGCAGAGGGCAGAGAAATAGAAAGCAGAAAGCAAAAAACAAACAAAAAACACATAAGAGAACCCCCAGAGTGTAAAAAGTACCTCAGAAGGACATCCGGATAGTAAAATGTTGTTCAATTACTACCGATTTGAATGTATAGCGTGATGGTAAATGTACGTGTGGTCTAATAAAAAAGATAAGGGGAATATATGTATATGTATAAAGCATATAACAACATATATATATATATATATATATATATATACGTATAAGGCAAGATCCTACCTGCTGGTCAAAAAATGATGATCAAGCACTAATATTCTCACAGGAATGAAGGGATCTGACGCTCAAAGCTGGTATTAATAGCTGGGCAAGTCTATAAGTGCCAATAGGTACAGTCAGATAATATTCATAGAACAGTATAACAACTGTAATAGAACTAGTTTTAATCGTATTTATAATTACCAGCTATATCCACAAAGGTATATCCAAGAACGGGGATGGGGGACGTTATTCGTATGAAAAGAGAAAAAGAAGCTTTCTATTTATCACAAAATCCTCTCATAGATACTTTAAATAAGGATATGGGATTTCAACCAGAACAGTGGTATGTATATCACTGTGTAGAGTCTGAAAGTAAAAAGCAACAAAAGTAACTAAATGGACAGCTCGTGCCTATATAAGTCATCACGATATAAGAAGCGGCTTACCTAGTTGTTAACGTCACACCATCATATCCCCGGGAGTCAGCTTCACGCTGAACACAGGGGGCAGGCTGTACTCGCTGCAATATTTATACTGGCACATCGCGCCAAAAAGCCACGCCAAAAAGCACGCTTGGCGTGGGGCGCGTTGACGTCATACGTCCGCGTCATGCGTGGCGTGCTGACGTCACTTGAGTGCGCTCTAATACTAGGTCATGGGCGGAAGTGTCAAGCACGCCATATTGAAAGAGGGAAAAGAACAGCGCAATAGAGCAAGAAGGTTAACAACGGATGGATAATGAATAAAGCACGCCATGTAGAAAACGGCACAGTGAAACAGAAAATGAAGGCAACAAGAAAGAAAGAGTAACTGGAACCGAATTTTCAAAGAATTATTATTGTTATTGTTAGATTTCCAATCGCCGTGTTGGATCATAGAAATGCACAGAGAGGGCAGGAGAAAGTGCCAAAGAGCACACCAAGACATACTCACATTAACATAATTCTGCGATACCACAGTACATAGTCTGTCAGTCTCCTTAGAGACAGTTGTTCACTTAGGATATATTCCATTGATACAGTATATACAGTAGTAGATTTATATATTTCCATCACATATACAAAGAAACAAAAAATAGTCTTGTATATCAAATATCCAAAAAGGCTTTTCTTGCATACATAAATAAATTCTCTCTGAACCTAAACAAAGACCAAGAGACATTCCCAGCATATGGAAATTAAGAGAGTGCAGCCCAGGAAACATCCCAGGACAGCATTAAGGAAGGGGAAGGAAAAAAGGAAAGAAAAAAGAAGAAAAAAGGGGGGAGAGAAAAGAGGAAGAAAGAAAAAGGGAAAGGGTACAACACTGTGAATAATATATTGATATATTCTACAAAAATGGTTTGAAACTAACCATGTCATTAAGACCAGGGTACTGGGTCGCCTTTAATCTGTAAACCCATTCAGTTTCTCGTTGCAGTACCCTCTGGTCAAAATTGCCACCCCGTGGGTCCTCATAGACCTGATCCAGGGCGGCAACCCTGAAAACCTGGGGTTCATACCGGTGCCTAAATGCCACATGATGGCCAATAGTGGTATTCAAGAGACCACTGGTTGCATAATAAACATGGTCTTTGATCCTTCTCCAGAAGGCTCGAATGGTCTTTCCAATGTAGAAGGATCCACAACAACAAAAAATAATGTAAATGACTCCCTTGGTCTGACAGGTGATATGATGTTTCAGGAAGTGAGTCTGGCCGTTGGGTAAAATTATCCTTGGGCCCTCAAGTAAAAGGTCACAGTAATCACACTGGCCACATTTATACAGTCCCTTTAATTCCTGGGGTTTGTTGTCAGATCTCCTATAGTTACTTTGTACCAGACAATCCCGGATAGAACCAGCCCGTTGAAAGGTAATCTCTGGGCTTGTTCCAATATGTTTTTTCAGGACCGGGTCAGCCGACAAAATGTGCCAGTGTTTTTGCATAATTGACCTAACTTGAACGTGCTGGTCAGAGTATGTAGTTATAAACCTCACTACATCAGGGGTGGTTTTTTTGGGGGCTCTGGCAAGTATGGCATTTCTAGGTTTAATAAGAGCTTTTTTAAAAGCATTCTTAAGACAGTTTCTGCTATAGCCCCTCAATCTTAGACGTGTATAGAGGAGATCAGCCTCCTCTTTGAATTTCATATCATCAGTGCAGTTCCGTCTTAGACGTAGATACTGCCCAAATGGTATGCTTTGGATCAATGAACGGGGATGCGAACTAGCAGCATGTAAAATCGTGTTCCCCACCGTGGGTTTACGGTACAGAGTGGTTTTGATTAGACCTTCTTCTGTAACGTATATTGATATGTCTAGATATGCAATCCTCGTTTGGCTGTAAGCCATGGTGAACTTGAGATTGTATCTATTGGTACTCCAACATTTGCATGAATTCATTCAAAGTGGTCAGAGTTCCTGCCCACAACATCAATACGTCATCAATAAAACGAAACCACCCCAAGACTGAGCAGAAGAGATGTCCAAATTCGTCATTAGCAAACAACTCACGTTCCTACCCCCCCAGGTACAAGTTCGCATAAGATGGGGCACAACAAGTGCCCATTGCAACACCTTGTACCTGGAGGAAGTGGGTCCCATCAAACGAGGCAATATTTTTGGTCAAGATGTGCTCCAACAATTTGAGCACAAAAGAGTTGAGGCCAATAGACTTGGGACCTCTTTCCTTAAGAAACCTGGAAATGACTGTAAGTCCTAGTTTGTGTGGAATAGATGAATAAAGTGCTTCCACATCTATGGAAAACAAAAAGCATCCTGGGGGCACATTGAGGCCATCAAGGGTTCTGAAGAGGTCTGGGGTGTCCTGAATGTAGGAGGGAAGGGTAGTTACATGAGGTCGCAGATATTCATCAACGAATTTGCTTGCTCGTTCCGTCTTGGCACCTACGCCAGATACTATCGGACGACAGGGGGGTCTGGACATATTTTTGTGTGTTTTAGGAAGTGAATAGAAACATGGGATCTTTGGGTAGGGTACCTGGATGCCCTCATAAATCTCCTTGGTGATCAAGCCCTCGGAGAGGGCGAACTGAATGGTGTCATTGTACTGCTGGTTATATTTGTCTATGACATCCTCAGATATTGGTCTGTACCAATCCCGGTTTCTGAGGATGTCCCAGCACATGTTTCTATAATTTAGCTCATCCATGACCACGACATTGCCGCCCTTGTCCGAGGGCTTGATCACTAAATGAGAATTGCGACTAAGGCCCAACAGGGCCTGTTGTTGGAGTATTGAAAGGTTCTGATGAGCCGATCTGACAAGATCCAAGGATTCAACATCCCCAATGGCCTGGGTCAAAAAGGCCCAGACATTGGAGTTGATGTGAAGCGAGGGGAAATGAGTACATTTCTTCTTTACAGCCTTACTTAATAATTCAATATCATTTTGATACTGCGTGTTTTGAATACGTTGGCCTCTCGCCACTTCAGTTTCCGGGCTCATTTCACAGATCTCAGTCCCGACAAATTCGGGGGAAAAAATGGTCTATTAAACCTAGAAATGCCATACTTGCCAGAGCCCCCAAAAAAACCACCCCTGATGTAGTGAGGTTTATAACTACATACTCTGACCAGCACGTTCAAGTTAGGTCAATTATGCAAAAACACTGGCACATTTTGTCGGCTGACCCGGTCCTGAAAAAACATATTGGAACAAGCCCAGAGATTACCTTTCGACGGGCTGGTTCTATCCGGGATTGTCTGGTACAAAGTAACTATAGGAGATCTGACAACAAACCCCGGGAATTAAAGGGACTGTATAAATGTGGCCAGTGTGATTACTGTGACCTTTTACTTGAGGGCCCAAGGACACTTCCTGAAACATCATATCACCTGTCAGACCAAGGGAGTCATTTACATTATTTTTTGTTGTTGTGGATCCTTCTACATTGGAAAGACCATTCGAGCCTTCTAGAGAAGTATCAAAGACCATGTTTATTATGCAACCAGTGGTCTCTTGAATACCACTATTGGCCATCATGTGGCATTTAGGCACCGGTATGAACCCCAGGTTTTCAGGGTTGCCGCCCTGGATCGGGTCTATGAGGACCCACGGGGTGGCAATTTTGACCAGAGGGTACTGCAACGAGAAACTGAATGGGTTTACAGATTAAAGGCGACCCAGTACCCTGGTCTTAAGGACATGGTTAGTTTCAAACCATTTTTGTAGAATATATCAATATATTATTCACAGTGTTGTACCCTTTCCCTTTTTCTTTCTTCCTCTTTTCTCTCCCCCCTTTTTTCTTCTTTTTTCTTTCCTTTTTTCCTTCCCCTTCCTTAATGCTGTCCTGGGATGTTTCCTGGGCTGCACTCTCTTAATTTCCATATGCTGGGAATGTCTCTTGGTCTTTGTTTAGGTTCAGAGAGAATTTATTTATGTATGCAAGAAAAGCCTTTTTGGATATTTGATATACAAGACTATTTTTTGTTTCTTTGTATATGTGATGGAAATATATAAATCTACTACTGTATATACTGTATCAATGGAATATATCTTAAGTGAACAACTGTCTCTAAGGAGACTGACAGACTATGTACTGTGGTATCGCAGAATTATGTTAATGTGAGTATGTCTTGGTGTGCTCTTTGGCGCTTTCTCCTGCCCTCTCTGTGCATTTCTATGATCCAACATGGCGATTGGCAATCTAATAATAACAATAATAATTCTTTGAAAATTCGGTTCCAGTTACTCTTTCTTTCTTGTTGCCTTCATTTTCTGTTTCACTGTGCCGTTTGCTACATGGCGTGCTTTATTCATTATCCATCCGTTGTTAACCTTCTTGCTCTATTGCGCTGTTCTTTTCCCTCTTTCAATATGGCGTGCTTGACACTTCCACCCATGACCTAGTATTAGGGCGCACTCAAGTGACGTCAGCACGCCACGCATGACGCGGACGTATGACGTCAACGCGCCGCACGCCAAGCGTGCTTTTTGGTGCGGCTTTTTGGCGCGATGTGCCAGTATAAATATTGCAGTGAGTACAGCCTACCCCCTGTGTTCAGCGTGAAGCTGACTCCCGGGGATATGATGGTGTGACATTAACAACTAGGTAAGCCGCTTCTTATATCGTGATGACTTATATAGGCACGAGCTGTCTATTTAGTTACTTTTGTTGCTTTTTACTTTCAGACTCTACACAGTGATATACATACCACTGTTCTGGTTGAAATCCCATATCCTTATTTAAAGTATCTATGAGAGGATTTTGTGATAAATAGAAAGCTTCTTTTTCTCTTTTCATACGAATAACGTCCCCCATCCCCGTTCTTGGATATACCTTTGTGGATATAGCTGGTAATTATAAATACGAAATAAAACTAGTTCTATTACAGTTGTTATACTGTTCTATGAATATTATCTGACTGTACCTATTGGCACTTATAGACTTGCCCAGCTATTAATACCAGCTTTGAGCGTCAGATCCCTTCATTCCTGTGAGAATATCAGTGCTTGATCATCATTTTTTGACCAGCAGGTAGGATCTTGCCTTATACGTACATATATATATATATGTTGTTATATGCTTTATACATATACATATATTCCCCTTATCTTTTTTATTAGACCACACGTACATTTACCATCACGCTATACATTCAAATCGGTAGTAATTGAACAACATTTTACTATCCGGATGTCCTTCTGAGGTACTTTTTACACTCTGGGGGTTCTCTTATGTGTTTTTTGTTTGTTTTTTGCTTTCTGCTTTCTATTTCTCTGCCCTCTGCCTTCTGCCATCTGGATCGTGGTGCGCATGGGGGACAGGCGTTGCAGCCCTCTAGCTTCAAAGACACTTTTTTTATTCACTTTTTATTTTTCACTTTTAATTGTATATACTGTATATTAATTTTTATGTATCTCATTTCAGATAGTGAGATTTGTCCCAAGTGTGTATAAAAACTGTCCCCCCCCCCCTTCTTTGTCCGTCCTGACGAAGCCTCACGGCGAAACGCGTCGACGTTCAAGGGACTCCCCACTGCTATATACATTGTATGGTCCTTTTTAATCCATGTTAATTTTGTGATTCAATAAACTTTTTTTGTATTCCATTGTGTGTGTTGCCTGTAAAGTCCTGCCTTGTTTTACTCTTTCTTGAGTAACAAACCAAATTTTCCCTCGATATATGGATGTGGCAATGTGAGTGCTTTTTCCCCCCCCTTTTCCCTTCCCCTTCTATGTATTGGGTGTCCCTTCCCCAGAAACAGCCCAGTGGGAGTGTTTTACCGCTGTGCATTCTGGGAGAGGATACTTAAGGGGCAGAAGCCATTTTTTCGCTCTCTCTGACCTCATGGCCCGCCTGGCCTAAGGTATGTGACAACTCCTCTTCTGCCTCTGGGCCTGTTGTCTGTTATATTCTTAATATCTAAAATTTTATTTGGTCATAAAAATATAATTAAGAATATGAATTCCTATAATTGTATGAATGGTTGGGCTTCTGAGTTAATGACTTCCAAATGTGACATCTGGACTTGAGTTTCAGATTCTAGAAGCTGTCAAGACATATTTATTAATATTCTAAATATCTTATGTCTTAAACATATAAACTGATCTCTGTTTAAAAGATGCATTCTAAGGCAGACTGAATAACCTCCCCCCACATCCTGTAATTAGACACGCTGTTAGAAGCTTGTGCATTTCCTATGGAGAAATCATGTAAAAGTTTAAACAGATGTTGCTTCTGAAGTGTCACTCTTTTTGGTCTGATTCCCTCCTATTTTGGGAAGTGAAAGGGAGGTAATATTGAAAATAATGTGGGATGGGTTACTTTTCAGCGCAAATTCAAACAAAGGTTCCTGAAGTTTATAAATAAGCTTGATCTGAAAGCAAGGCTCTCTCTTACATCCTTCACCCACTTCCAGAAGCACACAGATTTTCTTCACAGACTATTCAGCATACACAGGGTTAATCTGCCATTTTAAGGACATCTTTTAAGGACAAGAAGCACGAGGCATCTCATATATTAAACTTTCTTTTATACTTGAACTCTATTTTGAAACCTTATTGAAGCTATTGAATTAATATACTGAAACTGTATTAATTCCTTTATTAGTGTGTATAATAAAACACACGGTTTGATTTCAAGCTGATTCACAAATTTTGTCTCAGGCGAATACATTAACCACTTAACGACCGCTCACTGTATATATACGTCGGCAGAATGGCACTGACAGGCACAATCACGTAGAGTGTACGTGATTGCCTTTGTATAGTTGGGGGGTCCAATTGGACCCCCCTCCTATACAGTGAGCGGTGGCTAAGTGTCCGGGAGCGTTCCGGGATGAGGGGGCAGCCATTCGTTTCTGGCCACCCCCTCGCGATCGCTCCCGGCGAATGGAAATGCCCCCTCTGTCTGTGTCAGACAGAGGGAGCAGGAGGAAGTGATGTCATCTCTGGTGCGGCGCTCACATATACCGAGCGCCGTACAAGAGAAGACATCAGGTCAGTGCACACAACACTACACTGACACCAGGACACATAGGGACATAAATCGCCCCCCAGGCCCCCCAGACACCCCAGATCACCCCCCCCAGCCCCCAGTCACAGTGTCACTGATTGCAGTGACCATTTATTTAGTGATCACTGCAATCAGTGACATTTGTGACTGTAAAAGTGTCACCAAAGTTTAGTCTTAGGTCCAGTGCAGCCCCCTAACCCCCCCTAATAAAGGTTTAACCCCCTGATCACCCCCCAGATAACCCTTTCACACCCTATCACCACTGTCGCTAAGCGATCATTTTTCTGATCGCTGTCTTAGCGTCAGTGATGCCGATCGGCAGCCAGTAATTTTTTTTAGGTTCGCCGCATGTTTTTATAGCGCCAGGTACCCCAATATATTATCTAATAAAGGTTTAACCCCCTTGATCGTCCCCCAGGTAAACCTTTCACCCCCTATCACCACTGTCACTAAGCGATCGTTTTTCTAAACGCTGTGTTAGTGTCTGTGATGCAGATCGGTAGCCGGTAATTTTTTTTAGGTTCGCCGCAGGTTTTTATAGCGTCAGGTACCCCAATATATTATCTAATAAAGGTTTAACCCCCTTGATCGCCCCCCAGGTAACCCTTTCACCCCCTATCACCACTGTCGCTAAGCAATTGTTTTTCTAAACGCTGTCTTAGTGTCGGTGATGCAGATCGGTAGCCAGTCATTTTTTTTTAGGTTCGCCGCATGTTTTTATAGCGTCAGGTACCCCAATATATTATCTAATAAAGGTTTAACCCCCTTGATCGCCCCCCAGGTAACCCTTTCACCCCCATCACCACTGTCGCTAAGCGATCGTTTTTCTAAACGCTGTCTTAGTGTCGGTGATGCAGATCGGTAGCTGGTAATTTTTTTTAGGTTCGCCGCAGGTTTTTATAGCGTCAGGTACCCCAATATATTATCTAATAAAGGTTTTAACCCCCTGATTGCCCCTAGTTAACCCTTTCACCAGTGATCACCATATAAGTGTTACGGGTGACGCTGGTTAGTTAGTTTGCTTTTTAAAGTGTCAGGGCACCCGCCGTGTATATAACCCATTAAAGGTTTAACCCCCTGATCGCCCGGCGGGTGATATCAATTAGGTTTTAGCGTCAGAGAGGGTCTGCAATAAAAATGATAAAAAAAAAATACTTGGAAGGAACAATTTAAAAATAAAATAAAAAAGCAAAATTAATAATAAAAAAAAAAAGAAAAAAAAAAAAAGCACCCCTGTCCTGCCCTGCTCTTGCCCAATGGCGAACGCAAGCGTCGGTCTGGCGTCATATGTAAACAGCAATTGCACCATGCATGTGAGGTATCACCGCGAAGGTCAGATCAAGGGCAATCATTTTAGCAGTAGACCTCCTCTGTAAATCTACTGGGGTAACCTGTAAAGGCTTTTAAAGGCTTTTAAAAATGTATGTAGTTTGTCGCCAATGCGCGTTTGTGCGAAATTTTAAAGCATGTCGTGTTTGGTATCTATGTACTCGGCCTAAGATCATCTTTTTTATTTCATCAAACATTTGGGCAATATAGTGTGTTTTAGTGCATTAAAATTAAAAAAAGTGTATTTTTTAACCCAAAAAATGCGTTTGAAAAATCGCTGCGCAAATACTGTGTAGAAAAAAAAAATGCAACACCCACCATTTTAATCTGTAGGGCCTTTGCTTTAAAAATATATATAATGTTTGGGCGTTCAACATAATTTTATTGCAAAAAAAAATGTTTTCATGTAAACAAAAAGTGTCAAAAAGGGCTTTGTCTTCAAGTGGTTTGAAGAGTGGATGTAAGCTTCCTAATGTTGTGTATAAAATGCCAGAACAGTTCAAAACCCCCCCAAATGACCCCATTTTGGAAAGTAGACACCCCAAGCTATATACTGAGAGGCATGTCGAGTCCATGGAATATTTTATATGTTGACACAAGTTGCGGAAAAACGACAATTTTTTTTTTTTTTTTTGCACAAAGTTGTCACTAAATGATATATTGCTCAAACATGCCATGGGCATATGTGGAATTACACCCCAAAATACATTCTGTTGCTTCTCCTGAGTACGGGGATACCACATGTGTGAGACTTTTTGGGAGCCTAGCCACGTACGGGACCCCAAAAACCAAGCACCGCCTTCAGGCTTTCTAAGGGTGTAAATTTTTGATTTCACTTCTCACTGCCTATCACAGTTTCGGAGGCCATGGAATGCCCAGATAGCACAAAACCCCCCCAAATGACCCCATTTTGGAAAGTAGACACCCCAAGCTATTTGCTGAGAGGTATTGTGAGTATTTTGGAGATCTCGCTTTTTGTCACAAAGTTTTGAAAATTGAAAAAAAAAAATATATATATATATATTTTCTTTCTTCATTTTCAAAAACAAATGAGAGCTGTAAAATACTCGCCATTCCTCTCAGCAAATAGCTTGGGGTGTCTATATTCCAAAATGGGGTCATTTGGGGGGGTTTTGTGCGATTTTGGCATTTTATGGCCTTCGAAACTGTGATAGGTAGTGAGGAGAGAAATCAAAAATTTGTGCCTAGAAATCCTGAAGGCGGTGCTTGGTTTTCGGGGTCCCGTCCGCGGTTGGCTCCTAAAAAGTCCCACACATGTGGTATCCCCGTACTCAGGAGAAGCAGAAAAATGTATTTTGGGGTGTAATTCCACATATAACCATGGCATGTGTGAGCAATATATCATTTAGTGACAACTTTTTGTAATTTTTTTTTGTCATTATTCAATCACTTGGGACCAAAAAATATATATTCAATGGGCTCAACAGGCCTCTCAGCAATTTCCTTGGGGTGTCTACTTTCTAAAATGGGGTCATTTGGGGGGGTTTTGTGCTATTTTGGCATTTTATGGCCTCCGAAACTGTGATAGGTAGTGAGGAGTGAAATCAAAAATTTGCGCCCTTAGAAATCCTGAAGGCGGTGCTTGGTTTCCGGGGTCCCGTACGCGGCTAGGCTCCCAAAAAGTCCCACACATGTGGTATCCCCGTACTCAGGAGAAGCAGCAAAATGTATTTTGGGGTGAAATTCCACATATAACCATGGCATGTGTGAGCAATATATCATTTAGTGACAACTTTTTGTAATTTTTTTTTTTTTTAGTCATTATTCAATCACTTGGGACAAAAAAAAAAAAAAATTCAATGGGCTCAACATGCCTCTCAGCAATTTCCTTGGGGTGTCTACTTTCCAAAATGGGGTCATTTGGGGGGGGGTTTGTACTGCCCTGTCATTTTAGCACCTCAAGAAATCAGATAGGCAGTCATAAATTTAAAGCTGTGTAAATTTCAGAAAATGTACCCTAGTTTGTAAACTCTATAACTTTTGCGCAAACCAATAAATATACGCTTATTGACATTTTTTTTACTAAAAACATGTGGCTGAATACATTTTGGCCTAAATGTATGACTACAATTGAGTTTATTCGATTTTTCTTATAACAAAAAGTAGAAAATATCATTTTTTTTCAAAATTTTCTGTATTTTTCCTTTTATATCGCACAAAATTTAAATCGCAGAGGCAATCAAATACCATTAAAAGAAAGCTCTATTTGTGGGAAGAAAAGGACGCAAATTTCGTTTGGGTACAACATTGCATGTCCGCACAATTTACAGTTAAAGCAGCGCAGTGCAAAATTCTGAATTCACCTCTGGTCCTTTAGCTACCAAATGGTCCGGGGCTTAAGTGGTTAAGAAAAACCAATTAACGGGAAAACCGTAAGTTTTACATTGGCTAAGCTCAGCCAGACATTCATATTTTCACCAGTTTTTATACAACTGTCTCTATTTGAAAAGAGGGGACAAGTCAGTACTGAAAAAATTTCGGAAAGAGTGTAAAAGAACCTAGAACAGAGGACGATGTCAAGAATTCGATCAATGTATTTATCCTGAAGATCGGGAGAATTTTGTGCTGAGATCAGCTTAGAGCTTAACCACTTCAATACCATGCACTTATGCACCTTCCCGCCCAGACCAATTTTCAGCTTTCAGTACTCTCACACTTTGAATGACAATTACTTAGTCATGCTACACTGTATCCAAACAAAATTTTTATCATTTTCTTCTCACAAATAGAGCTTTCTTTTGGTGGTATTTAATCGCCACTGGGTTTTTTATTTTTTGCGATATAAGCAAAAAAACAGCAATTTTTTTTTAAAAAAAAACTTTTTTTTAGTTTCTATTGTAAAATTTTGCAAATAAGTAATTTTTCTTCATAAATTTGTGCCAAAATGTATACTGCTACATATCTTTGGTAAAATGAACCCAAATTAGTGTATATTATTTGGTCTTTGTGAAAGTTATAGAGTCTACAAACTATGGTGGCAATCACTGAAAATTTATCACATCTGATCACGCCTGATGTACTGAAGGGATATCTCATTTCTTGAGACACTAACAAGCGAGGAAAGTACAAATACCCCCAAATTACCCCTTTTTGGAAAGTAGACAGTCCAAGGTATTTACTAAGAGGCCTGGTGAGTTTTTTGAAGTTGTATTTTTTTCCCACAATTCTTGGGAAAATTTAATTTTTTTTTTTTTTTTACACAAACTGGTCATATTAACAGTTTTTTTCTCTCACACAGCATATGCATAATTGCAACTACACCCCAAAATACATTCTGCTACTCCTCCTGAGTGTAGTGATACCACATGTGTGAGACTTTTACACAGCCTGGCCACATACAGAGGCCCAACATTGAAGTAGCACTTTCAGGCGTTCTACAAGCATAAATCGCACATATCCTTTCTCAACCACCTATTACACTTTTGAAGGCCCTGGAGCACCAGGACAATGGAATTTTCCACAAAATGACCACATTTTGGAAAGAACACACCCCAACGTATAATCTATGAAGCATTATGAGTCTTTTGAACGGTTCATTTTTTTCCAGAAGGTTTTGGAAAATGTGGAGAAAAAATGAAAATGCATTTTTTTTACACAAAGTTGTCCATTTCTAAGATATTTCTAACGCATAGCATATACATAGCAAAAATGACACCCCAAAATGCATTCTGCTACTCCTCCTGAGTATAGCGATACCACATGTGTGAGACTTTTACACAGCCTGGCCATATACAGAGGCCCAACATTGAAGTAGCACTTTCAGGCGTTCTACAAGCATAAATCGCACATATCCTTTCTCAACCACCTATTACAATTTTGAAGGCCCTGGAGCACCAGGACAATAGAATTTTCCACAAAATGACCCCATTTTTGAAAGCACACACCCCAACGTATAATCTATGAGGCATTATGAGTCTTTTGAACGGTTCATTTTTTTCCAGAAGGTTTTGGAAAATGTGGAGAAAAAATTAAAATGCATTTTTTTTACACAAAGTTGTCAATTTATAAGATATTTCTAACACATAATATGTACATAGCAAAAATTACACCCCAAAATGCATTCTGCTACTCCTCCTGAGTATGGCGATACCACATGTTTGAGACTTTTACACAGCCTGGCCACATACAGAGGCCCAACATCCAAGTAGCACCTCCAGGCATTCTAGCAGCATTAATTGCACATATCATTTTCTGACTACCGATCACATTTTTGAAGGCCCTTCATATATCTAACACATAGCAGGTACATACCAAATAACAAAAGATTACCTGTGGTTTTAGAAGTGCAGTGGTCCACAGAGGAGAGCATCGGTCCAGGCAGCAGGCAGGGATGAGGTCAGCGACAGCAAAAGCAATCATCCAGGCAGCAGGCAGGAATACTGTCCATAGTTCGCACAGGCAGAGATACTGTCAGCACAGCCAGAGCACAGCCAAAGCACAGGTCCAGGTAGCAGGCAGAGGTGTCCCGGCAGAAATGCTGTCCAAAGTCAGTAGAGGCAGCAGGCAGATATATGGTCAACACAGCCAAAGTATTGGTCCAAGCAGCAGGAAGAAACATGGTCCATAATGTCATGGGTCATTACAGGCAGTAATATGGTCAGCACAGCCAAATTATTGGTCCAGGCAGCAGGAAGGACCATCAAGCTTAGGGCCAGGGGGACAGGGGTAGAGGCTTCTCCCACCCAAATCGCTTTGAAGCCTCCGGGCAACCAGACCCTGTTCTTGGAGCACAGAAAACGAAAAACTGGTTTTCTCTACTCAGAACGCTATTCTGAAGCCCCTCACATATGTGAGACCCCTGTGTACTAAAAGTAGATGGCCAAAAGATCAGTCCAAGTGGCAGGCAAAAACATGGTCGATTAACAGGCCAAGGTCGGTACACGTGGAAGTCAGAAACGTGGTTTAAATCGGCAGGCAGAGGCATCGTCGGTAAACAGGCCAGGGTCAGTTAATTAACATGGAAGGTAGTTAGTAACATGGTAGCAGGCAAATAGGGAAATGGCAGTCTGTTAATAATAAGGGGAACTAATGGATGTATGATAATTTTTGAAGCAATTTCCGATGCACAGGCCAGGTTGGGAGGGACAATCGGGACAATAATAGCTGGTGTCTCTTCTTACTCCTCCTCTGCTGCATACACGGCATTTCTTTTGGCGTCTTCTTCCAGATTCTGTGGGGGGGGGGATGCTAAAGGGATAGTGTCGCTCGTGAAGCCGACTCACACTATCAGAGCGAATGCTTCCTGGGGCGGGATCTTGTTGGTAAATGAGGGCATCGATGATATCTTCGATATATTGGAGGTAGTGGAGTCGGTGATTTTGAGTTGCTTTTTGGTAGCAGACAAACAAATTAAAAAGGGCCATGTGAAACAGGTGAAACGCAACTTTTTTGTGCCAATAATGGGACTTTCTGGTTGATAAGTAGGGCTGTAGCATCTGGTCGTTTAAATCCACCCCCCCCCCCCATGTACAAATTGTAGTCGTGGACACATTCAGGCTTTACAATGGAGCCGCGTCTTCTTGGGATCTCCACCATGGTGTCATTGTGGATCGTAGAGAGGATGTGGACATCTTTCTTGTCCCTCCACTTCATGGCCAACACCTCCTCGTTCCTCATGGATGCCGATTCTCCAGGTCGCAATTTTTTTGTCAATAAATTTTGTGGGAATCCCTTCCGTTTTTTTTTTGAAGGTACCGCAGGCCGGGGTTTGTTTACTGTAAAGGTGGCGAAAAAGGGGCAGGCTGGTATAATAATTATCAACATATAAATGGTAACCTTTTCCGAACAGGGGGTATGCCAACTCCCAGACAATTTTCCCACTGGTTCCAATATATGTGGGGCAATCACGGGGCTGGAGCTGGGAGTCTTTGCCTTCGTAGATCCTGAATTTGCAGACGTATCCAGTGGCTCGATCACATAATTTATTTAATTTTAACCCATACCTGGCTCTCTTGCTTGGTATGTACTGCTTGAACTGCAGTCGGCCGGTGAAATGTACGAGGGACTCGTCCACACAAATTTTTTGGTCTGGGATGAAAACTTCTTCAAATCGCTGGGAAAAGGCATTGATTAGGGGGCGTATCTTGTACAATTTGTCGTAGTTGGGATGATCTCGGGGAGGGCACTGTGAATTGTCATTGAAGTGGAGAAAGCGCATAATCATGTCGTATCTTTTCCTGGACATGACAGCGGAATATATGGGCATGTGTTGGATGGGGCGTTTGGACCAATATGAATGGACTTCGTTCTTTTTTGTAAGCCCCATATTGAACATAAGGCCCAAAAATAATTTAAATTCCTCCAATGTTAGACGCCGCCACTGGAACATGCGGGCGTAGGAAGAATCGAGGTTGGCAGCAATAAATTGGGATGCATACAGATTTGTTTGATCCACTATATTCTGCAGCAAATCTTGTGGGAAAAATAAACAAAAATAATCAAATTTAGAAAAATTTGTAGTGTCGGGCTGCACACCTGGCTGTGCGGTGAAAGGGGGGATGATAGCGGATCCTGAGTTGGCAGGCAACCATAAGGGGTTTGCCAGGGCATCGGGAAGGTAGGATTGGGGCTGGATTCTTCGGGTTGGGCGTGCATTTCCATTGCTTGTACTGGGCTCCTCTTCCTGGGGTATGGCGCTGCTGGTGGTGGGCAGTTCTCCTGATCTTGGTGCTGATCTTGGTGCTGATCTTGGTGCCGATCGCATTCTTTTGGGAGGGACGGTTTCCTCCGGGGACTCGTACTCTGAGCCACTATCCTCCACTGGCTCGTATTCCGAACCAGAATCGGATAATGGAAGCTCCCCGCTGCTCTCATCATCCGACATGGCAAGAATGGCATATGCCTCCTCAGGTGTGTAAACCCTTTGGGACATTATGGCAGTGCTTATTGGTGGGCCTGTGTAATGGTACTGCTGGTGGTAGTGGTGGCGGTCTGTGTGGTAGTACCGATGGAGGTATTAGTGGTGGGCCTGTGTGGTGGTACCGATGGCGGTATGGGTGGTGGTGGTACCAATGGCGGTACAGGTGGTGGTGGTACCGATGGCGGTACGGGTGGTGGTGGTGGCGGCGGTACCGATGGCGGTACAGGTGGCGGTACGGGTGGTGGTGGTAGCGATGGCGGTATGGGTGGTGGTGGTACCGATGGCGGTACAGGTGGTGGTGGTACCGATGGCGGTACAGGTGGTGGTGGTACCAATGGCGGTATGGGTGGTGATGGTACCGATGGCGGTACAGGTGGTGGTACAGGTGGTGGTGGCACTACCGACGGTGGTACAGGTGGTGGTACTGGTGGTGGTACCGATGGCGGCACTAGTGGTGATACTGGTAGCGGGCCTGTGTGGCAGTATAGATGCTGGGCCTGGTGGCGGTACTGGTGGTGGTACTGGTACAGATGGCGGTACTGGTAGCCTGTGTGGCGGTGCCAATGGCGGTACCGATGGAGGTGGGCCTGTGACAGATGATTGACAGATGGGCTGATTGATTGACAGATGGGCTGATTGATTGATTGACAGATGGGTTGATTGATTGACAGATGGGGTGATTGATTGACAGGTGGGGTGATTGATTGACAGATCGGCTGATTGATTGACAGATGGGCTGATTGATTGACAGATGGGCTGATTGATTGACAGATGGGCTGATTGACAGATGGGCTGATTGGCTGGGCTGATTGATGTGCTGGGCTGTGTGACAGGTCCTCTTTATGGGGGGGGCGTGTTGTGCACTGTAAACTTATGTAGACAAACTACACTGAGCTAACTTACTGATCTCTTCTCTCTCCTCACAGATCGGTGTGTGAGGAGAGAGCAGGGATCAGGTAGTAACTCCTGTGGAGTTTGTTTACATTTGTGACCGGCTGTGATTGGACACAGCCGGTCACGTGGTAAACAGCCAATTCATTGGCTGTTTACTCTGATCGGGGACGCGCTGTGTCCAAGGGACACTCGCCTTCCCCGATCCCCGCTCTGCAAGCCTGTGGCGGCGTGCACGGAGCGCGCCGCCGAGTTTGTTTTGACAGGTGATCGGCTGTGACTTTGACACAGCCGATCACATGGTAAACAGCCAATGAAATTGGCTGTTTACCATGATCGGGGAAGCGCTGTGTCCGAGGGACACATGCCGTCCCCGATCACCGCGCTGCGCGCCCCCGCGGGCGCGCGCAAGGCATTATCCTGCAGGACGTCATATGACGTCCAGTATCGATATTGCAACCACTTCCCGGACGTCAATTCACTATTGACTGGGCGGGAAGTGGTTAAAAGGACTTCTATTTGGTGAGTAGAAATCATGGAATGTGTAAAATGTTTAGCTAATGAATGTACAGGTTTAACAAAACAGGTCTCTTATTCTGTTTTATGGAAATCTATGTATGAACAGTGTTTACAGTCAAATATGGAAATTGATAAGGCGAGATTCTCATTAGCTAAAACAAAGAAAAAGTTATGTAATGTAATGAAGTTAGTTACAGGTTTTAATTCTACGGTTTCTGATGTACCAGAAACACATTTGATTTGTGCAGAGAACAAATCAGGAAATGCTATTGCAGTAAGTTGTTCAGATTGTGACACTTTATGTAATTATGTTGAGCATTTAGAGAATGAAATAGAAATGGACAAAGTTATTTCGGTGAATACAGAAGGAAAAGTTAGAACGCAGTCAGATATTGAATTAACCGAATTTGCTCAATGCTCAGCTAATATAGAGGAAAAACAGACAGGGAAATAGGATACTATTGTTGCTGCACATTTAAATAAAAGTGCGGTAACTGTACTTGAAAGTGATTCAGGCTGTGAATCAATAGAGGTCTCAAATGATGAAAGTGATTTTGTTGTACAGCAATGTGATTCTCCATCTCCATATGTTCAGAGAAAGGTTTATACAAGAAAAACAGCTTTCACATGTCTTTTATGTAACAGGAGGGGTCACATAGCAAAATTTTGTTGGACAGTGAATAAGGATATGCAAAGAAGATCTTATAAAACTAACCCAAGGCATTTTGAAGTCTACTCTGTAAGATGGAGTAACAATTCTAGGCATAGAAGTCAGAGTACACAGATGTATTTCCCTTTTAAAACCCATATGCAATTAAGACAAGAAAGGCATAACTATATTAAGTTTAGGGAGCCGCATATTTTTTCAAATATAGCAATGGAGGGAAACAATCAATACAGTTATTAGTGAGCTGTATGGATGGTGAGAATTTGCTGGTTAATGTTTTTTGGCTATGAATAAGGTTTTGATGTGAGTTTTAGAGATTTATTTTTTATGTCAGCTATTCACACAGTTCACAGCCCCCTCACTAGGAATTGGAGAGAAAAGGGGGGGGGGGTCAGACTCTTTTAGCTTTGGAGAGATCAGCTGACATGATGGGACGATGGGAGTCACACACACACACACAATTGTAAAAAGGCTGATACAGCCAGACACACACACTCACATTCTTCATTCTTTGGATTAAGAAACAAGATGATGAATTATGGTGTTACATGTTCAATGAATGTTTACAAGCTAATATTGAGATACAAAAATCTAAATGTACTTTTAAGAAATTCAGCAAACAGATTAGGAATTTGACTAAGCTTGTTAAAGTTTTTGATGCAATGATTTTAGAAGCTCCGGAAAGGAATGTTTGTACAACAGGGAAAACAGAGGACAATAGATTCTGCTGTACAAGTTATGCGGTCAATAGGGGAATTTGGTCAGGAACATGAAATTTTGTTTAAAACAAAAATATTGAATAAACCTGCAGCATGTAGACAGAGTTTAGACACCCAAAAGAAAGATGGTGAACTCAGAATTGTCACGTGTATGGCCACACCCAGATATGATGAGATACATGTCACAAACAGAACACAGGAAATAGGAAATACTAATTGCTTTCAGAAAGAATGTTTGAAATATAAATTAGATTCACAAAGACAAACTTTGGAATTAGGAAAGGAGGAACATTTTTAGCAATTTGTTCATCCTTGTTTTACAGCAAGATATTTATTGATTAACCACTTCAATACCATGCACTTATGCACCTTCCCGCCCAGACCAATTTTCAGCTTTCAGTACTCTCACACTTTGAATGACAATTACTTAGTCATGCTACACTGTATCCAAACAAAATTTTTATCATTTTCTTCTCACAAATAGAGATTTCTTTTGGTGGTATTTAATCGCCACTGGGTTTTTTATTTTTTGCGATATAAGCAAAAAAACAGCAATTTTTTTTAAAAAAAACACTTTTTTTTAGTTTCTATTGTAAAATTTTGCAAATAAGTAATTTGTCTTCATAAATTTGTGCCAAAATGTATACTGCTACATATCTTTGGTAAAATGAACCCAAATTAGTGTATATTATTTGGTCTTTGTGAAAGTTATAGAGTCTACAAACTATGGTGGCAATCACTGAAAATTTATCACATCTGATCACGCCTGATGTACTGAAGGGATATCTCATTTCTTGAGACACTAACAAGCGAGGAAAGTACAAATACCCCAAAATTACCCCTTTTTGGAAAGTAGACAGTCCAAGGTATTTACTAAGAGGCGTGGTGAGTTTTTTGAAGTTGTATTTTTTTCCCACAATTCTTGGGAAAATTAAAAAAAAAAATTTTTTTTTTTTTTTTTTACACAAACTGGTCATATTAACAGTTTTTTTCTCTCACACAGCATATGCATAATTGCAACTACACCCCAAAATACATTCTGCTACTCCTCCTGAGTGTAGCGATACCACATGTGTGAGACTTTTACACAGCCTGGCCACATACAGAGGCCCAACATTGAAGTAGCACTTTCAGGCGTTCTACAAGCATAAATCGCACATATCCTTTCTCAACCACCTATTACACTTTTGAAGGCCCTGGAGCACCAGGACAATGGAATTTTCCACAAAATGACCCCATTTTGGAAAGCACACACCTCAACGTATAATCTATGAAGCATTATGAGTCTTTTGAACGGTTCATTTTTTTCCAGAAGGTTTTGGAAAATGTGGAGAAAAAATGAAAATGCATTTTTTTTACACAAAGTTGTCCATTTATAAGATATTTCTAACGCATAGCATATACATAGCAAAAATGACACCCCAAAATGCATTCTGCTACTCCTCCTGAGTATAGCGATACCACATGTGTGAGACTTTTACACAGCCTGGCCATATACAGAGGCCCAACATTGAAGTAGCACTTTCAGGCGTTCTACAAGCATAAATCGCACATATCCTTTCTCAACCACCTATTACAATTTTGAAGGCCCTGGAGCACCAGGACAATAGAATTTTCCACAAAATGACCCCATTTTGGAAAGCACACACCCCAACGTATAATCTATGAAGCATTATGAGTCTTTTGAACGGTTCATTTTTTTCCAGAAGGTTTTGGAAAATGTGGAGAAAAAATGAAAATGCATTTTTTTTACACAAAGTTGTCCATTTATAAGATATTTCTAACGCATAGCATATACATAGCAAAAATAACACCCCAAAATGCATTCTTCTACTCCTCCTGAGTATAGCGATACCACATGTGTGAGACTTTTACACAGCCTGGCCATATACAGAGGCCCAACATTGAAGTAGCACTTTCAGGCGTTCTACAAGCATAAATCGCACATATACTTTCTCAACCACCTATTACAATTTTGAAGGCCCTGGAGCACCAGGACAATAGAATTTTCCACAAAATGACCCCATTTTTGAAAGCACACACCCCAACGTATAATCTATGAGGCATTATGAGTCTTTTGAACGGTTCATTTTTTTCCAGAAGGTTTTGGAAAATGTGGAGAAAAAATTAAAATGCACAAGATATTTCTAACACATAATATGTACATAGCAAAAATTACACCCCAAAATGCATTCTGCTACTCCTCCTGAGTATGGCGATACCACATGTTTGAGACTTTTACACAGCCTGGCCACATGCAGAGGCCCAACATCCAAGTAGCACCTCCAGGCATTCTAGCAGCATTAATTGCACATATCATTTTCTGACTACCGATCACATTTTTGAAGGCCCTTCATATATCTAACACATAGCAGGTACATACCAAATAACAAAAGATTACCTGTGGTTTTAGAAGTGCAGTGGTCCACAGAGGAGAGCATCGGTCCAGGCAGCAGGCAGGGATGAGGTCAGCGACAGCAAAAGCAATCATCCAGGCAGCAGGCAGGAATACTGTCCATAGTTCGCACAGGCAGAGATACTGTCAGCACAGCCAGAGCACAGTCAAAGCACAGGTCCAGGTAGCAGGCAGAGGTGTCCCGGCAGAAATGCTGTCCAAAGTCAGTAGAGGCAGCAGGCAGATATATGGTCAACACAGCCAAAGTATTGGCCCAAGCAGCAGGAAGAAACATGGTCCATAATGTCATGGGTCATTACAGGCAGTAATATGGTCAGCACAGCCAAATTATTGGTCCAGGCAGCAGGAAGGACCATCAAGCTTAGGGCCAGGGGGACAGGGGTAGAGGCTTCTCCCACCCAAATCGCTTTGAAGCCTCCGGGCAACCAGACCCTGTTCTTGGAGCACAGAAAACGAAAAACTGGTTTTCTCTACTCAGAACGCTATTCTGAAGCCCCTCACATATGTGAGACCCCTGTGTACTAAAAGTAGATGGCCAAAAGATCAGTCCAAGTGGCAGGCAAAAACATGGTCGATTAACAGGCCAAGGTCGGTACACGTGGAAGTCAGAAACGTGGTTTAAATCGGCAGGCAGAGGCATCGTCGGTAAACAGGCCAGGGTCAGTTAATTAACATGGAAGGTAGTTAGTAACATGGTAGCAGGCAAATAGGGAAATGGCAGTCTGTTAATAATAAGGGGAACTAATGGATGTATGATAATTTTTGAAGCAATTTCCGATGCACAGGCCAGGTTGGGAGGGACAATCGGGACAATAATAGCTGGTGTCTCTTCTTACTCCTCCTCTGCTGCATACACGGCATTTCTTTTGGCGTCTTCTTCCAGATTCTGTGGGGGGGATGCTAAAGGGATAGTGTCGCTCGTGAAGCCGACTCACACTATCAGAGCGAATGCTTCCTGGGGCGGGATCTTGTTGGTAAATGAGGGCATCGATGATATCTTCGATATATTGGAGGTAGTGGAGTCGGTGATTTTGAGTTGCTTTTTGGTAGCAGACAAACGAATTAAAAAGGGCCATGTGAAACAGGTGAAATGCAACTTTTTTGTGCCAATAATGGGACTTTCTGGTTGATAAGTAGGGCTGTAGCATCTGGTCGTTTAAATCCACCCCCCCCCCATGTACAAATTGTAGTCGTGGACACATTTAGGCTTTACAATGGAGCCGCGTCTTCTTGGGATCTCCACCATGGTGTCATTGTGGATCATAGAGAGGATGTGGACATCTTTCTTGTCCCTCCACTTCATGGCCAACACCTCCTCGTTCCTCATGGATGCCGATTCTCCAGGTCGCAATTTTTTTGTCAATAAATTTTGTGGGAATCCCTTCCGGTTTTTTTTGAAGGTACCGCAGGCCGGGGTTTGTTTACTGTAAAGGTGGCGAAAAAGGGGCAGGCTGGTATAATAATTATCAACATATAAATGGTAACCTTTTCCGAACAGGGGGTATGCCAACTCCCAGACAATTTTCCCACTGGTTCCAATATATGTGGGGCAATCACGGGGCTGGAGCTGGGAGTCTTTGCCTTCGTAGATCCTGAATTTGCAGACGTATCCAGTGGCTCGATCACATAATTTATTTAATTTTAACCCATACCTGGCTCTCTTGCTTGGTATGTACTGCTTGAACTGCAGTCGGCCGGTGAAATGTACGAGGGACTCGTCCACACAAATTTTTTGGTCTGGGATGAAAACTTCTTCAAATCGCTGGGAAAAGGCATTGATTAGGGGGCGTATCTTGTACAATTTGTCGTAGTTGGGATGATCTCGGGGAGGGCACTGTGAATTGTCATTGAAGTGGAGAAAGCGCATAATCATGTTGTATCTTTTCCTGGACATGACAGCGGAATATATGGGCATGTGTTGGATGGGGCGTTTGGACCAATATGAATGGACTTCGTTCTTTTTTGTAAGCCCCATATTGAACATAAGGCCCAAAAATAATTTAAATTCCTCCAATGTTAGACGCCGCCACTGGAACATGCGGGCGTAGGAAGAATCGGGGTTGGCAGCAATAAATTGGGATGCATACAGATTCGTTTGATCCACTATATTCTGCAGCAAATCTTGTGGGAAAAATAAACAAAAATAATCAAATTTAGAAAAATTTGTAGTGTCGGGCTGCACACCTGGCTGTGCGGTGAAAGGGGGGATGATAGCGGATCCTGAGTTGGCAGGCAACCATAAGGGGTTTGCCAGGGCATCGGGAAGGTAGGATTGGGGCTGGATTCTTTGGGTTGGGCGTGCATTTCCATTGCTTGTACTGGGCTCCTCTTCCTGGGGTATGGCGCTGCTGGTGGTGGGCAGTTCTCCTGATCTTGGTGCTGATCTTGGTGCTGATCTTGGTGCCGATCGCATTCTTTTGGGAGGGACGGTTTCCTCCGGGGACTCGGACTCTGAGCCACTATCCTCCACTGGCTCGTATTCCGAACCAGAATCGGATAATGGGAGCTCCCCGCTGCTCTCATCATCCGACATGGCAAGAATGGCATATGCCTCCTCAGGTGTGTAAACCCTTTGGGACATTATGGCAGTGCTTATTGGTGGGCCTGTGTAATGGTACTGCTGGTGGTAGTGGTGGCGGTCTGTGTGGTAGTACCGATGGAGGTATTAGTGGTGGGCCTGTGTGGTGGTACCGATGGCGGTATGGGTGGTGGTGGTACCAATGGCGGTACAGGTGGTGGTGGTACCGATGGCGGTACGGGTGGTGGTGGTGGCGGCGGTACCGATGGCGGTACAGGTGGCGGTACGGGTGGTGGTGGTAGCGATGGCGGTATGGGTGGTGGTGGTACCGATGGCGGTACAGGTGGTGGTGGTACCGATGGCGGTACAGGTGGTGGTGGTACCAATGGCGGTATGGGTGGTGATGGTACCGATGGCGGTACAGGTGGTGGTACAGGTGGTGGTGGCACTACCGACGGTGGTACGGGTGGTGGTACTGGTGGTGGTACCGATGGCAGCACTAGTGGTGATACTGGTAGCGGGCCTGTGTGGCAGTATAGATGCTGGGCCTGGTGGCGGTACTGGTGGTGGTACTGGTACCGATGGCGGTACTGGTAGCCTGTGTGGCGGTGCCAATGGCGGTACCGATGGAGGTGGGCCTGTGACAGATGATTGACAGATGGGCTGATTGATTGACAGATGGGCTGATTGATTGATTGACAGATGGGTTGATTGATTGACAGATGGGGTGATTGATTGACAGGTGGGGTGATTGATTGACAGATCGGCTGATTGATTGACAGATGGGCTGATTGATTGACAGATGGGCTGATTGACAGATGGGCTGATTGGCTGGGCTGATTGATGTGCTGGGCTGTGTGACAGGTCCTCTTTATGGGGGGGGCGTGTTGTGCATTGTAAACTTATGTAGACAAACTACACTGAGCTAACTTACTGATCTCTTCTCTCTCCTCACAGATCGGTGTGTGAGGAGAGAGCAGGGATCAGGTAGTAACTCCTGTGGAGTTTGTTTACATTTGTGACCGGCTGTGATTGGACACAGCCGGTCACGTGGTAAACAGCCAATTCATTGGCTGTTTACTCTGATCGGGGACGCGCTGTGTCCAAGGGACACTCGCCTTCCCCGATCCCCGCTCTGCAAGCCTGTGGCGGCGCGCACGGAGCGCACCGCCGAGTTTGTTTTGACAGGTGATCGGCTGTGACTTTGACACAGCCGATCACATGGTAAACAGCCAATGAAATTGGCTGTTTACCGTGATCGGGGATGCGCTGTGTCCGAGGGACACATGCCGTCCCCGATCACCGCGCTGCGCGCCCCCGCGGGCGCGCGCAAGGCATTATCCTGCAGGACGTCATATGACGTCCAGTATCGATATTGCAACTACTTCCCGGACGTCAATTCACTATTGACTGGGCGGGAAGTGGTTAAAGGAACATTTTGAGCAATTTGTTTATCCTTGTTTTACAGCAAGATATTTATTGATTAAAGGAACATTTTATTCTTCTGGCAGAATTGTTGAGAATTCTGGAAGAAGAGGTTTTAAGTTGAATGCACGTAAGGTCCAGCTTATGATATGTGAAGTAAAATTTTTAGGGATTTTGATTGGTTTAGGAAAGAAAAGCCTTTACAGGAATGTATTGAGACTATTGTTTCTTTACCTGTATCAACAGCATACAAAGCATTGAGATAATTAGTGGGTGTGCATTATGCAGTAAAAGCAACTGAGAATATAGCAGGTTTTAAAACCCCACATAGTAATTTGAAGTTTGTATAGTGACAGTTTTAGCAAAGGAAGCAGTTTTGCATGGTGAATTGGTGATTCAACCTGAATTTTAATGTTGTCAGGAAAACAGACACACAGATTGCTTCATTTATAGAGTAATAGAGAATGGATGCGTCTATTTTCTTCCTCTTTGGGTGACTTAAAATCTTAATTTAGTTTGTGAAAACGGATTTTAATGTCATGACTAAAAAAAGTTTTCTGGGTCCCGTTATACGTCAACACCTACAGGTGGAATTCACCAAATTCAATCATGAGCGTTTACTGTCACATGGGTAAGCAGAAATTGCTTCAAATTTTTAAAGAATAGTTCTATTGGGACAAAATGGAAGAGACAGCAGACAGTGTAATTAAATCTTGTTTGTTTTGATGAAGTGTCAGAAGTACAGCAACTTCTGCAACACAGTGAATTTAATGACAGGAAGGAAAATGTTGCTTGTGTTCCCCAATTATTATTATTTGTCTACGCTGCACAGAGGGGCAATAGAGAAAACATAATGATTAATGGTGTAAGTTCAAAGACCTCTCAATTCAGTGGATAATGCACGTAGACAACAAAAATGTGGGTACACACTGATCAGTGGAAATTGTATATTATGAGACAATAATTGTATATTATGAGATAAAAATTTATACTTAGATAAATGATACTGCTTTTATTTTTTGAGTCTGTGGCAGAGACTTTTGCCCGTGCATTATTCCGGCCCGTGAGAGAGGCCTATCCGGGTGAGCAAGATCCATTGACAGCAAGTGTATTTGTCTCCAGGATCTCAAGTTCCTCAGTGATCTGCACAAGGTATCTGAATTCCCCTAACCCTCCATCCCTCTACTGCTGCAAGTTGTGTTTAATAAAAAAGCATAGGAAAAAGACTAAGTGACTGGTGCATGCATCTGTGGGCGATAGCTGTCAAACTCCTGGAAGGGATTCAGGAAAAAGAAGATGTAAAGCAGCTAATAATGTCAATATCTCCAAGATGGAAAGCATGGGCGGTGGATGTAAAGTCAGATACCTCAGGGGCATATGCACTAGTAGAATGGACAAGAGGAATCCCAGAAGAGTTCAAAGGGCAGAGTGTAAAGGACATAGATGACAAAACGTATCGCTTAGTGCATACTGGGGCTGTGAAGAGAGAGTCTCCATGAACTCCCCCATTGTTATCTCCGCTACTATTCTCCAACATGGGAGGCAGTAGCAAGATGAGAGCTCCGGAATCACCCCTGACTGCCATAGGGCCAGAAATGCTGACTGCTTTGGGAGACATTGTTTCTAAGTGCCAGAAAACCAGCACGGTACATGTGGAAGCCGGGTACCGGAAACTCCAGGTGTTTTCAGGAACACAACCTGTGCCACCCGAGGAAGAAGACTTTGACAGCTGGATTGAGCAGGCAATGCAGGCAGTAGAAGGTTGGGAAGTCCCAGAAGCGCAGAAAAAGCAGCGCATCGTACGAAAGGCATTTGCAACACTTACAGCAGGCGTAGTGTGATTCCTGCAAAATATACTCCTGAAGCTACGCCTTATTGCTGTGTTTTCCTAGTGTGTTACACCAACAGGCATTTGCAGCACTTACAGCAGGCGTAGTGTGATTCCTGCAAAATATACTCCTGAAGCTACGGCTTATTGCTCTGTTTTCCTAGTGTGTTACACCAACAGGCATTTGCAGCACTTACAGCAGGCGTAGTGTGATTCCTGCAAAATATACTCCTGAAGCTAGCCCGTATTGCTGTGTTTTCCTAGTGTGTTACACCAACAGGCATTTGCAGCACTTACAGCAGGCGTAGTGTGATTCCTGCAAAATATACTCCTGAAGCTAGCCCGTATTAATGTGTTTTCCTGGTGTGTTACACCAACAGGCATTTGCAGCACTTACAGCAGGCATAGTGTGATTCCTGCAAAATATACACCTGAAGCTAGCCCGTATTGCTGTGTTTTCCTGGTGTGTTACTCCAACAGGCAATTGCAGCACTTACAGCAGGCGTAGTGTGATTCCTGCAAAATATACACCTGAAGCTAGCCCGTATTGCTGTGTTTTCCTGGTGTGTTACACCAACAGGCATTTGCAGCACTTACAGCGGGCGTAGTGTGCTTCCTGCAAAATATACTCCTGAAGCTAGGCCTTATTGCTGGTTTTCCCATCTCCCTGCAGGCCATTAGAATGTCTGGAAGGCAAACAAGGAGAGGCAGACAGTCAGGAGCCAATAAAAGAGGGCAAGCAGGCTCTGTGTCTAGAGACAACAGTGCTGGTCGTGGACGCGGTGCATCGCCATCAGCACGTGGCCATGGGACATGCTTGTCCTTCTTTTCGGCAGCTGGACGCGTTGAGCCGCATCATGCTGAAGACTTGGTAGAGTGGATGACCAAGCCCTCCTCATCCTCCTCATCCTCTCTCACCCAGGCTCAGGGTACTGGCAAAGCAGCTGCCAAAGCGTCCTCTTCCCTGGTATCAATGTCATCATCAGTCACTCCTTCCCTAGACCCACCATGTCCTCCTGAGGAGTCCCCCGAACTGTTTGAGCACAGTGTTGGGTACATGCTCCAGGAGGATGCCCAGCGTTTCGAAGGGTCTGATGATGATACCCAGCTAGAGGAAGGCAGTAGCGTGAGAGCAGAGAGAGGGCATGCTCAAGAAGGACACCAATCTGGCAGTCATGTTCCAGCAGCTGCAGCATACTGCCAGATTGGCTCCAGTGATGAGGAGGGAGGGGATGATGAGGTCACTGACTCCACGTGGGTGCCTAATAGGAGAGAGGAGGAGGAGGAGGAGGATGAGGAGGAGGCACATCTCCAATGAGGCAGGATGCCCTCGGGGGGCCAGGGTAAGGGAAGCACACCGACGGAATCACACCGCAGAGCTCCGCCTGTGCAGGGCACTGCCTCTGCCCGTTATTCAAAAAGTTCTTTGGTGTGGGCCTTTTTTGAGTCAAGTGCATCAGATCGCACAGCTGCTGTTTGCAACATATGTCTCAAGCGTATATCGCATGGCCAAAACATCAGCCGCTTGGGTACCACATGCTTGACCAGACATATGTTGACCTGCCATGCAGCTCGTTGGCAAGCCTACCTTAAAGACCCACACCAAAGAACAAAGCGGACCTCTCCTTGCACCGCATCAGCTGGGATCTCCAACCCCACTATACCTTCAGTCCTCTCTGAAACCTGCACTGAGAGGAATGAAGGTGTAGAATTAGGTGTGTCACAGCCAAGTACTTGCGGGCACTCTGCTAGCAGTACACCGACGTCCGATTCTAGCAGGCAAATTTCCCTGCCCCAGCTACTGGACCGTCGAAAGAAGTTCACTCCCAGCCATCCACATGCCCAGCGGTTGAATGCTAGCTTGTCTAAATTGCTAGCGCTTCAACTGCTGCCTTTTCAGTTGGTAGACTCGGCCCCCTTCTGTGAGTTTGTGCAATGTGCGGTTCCTCAGTGGCAGGTTCCCAAACGCCACTTTTTCTCACGGAAGGCGATTCCGGCTCTCTACCGGCATGTGAAAGGCAATGTCTTGGCCTCGCTGGACACGGCGGTCAGCGGTAAGGTGCATATTACCGCTGACTCATGGTCCAGCAGGCATGGACAGGGACGTTACCTTTCTTTCACGGCCCATTGGGTCACTCTTTTGGCAGCTGGGAAGGATGCAGGACAAGGTGCAGTAGTGTTGGAGGTTGTTCCGCCGCCACGCCTCCAAAATGCTACTACTGGTTGTGACACACCTCTCTCCTCCACCCCCTCCTCTTCTTCTTCCTCCATGGCCTCTTCCTGTGCTTTGTCCTCGGAACCAGCGGTGCTCCGTAGGCGTTCAAGGGGCTACGCAAGTACGCAGGCAAAAAGATGCCATGCCGTGCTTGCGCTGGTGTGTTTGGGGGACAGGAGCCACACTGGGGCAGAGGTTCTGTCTGCTCTGCAGGGGCAGGCCGAGAGGTGGTTGATGCCACGCCAGCTTAAGCCAGGAATGGTGGTTTGTGACAATGGCACCAACCTCCTCTCCGCCCTCTGACAGGGACAACTGACCCATGTGCCCTGTGTGGCTCACGTCCTTAACCTGATGGTGGAGCAGTTCTTGGGCAGGTACCCGGGCTTACAGGATGTCCTGAGGCAGGTCAGGAAAGTCTGTGTGCATTTCCGCAGATCTTATAATGCCAGTGCTCGGCTGGCTGAGCTGCAAAAGGAGTTGAACCTGCCCAAGAACCACCTTATATGTGACAGGCCCACCAGGTGGAACTCAACGTTGGCCATGCTGCAGCGGCTGCACACGCAGCAGAGGGCCATCAATGAGTACCTGTGCGACTACGGCACCAGGACAGGGTCAGGGGAGCTCAGGTTTTTTTCACCACGCCAGTGGGGCATGATCAGGGATGCATGCACTGTCCTGGCACCATTTGAGGAGGCCACGAGGATGGTGAGCAGTGACAGTGCATGCATCAGTGACACTGTACCTCTTGTCCACCTGTTGGAACATACGCTGCGTGGAATAATGGACAGGGCACTTGAGGCAGAACAGAGGCAGGAAGAGGAGGACTTCCTTGCCTCTCAAGGCCCCCTTTACCCAGACAGTGTTCCTTCTGTCCCACCCATCGCACAGGAAGAGGAGGAGGAGGATTGTGTCAGCATGGAGGTGGAGCCTGGCACTCAGCATCATCAGCAGCAGCAGTCTTTTAGGGATGATTTACAGTCCCAAGAAACCCGTGGACTTGTACGTGGCTGGGAGGAGGTGGCTGCGGATCATGTCGTCCTTAGTGACCCAGAGGACTCCGGACCGAATGCCTCAGCTAACCTACGCTGCATGGCCTCCCTGATCCTGCAAAGTCTGCGGAAGGATCCTTGTATTCTTCGGATCAAGGAGAGGGACCATTACTGGCTGGCCACTCTCCTTGATCCACGGTACAAGGGTAAGGTTGCGGACCTTATCTTACCGTCGCAGAGGGTGCAGAGGATGAGACAACTCCGGGAGGCCTTGCAGAAAGGTCTGTGCAACGCGTTCCCAGAGACTGGGAGGTTACAAACTCCTTGTCCTGGACAACGAGTTGCTGAGGCTTCGGTCAAAGAAGGAGCGGTGGGGAAGGTGGCCGTCTGACCGATGCGTTCAGACAATTCTTTAGTCCGCAGCCCCAAGGTATGATCGGTTCCAGCAACCATCGCCAGCGTCTGATATACATGGTGCAGGAATACCTAGGGGCAAGGTCAGACTTGGACACCATCCCCACCGAAAATCCTCTGGCTTCCTGGGTCTTGAGGATGGATCACTGGCCAGAGCTTGCACAGTATGCAATTGAGCTACTGGCCTGTCCTGCATCCAGCGTTCTTTCAGAACGCACATTCAGTGCTGCTGGAGGATTTGTCACGGATCACAGGGTGCGCCTGTCCACCGACTCGGTTGATCGTCTGACTTTCATAAAGATGAACCAGTCTTGGATCACCACCAGCTACCAAACACCTGAAGCTGATATAACAGACTCATTTATTTTAAAATGTCACATCCCTTCAAGACTGATGCTGATGCTGAGTGACTGTCCTGTTATGTTGACTGACTATCCTCCTCCTCCTCAATGATCCGATTGATGATGATAGCTTGGAAGAACATTTTTTATTCAGGGTGCCGCCACCAGTGCCTAAGGCCCAATTTTTCAGCCCCTGTTTAACAGGGGCATGTAATTACATTTTTTTATGCAATGCTTTGCAGCAGGGCTCATTCCTGCACTCCAACTAGAGTATCTGGGAGAGGTTGTAGTGTCATGGAACCAGCACAAGTACCTAAGGCCCAATTTTCCAGCCCTGTTTAACAGGGGCATGTAAATACAATTTTTTATGCAATGCTTTGCAGCAGGGCTCATTCCTGCACTCCAACTATAGTATCTGGGAGAGGTTGCAGTGTCGTGGGACCAGCACCAGTGCCCAAGGCCCAATTTTCAGCCCCTGTTTAACAGGGGCGTGTAATTACAATTTTTGATGCAATACTTTGCAACAGGGCTCATTGCTGTGCTCCAAGTACAGTATCTGTGAGGGGTTGCAGTGTTGTGGCACCAGTGCCTAAGGTCCAATTTTTCTGCCCCTGTTTAACAGGGGCATGTAATTACAATTCTTGATCTAATAATTCACAGCAGGGCCCATTCCTGTGCCCACCAATAGTAACTGTGAGGCCTTACAGTGCTGTGTCAACACCACCACCACCAAAGGCCCAATTTTTCTGCCCCTGTTTAACAGGGGCATGTAATTACAATTCTTGATCTAATAATTCACAGCAGGGCCCATTCATGCGCCCACCAAGAGTAACTGTGAGGGCTTACAGTGTTGTGGCAACACCAACATGTAAGGGGCAAATTTCAGCAGAGTATATAGGGCAGGCCCCTACTTTCAAACATCCAACTTACAAACGACTCCTACTTGCAAACGGAAGGAGACAACAGGAAGTGAGAGGAAATCTATCCCTAGGAAGGGAAATTCTCTCCTGTAAGAGTTAATATGGGAAAAAGGTGTCTCCTCTCTACTGATGCTTTATCACCAAACCTTGTTTCAATAAAAACCCCACTTTTCAAAAACATTTGTCATTGGGACGGAAAGTGAGGTGAAATGTTCTGAACAGGGGCACAGACAGCAAAACAAATGTTACAGGGGTGATAACCCTTCCCTATGTTTTCCAAAAAGCTTAAAAATAGATTTTTTGGTTGGAGCTACACTTAAAAAATGTACCTGTTCAAAATTAAAAAACAGATTCTACTTAAGAACAAACCTACAGTCCCTGTCTTGTTTGCACCGCCTGTATACTGCTTTTCAGAGTATATAGGGTCTTTTTTATTTTGTGTGTGGGGTTCCCCTTAATATCCATACAAGACCCAAAGGGGCTGGTAATAGGGTGGGGGGGGGGGGGTCAATGGGGTAGCTATGCCATTTTTCTCAAAGATTTTCATCCATATTACCGGGACCAGACATTACATTAAAGCCGCAAGCAGTTTTAATTCAATCTTATTTTATTATATTATATGCAAGAGAAAGACAGAAAAAGACACACTTCGTCTTAAACATTACAAACAGTGATAGGATACACCATCGACAGGTATCATGTATGGCAAAACAAAGCAGGGCTAAGTTACACATATAAGGATTGAGCACCTGTGTAGGAGGACCTCCGTGGGATTTTTGTAATATCAGTCCCTGTACAAGAATAAATGAGGTAAGGAAACCTTTATCTGTATTTCTGCAAAGGGAATCCTAGGTCCTCCGTATGCAACTTATCAGATGAGATTATACACAAATCTGTTTGGAGAATATGACGTAGGGTCACTCATTGGGTTATTGGCATTAAGTAGATCGAAGCCCTGGTACGTTTTCTCACTGTATTCCTAGAGGTGTAATTAGATATAGAGAAAAGAAAAAAAGAATCAGGGTCAGGGGCAGATAGAAGGGGACAATTAGGTAGGGGACAGAAATCAGAATCCCAATCACTCCATCACGGTCCCACGGCGGACCCGTCCAGGTCACGTCCCGCCCAGGACACAAACTCAGAGGAGTATCGGAACACGGACCACGAAGTCCATGTGAGAGAGAACTGTTCACTTTTACCACTTTCCTCCGCCAGCAAGCGTTCCAGGTCTCTAATGTGGTCCACCTCAACAGCCCAATCTCCCAGGGAAGGCATGGTTGTCGATCTCCAATGACGGGGAATCACTATTCTGGCCGCTGCCAAGAAGTGTCGCAATACATCATTTCTGATGGATTTAAATGACCCCGGGATTATAGACAGGAGGGCCACCTCAGGTGAAGGCTGGATAGAGGTCGCCATCAGTTTGCAGTAAAGTGTGAAAATTCGCTGCCAGAACCTCCGCACAGGAGGGCACTCCCACCAGATGTGGAGCATGGTTCCCCGGGAGTCGAGACACCGCCAGCAGGCATCCGACACTTCCGGATTGAAGTGATGAATAGATGATGGACATCTGTACCATCTCGTTATTAGTTTAAACCCCTTCTCCTGGGTCTTAGTGGCTAGGGATAATTTGTGAGTGAGGATGAAACATTTTTGCCAGTCAATAGGGGAGATAGGGTGATGCAGATCTGTCTCCCAGGCCACCGTGTACGGTGGAAGGTCAGGGGAGTGGATATCGAGCAGAATGGAGTACAGTTGAGATACAACATGTGTTGGAGGCTCCACCTGCATGAGCAGTTCCTCGAATCTCGTCAGTTCAGCAAGAATGTCTGTAATAGACGGGAAAGTCCGGATGTAAGAGATAGTCTGTTGCCTCTGAAGCCACTGCATGGGGTGACGGGGGGTCGGACCGGCAGGGGTATCTGACCGTAAAGTGGGGTCTGCACGAAGGACCTGGGCAAGTCGTCTATGATCCTCCTTTCGCCATGGTCCGAATCTTGTTACAGACATAGCTGGTGGAAAGGCCGGTGTCCCAAAGAAGGGAGTCATAGGCCCCATGTGGTTTGACAAGCCCCTTCTGGACAACATGCGGTCCCAGATCCGAATCGTTTGACGGGTAAGGTCATTGAGAGGGCCTGAACCCCCCCGGACCGTGGGCAAGGTCCACGGGAGAGTGGAGAGTTCAATTGGGTTCATGTGGCCTTCTAATTGGACCCAAAGTTTGGTGGAAGAGTGGTGAAACCAGTCTAATATGCGGGTAAGCACCGCTGCTTTATGGTATAGGGAGGCAATTGGGGCTCCGCCCCCCCCCCCCCCGAGCCTTTGGGAGAGACAGTGTTTCATACCGTATCCTTGGACGGGCCGCATTCCAAATAAATTTGGAAAACAGCTGGCGTATTTTCTTGAAGTACGAGTTGGGTATGTGAATAGGGATGGTCTGAAACAAATATAAGAACCTAGGGAGAACGTCCATTTTCAGGGCATTCACTCTACCCAGCCAAGAGAGCTGTTTGGACGCATAGTTGGTTAAATCTGCTTGGGTCCTAAGGAGTAGGGGGGCAAAATTCAGGGAAAAAAGTTGGGAAGCATCCGCCGGTATTTGAATTCCGAGATACCTTATGGAGGGGGAACCAGTTTTGAAGGAGAAAGTAGACGCTAGTCGTCGTAGGGCCGATGTGGGCAGAGATATGTTAAGGATTTCCGATTTATTGTAGTTAACCTTGAAGTTGCTAACTTCTCCAAATTTCTGAAACTCCTGCAATACCGAGGGCAAAGATGTGTGTGGATGTGTCACGAACAAGAGCAGATCATCTGCAAAAAGAGCGAGTTTCGTATGTGTGGGCCCGACTGTTATGCCGTGGATAGAGGGATTGTTACGTAGAGCAGTAGCCAAATGTTCCATAGTGAGAACATACAGGAGGGGGGATAGTGGGCATCCCTGTCGTGTCCCGTTGGATACAGAAAAGGCTGGAGAAAGCGAGCCATTCAGTCTAATCCTAGCATACGGAGAGGAGTAAAGGGACATTATTCTCGCCATCATATTAGTTCCCACACCTATTTGTTGCAGGGATAATCGAAGGAACTGCCAGTCGACTCGGTCGAATGCCTTCTCGGCATCGACTGTTAAGAGGCATAGTGGGATATCGTGGGACCGGGCATAGTTGGTTAGAAGAAGGGTCTTCAGGGTGTTATCTCTAGCCTCACGGCCACTCACAAAGCCGACCTGGTCTAAGTGTATTATCCCAGGCAACAACGGTTGTATTCTATTGGCTAGAATTTTAGCAAAGACTTTCAGATCGACCCCAATCAAAGAGATCGGCCTGTAGCTTGCACATAGAGTAGGGTCTTTGCCTGGCTTTGGGATGAGGGATATGTGGGCCTCAAGTGTTTGTGAGGGGAACAAGGAGCCCTCCGACAAAGAGTTGAACATCTTAGTTAGAAAAGGTGTGAGGAGGGCGGCAAAAAGTTTGTAAAACTTAGGAGTGAAGCCGTCTGGGCCCGGGCTCTTTCCACTCGGCGTACCCGCTATGGCTTTGGCAACCTCCTCTTCTGTGATTGAGACTTCCAGATCAGCGATGATGTCATCATCTAATGTGGGGAGCGCGGTTTCTGAGATATATGACACCTGGTCTTCCACCCTGGAAGAAGGGGAACCAGTCCCGTGAGTCTTAGATATATTATACAGGGACTGGTAGAAGTCTCTGAATTCCTCTGCCATCTTAGTGGGTGAGGAGACCAATTCTCCCTGTGCCCCCCGAATATGAGGCACAAAGGTGGAAGTCGCTTTTGGGTGCAGGGCGCGAGCCAATGGCCTACCACATTTATCTCGAAACTTATATTGATGGAAAGCGAGCTTATCTGCATATGTGCGTGCAGAGGCTTCATAAAGCTCTCTGAGTTGTGATCGCGCCTTAGAAACGTCCGCCAGTGTTGTCACTGTCGGGGATCGCTTGTGTTCAGTTTCTAAGTTCCTAAGCTTTTGGTTTGCTGCCTCAATGGCGGCTGAGCGCTCCTTTTTAAGACGCGTACCCATTTGGATAAAGGCACCTCGTAGAACCGCCTTCAGTGCCTCCCACTGAAAGGGCAACGATGTCGTATCTGAAGCGTGGTCCGCAAAAAAATTAGATATTGTATCCGAAACCCTTTTCACACATTCTGGATTCGTAAGCAACGAATCGTTCAAGCGCCATGACCACTCCCTATTCGGAGTGGAGGGGAGCGAGAACGTCATATGTATAGGAGAGTGGTCAGACCAGACCATTGGGTCTATGGTGCAGTCCGGGGACCAGTCTAGACAGCTATGGTCACTCATTAGGTAGTCTATGCGACTATAGGTGTGATGGACATGGGAGAAGTGGGTATAGTTGCGGGCCGTGGGGTGCAACACCCTCCAAACATCCACTAGACGCAGATCGTAAAATGCCCGTTTTAGAGCCCTCAGTTTGGGGAAGGAGATGCCGCAAGCAGTTTTAAATGGCTTTTTTTCCTTTAGAAATGTAATTTTGTGCAGGGACAGTTCTAAACACGGGAAACACGTGCCACTTCACAGGCATACTTTAGACGGCCCCTAGGTACGATATTTAAAGGAATATTTGACTTTTTTTTTTTCACTTTATGCATCATTAAATTGACTGCTCCCGGAAAACGTCCGTTTTTAAAACTTATTTTTGCATTGATACATGTCCCCTGGTGCAGAACCCGGGTTCCCAAACCCTTTTTAGGACAATAACATGCATAATAGTCGTTATAATTATCACTTTAGATTTCGAACATTCGCATCCATTGTATTTAATAGGGTTCTAACGTTCGTGCGAACTTTCGGTCTGTTCGCGGGTTCTGGTGCAAACCGAACCCGGGGGGTGTTCGGCTCATCCCTACTGCTGAGGCTGTGAAGAATCTTAGGTGCAGCAATACTGTGTGTACAGCAATGGATTATCTGTCTAAGTTGCAGGAGGAATTTGGCCAGCTGGAGAAGGTATCAGAGTTGGTGTATAGGGATGAGCTTCGTGTTCGAGTCGAACATACGTTCGACTCGAACATCGGCTGTTCGATCGTTCGACGAAGATCGAACGATTTGGGCCGTTCGCGCCAAATTCGAGTGACGCGAACGGCCCACAATGCACTACGCCATCGCAGTGTCATCCAGGCGCTGTGATTGGCCAAGCATGCACTGTGACCCCGCATGCTTGGCCAATCACAGCGCCGGCAGCGAGGAGAGCAATGATTGGCCACAGGCAGGATGCCTGTGGCCAATTATTGCTGAGGGTGTTTAGTACACGCCCCACACTATAAAAGGCCGCCAGCACGGCGGCCTAGTGTAGTGTGTTCCGGAGCAGGGAAAGACAAGCATAGGCAGGGACAGTGACATTTATTTCTTTCTTGCTTAACCTGGATTCCTTTAGTTTAGGGAAAGAGAAGGATAGGTGGGGAGAGTGTCAGTGTGTTTTACTGTGCGAGTCCTTGTTTCTAGGGACAAAGAAGGAAAGTGAGGGGAATTCTCCTTGTGCTATAGTGTGCTTTAAAAAAACATTTTTTCTAGGGACAGAAAACTCTAGGTAGGGAGAGTGTCAGTTTATTTCACTGTGCGAGTCCTTGTTTCTAGGGACAAAGAAGGAAAGTGAGGGGAATTCTCCTTGTGCTATAGTGTGCTTTAAAAAAACATTTTTTCTAGGGACAGAAAACTCTAGGTAGGGAGAGTGTCAGTTTCTTTCACTGTGCGAGTCCTTGTTTCTAGGGACAAAGAAGGAAAGTGAGGGGAATTCTCCTTGTGCTATAGTGTGCTTTAAAAAAACATTTTTTCTAGGGACAGAAAACTCTAGGTAGGGAGAGTGTCAGTTTCTTTCACTGTGCGAGTCCTTGTTTCTAGGGACAAAGAAGGAAAGTGAGGGGAATTCTCCTTGTGCTATAGTGTGCTTTAAAAAAAAAAATTCTAGGGACAGAAAAC
The DNA here is from genome assembly GCA_029206835.1 of Rana muscosa. Lineage (NCBI taxonomy): Eukaryota > Metazoa > Chordata > Amphibia > Anura > Ranidae > Rana > Rana muscosa. The sequence continues at coordinate 113,921,842 of CM055118.1, forward strand.
TCTAGGTAGGGAGAGTGTCAGTTTCTTTCACTGTGCGAGTCCTTGTTTCTAGGGACAAAGAAGGAAAGTGAGGGAAATTCTCCTTGTGCTATAGTGTGCTTTAAAAAAACATTTTTTCTAGGGACAGAAAACTCTAGGTAGGGAGAGTGTCAGTTTCTTTCACTGTGCGAGTCCTTGTTTCTAGGGACAAAGAAGGAAAGTGAGGGGAATTCTCCTTGTGCTATAGTGTGCTTTAAAAAAACATTTTTTCTAGGGACAGAAAACTCTAGGTAGGGAGAGTGTCAGTTTATTTCACTGTGCGAGTCCTTGTTTCTAGGGACAAAGAAGGAAAGTGAGGGGAATTCTCCTTGTGCTATAGTGTGCTTTAAAAAAACATTTTTTCTAGGGACAGAAAACTCTAGGTAGGGAGAGTGTCAGTTTCTTTCACTGTGCGAGTCCTTGTTTCTAGGGACAAAGAAGGAAAGTGAGGGGAATTCTCCTTGTGCTATAGTGTGCTTTAAAAAAAAAAAATTTCTAGGGACAGAAAACTCTAGGTAGGGAGAGTGTCAGTTTCTTTCACTGTGCGAGTCCTTGTTTCTAGGGACAAAGAAGGAAAGTGAGGGGAATTCTCCTTGTGCTATAGTGTGCTTTAAAAAAAAAAATTCTAGGGACAGAAAACTCTAGGTAGGGAGAGTGTCAGTTTCTTTCACTGTGCGAGTCCTTGTTTCTAGGGACAAAGAAGGAAAGTGAGGGAAATTCTCCTTGTGCTATAGTGTGCTTTAAAAAAACATTTTTTCTAGGGACAGAAAACTCTAGGTAGGGAGAGTGTCAGTTTCTTTCACTGTGCGAGTCCTTGTTTCTAGGGACAAAGAAGGAAAGTGAGGGGAATTCTCCTTGTGCTATAGTGTGCTTTAAAAAAACATTTTTTCTAGGGACAGAAAACTCTAGGTAGGGAGAGTGTCAGTTTATTTCACTGTGCGAGTCCTTGTTTCTAGGGACAAAGAAGGAAAGTGAGGGGAATTCTCCTTGTGCTATAGTGTGCTTTAAAAAAACATTTTTTCTAGGGACAGAAAACTCTAGGTAGGGAGAGTGTCAGTTTCTTTCACTGTGCGAGTCCTTGTTTCTAGGGACAAAGAAGGAAAGTGAGGGGAATTCTCCTTGTGCTATAGTGTGCTTTAAAAAAACATTTTTTCTAGGGACAGAAAACTCTAGGTAGGGAGAGTGTCAGTTTATTTCACTGTGCGAGTCCTTGTTTCTAGGGACAAAGAAGGAAAGTGAGGGGAATTCTCCTTGTGCTATAGTGTGCTTTAAAAAAACATTTTTTCTAGGGACAGAAAACTCTAGGTAGGGAGAGTGTCAGTTTCTTTCACTGTGCGAGTCCTTGTTTCTAGGGACAAAGAAGGAAAGTGAGGGGAATTCTCCTTGTGCTATAGTGTGCTTTAAAAAAAAAAAAATTTCTAGGGACAGAAAACTCTAGGTAGGGAGAGTGTCAGTTTCTTTCACTGTGCGAGTCCTTGTTTCTAGGGACAAAGAAGGAAAGTGAGGGGAATTCTCCTTGTGCTATAGTGTGCTTTAAAAAAACATTTTTTCTAGGGACAGAAAACTCTAGGTAGGGAGAGTGTCAGTTTCTTTCACTGTGCGAGTCCTTGTTTCTAGGGACAAAGAAGGAAAGTGAGGGGAATTCTCCTTGTGCTATAGTGTGCTTTAAAAAAACATTTTTTCTAGGGACAGAAAACTCTAGGTAGGGAGAGTGTCAGTTTCTTTCACTGTGCGAGTCCTTGTTTCTAGGGACAAAGAAGGAAAGTGAGGGGAATTCTCCTTGTGCTATAGTGTGCTTTAAAAAAAAAAAATTTCTAGGGACAGAAAACTCTAGGTAGGGAGAGTGTCAGTTTCTTTCACTGTGCGAGTCCTTGTTTCTAGGGACAAAGAAGGAAAGTGAGGGGAATTCTCCTTGTGCTATAGTGTGCTTTAAAAAAACATTTTTTCTAGGGACAGAAAACTCTAGGTAGGGAGAGTGTCAGTTTATTTCACTGTGCGAGTCCTTGTTTCTAGGGACAAAGAAGGAAAGTGAGGGGAATTCTCCTTGTGCTATAGTGTGCTTTAAAAAAACATTTTTTCTAGGGACAGAAAACTCTAGGTAGGGAGAGTGTCAGTTTCTTTCACTGTGCGAGTCCTTGTTTCTAGGGACAAAGAAGGAAAGTGAGGGGAATTCTCCTTGTGCTATAGTGTGCTTTAAAAAAACATTTTTTCTAGGGACAGAAAACTCTAGGTAGGGAGAGTGTCAGTTTCTTTCACTGTGCGAGTCCTTGTTTCTAGGGACAAAGAAGGAAAGTGAGGGGAATTCTCCTTGTGCTATAGTGTGCTTTAAAAAAAAAAATTCTAGGGACAGAAAACTCTAGGTAGGGAGAGTGTCAGTTTCTTTCACTGTGCGAGTCCTTGTTTCTAGGGACAAAGAAGGAAAGTGAGGGAAATTCTCCTTGTGCTATAGTGTGCTTTAAAAAAACATTTTTTCTAGGGACAGAAAACTCTAGGTAGGGAGAGTGTCAGTTTCTTTCACTGTGCTAGTCCTTGTTTCTAGGGACAAAGAAGGAAAGTAAGGGGAATTCTCCTTGTGCTATAGTGTGCTTTAAAAAAACATTTTTTCTAGGGACAGAAAACTCTAGGTAGGGAGAGTGTCAGTTTATTTCACTGTGCGAGTCCTTGTTTCTAGGGACAAAGAAGGAAAGTGAGGGGAATTCTCCTTGTGCTATAGTGTGCTTTAAAAAAACATTTTTTCTAGGGACAGAAAACTCTAGGTAGGGAGAGTGTCAGTTTCTTTCACTGTGCGAGTCCTTGTTTCTAGGGACAAAGAAGGAAAGTGAGGGGAATTCTCCTTGTGCTATAGTGTGCTTTAAAAAAACATTTTTTCTAGGGACAGAAAACTCTAGGTAGGGAGAGTGTCAGTTTCTTTCACTGTGCGAGTCCTTGTTTCTAGGGACAAAGAAGGAAAGTGAGGGGAATTCTCCTTGTGCTATAGTGTGCTTTAAAAAAACATTTTTTCTAGGGACAGAAAACTCTAGGTAGGGAGAGTGTCAGTTTCTTTCACTGTGCGAGTCCTTGTTTCTAGGGACAAAGAAGGAAAGTGAGGGGAATTCTCCTTGTGCTATAGTGTGCTTTAAAAAAAAAAAATTTCTAGGGACAGAAAACTCTAGGTAGGGAGAGTGTCAGTTTCTTTCACTGTGCGAGTCCTTGTTTCTAGGGACAAAGAAGGAAAGTGAGGGGAATTCTCCTTGTGCTATAGTGTGCTTTAAAAAAACATTTTTTCTAGGGACAGAAAACTCTAGGTAGGGAGAGTGTCAGTTTCTTTCACTGTGCGAGTCCTTGTTTCTAGGGACAAAGAAGGAAAGTGAGGGGAATTCTCCTTGTGCTATAGTGTGCTTTAAAAAAACATTTTTTCTAGGGACAGAAAACTCTAGGTAGGGAGAGTGTCAGTTTCTTTCACTGTGCGAGTCCTTGTTTCTAGGGACAAAGAAGGAAAGTGAGGGGAATTCTCCTTGTGCTATAGTGTGCTTTAAAAAAACATTTTTTCTAGGGACAGAAAACTCTAGGTAGGGAGAGTGTCAGTTTCTTTCACTGTGCGAGTCCTTGTTTCTAGGGACAAAGAAGGAAAGTGAGGGGAATTCTCCTTGTGCTATAGTGTGCTTTAAAAAAAAAATTTTCTAGGGACAGAAAACTCTAGGTAGGGAGAGTGTCAGTTTCTTTCACTGTGCGAGTCCTTGTTTCTAGGGACAAAGAAGGAAAGTGAGGGAAATTCTCCTTGTGCTATAGTGTGCTTTAAAAAAACATTTTTTCTAGGGACAGAAAACTCTAGGTAGGGAGAGTGTCAGTTTCTTTCACTGTGCGAGTCCTTGTTTCTAGGGACAAAGAAGGAAAGTGAGGGAAATTCTCCTTGTGCTATAGTGTGCTTTAAAAAAACATTTTTTCTAGGGACAGAAAACTCTAGGTAGGGAGAGTGTCAGTTTCTTTCACTGTGCGAGTCCTTGTTTCTAGGGACAAAGAAGGAAAGTGAGGGGAATTCTCCTTGTGCTATAGTGTGCTTTAAAAAAACATTTTTTCTAGGGACAGAAAACTCTAGGTAGGGAGAGTGTCAGTTTATTTCACTGTGCGAGTCCTTGTTTCTAGGGACAAAGAAGGAAAGTGAGGGGAATTCTCCTTGTGCTATAGTGTGCTTTAAAAAAACATTTTTTCTAGGGACAGAAAACTCTAGGTAGGGAGAGTGTCAGTTTCTTTCACTGTGCGAGTCCTTGTTTCTAGGGACAAAGAAGGAAAGTGAGGGGAATTCTCCTTGTGCTATAGTGTGCTTTAAAAAAACATTTTTTCTAGGGACAGAAAACTCTAGGTAGGGAGAGTGTCAGTTTCTTTCACTGTGCGAGTCCTTGTTTCTAGGGACAAAGAAGGAAAGTGAGGGGAATTCTCCTTGTGCTATAGTGTGCTTTAAAAAAACATTTTTTCTAGGGACAGAAAACTCTAGGTAGGGAGAGTGTCAGTTTCTTTCACTGTGCGAGTCCTTGTTTCTAGGGACAAAGAAGGAAAGTGAGGGGAATTCTCCTTGTGCTATAGTGTGCTTTAAAAAAAAAATTTTCTAGGGACAGAAAACTCTAGGTAGGGAGAGTGTCAGTTTCTTTCACTGTGCGAGTCCTTGTTTCTAGGGACAAAGAAGGAAAGTGAGGGGAATTCTCCTTGTGCTATAGTGTGCTTTAAAAAAACATTTTTTCTAGGGACAGAAAACTCTAGGTAGGGAGAGTGTCAGTTTCTTTCACTGGGCGAGTCCTTGTTTCTAGGGACAAAGAAGGAAAGTGAGGGGAATTCTCCTTGTGCTATAGTGTGCTTTAAAAAAACATTTTTTCTAGGGACAGAAAACTCTAGGTAGGGAGAGTGTCAGTTTCTTTCACTGTGCGAGTCCTTGTTTCTAGGGACAAAGAAGGAAAGCGAGGGGAATTCTCCTTGTGCTATAGTGTGCTTTAAAAAAAAAAATTTTCTAGGGACAGAAAACTCTAGGTAGGGAGAGTGTCAGTTTCTTTCACTGTGCGAGTCCTTGTTTCTAGGGACAAAGAAGGAAAGTGAGGGGAATTCTCCTTGTGCTATAGTGTGCTTTAAAAAAACATTTTTTCTAGGGACAGAAAACTCTAGGTAGGGAGAGTGTCAGTTTCTTTCACTGTGCGAGTCCTTGTTTCTAGGGACAAAGAAGGAAAGTGAGGGGAATTCTCCTTGTGCTATAGTGTGCTTTAAAAAAAACATTTTTTCTAGGGACAGAAAACTCTAGGTAGGGAGAGTGTCAGTTTATTTCACTGTGCGAGTCCTTGTTTCTAGGGACAAAGAAGGAAAGTGAGGGGAATTCTCCTTGTGCTATAGTGTGCTTTAAAAAAACATTTTTTCTAGGGACAGAAAACTCTAGGTAGGGAGAGTGTCAGTTTCTTTCACTGTGCGAGTCCTTGTTTCTAGGGACAAAGAAGGAAAGTGAGGGAAATTCTCCTTGTGCTATAGTGTGCTTTAAAAAAACATTTTTTCTAGGGACAGAAAACTCTAGGTAGGGAGAGTGTCAGTTTCTTTCACTGTGCGAGTCCTTGTTTCTAGGGACAAAGAAGGAAAGTGAGGGGAATTCTCCTTGTGCTATAGTGTGCTTTAAAAAAACATTTTTTCTAGGGACAGAAAACTCTAGGTAGGGAGAGTGTCAGTTTATTTCACTGTGCGAGTCCTTGTTTCTAGGGACAAAGAAGGAAAGTGAGGGGAATTCTCCTTGTGCTATAGTGTGCTTTAAAAAAACATTTTTTCTAGGGACAGAAAACTCTAGGTAGGGAGAGTGTCAGTTTCTTTCACTGTGCGAGTCCTTGTTTCTAGGGACAAAGAAGGAAAGTGAGGGGAATTCTCCTTGTGCTATAGTGTGCTTTAAAAAAACATTTTTTCTAGGGACAGAAAACTCTAGGTAGGGAGAGTGTCAGTTTATTTCACTGTGCGAGTCCTTGTTTCTAGGGACAAAGAAGGAAAGTGAGGGGAATTCTCCTTGTGCTATAGTGTGCTTTAAAAAAACATTTTTTCTAGGGACAGAAAACTCTAGGTAGGGAGAGTGTCAGTTTCTTTCACTGTGCGAGTCCTTGTTTCTAGGGACAAAGAAGGAAAGTGAGGGGAATTCTCCTTGTGCTATAGTGTGCTTTAAAAAAAAAAAAATTTCTAGGGACAGAAAACTCTAGGTAGGGAGAGTGTCAGTTTCTTTCACTGTGCGAGTCCTTGTTTCTAGGGACAAAGAAGGAAAGTGAGGGGAATTCTCCTTGTGCTATAGTGTGCTTTAAAAAAACATTTTTTCTAGGGACAGAAAACTCTAGGTAGGGAGAGTGTCAGTTTCTTTCACTGTGCGAGTCCTTGTTTCTAGGGACAAAGAAGGAAAGTGAGGGGAATTCTCCTTGTGCTATAGTGTGCTTTAAAAAAACATTTTTTCTAGGGACAGAAAACTCTAGGTAGGGAGAGTGTCAGTTTCTTTCACTGTGCGAGTCCTTGTTTCTAGGGACAAAGAAGGAAAGTGAGGGGAATTCTCCTTGTGCTATAGTGTGCTTTAAAAAAAAAAAATTTCTAGGGACAGAAAACTCTAGGTAGGGAGAGTGTCAGTTTCTTTCACTGTGCGAGTCCTTGTTTCTAGGGACAAAGAAGGAAAGTGAGGGGAATTCTCCTTGTGCTATAGTGTGCTTTAAAAAAACATTTTTTCTAGGGACAGAAAACTCTAGGTAGGGAGAGTGTCAGTTTATTTCACTGTGCGAGTCCTTGTTTCTAGGGACAAAGAAGGAAAGTGAGGGGAATTCTCCTTGTGCTATAGTGTGCTTTAAAAAAACATTTTTTCTAGGGACAGAAAACTCTAGGTAGGGAGAGTGTCAGTTTCTTTCACTGTGCGAGTCCTTGTTTCTAGGGACAAAGAAGGAAAGTGAGGGGAATTCTCCTTGTGCTATAGTGTGCTTTAAAAAAACATTTTTTCTAGGGACAGAAAACTCTAGGTAGGGAGAGTGTCAGTTTCTTTCACTGTGCGAGTCCTTGTTTCTAGGGACAAAGAAGGAAAGTGAGGGGAATTCTCCTTGTGCTATAGTGTGCTTTAAAAAAAAAATTTCTAGGGACAGAAAACTCTAGGTAGGGAGAGTGTCAGTTTCTTTCACTGTGCGAGTCCTTGTTTCTAGGGACAAAGAAGGAAAGTGAGGGAAATTCTCCTTGTGCTATAGTGTGCTTTAAAAAAACATTTTTTCTAGGGACAGAAAACTCTAGGTAGGGAGAGTGTCAGTTTCTTTCACTGTGCTAGTCCTTGTTTCTAGGGACAAAGAAGGAAAGTAAGGGGAATTCTCCTTGTGCTATAGTGTGCTTTAAAAAAACATTTTTTCTAGGGACAGAAAACTCTAGGTAGGGAGAGTGTCAGTTTATTTCACTGTGCGAGTCCTTGTTTCTAGGGACAAAGAAGGAAAGTGAGGGGAATTCTCCTTGTGCTATAGTGTGCTTTAAAAAAACATTTTTTCTAGGGACAGAAAACTCTAGGTAGGGAGAGTGTCAGTTTCTTTCACTGTGCGAGTCCTTGTTTCTAGGGACAAAGAAGGAAAGTGAGGGGAATTCTCCTTGTGCTATAGTGTGCTTTAAAAAAACATTTTTTCTAGGGACAGAAAACTCTAGGTAGGGAGAGTGTCAGTTTCTTTCACTGTGCGAGTCCTTGTTTCTAGGGACAAAGAAGGAAAGTGAGGGGAATTCTCCTTGTGCTATAGTGTGCTTTAAAAAAACATTTTTTCTAGGGACAGAAAACTCTAGGTAGGGAGAGTGTCAGTTTCTTTCACTGTGCGAGTCCTTGTTTCTAGGGACAAAGAAGGAAAGTGAGGGGAATTCTCCTTGTGCTATAGTGTGCTTTAAAAAAAAAAAATTTCTAGGGACAGAAAACTCTAGGTAGGGAGAGTGTCAGTTTCTTTCACTGTGCGAGTCCTTGTTTCTAGGGACAAAGAAGGAAAGTGAGGGGAATTCTCCTTGTGCTATAGTGTGCTTTAAAAAAACATTTTTTCTAGGGACAGAAAACTCTAGGTAGGGAGAGTGTCAGTTTCTTTCACTGTGCGAGTCCTTGTTTCTAGGGACAAAGAAGGAAAGTGAGGGGAATTCTCCTTGTGCTATAGTGTGCTTTAAAAAAACATTTTTTCTAGGGACAGAAAACTCTAGGTAGGGAGAGTGTCAGTTTCTTTCACTGTGCGAGTCCTTGTTTCTAGGGACAAAGAAGGAAAGTGAGGGGAATTCTCCTTGTGCTATAGTGTGCTTTAAAAAAACATTTTTTCTAGGGACAGAAAACTCTAGGTAGGGAGAGTGTCAGTTTCTTTCACTGTGCGAGTCCTTGTTTCTAGGGACAAAGAAGGAAAGTGAGGGGAATTCTCCTTGTGCTATAGTGTGCTTTAAAAAAAAAATTTTCTAGGGACAGAAAACTCTAGGTAGGGAGAGTGTCAGTTTCTTTCACTGTGCGAGTCCTTGTTTCTAGGGACAAAGAAGGAAAGTGAGGGAAATTCTCCTTGTGCTATAGTGTGCTTTAAAAAAACATTTTTTCTAGGGACAGAAAACTCTAGGTAGGGAGAGTGTCAGTTTCTTTCACTGTGCGAGTCCTTGTTTCTAGGGACAAAGAAGGAAAGTGAGGGAAATTCTCCTTGTGCTATAGTGTGCTTTAAAAAAACATTTTTTCTAGGGACAGAAAACTCTAGGTAGGGAGAGTGTCAGTTTCTTTCACTGTGCGAGTCCTTGTTTCTAGGGACAAAGAAGGAAAGTGAGGGGAATTCTCCTTGTGCTATAGTGTGCTTTAAAAAAACATTTTTTCTAGGGACAGAAAACTCTAGGTAGGGAGAGTGTCAGTTTATTTCACTGTGCGAGTCCTTGTTTCTAGGGACAAAGAAGGAAAGTGAGGGGAATTCTCCTTGTGCTATAGTGTGCTTTAAAAAAACATTTTTTCTAGGGACAGAAAACTCTAGGTAGGGAGAGTGTCAGTTTCTTTCACTGTGCGAGTCCTTGTTTCTAGGGACAAAGAAGGAAAGTGAGGGGAATTCTCCTTGTGCTATAGTGTGCTTTAAAAAAACATTTTTTCTAGGGACAGAAAACTCTAGGTAGGGAGAGTGTCAGTTTCTTTCACTGTGCGAGTCCTTGTTTCTAGGGACAAAGAAGGAAAGTGAGGGGAATTCTCCTTGTGCTATAGTGTGCTTTAAAAAAACATTTTTTCTAGGGACAGAAAACTCTAGGTAGGGAGAGTGTCAGTTTCTTTCACTGTGCGAGTCCTTGTTTCTAGGGACAAAGAAGGAAAGTGAGGGGAATTCTCCTTGTGCTATAGTGTGCTTTAAAAAAAAAAATTTCTAGGGACAGAAAACTCTAGGTAGGGAGAGTGTCAGTTTCTTTCACTGTGCGAGTCCTTGTTTCTAGGGACAAAGAAGGAAAGTGAGGGGAATTCTCCTTGTGCTATAGTGTGCTTTAAAAAAACATTTTTTCTAGGGACAGAAAACTCTAGGTAGGGAGAGTGTCAGTTTCTTTCACTGGGCGAGTCCTTGTTTCTAGGGACAAAGAAGGAAAGTGAGGGGAATTCTCCTTGTGCTATAGTGTGCTTTAAAAAAACATTTTTTCTAGGGACAGAAAACTCTAGGTAGGGAGAGTGTCAGTTTCTTTCACTGTGCGAGTCCTTGTTTCTAGGGACAAAGAAGGAAAGCGAGGGGAATTCTCCTTGTGCTATAGTGTGCTTTAAAAAAAAAAATTTTCTAGGGACAGAAAACTCTAGGTAGGGAGAGTGTCAGTTTCTTTCACTGTGCGAGTCCTTGTTTCTAGGGACAAAGAAGGAAAGTGAGGGGAATTCTCCTTGTGCTATAGTGTGCTTTAAAAAAACATTTTTTCTAGGGACAGAAAACTCTAGGTAGGGAGAGTGTCAGTTTCTTTCACTGTGCGAGTCCTTGTTTCTAGGGACAAAGAAGGAAAGTGAGGGGAATTCTCCTTGTGCTATAGTGTGCTTTAAAAAAAACATTTTTTCTAGGGACAGAAAACTCTAGGTAGGGAGAGTGTCAGTTTATTTCACTGTGCGAGTCCTTGTTTCTAGGGACAAAGAAGGAAAGTGAGGGGAATTCTCCTTGTGCTATAGTGTGCTTTAAAAAAACATTTTTTCTAGGGACAGAAAACTCTAGGTAGGGAGAGTGTCAGTTTCTTTCACTGTGCGAGTCCTTGTTTCTAGGGACAAAGAAGGAAAGTGAGGGGAATTCTCCTTGTGCTATAGTGTGCTTTAAAAAAACATTTTTTCTAGGGACAGAAAACTCTAGGTAGGGAGAGTGTCAGTTTCTTTCACTGTGCGAGTCCTTGTTTCTAGGGACAAAGAAGGAAAGTGAGGGGAATTCTCCTTGTGCTATAGTGTGCTTTAAAAAAACATTTTTTCTAGGGACAGAAAACTCTAGGTAGGGAGAGTGTCAGTTTCTTTCACTGTGCGAGTCCTTGTTTCTAGGGACAAAGAAGGAAAGTGAGGGGAATTCTCCTTGTGCTATAGTGTGCTTTAAAAAAACATTTTTTCTAGGGACAGAAAACTCTAGGTAGGGAGAGTGTCAGTTTCTTTCACTGTGCGAGTCCTTGTTTCTAGGGACAAAGAAGGAAAGTGAGGGGAATTCTCCTTGTGCTATAGTGTGCTTTAAAAAAAAAAAATTCTAGGGACAGAAAACTCTAGGTAGGGAGAGTGTCAGTTTCTTTCACTGTGCGAGTCCTTGTTTCTAGGGACAAAGAAGGAAAGTGAGGGAAATTCTCCTTGTGCTATAGTGTGCTTTAAAAAAACATTTTTTCTAGGGACAGAAAACTCTAGGTAGGGAGAGTGTCAGTTTCTTTCACTGTGCGAGTCCTTGTTTCTAGGGACAAAGAAGGAAAGTGAGGGAAATTCTCCTTGTGCTATAGTGTGCTTTAAAAAAACATTTTTTCTAGGGACAGAAAACTCTAGGTAGGGAGAGTGTCAGTTTCTTTCACTGTGCGAGTCCTTGTTTCTAGGGACAAAGAAGGAAAGTGAGGGGAATTCTCCTTGTGCTATAGTGTGCTTTAAAAAAACATTTTTTCTAGGGACAGAAAACTCTAGGTAGGGAGAGTGTCAGTTTATTTCACTGTGCGAGTCCTTGTTTCTAGGGACAAAGAAGGAAAGTGAGGGGAATTCTCCTTGTGCTATAGTGTGCTTTAAAAAAACATTTTTTCTAGGGACAGAAAACTCTAGGTAGGGAGAGTGTCAGTTTCTTTCACTGTGCGAGTCCTTGTTTCTAGGGACAAAGAAGGAAAGTGAGGGGAATTCTCCTTGTGCTATAGTGTGCTTTAAAAAAACATTTTTTCTAGGGACAGAAAACTCTAGGTAGGGAGAGTGTCAGTTTCTTTCACTGTGCGAGTCCTTGTTTCTAGGGACAAAGAAGGAAAGTGAGGGGAATTCTCCTTGTGCTATAGTGTGCTTTAAAAAAATTTTTTTCTAGGGACAGAAAACTCTAGGTAGGGAGAGTGTCAGTTTCTTTCACTGTGCGAGTCCTTGTTTCTAGGGACAAAGAAGGAAAGTGAGGGAAATTCTCCTTGTGCTATAGTGTGCTTTAAAAAAACATTTTTTCTAGGGACAGAAAACTCTAGGTAGGGAGAGTGTCAGTTTCTTTCACTGTGCGAGTCCTTGTTTCTAGGGACAAAGAAGGAAAGTGAGGGAAATTCTCCTTGTGCTATAGTGTGCTTTAAAAAAACATTTTTTCTAGGGACAGAAAACTCTAGGTAGGGAGAGTGTCAGTTTCTTTCACTGTGCGAGTCCTTGTTTCTAGGGACAAGGAAGGAAAGTGAGGGGAATTCTCCTTGTGCTATAGTGTGCTTTAAAAAAACATTTTTTCTAGGGACAGAAAACTCTAGGTAGGGAGAGTGTCAGTTTATTTCACTGTGCGAGTCCTTGTTTCTAGGGACAAAGAAGGAAAGTGAGGGGAATTCTCCTTGTGCTATAGTGTGCTTTAAAAAAACATTTTTTCTAGGGACAGAAAACTCTAGGTAGGGAGAGTGTCAGTTTCTTTCACTGTGCGAGTCCTTGTTTCTAGGGACAAAGAAGGAAAGTGAGGGGAATTCTCCTTGTGCTATAGTGTGCTTTAAAAAAACATTTTTTCTAGGGACAGAAAACTCTAGGTAGGGAGAGTGTCAGTTTCTTTCACTGTGCGAGTCCTTGTTTCTAGGGACAAAGAAGGAAAGTGAGGGGAATTCTCCTTGTGCTATAGTGTGCTTTAAAAAAACATTTTTTCTAGGGACAGAAAACTCTAGGTAGGGAGAGTGTCAGTTTCTTTCACTGTGCGAGTCCTTGTTTCTAGGGACAAAGAAGGAAAGTGAGGGGAATTCTCCTTGTGCTATAGTGTGCTTTAAAAAAAAAAAAATTCTAGGGACAGAAAACTCTAGGTAGGGAGAGTGTCAGTTTCTTTCACTGTGCTAGTCCTTGTTTCTAGGGACAAAGAAGGAAAGTGAGGGGAATTCTCCTTGTGCTATAGTGTGCTTTAAAAAAACATTTTTTCTAGGGACAGAAAACTCTAGGTAGGGAGAGTGTCAGTTTCTTTCACTGTGCGAGTCCTTGTTTCTAGGGACAAAGAAGGAAAGTGAGGGGAATTCTCCTTGTGCTATAGTGTGCTTTAAAAAAACATTTTTTCTAGGGACAGAAAACTCTAGGTAGGGAGAGTGTCAGTTTCTTTCACTGTGCGAGTCCTTGTTTCTAGGGACAAAGAAGGAAAGCGAGGGGAATTCTCCTTGTGCTATAGTGTGCTTTAAAAAAAAAAAAATTCTAGGGACAGAAAACTCTAGGTAGGGAGAGTGTCAGTTTCTTTCACTGTGCGAGTCCTTGTTTCTAGGGACAAAGAAGGAAAGTGAGGGGAATTCTCCTTGTGCTATAGTGTGCTTTAAAAAAACATTTTTTCTAGGGACAGAAAACTCTAGGTAGGGAGAGTGTCAGTTTCTTTCACTGTGCGAGTCCTTGTTTCTAGGGACAAAGAAGGAAAGTGAGGGGAATTCTCCTTGTGCTATAGTGTGCTTTAAAAAAACATTTTTTCTAGGGACAGAAAACTCTAGGTAGGGAGAGTGTCAGTTTATTTCACTGTGTGAGTCCTTGTTTCTAGGGACAAAGAAGGAAAGTGAGGGGAATTCTCCTTGTGCTATAGTGTGCTTTAAAAAAACATTTTTTCTAGGGACAGAAAACTCTAGGTAGGGAGAGTGTCAGTTTCTTTCACTGTGCGAGTCCTTGTTTCTAGGGACAAAGAAGGAAAGTGAGGGGAATTCTCCTTGTGCTATAGTGTGCTTTAAAAAAACATTTTTTCTAGGGACAGAAAACTCTAGGTAGGGAGAGTGTCAGTTTCTTTCACTGTGCGAGTCCTTGTTTCTAGGGACAAAGAAGGAAAGTGAGGGGAATTCTCCTTGTGCTATAGTGTGCTTTAAAAAAACATTTTTTCTAGGGACAGAAAACTCTAGGTAGGGAGAGTGTCAGTTTCTTTCACTGTGCGAGTCCTTGTTTCTAGGGACAAAGAAGGAAAGTGAGGGGAATTCTCCTTGTGCTATAGTGTGCTTTAAAAAAACATTTTTTCTAGGGACAGAAAACTCTAGGTAGGGAGAGTGTCAGTTTCTTTCACTGTGCGAGTCCTTGTTTCTAGGGACAAAGAAGGAAAGCGAGGGGAATTCTCCTTGTGCTATAGTGTGCTTTAAAAAAAAAAAATTCTAGGGACAGAAAACTCTAGGTAGGGAGAGTGTCAGTTTCTTTCACTGTGCGAGTCCTTGTTTCTAGGGACAAAGAAGGAAAGTGAGGGGAATTCTCCTTGTGCTATAGTGTGCTTTAAAAAAACATTTTTTCTAGGGACAGAAAACTCTAGGTAGGGAGAGTGTCAGTTTCTTTCACTGTGCGAGTCCTTGTTTCTAGGGACAAAGAAGGAAAGTGAGGGGAATTCTCCTTGTGCTATAGTGTGCTTTAAAAAAACATTTTTTTCTAGGGACAGAAAACTCTAGGTAGGGAGAGTGTCAGTTTCTTTCACTGTGCGAGTCCTTGTTTCTAGGGACAAAGAAGGAAAGTGAGGGGAATTCTCCTTGTGCTATAGTGTGCTTTAAAAAAACATTTTTTCTAGGGACAGAAAACTCTAGGTAGGGAGAGTGTCAGTTTCTTTCACTGTGCGAGTCCTTGTTTCTAGGGACAAAGAAGGAAAGCGAGGGGAATTCTCCTTGTGCTATAGTGTGCTTTAAAAAAAAAAAATTTCTAGGGACAGAAAACTCTAGGTAGGGAGAGTGTCAGTTTCTTTCACTGTGCGAGTCCTTGTTTCTAGGGACAAAGAAGGAAAGTGAGGGGAATTCTCCTTGTGCTATAGTGTGCTTTAAAAAAACATTTTTTCTAGGGACAGAAAACTCTAGGTAGGGAGAGTGTCAGTTTCTTTCACTGTGCGAGTCCTTGTTTCTAGGGACAAAGAAGGAAAGTGAGGGGAATTCTCCTTGTGCTATAGTGTGCTTTAAAAAAACATTTTTTCTAGGGACAGAAAACTCTAGGTAGGGAGAGTGTCAGTTTATTTCACTGTGCGAGTCCTTGTTTCTAGGGACAAAGAAGGAAAGTGAGGGGAATTCTCCTTGTGCTATAGTGTGCTTTAAAAAAACATTTTTTCTAGGGACAGAAAACTCTAGGTAGGGAGAGTGTCAGTTTCTTTCACTGTGCGAGTCCTTGTTTCTAGGGACAAAGAAGGAAAGTGAGGGGAATTCTCCTTGTGCTATAGTGTGCTTTAAAAAAACATTTTTTCTAGGGACAGAAAACTCTAGGTAGGGAGAGTGTCAGTTTCTTTCACTGTGCGAGTCCTTGTTTCTAGGGACAAAGAAGGAAAGTGAGGGGAATTCTCCTTGTGCTATAGTGTGCTTTAAAAAAACATTTTTTCTAGGGACAGAAAACTCTAGGTAGGGAGAGTGTCAGTTTCTTTCACTGTGCGAGTCCTTGTTTCTAGGGACAAAGAAGGAAAGTGAGGGGAATTCTCCTTGTGCTATAGTGTGCTTTAAAAAAACATTTTTTCTAGGGACAGAAAACTCTAGGTAGGGAGAGTGTCAGTTTCTTTCACTGTGCGAGTCCTTGTTTCTAGGGACAAAGAAGGAAAGTGAGGGGAATTCTCCTTGTGCTATAGTGTGCTTTAAAAAAACATTTTTTCTAGGGACAGAAAACTCTAGGTAGGGAGAGTGTCAGTTTCTTTCACTGTGCGAGTCCTTGTTTCTAGGGACAAAGAAGGAAAGTGAGGGGAATTCTCCTTGTGCTATAGTGTGCTTTAAAAAAACATTTTTTCTAGGGACAGAAAACTCTAGGTAGGGAGAGTGTCAGTTTCTTTCACTGTGCGAGTCCTTGTTTCTAGGGACAAAGAAGGAAAGTGAGGGGAATTCTCCTTGTGCTATAGTGTGCTTTAAAAAAACATTTTTTCTAGGGACAGAAAACTCTAGGTAGGGAGAGTGTCAGTTTATTTCACTGTGCGAGTCCTTGTTTCTAGGGACAAAGAAGGAAAGTGAGGGGAATTCTCCTTGTGCTATAGTGTGCTTTAAAAAAACATTTTTTCTAGGGACAGAAAACTCTAGGTAGGGAGAGTGTCAGTTTCTTTCACTGTGCGAGTCCTTGTTTCTAGGGACAAAGAAGGAAAGTGAGGGGAATTCTCCTTGTGCTATAGTGTGCTTTAAAAAAACATTTTTTCTAGGGACAGAAAACTCTAGGTAGGGAGAGTGTCAGTTTCTTTCACTGTGCGAGTCCTTGTTTCTAGGGACAAAGAAGGAAAGTGAGGGGAATTCTCCTTGTGCTATAGTGTGCTTTAAAAAAACATTTTTTCTAGGGACAGAAAACTCTAGGTAGGGAGAGTGTCAGTTTCTTTCACTGTGCGAGTCCTTGTTTCTAGGGACAAAGAAGGAAAGTGAGGGGAATTCTCCTTGTGCTATAGTGTGCTTTAAAAAGAAAAAAATTCTAGGGACAGAAAACTCTAGGTAGGGAGAGTGTCAGTTTCTTTCACTGTGCGAGTCCTTGTTTCTAGGGACAAAGAAGGAAAGTGAGGGGAATTCTCCTTGTGCTATAGTGTGCTTTAAAAAAACATTTTTTCTAGGGACAGAAAACTCTAGGTAGGGAGAGTGTCAGTTTCTTTCACTGTGCGAGTCCTTGTTTCTAGGGACAAAGAAGGAAAGTGAGGGGAATTCTCCTTGTGCTATAGTGTGCTTTAAAAAAACATTTTTTCTAGGGACAGAAAACTCTAGGTAGGGAGAGTGTCAGTTTCTTTCACTGTGCGAGTCCTTGTTTCTAGAGACAAAGAAGGAATGTGAGGGGAATTCTCCTTGTGCTATAGTGTGCTTTAAAAAAAAAAAATTTCTAGGGACAGAAAACTCTAGGTAGGGAGAGTGTCAGTTTCTTTCACTGTGCTAGTCCTTGTTTCTAGGGACAAAGAAGGAAAGTGAGGGGAATTCTCCTTGTGCTATAGTGTGCTTTAAAAAAACATTTTTTCTAGGGACAGAAAACTCTAGGTAGGGAGAGTGTCAGTTTCTTTCACTGTGCGAGTCCTTGTTTCTAGGGACAAAGAAGGAAAGTGAGGGGAATTCTCCTTGTGCTATAGTGTGCTTTAAAAAAACATTTTTTCTAGGGACAGAAAACTCTAGGTAGGGAGAGTGTCAGTTTCTTTCACTGTGCGAGTCCTTGTTTCTAGGGACAAAGAAGGAAAGCGAGGGGAATTCTCCTTGTGCTATAGTGTGCTTTAAAAAAAAAAATTTTCTAGGGACAGAAAACTCTAGGTAGGGAGAGTGTCAGTTTCTTTCACTGTGCGAGTCCTTGTTTCTAGGGACAAAGAAGGAAAGTGAGGGGAATTCTCCTTGTGCTATAGTGTGCTTTAAAAAAACATTTTTTCTAGGGACAGAAAACTCTAGGTAGGGAGAGTGTCAGTTTCTTTCACTGTGCGAGTCCTTGTTTCTAGGGACAAAGAAGGAAAGTGAGGGGAATTCTCCTTGTGCTATAGTGTGCTTTAAAAAAACATTTTTTCTAGGGACAGAAAACTCTAGGTAGGGAGAGTGTCAGTTTCTTTCACTGTGCGAGTCCTTGTTTCTAGGGACAAAGAAGGAAAGTGAGGGGAATTCTCCTTGTGCTATAGTGTGCTTTAAAAAAAAAAATTTCTAGGGACAGAAAACTCTAGGTAGGGAGAGTGTCAGTTTCTTTCACTGTGCGAGTCCTTGTTTCTAGGGACAAAGAAGGAAAGTGAGGAGAATTCTCCTTGTGCTATAGTGTGCTTTAAAAAAACATTTTTTCTAGGGACAGAAAACTCTAGGTAGGGAGAGTGTCAGTTTCTTTCACTGTGCGAGTCCTTGTTTCTAGGGACAAAGAAGGAAAGTGAGGGGAATTCTCCTTGTGCTATAGTGTGCTTTAAAAAAACATTTTTTCTAGGGACAGAAAACTCTAGGTAGGGAGAGTGTCAGTTTCTTTCACTGTGCGAGTCCTTGTTTCTAGGGACAAAGAAGGAAAGTGAGGGGAATTCTCCTTGTGCTATAGTGTGCTTTAAAAAAACATTTTTTCTAGGGACAGAAAACTCTAGGTAGGGAGAGTGTCAGTTTCTTTCACTGTGCGAGTCCTTGTTTCTAGGGACAAAGAAGGAAAGTGAGGGGAATTCTCCTTGTGCTATAGTGTGCTTTAAAAAAACATTTTTTCTAGGGACAGAAAACTCTAGGTAGGGAGAGTGTCAGTTTCTTTCACTGTGCGAGTCCTTGTTTCTAGGGACAAAGAAGGAAAGTGAGGGGAATTCTCCTTGTGCTATAGTGTGCTTTAAAAAAACATTTTTTCTAGGGACAGAAAACTCTAGGTAGGGAGAGTGTCAGTTTCTTTCACTGTGCGAGTCCTTGTTTCTAGGGACAAAGAAGGAAAGCGAGGGGAATTCTCCTTGTGCTATAGTGTGCTTTAAAAAAAAAAAATTCTAGGGACAGAAAACTCTAGGTAGGGAGAGTGTCAGTTTCTTTCACTGTGCGAGTCCTTGTTTCTAGGGACAAAGAAGGAAAGTGAGGGGAATTCTCCTTGTGCTATAGTGTGCTTTAAAAAAACATTTTTTCTAGGGACAGAAAACTCTAGGTAGGGAGAGTGTCAGTTTCTTTCACTGTGCGAGTCCTTGTTTCTAGGGACAAAGAAGGAAAGTGAGGGGAATTCTCCTTGTGCTATAGTGTGCTTTAAAAAAACATTTTTTTCTAGGGACAGAAAACTCTAGGTAGGGAGAGTGTCAGTTTCTTTCACTGTGCGAGTCCTTGTTTCTAGGGACAAAGAAGGAAAGTGAGGGGAATTCTCCTTGTGCTATAGTGTGCTTTAAAAAAACATTTTTTCTAGGGACAGAAAACTCTAGGTAGGGAGAGTGTCAGTTTCTTTCACTGTGCGAGTCCTTGTTTCTAGGGACAAAGAAGGAAAGCGAGGGGAATTCTCCTTGTGCTATAGTGTGCTTTAAAAAAAAAAAATTTCTAGGGACAGAAAACTCTAGGTAGGGAGAGTGTCAGTTTCTTTCACTGTGCGAGTCCTTGTTTCTAGGGACAAAGAAGGAAAGTGAGGGGAATTCTCCTTGTGCTATAGTGTGCTTTAAAAAAACATTTTTTCTAGGGACAGAAAACTCTAGGTAGGGAGAGTGTCAGTTTCTTTCACTGTGCGAGTCCTTGTTTCTAGGGACAAAGAAGGAAAGTGAGGGGAATTCTCCTTGTGCTATAGTGTGCTTTAAAAAAACATTTTTTCTAGGGACAGAAAACTCTAGGTAGGGAGAGTGTCAGTTTATTTCACTGTGCGAGTCCTTGTTTCTAGGGACAAAGAAGGAAAGTGAGGGGAATTCTCCTTGTGCTATAGTGTGCTTTAAAAAAACATTTTTTCTAGGGACAGAAAACTCTAGGTAGGGAGAGTGTCAGTTTCTTTCACTGTGCGAGTCCTTGTTTCTAGGGACAAAGAAGGAAAGTGAGGGGAATTCTCCTTGTGCTATAGTGTGCTTTAAAAAAACATTTTTTCTAGGGACAGAAAACTCTAGGTAGGGAGAGTGTCAGTTTCTTTCACTGTGCGAGTCCTTGTTTCTAGGGACAAAGAAGGAAAGTGAGGGGAATTCTCCTTGTGCTATAGTGTGCTTTAAAAAAACATTTTTTCTAGGGACAGAAAACTCTAGGTAGGGAGAGTGTCAGTTTCTTTCACTGTGCGAGTCCTTGTTTCTAGGGACAAAGAAGGAAAGTGAGGGGAATTCTCCTTGTGCTATAGTGTGCTTTAAAAAAACATTTTTTCTAGGGACAGAAAACTCTAGGTAGGGAGAGTGTCAGTTTCTTTCACTGTGCGAGTCCTTGTTTCTAGGGACAAAGAAGGAAAGTGAGGGGAATTCTCCTTGTGCTATAGTGTGCTTTAAAAAAACATTTTTTCTAGGGACAGAAAACTCTAGGTAGGGAGAGTGTCAGTTTCTTTCACTGTGCGAGTCCTTGTTTCTAGGGACAAAGAAGGAAAGTGAGGGGAATTCTCCTTGTGCTATAGTGTGCTTTAAAAAAACATTTTTTCTAGGGACAGAAAACTCTAGGTAGGGAGAGTGTCAGTTTCTTTCACTGTGCGAGTCCTTGTTTCTAGGGACAAAGAAGGAAAGTGAGGGGAATTCTCCTTGTGCTATAGTGTGCTTTAAAAAAACATTTTTTCTAGGGACAGAAAACTCTAGGTAGGGAGAGTGTCAGTTTATTTCACTGTGCGAGTCCTTGTTTCTAGGGACAAAGAAGGAAAGTGAGGGGAATTCTCCTTGTGCTATAGTGTGCTTTAAAAAAACATTTTTTCTAGGGACAGAAAACTCTAGGTAGGGAGAGTGTCAGTTTCTTTCACTGTGCGAGTCCTTGTTTCTAGGGACAAAGAAGGAAAGTGAGGGGAATTCTCCTTGTGCTATAGTGTGCTTTAAAAAAACATTTTTTCTAGGGACAGAAAACTCTAGGTAGGGAGAGTGTCAGTTTCTTTCACTGTGCGAGTCCTTGTTTCTAGGGACAAAGAAGGAAAGTGAGGGGAATTCTCCTTGTGCTATAGTGTGCTTTAAAAAAACATTTTTTCTAGGGACAGAAAACTCTAGGTAGGGAGAGTGTCAGTTTCTTTCACTGTGCGAGTCCTTGTTTCTAGGGACAAAGAAGGAAAGTGAGGGGAATTCTCCTTGTGCTATAGTGTGCTTTAAAAAGAAAAAAATTCTAGGGACAGAAAACTCTAGGTAGGGAGAGTGTCAGTTTCTTTCACTGTGCGAGTCCTTGTTTCTAGGGACAAAGAAGGAAAGTGAGGGGAATTCTCCTTGTGCTATAGTGTGCTTTAAAAAAACATTTTTTCTAGGGACAGAAAACTCTAGGTAGGGAGAGTGTCAGTTTCTTTCACTGTGCGAGTCCTTGTTTCTAGGGACAAAGAAGGAAAGTGAGGGGAATTCTCCTTGTGCTATAGTGTGCTTTAAAAAAACATTTTTTCTAGGGACAGAAAACTCTAGGTAGGGAGAGTGTCAGTTTCTTTCACTGTGCGAGTCCTTGTTTCTAGAGACAAAGAAGGAATGTGAGGGGAATTCTCCTTGTGCTATAGTGTGCTTTAAAAAAAAAAAATTTCTAGGGACAGAAAACTCTAGGTAGGGAGAGTGTCAGTTTCTTTCACTGTGCTAGTCCTTGTTTCTAGGGACAAAGAAGGAAAGTGAGGGGAATTCTCCTTGTGCTATAGTGTGCTTTAAAAAAACATTTTTTCTAGGGACAGAAAACTCTAGGTAGGGAGAGTGTCAGTTTCTTTCACTGTGCGAGTCCTTGTTTCTAGGGACAAAGAAGGAAAGTGAGGGGAATTCTCCTTGTGCTATAGTGTGCTTTAAAAAAACATTTTTTCTAGGGACAGAAAACTCTAGGTAGGGAGAGTGTCAGTTTCTTTCACTGTGCGAGTCCTTGTTTCTAGGGACAAAGAAGGAAAGCGAGGGGAATTCTCCTTGTGCTATAGTGTGCTTTAAAAAAAAAAATTTTCTAGGGACAGAAAACTCTAGGTAGGGAGAGTGTCAGTTTCTTTCACTGTGCGAGTCCTTGTTTCTAGGGACAAAGAAGGAAAGTGAGGGGAATTCTCCTTGTGCTATAGTGTGCTTTAAAAAAACATTTTTTCTAGGGACAGAAAACTCTAGGTAGGGAGAGTGTCAGTTTCTTTCACTGTGCGAGTCCTTGTTTCTAGGGACAAAGAAGGAAAGTGAGGGGAATTCTCCTTGTGCTATAGTGTGCTTTAAAAAAACATTTTTTCTAGGGACAGAAAACTCTAGGTAGGGAGAGTGTCAGTTTCTTTCACTGTGCGAGTCCTTGTTTCTAGGGACAAAGAAGGAAAGTGAGGGGAATTCTCCTTGTGCTATAGTGTGCTTTAAAAAAACATTTTTTCTAGGGACAGAAAACTCTAGGTAGGGAGAGTGTCAGTTTCTTTCACTGTGCGAGTCCTTGTTTCTAGGGACAAAGAAGGAAAGTGAGGGGAATTCTCCTTGTGCTATAGTGTGCTTTAAAAAAACATTTTTTCTAGGGACAGAAAACTCTAGGTAGGGAGAGTGTCAGTTTCTTTCACTGTGCGAGTCCTTGTTTCTAGGGACAAAGAAGGAAAGTGAGGGGAATTCTCCTTGTGCTATAGTGTGCTTTAAAAAAACATTTTTTCTAGGGACAGAAAACTCTAGGTAGGGAGAGTGTCAGTTTATTTCACTGTGCGAGTCCTTGTTTCTAGGGACAAAGAAGGAAAGTGAGGGGAATTCTCCTTGTGCTATAGTGTGCTTTAAAAAAACATTTTTTCTAGGGACAGAAAACTCTAGGTAGGGAGAGTGTCAGTTTCTTTCACTGTGCGAGTCCTTGTTTCTAGGGACAAAGAAGGAAAGTGAGGGGAATTCTCCTTGTGCTATAGTGTGCTTTAAAAAAACATTTTTTCTAGGGACAGAAAACTCTAGGTAGGGAGAGTGTCAGTTTCTTTCACTGTGCGAGTCCTTGTTTCTAGGGACAAAGAAGGAAAGTGAGGGGAATTCTCCTTGTGCTATAGTGTGCTAAAGCATTCCTCATCAACCATCTTTGAAATCCTTGTTTTTTGGACAGTCGGGGAAATTGTCGTTGTGCTATTCTGTGCAAAAGCAATCATCCTCAACCATATTTAGAAATCCTTAAGTAAAGGGACAGAGAAGGACACCTGAAGGTAGCCCTTATTGCTTTTTTCCCATCTCCCTGCAGGCCATCTATTAGAATGTCTGGAAGGCAAACAAGGAGAGGCAGACAGTCAGGAGGCAATAAAAGAGGGCAAGCAGGCTCTGTGTCTGGGGGCAACAGTGCTGGTCGTGGACGCGGTGCATTGTCATCAGCACATGGCCATGGGACACGCTTGTCCTTCTTTTCGGCAGCTGGACATGTTGAGCCACATCATGCCGAAGACTTGGTAGAGTGGATGACCAAGCCCTCCTCCTCATCCTCTCTCACCCAGGCTCAGGGTACTGGCAAAGCAGCTGCCAAAGCGTCCTCTTCCCTGGTATCAATGTCAGACTCATCATCAGTCACTCCTTCCCTAGACCCACCATGTCCTCCTCCTGAGGAGTCCCCCGAACTGTTTGAGCACAGTGTTGGGTACATGCTCCAGGAGGATGCCCAGCGCTTCGAAGGGTCTGATGATGAAACCCAGCTACAGGAAGGCAGTAGCATGAGAGCAGACAGAGGGGATGCTCAAGAAGGACACCAATCTGGCAGTCATGTTCCAGCAGCTGCAGCATACTGCCAGATTGGCTCCAGTGATGAGGAGGGAGGGGATGATGAGGTCACTGACTCCACGTGGGTGCCTAATAGGAGAGAGGAGGAGGAGGAGGATGAGGAGGAGGCACATCTCCAACGAGGCAGGATGCCCTTTGGTGGCCAGCGTAAGGGCAGTACACCGACGGAATCACACCGCAGAGCTCCGCCTGTGCAGGGCGCTGCCTCTGCCCGTCATTCAAAAAGTTCCTTGGTGTGGGCCTTTTTTGAGGCTAGTGCATCAGATCGCACAGCTGCTGTTTGCAACATATGTCTCAAGCGTATATCGCATGGCCAAAACATCAGCCGCTTGGGTACCACATGCCTGACCAGACATATGTTGACCTGCCATGCAGCTCGTTGGCAAGCCTACCTCAAAGACCCACACCAAAGAACAAAGCGGACCTCTCCTTGCACCGCATCAGCTGGGATCTCCAACCCCACTATAACTTCAGTCCTCTCTGAAACATGCACTGAGAGGAATGAAGGTGTAGAATTAGGTGTGTCACAGCCAAGTACTTGCGGCCACTCTGCTAGCAGTACACCGACGTCCGATTCTAGCAGGCAAATTTCCCTGCCCCAGCTGCTGGACCGTCGAAAGAAGTTCACTCCCAGCCATCCACATGCCCAGCGGTTGAATGCTAGCTTGGCTAAATTGCTAGCGCTTCAACTGCTGCCTTTTCAGTTGGTAGACTCGGCCCCCTTCCGTGAGTTTGTGCAATGTGCGGTTCCTCAGTGGCAGGTTCCCAAACGCCACTTTTTCTCACGGAAGGCTATTTCGGCTCTCTACCGGCATGTGGAAGGCAATGTCTTGGCCTCGCTGGACAGGGCGGTCAGCGGTAAGGTGCATATTACCGCTGACTCATGGTCCAGCAGGCATGGACAGGGACGTTACCTTTCTTTCACGGCCCATTGGGTCACTCTTTTGGCAGCTGGGAAGGATGCAGGACAAGGTGCAGTAGTGTTGGAGGTTGTTCCACCGCCACGCCTCCAAAATGCTACTACTGGTTGTGACACACCTCTCTCCTCCACCCCCTCCTCTTCTTCTTCCTCCATGGCCTCTTCCTGTGGTTTGTCCTATGAACCAGCGGTGCTCCGTAGCCGTTCACGGGGCTACGCAAGTACGCAGGCAAAAAGATGCCATGCCGTGCTTGCGCTGGTGTGTTTGGGGGACAGAAGCCACACTGGGGCAGAGGTCCTGTCTGCTCTGCAGGGCCAGGCCGAGAGGTGGTTGACGCCACGCCAGCTTAAGCCAGGAATGGTGGTTTGCGACAATGGCACCAACCTCCTCTCCGCCCTCCGACAGGGACAACTGACCCATGTGCCCTGTGTGGCTCACGTCCTTAACCTGGTGGTGCAGCGGTTCTTGGGCAGGTACCCGGGCTTACAGGATGTCCTGAGGCAGGCCAGGAAAGTCTGTGTGCATTTCCGCAGATCTTATAATGCCAGTGCTCGCCTGGCTGAGCTGCAAAAGGAGTTGAACCTGCCCAAGAACCGCCTTATATGTGACATGCCCACCAGGTGGAACTCAACGTTGGCCATGCTGCAGCGGCTGCACACGCAGCAGAGGGCCATCAATGAGTACCTGTGCGACTACGGCACCAGGACAGGGTCAGGGGAGCTTGGTTTTTTTTCTCCACGCCAGTGGGGCATGATCAGGGATGCATGCACTGTCCTGGCACCATTTGAGGAGGCCACGAGGATGGTGAGCAGTGACAGTGCATGCATCAGTGACACTGTACCTCTTGTCCACCTGTTGGAGCACACGCTGCGTGGAATAATGGACAGGGCACTTGAGGCAGAACAGAGGCAGGAAGAGGAGGACTTCCTTGCCTCTCAAGGCCCCCTTTACCCAGACAGTGTTCCTTCTGTCCCACCCATCGCACAGGAAGAGGAGGAGGAGGAGGAGGAGGATTGTGTCAGCATGGAGGTGGAGGCTGGCACTCAGCATCATCAGCAGCAGTCTTTTAGGGATGATTTACAGTCCCAAGAAACCAGTGGACTTGTACGTGGCTGGGAGGAGGTGGCTGCGGATCATGTCGTCCTTAGTGACCCAGAGGACTCCGGAGCGAATGCCTCAGCAAACCTACGCTGCATGGCCTCCCTGATCCTGCAAAGTCTGCGGAAGGATCCTCGTATTCTTCGGATCAAGGAGAGGGACCATTACTGGCTGGCCACTCTCCTTGATCCACGGTACAAGGGTAAGGTTGCGGACCTTATGTTACCGTCGCAGAGGGAGCAGAGGATGAGACAACTCCGGGAGGCCTTGCAGAAAGGTCTGTGCAACGCGTTCCCAGAGACTGGGAGGTTACAAACTCCTGGTCCTGGACAACGAGTTGCTGAGGCTTCGGCCAGTCAAAGAAGGAGCGGTGGGGAAGGTGGCCGTCTGACCGATGCGTTCAGACAATTCTTTAGTCCGCAGCCCCAAAGTATGATCGGTTCCAGCAACCATCGCCAGCGTCTGATAAACATGGTGCAGGAATATCTAGGGGCAAGGTCAGACTTGGACACCTTCCCCACCGAAAATCCTCTGGCTTACTGGGTCTTGAGGATGGATCACTGGCCAGAGCTTGCACAGTATGCAATTGAGCTACTGGCCTGTCCTGCATCCAGCGTTCTTTCGGAACGCACATTCAGTGCTGCTGGAGGATTTGTCACGGATCACAGGGTGCGCCTGTCCACCGACTCGGTTGATCGACTGACTTTCATCAAAATGAACCAGTCTTGGATCACCACCAGCTACCACACACCTGATGCTGATATAACAGACTAATTGATTTTAACATGTCACATCCCTTCAAGACTGATGCTGATGCTGAGTGCCTGTGCTGTTATGTTGACTGGCTATCCTCCTCCTCCGAGTCCTCAATGATACGATTGATGATGATAGCTTGGAAGATCATTTTTGTTTATGGGTGCCGCCACCAGTGGCTAAGGCCCAATTTTTCAGCCCCTGTTTTACAGGGGCGTGTAATTACAATTTTTTTAGCAATAATTTGCCATAGGGCTCATTGCTGTGCTCCAAGTACAGTATCTGTGAGGGGTTGGAGTGTTGTGGCACCAGTGCCTAAGGCCCAATTTTTCAGCCCCTGTTTAAAAGGGGCGTGTCATTACAATTTTTGAAGCAATACTTTGCAACAGGGCTCATTGCTGTGCTCCAAGTACAGTATCTGTGAGGGGTTGTAGTGTTGTGCCACCAGTGCCTAAGGCCCAATTTTTCAGCCCCTGTTTAACAGGGGCGTGTCATTACAATTTTTGAAGCAATACTTTGCAACAGGGCTCATTGCTGTGCTCCAAGTACAGTATCTGTGAGGGGTTGTAGTGTTGTGCCACCAGTGCCTAAGGCCCAATTTTTCAGCCCCTGTTTAACAGGGGCGTGTCATTACAATTTTTGAAGCAATACTTTGCAACAGGGCTCATTGCTGTGCTCCAAGTACAGTATCTGTGAGGGGTTGTAGTGTTGTGCCACCAGTGCCTAAGGCCCAATTTTTCAGCCCCTGTTCAACAGGGGCATGCAATTACAATTCTTGATCTAATAATTCACAGCAGGGCCCATTGCTGCACCCACCAAGAGTAACTGTCAGGGCTTACAGTGTTGTGGCACCAGCACCACCATCAAAGGCCCAATTTTTACTACCACTGTTCAACAATTATATGTAATTATAATTCCTGATATAATAGTTGACAGCAGGGCGTTCCAGCACCAACCAAGAGTAACTGTGAGTGTTTACAGTGTTGTGCCAACACCAACAACTAAGGGGCCTATTTCTGCAGAGTATATACGGCAGGTCCCTACTTTCAAACATCCAACTTACAAACGACTCCTACTTGCAAACGCAAGAAGACAACAGGAAGTGAGAGGAAATCTACCACTAGGAAGGAAAATTCTCTCCTGTAAGAATAAATATGGGAGAAAGGTGTCTCCTCTGTACTGATGCTTTATCAGCAATCCTTGTTTCAAGAAAAACACCACATTTCAAAAACAGTTGTCATTGGGACGGAAAGTGAGGTGAAATGTTCTGAACAGGGGCACAGACAGCAAAACAAATGTTACAGGGGTGATAACCCTTACCTATGTTTTCCAAAAAGTTTAAAAATAGATTTTTGGGCTGGAGCTACACTTCAACAATGTACCTGTTCAAAATTACAAACACATTCTACATAAGAACAAACCTACAGTCCCTGTCTTGTATGCACCGCCTGTATACGGCTGTTCAGAGTATATAGGGCCTTTTTTATTTTATGTGCGGGGTTCCCCTTAATATCCATACGAGACCCAAAGGGGCTGGTAATGGGCTGGGGTAGGGGGGGGGGGGTCATGGGGTAGCTATGCCATTTTTCTTAAAGATTTTCATCCATATTACCGGGACCAGACATTACATTAAAGCCGCAAGCAGTTTTAAATGGCTTTTTTTTCCTTTAGAAGTGTCATTTTGTGCAGGGACAGTTCTAAACACGGGAAACACGTGGCACTTCACAGGCATACTTTAGACACCCCCCAGGTACGATATTTAAAGGAATATTTGACTTTTTTTTTTTCACTTTATGCATCATTAAAATGACTGCTCCCGAAAAACGACCGTTTTTAAAACTTCTTTTTGCATTGATACATGTCCCCTGGTGCAGAACCCGGGTTCCCAAACCCTTTTTAGGACAATAACATGCATAATAGTTGTTATAATTAGCACTTTAGAATTCGAACGTTCGCATCCATTGTATTTAATAGGGTTCTAATGTTCGTACGAACTTTCGGTCCGTTCGCGGGTTCTGGTGCGAACCGAACCCGGGGGTGTTCGGCTCATCACTATTGGTGTATCAATTTGAACATACCCTCCAACAGCCGGGGGAGAAGTTGTCTGAATATGTCCGGAGTAGGGATGAGCCGAACACCCCCCCGTTCGATTCGCACCAGAACCTTCGAACAGACCGAAAGTTCACGCGAACGTTAGAACCCTATTAAATACAATGGACGCGAACGTTCGAAATCTAAAGTGCTATTTATAACGACTAATATGCATGTTATTGTCCTAAAAAGGGTTTGGGGACCAGGGTTCTGCCCCAGGGAACATGTATCAATGCAAAACGAAGTTTTAAAAACGGACGTTTTCGGAGCAGTCATTTTAATGATGCATAAAGTGAAAAAAAAAATTAAAATATTCCTTTAAATATCGTATCTGGGGGGTGTCTAAAGTATGCCTGTGAAGTGGCATGTGTTTCCCGTGTTTAGAACTGTCCCTGCACAAAATGACATTTCTAAAGGAAAAAAAGCCATTTAAAACTGCTTGCGGCTTTAATGTAATGTCTGGTCCCGGTAATATGGATGAAAATCTTTGAGAAAAATGGCATAGCTACCCCATCGACCCCCTACCCCAGCCTATTACCAGCCCCTTTGGGTCTTGTATGGATATTAAGGGGAACCCCACACACAAAATAAAAAAGACCCTATATACTCTGAAAAGCAGTATACAGGCGGTGCAAACAAGACAGGGACTGTAAGTTTGTTCTTTTTAAAAAAAAAAAAATTTGTATTGAATTTTTATATGCATAACATACATTGGTGGATGTGTCGACTAGACAGCATCCATATACCGGCCTATACCAACCGTCTAACATAGACCAATCTAACCAACCTTCCCCCTCCCCCCCCCCCTTCCCACCCCCCAGTCACATCTCGACTATTAGACGGATTTTGACATCAGTCACTTATAATTCTATCCATGCTGATTCCTGGTGTCCTAATCTACCCACTCGGTTTTGCCATGTTTAGCCGTCTAGACACATCACATTGGAATGAGCCATTCAAGATTCCATTGCCTGCGCCCCACAAACATTTCTACCCTACAGTACTATCAGAGTTAAGCCATGAGTGCCATACTTTATTAAATTTCTGTATACATCCCCTACTCTCATAAGTGGCTTTGTAATAAGGTAACATTGAATTTACTAGGCCTTTCCAAGCGGAAACGCTTGGAGCCACCGTTTTTTTCCAGGCAAGCAGGATAGCCTTCCTGCCATAGAAGAACAGTATACTCAACATTGTACGCATTGCTCTTGAGGGCACCACATCATCAACCAGACCCAGGAGACAGGTTTTTACATTCATTGGGATCGGGACCGACAAGAGATCTGTAATACATGCAGTGACATCTTTCCAGAAATTCTGTATGATTGGGCAATGCCAGAAAATGTGGTCAGCGTCAGCAGGTGAATGGGAACATCTCCAACACTCCGCCGAGGTCGAGGGAAAAATTCTCCCCAGTCTAGCCGGTGTGTAGTAACTCCTGTGTAAAAATTTAAATTGTATCAATCTGTCCCTGGCCGACACGAGATTCTTAAAAGGTTGAGACCAGAGGTCCTCCCAATCATCGCCTTGTACCTCTGGGACCTCTCTAGCCCAGTTTTCCCGGCACCTAGTGATAGCTTTAGGGGTCACCTTAAAGAATTCCTTGTATGTGTCTGAGAGAGGCTTTGCCAGTTCCTCTCCTGTCAGCATCATTTCCAGGGATGAAGGTACAGATTCGACCCTTATGTCCTGAAATTGAGCTTGAAAAGCATGTCGGATCTGTAAAAATCTAAACAGGTAATGATTGGGGAGGCCGTGTCTAGATTTAAGTTGTGAGAAGGTTTGTATTTCTCCAAAAGTCGTTATGTCTTTTAACGTCTTAATTCCTCTAACCGCCCAGATCATAGGATCTGGTAGGTTATAGAATTGTGGTAGATTTGGGTTCATCCAAATAGGGGTAGAGGGCGACACCCCCCGATAGTTGGGGCACGCTGTTTTTACCGC
Organism: Rana muscosa; assembly: GCA_029206835.1. Classification (NCBI taxonomy): domain Eukaryota; kingdom Metazoa; phylum Chordata; class Amphibia; order Anura; family Ranidae; genus Rana; species Rana muscosa. Next base: position 113,951,357 of record CM055118.1, read on the forward strand.
CATTTCCCAGGCTTTAATGTTTGCCTTCATCGTCTGTGTCAGTGGGAGATCAGATCTGGTGCCTCTAAATAGTGCATACTTCAGGCTTTCATATGATCCCAAGAGGGCCGCCTCTAAAACTGTAGCCGCATCACCATCATCTGCCACCAACCTCCTGCGGGCAAAAACCATTTGACCCGCCAGATAGTATTTTTGCCAGTCTGGCACCGCTAGACCCCCCTGCACTCCTGGTTCCTGCAATACTTTTAGTCCAATTCTGGTGGGCCGGGGGGTCCACAAAAAGGTTGAGACCACACTGTCAAACTTCCGAAAGATAGCTTTCGGTATCCAGACTGGTGCATGGCGCAGGAAATACAGTACCACAGGGAGAAATTTCATCTTTAAGAGATTTATTCTGCCCACAAGGGATAGTGGGAGTTTGGACCAGGTCAGAGTCTTCTGCTTTAGTCTCGTAATTAAGGGAAGTATATTAAGAGGGATATAGTCCTGCACATTTGCCGTCACCTGAACTCCTAGATATTTTAGAGAGGAGACCCACTGTAATGGTAACTTGGGGTCAGCCTTGTCCCTAGCTCCTGGATCTATCGGCAGGATAGAGGATTTACCCCAGTTCACTTTCAGACCCGAGAAGGTGGCAAAGCGATCGATTGTCACCAGCGCTTTTTTCAGGGACTCCCCCGGGTCATCCAGGAACAGCAACATGTCGTCCGCATACAATGCCAAGGTTTCGTCAATCGTACCCACCCTTATGGAATTAATGTCTCGATCCGACCTAAGTGCCACTGCCAACGGTTCAAGAGCAAGGGAGAACAGGAACGGGGACAGTGGGCAACCCTGCCTAGTCCCCCTACCCACCTCAAAGAAATCCGAGGTGGAGGTTCCTAGCCGAATAGCTGCTCTCGGTCGTCTGTAGAGCAAAGACACCCACCTCCTATATTGCGGTCCAAACCCCATCACCTCCAAAACCTTGAACATATACAACCAATCGACGGAGTCGAAGGCTTTCTCGAAGTCTATAGATACTATAATTTTTTTACTGTCAGGTTTTGGTGGAATCTGCAGATGTGTGAAGAGTCTCCTTAGGTTCGTGTCCGTTGACTTACCTGGCATAAAGCCTGTCTGGTCAATGTTAATGATGGATGGGAGTACTGTCGCAAGCCTGAGGGCTAGTATCTTGGTCAAGATTTTTAGGTCCGTGTTAACTAAAGCTATCGGCCTGTATGAAGCACATTCCCTCGGATCCTTGCCCGGTTTTAAAAGTAGAACCATATAGGCTTCCATCATGGAATCAGGCAAGGTATCATGTTCGTGGCAATACTCCAGAAGTGCATTTAGCCGTGGAGCCACCACTTCTATATTTGTAAGTTTGTTCTTAAGTAGAATCTGTTTTTTAATTTTGAACAGGTACATTTTTTAAGTGTAGCTCCAACCAAAAAATATATTTTTAAGCTTTTTGGAAAACATAGGGAAGGGTTATCACCCCTGTAACATTTGTTTTGCTGTCTGTGCCCCTGTTCAGAACATTTCACCTCACTTTCCGTCCCAATGACAACAGTTTTTGAAAAGTGGGGTTTTTATTGAAACAAGGATTGGTGATAAAGCATCAGTAGAGAGGAGACACCTTTTTCCCATATTAACTCTTACAGGAGAGAATTTACCTTCCATGGGGTAGATTTCCTCTCACTTCCTGTTGTCTCCTTCCGTTTGCAAGTAGGAGTCGTTTGTAAGTTGGATGTTTGAAAGTAGGGGCCTGCCGTATATACTCTGCTGAAATTTGCCCCTTACATGTTGGTGTTGCCACAACACTGTGAGCCCTCACAGCTACTCTTGTTGGGCGCTGGAACTCCCTGCTGTGAACTATTATATCAGGAATTGTATTTACATGCCATTGTTGAACAGTGGTAGGAAAAATTAGGCCTTTGGTGGTGGTGCTGGTGCCACAACACTGTAAGCCCTCACAGTTACTCTTGGTGGGCGCATGAATGGGCCCTGCTGTGAATTATTAGATCAAGAATTGTAATCGCATGCCCCTGTTGAACAGGGGCTGAAAAATTGGGCCTTAGCCACTGGTGCCACAACACTGCAACCCCTCACAGATACTATGCTTGAAGCACAGCAATGAGCCCTGTTGCAAAGTATTGCATCAAAAATTGTAATTACACGCCCCTGTTAAACAGGGGCAGAAAAATTGGGCCTTAGCCACTGGTGCCACAACACTGCAACCCCTCACAGATACTGTACTTGGAGCACAGTAATGAGCCCTGTTGCAAAGTATTGCATCAAAAATTGTAATTACACGCCCCTGTTAAACAGGGGCTGAAAAATTGGGCCTTAGGCACTGGTGCCACAACACTGCAACCCCTCACAGATACTGTACTTGGAGCACAGTAATGAGCCCTGTTGCAAAGTATTGCATCAAAAATTGTAATTACACGCCCCTGTTAAACAGGGGATGAAAAATTGGGCCTTAGGCACTGGTGCTGGTGCCACGACACTGCAACCTCTCCCAGATACTCTAGTTGGAGTGCAGGAATGAGCCCTGCTGCAAAGCATTGCATCAAAAACTGTAATTACATGCCCCTGTTAAACAGGGGCTGAAAAATTGGGGACTTAGCCACTGGTGGCGGCACCCAGAAACAAAAATGTTCTTCCAAGCTATCATCATGAATCGGATCACTGAGGAGGAGGAGGAGGATAGTCAGTCAACATAACAGGACAATCACTCAGCATCAGCATCAGTCTTGAAGGGATGTGACATTTGAAAATAAATTATTCTGTTATATCAGCTTCAGGTGCTTGGTAGCTGGTGGTGATCCAAGACTGGTTCATCTTTATGAAGGTCAGTCGATCAACCGAGTCGGTGGACAGGCGCACCCTGTGATCCGTGACAAATCCTCCAGCAGCACTGAATGTGTGTTCTGAAAGAACGCTGGATGCAGGACAGGCCAGTAGCTCAATTGCATACTGTGCAAGCTCTGGCCAGTGATCCATCCTCAAGACCCAGTAAGCCAGAGGATTTTCGGTGGGATGGTGTCCAAGTCTGACCTTGCCCCTAGGTATTCATGCACCATGTATATCAGACGCTGGCGATGGTTGCTGGAACTGATCATACCTTGGGGCTGCGGACTAAAGAATTGTCTGAACGCATCGGTCAGACGGCCACCTTCCCCACCGCTCCTTCTTTGACTGACCGAAGCCTCAGCAACTCGTTGTCCAGGACCAGGAGTTTGTAACCTCCCAGTCTCTGGGAACGCGTTGCACAGACCTTTCTGCAAGGCCTCCCAGAGTTGTCTCATTCTCTGCTCCCTCTGCAACGGTAAGATAAGGTCCGCAACCTTACCCTTGTACCGTGGATCAAGGAGAGTGGCCAGCCAGTAATGGTCCCTCTCCTTGATCCGAAGAATACGAGGATCCTTCCGCAGACATTGCAGGATCAGGGAGGCCATGCAGCGTAGGTTAGCTGAGGCATTCGGTCCGGAGTCCTCTGGATCACTAAGGACGACATGATCCGCAGCCACCTCCTCCCAGCCACGTACAAGTCCACGGGTTTCTTGGGACTGTAAATCATCCCTAAAAGACTGCTGCTGCTGATGATGCTGAGTGCCAGGCTCCACCTCCATGCTGACACAATCCTCCTCCTCCTCCTCCTCTTCCTGTGCGATGGGTGGGACAGAAGGAACACTGTCTGGGTAAAGGGGGCCTTGAGAGGCAAGGAAGTCCTCCTCTTCCTACCTCTGTTCTGCCTCAAGTGCCCTGTCCATTATTCCACGCAGCGTATGTTTCAACAGGTGGACAAGAGGTACAGTGTCACTGATGCATGCACTGTCACTGCTCACCATCCTCGTGGCCTCCTCAAATGGTGCCAGGACAGTGCATGCATCCCTGATCATGCCCCACTGGCGTGGTGAAAACAAACCGAGCTCCCCTGACCCTGTCCTGGTGCCGTAGTCGCACAGGTGCTCATTGATGGCCCTCTGCTGCATGTGCAGCCGCTGCAGCATGGCCAACGTTGAGTTCCACCTGGTGGGCATGTCACATATAAGGCGGTTCTTGGGCAGGTTCAACTCCTTTTGCAGCTCAGCCAGCCGAGCACTGGCATTATATGATCTGCGGAAATGCACACAGACTTTCCTGGCCTGCCTCAGGACATCCTGTAAGCCCGGGTACCTGCCCAAGAACCGCTGCACCACCAGGTTAAGGACGTGAGCCACACAGGGCACATGGGTCAGTTGTCCCTGTTGGAGGGCGGAGAGGAGGTTGGTGCCATTGTCGCAAACCACCATTCCTGGCTTAAGCTGGCGTGGCGTCAACCACCTCTCGGCCTGCCCCTGCAGAGCTGACAGAACCTCTGCCCCAGTGTGGCTCCTGTCCCCCAAACACACCAGCGCAAGCACGGCATGGCATCTTTTTGCCTGCGTACTTGCGTAGCCCCTTGAACGCCTACGGAGCACCGCTGGTTCCGAGGACAAAGCACAGGAAGAGGCCATGGAGGAAGAAGAGGAGGGGGTGGAGGAGAGAGGTGTGTCACAACCAGTAGTAGCATTTTGGAGGCGTGGCGGCGGAACAACCTCCAACACTACTGCACCTTGTCCTGCATCCTTCCCAGCTGCCAAAAGAGTGACCCAATGGGCCGTGAAAGAAAGGTAACGTCCCTGTCCATGCCTGCTGGACCATGAGTCAGCGGTAATATGCACCTTACCACTGACCGCATTGTCCAGCGAGGCATGGACATTGCCTTCCACATGCCGGTAGAGAGCCGGAATCGCCTTCCGTGAGAAAAAGTGGCGTTTGGGAACCTGACACTGAGGAACCGCACATTGCACAAACTCACGGAAGGGGGCCGAGTCTACCAACTGAAAAGGCAGCAGTTGAAGTGCTAGCAATTTAGCCAAGCTAGCATTCAACCGCTGGGCATGTGGATGGCTGGGAGTGAACTTCTTTCGATGGTCCAGCAGCTGGGGCAGGGAAATTTGCCTGCTAGAATCGGACGTCGGTGTACTGCTAGCAGAGTGCCCGCAAGAACTTGGCTGTGACACACCTAATTCTACACCTTCATTCCTCTCAGTGCAGGTTTCAGAGAGGACTGAAAGTATAGTGGGGTTGGAGATCCCAGCTGATGCGGAGGAAGGAGAGGTCCGCTTTGTTCTTTGGTGTGGGTCTTTAAGGTAGGCTTGCCAACGAGCTGCATGGCAGGTCAACATATGTCTGGTCAAGCATGTGGTGCCCAAGCGGGTGATGTTTTGGCCACGCGATATACGCTTGAGACATATGTTGCAAACAGCAGTGGTGCGATCTGATGCACTCGACTCAAAAAAGGGCCACACCAAAGAACTTTTTGAATAACGGGCAGAGGCAGCGCCCTGCACAGGCGGAGCTCTGCGGTGTGATTCAGTCAGTGTGCTGCCCTTACGCTGGCCCCCGGAGGGCATCCTGCCTCGTTGGAGATGTGCCTCCTCCTCATCCTCCTCCTCCTCCTCCTCTCTCCTATCAGGCACCCACGTGGAGTCAGTGACCTCATCATCCCCTCCCTCCTCATCACTGGAACCAATCTGGCAGTATGCTGCAGCTGCTGGAACATGACTGCCAGATTGGTGTCCTTCTTGAGCAACCCCTTTCTCTGCTCTCACGCTACTGCCCTCCTCTAGCTGGGTATCATCTTCAGACCCTTCGAAACTCTGGGCATCCTCCTGGAGCATGTACCCAACACTGTGCTCAAACAGTTCGGGGGACTCCTCAGGAGGACACGGTGGGTCTAGGGAAGGAGTGACTGATGATGACATTGAGGACGCTTTGGCAGCTGCTTTGCCAGTACCCTGAGCCTGGGTGAGAGAGGATGAGGAGGATGAGGAGGGTTTGGTCATCCACTCTACAAAGTCTTCGGCATGATGCGGCTCAACACGTCCAGCTGCTGAAAATAAAGACAAGTGTGTCCCATGGCCACGTGCTGATGACGATGCACCGCGTCCACGACCAGCACTGTTGTCTCTAGACACAGAGCCTGCTTTCCCTCTTTTATTGTCTCCAGACTGCCTGCCTCTCCTTGTTTGCCTTCCAGACATTCTAAAGGCCTGCAGGGAGATAGGAAAACCAGCAAGAAGCACACTACACCCGCTGTAAGTGCTGCAGATGCCTGTTAGTGTAACACAAAAGAAAAAAAAACTACGAGCAATAAGGGGTAGCTTCAGGTGTATAATGTGCAGGAGGCACACTACGTCCGCTGTAAGTGCTGCAGATGCCTGCCTGTGTTACACAACAGGAAAAAACAGCAATAAGGGCTAGCTTCAGGTGTATATTTTGCAGGAAGCACACTACGCCTGCTGTAAGTGCTGCAGATGCCTGTTAGTGTAACACAAAAGAAAAAAACTACGAGCAATAAAGGGTAGCTTCAGGTGTATAATGTGCAGGAGGCACACTACGTCCGCTGTAAGTGCTGCAGATGCCTGCCTGTGTTACACAACAGGAAAACACAGCAATAAGGGGTAGCTTCAGGTGTATAATGTGCAGGAGGCACACTATGTCCGCTGTAAGTGCTGCAGATGCCTGCCTGTGTTACACAACAGGAAAAAACAGCAATAAGGGCTAGCTTCAGGTGTGTATTTTGCAGGAAGCACACTATGCCTGCTATAACTGCTGCAGATGCCTGCCTGTGTTACACAACAGGAAAAAACAGCAATAAGGGCTAGCTTCAGGTGTATATTTTGCAGGAAGCACACTATGCCTGCTGTAAGTGCTGCAGATGCCTGTTAGTGCAACACAAAAGAAAAAAAACTACGCGCAATAAGGGGTAGCTTCAGGTGTATAATGTGCAGGAGGCACACTACGTCCGCTGTAAATGCTGCAGATGCCTGCCTGTGTTACACATGAGGAAAAAACACAGCAATAAGGGGTATCTTCAGGTGTATAATGTGCAGGAGGCACACTACGTCCACTGTAAGTGCTGCAGATGCCTGCCTGTGTTACACAACAGGAAAAAACAGCAATAAGGGCTAGCTTCAGGTGTATATTTTGCAGGAAGCACACTACACCTGCTGTAAGTGCTGCAGATGCCTGTTAGTGCAACACAAAAGAAAAAAAACTACGAGCAATAAGGGGTAGCTTCAGGTGTATAATGTGCAGGAGGCACACTACGTCCGCTGTAAATGCTGCAGATGCCTGCCTGTGTTACACATGAGGAAAAAACACAGCAATAAGGGGTAGCTTCAGGTGTATAATGTGCAGGAGGCACACTACGTCCGCTGTAAGTGCTGCAGATGCCTGCCTGTGTTACACAACAGGAAAAAACAGCAATAAGGGCTAGCTTCAGGTGTATATTTTGCAGGAAGCACACTACGCCTGCTATAACTGCTGCAGATGCCTGCCTGTGTTACACAACAGGAAAACACAGCAATAAGGGCTAGCTTCAGGTGTATACTGTGCAGGAGGCTTAGCAAAAATATCACTGACACTGTCCCCTGCCTATCCTTCTCTCTCCCTGCACACAAGGTTTAGCAGAATATCACTGACACTGTCCCTGCCTATCCTTCTCTCTCCCTGCACACAAGGTTTAACAGAATATCACTGACACTGTCCCCTGCCTATCCTTCTCTCTCCCTGCACACAAGGTTTAGCAGAATATCACTGACACTGTCCCTGCCTATCCTTCTCTCTCCCTGCACACAAGGTTTAGCAAAATATCACTGACACTGTCCCTGCCTATCTTTCTCTCTCCCTACACACAAGGTAAATGAACAAATATCACTAACACTGTCCCTGCCTATCCTTCTCTCTCCCTGAACCGAAACACACTACACAAGGCCGCCGCGCTGGCGGCCTTTTATAGTGTGGGGCGTGTACTAAACCCCCCTGAGCTATAATTGGCCACAGGCATCCTGCCTGTGGCCAATTATGGCTCTCCTTGCTGCCGGCGCTGTGATTGGCTAAGCATGCGGGGTCACAGTGCATGCTTGGCCAATCACAGCGCCGGGATTGCACTGCGATGGCGCAGTGTATTGTGGGCCGTTCGCGTCACTCGAATTTGGCGCGAACGGCCCAAAAAGTTCGATCTTCATCGAACAGCCGATGTTCGAGTCGAACGTATGTTTGACTCGAACACCGAGCTCATCCCTAGTATGGAGACTGAACAGGAAGCTGTGCTCAATTGTACTGAGAAAGGGTATGCTGCCACAAGTCATAGACACTGCCAGGATGAAGCAGATCCTGAGGGGAGCCTTACATTCGGATCCAGTTTCGCTTCACTTGAAGACCTCTGACGGAGTCATGGCTTTGAGTTACCCAGACCTTGTGCAGATCATAAGGGACGAAGAGGCCTTGCTGAAGGATCAACAGGGGGTTGAGAAGATCACCCCACCCGCTTCCGTGGGAGTCAGAACAGCAGTAGCTACCGAACGTGACTCGGAAGTAGAAACCTTGAAGACTCAGATGGCCCAAGTACTGGATCTATTGACCTCTTTATTGGCCAAGGACTCAGGAACATATGAAAAAGGAGAGATCAAGAGTGAACCGGACCGGAATGTCCCTATTCCAACTTCCCCAAAAATAAGGAAGGAAATTGTTTGCTTCAACTGTGGAGGAGCCGGCCACACTGGGAAAGTGTGCCCCAGTCCAAGGAAGAACCGAGGCACTCAATACCAGCAGGCAGAAAACTTCAGAGGGCCCCGGTGAAGGAGTCAGCCGGGTTTCCGCTACTTACAGAAAGCTCCAAAAAGATACAAAAACAAGCAGAGCAAAAAGAGAAGGGAAACAATACCCCTCTTAAAACCCCCCCAACCACCTGGCGGGAGTTGAAATTTGACAACCGGAGAAAGATCAATGCATACCAGGTCCAACAAGGGCTGAGGTCCAGAGAAAAATGGAAGAAGAAGAAAACACCATTAGGAAAATCAAGGGGTCAAAAGGAGGAAACACCTCAGAAGAAGTTCCCAGACAAGTTAATAGGACCCTCTCATCTAGTCTCCGTTCAAGTGGAGGGAGTTTACACCAAGGCCCTCCTAGATACAGGAGCCCAAGTGACTCTTTTATACAGAGACTTTTATCGGAAGCATTTGAGTCATGTGCCTCTACAGAAGCTGGAAGACCTACAAATAGGGGGAATTGGCACTCGTAGATTTCCCTACGACGGTTATGTCTCAATCAGGCTGGCCTTTGATCCATCAGTGACAGGAAAGGCAGAAGTCTTTGACACCCTGGCGGTAGTTTGTCCTCACCCATCAGGGGCCAACACCAGCTCCATGTTGATAGGGACAAACACTGACTTGGTCAGGAGACTGCTGACCCCTTTAGTGCAGGAGCAGAGTCCTCCCAAACAGAAGATTCACCCCTGCTGCAACAGGTCTATCAGAAATTGATCCTGGAGCAAAGGGCCCCGAAAGAGGGGGTGGGAAGAGTCTGGAGACTGCCGAGGAAGGAGAAGATACTGCAGCCTGGTGAGGTGACCTGTCTTCAGGCTACGGTAAAACTCTCCTGGGAGCAGCCTGGCCCCTTTGTGGTCCTGGAGCCAGACCCCTTCAACACTCACCCAGGATTGGAAGTGATCCCTGAAGTGGTCCCGTTGAGGGCATTGAAGAAGGCGAAAGGCCAGATTCCAGTGAGCATCAGAAATGTCTCTAGTTCTCCTGTGAAAATCCCAGCTCGGGTACTACTGGGCAAAGTAAATCCTGCCACCCCAGTGACCCTATCTGAGTTTAAGGGGACGGAGGGAGAAGAAGTCACTCTGGAGGGACTCTGTTTAGAAGATACCTCCTTGCTATTAAAGTGGAAGGAGAGAGCCAAGGCCCAGCTGACCAGATGGAGGAAGATATTCTCAGAAGATGAGTTTGACGTGGGGTGTGCGAGGAGTGCCCCCCATAAATTCCGTCTGCAGGAAGACAAACCCTTCCAGGAAAGGGTCAGACGAGTCCCCCTGGTTGACTTGGAAGATCTGCGTGAGCAGTTAACTGAGCTCAAGAGGACAGGGGTCATTCGAGAGTCAAGAAGTCCATATGCTTCCCCCATTGTGGTGGTAAGGAAGAAGAACGGGTCGCTGAGGCTCTGCATAGACTACAGGACTCTCAACAGGAGGACCATACCCGACCAGTACACTACCCCCAGGATAGAAGATGCTTTACAGAGTCTGTCTGGGGCCAAGTGGTTCAGTGTCATGGACCTAAAGAGTGAGTATTATCAAATCCCCATGCACTCTGAAGACAGAGAGAAGACGGCCTTCATCACCCCACTTGGATTCCATGAGTTTAATAGGATGCCTCAAGGCCTGTTGGGGGCCCCCGCCACTTTCCAGAGGTTGATGGAGAAGACAGTGGGGGACATGAATCTCATCGAAGTCTTGGTGTACCTAGATGACATCATTGTCTTCGGGAAGACTCTGGAGGAGCATGAAGCGAGATTGGAGAAAGTTCTGAGGAGACTCAGTGAAGAGGGACTAAAACTCTCCAGAGGAAAATGCCAGTTTTACCAGTCTTCGGTCCACTATTTGGGACACATAGTATCTGCAGAAGGAGTGTCTACAGATCCTGACAAACTGGACGCTGTTACCTCCTGGCCCAGGCCAACTAAAGTGACTGAGCTCAGATCCTTCCTGGGGTTCTGCTCTTACTACCGTATGAAAGGTTCTGGTTCTGTTTGGTTCTGTTGGACCTTCTTGGCTCGAGCTGGACTCAGGATCTGTGGAAGTCTCTCTGACCGGTCGGATATTCAAGACACCAATAAACAGTGAATGGGTATACTAGAATATGTGTTTTAATGGTTACATGTCCTTTTTTATACACAGCGAGAAAAGTTGCCTCCCTCCTATGGACCTATCAGCAATAAGCTAAAACCTCATGAGTTAGACAAAAATAAATTTTAACAGGTTTTTTGACTTCTGCAAAAGCGGTCAGTTAACATACGTCAATTGTGGTCAAACTAGACATGTTCTGACATTTGAAACAGGAAGATAAGAAACGCCAGATGTCAGTGTGGTCAATCTGTCAGTTAAAAAGCAGAAGTGAGATAAACTTTTTCCCGGAAAAGGCCTAACCACAAAGTCACATTTCAACCTATTACACAGAAAAAAGATTAGCTTAACCACAAAAAGTCACATCTTGTTCACACTCATGTCAGAGAAACATTTTCTGTAAAATATATATTTGAGGAGAACTCTAACCATGAATATTGGTTCATGATCTTCTTATACATTACAACCCCTCCTTATGATCATGGCTTCAAGAATTGAAGCCCATCGATCATTGGATTATTAAGGACGACAGGTGGTGTGCCGTTTAGGAGAGGGGTGAAGTTTAGAGGTACTGCCATTAGGGGGATTCTAGCAGTGCTAGGATGGAGTTTACTACATATCCAAGATTTTCCATATCTTGATTTTTGAGCATAAGCATACTTAAATTTAAGCAGCAGCATTTTACCACTAAAATTGTCTTCCATACTTCTTTTTGGTCTGTTAGAATTATCTGACCAACAGTGTCCCACGATTATGAGCATTAAAATAAACAATGTAATCATTAAAGAAAAAAGAAAAAGTTTTGCCGAAGTGACCCCTCCTTTTTGACCATTAGTATCTATGGGTATGGAACTCTGAGTTTCTTGTTTTTTATGGTCCACTAGGGAGTATTTTCCGGATCCTTTTCTGGAATACTCTCCAGAACAGAGGTTTTTGTCTTCTCCTTCACCTTCTTCCAGTTTCCCTTCGGAAATGTCTTTAGTCTGGATGCATGGATCCATTGTGGTCCTTGATCTGTAAGAACGGCTGTTCTGGCAACCTTCAGAATTTCAAATGGTCCTTGGAAGATAGGGCCTGGTTGTTTCCAGACAGCAAGTTGTTTTATCAATACTTTGTCTCCTGGGATATACGGATGTGTAGGCTCTGTGGAGAGAGGAGGGAAAGTGACAGCAACCTTGTCCTCTGTTTCACTAAGGCTACTTACCAGATGTTTCACGTACTCTTCCTGTAAAGAATAAAGATTAACCTCCTCTCCCTCATCAGGTTTCCTCTGTGCTGGCCTACCCATAAGTATCTCAAAAGGAGATATTCCTGTTCTGTGGGGGGGGGGGGTAGTCCTGATTTGATATAAGACTGCTGGCATGTAATCTAACCAGTTTTTCATTGTGCCACCTGTTGCTTTTTTCAATTGGTTCTGTTCATTCTTTCCTCTACTCCTGAGCTCCTTCACTAAGGCCGAGGTAAATGCTGGACCTTGATCTGACCATATAGTGGCCGGAAGGCCAAACCTACAGATCCACTGATTTATTAGTACTCTAGCTGTCTCTCCTGTGGTAGGGATTGCTTCTACCCATCCTGTAAATCTGTCAACTATAACCAAAAGATATTCTAAATTGCCCTTCTGTGTGGGGACTTGTGTGTAATCTAGGGATTCTATCATGTGGTGCACCCCTTTTATTCCCTATTATTCCCTCCTTGGTTGACCAAAGTCCAGTAGGATCTTTTGTCAACCCGTGTACCCATATCTGCTGTTAGTGTAAATGTTTACATCTTTTCCTTCAAAAATCTGACAAACCATAGTTAGAGCAATGAGTTCTGCAATCTGGACTGAACTAGCATTCAGAGATTTGGCTTCAATCATTTCATCTGGCAATTGAACAATGGCATAACCAGTTTGATAAGTTTTGTCATCAGGTCGGTAGCAGCTGCCATCTACATAAACATTTTCCGCATTTGGATACGGAACATCTGTGAGGTCTGGTCTAGGGAGGGTAGTTTCTGCAAGTACCTCAGTGCAATCGTGTTCCTGAGTGTAATAACCTAATGGGCTTTGAGGTTTCTGAACATGATTTTATGGTTAGATTATGTGTTTTTAGCAAGATAATCTCATAGCCGCTGCACCTTTGCATTGTCATGTGTTGTGTGTTCATGTTTGTCATGAGGTGTGTAGTATACAGTGTGAGGTCATGTCCCAGAACCACCTTTGAAGCCTCTTTTACTGCCATTGCACAGGCTGCTACAGCCTGTAAGCAATGTGGCATACCTTGAACTTGATCTGGAAGTTTCTTTGAGATGTATGATACGGGTCTCAGAGAATTCCCATGTGATTGTGCTAGGACCGCTGCAACCGTAGGTCCAGATACCACACAGTACAATGAAAAAGGCCCTGCGCACTCTATAAGTCCCAATGCAGGGGCTTGCCTTAGAGAGCTGATTAATGCTGTGAAAGCCTTAACCCTCTCTGTTGTCCAATCAGTAAACTTTGGGGCATCCTGCAGGGTAGCAGACCTTAGGATAGAATCATAATAAGAGCAATCAGGTATCCACTGCCTGCAGTATATTATGGACCCTAGGAAAGAGAGAAGCGCTGACTTGTCTCTTGGTGGACTCCAGGAGGACAGTGCCTTGACTCGAGCTGGTGACACCAAACTTTAGATTCGGATTATACACCCCAAGTACTCAACCTGCGACCTGCACCACTGGATCTCTTTGCGAGACACCAAGTGACCTTTTGAGTCGAGGTGAGTTAGTAGGTGCTCTGAGTCCTCCGCACAGCTGACCTCATTTTCATTACACAGCAATAGGACATCCACATACTGAAGCAACACTGAGCCTTCTTTTGGTACCCAATCGCTCAAAGATCGATTCAAGACCATGGAGCACGCTGCAGGACTGTTCGCAAAGCCTTGCGGGAGCCTATCCCAGGTTTAAATTAATTTTGGGCTTCGTCTGCAACAGGTATGGAAGAGAACGCGATACTTAAATCAATGACCATGTAGATCTTGGACGTTGCCGGTATCTCACAAAATATTGTAGCAATATCCGCAACAAAAGGTGGAAGGGGGACAATAGCTTTGTTCAGGGCCCTTTGGTCCTGTGCAAATCGCCATTCACCACTGGCTTTGACTGGGTGAATGGGGGTGTTCCAGGGACTGATTGTATGTTTCAGTATTCCTTCTGCTAAATATTGCTTTATTTGTGGTGCTATGCCTGCAATTTTTCCTTCTGACAGGGGATATTGTTTTTGGTAATGTACTACTGCTCCTTCCCCAATGATGGGCTTCTATGGTGTACAATGTATGCAGTGCCCATATAGGGTGTGCTTTAAGGTGTGCCGGTAGTAACATAAAGTACCCTCTAAAATCCTGTCTTTTTTGGGTTAGACAAATCACAGATTTCTGATGTAGCTAGCAGGCCCCCATCTTTTGTAAATTTGATGTGAATGTTTAAACTTGACATTAAGTCTCTTCCCAGAGGAAGTGGTCAGTCAGAATGGCAAAACTCATTTAAAAAGATGTTGGTCATGAACTGTACCAACGGGCAATCTGCCTCTTCCCATATTACCCCTGTGGTTAGCTGCCCTACTTGTTCCTCTCCTAAGGGGGCATTCTGACGTCCCATGTCCCTGCATGTGAAACAACCCTGCTGGTAATCCTGGGGATATGCTTGGTATTGTACTTGTTGGGATTGTTGGGGAACTGGTTGTGTATAAGGGACAACCATTTGTGCAGCAGCTAACTGCGGGCTAACTCTGTTCGGGGTTAAATGAGGGAAATACCCCTCCTTTTGTAGTGAATAAGCCAGAGGATGCACGCTTTTTTAATGTCTTTGAGAAAGGCATCAGGTTTTAATGTTGACCAATTGGGGGTAATTAATTTAAGTAACTGTGTTGTTTTGGGATCTCCCCCGGACATGACTGTGCTCACATACAGTTCAGGGTTCTCCATTCCTGTATCTTTGTATAACTGGTGTACCCGTTTACAAAATGAATAAAAGTTTCCTCCCGGTCCCTGCTTTGCAGTGCACATTATCTGCAAAGCGCTCTCTCCTTTGTAACTTTACTGCCAAACAGCTGCCACAGCTGCCCAAAATGATTCCCATCCCTTTGCCTTTTAAAGGGGTCATTATCAGCAAATAATGTCTTAACTTCTACATCGCAGATGGGATCTGGATCCACTGTCTGTATTATTATTTCACAGTCATCGGCATTCATGCCAGTGCCCGCGAAATGTCTCTGTAAGAACAGAGCTGCCTCTCTGGGGTGTTTGCGTGGCTTTGGGCAAAGATCTTTAATATCCCTTAACGTCCCGAGGGGGAGTGGGATATGGACCGGGGTTTCTCCCATGTGAATAACTGTGAATTTGAGGGCTTCTATCCCCGAGGTCAAGCCACCCACTGCCTCATCATCCTTATATTCCTCAGCTTTTCTTCTATCACTTTTTCTTCATCTTCCTCTTTTTTAATACACTGTTCTTCCTCCTTTACTAATTGACTTAAACGTTCCTGTATCTGTCTTCTATCTTCCCCCTCCCGTAACCAATTAGTTCCCTTTTGTTTAGCTATGGTTAATACTCCTGCTATAACATTTGGATCTAACGAGGGGTATATTTTCTTTGGGACAAGGGATTCATCTTTTACCATAGCATATGGAGGGGGTTTTTCTTGATAAAAATTAGGGGGAGCTGATGGACTTCCTATTGCGTCTTCTAATTGCTTTTTCTTTTCCATTTTTACACTTGTATATTTCTTTCTATATTCCTTCATACACTTTGCCAAATCTTACAACATTTAGTCATGTAATCTTTGTCAAGGTCTTTTATGGGATAATTATACTGTTTATGTTGGCCACATATTCTGGTCACTTCCTCCCACTCTTCCTCGGAACATGATCCGTATTCCCCCAAACATGGCACTTCTAACTGATGTGCTCTTTTTAAAACTAGTGACCAAAAAGGATCAGTATAATTTTTCCCATAATTGACTTTAATGTAATCAATCGGAGAGGGTTGGTGCTGCTTACCTTCAGCTTCCTTTCCTGCTTGATTACCCATTATAGCAAACAATAATACTTATACTTTAAAATTAAAAAAATTCTGTCTTGCTTTCTCTATTTCGTTCGAGGGGCGGAAAATGTCCTTAAACTTATGACAATTTATAGATTTATGACAAGGAACCCAGTGTTCTCCTTTTTTTGGTATATAATTAGACACTGGATTTCAGCCACACTTAGGCCCTCGAGTGTCAAACTATATGATAAAGAATTATGTATATTAAATCTTAACATATGTTGTTTTGATCCCTGGAACATAGGACCCTTGCCAATTTTGACATGATACCCCCCTGGAACAATTGCCACTAATGACGTGGTCTTCCCTTTATAAGCAAACAATAAACCAGTTTTACATTCAGGACAACAATATACAGTCAACATTTAAAAAGGTAACCCTTTTTGTGTACACCTTTTAGATATAGAGTTTCCACAGAGCCGTCCTATGTAGAGAAGAATTTAAGATTCTTCCTCAATCTAATAACCTGGTCTGGCCAACCTAGCGAGACCCTCTGTATCTATTCTAAATCTACCTTTCAATCTTAACAGAGTCCCAGAAAACTTGTAGTTTTCTCAAGAGTCTACTTTATGGTGAACCAATTGACAAGGCAAGACTGTTGTTCCCAATAATAATTAAAGGGGGTCTTACCTGTTCAATTGGATCACCCCACTTCTGGTACCACTGAAAGGTTCTGGTTCTGTTTGGTTCTGTTGGACCTTCTTGGCTCGAGCTGGACTCAGGATCTGTGGAAGTCTCTCTGACCGGTCGTATATTTAAGACACCAATAAACAGTGAATGGGTATACTAGAATATGTGTTTTAATGGTTACATGTCCTTTTTTATACACAGCGAGAAAAGTTGCCTCCCTCCTATGGACCTATCAGCAATAAGCTAAAACCTCATGAGTTAGACAAAAATAAATTTTAACAGGTTTTTTGACTTCTGCAAAAGCGGTCAGTTAACATACGTCAATTGTGGTCAAACTAGACATGTTCTGACATTTGAAACAGGAAGATAAGAAACGCCAGATGTCAGTGTGGTCAATCTGTCAGTTAAAAAGCAGAAGTGAGATAAACTTTTTCCCGGAAAAGGCCTAACCACAAAGTCACATTTCAACCTATTACACAGAAAAAAGATTAGCTTAACCACAAAATGTCACATCTTGTTCACACTCATGTCAGAGAAACATTTTCTGTAAAATATATATTTGAGGAGAACTCTAACCATGAATATTGGTTCATGATCTTCTTATACATTACACCGTAGATTTGTGGAAGGGTTTGCGAAGATTGCAAAACCCTTGAATGAGTTGCTGAAGACAGAAGGAGAGGAGGATGATACTGGGCCCAGGAAACCTGGAGAGTCTGTGGAAGGCCAGTGGACAGAGGAGTGTGAGGAAGCCTTCCAAATGTTGAAGAAGAGTCTGACCACTGCTCCAGTCTTGGCCTATGCTGATCCCAGGAAACCATATGAACTGCATGTAGATGCCATCCATGATGGTCTAGGAGGGGTGCTGTACCAAGAGTATGAAGGACAGTTGCGCCCAGTTGCCTATGTTAGCAGAAGCCTGACACCAGCCGAAAAGAACTACCCCACTCACAAGTTGGAATTCCTGGCCCTAAAGTGGGCAGTCGTGGATAAGCTCAGAGATTACCTGTATGGAGCTGACTTTACAGTGAAGACTGATAATAATCCACTCACCTACCTCTTTACCACAGCCAAGCTGGATGCCACTGGCCACCATTGGTTGGCAGCCCTGGCCGGATTCAACTTCAGTCTCAAGTATAGGCCTGGAGCTGGGAATCGTGATGCAGATGCATTGTCCAGAAGGGCTCATGCACCCACTCACCAAACAGAAGACTGGACCCAGGTAACTCCGGATGGAGTGCGGGCCCTGTGTCAAGGAGTGCAACTTCAAGCTAGTGGTGGGTCAAGGGCTGAAGAGATCAGAGTTTCGGTGGTAGGGGTGCCCAAGTGTTATTGTGACGTGACCCAGATTGGAGAGGACGACCTGCCAAAACTGTCAAAAAAGGACATAAGGAAAGTCCAGTTGGAAGATCCCTGGGGAAGATTGGCTCTGAAAGCACTGGAAGATCAGGATCCAAGCAGGCTTCTCAAGGATCCCTCAAAGGTGGCTAGACTGGTCCACAAAGAATGGAACAAGTTGCAGGTGCATCAAGGGGTGGTCTACCGAAGGGGCCCCTCTGATGACTTAGAAGAGAAGTGGCAACTGTTCTTGCTGGAGAAACACAGAAGAACTGTTTTGGCTGCCCTGCATGATAACCATGGCCACTTGGGGGCCGAACGAACCTTCTGGCTTGTGAGGAATAGGTTCTACTGGCCTTGTATGCGGGCTGAAGTGGAGAAGTACTGTCACTCATGTGCTCGCTGCATTCAACGGAAGACATTATCACGTCAAGCTGCCCCAATGGGCCATCTGCAGAGTCAAGGACCCTTGGACTTGGTATGCATTGACTTTCTCTGTCTAGAACCCGACTTGAGTGGACATGGAAATGTTCTGGTGATAACCGACCATTTCACCCGTTATGCCCAGGCTTTTCCAGCTAAAGACCAGAAGGCCTCCACTGTAGCCAAAATCTTGGTGGAGAAATACTTTGTGCATTATGGGCTACCACAGCGCCTACACTCAGACCAAGAGAGAGATTTTGAGAGTTGATTGATCAAGAAATTGCTGGATTCTTTGGGTATCAAGAAAACCCGTACTACCCCTTATCACCCTCAGGGTGATGCTCAACCGGAGAGATTCAACAGGACTCTGTTAAATATGTTGGGGCCTCTGAACAGCGAGCAGAAGCAGCATTGGAGCAAGCACATAGCAGCAATAGTGCATGCTTATAACAGTACAACTAGTGATGCTACAGGGTACTCTCCATACAGACTAATGTTTGACAGGGAAGCAAGACTGCCTGTGGATCTGGCCTTCGGCATATCTATGGATCACACTTCAGTCACCTCACATAAGGGATATGTGGATAGACTGAGGAAGAGCTTGAAGCTGGCCTTTGAACAGGCTTAAGCGGCATCAGAGCAAAGAGGAGCTCGGAATAAGAGGAACTTTGATCTCAAAGTTCGAACACAAGACTTGCAACCTGGAGACAGAGTGCTGTTGCGGAACTTGGGAGTCCCTGGGAAGCACAAATTTGCAGACAGATGGAGACCCGAACCTTATGTGATCTGCAAAAAGTTACCAGGCTTGCCGGTGTATCAGCTGAAGCCAGAAGGGAAGATAGGGCCGCTGAAGACCTGGCACAGAAACCACTTACTTCCACTTTCAGATGCAGTACGGATACCTCCTGTAGAGGATTCCCCTGGACCATCCTCAAGCCTGGATACACCTAGGCCCAACACTCGGTCTCAGGTATCTCAGTCTGGAGAAATGGATGTCTCTGATCAAAGCGAAGAAGAAGAGCTTGGATGGTTGTGGCCGTCCCCGGCCCCTGAGCCCCTGTCCATAGATATTCCACCCTCTGAAGGAACCCTGGATAGTACATTGAATGTGGAAGCCACTGAGTTTGTTCCGTCCAGCCCTCTGTCTGAGGAGTGGGAAGATGTCATAGGGATGCCGTCTGCTGAAGATCAAAGGAACCCTCAATATCTTGTTGCACCTGATCTGGACGTCCCAGAAATAGAGGAACCCAATGCAGACATCCCAAGAGAACAGAGAGCTAAGAGAACCATTCGTCCTCCTCGGAAGTTAACCTATGCCCAAATGGGGGAAAGTTCTGAGGATACAGTCAATACTGCTAGAAGGACAATACCAACACCTGGTCCCTCCACTGTGCATTTGGTGGAGGGCAACCCCAGCTCGCTCTCTGACACAGTTAGGCAGGTCACCCCCATTGATGTGACCTGTGGGCAGGACAAGCTCCCTTCCCCGTTTTGGTGGGAGTTTCCCTTGCCAACTTCCCTTGCAGCTCTCAATGAGTTTGTGTTCTCTTATTGTTAATGCTGTCTTTGGGGACCAAAGATTCTAAGTGGGGGGAGTGTGTAGCGGGGTATCGTTATTCACCCAAAGACTACAGTTCCCAGCATGCTTTGAGGCACCCAGGGTGCATTGCCGCACGCAAGGACTGCTGGGGTGGACTTTAAAAGGGAGAGGCGGAGCTCGCTCTGTCTTTTTGGACACTGCCCTCCCAGCAAGAGGATCCCTGCTGACCTGCTGTGCGTGCAAGGCCTGAAGCCTGGGCCTTGTACTTTTCTTCCAAAGAGCCTTCCGCTCCACCGAGGAGCCTGCGGAGCGTCTGACCCTGCTGTGAAGTTGTCATCAGGAGGACCGAAGACCCGGGCATCGTGGACACTGTAAAGCGAGTCACAGTAGCGGAGGTACCAGACAAGGACTGGTCCGGTCAGGTATGAGAGCGCCTGCTCAGAACCACATACTATTAACTTTGTGCCTATTTAACTTTATCCAGGCCCATCAGTGGTTACAGTTACACTCTGGGGAGACTTCTTGCTGAACTGAGTTTATTAGTCTCTCCAGCTATACAAAGTTAGCGATCATCGCTACCCTATTGGATTACAATTTGTTCTTTAAGTGCACCACTGTGTTTTGCTAGCGAAGATTCCTTCATCAAACTTTACCCCAAGTTATAGTCAGGCCTGACTGGGTAGTATAGGACATTACTGGGCGCCATTTTGCTCATGAGGGAGGATAGCTGCAGCGGGGTCTGTTAAACTGTCATTTCATTGCTGAATGTTTTACCTTTGATAAGTATACTTATATTGCAGGGATCTGCATGTGACATTACATACTGTTTTACCTTTTTACCCTTTTACTAATAGTAAAGAATCTATAGTTAAGTATATTGGTTGTCGGTTTCAATTACTGTGCTATATTACAAAGGGGATATTATCGTATAGAATATCAGAGAGAGAGAGTGTAATTCTATCACCCCTTTTCCTAACTGTGTCACGAGAGGTCAGAGAGCCAATTAATTGGGGTTGACAGCGGTGCACTATAAGGCCCAAAAACAAACAAGGCAGCCCTCTTAACTCGGGGTATCGCTACAGACCCAATTAGCCACTTTCCCTCCCCCGTGTCATGTGACTCGTTAGTGTTACAAGGTCTCAGGTGTGTATGGGGAGCAGGTGTGGTAAATTTGTTGGTATTGCTCTCACTCACTCATACTGGTCACTGGAAGTTCAACATGGCACCTCATGACAAAGAACTCTCTAAGGATCTGAAAAAAATAATTGTTGCTCTACATAAAGATGGGCTAGGCTATAAGAAGATTGCCAAGACCCTGAAACTGAGCTGCAACACGGTGGCCAAGACCATACAGTGGTTTAACAGGACAGGTTCCACTCAGAACAGGCCTCGCCATGGTCGACCAAAGAAGATGAGTGCACGTGCTCAGCATCATATCCAGAGGCTGTCTTAGGGAAATAGACATATGAGTGCTGCCAGCATTGCTGCAGAGGTTGAAGGGGTGGGGGGTCAGCCTGTCAGTGCTTAGACCATACGACGCACACTGCATCAAATTGATCTGCATGGCTGTCGTCTCAGAAGGAATCCTCTTCTAAAGATGATGCACAAGAAAGCCTGCAAACAGTTTGCTGAAGAAAAGCAGACTAAGGACATGGATTACTGGAACCATGTCCTGTGGTCTGATGAGACCAAGATAAACTTATTTGGTTCAGATGGTGTCAAGCGTGTGTGGTGGCAACCAGGTGAGGAGTACAAAGACAAGTGTGTCTTGTCTACAGCCAAGCATGGTGGTGGGAGTGTCATGGTCTGGTGGCTGCATGAGTGCTGTCGACACTGGGGAGCTACAGTTCATTGAGGGAACCATGAATGCCAACATGTACTGTGACATACTGAAGCAGAGCATGATTCCCTCCTAATGGAGACTGGGCTGCAGGGCAGTATTCCAACATGATAACGACCCCAAATACAGCTACAAGATGACCACTGTTTTGCTAAAGAAGCTGAGGGTAAAGGTGATGGACTGGCCAAGCATGTGTAGCGTTACCCTCAACTAAGAGGGCCGCAGATTTGGTCTGGGCCCTGAGTACAGCTCCGCCAACCCCCGGCAATCTACTCGACCCTTTCTGGCACAGTTAGTTTAGGGGATATACACATTTAATACTTATACTTTATGAGAGACTCAGACACGGAGTAGTTATAAAGGAATAACAGATTTTACTTTCAGCTATGCAAAGGGAATGAACAGAGATAACAACTTGACCATTAGAGTATTCACAGAGCCCTGCAATATTACAATATCAGTCACACTATACCATGGAGAAGGGGGGGGTGGATAAGGAGACGCCACGTGGGGCGACTGTTAACTAGACGCCCTGTGGCGCAATAACTAAACTAGGTCCCTAATGAATCAGGCCTGATTCCTAACTCTAGAACTCAGTCCTGTATGAATGATGGATTCTTCACCGGCATCTGTAGAGGTGGTGCACTTAAGAATAAACAACAATTGTAATCCAGGAAAAAGGAAAGTTGATAACTGACAACACTTCACTGGAGATCCTCTGGATCAGTCCTGCTGTGGATCTCCAGTGAGAGTCTTTAACATGAGGTAGTAGGCCTCGGCAGTTTATAGGCACAATACTAGCACACAGGTTAGGGAATGAGCTTACGCTCGCTCACCCGCCGGACACGATCTCCGTCCGGGACTTCCACCGGCTGTGACTTCACTCGCCCACAGCGGTTGCTGCGATCGGGTCCCCGATCCAATCCAGGTTATAAGTAGAGATGTCGGATGCCACCCAGGCTCGCAGTGGGGTGGAAGGCTCTTTGGTCGGCTGCGGAAGGCCCCAGGCTTCCGGCCTTACCCAGCACAGGTCCGCACAGGTGTATCAGTCTCTGCCGTCCCGTGTCCAAAGAGGCCGAGCCAGGCCGAGCCCCTTCCTTATATATCCCCACCCATGAGTCTCTGGGGCAGAAGCAAAACATCCTGGGAACCAGTGGGGTTCTGGGAACAGTAGTTCGAGAGCATTTAAAGGAACCCCGCTACACACTCCCCCCACTTAAACTCTTTGGTCTCCAAAGATAAACTTCAACAATTACTGTTTACCATTTTGGACAGTGTCAAGTATGATGTTGGCATAGGGAATTCCCACCAAAACTTTGGGATGGAACTCTCTTGCCCACAGGTCACACTACCATGAGTGGCCTGCCTAACTGTGCCAGAGAGTGAGCTGGGGTTGCCCTCCACCAAATGGACAGTGGAGGGATCAGGTTGCTCAACACTTCTCCTAGCCATTACAACAGAGTCCTCTGAGCTCGTCCCCATTTGGGGGTAAGTTAGTTTCTTGGGAGGCCTGATGACTCTGCGAGCCCTCTGCTCTCTTGGTGCTTCTGACTCTGACACCACAGGCTCTTCTTCAGGAGTAAGTTCAGGTAACATTGCTGGTTCTGGAACCTCTGATTCAGAAGTCGACTGACGTATGGAATCTCTAGGGTCCTCCTCTGTGCAAGTGTCAGGAACATCTTCCCAGTAAGCAGCTGAGGGACTGAAGGGTATGAATTCAGTAGCCTCCGGATTCAGCGTTGCATCTGGAGTATCCCCTCCATTTGGGAGGTCTATGGCGGACGTTCCCAGAGTCGAGGGAGGCCACAGCCAGTCCAGTTCTCCACCTTCATCTGTACTCAATTGAGAGGCCTCCCCATCTTCAGCTCGAGAGGTCTGGGACCGAGTGCTCGGCCTAGGAGTATCCAGGATAGAGGCCGGTTCAGGGGAGTCTCTCACGGGAGGTATTCTGACTGCCTCAGCAAGTGGGAGCAGGTGGTTTCGATGCCACGTCTTCAGTGGACCCACCTTTCCTTCTGGCTTTAGTTTGTAGACAGGCAAACCGGGCAACTTCCTACAGACGACATAGGGCTCAGATCTCCATCTGTCGGCAAGCTTGTGTTTTCCAGGGACCCCCAGGTTGCATAGCAGTACTCAGTCCCCGGGCTGCAGATCTTGCACTCGAACCTTCAGATCGAAATTTCTCTTGTTGCGGGCTCCCCTTTGATCTGAAGCTGCCTGGGCTTGTTCATAGGCCACCTGCAAGCTACGTCTAAGTCTGTCCACGTATCCCTTGTGGGATGTAGCTGAGGTATTGTCTAAAGAAGTGCCAAAGGCCAGGTCCACGGGTAGCCTTGCTTCTCTCCAAAACATAAGTCGGTAAGAGGAGTAGCCAGTGGCGTCACTTGTGGTACAGTTATAGGCATGTACTAGGGCTGATATGTGTTGACTCCAGTGTTGCTTCTTCTCTGTTTCTAAGGTTCCCAACATGTTGAGCAGGGTCCGGTTAAATCTCTCCGGCTGAGCATCTCCTTGTGGGTGGTAAGGCGTGGTTCTGGTCTTCTTTATTCCCAATGAATCCAAAAGTCTTCGGATCAACCGACTCTCAAAGTCCCTCCCTTGATCTGAGTGGAGTCTCTGTGGTAGTCCGTAATGGACAAAATACTTCTCCATAAGTATCTTGGCCACGGTGGATGCCTTCTGGTCTTTGGTTGGGAAAGCTTGAGCATAGCGGGTGAAATGGTTGGTTATTACCAGAACATTCCCCAATCCACTCAGGTCGGGTTCGAGGCAGAGAAAGTCAAT
Organism: Rana muscosa; assembly: GCA_029206835.1. Taxonomy (NCBI): domain Eukaryota; kingdom Metazoa; phylum Chordata; class Amphibia; order Anura; family Ranidae; genus Rana; species Rana muscosa. The sequence goes on from CM055118.1 coordinate 113,975,686, forward strand.
GCATACCAGATCCATTGGGCCTTGACTCTGTAAGTGGCCCATTGGGGCAGCTTGATGGGGTAGGGTCTTTCTCTGAATGCATCGTGCACAGGAATGGCAATACTCCTCTACTTCTGCCCTCATGCAGGGCCAATAGAACCGATTTCTGACAAGCTGGAAGGTCCTTTCTGCCCCTAGGTGACCATGATGGTCATGCAGGGCAATTAGTACAGTCTCTCGGTGCTTCTCTGGAAGGAATAACTGCCACTTATCTTCTGAGTCATCAGAGGGGCCCCTTCGGTAGACCACTCCCTGATGTACCTGCAGCCTGTCCAATTCCTTCCTCAACAGGCGAGCCTCCTTTGAGGGGTGATGTAGGAGTTTGTTGGGATCCTGATTCTCCAGGGCTTCGAGGACCAATCTCCCCATGGGGTCTTCCAATTGGTCACACCTCAACTCCTTCTTGGACAGTCTCGGTAGGTTGTCTCCCTCCAGTTGAGTTACTCCACAATAGTGTTTGGGGACTCCTACCATGGTAACCCCTATTTCTTCTGCTCTGGAGCCTCCTCTGGCTTGGAATTCAGCCCCTTGACAAAGGGCCCGCACCCCGTCCGGTGCCACTTGGGTCCAATCTTCCCAGTCATTTGTCGTGGCATGAGACCTTCGGGACAGGGCATCTGCATCCCTATTTCCAGCTCCTGGTCTGTACTTCAGACTGAAGTTGAATCCAGACAATGCGGCCAACCACCTGTGTCCGGTGGCATCTAGTTTTGCGGTGGTGAAGAGGTAGGTCAGGGGGTTGTTGTCTGTCTTCACAGTAAACTCTGCCCCATACAGGTAGTCCTTTAGCTTGTCTACTACCGCCCATTTAAGGGCCAGGAATTCCAGCTTATGAGTGGGGTAATTCTTTTCTGAGGGGGTCAGGCTCCTGCTCACATAGGCCACTGGTCGCAGTTGTCCTTCATGTTCTTGGTAGAGCACACCGCCTAGACCCTCATGGCTGGCATCCACATGTAATTCATAAGGTCTGGTGGGGTCGGCGTAGGCTAGGACTGGGGCAGTGGTTAAGCTCCTCTTCAGGGCCTGAAAGGCCTCTTCACACCTTGGGTTCCACTGATCTTGAACTGACTCACCAGGCCTCCTGGGCCCTGAGTCATCCTCTTCCCCTTCTGCCTTTAGCAATTCATTCAACGGGTGGGCAATCCGAGCAAACCCCTCCACAAACCTCCTATAATAGGAGCAGAACCCCAGGAAGGATCTGAGCTCTGTTACTGTGGTGGGTCGTGGCCAGGAAGTGACTGCTTCCAACTTCTCAGGATCTGTGGCCACCCCTTCTTCAGACACTATGTGCCCCAGATAGTTCACAGAAGACTGTAGAACCGACACTTCTCGGGGGAAAGCTTAAGTCCCTCTTCACTGAGTCTTCTCAATACTTTCTCCAGCCTGGCTTCATGTTCTTCCAAGGTTCTCCCGAAGACAATGACATCATCCAAGTACACAAGGACTTCTATAAGATTCATGTCTCCAACAGTCTTCTCCATAAGGCGTTGAAAGGTAGCAGGAGCTCCAGATAGACCCTGAGGCATCCTATTGAATTCGAAGAATCCCACCGGGGTTATGAAGGCTGTCTTCTCCCTGTCTTCTGGGTGCATAGGGATTTGATAGTACCCACTCTTGAGGTCCATCACACTGAACCATTTGGCTCCAGACAAACTTTGTAAGGCATCTTCTATCCTTGGCGTAGTGTATTGGTCAGGGATGGTTCTCCTGTTGAGAGTCCTGTAATCGATACAAAGCCTCAACGATCCATTCTTCTTTCTGACCACCACGATTGGGGAGGCATAGGGGCTTCTAGACTCCCAGATCACACCAGTCTTCTTTAGTTCTACAAGTTGTTCCCTCAGATCCTCCAGATCTGCCAGGGGACCCGCCTGACCCTCTCTCGGAAGGGCTTATCTTCTTGGAGGCGGATCCGATGGGTGGCACTTCTTGCACACCCCACATCGAATTCATCTTCGGAAAAGATCTTCTCCCACCTGGTCAACTGGGCCTTGGCTCTTTCTTTCCCAGCCCTGGGTAGGTTCGGGTTTTCCACGGACAGCTTCTCCCAAACATCTCCTCCGTCACCCGTCCCTTTGACTTCAGACCAAGTGACCGGGGCAGCAGGGCTCACCTGACCCAGCAACACTCTGGCAGGAATCTCCATGGGCCCTCCCGTAGTGTTCCTAACACTCACCGGAACTCTGCCATGGGCCTTCTTCAGGGCCTTGAACGGAATCACTTCTGGTATCACTTCCAGGCCTGAGGACTCTTCCCTTGAGTCGGATTCCAGCATGACAAAGGGGCCGGGTTGTTCCCACGTAAGCTTCACAGTGGCCCTAAGACAGGTTACTTCTCCGGGCTGTAGCACTACTCCTTCTCTGCCAAGTCTCCACAACTTCCCTATCCCCTCTCCCGGGGTCTTCTGCTCTAAGACCAGTCGTTGGTAGGCCGTCTTTAGCATGGGATGGATTTTGGTGGCTGAATGGTTTCTCTCTTTCACTAGAGGGGTCAGGAGTCTCCTGACTAGATCCGTGTTTGTCCCAATGATCAGGGAAATCTTGCTGGCTCCAGGCGGCCGAGGACACACAACTGCCAGGGTGTCAAACACTTCAGCCTTCCCAGCCACGGATGGGTCGAAAGTCATCTTTATGGGCAGGTACCCATCGTAAGGGAAACTCTGGGTTCCAAGTCCCCATATTTCCAGCTCTTCTATCTTCTGGATAGGCAGATGACTCAAGTGCCTATCATAGAAGTCCCGGTATAGTAAAGTCACCTGTGCTCCGGTGTCCAGAAGAGCTTTAGTATAGACTCCTTCCACTTGAATGGGCACAGTAGGGGACGGGCCCACCAGTTCCTTTGGGTATGGCCGGACTGGGGTCACCTTCTTCTTTGGGCTTTTCCTTGCCCTGCTCCTTTTGGACTTTAATTTTTCCTGAGCCTGGCATGCATTGACCTTCTCCCTCTCAATGGGGGCACAAACCCGCTGAGGGATGTTATTGTTCCTTTTAGGTGGATGTTCCTTCTTTGGGGTGCTGTATTTCCATTGAGGGGTCTTGCCCCTCCCTCTGGGGTACATCTTGGAGGGGGGGTACTATACCTCCTCCTAGGAGTTTTGTCTCCTCCATTCTTGGCCTTTTTTTTTAGTTTGGAGCGCACTGAAGATGATGGGCACCCGGTTGACTCCTTCACCGGGGCCCTTTGGAGTTTCCCGCCGGCTTGCAATTATCTGTTCTCTTCTTCTTTGGGCTGGAGCATACGTTAGCAAAGTGGCCACTCCCTCCGCAGTTATAGCAAATCACCTCTTCTCGGTCCTGTAGGGAGGCCGGTGCTGAGGTGTTCGGGAACAACTCCTTTCTTGGGCTTGGTTTCTCTGGTCTTCTCTGATCTTTCTCCATCAAAGAGGTCAGCATCTCCAACACTTGGGCCATTTGCGATTTCAAAGTGTCAACCTCCGCATCTCTTTCCGGGCTCTTGACCGAATGGACCAACACTGGTACAGGTGTGACATTCGCCTTGGCCACCTGCTGATCTTCCTGCAGCGCCTCTTCGTCCCTAATAATTTTTATTAGATCAGAGTAGGTTAGTGACATTCCTCCTCCTGAGGTTTTCAGGTGCAGCCAGACCGGGTCTGAGCGCCGCGCTCCCCTCATGATCTGCTTCATGCGTGCTTCATCTGCATCTTTGGGCAGCATTCCCTTCTTCAGTACAATCTTGCATAACTGCCTGTTCAACCTTCTAACATATTCTGACAGTTTCTCATTCGGCTGCTGGAGAGTGTGTTCAAATTGATAGATCATCTCTGACACCTTCTCCAGCTGACCAAACTCTTCCTGCAGCATGGCCAGGCAATCTTGAGCTGTACAGTTTTCATTTCCAAACCGGAAGCTCTTCACCGCTTCTGCCGCGGCACCTTTCAGACTTTCCAAGACTCGCTGTCTCTTCTGTGCCTCAGGCACCTCCCATGCCTCTACTGCCTGTAATGCCTGTTCCACCCAAGTGTCAAAATCTTCCTCTCCCGCAGGGACGGGAAGCTTCCCCGAGAATGCCTTTAGTCTCCGGTAGCTAGTCTCTACGTGCACCGTGCTTGCCTTCTGACAGTTTGTTAGTAGGTCCCCTAACGCCTTTATCAGTTCGGGTGATATGGCCGTGGCAGGTGCAGGCGTCACCGGAGGTGTCGCTCCATCTCTCCTCTCTGGTGAGGTACGGGCCGCAGTCTGCGGTGGTCCCGTTAGGGGTGGCTCCTTCTTAATAGCATGCGCCAGACTATAAGATCTGTTATCCGACGTCTGCGTATATTTGCGCTTGCAAACTTCTGGCTTCCCATCTGAATACTCCACTAGTGCATACTGGTGTGAGGTGTCTGGGTCTAACTTTGTTCCCATCACCCACGGTGTACCATCTGGGGTCACTGACTTCATTAATCCTTCCACCGTCTCGGTCGACCATTCCTGACCGGGCATGTTAATGACCACTGACTGGCTTGGATCTGTCTTAGCTACTCCACACCACGTTCTGACGTCTTTCGGGTCCATGCCGGTACCTCTTGGCGGGTTTTCTGTTCTATCAGGATCCCGGACGAGAACCCCCACGTGTAGCGTTACCCTCAACTAAGAGGGCCGCAGATTTGGTCTGGGCCCTGAGTACAGCTCCGCCAACCCCCGGCAATCTACTCGACCCTTTCTGGCACAGTTAGTTTAGGGGTATGCACATTTAATACTTATACTTTATGAGAGACTCAGACACGGAGTAGTTATAAAGGAATAACAGATTTTACTTTCAGCTATGCAAAGGGAATGAACAGAGATAACAACTTGACCATTAGAGTATTCACAGAGCCCTGCAATATTACAATATCAGTCACACTATACCATGGAGAAGGGGGGGTGGATAAGGAGACGCCACGTGGGGCGACTGTTAACTAGACGCCCTGTGGCGCAATAACTAAACTAGGTCCCTAATGAATCAGGCCTGATTCCTAACTCTAGAACTCAGTCCTGTATGAATGATGGATTCTTCACCGGCATCTGTAGAGGTGGTGCACTTAAGAATAAACAACAATTGTAATCCAGGAAAAAGGAAAGTTGATAACTGACAACACTTCACTGGAGATCCTCTGGATCAGTCCTGCTGTGGATCTCCAGTGAGAGTCTTTAACATGAGGTAGTAGGCCTCGGCAGTTTATAGGCACAATACTAGCACACAGGTTAGGGAATGAGCTTACGCTCGCTCACCCGCCGGACACGATCTCCGTCCGGGACTTCCACCGGCTGTGACTTCACTCGCCCACAGCGGTTGCTGCGATCGGGTCCCCGATCCAATCCAGGTTATAAGTAGAGATGTCGGATGCCACCCAGGCTCGCAGTGGGGTGGAAGGCTCTTTGGTCGGCTGCGGAAGGCCCCAGGCTTCCGGCCTTACCCAGCACAGGTCCGCACAGGTGTATCAGTCTCTGCCGTCCCGTGTCCAAAGAGGCCGAGCCAGGCCGAGCCCCTTCCTTATATATCCCCACCCATGAGTCTCTGGGGCAGAAGCAAAACATCCTGGGAACCAGTGGGGTTCTGGGAACAGTAGTTCGAGAGCATTTAAAGGAACCCCGCTACACATGTCTCCAGACCTAAACCCTATTGAGCATCTGTGGGGCATCCTCAAAGGGAAGGTGCAGGAGCGCAAGGTCTCCAACATCAACCAGCCCTGTGATGTCATCATGTAGGAGTGGAAGAGGACTCAAGTGGCAACCTGTGAAGCTCTGATGAATTCCATGCCCAAGAGGGTTAAGGCAGTGCTGAAAAATAATGGTGGCCACACAAAATATTGACACTTTGGACCCAATAATGGCTGTGTGTTGAGTTATTTTGAGGGGTCAGCCAATTTACACTGTTATACAAGCTGTACACTACTTTACATTGTAGCAAAGTGTAATTTCTTGTCATATGAAAAGATATAATAAAATATTTACAAAAATGTGACGGGTGTACTCGCTTTTGTGAGATACGGTGTGTATATATATATATATATATTGTGACAGCAGGAAGGTAAAGTCACCTGGTTGCATCCAGGGGGGTAGATATATTTCGCCCAGATTCAGGCTTTACGCCGACTTATACAACTAGGTGGAGAGTTGTATACGCCCAGCTGAGGCTAGTGGGCTCATGGATGACTCATACCTCTAGGGAGAGTGTGGGGCGTCGTGCAGACAGGGAGTTGATGAGACCAGCTGAAGCTTGTCAGCTCATTTAGGCCTCTATAAGAACTCCCAGATTCATTAGGTGTTAGCTCATGCCTGGAACCAGACCTGTGTGGACTGTCTAGGGAGAGTGAACCCCTGTGCGGTGAGACAAAGCCTGTGTGGCTATTTGCTTGGACATTTAAAACCAGGGACTTAGGGACTAGGACAGCACTAGGCTGATCCCAGTTGTTAGTTAGGAAACCTGTATGTTTAGTCAGAGGTCAAGTTGACCAGGATTTATTTTATTTATGTTTCTTTTGCTTTGCTGTGTTTTGTCACTGTAAATAGAAAATAAACCGCACCTTTTTGATTTTGAAAACCACAACCTCCGTTTGCTGGGCCTGTTTTTGTGTGGGGAGCCCATCCCGGGGGTCACACACACCCGCTGCCGAGCTAACCCCCTCACAGTTGGTGGAGAATGCAGGCAGTTTTTTTTTAAGCCAGCATGGAGGAGATACTGAAACAGCTGGCTCTAGCAAATGCCAATCAACAGCAGACAAATGCAGGTTTGCAAAGGAGCCTTGCAGCCCAGCAGCAAGCTCATCAACAGAGCCTTGCAGCTCAGCAACAAGCCCAGCAGCAATCTGAGGCCCGCTTCATAGACCTGTTACAGAAGCAAGAGCAGAGACTACAACAAATGGAAGCAGTAATGCAGCAACGTCCGCAGACCAGTGAGGAAAGCCATCCCACTAATACCGCGTCCTTTGGGGTGAGTCGTTTATTGACAAAAATGACTGGAGAGGATGATCCAGAGGTATTTTTGACCACATTTGAAAGGACCGCTGAAAGAGAAAAGTGGCCTGAGGAGCAGTGGGCTGGACTGGTGGCTCCTCTGTTAACTGGTGAATCGCAGAAAGCTTACTATGACCTAGAGCCTAACCAAGCAAAAGACTATGTGATGCTAAAAGCTGAAATTTTGGCAAGGCTGGGTGTCACCCAGGCTGTCCGGGCTCAGCGTGTGCATAACTGGACTTTCCAGCTTGGAAAACCCCCCAGGTCTCAAATGTATGATCTCATTCACCTGAGCAGAAAGTGGCTACAGCCAGAGACTTTGTCCGCACCAAAGATTGTGGAACGTGTTGTAATGGATCGGTTTTTGAGAGCTCTTCCTACTGCCATCCAAAAGTGGGTAAGCCATGGAGACCCAGAGACGGCCGATGGTCTTGTGGATCGTGTGGAGAAATACTTGGCTACAGAGAACCTGACGGCCTCTTCCAGAGACACTCGGACTTTCCACCCTAAGACCAGACCATCCCCAGGGGCGGATAAGAGGATTCCAAGGGGTAAGGGTGGAGAGAGTGAGAGGGTGGGAGCTCTACCCCAAGTTTGGCGAGAACAGCCTGGGAAATCAGCGGCTCAAGAGGCGGCAAGAAGGATCGTTTGCTACCGCTGCCGGCAAGCGGGACATATTGCAGCCAATTGCCCAGTTATGGAGGAACCCATGCAGTGTGACTTTCTGACGGGCAGACGTCAGTCGCTGTGTGCGACAGTCGCATGCACTGCCATTCGAGGAACTGAGAAACATTTATGCAAAATGTGTGTTAATGGTAGAAATGTTGTGGTATTGCTGGATTCAGGTAGCCTTGTGACCCTGATAAAGGCTGAGTTAGTTAAAACAGAGGTCTTTGGGAATAGCAAGGTAGCTGTTATTTGTGTGCATGGGGACACCCGAGAGTATCCAGTGACTACAGTGTGTTTCGAGACCCCCAAAGGTACCCTCTCTCATCCAGTGGGCTTAGTATCTCAGTTACCGCATGACGCCATTGTGGGAAGGGATTTTCCGAAGTTCTGGGAACTGTGGGATGATCCTGAGCCCCCCACTGGTGCCCCTATGTACCAGGAATGTGATAGCCAGAACTCCCCTGAGAGTGGTGAGGACTCTCCGGAATTTCCCTTATCAGTATTGGCAGGGGAGACTCAAGAAACTGGAGAGGAGCCCACCTCCTCAGACGAAAACCTACCGTCTGTGGAGTTTTCTGATCTTGAGGTTCACAGGGAAAACTTTGCCACAGAACAGTTGAAAGACCCCGCCCTAATAAAGGCACGGGAAAACGTAGTGAAAATAGATGGCGAGTTAGTGAACCCAGATAATACCTGCACTTACCCATACTTCAGCGTAGAGAAGGACCTACTGTATCGGGTGGCAAAAAGGGCAGAAGAAACCGTTGAGCAGCTTGTGGTGCCCAAACCTTACAGGAAGTTGGTGTTGGAGTTGGCCCATGGGCACATTCTTGGAGGTCATCTGGGGACAGAGAAAACCCGAGAGAGGGTATTACAGAGATTCTATTGGCCGGGGGTGATGAAGGACATAGAAAATTATTGTTCCTCCTGCCCTGTGTGTCAGAGGTCGGCCCCGATGCCACATTTCCGTAGCCCGCTGGTCCCTCTACCCATCATTGAGGTCCCGTTTGAGAGGATCGCCATGGATTTGGTAGGGCCTATAATCAAGTCCGCTAGGGGGCACCAGTACATATTAGTTATAATGGACTATGCCACCCGTTATCCAGAAGCGATCCCTCTCCGAAATACCTCGGCCAAAACCATAGCCAAAGAGCTATCTCTTGTGTTTAGCCGGGTGGGTATTTGTAAAGAACTGCTTACGGACCAAGGTACACCCTTTATGTCCCGGGTTATGAAGGAGCTGTGTAAATTGTTCAAAGTGACGCAATTACGTACATCTGTGTATCACCCCCAAACCGATGGGCTGGTTGAAAGATTCAACAAAACCCTAAAACAAATGTTGAAGAAAGTGGTGGATAGAGATGGAAAGGATTGGGACTGTCTACTTCCTTATCTGATGTTTGCTATTAGGGAGGTGCCCCAATCCTCTACGGGATTCTCCCCCTTTGAGTTACTGTATGGGAGACACCCAAGAGGGCTGTTGGATATTGCCAAGGAAACTTAGGAAAGTGAGAGTTCTCCCCACAGGAGTGTGATTGAGCATGTCGCCCTGATGCAAGACCGAATTGCACAGGTAATGCCCATCGTGAAGGAACATTTGGCCCAAGCGCAGTTAGCACAGCAGAGAGTGTACAACCGTGGAGCCAAGACCCGTACCTTTTCCCCGGGGGATAGGATACTGGTACTTGTCCCTACGGTTGAAAGTAAATTCCTTGCCAAATGGCAAGGCCCCTATGAGATAATGGAAAAAGTGAGCGAAGTGAATTACAAGGTCAGACAACCAGGAAGGCGAAAGCCCGAACAGATCTATCACGTTAATCTGTTGAAAGCCTGGAGGGATAGAGAGTCCCTAGTCGCAGACACTTGGTCACCAGCTCAAACTGGTTGCGTGATTCCTGAGGTTGGAATAGCAGCCACCTTGTCACAACCCCAACAACAGGAGGTTAAGGAGTTTGTGCTTCGCAACAAGGAGGTATTCTCTGAGCTGCCGGGACAAACATCTGGGGTAGAGCATGACATCATTACCCCGCCCGGTGAAAGGGTGAAGTTAAAACCCTATCGGATCCCAGAGGCCCGACGGGAGGCAATACGTGAGGAAGTACAGAAAATGCTGAACTTAGGGGTGATAGAGGAGTCCCAAAGTGATTGGTCTAGTCCCATTGTGTTGGTGCCTAAACCGGATGGGAGCTGGCGATTTTGTAACGATTTTCGTCAGTTGAACAAAGTTACAAAATTTGACACCTACCCCATGCCACGTATAGATGAGTTGATCGACCGGCTGGGAACAGCCCGATACATGACGACTCTTGACCTCACAAAAGGGTATTGGCAAATCCCCCTGGCCAAGTCGGCCAAAGAGAAAACCGCATTTGTAACCCCAGACGGGGCGTTCCAATATAAAAGAATGCCGTTCGGGTTACAGAATGCGCCGGCCACATTCCAGCGGAAAATGGACCAGATGCTGAGGCCCCATCGGAAGTATGCTGCGGCTTACCTGGATGACGTAATTGTCCATAGCACAGATTGGGCCTCACATCTGCCAAAAGTGCAAGCAGTCCTGGACTCCGTTCGGGAAGCGGGGTTTACGGCTAACCCCAAGAAGTGTACCATTGGGCAGGAGGAGGCCAAATATCTTGGGTACACCATTGGGAGGGGAGTAATAAAACCCCAACTCAACAAAGTCGAGGCCATCCAGAGTTGGCCACGTCCCAACAGCAAGAAGCAGGTACGAGCCTTTCTGGGAATCGCTGGGTATTATCGGCGATTCATTCCCCACTTTGCTTCTAAGGCTGTGCCCCTAACCAACCTGACGAAGGGGAAAGGGTCGGTCATGATTAAATGGACCCCCGAGGCTGAGGCAGCATTCCAATTCTTGAAACAAGCCTTATGTAGCCAGCCAGTGTTGTACTCACCCGACTTCTCTAAAGACTTTGTCGTACAAAGTGATGCGTCAGATGTGGGGTTAGGAGCAGTATTGTCCCAGGTCTGGAACGGGGAAGAGCACCCAGTCATTTACCTCAGCAGGAAGTTGAAGTCCCATGAGGTAAATTACGCCACCGTTGAAAAGGAGTGTTTAGCGGTGAAGTGGGCTCTAGATTCCCTTCGGTACTACCTGCTAGGTAGGCACTTTGACATGGTTACGGATCACGCTCCGTTAAAGTGGATGGCTCAAAACAAGGAAACAAATAGAAGAGTGAATAGGTGGTTCCTGGCCCTCCAGGAATTCAACTTCACAGTAAAGCATCGCCCTGGCGTTCAAATGGGGAATGTGGATGCTTTGTCTCGAGTACATGAATGCCTGATTGCTGGTGTTCCAACCCCGAGGTTAAAACAAGAGGGGGGGGGGTATGTGACAGCAGGAAGGTAAAGTCACCTGGTTGCATCCAGGGGGGTAGATATATTTCGCCCAGATTCAGGCTTTACGCCGACTTATACAACTAGGTGGAGAGTTGTATACGCCCAGCTGAGGCTAGTGGGCTCATGGATGACTCATACCTCTAGGGAGAGTGTGGGGCGTCGTGCAGACAGGGAGTTGATGAGACCAGCTGAAGCTTGTCAGCTCATTTAGGCCTCTATAAGAACTCCCAGATTCATTAGGTGTTAGCTCATGCCTGGAACCAGACCTGTGTGGACTGTCTAGGGAGAGTGAACCCCTGTGCGGTGAGACAAAGCCTGTGTGGCTATTTGCTTGGACATTTAAAACCAGGGACTTAGGGACTAGGACAGCACTAGGCTGATCCCAGTTGTTAGTTAGGAAACCTGTATGTTTAGTCAGAGGTCAAGTTGACCAGGATTTATTTTATTTATGTTTCTTTTGCTTTGCTGTGTTTTGTCACTGTAAATAGAAAATAAACCGCACCTTTTTGATTTTGAAAACCACAACCTCCGTTTGCTGGGCCTGTTTTTGTGTGGGGAGCCCATCCCGGGGGTCACACACACCCGCTGCCGAGCTAACCCCCTCACAATATATATATATATATATATACATAGATACAGACAAACACACTCTTAGAAATAAACAAACTTAACTTAAGATGTATTAAAACATGGTTGGTGTTAGTAGGGCAGTGGAAGGTATCAGTAGAGCAGTGGACGTGTCAGTAGGGCAGAGGTTGGTGTCAGTAGGACAGTGGATGGTGTCAATCAGTAGAGCGGTGGACGTGTCAGTAGGTCAGTAGATGGTGTCAGTAGATTTTTTATTTTTTTTGTATCGTTTTCTTTTTTAATTATTTTTTAAAATGTTATTCTCTAATTACTTTTTACAATATTATTTTCATTTTTTTTTTTTTTTTTTTTACAATATTCTAAACAGACCCCTGATGTCTTATTTTTGAGACAGAGAAAGGGACTGAGGTTCCCCAGACCCATTCTCTGCAGCCTCAGCTGCACTGAACAGTGAATGAATTGGAAGTGCTGAGTGGTTTCCTGTACATTCACAAACCGAAGCCTAGTAAACACATTAACACAGTGACTCACTGTATCCATTCAGAAGAGAAATGGGCCAGTAAATGACATGTTAACCAGCCCCCTCCCCTTCTTTCTATCTTGAAACATACTTCACAGCAGCTGGCAGGAGAGGAGAGGAGAGGAGGGAAGCCGCCAGCGCTGCAGGGGTGGGAGAGACAGGGGGGGCCTGGGCAGCAGGAGGAATCTGCTCCGCACAAGGTGATTAGGGTGTGCCCAGGCACACCCGGCACACTGTGTGCACACGCCTACGGGGACCACAGTCCGGTCTGAATATGGGTCTGGGTTTCAGCCGGTCTGAAACCAGGACACATGATTCAAAACCCGGACCGTTCTAGTGAATCCTGAATGGGTGGTAACCCTTACACAAATCGGTGTTGCTATTTTTATGCAGTGATCATTTACCTTTATTTCCTGTCTGATGTAGCCTTTGTTAGCCGAACAGAAAGAAAAGAATAATCTCTCTCTGACAGAGTCTCAGATAGCAAAATTCAACAACAGGCCTTCTCAACCTTACCAAAAACTAAAAAGAAAAGTTTTGGCTGGACATACACATTGATATATTTTGCTGTGTGCTCAGTTCATGGAATCTACCCATTACTACTACCTGAGCTTTTGGACGATTGGGTCCAGGAACTGAAGAAACAGCAAGTAAGTGCGAAAGCCCTACCAAGGTAGAATACAGACACAAATCAGCTCAGGGTAATCGTTAGGGTCATGTAAATGTTTCGGGTCAGGTTTGATGGTAACAACATGGGAGCAAACATTTTTACGCAAATGTGTTTTTCAGTATGGGGCTCATATTGCCAAAAGGCAGCATAAGGTTAGAAAACATAGCATTTCTCTTTAAAGGAGACCTGGTTCAAGAAAAAACACAGGAGCTGCTTTCTAATTATCCCTCTAAAAATCCAAGCATTGGTATGTTCAAGTATACTGATGTAGCCAGGTGCTGACTAACTTATCGTGGAGATTCGGTAACAACGGCTGCAGTGAGCTTACCGTATTTCCCTCTAGTGCTCAGCCTTGGCATTGTGTCATAATTTTCTGAGGGCAGCTGCAAGCAGAGACCCCACATGAGAATGGAGGATCTTGGGACATGTAGTCTGGGGTTGCGTGCAGACGCCTCGACACTTGCCATCTTCCTGACGGTGTGGGGTTGCTCTTATCACCCTCAGCAATGGTCCCACTGCATCCAAGCATTGCAAAGTGTGTGGTTGGGATCCTCTATCAGAGCACAGATTCTTCAGAAAAGACAAAAAATGGAAGGCGCGCACACCTAGTGCATTACCAATGACATTTAATAATTGATAAAATTAATAAAAGGTAGGTACTCACAAACAGCAACTCTAATAAGCCAAAAACACACAGTGTAGAGACATGTGCTATATACTATCACGGGGTATAAGTTGACGCCTTTTGGGGGAGCACCCCCTTCCTCAGAGCTAGGCCTCACTTTAGAAAACCCCTTAGCGCTGGAAGTGACTATCTTTTTTCATGTGCATATTCTTCAGGAGCCGGTTCCAAGATTTATCCCTTTCCTATTTTCCTGAGCCTGGTACGCCTGGATTGGTGAAAGGGCAGATGTCCATCCTGTTTACACCTTAAGAGACATTGCATGCAGACACTTTTAGGCTGGGTTCGCACTGTCCCTGTTCTCTGTTTTAGGTGACGAATCAGGTCTGAATTTTTGGCTGAATTCAGACCTGAAACAGAACAGAAGATGCACAGGACTCTTCTGCAAACTGCTCCACGGCCGTCCACGGCTGTGTGAACTGGCTCCATTGAAAGTCCACGGCTGTGTGAACTGGCTCCATTGAAAGTCGGTCACAGTCTCCTGAAATGCGCATTAAATCCAAAAAACCCGCATCCAATTCGCACCAGTGTGAACCCATCATTACCCACATCCTTAGCACTAGAGTCCTAACAAGGAGACACTTTGCACTTGCTATCCCCAGCATTGGAGCAATTATACAGAAATCTCTCTGGGCCCTTGTTAAAGTGCTTGTAAACCCCCCAAAAAAACTAACACCTGCAAGACAAAGGCATAATGAGCTAGTATGCATAGCATACTAGCTCATTATGTAATACTCACCTGGGATCAAAGCCCCCGCTGCAGTGCCTGACACAGCACCGGCCGGTGACATGTAGTCCCGGAGTTACTTTCTGGGTATCGCGGCTCTGACGCTGTGATTGGCTGGAGCCGCGATGACGTCACTCCCGTGCATGCATGCAGGAGCCACCAGTCACGGCATGACCTCCTTTAGAAATGGCACGATCAGCAATTCTAAAGTGTGTCTGTGCCGTTGTCTACAGCGCATGCGCCGTAGACATTGGCGCATGCGCCGTAGACATTGGCACATGTCTCTATTGTAAATATCTCCTAAACTGTGTAGGTTTAGGAGATATTTCTAGCACCTACAGTTAAGCCTTATTCAAGGCTTACCTGTAGGTAAAAGTGGTTGTACATGGTGTACAACCACTTTAAAGGGGTTGTAAAGGTTTGTTTTTTATTTTCTAAATAGGTTCCTTTAAGCTAGTGCATTGTTGGTTTACTTACCTTTTCCTTAGGTTTTCCTTTTAAATGTTTTCTTTCTTTGTTTTCTTTGTCTGAATTTCTCACTTCCTGTTCCTCCTCAGTAAGCTGTTCAGTAAGCTGTTCTGGCTGACTCCACACCACTCGGATGATGGTGTGAAGTTTACTGAGGAGAAACAGGAAGTGAGAAATTCAGACAAAGAAAAAAAACATTTAGAAGGTAAATCAAAGGAAAAGGTAAGTGAACCAACAATGCACTAGCTTAAAGGAACCTATTTAGAAAATAAAAACAAACCTTTACAACCCCTTTAAGCTAGATTAAGATGCAGAACATCTACACCACAAGGACTCCTCCAATACCCCCCACCCCACACTAATGCAGCCTTTTTTTAATCAATGGCTTTTTTTAATCAATGGCTTATCCAGGGTTTATTCAGAGGTTGCAGAGGTTGCACTGGGGCGTGGGCCGTGTAAGCGGTAAAGCGCTGCCCATTGATTTCAATGGCAGGGGCGGTTTAGGAGCTGTGTATACACCACTCCCACACCGCCCCAAAGATGCTGCTTGCAGGACTTTTTATTCGGTTCTGCAAGCGCACTGCCCCAGTGTAAAAGCAAGCAAGCATTTTTTTTTACACTGGGGAGGCTTGAGAGGCGCTTTTCAGGCGCTTTACAGGTGCTATTTTTAGCGCTAAAATGGCTGAAAAGCGCCTTCAACGTGAAAGGGATCTTAGCAGTGGTAGATAAATCTCCTACCTGATGGTAGTTTTGGTATCAATGCTACTGGTCAGAGGGGGAGCTTCTCCTCTCTTTCTCCTGAATGTAACCACTGGCACCAAAAAATCATGTTAGTTGTATGTAAAGGGGAAAAGGGGCATTTTTTCTCTGGGCACCAGCATAAGAGGGCTGTCTCTCACTGACCACTAGGGATGAGCTTCGTGTTCGAGTCGAACATACGTTCGACTCGAACATCGGCTGTTCGATCGTTCGACGAAGATCGAACGATTTGGGCCGTTCGCGCCAAATTCGAGTGACGCGAACGGCCCACAATGCACTACGCCATCGCAGTGTCATCCAGGCGCTGTGATTGGCCAAGCATGCACTGTGACCCCGCATGCTTGGCCAATCACAGCGCCGGCAGCGAGGAGAGCAATGATTGGCCACAGGCAGGATGCCTGTGGCCAATTATTGCTGAGGGTGTTTAGTACATGCCCCACACTATAAAAGGCCGCCAGCACGGCGGCCTAGTGTAGTGTGTTCCGGAGCAGGGAAAGACAAGCATAGGCAGGGACAGTGACATTTATTTCTTTCTTGCTTAACCTGGATTCCTTTAGTTTAGGGAAAGAGAAGGATAGGTAGGGAGAGTGTCAGTGTGTTTTACTGTGCGAGTCCTTGTTTCTAGGGACAAAGAAGGAAAGTGAGGGGAATTCTCCTTGTGCTATAGTGTGCTTTAAAAAAACATTTTTTCTAGGGACAGAAAACTCTAGGTAGGGAGAGTGTCAGTTTCTTTCACTGTGCGAGTCCTTGTTTCTAGGGACAAAGAAGGAAAGTGAGGGGAATTCTCCTTGTGCTATAGTGTGCTTTAAAAAAACATTTTTTCTAGGGACAGAAAACTCTAGGTAGGGAGAGTGTCAGTTTCTTTCACTGTGCGAGTCCTTGTTTCTAGGGACAAAGAAGGAAAGTGAGGGGAATTCTCCTGGTGCTATAGTGTGCTTTAAAAAAAAAAAATTTCTAGGGACAGAAAACTCTAGGTAGGGAGAGTGTCAGTTTCTTTCACTGTGCGAGTCCTTGTTTCTAGGGACAAAGAAGGAAAGTGAGGGGAATTCTCCTTGTGCTATAGTGTGCTTTAAAAAACATTTTTTCTAGGGACAGAAAACTCAAGGTAGGGAGAGTGTCAGTTTCTTTCACTGTGCGAGTCCTTGTTTCTAGGGACAAAGAAGGAAAGTGAGGGGAATTCTCCTTGTGCTATAGTGTGCTTTAAAAAAAAAAAAATTCTAGGGACAGAAAACTCTAGGTAGGGAGAGTGTCAGTTTCTTTCACTGTGCGAGTCCTTGTTTCTAGGGACAAAGAAGGAAAGTGAGGGGAATTCTCCTTGTGCTATAGTGTGCTTTAAAAAAACATTTTTTCTAGGGACAGAAAACTCTAGATAGGGAGAGTGTCAGTTTCTTTCACTGTGCGAGTCCTTGTTTCTAGGGA
The DNA here is from genome assembly GCA_029206835.1 of Rana muscosa. Lineage (NCBI taxonomy): Eukaryota > Metazoa > Chordata > Amphibia > Anura > Ranidae > Rana > Rana muscosa. The sequence continues at coordinate 113,992,522 of CM055118.1, forward strand.
CAAAGAAGGAAAGTGAGGGGAATTCTCCTTGTGCTATAGTGTGCTTTAAAAAAAACATTTTTTCTAGGGACAGAAAACTCTAGGTAGGGAGAGTGTCAGTTTCTTTCACTGTGCGAGTCCTTGTTTCTAGGGACAAAGAAGGAAAGTGAGGGGAATTCTCCTTGTGCTATAGTGTACTTTAAAAAAACATTTTTTCTAGGGACAGAAAACTCTAGGTAGGGAGAGTGTCAGTTTCTTTCACTGTGCGAGTCCTTGTTTCTAGGGACAAAGAAGGAAAGTGAGGGGAATTCTCCTTGTGCTATAGTGTGCTTTAAAAAAACATTTTTTCTAGGGACAGAAAACTCTAGGTAGGGAGAGTGTCAGTTTCTTTCACTGTGCGAGTCCTTGTTTCTAGGGACAAAGAAGGAAAGTGAGGGGAATTCACCTTGTGCTATAGTGTGCTTTAAAAAAAAAAATTTCTAGGGACAGAAAACTCTAGGTAGGGAGAGTGTCAGTTTCTTTCACTGTGCGAGTCCTTGTTTCTAGGGACAAAGAAGGAAAGTGAGGAGAATTCTCCTTGTGCTATAGTGTGCTTTAAAAAAACATTTTTTCTAGGGACAGAAAACTCTAGGTAGGGAGAGTGTCAGTTTCTTTCACTGTGCGAGTCCTTGTTTCTAGGGACAAAGAAGGAAAGTGAGGGGAATTCTCCTTGTGCTATAGTGTGCTTTAAAAAAACATTTTTTCTAGGGACAGAAAACTCTAGGTAGGGAGAGTGTCAGTTTCTTTCACTGTGCGAGTCCTTGTTTCTAGGGACAAAGAAGGAAAGTGAGGGGAATTCTCCTTGTGCTATAGTGTGCTTTAAAAAAAAAAAATTTCTAGGGACAGAAAACTCTAGGTAGGGAGAGTGTCAGTTTCTTTCACTGTGCGAGTCCTTGTTTCTAGGGACAAAGAAGGAAAGTGAGGGGAATTCTCCTTGTGCTATAGTGTGCTTTAAAAAAACATTTTTTCTAGGGACAGAAAACTCTAGGTAGGGAGAGTGTCAGTTTCTTTCACTGTGCGAGTCCTTGTTTCTAGGGACAAAGAAGGAAAGTGAGGGGAATTCTCCTTGTGCTATAGTGTGCTTTAAAAAAACATTTTTTCTAGGGACAGAAAACTCTAGGTAGGGAGAGTGTCAGTTTCTTTCACTGTGCGAGTCCTTGTTTCTAGGGACAAAGAAGGAAAGTGAGGGGAATTCTCCTTGTGCTATAGTGTGCTTTAAAAAAACATTTTTTCTAGGGACAGAAAACTCTAGGTAGGGAGAGTGTCAGTTTCTTTCACTGTGCGAGTCCTTGTTTCTAGGGACAAAGAAGGAAAGTGAGGGGAATTCTCCTTGTGCTATAGTGTGCTTTAAAAAAACATTTTTTCTAGGGACAGAAAACTCTAGGTAGGGAGAGTGTCAGTTTCTTTCACTGTGCGAGTCCTTGTTTCTAGGGACAAAGAAGGAAAGTGAGGGGAATTCTCCTTGTGCTATAGTGTGCTAAAGCATTCCTCATCAACCATCTTTGAAATCCTTGTTTTTTGGACAGTCAGGGAAATTGTCGTTGTGCTATTCTGTGCAAAAGCAAATCATCCTCAACCATATTTAGAAATCCTTAAGTAAAGGGACAGAGAAGGACACCTGAAGGTAGCCCTTATTGCTTTTTTCCCATCTCCCTGCAGGCCATCTATTAGAATGTCTGGAAGGCAAACAAGGAGAGGCAGACAGTCAGGAGGCAATAAAAGAGGGCAAGCAGGCTCTGTGTCTGGGGGCAACAGTGCTGGTCGTGGACGCGGTGCATTGTCATCAGCACATGGCCATGGGACACGCTTGTCCTTCTTTTCGGCAGCTGGACATGTTGAGCCACATCATGCCGAAGACTTGGTAGAGTGGATGACCAAGCCCTCCTCCTCATCCTCTCTCACCCAGGCTCAGGGTACTGGCAAAGCAGCTGCCAAAGCGTCCTCTTCCCTGGTATCAATGTCAGACTCATCATCAGTCACTCCTTCCCTAGACCCACCATGTCCTCCTCCTGAGGAGTCCCCCGAACTGTTTGAGCACAGTGTTGGGTACATGCTCCAGGAGGATGCCCAGCGTTTCGAAGGGTCTGATGATGAAACCCAGCTACAGGAAGGCAGTAGCGTGAGAGCAGACAGAGGGGATGCTCAAGAAGGACACCAATCTGGCAGTCATGTTCCAGCAGCTGCAGCATACTGCCAGATTGGCTCCAGTGATGAGGAGGGAGGGGATGATGAGGTCACTGACTCCACGTGGGTGCCTAATAGGAGAGAGGAGGAGGAGGAGGATGAGGAGGAGGCACATCTCCAACGAGGCAGGATGCCCTTTGGTGGCCAGCGTAAGGGCAGTACACCGACGGAATCACACCACAGAGCTCCGCCTGTGCAGGGCGCTGCCTCTGCCCGTCATTCAAAAAGTTCCTTGGTGTGGGCCTTTTTTGAGGCTAGTGCATCAGATCGCACAGCTGCTGTTTGCAACATATGTCTCAAGCGTATATCGCGTGGCCAAAACATCAGCCGCTTGGGTACCACATGCCTGACCAGACATATGTTGACCTGCCATGCAGCTCGTTGGCAAGCCTACCTCAAAGACCCACACCAAAGAACAAAGCGGACCTCTCCTTGCACCGCATCAGCTGGGATCTCCAACCCCACTATAACTTCAGTCCTCTCTGAAACATGCACTGAGAGGAATGAAGGTGTAGAATTAGGTGTGTCACAGCCAAGTACTTGCGGCCACTCTGCTAGCAGTACACCGACGTCCGATTCTAGCAGGCAAATTTCCCTGCCCCAGCTGCTGGACCATCGAAAGAAGTTCACTCCCAGCCATCCACATGCCCAGCGGTTGAATGCTAGCTTGGCTAAATTGCTAGCGCTTCAACTGCTGCCTTTTCAGTTGGTAGACTCGGCCCCCTTCCGTGAGTTTGTGCAATGTGCGGTTCCTCAGTGGCAGGTTCCCAAACGCCACTTTTTCTCACGGAAGGCTATTCCGGCTCTCTACCGGCATGTGGAAGGCAATGTCTTGGCCTCGCTGGACAGGGCGGTCAGCGGTAAGGTGCATATTACCGCTGACTCATGGTCCAGCAGGCATGGACAGGGACGTTACCTTTCTTTCACGGCCCATTGGGTCACTCTTTTGGCAGCTGGGAAGGATGCAGGACAAGGTGCAGTAGTGTTGGAGGTTGTTCCACCGCCACGCCTCCAAAATGCTACTACTGGTTGTGACACACCTCTCTCCTCCACCCCCTCCTCTTCTTCTTCCTCCATGGCCTCTTCCTGTGGTTTGTCCTCGGAACCAGCGGTGCTCCGTAGGCGTTCAAGGGGCTACGCAAGTACGCAGGCAAAAAGATGCCATGCCGTGCTTGCGCTGGTGTGTTTGGGGGACAGAAGCCACACTGGGGCAGAGGTCCTGTCTGCTCTGCAGGGCCAGGCCGAGAGGTGGTTGACACCACGCCAGCTTAAGCCAGGAATGGTGGTTTGCGACAATGGCACCAACCTCCTCTCCGCCCTCCGACAGGGACAACTGACCCATGTGCCCTGTGTGGCTCACGTCCTTAACCTGGTGGTGCAGCGGTTCTTGGGCAGGTACCCGGGCTTACAGGATGTCCTGAGGCAGGCCAGGAAAGTCTGTGTGCATTTCCGCAGATCTTATAATGCCAGTGCTCGCCTGGCTGAGCTGCAAAAGGAGTTGAACCTGCCCAAGAACCGCCTTATATGTGACATGCCCACCAGGTGGAACTCAACGTTGGCCATGCTGCAGCGGCTGCACACGCAGCAGAGGGCCATCAATGAGTACCTGTGCGACTACGGCACCAGGACAGGGTCAGGGGAGCTTGGTTTTTTTTCTCCACGCCAGTGGGGCATGATCAGGGATGCATGCACTGTCCTGGCACCATTTGAGGAGGCCACGAGGATGGTGAGCAGTGACAGTGCATGCATCAGTGACACTGTACCTCTTGTCCACCTGTTGGAGCACACGCTGCGTGGAATAATGGACAGGGCACTTGAGGCAGAACAGAGGCAGGAAGAGGAGGACTTCCTTGCCTCTCAAGGCCCCCTTTACCCAGACAGTGTTCCTTCTGTCCCACCCATCGCACAGGAAGAGGAGGAGGAGGAGGAGGAGGATTGTGTCAGCATGGAGGTGGAGGATGGCACTCAGCATCATCAGCAGCAGTCTTTTAGGGATGATTTACAGTCCCAAGAAACCAGTGGACTTGTACGTGGCTGGGAGGAGGCTGCGGATCATGTCGTCCTTAGTGACCCAGAGGACTCCGGAGCGAATGCCTCAGCAAACCTACGCTGCATGGCCTCCCTGATCCTGCAAAGTCTGCGGAAGGATCCTCGTATTCTTCGGATCAAGGAGAGGGACCATTACTGGCTGGCCACTCTCCTTGATCCACGGTACAAGGGTAAGGTTGCGGACCTTATGTTACCGTCGCAGAGGGAGCAGAGGATGAGACAACTCCGGGAGGCCTTGCAGAAAGGTCTGTGCAACGCGTTCCCAGAGACTGGGAGGTTACAAACTCCTGGTCCTGGACAACGAGTTGCTGAGGCTTCGGCCAGTCAAAGAAGGAGCGGTGGGGAAGGTGGCCGTCTGACCGATGCGTTCAGACAATTCTTTAGTCCGCAGCCCCAAAGTATGATCGGTTCCAGCAACCATCGCCAGCGTCTGATAAACATGGTGCAGGAATATCTAGGGGCAAGGTCAGACTTGGACACCTTCCCCACCGAAAATCCTCTGGCTTACTGGGTCTTGAGGATGGATCACTGGCCAGAGCTTGCACAGTATGCAATTGAGCTACTGGCCTGTCCTGCATCCAGCGTTCTTTCGGAACGCACATTCAGTGCTGCTGGAGGATTTGTCACGGATCACAGGGTGCGCCTGTCCACCGACTCGGTTGATCGACTGACTTTCATCAAGATGAACCAGTCTTGGATCACCACCAGCTACCACACACCTGATGCTGATATAACAGACTAATTGATTTTAACATGTCACATCCCTTCAAGACTGATGCTGATGCTGAGTGCCTGTGCTGTTATGTTGACTGGCTATCCTCCTCCTCCGAGTCCTCAATGATACGATTGATGATGATAGCTTGGAAGATCATTTTTGTTTATGGGTGCCGCCACCAGTGGCTAAGGCCCAATTTTTCAGCCCCTGTTTTACAGGGGCGTGTAATTACAATTTTTTTAGCAATAATTTGCCATAGGGCTCATTGCTGTGCTCCAAGTACAGTATCTGTGAGGGGTTGGAGTGTTGTGGCACCAGTGCCTAAGGCCCAATTTTTCAGCCCCTGTTTAACAGGGGCGTGTCATTACAATTTTTGAAGCAATACTTTGCAACAGGGCTCATTGCTGTGCTCCAAGTACAGTATCTGTGAGGGGTTGTAGTGTTGTGCCACCAGTGCCTAAGGCCCAATTTTTCAGCCCCTGTTCAACAGGGGCATGCAATTACAATTCTTGATCTAATAATTCACAGCAGGGCCCATTGCTGCACCCACCAAGAGTAACTCTGAGGGCTTACAGTGTTGTGGCAACGCCACCACCACCACCACCACGAAAGGCCCAATTTTTCAGCCCCTGTTCAAAAGGGGCATGTAATTACAATTCTTGATCTAATAATTCACAGCAGGGCCCATTGCTGCACCCACCAAGAGTAACTGTCAGGGCTTACAGTGTTGTGGCACCAGCACCACCATCAAAGGCCCAATTTTTACTACCACTGTTCAACAATTATATGTAATTAAAATTCCTGATATAATAGTTGACAGCAGGGCGTTCCAGCACCAACCAAGAGTAACTGTGAGTGCTTACAGTGTTGTGCCAACACCAACAACTAAGGGGCCTATTTCTGCAGAGTATATACGGCAGGTCCCTACTTTCAAACATCCAACTTACAAACGACTCCTACTTGCAAACGCAAGAAGACAACAGGAAGTGAGAGGAAATCTACCACTAGGAAGGAAAATTCTCTCCTGTAAGAATAAATATGGGAGAAAGGTGTCTCCTCTGTACTGATGCTTTATCAGCAATCCTTGTTTCAAGAAAAACACCACATTTCAAAAACAGTTGTCATTGGGACGGAAAGTGAGGTGAAATGTTCTGAACAGGGGCACAGACAGCAAAACAAATGTTACAGGGGTGATAACCCTTACCTATGTTTTCCAAAAAGTTTAAAAATAGATTTTTGGGCTGGAGCTACACTTCAACAATGTACCTGTTCAAAATTACAAACAGATTCTACATAAGAACAAACCTACAGTCCCTGTCTTGTATGCACCGCCTGTATACGGCTGTTCAGAGTATATAGGGCCTTTTTTATTTTATGTGCGGGGTTCCCCTTAATATCCATACAAGACCCAAAGGGGCTGGTAATGGGCTGGGGTAGGGGGGGGGGGGGTCATGGGGTAGCTATGCCATTTTTCTTAAAGATTTTCATCCATATTACCGGGACCAGACATTACATTAAAGCCGCAAGCAGTTTTAAATGGCTTTTTTTTCCTTTAGAAGTGTCATTTTGTGCAGGGACAGTTCTAAACACGGGAAACACGTGGCACTTCACAGGCATACTTTAGACACCCCCCAGGTACGATATTTAAAGGAATATTTGACTTTTTTTTTTCACTTTATGCATCATTAAAATGACTGCTCCCGAAAAACGACCGTTTTTAAAACTTCTTTTTGCATTGATACATGTCCCCTGGTGCACAACCCGGGTTCCCAAACCCTTTTTAGGACAATAACATGCATAATAGTTGTTATAATTAGCACTTTAGAATTCGAACGTTCGCATCCATTGTATTTAATAGGGTTCTAATGTTCGTACGAACTTTCGGTCCGTTCGCGGGTTCTGGTGCGAACCGAACCCGGGGGTGTTCGGCTCATCACTACTGACCACCAGTGTGATATGGCTAATGGGCCAGATTTGCATATAACATATTTTTTAGTAGGGGTTTCTCTGTTAGCTATTCAATGAGTTCCTCCATAGTAAGGTTGTAAAAGGCTTTTCTACTATTATGCTGCTGATCCATTGGCTTCAAAAGGTTTTTGAGTCATTGACTTGGTACACTTGTACAGTTAAAGCATTCTGCCATCCTCTGACCTCACTGTGTGCGTCAGAGACTGGAGAAATGGGTAGAGACAGGAAAATAGCATTTTTTGGAGGTGGTTGCCCATGAAAGTTCTTTCATTTCTGCAGTACGTAATATGTAGTGTATGTTACATGTTATCAGTCATTTTGTAATTATGCTTTGTGTGACTACACACAGACAGGAAATTGTTTTGCTCTCCTCTATTAATTAGCTCTGGAATGCTTTAATCATGTTAATTGCATATGACAACATAATCTTGCTGTGCTTTTCTTTTTCCTGACAGATTTCCATTCTGATCAAATATCACGCTTTTTACAGTGCAGCCGCACATACGTTATATAATACGTTATATAATTAGACAAAAAGAGGTCCATGGGATTAATAAAATAAAAAACTATTTAAAATGCACCTGTGCCCACACTATGAATGTTTAAATGTATGCAAATTTACATATTCTTAACAAGAACAAACAAAACCAGTCCTCACTGACCTTTCCAGCTGCATGTACTGTGAAGTAATTAATTCTCAATGTTCACAAACGAGACACTGTGACTGATTTACTAAAGCTGGAGAGTGCAAAATCTGGTGCAGCTTTGCATGGTAGCCAATCTAACTTCAGCTTGTTCAATTAAGCTTTGACAAAAAGAAAACCTGGAAGCTGATTGGTTTCTATGCAGAGCTGCACCAGATTTTGCACTCTCCAGTTTTAGTAAATCAACCCCACTGATGTCAGATCACATTAAGATTCTAAGAGCTTAGAAACACATGCTGTGTGTTTACATTTGCTGCCAAGATTCTGCCTCCATAGAAAATAAGGAGAAACAAGGTGTGATTGCAATACTTCTGTTGTAAATTGTGAAGATTCATTTTTCCTCAATGCCTACAGCTTTAGAGGTGACTGGGGCTCATTTTAAAGCAAGTGTACTGTTTGTTTAAAATATGTATAACATGTATAATATGTATAATATGTATATGTAGTCTAGGCTGTCATATTCAAAAATAACTACTGCCTTTAAAAAATCAATAAGTAGTATCAATTAGTAGTATAAACCCACCCCAATCTAACAACACAATACCATGCTGTTAGGGCTGGGCTCTCAGCCCTTCCTTCTTTGTGTTCAGGTTGCTCAGCTGTCTGGTAATTGCCAGTACTCATCGTTCTACAGTGGCTCACCTGTTGATCATCTCCTGCTTGTCAGTAAAGCTCACAGCCAGCCCCTTCTGGCTATTTAAACAGCCTGGTTCACTTCTTCAACGCCTTGGTCAACATAGCTAGAAACTCTCTTCTGTGGTCCTGTTGAAGACTTGCCTGGCTGACATCCCTTCTGGATCCTGATCCAGTCTGCTGCCTCTGGCTACGCTGATCTTTGGCTTCCTGATTTCCTGGCTTGTTCTGACTACCCGATTTTGCTACTGAACCCTGGCTATGTTTGACTACGTTTACCAGGTGTACCATTTTTACAATTTTATTAAATAGTATGATTTTTACAGCATTTTCTGTCTCATATAAACCTGTACAGAGGGAAACATGGAACCTGCCTAGCTGTTTCACTACTTTCAGGTATTACCCAGAACAAGCATGCAGACAGTAAAGTTGGGATTAGTGATCTGCATACTTGTTCCAGGTCAGCATTAAAGCTTTTGGGTAAGCATAAACGCAAGGCAACTACAAGTTTCAGAAATTAGGTTTGGTAAAGGCTGCAACCTTATTTCTCTTCTTACTACAGGGATCATTTACACTTGTGGTGGATCTCTCTTCAGATGATGTTTGACAGGCGACGCTACGAGGAAGCATTATATTGCCTTTCCACCCTCGGTTTTAACCCTTAAAGAGCCATATCATCACACTGGTTAATTGCACGCATTTTTAGGGTGGTTGTGGTGCAGCCCAATTCAGGTGAATGAGTCGCATTCAGCCGTGGTGCTGCCCACCAGGAATGGCAGAGGGGGTAATTGTTGCAAAGCATCACAGGTGCAGAATATGTTCACCCTAGTATCTTGCCTTCAAAGCATGTTATACAGCACAGTGCTTGTGCTGTGTAATTTGGCACCCTGTAACACCTATAGAACCTGGCTGATCCTGCCTGGCTATACCCTCTTCTCTGCAAACAGACCACGATAATCATGGCTGCTGAGCCCTGACATGTCTGTCTCCTCTGTCCTCCTCCCTCCCCCCTCCCCTCTTTGCATGTCACCTAGTGACAGTGCCGCCCCATCCCCCTCCTGCTGCAGGAATAACAAATGTATCTATATAATAACCGTTGTGTCTCCTAATACAGTGCCCCCTGTCTCTGTGTTTCATTCAAAAAATACCTCCTTCAGGCTGGGTTCACACTACTGCGACTTCAAAATCATGCGATTTTACCGCGATTTCGCCGCAACTCGCAGCCTCGATTTCCGGGAATGCCTGTCTATAGAGCTGAATTCACATCGCACACGGATAAAACTCACACAGGACCCTTTTTTCCCGCAACTTAGATTCGCAACGCATTGATGTGAACGGCACTAATGTAAAACAATGTTATTTAAATGATTTGCGAATTTGAGCAATCGCAACGGCTCAAATTCGCAATAAAATTTGCAGCAGTGTGAACCTAGCCTTATTGTATCTCACGGTGGCTCCTGGCAATCAAGTGACCAGCCGTTTCTCCTCTCTCCTCTCCTCCTCACGTCCCGCTGACGTCAGTGGGGAAACCTCGGCCCCCGCCCCCTGCTTCTGCAAGATGGGCAGAGAGGTAACACAGCTGGTTACATGAGCGCCGGGAGCTGCCGTGAGATATGGTAAAGGAGGTATTTTTTTAATGGAACAGAGACAGGGGGGCACTCTATTAGGCGACAGAACATACTATGTAAATGACTGAAAGTAGATTAACAACCACTTTAACCCAGGACCCTGCATTTACTATATCTGGTACACAGAACATGGAAATGCAAATATTTTAGTAAATATAGACTGATTTTCTCATTAGCAGTATATAGCAGTCTTGTGACTTCTATCAGTGTCTAGCTGAGCACTGGTAAAGGTTGTAGGAGGAGTTTTCATTCTCCTTTGACAATCCTATGAGGCTGCATGACTCCTGACACTCTGTCTTGACAGTGCTGATTGGCCCTGTGCACCCTTCCAAAAATAATAATAATAATAATTCTCTAGCAATACATACTAAACTGAGCTTGTACAGAGTGCCCCCAATGCTCTGAATTATCAGGAGATGGATTGGGGATTGTGGAAAAAGGGGAGGATCAGAAAAAACAGGATCAAACAGCCTTATTGCACAATGCGCAGAATTAACCCCTTAGGTTCTACAGTGAGTATAACAAGCATGCTTTACTGCATATATAGACTGATTTAATTGTTGTGGGCTTAGTAACACTTCAGGGGGGGCAGTAAACGCAATTATGTGTTTTTACTGACCCCCAACCATAAGTGTACATGATGAATTAAAGTGACACTCTTGCTAATTCAAAAAGTAAAGGGGAGATATTGTATTGACCTTTCTCACCACTGATTTTCAAAAGTTACAGTACCCGGAGTATACTCTTTGACTGACCCACTTCTGGAAGCGTTGGATGTCTGGTCTTCTGCCAAGCACTGGGGTGCCAGGACACAGCAGTGACACAGAGGCTGGCAAAAGGAACCACAGTGCTCAGTGTGACAGCCAACACTCCCAAAAGTGTCAGATAAAGAGCACTGTAGCTCTTTAAAAGAGTGAAAATGAGTGGTAGGACAGGTAAGTATAATGTCTCCTTTTTACAACAGACTGAATTATTTTATTTGTTGCAGGATGCAAGCATATCATCCTTATTCTTGCCTCACTATGGGCTACACACTAGCAGTGGAGGGTGGTAAACCCCTCTGTGGTTGAGCTGCATTTTTATCGCTTCTCCTTTAGCTGCAGAGGCAGCAGCCAGGGGTTTACATGTGCCATGGTCACGATACTTTACTTTGTGGCAGAAATTATACCTCCTGTCGCTAAATGAGGCTGTTCTACAAGCACACTAGTGCAGGATTTAAGGGGTTAAACTAGGCCATGAGGAGGTGATACAGCACCTCCTCGCCACCTGTCAACTGCTCTCTGAAGAGTGATCCAAACCTGAATTGTTCATCAGAGACCAAGGCAAGTGTGAAGAAGCCCTATCTAATGATCCTGCATTTAAAAAACACAGGTCGGCAATGGCAGTACCTATATTTTTATCCTGACAAATGTGCCATTTCAGTCCATCTAGAGATTATGTGACTAGACTCCATAGCTCTTAAAACCACAAACGACAGACAAATGTTCCCCCCTGCACGATTAATCGCTAAAATATCGCAATTCAACCACCCGCCCCATCCTTGTTTCTCAGGAAGACCTCTGCTCATCTATGCCTGGTCTTATAAAACATACTAATGTGTGTAGCCTACTTTAGATTGCTACCACTGTACAACATCTGCTCCAGCAGTACGTATAAGACGATCCTTCTCTAAGGAAGAGATAAATCCTTTGAATTGTTCCAGTGAGTAAAGACAACTATTTTATACTATTCACAAAACCCGAAAACACAAATCCTCTACAAAACAGCAATCAAATAATCACTAAGGGAGGCATAACCTGTGTGCTTTAATGGTTGCATCAATATAAAGAGAGTGTCAGTGAGCTGCATCTTTAGGCCTCCAGGCTCTGCATTGTTAAAAATGATTCCGGAAACAGCTGTGCAAGCAGGAGCGGCTCTCCAATCATTATCCTCAATCACTGTAGCCTAAGCCTTAACGCCTTCTAGGAGCTATAGCGGGACTGCATAATGGATACCCATGGGTGCTGAGTCTCAGCTTTTATTTTATTTTTTTATACTCAACCAGATCATAAAAGAGGCCAAGAGTCAACATCTTTAAGATGGACCTGTCATGAAAAATAAAAGAGCTGCTGTTCTGCCTGCAGCCTGAGCAAGCAAAACTGACAGCAAATGCTTTGTGGTCTGTGTAGTTTGGGATTCTCTATACGTCCTACAGTACCCTAAATTACTCACAGGATGGCATTCTGCAAATACTTAAAGATCAACTACAGCCAAAACTTAAATAGAATGGGGAAGGTTAGGAACGTCTGTCAAGTTTTAAATGCCACATGTGACACGTTTCTTCATAGTACTGTAGAGTGCAGCTTACCAATTTTTAGATATGATGGCTGCATTCATTTAGCTTGTTTGAGCTTTTTACCTTTACTTTCACCTGGTTACCCAGCCAGTAAGTCTGTTGTTTTTCACCTTCCTTTAACAGACCAAGTTTCTAAGCAAAAATTACATTTAGGGCTAGTTTACACTTTCTTCAAAACAAGGCTTTGGACAGGCTTTGGTAAAGCTCTCTGAATGCCAGTCAAAGCCCCAGTCACTAAATAAAATAGTTAGCTTACAGTCCTGTTTACACCTTGCATTTGCTTTGCTTTGCTTCGGGTTCACTTCAAAAATTATACCCCATGTCGCTTAAGGACTAGTTCAAAACATGGCTTGGGACACGCTTTGTTAAAGCTCTCAGAACGCCAGTGAAAGCTCCTTCACTAAATAAAATGGTTAGTTTACAGTCCTGTTTACACCTTGCTTTTGCTTGGTGCTTTCCATGAGGCTTCAGTGGGGCTTCGATGAGGCTTTGGTGGAGCTTCGATGGGGCTTTGATGAGCTTTTGGTGGAGCTTCGATGAGGCTTCGGTGGGGCTTCAAGCAAGCTTTGCCATAGACTTCTATGGAGGCTTTGAAGACGCTTTGAAGCACCACTAAAGCGACATGGGGTATCATTTTTGAAACAAAGCAAAAGCAAGGTGTAAACAGGACTGTAAGCTAACCATTTTATTTAGTGACAGGAGCGTTGACTAGCGTTCAGAGAGCTTTAATAAAGCCTGTCCGAAGCCTTGTTTTGAAGAAAGTGTAAACTAGCCGTTAATGTGTGTTGAAGCTGAAGCAAGTGTAAATGAGTTCTTAGTGGTGCTGCAAAGCGTCATCAAAGCCTCCAAAGAACTCTATGACAAAGCTTGTTTGAAGCTCGCTTGAAGCACCTGCGGCTTTTGAGAGGCTCTAATTCAGCTTTAGCTTTGCTTTGTTTTGGAGAAATTGCAGGTATGAGATATCCACACACACACACACAAGGCATCTGTGAAGCTTCAACAAAACTTCAAAAGATCATTACGGAGGCATCACCGAGGCTTCACCAAAACTTCATCAAAGCACCATCGAAACACCACTGAAACATCAAAAATGCATCATAAAAGCATATTGAAGCGGTAGGCGCTTTATTGTGTGTTGAAGTCAACGCAAGTGTAAATGAGTCCTTAGGGGGTTGAGACAAACAATTTAACACTGATAGGGGTACATACCATTGTTATATTTTATTCATTTATGTAAAACCTTTAAAAAAATAAACTAAATCTAAAAAATACTGCTGCTGTAACTGCCTAGAAAAGCTTTAGCTGGAGTTTGGCTTTAATATGTTAGCCAAGTCCATCTAAATCAGCTAGTGCATCTAAAGCCTCGTACACACGGTCGGACTTCCATCAGACTTTTCCGTGGTTTTTTGTCCGAACGGAGTTGGTTGGGAACACCCATAGCATACACACGCTCTGACTTTTCTGCAAACTTTCTTAAAACTTCTTACAACATCACCTGTTTTTTCTGCTCTTTTCTGATCTTTACTGCCACCCTTTGGTCAACTTCTGCTATTGTTGGTTGATTTTAACATTAGTTGTTTAGTCCATCGGACTAAAGTCCGATGGTTATCTGTACACACGGTCGGACTTTGCTCCATCGGACTTTTGTTGGGCAAAAGTTTGTCCGTTTGCTGACCCAACTTTTGTCCGATGAAATCCAAAACCAAACGAAAAAAGTTTGTCCGATGGAGCGTACACACGGTCGGATTGTTGGTCCAACTTGCTTAAAACAAAGTGTGTTGGGCAAAAGTCCCACCGTGTGTACGGGGCTTAAGGCTGGCCATACATTATAATTTCTTATTAAATTTTCCTTTAAATTTACTAAAACCATATACTATGAGGTCAATCCTTAACAATTTTAATGTGTATGCAGTCAGGCTGGCCATCGCTCTTTAAAGTTGAAGGTAAATCTAAAGAAAATTGAATAAGAAAATTGTATAGTGTACGGCCAGCCTAACACTACCCTCTCCCCAGATTGACAATGCTGCTGTCCAAGGGTGTCTGCGTTGCTCCTTCATCCAAAGCGGAGAAACCCTAAGGCTAGACATTTGCAATTTGTTTTGGTCCGAATACAAATTGTGACAAATTTTTGGTTATTCAGAGATTCTGGTTCAAATCTCCAAATTAAATAGTAACTAATTTTCTTGAAATTTGATAAAAATCTGTTTTATTTATTCGTTTTGTAATGAATTCCAAAGTTTCAGAACGTCTAGAATTCGGGTTGGTCGAAAAACAATCGACCGATTACAGTTTTGTGTGAAGAATAGCTGGTTGTTAAGCAGCTGGCCAGGAAGCCGGCCGTCGCGCCCTTAACAACTGATGAGTCATCGGCTGTCAGCGGGCTTCCCCACTGACAGCTGAAATGTAAACAAAACAATGCCGGCCATAGAAAATTCAGAAGAAAAAAAAACAACGTGCCCCCCCCCCAGTCCATACCAGGTCCTTTGGGCCTACATTGGGGGACAGAGTCTTCCCTGCCCCAAAGCACCCAACCCCCATGTTGAGGGCATGTGGCCTGGTGTGGTTCAGGAGGGGGGGTGCCGGGTGCTGGCAATTGCGATCACAAATCAAATTAAATGTGATTTGACTTGTTTTTTTTTATTCTTTAGAAATGTAATTTTTGCTGCAGCATATTCTATGCATGCTACAGATGTGCCACTTTACAGGCAGACTAAGGGGACCCCCCAGGTACTATATTTAAAGGAATTTTTTATTTTTATTCTATCACTTTAATTGAGGTTTTCACTTTAAGTGATACAATAAAAAGGAGGTGTGTTACTGGCCAGGTAAAAACAGAAAATAAAGCCTAAAAAAAATAATAATATAACAAGTAAGAGCTAAAACCACAAAACTAAGGTAGCTAGCAAAAGGGTAAATATACAGAAACCCCTCAAAAACATACATGATAACAAAATGCAGCGACTTATCGCATTACGAATAAAACATTACTCTCTGATTAAAAAAGTCCATAAATATAAAAGAAAATAGAGAGAAAAAAGAGAGAGTCCTGATTAGAATCTTGCTGTCCCAATGTAAGATGCACCATCCAGAGGGGAAAGGTGGCCACCACAAAAAATACCGCACTCACCAACTCAAAAAGCTCACAGTGAAGCAAATAGCGTGTTTTTAGTCAACACAGATTAGTATCCCTCTATTGCCATCCAGCTCCATGCATCCACCCTTGGTCTTCTCATCAAAGCTGTAACTCTGGGGGGCGTGGCCAAGATGGCGCTGTGAGCGGCTGCTTTTACTGAGGGCTCCGCTGCTTTCAGCTTCTTACCCGGATCCTGGGCTATTAGAGGCCGATTCATCTACCCCTGCTGACCGGGGAAGTGGGGCGCAACAGAGAGGGGAGCGAGGCAGTACTCCTGACAGCTGCTAACCCCTCCACAGGCGAGTTCTGGCTCCTCCGTGTGTAACTAGGCCGCAGCCGCGGTGTTTCCTGTCGGCGATCGGAGGTCCGGATCGGGGCGGAGCTGCGCTGCGGCCCCCTGCACTTAGGATAGGTGCACTGGCGCGGGCTGTGGGCGACGGAGGTAGTGGAGGACACACCGGCTGCTGCTCACTCCTCCATCCATCCTGCATCCGGGCCCACTCACGCTGCTAGGCCGCAGCCGCGGACTTTCCTGGAGGCTATCGGAGCTCCGGAGCGGAGCGGAGGAGCGCTGTGGCCCCCTGCACATGAGAAAGGTGAGCTGGCGCGGGCTGTGGGCGGCTGGACAGAGGTGGACACACTGACTGCTGATCCATCCATCCGTCCATCCTGCGTCCAGGCCCGCTCGACCTGCTAGGCCACAGCCGGGGCCTTTCCTGGAGGTCCAACCGGGCCCCCCCTCCCCCCCTTCTCCTCTTGTGACTCTCCAGGGGGAACACAGGGGAACCCCTCAAGCCGCCAACTATATATTCAGGGCACAGTGCGCACCCTGAATGCGGCGCCGGAGCTCGGGTGCAAGGTTCAACAAAGGGGGCAGAAAACTAACTTTTCCACCGTTACCGGACCCCCCTCCAACGCCCGCTGATCTCCCGATGCAGAGCCGTACCACCCGGAGCTCCCACAAGGCCTCACAGATAGGCCCCATGAACTCGGCTGAAGCCCGACCGCCCTGGCTGGCGGAAGTCATGGTGGCCATTGCCACGTGCCAGTCCACCTTAACCACAAAAATAGAGGCCGTCCAGATGGATGTAGGCCTTATCCGCCAGGACATGGACAAGCTTAGGACCAGGGTGGCGGAGACCGAGCAGAGAGTTAGTAACACTGAAGATGTGGTCGCAGAACAGGGCGCAGCACTCCGCACTCTCCAAACCAAAGTTAAAGCCCTTGAATATAGAGCCGAGGACGCCAAAAACAGAAACCGGCGCAACTACCTCCGCATTGTCGGTCTACCCAAGGGGGTAGAGGGGAGTGACCCTATAGGCTTTATAGAGGGTATGTTGCATACCCTCCTCCCCGAGGCTCGCATGTCACCCCAATATGTGGTGGAAAGGGCGCACCGCATTCCTCCTAAGCCGGGACCTCCTGGAACCCCGCCGCGAACCTTCATTCTCCGCCTGCTCAACTTCCTGGATAGGGACGAAGTTCTCCGTGCCTCCAGGCTCCTGGGCGACCTACGATTCCAGAACGTCAAGCTGATGGTCTTCCCCGATTATTCGGTAGAAACAAAGAAGCTCAGGAAGTCGTTCGACCAGGTCAAGGCGACTCTGAGGGCGCGCAACATCCGTTACAGCATCCTTTTCTGGCCCGTCTGAGAGTACAGGACGGGGAGTCGACCCGCTTCTTCACTAATCCCAGGGAGGTGTCTGTCTGGTTGGAGTCGCTACCGCGGGCCCGCTGATTGAACGCATGGTATGTACTATTTGATACCACCGTTGTTTTGAATTTGCCTATATCGGTGTGGTCCGCGGACTGGCCCCCTGAACGGAGCTCTCACACCTGTTGTTGCACCTGTTGTGCCCGGCTAATCCCCTTGGTGTGTGCAGCTCCGATAGTGACGGCTGGCCCCCGCCGATGTGGGAACCCAAGTTAGCGCCCCTGACGTGGTCAGGAGAACACTGCTTTTTCCCTTTTTTGGGTCTTTTTACCCCCCCGTGTGACACTGGGGACCATACCACGTTTACTCCCTTGTCACTGGATCGACTTTACTGCTGGGACGCGTTTCTGTCCGCTTCCATCCTCCTGAACCCCTGTCCCTTACAGCTTTTTGCATTACCAGCGGAAGTCTCGCACTTGGAGAGTCGCTCAGACAGTTGCTCGGCCCCCCCCAGAATTTATCCGGGGGGCTGAGTTCGCCTCTTGCACGGAACCCCCTTTGCAGCCAGCGAGCTGTTATTGTTTGGGATGGATACCCTCTTCAGTTTTAGGGGGTTTGGTGGGGTGGGGGGTGGGGATTGTTGCCCTACTGGGGCTATTTTTCTTGTTCTGATCTGTTTTTTTCTTTTTGTTGTTTTTGTTTTCATTATGTTTTTGCTTTACATTCAAAACGTTGATACTTCGGCATTGCTCTGTTTCCAGATGTGTACATCCTGGGTCTGGGGGTCAGGTCCGGGAGTCATGCGGTGTCATCCTATCCCCCCTATCAATCTGACGGTCCATGTCAGCAGTTAATATCCTATCGTGGAACACCAGGGGGTTGAATTCCCCGACCAAATGCTCCCTGGTGTTCCAATTTATTAAGTCTTATAACCCGCATATTTGTGTCCTACAGGAAAGGCACCTCATGGGGAGTAGAATTCTCTCACTTAAAAAGCCATGGGTGGGCCACCACTATCACTCTACCTATTCTAGCTTTTCTAGAGGGGTCAGTATACTAGTGTTAAAGTCCCTCCCGTTCCGGCTCCTGGACGTGATTCTCGACCCTGATGGTAGATACGTCATAATTCATGCCGTGATTCATTCGCTGACCTGGACCATAGTGGGTCTATATCTTCCCACGCCAGCCTCCCTGTTGCTGCTGAACCACATAACGAGCAGGGTGGCCGAGTTCACCTCTGATAATACTGTGTTTTTGGGGGATTTTAACTTGGTTCCCGATCCAGATATGGATCGCCTGACGCCTGGAGGTCGACACTACTCTGGGTTGGCTGACTGGGCTGATATCTATGGGCTGACGGACGTGTGGAGGTGGAAGCATCCTCGGGACTTGGCTTACACCTGCCACTCGGCCTCCCACAGGACGTTCTCCCGCATAGATCTGGTATATGCGGGCAGACCGGTCCTGCAAAGGGTTACGGATGTGCGGATACTGCCTAGGGGGATCTCAGATAACGCACCATTGCTTTTGGCGCTGGATTTCTCTAGGGGCCATCCTGTTCGCCTGTGGAGACTGTCCAGGTTTTGGATCTCGGACACCTCTGTGGACGACCAGTTCCAAACTGAACTGACCGGTTATTGGGCTGACAATGAGGGCACGGCGGGGGCCGGGACTGTATGGGATGCCTTTAAAGCCTCCACGAGAGGACACTACCAGACCATTATTGCCAGAGTTCGTAGGGAACGCAGCGCAGACTTAGTGAGGGCAGAAAGGGAGGCTGCCAGTGCAGAAGAGACCTTTATTAGGACCCGTGACCCCCAACAATATGCCCTTCTGAAGCTCCTGACGGGGGAAGTCCTTAGTATCCGTACCTCACTTACCCAAAAAAAGCTACTCGCTCAGTCCCATAGGATTTTTGAACAGGGGGAGAGGTCGGGTAGGATGCTGGCTTGGCTTTCCAGGGAGCAGGAGGGGGGGTCAGTGTCTCCCATATTACGGGCCCCACGGGGGAGCTGGTAAGCTCTCCCAGGGGTATTAATCAGTGCTTTGCCAACTTCTATTGTGCACTCTATGGCTCAAGGGTGGATTATGGTGATGAGGACCTGGTGAAGTATTTGGGGGACATTGACATTCCGGTCCTGACGGCGACCTACCGAGAGCGACTCGACGCCCCTGTCACGGTGCAGGAGATCCAGCGGGCCCTTAAATCTATGCAATCTGGCAAGACGCCCGGGCCTGATGGAATTCCTGTAGAGTTCTACAAACACTATGCAGACGAACTAGTGCCCAGACTACATTCCCTATTCGCGGTGTCCACGCAGCAGGGAGAGCTCCCTGTTTCCATGGGTGAGGCGGTCATAGTGGTGATCCCGAAGCCGGGGAAGGACCCTTCCCTCTGTTCCTCGTATCGCCCTATCTCGTTGTTGAACGTTGATGCGAAGATCCTGGCCAAGATCTTGGCAACAAGACTGAACTCTGTCATTACTGCCCTGGTACACTCGGATCAAACAGGCTTTATCCCAGGTAGGGGAACGGATATTAACATTAGACGCCTCCTCAACCACGTTGATGGGGCTGGTGAGGGGTCGACGGGAGTGGTGGCCTCACTTGACGCAGAGAAGGCCTTCGACTCTGTGGAGTGGGGCTACCTCTGGGGGGTGCTCGACAGCTTCGGGTTTGGGCCAGGCTTCCTGAAATGGGTACGCATGTTATATAGCTCCCCATCTGCTAGAATTCAGACGTCTTCCCCTTGGGTCGCGGCACGAGACAGGGGTGCCCCCTCTCCCCGGGTTTATTTGCCCTTGCTATGGAACCACTGGCCATCCTGTTGAGAGCTGAGACGAGGGTCCGGGGATTGAAAAATAGGCCCAATTGAAGAAAAGCTGTCTCTGTATGCAGATGATGCCCTGCTATACCTGGCGGATGCCTCTTCATCCCTGCAGGTGGCCTTAGATCTGATTGATCAATTTGGGGGCTACTCCGGTATTCGCATCAACTGGGACAAATCGGTCTTGTTTCCCCTATGGCCCTCGACCCCGCGTCCCACGACACGAACGCGGCTCAAGTGGGTAGACGAGTTTACATACCTGGGCATCAAGATTAGCGGCAAGATTGGCGACTATGTTGCCAAAAACATACACCCACTCATGACCCAACTAGTGACCAAGTGCGCAGTGTGGCGGTCCCTCCCTCTGACGCCAGTGGGTAGAGTCAACCTTTTGAAGATGGTCTTTCTCCCGAAATTCCTGTACTTCTTTCGCAATACCCCCTCGTATATCCCTAGGTCATTCTTCCGGAGGTTGGACAGCTTGCTGATCTCTTTTGTCTGGGCTGGGAGACCCCCCCGGGTGGCGAGGAAGACCTTGTATTTGTCTTTGTCCGGAGGTGGACTGGCGCTCCCTAACTTTTTGCTTTACTACTGGGCAGCTGTCCTGGTTACGGTGAGATGGTGGTTCTCCCAGCCTAGACAAAATCCGGCGGTCACACTTGAGGCGGCTATTTTGGGCTCTTATGCGGCCTTGAGCAATCTACCGTTTCGTGGCCTCAGGGCCAGCCCCTGTATGACGACCCTCATGCGGACCACAGTTAAGGTCTGGCAGGAGGCTCGACTAATGTACCGGCGACCCAACTTGGTGTCCCCGCATATGCCCCTGTGGGCTAACCCTATGCTGCCTCACATGAATAGTATCCCAGATCCATCCCTGTGGGCAAAAAAGGGAATCGTTACTCTGAAACATATAGTGAAAGCGGGTGCGATTATGCCTTTCCGGGAACTCAGGCAGGCGTATCTCCTGCCGGTCTCTTTCCAATTTAGGTACTGGCAGCTGAGACATGCTTTTGAGGCCCAATTCCCGGAGCCTATAACCCTGGAGTCAGACTCTATTGAGCGACTCTTATCCTCCGCTCTCATGGACCGCCCCCTCTCATCCCTGTACCTATACCTCACGGTACAGTATGATGCCAAGCTTACTAAGCCGTGGGAGGAATGGAGGGCTGATATTCCGTCGCTGGACGAGGAGGAGTGGAGGGATTGCCTTGCATCTTATATCCCTGTTATGATAGCTGCAAAGGATAGGTTTATACAATTTAAATTTCTCCACAGAGCCTACTACACCCCGCAGAGGCTGGCACGTATTTACCCACAGCGAGATCCCAATTGTCAGAGATGCAGGCAGGAGATAGGTACGTTTTGGCACATGGTCTGGTCGTGTCCGAAACTCCAGCCCTATTGGGAAGATGTGGCTTCCAGACTGACTGACATGACTGGCTTAAACGTGCCGACTGACCCCAAGATCCTACAGCTGAATCATATGGAGGACATGGAAGGGGATAGATATTGTAAACTCTGCCTGACCTTCTCACTATTTTATGCTAGGCGGGAAATCCTGCTCAAGTGGAAGTCTGAGGACCCCCCCCACATGCGCCGCCTGGCAGCGCTCAGTCGACTCAGTACTTTCTCTATATAAATTGACGTATGAGAGTAGACAGTGCCCCATGAAGTTCGACAGAATTTGGTATTCATGGCAGAGCACTCGCTCTGACTTGAAACCTCCCCCTGGGTGTGACTGACTGGGCTGTTTGTTGGGGATGGCTCCCCCCCCACCCCTCTTGGTCCCTGGACTTTACTGCTACTCTGGGTTGTTGTGTGGTCGGGGAGGGGTGAGCTAGAGTCGTTTTATGCACGATCGGGGTTGGGCCAATGTTTGTTGATTATTTGCATTTAGTAACGAATGAGAGGGGTGTGATCCCCCGGATGTGACGCATTATCCTGTTTGTTTGCTCTGTACTGGTGGATGTGCTATTTACTGGATGTATTGTAATGCTGATTTGTCTAATACAATCTCTCTGTTAAAAAAAAAAAAAGCTGTAACTCTACACCACTAGAGGGAGTGAGAATACCACCATGCCACTGTATTGGGAGAAAATGCTCACCACATGGACCCACATGAAGCCAGATCCGAGACCGGAGGTGGTGGCGTGATATCAGTGTATAGCCCTTCCCGACGCATTTCATGCCAACGCATGTCTTCAGGGAACGCAAAAAAAATTATTTGTAAGCTGCAATATATTAGTTTTGGGTTTAATATTGCTTTAAACGGAAAAAAGATGACAGGCTACAAAAAATTTGCAGTCTCAGGTTTTGTCCATTTCTCACTAGGGACCCTGATTAACAGTCCTCTTGCCCTGCAAGCTGCTGAATTTCAATGATCCTGATAGCACTTCTCCCCTCATAAAGTCCCCTAAGCATCAGTACAACTGAGCTGGATAAATGCTACAAAAATGTGTGATTTAACAGTCACTCTGTTAACTTTGACTTCCAAATTTGGACTCCTGCTGCAGCTCTACTCCAGAAGATTAATTTAACACTAGGCTACTTGGTCAGCTACTGCTAAACTCGTTGCTCTGTGATTTCAAGTACTAGTGGCAGTTCATTTGAAACACTTTTATATGAAGATTAGATATTAATGTAAGTCAGGCACTTACTGATTGTAGCCAGTTGAAGGACAAAATGTTTGTTTTTTGATTAAAAAAGAAATTACTGTACTGTACTTTTTGTAAAGGTTCAGTGCTGGGACCCTTACTTTTTAATATGTTTATAAATGATATTGGGTCTGAGATCAAAAGTAACATTTCTGTCTTTGCAGATGACACCAAGCTATGCAGTGGAATAACGTCCTTACAGGATGTCGCCAATTTACAAGCCGACCTCAATGCTCTGTCTAATTGGGCGACTATGTGGCAGATGAGGTTTAATGTTGATAAATGTAAAGTTATGCACTTGGGGGCTAATAATATGAATGCATCATACATACTAGGGGGAGTACAACTGGGGGGATCCGTAGTGGAGAAGGATCTGGGGGTTTTGGTAGATCATAAGCTCAATAATGGCATGCAATGCCAAGCTGCGGTTTCCAAAGCGAGCAAAGTCCTTTCTTGTATTAAGAGAGGTATGGTCTCCAGAGAGAGAGATATCATTTTGCCCCTGTTCAAATCATTAGTAAGACCTCATCTGGAATATGCAGTTCAGTTTTGGGCCCCAGTTCTCAAAAAGGATATTGGGGAACTGGAGAAAGTGCAGAGAAGGGCAACCAAACTGATAAGAGGCATGGAGGAGCTCAGCTATGAGGAGAGATTAGAGGAACTGAATTTATTCTCTCTTGAGAAGAGGAGATTAAGGGGGGATATGATCAACATGTACAAATACATAAGGGGTCCATATAGTGAACTTGGTGTTCAGTTATTCACTTTACGGTCAACACAAAGGACAAGGGGGCACTCTTTGCGTCTAGAGGAAAAGAGATTTCACCTCCAAATACGGAAAGGTTTTTTCACAGTAACAGCTGTGAAAATGTGGAATAGACTCCCTGCAGAGGTGGTTCTGGCCAGCTCAGTAGATTGCTTTAAGAAGGGCCTGGATTCTTTCTTAAATGTACATAATATAACTGGGTACTGACATTTATAGGTAAAGTTGATCCAGGGAATATCCGATTGCCTCTCGGGGGATCAGGAAGGAATTTTTTCCCCTGCTGTAGCAAATTGGATCATGCTCTTCTGGGTTTTTTTTGCCTTCCTCTGGATCAACTGTGGGTATAGAATTGGGTATATGGGATTGTACGATATATGTTTATTTTATTTTATTTTTTTTATTTTTTTTACGGTTGAACTGGATGGACTTGTGTCTTTTTTCAACCTGACTAACTATGTAACTATTAGTGGAAAATTAAATCTGTGGAGAGACTTAAGGAAAAGTTCCTTTCAGGTCTGTGAAGCTCTTATCCCCACAGGTTTTTCCTCTGGCTGCAAGTTTCAGGATCTTTCATTTAAGATGCACCTCGCCTACCTCCATTTCCAAGTTGGGACCCATGCAGGTCGAGCTGTGACAATATAATTTTCAACCAACAAGGTCTAACACTAATTTTACCCAACCACTTACCACAAAAGTTATTATTGTTCTCGGTATCACTGCTAAGGCGATTGAGCCTCTTTATTTGTCCTGCTGGTGATCATTGTGAAAGTGAAGAACATTCCCCAGTTTTTAGTTGTCCCAAGAACAGGAAAAAAGGGGAAATCATCCAATGGGGACATATGTTCTGGTGACAAGTGTCCAAGAGAGGATTTACCTAATCTTGGAAAGATTTCCTCTGTGGGTGGGGTGTCTAAAAAGGCATGAAATTAAGGGGAAACTCTAAAATGAGACACAGATTGAAAAATACATACTTGACAGGGTTCAGTAAAAATTGGAAACTCTATAGCTCTATTGCTTAGCTGCCTGCATTTAAAAACATTTTACATAGGGCCATTTTCCACTAAAATTTCTGAACAGACTGCTTTTAATGCTTTGCCCTCATGGTTACTGATCATTGTGCAATTTCTCAGAAATCAGTCTACTTATACCTATTTATGATACATGGTCAGTTGAGGTTCAAATCCACTTTAATTCTAAGTGCTACCCATTTAGCGGAAACTTTTATCCAGGTGCCTCCCCATATCAGCACTGATGGATTGAGCTTCACCCCTTGAAATCTCAGCTTCCTTCATCATAACTATGTCTTCTGCTCCCTGCAACGTATTAGCTTCATTTCTGTCCCAAGACCTCTGGATGAAAGATCTTTCAGTTTCTAAGGATCAGCTCGCTTCTCCACCCTGGTATTAGGCACTGGTGCAGGTATTATCCCTAAATAGGTGTTATACAGGGCACCCTAATGCCTTGTAGCAGTACCCCTGTGGGGCCGCTAAGTGTATTAGTTCCACCTGTCACCCTGCCCAGGCTGGCATTCACTTCCAGTCACTCTCCAGACAAGGCCCAACTCTAAATTAAGCCCAACTTTAGGGATTTGCCAATTGCTGGCAGGGACCGCGGGCCCCTTTGGTGTAGCAACCGATAGCAGTAGAAGAAAAAGTCTTTAGTGCTAGCTGTATTAGGTGGACTATTGGTCCCAGTCAGTCCTGTACAGACTCTGCCAGCCCTCCTGGTTGCAGCAGACCAACTTCAACGCCAGTAACATCACAGTCTCTCCCGCCTGCTCTATATCCACTCCTGGCATGCCTCTCCCAGCTCTCCCGACTGTGCCTGTCACACACCGACACCTGGTGGATCCCTCCTGAAGACTTGCCTAGCAGTGTTCTCCGCTGTCCTCTCCTGCTTCTGTTCAGGACCCCCCTTGGATTGTGTGGGGTTCTGTTGCGGAACTCCAAAGTCTGCTGGGAAATCCTTGAAGCTGAGGAAGTACTAACTTATCCAAGGCAACCTGTTACCCCCCCAGTAACTGGACGACACACAGTTCTGGGAGTAAATCAACACTTTATTTTGCCACAGCTGGCTTTTTATATCATTCCCCATGCAAGGGTTTTCTTAACTCATTTTCCAGGGACATTCCTTTCAACAACTAACAGATGACAGTGATTTAATTACCTGGAACTATTTCTAACAATTTGGTATGCATGAGACGTTGGTCTCCGCATATTTACCCATAACAATGAAACCGTGCCAGACACCTTACTAGGAGTGTAATTACATCCCGTAGCCGATAATAGGTGGCTTCATTAACACACTGACAATAGATGAATGGGAAGCTACCTCAGACCCCCAATTAACCCAATTTACTTTTTCAGACATCAGTAGACATTCTGTCTCTACATTTCCTGGAATGAATCTTTGCTGTCACCTTTGAAGTGATCCAAACCATTTCTCAGTTTCAGTATTTTGCTACAGGTTCCTTTACAGCTCCAAGCCTCTGGCCAAAGATCACCCACGCCCCCAGACTGGGGGGCTCCCTCCAAGGCCCCGACAGCCTAACACTCCATCTCTCAGTTCTTCCACCTGAACAACTCCTCCCCAACTGGGCTGACCCAAGGTGTTTAAGGACGCCTGCCCCCTGCCAATCCTAGTTGGGGATTGGTCAGGGCTCCTTGCCACACCCCAGACAGCTCCACCTCTCTTCCCCTCCTCTGCCTCTAGAATCTTCTAGAGGCCAGAGAGAGGTAACCAAAAGGTGATGCTATTTGTAAGTCACCAGCCTACACTAAACCACTCCCCGGACCCCAGATCAAAACAAGCAGGCCTGCCTAAATTTACCTGCACTGGCCGAATAAACTAACTCTAGCACCTACCTAAGGCAGAGGGTGCTACAGCCTTTTAGCATATGTAGCGCTACCCCCAGTTAAGAGAGCCGCTGGATTTGTTTTCGGGCCCTGTGTACAGCACCACCAACCCCCGGCAATCTACTCGACCCACTCTGGCACAGTTAGTCTAGGGGTTATATTTTTATCATAATCAATGGGTATGGTAAAGGCACCCTCCTTACAGTAAGACAACACACCAATGTTGAAGATTAAATATAACAGTTTACTTTGGTTGTAAAAGGAAAGGTTGAAACAGGATATAATACACACAACTGGCTTGCAGAGCCCTGCAGCAATCAATATAGCACACAATAATGGCGCTGCGCGGTAATCCACCATGCGTAGCTATTATGGTATACACGCCCTGTGGCGCACTAAACAATATCCTATATCCCCACCCTGGCCAGGACTGACCCAGAATAAATCTCAGTCCTTTCTATAGGGATTTCTTCGCATGCAAACTTTCGGTGGTGCACTTGATGAATGGTATTTGTAATCCACAACTGGCAATCACTAAGAACACTATGATGATTGGGGGGGGGGGACACTTCAACTCTGTCCTGCTACCGGTCCCCCAGTGGAACAACAAGCAAACAATCGGTGAGCCACGGCAGTCTATAGGCCTAGAATCAGTAAAGTCTATTGGATTGAGCAAGTGCTTGCTCACCACTCCGGGCGCGATCCCAGTCCGGGACTTCCCCCTGCTGTGTCTCCGCACACAGCGTCTGTAACGATCGGGTCCCCGATCCAACTGATGTCCTCACTCGACAAGTCAGATGCCATCCAGGCTCCGCAGTGGGGTGGAAGGCTCTTTGGAAGTTGCGCAAGGCCCAGGCTTCAGGCCTTGCACTGCAGCAGATCCGCACAGGAAGAAACTCTTGCTTGCAGCGCAGTGTCCAAAGAGGCCGAGCTCCGCCTCGCCTCCTCCTTAAGTAACCCCTCCCATGAGTCTCTGCGGTGGCTAACTGCACTCTGGGTGCCGAACGGGTTTCTGGGTAACATAGTCCTGGGGCCTTAAAGGAGACCCCGCTACACACTCCCCCCACTTAAACTCTTTGTTCCCCAAAGATAACATAAACTTAAATCACAGAACGTACAACATCAATCAAAGTTTCGTATGATGTTGGCAGAGGAAATTCCCACCAAAACCGAGGCGGTGAACTCCCCTGCCCACAGGTCACACCATCACTAGTGTCCTGCCTAACTGTGCCAGAGAGTGAGCTGGGGTTGCCCCCCACTAAATGAACAGTGGGAGGGTCAGGCTCTTCCGTACTCCTTTTGGCAGCAACCACAGTGTCTTCCGCACTTCTCCCCATCTGTGGGTAAGTTAATCTTCTAGGAGGCTTTATGACTCTTCGCTTCCTCTGTCCTCTTGGGCTCTCTGTTAGAACAGGCTCCTCCTCTGGAACCAACTCAGGAATTACTTCTGGTTTCGGGAGCACTGGACTCTGGGGCAGGGAGGTACAGAGACTCCCTTGGATCTTCTCCTGGGAGTAAGTCACAGGCACTCTCCCAAGAATCTGACCAAGGACTGGACGGAATGAACTCAGTAGCTTCTGCATTCAGCGTCTGATCTATGGTGTCTTCCTCAGGTGGAAGATCAATAGCAGAGGTTCCTGGGGCCTGTGAAGGCCAAAGCCAGTCAAATTCTTCTCCCTCATCTTCACTCATCTCCGGGGTCTCTGTATCCCCAATCTGAGGGGTCTGGGACCGAGTGTTCGGTCTGGGAGTATCCAGGATGGAAGCTGGCTCAGGGGAATCCGTCACAGGGGGTATCCGAACTGCCTCCGCTAGTGGGAGTAGGTGGTTCCGATGCCAGGTCTTCAAAGGTCCCACCTTCCCTTCTGGTTTAAGTCTGTAAACGGGCAGGCCCGGTAGTCTTTTGCAAACGACATAAGGTTCAGGTCTCCATCTATCTGCAAGCTTGTGTTTTCCAGGGACCCCCAAGTTCCGTAGCAACACTCTGTCTCCTGGTTGCAAATCCTGAATCCTAACTTTCAGGTCAAAATTTTTCTTGTTGCGGGCCCCCCTTTGCTCCGAGGCCGCCTGGGCCTGTTCATAGGCCAATTTCAAATTGCGTCTGAGCCTATCGACATATCCCTTGTGGGAAGCAGCAGAACAATGGTCTATGGAAGTGCCAAAGGCCAGATCTACGGGTAGTCTTGCTTCTCTCCCGAACATAAGTCGATAGGGTGAGTACCCTGTAGCATCACTGGTGGTGCTGTTGTATGCATGCACAACTGCCGCTATGTGGTTGCTCCAATGCTGCTTCTTTTCACTACTTAGGGTCCCCAGCATGTTGAGCAGGGTTTGGTTGAACCTCTCCGGCTGAGCATCACCTTGTGGATGATAGGGGGTTGTTCTTGTCTTCTTGATCCCCAAAGAATCCAGGAGTTTCCGGATCAATCGACTTTCAAAATCCCTTCCCTGATCTGAATGGAGCTGTTGTGGTAGCCCATAATGTACAAAGTATTTCTCCATGAGCACTTTGGCCACGGTGGAAGCCTTCTGGTCCTTGGTTGGAAAGGCCTGGGCATACCGGGTGAAATGGTCGGTTACTACCAGAACATTTCCTAGTCCACTCAGGTCGGGTTCGAGGCAGAGAAAATCAATGCATACCAGATCAAGTGGGCTTTGACTTTGCAGATGGCCCATTGGGGCAGCTTGATGAGGTAAAGTCTTTCTCTGGATGCATCGTGCACATGAGTGGCAGTATTCTTCAACTTCAGCCCTCATGCAGGGCCAATAGAAACGGGCCCTAACGAGTTGGAAGGTCCTTTCCGCCCCTAGGTGGCCATGGTTTTCGTGCAGAGCAACCAGGACTGTCTCTCGGTACTTCTCAGGCAAAAACAATTGCCATTTGTCTTCTAGGTCATCAGAGGGGCCCCTTCGGTAAACCACTCCCTGATGCACCTGTAACTTGTCCCACTCTTTCCTCAACAGGCGAGCTTCCTTTGAAGGGTGGCGTAAGAGTCTATTCCGGTCCTGATTCTCCAGGGCCTCTAGGACCAATCTCCCCATGGGGTCTTCCAATTGGTCGGATCTCAGCTCCTTCTTGGACAGCTTTGGCAAGTTATCCTCCCCCAGTTGGGTTACTCCACAGTATTGCTTGGGAACTCCTACTATGGTAACCCCTATCTCTTCTGCTCTTGAGCCGCCACTGGCATGGAATTCAGCCCCTTGGCAGAGGGCCCGCACCCCGTCGGGTGCCACTTGGGCCCAGTCTTCTGTACTGCAAGTGGGGACGTGAGATCTTCTAGACAAAGTGTCTGCTTCTCGGTTTCCAGCCCCAGGTCTGTATTTCAGGCCGAAATTGAAGGCAGACAGCGCCGCCAGCCACCTATGTCCTGTGGCATCCAACTTTGCTGTGGTGAAGAGATAGGTGAGGGGGTTGTTGTCTGTTTTCACTGTGAATTCCGCCCCATACAAATAGTCTCTAAGCTTGTCAACTACCGCCCACTTAAGGGCCAGAAACTCCAACTTATGGGTAGGGTAGTTCTTTTCGGAGGGAGTCAGACTTCTGCTCACATACGCAACAGGCCTCAGTTGCTCTTCATGCTCCTGGTACAGCACTCCCCCCAATTCATCATGACTGGCATCTACATGAAGTTCATAAGGCTTCTTAGGGTCTGCGTAGGCCAGGACAGGGGCAGTGGTCAATGTCTTCTTCAACATCTGGAAGGCATTCTCACACTTCTCGTTCCACTGGTCCTTGACTGACTCCCCTGGTTTTCTGGGGCCTGTGTCATCCTCTTCCCCCTCCGTCTTTAGCAGCTCATTCAGAGGCCTGGCTATCCGAGCAAACCCCTCCACAAACCTCCTGTAATAGGAACAGAACCCCAGAAAGGATCTGAGCTCTGTCACAGTGGTGGGCCTGGGCCAGGAGGTGACTGCCTCCAATTTTTCAGGGTCTGTGGCTACCCCATCTTCAGACACTATGTGCCCCAGATAGTTAACTGATGACTGATAGAATTGGCATTTTTCAGGTGAGAGCATGAGTCCTTCCTCACTCAGTCTCTTCAAAACTTTCTCCAGCCTCTCTTCATGCTCTTCCAAGGTTCTTCTGAAGACAATGATGTCATCCAAGTATACGAGGACTTCGATGAGGTTCATATCTCCCACAGTCTTCTCCATGAGACGTTGGAAGGTAGCTGGAGCTCCAGACAGACCTTGAGGCATTCGGTTGAATTCAAAGAACCCTACCGGGATTATGAAAGCCGTCTTCTCTTTGTCTTCTGGATGCATCGGGATCTGATAGTACCCGCTCTTCAGGT
Organism: Rana muscosa; assembly: GCA_029206835.1. NCBI lineage: Eukaryota > Metazoa > Chordata > Amphibia > Anura > Ranidae > Rana > Rana muscosa. The sequence continues at coordinate 114,022,940 of CM055118.1, forward strand.
CCATAACACTGAACCACTTGGCTCCAGACAAGCTCTGTTGGGCATCCTCTATCCTTGGAGTGGTATACTGGTCCGGTATGGTTCTCCTGTTGAGGGTCCTATAGTCTATGCATAGCCTCAGTGACCCATTTTTCTTCCGGACCACCACTATAGGGGAGGCATAGGGACTTCTAGATTCTCGAATCACACCTGTTCGCTTGAGCTCGGCGAGCTGCTCCCTCAAGTCTTCGAGGTCTGCTAACGGAACCTGCCTAACCCTCTCCCTGAAGGGCTTGTCTTCCTGGAGGCGGATTCGATGGGTGGCACTCCTAGCACACCCCACATCGAATTCATCTTGAGAAGAGATCCTTTCCCACCTGGTCAACTGGGCCTTGGCTCTCTCTTTCCAAGCCCTGGGCAGATTTGGATTCTCCATGGAAAGTTTCTCCCACACAGTACTTTCTCCATCTGTCCTCTCCACATCTGGTGAAGCGACTGGGGTAGCTGGGCTCACCCAGCCCAGTAACAGCCTAGCTGGGATTTCCATGGGACCATCCGTGGTATTTCTGACGCTCACAGGCACTTTACAATGAGCCTTCTTCAGGGCCCTCACCGGGACCACTTCTGGGACTACTTCTAAGCCCGAATCTTCTTCCCTTGGGTCGGGTTCCAACATGACAAAAGGGCCAGGCTGCTCCCAAGTGAATTTCACTGTAGCTTTCAAGCAGGTTACTTCACCGGGCTGCAGCACTATTCCCCTTCTTCCCAGCCTCCAGACCTTCCCTACCCCCTCTTCCGGGGCCTTCTGTTCGAAGATCAGTCATTGGTAGGCTGTCTTCAACATTGGGTGGATCTCAGTGACTGTGGGGTCTTTCCTTCTTGTCAGAGGGGCCAAGAGTCTTCGGACCAGATCTGTGTTCGTCCCTATTATCAGGGAACTCTTGTTAGCTCCAGGCGGTCGGGGGCACACCACAGCTAAGGTGTCGAACACTTCAGCCTTTCCGGCTATGGACGGGTCAAAAGTCAGTTTTATAGGCAGATAGCCATCATAAGGGAAACTCTCTGTCCCAATTCTCCATATCTCCAACTGTTCAATCTTCTGGATGGGTAGGTGACTTAAATGCTTGTCATAAAAGTCCCGGTAAAACAGGGTCACTTGCGCCCCAGTATCCAATATGGCTCTTGTGTAGACTCCCTCCACTTGAACTGGTACTATCGGGGAGGGACCCACCAGCTTCTCTGGATATCGCTTCAAGGGGGTCTCTTTTTTTTTGATCTTTGCATTTTCCCTTTTGACTTTCTTTCTTCCATTTCTCTTTGGACTTAAGTCTCTCTTGGGCCTGGTATGCATTGATCTCCCTCCTTTTGATGGGTGTAACTACCCGCTGAGGGACACTACTCTCTTTCTTTGGGGTGCGTTCCTTCTGAGGAACCTTGCGTTTCTTCTGAGGGGTCTTCTCCACTCTTTTCATGTGCTTCTCATTCAGTTTGGAGCTCACTGGAGATGATGGGCACCCGGTTGACTCCTTCACCGGGGCCCGCTGAAGTTTTCCGGCGGCTTGCGGTTATTCATCTTTTTTTTCTTTGGGCTGGCACACACTTTGGCGAAATGGCCAGCTCCTCCACAATTGAAACAAATCACATCCCCCCAATCTTCCAGGGATGCGGGCGCTGAGGTGTTGGGAAACAGCTCCTTCATCTGACTTTCCCTCTCTGGTTTCCTTGACTTCTTTTCCATCAGGGAGGTCAGCATCCCCAATACTTGGGACATCTGTGACTTCAAGGTATCCACCTCTGAATCTCTTTCCAGGGTCATGGCCGTCCTGACCATCACTGGAGGAGGATTTACCGACTCAACTGGTAGGCTCCTCTTCTTCTCCTCTTGCATAGCTTCTTCCTCTCTGACCACTCGAATCAAGTCAGGGTACTCCAGGCTCTTCCCGTCCTGTCTTGTGCGTAGCGCCAATGTGATGGGGTCCAGGGGCTGAGATCCTCTCATCACCTGTTGAACACGGGCCTCATCCACCTTCCGTGGGTCAATCCCCTTCTTAAGAATCAATTTATGCAGGATCTTATCCAGGCGCCTCATGAACTCTGACAGCTTCTCTCCTGTCTTCTGGTAGCAGTGCTCCAGCTGATAAGTGAGTTCAGTGATTTTCTCTGTTCCACCGAACACATTCTGCAGAATGTCCAGATAGTCCATTACAGTCTGTCTTACTCATCTTGAGGTTGCATATGGCCTCTAGAGCAGGCCCCTTCAAGCTCTCAGCAATTCTCTGCTTCTTTCTGTGGTCTGGGACTTCCCATTCTTCTAGGGCCTGGGTGCCACCGTCTAACCACCCCTCAAACCCCTCTTCACCCGAAGGTACAGGTTTCCTTCCTGAGAATATTCTAAGTTTTCTGTATCCTGACATCTGGTAATCTGTAGGATCTTTCTTACACTGGGCCACAAGTTCCCCCAGGACCGCGCACAACTCTGCGCCGAGGGTGGCAGATGGCGACCCGGGACTTTCCCTTTTCACCTGTTTTTCTGCTTTTGGGGTGGGTGATGGAGATAGTTTCGGTGTCTGAAATCGTCCTCCTGGCTTGAGCGGCAGCGCGTGTATTAGGCTATAAGTCTGATCATCTATAGCTTCTACACTTGGATTCTTGAAATGTTCTGGGACTCCGTCCTTCCACTCTACTAATGCGTGGGTCAGTGAGGAATTCGTCCTGACATCCACCACCCATGCTTTCTGATACGGTGACAGTGACATCACTAGCTGCTTCACTGCTTCTTCTTGCCAGATCCCTGGGAGTTCTATGACTACTATCCCGGCTGGATCTGTGCCGACTGTTTTACACCACTGTCCTACTTCTAGTGGGTCCATGCTGGTACTTTTGGCACGTTACTTGCTGCAACAGGATCCCGGACTCGAGAGCCCCCACGTGTAGCGCTACCCCCAGTTAAGAGAGCCGCTGGATTTGTTTTCGGGCCCTGTGTACAGCACCACCAACCCCCGGCAATCTGCTCGACCCACTCTGGCACAGTTAGTCTAGGGCAGGGATATGCAATTAGCGGACCTCCAGCTGTTGCCAAACTACAAGTCCCATGAGGCATAGCGAGACTCTGACAGCAGCAAGCATGACACCCAGAGGCAGAGGCATGATGGGATTTGTAGTTTTGAAACAGCTGGAGGTCCGCTAATTGCATATCCCTGGTCTAGGGGTTATATTTTTATCATAATCAATGGGTATGGTAAAGGCACCCTCCTTACAGTAAGACAACACACCAATGTTGAAGATTAAATATAACAGTTTACTTTGGTTGTAAAAGGAAAGGTTGAAACAGGATATAATACACACAACTGGCTTGCAGAGCCCTGCAGCAATCAATATAGCACACAATAATGGCGCTGCACGGTAATCCACCACGCGTAGCTATTATGGTATACACGCCCTGTGGCGCACTAAACAATATCCTATATCCCAACCCTGGCCAGGCCTGATCCAGAATAAATCTTAGTCCTTTCTATAGGGATTTCTTCGCATGCAAACTATCGGTGGTGCACTTGATGAATGGTATTTGTAATCCACAACTGGCAATCACTAAGAACACTATGATGGGGGGGGGACACTTCAACTCTGTCCTGCTACCGGTCCCCCAGTGGAACAACAAGCAAACAATTGGTGAGCCACGGCAGTCTATAGGCCTAGAATCAGTAAAGTCTATTGGATTGAGCAAGTGCTCGCTCACCACTCCGGGCGCGATCCCAGCCCGGGACTTCCCCCTGCTGTGTCTCCGCACACAGCGTCTGTAACGATCGGGTCCCCGATCCAACTGATGTCCTCACTCGACAAGTCAGATGCCACCCAGGCTCCGCAGTGGGGTGGAAGGCTCTTTGGAAGTTGCGCAAGGCCCAGGCTTCAGGCCTTGCACTGCAGCAGATCCGCACAGGAAGAAACTCTTGCTTGCAGCGCGGTGTCCAAAGAGGCCGAGCTCCGCTTCGCCTCCTCCTTAAATAACCCCTCCCATGAGTCTCTGCGGTGGCTAACTGCACTCTGGGTGCCGAAAGGGGTTCAGGGTAACATAGTCCCGGGGCCTTAAAGGAGACCCCGATACACATAAATATGCTAAATTTTGTTAGGTGGTCCCCATATATGGGCATTTCTAATTTTATCTTCTGTTTGTGTCTGTCTGTGGGGTTTGGTGTCTTAACTTACTTTGTTTCTTTACCTTTTCCTGGCTTGTTATGGCTGAATTTCACCTCAGTCTTTCCACTTCTGCCCTCATTTGTGGTAGTGCTGTGTGGGCAGAAGCCCTGCAAGTCACTTGTGGTTGTGGCTCAGTGGCCACTAACCTTTTTGTGGTGGGGTATCCAGGGGTGGTGCATGATGTATGTAACATTAGGGGTGATCTGCTTTAAATTGTAACTCCTGTGTTGGTGATAGAAGCTCTATTCCTGTTGGTAAGTCCTGTCAGTTAAATTATTATCCTTATATTGTTGTGGTTTCTTATATATCTTGCTGTTTCAATTAGTAATTAGAGATGCACCGAAATTTCAGGCCCCGGACGAAAATGGTGTTATCTGCATTTTGCCGATAAAGGAAAAGGGTGCCGATAATGGCATCGAAAACTCTTGCGATTTCACCACAATTTTATCACCATTTCATTGTGCTTATGGTGTGTTTTTCACGTAACATGGGTGCGTGATTGATGTTTTCTTGCTGCATTTTCAATGCATTTCAACAGGGAGGTTCGTTTTTATTCAATTTTTTTTTAGCTGATTAAGAATGCAGCAAACAGGATTTTTAGCACAACAACAAAAAGTGCTGTTTTCTTTCACTGTGATATATTCAGTATTAGTTGCATCATCAGCTTTATCTGTTTCTCAGGGGGAACTAACTTGTCAGCCAGAAATTAAGGTGAAGACATCATCATGTTCCCTGCATCTGGCTCTCCCCATTCTAATGCCGCGTACACACGATCGATTTTCTCGATGGTGAAAACACAGTCGAGAAAATCGACGGGAGAAACGAGGAACGGCTTGTTTCCCTACACACGGCCGCTTTTCCCGCCATTTTTTCTCTTGGTCGAGAAAAACGACCGTATGTAGGCTCCCCGGCAGTGTTTCCCTATGGGAAAACTGCAGCGGAAAACAATGCAGTGAATCACGACGAGAAAAATTAGAGCATGTTCTAATTTTTCTTGTCGTGATTAATGCCCTTTTACTCGTCTGGAAAAATAACCAAAAGCCCACATACGGTCGTTTTTCTTGTCAAAGAGAAAAAATTTCATTTTTCCCGACGAGAAAAATGGTTGTGTGTACGCAGCATAAGTAATCCAGATTCTAAATGATCCAGTGATTCAAGGGAGAGGACTACTTTAGGTTACAAATATAATAGCAAATGTAAGCATCACTCTCCTCGTCATTCTACTCATCGGGCCTTGGAGTCTGGCTCTTGAGCGCTTGGCCCTAGGAGGGCTTCTGCTGGGCTTGTGCTTCCTGGCAAGGGAGTGTGTGAAGCCTGCTTCTGTGACATTTCAGGAAAAGTGGAAAAAGAAGCAGAAGAGGTAAAAGCATATACTGTATAAGCCAGTGGTGTATTTAGGTTTTGTGCTGCTCTAGGCCTGACTAAACTTGTGCACCCCCTAATTTAAATACGACCCACCCTTTCCTGTCAATGCCACGCCCCTTCCTGTTTAAGACCGCCCTGTAAACCACACCCTTTCCTCTTTAGGCTCCACCTTTTCTTCTTAGAGCTCCACCTCTTTCTCTCTGTATATTAACCACCTCCCACCCGGCCACTGCACATAAACTGTCGGGTGGTCATTTCCTCGTCCTGAGCGGACGTTCAGGAACATCCCTCAGAATGAGTGCTCACAGCGAGGCCACAAGGTGCTCTGCAGCTCGATCCTGTAATCATTATGATCACAGAATCCAGCTGAGCAGAGATCGGGATATGGGCGATGTGATTGGCCCTCCCGATCACGTGACGGCTGTGTCCAATCACAGCTGTCACAATGTAAACAGAGAGACGCATGTCTTTGTGACAGTTCTCCCCGCCAAGCTCAGTGCGGTGGGGGAAGAGGGGGAATCCGCAGATCTGTGACAGCTCTCCGTGAGAGAATGATTTTACACAGAGAGCTGTTACAGATCACCCCACAAACAGTACACCAAGCACCACTGTCACCCCTGTCCCCTTACACATGCCAGTGTCCCCATAAAACATCTGTCTGTCCCCCATCACTGCCAACACCAAATAAACACTGATTTGGGTTATTTTTACCAAAGAAATGTAGCAGCATCATTTTTGGTCAAAATTTATCAAGAGAAATTACTTATTTTCAAAATTTTATAACAGAAACTAAGAAAAATGCATTTGTTTTGAAGATTTTCAGTCTTTTTTTATTTGTAGAGTAAGAAATAAAAACCACAGCGGTGATTAAATACCACCAAAAAGAAGTTCTATTTGTGTGAAATAAAAGATAAAAAATGTATTTGAGCACAGTGTAGCATGACCGCGTAATTCTCATTTAAACTGTGACAGCGCTGAAAGCTGAAAATTGGTCTGGGAAGGAGGGGGGTGAAAGTGCCCAGTATTGAAGTGGTTAAAAGTGGGTACCAAGTGCAGCCTCATCGGTGCTCATCAATGCAGCCTCATCAGTGCCCATCAGTGCCCATAAATGCAGCCTCATCAGTGCCCATCAATGCAGCCTCATCAGTGCCCATCAATGCAACATCACCTGTGCCCATCAATGCAGCCTCATCAGTGCCCATCAATGCAGCCTCACCAGTGCCCATCAATGCAGCCTCACCAGTGCCCATCAATGCAGCATTACCAGTGCCCATCAGCGCAACCTTGTCAGTACCCATCAATGCAGCCTGATCAGTGCCCATCGATGCAGCCTGATCAGTGCCCATCAATGCAGACTCACCAGTGCCCATCAGCACAGCCTCATCAGTGCTCAATAAGGGTCTCCAATTGCATTCTAATAATACCAAATTATGTGCGCAGACTGCAGTTCCTATTTAAGCACCCATTCACATTGGGCCGATTTGGCATGCGATTTGATATGTGAAATCGCATGCCAAATCGGCAGCTATTGCCGGCAATGGCACCATCTGAATTGGTGCGACGCCGACCTTGTGGCACCGCACTGATTCACAAAAGTAGTTCCTGTGCTACTGTGATGGAGTATATAAAATAAATATTTTTATATATGACTTCTCATTCTGGTATCTACTTAAATATAGTTTGAGAAGCTTAGCAGGGGTTAAATGTTCTTTTCTTCGATCTGTGAAGGGAAAGTGTGCTGCCCCCCACACCTCAGGAATTTGGAATAAATTACCATCCTTCTACGAGAACCATCTGTTAGGAACACAAATACCTGATGAGATATTTCTGTATGATAAGGAGCTTATTGATTTTCATATAGGGAACTAGAAAGCTAATATATGCTAATTAAGGATATTGTTTAAAAGTATTTTCACGTGTGTGTCCTAGTATTCATGAAACAATAAGAAACAATAAGACAAAAAGTGTTTTCCTTGATTGAGACCTCAGAAGTAAAGGAAAGGGACAGATGTCTTTTCCTATCCCCCCCAGTGCTGGATTCATTGCCCTAAGTCCCTCAATCCGGCCCAACCCATCGAAAGAAGCAATATGGCGAAGAGAGAATGGAATGCAGCCACGTGAAGAGAGAGGACGTCACAGAGGAAGACGACCATATGTGAACCCAGCCAATCATATGTACATATTTGTGAGGATGAGGGCCTGTGTCAAAATGTCTATATAAGCCAAGTTTGAATAAAGGAGTTCAATCGGAAGCCATACATGAGAAGGAATCTATACTGATGAGTTTTATTTCAGTGTGCAATCCCTCAAAGAGGCCTACATGTATATTTTAACATAGATTTGAAGCAGCGGCAGAAGAGAATAGTTTCTGGGATTGGACCAGAATTAATCCATTACAATATTTTTGGCGACTTAGGGGGCGATTTGAATAGACATCTGTGCATGAACCCACACAGATGTCTGTCAAATCGCTCCCTGAGGTCGGACTGCATTGCTGGTTTGAAATTGTGCGAGTTCAGCTGAACTTGCACAGTTTCTAACCTGCATCAGTGTGAACCTGGACTGAATGTAGTCGGCAGGATGGGTAATAAAATTCAGACTGATCTATGATCAGAAATTACACTTTTCTTCATATGTCAGAAGGCAGCATTAAGCTGGGTTCACACCTATGTGAATTGGATGTTGGTTTACCCGCATCCAATTTGCATAGCAGGGAATTGTGACTGGCTCTCTATTGAGCCGGTTCACATATCTCTGGGGGCAGCTGTGAAGCGCACTGCACTGTTTCAGGGCCGAATTCAGGCAAAGATTCGGTCCTGATTCGTCCCTGAAATGGAGAACAGGGATGCACAGCGTCGCACTGATTTGCAAAAGTAGTTTCTGTTCTACTTTTGCAGATTTCAGGTGCGACTTCAATAGACATCTGTGCATGAAGCCACACAGATATCTATCAAGTAGCACCTGAAATCCCGCTGACCTTGCTACTTTGAAATCGCGCTACTTCAAGTGAAGTAGCGCGATTTCAAAGTACGATCAATGTGAACCAGGGCTTATACATACAAGTAGCTATGAAAGGTTAACCACATATACAAGCAGACGCTAAGGTGTTAAATGCCATTGATTCCAGAAGCACCAGCCTGCAGATTTTGAGCTGTAAAGAGTTAACCATATATGTAAGCAGCAGTATACATGTGTCCATTGAAGCAGAGTAGTAAAGCACAGTCCTCCCCTAGCAAGGACGCAGAGGGTTAATTATCAGAGTCCTTATTTCAGATAACAAGGAGAGAGGAGAAACAAAGTTGGAGCACAGATAAGCCACTGTGTGAGGTTTACAAGGAGAGACAGTGAATAGGATCTGTATTTTACTCTCACCCCTCCAGGACTTGCAGACTGTAGCTGGGTCTGCCCACTGAAGCCGCAATCTGACCGACTGACCCTGGAATCACAACACAGGAGAAGCAGCTGACAAGTTCTCTCTCTCTCCTGTCTGTGCAGGGGGGAAGGGGAACTGTGAGCACACGCTGTGCTCCATGTGAGAGACGCTGCAGCCAGCAACCTACAGCAATGAATGGACTGAATCGAGTGGTAGAGGGGGGGCCTTTTCCGTGGGGGTGGGCAGCGCCACCCCCCCCCACAAAGTGCCGCCCTAGGCCTGGGCCTTGTTGGCCTAGGCCAAAATACAGCACTGGTATAAGCATATATAAAGGAAGCAGTAGCCTAAAGCATGAGTCTTGCACTTCATCTTATGCTTTGGTTCCCGCCTCCCGCACCCTCTCCTCCTATGGCTTCTGTTTCAATACATTTATCAGCGAGAGATGATTGAACAAGTTTCTCAAAAAATGTTGGATGTGGAGAAGAAAGGAGAGATCTTGAACTTTAGCCTCCCGGATACTTTAGGCCATTCACAAGGCAAATGAAGCTAAGAAGGTTCCCCCTCTTTCACAAATTATAGAGCATTTGACTAAGGCGATAACAAAGTTGTGGGCCTCATGGGCAGGAATCTTCAAGAAATACATTTGTGAACCATTATAGGTTGGAAGTGGCTGATATATCAGATGTAGCGCCCCCAATATTTGGGGGAGCTATGTGTATATTTAGGGGTAGTCTGAACTAGTAGTTGGGCTCAGACCAATTGATTCTTTATTATTGCCTCTGCTCTGGGTGTGATGCTGCCTGGCAGTGGTGTTCCCTGTTGCCTGTAGGTGGTACTGTCACCACCGGCATAGGTTGAACCACTGGGGGTATCACAACACCTTGGGTGTCCTCTCTCTGCAGCCATGCGGTGGGCATGGTGAGCCCGCTGTGCATGCTGGGAGAGGGTACATAAGGGGCAGATGCCATTGGGGTTCAGTCATTCCTGGGAACCCATTGGTCCTGTGCGTGTGCCTCGTGGCCCGTATGGCACAGGGTGCGCATGTTCTGGTCCCGGGCACCTTCAGCCCGAGGCCGCATCACTGTTTGTAGGCCCAGCTCTGCTGACTGAGGCCTATGCTTCAAGAAAGGATCCCAAGCTACACACCTGCGGGAAGCCTACTTTTAGGAAAGGAGACCAGGGGAGGATTAGTCCCAGAGGAGACTAGCAACGGTACTGCTGTCTCAGGAAGAGGCCTGGAAACTCGCCTAAAGAGGGATCTATAAGCACAAGCCTTGCAATACGCCAATCTGGCTTAACCACTTGTCCCCCGCCCACTGTCAATAGACAGCGGGCGGAGGATACTCTCGTTCTGGGAGGACGTCATATGACGTCCTCCCTTTAAAACGAGCTAGGAGGCGCGCGCGCGCCCGCCGCGTTCACAAGGCCCCGGTGCGCGTGCCCGGCGGCCGCGATTGCCGCCGGGCACCCGCGATTGCCCGGGAAACGAGCAGGAAAGTGGATCTCTGTGTGTAAACACAGAGATCCACGTCCTGTGAGGGAGAGGGGACCGATGGTGTGTCCCTTGTACATAGGGACAACCATCGGTCACCTCCCCCAGTCAGTCCCCTCCCCCCACAGTAAGAACACTTTGAGGGAACATATTTAACCCCTTCCCGCCCCTAGTGGTTAACCCCTTCCCTGCCAATCACATTTATACAGTAATCAATGCATTTTTATAGCAGGGATCGCTGTATAAATGTGAATGGTCCCAAAAATGTGTCAAAAGTGTCCGATGTGTCCGCCGCAATATCGCAGTCACAATAAAAAATCGCAGATCGCCGCCATTACTAATAAAATTTTTTTAAAAAAAATGCTATAAATCTATCCCTTATTTTGTAGACGCTATAACTTTTGCGCAAACCAATCAATACGCGCTTATTGCGATTTTTTTTTTTTACCAAAAATATGTAGAAGAATACGTATCGGCCTAAACTGAGGAAATTTTTATTAAAAAAAAAATGGGTATTTATTATAGCAAAAAGTAAAAAATAGTGTTTTTTTCCAAACTGGACGCTCTTCTTTTGTTTATAGCGCAAAAAATAAAAACCGCAGAGGTGATCAAATACCACCAAAAGAAAGCTCTATTTGTGGGAAAAAAAGGACGCAAATTTCGTTTGGGAGCCACGTCGCACGACCGCGCAATTGTCATTCAAAGTGTGACAGCGCTGAAAGCTGAAAAATGGCTTGGGCAGGAAGGGGGTTTTCGTGCACAGTAGAGAAGTGGTTAAAGGTTCTCTTCATTATTGCTTGGCTGGGAGGTTCGGGACTTTAATCCTGTGGCAAGGGATTCCTGATCGTATCCATAATACTAAAGGGGAAAGATTGATTTGTGCTGCATTCCGGCTGCTAGGACCACTAAATGGGACTATCCGGGTGAGCAATACCCACTCAGGCTTGAGTGGCGGCGAGTGTATTTTAGTGTTGCGTGCCTAAACCTTCCCCTGTGTGTTTCTTTCTCGTGTCCTATTCTTCCTCTAAAGTTTCGTCAGCAAAGAGAAAAATAAAGCCTAACTGTTTGGGTTTTACATGGTGTGGACATTGACTTTTCTGAAGACTTTTCTAAAGCCCTGTACACACGATCGGATATCCTATGGATTTTCGTCCGATGGATTTGTCCATCAGAAATCCGATGAAACTGTTTTTCATCAGTCTTGGCCACACACCCTCAGTCCAAAAACCGACGGCAACAAAACGAGGGCACGCACAACACGTACGACGGCGCTATAAAAGGGAAGAACAAATCTAATGGCGCCACCCCTTGGGCTGCTTTTGCTGATTTCGTGTTACCGCGTGTTAGTAAAAGTTTGGTGAGAGCCGATTCGCGCTTTTCAGTCTCCGTGCTTTGCAGATCGTTGTGGTGGTGTTCAGTTTGTGCTTGTGGGTTCGTATTTGTTATTCAGTGCGTGCAGTCAGGACGTTACTGCTTTGCAGTGCCTTCTTGGCCGTTCGTTTACTGTTTTTCAGGTCGTTCTTCTCAGGCCTTGCTGTTCCACGGTGCGTTCTGTTTGAGCTCGTTCTGACCAGGCGACCGGTTTAAGACCATGTTTGAAGTGCGTTCTCGTTCTCGAGCTCGTGCTGGCTATGGACTTGGTGTTGCAGTTAACACTGTAACCCAAGTTCAGTCCATGAACAGGGTGAGGAGGAGTTCATGGACCAAGAATTGGTTGCTCTCATATGTCTCTGCTGCGGGAAATCCATGAGAATAATCCAGGAATTATCTCAGGATGACGGACCCCGTTTTTCACCGTCTGTTGGATTTGCTGTCCCCCTATATCACGAGGCAGGACACTGTGATGCGCCAGGCCATCACTGCCGAGCAGAGGCTTATTGCCACGTTGAGATACCTGGTGACTGGGAGAAGCTTGCAGGACCTCAAGTTCACAACAGGCATCTCCCCCCAGGCTCTCGGGATCATTATCTCTAAAACGTGTTCGGCCATTATTCAGGTCCTGCAGAAGGACTATATGAAGGTAAGTTTGCTCCTGTAACATCACATTATATGTTTTGATTGTTTGCTAATGTTATTTTTTTTCATCCTCCTTCCCAAATTTGCCTGTTTGTAATATCCTGGTAATGTCCTCATTTTCACCATGCATGTTTTTACCTGTAATGGCCTTTTTTGGGGCCTACATGCCTATTTCCCTTCGCTAACCTCTCCAGCATGCTATCCTGGGCCCAAACCCAGCTAGCCTTCTTTTTTCCTATTTTTTTTTGGGTCATTGCCCTCATAGTTTTACAACCCTCCCCCCCCCCCCTAAAATGTGAAAACTTTTTTAATTCTCAATCCAGATCAGCAGAGTGGTAGAGCCTTTATTTTGAGCCCCTAAAATCACCTCAAAGACCCCCCCCCTTAGAATATTTTCTAATGTCCACTCAGCGAGGGTGAGGCATCTGCTAAGTGGGCCTTATTTTTGGCTATGAAATACTCCCTTCACTAATCATGGTAGCCTGATGTTGGTCAACAATGTCTTTTTGTGTAATCTGTTTGCACTGTAACCTGAAAACGTACTAATGTCTTCTTTTTGTTTGACTCCACAGTTTCCTTGCACACCACAGGAATGGCTGACTGTGGCTGATCAATTTGCCCAGCGGTGGGACTTCCCCAACTGTGGAGGGGCAATTGATGGCAAGCACGTCCACATAGTGCCGCCACCCCGTTCGGGGTCATACTATTTTAACTATAAAGGTTTCAATAGTATTGTGTTAATGGCGGTGGTGTCGGCACGGTACGAGTTCCTGTATGTGGACGTGGGGAAGAACGGCCGGATGTCCGATGGTGGAGTATTCGCGCAGACGGAGTTCGCTCACCGTCTGCAGTCTGGGGGTCTTGCACTGCCTCTAGATGCAGACAACGTGGATGGACTACCGTTTGTTTTTATCGCGGATGAAGCCTTTGGACTGGGACCAAACCTGATGCGGCCGTTTCCCCAACGCACCCTCACCCCGGAGAGGAGGGTTTTTAATTACCGGCTGGCCAGAGCCCGAAGAGTTGTGGAGAATGCCTGTACTGGCTTGGCCCCCCAAAGTGCCCGTGAAGTATGTGAGAAATACGTTGAGTACTTCACGGGTAGGGGGGCCATCGCAATGCCAGACCACATCTGACCTTTTGCTTTGTGAAATACATTTTTATTCTATTTTCTACAAACTTGTTTTGTCATTCTTGTATTTTGGGTTTATGTGTCTCCCAGGTTCTAGTAGTGTCAAGTGTATTTGGCCTTAGTAAATAGCCTCAATTCTCACTCTAAAAAACATTGATTTGGCATTTTCAGAACTGCTATTGAGCATAGAAAGAACAAGCCACACCTTTTTGAGACTTCCAGAAACTTTTTACTCTGTGCACCACATATTTTTGAGGTTTTATAGAATTACAATTTAGACAGTTTTTGGTCATCTTATCTTTTTTTTTTTTTTTTTTGGAGGATAGTTTTGCAGAAACATGCATGGGTCAAAATCACAAACTATTTTTTAAAAATATTACAAAAATAACAGAGTGAAAAATACAAACATGAGATGGGGTGATGTCACCCCTGATCCATCCCAAATGTGAAGAACCCCACTTTCTTTTTGGGGCTGAAATGGGTATTTTCAACCTGATCCCATGGCTAGGGTAAACATGTGTTATCTGCCATCATGGGGGATCAATGGACGTGCTTTGGGGGTGCAAAGCCTTCCTCTCACCTACTTTAGTAGGTAGGAAGAGGTTGCACCCCCCAAACAGGGACATAGATATCCTGTGACGGAAGATAGCACATGTGGAGTCACTGTGTGCATCTTCACATTTGGGCTGGTTGAAATACCGTTGCAAATTTTGTATGCAAAAAAGCACACTAAAACAGGGGGGGGGTCAGACTATTCGCCCCAAAATATCTATAATATTTTTATATTTTTGCTCAATCACATTCATTCGAGTTCTCATAATGTCCATTTCGCTACTACATTCCATTATTTCTTGAATTATTATTTTGGCACTAGCACTCGAGAATGGAGGATTTGGAGTTCCTGACACACCACCACGTTCAGCCCCTACAAAAAAAGAGAAATTTAGAAATATGCAGGCCTACATCTGTATTTACCTAGAAGTTGTGGTGACAGACACTGACCTGTTGTGGTGATAAGCTCCACCTCTCCTTCCTCCACCTCCCCTTCCTCCACCTCCGCTTCCTGAACATGCTGATCCTGGTGTGGTTTGTGATCTTCGGGGAGTGTCTGTGGTCTGTGCTTCCTCGTCTCCTCAGATTGGTGTCCTCCCAGTCTCCTCTCCCCTATGGGAATGGCAAAAATAATGTATCCTTTAGCACACAGAGATTTTAGGCCCGAAAATCTAGACATTGTTTTGAAGTGTGGTACAATTGATATTTGGGCCAGAGTTACAAGGTGAACATATGAGATCTTGCGAACTCTACAAAGCAGCATGTTTTTTTTTTAGGGCACTCAAAAATACACTTGGATTACCACCAAGGTATCCACTGGACCACCTGTGTGTGACCCCATTAAAAATGTTGTCATGTGGCCCAGACTATAGTATATTTCTCTAGAACAAAAAGCTGAGTACAGAACTGCTGGAGTGTCATCTCCTTTACCCAGAATCCAGTTTAGCCTTTCATTCACATTCTACTTTACTTATAACACATCATCTAGCCAACAATGTGTAGATAAACATTGTTTAATTAAAATGAGGCATGCCCACATGTAGTTTACGTGGATATGTGGCAAGCATGTTTGGGGGAAGACGATCAAGTTTTTTTAACGACACATTTACCAAATAAATGGACCCTCAACTTAACATAAAAGTTGTCATTTGAAAATGTGAAACCAGTCAAGCCAAGCACATGGAGCAAAACATGGAAGAATACATATTACAATGTGAAAGAAAAATAAAAGCTTACTTTTTTCAATGCTTTTTTTAAGCTTTCTATACTGCTCCGGCTCCCTCAGCTTCAGGTCAGACCACCTTTTACGGAGCTGCTCCTTGGATCTCCTGACCCCAAATTTCTCATAGAGAGTCCTCGCCACTTTGACCATTATTTGCGACTTCTGGAGATTAGGGGTGTCATATGGCCCATACTTCCCATCGTAATCCTTCCTCCGCAGAATGTCCACCATCTCCGCCATCTCAGCAAATGACATATTAGTCGCCTTGTATCTTTTAGTCCTGGATCGGGACGTTGCCGCCTCCGGGCTTTCCTCGTCGGTAATTTCAAATAAAGAATCCACCTGTGTCTGCGACATGTCGCCGTCTCACACTGTGCGCCGAACGTTAAGGGGCGGGGAAATGCAGGAAAAGACCGCCATGGGCGGGCGACGAGGGCGGAGTTACACGCATGCGCAAGGTATAAAAAGGGGAAAGAAGTTATTAGGGATGCGCGGAGTGAGGACGACCGGAAGTGCGGTAAAGAACACAACTAAGGTAAGAAGGGAACTGGGGCCTGCAGTGGCCTATAATTGTTCATGATTGTATAGGCCAATATTGTGAGAAGTTGAGTAGAATGTCATTTGACCTCTCATGTTTTTTTCTGTGTTTTTTACTTGCAGACACTCCAAAATGAATAAGTTAAGGGAGCCAGTGATCATGTTGGTTTTTATTGACAAATATAAACAATTACGCAACCTGTGGGAACTGAAACATCCAGCGTACCACAAGAGTGATGTACGTCGGGCAACAATTCAAAAATTAGCAGAGGATATGAAGCCCTGGATCCCAGATGCAGACTACACTATGATGAATAATAAGATAAACAACCTGCGCAATTCATATAAAAAAAAAATACAAAGAAGTGCGCGCTTCGAAGAGATCAGGAGCAGCAGCAGAGGATGTAGTACAGCCCAAGCTGTGGTACTACAAACATCTGCAATTTCTGGATGACCAGATTGAGGCCAGGGAATCAATTTCCAGCCTTCCCTCAACCCTTCCTTCCACCCTTCCCTCCAGCGTTCCTTCCACCCTTCCCTCCACCCTTGCAGAGGGGGAGGAGGAGCCACCTGAGCTTGAAGAGCCTGATCTTCGCATCTTCAGCCAGGTATAGTATTTTGGAACATAATTATTGCCCTCAAAGTAATAATATTGTGATGAAATTGATTTATTCTCCCAAAATGATAACATCCCTCCCCCCCAAAAAAATAAATAAAAAAAGGCATCAGTCATGATATCCAAAATGTGTGTGATAGATTCCACAAAAAATCTAACTATGTACTTTTTTTCCAACACAGGATGAGGCCAGCCAGGAGGAAGAGGCTCAGGAATGTGGCAGGCAGGAGGAGGCAGAGGTGAGTGTCAGCCAGGAGGAGGCAGGGCCAAGTGGGACTCAGCAGGTCCCCAGGCCTAGTGGCAGCACAGTCTCACAAGAGGCTCCCCTCCACGTCAGACCGCCAAAACATCGGCGGATGACACAGGTGGAGGAGGAGTCACTAAAGATGATCCGTGAGGCTGCTGCCATCATGAGGGCCCCCCTCAACCCTGCGGAGAGGTTTAGTAGCTATCTTGCCGATAAGTTGCTCCAAATGGAGGCGGGACAACGTGCCCTCTGTGAGCACATTATCTACATGGCCGTAAACATGGGGGTGAGGGGGCAGCTGACTGAGGCCACCCATATCTCTCATCAGGCCAATCCTTCTCCTCCTTCTCCTCCTCCTCCTGCCACATTACCACCCACAGTGGCCCGGCCTGCAAGGGTGCGTGGACGGGGCCGTGGAGAGAACGCTGCAGGGAAGCGTGGAAGGAAGGCTACAGGGAAGAGCAGGAGGTGATTCTCTGGCCTCGAGCTGCTCTTCCAGAAGTTGCAGTTTGATGGAGTACCACAGCTTGGGATGATGTATGTCTTTGGCTGCTGCTCCTGATTTCATGCTGTTTATCTTATTGTTCATCATAGTCATGTCTGCCTTTGGGGTCCAATGACTTCATATTTTCTGCTAATTTCTGAATTGTTGCCCTTCGCTTTTTGTTTGCATTTTTGCCAGAATAAATGGAG
Organism: Rana muscosa; assembly: GCA_029206835.1. Classification (NCBI taxonomy): domain Eukaryota; kingdom Metazoa; phylum Chordata; class Amphibia; order Anura; family Ranidae; genus Rana; species Rana muscosa. The sequence goes on from CM055118.1 coordinate 114,040,358, forward strand.
ATTTGATTTTTTACTTGCCTGATGTGTTTTTATTATGAGTAGCAATAACATTTCATAAATACAATGTTTAATTAATAACAAGGGTCACCAACCTCCATGAGGAAAAGTAAAAAAATAAATGTTGTTGTGAGAAATTGACACACCAAAAAATGCACAACAAATAAATAACACAAAAAAAAAGGTTTTGTGTAATTTGTGAGGTCGGCCTTTAAGAATAAAACCAATTATTCAGAAGATCACAAGAAAGAAGAAAGACATAAGTTTGTCAGAACTCGTGATAAAGATCTGCTGCAAAAACAACATTTTAAACACCATTCTAAAGCAAAAAACAATGCGCTGCATTAAACGAGGCAATAACTTGCAGAATGACGAATGTGCTCTCTCCATTAGGAACGCTAGTTTTACCAGAACGAGCGCTCCCGTCTCCTAATTCAGTCTGAGCATGCGTGGGTTTTTTAACCGATGGACTTGCCCATAGATGATCGGAATTTTCCATCGGTTTTTGATCCATCGGAAAAATTTAAAACAAGTTCTATTTTTTAAAACCGATGGAAAAAAGACCGATGGGTCCCATACACGATCGGTTTGTCTGATGAAAACAATCCATCGGACGGTTTTCATCGGTAAAACCGATCGTGTGTACGAGGCTTAACACCCCTGACAACGGAAGCCATGAGGTAATTTTCAGAGCCCAACAAAACCAGCAGCTCCCTTAATCTGGGTGCTACACAGATGTGGACATTGACTTGGCTGTTCTTTTCTCTGTGTGTAACTCTATAGAATAAACTTTTTTCTATTTTTGCAGTACCCTCCCTTGTTTTTATTTTTCATGCTATTAAGTTTCCATCAGTGCTGACACGGAAAGGAGCCTGGAAAACACAAAATTGTCAGCACAATTTCCCTTCAATGTCTTTATTTTTCTTTTTCAGTACTATTTTATCAAAATATGCACTGCAGTGGAAGAATACCTTTAAGCTATGGTGAAGGTGGTCTCGAGGAGTGGAGCTCAACCCATCAGTTCTGACTTGGAAAGGAAAATGATGATAAGTACCGTATATGTCAAAAATTTTCCATTTCATCAGTGCTTCCTACACAAGCCTATTTGCTAAAAGCCTTTGCATGAACCAAGAAAGCTCATTGTTTATCAGACCCAGCAAAGCTTCTTTATAATCAGTGCCCAGCTCTCGGGAACTGTAAATGTCAAAATGAAATTTGATTATTAATAAACTATATCCATGAAACAAGCAATTATTTCCCAATATCTTTTGCAACTACAAAATGTGTCACGACAAAACGAAAAAAAGTCAGTGTTTTTGGTATTTACCGTATTTAAATGTAAATAATCTCATCAATATCTTTATTTTTTGAAAGGGGAGGTAGCCATATGGGTTCATCACAAAAAAAAATCTGCTTCCTCTTTACTGGTCCTGCTCAGGGTTGACATCAGCAATCACAGGGCCCTTTACTATATGAGGTTCCCTTGTTCACTACTACGTGTCTTTGTACTAAACAATAAAATTATACTGTATATTTTTATATTTTCTTGTAATATTTTGATGAAGCTGAAGAATAAAAAGTTCTGTGAATTCAGCAATTTTGCTAATTGTATGTACATAAATGATAATTTAAAGTGCATTTCTATAAAAAAAAAAAAAAAAAAAACTTCAAATGGTATTTAAAGTAGAACTATAGGCAAAAGTTTTTTCCATTTTGGATAAAGCAAGAGAGGGTTATAACCCCTGTCAGATTTTTTTTTTGCCAACTCATGTCCCATTTTGGAGTTTTCCCTTCATTTCCTGTCCCATAGCCAAACAGGAAGTGAAAGGAAATCCCTAAAATTAAAGCAGTTGTATACCCACTGCTGCTTTTTTTTTTTTTACATACCTGAAAGGCAAAAGGCATAATGAGCTAGTATGCACCGCATACTAGCTCATTATGAAATACTTACCTTAGAACGAGGCGTCGGTAACTTACCTGGTCCACGCCGAGGGAGATGTCATCCGGGTATCGCCGCTCCAGCGCTGTGAGTGGCTGCAGTGGCGATGTCGTCACTCCTGCACGCCAGCAAGGTCCGGCAGCTGCCGGGCTTTAGTCGAGAATCCCTGCTGCGCATGCGCTGCTGCAGTCAGCGGCTCATAGCGAGGGGAATATCTCCTAAACCGTACAGGTTTAGGAGATATTCTTTTTACCTACAGGTAAGCCTTATTATAGGCTTACCTGTAGGTAAAAGTAAAAAAACAGGGTATACAACCGCTTTAAGGGATTCCCTTGGGGGTCGCCAGGTCACCAAAACTAGTGTGCCCATTGGAAGCTGTCCCATCTATAACTTTTCCTGGGGACAACCCTAAATTTGGGATTTTCTTTTACTTTCACTTTCAAAGATAATGGTAAACAGGACAAATAGAGAGGGCGAATCTCACTAACATGGACACAGACTGACAATGGTTTCTAAATCCTCACCAGTCTATCTAAAACTTTAAAAAAAAGTTTCACCTTTAGCTATACTTTAATGCCTCGTGCACACCATCGGTTTTCCCAGCGGTCAAAAGACCGCCGGGAAAACCGAGGGGAAAACCAGCTCGGTCTCTTTTCCCCTGTACACACGGCCGGTTTTCCCGACAGGAAACCTGCCAGGAGAGCTTTAGTCGGGAAAACCGTCCGTGTGTATGCTCCCTCGCAGTGTTTCTCCATAGGAAAACTACGAGAAAAGAACCGCCGCGATTCGTGACGGGAAAAAATAGAACAAGTTCTAATTTTTTTCACTGCAGTTTTCCTGTTGGGAAAACTGCTATGAAGCATACACATGGCCGGTTTTCCCGGCCAAAAGAAAACATGGCAGTTTTCCCAACGGGAAAACTGATGGTGTGTACGAGGCATTAGATGTAGAATTCCTGAAAATGAGGGTTAAACCTTGTGGATGGGTTAAAGAGTTATTCGAGTTTCTTTTGACCTTATGGATCGAATTTCCTAATACATTGTGAGATACAATCCATTTAATTTGCCGCTTGAAACTTCCCTCTGTCTTAGCAACAGCATTGCCTGTTCATTTAGTCTGCAAGTGACAGCATTCCCTCTTCCACTGCATGACAGGTGATGTGTGTTTCTGGGTATCTTGGGCCTTATTCTGATGACATTTATACCCAGGCCCCTTATAGATGTTATACTCTGATGAAAACCCTGGTGCTCATACCTCCTAACTTTCTGAGATAAAAAGAGGGGCACCTTAATTTAAGGCATGCAGGAAAGGGATAAGCCCCTACGATATACCATGTTACATGGACCCCAAAGTATTAATACACAAAAAAATTGATTGGTTAAATGCACAAGTAGATTTTTTTTCACTGCTACTTTTTCTTTATACCAGTATTTCAGTCAAACACATTTAATAATTAAGTGGTTGGATATACAGTATGGTGTACTACATTATAACACTTCTAGTAGCTAAATAAAGGGATTTTTATAACAGCTTACCTGTAAAATCCTTTTCTTGGAGTACATCACGGGACACAGAGCGACTTAGTCATTACTAATGGGTTATATAGATACCTTCAGGTGCTGGCACTGGCAACTTCCAAAACCGGAAGTACCCTCCCCTATATAAGCCCCTCCCATCCGGGAGCACCTCAGTTTTGTAGCAAAGCAATAAGTGTCCCAAAAGAGGGGTGGGAGCTCTGTGTCCCGTGATGTACTCCAAGAAAAGGATTTTACAGGTAAGCTGTTATAAAAATCCCTTTTTCTTTTTCGTACATCACGGGACACAGAGCGACTTAGTCATTACTAATGGGACGTCCCAAAGCAATGCCAAATGAGGGGAGGGATACACTATACATAAGCTGGGCGCCATCAGGCATGAGGATCTTTTGCGGCCTGCAACACACTGCGCCCAAAGGCGGCATCCTCCTGACTTCTAACGTCTACCTGGTAGAATCCAGTAAACGTGTGTACTGAAGACCATGTTGCGGCCTTGCAGACTTGAGCCAGGGAGGCCTGGTGATGCACTGCCCATGAAGTTCCAACTGCTCTTGTGGTGTGCGCCCTAACTTTGAACGGAGGCGGTCTCCTTCTCAAGCCATAGGCTTGTATTATGACCTGTCGAATCCACTTGGCTAAAGTAGATTTTGATGCTGCCTGACCCTTTCTGGAGCCTTCCGGCAGAACAAACAAAGTATCCGTTCTACGAATCTGAGCAGTGGCTTTTAGATAAGCTTTAACTGCTCTTACTACATCCAAAGAATGCAATAACTTTTCCTCTACCGAGGTAGGTTTGGGAAAAAAAGAAGGAAGAACCACATCTTGGTTCAAATGAAACCTCGATACCACCTTAGGAAGAAAGGCTGGATGAGGACGTAATACTACTCTGTCCTTATGGACAACCAGATATGGCTCCTTACAGGACAAGGCGGCTAATTCCGATACTCTTTTAGCCGAACAAATGGCTACTAAGAAAATCAATTTCCTGGTGAGAAGAACCAAGGAAATGTGTTGCAATGGTTCAAACGGTTGTTTTTGTAGAACCGACAGAACCAGGTTTAAGTCCCATGGACATATGGGAATACTAACCGGAGGGCTAATACGCATCACTCCTTGTATGAAAGCTTTGACTAATGAATGCAAAGCCAAGGGCCTTTGAAAAAATATTGACAAGGCCGAAATATGACCCTTGATATTACTCAAGGCAAGCTTCCTATCTACAGCCCACTGTAGGAAATCCAGAATCCTACCTATTACGTACTTACGCGGATGCCATTTCCTGGCTTCACACCACGCGATGTACGCCTTCCAGATCCTATAATAGATCTGCCTGGATACCAGCTTCCTGGCATTGATCATGGTAGATACCACAGGATTAGAGAGCCCTCTCTTTTTTAGAATGTGGGCTTCAATAGCCAGGCCGTCAAACCCAGGGCTTGTAAGGAAGGGTGGTATATCGGTCCCTGCGAAAGCAGGTCCGGACGATGTGGGAGGGTCCAAGGACTCCCCACTGACATATTTACGATCTCCGCATACCATGCTCTTCGGGGCCACGCTGGAGCCACCAGAATCACTGGTTTCTTTTCTACCCTGATTCTGCGGATTGATCGCGGTAACAATTGTGGCGGTGGGAATGCATATATCAGTTTGAACTGATCCCAAGGGAACACTAGGGCATCCGAGCCGCAAGCTAGGGGATCCCTTGTGCGAGACACAAATCTGTCCACCTTTGCGTTGAATCTGGATGCTAGCAGATCTACATCCGGTGTTCCCCACCGCTGGCATATTGCCTGGAAAACCTCGGGGTGAAGAGACCATTCCCCCGGGCATAATTGCTGGCGACTTAGAAAGTCCGCTCTCCAATTTTCCACTCCTGGGATGAAAACCGCGGATATGGCTGGGACATATCTTTCTGCCCATTCCAGGATGCAATTTGCTTCCCTCTGGGCTGCACGACTCCTGGTGCCACCCTGGTGATTGATATATGCCACTGCTGTGGCATTGTCTGATTGAATTCTGACAGGGGACCCTTGGAGTTTGGATGTCCATGCTACTAGGGCATACCGGGCTGCTCGTATCTCTAAGAGATTGATGGGCAGGGCCTTCTCTGCTTCTGACCACTTGCCCTGGAGAGACCATTGCTCCAGTACTGCCCCCCAGCCTATGAGGCTGGCATCTGTAGTGACCACCTTCCAAGAAACTGGACTGAAGGGTTTCCCTTTTTCCAGATTCTGGGGCACCAACCACCAATGGAGGCTCTTGCGAACGGAAGGGGACAGGGACATTGGTAAGTCTAAAGCCTGAACTTTTTTGTTCCAGGCTGACAGTATGGCCCTCTGCAAGTTCCTTGAATGGAATTGACCGTAGGGTACTGCTTCGAATGAAGCCACCATTTTTCCCAGCAGCCTCATGCACAGGCGTATGGATGGTTTTCTTTTTGTACCCACTAAGTGGGTCAAATCTCTCAAAGACGACACCTTCTCTGGAGGTAAGAAAATCTTTCTCTGATTTGAATCCAGCCTTAGCCCCAAGTATTCCAGACTTTTGACTGGTCTTAGAGCTGACTTGTCTCGGTTGATAATCCAACCGTGATATTCCAGATACTTGATTGTCTCGTGAATAGCTACTTCCAGTTTTTCCACTGAGAGGTCTATTAGTAGCAGGTCGTCTAAATATGCCATTATCGTTACACCCCGTGTTCTTAGATTGGCCAATAGTGGGGCCAGAATTTTTGTGAACACTCGTGGTGCTGTGGCCAGACCGAAAGGTAAGGCTCTGAACTGAAAATGGCGCCCTTCTACTACAAAGCGTAGAAATTTCTGGTGGGCCGGAAAGATGGGAATATGCAAATAAGCATCCTTTATGTCGATCGAGGCTAACCATTCCTGCCCTTGTAGGGCGGTGGCCACCGATCGGATCGACTCCATCCGAAAAGTCCTGATATGTAGGAATTTGTTTAGCCCTTTTAGATTTAATATGGGCCTCACGTCCCCATTTGGTTTGGGGACTGTGAAAAGGTTCGAGTAAAACCCGAACCCGCTTTCTTCCAAGGGAACCTTCATGATTACACCTTGGAGCAATAGTTGTTCTAGTGCCAGAAGGAGGGACCCTCTCTTTTGGGGATCCCTCATAAAATGGGCAGGAGGAGTGTCTTTTAACTCCAGCTTGTATCCCAGACTTACTGCGGAGATCACCCATTTGTCTCTGATGGTGTCCCGCCAGGTCTCTGTGAACAACTGAAGTCTTCCCCCCACCCGATTGAGTGGGGGCAACCCTTCATGACTTGGGGGGAGGTTTTGTACCTCTCTTGACCCAGGGTTTCTTGTTACCCTGTGATTGTCCCTGATTTCTGCCCCCTGGATTTGACCGCGGAGGCCGTCGGAACTGTTTCACAGCCGATGTGCCAGGGACTGGAGAAGTAGGCCTCTTAAAAGAAGGACTTCTACCCTTATTCTTAACCGGCAAGAGTGTACTTTTACCGGCAGAAATTTCCTGGATATACCTGTCCAGATCTTCTCCAAATAAGCGTTCTCCATGAAATGGGAAGCTAATCAGCAATTTCTTACAGGGAGCTTCAGCAGACCAGTTTTTGAGCCATAGAAGCCTACGCATATGTACTACAAACAGCGTAAAACGGGAGGCCTGTTGGATTGTATCCTTTATGGCATCTACCGCAAAACACAAGGCTCTAGGTAGGTCAGCTAGGGCAAGAGCCTGCTGATCTGGTAAGTCTCTTAAGACTTGTTTCAACTGATCCTTCACTGCTTGGCAGACCCCAATCGCTGCTACTGCAGGTTGTGTCACCATGCTTGCTGTAGAGAAAGCAGATTTTAGTAAAGACTCCAATTTTTTATCTATTGGGTCTTTGAACATTGGAACATTATCTACTGGACATGTCAGTGATTTATTCACACAAGAGATGGCTGCGTCCACTGTAGGGACTCTCCATTTTTTTATGAACTTATCCTCCATGGGATAGATCACCGGAAATCTCTTGGGGGGAGTAAATATTTTATCAGGATGCTCCCAATCCTGGTAAATAATCCCTTCCAATAAAGGGTGGATTGGGAAGGAACAGACAGTCTGGGGAGCTTTCAGCGACCCCAGCGAGGAAACAGCAGTGGTTGATGGCTCCGCAAGAGGCATTTTAAATGCTGATCGGACCATGTTAGTCAGAGACTGAACCCATAATCTTTCAGCCTGAGATGCTGAGAAAGGTTCTTCCCCTGTTGATTCCTCTATAACCGAATCAACCTCATCCTGATCCCCTTCAGGTAGGTCGATCTCTGTGTGGGGCTGTTCCTCCACTAACAGGCACTCTGAAGGAGGAGACGGAGATCGGACGCGCTTTCCCTGTGACAGGGAAGCAGCGATCAATGTTGTTAATCTCTCTTCCAATCCTCCCAGAGTTGAGGAAAAAACCTCCTCTGTTATATATACAGGAGCAGGTGGACTGGGGACAGCCGCAGCACCAGGTACTCCTGCGGGGTTCCTACGGCTACTGACGTCTGAAATTTCAGGGGAGATTGGTGCAATACAAGCATGCCCAAAATCCTCAGAGCCCGATGGAGACCCCTTTGGCTTCCTGGAAGACTTATTTCCGGAGCGTCTGGACGACATATCCTTTAAGCACAAAGCTGAGGTATTCCCGTCGTCATACACCAATCTTTCTGGTAATAGTCTAACACAGTTGCTGCTATATACCAGCTGGTGTTCACTAAAGTGTCTTTCTATGGGGATGCCTGCATCAACCACCTCTGTGTGCCACCATTTGTTGCTAGCTCTGCTTGCATCCAGCTGACACTTGTACTGTGTCGTTTATCCATGCTGGGACGCCTGCACATGCGCAGAAGCGCCGCGGCGCGCATCGAGCGTCATCCACCCGCCCCGCCCCTTTCCTTTCATAGGAGGCGCGCCTTTTTTGAAAACAAGCAGGGACTAGGAGCCAGGGCCCTTTTTGCCGGAGGGCCTGTGCGGTGGATGAGCGCAGCAACAGGGCAGAGGAAGTGGATTCCCACAGAGAAACTTACCAACTGCCTAGATCTTTTGACTTAAAAAAGCCAAAGATCCACATGACAAGAAAAATGGACCATAGCGGCCTCTAGTGGTTTAACACAGGTACCGCGGTCTCCTTTTTTTTTTTTTTTTTTTTCTTGACTACTATTAAAATTTTACATTTTCCAGTAGTTACAGGCATACACAGATATTAGCGGGAATACTGTTAGGTAACAGACAGAAAGACAAATTAGGCTTGGGGGTCCCCCAATAGAACCAAGTTCCTGGGGCCCCCACTTACCTGTTCCCCGCCGCAGGACTCTGTTTGGTCCACAGAAGCCCAAACTTCACCTATCACGGCAGGCATTGTAATTAAACCTTCAGGGACCGGGTTCCCAAGGATTCCACTCCCCTGGACCTGTATAGCACACTGCACAGACAACATCTTGGTCGTGGGTATGACCAGAGCTCTGGATCCCAGGGTCCAGCCCTCCTAAGAGAGGCATTACAGGCAAAACCTTGCTCTTCTGTTGCAAGGCCCGGGTACCGACCGTTTAGCTATGAAGCTTTTTTGGTCGGATCTGGAACAGCTTACTGAGGCCCATAAAAGAACCTGTACGCAAGCCCAGTGAAAACACATGTTACTCTTTGGCCAACACCTTAGACACTGGCAAAAAACTGAGGTGCTCCCGGATGGGAGGGGCTTATATAGGGGAGGGTACTTCCGGTTTTGGAAGTTGCCAGTGCCAGCACCTGAAGGTATCTATATAACCCATTAGTAATGACTAAGTCGCTCTGTGTCCCGTGATGTACGAAAAAGAAAATACATTTCTTTATAGAGGTCTATAGATCAGACCATAAAGAGGGACAAATGAGGAGTAAAGAGGGACAAAGGGATACGGTTCCAAAAGAGGGACGTTCTGTTCAAATCAGGGACAGTTGAGAGCTATGCTGGTGCTACATATTTATTATGAATTACTAATCCTCTCTTTGTTGGATATCCACATGTATATGAGTGAGGAAGAGCAGTAAGACACAGCCAACACTTTTTCTATTGGGGGGCACTGTAAGCAGGTGCAGTTAGCTAGCCTGCCACTAGGTTGCTCTGTCCTAAAATATTGTGGCAATAGGGAATTATCTAATTGGGAGTTAGGCCCCCTTTTAGACAGTTTTCTTGTAGTGATGTAATAGGTGGAGCTAGTTCCATATAAATGCCAGGAGGGAGAGAGCCTACGTTGAGTTGGGGAATGGAAACCAAACACCCCTACTGTGCAGGGCAGAAGGTCAGGGTGAGATAGTCTAACAGCCAGAAGAGCAAGGTGTAGTCGTTACATTTTAAAACATGGTCTAAGTGGACTGAAAGATGCAAAACACCCTATAGGCAAGGCTAAGTGTTCTCTGCCATGAGTACTAATACCCCTGGAGATCCTAGGACAGTGATGGCGAACCTTGGCACCCCAGATGTTTTGGAACTACATTTCCCATGATGCTTATGCACTCTGCAGTGTAGTTGAGCATCATGGGAAGTGTAGTTCCAAAACATCTGGGGTGCCAAGGTTCACCATCACTGTCCTAGGAGAAGTGTTTTAGATTTTTGAGGTGCAGCTGCAGCAATTCTGTCTCTGTAACAACATAAAGGGAGCCATGACCTGAATGCAAAAAGCCTTATGGGCAAGTCTAAACCCTCTGAGTACTAATGACCCTGGGAGAAAGAGAGTAACATTTGGGGAGCATACCTGGCTGGGTAGAGCTATAGATTGGGACAAAGAAAGACTGGTATACTACAGAAGGCAAAACTAAAAGTCAAAGTCCTTCGCACTATAAAGTGAACTAATACTGAAAAGTGAATAAATCTATTAAACTGTGATAATCAAAAATTCAAACTGGCTTCAAAACCTATAGTGTTCACAATACACAGATAATAGAAATGTAGCGGCACCCCCTATACCCGCTTCTCCCTCTTTCTCTCTTTGCGGCTGGCTGACTCGTCTAGGGGTACCAGGGAGAAGAATGGGGGGGACGCACCACCAGCTCGTGCCCTCTAATGTGTGTTATGCAGAGGTGTGAGCTAAACCTTTTACCTTCGGGTCTGTGTTCACGTCCAGAGCTTCAGCTTCTCTTGTGGAGGATGATTGCCACTGTTACTGGCAGGGCACTTAGCTCCCAGTAACTTGAGTTCCACACCAAATAAAGTCCAACACTTATTTATTCTGTTAGAGCAACAAATAGTCCTAGAAGAGTAGACTGGTTGAAGTTGAAGAACAGACAGGTGTGGGAAGGAGAAGGTCCAGGCACAATCAAAGAATTAAAGTTCTCTCCTGTTCCGTATAGCGCAAACAGGCTTGGCGCACAGTCGCTGCCACCGACTGTGAATTTGGTTTCTGCCACAAACCTTGGTGAAAGTAGAGGCCTCTGCCACTTGTTGATAGGTCTCTGCCACCGACCTGGCTCAGTTGGATCCCCGCCACTGACCATAAGAACATAGAATACCTCCGTTAGGATAAATGGCCCCTGTCAGTGAAAGACATCCATCCGGACGGTCTCCAGAGGCCCACACCGTCACCGGCATTATGCTGTACCAGCTCTTTGGGAGGGTCACATCTCTGGTCCCTTCTGCCCTGGATTCGGGCACCCAATTCCGGGGGCACCCTAGGAATACTTCATCCCTCGCGGGACCCAGTGGAAGGCACTGGGCCCCAGGCCTTCTTGCAAAGTACCTCACCCCAGGCTTAGGGTGCCTGGGATGGAACTCGACTCCACGTGCCCAGGCCAAGGGCACCTGGACACAGACGAACGGACAGCAGCCCCCAGGCTGAATGTGCCTGGAGCTCGGACCTCGTGCTCAAGATGTCCGCCCCCTTTATACCCTCTTTCAGCAAGCACAGCGGGTTCCCCGTCCCGCTGCACCACTGCCGCGAGAGGACAAAAAGGGCATGGCCCTACAATGGTGATTCAACCCCAGCCCAAGGCGACAGCGCCACCCAGGGGCCACAGGGAACTGGACACCATTGATATCTTCCACGAACCAAAACGACCATAAAACCCTAGTAATTAGTGCATCTGGGCCATGCTACCGCCCAGACACTTCCCCTAAATATTGATACCTGCTACACTCACCCCCCGGCAGATAGACACTGGTCCCCAGTGTCTGGAACAAACCATGTCCCAAAGGAGGGATAAACATGAGCCTGATCCAGAGACAAAAAAAAAAACTCTGACAATAAAACAGAAAAAATTTAAAAACGGTAGATTGTGCCTGAACCTAACATGAAAAGGAAAAGGGGAAGGGAACAAACACACAACAGTATGCATATTACATTAACACAATTGACATTTCCCTCTGCCCACATTACTAACTAAGACCCGCCCCATTCTCAGCGGTCTTGACGGACGTTCTCCTGCAGAGGGAAGAAAAAAAACACATAACCCTGACACAACATGTATTTGTTGGAATGAAAAGGTTCCTCCGTGAAGAAACCTCTTCCTCCCAAAAAAGAGTGTGTGTGTGTGTAACGGTGCACAACACTGCCACCTGGTGACAGTGTCGCGGTGAAAACACTTGTGCTGAATTCCAGAGGACATCCACTTCTCTGTCCTTTGGCCCTAATCTAACTACACCCCAAAGTCCATGATTACTTTGCGGGAGGGAAGAAAGGAGATAAACAACAGCAACAGTCCCCCATTCCTCCAAAGAACACAACACCCGTTAAACTCGGGTCCAGTTCCTGGGTTCTTCCGGGAAACAAACCCCAGAAAGCTCAGTAAATGCAATACAAAAATGAGTCTCTTCTCCTACAGGTAGAACCTTGGGTGCGGCAAGACAAGGGGTTTTAGATGCTCATCAAAAGTCTCTAAGTGATACTCCACATCCTCCTTATCCTTCCGGCGAATCATCACCTTGTCAGCATGGATGTGCCAACCCAACATCCACTCCGCCTTGCAGTCTTTAAACCTCTGAGAAGCTTTCGGGGAACATGCAAGATACCTGCGGGCGTGTGACACTTTAATGTGTGTCCACACAAAGTCATTGTACCAGCATTCCCTGCAGACCTCCACCTCATACAACAGTTCCTTCGACAAGTACGGGTATTCCCACCCATACTTGCTGGCGACTTTCTGGCAAAACAATCTCTGCAATCTAGACAAGGGAGGCATCGTAGCACGGTCTCCTATCCCCGGTAGCAGGTGCAGGTAACACCGGGAACCTAAGGGCATGCAGGGGACTGGATCCCTCCTCAGGCGCTGGTGCCTCCACCTGGGGTGTACTATCCCCTGTAGACATAGGTGGGTCCCTTTTGGCACGGGACGAGGAAAAGGGTATCTTGTCCCAGCCCTTTTCAGCAAATAGTTCATCTATTGCAACATCGTCTCCCACATCGGAGACCGATTCCAGGTCAGAGGTGTCATACTCCTCCGCGGGTAGGTAATTCCCTGTACACGTGGAATCACCCCCTCCCGCGGACTCCGGTAACTGCGGATCCCCGACACCTCCAACAAAACACCAAGTCCCGTTCCCCGGCTGCTTACCACGGCCGACACTTGAGCATAGAGGTCCGGGAATGTTCCCACTGGATCCATCCGGGCCAGGTAAGCGCAGGGGTTGTCCTCCATCACGGCCGCTGGAAGCTCTGACCAGACTTATCTTCCTCTTTGGCAGTGGGGGTAGGGAAGCTGTGGTGCCCGAGGCAGCATCCTCGGATTTCTCCTCCAACACTTTGATCGCGACCTCCCCAGAGGTCTCTACAGTGCGCGCAGGGATGGCTGTCCAAGCATTGACTTCTCCTTCAAGAGTGGCGGCGCTTGTTGTTGTGCCGCTGAGGTGGAAGACCCGAGGCCTTTCTATGTGTTGCTCCACCTCGAACATGAACTCTCTGCAGGCCTCACAGCGCCCAAATGGCTTTAGCTGAACCACCAGTCCCAAACATCCGGGACAAATCATGCCCAGGGCCTCAACGTCCTTGCAGGTATACAGGGCGAATCGTCCCCGGGGCTTGAGCCGAATCCCCGTATCCGTAATCGGAGCAGCAGTTAAAGTCATCCTCGTGGTAGTAGAGACTGGAACCCATGAGGCATTACTGAACATGGTGACCGCTTGCTGCTCCATCGCGCACTGAAAAACTGGCGCCAAAGTCCCCACGTGTACCTCTTCACATGGCCGGACTCCTCCCCCTTTGTGCACTAGTTCACGGGCTTTCTCCATGTCACGCCCACAAACTGTGCAGGGAAGGTGTGCCTCGTGGCGCGTTGGCCAATATGGCCGACCTCCTCGGAACTCTTCTGGGCAGCAAAGTTCAAACTCCGATAGTTTCCGCTCCATTACACAAACACAAATCCCGGACCTGGAACCCCCACGTGTAGCGGCACCCCCCTTTACCCGCTTCTCCCTCTTTCTCTCTTTGCGGCTGGCTGACTCGTCTAGGGGTACCAGGGAGAAGAATGGGGGGGGCACCACCAGCTCGTGCCCTCTGATGTGTGTGTAGCGGGGTGTTCCCCTTTAATGCAGAGAGACTACATTACCCAGAACCCCATTCGGCAATGTTCCGCCGCAGAGACTCATGGGAGGAGTTATAAAAGGAGGAGGCGAGGCTGGGCTCGGTCTCTTTGGGACACGAGACTTCACAGACTGATCCTCCTGTGCGGATGTGTCGGAGTGCAGGGCCTGAAGCCTGAGACCTTGCGCAGCACCAAAGAGCCTTCCACCCCTCTGCGAGCCTGGGTGGCATCTGACTTCGCTCGACTACAGCCTTGTTGGATCGGGGACCCGATCGCTGAAGAGACGGAGTGTGTGTGTGAGGACACAACAGGTGGAAGTTCCCAGACTGGGACCGTAGTCCGGGCGGGTGAGAGGGCATATGCCCAACCGATATTCTGTTACTGCATATAGGCCTATAGACTGCCGTGGCCTATGAGTTGTTCTTAGTGCTCTTATTGAAGACCCCTTGTTAGAACTGAACCTACCGTTCACATAGTCAAGTTTCTACTCCATCTTTACCTACCCCATTGGATTACAAAGTTTGTAGTCTGTTAATGTGCACCACCGTTAAAGATCTGCCGGTGAAGAAAAAGAACTAAGTTGTAGATATCAGAACCAGGCCTGGTGGGGTTTCTAAGGTGGTTTGGTTACTGCGCCACAGGGCACTTAGCTAACGGTCGCCCGCGTGGCGCACTTGTTATGTGTTAACCCTATAGTGTGTTAGTGTGGCTGGGCTTTATATTACAAATGATTATTCTGTAACCTGTTATTGATGTTACCCTTTTTCTTTACCAAGAGTTTAAGTAAAATCTTACATTTATATTTCAATTCAGTATTGTTTCAATGCTCAGTTATTCATACAGTATAAGATATACAATTTACTGTCAGTACTAGCTGTGCCAGTAGGGGGTAGAGCATATTGCCGGGGGTTGGCGGAGCTGTCTTCAGGGCCCAAACTAAATCAGCGGCCTTCTTAGTTGGACTTGGAGGTATCGCTACATGTGTTATACAGAGGTGTGAGCTAAACATTTTACCTTCGGGTCTGTGTTCACGTCCGGAGCTTCAGCTTCTCTTGTGGAGGATGATTGCCACTGTTACAGGCAGGGCACTTAGCTCCCAGTAACTTGAGTTCCACACCAAATAAAGTCCAACACTTATTTATTCTGTTAGAGCAACAAATAGTCCTAGAAGAGTAGACTGGTTGATCTTGAAGAACAGACAGGTGTGGGAAGGAGAAAGTCCAGGCACAATCAAAGAATTAAAGTTCTCTCCTGTTCCGTATAGCGTAAACAGGCTTGGCGCACAGTCGCTGCCACCGACTGTGAATTTGGTTTCTGCCACAAACCTTGGTGAAAGTAGAGGCCTCTGCCACAGACCTTGTTGATAGGTCTCTGCCACCGACCTGGTTCAGTTGGATCCCCGCCACTG
The DNA here is from genome assembly GCA_029206835.1 of Rana muscosa. Taxonomy (NCBI): domain Eukaryota; kingdom Metazoa; phylum Chordata; class Amphibia; order Anura; family Ranidae; genus Rana; species Rana muscosa. The sequence continues at coordinate 114,055,725 of CM055118.1, forward strand.
ACCATAAGAACATAGAATACCTCCGTTAGGATAAATGGCCCCTGTCAGGGAAAGACATCCATCCGGACGGTCTCCAGAGGCCCACACCGTCACCGGCATTATGCTGTACCAGCTCTTCGGGAGGGTCACATCTCTGGTCCCTTCCACCCTGGATTCGGGCACCCAATTCCGGGGGCACCCTAGGAATACTTCATCCCTCGCGGGACCCAGTGGAAGGCACTGGGCCCCAGGCCTTCTTGCAAAGTACCTCACCCCAGGTTTAGGGTGCCTGGGATGGAACTCGACTCCACGTGCCCTGGCCAAGGGCACCTGGACACAGACGAACGGACAGCAGCCCTCAGGCTGAAGGTGCCTGGAGCTCATACCTTGTGCGCAAGATGTCCGCCCCCTTTATACCCTCTCCCAGCAAGCACAGCAGGTTCCCCGCCCCACTGCACCACTGCCGCGAGAGGACAAAAAGGGCACGGCCCTACAATGGTGGTTCAACCCCAGCCCAAGGCGACAAAGCCACCCAGGGGCCGCAGGGAACTGGACACCATTGATATCTTCCACGAACCAAAACGACCATAAAACCCTAGCAATTAGTGCATCTGGGCCATGCTACCTCCCAGACACTTCCCCTAAATATTGATACCCGCTACAGAAATAATAAACAAGTGATCATGTGTAGTAATAAATTATCACAAGCAATATAATATAAATGTGCAAAAATAGTGTACTATATCAAGTCAAAAAACAACAAATCCACATAGTTCTTCATGCTAGAGGGGTCTCTAATATATATTAATTTCGTGCCTTCACACAACTGTTATGTGCTCTCAGAACTCTCACCTTAAACCAATGAATATCCAGCCTCAAAATATAAAGGAATATCCAGCCTTCAAATATATCACTCTGGGTTCCTCTTACTGGTAATTTTACAATAACACATTTTACTCAATCTTCGGCAAAAATGTGTTGTAGTTTCCCTTTAAGATGTTGTATTTTTACAGAAATAAAATGTCATCACATTGTAAAAATGAACCTGCATAAAAAAGTGTTTTAACCCTGACCTTTTATCTCAATAAAAAATGCTTACAAACATGTCAAGTCATACTGTGCCCTTGGGTGCACTGCAACTACTGACAAAGCAATAGGCTGCCCCTCGCATGGCAGAAATATAATTTATCATGAAATTGGGATGCCCAGGATGACACTTTAAGCAGATAAACATAACAAGTGAGCTCTGCGTCCTTATTCTTGGAAAGTAAAAAGAGGCGTTTGGGAATATGAGATCACGTGATTTTATAATTAAGGGGATGATTAAAGTGATCTTTAAAATGGGAACAAACATCTGTGTCTGAGATTGTGCTGGTGTATTAGACTACCATCAATAAATGGTGTTCCATTAATGCCTTTTGTACACCTTGGCAGGTTTGCTTATCTCAAATACCCCTTAGCATGTATACATTCATATCCAAATTTGCATACCTGTTTTCTTGTTTAATAGTTTTTATTAAAAATGCTTACAATACAAAGCAAAAATAAAATTTGTGCGTGAACACGTATGCTTCAAGTCTTCATCATGAACAGTTGCTTATAAAAGTTTATGAGACCCCGATAAGAAAATACATACAGTATATCATTCAGCACATGAAAATAATGTATATTAACATACAAAAAACACAAAAAGGTCACACTCTTATGAAGCCACTAGCATGTCAGTTTGTAAGCAGTTTGGGAATTTAGCTAGTTAGTTTGGTGCTGTCCAAGCAAAGAGGCTATGAGTTAAGACCTTTCCCAGTTCTTTTGCTGTTTTGGTCTGGTCTTTTTGTTGGGTCTGACCTACTGGTCCTGTGGCATATAAAGGGACCGTGGTTCGGATCTAGAGGGAGAGAACAGAAAAGAACAGCGGCCAGGAGTTGGTCAGTGTGTAGAGATTCTCACTGGGATGCCACTTCTCTCTCGGGATGTAAAGCTATCAGAACACGGCTGGAATGATCCTCATAAGGATTTACACTTGCGTGAGAACCTCGGAATGACTGTGAACTCTGAAATGCACCTTTGCAGGTATGCCGGGGCAGCACACAAGCCTGTAGTTAGGAGTAGGGACATAGGAAAACCTTGCACTGGTATGTTGGACTCATTTTGCACTTCTCTCAAGTAAAGTATTGAAACATTGTTCTTGCCTGGTCTAAAGTTACTAAAGAGCTGTCTCATAAGTAACTGGCACAAACATAGTTCACCTAGTGGGTCTTAAACACATTTGAGTATGAAGACATCAGCATGGAGTGGAGTAATGCGAAGACATAAGTAGTTGCCAAGAGTAATGGAAGTGTAACAAGCAGCCTGTGGATAATGTGTACCTCTTATAGGGGGCACGGCCTCTAGCAGTGAGGGAGATATTGACAGCATGGCTTCCGCCGGCGGTCTGTCTCCCATAGCAATGGGAGCAGATTGCACCACAGAGGTTCCCCGTCCTGTACAGAGGTATGGAGGTTCGAGAGTTAAGTGAGTGCACGGGTGGAGCCCATGCAGAGTGCATTGCAGAGCCCGCTCTGCTACTGGGGATCGTAGTGGAAAACTCTGGACAGGTGGATGTAGACATTGGCTCAGTATGTCCCTTCAAAATGCGGGTTACTGTGAAGGTATACATGTGTAGCGGGGCTTTGAAATTTAGGGGGGTGTTTGAGTGGTAGTTGTGCTCAAACACATTATTTGATAGGGTTCAGTAAACCCAATTTTAGCTGTAGTAGTTCCCCGTGACCTGTTGGTGGCGCTGCCATAAGAGGCCAGGGTTGAACCGCTGGTACAGTGCTGTGCCTTGGATGTCCCCTGTCGGCGGTGGTGTGGTGGGCGTATTTGCCCGCTGTGCATCCCGGGAGGGGGTATAAAAGGGGCAGACCCTGGCTGTCGAGAGTGAGTTCCCGGGGGTCCGACCCCGGGAGCATGTGATTCTGTTCGTGGCCACCCCAGGCACATTTAGCTCTGGGGTATAGTTCCTGGTTGGGTACTGTGACAGGGGGTCACTCTGGGCACAGGGTGAATGGAAAAACCCCACTATGACCTATGATAGCCACATTCAATGCTGTTTATACATTGTATCTAGATTGGGTGTGTACTGTGGTTGGGGGTTGTGTAATCCTTGCTGTGATGAGGTGTGATTGCATTCTATTGTCTATTATGAATTAAGTCTGCTACTGTGATGATGTGGATTGGAGCTGGTCGACCGTCTGGCTGCATATTATGGGATGTTGAAGTGTCTTCTGTGAGGAGGGGGGGAATCACCCCTCCTGCTAAGACTGTTTACTGAAGGAGAAGTTTGAACACACCTGACCTGTATCACCATTGTCATTGGACAGTTTAACCCGCCCTGTTCCCCCAAGGATGGGAGGGAAGGGTTATTAAGAGAAATGTGTTACCATGTGTTTTGAAATTAAAGTCATTCCCTGTTTTGGAACTTGAAATACAGAGCGTTGTCTCGTATCTCTGGAAGGATTAATCCTATGGGAAGTGGTCGCCTGGCTGTGGAGGGTCGATAGTGGTTGTGTGTTCAGAGAGGGAATATTCTAAACGGCGTTAACCCAGGAGACAATGGCAGGTTGTTGCGGTGGAGCCTAGCCCTACAACCTTACAATTTCACCATCAGCTATCGACCCAAGAAGCAAAATGGCAATGCTGATGGGTTGTCCCGGCAAACAGACGTCACCTCGGGCCCCTAGTGCAATGGTGATGGGTTGCCCAGACATTAGAAGAATGGACCTATGGACTAACTTCGGAGTCAACCCGTCTGGGGTCCCCTCCTCTGTTAGTCTCCTGCCGAAAGGGGAGATGTGTGACAGGGGGTCACTCTGGGCACAGGGTGAATGGAAAAACCCCACTAAGACCTATGATAGCCATATTCAATGCTGTTTATACATTGTATCTAGATTGGGTGTGTACTGTGGTTGGGGGTTGTGTAATCCTTGCTGTGATGAGGTGTGATTGCATTCTATTGTCTATTATGAATTAAGTCTGCTACTGTGACGATGTGGATTGGAGCTGGTCGACCGTCTGGCTGCATATTATGGGATGTTGAAGTGTCTTCTGTGAGGGGGGGGAATCACCCCTCCTGCTAAGACTGTTTACTGAAGGAGAAGTTTGAACACACCTGACCTATATCACCATTGTCATTGGACAATCTAACCCGCCCTGTTCCCCCAAGGATGGGAGGGAAGGGTTTTGAAGAGAAATGTGTTACCATGTGTTTTGAAAATAAAGTAATTCCCTGTTTTGGAACTTGAAATACAGAGCGTTGTCTCGTATCTCTGGAAGGATTAATCCTATGGGAAGTGGTCGCCTGGCTGTGGAGGATCGATAGTGGTTGTGTGTTCAGAGAGGGAATATTCTAAACGGCGTTAACCCCTTTCATATTGGGGGGTGTCGTTACAGGTACACTGGCGGATCAGTCCCAGGCACCTCTAGCCCTGGGGCTGCAACTGGAGGCCTTGGACTCAGCACCTTTGGCTGAGGCCCACAGAGGATCGAGGAATCCCAGGGTGCTGCCTTGCGAGGAGACCCGTATCTTAGATGAGGAGGCCAGGGGAGGACCGTTCTGAGGGACTGGTGAGGAACTCACAGTGAAGGAAGGGGCCCGGTAACTCTCTGGAGGGGTGTCATCTCCCTGAAAGAGGCTTAACGTTGCAACCAAGTTCACCAGGTCTGTGGCAGAGACCCAAGTGTATCTAGTTCGAGCATCATTCCGGCTGCTAAGGCCCGTTTCGTGGGAGACTATCCGGATGAGCTGAGTCTACCTGAAGATATGGGTAGTGAATAAGAATTTGTTTGTGCCTGGACCTATTCCCACATCTTTTGTTGTCCTGCTCTCCTTCCAACCTTCTCCTGTCCAGTTATTGTGCATAACAGAGAAAATAAAACTCTAAGTTTGAGTTGCAATCGGTGTGGACTTTGAAGTTATTGGGGAATAGAGACTTGTCTTTGTTACAGTGAAGACGGGAGCCATTCTCTGAGGGAACCTGATCACAGAGACCCATGTACATTGCACCGCTCAACCTCTTTCTACGGGAGGGTACGGGCATGTAGCACGGTGGGCCCTTTTTTTTTTGCTAAGGAGCCAAAGGCAAGAAAAAGGGGTTGTGTCGCTACACATGGTCACGGGGAACTGAGAGTTAACTGGAGAACAGTTGCAGTACCAATGTACATGGTGTACTGTACGTTCATCTCAAAGTGTAGGGGTCCGCCTTAAGGTCTAGTATTCCCCCACAGCAGCCTCAGCCTTGTCCCAGGGCATTGATGAAGTTGACACAATGACATGTGTGCAGTAAAATTACCTTGTCCAAAATTGTAGCCCAGACGGTATGCCTTCCATGTGACCCAGTACTTGGCACGCAACAAGTTATGGGAAAACATGGAGGATGTGACAAACCACCCATATACCCCTGTAGGCCCCAGCCAACCTGCCTACAAGTTCATTCAGTCATAGCCAGCAAGCTACATAACTCTGCCTAAAGGCTGCTTGCTTACTGGCTATAGCTAAATAAACTGACATGCCAACGATGTAATTGAGTTCAAACTTTTGTGCTTGTTACATATGTGTGGAGCTGGGATGGACTCATGGGACCAACACCCTGTGTGTGTGCAGAGAGGGGAATTTAGAGCCTTCTTGAGCTGTGTTTTTTTTTTTTTTTTTAGGTCCTAGTGAGTGATAATAATTGTGGATTTTGCATGGTCATGAAAACCAGTTAAAGGTTATGGTAGAAACTAAATACATGAAGGATCATTTGTGGTGTGCAAAGGTGGGAATGTAGAGAAATATCATAATAGGGGAGTAGACAAATTCATGCCTATTGCTGTTATGCCATGTAGTATGAGTTAAGAGATAAGAGTAAGGCCTCATGCACACTGGGCTTCAAAAATGCTACTTTTAAGGGTGTTTAATTTTTTATTCTGCTGCTAAATGCCCCTCCATGTTAACTTATGAGTCCAGAGTCAGCACATTCCGAAGAGGAAGGTTTTTTGTAGAAAAAGCGCAGACAAGCCGAAACATGTGTAAGGGCGTGTAAACGCGTCTAGACGTGCGCTAATACTAGGCGCGGTAACGCTTGAGCATTAATTAATTTCAATGACTGGAATAAATTTATATTCTTTCCAATGAAATGAATGAACACCCAAATGCCTGACATGCCTAAACGTGTTTACAAAACGTGGCTTTAGGTGCATTTTTAACACTGCTGCTCCCCTGTCAGGAGAAAAGGCGTTTAAAAGATTGGGCACACACCAAGTGTGCATGGGGCCCAAAAAGATAGGAAGGGGGAAACCCATTGGGAGCGAAAATGGGGAGGAGGAAAAAATTAGGTAGCGGTATTGAGGAGAGAGAACACAAATGATGGGGGAGGGAAGGAGATAGGGGGTGAGGAAGGGAGAAAATTGAACAAAGGTGTTTGGGGAAGGACATGAAGAGGAAGGGGGTGATCCTAGGGCTGTCTGATTATTTATTTTATAAACTCAAGGGTTTGGCTTTTGGTTGGAAAAAGATTATCTACTGGGACCAGATTTTAAGAAATGCATACCTGTTTTTTATTCAGTTTCTTGAAGTTTTAGATTGAGCCCCAATCCTTCTATTCTGGATGAAATACCAAGTTCACTTTAGTGCATGGTGCATAAGATACATGTTTCCTCCCCTGCCAATTCATTGTGACACCAACCCATTACTACTGGCTACAGAAAAAAAAACTGTAATTTTCCTTGGAAACTAAATACAGTATGAAAATTTATTGATAATGGCTTTTACAATTACATTAACATTTAGATTAGATTTTAGTGACTGGGTTAAAATATTTTTTAAGTAAATAATAGACCGATCACCTCAATTTCTTTGACTTTCAGGTGCATACAGCTTTCAGCTACTTCTGAGTTTATTCTGAAATGCTTCAAAATGCTTTCACTATAGAAGAACGCAACTCAAAATTGTGATTAACCACTCCAATACCATGCACTTACGCCCCTTCCTGCCCAAGCAAATTTTCAACTTTCTGCGCTGTCGCTGTTTAAATGACAATTGCGCGGTCATGCTACACTGCACCCAAACAGAATTTTTATCATTTTGTTCCCACAAATAGAGCTTTCTTTTGGTGGTATTTGATCGCCTCTGTGGTTTTAAATTTTTGCTATACAAATAAAAAAAGACCGAAAATTTTGAAAAAAATAAAAGTTTTTGCTTTTTTTCTGTTATAAAATTTTGTAAATAAGTACGTTTTCTCCTTCACTGATGGGCACTGATAAGGCAGCACTGACGGGCACTGATAAGGCAGCACCGATGAGGCAGCGCCAATGAGGTGGCACTGACAGGCACTGACGATGGGCACTGGTAGGCGGCACTGTTGGGTGGCGCTGATATGCACCACTGATGGGCATTGAAAGGCGGCACTGATGGGCACTCATGGGTGGCACTGGTGGGCATTGATTGGCACCGAAAGGCTGCAATGGTGGGTACTTATGGGTGGCATTGATAGGCGGCACTGCTGGGCACTGATGGGCATTGATACATGGCACTGATGGGCACTAATATGCGGCACTGATATGCAGCACTGATGGGTATCCCTGGTGGCACTGGCACTGGCAGGGATTTTGAGTGGGCACTGGTTGGCAGCTGCCTGGGCAATGATTGGCAGCTGCCTTGGCACAGATTGGCATTCCCTGGTGGTCTAGGGGGCATACCTGGTGGTCCAGTGTGGATGCCCATCCCTGGTGGTCCTGGGCGGAATGCTGGTGGTACTGTGCGGTGATCCGAGGGGGGGCTGCGCTGATAAACTATCAGCACATACCCCCCCTGTAAGGAGAGCAGCCGATCGGCTCTCCTCTACTCGCGTCTGTCAGACGCGAGTGAGGAAAAGCCGATCAGCGGCTCTTCCTGTTTACATTGTGATCAGCCGTGATTGGACACGGCTGATCACGTGGTAAAGAGCCTCCGCCGGAGGCTCTTTACCGAGATCGGTGTAGCGGTGTGTCAGACTGATACACCGCACCACCGATTGCCGCGATGCGCATCCCCACGGGCGCGCAGCGGCTGTTATCCTGCTGGACGTCATATGACGCCCAGTCAGGATAACGAAACCAACGCCCGGCCATCATTCTGCTATAGGCCGGGCGGGAAGTGGTTAAAAAACGTTAAAATTCTGAATTCTGACTTTTAATCTCAGAATTCTGACTTTGAAACTCAAAGGATTAAGTTGACCTTTAGGGAAAATATAATATATACACGTGTAGCGGCCTCCTCACTCCCCTCTCTGCATCAGCTCATCTTTATTTTGTCTAGGGGTACCTCAGAGGGGAGAGAGCGGGGTCACCACGCCAAGCCTTCACCACAGATGTCTGTGCGGTGTAAGCAAAGTTATTTCTCTACCTTCGGGTCAGTGTTGTGCACCTGGAGTTACCTTGAACAATGTCCACCAGAAAAGAGCCCCACACCATTAAAGTCCAACACTCCTTTATTCTTCTCGAGTGAACAGCACAATCAGTTAGACTCCCTTAAAGAACAGAACAAACAAGGAGGTGTGGATGTGAGTAGGCCCAGACACAATGAACTCTCCACTTTCCTCCATGAAAGTGGGCTGAGGTCTCCAAGCAGGGGGGGTTTCCTTCCAAGCAGCCTCCGATGGGAGGCTCACCTGTCACTGGCAATCTGCTGCACCCGGTCTTCAAGTGAGTATCTCCCCTCAGTCCATTACGCCTTCCGGATTCGGGTACCCAATCCCTGAGTTCCCTAGGACCTCCTTCCCTCGCGGAACTCAGTGTTGGGCACTGAGCTCCAGACCTCCATCCGAGTACCTCACCCCAGGCTAAAGGTGCCTGGGATGGAACACGACCTCCGGACGTCCTCTAGGCCTGGGCCGCCTAGAGGACCGACACGAACCACCTCCCTCAGGCTGAAGGTGCCTGGGACTCGACCCCGTGACAAAGATGGCCGGCCCCTTTATACCCTCTCCCAGCAAGCACGGCGGGTTCCCCGCCCCACCATGCCGCTACCGAGGGAGGACAAAAAGGAGGCATGGCACACAGCAATGGTTCAACCCCAGCCCAGGGCGACAGCACCACCTGCTGGACTGCAAGGAACTGCACACTGCTGGTGTCTCTCCCATTTTTAAATAGAGAGAAAAGTGTATACCCGCTACACACATATTTAATATTTTTCTCCCAGGAGCCTGCAATGCATTGCACCCCCAATCAGTGGACTCATCTCTGAGTCAATTACCCCAATTACACAGCCTAACACTTTACAATAGCCTTCAAATGTGTCAAGCAAAAATTGTATTTCCTTGTTCTTCCTTGTATAAAGCCTAAAGAAGAGATGTAAAGGCTCAGTTAGTCATGCGGTTGGGGGGGGGGGCATAAAAACAGGTGGTTAACCACTTAACGACCGCCCACTGTAAATATACGTCGGCAGAATGGCACCGACAGGCAGAATCACGTACATATATGTGATTGCCTTTGTATAGTTGGGGGGTCCGATCGGACCCCCCTTCTTTACAGTGGGTGGTTGTTTTACCTTCGGGAGCGATCCGGCATGAGGAGACGGCCGTTCGATTCCGCCCCCCCCCTCTCGATCGCTCCCGGCGAATGAGAGAGCTTCCCCTGCCTGCCAGGCAGGAGGAAGTGATGTCATCTCTCCTGCGGCGCTCACATATACCGAGCGCCGTACAGGAGAAGATGCAGGTTAGTACACAAAACAGCACACTGACACCAGGACACATAGGCACATAAATCGCCCCCCCAGATACCCCCAGATCACCCCCCAGATCACCCCCCAGCCCCCAGTCACAGTGTCACTGATTGCAGTGACCATTTTTTTAGTGATCACTGCAATCAGTGACATTTGTGACTGTAAAAGTGTCACTACATTTAGTTTTAGGTCCAGTGTAGCCCCCTAACCCCCCCTAATAAAGGTTTAACCCCCTGATCACCCCCCAGATAACCCTTTCACCCCCTAGCACCGCCATCGCTAAGCGATCATTTTTCTGATCGATGTCTTAGCGTCGGTGATGCTGATCGGTAGCCAGTAATTTTTTTTAGGTTCGCCGCAGGTTTTTATAGCGTCGGGTACCCCCATATATTACCTAATAAAGGTTTAACCCCCTTGATCGCCCCCCAGGTAACCCTTTCACCCCCTATCACCACTGTCACTAAGCGAAATTTTTCTGATCGATGTCTTAGCGTCGGCGATGCTGATCGGTAGCCAGTAATTTTTTTTAGGTTCGCCGCAGGTTTTTATAGCGTCGGGTACCCCCATATATTACCTAATAAAGGTTTAACCCCCTTGATCACCCCCCAGGTAACCCTTTCACCCCCTAGCACCGCCGTCGCTATGCGATCATTTTTCTGATCGATGTCTTAGCGTCGGTGATGCTGATCGGTAGCCAGTAATTTTTTTTAGGTTCGCCGCAGGTTTTTATAGCGTCGGGTACACCCATATATTACCTAATAAAGGTTTAACCCCCTTGATCGCCCCCCAGGTAACCCTTTCACCCCCTATCACCACTGTCACTAAGCGATAATTTTTCGGATCGCTGTCTTAGCGTCGGTGATGCAGATCGGTAGCTAGTAATTTTTTTTCAGGTTCGCCGCAGGTTTTTATAGCGTCAGGTACCCCAATATATTACCTAATAAAGGTTTAACCCCCTTGATCGCCCCCCAGGTAACCCTTTCACCCCCTATCACCACTGTCGCTAAGCGATCATTTTTCTGATCGCTGTCTTAGCGTCGGTGATGCAGATCGGTAGCCAGTAAATTTTTTTAGGTTCGCCGCAGGTTTTTATAGCGTCAGGTACCCCCATATGTTATCTAATAAAGGTTTAACCCCCTGATCACCCCCCAGGTAACCCTTTCACCCCCTATCACCACTGTCGCTAAGCGATCGTTTTTATGATCGTTGTCTTAGTGTCGGTGATGCAGATCGGTAGCCAGTATTTTTTTTTTAGGTTCGCCGTCAGGTTTTTATATAGCGTCAGGTACCCCCATATATTACCTAATAAAGGTTTTAACCCCCTTGCCCCTAGTTAACCCTTTCACCGGTGATCATCATATAAGTGCTACGGGTGACGCTGGTTAGTTAGTTTGCTTTTTATAGTGTCAGGGCACCCGCCGTATATATAACCCAATAAAGGTTTAACCCCCTGATCGCCCGGCGGGTGATATCAATTAGGTTTTAGCGTCAGAGAGGGTCTGCGTCACACCCCAGGCAGCGTCAGGTTAGTGCCAGTAGCGCTAACACCCACGCGTTAAGCATACACCCCCCTTAGTGGTATAGTATCTGAACAGATCAATATCTGATCTGATCAGACCTATACTAGTGTCCCCAGCAGTTTAGGGTTCCCAAAAACGCAGTGTTAGCGGGATCCGCCCAGATACCTGCTAGCACCTGCGTTTTGCCCCTCCGTCCAGCCCAGGCCACCCAAGTGCAGTATCGATCGATCACTGTCACTTACAAAACACAACACACATAACTGCAGCGTTCGCAGAGACAGGCCTGATCCCTGCGACTCCAGTGCTGTAGGAGGTGATTTCACCACCACAGTTAAAAAAAAAAAAGCATATATGCCGAAGCATTGGGGCAGCAGGGGCGGAGGAGCGATTTTGCTCCTAATGCCGCGTACATACGGTCGAAATTCCGACGGAGGCTTGCCCGTGGAAAAGTCTGACCATGTGTACGCGGCATAACTTTTGCGGGAAGATGCCCCCATGCTTCGGCATATATAAATGGTGCATGTATGCCCATCATTAGAAGTGGGTGGATGAAGGGCGGTATTCTAATGGTGGGCATACCCACCGATCAATCTTTTTTTTTCGTTCAGCCAACAGGCTGCATGAAAAAAAAGATTACAATACATGTCCAACAAGGACCAGCAACGTACTGGTATGTTGCTGGACTTTGAATGTTTATACCAGAATGATGGCTGCGGGTTTAGGTATCATCTTGGTATCATTCTTTTCAGCCAGCGGCCGGCTTTCATGTAAAAGCAATCCTAGTGGCTTAATTAGCCTCTGGACTGCTTTTACAAGCAGTGGGAGGGAATGTCCCCCCCGGATATAAAAAGCGCCATTGGGAAATTGGGAAAGCATTTTATCACACCAATCTTGGTGTGGTCAGATGCTTTGAGGGCAGAGGAAAGATCTAGGGTCCAATAGACCCCAGTTTTTTCAAAAAAGAGTACCTGTCATTACCTATTGCTATCATAGGGGATATTTACATTCCCTGAGATAACAATAAAAATGATAAAAAAAAATATGGAAGCAACAGTTTAAAAAGAAAATAAAAAAGCAAAATTAATAATAAAAAAAAAAAAAAAAAAAAAAAAAAAAAAAGCACCCCTGTCCTGCCCTGCTCTTGCCCAATGGCGAACGCAAGCGTCGGTCTGGCGTCATATGTAAACAGCAATTGCACCATGCATGTGAGGTATCACCGCAAAGGTCAGATCGAGGGCAGTAATTTTAGCAGTAGACCTCCTCTGTAAATCTAACGGGGTAACCTGTAAAGGCTTTTAAAGGCTTTTAAAAATGTATGTAGTTTGTCGCCAATGCGCGTTTGTGCAAAATTTTAAAGCATGTCGTGTTTGGTATCTATGTACTCGGCCTAAGATCATCTTTTTTATTTCATCAAAAATTTGGGCAATATAGTGTGTTTTAGTGCATTAAAATTAAAAAAAGTGTATTTTTTCCCCAAAAAATGCGTTTGAAAAATCGCTGCGCAAATACTGTGTAGAAAAAAAAATGCAACACCCACCATTTTATTCTGTAGGGCCTTTGCTTTAAAAATATATATAATGTTTGGGGGTTCAACATAATTTTCTTGCAAAAAAAAAATGTTTTCATGTAAACAAAAAGTGTCAAAAAGGGCTTTGTCTTCAAGTGGTTAGAAGAGTGGATGTAAGCTTCCTAATGTTGTGTATAAAATGCCAGAACAGTTCAAAACCCCCCCAAATGACCCCATTTTGGAAAGTAGACACCCCAAGCTATATACTGAGAGGCATGTGGAGTCCATGGAATATTTTATATGTTGACACAAGTTGCGGAAAAAAGACAATTTTTTTTTTTTTTGCACAAAGTTGTCACTAAATGATATATTGCTCAAACATGCCATGGGCATATGTGGAATTACACCCCAAAATACATTCTGTTGCTTCTCCTGAGTACGGGGATACCACATGTGTGAGACTTTTTGGGAGCCTAGCCGCGTACGGGACCCCAAAAACCAATCACCGCCTTCAGGCTTTCTAAGGGTGTCAATTTTTGATTTCACTTCTCACTGCCTATCACAGTTTCGGAGGCCATGGAATGCCCAGATGGCACAAACCCCCCCCAAATGACCCCATTTTGGAAAGTAGACACCCCAAGCTATTTGCTGAGAGGTATTGTGAGTATTTTGCAGATCTCGCTTTTTGTCACAAAGTTTTAAAAATTGAAAAAAAATAAATAAATTTTCTTTCTTCATTTTCAAAAACAAATGAGAGCTGTAAAATACTCACCATGCCTCTCAGCAAACAGCTTGGGGTGTCTACTTTCCAAAATAGGGTCATTTGGGGGGGTTTTGTGCTATTTTGGCATTTTATGGCCTTCGAAACTGTGATAGGTAGTGAGGAGTCAAATCAAAAATTTGTGCCTAGAAATCCTGAAGGCGGTGATTGGTTTTCGGGGTCCCGTACGTGGCTAGGCTCCTAAAAAGTCCCACAAATGTGGTATCCCCGTACTCAGGAGAAGCAGCAAAATTTATTTTGGGGTGCAATTCCACATATAACCATGGCATGTGTGAGCAATATATCATTTAGTGACAACTTTTTGTAATTATTTTTTTTTTTTGTCATTATTCAATCACTTGGGACAAATAAAAAAAATATTCAATGGGCTCAACAGGCCTCTCAGCAATTTCCTTGGGGTGTCTACTTTCTAAAATGGGGTCATTTGGGGGGGGTTTTGTGCTATTTTGGCATTTCATGGCCTTCAAAACTGTGAGGCCTCGTACACACGACCGATTTTCTCGTCGTAAACAGTCAAGAAAAGTGCCGCGAGAGTTTTTTTGTCTAGAAAAACGTTCGTGTGTATGGTTTTACGACGAGAAACTTGACGAGAATCTCGACGAGAAAATAGAGAACCTGCTCTCTATTTTCTCGTCAGGAGTCCAGATTTCCTCGTCGTGTTTCTCGTCGGCCTGTTTTGTGACGAGAAAATGGTTCGTGTGTATGCTTTTACGACTCTTCCAAAAGTGCGCATGCTCACAAGCAACTATGAGACGGGAGCGCATCTTCTGGTAAAACAAGCCTTCATAATGGAGAGAGCACATTCGTCACGCTCATAAATATTTCATCGTTTAAATGTTCTGCATTGAATTCTTCGTTAGAATGTTACATTAATCAAAACGAGAGACCTTCTTTTGCTGCTGATATTCACACAGAGTTATGCCTTATTTTTAACCTTTTTCATGCTGCTCTTTATAAGATTTATGTGTATTATATCGTGCAAGTTTTTAGGAATAATTTAAATGGTTAGATTTTTCAAAATGATGTTAATTATAATTTCTCAATGTTTTGATAGCGATCTCCCATTTAATTTTCTAATCTATATTTTTAAAATTTCACACCATGTTTTTGAGCTAATCAGATTTAGTTATTCTTTTGGGGGGGTGATATCTGTGCCTTTTATTGTCAGTCAAATGTATCTGCTTACTCCAAAGCTTGTTTTTTTTTATTTAAAAATACACATAGTCAAGTATGAACTTAAACAAAAAACACATTTATTCATGTTTATAAATTAAATAAAGAGAAGGCAGCGCTGGAGAAGCTGCTGCCATTTGTGCATCCCAGGGACCCCAGAGCACACAGCAACCCTGTGTGGACACTAAAATTGGGAGCTTGAGAAGGCCCACATTTCAGAACACAATCTGATGCTGGCCTCCCAGAGGTCAGGAACAGCAGCAGGTGAGATATATGTCCCAAGTGTGTGGTACTACAACAGGCTGCCTTCTGTCCGACCAGTGCGACCACAATGAAGCAAGGCCATCACTTCCTCTTCTTCCTGGCAACCTTCCCTGCAGCCTTTACTGAAGCCTTCCTTCTTCGTTTAGCTGGAGGCTGGCCCACTGGAGGGGTACTCCTGTCAGGAGGAGGAGGTGGAGGTGTAGCAGAAGGGGGTGGGGCAGAAGAAGAAGGTGGAGGTATAGCAGAAGGGGGTGGGGCAGAAGGTGGAGGTGTAGCAGAAGGGGGTGGGGCAGAAGGTGGAGGTGTAGCAGAAGGGGGTGGGGCAGAAGAAGAAGGTGGAGGTGTAGCAGAAGGGGGTGGGGCAGAAGGTGGAGGTGTAGCAGAAGGGGGTGGGGCAGAAGGTGGAGGTGTAGCAGAAGGGGGTGGGGCAGAAGAAGAAGGTGGAGGTGTAGCAGAAGGGGGTGGGGCAGAAGGTGGAGGGGTAGCAGAAGGGGGTGGGGCAGAAGAGGAAGGTGGAGGTGGAGGTTGAGGTTGGGTCAGTTGGGCCACCTCACATATGGCGGTATTGGGGGTAATTTGCTCCATCACCCCCTTGTTGAGCAAGGTGATGAGCAGGGGTTCGCATAGGAGGCGTTGCTCCATGCTCATCACCTTGAACTTAGCCTCCACTATGCCGGCAATGGCCTCTTCAGGGGATGTGGGCTCCTTGAGGGTGGCATGGGCCTCTTTAATAAGGGCCATTGCTGCCTCACTGGTGGTCCTGTCCCTCCTGCCTCTTTTGTGAAGCCTGATGGGAGGCACCTGGGATCTGGTGCTTCTCCTTTGCCCTGCCACCTCCTGTCTGCCACTGGGCCCTGCCACCTCCTGTCTGCCACTGGGCCCTGCCACCTCCTGGCTGCCACTGGGCCCTGCCACCTCCTGTCTGCCACTGGGCCCTGCCACCTCCTGGCTGCCACTGGGCCCTGCCACCTCCTGGCTGCCACTGGGCCCTGCCACCTCCTGGCTGCCACTGGGCCCTGCCACCTCCTGGCTGCCACTGGGCCCTTCCTCCTCCTGCCTGACAGTTTCCAGACCCTCCTCCTGGCTGATTTCATCCTGTGTATGAAAAAGAAACATAGTTTAATATGTTGGTTTAATCTTTGCATCAAACTTTGTAATCCTGATGGAAGCAATTAGAATGTAAATGCATAAATCCTTGCTTTAAATTTACCACTACATCAGCTTGACTATTTACCACACAATTAAGTGCAGAATAATGTCTACAGATCATGATTTCACTTGTTGAATACAAAATAATGTATGTTTCTCATCCTGACATATTTGGGAAACATTAATTTTATCCCACTACATTTTCAGTTAATACTATACCTGGCTCCAGATGGCCAAATCAGGATCATCCAGGATGGCTGCCTCCTCTTGCTCCAGAGAAGGCTCAGGTTGGCTGCAGGGAAGTCTGGGGGGAAGAGTGGAGAGTGATGGCCTTGGCTCAATGTGGTCATCCAGGAAGGACATCCTGCTGTAGTACCACAAAACCGGGACATAAACATCATCTGCTGCTGCTCCTGACCTCTGAGAAGCCAGCACCTTAGAGCGTTCAGTCCTGTAGGTACCTCTCAAGCTCCCAATTTTAGTGTCCACTTGTTTTGCTGTGGCTGTGGGCACCTTGGTATGCACAAATGGGAGCAGCTTCTCCAGCGCTGCTTTTCTCACCCCTTTTTTTTTATGGATGGGGTTTTTGGTCTCCCACAGAGCCGGCAGCTCCCTTACCCGGTCAATAAATTCCGCCAGGAACTCTTTGTCGCTAATAAATACATTCATATTGTATCTGCAAGTAAAATAAATTATATTTAAATAATGTGAGGCAAACAGTCTAACCTCCTTCACATCCTAGTCACCATATATATCCTCCAACAATCTCAAGACAGTATAGGCCAACAATTTTAACAAGTCTCACAAAATCACATACCTTCGTTCGCACGTCCGTCACTTGAACTCCTCTCTCCGCACACCGAACGTACTATAGTCACATGTGTGTTTGCTATATACACACCACGCATGCGTCCAAATTCGAACACGTCGCTCCGCACACGTCGCCCGCCCATGACGTTCTAACTAACATCTTTTCCCCGCCCCTTCTCTTTCGGCGCGCAGACAGATATGGCGGAGTTACAGCAGGTGTCTGATAATTCCGCAACTAGCGAGGAGACAAGCCCGGAGACCGAGGACACGTCACGATCAAGGAGGAGATTCAAGGCATCGAATATGTCTTTGGCGGAGATGGCGGAGATGGTGGACATCTTGGTCAAGGCTGATTATGATGCCAAGCATGGGCCGTATAGCAAACCAAATAGAAGGAAGGCCAAAATCCTCACTAAAGTTGTGAAGAGTCTGAGGGCGAAGTTCGGGGTGAAACGCTCAAATGAGCAGCTCAGAAAGAGGTGGTCAGACCTCAAACTGAGGGAGCCAGACCAGTTGAGGAGCATAAAGAGGATGCTCGCTAAAAGTAAGTAAAATGACGACCTTTCTGCTATTAATCTTTTTAGAAACTGACTTTTTTTTTTTTTAAAGCATATTGGACTCCCTTCCAAAATGTATTATTTTGAACTAGGTTGGGCACAGTAATCGTTCGTTACGTTACCGACACTTCGTTCGGCCACTATCCGTGGTTTTGGCTTATTTAAGACCCCCAAAAGTAATTAGACATCTGCCATTTTTGATCAAGTATTGTGGATAATTTTTAAGTCTAGATGATGTGTTTGTAAGGAGAATGAAATGCAAACTTTAATCAGTGTAAAGGAGAGGACACTCAGCAGCTGCTTCCACATCTGTACTTTGGAGCACTATAGTGTGGGCCACCAGACCCACCTTTTTTGGGTGTCCCACACAGGTGCATCAGAGTTTATTTGTGGTGCCTCCATGTCCAAAAAATTACATCCAAATGTGAATAATAAACATATTTGGGGTCATAAAGAATGCATTTTTCTTTAAATTCCGCACAAACACACACTTGTACCCCACTTCCAAACAATTTAGCCTGTTTTAAGTTTAAAAATGAGATTTTTACAGTGTGATAAATAGACCTTTGGTTTTATTCTCATAGGGGAGAGAAGACTGGGAGGAGGACACTCCAGGGAGCACATGCACCCCACAACTTCCAAGCAACCCCAAACTCCCAAAGATCCACAACCGAAAGATGTGCAGGAAGTTGAGGTGGAGGAAGGAGAAGTGCAGGAAGGAGAGGTGGATGACGTTGTGGATCTGGTCACCACAACAGGTCAGTATCTGACACCACAGCTTAAGGTAAGCGAGGTAGGCCTGCAGAGTTTTATTATTTTTTTTTAATGGTTTTTAGGGGATGGAAATGTTGTGAAGGATAGCACACCGTTCTCTGCTGACAGTGCCCTCCGCCTCATCCAGCAAGTGATGGAATGTAGCACGGAACTGGACCTAATTAAACAAAGAATCCATGTGATGGAACAAACATTTAAAGACATTCTCGATGTTTTGGGGAGAATTCAATAAGCCATCCAAACACATTTGTTTTTACATGTTTGTTTTTATATTTTTACTAATTTTTTGAGTAACAAAGCAGCCAAAAATTGAATATGCACACAGTGTGTGAACATGTGCTATCTGCCATCAGGGGATATCCATGTACGTCTTTTGTGGGTGCAACCCCTTCCTCGTATCAAAAGTCGGTGAACTGAGGAAGGGGATGCACCCCCAAAACACATCCATTGATCACCCCTGATGGCAGATAGCACATGTTGACAATAGGGATCAGGATTGTAAACTTCCTATTTGCAAAAAAGTAAAAATGTGTGCATATTGAATTTTTGGCTGGGCAAGGGGTGGCAGGACCCCATATTAGGACGGGCACATAGAGACATAGTTTGTGTAACTGAATGTCTCAGATTGCTCAGAGGTATCCAATGTTGTCATTTTAGAAATGCAAGTGGTATTTTTGTATTTTCATAAGCCAAAATTTGACGGGTTGTGGTCAGGCCAACCCCAAAGTAAAACAAAAAAAAATGTGCAGAGAGTAAAATATTTGACCACAAACAACGTGTAGCTTCTTTTTATAATACACTCTAAGCTTATTTGGTTCTTTTGTAAGGTAACATAGTGAAATTGGTTGTTATTTACTAAAGTAAAATACACTTGCCACTACAAATGCACAAAGACAAACTAGGAGACAGGAAAGAACAAATAATTAAAGGTTTAAACAAGATTTTTATTGGGATACTTAGACATAGGCTGGCATAGGAATTGCCCCCCTACCCGTGAAATACTCCATGTATTTGTCCCGAACCACACGGGCATTTTGGGGGGGCAAGCCAAGACGGGCAGATTCCAGGCCCGGAAGGGGATTTGCAGGGGAAAGTCCAGCCTCTGGCAAAACTGAGGCCATATATGAATTCGCTTTGCGGCAAAGAAAATTGTGTAGCACACAGCAGCATAACACTACATAGTTTATTTTGTAGTCCGCCAAGTGGATGGAAGTCATAAAAAGGCGGAACCGGCTGGCCATTATGCCGAAGGCATTTTCAACGACTCTTCGGGCCCTGGCCAGCCGGTAATTGAACACACTCTTCTCTGGGGTCAGGGTCCTCTGTGGAAATGGCCTCATAAGATGCCGTCCGAGTCCGAAGGCTTCATCAGCCAAGAAAACAAAGGGGAGTCCTTCAATATTCCCTGCATCCGGTGGCAATGCAAGGTCGTCACTCTGGAGACGGAGGGCAAACTCCGTCTGGATGAAGGATCCCCCATCGGACATCCGGCCATTCTTCCCTACATCAACATAGAAGAATTCATACCGTGCTGACACCACCGCCATCAGCACAATGCTATGAAACCCCTTGTAGTTGTAGTAGTAGGATCCAGAACGGGGTGGCGGCACGATGCGGACATGCTTCCCGTCTATGGCACCACCGCAGTTGGGGAAGTCCCACCGCGTGGCAAACTCCGATGCCACAGTCTGCCATTCCTGTGGCGTTGAAGGAAGCTGTGGAGTGAAACAAGATGAAATAATATTAGAAAAACAAAGGCATACATTACAAGCAAATTCAAGACCAAAAAATTAGAGACCAACATCAATCTAATTATACGTTTATTAAGGTGTGTAAAAAAAGTATAATGGAAGGCTCATTTATCATATTCATCACCCCCTCTGATGGGCCATTACTAAATTATTTTGGGGGGGGGAGATGTGTTTGGCCACAGGATAGCATTGCAGTGGCGGTGCGTCCAGAGTGGGCGCTGGAGCACTGTCCCCTCTCTCCTGTGCCCATCACTCAGAACAATACATAGGTTCATGCGTTGCATGAACCTATGTATTGTCTATGCCGCACACTATTCAGGTGGATGGCCTCTTGTAAAGCGACCGACATATGATTAATTGCGTCATTTAGGGGGTTAAAATTGCAGAGCAGAAACAGGTATTAAAAAAGTCTTGCAAATTACAACCTGAGGGATGTAATTGGCTTCCTCAAAGAAAAATCGGGGACGCAAGGAGGGGGCATTCCTTGTGTAAACACTGACAGGCAGCTCTGGCAATCATGTTCACCAAGTCTGTTTAATGGTAACATGATTGGCTGATGCAACATGAAGGGAAGGAGAAGACATCAAGGACAGAAGAAGGATGGCGCTGACCACAAGAAGGTAAGTGCAGGGCTGGGGGGAAACTGGCTGCAATAGAGGGGACTAAATGGCTGCATTGGAGGGGACAACTGGGGGCGTTTATTAGGCAACAGAGCAAAAAAGGAGGAAGTTTATTTCCGAAATTGGGGTTGTAACCCCCCAACATTTGGAGCAACAGGCGCCCCTGCTGGAAAAGTTAGTGAGGGGAAATATTTAGGGAGGATAAAAAAGGGGCATTTAAAAACTTCCAGCATGCATGGGGACAAAGGGGACATTCTCAGCATATTACAATCATGGTAATTAGGGAAGGATGAAAGAAATACAATACATTAGCATACATGTAATACATAAAATGTGATGTGAAGGGAGAAAACTTACCCTAATATAGTCCTCCTGCAGGACTTGTATAATAGCAGAACAGGTGTCTGGGATTATGAGGCCCAGAGCCTGGGGGGAGATGCCTGTGGTGAACTTCAAGTCCTGAAGACTTCTCCCTGTCGCCAGGTAACGCAACGTGGCGATGAGCCTCTGCTCAGCACTGATGGCTTCCCGCATAACGGTGTCCTTCCTGGTAATATAGGGGGACACCAAAGCCAACAGTTCCTGAAAAACGGGGTCAGACATCCTCAGAAAATTCCTGTAGTCCTCAGGATTATTCTCGACGATCTCCCGCAGCAGAGGCATGTGGCAGAATTGGTCCCGCTGGAGCAACCAATTCTTGGTCCATGAACTCCTCCTCACACCATTCATGGACTGGTCTTGGTCCAAAACAAGCAGACCAACACCAAGCGCACGCACAGCACGAACTCGACGACGAGAACGTCCAGGCGACATGGCTAGGAAACGGTCGTCTAATCAGAACGTACAGAACAGAACGCACTTTAGAACAGCAAGGCCTATGAATAACGAACTGAAATTCAGAAACGAACAGGCAAGAACGCACTGTAAAACAGATACGACCTGCCTAGACGCCCTGAAAGTCAGGATACGAACCCACAAGCACAAACTGAACGGCAGAAAACGATCTGAAAAGTACGAAGACTGAAAAGCGCGAATCGTCTCTTCCCAAACTTTTACTTCACACGCGGTAACACGAGATCAGCAAAAGCAGCCCAAGGGGTGGCGCCAAGAAAAAAGATCTTCCCCTTTATAGTGTCGTCGTACGTGCTGGACGTGAGCACAGAGAACCACGAGGAAATTGGGAAATGACAGTGTGTACGCATAGAAAGCTTGACGAGAAAATCGACAAGCTTAACAAGAATCTCGTCGAAAAAAACGACGTGTTTTTTACGACGAGAAAATCGGTCGTGTGTACGAGGCCTGATAGGTAGTGAGGAGTGAAATCAAAAATTTGCGCCCTTAGAAATCCTGAAGGCGGTGCTTGGTTTCCGGGGTCCCGTACGTGGCTAGGCTCCTAAAAAGTCCCACACATGTGGTATCCCCGTACTCAGGAGAAGCAGCAGAATGTATTTTGGGGTGCAATTCCACATATAACCATGGCATGTCTTAGCAATATATCATTTAGTGACAACTTTTTGTAATTTTTTTTTTTTTTGTCATTATTCAATCACTTGGGACAAAAAAAAAAATATTCAATGGGCTCAACATGACTCTCAGCAATTTCCTTGGGGTGTCTACTTTCTAAAATGGGGTCATTTGGGGGGGTTTTGTACTGCCCTGCCATTTTAGCACCTCAAGAAATGAGATAGGCAGTCATAAATTTAAAGCTGTGTAAATTCCAGAAAATGTACCCTAGTTTGTAAACGCTATAACTTTTGCGCAAACCAATAAATATACGCTTATTGACACATGTGGCTGAATACATTTTGGCCTAAATGTATGACTAAAATTGAGTTTATTCGATTTTTCTTATAACAAAAACTAGAAAATATCATTTTTTTTCAAAATTTTCGGTCTTTTTCCGTTTATATCGCAAAAAATAAAAATCGCAGAGGCAATCAAATACCATTAAAAGAAAGCTCTATTTGTGGGAAGAAAAGGACGTAAATTTCGTTTGGGTACAACATTGCATGTCCGCACAATTTACAGTTAAAGCAGCGCAGTGCAAAATTCTGAATTCAC
Organism: Rana muscosa; assembly: GCA_029206835.1. Lineage (NCBI taxonomy): Eukaryota > Metazoa > Chordata > Amphibia > Anura > Ranidae > Rana > Rana muscosa. The sequence goes on from CM055118.1 coordinate 114,078,389, forward strand.
CTCTGGTCCTTTAGCTACCAAATGGTCCGGGGCTTAAGTGGTTAAGCTGTATTTTTTTACCCCCTAAGCTGTCAAGACACTCAGACAGGGGTGTTCACATGCTTGTCACATTCTGCAGCAGTACTGCCACTAAAGGCGATCCAAGTGAATAGGGCCCCACTGCAACTGCCCTGCAACCACGTTTACTAAAAAATCTACGTTAGGGGCATATAACCCTAAACACATATGGCAATGAAAGCAAATGCCACTCGGAACAGTGTACAGCCATCATGCTTTTTACATTATATGGGCAAAGATGTCCCTGTGCGTGTCCCTTTAATAACTTAAGTTAGTCTGTGGGGAGGTGCAGCCTGTTGCGGCAACAGTAAACATACAGAGTTTGGTTGCAGAGAACAGGTACTTGTATTAATGCAGAATCCAGTAATTCACAACAAACCCAGTGGGGAGGCACCCAGCCAGGAAAACTCAAGGCAATATCAGCAATGTGTAGCAGAGCAAGTTTTAGATGTGCCGACAGTGTCTGTCTTAGAGGGCGGAATGCGGCCTGGCCAGTCTGAGCCCAAATAGTGAGGTCTCCAGAAGGATGGTGCATCCTATCCTTTCCCTACTCATCTGAAACCTCTCCCTGCCGCTAATCACTGTCCCTGTCAGACCAAGCCTGGAAGCCAGGGCCTTAAATAGGCTTTCCTGACCCAAGATAATTGTTAGAGTCAAATAGGGCAGCAGCATCCATTTGGATAGCTTCCCCAGTGACACAAGAAACCATAGAGGAAAAATGTTCCTCTTGATTTCCTTTCCCCCCTGCAATGCCGCTACAGTTGAGCGCCACCTGCAGTGAAGAAAGTAGACTGCACCCGCCTGCAAGCTAATAAACTGTATCAGTAAACTTAACTTTGCAGGTTTTTTGGCGGAAACTTGTGCATTTTGGTCTTAGCTTACAAAAGTCATGTTGCTGGTCTGTGGATGGCTGATTTATAAACATGTGGGAAAATCTCTGAAGCTAAGGCTCCTTTTACACGGGGCAGACACCAGCAGCAATCCGCCTGCTCAGCGGGGAATCTGTCTGCTGATTCCCGGTGAGCAGGCGGATAACAGGTCCTTGTCAGCTCTGCTGATGCAGAGCGGATACGGACACAGCCCGCTGTTCTCTATGGGGCGGTTGGATGGAAATGGACTGCTTATCTGTTTCCACCCAACTGTCATCCGATCTGATTCACCAAACATCATCCGTCTGTTTTTAGCGGACAGGATCGGATGTCGGCAGGTGTCAACGGACACATGTCTGTTGGCATCCACCGATTCATAGAGAAATTAATCGGTCCGTCAGTGTGAAAAGGGCCAAAGAGTTGTGAATTTCTTTCTTTTTACAAAATGTTTAGCAACAGAACCAACAGAACATGCAGGCATTATGGATTATTTTTTTTTCATATTTTATTGTATGTGATTAAATGCTGCCATCCAGTGGCAGAATTTATATTTGACTTCATTATTAGGAAGGAATGACACCCCAATACTTATGTTTTATTTGGAAAAATTGATGTAACAGAAAACAAACAAAAGAAAACAGGTTTTCCATATTACATATAAATTAGAAAAGGTTTTTCCATATGACATATAAATTAGAAAAGGTTTTTCCATATGACATATAAATTAGAAAAGGTTTTTCCATATTACATATAAATTAGAAAAGGTTTTTCCATATTACATATAAATTAGAAAAGTTTTTTCTGGAGTGAAGTGATAAGTAAACAGAAGACACTTTTTTTTTTCCTAATTTTAGCAGTTGTTACAGAGGTTTGCCACATTTATTATTTTATTTGTTGTGTGCAGTGCAGGATCAATATTCAGGGTGGCTGCAAAGCAGACAGGAATGGGATAATGTCATATCTTTATTATATATATTAATAGTATTATTATTGTACCACTTATTCATCCCTAATAACATTTGCCAGATTTGGAATGGGATTGCAGTAACATCTGGAAAAAATATGGTTGCGCTAACCCTAAAAAGTTGTGTAGCGGGTATGTACTTTCCCGGGTGTAATTTTGAATTTGGCAGAGACATCAGTGATGTGTAATTCCCTGCAGCCCAGTGGGTGGCGCTGTCGCCCTGAGCTGGGGTTGAATCATTGCTGTGTGCCGTCCTCCTTTTTGTCCTCCCTCGGCACCGGTATGGTGGGGCGGGGAACCCGCCGTGCTTGCTGGGAGAGGGTATAAAGTCTTTGTCACGGGGTGGACGTCCCAGGCACCTTCAGCTTGCGGACGGTGGGTCGTGCCGCTCCTCTGGGCGGCCTAGGCTCAGAGGACAGCGGAGGTCGAGTTCCATCCCAGGCACCTTTGGCCTGGGGTGAGGTACTTGGATGGAGGTCCGGAGCTCAGTGCCCGACACTGAGTTCCGCGAGGGAAGGAGAGCCTAGGGTACCCAGGGATCGGGTACCCGAATCCGGAAGGCGCAATGGACCGGGGGGAGCTCCTCATTTGAAGACCCGGTGCAGCATATTGCCGGTGACAAGTGAGTCTCTTGTCGGAGACCGCCTGGAAGGAAATCTACCCTCGTGCGGAGACCAGGACACACTTCTAGGAAGGGAAGTGGCAGCTTACATTGTGTCTGGGCCTGTTCGCATCCACACCTCCTTTTCTGTTCTGTTCTATCAAGGGAGTTCAACTGTTTGTGTTCAGACAAGGAGAATAAAGGAGTGTTGAACTTTAATGGTGTGGAGCTCATTTTCTGACAGACATGGTTCGCGCTGACTCTTGGAGGGAGGATCCAGGTGCACAACACTGACCCGAAGGTAATACAGAACTGTTGCTTATACCGCACTAACACCTGCGGTGGAAGCTAGGCGTAGTGTCCCCGCTCCTTCCCCTCTAAGATACCCCTAGACAAGAGAAAGACGAGACCAAGAGGGGAGTGTGAGGAGCTGCCGCTACACGTGGGGGCTCGGGTCCGGTATAGTGTTTGTGCACCACAGTATTGAACGTGTCTGCTGGAGGAGTTAAGCGAACAGGCAGGCCTTCATTGGCCGAAGTGCATCCCTGCTCAAAGTCGTGGACATGACCCAAAGAAGGGAAAGGCCCGTGCAGAAGAGTGGAAAAAGGGGGAAGCTCGGCCGTGTGAAGTAGTACACGTGGGGGGCTTCTATTGCACTGCGCCACCAGGCACACCCCCACCGCTTAGTTCGTGGGCGTGACTCAGAAACAGAAAAGAAGAAAAGCCTGCGAACTGGAGCAAAGGGGAGGAGTCCAATACGTGTGAAGGACTACACGTGGGACGTTGGCGCAAAAAACTTTGCAGTGTGCGATGGATCAGCAACAGGTCGCCATGTTTGGACACACCTCGTGGATTCCAGTTCATCCTTCCACCACGACTTTGACCGCTGCTGCTCCAGTAACGGATACAGGGATCCGACTAAAGCCAAGGGGTCGATTCGCCCTGTATTCGTGCATGGGCGTTGAGGCCCTGGGTGTGATTTGTCCCGGGTGGTCAGGACTGGTGTGCCAGTTGAAGCCGTTCGGACGCTGTGAGGCCTGTGGGGAGTTCCTGTTCGAAGTGGATCCGGCGGTGGAAAGGCCGAGGACCATTTACCCTGGCCGGGCTTCAGGCAACACCACTCAAAGAGGAGGAATCACTGCTGTGAGAGTCACCCCTGCGCACGCTGCAACGACCGCGGAGGAGGTCGTAAAACCCAATCGGGAGAAATCCGAGGATGCTGACTCGGTCACCACTGTCTCGCAGCGTCCACCACCGAAGAGGAAGACCGGCATGGTAGCCCCGACCAGCGGTTGTGGTGGACCATCTCGCCCACTTATGCCCCTCCCGGATGAATCCGTCGACCAGAGTTCCGGACGTCCTGATTCAAGTAAAGGCCGAGGTAAGCCAGGCGGGGAGACTTGGTGTGTGGGCGGAGGTGTCGGGAAGTCATGGCCTAGCGAATCCGCGGGAGGTGGTGGCTCCGTTTCTACAACCGGCTACATACCCGCGGAGGAGTGTGACACCTCCGACCTGGAGTCGCTCTCGGACATGGGAGACGATGTGGCAATAGACGATTTGTTTGCTGAGAAGGGCTGGGACAAAGTACTGCTTGCTTCATCCCGCAGGATCATAGATCCACCCATGTCAACAGGGGAAAGCACACCCCGGGTGGAGGCATCAGCGCCTGAAGAGAGGTCCCGTCCCCAGTCTGCTGCTACATCCCCGGTGCCATCTGTACCAAAGGCCGGGGAAAAGAGACTATTGCTGCGGGCCCCTATGCCCCGATCAGATGTGATCAAGGTCCCTCGCCACCCGGACTCGATAGTGTTGCCTGGCGAAGGGGACAAAGCTACCATGCCTCCTCTGGCAAGACTACAACGCCTGTTTGGGCAGAAGGTTGCTGCGGAGTACGGATGGGAGTATTCATACTTATCGAAGGACTTACTCTATGAGGTGGAAGTGTGCCGGGAACGCTGGTACAATGACTTTGTGTGGACTCACATTCAGGTTCCTCATGCCCGCAGGTACCTGGCATGCCCTACAAAGGCCTCTCAACTTTTTAAAGACTGCAAGGCAGAATGGATGTTAGGACGACACATCCATGCAGATAAAGTTTTGATCCGAAGAAAGGAAGGAGAAGATGTGGAGTATCATCTGGAAACCATGGATCAGCACTTGAAACCACTTGTTTTGCCGCATCCTCGCTTTTACCTGTAGGAGAAAAGAGACTCCGTTCTTATCATGCTGCTGAACTTTCTGGGGCCCGTTGCTTTTGTGCCCAGAGGAATGAAGAACTGTTCCTGTTTGTTCTTCACTTTCCCAGCAGAGAGAATACTGACTCTGGGGTAGATAGGGCCGAAAGAAAAGAGGGAAGTTCCACGGGTGCAGTTACCGTGATGCTGTCACCAGGTGGCAGTGTTGCGCAACGTTTAAACACTTATCATACACTCACTTTGGAGAAAAGGGATTTCTTCTCGGAGAAGTTTATTTTCCATTACACGAATACATGTGTCAGGGTTATGTGTGTTAATCTTTTCTTTTCCCTCTGCAGGAGAACATCCCATCAAGTTTACTGAGGATGGGGTGGGTCTTAGTCAGGATGGGTGGGAAAAGTCAAATGTGAATATGTGATTCAAAGTTATGAATCAGTGCTGTTGTTTCTCTTCTGTCTTTATTCCCTTTCTTTACAGGGCTCAGACACAATGTTTTAGTAGAATAATTTTACAAAGTCTAATTGTTAGTCTGTTTCTGGACTGAATCATGTCAGCTGTTTAGGGCATGGTTTACTCCAGACACTGGGGACCAGTGTCAAAGGACCGAGGGGAGATGGAGCGGGTATGTACTTTCCCGGGTGTAATTTTGAATTTGGCAGAGACATCAGTGATGTGTAATTCCCTGCAGCCCAGTGGGTGGCGCTGTCGCCCTGGGCTGGGGTTGAATCATTGCTGTGTGCCGTCCTCCTTTTTGTCCTCCTTCGGCAGCGGTATGCTGGGAGAGGGTATAAAGGGGGCCGGCCATCTTTGTCACGGGGTGGATGTCCCAGGCACCTTCAGCTTGCGGACAGTGGGTCGTGTCGCTCCTCTGGGCGGCTTAGGTCCAGAGGACAGCGGAGGTCGAGTTCCATCCCAGGCACCTTTGGCCTGGGGTGAGGTACTTGGATGGAGGTCCGGAGCTCAGTGCCCAACACTGAGTTCCGCGAGGGAAGGAGATCCTAGGGTACCCAGGGATCGGGTACCCGAATCCGGAAGGCGCAATGGACCGGGGGGAGCTCCTCATTTGAAGACCCGGTGCAGCATATTGCCGGTGACAAGTGAGTCTCTTGTCGGAGACCGCCTGGAAGGAAATCTACCCTCGTGCGGAGACCAGGACACACTTCTAGGAAGGGAAGTGGCAGCTTACATTGTGTCTGGGCCTGTTCACATCCACACCTCCCTTTCTGTTCTGTTCTATCAAGGGAGTTCAACTGTTTGTGTTCAGACAAGGAGAATAAAGGAGTGTTGAACTTTAATGGTGTGGAGCTCATTTTCCTACAGACATGGTTCGCGGTGACTCTTGGAGGGAGGATCCAGGTGCACAATACTGACCCGAAGGTAATACAGAACTGTTGCTTATACCGCACTAACATCTGTGATGGAAGCTAGGCGTAGTGTCCCCGCTCCCTCCCCTCTAAGATACCCCTAGACAAGAGAAAGACGAGACCAAGAGGGGAGTGTGAGGAGCTGCCGCTACAGTTGGAATATCAACTGAGTGCAAATTAATACAAAAACATTGTGAACATCAACATAATGTGAATGAATATAAACACAGTAGTGAACAATTGTGATTGGAAGTATCCTAAATGAATAAAATAAATAAACACCCAATATTGACAAAAAAGGAGTGACACAAATAAATTCTCCAAGATGTGTTGAAAAAATTAATTAAAAATGTGCCTCGTGGAATTACCGGTAGTCCAAAATTATGAATGGTATGTTAACCCTGATCAAAGGGTTCAAGTTTATAGGATAATCAAACCATAAATTGATAACTGTAACACATAAGTAAAAATGTGTACACCCATGCAAATGGAATAAGTCTATAATGAAAATCTTCCGTGAAGAAATCTTCTCATTGAGGGAAAACAGTGAGATCCACCACCAAATAAAGGTAATGCCTGCTTACCAGAGCTCCGTGACCCCCCACTACAGAGGATCAGGAGAAGCTTTGAATGAAAGGCACAATCTGCTCCAGATGAAACCAATATAAATGCAGTCCCAATCAGCGTGTACCACGACAATTTAATGGATCCCAGACTCATATGTCAGACCATGTAAAAGACATATAACTTCCATAGTGTAAAACGGTTTAGATTTTAATGAATATAAAAGGAATCACACTTACAAAATTGCAGCATAAAATCAGCCTTAAGCCTGCGGTGACACTCACAGGCAAACCCGTCCTTGTTGGATGGTGAGTATGGTGGGTGGTGACGTCGATGCGCAGCTCCGTTACGCCCTACGTCGTTTCGCAACAGAATTGCGGCTTCCAGGGGAACGGGGGGCACGTCACGTCACCCCCCCTAAATTCAATAAAAAAAATGTAACCATGCCCCGTTTGGAGCCACCGTGCACATGCACACTGGCCCTGTAACCAAGCCTCATTCTGAGCCGCTGTCCGCAAGCTTGAAAACAAACATCACTGACACCGCAATCCTGCGGAAGTCAGTGGTCATATTGCTTGGAATGTTATAAAAGTGGGCCGGACACCCAGGACCAGCCTGGAAGCACCACGAACCCTGCGAGCTCTAACATTGTGAATAGAAATTGAGTAATTAAAACTAAAAAATTCAAGGAGATTGATCCTAAACTTTAAAATTAATAAATGCTGGTTATTAAACCTCAAAATTGAAATAAAATAATTTAAATAAGTTTAAATTAAAAAATGAAGAAAGGGATTAGCAATAAATGAAATATACATGAAGCATTGTCTAAGTGGCCAGTAGTTGAAAATAGACACAAAAAGAAGATGATAATGCTTAACAAAAAATTAACAAGGTTTAAGGGTTAAAACCTACAGAACATCTATAGGTAATTAACCCAAAGGAACTCCACATATGCCCCAATGGTCAAAGGCTATGGCGACATCTAGTGGGCAAAACGAAATAAACAAAAATAATGGATATATAAAGCCTGAAATTCTACTTATGAGAAATGATTCCAAATAGTAGTATGAGGTACAGGGTGAATATTATTTGAATATATGAATAAAAATCTAAAAATATATCAAATCAATATTAGTTGAATGTATGAATGAAGATCCAAAAAAATTATCCAAAAGGTGTATAACTGGAGCAGACAGAAACTCAGAACCAAGAACTTTACCACTCATAAAGATATACTAAACCCATACAGCAACCCATTATAGTAGAATAATGAAAATAAAAATAATGGCAGCAAAAATTGGCTAACCTAATTGCATCGGAGATAAAACACCGCTACTGATTCATTTCCTATTGGGCAGATAATAGATGTAATATGGGGGCGTGGCTTGGAGCGCGGCGTAGATGGACGCTGCTTGAGAGAGCTCCTGGTCTGCGGCTCGGGACGGGTGCTAAATCGGCCTCTGACAGGAAGATTATGAGCACATACTGTACGAGGGGGACACCTAGAAGACTCCTGCGCTCTATGGGAACGCCGAAAAACAAACTCTCATCGGCAAATCTGAGTAAATATCGCTACACAGGCAGCGGACGAAAATCAAAGATGGCGCCGGCAGCGAGGAAGAACAGGGGAGACGACATGGAAGATGATGAGGTTTCTCTACCTGCATCGGAAGACTCCATGGGAGGTACTGTACAGGGTGATTGCCCTCTGACCTACGCTTCTATGACAGAAATCGCTGCTGACATTAAGAATTCTTTCTCAATCGCCATTTCTGACATAAAAAATGAACTGCTTAGGCTTTCTGAGCAAATGGCGGTTGCAGAGAAATCAGGGAGGAGAAGGGACAGGGCCCTTACCAGACTGGATGATATCGCCGTGTCTCATTCCCAACACCTAATAGCTACCAATAGGCATTTAGAAGACCTCGACAATAGAAGCCGTAGGCAAAACATTAGAGTACGGGGCATACCAGAAACTACCCTGCCTGATCAAATCAAGCCGGCTCTCACCTCTATCTTTAATGGCCTCCTGGATAGGCCTGAGGCCTCACCTATTGAATTTGATAGAGCGCATAGAGCTCTTAAGCCCAGAGCTTCAGACAACAATCCCCCAAGAGATGTGATTTGCTGTCTCCCTAATTATACCCTGAAGGAAGAAATCCTGCAAAAAGCCAGGGCGAGTGACCAAATCATTTTTAATGAGACGGAAATATATTTATTCCAGGATTTATCACCAATCACTTTAAAGAATAGGAGAGCCCTGAGACCTTTGTTGGAAGTGCTGAAAGAGAAGGAAATAAGATACAGGTGGAAATTTCCTTTTGCACTCCAAGCTACATATAATAGCAAGCAGTACCTACTGAGAGTCCCAGAAGACCTAAATGGATTTTGTGAGCGTCTACAAATTACTCCCATTGATCTTCCCGACTGGTATGCGGAATTCATGCTTCCTCCTCCGATCAACAATCAGCCAACATCCTTTGGCCCTTCTCCGGATAAGTCTACATTTCGTCCTGGTCAGTCCAGAAAAAGCTCCCATAAGAACAGTTTTCACTCACCATTTCCTAGGGGCTCCAGACAAAGAGATGACAGGTAGAGATAGTCCTGCACTTAATTCAGTTTGCGGTTTCAAGATACGGTTAAAGCTGCCCCATATATTGTACTATTTGATTAACACTTGTTGTGTTCTGTTAATCAAGCTACCCTTGCTTACATAGACATCTGCGTAAACGCACACCTGCTAAACATACACGCTGCCATTTAAAAGGAGGGAGAGAGGAAAGGAAAGAGAAAAGAAAGAAAAGAAGGAGAGGAAGAAAGGGAAAGTAAACTGTGTTCTTAACACCAGCCACTAGAGGTCAGCATTCACACAGATATTCCCAAGAAGCTGATATCACCTTCTCCTAGAAATGATTTTGAACGAATCTTTTTTCCTCATGACCAATTAGAAAAGTCTGATAAAACAAGATGTGAATGCCTCCAACTTGCAAGACTTTGAAGGTCATATGGCCTTCTCACCCATCACACGATGTTCACATAAAGGATGGGAAGGAATACAGAGAACTCTGCCACTCCTCAACATAATTGGTCCCTGCAATGCTACTGACTTTTCTTTTTATTTCTCTTTGGTTTGTTTCCCATTAATTTAGTCTCTCCCTATGCACCCTCCATTATATGTGAAAAACTTACCACAGGCTTGTGGAAAGCAGCCCCACCATCGACCCAGCGGGCTCAAGCCATCCAGCCTCTCTTCATGATCAGAAATGGACTTACCGCTCCATTTACGGGAACTGTGAGTACACATGTACCCCTTGGGATGGATTTTGTCTGTATATATGAGGAGAACACTACTTGCATGGACGTCCACACCCCCCTTTTTTTTTTTTCTGAATTTTTAAGAAGGCATTGGTGACAGAAATTTTGTAGTATGATGTTCATATTATTCTAGGTTCCTTTTTGTTTACAGGAAAATGTGAGAAACCTGACGTGCCTAACTGAAAGGTGTAGGGGGGACGTGGCGAGGCGACGTGGGGGCTGACCCCCCATTAGACTGGTTGCTGCCTACAGGTAGTCTGGCTGGGTCCTCGATGGGGTCTTGTTAGGAACTCAGTTAAATAACTCTGTTGAAATGTTGTTTGGTTAGCACGAGTTGACACAAATTGTTCTTTAAATTTATACTCTTACAGGTTTACGTTACATGTTAGGGTAATGGTCTACCCCGTAATTACAAGGCTCAGAACTATGCTTTAATAATTACTACAAATATTCCGTCCCACTCCCGTAGACCTCACCGTCTACACATACCTCAAATTTTTACGGAATCCTACTTCCATCCGCGAAGCCTCCTCCCACCACCCCCCGAGAGTCGTTCGTGGTTACCTTAAATACTAAGTGCCTCCCCCCCCCCCTTTTTTTTTTTTTTTTTTGGGGGGACACAGGTAACCCGTGGCCCACTTTTCCTTCTTTGGGAGAACTGAGGCCCGGACTCACCTTAGTTACTATTGAATCAGACCCACCTATTGGGTCTGACGGTTTCATAGTTTAGGGACTTATACCCTTTCTCTTCCACAAACCCTCCCTCCCCCCTTTCCCCTTCTTCCCGGCTCCCCATACCCCCTATCTGACAGCTGTCAACTATACACCCAAAAACATACAAAATGTCCTTCTCCTACCTAGGGCCCTCGCCCACAATAGTATCACATAATGCTAATGGTCTTAATATTCCAGAAAAGCGGGCCAAACTGCTCAGGGAACTCAGAAAGGTCAAACCCTTAGTCGTATTTATACAAGAAACTCATTTTAAAGGACAGAACATTCCTAAAATAACTGACAACCTCTACACTATGGCTCATCATGCGACAAATTCCCTGGCTAAGACGAAAGGGGTCTCAATACTAATCAACAAAAACGCCCCATTCATAATCAAACACCAACTGATAGACACCAAAGGCAGATACATCTTATTAAAAGGTACCTGGGAAGGGACTCCGGTCACGCTAGCTAACGTGTACTTCCCAAATAAATCTCATATCACATTCTGTAGTAAAATAATGAATGAACTAAAGTGGTTTGCAGAGGGCTGCATTATCCTGGGTGGAGATTTTAATGTCCCGCTTTCACCATTGCATGACACATCCACAGGACACTCACATGTCTCCTACAGAATATTGAAACGCATTAAAGCTTTATTGCAATCTCTGTCACTAGTGGATACATGGAGATCGACACACCCCACTGACAGAGACTACTCCTTTTTCTCGGCTCCTCATAAGAGGTACTCCAGAATCGACCTAATTTTCCTCACACAAAGAGATTTACCTAACCTGATGAGAGCAGAGATAGGCATCATCTCCCTATCTGACCATGCCCCTACTGCAATTACAATGCAATTTAATCCTCCCAAAAGCGCAACATTCAACTGGCGACTCAATGCGGCCCTATTGACGGACCAAGCAGTCCATGATAGCATCCAGACCTCAATCCAGACTTACTTTCAGATTAACCTTGACTCTGATACCAACCCCCTAAATAACTGGGAAGCACATAAAACGGTGATTAGAGGGGAACTGATGAAATGGGGAGCCAGGAAGAAAAGAGATAAAGAAAAGGAGATAACTCAATTATCTAACACAATAGCCAGATTAGAACTACAACATAAAAAATCATTGTCCCTTAAGGTAGAAGCTGAACTTAACCACAATAGGCAGTCTTTGAAACGTATATTAGATCTACATACTCAAAAAATATTATTGTTTAAAAAGAATTTATTCTATGAGCACGGGGACAAAAGTGGAAAATTCCTGGCCAGAGCCCTGAAAGACGTTAAGACGGCGAACCATGTACACGCCATTCGCAACAAACAAGGTATATTAGAATACGAACCAGAAAATATTGCAAAAATATTCTATAAGTTCTATGATAAACTCTATAACCTACCCACTCAACACAAGCCTTCCCACATTGTGGCGCCCAGAGATGCAGTGATTAGGGAATTCTTAATAAATAGCAAGTTACCTTTCCTCCTTAGAGAAGACGTCTCATCCCTGGAAGACCCTATCACAGCAGTTGAGATACAGGGAGCGATCAAAGATCTAAAAACGGGGAAAAGCCCAGGCCCAGATGGATTTACATCCCAGTATTATAAGACCTTTACCCAGCTTCTGACAAGTCCACTACTCAAGGCATTCAACCATCTATCCAAAAATAAACATGACTCTAATGCTCTACTCAGCGCACATATAGCAGTTGTACCAAAACCAGACAAAGACCACTCTGATTGCTCTAATTTTAGACCAATTTCATTATTGAACGTTGACATTAAATTGTTGGCAAAAATTCTGGCTAATAGAATGAAACCTTTACTCTCCCAATTAATTGGCCCTGAACAGGTCGGCTTTATGCCGGGTAGGGAAGCCAGAGATAACATCACCAAATCCCTTAACCTTATTCATCAGGCAAAATGCACGAAAATCGAGGGCCTTCTCCTGTCTACCGATGCGGAGAAGGCCTTCGATAGGATATCATGGGACTATATGCTAGCCACGTGCTCTCATGTAGGTCTTGGAGAGCACATGCTGAATTGGATTCGGACCCTTTATGTCAACCCTCAGGCCAAAATCAAAATTAATAATGTTCTATCTGACCCTATTAAGATACACAATGGCACTCGCCAGGGATGCCCCCTCTCCCCCCTGCTCTTTATTCTATCATTAGAACCCCTGATTAGGACTATAAATAACTCACATGACATTAGAGGATTCACTGTACTGAAGAAGGAATACAAAGTAGCTGCATATGCAGATGATCTTCTCTTCTTTATCACGCAGCCACACTTATCTATCCCCAACCTCACAGAAATTTTTAAAATTTTTGGATTCGTTTCAAATTTCAAAATTAACCAGTCAAAATCAGAAGCCCTCAATCTGAACCTAGACCCCAAAACTTATGACCTAATCAAGAATAACCACAAATTTAAATGGGAATCGAATACCCTTAAATATCTAGGAATCAAACTGACCCCATCTATTGACAGTCTCTTTTCGGCAAATTTTGTTCCTTTACTACATTCTATCACTGTAGACCTACAAAAATGGACTCCCAAGCTCTTTTCCTGGTTCGGAAGAGCGTCTATTCTAAAAATGACTATCCTCCCGAGATTGCTCTACCTTTTCAATGCCTTACCAATTAAGATACCTCCCTCCTTCTTCTCGAAGTTACAAAAAGTCCAGAGACACTTCCTTTGGGCTGGGAAAAAACCAAGAATTAGTTTGAAATCCCTCACACTTCCAAAAAATAAGGGGGGCATTGGTCTACCTGACTATAAGAAATATTATGTAGCCTCCCATATTACAAGACTGATAGACTGGCATTGCCACGACACTAACAAAGACTGGGTACAGCTAGAGCGAGATCACAATAAGAAACCCATCCTATACTTCCCCTGGTCAACCTCCTCCAAATTCACTAAGAAAATACCTAATCCCTTCGTAGCAGCCACACTTGATGTCTGGCACAAAATAGCTATACCTTATAAACTAGCCACAATTCCTGGACCATTGACACCGATTGCGGACAACCCAGACTTCCCACCAGGTGAAATCAAGCTGAGATTTCCAATCCCCACTACTACCAGTAAATTGCTGGTTACCCATTGCTTGACTGATGACAGAGTCAAATCAACAGATGTTCTCAGAAACGAATTAGGTGAACCATCACTCGATCCTTGGCTATATATACAGCTGAAAGACTTTTTGATCAATAGCAAACATAAAACTGCATACAGCAAGAACCTGACCCAGCTAGAGAATATCTGCCTTTCAAGATCTCAGATTTCTAAGACAACATCCCTGGCATACTCCTGGCTGGGTCACACACAAACAGACACATGTAACAAACATAAAAACAAATGGGAAACGGAACTAGGTCTTACTTTTACCGATACACAATGGGAAAAGGCCTGCATTTTTGCCCATAAATGCTCTCTGAGCACGAGATACCAGGAAATTTCATATAAGATATTGACCCAGTGGTATGTTACCCCGTTGTTATCCAAAAAATGGTCGAATACTATATCAGACACATGTTGGAGATGCAATAGAGAGCCTGGCTCCTTTCTGCACATTTGGTGGAGTTGTCCCCCAATCCTTGACTATTGGTCACAAGTAAAGTTTTGGATAAAACACATTACAGAAACTAAAATCGATCTAAACGCAGCCGCATGCCTTCTACATATTAATCACTTTAAAATTAGCAAGTACAAAAAAGCGTTAACAAGGCATCTCTTAACTGCTGCTAAAACACTCATTCCGTTGCATTGGAGAACGACTAACACACCGACGGTCAAGGATTGGTTGGACAGAGTAATGTTCATACACAGAATGGACGAAATGGTAGCAATGATAAAAGAAACAACTGAAAGCTTCCATGCACTTTGGCAGCCCTGGGAGCTATTTCTACATTCTGTTGAATTCCAAACTCTGATGAAATAAGATGTTTATAGAAATACATTTCTAGCACTTTATCTGCTGATACCCTGTTCCCCTGTAGCAGTTCCTTTTTCCCCCTTGCATAATGACATAAACATATTGTGTCTGTGACAGATTGTAACCTAGACTGATTTGCGGCAATGTATTTGTATAGAGAACTCATATCCTGTATTGTCCCTATGTTTCCTGCCTCTCTGAAGTCTTTAACTCCGACAGCTTCCCCCCCCCCTCCCCCTCCTCCCCCCTCCTTTTTTTATTTTTTTTTTCCCATATTCCCCCCCCCCCTCCCTCCTCCTACTCTCTCCCTTATCTAAACCTGATCTCCTATAACCCCCCTATTTTCATTCCTTTCCCCCCTCTACAAATAAGGATTAATTTGACAATTGTACCACCCCAACCTACATTGTAAGTGCTCTTTATTCCTTAAACTTTGCTTCCCTGATTGAGGGAAGTGGAACATGTATGTTGAGTACGTAATTTTCCGATGTAATGCCACTGTTAACATGTTGTATTACTCATCTTTCAATAAAACTTTGATTGTGAAAAAAAAAAATAGATGTAATATAGATCTTTCCACTTAGAAAAGGCTGGACAATGCTTATGAGTTGTTGATAAACGCATTGACGTCTGTATCGACATTGAGGCTGAACGGAACGTACGTTTTGAGACGATAAATCCAAGCCATTTGTAGCTTGAAAATTTCCTTAACCAAGGAGCTGCCTCTCCAATGGGGCCTATATTTGTCTATGCCTACAAATAGTGTATTCGATGGGTCTCTCTTGTGCACTTGATCATAGTGTCTAGATACGGAGTGTTTGTCAAAACCTCTCCTGATATTACCAATGTGTTCATTCAAACGAACACGTAGTGCCCTTTTAGTCCTCCCAACATATTGTAATCCACAAGGACACTGGATGAGGTAGACCACTCCCTCTGTTGAACAACTGATGAAGGGCTCTACCTCAGAGGATTGTAGGGTGCTGGTGGACATGAAGTTGAAAATCTTCCTATCCTTACACTTGTTTAAAGAGCACACCTGACACTTTTTACATCTATGGTATCCAGTAAGATTCAAAAAGAAGCATCTACTCTCCTTTGGTGGATCCTGTATGCTTGGTGCAATCCTGTTTGACAAGGAATATGCCCCCCTGAATACTATCTGGGGCTTAGATGGTAAGACCGTGGACAAAAGTCGGTCACTTTCCAAAACATGCCAGTGCTTGTGAATAAGCTTTTTAATGCTCTGATGCTGTATCGAAAAGGTGGTGATAAAGGGTAAAGAAATCTTGTTGACAGTATTGTCTCTAACCCTATCACACAAAAGCGAGGCCCTATCAGTTTCCCGGGTGGAACTCACAAGTTGAGACAAAACTGTTCGATCATAGCCCTTTTCGATAAACCTATCAGAAAGAACGGCCGCTTGACTATCAAATTTAGCTACCTCTGTACAACTACGCCTGAGACGCGTAAATTGTCCCTGAGGGACTGCTCTTAGCCAAGGGTCGTAATGACAGCTGTCCAACGGTATATAGGAATTTCTGTCAGTGGGTTTGAAGAAGGTCGATGTCACAAACCTCTCCTCTTGCACAGAAATCATCAAATCAAGGAAACTAATTTCCTCCAGACTGGCCTCAAAGTTGAGTCTAATGCCTCTGTTGTTCTTGTTCAGGAATGACATAAAATCGTGTAAATCAGACTCACTGCCATCCCATAGGAGGAGGACGTCGTCGATGTACCTGGCCCACAGGATCACATGTGGCTAGCATGTTGATGACCTGCTTGGTGTCCTTAATATACGATGGAACTTTCTGAACTAATGGTTGTAGGTAATGGTCAATATACTTGCCCACCCGGGACGTAATTGAATCAATCCCACTAACAATGGGACGTCCCGGGGGGCAAGTCTGACTTTTATGTATTTTCGGCAAATAATAAATAACCGGTGTGCGTGGAGCACTCGGAACCAAAAAAAGTCTTTCTTTGTCATTTAGAAAGCCATTACTCAAACCTCGATCCACAATGACCTCCAGTTCCTTTTTGAATTTAGCTACTGGGTCATGTGTAAATGGGGTATAGGTCTCATTATCATCAACAATCCTGTGCATTTATGCTAGATAATCGCATCGATCCAGGATCACTATCCATCCCCACTTATCAGCAGGTCTGATGACCAGTGATTTGTTGGTGCAAAAAGAATCTAGACCTGTTTCGAGATCTTTTTGCATTTTAATTTTCTTGACCTTAATTAGTTCAAGGTCCCTCAATACAACATCCCTAAACACCCTAATGCTCGGTGCCAGCAAACCAGAAGGGTTAAAGAGAGATGCATTCAACAGATTTGAGTGGTGAAACTCAAACTGATGGCTACTCGATCATTGATGGGGTTGGATAACATGTAACGTTTGATGTTGAGTTTCCTCACATACTTGTGAACGTCCATGTAAGTTTGAAATTTGCTCAAACTCCTAGGTGGAGCAAACTTCCAACCTTTATCCAACAGTTTTTTCTCAGGATCTGACAAGACCTGCTTGCTCAGATTGAAAATTCCAACCCCTAGATCCTTTTTATTTGGGCCGACTGGGCTCGCCTCCCCCCTCTAGTTCCTCTCTTCGTTCTATAGGACCTCTGAAGCCCTGGCTGTCCCTGGGAAAGCCCCAGTTCTGGTTTCCCCAATCACCAGGAGGACCCTGGTTGCCATAGCCAAATCTCCCATCCTGTGGTCCATAACCTCCAGGAGTCTCAGAGTCAGACAGAGGAAAAAATCTATTCTGAGTGGGGACATTAAAGCCCTGACTCCTATTCTCCCCATTGTGATAGATGGAATTAACCTGATCATACCCTGATTGATAAGGGGAATAACCTTGTCTCATTGGGGGACAGTCTCGTAGCCTCGGAGGGCCAACTAAGGAATACTGGTTTTGACCATCCTGCCTCGGATTCTTGTTTTTATTGGATCCTTTCCGAGGGGTTCCCATACGAGCTGGACCATTCCTGACTGGCTTTTCTTTGTTTCTAGGGTGGTTAGAAGAAGTGCCCAGTCTGGGTGAATGATGTGAATTACTCCTCACCTGAGAGAGGGTTGGTATGGCCACCTGGCCAGTTGCTCCCACACCTTGGGGCAAGGTGTCCATCCCATCCTCACCCACATTTTCCGAAGCAATCTTTTTTTGCCACACAAAAACGAGACCTGTCCGATAGTCCTCCATGTCCCTAATATACTTCTTCTTCTTAATTTTCTGATCCCTTTCTTCTTTTTCTAAGATGTTTAACAGGTTGTTGGAGCACTCCTTATACTCCTCGCCGTTCTTATGTGGAACCAACTGTTCCTTAATATTCTTAATCTCAACATCAAGTCTGTCCAATTTCTCACTCTTTCGACCCCTGAATCATTAAAATATTTGAACCATCCCTCTAGGTCAGGTTCACCTCTCTATCACCACCTTTTCGATACAGCATCAGAGCATTAAAAAGCTTATTCACAAGCACTGGCATGTTTTGGAAAGTGACGACTTTTGTCCACGGTCTTACCATCTAAGCCCCAGATAGTATTCAGGGGTGCATCTTCCTTGTCAAACAGGATTGCACCAAGCATACAGGATCCACCAAAGGAGAGTAGATGCTTCTTTTTGAATCTTACTGGATACCATAGATGTAAAAAGTGTCAGGTGTGCTCTTTAAACAAGTGTAAGGATAGGAAGATTTGCAACTTCATGTCCACCAGCACCCTGCGGTCCTATGAGGTAGAGCTTTTCATCACTTGTTCAACAGAGGGAGTGGTCTACCTCATCCAGTGTCCTTGTGGATTACAATACATTGGGAGGACTAAAAGGGCACTACGTGTTCGTTTGAATGAACACATTGGTAATATCAGGAGAGGTTTTGACAAACACTCCGTATCTAGACACTATGATCAAGTGCACAAGAGAGACCCATCGAATACACTATTTGTAGGCATAGACAAATATAGGCCCCATTGGAGAGGCAGCTCCTTGGTTAAGGAAATTTCCAAGCTAGAAATGGCTTGGATTTATCGTCTCAAAACTTATGTTCCGTTCGACCTCAATGTTGATACGGACGTCAATGCGTTTATCAACAACTCATAAGCATTGTCCAGCCTTTTCTAAGTGGGAAGATCTATATTACATCTATTATCTGCCCAATAGGAAATGAATCAGTAGCAGTGTTTTCTCTCCGATGCAATTAGGTTAGCCAATTTTTGCTGCCATTATTTTTATTTTTATTATTCTACTATAATGGGTTGCTGTATGGGTTTAGTATATCATTATGAGTGGTAAAGTTCTTGGTTCTGAGCCTCTGTCTGCTCCAGTTATACACCCTTTGGATAATTTTTTGGGATCTTCATTCATACATTCAACTAATATTGATTTGATATATTTTTAGAATATTTTTCATATATTCAAATAACATTCACCCTGTACCTCATACTACTATTTGGAATCATTTCTCATAAGTAGTATTTCAGGCTTTATATATCCATTATTTATTTATTTTTCGTATTGCCCACTAGATGTCGCCATAGGCTTTGACCATTGGGGCATATGTGGAGTTCCTTTGGGTTAAATACCTATAGATGTTCTGTAGGTTTTAACCCTTAAACCTTGGTAATTTTTTGTTAAGCGTTATCATCTCCTTTTTGTGTCTATTTTCAACTACTGGCCACTTAGACAATGCTTCATGTATATTTCATTTATTTCTAATCCCTTAATTTTTTAATTTTTTATTTAAATTAATTTAAATTATTTTATTACAATTTTGAGGTTTAATAACCAGCATTTATTAATTTTAAAGTTTAGGATCAATCTCCTTGAATTTTTGAGTCCATTTACATCCATCCCGTAGACCTACATGGTGCACTCAGTCAGGTCCGCATGAAAAACTGAAAAAGCGGACCTTATTGGAAAGCTTGGTTGAAAGGTTATTTAAGGTAAAGACAAAACAAAAAACAGGAAACAAACGTGTAAACTAGTATCTCATGCTTATGATCATTGTCATTATGATGATCACAGCACAGCACATACTTTACTGGGTCAGTGTCACATGGCTTTTAGGTGCTGACTTTTATGGCTGTACAGTATTAGTCTGTAACACACAGTACAGCCATAAAGTTAGCAAAGTCAGTACCTAATAGCCATGATGTGACACTGACCCAGTAAAGTATGTGCTGTGCTGTGATCATCATAATGACAATGATAAAGCACAGTCGGAAAGTTTGGGAGCTGTACCTTCCTGACAGTGTCACTGTGTGCCGCTTGTCTGTGCACCGCCACCCGCTACTTGGAAGAGCCCTGCCGAACCCTCTCAGCCATCTCTCATTAGTCTCTCCCTCAGTTCACAGCCTTTACTGAGGGAGAGCGATGTACAAATGAATCACTCCGCCAGGCATAGTAGGCAGTGGGCAACCGCGGCCGGAACTATTTATCTCATGCAGCGTGTGGCATGGCTCTGGTGCCTACGCACCCAAAAATGGAAATTATATGCTATCACCTCCTGGGCCCCTCTGTTGACCTGATGGGGTCCAGAAAAATATATTTATACACAATGGTAAGCAAGTTGGAGCGGGGGTGGAATTTAAATTCCTTCTATGTATTTATTCAGAAATTAACTTTAAAGCTTCACGGGCCCCTAGTTGAGCTCATGGGGCCCGGGCCTGGTACACCAGTTGTACTGCCCTATCAGCGGCCCTGGGTGGGGGTATCGTGTTTGTGAGCGTGTAGAAGTAATTGGGCGGCTTTACAGCCCTCTGAGTCCCCTCTACTAGAAATCCAATAGCTCACTGCACAAATGTAAACAGACTCCTGCATGCATAGCAGCAGCTGAGAGTCTGATTACGTGTCGGTGCTACTGCCAATGTAATCCTTATGTTGGTGGCAGCAAAGGGTTAAAGGAGACATGTATCACAAGTATAAAATTATGATAAATTTATAGGCTACCAGACAGCTGAATTTAAAAAATGAATTACTATTTTGGGCCTGTTTTCCCTTGATACAAAAAAAAAATCAGGAGATATCTATTACAATTTAGCACCAAATGAAAGCCAAATTTCTGCTGAAAAAACAAAACAAAAAAAAAACAAGGTATAAGTCATCTGGAACACAAGTAATTGTGATTATATGTACAGATTTACTAACACTTTTCAGAGTTGCAAAATTGTGTTCAGGTGTTAGCATTTATTTTACTCTCCATCATGAAGGGTTTAAAGAAGAACTTCATTAACCACTTCAGTACTGGGCACTTTCACCCCTTTCCTGTCCAGGCCAATTTGCAGCTTTCAGCACTGTCACACTTTGAATGACAATTGTGCAGTCATGCAATGCTATACCCATATGACATTTTTAGCATTTTTTTTTTCACACAAATAGAGCTTTCTTTTGGTGTTATTTAATCACCACTGGTTAAATAAATGAAAATTACAGAAAATTAGGGGGGGGGGGGGCGTTTTTGTTATAAAATTTTGCAAATAAATAATCTTTCTTCATAAATGTAGGTCAAAATGTATTCTGCTACATTTCTTTGGTGAAAATAACCCAAATCAGTGCAGGGGAGGGCTGGCAGCCTTAGGCCTGGGGGGCAAGTCCAGTCAAGTGGCCCATTGAACCACAGAATAAGCGCAACCTCACCAGTGCCCATCAGCGCAGCCTCACCAGTGCATGGAGATTAGAGAGGAGAGCAGCCGGATTACACAGAGCGGAGATCTCCCAATTACCCAGCGTGGCCGATGTAATATGAAGTCCCGCCTCCTGGACCAGCTCCTATGATGGATGTCATCAGTGTGCTGTCTATCATAGGAGCCAGTCCAGGTGGCGGGACTTTATATGACAGCGGCTGCCAGGTAAGTGAGAGATCCCCGCTCTGGGGCGGCACTTCCCCTCTGAGGCAGCCCAATGGGCACAGCGGGACCCATTGTAGGGCCAGCCCTGGGCACCGTTCCACTGCCCCAGCCCCCGATTGGCCCTGCAAGGGACAAAACCGGGGACAGACTTGGTCTAGGGACTGTCCCCAGAAAAAACGGTGACGTCTGGTCACCTTAGGCTAGTGGCCAGCAGGACCCACAGGTCAGTGGCCAGCAGGACCCACAGGTCAGTGGCCAGCTCCCAGCAGGACCCACACCCTGACAGGCGGACAGAGAGGGATGGGCTGACAGAGGGACAGGCGGACAGAGAGGGATGGGCTGACAGAGGGACAGGCGGACAAAGAGGGATGGGCTGACAGAGGGACAGGCGGACAGAGAGGGATGGGCTGACAGAGGGATAGGTGGACAGAGAGGGATAGGTGGACAGAGAGGGATGGGCTGACAGAGGGACAGGCGGACAGAGAGGGATGGGCTGACAGAGGGACAGGCGGACAGAGAGGGATGGGCTGACAGAGGGACAGGCGGACAGAGAGGGATGGGCTGACAGAGGGACAGGCGGACAGAGGGACAGGCGGACAGAGAGGGATGGGCTCACAGAGGGACAGGCGTCCAGATAGGGATGGGCTGACAGAGGGACAGGCGTCCAGAGAGGGATGGGCTGACAGAGGGACAGGCGTCCAGAGAGGGATGGGCTGACAGAGGGACAGGTGGACAGAGAGGGATGGGCTGACAGAGGGACAGGTGGACAGAGAGGGATGGGCTGACAGAGGGACAGGCAGACAGAGAGGGATGGGCTGACAGAGGGACAGGCGGACAGAGAGGGATAGGTGGACAGAGAGGGACAGGTGGACAGAGGGACAGGCAGACAGAGAGGGATGGGCTGACAGAGGGACAGGCGGACAGAGAGGGATAGGTGGACAGAGGGACAGGCAGACAGAGAGGTATGGGCTGACAGAGGGACAGGCGGACAGAGAGGGATGGGCTGACAGAGGGACAGGCGTCCAGAGAGGGATGGGCTGACAGAGGGACAGGCGTCCAGAGAGGGATGGGCTGACAGAGGGACAGGTGGACAGAGAGGGATGGGCTGACAGAGGGACAGAGAGGGATGGGCTGACAGAGGGACAGGCGGACAGAGAGGGATGGGCTGACAGAGGGACAGGTGGACAGAGGGGGATAGGTGGACAGAGGGACAGGCAGACAGAGAGGGATAGGTGGACAGAGGGACAGGCAGACAGAGAGGGATGGGCTGACAGAGGGACAGGCGGACAGAGAGGGATAGGTGGACAGAGGGACAGGCAGACAGAGAGGTATGGGCTGACAGAGGGACAGGCGGACAGAGAGGGATGGGCTGACAGAGGGACAGGCGTCCAGAGAGCGATGGGCTGACAGAGGGACAGGCGTCCAGAGAGGGATGGGCTGACAGAGGGACAGGTGGACAGAGAGGGATGGTCTGACAGAGGGACAGAGAGGGATGGGCTGACAGAGGGACAGGCGGACAGAGAGGGATGGGCTGACAGAGGGACAGGTGGACAGAGGGGGATAGGTGGACAGAGGGACAGGCAGACAGAGAGGGATAGGTGGACAGAGGGACAGGCAGACAGAGAGGGATGGGCTGACAGAGGGATAGGTGGACAGAGGGACAGGCAGACAGAGAGGGATGGGCTGACAGAGGGATAGGTGGACAGAGGGACAGGCAGACAGAGAGGGATGGGCTGACAGAGGGACAGGCGGACAGAGAGGGATGGGCTGACAGAGGGACAGGTGGACAGAGGGGGATAGGTGGACAGAGGGACAGGCAGACAGAGAGGGATAGGTGGACAGAGGGACAGGCAGACAGAGAGGGATGGGCTGACAGAGGGATAGGTGGACAGAGGGACAGGCAGACAGAGAGGAATGGGCTGACAGAGGGATAGGTGGACAGAGGGACAGGCAGACAGAGAGGGATGGGCTGACAGAGGGACAGGTGGACAGAGAGGGATGGGCTGACAGAGGGACAGGTGGACAGAGAGGGATGGGCTGACAGAGGGACAGGCGTGTATCTATCCATTCTCCTTTCATATTTTCCATCATCTCTTTTGTCTATCTTCTCTCTGTTCAGATTACCCATCACCTCCTATGTAATTTCCTTGTCTATCTCTTCTCCATTTAGACTATCCCTTACCTTCTGTGTCTGGCCGCATCCACACATGACCAGCTCCGCCGAGCCAATCGCAGGGCGCGCCGCTTGCCTAAACTCCAAATCCCAGAATGCCACAGCGTGTGGCCGAAAATTGAACCTGATTGGCCAATCACAGGGTGCACCGCTCGTGTGAACTCCAAATCCCAGAATGCCACAGCTTGTGGCCGAAAATTTAACCTTGTCGGCCAATCACAGGGCGCTTGCGTAGACTACAATTCCCAGAATCCAAAGCATGCGGCCGGATGCCGTGGCCATGTCCCTGGCTCAACACAGAAAAAAATAAATAAAAAATGGCAGCGGTCGATCGCCGGCCGTTTTGCATATAAGTTGGGACGGCCTGGGGGGAAATTGCCACCTTGCCTCCCGGCCCAGCCCGCCCCTGAATCAGTGTATATTATTTGCTCCGTAGAAAAGTTATAGAGACCACAAACTATAGTACATACAGTGCCATGAAAAAGTATTCATACCCATTGAAATTTGCCACATTTTGTCATGTTACAACCAAAAATGTAAATGTATTTTATTGGGATATTATGTGATAGACCAACACAAAGTGGCACATAATTGTGAAGTGGAAGGAAAATGATAAATGCTTTTCAACTTTTTTTACAAATAAATACCTAAAAAGTGTGGAGTGCATTTGTATTCAGCTTCCTTTACTCTGATACCCCTAGCTAAAATCTAGTGGAACCAATTGCCTTCAGACATCACCTAATTAGTAAATAGAGTCCACCAGTGTGTAATTTAATCTTAATACAAATACAGCTGTTCTATGAAGCCCTTAGAGAATTGTTAGAGAACCTTAGTAAGCAAACAGCATCTAAAGGCCAAGGAACACACCAGACAGGTCAGGGATAAAGTTTTGGAGAAGTTTAAAGCAGGGTCAGGTTATAAAAAAATATCCCAAGCTTTGAACATCTCACAAAGCACTGTTCAATCCATCATCCGAAAATTGAAAGAGTATGGCACAACTGAAAACCTACCAAGACATGGCTGTCCACCTAAACTGACAGGCCGGGCAAGGAGAGCATTAATCAGAGAAGCAGCCAAGAGGTCCATGGTAACTCTGGAGGAGCTGCAGAGATCCACAGCTCAGGTGGGAGAATCTGTCCACAGGACAACTATTAGTCGCACACTCCACAAATCTGGTCTTTATGGAAGAGTGTCAAGAAGTCCTGTTTGTAGTTTGCGGGAAGCCATGCCGGGGACACAGTAAACATGTGGAAGAAGATGTTCTGGTCAGATGACCCCAAAATGTAACTTTTTGGCCTAACAGCAAAATGCTATGTGTGGTGGAAAACTAACACTGCACATCATCCTGAACACACCATCCCCACTGTGATACATGGCGGTGGCAGCATCATGTTGTGGGATGTTTTTCTTCAGCAAGTTCAGGGAAGCTGATCAGAGTTGATGGGAAGATAAATGGAGCCAAATACAGGGCAATCTTAGAAGAAAGCCTGTTAGAGTCTGCTAAAGAGTAAAGACTAGAGACTGGGGCCGAGGTTCATCTTCCAGCAGGACAACGACCCTAAACATACAGCCAGAGCTACAATTGAATGGTTTAGATCATGGATATGCAATTAGCGGACCTCCAGCTGTTGCAAAACTACAAGTCCCATCATGCCTCTGCCTCTGGGTGTCATGCTTCCTGCTGTCACGTCTCGCTATGCCTCATGGGACTTGTAGTTTGGCAACAGCTGGAGGTCCGCTAATTGCATATCCCAAACTTTAGATCAAAGCATATTCATGTGCTAGAATGGCCCAGCCAAAGTCCGGACTTGAATTGAGAATCTGTGGCAAGACTTGAAAATTGCTGTTCACAGACGCTCTCCATCCAATCTGACAGAGCTTGAGCTATTTTGCAAAGAAGAATGGGCAAAAATGTAGATGTGCAAAGCTGGTAGAGACATCCCCAAAAAGACTTGCAGCTGTAATTGCAATGAAAGGTGGTTCTACAAAGTATTGACTCCGGGGGGCTGGATACAAATGCACACCACACTTTTTACATATTTATTTGTAAAAAAAATGTGAAAAACATTTATAATTTTCCTTCCACTTCACAAATATGTGCCACTTTGTGTTGATCTATCACATAAAATTCCAATAAAATCCATTTACATTTGGGTTATAACATGGCAAAATTTGGAAAATTTCAGGGGGTATGAATACTTTTTCAAGACACTGTATATATAGTTACTTACATAGTTATGTACTGGAAACCCTATCTGATTTCTTAACGTTGTATGTTGGCGCTATATAAATCTAGTATAATAATAATAATATAATAATTTCTTGAGGCCCGAAAGTGTCAAGACAGTACAAAAATCCCCAAATAACCCCTTTTTGGAAAGTAGACAATCCAATGTATTTAGTAAGCGGCAGAGCGGGTTTTCTGAAATTGTAATTTTTTTTTGTCACAACTATTTGGAAAATTAAGAAATAAAAAAAAAAAAAGTTTTTTTATATATACTGTCACCAGTGCAGTACACCATTATCATATAACTGGTACGGCAGTGATTAGGAACACTGACTGGTGACAGGATGTAAGAGAAAAAAAAAAATATTTTTAATTATTTTCATTTTTTTTATTACAGTTTTTTAAAGATTTTTTTTTCTAACACACTGTGACCAGAGCGATACAGTGTTACCATAAAAACATGTTATTATGTACTATTCTGGGCAAGTGATCAGGATTTTTTTATTTTTTTAACATGAAATGCATTGGCATAGGCAAGCAATTTCACGGAATGAAACTAGTTAACCACTTGCCGACCGCCGCACGACGATATATGTCGACAGAATGGCAAGGCTGGGCATATGGGCGTACAGGTATGTCCCCTTTAAGATGCGAGCCATGGGTCGCGCGCGCGACGCCGGCGGTGTGCTCACGACCCTGCCAGAAGCTCCGTGACCGTGCCCATGGGACCCACGGACCCGATCGCCGCCGGTGTCCCGCGATCGGGTCACAGAGCTGAAGAACGGGGAGAGGTAAGTGTAAACAAACATCTCCCCGTTCTTCCTAGTGAGCCTGTCACTGATCGACTGTTCCCTGTCATCGGGAACAGCGATCAGTGAGGTGTCATGCAAAGCCACGCCCCCTAACAGTAAGAAGCACTCCCTAGGTCACACTTAACCCCTTCAGCGCCCCCTACAGGTTAACCCCTTCACTGCCAGTGTAATTTTTACAGTAATCAGTGCATTTTTCTAGCGCTGATCGCTGTAAAAATGACAATGGTCCCAAAATGGTGTAAAAAGTGTCCAATGTGCCTGTCATAATGTCGCAGTCACGATAAAAATCGCTGATCGCCACCATTACTAGTAAAAAAAATATATATTAATAAAAATGCCATAAAACTATCCCCTATTTTGTAGACGCTATAACTTTTGCGCAAACCAATCAATAAACGCTTATTGCGATTTTTTTTACCAAAATATGTAGAAGAATACGTATCGGCCTAAACTGAGGAAAAAAATAATTTTTTATATCTTTTTTGGGGATATTTATTATAGCAAAAAGTAAAAAATATTGAATTTTTTTCAAAATTGTCTCTCTATTTTTGTTTATAGTGCAAAAAATAAAAACCGCAGAGGTGATCAAATACCACCAAAAGAAAGCTCTATTTATGGAAAAAAAGGATGTCAATTTTGTTTGGGAGCCACGTCGCACGACCGCGCAATTGTCAGTTAAAGCGACGCAGTGCTGAATCGCAAAAAGTGGCCTGGTCTTTGACCAGCGAAATGGTCCGGGGCTGAAGTGGTTAATTTAGTGACTTTTGTTGGTCAAAGCTAATCTCATGGTATAGATGGGCTGTGATTTTCCTGTCTGTACCATGCATGAAAGGAAGCCATCCATTGTTTACAATTGTTAATGTGATTGGTCACAGTGATCACATGAGACTGGCAGTGGGCCGGTGCATTGATCAGTCATCGGCTGTGTCCAGTGGCAGATCGTGTCGCTGCGTAGCCCCGCGGCAGGTGAATTCTCGGGAGGACGCCATATGATATCCTCCCAGAACAACAGTGCCCCCGTCCAGCTGTCATTTTACTATAGGCCGGGTGGGTAGGTGTTAAAGAAGAAATATGTCCAAAGCTTTTTTTGGTCATACCTCTCATATGGCTCACAGGAGTGCACATATTTCTCCACTCCTGTGACCCAGATTCAGCCAACAGCGGGCTAAAGTCCCTGTCACAGAGCCAGTCCAGGTTTTGCAGGGATCCTGCCAATAGTGTCAGGATCCACCTGACCAGCAGCTGGCTCAGCCTTTCAGCATGCTGCTGAGAGCATGGACTAGCTACTCTTGTCCCTCCACAGCCTGGCTCTCTAATGAGCGCTGGAGAGGCAGAGCACATGATCAGCGGTTATGTGATCGCTTGGTTCTCAGTCCTAGAACCGGCAGGGGACAGCCACACAGGTGAGTATGATTTTTATTTTTTTTAACATCCTGCACTATTTGAAAGTAGTCAGGAACTGCTTAGGAGCCAGCAACTGTTGAGACACCGAACACTTTGATAAGATGTACAGTAATGTGCAAATGTTTTAGGCAGGCGTGAAGAAATTCTGTAAAGCAAGGTGCTTTAAAAAATATTTATTTTAATTGTTTATTTTTATCAATTTACAAAATGCGAAGTGAGAGAACAGGAGAAAAATCTAAATCAAATCAATATTTGGTGTGACTATCATTTGGCTTCAAACCAACATCAATTCCTACACTTGCACACTTTGTACACTTATTAGGGAGTTTGTAGGATTAGAGTCAGGAGTATGATTAACCAATTATACCAAGCGGGCGCTGATCCTCCGCTCCTGCAGGCGTCTCTACACTACCCACAGTTCCCCGCACTCCAGTAGTCTAAGACAATGGGGGAGATTTACTAAAACTGTTGCACCCTGAATCTGGTGCAGCTGTGCACGGTAGCCAATCAGCTTCTAACTTCAGCTTGTTCAATTAAGCTTTGGCAATAAAACCTAAAAAGCTGATTGGTTTCTATGCAGAGTTGCACCAGATTTTGCTCTCCCCAGTTTTCGTAAATAACCCCCAGTGTTTCTCAACTCCTGTCCTCAAGGCACCCCAACAGGTTATGTTTTCTGGCTTACCATTATTTTGCACAGGTGATTTGATCAGTTTCACTGTCTTAGTAATTACCACAGCCGTTCATCTGAGGGAAATCCTGAAAACATGACCTGTTGAGGCACCTTAAGGACTGGAGTTGAGAAACACTAGTCTAAGGACATCATCAAGACCGATGCAGGGACCATACTGAGGGACAATCTATTGTTGGAGCATGGGGGAATGCCGTCTGCCAGGCAGCAAGGGGTCAGGTAAATAAAATGCTTTTACCATCCCCCAAACTTAAACAAGGTGTTAACCAACGCAGTGTGTGTTTTTTATACAGTCCCAGAAACCACCTCCTCCTCCCGATTTACCTGAATTGTGGGGTACTTCTCCCTGCAGGCTTCTGTTAAGCCCTGGTTCACATTGATGCAATTTGACATGTCAAATCGCATGCCAAATCGGCGGCAATGGCAGCGTCGGAATTGGTGCAATGCCACATTTGCGTTGCCGCACCGATTCCCAAAAGTAGTTTCTGTACTACTTTTGGCGATTTCGGGGTGCGATTTCCATTGCCATCTGTGCAGAAACCCACACAGATGTCCCTGAAATCGCCCCAGAAGTCGGGACTGACATGCGATAATGAAATTGTGTGAGTTCAGCTGAACTGGCACGATTTCATTCCCGCAGTCAGTGTGAACCTGGGCTTAATGTTGAATTTGGCATAGTTGTGTGCGGCTCTGCCCCAGAGCCGGTTCCACCACTAGGCAAACTAGGCAGCCGCCTAGGGCGCCCATCCACTGGTGTTCCTACTCTCTTCTCTCTGCAGCAAGCAACTAATTCTCAGCATCAGCAAGCAGCCGCCGCTTCATTCGCACATAGTGTTAGAGGCGCAGTGGCGGCTGAGGACTGTGTCTGTGTCCCGACTCCCAAATGAATGGAAGCAAGCAAACATTCATTGATGGGCACTGGTAGGCTGCATTTGATGGGTGCTGGTGAGGCTGCATTTGATTTGCGCTGGAGAGGCTGCATTTGATGGGCACTGGTGAGGCTGCATTGATGAGCGCTGGTGAGGCTGCATTTGATGGGAGCTGGTGAGGCTGCATTTGATGGGAGCTGGTGAGGCTGCATTTGATGGGAGCTGGTGAGGCTGCATTTGATGGGAGCTGGTGAGGCTGCATTTGATGGGAGCTGGTGAGGCTGCATTTGATGGGAGCTGGTGAGGCTGCATTTGATGGGAGCTGGTGAGGCTGCATTTGATGGGAGCTGGTGAGGCTGCATTTGATGGGAGCTGGTGAGGCTGCATTTGATGGGAGCTGGTGAGGCTGCATTTGATGGGAGCTGGTGAGGCTGCATTTGATGGGCGCTGGTGAGGCTGCATTTAATGGGCGCTGGTGAGGCTGCATTGATAAGCGCTGGTAGGCTGCATTGATGGGCGCTGGTGAGGCTGCATGTAATGGGTGCTGGTAAGGCTACATTTGATGGGCACTGGTGAGGCTGCATTTGATGGGCGCTGGTGAGGCTGCATTTGATGGGCGCTGGTGAGGCTGCATTTGATGGGCGCTAGTGAGGCTGCATTTGATGGGCGCTAGTGAGGCTGCATTGATGAGCGCTGGTGAGGCTGCATTTGATGGGCGCTGGTGAGGCTGCATTTGATGGGCGCTGGTGAGTCTGCATTGATGAGCGCTGGTGAGGCTGAATTTGATGGGCGCTGGTGAGGCTGAATTTGATGGGCGCTGGTGAGGCTGCATTTGATGGGCGCTGGTGAGGCTGCATTTGATGGGCGCTGGTGAGGCTGCATTTGATGGGCGCTAGTGAGGCTGCATTTGATGGGCGCTAGTGAGGCTGCATTTGATGGGCGCTAGTGAGGCTGCATTGATGGGCGCTGGTGAGGCTGCATAGATGAGCGCTGGTGAGGCTGCATTGATTGGTGCTGGTGAGGCTGCATTTGATAGGCGTTGGTGAGGCTGCATTTGATGGGCGCTGGTGAGGCTGCATTTGATGGGCGCTGGTGAGGCTGCATTGATGGGCGCTGGTGAGGCTGCATTGATGGGCTCTGGTGAGGCTGCATTGATGGGCTCTGGTGAGGCTGCATTGATGGGCGCTGGTGAGGCTGCATTGATGGGCGCTGGTGAGGCTGCATTGATGGGCGCTGGTGAGGCTGCATTGATGGGCGCTGGTGAGGCTGCATTGATGGGCGCTGGTGAGGCTGCATTGATGGGCGCTGGTGAGGCTGCATTGATGGGCGCTGGTGAGGCTGCATTGATGGGCGCTGGTGAGGCTGCATTGATGGGCGCTGGTGAGGCTGCATTGATGGGCGCTGGTGAGGCTGCATTTGATTGGGGCTGGTGAGGCTGCATTTGATCAGCGCTGGTGGGCTGCATTTGATGGGCGCTTCATTAAAAGGGTGGGGTTTACATGGGCAGGGAAAAAGGGTGGAGACAGGGGTGGAGCCAAGGGGAGGGGCGGCAAAATTAGGTTTTGCCTAGGGTGTCAAAAATCCTTGCACCAGCCCTGCTCTGCCCACACAGCTGCGTCATCAATTCACAGAGATCTATGAATGAATAGACTACAAGACCAATCCGCCTCTGCAGTGGAGGAGCACAAGTTAAGTGATGTCATAACATGATATTTCCTCCAGCTCCATGAATAAAAGTCTGTACCTTGGTATGATCCCGAGGCTGGAGGAATAGTCCCCAGGAGCCTGAGCATTGCACCTTTAATCCACTGATCACGTGTGCAATGCTTAGCAGGCTCAAACGCAAAAAAAAAGTTTCAATGCAGGTGCATTTATTTTTACATTTTTAAAAGTAGAATATGCCTTAAAGGCCTCATTTAGATGTGCAGTTGGAGGGTGGTTAAAAATGCGCAGTTGAGTTGCTTTTTTACTACCCCCATACTGCAAATGGCAGTGGATGGGGGCGTTTGCTTGCCACAGTCACAATGCTTTGCGCCAAAAACTACTCAACATATCACAATCAGCATGTAGAATGTGACCCATTCAAACAAATAGGGACACCCCACAATCACATGCAATACATGCAGTTGTTGGCAAAAATGGGGTTGAAAGACAGTAAAGAGGCGTCACATCGCTTTCTTACTGCCTGTCAATTGCCTCTGAAAAGCAATCCGAACGCAAATTGCTCTTCAGAGGAGAGGTGGATTTAGTAATACGTCTAAATCTACCCTAACATAATGCTTTTTTTATCAGCTGTCCCTGCAGAGCCCCAATCTGCTGCCAGACCACCCAAAATTCCATTGAAGTATATAGGAACATATGACACCCTCTGCGCCTCCCCCATAGGTGTGCGCAGCCTATTGGATTAGGGTGTGCACCCCAAAGCTCAAACACACGCTACCGATCACTCACTGTGTTCACTCAGAAAGGGAAGGGGCCAGTAAATCACATATTTACCGACCCCTTTCCCACTCACCCTAAAACATCCCCCTGTGTGCAGCAGCCGGTGGGAGAGGGCAGGAGGGAAGTCGGCAGCACTGTGGGGGGGGGGGGAAGGGGAGCAGGGCAGTAGGGGAAATCTGTGCTGTACAGAATGATTAGGGTTTGCCTGGGCACACCTGGCACACCCTGTGCGAACGCCTATGGCCTCCCCACAACCCAGCGCCGGTTGCCTGAGCCAATCAGCAAGGAAGAAAAAAAAATACATGTTTCCTATGGTCCCTCCCATACTGTGAACCTGATTATTTCTCTAGTATGGACAAAGGACAGGTCCACTATGAAATCGGGGCAATTTAGAAAGAAAAGAATTGGGTCCAAAAGGGTGCACAACGTCCCCTCTCTCACCATGCTAAATAAGCCCTCTGACCTAACATAACATTTTGATTGGTGATGATGACAATTTCTTCCAGGGATCAGCTTCCTCTGGTCCTCTATGGCAGGTGCTGAATTCATTCCATTAACTGACATTGACAATAAATCTCAGCTGGCTGCTAATAAACGCAACGACCAGCAGAGGGCGACAAAGATTAATAAGCACACAATATGATACGTTATGAAGACCGGAGACAGGCTATTCCCTTTCATTTATAACATTCCAGAATGATACAATCACGTTTCCAGTATGTAAAAAAAACGATACTTTTGTGTAAACACATAAGTAGTTCATACAAGTCTGCAGTTTATTATTAGCTGTTATTCAGTATCTCAGAGAATTTTGTACTGAAAAGCTGTGATGGCCGAGTGGTTAAGGCGTTGGACTTGAAATCCAATGGGGTCTCCCCGCGCAGGTTCGAACCCTGCTCGCAGCGATTTCTATGGGAAGGTTTTTTTTTCTCCCTACGGCTTGTTTTCTATTTTATCCATATTAGGACCATAATACATAAAAATCCTATTTATTCTCAATGTAAATTTCTGCAGCCATTACTATGCATACTTATGAATTCCAATGAGACTGATTCAGTTTTGAGGAATAGGTCAGAATATTTATCCAATACAGTGTGGGTTTGCTGCAAGCCTGGAAAAGGACCAGATAGTGAACTTGTGGTGGACAGAGCTGGAGACAAGGTGAGTATTGCAGCAAGAGTAGCATCCTTTTTTTTTTTAAGCGTCTTGACCATTTTATTGTCTTTCTCTAAAACCTTTCTCTAAAAGTCCTGATTTAAAGCGGAGGGCCGCCAATTTTTTTTTTTTTTTAAAAGTCGGCAGCTACAAATAATGCAGCTGCTGACTTTTAAAATAAGGACACTTACCTGTTCAGCGCGCCCGTGAAGTCAGCACCCGAGATCGACCCGTCCCTCGGTCCTCGGATGCTGCCGGCGCCATCTTCGGTAAGGGAATCAGGAAGTGAAGCCTTTGCGGCATCACTTCCTGGTTTCCTACTGCGCATGCGCGACTCGCGCTGCACAATGCCACTGGTCCCTGCTGTCTTCTGGGACCCATGTGTCTCCCAGAAGACAGCGGGGGGGGGCACTGGACGTGGCATAGACTCCCACAGATAATGCGGGGATCTATGCCCGGAAGTGGGTAAAAATACCTGTCTTAGACAGGTATCTGCTCCCCCTCACCCTTGAAAGGTGCCAAATGTGACACCTGGGGGGGGGGGGAGTTCTGGACAGTGGAGGTTCCATTTTTGTGTGGACTTCCTCTTTAAGTTTAAGAGCCCTTTCACACCGGAGCACCCATAGCCGGCGGTAAAACGCCGCCATTTTTACCGCCGATGCTATGGGCGGATTTGCGCTGCATTTCGGCCGCTAGCGGGGGGTTTTTACCCCCCGTTAGCGGCCGAGAAAGGGTTAAAACCGCACGCAATGCGCTGCTGAGGCAGCGCATTGCGGGCGGTATAGCCACGCTGTCCCATTCATTTCAATGGGCAGCAGCGGTGGAGGAGCTGTAAACACACTGCTCCTTCACCGCTGCAAAGATGCAGCTAGCAGGACTTTTTCTAACGTCCTGCTAGCGCAACACTCTAGTGTGAAAGCCCTCTGGCTTTCACACTGGAATGAATGTAGCAGCAGTTTAGCAGCGTTTTGCAGGCGCTATTTTTAACACTATAGTGCCTGAAAAACGCTCCAGTGCATAGGCGTGTGCACAGGGTGTGCCAGGTGTGCCCAGACACACCCTAATCACCCTGTGCAGAACAGATTCCCCCTACTGACCTGGCTCCCCCTCCTTCCCCTCACAGCACTGCCGGCTTCCCTCCTCTCCCACCGGTTGTTGCTGTGGATGTTTTAGGATGATTGGGGGAAGGGGCCGGAAAATATGCCATTTACCGACCCCTTCCCTTTTCTGAATGAACATCGTGAGTGATCGGTAGAGTGTGTTTGAGCTTTGAGGTGCACACCCTAATGCCAAAGGCTGCGCACACCTATGCTCCAGTGTGATAGGGGTCTAAAGAGCAACTTTACCAATGCACATGAAAATGATTCCCAATATTCTATATAAATTAAACAGTGAAGCGCTAACTGTTTCTCAAAAGCATAACATAAAAGGTGCTATATCAATGTTAACAGTGCCACACAATAGCAATATACTATTTACCGACCAGCCGCTGTCGTTATACGGCGGCAGGTTGGCTCCCCTGTGCGAATTGCCGTAGCTGTACGGCGGCTGCTTTAAAAGCTCTAGGGGATGCGTGCGCCCCGCTGGAAGTGCTGCGCGTGGCCGCAAAGTCCGCCGGCGAACTGCGATCGCTCCTCAGAGAGCCAGAACGGGAATCTGTCAATTTAAACAGACAGATCCCCATTCTGTCAGGGAAATAGAGACAGATCTGCTGTTCCTAGTGATCAGGAACAGCGATCTCTCTCTTACTCCCAGTCAATACACCCCCCCCCCACAGTTAGAATCACTCCCTAGGACACACTTAACCCCTTGATCGCCCCTACTGTTAACCCCTTCCCTGCCAGTGACATTTATACAGTAACCAGTGGCTATTTTTAGCTCTGATCGCTGTATAAATGTCAATGGTCCCAAAAAAGTGTCCGATTTGTCTGTCGCAATGTAGCAGTCCCGCTAAAAATCGCTGATCACCGCCATTACTAGTTAAAAATAATAATAATAGAAATGCCATTAATATATCCCCTATTTTGTAGACTCAATAACATTTTCGCAAACCAAACAATATACGCTTATTGCGATTTTATTTTACCAAAAATATGTAGAAGAATACACATCGGCCTAAACTGATGAAAAAAAAATTTTCTTTTACTTTTTGGGGATATGTATTATAGCAAAAAGTAAAAAAAAAAAAATTTTCAAAATTGTCGCTCTTTTTTTGTTTATAGCGCAAAAAAAATAAAAACTGCAGATGTGATCAAATACTACCAAAAGAAAGCTCTATTTGTGGGAAAAAAAGGACATCAATTTTGTTTGGGTACAACGTCGCTCAACTGCACAATTGTCAGTTAAAGCGACGCAGTGCTGTATCGCAAAAAGTGGCCTGGTCATTAAGGGGGCAAATGCCAAATACATTCTGTGGCAATAGTAAAGTCCTTCAGTGACTAGATGAATAGTCTTCAAAGTGACACATGCCCTCCACCAGTCAAACTATGCGCTCACCTCCCCATAAGAGCCCAAATTGGGTCTAGTCGCGCCTTCCCCTCAGGGGTACAAATCCTCTGGATGACAGCTGCTCAGGTGCTCCTTGGGCTCTCATAAACCTCAGATAACAGTAAACCTGATAATTACATGTGGATAGGAAGGACCCAAGGGGACCCCTTGAGAAAGACACGCGATTAGCGACGAAACGCGCCATACGAAGTCTGAGACATCATCACGCACCACCAGGAAGGAGACTGGGATCTTATGGTGGTTTACAGCAGAGTACATATGGACATCTAAGTGGTTTTATGGGGTTTCTGCACCCCTGATGTACTAAACGCATTGCCCGAGTGCACCGGAGGTCGGGCGAATGCAAGTGTTATTTTTCCTTTTTAATAAACGCTAACATTTTAAAACAGTAAGCACTATATGTGTTCCTTCCTATCCATAAGTGATTATTGGGATTACCATGGTCTGAGGTGTGTGAGAGCCCAAGGAGCACCTGAGCAGCTGTCATCCAAAGGATTTGTACCCCTTAGAGGAAAGCACGACTAGACCCAATTTGGGGTCTTATGTGGAGGTAAGCACATAGTTTGACTGGTGGAGGGCACGCGTCACTTTGAAGACTATTCATCTAGTCACTGAAGGACTTTATTATTGCCACAGAATGGATTTGGCATGTTCACTTTGAATGGACTGGTTTATTCATATTTTATTTGCACCATTATCACTAGGTGGTCACGCTCACTGTGATAAATTTCTAACATTTTTTTACTTTCATTTTTGATTTTTAGCATTTAATTTTTTTTGCATTTATAGGAGGGTCACGTCATTATTGCTGTGCATTTAAGGAGTATATTGCTATTTTGCTAGTAACCACTGGGTGGCACTGTTAACATTGGTATAGCACTTTTTATGTTATACTTTTGAGAAATAGGTAAGCTTCACCGTTTTTATTTATATTTTTTCATAGTTTATGTGGGAACACTATATGTGTTAAGCGGCAACCTTATTATATCTATAGTAGACACGTACACATCTAAATTTTTTTGTTTAATTCTTCATAGTAGCGCAGAAGTTTCTTCATTGTTTTTATTCCCAATATTCCACTTACCTTTAGGCCGGTTTCACACTGGGGCGGTGGCGGTATAGCGCCGCTATTTTTAGCGGTGCTATACCGTCGGGATTGCAGAGGTATTCGGCCGCTAGCGATGCGGTTTTAACCCCCGCTAGCGGCCAAAAAAGGGTTAATACCATCCGCAAACCGCGGCTACAGACGCAGTTTGCGGGCGGTATTACCGCGGTATCCCACTCATTTCAATGGCTCCTCTCACCGCTCCAAAGATGCGGCTAGCAGGACTTTTTTTCACGTCCTGTTAGCGCACCGCTTCAGTGTGAAAGCCCTCTGGGCTTTCACATTGGAGAGACGGCAGCCGTTGATTAGGGTCGGTTTGCAAGCGCTATTTTTAGCAAAATCGCGCCTGCAAACCGCCCCAGTGTGAAAGGGGCCTAAATGCTTGTTTAACCAGGAAAAACATATACACAAGCCCAGAGAAGCCCCCTCCATCCCACACAAGCATATTTGTGCAGCAAGTCTTTGATGTCATCAGGAGCAAAAAAAAATGTAATACTTCAAGCAGAGCCTCCTGGGATGTGTGACAGGCTGGATCTGGGGGGCTGCTGGGGTGGGCTGTGGGCTTTGCCCCCCCCCCCCAGATTTTAGTTGTGATCCCCTTCCCCAGGTCTCCAAGAATGCCTCCTCTGATCCATGAGGCATGGGGGAAATGAAATTGATTTATACCACTGCGCACTCCATGCGTCCCCCATACACTCTCCTATACAACATAGCTCACTCTAAGCGTCGTTAAAAAATATTTCCACCCACCACTCCACATGATTTTTTTCCGTATGATTTATTTATTTATTTTTGGTTATATTTATTTTATCCACTAGGGAGTATAGAGGTAGCCATAGATTTACACTTAGTAAAGTAGGTACATATATACAGATCGATTCAAGCTTCCAGGATGTCTGGGTGAACTTATACTGAATTGTAATATGTTTTGTGAACACAAGATGGCGAGATTACTGACTTTTTAATCAATATCTAATGTCCCAGACTGACATTTGGTAATTGGTATACATAGTTAGTATCACCTTTTTTTTAGTACTATGAAAATGCTCACAATATTTGGGATTATTAATTCCTATTTTCCATTTTTCTTATTACTTACCATTCCTATCCACCTTATTTATGCCTTGGCCGCTGCTAGTGCCCTCATACTTCTGCATTTTAGGACTACTACAAATTGGAGTCCGCATTTTACTGTATGTGACTAGGCGGCGGGCAACAAAAACATGGCACCCGTATCTACCTTTTCACTAGCTATTGTGTACTGGGTGCGTGCTGACCCCTTATCTTTATTTTTATTTTTAATTTTTAAAGTACATATAACTCCCTCCTGTAGTCTTATGTAGCTTGTATCTGCAAAAGCCTGCACTGAATGTTTTTACATCTTACTTCCTGTGTTCCAGTATGAGATTTATAAGTAGTGTCTTTCTCCCTTGCTGCCTTTTGCTATGGGAGGACTATAATGAATAGTCTAGGGGAAGTAGTGGCAGGCCATAAGAAAATGGCGCCCTCAAACCATTTCATTAGCCATTTAATATATAAAGCCCAGGAATGTCACTGGGTACCATTCCCTTTTAACAAGTCACGTTGCGTGTGACAAAACACATCAGGGGTGGGGCCTAGTGACGTCAGCATGCACAACAAGGACGTTTGATCCTGGTTGCTTTGTTTGCAACCAACAGCCAAGTGATCCTTAAGGGCAAAACTCCCAACTTTTCAAGATGGGACTGAGGGACACCTATTAGCAAATGTATGTAGACATAGAACACCCCCATTCCCCACCAGCCCCCTTAAAGGTATAACTATACAAAAAAAAAAGGATTGGTTAAACCCACATTTTTTTTTTTTTTTACCACTACTATTACTTTATATTGGCTTTGGAAGTTTACAATTGCAACAATTTAGAAATTGGATGAAAGGTTTAGCACTGAGAAAAACTTTTTTAAAGATAAATAGTGCATTTTATATACAACTATATATATCAGACCAAAATGAAAGACAAAGGAGGAGGAATGAGGAACAGAGGGACATTGCTCCAAATCAGGGACAGTCCCTCGAAATCAGGGACAGTTGAGACCCCTTTTACACTGGGGCGTTTTTCAGGTGCTTTTGGGCTAAAAATAGCACCTGTAAAGCGCCTGAAATGGTTCTCCTGCAGTCTCAGTGTGAAAGCCCAGGTGCTTTCACACTGAGGCGATGGCAGGGCGTTAAGAAAACTCCTGAAAGCAGCATCTTTGGAGCGGTGTATACAACGCTCCTCCACCACTCCTGCCCATTGAAATGAATGGGCACTGCTGCCAAAGCGCCTGCAAAGCGTTTCGGCAGTGGCGCTACACGGGCGGTATTAACCCCTTCATCTGCCGCTAGCGGGGTTAAAACCACCCCGCTAGCGGCCGAATAGCAGCGCTAAAATGACGGTAAAGCGCCGCTAAAACTAGCAGCATTTTACCGTCAGCGCCCACCCCAGTATTAACGCAGCCTAAGGGGGCTGCACACTCTTTATGTGCCATGCATGTGATCTGAGTGCACCAGTACCAGTGCACCATAAAATGTGAGTTTTTATATTTTATATTGACTTTTATTAAAGTTTTTATAAGGATTCAGCACTATGTCAGTCTTCTCTATTCTATGAGAGCAATACCGCACAAGACTGGTCTAGGATATATGGCAGGAGCCAGGAACATTCAGGACTATTGCAAGCCCCCATAGTGGATAATACCATCCACTATAATTTTACACCTCTTAAAGGGGAAGGCACATGGTGACCTGTATTAGGTCCAAAGTGGAGAGCGCATAAGAGTGAAGGTGGAGGGACACTGAAGGTATTTGTGTGTCTGGACTGTACCATCTAATCCTCTGGATGTCTTTGGACTCTTTAACCAATGGAGAATACCGCTTTATTGGTTTACATGGTTCCACTCATGGACTCTCTCATCACAACGGTGTTCTTTCATAATGTTATTAGGAGTATTTTGATTTAAAGTGACACAGTTTGAGTGACTTCATTTGATTGATTTGCATTTTTAATATTCTTCATAATTTTTATCATTACTTTCTTTATTATTTTGATTCATTTATTGTATTGCTGCCCATCACAGAAGGTTTACACATAGGGTAAATATAAAGTTAATTTATCACCTAGGGGAGCGTTTTACCAATCTTTACACTAAACCAAAAACTGTTTAATAAATTTTTAATATTCAAAGCCAACTCCCCCCCTCCATCCATGACTCCATGCTTTATTTTTTTGCAAAATCCCCCCCCCCCCCTAAGCATTTCTGGCCGTCGCCATCTTGAGCAAGGGCAAATGATTCATGTAACATTTACTTCCTGGATTCCATCTGCCTTTAGCTCAGGCATGCATGAAGACGTGTGTGCTTAGTTGAGAAAAACCCTCCTCCCCTCCTAAAGGCTCCTTGAATGTATGACATCAATTGCCATGGCAAGAAAACAGAAAGTAACTCAAGAAATGGAAAAAAAAGTTTAAAACAAGAAAATATGGTATACTTTTCTATCTATTTACTAAGTCTAGCAGCATGAGAATGAAAAAAATCAATGTTGAGGGATATGCTTTATTTATATTTTATGAAAAAAACAATATTACCAAATGTAAGCCCTGTGTCTTAAAAAAAATATATTACTTTGTTACCTTACACAATGATAAAGTTATGGCTTAATAAAACAGGTCCATAATAGAAACGTAAAAGCTGCTCTGGTCCATAGAGGTGTACAGGTGAGAGTTGAAGCAGTTGAAGAGAAAGTAAACGTCCATGGATTGTTTGTACCAATTAGTAAAGCCTATAATAAGTTCTTACCTATAGGTACTGTAAACATCCCCTAAACGTGCACCATTTAGGAGATATTTACTGTATATGCAACCGAAGATGTCATTGGCGCATGCGCTCTGAAGGAATGGCCACCCGTGCCCTTTCTTCAGAGCCCTGTGCCGTGACTGGCGGCTCCCGCATGCATGCGTGGGAGTGACATCACGTGGCTCCAGCCAGTCACAGAGCCGGTGTCCGTGGACCCTGAAGGAAGATGGGTAACACGGAACATCAGAAGGGGGCGGTGCCACTGGGAGACTATATAAGAGCTATCAAAGCCAAAGAGAGGGCAGTCAGCGGGTAGCTTCTTAAGAGGCAAAACTTTTTTTGGCATTTTTCTATTTTTCGGGTTCGGCGGGAGTCGTGATGGACATCGAGGAACACTATTTTTTTTTTTTTTAACCACTTGACAACTGGGCACATAACCCCCTTCCTGCCCAGGCGAAATTTCAGGTTTCAGCGCTGTCACGCTTTGAATGACAATTGCGCGGTCGTGCGACGTGGCTCCCAAACAAAATTGACGTCCTTTTTTTCCCACAAATAGAGCTTTCTTTTGATGGTATTTGATCATTTCTGCGGTTTTTATTTTTTGCGCTATAAACAAAAAAAGAGCGACAATTTTGAAAAAAACACTATTTTTTTCATTTTTGCTATAATTAATATCCCAATTTTTTTTTAAAAAAACTATTTTTTTCCTCAGTTAAGGCCGATACGTATTCTACATATTTTAGGTAAAAAAAACAAAAAACGCAATAAGCGTATAGTGATTGGTTTGCGCAAAAGTTATAGCGCCTACAAAATAGGGAATAGAATTATGATTTTTATTTATTTATTTTTTTACTAGTAATGGCGTCGGTCTGCGATTTTTTTTTTTTTGTGACTGTGACATTGCGGCGGACACATCGGACACTTTTGACACATTTTTGGGACCATTCACATTTATACAGCGAATAGTGCTATAAATATGACTGGCAGTGAAGGGGTTAACCACTAGGGGGCGATCGAGGGGTTAAATGTGTTCCCTGGGAGTGATTGTAACTGTGGGGGGAGGGGACTGACTGGGGGAGGTGACTGATGGTTGTCCCTATGTACAAGGGACACACCATCCGTCTCCTCTCCATGACAGGACATGGATCTCTGTGTTTACACACAGAGATCCACGTCCCTGGCTCTGTGACAGCCAATCGCGGGCACCTGGCGGACATCGCGGCCGCCAGGCACGCGCATCGGCACCCGCCTGACACGGCGGGCACAGCTTTTCCCCGATGCGCGCCCGCGGCGGCGCGCATCGCGGAAGTGAATGGGAGGACGTCCATAGACGTCCTATCAGCAATTGGCGACCGCTTTGCGGACGTCTTTTGCAGATAGGCCGGGCGCGAAGTGGTTAATAAAGGACTTGTCAAAAACTGTTTCCTGTGTTTCTTACTTTTTGACACTATTTTTGGTGAATACCCACTCACATGGGGGGGGGCAGGATCTGGGGGCTGATAAAGGGGGCTTCCAGATTCTGATAAGCCCCCTCGTCCTCAGACCCTGACAACCACAGCCCAGGGTTGTCGGGAAGAGGCCCTTGTCCCCATCAACATGGGGACATGGTGCTTTGGGGTGGGGGGCACTTGCCCCCCCCCCCTTTTCTGACCTGCCAGGCTGCATGTTTGGATAAGTGCCTGGTATGGATTTTGGGGGAGACCCCACGCCAGCGTTCTTTATCTTTATATTCATCGGTCAGTGGGGAAGCCCGCTGACAGATGATGACTCATGGTTGTTAACGAAGGCGGGAGGCCGACTTCCCTAGCTATTTCTTCACACAGAATTTGAATCAGTCGGTCGTTTTTATTTATTTATGTGGTTATTTTTTATAGCAGAGGTAGGTTTTTTTGATAAAATATTTTTACCCAGAACAAAAATAAAATAAGTATTACAAGAAAGTGCAGGGCTTAGGATAGGGTGACCACATTTCCAAACTACCATTCAGGGACACCCTCCCTTCCCAAAAATCAGCTTGTGCTGTAACGAATCACATCACAGTGATTGGACACAAGAGGCGGTATTTATGATTTCTCCAATCACAAGCAGGGGGCGGGGATTGTGCTCCTCCAGGCATTCCTGGCCAGGACAAGTACTGTCAGTGAGAAAAGCGGTGATGTGGCTGCCTTTTTTTGGGGGCATCAGATTGGCCCGGGGGCTGGCTGTGTCAGTTTCATTCCGGGACACTGTATTGTCCTGGAATGAATGTGCCCGGGACAGACTTGTAAAATGTGGGACTGTCCCGGGCAATCCGGAACACGTGGTCATCCTAGTTTAGGAGTGTGTTATGCAGAGAATGCAGGGTTCACAGTGCATTAAGCTCATAATGCAGGGATCAGGAGTGCGTTGCACTTGGAATGAAGGGTTAAGGAGTGTATTCGTTTTAGAATGCAGGGTTGGGGGGGGGGTGATGTGAAGGGGCGGTAGAGGGCACTGTTATGGGCAGGGTCACCGACATAGCCATTGCAGTGTCCTCTGCCCCCTTCACATCACCCCCCCCCCCACACACACACACAGGTGTCTTCTGCCCCGCTCCTCCCTTTCCCCTCTAGCAGTAACCTCTGGCCCCCATTCCCTTCCATAGCAGTGTCTTACCTATTTCCACAGGGGAGACCAGGAGGCAGCACAGTTCTGGACAGAGGGTGGGAGCTGCATACCTCCCAACTTTTTGAGATGGGAAGGAGGGACACCTATTAGCAAAATATGTATGTAGGCATAGGACACACCCCTTGCCACACCCCTTAAAGGAGAATTATACATAAAAAAAAGATTAGTTAACCCACAAGTGCCTTTCTTTTTACTACTATTATTCCTTTATACTGGTTTTGGAATTTGAAAATGTAGCAATTAAGAAATTGGAGGAAAGGTTTAGCACTGGGAAACCCTTTTTGATAGATAAATAGTGCATTTTATATACAACTATATAGATCAGACCAAAATGAGGGACAAACGAAGAGGAAAGAGGGACAGAAGGA
The DNA here is from genome assembly GCA_029206835.1 of Rana muscosa. Taxonomy (NCBI): domain Eukaryota; kingdom Metazoa; phylum Chordata; class Amphibia; order Anura; family Ranidae; genus Rana; species Rana muscosa. Next base: position 114,122,044 of record CM055118.1, read on the forward strand.
CTTTGTTGCAAATCAAGGACAAGCCCTTGAAATCAGGGACAGTTGGGAGCTATGGAACTGGCAGAGTCAATTTTCATATTAGCAAATAGTGATGAGCCGAACACCCCCGGGTTCGGTTCGCACCAGAACCCGCGAACGGACCGAAAGTTCGTACGAACATTAGAACCCTATTAAATACAATGGATGCGAACGTTCGAATTCTAAAGTGCTAATTATAACAACTATTATGCATGTTATTGTCCTAAAAAGGGTTTGGGAACCCGGGTTGTGCACCAGGGGACATGTATCAATGCAAAAAGAAGTTTTAAAAACGGTTGTTTTTCGGGAGCAGTCATTTTAATGATGCATAAAGTGAAAAAAAAAAAGTCAAATATTCCTTTAAATATCGTACCTGGGGGGTGTCTAAAGTATGCCTGTGAAGTGCCACGTGTTTCCCGTGTTTAGAACTGTCCCTGCACAAAATGACACTTCTAAAGGAAAAAAAAGCCATTTAAAACTGCTTGCGGCTTTAATGTAATGTCTGGTCCCGGTAATATGGATGAAAATCTTTAAGAAAAATGGCATAGCTACCCCATGACCCCCCCCCCCTACCCCAGCCCATTACCAGCCCCTTTGGGTCTTGTATGGATATTAAGGGGAACCCCGCACATAAAATAAAAAAGGCCCTATATACTCTGAACAGCCGTATACAGGCGGTGCATACAAGACAGGGACTGTAGGTTTGTTCTTATGTAGAATCTGTTTGTAATTTTGAACAGGTACATTGTTTAAGTGTAGCTCCAGCCCAAAAATCTATTTTTAAACTTTTTGGAAAACATAGGTAAGGGTTATCACCCCTGTAACATTTGTTTTGCTGTCTGTGCCCCTGTTCAGAACATTTCACCTCACTTTCCGTCCCAATGACAACTGTTTTTGAAATGTGGTGTTTTTCTTGAAACAAGGATTGCTGATAAAGCATCAGTACAGAGGAGACACCTTTCTCCCATATTAATTCTTACAGGAGAGAATTTTCCTTCCTAGGGGTAGATTTCCTCTCACTTCCTGTTGTCTTCTTGCGTTTGCAAGTAGGAGTCGTTTGTAAGTTGGATGTTTGAAAGTAGGGACCTGCCGTATATACTCTGCAGAAATAGGCCCCTTAGTTGTTGGTGTTGGCACAACACTGTAAGCACTCACAGTTACTCTTGGTTGGTGCTGGAACGCCCTGCTGTCAACTATTATATCAGGAATTGTAATTACATATAATTGTTGAACAGTGGTAGTAAAAATTGGGCCTTTGATGGTGGTGCTGGTGCCACAACACTGTAAGCCCTGACAGTTAGTCTTGGTGGGTGCAGCAATGGGCCCTGCTGTGAATTATTAGGTCAAGAATTGTAATTGCATGCCCCTGTTGAACAGGGGCTGAAAAATTGGGCCTTTCGTGGTGGTGGTGGTGGTGGCGTTGCCACAACACTGTAAGCCCTCAGAGTTACTCTTGGTGGGTGCAGGAATGGGCCCTGCTGTGAATTATTAGATCAAGAATTGTAATTACATGCCCCTGTTGAACAGGGGCTGAAAAATTGGGCCTTAGGCACTGGTGGCACAACACTACAACCCCTCACAGATACTGTACTTGGAGCACAGCAATGAGCCCTATGGCAAATTATTGCTAAAAAAATTGTAATTACACGCCCCTGTAAAACAGGGGCTGAAAAATTGGGCCTTAGCCACTGGTGGCGGCACCCATAAACAAAAATGATCTTCCAAGCTATCATCATCAATCGTATCATTGAGGACTCGGAGGAGGAGGATAGCCAGTCAACATAACAGCACAGACACTCAGCATCAGCATCAGTCTTGAAGGGATGTGACATGTTAAAATCAATTAGTCTGTTATATCAGGTGTGTGGTAGCTGGTGGTGATCCAAGACTGGTTCATCTTGATGAAAGTCAGTCGATCAACCGAGTCGGTGGACAGGCGCACCCTGTGATCCGTGACAAATCCTCCAGCAGCACTGAATGTGCGTTCCGAAAGAACGCTGGATGCAGGACAGGCCAGTAGCTCAATTGCATACTGTGCAAGCTCTGCCCAGTGATCCATCCTCAAGACCCAGTAAGCCAGAGGATTTTCGGTGGGGAAGGTGTCCAAGTCTGACCTTGCCCCTACATATTCCTGCACCATGTTTATCAGACGCTGGCGATGGTTGCTGGAACCGATCATACTTTGGGGCTGCGGACTAAAGAATTGTCTGAACGCATCGGTCAGACGGCCACCTTCCCCACCGCTCCTTCTTTGACTGCCCGAAGCCTCAGCAACTCGTTGTCCAGGACCAGGAGTTTGTAACCTCCCAGTCTCTGGGAACGCGTTGCACAGACCTTTCTGCAAGGCCTCCCGGAGTTGTCTCATCCTCTGCTCCCTCTGCGACGGTAACATAAGGTCCGCAACCTTACCCTTGTACCGTGGATCAAGGAGAGTGGCCAGCCAGTAATGGTCCCTCTCCTTGATCCGAAGAATACGAGGATCCTTCCGCAGACTTTGCAGGATCAGGGAGGCCATGCAGCGTAGGTTTGCTGAGGCATTCGCTCCGGAGTCCTCTGGGTCACTAAGGACGACATGATCCACAGCCACCTCCTCCCAGCCACGTACAAGTCCACTGGTTTCTTGGGACTGTAAATCATCCCTAAAAGACTGCTGCTGATGATGCTGAGTGCCAGCCTCCACCTCCATGCTGACACAATCCTCCTCCTCCTCCTCCTCCTCCTCCTCCTCCTCCTCCTCCTCTTCCTGTGCGATGGGTGGGACAGAAGGAACACTGTCTGGGTAAAGGGGGCCTTGAGAGGCAAGGAAGTCCTCCTCTTCCTGCCTCTGTTCTGCCTCAAGTGCCCTGTCCATTATTCCACGCAGCGTGTGCTCCAACAGGTGGACAAGAGGTACAGTGTCACTGATGCATGCACTGTCACTGCTCACCATCCTCGTGGCCTCCTCAAATGGTGCCAGGACAGTGCATGCATCCCTGATCATGCCCCACTGGCGTGGAGAAAAAAAACCAAGCTCCCCTGACCCTGTCCTGGTGCCGTAGTCGCACAGGTACTCATTGATGGCCCTCTGCTGCGTGTGCAGCCGCTGCAGCATGGCCAACGTTGAGTTCCACCTGGTGGGCATGTCACATATAAGGCGGTTCTTGGGCAGGTTCAACTCCTTTTGCAGCTCAGCCAGGCGAGCACTGGCATTATAAGATCTGCGGAAATGCACACAGACTTTCCTGGCCTGCCTCAGGACATCCTGTAAGCCCGGGTACCTGCCCAAGAACCGCTGCACCACCAGGTTAAGGACGTGAGCCACACAGGGCACATGGGTCAATTGTCCCTGTCGGAGGGCGGAGAGGAGGTTGGTGCCATTGTCGCAAACCACCATTCCTGGCTTAAGCTGGCGTGGCATCAACCACCTCTCGGCCTGGCCCTGCAGAGCAGACAGGACCTCTGCCCCAGTGTGGCTTCTGTCCCCCAAACACACCAGCGCAAGCACGGCATGGCATCTTTTTGCCTGCGTACTTGCGTAGCCCCTTGAACGGCTACGGAGCACCGCTGGTTCAGAGGACAAACCACAGGAAGAGGCCATGGAGGAAGAAGAAGAGGAGGGGGTGGAGGAGAGAGGTGTGTCACAACCAGTAGTAGCATTTTGGAGGCGTGGCGGTGGAACAACCTCCAACACTACTGCACCTTGTCCTGCATCCTTCCCAGCTGCCAAAAGAGTGACCCAATGGGCCGTGAAAGAAAGGTAACGTCCCTGTCCATGCCTGCTGGACCATGAGTCAGCGGTAATATGCACCTTACCGCTGACCGCCCTGTCCAGCGAGGCCAAGACATTGCCTTCCACATGCCGGTAGAGAGCCGGAATAGCCTTCCGTGAGAAAAAGTGGCGTTTGGGAACCTGCCACTGAGGAACCGCACATTGCACAAACTCACGGAAGGGGGCCGAGTCTACCAACTGAAAAGGCAGCAGTTGAAGCGCTAGCAATTTAGCCAAGCTAGCATTCAACCGCTGGGCATGTGGATGGCTGGGAGTGAACTTCTTTCGACGGTCCAGCAGCTGGGGCAGGGAAATTTGCCTGCTAGAATCGGACGTCGGTGTACTGCTAGCAGAGTGGCCGCAAGTACTTGGCTGTGACACACCTAATTCTACACCTTCATTCCTCTCAGTGCATGTTTCAGAGAGGACTGAAGTTATAGTGGGGTTGGAGATCCCAGCTGATGCGGTGCAAGGAGAGGTCCGCTTTGTTCTTTGGTGTGGGTCTTTGAGGTAGGCTTGCCAACGAGCTGCATGGCAGGTCAATATATGTCTGGTCAGGCATGTGGTACCCAAGCGGCTGATGTTTTGGCCACGCGATATACGCTTGAGACATATGTTGCAAACAGCAGCTGTGCGATCTGATGCACTAGCCTCAAAAAAGGCCCACACCAAAGAACTTTTTGAATGACGGGCAGAGGCAGCGCCCTGCACAGGCGGAGCTCTGCGGTGTGATTCCGTCGGTGTACTGCCCTTACGCTGGCCACCAAAGGGCATCCTGCCTCGTTGGAGATGTGCCTCCTCCTCATCCTCCTCCTCCTCTCTCCTATTAGGCACCCACGTGGAGTCAGTGACCTCATCATCCCCTCCCTCCTCATCACTGGAGCCAATCTGGCAGTATGCTGCAGCTGCTGGAACATGACTGCCAGATTGGTGTCCTTCTTGAGCATCCCCTCTGTCTGCTCTCACGCTACTGCCTTCCTGTAGCTGGGTTTCATCATCAGACCCTTCGAAATGCTGGGCATCCTCCTGGAGCATGTACCCAACACTGTGCTCAAACAGTTCGGGGGACTCCTCAGGAGGAGGATATGGTGGGTCTAGGGAAGGAGTGACTGATGATGAGTCTGACATTGATACCAGGGAAGAGGACGCTTTGGCAGCTGCTTTGCCAGTACCCTGAGCCTGGGTGAGAGAGGATGAGGAGGAGGAGGAGGGCTTGGTCATCCACTCTACCAAGTCTTCGGCATGATGTGGCTCAACATGTCCAGCTGCCGAAAAGAAGGACAAGCGTGTCCCATGGCCATGTGCTGATGACAATGCACCGCGTCCACGACCAGCACTGTTGTCCCCAGACACAGAGCCTGCTTGCCCTCTTTTATTGCCTCCTGACTGTCTGCCTCTCCTTGTTTGCCTTCCAGACATTCTAATAGATGGCCTGCAGGGAGATGGGAAAAAAGCAATAAGGGCTACCTTCAGGTGTCCTTCTCTGTCCCTTTACTTAAGGATTTCTAAATATGGTTGAGGATGATTGCTTTTGCACAGAATAGCACAACGACAATTTCCCTGACTGTCCAAAAAACAAGGATTTCAAAGATGGTTGATGAGGAATGCTTTAGCACACTATAGCACAAGGAGAATTTCCCTCACTGTCCTTCCCTGTCCCTAGAAACAAGGATTCGTACAGTAAAACACACTGACACTCTCCCTACCTATAGTTTTCTGTCCCTAGAAAAAATGTTTTTTTAAAGCACACTATAGCACAAGGAGAATTTCCCTCACTGTCCTTCCCTGTCCCTAGAAACAAGGATTCGTACAGTAAAACACACTGACACTCTCCCTACCTATAGTTTTCTGTCCCTAGAAAAAATGTTTTTTTAAAGCACACTATAGCACAAGGAGAATTTCCCTCACTGTCCTTCCCTGTCCCTAGAAACAAGGATTCGTACAGTAAAACACACTGACACTCTCCCTACCTATAGTTTTCTGTCCCTAGAAAAAATGTTTTTTTAAAGCACACTATAGCACAAGGAGAATTTCCCTCACTGTCCTTCCCTGTCCCTAGAAACAAGGATTCGTACAGTAAAACACACTGACACTCTCCCTACCTATAGTTTTCTGTCCCTAGAAAAAATGTTTTTTTAAAGCACACTATAGCACAAGGAGAATTTCCCTCACTGTCCTTCCCTGTCCCTAGAAACAAGGATTCGTACAGTAAAACACACTGACACTCTCCCTACCTATAGTTTTCTGTCCCTAGAAAAAATGCTTTTTTAAAGCACACTATAGCACAAGGAGAATTTCCCTCACTGTCCTTCCCTGTCCCTAGAAACAAGGATTCGTACAGTAAAACACACTGACACTCTCCCTACCTATAGTTTTCTGTCCCTAGAAAAAATGTTTTTTTAAAGCACACTATAGCACAAGGAGAATTTCCCTCACTGTCCTTCCCTGTCCCTAGAAACAAGGATTCGTACAGTAAAACACACTGACACTCTCCCTACCTATAGTTTTCTGTCCCTAGAAAAAATGTTTTTTTAAAGCACACTATAGCACAAGGAGAATTTCCCTCACTGTCCTTCCCTGTCCCTAGAAACAAGGATTCGTACAGTAAAACACACTGACACTCTCCCTACCTATAGTTTTCTGTCCCTAGAAAAAATGTTTTTTTAAAGCACACTATAGCACAAGGAGAATTTCCCTCACTGTCCTTCCCTGTCCCTAGAAACAAGGATTCGTACAGTAAAACACACTGACACTCTCCCTACCTATAGTTTTCTGTCCCTAGAAAAAATGCTTTTTTAAAGCACACTATAGCACAAGGAGAATTTCCCTCACTGTCCTTCCCTGTCCCTAGAAACAAGGATTCGTACAGTAAAACACACTGACACTCTCCCTACCTATAGTTTTCTGTCCCTAGAAAAAATGTTTTTTTAAAGCACACTATAGCACAAGGAGAATTTCCCTCACTGTCCTTCCCTGTCCCTAGAAACAAGGATTCGTACAGTAAAACACACTGACACTCTCCCTACCTATAGTTTTCTGTCCCTAGAAAAAATGTTTTTTTAAAGCACACTATAGCACAAGGAGAATTTCCCTCACTGTCCTTCCCTGTCCCTAGAAACAAGGATTCGTACAGTAAAACACACTGACACTCTCCCTACCTATCCTTCTCTTTCCCTAAACTAAAGGAATCCAGGTTAAGCAAGAAAAAATAAATGTCACTGTCCCTGCCTATGCTTCTCTTTCCCTGCTCCGGAACACACTACACTAGGCCGCCGTGCTGGCGGCCTTTTATAGTGTGGGGCGTGTACTAAACACCCTCAGCAATAATTGGCCACAGGCATCCTGCCTGTGGCCAATCATTGCTCTCCTCGCTGCCGGCGCTGTGATTGGCCAAGCATGCGGGGTCACAGTGCATGCTTGGCCAATCACAGCGCCTGGATGACACTGCGATGGCGTAGTGCATTGTGGGCCGTTCGCGTCACTCGAATTAGGCGCGAACGGCCCAAATCGTTCGATCTTCGTCGAACGATCGAACAGCCGATGTTCGAGTCGAACGTATGTTCGACTCGAACACCGAGCTCATCCCTATTAGCAAACTGGTTATTGGTTGCGTAGGACCACCCTGTGTCCTAGCAACCAATCACCAGCGGTTTAACTAAAAAAGTTAATTTGTCTGGCTCCCCCCCTTGCCCTCAGTCCTGAGCTGTGCTTCCTCCCGATCTCTGCTGTTCACTGATAACAGCGGCAGAGGTAGGAGGGAGAGAAAGACCGGGACCGGAACCTAGTAGGCTTGGAGGAGACTGGAGATGCGAAGGAGAGAGAGATCGGGACTTAGAAGGCGCAGTGAAACCTTGAAGGAGGCTAGAGGTGGGAGGGAGAGAGAAACTGGGACTTAGAAGGTGTGGAGGAGACTGGAGGCAGGAGGGAGAGAGAGAAAGAGACCGGGACTTAAAAGGCATGGTGGAACCTTGAAGGAGTCTAGAGGCGGAAGGGAGAGAGAGACCAGGGCTTAGAAGGTGCGGCAGAGAGAGAGACCGAGACCGGGACCTAGAAGGCGGGGTCGGCGGCGCAGGAACCTGTTTGCGGTCTACCTGTCACCTGCAGGCGGTCAACAGGTGGATCGCGATTGACGGGTTGCCGACCCAGTTTTACAGCAAAAAGTAAAAAATATTGTTTTGTTTTTCTTTCAAAATTGTCGTTCTTTTTTTTTTTGTTTACACGGAAAAAAAATTAAACCACAGAGGCGATCAAATCCCACCAAAAGAAAGATCTATTTGTGCAAAAAAAAAGGACATCAATTTTATTTGAGTACAGTGTCACATGACTAGGGTTGCCACCTGTCCGGGATTCACCCGGACAGTTCAGGTTTGGAATCATGCGTCCGGGATTCAAACTGCCTGAAACCCAGACACATTATTCAGACTGGACTATGGCTTCCCAGCAGGGTTGCTGGCTGCAGTTGTCAAAGCCGACACACTGCCCAAAGCCAGCACTAACAGTCCCCCCCCCCCCCCACTCACACACATAGACGGGAGAGGAGAGAGGGCTCGATCTGCACCTCTTCTTCCTGCCCCTACTCCTCTTTGTCTTCCCACACTCCAATCCCCAGCACTGTGCCTCAGAAAAGGAAAGTGGGGGCCAGAAATTTGAAGTCCAGCAACCTCAGATACATCTGGATGAGAGGTGCTGACTGCCAAGGGGTGAGTGAGCTCACCATCCATCCCTGTCTGTGACTGAAGTCTCCCCCTTAACTCTCCTGCTTCTGAGTGAGTACTCTAAGGTAAATCGGGGTTCTCAGAGCACCCCTTACACCAGAGTTCCCCTTTACACCAGAGGCCACAGCGTTCCCCCTTACATCAGAGTTCTCAGTGTTCCCCCTTAGATCAGGGTTCCCAGAACATCCCTTATGTTAGAGGCCACAGAGTTCTCCCTTACATCAGAGTCTGCAGAGTCCCCCCTTACAGTGAAAGGGAACTCTGCGAGTTCAGATGTAAAAGGGGAACTCTGTGGACTCTGATGTAAAGGGGGACTCTTGTTATTAACTTCATATGAATAGAAATGTTAGTTTATTTATACTATAAAAATTTAATAATTCTGTGTGCAGCTAAAGTATTCGGGTTTGACTTGAAGAAAAGGTGGCAAACCTACGCACGACCATGCATTTGTCAGTTAAAGTAACGTAGTGCTGTATCGCAAAAAATGGCCTGGTCGTAAAGGGGGGTAAACCTTCCGGAGGACAAGTGGTTAAGCGAGCGCAGTGCCTTGTGCCACTAAAGTGTTCAGGTTTGGCTTAAAGTAAAGGTGGCATCCCTAGCTAGGACAGAGCGTCACCAATTCCATAGGGAGGAGTTTTTTTGGGGGGGTTTTATTGTGAGGCTTATCATTTAACACGGGTACGAACGAATTCTTCCTCCCACCAGTACATCCTACCCCTCCTATCACTCTCGCTGCAACTCTGTCCATTACTGTGCGTACAGCGCCCTCTAGTGACAACTAAACTCACACCTGCGCAGAAGCGCTTCCTCCCACGTCTGCAACTGTGTTCGCGGCAGCCAATCAAAACTGCTTCGGCCAGGAGGGCGGTGTTTCAGCGTGAAAAACGTGAAGGAGGGAGAGACGTCACGTCCGGGGAAGTGTCGCCGCTTAGAGTGGAGCTGACCGGGTGTGTGTTGTGGGGCAGCAGGTAATGTGACAGAGATTCCTGTGTGTGAGGGTTACCGGCAGAGCTGTGCGGGGGACGGGGCTCAGCCTGGGGCTTCCGGGGTACGGCTGGAGGGTGGCAGGCTCTGTTGCTGGTAGAAGGTCCTACTACTACATTGCAGCTGAAGTGTGAATGCTGATCACACAGCCTTAGCTTGTCATAGGGGACTGATAGCACTTACCAGTGGAGGATGGTGTCTATAGACATACGATAGGCTCTCCCTAGGGTTGTGTATAGGCAGGGAGTATTATAGGTACCTCAAAGCAGAACTCTGCACAAACTATTGTCATTAGTAAAGTGTGGAGGGAGTTTGTCTCCTTCCTGTCCTGGTGACACAGCAGGAAGTGTGAAGAGAGGTGACTTTTGCTGCCTGTGCTTAAAGAGAAGCTTCAGGCTCCTTCAGAAAAAAAATGAAGCCAGCAGCTGCAAATACTGCAGTTGCTGACATTTAGCATAAGGACACTTACCTGTCCAGGGATCCAGCACTGTCCTCACTGAACCGGTTCTTCAATCTGCTTCGGGTGCAGGCACCGGCATCTACAGTAAGGCCCCTTTTCACACGGAGGTGTATTTCAGGCTGAAAAGAGCGCATAAATAACACCTGAAATACTCCTGCCCCAGCATTCTCAGTGTGAAAGCCCGAGGACTTTCACACTGAGGCGATGCACTGGCGGGAGGAAAAAAAATCTCCTGCAAGCAGCATCTTTGGAGCGGTGTGTATACCGCTCCTTTCCATTGAAATCAATGGGATACCGCCCCCAAACCGCTGCTGTAGCAGTGGTTTTGCGGGCGGTTTTTTACCCTTTCTTGGCCGCTAACGGGGGTTAAAACCGCACTTCTAGCGGCTGAATATCGCGGCAAATCCGACGGTATAGCAGCGCTAAAAATAGCACTATACCACCAGCGCACCTCCCCGCCCCAGTGTGAAAGGTGCCTAAGGGAAACCAGACATAAAGCTGCGCTGCACCTTGTGAATTTTCCTGTAGTCTTCTGGGACTTAGGGTGGCGAGCTTCCGGGCTCAGATCACTGCAGTGGGTACCTGTCACAACCAGATCTCCTCTGCCCCCCCCCCCCCCCAAAAACAAACTCCACTTGATCTCCAGAAGGTTTTACCCCCTTCGTGACCAGAGCATTTTTGCTATTCGGCACTGAGCTACTTTAACTGGTAATTGCGTGGTTGAGCAATACTGTACCCAAACAAAAGTTATATCATTGTTTTCACATAAATAGTGCTTTCTTTTGGTGGTATTTGATCACCACGCTTTTTTGTTTCTTTATACAAACTAAAAAAGACCACGTTTTTGAAAAAAGGAAAAGATATCCTCTACTTTCTGTTTATAAAACACAACCAATAAAATATCTTCATAAATTTAGCCCAAAATGTATTCTACTACATGCCTTTTAGTGGGGGGGGGGGGGGGGAATCCCAATAAATGTGTGTTGATTGGTTTGTGTGAAAGTTTGTCTACAAATCTCCTTTTCATGAGGCCCTAAAATACCAGGACAGTACAAATACCCCCCCCCCCCCCCTCCCCAAATGACCCCTTTTTGGAAAGTAGACAGGGTATTTATTATTTAATAAGAGACACGGCAAGTTTTTTTTTTTTTTTAAGTTGTAACTTGTTGCCACAATTTTTTGGAAAATTAAAGCGGAGCTCCACCCTCATCGGAAACCCCCCCCCCCCCCGGTGTCACAATTGACACCTTTCAGGGGGGAGGGGGGTGAAGATACCTGTCTAAGACAGGTATTTTCACCCACTTCCGGGAGTCCTCTCTGTGGGAAGCACGTCACTTTCCGTAGAATACCCATTGTGTTCTGGGAGACACTCGGCTCCCAGAACACACAGGGACCAGTCAGAACGGCGCATCGCGACTCGCGCATGCGCTGTAGAGAACCGGGCAGTGAAGCCGCAAGGCTTCACTTCCTGGTTCCCTCACCGAGGATGGCGGTGGGGGCAGCAGAGTGACGAGCGATTGCTCGTCCTCTGCTGCGGACGTCGCTGGACTCCAGGACAGGTAAGTGTCCTAATATTAAAAGTCAGCAGCTGCTGGCTTTTAATTTATTTTCGGCAGCCCTCCGCTTTAAGAAATTATAATTTAATTTTTTACGGTCACCAGTGCACTACAGCGTCATCTGACGGGTGTGGCGATGATACTGACTTGTAATGGTATGTTAAAAAAAATGTAATGTATATCATTGCTTTTTTTTTTTTTTTTTACCTGGTACATACTTTCATCAAAGTAGTTCAGTGTCACCATAGTGTATTTTTACACTGTTATTGCTTATACAGTGATTATCGCCGTATAAGCCATAGTTTTAGCTCTCATTAAATTCATGCTTGCCTGTGGTTATCTGTGATCGGCTTCTGCTAATCACATGATACAGGTAGCCAGGTATCATGTGATTGCTGTGGGCCAATCGCAGATCACAATCAAGCTGTTAATGAATGGAAATTGTTCAGGTTGTTTACATTAATATCTTGCCAATCATAGTGAACACATGATGCCCTGTTACCGGAAATTGTAATCCGTTGTGTCTGGTAGACATAGTGTTGTCTATATTCCTGTCGCACGCTTTCCTGGAAACAAGGCTGGTCAGTAGCAGGTGCTGCAGTGATTACCAGCTGGATAATGACACCTACAGATCAATATGGCATATCACCAGCATATTCACCAGCACACCATGAATTATCAAATGTTGTCCAAAACTGCACAGGACCCCTTCTTCAGGCTGTCTGATCACATGATTGTGTGTGTGTGTGTGTGTGTGGAATTAAAAGGGGGGGGGGAAACTTGTTGGGTTACTTTTAGCCATCTGGGTGGGTACCATTGCAGAAATTTTCCTTCACTTCCCTTCTTAGAGATGTAACAGAATGTTTGTAGAAATATCCCAAAGTGAGGGAAATTCCCGTCCTAGACCAGTATCTCCATTGGAAGATTTCCCCTCACCTCTGTCTGTAGAATATTGGATTCCTCCCCACTTTCTTTCTTGGTGGCAAGTAGAAATGGAGAGGGCAGCTCTCCCCAATAGAGACACTGACAGAGGGTCTAACCCTTACTCCACTTTATCCACATCTCATTTAAGATCTCCCATTGCTTCTTGTCGGGATAGCTTCACCTTCCTCGACTCCATATGAAGAACGCTGATGCTCAAGTGGTGGTAAACTTTTAGCTTTTTCACTTGTACCTACAGGTCAGCTTATAATAAGGCTTACCTGTAGGTACAGTAAATATCTCCTAAACTTGCACAGTTTAGGAGATATTCACAGCTGCAGCGGCTGGTGATGTCACCTCTGCATTCAGGGCATATCAAGTGTATCCTCAATGCAGAGAGCACTGTGCCCGATTGTGACTCCGGTGCGCATGCATTGGCTGTTCGCTGACATTTTACCTGACAGAATGTGAGGGGAACTCTCCAAAAAAAAAATTTTTTTATTTTTTTTCCCTTAACATACCAGTTTAAAGTAGAGCTGCACGATTCAACCGATCTCCCTCCACTAAGTCTGACTGCAGCCATTTTACTGTGGGCAGCTAAAGCTGCTGCCTGTTCACTTCCTGGATTTACAGACACATCCCTCCAGCTCTGCAGCTTTTATTGGCACTCTTATGACTCATCCACCCTCCCTTCCTGGCATACTCTCACAAGAGTGAAAGCTGTGCATGCTGTCATAAGCCTAGGCCACTGATGGCAAACCTTGGCACCCCAGATGTTTTGGAACTACATTTCCCATGATGCTCCTGCATTCTGCAGTGTAGATAAGCATCATGGGAAATGTAGTTCCCAAACATCTGGGGTGCCAAGGTTCGCCATCACTGGCCTAGGCCAATGACCAGATAAGAAACAGGAAGTGGGCTGTATAAAGTATTTACTGGCATAAAATATATATAGTGGTCGTTGGAATATTTTATGTCGCACTGTATTTGCGCATAAGTCTTTTAAAAAGCAGTTTTTGGGGGGAAAAAAAATACACTTTAGTGAATATAAAAAATAAACAGTAAAGTTAGCCCAATTTGTTTGTATAATGTGAAAGATGTTACGCCACGAGACTTGTTGTAAACCTAATTTTATCCAGAATCGTGCAGCTCTACTTTAAAGGTATTGGAGATTGAATCTGATTGCATTCTGTTTTCTCCTCCAGGTCTTTTCACTTTTTACTATGGGGGAGCCTCAGCAAGTGAGTGCTATGCCTTCGCCACCACTGCAGTACATCAAAGAGTTCACTGATGAAAATGTCCGCAAAGGGTTGGTCCCTAAACCACCACCGCCCATCAAGGACAGCTACATGATGTTTGGTAACCAGTTCCAATGCGATGACATTATCATCCGCCCCCTGGAGAGCCAGGGTATTGAGCGGCTGCACCCTATACAGTTCGACCACAAAAAAGAACTGAGACGACTCAACATGTCTATACTAATTAACTTCCTGGATCTACTGGACATCTTGATACGAAGTCCTGGCAGTATAAAGAGAGAGGAGAAGCTGGAGGATCTGAAACTACTGTTTGTTCACATGCACCACCTCATCAACGAATACCGACCCCACCAAGCCCGGGAGACCTTAAGGGTTATGATGGAGGTGCAGAAAAGACAGCGCCTGGAGACTGCAGAGAGGTTTCAGAAACATCTCGAAAGGGTGGTAGAGATGATCCAGAACTGTTTGGCCTCATTGCCTGATGATCTGCCCCTGCCTGATGGCGATGTCACTGTTAGGACTGAATGTGTAGAGGAGCCATGTTCTGACCAGAAGGACACCCCCACAGAGGCTGCCAGTTCAGCCAAAGAGCCACCAGTAGACAAAGATGCAGCCATGTGTGTTATCATTGATGAGATGACATAGGGGATATTTATAATATTTATGTTTCAGGGCTGCCCGTGGAACCTTGGCCAGAGTTCTTGGGTCCCGACAAATATTTGTCACCTCCTCAGATACTCGGTTGTCCACCATACTTCTCTTGAGGACTCCTTAGAGAGAGGCTGGGATGTATGTATTTAGGCAATATGGAAACAATGTTTCAGGAAAGCATTGTCCTGCTCAGGAATGTATTTCTACCTTTTATTATTACATATGTTCATTTGCATTCTGTTTGCCAATAAGTGTTTTCTGTTTGGGCACCCAGTGGGAGGTGTCCAGGTCTATAGGTTTGTTAATATTGGGTTCTGATTTGCTTCATTAAAATGCTTTTGCTTTTTGAAATGCGAAGACTACATTGCAGTCTTTTGTATACATTTCGTATCTGTGTATTCAGCTATAAACTGAGAGAAATATGTGAGCTGCCATTGTATTTTGTAGTGGTGCAACGGATCGTCATTGATCGATTTTAATCTTGAATCGAGTTTTGAGTTCAAATCAATTCAGATTTGAAGAAAATCGTTTTTTTTTTTTTTTTTTTTTTCCCTTCAAAGTTTCCGTAGCAGGGCTGCAGGGGGCGTATCCGGAATGGCGCTGGGCGGCGTTGCATTACTACGGCGAGTAGATGTAATTGGGGTAACACTAACCACAAGCCGCCGTCTGCCTACCTGATCAGCGTGTCATGCAGACAGACGGCGGCCATTGCAGTGTTCAAAAGCCGCGCCTCCCGAGTCCTCGTCATCTGTGATAGGCGGAACACTCAATTTCACAGCAGGCAGTGTTCAGCCTATCACGGACATCCTCTCATCCTCGTCTGTGTTATGAGGATGAGCGGATGTCCATGATAGGCGGAACACTGAATGCTGGGAAATTGAGTGTTCCGCCTATCACAGACGAGGAGGAGGCGTGGCTTTTGAATACTGGAATGGCTGCCGGTATAGCAGTAAAATCCGTATCCCATGAAAATCTGCATCAGGTACGGGCACAGTGATTGAAGCACGGGCACAGTGAGGCACGGGCACAGTTCAATTCAACTAAGAGTAACCTCAAGATTTTTGGTTGTTTTATTCGCTAAATAAAATACAGTATTAATAATTTGGATGTTTAACAATCTTTGTTGGACACGGCACACTGACTTTGCAGTTAGAGAAAGGGTTTGCCTTTTGAAATTTTGTTTGTTGATGCACTTCAATTAATATAATAATAAAAAAAATAAAATAAAAAAAAATCGAATCGTAAATCGAGTTTTTTTATAAAAAAATTGCAGATTTTTTTTTTTGGGGGGGAAATCGCCCAGCCCTATTAAAAAGTAAAGAATAAGAAAAATATTAAAAAAATAAGAAAATTATAGAAAAATAAAAGACAAGCTACAAATAAATAAAAATAAGTGGGGGGGGAAAAAAGAAACAAAAAATATTTGAACTAACCGTGCTGCCCCTGCCATCCGGTTGCCATTCTCCGTTGATTTTGGGGGGGTGGTTTGGTTGGTGGGGAGGTTGTGCATTGCGGAATCTGGCCTTGGGGCGGCAGGGAGAGTAAATCCGGCCCTGCTGGCCACCCTCTTACTTCCTCCACCCTGGCGAGGTTGCAATTTGGGGCACGGAGAGGCTGCAATGGGGGCACAATGAGGCTGCAATTTTTTTTTTTTTTTTGCTGATCCGAAAAATTATCCGATCCGTGACTCTGATCCAAGTGACGATCCGAACCGTGAGTTTTTTTGCTCCATTGCTCCCCTAGTATTTTGTCACTGACCCAGGATGCACTTGAGACAACGAGGTTCTGATTTGATACCTTTTCAAGATCAGAGAGTTGATATGACAACCGACACCTCACTTTTTCTTGCTGAGATTAGAAATGACAGCTCACATTTTTTTCATGACAATGTTTTTGAAGAGTTGGTCTAGCCACACTGATAATTAGATTTTTGGTTGTTGGATTGTACCAACTGTGGGTCATGATTGTGAGAACCCAATATGTACTACAGGATTCCAGAGATGAGGACTAAGTTTCATGGAGTTTTTAATGTAAAGGTGTTTTTGAATTGCCCAGGTGTACATTTTTAAAAAGGCATAAACAAAGCGACTGAAGAAGGTAAGGCGCCAAGCCGTCGATAGTGTAGCACAGTTTATGCCAAACAACTTAAATTCAGACATCCCAGAAGCCAGGCATATATTGGCTTAAAGTAGGACCACCAAGGAGAAGTCCAATCCACTCAGGAGCCTCTGGATGTCAAAGCCGTTGCAGGGATCTGGACAAACAACCCATGAGGGGGAGAACTGTCAGGAGCCTCTGTGGCTGATGAGGGAAGCATGGTCTGGTCTCTAATACATGTTCCACTTGGCTACAGTCATAGGGTTGACAGCTCTCCTGACGGCTCTCTCCTCGCGGTGTTTCCTTTTCACATTATACGACTCTTCAACCAGTACGAAATAATCGCCTGGATAGTGACGTTCTCCAACGTCAGATGCTGGAGGAACCTCGGTATCAGAGGGATCGGAGGGAATGTATATCCCATTTGGAAGTTCCGTGGGTGGACTAGGGCATCCAACCCTGCTGATATTGGAGATGGAAATCTCAAAAAGACGAGAGGCGTTTTGCGTAAGCGGGAAGCGAGATCTATCTGGGGAGTACCCCACTGTTGGTATATCTAGTCGAAAACCTGTGGGTCAAGTGACCAATGGTTGTTGGCCGTAAAAAAAAAAAACCTTTGAAAGGCGATCAGCTAGCTGATTCTCGGGTGGCTGGAATGTAGGCAGCCCGAAGGTCGAGCAAATTCCTCTCGGCTCATGATATGATCGGGTTCACCTTGGTGGCTAGTGACCGGCTGTGCATCCCTCCTTGTTTCGGACATTAGGCTACTGCCGTGCTGTTGTCCAGCTGAAGTAGTATGGACTTGCCTCTGAGAAGAGGGGCTAGATATAAGATTGCCACCCATGCTGCCCTTAGTTCTAGGATATTGGAGATCATCCTTTGTATTGAATCGCCATTTCCTTTGCACTAACTGGTTTATGATAGTGCGTCCCCCCCGTCCCTGCTGACTTGCGTCTGATGTAAGGATGGTCCACAAGATGGGGCCGAGGGAGCGGAAAACTAGAAGGTTGGGTGGTCTTGTCCACCACCAAAGGTTGGATTTCACTGCAAGAGTGATGATTATCAACTGTCCAAAATGCTTCTTTCTCCAATGTGTCCGAAAGCCCAATTGGAAGTCTCATCAGTGCCACCTGGCCCACTTCATCAACGGTATACATGATGAAAGGGAACCTAGGAGGCTCGGACAGTCTAATGCCGGTATGGAACAGCTTCCTATGCTTGTTTCACCTTTGTATTAGTAGGGGAATCTTCTCTGGTGGAAGTGACACAGCCTTTCCCAGGGTATCGAATAAAACCCCTAGATATGACCTCTTTGTTTAGGTGTCAATTGACTCTTCGAGTAGTTGATAAGCCATCCGAACTGGCTCGAGGTGTTCAGGACCATTTTCACATGCGTTTCCAGAATCCCCTCTGTGCTGGGATAGGTTTAGTATGCCGTCTAAGTAGTGTAGGATTTGTATCCTACTTTCCCGGAGGGGAGCTAGGGAGGACACATTGCATCTCTGGCCAATTTCATGACCGACGCGTCCACAGTCAGGATGGAATCAAAGAGCTGAGCGTCAGTTTCTGCCAATGGGAATAGGTTGAGAAATCGACTGTAAGCGATGGGCCTTCATTCACTTTCCTCCATTCCTCTGTAACCATTATTTTAATTTAGTCCAGAGTTGGACAGAGGTTTAGGATCTTCCTCCCACTGAATCGCATCCTTACCAGTGATAATAAAGGGCTCTACTAAACCGAAATCAAATGCTGATGGGATTTTTTCGACTGCGTTCGATTTGACTTCTGAATCAGGTTGGAGGATAGGCATCTCTACTGCTCTTTGCTGTAGGCGTAACTGATTGGTCTTGGGATAGAGCCAATTCCCGGATGGTATCTTTGACCAAATCTTTAATTGAGTCCTATGGACCCTGCTTGTCAGGAGGCACTGACCACATGCCAATTCTCCTGGTAAGGATTGCTTACCACACACCCAACAGCCCCTTTCCTCTGGCTGTGAGGGTCCGCGCTGGGAATCACGTCTGTTTGAGGTATGCTGGGGCGACCTCTGACTGCTGCGGGAAGCATGGGCAGAAGATAAATGTGGGTGACCAGAATTTCTGTGCCCCCCTGACCTCTTATTGTGAGAACTCCAGCAGGAGGATCTGCGGGATGACTCACGGTGTGGGCCATGGAAAAAGGGATGATCACATGTGCCTGAGGAAAACAAATCCTTTTTTGAAAGAAGGAACCTACCTGCCTGTTGCAGCCCTCCTAGCATGTTGAGGATCTTTTTCTTTTTTTTTTTTTTTAAACCATAGATTTTTATTGGTTTTTCTTGTTTTTTCCACAGTGTATACAGAATATATGATACATTATACAGTACAGAGTCATACAATGTGATTAACAAGTATAGATCCTAAGGGGAGGAGTATAACCTGCAAGTTATGTATGGAACTACACAAGTAGGGATTGGCATACGCCTCACTAGGAGGATAAGCCTGTCACCCCTTTAGGGTTCACACTGTGAGCAGGCTACTTGTATGGACGATGCTGTGTAGTTCGTCCCGGACCTTAATGAGGGTCCAAGGATTTCAGTTAAACATTAGGATCAGGAACGCTTAAACTGTAACCAATATTAAACAAGGATAAGTCTAAACTATGTGGGTAAGCATATTTGGACAAGCATTCCTAGTCATACCTTACTATTAGATAGTTCATACCACTAGACGTTGATGGAGATCATTCATCAAATCACAATATAGCATATTCTGTCATATTTGTGAGAGGGCGTATTTGGATGTTTTCCATATTTCCCAGTTTCTATGGAAGTTTAGGGAACGTCTTTCGGTATAAGCAAGCATCCTTTCCATAGTATATTGTGAATTTACTCTAGCTATGACTACTGAGATATTGGGAGGCGCTTGGGAGCGCCATTCTTTTGCAATCGATATGCGCGCTGCGAACATGACGTGAGTGACCACTTTTCTCATTAGAGGAGGGAAGTTTTCTATCCCCAGGTTCAGTATTGCAAGTGCAGCGTTAATAGTATAATCTATTCCGGTGATTTTCCGAACGAGTGATTGCACTTTTAACCAGAATGTGTGTAGTACATCACAACTCCAGAATATATGGATTAGACTACCTGTGGATTTGCAATTTCTCCAGCATAAAGGCGAAGTATCAGAGTTCATTTTATTAAGGCGGGCCGGGGTAAAGTACCATCTGTGTAGGAGTTTTTGAGCATTATCCCAGTGGTCCACGCATGCCGAAGATTTACTGTTGTATTGTATTGCTTTATGCCACTGGTGTAAAGGGAATTCTTTCTGAAGTTCTTGTTCCCATTTATACATACATGGGAGCTTAGTTTGGACATAGAGTGGGGACGCGTATTTGTAAAAGAGGGATATACCTTTGAGGTTATTGGGGGGTTTGCTCATAAGAAAATCCCACAGTCTTTGCGGGATTTCTATTGTTTTAATTGGTGTACTACGCCAATAATGATGTATCTGGAAGGCCCTGTAGTTATCTATTACACTCTTTGCACTCAAAGTTGGGACTGTGAAGTGCGTTCCCACCTTTCTCCAAGATTGTGCCGAGAAGTTAGGTATTAAATATTCATAGGATGCAAGTGGGAGAATTAGTTTGTGGGTGGGGGTATCAGTGAAGCGGGTATTGGTTAGGGAGGACCAAGCATCTATGGATGCTTGTATAGTTGGGTACGATGGAGCGATGGTTCTATGATTAATGCTGGCAGCAAAAGCTAATGCTGGAAGATTATGACCCGGTGTGACTGTGCTTTCAATGTCTGACCATCGGTTGTCTGTTTGGCAGGAGAACCAGTATCTTAGTTGATCTAAAATTGCAGCCCTATAGTATAGTTGGGCATTCGGCAATCCCACCCCTCCAAGATGCTTAGGTTTGTAGAGCTGTGCTAGTGCAACTCTTGGTTTTTTACCCCCCCCAAATAAACTTTTTCAGAGATGCCTCTAATTGCGTAAAGAATTTTTGGGGTACTGGGATGGGCAGTGTCCTGAAGTAGTAAAGGAGTTTAGGCAATACCTGCATTTGGTACGCGGCTACCCTCCCCAGCCAAGTGAGATGTAGGGTGCCGATTTGATTAAGTTCCGCATCTATTCTACTCAGTAGCGGGGGGTAGTTAGTCGGGTAGATTTTGGCGGATGATGAGGTTAGCTGCACACCCAAGTACGTGATAGCCGGGGGATCCCAGTTGCAAGGGAATATGGTTTGTAATCTAGTTTTTTCTTCGCTTGGGATGTTAAGTGTTAGAGCGTAGCATTTAGATGTGTTGACTTTGTAAAAGGAGATCTGCCCAAATTTGTATAATATATTTTGGATGGCTGGTAGAGATGTCGATGGGTTGGAGACAGTGAGAATGATGTCATCCGCAAAAAGTCCTATTTTATGGGCTCCGGAACCAGATTCTATGCCTGTCATTTCTACATTGGACCTGATCGATTCCGCTAGAGGTTCTATAACTAGGGAGAAGATAATTGGGGATAGTGGGCATCCTTGTCGGGTGCCATTTGATAATTTAAAGGTGTCAGAGAGCATACTGGATGTGTATACTCTGGCAGTAGGGTTAGAATATAGGGACATGGCCATGTGAATTGGACCTGATATTCCGAATTTGTGTAGAGTCTTTGACAGATATCCCCAATGGACCCTGTCAAAGGCCTTTTCTGCGTCAAGAGCTAGGAAGGTACTAGGTGTTCGCGTGACCTCTGCTAAGCGTAGAAGGTTTAGCATTCGTCTAGTGCTATCTGGGGCTTGTCTACCTTTCACAAAGCCAACTTGATCCAAACCTATAAGAGAGGTAGTTACATCCATCAGTCTATTTGCTAGAATTTTGGCATATATTTTCAGGTCGGAGTTTAACAGTGATATAGGCCTAAAATTTTGTGGCAGCGACGAGTCTTTGCCAGGTTTTGGTAATGTAACTATTATCGCTTGGAGCATTTCATTCGGGAAGGAGCCTGATGAAGCTGCAATGTTAAAAATTTTCACTAGTTCAGGTGTTAGGAGCGAGGAAAACGCTTTATAATACTCAGCTGAGAAGCCGTCTGCGCCTGGAGATTTATGCATGGGTAGTGATGTAATAACATCCTCAACTTCCTGGGTGGAAATGGGAGCATTCAGTTTTTGCAGGTAAATTTGGCTCTATACACGGAAGGTGTACACTACTTAAAAAGTCATCAATCTCTTTGTCTGAAGGTTGATGAGTAGATAAATCTACATTAAGATTGTACAAGGATTCATAATAGTCCTTAAACGCATTGGCAATATCTTTAGGATTGCTAAGCAACTCCTTGGAGACGTGGTGCTTGATGTGCTTAAGATTGGAGCGTACCTGTCGTTTCTTAAGTTGGGAGGCTAGGATTTTACCCGCTTTATTATTTTGGGAATAGTATGAAACTTTCAGTCTTTTAAAGTAAGTGTCATAATCTGTTCTAATTTCCTGTCTTAGATCCTCACGGCAGGCAGTGAGGCGTTTAAGGATATTGTCAGATTTGGTGTCTGTGTTTTTGTGCTGTGTTTCTAAATCTGCTATGGATTCCTGTAGTTGTGTCATGCGTTGTAATTTTTTCCTCTTTTCCCTGGAGGCAATTTGGATAAGAGTACCCCTAGCAAAAGCTTTGTGTGCACACCAGGTGGTCATAGGGGAGCATTCCCCATTATCATTGATCTTAAAATATTCTGTCAACCTTCCCTCTATCTCATCTCTGATCTTGGGGTGCGACAGGAGGAAGGTATTATTACGCCACAGAGGCCTGTGAGAGAATTTGCCGGTATCCACAATCCCAATAGTCACTGGCGCATGGTCCGACCATGTGATATTATGGATGTCAGCAGTTTGGACATTTTGCAATGTGTGTATATCAGTTAGGAAGAGATCAATTCTTGAATAGCTATCATGTACCGTTGAATAATACGTATAGTCTCTTTCATTAGACCTAAGGCAGCGCCATGGATCAAAGAGCCGTTCTTCATGGCACAATGATCCTAATGAGGGCCTACGCCTACGGGCTACTGAAGACACGTCTAATTCTTCGTTCATAACTATATTGAGATCACCACATAATATCAGACCACCCTTTTGTAGCTTCTTAGCCAGCTTAATAATCTTGCGAATAAATTTCAAAGGTCTTACATTGGGCACATAAACATTCACTAGTGTGTAGATGGTTCGGTTCACTTCAACTACTAATATAAGGTAGCGTCCAAGGGGGTCAGCATGTTCCTGTAAAAGAGAAAAGGTTAATGTGTCCTTGAAAGCAGTCATTACCCCATTCTTTTTTGTAGAGTTTTTGGCAGTAAAGATATGTGGGAATCTGACGTGTGTACATTTTGGGGGGTTCACACTAGAAAAATGAGTCTCTTGTACACATAAGATCTCACACTGTGAGTCCATGGTGGATTTCCAGAGGGCTCTCCTTTTATGCGGGCTGTTCAACCCCCTCACATTATATGACATAAGCTTAAGGGTCATTCCATTGAAGTGTTGCGCATTGCTGCCATCTAGTGGTTGGTCCTATTAGTAGTATCCTTATTCCAGGTATGTTCAGAGTGCTTGTGATCCGAAAAAGAGAAAAGTAAAACTGTTTCGTAACTTGAGAAGTAACAAAAAAACTAATCAGTCAACTGAAGAAAAACTGTACAAGCGTCATAAAGGATAGGCCGCTTGGTATGCGGCAAACAGGTTACGGAAAGCATCTCGTAACTTATGTGAGGGAAAAGGTGACTAGACATTCAACCATACAGCCGAACAACGGGCGTAATGATTAGTCACTCATAGAATATGAGAAGGTCAAAAGGTATCAGGCTTGCAGTGTCCCTGGGAGAGAGGAAAAGGCAGTCTAAGAGAGACACTGGACATCATGTCAAACTTGGATACAGTGGTTATTTACCCTTGTTCTGGCGAGAGTTGTTGCGGCTTTGGCGTGGAGGATTCATGTCCGCAGGGATTCCATCCGCGGGTAGAAGATGCCATTTACGGAGAAGCTCTAGCCCTTTTTCCAGAGTCGCAATTGTATGCGATACATTATTCATGTCCACGAGCAATTTAGCCGGGAAGCCCCATTTGTAGAGGATTTTATGATTGCGCAGCATTTTGGTAATCGGAACCAGGTCTCGCCTGGCGGACAGGGTAGCTTGCGACAAGTCAGCATATAGCGCAATTCCAGAAAATGGATCAGGGAGAGCAGGGTGTTGTCTTGCAAAACGCATGAGCTGATCCTTTACATGGTAAAAATTTATTCTTGCAATAACATCTCGGGGGATTTGATCGGGCAGGAAAGAGGGTTTAGGCAGTCTGTGGGCCCTGTCAATGGTGATGTCTGCTGAACTCAATGACGGAAGGGCTGTCAGCATAAGCTTTTGCAGGTACGCTGTGAGTTCAGCAGGCTTGACTGTCTCAGGTATTCCTCTAAATTTAATATTATTCCTCCTTGCCCTGTCCTCAAGGTCAGCTATCTTAAGGCGCATAGCTTTAATCTCGTCTTCCACCTCAAAGTGAGCATCAACAAGCTCATTGTGTGCCAATGTAAAATCCTCCATTTTTTTTTCCACATATTCTACCCTGCTAGCCACCGCAGCAACTTCTTTTTGTGTGATATGCATAAACGCTGCCATGTCATGTTGGAGGGCCCCCCGCAGGGTTTGCAGCATTTCTTTCATTGTGGTATCTATAATGGGCATCCCTGAGGTGGGAAATGCATCCAGCTGTTGATTATAGTTGGAGGATTCCTCCATTTCTTCCCCTGCAGTTTCCGTGTCATTCAGAGGCTCCTCTCCATCCCCCACCCTTCTCCTTTGTTTAGCAGGGCTATTAAAAGGTGATGATGCTGAATTAAGGGATTGGGGATGTGACTCACCCGAGGATTGCAGTGGATTGCTGGAAGGCTGCATCATGGAGGCTGAGGAACGGCTCCCGGCGCGGGCGCCATCTTGGATTTCTCGGCCCGCTAATGGAGGGAAGAAATCCGTTAGTTTTCGGGGTCCCTCTCTCTCCTTGCGTTTCAGCATTGTTGCCACACTGTACCCCTCGTCTTTCCCAGTCGAGCGATATATTTTTTGTGATGCCTGTACCGCTGTGAGCCGCGTTAGTGACCCGGTGTGTCAGAGCTCACCTAACACACATCCATCAGCTCTGGCTGCCGGCTCCGCCCCCCCAGGATCTTTTTCTTTTAAATGCGGCATTGCAATAGAGACGAATTAGGGATAATTCAAATTTGAAGGATCCAATGACACACACACACACACACACACACACACAATAATATTAATCAAATATTAATTTAATATTGACTAAATACTATACATGTATATCAACATTTAATTTAAAAAAGAATCATATCATATTATGTATGCAATACCTTGGCCATTCTCTATGTATAGAGAGAGTTAGAGGGTAGAGAAGACACCAGGAGATGTCTTCCCTATGACAGCCTGGCTCAAATGAACCGTAAGGCTGTTTAAACATGTAAACTCATCCAGGGTGTACCAAGATGGCCTCCGCTTAGCCTCGACAGGCTATTGCGCATGCGCCATGCGTCCCGCCGTAACTCTGCCCCCCGAGTCGATGAAGCTGAGCCTGGCGGCGCGCGCGAAGTGCCCACACACAGGGGGTACAGTATGCCGGCGAACACAGAGGCAGCGTCAGGTACAGCTGTCAGAAATATTTGGCGGTGCCAAGGAACCCAGAGAAGGGTGCCAGCTGTCGGCCAGGTGCTACAGGGTGGATGAGAAACAACATTGTTCAGAAAGGTACCATGCAAATAGCCAGCAAAACAACCATAGAGGAGAAGGTAAATGCTCCTGGATGTGTTTCAAACATGCCCCAAAAAAGATCCACAGAAAAAAACGGGCTCCCATACTTATCTGGCGCCTTTAGCAGCCCAAGTAAATGGGACTTCATCCTGCAGGAGAGCCTGAACCTGCAATGGTCACACCATATGTCGGTGAGGTAGGACTGATCTGTGATCCATGATCCTGCAGGGCTGAGGGGAGGGACAACTCCTTTTTTTTTTTTTTTTAGTGGTCCTGTGGGTTGGTCAAGGGCGGAGCCACCATCCATTGGTATGCTGCCATTGAGGCACCAGGAAAGGAACAGTAGTGGTAAAGCAAGCACTTGTGGGTTTAACCTATGTTGTTTTTTTTTTTTTTGGTACAATTCTCCTTTAACCACTTAAGCCCCGGACCATTACGCAGCTTAATGACCAGAGGTGTTTTTACAATTTGGCACTGCGCTGCTTTAACTGGAAATTGTGCGGACATGCAATGTTGTACCCAAACGAAATTTGCGTCCTTTTCTTCCCACAAATAGAGCTTTCTTTTAATGGTATTTGATTGCCTCTGCGTTTTATTTTTTTTTATTTTTTTTGCGATATAAACGGAAAAAGACCGAAAATTTTGAAAAAAAAAAAAAGATATTTTCTACTTTTTGTTTTAAGACAAATCGAATAAACTCAATTTAGGCCAAAATGTATTCAGCCACGTCTTTAGTAAAAAAAAATGTCTAAGCGTATATTTATTGGTTTGCGCAAAAGTTATAGCGTCTACAAACTAGGGTACATTTTCTGGAATTTACACAGCTTTTAATTTATGACTGCCTATCTCATTTCTTGAGGTGCTTAAATGGCAGGGCAGTACAAACCCCCCCCCCCCCAAATGACCCCATTTTGGAAAGTAGACACCCCAAGGAAATTGCTGAGAGGCATGTTGAGCCCATTGAATATTTTTTTTTTTTTTTGCCCAAGTGATTGAATAATGACAAAAAAAAAAAAATTACAAAAAGTTGTCACTAAATGATATATTGCTCACACATGCCATGGTTATATGTGGAATTGCACCCCAAAATACATTTTGCTGCTTCTCCTGAGTATGGGGATACCACATGTGGGGGACTTTTTAGGAGCCTAGCCACGTACGGGACCCTGAAAACCAAGCACCGCCTTCGGGATTTCTAAGGGCGCCAATTTTTGATTTCGCTCCTTTTTTTTTTTTTTTTCTTTTTTCAATTTTCAAAACTTTATGACAAAAAGCGAGATCTGCAAAATACTCACCATACCTCTCAGCAAATAGCTTGGGGTGTCTACTTTCCAAAATGGGGATTTGGGTGGCGGGGTTTGTGCCATCTGGGCATTCCATGGCCTCCGAAACTGTGATAGGCAGTGAGGAGTGAAATCAAAAATTTACACCCTTAGAAAGCTTATAGGCGGTGCTTGGTTTTTGGGGTCCCGTACGCGGCTAGGCTCCCAAAAAGTCTCACGTGGTATCCCCGTACTCAGGAGAAGCAACAGAATGTATTTTGGGGTGTAATTCCACATATGCCCATGGCATGTTTGAGCAATATATCATTTAGTGACAACTTTGTGCAAAAAAATAAAATAAAATATTTTTTTATTTTTTCCGCAACTTGTGTCAACATATAAAATATTCCATGGACTCGACATGCCTCACAGCAAATAGCTTGAGATGTCTACTTTCCAAAATGGGGTCATTTGGGGGGGGGGGGGTTTGAACTGTCCTGGCATTTTATACACAACATTAGGAAGCTTATGTCACACATCATCCGCTCTTCTAACCACTTGAAGACAAAGCCCTTTCTGACACTTTTTTGTTTACATGTGTAGCGGCCTCACCCCTCTCCCTTGCTTTATCGGTTATATGGCTGTTGTCTAGGGGTACCTGGGGGAGAGAGATAATACACACCACAGCCCATGTCCTCCCGTAACTAGGAGGTGAAGGCCAGAGATTGGGCTTTTGTGTAGGTGTCCTAGAGACAAGTCCAGTCCTTCGTCCCTGACTCCTTTGCTTAGTAACCCAAGTTCCACACAGTGAGTAGGTACAATAAAACAGTCTTTCTCCTTTTGAATAATGGGGAGACAGATCGAGGCACAATCCTTTCCCTTCTTGCTGCTGCCCACTGTGCTGTCACCAGTGGTGAATAGTCACTGCCACTGACTAGGTGATATAGAACGTGAATTACCTTCGCTCACTTTGCCCCTGTCAGGGGAAGAAATCCGTCCAAGGGAGAAGTGCAGGCCTCTCCGTCACCAGCGATGCTGCGCCGGACTCTTCGGAGAAGTTACTGCGCACCAGTCCTCACAAACTCAGACACGGGCACCCAAGGCATTAGGGCCCCCTCGGATTCCTCCACCCTCGCGGAACTTAGTCGAAGGTACTGAGCCCCAGGCATCCGCCATAGTACCTCACCCCAGGCTAAAGGTGCCTGAGATGGACTCCACCTCCGCTCCAGCTAGGCCAAAGGCGCCTAGGCCTGGAACACTGGAACGCCAGCACCCAAGCTGAAGGTGCCTGGGCGCGGCCACGTCCTCCGACTCTCTTTTCAAGGTCAGGGCGTCCGCCCCTTTTTATGACCTCTCCCTTTGCGTCACAGCGGGTTCCCCGCCCTGCCGTACCAGCTCCAGGGGAGGACAAAAACGCACGGTTCGCAGTGTGAGTTTAACTTCGGCCCAGAGCAACAGCGCCACCCAGGGACCCCAAGGAACCTCACACCACCAGAGTCCTCACATAATTCAAATACCTGCTACACGTGAAAACTTATTTATTTTTTTTTTGCAAGAAAATTACGTTGAACCCCCAAACATTATATATATTTTTAAAGCAAAGGCCCTACAGATTAAAATGGTGGGTGTTGCATTTTTTTTTTTCCACACAGTATTTGTGCAGCGATTTTTCAAGCGCATTTTTTGGGGAAAAAAACACACTTTTTTTAAATTTTAATGCACTAAAACACACTATATTGCCCAAATGTTTGATGAAATAAAAAAGATGATCTTAGGCCAAGTACATGGATACCAAACTCGACATGCTTTAAAATTTCGCACAAACGCGCAGTGGCGACA
The DNA here is from genome assembly GCA_029206835.1 of Rana muscosa. Lineage (NCBI taxonomy): Eukaryota > Metazoa > Chordata > Amphibia > Anura > Ranidae > Rana > Rana muscosa. Next base: position 114,150,323 of record CM055118.1, read on the forward strand.
AACTACATACATTTTTAAAAGCCTTTACAGGTTACCACATTAGATTTACAGAGGAGGTCTACTGCTAAAATTACTACCCTCGATCTGACCTTCGCGGTGATACCTCACATGCATGATGCAATTGCTGTTTACATATGACGCTAGACCGATGCTTGCGTTCGCCTTTGCGCAAGAGCAGGGCGGGACGGGGGTCCTTTTTTTTTTTTTTTATTATACATTTTGCTTTATTTTTAAACTGTTCCTTCCATATTTTTATTTTTATTTTATTGTTATCTCAGGGAATGTAAATATCCCCTATGATAGCAATAGGTAGTGACAGGTACTCCTTTTTTTTTTTAAAAACTGGGGTCTATTAGACCCTAGATCTTTCCTCAAAGCATCTGACCACACCAAGATCGGTGTGATAAAATGCTTTCCCAATGGAGCTTTTTATATCCGGGGGGGGGGGGGGGGGAATTCCCTCCCACTGCTTGTAAAAGCAGTCCAGAGGCTAATTAGCCGCTAGGATTGCTTTTACATGAAAGCCGGCCGCTGGATGAAAAGAATGATACCAAGATGATACCTAAACCCGCAGGCATCATTCTGGTATAAACATTCAAAGTCCAGCAACATACCAGTACGTTGCTGGTCCTTGTTGGACATGTATTGTAATCTTTTTTTTCATGCAGCCTGTTGGCTGAACGAAAAAAAGAGATTGATCGGTGGGTATGCTCACCATTAGAATACCTCCCTTCATTCACCCACTTCTAATGATGGGCATACATGCACCATTTATATATGCCGAAGCATGGGGGCATCCTCCCGCAAAAGTTATGCCGCACACACATGGTCGGACTTTTCCACGGGCATGCCTCCGTCTGAATTTTGACCGTATGTACGCGGCATTAGGAGCAAAATCGCTCCTCCGCCCCTGCTGCCCCCATGCTTCGGCATATATGCTCTTTTTTTTTTAACTGTGGTGGTGAAATCACCTCCTACAGCACTGGTGTCGCAGGGATCAGGCCTGCCTCTGCGAACGCTGCAGTTATGTGTGTTGTGTTTTGTAAGTGACAGTGATTGATCGATACTGCACTTGGGTGGCCTGGGCTGGACGGAGGGGCAAAACGCAGGTGCTAGCAGGTATCACACCTGACGCTGCCTGAGGTGTGACGCAGACCCTCTCTGATGCTAAAACCTAATTGATATCACCCGCCGGGCGATCAGGGGGTTAAACCTTTATTGGGTTATATTGGGTTATATACGGCGGGTGCCCTGACACTATAAAAAGCAAACTAACTAACCAGCGTCACCCGTAACACTTATACGGTGATCACTGGTGAAAGGATTAACTCTAGGGGCAATCAGGGGGTTAAAACCTTTATTAAATAATATATGGGGGTACCTGACGCTATAAAAACCTGGCGGCGAACCTAAAAAAATAACAGACTACCTAGCGGCACCAGCATACCTAATACAGCGATCAGAAAAACGATTGCTTAGTGACACTGGCAAAAGGGGGTGAAAGGGTTACCTGGGGGCGATCAAGGGGTTAAACCTTTATTAGGTAATATATGGGGGTACCCGACGCTATAAAAACCTGGCGGCAAACCTAAAAAAATAACTGACTACCTAGCGGCATCACAGAAAAACGATTGCTTAGTGACAGTGGTGCTAGGGGGTGAAAGGGTTACCTGGGGGGTGATCAAGGGGTTAAACCTTTATTAGGGGGGGTTAGGGGGCTACCCTGGACCTAAAGGGACCTACACTAACTGCCCTGACACTTTTACAGTTACAAATGTCACTGTTTGCAGTGATCAGTAAATAAATGATCACTGCAATCAGTGACACTGTGACTTGGGGGGGCGATCGTGTTCCTATGTGTGCTGGTGTCAGTGTAGTGTTTGTGCACTAACCTGACATCTTCTCTCCACGGCGCTCCGGTATGTGTGAGCGCCGCAGGGAGAGATGACATCACTTCCTCTGCCTGTGTTTACATTACACAGGCAAAGGAAGCATCTCATTCGTCGGGAGCGATCGTGAGGGGGTGGCCAGAAACCAATGGCTGCCCCCTCATCACCGATCGTTCCCGGAGCAATACCAACTGCTCACTGTACCGGATCGGACCCCCCACCCATAAGAAGGCAGTCACGTACAGGTACGTGATTGTGCCTGTCCGTGCCATTTTGCCGACGTATATATACAGTGAGCGGACGTTAATTGGTTAAAGGGGCGTGACAAGGGGTGTGTCCTATGCCTGCATACTTTTGCTGGTAGGTGTCCCTCATTTCCATCTCAAAAATTTGGGAGGTATGCATATGGAGGACCGAGGGTGCTGAGTTTTTTTTTTTATAAACGCAGATGAGAGAGCCGTGCTCAGCTCTGTGCACCATAGAATAACACACAGCTGCATTCAGATCCATGTAAAATTTACACATTACAGAGCTGAGTGCAGAATATTTTGTACCCAAGTACATAGGCACTCTGGGCATTCTAATCCATTTTGTTTTCATATAGAATGAGTGAAGTCTGCACATTTCCTGATGCAGCCACACCGCTGCTTCTTAAAGAATAAGTTCACCTTTGGAAGTTGTTACCGGTTCCTCCTGTATTTAGGGTAATCCATGTAACATGTTCCCACTCCTGCCTCCTCTTCCCCCTCCATGCGACAGTGAGGGGGTTGTGGTATTTACCCCCCCCCCCCCCCCCCCCACACACACACCCACTGCCCCAATTTAACCGCTTGCCTGTAGGTGAGTTTTTTCTTTGGCTCTGGAGCACGCACCACTGGAGCCCCGGACACAGCGGTAGCCAATCACTGGGTTCTTCGAAGGCGATGTTCGCCAGGACCTGCTGATCGTTCTGGGGAGAGGCAGAACAGCGGTCTGCCTATGTAAACAAGGCAGATCACCATTCTGCCATAGGGGGGAAATGGAGATCTGAAACACAGATCTGTCTTCATTTGGTCAAAGCACATCCCCCACAGTTAGAAAGAACCCCTAGGGACAGACTTGACCATTTGATCGCCCCTGATGTTAACCCCTTCCCTGCCAGTGTCATTAGTAGAGTAAAAGTGTTTTTTTTTTTTTTTAGCACTGATCCCCAAAAAGTGTCAGTAAGGTGTACGATTTGTCCGCCGCAATCCCGTAAAAATAAAATCGCTGACCTCCGCCATTACTAGTAAAAAAATATCCCATAGTTTGTAGACGCGATAACTTTTGTGCAAACAAATCAATATACGCTTATTGGGATTTTTTTCACCAAAAATATGTAGCATGATGCATATTGACCTAAATTGATGAAAAAATTTGATTTTTTTTTATTGGGTATAATAATGTTTTATAGCAGAAAGTAGAAAATATAGCTTTTTTTCTCAAAATTGTCAGTGTTTTATTATCTATAGCGCAAAAAGTAAAAACCGCAGAGGTGATTAAATACACCAAAAGAAAGCTTTGTGGGGGAAAAAAAAAAAAAAGGACATCAATTTTATTTGGGTACAGTGTCGCAAGACCGCACAATTGTCAGTTAAAGTAACGCAGTGCCGTATCGCAGAAAATGGTGGGGGAAAAACCTCCTGGAGCTGAAGTGGTTAAAAACATTAACCACACGGTTGCATCATTCATTCACAGATTTCTGTGAATGAACTACAAGTACCATCATCCACCGCGGCAGATGGCTTGTAGCTCTCAATGAACTGTAAGGGCGCTAGTGAGCACTTGTAGTTCATGGATTCATCTTGCCCGTACGGGAGATACAAGCAGACAGTGTACTGAGAGTCTGCAGGATCCTGGCATTGCACCCACGATCTCCCGATTGCGGGTGCAATGCTTTATAGGCTCCAGTGTAAAAATAAATGCACATTTTTTTTACCAGCAAAAAGATGTGCATTTATTTTATTTTAGAAAAGGTAAACTTATCCTTTAAATGAGCCGCTATGTGTTGCGTTATGGAGTGTGTTAGTACAGACTACCATTATGAATGTGCTGACAGTACACCTTTGTGTATAAAAAACAAAGCATATTCCTTTTATTGAAAAATTCCAGGTATGGATATTTTATACAGTTACACTGGTCCAGCTTGGAGCGATATAACGATGTATACACACCACACCTGGCTAATGCCCCTGGAAGCTGCAAATCACAGTAAACACCTCAACTCCAGTGATCTCCACTGGCTTCTGGATTCTGTGCTGAGTGGCTGCCCTGCTGTATTCTGAACACAGGAGGTCGGCCGCTCAGCATGGGCACCAGTCAGATAATGCTCCCATTATATAGCTTTCGTACATCTAAAAAGAGATTGTACAATCAGATTGTATAGTTTATACAACCTCATGTTTTTTCACCTTAATGCATTCTATGCATTAAAGGTTAAAAACCTGCGCTGCAGCTCCCCCCAGAGCCCCCCCCTTTTTTTAACTTGAGCCCGATCCGGCGATGTGCACGAGCGCAGCGGCTCCAGCCACTGTCTCTCTCCTCATTGGACAGATTGATAGCTTTCAATCAAATCCAGTGACACAGGAGTAGGGGGGGGGGCCGCATGTCCCACTGTCTGTTCAATGGAGGCAGCAGTGGGACTTGGGAGCATGGAAAGCGGCTTTCTGTGGGGTCACCTGATGAAGAGGAGCCTGGAGCACCGCCGGGGGACCCCAGAAGAAGAGTATTGGGGCCGCTCTGTGCAAAACCATAGCACAGAACAAGATAAGTATAATATGTTTATTTTTATTTATAAACAAAAGAAAGAAGGTTTACAAATCACTTTAACCACTACATTTCCGAGCCTGTTTCTGAGATTTGGTGTTTACAAGTTAAAAAAAAATATTTTTTTGCTAGAAAATTACTTAGAACCCCAAAAATTATATATATGTAGCGGTACCCCCTAGAGGGCTGCTGGATTAAATTTGGGTCCTGACGTTACCCCACATTTCACCGTCCCAGAACTAAGAGTCTATGTTAGGAAGTTTTGATAGATGTGAGTGCCAGTCACTTCAGTCTTTTTCCAATGCTTTATTAAACAAAGTAGAAGGATAGAGGGTTAGGGGAAGTTCAGATACCTTGTTTACAGATCACCGATGAGGTTCTTGGATCCAGGGGACAACAGCTCTTTCTCTGGATCTTGCGACAACCGTATAGGCCACTCACACCGACCTAGCATGTGGTATAAAGCACGGACAAGTCTCTGCCACAGACTTAGCAATACGTGGAACTCCTGGATAATCCTCTGCCACAGGATTGTGTAACCAGCAGTCAGTTAGTTTTAGGTCAGCTACACAGTGCCAGAACCTTTAAGCCACCCGCAAGTACTGTGAGGTAGGTTAACTTGGGTGCATCCTCCAAACGAGTCACCGCCCCCCCCCCCCCCCGAGAAACCAGCCTTCAGCTCGGTTTTCTCCAGCAACGGTCCTCCCCTGGAATCTTCTCAGTTTGAGTGGCTTCTTCCACGCAGTCAAGACAGCACAGGACCACCTTCAGTTAAGTAGGCCCCAGACAGACTTCTGGGCCTACTTGTAGTAGCACAGCCTCGAGCCAGCAGGGCCCAAGGTAGAAAAGAGCAACTGCCACATACCTTAGGCCAGGAGGGCCATGAGGTCAGAGAGCCAGCAGGCCCCTGGGTAGAAGAGACTGAAAACATGGCGTCTGTCCCTTAAATATCCTCTCCCAAAATGCACAGCAGTAAGAACACTCCCACTGAGCGGTTTCTGGGAAAGAACAGTCAATGCACTTGGTTTGCTGTATTTCTCACACTGGACTGTGGTGACAGCGACACCTACTGGCAACAGTGAGAAATGTGCACAACACAGCCAAACTGGAACAGAATCAAATCATTTTACACAATCACTCTGAGCTATTTACAGCTCAGATAACACAAAATTTACAGATAGCCCCTATTCTTCAGGAACAGGGTGCTACATATATATATTTATTTTCTAACACCCTAGAGCAGAGGTCTTCAAACTACGGCCCGCCAGGTGTTCAGGAACTACAATTCCCATCATGCCTAGTCATGTCTGTGAATGTCAGAGTTTTACAATGCCTCATGGGATTTGTAGTTCCGCAACAGCTGGAGGGCCGCCGTAGTTTGAGGATCCCTGCCCTAGAGAATAAAATGGCGGTCGTTGCAATACTTTCTGTCACACCGTATTTGCGCAGTGGTCTTACAAGCGCACTTTTTTGGGGAAAAAATACACTTTTTTAAATTTAAAAATAAGACAACAGTGAAGTTAGCCCAATTTTTTTTTATATTGTGAAAGATAACATGTTACGCTTCAAATTATTAATGTGGGATCGTTTCTTAAAGAACATTAATTGCTATCAAACTGATATGGGTAAAGTTCAGCTTTAACCTGTCAATGGTCAATAAGTTATGGCTGATCAATGTATATGCAAAGATCAACCCTTAAGCTGTAATGTCTTACAAGCGGTGGTCCCTTTCTAAGGTAAGCCTATTTCAAACGTGGCTGTCTTGGAAGATGACAAAAATAGGATGTACTCACCGTAAAATCCGTTTCTCTGACGTCCATGGACTGACACAGCCTCTTCATACTTGACAAGTGGGTTTATGTCCCTGCTCATAGGAAAAGACTAGGCAGAATGTTAAATGTTGTAACATACATTCCATTACCAGAGCTGAACAGCCCCGCCCAGGGGGCGGTCCCTCCTACCTGCAGCCTCAGTTCGTAACAAAGCAGTACAAACCTAAAAGGAAGGGTGGGTGCTGTGTCAGTCCATGGACGTCAGAGAAAGGGATTTTACGGTGAGTACAAAAATCCTATTTTCTCTTACCGTCCATGGACTGACACAGCCTCTTCATACTTGACAAGTGAGACGTCCCAAAGCAGTGTCAAAGAAGAGGGGTGGGAGCAGTTTTAAAGGAAAAAAAACAAACTTCACTCCAAACAAGCAGAGCTCCTCAACGGAGGAGTTGCAACTTTAAACAGCCGCTTGCAACACCTTGCGGCCGAAAGAAGCATCAGAAGATGCAGCCACATCAACCTTGTAAAACGTAGAAAAGGTATGTGCGGACGACCAGGTTGCCGCCTTGCACACTTGTGCAACCGACGCTTGATGTCGGAAAGCCCAGGAAGCACCTATTGCCCTGGTGGAATGCTCCGTAACCGGAAAGGGAGGCGCCCGCCCCTTAAGGGCATAGGCCTGTATGATGGTCTGCCTGATCCACCTAGAAATGGTGGCAGACGACACCGCTTGGCCCTGTTGTGGACCAGACACAGACACAAACAGCGAGTCAGACTTCCGAATGGGAGCAGTAACAGACGGGTACACCCACAAGGCACGTACCACGTCCAACGTGTGAAGCGCAAACTCTCTGGGATGCGACGGATGAGGACACAAGGACGGAAGAACAATGTCCTCATTAAGGTGAAAGGCCGAGACCACCTTCAGAAGAAAAGAAGGCCGCGGACGCAACACCGCCTTATCCTTATGGAGGACCAAGTAAAGCGGCTTGCAAGACAATGCCGCCAACTCAGACACCCGTCTGACCGAAGTAATGGCTACCAGGAAAGCCACCTTCTGAGACAAGGTTAAGAGAGGGATATCTCTGATGTTTTCAAAAGGGAGGTTCTTGAAGAATCGAGAGTACCAAATTCAGATCCCAAGGAGGGAGAGGAGGTTTAACAGGGGGGAGCACATGGCGGACCCCCTGCACAAAGGTGCTAATCAAGGAATGGCCCGCTAGCGGTCATTGAAAGAAGACAGCCAAGGCCGAAATCTGACCCTTGATGGTACTTAAAGCAAGCTTTTGGGTCACACCACGCTGCAAGAACAGCAGGATCCTAGGAACAGAATACGTCCGTGGACGCCAATCCAGCTCCTCGCACAGAGCGATGTAAGCCCTCCAGGTACAGTGATATATCTTGCTGGAGGAAGATTTCCGTGCCCTCAGCATGGTCGAGATGACCAAATCCGAGAGACCTCGATCCCTCAGGACCTGGCTTTCAATAGCCATGCCGTTAAAGCCAGCGACTGTAAAGCAGGATGAAGTATGGGACCTTGAGACAGAAGGTCCTCCCGCATTGGCAGACGCCAAGGAACATCCGCGACGAGGCGCACAAGATCGGCGTACCAATGACGCCGTGGCCAATCCGGAGCAATGAGGATCACCGAAATCCCCTCGGCCTCCACCCTGCGAAGCAGCAACTGCAGCCGAGGTTAGGCATACATCAGGCGATACTGACCCCACGGGGCAACCAACGCGTCGGAAGCGTCTGCCCAGGGGTCCCTGGACCTGGCCACAAACCTCGACACCTTGCGATTGAGTCAAGAGGCCAACAGGTCCACATCCGGCGTGCCCCACCGCTGGCAAAGGAGTTGAAACACCTCCGGATTCAAAGGACCATTCCCCCTGGTCCAACATCTGATGGCTCAGGTAGTCCGCCTACCAGTTGTCCATTCCTGGAATATAAACAGTCGACAGAGCCGGCACGCTTCTTTCCAACCACCTTAGGGTGTGAGCGACTTCGGATGCCACAGCTGAGCTCCGAGTTCCCCCCTGATGGTTGACATAAGCCACCGCTGTGGCATTGTCCGACTGGATTCTGACCGAGCGTCCCTGTATCCTCTCCGACCAGGAGGAGAGGCACAGTCTGATTGCACGGAGTTCCAGGACATTGATCGGTAGATGGGATTCGGCCAGAGACCAAAGCCCTTGAGCCGAGAGGACTCCCCAAACTCCACCCCAGCCCGTAAGGCTGGCGTCCGTCGTGATCACTGTCCACTGGATAGGAAGGAACGACTTCCCGGACCGAAGGGTGATCTCAACCACCACGTCAGGGACGCCCTGACCGGGCAACTCACCTGGACCTGACGATCCAATGATAACGGGGACTTGTCCCAAGTCGACGGGATCTCCTTCTGTAAGGCACGAGTGTGTGATTGGGCATACGGAACGGCCTCGAAGGAGGCCACCATGAGTCCCAGGACCATCATGCAGGAACGGATCGACGACCATTTTCGGGACATCAGGGCCCGTACCGCAGATTGAAGAGTCTGTAACTTTTCCAAGGGTAGGAATACCTTCGCCTCAGAGTCCAGGATCAAACCTAGATACTCCAGACGCTGAGTCGAAACCAGGACCGACTTCTGCTTGTTCAGTAGCCAACCGAAGTCCCGGAGGGTCTGACTGACTATCGTCACATTTTCTTCTAATTCTGATCCAGAGTCTGCTCTCAGAAGAAGATCGTCCAGATAGCCCACAATAGCAATGCCTCGCTGTCTTAGCAAAGCCAGAATCGGGGCAAGCACCTTGGTGAAAACCTGCAGTGCCGACGCTAAGCCAAAGGGAAGGGCCACAAACTGATAGTGGACTTCGCCTATCGCGAAGCAGAGAAACTTCTGGTGACCCACGCAGATTGGGACATGCAAGTAGGCGTCCTTGATGTCCAAGGACGCCAGAAAGTCCCCCGGATGGAGCGCAGCAATCACCGTGCGAATGGATTCCATGCAGAATTTTTGAACCTTCACAAAGGCATTTAATGTCTTGAGGTCCAGGATTGGACAGACTCCGTCCCTCTTTGGGACCACAAACAGATTTGAGTAAAATCCCCAAAACCTCTCCCTTGACGGCACCGGCACAATTACTCCGCACCTGAGCAAGTCCTGCACTGCCCCTAAGAGGACCGCCCGATGCGCTGGAAGGAGAGGGAGATTTGAGGGAAAGAATCTGTCTGGAGGCCAGGAACGGAACTCTATCCTGTACCCTGAGGTGACCACCTCACACACCCACCGGTCGGAGATCCGGGAGGTCCACCGATTCGAGAACCTGCAAAGTCGTCCCCCCACCCCAGAGTCGGGCGGGGCAAGCTTGGTAGCCGGCTTGTTTGGCTTACGCACCCAGGGACGCTTCTGTCCACCAGCCGCCTTCCTGTCAGCCTGGGCGGGCTTACCCGAGGACTCTGATGAAAAAAACTCTTTTGTGCTGGAAAGGAGGGGCCTGGCTTATGGCGGGGCTCCTTACCCTTAGTAGTCTGAGGGAGGAGGGTGCTCTTACCCCCCGTGACATCCTTAATAATTTCATCCAGGGCAGCACCAAACAGCCTACCGCCCTCAAAGGGCAAATCAGTCAGGAGCTTCTTAGAGGCCAGGTCAGCAGACCAGCATTTCAACCAGATAAGACGACGCAACACCACCGCAGACACTGAGGCCCTAGAAATCAGGGGGGCAACGTCCAAAGTGGCATCACACACATATACTAAGCCCTGCACTAGTTGGTGGGCCATTGCAATGCTTTCTGGAGGAAGATTATGCTCCTGCACAGTCTGGTGCAAAATCTTTGCCCATTCCGTGAGTGTCTGAGACACTAGGGTCGCCGCCACAATAGGACGTAAGGCGGATCCCAGCAAGGCGAACATGGCTCTGCTCACCACCATCGGGAGAGTTGTGGCTTTATTCAAACGGGCGACCGGGAGGGGGGTCGACCACCGGAGGAGAGGCCCATTTTTTAATCAGGGCCTCATCAAAGGAGTACCTAATAGACAGACGCTGCGGGATCTATGAACCTGTCAAAGAAAGGCATGTAAGGAAAAACTTTTTTAGAAGGCTTGGCTTTAAAAGAACCAAAAAGGAGACAGCCTCCACCTGAGGTTCCTCAGCCGCAGCATCCAGCTTGAGAGTGTCCCTCACAGCATCAATGAGTTAACTTACAAGCGCCCTGTCATGTACTGACTCAGAGCAGGAGTCTTCCTCACAAGGAATGTCCTGTTCAAAAAATTCAGAGCTAGGGTCCTAAGCGGCAGCCAGGCCCATATCTGAATCAGAGCACTCCCCTTGTGGAGATTGTGTGGGGAGAGGGCGCTTTATAGCTCCCTTGCGCTCGCACGCCGCTTACATCCTGGCAAGAAATTATTCCAGGACTGCCGACAACTGGTCCATAGGAACCGCAGGTGCTGGAGCACTGCCTGTTGCCTCTGACATGTGTGGGGAAGCAGGTGAACCAGACTCCATAACTCGCCACTCTCTGAGACTCTTGCCAATATGAGAAAGAAAAGCCCACCCTCCGGCTGCGCTGACTGGGGGGTTTACCCAGGGGACTCACCAACCCGGTTAGGACCGCTCGGTTCTGCTGCCTGTGCTGTGTGTACAGCGCGAGTGAGCAGTGAGGAGAGTGTAAGGAGAATCGCGCCGCGTCAGCAGCGATAGAGGCCAAACAGCACAAAAAAAGCGCGCTGCGCCAAGAAAATGGCCGCCGCAATGTAACTGCGCCATAGCGATCCACGGCAAGATGGCCGCCATGCGCTCCAATGTAAAACATATAGTATAACACAAACATGGTGCCGAACGGCGCACAATGCCCCAAATACTGAAAAACAGCCCCCAGCTCCATGCAGACACCAATAGCCCCCCCCCTGGGACAGAGTGACCCCCAGACAGCACAGCGCCAAAGTAAGGTGACAGAGAGAAACAAACCCCAGGGGGAGACAGGGAAAATCCCCCATAACAGAGGAACACACAGCATGTACTCGCCTGCGGAGACAGGAGAGACTACTTACCTGTCCCAGAGGGACCCACTGGTGTGTTCCTGACAGACCTATCACAGTGCGGTACTGTCGGCCCGGTCCACCGCGAAAGATACAGCGGAACTGTTCAATCTTATGCGGACCATAAAAGCTCACCGGCCACCCCTGGAGCCGTGGGGCATGTCTCCCACAGAGCAAGGATCAGCACGCTCGAATGTTTGGGCAGGGAAGACTACGAGGATATCTAGTACCCAACCTGTTGCCCAGCCGACGGTTGATAGACGATCTCAAAAATAAAATTCCAAAAGGAATAAAAAATATCTTCAGGAGACTGGTTCCGAAGAGAGCCACGTCCTCTCCTCTGCTAGGCAGAAAAAAACTGAGGCTGCTGGTAGGAGGGTTATGTCCGGAGGGACCACCCCCTGGGCGGGGCTGTTCAGCTCTGGTAATGGAATGTATGTTACAACATTTAACATTCTGCCTAGTCTTCTCCTATGAGCAGGGACATAAACCCACTTGTTAAGTATGAAGAGGCTGTGTCAGTCCATGGACGGTAAGAGAAAGAAGAACTTTACTGTTTTTAAAAAGAATGAGACTTTTATTAACTAGACACTTACATCCAGTGGTGCCCCTGGTTGTTTTCCTCAGAGCCAATTCTTTACTGGGCTTTGGCTCTCAGGTGCTGCCATCTTGGAAATGGGGACTGGCTGAAGTTTCCCAGCTGGCTCCCCCCTGAGGATGTAAAGGTAATGTCCCAGGAGTTTGTTAGAAGGGGAAAACAGGCCAAGCTGACGTGATTTTCACTTGGGTGATTATTGTGGAAGTGGGAGGGGGTACCTGTCAGTCACAAAAAGGTACCCACTCCCTGGAAAAAAATAAAAATAAAAGTATTGAAAGAAGAGTATGAATAGTACTTTCACTTTTAAGTGATTGCCTGCTTTAATGAAACTTACCGTCCGGTATTATTAGCAGTATTTCCAGTAATCTTCCAGGACAGCATTCCTATATCCCACCCATTGTTTTTACTATTGGCATTAAATTTGTTTCTCTCACTTACTTGGTGGTGGTTCCCTCTATTGGGCAAAAAATTAAGGGTGAGAGGTTGGGAGGGTCTTTCCACCTACTTTTCTGATTGTGTTTTCAGTAGATTGAGGAACCAATCATTTATCAGGTGACTGTCCTGGAAAGACCACTACAAGTACCTAGGTCAGTGATGGAGAACCTTGGCACCCCAGATGTTTTAGAACTACATTTACCATGATGCTCAACTACACTGCAGAGTGTATGAGCATCATGGGAAATGTAGTTCCAAAACATCTAGGGTGCCAAGGTTCACCATCACTGACCTAGGTTCTCTCTGGAAATAGGAACATCTCTGCTAAAACAGGCAAATTGGCGGCTCTAATGTGTATCTTATGTAGTAAGCTGTATAAATGGTAAATCCAGTGTTTTTTGTATCTATAAATAAAAAACAAATATTTTTGTGGGTTTTAACGTCAAATTTTATTGAAAAATTAAAACTGCATTGCATATCATTTTAATAGTTAAAAAGAAATGTTTAAGTCACAGGATAGCCAGAGTTCATTGATCACACCACAACCATATATCTCTCATTTACCACACATACTGTGCCCTGACAAAACCAAATATGGGAGTGTAACTATTGCTACAATCCCCGACGTTCCTCCTGAGACAATATGGACTTCTGTCTGTTATCAGCCTGTAAGACCCCTTTCACACTGAGGGCGTATTGCAGGCGCTATAGCGTTAAAAATAGCGCCTGCAATCCACCCTAAAAGTGCTGCTCTATTGTCTCCCCACTAGCGGGGGTGAAATGCACCGCAAATCCGCCCATAGCGGCGGCGGTAAAAATTGTGGCGTTTTACCGCCGACGCTATGGGCGGCTCAGTGTGAAAGGGGTCTAAGTGTGCCTTCTCTACATGGATACTCTGCCTTTTCCAACACAAATGCCAAAAAAGTACCAGTTACTTACCGGTAATGGTCTTTCTGGTAAGTCTTCCAGGACGGCACAATGAGAGATGACTAGTCCACCTGACAGGAAACACAATCAATCAAAGAGGTTAAAAACCCCACCCCTCCCTGTGCTCCTCAGTTTGTGAAAAAGTACTCCACACTAGTGCACGAGAGTGAAAACAACATACCACAACAACTCTATATATATATATATTAATATACTTAACCAGAGCGGTGGGAAGTAGGCCTGCCGTCCTGGAAGACTTACCAGAAAGACCATTACCGGTAAGTAACTGGTACTTTTCTCAAGACGTCTTCCAGGACGGCACAATGAGAGAGAAGCAAGTAATTTGCAGGCCTACCTTAGGGTGGGACGACCGCTTGCAGGACCTTCCTACTAAATGAGAGGTCCTGAGGCGACAGCAACTCCACTCTATAATGCTTCAAAAAAGTGTTCTGGCTTGACCATGTCGCAGCTTGGCAGATTTGTTCGACCGAAGCTCCGGCCCTTTCTGCCCAGGAGGTCGCCAGAGACCGAGTGGAATGTGCCTTAACCTTCGGGGCTGTCTTAGCAGCCTGGTCATAAGCTAGGGAGATTGCTTGTTTTATCCACCTAGCTATGGTTACTCTAGAAGCCTGTTGGCCCTTTTTCTGACCAGAAAAATTAATAAACAAGTGGCTGGATTTTCTGAAAATGCTAACTCTATCCAAATAAGAAAGCAGACATCGTCTGACATCCAAACAATGAAAGAAAGCCTCCCTTTCATTCTGGGGATTGGAACAAAAAGAAGGGAGTATTATTTCCTGTGTTCTATGAAATTTTGATACTACCTTGGGAAGGTACAGGGGGTCCTGCCTGAGAACAACCCTGTCCTCAAATAAACGAAAAAACGGCTCTTTAATTGACAGAGCCTGCATATCACCTACTCTTTTGGCTGTCGTTATCGCCAGCAGAAAGGTAAACTTAACTGTGAGAAGTTTAATAGAAATACTGTCTAAAGGCTCGAACGGAGCCTTAGTTAACTGTTCTAGAACCAAGGAGAGATCCCAGGGTGGAACCCTAGAGATCTGTACTGGAGACATTCTGTCCCTAGCTGACAGGAATCTTTTAATCAACGGGTCCTGGGACAATCTTCTGTCCAGGAAGTAAGATAAGGCTGCTACCTGAACTCTTAGGGTCTTGGTAGCCAGCCCCAGATCAACTCCATCCTGGAGAAATTCCAGAATGACCGAAGTTTCCTGTTGGGAAACCTCTCTCTCTGAACACCAGCGAAGACCCCCCACACCTTAGCATAAATCCGCCTGGTGACCTCCTTTCTACTAGAGAGGAGAGTGGTGATCACTCTCTCTGAACAGCCCTTCTCCCGCAGGTTCTGCCTTTCAAGCACCAGGCCGTCAGTTTGAAGAAGCTGGGCTCTGGGTGGAAGACCGGACCCTGAAGAAGAAGGTCTGACCGAACTGGTAGATGGAGAGGGGGAGCTACAGACCAGTTCTCCAGAGTGGGAAACCAGGCTCTCTTGGGCCACCAGGGGGTGACCAAAATGAGACAGCATTCTGAGAGGTCCAGCTTCTGCAGGATCCTCGGAATCAGACTCAGAGGGGGAAAGGCATAGGCCAGATGAAAACTCCACACCTGGGCCAGCGCATCCACTCCCTCTGAGCCCCATTCCCGGGTCAGGGAAAAGAACCTCTTTAGCTTTTTGTTTTCCCTGCGGGCGAAGACGTCTATCTCCGGATTGCCGAACCGTTGGCACACCAGATCGAACACCTCTGTGTTCAACTCCCATTCTCCCTGGAGAATCGGGTGGCGACTTAAAAAGTCCGCCTCTACGTTGTGAACCCCTTTTATGTGAACCGCTGTGATAGAGGGAATCCGGAGCTCTGCCCAGCTCAGGATCTCCAGAGACAAAGCCAGAAGGGTACGCGACCTGGTGCCTCCCTGATGGTTCAGGAATGCCACTGTGGTGGCATTGTCGGATAGAATCTGGACCTCTCGGCCCCTGACTCTCTCCTCGAAGGCCTTTAGAGCCTCCCGGACCGCCAACAATTCCCGGAGGTTTGAGGAGGCGCCCCTCTGACCTCGGTTCCAGGAACCCTGAGCTCTGAGCTCGTCTAAGTGAGCCCCCCAACCCCAGGCGCTTGCGTCTGTGGTTATCCTGAGAGGGTTGGACTGACTCCACAGACGACCCACCAGTAAATTCTGAGGAAGGAGCCACCACCTCAGAGATTCCTTTGCCACCACTGGGATGGGGACCCTGTAGTCTAGAGATTCCCTTGATCCGTCCCAAGAGGATAGAAGGAATTCTTGGAGAGGTCTGGAGTGGAGCTGAGCCCACGGCACCGCTGGGATGCAAGAGGTCATTAGACCCAGCACCCGCATGATGCTTCTGAAGGAGGATTCCTCTGCCTCCAACATAGACCTGACCGTTGTCATAAGACCTTGGACCATGTCCTGGGGTAAAACAAGTTTTCTTTCTAAGGAATCCACTAGGAATCCCAAGTAAACTTTCTTCTGTTCTGGGACCATCGAGGATTTTTCTTTGTTGATGATCCACCCCAGGCTTTCCAAGGTGCTCACGACCCTGGCCAGGTCTGCAAGAAGGAGATCTCGACTCTGATTGTAGAGAAGCAGATCGTCGAGGTAGGGGACTACTGCTATACCCTGCAGGTGCAGGTAAGCAATCACCTCCGCCATGATCTTTGTAAAGACTCTTGGACTGGATGACAGTCCGAAGGGAAGTGCAGCAAACTGCCAATGCTGCACTCCCTGGGCGGAAGTGATTGCAAACCTGAGGAAGGCCTGATGTGCTGGGAATATCGGGACGTGTAGATAGGCGTCCTTTAGGTCTATGGTCACCATGAACACCCCCCTCAAAAGAAGCTTCCTGAGAGTGTACACGCTCTCCATCCGAAACCTCTTGCGACGCAGATAAGCGTTCAAGGGTCTCAAGTTTATTATAAGTCGATGCTTCCCTGACGGCTTTGGAACAACGAAAACGTGGGAATAGACGCCCAAACCTTGTTGTTCCGTAGGTACCGGGATAACTACTCCCTGCCTTTCCAGATCTGAGACATTCTGTACCAGACCTGCAGCTTTTAAAGGGTCCCTGGGTAGATGCGTTACCAGAAACTTCGGGGGAGGGGAGTGAAGGAACTCTAGCTTGTAGCCCTCCTTTAAAATTTGGAGGACATGGGGGCTCTGAGATATGCTTTCCCATCTGGGGAGAAACTGGGAAAGCCTTCCCCCTACCCTTACGTCACTTAGAGTTCTTGTCATTAGGCTTTTGGCTGGAGAAAAGGATACCTCCCTTCTGTTTGTCCTTGCCAGCACTCCACCTCCTAGTATTGATAGGTCTTTTGTCTGAAGACCGGTTCTTACCCTGGGGGCCTCGAAAAAATCTCCTTTTTTCCTTTTTAGGTTTGGTAGGAAATTTCTTACCCTTTTCGGTGGACCTGGACAAGGCTTGATCAAGTCCTGTACCGAAAAGAAGGGAGCCCTCAAATGGGAGACCACATAAACGGGTCTTGGATGCACTATCACCATCCCAGGTTTTAACCCATACAGCTCTTCTAGCAGAGTTTAAGAGGGCTCCAGTCTTTGCGGCGGTTCTTACGGTTTCTACCGCTGCGTCCGCTAGGTACGCCACCGCGTTACCTATTAGCTGCAACGACTCCAAGACTTCCTTGGATTTGGAAGTGCCTGAAACATGGTCCGTTAATTTTGAGATCCATGCATCTGCATTCCTGGCTACGCATGCTGAAGCCAGCGCCGGGCTCATGGCTGCCGCATTGGCTTCCCAGGCCCTCCGCAAGGTGGTTTCAGCACGCCGATCCATCTGATCTTTGAGGTTACCAGTATCCTCAAAGGAGAGGTCAGACTGTTTGGATACCTGGGCTAAGGAAGCATCCAATCTGGGTGTTTTGAAGAACCTGTCTTCATCTTCCTCCTTGAAAGGGCACCTACGTTTCCAAGTTTTTGGTCTTAAAAGCTTCCTTTCAGGATCCTTCCATTCTTGAAGGATAATGTCCTTCAGTGCCTGGTGGACGGGGAAGGTTCTGGGTTGAGACTTCAGCAAACCCTGATACATTCTATCCTGTGCGGAAACCTGTTCCGCAGGCTCCTGGATCTCCTCAGAAGCATAAATTGCCCCAAGGAGGCCCTCCATATCATCGGCCGAGAAGATGTGCCTTCCTGGCCTGGAGCCCTCTTCCTCATCCTCTGCCTGACTATCCACCAGACCCTCATCAGATACTTCTCGATCGGAGATATCTGAATCCTCCTCCAGCTCCGAACCCTGTGAAGGTAGGGATTTTAGAGGCTGCGGGCGTCTTTTAACTACCCTGGGAGTCAAAGAACTCTCCTGAGAGGAAGAGCCCCCCCCCACTTGTCTGAGGTTCTGGTTCCCTAGACCTGAGTGAGGATTGAAATTCCTTAAGCGTAGTCAGCATCTGGGTCTGGACAGACAAGAAGTCTTTCATGACCTGCGATGTTTCTTTTCCAGCCAATTTCTGAATGCATTTAAAACAGAAAGGTCTGGAATAGTCTGGAGGCAACCTATCGTTGCAGTAGCCACATCTTTTGATGCGAGCAGGGGCTTTAGAGGGACGGCTGGTAGACCCCTGGGCAATGACGTCCCCTCCTGCAGAAAAAACAAATATACACAGGGAATTTTTTAGTACCAAACACCCCTGTGCAGAGCAAAAAGGGGGAAGAGTCGGGGTACCTCCCCCATCATAACCCCTGCTGGCTGGGTAGGACTCACCTCCTGTGGCCTCCTCTGTAGCCTTGGCCGTACCGGGCCTTTCCTCATGCTCCATGCGCCGTCCGGGCTCGAACCGTGTCGCTAAGAGCAAACAGGAGGAATGGGCGCCTCTTTTCCTGGCATCTTTATAGTTGAAGCTGGCTGAAAAGACGCCGGCCGTCGCCATCTTGCCGAAGACCGGAAACCGGAAGTGGCGCGGCGCGCGGTGACGTCATTCCGGGCGCTAGAGGAGGAAATCAATGAGTCCTCCAGGCCATGGGAAAATGGCGCCGCACATGCCTGAGCGGCGCCAATAGCCAGAACAGCGCTTCACCGCTGGGTTCACCACCGCATCTGCGGGAGACCTGCCAGCCCCCCCTCCGAAGTGGACACCCACCAGGTAGGGAGGAAAAAAGAGGAAATATTTGGCCCCTGAAGCTTCCAGGTACCCTGTACCTTAGGGCTTCAGAAAACTCAGGGGGGTTCTTCAAGGCTATTCCTTCCCCCCTGAGTATGTTACAACAAAAGGGGGACCCCCCAGGAAGGATGAGCCCGTCCTGCTAGGTCCAGAGGCTTCCTAAGCGTTCGACCTAGGTCCCAGGGGGAGACCTCCAGCACCAGGCCTTTAGGTCTTTAGAAAATAACAAACGGTTTCGCTGTGGGGAAACACAATCAAAAACTGAGGAGCACAGGGAGGGGTGGGGTTTTTAACCTCTTTGATTGATTGTGTTTCCTGTCAGGTGGACTAGTCATCTCTCATTGTGCTGTCCTGGAAGACGTCTTGAGAAAGGAGCAAGTTTGTTGCCCTGATTAGTCATTAGTGGAAATTCTGGTATTTTTATGTGGTGGCACCACAATTATTGCCAAGCCCAACATTTTCTTTCTGTAAAAGGGACACATAAAAACTCATGAAGGCTGAAATTAGGCAAGTTCTACATTTCACAAAAACGATTTACCTCATAAAATAGTATACAAAGGTTCTTAAGTTAGGGTGACCAGACATCCCCGGTTTCAGGGGACAGTCCCCGGATTGAGGACACTGTCCCCGGACCCAGTCTGTCCCCGGTTTTGTCCCCGGATTGGATTTGAACAGGGGCTGGGGCAATTTCAAAGACAGTCAGTGCAGAATTAAAAAAAAAAATTCTGAATTACACCCCCTCCCCGCTCCACTGCTCCTACTAGCTTAGAGGGGGTGTATTTTTCCCATTATCTGTGCCCCTTTCTGATGATCATGTGCTGGTCGGAGCGGAGGGAATATTTCTTCAGTTTCGGGTGCATGCCCATTCTGCTCCGCTCACACGTTCTTCTGCCTTGGCACAAGTCCTGGCCAGCCGCCTGCCTGCTTATCTCCGTGCCTTCCCTGATCTTCCTCCGCTCCCCACTCAGTAGTAGCCGGGGGCCGGAGTGTAAGACTTGACAGGCTGTGAGGCGGGCGGTGGCGGCGACTGGTAGAGATTTGCTGATTGCCGCCATTACTAGTAAAAGAAAAATATGTCCCTGGATTTCATTTTAAAAATCTGGTCACCTTATCTTAAAGGGGTTGCTCCGCTGGAAAAAAAAAATATTAAAAGCCAGCAGCTACAGCTACAGCAGCTGCTGGCTTTTAATATTTGGACACTTACCTGTCCTGGAGTCCAGCGACGTCCGCAGCAGAGGACGAGCGACCGCTCGTCGCTCTGCTGCTCCCTCCGCCATCCTCGCTGAGGGAACCAGGAAGTGAAGCCCTGCGGCTTCATGCCAGGTTCCCTATGGCGCATGCGCGAGTCGCGCTGCGCCGTTCTGATTGGTGCTCCTGTGTTCTGGGAGCTGAGTGTCTCCCAGAACACCAAGGGAAGTCTGCGGGAAGTGACGTAACTCCCGCAGATTCCCGGAGACAGGACTCCGGGATGTGGGTGAAAATACCTATCTTAGACAGGTATCTTCACCCCCCTCCCCCCTGAAAGGTGTCAATTGTGACACCGGAGGGGGGGAGGGTTCCAAATAGCAAAAGTTACTATTTAGGGTGGAGCTCCACTTTAAGTGTGATGCTTTTCCTTTAGTTACAGATATAGTAGAAAGGGATTATAACACCTGATGTTTTTTATTGCTGTCTGTGACCCATGTTAGGGAGATTTACCCCCTCTTTTTGTCCTGTTTACCGTTATCACCAAAAGAGAAAGAAAACCTTAAATTCTGGGTTGTCAGGGGTTTCCCTCACTTTAGAGGGATTTCCGCTGACTTCCTGTTTTGGCTATAGGACAGGAAGTGCAGTGAAATCTCCCTTATGGGAGATGGCAAGGGAAACCTAGCAGGGGTTATAACTGTCCCCTACTTTATCCTAAATGAATTTTTTTTTTTTTTTAAATTGCCTTTTAGTTGTACTTTAACTGCTTGCCGACCATGTCACGCCGATAAACGTCGGCAGAATGGCATGGCTGCGCAAAGCAATGTATATATACGTCGCTTTGAATCTCGCCTCTGCCGCGAGCTCCGTGACCGTGGGACCCGATGTCCGCCGGTGTCCAGCGATCGTGTCACGTAGCTGCAGAACAGGGGGATGCCAGTGTAAACAAGGCATTTCCCTGTTCTGCCTTGTGACAGGACAGTGATCTACTGCTCCCTGTCATCGGGAGCAGCGATCAGTGTCGTGTCACTGGTAGCCCAGTCCCCTCACAGTTAGAATCACTCCCTAGGACATACTTAACCCCTTTCCTGCCAGTGTCATTTACACAGTAATCAGTGCATTTTTATAGCACTGATCGCTGTATAAATGACAATGGTTGCAAAATGGCGTCAAAAGTGTCCGATGTGTCCGCCATAATGTCGCAGTCATGATAAAAATCGCTGATCGCCGCCATTACTAATGAAAAAATAAATAAATAATAAAAATGCCATAAAGCTATCCCCTATTTTGTAGACGCTATAACTTTTGCGCAAACCAATCAATATAAGCTTATTGCGATTTTTCTTTTTATACCAAAAATATGTAGAATAATTTTTTTTAATATATATATTTTTTGGAGATATTTATTAATCGCAAAAAGTAAAAAATATTGCTTTTTTTTTCAAAATACCACCAAAAGAAAGCTCTATTTCTGGGAAAAAAAAGGACGTCAATTTTGTTTGGGTGCAACTTTGCACGACCGCGCAATTGTCAGTTAAAGCAACACAGTGCCGAATCGCAAAAAATGGCCCGGTCATTGGGCAGCCAAATCCTCCGGGGGGTGAAGTGGTTAATATGTGTTACAGAAACCAACAGAGTCACTGTGTGTGACCTGGGAAGTCAGCTTTATTTATTTTAAGCCCATAGGTGTACAACAGCCGACAACAGGGGGCATTATTAAGACAAGCATGGGCTGGGCCAAAGTAGGTTCTCGGCTATGCCAGTACATACAAACATTCAGCGGAAAGCAGTATTAAACCCCAAACCAAATATGTAATATATTGCAGCTTATCAATCATTGGCTGCATTAGTATTCAGTAACACCTCCTGTATTAAATTGTCCTCACTCTGGATGAAGGGGCACCTTTGGACAACAGTATTGTCAGTCTGGGGGGGAAGGGAGTGTTAGATATATTAGCAGATTTAGATACACTAACAAATTGAAGCCAAACTCCAGCTCACACTGCAGTTACACAAGAAGTTCTGGGAAACAGTAGTGTTTTCTTTTGGTTAAAGGTTTTACACAAACAAATAAAAGCTGATCATTGTAAACATCCCTACCGATGGTAAACTGACCTAAATTGATGAAGATTTTTTTTTTTATTGGGTATGTTTTATAGCAGAAAGTAAAAAATAAAGCTTTTTTCTCAAAATTGTCAGTCTTATTATCTATTGTGCAAACAAATAAAAACTGCAGAGGTGGTCAAATACTACCAAAAGAAAGCTTTGTGGGGGGGGGGGGAGAAAGGACATAAATTTTATGATCAAGACCACACAATTGTCAGTTAAAGTAATGCAGTGCCGTATCGCAGAAAATGGTCTGGTCAGGAAGGGGGAAAAACATCCTGGAGCTGAAGTGGTTAAAAACATTGTGGGTGTGCGGGGCTCCGCCCACACGGTTGCAGATTTCTGTGAATGAACTACAAGTACCATCATCCACCGCGGCAGATGGCTTGTAGCTCTCAATGAACTGTAAGGGCGCTAGTGAGCACTCTTGTAGTTCATGGATTTGTCTTGCCCGTATGGGAGATACAAGCAGACAGTGTACTGAGAGTCTGCAGAATCCTGGCATTGCACCCACAATCTCCTGATTGTGGGTGCAATGCGGCTCCAGTGTAAAAATAAATGCACATTTTTTTACCAGCAAAAAAGATGTGCATTTATTTTATTTTACAAAAGGAGAACTTGTCCTTTAACCACTTCCCACCCGGCCACTGTACATATACGGCCGGGTGGGCGCTCTCTCCTTCTGAGTGGACATTCAGGAACGTTCCTCAGAAGGGAGATCGCGCGCATTCCTGCACAGCGGCGCGATCCCGATGCACTCGTGCTACCCGGACACGGCGCATCATAGATCAGCAGGAGGGCTCTGTGATTGGCCCTCCTGATCACATGATGGCCATGTCCAATCACAGACGTCATGTGATGTAAACACAGAGCCGGTTGCTAGGCGATCGGCTCTCCTCTCCGCACACAGAAGTTTTCGGCGAGGAGAGTGGATCGCTGCAGCCCGGCTGGTGATCAGTGTGTATAAGCTGTTTTTTACAGCTTTTTACTCACTGATCACCAGCCTAGTGTCCCCACAATGTAAAACACACAGTAAACACACCTGTCCCCCACATATGTAACAGTAAAATCATATTTCCCAATGATCATTTGCACACATATGTCCGTGATCTCCTGCGCACATCTGTACATGATCATTTGCGTACATATGTCCGTGATCACACAAACCAATTATTATACACTTAACGGGAATTTTTTGACCAAAAACATGTAGCAGAATACATTTTGGCTTAAATTTATGACAAAATCAGATTTTATTGGATTTCTTCTAAAATAGAAAGAAGAAAATATTTTTTTTTTTCCAAATTTCCGTTTTTTTTCCCGCTTATTTTGCAAAAAAAAAAACGGAGTCATGAATAAATACCACCAAAAGAAATCTCTATTTGTGCGAACAAAATGATAAAAATTTAATTTGGGTACAGTGTAGCATGACCGCGCAATTGTCATTGAAAGTGCGAGAGTGCTGAAAGCTGAAATAAGGTCTGGGAAGGAAGGGGGTGAAAGTGCCCAGTATTGATGTGGTTAAATGAGCCGCTATGTGTTTCATAATGGTAGGCTGTACTAACACACTCCATAACGCATGTGCTGACAGTACACCTTTGTCTATAAAAAACAAAGCATATTCCTTTTATTGAAAAATTCCAGGTATGGATATTTTATACAGTTACACTGGTCCAGCTTGGAGCGATATAACGATGTATACACACCACACCTGGCTAATGCCCCTGGAAGCTGCAAATCACAGTAAACACCTCAACTCCAGTGATCTCCACTGGCTTCTGGGTTCTGTGCTGAGTGGCTGCCCTGCTGTATTCTGAACACAGGAGGTCGGCCGCTCAGCATGGGCACCAGTCAGATAATGCTCCCATTATATAGCTTTCGTACATCTAAAAAGAGATTGTACAATCAGATTGTATAGTTTATGTCCACCTTTAAAGTGTTTATATAACCTCAAGTTTTTTTCACCTTAACCTGTCTAGCGGTATTCCCGAGTCTCGGGGTGGAATTTCAGTACCATTAGGGGTAACCCCGAGCCAGACTCGGGATCGCATCGCAGTATCCAGGCAAAGTAACTTACCTTGTTCCCTGGATCCTGAGATGTTACCCCGCTGTGTCTGCGAGCTGTCACCTCGCTCTAATTCACAGTGCCGAGTTTCGTTCCCTGCGACGCATGGGGACGGAGCATGGCGCCAATTTAAAAAAAGTAAAAACACACAATACATACAGTACACTGTAATCTTGCAGAATACAGTACTGTATAAAATAAATACACATCCCCTTTGTCCCTAGTGGTCTGTCCAGTGTCCTGCATGCACTTTTACATTATAAATACCTTTCTTTCTGCCTGGAAACTGGAGATTGTCCATAGCAATCAAAAAGTGTCCCTTTACATCAAAAGTGGTTTTAGACCAGCTAGAAAACAGCGATAATAAATTAGAATCACTTGCAGAATTGAGCGATAGCGATTTGTGGGGGGAAACTCGTCAAACACTGAAAAACACTTTTATTATTATTATTTGTTATAATTATTTTATAGTTATTTATTTTATTATAATTTATGATTTCGTGTTTCAAACTTTATCATACCCGGGATGTCTACTAGACTCTTGTTTGGACAGATTTAAGTGAGTTATTCCTAAGAATTACAGGCCTACAATATAAAACGCCAAATTTCCATGCAAAATAATGGTACCGCTTTCAGCACCTAAAATCTGAAATAATCATACCGCCAGGGAGGTTAATGCATGAAGGTGAAAAATCTGTGCTGCAGCTCCCCCAGAGCCCCCCCCCCTTTTTTTTTTTTTACTTGAGCCCAATCCAGCGATGTGCACAAGCGCAGCGGCTCCAGCCACTGTCTCTCTCCTCATTGGACAGATTGATAGCTTTCAATCAAATCCAGTGACACGGGAGTATGGGGGGGATGTCCCACTGTCTGTTCAATGGAGGCCGCAGTGGGACTTGGAAGCGAGCCCGCATGGGTACCCCCACCAAAAAAACACACAAAGGTTTACAGATCACTTTAAAGGGACCCCACCCCCAAAGAATGGACAGAATAATATTTGGCAGCCATTTTATTCCCCTTTAACGACAGCAACAAGGGGACAGGGGATGAATAGAGGAGCCATAGGAGTCTGTGCTGTCACTGAACACGTGAGTGAAGCCTCTGATGGATGCGGCATTATAAACTTCTCAGAATGAGGGAGCCGCTACTGATGTCAGTGAGGAGTTCACTTCACAACCAATCCAAAGCCTGAACATGGGGCAATGTCAGCCAACCAGAAACCCCCACAGTACCAGGAGATCAAACACAGGATGGGGGGGTCATCACTGACAGGAGTAGGGAAGAGGAGTAAAGCATTGGATGTACATACACAGGGAGGGGAGGGCAGGGCAGAGAACTCACACACTGGGTGGGGGGAACAGAAATGAGACACACATACACGAGGGGGGGGACAGAGATGAGAGACACACACACACAGGAGGGGGGAGACAGAGAAGAAACACACACACACACAGGAGGGGGGAGACAGAGAAGAGTCACACACACACACACACACACGAGAGGGGGGGGGGACAAAGAAGAGACACACACACACACAGGAGGGGGGGAGACAGAGAAGAGACACACACACACACAGGAGGGGGGGAGACAGAGAAGAGACACACACACAGGAGGGGGGGGAGACAGAGAAGAGAGACACACACACAGGAGGGGGGGGAGACAGAGAAGGGACACACACACACACAGGAGGGGGGGAGACAGAGAAGAGACACACACACACACACACACAGGAGGGGGGGGGAAGAGACAGATGACACACACAGGAGGGGGGAGACAGAGAAGAGACACACACAGGAGAGGGGGGACAGAGATGACACGCGGGGGGGGACAGAGATGAGAAACACATATGGGGGGGTGACACACACACACGGGGGGGGCAGAGATGAGACACACACACAGGAGGAGGGGAGACAGAGATGACACACGGGGGGGGGATAAGACACACACAGGAGGGGGGACAGAGATGTGAAACACATGGGGGGGAGATGACACACACAGACACACAGGGGGGGGCAGAGATGAGACACACACAGGAGGGGGGGAGACAGAGATGACACACGGGGGGGGGAGATGAGACACACACAGGAGGGGGGAGACAGAGAGTAGACAGAGATGACACACGGGGGGGGGACAGAGATGAGAAACACATAGGGGGGGACAGGGGAGGCCTGGTAGCCTTAGGCCTGGGGGGCAAGTCCGGTCAAGTGGCCCACTGAACCATTGAATCAGCTCACCATCCATGGCCCACCTGGTTTTTCAATGCAGCCTCACCAGTGCTTATCAGTGCAGCCAACTCCAGTGCCCATCAATGAAGCCTGATCACTGGGGCAGGTTACATGGGGTGTATGGTGGGGGAGATGGGGGGTCAGCTAGGAGTGTCAGGGTCTCTCACCTCAGCGATCTCAGCTCAGCAGGTCCTTGCACGCCACGGTCTCCTGGGGGGGGGGGTACTGGGGTCAAGTTGCAGCCAGCGCCCAGCCCTGCGTCCCGACTCTCTGCCTCTGTCTGCTTCCAAGAATCCGGTCCCAGGGAGTTGTAGTTTCTTCTGCGCTGCTGTGTTTTCCACCCACCGAAAGCTTGAGCGCGGACTACAACTCCCAGAATGCAACAGCTAGTGGTCGGCCGCCATGGCCGTGCCCCCCGGCCCGACTTCCTAGACCAGAATAAAAAAGAAAATGGTAGCGGGCAGCGGCTGCCGGCCATTTTGAACATAAGTTAGGGCGGCCTGGGAGGCAATTGCCACCCTGCCCCCTGGCCCAGCCCTCCCCTGGGGGGGGGTGATACACACACACGGGGGGGGGCAGAGATGAGACACACACAGGAGGGGGGGTGACAGAGGTGAGATCTTATTAGAGTGTAAGCTCTTATGATCAGGGCCCTCTTAGCTCTCCAATTACAGTGTAAAGTCACACACACTGCTGGAGTGATATGAGTGGTGGATAATACTGACACACAGAGGAGTGGAGGGGCGGGGAGGGATATCTCTCACACACAGAGCACTGTCTGGATATACACTCCCCGGCCTCCACACTGCACCACCTACCCGGAAGACATGGGACCCCTCTGTTCCTCCTCCGGGGATCTCCACACTGACCGGTGTAGTAGTAAAACCTGTATGCCATGAAATTCTGCATCCCATGCCGC
This sequence comes from Rana muscosa, assembly GCA_029206835.1. Classification (NCBI taxonomy): domain Eukaryota; kingdom Metazoa; phylum Chordata; class Amphibia; order Anura; family Ranidae; genus Rana; species Rana muscosa. Next base: position 114,177,397 of record CM055118.1, read on the forward strand.
TACTGCGCATGTGCCGATTTCAGACGATAGAAATCGAGCGCAGAGCAGCTCACGAAGAATATAGCTTACCTGGATTAACCCCTCACTCGCCTACACACAGGAAGACACGAGCTCCATCTGGCTAACAGCGGGACACGGCAAGGGCTCATGGCGGACACACATGCTGGCTTTGAGGAGGGGACAGCAACAAGCTGCTGTATCGGCCACACACAGGCTGGATGGTTGGCACAGCGGGGGTCAGTCTGTATCTCACGGGGGTCAGTCTGTATCTCATGGGGGGGGTCAGTCGGTATGTTACGGGGGTTCAGTCTGTATCTCACATGGGGGGGTCAGTCTGTATCTCATGGAGGGGGGGTCAGTCTGTATCTCATGGAGGGGGGGTCAGTCTGTATCTCATGGAGGGGGGGTCAGTCTGTATCTCATGGAGGGGGGGTCAGTCTGTATCTCATGGAGGGGGGGTCAGTCTGTATCTCATGGAGGGGGGGTCAGTCTGTATCTCATGGAGGGGGGGGGGGTCAGTCTGTATCTCATGGAGGGGGGGGTCAGTCTGTATCTCATGGAGGGGGGGTCAGTCTGTATCTCATGGAGGGGGGGGTCAGTCTGTATCTCATGGAGGGGGGGTCAGTCTGTATCTCATGAAGGGGGGGTCAGTCTGTATCTCATGGAGGGGGGTCAGTCTGTATCTCATGGAGGGCGGGGGGTCAGTCTGTATCTCATGGAGGGGGGGTCAGTCTGTATCTTATGGAGGGGGGGTCAGTCTGTATCTCATGGAGGGGGGGGTCAGTCTGTATCTCATGGAGGGGGGGGTCAGTCTGTATCTCATGGAGGGGGGGGGTCAGTCTGTATGTTATGGGGGGGGTGAGTCTGTATCTCACGGGGGTGAGTCTGTATGTCACGGGGGGGTCAGTCTGTATGTCACGGGGGAGGGGTCAGTCTGTATGTCAAGGGGGGGTCAGTCTGTATGTCACGAGGGGGGGTCAGTCTGTATGTCACGGGGGCGGGTTAGTCTGTATGTCACGGGGGGGTTAGTCTGTATGTCACGGGGGGGTTAGTCTGTATGTCACGGGGGGGTTAGTCTGTATGTCACGGGGGGGTTAGTCTGTATGTCACGGGGGGTTAGTCTGTATGTCACGGGGGGGGGGGTTAGTCTGTATGTCACGGGGGGTTAGTCTGTATGTCGGGGGGGGTTAGTCTGTATGTCACGAGGGGGGTTAGTCTGTATGTCACGGGGGGGTTAGTCTGTATGTCACGAGGGGGGGTTAGTCTGTATGTCACGGGGGGGTTAGTCTGTATGTCACGGGGGGGTTAGTCTGTATGTCACGGGGGGGTTAGTCTGTATGTCACGGGGGCGGGTTAGTCTGTATGTCACGGGGGGGTTAGTCTGTATGTCACGGGGGGGGTTAGTCTGTATGTCGAGGGGGGGTTAGTCTGTATGTCACGAGGGGGTGTTAGTCTGTATGTCACGGGGGGTTAGTCTGTATGTCCCGGGGGGTTAGTCTGTATGTCCCGGGGGGGGTTAGTCTGTATGTCACGGGGGCGGGTTAGTCTGTATGTCACGGGGGGAGTGTTAGTCTGTATGTCACGGGGGCGGGTTAGTCTGTATGTCACAGGGGGGAAGGGTTAGTCTGTATCTCACGGGGGGGGGGGTTAGTCTGTATGTCACGGGGGGGGTTAGTCTGTATCTCACAGGGGGGGGGGTGTGGAGCCCATGGGTCATAAGTTGAGAGGTGACGATCTATCAGAGGTGTGGCTCTCTTGGTGGGGAGTGGGGGTCTGTTAGTGTGGGGTCAGTATTTAGTTTGTAGGGCAAATATTTGTGAGTGAGTGAGGGGGGGCAGTTGTTGGGAGTTGAGGATCTTGTAGTGGGAGGTCAATGTTTAGTTTGTGGGATTAGGGTCTGTCAGTGGGGAGTGGTGGTCAGTAGTTTCGGGGGGAGGGTGGTGTCTGGATGCTGAATTTCACAGCCTTTAATATGAGAGGGGGATACAGATTTTCATGGCTTGTAATATTATAAGGGGGGGATGCAGAATTTCACGGCCTGTAATATAAGAGGGGATACAGATTTTCATGGGTTGTAATATTATAAGGGGGGGATGCAGAATTTCACGGCCTGTAATATAAGAGGGGGATACAGATTTTCATGGTCTGTAATATTATAAGGGGGGGGATGCAGAATTTCACGGCCTGTAATATAAGAGGGGGATACAGATTTTCATGGCTTGTAATATTATAAGGGGGATGCTGAATTTCACGGCCTGTAATATAAGAGGGGGTACAGATTTTCATGGCTTGTAATATTATAAGAGTTTGATGCAGAATTTCACGGCATGTAATATAAGAGGGCATACAGATTTTCATGGTCTGTAATATTATAAGGGGGGGATGCAGAATTTCACGGTCTGTAATATAAGACGGGATACAGAATTTCATGGCCTTTAATATTATATTACAGGCTGTGAAATTCTGTATCCCATCTTATATTACAGGCCGTGAAATTCTGCATCCCCTCTTGGGATACAGAATTTCATGGCCTGTGATATTATAAGAGGGGATACAGAATTTCACGGCCTGTAATATTATAATAGGTGTTGCAGATTTTCATGGCCTGTAATATTATAAGAGGTGATGCAAATTTTCACGGCCTGTAATATAAGACAGGATACAGATTTTCACAGCCTGTTATATAAGACAGGATACAGATTTTCTTGGCCTGTAATATTATAATAGGTGATGCGGATTTTCACAGCCTGTAATACAAGACGGGATACAGATTTTCATGGCCTGGAATATTATAAGAGGTGATGCAAATTTTCATGGCCTGTAATATAAGACAGGATACAGATTTTCATGGCCTGTAATATTATAATAGGTGATGCAGATTTTCACGGCCTGTAATACAAGATGGGATACAGATTTTCACGGCCTGTAATATAAGAGGTGATGCGGAATTTCACGGCCTGTAATATTATAAGAGGGGATACTGAATTTCATGGCCCTATAATATTATAAGAGGGGATACTGAATTTCATTGCCCTATAATATTATAAGAGGGGATACTGAATTTCATGGCCCTATAATATTATAAGAGGGGATACAGAATTTCACGGCCTGTAATATTATAATAGGTGTTGCAGATTTTCATGGCCTGTAATATTATAAGAGGTGATGCAAATTTTCACGGCCTGTAATATAAGACAGGATACAGATTTTCACAGCCTGTTATATAAGACAGGATACAGATTTTCTTGGCCTGTAATATTATAATAGGTGATGCGGATTTTCACAGCCTGTAATACAAGACGGGATACAGATTTTCATGGCCTGGAATATTATAAGAGGTGATGCAAATTTTCATGGCCTGTAATATAAGACAGGATACAGATTTTCATGGCCTGGAATATTATAAGAGGTGATGCAAATTTTCATGGCCTGTAATATAAGACAGGATACAGATTTTCATGGCCTGTAATATAAGAGGTGATGCGGAATTTCACGGCCTGTAATATTATAAGAGGGGATACTGAATTTCATGGCCCTATAATATTATAAGAGGGGATACTGAATTTCATTGCCTGTAATATCATAAGGGGGATACAGAATTTCCTGGCCTGCATTAGTACTATTGTGGGAGGACACAAACTTAACCCCCCAACTGCCATAGAGGGGAAAAAAAGCAAGCCGGTAGCAGTTATCATTGTCATTAGTTGGGGGTGACGTGTATTAGTGTCAGGGGCTCAGTCTGGTGTTTCAGTTGTACGGGGTCAGTTTGAGGTGTCAGTAGTTTGTTGTGGGGTGTCGGTCTGGGGGGTGGTGATCTATCCGTCTGTGTAGCCAGTGGTTGGGGTAATTCCTAATTATTAGTGGTTTGGAGTAAGTAGCTTTCCTCACTCCTCAGCGTACTTATTATATTTCAATTAAACAATTTTTTACAAACTTTGTGACGGGGTTCACACTATTGTGAATTGGATGAGGGTTTCCCAGCATTCAATGCGCATAGCAGGAGATTGTGACTGGCTCTCTATGGAGTCCTGTGCATCTTTTGAGTAGTTTCAGGTCCAAATTCAGCCAACATTTTGAGCTGAAATCGGACCTGAAACAGTGAATGGAGACGCACCCGACTCCTGCTGTGAGCCGCTGCATTCTCCATGTAAACACAGCCAGTGCTAAATGGAAATTTAAATCCCTGGCCCACCCATGTTTTAGTTAACCAAAGTTAAAGAGGTATGTTGCAGTGTATTTCTAAATTTGTCAGTTTCTGACTCTTCAATTTTTTTTTTCAGCTTCCCCCATCTGTTTTGGCTGTCTTCATGCAGATCTGCAGTTTTCTCATCCACCCGTGATTGGCCGTGTACTTTTGGAGTGGAAACGTATATATCAATTCTTTATGCAGCTCACCTTTCCATTTTTCCAATCTTGTATCATCTGTCAGCAGAAATGGCATTACAATCAAGCTGACCTGGCCCACCCTTCCTTTCCTAATCCTAGCTATTCTTTCTTAGGGATATTGGTGCTCAACTTTTTTTGGCAAACATTGTGATTAAAGAGGAGTTCCGCCTAAAAAAAAAATATTAAAAGTCAGCAGCTACAAATACTGCAGCTGCTGACTTTTAATAATCGGACACTTGCCTGTTCCAGGGTCCAGCGATGCGGGGGAATGAAGCCCTGCTCGTCTCCCCCTCCTCTCCATGGCGCCGGCATTGTCACTGTGGGCGCCCGGCTGTGGTTTCACAGCCGAGCACGCACTGCGCATGTGCGAGCTGCGCTGCGCACCGTGACTTGCGGAGCAATCACCTGGGACCCGTGACATGTCCCAGATGATTGCGGAGAGGGAGGGGGAGAGGTGAGCTTACTTCTGCCGCGGCAGCCTGGGAGGAAGTGGGAGCTGGAGCCCTCTAAAAAGAGGATTGCCGCTCCCCCCCAAAAACAAATTACATGCCAAATGTGGCATGTCATGGGGTCACCTTTCTTTAAAGTGTAAGTTCCATTTTTGGGTGGAACTCCACTTTAAATACTTAAATGGACTATTGTTGTATAGCTTGAGTCTTGCTGTCTGAGCTTTGGTGTCGGGTATTTATTTACTTTTATTTTTGTTTTCATGCCCCATTTTTTGAATAAAATTCCCTGTTTTTAAAAGTTTAAAAATTATATGCTTTTAACATCAATAAAATGGTCAGTGCCTATTTTTGCTCATACTCTTGTCTTGTTGCTTATTCCCTTAACTTTTGTCTTTCAGTTTGTTGTTTGTTTTTGACCTCCGGGAGCCTTTATGACCATAGTATTGTTTGCTATCCAGCACTGTGCTACCTTTACACGGGGGGCATCGGCGGTAAAGTGCCTCTATTTTTAGCGGCGCTTTACCGTCATTTTTGCGGCTTTTAAATGCCACTAGCGTCCGAAAAGCGCTTTTCCAGCGGCGCTGCCCATTGATTTCAATGGGCAGGAGCGTTTTAGAAGAGGTGTATTCACCGCTTCTACAGTGCCTCAAAGATGCGGCTAGCAGGACTTTTTTTTTTACCGTCCTGCCAGCGCACCGCTCCAGTGTGAAAGCCCGAGAGAAGAGGCTCATTCTAGGCGCATTGCATGCGCTATTTTTAGCGCTATAGCGCCTCAGTGTGAAAGTAGCCTTCGGCTGGGTTCACACTGCACACTGGAGCGGCTCACAGCAGGGGGTCCAGTGAGTCCGTTCACCATTTCAGGTGAAAGGATTTTAAGCCCGAATTTTGGGCTGAAACAGAACAAAAGACGCACATAGAGAGTCGGTCACAATCTTCTGACATGCGAATTGGATGCGGCGAAACACTCATCCAATTCGCACTAGTGTAAACCCAGCCTTAATTGGCAATTACTCGGTCATGCAATACTTTACCCAAATGTATGGGGTCCAAAATTTGGCACAGAGATAGGGGAGGTCTACCTCTGGGGGCCTCTAGTATCCCTGTACCTGTAGCTAGCACTTCTGGGTTTTTGGTCAGCTTGGTGCAGTATGGGAAGCTTAGAGTGGGCACAGCTTGGGCCCTGAACATGTCCAGGGGTCCAAATTTGGCACAGCATTAGGGGAAGACCTCCTTTACCACCCCTAAAATTTTGGGGTCACTAGCCCGAATTGTTCTGGTCAACTTTTTCATGGGCCACTTGGGAGTGTGTGGCCCTCAGGCAGTATCACGGCGCAGGGAGTACTGAGTACTCCAGAAATCTCTGTACTCTTAACTATTTAACAGTACCTGCAGAGCAGGGCTCCTCAATGCCTGTAATACTTCATATTCCAATCGCACACTTTCCTGGATAAGCTCTCAAAGTTTGGGTGCTGCAGCAACAACCAGCTGGATACTGGTTCAAGTCAAAAAATTGATATTTGCCAGCACACCATGGATCGACAAAAAGTAGCATCCAAATAGGTAATTTATTGCATGATCACAACATAAGAAGAGTGCACTCTCCTCAATGCCTGTGTTATAGCGCCTACAAAATAGGGGATAGATTTATGACATTTTTATTTTTTTCCACTAGTAATATCGGTGATCTGCAATTTTGTCAGGACTGTGATATTGCGGCGGACACATCGGACACTTTTGACACTATTTTGGGACCATTCACATTTATACAGCGAACAGTGCTATAAAAATGCACTGATTACTGTATAAATGTGACTGGCAGGGAAGGGGTTAACCACTAGGGGGCGGGAAGGGGTTAAATATGTTCCCTCATGAGTGATTCTTACTATGGGGGGAGGGGACTGACTGGGGAGGTGACCGATGGTTGTCCCTATGTACAAGGGACACACAATCAGTCTCCTCTCCCTAGCAGGACGTGGATCTCTGTGTCCACGTCCCTGGCTCTGTGACAGCCGATCGCGGGTACCTGGCGGACATCGCGGCCGCCAGGCACGTGCATCGGCACCCGTGCGACACAGCTCTTCCGCGATGCGCACGCGCATTGCGGAAGTAAACAAGAGGACGTCCTGGGGATGTCCACCCGGCAGTTCAGGTCCGCGCTGCAGCCGTCTTTCGGCTATAGCGCGGATCTGAACTGGTTAAAGGTTAATATGCAAATTATTGTCATAAAAACTGTTTGGGGACCCGGTCCTGTCCTAGGGGACATGTATCAATAAAAAAAAAAGTTTTAAAAACTAACGTTTTTTCGGGGGGCAGTGATTTTAATAATGCTTAAAGTGAAACAATAAAAGTGAAATATTCCTTTAAATTTTGTACCTGGGGGGTGTCTAAAGTATGCCTGTGAAGTAGCGCGTGTTTAGAATTGTCCCTGCACAAAATGTAATTTCTGAAGGAAAAAAAGTCAATTAAAACTACTCGCGGCTATAATGAATTTTCGGGTCCCTGGCAATACAGACAAAAGTCATTGAAAAAAAATGGCAGGGGTCCACCCCCCAGTCCAATACCAGGCCCTTTGGGTCTGGTATGAATATTAAGGGGAACCCCTGCCGTTTTTTTCAATGACTTTTATCTGTATTGCCGGACCCGACAATTCATTAATAGATGCGAGTAGTTTTAAATGCCTTTTTTTCCTTCAAAAATTACATTTTGCGCAGGGAACCAAAATTTAAAAAAAAAAATGCATAGGGGTCCCCCCAAAATTCCATTACCAGGCCCTTCAGGTCAGGTATGGCTATTAAGGGGAACACTGTGTAACTTAAAAAAAAATGGTGTGGGGTTCCCCCCAAAAATCCATACCAGACCCTTTATCCGAGCACGCAACCTGGCAGACCGCAGGAAAAGAGGGGGGGCGAGAGAGCGCCCCCCCTGAACCGTACCAGGCCACATGCCCTCAACATGGGGAGGGTGCTTTGGGGGTCTGTGACCCCTCAAAGCACCATGTCCCCATGTTGATGGGGACAAGGGCCTCATCCCCACAACCCTTGCCCGGTGGAGGTGGGGCTTATCGAAATCTGGAAGCCCCCTTTAACAAAGGGGACCCCCAGATCCCGCCCCCCCATGTGAATTGGTAACGGGTACATTGTACCCCTACCATTTCACAAAGAAAGTTTAAAAAATTGTAAAAAACACACAGACACAGCAGGAAAAGTCCTTTATTTAAAAATACAAAAAGAAAAAATGAATTTCCAGCGATGTAATCCCGTCTCCCCGATGTCCAACGATGATCCATTCCAGCGACGCTGCAGCCTCTCCACTCATTCTCCAGTGAGGAACGAAACCCCCGGCTTTCCCAATGAAGTGGGTGGGTGACCGCGCCCCGTGACATCACGGGGCGGGGTCACACGCACCCACGTCATTGGAAAAGCCGGGCCCCCCCTGTGACATGCAGACTGTGGCCCCCCTGTGACATGCAGACTGTGCCCCCCCGTGACATGCAGACTGTGCCCCCCCGTGACATGCAGACTGTGCCCCCCCGTGACATGCAGACTGTGGGCCCCCATGACATGCAGACTGTGGCCCCCTGTGACATACAGACTGCCCCCCCTGTGACATACAGACTGGCCCCCGTGACATCCAGACTGACCCCCTCCTTTGACATCCAGACTGGCCCCCTGTGACATACAGACTGCCCCCCGTGACATCCAGACTGGCCCTCGTGACATCCAGACTGGCCCCCGTGACATCCAGACTGACCCAACCCCCTGTGACATACAGACTGGCCCCCGTGACATCCAGACTGACCCCCCTGACATACAGACTTCCCCCCTCCTGTGACATACAGACTGGCCCACGTGACATTCAGACTGACCCCCCTGACATACAGACTGCCCCCCTCCTGTGACATACAGACTGGCCCCCGTGACATCCAGACTGACCCCCCTGACATACAGACTGCCCCCCTCCTGTGACATACAGACTGGCCCCCGTGACATCCAGACTGACCCCCCTGACATACAGACTGCCCCCCCTGTGACATCCAGACTGACCCCCCTGACATACAGACTGCCCCCCCCTTTGACATCCAGACTGGCCCCCTGTGACATATAGACTGCCCCCCCTTTGACATCCAGACTGGCCCCCTGTGACATCCAGACTGGTCCCCTGTGACATCCAGACTGACCCCCCTGACATACAGACTGCCCCCCTCCTGTGACATACAGACTGGCCCCCGTGACATCCAGACTGCCCCCCCTGACATACAGCCTGCCCCTCCCCCCCGTGACATACAGACTGGCCCCGTGACATCCTCACATACAGACTGCCCCCCCCTTTGTCATCCAGACTGGCCCCCTGTGACATACAGACTGCCCCCCCTTGACATCCAGACTGGCCCCCTGTGACATACAGACTGCCCCCCTCCTGTGACATCCAGACTGCCCCCCTCCTGTGACATCCAGACTGGCCCCCCGTGACATCCAGACTGGCCCCCCCGTGACATCCAGACTGGCCCCCGTGAAATCCAGACTGACCCGCCCCCCTGTGACATACAGACTGGCCCCCGTGACATCCAGACTGACCCCCCTGACATACAGACTGCCCCCCTCCTGTGACATACAGACTGGCCCCCGTGACATCCAGACTGACCCCCCTGACATATAGACTGCCCCCCTCCTGTGACATACAGACTGGCCCCCGTGACATCCAGACTGACCCCCCTGACATACAGACTGCCCCCCTCCTGTGACATACAGACTGGCCCCCGTGACATCCAGACTGACCCCCCTGACATCCAGACTGCCCCCCCTGTGACATCCAGACTGGCCCCCGTGACATCCAGACTGACCCCCCTGACATACAGACTGCCCCCCCTTTGACATCCAGACTGGCCCCCTGTGACATACAGACTGCCCCCCCCTTTGACATCCAGACTGGCACCCTGTAACATCCAGACTGGCCCCCTGTGACATCCAGACTGATCCCCCTGACATACAGACTGCCCCCCTCCTGTGACATACAGACTGGCCCCCGTGACATCCAGACTGACCCCCCTGACATACAGCCTGCCCCCCCTGTGACATACAGACTGGCCCTGTGACATCCTGACATACAGACTGCCCCCCCCTTTGACATCCAGACTGGCCCCCTGTGACTAGGGTGCCCACGTGTCCCGGATTGCCCGGGATTGTCCCGCAATCGACATGTCTGTCCTGGGTCCCGGGCACCTTCATTCCGGGACAATACAGTGTCCCGGAATGAAATAGAGGACACAGCCACCCCCTACTAACTAGTAACTGCATTTACGGAACTGGTTGCTAGGGCCGGCGCTGCCTGGCGTCTTGCAACCAGTGACAATTTACTCTCAGACAGTGAGGCCTGGAGTGAGGCCTGCGCCTAGTGCAGAACTGCGGTCCCCACCCCCCTCGACACCTTCTCCTTCTCCGGCACCCAGCGGCAAGCAGCAGGGTCTGGTGTGATCTTCACTCTCCAGATAGTGACTCCACTCCTTTCGTTTTATGCACGCTGCTCATGCAGAGGGAGTGACAGCTGCACTGCATCTGGTGGCAGGCTATGGGTGGCATATTGACCACTACTTACAGCCTTTGGTAAGACGAGTGCCATCCTACTTGTGCGATACAGGCGCCACTATCAGGAAGCTGGAAAGTGTCAACTTATGCAGCGACGTCATCATGGTAACAGCTGACGTCGCTTCCTTGTACACCTGCATACCTCATGATAAGGGCTTTGAGGCAGTCCAGTATTTTCTGGAAAAGGAGCCTTCCTTGGCTCCTTTTTAATGTCAGTTCATCATGGAATTGTTAGAGTTTGCCACTAAACACAATTATTTTTGGTTTAATGATAAATTTTATTTGCAATTACGTGGCGTGGCTATGGGGGCAAAATTTGCCCCCAGCCTCGCCAACCTTTTTATGGCTAAGTGGGAGGAGGATGCCGTCTATACCCATGACACCCCTTCATTGGTGCTGTGGGTGAGATATATAGACGACATCCTCCTCCTCTGGGATGGCGATATGACGTCACTGGAGACCTTTATGTGCCATCTTAACCTCAATGATAGAGGCCTCTCCCTTACATACACAGCCAGTAGAGACAAAATACAATTTTTGGACTTAGAGATCAGCATTGTAGATCATATGTTTCAGTTTAAAACCTTTTTTAAAAAAACTGATCGAAACGGGTTCATCCCCGTTGATAGCTGTCACCATCGCTCCTGGCTGAATTCAGTCCCACGCAGCCAGTTCTTAAGGCTCCGTAGAAATTGCACTACTATAGAGTCATTCAAAGCACAGGTTGAGGTTCTTAAACTTCGTTTTATTGAGAAAGGTTATAACCCCAGAGATATTGAACTAGATCTTGAAAGGACTCTTGAGGTTGACAGGGGTTCTCTTTTGGAGGTCAAACCGAAGAGAGAGCCAGATGACAATTTTAAATGGGCAATGCTCACCTCTTTCTCTACTCAACATAAACAAGTTAGAGCCATTATATCTAAACATTGGGCAGTGCTGAGAAATGATAAAGTCCTACAGAGTGTGTTACCGGAACAAGCTAAAGTTGTGTTCAGAGGTGTTCCCACACTTCAGAGTAAAATTACTCCAAATATTATCAATCCCCCAGTGAGACCATCCTTTTTTTACCAATTAGTGGGTTATCACCCTTGTAAGAAATGTTCCGTGTGTAAATTTAACTCTTTAGGGAGACGCAAGTCTCTGGAATTCAATTCCACTGTCACAGGTAAAACTTATCCTATCAAGCGTTTTTGCACATGCGCTACCAAATACGTGGTTTATCTCATAACTTGTCCGTGCGGCAAACAATATGTTGGCCGCACCATACGATCCTTTTCTGTGCGCGTTGGAGAGCATGTAGCCCTCATTCTTAGTGGTGACACACAGCACACAGTACCGAGGCACTACAGGGCATATCATAACAGAAACCCTGCTGGTACACAATTCCTGGTCATAGATCAATTTGTCCCCCCATGGAGGGGTAGCCCTAAGACCAGGGGTGTATCACAACTGGAAACTTTCTGGATTTATGAATTACAGTCACACACGCCTTTAGGCTTAAATGTGGAGTGGGATATTAATTAATTTATTAACAAATCCTAGATATATACGGGTCCTTTTTAATTTTTCTCCTTCAAACATATTTTATCTTGTTGCACAATTCTATTTTATTTTCATAATATGTGCATTTTATTAGGCTATATATATATGGATATGTATATTATGTTATTATATGTGTTGTGTGGTAATACAATTCCTGGGTGTGTGTTAATATCACTCAGTGTTGTATGCATTGCTCCTGGTCAGTCAATGTGGCCCTTGGAACAACACAGCTGGTATATATAGGTTGTGTGGAGGACTGTGTTTTATTTTGCACACCTCCACACAATTCAATATGAACTGAGTTCTATTTCAGTTCTAATTTACAATTCCATTATATCACACTCAGTTCTTTTTAGAATAAGTTTTTTATAATAAAAAAAAAAAAAAAAAATTTAATATTATACCTTGAGCATAGTTTTCACTACAGGGATTAATGACCACATAGAATGAGTCATTTCCGTTTTATAATAAACTTTTATATTGTTTTTTATTTTTGAGGTAGCACCACTTGCATTAGTGTATACTCCGTTTATATTTCATACCAAATTCTCTCATTGAGTAATTTGTTATCAGTCCCTGTTTGATCATATTGAATTCTGGGTTCTGACATAGTATACTTTAACATTATTCGATATCCGGACGGTGATAGGTTAATCGGGCGTCACGTGACAGCCCTCAAGTTGTTAATATATACATTCTATGGAGTGCATTTTATTTTGCCACATATAATCCATCATTATTGAGACACTGCAAGGACTTCTATAGGCCGGCTGGGTGTCATGTGATCACACTCATGCCGTCAGCCTCTTCTCCTGGGCGGATGTCTCCGCACGACGACGTAGGTAACGTCGTGTCGCATTTTCATATGCGGTCGTGCGGGGTCATCGATCTCAAAACGAGGCTTGGTGTGCGTCCGCTCGTTAGAACGAGGCGTGACGCGCAAGTGGTCCTGTGTCATTTCCATATTGTCATCCGTCTCATAACGAGGCTTGGTGTGCGTCCGCTCGTCAGAACGAGGTGTGACGCACACGCGGCTCTGTGTCACTTCCTCATTGTCATGACGAGGTTAGACTCGCCTCCGGCATTCAGAATGAGGCTTGATACACAAGCCAGTTATTTATTGTTGCTTATGTACAGGGCGGACTTTTCGACGCACATAGTTGGCCAATCAATATAGGGCTCATCACTTTATATGTATACATGCCTGGTAAATTTCATTTTGATTATATAATTTTGATCACTCATGAAATACATTATTAAGTAGATAGTTTAGAACTCCCAATTAGAATCAAAGGGAGGCTTGACACACATGGTGGGCCGCCATTTTGGTACACCTCTGAACTTGGTAGTATCATGTCTGGATGTGTTCCAGATTGAGGCTTGGAACACATACGAGGAATCCATTTTGGTTGAACCAGGAAGCAATCCATCAACACATTGACGCCCAGGAAATGGCCTCCCACTTTGGGGGCCATATTATCTATAAATACATGGAGGGCAGCAGTCGGGGATCACCCCAGATGATGCATTTGGATGCGAAACGTGTCGGGAAACCCTACTGTTGCCATTTTTGATCATTTGATAAGCGCTGTTACACCCTTCTAAATGTAAGTGTTCTTACCTACATTAAAATACCTTTACATACAGTATCACACTATGTGCCTTCTCTTTCCTTTCACTTTTTCGTTATTCATCGGTTAACACTGCCTGGCCTGTATTGAGCAATGTTCACAAGCTTCGTCGCACGTTTGGACACGAATGACAATCTGGTTTCCATCTTGGATTGAGGCTTGAAGTTTCCGTTTGAATTGCGGTTGAGGATTCACTGTCTACAGTGGCTTACCCATGCTTGGTTGACCCTCTGAACGTACGTTTTTGGGGTCCACTTTCTCTGGTAAGCCTTTTTACAATCGATTGGTGGTGGTCACTTCACGTCAAGTTTTTGTTGGGAGCACCATTCCTTGGATTATCATTTACCATTTTATTTTATCAAGCATTTATGTACATGCACACATGAACTCCCTATTTGTTCTTTTAGGGTTATTTTGTATATGGTTCACATTATTGTGGATTATTTGAACACTTTTACTTACTTAGTTTACATCACGGTGGACTATTTGTATATTTTGATATAATTGTTATTAGATGTTTTTTTGATTGTTTTATATCACTGTTATATACTACACTTGTCATAGTGCAGTTCTTATCTAATTTAGCGCTACACATTTTTGTTTCGTTATGGGTGGCAAGCGGCACTGCATCTGGTAGTGGCAGATGTGTCACATTCACCTGACGAATAACCCACCGCCAAATTCCCCATCAACCCTGAGACTACATTTACCCCCACCCCCCCCCCCCCCCCCCCGCCCTCATCTTTTTTTGGGGAAGGTGAGAGAGGGGGTGTGTCCCTGAATGGCAGTTTGGGACTGTGGTCACCCTACCTGTGACATACAGACTGCCCCCGCTTTGACATCCAGACTGGCCCCCTGTGACATACAGACTGCCCCCCTCCTGTGACATGCAGACTGGCCCCTGTGACATCCAGACTGGCCCCGTGACATCCAGACTGACCCCCTGACATACAGACTGCCCCCCCTGTGACATACAGACTGGGCCCCGTGACATCCAGACTGACCCCCCTGACATACAGACTGCCCCCCTCCTGTGACATCCAGACTGACCCCCCTGACATACAGACTGCCCCCCCTGTGACATACAGACTGGCCCCCGTGACATACATACTGCCCCCCCCCCCCTGTGACATACAGACTCTGTGTAGCCTATACAGCTTGTTGCTGTACCTTCATCGCAACCAGCCTGTGTCCCCTCGTCGTGTCCCCCGCTGTCATCCACATGGAGCCAGGTTAGAGTTGCCACCTCATCCCTTTAAAACCGAACACATATTAATTATACAGGTTCTGTGGCTGATTAAGGTGGTAATTAAACTCACTTGGTGCCTTATCTGCATTAAATTAGCCTCAGAACCTGTGTAATTCATATGTGTTCGGGTTTAAAGGGATGAGGTGGCAACCCTAAGCCAGGTCCATTCTCACTGTGTCGTCTGGATGCAGCCGATCAATCGGCGTGTGAGAGGTTAATGTGACTCAGCTGTGCTCGTCAGCAGTAGCTCTACGCTCGATTTCTCTTGTCTAAAATCGGCACATGCTCAGTAGCGGCATGGGATGCAGATTTTCATGGCATACAGGTTTTACTGCTACACCGGCTCTGTCCTAGCATAGGTCGAGCTGTGCAGAGTGTTCATCCCTCATGAATGAAAATAAAGTTATGATAAAAGCACCATACATACAGGCTGCTATTACTGTTACACTGGCAACAGTGAGCCTGATTGTTCCAGCTCATGTTATAACAAAAGATAAAAATCCATGCCAGCCTGCCCTCCAAGCACAGCGGCGCTCTCTATTGTCACCTGCAGGCTGGAGGGAGGAGAAAGCCTAATCCTCTCTCTAGCTGCCACTTTGTTAGTGTACATTGGGGATGAGCGGCCTCAGCCAGCGCGCGCCTCGCTCTACCTCTGGTTGGCGGTGGACTCGCGCTGCCTCTGATTGGCGGAGGGGGCTGACGGTTGAGTCATACCAAGCGCCCGAATGCTGAGCCGGCGCCATTTTGGTGTCGGCTGCAAGGAGCGTCTTCTCGGAGCTCTTGTGACAGAAGAGGATAGCGCCCCATAGCGGAATTTTCGGAGACTACACCGACAGCTCGCTCATCGTAATCTATCGGAGATATATATAGTAAGTGTCATTACTTTCCATGTCGTGGCTACCAACAGAGGGGGGCGGGGCGGTGAGACATTTTCTGTGTACACAGAGAGGAGAAGGAGAGACACCGCTGTATATGTGTCGGTCCTCTGATGTCTGTGATCATCACACACTATAGAGGACATAGATGAATACTTGCAGTGATATGGGGGAGGGGGGTCCTGCATGTAGGGGGCGTTTAGGATCTAATGTTGGATAATAAATCTGCCCTCCACCAGCACAAGTCCTCTGCTAGGGATGCCACCTGTCCGGTTTTGACCCGGTCAGTCCAGGTTTGGACACGTGCCCGGTTTTCAAGCCACCTGAAACCCGGGCACATATAGCAACAGTTCATCCGTCCTGTGACCAGTGGCCCCGGCCACAACCTCTAGAGCGATTCCCGTGCCCGCCACCATCAATGTTACACTGTCACATACAGCCTGTGCGAGTGCTGGGCAGCGGGCGCCCTGTGATTGGCTGTGATTGGCTGCATGGGTCATGTGCAGGCGGCGGACATAAGGGTCTGTCATTGGCCGATGGAGCTGGTGACTGGTTGGACTGTGGGTGATCGCGTTAGCCCGGAGTCCCGCCTCCCTGCCTGGCAAGCGCTGTGTGTCTCTTCCTGACTGAGGTCTCTCTGTCATCTGCCAGCCCACTCCCTCTCTGTAAGCAACCCCCCTCTGTCAATACCCCCCGTCAGCCCCCATTCTGTCAGCCCACCCTTTCTCTGTCAGCACCCCCCCTATCAGCCCACCCCCTTTCTGTAAGCAACCCCCCTCTGTCAATACCCCCCACGTCAGCCCCCTCTGTAAGCAACCCCCTCTGTCAGCACCCCCCGTCAGCCCCCATTCTGTCAGCCCCCTCTCTGTAAGCAACCCCCCTCTGTCAGCACCCCCCCCCCGTCAGCCCGTCCCCCTCTCTGTCAGCCCCCTCCCCATGCACCACTGGAGCCCCGGACACAGCGGGAGCCAATCAGTGGGTTCTTCGGAGGCGATGTCCACCAGGACCCGCCGATCATTATGGGGAGAGGCAGAAAAGCGGTTTGCCTATGTAAACAAGGCAGATCACTGTTCTGCCATAGGGGGAAATTGAGATCTTCTCTTCTCTTCTCTGTTTTATTTTAATCAAAGCACATCCCCCACAGATAGAAAGAACCCCTAGGGACACACTTGACCATTTGATCGCCCCTGATGTTAACCCCTTCCCTGCCAGTGTCATTAGTACAGTAACAGTGCTTTTTTTTTTTAGCACTGATCCCCAAAAAGTGTCAGTAAGGTGTACGATTTGTCCGCCGCAATATTGCAGTCCCTCAAATATAAAAATCGCTGACCTCCGCCATTACTAGTAAAAAAAAAAAATCCAGAAAAATATCCCATCGTTTGTAGACGCGATAACTTTTGTGCAAACCAATCAATATACGCTTATTGGGATTTTTTTTACCAAAAACATGTAGCAGAATACATATTGACTTAAACTGATGAAGAAATTTGATTTTTTTTTTTTTTATATTTGGGTATGTTATTGTTTTATAGTAAAAAGTAAAAAATAAAGATTTTTTCTCAAAATTGTCAGTCTTTTATTATCTATAGCGCAAAAAAAAAAAAAAGCATAGGTAATCAAATACCGCCAAAAGAAAGTTTTGTGGAAAAAAAAAAAAAAAAAGACATCAATTATATTTGGATACAGTGTCGCAAGATCGCACAATTGTCAGTTAAAGTAACGCAGTGCCGTATCGCAGAAAATGGTCTGGTCAGGAAGAGGGAAAAACCTCCTGGAGCTGAAGTGGTTAAAAACATTGCAGGTATGCGGTGCTCCGCCCACACGGTTGCAGATTTCTGTGAATGAACTACAAGTACCATCATCCACTGCGGCAGATGGCTTGAACTGTAAGGGCGCTAGTGAGCACTCTTGTAGTTCATGGATTCGTCTTGCCCGTATGGGAGATACAAGCAGACAGTGTACTGAGAGTCTGCAGGATCCTGGCATTGCACCCACGATCTCCTGATTGCGGGTGCAATGCGGCTCCAGTGTAAAAATAAATGCACATTATTTTATCGGCAAAAAGATGTGCATTTATTTTATTTTAGAAAAGGTGAACTTATCCTTTAAATGAGCCGCTATGTGTTGCGTTATGGAGTGTGTTAGTACAGCCTACCATTATGAATGTGCTGACAGCACAGTACACCTTTGTCTATAAAAAACAAAGCATATTCCTTTTATTGAAAAATTTATATATGTGTAGCGGGGTATTCCCCTTTAAGATAGAGAGACAGGACTTTCCGGGTGAGAGGTGAGTCGGGAGGAAGTAGAGAAAAGACATTGCTGAAGTGAGAGCAGAGAGAGAGAGAGACTACATTACCCAGAACCCCATTCGGAAATGTTTCCATCACAGAGACTCATGGGAGGGGTTATAAAAGGAGCAGACGAGGCTGGGCTCGGCCTCTTTGGGACACGAGACTTCAGGAACTGATCCTCCTGTGCGGAGGGGGACGGAGTGCAGGGCCTGAAGCCTGAGGCCTTGCCTAGCACCAAAGAGCCTTCCACCCCTCTGCGAGCCTGGGTGGCATCTGACTTCGCTCGACTACAGCCTTGTTGGATCGGGGACCCGATCGCTGAAGAGACGGAGTGTGTGTGTGAGACACAGTTGGTGGAAGTTCCCGGATTGGGACCGTAGTCCAGGCGGGTGAGAGGGCATATGCCCAACCGATATACTGTTACTGCAGATAGGCCTATAGACTGCCGTGGCCTATGAGTTGTTCTTAGTGCTCTTATTGAAGACCCTTGTTAGAGCTGAATCTACCGTTCGTATAGCCAAGTTTCTACTCCATCTTTACCTACCCCATTGGATTACAAAGTTTGTACTCTGTTAATGTGCACCACCGTTAAAGATCTGCCGGTGAAGAAAAAGGACTAAGTTGTAGATATCAGAACCAGGCCTGGTGGGGTTTCTAAGGTGTTTTGGTTACTGCGCCACAGGGCACTTAGCTAACGGTCGCCCGCGTGGCGCACTTGTTATGTGTTAACCCTATAGTGTGTTAGTGTGGCTGGGCTCTACATTACAAATGATTATTCTGTAAACTGTTATTGATGTTACCCTTTTCTTTACCAAGAGCTTAAGTAAAATCTTACATTTATTTCAATTTAGTATTGTCTCAATGCTCAGTTATTCATACAGTATAAGATATACAATTTACTGTCAGTACTAGCTGTGCCAGTAGGGGGTAGAGCATATTGCCGGGGGTTGGCGGAGCTGTCTTCAGGGCCCAAACTAAATCTGCGGCCTTCTTAGTTGGAGGTATCGCTACACGTGGGGGTTCTCGTCCGGGATCCTGATACAGCAGGTGAACGCCAGAAGTGCCGGCATGGACCCCATCAAAGTAGTCCAATGGTGCGAAGCAGAAGGGACACGCTCAGAAGCGAGCGTGGCCATTGAACTTCCAGGGAGTGACTGGAGAGAAAAACTAATTAAAGAGGTGGTACAAATATTGTCCCCGGATAGAAAGGCTTACGTGGTCGCAGTGAGACCAGACCCAAGGACCAACTGCACCTATGCACTGATAGAGTGGGGACAGGATGTCCCTGAAAACTTCCACGGTGCCAGTATAAAATTGTCCGAAAAGACTGAGTTCCACCTGACACATCCCAGTCAGAAGCAGTTAGAACCCTTGGACAGGAAAGCAGGGGCTGCTGTTAAATCGCAGGCAGAACAACAGCTGATTGATCTGAAACGACAGTACCGTGACATACAAGAGAGGTTTCAGGAGACTTCCAGTATGATAGCTGAACGTATTAATGAGTTATGTGTCGCTTCTGAGGATCAGGGAGATGGTCAGATAACGCCCAAACCTGGGAAGGTACTGAAGAAACGAGCTCAGGGCCGCCTGCAGGAAGTAACCATCCGGAAGGATTTCCGCATTGACGGCCAGATAGGAGAAAGAGGGCAGAAGGACAAACTGTCTTACACCAGCCTCCTACACCAAATAGAGCTGGGGCTACAGAAAGGGTATCAGGACTCTAACATTAGAGAAGCTGTAATCCATGCCATCAGCCCAGGTTCAAGTATTAGGGGCATGTTGGAGAGGAAGAGTGGATTGACCCTGAACCAGCTAAAGAGGATACTGAAAAGCTACTATGAGGAGGAAGATGCCGCTGAGTTATTTCATCGACTGATAAATATAACCCAGGATAGTAAAGAGACTCCTCAGAACTTCCTATTCCGGGCCATTGAGCTCAAGGACCGCCTGTTGTCCACATCCGAGGAAGAAGGGACTGGGGAGCATTTTGGAGCCGAGCTAGTCCAAAAGAAATTCCAGAGATCTGTGACTACGGGATTGAGGAGTGACTATATCAAGCTACAACTGAAGCAGCATTTGGAAGACCCCTCAACTCCGGATGAGGTCCTCATTGAGAAAGTGAATGAAGCAGATAAGATGGAGATTGAGAGGGACCAAAAACAGAGGAAACTTCAACCTCCTAGCACCACAAGTGCCAAAGTACAGCAGATAGATGTCCCCTCAGACACTCGGGAACTCAGTGTGCTGGTGGCAAGCACAACCGACAGAGATTCGGAGTTTGGGGTTCTGAAGACTCAGATGTCCAAAATAATGGAGATGGTGACCGGGTCACTGGATGTCAAGTCTGAGATAGACACACTGAAGGTGCAAGTGTCCCAGCTGGTGGAGATGATGAACAAATTGATGGCGGAAAGTACTGGATTGTCCGCCCAAAAGCCCACGAAGCAAGACATCTGTAGAAACTGTGGAGGTGTAGGCCACTACCAGCGAGAATGTCCAAGCCCAAGAATGGAGAGAAGATCCGGGCCTTCAAAAGTAACTTTCTCTGAACCTGCGAGGGAACGGTGGAGGACACCTGCAGTTTATGCCGTCTCAGTGAACAACGCCTATCAGCCTTCCAAACAACGCCAGAAACGGCATTCCCAGCGCCGGAAGCTGAAGAGATCACAAGTTCGAGTATGCCAGCCTGCTGTTACAGGTGTTTCCAAAAGGACTGCTACCCAATTGGTAGGTCCTCTGCCTGTAGTGCCTGTTCTGATCGAAGGGATCTACACCAGAGCCATCCTTGACACAGGTGCTCAGGTTACCCTAATGACCAGAGACTTTTACAAGAAGTACCTATCATACCTGCCCCTGGAAGAGATGGGAGACACCAAGATTCAGGGTATCGAAGCAGAAGAGTACTCTTGTGATGGATGTGTGCGGATCAAGTTGTCGTGTGATCCATTGAGGGCTGGGGAGCCCCAGGACTTTGAGACACTGGCCATTGTCTGTCCCTGGCTGTCAGGGCCCTCCAGAAGCTCTCTCATCGTTGGGACCAATACCGATCTGGTGAAACGGCTTTTAGCCCCTGCTGTCCCCAGATGTGATCCCTTACCCTCACTGCCAGAAGAAGGATCCATAGCAGTAGTGGAAGAAACCAATCTGCAGGAGGCAGAAGTACTCAAAGAGGCTAGTGAGTCTACCATGTCTGAGCCAGTGGAACAAAGGGCTCGAAGAGTCATAAGGCCTCCCAAAAAGTTGACCTACCCACAAATGGGGAAGAACTCAGAAGATTCTGTGGTCACTGCCAGGAGGAATGCAGAGAATCCGAATCCCTCCACTGTTCATTTGGTGGAGGGCAACCCCAGCTCACTTCCTGGCACAGTTAGACAGGTCGCCCACACTGAAGCGACCTGTAGACAGGACAGCTCCCCATCCTATGATGATTGGTGGGAGGCTCCTCTGTCAATCCTATGCAACTGCATTGAATCTAAAATGTTTTGCAGATCTAAAAATGTTAGATGTCTTTGGGGACCAAAGATTCAAAGTGGGGGGAGTGTGTAGCGGGGTATTCCCCTTTAAGATAGAGAGACAGGACTTTCCGGGTGAGAGGTGAGTCAGGAGGAAGTAGAGAAAAGACATTGCTGAAGTGAGAGCAGAGAGAGAGAGAGAGACTACATTACCCAGAACCCCATTCGGAAATGTTTCCATCACAGAGACTCATGGGAGGGGTTATAAAAGGAGCAGACGAGGCTGGGCTCGGCCTCTTTGGGACACGAGACTTCAGGAACTGATCCTCCTGTGCGGATGGGGACGGAGTGCAGTGCCTGAAGCCTGAGGCCTTGCGCAGCACCAAAGAGCCTTCCACCCCTCTGCGAGCCTGGGTGGCATCTGACTTCGCTCGACTACAGCCTTGTTGGATCGGGGACCCGATCGCTGAAGAGACGGAGTGTGTGTGTGAGACACAGTTGGTGGAAGTTCCCGGATTGGGACCGTAGTCCGGGCGGGTGAGAGGGCATATGCCCAACCGATATACTGTTACTGCAGATAGGCCTATAGACTGCCGTGGCCTATGAGTTGTTCTTAGTGCTCTTATTGAAGACCCTTGTTAGAGCTGAATCTACCGTTCGTATAGCCAAGTTTCTACTCCATCTTTACCTACCCCATTGGATTACAAAGTTTGTACTCTGTTAATGTGCACCACCGTTAAAGATCTGCCGGTGAAGAAAAAGGACTAAGTTGTAGATATCAGAACCAGGCCTGGTGGGGTTTCTAAGGTGTTTTGGTTACTGCGCCACAGGGCACTTAGCTAACGGTCGCCCGCGTGGCGCACTTGTTATGTGTTAACCCTATAGTGTCGGGAGAGAGGGAGCCGCTCAGGTGTGGGAATCCCTGAAAATACCTCCTCCCAGCAGCCAAGGGTGCAGGCAAATGCAATTGCAATCAAAAGGAAAAGAAAGTGACTTCTGGAAGCAGCACTCCGATTAAAAAGCCTTTATTCCAAAAGGTTCAGGAAACAAAACACACTGCACGACACAGCAAACTGATCACATCTGGCTAACGCGTTTTACACTATTGTAGTGCTTACTCATAGCTGATTATTGTACAAATGTTACCTAAGATATACCCTAAAACAGGGGAAGTCATAGGATCCAACCCCAAGGTGAAAATAATTAATTAATTAAAGATTGATGGACGTGAGGTGATTCAGGTGAAATAGGTGTGGTTCACTAACCACAATGAAAAGAAAAAACGGAAAAAGTGCCTCACCATGCATGCAATCTTATGGAAAATGTGTGTAAGGGTGTATGTGTAAAGTGTAAAGTGTGTGGTAGTGAAGTGAAAAGATATCCAATAAAAACATGTATATATTAATAAAAAATATATTGAAAATTGTCAATAAAAAATGTGTATAATGTGCTTGATTAATCTAGACCATTTAATTTGCATTAATATTGATTGGTCCATAGTGGTATATACACGTATCTTTTTATTTTTATTTCTATTTTATTTTCTATTTTTTGTTGTTTCTATTTTATTGGTGATTTGTGGAGTAAAAATACTGTGAAGAAAAAACAAGTGTTTTAAATAAACCAATATCTGAACAAATTGTATTTGTGTATGAGTGTATGTCTCTTTTGTCTGTTGGGATAAAGGTCATTCCGGGGGGGTATGCGGTACATAACAGTGAGCTGTTGTATGAACATACACTCTGATTGGATATATTGACTTCCAACGAGGTGTCTATAGTTGGACGTGTACCTCAACCGATACACACAATTTTGGAACGACCACACACATAGACACATCTTTTTAGTGGGCTATCTATAGTGTGTTAGTGTGGCTGGGCTCTACATTACAAATGATTATTCTGTAAACTGTTATTGATGTTACCCTTTTCTTTACCAAGAGCTTAAGTAAAATCTTAAATTTATTTCAATTTAGTATTGTCTCAAAGCTCAGTTATTCAGACAGTATAAGATATACAATTTACTGTGAGTACTAGCTGTGCCAGTAGGGGGTAGAGCATATTGCCGGGGGTTGGCGGAGCTGTCTTCAGGGCCCAAACTAAATCTTAGTTGGAGGTATCGCTACATATATATATATATATATATATATATATATATATACAGTATATATATATATATATATATATACACACACACACACACACACACACACACACACACACATGGCTGAAATTGTTGGCACCCCAGAAATTTTTCCAGAAAAAGAAGCACGACGGAGTGAACGTTTGAGTGTTTGGACGTGAGGGCGGGTTCGCGTGATGCTTCCAGCGTGAGACGCCGTATTCAGTGATGCTGCTGGTGAGAGACGCCAGCTCTGCCACCGCCACCTTCAGAACGAACAAGCCGTTCTCAGCCTGCTTCCAGCCGGCCAGATAAGCGGCTATACAGCCGCTACACTATCCCACCGCGGTAGACACGAGTCCAGCGACCTCCGGCGGCCTCCAGTGACCAAAGGAGAATAGCGGGCGACAACAGTCTCCCATCATCTCCCACCATCAGTGACGAGCGAGTCAGGGCTGCCTCCAATGTAAAACACCAGGCTACAGACCCGCAGACAGTAGGTGGACGAATCTAGCGCTGCCTAGCAGAGGTAAAGCAGCAGATATACCATAGACTGTGCTTTCCCCTCTCCAGGTGGATCTCTCTTTGCCTCTCTGAGTGCTTTTTTTTTCTCATCCAATGATATATATTTATATCTAGCCGGGGGAAGAAGACAACAAAAGTCAAGTAAGTTGGGTACTTCTGTCTCCGTATACACCTATGCCTATGCTTGCCTACGTTTCTCCTCCTATCCAGTGAACAACCAGTAGGACAATAGGGGTGATGTTGATGTTGAAATAGAAAACAACGTAAAAGACATAAATACAGAGAGCTTATTAAAGTAACACTGCTATTGGGAAGGGAAGAAGCTGGAGGGGGAAAAAAACATATATATATATATATATATATATATATATATATAGACTTTATCTTCCTGCTGAGATCAGAAAACTGAGTAGAGCCTGAATGGCCCCCGGCAAAACCAGGGGTAAAACACAGACGGTCACCCCATGCTCCTCCCCACTAGCAAAATTTATAAAAGGAACCGTAAAACCAGCAGAAAAATCCCTGCTAAAGTCCTCTAAAGTCACTGAGGCACAGGTAGAGACCCAGAGTATAATGGCAGCAGAGCAACCTACTTTTGTTAAAGACATCATGGAGGCTATAAAAAAAAGCAGTGAGACTCTTACAGCTAAAATAGATGCCTTGGCCGTAGATGTCAGCATAATGAGGCATGAGTTTGATAAAGTACAGCAAAGAACTGCGGCAATGGAAACTCGGGTCTCAAAGATAGAAGAAAAACAAAAAATGGAGAACAGAGAGTGGCATATAATGAAAAAGCAATCGACACAGAAAGCCGATTAAGGAGGAACAATGTCCGGATCCTGGGAATACCAGAGCGAGCGGAGGGAGACAATCCAGCAGAGTTTGCAGAGGAACTATTGATAGACATCTTAGGCCTGGCAAAAAGAACTCCAACATTCATAGTAGAGAGAGCACATAGGATCTCCTTCCGTACTCCCAAACCAGGAGAATTCCCTAGACCCTTTTTGCCGCGCTTGCTAAATTTTAGAGACCAAGATAAAATCCTCTCAGCAGCCAGGATGAAGGAGGACATACAATATCAGAACGTGAAAATTATGTTTTTTCCAGACTACCCCCCGGAAATAGAGGAAAGGAGAAAAGCCTATAATGAAGTTCGGAAGAGACTCAGAGAGAAGGGGTTAAAATATAGTCTTTTGTATCCTAGTAAATTAAGGGTGAATGATGAGATGCAAACACGTTTTTTTGAAACACCAGATGCGGTGGCAGAGTGGTTGGATACTAGATAGTTCTGTTTATGTGGTCTAATAATTCTCTTTCCCTTTTTTTTTTTTTTTTTGCTATGCAGATATATTTTTTTTATGGAGGGAGCGCTATGGGATACTTAAGATAGGATTGAGAGGATATTGATTGATATTGATTGAAGATTGACAGTAGCTGAGAAATGGTTGGAACTTCTCCCCTAGGCTGTTGCTTCCCTTAGTATTTCTTCGTCTGCCTCTTCCTCCCCCCCCCCCCGCTCCTCCTTCCCTCCCCCTTTTCCCTTCTTTTTTTTCCCTTTAACAGTGAATTTTTTAAAAAAAATTTTTTTTTTTGATTAGCGATACTGTATTTTCAATTTTTTCCTTTTTTAATTCTTCAATATATATATTTTTATATATTTCTTTTTTTTTTATTTTTTTTTTTGTGTTTTGTTGCTACTGTGTAATATTTTTCTTCCCTCTCCTTTTTTTTTCCTAAGGAATATTTTTTTTTTTTTTTTTAGGGAACACTTTTTTTTTTTTGGGGGGGGAGTGTAGGGAGAATTGGAATTGTTAACCCGATATACTAGAAGAATTGAACATGATAAGAGATAAGAAATAAGAAACAAGTAGGCAAATATGCACAAATATAAGGAGGAAGGTAGAGGGAAGAAACAGCGTCATTGAAAGCCAGAATCACTTTTTTTTTTTTTTTTATCATAATCTTTATGTAACGCAGTGAGGATTTATTATACACTAAATATTGCTCAACAAGAGAGATGTGATGGGGTGATAGGGGGTTAGGGAATTGGTTGGGGGGGGGAGGAGGAGGAGGGAGAAAGATTTTTCCTGGTTCCTTTTTTTTTGTACTCCCCCTCCATATACAAAGATATTTGGAAGAAGGGAGATAGGGAGAAGTTCAAATGGCAAATAATGACAAATAATAATAAATATAAATAACAAATACAATTTGAAAATGAATAGGAATGTTGAAGTGAAAGTATATCATGTCATTAGATTAACAACACTCCCTTCCCCCGCTATGTTTTTTTTTTTTTTAAGAGATGGGTGTCATCCCTTTTTTTTTTTTTCCTGATGATAGGGAGGGAGTTTGGGGGGAATGGGGAGGGGTATATATGGCAAATATAATTTGAAAAAGGGGTATATATGGCAAATATAATTTGAAAATATAAATTGAATAGCAATGTTTAAGTGAAAGGGATTTATAGTAGCAATATCTTCTTTTCTGTCTATGTATCCCTGTATTTATCACTTTATAAAGAAATGCCTGTTTAGGGTAATAACGATAGCATATTACACTCAGTGTTGAACCCGCCATGCGTTTGTATGAAAGGAAATTGTTTTATTTTTTTTGTGTTGGGAGGGTTGAGTTTGAGAAATGTTGGGTACTGACTATGGAATGGATACCATGGTCTGTAAAAAAGGGATTATAAGAAATGCCTCTCCACTCTCATCCAGGTATGAATGGAATTTTGGATTTAAGGAGGAGGTGGAGAGGGATAGGGTGGGAAGGGAGGAGGGAGGGAAGGGTATGGTAAGAATGAGGTGTATAAATGCCCAGAGGTGTAGTCTAAGATTCCAGAAGAGATCCTCTCCCCAAAATGGAAGGTGTAAGAGGTAGCCTCCGGGATTTCAAATACAATGTCAGGAAAAAAAAGTAATAATAATACCTATTCAGTAATATCATGGAATGTCAGAGGATTGAACTCTGGGTTTAAGCAAGCTTTGATGTTTCAGTATATAAGAAAATATAGTCCGCAACTAATTATATTACAGGAGACACATCTAGTGGGAAAAAAAACAACAACGCTAAAAAAAACTTGGATACAAAAAGAGTATCATGCCACCTACTCGTCCTATGCTAGAGGGGTATCAGTGTTAGTTAATAAATCTTTTCCCGGAAAGGTGGAAAAAGCTTATATAGATCTACAGGGGAAATATGTGATCTTATTATACAAGATCGGGCAACAAAGGTATATTATAGTAGCAATATATATCCCACCTCCATTTACAGTCGAAATCTTAAATGAGATAGTGAAAAAATTATACAGTATCCTCCAGCAAAATTGATGCTCATTGGAGATTTCCGCTGAATTGGACAGACCGAAACCTCCCAAGAACCACTCAGCTGACTTATATAATTGGGCACAAATGATGGGGATAACGGAGATATGGAGATGGAGAAATCCGGAAAAAATAATGTATTCCTGCTATTCTACATCTTACAAAACAGCGTCTAGGATAGATCTGGCATTTGCGGACTCTGCAATGCTAACAGATATCGTAGATGCTGAATAGTTACCAAGCGGCCTGTCAGACATTGCCCCCTTGCAGGTTTCAATAGGCATTCCCACCTCTGGGGACACAGCACTATGGAGGTTGTCCCCACAGTGGGTGACATACCCAGAGATATCAGAAAAGATGATAACCATAATAAATGAATACTGGGAAAATAACGAGGGATCATCTTCAGTAGACATAGTTTGGGATGCGTTCAAAGCATACTTACGAGGTCAACATATTTCAAACATCGCAGCAATAAATAAAAAACAGAAAGTCAAGGTACAGGAGTTACAAATACAGGTAGAGTGTAGTAAAGAAAAATACAGTCAGAATCCAAGTAATCCTAACTTTGACTTAATGATGGCCGCACAAAGAGAACTACAACTACACATGGAGGAGATAACAAGGCTAGAATTATACAAAAAGAAACAAAATATTTTTGAAATGGGAGACAAAAGTGGGAGGTTCTTGGCGAGATTGGCACAACAGGAATACCAACCCACAACCATAGCAGAAATAGAAACGTCAGAAGGAATAAGAGTAAAAGAACCAGATGAGATTTTGAAGACCTTCGGCGATTACTATGCTGGGTTGTATGCCTCCTCTCTCCCCTCCGGCTTCCATCCGGGGGCCATGTCAGACTTATTGGACAGGGTGGCCCTCGGTGGTTGTCGGACAGGGAGAGGGAGGCATTGGTTGATCCAATCACAAGTGAAGAAATAATAAAGGCCATAAATACATTTCCAGGGGAAAAAACACCAGGGCCAGATGGAATCCCTGTTGAATTCTATAAAAAATATAAAGATCTATTAGCTCCAAAATTAGAAAAGGTATATTCAGAGGGACTGATGAAGGAGATATTGCCAGACTCAATGAGAAAGGCACATATAACCCTAATATACAAAGAGGGCAAAGATCCAAAAATATGCCCCTCATATAGGCCGATAGCATTACTAAATATAGACTTTAAAATATTAACTAAAATATTAACATTTAGATTACAGTCTTTACTAAAATCCATTATAGACTCAGACCAGACGGGATTTATGCCACAAAGAACGACAGACGTAAATCTGCGTAGATTATTTACGAACATACATGCACACCATAACTGTGAAGGATCTAGGACGGTAGCTTCCCTAGATATAGAAAAGGCCTTTGACACTATAGAATGGCCTTTTCTATGGGAAGTACTTAGGAGAATGGGGTTCCCTTTAAAATTTATCAACTGGGTTCAAACAATATATAGGAAAACTATGTCAGCAGTTAAACTCAAGGGAAGGCTATCACCTTTCTTTGAGCTGTACAGAGGTACAAGACAGGGCTGCCCTCTCTCTCTCCAGCACTCTTTGCAGTAGTAGAACCAGTGGCAGAGGCTCTGAGAAGGTCACAAGAGATTCAGGGACTCCGAATAGGAGGGCTGGAGGAGAGGGTAGCTCTGTACGCAGACGTTATGCTACTATTTTTAAGGGATGCGGGTCCGTCATTGAATGGGGCGTTGGAGTTATTAAATACCTTTTCACTGTACACAGGACAGGACTTAAAATGGGTGACAGAATTCAAATATCTAGGTATAGTGATATCACGATAGGGTGAAAATTTTTAACGTTTGAATCTAGATCCAGTGTTACAGGAAAAAACTAAAGATGTGGGAAAAGCTACCCCTGTCCCTACTAGGACGCATAAATCTGATAAAGATGAAGATCCTTCCTCAGTTGCTATATTTGCTTAGAAATTCACCACAATGGCTACCAAAAAGTTTTTTTACACAGCTACATGGTGTGCTATCATCATTTAAATGGCAAAATAAACTGGCTAGAATAAAATTAAATACACTCATGCGCCCGGTGTCACAGGGAGGGCTGGCTTTCCCTAACCTATATAGGTATTATCTAATAGCGCTAAACTTAAACCTAAATTAAGTGAACAAAAATATTTGGTCATGATTATTCCACAAACATATATACAGTGCATAGATCTCCTATTGGTATCGCCTGAACTGATATATGATAATGAACCTAAAACATGAAAAACATATGCCAAAAAAGTGATTGAATTAATTAACACCATGCATATGAAAAGTAAACAAACATGCATATAGTGTCTAGCAAGGTGTGACACACTAAAGCATCAGTCCATATGTGCAGAAAATCTGTTTAAAGTCCAAATAAATGCTGTAATAAACACCCGTGCACAAGACAAATTCCAAATCTCCAACGTGTTGTCTGAAGACAGGAGTGACATCCACCACCATAAGCAAGTCAGCAGCTTACCAGAACTGATTGGTCCTCTATTACGGAGGACCTGAAATCGCATAAAGGCAATCCCAGCTGGATAGTAATGACTCCTATGGCCACCTCAGAACTGATTGGTCCTCTATTACGGAGGACCTGAAATCGCATAAAGGCAATCCCAGCTGGATAGTAATGACTCCTATGGCCACCTCTTCAATCAGCGCTTCCCACAGTAAAAAAGCAGTTTGGCCGCAATATGACATGCAAAAGAGGAGAAGGATGCCTCGCTGGTGTAAAATCTTAGGGTTTATTGGGTAAAATATAGATAAAACACTTGCAATTAAGTAGAGTAAGTACAGCCTTAAGCCCGAGGTGCCGGCCGGACACCAACGAGCAAACCCGTCCAACGGGGATCGAGCAGTG
This sequence comes from Rana muscosa, assembly GCA_029206835.1. NCBI lineage: Eukaryota > Metazoa > Chordata > Amphibia > Anura > Ranidae > Rana > Rana muscosa. The sequence continues at coordinate 114,207,702 of CM055118.1, forward strand.
AGGGGATGACGTCAACACGCCGCTCGGTCCTCCCTACGCATTTCATGATAGGTCACGTCGTCTCGGGGCACGGGCGGCGTGCTGCGTCACCCCCTCTTATGGGAAACACAAAACAAACCAAACCTCGTTCTGAGGAGAGGCGCAAGTGCACATAAAACCAAGGTGTCAAGCCTCTGTATAGATGTAACATCAGAGGACATCCCGGCCCACGGCACAGACAGCCAATACTATGCTAATGGGTCAAGGGATGATATTCCGGCATTCCGCGCGTGCGCAATCCCCTCAGAAGACAGAGGAAAAACACTCCTATACTCACTCCCATCGCAACTTCCATCAATCGCGGAGTGACCCCACGGAGACAAAAGGAGCAACCGGAAGCGTACCAGAGATTTAACAGTCACAATTACTAAAAATAATCTAAAAATATAGTTTCTAAAATTTGCTGGATTGCGGCTACATTCCCAAAGGGGTAGCTCATTGCAGAACCACCCCCCTGAGGATAGATGGAAAAGCCACAAAATCATAAAATATTTTGTGTAATGATGTTCCGACATTCATATTTCAGGTCCTCCGTAATAGAGGACCAATCAGTTCTGGTAAGCTGCTGACTTGCTTATAGTGGTGGATGTCACTCCTGTCTTCAGACAACACGTTGGAGATTTGGAATTTGTCTTGTGCACGGGTGTTTATTACAGCATTTATTTGGACTTTAAACAGATTTTCTGCACATATGGACTGATGCTTTAGTGTGTTACACCTTGCTAGACACTATATGCATGTTTGTTACTTTTCATATGCATGGTGTTGATTAATTCAATCACTTTTTTAGCATATGTTTTTCATGTTTTAGGTTCATTATCATATATCAGTTCAGGCGATACCAATAGGAGATCTATGCACTGTATATATGTTTGTGGAATAATCATGACCAAATATTTTTTGTTCACTTAATTTAGGTTTAAGTTTAGCGCTATTATATATATTTCTTTTTGTGTTTTTCACTGATTATGTTTTCAGGTTAGTAGCTGCATAGAACTGTAACTGAGGCAATCTGGTGTCAGCCACCAATTGCCATTTCCTAATCCTGAGCGCAATTTCTGCTTCTTTTTTTCATAGGTATTATCTAGCAGCACAGCTGGTAACAGTAGGAAGGTGGCTGAGCCCTGATAGATATGATTCCGCTACAGTGGTGGAGGCTGCAGTAGTCCAGTCTCTGGAGGCACTGCAGGCACTACCATTTTGTGGGTTGAAAAATAGTCGAGATCTAACTCCATCAATGATAACGACAGTAAAAGCATGGAAGGCTGGCATGACAAGAGAGAGCAACCTAAAAACAGATATATCCCCAAATACCCCATTATGGAGAAATCCTGAGCTTAGACATTTAGCTTCTATTCCAGATCCTAGAGCATGGACAAAATTTGAAGTTAAAAAAATATCACAAGTAATACATGAGGGGAAAATATCCTCATTTGCAGATATGAGAAAAAACTGGAACATCCCCGAGAGCTACCTCTTCAGATATATCCAGCTGGTACATGCGTTGTCAGCCCAGTTCCCACAGGGTACCCCTCAGTTAATGGAAACGGGTTTAGAAAAGATGATGAGAAAGAGAAGAGAAAGGGGGATGATTTCAATCCTATATAATCATCTATTAACCACTTAAGCCCCGGACCATTTGGTAGCTAAAGGACCAGAGCTGTTTTCAGAATTTTGCACTGCGCTGCTTTAACTGTAAATTGTGCGGACATGCAATGTTGTACCCAAACGAAATTTGCGTCCTTTTCTTCCCACAAATAGAGCTTTCTTTTAATGGTATTTGATTGCCTCTGCGATTTTCATTTTTTGCGATATAAACGGAAAAAGACCGAAAATTTTGAAAAAAAATGATATTTTCTACTTTTTGTTATAAGAAAAATCAAATAAACTCAATTTTAGTCATACATTTAGGCCAAAATGTATTCAGCCACATGTCTTTAGTAAAAAAAATGTCAATAAGCGTATATTTATTGGTTTGTGCAAAAGTTATAGCGTCTACAATCTAGGGTACATTTTCTGGAATTTACACAGCTTTTAATTTATGACTGCTTATCTAATTTCTTGAGGTGCTAAAATGGCAGGGCAGTACAAACCCCCCCCCCCCCAAATGACCCTATTTTGGAAAGTAGACATCCCAAGGAAATTGCTGAGAGGCATGTTGAGCCCATTGAATATTTTTTTTTTTGTCTCAAGTGATTGAATAATGACAAAAAAAAAAACAAAAAAAATTACATAAAGTTTTCACTAAATGATATATTGCTCACACATGCCATGGTTATATGTGGAATTGCACCCCAAAATACATTTTGCTGCTTCTCCTGAGTACGGGGATACCACATGTGTGGGACTTTTTGGGAGCCTAGCCGCGTACGGGCCCCCGGAATCCAAGCACCGCCTTCAGGATTTCTAAGGGCGCAAATTTTTGATTTCACTCCTCACTACCTATCACAGTTTCGAAGGCCATAAAATGCCAAAATAGCACAAAACCCCCCCCAAATGACCCCATTTTAGAAAGTAGACACCCCAAGGAAATTGCTGAGAGGCCTGTTGAGCCCATTGAATATTTTTTTTTTTGTCCCAAGTGATTGAATAATGACAAAAAAAAATAAAAAATTACAAAAAGTTGTCACTAAATTATATATTGCTCACACATGCCATGGTTATATGTGGAATTACACCCCAAAATACATTTTGCTGCTTCTCCTGAGTATGGGGATACAGTATGTGTGGGACTTTTTAGGAGCCTAGCCGCGTACGGGACGCCGAAAACCAAGCACCGCCTTCAGGATTTCTAGGCACAAATTTTTGATTTTACTCCTCACTACCTATCACAGTTTCGAAGGCCATAAAATGCCAAAATAGCACAAACCCCCCCCCAAAGGACCCCATTTTGGAAAGTACCCCAAGCTATTTGCTGAGAGGCATGGTGAGTATTTTACAGCTCTCATTTGTGTTTGAAAATGAAGAAAGAAAATATATATATATTTTTTTTTAAATTTTCAAAACTTTGTGACAAAAAGCGAGATCTGCAAAATACTCACAATACCTCTCAGCAAATAGCTTGGGGTGTCTACTTTCCAAAATGGGGTCATTTGGGGGGGGTTTGTGCCATCTGGGCATTCCATGGCCTCCGAAACTGTGATAGGCAGTGAGAAGTGAAATCAAAAATTTACACCCTTATGCCCCATACACACGATCGTTTTTCATGCCGTTAAAAATGCCATTTTTAAAAATGGGCATTAAAACCGATTGTGTGTATGCTTCAGAGCATTTTTAACGACGTGAAAAACGGGCATTAAAAATTTCGAACATGCTCTATTTTTTCACGTCGTTTTTCATGTCGTTTTTTTTTTAACGACGTGAAAAACGATAGTGTGTATGCTTTAACGACGTGAAAAAAAACGCGCATGCTCAGAATCAAGTATGAGACGGGAGCGCTCGTTCTGGTAAAACTAGCGTTCGTAATGGAGATAGCACATTCATCACACAGTAACGGACTGAAAAGCACGAGGCGGAAAAGCGCGAATCGTCGCTCAACAAACTTTACTAACATGAAGGGTGGCGCCATTCGAACGGAACTTCCCCTTTATAGTGCCGTCGTACGTGCTGTACGTCACTGCGCTTTGCTTGAGCGTTTTTTTTAATGATCGTGTGTACGCAAGACAGGCTTGAGAGGAAACATGAAAAAAACGACAAGAAAAACGTCAGTTTAAAAAATGGCATGAAAAATGATCGTGTGTATGGGGCATTAGAAAGCCTGAAGGCGGTGATTGGTTTTTGGGGTCCCGTACGTGGCTAGGCTCCCAAAAAGTCTCACACATGTGGTATCCCCGTACTCAGGAGAAGCAACAGAATGTATTTTGGGGTGTAATTCCACATATGCCCATGGCATGTTTGAGCAATATATCATTTAGTGACAACTTTGTGCAAAAAAAAAAAAAAAAAATTGTCTTTTTTCCGCAACTTGTGTCAACATATAAAATATTCCATGGACTCGACATGCCTCTCAGTATATAGCTTGGGGTGTCTACTTTCCAAAATGGGGTCATTTGAGGGGGTTTTGAACTGTTCTGGCATTTTATACACAACATTAGGAAGCTTACATCCACTCTTCTAACCACTTGAAGACAAAGCCCTTTTTGACACTTTTTGTTTACATGAAAACATATTTTTTTTTGCAAGAAAATTATGTTGAACCCCCAAACATTATATATATTTTTAAAGCAAAGACCCTACAGATTAAAATGGTGGGTGTTGCATTTTTTTTTCTACACAGTATTTGCGCAGCGATTTTTCAAACCCATTTTTTGGGGAAAAAATACACTTTTTTAAATTTTAATGCACTAAAACACACTATATTGCCCAAATGTTTGATGAAATAAAAAAGATGATCTTAGGCCGAGTATATAGATACCAAACACGACATGCTTTAAAATTTCGCACAAACGCGCATTGGCGACAAACTACATACATTTTTAAAAGCCTTTAAAAGCCTTTACAGGTTACCCCGTTAGATTTACAGAGGAGGTCTACTGCTAAAATTACTGCCCTCGATCTGACCTTCACGGTGATACCTCACATGCATGGTGCAATTGCTGTTTACATATGACGCCAGACCGACGCTTGCGTTCACCATTGGGCAAGAGCAGGGCAGAACAGGGGTGCTTTTTTTTTATTATTAATTTTGCTTTTTTATTTTATTTTTAAACTGTTCCTTCCATATTTTTTTTTAATCATTTTTATTGTTATCTCAGGGAATGTAAATATCCCCTATGATAGCAATAGGTAGTGACAGGTACTCTTTTTAAAAAAAAACTGGGGTCTTCTAGACCCTACATCTTTCCTCTGCCCTCAAAGCATCTGACCACACCAAGATCGGTGTGATAAAATGCTTTCCCAATTTCCCAATGGCGCTTTTTATATCGGGGGGGGGGGACATTCCCTCCCACTGCTTGTAAAAGCAGTCCAGAGGCTAATTAGCCACTAGGATTGCTTTTACATGAAAGCCGGCCGCTGGCTGAAAAGAATGATACCAAGATGATACCTAAACCCGCAGGCATCATTCTGGTATAAACATTCAAAGTCCAGCAACATACCAGTACGTTGCTGGTCCTTGTTGGACATGTATTGTAATCTTTTTTTTTCATGCAGCCTGTTGGCTGAACGAAAAAAGAGATTGATCGGTGGGTATGCCCACCATTAGAATACCGCCCTTCATCCACCCACTTCTAATGATGGGCATACACGCACCATTTACATATGCCGAAGCATGGGGGCAACCTTCCGCAAAAAAGTTATGCCGCACACACATGGTCGGACTTTTCCACGGGCAAGCCTCCGTCGGAATTTCGACTGTATGTACGCGGCATTAGGAGCAAAATCGCTCCTCCGCTCCTGCTGCCCCCATGCTTCGGTATATATGCTTTTTTTTTTTAACTGTGGTGGTGAAATCACCTCCTACAGCACTGGAGTCGCAGGGATTAAGCCTGTCTCTGCGAACGCTGCAGTTATGTGTGTTGTGTTTTGTAAGTGACAGTGATCGATCGATACTGCACTTGGGTGGCCTGGGCTGAACGGAAGGGCAAAACGCAGGTGCTAGCAGGTATCTGGGCTTATCCCGCTAACACTGCGTTTTTGGGAACCCTAAACTGCTGGGGACGCTAGTATAGATCTGATCAGATCAGATATTGATCTGTTCAGATACTATACCACTAAGGGAGGTGTATGCTTCACGCGTGGGTGTTGGCGTTACTGGCACTAACCTGACGCTGCCTGGGGTGTGACGCAGACCCTCTCTGACGCTAAAACCTAATTGATATCACCCGCCGGGCGATCAGGGGGTTAAACCTTTATTGGGTTATATACGGCGGGTGCCCTGACACTATAAAAAGCAAACTAACTAACCAGCGTCACCCGTAACACTTATATGGTGATCACTGGTGAAAGGGTTATGCCCCGTACACACGATCGTTTTTAATGTCATTTTTTAAACCAACGTTTTTCTCCTCGTTTTTTTTCATGTTTCCTCTCAAGCCTGCCTTGCGTACACACCATCATTAAAAAAAAACGATCAAGCAAAGCGCAGTGACGTTCAACACGTACAACGGCACTATAAAGGGGAAGTTCCGTTCGAATGACGCCACCCTTTGGGACGCTTTTGCTAATTCCGTGTTTCCGCGCGTTAGTAAAAGTTTGGTGAGAGACGATTCGCGCTTTTCAGTCTTCGTGCTTTGAAGATCGTTTTCGGGAGTTCAGATTGCGCCTGTGGGTTCGTATCTGTTTAGCACTGCTTGTAGTCAGTTCGTATCTGTTTATTCAGTGCGGCCTGCTCTGCACGTTCGTGTTTTTCAGCTTGTTCTTCATAGGCCTTGCTGTTCTTCCGTGCGTTCTTCTAGTACGTTCTGTTCAGCCGACCGTTATCTAGCCATGTTGCGGCTACGTACTCGTCGTAGAGTTCGTGCTGTAGTTGGTGCAGGGGTTCATGCTGTATCCCGACTCCATGCCATGAGCAGGGTCAGGAGGAGTTCATGGACCAAGAATTGGTTGCTCCAGCGGCACCAATTCTGTCACATGCCTTTGTTGCGGGAGATCAGGGAGAATAATCCTGATGATTTCAGGAATTTTCTCAGGATGTCTGACCCCGTATTTCAGCAGCTGTTGGCTTTGGTGTCCCCCTATATTACCAGGCAGGACACCGTTATGCGGGAAGCCATCAGTGCTGAGCAGAGGCTCATCGCCACGTTGCGATACCTGGCTACTGGGAGAAGCCTGCAGGACCTTAAGTTCTCCACAGGCATATCCCCCCAGGCTCTGGGGATCATTATACCAGAGACTTGTTCTGCCATCCTTCAAGTTTTGCAGGAGGACTATATTAAGGTAAGTGTTCTTCTTCAAAAATTCACATTGTATGGTTTTTATTTTGGGATATTTTTAATTTGCTTTATTTGCAGTCCCTAATTCACATGATTCTTAGCTGCAGGGAATGTCCCCTTTCTCCCCATGTTTTATTATTTAAAGTTTGGGGTTTGAGGCCTACCTGTAAATTTGGCTTACCTAACCTCTCCAGCATGCTATCCTGGGGCCATACCTACCTTGCCTAGTCATTTCCATGTTTTTTATTATATGTTCCATCGTAGTGCTTTACCCAAAACGCACTCTAAATTTTGCCTAGGAATGTTTCATTTTTGTTAACTTCAATACAGAGTGCTACAGCCTTCATGTGTGATATTCCCAACTCATCTTCAACCCTTCCCCCCCCCCCCCCCCATAATTTTTTTTTTTTTTTTTTTTTTTTCTTGCTTCCAATTTTTTAGGTTTTTAACAGTTTCTACCAATGTTGGCCATGAATGTGTGTATGAAATCAGCTTGCAATGTTTCTGGCTCCAAGTATTAATTTATTTCTTTAATTCCACAGTTCCCTTCTTCGCCACATGAATGGCAGAATGTGGCTTCCGAGTTTGCCCAGCGATGGAACTTTCCGAACTGTGGAGGAGCCATCGACGGCAAACATGTTCGGGTCGTCCCACCACCCCATTCGGGATCCTTTTATTATAATTATAAGGGGTTCCACAGCGTCGTGATGATGGCAGTGGTGTCGGCCACCTACGAGTTCCTCTATGTGGACGTTGGCAAGAATGGCAGGATGTCTGATGGAGGAGCTTTTGCCCAGACGGAGTTTGGAGAACGGCTCCTTTTGGATCTGCTGGCCTTGCCACCCGCGGAGCAGAATGTGGAGGGACTACCTTTTGTGTTTGTGGCGGATGAGGCGTTTGGCCTGGGACCCCATTTGATGAGGCCATTCCCGCAACGCACCCTCACCCCTGAGAGGAGGGTTTTCAATTATCGGCTGGCCAGAGCCAGAAGGGTGGTGGAAAATGCGTTTGGGATCATGGCCAGCCGATTTCGCCTCTTCCTTACCTCCATCCACCTTGCCCCATACAAATGGAACCATGTGGTTATGACGTGCTGTATGCTGCATAATTTCCTAAGGGTGCATTCAACGAGTTATATATCTTTGAGTGGGCCTGAGGCCTCTTTAATCAATGCAGAAACTTTGGTGGCCCTGGAACCTGGCCGTCCTGGCTTGGCCTCCCCAACCGGACGTGAGGTCCGTAACCAATATGTGGACTATTTTATGGGTAGGGGGGCCATTGAAATGCCAGACAATCTCTAATAATTTTAGACCAAAAAAATAAAACTTTTTAAAAAAGTAAAGATTGGTTTGTCATTTTTATTGTATAATGTTTGATGTTTCTGGTAGGTTTACCTAGTGCATTTGTTTTGCCATGTGGATTAAAAAATCTTTTAATTAGCCTTCATTGTCAGTGTAAACACCAAACATTGATTAGTTCACTCAGCACCACATTTACATAATGAAGCCACAATGATTTGTTATGTAAAAATACCTTTATTTTTTTTGTTTAGGTGGTCAACTTCCATAGAAATGTGGATGTTCCCTTAATTTCAGGTGTATTAAAACGCATGACCAGCCATGCATAAACAAACTATAGTTCTCCAAATTTTGAAAAAGCTAAACATGTGCTAGTCATTAAAGGGTAAAATAACCAAAAAAAAAAGAAAACTGCAAGTAAAACGTTATTTGGTGTAAAAACATTAGACACGCCCAAGCACAGCCATGATATTTTGGAGCCTTTCCTCCACCCGCTTTGTATTTGCCCTGATCTCTCGCAAATCTCCCTTAATTTTTTCGAGGTCACGACAGCAGACCATCAGGTATTGGATCAGGATCTGGGCACTGTGATGTGACAACTTATTGGGGTCTTCCGCCAGAACTGCACCTAAATGTAAAAAGAAATATGTAGGATAGAATATGTAGGCCTACATCTATTTAACATGCATGTGTCTGGTTTCTCTCTGACCTGTGGTGGTGCCACTTTCAACTTCCACAACATCACATTCCTCTCCATCCTGGGGTTCTGGGGGTATTGTTGTAGGTATTGCAATTCTCGTCTCATCTGAGGTAGCTTTTCGAATCCCTAGGGAGATTGAAATAAAAGGAATAGTTTCATTAGTAGCGACTCAATTTTGCTAAAATAAGAAACATGGAAAAATACTTTTTAATCATTCTTTTGAAGCATGCTCCATTTTAATTTTTAACCCCTGTGCCAACCGGGACAAATGATTGGATACATAGCCCAAAACAGAGCATATACATTTTGTGAACAAATTTGAAACATTGTAACACCCCAAAGTATCTACACTGGATCACCTGTGTGTGACTCCATCAAGCTTTTTGGCTTTAGGCCCACACTTGTACTACTGCGTTCAGATGTTTCATCAGCTGCTGAGCATTCACTCCCTTTAACATTACCATGCATATCGTTTTTCAAAATGAACAAATCTCCTTTGGATTAGCACACCAAAAATAAGTGTGGCCCAAATGTACTCCCCCAAATAAACAAAAAAACATGGGTGTTCACACTGGATGATCCTAAAACATCGTTTGAGGAACTGTACGGAGAAAGAGGTAAAATACGTCCGTTTACTATGCGGACGAACCTAAAAAAGATGGTATCTTTCAGTGTACTATATGAAAGTTAAAAATACACGACAGAATACAAGAAAATAATATGTACCATGGAAACTCAAAAAAAACAACTTACTTTTTAATATAACTTTCTTGATTCTTTTATATTGGTCGGCCTCCCGCAACTTCAGATCTGACCATCGTTTTCTGAGCTGTTCCTTCGTTCTGCACACCCCAAATTTTTGGTGGAGACTTTTGACCACTTTGCCCATAATTCTGGACTTGACCAGATTAGGCCTTTTATACGGACCATGCTTGGCATCATAATCCTCCTTCTTTAAAATGGCGACCATCTCCACCATTTCCTCGAATGACATGTTGGATGCCTTATATCTCCTGGGTCTTGATTTGGGCTCCTCTGTAATTTCATCCTCTGTAGAGGTAATCTCAGCCACCTGTGTCTCCGCCATGTTTTGTTCAGCACTACGAGCGAGAAGGGGCGGGGAAAGTACAATATCGAACGTCAGGGGCGGGGAAAGCGTGCGGAGTTTCACGCATGCGCTGTGTATATAAAGTGAAGATCCATGTCTGGGAAATACGTTCATTTTTCGGGAGAGAGAGTTAGCAACGAACGTCGTGACCAAGGTACCTAACAATTTTACTTTTTGAGGTTCATCAGACGAGGAGATTTGTGTGCTCAAAATATGTAGACAATGCACAGTTGAGGAATGTTGCCTGAAATATATTTTTATTTTGGTTTCTCGCTTTTACAGATATCATGAATACTTTTAAAAACCCAGACTTCATGGGGGAGTTCATCGACAAATGGCAAGAGCTCCCTATATTATGGCAAATCAAAAGTGGCGGAAATAAAAATAAAGACGCCAGGAAAGCAGCACTGGAGAGCCTGCTTGCATTTGTGCAAACAAAGATACCCACAACAACTCTCCAAGATGTCAAAAACAAAATTGGGACCATCAGAGGGACATACAGGACCCAGAGGACTATGGTCCTGAGGTCCCAGAGGTCAGGTGCACCAGCAGATAAGGTTTATAAACCCAGTCTGTGGTACTACAGTAAGCTTGCTTTTCTGGATGACCAGCTGGAAGTGCGGGAATCTCTCTCCACCCTTCCCCCCAGAGGTCAATCCAGCCTTCCTTGTACCCAACCCTCCAGCCTTCCCTGCAGCCAGTCCTCCAGCCTTCCTGTCAACCCTGCTCTGGCTTCCTCTGAGGATCAAGATCAGGGCCTTGAGGAGGCAGATTTGGAGATATGGAGCCAGGTAAAGTTTTGCTATCTATATTTCTATCGTACAAAATTGTAGATTTTAAATAGATGTTATTATTGTTAAAGGTATGTACACTTCTACCAATAAAGTTTGTGAAGAGCAAGATACAGTAGTGGGCTAATTTTATGTGTCCAAGACAACAAACCCAGGATGCGTAATCAATGAAAAGGACATAACTTTTGGCATTGATTTCAACAATGTCTAGAGGTGAACAATGTCTGTGAATGATGATGTGGCAAAATAAATAATGTCCCTTTCTTTTTTTACAGCCAGAGCAGAGCCAGGAAGAGGGTGATGTTGGGGATCAGGAGGAGGCTGGGCCCAGTGGCACCCAGGAGGAGGCAGGGCCCAGGGGCACCCAGGAGGAGGCTGGGCCCAGTGGCACCCAGGAGGAGGCTGGGCCCAGCACAAGAGCCCAGATGCCTCCCCTGGTAGTTAAACCACGAGGGCCAAGGAGAGGTAGGCAGGTGGAGGAGGAAACCAGGGCCTTCCTCAGAGAGGCAACAGCGGCCCTCAGAGAGGCACCCTCTGTTGAAGAGGGATTTGCCGCAGTCCTCGCCCACAAACTAGGGCAAATGGAGTTGCAGCAAAAAATTTACAGTGAGACCCTGCTATTGAAAGTCATCAATAAGGGCGTGCTGGGTGAACTCACTAGGTACACGGACATAACGGAGGTTGTCCCTACTCCTCCACCTCCTCCTCCTACTACTCCTCCTGCCACAACCTCTCCTCCTGATCCCCAGCCTCCAAGGAAGAAACCAACCAAGGCTGCAGAGAAGGCTGGAGAGAAGGCTACAAGGAAGAGAAGAAAATAATGCCTGCTGTAGTACCACAGACTGGGGACATATAGGACTTATCTGCTGTGGCTCCTGACCTCTGGGAGCTCAAGACAAGATTGGGCTCATTTTTTGGGGGGATCTAATCTCTATTTTGGTTTGGACATCTTGTATGGTTGTTGTGGGGTGAAAGGGATGCACAAATGCAAGCAGGCTCTCCAGTGCTGCCTTCCACTTTAATTTGTTAATGTTCTGAATTTAAAAAAAATTGAGTGCCCTTTAAATACTTGACTATGTGATTTGTATTTCACGTAATTGTAGCCGTATTAGTGCAATTGTGACAGAGAAAATTAAGTACTGTCCGTGATACTTTTTTTATTTGCACTAACATAGAATTTTTCAGGACAAGCTTTCGGGGTATGTCCCCTTCTTCAAGGTCCAAGCAGTACTGATTCACAATTTTTTTAGCAGAATGTTGAAACAAAACAAGAAAAAAAAAAATCTCAGAGGGAAAGGAAAAAAACACATACAAATCAATGGTAATAAAGATAGCAGCAGAGTTAGTGAGATAAGACAGAGTTAGTGAGATAAGACAGAGGGAGAGCTATAGACTTGAGGGGGGAGATGCTAGTCACAGAGGGGGTCATAAAACCTTAGTATAATGGGTAAGGAAACCAATATCTAAATTTAGGCCATTCGTTTTTGTGTTAAAAAGAATTATCATTCTTAGTTCAAATGTTTTCCTTTCCTGGATAGTTCTGAAATTCCCTTTAAGAACTAAAACATTGAGGTCTTCTATAGTGTGGTCTGGTTGTGAGAAGTGATGTCCCACAGGTGTGCAGAAACTCTCTTCTTTATGTTCCTTGATGGTATGTCTGTGAAAATTCATCCTCGCTTGCAACTTCTGTCCTGTTTCACCAACATAAGATCCTTTGCCACACCTGTTGCATTGGATGAGGTACACAACATTACTGGAGGTACAGGTGTAAGATCCCATGATGGTGAAGGTCCCATTTGTGTGTGTGACACTTTTGGATGGATTGATCTGGTTGCACAGTTTGCAGCGTTTTTTATTGCAGGGTTTGCTTCCATTATTTGTGACTTCATAATCAGAGTGAAGTTTCCTGCTGATTAGTTTGTGTCTGAGGTTGGGTGGTTGTCTGAAAGCCAATAATGGGGGTTGTTGGAATATTTCTTTCAGAGTTTCATCCTCTGTTATAATGGGCTGTAAATCTTTGATTATCTTTTTGATCCCTTCTAGTGTTGGGTTGTATGTGGTGACTAGAGGTACTCGGTTATTTGTTTTTTTCTCTTTGTATTGGAGGAGATTTTCTCTTCGGGTTTTCAAGGCTGTGTTTATGCTGTTGTTGATGGTTTTGTCTTTATATCCTTTCTTCTGGAAAGAGCCTGCCAGTGTTCTGAGATGTTTATCTCTGACTTCTGGGTCTGAACAAATTCGGTGGTATCTGATGGCCTGGCTGTGTATGATGGCTCGTTTAGTGTGTTGGGGATGAAAACTGGAACTATGAAGATAGCTGCATCGGTCAGTCGGTTTTCTGTATATGGAAGTGTGAAGCTTGTCATCCCTGATGTATACTGTAGTGTCTAGGAAGTTGACATGTGTGTTCGAATAGTCCATTTTTAGTTTGATAGATGGGTGAAAAGTGTTGATCAATGAGAAGAATTGGTTTAGATTTTCTTCACCTTCAGTCCATATCATGAAGATATCATCAATATAGCGATAATATCTGTATGGCTTTTGTTGTATGCTGTTCAGGAATTTGTCCTCCAGGTCAGCCATAAATAAGTTTGCATATTGGGGTGCCATTTTGCTTCCCATAGCAGTACCCATACATTGGAGATAGATGTCATTGTTGAAAGTGAAGTAGTTGTGTGTAAGAATAAATTCGATGAGCTGTGTAACATCCTCAGCCGTGTATTTGTGGTTTGGTGTGGATGATAAGAATCTGTGACATGCTGCCAACCCATCCTTGTGAGGGATGTTACTGTACAGAGATTCTACATCCATAGTGACTAGAAGTGTATTTGGTGGTAATTGTTGTATATTGTTAAGCTTGTTCAGAAAATCAGTGGTGTCTTGCAGGAAACTAGTAGTGTTCATGACTAACGGTTTTAACAAGTTTTCTACAAGGCCTGAGATATGTTCGGTAAGTGTATTCATACCTGTTGTAATGGGTCTGCCTGGATTTCCTGGCTTGTGAATTTTGGGCAGCATGTAGAAGTCTCCAATATCTGGATTATCTGGAATCGCATTGATGAGTTCTGAATGCAGGTGGCTTGGTATGGTCGCAATCAGACCTTTTAATTGCTTAGTAAAATCCTGGGTCGGATCATAATCCAGTTTTTTGTAGTAAGTAGTATTTGCCAGCTGCCTCTGACCCTCTTGTATATATTTGTCTGTATCCATCACAACGACTGCTCCCCCTTTATCTGCTGGTTTGATGGTTATGGCCTGATTCTTGCGCAGATCGTGTACAGCTCTTCGCTCCAGTGGTGAAAGGTTGTATAATATTTTCTTTTGCTGGGTGGATATCAGAGATGTTACTCGCAGCCTGAAGCTGTCAATATAGGTATCCAGTTTGGGGTTGCGTCCTTGTGGAGGTGTGAAGTTGCTGTTCTTTTTCTTTTTATCACCTCCTATTGTCCTAGGATTCCTTTCATTACTGTGAAAATATTCTTTGAGCCTCAGTCTCCTAAAGAATTCCTCCATATCTGACCATACCTGTAAATTATCCAATTTGGTGGTTGGGCAGAATGTGAGGCCTTTGGAGAGGACTGTTGTTTCTGGTGCAGAAAGTTTATGAGCTGACAAATTTATGATTCCAAGATCCTCTGTTATATCCACATTTTCTGTCAGGTCAGCATTTACACAAGGGATACCTTGGGATTCTGGATCGGGTTCCAAGTTGCTGATAGCAGGAGTTATAGAAGTTGTGTTTGTTTTGTGTTGTTTAGGTTGTATCCAAAAGGTCTGCTCTTGGTGTAGCTTTTGGAGTTTTTTTTGCTTCCTGTTCATGGCATGTTTTTGCAGTTGTCTTTGTAAGGTTTCAATTTCATTCTTAATTTGGCTGATGTTTGTAGGGTCCAGTGATGTTGAGGTTTCAAACACCAACTGCTTTTGTTTCCTGATTGTCTCCCTTTTACCATACAGTTTATGAATGAGGTTGTTCCTTAACCTTTCGCTGGTACGTCTGCAGAGTCCTTCTGCATAAGGAGAGTTCAGTGTATTGGCACAAGGATTTTTAATCCGGAGACCCTGTGGTATGAGATTCCTCTTTTTGCATCTTGAGAGAAAGAAGATGTCGCTGCTAACCTGTGTTTCCTTTGTGATCAGGATGGTTAACTGCTTCTTAATGCGGCTATATGCAGTATCTTCCATCATACTTGACGTAATTGTAGCCGTATTAGTGCAATTGTGACAGAGAAAATTAAGTACTGTCCGTGATACTTTTTTTATTTGCACTAACATAGAATTTTTCAGGACAAGCTTTCGGGGTATGTCCCCTTCTTCAAGGTCCAAGCAGTACTGATTCACAATTTTTTTAGCAGAATGTTGAAACAAAACAAGAAAAAAAAAAAATCTCAGAGGGAAAGGAAAAAAAACACATACAAATCAATGGTAATAAAGATAGCAGCAGAGTTAGTGAGATAAGACAGAGTTAGTGAGATAAGACAGAGGGAGAGCTATAGACTTGAGGGGGGAGATGCTAGTCACAGAGGGGGTCATAAAACCTTAGTATAATGGGTAAGGAAACCAATATCTAAATTTAGGCCATTCGTTTTTGTGTTAAAAAGAATTATCATTCTTAGTTCAAATGTTTTCCTTTCCTGGATAGTTCTGAAATTCCCTTTAAGAACTAAAACATTGAGGTCTTCTATAGTGTGGTCTGGTTGTGAGAAGTGATGTCCCACAGGTGTGCAGAAACTCTCTTCTTTATGTTCCTTGATGGTATGTCTGTGAAAATTCATCCTCGCTTGCAACTTCTGTCCTGTTTCACCAACATAAGATCCTTTGCCACACCTGTTGCATTGGATGAGGTACACAACATTACTGGAGGTACAGTTGTAAGATCCCATGATGGTGAAGGTCCCATTTGTGTGTGTGACACTTTTGGATGGATTGATCTGGTTGCACAGTTTGCAGCGTTTTTTATTGCAGGGTTTGCTTCCATTATTTGTGACTTCATAATCAGAGTGAAGTTTCCTGCTGATTAGTTTGTGTCTGAGGTTGGGTGGTTGTCTGAAAGCCAATAATGGGGGTTGTTGGAATATTTCTTTCAGAGTTTCATCCTCTGTTATAATGGGCTGTAAATCTTTGATTATCTTTTTGATCCCTTCTAGTGTTGGGTTGTATGTGGTGACTAGAGGTACTCGGTTATTTGTTTTTTTCTCTTTGTATTGGAGGAGATTTTCTCTTCGGGTTTTCAAGGCTGTGTTTAAGCTGTTGTTGATGGTTTTGTCTTTATATCCTTTCTTCTGGAAAGAGCCTGCCAGTGTTCTGAGATGTTTATCTCTGACTTCTGGGTCTGAACAAATTCGGTGGTATCTGATGGCCTGGCAGTACTGCTTGGACCTTGAAGAAGGGGACATACCCCGAAAGCTTGTCCTGAAAAATTCTATGTTAGTGCAAATAAAAAAAGTATCACGGACAGTACTTAATTTTCTCTGATTTGTATTTCAAAAGAGAGCTTGCTAGGAAGCAGGCAGGGACATCTCAAATTATATTATTGTTATTATCAGGGGACACAAACCTCCCTGAGGCCAAATGAGACACATTTGGAAGGTTGTTGTGGTAACTTTACACAAGAATAATTTAAGCCAAAATACTTAAAAAAAGGCCAAAAAAAAATAACCAAAAATAATATAACATTTAAAGAAAAAAGAAGAATTAACTTATTTTATTATTATTAGTATTATTTAGGAGGGAGGTGCGGCTTATAAATAATATTTTAAAATCATTAGAGCAATTTGGAATTACTTTAGAAACAAGTTTGGCATAAAACTCTCAATGTCAAAAGAAGAACGGAATGCGCTGCATTAAAACGATGCTATTAATTCCACCGTGACGAATGTGCCATCTCCATTTCCAACATTAGCTTTACCAAAACGAGCGCTCCCGTCTCATAGTTGCTTCTGAGCATGTGCGTTTTTTTTCACGTCGTGAAAGCATACACACTATCGTTTTTCACGTCGTTAAAAAAAAACGACATGAAAAACGACGTGAAAAAAGAGAGCATGTCCGGAATTTTTAATGGCCGTTTTTCACGTCGTTAAAAATGCTCTGGAGCCTACACACGATCATTTTTAATGGCCATTTTTAAAAATGGCATTTTTAACGGCATGAAAAACGATCGTGTGTACGGGGCATTAACCTTTATTAGGTAATATATGGGGGTACCTGACGCTATATAAAAACCTGACGGGGAACCTAAAAAAAATTACTGGCTACCGATCGGCATCACTGACACTAAGACAGCGATCAGAAAAACGATCGCTTAGCGACAGTGGTGATAGGGGGTGAAAGGGTTACCTGGGGGGCGATCAAGGGGGTTAAACCTTTATTAGACAATATATGGGGGTACCTGACGCTATAAAAACCTGCGGCGAACCTAAAAAAAATTACTGGCTACCGATCGGCATCACCGACACTAAGACAGCGATCAGAAAAACGATCGCTTAGTGACAGTGGTGATAGGGGTGAAAGGGTTACCTGGGGGGCGATCAAGGGGGTTAAACCTTTATTAGATAATATATGGGGGTACCTGACGCTATAAAAACCTGCGGCGAACCTAAAAACAATAACTGGCTACCGATCGGCATCACCGACAATAAAACAGCGATCAGAAAAACGATCGCTTAGCGACAGTGGTGATAGGGGGTGAAAGGGTTACCTGGGGGGCGATCAAGGGGGTTAAACCTTTATTAGATAATATATGGGGGTACCTGACGCTATAAAAACCTGCGGCGAACCTGAAAAAAATTAATGGCTACCGATCGGCATCACCGACGCTAAGACAGCGATCAGAAAAATGTGGTGATAGGGGGTGAAAGGGTTATCTGGTGGCGATCAGGGGGTTAAACCTTTTTAGGGGGGGTTAGGGGGCTACACTGGACCTAAAACTAACTTTAGTGACACTTTTACAGTCACAAATGTCACTGATTGCAGTGATCAGTAAATAAATGGTCACTGCAATCAGTGACACTGTGACTGGGGGCTGGGGGGTGATCTGGGGGTGTCTGGGGGGGCGATTTATGTGCCTATGTGTCCTGGTGTCAGTGTAGTGTTTTGTGCACTAACCTGGCATCTTCTCTTGTGCGGCGCTCGGTATATGTGAGCGCCGCAGGAGAGATGACATCACTTCCTCTGCCTGTGTTTACATTACACAGGCAGAGGAAGCTCTCTCATTCGCCGGGAGTGATCGCGAGGGGGTGGCCGGAATCGAACGGCCGTCCCCTCATCCCGGATCGCTCCTAAACAATTAACCACCGCTCACTGTAAAGAAGGGGGGTCCAATGGGACCCCCCAACTATACAAAGGCGATCACGTAGATATACGTGATTCTGCCTGTCGGTGCCATTCTGCCGACGTATATTTACAGTGGGCGGTCGTTAAGTGGTTAAAGATAGAACAATCAGATATGAATAAATTGTGCGAGTGTTGGTTAAGAGATATTCCAGGATTATCAGCAGAAAATTGGGGAAAGATATATACATTTCCATTCCAAATTTTAATCTCACTTAGAGACAAACTAATTCAATTTAAGATAACACATAGAAGTTATTTTACACCGTACAAATTATCTAAAATATCACCATCCAACTCTCAAAATTGCTGGAGATGTGCAGGTACCCCTGGAAACTTTATCCATATTTTTTGGACCTGTCCAAAGATAATGATATTCTGGAGAGAGATACTGAGAATAATTGATAAAGTGACGTCAGTTCAGCTGGACCCAGAGGCAGAGATCTGCTTACTGGGGCTAGTTGGGGAAAATACGCTCTCTATAGAAAGAAGAACACAACTTGGCCTTCTGCTTTTCTGTGCAAGAAAGGTAATAATATTAAATTGGAAGAAGGCCGAAGCTCCCCCACTAGCACAATGGAAAAATCTAATAAATAGTAATCTGATACTGTACAAGGAGACATACTGCAACAGAGGAAAGGAAGCGAAATATGGGAAAATCTGGAAAAATTGGATAGAAAATGCTATGACAGCTGCAGGGGAGGGGGGTGCGGAATTGGGATAGTACTACACCAATGGAGAAAAGGGTTAAGAAACACACAAACCCATCTCTGTGAATGTGAGAACTGATGGGAATTTTTTTTTTTCTGGAAATAATTGAATTGTAAGAGGTGAAATGTATGATGGAGGATGTATAACGGAAAATGTATTACCAAATACTTACCGTAATTTTCCTTTCCTGATGGACTCCATGGCAGCCTACGTGTGGGTTAACCCCGCCTCCTCTCCAATGCTATAGGACCCCATACCCATAAAAGTAAGCTCACCTCTCAGCACTGTGTTCCGTAACTAGCCGACTCTTGGACACTTACTTTCTTTCATTAATATTTTCTTTCAGGGTGGGAACTCCGTCTGCCATGGAGTCCATCAGGAAAGGAAAATTACGGTAAGTATTTGGTAATAAATTTTCAGTTTTCCTGACTGACTCCATGGCAGCCTATGTGTGGGAAATAACTAGCCAGACCACACGGGTGGGTATGCTGAACAAAAAGCTTTAATTTGTCCTGTCAACCGATAGGATTCTTAACCCAAAATTAACAGACGACAATGATGCCGGTTCAATGCAGTAATGGGCCATAAACGTATTGATAGAGGCCCACTAGGCCACTTTACAAATGACATCTGGAGCCACATGTTGGGCTGCCGCCCAGGAAGCTGCCATCCCTCTGGTGGAGTGTGCCGTCACCGCCTGTGGAGGAGCCAAGCCCTTAGCCCTGTATGCTTGCTGGATTGTTTGGACGATCCATGATGCAATTGTTCTGGTAGATGCTTTCTTCCCTCTGTTGTTTCCAGAATGTAGAACAAACAGATGATCAGATCGTCTGAAGGAAGAGGTAATTTGTAGATACTCCTTTAGGATTTCACCCATATCCAGGGGATGAGTTTCACTGGAATCTGGAGTCTTAAATGTAGGTAGAACAATTTCTCGATTTTCGTGAAATACCGAAGACACTTTTGGATTTGAACCCAACATGGGTATAAGGACTACTCGATCCGGGAAAAATGTTAGAAAAGGTTCTTCATGACCTAGAGACCCGATCTCAGAGACCCTCTTAGCCGAGGTGATGGCTACTAAGAAGGCTACTTTTGCTGAAAAGTCCTTAATGGAGGACGGGGAGGGCCCCGACGTACTGAGTCCCATCAGAGAGTCTAGAACGAGTGGAAGATCCCACTTGGCAAATCTTGGTTTCCTTTGGGGCTTAATTCTTGATGCCCCCCGAAAGAATTGTCTGACTAAGGGATGGACTGCCCATGAGACTCCAGAGAAGGCCGACAAGGCCGAAACTTGTACTCTTAGAGAGCTAATAGATAAGGGTAAGTCTAGTCCGGTTTGCAGAAAACTAAGAACATCCTGAACTCCTGGATTTTTGAAGGACCTCCCAGAGGCAGAGGAGAATTCGACAAATTTGGCCCAAATTCTTCTATAAACCTTGTTGGTACTTGCTCTTCTTGAGCTCAATAGTGTAGACATCACTCTAGAGGCGCAACTGAGGGATTCCAGCCTCTCCCTCTCAAGAACCAGACCATCAGTCTCATCAGTGCCGGACAAGGGTGTAGAAGTGACCCTTGAGAGAGAAGGTCCGGCCTGAGAGGAAGAGGTACCGGGTCCCGGTAGCTCAGTTGGATCAGGAGGGGAAACCAAGGCCTGTTTGGCCAGTAGGGAGCCACTACTGTTACTTCGGCAGATTCCGCTTGAAGTCTACTCAGGAACTTGAGAATTATCGGGATCGGGGGAAAGGCGTATGCCCTCTTGAACCTCCATCTGTCCGTCAGGGCATCCGTTCCACATGCCTGGCTTCAACGTCCCCGAGTGTAGAACTTCACTACCTTGTGATTGTAGGGGGAAGCGAATAGGTCCACCTCGGGATTGACCCCTAGAGACAGAATCCAACTGAATGACTGTACATGGAGGGACCACTCGTTGTTGTCTAGGCGAGTGCGCGAGAGGAAGTCTGCCTGGGAGTTCTGGACTCCCGGAATGAAAACTGCTGAAATATTGGCCAGGTTTTTCTGGGCCCATGTTATTATAGGCTCGACCTCTAGAAGGAGAGTAGAACTCCGAGTCCCCCCTTGCCTCTTCACATACGACACTGCTGTTGTGTTGTCCATCCTTAACAATACCGACTCTCCTTTCAGGAACTGGGAGAAAGATTGGAGGGCGCACCAGGCCGCCCTGAGCTCCAGGACGTTTGAGCCTGGGTTGTGAAGACGCGCGTCCCATCTGCCTTGAGCTAGGTTCTGACCACAAAGAGCCCCCCAGCCTGAGCCGCTGGCGTTGGTCGTGACTGTAACCCAGGAGATGGGGGCAATGGAGTGACAGTTTTGCAAATTCTTGAGTTGGAGCCACCAGAAGAGGCTGCTTCTCATTGTTGCAGATATGTGGATGAGCTGACTCTTGTCCCCTGACTTCCACTGCCGGAGGAACCCTGACTGAAAAGGGCGTAACTTCTATAGAGCCCATTTGACCATGGGGGTCGTGGAGACTATTGTGCCGATAATTCTGAGGCATTGTGATGCTTTCAGATGAGGAGTATCCAGCGCACAATAAATTCTCTCCCGAATCACCGGAATCTTCTCTGCCGGGAGGGAGATGGTGTTCTCCACTGTGTTGAACAGAGCCCCTAAGTAAATTAAGTGTTGGGCTGGATCCAGGTGGCTTTTTTCTAAGTTTAGAAGCCATCCAAAGCTGGAAAGGGTTGAGATCACTTGTTCTCTGTGCACCAGGAGCTGTTCTCTGTTTTGAGACAGAACTAGGAGATCATCTAAATAATGGTAAAGACGCACACCTTTTAGCCTGATGAGGGCCACTACGGCCAAGAGGACCTTGGTGAAAACTCGAGGAGAAGTCGTCAAACCGAACGGTAGGCAGATGAATTCAAGATGTTCTTGCCCGATATGGAACCGGAGATACTTTAAAAAGTCCTTTGCCACTGGCACATGGAAATAGGCATCTTTCAGGTCTATCAAAATCATCCAGTCGCCTGGTTGAATGGCTTGCTGGATTGTTGACAGAGTTTCCAATGTTGAATTTTCCGTGTCTTATGAACTTGTTCAAGTACTTCAGATCTATTACCGAGCGCCAGGCACCGCTTTTCTTTTGGACTAAGAAAAGGGGGAAGTATACTCCTTGGAATTGTTCTTCCTCTGGGACACATACTACTGCTCCCTGGGTTTTCAGCAGGTCTACGTAGGACAGTAAGGCCTGTTTTTCCTCTACCGTACTTGGAAGTAGGGTTGAGATAAATCTGGGGGGAGGAATGCTGGAGAAGGACCATGCGTGACCTGACGACACTGTCCTGACGACCCAGAATTCTGAGATTGAGGCCACCCACACGTGCCGGAAGAGGAGCAGGCGTGCTCCCACCCGACCCGCCTGGGCGGGCAAAATCTCAAAAGGATTTAGCCTGGTCGCGACCGCTGGACGCTTGGCTTTTTGCTGTCTTACGAAAGGACGCTTGGCCTCTACTCCAGTTTTTCTTGAAGTCCCGGCCAGGTCTATAGGAGCGTGCTTCTCTTGAGCGCTCCGGACTGCGTCTTCTGAACTGGGGCCTTCTTCGATTCTGTGGATGCCTGTCCTGTGGAAGAAAGCCAGATTTTCCACCTGTGGCCTTTGCTATGGCGTCATCTAGTTGATTACCAAACAGGGATGATCCTTCAAAGGGAATCTTGCACCATGTTTGCTTAGAAGACGGGTCAGCCTGCCAAGGGCGTAGCCATAGGGCACGTTTAGCTGTAACTGAGGATAGCATAATCCTGGACAGTAGACGGATCAGATCAACTGATGCTCCACCCAAGAAGGCCACTGCTAGTTTTAGCTCTGCTGCTGCTGAGTTATTTGCCAGATCTTCTGAAACACCTTTGAGAAATGAATCTACATTCTCAGTCCATGCCTCCATAGCCTTAGATACGGCTGCCAAGGCTAGAGCGGGTTTACAAGCTGCCCCAGCAAGACCGTAAATTCTTTTATGGTCCTGATCCATTCTTCTGTCAAGACTGTCCTTAAAGGAGACTGTGTCTTCAAGAGGGAGCGTGACGTGTTTAGCCAGACGCATTACCGCTGCGTCCACAGGAGGAATATTCTCCAGGTATTTCACCTCTTCTGCCTTGAATGGATACATTCTGGAGGCCTTATTTGTCATCGATGACTTCATGTCCACTTTGCTCCACTCTTCATCAAAGATGCCCTTTAGTTTGGCTAAAAGCGGAAAGCTTGGGCGCTCTTTCCCCAGGCGCTTGAAAAACTTTTTCTGTTTAGCTGGGGGAGTAGAAGGGTCTTCCCACATAAGGGCCTCTTTGACCGCTTTAATGAGCGGAGTAACTTGAGAGAAATCAAATTCCACACTCTCTTCATCACTCTCTAATTCTCCTTCCGAAGGAAGAGGCGAGGATGCGTAGGGCTGGGAAGGACCTGGAACTTCACGGACCACATCAGCCGGGGAGCCAGATCGAATAGTGCTGGACTGGCTTTGTGCGTGGGAAGCATCCATCTCTTTAAGAGAACGTTGCACCACCTGTTTTACTAGAGACTCGATCCGTTGGTCTTCTGTCTCTTTTTCCCCAACCGCATGGGCATAGCAATGGCTGCATAATGATTTGCCCTCTGGGACTCGTGAGCCGCATCCCCAGCAGGCTCTCCGATCAGAATAACTATCCTGCGGGTGGGAGCGGTGTCTGGAGGAGGAATGGGAACTTCTCCTCTGGTGGTGAGATGCAGACAGGGAATCACGTCTGTGTTTTGATTTTGATGAATGCTGCGGCATGGCAAGGTCTGAGTCGAGATGAAGATCTGCTGAAGGGCTAAAAAAGGAAAAAAGGGGAGATTGGGGAAAAGAGATAAGCCGTCAAGCAACAAAACTTGCGACTGAACCCCGCGCCCTCCCCTCTCCTGCACATACCTTGTGCGTGAGGGCTGGCCACATGTAAGCGGTGAATTGTCCATAACTTCTGGACTAAGGAGTCACAATAGAGACAGGTCGACCAAAAGAAACCTACAGTATTTATACAGAAAAATAAATTGGTAACTTGCCCTTTAAGGAAAGTGCACTATATAATGATAAGCGATATAAGTTGAAAAGACACATTATGTACATATACACCTATATGTATAACCAAAGACTATGATTGGAACAGACAAAAAACAATTCCGCACTGCCTTTAAGTCTTTTAAATAGTGCACTGACCTGATTGAGAGACAAGAGCCTCAGCAGGGAGATCCAAGTAGCCTCTGCTCGCCTGTCAGGGGAGATCCAAAAATGACACAGGCGAGCCTAGCTTTTAAATTCCCTGACCGTGACATCACCACTGTCAATCCAGCTCACCTGCGTGTAGGAGGATCTCCCATCTGCGTCTGCGCGGCCGCCTAGCAACCCGCTGGACCGCGCATGCGCGAACCAAGCCTCGCTCTGGGAGTGGGCACTGCGAATGCGTGAATGGCGGCGGCGCCCGAGAATTGGGTCACCGCTGTGGGCTGGAACGCAGAGCGTTCCAGCCGCCATTGGGGAGAGCAGGGGCATGTTTTAACAAACAAACAAACAACAAATATAACAAAGATGCGACTGCCATGGAGCATGGAAAAAATAAGTAGCAGACCTGCCAGCCGGGGGAATTCCGGGCACACCGCAGCAACTTCCATTCAATCCTTCATGGTTGCTGTAAGCTCTCCACCCGCCCATGGCTGGGTTCCGAGCTGCACTGCTAAAGGTGTGCCAATCATCCATCAATCCATCCGGAAATCTGCACAGCCGTGCGTGCTTCAGGTCCATTGGAGGAGGACAAAAAAGAAACACAGTGCTGAGAGGTGAGCTTACTTTTATGGGTATGGGGTCCTATAGCATTGGAGAGGAGGCAGGGTTAACCCACACGTAGGCTGCCATGGAGTCAGTCAGGAAAATTTAATTTAAGAAGATAGAATGTACAAGATGTAAAATGTATGATGTAATATGTGAAGAAAAAAGGAAAATTTAATAAAGAGATTTAGAAAAAAAAGAAAAACAAGTATTTCTCACAGAAAAGTATTGCAGTAACACATGTTTTGCTATACACATGTTTATTCCCTTTGTGTGTAAATAAGATTGTTTCAAGCATGTGATGCTCCATTAGAGCCGGTTCACACAGGGGCGACTCGGGATCCGACTTCAAGTCGCGCTATTTTTAAAACTAATGGAAGTGAATGGAGTTGTCTTAATGTACACGACTGCAGTCGCTCCGACTTCAAAAAAGGTTCCTGTACTACTTCAATCTGACTTGTAGGCGACTTGTACCCATTGATTTCAATGGAAGTCGCCTCCAAGTCAGATCCCGTTCATAGAGAGGCAACTTTACAGGAAGTCGCCCCTCTGTGAACCGGCTCTAAAGCAAACCCCTCCCACGGAGCTGGTATTAGGTATGAATCATGAGGGGGAACTCCACGCCAAATTTTAACTAAAAAACCAGCATGGGTTCCCCTCCAAGAGCATACCAGGCCCTTAGGTCTGGTATAGATTTTAAGGGGAACCCCCGACGCCCAAAAAAACGGCAAAATCCATACCAGACCCTTACCTGAGCACGCAGCCCAGCCGATCAGGAAAGGGGGTGGGGACGAGCGAGTGCCCCCCCCTCCTGAACCGTACCAGGCCGCATGCCCTCAACATGGGGGATGGGGCCCCCCCACCTTAAAGCACCCTGCCCCCATGTTGATGAGGACAGGGCCTCTTCCCGACAACCCTGGCCGTTGGTTGTCGGGGTCTGCGGGTGGGGGGCTTATCGGAATCCGGTAGCCCCCTTTAATAAGGGGACCCCCAGATCCCAGCCCCCCCACTCTATGTGAATGAGTATGGGGTACATCGTACCCCTACCCATTCACCTGGGGGAAAAGTGTCAATAAAAAAAAACCACACTAGACAGCTTTTTAAAGTCATTTATTAGGCAGCTCCGGGGGTCTTCTTCCGACTTCGGGGGTCTCTTTCCACTTCGGGGGTCTTCTTCTAACTCTCCGGTGCCTTCTCCGCGCTCTCCGGTACTGTCATAGGTATACCTCAACTATGAGAGACAAAATGTGGAAACAAATCCAGACAGACAATCACATTGTCTGATTTGGAAAGAATATTTTTGCAAATTATGGTGGAAAATAAGTATTTGGTCATTATCAAAAGTTCATCTCAATACTTTGTTATATATCCTTTGTTGGCAATGACAGAGGTCAAACGTTTTCTGTAAGTCTTCACAAGGTTGTCACACACTGTTGCTGGTATGTTGGCCCATTCCTCCATGCAGATCTCCTCTAGAGCAGTGATGTTGTGGGTCTGTCGCTGGGCAACACGAACTTTCAACTCCCTCCAAAGGTTTTCTATGGGGTTAAGATCTGGAGACTGGCTAGGCCACTCCTGGACCTTGAAATGCTTCTTAAGAAGCCACTCCTTCGTTGCCCGAGCGGTGTGTTTGGGATCATTGTCACGCTGAAAGACCCAGCCACGTTTCATCTTCAATGCCCTTGCTGATGGGAGGAGGTTTGCACTCAAAATCTCATGATACATGGCCCCATTCATTCTTTCATGTACACGGATCAGTCGTCCTGTTCCCTTTGCAGAGAAACAGCCCCAAAGCATGATATTGCCACCCACATGCTTCACAGTAGGTATGGTGTTCTTTGGTTGCAACTCAGCATTCTCTCTCTCCTCCAAACACGACGAGTTGTGTTTCTACCAAACAGTTCTACTTTGGTTTCATCTGACCATATGACATTCTCCCAATCCTCTTCTGGATCATCCAAATGCTCTCTAGCAAACCTCAGATGGGCCCGGACTGGCTTAAGCAGGGGGACACGTCTGGCACTGCAGGATCTGAGTCCCTGGTGGCTTAGTGTGTTACTGATGGTAGCCTTTGTTTTGTTGGTCCCAGCTCTCTGCAGGTCATTTACTAGGTCCCCCGTGTGGGTCTGGGATTTTTGCTCACCGTTCTTGTGATCATTTTGACCCCACGGGTGAGATCTTGCGTGGAGCCCCAGATTGAGAGAGATTATCAGTGGTCTTGTGTGTCTTCCATTTTCTAATAATTGCTCCCACAGTTGATTTCTTCACACCAAACTGCTTGCCTATTGCAGATTCAGTCTTCCCAGCCTAGTGCAGGTCTACAATTTTGTTTCTGGTGTCCTTTGTCAGCTCTTTGGTCTTCACCATAGTGGAGTTTGGAGTTTGACTGTTTAAGGTTGTGGACAGGTGTCTTTTAAACTGATAACAAGTTCAAACAGGTGCCATTAATACAGGTAATGAGTGGAGGACAGAGGAGCCTCTTAAAGAAGAAGATACAGGTCTGTGAGAGACAGAAATCTTGCTTGTTTGTAGGTGACCAAATACTTATTTTCCACCATAATTTGCAAAAAAAAATATTTACAAATCAGACAATGTGATTGTCTGGATTTGTTTCCACATTTTGTCTCTCATAGTTGAGGTATACCTATGATGACAATTACAGGCCTCTCATCTTTTTAAGTGGGAGAACTTGCAGAATTGGTGGCTGACTAAAAACTTTTTTGCCCCACTGTGTTTGTGTGTGTGTGATATATATAGCAATACCCCCGTAGCGGGCCGCTGGTTTAAATTTGGGCCTTGCACGTTACCTCACTGTTCCGTATGCTCGTCTCAGGGGTTTTCCTTGAAGAGATGTCCAGAAGAAGTTTGCACCAACACAAAGTCTCTTTCAAGGGTTTATTTGAATAAAAGTTTCCAACAGAGGGGATGAAGGGATGGGGAGGACTCGGGTACCTTAGTTGCGAATCACAAGAATTCTCCTAGGTTCAGAGGAACAACTGTCTCCACACTGGACTCAGCAAACACCGGATAGGCCCAATCTCACTGGCCTAGCAGCCGATGTACAGCTCGATCACATACAGTCTCTGCCACAGACTTGGAGTAACCTTTCCTCGGGTTACCTTCTGAATGAAAACACAGCTCTCAGTGCCAGGATCTTCCAGCCAATCCGGCAGCACTGTAAGGTAGCTCACGATCCAGATGCATCCTCCAATTAAGTCCTCAATTGCTTGGTCCCTTCCAGCAGGTAAGGCGACACAGGATCATCCCTGGATCAGTAGGCCCCAGCAACTCTTGGGCCTACCTTTCAGTAACGGAGCCTCAGGCCAACGTGGCCCCGAGGCGGAAACTGCCAACACTTCCCTGAGGCCATGAGGGCCCTCAGGTGGGGACCGAAGACACGACCCCAAGAAATCTCCCTACCTTAATGGCGTCTGTCACTTAAATACCCCCTCTCAGCATGCACAGCGGGTTCACCGGGCCCCCTGGGCTGCTTGCTGGGAAAGAGGTACCCAATACGTCCAGCCCGTAGCCTTTCCAATCCTGACCAGCGGTGACAGCGACACCCACTGTCAGGAGGGAAATCACACAACCAGCTGAACTGAAAGTGCAATTTGTAACACAATCCCTCCGAGCCAAACTATTGCTCAGACAACTATAATTTAACATAGAGCGCACACTCATTGGGAGCAGGGCGCTACATATATATATATTATATACACACACTACACCTGGCTGATGCCCCTGGAAGCTGCAAATCACAGTAAACACCTCAACTCCAGTGATCTCCCCTGGCTTCCGGGTTCTGTGCTGAGTGGCTGCCCTGCTGTTGTCAGGTCACCTGAGGCCAGGTGACAGGTGCACACCGTTGGGGTCAGGAGTGCACCGCTAAGGTAGTGGACCCTATGGCTGACTGCTGCGGATGGAACTCTGGGTGGTAAAGGAAGGCAGGTCTACTGGAGCACTAACAGGGATCCCACAGGGAGTTAGAGCCTAAGATTTCCATGGGGCGCGGAGTCTAAGATCCAGCAGGTGTTCACCAGAGCCTCTAGTGGTGAGGATGGACTGGGCTGCAACTGGATCCAGGTCGCGGCCCCCAGAGTCTCCCAGCTCACGCTCACAGTAGGCTATGGAGGATAGAGGGGAAGCAGCAGCTCAGGATTGCAAGTGATAGTAAGGGGATAAGCCAAAGGTCGGGGCGACTAGCAGACAAGGATAAACAAAGGACACGCCAAAGGTCAAGGTCACAAGCAGACAGGGATGGTCAAGAACAAGCCAAGATCGGTAAAACAGAGACAGACGTAGAGCACACAGCAAGCAGGAAACCGAACACACAATAGCTTAACAAACACTGTTGATCAGCACGGCTGGCTTGCAGTGCACAGGTTAATATAGAGTTCTCTGATAAGGCCTGGGGTGGAGCCATGCCTAGAGGAGAGATTACTTAACCACTTAAGCCCTGGACCATTTGGTAGCTAAAGGACCAGAGGTGAATTCAGAATTTTGCACTGCGCTGCTTTAACTGTAAATTGTGCGGACATGCAATGTTGTACCCAAACGAAATTTGCGTCCTTTTCTTCCCACAAATAGAGCTTTCTTTTAATGGTATTTGATTGCCTCTGCGATTTTTATTTTTTGCGATATAAACGGAAAAAGACCGAAAATTTGGAAAAAAAATGATATTTTCTACTTTTTGTTATAAGAAAAATCGAATAAACTCAATTTTAGTCATACATTTAGGCCAAAATGTATTCAGCCACATGTCTTTAGTAAAAAAAATGTCAATAAGCGTATATTTATCGGTTTGCGCAAAAGTTATAGCGTTTACAAACTAGGGTACATTTTCTGGAATTTACACAGCTTTTAATTTATGACTGCCTATCTCATTTCTTGAGGTGCTAAAATGACAGGGCAGTACAAAAACCCCCCCAAATGACCCCATTTTAGAAAGTAGACACCCCAAGGAAATTGCTGAGAGGCATGTTGAGCCCATTGAATATTTTTTTTTTTTGTCCCAAGTGATTGAATAATGACAAAAAAAAATAAAAAATTACAAAAAGTTGTCACTAAATGATATATTGCTCACACATGCCATGGTTATATGTGGAATTGCACCCCAAAATACATTCTGCTGCTTCTCCTGAGTACGGCGATACCACATGTGTGGGACTTTTTAGGAGCCTAGCCACGTACGGGACCCCGGAAACCAAGCACCGCCTTCAGGATTTCTAAGGGCGCAAATTTTTGATTTCACTCCTCACTACCTATCACAGTTTTGAAGGCCATAAAATGCCAAAATAGCACAAAACCCCCCCAAATGACCCCATTTTAGAAAGTAGACACCCCAAGGAAATTGCTGAGAGGCCTGTTGAGCCCATTGAATATTTTTTTTTTGTCCCAAGTGATTGAATAATGACAAAAAAAAAACAAATTACAAAAAGTTGTCACTAAATGATATATTGCTCACACATGCCATGGTTATATGTGGAATTGCACCCCAAAATACATTCTGCTGCTTCTCCTGAGTACGGGGATACCACATGTGTGGGACTTTTTAGGAGCCTAGCCACGTACGGGACCCCGGAAACCAAGCACCGCCTCCAGGATTTCAAAGGGCGCAAATTTTTGATTTCACTCCTCACTACCTATCACAGTTTTGAAGGCCATAAAATGCCAAAATAGCACAAAACCCCCCCAAATTACCCCATTTTGGAAAGTAGACACCCCAAGCTGTTTGCTGAGAGGCATGGTGAGTATTTTACAGCTCTCATTTGTTTTTGAAAATGAAGAAAGAACATTTTTTTTTTTCTTTTTTTTTTCAATTTTCAAAACTTTGTGACAAAAAGCGAGATCTGCAAAATACTCACAATACCTCTCAGCAAATAGCTTGGGGTGTCTACTTTCCAAAATGGGGTCATTTGGGGGGGTTTGTGCCATCTGGGCATTCCATGGCCTCCGAAACTGTGATAGGCAGTGAGAAGTGAAATCAAAAATTTACACCCTTAGAAAGCCTGAAGGCGGTGCTTGGTTTTTGGGGTCCCGTACGCGGCTAGGCTCCCAAAAAGTCTCACACATGTGGTATCCCCGTACTCAGGAGAAGCAACAGAATGTATTTTGGGGTGTAATTCCACATATGCCCATGGCATGTTTGAGCAATATATCATTTAGTGACAACTTTGTGCAAAAAAAAAAAAAAAAAAAATTGTATTTTTTCCGCAACTTGTGTCAACTAGGGATGAGCTTCGTGTTCGAGTCGAACATATGTTCGACTCGAACATCGGCTGTTCGATCGTTCGACGAAGATCGAACGATTTGGGCCGTTCGCGCCAAATTCGAGTGACGCGAACGGCCCACAATGCACTACGCCATCGCAGTGTCATCCAGGCGCTGTGATTGGCCAAGCATGCACTGTGACCCCACATGCTTGGCCAATCACAGCGCCGGCAGCGAGGAGAGCAATGATTGGCCACAGGCAGGATGCCTGTGGCCAATTATTGCTGAGGGTGTTTAGTACACGCCCCACACTATAAAAGGCCGCCAGCACGGCGGCCTAGTGTAGTGTGTTCCGGAGCAGGGATAGAGCAGCATAGGCAGGGACAGTGACTTTTATTTCTTTCTTGCTTAACCTGGATTCCTTTAGTTTAGGGAAAGAGAAGGATAGGTAGGGAGAGTGTCAGTGTGTTTTGTGCTTGTGCTATAGTGTGCTTAAAAAAAACATTTTTTCTAGGGACAGAAAACTGTAGGTAGGGAGAGTGTCAGTTTCTTTCACTGTGTAAGTCCTTGTTTCTAGGGACCTGGAAGGACAGTGAGTGAATTCTCCTTGTGCTATATTGTGCTTAAAAAAAACATTTTTTCTAGGGACAGAAAACTGTAGGTAGGGAGAGTGTCAGTTTCTTTCACTGTGCAAGTCCTTGTTTCCAGGGACCTGGAAGGACAGTGAGTGAATTCTCCTTGTGCTATATTGTGCTTAAAAAAAACATTTTTTCTAGGGACAGAAAACTGTAGGTAGGGAGAGTGTCAGTTTCTTTCACTGTGCAAGTCCTTGTTTCCAGGGACCTGGAAGGACAGTGAGTGAATTCTCCTTGTGCTATATTGTGCTTAAAAAAAACATTTTTTCTAGGGACAGAAAACTGTAGGTAGGGAGAGTGTCAGTTTCTTTCACTGTGCAAGTCCTTGTTTCCAGGGACCTGGAAGGACAGTGAGTGAATTCTCCTTGTGCTATATTGTGCTTAAAAAAAACATTTTTTCTAGGGACAGAAAACTGTAGGTAGGGAGAGTGTCAGTTTCTTTCACTGTGCAAGTCCTTGTTTCTAGGGACTGGGAAGGACAGTGAGTGAATTCTCCTTGTGCTATAGTGTGCTTAAAAAAAACATTTTTTCTAGGGACAGAAAACTGTAGGTAGGGAGAGTGTCAGTTTCTTTCACTGTGCAAGTCCTTGTTTCTAGGGACTGGGAAGGACAGTGAGTGAATTCTCCTTGTGCTATAGTGTGCTTAAAAAAAACATTTTTTCTAGGGACAGAAAACTGTAGGTAGGGAGAGTGTCAGTTTCTTTCACTGTGCAAGTCCTTGTTTCTAAGGACCTGGAAGGACAGTGAGTGAATTCTCCTTGTGCTATATTGTGCTTAAAAAAAACATTTTTTCTAGGGACAGAAAACTGTAGGTAGGGAGAGTGTCAGTTTCTTTCACTGTGCAAGTCCTTGTTTCTAGGGACCTGGAAGGACAGTGAGTGAATTCTCCTTGTGCTATATTGTGCTTAAAAAAAACATTTTTTCTAGGGACAGAAAACTGTAGGTAGGGAGAGTGTCAGTTTCTTTCACTGTGCAAGTCCTTGTTTCTAGGGACCTGGAAGGACAGTGAGTGAATTCTCCTTGTGCTATATTGTGCTTAAAAAAAACATTTTTTCTAGGGACAGAAAACTGTAGGTAGGGAGAGTGTCAGTTTCTTTCACTGTGTAAGTCCTTGTTTCTAGGGACCTGGAAGGACAGTGAGTGAATTCTCCTTGTGCTATATTGTGCTTAAAAAAAACATTTTTTCTAGGGACAGAAAACTGTAGGTAGGGAGAGTGTCAGTTTCTTTCACTGTGCAAGTCCTTGTTTCTAGGGACCTGGAAGGACAGTGAGTGAATTCTCCTTGTGCTATATTGTGCTTAAAAAAAACATTTTTTCTAGGGACAGAAAACTGTAGGTAGGGAGAGTGTCAGTTTCTTTCACTGTGCAAGTCCTTGTTTCTAGGGACCTGGAAGGACAGTGAGTGCATTCTCCTTGTGCTATATTGTGCTTAAAAAAAACATTTTTTCTAGGGACAGAAAACTGTAGGTAGGGAGAGTGTCAGTTTCTTTCACTGTGCAAGTCCTTGTTTCTAGGGACCTGGAAGGACAGTGAGTGAATTCTCCTTGTGCTATATTGTGCTTAAAAAAAACATTTTTTCTAGGGACAGAAAACTGTAGGTAGGGAGAGTGTCAGTTTCTTTCACTGTGCAAGTCCTTGTTTCTAGGGACCTGGAAGGACAGTGAGTGAATTCTCCTTGTGCTATATTGTGCTTAAAAAAAAACATTTTTTCTAGGGACAGAAAACTGTAGGTAGGGAGAGTGTCAGTTTCTTTCACTGTGCAAGTCCTTGTTTCTAGGGACCTGGAAGGACAGTGAGTGCATTCTCCTTGTGCTATATTGTGCTTAAAAAAAACATTTTTTCTAGGGACAGAAAACTGTAGGTAGGGAGAGTGTCAGTTTCTTTCACTGTGCAAGTCCTTGTTTCTAGGGACCTGGAAGGACAGTGAGTGAATTCTCCTTGTGCTATATTGTGCTTAAAAAAAACATTTTTTCTAGGGACAGAAAACTGTAGGTAGGGAGAGTGTCATTTTCTTTCACTGTGCAAGTCCTTGTTTCTAGGGACCTGGAAGGACAGTGAGTGAATTCTCCTTGTGCTATATTGTGCTTAAAAAAAACATTTTTTCTAGGGACAGAAAACTGTAGGTAGGGAGAGTGTCAGTTTCTTTCACTGTGCAAGTCCTTGTTTCTAGGGACCTGGAAGGACAGTGAGTGAATTCTCCTTGTGCTATATTGTGCTTAAAAAAAACATTTTTTCTAGGGACAGAAAACTGTAGGTAGGGAGAGTGTCAGTTTCTTTCACTGTGCAAGTCCTTGTTTCCAGGGACCTGGAAGGACAGTGAGTGAATTCTCCTTGTGCTATATTGTGCTTAAAAAAAACATTTTTTCTAGGGACAGAAAACTGTAGGTAGGGAGAGTGTCAGTTTCTTTCACTGTGCAAGTCCTTGTTTCTAGGGACCTGGAAGGACAGTGAGTGAATTCTCCTTGTGCTATATTGTGCTTAAAAAAAAACATTTTTTCTAGGGACAGAAAACTGTAGGTAGGGAGAGTGTCAGTTTCTTTCACTGTGCAAGTCCTTGTTTCTAGGGACTGGGAAGGACAGTGAGTGAATTCTCCTTGTGCTATAGTGTGCTTAAAAAAAACATTTTTTCTAGGGACAGAAAACTGTAGGTAGGGAGAGTGTCAGTTTCTTTCACTGTGCAAGTCCTTGTTTCTAGGGACTGGGAAGGACAGTGAGTGAATTCTCCTTGTGCTATAGTGTGCTTAAAAAAACATTTTTTCTAGGGACAGAAAACTGTAGGTAGGGAGAGTGTCAGTTTCTTTCACTGTGCAAGTCCTTGTTTCTAGGGACCTGGAAGGACAGTGAGTGAATTCTCCTTGTGCTATATTGTGCTTAAAAAAAACATTTTTTCTAGGGACAGAAAACTGTAGGTAGGGAGAGTGTCAGTTTCTTTCACTGTGCAAGTCCTTGTTTCTAGGGACTGGGAAGGACAGTGAGTGAATTCTCCTTGTGCTATAGTGTGCTTAAAAAAAACATTTTTTCTAGGGACAGAAAACTGTAGGTAGGGAGAGTGTCAGTTTATTTCACTGTGCAAGTCCTTGTTTCTAGGGACTGGGAAGGACAGTGAGTGAATTCTCCTTGTGCTATAGTGTGCTTAAAAAAACATTTTTTCTAGGGACAGAAAACTGTAGGTAGGGAGAGTGTCAGTTTCTTTCACTGTGCAAGTCCTTGTTTCTAGGGACCTGGAAGGACAGTGAGTGAATTCTCCTTGTGCTATATTGTGCTTAAAAAAAACATTTTTTCTAGGGACAGAAAACTGTAGGTAGGGAGAGTGTCAGTTTCTTTCACTGTGCAAGTCCTTGTTTCTAGGGACCTGGAAGGACAGTGAGTGAATTCTCCTTGTGCTATATTGTGCTTAAAAAAAACATTTTTTCTAGGGACAGAAAACTGTAGGTAGGGAGAGTGTCAGTTTCTTTCACTGTGCAAGTCCTTGTTTCTAGGGACCTGGAAGGACAGTGAGTGAATTCTCCTTGTGCTATATTGTGCTTAAAAAAAAACATTTTTTCTAGGGACAGAAAACTGTAGGTAGGGAGAGTGTCAGTTTCTTTCACTGTGTAAGTCCTTGTTTCTAGGGACCTGGAAGGACAGTGAGTGAATTCTCCTTGTGCTATATTGTGCTTAAAAAAAACATTTTTTCTAGGGACAGAAAACTGTAGGTAGGGAGAGTGTCAGTTTCTTTCACTGTGCAAGTCCTTGTTTCTAGGGACCTGGAAGGACAGTGAGTGAATTCTCCTTGTGCTATATTGTGCTTAAAAAAAACATTTTTTCTAGGGACAGAAAACTGTAGGTAGGGAGAGTGTCAGTTTCTTTCACTGTGCAAGTCCTTGTTTCTAGGGACCTGGAAGGACAGTGAGTGCATTCTCCTTGTGCTATATTGTGCTTAAAAAAAACATTTTTTCTAGGGACAGAAAACTGTAGGTAGGGAGAGTGTCAGTTTCTTTCACTGTGCAAGTCCTTGTTTCTAGGGACCTGGAAGGACAGTGAGTGAATTCTCCTTGTGCTATATTGTGCTTAAAAAAAACATTTTTTCTAGGGACAGAAAACTGTAGGTAGGGAGAGTGTCAGTTTCTTTCACTGTGCAAGTCCTTGTTTCTAGGGACCTGGAAGGACAGTGAGTGAATTCTCCTTGTGCTATATTGTGCTTAAAAAAAACATTTTTTCTAGGGACAGAAAACTGTAGGTAGGGAGAGTGTCAGTTTCTTTCACTGTGCAAGTCCTTGTTTCTAGGGACCTGGAAGGACAGTGAGTGAATTCTCCTTGTGCTATATTGTGCTTAAAATAAAACATTTTTTCTAGGGACAGAAAACTGTAGGTAGGGAGAGTGTCAGTTTCTTTCACTGTGCAAGTCCTTGTTTCTAGGGACCTGGAAGGACAGTGAGTGAATTCTCCTTGTGCTATATTGTGCTTAAAAAAAACATTTTTTCTAGGGATAGAAAACTGTAGGTAGGGAGAGTGTCAGTTTCTTTCACTGTGCAAGTCCTTGTTTCTAGGGACCTGGAAGGACAGTGAGTGAATTCTCCTTGTGCTATATTGTGCTTAAAAAAAAACATTTTTTCTAGGGACAGAAAACTGTAGGTAGGGAGAGTGTCAGTTTCTTTCACTGTGCAAGTCCTTGTTTCTAGGGACCTGGAAGGACAGTGAGTGAATTCTCCTTGTGCTATATTGTGCTTAAAAAAAACATTTTTTCTAGGGACAGAAAACTGTAGGTAGGGAGAGTGTCAGTTTCTTTCACTGTGCAAGTCCTTGTTTCTAGGGACCTGGAAGGACAGTGAGTGAATTCTCCTTGTGCTATATTGTGCTTAAAAAAAACATTTTTTCTAGGGACAGAAAACTGTAGGTAGGGAGAGTGTCAGTTTCTTTCACTGTGCAAGTCCTTGTTTCTAGGGACCTGGAAGGACAGTGAGTGAATTCTCCTTGTGCTATATTGTGCTTAAAAAAAACATTTTTTCTAGGGACAGAAAACTGTAGGTAGGGAGAGTGTCAGTTTCTTTCACTGTGCAAGTCCTTGTTTCTAGGGACTGGGAAGGACAGTGAGTGAATTCTCCTTGTGCTATAGTGTGCTTAAAAAAAACATTTTTTCTAGGGACAGAAAACTGTAGGTAGGGAGAGTGTCAGTTTCTTTCACTGTGCAAGTCCTTGTTTCTAGGGACCTGGAAGGACAGTGAGTGCATTCTCCTTGTGCTATATTGTGCTTAAAAAAAACATTTTTTCTAGGGACAGAAAACTGTAGGTAGGGAGAGTGTCAGTTTCTTTCACTGTGCAAGTCCTTGTTTCTAGGGACCTGGAAGGACAGTGAGTGAATTCTCCTTGTGCTATATTGTGCTTAAAAAAAACATTTTTTCTAGGGACAGAAAACTGTAGGTAGGGAGAGTGTCAGTTTCTTTCACTGTGCAAGTCCTTGTTTCCAGGGACCTGGAAGGACAGTGAGTGAATTCTCCTTGTGCTATATTGTGCTTAAAAAAAACATTTTTTCTAGGGACAGAAAACTGTAGGTAGGGAGAGTGTCAGTTTCTTTCACTGTGCAAGTCCTTGTTTCTAGGGACCTGGAAGGACAGTGAGTGAATTCTCCTTGTGCTATATTGTGCTTAAAAAAAACATTTTTTCTAGGGACAGAAAACTGTAGGTAGGGAGAGTGTCAGTTTCTTTCACTGTGCAAGTCCTTGTTTCTAGGGACCTGGAAGGACAGTGAGTGAATTCTCCTTGTGCTATATTGTGCTTAAAAAAAAACATTTTTTCTAGGGACAGAAAACTGTAGGTAGGGAGAGTGTCAGTTTCTTTCACTGTGCAAGTCCTTGTTTCTAGGGACCTGGAAGGACAGTGAGTGAATTCTCCTTGTGCTATATTGTGCTTAAAAAAAACATTTTTTCTAGGGACAGAAAACTGTAGGTAGGGAGAGTGTCAGTTTCTTTCACTGTGCAAGTCCTTGTTTCAAGGGACAGAGAAGGACACCTGAAGGTAGCCCTTATTGCTTTTTTCCCATCTCCCTGCAGGCCATCTATTAGAATGTCTGGAAGGCAAACAAGGAGAGGCAGACAGTCAGGAGGCAATAAAAGAGGGCAAGCAGGCTCTGTGTCTGGGGGCAACAGTGCTGGTCGTGGACGCGGTGCATTGTCATCAGCACATGGCCATGGGACACGCTTGTCCTTCTTTTCCGCAGCTGGACACGTTGAGCCACATCATGCCGAAGACTTGGTAGAGTGGATGACCAAGCCCTCCTCCTCCTCCTCATCCTCTCTCACCCAGGCTCAGGGTACTGGCAAAGCAGCTGCCAAAGCGTCCTCTTCCCTGGTATCAATGTCAGACTCATCATCAGTCACTCCTTCCCTAGACCCACCATGTCCTCCTCCTGAGGAGTCCCCCGAACTGTTTGAGCACAGTGTTGGGTACATGCTCCAGGAGGATGCCCAGCGTTTCGAAGGGTCTGATGATGAAACCCAGCTACAGGAAGGCAGTAGGGTGAGAGCAGACAGAGGGGATGCTCAAGAAGGACACCAATCTGGCAGTCATGTTCCAGCAGCTGCAGCATACTGCCAGATTGGCTCCAGTGATGAGGAGGGAGGGGATGATGAGGTCACTGACTCCACGTGGGTGCCTAATAGGAGAGAGGAGGAGGAGGATGAGGAGGAGGCACATCTCCAACGAGACAGGATGCCCTTTGGTGGCCAGCGTAAGGGCAGTACACCGACGGAATCACACCGCAGAGCTCCGCCTGTGCAGGGCGCTGCCTCTGCCCATCATTCAAAAAGTTCCTTGGTGTGGGCCTTTTTTGAGGCTAGTGCATCAGATCGCACAGCTGCTGTTTGCAACATATGTCTCAAGCGTATATCGCGTGGCCAAAACATCAGCCGCTTGGGTACCACATGCCTGACCAGACATATGTTGACCTGCCATGCAGCTCGTTGGCAAGCCTACCTCAAAGACCCACACCAAAGAACAAAGCGGACCTCTCCTTGCACCGCATCAGCTGGGATTTCCAACCCCACTATAACTTCAGTCCTCTCTGAAACATGCACTGAGAGGAATGAAGGTGTAGAATTAGGTGTGTCACAGCCAAGTACTTGCGGCCACTCTGCTAGCAGTACACCGACGTCCGATTCTAGCAGGCAAATTTCCCTGCCCCAGCTGCTGGACCGTCAAAAGAAGTTCACTCCCAGCCATCCACATGCCCAGCGGTTGAATGCTAGCTTGGCTAAATTGCTAGCGCTTCAACTGCTGCCTTTTCAGTTGGTAGACTCGGCCCCCTTCCGTGAGTTTGTGCAATGTGCGGTTCCTCAGTGGCAGGTTCCCAAACGCCACTTTTTCTCACGGAAGGCTATTCTGGCTCTCTACCGGCATGTGGAAGGCAATGTCTTGGCCTCGCTGGACAGGGCGGTCAGCGGTAAGGTGCATATTACCGCTGACTCATGGCCCAGCAGGCATGGACAGGGACGTTACCTTTCTTTCACGGCCCATTGGGTCACTCTTTTGGCAGCTGGGAAGGATGCAGGACAAGGTGCAGTAGTGTTGGAGGTTGTCCCACCGCCACGCCTCCAAAATGCTACTACTGGTTGTGACACACCTCTCTCCTCCACCCCCTCCTCTTCTTCTTCCTCCATGGCCTCTTCCTGTGGTTTGTCCTATGAACCAGCGGTGCTCCGTAGCCGTTCACGGGGCTACGCAACTACGCAGGCAAAAAGATGCCATGCCGTGCTTGCGCTGGTGTGTTTGGGGGACAGAAGCCACACTGGGGCAGAGGTCCTGTCTGCTCTGCAGGGCCAGGCCGAGAGGTGGTTGACGCCACGCCAGCTTAAGCCAGGAATGGTGGTTTGCGACAATGGCACCAACCTCCTCTCCGCCCTCCGACAGGGACAACTGACCCATGTGCCCTGTGTGGCTCACGTCCTTAACCTGGTGGTGCAGCGGTTCTTGGGCAGGTACCCGGGCTTACAGGATGTCCTGAGGCAGGCCAGGAAAGTCTGTGTGCATTTCCGCAGATCTTATAATGCCAGTGCTCGCCTGGCTGAGCTGCAAAAGGAGTTGAACCTGCCCAAGAACCGCCTTATATGTGACATGCCCACCAGGTGGAACTCAACGTTGGCCATGCTGCAGCGGCTGCACACGCAGCAGAGGGCCATCAATGAGTACCTGTGCGACTACGGCACCAGGACAGGGTCAGGGGAGCTTGGTTTTTTTTCTCCACGCCAGTGGGGCATGATCAGGGATGCATGCACTGTCCTGTGTGACAGCAGGAAGGTAAAGTCACCTGGTTGCATCCAGGGGGGTAGATATATTTCTCCCAGATTCAGGCTTTATGCCGACTTATACAACTAGGGAGTTGATGAAGCCCAGCTGAGGCTAGTGGGCTCATGGATGACTCATACCTCTAGGGAGAGGGCTGGGCGTCGTGCAGGCAGGGAGTTGATGAGACCAGCTGAAGCTTGTCAGCTCATTTAAAGGCCTCTATAAAAACTCCCAGATTCATTAGGTGTTTGCTCATGCCTGGACCCAGACCTGTGTGGACTGTCTAGGGAGAGTGAACCCCTGTGCGGTGAGGCAAAGCCTGTGTGGCTATTTGTTTGGACTTTTACTAAACCAGGGACTTAGGGACTAGGACAGCACCAGGCTGATCCCAGTTGTTAGTTTAGGAAACCTGCATGTTTAGTCAGAGGTCACGCTGACCAGGATTTATTTTGTTTATGTTTCTTTTTGGCTTTGCTGTGTTTTTGTCACTGTACATAGAGAAATAAACCGCACCTTTTGATTTTGAAAACCACAACCTCCGTCTGCTGGCCCTGTTTTTGTGTGGGGAGCCCAACCAGGGGGTCACACACACCCGCTACCGAGTTAACCCCCTCACAGTTGGTGGAGAACCAGTGGCAGTTTTTTTTAAGCCAGCATGGAGGAGATACTGAAACAGCTGGCTCTAGCAAATGCCAATCAACAGCAGACAAATGCAGGTTTGCAAAGGAGCCTTGCAGCCCAGCAGCAAGCTCATCAACAAGCCCAGCAGCAATCTGAGGCCCGCTTCATAGACCTGTTACAGAAGCAAGAGCAGAGACTACAACAAATGGAAGCAGTAATGCAGCAACGTCCGCAGACCAGTGAGGAAAGCCGTCCCACTAATACCGCGTCCTTTGGGGTGAGTCGTTTATTGACAAAAATGACTGGAGAGGATGATCCAGAGGTATTTTTGATCACATTTGAAAGGACTGCTGAAAGAGAAAAGTGGCCTGAGGAGCAGTGGGCTGGACTGGTGGCTCCTCTGTTAACTGGTGAATCGCAGAAGGCTTACTATGACCTAGAGCCTGACCAAGCAAAAGACTATGTGATGCTAAAAGCTGAAATATTGGCAAGGCTGGGTGTCACCCTGGCTGTCCGGGCTCAGCGTGTGCATAACTGGACTTTCCAGCTTGGAAAACCCCCCAGGTCTCAAATGTATGATCTCATTCACCTGAGCAGGAAGTGGCTACAGCCAGAGACTTTGTCCGCACCAAAGATTGTGGAACGTGTTGTAATGGATCGGTTTTTGAGAGCTCTTCCCACTGCCATCCAAAAGTGGGTAAGCCATGGAGACCCAGAGACGGCCGATGGTCTTGTGGATCGTGTGGAGAAATACTTGGCTACAGAGAACCTGACGGCCTCTTCCAGAGACACTCAGACTTTCCACCCTAAGACCAGACCATCCCCAGGGGCGGATAAGAGGATTCCACGGGGTGAGGGTGGAGAGAGTGAGAGGGTGGGAGCTCTACCCAAAGTTTGGCGAGAACAGCCTGGGAAGTCAGGGGCTCAAGAGGCAGCCAAAAGGATTGTTTGCTACCGCTGCCGGCAAGCGGGACATATTGCAGCAAAATGCCCATCGTGAAGGAACATTTGGCCCAAGCGCAGTTGGCACAGCAGAGAGTGTACAACCGTGGAGCAAAGACCCGTACCTTTTCCCCGGGGGATAGGATATTGGTACTTGTCCCTACGGTTGAAAGTAAATTCCTTGCCAAATGGCAAGGCCCCTACGAGATAATGGAAAAAGTGAGCGAAGTGAATTACAAGGTCAGACAACCAGGAAGGCGAAAGCCCGAACAGATATATCACGTTAATCTGTTGAAAGCCTGGAGGGATAGAGAGTCCCTAGTCACAGAAACTTGGTCACCAGCTCAAACTGGTTGCGTGATTCCGGAGGTTGGAATAGCAGCCACCTTGTCACAACCCCAACAACAGGAGGTTAAGGAGTTTGTGCTTCGCAACAAGGAGGTGTTCTCTGAGCTGCCGGGACAAACATCTGGGGTAGAGCATGATATTATTACCCCGCCCGGTGAAAGGGTGAAGTTAAAACCCTATCGGATCCCAGAGGCCCGACGGGAGGCAATACGGGAGGAAGTACAGAAAATGCTGAACTTAGGGGTGATAGAGGAGTCCCAAAGTGATTGGTCTAGTCCCATTGTGTTGGTGCCTAAACCGGATGGGAGCTGGCGATTTTGTAACGATTTTCGTCAGTTGAACAAAGTTACAAAATTTGACACCTACCCCATGCCACGTATAGATGAGTTGATCGACCGGCTGGGAACAGCCCGATACATGACGACTCTTGACCTCACAAAAGGGTATTGGCAAATTCCCCTGGCCAAGTCGGCCAAAGAGAAAACCGCATTTGTAACCCCAGACGGGGCGTTCCAATATAAGAGAATGCCGTTCGGGTTACAGAATGCACCGGCCACATTCCAGCGGAAAATGGACCAGATACTGAGGCCCCATCGGAAGTATGCTGCGGCTTACCTGGATGACGTAATTGTCCATAGCACAGATTGGGCCTCACATCTGCCAAAAGTGCAAGCAGTCCTAGACTCTATCCGGGAAGCGGGGTTTACGGCTAACCCCAAGAAGTGTACCATTGGGCAGGAGGAGGCCAAATATCTTGGGTACACCATTGGCAGGGGAGTGATAAAACCCCAACTCAACAAAGTCGAGGCCATCCAGAGTTGGCCACGTCCCAACAGCAAGAAGCAGGTACGGGCCTTTCTGGGAATCGCGGGTTATTATCGGCGCTTCATTCCCCACTTTGCTTCTAAGGCTGTGCCCCTAACCAACCTGACGAAAGGGAAAGGGTCGGTCATGATTAAATGGACCCCCGAGGCTGAGGCAGCATTCCAATTCTTGAAACAAGCCTTATGTAGCCAGCCAGTGTTGTACTCACCCGACTTCTCTAAAGACTTTGTCGTACAAAGTGATGCGTCAGATGTGGGGTTAGGAGCAGTATTGTCCCAGGTCTGGAACGGGGAAGAGCACCCAGTCATTTACCTCAGCAGGAAGTTGAAGTCCCATGAGGTAAATTACGCCACGGTTGAAAAGGAGTGTTTAGCGGTGAAGTGGGCTCTAGATTCCCTTCGGTACTATCTGCTAGGTAGGCACTTTGACATGGTTACGGATCACGCTCCGTTAAAGTGGATGGCTCAAAACAAGGAGACAAATAGAAGAGTGAATAGGTGGTTCCTGGCCCTACAGGAATTCAACTTCACAGTAAAGCATCGCCCTGGCGTTCAAATGGGGAATGTGGATGCTTTGTCTCGAGTACATGAATGCCTGATTGCTGGTGTTCCAATCCCAAGGTTAAAACAAGAGGGGGGGGTATGTGACAGCAGGAAG
Source organism: Rana muscosa (assembly GCA_029206835.1). Lineage (NCBI taxonomy): Eukaryota > Metazoa > Chordata > Amphibia > Anura > Ranidae > Rana > Rana muscosa. The sequence goes on from CM055118.1 coordinate 114,250,839, forward strand.
GTAAAGTCACCTGGTTGCATCCAGGGGGGTAGATATATTTCTCCCAGATTCAGGCTTTATGCCGACTTATACAACTAGGGAGTTGATGAAGCCCAGCTGAGGCTAGTGGGCTCATGGATGACTCATACCTCTAGGGAGACGGCTGGGCGTCGTGCAGGCAGGGAGTTGATGAGACCAGCTGAAGCTTGTCAGCTCATTTAAAGGCCTCTATAAAAACTCCCAGATTCATTAGGTGTTTGCTCATGCCTGGACCCAGACCTGTGTGGACTGTCTAGGGAGAGTGAACCCCTGTGCGGTGAGGCAAAGCCTGTGTGGCTATTTGTTTGGACTTTTACTAAACCAGGGACTTAGGGACTAGGACAGCACCAGGCTGATCCCAGTTGTTAGTTTAGGAAACCTGCATGTTTAGTCAGAGGTCACGCTGACCAGGATTTATTTTGTTTATGTTTCTTTTTGGCTTTGCTGTGTTTTTGTCACTGTACATAGAGAAATAAACCGCACCTTTTGATTTTGAAAACCACAACCTCCGTCTGCTGGCCCTGTTTTTGTGTGGGGAGCCCAACCAGGGGGTCACACACACCCGCTACCGAGTTAACCCCCTCACACCTGGCACCATTTGAGGAGGCCACGAGGATGGTGAGCAGTGACAGTGCATGCATCAGTGACACTGTACCTCTTGTCCACCTGTTGGAGCACACGCTGCGTGGAATAATGGACAGGGCACTTGAGGAAGAACAGAGGCAGGAAGAGGAGGACTTCCTTGCCTCTCAAGGCCCCCTTTACCCAGACAGTGTTCCTTCTGTCCCACCCATCGCACAGGAAGAGGAAGAGGAGGAGGAGGAGGAGGAGGAGGAGGATTGTGTCAGCATGGAGGTGGAGGCTGGCACTCAGCATCATCAGCAGCAGTCTTTTAGGGATGATTTACAGTCCCAAGAAACCAGTGGACTTGTACGTGGCTGGGAGGAGGTGACTGCGGATCATGTCGTCCTTAGTGACCCAGAGGACTCCGGAGCGAATGCCTCAGCAAACCTACGCTGCATGGCCTCCCTGATCCTGCAAAGTCTGCGGAAGGATCCTCGTATTCTTCGGATCAAGGAGAGGGACCATTACTGGCTGGCCACTCTCCTTGATCCACGGTACAAGGGTAAGGTTGCGGACCTTATGTTACCGTCGCAGAGGGAGCAGAGGATGAGACAACTCCGGGAGGCCTTGCAGAAAGGTCTGTGCAACGCGTTCCCAGAGACTGGGAGGTTACAAACTCCTGGTCCAGGACAACGAGTTGCTGAGGCTTCGGCCAGTCAAAGAAGGAGCGGTGGGGAAGGTGGCCGTCTGACCGATGCGTTCAGACAATTCTTTAGTCCGCAGCCCCAAAGTATGATTGGTTCCAGCAACCATCGCCAGCGTCTGATAAACATGGTGCAGGAATATCTAGGGGCAAGGTCAGACTTGGACACCTTCCCCACCGAAAATCCTCTGGCTTACTGGGTCTTGAGGATGGATCACTGGCCAGAGCTTGCACAGTATGCAATTGAGCTACTGGCCTGTCCTGCATCCAGCGTTCTTTCGGAACGCACATTCAGTGCTGCTGGAGGATTTGTCACGGATCACAGGGTGCGCCTGTCCACCGACTCGGTTGATCGACTGACTTTCATCAAGATGAACCAGTCTTGGATCACCACCAGCTACCACACACCTGATGCTGATATAACAGACTAATTGATTTTAACATGTCACGTCCCTTCAAGACTGATGCTGATGCTGAGTGCCTGTGCTGTTATGTTGACTGGCTATCCTCCTCCTCCGAGTCCTCAATGATACGATTGATGATGATAGCTTGGAAGATCATTTTTGTTTATGGGTGCCGCCACCAGTGGCTAAGGCCCAATTTTTCAGCCCCTGTTTTACAGGGGCGTGTACTTACAATTTTTTTAGCAATAATTTGCCATAGGGCTCATTGCTGTGCTCCAAGTACAGTATCTGTGAGGGGTTGTAGTGTTGTGCCACCAGTGCCTAAGGCCCAATTTTTCAGCCCCTGTTTAACAGGGGCGTGTCATTACAATTTTTGAAGCAATACTTTGCAACAGGGCTCATTGCTGTGCTCCAAGTACAGTATCTGTGAGGGGTTGTAGTGTTGTGCCACCAGTGCCTAAGGCCCAATTTTTCAGCCCCTGTTCAACAGGGGCATGTAATTACAATTCTTGATCTAATAATTCACAGCAGGGCCCATTCCTGCACCCACCAAGAGTAACTCTGAGGGCTTACAGTGTTGTGGCAACACCACCACCACCACCACCACCACGAAAAGCCCAATTTTTCAGCCCCTGTTCAACAGGGGCATGCAATTACAATTCTTGATCTAATAATTCACAGCAGGGCCCATTGCTGCACCCACCAAGAGTAACTGTCAGGGCTTACAGTGTTGTGGCACCAGCACCACCATCAAAGCCCCAATTTTTACTACCACTGTTCAACAATTATATGTAATTAAAATTCCTGATATAATAGTTGACAGCAGGGCGTTCCAGCACCAACCAAGAGTAACTGTGAGTGCTTACAGTGTTGTGCCAACACCAACAACTAAGGGGCCTATTTCTGCAGAGTATATACGGCAGGTCCCTACTTTCAAACATCCAACTTACAAACGACTCCTACTTGCAAACGAAAGAAGACAACAGGAAGTGAGAGGAAATCTACCCCTAGGAAGGAAAATTCTCTCCTGTAAGAATAAATATGGGAGAAAGGTGTCTCCTCTGTACTGATGCTTTATCAGCAATCCTTGTTTCAAGAAAAACACCACATTTCAAAAACAGTTGTCATTGGGACGGAAAGTGAGGTGAAATGTTCTGAACAGGGGCACAGACAGCAAAACAAATGTTACAGGGGTGATAACCCTTACCTATGTTTCCCAAAAAGTTTAAAAATAGATTTTTGGGCTGGAGCTACAGTTCAACAATGTACCTGTTCAAAATTACAAACACATTCTACATAAGAACAAACCTACAGTCCCTGTCTTGTATGCACCGCCTGTATACGGCTGTTCAGAGTATATAGGGCCTTTTTTATTTTATGTGCGGGGTTCCCCTTAATATCCATACCCAAAGGGGCTGGTAATGGGCTGGGGTAGGGGGGGGGGGGGTCATGGGGTAGCTATGCCATTTTTCTTAAAGATTTTCATCCATATTACCGGGACCAGACATTACATTAAAGCCGCAAGAAGTTTTAAATGGCTTTTTTTTCCTTTAGAAGTGTCATTTTGTGCAGGGACAGTTCTAAACACGGGAAACACGTGGCACTTCACAGGCATACTTTAGACACCCCCCAGGTATGATATTTAAAGGAATATTTGACTTTTTTTTTTCACTTTATGCATCATTAAAATGACTGCTCCCGAAAAACGACCGTTTTTAAAACTTCTTTTTGCATTGATACATGTCCCCTGGTGCAGAACCCGGGTTCCCAAACCCTTTTTAGGATAATAACATGCATAATAGTTGTTATAATTAGCACTTTAGAATTCGAACGTTCGCATCCATTGTATTTAATAGGGTTCTAATGTTCGTACGAACTTTCGGTCCGTTCGCGGGTTCTGGTGCGAACCGAACCCGGGGGTGTTCGGCTCATCACTAGTGTCAACATATAAAATATTCCATGGACTCGACATGCCTCTCAGTATATAGCTTGGGGTGTCTACTTTCCAAAATGGGGTCATTTGGGGGGGTTTTGAACTGTTCTGGCATTTTATACACAACATTAGGAAGCTTACATCCACTCTTCTAACCACTTGAAGACAAAGCCCTTTTTGACACTTTTTGTTTACATGAAAACATTTTTTTTTTTTGCAAGAAAATTATGTTGAACCCCCAAACATTATATATATTTTTAAAGCAAAGGCCCTACAGAATAAAATGGTGGGTGTTGCATTTTTTTTTCTACACAGTATTTGCGCAGCGATTTTTCAAACGCATTTTTTGGGGAAAAAATACACTTTTTTTAATTTTAATGCACTAAAACACACTATATTGCCCAAATGTTTGATGAAATAAAAAAGATGATCTTAGGCCGAGTACATAGATACCAAACACGACATGCTTTAAAATTTCGCACAAACGCGCATTGGCGACAAACTACATACATTTTTAAAAGCCTTTAAAAGCATTTACAGGTTACCCCGTTAGATTTACAGAGGAGGTCTACTGCTAAAATTACTGCCCTCGATCTGACCTTTGCGGTGATACCTCACATGCATGGTGCAATTGCTGTTTACATATGACGCCAGACCGACGCTTGCGTTCGCCATTGGGCAAGAGCAGGGCAGGACAGGGGTGCTTTTTTTTTTATTATTAATTTTGCTTTTTTATTTTATTTTTAAACTGTTGCTTCCATATTTATTTATTTTTATCACTTTTATTGTTATCTCAGGGAATGTAAATATCCCCTATGATAGCAATAGGTAATGACAGGTACTCTTTTTTGAAAAAACTGGGGTCTATTGGACCCTAGATCTTTCCTCTGCCCTCAAAGCATCTGACCACACCAAGATCGGTGTGATAAAATGCTTTCCCAATTTCCCAATGGCGCTTTTTATATCCGGGGGGGACATTCCCTCCCACTGCTTGTAAAAGCAGTCCAGAGGCTAATTAGCCACTAGGATTGCTTTTACATGAAAGCCGGCCGCTGGCTGAAAAGAATGATACCAAGATGATACCTAAACCCGCGGGCATCATTCTGGTATAAACATTCAAAGTCCAGCAACATACCAGTACGTTGCTGGTCCTTGTTGGACATGTATTGTAATCTTTTTTTTCATGCAGCCTGTTGGCTGAACGAAAAAAAAAGATTGATCGGTGGGTATGCCCACCATTAGAATACCGCCCTTCATCCACCCACTTCTAATGATGGGCATACATGCACCATTTATATATGCCGAAGCATGGGGGCATCTTCTCGCAAAAGTTATGCCGCGTACACATGGTCAGACTTTTCCACGGGCAAGCCTCCGTCAGAATTTCGACCGTATATACACGGCATTAGGAGAAAAATCGCTCCTCTGCTCCTGCTGCCCCAATGCTTTGGCATATATGCTTTTTTTTTTTAACTGTGGTGGTGAAATTACCTCCTACAGCACTGGAGTCGCAGGGATCAGGCCTGTCTCTGCGAACGCTGCAGTTATGTGTGTTGTGTTTTGCAAGTGACAGTGATCGATCGATACTGCACTTCGGTGGCCTGGGCTGGACGGAGGGGCAAAACGCAGGTGCTAGCAGGTATCTGGGCTGATTCCGCTAACACTGCGTTTTTGGGAACCCTAAACTGCTGGGGACGCTAGTATAGATCTGATCAGATCAGATATTGAGCTGATCAGATACTATACCACTAAGGGGGGTGTATGCTTCACGTGTGGGTGTTAGCGCTACTGGCACTAACCTGACGCTGCCTGGGGTGTGACGCAAACCCTCTCTGACGCTAAAACCTAACTGATATCACCCGCCGGGCGATCAGGGGGTTAAACCTTTATTGGGTTATATACGGCGGGTGCCCTGACACTATAAAAAGCAAACTAACTAACCAGCGTCACCCGTAACACTTATATGATGATCACTGGTGAAAGGGTTAACTAGGGGCAATTGGGGGGTTAAAACCTTTATTAGGTAATATATGGGGGTACCTGACGCTATATAAAAACCTGACGGCGAACCTAAAAAAAAAATACTGGCTACCGATCAGCATCACCGACGCTAAGACATCGATCAGAAAAATGATCGCATAGTGACGGCGGTGCTAGGGGGTGAAAGGGTTACCTGGGGGGTGATCAAGGGGGTTACACCTTTATTAGGTAATATATGGGGGTACCCGACGCTATAAAAACCTGCGGTGAACCTAAAAAAAATTACTGGCTACCGATCAGCATCGCCGACGCTAAGACATCGATCAGAAAAATTATCGCTTAGTGACAGTGGTGATAGGGGGTGAAAGGGTTACCTGGGGGGGCGATCAAGGGGGTTAAACCTTTATTAGGTAATATATGGGGGTACCCGACGCTATAAAAACCTGCGGCGAACCTAAAAAAAATTACTGGCTACCGATCAGCATCACCGACGCTAAGACATCGATTAGAAAAATGATCGCATAGCCACGGCGGTGCTAGGGGGTGAAAGGGTTACCTGGGGGGTGATCAAGGGGGTTAAACCTTCATTAGGTAATATATGGGGGTACCCGACGCTATAAAAACCTGCGGCGAACCTAAAAAAAATTACTGGCTACCGATCAGCATCACCGACGCTAAGACATCGATCAGAAAAATGATTGCTTAGTGACAGTGGTGATAGGGGGTGAAAGGGTTATCTGGGGGGTGATCAGGGGGTTAAACCTTTATTAGGGGGGGTTAGGGGGCTACACTGGACCTAAAACTAAATGTAGTGACACTTTTACAGTCACAAATGTCACTGATTGCAGTGATCACTAAATAAATGGTCACTGCAATCAGTGACACTGTGACTGGGGGCTGGGGGGGGGGGGCTGGGGGGTGATCTGGGGGTGTCTGGGGGGGACTGGGGAGGCGATTTATGTGCCTATGTGTCCTGGTGTCAGTGTGCTGTTTTGTGTACTAACCTGCATCTTCTCCTGTACGGCGCTCGGTATATGTGAGCGCCCCAGGAGAGATGACATCACTTCCTCCTTCCTGGCAGGCAGGGGAAGCTCTCTCATTCGCCGGGAGCGATCGAGAGGGGGTGGCCGGAATCGAACGGCCGTCCCCTCATGCCGGATCGCTCCCGAAGGTAAAACGACCGCTCACTGTAAAGAAGGGGGGTCCGATCGGACCCCCCAACTATACAAAGGCAATCACGTACATATACGTGATTCTGCCTGTCGGTGCCATTCTGCTGACGTATATTTACAGTGGGCGGTCGTTAAGTGGTTAAGCAGCCAGGTGAGAGTGGCTGGCCTCTAAAGCAGGACACATGGAGGAGGTAAGCTGACAGACAAACATTACTGCATAACCATGACAGCTGTATTCTAAACACCGGAGGTCGGCCACCCAGTATGGCCATCATCAGGCTCGGACTGGCCATAGGGCACACCGGGTATGTGCCCAGTGGGCCGGGGCTGCCGGTCCACATGTCAATTTCGGTCTGACTCTGACTTCATGGGCAGCTGCTTAAGCAAGCCCTGCTCACCCGCTATTGGCCTCTCCGCATAGAGGGCGGCATCCACGTCCTTCTGGCCGGGGTTCCCAGTCCCCACTGCCCACCTAAGGCATCTGGTTTGCTCCGTGAGTCAGGGCCACTCACCCGGTTTTACCACGGCCAGCTCCACGGCTGTCCGACAGACTATTCAGCTCAGGGGGGGGGGCGGAAATGAAGGGGTCAGGTGACCATGAAGGGGGAGGAGCTGCCTGGAGGAATCCCCTTCTGCCTGATGTCGGAAAGGTTTAGCTGCAGTCACAGATACCCTGCCTGGACAAGACTGCTAAAAAGTAAGTAATGCCAGCCTGACTGTTTGCAAAAACGCGGCTACACGCGGTACCGGCGTTTTGCCGCGATTTCGTTTATAAGCGTTTTTAAAGGTGACCTATTTTTTTTACATTAGAAATCTCAAAAATTATGGCAAATGATGAAAAACCATTAACCACTTAAGCCCCGGACCATTTGGTAGCTAGAGGACCAGAGGTGATTTCAGAATTTTGCACTGTGCTGCTTTAACTGTAAATTGTGCGGACATGCAATGTTGTACCCAAACGAAATTTGCGTCCTTTTCTTCTCACAAATAGAGCTTTCTTTTAATGGTATTTGATTGCCTCTGCGATTTTAATTTTTGGCGGATATAAACGGAAATAGACCAAAAATTTTGAAAAAAAAATGATATTTTCTACTTTTTGTTATAAGAAAAATCGAATAAACTCAATTTTAGTCATACATTTAGGCCAAAATGTATTCAGCCACATGTCTTTAGTAAAAAAAATGTCAATAAGCGTATATTTATTGGTTTGCGCAAAAGTTATAGCGTCTACAAACTAGGGTACATTTTCTGGAATTTACACAGCTTTTAGTTTATGACTGCCTATCTCATTTCTTGAGGTGCTAAAATGGCAGGGCAGTACAAAACCCCCCCAAATGACCCCATTTTGGAAAGTAGACATCCCAAGGAAATTGCTGAGAGGCATGTTGAGCCCATTGAATATTTTTTTTTTTTTTGTCTCAAGTGATTGAATAATGACTAAAAAATGAAAAAAAAAGAAAAATTACAAAAAGTTGTCACTAAATGATATATTGCTCACACATGCCATGGTTATATGTGGAATTGCACCCCAAAATACATTTTGCTGCTTCTCCTGAGTACGGGGATACCACATGTGTGGGACTTTTTGGGAGCCTAGCCGCGTACGGGCCCCCGGAAACCAAGCACCCCCTTCAGGATTTCTAAGGGCGCAAATTTTTGATTTCACTCCTCACTACCTATCACAGTTTTGAAGGCCATAAAATGCCAAAATAGCACAAAACCCCACCAAATGACCCCATTTTAGAAAGTAGACACCCCAAGGAAATTGCTGAGAGGCCTGTTGAGCCCATTGAATATTTTTGTTTTTGTCCCAAGTGATTGAATAATGACAAAAAAAAACTACAAAAAGTTGTCACTAAATGATATATTGCTCACACATGCCATGGTTATATGTGGATTTACACCCCAAAATACATTTTGCTGCTTCTCCTGAGTACGGGAATACCACATGTGTGGGACTTTTTAGGAGCCTAGCCGCGTACGGGACCCCGAAAACCAAGCACCGCCTTCAGGATTTCTAGGCACAAATTTTTGATTTCACTCCTCACTACCTATCACAGTTTCGAAGGCCATAAAATGCCAAAATAGCACAAAACCCCCCCAAATGACCCCATTTTGGAAAGTAGACACCCCAAGCTATTTTCTGAGAGGCATGGTGAGTATTTTACAGCTCTCATTTGTTTTTGAAAATGAAGAAAGAAAAAAATATATATATATATATATATATATATATATATATATATATATATATATATATATATATATATATTTTCAATTTTCAAAACTGTGACAAAAAGCAAGATCTGCAAAATACTCACAATACCTCTCAGCAAATAGCTTGGGGTGTCTACTTTCCAAAATGGGGTCATTTGGGGGGGTTTTGTGTCATCTGGGCATTCCATGGCCTCCAAAACTGTGATAGGCAGTGAGAAGTGAAATCAAAAATTTACACCCTTAGAAAGCCTGAAGGAGGTGCTTGGTTTTTGGGGTCCCGTACGTGGCTAGGCTCCCAAAAAGTCTCACACATGTGGTATCCCCGTACTCAGGAGAAGCAGCAGAATGTATTTTGGGGTGTAATTCCACATATGCCCATGGCATGTTTGAGCAATATATCATTTAGTGACAACTTTGTGCAAAAAAAAAAAAAAATGTATTGTCTTTTTTTCGCAACTTGTGTCAACATATAAAATATTCCATGGACTCGACATGCCTCTCAGTATATAGCTTGGGGTGTCTACTTTCCAAAATGGGGTCATTTGGGGGGGTTTTGAACTGTTCTGGCATTTTATACACAACATTAGGAAGCTTACATCCACTCTTCTAACCACTTGAAGACAAAGCCCTTTTTGACACTTTTTGTTTACATGAAAACATTTTTTTTTTTTGCAAGAAAATTATGTTGAACCCCCAAACATTATATATATTTTTAAAGCAAAGGCCCTACAGATTAAAATGGTGGGTGTTGCATTTTTTTTTTCTACACAGTAATTGTGCAGCGATTTTTCAAACGCATTTTTTGGGGAAAAAATACACTTTTTTTTAATTTTAATGCACTAAAACACACTATATTGCCCAAATGTTTGATGAAATAAAAAAGATGATCTTAGGCCGAGTACATAGATACCAAACACGACATGCTTTAAAATTTCGCACAAACGCGCATTGGCGACAAACTACATACATTTTTAAAAGCATTTAAAAGCCTTTACAGGTTACCCCGTTAGATTTACAGAGGAGGTCTACTGCTAAAATTACTGCCCTCGATCTGACCTTCGTGGTGATACCTCACATGCATGGTGCAATTGCTGTTTACATATGACGCCAGACCGACGCTTGCGTTCGCCATTGGGCAAGAGCAGGGCAGGACAGGGGTGCTTTTTTTTAAAATTATTATTAATTTTGCTTTTTTATTTTATTTTTAAATTGTTCCTTTCATATTTTTTTTTTATAATTTTTATTGTTATCTCAGGGAATGTAAATATCCCCTATGATAGCAATAGGTAGTGACAGGTACTCTTTTTTGAAAAAACTGGGGTCTTCTAGACCCTAGATCTTTCCTCTGCCCTCAAAGCATCTGACCACACCAAGATCGGTGTGATAAAATGCTTTCCCAATTTCCCAATGGCGCTTTTTATATCCGGGGGGGGGGGGACATTCCCTCTCACTGCTTGTAAAAGCAGTCCAGAGGCTAATTAGCCACTAGGATTGCTTTTACATGAAAGCCGGCCGCTGGCTGAAAAGAATGATACCAAGATGATACCTAAACCCACAGGCATCATTCTGGTATAAACATTCAAAGTCCAGCAACATACCAGTTGGCTGAACGAAAAAAGAGATTGATAGGTGGGTATGCCCACCATTAGAATACCGCCCTTCATCCACCCACTTCTAATGATGGGCATACATGCACCATTTATATATGCCGAAGCATGGGGGCATCCTCCCGCAAAAAAGTTATGCCGCACACACATGGTCGGACTTTTTCCACGGGCAAGCCTCCGTCGGAATTTCGACCGTATGTACGCGGCATTAGGAGCAAAATTGCTCCTCCGCCCCTGCTGCCCCAATGCTTCGGCATATATGCTTTTTTTTTTTAACTGTGGTGGTGAAATCACCTCCTACAGCACTGGAGTCGCAGGGATCAGGCCTGTCTCTGCGAACGCTGCAGTTATGTGTGTTGTGTTTTGTAAGTGACAGTGATCGATCAATACTGCACTTGGGTGGCCTGGGCTGGACGGAGGGGCAAAACGCAGGTGCTAGCAGGTATCTGGGCTGATCCCGCTAACACTGCGTTTTTGGGAACCCTAAACTGCTGGGGACGCTAGTATAGATCTGATCAGATCAGATATTGATCTGATCAGATACTATACCACTAAGGGGGTGTATGCTTCACGCATGGGTGTTAGCGTTACTGGCACTAACCTGACGCTACTTGGGGTGTGACGCAGACCCTCTCTGACGCTAAAACCTAATTGATATCACCCGCCGGGCGATCAGGGGGTTAAACCTTTATTGGGTTATATATACGGCGGGTGCCCTGACACTATAAAAAGCAAACTAACTAACCAGCGTCACCCATAACACTTATATGGTGATCACTGGTGAAAGGGTTAACTAGGGGCAATTAGGGGGTTAAAACCTTTATTAGATAATATATGGGGGTACCTGACGCTATAAAAACCTGCGGCGAACCTAAAAAAAATTACTGGCTACCGATCTGCATCACCGACACTAAGAAAGCGATCAGAAAAATGATCGCTTAGCGACAGTGGTGATAGGGGGTGAAAGGGTTACCTGGGGGGCAATCAAGGGGTTAAACCTTTATTCAATAATTTATGGGGGTACCTGACGCTATAAAAACCTGCGGCGAACCTAAAAAAAATTACTGGCTACCGATCTACATCACCGACACTAAGACAGCGATCAGAAAAATGATCGCTTAGCGACAGTCGTGATAGGGGGTGAAAGGGTTACCTGGGGGGCGATTAAGGGGGTTAAACCTTTATTAGATAATTTATGGGGGTACCCGACGCTATAAAAACCTGCGGCGAACCTAAAAAAAATAACTGGCTACCGATCTGCATCACCGACGCTAAGACATCGATCAGAAAAATGATCGCTTAGCGACAGTGGTGATAGGGGGTGAAAGGGTTACCTGGGGGGCGATCAAGGGGGTTAAACCTTTATTAGATAATTTATGGGGGTACCCGACGCTATAAAAACCTGCGGCGAACCTAAAAAAAATTACTGGCTACCGATCTGCATCACCGACGCTAAGACAGCGATCAGAAAAACTATCGCTTAGCGACGGCGGTGCTAGGGGGTGAAAGGGTTATCTGGGGGGTGATCAGGGGGTTAAACCTTTATTAGGGGGGTTAGGGGGCTACACTGGACCTAAAACTAAATGTAGTGACACTTTTACAGTCACAAATGTCACTGATTGCAGTGATCAGTAAATAAATGGTCACTGCAATCAGTGACACTGTGACTGGGGGCTGGGGCGTGATCTGGGGGGGCCTGGGGGGGCGATTTGTGTGCCTATGTGTCCTGGTGTCAGTGTAGTGTTAGTGTACTGACCTGTGTGTCTTCTCTTGTACGGCGCTCGGTATATGTGAGAGCCGCATGAGAGATGACATCACTTCCTCCTGCTTCCTCTGCCTGTGTAAACATTACACAGCAGAGGGAGCATTTCCATTCGCCGGGAGCGATCGCGCGGGGGGGTGGCCGGAATCGAATGGCCGCCCCCTCATGTCGGATCGCTCCCCAACGAATACCGACCGCTCACTGTATAGGAGGGGGGATCGGACCCCCCAACTGTACAAAGGCAATCACGTACACTGTACGTGATTGTGCCTGTCGGTGCCATTCTGCCGACGTACATATACAGTGAGCGGTCGTTAAGTGGTTAAAAAAATATTAAAAAAACTGTAATTGCTTGCATTGCATTGTGGACAATCCACAACTTGTGGCAGGGGACGTGGCAAGTGGACAATCCACAACTTGTGGCAAGTAGACAATGCACAACTTGTGGCAGGTGACATGGCAAGTGGACAATCCACAACTTGTGGCAGGTGACGTGGCAGGTGACGTGGCAGGTGACATGGCCAGATGACGTGGTCAGGTGACGTGGCAAGTGGACAATCCACAGCTTGTGGCAGGTGATGTGGCAAGTGACACGCTAAATACGCTCTCTCAGCTGCTGCTACTCACTCTTATCTCACAAAATGGCTGAAATGGTTAAATAATACTGTTTTTTGAGCTTAGGGAGGGTCTTATGATGTTTCTTAACTAAACGCTTATAGACGCAAACGTGGTAAAACGCCGCTAAAATCACGGCAAAACGGGCGTTTCTAAACGCCGGTTTCAGCCTTTAAAAACATGCGTTCAGCAGTGTTTGCACCGGCGTCTCGTGTGCGTGGGGCCTAAAGTGTGTGTATATATGTTTTTTTTTTCTTTTGTTTGTAATTGTGGTATATTTAGTACTGGCTGACTGGGTAAGTGCAGTGCAGTGTTAACAAAAAAATCATATATACACTTTAAATGCATGACACCATTTGCATTATTTTATATATAATTTTGGGTAATATATTTTTAACGTGCTCTAAAATTAACCCTAAAGTTATCTCTTAGCCTGGGTTCAGACTAGATGTGGTGCGAATTTACAGCAAATTTGCTGCGGTTTCAGCACTGCATCTAAAATCACAATGTGTCCATGTGAACCAATTGCAGAGTGTATGTTAACGACACCCCGCAATCGGTTTACAAAAGGCAGCGCAGTTTGACAAATCGGATCACATGGGTGTGAACACCCATGCAATCTGATTCTGGTGTGGACTATAAAGGGTCCTGCACCAGTTTGGTTTGAATGCAGTGCCATTTGAGCCATACAAATCCATGGCTAAAATCACACCCCAGAGACACCGCATGTAATTCACACAGGAATGTGCTGTGATTCCTGTGTGAATTACATGTGGTGTCTCACACCACAGTAGTGTGAACCCGGGCTGAGGCCTTAAAGCCAGCTGCAGCATTCCCCTTGGCAGGGGTGAGCTCAGGTGTGTTTGGATCCTAGTCTGAACTATCCTGAGCTTTCCAGCCAGGATAGCCCCGCAGCCGCACATACTGTATATATGTGCTGCTCAGTGGCGGCTGGTGCTAAAAAAAATTGGGGGGGCGCAAACCCTTCCAGGTTCATACCTGCCCATCCTCGGCTGTCACGGCTCCCAATACCCGGACACACTATACACAAAGAACACATTGTATATTAAACACAGAGCATACATTGTATATTATACACAGAGCACACACACACTATACACAGAGCGCGCACTATACACAGAGAACACTATACAATGGGGTTATTGTTTAGGGTGGAGAGGCAGGGAGGGGGGTTATTGTTTAGGGAGGAGAGGTAGGGAGGGAGGGGGGTTATTGTTTAGGGTGGAGAGGCAGGGAGAGGTGGGTTATTGTTTAGGGTGGAGAGGCAGGGAGGGGGGTTATTGTTTAGGGTGGAGAGGCAGGGAGGGGGGGTTATTGTTTAGGGTGGAGAGGCAGGGAGGGGGGGTGATTGTTTAGGGTGGAGAGGCAGGGAGGGGGGGGTTATTGTTTAGGGTGGAGAGGCAGGGAGGGGGGTTATTGTTTAGGGTGGAGAGGCAGGGAGGGGGGTTATTGTTTAGGGTGGAGAGGCAGGGAGGGGGGTTATTGTTTAGGATGGAGAGGCAGGGAGGTGGGGGGGGGTTATTGTTTAGGGTGGAGAGGCAGGGGGGGTTATTGTTTAGAGTGGAGAGGCAGGGAGGGGGGTTATTGTTTAGGGTGGAGAGGCAGGGAGGGGGGGTTATTTAGGGTGAAGAGGCAGGGAGGGGGGTTATTGTTTAGGGTGGAGAGGTAGGAAGGGGGTGTTATTGTTTAGGGTGGAGAGGCAGGGAGGGGGGTTATTGTTTAGGGTGGAGAGGCAGGGAGGGGGGGTTATTGTTTAGGGTGGAGAGGCAGGAAGGGGGGTTATTGTTTAGGGTGGAGAGGCAGAAAGGGGGCGTTATTGTTTAGGGTGGAGAGGCAGGGAGGGGGGTTATTGTTTAGGGTGGAGAGGCAGGGAGGGGGGGTTATTGTTTAGGGGGGAGAGGCAGGGAGGGGGGTTATTGTTTAGGGTGGAGAGGCAGGGGGGGTTATTGTTTAGGGTGGAGAGGCAGGGAGGGGGGTTATTGTTTAGGGTGGAGAGGCAGGGAGGGGGGGGTTATTGTTTAGGGTGGAGAGGCAGGGAAGGGGGGGCCGTTTTAGGATGCAGGAAGGGGGGCAGCTGCCAGTCACTTCCCTGCACCACAACACTCAGCAGCCCCACCTTCCCCCTCCATGAAGTTCTGCAGCAGCTGAGAAAAGTGAACAGAGGTGGGGGGAGGGGGAGCCAGGCTCACGGCAGGACGCACACAGTACACTCCGGGTGGAGCAGTCACTGACTCTGTAACAAGCAGAGGAGTGTGAGGACTGGGGGATGGGAAGCTTGTTGCCGGGAGGGAGAAACAGTGAGAGAGCTCACCTCCGATTCCAGCACTCAGTCAGTCACTCACCCATACCTCCCAACAGGCACGGATTCTGCGGGTTTCTCCCGCACAGGCCCCTCCTTCCCGCATTCCCGCGAGAGCTGTATTATTCCCGCAGAGCAGGCACAGCCAGGAAGTGGAGGAACTACGAGCCAGGTACCCCCCCGCGCGATAGGCGGCACCCCCCCCTCGTCGGCAGGGCAGCGAGAAAATAGATCAATAGATCTCCCGCGGCACCCCCCCCCGCTCAACAACTTTCGTTTGCAGGGGAGAGGGGAGATCATCAATGTCCCGCAGTGGGACTTTTACAAGTTGGGAGGTATGCTCACCTGCTGTATCCGCTCTCCGCAATCTTGTCTCACTCCTGGAGCCGAAGGACCCAATGAGCGTGGAGAGGCGCTCCCCAGCGCGCCACGGAGCTTAAAAAAAACCTGCAAATGAAGCGTCTTGCCTGCTTGCATTGGCATGACGCTTCAATGACGCTTCATTAGTGCACTGTGCCCGGCGCCCACCCTGAACATAGTGCACTTAAAGGACCTTTTTTTTTCTTAAAGGGCCAAATTTAAAAAAATATATATTTTTTTTTTGTTACTGGCTTTGAGGGGGGGGCGGCGCCCATGCGCCCCCTATGGACAGGCCGCCACTGGTACAGCTGCAGACCATGAAATGTCTCGGCTGCTTACAATTGGCAGCACACTGTGACAGGAGGGGGCCGGGGTTTGATTAAATAACAAACATGTCATGTTTCCCTGACCTATATAAAAAAAAATAAAAAAAATGGTCTGCTCAGCCTAAAATGCCCGGGCCTATTTTTTTCCCAGTCCGGGCCTGGGCACCATTCAGATAATGCTCCCATTATATAGCTTTCGTACATCTAAAAAGAGATTGTATCGTTTATGTCCACCTTAAAGTGTTTATATAACCAAATTTTTTCACCTTAATGCATGCTATGCAGTAGAAAAACCTGTGCTGCAGCTCCCCCCAGAGTCCCCACCCCCTTTTTTTTACTTGAGCCCAATCCGGCGATGTGCACGAGTGCAGCGGCACCAGCCACTGTCTCTCTCCTCATTGGACAGATTGATAGCTTTCAATCAAATCCAGTGACACGGGAGTAGGGGGGGGGGGCCCACTGTCTGTTCAATGGAGGCAGCAGCGGGACTTGGGAGCGAGCCCGCACAGGTGCCCCATAGAAAGCGGGTTTCCGTGAGGTCACCCGATGAAGAGTAGGGGCCTGGAGCACCGCCGGGGGAACCCAGAAGAAGAGGATTGGGGCTGCTCTGTGCAAAACCATTGCACAGAACAAGGTAAGTATAATATGTTTGTTATTTGTATTTATTAATGTAGCACTGCCTGTCAACCCCTAGAATTTGGCTCAATCCCCTCTGGCAAAAATGGGCAATAATATGATTGAGGACCCCTATTGACTGTAAGGGACCTCAATGACACACACAATAATAAAAGCAATAAAAAGGGTTGTTACCTTGGTGTTGTTCACCTGCCACTCTCAGCTGCAAAGACAGAGTTCCACACAAATTGTAGCTTAACCAAAGGTGATATGTTTACTTGGTAAAGAAATGAAATGATGATTACACAATAGGCATTCAATACAAACAGCTCCCTGTACAATTCAATGAATGAAATACCACCGGTTCAGAATGTCTCCGAAATCCGGCCCTACCAACCCAACCTGAGGGCTAGATTTAAGCAAGGGTATGGTGGAGGAGGAATCTCTCACTGCAGTAATATCAGCAATGGGGCACTTCTCCACCAAGTCTCACACAAACAGCAGAAAACACACGGTAATACAAACAGTTATCACTGATATGTGGAATCACAACTCTATGGCTCCCCCTAGTGGGCAGTTCAATTAATGCGTATCCAATAGCAATCACTTGCAAAGGCAGAAAAACAGAAGAGCAGATTTGTAATCCAAAATATAGGGTGAAGAAAGAAACTGCTGATAGAGGCTCACGGACTAACAGTACAAGGGGCAATAGTTTCCCCAAGGCGTTGAGTTCCTATGTGCAAAGATGTGAACGCCAGCAAATGCCAGTGAAGCTTGTGATAGTCACACTCCTGGCAGTCAGTTAGCTAAATTGATGGGTAGGTGCCCGCTCACCAGATGAGGCCTTGTCCGGCTGCTTTTCCTCTGTCCGGAACCCTCCGTCAACGGTCCGTCTCTCTGTGTCACGAGGCTCCTGGTCCTTCACCCGGCCGTCTTCTGGATAGCGGTGGACAAAAGGCTCTGGATGCTCCAAGCTGTAGACCGATCTTCCTCCGGTTGATCAGCGAGACTGTCCGCAGGGATCCCTTTTTGACTAGGCGATCCGCTCTCGGTTCCCGTAGGCTTCTCAGCCCTAGGTCCACTCACAGCAGGCCTCAGCACAGGCCTCCTGCCGGCTTGAAGATGGCATCCAGAGAGAATGTGCTATATGGCGCGTTGGCCTTAAAAAGGTCCTCCCATCAGGCTCTGCGCGGCACACTCCCCTCTGGTAGCACAGTGGCCTTGTGGGCAATGTAGTCTCTGTGCTACTTACTGCAACAGAGTCTTTGTCTCTCGATAACTGAACCAAACAAGTTGTAACCAATTAGTATGAAATAAACACTAAAAGAGCCAAGCTCATATTCACAGCACAGATTGCAGTCCTTAACGATGCTTGCAATGGTAACACCTTGTTACACACTCCCCCAACTTGAAAATCTTTGGTCCCCAAAGACAACAGCAATTTGTGACCTGTTACAAGTTTTGTTCCATACACGAGGAGAGAAAATCAGGTTAAATGACATAAGAGAGTAAACAGTTTGCTTTTTCATAAAAGTCTGACAGAGGAACCTCCCACCAATTAGTATAGTGAAGGGGGTTGTCCTGTCTACATGCCACCGCAATAGGAATGGCCCAGCCAGATGTGCCAGGGGGCGAGCTGGGGTTACCCTCCACTAAATGGTGAGTGGAAGGATCAGGTATGTCTGATCTCCTTTTGGAGATAAGCACAACCTTCTCGGAGCTTTCACCCAACTGATCATATGTTAGTCTCTTGGGTGGGTGCATAGCTCTTTTCTCTCTTTGCTCTTTAGGCTCCTGTGTAGGGTTGAGTGAACCCGAACTGTAAAGTTCGGGTCCGTACCGAACTTTTGGGTTTTTGGGTCCTGGACCCGAACCCGAACAATTGACTGTATGTTCGGGTTCGGGTCCGGTGTTCGGCAATATGCATGTAAAGTCGCGCTTGTTTCCCGTGCTTAGAACTGTCCCTGCACAAAGTGTAATTTCTGAAGGAAAAAAAGTCATTTAAAACTCACTCGCGGCTATAATGAATTGTCGGCTCCCGGCAATATATAGAAAAGTCATTGATTAAAAAAAAAAAAAAGCGTGGGGCCCTTCAGGTCTGGTATGGATTTTAAGGGGAACTCCACCCCAAATTAAAAAAAAATGGCGTGGAGTACCCCCAAAAATCCAGACCAGACCCTTTATCCGAGCATGCAACCTGGCAGGCCGCAGGAAAAGAGGGGGGGACGAGAGAGCGCCCCCCCCTCCTGAACCGTATCAGGCCACATGCCCTCAACATGGGGAGGATGTCTCCATGTTGATGGGGACAAGGCCTCATCCCCACAACCCTTGCCCGGTGGTTGTGGGGGTCTGCGGGCGGGGGGCTTATCGGAATATGGAAGACCCCTTTAACAAAGGAGACCCCCAGATCCCGGCCCCCCCCTATGTGATTTGGTAATGGGGTACATTGTACCCCTACCATTTCACAAAGAACGTGTAAAAAATTGTAAAAAAAATACACAGACACCATTGGGAAAGTCCTTTATTAAAAATAAAAAAATAAAAAATAAAAAAAAAACATTCCAGCGATGAAATCCAGTGTCCCGCGGCGATCCCGATGTCCAGCGCTGTCTAGACGAAATGTCATTGGCTGGGCGGACCTGATGGGGAACTTCCTCGGCAGTGTATTAAATGAATAGACCCGCCCCCTTCTAAAGTTCCCCATCAGGTCCGCTCAGCCAATGACGTAGTGTAAGGCTGAGGACCTGATGCGGAACGTGAGAAGGGGCGGGTCTACTCATGTATTATACTGCAGAGGAAGTTCCCCATCAGGTCTGCTCATCCAATGACGTAGGCGGGGTCTGACATACGAGGGGGCGGACCTGATGGGGAACTTCCTCCACAGTTTAATACATAAATAGAGCCGCCCCTTCTCACGTTCCTTATCAGGTCCTCAGCCTTACACCTACGTCATTGGCTGAGCGGACCTGATGGGGAACTTTAGAAGGGGCGGGTCTATTCATTTATTACTAATAAATTAATACACCTGCCCCTCCTAAAGTTCACCATCAGGTCCGCTCAGCCAATGACATAGGTGTAAGGCTGAGGACCTGATGCGGAACATGAGAAGGGGCGGGTCTATTCATGTATTACACTGTGGAGGAAGTTCCCCATTAGGTCCGCCCCCTCGTATGTCAGACCCCGCCTACGTCATTGGATGAGCGGACCTGATGGGGAACTTTCTCCAGTATAATAAATGAATAGACCCGCCCCTTCTCACGTTCCGCATCAGGTCCTCAGCCTTACACTACGTCATTGGCTGAGCGGACCTGATGGGGAACTTTAGAAGGGGCGGGTCTATTCATTTAATACACTGCCGAGGAAGTTCCCCATCAGGTCCGCTCAGGCTCAGCCAATGACATTTTGTCTGGACAGCGCTGGACATCGGGATCGCCGCGGGACACTATTTCATCGCTGGAATGTTTTTTTTTTTATTTTTTTATTTTTAATAAAGGACTTTCCCAATGGTGTCTGTGTATTTTTTTTACAATTTTTTACACTTTCTTTGTGAAATGGTAGGGGTACAATGTACCCCATTACCAATTCACATAGGGGGGGGCCGGGATCTGGGGGTCCCCTTTGTTAAAGGGGTCTTCCATATTCCGATAAGCCCCCCGCCCGCAGACCCCCACAACCACCGGGCAAGGTTAGTGGGGATGAGGCTCTTGTCCCCATCAACATGGGGACATCCTCCCCCATGTTGAGGGCATGTGGCCTGGTACGGTTCAGGAGGGGGGGCGCTCTCTCATCCCCCCTCTTTTCCTGCGGCCTGCCAGGTTGCGTGCTCGGATAAAGGGTCTGGTCTGGATTTTTGGGGGTACTCCACGCCATTTTTTTTTAAATTTGGGGTGGAGTTCCCCTTAAAATCCATACCAGACCTGAAGGGCCTGGTATGGATATTTGGGGGAACCGCACGCATTTTTTTTTTAATTTGCGGCAGGGTTCCCCTTAATATTCATACCAGACCTGAAGGGCCTGGTAATTGAATTTGGGGGAACCCCCACGCTTTTGTTTTTGTTTTTATCAATGACTTTTCTATGTATTCCCTGGAGCCGACAATTCATTAATAGCCGCGAGTGAGTTTTAAATGACTTTTTTTCCTTCAGAAATTACACTTTGTGCAGGGACAGTTCTAAGCACGGGAAACAAGCGCGAATAGTCCTCAGAAGTTCGGGTCCCCATTGACTTTAATAGGGTTCGGGTTCGGGGTCAAGTTCGGGTCAAGTTCGGTCCCGAACTCAAACTTTTTTCCAAAGTTCGGCCGAACCCGTCGAACCCGAACATCCAGGTGTCCGCTCAACTCTACTCCTGTGCTTCAGGCTGACTGGGTTTGAATGTCTTCCTCGGCCTCTCCTTCATCCTGTTCAGGCATGCTGGACTCCATTTCTTCTAACACTTCCCCTCTCTGTATGTCGGTTTCCAAGTCATCTTCTGCAACGGATGAGATTATTTCCGGATCTTCCACTGGCACAGAAATTTCCCCATCTTCCAGCTCTCCAAGAAACAGATTCTGGGGCACAAACTCAGGGGCCCCTTGGTCTGAGAGCCCCAGTGTCAGTCGTTTCAGGTGAGAAAGGGGGGGGGGGGTCGCAAGCCTTTATAGCTGAGATGACCACAGCCAATCTGATTCCACCTCTTCATCCTCTGTGTCTTCATCATCCACATCTTGAAGTATTGACTGAGACCTGGTGACTGGTCGAGACCCCTGAGAGGTTGAGAGAGTTGTCTGTAGATCTGCTACTGGTGACAGGCGGACTGCTTCCGAGAGGGGCAGCAGATGATTTTGATGCCAAGTCTTTCTTGGGCCTACATTGCCTTCTGGCCTAATCTGGTACACTGGGAGTCCTGGTAGCTGCTTGCAGATAACATAGGGCTGTGACTTCCAGCGGTCAGCCAGTTTGTGTTTGCCAGGGACACCCAGGTTTCTCAAAAGCACTCTGTCTCCTGGTTGTAAGTCCTGTACTCTGACTTTGAGATCAAAGTTCCTCTTATTCCTCAGGCCCCTCTTGTCGGAGGTTGCTTGGGCCTTGTCATAGGCGGTCTTCACGCTTTTCCTCAGGCGATCGACATACCCTCTGTGGGAGGTTGCTGAGTTGTGATCTAGAGATATGCCAAAGGCCAGGTCCACTGGTAATCGAGCCTCTCGTCCAAACATTAAGCGATAAGACCTATCCTGTAGCATCATTGGCATTATTGTTGTATGCATGTACTATGGCGGCCACATGCTTGCTCCAGTGTTGCTTCTTTTCTGAGCTTAATGTCCCGAGCATATCAAGAAGGGTTCGGTTAAACCTCTCAGGTTGGGGGTGGTAAGGAGTGGTTCTGGACTTTTTGATGTTTAACAGGTTTAGAAGTCTCTTAATAAGGCTGCTTTCAAAATCTCTCCCTTGATCCGAGTGGATGCGCTGGGGCAAGCCATAGTGGACGAAAAACTTCTCCACTAGGACCTTGGCCACTGTTGATGCTTGCTGATCCTTTGCTGGGAATGCTTGGGCATATCTGGTGAAATGATCAGTCACTACTAAAATGTTTCCCTGACCACTCAGATCAGGCTCCAGACAAAGGAAGTCCATGCACACCAGCTCCATGGGTCCTTGACCCTGAAGATAGCCCATTGGGGGGGCCCGATGAGGCAGGGTCTTCCTCTGGATACATTGAATACAAGAGTGACAATACCCTTCAGCCCGCATGCAGGGCCAGTAGAATCTGTCTCTTACTAAATAGAAAGTCCTCTCAGACCCCATATGGCCATGATCGTCATGAAGAGCTGTCAGGACCGTCTCTCTGTGTTTCCTGGGTAGGAACAGTTGCCACTTCTCTTCCAGACCATCAGAGGGGCCCCTTCGGTAGACCACCCCTTGATGCAGCTGCAACCGGTCCCACTCTCGGTGCAGCAGGCGAGCCTCTTTTGGGGAGTCGGTGAGAAGCATGTCGGGGCATTGATTCACCAGGGCCTTCAATGCCAGGTTTCCCAGGGGGTCTTCCAACTGATCCTTTCTCAGATCCTTCTTGGACAGCTTCGGTAGGCCTTCATCCCCCACTTGGGTCACATTGCAGTAACATCTAGGTACTCCAGCAGCAGAAACTCCAATCTCTTCGGCCCTAGATCCTCATCCAGCCTGACGTTCAGCTCCCTGGTATAAGGCTCACACCCCTTCCGGTGTCAACGGAGTACACTCCTCCGGGGGGTCACTGGGGCCATGAGGTCTTCTTGAAAGGGCATCTGCGTCCCTGTTCCCGATTCCAGGCCGACATTTCAAGCTAAAGGTGAAACCCGAAAGGGCAGCCAACCACCTATGTCCTGTGGCATCCAGCTTGGCTGTAGTGAGGAGGTAGGTGAGTGGATTGTTGTTGGTCTTTACCACAAACTCTGCCCCGTAGAGGTAGTCTCTCAACTTATCCACTACAGCCCACTTCAAGGCCAGGAACTCAAGCTTATGCGTGGGGTAGTTCCTTTCAGCGGGGACCAAACTCCTACTCACATAGGCAATGGGCCGTAGGTGACCTTCATGTTCTTGGTATAGCACTCCGCCCAGCCCATCACGACTGGCATCAACATGTAACTTGTATGGCTTGGTGGTGTCAGCATAGGCCAAGACTGGGGCAGTGGTTAAGCTCCTCTTCAGCTGAATGAAAGCCTCCTCACACTTTGAAGTCCACTGGTCCTGGATGGATTCTTTGGGCCTCCTAGGCCCTACTGTGGGCTTCACAGTATTAACTGGTTTTGGGATATCTTCCTCCCCTTCACTCCGTAATAATTCATTGAGTGGATGGGCTATCTTGGGAAACCCTTCTACAAATCTTCTGTAGTAGGAGCAGAATCCCAGAAATGACCGTAGCCCAGTCACATTGGTAGGCCTTGGCCAAGAGGTGACGGCATCCAGCTTCTCAGGGTCGGTGGCTATCCCCTCAGCAGACACGATGTGGCCAAGGTAGTGGACCGAGGGCTGATAGAACTGGCACTTCTCCATGGAGAGCTTTAGGCATTCTTCATGAAGTCTCTTCAGGACCTTCTCCAACTGCTCTTCATGCTCTTCCAGAGTCCTACCGAACACTATGATGTCATCCAGATACACCAGCACTTCAATCAAGTTCATATCACCCACGGTTTTCTCCATCAGCCTTTGAAAGGTGGTCAGGGCTCCTGACAACCCTTGAGGCATGCGATCAAACTCAAAGAGCCCCACTGGGGTAATAAAGGCAATTTTCTCTTTATCCTCCAGATGCATGGGGATCTGGTAATACCCACTCTTCAGGTCCATCACACTGAACCACTTGGCTCCAGACAGGCTCTGCAGAGCATCTTCTATCTCGTTCTTAGAGAATGCAGCCTGCCATCGGGCGAGCTGGGCTTTAACTCTTTCTCTCCACTCTGGTGGGAGGGTGGTGTCTTCCCGGGTAGAACTTCTCTACTGGGATCACACCCTTCTCTTCCTTCTTCAAGTCCGATGGCGTGACTGGAGTAGCTGTGCTCACCTGGCCCAACAGCATTCTGGACGGTATCTTCATAGGCGAGGTGGCCGTGTTACGAACACTCACTGAGACCTTCCCGTGACTCCTCTGCAGGGCCTTCAATGGAACCACTTCAGGGTTTATCTCTATCCCCCTTCGTTCCTTCCGTTGGTCCGTTTCAAGGACAATAAAGGGGCCTGTTTGCATCCAAGTAAGCTTGACAGATGCTCTCAAACAAGTCACCTCCCCTGGTTGTAGTACTCTCTCTCCTTTATCCAAACACCAGATCTTGCCTACTCCTTCTGCTGGAGCCCTCTGTTCTAGCACTAGGCGCTGGAACACTTGTTTTAGCATGGGGTGCACTCCCGCAGTTGAAGTACTCTGCTCCTGGGCCAGAGGTGTAAGTAGTCTCCTGACCAGGTCAGCGTTGGTCCCTATAATGAGGGAACTTTTGCTAGTTCCTGGTGGGCGAGGACAGACCACTGCCAGAGTGTCAAAAGTCTCTGTTTCTCCTGCCACTGAGGGGTCAAAAGTTAGTTTGATTGGTAAGTAACCATCATAGGGAAAGCTTTGAGTCCCAATGCCCCATATCTCCAGCTCTTCCAATTTCTGTAACGGCAAGTGTTTAAGGTGCTTGTCATAGAAGCCCCTGTACAAGAGAGTCACTTGAGCCCCTGTATCCAGAAGAGTCTTTGTGTAAATCCCCTCTACCTGGATTGAGACTACTGGGGAGGGCCCCACTAACTTGGCAGGAAGCTTTCGGAGAGGGGCTGGCTTGCCCGGTTCAGTAATTTGTACCCATACTCCCTTTTTTCTGGAATTCTGGCTGGATCTCGACCCCTGTTGGGTCTGGTGTGCATTGACTCCCTGCCGCCAGGCAGGCCGGGTCAAAGAGTGGGAGATATTAAATTGCTCAGGGGCAACAACGAGAGCCCCAGATGAGGGTCAGGACCCCCGATGCAGTCCCCTCTTGTTGTTGGATCTTGTGGAGTTAGCTGAAACTGGTGGGCACCCGGTTGACTTCTTCACCGGGGCCCTCTGGAGTTTTCCGCCGGCTTGTGGTACTGGGCTGCAGCTTTTTCCGGGCTTGGACATACCTCCCAATAGTGTCCTACTCCTCCACAGTTGAAACAGATCATCAGTTTCCTTGATTTCTGCACTTGGGTGTTGTTAGAGCTGAGAGACTTCTTGGGCTCCTCTGGAGTGTTTCCACTTGGCAAACCGGTAGGCTGGTTGGTCAGTATGGACATCATCTCTATCAGCTGAGACACTTGAGTCTTTAAAAGCTCAACCTAAGGGTCACCCTCATCAGCATTTATCACTCTCACTCCTGCAGTTGGTTCAGGTTTCGGACCTCTCTTCTTACTGTCCAGCATGACTTCCTCCTCCCTGACAATCCTTATCAAGTCTGGGTATTTCAGGATACCACCATCCTGCCGACTTCTCAACAGAAGGGTAATGGGATCTAAAGGTCGGGCCCCTCTAAAAA
Organism: Rana muscosa; assembly: GCA_029206835.1. Classification (NCBI taxonomy): domain Eukaryota; kingdom Metazoa; phylum Chordata; class Amphibia; order Anura; family Ranidae; genus Rana; species Rana muscosa. The sequence goes on from CM055118.1 coordinate 114,276,412, forward strand.
CTTGATTTGCTCTGATCTCATCCACATTCCTGGGGTCTAACCCCTTTTTCAACAGAATCTGATGTATGATCTTGTCCAGGCGCCTCATGTACTCTGACAATTTCTCTCCTTCCCTCTGATAAGAGTGTTCCATTTGGTAGATGAGGTCAGAGACTTTCTCAGTGCCAAACACATCCTGTAAGATGCTCAAGTAGTCTTGGGCAGTACAGTTCTTTTTACTAAAGCCTCGTACACACGACCGAGTCTCTCGTCCAAAACCGACAAGAAAAGTGCAGAGAGAGCTTTATTGTCGAGAAAACTGCCGTGAATCTCAACGAGAAAAATAGAGAACCTGCTCTCTATTTTCTCGTCCGGATTCTAGATTTTCTTGTCGTGTTTCTCGTCGGCCTGTTTTGCGACGAGAAAATGGTTCGTGTGTATGCTTTTACGACTCTTCAAAAAGCGCGCATGCTCAGAATCAAGTATGAGACGGGAGCGCATCTTCTGGTAAAACAAGCCTTCGTAATGGAGATAGCACATTCGTCACGCTGTAAATTATTGCATCGTTTAAATGTTGTGCATTTAAATCTTCTTTAGAATGTTACAATAATGAAAACTAATGAACTTGTTTTGCTGCTGATATTCACACAGAGTTCTGACTATCTATTTTAAACCTTTTTCATGCTGCTCTTAAGAAGATTTAGCTGTGTTATATCGTGCAAGATCTTCTGAATATCTTAATGTTTTTGTTTTTTTTAGACAAATGTTAATTGTAATTTGTCAATGTTTTGATAGTGATCTCCCATATTTTTTTTAAAATTTTGTTGTGTCAAATTTACACCCTATTTTTTTTAAAGAACACCTTTAATGATTTTTTTTTTTTGTGTTATCTGTCCCTTTTCTTTTTTTGGGTCAAATGTATCTGCTTACTCCAAAGGTAAATAAATAATTATTCTAAAAACACATAGTCAAGTATGAACTTAAACCAAAAAAACATTTATTCGTGTATAGAACAAAATAAATAGAAGGCAGCGCTGGAGAACCTGCTGCCATTTGTGCATCCCTGGGACCCCAGAGCACACATCAACCCTGTGTGGACACTAAAATTGGGAGCTTGAGAAGCACAACAGTTGTAAGCACAATCTGATGCTGGCTCCCAGAGGTCAGGAACAGCAGCAGGTGATATATATGTCCCAAGTCTGTGGTACTACAACAGGCTGCCTTCTGTCCGACCACAATGAAGCAAGGCCATCACTTCCTCGTCTTCTTGGCAGCCTTCCCTGCAGCCTTCCCTGAAGCCTTCTCTGCAGCCTTCCTTCTGCGTGTGGCTGGAGGCTGGGCCACTGGAGGGGTACTCCTGTCAGGAGGAGGAGAAGGAGGTGGAGGAGAAGGGGGTGGCGGAGAAGAAGAAGGTGGAGGAGGAGGAGGAGGTTGTGAAAGCTGGGCCACCTCACATATGGCCGCATTGGGGGTAATTCTCTCCATCACCCCCTTGCTCAGCAAGGTGATGAGCAGGGGCTTGCATAGGAGGTGTTGCTCCATGCTCGTCACCTTGAACTTGGCCTCAACTAGGCCGGCAATGGCCTCTTCAGGGGATGTGGGCTCCTGGAGGGTGGCATGTGCCTCTCTAATAAGGGTCATTGCTGCCTCACTTGTGGTCCTGTCCCTCCTGCTTCTTTTCGGAAGGCGGATGGTAGGCACCTGAGATCTTGTGCTTCTACTCGTGCCGGCCACCTCCTGTCTGCCACTGGGCCCTGCCACCTCCTGTCTGCCACTGGGCCCTGCCACCTCCTGGCTCACAGTGGGCCCTGCCACCTCCTGGCTCACAGTGGGCCCTGCCTCCTCCTGCCTGACAGTTTCCAGACCCTCCTCCTGGCTGTTTTTATCCTGTGTATGAAAAAGGGACATAGTTTATTTTTTTGGTTTATTTTTTTCACACAAATTTGAGATCATGAATGTAGCAATTTGAATGTAAATCAAGAGAAAAGACAAATAATTTTAGGACTACATCAGATTGACTATTTTGCACACAATTTATGGCAGACTAATGTCTATAGATATTGATTTCACTTTTGTATCCCAAAATAGTTTCTGTTTTTCATATTGGCTTATTTTTCCTGCATTAATTTTCTCAGAATACCTATTCATTAATTACTACACATGGCTCCAGATGTCCAAATCAGCTTCTTCCAGGATGGCTGCCTCCTCTTGCTCCAGAGAAGGCTCAGGTTGGCTGCAGGGAAGTCTGGGGGGAAGAGTGGACAGTGATGGCCTTGCCTCAATGTGGTCATCCAGAAAGAACATCCTGCTGTAGTACCACAAATTCGGGACATACACATCATCTGCTGCTGCTCCTGACCTCTGAGAAGCCAGGACCTTAGAGCGTTCAGTCCTGTATGTGCCTCTCAAGCTCCCAATTTTAGTGTCCACCTGTTTTGCTGTTGCTGTGGGCACCTTGGTATGCACAAATGGGAGCAGGCTCTCCAGCGCTGCTTTTCTTACCCCTTTTTTTCTATGTATGGGGTTTTTTGTTTCCCACAGAGCGGGCAGCTCCCTTACCCAGTCTATAAATTCCGCAAGGAATTCCTTGTCACTGATAAAGACATTCATTTTGGGTCTGCAAGCCAAAAAAAAAGACCAAAAAATAATGTGAGTCACACAGTCTAACCTCCTGTAAATCTTAGTCACCATATATATCCTCCAACATTCTCTAGACAGTATAGGCCACCAATTTCTCAAAGTCTCAAAATCACATACCTTTGTTCGCACGTCCGTCACTTTTACTCCTCTCTCCGCACACCGAACGTAGCCTAGTCACATGTGTGTTTGCTATATATACACCACGCATGCGTAAAACTACTCACACGTCGCTCCGCACACGTCGCCCGCCCACGTCGCCCGCCCATGACGTTCTAAGTAACATCTTTTACCCGCCCCTTCTCTTTCGGCGCGCAGACAGATATGGCGGATTCACAGCAGGTGTCTGCTAATTCCTCAAATAACGAGGAGGAGACAAGCCCGGAGACTGAGGAAACGTCACGACCAGGGAGGAGATTCAAGGCATCTAATATGTCTTACGCGGAGATGGCGGAGATGGTGGACATATTGCTAAAGTCGGATTATGACGCAAAGCATGGGCCGTATAGCAAACCTAATCAAAGGAAGGCCAAAATCATGAAGAAAGTCGTGAAGAGTCTGAAGAAGAATTTCGGGGTGAAAAGATCAAATGAGCAGCTCAGAAAGAGGTGGTCTGACCTCAAACTGAGGCAGCCGGAGCAGTTAAGGAGCATTAAGAGAATGCTTGAAAAAAATATGTTTTTTTTTGCCCATTTTTCCTATTATTGTATTTCACAACTTGCATGTTGCTCCATGTTATTGTATTTTTCTATTGTACCTTACAAAATGTCATAGTTTGAACTTGGTTTGGCACAGTAATCGTTCGTTACAGACTATGCACGATTTGTATAGATTTTACAGGGTTAAAATATTTTACACAGCTGCCTGTTTTTATTCAATAGTTGTTCTTACATTGTTGGCTAGATGATGTGTTTGTAAAGAGAATGAAATGCAAACTTTAATCAGTGTAAAGGAGAGGACACTCAGCAGCTGGTTCCACATCTGTACTTTTGAGCACTATAGTGTGGGCCACAGAACCTCCTTTTTTGGGTGCCCCACACAGGTGCATCAGTGAATTTTCGTGGTGCCTCCATGTCTAAAAATTGACAGCCAAAGTTGAATATTAAAGAATATAGTTTTTTAAAATAATGTCTTCATCTTGAAATCCCGCCCAAACAGACACTTGTACCCCACTTCCAACCAATGTATCATGTTTTTTATTTTTTATACAAAATTTCTGTGTGATAACTATACCTTTTGTTTGATTCTCATAGGGGAGAGAAGACTGGGAGGAGAACACTCCAGGGAGCACAGGAACCCCACACCTTCTAAACAACCCCAACCTCACCAAGACCCACAACCTGAGGGTGTTGAGGAAGTTGAAGAGGTGGAGGAAGGAGAAGTGCAGGAAGGAGAAGTGGATGACGTGGTGGAACTGGTCACCACAACAGGTCAGTATCTGTCACCCCAGCTTCAGGTAAGAGATGTAGGCCTGCAGAGTTATAATACCTTTTGTATTTTTTTATAGGGGATGTAAATGTTGTGGTGAAAGAAAGTACGTGTTTCTCTGCTGACAGTGCCCTACGAATCATACAGCAAGTGATGGAATGTAGTACAGAACTGGACAGAATTAAGCAAAGAATTCATGTGATGGATCAAACCTTTAAGGACATCCTAGATGTTTTGGGGAGAATTGAATAAGGCATCAAAACCCCCATTTTTGGTTTGAGATTGTGTACACAACAAAGTCCTAGAGTGCAATTTGCTTAATGGGGACACTAGTTAGATTGATCTGTGTGTCCCCAAGAAAAGACATTGGTAGGGTTTTACCTTCACTTCCTGTTTAGCTGTGTGACAGGAAGTGAAGCCAATTTTACTACAAGGGGACACAAAGCCCAACCTTTAAAACAAATAAAATAAAAACACAAGCAGGGGTTCTAACACTTACTTTGTTTCCCTCAAAATGCCCACAATTAGAATTGTATTGCCTTGAGCTATTTTTAAGTGCAGTGCTCCAAATCAGTGCTTCTTAAGTACCCCCAACAGGCCATGTTTGCAGGTTTTCCTTCATCTTGCACATGTGCTTTAAATCACAGTCAATGTTTGGTATTTGACAGCAATTCTCCATGAGATAAATTCACAAAACATGTCCTGTTGTGGGTACTTGAGGACTGAGGCTGAGAACCACTGCAGTAAAAAAGGAAAATTGAATACTTACCGCTCTGTATTTTTCATTTCCTGGTGACTCTCCATGGCAGCACACAATTCATGCATATGCTAGCATGAAGGCACCAGGGTAGACAAATCACACCTGTTGTTTTGACATGCCAATCAGCTGTCACATTTGTTGCAAAGAAAACTCAAAACAAACCTCAAAACTTTGCATCAAATTTTATTGGTCAACAAAACAAAGAATAATAAAAAATAAGAAATAAAAAATTAAAAAACAGGGTCAATTTGAAACAGTTACAGACTCACAACATCTTGATAAAGATTTGGCTAAATAGTGCAGCACAGACAATTAAATCAAAGTGAACAAACGACAAACATTAACAACATCAAAATTATTTCAGGGGAACATTTCCCCCACACAAAAAAATACAATCCACAAAATAAACCAAACACCTGTTTTGCAAAGACATAACAAATAAAATGCATGTGTTACGAACTCGATAAGGACACCAAAATGTACATTTTTTTTCCTTACTATTCAGAATCAGAAACAAGATCTTCAGTACTTCCAACATTACTGTCGTGGTACTAACCCTCAGTACGAGTCTTTTCATCATCATAGTACTTTCATACAAAAATAACAAACAAATAAACTTTCATCCTATCCTCACTCCCTTACCTAAAAACCCTACACTCATAAAACTTCTAAGACTTACAACACAAATTACCTAAACTACACATACAAGAAAACATTTTGATTCTTTTCTACTTTTCTACACATACTTCCCTTTGAAATCATAATAAAGGGTAGTCCTTTCAGACTTATCCCCACAACCAAAACTCAAAATCACAGATTTACACTCACACACACCTGTACCCCCCTACCCTGCCTTAATCAACATACATCACTCCATCTTCCAATCCCATTTGTCTTCTACTTCCACACCTACACTATCCATACAAACCTCAACCTACTCCAACTTTCACAAAATCATTCCAACTCCTTCTTTTCCAGATCCTCTGACTTCTATCTTCTCCCAACCTCTTAACATCATACAAAAAAGCCGTATGTAACTTTGCTAACATCATTTTGCAGCACCACTTCACCTCCATCTCTTCCTTCCTCACCACCAACTGATTCCGCATATCCCATAACGCCTCTTTCAATACAAAACAAAAGATCCACCCCAAACACTTTCCCTCCACCTTCCCCAGCCCTATACTTGTTAGATAACTCTCATATGTCAATTTGCACTTACATATTTTGTCCAAAAAAACATCAATACATAACCTTACTTTTTGTGCATAATCACAATCCCAGAGTACATGTTTCACGTCCTCCTGCCCACCACATCCATCTCTTGGGCATCTCTCTGATCGGACTAAATCTCGCCCCTTCAAGAATTCCTTTGTTAGTAATCCTTCATGTAATGCCAACCATGTAACATCACGCTGTCTATTAGACACACTTTCAATTTCCACTACACTCCAGACTCTGGCAGCTTCTAGGGATCTAAGACCTCTAATATTGCAAACAATATTTTCTTTAAAAAATTCTTTCCTTACTTTCTCTTTACAACCTCCTTCCAAACTCAAAACCTCCAAACCATATTTTGTCCGTATCTCATCCAGCCTTTTATAGTGCACTCATATCACAAACGACACTGGTTTTCCAAGTTCCACCTTCCTCCATTTCCATCTCCTAAATAACCAGCCACCCATATATTGCATCATATCAGCAGTTCTTCCATCAAGCATTACAGTCCTAACAGCCACCAACCAATAATGCATATCAACAAATTTTACCAAATCTGGAAATCCTAGACCACCTAACTTACATTCTCTCTTCACCTTCTCACGTGCAATACGTTCCATCCTGGAACCCCAAAGGAAAACAAAAAGGGCCTTGTTTATTTTAATCGCCCATGCCTTCCCCATAGGTAGTACGACCGTAGTAAACAAAATTAACGGCAGTATCACAGCTTTTAGGATCAAAACTTTCCCTTTCAGGGATAATTCTCTCATCGCCCAAAAATCCAGCTTCTTTTTTATTTTTCCATGCAACTCTTCATAACTTTGTTTTCCCCTGATCGTTTTGTCAAAGGTGATACCTAAGATCTTAACCTCAGGCTTCATTTGCAATTTGTCATTCCTAATTTGTACATCACTCACCAAACTACACAAACAGCTTTTTTGCCAGTTAACTCTCATTTTAGATGTTATGCAATAGATCTCTGTTACCAAACTCACACGATCTACTTCTCTTTGTGATGATGCCACCACAACAACATCATCCATATACGCCATGGATTTTACCACCTCGCCACCTCCACCTGGAATAACAAAACCTCTACACACTTTCTCTCTCTGTATACTCTTCAAAAGTGGCTCAATAACACATATAAAGACCAAGGGTGACAAAGGACAACCCTGCCTTACACCTGACTTAATTTTAAATGCATCACTCAAGATTCCGTTGACCAAGACCCGACTTTGGATATCCACATAAAAACCGTTAATAACTTCCAACAGACTATCTGGAATTCCCAACCTGTCCAATACCTGTAGCATAAAGACATGTGACACTCTGTCATAAGCTTTTTCCAGGTCCAGCGACTCCACAACCAAAGGTCTCTGATTTTTATTGACATATTTGATCATATCCCTCAGTAATATCAAATTGTCTGACATTCTCCTACCAGGAATCGCACAGGTCTGCCATGGTCCAATCACTTTACCTAATACCATCCTTAGCCTATTAGCCACCACTTTGGCCACCACTTTATAGTCCACGTTGAGCAACGTAATTGGCCTCCAATTCTTCAGGTCTTCTCTTTCCCCCTTTTTGAAGATAAGCGAAATTACGCCCTCACTCATTGATTTCGATATTGTTTCGGTTTTAAATATTTCTTTAATCACCGCACATATATCCGGTCCTATTTGCTCCCAAAATGTTGTATAGAATTCAACTCCAAGGCCATCACTTCCAGGTGTCTTGTTTTTGGCCATCCCCGCAAACGCCTCCTTAATTTCAAACTGTTGAGTGAGTGAGTGAGTGAGTGAAAAACTTGTATAGCGCTAACAAATGCGAACTAAATCGCCTCAAGGCGCTTAGCATCCAGTAGCTTCATGATCCATCAGAAGAGGTGGGTCTTAAGTTTTTTCCTAAAGGCCCGATGGTTTTCTTCCATACGGATATCCGTGGGTAGCGCGTTCCATAGCCGTGGTCCTTGGACTGCAAATCTTCGTTCTCCCTTTGATTTGTAGCGAAATTTGGGGATGTGAAGGAGGTTTTGGTTTGTTGATCGGAGACTGCGTTTGGGGGTGTAATGCTTTATCTTCTCGCATAAATATTGCGGAGCGATTCCTTGTGTGCACTTGTGGGTGAGACAGAGGGTCTTGAATGTGACCCGATCCTTTACGGTTAACCAATGAAGGGTCCTCAGTGCAGGGGTGATGGATTCCCAGGTTTTTTTTCCTGTTATCAGTCTGGCTGCCGTGTTCTGGACGACTTGTAGGCGTGACATTTGGTATTTGGGTAGTCCGAGGTAGAGGGAGTTTGCGTAGTCGAGTCAGGAGTTGATAATTGATCCATCTACTACTGCTGTGTCCTCTTCTGGGATGAAGGGAATGAGTCTACGCAGCAGGCAGAGGAGATAATGAGATCCGCTGATTACTGATCCTATTTGAGCGTCCATCGACATCTCCGAGTCAAAAATGACTCCGAGACTTGTTGAATCTCTCTTTCCAACCACTCCACTTCATCTCTTCCCATCCTCTGATCCAACACTTCACAATAATTTTGCATTTCTTCTTTATCCTCCACCTCATAGCCTTTAAATTGTTCCCTATAGAACTTTTCCACCTCTTTCACCACATCTTCTCCTTCCACTCTTCCTCCTTCCACCTTCACAGCTTCCATCACATCTTTTTTACCATATGCCTTCTTAAAGAAGTACCTTGTACATTTCTCATCTTCCTCCATGTGTTGTACTTTTGCTTGAAAAACAATGTTCCTTCCTTTTTCTTTTATAAGTTTCCTCCTCTCCTCTTTCACAAGTCTCAATTTCTCCTCTACCTCCATTCCCATTTCTTTAAACAGGTGTAAAGTTCTCAGCCTCCATCCCAATTTCTCATATATTTTTCTTTCTCCTTTCGCTTTCCTCCTCCCCCAATCTCTGAAGAACATACCCACTCTGTGTTTTGTCCAGTCCCACCAATCAAATATATTTTCAAAACCACCCTTTTTTTTGGATAGATGCTCATACAATAAAACAAATTCTCTCTTTATTTCCACATCCTCCAATAGCAGGGTGTTAAGTTTCCACACTCCTCTGCCAAACTGAACTTCACCCTCCAGTGGGATTTTCACTTGCATCCCCTTGTGGTCCGAAAAAAACGCATCAAATATAATAAAATCTTCACTTTTTAAACTCTTCGAACAAAACACAAAATCAATTCTAGACTTAACTCTGCCAGCTTCTGAAAAGAAAGTAAATTTGTCTTGTTGCGGGCCTATCTCTTTTCCCACATCCACAAGTTTAAAATCAGAAATCATATTATTAAGCAATGTACTTGTGCTATCCAAGCCAGCTCCGATTCCACCCACTCTGTCAGATACTTGCCTAATCGCGTTGAAATCCCCCACTATTATAGTGGGAATCCGGCCGCCCAAATACACCTGTAAATTCTGGAAAAATTCCACTCTTTCAGGACTTCTTGCTGGCGCATACACATTAAACAGCCTAAACACAAATTTATTTAACTGAAAAAGGCCCATGAGACATCTTCCTGGGACAATCACCTTGTATTCAAGCAAATTGAGTCTATTATTCTTCATTAAAATACCGACTCCACTATTCCTATTTCCACAAGCAGGTGACCACACAGCCTTCCCTTTCCACTCATTTACACCTGGCGGATATTTAATGCCGCATTCCTGCAGGCACACTTTATCATGGTTTAATCCATCTAAAAAATCAAATACCACGCTCTTCTATTTGCAGAACAAATGGATCTAACATTTAAAGATGCTATAGTCACCGCCATTGTAATTACCAAAAAAACAACAACATATTTTTCCAAGGAAACTTTTTAAAACATATCTTGCACTCCTCCTCCTCCAGCTCTATTTCTTCTCTCCATCACCTGTGGGGACTCAGGGAACTCCCCCTCATCAGAAGAATAGACCATCCCCAACAACACCTCCAATTCTGTCTTTGCTCTTTTACTTGCAGAAATTTCACTTTCATTATCATTACTCCTTTGACCTGGAGGTAAGGATCCACTCTCCTCCATTTCCATCCTTAACCCCCAGTCAATTCCTTCCATTCCAGCAGTCACGGGGTTAATCTCATCTACAGGACCTTCTCCTTCTGCCACCTCCATCCCTGTATCAACTACCTCTTTTTCCTTCCTCTCCACTCTTTCTTTTGCCTTTCCAGCTAGTTCACGTTTAAGTTCCATTTCTCTCACTAAGCTGCCTTGAAGTCCGGACATTTGCCTTCTCTTTTGACTCCACTGTACTTGCAATCACACCTCCAGCTGTCCCTGCATTAGAGACAATAGCAGCCACACCCTCCTTCAGCTTTCCGACGCCATCTTCTTTCCCATCCACCGCAATCATACCCTCCGCTGACACACTCTCCTCTGTGACTGTCACCTCCTCCTCCATCCTATCCTCGTCCTCCCTTATCCCATGCTCAAGGATCAGCTTAAGAGCCTTTTCCTTGGCTTCAGTTTCATACGCGGCCACCGCAGCTACAACCGCTGGGGAGACCTCAGAACCATGTGACTTTGTACTCAGACCTCCTTTCACTGCGTCAGAAAAAGAGTATATTCTGCACCCCGCTTTTTCTTTCTCTGGACAATTTCTAGCTAAATGATCTGGCATATCACACAAATCACATTTTCTAGTTGCTTTACAATCCCTAGCCACATGATCATCCTCCCCACATTGTCTGCATCTCATCTTTTTTTTACATTCTTCCTTCTCATGACCATATTCAAAACAGGTCCTACAAAAGGCAGGCTGACCAGAAAAAAATAAAGAACATCTCTCCCCAGCCACATTAAAAAATGGGGGTGGAAAAGTAAATACACCCTAGTAACGACACCCCAAATATGAAAAGGGTTTAACGCCGTTTAGATATCTTCCCTCTCCTGGACACAAATTCACTGTCGATCCTCCACAGCCAGATGACCACTTCCCATAGGAATTAATCCTTCTGAAAGAACGAGACGCACTCTGTATCTTTCTCTGGATAGACTCACTTTATTAAGAAAAAGATTGACTTTTATACACATCCAATACTGCATTAACCTAAAATGAACAATGGTCCAGCTCCACCCACAATATAACAAGACCCAATACACATTATTTTGACAAGACCCAATACACATTATTTTGACACCTGTTAGGAGACAACAGGTTCTAATCCCCTTATGTTTAAATAACTATGCATGACCTTTATATTCACCAGACTGTCTGTTACTTTACAATACACAAAAGGACAGACTTAATTTCCCCAATCCACATCACCACAAACAATGAACAGGTCTTTTAGAAGCTGGGATTAGCATGACACTAGGCAGACAGGTGATTGAGGCTGAACACATCAGTATCTCTCAATTAACCTGTTGAGTTCAGAATCAGTAAATAGTCCTTTACAGATATCCTTGGGAATATGGTGGATAAATATTACATTTTAGGTAGTCCAAGATATATTTCTTAATGTCCATGGTTTCCTGGCTCACCCTGTGTCCAAAGTGACCCTCCTGTCACACATCTCCCCTTTCGGCAGGAGACTTACACAGGGGGTGACCCCAGACGGGTTGACTCCGAAGTTAGTCCATAGGTCCATTCTTCTAATGCCGGTATCCACACAGTACCCCAAATAAATTGCTCCAAACAGAGCATTACTTACCCAGCCAACCTCTGCCTCTCTCAGAGAACATACCCGCCGCTGGGAAGAAGACAGGGTGACTGGGCTCAGTCCGTCATGTTGTTGGGGATCTGGGCCGACTGCCCAGCATCCCTGGGGTATACAAGTGGAGACTGAAGTCCCATCCACTTGTGGTGGGTGAAAATCCCCCAGTGCTTGCAAAGCAAGGCTGACATCCTCCTGTCCCAGTGTCACACCATTTTCTGGGGTTGTGTCAGTGAGGACCGAAGTCCCATCCAGTCCCACAGGAACTCCCTCTTCTGTTAGTTGAGAGCAGAGGCCCGCGGCACTTTGCTCTGTTGCCAGCTCTTCCGCTGGGTTGCTGTGAGTGGAGACCGTAGTCCCATCCACTGACATCAGCTCAAGTTGCAGTTGTGTGCAGCGGCCAGTAGTATTCTGCCCTGCTGCCAGTGATTCAGCTGGGGGTAAAAGCTTTACCACCTCAGCTTGTTGCTGGAGAGAGGGGCCAACTGCCCCGGCTCCCTGAAACTCCACAGTTGGTTCAGGTGCTGGGCAGAGGTTGCTATCACTCTGCCCTGTTGCCAGCACTTCTGCTGGGGACTCCACACCATCTGCTCTGGCTAACTGTTGGGGAGGGAAACGGGCTGCTTCTCCTCCCTGCATCTCTGAAATCCCCATGGAAAGAGGAACCATCACCTTCTCACCTCGGGCCTCCAAAACTGCCACGGGTGTAGAGCAGGGGTCTGCAGTACTTTGTCCTGCTGCCAGTACTTGAGCAGGCGATGCATAATCCATAACATCCTCTGAACAGTCCCTTAAGTCCATACCTTCTGTAATCTGTGGCTGGGGAGATGAGCCAACTGCCCTAGCTCCCTGGAACTCCATATCATCCACTTCGGCTTTAGGGATGGCAATCTTCAGATTTTCCACTGCCCATTCTTCAGCCAGGATTTCATAGTTGTCAACTGGTATTTCCTGATAGTCCCAGGCAAAGGTAGCCCCACCCTGCTGCTGAGCAGATTCTAGCAGCTGTCTGTAGGCAATCTCCGATTGCCGTATTTCTGCCATTCTCCGCTCATGTTGTCGCTCTAGTTCTCTCTTTTGTCGCTCTCGTTCTCTCTCTTGTCGCTCTAGTTCTCTCTTTTGTCGCTGTAGTTTTTTCTCTTGTCGCTCATCCTGCAGCTGGATGCCTCTAATGGCTTCCTGTATGGCGGTCTCTGATGGGTTAGTACCATATAATGCCAAGCGCTGTCGAACTCTTTGCTGAAACAAATCTTCAACTGACCGGGGTCCTGCATCACCATGCCTCTGGTCCATCTCGGCTAGCTCCCTGATCAAGGTGGCCTTGTTCTTTGTCCCACCGGTCCCTCCACGGCTCTCAAGTAGGTCTTTCAGCGTGGCTTTCCTGCCGGCTGCATAGCTGGTCATTCACTGTGGTGGTTTGGAGTGTCCCAGGAACTGGAGGGAAAATCCCACCGCTGCCAACCAATGTAACGACACCCCAAATACGAAAGGGGTTTAACGCCGTTTAGATATCTTCCCTCTCCTGGACACAAATTCACTGTCGATCCTCCACAGCCAGACGACAACTTCCCATAGGAATTAATCCTTCTGAAAGAACGAGACGCACTCTGTATCTTTCTCTGGATAGACTCACTTTATTAAGAAAAAGATTGTAACTTTTATACACATCCAATACTGCATTAACCTAAAATGAACAATGGTCCAGCTCCACCCACAATATAACAAGACCCAATACACATTATTTTGACACCTGTTAGGAGACAACAGGTTCTAATCCCCTTATGTTTAAATAACTATGCATGACCTTTATATTCACCAGACTGTCTGTTACTTTACAATACACACAAGGACAGACTTAATTTCCCCAATCCACATCACCACAAACAATGAACAGGTCTTTTAGAAGCTGGGATTAGCATTACACTAGGCAGACAGGTGATTGAGGCTGAACACATCAGTATCTCTCAATTAACCTGTTGAGTTCAGAATCAGTAAATAGTCCTTTACAGATATCCTTGGGAATATGGTGGATAAATATTACATTTTAGCTAGTCCAAGATATATTTCTTAATGTCCATGGTTTCCTGGCTCACCCTGTGTCCAAAGTGACCCTCCTGTCACAACCCTTATCATCACGGTTAAACTTAACCTTAAAGCGGTTGTATACCCGCTCCTACTTTTTTTTTTTCCATACCTGAAAGGCAAAAGGCATAATGAGCTAGTATGCACCGCATACTAGCTCATTATGAAATACTTACCTTAGAACGAGGTGTCGGGAACTTACCTGGTCCACGCCGAGGGAGATGTCATCTTGCCTCGGCGTGTCTTCCGGGTATCGCCGCTCCAGCGCTGTGAGTGGCTGGAGCGGCGATGTCGTCACTCCTGCACGTCGGCAAGGTCCGGCGGCTGCCGGACTTTAGCCGAGAATCCCTGCCGCGCATTTAGGAGATATTCTTTTTACCTACAGGTAAGCCTTATTATAGGCTTACCTGTAGGTAAAAGTTAAAAAACAGGGTATATAACCACTTTAAACCTGACCTTACTCCTATACATCCCATAAGAATTTTAGATTTTTGTGCCGTTATCAACATATGAACAAAATTTGAATAAATAAATTCTCACCACCTCCTTCTCCAAAAAAGGGTTGTAGAAATGAACCACAACATCTCGTTTCTCCGCTTCAAACAAGGTTTCCACAGATATATCTTCCCAAATAGGTTTGTCTTCTTTTTCCTGATTTATGTATCTTTTATACGCTTGCAAACAGGTGTCCTCCGAATAAAACAAAACATCGTAAATTCCAGTTGCAGGAAAATCCTGCAAAGCATAGATATCACTCACCGTTAGGTTCAGAGCTCCAAACAGACATTCTTCTATCACTCTCTTCACCGTAAATTGCTTTCTTTTTTCAGGTCCCACGAGCAGTCTAAAGGATTTGGGTAAGGAATAGTGATGAGCCGAACACCCCCGGGTTCGGTTCGCACCAGAACCCGCGAACGGACCGAAAGTTCGAACGAACATTAGAACCCTATTAAATACAATGGATGCGAACGTTCGAATTCTAAAGTGCTAATTATAACAACTATTATGCATGTTATTGTCATAAATAGGGTTTGGGAACCCGGGTTCTGCACCAGGGGACATGTATCAATGCAAAAAGAAGTTTTAAAAACGGTCGTTTTTCGGGAGCAGTCATTTTAATGATGCATAAAGTGAAAAAAAAAAAGTCAAATATTCCTTTAAATATCGTACCTGGGGGGTGTCTAAAGTATGCCTGTGAAGTGCCACGTGTTTCCCGTGTTTAGAACTGTCCCTGCACAAAATGACACTTCTAAAGGAAAAAAAAGCCATTTAAAACTGCTTGCGGCTTTAATGTAATGTCTGGTCCCGGTAATATGGATGAAATTCTTTAAGAAAAATGGCATAGCTACCCCATGACCCCCCCCCCCCCCTACCCCAGCCCATTACCAGCCCCTTTGGGTCTTGTATGGATATTAAGGGGAACCCCGCACATAAAATAAAAAAGGCCCTATATACTCTGAACAGCCGTATACAGGCGGTGCATACAAGACAGGGACTGTAGGTTTGTTCTTATGTAGAATCTGTTTGTAATTTTGAACAGGTACATTGTTGAAGTGTAGCTCCAGCCCAAAAATCTATTTTTAAACTTTTTGGGAAACATAGGTAAGGGTTATCACCCCTGTAACATTTGTTTTGCTGTCTGTGCCCCTGTTCAGAACATTTCACCTCACTTTCCGTCCCAATGACAACTGTTTTTGAAATGTGGTGTTTTTCTTGAAACAAGGATTGCTGATAAAGCATCAGTACAGATGAGACCCCTTTCTCCCATATTTATTCTTACAGGAGAGAATTTTCCTTTCTAGGGGTAGATTTCCTCTCACTTCCTGTTGTCTTCTTTCGTTTGCAAGTAGGAGTCGTTTGTAAGTTGGATGTTTGAAAGTAGGGACCTGCCGTATATACTCTGCAGAAATAGGCCCCTTAGTTGTTGGTGTTGGCACAACACTGTAAGCACTCAGTTACTCTTGGTTGGTGCTGGAACGCCCTGCTGTCAACTATTATATCAGGAATTTTAATTACATATAATTGTTGAACAGTGGTAGTAAAAATTGGGGCTTTGATGGTGGTGCTGGTGCCACAACACTGTAAGCCCTGACAGTTACTCTTGGTGGGTGCAGCAATGGGCCCTGCTGTGAATTATTAGATCAAGAATTGTAATTACATGCCCCTTTTGAACAGGGGCTGAAAAATTGGGCCTTTCGTGGTGGTGGTGGTGGTGGCGTTGCCACAAGACTGTAAGCCCTCAGAGTTACTCTTGGTGGGTGCAGCAATGGACCCTGCTGTGAATTATTAGATCAAGAATTGTAATTGCATGCCCCTGTTGAACAGGGGCTGAAAAATTGGGCCTTAGGCACTGGTGGCACAACACTACAACCCCTCACAGATACTGTACTTGGAGCACAGCAATGAGCCCTGTTGCAAAGTATTGCTTCAAAAATTGTAATGACACGCCCCTGTTAAACAGGGGCTGAAAAATTGGGCCTTAGGCACTGGTGCCACAACACTCCAACCCCTCACAGATACTGTACTTGGAGCACAGCAATGAGCCCTATGGCAAATTATTGCTAAAAAAATTGTAATTACACGCCCCTGTAAAACAGGGGCTGAAAAATTGGGCCTTAGCCACTGGTGGTGGCACCCATAAACAAAAATGATCTTCCAAGCTATCATCATCAATCGTATCATTGAGGACTCGGAGGAGGAGGATAGCCAGTCAACATAACAGCACAGGCACTCAGCATCAGCATCAGTCTTGAAGGGATGTGACATGTTAAAATCAATTAGTCTGTTATATCAGCATCAGGTGTGTGGTAGCTGGTGGTGATCCAAGACTGGTTCATCTTGATGAAAGTCAGTCGATCAACCGAGTCGGTGGACAGGCGCACCCTGTGATCCGTGACAAATCCTCCAGCAGCACTGAATGTGCGTTCCGAAAGAACGCTGGATGCAGGACAGGCCAGTAGCTCAATTGCATACTGTGCAAGCTCTGGCCAGTGATCCATCCTCAAGACCCAGTAAGCCAGAGGATTTTCGGTGGGGAAGGTGTCCAAGTCTGACCTTGCCCCTAGATATTCCTGCACCATGTTTATCAGACGCTGGCGATGGTTGCTGGAACCGATCATACTTTGGGGCTGCGGACTAAAGAATTGTCTGAACGCATCGGTCAGACGGCCACCTTCCCCACCGCTCCTTCTTTGACTGGCCGAAGCCTCAGCAACTCGTTGTCCAGGACCAGGAGTTTGTAACCTCCCAGTCTCTGGGAACGCGTTGCACAGACCTTTCTGCAAGGCCTCCCGGAGTTGTCTCATCCTCTGCTCCCTCTGCGACGGTAACATAAGGTCCGCAACCTTACCCTTGTACCGTGGATCAAGGAGAGTGGCCAGCCAGTAATGGTCCCTCTCCTTGATCCGAAGAATACGAGGATCCTTCCGCAGACTTTGCAGGATCAGGGAGGCCATGCAGCGTAGGTTTGCTGAGGCATTCGCTCCGGAGTCCTCTGGGTCACTAAGGACGACATGATCCGCAGCCACCTCCTCCCAGCCACTTACAAGTCCACTGGTTTCTTGGGACTGTAAATCATCCCTAAAAGACTGCTGCTGATGATGCTGAGTGCCAGCCTCCACCTCCATGCTGACACAATCCTCCTCCTCCTCCTCCTCCTCCTCCTCCTCCTCTTCCTGTGCGATGGGTGGGACAGAAGGAACACTGTCTGGGTAAAGGGGGCCTTGAGAGGCAAGGAAGTCCTCCTCTTCCTGCCTCTGTTCTGCCTCAAGTGCCCTGTCCATTATTCCACGCAGCGTGTGCTCCAACAGGTGGACAAGAGGTACAGTGTCACTGATGCATGCACTGTCACTGCTCACCATCCTCGTGGCCTCCTCAAATGGTGCCAGGACAGTGCATGCATCCCTGATCATGCCCCACTGGCGTGGAGAAAAAAAACCAAGCTCCCCTGACCCTGTCCTGGTGCCGTAGTCGCACAGGTACTCATTGATGGCCCTCTGCTGCGTGTGCAGCCGCTGCAGCATGGCCAACGTTGAGTTCCACCTGGTGGGCATGTCACATATAAGGCGGTTCTTGGGCAGGTTCAACTCCTTTTGCAGCTCAGCCAGGCGAGCACTGGCATTATAAGATCTGCGGAAATGCACACAGACTTTCCTGGCCTGCCTCAGGACATCCTGTAAGCCCGGGTACCTGCCCAAGAACCGCTGCACCACCAGGTTAAGGACGTGAGCCACACAGGGCACATGGGTCAGTTGTCCCTGTCGGAGGGCGGAGAGGAGGTTGGTGCCATTGTCGCAAACCACCATTCCTGGCTTAAGCTGGCGTGGCGTCAACCACCTCTCGGCCTGGCCCTGCAGAGCAGACAGGACCTCTGCCCCAGTGTGGCTTCTGTCCCCCAAACACACCAGCGCAAGCACGGCATGGCATCTTTTTGCCTGCGTAGTTGCGTAGCCCCGTGAACGGCTACGGAGCACCGCTGGTTCATAGGACAAACCACAGGAAGAGGCCATGGAGGAAGAAGAAGAGGAGGGGGTGGAGGAGAGAGGTGTGTCACAACCAGTAGTAGCATTTTGGAGGCGTGGCGGTGGGACAACCTCCAACACTACTGCACCTTGTCCTGCATCCTTCCCAGCTGCCAAAAGAGTGACCCAATGGGCCGTGAAAGAAAGGTAACGTCCCTGTCCATGCCTGCTGGACCATGAGTCAGCGGTAATATGCACCTTACCGCTGACCGCCCTGTCCAGCGAGGCCAAGACATTGCCTTCCACATGCCGGTAGAGAGCCGGAATAGCCTTCCGTGAGAAAAAGTGGCGTTTGGGAACCTGCCACTGAGGAACCGCACATTGCACAAACTCACGGAAGGGGGCCGAGTCTACCAACTGAAAAGGCAGCAGTTGAAGCGCTAGCAATTTAGCCAAGCTAGCATTCAACCGCTGGGCATGTGGATGGCTGGGAGTGAACTTCTTTCGACGGTCCAGCAGCTGGGGCAGGGAAATTTGCCTGCTAGAATCGGACGTCGGTGTACTGCTAGCAGAGTGGCCGCAAGTACTTGGCTGTGACACACCTAATTCTACACCTTCATTCCTCTCAGTGCATGTTTCAGAGAGGACTGAAGTTATAGTGGGGTTGGAGATCCCAGCTGATGCGGTGCAAGGAGAGGTCCGCTTTGTTCTTTGGTGTGGGTCTTTGAGGTAGGCTTGCCAACGAGCTGCATGGCAGGTCAACATATGTCTGGTCAGGCATGTGGTACCCAAGCGGCTGATGTTTTGGCCACGCGATATACGCTTGAGACATATGTTGCAAACAGCAGCTGTGCGATCTGATGCACTAGCCTCAAAAAAGGCCCACACCAAAGAACTTTTTGAATGACGGGCAGAGGCAGCGCCCTGCACAGGCGGAGCTCTGCGGTGTGATTCCGTCGGTGTACTGCCCTTACGCTGGCCACCAAAGGGCATCCTGCCTCGTTGGAGATGTGCCTCCTCCTCATCCTCCTCCTCCTCCTCTCTCCTATTAGGCACCCACGTGGAGTCAGTGACCTCATCATCACCTCCCTCCTCATCACTGGAGCCAATCTGGCAGTATGCTGCAGCTGCTGGAACATGACTGCCAGATTGGTGTCCTTCTTGAGCATCCCCTCTGTCTGCTCTCACGCTACTGCCTTCCTCTAGCTGGGTTTCATCATCAGACCCTTCGAAACGCTGGGCATCCTCCTGGAGCATGTACCCAACACTGTGCTCAAACAGTTCGGGGGACTCCTCAGGAGGAGGACATGGTGGGTCTAGGGAAGGAGTGACTGATGATGAGTCTGACATTGATACCAGGGAAGAGGACGCTTTGGCAGCTGCTTTTCCAGTACCCTGAGCCTGGGTGAGAGAGGATGAGGAGGAGGAGGAGGGCTTGGTCATCCACTCTACCAAGTCTTCGGCATGATGTGGCTCAACATGTCCAGCTGCCGAAAAGAAGGACAAGCGTGTCCCATGGCCATGTGCTGATGACAATGCACCGCGTCCACGACCGGCACTGTTGCCCCCAGACACAGAGCCTGCTTGCCCTCTTTTATTGCCTCCTGACTGTCTGCCTCTCCTTGTTTGCCTTCCAGACATTCTAATAGATGGCCTGCAGGGAGATGGGAAAAAAGCAATAAGGGCTACCTTCAGGTGTCCTTCTCTGTCCCTTGAAACAAGGACTTTGACAGTGAAAGAAACTGACACACTCTCCCTACCTACAGTTTTCTGTCCCTAGAAAAAATGTTTTTTTTAAGCACAATTTAGCACAAGGAGAATTCACTCACTGTCCTTCCAGGTCCCTGGAAACAAGGACTTTGACAGTGAAAGAAACTGACACACTCTCCCTACCTACAGTTTTCTGTTGCTAGAAAAAATGTTTTTTTTAAGCACAATTTAGCACAAGGAGAATTCACTCACTGTCCTTCCAGGTCCCTGGAAACAAGGACTTTGACAGTGAAAGAAACTGACACACTCTCCCTACCTACAGTTTTCTGTCCCTAGAAAAAATGTTTTTTTTAAGCACAATTTAGCACAAGGAGAATTCACTCACTGTCCTTCCAGGTCCCTGGAAACAAGGACTTTGACAGTGAAAGAAACTGACACACTCTCCCTACCTACAGTTTTCTGTCCCTAGAAAAAATGTTTTTTTTAAGCACAATTTAGCACAAGGAGAATTCACTCACTGTCCTTCCAGGTCCCTGGAAACAAGGACTTTGACAGTGAAAGAAACTGACACACTCTCCCTACCTACAGTTTTCTGTCCCTAGAAAAAATGTTTTTTTTAAGCACAATTTAGCACAAGGAGAATTCACTCACTGTCCTTCCAGGTCCCTGGAAACAAGGACTTTGACAGTGAAAGAAACTGACACACTCTCCCTACCTACAGTTTTCTGTCCCTAGAAAAAATGTTTTTTTTAAGCACAATTTAGCACAAGGAGAATTCACTCACTGTCCTTCCAGGTCCCTGGAAACAAGGACTTTGACAGTGAAAGAAACTGACACACTCTCCCTACCTACAGTTTTCTGTCCCTAGAAAAAATGTTTTTTTTAAGCACAATATAGCACAAGGAGAATTCACTCACTGTCCTTCCAGGTCCCTGGAAACAAGGACTTTGACAGTGAAAGAAACTGACACACTCTCCCTACCTACAGTTTTCTGTCCCTAGAAAAAATGTTTTTTTTAAGCACAATTTAGCACAAGGAGAATTCACTCACTGTCCTTCCAGGTCCCTGGAAACAAGGACTTTGACAGTGAAAGAAACTGACACACTCTCCCTACCTACAGTTTTCTGTCCCTAGAAAAAATGTTTTTTTTAAGCACAATTTAGCACAAGGAGAATTCACTCACTGTCCTTCCAGGTCCCTGGAAACAAGGACTTTGACAGTGAAAGAAACTGACACACTCTCCCTACCTACAGTTTTCTGTCCCTAGAAAAAATGTTTTTTTTAAGCACAATTTAGCACAAGGAGAATTCACTCACTGTCCTTCCAGGTCCCTGGAAACAAGGACTTTGACAGTGAAAGAAACTGACACACTCTCCCTACCTACAGTTTTCTGTCCCTAGAAAAAATGTTTTTTTTAAGCACAATTTAGCACAAGGAGAATTCACTCACTGTCCTTCCAGGTCCCTGGAAACAAGGACTTTGACAGTGAAAGAAACTGACACACTCTCCCTACCTACAGTTTTCTGTCCCTAGAAAAAATGTTTTTTTTAAGCACAATATAGCACAAGGAGAATTCACTCACTGTCCTTCCAGGTCCCTGGAAACAAGGACTTTGACAGTGAAAGAAACTGACACACTCTCCCTACCTACAGTTTTCTGTCCCTAGAAAAAATGTTTTTTTTAAGCACAATTTAGCACAAGGAGAATTCACTCACTGTCCTTCCAGGTCCCTGGAAACAAGGACTTTGACAGTGAAAGAAACTGACACACTCTCCCTACCTACAGTTTTCTGTCCCTAGAAAAAATGTTTTTTTTAAGCACAATTTAGCACAAGGAGAATTCACTCACTGTCCTTCCAGGTCCCTGGAAACAAGGACTTTGACAGTGAAAGAAACTGACACACTCTCCCTACCTACAGTTTTCTGTCCCTAGAAAAAATGTTTTTTTTAAGCACAATTTAGCACAAGGAGAATTCACTCACTGTCCTTCCAGGTCCCTGGAAACAAGGACTTTGACAGTGAAAGAAACTGACACACTCTCCCTACCTACAGTTTTCTGTCCCTAGAAAAAAATTTTTTTTAAGCACAATATAGCACAAGCACAAAACACACTGACACTCTCCCTACCTATCCTTCTCTTTCCCTAAACTAAAGGAATCCAGGTTAAGCAAGAAAGAAATAAAAGTCACTGTCCCTGCCTATGCTGCTCTATCCCTGCTCCGGAACACACTACACTAGGCCGCCGTGCTGGCGGCCTTTTATAGTGTGGGGCGTGTACTAAACACCCTCAGCAATAATTGGCCACAGGCATCCTGCCTGTGGCCAATCATTGCTCTCCTCGCTGACGGCGCTGTGATTGGCCAAGCATGCGGGGTCACAGTGCATGCTTGGCCAATCACAGCGCCTGGATGACACTGCGATGGCGTAGTGCATTGTGGGCCGTTCGCGTCACTCGAATTTGGCGCGAACGGCCCAAATCGTTCGATCTTCGTCGAACGATCGAACAGCCGATGTTCGAGTCGAACGTATGTTCGACTCGAACACGAAGCTCATCCCTAGTAAGGAACGTCTCGCCATCCTCAACTGTCTTCCAACTGTCCCTGGATTCCCCAAAGGGGCGATCCAGAGACTCGCCTTCCACCGATCTTTTTTGCGGACGCACACACACACTTGCCTCTTTTCAGGGCAAGGGAGGGAATCCTAACTGTGAGCTTTATATAACCTATGTTTGTGAGCTAATGAGGCAATTGAAAACACATGCACAGTCCATGAAACACCCAAAATGCAAGTTCACCCAATGTAGAGACTGAACTTCAAAGTGGCTACACCTGTTAAGGATGTCCTTCAATTACTAACCCATAAAAACACTCTCTGAACATGCCCCGAAATATCCAGGTGCTGTTCACACACAAAAAGCACAAAAAAAAATCTAAGTCCCTGGGCATGCGCATAACAACACAAATGCAGCTATCAGAAAATAACCCCCCCCCCCTGTCCAAAATTAAGCACATCATCCAGCATGCTACAAAATTAGGGATGGGACAATCACCCCCCCCCCCCCTTACCAACAAATACCATTGCAGTCTATGGGAACTGACTTGTTAATTTTGCTAGTCCCCACTTGGCTGTCTTTTCTTCTAGTTATTGGCCTTAAAATGGGGGCCCAGGTCCCACCCTAAGGGACATATATCAATGTCACCAATTTGAACAACACCAAAAACAAAACAAAGAGAAGTGCCTTTAAATATGCCAAATTGCTTAAGGGCCATTTCACACCACATGCAGTCCATTGCGTTTTTATGCATCAAAAATGCATGGAAAGTTGGTTATATGGTTCTAAATGGCAGTGTTTGTTCCAGTGCGTTCCAGTTCCCCCAAAAAAGTAGAACATGCTGCATTTTACCTGCACTGGACTGTACTGGAACGCAGCAAAACGCATCATAAACGCACTGGAACGCACCGGAACACACCTAAATGCACCAAAAACGCACTGGAACACACTTGTCCTTCTCTTTGGTTAATAAAAAAAGAGGGGTGAAAAAAAAGCACTGGACTGCATCAAAAAGGTAACAAAAATGCACTGGAACGCATCAAAAACGTGCATGCAGAAAAGCACCTGGAACGCATCCGGATTGCGTTTCTATGGTGTGAACTGGCCCTAGTTCACACCATAGAAACGCAGTCTGGATGCGTTCCAGGTGCTTTTCTGCATGCGCGTTTTTGACACGTTCCAGTGCATTTTTGTTACGTTTTTGATGCAGTCCAGTGTTTTTTTCTTCCTCTTTTCACTTAGGACAAGTGTGTTGCAGTGCGTCTTTGGTGCATTTAGGTGCGGTCCGGTGCATTCCAATGTGTTTTTGGTACGTTCCGTTGCGTTTTTGATGTGTTTTACTGCGGTCCAGTACAGTTCTGTACCTAAAAAATGCAGCATGACCATTTTTTTTTTCCTTTATGAAACGCACTGGAACGGACTGCAGTGGTGTGACCTATGCCATTGGCATTAATGTGATCAACTTTCTTTGCGTTTTTCATGCATCAAAAAAACGCACTGCACTGCATCCGGTGTGAACTGCCCCTAAATATCATACCTGGGGGGTGTCTATAGTATGCCTGTAAAGTAGTGCATGTTTTCCATGTTTATAACAGTTCGAGAGCAAAATGACATTTCTAAAGTAAAATAATAGTCATTTAAAAGTCCTCGCGGCTGTAATGAATTGCTGGTTCCCGTCAATACAGATAAAAGTCATTGAAAGTTTTTGATAACACAAAAAAAAAAGCGTGGGGGTCCCCCAAATTCAATTACCAGGCCCTTCAGGTCTGGAATGGATATTAAGGGGAACTCTGCCGCAAATTAAAAAAAAAATGCGTGCGGTTCCCCCAAATATCCATACCAGGCCCTTCAGATCTGGTATGGATTTTAAGGGAAACTCCACCCCAAATAAAAAAAAAATGGCGTGGAGTACCCCCAAAAATCCACACCAGACCCTTATCCGAGCACGCAACCTGGCAGGCCGCAGGAAAAGAGGGGGGGACGAGAGAGCGGCCCCCCCTCCCTCCTGAATCGTACCAGGCCACATGCCCTCAACATGGGGAGGATGTCCCCATGCTAATGGGGACAAGGGCCTCATCCCCACAACCCTTGCCCGGTGGTTGTGGGGGTCTGCGGGCAGGGGGCTTATCGGAATCTGGAAGACCCCTTTAACAAAGGGGACCCCCAGATCCTGGCCTCCCCCCTACCATTTCACAAAGAAAGTGACAAAAATGTAAAAAATGACAAGAGCCGGTTTTTGACAATTCCTTTATTAATGTCTTTTCCTTTCTTCCATCTTCTTCTTCCATCTTCTTCTTCTTCAATCTTCTTCTTCCATCTTCTTCTGTTCTCCATTCGGGTTTCTTCCTCCATCTTGTTCTTCATCTTCATCTTTATCTTCATCTTCATCTTCCTTCTTCCTTCGGTCTTCTCGTCCGCATCTTGCTCCGGCGTCTTCCCTTCTTCTTTCTTCGGCCGCTCCGTTCGAATTGGAGGTTCCCGAAGTGCGACGCTTCAGTTCTTCAGTTCTCCTCTGGGTTCCGCTACCACCCGGTGACCCCGTTCCCCTCTGACGCACATGGATTTCACGGGGACTTTCCCCGTGGTGTCAGAGGGGGGCGGAGCCACCGGGTGGCAGCGGACCAAGAGGAGAACTGAAGCGTCGCACAGCGGGAACCTCCAATTTAAACGGAGCGGCCGAAGAAGAAAGAAGAAGCCGGAGCAAGATGCCGGACGAGAAGACCGAAGGAAGAAAGAAGATGAAGATGAAGATAAAGATGAAGAGGAAGATGGAGGTAGAAACCCGAATGGAGAAAAGAAGAAGATGGAAGAAGAAGATGGAAGGAGAAGATGGAAGAAAGGAAAATACATTAATAAAGGAATTGTCTAAAACCGGCTCTTGTCATTTTTTACATTTTTGTCACTTTCTTTGTGAAATGGTAGGGGTACAATGTACCCCTTACCATTTCACACAGGGGGGGGGCGGGATCTGGGGGTCCCCTTTGTTAAAGGGGTCTTCCAGATTCCGATAAGCCCCCCGCCCGCAGACCCCCACAACCACCGGGCAAGGGTTGTGGGGATGAGGCCCTTGTCCCCATCAACATGGGGACAAATTCCCCATGTTGAGGGCATATGGCCTGGTACGGTTCAGGAGGGGGGGGCGCTCTCTCGTCCCCCCCTCTTTTCCTGCGGCCTGCCAGGTTGCGTGCTCGGATAAGGGTCTGGTGTGGATTTTTGTGGGGACTCCACGCCGTTTTTTTAAAAATTTGGGGTGGAGTTCCCCTTAAAAGCCACACCAGATCTGAAGGGCCTGGTATGGATATTTGGGGGAACCGCACGCATTTTTTTTTTTATTTGCGGCGGAGTTCCCCTTAATATCCATTCCCGACCTGAAGGGCCTGGTAATGGAATTTGGGGGGACCCCCACGCTTTTTTTTTTTATCAAAGACTTTCAATGACTTTTCTCTATATTGCCGGGAGCCGACAATTCATTTTAAATGCCTTTTTTTTTCCTTTAGAAATGTCATTTTGCTGGCGCACTGGCAAGTTCAGAGCTGCGCCTGTTCAACTTATGCAAATTGAGTTACGTGACTTGACATTTACTAAGATTTTTCCGGCGCAGTGTCTTGGCGCAAGAAAACAAGGAAAATTGTCGCGCTGAGCTCAAAAAAACCTCCCGCAGCTCGAATCGTACTTGCCGGCGCAGCGGGCTGGTTTTGAAAAAGTTACTTTCTCACTCTATTTTGGGCATATTAGTTATTTGGGAAGGTGTCACTACACTTCCTCACATCACCCCACATCACCCCCATTATATTGGCACTTCCAGCTTCTTTATATTTAGATTTTAACATGCTGTGCGCCAGGTCCATAGTGGCGCACTGAGCGCCTCCTCCCGTCCGCCGACAACACTACAGTAAATGGCAAATAGGGCTGCGCTACAGGCGCTGATGTTTTGTAAATACCAAAACAGCCATTGCGCGCGCAGATAAGCAAACGTTTTGTAAATCAGCCCCATTGTGTCATTTTTATTTTCAGTTTAATTTAGCGCTGCACTTTATATTTTGTAGTAAAAATGAATAATAGTAGGTTAAAAAAAAGCACTTGTGGGTTTAACTAATACATTTTTTTTTGTATAATTCTCATTTAAAGGGGCGTGGTGGGGGTGTGTGTACATACTTTTTCTAATTAATGTCACTCTCTCCCATCGCAAAAAGTTGGGAGGTATGTAACCATCAAGAAATGTATAACTCCATGCATATAGCTGGTCAATTATAAAAATTGTATTTCTTTCTCGTACATCAAGGGACACAGATAGTAATTACTACATGGGTTATACGCCCACCTTCAGGTGATGGACACTGGCATAATCAAGACAGAAAGTCCCCCCTATATAACCCCTCCCACACCGGGAGTACCTGTTTTTTCCGGCAGTGTCTAAAGGTGTTGGTCATGGTTAAACTGTTAAGCTCCATAAGTAGCCTGGACAGGTCAGAGGGCTACATTCTCGGATCCATTCAAAAGGTCTAATACAAAGACAAAAGTGATGGTACCCGAGCCTCGGCATGGAAGAACAAGGTCTTGCCTGTAACGTTTCTCTCAGGAGAACCGGTCCCTGGGATCTAGCACCTTGGTCACATTGCTATACCACAGGTTTTCTGGCAGGGCGCTATACAGGTCCAAGGCAGTGGACCCTACGTTCAGAGGGGACCCCGTCCTTGAAGGTCTCGCATGACACCAACCCACCGTGATGGGTGAAGATTGGGTCACTGTGATATTCCAGTAGTACCCTGCGGCGGGAAGGGTTAGTTAAGAAGATCCTGGGTTCTTCCTATGGACTTCTTTTTTTTTGGAGTAGATGGTGTCTTGCCTGGTTTTGACCACCAGAGGGTGTAAGTAAAACATAACTAATGTTAACATCCCATGCTACCTGTTGGAATGTGTCAGCAGCGCTTGTGGAGGAGTGCCTGCCTCTCTCTCTCCTGTATAGTCAGCCACCTGTTGGGGAGGGGATGATTTGAGGGACTCCACCTGGTGCCGGAATTGCCTGCCTCGAGCCCTCCACTCCCCCCAGGGATGGCACCCACGTGGGGGCGGCAAAGGGGGGGCGTATGGTGCATAAAGGTTGGGGACCCCTCTGTTTCCCCCCTCCCTTCCCTTCCTCCTCCCGAATCTTCCTTCGTGAACTGCACGCGCAAGGGATTCCTCTTTCTGCCTGGCAGAGAGGATGTCACTGGGGGGCGGGTCGCAGCGCCACCGGCGTGCACGTGGATCGGCGTGCATGTGGTTTCACGGCGCAGGCTCGGACCGGCAGCTTCTTTATTTAAGCTCAGCCTGTGTATGCAGATGGTGGCTGACGGTCGGGACACAGACACGGTTCTAAGGGCATGTAAGCACTGAGTGAGAGTACAGGCATACTCAAAGACCCATCTACTCAGCATCACATGCTTTTCCTATGCACCCATTGTTGGAGCAGCTTATTTATGCTGACTGGGATCATCCAGACAGGCATTATATTCCTCCTAAGAGGTTTTCTCAACGTTACCCTATGGAGGAAAAATTCACAAAAAAAATTAAAGGTTCCAGCCGTAGACGCTGCTGTTTCTTCCCTGAACAAAAGTCTTACTTGTCCAGTAGACAATGTTCAGGTGTTTAGAGATCCAGCAGATAAAAGAGTGGAATCATTGTTTAAGGCCTCATTTTCTATGGCTGGTGCTGTTGCTCAGCCTGCGGTGGCAGCAAATGGCGTCTGTCAATCCCTTAAAGACAAAATAAAGCAAGTCGTAAGAGGGGAATTAGTCACGGACCTAGCAGAACTGCCTAAGGCCCTTTGTTTTGCGGTTGACGCTATTAAAGATTCTATTCATCAGACATCTCGCTTTGCCCTCATGTTAGTACACATGCGGAGGGTACTTTGGCTTAAGCACTGGGCAGCAGAATTACCCTGTAAAAAGCTGCTGATTGGGTTTCCATTTCATGGGGAACGGTTATTTGGGGATGACCTGGATAAGTACATCCAGAAAATCTTGGGGGGAAAAAGTACTCTTCTTCCAGTGAAGAAAAGGGGTAAATGCCCTTCATTTAACCACTTCCCGACCGCCTCCTGTAGATATTTGTCGGCAGAATGGCACGGACAGGCACATGCACGTACCTGTACGTCCCCTTTAAGTGCCTGTCCGTGTGGTCGTGCTTGGAGCAGGAAAAGCCAGGATTTGGATTGTCCATTACGCTTGATTCCAAGTGTACGCCAGAGTCTGGTTATCAGCCAAGAATCTGCAGAAGGGAAAATCCTTCATGCCAGTCACTTGGATAGTAACAACCGATGCCAGCCTCTTGGGCTGGGGACCAGTCCTGGAAGGAGACACTATCCAGGGGAAGTGGTCGGAATCCGAGCTGGCCTTGCCCATCAACGTTCTAGAAATTCGGGTGGCACGTCTGGCCCTAAGGGCTTGGTCGGGCAGGTTACAGCATTATCCTGTCAGAATTCAATCCTACAACGCCTATATCAATCACCAAGGTGGCACCAAGAGTCGCGCTGCTCAGAAAGAGGTAAACCATATTTTTACTTGGGCAGAAGGGCATGTGCCATGCCTGTCTACTGTGTTTATTCCAGGGGTGGAAAATTGCCAGGCAGATTTCCTGAGCCGCCAACAATTGCTCCCAGGGGAGTGGTCTCTACATCCCAACGTCTTTCTGGCCTCATACCAGAAATGGGGTACCCCGGACGTGGACCTGTTGGCATCCAGAGTCAACAGAAAGTTGGACAGCTTTGTATCAAGGACGAGGGATCCACTTGCTTGCGGGACGGACGCCTTAGTAACACCGTGGGATCAGTTTTCACTGATTTATGTGTTCCCTCCAATTCAGTTGCTTCCGTGTCTTCTACGCAGGGGGAACAGAGGCTGGTAATTCTAGTTGCTCCTGCATGGCCCAGTATTCCATCCTGCCTTATGAACGCTAAATTTGACGGTTTGGCTGTTGAAGCCTCATTCTGAAGGATCAAGGGCTTTCAGGCTCAGTGGTATCTACCCTGATTAATGCAAGGAAACCGGCCTGTTTACTATAGGGTCTGAAAGACCTACAGTATGTGTCCTGGTGTGAAGATAAGGGTTGGCACCCTCTCTTTCCTACAGCTAGCAGTAGAAATGAAGCTGGCCTTGAGCACTATCAAGGGTCAGGTCTCGGCCTTGTCGGTTTTTTTCCAGAGGCCTCTTGCTTCACATTACTTTGGTTTGGGACTTTATGCAAGGAGTAACACGTATAAACCCACCAATTAAATTACCCCTATGCCCATGGGATTTTAATCTAATTTTGTCGGTCCTCCAGGAGTCTCCTTTTGAGCCAATGGAATGGGCTCCGTTGGGCCTTGTAACAAAGAAATTGGTATTTTTAGTTCCTGTAAATTCCGCAAGAAGAGTTTCTAGAATGGCAGCTTTCTCTTGTAAAGAACCATTCTTAGTGGTCCATAAGGACAAGGAACTATTATGTCCTCACCTGTCCTTTTTGCCTAAGGTAGTATCCAGTTTTCATATAAATCAGGATGTTTCCATACCTTCGTTTTTTCCAGAACCATGTTCTGCAGATGAGCAGTTATTGCATTCTCTGGATCTAGTAAGAGCAGTTAGTTTCTATTTGGAAGCAACTGCCCAGATACGAAGGACTGACGCTTTATTTGTGTTGCCAGAAGGCCCCAGAAGGGGGCAGGCAGCATCAAAATCAACCATTTCCAGGTGGATTCGTCAGGTCATTACTCAGGCTTATGATTTTTAAAGGGGAAGATTCCGCCTTTTCGTTCTAGGGCGCACACTACCAGAGCAGTCAGTACTTTTTGGGCAGTGCGTCACCAAGCCTCTGTGGCTTAGGTTTGTAAGACTGCAACATGGTCTTCAGTGCATACATTCACAAAATTTTACCAGGTGGATGTAGGTCAGCGGGAGGATGCCGCCTTTGGGCATAGTGTGCTGCAGGCAGCAGTAAAGGTTCTCGCATCTGATGGCTGGACTGCTTATTTTGTGTCTCCCTCCCCTCCAGATGGCATTGCTTTTGGGACATCCCATGTAGTAAATACTTTAAGTGCTCTGGGGGTTATTTACGAAAGGCAAATACACTTTGCACTACACGTGCAAACTACAGTTGCAAAGTGTACTTGAAATTGCACTGAAAGTGCAGTCGCTGTAAATCTGAGAGGTAGATCTGAAATGAGGGAAGCTCTGCTGATTTTATTATCCAATCATGTGCAAGCTAAAATTAGTTTTTTTTTTTTCCTTGCATGTCCCCCTCGGATCTACAGCGACTGCACTTCCAAGTGCACTTTCAAGTGCACTTTGCACTTGTAGTTTGTACTTGTAGTGCAAAGTGGATTTGCCTTTCGTAAATAACCCTCTCTGTGTCCCGTGATGTACGAGAAAGAAAATAGGATTTTTTATAACAGCTTACCTGTAAAATCCTTTTCTTTGAAGTACATCACAGAACACAGGGGTCCCTCCCCTCTTATTGGGATATTTATATATTGCTTTGCTACAAAAACTGAGGTACTCCCAGTGTGAGAGGGGTTATATAGGGGGGACTTCCTGTCTTGATTAAGCCAGTGTCCATCACCTGAAGGTGGGCGTATAACCCATGCAGTAATTACTATAAGTGCTCTGTGTCCTGTCATGTACTTCAAAGAAAAGGATTTTACAGGTAAGCTGTTATAAAAAATCCTATTATAATTGTACAAAAGTGAGTACACCCCTCACATTTTTGAAAATATTTTATTATATCTTTTCATGTGACAACACTGAAGAAATTATACTTTGCTACAATGTAAAGTCGTGCGTGTACGTATTGTATAACAGTGTAAATTTGCTGTCCCCTCAAAATAACTTAACACATAGCTATTAACTGCTGGTAACAAAAGTGAGTACACCCCTAAGTGAAAATTCTCAAATTGGGCCCAATTAGCCATTTTCCCTCCTCTGTGTCATGTGACTCGTCAGTGTTACAAGGTCTCAGGTAGGAATGGGGAGCGAGCAGGTATGTTAAATTTGGTGTTATCGCTCTCAGTCTCTCATACTGGTCACTGGAAGTTCAACATGGCACCTCATGGCAAAGAGCTCTCTGAGGATCTGAAAAAAAGAATTGTTGCTCTACATAAAGATGGCATAGGCCAGGGGTATGGAAAAGAAAGGAGCCCTGGACTGCCGCACTCTGTATAAACGATTTATTTAAAAAAAAATCCAGTTTATCTCTATTTTTTTATCCACACATTTTTTATTTCATTTTAGATCTATTTATGTCCATTAACAGTTCATGTGCATAATTAATCTTGGACTATATATAAATATTGGTTTTATACCCTAGATGGATTATTTTGGGCAGACTTGTTTTTGCAAATTCTTTTGTATCTACATTTACACCAATATCCACACCCATATATATGGACATATTTTATTTGGAATAACACATGTGGATATATTACCTTTTTTCTGGCCATGTTTAAATATTTTTATTTTTTCACCATTCGGTATATATTTATGTAGCGCTACCCCCAGTTAAGAGAGCCGCTGATATTGATTTGGGCCCTGCAGTGCACCGCTGTCAACCCCCGGCAATCGGCTCTAACCTCCCGTGGCACAGCTGGTGATAGAGAGATAGGACCGCGTGATCGCAACTGTTGGTGATGCAGTCCTATAACAAACATACACAGAATATGCTTTAAAACTCCTATTAAAGTAAGCGGAACTGACACCAAATGTACTTTACCCAGATATTTTACTGAGGCTAATGGGCAAGTAATAAACAACAGTATAACAAGTTGCAGATCCCGGCAATAAACAGTAATAAAGATAAACAGAGTAATCAGAATAATAAAGTATTGCTATGCAACTCTAGCGCTGCCCTTTTACAGCTACTTCCCCTCATGGGTAGACTAACACCCAGCAATGTCTACCTATGCAGTCAGGCCTGACTGATCTAAATGGAAGTTCAGTGAAACAATATTCGCTAGCAATCTCTCGGTGGTGCACTTGAAGAACAACTTTGTAATCCCAACGAATAGTAAAGATAAAGTATCTGTCTTTAAACAGCTCTCACCACCTGGACAAGTCCAAGTCCGTTTCCTCCATCGATTCGTCTAGGAACAGGAATCCACCGACATCCAAGTCTTCAATCCTTCTGGTGTACTGTAGCAAGGAGGATTAGATGTCTCTAAGGCTCTGCTAGGCTGGCAGAGGGCTCTTTGGAAAGGAGCACACGGCCCGGGCTTCAGGCCTTGTGCACACAGCAGTTCAGCACAGACATCCTCTTGCTAGGAGAGGGGGGGTCCAAAGAGAGCGACCAAAACTCCGCCTCCCCTTTATAAAGTCTGCCCCAGCAGTCTCTGTTCTGGAGCAATGCACCCTGGGTGCTGCAAGATGTACTGGGAGATGTAGTCTCTTTCTCTCCTCTGCTTTCACTTCCAGTAATGTCTCTTTACTTCCTCCCGACTCACCTCTCACCTGGAACTTCTTATCTCTCTGCATTAAAGGGGAACACCCCGCTACACACTCCCCCCACTTGAACTCTTTGGTCCCCAAAGATAAACTTCAACAAATACTGTTTACCATTTTGGACAATGTCAAGCATGATGTTGGCATAGGGAATTCCCACCAAAACTTTGGGATGGAACTCTCTTGCCCACAGGTCACACTACCATGAGTGGCCTGCCTAACTGTGCCAGAGAGTGAGCTGGGGTTGCCCTCCACCAAATGGACGGTGGAAGGATCAGGTTGTTCAACACTTCTCCTAGCCGTTACAACAGAGTCCTCTGAGCTCGTCCCCATTTGGGGGTAAGTTAGTTTCTTGGGAGGCCTGATGACTCTGCGAGCCCTCTGCTCTTTCGGTGCTTCTGACTCTGGCACCACAGGCTCTTCTTCAGGAGTAAGTTCAGGTAACATTGCTGGTTCTGGAACCTCTGATTCAGAAGTCGACTGACGTATGGAATCTCTAGAGTCCTCCTCTGCGCAAGTGTCAGGAACATCTTCCCAGTAATCAGCTGAGGGACTGAAGGGTATGAATTCAGTAGCCTCCGGATTCAGCGTTGCATCTGGGGTATCCCCTCCATTTGGGAGATCTATGGCGGACATTCCCAGAGTCGAGGGAGGCCACAGCCAGTCCAGTTCTCCACCTTCTTCTGTACTCAATTGGGAGGCCTCCCCATCTTTTGGCTCGAGAGGTCTGGGACCGAGTGTTCGGCCTAGGAATATCCAGGATAGAGGCCGGTTCAGGGGAGTCTCTCACGGGAGGTATTCTGACTGCCTCAGCAAGTGGGAGCAGGTGGTTCCGATGCCACGTCTTCAGTGGACCCACCTTTCCTTCTGGCTTTAGTTTGTAGACAGGCAAACCGGGCAACTTCCTACAGACAACATAGGGCTCAGATCTCCACCTGTCGGCAAGCTTGTGTTTTCCAGGGACCCCCAGATTGCGTAGCAGTACTCGGTCCCCGGGCTGCAGATCTTGCACTCGAACCTTCAGATCAAAATTTCTCTTGTTGCGGGCCCCCCTTTGATCCGAAGCCGCCTGGGCTTGTTCATAGGCCACCTGCAAGCTACGTCTAAGTCTGTCCACGTATCCCTTGTGGGATGTAGCTGAGGTATTGTCTATAGAAGTGCCAAAGGCCAGGTCCACAGGTAGCCTTGCTTCTCTCCCAAACATAAGTCGATAAGGGGAGTAGCCAGTGGCGTCACTTGTGGTACAGTTATAGACATGTACTAGGGCTGATATGTGCTGACTCCAGTGTTGCTTCTTCTCTGTTTCTAAGGTTCCCAACATGTTGAGCAGGGTCCGGTTAAATCTCTCCGGCTGAGCATCTCCTTGTGGGTGGTAAGGCGTGGTTCTGGTCTTCTTTATTCCTAATGAATCCAAAAGTCTTCGGATCAACCGACTCTCAAAGTCCCTTCCTTGATCTGAGTGGAGTCTCTGTGGTAGTCCGTAATGGACAAAATACTTCTCCATAAGTATCTTGGCCACGGTGGATGCCTTCTGGTCTTTGGTTGGGAAAGCTTGAGCATAGCGGGTGAAATGGTCGGTTATTACCAGAACATTCCCCAATCCACTCAGGTCGGGTTCGAGGCAGAGAAAGTCAATGCATACCAGATCCATTGGGCCTTGACTCTGTAAGTGGCCCATTGGGGCAGCTTGATGGGGTAGGGTCTTTCTCTGAATGCATCGTGCACAGGAATGGCAATACTCCTCTACTTCTGCCCTCATGCAGGGCCAATAGAACCGATTTCTGACAAGCTGGAAGGTCCTTTCTGCCCCTAGGTGACCATGATGGTCATGCAGGGCAATTAGTACAGTCTCTCGGTGCTTCTCTGGAAGAAATAACTGCCACTTATCTTCTGAGTCATCAGAGGGGCCCCTTCGGTAGACCACTCCCTGATGTACCTGTAGCCTGTCCAATTCCTTCCTCAACAGGCGAGCCTCCTTTGAGGGGTGATGTAGGAATTTGTTGGGATCCTGATTCTCCAGGGCTTCGAGGACCAATCTCCCCATGGGGTCTTCCAATTGGTCACACCTCAACTCCTTCTTGGACAGTCTCGGTAGGTTGTCTTCCTCCAGTTGAGTTACCCCACAATAGTGTTTGGGGACTCCTACCATGGTAACCCCTATTTCTTCTGCTCTGGAGCCTCCTCTGGCTTGGAATTCAGCCCCTTGACAAAGGGCCCGCACCCCGTCCGGTGCCACTTGGGTCCAATCTTCCCAGTCATTTGTCGTGGCATGAGACCTCCGGGACAGGGCATCTGCATCCCTATTTCCGGCTCCTGGTCTGTACTTCAGACTGAAGTTGAATCCAGACAATGCGGCCAACCACCTGTGTCCGGTAGCATCTAGTTTCGCGGTGGTGAAGAGGTAGGTCAGGGGGTTGTTGTCTGTCTTCACAGTAAACTCTGCCCCATACAAGTAGTCTTTTAGCTTGTCTACTACCGCCCATTTGAGGGCCAGGAATTCCAGCTTATGAGTGGGGTAATTCTTTTCTGAGGGGGTCAGGCTCCTGCTCACATAGGCCACTGGTCGCAGTTGTCCTTCATGTTCTTGGTAGAGTACACCACCTAGACCCTCATGGCTGGCATCCACATGTAATTCATAAGGTCTGGTAGGGTCGGCGTAGGCCAGGACTGGGGCAGTGGTTAAGCTCCTCTTCAGAGCATGAAAGGCCTCTTCACACCTTGGGTTCCACTGATCTTGAACTGACTCACCAGGCCTCCTGGGCCCTGAGTCATCCTCTTCCCCTTCTGCCTTTAGCAATTCATTCAACGGGTGGGCAATCCGAGCAAACCCCTCCACAAACCTCCTATAATAGGAGCAGAACCCCAGGAAGGATCTGAGCTCTGTTACTGTGGTGGGTCGTGGCCAGGAAGTGACTGCTTCCAACTTCTCAGGATCTGTGGCCACCCCTTCTTCAGACACTATGTGCCCCAGATAGTTCACAGAAGACTGGTAGAACTGACACTTCTCGGGGGAAAGCTTAAGTCCCTCTTCGCTGAGTCTTCTCAATACTTTCTCCAACCTGGCTTCATGTTCTTCCAAGGTTCTTCCAAAGACAATGACATCGTCCAAGTACACAAGGACTTCTATAAGATTCATGTCTCCAACAGTCTTCTCCATAAGGCGTTGAAAGGTAGCAGGAGCTCCAGACAGACCCTGAGGCATCCTATTGAATTCAAAGAATCCCACCGGGGTTATGAAGGCTGTCTTCTCCCTGTCTTCTGGGTGCATAGGGATTTGATAGTACCCACTCTTGAGGTCCATCACACTGAACCATTTGGCTCCAGACAAACTTTGTAGGGCATCTTCTATCCTTGGCGTGGTGTATTGGTCAGGGATGGTTCTCCTGTTGAGAGTCCTGTAATCGATACAAAGCCTCAACGACCCATTCTTCTTTCTGACCACCACGATTGGGGAGGCATAGGGACTTCTAGACTCCCGGATCACACCAGTCTTCTTTAGTTCTACAAGTTGTTCCCTCAGATCCTCTAGATCTGCCAGGGGGACCCGCCTGACCCTCTCTCGGAAGGGCTTATCTTCTTGGAGGCGGATCCGATGGGTGGCACTTCTTGCACACCCCACATCGAATTCATCTTCGGAAAAGATCTTCTCCCACCTGGTCAGCTGGGCCTTGGCTCTTTCTTTCCAAGCCCTGGGTAGGTTCGGGTTTTCCACGGACAGTTTCTCCCAAACATCTCCTCCGTCACCCGTCCCCTTGACTTCGGACCAAGTGACCGGGGCAGCAGGGCTCACCTGACCAAGCAACACTCTGGCAGGGATCTCCATGGGTCCTCCCGTAGTGTTCCTAACACTCACCGGAACTCTGCCATGGGCCTTCTTCAGGGCCTTGAACGGAATCACTTCTGGTATCACTTCCAGGCCTGAGGACTCTTCCCTTGGGTCTGATTCCAGCATGACAAAGGGGCCAGGTTGTTCCCACGAAAGCTTCACAGTGGCCCTAAGACAGGTTACTTCTCCGGGCTGTAGCACTACTCCTTCTCTGCCAAGTCTCCACACCTTCCCTATCCCCTCTCCCGGGGTCTTCTGCTCTAAGACCAGTCGTTGGTAGGCCGTCTTTAGCATGGGATGGATTTTGGTGGCTGAATGGTTTCTCTCTTTCACTAGAGGGGTCAGGAGTCTCCTGACTAGATCCGTGTTTGTCCCAATGATCAGGGAAATCTTGCTGGCTCCAGGCGGCCGGGGACACACAACTGCCAGGGTGTCAAACACTTCAGCCTTCCCAGCCACGGATGGGTCGAAAGTCATCTTTATGGGCAGGTACCCATCATAAGGGAAACTCTGGGTTCCAAGTCCCCATATCTCCAGCTCTTCTATCTTCTGGATAGGCAGATGACTCAAGTGCCTATCATAGAAGTCCCGGTATAGTAAAGTCACCTGTGCTCCGGTGTCCAAAAGAGCTTTAGTATAGACTCCTTCCACTTGAATGGGCACAGTAGGAGACGGGCCCACCAGTTCCTTTGGGTATGGCCGGACTGGGGTCACCTCTTTTTTTTGGCTTTCGACCCTTGCTCTGCTCCTTTTGGACTTTAATTTTTCCTGAGCCTGGCATGCATTGACGTTCTCCCTCTCAATGGGGGCACAAACCCGCTGAGGGATGTTATTGTTCCTTTTAGGTGGATGTTCCTTCTTTGGGGTGCTGTACTTCCACTGAGGGGTCTTGCCCCCTCCCTCTGGGGTACATCTTGGTGGGGGTGTACTATACCTCCTCCTAGGAGTTTTGTCTCCTCCATTCTTGGCCTTTTTTTTTAGTTTGGAGCGCACTGAAGATGATGGGCACCCGGTTGACTCCTTCACCGGGGCCCTTTGGAGTTTCCCGCCGGCTTGCAATTATCTGTTCTCTTCTTCTTTGGGCTGGAGCATACGTTAGCAAAGTGGCCACTCCCTCCGCAGTTATAGCAAATCACCTCTTCTCGGTCCTGTAGGGAGGCCGGTGCTGAGGTGTTCGGGAACAACTCCTTTCTTGGGCTTGGTTTCTCTCGTCTTCTCTGATCTTTCTCCATCAAAGAGCTCAGCATCTCCAACACTTGGGCCATTTGCGATTTCAGAGTGTCAACCTCCGCATCTCTTTCTGGGCTCTTGACCGAATGGACCAACACTGGTACAGGTGTGACATTCGCCACCTGCTGATCTTCCTGCAGCGCCTCTTCCTCCCTAATAATTTTTATTAGATCAGAGTATGTTAGTGACATTCCTCCTCCTGAGGTTTTCAGGTGCAGCCAGACCGGGTCTGAGCGCCGCGCTCCCCTCATGATCTGCTTCATGCGTGCTTCATCTGCATCTTTGGGCAGCATTCCCTTCTTCAGTACAATCTTGCATAACTGCCTGTTCAGCCTTCTAACATATTCTGACAGTTTCTCATTCGGCTGCTGGAGAGTGTGTTCAATTTGATAAATCATCTCTGACACCTTCTCCAGCTGACCAAACTCTTCCTGCAGCATGGCCAGGCAATCTTGAGCTGTACAGTTTTCATTTCCAAACCGGAAGCTCTTCACCGCTTCTGCCGCGGCACCTTTCAGACTTTCTAAGACTCGCTGTCTCTTCTGTGCCTCAGGCACCTCCCATGCTTCTACTGCCTGCAATGCCTGTTCCACCCAAGTGTCAAAATCTTCCTCCCCCGCAGGGACGGGGAGCTTCCCTGAGAAGGTGCTAAGCTTCCGGTAACCGGCCTCCACATGCACCGTACTGCTTTTCTGGCACTTAATTACAAGGTCTCCTAGAGCATTCAACAATTCAGGCCCTATAGCGGCCAGCGGTGATCCCGGGCTTAATAGTTCCTTAAGCTTTTCTGCTTTAGGGGATAGTGGTGGAGATAATTGTGGGAGTGATGGCTTTGGTGTCTGAAACCATTCTTCCTTCACTGGCAGCGTATGTATCAAGTGATAGATCTGATTATCTATGGCTTGTATACTCTGACTTTTAAAATGCTCTGGGATTTCGTTTTTCCATTCTACCAGTGCGTATGTAAACGAGATCACTGGATCTGGCCTAAAATCCATCACCCATGCTTTGTGGCTCGGAGACAGTAACAATACGAGCTGTTTTATCTCCTCTTCCTTCCATCTTTCCCCCGGGAGTACAATGACTACCGCCGCGGTTGGATCGGCGCCAATCGCTGCACACCACTGTGACATTGCCAGCGGGTCCATGCTGGTACTTCTGACCGGCTTGATTGCAGCGTGCAACGTACAAGGATCCCGGACTCGAGCCCCCACGTGTAGCGCTACCCCCAGTTAAGAGAGCCGCTGATATTGATTTGGGCCCTGCAGTGCACCGCTGTCAACCCCCGGCAATCGGCTCTAACCTCCCGTGGCACAGCTGGTGATAGAGAGATAGGACCGCGTGATCGCAACTGTTGGTGACGCAGTCCTATAACAAACATACACAGAATATGCTTTAAAACTCCTATTAAAGTAAGCGGAACTGACACCAAATGTACTTTACCCAGATATTTTACTGAGGCTAATGGGCAAGTAATAAACAACAGTATAACAAGTTGCAGATCCCTGCAATAAACAGTAATAAAGATAAACAGAGTAATCAGAATAATAAAGTATTGCTATGCAACTCTAGCGCTGCCCTTTTACAGCTACTTCCCCTCATGGGTAGACTAACACCCAGCAATGTCTACCTATGCAGTCAGGCCTGACTGATCTAAATGGAAGTTCAGTGAAACAATATTCGCTAGCAATCTCTCGGTGGTGCACTTGAAGAACAACTTTGTAATCCCAACGAATAGTAAAGATAAAGTATCTGTCTTTAAACAGCTCTCACCACCTGGACAAGTCCAAGTCCGTTTCCTCCATCGATTCGTCTAGGAACAGGAATCCACCGACATCCAAGTCTTCAATCCTTCTGGTGTACTGTAGCAAGGAGGATTAGATGTCTCTAAGGCTCTGCTAGGCTGGCAGAGGGCTCTTTGGAAAGGAGCACACGGCCCGGGCTTCAGGCCTTGTGCACACAGCAGTTCAGCACAGACATCCTCTTGCTAGGAGAGGGGGGGTCCAAAGAGAGCGACCAAAACTCCGCCTCCCCTTTATAAAGTCTGCCCCAGCAGTCTCTGTTCTGGAGCAATGCACCCTGGGTGCTGCAAGATGTACTGGGAGATGTAGTCTCTTTCTCTCCTCTGCTTTCACTTCCAGTAATGTCTCTTTACTTCCTCCCGACTCACCTCTCACCTGGAACTTCTTATCTCTCTGCATTAAAGGGGAACACCCCGCTACATTTATATACATAAAAAAATATACACATATTTTGGTTTAATTTATAGTCATTATAAATGTCTGTTTAATTTAATTTAAGCACTTAAGCACATATGTTAGTATAGCTTGCACATTTAACAAACACCATACATAAAAAAAGTTTTTTCATGGTTTATCTATTTTTCACTAATAACACTATGTGCTGGTACTTTACAACACTCACATTATCATTTTTATTATAAATACATTTTTGACCATGCATACATACACATTGTTTTATTTCCCCAGCCTTTTTTTCTTACAACATAAATGTGTGCATACATACATACACACATTTGTGTTTTTAGACACTATGGCCTTCTTTCTCCACTTATATTAAAATGACCAGACCTTGATTATATTCTCGGTCCGGTTCATACACCTTGTATTCACAAGTATGCTCAACATAATATGTTAATGTCATTTTGTGATGACTTTTTGTTCAGTACACAGGTGCATTTCCTAATTGGAGTGTGTTGGAGACAATCAGAAGCTCATTCCATTCCACTGTGTTCAGTGAACTTGATTGGTGCAAATCTGGTTTTATTCCCTATACATTCTGATGGATTCTCCACATACTCCAGCTATGAGTTAGCATCTACTTTGGTGTGAAACATGTCAGCCATCCATCCCTGCATGTCAGTTTTCTGTTTTGCCTGTTTTTGGATTTTTTGAATTTATGGATTCATTTTGGATTTTATTTTGAAATTTTGGAAATAAATCGTTTATACAGAGTGCGGCAGTCCAGGGCTCCTTTCTTTTCCATGCATCAGTGCAGAGCCAGCACCTGTTCCAGTATCAGGGCGGGAGCATTTTGAAAGCCCTACAGCTTAAAAGAGCGGTACAACCCCTCATTGTTTATACCTGGACTTTGCCCATTTTTGTACCTGCTCAGCTGTTCATCTTTCAGCACCGAAACTCATTAAATCTAGTGTATATATACACTATGGATCTCCCTGCTACTACAACGAACATTGAATCTACTTCCACTACAGCAACCACAGAAACAGACGCAGGATTCAACCGAACCCTTACAGTCCCGGCAAACAATCCCTTACGTTCCAGCCAGCAACTTTTTTCCCACACTCCGGATGCAGGCGATCTTTCTTTAAAGCGCATATTCCGCAAACTTGAAAGCTTAATGGCGAAGGAAATAAGGGCGTTTTGGGATGTCAACACCCTTTCTGAATACATCAGCATGGAACAAATACCTCGTGGATTGCGAATAAAAAAGTTCCCCACGTTTGACTTTCCAGACGAGGACATGAAATCACAATGGACGAATACCCTCTCCGCTTGTTCATTCAAACTAATGAAAATCATCATAGACTTCAAGCAGAAAGAACTGGACAGGGTACAGAGCAAAATGACCACCATACAAAAGGAACTAGTAGACCAACAAGGACTACCTGGCTACTCCGAACTAGATGTCCAGTTAAACAAAAAATTGGATAAACTAGAAAGAGGAGTAATTGCCACCAAAAAGGAGAAAAAAATCAGGGACCAGCTGGATTATGACGCAAATAAAGTTTATACATGGAAAAAACCAACATTCCACACAAATCGCTCACGAAGAACCCCAAATAAAAAGCGGGTTCGTTTTTCAGATACCGAGGGTGAACCTTTTAATGATACCTTTGCAGCCACTGGCTCTGATTCTTCTCCTGAAGTCAGTCCGAGATCAGAACATACACGCAAAGATGC
Source organism: Rana muscosa (assembly GCA_029206835.1). Classification (NCBI taxonomy): domain Eukaryota; kingdom Metazoa; phylum Chordata; class Amphibia; order Anura; family Ranidae; genus Rana; species Rana muscosa. The sequence continues at coordinate 114,318,355 of CM055118.1, forward strand.
ATCAACATCTGCATCGGCTTCTTTAAACCAGCATGGCCAAAGCCACAACAAGAAAGGGAAGAAAAAAGCAAAAAGACAAGGAGAGGTGGCAAGAAACATAGAAGAAAACAAAGGAACTCGTTATCCCCTACGGGATCGCAAATAGAAGAAAAGTTTAATGTGATGAACCTGTCGGCTTGCCCATTGACGGACACAGACATTTCTTTACTATCAAGAGGTTTGAATTTTTGCCCATCCAACCACTTCAATCTTTTTAACACCATCATAGATGTTAACAGGTTGGCCCGAATTCTTACACTACAGAAACATTATTTTTCCGAACAAGATGAAGCATCTTTTTCTAATTGTTTTCCTGACATGTGTGCTTTAATGGATCTGACAGACCTTGCCCATGAATCTATACTATATTCTTTTGTAGATTTATAGACGATCTTCTGTTCATTGTTAATGACCCACACTGTGATTTGGATACATGGCTTCTATACATGAATGATAACCTACTAAATCTGCATTTTACTGGCACACTTGGTATCAACACCATTGAATTCTTAGATGTCAGATTAACAGGTGAAAATAATACCATCTCTTCCAATCTGTATAGAAAACCAAGCGCAGGCAACACTCTTTTAAGAGCAGATTCAAGTCACCCAGGACATACCATCCACAGTATTCCCATTGGACAATTCCTTAGGTTGAGAAGGTTGTGCAGTAAGGACACAGATTTTGAACAAGAAGCGAAAGCCATGTCAGCCAGATTCCAAGAAAGGGGATATCCTATATCCGTAATCAATAGGGGATTGTCTATAGCTAGGGGAGCATCTCGCGATGCCCTTCTTGGTAAAGCAACAGACACTATTCATGGAGAAGGTGGTGATGGATGCACAAACCGTAAAAAGACATCTAAAAAGAACAAAAACAATAGAAATGGTTTTGGAAACTCCATTCCCACCTTCTCCACTCCTTATAGTGCAGAGTTTCAGAAAGTAAAACATATCGTTACAAAGTACCTTCCAGTATTGTCACATGACCCCATATATGAAAAAATTCTGAAAAAAGGTATTCGCACGGTATCGAGAAGAGCACCCTCTTTGGGAAACTTGTTGTCCCCCAGTCTATTCACTAGCAATAGTACTACTAGAAATTGGTTATCCTTCAAAGGAACATTTAAATGCGGAAGTCACAGTTGTGTCTATTGTCCATTCATCCAAAGGGGCAATACTGCAGTGGCGGTGCGTCCATAGACGGCGCCGGAGCGCCGCCCCCTCTCGCTCCCGCACCACCACTGAAAGACAATACACAGATTCATGCATTGCATGAATCTGTGTATTGTCACCGCTGCCGCGCTGCCCACTATACATATGGCCGGCCTCCTGGTGAGCGCCGGCCATATGAATTAGAGTGGCGGCCGGTGGTGGGTGTAACTTGGAAGTGCCTATCAGAGCCAGCGGCTCTGATAGGCTTTCCGAATACAGCTCTCACGCTGTATTCGGCTTCCAAAAACTCCTCCCAGGTACGCACGGGGGTGCGTTCCTGGGAGAAGACTGTGTGGAGGTTTCAGCCAATCAGGTTCACCGGATCTGGTTACCGGTAACCTGATTGGCTGAAGCGACATCGAGGGCGGAAGAACACATCGAGGACGGCGCGGACCGAGGAAGGTAAGTGCAGGGCTGGGGGGGGGGGGACAGGCTGCATTTGGGGGACAAACTGGCTGAATATGGGGGACAAACTGGCTGAATATGGGGGGGACTGGCTGAATATGGGGGACAAACTGGCTGAATATGGGGGGAACTGGCTGTATATGGGGGACAAACTGGCTGAATATGGGGGGAACTGGCTGTATATGGGGGACACGCTGGCTGCATTTGGGGGGAACTGGCTGTATATGGGGACAAACTGGCTGCATTTGGGGGAACTGGCTGTATATGGGGGACACGCTGGCTGCATTTGGGGGGAACTGGCTGTATATGGGGGACAAACTGGCTGCATTTGGGGGGAACTGGCTGTATATGGGGGCACACTGGCTGTATATGGGGGCACACTGGCTATATATATGGGGACACACTGGCTGTATATGGGGGCACACTGGCTATATATATGGGGACAAACTGGCTGTATATGGGGGCACACTGGCTATATATATGGGGGCACACTGGCTGTATATGGGGGCACACTGGCTGTATATGGGGGCACACTGGCTGTATATATGGGGGCACACTGGTTATATATATATGGGGGCACACTGGCTGTATATGGAAACAAACTGGCTGTATTTGAGGGGGCAAACTGGTGGCGTTTGGGCACAGTGGCTGTGTTTAATGGGCACAGTGGCGGCAATTGATTTTTTTTTTTTCAGTTTGTTTGCGCCCCCCCAAAAATTTTGAGCACCAGCCGCCACTGCAATACTGTCATTTCTATGTCCACTGGTAAACCACATAAAATAGACTCCTTTATTAATTGCAATACCAGCTATGTCATTTATGCCATCACTTGTAAACTATGTTCTATACAATATGTGGGCAGGACCACCAGACGTCTAAAGGATCGTTTATACGATCATCTTTATGACATAGACAAAAACCATATGACAAATGTAGCCCGACATTGGAACGAGGTTCACAACAAAGACACCTCCAGTTTAAGCATTCAGGGAGTAGAAAAAATCACAAAACCCCTCAGAGGAGGGGATAAATTCAACTTACTCTGCAGACAAGAAGTCCGGTGGATTTTTATTTTAAACACTAGACGCCCTGCAGGACTGAACCATGAATGGGACATATCACACTTTTATTAAATAGCTCCCAAAAAAATCTGTCCCTATTCATTAGTGTCAATCTATTGCTTAATATTTCCCTATTATTTCCACCCTGAGTATCTCATTAAACATCTAAATATTGAAAAAAGACATTATCATATACCATCATATAATGAGTCTCCACAATAGGTCCAATTAGATTGGTGTGACATGGTTCTTCACACAAACTTTTGCACAATTTTTTTGTGCATTTTTGTGCATTTTTTGTGCGTTTTCTTGTACATTTTTTCTATTATTTAAAACAACTTTGCCTCTCTGCATGTCCTGCGATAATTTCTGCGGTTCGTGCATTCTGGCAAAATGAAATGGAGAGAAATAATTTTTGTACAGGGTCATGCACATTTATTGCTCTTGATGCAATTTTCACACCGTGCGGTCGTGTTTGTCTTGAAAAAATACATTATCATACACCATCATATAATGAGTCTCCACAATAGGTCCAATTAGATTGGTGTGACATGGTTCTTCACACAAACTTTTGCACAATTTTTTTGTGCATTTTTTGTGCGTTTTTTTGTGTGTGCTTTTTTTGTGCATTTTTTGTGCGTTTTCTTGTACATTTTTCCTATTATTTAAAACAACTTTGCCTCTCTGCATGTCCTGCGATAATTTCTGTGGTTCGTGCATTCTGGCACATTTATTGCTTTTGATGCAATTTTCACACCGTGCGGTCGTGTTTATCTATTTCCCACCACCTCCTTGTTTTGCAATCCCTGCAATCTAGCAATTTTTCTTTAATTTCAGTGTTTGATCCTGGCTTTGCCATTTTTGCAAGTTGACCACACTTCTGATCAACACACTACAGACATTATGACATGCGTTTTGCCATAGTTGTTACTCTTTCATCATTTTTTATTCACTATTTGGCTCTGACGGTGTCATTAGTTGGTCATACGCTTGCATGATCATTATATCGTAGCAATCATGCTATGCAGTTGGTTATTCACCTATCCATTTCTAGTACTATCTTAATCTCTTTTTCCATTTTTTCATGGACTCCTTGACATTGCGATTTTCCTTGCTAATTATTATAATCATAAAAAGAGATCAATTTCTCTACAGAGACAGTTTTTCTAATACTCTTTAGATCAGTAAGCCATAGGGTTCGGCTTTTAATATATATCGGTCACCATTCATTTATCTATACATATTCCAATCACGCATACACATTGCATGGATATGTTGTAAAGACATATTTTCTGTCTTTTGTTAAATGAAATAAGGTGACCCATGTATATACACAATTTTAAACGGTTATTTTTATGACTAAAGCAACATGATACAGCAAAGAAGGTTTTTTATATTTAGATATACTGGATCCCAACTTAGACCTCATATATATATACGGCCCCCCTCTTAGACGCATGCTTTTCACCATCATGCATGCCTGATTGTACATGCCTTGGATGTGCATCGGCCGATTGACACATATACATAGACACACAGAGATCTTATATTTTGTGTTTTGTTTGGTTTAAAAAAATTCCAGTTTATCTTTATTTTTTTATCCACACATTTTTTATTTAATTTTATATCTATTTATGTCCATTAACAGTTCATGTGCATAATTAATCTTGGACTATATATAAATATTAGTTTTATACCCTAGATGGATTATTTTGGGCAGACTTGTTTTTGCAAATTCTTTTGTATCTACATTTACACCAATATCCACACCCATATATATGGACATATTTTATTTGGAATAACACATGTGGATATATTACCTTTTTTCTGGCCATGTTTAAATATTTATATTTTTTCACCATTCGGTATATATTTATATACATAAAAAAAATTACACATATTTTGGTTTAATTTATAGTCATTATAAATGTCTGTTTAATTTAATTTAAGCACTTAAGCACATATGTTAGTATAGTTTGCACATTTAACAAACACCATACATAAAAAAAGTTTTTTCATGGTTTATCTATTTTTCACTAATAACACTATGTGCTGGTACTTTACAACACTCACATTATCATTTTTATTATAAATAAATTTTTGACCATACATACATACACATTGTTTTATTTCACCAGCCTTTTTTTCTTACAACATAAATGTGTGCATACATACACACATTTGTGTTTTTAGACACTATGGCCTTCTTTCTCCACTTATATTAAAATGACCAGACCTTGATTATATTCTCGGTCCGGTTCATACACTTTGTATTCACAAGTATGCTCAACATAATATGTTAACCACTTAAGCCCCGGACCATTTCGGGCCATTAGGACCAGGCCTGTTTTTGGGATTCGGCACTGCGCTGCTTTAACTGTAAATTGTGCGGACATGCAATGTTGTACCCAAATGAAATTTGCGTCCTTTTCTTCCCACAAATAGAGCTTTCTTTTAATGGTATTTGATTGCCTCTGCGATTTTTATTTTTTGCGATATAAACAGAAAAAGACCGAAAATTTTGAAAAAAAATGATATTTTCTACTTTTTGTTATAAGAAAAATCGAATAAACTCAATTTTAGTCATACATTTAGGCCAAAATGTATTCAGCCACATGTCTTTAGTAAAAAAAATGTCAATAAGCGTATATTTATTGGTTTGCGCAAAAGTTATAGCGTTTACAAACTAGGGTACATTTTCTGAAATTTACACAGCTTTAAATTTATGACTGCCTATCTCATTTCTTGAGGTGCTAAAATGGCAGGGCAGTACAAAACCCCCCCAAATGACCCCATTTTGGAAAGTAGACACCCCAAGGAAATTGCTGAGAGGCATGTTGAGCCCATTGAATATTTTTTTTTTTTGTCCCAAGTGATTGAATAATGACAAAAAAAAAAATTACAAAAAGTTGTCACTAAATGATATATTGCTCACACATGCCATGGTTATATGTGGAATTGCACCCCAAAATACATTCTGCTGCTTCTCCTGAGTACGAGGATACCACATGTGTGGGACTTTTTAGGAGCCTAGCCACGTACGGGACCCCGGAAACCAAGCACCGCCTTCAGGATTTCTAAGGGCGCAAATTTTTGATTTCACTCCTCACTACCTATCACAGTTTCGAAGGCCATAAAATGCCAAAATAGCACAAAACCCCCCCAAATGACCCCATTTTGGAAAGTAGACACCCCAAGCTATTTGTTGAGAGGCATGTTGAGTCCATGGAATATTTTATATTTTGCCACAGGTTGCGGGAATATGACAAACTTTTTTTTTTTTGCACAAAGTTGTCACTAAATGATATATTGCTCACACATGCCATGGGCATATGTGAAATTACACCCCAAAATACATTCTGCTGCTTCTCCTGAGTACGGAGATATCACATGTGTGGGACTTTTTGGGAGCCTAGCCGCGTACGGGACCCCAAAAACCAAGCACCGCCTTCAAGGTTTCTAAGGGCATACATTTTTGATTTCGCTCCTCACTACCTATCACAGTTTTGAAGGCCATAAAATGCCAAGATGGCACAAAACCCCCCCAAATGACCCCATTTTGGAAAGTAGACACCCCAAGCTATTTGCTGAGAGGCATGTTGAGCCCATTGAATATTTTTTTTTTTTGTCCCAAATGATTGAATAATGACAAAAAGAAAAAAAAAATGTACAAAAAGTTGTCACTAAATGATATATTGCTCACACATGCCATGGTTATATGTGAAATTACACCCCAAAATACATTCTGCTGCTTCTCCTGAGTACGGGGATACCACATGTGTGGGACTTTTTGGGAGCCTAGCCGCGTACGGGACCCCAAAAACCAAGCACCGCCTTCAAGGTTTCTAAGGGCATACATTTTTGATTTCACTCCTCACTACCTATCACAGTTTTGAAGGCCATAAAATGTCAAAATAGCCCAAAACCCCCACAAATGACCCCATTTTGGAAAGTAGACACCCCAAGCTATTTGCTGAGAGGCATGGTGAGTATTTTACAGCTCTCATTTGTTTTTGAAAATTAAGAAAGACATTTTTTTTTCTTTTTTTACATTTTCAAAACTTTGTGACAAAAAGCGAGATCTGCAAAATACTCAACATACCTCTCAGCAAATAGCTTGGGGTGTCTACTTTCCAAAATGGGGTCATTTGGGGGGGTTTTGTGCCATCTGGGCATTCCATGGCCTCCGGAACTGTGATAGGCAGTGAGGAGTGAAATCAAAAATTTACACCCATAGAAATCCTGAAGGCGGTGCTTGGTTTTTGGGGTCCCGTACGCGACTAGGCTCCCAAAAAGTCCCACACATGTGGTATCCCCGTACTCAGGAGAAGCAACAGAATGTATTTTGGGGTGTAATTCCACATATGCCCATGGCATGTTTGAGCAATATATAATTTAGTGACAACTTTTTGTACATTTTTATTTTTTTTTATTTTTTTGGTCATTATTCAATCACTTGGGACAAAAAAAAAAATATTCAATGTGCTCAACATGCCTCTCAGCAAATAGCTTGGGGTGTCTACTTTCCAAAATGGGGTAATTTGGGGGGGTTTTGAACTGTCCTGGCATTTTATGCACAACATTAGGAAGCTTATGTCACACATCATCCACTCTTCTAACCACTTGAAGACAAAGCCCTTTCTGACACTTTTTGTTTACATGAAAAAAAAAAATTTTTTGCAAGAAAATTATGTTGAACCCCCAAACATTATATATTTTTTTAAAGCAAAGGCCCTACAGATTAAAATAGTGGGTGTTGCATTTTTTTTTTCCACACAGTATTTGCGCAGCGATTTTTCAAACACATTTTTTGGGGGAAAAACACACTTTTTTATTTTTAATGCACTAAAAAACACTATATTGCCCAAATGTTTGATGAAATAAAAAAGATGATCATAGGCCGAGTACATGGATACCAAACACGACATGCTTTAAAATTGCGCACAAACGCGCAGCGGCGACAAACTACATTCATTTTTAAAAGCATTTAAAAGCCTTTACAGGTTACCACGTTAGATTTACAGAGGAGGTCTACTGCTAAAATGACTGCCCTCGATCTGACCTTCGCGGTGATACCTCACATGCATGATGCAATTGCTGTTTACATATGACGCTAGACCGACGCTTGCGTTCGCCTTTGCGCAAGAGCAGGGGGGGACAGCGGTGCTTTTTTTTTTTTTTTTTTTTTTTTTTATTATTTATTTGGCTTTTTTATTTTATTTTTAAACTGTGCCTTCCATATTTTATTTTTTTATCGTTATCTCAGGGAATGTAAATATCCCCTATGATAGCAATAAGTAGTGACAGGTACTCTTTTTTTGAAAAAAATTGGGGGGTTAGACCCTAGATCTTTCCTCTGCCCTCAAAGCATCTGACCACACCAAGATCGGTGTGATAAAATGCTTTCCCAATTTCCCAATGGCGCTTTTTATATCCGGGGGGGGGGACATTCCCTCCCACTGCTTGTAAAAGCAGTCTAGAGGCTAATTATCTGCTAGAATTGCTTTTACATGAAAGCCGGCTGCTGGCTGAAAAGAATGATACCAAGATGATACCTAAACCCGCAGGCATCATTCTGGTATAAACATTCAAAGTCCAGCAACATACCAGTACGTTGCTGGTCCTTGTTGGACATGTATTGTAATCTTTTTTTTCATACAGCCTATTGGCTGAACGAAAAAAAGAGATTGATTGGTGGGTATGCCCACCATTAGAATACCTCCCTTCATCCACCCACTTCTAATGATGGGCATATATGCCGAAGCATGGGGGCATCCTCCCGCAAAAAAGTTATGCCGCGTACACACGGTCAAGCCTTCGTCGGAATTTCGACCGTATGTACGCGGCATAAAAGGTTATGCCGCGTACACACGGTCTGACTTTTCCACGGGCAAGCCTCCGTTGGAATTTCGACCGTATATACGCGGCATTAGGAGCAAAATCGCTCCTCCGCCCCTGCTGCCCCCATGCTTCGGCATATATGCTCTTTTTTTTAACTGTGGTGGTGAAATCACCTCCTACAGCGTTGGAGTCACGGCTGTCAAGATAAATAGATCCGCGCTGCAACTGAATGGCGTACCTGCTAAGCAAATGGTGGTTAACATTAAAACAAAGTAACATTACAGTACAACAGTAAGACCTTACCATGCCATACCTGCAAAGCAAATACCAAAACAAAACCTAGTAAAAAATAAAAAAATGTTTTAACGCAACCTGTGCCTAAAATATATATATGCCGAAGCATGGGGGCATCCTCCCGCAAAAAAGTTATGCCGCGTACACACGGTCGGAATTTTCCACGGGCAGGCCTCCGTCGGAATTTCGACCGTATGTACGCGGCATTAGGAGCAAAATCGCTCCTCCGCCCCTGCTGCCCCCATGCTTCGGCATATATGCTCTTTTTTTTAACTGTGGTGTCACGGCTTTATGTATCGTGGGAGCAAACGCTGTTGCTGTCAAGATAAATAATTCCGCGCTGCAGTTGAATGGCGCACCTGAAAACAAAAAATTACATACCTGAAAAGCAAGCATGATAAAACATTGCAGAATAGAATACAGTAAAAAAGAGCAGAACAATAGAGAGAAAATAGAGAGAGAGAGAACAATAAAACGACAACTATTTTTGTTTTTTTTATTTTATATTTTTTTTGTGTTTTTTTTTTTACGTTTTTTTTTTTCTTTTTTACACTTTTTTTGTAACTTTACAACTGTAATGGTTCGGGTCTCTCAAAATGTAATGGCATCTTGGGAGACCCTGTGTAAGTGTGTCCTTGTCTGTGAAATGCTGTACCCTACGCTAAAACTTCACTTTTGAGTGGTAGCGTTCAAAACATTCACCTTGGACTGGTTGATATTGATGGTTGCTATGGACTGGTTGCTATGGACGGTTGCTATGGACAGTTGCTATGGACGGTTGCTACGGATTGGTTGTTATGGACGGTTGCTATGGATTGGTTGCCATGGACAGTTGCTATGGACTGGATGCTATGGATAGTTGCTATGGATGGTTGCTATGGACAGTTGCTATGGACGGTTGCTATGGACTGGTTGCAATGGATGGTTGCTATGGACAGTTGCTATAGACTGGTTGCTATGGACGGTTGCTATGGACTGGTTGCTATGGACGTTTGCTATGGACTGGTTGATATGGATCAGGCCTGTCTCTGCGAACGCTGCAGTTATGTGTGTTGTGTTTGGTAAGTGACAGTGATCGATCGATACTGCACTTGGGTGGGCTGGGCTGGGCGGAGGGGCTAAACGCAGGCGCTAGCAGGTATCTGGGCTGATCCCGCTAACACTGCGTTTTTGGGAACCCTAAACCGCTGGGGATGCTAGTATAGATCTGATCAGATACTATACCACTAAGGGGGGTGTATGCTTTGCGCGTGGGTGTTAGCGTTACTGGCACTAACCTAACACTGCCTGGGGCGACGCAGACCCTCTCTGGCGCTAAAACCTAATTGATCTCACCCGCCGGGCGATCAGGGGGGTTAAACCTTTATTGGGTTATATACGGCGGGTGCCCTGATGCTATAAAAAGCAAACTAATCAACCAGCGTCACCCGTAACCTTTATATGGTGATCACTGGTGAAAGGGTTAACTAGGGGCAATCAGGGGGTTAAAACCTTTATTAGGTTAAATATGGGGGTACCTGACACTATATAAAAACCTGACGGGTAACCTAAATAACTAAATAACTTACTGGCTAACCAGTGACACCAGTGACGCTTATACGGCGATCACTGGTGAAAGGGTTAACTCTAGGGGCAATCAGGGGGTAAAATAATATATGGGGGTACCTGACACTAATAAAAACCTGCGGCGAACCTAAAAAAAAATAACTAATAATCTAAAACACCAGCGACACAAATACAGCGATCGGAAAAACAATCGCTTAGTGACGCTGAAGTTAGGGGGTGAAAGGGTTACCTGGGGGGTGATCAAGGGGTTAAACCTTTATTAGGGGGGGTTAGGGGGCTACCCTGGACCTAAAGGGGCCTAATCCTAACTGCCCTGCAACTTTTTACAATCACAGATGACACTAAATGCAGTGATCAGTAAAATAAATGATCACTGCAATCAGTGACACTGTGATTGGGGGCTTTGGGGTGACCTGGGGGGTGATCTGGGGGTGACTGGGGGGTGATTTGTGTGCCTATGTGTACCTACGTGTCAGTGGACTGTTGGTGCACTAACCTCTGTCTTCACTCCTCGGCGCCGGGAACGAAAAGACCGCGGCGAGGGAGATGACATCACTTCCTCCAGCCTTGTTTACATCACATGGCGGAGGAAGCATTTTCATTGGCCGGGAGCGATCGCGAGGGGGGGGCGGAATCGAGCGGCCGCCCCCTCATGCCTGATCGCTCCCGAACACTTAACGGCCGCTCACTGCAGTGAAGGGGGGTCCGGATGGACCCCCCAACTGCACAAAGGCGATCACGTAGATCTACGTGATTCTGCCTGTCCGTGCCATTCTGCCGACGTAAATCGGCGGTGGGCGGTCGTTAAGTGGTTAATGTCATTTTGTGATGACTTTTTGTTCAGTACACAGGTGCATTTCCTAATTGGAGTGTGTTGGAGACAATCAGAAGCTCATTCCATTCCACTGTGTTCAGTGAACTTGATTGGTGCAAATCTGGTTTTATTCCCTATATATTCTGATGGATTCTCCACATACTCCAGCTATGAGTAAGCATCTACTTTGATGTGAAATGCATCAGCCATCCATCCCTGCATGTCAGTTTTCTGTTTTGCCTGTTTTTGGATTTTTTGAATTTATGGATTAATTTTGGATTTTATTTTGAAATTTTGCAAATAAATCGTTTATACAGAGTGCGGCAGTCCAGGGCTCCTTTCTTTTCCATGCATCAGTGCAGAGCCAGCACCTGTTCCAGTATCAGGGCGGGAGCATTTTGAAAGCCCTACAGCTTAAAAGAGCGGTACAACCCCTCATAGGCCAGGGTTAGGCAACTTCGGCACTCCAGCTGTGGTGAAACCAGAAATCCCATCATGCCTCTAGGAGTCATGCCTGTGATTGTCAGGGTCTTGCAATGTCTCATGGGACTTGTAGTTTCAAAACAGCTGGAGGGCCGAGAATGCCTACCCCTGGCCTAGGCTATAAGAACATTGCCAAGACCCTGAAACTGAGCTGCAGCACGGTGGCCAAGACCATACAGCGGTTTAACAGGACAGGTTCCGCTCAGGACAGGCCTCGCCATGGTCGACCAAAGAAGTTGAGTGCACGTGCTCAGCGTCATCCAGAGGTTGTCTTTGGGAAATAGAAGTATGAGTTCTGTCAGCATTGCTGCAGCGGTTGAAGGGATGGGGGGGTCAGCCTGTCAGTGCTTAGACCATACACTGCATCAAATTGATCTGCATGGCTGGCATCCAAGAAGGAAGCCTCTTCTAAAGATGATGCACAAGAAAGCCCACAAACAGTTTGTTGAATAAAAGCAGACTAAGGATATGGATTACTGGAACCATGTCCTGTGGTCTTATGAGACCAAGATAAACTTATTTGGTTCAGATGGTGTCAAGCATGTGTAGAGGCAACCAGGTGAGGAGTACAAATACAAGTGTGTCTTGCCTACAGTCAAGCATGGTGGTGGGAGTTTCATGGCGTGGGGCTGCATGAGTGCTGCCAGCACTGGGGAGCTACAGTTCATTAAGGGAACCATGAATGCCAACATGTACTGTGACATACTAAAGCAGAGCATGACCCCCCCTTCAGAGACTGGGTCGCAGGGCAGTATTCCAACATGATAACGACCCCAAACACACCTCCAAGACGACCACTGCCTTGCTAAAGAAGCTGAGGGTAAAGGTGATGGACTGACCAAGCATGTCTCCAGACCTAAACCCTATTGAGCATCTGTGGGGCATCCTCAAAAGGAAGGTGGAGGAGCGCAAGGTCTCTAACATCCACCAGCTTCGTGATTTCATCATGGAGGAGTGGAAGAGGACTCCAGTGGCAACCTGTGAAGCTCTGGTGAACTCCATGCCCAAGAGGGTTAAGGCAGTGCTGGAAAATAATGGTGGCCACACAAAATATTGACACTTTGGGTCCAATTTGGAAATTTTTACTTAGGGGTGTACTCACTTTTGTTGCTAGCGGTTTAGACATTAATGGCTGTGTGTTGAGTTATTTTGAGGGGACAGCAAATTTACACTGTTATACAAGTTGTACACTCACTACTTTACATTGTAGCAAACTGTCATTTCTTCAGTGTTGTCACATATAATAAAACCTTTACAAAAATGTGAGGGGTGTACTCACTTTTGTGAGATACTGTACGTTTATTGGGATTTTTAACCAAAAATATGTAGCAGAATACGGATTGGCCTAAATTACGAAGAAAGTTGATATTTGTATTGGATGTGTTTTATAGCAGAAAGTAAAAAATATTCTTGTCTGTCTTTTTTTGTTTATAGCGCAAAAAAAAAAAAAAACACATAGGTGATCAAATACCACAAAAATGAAGCTCTATTTGTGGGAAAAGGGACAGCAATTTTATTTGGGTACAACGTTGCATCACCGCGCAATTGTCTGTTAAGGTAACACAGTGCCATATCTCAAAAAATGGCCTGGTCATGAAGGGAGAGGGGTAACTCTTTCAAAGTGGTTAAAGGGCACTACAGGCAAAGTCCCCTTATTCACAGCATGCCCTCCAACATTGACAAATGCTGCAAAAAAAAGTACACAAAAAAGAGTAGGGAAAAATGTTAACAAACACACTTACCTTTGCCCTCACTTTCATAGTCCAAGGGGCGACATTGCTCTCCTTCTGACAAGATCCCAGGGAATTTATTGTAGTAGATAGTGCTCAAATTCTCGTGAGATTTTAGCTATTCAACATTCCTTTGGATATACAGAAGGAGCACTGCTGGCAAAAGCCAGGGTAAAGTATATTTACTCCCCCCCCCCCCCCCACAGTTTAATAAATAATAAATAATAACTGTTTAAAATATTATTTTTTTTTTTTTTTTGCCATTGGAGTGCAGAGAACAGTGTTTAAGATACTTGCATTTTTAGTGCAAGGGCCACTTCAACCATTGTCATTTATGTTAGTGTGTGACCAAAATAAGCCCCATCGTTGATGTCAGTAGAAATAAAATAAGCCCCATTATTGATGTCAGTAGAAGTAAAATAAGCCCCATCTTTGGTGTTAGTGGGAATAAATAAGCCCCATCGTTGGTTTCCATAGAAGTAAAATAATGTCCATCCATGATGTCAGTAGAAATAAAATAGGCGCCATCGTTGATGTCAGTAGGAGTAAAATAAACCTTATTGTTGGTGTCAATAGGAGTAGGTCTATGGCATACACATGTGTAGTGCCCCTCTACTTTGAGGGGTGCTATGTGCCTAAATTTAGGGGTTGGTCTGAGCTATTAGCCAGGCTCAGACCGCTTTTATTGATAGGTTCTGTTACTTTGTTTCTGCAGTTGGTGTACTGGTGTGCAGTTCCCTGTGGCCTGTAGGAGACATTGCCATGACAGGTCAGGGTTGAACCACTGGTAACAGTGCTGCGCCTTAGGGTGTCCCCTCTCGGCAGTAGTACAGTGGGCGTGGTCAACCTGCTGTGCATGTCGGGAGAGGATACATAAGGGCAGACGCCACCTGGAGTAAGGGTTCCGGGGAAAGTTTCGGGGGGAGTCCTGGAGTTCAGGTCGCGTGACCTGGCCCTCCTGGCCAGGGGTGCGTGTGTGCATCAGTCCCAGGCACCTTTAGCCTGGGGCTGCAGCTTCGCCATTGGGCCCAGCACCTTTAGCTGGGGCTCATCTCTAAGGGGAGGAATCCCAGGGTGCCCCTGAGAGGGGACCCGCTCGAAGAAGAGGAGGCCGGTGGAGGACCTTTCTGATGTACCGGTGAGAGTTCACGGTGAAAGAGAGGCCCGGTAACCTTCTGGAGGGATTCAACCATTCATCCAAGGCCTTGTAATGTGCAGCAACTTGCATCTGTTCTTGAGTTACAAGCGCTGAGAGGTTCGGGGCTCAGAGATTCTGTGGCAGAGGATCTCCCGATCGTATCTTCAAAGAAAACTTAAGTAAACGCCTGAGTGTCATTCCGGTTGCTAGGACCGTGAAAGGGGACTATCCGGATAAGCAGAGCCACTGGGGATTGAGTGGTGAGATTGGGTGCCGCGTGCCTGAGCCTGCCTCCCTGTTCCTTTATTCTTCAACTTCAACTTTCCTATCCAGTTTCCAGCATAGAGAGGATAAACTTTCCTTCATTGAGGTTTAAAGCGGAGGTTCTCCCAAACTATTGACTTAATGCTATCCCCTTCTATGCATTGCATAGATGCGCTAACGACAATTTTTTTTTTTTTAAATGCTGTATTTACCTTCTAATTTGTCTTTATTGGGGAACTTCCTGTCTGTTCCTTCCGTGGGAGTAGGCGTGTACATTCCTTTTCCCCGGCGGCACACTGTCTCCTGGGAGCTAACAGTCAGCATTCCCAGGAGTCAGTGCGGATCGCCGCTGCGAAATCTCGCGAGATCGTCTGCGCTCTCTCCCCATACTGTACTGTTTCTATATTCTTTATTGTTTTTCCATAGTGCATAACATTTTTATAAAAGTACATACATTTATTTTACCACTATTTTACATAAAGTGCTTTAATATAATGTTCTACCATTATCCCCTTTCCCTCCACCCCCCCCGACTAATCTTTCTTCACACTCCAAAAAAAAAAAAGAAGTAAGGACCAAAAATGCATTCTACCACTCTCTAGTGCTATTACAGGGATCTGTTTTTATTTTTACTTTAATTTTGTTTTTCCCTCTTCCTTCTCTCTCCTTTCTTTCCCCCTTCCCTTCCTTCCTTTTAATCTTCCGACATGTTCAACTTCTTTATCTAGAACCCATAGCTTCTCTTTCTCCCTATCCTCTATACGCCCTTCCTATCTCAACAGCCCGGTTTCCACGTTTGGATCTATTCTTTACTCTTCTCTCTACTGCCCGTACTGTGTATATTTTTGGTTGCCATCACAACAGGGCGGGAACTTCCGACGCCTCCGCCCGTTGGGATGGCAACCTGCTCAGTTTACGGCGCTCCGCCGGGAAGTTATTGCAGACACATACGGAGCCTGTTCTAAGCAGTGGCTGATTCTTTTGATTTGAATGCCGCCACAACGGGGCGTGTACTTTGAACGACGCCGCCCGTTGTGATGGCAACCAGGAAGTGTTGACGGCACTGCCCGACGTCAACACTGCTCATGCGAGAGAGTGGTGAATGCCGGGAGACGCGCATTCACCGCTTCCCGGAAGTCCGTGCTTGTGGGCTTCACTATGCCCACAAGCAAAATGGAAAATCCATATATCGATTTATATAAGTGTTTCTTTTATACGAAAATGGACGGGGGATGCTTTTAATCGCCAGAGGAGTGCGTACAAAACTCTTAACTTTAAACACATTGAATGCAGCAAAAAAAACAAAACAATCGACCGCAGAACCTCCGCTTTAACCTTGTCTGGACATTGGCCTTATTGGTGCACCTACAATAGACTCTTCCCTACACTCTAGGGGTGAGAACCAGCTGAAGGGAGGTAACTCGCTGCAGGACCCAACAATTGTAAACACCGCTTAACCTCTTCAAACAAGAGGGTATGGGCATGTAGTATGGTGTGCCTTGTCTCACAACTGAGCCAGGTGAGGTGAGAAAAAGGTTTGTGTTGCTACACATGATATGTAAACAAAGGTACAGGCCAATGGTTGGCAACCCTTTCAATGAGTCGCTGATCTGAACTAGTATGCAGATAAGGAATTTTGACTTTACTGTGATACAGGTCAGTGACTCAAAGTATTAAAGCCAAGAAACTAAGATTTTCCATGCTAGTGTAGCGCTACCCCCAGTTAAGAGAGCCGCTGGTTTGATTTCGGGCCCTGCATACAGCACCGCCAACCCCCGGCAATCTCACTCAACCCACTCTGGCACAGTTAGTCTAGGGTTAAACTTATATCACATTCAGTAATATTGTAAGGGGCAATCTCTTTTACAGTAAGACAACACACTGAGGCGAGAGATCAAATGCAACAGCTTTACTTTATATCAAAAGCATAGGCAGAACAGAACACATGCAACTTGCTTACAGAGCCCTGCAGCAATAGGTGTATCACACAACAATGGCCCAGCGCGGTAAGCCACCGCGCGCAGCTATTATGGTGTGCGCGCCCTGTGGCGCACTAAACAATATTCTATCTCCCCCCTAGTCAGGCCTGACATAGAAGAAATCTCAGTCTTTTCACTCTAGGATTTCTTCGCATGCAAACTTTCGGTGGTGCACTTGATGAAATTGTATTTGTAATCCACAAGTAGGCAGTCTCAAGGAACACTATACTGGAGACCCTTCAACTCTGTCCTGCTACGGATCTCCTAATAGAACAACAACCAACGATAGGTGGGCCAAGGCAGTCTATAGGCCTAACACGGTACAGTCTATTGGCTTGAGCAAGTGCTCGCTCACCACTCCGGACGCGATCCCAGTCCGGGACTTCCACCTGTTGTGTCTCCGCACACAGCGTCTGCAACGATCGGGTCCCCGATCTAACTGATGTCCTCACTCGACAAGTCCGGTGCCACCCAGGCTCCGTAGTGGGGTGGAAGGCTCTTTGGAAGTTGCGCAAGGCCCAGGCTTCAGGCCTTGCACTCAGCAGATCCGCACAGGAAGAAACTCTTGCTTGCAGCGCGGTGTCCCAAAGAGGCCGAGCTCCGCCTCCCCTCCTTCTTAAATAGCCCCTCCCATGAGTCTCTGCAGTGGCCCATTAGCACTCTGGGTACCGAACGGGGTTCTGGGTAATGTAGTCCCGGGGCCTTAAAGGAGACCCCGCTACACTAGAGTTCTTCTTTAAAGCAGGACGCCAGCTTTTTGACCACCTCCAACTCCCAATAATAGGAAAGTGTACATATCCTATTCTGTAATTGAGACTACCTGAAGCTGTTTCCCAGTTGCCTAGTAAACTGCCCACAGTGGTTGACTACATTGGACTCCTGTGATAGAAGTGATGCATGAACTTCTGATGCAGAATAGGGGTGAACTTGGTGTTTGAGTCGAACATAAGTTCGACTCGAACATCGGCTGTTCGACCGTTCGGCGAACATCGAACGATTTGGGTCGTTCGCGCCAAATTCGAGTGACGCGAACGGCCCACAATACACTGCGCCATCGCAGTGCAATCCCGGCGTTGTGATTGGCCAAGCATGCACTGTGACCCCGCGTGCTTGGCCAATCACAGCGCCGACAGCTAGGAGAGCCATAATTGGCCACAGGCAGGTTGCCTGTGGCCAATTATAGCTCAGGGGGTTTACCACACGCCCCACACTATAAAAGGCCGCCAGCGCGGCGGCCTTGTGTAGTGTGTTCCGGCGCAGGGAAAGAGTTACATAGGCAGGGACAGTGTCAGTGCTATTTGTACCTCAAACTTGTGTGTAGGGAGAGAGAAGGATAGGCAGGGAGAGTGTCAGTGTCATATTCTTTGCTAAACCTTGTGTGCAGGGAGAGAGAAGGATAGGCAGGGGACAGTGTCAGTGTCACATTCTTTGCTAAACCTTGTGTGCAGGGAGAGAGAAGGATAGGCAGGGAGAGTGTCAGTGTCATATTCTTTGATAAACCTTGTGTGCAGGGAGAGAGAAGGATAGGCAGGGGACAGTGTCAGTGTCATTGTTGCTAAGCCTCCTGCACATTATACACCTGAAGTTAGCCCGTATTGCTGTGTTTTCCTGGTGTGTTACACCAACAGGCATTTGCAGCACTTACAGCGGGCGGAGTGTGCCTCCTGCACATTATACACCTGAAGTTAGCCTGTATTGCTGTGTTTTCCTGGTGTTACACCAACAGGCATTTGCAGCACTTACAGCGGGCGGAGTGTGCCTCCTGATCATATTACACCTGAAGTTATGTAAATATGAAGATGCTTAAAGTGGCCCTTCCTGCATGAGCACCGCTCAGCGCCTGGGATAAACACAATTGATGGTATGACTAGAGTAATATAGGGCTGAATGTCTATCTGATTGGGAATGGGGATCCCAATCACAACGAGCAGCTGCTGGAAGTGTGTGAATGATGTAAAAGCAGTATTTGGAGGAACACCCAAAGATTATTATAAATAAATAATGTAAAACAATAAAATTATGCACAATAAAAAATTGTAGACAATTAATACCGTAAAACACTAAAATATATATAAAAACTCAGTAAATGTCCATAAATATTGTAGCAGCGCTTCTTGTCATGAATAACAAGCTTCTTTATGTGTTGCCTACACAAAAGGAACTGATGAGCAGAGGGAAAGTGTGATTGATATCTCAAAGTGGTTGATATAGTTCAAAAAGTTCATCCGTCATGTATTGTATATACAGTAGAGAAGTCCCCTTTTGGGGATACACTCACCAAAAGGTAGATATGAATGAGCCTTATCAATGTCACCAGGATCACTTCTTTCCTTTCTTTCACTCCTTCCACCGATATCCAACTTTGTTTGTATGCTCAGGTGTTCAGGTATTCATATGAAAAAAGAATAGTCACATAGCGTGATATTGCTTTAAGCATTTATTTCCCATGAACAACCCCCTTACAAGTGGATACGTACAAAATTGCAGTTAAAAAACGGGCATAGAAAATGTTAGTTGCTCAGTACACATAAGGCGCCAGTAGATGGAGGCTCACGCTGTGTTAAACAGCGTGTGTGATGTTACCACTTCCTGGTTCCTGGATGCGTTGGAGCGCAAACGTCACTTCCGGTTTACGGCGAGACCACGACCCTGACGCGTTTCGTCACTTCCGGACTTCGTCTGAGGGCGTGGTCTCGAGCCGCAGTTACCGGTATTTTATCTGTGAAGGGCGGACATCTCCCCTGCGCTGCTAGCCAATCGCAGCGAGATACCCGCTCACACCCCTCAGACATGTTAAACACAGTAAATGAGACGGGTGAACAGAGCACGCCCAGGGGGAGGACCTGTTTCAACAGAACATATAGACAACAAACTAGTGTCTGCAAATAAACAGAATAAAGTGCATGCATATTCTACAGACACCATAACTGTTATTTACTATAAACGGAGAGGGGGAGATGGATGCATAATATAATGTAGCCTATTTCCATATGGAAAATAGATTGATCCACGATTGTATAGCATTGGTGCAGCGGGACGTCAGCCCAAATACAGGGCGATCGTATTGCTGCTTTATCTGCTGTTCTGACAACCGGGGTCCCCACACATCCTGCGATATATGGTATGCAATAAATCCCTAATTTATTGCTGCTAAAACACAACTGGGTATGTTAGTGGTCACCATATTAAAAATGGGAACCGTATAAACAAAGGGGATACAATATTTATGATAATATGTACAAATCCACTTAAAAACATAAATATTTAATGCGGAAAAAACGTGTATATAAAAAAATGTATATAAAAAAATGTGTATATAAGGGGGGTTTAAATGTATCATAAAAGAATAAGAGCTGGTGTCAGTAAAATGTGCATCCATATAACCATATATATAAAATATTGAAAATAAATATTAAAATTTAAAAATAATACTAAAATATACATGGAAAAAGTGCATATATAAAAATTCATATATAAAAAAATATATATATAAATAAATGTACAAATATATATATACACAATATGCACAATATAGACTATGGGGTATGAGTGGTATAGATACATATAGATAATGCATTGTGTATGCATATGCATGTGATGGGGACCTGATGTATACAGGATCTTCCCGTAGTTATTTGTTCTATCTCAGGCATGGGTGAAATACCATATAGCCTGCATGAAAAGAACTAAAATACTAGATGTTCAACAGTATGCATCTTTCTTCAATGTTTTATACCAGCTGAACCAGACTTCACTTATAAATATATAAAAATGTAAAATCATTAAATATATAAAATCAAGTAAATGACAAAATCCTCAGTAAATGATGTGTAAATAGAAGCGGATATGAGAAATGGAGGGATAGAGAATGATGAGTAAGAGAGGGGACTCAAGTGTCACTAATGAAACAGTTAATGTCAAGTTCAATGTTTAGGCCTTTCGGGGATAGCACATCAGTAAGATATATCCATTGGGTTTCTCGTTTAGATAATTCTCGTACGAGATGTGACCCTCTCCAATGGGGTTCTAAATGTTCAACCCCCCAAAACTCCAAGCCTGATGCATCTTGATTATGTTTCAATTTAAAGTGCAGAGACACATTATGGTCTTTAAACCCTATTTTTATGTTATGTATGTGCTCTGCTATTCTAACTCTCAGCATCCTTTTTGTGCGACCGATGTACAGAAGACCACATGGACATTTTAAGGCATAGACCACGTGTGTGCTGTTACATGTGATAAATTGTTTTATGTCAAAATGTCTGTTATTAGACGGGGATAAAAAATTCTCTAGTCCCCTGAGTGGTCTGGATACCTCCCTACAGGCCTTGCATCGTCTGCATGCAAAAAAACCATTCTGCTTCCAGAAAGTCGGTGGACGTGTGGGGGGGTCTAGTACTTTTTTTACCACCTTATCGCCATAGCTAGCAGCTTTCCTGTATATAAATTGTGGTTTGGGTGGTAGTACAGTGCCTAATTTCTTATCCATTAATAGAACATGCCAATGTTTGTTGAAAATAGATTCGACTTCCTTATATTGTGTATGGAAGCCCGATAGGAAGCCCCATTCTTTTGTCTTGTTCCGTTGTAAGGGGACCCCCGAATCTCTTTCAACCAGACAGGTGTCTCTGGAGATTGCTCCTACTTCAGTAACAAGCTTGTTCAAAGTATTTGGATTATAGCCTCTAGCTTCAAACCTATCTGTCAATATTTTGGACTGTGAAAAAAAGTTTTTGGCTTCAGAGCAATTCCGTTTGACTCTCATAAGTTGTCCCTTCGGAATGTTTTTCAGCCACAGCGGATGATGTCCACTCGAGGTAGGTAGGTAACTGTTCCTATCGGTTTGTTTAAAATAGACCTTTGTTTCCAATTTGTCGTTTTTCCGATATACGGTGACGTCTAAAAAATTAATTTCTTCATGATGCCATGATGTAGTTAATTTAATATTGTTATTATTGTTGTTTAAAATATTTAAAAAATCACATAAAGAGTTCATAGGTCCTGCCCAGATAAAAAATAGGTCATCGATATATCGTTTATAAAATATTAGTTCCCTTCTCATATTCTTAAAAACCACTTTATCCTCCCACTCTGCCATAAATAAATTTGCAATGCTAGGTGCAAATTTGGCTCCCATGGCGACACCCCTTTGTTGTGAGTAGAACCTATTCGCATACCAAAAGTAGTTATGCGATAAGCAATAATCTAGGGCGTGTCGAATAAACAATTTTTGATTATGTGGGAGATCATCTCTTTGGCTGAGTGCCCAATTCAGTGCTAGGAGAGCATCATCATGCTGGATTATGGATAAAGTGATGAGACGTCCGCTGTGACTAGCAGGACATCTTTCTTTCCGCATAGGTCTACCTCTTGCAGACAATTCAAGAAGTTTTTGGTGTCTCTTAGATATGAGCGTGTTTTAATTACACTTTTTTGTAGAAAAAAATCCAAATATTCACCTAGCCTTGATGAAATGGATCCGATGCTGTTGACTATGGGTCTGCCGGGAGGGTTGATCGGATCCTTGTGAACCTTGGGTAAGGTGTATATTGTGGGAATTCTACTGCTTGTGGGAATCAAGTAAGTTAATTCTTTAGATGAAAGAACTCCAGATCGGTCTCCCATGTTTACCAAGATTTCCAACTGGTCTCGGTAAGCTCGAGTGGGATCTCTGTCTAGTATTTTATATGTTTCTCCATCGGATAACATGTCTGATATTTGGTTGGTATAAAATTCTTTAGACAGTATCACGACTCCTCCCCCTTTGTCTGCAGGTCTGATAATGATGTCCTTTCTTTTTTCAAGCATCTCAATACCTTCTTCTATATGTTGATAGTTGACCTCTTTCTTGGGTTTAATGTGATCCAAATCCCGTAGGACTAAACCCTTAAAAACTTCCACCTGATGATTGGCGTTGTTTAGTGGGTTGAATATGGATTTATTTTTTAAACCACTGTTAATTGCTCTCTGGGTATTGTAAATCTTGGTAGTTGCATTGGAGTCTTTACCGAGGAAATATTTCTTTATGTTTAATTTTCTTACATATTTGTGTATGTCTATGTAAACGTTGAAACGATTAATTGGCTTTTTCATGCCGCATTTTAATCCCATGTTCAATATATTTATTTCTTTATGTGTGAGTTCGACAGGGCTAAGATTAAATATTCCACCTAGTCCTCCTCGAGTCTTCTTTTTTTGGATTCGACGGCCTCCCCGGCAGCCTCGTGTTCTTCTGTCGCGGGATTGCGTGGGGGGCGAGGATGCTGGTACTGTACTCGGTCTTGCTCCCATTGGGAGTAATGGGGTTGGTCTCTCCACATCTGATCTTTCTGTGGAGGGTATGTTTGTGATTTCCCTCTGCGGGGTGGGTAGCCGCGACCCCTCCTCAGGTTTCCTCTTCCTCTCACGGAAAAAGGGCGCGGGGGTGGTGGTGCAGTGTCATATCCATTCTGATAATTCCATAATGGCTGGAACTTATTATGTATAGGTACTTGATATTGTTGTTGTTGATAATGTTGCTGGTTGTTCCCTGTGTAATCACTTCTTCCTTTCTGGATTTATGGTTTTATCCCTCCTTTTCTCACTGGAGTGGAAGAGTGCGTGGGGGAATCCCATAGGATTCTTTCATTGCCATCATTATTCAGTAATTCGCGAACTCTTTCTGGGGGTGGTGCCTGAGTCCGTTTTATAGGAGGTTCTCGAAGCAGGGGTTTCTCTAACAGATTTTTATCTTCTGGTAGTGTTTGTTGCCATGCATATACTGAATTAGTCTTGAAATCTTCCATGTCCCTATGGAATTTTTTAACTTTCTTTTTTTGTGTGTCTTTGTCTACTTTTTCTAACCTTTTTGTTATTCTAATGTTAAAGTCCGTGACTTGTTGTGTATCTTTTATGGGATCCAATTCTTGCTGTAAGGCATTGATGCGTGTTTCTAGAATTCCCATTTTTCGTTTTTTCCTTTGGAGAATTAATTGTTGTAATTTGAACCCTACTCCGTTAAAAAAGTCTAACCACTCTTGAATGGAACCAGGATCTTCTAGTCCATCTTGAGGGGTGACTTCCCATCGTAGACTCCTGATGATGATTTTTTCTTTAATATAATGTTCTAAAGTGAAAATATCCCACCAGGTTCTGACTTGTTTTTCTAGTGTGTTGCCTAATGCTGACATAGCACCGTTATAATTAACATGATTGGTGGTGGGTTCAGTAGTGGTAAAGACATTAAGATCTATATTTCTATTACTCAGGAACCTCAATGCATCCATGGCAGCCGAGAAAAAAAGAAAAGAGTATGTAAATATGAAGATGCTTAAAGTGGCCCTTCCTGCATGAGCACCGCTCAGCGCCTGGGATAAACACAATTGATGGTATGACTAGAGTAATATAGGGCTGAATGTCTATCTGATTGGGAATGGGGATCCCAATCACAACGAGCAGCTGCTGGAAGTGTGTGAATGATGTAAAAGCAGTATTTGGAGGAACACCCAAAGATTATTATAAATAAATAATGTAAAACAATAAAATTATGCACAATAAAAAATTGTAGACAATTAATACCGTAAAACACTAAAATATATATAAAAACTCAGTAAATGTCCATAAATATTGTAGCAGCGCTTCTTGTCATGAATAACAAGCTTCTTTATGTGTTGCCTACACAAAAGGAACTGATGAGCAGAGGGAAAGTGTGATTGATATCTCAAAGTGGTTGATATAGTTCAAAAAGTTCATCCGTCATGTATTGTATATACAGTAGAGAAGTCCCCTTTTGGGGATACACTCACCAAAAGGTAGATATGAATGAGCCTTATCAATGTCACCAGGATCACTTCTTTCCTTTCTTTCACTCCTTCCACCGATATCCAACTTTGTTTGTATGCTCAGGTGTTCAGGTATTCATATGAAAAAAGAATAGTCACATAGCGTGATATTGCTTTAAGCATTTATTTCCCATGAACAACCCCCTTACAAGTGGATACGTACAAAATTGCAGTTAAAAAACGGGCATAGAAAATGTTAGTTGCTCAGTACACATAAGGCGCCAGTAGATGGAGGCTCACGCTGTGTTAAACAGCGTGTGTGATGTTACCACTTCCTGGTTCCTGGATGCGTTGGAGCGCAAACGTCACTTCCGGTTTACGGCGAGACCACGACCCTGACGTGTTTCGTCACTTCCGGACTTCGTCTGAGGGCGTGGTCTCGAGCCGCAGTTACCGGTATTTTATCTGTGAAGGGCGGACATCTCCCCTGCGCTGCTAGCCAATCGCAGCGAGATACCCGCTCACACCCCTCAGACATGTTAAACACAGTAAATGAGACGGGTGAACAGAGCACGCCCAGGGGGAGGACCTGTTTCAACAGAACATATAGACAACAAACTAGTGTCTGCAAATAAACAGAATAAAGTGCATGCATATTCTACAGACACCATAACTGTTATTTACTATAAACGGAGAGGGGGAGATGGATGCATAATATAATGTAGCCTATTTCCATATGGAAAATAGATTGATCCACGATTGTATAGCATTGGTGCAGCGGGACGTCAGCCCAAATACAGGGCGATCGTATTGCTGCTTTATCTGCTGTTCTGACAACCGGGGTCCCCACACATCCTGCGATATATGGTATGCAATAAATCCCTAATTTATTGCTGCTAAAACACAACTGGGTATGTTAGTGGTCACCATATTAAAAATGGGAACCGTATAAACAAAGGGGATACAATATTTATGATAATATGTACAAATCCACTTAAAAACATAAATATTTAATGCGGAAAAAACGTGTATATAAAAAAATGTATATAAAAAAATGTGTATATAAGGGGGGTTTAAATGTATCATAAAAGAATAAGAGCTGGTGTCAGTAAAATGTGCATCCATATAACCATATATATAAAATATTGAAAATAAATATTAAAATTTAAAAATAATACTAAAATATACATGGAAAAAGTGCATATATAAAAATTCATATATAAAAAAAAATATATATAAATAAATGTACAAATATATATATACACAATATGCACAATATAGACTATGGGGTATGAGTGGTATAGATACATATAGATAATGCATTGTGTATGCATATGCATGTGATGGGGACCTGATGTATACAGGATCTTCCCGTAGTTATTTGTTCTATCTCAGGCATGGGTGAAATACCATATAGCCTGCATGAAAAGAACTAAAATACTAGATGTTCAACAGTATGCATCTTTCTTCAATGTTTTATACCAGCTGAACCAGACTTCACTTATAAATATATAAAAATGTAAAATCATTAAATATATAAAATCAAGTAAATGACAAAATCCTCAGTAAATGATGTGTAAATAGAAGCGGATATGAGAAATGGAGGGATAGAGAATGATGAGTAAGAGAGGGGACTCAAGTGTCACTAATGAAACAGTTAATGTCAAGTTCAATGTTTAGGCCTTTCGGGGATAGCACATCAGTAAGATATATCCATTGGGTTTCTCGTTTAGATAATTCTCGTACGAGATGTGACCCTCTCCAATGGGGTTCTAAATGTTCAACCCCCCAAAACTCCAAGCCTGATGCATCTTGATTATGTTTCAATTTAAAGTGCAGAGACACATTATGGTCTTTAAACCCTATTTTTATGTTATGTATGTGCTCTGCTATTCTAACTCTCAGCATCCTTTTTGTGCGACCGATGTACAGAAGACCACATGGACATTTTAAGGCATAGACCACGTGTGTGCTGTTACATGTGACAAATTGTTTTATGTCAAAATGTCTGTTATTAGACGGGGATAAAAAATTCTCTAGTCCCCTGAGTGGTCTGGATACCTCCCTACAGGCCTTGCATCGTCTGCATGCAAAAAAAACATTCTGCTTCCAGAAAGTCGGTGGACGTGTGGGGGGGTCTAGTACTTTTTTTACCACCTTATCGCCATAGCTAGCAGCTTTCCTGTATATAAATTGTGGTTTGGGTGGTAGTACAGTGCCTAATTTCTTATCCATTAATAGAACATGCCAATGTTTGTTGAAAATAGATTCGACTTCCTTATATTGTGTATGGAAGCCCGATAGGAAGCCCCATTCCAGAAAGGAAGAAGTGATTACACAGGGAACAACCAGCAACATTATCAACAACAACAATATCAAGTACCTATACATAATAAGTTCCAGCCATTATGGAATTATCAGAATGGATATGACACTGTACCACCACCCCCGCGCCCTTTTTCCGTGAGAGGAAGAGGAAACCTGAGGAGGGGTCGCGGCTACCCACCCCGCAGAGGGAAATCACAAACATACCCTCCACAGAAAGATCAGATGTGGAGAGACCAACCCCATTACTCCCAATGGGAGCAAGACCGAGTACAGTACCAGCATCCTCGCCCCCCACGCAATCCCGCGACAGAAGAACACGAGGCTGCCGGGGAGGCCGTCGAATCCAAAAAAAGAAGACTTGAGGAGGACTAGGTGGAATATTTAATCTTAGCCCTGTCGAACTCACACATAAAGAAATAAATATATTGAACATGGGATTAAAATGCGGCATGAAAAAGCCAATTAATCGTTTCAACGTTTACATAGACATACACAAATATGTAAGAAAATTAAACATAAAGAAATATTTCCTCGGTAAAGACTCCAATGCAACTACCAAGATTTACAATACCCAGAGAGCAATTAACAGTGGTTTAAAAAATAAATCCATATTCAACCCACTAAACAACGCCAATCATCAGGTGGAAGTTTTTAAGGGTTTAGTCCTACGGGATTTGGATCACATTAAACCCAAGAAAGAGGTCAACTATCAACATATAGAAGAAGGTATTGAGATGCTTGAAAAAAGAAAGGACATCATTATCAGACCTGCAGACAAAGGGGGAGGAGTCGTGATACTGTCTAAAGAATTTTATACCAACCAAATATCAGACATGTTATCCGATGGAGAAACATATAAAATACTAGACAGAGATCCCACTCGAGCTTACCGAGACCAGTTGGAAATCTTGGTAAACATGGGAGACCGATCTGGAGTTCTTTCATCTAAAGAATTAACTTACTTGATTCCCACAAGCAGTAGAATTCCCACAATATACACCTTACCCAAGGTTCACAAGGATCCGATCAACCCTCCCGGCAGACCCATAGTCAACAGCATCGGATCCATTTCATCAAGGCTAGGTGAATATTTGGATTTTTTTCTACAAAAAAGTGTAATTAAAACACGCTCATATCTAAGAGACACCAAAAACTTCTTGAATTGTCTGCAAGAGGTAGACCTATGCGGAAACAAAGATGTCCTGCTAGTCACAGCGGACGTCTCATCACTTTATTCCATAATCCAGCATGATGATGCTCTCCTAGCACTGAATTGGGCACTCAGCCAAAGAGATGATCTCCCACATAATCAAAAATTGTTTATTCGACACGCCCTAGATTATTGCTTATCGCATAACTACTTTTGGTATGCGAATAGGTTCTACTCACAACAAAGGGGTGTCGCCATGGGAGCCAAATTTGCACCTAGCATTGCAAATTTATTTATGGCAGAGTGGGAGGATAAAGTGGTTTTTAAGAATATGAGAAGGGAACTAATATTTTATAAACGATATATCGATGACCTATTTTTTATCTGGGCAGGACCTATGAACTCTTTATGTGATTTTTTAAATATTTTAAACAACAATAATAACAATATTAAATTAACTACATCATGGCATCATGAAGAAATTAATTTTTTAGACGTCACCGTATATCGGAAAAACGACAAATTGGAAACAAAGGTCTATTTTAAACAAACCGATAGGAACAGTTACCTACCTACCTCGAGTGGACATCATCCGCTGTGGCTGAAAAACATTCCGAAGGGACAACTTATGAGAGTCAAACGGAATTGCTCTGAAGCCAAAAACTTTTTTTCACAGTCCAAAATATTGACAGATAGGTTTGAAGCTAGAGGCTATAATCCAAATACTTTGAACAAGCTTGTTACTGAAGTAGGAGCAATCTCCAGAGACACCTGTCTGGTTGAAAGAGATTCGGGGGTCCCCTTACAACGGAACAAGACAAAAGAATGGGGCTTCCTATCGGGCTTCCATACACAATATAAGGAAGTCGAATCTATTTTCAACAAACATTGGCATGTTCTATTAATGGATAAGAAATTAGGCACTGTACTACCACCCAAACCACAATTTATATACAGGAAAGCTGCTAGCTATGGCGATAAGGTGGTAAAAAAAGTACTAGACCCCCCCACACGTCCACCGACTTTCTGGAAGCAGAATGGTTTTTTTGCATGCAGACGATGCAAGGCCTGTAGGGAGGTATCCAGACCACTCAGGGGACTAGAGAATTTTTTATCCCCGTCTAATAACAGACATTTTGACATAAAACAATTTATCACATGTAACAGCACACACGTGGTCTATGCCTTAAAATGTCCATGTGGTCTTCTGTACATCGGTCGCACAAAAAGGATGCTGAGAGTTAGAATAGCAGAGCACATACATAACATAAAAATAGGGTTTAAAGACCATAATGTGTCTCTGCACTTTAAATTGAAACATAATCAAGATGCATCAGGCTTGGAGTTTTGGGGGGTTGAACATTTAGAACCCCATTGGAGAGGGTCACATCTCGTACGAGAATTATCTAAACGAGAAACCCAATGGATATATCTTACTGATGTGCTATCCCCGAAAGGCCTAAACATTGAACTTGACATTAACTGTTTCATTAGTGACACTTGAGTCCCCTCTCTTACTCATCATTCTCTATCCCTCCATTTCTCATATCCGCTTCTATTTACACATCATTTACTGAGGATTTTGTCATTTACTTGATTTTATATATTTAATGATTTTACATTTTTATATATTTATAAGTGAAGTCTGGTTCAGCTGGTATAAAACATTGAAGAAAGATGCATACTGTTGAACATCTAGTATTTTAGTTCTTTTCATGCAGGCTATATGGTATTTCACCCATGCCTGAGATAGAACAAATAACTACGGGAAGATCCTGTATACATCAGGTCCCCATCACATGCATATGCATACACAATGCATTATCTATATGTATCTATACCACTCATACCCCATAGTCTATATTGTGCATATTGTGTATATATATATTTGTACATTTATTTATATATATATTTTTTTATATATGAATTTTTATATATGCACTTTTTCCATGTATATTTTAGTATTATTTTTAAATTTTAATATTTATTTTCAATATTTTATATATATGGTTATATGGATGCACATTTTACTGACACCAGCTCTTATTCTTTTATGATACATTTAAACCCCCCTTATATACACATTTTTTTATATACATTTTTTTATATACACGTTTTTTCCGCATTAAATATTTATGTTTTTAAGTGGATTTGTACATATTATCATAAATATTGTATCCCCTTTGTTTATACGGTTCCCATTTTTAATATGGTGACCACTAACATACCCAGTTGTGTTTTAGCAGCAATAAATTAGGGATTTATTGCATACCATATATCGCAGGATGTGTGGGGACCCCGGTTGTCAGAACAGCAGATAAAGCAGCAATACGATCGCCCTGTATTTGGGCTGACGTCCCGCTGCACCAATGCTATACAATCGTGGATCAATCTATTTTCCATATGGAAATAGGCTACATTATATTATGCATCCATCTCCCCCTCTCCGTTTATAGTAAATAACAGTTATGGTGTCTGTAGAATATGCATGCACTTTATTCTGTTTATTTGCAGACACTAGTTTGTTGTCTATATGTTCTGTTGAAACAGGTCCTCCCCCTGGGCGTGCTCTGTTCACCCGTCTCATTTACTGTGTTTAACATGTCTGAGGGGTGTGAGCGGGTATCTCGCTGCGATTGGCTAGCAGCGCAGGGGAGATGTCCGCCCTTCACAGATAAAATACCGGTAACTGCGGCTCGAGACCACGCCCTCAGACGAAGTCCGGAAGTGACGAAACGCGTCAGGGTCGTGGTCTCGCCGTAAACCGGAAGTGACGTTTGCGCTCCAACGCATCCAGGAACCAGGAAGTGGTAACATCACACACGCTGTTTAACACAGCGTGAGCCTCCATCTACTGGCGCCTTATGTGTACTGAGCAACTAACATTTTCTATGCCCGTTTTTTAACTGCAATTTTGTACGTATCCACTTGTAAGGGGGTTGTTCATGGGAAATAAATGCTTAAAGCAATATCACGCTATGTGACTATTCTTTTTTCATATGAATACCTGAACACCTGAGCATACAAACAAAGTTGGATATCGGTGGAAGGAGTGAAAGAAAGGAAAGAAGTGATCCTGGTGACATTGATAAGGCTCATTCATATCTACCTTTTGGTGAGTGTATCCCCAAAAGGGGACTTCTCTACTGTATATACAATACATGACGGATGAACTTTTTGAACTATATCAACCACTTTGAGATATCAATCACACTTTCCCTCTGCTCATCAGTTCCTTTTGTGTAGGCAACACATAAAGAAGCTTGTTATTCATGACAAGAAGCGCTGCTACAATATTTATGGACATTTACTGAGTTTTTATATATATTTTAGTGTTTTACGGTATTAATTGTCTACAATTTTTTATTGTGCATAATTTTATTGTTTTACATTATTTATTTATAATAATCTTTGGGTGTTCCTCCAAATACTGCTTTTACACCTGAAGTTAGCCCGCATTGCTGTGTTTTCCTGGTGTGTTACACCAACAGGCATTTGCAGCACTTACAGCGGGCGGAGTGTGCCTCCTGCACATTATACACCTGAAGTTAGCCCGTATTGCTGTGTTTTCCTGGTGTGTTACACCAACAGGCATTTGCAGCACTTACAGCGGGCAGAGTGTGCCTCCTGCACATTATACACCTGAAGTTAGCCTGTATTGCTGTGTTTTCCTGGTGTTACACCAACAGGCATTTGCAGCACTTACAGCGGGCGGAGTGTGCCTCCTGATCATATTACACCTGAAGTTAGCCCGTATTGCTGTGTTTTCCTGGTGTGTTACACCAACAGGCATTTGCAGCACTTACAGCGGGCGGAGTGTGCCTCCTGCACATTATACACCTGAAGTTAGCCTGTATTGCTGTGTTTTCCTGGTGTTACACCAACAGGCATTTGCAGCACTTACAGCGGGCGGAGTGTGCCTCCTGATCATATTACAGCTGAAGTTAGCCCGTATTGCTGTGTTTTCCTGGTGTGTTACACCAACAGGCATTTGCAGCACTTACAGCAGGCGGAGTGTGCTTCCTGCACATTATACACCTGAAGTTAGCCTGTATTGCTGTGTTTTCCTGGTGTTACACCAACAGGCATTTGCAGCACTTACAGCGGTCGGAGTGTGCCTCCTGCACATTATACACCTGAAGTTAGCCCGTATTGCTGTGTTTTCCTGGTGTGTTACACCAACAGGCATTTGCAGCACTTACAGCGGGCGGAGTGTGCCTCCTGCACATTATACACCTGAAGTTAGCCTGTATTGCTGTGTTTTCCTGGTGTTACACCAACAGGCATTTGCAGCACTTACAGCGGGCGGAGTGTGCCTCCTGCACATTATACACCTGAAGTTAGCCCGTATTGCTGTGTTTTCCTGGTGTGTTACACCAACAGGCATTTGCAGCACTTACAGCGGGCGGAGTGTGCCTCCTGCACATTATACACCTGAAGTTAGCCTGTATTGCTGTGTTTTCCTGGTGTTACACCAACAGGCATTTGCAGCACTTACAGCGGGCGGAGTGTGCCTCCTGCACATTATGCACCTGAAGTTAGCCTGTATTGCTGTGTTTTCCTGGTGTTACACCAACAGGCATTTGCAGCACTTACAGCGGGCGGAGTGTGCCTCCTGCACATTATACACCTGAAGTTAGCCCGTATTGCTGTGTTTTCCTGGTGTGTTACACCAACAGGCATTTGCAGCACTTACAGCGGGCGGAGTGTGCCTCCTGCACATTATACACCTGAAGTTAGCCTGTATTGCTGTGTTTTCCTGGTGTGTTACACCAACAGGCATTTGCAGCACTTACAGCAGGCGTAGTGTGATTCCTGCAAAATATACTCCTGAAGCTAGGCCTTATTGCTGGTTTTCCCATCTCCCTGCAGGCCATTAGAATGTCTGGAAGGCAAACAAGGAGAGGCAGACAGTCAGGAGCCAGTAAAAGAGGGCAAGCAGGCTCTGTGTCTAGAGACAACAGTGCTGGTCATGGACGCGGTGCATCGCCATCAGCACGTGGCCATGGGACACGCTTGTCCTTCTTTTCGGCAGCTGGACGTGTTGAGCCGCATCATGCCGAAGACTTGGTAGAGTGGATGACCAAGCCCTCCTCATCCTCCTCATCCTCTCTCACCCAGGCTCAGGGTACTGGCAAAGCAGCTGCCAAAGCGTACTCTTCCCTGGTATCAATGTCATCATCAGTCACTCCTTCAATAGACCAACCATGTCCTCCTGAGGAGTCCCCCGAACTGTTTGAGCACAGTGTTGGGTACATGCTCCAGGAGGATGCCCAGCGTTTCGAAGGGTCTGGTGATGATACCCAGCTAGAGGAAGGCAGTAGCGTGAGCGCAGAGAGAGGGGATGCTCAAGAAGGACACCAATCTGGCAGTCATGTTCCAGCAGCTGCAGCATACTGCCAGATTGGCTCCAGTGATGAGGAGGGAGGGGATGATGAGGTCACTGACTCCACGTGGGTGCCTAATAGGATAGAGGAGGAGGATGAGGAGGAGGCACATCTCCAACGAGGCAGGATGCCCTCGGGGGGCCAGCGTAAGGGCAGCACACCGACGGAATCACACCGCAGAGCTCCGCCTGTGCAGGGCGCTGCCTCTGCCCCTTATTCAAAAAGTTATTTGGTTTGGGCCTTTTTTGAGTCGAGTGCATCAGATCGCACAGCTGCTGTTTGCAACATATGTCTCAAGCGTATATCGCGTGGCCAAAACATCACCCGCTTGGGCACCACATGCTTGACCAGACATATGTTGACCTGCCATGCAGCTCGTTGGCAAGCCTACCTTAAAGACCCACACCAAAGAACAAAGTGGACCTCTCCTTGCACCACATCAGCTGGGATCTCCAACCCCACTATACCTTCAGTCCTCTCTGAAACCTGCACTGAGAGGAATGAAGGTGTAGAATTAGGTGTGTCACAGCCAAGTACTTGCGGGCACTCTGCTAGAAGTACACCGACGTCCAATTCTAGCAGGCAAATTTCCCTGCCCCAGTTGCTGGACCGTCGAAAGAAGTTCACTCCCAGCCATCCACATGCCCAGCAGTTGAATGCTAGCTTGGCTAAATTGCTAGCACTTCAACTGCTGCCTTTTCAGTTGGTAGACTCGGCCCCCTTCCGTGAATTTGTGCAATGTGCGGTTCCTCAGTGGCAGGTTCCCAAACGCCATTTTTTCTCACGGAAGGCGATCCCGGCTCTCTACCGGCATGTGGAAGGCAATGTCTTGGCCTCGCTGGACAGGGTGGTCAGCGGTAAGGTGCATATTACCGCTGACTCATGGTCCAGCAGGCATGGACAGGGACGTTACCTTTCTTTCACGGCCCATTGGGTCACTCTTTTGGCAGCTGGGAAGGATGCAGGACAAGGTGCAGTAGTGTTGGAGGTTGTTCCGCCGCCACGCCTCCAAAATGCTACTACTGGTTGTGACACACCTCTCTCCTCCACCCCCTCCTCTTCTTCTTCCTCCATGGCCTCTTCCTGTGCTTTGTCCTCGGAACCAGCGGTGCTCCGTAGGCGTTCAAGGGGCTACGCAAGTACGCAGGCAAAAAGATGCCATGCCGTGCTTGCGCTGGTGTGTTTGGGGGACAGGAGCCACACTGGGGCAGAGGTTCTGTCTGCTCTGCAGGGGCAGGCCGAGAGGTGGTTGACGCCACGCCAGCTTAAGCCAGGAATGGTGGTTTGCGACAATGGCACCAACCTCCTCTCCGCCCTCCGACAGGGACAACTGACCCATGTGCCCTGTGTGGCTCACGTCCTTAACCTGGTGTTGCAGCGGTTCTTGGGCAGGTACCCGGGCTTACAGGATGTCCTGAGGCAGGCCAGGAAAGTCTGTGTGCATTTCCGCAGATCTTATAATGCCAGTGCTCGCCTGGCTGAGCTGCAAAAGGAGTTGAACCTGCCCAAGAACCGCCTTATATGTGACATGCCCACCAGGTGGAACTCAACGTTGGCCATGCTGCAGCGGCTGCACACGCAGCAGAGGGCCATCAATGAGTACCTGTGCGACTACGGCACCAGGACAGGGTCAGGGGAGCTCGGGTTTTTTTCACCACGCCAGTGGGGCATGATCAGGGATGCATGCACTGTCCTGGCACCATTTGAGGAGGCCACGAGGATGGTGAGCAGTGACAGTGCATGCATCAGTGACACTGTACCTCTTGTCCACCTGTTGGAACATACGCTGCGTGGAATAATGGACAGGGCACTTGAGGCAGAACAGAGGCAGGAAGAGGAGGACTTCCTTGCCTCTCAAGGCCCCCTTTACCCAGACAGTGTTCCTTCTGTCCCACCCATCGCACAGGAAGAGGAGGAGGAGGAGGAGGAGGATTGTGTCAGCATGGAGGTGGAGCCTGGCACTCAGCATCATCAGCAGCAGTCTTTTAGGGATGATTTACAGTCCCAAGAAACCAGTGGACTTGTACGTGGCTGGGAGGAGGTGGCTGCGGATCATGTCGTCCTTAGTGAACCAGAGGACTGCAGACCGAATGCCTCAGCTAACCTACGCTGCATGGCCTCCCTGATCCTGCAAAGTCTGTGGAAGGATCCTCGTATTCTTCGGATCAAGGAGAGGGACCATTACTGGCTGGCCACTCTCCTTGATCCACGGTACAAGGGTAAGGTTGCGGACCTTATCTTACCGTCGCAGAGGGAGCAGAGGATGAGACAACTCCGGGAGGCCTTGCAGAAAGGTCTGTGCAACGCGTTCCCAGAGACTGGGAGGTTACAAACTCCTGGTCCTGGACAACGAGTTGCTGAGGCTTCGGTCAGTCAAAGAAGGAGCGGTGGGGAAGGTGGCCGTCTGACCGATGCGTTCAGACAATTCTTTAGTCCGCAGCCCCAAGGTATGATCGGTTCCAGCAACCATCGCCAGCGTCTGATATACATGGTGCAGGAATACCTAGGGGCAAGGTCAGACTTGGACACCTTCCCCACCGAAAATCCTCTGGCTTACTGGGTCTTGAGGATGGATCACTGGCCAGAGCTTGCACAGTATGCAATTGAGCTACTGGCCTGTCCTGCATCCAGCGTTCTTTCAGAACGCACATTCAGTGCTGCTGGAGGATTTGTCACGGATCACAGGGTGCGCCTGTCCACCGACTCGGTTGATCGACTGACCTTCATAAAGATGAACCAGTCTTGGATCACCACCAGCTACCAAACACCTGAAGCTGATATAACAGACTAATTTATTTTCAAATGTCACATCCCTTCAAGACTGATGCTGATGCTGTGAGACTGTCCTGTTATGTTGACTGACTATCCTCCTCCTCCTCAATGATCCGATTGATGATGATAGCTTGGAAGAACATTTTAGTTTCTGGGTGCTGCCACCAGTGGCTAAGGCCCAATTTTTCAGCCCCTGTTTAACAGGGGCATGTAATTACAATTTTTTATGCAATGCTTTGCAGCAGGGCTCATTCCTGCACTCCAACTAGAGTATCTGGGAGAGGTTGCAGTGTCGTGGCACCAGCACCAGTGGCTAAGGCCCAATTTTTCAGCCCCTGTTTAACAGGGGCGTGTAATTACAATTTTTGATGCAATACTTTGCAACAGGGCTCATTGCTGTGCTACAAGTACAGTATCTGTGAGGGGTTGCAGTGTTGTGGCACCAGTGCCTAAGGCCCAATTTTTCTGCCCCTGTTTAACAGGGGCATGTAATTACAATTCTTGATCTAATAATTCACAGCAGGGCCCATTCCTGCGCCCACCAAGAGTAACTGTGAGGCCTTACAGTGTTGTGTCAACACCACCACCACCACCACCAAAGGCCCAATTTTTCAGCCCCTGTTCAACAGGGGCATGCAATTACAATTCTTGATCTAATAATTCACAGCAGGGCCCATTCATGCGCCCACCAAGAGTAACTGTGAGGGCTCACAGTGTTGTGGCAACACCAACATGTAAGGGGCAAATTTCAGCTGAGTATATACGGCAGGCCCCTACTTTCAAACATCCAACTTACAAACGACTCCTCCTTGCAAACGGAAGGATACAACAGGAAGTGAGAGGAAATCTACCCCTAGGAAGGCAAATTCTCTCCTGTAAGAGTTAATATGGGAAAAAAAGTGTCTCCTCTCCACTGATGCTTTATCACCAATTCTTGTTTCAATAAAAAACCCAAATTTTCAAAAAACATTTGTCATTAGGACCGAAAGTGAGGTGAACTGTTCTGGACAGGTGCACACTGCACAGACAGCAAAACAAATGTTACAGGGGTGATAACCCTTCCCTATGTTTTCCAAAAATGCTTAAAAATAGATTTTTGGGCTGGAGCTACACTTAAAAAATGTACCTGTTCAAAATTACAAACAGATTCTACACAAGAACAAACCTACAGTCCCTGTCTTGTATGCACCGCCTGTATACGGCTGTTCAGAGTATATAGAGCCTTTTTTATTTTGTGTGCGGGGTTCCCCTTAATATCCATACAAGACCCAAAGGGGCTGGTAATGGGCTGGGGTAGGGGGGGGGGTGATGGGGTAGCTATGCCATTTTTCTTAAAGATTTTCATCCATATTACCGGAACCAGACATTACATTAAAGCCGCAAGCAGTTTTAAATGGCTTTTTTTCCTTTAGAAATTTAATTTTGTGCAGGGACAGTTCTAAACACGGGAAACACGTGGCACTTCACAGGCATACTTTAGGCACCCCCCAGGTACGATATTTAAAGGAATATTTGACTTTTTTTTTTCACTTTATGCATCATTAAAATGACTGCTCCCGAAAATCGGCCGTTTTTAAAACTTCTTTTTGCATTGATACATGTCCCCTGGTGCAGAACCCAGGTTCCCAAACCCTTTTTAGGACAATAACATGCATAATAGTCGTTATAATTAGCACTTTAGATTTCGAACGTTCGCATCCATTGTATTTAATAGGGTTCTAAAGTTCGTGCGAACTTTCGGTCCGTTCACGGGTTCTGGTGCGAACCGAACCCGGGGGTGTTCGGCTCATCACTAATGCAGAATACATGGAATACTAGGACTGTGTGTCTGGTAGTGACACCTTCTATTATTACGGGTTAGCCTTTCTAGACAGGTGTAGGATCCTTGGTCCCCTGAAGGATCTGGTATGGGAGAAAGAAAGGTTAACTA
Source organism: Rana muscosa (assembly GCA_029206835.1). NCBI lineage: Eukaryota > Metazoa > Chordata > Amphibia > Anura > Ranidae > Rana > Rana muscosa. The sequence goes on from CM055118.1 coordinate 114,356,510, forward strand.
CTCCAAGCAAGGTTAGGCACTTTAAATACTCTCTGAAGTTGCAAGTATATGAATTGTGACTCACAGGTTGTGCCATGGACCACAGATCAGAGCCAGTATAAGAGGTCTCATTCAACTCCACTGGGAATGAACTGGGAATGTACTGTATAACACGAAGCATGTATTGTATTATTTCCTATTTATTTCGTCCAGACCCAGTGCACACTGCAGGAGATGCAGGGCATGTGCCCAGGTGCTAGTTATGCCCTGGGCTTTCGGCATCATCAAAAACATTTAAACCTCCATGACAGGTTTGAATTTGATTGGTGAGAAAAATCTTGTACATTTGTTTTTACATCAGACGTACTTTTTGTGGGATACAACAAGGAGCCCAAAGAGTGAATGTATGGGAATAACTCTCTTGCCTTACAGACCGGGGTGCTTAGATCACCCGAGTTTTGAGAAAAGTGTACATTTTAGATAAACAAGACCCAGTATTTAAAAATTAGTGAAACATATCTAAATGCATGTTAAATTTCATCTATTTTCATTACCCATGTTGCTTTCTTTACACAATGCAATGTCAATATGCTTTCTCAAAAAAAAAAAAAAAAATCTCCTAAATTGCCTTCCTTAAATAGTTTAATTGTTCACGCAAGGACAAGTAGCAGGTAAAATGGGTTAAGGATGATCACATCTATTCCTATAATGTCCTTCTGATGAAATGTATTGATTGGGAAAGTGCAAATCTTCCTTCTTCACTCCAATTAACCCCTGAGTAATTAGCAGACGATTTAATAATCACCTGTGAAAATATGTAAATAGACCATACTGGTACAATATACATGTCTAAAGCCCCATACACACGGTCAGACTTCCATCAGACTTTTCCTTGGATTTTTGTCCGAACGGAGTTGGCCGGGCACACCCATAGCATACACACCACAGGACTTTTCTGCAAACTTTCCCAAAACTTTTTGCAACATCACATGGTTTTTCTGCTCTTTTCTGCTCTTTAACACCACCCTTTGGTCAACTTCTGCTATTGTTGGTTGATTTTAACATTGGTTGTTTTGTCCATCGGACAAAAGTCCTATGGTTTTCTGTACACACGGTAGGACTTTGCTCCATCGGACTTTTGTTGGGCAAAAGTTTGTCCGTTCGCAGACCCAACTTTTGTCCGATGAAAACAAAACCAAACTCAAAAAAGTTTGTCCGATGGAGCGTACACACGGTCGGATTGTTGGTCCAACTTGCTTAAAACTAAGTTTGTTGGGCAAAAGTCCGACCGTGTGTACGGGGCTTAAGCAACAATTATTTTGTTGGTTGATCCATTATTTTTTTTTAAGTGAGTTAGTTGCCTAAAAAAACTGATCATTGTAAAGTGCTAGTAGAAAAGTAACATGCATAATAGGGATGAGCGAACCTGGCTGTCATGATTTATAAGGATTTACATCACCTGACACCATGGACTTACCTAAAACTGGTGCAGCTGGGCATTGTAACCAATCAGCTTCTAACTTCAGCTCGTTCAATTAAGCTTTGACAAAAAAACCTGAAAGATGATTGGTTTCTATAAAGAGCTGCACCAAATTTGCACTCTTCAGTTTTTTAAATCAACCGCAATGTATTTACATAGATGGATTTCAAATAAATGATTTTTTCATGGGGTTAGTGTTTTTTTGGTTTTTATGTAGCACTACCCCCGAAGGAGCTGCTGGTTTTGTTTGGGCCTGCTCGCTGATGCTCAACCCCTTAACTGTCTCGATCCCTCCCTTGGCACAACTGGTAGTGAAAAGAATTGTGAAACTCAGTGGCTATGGAGAAACACAATTCTGCATGTAAATATACCACATTATAGCCTCGTACACACGACCGAGTTTCTCATCCAAAACCGGCAAGAAAAGTGCCGCGAGAGCTTTTTCCTTGAGAAAACCGTTCGTGTGTATGGTTTTACGATGAGAAAATTGCCGTGAATCTCGACGAGAAAATAGAGAACCTGCTCTCTATTTTCTCGTCAGGATTCCAGATTTCCTCGTCGTGTTTCTTGTCGGCCTGTTTTGTGACGAGAAAATGGTTCGTGTGTATGCTTTTACGACTCTTCAAAAAGCGCACATGCTCAGAAGCAAGTATGAGACGGGAGCGCATCTTCTGGTAAAACAAGCCTTCGTAATGGAGATAGCACATTCGTCACGCTCGAAATTATTGCATCGTTTAAATGTTGTGCATTGAAATCTTCTTTAGAATGTTACATTAATCCAAACGAATGAACTTCTTTTGCTGCTGATATTCACACAGAGTTATGACTATATTTTTTTAACCTTTGTCATGCTGCTCTTAAGAAGATTTAGGTGTATTATATCGTGCAAGATCTTCTGAATATTTTAAATTTTTAAATTTTTCAAACTGATGTTAATTGTAATTTGGCAATGTTTTGATAGTGATCTCCCATTGAATATTTTAATATATATTTGTTAAATTTTACACCCTATTTTTTTTAAATAAGATTGTTATTCTTTTTTTGGGGTTGTTATCTGTCCCTTTTTTTGGCTGTCAAATGTCTCTGCTTACTCCAAAGCAAAATTTAAAATTTTTAAAAAATACACATAGTCAAGTATGAACTTAAACAAAAATAACATTTATTCATGTTTGAAATAAAATAAAGAGAAGGCAGCGCTGGAGAACCTGCTGCCATTTGTCCATCCCAGGGACCCCAGAGCACACATCAACCCTGTGTGGACACTAAAATTGGGAGCTTGAGAGAAGGCCAACATTTCTGAGCACAATCTGATGCTGGCCTCCCAGAGGTCAGGAACAGCAGCAGGTGAGATATATGTCCCAAGTGTGTGGTACTACAACAGGCTGCCTTCTGTCCGACCACAATGAAGCAAGGCCATCACTTCCTCGTCTTCCTGGCAACCTTCCCTGCAACCTTCCCTGAAGCCTTCACTGCAGCCTTCCTTCCTCGTTTGGCTGGAGGCTGGGCCACTGGAGGGGTACTCCTGTCAGGAGGAGGAGGAGGTGGAGGAGAAGGGGGTGGCGCAGAAGAACAAGGTGGAGGTGGAGGAGAAGGGGGTGGGGCAGAAGAACAAGGTGGAGGTGGAGGAGAAGGGGGTGGCGCAGAAGAACAAGGTGGAGGTGGAGGAGAAGGGGGTGGGGCAGAAGAACAAGGTGGAGGTGGAGGAGAAGGGGGTGGGGCAGAAGAACAAGGTGGAGGTGGAGGAGAAGGGGGTGGGGCATAAGAACAAGGTGGAGGTTGAGGAGAAGGGGGTGGGGCAGAAGAAGAAGGTGGAGGTGGAGGAGGAGGTTGAGGTTGGGACAGTTGTGCCACCCCACAAATAGCAGTATTGGGGGTAATTTTTTCCATCACCCCCTTGTTCAGCAAGGTGATGAGCAGGGGCTCGCATAGGAGGCGTTGCTCCATGCTCATCACCTTGAACTTTGCCTCCACTAGGCCGGCAATGGCCTCTTCAGGGGATGTGGGCTCCTTGAGGGTGGCATGGGCCTCTCGAATAAGGGCCATGGCTGCCTCACTGGTGGTCCTGTCCCTCCTGCTTCTTTTGGGAAGTCGGATGGGAGGCACCTGTGATCTGGTGCTTCTCCTTTGCCCTGCCACCTCCTGGCTGCCACTGGGCCCTGCCACCTCCTGGCTGCCACTGGGCCCTGCCACCTCCTGCCTGCCACTGGGCCCTGCCTCCTCATGCCTGACAGTTTCCAGACCCTCCTCCTGGCTGATTTCATCCTGTGTATGAAAAAGGGACATAGTTTAATATGTTGGTTTAATCTTTGCATCCAAAATTCAGATCATGATTGAAGCAATTTGAATGTAAATCCAGAAATCATTTTGACCAATTTACAACTACATCAGATTGACTATTTAGCACCCAATTTAGGCCAGACTAATGTCTCGAGATCTTGATTTCACTTGTGGAACCCAAAATAGTTTATGTTTGTCATCTTGACATATTTGTCAAACATTAATTTTATCCCAATACATTTTCTATAAATACTATACCTGGCTCCAGATGGCCAAATCAGGTTCATCCAGGATGGCTGCCTCCTCTTGCTCCAGAGAAGGCTCAGGTTGGCTGCAGGGAAGTCTGGGGGGATAAGTGGAGAGTGATGGCCTTGTCTCAATGTGGTCATCCAGAAAGGACATCCTGCTGTAGTACCACAAATTGGGGACATACACATCATCTGCTGCTGCTCCTGACCTCTGAGAAGCCAGGACCTTAGAGCGTTCATTCCTGTATGTGCCTCTCAAGCTCCCAATTTTAGTGTCCACCTGTTTTGCTGTGGCTGTGGGCACCTTGGTATGCACAAATGGGAGCAGGGTCTCCAGCGCTGCTTTTCTCACCCCTTTTTTTTTGTGTATGGGGTTTTTGGTCTCCCACAGAGCGGGCAGCTCCCTTACCCGGTCTATAAATTCCGCCAGGAATTCTTTGTCGCTAATAAAGACATTCATATTGTATCTGCAAGTAAAATAAATAATATATAACTAATGTGAGGCACACAGTCTAACCTCCTTAAAATCGTAGTCACCATATATATCCTACAACATTCTCCAGACAGTATAGGCCAACAATTTGTCAAAGTCACAAAATCACATACCTTCGTTCGCACGTCCGTCACTTGAACTCCTCTCTCCGCACAACGAACGTAGTATAGTCACATGCGTGTTTGCTATATATACACCACTCATGCGTCAAACTACGCACACGTCGCTCCGCACACGTCGCCCGCCCATGACGTTCTAACTAACATCTTTTCCCCGCCCCTTCTCTTTCGGCGCGCAGACAGATATGGCGGATTTACAGCAGGTGTCTGATAATTCCTCAATTAACGAGGAGGAGACAAGCCCGGAGACTGAGGAAACATCACGATCAAGGAGGAGATTCAAGGCATCTAAAATGTCTTTTGCGGAGATGGTGGACATATTGCTCAAGTCGGATTATGACGCAAAGCATGGGCCGTATAGCAAACCTAATAGAAGGAAGGTCAAAATCCTGAAGAAAGTCGTGAAGAGTCTGAAGAATAATTTCGGGGTGAAACGCTCAAATGAGCAGCTCAGAAAGAGGTGGTCAGACCTCAAACTGAGGGAGCCAGAGCAGTTAAGGAGCATTAAGAGAATGCTAGCAAAAATTAATTAAAATGTACACTTTTCTGCTATTAAGGTTTTTCTCAAATTACATGTTGCTCCTTTTTTTTTAGTTTCATATTGGACTCCCTTCCAAAATTTCCTAATTTGAACTTGGTTTGGCACAGACACTTCGTTCGGCCACTATCCGCTGTTTTGGCTTATTTTACAACCACAAAAGAAAATAGACATCTGCCTGTTTTTTACAAATTGTTGTTCCTAAATTTTCGCCTAGATGATGTGTTTGTAAAGAGAATGAAATGCAAACTTTAATCAGTGTAAAGGAGAGGACACTCAGCAGCTGGTACCACATCTGTACTTTGGAGCACTATAGTGTGGGCCACTACAACCGCCTTTCTTGGGTGTCCCACACAGGTGCATCAGTGAATTTTTGTGGTGCCTCCATGTCTAAAAATGTACATCCAAAAGGTGAATACTAAACAAATTTTTGTTTCCAAATAATGCATTCATCACAAACACACACTTGTACCCCACTTCCAAACAATTTAGCCTGTTTTTATTTTTCATAGAGAATTTCAGTGTGATAAATAGACCTTTTGTTTGATTCTCATAGGGAAGAGAAGACTGGGAGGAGAACACTCCAGGGAGCACAGGAACCCCACAGCTTCACAACAACCCCAAACTCCCAAAGACCCACAACCGAAGGATGTTGAGGAAGTTGAGGTGGAGGAAGGAGAAGTGCAGGAAGGAGAGGTGGATGACGTTGTGGAACTGGTCACCACAACAGGTCAGTATCTGTCACCACAGCTTCAGGTAAGAGATGTAGGCCTGCAGAGGTATAATACCTTTTTATTTTGTTTTTAGGGGATGTAAATGTTGTGGTGAAGGATAGTACACGTTTCTCTGCTGACAGTGCCCTCCGAATAATACAGCAAGTGATGGAATGTAGCACGGAACTGGACAGAATAAAACAAAGAATTCATGTGATGGATCAAACATTTAAAGACATTCTAGATGTATTGGGGAGAATCGAATAAGTCAGCCAAACCCCCATTTTTGTTTCAGGAATGACTGTTCTTCAAACTTTTAAACTCTTTTTTGACAATCAAACCAGCCAAAAATTGAATATGCACACAGTGTGTCAACATGTGCTATCTGCCATCAGGGGATATCCATGTACGTTTTTTGGGGGTGCAACTCCTTCCTCGTATCTAAAGTAGGTGAACTGAGGAAGGGGTTGCACCCCCAAAACACGTCCATTGATCACCCCTGATGGCAGATAGCACATGTTGACAATAGGGATCAGGAGTCTAAAATCCCTATTGGAAATTACTACAAAATGTGTGCATATTAAATTTTTGGCTGGGCAAGGGGTGGCAAGACCCCATATTAGGACGGGCACATAGAGACATAGTTTGTGTAAGTGAATGTCTCAGATTGCTCAGAGATATCCAAAGTTGTACTTTTTGGAATGCAACTGTTGTTTTTGTATTTTCCTAAGAAAAGAATTGGCGGTTTGTGGCCAGGACAAAAAAAAAATTAAAAAAGTAAACATGTGTGTGAATGTGCACAGAGTAAAATGTTTGAACACAAACAACGTGTAGCTTCTTTTTTCAATACGCTCTAACCTTATTTGTGTTTTTTTTAAGGTTACATAGTGAAATGGTTGTTATTTACTAAAGGAAAATACACTTGGCACTACAAATGCACTAAGACAAACTAGGAGACAGGAAACAAACAAAAGTTAAAAGTTGAAATCAGATTTTTATTTAGCTCATTCTCCATGAATCTTTAGGCATAGCCTGGCATAGAAATTGCCCCCCTACCCGTGAAATATTGCATATATTTCTTCCGAACCTCACGGGCATTTTGGGGGGGCAAGCCAGGACGGGCAGATTCAAGGCCCGGCAGGGGATTTGCAGATGAAAGTCCAGCCTCAGGCAATACTGTGGCCATATAAGAAGTGAATTTTCTGCTGAGAAAGTTGTGTAGCACACAGCAGCATAAAACTACATAGTTTATTTTGTAGTCCGCCAAGTGGATGGAAGTCATAAAAAGGCGGAACCGGCTGGCCATTATGCCGAAGGCATTTTCAACGACTCTTCGGCCCCTGGCCAGCCGGTAATTGAACACCCTCTTCTCTGGGGTCAGGGTCCTCTGAGGAAATGGCCTCATAAGATGCGGTCCGAGCCCGAAGGCTTCATCAGCCAAAAAAACAAAGGGGAGTCCTTCAACATTCCCTGCATCCGGTGGCAATGCAAGGTCATCACTCTGGAGACGGAGGGCAAACTCCGTCTGGATGAAGGATCCCCCATCGGACATCCGGCCATTCTTCCCTACATCAACATAGAGGAATTCATACCGTGCTGACACCACCGCCATCAGCACAATGCTATGAAACCCCTTGTAGTTGAAGTAGTAGGACCCAGAACGGGGTGGCGGCACGATGCGGACGTGCTTCCCGTCTATGGCACCACCGCAGTTGAGGAAGTCCCACCGCGTGGCAAACTCCGATGCCACCGTCTGCCATTCCTGTGGCGTGGAAGGAAGCTGGGGAGTCAAACAAGATGAAAGAAAATTAGAATTTTAAAATATTACAATAAAAAACATTAGAGGCCAACATCAATCAAATTCTCAGTTTATTAATCTGTTTTTAAGAAGTATAATGGAAGGCTCATGTTTCATATTCATCACCCCCTCTGATGGTCCATTAAAAAAATATTTTGGAGGGGGGTAGATGTGTTTGGCCACAGGATAGCATTGCAGTGGCGGTGCGTCCAGAGTGGGCGCTGGAGCACTGCCCCCTCTCTCCTGTGCCCGTCACTCCGAACAATACATCAGTTCATGCCTTGCATTACCCTATGTATTGTCAATGCCGCCCACTATTCAGGTGGATGGCCCCCTGTTAAGCGACCAACATATGAATAACTGCAGCATTTATGGGGTGAAAATTGCATATCAGAAACAGGGAGGCAAATAGGCTTGCACATTACAGCCTGAGGGATGTAATTGGCTTCCTAAAAGTTAAATAGGTGACGCAGGGGGGGGGGGGGGGGACATTCCTTGGGTAAACACTGACAGGCTGCTCTGCCAATCATATTCACCAAGTCTGTTTAATGGTAACATGATTGGCTGATGCAACATCAAGGGCAGGAGAAGACATCAAGGACAGAAGAAGGATGGCGCTGACCACAAGAAGGTAAGTGCAGGGCTGGGGGGAAAATGGCTGCATTGGAGGGAACAAAATGGCTGCATTGGAGGGAACAAAACAAAATGGCTGCATTGGAGGGGGCAACTGGGGGCGTTTAATAGGCACAGTCGCAAAAAAGGAGGAAGTTTATTTCCTAAATTGGGATTGGACCCCCAATCATTTGGAGCAACAGGCGCCCCTGCTGGAAAGCTTAGTGAAGGGAAATATGCATGGAGGAGAAAAAAGGGGAATTTAAAAGCTTCCAACGTGCATGGGGACAAAGGGGACATTCTCAGCATATTACAATCATGGTAATTAGGGAAGGATGAAAGAAATACAATACATTATCATACATGAAATACATAAAATGTGATGTTAATGGAGAAAACTTACCCTAATATAGTCCTCCTGCAGGACTTGTATAATGGCAGAACAGGTGTCTGGGATTATGAGGCCCAGAGCCTGGGGGGAGATGCCTGTCATGAACTTCAAGTCCTGAAGACTTCTCCCTGTCGCCAGATAACGTAACGTGGCGATGAGCCTCTGCTCAGCACTGATGGCTTCCCGCATAACGGTGTCCTTCCTGGTAATATAGGGGGACACCAAAGCCAACAGTTCCTGAAAAACGGGGTCAGACATCTGCAGAAAATTCCTGTAGTCCTCAGGATTATTCTCGACGATCTCCCGCAGCAGAGGCATATGGCAGAATTGGTCCTGCTGGAGCAACCAATTCTTGGTCCATGAACTCCTCCTCACACCGTTCATGGACTGGTCTTGGTCCAAAACAAGCAGACCAACACCAAGCGCACGCACAGCACAAACTCGACGACGAGAACGTCCAGGCGACATGGCTAGGAAACGGTCGTCTTATCAGAACGTACAGAACAGAACGCACTTTAGAACAGCAAGGCCTATGAATAACGAACTGAAAATCAGAAACGAACGGGCAAGAACGCACTGTAAAACAGATACGACCTGCCTAGACACCCTGAAAGTCAAGATACGAACCCACAAGCACAAACTGAACCTCAGAAAACGAACTGAAAAGCACGAAGACTGAAAAGCGTGAATCGTCTCTTCCCAAACTTTTACTTCACACGCGGTAACACGAGATCAGCAAAAGCAGCCCAAGGGGTGGCGCCAAGGAAATCGATCTTCCCCTTTATAGAGCCGTCGTACGCGCTGGATGTGACCGCGGAGAACAACGAGGAAATTTGGAATTGTCAGTGTGTACGCATGGAAAGCTTGACGAGAAACTCGTCAAGGTTAACAAGAATCTCGTCGAAAAAAACGACGAGATTGTTACGACGAGAAACTCGGTCGTGTGTACGAGGCTTAAGTATCCAAATAATGCAAGTATTACCTTTCTCCACTTGGGATCCTTAAGGCTGGGTTCACACTTGTGCACTGCGAATTCCAGCTCTCTTATCTCTGCAAAAAGACAAGAGATCTGTTCAGCAGATCATCTCCGTTTTAGCTGCGAATTTGGTGACTTGGGAGAGAGGAGGGGGAGGGGGGGAGTGTAGTGTAGTGAAGTGAAGGAGAGAAATCCTGATCAGAACTGAACACATCTGCGAATCAGATGCGTGCCCATAGAAGATAATGAGCCTGAATTTGCACCTAAGCCGCACCGCAATGCCTAGAAAACGCACACGTTTTTTGGGCAATGCACAGTACGAATGCATCGCACATATGTGAACCAGCCTCATTAAGATCAATGTATTTTATAATGTTATGCGAATTGGATGCGGTTTAAGCCGCAACCAATTCGCATAGGTGTGAACGGGGCCTTAGGCTAATAAAGAGCACTGCAACAGGTATATACTTAAACAAATATAATGTTTACTGTAGCAAAGGTAATAAACATATATTAACAGATTAGGAGCAATTACATATATGGAAATAACTTCTAATGGCTCTGCAGGGCCCTGCAAGAGTCAGTAATATTATTAGAATGGAGATTCTAATAGACTTTAAAGTGGTTGTAAACCCTGTAAAAAAATTTTTTTTTTTAAAACCAACCTGCAAGACAAAGGCATAATGAGCTAGTATGACTAGCATACTAGCTCATTATGCATCACTTTCCTTAGATCGGGGCCCCCGAAGCCGTCCTCGTCTCCCTCTCCAGCCGCAGCCATAGCCGGAAGGTTACTTCTGGGTATCGCCGTTCCAGCCAATCACAGCGCAGCTCCGGTGCTGTGATTGGCTGGAGCGGCGAAGACGTGACTCCGCGCATGCGCGCGGAAGCCGTCAAATCCGGCTGAGCCGGATTTGTGAATGGGATTAACCCTATGAATGCGCCGTTGTCTATGGCGCGCATGCGCCGTAGACACTGATGCATGTCATTTTTTGCAAATATCTCCTAAACCGTGTAGGTTTAGGAGATATTTCTTGCACCTACAGGTAAGCCTTAATCTAGGCTTACCTGTAGGTGCAAGTTGCATAAGTGGGTTTACAACCACTTTAACTCCTGTTCCCTATGGATAAACAAATTTAAGCTCCCCCTAGCGGGCAATACCACCCCGAGTCCCATCAAAGCAGTTCCTGTCAGGCCTGACACAGATTATTGTACTAGTTCCTTGAGGATGGGGGTCTTCGCTAGCAAAACGTTGGTGCACTTATTAATTGTAATCCACAGGAGGTAACAGATGTGAACTAGACTCCCGCAATGCTCTTGAGAGTGAAACTGACAGTCAGTGTAATGCCACTTTAAACTACGCAGTTACTACACACTGCGCTATGTCCTGCGGTGTGTGTGTGTCTCAATACTCGGGTGGTGAAGGGCCTTCAAATGTCACAGGCCTAACAAACAGTTGTAGATCCTGGGCAGGTGCCCGCTTACCCAAACAGGCCTAGTCCGCCTGACACGCTCTGCAGTCGGTACCTCGGTCCCCGACCTCTCCACGATTCACAGTCTCTGGTCCCTCTCTCGGCAACAGCAGATATTGGTGGAACGATCCTGATGGGAAGGTGGCGCAGACAGGTCCCTCTCTGGCTCGGTGGTTCTCCGCGAGGTTGTGGGCCCAGGCTTCAGGCCTTGTCACACGGGCGGCAGGCCTCACACACTTCCTGCTGGTTTGAGCGCGGAGTCCAGAGAGACCGAGCGCGGCCCCGCCTCTCCATTAAGTAGCCTCACCCAACAGGCAATGCGGGGGTTGTAATGCATTATAGGAGTACAGCTGCACTGTGGGTACCATAGTCCCCAAGGTATCCACAGCAACAGAGTCTCTTTCTCCCTGTACTCTAAATTCCACCCGCACTACTAAACATCAATAACAATAGTCTGTAATGTAGTAACTAGCACTCCGGAGGAAGGTTTTGGGGTATGCACATGCAACAGTAGTCCATAACAGTAGAACCCCGCTACATTTACATTTTAATTGTTTGTGGGAATAGGTAAGGGCCTATACTCATTCCTCTGGGAGGGGTGGATATGTGGGAGCCCCATTATTTTAAAGTGTTTGTGTTCTTTTTTTAAAGACACAGTACACATTATGAAAAAGACAAAAAAACTGTTGGGTTTTCTCTTTATATTCCAACCAGATCCTTATACATTGATGCTGCATAGGTGGCCAGGAAAGGGAGCTAATTTGCGGCTCTCCTCTTCTGTACCAGATCAGCCCAGATGTCTTTCAACATTGGGGTGTACTTTCCAGGATGGGGGGATGACAAAGCCATTACCCCCTTACAAAGCACCCTTGTCATAATGTTGATCTGAGGGTTATATGGGGGGACAAATAGTGGAATCTAGAAGCCCACACTATAATAATGAAGTATCCAGATATCTGCACCCTCCCAGGGGATTGAGAGCAGGGGTACATTAGTATGTACTTGTAGGCAGGTGCAGATAGCCACTTTGCGATTAGGTGGCTCTGTACCAGAATAGTGTCTGGTTACAGTAAGTAGGTGCTAGGCCCCTTTGAGGTAGAGCCCTCCTACAGTGATGTCATGGGTGAGTCAGTGCCCTAATATAACCACTTCAGCTTCGGAAGATTTTACCCCCTTCATGACCAGGCCATTTTTTGTTCAGCACTGTGCTACTTTAACTGGCAACTGTGCAGTCATGCAACGCTGTACCCAAACAAAGTTTGTACAATTTTATTCACACAAATAGAGCCAGGAAAGGGAGCTGTGTGAAGCTGCTTTCCTGGAGGATCCTGGGAGAGGTGTACCTAAGGAGAAGGTGACTACAAAGAGCACAGCTTCAGGTCTGGTATGGATTTTAAGGGGAACCCCGCGTCCCAAAAAATAAATGGCGTGGGGTTCCCCCCAAAAATCCACACCAGGCCCTTATCTGAGCACGCAACCTGGCAGGCCGCAGGAAAAGAGGGGGGGATGAGAGAGCGGCCCCCTCCTGAACCGTACCAGGCCACATGCCCTCAACATGGGGAGGAAGCCCCCTTTAACAAAAGGGACCTCTAGATCCCGGCCACCCCCCTATGTGAATTGGTAAGGGGTACATTGTACCCCTATCATTTCACAAAAAAAGTGTCAAATGGTTAAAAACCACAGGAGACAGCTTGGGACAAGTCCTTTATTAGAAAAAGAGAAAGAAAAAAAAAAGATTCCAGCAATCCAGTAATCCATTCAGGATCTCCAGCGATGTAATCCATTCTCGATCTCCAGCGATGTAATCCATTCTTGATCTCCAGCGATGTAATCCATTCTCGATCTCCAGCGAGCATATGACGCACACGATCCTGCATCCACGGGAGGCACCCGACGAATGATGCGCTCCAACCTGACAGCTCTAATATAGCTGAGGGCGGGGCCACCCGTCACGTGACCCCACCCCCCTCCGACGCAAGGGGAAACGCCGGTGGTTACCCAGTGATGTGTACGGGTGACTCCGCCCCCGACGCATTAATTCTATAGGGAAACACCACCTCTTTGCTGCCTATAACATGAGGGCTAACACATGAGTGTCTGGGACACTAATGTAGCCGCCAAAATAGGCCGCAATGCTGACTCCAGCATGGAGAGCAGGTCACCGCTTCGGACCTCCTATCAGTAGGGTCCTTAAAGGCAGGGGTCCCCTCCACCGGAATAGTGGTTACTTTATTCAACCGAGAGACCGGGGGATCAACAACCGGAGGAGAAGCCCATTTTTTCAAAAGGCTTTCCTCAAATGGGTAACGGACCACCATACGCTGAGGGACCGCAAAGGGCCTGTGTGGCCGTTCCCATTCCTTATCTATGAACTTGTCAAAGAAATCAACATAAGGAAAAACCTTAGCAGAGCGGGTCGGCTTGTGCAACCCAAAAGGGACAGACCCTGCTGTGGAAGCCCCAGCCGTATCTTCCAGCTTGAGAGTGTCCCTCACAGCATTGATAAGTGCACTTACAAGTGCCCCGTCTTGAGCTGACCCGGGCGAGGGGTCTTCCCCACAGGGAAGGTCCTGGTCCGCCTCTTCTGACACACCAGAACCGGGGTCCTGAGCCGCAGCCAGGCCCGAGTCTGAGTCAGAACATTCCCCAGGAAATGGCGGTGGGAGGGAGAGCTTACTACCCCTTTTATGCCCGCACGCCAATTCCCCTCTGGCAACAAATGACTCCAGGACTGCCGACAAAGCGTCCAGGGGAATAGCAGGTGCAGGGGCACCGGTTGCTGCCTCAGGAATGTCTGGGGAAAAAACGCCAGCTTCTGACTCCATGATGCCCACTGACAGCCCTTAAGGACCCAGTCAAGATACTGACAAAAATTTATGTCCACCCTTCTTGCTGCACTGGCCAGGGGGGGGGGAATACCCAGGGGACTCACCGCCTAGCCAGGGACCGCTCAGTGCCGCTGACTGCTCTCTATCCGCACACCGCGTGTGCCTGAGGAACTATGTGAGGTAAATCGCGCCTTTCGCGCTGTACAGGAAGCCAGCCAACACTAGAGGCCAAAACCCACTCCAAAATGGCCGCTGAGTGCCTCAGAAAAAGCGCGCGGACCACAAGAAAATGGCTGCCCGCAATCATCCCAGCGCGGCTACGGCAAAATGGGCGCCAATGGGAAAAACAATGTAATGTACAGGCCCCAAACAAATGGCGCCAGTACTACAAAAAATGGCGCCCAGCAAGCGAGGTGGACGAGAAGGCCAGGCACAGAGGCTTCAAACAATTTACACCCCCCCCACACAGAGAGTGAGCCTGGAAACCCCCACAGCCCCGTCTGGACCCGGAGCCCCCCCAAGGTATTCCCCGGTTGCAGCGAGCCCCGCAATGGGGAGGAGGAAAAAGGGGTGACAGAGGGAGAGGGGTGAGGGCAATAGAACCCTAACGACCACCGTAGGAATGCCCAGCTGTTCCATCCCACCGAAGCAGAAGAAACCGTACTTACCCGTCCTGCGAGGACCTGCTGGTGCGTTCCTGACAGACCTGCAACCGAGCAGTACAGAGTAGCTGTCGGCCCGGTCCACTGTGACTGAGACAGCAAGCTGCTCGGTCATTTGTGAACCCTGGAGCATAGCTCACCGGCCACTCCTGGAGTCATGGGGTATGTCGTGGCCGACCCTGCACGTAGCTAAGGACTGCTCACGCTCGCTGGCCGGACTGGGGGGACTACAAGGATCTATATTATCCTGCCTGTCATGCCCAGCCGGCAGTTGTTAGAAGATTCTAAAAAAAAGAATAAAAGTAAGAATTTCTCCAGGACTCTGGGCCCAAAGGGAGCCAGGTCCTTCTCCTCTACTAGGCAGAAAAAAACTGAGGCTTTTTTTACTGCTTTTTGTGTTTTTTCTGTTTTTTTTTAACTGCTTTTAATTTTTTTTACTGGTTTTTGGTATTTTTTTTCAGTTTTCAGTTTTTTTAAACTGGTTTTAATTTTTTTTTGCTGGTTTCTGTTTTTTAAAACTGGTTTTTATTTTTTTACTGGTTTTCTTTTTTTTTATTCCATTTAAGTCCAAATATGAGATCAGAGGACCTGTCAGGCTTTTTTCTATTACAAGGGATGTTTACATTCCTTGTAATAGGAATAAAATTGACCCATTTAAAAAAAAAAACAGTTTTAAAATCAATAAAATTAAGTAAAATAAATAAGATTTTTTTTTTAAAAGCGCCCCGTCCCGACGAGCGAACGCACAGAAGCGAACGCATACGTGAGCAGCGCCCGTATATAAAAATGGTGTTCAAACCACACATGTGAGGTATCGCCGCGATCGTCAGAGCGAGAGCAATAATTCTGTCCCTAGACCTCCTCTGTAACTCAAAACATGCAACCTGTAGAATTTTTTAAACGTCACCTATGGAGATTTTTAAAGGTAAAAGTTTGACGCCATTCCACGAGCGGGCGCAATTTTGAAGCGTGACATGTTGGGTATCAATTTACTCGGCGTAACATTATCTTTCACAATATAAAAAAATTGGGCTAACTTTACTGTTGTCTTATTTTTAAATTCAAAAAGTGTTTGTTTTTTTCCCAAAAAAGTGCGCTTGTAAGACCGCTGCGCAAATACGGTGTGACAAAAAGTATTGCAATGACCGCCATTTTATTCTCTAGGGTGTTAGAAAAAAAATGTATAATGTTTGGGAGTTCTAAGTAATTTTCTAGCACAAAAAAATGTTTTTAACTTGTAAACACTGAGTCTGAAAAACAGGCTCGGTCTTTAAGTGGTTAAAAATATGAAAACCAGTAAAAAAAACCCACAAAAACCAGTAAAAAAACGAAAACCAGTAAAAAAAACCCCACAAAAAACATCATTTAAAAAAAAAAACAGTAAAAAAAACCCACAAAAAACTGTAAAATAAATGCATATTGACAATTGTGTGCCAATCTGCAGTGTTATATTTTATGACTCTAATCTATCAATACAGTGTTTATCTCCTAAATAGTTGTGTGTATAATTCTTGTATGGCTGCAGAACAAGAGCAGAGAGCCCAAATTACCAGCGGCTCCTAGTTCTACAGTATATATATTGTATGTGTATATATATTGTGACAGCAGGAAGGTAAAGTCACCTGGTTGCATCCAGGGGGGTAGATATATTTCTCCCAGATTCAGGCTTTATGCCGACTTATACAACTAGGGAGTTGATGAAGCCCAGCTGAGGCTAGTGGGCTCATGGATGACTCATACCTCTAGGGAGAGGGCTGGGTGTCGTGCAGGCAGGGAGTTGATGAGACCAGCTGAAGCTTGTCAGCTCATTTAAAGGCCTCTATAAAAACTCCCAGATTCATTAGGTGTTTGCTCATGCCTGGACCCAGACCTGTGTGGACTGTCTAGGGAGAGTGAACCCCTGTGCGGTGAGGCAAAGCCTGTGTGGCTATTTGTTTGGACTTTTACTAAACCAGGGACTTAGGGACTAGGACAGCACCAGGCTGATCCCAGTTGTTAGTTTAGGAAACCTGCATGTTTAGTCAGAGGTCAAACTGACCAGGATTTATTTTGTTTATGTTTCTTTTTGGCTTTGCTGTGTTTTTGTCACTGTACATAGAGAAATAAACCGCACCTTTTGATTTTGAAAACCACAACCTCCGTCTGCTGGCCCTGTTTTTGTGTGGGGAGCCCAACCAGGGGGTCACACACACCCGCTACCGAGTTAACCCCTTCACAGTTGGTGGAGAACCAGTGGCAGTTTTTAAGCCAGCATGGAGGAGATACTGAAACAGCTGGCTCTAGCAAATGCCAATCAACAGCAGACAAATGCAGGTTTGCAAAGGAGCCTTGCAGCCCAGCAGCAAGCTCATCAACAAGCCCAGCAGCAATCTGAGGCCCGCTTCATAGACCTGTTACAGAAGCAAGAGCAGAGACTACAACAAATGGAAGCAGTAATGCAGCAACGTCCGCAGACCAGTGAGGAAAGCCGTCCCACTAATACCGCGTCCTTTGGGGTGAGTCGTTTATTGACAAAAATGACTGGAGAGGATGATCCAGAGGTATTTTTGACCACATTTGAAAGGACTGCTGAAAGAGAAAAGTGGCCTGAGGAGCAGTGGGCTGGACTGGTGGCTCCTCTGTTAACTGGTGAATCGCAGAAGGCTTACTATGACCTAGAGCCTGACCAAGCAAAAGACTATGTGATGCTAAAAGCTGAAATATTGGCAAGGCTGGGTGTCACCCTGGCTGTCCGGGCTCAGCGTGTGCATAACTGGACTTTCCAGCTTGGAAAACCCCCCAGGTCTCAAATGTATGATCTCATTCACCTGAGCAGGAAGTGGCTACAGCCAGAGACTTTGTCCGCACCAGAGATTGTGGAACGTGTTGTAATGGATCGGTTTTTGAGAGCTCTTCCTACTGCCATCCAAAAGTGGGTAAGCCATGGAGACCCAGAGACGGCCGGTGGTCTTGTGGATCGTGTAGAGAAATACTTGGCTACAGAGAACCTGACGGCCTCTTCCAGAGACTCTCGGACTTTCCACCCTAAGACCAGACCATCCCCAGGGGCGGATAAGAGGATTCCAAGGGGTGAGGGTGGAGAGAGTGAGAGGGTGGGAGCTCTACCCAAAGTTTGGCGAGAACAGCCTGGGAAGTCAGGGGCTCAAGAGGCAGCCAAATGGATTGTTTGCTACCGCTGCCGGCAAGCGGGACATATTGCAGCAAATTGCCCGGTTGTGGAGGAACCCATGCAATGTGACTTTCTGATGGGCAGACGTCAGTCGCTGTGTGCGACAGTCGCATGCACTGCCATTCGGGGAACTGAGAAACATTTATGCAAAATGTGTATTAATGGTAGAAATGTTGTGGTATTACTGGATTCAGGTAGCCTTGTGACCCTGATAAAGGCTGAATTAGTTAAAACAGAGGTCTCTGGGAATAGCAAGGTAGCTGTTATTTGTGTGCATGGGGACACCCGAGAGTATCCAGTGACTACAGTGTGTTTCGAGACCCCCAAAGGTACCCTCTCTCATCCAGTGGGGTTAGTATCTCAATTACCGCATGATGCCATTGTGGGAAGGGATTTTCCGAAGTTCTGGGAACTGTGGGATGATCCTGAGCCCCCCACTGGTGCCCCTATGTACCAGGAATGTGATAGCCAGAACTCCTCTGAGAGTGGTGAGGACTCTCCAGAATTTCCCTTGTCAGTATTGGCAGGGGAGACTCAAGAAACTGGAGAGGAGCCCACCTCCTCAGACGAAAACCTACCGTCTGTGGAGTTTTCTGATCTGGAGGTTCACAGGGAAAATTTTGCCACAGAACAGTTAAAAGACCCCGCCCTAATAAAGGCACGGGAAAACGTAGTGGAAATAAATGGCGAGTTAGTGAACCCAGATAATACCTGCACTTACCCATACTTCAGCGTAGAGAAGGACCTACTGTATCGGGTGGCAAAAAGGGCAGAAGAAACCGTTGAGCAGCTTGTGGTGCCCAAACCTTACAGGAAGTTGGTGTTGGAGTTGGCCCATGGGCACATTCTTGGAGGTCATCTGGGGACAGAGAAAACCCGAGAGAGGGTATTACAGAGATTCTATTGGCCTGGGGTGATGAAGGACATAGAAAATTATTGTTCCTCCTGCCCTGTGTGTCAGAGGTTGGCCCCGATGCCACATTTCCGTAGCCCGCTGGTCCCTCTACCCATCATTGAGGTCCCGTTTGAGAGAATCGCAATGGATTTGGTAGGTCCTATAATCAAGTCCGCTAGGGGGCACCAGTACATATTGGTTATAATG
This sequence comes from Rana muscosa, assembly GCA_029206835.1. Taxonomy (NCBI): domain Eukaryota; kingdom Metazoa; phylum Chordata; class Amphibia; order Anura; family Ranidae; genus Rana; species Rana muscosa. The sequence goes on from CM055118.1 coordinate 114,375,367, forward strand.
GACTATGCCACCCGTTATCCAGAAGCGATCCCTCTCAGAAATACCTCGGCCAAAACCATAGCCAAAGAGCTATCTCTTGTTTTTAGCCGGGTGGGTATTTGTAAAGAACTGCTTACGGACCAAGGTACACCCTTTATGTCCCGGGTTATGAAAGAGCTGTGTAAATTGTTCAAAGTGACGCAATTGCGTACATCTGTGTATCACCCCCAAACCGATGGGCTGGTTGAAAGATTCAACAAAACCCTAAAACAAATGTTGAAGAAAGTGGTGGATAGAGATGGAAAGGATTGGGACTGTCTACTTCCTTATTTGATGTTTGCTATTAGGGAGGTGCCCCAATCCTCTACGGGATTCTCCCCCTTTGAGTTACTGTATGGGAGACACCCAAGAGGGCTGTTGGATATTGCCAAGGAAACTTGGGAAAGTGAGAGTTCTCCCCACAGGAGTGTGATTGAGCATGTCGCCCTGATGCAAGATCGAATTGCACAGGTAATGCCCATCGTGAAGGAACATTTGGCCCAAGCGCAGTTGGCACAGCAGAGAGTGTACAACCGTGGAGCAAAGACCCGTACCTTTTCCCCGGGGGATAGGATATTGGTACTTGTCCCTACGGTTGAAAGTAAATTCCTTGCCAAATGGCAAGGCCCCTACGAGATAATGGAAAAAGTGAGCGAAGTGAATTACAAGGTCAGACAACCAGGAAGGCGAAAGCCCGAACAGATATATCACGTTAATCTGTTGAAAGCCTGGAGGGATAGAGAGTCCCTAGTCACAGAAACTTGGTCACCAGCTCAAACTGGTTGCGTGATTCCGGAGGTTGGAATAGCAGCCACCTTGTCACAACCCCAACAACAGGAGGTTAAGGAGTTTGTGCTTCGCAACAAGGAGGTGTTCTCTGAGCTGCCGGGACAAACATCTGGGGTAGAGCATGATATTATTACCCCGCCCGGTGAAAGGGTGAAGTTAAAACCCTATCGGAACCCAGAGGCCCGACGGGAGGCAATACGGGAGGAAGTACAGAAAATGCTGAACTTAGGGGTGATAGAGGAGTCCCAAAGTGATTGGTCTAGTCCCATTGTGTTGGTGCCTAAACCGGATGGGAGCTGGCGATTTTGTAACGATTTTCGTCAGTTGAACAAAGTTACAAAATTTGACACCTACCCCATGCCACGTATAGATGAGTTGATCGACCGGCTGGGAACAGCCCGATACATGACGACTCTTGACCTCACAAAAGGGTATTGGCAAATTCCCCTGGCCAAGTCGGCCAAAGAGAAAACCGCATTTGTAACCCCAGACGGGGCGTTCCAATATAAGAGAATGCCGTTCGGGTTACAGAATGCACCGGCCACATTCCAGCGGAAAATGGACCAGATACTGAGGCCCCATCGGAAGTATGCTGCGGCTTACCTGGATGACGTAATTGTCCATAGCACAGATTGGGCCTCACATCTGCCAAAAGTGCAAGCAGTCCTAGACTCTATCCGGGAAGCGGGGTTTACGGCTAACCCCAAGAAGTGTACCATTGGGCAGGAGGAGGCCAAATATCTTGGGTACACCATTGGCAGGGGAGTGATAAAACCCCAACTCAACAAAGTCGAGGCCATCCAGAGTTGGCCACGTCCCAACAGCAAGAAGCAGGTACGGGCCTTTCTGGGAATCGCGGGTTATTATCGGCGCTTCATTCCCCACTTTGCTTCTAAGGCTGTGCCCCTAACCAACCTGACGAAAGGGAAAGGGTCGGTCATGATTAAATGGACCCCCGAGGCTGAGGCAGCATTCCAATTCTTGAAACAAGCCTTATGTAGCCAGCCAGTGTTGTACTCACCCGACTTCTCTAAAGACTTTGTCGTACAAAGTGATGCGTCAGATGTGGGGTTAGGAGCAGTATTGTCCCAGGTCTGGAACGGGGAAGAGCACCCAGTCATTTACCTCAGCAGGAAGTTGAAGTCCCATGAGGTAAATTACGCCACGGTTGAAAAGGAGTGTTTAGCGGTGAAGTGGGCTCTAGATTCCCTTCGGTACTATCTGCTAGGTAGGCACTTTGACATGGTTACGGATCACGCTCCGTTAAAGTGGATGGCTCAAAACAAGGAGACAAATAGAAGAGTGAATAGGTGGTTCCTGGCCCTACAGGAATTCAACTTCACAGTAAAGCATCGCCCTGGCGTTCAAATGGGGAATGTGGATGCTTTGTCTCGAGTACATGAATGCCTGATTGCTGGTGTTCCAACCCCAAGGTTAAAACAAGAGGGGGGGGTATGTGACAGCAGGAAGGTAAAGTCACCTGGTTGCATCCAGGGGGGTAGATATATTTCTCCCAGATTCAGGCTTTATGCCGACTTATACAACTAGGGAGTTGATGAAGCCCAGTTGAGGCTAGTGGGCTCATGGATGACTCATACCTCTAGGGAGAGGGCTGGGCGTCGTGCAGGCAGGGAGTTGATGAGACCAGCTGAAGCTTGTCAGCTCATTTAAAGGCCTCTATAAAAACTCCCAGATTCATTAGGTGTTTGCTCATGCCTGGACCCAGACCTGTGTGGACTGTCTAGGGAGAGTGAACCCCTGTGCGGTGAGGCAAAGCCTGTGTGGCTATTTGTTTGGACTTTTACTAAACCAGGGACTTAGGGACTAGGACAGCACCAGGCTGATCCCAGTTGTTAGTTTAGGAAACCTGCATGTTTAGTCAGAGGTCAAACTGACCAGGATTTATTTTGTTTATGTTTCTTTTTGGCTTTGCTGTGTTTTTGTCACTGTACATAGAGAAATAAACCGCACCTTTTGATTTTGAAAACCACAACCTCCGTCTGCTGGCCCTGTTTTTGTGTGGGGAGCCCAACCAGGGGGTCACACACACCCGCTACCGAGTTAACCCCTTCACAATATATATACTGTACATATACTGTATCTACAATGAAAAATTACCCTGAAATACTCAGAGTATAATAGCTAAATATAATAAAATAATTAAATAGAATAGAAATACCGTATTTATCGGCGTATAACACGCACCCCAAGTTTAGGAGGAAATTTTAGGGAAAAAAACTTTTAGCAGGGAAGTTTAAGGAAAAATAACTTACATTTAAATGCAGCCTTGTCAGTGTCCATTGCAGCCTTGTCACAGTGCAGCCTTGTCAGTGTCCATTGCAGCCTTGTCACAGTGCAGCCTTGTTAGTGTCCATTGCAGCCTTGTCACAGTGCAGCCTTGTCAGTGTCCATTGCAGCCTTGTCACAGTGCAGCCTTGTCAGTGTCCATTGCAGCCTTGCCCCAGTGTCGCCGTGCATCATTTTAAAATTGGCGCCGAGACTGTGCGGACGCCGCCGAGAACGCCGGGGACGCAGGGGACACAGGGACTGGGCGGAGCCGCCGCCGAGATACACATAGCCGAGTGTACTCGGCTATACTCGGCTTTTCTCGGCTCCGCTCACAGTCACGCCGAGTCCCGCCCTATGATGGACATAACACAGGTCCAATGGCAGGACTGGGCGTGACTGTGAGCGGAGCCGAGAAAAGCCGAGTATAGCCGAGTACATTCGGCTATGTGTATCTCGCTCCGCTCCGCTCACAGTCAGCGGAGACAGCTCAGGGATGTCAGTATCGGCGTATAACACGCACCCACGATTTTCCCCTGATTTTCAGGGGGAAAAAGTGCGTGTTATACGCCGATAAATACGGTAATTAACATACAACTACACACAGAGAAACATGCCAGACTTACCTTTCAAACAGAGCCCTCCAGTGTTGATCTGTCACTGCTCCCAGCGCTGTTTGAACAGTATGTCATTCCGGTGCATGCACGCTCATCACTATTGCAGCACGACGCTCTCTGCAATCACGGCACACTCAGCGCAGTGCTTACTGCACATACACCAGTGATGTCATTGACTGGAGCTGAGGTGAATATCTATGCACAAGTTTAACCCCTTGACGACCGCCGCACGATGATATACGTCGACAGAATGGCACGGCTGGGCATAAGGGCGTACAGGTACGTCCCCTTTAAGATTCCAGATGGAAGTGGAACGCACTAGAACTGCAAGCACTGGTGTGAACTATGCCATTGAAAACCATATAACCTACTTTCCATGCGTTTTTGATGCAGAAAAAAACGCACTGGATTGCATGTGGTGTGAACTGGCCCTTAGGGACCTGACAGGGTCTCTGGTATGTTTAGAAGGCTGTATACTGTACTATACTATCTGTATTAACCATCTTGCCTGGCAGCCACACTCAACTTGTTGACATGAAGGAATACACATGAAAAAAATTAGCATCCTGTCAGCGAATAATGACAGACTGTATGGTTACTATGTACTTCCTGCAGATTTTACCATTTTAAACTATTAGTCAGAACATTGATTTTAATCTCAAGATAAGGTTAAAGTGATTTTTATTTTTTTTACATTTGTATTAAACTAGAATACGTGTGTCTGTAGAGTGGGATGAATACTGGATCCCTTAAAGAGGAACTGCAGTCTGCTCACATAGTTTGTAAAAAACATCTTTGTCATTCTGAAGCTTCCCTCCAACCACTTTGCATATTATATTATATATACTGTGATTCTGTACTTGCCAAATATGCTGCAGAAATCTCCCTACACTGAGTCTGGCTGCATCCATTTTAACTGTGGGCAGCTGAAGCTGACACAGACACACAGAGGCACACCTCCAGCTCCGCAGCTCTCATTGGCCCTCTAATAACTAATCCTCCCTCCATTCCTGGCAAACTCCCAGGAGAGAGAGAGAGCTGGGCATGATGTCATAAGCCTAGGCTAATGACCAGACAAGAAACAGGAAGTGGTCTGTATAAGATATTTACTGGCAGAAAAAAATGTTTTACTATCCAAAGTTAAAACAACAAGGGCGGAAGATTTAGTAGATGGAAAGTTGAAAAAATGACTGAAGTTCCACTTTAAGCATTGATCCCCTGTGTTATGAATGTATAATATTTTTGGAATGCCACTGAAGATATGACTCCTAACAGTCAGAAGGTGCTGGACACATTGAACCCTTCTTGTTTTATTGGAAAATGAAAGTGTAGTGCTACCCCCGGAGGAGCCGCTTGAGTATATTTGGTTCTGTACTCTGCCTCTCAACCCCAAAAATGGTCTCAGCCCCTCTGGCACACCTGGCCAGGGCCGGTCCTAGACGGGGTGCGAGGGGTGCAGTTCACCCAGGCGCCACAGAGGTGGGGGCGCTCAAGCACCAAAGTGTTCCCCTCCCTCTTCCTTATTGGTATACAGAGCGAGGCCGCTCTCAGTCTCCGCCGCTCACTGCCGCCGATCATCGCCGCTGCGGCACTGCTGTTTCCTGCTTCCCCCTGCTCCCCCCTCCATCCTCCAGGCAGAGGAGATCAGAGATTGGAGCGGCTGGGAGAGAGACCCGTGGGGACATAGTGGGGGGCGGGGCGGTCCGGTCCGTGCGGTGCAGTGCAATGAATGCAGTGCATAAGCGTGACATTTGTTCTAACTGTCACGATCCTCTCCACCTGGGCGGCGCGGCTGCACACTGTCCTCTCCAGCTGCCGCCCGGGTGGGGTTTGCATTTGTCCAGAGGGGGGTCTGTAGACTGTACTAATGAAGGGGGGATAATTTGTGGGGGGTCTGTACTTATGGAGGGGGTCTGGTGTGTGGGGGCCAGGGGGGTCTGTACTAATGGAAGGGGGTGGTTTGTGGGCACCAGGGGGGTCTGTACTAATGGAGGGGGGGTGGTGTGTGGGGGCCAGGGGGGGGTCTGTACTAATGGAGGGGGGATGGTTTGTGGGGGCCAGGGGGGTCTGGTGTGTGGGGGCCAGGGGGGGTCTGTACTAATGGAGGGGGGATGGTTTGTGGGGGCCAGGGGGGTCTGTACTAATGAAGGGGGGATGTTTTTTGGGGGCCAGGGGGATCTGTACTAATGGAGGGGGGATGGTTTGTGGGGGCCAGGGGGGATCTGTACTAATGGAGGGGGGATGGTTTGTGGGGGGTCTGTACTAATGGAAGGGCGTGGTTTGTGGGGGCCAGGGGGGTCTGTACTAATGGAGGGGTGCTGGTTTGTGGGGGGTCTGTACTAATGGAGGGGGGATGGTTTGTGGGGGGTCTGTACTAATGGAGGGGGGATGGTTTGTGGGGGCCAGGAGGGGGTCTGTACTAATGGAGGGGGGCTGGTTTGTGGGGGGTCTGTACTAATGGAGGGGGGATGGTTTGGGGGGGGTCTGTACTAATGGGCGGGTGATTTGTGGGGGGGTCTCTACTAATGGAGGGGGGTGGTCTGTACTAATGGGGGGTGGTTTGTGGGGGGTCTGTACTAATGGGGGGTCTGTACTAATTGAGGGGGGTGGTTTGTGGGGGTCTCTACTAATAGAGGGGGGCCACCCTCACTCGGGTTCCCTGGGACTCCAGTGGGTTGGTTTGTAGACCCAGTTGAAGGTACTGGGCCTACCTGGAACTCCGCAGCCTCGGGCTAAAGGTGCCCGAGACTCCACGATCACTTCACGCACCCAGGCCAGCAGGGCCAACGGGCGCGACTTCGCCCCCCAGGGGTCCTCCTTGGAAACCCCCCAGCACACCACCCTGAATCATGGCGTCTGCCCCTTATGTACCCTCCCCCAGCATGCACAGCAGGCCGACCACGCCCACCGCACGGTAGCCGAGAGAGGACACCCAATCACACCACAATGCTACCCATGGTTAAACCCAAGACCTGGGCAACAGCGCCACCACAGGACAAGGGGAACTATACACCAGGCAACATCATAGCAGATTAGAGTCCAAACTATAGAATCAGAATAACCTGAGCCAAACTATTGCTCAGGCTGCCCTTAAATTTAGGGTATAGTGACCCCCAATTTAGGGGTCCGCTACACATACCCCCCTTCTGAAAAAGCCACTGTCCCCAGTGGCTGGAAGAGATCAGAAAGACCCCTCAATCCTGAGTGGGTTCCGGTCTTTTCCAACTATGTACAGCAATTTTGTTAAGATGGTGCCTGAACCAAACCTCTTTTTTTAAGCAGAGGAAGAAGAGAAGAGAAAGAACATGTAAATAGAAAAATATACATTGCAGTTTGTATAAAACACATACAATATACAAATTACAGTCCCACCCCTCCTAACATATCTACTCCACCCATTCTCCGGTAGAGTTGATCGCAGGTCACCTGCAGAGGGAGAGAAAAGAAAACACAATGTAAAATTCTACACCTAGGATATACAGAAGAAAACCATCTCCCCAAAAAGAAATGATTATCCTCAAATATATTTTGTTTTCAAGCTAAGCCTATCTTCACTGAATGTTTCTGCAAAACATCACCACCTAGTGGCAACTTAAGTCAATACACTCCATTACTGCGCGTTGGCATACATGTATTTCACATGAACTCTTCGGCTTGACCACAATGATTTCTCACTTTGGCCCTGACTAACCTACCCCATTGTTCAGTGAGAAAGAAAATTAAAACATTTATTTTCCTTTGCGGAGTTGAGGAGAGAGAGAAAAAAAACACAACAGCTCTCCGGTTCCTTCATAGAGTAGGTACCCCTTGCAGCAGAGGGCAAAGTCATGAGTGACCTCAGGGCAGGCTATTCCTGTGAAATTGAATAATAAACAGCACACAAGTTCCATTTCACAAGTAGTACTGAGGATCCGGGAGAACAAGAGTCTTCTATTGCTTATCTAGAGTCTCTATAGAGTACATGGTATCCTCTTTCTCTTTGCTGCATATTACCACACAGTCCGCATGGATGTGCCGACCATAAGTCCAGTCTTTACGGCACCCTTTGAAGCGATCTGCCATGGCAGCAGAACATTTTAAATACCTGCGGCCTCTGTGCACTTCCAAATGGTCCCAAATGAAATCCGCGTACCACCGTTCCCTGTAGGCCTCAATTTCAAAGAGCAGTTCTTTGGGAACGTAGGGGTATTCCCACCCGTATTCAGTGGCAATCTTTCTATTGAGGAGCCGCTGCAACCGGGCTAAGGGTGGCATGGTTGCCCGATCTCCTGCTCCAGGAAGAACAATAGCATCCGGGGACCTTGTTATTTGAACTAGCTCCAACTGTGGCAAAGGTGGCCGCAACGGCGGACGTCCCTTCCGTAGCAGTAGGCATGGAAGCAGAAGCAGGCAGAGTAGGGGTGGGAATGACTTCTTCCTTCAAAACAGGGGCATCTACTCTAGGCGTAGTTTCCCCAGAGTCCATCGGTGATAACCCCCAAGGCTGCGGGGTGAAGTCACTGGAACTTTGTCCCATCCTTTTTAATGAAGACCTCATCAATCTCATGGTCATCCCCCACATCAGAGGATGAATCCAGGTCGGAGGTGTCATACTCCTCTGCTGGCAGGTAATTTCTGGTGGACACAGACACGTTGTCCCCAAAAACAGAACGTTCCCGCAGGTTGGCTGTCCAAACATCCCCAGTAGTGTGGGGCATGAGCTTCTACCCCTTCCCCGGCAAACTCAATGTCACAGTTCCCCCAGCTTCCTTACCGTCCCCTGACGTGGATCTCCTGGTGGTCCCTCGGATTTTCAGATCCGGTTCAGGCAGGCGTTGGGGTAGGCTCCGAATGCGGCCACGGGAGGCCTTAACATAGCCCACCTTTCGCTTGGCAGGCGGAATGGAGGTCTCGGTTGTGGCGGAGGCAGCATCCGCTCCGGTATCCGCCAATGGCTCTGCAGCAACCGAGACATCTCCGTTGGCCACATCCGTGGCAGTCGATGCGGTGCGAGTTGGCTCAACTGTGGGAGTATAGGTTTCCTCCTCAGAAGCGACAGTACCCATGAGGCAGATAACTCGGTAGACTCTGGGTTTCTAGGTGGGTTGGTCTACTTCGAAGAGAAACTCTCCACAGAATGCACACCTTCCAAAGGGCCGTAGCTGCACCGCTAGTCCTTGACATCCCGGATGAGCCCCCACGTGTAGCACACAGACCCTTTTCGCCTGCTTACCTTCACTCGCAGGGTAAAGGCACACCATGCCACATGCCCGTGTCCTCCTGGTATAAGAGGTCGAGCGGTGTTCTTAATATTTTGGGTCCTGCAGCGAGTTACCTCCCTCCATTGGTTCTCATCCCCAGAATGTAGGGAAAAGTCTGGTTTCTCCCCCCAAAGAAGGCCAATGTCCAGACAGTGCTTAAACTCCAACAGACAAGTTTATTTTTCTCTCTCTTAGAACAGACTATGAAAAGAGATTGAAGACAGCCATAGAATTGGGTAGGAAGATAGGTTCCGGCACGTGGCACCCAGTTCCCCTATTCTCCACTCAAGCCTGAGTGGATATTGCTCACCCGGATCAGCCGGATTGAAGCACGGAAAGTTACTTCGGATTTAGTCCCCTCCAAGGACAAGTTCAGGAGATCCTCTGCCACAGAATCCTTTAGGTCCTGAATTTAGAACTCTTTAGCTCCTGTAGAATATTAGAGACCATAAGTGCCAATGGGCACACTACAGGAACTATTGTGCAACTCACGAATCCTTCCCTCTGATAGGCAACCAGGCCTCTCCTTCACAGGTCCATCGGACAGGTCCTCCCCCGGTTTCCTCTCCTTCAGAGCGGGCCACCCTCACTCGGGTTCCCTGGGACTCCAGTGGGTTGGTTTGTAGGCCCAGTTGAAGGTACTGGACCTACCTGAAAATCCGCAGCCTCAGGCTAAAGGTGCCCGAGACTCCACGATCACTTCACGCACCCAGGCCAGCAGGGCCAGCGGGCGCGACCTCGCCACCAGGGGTCCTCCTTGGAAACCCCCCGGCACACCACCCCGAATCATGGCGTCTGCCCCTTATGTACCCTCCCCCAGCATGCACAGCGGGCCGACCACGCCCACTGCACGGTAGCCGAGAGAGGACACCCAATCACACCACAATGCCACCCGTGGTTCAATCCCAGACCTGGACAACAGCGCCACCACAGGACAAGGGGAACTATACACCAGGCAACATCATAGCAGAGTAGAGTCCAAACTATAGAATCAGATTAACCTGAGCCAAACTATTGCTCAGGCTGCCCTTAAATTTAAGGTATAGTGACCCCCAATTTAGGGGTCCGCTACACATGTATATACACACCATCTTCCTTCTTGTACTGTATTTGGAGACCTTCCTCCATCATCACTGACTGCAGATATACATCATCTGTCCTGTATAGAGTTATATACATAATAACAGGACAGGTGATGTCTCCATATACAGTCAGGAAGGAAGATGTGGGTGTATATAGCTGTACAGTTTGACTGCAGGACAGGAGGAGGAATAATGATCATACTATCTCTCTCAGTCTCTCTGCTCCTCTAGCTGTGTGTATACCCTATCTGTAATGCTGAGCTGTATACCCTATCTGTGATGCTGGGCTGTATACCCTATCTGTAATGCTGAGCTATATGCCCTATCTGTGATGCTGGGCTGTATACCCTGTCCTGTGATGTTGGGCTGTATACCCTGTCCTGTGATGTTGGGCTGTATACCCTGTCCTGTGATGCTGGGCTGTATAGCCTGTCCTGTGATGCTCGGCTGTTTACTCCTGACACTATGGGTGGAATACAGGGAACGGAGTGGGTGGATTCTATAAGGGGTGTGGCTTATAAGAAGTAGGAGGGGTCAAAAAGGAAGGGCGGTGTCTGGCGCCCCCATCCTAAAACTTCACCAGCTGCCACTGACAGGAAGTGAGAGGAAATCTACCCCTATAAAGGGAAATTCACTCCTGTAAAAGTCATAATGGGAAAAAGGGGTCTCCACCGAAGCTTTATCACCATTCCTTATTTCCACAACAACCCAAAAATTTCAAAATCCAAATGTCATAGTGACAGAAAGTAAGGTGAAATCTTCTGAACAGGGGCACAGACAGCAAAAGAAACAGGGGTGTTAACCCTTCCCTATGCTAAACGTAAAAATTATTATTTTAGCTGGAGCTACAAATAAAAAATGTACCTGTTTCGATTTACAAACAAATTCAACTTAAGAACAAACCTACAGACCCTGTCTTGTTTGTAACCCGGGGACTGCCTCTATACAGATACATTTCAATGTGTTTTCCCATTTTTGTTCTATTTTGGTGTTTTTTCTTGTAATTTTAAGTACAATAGGAAAAACAAAGTCCAAATAGCAATTTTACAATTTTAAAGAGGTATTAGCAAAAGCATGAGCCTAGTGTTAAAATTGAAAATGTTGACACAAGCACCACTTTTTTTTCCTTGGAACAAACTAGTTAATAGCTTGTTCATTGTTTAAAAGACAGTTCAAGGCAACATGTAAAAGCATTAAATGAGCTGCTGATATGTAACCACTGTAGTTGTGCTGGAATCAGTCCTGCCTCACAGTACAGCCAGGTCCTGGAACTCTCCAAATACTACATTGTGGCTTAAACAATATAGCATGGCCTGTATTCATTCAATTAGACAGTGAAGAAGTGAAAGCACACTGTTATTGCCATCCTCCTGCATTCCCTTCCTGTAAGCATATTCAGAGACACCTCAGTGCAAAGCAATACATCCTTGGTTAGCTAGTTGTTCCTTCTCCCACTGTGTGTGCTGTTGTATGGATAATTATAGATAATTATAGCAGACTGATATACCAGATTCAGATACTTTTGCTATTTTCCAATAAATACAAAAATGGTGTTTTTTTAGTTTATATTTCAAGCAAATTCATGGAATGGTTTAGCAGTGGTAAGCGGGCTCCTGTTCTTTCTCTGCACGTGCTTCCAACTTTTTGCAGAGCTCTCCAGTGGCCTGCAACACAAGAGCTTGTGTGTCAGGGAAATGGCCGAGGTATGGGCAATCCTGTCAGTACCCACCATGGTTGCGCCATACGAATCCCCGTGCGCATGCGCACAGGCAGGTGCGCAACAGTCCGTGCACACCGGCCCGTGCGTGCAGACGCGCGCGCACGCCGTGACAATGGCGTGGGCACCCCCCTGGCCTATTTAAACCTGACACTGACACATACAGGTTGCTGGATTATCATCAGCTTCCTGTGCCTTGTGTATCCTGACTCTTAGATTTCCCCTCTACCGACCCGGCTTGCTTACCCGTTATTCTGAACCTCTGGCTTGACCCCCAACTTACATCTTGACCTGTGATCCTGTCTATCTCATCGTGTTTGACCCCGGCTTGGCTGACTACTCTGCTATCTCCTGCCCACTGTGTATGACCTGGCTTGTTCCTGTAACTATCTCGGACTGATTCCCTGTGTATGACCCCTGGCCTGGCTACGAACTCTGCTCTTGGTTTATTCTGCTGTTCCATACCGGGATTCCTACTTGCACGGCTGCCAACACAGCTCACCCAGCGCACCCCAGCTGACCTCTATTAAACCAGCTCAGTCAGCAGCAGTACTGGCAATCCGTGCTCCTTTGGGCACCGCAATCCCTGTAACACTCCCAGGGGTGCGTGGCACTTAGACGCAAGGGGCGCCCTCTCAGCAACCCGGCCTCACACCAGAGACTTGACATTGTGCCTTCCAATTGGTTATCAATTTGATGGGCGTTGTCACTAGCTAATAGGAAGCAGCAGGTGGTACACTTTAAGTACGTTTGGTAAAAACAAATTTTTTCCAATGCATTTTTACTGCCTTGGGTTTGAACTGTACCCAATAGGCAAGCTATAGTCATAGGCCTATTCAGCCTGAAGCTAAATCTATTTCTGGATCCAGTTAATCAATTTGATATACTCGCTTAGGTATACATTCAGTAGGAGGAATACATAACCTTTCAGTAGGAAGTTTATTTGTTACGGATGATAAACCTACACTGCAGCAGCTCAGTAAGGAGGATGTGGTTATAGCCGAGGTCTCAAAACTCGTGCTTAACACCTTGACTTTGCTCATAGATCCACAGATAACATTTCAGAAGCTCCTCCTCCACTGTCTCTGTTTCTTCCAGACCCTCTTTCTCTTAAAAAAAAAATTCTCACAGTTCATGATGTCGAACATTTGTGCACTCACCTGCATGGCCGTCCTGGGATTTAATATTCTTTTGCTTTAAATGGATACCAATAGTCATATGATCCACCCTTCACCCCCTTGTGACTTTACGGAGCAGAGGCCAATGAATCAGATTAATAATTCGGTCATATTACGACAGGTGCTTATTAAGAGATCCCAGCAAAAAAGAAGGACTTCTCCAGCCAACTTCAAGTCAAGGGTTTTCATCCTTACGCCAAGATATCTCAACTACTATGAACACCGAAATGGGGTGAGTAAAGTCACACTAGTTGCTCATAGAGAACATAGCTGCCTATTTAGATGTGCATCTATCTTTGGTTTTTATCTAGTGTAATTATTGTATTAAGAAATATTTTTATTTTAATGATTTTAGTCAACTAAAATGTACTGGAGGTTTTAGTCAACTAACATATGACTAAAACTAAAACAATTCGGATGACTAAAATACAAATAAGAATATGACTAAAACTAAATAGAAGTTTGACGTCAACATTAACACTGCTCTTATGACTCTTAAGCCCTGTACACACGATCGGAATTTCCGATGGGGTAAAATCTGATGGAATTTTCCGTCGGAATTCCGTTCAAGCTGTCTTGCATACACACTGTCAGACCAAATTCTGACCCTCAAGAACGTGGTGACGTACAACACTACGACGAGCCGAGAAAAATGAAGTTCAATGCTTCCGAGCATGCATCGACTTGATTCTGAGCATGCGTGTTTTTTTCTCCGTCGGAGTTCCACACAGACGATCAGAATTTCCGATAGGATTTTTTTCCATCGTAAAAAAATAAAACATGCAGGGCTTGACAAATTTGCTAGGAATCTAGGAGCCAGCTAAAAAAGTTAGGAGCCAGGAACGCGCCCTGTCCCGCTGAGCTTGCGCGCAGAAGCGAACGCATACGTGAGTAGCGCCCGCATATGAAAGCGGTGTTCAAACCACACGTGAGGTATCGCCGCGATCGGTAGACCGAGAGCAATAATTCTAGCCCTAGACCTCCTCTGTAACTCAAAAGATGCAACCTGTAGAATTTTTTAAACGTCGCCTCTGGAGATTTTAAAGGGTAAAAGTTAGTCGCCATTCCACGAGCAGACGCAATTTTGAAGTGTGACATGTTGGGTATCAATTTATTTAGCGTAACATTATCTTTCACAATATAAAAAAAAACTGGGCTAACTTTACTGTTGTCTTATTTTTTTTATAAAAAAAAAAAAAGTGTATTTTTTCCCAAAAAAAAGTGCGCTTGTAAGACCGCTGCGCAAATACGGTGTGACAGAAAGTATTGCAACGACCGCCATTTTATTCTCTAGGGTGTTAGAATAAAAAATATATATAATGTTTGGGGGTTCTAATTAGAGGGAAGGAGATGGCAGGGAAAACAGACAGGAAAACTCCATTAGCATTGCTGGTTGTCATACCAACGGCCACCACAAGATGGCGCTAGACCACAGAAGGAAGCATAGGCCTGCAGAAGGCCGCAAAGCCGCGGCCTCAATTACCGGCCGGCGCGGCCCGACGCGATCCCGCGGCGCGGAGGCACGGAGACACAGGATACCCCAGCTGTGCTGCCCCAGGCGCCAGGTCGCTAATTCTAGTCACAATGGCGACCTGGCGCCCGGGGTTTGTCGAGCCCTGAAAACATGTTTTATTTGTAAACTCAGACGGAAAAAAGTCTGATGGGGCCCACACACGGTCGGAATATCCGATGAAAAAATTCCGTCAGACTTTTTTCATCGGAAATTCCGATCGTGTGTACAAGGCATCACTCTAACTTTTACTGTGATCAGCTGTTTTTAAAGAATTATTTTTGTATGATTCCAGCCACTATCCTTCATGAGGAATAATCAATTGGATGTTCAGCCATAGTTCGATTACACATTTATTATGGCTGTTGGGAACATAAAACCCAAATGACCATAATATGAAACTGATCGAGTTTAGGCCTCTCAGAGGAGTGGTGGAAGTTCTCTGCAGACACCTCAGGCACTGGCTTAAGGCCCCTTTCACACGGGCGGCTGTTCTGTCGCAGTTAAAAGCATGTTTCTTTCTTTTGAAATTCAAGACACCAGGCACAGCGATCAGCTGCATTTGTACACTGCTTTTAGCTGCGTTTACGTGCGTTTACATGCGGCTGCGTTTAGCTGCGTTTGGCCATTATTGTCATCCCCATAGCAACCATTTTTATTTTGATGTGCTTCCTGTTGTTTTTTTCTTTTGTTCACGCTGCTATCCGCAGCTGACACAGTGCACTGCGATTACCTGCAGTTATGTGCATATAGCTGCGCTACATCGCACCTGGACGCATTCAATTCTATTTTTTCTATTCGCACCGAACCGCATGTAACGAAATCGCAGCTAAACGCTGTGTGTGAATGGGGCCATAGGAAAGCATTGTGTGCTTTTAGCTGCGGTAGAAAACTAGAAAATCCGCAGCTAAAAGCACCATTCTATCCGTCCGTGTGAAAGGGGCCTTAAGGGGAGAAATCCTAGTCATTAGACAAGGTTTGTCAAGTCCCTTCTCTCCCTTGCAAGTTCTGGCTAGCAGGGCTGGATTTACATCTCAGGAGCCTATAGGCAGAGAAATCTGAAACATCCCCCCCCAAAAAAAAAACGCTCGCCTCTAAGCAAAAAATTGATCTGCAAGTTAAAATTCCCCCTCCTAGTACAAACCTTCTCCCCCAATCTCCCCTCCCAGCACAAATCCTCTTCCCCACTAGTAGCGTAAATCTTTATCCCAAATCCCCCCTTTTAGTAGAAATCCCCCCCCTTCTAGTACAAATCCCCTAAAATCTGTCCTCTTAGTACAACCCCCTCCAAATTACCATTCCCAGCACAAATTCATAGCCCCCCCCCTCCCAATTCTCCCCTCCTTGCACAAATCTTCCCCAATTCGTCCCCTTAACACATAAGTCCCCCCTATTCCTCCTTCTAGCACAAATCCCACCCCCTTCCCCCCCATTACTCTTCCCTTCCAATCTTGCAGGAGCAATGAGGAAGTGCGGGCTCTCTGTGGTGCATTGTACTCACGCCCACTGCAAGTCCAGACAGGAGATGTGTCAGCCAGGAGAGAGCTGGGATGACAGCCCTCCACCATACAGCGGATGACACAGGATCCTCTTAGATCGGACAGTACATGGCTTAATTACCCATCCCCTACCTACTCCAAGGACTGCTCATCTCCCAGGAATGTGAGTAGGGGGTGGAAAATTAAGCCATCTACCGTGTGATCTAACAGTATCCTGTGTAATCCGCTGTATGGAGGAGTGCTGCACTCCATGGACAGGAGCAGAAGAGCACAGAAGGCCCACACCTTGTCCCAGCTCTCTTCTTGCTGACAATTCTCCTGTACGGACTTACAGCAGGCGTGGGTGCAATATTCATGGGGGGGCTGGCCGCAGGGGCACAACTGAAATCTGGGGGGACGCAGCTCACCCGAGCTCCTCCCCTAGATCCGGCCATTTACAGAGGGGTGCCCCTCTAGGAAGGGCACCTGTATGCACATGCCTACAGTGCCTATTGGGAAATCCAGCCCTGCTGGCTGGTGAGTGTCTACTGGTGACCAATACCCATAAAATTATTTCCCGATCTGCCACAATATAGACAGATTAAAAAAGTGTGCATCTATATGAAGGGACATATGAGTTGGTGAGTGCAGTAATAGGGAGAGGACAGAAGTGAGGGTGATATATATAAGCAGTGGCTGTGCGTCCATAGAGGGCGCAGGAGCGCCGCCCCCTCTCTCCTGCACCGCTCTATCACCAATAGATGGATTCATGATTTGCATGAATCTATCTATTGTCGCCGCTGCCGCCCCCTATTCAGGTGTCCGGCCCCTTGTCGGGCACCGGGTATCTGAATTACAGCAGTGTTTTTTTTTTTTAAGCGTCTTATTAGAGCCGTCGGTTCTAATAGGTGTCCTGATTAGAGCCGTGGGCTCTAAAAAGCTTCCAAATTGGTAAACAGCGGGCACAATGCTGTGCGTTCACTGCTTACACAGTGTTGTGTTAGAGAAGCGAATAAATCGATTCCCTAACACTAACCCGCCTCTCAGCCAATCAGGATGCTTGGGTCTGGGTACCTGTCACCTGATTGGCTGAAGCGACAGGCGCTGTGATTGGACGCCTATCAGGCATCAAATCATAGCAGAGATGACAACAAGAGGACGGGAGAAGACATGGAGGACTCGGAGCATGGAGGATAGCGCTGAGACAGGTAAGGGCCGGGCGGGGGGCACACTGGCAACATTTATGGGGCACAGTAGCTGCAATTGATGGGGCAGACTGGCGGCAATTGATGGGGCAGACTGGCGGCAATTGATGGGGCACACTGGCGGCAATTGATGGGGCACACTGACGGCAATTGATGGGGCACACTGGCAGCAATTGATGGGGCACACTGACAGCAATTGATTGGGAACAGTGGTGGCAATTTATGGGCACAGTGGTGGCAATTTATGGGCACAGTGGTGGCAATTAATGGGCACACTGGCAGCAATTGATGGGTACAGTAGCTGCGTTTGATGGCACAGTGGTGGCAATTTATGGGTACAGTGGCTGCGTTTGATTGGCACAGTGGCTGCGCTTGATGGGCAAAGTGGCTGCGTTTGATGGGCACAGTGGCTGCGTTTGATGGGTTTTTTTTTTAAGTTTGTTTGCGCCCCCCCAAAAATTTTGAGCACCAGTATATAAGGTGTGGGGTGGAGAAGAGGTGTGCAGGAGTGTTAGTTTAACCACTTCCCTACCCAGCCATAGTCAAATGATGTCCACAGATGGGATCTCCCATCCTGGGTGGACGTCATATGTAGGGGGATATCTGAATGATGCCTGCAGCTAGAGGCATCATTCAGATATCCTTTTGAAGTGCCAGCGATTCTGTGCACCATTAGAACGATCATAGCGGCGGTTCCGCTGCTTGATCGTTCTTATAGGCGGCCATCTCCCGCCGCCATCCGGTGCTTCTCCGGGCTCTCCCGTGCGATCAGGGACCCGGAGAGAATCTTCCGGCACCGTTGGTGGGTCACGTGACGAGCATAGAGATGACTGGTGACCAGATGGTGACCAGTCATCTCTATGATCGTCGGAGGCCCGGGCACGATGTGATGACGTCACGCCCGGGTCCTCAAATGTAAACAAAGCCGCCATTGCGGCTAGTAAGTATGAGGTCAGTGAAATTTTTTTCACAATCTCATGCTTTCCAGCCTGGAGGAGAGATGTGGGGTCTTATTGACCCCGCATCTCTCCATAAAGAGGACCTGTCACACACATTCCTATTACAAGGGATGTTTACATTCCTTGTAATAGGAATAAAAGTGATCAAAAAAAAAAAAAAAGTAAAATAATTGTAAAAAAATAAATAAATAAATAATAAAAAAAAATAATTAAAACGCCCCTGTCCCCGGTAGCTCGCGATCAGAAGCGAATGCACATGTAAGTCGCCCACATATGTAAACGCCGTTCAAACCACATATGTGAGGTATCGCCGCGTGCGTTAGAGCGCGTGCAACAATTCTAGCACTAGACCTCCTTTGTAATTCTAACCTGGTAACCTGTAAAAAAAATTAAACCGTCGCCTATGGAGATTTTTAAGTACCGAAGTTTGGCGCCATTCCATGAGTGTGCGCAATTTTAAAGCGTGACATATTAGGCATCTATTTACTCGGCGTAACATCATCTTTCATATTTTCCCCAAAAATTGGGATAACTTTACTGTTTTGTTATTTTTTAATTCATGAAACCATTTTTAAAAAAAAATAAAAAAATTATTGCGCAAATACTGTGCAAGAAAAAAAGTTGCAATGACCGTCATTTTATTCCCTAGGGTGTCTGCTAAAAAAACATATATAATGTTTTGGGGTTCTGAGTAATTTTCTAGCAAAAGAATGATGATTTGTACATGTAGGAGAGAAATGCTAGAATAGGCCCAGTATGGAAGTGGTACAAAAAGCCCTGTATTGAAGTGGTTTAGGATAGAAGACATAGGTGTCAGAAGGAGTGGTAGACATTGCATTTTAGAAGGGGGAGGAAGAGCTGAAAGTGTAAACAAGGTCACCTGTATTGTATTTTTCAAGGTGTTTTCTTGTGTAAAGTCAGAAGTGCTCCCACTTATAGAAATACCCCCACTTTGAGAAAGAACCCCATCTGCAAACGTGCCACCCCTTGGCAATGATTAGAACACTTGTCAGGTTTTATTGCTGTCTGTGAATATAATTCCTTCTCTCTATTTTTCCTAACATCATCATTGAAAGAGAAAGTAAAAGAAAATCCCAAAATGTTGGGTTGTCCCCAGAAAAGTAATACAGGGGAAATATAACGAATTTGGACACAGCATATGCCAGTCGATTAAAAAAAGCGGGCAAAAGCTATTAGTAGTGATCCAACCCATCCAGGTTACAGTGTGTTTGTCCCGTTGCCATCAGGGAAAAGATATAGGACACTTAAAATGCACACTGATCGCTTAAAGTATTGTTTTTTTCCCCTTAGGGCTGTATTGTCCATAACCCCACCAGGTACAGCATTTTAGTAATGTTATGTGGAAGTACATTTTTTTTTTTTTAAACATTTTACATTTTGTTATATTTAAACAGATATGTGGACATGTTCTAGTAGTATATATGTGTGGTTTTGTTGAAGTGTTTTATTGCTGTTGTAAAGACTATCCTGATACATTTTGTTGTATGTATTCAATGACAATAAAGTATATTATCTCATCTTATCTTATGAAACAAAAGTTTTGCCTATAGTTCTACTTTAACTCAGTTGGGGGCACATTATTTAGTAGTTTTGTTTTAGTGACAGAATCACTTTAAAGTAAAGTAAATTCTCACCAACAGGGACATGGACATCCATAAAAACCTCATAGAAGTTTTAACCCTTCTGCATTATATCCAAACTACAAAAACATGTTTTTCTCTTCTGGCTTTTCTTTTAAATAACCCCAAAGGCATATTTTATGGTGTCTTGCTTAAATTAATTCTAAAGGTTTTTATTTTTATTTATTGTTCTACTCACCAGCTCTGTGCAACGGTTTTGCACAGAGCAGTCCCGATTCTCCGCTTCTTGGGTCCCCTGCCGGCATTTCTGGCTCCTCCCCCTTGTCGAGTGCCAGTGTTGGTCATCTTACTTTAAAAAAGTAATTAGTTACAGTTACAAATTACTTCTCCCAAAAAGTTCTTGCGTTAGCAACTCAGTTACTACACTGAAAAAATAATTAGTTACTCAGCAAAGTAACTGACTTTTTTTTTGAGGGCACATAGCACATAAGGGCATGGGGCACATAGCACATCAGGGCACATAGCACATCAGGGCATGGGGCACATCAGGGCACATAGCACATCAGGGCATGGGGCACATCAGGGCATGGGGCACATAGCACATCAGGGCATGGGGCGCATCAGGGCATGGGGCACATAGCACATCAGGACATGGGGCACATAGCACATCAGGGCATGGGGCGCACAGCACATCAGGGTGCACAGCACATCAGGGCGCACAGCACATCAGGGCACATGATAGCACATAGCACATCAGGGCATGGAGCACATAGCACATCAGGGCATGGGGCACAGAGCACATAGCACATGAGGGCACATCAGGACATGTGGCCCATAGCATATCAGGGCGGGGCACATAGCACATCAGGGCAGGGCACATAGCACATTGTTTACCAGCCATGCAGAGTAGCGCAGGAAGCGTGTGTAATAAGTTCTCTCTCATGTCACGGCACTGACGGCAGTCACGCTACTCCCCGGCGGCCCCTCCTTTCTTCTCGTCCATCCCAGATGATGTCACAAGCAAATGGGGATAGACGAGAAGAGAGGAGGGGCCACTGGGAGCAGCGTGACTGCCGTCAGTGCCGTGACATGAGAGAGACCCAGTCATAGAGGAGAGGAGGAATTATACTACTGCCATCTAGTGGCGGTAGATGTAATTGGGGTAACACCGCCCAAGTAATAGTAACTGCGTTACCATGAAGGGAAGAGTAATCAGTTAGATTACTCGTTACCCTCTAAAGTAACTGCGTTACGTAACTCTGTTTATTCTAACTCAGTTACTTACATCACTGTCGAATGCTACCCATAGCAAGCCGCTTGCTATGGGGGCCGTCTTACGTGCTCGCTGCCGAGCCAACTCTGTGTCCCAATTAATGAGGATGTAGAGAGTGGAGAGATCCTCTTCTCTCGTGCACATTGCATTTTCAAGATCTAACTCATGTAAGTATAAGGGGGGCTTTGCACCCCGTAGTTTTTTTTTACCTTAATGCAGAGAATGCATTAGGGTAAAAAACATTTTACCTTTGCAATCACTTTAAAGCAACTCAAAAAAAGCAAAAAAACAAACAAAAACAAATACCCCCCTGCTAAAGAAGATGAAGAATAGGTAACATTCTGTAGGGCAGTGGCTTTGATCTTTGCCCTTTTAAAGAGCTATTGCACCTTAAGAATCTTCTACATCCAACAAACTTCTGAGGGTATTAGATGCCTTATTTATTGCTGGGTGCTATGGTTCCACTCTCCAGCTCCTATTTCACTACATATTTAAATAACAAAATCAGCTTTATCCAGAGATTTCCTTCAAAGCACATTTTTTCTGCTACTGTATGTCCTCAGCCTGATCGGCATCAATTATCCCACTTCCTTTGAGTCCAGGTCATTCTGGACCTGATGCAGCCTGTGGCTGGATAGTGAAAGGAGAAGCAACACAGTGATCAGCTCCTCTTTCTGTCCCCCTGCTTTCTGTTCCTATCAACATTTTTCTTCCCAGCACATGAACTGCACCAGACTGATACCAGGTCAAATTTAAGGTACTTACACTGCTTGCATAAAAAAAAAAATAATAATAATAACAATAATGATTTAATAATATATGTCTTTTATATTTTGCTTTAAAGCTTATATAAACCCAATCGCTGAAATTTTTTTATATAAAAAAAAAATTATTTAAAAAAAAATGGCAATTGTCTATGAGAGTGCATTAAAAATCTGAATGTCATTCAGTTAGGGTTTACATCTATTTTATATCTATTTATGAGGTTTTTGTGGGAATTGATTGTGCTGGTATGTAAACTCAAGCTTCAAAGTGGTCAAGGATGTCTCACTATTATATTATGATATATGCAAGGAAATTTCAATTTTTGTATAATTAGCACATTTGCAAAAATTTCTGCATTAGCACCATAATATTAGCCTAACTTAAGCCAAACAGTTTTTTTTTTTTTTAAGTCTTGGATAGGGTGAGGGAAAATAAGGGCTCTTACACATAGGCAACTGGGCCAGATCAATGTAATTGCTGGTGTATTTCCTCCTCCCGGGAAGAAATTAAAATATTCTAAAAATTAGTTGTTGACAATCATATTGGCTTGTGCCTGACATAAGTATTATTGTCAATATGGCATATCCTGGGTAATTGGTTAGAAGCACCTAGTAATACATTTATGATATACTGCGGCAGGGAGGCCGCTCTGCCCTGGATTACATATCTCATACTTAATCCAGCACTTCCAGGTAGGGAGCGCGATCTTTGCCCCTGCTGTGCAGTGATTTGGCACAGCACAAGCTGATCAGCGGGTGCCAGCCAATGAATGATCAGTTCTGTCATGTCAGGGAAGGGAGCTCTGTGTTGTAAACTACACAGAACTCCAAACACTGACAGGAGATTTTGCTGTTTTTTTATTCCCTGCAAAGCAGGGGCAAAAACAGCAAGATTTATTAGTAAAAGCACAACATAACACATACATAACACATACATTACACATAGTTAGGCACATATTTAACCCCTGGATCACCCCTAGACAGGGCCGCCACCAGGAATTTTGGGGCCCCTTACACAGCTTCAGGCATTGGCCCCCTGGAGCAGAGGAGAACCGGGGGGGGGGGGGGTGTGCTGCCGCCGCAAATTGAGAAGCGGGGGGTGCCACGAATTGAGAAGCAGAGGGATGCTGCCGCCGCAAATTGTTGAGGAGGCTTTGGGTGCTGATGAACAAAAAAAGAACAAAAAAAAAGGGGGGGGGGGTTGCCATCCGGGACCCTGGGACCTCCGGGCCTCTGGGGACCTCTGGGCCCCTTACAAAAAATAAAAATAAAAAATAAAACATTTTTTTTCTTTTTTTATAAAAAATACACCAAAAATGGGGGTTACCATCCGGGGCCCTTGGGACCTCCGGGCCCCTTACGAAAAGAAAAAAAAAGGGGGGTTGCCATCCGGGCCCCTTACAGGTGTACTGCCTGTACCCCCCTGATGGCGGCCCACCCCTAGATGTCAACCCCTTCCCAGAAAGTGTCATTAGTACAGTGACAGTGTTTAGTATTAGCACTGATCACTGTATTAGTGTCATTGTTGATGTCAGTGTCAGTTAAGAATCAGAGATAGATTGCTATGCCCTTAGGTGGTAAAGTCCATTATTCCCCATTCTAATATATCAGTGTCAGTTAGTCAGTTAGTGTACTCCCCAGCCAGCGTCAGCTAGTGTCAGATTGTCCGCCATACTATCACAGTCCCACGCCACTATAAGTATCTGATCACACCCATTACTAGTATAAAAAGATAAATACAAATTCCAGTATCTGTACCAGATGCTATAACTTTCACGCAAACCAAATAATATACACTTATCAGGATTTTTTTATTATATATATATATATATATATATACCAAAGACATGTAGCAGAATATATTTTGGCCTAAATCCATCAAGAAATTTGATTTTTTAATTTTTTTATTGGATATATTGTATAGCAGAAAGTAAAAAAAAAAGTTTTTTTCCCAAATTTTTAATTTTTTTTCCTTTATATCGCAAAAAATAAAAAACCAAGTGGTGATCAAATACCACTTAAAAATAAAGCTCTATTTGTATGAAAAAAATTATATGAATTTTGTTTGGGTACAGTGTTGCATGACCATGCAATTGCCAGTTAAAGTAGCGCAGTGCTGAATTATAGCGTTGCATGACTGCGCAATTCGCCAGTTAAAGTAGAACAGTTCCGAATAGCAAAATATGTTAATGTCATGAAGGGTGTGTAGCGGCCTCCTCTCTCCCCTCTTTTTATCAGCTCGTCTGTCTCTTGTCTAGGGGTACTTTAGAGGGGAGAGCGCGGGGTCACTACGCCAAGCCTTCACCGCAGATGTTTGTGTGGTGTAAGCAAAGTTCTTGTTTTACCTTCGGGAAAGTGTTCTGCACCTGGAGCCTCCAAAGAGAGTTACCTTGAACAATGTCTGCCAGAAAATGAGCCCCACACCATTAAAGTCCAACACTCCATAATTCTTCTCCTTGCAAAAGTGAACACAAACAGTTGGACTCCCTTAGAGAACAGAACAGACAAGGAGGTGTGGATGCGAGTAGGCCCAGACACAATGCTCTCTCCACTTTCCTTCCTGAAAGTGGGTTGCGGTCTCCGAGCGAGGGGGGATTTCCTTCCAGGCGGTCTCCGATGGGAGGCTCACCTGTCACTGGCAATATGCTGCACTGGGTCTTCAAGCAAGTATCTCCCACCGGTCCATTACGCCCTCCGGATTCGGGTACCCACTCCCGGGGTTCCCTAGGACCTCCTTCCCTCGCGGAACTCAGTGGTGGGCACTGAGCTCCAGACCTCCTCCCGAGTACCTCACCCCAGGCTAAAGGTGCCTGGGATGGAACACGACCTCCGAACGTCCTCTAGGCCTAGGCCGCCTAGGAGACCGACACAAACCACCGCCCTCAGGCTGAAGGTGCCCGGGACTCGACCCCCGCCACTAGAAATGGCTGCCCCCTTTATACCCCCTCCCAGCAAGCACGGCGGGTTCCCCGCCCCACCATACAACCGCTGAGAGAGGCCAAAAGAGGTACGACACCGCAACGATGGCTCAACCCCGGGCCCAAAGTGACAGCGCCACCTGGTGGGCCCCAGGGAACCATACATCACAGTTTCCCCACCAGATTCAAAAATAGGAAAGCACATACCCGCTACACTCTCCCCCTGGTGATTTGACACTGGTCCCCAGTGTTTGGAGCAAACTATGCCCTCAACGGCTGACATAGCCCAGTCCAGAAACCAACTACAAATTGTACAAAATAAAACTTTTGAAAACTTGGTCACTGAAGCAATTGTGTCTGAGCCTTACATGACAGGGAAGGGAAACAACAACATTTTAACCATAACTTTAGAATCACATATTCACATTATACTTTTCCCCCACCCATCCTGACTAAGACCCACCCCATACTCAATGGTCTTGATGGGATGCTCTACTGCAGAGGGAAAATTAAAATTAACACACATAAACCCTGACACATGTATTCGTGTGAGAGGAAAGAAACTTCTTCGTAAAGAAATCCCTTTTCTCCATAGAGTGAGTGTGTGAAAAGTGTTAACGATGCGCAACACTGCCACCTGGTGACAGCGTCGCGGTAACTGCACTCGTGGAACTTTTCTTCTTTTCCTGAGCCCTATCTACCCCAGAATCCATGATCTCTTGCTGGAAAAATGAAGAACAAGCAGGAACAGTCCTTCATTCCTCTGGGTAACAAGGACAACGGGCCCCAGAAAGTTCAGCAGCATAAAGAACAAGAACGGAGTCTTTCCTCTCCTACAGATAGAAGAGGGGATGCGGCAGAACAAGTGGTTTCAAGTGCTGATCCATGGTCTGCAAATGGTACTCAACATCCTCCCCTTCCTTGCGCCGGATCAGCACCTTGTCCGTCCCAACATCCATTCTGCCTTGCAGTCTTTAAAACGCTGAGAGGCCTTGGGGGAACATGCCAGGTACCTGCGGGTGTGTGAAATCTGAAAGTGGGTCCACACAAAGTCATTGTACCAGCGCTCCCGGCAAACTTCCACCTCGTACAACAACTCCTTGGACAATATCGAGTCCGGGTGGCGAGGGACCTTGATCACATCTGATCTGGGCATAGGTGCCTGCAACAACAGTCTCTTTTCCCCCGGTCCTGGATGTAGGTGACACCGGGGATGTAAGAGCAGGTTGGGAACGGGACCCCTCCTCAGGCGCTGGTGCCTCCACCCGGGGTGTACTATCCCCTGTAGACATGGGTGGGTCCCTGGTTCTGCGGGACGAGGCGAGAGGTACTTTGTCCCAGCCCTTTTCTGCAAACAGTTCATCAATAGCAACATCGTCTCTCATATCGATGAGCGGGCAGGTAGCCTGTAGTAGAGACTGAATTTTCACCTCCCACGGACACACAGGGTTGTGAATCCCCGACACCTCCGCCCACACACCAAGTCCCTCCGCCTGGCTTACTTCGGCCTTTACTTGAAGCGGGACGTCCGGAACTCTTATCGACGGATCCATCCGGGCCGGGCGTAAGCGGGCGAGATGGTCCACCACAACCGCTGGTCGGGGCTACCATACCGGTCTTTCTCTTCGGTGGTGGACGCTGCGAGACAGTGGTGACCGAGTCAGCATCCTCGGATTTCTCCCGTTGAGTACTCACAACCTCCTCCGCGGTCGTTGCAGTGTGCGCAGGGATGGCTGTCAAAGCAGTGATTCCTCCTCTCTGAGTGGTGTTGCCTGCAGCACGGCCAGGGTAAATGGTTCTCGGCTTCTCAACCGCTGGATCCACTTCAAAAAGGAACTCCCCACAGGCCTCGCATCGCCCGAACGGCTTCAGTTGGACACCAGTCCCGAACAACCGGGACAAATCACACCCAGGGCCTCAACGTCCATGCACGAATACAAGGCGAATCGACCCCTTGGCTTTAGCCGGATCCCCGTATCTGTAACCGGAGCAGCAGCAGTCAGTGTCGTGGTAGAAGGGTGAACCGGAATCCACGATGTATGTCCGAACATGGTGACCTGTTACTGATCCATCGCACACAAGGTTTTTGCGCCAACGTCCCACGTGTAGTCCTTCACACGTATTGGACTCCTCCCCTTTGCTCCAGTTCGCTGGCTTTTCTTCTTTTCTGAGTCACGCCCATGAACTAAGCGGTGGGGGTGTGCCTGGTGGCGCAGTGCAATAGAAACCCCCACGTGTACTACTTCACACGGCTGAGCTTCCCCCTTTTCTCACTCTTCTGCGCGGGCCTTTCCCTTCACTGGGTCATTGTCAGGGAAACGGCCGTAGGAGAACTGGCAATAGTGCCAGTACTGGTAATGGCCGCTTCCAGCACATCCCTGTGCGCATTGCCGCAAGCGGCGTGAATAGGCACACGCACATGCGCAATGGAACCAACGTGCGCACGCACATGCGCAATGGACCCAACGGGCGCACGCGCATGCGCGGGCGCGTCAATCGGCGCACACAACAGATGCAGCCACTTGCTGGCCTATATAAGACTGCCACTGAGCCCATCCCATTGCTTGATGGTCGTCAGCCTTCCTGTGTTCCTGAGACTCTGTTAAACTGCTGTTTGGATTCCCTGTTGTGACCCGGCTTGTTCCTGACCTGTCTGATCTGCTCTTCTGGTTTGACCCCCTGGCTTGCCTTACTGACCTGTTGCCTTCTCCTTCACCTGATCCCGGCTTGTTCCACGGACTTTGCCACAGTCTTCTGTTCCTGCCTGTTTCCTGTTACCAGACCATTGGCTTGTCTCCGTTCCTGCAACCTGCTTCTTCCTCCTGCTGGATATACTGGGTTTGACCCCCAGCCTGGCTGCCACTACTACTCCTTGAGCGGTGTCCTGCATCCATCGGTGTTCTTCAGGATCCCACCAGCTCTGCTCTCCCGGACCCATCTGGCAACCTGTGCTTCTCTGGGCACTACACCCTCTGTACCCAACCTCAGAGGTGTACTGCACTCAGCCGCAAGGGGAGCCCTCTCGGCATCTCGGCCTCCAACCAGGTACGTGACAGTACCATCAAGCACGTCCGAGGCCGACAGAGGTGCTTCCCCGTTCGAGCTGATGTGCCAACAAGTCACCTCTCTTTCACAAGCCATTCAGAGACTCCAAGAGGGCTGTCTTCAGTTGGAAGATCGATTGCAGCACTCATCTGTTCCAGCCTCGATGGAGTCCAGTCAGCCCTCCACTGACACAGCACCAGCTTCCCTGCCTCAAGAAGCTACTTCTCCAACCCATACAGTGATGGCGTCTTCTCCCGAACCACGGGTACCAACACCCGAACGATTCCTCAGAGATCGAAAGAAGTTCAGGGCTTTCAAAAATGCATGCCTACTGTACTTGGCCCTCCAGCCTAGAACTTTTTCTTCTGAGTTCGTAAAAGTAGGATTCATAATTTCCCTACTATCCGAGGAACCCCAAGCTTGGGCCCACAACCTGCTGGAACAAAAGAGCCCGACTTTGGATACCATGGACATTTTCTTTGAGGCTATGGCCCTATTGTATGATGACCCCCAGCGTGTGGCCTCCGCTGAATCAGCCTTAACTGCCTTACGGCAAGGAGACCGCAGATGGTCCACCGATACAAGCTGGAATGGGGCAGCACTCAGGTTTCAGTATCACCAAGGACTGTCTGAGACTCTTAAAGATGATCTGGCCCGAGTTGCTGTTCCCGACACCCTTGACGAAGTTATTCTCTTAGCCATTCAGCTTGACAGGCACCTGCGGGAACAGCAGGCGGAATATGCTCAAGATTTCCAGCCTACTCAGAGACCACCTAAGCCTTCACCTACGCCTACCTTCTCTACAAATCTGAAGCAAGGACCAAAGCAAGTTGGCTTGGTCTGTTCCCCTCTTACCTTTGACGAGAGACAACATCGGGGGCAGGCCTCTCTGAGCCTATACTGCGGAGGGGCTGGACATTTCCTACGCAGTTGCCCCATAAGACCCAGTAAGGTCTACCCACCGAGGTCCACACATCTCCAAGTTTCCAGATCCTCCATTTCCTACCTTGCTCTCCCCATCTCCTTACAAATGGCAGGAAGGGAGGTCCAATTACAAGCAATTATCGACTCTGGAGCTTGAAGCTGTTTTATGGACTTATCCCTGGCTAAAAGACTTGGCGTGCCCCTCTATGAGAAGTACCAAGGACTAGAAGTTCTGCTTGCCGATGGCTCTTTGCCCAGTTCTGGACTTGTCACTCGAGAAACTATGCCCCTCTTTATTACTACGGATATCGGCCACCAAGAACTTGTCCGTTTTGACATTTTACACTCTCCCATGTTCCCCGTCATCTTGGGGATGCCGTGGCTACTGGCGCACAACCCACGAATCAACTGGGTCAAGAAGGAAATCTCCCTCTCTTCGGAGTATTGCTTACAGCATTGCTTTGCTCCCAACCCCAGTAAGCCTGCCAGCTGCCTGACCGTGCAACCTGCTCTCGACAACCTCCAGCATGTTCCCCCAGCTTATCATGAGTTCATGGACGTTTTTGACAAGAAAAAGGCCGATGTCCTTCCACCTCACCGACCTTATGACTGTCCGATAGAACTGCTCCCGGGGGCTGAGATTCCGTTCGGTCGAATCTTTCCCCTATCCGAAAATGAGCTGGAGGCTCTACGTTTATATATTGATGAGAGCCTGGAAAAGGGGTTTATCCGACCCTCCTCTTCTCCTGCTGGGGCGGGCATATTCTTTGTGGAGAAGAAGGATGGCACATTACGGCCATGTGTGGACTACAGAGACATCAACAAAATTACCGTAAAAAAATCTATACCCCCTCCCTCTGGTTCCTGAACTCTTTCAAAGATTCCGAACCGCCCAGATTTTCACCAAACTAGATCTGAGGGGCGCCTACAACCTTGTCCACATCCGTCAGGGAGATGAGTGGAAGACAGCATTCCGGACGAGGTTCGGCCACTTTGAGTACCTTGTGATGCCATTCGGATTATGCAATGCTCCAGCTACGTTCCAGCATCTAGTGAACGATATCTTTCGGGAATTCCTCGACTACTTTGTAATCGTTTACCTCGATGATATTCTCATCTTTTCTGCCTCTTTGGAACTCCACCGAACCCACATAAAGAAGGTGCTCCTAACCCTGAGAAAGCATGGACTATATGTCAAGGCAGACAAATGTGATTTCGAGAAAACATCTATTCAGTTTCTAGGCCTCATCATCTCCACAGAAGGAATTGCAATGGACCCAAAGAAAATGTAGGCAATACTCGACTGGCCAGCTCCCTCGGACAGAAAGGGTGTTCAGCGCTTCATAGGGTTTTCCAATTTTTACAGAAAGTTTGTGAAGGGTTTCTCCACAACCATAGCACCCATCACTCAGTTGACCCGTCAGAAGGCCTGTTTCCAGTGGTCCCCAGAAGCCCAGACAGCCTTTGACAAATTAAAGAGTCTATTCACTTCTGCACCTATCTTACAGCACTCAGATCCAACCCTACCTTATGTATTAGAAGTAGATGCTTCTGAAATAGCGACAGGGGCAATCCTGTCTCAACGGCGAGGTCCCAAGGCTCTTGTTTACCCTGTAGCCTTTTTCTCTCGAAAAATGAGTCCACCAGAAAGAAATTGCGACGTCGGAGATCGAGAGCTACTGGCCATTAAATCTGCCTTAGAAGAGTGGAGGTACTTACTGGAGGGTGCCGCTCATCCCATTATGATTTTTACGGACCATAAGAACCTGGAGTACCTCAGGACAGCCAAACGTCTAAGACCTCGGCAAGCCCGATGGGCTTTGTTTTTCTCCAGGTTCAATTTCCACCTTACATATCGGCCAGGTTCCAAGAATGAGAAAGCAGACGCACTCTCCCGAATGTTTCCAGACACCCCTGAAACAACAGAGCCAAGTACGATCCTTTCCTCTCAAAATTTTTTACTCATCCAACCTGATCTAAAGACTCTGATCAAACAAGCCTCTGCCCAGTGCTCTGAGACAGAAGTGTCCTCACTGAGAGACCAAGATGGATTTTTGTGGCATCAGGATAAGATTTTTGTTCCCCAACCAGTTAGACTCCAAGTCCTAAAGATGTCACATGACCATAAACTTGCCGGACATTTCGGAATACGAAGAACCACGGAACTTGTTCAGCGCTCCTTTTGGTGGGCCAGCCTAAGACAGGACTGCAAAGAATATGTTAATTCTTGCACCACGTGCCAGCGCAATAAAGGTTCCAATACCAAGCCATGGGGACTTTTGAGGCCACTACCCATTCCTGAACAACCCTGGAAAGAAATATCCATGGATTTTATAGTAGACTTGCCCCCCTCTGGGGGATGTACCACTATCATGGTAGTGGTAGACCGCCTTTCCAAAATGGCACATTTTCTCCCGATGATTGGCACACTCTCCGCTTCGGATACAGCAAACATGTTTATTAAAGAAATTGTCAGGTTACACAGACTACCGGATAGCATTGTCTCCGACAGAGGAGTACAATTTACTTCCAAGTTCTGGAGAGATCTTTGCAAGTCCTTATCAATTGAAGTATGTCTTTCCTCAGCTTACCACCCCCAGGGCAATGGTCAAACAGAAAGGACTAATCAGACCCTAGAACAGTACCTTCGTTGCTTTTGTACCTGCTCACAAGATGACTGGATCTCCCTCCTTCCCTGTGTAGAGATTGCATATAATAATTCTTTACATGCAGCAATCAATCAGTCTCCCTTCTGGGCAAATTATGGATTTCACCCCTCCTTCCTTCCGAATACTATACCCGAAGCATCTACTCCTGCTGTCCAGGATCGATTAAGGTCCATTCAAACCAACTACAAGGTACTTCAGGAGGCCTTGCGAAAAGCTCAAGAGGATTATAAAAGGTTTCATGACAAGAAAAGAAGAGGGAATCCTGTCTTTAAGATTGGGGACAAGGTATGGCTTTCTTCAGTGAACCTTAAGCTCTCTTGTCCCTCCCGGAAGCTTGGACCCAAGTTCATCGGTCCCTTTGAAATTAAAAGAGAAATAAATCCAGTGGCTTTTGAGCTGGCACTACCCAATACCTATAAGATCCACCCAGTATTTCACACCTCCCTACTCAAACCAGCGGTATCCAGTCCTTTTCCTGGAAGAGAGGAGCCACCTCTGCCCCCAGTCTTAGTAGAGGGGGAAACGGAATTAGAGGTTGAAGCCATTATGGATTGCCGGAGGAGAGGTAGGCAGATCCAGTACCTCATCAAGTGGAAGGGATATCCCCCCGAAGACAATTCCTGGGAGTCTGCAAACAATGTACACGCTCCCAGACTGTTACGGGACTTTCACAATAGACACCCTGAAGCATTGGCCCATAGGGGCATCCGGAGGCTGCCCCTTGGGGGGGGGCACTGTCAGGGAAACGGCCGTAGGAGAACTGGCAATAGTGCCAGTACTGGTAATGGCCGCTTCCAGCACATCCCTGTGCGCATTGCCGCAAGCGGCGTGAATAGGCGCACGCACATGCGCAATGGAACCAACGTGCGCACGCACATGCGCAATGGACCCAACGGGCGCACGCGCATGCGCGGGCGCGTCAAACGGCGCACACAACAGATGCAGCCACTTGCTGGCCTATATAAGACTGCCACTGAGCCCATCCCATTGCTTGATGGTCGTCAGCCTTCCTGTGTTCCTGAGACTCTGTTAAACTGCTGTTTGGATTCCCTGTTGTGACCCGGCTTGTTCCTGACCTGTCTGATCTGCTCTTCTGGTTTGACCCCCTGGCTTGCCTTACTGACCTGTTGCCTTCTCCTTCACCTGATCCCGGCTTGTTCCACGGACTTTGCCACAGTCTTCTGTTCCTGCCTGTTTCCTGTTACCAGACCATTGGCTTGTCTCCGTTCCTGCAACCTGCTTCTTGCTCCTGCTGGATATACTGGGTTTGACCCCCAGCCTGGCTGCCACTACTACTCCTTGAGCAGTGTCCTGCATCCACCGGTGTTCTTCAGGATCCCACCAGCTCTGCTCTCCCGGACCCATCTGGCAACCTGTGCTTCTCTGGGCACTACACCCTCTGTACCCAACCTCAGAGGTGTACTGCACTCAGCCGCAAGGGGAGCCCTCTCGGCATCTCTGCCTCCAACCAGGTACGTGACAGTCATGTCCACGACTTCGAGCAGGGATGCACTTCGGCCAATGATGGCCCGCCTACTCGCAACTCCTCCGGGCAGACACGTTCAATTCCGTAGTAACACGAACACTATACCGGACCCGAGCCCCCACGTGTAGCGGCCTCCTCTCTCCCCTCTTTTTATCAGCTCGTCTGTCTCTTGTCTAGGGGTACTTTAGAGGGGAGAGCGCGGGGTCACTACGCCAAGCCTTCACTGCAGATGTTTGTGTGGTGTAAGCAAAGTTCTTGTTTTACCTTCGGGTCAGTGTTCTGCACCTGGAGCCTCCAAAGAGAGTTACCTTGAACAATGTCTGCCAGAAAATGAGCCCCACACCATTAAAGTCCAACACTCCTTAATTCTTCTCCTTGCAAAAGTGAACACAAACAGTTGGACTCCCTTAGAGAACAGAACAGACAAGGAGGTGTGGATGCGAGTAGGCCCAGACACAATGCTCTCTCCACTTTCCTTCCTGAAAGTGGATTGCGGTCTCCGAGCGAGGGGGGATTTCCTTCCAGGCGGTCTCCGATGGAAGGCTCACCTGTCACTGGCAATATGCTGCACCGGGTCTTCAAGTAAGTATCTCCCACCGGTCCATTACGCCTTCCGGATTCGGGTACCCACTCCTGGGGTTCCCTAGGACCTCCTTCCCTCGCGGAACTCAGTGGTAGGCACTGAGCTCCAGACCTCCTCCCAAGTACCTCACCCCAGGCTAAAGGTGCCTGGGATGGAACACGACCTCCGAACGTCCTCTAGGCCTAGGCCGCCTAGGGGACCAACACGAACCACCGCCCTCAGGCTGAAGGTGCCCGGGACTCGACCCCCGCCACCAGAAATGGCCGCCCCCTTTATACCCCCTCCTAGCAAGCATGGCGGGTTCCCCGCCCCACCATACAACCGCTGAGAGAGGCCAAAAGAGGTACGACACCGCAACGATGGCTCAACCCCGGGCCCAAAGTGACAGCGCCACCTGGTGGGCCCCAGGGAACCATACATCACAGTTTCCCCACCAGATTCAAAAATAGGAAAGCACATACCCGCTACAGGTGTAATACCAAAAAGGGTCAATTAACTGCATCTCACATTCCTGTTTAATAAACTTTTTTAATTAATTTACAAGCAGGGCAACCAAGAACTCCTAACCACCTTATCAGGATTTTCCAATCATAATTAGACAGTTAGAGAGGCTGCAGCCAAAGTTCATAACCAGGCCTGTACACGCCTACTAGTAAGACGGGTCTACATCCTCTATGAAGTACAATCCCCCCCCCCCCTCCGTGGGAACCACAGCACAAAACAATTCTCAGCTGTACAGGTCCAGCGCTATTGCACACCTTCCAGATCCTGCCAGTTTGTCATGTAAGTTGGTGGTCAATGGTGGAACTATGTTCGACCCTGAAGTCATAAATTAGTGTCACTGGAGAGTGATGCTAGGCAACTTTGGCTCCTGCACTTCTCACATCTATTCTGTTGTTTCACACAGCCACTAAATCTTTCCACAATGACACGAGTCACTGAACATTTAATGATCATTTCCTAAAATACTTTGCATCAGTGGGAATATTTTGATGGCCCATTTAGAGAAAGATTTTTGTCTGCACTATCATATCAAAATAATATGACATCCTATTAGAAAATCTGTTGCACAATGAACAGCGCCCCCATCAGCGTTGCCAACCGCCAGTAAATTTACTGACAGTTTGTAAAAATCTGTGATTTTTTTTTACAACAAACAGTAAATATCAGGGGCTGATCATTGCTGATCATTTCATGCTGTATTGACTTTTTAAGTGTAAATCAAGCAAATTACTTTGTTATAGGTATTGTCAGTGTTTCCATAGCATGTTTATACTGTTCAAATATTCACTGTGTCAGTTTTTAATAGGAATTTTGGAATTTCTCAGGTTGGCAGTAAAAAATGTCCTCCGCCAGTAAATTTGTCATGTTTTGTCAGTAAAAAATGCCACAGGAGGTTGGCAACCCTGGCCCCCATAGGTTTGAATAGGGCCATATACTGAGTCTCTATAAAATATGCAGACTACCATTGATAACCTTCTATTGAGAACGTTGGTTGCCTGGTTGTAATGCAAACGTTTCAATACCTCTAAAGCCTTGTACACACGAACAAGTTTCTCGGCAAGAAACAATAAGAAAACTGCCGAGATAGCTTTCTTGCCGATAAAATCGTTCGTGTGTATGGTTTCTCGTCGAGAAAACTGACCAGAATCTCGACGAGAAAAATAAAGAACCAGCTCTCTATTTTCTCGTCGAGATTCTCGTCGGCATGTTTCTCGACGAGAAAATTGTGTGTGTTTACACTTACCTGTCGCCGTGGAAACCCGCGCATGCTCGAATTGATTTTGACGCATGCACGGTAGCCTCCTAGGCATAGGTAGGGTGTAGCAAGATGGCGGCTACGGCATTGAATGTGATGAGCGCACGCTCGTCGTAGTCGATGACGTCACCGCGTTCGCTCCATTCAAAGAACCGCGGGTTCTTTGAATGGAGCGTGTGTACACTCGGCCAGGACAAGTTTCTTGTCCAAGAATCTCATCAAGAAAAACAACGTGTTTTTTCCTGACGAGATTCTCGGCCGTGTGTACAAGGCCTAAGTCACTGGCCCAGAACTAATTTTTATATAGAGAGTTCTGATATTGACATTGCATGCTTGTTCCTGGCCCAGGGTTTACAAAGTACTGGGCTTAGAGATGGCCAGGCAACTAGCATTTTCATTAGGAAGTCAGACATAACATCTTACTTCTTTCAGTAAACGTTTTATTTATTATTATAGTATAATGACAAGAAACTGACTGCAATAACATAACAAACATTATTCTCTGTCCCCAGAAAGTACGTAGCCTCAGAGGTTTTGTTGAAGTGGATCAGATTAAATGTGTTGAAATTGTTACCACTGATGTCAGCATTTCCTGCAAGAACAAGTACGCCTTTCAGGTAATTGTTTTATTTCATTCATTTCGCACAGCGTTGTACAAGATAAGTATAAAAGCTGTTTGTATATACACTCACAGGCCACTTTATTTGAGCGGAGGTCCACACAAAAATGAAACCTCCGCTGTCCGGATTCCTCCCCCCCTCCGATGTCACATCTGGCACCTTTCAGGGGGGAGGGGGGTGCAGATACCTGTCTAAAACAGGTATTTGCACCCACTTCGGGGCATAGACCCATGTGTTATCTGCAGGAGTCTATGCCACGTCCGGCTCCCCCCCCCCCCCCCGCTGTCTTCTGGGAAACACACGGGACAGCAAAAATTGACTCAACATGTTTTGCTGCATTGACCAGTTTCTTTTTTTTTTTTTTTTTTTTTTATTCTTTATTTCCATATTTTTCTTACAGGCATCATCAAAAACATAAAAGATAACATTATCTTAATGATATTAATAAAGCATATATGATTAATTGCCTGTATTTTTATTTTTCCCTTCCCTCCCCTGCACCCATCCCCATTAACCCCAGAGAGAAAAAAAAAAAAAAAGGAAAGAAAGACCCCCACCTCCCTATCTCCGCCTGACGGTTTCAATAGACAGCAAGGTGTCTCTGCCAATAGGTTTCCAAACCTAAATCCCACTTTTATTCTTCTCTATCTTCTCCAAATAGTTTTTTCCCCTCTTCCGATTTTACGAATTCTTCCCATGGTGCCCATATTTCCTTATTTTGTTCCTGTCTTTCCATATCTCTAGGCCACAAATTTTCCATTATCCAAATTCTTCTGATTTTATTCAGCCACATAGAGATAGGAGGTGTTCGTGTTTCTTTCCAACACAAAGATATGCAGCTTTTCGCTGCATTCACCATGTGACATATTATTGAATTTTTATATCTTTTCATCGGGATTTGGGAATTTTGTAGCAGGAAGAAGGCTGGGTCGTCAGGGACTCGGTATTCCGTAAACATTTGCGTTATCCTCTGAACTTCCAACCAGTACTGTCTAATCACTGGGCATTGCCAAAAAATATGAAAAATAGTCCCTCGCTCTCCACAATTTCTCCAACATCTATCCGTTACTTCCGGAGAAAATTTATTCAAGGTTGCTGGAGTGAAGTACCATCGTGTTAGCAATTTATAGTTAGATTCCTGTATCTTGGTACATCTAGAGGTACTCAGTGCCAACTGCACCACTTTCCTGCTCTGGACTGGGGAGAACCTTCGATTCAAATCTCTCTCCCATTTACTCAAACTTCTCATTTTATAATCTTCTGGAGGTGTTACCAAAAGAGCATAAATTTTAGATATAACATGGGAGATTGGTTCCTTTCCTTCACAATATATCTCAAATCTTGTATGTGGTCTACAGTATTTCTCCATCGGGCCTAAGGATACCAAGAAATGTCGTATTTGTCTTGCCTGCCAACCAGACATTTCAAATTGACCTCCCTGTCGGGTCATGAATTCTATAGATGGCCAATTATCTAAGTTCGTAAAATGTAATACTTGATGAAAGCCCCTGTCTCTGAGTCCCTGAAATCCTCTTGCTTCTAACCCTGGTGGAAATGCTGGATTTCCCAGAATTGGTGTCAAGGGTGAATGTTCTGTAGAAATTCTAGGGTTCTGACTTGTCTTATATCCCATTAATAATGTAGGGCCTATCGTAGGGTGTATTTTCAGTGAGGAGGGTAAAGATGTGTAACACCATGTGGCTCTGCTTAATGGAATATTACTTATTTGTTGTTCAATTTTAGTCCATAATTTATACTCTGTGTGCCTACACCAATCAATAATCCTGCCTAACTGTGCTGCCTGATAATATTTATACATATCAGGGGCTGCAATTCCACCCCACTCCTTCGGCATTGTCAGCAAACCTCTATTTATCCTAGGACGTCTACAGGCCCAGATAAATTTTGAGAACTCTAACCCTATTTGGCTAAAATAGGTCCTGGGAATATATATAGGCAATGCCTGGAAAAGGTACAAAAACTTAGGGACTATATTAATTTTTAGAATGTTGCATCTCCCGAACCAGGAGTGCATGCCCTTATTCCATTTTT
This sequence comes from Rana muscosa, assembly GCA_029206835.1. NCBI lineage: Eukaryota > Metazoa > Chordata > Amphibia > Anura > Ranidae > Rana > Rana muscosa. The sequence continues at coordinate 114,413,140 of CM055118.1, forward strand.
TTAAGAGTATTTTAACTGTCGTAAGTAATGGTCGAAAATTCATGTCATAGATCTTTGTTAAGTTTGAGGGAATCTGTGTCCCTAAGTAATTTAATGCTGTTGTCGTCCATCTAAACTTAAAGTTGTGTTGTAAGGTTTTACTTAGTTGTCCCTGCATTGCCACTCCCATCGCCTCCGACTTACTATAATTGATCTTAAAATCAGTCAGAGATCCGTACTGTTCTATTTCCTTCAGAAGATTTGGCAGTGATATTTGTGGGGATTCTAGAGAAAACAGCAGGTCGTCCGCATAAGCTGACACCTTATACTCTTCTCTTCCAATTCTTATACCCACAATATCCGGGTTCTGTCTGGTTCTATTCAACAGAGGCTCTAGTGTCAGAGCAAATAGGAGTGGCGACAAGGGACACCCCTGACGGGTCCCATTCGATATCGGAAATATTTTAGAGTGTACTCCATTTGCTTTAACTGTAGCTTGTGGTTTCGAGTATAGCTCATTTATCCACTTTAGCATCCGGTTTCCAAGACCCATGTGTTTCAGTACTCCTAACATAAATGTCCAATTCACCCTATCAAAGGCTTTTTCCGCATCTGTGTTTATAAAAACACAGTTTTTTTTTAATTGGTTCGCTTGTTGGATTAGATTTAGTACTTTAATAGTGCTATCTCTTGCTTCACGTTTGGGAATAAAACCCACTTGATCTAGATGTACCAACTGAGACACATGGGGTTGTAATCGCATTGACCAGTTTCATTAGGGGTTACTAATAAGGTGCTCAGTGCATGCGCAAACAGCAAACAAAAACAATAGCAATGGCCCATTATTACTATTTTTGTTTGCAGTTTGCACTGAGCACTGAGGACCTTATTAGGCTGGCCATACATTATACAATTTTCTTGTTCAGTTTTCAATTTTAGATTTGCCCAAACTATATAATATGAGTTCAAACTTGAACACTTCAGGCAGGCCCTCGTACTACATAGTTGAAGATAAATCTAAAGGAAATTGAACAAGAAATTGTATAATGCACTATATAGCCAGCTTTAGTACATATTGTACCCCTGAAGAAAGCCACTAAACACGGCAAAACATGTTGGGTCATTCTTATGCTGCATACAGACGGTCGGAATTTGCATCAAAAAAAGTGTGATGGGAGCTTTTGGTCAGATATTCCGACCGTGTGTATGCTCCATTCAACTTTTTCTGTCTGAATTTCCGCCAGCAAAAGATTGAGAGCTGGTTCTCTATTTTTCCGACGGAAAAAGTTCTTGACGGAAATTCTGCCCGTCTGTATGCAATTCCGAAGCAGAAGAGCCGAACTGCCTATTGAACTTCATTGATCACGGCTCATCGTACGTGTTCTATGCCACTGCATTCTTGACCATCGGAATTTCAGACAAGATTTGTGTGACCGTGTGTATGCAACACAAGTTTGAGCCAACATTCCATCAGAATGGTCGGCTGAATTTCCGATCATGTGTACGGGGCATAAGAATTGTTTATGGGTTTACAGTGGGGTAAATAATTATTTGATCCCCTGCCGATTTTTTAAATTTGCCCACTTACAAAGAAATTAAGGGTCTTTAATTTTTATCATAGATGTATTTAAAATGATAGAGGTAGAAAATCAACCAAAAAAAATCAACCAAAAATCCAGAAAAAACACATGATACAAATCTAATAAATTGAGTTGCAGTTCAGTGAGTAAAATACGTTTTTGATCCCCAAGCAAAACATGACTTAGTACTTGGTGGAGAAACTCTTGTTGGCAAGCACAGAGGTAAGATGTGTCTTGTAGTTGGTTACCAGGTTTGCACACATCTCAGAGATTTTGGTCCACTCTTCTTTACACATCTTCTCTAAATCCTTACGGTTTCTTGGCTGTTGCCGGGCAACTTCGAAATTTTAGCTCCCTCCATAAATTTTCTATAGGATTAAGGTCTGGAGACTGGCTAGGCCACTCTGTGACCTTAATATGCTTCTTCTTGAGCCACTCCTTTGTTGCCTTGGCTGTATGTTTTGGGTCATTGTTATGCTGGAAGACCCATCCACGACCCATCTTCAGTGCTCTGGCTGAGGGAAGAAGGTTGCCATCCAAGATTTTACAATACATGGTCCTGTCCATTGGCCCCTCAATGCGACAAAGTCAACCTGTACCCTTAGAAGAGAAACAGCCCGAAAGCATGTTTCCACCTCCGTGCTTGACTGTAGGGATGGTGTTCTTAGGGTCATAGTCATAATTTTTCTTCGTCCAAACACGGCAAGTCGAGTTAATGCCAAAGAGCTAAATTTTGCTCTCATCAGGTCACAGTACTTTCTCCCAATCCTTCTGTAGCGGTACCCCCGTAAGGGCTGCTGTGAACTGTAGTTTGTCTGTCACCCTGCCCTGCCCTGCATTCACTCTCAGGCATTTCGAGACATAAAGCAGTCAATGAACTTTGTTTTTGTTGTTTATTGAGGGGTATAACCCGGATGAGGATGGGAGCTATGGGATGCCCAGCATAGATTAATATAAACAGCAATTGGTTTTGGGACAACTATGTACACTCCCTGTACATACTCCTTCAGCTTCCTCCTGCACAAACTTGCTTGAAGCTCATCACTCCTCACTCCACCAGCACATCACTTGCTGCAAACTGTTACTCCTAGTCAAGTCACCTCCAGCAGATCACTTGATTCCCCAGGAACAGCTAGCACTATTTGTTGGTTAGGTCTTACACAGACTCAACCTGGCCTCAGCAAATGCCTTTTGCTAGCTGGGACTGCAGGCCCCATTGGTGTAGCAGAATTCCTTGTGCTAGCTGCCCTACTATGGCTACTGATCCCAGTGAGCCCTCTTCAGGCCCTGCCACCCCTCCTGGCTACAGTTGCCTTTTTACACTGCCCCTTCCACCACAGTCCATACTTCTGGTTCTGCACCCATCTCAGACTGCAAGCTCCCAGTCCTCTCAGGCGTGCCTCCCCAGTCCTCGTGACTGTGCCTCACTCACCAGCTCTCCTGGCTGCAACCAGTTGTCCTCCCTGGAGTCTCTTAGCAGTGCTCTCTGCCGCTGTCCTCTCCTTGCGCTCTCTTGTGCCTCTGGTCTAGGACTTCTTATGTGTTCCTGAAAGTGGTCCTGACTACACCCGAGCCCAGGCCCAAGGTCACTTCCCCTCAGGGTATTTTACATAGGCCTGCCCCCTGCCAATCCAGATTGGGGATTGGTCAGGGCTCCTCAAACACCCCAGGTGGCTCCACCTCCCCTCCCACCTTTCTCACCCAGCCCTACCCTGAACCAATCCTAGCCCAGAATCAAAACAAACAGGCCTAGCAACCAGCCAGGCCTGCTTAAATTTACCATTTTCTCTCTAGCACACTACTAATGCTACACTTCTCTGAATCATTTAGATGTTCATTGGCAAACTTCAGACGGGCCTGTACATGTGTCTTCTTGAGAGGGGGCCAATGCGGGCACTGCAAGATTTCAATCTATGGCAGCGTATTGTGTTACCAATGGTTTGTTTGGTGACTGCGGTCCCAACTGCCTTGAGATCATTCACAAGCTCCTCCTGTGTAGTTCTGGGCTGATCCTTCACTTTTCTCATGATCATCCTTAAACCACGAGGCGAAATCTTGCATGAAGCTCCAGACTGAGGGCGATTGATGGTTATTTTGTCTTCAATTTGCAAATAATTGCTCCAACTGTTGTCTCCTTCTCACCAAGCTTGTTGCTGATGGTCTTGTAGCCCATTCCAGCCTTGTCCAGGTCTACAATCTTGTCCCTGACATCCTTTGACAGCTCTTTGGTCTTGCCCATGATGGCGAGGTTTGAAAGAAAGAAAGAGATTCTGTGGACAGGTGTCTTTTATACACATAGCGAGTTGTCGTTAGGAGCTCCTTCTTAAATTGACAGGACTAATCTGTGATGTGGTGTAGCCAGTCTGTGGGAGCCAGAATTATTGTTGGTTAGTAGGGGATCAAATACTTATTTTACTCAATGAACTGCAACTCTATCATTTAAAATACACCTATGATAAAATTATAGACCGTTCATTTATTTGTGAGTGGGAAAACTCACAAAATCTGCAGGGGATAAAATAATTATTTTCCCCACTGTATGCAATTTGGGATGGTAAGGCCAGCTTGTAGCATTTTAAATTGTTTATATTTTTTCCCTTCAAGTAAATATTTATGGGAAAAACTGATACAATGGTGGGAAAATATGACATATTGTATGTAGGAGGCAAGATTATTCAGGCAAGTTTATAGGCGTAATACCCTCTAGTGTGGGTAATATCACACGCAGTGGCTAGAGGTATATAAACCACTCCTACTGCCATATAGGCTCTCTATATGTGGTAGAATCAGTGAACTTAGGGATGGAATTTATGTATATTTGAAAGTAGATAGAATATTAGACAGGCTGGCATTGCAGCCCAAGCGTAAATATGAAAGGCGCAATATGTAAAAGAACACACAAGTCAAATCTGTTCTACTAATGGTTTAACCACTTAAGGACCGGACCAACACGGACCATAATGACCAGAGGTGTTTTCACAATTTGGCACTGCGTCGCTTCAACTGACAATTGCGCGGCCGTGCGACATGGCTCCCAAACAAAATTGACATCCTTCTTTTCCCACAAATAGAGCTTTCTTTTGGTGGTATTTGATCACCACTGCGGTTTTTATTTTTTGCGCTATAAACAAAAATAGATCGACAATTTTGAAAAAAAAATCTATATTTTTTACATTTTGCTATAATAAATATCCCCAAAAAATATATTAAAAAAAATATTTTTTCCTCAGTTTAGGCCGATACGTATTCTTCTACATATTTTTGGTAAAAAATATCGCAATCGACGTTTATTGATTGGTTTGCGCAAATGTTATTGCGTTTACAAAATAGGGGGTAGTTTTATGGCATTTTTATAAAAAAAAAATTTTTTACAAGTAATGGCGGCGATCAGTGATTTTTTTTTGTGACTGCGACATTATGGCGGACACATCGGACACTTTTGACACATTTTTGGGACCATTGTCAAATGCACTGTTTACTGTGAAAATGACACTGGCAGTGAAGGGGTTAACCACTAGGGGTGCTGGAGGTGTTAAGTGTGCCTAGGGGAGTGATTACTACTGTGTGGGGGCGTGGCTACGAGTGACACGTCACCGATCTCCGCTCTGATTACACAGAGCGGAGTTCGCTGACAGTGTCAGTAGCGGAGCGGGGAGATGTTGTGTTTACACACACATCTCTCCGCTCCATGCCTCCGTGAAACGATCGCAGGAAACCCGCGACCCGGGACCCGCGACCCGACTCACGGGGAAGGCAGGGGGGTCGCGGGCGCGCGCGCGACCCCGACGTCAGCAGTTAAAGGGCCACGTACAGGTACGTGATTGTGCCTCCAGGTGCCCTTCTGCTGACGTACATACACAGTGGCTGGTCCTTAAGCGGTGAATGAAGCTCAAGATTACAAGATCTCTGATAGGGTTTATATGTTAGCAAGTAATGCACATCACGCTATTTACACCAGATATGTTTTCCTTGTCAATTTTGTTTATTGAATATTAAATAATGAAGACAGTTACAATAAATAGTTACAACAAATGGTAATATACACCAGATATATTTTATTCTTATACCCTAAGTGCAGAGGAAAGTTTATGAAAAATTTAATTTTTTATTATGTAAATGCTTTCCAAACAAAATGATTTATTTAGTTACCACATTATCTGTAACCAAAGAAAACTATTTTCTGTGCATTTTCTTAGGTGCTCCATGAGAATTATTTTCTGTATATTTATGCTGCAGACAAAGAAAGCAGGCAACAGTGGGTGCTAGCTTTGAAAGAAGGTAAGAAACAGATTTAACTTATAGTGATAACAAAAAGCACCTAGGTTAACATTCTTTGACAGTATATATTTGGCACAGATGCTTATCGTGCTTATATTATTTTGGTATGGAAGTAATTAGGTTGACATTAATTTTCTCTAGCTCTAACCCTGAACCCCAGGCTAAACATTAACCTTACCCTCTATACCTTAAAGTGATTTAACGTCTTTTTTTTTTTTTAATAACAAACATGTCATACTTACCTGCTCTGTACAATGTTTTTGCACAGAGTGGACCTGAACCCCCTTTTCTGGGGTCCCCTGCCAGTGCTCTCAGTTTCTTATTCTTCCGCCGCTTCCTTTGGAGTATCACCTGTGAGCTCGCTCCTGAGCCACACTGCCTGCATCCATAGACAAAGACAGTATGACTCAGCCCCACCCCCACTCCTTTGTCACAATATATAACTGACAGCAGCGGGAGCCATTGAGCCATTGCCTCAACAAAGCCTGTGAGAGCCACTATATACAGGCACAGCGCTGGATCAAGTGAGGACTCAGGCAAGTAAAAGCGGAAGGGGGGGGGGGCGAAATTGTTAGCTAAATATTGTGTATTTTCATGCAGGGATTGCATGAAGGTAAAATATGTTTAGGCTGTAGAACTACTTTAACCACTTACCACCCACCCACAGTAGATTTACTGTAAGCGGGCGGCAAAGCCAGGCCAGGCGGCTAACTGTTGCCCGACACATGCGCACTAGCCCCCCCCCCCCCCCCGGAGAGGGCGCAGCTGTACAATCCCATAACCACTGTGTCCGGTGGACACAGTGGATTACGACGCTCGGTACCAGTGGCCATGGTATCATGTAGTCCCTATCATTAATTATAGTGATCACATGAGTGCAATGTAAACAAACAGACCGAAATCATTTCCATTCATAATGGAAAAATGTGGGTTTTTAAAAAAAAAAAAATTCAATTTTTATAGCAAAAAATATAAAACCCAATGGTGATTAAATGCCACCAAAAGAAAGCTTTATTTGTGCAAAAAAATTATAAGAATGTATTTTGCATAAAGTGTTGCATGACCGAGCAATTGTCTGTTAAAATAGCACAGTGGTGAATAGCAAAAAATACCCCGGTTATGAAGAGGGTAAAACCTTCCGAAGGTCAAGTGGTTAATTTATTGCCAGCCCTTGTTAACCATACCCCTGATCATTAACCTTTAAATTAACCCTTTTAACCCCAACTCACCTAGCCTAAACACTGGGGTCCAAAGTCCTGCATTGGACCGCAGTAAATTTGCAATCCAGTGGTAAGGGGCACAAGTCTCCAAACAGAGTCTCAAGTTCACAAGTTGGGGCATGCTTTCCCTTTAAGAGGAGGTTAACAAGGTTGTGGCCAGCGGCCTCTCACCACTATGCAGTCTGTTGTGAAGCCTCCTTCACTTCTTCAGTGTCTGAAACCAGTGGCGTTAATGGAAATTCTGGATGCTGTAGTAATGATTTATCACAAAACCAGTGGCACTCCTCTCTTTCAGCTCACTGGGTCCTTTCCGACAGCAGTGGCCCCTGGGCAAGAGTAGCCCTACAGTCTCACTCCAACACAGCGGCAAACTGGCAACAAGAAGTATCTCCAACCTAGGGTTGCCACATCATCCCTCTAATCCAGGGCACCTATTAATTACACAGGTTCTATTGCTGATTAAGGTAGTAATTAAACTCACTTGGTGCCTTATCTGCATTTAATCAGCCTCAGAACCTGTGTAATTAATAGGTGTCCTGTATTAAAGAGATGATGTGGCAACCCTACTCCAACCCTCTCTTCTCACTCAGCACCTGAGATTTCTCCAGATAAGGCCTCTCCTTTCTTTTTCCTCCTTTTATTAGCACACCATCACTCCTGGGACTTTTCGTTCCATACAGTACTTTGCCTATACAGATGTTGTCTCCTGGGGACTACATCCCCCATAGTTCCAGGCGGCTCCTCAACTAAACCGCTGAACAGCAAGAGAGCAATGACAACCTCAACATTTTTCTAGGAAAACTTTCTTTCAAATACCTTTATTATTTCAATTGTTTTTATTTGTTTTTCAAACAGTAAAAAAAAGAAATATAACAGTAGTGGATAGCAGTAGCAGAGGATTAAAATACCTTTTCACACAGAGAAAATGGAGAGGTATGGCCATTAAAGCTAAACTCCAGGAAAAAAAAAAAATTAATCTTGCAGTGGGTCCCTTTCTCTCTATTGCAAGGGTTAACTGCTCATTTTGTCTAGGCTTGATGAATAAGATAATTATCTTACATAATGCCTCGCTCCTGCAGGCTTCATCCTCTTCATGCGACCAGTACCCCAAAGCCTCTTCCCTTTGCTGCCTAACTGGTCTCTGAATTCATCTCATACAATGCACGACCAGTAGTCTGCCCACATTCTGTAGGGTTGGACAGCAGAGAAAGAGTGCTGCCTATCAAGGAAGCCAGGAATAAGTTAAATATTAATCCCCTAGGCCAGGGGCCTCCAAACTGCAGCCTGTGGGCCAAATCTGACCCACTGGAAATTTTTATTATGCCCTCTGATGCAAGAGGGGACTCTGGTGGGGACTTTCATGTAAGGAAGGATGCCAATGTAATGGGAACTGTGATGAGATTCTGATATAAGGGGGTTTTAACTGGGACTTTGACTCAAAACAAAGGGGGACTCTGATGAGCTCAAGATTACCGGTATTTGTAATTTCTTAGCTTAGTTTCACTGAAGTTTTGCACTGTTATAAACCATATCATGTTGATTACAAAAAGTTAAAAAATATTCCAAGTAAAATGTATTCATTCATTTAAAATGAATTCTTTAACTTATAAAACAATTTTTTTTGGCCCTCAACTACTTGCAAAGAATATGATGTGACCCTCATACTGAAGGGTTTGAAGACCCCTGCCCTAAGCATCTTGTTATTCTTTGTTGGCATCAAGGCCACAGGTTCAGATTGTAGAGGTAAAACCTTTATCGAGACACTGAAATCAAAAACAACAGCTCCATGCTCATGGAAATGCATGATTGTGCCATTTTAGTTGTATGATTCAAAATGGCCCATGTAAGCATAGCCTAAATCCGTACCAATGAACTTTGAGAATAGGGTGTGAGCTGCACGGTTTGCACCCAGCTGCTTCCATGAATAGTGGCAAGAAAATTAGTGGGTGGGTCTGCCACGTGTCCGCTATTGGAAAATAAAGACCAGAATGAAGCAGACCCCACCCACTTGTGCGTAGCTCATGGACACTGGCCCAAACCATTTAAATGAGTAGCAACGAGAGCCACTAAACACTCTGAAGGTATTTATCAAAACTGCAGCAGCCAGAATCTGGAGTTGTTGTGCATTGCAACCAATCAGCTTCTATCCTTCATTTTCAAATATTTAGGCTACATTCAGATGGCCGAAGAGCAGTGGCCAGGGGTGGTCACCAGCAGCAATCAGTAGATTCTTGCTGGCATTTGTAAACCCAGCCTGCACACACTATGTTCAAAACGGCTGTAGCTGTCAGCAGTGGCTGTCAGAATTGTACAAATTTATGGCTGGCACCACTGCTGTTAGCATGTATCCGCTCTTCTGAGCGTACACGCAAATAGAACCCCTGACCAACCCTGAACGCAGCCAATGCACGTTCAAGGTTGTTGTTTCTGCTGGGTCTTGGCCACACACAAACTGGCCATGGCTAATCCACCACTTTATATGCAGCCGTAGCACAGAGTGTTGCTGTGTCCTGAGGTGTCGTTTATCTGCCTCTGAATACAGCGAAATACCTGCTCTTCGGCTAAACTGAAAAAGCTGAAGATAGAAGCTGGTTTCCATGCACAACTGCTCCAGATTCTTTCTGTTCCAGTTTTGCACTCCTATTTTATGGGTGCAGATGTAGTAGAAATTTTTAGCTACAAAGGCATTACATGTTTACTAATGATTAATGTGTTTTGTTTTTTTTTGTATTGTTTTTTAACAAAGTACAGCTATCCTTTAAATAAAAGAGGCCAAAACCACTAGTTTTAATCTGCTGTATTTCACTGTAGGGTTGCCACCTGTCTGGGATTTACCCGGACAGTCCGGGTTTTAAATAATATGTCCGGGTTTCAGTCCACCTGAAACCCGGACACATTATTTCGACAGGAATGTGGTTCAGAACAGGGCTTGACAGGAGGGCACTATGTGCACCGCATTCAAAGTAATTAATTAATAAGTAATTTAAAGTAATTTCTCGACAAAATAAAGCATTGAGATATGGATGGGTTTGCTTTAAACATTAAAAATGCATTTTCAGTTTGTGCTGCTCATATACAGTTAAGTTCCATTTTGATGCTTTTTCTGTGAATACGAAAGTGAACTAGTGGCTTATAGAATCTTTCTCTTCATGTACAGTGACAAAGAACAACCAATGCCTCATTCCTAAGTTCCACCCCAACTTCTGGGTGGAGGGTCGGTGGAGATGCTGCTGCCAGACGGAGAAGATGGCAGGGGGATGTACATTATACGACCCTAGTATTGGCTGTAAGTACCACTTTGTATATAGACTGCTGTTGATATGCAGATGTAATGGTTAGTTAGATTACAATGGTTGCTGAAGTAAATGTTACTTTATCTATACACTTTAATTTAGAGGTAAGTAAAACACTTAACCTAAAACGAAATTTACAGTAATTTGGACTAAATACTTAACCCACAGGTGTCTGTATTAGCCCAATGCCTCACAACCCAGAATAATCTGTCTTATACAAAATGTTACATAACTGAGATGGGGAATGGTTAGAAATTCTGTATATAGCCCTACAAAACACAGTGCACAGTCCACATGGGCTTTGCTGCTTAACTGTAGACAGGAAACAGGAAACTTTATTAAAGAGACATAGAGCATATCATAGATGCAGCTACAAACTTATAAACACTGCCATCTACTGGTTGAAGAATATATCTCTACTAAATACTGATATTGATGTAGTTGTTGCATGAAATGCAAATCTGTATTCCAACACCCCCGCTCAAAAACTACTCCTTATATTAGTCCCATTTCAGATCTCAGGTTTATAAATCTCAAAGCTTGGCAAAGCTTCTGATACACTTTTTTTTCTCATGCGTTGGAAGTCTTTGCATCTCATCCAATGAATCTGGCTTTGGTTTTAAATCTACGTGAGCAACATAGGACAGACATTTGGCTGCAATGTTTATGGTGGATTTCCTGATTGACGTTTCTTGTGGCCTGGTTTTTTCTTTTACAGTATTGGATTATCTGCGGTAGATTCTATTTTTTTGTCACTTTGTTGCTTATCTTCATGTGACACTAATGTGGAATTTCCCTAATTTTGTGCTTGTGTTAGTTTGTGAAATTTTGAATACATTGCAGTTTCACCAACAATTATACTTCTACTGATGGCTACCTTGTTTGCATCTTGGTGTAGAATTCTGTATCCCTTTTGAGATTCACTGTACCCCACAAGTACACCTTTCTTTGCACAAGGATGTGCAACATTTTTTAGATGGTTCAGATTTGGGGCTTTTTTATTCCGCAGTTCATATGGAGTTTTCTCAGTTGATTTTCCTGGTAGTTGATTTTGGAGAAAGCATGCGGTCATAATTGCCTTCCCCCAGTATGTGGTTGGCATATCTGCATCAAATAGCATGGTCCTTTTACTCTCACATAGAGTATGGTTCATTCTTTCTGCAAACCTGTTTTTGTTCCTGGTTGTATGGTACAGTAGTCTGAAATATTTTGCCATGCTTTTTGAGAATTGCCTGTGCGTTTTACTGTTCAAGTTTCTCTGGTACTTCACTTTTGTTATCTATAAAAGTGAAAAATAGATCTCTTCTTTCCTGGAGTCAATTTGTCTATTGGACCGCAAAGATCTGAATGAATTAAGTCCAGAGTTTTTTTAGCTCTGCTGTTACTGCTGTTGCTTTGGAAAGGCTTTTATTGTCATTTTTCCTTTTATACAGCTGGTGCATTTCATTATTTGATCACATGGACTGATTTTATACCACTTGCATAGTCATTCTCGGTTAATTTCTTTATTATGTCAGGACTTCTGTGCCCCAGTCGTCTGTGCCATGTGTGAATGCAGTTTGAATGTTTTTCTTCCTTGGCAGTATTAACCACCCCATTGCAGTTCAGCTGATACAGTTCAATTTTAATTTTAGCCTTTGCAAGTAAGTATCCCCTTTTGTGATGGCACAACTGCCATTTTGGAAGGTCACTACACTGCCTTGTTTTGTGAGCTTCTTCACTGACAAAAGATTTCTTTCAAGAGCAGGGACATAAAGAACATTTTTCACATGTACGGTATATTTCTGGTGTATCTTTCTGTATCATAGATGCAGCTATAAACTTATAAACACTGCCATCTACAGGTTGAATAATATATCTCTACTAAATACTGATATTGATGTAGTTGTTGCATAAAATACAAATCTGTATACCAACAAGAATCCTGATACACACTTCCCTGCACCCTTTGGAGCTCAAAAGTTGGATCATCATTGGACCCTGTATTATGGATCCTGTATGGCCTGGATATGCATGGGTTGGGTGGGGGTGCCTATATCCTGATTTATCCAGTGGACCCAATGCTCTGTCATCCAGTGGATCTATTTAATAGTTCACTGTGCTCTGAGAAGGTTGGGATTATCCACTAGACAGAGCAAATTTCAGCATCTGATCCAAATCACTGGTAGAGTGAATTTGTCGTGGGTCACCTATCGATATTGACCTTTCGCCAATAAATCTTTACACAGCAAAACTTTCTAAATGTCTTTGAATAAAATTGTGATGCCAAAGTGTCAATTTCACAAACACTAATGCCGCGTACACACAGTCGGAATTTTCGACAAGAAATCTCTGATGTGAGCTTTTGGTCGGAAATTCCGACCGTGTGTATGCTCCATCTGACATTTTCTGTCGGAATTTCTGACAACAAAAATTTGAAAGCTGGTTCTCAAATTTTCCGACAGGAAAAGTTCTTGTCCGAAATTCCGCTCGTCTGTATGCAATTCCGACGCTCAAAAAAACACGTATGCTCAGAATCTAACAGAAGAGCCGAACTGCCTATTGAACTTCATTTATCACGGCTCGTCCTACGTGTTGTACGTCACCGCGTTCTTGACCATCGGAATTTCCAACATTTGTGTGACCGTGTGTATGAAACACAAGTTTGAGCCAAAATTCCGTCAGAAAAAAATCCACGGTTTTGTTGTCTGAATTTCCGATCGTGTGTACGTGGCATAACACTACCCAAAATGGGCATGTATAAGTATAATCAGAAAAGAGTTCTATTTCTTTCAAACTCCTCCGAAATGTAAAGAAAAACTGTTTTGGCTATACATACACTTTTAAGGGCAATTTAGGAAACAGTGAATCTGTCATTCATAAAACATTCACTGCAGGTGAATCTTTTCAGGTACATGTGTTTTAAATGAAAATGATTGATTCTCCAATGGTGAATGTTTGTTGAAAGCTACATTTACTACTTTATGAATATGCCCTTAAGTGATCTGAATGGAAAAATGCAAATCAATCTTGTGTGCCCCATTTGCCAGCTGGGCTTCCAGAACTGCTGCTTTACACAGTGTTACACAATTTTAGCATGTTGACCTTAGCAGAGTGTGATTCCTACGGACAGTGAGATTATGCCTGTACTCCTAATGTCTGCGGGCACCCTTATATAAAACCAAACTCTGTGTAATTATTATTAAATTCTATTCAATTTTACTTTGTTATATCTCTCTGGAATTTTTCTTTAAACTTTTTGTTACCTATCAAATGTTTTAAGATTGTGATATCGCCTATTTTGAATCCTTGTTACTGGAAGCCATGTTTCAATTTATTGTTACTTTGCTTTTTCTTATTGATGTACATGCTACATGTATGTTTTCTATTATGTAAAATTACCTACTTTATTGAGAAAAAAATAAAGACCAAATTCTAGCTAGGGTAATGCCCTGTACACACGATCGGATTTTCCGATGGGATAAAATCCGATGGAATTTTTCGGTGGAATTCCGTTCAAGCTGTCTTCCATCAGTCTTGCCTACACACTGTTAGACAAAATTCTGACCGTCCAAAACGCGGTGACGTAAAACACTACGACGAGTCGAGAAAAATTAAGTTCAATTCTTCTGAGCATGCATCGACTTGATTCTGAGAATGCGTGTTTTTTTTCTCCGTCGGAGTTCCACACAGACGATAGGAATTTCCTATCGTTTTTTTTCCATCGGAAAAAAAAATAAAAAATGTTCTATTTCTAAACACCGACGAAAAAAAATCCGATGGGGCCCACACACAATCGGAAAATCCGATTGTGTGTACAGGGCATTAGAGTTAGAATTTCTGTCAGGCTTCCTGTGCCAACACCAATACACTTCATAAAGACAACAAGTTTTGACAGCCAGGAAAAACTGTTTAATTGCTGTTTGTGTCCCTTCTAAAGGGATTTCTATCACTATTTATTACACCAATAAGAGGATATCTAATTAAATGGGACACACCCCACTCATTAAGAAATTAAACAAAAAAAATCATTTAGCTTGAGTTTAGTCTTTAAAGTGGAAAAAAACTTAAATTTCCTGTTTCAATTCACAAATTGTATAGGCATATTTGTGCGAGTACTGTATGTTCACAAAATGGGCACCAGACCTTTGTATTTATACATCAACCAAGATCCTGTGCATCTGCAGGTTTTGGAAATGGTTTACTATGCTGATTTCCTCTATATATGTTTCTAATTTCACTAGGCATTACTTTGTGTGGCGCACACTCATTTATGCTATGCTACTCAATTGAGTCACACATATTTTTTTTTCTGGTCCTACCATGAGCATATTGAGAGCATGGGCAGAAATGTGCCTCAATAAAATATGCACTGTGTGCCCTACATTCAGCACCTGCAGAAGCATACAAGTACCATTTCTTATTGTTTGTTTTTTTTGTACTTACAAAATTAATAAGACAATGATATCTGTGTTTACATAAATCTCTAGCAGCTTCTCAAACCACCTTTACGGATTTACAAATTATTCTAACATCAAGATACCAACCCACTAAGATCAGATAATAATATAAAAGTGTAGTGCCCATAAATGGAGTCCAAAATAATGAAACATTCAGAACACCAATAGATAGCAATCACATAATTAAAATAAAAGTCATTTAGCTGAAGGTAAGTAGTCTATAGACAAGGATTCCTTTAGAGCAAACAATAGTCCATAGCATAAAACACCATTCCAGTGAGAAATCTGTGAAGCAATCGTATCCAATCGAGTGAACCTCCACCAACAGACAGATTGCAAACTTACCAGAATAAATCGCTGCCATTACAGCAGCAACGGAAGCCTCAATCACATAGGGAGATTCCTCTGGGAACATCACATTGGATCACTACCTTTAGAGATACAGGACCGGATCCAGCTGGAAACAAGCTCACCAAGTAGGAGTCTCATAGTGTAGTAAGGTTTATTCCAAAGGTTTAAAACGTATAGCAAATACAAAGAGTAAAAACTCTAATAAGGCATCTGCTGGCGACCCAGAATCACTCAGCAGCAAGACGTCAATGCCAAGTATCCCGCCCAACATGATTAAACATTTTGACATGACTTCAGTTTCAGATGCTCCAAGTATAATGCTAATTTAGTGTAGCGCCCTCACCTCTCCCCCTACCTGCCTTTTTGTGTGTTTTTGGCTCCTCGCAGGGAGGGGAGAGGCACACCGCACCACAAGCCCGTACCCTCCTGAGTAAGGAGGTTGAGCGTTGTTAGTTTTCGGGCCTGCCTGCGGCTGTGGTTGAATCCTCCCGAGGATGATTCTCACCTCTACCTTAGGTAGATGCAAGTCCTTATGTTTCCCACAGTAATGTAACTGTTCACACCAACTGAAAGTCCAACTTATATATTTATTTCACACGGATAATAAATATGCCTCTTTGACAGCAGGCAGGTTGGAACAAGACACAGGACAGCTTAGGTGGGAGGAGGTCCAGGCACAAACTTGAATCAGGTTCTTTGACTGTTTAGGCTTCACAAACAGCCTTGGCGCACGATCTCCGGCACAGACCGTGAGGTTAGTCTCTGCCACAGACCGGGTGAATAAGAAGTCACTGCCACTGACCTGGAGAACAGGTCACTGCCACTGACTGGGTGAATAGGGCACGGCCCTATTAGGCCACTGCCACTGACCTGTAAGCGAACTTCCTTCTAGAGAGTACTTGGCCCGTGTAAAGGAGAAGACATCCCTCCGGAGAGTTACCAGAGGTCCTCACCGTCACCACGACTCTGCGCTGGGTCTTCGGTACAGGTAACCTCCCTGGCCTCCTCATCCCAGATCCGGGTCCCCTTGCAAGGCGGCACCCTGGGAGTCCTCAATCCCCGGCGGAACCCAGCCGAAGGTGCTGGGCTCGGGCCTCCAAATTAGTACCTCACCCCAGACTGAAGGTGTCTGGGATGGAACAGGAACCAGGCCTCTGGGCCTAGGGCACCCGGAGATGACACACACATGCACCCAGGCCGAAGGTACCTGGGCTCGGACGACCCGCACACACCCAGGCTGGAAGATGGCCGCCCCTTTTTATACCCTCTCCCGACAGGCACAGCAGGTTCCCCGCCCTGCCGCACTGCTGCCGAGAGGGGACAAGAAAAGGCACAACCTTGTATTGTGGTTCAACCCGGACCTATGGCGACAGCGCCACCTGTAGGCCCCAGGGAACTATACACCAATACTAGCTCCCATGGCACAGAAATGGTCCATTAACCCTAACAATAATGTGTCTGAGCCTAACTACCACTCAGACACTCCCCTAAATTGAACACCCCACTACATTAGTTACAGTGTGCCTATGTTTAGACTTGTTGCTGTTTTTCCGTGAAAGGTGAAACATCTTTTCCTGTTGTAAATTGTAGCTAGAGTAGGTTGGGAAATCATCATTGCTTCAGCAAAAGGTCAGTGTCTCTCAGAATTATGACTTTTGTGGGCAGAGGCATGTAAACTATGAGGAAACAAGGTTGATTATTAAAAAAAGCCTCAACTGTATGGTCAACCTAAAGTGTATGTATAGATCAAACTCTATAAAGTGAGTTGCATTGTCATTAAAATCGGTGTTTCCATTGGAAGATTTTCTCTTACCTTTTTTTTTTTTTAATTATTTATTTAAGTTTTAAAAAAAATACAGCAAATGTCAGATCAGGGTGAAAAGAAAACAATAGTAAGCCAAGAGATTTGGCATAAATGGTAAGAAAAATACAAACTGGAGTATGCTATGGTATACCAAAAATACAGGATAGTATCTAAAAGCATAAATCGTTTTCACAGGCATACACAAAAGCCTGTAACATTGAGCCATATCATGGAGTAAAACAACAATAGAATAAATGACAATGGGGTACATTAATAAAATATAAAAGATATAAATAGCAACTATGAGCGCCATAAGCCTTATCGCATGTCAAACATTACTCCCGAATGTGTCATATGTCTGTTGAACAATCTTAGTGTGAGTGTGCATGTCTGATCAAGATTATGGGGGTTGGGGGCAGGGATGGACTGGCCATCGGGACTACCGGGAGTTTCCCAGTGGGCCGATGGCTCAGTGGGCCGTTTAAAAAAAAAAAATACTTATTTTTTTGTGGGCCAGTTTTTTATGCAGTTCGGCGGCAGCAAACAGCGGCAATGATTCGGGGAAGGTGGCCAGCGAGGAGGGCAGTTGGATGTAAAAGCCGAGGAGGGAGAAGAGCTCCACCCCCTCCCTGACCACCGAAGAGGCGAACAGGAGCGAGCGCGGCCACCCTGGCTCTCCCAGAACCTCGATTCCTCCACCTCCTCTCTGCTCCAGGAACCAATGCGGCCTGGGCCGGAGGGCAGGCTGACTGGGAGCCCGGAGGAAGAGAACATGTGCCGCTGTAAGGAGCAGAGCCGCGATCCAGGGCCAGATCAAGAGGGAGACTCTGCGCTGCCGCTGCTGGCCATCAGGTACCCAGCATCCTACACAAACATGCCAGAACACTGAGACAGCGGGTAGGTGAGCAGAGGAGGGACTGCAGAAAGGGACAGTGCTATGTGGTCTGTCTCAGCCCTCCCCTCTGTCTCTCTGCCCCCTCTGTCTCTCAGTCCCCCCTCTGTCTCTGAGTCCCCCTCTTTCAGCCCCCTCCTCTGTCTCTCAGACCCCCCTCTGTCTCTCAGTCCCCCCCTCTGTCTCTCAGTCCCCGTGTGTCTATCAGTCCCCCCTCTTTTAGCCCCCTCCTCTGTCTCTCAGCCCCCCACTATCTCTCAGACCCCTCCTCTGTCTCTCAGACCCCTCCTCTGTCTCTCAGACCCCTCCTCTGTATCTCAGATCCCCCTCTGTCTCTCAGACCCCCCTCTGTCTCTCAGACCCCCCTCTGTCTCTCAGACCCCTCCTCTGTCTCTCAGACCCCCCTCTGTCTCTCAGACCACCCCTCTGTCTCTCAGACCCCGTCTCTCAGACCCCCTCTGTCTCTCAGACCCCTCCTCTGTCTCTCAGACTCCTCCTCTGTCTCTCAGCCCCCACCTCTATCTCTCAGCTCTCCTCCTCTATCTCTCAGCTCCCCCCTCTGTCTCTCAGCCCCCCCTATCTCTCAGCTTCCTCCTTCTGTCTATCAGCTCCCCCTGTCTCTCAGCCCCTTATCTCTCAGCCCCCCTCTGTCTCTCAGCTCCCCCCTCTGTCTCTCAGCTCCCCCTCTGACTCTCAGCCCCCCACTGTCTTTCAGCCCCCTCCTCTGTCTTTCAGCCCCCTCTTCTATCTCTCAGTTCTCCTCCTCTATCTCTCAGCTCCCCCTCTGTCTCTCAGTCCCCCCTCTGTCTCTCAGTCCCTGTGTCTCTCAGTCTCCCCCTCTTTTAGCCCCCTCTATCTCTCAGCTCCCCCCTCTGTCTCTCAGCCCCCCTCTGTCTCTCAGCTCCCCCTGTCTCTCAGCTCCCCCTGTCTCTCAGCTCCCCCTGTCTCTCAGCCCCCTGTCTCTCAGCTCCCCCCTCTATCTCTCAGCTCTCCTCCTCTATCTCTCAGCTCCCCCCTCTGTCTCTCAGCCCCCCTCTGTCTCTCAGCCCCCCTCTATCTCTCAGCTCTCCTCCTCTATCTCTCAGCTCTCTTCCTCTGTCTCTCAGCTCCCCCCTCTGTCTCTCAGCCCCCCTCTGTCTCTCAGCCCCCCCTCTGTCTCTCAGCTCCCCCCTCTGTCTCTCAGCTCCCCCTCTGTCTCTCAGCTCCCTCCCTCTGTCTCTCAGCTCCCTCCCTCTGTCTCTCAGCTCCCTCCCTCTGTCTCTCATCTCCCCCCCTCTGTCTCTCATCTCCCCCCTCTGTCTCTCAGCACCCCCTCTGTCTTTCAGACCCCTCCTCTGGCTCTCAGACCCCTCCTCTGTCTCTCAGCCCCCTCCTCTGTCTCTCAGCCCCCTCTTCTATCTCTCAGCTTTCCTCCTCTATCTCTCAGCTCCCCCTCTGTCTCCCAGCCTTCCTCTGTCTCTCAGCTCCCCCTGTCTCTCAGCTCCCCCTGTCTCTCAGCCCCCCTGTCTCTCAGCCCCCTGTCTCTCAGCTCCCCCCACCCTCTGTCTTTCAGCTCCCCCTCTGTCTCTCAGCACTCCCCCTCTGTCTCTCAGCTCCCCCCTCTGTCTCTCAGCTCCCCCCTCTGTCTCATTCACTCCCTGACTCTTAGGCTGCTTTCACACTGGGACAGGCATTGACGGTAAAACGCTGCTAGTTTTAGCAGAACTTTACTGTCGTTTTAGCTGCGCCATTCGGCTTCTAGCAGGCGCTTTTAACCCCCGCTAGCAGCCGAATTAAAAGTTAAATGCGCCCGTGTAGTGCTGCTGCTGAAGTGCTTTGCAGGCGCTTCAGCAGAGGTGGCCATTCATTTCAATGGGCAGGAGCGGTGTGTACACCGCTCCTCCACCGCCCCAAAGATGCTGCTTGGAGGACTTTTTTAACGCCCTGGCAGCGCCCCCAGTGTGAAAGCACTCGGACTTTCACACTGGGACTGTAGCGGAGGCGTTTTTCAGGCGCTTTACAGGCGCTATTTTTAGCTCAAAAGCGCCTGAAAAACGCCTCAGTGTGAAAGGGGTCCTACACTCACCCCCTCTCTTTTACACTCACTCCCTCTCTCTTACACTCACCCCCTCTCAACCCTCCCTCTCTCTCTCATTCCCCTCTCTCTCACCCTCTTATGATATACAATAATGGATGTAGGGGCCTTTTGGTGGGTGTGATTTTTTGGGGGGGTGGGGGGCAGCATTTTATTGAATTAAAGTGGGCCGGTCTGGATGAAGTCCAGGGCCAAATTTTTGTCCCAGTCCAGCCCTGGTTGGGGGGGGGGGGTTGTATGTCTGATCAAGATTATAGGGAGTGAGGGAGGGGAGGGGTATTTCCCCTTACTTTTTGAACTGGTGGCAACTCTAAAAACTCCCATCACTTTCTGTGCCATTAGTCAAAATGACAAACAAGGAAAGTGAATCTACCTATCGTTGACAAAGACAGCAAAATAGACTGACAAGACTACTGGGGATCTGGGCTTTATTTTCTTGCTATAGGCCACAAATTTATGGAACTTTTTTTTTAAATCCAAACAGTACATCAGAAAACAGACTTAAGCTGGCCATACACATAACGATTTTCCAATCCATGATAGAGTGTGGCTAGAGAAATCTCCTATTGTGACAGTTGGTACCTGTGGCTGTTAGAATATCCTTACAGTGACAGCAGCTGAATGGATGCAGTCATTGGTTGACATTTTTCTGCCCAACTTCTTTTGATTTCTCGGCAGGACCACAGGAATTCTTTGAAATTCAAACTGTTTATGACACAAGACCCCAAATTCTGAACACTATCTTTATCTACAAATCAGACATTGGCTAACATCTCTACGTAATCTGGGGGAATTTCTGTATACAAAATCAGTATTTGAACATACCTGCTTGCATTCTCCGAGGGCTCCTGGGCTGATCTCAATTATATATTCAACCGTGAACACCCAAGGAGCCCTTTCCTTCCTTTCCTACGTAGCAAACTGGCAGCAGGACTTATCAAAAACTGTGGACTTGGAAGACTGTCTTGGGTGTATATTGCTAAATGCTCTTTTAATACTTCAATTTTAGAGTCAGCAAACAAGGTCCTCTTTCAGTGGTTTTGGGTGCCAAGCTGGAATGACTGAGCAAACTCAGCCTATATTGACAGATGTTTTGAGGCTGTGGTCTGCAGGGGTGTTGTAGTTCATACGTCCAAAATTATTTGTGTTCTGGTCCAGAGTGTCCAGAGTTTTTAGTTTTAACAAACCTTCTCATCATTTCCACAGAGGCTTGCTTTGTTCTTCTACATTTCCCAATTCTGGGCCTATGCTTACGGCAGCAGAAACTGGCTGCCTGGGTACCTGGCCCTTCTAGACCATTTCTGGGTATTTTGCCATAGATAATTTATGGGCTCCTATGTTGTTCTGTACTCTCAGCTTGCCAGGGAATCTTGTACCATGTTATCTGTAACATGCGTTTCACCTTTTTTTGGTGTATAATATTTTGTTCATTACTTGTGCCCCTGCGTAGGCACAACTTTTGCTGCTGCAGAAGTAGTTATTAATTTGTGTATATATAATGACTTTTGCCTGGAATTCTGTAAATATGAAGCTTTGGCTGATCACAGATTTGCACTGTACAGGTATATAATATTGAACCGCTGGAGGGATGAAGACAAAGCTGTAATTGTTTTCAGAAAGTGCAGCTGGGAAAAGTAAAGCGAGGGCGAGAGACCTATTGGCAATTTCAAAAAACAGATGAAGTGACGGATTGAGGTTAAGCAGGGAATTTCCAAAAGGGGTCAGGAAGTGGCGATGAAATCTATTTGTTTTTGCTGAAAAGCATGAATGTGGTCTAACATAGTAACATATTAGTAACTTAGTGCATGAGAATATGTTCTGTAGTAATAGGAATTGTTTTGAACTTGTATTACATCACAATACAATTATTATTTTCCCCTATTTATATCTACAGTACATTATGTAGCATTTTACAGAGTACATACCTTTCACTTAGGCCCGGTTCACATAGGGGCGACTCGTCAGGCGACTCGGTCGCCTGACGAGTCGCGTCCCGCTCTGTACTATGGAACCGTTCTAATAGGAGCGACTCGGGTCGCTCCGACTTAGAAAAAGGTTCCTGTACTTCTTTTGGGGGCGAATCAGGGCGACTTGCATTGACTTCTATACAGAAGTCATTATGCAAATCACCTCAGACGGGCGTCTCAAGTCGTCTTGAGATCGCGCCGCCGAGTCGCCCCCAAAGTCGTGCCGCCCCTGTGTGAACCGGGCCTAAATTTCCTTTACCCCTCAGGCTCACATTTGAATGTTCACACAAGGGTCATCGTGGGAGGAAGCCAATGAATGTGCTGTTTTGGCAATTTAATAGATAGGCAACTCATATCCTCATTGTGATCGATGATTCAAAATTAATAATAACTACTGCAGTAGGGAACAGACACAAAAAGATCCTCAGCATCTTTCCAAATCACTGTTCTTTTTTATTCAGCGCAGTTGATTTTTTTTTTTTTTATACTCACGCTTACGTAGGTATCACATTAATATTACAATTGTGCTTTTATGGTAACAAGGGGCTTAATATAGGCAGTCTAATTTCTTATCAGGACTTTATTGGTGCCGTGTGCACAATGAGTGCATTGTTCAATACAGTACATAAGCAAAGCATACAAAATAGAATTCATTTTCTTTGACGGTGCTTGTGTGTTTTTGGAAAGGTTATAGGAAATCCATGCAGACACGGAGAGAAAATGCAAACTCCATGTAGAGAGTGTCCCAGGTGGAATTTAAACAAAGGAGCCAGAGATACAAGAGTGCTAATGTTGTAGCCACTATGCTGCCCAAATAATCATATTACATATGAGCATTTTTGACAATATGTGCAAAAAAAACAAACATTAACTTCAAATACTTATAACAAGTGGCTTTTTTCGTAGCCTGCTATATAAGATGGTTTATGCTCAAGTCAGGGTGGCACCTGCACATGAATGTCCAACTCTATATTCCTCTGTAAATTATGATGTCATCAAGCACTGAGCAATGGTATCACCTACCCAACCAACCTATGGATCCAAACTTTCCCTTTGCTTGCCTGGCCTATGATTTTAATATATTATTAATTAAGTCAAATCCATTCTTTGCTAGCCCTATTTTCTAAAATATTTTTGCCTAGGATTTAGCTTGAGCTACATTCAGTAACCAGAGAGCAGAAATAATTCAAATCATTAGATTGTACAGCTGCAGAAAAAATCAAAGTCCCATTTTCTATTGTTTATCCCCAAACCACAGTGTCTATAACATAGGTGTGTGCAGCCTATTGCGTTAGGGTGTGCAGTGCACCCCAAATGTATTAAAACATGGATGGTGTTAGTAGTCAGTGGACTTTTTTGTAGGGCCCAGGTTGGTGTCAGTAGTGCAGTGGACAGTGTAATTCGTTTTTTATTTCTATTTTATTTTTTATTTTTTATTATTTTTTTACAATTCTTCAGGAGCCCCATTGGGGGGCTTAGGTGAAATATCAGCAGGGGGAATTTGCGCCGCGCAGGGTGATTAGGATGTGCCCAGGCACACACCCGGCACACCGCCTGCGCACACCTATGGTCTGTAACAAAATTGATCTCAAAGCTGATCTTAAAAAGAAAGGTATAATGGCTTTTTACATGTAGCGACCTCACCCTTTACTCCCTTTTTCTCTTCTGGTCTTTGGCTCCTGTCTAGGGGACCAGGGAGGAGAGTGTGGCGCACCACCAGCTCACGCTGCATACAAAGATGGAGCTAAACAAACTGTACCTTCGGGTCTGTGTTTCCATCCAGAGCCAAACCTTCTCTTGAGGATGATTTCCCACCATCCACGCAGGTGGAGGTAGGACCCTTAGCTCCCAGTAAGTTACTGTCCACACCAATGAAAGTCCAACACTTGTTTATTCATGAGAGCAATAAACAGTCTCTGTGAGAGCAGACAGGTTGCGACAAGAACAGTTCAGACAAGGTGGGGAGGAAGGTCCAGGCACAAACTTGAACTTGGTTTTTCTCCTGTTCCGTTATAGCGCAAACAGGCTTGGCGCACAGTCGCTGCACCGACCGCGAGGGGGTCCCTGCCACAGACCAGATGAATAAGGCCTCTGCCACAGACCTGGTTGTTGGGTCTCTGCCACCGACCTAATTAACGATGGGTCCCTGCCACAGACCATGAGAACGTGGACTACCTTCTATAAGCAATGGCCCCTGTCAGGGAAAGGACATCCATCCAGACAGTTACCAGAGGCCCCGCCGTCACCAGCAAATGCACCACTGGGTCTTCGGAAGGGTCACCTCCCTGGCCTCCTCGTCATAGATTCGGGCGTCCACACCGGGGGACACCCTAGGAGCCCTCGATCCCTTGCGGGACCCAGTCGAAGGTACTGGGCCCCAGGCCTCCAGAGAGTACCTCACCCCAGACCGAAGGTGTCTGGGGTGGAACCGCAACTCCGTCCCCGGGCCTAGGGCACCAGGAGACCACCATCACTCACCCCCAGGCTGAAGGTGCCTGGGCGTGGACCCCGAGCGGAAGATGTCTGCCCCTGTGTACCCTCTCCCAGCAGGCACAGCAGGTTCCCCGCCCCGCTGTACTACTGCCGCGAGAGGACACAAAGGGCGCAGCCCACCAATGGTGTTTCAACCCCGGCCTATGGCAACATCGCCACCTATAGGCTGCAGGGAACAGGACACCATTGATATCCTCCACTGGCATAAATAGGTCCGGGAACCCTAACAATTGTTGCATCTGAGCCTGGTACCACTCAGATGCCTCCCCTAAATGTGACCACCCGCTACATACATATTTTGAATTATTATTTTAAGTGTATTGTTAATAAAATGTTTCTTTATATAGCTCTTTTTTTATATGCATACAATCTCTATATTATAAATGGACATTTAACACTAGGTACAGCCGGGATGCTCAGTTTAGAGTAGATTCTGGAAAATTGTATATTGCAAACATATATTTCTATAGTCCAAAGTAAAAAGTCCCCAAAAACTTTCTTCCAAAGTGCTGGTGTGCAGAAAACCTTAAAGTGCTGTAGTGCTCCAAAATGGTCACATGGTGAACTGTGCTCCACACAACCCCTTTGTGCTTTTACTCACCAGATAGTAAGGAACCCTTAGCAATACTGCATGTGGGTCTATTAGGCTTAAACTGGTGAGAAGGGAGATGTAACCATCGGTCTTCTGTTTCTTCCAATTTTATCACCACTCATACATAAAGGAAAGAGAATCCGTATAGTGTAGTACGCGACAGGTATTTACTCTTAAGGGGATGTGCACTGTGGGGGGGGAGCTCTGTATTGTGCCGATCGGGCTCTGTGCTCAGTGGGGAGGCTCTGTACTGTGGAGGGGCTCTGCGCTGTAAGGGGCCTCTGTATTGTGTTTGGGAGGCTCTGTACTATGTATGGGGGCCTCTGTATAGTGTGTGGGGGGCTCTGTACTGTGTGTGGGGGTGGTTTTGTACTGTGTGGAAGGCTCAGGGGGGGGGAAGTGCTCTGCACTGAGGGGGTTGGGGGGAACATACATTTTTGGTTATACACTGGCCTGTGTTACCCACTCCTGCGCCCTTTGTGATACACACTCCTGAGCCCTGTGTGATATGCACTCCAGAGTTCTGTACTCGTTATGCTTTCATGAACCTTGCTGCTTTTGTAATATGCCAATGTGAGCCTTGACCAGACCCACTATTTAGCAATGCATGCGCTGCTTCTTTCTTTTTCGTACATCACGGGACACAGAGCGACTTAGTCATTACTAATGGGTTATATAGTTTACCTTCAGGTGCTGGCACTGGCAACTTCCAAACCGGAAGTACCCTCCCCTATATAAGCCCCTCCCATCCGGGAGCACCTCAGTTTTTTGCCAGTGTCTAAGGTGTTGGCCAAAGAGTAACATGTGTTTTCCTGGGCTTGCGTACAGGTTCTTTTACGGGCCTTAGTAAGCTGTTCCGGATCCCACCAAAAAAGCTTCATAGCTAAACGGTCGGTACCCGGGCCTTGCAACAGAAGAGCAAGGTTTTGCCTGTAAT
This sequence comes from Rana muscosa, assembly GCA_029206835.1. Taxonomy (NCBI): domain Eukaryota; kingdom Metazoa; phylum Chordata; class Amphibia; order Anura; family Ranidae; genus Rana; species Rana muscosa. The sequence goes on from CM055118.1 coordinate 114,439,039, forward strand.
GCCTCTCTTAGGAGGGCTGGACCCTGGGATCCAGAGCTCTGGTCATACCCACGACCAAGATGTTTTCTGTGCAGGGTGCTATACAGGTCCAGGGGAGTGGAATCCTTGGGAACCCGGTCCCTGAAGGTTTAATTACAATGCCTGCCGTGATAGGTGAAGTTTGGGCTTCTGTGGACCAAACAGAGTCCTGCGGCGGGGAACAGGTAAGTGGGGGCCCCCAGGAACTTGGTTCTATTGGGGGACCCCCAAGCCTAATTTGTCTTTCTGTCTGTTACCTAACGGTATTCCCGCTAATATCTGTGTATGCCTGTAACTACTGAAAAATGTAAAATTTTAATAGTAGTCAAGAAAAAAAAAAGAGGACCGCGGTACCTGTGTTAAACCACTAGAGGCCGCTGTGGTCCATTTTTTCTTGTCATGTGGATCTTTGGTTTTCTCAAGTCAAAAGATCCAGGCAGTTGGTAAGTTCTCTGTGGGAATCCACTTCCTCTGCCCTGTTGCTGCGCTCATCCACCGCACAGGCCCTCCGGCAAAAAGGGCCCTGGCTCCTAGTCCCTGCTTGGTTTCGAAAAGGGCGCCAATGGTGCACGGGCGCGGGCGCGTGCACGCGCCTCCTATGAAAAAAAAGGGGCGGGGCGGGTGGATGACGCTCGATGCGCGCCGCGTCGCTTCTGCGCATGTGCAGGCGTCCCAGCATGTATAAAAGACACAGTACAAGTGTCAGCTGGATGCAAACAGAGCTAGCAACAAACAGTGGCACACAGAGGCGGTTGATGCAGGCATCCCCATAGAAAGGCACTTTAGTGGACACCAGCTGGTATATAGCAGCAACTGTGTTAGACTATTACCAGCAAAATTGGTGTATGACGACGGGAATACCTCAGCTTTGTGCTTAAAGGATATGTCGTCCAGACGCTCCGGAAATAAGTCTTCCAGGAAGCCAAAGGGGTCTCCATCGGGCTCTGAGGATATTGGGCATGCTTGTACTGCACCAATCTCCCCTGAGAATTCAGAGGTCAGTAGCCGTAGGAACCCCGCAGGAGTGCCTGGTGCTGCGGCTGTCCCCAGTCCACCTGCTCCTGTATATATAACAGAGGAGGTTTTATCCTCAACTCTGGGAGGATTGGAAGAGAGATTAACAGCATTGATCGCTGCTTCCCTGTCACAGGGAAAGCGCGTCCGATCTCCGTCTCCTCCTTCAGAGTGCCTGTTAGTGGAGGAACAGCCCCACACAGAGATCGACCTACCTGAAGGGGATCAGGATGAGGTTGATTCAGTTATGGAGGAATCAACAGTGGAAGAACCTTTCTTAGCATCTTAGGCTGAAAGATTATGGGTTCAGTCTCTGACTAACATGGTCCGATCAGCATTTAAAATGCCTCTGGCGGAACCATCAACCACTACGGTTTCCTCGCTGGGGTCGCTGAAAGCTCCCCAGGCTGTCTGTTCCTTCCCAATCCACCCTTTATTGGAAGGGCTTATTTACCAGGATTGGGAGCATCCTGATAAAATATTTACTCCCCCCAAGAGATTTCCGGTGATCTATCCCATGGAGGATAAGTTCATAAAAAAATGGAGGGTCCCTACAGTGGATGCAGCCATCTCTTCTGTGAACAAATCACTGACATGTCCAGTAGATAATGTTCCAATGTTCAAAGACCCAATAGATAAAAAATTGGAGTCTTTACTAAAATCTGCTTTCTCTACAGCAAGCATGGTGACACAACCTGCGGTAGCAGCGATTGGAGTCTGCCAAGCGGTGAAAGATCAGTTGAAACAAGTCTTAAGGGACTTACCAGATCAGCAGGCTCTTGCCCTAGCTGACCTACCTAGAGCCTTGTGTTGCGGTGGACGCCATAAAGGATACAATCCAACAGGCCTCCCGCTTTACGCTGTCTGTAGACATATGCGTAGGCTTCTATGGCTCAAAAACTGGTCTGCTGAAGCTCCCTGTAAGAAATTGCTGATTAGCTTCCCATTTCATGGAGAACGCTTATCTGGAGAAGATCTGGACAAATATATCCAGAAAACTTCTGCCGGTAAAAGTACACTCTTGCCGGTTAAGAACAAGGGTAGAAGTCCTTCTTTTAAGAGGCCTACTTCTCCAGTCCCTGGCACATCGGCTGTGAAACAGTTCCGACGGCCTCCGCGGTCAAATCCAGGGGGCAGAAATCAGGGACAATCACAGGGTAACAAGAAACCCTGGGTCAAGAGAGGTACAAAACCTCCCCCCAAGTCATGAAGGGTTGCCCCCACTCAATCGGGTGAGGGGAAGACTTCAGTTGTTCACAGAGACCATGGCGGGACACCATCAGAGACAGATGGGTGATCTCCGCAGTAAGTCTGGGATACAGGCTGGAGTTAAAAGACATTCCTCCTGCCCATCTTATAAGGTCAAACGTGCCAAGCGATCCCCAGAAGAGAGGATCCCTCCTTCTGGCACTAGAACAACTATTGCTCCAAGGGTAATCATTAGGCTTGTGCACAACGGAAAAATTCGTTCCGTTTCGGTTCGTTTCTTTCCGGTCCTGTTGATTCGTAATCATTCGTAATTTTGCTAGACGGGATTTTTCGTGTTCGGACTCATTCGTATTTTTGCAAGCGACATTTTTCGTTGAATTTTTTGTTGCTTTATAATTCGTACTTTCGGTAGAGTACGTTGTTTTTCGTTGATTCTGGACACAACTCCTACTTTCGTAACTTTTTTTGGGTTCGTTGATTCGTAATTTTCCGTGTCTCTCTCACAACGACGCTGCCTATTATGCCTAATGTGCTTCGAATGGATTTGTACTTTTCTAAATACAAAGCGGTTATTTGTAACGATTCGAAATCTCGTATTTTACTTTCGTTTTTTACATGCGGCTATAGGCTCCGCCCCTGTACACCATTTTGAGAGGGTTCAGCACGGTGAGGGAGAAGCAGAGAGCAGAGCAGAGTAAGTGTTATTGTGCTTCGAATGGATTCGAAATCTCGTATTTTACTTTCGTTTTTTCATGCGGCTATAGCCTCCGCCCCCTGTACACCATTTTGAGAGGGAGTTCAGCATGGTGAGGGAGAAGCAGAGAGCAGAGTGAGTGTTATTGTGCTTCGAATGGATTCGTACATTCGTAACTTTTTTCATAACGAATTATGCCGAAGACCTTCGGGCATTCGCTATTTTGCGGTATAATTTATTTCGGATTCGGTTTTATTCGTAATTGCTCTGTTCGGAAATTCGAATGCTTCCGAATGTCCGAAAGTTGCTAAATTCGGACGAATTTCGATTCGTTACGAAACGAATTGCACAAGCCTACTAATCATGAGGTTCCCTTGGAAGAAAGCGGGTTCGGGTTTTACTCGAACCTTGTCACAGTCCCCAAACCAAATGGGGACGTGAGGCCCATATTAAATATAAAAGGGCTAAACAAGTTCCTACATATCAGGACTTTTTCGGATGGAGTCGATCCGATCGGTGGCCACCGTCCTACAAGGGCAGGAATGGTTAGCCTCGATCGACATAAGGGATGCTTATCTGCATATTCCCATCTTTCCGGCCCACCAGAAATTTCTACGCTTTGCAGTAGAAGGGCGCCATTTTCAGTTCAGAGCCTTACCTTTCGGTCTGGCCACAGCACCACGAGTGTTCACAAAAATTCTGGCCCTACGATTGGCCAAACTAGGAACACAAGGTGTAACGATAATGGCATATCTAGACGACTTGTTGCTGATAGACCACTCAGTGGAAAAAACTAGAAGTGGTCGTTCACAAAACAATCAAGTATCTGGAATCTCACGGTTGCATTATCAACCGAGACAAGTCAGCCCTAAAACCAGTCAAAAGTCTGGAATACTTGGGGGCTAAGACTGGATTCAAATCAGAGAAAGATTTTTCTTACCTCCAGAGAAGGTGTCGTCTTTGAAAGATTTGACCCACTTAGTGGGTACAAAAAAGAAAACCATCCATACGCCTGTGTATGAGGCTGCTGGGAAAAATGGCGGCTTCATTCGAAGCAGTACCCTACGGTCAATTCCATTCAAGGAACTTGCAGAGGGCCATACTGTCAGCCTGGAACAAAAAAGTTCAGGCTTTAGACTTACCAATGTCCCTGTCCCCTTCCGTTCGCAAGAGCCTCCATTGGTGGTTGGTGCCCCAGAATCTGGAAAAAGGGAAACCCTTCAGTCCGGTTTCTTGGAAGGTGGTCACTACAGATGCCAGCCTCATAGGCTGGGGGGGCAGTACTGGAGCAATGGTCTCTCCAGGGCAAGTGGTCAGAAGCAGAGAAGGCCCTGCCCATCAATCTCTTAGAGATACGAGCAGCCCGGTATGCCCTAGTAGCATGGACATCCAAACTCCAAGGGTCCCCTGTCAGAATTCAATCAGACAATGCCACAGCAGTGGCATATATCAATCACCAGCGTGGCACCAGGAGTCGTGCAGCCCAGAGGGAAGCGAATTGCATCCTGGAATGGGCAGAAAGATATGTCACAGCCATATCCGCGGTTTTCATCCCAGGAGTGGAAAATTGGAGAGCGGACTTTTTAAGTCGCCAGCAATTATGCCCGGGGGAATGGTCTCTTCACCCCGAGGTTTTCCAGGCAATATGCCAGCGGTGGGGAACACCGGATGTAGATCTGCTAGCATCCAGATTCAACGCAAAGGTGGACAGATTTGTGTCTCGCACAAGGGATCCCCTAGCTTGCGGTTCGGATGCCCTAGTGTTCCCTTGGGATCAGTTCAAGCTGATATATGCATTCCCACCGCGATTAATCCGCAGAATCAGGGTAGAAAAGAAACCAGTGATTCTGGTGGCTCCAGCGTGGCCCCGAAGGGCATGGTACGCGGAGATTGTAAAAATGTCAGTGGGAAGTCCTTGGACCCTCCCACATCGTCCGGACCTGCTTTCGCAAGGACCGATATACTACCCTTCCTTACCAGCCCTAGGTTTGACGGACTGGCTATTGAAGCCCACATTCTAAAAAAGAGAGGGCTCTCTAATCCTGTGGTATCTACCATGATCAATGCCAGGAAGCCGGTATCCAGGCAGATCTATTATAGGATCTAGAAGGCGTACATCACGTGGTGTGAGGCCAAGAAATGGCATCCACGTAAGTACGTAATGGGTAGGATTCTGGACTTCCTACAGTGGGCTGTACATAGGAAGCTTGCCTTGAGTACTATCAAGGGTCAGACGGCCTTGTCAATATTTTTTCAAAGGCCCTTGGCTTTGCATTCATTAGTCAAAGCTTTCATACAAGGAGTGATGCGTATTGGCCCTCCGGTTAGTATTCCCATATGTCCATGGGACTTAAACCTGGTTCTGTCGGTTCTACAGAAACAACCATTTGAACCATTGTGGCACATTTCCTTGGTTCTTCTCACCAGGAAATTGATTTTCTTAGTAGCCATTTGTTCGGCTAAAAGAGTATCGGAATTAGCCGCCTTGTCCTGTAAGGAGCCATATCTGGTTGTCCATAAGGACAGAGTAGTATTACGTCCTCATCCAGCCTTTCTTCCTAAGGTGGTATCGAGGTTCCATTTGAACCAAGATGTGGTTCTTCCTTCCTTTTTCCCCAAACCTAGCTCGGTAGAGGAAAAGTTATTGCATTCTTTGGATGTAGTAAGAGCAGTTAAAGCTTATCTAAAAGCCACTGCTCAGATTCGCTGAACGGATACTTTGTTTGTTCTGCCGGAAGGCCCCAGAAAGGGTCAGGCAGCATCAAAAATCTACTTTAGCCAAGTGGATTCGACAGGTCATAATACAAGCCTATGGCTTGAAAAGGAGACCGCCTCCGTTCAAAGTTAGGGCGCACTCCACAAGAGCAGTTGAAACTTCATGGGCAGTGCATCACCAAGCCTCCCTGGCTCAAGTCTGTAAGGCCACAACATGGTCCTTAGTACACACGTTTACTAGATTCTACCAGGTAGACGTTAGAAGTCAGGAGGATGTCGCCTTTGGGCGCAATGTGTTGCAGGCCGCAAAAGAGCCTCATGCCTGATGGCGCCCAGCTTATGTATAGTGTATCCCTCCCCTCATTTGGCATTGCTTTGGGACGTCCCATTAGTAATGACTAAGTCGCTCTGTGTCCCGTGATGTACGAAAAAGAAAAAGGGATTTTTATAACAGCTTACCTGTAAAATCCTTTTCTTGGAGTACATCACGGGACACAGAGCTCCCACCCCTCTTTTTGGGACACTTATTGCTTTGCTACAAAACTGAGGTGCTCCCGGATGGGAGGGGCTTATATAGGGGAGGGTACTTCCGGTTTGGAAGTTGCCAGTGCCAGCACCTGAAGGTAAACTATATAACCCATTAGTAATGACTAAGTCGCTCTGTGTCCCGTGATGTACTCCAAGAAAAGGATTTTACAGGTAAGCTGTTATAAAAATCCCTTTTTCCCCAGGGGAAAGGGGGGGCACGGAGTTGGCAGGAGGGAGGGGTGGGGGTGGTTTGTGAGTACCTGCACCTATTCTCTGAGAAAAGCCCTGAGGCTAAAACTAAAGGCAAAAAAAGTGAGGGTTTTCCCTGGCAGATTTTATTTTGCGATAATTTTTTCTGTGTCCCATAGGGGGGATTTCCCTTCACTTTCTGTCCCATGGCCAAAACAGGAAGTGTGAGGAACTCCCCCAAATTTCTCACTCTTCTATTACTCTGTGCAAATTTTCCCTTCTATTACTCTCTGCAGACTGGGTCTTTTCCTTTAGTTTAAGTAAACTGACACAATCCTATCTTTGGTAAGAAATGGGGAAATGTGTGTGTGGGGGGTATTTCCACCTTTCTGTCATTCAATAGTCTTTGTAATGTAAGCTGTACTTTCTAAAATTGTAAATGCCTGTAAATGTATTATGTACTCACTTCCTGTCCCTGGGTTGTTGGCTTTTAAACCCTGGAAGGAGTAAGTGGAGAGAGAGAGAGTCTTGCCCATGCTGCAAAACACCAATCTAGAAGCAATTATTGTGCAAGTATTCCCATGATCTGATAGTTTAACTGCAGCTGCTGAGTGTATATCGTAATCCTTGTGACAGACTGTGTATCTCTGCCCTGTCCTTGTTATTATTTCACCTGTACAATGCCAGATAGCTAGGCCTGCGCTACTGTATGTGTAGTGGTCACCTTCCAGTATATTAGTAGGTGAATCAGTTTATTGCAATTGTAGCGGGGTCTTAAAAGTTAGTGGGATACACCTGGGGGTAGAGAGACCCAGGTGTGTAATTATGTCAGGGATTAGACCCCTTTTTCTTATTCGTGGAGGATTGGGTGGTGTAATATTCTCTTTGACCAGTGGGTGTCAGTGTACCTACTGGCTCGAGGTAGAATCACTACCACAGTGCTACCCTTCTTTGTCCCTTCCTGGAGATGGTACGGCTGGGGTGGGGAACCCGCCGTGGTGTCGATGGGAGGAGATAAAAGGGGGAGACGCCCTCGCCACGAGGTCTGTTGGTCTGTTGGTCTGTTGGTTTTCGGAAGGGATCATCTCGTGACGCACCCAGGCACCTTAGGCCTGGGTGCGGGCGGTTCAAGGTTCTGGCCTAGGCGCCCAAGGCCTGGCCGGAACGAAGATGGAGTCCATCCCGGGCACCTTCAGCCTGGGGTGAGGTACTATTAAGGAGGCCTGGGACCCGGTGACTCCGACTGGGTCCCGCGAGGGTGAAGTTGCTCCAGGGCGCCCCTTGCGAGGGGGACCACATCTGAGGTGAGGAGGCTGGGGGGGGTCACCCGTCCGAAGACCCGGTGTAGCATCAACCCGGTGACGGATGGGCCTTCAGTAACTCCCTTGGAGGACATCTTCCCCTGATATGGGCTACAGCGCAGCGGAGGAGCTTTCATCAAGATTCCTGCAACCCCTGGTCATAGCACAGGGAGTGTAGGGACTAGGAACCTGTACAGTGCCTCGACCTGCTTCCCCATCGTATCATGCCGTTGCATTTGACTGTATGTGGAGATACGCAATAAACCTGAGTTTGGACTTTGATGGATGTATGGACTCTGTTGATGGGAACAAAGGGAGATTCCGGCACGGAAGGACTGACCCTCATAACCAGCACACATTTGGCCCAAGGAAAAGATTGATACTAGCCTTCACCTCACCCACATGCACGGGGAGGACATGGGCCGTAGCGCACCTCACTCTGTCGCTCGACATACCCCTAGTTAAAGAGGTCGGGGTGAGGCCGCTACACGTGGGGGCTCGTCGGTCCGGGATGAAATGTGTGTTGACCTTGAGGTTTGGAACGGCTGTGTTTGAACTTTGCTGCCCGGAGGAGGTCCGAGCAGGTCGGCCATGTGATTGGCCAAAGTGCATCCCTGTGCTCGAAGTCGTGGAAATTTCCCTGAAAAAACCGGGAGAGGCCCATGCAGAAAGAGCGGGAAGAGGGAGGAGTCCAGCCGTGTGACGAACTACATGTGGGGACTTTTGCTGCACTGCGCCACGAGGCACCCCATGACTACGCAATTCGTGGGAGGAGACTGAAGGAAGCCCGCGAAAACGTGCAAATCGTGAGAAGAGTCTGGCCACGTGTGGAGATACACGTGGAGACTCCGGCGCGAGGTCAGCGTGTGATGGAGCAGCAAGTGGTCGGAGCGAACTCAGGCTCCCCGTGGATGCCGGTACCTTATCGTTTCAAGATGACTGCATTTGCTGCACCCATTACAGACACGGGGATAAGGCTCAGGCCCCGAGGACAGTTGGCTCTGTATTCATGCAGAGACACGGAGGCCCTCGGTGTGATCTGTCCCGGATGCTCGGGACTGGTGGTCCAACTAAAGCCATTCGGGCGATGCGAAGCATGCAAGGAGTTTCTTTTTGAGGTTGAACCACACACGGAAAGGCCCCGGGCCCTACGCCTCAACTGCATCACAGGAACCGCCACTCCGGAGGGAGAGATCAAAGCCTTTGTGGAGTTTCCCGTGCGCGCTGACCAGGGCGAAGTGACTGCCCAACCAGAGACTGAGAGAGAAAAATCCGAGGACACTGCTTCGGTCACTACAGACTCCCTGCTCCCACCTCCGAAGAGGAAAGTCGGCCTGGTACAGGCATCCTATGGTCGTGGTCGAGCTTCACCCCGCCGCTTGCCTGGCCTGGATGGCGCCGGTAGAGAAGAGAGTCCCGGACATCCCAGTTCTTCAGAAGGTCCAGGTGAGCCAGGGGCTGGGACTGTGGTGTTGGTTGGAGGTGTCGGGGGTCCACAGTTGGTGGAGCCCGCAAGGGAGGGTAGCTTTCCGTCTACTAGAGACTACCTTCCCGCTGAGATGTATGACACTTCCGACTTAGAGTCATTGTCAGACTGTGGGGATGACGGAGAGATAGACGAACTGTTTCACCGGAAGGGCTGGGACAGACGCCCACTACCTGTGCTGAGTAAACCGCAGGATTCCCCCATGTCCATAGAAGACAGTACGCTCCGGGTGAAGGCCCCGGAGTTCTCGAGGAAATCTAGTCCTCCGACCAACTTCCCGCATTCAACTACATCACCCGCTCTGATGTTGGGGATGCAGCGTGCTTCGTTGCGGGCACCAAAGACAAAGAAACCCGAGATGGTGAAGGTACCTCGGCACCCGGAGGCCATCGTACAGCCAGGAGAAGGTGAGCGAGATGTGATGCCACCTCTAGCCAGGTTGCAGAGACTTTTCTCCCAGAGAGTCGCCCGTGAATATGGGTGGGAGTACCCCTACTTGCCTCGGGACCTATTGTATGAAGTCGAGGTCCTGCGACCAAGGTGGTATGACGAGTTTGTATGGGAAAACCTTAAAGTACCCCATGCCAGGCGATACCTGTCATGTTCGCCGCCTGTGTCTAAAAAGTTCAAGGACTGCAGAGCTGATTGGAGACTTGGGCGCCATATTCATGCCGATAAGGTGCTCATCTGCCGGAAAGAAGGAGAGGATGTCGAGTATTCGGTGGAAGTGTTTGACGGGCACCTGAAGCCCCTGTTTCTGCCGGATCCAAGGTTCTATTTATAGGAGAAGTGAGCTCCTATCTTGTTGATGTTGAAACTTTCTGGAAGAGACATTCCCAGACGCCTAGAACTGTGCCCTACTTTTGTTTTGATTTGGGCTTTTCTTTTACTCACTGGAGATTTGGGAGCTGTTGTTTTTTTTCTCCCTTTTCTTCATGTGCCAAAGGCAGAGACTTTTGGGGTAGAGTTAGAGTAGGAAAGCAGGAAGAATGAAGATCTCACCAAGTGTCATTACCGCAGCGCTGTCACCAGGTGGCAGTGTTGTGCAACGAATGTTTGAAAATGTTACACATGCATTACTTACTTATTGGAGTGAGTGGGTCTCTCGGCTGACGGACCCACTCATGCCAAGTTAACACAGAGTGTTAGGATGTGTTTTTTTTGTTTGTTTCCCTTCTGCAGGAGATTCGTCGGTCAAGACTACTGAGTATGGGGTGGTTCTTAGACAGTGACGGGAGGGATTGTATATGTGTACATGACAGATGTTTTATACAAAAGTTTTAATGTTTTATAGTTCCCTTTTCTGTTGAGCAGGTCTTGGCACATACAGTATCCAAAATTTGAGGGATAGCCTCTGGGGCCCACTTCATGTCACCACTCCTTGGGAGACATGGGTGTGCACCTGACGCTGGGGACCAGCGTCAAATCACCAGGGGGAGTGTGTAGCAGGGTCTTAAAAGTTAGTGGGATACACCTGGGGGTAGAGAGACCCAGGTGTGTAATTATGTCAGGGATTAGACCCCTTTTTCTTATTCGTGGAGGATTGGGTGGTGTAATATTCTCTTTGACCAGTGGGTGTCAGTGTACCTACTGGCTCGAGGTAGAATCACTACCACAGTGCTACCCTTCTTTGTCCCTTCCTGGAGATGGTACGGCTGGGGCGGGGAACCCACCGTGGTGTCGATGGGAGGAGATAAAAGGGGGAGACGCCCTCGCCACGAGGTCTGTTGGTCTGTTGGTCTGTTGGTTTTCGGAAGGGATCATCTCGTGACGCACCCAGGCACCTTAGGCCTGGGTGCGGGCAGTTCAAGGTTCTGGCCTAGGCGCCCAAGGCCTGGCCGGAACGAAGATGGAGTCCATCCCGGGCACCTTCAGCCTGGGGTGAGGTACTATTAAGGAGGCCTGGGACCCGGTGACTCCGACTGGGTCCCGCGAGGGTGAAGTTGCTCCAGGGCGCCCCTTGCGAGGGGACCCGCATCTGAGGTGAGGAGGCTGGGGGGGTCACCCGTCCGAAGACCCGGTGTAGCGTCAACCCGGTGACGGATGGGCCTTCAGTAACTCCCTTGGAGGACATCTTCCCCTGATATGGGCTACAGCACAGCGGAGGAGCTTTCATCAAGATTCCTGCAACCCCTGGTCATAGCACAGGGAGTGTAGGGACTAGGAACCTGTACAGTGCCTCGACCTGCTTCCCCATCGTATCATGCCGTTGCATTTGACTGTATGTGGAGATACGCAATAAACCTGAGTTTGGACTTTGATGGATGTATGGACTCTGTTGATGGGAACAAAGGGAGATTCCGGCACGGAAGGACTGACCCTCATAACCAGCACACATTTGGCCCGAGGAAAAGATTGATACTGGCCTTCACCTCACCCACATGCACGGGGAGGACATGGGCCATAGCGCACCTCACTCTGTCGCTCGACATATCCCTAGTTAAAGAGGTCGGGGTGAGGCCGCTACACAATATATACGTATATTGCAATTTATATACAGCTCCTGTTATTCTAGTTAACCCGGCCCTTTCTGGTCTGGGATTCTATAGCTAGTTTTGGCTTAGGGCTGGATAACCAGCATAGGCTAGAGCCAGGTTAGCCATCCGGTGGTCACATCAGGATCATTAGCTTAGAGGTCTGGTTGCATGTCAGATTAGAAATTATTTGGAAGGGACTAAAGTGCAGAGTAGATAGGCTAACTCTGAGTTCCAGTGCCACACCACAATTCCTTCCAGTGAGAAGCTCCATTCCACGCTGGTTGGACAACAGTTGGAGGATCTCCCCATGACCACATAAAGACAGACACCTCAGGGACCCCTGCAACTAGACTTTGCTGCAACATTTATCTGGCGCTCTCTCTAACATTAACTATACATACCCAGGTATATGTGCATAATTTCACCAAGACTCCTATTGGACCCTTTGCAGATAATACCTGTTTGTGCATTGACTAAATGTACTGTTATTAATCTCTTCTTATCTACAGTAAAGCATGTTTTATCTCTATACTAGTGTACATTTATATACTTGTGGTTAATGTTATATGCTGTTAGCAATAGTCCTTCTGTTCCCAATTACTTTTTTAGTCCCCTCTGGTTGCACAGGCCCTGTCCTGGGTGGAGACACTACCAACTTTATTATCAAACCCACTGTTCCACTAAGCAAAGGCTTTGGTTCTATTTTTTACCTGTCTGGGAGGGCCATTTTTTATACCCCTCAAAAGATGAGTACACATCTCTCCTGATATAAAAATGTTTCTCTATAGCATAGTGTTTTAAAGTGATAGTAAACCGCTGCAAAAAAAAATAAAAATAAAAACTTTCCCCTGCAAAATAATAGCATAACGTGCTAGTATTATAAAATACTTACCATAAGCACTTCAGCCCCGAGCCTCTTTTTGACACTTGTTGTTTACAATAATTTTTATTTGCTAGAAAATTACTTAGAACCCCAAACATTATATATATTTTTTTCTAACACCCTAGAGAATAAAATGGCGGTCGTGCAATACTTTTTGTCACACCGTATTTGCGCAGCGGTCTTACAAGCGCACTTTTCAAAAAAATTAAAATAAACTTTTTTGAATTAAAAAATTAGACAACAGTAAAGTTAGCCCAAGTTTTTTTTTTTTTCTATATTGTGAAAGATAATGTTACGCCGAGTAAATTAATACACAACATGTCACTCTTCAAAATTGCGCCTGCTTGTGGAATGGTGACAAACTTTTACCCATAAAAATCTCCATAGGCGAAGTTAAAAAAAATTCTACAGGTTACCAGCTTTGAGTTAGAGTAGGTCTAGAATTATTGCTCTCGCTCTAACGCTCGCGGCGATACCTCACATGTGTGGTTTGAACACCGTTTTCATATGCGGACGCTACTCACGTATGCGTTCGCTTCTGCGCGCAAACTCGTCGGGACGGGTCGCTTTAAAAAATGTATTGTTTGCTTATTTATTTTACTTTTTATTTTCTATTTTGACACTGTCTTTTTACAAAAGAACATTTTGGGTCACTTTTATTCCTATTACAAGGAATGTAAACATGACAGGACCTCAAATATGAGATCCGGGATCAAAAATGCAATAAAATAAATACATAAATAAAATGTCACTTGAAAAAAAAAAAATCCTATTTAGCGTCAAAGTACCGACATACGGGTATGGCGATTTGCGTGAAGTGGTTAAAATGAAGCTCTCCAGCGGTCCATCTTCCCCCGGTCTTCCTTCAGGGTTCGCCACAATGACATCACTCCCGCGCATGTGCGGGAGACCTCGGTTACAGCACAGTGCTCTGAAGGTCCGGCACGGTATGCTGCATCCAGGGTGAATATCTCCTAAACGGTGCACGTTTAGGAGATATTAATTTTAAGCCTTACTATAGGCTTACCCAGGGCTTTTTTTCTCAAAACAATAGGTGCTGGAACTCAACCACGGCCCCCCCCAAACCCCTCCACCCACACACACCCTCCAAATCACATCAAATAGTGGGTGTGGTCAGTCAAATTTCACGAACAGTAAAAGGGTCTTAAAGGGGCATTAAAAACCAGGATTGCATTACACACAGAGTGCAGAGCTGTCATTTGTAAACACAGAAACTGGTCTTCTGTGTTTACAAGTGATTGTGGTGAGCAGCCCCCCCCCCCCCCCCCCACAAGGGTCTAAGCCAGAGGTGAGAGGTGGTGGAACTGAGTTCCACCAAGTTCCCCCTGAAAAAAAGCCCTGGGCTTACCTATAGGTAAAAATCACAAAGTGGGCTATACAATGCAGATGTTTTGTTTGGAGCTTGCTGGTAGAGATTGGTACATATGACATTTTTATATATTACCCATTTACCTGCTATAAACAAAAAAAAACAACATATTTTTTTAAGTATTTACTATATACATATATGTTATACAATTTAATGAACTGGAAATTCCATTTAGTCCACTGAAGTTACCTTTTCTAAAGCAAAACTCATAGGTGCTGATCGATGTAACAGTATATGATTCACAACTCCCGTTTTGAGTGTACACATATACAATTGCCTCAGAATAAAACGTTTAAGAACCTCTGCTTTAAAGGTACACTCAAGCTCAAATTGAAAATTAACCCTTCAGATTGCTGGCTGGAGCACAGATTACCAACAAGCTGTTCACTAAACTCAGCAAAGTAATGATGTTTTTTTTTTTTTTAAGCTCCACCTGTTTAAAACAGAAATTTAAACAAATGTAAATATATTTTAAAGTGGTTGTAAACCTCTGAAATGAAAAATGAACAAAAGCATGTCCTCACATAGTGTGTACTTGCCTCAGTCAATAGGTTGCTATTGACTGAGGCAAGTACACACTATGCTTTTGTTCATTTAGCGACACGACCCTCTCTCTCTCTATCTTTGGCTCGCTCACAGGAGAGAAAGGCGCACCATGGCCACCATGCCCGTACCCTCTGGTTTGCAGAGGTTAAGCACACTTGATTTAACTTACGGGTCTTACAGCGAAGTTTTCCTCAAAGCTGGTTTCTGTCCCTAGAATGTAAGGACAAAGTCTCTATACCCCAAGTAACTCCAAGGTCCACACCAGTGTCAACTCCAACGTAGAGTTTATTTTTCCTTATGCATGAACATTCACAAATTTGAGAAGAGAGAAAGGTGTTAGGAAGACAGATAAATTCAGGCACTCCTGGCTTCTTCGCCACTCGATCCCGAGTGGGTATAGCTCACCCGGATAGTCACCCAAGGGCACTAGCAGACGGCATGTAGCTCGAACAGTCTATCAGATTCCCTAATGGATGCGTTCAGGAGATCCTCTGCCACAGAATCCATAGTGTCCCGAACCTCCTAATGGTCCCGTTGGTTAAATCCCTTTTTCAGATGGATGACATCCCTCCGGAGAGTTACTGGGCCCCTTCCTTCACTGTGATCTCTCACCAGTCCTTCAGAACGGTCCTCCCCAGTCTCCTCTTCCAGAAACGGGTCCCCTCGCAAGGCGGCACCCTGGGATTCCTCCTCCCGAAGTGGGCTCCAGCTAAAGGTGCTGGGCCCAGGGCGGAATTTGCAGTCCCAGGACTAAGGGTGCCTGGGACTGATGCACACGTGGCCCCATGGCCTGGGGGGCCACGCGCCACGCACCAGGACTCTGACTCCGGAATCAAGAACCAACCAACCAACCCCTCCCAGGCGACGTCTGCCCCTTTTGTATCCTCTCCCAGCATGCACAGCAGGCAGACCACACCCACTGCAAGGCTGCCGAGAGAGGACACCAAATCGCCACTCCATCACCTGTGGTCCAACCCCAAGTACAAGCGACAGCGCCACCCATACTTCAAAGGGGAACTACACACCAGATAAAACAGCAGCAAGGCAGAGTCCAGTAAAATGAAAGATTTGAGCCAACTACCACTCGAATCACCCCTAAATTTAGTATAGCAATCCCTACATTTAGGACCCCCGCTACATTAATTTTTCATTTCAGAGGTTTACAACCACTTTAGAATGTATTCACATTTGTTTGAGTTCCTGTTTTAAACAGGTGGAGCTTAAAAAAAATAAAAATCATGTGTCTGCTCTCTCCTTCCTCTATCTGCATGAATCACTTCAGACAGTTTTTAGTGATACCAGGCAATCCTGGGAGACAGCCCCACCCCCTCTAGCACAAAGCAGGTGATTGACAGCCTCAGATGTGCCTGTTTCCCAGTGAGCCTATGTAGGAAGGAGCGTCCTTTCCCTCCACTCAAGTCTCAGATTACACTCAGCTCTGTGTTGTGCAGTGTGCAACATCAGATAACTGCCCCTGCTGGGAAATACCATTTAAACTGTGTACTTTAGTGGAGAGGAGGATGCAGATAAACAGGCCCAGCTTATGTAGGAGGATTTTGTTTTTCACTGTGTATCACTTAGTCACTTCAATGTGTTAATATAAGAGTCACCCTAACATCAGTGTATATTTATTAAAATAAATCAGTACATCCTCCTCCTGTAAAGTCCTGAACATCGGAACACATATACAGAGGAATAGTTAGAATTGTCAGCCTGTCAGTAGCCATTGTAATGTTATCAATCTAACCCTGCACTAACACCACTGTGTGGCTTTAAATATTCATCATTTAAAGGGATTTCCCTTTTATGGAGCCAAATTCGTCTATCCATTTTCCCTCTCAGTTGGTAGATTGACTTCTGTATAACCACCTTGCCCATACATGGATCAAAATTCAGCTGGTCCCCGATGAACTATTCAGCTGGTCCCTGATGATCCAAGTTTGGCTGGCTTAACTGTCCATTTAGATGTTTTTTTCAGACTACATTATCAATATCAATGGTGGTGAATTGACCTCCAACCGCATGTCACTTCCTCCTGCTTTACTGACTACCATACAAGAAGAACTTTACAATATGCTTGTGTGCCTAAAATAGGGTACACAGACAATTAGAACCTGCTCACCGATGCCTTAGCTTTCTTAATTTTTTTCCGTAATTTTCGTCATACTTTTCTTTATATTTACCAGAATCTTGTGGAGCGCTGGTCCCAGATTTGGTCCACGCTATGTCTAAATTTAGGGGTATGTCTGAGTCATAGTTGGACTCAGACTTGTTTAACCACTTCAATACAGGGCTTTTTGTACCTATTCAATACCGGGCCTATTCTAGCACTTCTCTCCTACATGTACAAATCATCATTCTTTTGCTAGAAAATTACTCAGAATCCCCAAACATTATATATTTTTTTTAGCAGACACCCTAGGGAATAAAATGACGGTCATTGCAACATTTTTTCTTGCACAATATTTGCGCAATAATTTTTCAAACGCCTTTTTTTTAAAAAATAAATGGTTTCATGAATTAAAAAATAACAAAACAGTAAAGTTAGCCCAATTTTTTGGGAAAATATGAAAGATAATATTACGCCGAGTAACTAGATACCTAACATGTCACGCTTTAAAATTGCGCACACTCATGGAATGGCGCCAAACTTCGATACCTAAAAATCTCCATAGGCGACGCTTTAATTTTTTTTACAGGTTACCAGGTTAGAACTACAGAGGAGGTCTAGTTCTAGAATTGTTGCACGCGCTCTAACGCACGCGGCGATACCTCACATGCGTGGTTTGAACGGCGTTTACATATGTGGGCGACTTACGTGTGCATTCGCTTCTGATCGCGAGCTACCGGGGACAGGGGTGTTTTAATTTTTTTTTATTATTATTTTTATTTATTTTTTACTTATTTATTTATTTTTTTACAATGATTTTACTTTTTTTTTTTTTTGATCACTTTTATTCCTATTACAAGGAATGTAAACATCCCTTGTAATAGGAATGTGTGTGACAGGTTCTCTTTATTGAGAGATGCGGGGTCAATAAGACCCCACATCTCTCCTCCAGGCTGGAAAGCATGAGATCAGTGAAAATTTTTTCACTGATCTCATACTTACAGCCGCAATGGCGGCTTTGTTTACATTTGAGGCCCGGGCGTGACGTCATCACATCACGCCCGGGCCTCCGACGATCATAGAGATGACTGGTGACCATCTGGTCACCAGTCATCTCTATGCTCATCACGTGACCCCACCAACGACGCCGGAAGATTCGCTCCAGGTCCCCGATCGCACGGGGAGCCCGGAGAAGCACCGGATAGCGGCGGGAGGGGGGGTGTCCCCTCCCGCCGCCTATAAGAACGATCAAGCGGTGGAACCGCCGCTATAATCATTCTTATGGTGCACAGAATCGCCGGCACTTCAAAAGGATATCTGAATGATGCCTCTAGCTGCAGGCATCATTCAGATATCCCCCTACAAAGCCGAGGACGTCATATGACGTCCACCCAGGATGGGAGATCCCATCTGTGGTCGTCATTTGACTATGGCTGGGTAGGGAAGTGGTTAATTGTGTTGAAATTCGGTTTCTGCTCTGGTTGTGACACTGCCTGGCAGTCATTCCCCTCGGTCAGTAGGTGTCACTGCCGCCACAGACTCAGGTTGGAATACAGGCATGACACAGCACATTTGGTGTCCTCTCTCGGCAGCCGTGCAGTGGGCGTGGTGAACCCGCTGTGCATGCTGGGAGGGGGTACATAAGGGGCAGACGCCATTAGTTCTAGGTTGTTCTGGTGGTGCGCCTCATGGCCCTCATGGCACGGGGTGTGTGTGTTCTAGCCCCGAGCACCTTCAGCCCCAGGCTACATCGCTACCTGGTAGGCCCAGTTTTGCTGGCTGGGGCCTATGCCTTGGAAAAGGATCCAAAGCTGCCCACCTGCGGGAAGCCCACTCCTAAAGAAGGAGGCCAGGGGAGGATCTGCCCCAGAGGAGACTGGCGACGGTACTGCTGTCACGGGAGAAAGCTTGGCAACCTACCTAAGGAGGGATCCATTGCTTTACAGGCCCTGCAATATGCCAATCTGGCATAAAGTTCTCCTTATTGCTTGGCTAGGAGGTTCGGGAATTTAATAATCCTGTGGCAGAGGATTCGTGGACGTATCCCTAAGTTCTCACATAAAACTGATCCGTGCATCATCCCGGCTGCTAGGACCGAAAGAGACGGAACTATCCGGGT
This sequence comes from Rana muscosa, assembly GCA_029206835.1. Taxonomy (NCBI): domain Eukaryota; kingdom Metazoa; phylum Chordata; class Amphibia; order Anura; family Ranidae; genus Rana; species Rana muscosa. The sequence goes on from CM055118.1 coordinate 114,457,718, forward strand.
GAGCAATACCCACTCAGGCTTGAGTGGCGACGTTTACAAATTCTTTGTGCCTTTAGTGCTGCGTGCCTGAACCTTCCCCTATACTTCTCTTGTTTCCTGCTTTCTCCTCAAGTTCTCACAGCAAAGAAAATAAAGCCTTACTGTTTAGGTTTTACATTTGTGTGGACATTGGCTTTTCTAAAGACTCTCTACCCTGACATCTGAAGCCTTGGAGGTAGTTTGCATGACCCAAAACAAAACCAGCAGCTCCTTCGGGGGTAAGTGCTACACGTGGGGGCTCAAGTCTGGAATTTGCAGCTACCTCTCACAATTGGATTACTTTCAATTTTTTTGGAAAAGTCAGCCATTGAGGAAGTTGGACTGTGTTACTGTGCTTTGAACGAGAAGAAGGGGTTAAGGGGCACATAGTTGTTCTTTTTCTAACTGCGTAGTTCGTGGGCGTATCCTGAGGAAGAAAAGCCAGCGAGCTACGTGCAGGAAGAGAAAAAGGGGAGGAGCCCTGCCACCTGTGTGCTACACGTGGGTGCATTTGGCGCCAAGGAACAGAAAGAGTTTGGATTGAGCAAGAGGAGCAACATGTCTTCACTTCCATAGACCTCAGCTAGGGATGAGCCGAACACCCCCCTGTTTGGTTCGCACCAGAACCTGCGAACAGACAGAAAGTTTGCGCGAACTTTAGAACCCTATTAAATACAATGGGCTCGAATGTTCGAAATCAAAAGTGCTAATTATAAAAGCTAATATGCAAGTTATTGTCCTAAAAAATGTTTGGGGACCGGGTCCTGCCCCAGGGGACATGTATCAATGCAAAAAAAAGTTTTAAAAACTGAAGTTTTTTTGGGAGTGATTTTAATAATGCTTAAAGTGAAACAATAAAAGTGAAATATTCCTTTAAATTTTGTACCTAGGGTGTGTGTATAGTATGCCTGTAAAGTCGAGCTTGTTTCCCGTGCTTAGAACTGTCCCTGCACAAAGTGTCATTTCTGAAGGAAAAAAAGTCATTTAAAACTCACTCGTGGCTATAATGAATTGTCGGCTCCCGGCAATACATAGAAAAGTCATTGATAAAAAAAAAAAAAATGCGTGGGGGTCCCCCCAAATTCAATTACCAGGCTCTTCAGGTCTGGTATGGATATTAAGGGGAACCCTTCCGCAAATTTTAAAAAAAATGCATGGGGTTCCCCCCCAAATATCCATACCAGGCCCTTCAGGTCTGGTATGGATTTTAAGGGGAACTCCACCCCAAATTTAAAAAAAAAATCTAAAAATTCTCCCATAGACTTTTCGAATTTGCGGCGAACACCCCAAATTGTTCGCTGTTCGGCGAACAGGCAATGTTTGAGTCGAACATGAGTTCAACTCGAACTCAAAGCTCATCCCTAAACTCAGCCATGTCAGGACCCCGGATGTTCCCTGTGCCTTCTACCATAGACATTGCTCAGCTTGCCGCCCCGCTTACTGATACGGGGATCTGGCTCAAGCCCCGGGGCCACTTTGCGTTATACACGTGTCGAGATGCAGAGGCCCTGGGCATGTTCTGCCCTAGATGCAATGGACTGGCTGTATAACTGCGCCCGTTCGGGCGATGCTTGTCCTGCGGGGAGTTCCTTTTTGAGGTGGACCAGCCCACCGAATCGCCCCAAGCTTATCGGGTCAACTGGGTTACAGGCGCCGTCACTTTGGAGGAAGTTGCCTATACCCCTACAGCCAAGCCCACGCGTATCGCATCTGCTGCTACGGATGCATCCGGAAAAGATGCCCCTGCCACTCCAGAGCCATCGGCGGACACCGCGGCGGACACTGCCACCGCCACCACTGAAGTCTCCATCCCGCCAGCAAAACCGAAGGTGGGCTATGTCAAGGCCTCCCGCGGCCGCGGTCAGAGCCTGCCCCAGCTCCTGCCGGAACCGGACCTCAAAAGCGGAAAGATGCCCGAGAAGTCCACGTCAGGGGACGGTAAGGAGGCTGGGGGTAATACGTCTGATTCTACCCGTGTGTACCTGCCTGCCGAGGAGTTGGATTCTTCAGACATTGACTCATCATCCGATGTTGGGGATGATGGGGAAATTGATGATATTTTCCTGAGAAAGGGTTGGGACAGTAGGAGATGTGTTACTCCGACCCGTAGCTTTCGAGAGGGATAGCCCTTGAGCTCTGGGGACACCACACCCCGGATGGAAGTCCCTGCTTTAACAGAGAAGGTTGTACCTGTACTGAGTGCAAGACTTTTGCCGGAGCCTACTACGGCTTTGCTCCGGAGGTCCCTGGATTCGTACGTGATGCCTGGGATGGGAACCCCTGCGTCTCTGCCTAAACTTTCACGCTTGCAGCGGATCCTAATAAAAAGGGTGGCTACTGAGTGTAACGGCACCCCCACGGCACCCCCAATCTGAAAGGGGGTTTAACGCCGTTTAAAGATATTCCCCCTCCTGGACACAAATTCACTGTCGATCCTCCACAGCCAGAAGACCACTTCCCATAGGAATTAATCCTTCTGAAAGAACGAGACGCACTCTGTATCTTTCTCTGGATAGACTGACTTTATTGCCAAAAACATTGAAACTTTTATACACATCCAATACTGCATTAATCTAAAATGAACAATGGTCCAGCTCCACCCACAACATAACAAGACCCAATACACATTTGACAGTAGGCTAGCTTTTGTCTCCCAATACCCATCTCTTAGAAGGCAACAGCTAATCCCTTTATGTTTAAATAACTATGCATGACCTTTATATTCACAAGACTGTCTGTTACTTTACAATACACACAAGGACAGACTTAATTTCCCCAATCCACATCACCACAAACAATGAACAGGTCTTTTAGAAGCTGCGATTCATTAGCATTACACTAGGCAGACAGGTGATTGAGGCTAAACACATCAGTATCTCTCAATTAACCTGTTGAGTTTAGAATCAGTAAATAGTCCTTTACAGATATCCTTGGGAATATGGTGGATAAATATTACATTTTAGGTAGTCCAAGATATATTTCTTAATGTCCATGGTTTCCTGGCTCACCCTGTGTCCAAAGTGACCCTCCTGTCACACATCTCCCTTTTCGGCAGGAGACTAACACAGGAGGTGACCCCAGACGGGTTGACTCCGCAGTTAGTCCATAGGTCCATTCTTCTAATGCCGGTATCCACACAGTACCCCAAATAAATTGCTCCAAACAGAGCATTACTTACCCAGCCAACCTCTGCCTCTCTCAGAGAACATACCCGCCGCTGGGGAGAAGACAGGGTGACTGGGCTCAGTCCGTCATGCTGTTGGGGATCTGGGCCTACTGCACAGCATCCCTGGGGTATACAAGTGGAGACTGAAGTCCCATCCACTTGTGATAGGTGAAAATCCCCCAGTGCTTGCAAAGCAAGGCTGACATCCTCCTGTCTCAGTGTCGCACCATTTTCTGGGGTTGTGTCAGTGAGGACTGAAGTCCCATCCAGTACCACAGGCACTCCCTCTTCTGTTAGTTGAGAGCGGAGGCCCGCGGCACTCTGCTCTGTTGCCAGCTCTTCCGCTGGGTTGCTGTGAGTGGAGACCGTAGTCCCATCCACCGATATCAGCTCAAGTTTCAGTTGTGTGCAGAGGCCAGTAGCATTCTGCCCTGCTGCCAGTGATTCAGCTGGGTGTAAAAGCTTTACCACCTCAGCTTGTTGCTGGAGAGAGGGGCCAACTGCCCCGGCTCCCTGAAACTCCACAGTTGTTTCCGGTGCTGGGCAGAGGTTGCTATCACTCTGCCCTGTTGCCAGCACTACTGCTGGGGACTCCACACCATCTGCTCTGGCTATTGGCTAACTGTTGGGGAGGGAAAAGGGCTGCTTCTCCTCCCTGCATCTCTGAAATCCCCTGGGAAAGAGGAACCATCACCTTCTCACCTCGGGCCTCCAAAACTGCCACGGGTGTAGAGCAAGGGTCTGCAGTACTTTGTCCTGCTGCCAGTACTTGAGCAGGCGATGCATAATCCATAACATCCTCTGAACAGTCCCTTAAACCCATACCTTCTGTAATCTGTGGCTGGGGAGATGAGTCAACTGCCCTAGCTCCCTGGAACTCCATATCATCCACTTCGGCTTTAGAGATGGCAATCTTCAGATTTTCCACTGCCGATTCTTCAGCCAGGCTAGCTCCCTGGAACTCCATATCATCCACTTCGGCTTTAGGGATGGCAATCTTCAGATTTTCCACTGCCGATTCTTCAGCCAGGCTAGCTCCCTGGAACTCCATATCATCCACTTCGGCTTTAGAGATGGCAATCTTCAGATTTTTCACTGCCGATTCTTCAGCCAGGATTTCAGAGTTGTCCACTGGTATTTCCTGATAGTCCCAGGCAAAGGTATTACCACCCTGCTGCTGAGCAGATTCTAGCAGTTGTCTGTAGGCGATCTCCGATTGCCGTATTTCCGCCATTCTCCGCTCATGTTGTCGCTCTAGTTCTCTCTTTTGTCGCTCTAGTTCTCTCTTTTGTCGCTCTCGTTCTTTCTCCCGTCGTGCATCCTGCAGCTGGATGCCTTTAATGGCTTCCTGTATGGCGGTCTCTGATGGGTTAGCACCATATAATGCCAACCGCTCTCGAACTCGTTGCTGAAACAAGTCTTCAACTGACCAGGGTCCTGCATCACCAACCCTCTGGTCCATCTCGGCTAGCTCCCTGATCAAGGTGGCCTTGTTCTTTGTCCCACTGGTCCCTTCACGGCTCTCAAGTAGATCTTTCAGCGTGGCTTTCCTGCAGGCTGCATAGCTGGTCATTCACTGTGGTGGTTTGGAGTGTCCCAGGAACTGGAGGGAAAATCCTGCTGCTGCCAACCAATGTAACGGCACTCCAAATCGGAAAGGGGTTTAACGCCGTTTAGATATCTTCCCTCTCCTGGACACAAATTCACTGTCGATCCTCCACAGCCAGATGACCACTTCCCATAGGAATTAATCCTTCTGAAAGAACGAGACGCACTCTGTATTTTTCTCTGGATAGACTGACTTTATTGCCAAAAACATTGAAACTTTTATACACATCCAATACTGCATTAATCTAAAATGAACAATGGTCCAGCTCCACCCACAACATAACAAGACCCAATACACATTTGACAGTAGGCTAGCTTTTGTCTCCCAATACCCATCTCTTAGAAGGCAACAGCTAATCCCTTTATGTTTAAATAACTATGCATGACCTTTATATTCACCAGACTGTCTGTTACTTTACAATACACACAAGGACAGACTTAATTTCCCCAATCCACATCACCACAAACAATGAACAGGTCTTTTAGAAGCTGCGATTCATTAGCATTACACTAGGCAGACAGGTGATTGAGGCTGAACACATCAGTATCTCTCAATTAACCTGTTGAGTTCAGAATCAGTAAATAGTCCTTTACAGATATCCTTGGGAATATGGTGGATAAATATTACATTTTAGGTAGTCCAAGATATATTTCTTAATGTCCATGGTTTCCTGGCTCACCCTGTGTCCAAAGTGACCCTCCTGTCACACTGAGTACGGCTTGTAGTTCCCCTATGTATCCAGGGAACTAATGTTCGAGATTGAGTCTTGCCACGAGCAGTGGTACGGGGACGCCATCTGGGACTATCTTCAGATACCCAAGCCGTACAGGAACTTTGATTACTCAGCAACCATGACGGACTGATTCAGTGGTTGCCGCCTTGATTGGGGTTACAGCCGGCACATCCATGCTGACCGAGTTGTACTTTGTTGCCCAGGAAGAGACGATGTGACATATTTCATTACTACCCGGGATGAGTGCGGCTTGTAACCCTTCCGCATCCAAGTTTTTATCTGTGACACTCTGAGATAGGAACTTGACTTTGCCGTTTGCTTTCCTGTCCTTTCACAGAGAGGAGCACCCTGTAACAAGTAATTTTTGTCCTCTACTGAAAAGAGGTTCATTACTCTAAAAGAGGAAGAGACAGAGCGGTTTTTGTTTTTTTTCAGTCAGTTAGGATATTGTGGTGAGAGAACGCAGTGGTCAACAATGGGATGTTTTCTTTGTATTTGTGTTGCAACCCCTGCGTAACCAGTAAAAGGACGTTGTGACTCTGCTGACACTAGGTGGCAGTGGTCTGCAGAAATAGAGAGACTTTATTGCTACTACAGCACTCATGCCACGTACACACGATCATTTTTCCCGTCTGGAAAAATTACATTTTTCCCTTTGGACTAGAAAAACGATCGTCTGTGGGCTTTTTGCCGTTTTTCCCGACGGGAAAAACGGCATTAATCACAACGAGAAAAATTAGAACATGCTCAAATTTTTCTCGTCGTGATTCCTGTCATTTTTTTCCGCTGCAGTTTTCCCATAGGGAAATACTGCCGCGGAGCCTACACACGGTCGTTTTTCTCGTCAAGAGAAAAAATGATGGGAAAAACGTCCGTGTGTGGGGGAACAAGCCGTTCCCTCGTTTTTCCTGTCGTGATTCACGGCAGTGTTTTCACCGCCGTGAATCACGATCGTGTGTACGCGGCATTAGGATTAGGAAAACTTTTTATGCTAGGCTTAGCATTTAAAACTTTAAAAGAAGGGAACTGCTTCCTCTCGGGAAAACAGTTTGCTTCTCAGTACATAGAATGTGATTAGTGGTTAGGATGTTTGCATTTTCCATGCATGTTGTCTGTGTTTCTTACAGGTACCAGAGCTACTATCAAGACCACCGGAGAATGGGGTGGGATAGATAGTCAGTGATGGGTGGTGGTGTATATTTGTATATGTAAAGTTGAAATGTCATATCTGGAGAGCTATGTCATTTTGTTGTAATGTTATCTTGTGTGCTTTTCTTCCTTTTCTTTCTCCCTCCCCAAATTTTGGTTCAGGTACCAGGTCAATATTTTATATATTTTTATTTTTATCAAAAACCTTCAGGATTGAAGGATTTTGTTTCCTCAGCCACTGGGGACAGTGTCTTTTGTACAGGGGGGTGTGTGTAGCGCTGGTCCCAGATTTGGTCCACACTATGTCTAAATTTAGGGGTATGTCTGAGTCATAGTTGGACTCAGACTTGTTTAATTGTGTTGAAATTCAGTTTCTGCTCTGGTTGTGACACTGGCAGTCATTCCCCTCGGTCAGTAGGTGGCACTGCCACCAGAGACTCAGGTTGGAATACAGGCATGACACAGCACATTTGGTGTCCTCTCTCGGCAGCCATGCAGTGGGCGTGGTGAACCCACTGTGCATGCTGGGAGGGGGTACATAAGGGGCAGACGCCATTGGTTCTAGGTTGTTCTGATAGTGCGCCTCGTGGCCCTCATGGCATGGGGTGCGTGTGTGTGTTCTAGCCCCAGGCACCTTCAGCCCGAGGCTACATCGCTACCTGGTAGGCCCAGTTTTGCTGGCTGGGGCCTATGCTTTGGAAAAGGATCCCAAGCTGCCCACCTGCGGGAAGCCCACTCCTAAGGAAGGAGGCCAGGGGAGGATCTGCCCCAGAGGAGACTGGCGACGGTACTGCTGTCTCGGGAGAAAGCTTGGCAACCTACCTAAGGAGAGATTCATTACTTTACAGGCCCTGCAATACGCCAATCTGGCATAAAGTTCTCCTTATTGCTTGGCTAGGAGGTTTGGGACTTTAATAATCCTGTGGCAGAGGATTCCTGGATGCATCCCTAAGTTCTCACATAAAACTGATCCGTGCGTCATCGCGGCTGCTAGGACCAAAAGAGATGGAACTATCCGGATGAGCAATACTCACTCGGCTTGAGTGGTGACGTTTACAAATTCTTTGTGCCTTTAGTGCTGCGTGCCTGAACCTTCCCCTATACTTCTCTCGTTTCCTTCTTTCGCCTCAAGTTCTCACAGCAAATAAAATACCGTTTAGGTTTTACATTTGTGTGGACATTGGCTTTTCTAAAGACTCTCTACCCTGACAACGGAAGCCTTGGAGGTAGTTTGCATGACCCAAAACAAAACCAGCAGCTCCTTCGGGGGTAAGTGCTACACTTATAGTTACAGTGACTTTGCTAAATCAGTGTTACTTTCTGTCTAAAGCAAGGGTCCTCAAGCTTTTTAAACAAAGGGCCAGTTTACTGTCCTTCAGACCTAAGGGTACCAGTCTGTGACAAGTGGGAGTAGAAATTCCCCCTAACATTTGGAAGGTATATAGCCATTGTCAAAAACACCTGACAGGTTCCTCCTTTTAAAACCCCCTAGCATTTCTAGAAGAAGCTTAGGTTTTCTTTAGGGCCCACATTGTGTATAGCTTAAGTTTAACTAACGATGCTCAGCTTGTTACAAATACTGAAGACAGATCATACCTGTAAATACATTTTTTACTGTGTAGGCCACATTTAGAGCTCTATTTCAAGCTAGAAAATAGTTTGGGTTAGACATATACTAAAGGCATTTTTGCTGCCATTGGTCAGTGGAAGTGCCCCATTGTTGGTGAGCAGTAATGCCTTGTACACACGACCGTCGTGAAAAATGCTCTGAAGCCCACACACGATCATTTTTAATGACCATTTAAAAAAAAAAAATTTTCTCGTCATTAAAAATGATCGTGTGTGGGCTTCAGAGCATTTTTCACGGCGTTATATGATAAAATTGGAGCATGCTCTAATTTTTCACGTCGTTTTTTACATCGTCGTTTTTCTAGTCATGAAAAACGGCCGTGTGTGGGCTTTAACGACGTGAAAAAAAAATGCGCATGCTCAGAATCAAGTATGAGACGGGAGCGCTCATTCTGGTAAAACTAGCGTTCGTAATGGAGATAGCACATTCGTCACACTGTAACAGACTGAAAAGCACAAGGCTGAAAAGCGCCAATGGTCGCTCAACAAACTTTACTAACATGAAGGGTGGCGCCTTCCGAATGGAACTTCCCTTTTATAGTGCCGTCGTACGTGTTGTACGTCACCGCGCTTTATTCAAGCATTTTTTTCCACGACAGTGTGTAGGCAATGCAGGCTTGAGAAGAATCACGTTGAGAAAAATGCTGTTTTTTTCAATGACATTAAAAACAGTCATTGAAGAGTAAAAAATTACCTATTTCCGTAGTGGGAGAAATAGTGTTTGATCGTTGGTGTCAGTGGAAGGAATAATGTCCTATTATTCATGTCAATGAGGAATATTGTCCCATCATTGGTGACAGTGGGAGGAATAGTGTCCCAAGAGCCAGGCAAAAGGCTGCATTAGGCCACAGATTTAAAGTGCATGCCCAGCCCAAACTGTTATCTTGTTTGAAATAGAGCACTAAATGAAGCCATACGCAGAAATACTAGAATACTAGAAATGGTATTTACAGGTCTGATCTGATGTACCACTTCTGTATTTGTAACAAGCTGAGCATCGCTAGTTAATCTTCTTTACACCAGCAATATACAACGTGGGCCCAGAAAAAATACCTAAGCACCTTCTTGAAATGCTACTAGGCTTTTAAAAGGAGGAACTTGTCAGGTGTTTTTAACAATTGCAAAGTACCTTCCAAATGATGGGACTGAACTACTGCACTGGGATAAACTGGATTATTTTTAGACGTTTGCAGTAATGTGCAAAGATGTTCTATGTGTTACACTACCCCCCCAATCCCAATGCAACCGGAAGACCCCTCACCAGGAGAGTGATTTGATGGGTGATGGAACTCTGAATCCCCTTTTGCATCCTACCTCTTGTTCATTCATGTAAATAGTGCCTTAGAAAGCTGCAGAAACTATTAACTATTTCCTACTCTATATAAAAAAGTTTTGGCTTTACATAGTACATGTTAATTATCTTCCATACCGATTGGCCCTTTAGTACGTAAGTGCTACTTTTGAGACAGGAACCCGTGACCGGACCCATGTTCTGTGTGAAAGCACTATATAAATTAATACAATAAATATGTACAGTATATTATAATATTAAGCCACTATGTTTGGAGAAACAACCTGGAACTATGTAGGACAAACCTTTCCTTTAATCTTCCAGATACATTTTCTTTGTAGAAAGACATTAATCAAATTTTTTATAAAATCTCAGGCTTTAGGTTGGGATTTCTTCTAAATCACTAGACAGTACTTTTATTGTCATACAATGAAACAAATATCACACATAGTTTGCAATAAAAAAAAAAAGTAAAAGGATCATTTTGAAATTTCAAGAGGTAAAATAACATACAGAATATACGGTATGTACTGTACTTTTATTATTTTTCATATGTAGACAATGGACTCAGTATACAGTAAGACATTTCAAACTGGGTGGTCTGAACACGTAAATAATATAACATTTTCAGGACTGGGACAAAGCTTTTCTCTTAACCTTGAAAATCATGATTGTCTCACAGGCACAGTAAAGGAATTATACAGTTTTGACCGAATGTTATAGATGCTCGGCCATGCTACAGAAGATTATCCCATCAATCCCAGAACAGTGCTGGAGATGCGGCGAGCCAGGTGGTATGCCTCTCCTTATATGGTGGTGTTGTCCAAAAATTAGAACGTCCTGGAACACCATCTTTCACCTAAGCTTATAATGGGTAGAGCATGGCCGGAGGCGGCTCTCCTTTCAATGATACCTGGTACGATTAAAACTATTAAGAAGAGCCTGTTTCGATTCCTACATATGGCAGGATGTGCTCTGATTCCCAGGCACTGGAAATTCTCCAAGATACCAACCATTTAAGAGTGGGTTACTGAACTAAACTCTATTATGCAAATAGGAGAGTTACTAACCATGGCCAACGATAACTCTCCTAAATTCCTTGGCGTGTGGTTCTCGTGGATTGACTTTTCTGATTCCCTTGAACTTTTGCCTTTCCTTGAAAACTAGGCTTGCAAAAATTACAGCTGAGTTTGGTTGGATGGACCCCTCCATCAGATATTTCACTCTTTCCTCTTCATCCCCCTCTTCCCTTGGTCTTCTCACATTCCTTTGTTACTTTCTTCATCCTGTCACTTCCATAGCTCTCCTTTATCTTAAACTCTACCATTGGGAAGGTGGCTTTAAATGGAAGGATGAGGTAAGTGAAGGAGGACTGCACTAAGGTAAAGGAAGCTATTTAGGAAAAAAAAAATTGTACCTTTACAACCCCTTTAAGCTGGCTATACACTAGGAGAATTTAATTTGCAATCTTTCATCTTATTAACATTTGTTAAATTTTATAATTGTCAAAGGGATCAAAATGATGGTTGTTTTTTACTACAATGTTGAGAATATTCGAAGGAGCAGGATGGAAAAATTTTCTTGAATCCACATATTTTTAACAATGTGTGTGGTTTTCATTCAGGAAATTACATTTATACCAAAATTGAATGGTAAATGCAAATTTAATTTTGCAGCACTTTCGAATACAATTTGTACATTCATGGAATAAACAATGAATTTTCATATGAATGTTTGTTCAAAATCGAATGTATGTTTGACATGTGATCAGTTATGACACCAGCCCCTTAATGGCTTGACAGTTAAGACTCACACAAGCACACTTATGCTCTGTACACACGATCGGAATTTCCAATGAGATAAAATCCGATGTAATTTTCCGGCAGAATTCTGTTCAAGCTGTCTTCCATCAGTCTTGCATACACAGTCAGACCAAATTCCGACCGTCCAAAACGCGGTGGCGTACAACACTACGACGTGCCGAGAAAAATGAAGTTCAATGCTTCCGAGCATGTGTCGACTTGATTCTGAGCATGCGTGTTTTTTTCTCCGTCGGAGTTCCACACACAGACGATCGGAATTTCCATTCCATCGGAAAAAAATAAAACATGTTCTATTTGTAAACTCCAACGGAAAAAAGTCCGATGGTGCCCACACACGGTCGGAATATCCGATGAAAAAATTCCGTCAGACTTTTTTCATCAGAAATTCCGATCGTGTGTACAGGGCATAACAGTTATCATTTAGGCCCCATTCACACCTTCACGTTCTTGAAAATGTACCAAAACGCGCAGTGCCATCTTTTCTTAATGACAGCCTAAATACAGCTAGCAGATGCAAGTTTTGTTGCCCATATTACAAAAACGTGCAAGGCTCACTGGCAAAAAAGAAGGCGCAGGAGCTAATTTGGCACATTTGTCATGCATAGGACAGCCCATTCAAGTGAATATGCTGCCTATGCTGTTGTGCTACAAAAGTGCCTAAAAAGTTTGTTTAACCACTTCCCGCCCCGTCAATAGCAGATTGACATCCGGGAAGTGGTTCAGTTATCCACACTGGACGTCATATGACGTCCTGCGGGATAACAGCCGCCGCGCGCCCGGGGGGGCGCGCATCGCGGCGATCGGTGGAGCGGTGGGTCAGTCTGACCCACCGCTACACTGATCTCGGTAAAAAGCCTCCGGCGGAGGCTTTTTACCACGTGATCAGCCGTGTCCAATCACGGCTGATCACGATGTAAACAGGAAGAGCCGTTGATTGGCTCTTCCTCACTCGCGTCTGACAGACGCGAGTAGAGGAGAGCCGATCGGCGGCTCTCCTGACAGGGGGGTTCGTGCTGATCGTTTATCAGCGCAGCCCCCCCTCGGATACCCACACTAGACCACCAGGGAACCCCCCAGGACACCCCAGGAAGCCCCAAGCATGTGGATGGCCCCCATGGCCATCCACATGTAATAAAAAAAAAAAAATATGCCAATCAGTGCCCACAAATGGGCACTGACTGGCACTATGATGGCACCACCACAATGTGTGGTGGCTGGCATTGCTGGGCATCAGTGTCCATCAGTGCCACCTACTAGTGTCCATCAGCGCCACCTATCAGTGCCCATCCGTGCCCATATGTGCCCATCTGTGCCCATAAGTGCCCACCTATCAGTGCCCGTCCGTGCCACCTATCAGTGCCGCCTATAAGTGCCCATCAGTGCCGCCTATGAGTGCCAATCAGTGCCGCCTATGAGTGCCAATCAGTGCCGCCTATGAGTGCCAATCAGTGCCGCATACCAGTGCCACATATCAGTGCCCATCAGTGCAGCCTATCAGTGCCCATCATCAGTGCCCATCAGTGCCACCTCATCAGTGCCACCTCATTGGTGCCACCTCATCGGTGCCCATCAGTGTCGCCTTATCAGTGCCCTTCAGTGCCGCCTTATCAGTGCCCATCATTGAAGTAGAAAAGGTACTTATTTACAAAAAAAATTAACAGAAACAAAGAAAAACGTCGTTTTTTTCAAAATTTTCGCTCTTTTTTTATTTGTTGTGCAAAAAATAAAAATCGCAGAGGCGATCAAATACCACCGAAAGAAAGCTCTATTTGTGGGAACAAAATGATAAAAAATTTGTTTGGGTACAGTGTAGCATGACTGCGCAATTGTCATTCAAATTGGGACAGCGCTGAAAGCTCAAAATTGGCTTGGGCAGGAAGCTGTATAAGTGCATGGTATTGAAGTGGTTAATATTCTCATACTGGAGTTAAATGGTGCTTTAAAGGTTTCAAAACTCTTACTGAAAGTCTTGCAATTCTTTGTAAAAGCCTTCTGTATACACTGCTCTTTTGAGTGCTGTGTGAGTAAGGCCATAAAGTAGAATAAAAGGGTCAGCATGGCACAACCATTGTACAGCATAACTAAACAGACTGAACATGTTGATAATAAAAAAATTATTAACATGCATTGCTAAAATTATTTATATTCAGTTGATCTCCTTTAATGTACAGTATACTGATAAAAGTTCATTTTTAATAAAACAAAATCAACATTCTTCGTTTAATCCTGAGGTTCAACAGTTTCATGCACTACATGGAACTTTCATATATTATTCTTAAATAAATCCCTTTTTTCTAGTTTTCCATTCTTTGATATTTTCTTTTTTTTAAGGGAAACCTCTGCCTCCCACCCCAGATGACAACAGGGTAAGTGTTTTCATGTATCTTCATTGCTTATTCTCTAATATGTTTAATCTATATGCGGTGTCTCTATAACTGGGCACTAAACATTATATGACAGGAAACATCTCACTTTAAAGTACTGTGAGCCCAGGCCAATGTTAGGCATGTCCATGGCATGACGGCTTGCATTCAGTTGAGGAGGTATGGATGATGCTGGGCATCATACAACCCATAAAAGGAATGGTGCTGTATCTCAAAACGATAAGTCTACGTTGGACATGGACAGGGGGGCCATAGAGGAGATGCGTATTTTAGGGCCACTCTTTTTCCATTTATTGAAAGGTGGAGTTGGGCTTTAAAGTGGACTTGAGGTCTGTTTAATAGTGGTGAATGGGTAGTAAGCAGGAAAACATGCTGTCTTACATACTGTACAATTTAGAGACAACCAAAACCTGATGTGCATTATTATGAAAATGTAAAACCGCTTCTGTGTTTAGCAGCTCAGGACAGTCCCTACTCCAAGTCATTCATAAACAACAAGGCAACCCATCAAAGCTATGGGCCTCAGCATGTTAAAATTAGACAGGTTTGAGTTTGGAATATTAAGAGGTCCTACAGACAGCTTTTTCTGGTGCCTTATTTAGGAGATCAGTCTTTTTGCATTGCAGAGGACCTCACTAGCACTGGGATAAGGTTTATCTTATATGAAAACATAGTTACTGTGTTAAACCAATTTTTCACATCTCCAGATAAGCAATTTAGAGCCAGGCTGGTCACTGGCATTATACGATTACACAACAGGAAATCCAGAAGAGCTGGCACTCTGCAGAGGAGAAGAGTATCTGTTACTGGACACTTCTCAACAGAATTGGTGGAAAGTACAGGATAAAAATGGGTAGGTGGACACCAACAAGCACACAATCTTTTCATCCTGTTTGGGTCTTAGGAATGTCAAGATATAATTTTTAGGTCAAAATGGGTTTAATGTAAGCAGCATACTTGCCAAAAGTCAAATTCTGCATCAAAGTTTGGCCCCTTACTGATCAACTTTACCCACACTTATCTGAAAACTCTGTGTAATTACAGGTAAACATCCATCCAAACTGCCACCAAAATCTAAAGGTATTTTGAAAAATCCAGACATGTTGGCAGAAGGGCTCTTTATTTGCCACAATACCTCTCCCAGTGTTTGCAACAGACCTGAATATTGTTTGTGATCATCAAGCAATCAGTGTGCTCATTATGGCCAATACATTATTAGCATTTGAAGCACGCTGGTTAGTTGTTGGCACAGAGATCTGATTTTTAAAAATTTTAATATTAAACAAAGAATAAGAAAAAAAGGAACTATCAAAAGTACAGGCATAACACTGGTAAGGTACACAGGAGTATTTGCTACACAAAAAAAACTTTACGCCGCAAAATATTACAAAACCTTAGGGCCCTTTCACACTGCTCTGCTAAAAAAAAGTGCAGTAAAAATGCATATGCATTTTTTATCTGTTTTTAATGCATTTTTAGGTGCATTTTCTGTATTCCTGACAGCATGCACCTGTGAAATTTAGGCACGTGACTCAAAAAACACACCAAAAACACACCCCAGGTGCATTTTTGATGCGTTTTTTCCATTCATTTCAACTGAGTTTTTGGTGCGCTTTTTAAACATGCACCACAAATGCAGCATTCAGGACTTTTAAAAATGCACCGCACCCACAGCACACGCATTTGGGTAAAGAGCTCCATAGGATTTAAGGGGATATATTTTTCATGCATTTTTGTTCTGCTTTTTAAACACCACAAGTGCATCAAAAACTAATCAGCATGAAAGGGCCCTTAAATTAAAGTCATTATATAAAACAGTTAATAAGTACAACTTATCACCTTATGTAAAAAAACACCACCACTGAGCCAGCACCCCACCCCACCACCACTGACTGTGCATGCCCCTTTGTCCTTGCTACCAGGCTTGAAACTCCACCACCACCATGCCTTCACGCCACACGGCCCTCCCAACCACAGCTTGCCCCTATACTCCTTCCCCCACCACACCTATACACCAACCCCCACTCTCACCACTGCACCTGGCCTCCAAATTTCCGTGATGCTCTGACCACCTCTCCTGAATGTCCCTACTTAACTCACCACTACAGCTATGCTCCCTATGCATTTACTCACACTCTAGTGTAGCAATGCACACTTCTGTGCTAGCCAGCACTGCAGTGATGTACCCTTCCATATACAGCTTATTTAATGAAAGGGGTCACACATGCTAGTCATCATGTAAGACCGTTATTAAGAGAAAAGTTTGGTGCAGATCCATAAGGCTATGGATTTGGATTGAGCTTATTTATGGCTCTTACTAATTGGCAATCATCTTCTTTTCTTTATAGAGACCAGTGAGCTTGAAGCATAATAATATATTTATATATTTTGTTTCAGACATATAGGTTATGCTCCAAGTGCCTACTTGGCAAAGCAAAGTGAAGACAGTCTCTTGGCCTATGAGTAAGTAACAGTATTTCATTTGGGAAATAAAACAATGACTAGTATAAATAGTAGCACAAGGTGGCATTATAAAAAAAAAAAGCATATCTGTTTCCATTAGTATTAGCAAAGTTTAAAACAACTTTGTTAACTTTTTTTGAGTAGGTTATATCGTTTATGAACAGGCACTACATTTTGTTTAATAAAGGATTGGCGGAAAAGATCGGAATATTCATGCTCTGCAAATAAAGTGTATGTACTGTATAGCCAAAACTATTTCTTAACTATAAGGGGGAGAGGTAGAACCTCTTAGGTCTTTATTGATACCTGGACTAGGTATATTAATCCCCTCTAGTTGTCCTGGGAGACAGAAAGCGGTGGTAAATCCAATTTTTTTTTTTTCTACCAGAACAAAGAGTTAAGGTAAATCTTCCAATGGGGGTACATGTTTCAGTGACAACAAAGTGAATTCTTAACACTTTGTAGAGATTTCCCCATGCTTCTTGTTGCATCTCTGGAAGTAAACGTAAATCCCCCAAATGGGACACAGGCATCAGAAAATAAACTAATACATGTTTTAACCCTTCCCTACTCCATTAAAACTAATAATAAGTGTTTGGGTATACATACACTTTTTATTTACAGTATGTTTTTTATTTAATTTTTTTAAAAATTAAAATAGAACTTACAGTGCAGCCTACAGTATATGACTCTACAGAGAGGCACCCTTTGATGAACCAGCCCTTCCCGAGATGTATTTTGACAGCTGGTTCTTTCTATTTCATACCTTAATGGACCACATTGCTTGCAGTCTTCTTGCTGTGCAGGCTTCAATAACAGTTTTTTTTTTTTTTACTTCCAGATAACATCAAATTCCTGCAATTGCTACATATTGTATTTATCCACTGATGTTCTGAAACATTTGTATAAAGCCCGGTTCACACCAGGGCGGCACGACTTTGGGGGCGACTGCCGCAACGCGATCTCAAGACGTCTTGAGAGGCCCGGTTCAGGCGATTTGCATAATGACTTCTGTATAGAAGTCAATGCAAATTGTCCCGAGTCGCCCCCAAAAGTAGTACAGGAACCTTTTTCTAAGTCGGAGCGACCTGAGTCGCTCCTATTAGAACGGTTCCATTCAACAGAGCGGGACGCAACTTGACAGGCGACCGATTCGCCTGACGAGTCGCCCCTATGTCAACCGGGCCTAAAGCTTTTTAACCAGAGTAGAGTCTTCCTAACCAAAGGTGCAGTATGTTCACATCTCCTAACCAACACAAATCCAAGAAAAAAAATGGTTTACTTCTCATTTTAGCTTAGTGGACAGCGCCATACAAATCCCCCTTTTTTTTTGCCCCTGCACCAACTGTGCATCCCAAACCAATGTTTTTAGCAGGGGTCTCTAGTTTACTGTCTTTTTGTCCTTTTGACTTTAGGGGGGCCACACTGTGGTCAGTGGGAGTAGAAAAGGTCCCATTTTAAGTGGCAAAAAACAATTCCCATCTTTGGTGTCAGTGGGAGGAATAGTACCCTATCATTGGTGTCATTGGGACCCTTTGTTGGGGTCAGTAGGAGGAATTATGCCCCTTTGTTGGGGTCAGTGGGAGGAATAGTGCCACATTGTTAGTGTCAATGGATGGAAAAGTGCCACATCTTTAGTGTCATTGGAAAAAAAATGTGCCCCAATGTTGGTGTCATTGGGAATAATTGTGCCCCTTTCTTGGAGTCAGTGGGAGTAATTATGCCCCATTGTTGGTGTCAAAGGATGGAAGATTGCCCAAAGAGCCGGACAAAAGAAAGCTAAGGGCCACACTTTGGAGACCCTTGATTTATAGCATATATACAACCTAATATTGTAGAGTCAGTTGGCCCAGGGAACACAATTTTCATGGCTTCACTATCCACTAGCTTAAAGATTAGGAATAAATCCCTTATTTATATTTGGATTTGTAATGGAAGTGAAGAGTACAGGTATCTTCTCTTTTTAGAAGGCTGTACTCTCATTTGCACTGGTTCATTGTGGAACATTTTAGCTCTGTTGACCTCCCCATTCTCTGTCTGGTTATACTGTATTTTCTTATAAACCATCTTGCAATTCAATTTTGCTGATCTTGGCTGTGTAAATGTGCATCTTTGTTTATAGATGGTACAACAGAAATATTAACAGGAACCAAGCTGAAAGGCTTCTGATTGATCAGGCAAGTTCTAATTTGTATGCATTATATTATATTATAAGACTATTTGGTAGGCTTTCTGGTTTAAAAATAAGAGCAGTATTTAAATTTCAGTTTGCATGTGCCTTTTTTAGTTTGGCTGAAGTCACCTACAGCGAAAACACCAGTTTTCATCTGTTAGTATATCACTTCCCCTAAAGCAAGTCTTGCAGTAAAATGCAGTCTGCTTAAACATTTGTAGTGACCACTGCTGGAAATCTATAATGTAATTTAAGCATGAAATTTTCATTTAACAATATAATTTTTGCTAAAGTTAAATTTAAAACACAAATTAACACTCCATATTTTTACTATGTAAACATTTTTAGATAGTACAGAATAAAAAAATTGTAAATGGAGAAACTACTCTGGTAAACACAGGTTTAACATTCTCTGGCACAATAGGATTTCCACCCAACCATGTAATCCTTAGGTTACTAAAAATGCATACCACATTGAGAATTAATACAGTATTAAGGAAAACCACATAGTGTATTTGGAATAATGACGTGCACTACTATTAAGTTATACATTCTTCAACAGCAGTATGTTATAAGCTGTTACTCGATAAGGGCTGCCATTTTGTCCTGTGAAAGCTATTTACTTGGTAGGCTCATTGTCTCATTGTCATTGTATGCTCATTGTAAGGGGAGGTTCATTGACTTTATACAAAGTGCAGCAATCTCTAGAAACTAATTGCCATTTGTTTTTGACTGCAGTCAACCAAAATTTGATTGGCTGAAATGGATAACTACATTTACTACACAATAAGTGTGTATTATGCTGATTTAATAAAATGTCTATCATTGCTTAATTGTTCTATGCTTCATCTGGTGTTCTATTTTATTTAATTTATTTTTATGATGTTCTGGCATAGGGGAAAGAAGGTGCTTTTATGGTTCGGGACTCAAGACATCCAGGAGTGTACACTTTATCCATATTCTCTAAGTCTCTAGGGTAATACCATTTATTTTCTGTAACAAACTACCTAATTGTGCATAGGATGCTTCTGTATGTGAAGTAACAGTTCATTAACGTATAGATCCTAAAAGTTCTTACCTTTATACATCTGAATATTCCAGGTTGTAGGCAGGTGGGTCATTGTTAGATAGAGAGTCTGGGTTGCCCAGGTGGGAAAGGGTCAATACTAGATCTGGCTTTTTGGGTTCTGCCCTCCACCCTGTTCAGCATTTAAATTAGGGGGAAGGTCAGGCTCAAGGAGGGAGTTACAGAGTAACCTACGATCACCATCGCCCTAAGGGAACCCACCTGCTAAGGACTTTGCCACTAATAGATTTCTACCTGCAAAGGTATACTTGGGCAGCCTAGGAATAGCTAGTTAGGGACTTAAATGTTCGTAGACTGTACTGTTGCAGCCTTCAGGTAAAGTTTCAATAACTGTTTCTGAGCCTGGTCTGAAGTTATTCAAAGGGGTGCATGGTGGTACATGGCGTATCACATGGGTGCTTAATCTGTGGCCCTCCAGCTGTTAAACAACTCCAAGTCCCATGAGTCATTGCAAGGCTGATAGTTACAAGTAAGGCTGAGGTATGATGAGACTTGTAGATCTGCAACAGGTTGAGCACCCATGGCCCGTATCATAAGAACCGGGCCTGTAAAGCACACATGGGGTGCAAGAGGAAAACCACCACTAAGGGTTAACTCAGCAGGAAGGTTGGAGTAGAAGAGTAGTTGCCATAAGTAGTTGCTATGGGTAACCATGAACTGGAGAGCATGAATGGCAGCCAGAGAGCGAGGAGCTGTACCAGGCTCGGGTGACAGGTTCTCCAGTAGCGAGAGGGGTCAGTATCCTGTCTCCCTTCCTAGCTGTCAGTTCCTCAAACACTAACCAGGACTGAACACGGGGTACGGAGACCTAGGTATGGATTTGCTTAAGGAGTTTATTATGTGCACACAGGAGGTCCACGCTAATGCACAACGGGACCCCATTCTGTCACAGGGAGTAAGGTCGCAGAGGTACGCTGAACTGGTGAAGAGGGAAAAGGTTCAGTGGTTTCCCTCTTGATGCAAAATTAATTGAGTAATGGTGTGTAGTAACATGGGACAGAACATTTTACAGAGGGACTCTAATTTTCTGGCCTTGTTACGGTTCCGTGTACATTGATCCGATGCCGGGTTTTACCCCCTGTCCGAGTTACTCGGGTTCCTGCCAATCCACCATGAACCTAGGTATTAATAAGAAGAGAAGGGCTTGGGCGTGTTCGTGATCCCATCAGCCTGATCCCGCCAGGAAGCCTACACTACACACCACTAATCACAGGCAGTGAGACGTTTCCCGTGCAGCTGCGGACCGCAAAATGTCTCACTGCCTGTGATTAGCAATGTGCAGTATCGGCTTCCTGGTGGAATTGGGCAGGTGGGATCCCGAACACGCCCGAGCCCATTTCTATTAATAGACCTGCGCACCTGTGTGTTAGTGTTCGAGCAACGTGTCCTTACATGGAAGATGGACTCCTCTGTTCCTGTAGTGTTCGCCGCTGTCTGAGTATTCTCTTATTTTGTGTGTTTTTTGATCCTGTCTTTGTTCTCAGTGTTTTCCCTCTGACTGTTGAGTTATATTTCCTTTGGCCTCTGACAGTGGATCCCTTCATTCCCTGTTGCTGTGTGTGTCTTTCTCAGCATAGCCTCTTGTTGTTATTTGCCTGCAGTCCTTTCTAGCTTGCTGTGTCTCTCTCTACGCTGTTTCTCAGCATCCCCATCTCTCCTGTGCCTTACGCTTGCTGCCTGCGTCCTCTCCCCTGGCATCCCTTCCTAACACGTTGCAGTAGGTTTCTTGGTTCCTAGTCTCCTGTGGGTACCTTCCAGTGTGCTTTTTGGTCGCACTGTGCCTGCACAGGTGTAGAGAGTCCAAACCTGTGGGCTGTCTTGCAGCGCAACATCCACAACTCGAGTGGCTCTGGTGAAGACCGGGTGGCTCCTTAGATCCTGCGACTCTGGCACACCTCAGTTTGCGTGCGGTCACACCACTCCCGCGTCTGTAAAGACCGGTACCCAGGTACACCTATTTAGTTGTTCTGCTTGCTGCTAGATCTTGAATTTACGGTCCCAGGTGGTCTTACCCTCTGATCGTGTCAACACACAGTTGCTGTACTTTATCTATGGGGAGCATCATTATTATCTTAAAAGAAGACTACTGAATACCTGCTCTATTCCCGTT
This sequence comes from Rana muscosa, assembly GCA_029206835.1. NCBI lineage: Eukaryota > Metazoa > Chordata > Amphibia > Anura > Ranidae > Rana > Rana muscosa. The sequence goes on from CM055118.1 coordinate 114,479,353, forward strand.
CTATAGAGGGAAGGAAGTTATCAGCCCATAAGATATATAGCAGGAACAAAAGTTATTTTGTTGTTTTTGCATTGATCCGACAGACATAAAGTAACAAAACACTTTCAATGGTATATTTAACCCTCTCATGACCAAGGTCAAAACAAACCTTAGATAAGTTCACCTTTGGGAACATGTTACATGTTGCAACAGTTTTTAGGGAGGAACATGTAACATGTTCCCACCCCATGCAGCATCTCCCCCCGATCCACTGCATGTAGTGACAGCAAGCGGGAGATCTTCTCCCCCCACTCGCTGTCACAATTTTTTTTTTAAATGCGGACGCGTGGAGCACCGCCAGCCCAGCTGCATCATTTATTCACAATTTACCAGTTATGAGAATGGGAAACTACAAGTACTGACAGCCTTTTAGGGCTTGTAGTTCTCAATGAATGACCAGGGTGCTGTTCAGCGCTGAGGTAGTTAAAGCAGTGTTCCGCCCCCAAAAAAAAAATGAAAAGCCAGCAGCTACACATACTGCAGCTGCTGGCTTTTAATAATAGGACACTTACCTGTCCTGGAGTCCAGCGATGTCGGCACCCGCAGCTGATGTTTCCATCAGCTGTCGGGTGCTGCCGCCGCCATTATGGGTAAGGGAACCGGCAGTGTAGCTTTTCAAGTTCACGCCGGGAACCCTACTGCGCATGGGCGAGGCCCACTCCTCTCTCCTACTGGCCCTGCGGCCAGGGGAGGAAGAGGGAGCCCCGCCTGACTCCCAGAAGCGGGAAAGGATACCTGTCAAAGACAGCACGAGGCTAAAAAGCGCGATTTGTCTCTCACCGAACTTTTACCCTTGGCTACTTTCACACTGAGGCGCTGGATGCGCTGGCGGTATAGCGGCGCTTTTTTTAGCGCCGCTATAACTTATTTTTTGCCACGATTTTCGGGCGCTAGCGGGGGGATTTTAACCCCCGCTAGCGGCCGAAAAAGGGTTAAAAACGCACGCAATAACGCCTCTTTGCAGCGTTTTGCGGGCGTTTTGGAGGCGCTACCCCATTGATTTTAATGAGCAGAGGCGCTATAGGAGTGGTATTTTTACCACTCCTATCGCGCCTCAAAGATGCGGCTTGCAGGAGTTTTTTGAACGTCCTGCAAGCGCAACGCTCCAGTGTGAAAGCCCTCGGGCTTTCACATTGGATACAATTAAGCGGCTTTTTGGGTCGCATTGCAGGTTCTATTTTTAGCGCAATAGCTCCTGCAAAACGCCTCAGTGTGAAAGGGGCCTAACACGAGATCAGCAAAAGCAAGCCCAAAGGGTGGCGCCATTGGAATGGAACTTCCCCTTTATGGTGCCGTCGTACGTGTTGTACGTCACATGCTTTAGAACGACAGGATTTTGAATGGCAGAATCCCGTCAAGCTTGGCAGGAATCCCGTCGGAAAAACTGACCTTATATTTTCCGACGGGAATCCCGGTCGTGTGTACAGGGCTTAAAGCCTTGTACACACAACCGGTTTTCTCGGGAAGAAAACTGCTGGGAGAGCTTTTTGCCGAGAAAACCGTTCGTGTGTATGGTTTCTCGTTGGGAAAACTGCCGGGAATCTCGACGAGAAAAATAGAGAACCAGGATGCATTGGGGTGACTTTAATTATTTCTAAGTTTTAGAAAATAAATGCCAACTGCAGATAGCAAAAGGTCCTTGCAGTAATATCATTGTTTTAGTGAAAGAAGCATTTTCCGTTAATGTATCCTTACATGTTTGTGGTATTACTGTGTCCTTACAGAGAGGGTATTCACACAGTGAAGCATTATCGTATCCGGCAAACAAATGACTCTCCTCAAAAATACTATGTGGCTGAAAAGTATGTGTTTTCCACTATACCCCAACTCATCAACTACCACCAACACAACTCTGGAGGTATGGATATATGAAAATCATTATAATTTAGTGCGAAGATAGATAGATAGATAGATAGATAGTAGACTTGTGCACAACGGAAAAATTCGTTCCGTTTCGGTTCGTTTCTTTCCGGTCCTGTTGATTCGTAATCATTCGTAATTTTGCTAGACGGGATTTTTCGTGTTCGGACTCATTCGTATTTTTGCAAGCGACATTTTTCGTTGAATTTTTTGTTGCTTTATAATTCGTACTTTCGGTAGAGTACGTTGTTTTTCGTTGATTCTGGACACAACTCCTACTTTCGGAACTTTTTTTGGGTTCGTTGATTCGTAATTTTCCGTGTCTCTCTCACAACGACGCTGCCTATTATGCCTAATGTGCTTCGAATGGATTTGTACTTTTCTAAATACATAGCGGTTATTTGTAACGATTCGAAATCTCGTATTTTACTTTCGTTTTTTACATGCGGCTATAGGCTCCGCCCCTGTACACCATTTTGAGAGGGTTCAGCACGGTGAGGGAGAAGCAGAGAGCAGAGCAGAGTGTTATTGTGCTTCGAATGGATTCGAAATCTCGTATTTTACTTTCGTTTTTTACATGCGGCTATAACCTCCGCCCCTGTACACCATTTTGAGAGGGAGTTCAGCACGGTGTGGGAGAAGCAGAGAGCAGAGCAGAGTGAGTGTTATTGTGCTTCGTATGGATTCGTACATTCGTAACTTTTTCATAACGAATTATGCCGAAGACATTCGGGCATTCGCTATTTGCGGTATAATTTATTTCGGATTCGGTCTTATTCGTAATTGCTTTGTTCGGAAATTCGAATGCTTCCGAATGTCCGAAAGTTGCTAAATTCGGACGAATTTCAATTCGTTACGAAACGAATTGCACAAGCCTAATAGATAGATAGATAGATAGATAGATAGATAGATAGATAGATAGATAGATAGATAGATTCTTTGTTACTGTAATTTGTAATATCTTTGTTTTGCATACAGGTCTAACGTCTCGTCTTCGTTATCCAGTCTGTTGCTGGAAGGAGACAACCCCTGTCACAGCTGGACTGAGCTATGGTGAGCCTCCTCTATAAATATATTGTATTTGGCTATACTCAGTTGTGTATTTAGGTTTTGTGCTGCCCTAGACCTGACTAAACTCGTGCACCCCCCAATTTAAATATGACCCACCCCCTCCTGTCAAGGCCACAACCCTTTCTAAGACCCGCCCTGAAATTTTCGAGTGGGGACACTAGTACGGAGGGCCTGCGGGGGGGGGGGGCAATGGATTTGCTTAATCTGCATAGATTTCCTCTCACTTCCTGTTTGGCTATGGGGCAGAAAGTGAAGGGAAATCTCCGCAATGGGACAGGGATGGTAAAAAATAAACTGACAGGGGCAATAGCCCTCCCCTACTCTGTCCAAAATGAAAGAAAAAAAAGTGTTGCCTATAGTTCTACTTTAAGCACAAATTTCTGATAATTTTATGGAGAGGACTAAAAAGATATAACCATGTCAATGGTGCAGCAGAAAACATATAGAGTGGGGATCGAAAGTTTGGGCACCCCAGGTAAAAATGTGTATTAATGTGCATAACGAAGCCAAGGAAAGATGGAAAAATCTCCAAATGGCATCAAATTACAGATTAGACATTCTTATAATATGTCAAAAAAAGTTAGATTTTATTTCCATCATTTACACTTTCAAAATTACAGAAAACAAAAAAATGGCATCTGCAAAAGTTTGGGCACCCTGCAGAGTTAATATCTTGTACTGCCCCCTTTGGCAAGTATCACAGCGTGTAAACGCTTTTTGTAGCCAGCCAAGAGTCTTTCAATTCTTGTTTGAGGTATCTTTGCCCATTCTTCCTTACAAAAGTCTTCCAGTTCTTTGAGATTTCTGGGCTGTCTGTCACGCACTGCTCTTTTAAGGTCTATCCATAGGTTTTCAATAATGCTGAGGTTAGGAGATTGTGAAGGCCATGGCAAAATCTTCAGTTTATGCCTCTTGATGTAATCCCCCGTGGATTTTGAGGTGTGTTTAGGATCATTATCCATTTGTAGAAGCCATCCTCTCTTTAACTTCAGCTTTTTCACAGATGGCATCAAGTTACCATACAAAATTTGCTGAAATTTTATTGAATCCATTTTTCCTTCTACTCGTAAAATGTTCCCTGTGCCACTGGCTGCAATACAACCCCAAAGCATGATTGATCCACCCCCATGCTTAACAGTTGGACAGAGGTTCTTTTCATTAAATTATGTGCCCTTTCTTCTCCAAAAGTACCTTTGCTCATTTCGGCCAAAAAGTTATATTTTAACCTCATCGGTCCACAGAACTTGTTTCCAAAATGCCTCAGGCTTGTCTATATGTTCATTTGCAAAGTTCAAATGCTGATTTTTGTGGTGAGGACGTAGAAGAGGTTTTCTTCTGATGACTCTTCCATGAAGACCATATTTGTACAAGTATCTCTTTATAGTGGAATAGTGTACCACAACTCCAGTGTCTGTCAAATCTTTCTGGAGGGATCGTGCAGTCAAACGTGGGTTTTGAATTGCTTCTGTCTGATATTTTTCTTGGTCTTCCAGATCTTGCTTTAACTTCCACTGTTCCTGACGACTGCCATTTCTTAATTACATTCCGAACAGAGCATATTGGCATCTGAAAATGCTTTGCTATCTTCTTATAGCCTTCTCCAGCTTTGTGAGCGTCAACTATTTTCAGTTTCAGTTTTCTAGACAACTGCTTAGAAGAACCCATGGTGCTGATTGTTGGGGCAAGGTCAGATGAGTCTGGCCATTTAAAACCTTTGAGATTGACATCACCTGGTCTTCCCAGACGATGATTGAGAACAATCCATGACACTGGCAGGTCTCAGCTTTGCAAAGGGGGCAGTGCATGCTATAAATTCTGCAGGGTGCCTAAACTTTTGCAGACGCCATTTTTTTGTTTTCTGTAATTTTGAAAGTGTAAATGATGTAAATAAAATCTAACTTTTTTTGACATATTGTAGTATGTCTAATCTGTAATTTGATGCCATTTGGAGATTTTTCCATCTTTCCTTGGCTTCGTTATGCACATTAATACACATTTTTACCTGGGGTGCCCAAACTTTCGATACCCACTGTAGCACAGTGTGGAAGGTTTGTGGTCCAGGATGTTAGGACAGTCAAAATTAGAAACAGCCCCCCCCCCCACAGTTACGGAATGCCGGCCGCCTGCATACCCGAAGCAGTGCGGCCGCTTTATGGGGGCGCTAAACTAATTTGCCTCTCAGCCCAGTCCGCCCTATAAGACTGGCGCTACAGCTGTAAAAACGTCTGACGTGACTTAGCGCTGGAAACAGCGTTAAGCTGCGTCAGGCAGAAATTTTTTTTTAATGCCAAAATCAATGGTTTCCTATATATTGATCTGAATAGAAGTCGCATCCAAGTCGGATCATGATGATCCAACTTGCGGTGCAACTTGTGTACTGAGGATCTTGAAGGTGAAGGGTTTGACCAGAGGGTCTGGTACAGTGGCGGCTGGTGCTCAAAATTTTTGGGGGGGCGCAAACAAACTGAAAAAAAAAAAATCAATTGCCGCCACTGTGCCCATTAAACGCAGCCACTGTGCCCAAACGCCACCAGTTTGCCCCCTCAAATACAGCCAGTTTGTTTCCATATACAGCCAGTGTGCCCCCATATATATATATATATAACCAGTGTGCCCCCATATATACAGCCAGTGTGCCCCCATATACAGCCAGTGTGCCCCCATATACAGCCAGTGTGCCCCCATATACAGCCAGTTTGTCCCCATATACAGCCAGTGTGTCCCCATATACAGCCAGTGTGTCCCCATATATATAGCCAGTGTGCCCCCATATACAGCCAGTTTGTCCCCATATACAGCCAGTTCCCCCCAAATGCAGCCAGTTTGTCCCCCATATACAGCCAGTTCCCCCCAAATGCAGCCAGTTTGTCCCCCATATACAGCCAGTTCCCCCCAAATGCAGCCAGTTTGTCCCCCATATACAGCCAGATCCCCCCAAATGCAGCCAGCGTGTCCCCCATATACAGCCAGTTCCCCCCAAATGCAGCCAGTTTGTCCCCCATATACAGCCAGTTCCCCCCAAATGCAGCCAGCGTGTCCCCCATATACAGCCAGTTCCCCCCATATTCAGCCAGTTTGTCCCCCATATACAGCCAGTTCCCCCCATATTCAGCCAGTTTGTCCCCCATATTCAGCCAGTTTGTCCCATATTCAGCCAGTTTGTCCCCCATATTCAGCCAGTTTGTCCCCCATATTCAGCCAGTTTGTCCCCCATATACAGCCAGTTCCCCCCATATTCAGCCAGTTTGTCCCCCATATTCAGCCAGTTTGTCCCCCATATTCAGCCAGTTTGTCCCCCATATACAGCCAGTTCCCCCCATATTCAGCCAGTTTGTCCCCCATATTCAGCCAGTTCCCCCCATATTCAGCCAGTTTGTCCCCCATATTCAGCCAGTTCCCCCCATATTCAGCCAGTTTGTCCCCCATATACAGCCAGTTCCCCCCATATTCAGCCAGTTTGTCCCCCATATACAGCCAGTTCCTCCCAAATGCAGCCAGTTTGTGCCCCATATTCAGCCAGTTTGTCCCCCATATTCAGCCAGTTTGTCCCCCAAATGCAGCCTGTCCCCCCCCCCCAGCCCTGCACTTACCTTCCTCGGTCCGCGCCGTCCTCGATGTGTTCTCCCGCCCTCGATGTCGCTTCAGCCAATCAGGTTACCGGTAACCAGATCCGGTGAACCTGATTGGCTGAAACCTCCACACAGTCTTCTCCCAGGAACGCACCCCCCTGCGTACCTGGGAGGAGTTTTTGGAAGCCGAATACAGCGTGAGAGCTGTATTCGGAAAGCCTATCAGAGCTGCTGGCTCTGATAGGCACTTCCAAGTTACACCCACCGCCGGCCGCCGCTCTAATTCATATGGCCGGCGCTCACCAGGAGGCCGGCCATATGTATAGTGGGCAGCGCGGCAGCAGTGACAATACACAGATTCATGCAATGCATGAATCTGTGTATTGTCTTTCAGTGGCGGTGCGGGAGCGAGAGGGGGCGGCGCTCCGGCGCCCTCTATGGACGCACCGCCACTGGTCTGGTATGGATCTTGGGGGGGGGGGCCACGCTGTTTTTTTTTATCATTTTGCTGTGGGGTACCCCCCCAAGATCAGGAGTCAGTCAGCTGCTGGTTTTCCAGCATGCTTGTCCCACAGAAGTCAGCTAAACTGGCCAAACTGGTTTCTGTCAGACCGGCTCCCATACACACGAGCTGAACGTCGGCCGATTTTTATTGAATCGGCCAATGTCGCCCGGCATTTGGCCCGTGTGTACGGGATTTTAGCACAGTGATATGTCTGTTTTTTTTACTTTCAGCCTGATGGGTTAAAACGAAAAAAAGAAACTCACTATGTGTACCAGGCTGAATCCTTCAGTAGTATTGTTGCATGTGCCGTAGTTTAATGTAATCAGTTTTGCTGTCTTTACAGGTAAATGGGAAATTGACCCCACCCACCTGACATTTATTCAGGAGATTGGCAGTGGACAGTTTGGAGTGGTAAAGCTGGCATCTTGGCAGGGGATAAAGAAAGTTGCTGTGAAGATGATTCGGGAAGGAATGATGTCAGAAGAAGATTTTGTGGAGGAAGCTCAAGTTTTAATGTAAGAAACTCTTATGCCGCGTACAGACGATCGGACATTCCGACAACAAAACCGTGGATTTTTTTCAGACAGATGTTGGCTCAAACTTGTCTTGCATACACACGGTCACACAAATGTTGTCGGAAATTGCGAACGTCAAGAACGCGGCGGCATACAACAGGTACGAAGAGCCGAGAAAAATTAAGTTCAATAGCCAGTGCGGCTCTTCTGTTTGATTCTGAGCATGTGTGGAATTTTTGTGCGTCGGAATTGTCTACACACGCTCGGAATTTCCGACAACAAGTTTTGTTGTCGGAAAATTTGAGAACCAGCTCTCAAATTTTTGTTGTCGGAAATTCCGACAGCAAATGTCCGGTGGAGCCTACACACGGTCGGAATTTCTGACAACAAGCTCCCATCGAACATTTGTTGTTGGAAATTCCGACCGTGTGTACGCGGCATTATCCTGAATTTTGTGAAGTGGAATATGAAATATCTTGGGAAAGTGCAATGTTCAAAATAGAGGCTGGGTATTAAACATGTGTGCAAAAATATGAGCTTATTATAAAAAAATATCCATCTACTGATGTAGCACCCTCTAGTTAGGTAGGTGCCAGAGTGAGGATTTTCTGTTGGCAGAGTAGGTAAATTTAGGCAAGCCTAGCTGGTGGCTAGGCCTGGTTGTTTTCATTCTGGGCTGGGAGTGGCTCAGGGCAATGCTGTATCTTGGCCTAGGCCAACAAGGCCCAGGCCTAGGGCAGCACTTTGCAGGGGGGCAGCATGAAAAGAGGCCCCGCCGGCTTGCGCTACACTTTCAGTGCAGTGCCAGTCTTATAAGGTGGACTGGGCCGCAAGACAAATCGGTCTGGCACCCCCCATAAAGCGGCCGCACTGCTGCCGGTATGATAGGTATGGTGCAGACACAAGGGACACTGACATTATCACCTATACCTGGCAGGTAGGTAGTAGGACTCCCCTGCAATTCTTTGCTTGTGTCAGTTGTACAGATTAAGGAATCTTTATTTTTCTCATCATCAATCAACAGAAATAAAATAATCAGATGGATTTATTTGTTCCTGCCCCCAATCCTTCTTTTGCTCACTGCCTGGACCACATACCTTCATCACTGTGAAAAGGTTGTATGTGATTCCGCGCAGAGCAAGTACTAAGCAGCTAAATATAAGGAAAAACAGAGAACTGCTGCCACTACAATTTACTACCACCTAGGTGGAGTAAGATGAATGAGTAGGAAAGTGAAGTAGATATGGCGCTGTTCTTTTATCTGATAAGTGCTATAATAACTAAAGTGGTAAAGTGACTCATGCTTGCTGTGTGGTCTGGGAGGACCCTGAAGCTCCTCCTAAAAATAATAAACTGTGATTATGGTACTAAATAAAACTTTATAATTTGATCTAAAAATGAAATGCTACACAATATGAAAACAAACACATCTAAAAATATACCTCAAGCAGAGTGTGTAAATATAAATTTCTCTTTTCATCCATGGACGGACAGCCTTCTCAATTCTTGACATGTGCGTTATGTTCCTGTTCATAGGAGAGGACTAGGCAGAACATGTTAGATATTTTAACACATGTTACATTAATCAGAGTTGAACAGCCCTGCCTAGAGGCCGGTCCCTCCAGACATAACCCTCCGCCCTGCAGTCAGCAGCTCAGTTTTTTTTCTACCTAGCAGAGGAGAAGGACGTGGCTCCCTTTGGGCCCAGAGTCCTGAAGAATTTTTTATTTTATTTTTATTTTTTTGTGATATCTTCTATCAACTGCCGGCTGGGCGACAGGCTGGATATTATAGATCCTTGTAGTCGAGCGTGCCAGTCCTTAGCTTCGCGCTGGTTATGCCACAACGTGCCCCATGACTCCAGGGGTGGCCGGTGAGCACATGCTCCGGGTCCACATATGACTGGGCTGACTGTTGTCTCACTCACAGTGGATGGGGCAGACAGCTACTCCGACTCGGTTTTAGGCCTGTCAGGGATGCACCAGCAAGTCCTCGCAGGACGGGTAAGTACTAGTCCTCCTGCCTCGGCAGGTGGGACCAGCTGGGCGTTTCAGGGACTTGGGGTTCTCCTGTCCTCCATTTTCCTGCTCTCTGTCACAATTTCCCTTCTGCTCTGACCGGGGCATACCTGTGGGGGGGCTCCAGATCCTGGTGGCGGACTGTGTGGTGTCGGGGCCCGTTTTTCTGGGAGGGGGCTCTGCTCTGGGAAAGTCCCTGTACTCGGCCTTCTCGTCCACATTGCGGTGCTTGGCCGCCATTTTTGCAGCGCCAACGCCATTTTCTTGTATGCCTGCAGTTCTATGTAATTTCTCCATTGGCGGCCATCACACCGCGCTGTGGTGCAGGTTGTTATTGCAGGCGGCCATTTTCTTGTGGTCGCGCCCTTTTCTTTCTAAGGCGTCTGGCGGCCATTTTGGATGGGGTTTTGGCCTCTTGTGCTGGCTTCCTGTATGGCGCGCAGCACAATTCTCCTCACAGTTTTTCCTCACACACGCTGTGTACAGACGGAAGGCGGGCAGCGGCGCTGAACGGTCTCTTGCTGGGTGGTGAGTCCCCTGGGTAACTCCCCCGGTCGGTGCAGCAAGGAGGGTGGACACTTCAGTTTATTTGACTGAGTCCCTGAGAGCTGTCAGTGTATCATGGAGTCAGTATCTGGCCCTTCTTCCCCAAACATGCCAGAGGTGGCAGCCGGTACCCCAGGATTCCAGGACTGCCCCTTTGTCGGCAGTCCTGGAATCCTTTGTTGCCAAGGTGGAAGCGGCGTGCGAGCGTAAGGGGGGTAAAAATTGCCCCCTCCCCCCGCCATCTCCAGGGGAATGCTCTGACTCAGACCTGGGCCTAGCTGCGGCACAGGACCTTGGTTCTGGGTTATCAGAGGATGCGGACCAGGACCTTCCTTGTGAGGAAGACCCTTCTTCCGGGTCAGCGCATGACAGGGCACTTGTTGGTGCGCTTATCAATGCTGTGAGGGACTCCCTTAAGCTGGAAGGTGCAGCTGAGGCTTCCACGGAGTGGTCAGTCTCTTTTCGGTCGCACAAATCGACCCGCTCTGTGAAAATGTTGCCCTATGTGTCCTTCTTTGATAAATTCATAGATAAGGAATGGGAAAAGCCGCAGAAGTCCTTTGTGGTCCCTCAGCGCCTGGCAGTCAGGTATCCTTTTGAGGAGAGCCTTTTTAAGAAATGGGCTTCTCCTCCGGTTGTTGACCCCCCGGTCACTTGGTTGAATAAAGTAACCACTCTCCCTGTAGAGGGGACCCCTGCATTTAAGGACCATACTGATAGGAGGTCCGAGGCGCTGAACAGGTCCGTGTTCACCTTGCTGGGGTCTGCGTTCCGGCCTATTTTGGCTGCAACCTTGGTGTCTCAGATACTCACTGACTTTTTTATTTTATTTAACTGCATATATCCTCATTGCCTCCAGGTGCTCGAAATAGGCTCCCAGGGGTCTTGACCCCACCCGCCTACCAGTCCGTAATTGTCTGCCTCCACACAAGTGTGACACCCTGAGAGCAGCCTCTGTCTGTGGATTGGACCCGCCCCTCTGGCTAGGGGGGAGGACGCCACCCCAGCACTGTTCCGGGAGCTCTGCCCGTGGGGGAATTGGGGAGATCTGGAGGAGTCAGGATTTTATATCTCCGGTTTGGGCCCACCCATGTAATCAAGAGGGTAAATATGTAATAAACTTTGTTTCTTTTCTCCCAGTTACTCTCTTTTTCTATATGAAGATGAATTACTATTAATAAGAAACTACTATAAATAATTGTACTCATTAACCGATTGTTAACTGTTAGGAGATATTTTGCAACATGCTATGTAATTAATGTATTTATCTATCTATACTCTCTAGAATGTAAGAGACCCCCCCCCCTGAGGAAGACCTGCAACTAGGTCGAAATGCATCGGGGTATTTCCTCTGTTCTACACATGTATATATATGCATCATTTCTCTTTTCTACTGTACTCAATGTGTACCACATTGTTTATCCCTGCATACATGTAATTGGCCCTCATACGTACCGGAGCTCATAAAGATCAAAATAATTGTACAATTGACTTTTAAAGCCCAAATCATTAAAATAAAAAACTTTTTTACAAAAAACATCTTGTTTTATATTGATTGCTGCTATAAAATCCCACGGGAAAAATCTTTGTTCTCTATCAGATACTCACTGACTGGGCAAAGATTTTGCACCAGACTGTGGAGGAACATCAGCTCCCTCCGGAGTGTGTAAGACTGGCTGACCAGTTGGTGCAGGGCCTTGTGTATGTCTGTGATGCCACTCTGGATGCGGCCCCCTTAATCTCCAGGGCCTCTGTATCTGCGGTGGTAATGTGTCGCCTAATTTGGCTGAAATGCTGGTCCACTGACCAGGCTTCTAAGAAAGGCTTGGCAGACTTGCCCTTCAAAGGTGGGAGGCTTTTTGGCACCTCACTGGATGACATTATTAATTAAGGATGTCACTGGAGGTAAGAGCACTCTTCTCCCTCAGTCCACTAAGGGGAAGGAGCCACACCGTAAGACAGGTCCTTCCTTTCCCACGCAGAAGCGGTATTTTCGTCAGTCAGAGTCCGCGGGTAGACCCTCCCAAGCTGAAAAAGGTCCAGCTGGGGGACAGAAGCGTCACTGGGTGCGCAAGCCCAACAAGCCAGCAAACAAGCCTGCCACTGCATGAAGTTTTGCCCTCGCCCGACTCTTGGGTGGGGGTACGGCTTCGCAGGTTCACGGCACGGTGGACCTCCCTGCTCTCCGACCAGTGGGTCTGCGAGGTGGTCACTTCGGGGTACAAGATCGAGTTTCTTTCCTGTCCGCCGAACAGATTATTTCCCTCAAATCTCCCTCTTCTTCCGGCTCGTCGGTCTGCCCCTATTGGGGGCAGTGCAAGATTTACTAAGGGCCGGGGTGGTTTTACCTGTACCACTGGAAGAGAGGTTTCAGGGTTTTTATTCGAATCTGTTTGTGGTCCCAAAGAAGGACGATGTCTGTCCGATCCTGGACCTCAAAGCCTTAAATGTCTTTGTAAAAGTTCGGAAGTTCCGCATGGAATCCATTCGTTCAGTGGTTGCTGCGCTCCATCCGGGGGACTTTCTGGCATCCCTGGACATCAAGGACGCATACTTGCATGTCCCAATCTGCGGACTATCTAAGTCGCCAGATGCTAGACCAGGGGGAATGGGCATTGCATCCGGAGGTGTTTCAACTCCTTTGCCGAAGGTGGGGCACGCCGGACGTGGACCTCCTGGCCTCTCGACTCAATCGCAAGGTGTCGAGATTCGTGGCCAGGTCCAGAGATCCCTGAGCAGATGCATGAGACGCGTTGGTGGCCCTGTGGGGTCAGTATCGGCTAATTTATGCCTATCCCCCACTGAAGTTGCTTCCTCGTCTGCTCTGCAGAGTGGAGACCGAGGGGATCCCGGTGATTCTAATCGCTCCAGATTGGCCCCGGCGTCCTTGGTACGCAGACGTACCCTGGTGGCTGCCAATGCGGGAGGACCTTCTGTCTTAAGGTCCCATACTTCATCCAGTCGCTGGCTTTAACGGCATGGCTATTGAAAGCCAGGTACTAAGGGACCGAGGCCTTTCGGATTCGGTCATTCCAACCATGCTGAGGGCACGGAAATCTTCTTCCAGGAAGATCTACCATCGTACTTGGAAAACCTACATCTCTATGTGTTAAGAGATGGAGTGGCGTCCACGGACGTATTCGGTTTCCAGGATCCTGCTGTTTTTACAGCGTGGAGTGGATCAGAAACTTGCCTTAAGCACCATTAAGGGTCAGGCCGCGTACACACGACCGGCTGTGTGTACGCGGGTTTCAGTTTTCTCGTCAAGAAAACTGCCCAGATTCTCTGACGAGAAAAAAGACGACCTGCGGTCTTTTTTCTCGTCGAGAATCTCCTCGGCCTGTTTCGAGAAACCCGAGCGTGTGTACACTTACCTGTCGCCGTGGAAACCCACGCATGCTCGAAATGACTTTGACACATGCGCGGTAGCTTCCTAGGCATAGGCATAGGGTGTAGCAAGATGGCGGCGACGGCATCGAATGTGACGAGCGTACGCTCGTCGTAGTCGATGACGTCACCGCGTTAGTGCCATTCAAAAGAACTGCGGTTCTTTTGAATCGTACGTGTGTACACTCGGCCGGGACAAGTTTCTTGTCAAGATTCTCGTCAGGAAAAACAACGTTTTTTTCCTGACGAGAATCTCGGCCGTGTGTACAGGGCTTTAGATTTCAGCCTTGGCTGTTTTCTTTCAACGGGGATTTAAATCTGGTGCTCTCGGTTCTTCGGGAACCTCCTTTTGAGAACATCAGAGAGATTCCTCTCTTGACACTATCTCAGAAGGTGGCTTTTCTAGTGACTATTACATCTGTCAGAAGGGTTTCTGAATTGACGGCCTTGTCTTGCAAGTCACCATACTTGGTCCTCCATAAGGATAAGGCGGTGCTACGCCCGCAACCCTCTTTCCTTCCGAAGGTGGTTTCGGCTTTTCACCTAATTGAGGACATTGTGCTACGATCCTTGTGCCCTCGGCCGTCGCATCCCAGGGAGACTGCGCTCCATACTTTAGATGTGGTACGTGCCTTGCGGGTGTACTTGTCTGTTACGGCTCAGTTTTAGAGGTCTGACTCACTATTTGTGTCAGTATCTGGTCCACAAAAGAGCCTGGCGGTCTCGTCGGCCACCATTTCTCGTGGATCAGGCAGACTGTCATACAGGCCTATGCCCTTAAGGGGCGGGCGCCCCCCTTTCCGGTCACGGCACATTTAACCAGGGCAATTGGTGCTTCCTGGGCTTTCCGACATCAAGCGTCTGTCTCTCAGGTGTGCAAGGCGGCGACTTGGTCGTCCGTGCACACAGGTTGATGTGAGTGCATCTTCAGATGCTTCCTTCGGCCGCAAAGTTTTGCAGGCGGCTGTTTAGGGTTGCAACTCCTCCGTTGAGGAGCTCTGCTTGTTTGGGGTGAAGTTAGTTGTTTTTGATACTGTTCCCACCCCTCGTTTTTTTGACACTGCTTGGGGACGTCCCATATGTCAAGAATTGAGAAGGCTGTGTCCGTCCATGGGCGAAAAGAGAAAAAGGATTTACGGTGAGTACAAAAAATTCTATTATTCGTGCAAAAACCTATTGTGCAGAAAAACCTTTGTGCATACAAACACAATCCGATTGATAAAATGTGGTAAAACAAAATCTTGATTATACAATTCAAGTCCTGATCCTGTGATAAAAGTGCTCAGACAAGTGCTTGGTGCTTGGTGCTTGGTAAACAAAACTCCTTGGCCTCTTCAAAGAGTGATCACAACATGTGTGGCTTATCCGTGCTCCTATTGTGACTGCACTCACCAGATATTTCTCCCCCGCCTGGGGTATACAGCCTTCACAGTATTAGCCACTGTATAGCACCCTGGGAGATGGCCAATCCGGGATGTTTTTTTGTAACCGTTTTACATGTGAAGGAGAAAAAGGACGCCCAATAGTGTAATACTATTAAAACTTTTTATTCCTTTTAAAACAATGTGGACATGTACCCACATTTGATATATTTCGTTAAAGCATGTAATGCTGACAATAACGCCGTTCAGAATCCCGTTTGCGATCTTAAAACCGGAAGTGATGCAAAGACGTGTGATTGACTCCCCTCTATGCGTTTCGTCACTCTGACGTCATCTGGAGCATACGTCTTTGCTTGCCTTGCAGATAGCGGCTATGCTACAGGAATCCCGGCACGGCTGTCCATTCATGTCTCGCACAAGGCTCCTCGCTATATGTTTTCTGTTGCACCACTGGCATTGATATATCCTCTTAGTCCTCCATATATTTAGCAGACATTTGTGCTTAACGTAGAACTACAGGCAACACTTTTTTTTCCATTTTGGATAGAGTAAGGGATGGTTATAGCCCCTGTTCATTTTTTTTTTGCCATCCGTTCATTTCCCATTTCCTGCCCCATAGCCAAACAGGAAGTGAGAGGAAATCTCTGCAGATTTAGGGAATTCCCCTCCCCCCAAGGCCCTCAGAACTAGTGTCCCCACTGGAAAATTTCAGGGCAGAACTTAAACAGGAAGGGGTGTGACCTTGACAGGAAGGGGTGGATCATATTTAAATTAGGGGCTGCACGAGTTTAGTCAGACCAAGGGCAGCACAAAACCTAAATACACCACTGGCTCAGGGTAGCAGCTGGTGACAAACAGGCAGCATCACTGAGACCCCCCTCTTCTTTCTAGAGCTTGTGAGACAGATCTGGAAAGAGAGGAGAAGAGGTTGAGCTGCCTGGGGTGTTTTAGGGAGCCCTGACCAATCCCCAACATAGATTTGCAGGGGGCAGGCCTCCTTAAAGACCTGCAGTCAGTCCAGATGGGGAGGAGTTGTCGGGTGGAAGAGCTGGAGTGAGAGAGTGTGGAGGCTGTCGGGGGAAAACGGGGAGCTCACAGTCTGGGCGGGGGGGTGACCCTGGGCTGGGACTCGGGTGCATCCAGGAGGAGTGACGAGATCCTGGAAAGAGAGGCACATGATAGAGCAAGGAGAGGACAGTGGGAGAGAACACATCTAAAAGAACAACTGGTCGTAGCCGGGGGGGCTGGTGAGTGAGCACAGCCGGGAGGACTGGGGAAGCACGCCTGAGAGAACTGGGAGATTGCAGTTTGAGATGGGTGCAGAACCAGAAGAGAGGACTGTGGGAAGGGCAGTGGAAAGAGGTATCTGCGAGTTGTAGCTGAATAGAGGACAGTAAGCACCTGAACTATTTCTACAACACAGGGGCCCAAGGTCCCTGCCCGCAAAAGGCAGTTCATTGAGGCCTGGCTGAAGTAGTGTCAGGCCTACCCATGCAGTGCTAGGTAGTCTAAGCGCTGCACAAACTGTTGGCGCTATATAAATCCTGTATAATAATAATAATAATAATAGTCTGGAGGAGTAACAGTCTGCAGCAAGGGAAGTGCTAGTGGAGTAACAGTCTGTGTTTGTGCTGGAGAGAAGATTGGAGTGTATGTACTGGAGTGTATATAGAAGTCCCAAGCAAGTTTGCACTGAATATTCCTGGGCATCCCATAATTCCCAATTTCCCATTTAATCCCCTCAAATAAAACAAGTAAAAAAAAAACAAAGCTATGGACTGTTCTATGTCTCTAAATGTGACTGAGAGACGGATGTCTGGTTGGGCAGGGTGACAGGTGAACCACTACATTCAGCAACCCCTACGGGGGCATGGCTACATTGACATTACAGTAAAATTGAGGTTTCAGTGGTTGCTGTGGCTTTCTGCACTTTGCACATCTTTGCTGCCTTTTGCATTGTGTTAAAGGTCAAAGCACAGAGAGGAGATAGACTGGCTTTCATTAGCAGCTAAGCATTTTTTTTTCATCTATAAGCTTTTCTATTTTATTAAAGCGGTTGTATACCGCAAAACTTTTTTTTTTTTTTCACAACCTGCAAGGCAAAGTCATAATGAGCTAGTATGACTAGCATACTAGCTCATTATCAATCACTTACCTTAGATCGAAGCCCCCGCAGCGGTCCTCGGACACGTCCTCCGTCGCATCCATGATACCCGGAGTGACTTCCGGGTATCGCCGCTCCGGCGCTGTGATTGGCCGGAGCGGCGATGACGTCACTCCCGCGCAGGGAACGGCATGATCCCCGCGCATGCACGAATTCCGGCAGTGTCCGGCAGGCTGCCATTCAAAGAGCCGCCGCGCTCAGTGCGCCTGCGCCGTTATCTACGGCGCGCATGCGCCGTAGATAGCGGTGCACTCTTTTTTGCAAATATCTCCGAAACCGTGTAGGTCTCGGAGATATTGCAAGCACCTACAGGTAAGCCTTAATGTAGGCTTACCTGTAGGTGCATGGAGTATTTGTGGGTATACAACCACTTTAATAGACTTTATAAACATTTTAACATTAATGTATGACAAACTTTGCATCATTTGTTCCAAAGTTACTTTTGAGAAATGTATACAATTACCAATGAAGGCCTCTTGACCCTCATAGGGAAAGGGAGACTTGACTGATGGGGGCATGGCTAGGAGGTGGGTGTGGTAACATGCAATCTGTAAAGCGGTTACATATGATTGGTTGCATGACATGGGGTAATGTGGCTGGGCCTGAGCTCATATAAAAGTTCTGCCTGAGGTAAAATTTGTGCCTTTTGAAGAAGAGCATCTTGAAGAGTTGCCCACGCTCCCGCCCAGTTTTAAAAGATGCCATAATGGGCTAGACCAGTGATGGCGAACCTCGGCCGCCCAGATGTTTTGGAACTACTTTAACCATGATGCCCATGCCCTCTGCAGTGTAGTAAAGCATTATGGGAAATGTAGTTCCAAAACATCTGGGGTGCCAAGGTTTGCCATCACTGTGCTATCCCCCCGATTGTAAGTTGAAATGAGTCTGCTGCCCAGCACTTATGATAAGGACAGGCCCCTTTGGAATTTGGCAAGTTAATGTTAAAGCGTGTTCTGTGCTGGAAATTAAATAAAGCTGTGACCTTGCCATTTTTTCCAACTTAATGGTTCTACGTGTGGTTTCTTTTATGGGGGTCAAGGTTAACGAATTATTATCAGTCGGTTTTCCCAGGCCTATGCTCCTCAGCAGTCATGTGTGTGCCAACATTTTACCAAGTCAATTATGGTAACAAGGAACTGTTTCAAGGTCACTCTACAGCACATTCCGGCTTGTGTGTAGTTAGTGAGGATTATGTCACCATAAAGGTTCAATATGAAAAATATGCATTGGGGTGGCCTCCATGTGTCCATACTGAAGGACAGTAATGAAAAAAACTGTTAGTATTTGTGATAGATGAACTCATGGGGAGGGAAGGGTAGAGTATGAATGTTGTCACAGTACAAGTAACCACTAAATATTTTGTTCCTTTCTCTCAAATCTTTTTAACAGGAAAATGTCTCACCCAAAACTTGTTCAGCTGCTTGGTGTATCCACCCAACAAATGCCCATTTTTCTTGTGTTCGAGTACATGGAGCATGGCTGCCTGAATGACTATCTGCGCAGGAATAAAGGGACACTGTCAAGGAGTGTAGCTCTCGGGATGTGCCAGGATGTCTGCGAGGGCATGGAATATCTGGAGGCCTCTAATTACATTCACAGAGATCTAGTAAGGGCCACTACCTTAACGTGCCTCTAGCTATATTGTGTCCAAAGACCAATAACCCAGAGCAGCCAATCACATGTATCCAGTTCAACAGCTAAGAACTCAAAGCGGAGCCCCACCCTAAAGTGGAACTTCCACTCATCGGAACCCTCCCCCCCTCCGGTGTCACAATTGACACCTTTCAGGGGGGAGGGGGGTGAAGATACCTGTCTAAGACAGGTATTTTCACCCACTTCCGGGAGTCCTCTCTGCGGGAAATCTGCGGGAAGCACGTCACTTCCCACAGAATACCCGTTGTGTTCTGGGAGACACTCGGCTCCCAGAACACACAGGGACCAGTCAGAACGGCGCATCGCGACTCGCGCATGCGCCGTAGGGAACCGGGCAGTGAAGCCGCAAGGCTTGACTTCCTGGTTCCCTCACCAAGGATGGCGGTGGGGGCAGCAGAGTGACGAGCGATTGCTCGTCCTCTGCTGCGGACGTCGCTGGACTCCAGGACAGGTAAGTGTCCTAATATTAAAAGTCAGCAGCTGCATTATGTGTAGCTGCTGGCTTTTAATATATTTTTTTTCGGCGGAGCTCCGCTTTAAAAGTGTAAGTTCACCTTTCAGGAAGATTTTCAGAAAATCCCTGTAGGCAATTTTATACCTTATGCCGCGTGCACACGGTTGGATTTTCCGTCGGAAAAACCTTGGATGGTTTTTCCGACGGAATTCTGCTCAAGCTTGGCTTGCATACAAACGGTTACACAAAAGTTCTCTGAACTTTCGACCGTCAAGAACTCGGTGACGTACAACACTACGACGAGCCGAGAAAATGAAGTTCAATGCTTTCAAGCATGCGTCGAATTGTTTCAGAGCATGCGTGTTTTTTTGCACGTCGGAATTGCA
This sequence comes from Rana muscosa, assembly GCA_029206835.1. Taxonomy (NCBI): domain Eukaryota; kingdom Metazoa; phylum Chordata; class Amphibia; order Anura; family Ranidae; genus Rana; species Rana muscosa. The sequence goes on from CM055118.1 coordinate 114,498,902, forward strand.
TACAGACGGACGGAATTTCCGGGAAAAATAGAGAACCTGCTCTCAATCTTTTGCTGGCAGAAATTCCGCTAGCAAAAGTCCGATGGAGCATACACACGGTTGGAATTTCTGACCAAAAGCTCACATCTGACTTTTTCTGTCGGAATTTCCGACCATGTGTACACGGCATAATAGTACATACCATAGCTACTCCTGTTGTAAAGATGAAGGTTCTCCTATTCCAGATGGAGCTGTTTTGGGTTCTCTCCAGAAAAAGTATTGGTTCCCAATACCTCTCTGTCCTGAATTTCACTATACTTTATTTAATTATATTATTGCACCACTTAAAGGAGAAGTACAGCCAAAACTCGTTTGGCTGTACAGTGGAACCTCGGATTGCGAGTAACGCAGTTAACGAGCGTTTCCCAATACGAGCACTGTATTTTTTTTTTTTAATCGTAACTCGGTTTGCGAGTACGAGCACGATTCAGGCCAAATCGGTGTGCAGTACCGCGTTTGGCCTGAGGTGGGGGGGCGCCAGTGGCGCGCAGAGCCGGACGTCGCCGAGCACAGTGATCAGCGCCGTTCAGAAATTCACGGAAAGGCCCAAGGTTTGCCGATGTCAGCCGAAGTGTCCTCGGGCCTTTTCGGCCGTTTCCAAGCCTCTCTTGCGCCCCCCGCCTCTGGCCGCATTCGGTATTGCATGCCATTGAAGTCAATGCGGAACAAATTATTTTAATTTCCATTGCCTTCAATGGGGAAACTCGCTTTGATATGCGAGTACTTTGGATTACGAGCATTCTCCTGGAACGGATTATGCTTGTAATCCGAGGTTCCACTGTACTTCTGTGGATCACAGGAGTGCAGTACATTCTGCACTTCTGTGACCCGTTTTCAGCAGACAGCAGGCTGAAGCCCACTGTCGGCTGACGTTACAGAGCCAGTCCAGGCTGGGGCAGGATCGCAACAATAAAGTCAGGATCCACCCACAACCCTGGACCGGCACCTGGCTCAGCCTCTCAGCGAGCCGCTGAGAGGCTGAGCCAGCCGCTCCCACCCCCTCCACAGCCCAGCGCTCCCGTGAGTGCGGGGGGGGGGTCAGAGCAGAGAGCCGGTGACTGACAGGAGCTCTGAGAACCAAGCGATCATCAGTCTTTAACTGCTCAATTCTCAGTCTCATACTTAGGTATGTAAGTATAATTTAAAAATATAAAAAAAAAAAAAAGCTGAACTTCTCTTTAATTTAACTATATTGCTCTGCTTCGGGCCCTTTGGAGAGGTACAAATGGAATGGAAGGACCTTTACCATTTCCAACAGGAGGCCCTATGGCGTGTACTATTTATTAGATGTAGAATTGCATAGGGGGGATTTTATAAAAACCTTCCTGAAAGGTGAAATAAAACTTTAAGCTTGCCACATACTTTTTTAGTTATACCAACAACTATTTAGTGCAAGGTTCTGCCTGACTGGTAACAAATTGTTGGATAGATTACTGTAAGTGAAGGTCCTCAATTTAGGTTTAGTAAATCTTTCGTTTTGGTAAATCTAACAAAGATTGTACAGTCAGATTATAACTGACTATACTTTGGGTTGGATCACCCAGGTGATTGGTTGCAGTGGGCTACTGCACTTTGTATTCTGCTCTTCACCTTATAAAATAAACTGCCTTATAAGTGTCTAACCTACACTATACATCTCTAAACCTTTGTGAAGTTCTTACCCTTCTGCAAATATGTATAATGTAAAAAGAATTTCCTGTGTCACAGGCTGCCCGAAATTGTCTGGTTGGAGAGTCATTGGTGGTTAAAGTGTCAGATTTTGGGATGACTAGGTAAGACTGCTTAGTCTATTTATTACATGTTATGTTTTTTTGAATAGGGCTCTCCATAGATTGGCAGATTTCTTGCTCATATCCATCTCAAGATTTTTACTGTATATTGTTTGGTAAAGACCTCCCACTGTGTCAAAGAACATAATAGGGCAGGGGTCCTCATCCCTATCATATCATAGAAACCATTGTATCAAAAATTGGGACTATATTAATGGTAAACCCGCTGACAAAAAAAAAATCACTGACTGTTGTCATTTAAAAAAGCATCTTATTTATTATCTAATAAGAACATACAGTAGTTTAATGGATGTCATATGATGATCATTCTACTTCCTGCCCAAGGTACGTCATATGACGTCATGGACTTTGTGGGGGGATATCTGAATGATGCCTGCCGCTACAGGCATCATCCAGATATCATCTATTTCATCTGTGCACTGTAAGACCAATCATAGCAGCTTGCTTGATCGCTCTTACAGGCGGTGGGAGGGTACATCCCCCCCCCCCCCCTCCCGGTGCCCTCCTCTGCATCTACCGGCTTGCCCATGCAATCAGCGAGCTGGAGAACGAATTGGTCGCCCCTGGAAGTTGAGCATAGAAATTTCTGGTGACGAGATGGTCCCCAGTCATCTCTGTGACCCTCGGAGGCCCGGGTGCAACGTTATGACGTCACGTCCGGGCCGGTGGAAGTAAACAATGCCGGGGACGCGGCTGGAAAGGCAGAGACAGATAAAAAAATGTTTTATCTCAGCCTTTCCAGCCTGAAGGAGAGATGTGGGGTCTTATAGACCCCACATCTCTCTATAAAGAGGACCTGTCACGCACTATTTCTATTGCAAGGGATGTTTACATTCCTTGTAATAAGAAAAAAAGTGATTAAAAAAAAATGTAAAGAGAAAGTGTTAAAATATAAAAATAAAAGTAATAATTTTTTTTTTTAAAGCGCCCCTGCCCCTGTGTGCTCGCACACAGAAGCGAACGCATACATAGGTCATGCCCACATATGTAATTGGCGTTCAAATCACACATGTGAGGTATCGCCGCGTGCATTAGAGCAAGAGCAACAATTCTAGTCCAATACCTTCTCTAAAACTCTAAACAGGTAACCTGTAAGAAAAATTTAAAGCGTCGCCTATGGAGATTTTTAGGTACCAAAGTTTGGCGCCATTCCAGGAGTGTGCGCAATTTTAAAGCATGACATGTTAGGTATCTATTTACTCGGCGTAACATCATCTTTCACATTATATAAAAAAATTGGGCTAACTTTACTGTGTTTTTATTATTATTATTCATTAAACTGTTTTTTTTCCCCACAAAAAAAAGCTTTAAAAATCGCTGCGCAAATACCGTGTGACATAAAAAGTTGCAACAACCACCATTTTATTCCCTAGGGTCTCTACTAAAAACATATATATATATATATATATATATATATATATATATAAATATATATATAATGTTTGGGGTGTTCTGAGTAATTTTCTAGAAAAAAAAATGATGATTTTTACATGTAGGGGCGAAGTGTCAGAATTGGCCCAGATGGGAAGTGGGTAAATCCAATATAAACAAAGCTACATTTGAATACAATTTCCATACTGACAACCATGTAACAGTATACTTATAACATATCTATTTCCCAAATAGAATTGGGTCTGCGCATTTCGCGACCACCAGCCACTTCTTCAGGACACAATACTTTACATCAGTCCATATTCACATGAAATTTGTCACCAAATTATTTTGAAACATGAAATGTAGTCAGCAAAAACACGTAGAAGAGGCCAGTCCCCTGATAGGTCACTGGATAAAATATAGTGTGCTCCTTTCTCACTACCATAAGTTTGCACTTGGTGAGAGGGTTTGAGCCAAGAGCTCTGGTGGGGGACCCAGGAATAGGAGGATCAATGCTGCTTTGTGCAAAACCATTACACAGAGCAATAACATGTTTTTTATTTAAATAATATACACTTTTACTATTTTTTACTACTCTTAGCTTCAGTAACTTTTTAGACACATTATAATGTGTACATTTTTTCTAGGTTTGTCCTAGATGACCAGTACACCAGCTCATCAGGCAGTAAATTTCCAGTGAAGTGGTCAGCTCCAGAAGTCTTCCAGTATGGACACTACAGCAGCAAATCAGATGTGTGGGCTTATGGTATGGCTTGTACTTAGCAATTCCATTTGCTTTATTGACAATGGTTTCTGAAATTTTGTGGTCAGTCAGTAGGGATTAAGACTTAAGCATGAGGCCCCCCCCCTAAAATATTCTTACCAGACCTTTATACGAGCATGTCACTCTCTGCAAGGTACCTCTTCTCCCATTTTGAGGTTAAGTAGCCTGGTATACTTCAGGAAGGGGGTGTATGCTCACCCCCCACCCCTTTCCTGGCCTGTCAGGCTGCACGCTCGAAGGGACTGGTGTGTATTTTTTGCCGTACTTTTTTTTGTGTGTGGGGTTCCCCCTTAAAATCCATGCCAGACTCAACTGGTATAGAATGTTTTTGGGGGGGCGGGGGTGTCATGCTACAGTAGGGGAGATTGTGGATATTACAGTGGGGGAGATGTGGATATTACAGTGGGGGAGATGTGGATATTACAGTGGGGGAGATGTGGATATTACAGTGGGGGAGATTGCGGATATTACAGTGGGGAGATTGTGGATATTACAGTGGGGGAGATGACGTGGATATATTACAGTGGGGGAGATTGTAATATCCACAATCTTCCCCACTGTAATATCCACAATTTCCCCCACTGTAATATTTCCACGTCATCTCCCCCACTGTAATATCCACAATCTCCCCACTGTAATTTCCACAATCTTCCCCACTGTAATATCCACAGTCTTCTTTTATAATTAATCAAAATTAGTAGATTAATCAATAAAAAAAAATCGATTAATCGAAAACGAAAATTTTAATCAGTAACAGTCCAAATTTATATACATAAGCTTCCTTGAGAGATAATGTTACCCCTAGACAGATATTTCAGCTAAATTATTATACTGCCACTCTGTAGAACAGTGGTTCTCAACTCTGGTCCTCAGGGCCCACTAACAGGCCAGGTTTGCAAGATAACTGAAATACATCACAGGTGATATCATTTGCTGCTCAGTGATTGCGGTATTCTAGCCTGCATCTCCCAAGGTAATACTTAAAATCTGGCCTGTTAGTGGGTCCTGAGGACAGGAGTTGAGAACCACTGCTGTAGAAGATGGAACCTGGTCAGCCTATAATGCTATTCTAAGAAGGGAGAGCAGGTCTAGAAATGATAACATAGGGGCCTTTCTATTAGTAATTGAAATAAAGTCCACAATGCAGATCTGATGTTCTTCACCAGCATGGAGGAGCTCATGAACTGTAATCCAGTTAGGTGCAGTGGGAAACAGTAGGTCTCTTGTGTGAGGAATGCTAAAGATGTCTAAACACAGTGTTCAAATGAGTGCAGTAAAGTATTCCTGGAGTAAAGATGTCTGTGCAAAGTGTTTCCATGTAACTGTGACAAAAAATTGGATAAAGGTCGAGCGATTTGCCCTCTCACCAACGACCATACTGCTCCGATGTCTTCCGGACAGCAACTAGTGTAGCGACACTCGTGCAGCGGATCCGCTGTCTCGATCTCCCAACGTGAAGCTTGACACAGACCGACTGGCAGGCAGCCGGGGTAGTGCTAGAAGGATGTCTGACAGCAGACGGCAGAGCTAGGCCTCTCAGGTTATGGGTTGGAAGGTGGTACTCCACGTGGTAGGCCTCTCTCCCTGTTGCACAGAGAGGTCCGCCTTGCGTCTGGCCCGGGAGGAAGAGAGCTCTGAACAGGCTTTTGCTTCTTTTATAGCTACTCCCAGAAATCCTCCGATTGCAGCAAAGACCCCTGGGATATGTAGTCCTGGCACATAATCGTGCAAAACAACAATCCTTTTTTTTGGCCCACAAATATGATGTCACCTGATACACTGGTCACTAGAGGGACAGGCAATGCTTTAAGATAATGGAAGGTACGGTGCTTTATGCTTGTAGTCTATATTGCTACATCTATATAAACAAAACTAGGCCAAAAATTTTGAAAAAAAAACAATATTTTTTACTATCTGCTGTAAAACATGTCCAATAAAAATATTTTAAAAATCTAATTTCTTTATAAATTTAGGCCAAAATGTATTCTGCTACATGTCTTTTGTAAAAAAATAATAATAATAATCCTAATAAGTGTATATTGATTGTTTTGTGTAAAAATTATAGTGTCTACAGACTATGGTATGCTGTATATACTGGAATTTATTTTTATTTTTATATACTAGTAATGGTGGTAATCAGTGACTTATAGTGGGACTGTGATAGTGCAGCAGTCAATCTGACACTAACTGACGCTAGGTGGGAACTGGCTTACTGACGCTGACATCACCAGTGACACTAATACAGTGATCAGTGGTAATACTATACACTGCCACTGTACTAATGACACTGGCTGGGAAGGGGTTAACATTTTAGGATAACCAAGAGGTTAAATGTGTGCCTAACAATGTGTAATGTGTGTAATATATGCTGCTTTTTACTAAAAATCGATTTGTTCCTTCTCTGATTGTCTGCAAGCACTGATCAAATGAAAATATACCAGCAGTCCTGTTCGGGAGAAGTCGATCAATAGATCAACTCATCTCTTGCGGGAACGGCCATACATGGATAAATTTTGGCGCGTCCCTGCTGAACCAGCCCAATTTCGATCTATGTATGGCCAGCTTCATTCTCATCACAGTCAAACAACCAACAACAGTTATTTAGCTTCCTGGCTGGCTAGTTGTGACACCACACTGGGTCTGCTTAAGCCTGCAAACATGTTCCATTACAGACTGCTGGCAGCCTTTTTCTAAAGCAGCCCATAGATTAGTCTTTTCTTTTTTTTCAACCAGTGGGTCGAACAAAAAAAAAACTGATTTGATTCCCCCATCCACACACTCAATGTGGATGGGATGAATTAGAGTGGAGACTGTGAGCCAGGCCTTCTCGTCCACATCAGTGCCTGACCGCACAAATGCGCTTCTGGAAGAATGGTCAAACATTTCCATAAACACACTCCTAAACCTTGTGGACAGCCTTCAGAAGAGTTGAAGCTGTTATAGCTGCAAAGGGTGGGCCAACTCAATATTGAGCCCTACGGACTAAGATTGGGATGCCATTAAAGTTCATGTGTGTCAGACTGTACACAACCAAGATTAATCTTTTGCCTAGGTTGTTATACCTATTCAGAATGTTGCCTATCTCGATTAGCATGCCAGATCTAAACAAGTTCCAAAATAAGGTTCTGAAATTTATATGGGGGAATAAGAGACCTTGAGCGAATAAACGCACCCTATGCACACCTAAGCTAAGGGGTGGCCTGGGAGTTCCGGACTTAGCCAAATACTACCGTGCAGCACAACTGGCACAAGTAATACAGTTTCACTCTTCATCACTTCCACCCACCTGGATGAAACTGGAATCCTCCTTACATCCAACAAAACCAATTAGCCGTCTAATATGGTTGTAACCAAAAGATAGGCTGGTCATGATGTGTCCAACACTATCATTCTCATTACATCTGTGGGATAGATTTGTAAAGCCTCACAGTTTTAAGTCACTGCATACTCCCATGGCCCCCTTGGTCCACAACCCAGCATTCACTCCAGGTCTCCATCCCCACTCCTTTGCTTGGTGGACCAGCAAGGGTTTGTTGCGCATTGCTGATGTTTGTGATCACAGAGGTATTCTGTCTAAAGACACCCTACTGGACAAATATCAACTCCCAAACAGGGATGAGCCGAACACCCCCCTGTTCGGTTTGCACCAGAACCTGCGAACAGACAGAATGTTCGCGTGAACTTTAGAACCCTATTAAATACAATGGACTCGAACGTTCGAAATCTAAAGTGCTAATTATAAAGGCTTATATGCAAGTTATTGTCCTAAAAAGTGTTTGGGGACCCGGGTCCTGCCCCTGGGGACATGTATCAATGCAAAAAGAAGTTTTAAAAACTGACGTTTTTTCGGGAGCAGTAATTTTAATAATGCTTAAAATGAAATCATAAAAGTGAAATATTCCTTTAAATTTCGTACCTGGGGGGTGTGTATGATATGCATGTAAAGTGGCGCATTTTTACATGGGGAGGATGTTGATGGGGACAAGGGCCTCATCCCCACAACCCTTGCCCGGTGGTTGTGGGGGTCTGCGGGCAGGGGGGCTTATCGGAATCTGGAAGACCTCTTTAACAAAGGGGACCCCCAGATCCCGCCATTGTACCCCTACCATTTCACAAAGAAAGTGTAAAAAAAAACAAAAAAAAACACAACACCTTGGAAAAGTCCTTTATTAAAAAAAATGTAAAAAAAACATTCCAGCGGTGAAATCCAGTGTCCCGCGGCGATCCGATGTCCAGCGCTGTCCGTTATTGGCTGAGCCTGAGCGGACCTGATGGGGAACTTCCTCCGCAGTCTATTACATGTATAGACCCGCCCCTTCTAAAGTTCCCCATCAGGTCCGCCCAGCCAATGACTAGGTGTAAGGCTGAGGACCTGATGCGGAACATGAGAAGGGACGGGTCTATTCATGAATTACACAGTGAAGGAAATTCCCCATCAGGTCCGCCCCCTCGGTATGTCAGACCCCGCCTACGTCATTGGCCTGAGCGGGGAACTTCCTTCACTGTGTAATTTACACAGTGAAGGAAGTTCCCCATCAGGTCCGCTCAGGCCAATGACGTAGGCGCGGTCTGACATACCCGTGTTGAGGGCATGTGGCCTGGTACGGTTCAGGAGGGGGGGGGGGCGCTCTCTCGTCCCCCCCTCTTTTCCTGCGGCCTGCCAGGTTGCATGCTCGGATAAGGGTCTGGTATGGATTTTTGGGGGGACTCCACGCCATTTTTTTTTTAAATTTGGGGTGGAGTTCCCCTTAAAATTCATGCCAGATCTGAAGGGCATGGTATGGATATTTGGGGGAACCGCACGCATTTTTTTTTTAATTTGCTGCGGAGTTCCGTTTAATATCTATACCAGACCTGAAGGGCCTGGTAATTGAATTCTGGGGGACCCCCACGCTTTTTTTTTTTTTTTATCAATGACTTTTCTATGTATTGCCGGGAGCCGACAATTCATTAATAGCCGCGAGTAAGTTTTAAATGACTTTTTTTCCTTATAAAATGACACTTTGTGCAGGGACAGTTCTAAGCACGGGAAACATGCACCACTTTACATGCATATCATACACACCCCCCAGGTACGAAATTTAAAGGAATATTTCACTTTTATTGTTTCACTTTAAGCATTATTAAAATCACTGCTCCCAAAAAAACGGCCGTTTTTAAAACTTTTTTTTGCATTGTATAATGTCCCCTGGGGCAGGACCCGAGTCCCCAAACACTTTTTATGACAATAACTTGCATATAATCCTTTATAATTAGCACTTTAGATTTCTCCCATAGACTTTTCGAGTTTTCCGCGAACACCCCAATTTGTTCGCTGTTCGGCAAACGGGCGAACAGGCAATGTTCGAGTCGAACATGAGTTCGACTCGAACTCGAAGCTCATTCTTACTCCCAAACTCAGAATTTTTTCATTATGTTCAAATTGTACATTTCTTGAAATCTTTACAGCGTACATTCAATATCACCACTTCTACATCAATGGAGTATTTGTGCAGGTCTTTTGATAAGCACACTGGCCACATCTCTAAAATCTATACAGTACTGACTTCCAAGTCGGAAAAACTGTTTTATATGACGAAGTGGGAGCAGGACTGTCAGACTTATACGTACCAGACTGGTGAGCCCAATGGAGCAGAGGAAAGTCTCCCTTACGTGTCCGACTCGCGGCCCCTAAAAGTATTGACAGGAGGCACGGGAGTGCGGAGTGGTATGAGAGCCTGGCGGGTAGTTGCAGGAGATGTGGCTCTGGATGCAGGTGCAGAGGAGTAGGTGTCCGGCCGGACAGGCAACAGGAAACAGGAACACAGGCAGAGGATGCTGAGCAGGAGCAGAGCGGGATGGTCGGGTCACAGGCAGGGTCGGCAACAGGCAGACAGCGAGGTACAGAGGAACAGGCAGGTACAAGGTCAAGGCAAGCTGAGGTCAGATGCAGGCAGAAGACAAGGGTAATCCGATGGGCAAGCCGGGTAATCAGGAGGCAAGTGTTCAGACAGGTATCAGGAGCAAAGGGTCACTGGTAACTGCAGATCAGACAGCACCGGTCTGAAGTATTCCAGGGATTTAAATGGACTGTTTGGCACGCATCGGCGCACATGCACCCGCGCGCACAGGCACACCATCGCGCACAGGCGCACGCTCGCCGCAGTCCGGGACGTAAACCAGCGTGCACAGGAGCATGCACAACACGTCCAGCAAGGTGAGTTCTCTGACAGTGCCCCCCCTTAAGGGCAGCCTCCAGATGCCCAATTGGGCAATTTTCGCGGCATGGAATCTTTTGAAGGCCTGCATAAGTTCTTCAGCATGTATGCTGCTTTCGGGCTCCCAGGAATTATCCTCTGGTCCATAGCCCTTCCATTTTATTAAATATTGGATCTGGTTGTATCTTCTCCTACAATCCAAGATAGCCTCCACCTCAAATTCTTCCTCATTGTTGACTATTATGGGTTCTGGTGGACCGGTACTTCGGCCAGCAAAGGGGTTAGGAACAACAGGCTTCAGCAGCGTCACATGGAAGACAGGGTGGACCTTCAGAGAGTCAGGTAAGTCAAGTTCATAGGTCACATCATTAATCTTCCTCTTAACAGAAAAAGGCCCCATGAATCTGGGACCCAGTTTCCTGGAGGGACAGGTCATTTTTAGGTTAGCTGTAGACAACCATACCTGGTTGCCAGGTTCCAGAATAAGTTCTCCTCGCTTCTTCCTGTCGAACATCTTTTTATTATATTCCTGAGTCTTGGACATGGTTTCCTGTAAAAGTTTATTGTTAGTGAGGAAGAAGTCCATTGTTTGGGAAACTGCAGGAATAGCACATTCAGGTATAGTACTGGGCAGGAAGGACGGGTGGAAGCCGTAGTTAGCAAAAAATTGGCGGCTGCTTGATAGCAGAATGCAGAGAATTATTGTACGCAAACTCGGCAATAGGCAGTAAAGAGGCCCAGTCATCCTGCGAGAATGAGGAGAAGCAGCAGAGGTACTGCTCTAAAGTCTGGTTGGTCCTTTCCGTTTGACCGTTTGACTGTTGGTGGTAAGCAGAAGAAAAAGCAAACTCGATCTCCAGAGAACCACAAAGAGCCTTCCAGAACCTGGAGGTGAACTGAACACCTCGATCGGATACAATGCTGGCTGGAACTCCGTGCAACCTCACTAATAGGGATGAGCTCGCTGTTCTAGTCGAACATACGTTCGACTCGAACATCGGCTGTTCGATCGTTCGACGAAGATCGAACGTTTTGGGGCGTTCGCGCCAAATTCGAGTGACGCGAACGGCCCACAATACACTGCGCCATCGCAGTGCAATCCCGGCGCTGAGATTGGCCAAGCATGCAATGTGACCCCGCATGCTTGGCCAATCCTAGCGCCAGCAGCAAGGAGAGCCATAATTGGCCACAGGCAGGATGCCTGTGGCCAATTATAGCTCAGGGGGGTGAATTCCCCCCCCTCACACTATAAAAGGCTGCAAGCGCGGCGGCCTTGTGTAGTGTGTTCCGGTTCAGGGAGAGAAGGATAGGCAGGGACAGTGTTAGTGATATTTGTCCATTTACCTTGTGTGTAGGGAGAGAGAAGGATAGGCAGGGACAGTGTCAGTGATATTCTGCTAAACCTTGTGTGCAGGGAGAGAGAAGGATAGGCAGGGACAGTGTCAGTTATATTCTGCTAAACCTTGTGTGCAGGGAGAGAGAAGGATAGGCAGGGACATTGTCAGTTATATTCTGCTAAACCTTGTGTGCAGGGAGAGAGAAGGATAGGCAGGGGACAGTGTCAGTGATATTTTTGCTAAGCCTCCTGCACAGTATACACCTGAAGCTAGCCCTTATTGCTGTGTTTTCCTGTTGTGTAACACAGGCAGGCATCTGCAGCAGTTATAGCAGGCGTAGTGTGCTTCCTGCAAAATATACACCTGAAGCTAGCCCTTATTGCTGTGTTTTCCTGTTGTGTAACACAGGCAGGCATCTGCAGCACTTACAGCGAGCGTAGTGTGCTTCTTGCAAAATATACACCAGAAGCTAGCCCTTATTGCTGTGTTTTCCTGTTGTGTAACACAGGCAGGCATCTGCAGCAGTTATAGCAGGCGTAGTGTGCTTCCTGCAAAATATACACCTGAAGCTAGCCCTTATTGCTGTTTTTTCCTGTTGTGTAACACAGGCAGGCATCTGCAGCACTTACAGCAGGCATAGTGTGCCTTCTGCAAAATATACACCTGAAGCTAGGCCTTATTGCTGTGTTTTCCTGTTGTGTAACACAGGCAGGCATCTGCAGCACTTACAGCAGGCGTAGTGTGCTTCTTGCAAAATATACACCAGAAGCTAGCCCTTATCGCTGTGTTTTTCTGTTGTGTAACACAGGCAGGCATCTGCAGCACTTACAGCAGGCGTGTGTGCCTCCTACAAAATATACACCTGAAGCTAGGCCTTATTGCTGTGTTTTCCTGTTGTGTAACACAGGCAGGCATCTGCAGCACTTACAGCGGGCGTAGTGTGCCTCCTGCACATTATACACCTGAAGCCACCCCTTACTGCTCGTAGTTTTTTTTATTTTGTGTTACACTAACAGGCATCTGCAGCACTTACAGCGGGCGTAGTGTGCTTCTTGAAAAATATACACCAGAAGCTAGCCCTTATTGCTGGTTTTCCCATCTCCCTGCAGGCCTTTAGAATGTCTGGAAGGCAAACAAGGAGAGGCAGACAGTCAGGAGCCAATAAAAGAGGGCAAGCAGGCTCTGTGTCTAGAGACAACAGTGCTGGTCGTGGATGACCAAGCCCTCCTCATCCTCCTCATCCTCTTTCACCCAGGCTCAGGGTACTGGCAAAGCAGCTGCCAAAGCGTCCTCAATGTCATCATCAGTCACTCCTTCCCTAGACCCACCGTGTCCTCCTGAGGAGTCCCCCGAACTGTTTGAGCACAGTGTTGGGTTCATGCTCCAGGAGGATGCCCAGCGTTTCGAAGGGTCTGAAGATGATACCCAGCTAGAGGAAGGCAGTAGCGTAAGAGCAGAGAGAGGGGATGCTCAAGAAGGACACCAATCTGGCAGTCATGTTCCAGCAGCTGCAGCATACTGCCAGATTGGTTCCAGTGATGAGGAGGGAGGGGATGATGAGGTCACTGACTCCACGTGGGTGCCTGATAGGAGATAGGAGGAGGAGGAGTATGAGGAGGAGGCACATCTCCAATGAGGCAGGATGCCCTCCGGGGGCCAGCGTAAGGGCAGCACACCGACTGAATCACACCCCAGAGCTCCGCCTGTGCAGGGCGCTGCCTCTGCCCGTTATTCCAAAAGTTCTTTGGTGTGGGTCTTTTTTGAGTCGAGTGCATCAGATCGCACCGCTGCTGTTTGCAACATATGTCTCAAGCGTATCTCGCGTGGCCAAAACATCAGCCGCTTGGGCACCACATGCTTGACCAGACATATGTTGACCTGCCATGCAGCTCGTTGGCAAGCCTACCTTAAAGACCCACACCAAAGAACAAAGCGGACCTCTCCTTGCTCCGCATCAGCTGGGATCTCCAACCCCACTATACCTTCAGTCCTCTCTGAAACCTGCACTGAAAGGTATGAAGGTGTAGAATTAGGTGTGTCACAGCCAAGTACTTGCGGGCACTCTGCTAGCAGTACACCGACGTCCGATTCTAGCAGGCAAATTTCCCTGCCCCAGCTGCTGGACCGTCGAAAGAAGTTCACTCCCAGCCATCCCCATGCCCAGCGGTTGAATGCTAGCTTGGCTAAATTGCTAGCACTTCAACAGCTGCCTTTTCAGTTGGTAGACTCGGCCCCCTTCCGTGAGTTTATGCAATGTGCGGTTCCTCAGTGGCAGGTTCCCAAACGCCACGTTTTCTCACGGAAGGCGATTCCGGCTCTCTACCGGCATGTGGAAGACAATGTCCATGCCTCGCTGGACAGGGCGGTCAGTGGTAAGGTGCATATTACCGCTGACTCATGGTCCAGCAGGCATGGACAGGGACGTTACCTTTCTTTCACGGCCCATTGGGTCACTCTTTTGGCAGCTGGGAAGGATGCAGGACAAGGTGCAGTAGTGTTGGAGGTTGTTCCGCTGCCACGCCTCCAAAATGCTACTACTGGTTGTGACACACCTCTCTCCTCCACCCCCTCCTCTTCTTCTTCCTCCATGGCCTCTTCCTGTGCTTTGTCCTCGGAACCAGTGGTGCTCCGTAGGCGTTCAAGGGGCTACGCAAGTACGCAGGCAAAAAGATGCCATGCCGTGCTTGCGCTGGTGTGTTTGGGGGACAGGAGCCACACTGGGGCAGAGGTTGTCAGCTCTGCAGGGGCAGGCCAAGAGGTGGTTGACGCCACGCCAGCTTAAGGCAGGAATGGTGGTTTGCGACAATGGCACCAACCTCCTCTCCGCCCTCCGACAGGGACAACTGACCCATGTGCCCTGTGTGGCTCACGTCCTTAACCTGGTGGTGCAGCGGTTCTTGGGTAGGTACCCGGGCTTACAGGATGTCCTGAGGCAGGCCAGGAAAGTCTGTGTGCATTTCCGCAGATCATATAATGCCAGTGCTCGGCTGGCTGAGCTGCAAAAGGAGTTGAACCTGCCCAAGAACCGCCTTTTTTGTGACATGCCCACCAGGTGGAACTGAACGTTGGCCATGCTGCAGCGGCTGCACACGCAGCAGAGGGCCATCAATGAGTACCTGTGCAACTACGGCACCAGGACAGGGTCAGGGGAGCTCAGGTTTTTTTCACCACGCCAGTGGGGCATGATCAGGGATGCATGCACTGTCCTGGCACCATTTGAGGAGGCCACGAGGATGGTGAGCAGTGACAGTGCATGCATCAGTGACACTGTACCTCTTGTCCACCTGTTGGAGCATACGCTGCGTGGAATAATGGACAGGGCACTTGAGGCAGAACAGAGGCAGGAAGAGGAGGACTTCCTTGCCTCTCAAGGCCCCCCTTACCCAGACAGTGTTCCTTCTGTCCCACCCATCCCACAGGAAGAGAAGGAGGAGGAGGAGGAGGAGGAGGAGGAGGAGGATTGTGTCAGCGTGGAGCTGGAGCCTGGCACTCAGCATCAACAGCAGCAGTCTTTTAGGGATGATTTACAGTCCCAAGAAACACGTGGACTTGTACGTGGCTGGGAGGAGGTGGCTGCGGATCATGTCGTCCTTAGTGACCCAGAGGACTCTGGACCGAATGCCTCAGCTAACCTATGCTGCATGGCCTCCCTGATCCTGCAAAGTCTGCAGAAGGATCCTCGTATTCTTCGGATCAAGGAGAGGGACCATTACTGGCTGGCCACTCTCCTTGATCCACGGTACAAGGGTAAGGTTGCGGACCTTATCTTACCGTCGCAGAGGGAGCAGAGGATGAGACAACTCCGGGAGGCCTTGCAGAAAGGTCTGTGCAACGCGTTCCCAGAGACTGGGAGGTTACAAACTCCTGGTCCTGGACAACGAGTTGCTGAGGCTTCGGTCAGTCAAAGAAGGAGCGGTGGGGAAGGTGGCCGTCTGACCGATGCGTTCAGACAATTCTTTAGTCCGCAGCCCCAAGGTATGATTGGTTCCAGCAACCATCGCCAGCGTCTGATATACATGGTGCAGGAATACCTATGGGCAAGGTCAGACTTGGACACCTTTCCCACCGAAAATCCTCTGGCTTACTGGGTCTTAAGGATGGATCACTGGCCAGAGCTTGCACAGTATGCAATTGAGCTACTGGCCTGTCCTGCATCCAGCGTTCTTTCGGAATGCACATTCAGTGCTGCTGGATGCTTTGTCACGGATCACAGGGTGCGCCTGTCCACCGACTCGGTTGTTCGACTGACCTTCATAAAGATGAACCAGTCTTGGATCACCACCAGCTTCCAATCACCTGAAGCTAATATAACAGAATAATTTATTTTAAAATGTCACATCCCTTCAAGACTGATGCTGATGCTGAGTGACTGTCCTGTTATGTTGACTGACTATCCTCCTCCTCCTCCTCAATGATCCGATTCATGATGATAGCTTGGAAGAACATTTTTGTTTCTGGGTGCTGCCACCAGTGGCTAAGGCCCAATTTTTCAGCCCCTGTTTAACAGGGGCATGTAATTACAATTTTTGATGCAATGATTTGCAGCAGGGCTCATTCCTGCACTCCAACTAGAGTATCTGGGAGAGGTTGCAGTGTCGTGGCACCAGCACCAGTGCCTAAGGCCCAATTTTTCAGCCCCTGTTTAACAGTGGTGTGTAATTACAATTTTTGATGCAATACTTTGCAACAGGGCTCATTGCTGTGCTCCAAGTACAGTATCTGTGAGGGGTTGCAGTGTTCTGGCACCAGTGGCTAAGGCCCAATTTTTCAGCCCCTGTTCTACAGGGGCATGTAATTACAATTATTGATCTAATAATTCACAGCAGGGCCCATTCCTGCGCCCACCAAGAGTAACTGTGAGGGCTTACAGTGTTGTGGCAACACCACCACCACCACCACCAAAGGCCCAATTTTTCTGCCCCTCTTCAACAGGGGCATGCAATTACAATTCTTGATCTAATAATTTATATTCGAATCGGGTACGAAAAACCATTTTCCACTCGTCCCCCTCTCGAATACGAATTAAATTGTAGGCTCCTCGGAGATCAAGCTTAGTAAAGATGACTGCGGATCCCAACCTTTGGAAAAGTTCAGGCACAAGGGGCAGTGGGTAACGGTTCTTTATTGTAATTTTGTTCAATTCCCGATAGTCAATGCATGGTCGTAATGAATGGTCCTTTTTTTCGACAAAAAAGATGCCGGAGAGGTAGAGGGGCGAATAAACCCCTTCTTTAGGTTTTTTGTCGATATAGACCTTCAGAGTGCCCAGCTCCTGCTCAGTCAAAGGGAAGATTCTTCCAAATGGGACTTCAGTTCCTGGTAGTAACTCTATAGGGCAGTCATAAGGCCTATGAGGAGGAAGAGTCTCTGCCCCCTTCTTGTTGAACACGTCCAGGAAGTCATGATAGGGCACAGGGACTGACTGCCGTAGCTCAGAGTCTGTATCAAGGCAGAGCAGTTGTGGGGAGTTAACTGAGGTTTGTTGCAAGCAGTGCTACTGGCAGTAGCTGGACAAGAACTTGATCTCCCCGTGGCCCAGTCAATACTGGGGTTATGGCTTGCAGCCAGGGCATCCCCAAGATGATAGGGAACAGGGGTGAGGTGATAGCATCAAGGCGTAGAAATTCCTGATGATGGGTGGCCATGGTGGACCCATCAGCAAGGTATACAGCAAGTCCCCGGGTCTTAGGCTGAAGAGGAATGTGGAGGTTGGCAGCAAATGATAGGTCAATGAAGCAACTGCATGCCCCGGAGTCAATTATGACGGAGACTGGGATCGGGGTATCTTTTCCTGGAAGCTGCAACATGATGGAGAGAGCAAGGTGAAAAGCTGGTTTAAGTAGGACAGATGCACACAAGGAAGAGGTCGGGAGGCTTTTACGCATCTTGGTAGGGCAAGACCTCACATAATGCCCAGGTTCTCCGCAGTACATACAAAGTTTGTGGATCCGTCTGCGCTGTCGTTCTTCCGGGGTGAGGGAAGGACGAAGTAGGCCCAGCTGCATGGGCTCAGGAGTGTCAGAGACTGGGACGGCTGGAGAAAGGGGTCTGGCAGGGAAAGCTGGGGACCTTGGGAAGCATCCAGGTGGGTCGAAGTTGGCTGGTGGTCTTCTCGTAGCGGTGCTCCCGTAAGCGTCAGTCGATTTGGATTGACAGATTAATGAGTCTATCCAAAGTTGGAGGAGTACCGACCCGTGCCAGTTTGTCCTCAAGTGCATCAGATAGTCCCATCCGGAATTGATAACGCAGGGCAGCGTCGTTCCAATAGGTGTCGGAACTCCACCGCCTGAACTCTGCCACATAATTTTCCACCACTCAGCGACCTTGCTGTAGAGCATATAGTGCAGACTCAGCAGTGGCGGTCTGCTGGGGTTCCTCATAAAGCTGAGACATAGTGGCAAAAAAGGTGGTTAGAGGATTCAGGGATTCTGCTTTTTGCTCCAAGAGACGGTGGGCCCAGATTTGAGGTTCACCAGACAGGAGGGAGATTACGAAGCCTACTTTGGTTACTTCCAATGAAAAGGTGCGAGGTTGTAGAGCGAAGTAGAGTTCGCAGGCATTGTGAAAAGTCCGGAATTGACTGCATTCACCCGAAAACTTGTCGGGCGTGGGTACTCTGGGCTCGGGAGGTAGCATCACTACAGAGGGTGCAGCTGCGGCAGCGCCTTGTGGGCTGACGGGCGAAGACAGGACGTGAACCCGTTCTTCCAATCTTGTATAGCCTCAGTGAAGATCCTTCACAGCTTGCGTTAGACCCGCCAGGTGTCTACAGAGTTCCTCCATGGGAGTGGTTCCTTGCTCGGGCTCGGGCATGGCTGTCTGATACTGTCAGACTTATACGTACCAGACTGGTGAGCCCAATGGAGCAGAGGAAGGTCTCCCTTACGTGTCCGACTCGCGGCCCCTGATAGTATGAACAGGAGGCACGGGAGTGCGGAGTGGTATGAGAGCCTGACGGGTAGTTGCAGGAGATGCAGCTCTGGATGCAGGTGGAGAGGAGTAGGTGTCCGGCCGGACAGGCAATAGGAAACAGGAACACAGGCAGAGGATGCTGAGCAGGAGCAGAGCGGAATGGTCAGGTCACAGGCAGGGTCGGCAACAGGCAGGCAGCGAGGTACAGAGGAACAGGCAGGTACAAGGTCAAGGCAAGCTGAGGTCAGGTGCAGGCAGAAGACAAGGGTAATTCAATGGGCAGGCCGGGTAATCAGGAGGCAAGTGTTCAGACAGGTATCAGGCGCAAAGGGTCACAGGTAACTGCAGATCAGACAGCACCGGTCTGAAGTATTCCAGGGATTTAAATGGACTGTCTGGCACGCATCAGCGCATGTATCCGCGCGTGCACACATGCACCCGCGCACAGGCACACCATCCCGCACATGCGCGCGTGCCCGCAGTCCAGGACGTGAACCAGCGCGCACAGGAGCATGCACAACACGTCCAGCAAGGTGAGTTCTCTGACAAGGACATAGGCGAAATGCTTGAAATAGATGAATGGTCCAAAATGTCACAGTGTGCGTCAAGATCATACATAAATACCTCTTTGATCAAAGCAAACTATAAAGGTATTAATGAGATGGTACATGGTTCCAACGAGAATAGCAGCAAATGTTCCAGAGGCCTCTTCCTCTTTCTTTCTAGGATGCGGGATGGAAGGCACAGTATTACATATATGGTGGTCATGCCCCAAAGTGAAAAACTTCTGGATCCGTATTTACAACTTTATTTACTCACTTACTGAATTTACTTAAATCACCACAGCAAGCTCTTTTGGGATGACCGGTTGACAGAACTCCAAGACAGGCAGGGAAACTCATAGCCTTTATCTTTACGGCAGCTAGGATAGCGATAGCTAGATCATGGAGAACACCCACGATCCCATTCGACTTAGTGAAATCCAAGCTGTCTTGGATCATGATAAATGAACGCCTTTCGGCGATTCTGTTAGACAAACAAGCTAGGTTTGAAAAGATCTGAGAACCCTGGATTAAATATTTGTCTGATCCCCTGTGAGCAGTAAGGGTTCAGATAATTTCAAAATATAGAGTGCACTCTGTTCTTTGGTATTCTACCCTCATTTTCTATCCTTTTCCCACTCTTTTCTTTGACTAGCCTCTCTCCTTATACTCTCCATGTCCCTGGCAGGGAGATGGACGTTACAAAATATGTTACACTGAATGTATCATATAAGGGAAGGTTATAATATTTGGTCTAAATGTTTTTTTTTTATGTTAGTATTTCCAGACCATATAGTTCCGGTGGTGAATTGGATAGTGGACACTGACCTCACGGTTGTGGCACCATAGTCTTTCCCGTCCTTCCTCCCATTGAGGGTGGGAGGGCGATGGAAAAGTCCTGAGATTACTTATAGTCACTTATAGGGGGTGGAAAAGTTTATTTTTGTTGTTTAATTTTCTGCTCTCATTTTTGACCCTTTCCTTCTCCCCCATTCCCCGATATGGGGTAACCAGTGATTATGGATGTGTAGGTCGAAAGATGTTAAAACTCTTCCCGAAATGTTCTCTGTACTGTGATACAGATTTGATACGTTGTTCAACCCTTTAACCTTCTAACTGTCCTGTAAACCTCAATAAAATTCATTGAAACAGAAAGGTCATGTGTGTGTAAAGGCAGGCGTCCCAATACTTTTGGCAATACTGTGTATATCATTTTTACACAGCCAGATAAGTATCATTAAAATTATATGAAAGGCAATTAAAAAAAAAAAAACATGTCATACTTACCTGGTCTGTGCAGCGATTTCACACAGAGCAGCTCCGATCCTCTGCTTCTCAGGTCCTCTGCTGGCACCACTGCGAAGTGCCCCCAGAGCAAGCAGCTTGCATTGGGGGCATCCAAGCAGGCTTTCTCTCAAGCCCCTGCTCTGCATGTCCATTCTAACCCAAAGCTGTGGCTCAGCCCCGCCCCCTCTCTCTCTCCTCATTGGCTTACTGACTGTGATTGACAGAGAGAGAGAGAGAGTCCCCAGAGAGCCAAGGATCTCGTGCACATCGCTGGATGGCGATGGGGCTCAGGTAAGTATTTGGGGGGGGGGCTAGGCGGCTGCTGCATATAATGCATAAAGGTAAAAAAACCTTGAGCTTTTAGAACCACTTTAAATGCTTAACAATAAAGTTACTCTCTGGCTAACATAGCTCATCTCTACTTCCTGTGCAGGTGTTCTGGTTTGGGAGATATTCAGTGAAGGAAAGACGCCTTTCGAACACCTTAGCAATGCAGATGCTGTGAGGGAAATATCATCTGGATTGAGACTCTTCAAGCCTAAACTGGCCACAGAAAAAGTGTACCAGCTTATGCACAGCTGTTGGCAGGAGGTAAGTGGCCAGGGTTTGTTATATGTGCACTGCGTACAGAAGAGGCAATTCAGTTAGTGCTTTGTTACCAAACAGGAACTGGAGACACAAGACATATAGGTGTCTGTATGAACCGTTTGCAAACAGATGTAGGTAGCTATAGACACACCTGTGAAAAGTGGCAAAGTAGATGATATATATTACATAGAGCATGTTAGTCGGTGTTGTATACAAAAAGTAAAGCAATTGTATTTGTTTGGGTCAATCCTTCTCTTTGCAATTGGTAGTATGAGGGAAGTCTGAAAAGTTCACAGAAGGACTAACCACACAGACCTGAATCTTTATCACTGCACCAAGCCACTTTTCCAGATGTACAGCCCTGAAAATGGAGCATGCATGCGATAAGGTTTTCATGCGCTCTTTGCAAACAGTTGGCGTCCCCCATAGCTAAGTTGAAAATAGAGAACATGGAGGAAGAACAGTCTCCTGCACTGCTGCTGCACACCCTCGGAATCCCAGAAGTTCAGCTTTAAGAGTTTCTTAAGCCGGCCATAGACAGAGCGATTTTCTTTCCTAATCGCATGATTCCCCCAGCAAACAAAGTCAGTGTTGATGGGGGAATTTCTCCCGCAAAGCTATTGTGTTTTCCCAATGGGGAAGGGGGGGGGGTGTGTTGGGCAAGCCATTCCCACAAGGAGAACACAGTGACTACTGCTAGTGGCTATAATATCCACTAGCAATAATCGCATGTAAAATCGGACAGGCTGTTTGCACCCAAGTTGAACGATCTATCAACTTGGGTACATTCAGCCTGCCTATACATGGTTCGAATCTTGGCTGGCCCCTACTGAAATGGCCAAGATTCGAACTGTCTATGGCTGGCTTTGGATAATCTCAGTTAGCAAAATGCAAAGTCAGCAGATTGTCCAATAAATTAATTAACCTAAAAGCATGCACCAAGAAAAAGAGGCAGAAGCAGAAATACTCTGCAGTGACCCATGAACTCTCATGGTGTTTTACTAACATGAATAACTTTTAGAACTTAGGAAAATGCTTATGGAGTGAAAAAGAGAACATAGGGCATATACAGGCATGCAGTTAGTAGGCTGCAAATAACAATAAAAAAAAAGTGCCTTTACAAAGTACAATGAGGGAAAAAAGTATTTGATCCTCTGCTGATTTTGTATGTTTTCCCACTGACAAAGAAATGATCAGTCTATAATTTTAATGGTAGGTTTATCTTAACAGTGAGAATAACAACAAAAATATCCAGAATAACGCATTTCAAAAAAGTTATAAATTGATTTGCATTTTAATGAGTTAAATAAGTATTTGATCACCCTATCAATCAGCAAGATTTCTGGCTCCGAGGTGTCTTCTATACAGGTAACGAGCTGAGAGTAGGAGCGCTCTCTTAAAGAGAGTGCTCCTAATCTCAGCTTGTTGCCTGTATAAAAGACACCCATCCACAGAAGCAATTAATCAATCAGATTCCAATCTCTCCACCATGGCCAAGACCAAAGAGCTGCCAAAGGATGTCAGGGACAAGATTGTAGACCCACACAAGGCTAGAGTGGGCTACAAGATCATCGCCAAGCAGCCAAGAGGGTGACAACAGTTGGTGCGATTATTTGCAAATGGAATAAACACAAATTAACTGTCAATCTCCCTCAGTCTGGGGCTCCATGCAAGATCTCACCTCGTAGAGTTCCAATGATCATGGGAACGGTGAGTAATCAGCCCAAAACTACACGGGTGTCATAGAATGCTAGCAAACCAGACTGTGTGACTGCACAGAGGAGACCAAACAGGTGTAGGTGAAAGTGTAACAATTTAATAAGGAAAGTCAACAGACAAATAAACACCTCCAACAGAACACAGTGCAGTAACCTAACCAAATAACAGTGACTTATAGAAAATATATACAATAAGGGGGAATACCGGAATCGTAGTAAAAGCCAGGCCGAGGCCATACACAAGGGGATCGAAGCAGATGGGTATGGATGGGAATCAAACAGGAACAGGGAGGGGACGGGGACGGATGGATTGGCTGCGGAGCAGGAATCCAGGTAACAGGAGGGACAGATGCAGGATGGGCTCAAGGTAGGGATCAGGTCAAGCAGGATGCAGGTTCAAGTCCAGGTCACAGGTCCTAGACCAGGGAGAGAGATACCAGGGCAAGGAGTGTTTGTATTTGCCGGGTATTTATAGGAAGTCTTGTAATCAGGCTTCAGGTCACAGCTGAGCGCAGGAAGTGCTGCCTGTCCCACACTGCCAGAATACACCCGCTGGTGGACGCCGGTACTACAGTCCATGGATCATGCATTACCACCAGCAGGTGAGATCCTCCAACAAAGATATTGGCTGCAAGAGGACACCTGCTGGCGGACACTAGTACTGCAGTCCAAAGGACCAACAGCACCACCAGCGGGTGAAGCCTTTCCTGACAGTACCCCCTCAAAAGGAGTGGCCTCCAACTAACTGTTGCTGGGGAAAGTTCATGGCAACAAGCTGGGCAACAGGCAAGGTCACATCCGGGCAGACAGCGGGCGCATCCGGGCAAACAGTAGGCACATCCAACTGGGAAGCAGGCACATCCGGGCAGGAGACAGTCACATCAAGCTGGGCAGCAGACAGGGGCACACCAGGCAGGGCAGCAGTCAGGAACATCTCAGGCTTGGCAGCAGGCTTCTCAGGCCAGGAAACGGGCACCGGATCTTCAGGCGAGGACACAGGCATCAGGACTTCTGGTTGGAAGGCAGGCATTGGAACATCAGGCTGGAAGGCAGGCATCGGGACATCAGGCTGGAACCCTGGCTCTGGCACTTCAGGCTGAAAGACCGGCTCAGGAACTTCAGGCTGGCAAACTGGCACAGGAACCTCAGGCCGGCAGATTGGCACAGGGACTTCAGGCCGGCAGATTGGCATAGGAACTTCAGGCCGGCAGGTTGGCACAGGAACTTCAGGCCGGCAGGCTGGCACAGGAACTTCAGGCCGGCAGGCTGGCACAGGAACTTCAGGCCGGCAGGCTGGCACAGGAACTTCAGGCTGGTACAGGAACTTCAGGCTGGCAGACTGGCACAGGAACCTCAGGCTGGCAGACTGGCACAGGAACCTCAGGCCGGCAGATTGGCACAGGAACCTCAGGCTGGCAGATTGGCACAGGAACCTCAGGCTGGCAGGCTGGCACGGGAACTTCAGGCTGGCAGGCTGGCACGGGAACTTCAGGCTGGCAGACTGGTACGGGAACTTCAGGCTGACAGACTGGTACGGGAACCTCAGGCTGGCACAGGAACCTCAGGCTGACAGGCTGGCGCAGGAACCTCAGGCTGGCAGGCTGGCACAGGAACCTCAGGCTGGCACAGGAACTTCAGACTGAGTAAAGGGTACTGGAACACCAGACTGGGTAAAAGGCACGGGGACGTCAGATTTAGGTGGGTCCTCAAGTTCTACTGGCATGAACGCAGGCTGGAGCAGGTTGGTGGGTGTGGAGGTAGGTTGGGTAACTGGTTGGATTGTGTGGGTCGGGAAGTACTTCCGCTTCTTCTTAAACTTAGTCACTGCAGGCTTGCAAATAACGGGGGGAATGTATGAAAAAGATGGAATCGAGTAAGTGGAAGGACTAGAATGCGGCAGAGATACGGGGATAGTGGCTGGAGGAGGTTCTTGTGGATTGGCTACAGGTAGAAGGGAAGAAGCAGGTGGATTGAAGGCAGGGTAGGTGCGACAGTTAGAGACTGGGTAGTATCATTTGGCGGGGAGCTGAGCAAACTGGGATGTAGCTGGGGTTGCCATAAGCGATGGGCGGATACATTCTTGGGGAGGCAGGTGATTAATGGCAGGGCTGGAATGTTGTGGCTTGGCTAGGTTAAGGAGATCTGACCATGCCTGTAGCACAGGTTGAGCAAAAACTGTCTTACAAACAGCCTGTCCGACCAGGGATTGCACTGAATGGATGCAATCGGACAACACCTGCTGGGAACAGGAGGTTCCCAAAAATAGGCTGGATCATCCTCTAACAACCACACAAAAGCCCCATACACACTATCAGTTTTCTTGCAGGTTTTTCTCTTCAGGTTTACCAAAACCATCTAATATGAGGTCAAACCTTAAGAGTTTCAATTCGTATGCAATCAGGCAGGCCCTTGCACTACATGGTTTTGGTAAACCTGAAGACAAAAACCTGCAAGAAAAATGATAGTGTGTATGGGGCTTAAGGATTCAACCTGGTCAAAACTGAAAGGGGGTGAAAAATCGTCACTCCCATCGGGAATAGATGACAGGGCTGGCTTTTCACATAACCGAACTAACGGCTGAATATCCTCAAAAATAGGATTTTTATAACAGCTTACCTGTAAAATCCTTTTCTTGGAGTACATCACGGGACACAGAGCGACATAGTCATTACTAATGGGTTATATAGATACCTTCAGGTGCTGGCACTGGCAACTTCCAAAACCGGAAGTACCCTCCCCTATATAAGCCCCTCCCATCCGGGAGCACCTCAGTTTTGTAGCAAAGCAATAAGTGTCCCTAAAGAGGGGCGGGAGCTCTGTGTCCCGTGATGTACTCCAAGAAAAGGATTTTACAGGTAAGCTGTTATAAAAATCCTATTTTCTTTCTCGTACATCACGGGACACAGAGCGACATAGTCATTACTAATGGGATGTCCTAAAGCAATGCCCAACGAGGGGGGGGATACACCATACATAAGCTGAGCGCTATCAGACATGAGGATCTTTTGCGGCCTGCAACACACTGCGCCCAAAGGCGACAACCTCCTGACTTCTAACGTCCACCTGGTAGAACCTAGTAAACGTATGTACTGAAGACCATGTTGCGGTCTTACAGATTTGAGCCAGGGAGGCCTGGTGATGCACTGCCTATGAAGTTCCAACTGCTCTCGTGGAGTGCGCTCTAACTTTGAACGGAGGCGGTCTCCTTCTCAAGCCATAGGCTTGTATTATGACCTGTCGAATCCACTTGGCTAAAGTAGATTTTGACGCTGCCTGACCCCTTCTGGGGCCTTCCGGCAGAATAAACAAAGTATCCGTTCTGCGAATCTGAGCAGTGGCTTTTAGATAAGCTTTAACTGCTCTTACTACATCCAAAGAATGTAATAACTTTTCCTCTACCGAGCTAGGTTTGGGGAAAAAAGAAGGAAGAACCACATCTTGGTTCAAATGAAACCTCGATACCACCTTAGGAAGAAAGGCTGGGTGAGGACGTAACACTACTCTATCCTTATGGATAACCAGATATGGCTCCTTACAGGACATAGCTGCTAATTCCGACACTCTTTTAGCCGAACAAATGGCTACTAGAAAAATCAATTTCCTGGTGAGAAGAACCAAAGAAATTATGCTGTAATGGTTCAAATGGTTGTTTCTGTAGAACCGATAGAACCAGGTTTAAGTCCCATGGACATATGGGAATATTAACCGGAGGACTAATACGCATCACTCCTTGTATAAAGGCTTTGACTAGTGAATGCGAAGCCAAGGGCCTTTGAAAAAATATTGACAAGGCCGAAATCTGACCCTTGATAGTACTCAAGGCAAGCTTCCTATCTACAGCCCATTGTAGGAAGTCCAGAATCCTACCTATTACGTACTTACGTGGATGCCATTTCTTGGCCTCACACCAGGCGATGTACGCCTTCCAGATTCTATAGTAGATCTGCCTGGATACCGGCTTCCTGGCATTGATCATGGTAGATACCACAGAATTAGAGAGCCCTCTCTTTTTTAGAATGTGGGCTTCAATAGCCAGGCCGTCAAACCTAGGGCTGGTAAGGAAGGGTGGTATATCGGTCCTTGCGAAAGCAGGTCCGGACGACGTGGGAGAGTCCAAGGACTCCCCACTGACATTTTACAATCTCCGTGTACCACGCTCTTCGGGGCCACGCTGGAGCTACCAGAATCACTGGTTTCTTTTCTACCCTGATTCTGCGGAGTAATCGAGGTAACCATTGTGGCGGTGTGAATGCATATATCAGCTTGAACTGATCCCAAGGGAACACTAGGGCATCCGAGCCGCAGGCTAGGGGATCCCTTGTGCGAGAGACAAACCTGTCCACCTTTGCGTTGAATCTGGATGCTAGAAGATCTACATCCGATGTTCCCCACCGCTGACATATTGTCCAGAAAACCTCGGGGTGAAGGGACCCTTCCTCTGGGCATAATTGCTGGCGACTTAGAAAGTCCGCCTTCTAATTCTCCACTCCTGGAATGAATACCGCAGATATGGCTGGGACATATCTTTCTGCCCATTTCAGGATGTAATTTACTTCCCTCTGGGCTGCACGACTCCTGGTGCCCCCCTGATGATTGATATATGCCACTGCTGTGGCATTGTCTGATTGAATTCTGACAGGGGACCCTTGGAGTTTGGATGTCCATGCTACTAGGGCATACCGGGCTGCTCGTATCTCTAAGAGATTGATGGGCAGGGCCTTTTCTGCATCCGACCATCTGCCCTGGAGAGACCATTGCTCCAGTACTGCTCCCCAGCCTATAAGGCTGGCATCTGTAGTGACCACCTTCCAAGAAATCGGACTGAAGGATTTCCCTTTTTCCAGATTCTGGGGAACCAACCACCAACGGAGGCTCTTGCGAACGGAAGAGGACAAGGACATTGTAACTCTAGGGCCTGAACTTTTTTGTTCCAGGCTGACAGTATGGCCCCTTGCAAATTCCTTGAATGGAATTGACCGTAGGGTACTGCTTCGAATGATGCCACCATTTTTCCCAGCAGCCTCATGCACAGGCGTATGGACGGCTGTCTTTTTTGTACCCACTAAGTGGATCAAATCTTTCAAAGACAACACCTTTCCTCGAGGCAAGAATATTTTTCTCTGGCCTGAATCCAACCTTAGCCCCAAGTATTCCAGACTTTTGACTGGTTTTTAGGGCTGACTTGTCTCGGTTGATAATCCAACCGTGAGATTCCAGATACTTGATTGTCTTGTGAACGACCACGTCTAGTTTTTTCACTGAGTGGTCTATCAGCAACAAGTCATCTAGATATGCCATTATCATTACACCTTGTGTTTTTAGATTGGCCAATAAAGGGCCAGAATTTTTGTAAACACTCGTGGTGCTGTGGCCAAACCGAAGGGTAAGGCTCTGAACTGAAAATGGCGCCCTTCTACTGCAAAGCGTAGAAATTTTTGGTGGACTGGAAAGATGGGAATGTGCAAATAAGCATCTTTGATGTCGATCGCGGCTAACCAATCCTCCCCTTGTAGGGCAGTGGCCATCGATCGGATCGACTCCATCGGAAAGTCCTGATATACAGGAATTTGTATAGCCCTTTTAGAATTAATATGGGCCTCCCGTCCGCATTTGCTTCGGGACTGTAAAGAGGTTTGAGTAAAACCCGAACCCTCATTCTTCCAGGGGAACCTCCATAATTACTCCTTGGAGCAATAGTTGTTCTAGTGCCAACAGGAGGGACTCTCTCTTCCGGGGATCCCTTGGCACGTTTGACCTCAAAAATGGGTGAGGAGAGTCTTTTAACTCCAAACTGTATCCCCAACATACTGCGGAGAGCATCTATCTGTCTTGATCGTGTCCCGCCCGGTCTCTTGCGAACAACTGGAGTCCTCCCCCCACCCGACTGAGTGGGGGCCCCTTCAATGAATTTAACTTTGGGGGAGGTTTTGTACCTCCCCTGACCCAGGGTTTCTCATTACCCTGCTATTGTCCCTGTTTTTTACCCCCGGGAATTGACCGAGGAGGCCGTCGGAACTGTTACACAGCCGATGCCCCAGGGACTGGAGAAGCAGGCCTCTTAAAGAGGGACCTCTAACTCTGTTTTTAACCGGCAAGAGCGTATTTTTACCGCTGGAAATTTTCTGGATATTTGTCCAGGTTTTCCCTGAATAAGCGTTCACCATGAAATGGGACGCTAACCAGCCATTCTTTACAGGGAGCTTCAGCAGACCAGTTTTTGAGCCATAGAAGCCTACGCATATGTACTATAGACAGCGTAAGGCAGGAGGCCTGATGGACTAAATCCTTTATGGCGTCAACCGCAAAGCCTAAGGCTCTAGGTAGATCAGCTAGGGCAAGGGCCTGCTGATCTGTCAAGTCCCTCAAGACCTGTTTCAACTGATCCTTCCCTGCTTAGCAGACCCCAATAGCTGCTACTGCTGGTTGTGTCACCAAGCTTGCTGTAAAAAGAAGCAGACTTTCATAAGGACTCCAATCTTTTATCTATTGGGTTCTTGAACATTTGGACATTATCCACTGGACATGTCAGTGATTTATACATACAAGAGATGGCTGCGTCCACTGTAGGGACCTTCCATTTTTTTTTTTATGAACTTATCCTCCACGGGATAGACCACCGGAAATCTCTTGGGGGAATAAATATTTTCTCAGGACGTTCCCAATCCTGGTAAATAAGCCCTTTCAGTAAAGGGTGAAGTGGAAAAGAACAGACAGTCTGGGGGCTTCTAGCGACCCCAACGAGGATACAGTAGTGGTTGATGGTTCCGCAAGGTGCATTTTTAAATGCTGATCGGACCATGTTAGTCAGAGACTGAACCCATAATCTTTCAGCTTGAGATGCTGAGAAAAGGTTCCCCCACTGTTGATTCCTCTATAACAGAATCAACCTCATCCTGATCCCCTTCAGGCAGGTCGATCCCTGTATGGGACTGTTGCTCTGCTAACAGGCACTCTGAAGGAGGAGACGGAGATCGGGCGTGCTTTCCCTGACAGGGAGGCAGCGATCAATGTTGACAATCTCTCTCTAATCCTCCCAGAGCTGAGGAAAAAACCTCCTCTGTTACATACACAGGAGCAGGTGAACTGAGGACAGCCACAGTACCAAGTACCCCTGCGGGGTCTCTACAGTCACTTACCTCTGAACTTCAGGGGAGACTGGTGCAGCAGAAGCATGCCCAAGATCCTCAGAGCCCGATGAGACCCCCTTCGCTTCCTGGAAGATTCAGTTCCGGAGCTTCTGGACGGCATATTTCCTAAGCCTAAAGCTGAGGTATTCCAGCCGTAATACACCACTTTTACTGAGAATAGTCTAGCACAATTGCTGCTATATCACAGTTGGTGTCTACTAATGTGCCTTTCTATGGGGATGCCTGCATCAACCGCTTGCTGTATGCCTTTTTTTTTTTTTTTAAATGTTGCCAGCTCTGTCTCTGCACCCCATAGCCAGCTCACAACACATAATTGTGTTTTTTAACATGCTGGGACGCCCGCACATGCGCAGAAGCGCGCACAGAGCGTCATCCCCCAGGCTCCGCCCCCTTTCCCGGCTCACCTCTATATATAGAGGCACGTGCACGCGCACGCACGCGGCCACGTGCGCCTTCGGCGCTAATTTCGAAAAGGGAAACTAGGGACAAGAGCCAGGGCCCCTTTTTGCCGCAGGCCGGGGGATGGACGAGCATTGCAACATGGCAGAGGAAGCAGTTTCCCACAAGAGAACTCACCATCTGCCTGGACTTGCTCTGATGAAAAGAAACTAGTCCACATGACAAGAAACGTTCCACAGCGGCCTCTAGTGGATAAACACAGGTACCGCAGTCTAATATATTAAATATATATATATATATATATATATATATTTTTTTTTTTTCTTGACCACTATTAAAATTATTACATTTTTTTAGTAGTTACAGGCATGCACAGATATTAGCGGGAATACCGTTAGGTAACAGACAGAAAGACAAATTAGGCTTGGGGGTCCCCCAATAGAACCAAGTTCCTGGGGGCCCCCCACTTACCTGTTCCCCGCCGCAGGACTTTGTTTGGTCCACAAAAGCCCAAACTTCACCTATCACGGCAGGCATTGTAATCAAACCTTCAGGGACCGGGTTCCCAAGGATTCCACTCCCCTGGACCTGTATAGCACCCTGCACAGAAAACATCTTGGTCGTGGGTATGACCAGAGCTCTGGATCCCAGGGTCCAGCTCTCCTAAGAGAAGCATTACAGGCAAAACCTTGCTCTTCTCTGCAAGGCCCGGGTACCGACCGTTTAGCTATGAAGCTTTTTTGGTCGGATCCGGAATAGCTTACTGAGGCCCAAAAGAACCTGTACGCAAGCTCAGTGAAAAACACATGTTTCTTCTTGGCCAACACCTTAGACACTGGCAAAAAACTGAGGTGCTCCCGGATGGGAGGGGCTTATATAGGGGAGGGTACTTCCGGTTTTGGAAGTTGCCAGTGCCAGCACCTGAAGGTATCTATATAACCCATTAGTAATGACTATGTCGCTCTGTGTCCCGTGATGTACGAGAAAGAAAGATATATAACCCTGCCCACTAGGGAATAAGCTGATCGGATGGTTTCTATCAGCTGGTCACTGGTTCAATCTTTTAGAATCTGACAACAATATTCCTCATCCTCTTCTGACAGCAGAGAATAATAAATGATTTCATTATTATCCATCTCAACCTGGTTTAACAAACCAGAATGGTCCCTCAATGCAGCCACGTCTGGTTTAGGGATGCCCTGGTATAATGTCATAGAATGCTAGCAAACCAGACTGTGTGACTGCACAGAGGAGACCAAACAGGTGTAGGTGAAAGTGTAACAATTTATTAAGGAAAGTAAACAGACAAATAAACACCTCCAACAGAACACAGTGCAGTAAACTAACCAAATAACAGTGACTTATAGAAATTATATACAATAAGGGGGAATACCGGAATCGTAGTGAAAGCCAGGCCGAGGTCATACACAAGGGGATCGAAGTAGATGGGTATGGATGGGAATCAAACAGGAACAGGGAGGGGACGGATGGATTGGCTGCAGAGCAGGGATCCAGGTAACAGGAGGGACAGATGCAGGATGGGCTCAAGGTAGGGATCAGGTCGGATCGGGTCAAGCAGGATGCAGGATGCAGGATGCAGGTTCAAGTCCAGGTCACAGGTCCTAGATCAGGGAGAGAGATACCAGGGCAAGGAGTGTTTGTATTTGCCGGGTATTTATAGGAAGTCTTTTAATCAGGCTTCAGGTCACAGCTGAGCGCAGGAAGTGCTGCCTGTCCCACACTGCCAGAATACACCCACTGGTGGACGCCGGTACTACAGTCCATGGATCATGCATTACCACCAGCAGGTGTGATCCTCCAACAAAGATATTGGCTGCAAGAGGACACCTGCTGGCGGACACTAGTACTGCAGTCCAAAGGACCAACAGCACCACCAGCGGGTGAAGCCTTTCCTGACAACGGGATAATCTTGTCAATGATCTCAAGGCAGCTGGGACCATTGTCACCAAAAAAAATATTAGTAACACACTACTCCATGAAGGACTTAAATCCTACAGCGCCCGCAAGGTCCCCCTGCTCAAGAAAGCACATGTACAGGCCCGCCTGACGTTTGCTAATGAACATCTGAATGATTCAGAGGAGAACTGGGTGAAAGTGTTGTGGTCAGATGAGACCAAAATCAAGCTCTTTGGCATCAACTCAACTTGCCTTGTTTGGAGAAGGAGGAATGCTGCCTATGACCCCAAGAACACCATCCCCACCATCAAACATGGAGATGGAAACATGCTTGGGGGGGGGGATTTCTGCTAAGGGGACAGGACAACTTTACTGTATCAAAGGGACGATAGACGGGGCCATGTACCATCAAATCTTGGGTGAGAACCTCCTTCCCTCAGCCAGGGCATTGAAAATAGGTCATGGATGGGTATTCCAGCATGACAATGACCCAAAACATAAGACAAAGGCAACAAAGGAGTGGCTCAAGAAGAAGCACATTAAGGTCCTGGAGTGGCCTAGCCAGTCTCCGGAACTTAATCCCATAGAAAATATGTGGAGGGAGCTGAAGGTTCGAGTTACCAACATCAGTCTCAAAACCTTAATGACTTGGAGAGGATCTGCAAAGAGGAGTGGGACAAAATCCCTCCTGAGATGTGTGCAAACCTGGTGGCCAACTACAAGAAACATCTGACCTCTGTGATTGCCAACAAGGGTTTTGTCACCAAGTACTAAAGCCCTGTACACACGATCGGATATCCTATGGATTTTCGTCCGATGGATTTGTCCATCGGATATCCGATGAAACTGTTTTCCATCAGTCTTGCCCACACACCATCAGTCAAAAAACCGACCGTTCCAAACGCGGTGACGTAAAACACTCCGATGAGCCGAGAAAAATTAAGTTTAATGCTTCTGAGCATGCGTCGACTTGATTCTGAGCATGCGTGGGTTTTTGATCCGATGGACTTGCCCATAGACGATCGGAGTTTTCGATCGGTTTTTTATCCATCGGAAAAATTTAAAACATGTTCTATTTTTAAAAACCGATGGAAAAAAGACCGATGGGTCCCATACATGATCGGT
This sequence comes from Rana muscosa, assembly GCA_029206835.1. Lineage (NCBI taxonomy): Eukaryota > Metazoa > Chordata > Amphibia > Anura > Ranidae > Rana > Rana muscosa. The sequence continues at coordinate 114,532,059 of CM055118.1, forward strand.
TTGTCTGATGAAAAGAATCCATCGGACGAAAATCCATAGGATATCCGATCGTGTGTACAGGGCTTTAGTCATGTTTTTTTGCGAAGGAGTCAAATACTTATTTCACTCAACTTTCACTTTAACTTTTTTTAAATGATTTTTTCTGGATTTTTTTGTTGTTATTCTGTCTCTCACTGTTAAAATAAATCAACCATTAAAATGATAGACTGATCATTTCTTTGTCAGTGGGCAAATGTACAAAATCAGCAGGGGATTAAATACCTTTTTCCCTCACTGTAGGTTTTCAGCTACGTGGTATAAGACTAAAGTAACTTCTAATGTCTTATTTTCTTCATTCCACAACAGAAAGCAGAGATGCGTTCATGCTTCAGCCATCTTATGAGAGAGATCACCGACCTTGTGGAATCCGAATTGTGACCAGACTGAGGACTTTCGGGATTTGACTTCAATGGGGCATTACATTTATAAGCTTGTTTCCAATAGGGCTAAGAGTACATAGAGGGAGGGGTGGCCCTCAGTCTTAAAAAGTCTGTTTTTCCTGTCGATTCACCCTTCCTCCTGGACCTCTTAAAAGATGATACAACAACTCCTGCAGAATTCATGTTTTCATGCTATCACTTACAGTGTGGGTTTTTGCTATCAAGAAACTTGCCTTCTCTGCTTCCTGGGAGCTTTGACAGCTGCAAAGTACAAACATAATGTATACGTCAGTCTTGATGTGAACAAAGTCAGTGCCAAGGCTGTAGATAACAATAACAATTAATATAGTTAACAGCATGTAGAATGCAATGTGGTTAATTGGGGATATTTTGCATTGATTGAAAACAGCACAGCTGGACTTATTTTTATTATGACATATAAAATCAAAGTGATAGGTAAAAGCTAGGATTACCTGTATATTGCATCTTGACTTGCCAGGGAATATGTGTTTTCAACGGCCAGCTCCTAGGGACTTGCATTAGTTTTACATTTTGCTCTGATGACAAGTTCACTTTAAAGGCCAAATAAAAGAGCTTGTGTTGCCATCTGCTGGTCAGAATTGGTACTACAAATTGTACATTTTTGGAGAAGAGACATGGCTTGACAGTTCGTTGTTCATTGTATATGTAGTACAGTATTTATCATCATTTTTAAATAATTCGTTAAATAAGCCTTGATATTTTAAATTTGTGTGTAGGTTTTTTAATGTGGGGAGGATTAGTGGGGACTTAAACATGTCTTGAAAGTTTCTGAATGAAGCATACAGGTAAATCCAACCATTAAGAGTCTCTAGATTATGGGTGCTCAACCTGTGGCCCTCCAGCTGTTGCGGAACTACAACTCCCATCATGCTTCTGCCTTTGGGAGTCATGCTTGTAACTGTCAGCGGCTTGAAATGTCTCATGCGATTTGTAGTTCTGCAACAGCTGGAGGGCCACAGGTTTAGCACCCAAGTAAGCTTAGACAATCATCTCCTGACCCAATTGACCATTGTTAGATCAGTAAACAATCATTTATCTACTTGTAGCTGACCAGGCTGAAACAGTTGTCTCTTACCAGCTGATGGCTACTGTTCCTTTAAGGTGAAGCTGTTGTCAAGAAGATCTATTGTATTCAGCCACAAGCTGGGGCCAGGGAGGTGACCAAGTTATATTGGTTTAACTTCAACAGAGAAATCTCAGGTCATCAATCTGGCAGGGCTTATAAATCTCAGGATTGTTCATACAGAATTACAAATCCTTTGGAAGATAATACAGCTGCCTATTCTATTTCAAATGTTTCTTTGGCTGTTTGCCCGGAACTCAGCTTTAAATCCTTCCCACCCAGCCCTGGCATCACTTTAACAGGGTTTGCATGCCCGGGGGGCGGGCAGGAACGGCCGATCAAGTGACCATGGTGATTGGCTGTCACGGTGGTCATAAGATTGGGTGCCAGTCCCACTTACTCTCAGACATTAAAAGGACTGACAACTGTCTTTGACAGCTCAGTCACTGTGCTGGGAGTGCACAGCAAGCGCGCTCTCAACACAGAAAGCTCTGCCTCCCATAGACGCATATGTGCGCTTTGTGGGTGTTAAAGCGCATCCTCTTTGCTACTGCACTTTTGCGTTACGTGGGCAGCAAGAGATAAATTATTATTATACTAAAGGTTGAATTCACTAAACAGCCATAAAGCATATTATTTGTCATGATTAGGGATGAGCCGAACAACCCACAGTTCGGTTCGCACCAGAACTTGCGAACAGGCAATAAATTTGTTCGAACATCTGAACACCGTAAAAGTCTATGGGACTCGAACATGAAAAATCGAAAGTGCTAATTTTAAAGGCTTATATGCAAGTTATTGTCATAAAAAACCGTTTGGGGACCCAAGTCCTGCCCCAGGGGACATGTATCAATGCAAAAAGAAGTTTTAAAAACGGCAGTTTTTTCGGGAGCAGTGATTTTAATAATGCTTAAAGTGAAACAATAAAAGTGAAATATTCCTTTAAATTTCGTAACTGGGGGGGGGGGGTATAGTATGCCTATAAAGCAGCACATGTTTCCCGTGCTTAGAACTGTCCCTGCACAAAGTGTTATATGAAGGAAAAAAAGTAATTTAAAAGCACTCGCGGCTATTAATGAATTGTCGGCTCCCGGCAATACAGAGAAAAGTCATTGATAAAAAAAAAAAAAAAATGCGTGGGGGTCCCCCCAAATTCAATTACCAGGCCCTTCAGGTCTGGTATGGATATTAAGGGGAACCCTGCGTCAAATTAAAAAAAAATGACGTGGGGTTCCCCCCAAATATCCATACTAGACCCTTCAGGTATGGATTTTAAGGGGAACTCCATGCCACCGTTGGGAAAAGTCCTTTATTAAAAAAAATAAAAAATATTCCAGTGGTGGTAATCCACTCTCGGTATCCTGCGATGGGTGATCTCCTCTCCGGGGTCCAGCGATGGATGATCTCTCCTCTCCAGGTCCAGGCTCCAGCGATGATGTCCAACGCAGGGAGGAACAGCACACGGTCCTCTCTTCACCGGAGCGGACACACCCCGGGAATGACGTGGCTTCAGCCAGTGACAGCTCTTAAGTAGTTGAGGGCGGGGCCACTCGTCACGTGACCCCGTCCCTCTCTGACGCAAGGGGAAACCCAGGCTTCCCCAGTGACGTGCGGGTGATCCCTTCCCCCTCTGATGTAACGCAGATTTCACTTTAAGCATTATTAAAATCACTGCTCCCGAAAAAACGTCCGTTTTTAAAACTCTTTTTTGCATTGATACATGTCCCCTGGGGCAGGACCCGGGTCCCCAAACACTTTTTAATAACGTGCATATAAGCCTTTAAAATTAGCACTTTAGATTTCTCCCATAGACTCTTACAGGGTGTTCCGCGGCTTTTCGAATTTACCGCGAGCACCACAAATTGTTCTCTGTTCGGCGAACAGGCAATGTTCGAGTTAAACATGAGTTCGACTTGAACTCAAAGCTCATCCCTAGTCATGATGATCAAATTTATTTCCCATGTTAAGGTAGTTGATTTCAGATCTTCTTGATTCTGTGTGCTATAGCTTGTTGAATTGACCCATGGTGCACACCTGCCCCTAGAAGATTAAAGTGGAACTCTGGGAAGAAAATAAAATATTGGTAGTCCCCCCATATTCACTTGTATATATTGCTTGTTTTGTTTAGGGGTACTGTAATAGAGTGCTCCACAGTTTGGTAGTCTCCATCCACGCAGAACGACTAGTTCCTCCATAGCCGATACTGTTCCCTGACTGTTCAGCTCTCACTCCGCTGAAATGTGTACAATGCAGAACCAGTGGTCCTGCATTGTATGTGTTTATGTTAATGGCCCTTTTCCCACAAGACTGAGGTGTAAGGTGAGTATTTTCCTCTAGTTCAGGCATGTCCAAAGTCCGGCCCGCGGGCCAATCGCAGCCCGTGGCCTGGGTTTGAACGGCCCGCCTGGTTATCTACACATATATATCTTTTGTGGCCCCCGACGATCTCCGAACGCAGGGGCCACATAAGATATACTGTACTTTTTTCCCCTTAAAATCACGCACTTTTTTCCCCTAAAAATCAGGAGTGCGTTTTATACGCCGATCCCTGCTGCCTGTGAGGGGAAGAGGAGTGAGCGCCGCCGAAATAGCCCAAGCCGAGTGTACTGTGTACTCGGCTAGGCTCGGCTCCGCTCGCAGTCACGCCTAGTCCAGCCATTGGACATGTGTTATGTTCATCATAGAAGCCGGGCCAAGGGGCAGGACTGCGAGAGGAGCCGAGTACAGCCGAATACACAGGACATCTAACTAATAATAAAAGCTTCATTTTTGGGCACGGCTGGCTGCAGATGAACACTTGGGCACGGCAGGCTGCAGATGGACACTTAGGACAGGCTGACTGCAGATGGACACTTGGGACAATGGTGGGTGCTGCATTCCTGGGCTCCTGGCAATGGTGAGTGCATTCCTGGCAATGGTGGGTGCATTTCTGGTAATAGTGGGTGCATTCCTGGCAATGATAGGTGCTACATTCCTGGCAATGGTGAGCGAATTCCTGACAATGATAGGTGCTGCATTCGTGGCAATGGTGAGTGCATTCCTGGCAATGATAGGTGCTGCATTCCTGGCAATGATGGGTGTTGCATTCCTGGCAATGGTGAGTGCATTCCTGGCAATAGTGAGTGCATTCCTGGCAATGATGGGTGCTGCATTCCTGCCAATGGTGGGTGCTGCATTCCTGGCAATGGTCGGTGCTGCATTCCTGGCAATGGTGAGTGCATTCCTGGCAATGGTGAGTGCATTCCTGGTAATTGGTGGGTGCTGCCTTTCTGGCAATGGTGGGTGCATTCCTGGTAATAGTGGGTGCATTCCTAGCAATGGTGTGTGCTGCATTCCTAGCAATGGTGTGTGCTGCATTCCTAGCAATGGTGGGTGCTGAATTCCTGGCAATTGGGGGTCTGCAGATGGGCGCTGACCCTTATTTTGCTTCACAGTTCTTTATTTTAAATTTTAAGTTTTTTTCCTGAAACTTCCCTCTTAAAGTGAAGGTGCGTGTTATACGCCAATAAATACGGTATATCCAAATAATACGCCTGAGCTTATCTCTTTACTCACACACTGCCACAAAGGCAAGAGAATTCTTGTTGGGCAGTGTATAAGTGCTCGAACGAACACACTTAGACCAAATTTTAATGGTTCAAAGAATGTCAGGCAAAATGGTCAGCCCTCGAGCTGACCATCAAATCTGGCCCTCTTTGAAAAAAGTTTGGACACCCCCTGCTCTAGTAAAACAAATCGAGCAGTGTATTATGTGCTTGTGAAGGGGCTACCAATATTTAATTTTGGCTCAAGCCTGGCATTGGGCCTTATCTTGCTGTTTTCTGCAGCTTGAGTTTACTGAGTGAAATTTCGCTACATGTTTTTGAAGTTCTGGGGTCATAATTATAAATATTTTGATCACAGTGCATGAATGTTTATATAACTTCTGAACTGCTGAACCTATACATGGTTTTTTCTTGGACTGTGAAATGTAAAGGAATAACATTTTTTTTAGGATGCCAGACACTGGACTGTCTAATAGACATATGCACTGCCGAAAAATTTGTTCATTTTCGTTTCATTTGTTTCTTGTTTGTTTTTTTGTTTTTTCGGGTCATTCGTTATGATCCCAATTCGTATATTCGAAAATAAGAAAGAAAATCAAAAAAATCTAAAGAATAACTAACTAATAATAACTAACTAACTATTAAATTATAGGTATTGGAATTTCCTTTCAAATTTGGCTGTTGGTGAACATAACGAATGCAAATTTATCCGAAGTTACGAATTATCCGAAATAACGAATGCCGCATCTAAACAAATGGAACGGAACTAATTAATAATAAATAATAATAATAAAAAGTTTTTATTATTATTGTTATTTAATATTATTAATTTGTTACGTTTCATTCGTTTAAATACGGCACTTGATATATTGGATAATTCTTAACTTCGGATAAATTTGTATTCATTACGTTCACTAACAGCCAAATTTGAAAGGAAATTCCAATACCCATAATTTAATAGTAACAGTTAAAGGGGTTGTAAGCCCTCATGTTTTTTCACCTTAATGTATCCTATGCATTAAGGTAAAAAAACACCTGGCTGTGATCGGTCCACCAGCCCCCCGCTTTACTTACCTGAGCCCTGGAATTTCACATGGCCGGGGAGCGCTCTTCCTCTCTGCCCGGTCTTCTCGGCTCTTGATTGGATAGATTGATAGCAGCGCAGCCATTGGCTTCCACTGCTGTCAATCAAATTCAATGACGCGGGCACCGGGGCGCAGGGCCGAGACCGGCATTCGTGTCTATGGATACCGAATGCTGGACTTGAGAGTGTGCACACAAGATAACCCTATAGGAGAAGCGCTCCCCCGGGGGGTTATCTGATGCGGGGAGGAGCCGCCGAGGGACCTCAGAAGAGGAGGATCGGGGCCACTCTGTGAAAAACGAGCTGCACAGTGGAGGTAAGTATGACATGTTTGTTATTTAAAAAAAATAAAACTCGAACCTTTACAATCACTTTAAGTTATTATTAGTTAGTTATTATTTCAGATTTTTGAATTTCGAATTTACAAGTTTTCTAATTTCTGAATATTTGGAAAAATTTGTTAAATGGGTTTTCATTAATTTGGATATTTCCAAATTAACGAATTTGTTGAAATTCTTTAAAAAATTAATTCGGAACAAAGCGAATTGCACATGTCTTCTGTCTGATAATTTATCTCCAAATGCAAATAAAGGAGATAAAATGGTTAACATGTAATTATTTTGACTTTTTGACAGCCCCATGTTTAAAACTATATATTTTTTTTCCATTAAACTTGAGGTCTTTAAAGGCTAAGTTCATCTTTTTGGACAGAATTTCACTCTAATAAGTCTTTTCTAATGTCCTTTCTGCCCAAGCTATCCCAATGTGCTGATCTCTCACTTACTGTACCGAGTCCATGGCAGCGTTAAATGTTCACCTCTCAGTACAAAATTTTTAAAAATGCTTTCCCAGCCCATTACTTCCTGAATCATCATGTGATCTTCCTGGGAAACTGCATATCTCATCATGCACTTTCTTACTGCATCATAAAATAGGGCGTGTTTACCTCTCTGGACCACACCTCCCTCATTACTATATCATCTCTTTTTTTGTTTCCACTCACGTTCCATCGGTTTAACAGTTTCAAAAAAACTTTACATTCCCGGCACTAGGAATGTAAATGTCACATTGGTTGTGCTCGCAACCAAACTGTCAAACCATCAAATGGCTGGTGCAAAATCCAAAATACGAAAAGAAAACCAGAAATTGCCGCTCCAGGCAGATTAAGTTTTGGGAAGATGTTTCTCTCTCAGAGACCAAGGGTGCCGGCAATGCACATAGCAATGAAAACAAAAATGGTGAGGACAGCCACACTCCAATCCAACGTAAACACTGAATAAGTGTGAAACGCGTCAGCTGTCCTGGTTTATGCTGGTTTTTGTAGTGCCTGTCTTTTTTCAATAAATATACGTTGGATTGGAGTGCGGCTGTTCTAACCATTTTTGTTTTCATCAAATGGCTGGTGCCATAACTGATCACATGTGCAACATCATAGCAGTTGAAGATCAGAAGCCAAGATGGCAGCTTCCTTGGCTGAAAACGATAGGAAGGTTTAGTTCCACTTTGAGGTGGCCATACACCTTACAATCTGATTGTACAATCTTCTTTATATCTATCATCAACTATGTAGTACAAGGGCCTGCCTGACTTGAATGAATTTTTCATTTTTTTTACATAGTTTTGGTAAATCTAGAGGAAATTGTAGGTATTACACAATCAGAATGCATAGTGTATAGCAAGCTTTATACAAGTATATGGGAGGGAGATATTCAGCTGTCAATGTGCTTGTAATCCAGTATCAGCTCAGGGAGGGGGAAAGTATAAACACACCAATTTCCTATTTAGTATAGTGGGAGCACATGTTTTTGCTGTGTTTTTTTGGACAACATGCATAGGGCAGCCCATTGATTTCAAACACAGCAAAGTAGCTCATGAGGCATTTTGGCAAAATTGTGGTTTGCACATTTTTTACAGCGTGTTTGTCGCACATTTTTTGCACTTGACAAAATGCGCAATTGCTTCTGTGTTTGGGGTGCCGTTAACAAACTACAGTCCCAGATGTCGCCCTTTGCTTGCTTTTATCCGGCCCTTGGGGCACCATTTCTTTCACTGAAACCAACAATGGGGTAAAATCCTCCCCCCCCCCCGACCCCTTATGAAGGGGCACAATTCCTCTCATTGACACCAACAATTGGGCCAAATGACACCAATGATGGGGTACAATTGATCCCACTCACACTAATGAAGGGGCACACTTCCTCTTACTGACACCGAAGATGGGGCATTGGTTTTTCCCCACTGACGTCAGGGAAAATTTCTACCCCCAAAGACCACAGTCTGGCCCCCCTAAAGTCTGAAGGACAGTAAACTGGCCCCCTTTTTAGAAAATTTGAAGACCCCTGATCAGGGCTTGACAAATTTGCTTGGAATCTAGGAGCCAGCTAAAAAAATTAGGAGCCAGGAACGCGCCCCGTCCCGCCGAGCTTGCGCGCAGAAGCGAACGCATACTTGAGTAGCGCCCGCATATGAAAGCGGTGTTCAAAACACACATGTGAGGTATTGCCGCGATTGGTAGAGCGAGAGCAATAATTATAGCCCTAGACCTCCTCTGTAACTCTAAAACATGCAACCTGTAGAATTTTTTAAACGTCGCCTATGGAGATTTTATAGGGTAAAAGTTTGTCGCCATTCCACGAGCAGACGCAATTTTGAAGCGTGACATGTTGGGTATCAATTTACTTGGCGTAACATTATCTTTCACAATATAAAAAAAATTGGGCTAACTTTACTGTTGTCTTGTTTTTTAATTAAAAAAAGTGTATTTTTTCCCAAAAAAGTGCGCTTGTAAGACCGCTGCGCAAATATGGTGTGACAGAAAATATTGGAACGACCGCCATTGTATTCTCTAGGGTGTTAGAATAAAAAATATGTATAATGTTTGGGGTTTATAATTAGAGGGAAGGAGATGGCAGTGAAAACAGACTGAGGAAGCTCCATTAGCATTGCTGGTTGTCTTGTCATACTAACGGCCACCACCAGATGGCACCACATCACAAAAGGAAACATAGGCCTGCAGAAGGCCGCAAAGCCGCAGCCTCAATTACCGGCCGGTGCAGCCCGACGCGATCGTGAGGCGGGGGGCGCACGGAGACACAGGATACCGCTTCTGTGCCGCCCCAGGCGCCAGGTCGCTAGATCTAGTCGCAATGGCGACCTGGCGCCCGGGGTTTGTCGAACCCTGCCCCTGATCTAAAGGATACCAGGGACACACTTCTACTGTTTTCAATACTACAGCTCTGCTCCACATAGGCTCTTATGGGATGGTTTGGGTTCTGCACAATCTGCCAAACAAATGATCCAAGCAAGAAGAAGGTGCAAAAAATTTGATAGTTGTGTATAGAGGGAGAACAGTGCTCACTGACATTGCCTGAATTGGAATAGCAGGGAACTACAGAGGCAAAGCTCCTGGAAGGGGAGGGCAGGTGAAGGGTGTGTGTTAATGAGTTTATCTGCTGAACGAATGGCTTTTCTGTCCCAAATACCACATTTCAGGAGGGGTAATGGAGGAGTTTTCTACAGGAGACTGGAGACTGAGGTAAAGCCTGTCCTAGAACAAAGAAAAAGCCTTTTCTTTTCTGCAGCAGAGGTACATTAACAGTATATTGGTACATAGGGAAGCTGGAATTTAGAAAAAAAAAGTGAACTTAGCCTTTAAGCTTGCTTGGCCCAATAGCATTATCCCCATTGCTTGTCAAAAAGACATATTACAATCCAAGAGACTGAAATTCAACTTTAACTGCACTAGTTCGTGATCACATAAATTCAGAAAATATATTGCATATATAGTTATTTATTTTAAGTTGTATTTTTTATTTTCTAATAAAATTGCTTTCACAATCAAACTGTTCTCAATTTGTTTTTCTGTTTCTGTGCCAGCTTTAATATCAGTTATGCTATTTTCTATAATACTCTCAATAGTCATTTGTAACTATTTTTTTACACACTACTTTAGTATTTAATTTTTAGTTATAAAACGACTAAAGCCCTGTACACGCGATCGGTTTTACCGATGAAAACAGTCCGATGGACTTTTCTCATCGGACAAACCGATCGTGTATGGGCCCCATCTGTCTTTTTTCCATCGGTGAGAAAAAATAGAACATGTTTTAAATTTATCCGATGGAAAAAAATTATAGCAAATTCCGATCGTCTGTGTGGAACTCCATCGGAAAAAAAACCCACGCATGCTCAGAATCAAGTCGACGCATGCTCAGAAGCATTGAACTTAATTTTCTCTGCTCGTCTGAGTGTTTTACATCACAGCGTTTTGGACGGTTGGATTTTTGACTGATGGTGTGTAGGCAAGACTGATGGAAGTCAGCTTCATCGGATTTTCGATGGAAAAATCCATCGGATTAGAATCCATAGGAAATCCGATCGTGTGTACAGGGCTTTAATGTTTTTTGTGCAAGCATTAGGAAAGGAGACTCAGAGCCCATATAGATCTTTTAAATGTGTTAATGTGTGTTATGTCACCTGTTACCATGCATTAGGGCAGCCCATTGAAATTACTGAGCTGCCAGTGCACCCAAACACTGCGAAAAATAATGTGGGCACTACCACAAAGTGGAAGAATAAATGTCCCTCAAGCTATTTTTCAAAAGGCATATCACAAAGCCACAGTGCCTCTGCCTTGTTAAACATCTTCAGTTCTTATAGATATTTTTTTAATTTTAAAATAAAGCACAAGATGTCTGTATGTACCTTAATGCAGACCTGTACTTAAAGTGTATGAAATCCTCAAAGTGGTTTTAAACCTCTGACATGAAAAATGAACAAAGCATATCCTTTTATAGTGTGTACTTGCTTCAATCCAAAACATGGAGTGTCATTTCCCTCTGCTGTCTAATTCCTCTGTCACTGCTGAAAGGGAGATGGGGAGAAGTGCTCCAGCACACCAACTGTGATTGATAGCCTCAGCTGCGCATGTTTCCCTGTGTGCTGTGTAGAGGGAGTATGTCCCTTCCCTCCAATACGCTCTCAGATTAAACTGAGCTTTCCTTTCTGACTTGTGCATTGTGTGACATCAGATCCCCACCCCCTGCTTTCTGAAGCTTAGACAAGCTGGTGTAAATACTGGTCTTTGATCTGATGTAGAGAAGAGATAGCTACAGATAAACAGGTACAACTTACGCAGGAGGACTTGCCTCATCTCTGTGTAGCACTTCACTGGGTGTATGTAAGGGTTTACAACCATTTTAGTATTGGCTAATATTTTTTGCTCCCTTTTAGTCTGTTAAACACTAAAAATGTTGATATATCTGTTCAATAAATGCAAAAAATCCAGATGCACGGGTCATCAAGCAGGTGCTGCAGCTAGTTAAATACAATAGCCAGCTGGGGGATTCCTCCATCTATGTTGTTCAGAGTGAACCTTAAAGTGGAACTAAAGTCCACAATAAATACCTCTACTGCAAAGGTCCAACACTTGTGAGATCCCTCGCTGGTACCTTCTCCACGGTTTCTTGTCTGTGTCGTTAGCTGTCTTGATTGTGAGCTACGAGATGATGCGTATCTGCAGTAATTCAGTCGTCCCGGGAACAAAGGTACTGTGCCAGAATGTAAACCAAGCTGTGCATGTACAGTTCAGTGTACATTTAAGGCTGCATTCACACCTGCGTGTTTCCTAAACGCACAACAAAACACACAAAAATTTGCGTTTTGCCACACGTTTAGAAAACGTGCTGCAATCACAGGTCGCGCTTGTGGTACCATAATTATTCATGGTACCCCAAGTGCGGGTAGCATGCACTGTAGAAACTTCCAACGCTCTGTGACCGAAAAGGTTATGGAGCCACTTTGGGGGGGCTTGTCACGTGTAGAGAAGTCCATTTAAGTTATAAGGTGTTCTAAGCGCGACGTGCATAAACACATGAAAAAACACACAAAAAAACGTGAGCAGGAACGCGCGTTTCCGCTACGCTTAGGTAGGAATGGGGCTTTAGGCTGGGTTCACACTAGTGCGACACGACAGCCGTCCTACTTTGGATCCGACTTTGCCCCGCGACATGAAGCCGACATATGTCCGACTTTCAATGAACAGGGATCCGACTTGGATCCCCGCCAACACCAGGCACTGTGTTTGCTATGAATCTTGAGGGGGAACTCCAGGCCAAATTTTAAATAAAAAAACGGCATGGGTTCCCCCTCCAGGAGCATACCAGGCCCTTGGGTCTGGTCTGGATTTGAAGGGGAACCCCTACGCCGAAAAAACGGCGTGGGGTCCCCCCCAAGATCCAAACCAGACCCTTATCCAAGCACGCAACCTGGCAGGCCGCTGGGGAAGAGGGGGGATGATGAGAGCGCCCCCCCTCCCTCCTGAACCGTACCAGGCCGCATGCCCTCAACATGGGGGGTTTGGTGCTCTGGGGCAGGGGGGCGACCTGCGGCCCCCCCCACCCCAAAGCACCCTGTCCCCATGTTGATGAGGACAGGGCCTCTTCCCGACAACCCTGGCCGTTGGTTGTCGGGGTCTGCGGGCGGGGGGCTTATCGGAATCCGGGAGCCCTCTTTAATAAGGGGGCCCCCAGATCCCGCCCCCCCCACCCTATGTGAATGAGTATGGGGTACATCGTACCCCTACCCATTCACCTGGTGGAAAAAAATGGCAATAAAAACACAACACAGCTTTTTAAATTAATTTATTGCACAGCTCCGGGGGTCTCCGCGCTCTCCGGTTCTTTCTTCTGCCGGGCCTCCGCTATCTTCTTCCAGCTCTTTTGCTAGCGGGGCCCGGACTTTTCCGTTGCCTTCTTCTTCTCCCGCTCTCCGGTTCTTCTCTCGCTCTATGGTTCTTTCTTCTGCCGGGCCTCCGCTATCTTCTTCCAGCTCTTTTGCTAGCGGAGAGGCCCGGTCTTCCTGTCGTCTCGTCCGGCTCTCCATTGTCCTTCTGCCGGCCCCTCCACTATCTTCTTCCAGCTCTTTTGCTAGTGGAGGGGCCGGTCTTCCCGTCGCCGTCTTCTTCTCTCTTCTCCTCCTCGATGTTGACTCGTCGCTTCCTCCCGCTGTAATGCTGACTGTTCGCTCTGCTCCGAATTAATATAGGCTTCTCATGACGTCACAGTCACATGCTCCCATGACGTCACAGTCACATGCTCCGGGGCCACCGGAGCATGTGACTGTGACGTCATGAGAAGCCTATATTAATTCGGAGCGGAGCGAACAGCCAGTATTACAGCGAGAGGGAGCGACGAGTCAACATCGAGGAGGAGAAGAGAGAAGAAGACGGCGACGGCGACGGGAAGACCTGCCCGGGAAGACCGGGAACCCATGCCGTTTTTTTATTTAAAATTTGGCCTGGAGTTCCCCCTCAAGAGCAGCACAGCACAAGTCGCATGCCAAAGTCGGATCATGCAAGACTGCGGTCCGACTTTGATCCGACTTCAATGATAGTCAATGGGCTGAAGTCAGATCAAAGTCGGACCGAAGTAGTACAGGGAGCATTTTCAAAGTCGGACCGACATGTGTCGGACCAGTTAAGACGGCTCCCATAGGGAAACATTGATTTTCACACGTCATGCGACATGAGCTCCCAATGTCGGAGCGTTTGTCGGACCAGTGTGAACCCGGCCTTAGAGAAGACTGTGAGCAGACAGGTACCGTATATACTCGAGTATAAGCCAAGTTTTTCAGCACATTTTTTTGTGGCACAGTGAGGCATGGACGCAGTGAGGCATGCACATGGATACAGTGAGGCACAGTGAGGCATGCAGATGGACACCCTAGGCTTATACTCGAGTCAATAAGTTTTCCCAGTTTTTTTGTGGTAAAATTAGGTGCCTCTGCTTATATTCGGGTCGGCTTATACTCAAGTATATACGGTACATTTATTTTATTGCAGAAGGGACATTGTATGTCTTTTTTTTCATTTATTTAGTGCCACTTTTATTGCGGAATGAAACTTAAAGTGGAGCTCCGCCGAAAAAAATAAATATTAAAAGCCAGCAGCTACAAATACTGCAGCTGCTGACTTTTAATATATGGACACTTACCTGTCCTGGAGTCCAGCGACGTCCGCAGCAGAGGACGAGCAATCGCTCGTCACTCTGCTGCCCCCACCGCCATCCTTGATGAGGGAACCAGGCAGTGAAGCCTTGCGGCTTCACTGCCCGGTTCCCTACGGCGCATGCGCGAGTCGCGCTGCACCGTTCTGACTGGTCCTCCTGTGTTCTGGGAGCCGAGTGACTCCCAGAACACTACGGGTATTCTGCGGGAAGTGACGTGCTTCCCGCAGATTTCCCGCAGAAAGGACTCCCGGAAGTGGGTGAAAATACCTGTCTTAGACAGGTATCTGCACCCCCCTCCCCCCTGAAAGGTGTCAATTGTGACACCGGAGGGGGGGAGGGTTCCGATGAACGGAAGTTCCACTTTAGGGTGGAGCTCCGCTTTAAAAAAATTAAAAGAAAATTCCCCCTTCGGTCTCTTCTGCCATCAACCCTTTTCCCTGCCTGTCAGCATTTGTGTACACTGAACTGCACATGCTCAGCTCAGCGTACGTTTATGGCGCGGCTCTGCGTTGTGACAAAGCTTATGGGATCCAATTTTATTTTATTTTTTCAAATGCAGTGCTTTTATTCCACTTTAAGTTGTCCTTTATGAAACATTTCTATTGGGCAACTGACAGAGTTTATCCTTTGGATTGCTATTCTGGAAATGTTTATCCTATTTGACAGGCAGCTGATAGTGGCAAAAACATTCATCAAAAGAAAATTATAAACTATACTATAAATGGATGACATGAGACAGATCAATGTTTGCTCATTTGAAAACTGTCAAAATTAAAATATCAGTTTTGTATAGACTGTCCATTTATACAGTACCCAGGAATGCTACCCTAGGCTGGGAAGATCAGTTGAACTTTTTTTTGTTGTAGCATTATCTGCCTTTGTTGCAATGCACGCCACTTTCACCAAGTGATTGTAAACGATCACCTTGAAAAACAACCCATTCAGTCTGAAATTTAAATGAAAGGCAAAATATCTTAGTATAGAAAGAAAAATACATTATAAATACCCTTTTTCCCTTTTGTATAAATGATCACATTCCCTCTGTTCTCAGGTGCATAAGAGCTGGGGGGAGGAGAAGTAGCAGCACATTGATCTTGCCAGTGAATAGCTGTGTAGGGGAGGCATGTCAGCACAAGTCTGATCATTGGAGTAGAGCAGGCTGAGTTCCCAACATAGCTAGAGAACTGACCACGATGTGCTCTCCTGTGTAGTGTGGTCAGTTTTAAATAGGAAAGCAAGGGGACTAGCAGGAACACCACGGATTTCACATAAAGGAAGCAATACAAAGAGAATAGGATACTTTCTGATACAAGTACATGGTAAAGCAGCCACATATCAGGAATTTGATGTGTTGGGGTAACAAACGCTTTAAAGGGGTTGTAAAGGTTCGTGTTTTTTCACCTTAATGCATCCTATGCATTAAGGTGAAAAAACACCTGGCTGTCACAGGGCCCCCCAGCCCCCCCCCCCGTTTTACTTACCTGAGCCCGTTCACCTGCTCTGCGCATCCCCCGGCGTCCTCTTCTCCATGGAGTCTTGGTGTTGATTGAATAGATTGATAGCAGCGCAGCCATTGGCTCCCGCTGCTGTCAATCAAATCCAATGACGCAGCCGCCGGGGGGGGAGGGGCGAGTCATACACTCTGCATCTATGGACGCCGACTGTGTGACACGGGAGCGCGCCCGCAAGGTAACCCCCTCGGGGGAGAGCTTCCCAGAGGGGGTTAGCTATTGCGGAGAGGAGCCGCGAGAGCCACCGTGGGACCCAAGAACAGCAGGATCGGGGCCACTCTATGCAAAACTAACTGCACAGTGGAGGTAAGTACGCAAAATCTGGTGTAGCTGTGCATGGTAGCCAATCAACTTCTAACTTCAGCTTGTTCAATTAAGCTTTGACAAAAAAAAAAAAAAAAGCCTGGAAAATTATTGGTTTCTAGGCAGAGCTGCATGAGATTGTGCACTCTCCAGTTTTAGTAAATCAACTCCATTGTATTTTTTTCAATAAATATGAGGATTGGACTGATTGGATGAAGTAGAGATTATGACATTACCACTCCACCTCTTCGCCTCGTTCGCCTGCCCATAAACTTACATAGAACTTCCGATCGTGTCCTCCTGAAAAATTGACAGGTAGACCCAACCGAAAAGCCTGTGTGAATGAATCCAGGGGTGAAAATGTCCTAGTTCTGCTTTCTCCATACTCTTATGCCACGTACACACAATCGGACATTCCGACAACAAAACCATGGATTTTTTTCCGACGGACGTTGGCTCAAACTTGTCCTGCATACACACGGTCACACAAATGTTGTCGGAAATTACGAACGTCAAGAACGCGGTGACGTACAACACTACGACTAGCCGAGAAAAATGAAGTTCAATGATTCCGAGCATGCGTCGAATTGATTCCGAGCATGCGTAGAATTTTTGTGCGTTGAATTGTGTACACGCGGTCGGAATTTCCGACAACAACTTTTGTTGTCGGAAATTCTGACAGCAAATGTCCGATGGAGCGGTCGGATTTTCCGACAAAAAGCTCACATCGAACATTTGTTGTCGGAAATTCCGACTGTGTGTACACGGCATAAAAGTTAATTAAAATCAAAACTGTTTACAGCAAAATGAAGGATTAATTAGCTTATTAAGGTGGAACTGTGGGGGCATCAATAATGTACAAGAAGTTCTGTTGCATTTGAATTTCCCTTTAATGTTCCATGCCAGCACAGCTTTGCCTTATTTACTAAGCTAAGTTAAACTGTGTTTAAACCCAAGAATATAAATGTAATATATTGCATCTTACAAATCAACAGATGTGGCTGCTGCATTAACTTTCTTTTGACTAGGCTTTTTTCTTTTATTGTCACCTGGTGGTCCTACCAGTAAAACACTCTAGAGTCGCAGTCTCCACTTATGGACCTTGCTTTGTGCACTGGTCTAAATCACTTGGTGGAGGGGGGATTATGGTGTGGGTTTTTTTTTTTCAGGGGTTGGGCTTGGCCCCTTAGTTCCAGTGAAGGGAGTTTTAAGGCATCAGCATACCAAGACATTTTGGAAAATTTCATGCTCCCAACTTTGTGGGAACAGTTTGGGGATGGCCCCTTCCTGTTCCAACATGACTGCGCACCAGTGCACAAAGCAAGGTCCATAAAGACATGGATGAGTGACTTTGGGGTGGAGGAACTTGACTGGCCTGCACAGAGTCCTAACCTCAACCCGATAAAACACCTTTGGGATGAATTTGAGCGGAGACTGTGAGATGGGCCTTCTTGTCCACATCAGTGCCTGACCTCACAGATGTGCTTCTAGAAGAATGATCAAACATTCCCATAGACACACTCCTAAACCTTGTGGACAGCCTTCCCAGAAGAGTTGAAGCTGTTATAGCTGCAAAGGGTGGGCCAACTCAATATTGAACCCTACAGACTAGGACTAGGATGTCATTAAAGTTAATGTGCGTGAAAAGGCAGGTGTTCCAATACTTTTGATAATATAGTGTATATTTGAAAATTGATCAGTCCTGATGTACTGACTGCCTATTTCATTTCTTGAAGCCCTAAAATGCCAGGACAGTACAAATACCCCCTAAGTTACCCCTTTTTGAAAATCCAGGGTATTTAGTAAGGGGTGAGTTTTTTGAAGTTGTAACAATTTTTTTGAAAATAAAGTTATGTCTCACTCACACACAACATAGACATACTTAGAATTACACCCCAAAACACACTCTGCTACGCTTTCCAGGTATGAGGATACCACATGTGTGAGACTTTTTCACAGCCTGGCCACATAGAGGGGCCCAAAATCCAAGGAGCACCTTTGGGCTTTCTAAAGGGCCTTAGTTTATGCATCTAGTGAACATAAAGTGAACACATTTTGGAAAGAAAACACCAGAAGGTATTTTCTAAGAGGCTTGGGGAATCTTTTGAATACTTCATTTTTTGCCACAGGTTTTTTGGAAAATAAATTTAACTTTTGTACACAAGATATTTCTTACATTCAGCATGGACATACGTAGAATTACAATCCAAAACACATTCTTCTACTCCTGAGTGTAGCAATAGGACATGTGTGAAACTTTTTCACTGTCTGGATTGATTATATATGTGACAGGAGTCTGCTGGTTTTTACCCAACACTGAAGTACGGCTGTTGACTGGGTGGGCTAAAGAGTCTTGGATAGTGCTGGTTCTGGACATAGGAAGCATTGATGGCGGACATAGACCTGCTGAGGACAAGGGTTCGTCACAACTGGTTGGCAGCAGCGGGATTGTGCTTCCTGGCTGTGAACACGTCCAAACCTCCACTTGGATCCAAGATCAGGATAGCAGACTTCAGTCACCCCAGCAGAGATATGGATCTGGCATCAGAGTTCCCGGGGCTGCTGCGAATCGTCCTTTCAGCCTACACCAGGTCTGTGTCTGCGGATAATTACCTGCAGCAGATTTGGGTAGGACTCTGGATTAGAGCCCTCCAGGTTGCTGGTATGCAACAAGACAAGTGCTTTCCAACCCCAGAGCAACAGGCCAGTGAACAACAGGAGTTACGGATGCAATTCCTGGGAGAGCGGCCCCAGGAGCAATGAGTGACTGAGTTGGACAGGCTGGTCCAGCAGGAGATAGAGCTGGACAATCGGTATCGGGCTCTGCAATGGCACGCAGAGCAGGAATATTTAGGGGAGACAACAGAATGCTCTCCCGAGGGATATGACTTTGGTGGCTCTGGATTGCTGTGGGAGAGCTTTACAGATTGTTTTGTGTTTGGCGATGAAGGGGAACCTACCCTTGAAGACCTGCGAGAATACAGAGAGGCTATGCTTGGTCTTAAACCTGATCTAGACTATTTGCTAAGGAAGGAACAGTAACTGGAAAGGGCATACAGCAAACTGCTAGAACGCGTTCAGCAGCATTCCAGAGAATCAGCAGTGGAAACTCAGCTGAAGTGCTGACAACAGGGCAGTGCTCTGCTAGTCTCTGCCCAACACCAACAGCAGCATCAGCCTCCTGGAGAGAAGAGGCAGTTGGCCTTTTTCCCACAATACTGACAGAGACCTGGCATCTGTGGAGTCACCAGAAACTTCTGCAGCTGAGACCAAGACCTCTGCCCTACACCTGCAGCAGTTTCGGAGGTCCAGGGTGAGAAGGAGATGGTCACTGCCCAGCAGCAAACCGAGCCCCGGAATGTTAAAAAACACCCAGCTAAAGTGCTGGCAACTGGACAGAGGGTCCAAGATCTCTGCTCCACACCTGCGGCGATTCCGGAGGCCCAGGGTGAGAAGGAGATGGTCACTGCCCAGCAGCAGACCGAGCCCTGGAATGTTAAAAACCACCCATCTGAAGTGCTGGAAACCGGACCGAGGGTCCAAGACCTCTGCCCCACATCTGCGGCAGTTCTGGAGGCCCAGGGTGAGGAGGTGGCAGTCTATCCCCAGCTGCAGATCAGGATCCAAGGAGAGAATGCAGTCAGCACCTCACAACTGCAGCTTGATCTGGTGTCAAAGGATGGGCCTGCGGTCTCCACTAACAGAAAACCAGCAGAAGTGCCTGCAACAGGGCAGAGTGCTACCAACCTCTGCCCAGCACCAGCAACAACTGCGGAGTTCCAGGAAGCTGGGGCTGTCGGCCTCTCTCCCCAACAGTTATCTGGAGCAGATGATGTAGGGAAGCTCCTACGCCCAGCTGAACCGCTGGCAACAGGACAGAGCGCTGCTGGTCTCTGCCCACAACTAACAAAGGACAGATTTCCTGTGAAGGTGGATGGGACTTCAGTCTCCACATGTATACCCCAGGGATGCTGGGCAGTCGGCCCAGATCCCCAACAGCATGATGGAGTGAGCCCAGTCACCCTGTCTTCTCTCTGGCGGCTGAAAGGACTCCAGGAAGAAGGGCCAGTCCACGCCTCTCCCCAGCAGTGGGTATGTTCTCTGAGAGAGGCAGAGGTTGGCTGGGTAGGTAATGCTCTCTTTGGGACAATTTATTTGGGCTACTGTGTGGATACCGGCATTGGGGGACTGGAACTACTTACTAACTTCGGAGTCAACCTGTCTGGGGTCTCCTCCTGCGTTAGTCTCCTGCCGAAAGGGGAGATGTGCTACAGGAGTCTGCTGGTTTTTACCCAACACTGAAGTACGGCTGTTAACTGGGTGGGCTAAAGAGTCTTGGATAGTGCTGGTTCTGGACAGAGGAAGCATTGACGGCGGACATAGACCTGTTGAGGACAAGGGTTCGTCACAATGTACTAGACATTTTATCTTGTGTATCATACAAATCAACCAATGGTATCAAAACCAATGTACTGTAATGGTCACCACTATATGAGAGGTCAGAGAATATAGCTTAGTGTATCGTCGGCTATAGCAGTCCCAGTTCCTATAAGCCAAGAAAGCCTAGCCTACTGATACGTGGCTGTCCTCAGGAATACCAAGTTCACTGGTCAGGAAGTAAAGGGGGCTAGAGAAAGGACGAAGAAAATAATCCCTTTGGTTCCAGGAGTGCAGTTGTCCACAGAGAATGGATAAGACTGGTGTCTCGCAGGAACATAGTCGGATATGCACATGGGTCAGTTCAGGTGCAGGCATAGACATGGTCAGCATTTGGGCAAAGGATCGGTCTAGGCAACAGGCAGAAACGTGGTCAATAAACAGGCAAATCAGGAACACTGATTTTAACTACACTGGTCTGGCCACACTGCGGCTGAAGTGGTGGTAATCGAAGAACTATGACTGGCTGCACTACACGGGCTCGTTCACACATGAGGTTGGGGGACAGTAAAACCTTGTGGTTGAGCTGCAGTTTTACCACCCCAGAGGCTGGGGGTATATACCTGCCATGAGTGCTATGATTAGCTTTGCAGCTGTGGCAGGAATTACACCCCAAAACACACTCTGCTACGCTTTCCAGGTATGATGATTAGCTTTGCAGCTGTGGCAGGAATTACACCTCCTGTGTGCCTGCCAATCATGACACATTCAAGTAAATGGGGTTGCTTTTGCAGGGTCCAAGGGGTTAAAGAAGGTGAGAAGGTGATACAATGCCTACTCACTGCCTGTAAAATGCTCTTTGAAGAGCGATCTGAACATGGATGGCTCTTCAGAGAGCATTGTAACTGTGAACAAGTCCTTATGTTGACACAATGATGGTGGTGAACAGGGACCTTTAACTGGTGTGGCGGTGATCCCAGATACTGTAACTGCTGTGGCAGTGGTTAAGGACACTGTAACTGGTGTGGCAGCAATCAGGGAAACTGTAACTGCTATGACGTTGATTACGGATACCAGTGGCGGCTGGTGCTCAAACAAACTGAAAAATAAAAAAAAACATCAATTGCTGCCACTGTGCCCATTAAACGCCCAAATACAGGCAGTTTGTCCCCAAATGCAGCCAGTTTCCCTCCAAATACAGCCAGTTTTTCCCCTAATACAGCCAGTTTGTCCCCAAATGCAGCCAGTTTGTCCCCAAATACAGTCAGTTTGTCCACAAATACAGCCAGTTTGTCCCCAAATGCAGCCAGATTGTCCCCAAATGCAGCCAGTTCCCCCCCAAATGCAGCCAGTTCCCCCCCAAATGCAGCCAGTTTCCCCCCAAATACAGCCAGTTTGTCCCCAAATACAACCAGTTTGTCCCCAAATGCAGCCAGTTTGTCCCCAAATACAGCCAGTTTGGCCCAAAATGCAGCAAGTTTGTCCCCAAATGCAGCCAGTTTGTCCCCAGCCCACACTTACCTTCCTCGGGTCAGCACCGTCCTCCTCCACGCTCCCTCATGTCTTCTCCCGCCCTCGATGTCGCTTCAGCCAATCAGGTTACCGGTAATTAGATCCGATGAACCTGATTGGCTGAGATGCGTGTCAATCCAAACAAAGGAACGCACCCCCCGTGCGCCACCTAATTAGCTATACGGAAGCCGATTAGAGCCCTCAGGCTGTATTCGGAAAGCCTATCGGAGCCGCTGGCTCTGATAGACACTTCCACAGCCAACCAGCTGCCGTTATTCAGATGGCCGGCACTCACCAGGGGGCCGGCCATCTGAATAGTGGGCGGCGCGGCAGCGGCGACAATACATAGGTTCATGCAATGCATGAACCTATGTATTGTTTTTCAGTGGCGGTGCAGGAGCGAGAGGGGGCGGCGCTCTCCGGCGCCCTCTATGGACGCACCGCCACTGACGGATACTGTAACTAGTTTGCAGGGGATTAGGGATACTATAACTGCTGTGGTAGTGATCAGGGATACTGTAACTGGTGTGGCGGTGATCAGGGACAATATAACTGGTATGGGGGTCATCAGGGACACTGTGACTGGTGTGGCGGTGATTAAGGGCACTGTGAATATGTCGGCCAACAAACACGAAACTACGTGTTTTTTCAGCTCTTTAGCGGCACCCTTTGGGCACCTTCTGCTAATGTCGTGTTTGGTGAGCATTGATTCCGAGCACGCGTGTTTATACTTTGGACTTTTGTCCGACGGATTTGCGAACACACGCTCGGAGAATCCGACAACAGACAACTGTCCACAGAAAATTTTAAAGCGTGCCATCCAACATTTGTCCGTGGAAAATCCGACAAGAATTGTCCGATGGAGCGTACAAACGGTCGGATTTTCCACCAACAGCCTGTCATCACACAATTCCCATCGGAAAATCCGATCCTGTGTACGAAGCTTGTGGCGCAAACTCACATGCACGGGCCGGCGTACGGGTACGTCGTTTTCGTGCAGGAGAGCCGACCTGCCGCACATATATAAGCGCGGCAGATTGTCGGCAAGTGGTCCATAATTGGCGACTATCACGGGGGTGATTTGAAAAAATAAAAAAAGGCTGGAATTTCGCTTTAATACTCTATTTCTGAAAACATTCTTCATTTACCGGCATTTTAAAATGTTCAGCTTTCAAAATGATAAATTTCTGTCAATCTGTCTTTTTTTTTTTTTTTTACTTTCTTTTTTATTGAAGTTATATCTTCAATAACAAAGAAAGTAAAAAACAAAAAAAGATCATAAAGGCAGCAGAAGCTGAGCAGCAAACATGCATCCTCCGACATACAGGAAACTCAGCAGCGGTTTCATGTTTTCGAAAACTGAAGTATATGTCTTGGGTGAATTAGCACATGAGATAAAGGGCTATATGAATGAACAGTAGCGCTTATGTCACTAAGACATTGAATGGTCACACAGAGCTTGTGTTCTATGACTAGAATAAAATGCTCTGCATTAATATGACCTCTGTTAGGGGGGTTTGGCTGGTGTCTGAGTGGGAAGGGAGGGGGGAACCATACAGCAGTACTTCCCATCTGCTGCTGCTGCAGCCATGTTGGGCTCTTTGTGAGGGGGTGGGAGAGAGGGGAGGGGAGAAACACACAAGCTGATCAGAGCTAGAGGATGGTGGGAGACATCAGCTTGTGACTGCGCTTGGATATTTATAGAGAAAAATAAAATATATGCAGAGAAGGCCCCCAGCATCTGCTTGCACCTGAGCCCCCAGCATCCTCCTGCAGCCTCCCTAGGACCATGAGCTGCTGCTGAGCTGGTAAGTGACATCAGCACCAAGCCTGTCATAGGGGTTGCTGCTGCTATTTGCTAGCTTCATCCTTTCCATCCCACCACTGTTGGTCTTATTTGTGTTTTCTACTGTGTACTATGGGCAAGGAAGGTATTCTCATTCAGCAGAAAATGTCAGCCAGCTTCCACCTGCAGTGTCCATCATTACACTGGCCATATCTTTTCCATCATTCATTATGTATCATGGGGTTTCCATTCATCCTATTGCAAAAGCGGTATGATGTCATGTGTGCTGCTCAGCCCAGAAGCACCTGCTAGCTGCCGACGTTCAAGATGGCATCATCTGAATCCGCACAATCTGCCTTTCCCACATTCCTCCTTGAAATTTGGGAAGAGGGGGTAGTCCGATGCTGCATTTATACCACCTATGTAGGAGGCCAGATATAAAAATATAGAAGAGCGACGACAGAAAAAGAGCAAGTGGTCCATTGAGTCTGCCCTTTTTACATTTTTTTTTATTTTTTTTTGTAACCTTTTGTATAGCATGGATTTACGTTGGTCCCAAGCATGCTTAGATTCATTTCCTGTTGACTGACTGTTTCAAGCATCTACTACTCTTTTGGGAAAATAATACTTTCTAAGCTTAGCTTTGAACTTTACTCCCTCCCTTTACTCCCTCCCCGTGTTCTTGGTCCTAGCTTCATATTGAAAATAATGCCCTCTTGAATCTTACTCACACCCTTCATGTATTTAAAGGATAAATCACGTCCCCCCAATTTCCTTCTTTCCACAAGACTGTACATATTATATTCTGACAGCGTCTCCTGAAAAGTTCTATCCCTCGGACCTCTCCAGGTCTACAGAACCGGACAGAGTATTCGAAATGAGGTCTTACTAAGCCCTTGTTCACACGGTGCAATTTTCCATGCGATTTGCCAGTTCCAAATCACACGACAAGTTGCGAAAATAATGCCCTCTTGAATCTTACTCACACCCTTCATGTATTTAAAGCGGGGCTTGACAAATTTGCTTTGAATCTAGGAGCCAGGTAAATAAGTTAGGCGCCAGTTTTTTTTTTGGTATGACTCAGTGATTAGCCCCAGTGACGTTACTAGGGTTGGTGTCACCCCCTCCACTAACTACAGATCCAGACCCCTCTCTCCACTAACTACAGACCCCCCCTCCACTAACTACAGACCCAGACCCCCTCTCCACTAACTACAGACCCCCCCTCCACTAACTACAGATCCAGACCCCCCTCTCCACTAACTACAGACCCCCCCCTCCACTAACTACAGACCCAGACCCCCCTCTCCACTAACTACAGACCCCCCTCTCCACTAACTACAGACCCCCCTCTCCACTAACTACAGACCCCCCTCTCCACTAACTACAGACCCAGACCCCCCTCTCCACTAACTACAGACCCGGACCCCCCTCTCCACTAACTACAGACCCCCCTCTCCACTAACTACAGACCCCCCTCTCCACTAACTACAGACCCAGACCCCCCTCTCCACTAACTACAGACCCAGACCCCCCTCTCCACTAACTACAGACCCCCCTCTCCACTAACTACAGACCCCCCTCTCCACTAACTACAGACCCAGACCCCCCTCTCCACTAACTACAGACCCCCCTCTCCACTAACTACAGACCCCCTCTCCTCTAACTACAGACCCCCCTCTCCACTAACTACAGACCCCCCTCTCAACTACAGACCCAGACCCCCCTCTCCACTAACTACAGACCCCCCTCTCCACTAACTACAGACCCCCCTCCACTAACTACAGACCCCCCCTCCACTAACTACAGACCCAGCCCCCCTCTCCACTAACTACAGACCCCCCTCTCCACTAACTACAGACCCCCCTCTCAACTACAGACCCAGACCCCCCTCTCCACTAACTACAGACCCCCCTCTCCACTAACTACAGACCCCCTCTCCACTAACTACAGACCCCCCCTCCACTAACTACAGACCCAGACCCCCTCTCCACTAACTACAGACCCAGACCCCCCTCTCCACTAACTACAGACCCCCCTCTCCACTAACTACAGACCCCCCTCTCCACTAACTACAGACCCAGACCCCCTCTCCACTAACTACAGACCCCCCTCTCCACTAACTACAGACCCCCTCTCCACTAACTACAGACCCCCCTCTCCACTAACTACAGACCCAGACCCCCCTCTCCACTAACTACAGACCCCCTCTCCACTAACTACAGACCCCCCTCTCCACTAACTACAGACCCCCCTCTCCACTAACTACAGACCCCCCTCTCAACTACAGACCCAGACCCCCCTCTCCACTAACTACAGACCCCCCTCTCCACTAACTACAGACCCCCTCTCCACTAACTACAGACCCCCCCTCCACTAACTACAGACCCAGACCCCCCTCTCCACTAACTACAGACCCCCCTCTCCACTAACTACAGACCCCCCACTCCACTAACTACAGACCCCCCTCTCCACTAACTACAGACCCCCCTCTCCATTAACTACAGACCCCCCTCTCCACTAACTACAGACCCCCCTCTCCACTAACTACAGACCCCCCTCTCCATTAACTACAGACCCCCCTCTCCACTAGCTACAGATCCCCCTCCCGCAGTATAGATTCCCTCCCGCAGTATAGATCCCCCTCCCGCAGTACAGATTCTCCTCCCGCAGTATAGATCCCCTCTCGCTAAGTACAGACCCCCTCCCACAGTATAGATCCGTCTCACTAAGTACAGAACCCTCTCCCGCAGTATAGATCCCCCTCACTAAGTACAGAACCCCCTCCCGCAGTATAGATCCCCCTCACTAAGTACAGAACCCCCTCCCACAGTATCGATCCCCCTCACTAAGTACAGAACCCCCTCCCACAGTATCGATCCCCCTCACTAAGTACAGAACCCCCTCCCGCAGTATAGATCCCCCTCACTAAGTACAGAACCCCCTCCCGCAGTATAGATCCCCCTCACTAAGTACAGAACCCCCTCCCGCAGTATAGATCCCCTCACTAAGTACAGAACCCCCTCCTGCAGTATAGATCCATCTCACTAAGTACAGAACCCCCTCCTGCAGTATCGATCCCCCTCACTAAGTACAGAACCCCCTCCCGCAGTATAGATCCCCCTCACTAAGTACAGAACCCCCTCCCGCAGTATAGATCTGTCTCACTAAGTACAGAACCCCCTCCCGCAGTATAGATCCGTCTCATAAGTACAGACCCCCTCCCGCAGTATAGATCCCTCTCGCTAAGTACAGACCCCCCTCCCGCAGTATAGATCCGTCTCACTAAGTACAGACCCCCTCCCGCAGTATAGATCCCTCTCACTAAGTACAGACCCTGCTCCCGCAGTATCGATCCCCCTCACTAAGTACAGAACCCCCTCCCGCAGTATAGATCCCCCTCACTAAGTACAGACCCCCTCATTGTAGACCCCCCCTCCATCAGTGCAGCCCCCCATCATTGCAAACCCCCCCTGTTCTGTCTCAACTACAAAGCGATAAAGTTCATCTCCAGGTTTAAGTAGGCCTTACTCAAGCTGGTTTGATATTCATCCCTTGCATCGATACAGGCAGTTTAACTCAATGAATAAACTCACAGTTAGGACGACAGACGATGAATCCTTTCGAATGTTCCGTTTAATGATGGATATTCATAGGTAGAAAAACGTTGCAGTTGTAAGCCACATGTAAGATGTTTAGCATGGAAGATATACAGGAGTAATGACCAGAATCAGGAAGTGGAGGAGACATATAAAGAACTACGGTGAGAGAGAGAGTTCAGCTAGAAAGAAGGGGACAGATCTTAAAGACACAGAGCAAGAATAATCACATAGTGTAACACAACACTCCCCGTCTGAAATCTTTAGATTTCATAGCCTTAAACTAAAATATATATTTTCAAAAAGTCCAATATTGACGAATGTCCTGGAACCTGTAATGAAAAACATGCAACAAGCAAATAATAAACGTAAGTTCAACAGGATGAAGAACATAAAGTCACAGTATGATGTCTTCAAATAATTCCAAAGTTCTGAGTAGAACCTGTAGATGGCAGCAATGTACTCCCCGCCGTGCAAACAGCATGACTAGTCCTTGCACAAGTCACTCACCTGGCAAAAGGAGTACTAACTCTGTAATTGGTGGACTAAAGGTTTGTGTCGATCCTCCCTTGGTTACCTTGACTTCTACCTTCCGGACTTTGTTATCGTCGCTGGTCATAACTTTAGTAATAAGACCCATAGGCCACTCATTTCGACAAACTTCCTTGTCTTTTAGAAGGATGAGGTCTCCAACCTTAGGATTCGGCTTAGATGCTTGCCATTTGTTACAACCTTGAAGGTGGTGAAGATACTTTTTCTTCCAGCGATGCCAGAACACATTGGCTAGATGCTGCACCTGCTTCCATTGATGCCCGTAACGGTGTGACCGCAGCTTCTGTTTTGTACTTACAGAAGTGTGGAGTGAGGTGTTCACAGTTCTTATTTTCTTATCATCTTCAGGGTTTACTAGCCCATAGGTGGTGTCAATAGGGAGTAAGTAAGAGTCCTCACGCAGAAACCTTGGAGGTGACAGCCATAAGCTGTCCTGAAGAGCGGCAGGTGACACGGCTCTGGTCCCACAGTCAGCTGGGTTGAGTTCAGTGAGAACGTGATGCCATTGACTTGGTAGAGAGAATCTCTTGATACGTTCAACCCTGTTGCTGACGTACACATAAAATTGTTTTGTTTGGTTGTTTATGTAACCAAGTACTACCTTACTGTCTGTATAGAAGGTGAAAGAATCAATTCTAGTGTCCATTTCACTTCGTATGACCTCGGCAATTTCTACTGCTAGCACGGCTGCACAAAGTTCAAGTCTTGGTATGGTATGTGCAGGCTTGGGTGTGAGTTTTGCCTTGCCTAGGACAAAACAACAGTGTGATTCTCCATTCATTTCAGAGGTCTTCAAATAGGCTACTGCAGCAATAGCTTCAACTGATGCATCAGAGAAAATATGAATCTCTCTCCGGTTAGCAGTTGAAGTGGATCCTGGAACATAGCAACGGGGAATCTGAAGTTTTTCTAGTGACTTTAAAGAATATCTCCACCTTTCCCACTTGTGTTGATTCTCACTAGGCAAGGGAGTATCCCAGTCTATGTTCTCAGTAGACAACTGTCTTAGTAAAATCTTACCTTGAATGGTAACTGGAGCAAGGAAACCCAGTGGGTCATAGATGCTATTCACCACGGACAGGACTCCTCTCTTAGTGAAGGGTTTGTCACAAGTTGACACTTGGAAGGTGAATTTGTCTTGTTTGATGTTCCACAACAAACCCAGACTTCGCTGTACAGGAGGCACATCTGTACCTAAGTCAAGGTTTTTTAGACTAGTGGCATAGTCCTCATAGTGAAAGGCATTCATAAGTTCCTGGCTGTTGGATATAATCTTGTGCAGTCTAAGGTTTGCTACAGACAGCATCTCCTTTGTTCTGGTGAGAAGATCAATTGCTTCTTTAGCAGTTGGAAAGGACTTAAGTGCGTCGTCAACGTAGAAGTTTCTTTCAACAAATTGACGGGCATCAGATCCATATTCAACTTCTCCAGTCTGAGCTGTTCTCCTTAGCCCATAAGTTGCCACTGCTGGGGAAGGACTGTTACCGAAGACATGTACCTTCATGCGATAATCTATAACTTCCTTGTTGAGGTCATTGTCCTTGTGCCATAGAAACCTGAGGTAGTTTCTGTTGTCTTCTCTGACGATGAAGCAGTGAAACATCTGTTGAATGTCGGCCATTACTGCTACAGGCTCTTTTCTGAAACGAATCAAGACTCCTATTAGACTATTGTTCAAGTTGGGTCCAGTAAGGAGCATGTTGTTAAGAGAAACACCTTCGTGCTGAGCACTGGAATCAAAGACAACTCTGATTTGGTCTGGTTTGCGTGGGTGATACACGCCAAATGATGGAAGGTACCAGCATTCTTCTCCCTCCTTTAGTGGGGGAGCAGGCTCTGCATGATCTCTGTCAAATACATTTTGCATAAAGTCCACAAAGTGCTTTTGCATCTCTGGTTTCCTGCTTAAGTTTCGCTTTAAGGAGGAGAATCTACTGATGGCCTGCTGTAAGTTGTTGGGCAATCTCTCTCTTGGGAGACGAAAGGGTAGGGGTGCTACCCAGTTATTGGAGTCATCTTGAAAGAACTCATTGTCCATTACCTTGATGAATTCTTTGTCTTCCATTGAAGGAGCCAGTATGTCATCTTCACTGGTTGCTTTAAACACTGTAGAGCCGAAGTCGCCATCATGGCAGGAGAAAGGGCTTGTGTCACCTGAGATACCATGTTGCCATTCGTGGCTGGCTATCTTCTCTTTCACCCAGTAGTGATGTGGGCATGGCTCAAAGTAAGTGTTTCGGCCATTTGGCAGAACATTTGTCTTGAATGACGAAATGTTGGTAGGTCTTTTCATTTTGCCTATGCAGACATTGCCTATGATGACCCACGCTAGATCCGTGCGCTGGGCAAATGGGGCATCTGGGGGTCCACTGACTTGTCTGTGTACCTTGTGAACTCTTAGAATGTCTCTTCCTAACAGGAGAAGGATCTGAGCATCTTTGTCAAGCGGCGGTATCTCATTTGCTATTAACTTGAGGTGAGGTTGATGGAAGGAAGCAGCTGGAGTAGGGATTTCTTCCCTGTTAGCAGGTATCTGATTGCACTCAACAAGTGTAGGTAAGGGTAATTGCAAGTTACCTTTGAGAGAAGATACCATGAGTCCATGAGCCCTTCTTCCAGAAACCTCTATAGTTCCACTACAGGTACCCAAGGTGTAAGGATGAGCTTCGCCTTTTATTTCAAATAGATTGAACAATTCCGATTTTGCAAGTGATCGATTGCTCTGATCGTCTAAGATAGCATATGCCTTTAGAGACTTTTCTGGTTGATCCTTGTGGTATATGTTCACCAAGCATATCTTAGCACAGGACTTACCACAGCGGTCTTCTCCACAAACTTCAGTGCAGGATGAAGAAATGATGGTAGAATTAGGCACTTGGTCTGTATTCTCCCCGCCATGCGTTAACCTGGGAGGAGTGTTGGCAGGTTGTGCAGAGCTGGGCTCAAGAGGATGGAGGGCTTGCACATGTTCTTCAGAGCCACACTCTATGCACTTGATGGACACATTACAGTCCCTTGCAAAATGTTCTGTAGAAGCACAGCACCTGAAACATACCCTAAATGTCTTTAAAAGCTCCTTGCGCTCTTCCAGAGGCTTTTTTCTAAAGCCGATTCATTTATTGAGGGGGTGTGGCTTCTTGTGTATGGGAAACTCTCTGTTAGGGTTTTCAATCTTCCTACTCTGTTTGTTCGTGGCCAGAACTGTGGTAGGAGTGGGAAGGATGTCAGTCTTTTTCACGGACACTGGGCCTCTATGGTTTCTATAGTTGCCCTGAAGACTGGTACTCTTAGGAAAGGGTGAGAAGAGGCTGTACTCACCGTAGGAAAAACTTGGATCGTTCTTGGTCTCTGCAATTTTCCTGATGAATTCACAGAAGAAAGAGAATGGAGGGAAGGAAACCTTGTTCTCTCTTTTGTATGATGACCCTAGTGCAGTCCATTTCTCTTGCAAACCATACTCGAGCTTGGAGACAATTGGGTTTACCCCTCTTGGAGTGTCAAGGTAACTGAGTCCAGGTAGTTTTGGGTCTGTCTTGGCTAGCTGAAGCTCAAGGAGAAGGTCACTCAGTCTCTGGAACTCCTTGTTGTCCTTACCGGATATCTTTGGGAAAGTTTCCAGACGCATGAACAAAGCATTTTCTATAGCTTCTGGACTGCCATAACTTTGCTCCAGTCGCTCCCATGCAGCTGTGAGGCCTGCAGTAGGATTGTCCATGAAAACCGATCTTAATGGCTTAACACGTGCAGCAGATAGAGGACCAAGCCATTTGATCAGCAGATTCAATTCTTGATCAGCTGTAATGCCAATATTGCTGATTGTAGTTCTGAAGGCACATTTCCAACTTCTGTAGTTCTCAGGTTGGTCATCAAAACTTGTAAGACCAGTCTTTGTGAGCTCTCTGCGAAGCATGTACCTCACAAACTCTTCTGTCTCAGTTGTCTCCGCCTTTATGTGAGATGCTGTTGGCTGTATGGTGCTGATTGCGTTATCTTTGACATTGTTGTTAAAGGACACAGGGAAATATGGTGCAGCAGATGCATCCAGGTGAGTTGCTTGCTTGAAGTCAGTTGTTCCAATGGTACGTTGATTCAAGGCTGTACCGATGACTGGAGATTGATGACTTGCTTGAAGCTTGCGCTGATGCTCTGTGACGTATGAAGGCAGGCAAGGTAGGCAGGTAGGAAATGCAGTGGAGTGATTTTGAGTGCAGGAAGTTGCTGGAACCTCTTTAACTTGAAGCTGTGAAGGAGTCTCTATGTAGTCGGGAGCATTGGAGACAATGGAGTGTGCACTGCAGTGGCTTAGGACATAGTCTTTAGTGCGTTTGAGGGGGTCTTCCATATCTGCTATGTTTAGGTTAATGCTGTCTTTCTCACTTGCACCTTCGTCTGTACTGATAGCTTGCTGTAGGACCCTTAGCTTTGCCATAGTTGCGTCATGTTTACTAGGCTTGTGCAATTCGTTTCGTAACGAATTGAAATTCGTCCGAATTTAGCAACTTTCGGACATTCGGAAGCATTCGAATTTCCGAACAAAGCAATTACGAATAAGACCGAATCCGAAATAAATTATACCGCAAATAGCGAATGCCCGAATGTCTTCGGCATAATTCGTTATGAAAAAGTTACGAATGTACGAATCCATACGAAGCACAATAACACTCACTCTGCTCTGCTCTCTGCTTCTCCCACACCGTGCTGAACTCCCTCTCAAAATGGTGTACAGGGGCGGAGGTTATAGCCGCATGTAAAAAACGAAAGTAAAATACGAGATTTCGAATCCATTCGAAGCACAATAACACTCTGCTCTGCTCTCTGCTTCTCCCTCACCGTGCTGAACCCTCTCAAAATGGTGTACAGGGGCAGAGGCTATAGCCGCATGTAAAAAACGAAAGTAAAATACGAGATTTCGAATCGTTACAAATAACCGCAATGTATTTAGAAAAGTACAAATCCATTCGAAGCACATTAGGCATAATAGGCAGCGTCGTTGTGAGAGAGACACGGAAAATTACGAATCAACGAACCCAAAAAAAGTTACGAAAGTAGGAGTTGTGTCCAGAATCAACGAAAAACAACGTACTCTACCGAAAGTACGAACCCAAAAAAAGTTACGAAAGTAGGAGTTGTGTCCAGAATCAACGAAAAACAACGTACTCTACCGAAAGTACGAATTATAAAGCAACAAAAAATTCAACGAAAAATGTCGCTTGCAAAAATACGAATGAGTCCGAACACGAAAAATCCCGTCTAGCAAAATTACGAATGATTACGAATCAACAGGACCGGAAAGAAACGAACCGAAACGGAACAAATTTTTCCGTTGTGCACAAGTCTAATGTTTACACTGTTCATTTAAGGTTTCCATTGTTGCTCTTTGTCGTGCTGACTGCGCTTCCAACTCTGCCCTTTGTCGTGCTGACTGCGCTTCCAACTCTGCCCTTTGACGTGCTGACTGCGCTTCCGACTCTGCTCTCTGAGCTTCCAACTCTGCTCTTTGACATGCTGACTGCGCTTCCAACTCTGCTCTTTGACGTGCTGACTGCGCTTCCAACTCTGCTCTTTTTTCTGCATATGCCACCTGCACTTTGCTGGCTTCCACTTCAGCGCGGGCATTAATAAGTCGCTCACTGAGTGTTGAGTATCTTGAACTATGGGATCTTGACGAGTTTTTAGAACGTCTGGTGGAAACAGATCTGTGAGATGCAGTGTCCTGTAACAGCTTTATTTTTGCTTCTGCCTTTAATCTGGTTTGCTGGATAAAACTGTCTCTTTCAATATTGAGAGCATTGACGCGCTTTAATTGCATCATCGCATTTTCTGACTTCATGTTTTGTAAGACATTAGTGAATTTGATGCTGGTAAGCTGATAAAGCTCATATGAGGCAGAAAGTTGTTTAATGGCGCCCTCTAGTGTCAGTAGTTCACGTTCAACAGACACTGTATTGGCTTCAGCAAGGATTTTCTCCCAGACTAATTCCAAGCTATTTGACAATTCAGTCCTTGAAGCTTCATAATTCTCCATTACTTTCCAAGTGGGTTTAACTGAGCGTTTGGGTAACTCAGTTTCTTCCGGCTCTTGTGGGGAGGTAGATGTGAGTTCACATGCAGAAGCTTGGTCACTCATGATAGCAGACTGACTGTGAAAGCAGGCAGGATCTGTGTGCTGAAATATGACACTGTGCAGATTGTCTCAGGCTATAAAGCTGCCATGTGCTGCTCTGTCCCTTCTGTCTTGCTATGAGGGCAGTAAATCTTGTCTGTTTCAGTACTGACATGCAGAAATCTTGTAATTAGGCTGTGAAACTCCGTTTTTCTACTGTTCTGTCTCAACTACAAAGCGATAAAGTTCATCTCCAGGTTTAAGTAGGCCTTACTCAAGCTGGTTTGATATTCATCCCTTGCATCGATACAGGCAGTTTAACTCAATGAATAAACTCACAGTTAGGACGACAGACGATGAATCCTTTCGAATGTTCCGTTTAATGATGGATATTCATAGGTAGAAAAACGTTGCAGTTGTAAGCCACATGTAAGATGTTTAGCATGGAAGATATACAGGAGTAATGACCAGAATCAGGAAGTGGAGGAGACATAAAGAACTACGGTGAGAGAGAGAGTTCAGCTAGAAAGAAGGGGACAGATCTTAAAGTCACAGAGCAAGAATAATCACATAGTGAAACACAACACCCCCTCCATCAGTGTACACCCCCCTCAGTGCAGATCCCCCCATCAATGTAGACCCCCCCCCTCAGTGCAGACCACCCATCAATGCAGACCCCCTTCAGTGCAGACCACCCCTCTCCCCTCCCAAAGAGCCCCCCCCCCCAGCACGTCTATTTGGATCACATTAAACATTTTACAGACCTCAGAAAAGCGCAGGGTAGGCACAGCAGAGTGTGTCCCTCTGACTCCCTCCTCCTCCTCCGTTAAGAGAGGAGAGGGAGGCGGCTTCGGTCCGCTCCGCTGTGTAGGGGTGAGGACTGTGCGGTGTGCAGTTTTAGCGAGCGGTGCCGCTGCCCACAGGTGTCACGCCTCTGGTGGGTGTCACCCGGTGCGGCCCGCAGCCCCCGCCTGGGAACATCACTGAGACCCTCTTCTCCCTTGCTCAGCCCCTCTCCTTCAGCCAGAGGAGCAGGGCGCTCAGGTGCTGGGAAACCACTGACTCTGGATCCCCGATGTGCTGAGCCGCTTCCCGCAATACCCTGAGGCAGAGTGTCAGCAGCAGTGGGGATGACAGGCCGCTGAGGATCCCCAGCTGGACTTCACTCTGCTGGCCACTCGTTCCTCCCGCCGTGTCAGCCGCTGCTGTGCCGCTCTCTTCCTGCTCCATCCCCGCTGCTACCACTAATCACGTTCCTGGCCAAGACCCCGCAACCCGCCCTGTAGCAGAGGCACCTGTCACTGATCAAAGCCCAGGCGCCAGGGTGAAATTTCTAGTCGCAATGTCGACCTGGCGCCTGGGATTTGTCGAGCCCTGATTTAAAGGATAAATTATATCCCCCAATTTCCTTTTTTCCACAAGACTGTACATACAGTCTTCTGCTGCCGACGTCGCTGGACTCCAGGACAGGTAAGTGTCCTAATATTAAAAGTCAGCAGCTGCAGTATTTGTAGCTGCCGGCTTTAAAAAAAATTTTTACGGCGGAGCTCCACTTTATAGGATAAATCATGTCCGCCAATTTTCTTCTTTCCACAAGACTGTACATAATATATTCTGACAGCGTCTCCTGAAAAGTTCTATCCCTCGGACCTCTCCAGGTCTACAGAACCGGACAGAGTATTCGAAATGAGGTCTAACTAAGCCCTTGTTCACATCGGTGCAATTTTTCATGCGGTTTGACCGTTCCAAATCACACGACAAGTTGTGAAAATAATGCCCTCTTGAATCTTACCCACACCCTTCATGTATTTAAAGCGGAGCTCCACCCTAAAGTGGAACTTCCGCTCATCGGATTCCCCCCCCCCCTCCGGTGCCACAATTGGCACCTTTCAGGGGGAGGGGGGTGCAGATACCTGTCTAAGACAGGTATTTGCACCCACTTCCGTTCATACAGTCTGCAGGTAGTGCGTCACTTCCCGGTCCCCCCCCCCCCCCGTTGTGTTCTGGGAAACACACGGCTCCCAGAACACAACGGTGACCAGAGAAAGACGCGCAGCACTGCTCGCGCATGCGCAGTAGGGAAACGTTCAGTGAAGCCGCAACGCTTCACTTCTTGATTCCCTCACCCATGATGGCGGTGGGGGCAGCCGAGAGACGAGCAATCGCTCGTCTTCTGCTGCCGACGTCACTGGACTCCAGGACAGGTAAGTGTCCTAATATTAAAAGTCAGCAGCTGCAGTATTTGTAGCTGCTGGCTTTTAAAAAAAAATTTACGGCGGAGCTCCACTTCATCCACTTAAGGACCCCTCACTGTATATATACGTCAGCAGAATGGCTCGTACAGGCACAATCACGTACCTATACGTGGCCCTTTAACTGCCGACGTCGGGGTCGCGCGCGCGCCGGCGGCGGCGCACTCGCGACCCCCCTGCCTTTCCCGTGAGTCGGACCGCGGGTCCCACGGACTCGATCGCCGCGGGGATCCCTGCGATCGTCTCACGGAGGCATAGAGCGGGGAAGATGTTAGTGTAAACACAACATCTCCCCGCACCCCTACTGACAATGTCAGCGATCTCCGCTCTGTGTAATCAGAGCGGAGATCGGTGACGTGTCACTAGTAGCCACGCCCCCCCTCAGTTAGAAACACGCCCCAAGGCACACTTAACCCCTCCAGCGCCCCCAAGTGGTTAACCCCTTCACTGCCAGTGTCATTTTTACAGTAACCAGTGCATTTGTATTGCATTGATCGCTGTAAAAATGACAATGGTCCCAAAAATGTGTCAAAAGTGTCCGATGTGTCCGCCATAATGTCGCAGTCACAAAAAAAATCGCTGATCGCCGCCATTACTAGTAAAAAAATAAAATAAATAAAAATGCCTTAAAACTATCCCCTATTTTGTAAACGCTATATTTTTTGCGCAAACCAATCAATAAACGCTGATTGCGATTTTTTTTACCAAAAATATGTAGAAGAATACGTATCGGCCTAAACTGAGGAAAAAAAAATTTGTTTTTTTTATATATTTTTGGGGATATTTATTATAGAAAAAAGTAAAAAATATGTCATTTTTTTCTAAATTGTCGCTCTATTTTTGTTTATAGCGCAAAAAATAAAAACCGCAGAGGTGATCAAATACCACCAAAAGAAAGCTCTATTTGTGCGAAAAAAAGGACGCCAATTTTGTTTGGGAGCCACGTCGCACGACCGCACAATTGTCAGTTAAAGCGACGCAGTGCCGAATCGCAAAAAGGGGCCTGGTCTTTATGCTGCGTATTGGTCCGGGGCTTAAGTGGTTAAAGGATAAATCATGTCCCCCAATTTTCTTCTTTCCACAAGACTGTACATATTATATTCTGACAGCGTCTCCTGAAAAGTTCTATCCCTCGGACCTCTCCAGGTCTACAGAACCTGACAGCATATTTGAAATGAGGTCTAACTAAGCCCTTGTTCACATTGGTGCAATTTGCCAGTTCCAAATCACACGACAAGTTGCGAAAATAATGCCCCTTGAATCTTACTCACACCCTTCATGTATTTAAAGGATAAATCATGTCCCCCAATTTCCTTCTTTCCACAAGACTGTACATATTATATTCTGATAGTGCCTTCTAAAAATTTTATCCCTCGGACCTCTCCATCGGTTTACAGAACCTGACAGAGTATTCTAAATGAGGTCTAACTAAGACCTCGTTCACATCGGTGCAATCTGCCATGCGATTTGCTATTTAAAAATCACACGACAAGTTGCACCCTATTGCCGGAAATGGAACGGTTCATATTGCCGCGACTCATGTCGCAGCAATTATGGAAAAGGTTCCTGCACTACTTTTTCCGATTTCACTGCGACTTGCAACCACAATGCAATTGGCAGTACAAATTGCACTGATCTGCGGCTTTGAAATCGCATAAAAGTAGCAGGATTTCAATGTGAACCAGGGCTTAAGATCCATGTAGAAGAATCAGGACCTCCTATTGGTGATCCCTCTAGTGATAACTAAAGAGCTATACAGTGGAACCTCGGATTGCGAGTAACGCGGTTAACGAGCGTTTCGCAATACGACCACTGTATTTTTAAAAATCATCACTACGGTTTGCGAGTGTTGTCTCGCAAAACGAGCACGATTCAGGCCAAAGCGGTGTGCAGTACCGCGTTTGGCCTGAGGTGGGGGGGCGTTGGAGCCGAGCAGAGCCGAACATCGCCGATCGGCGCCGTTCGGAAATGCACAGAAAGGCCCGAGGACAACACGTCTGACCTCGGCAAATCTCGGGAACAAAGTCTTTCCGAGGTTTGCCGAGGTCAGCCGAGGTGTCCTCTGGACTTTTCGGATGTTTCCAAGGCTCTCCAACGCCCCCCGCCTCTGGCTGCATGCGGTATTGCATGCCATTGAAGTCAATGCGGTACAAAGTATTTTCGTTTCCATTGACTTCAATATGGGAAATTCGCTTTGATATGCGAGTACTTTGGATTACGAGCATTCTCCTGGAACGGAATATGTTCGTAATCCGTGGTTCCTCTGTATAGAGGAATTAGGATGTCCTTCCCCCTGTTGGTGATCCCTCCAGTGATAACTAGAGATTTGTATATGGAGATCAGGACCTTTTTCCTCCTGCTTAATATCCCTCCAGTGATAACTAAAGATCTGAATAGGGGAATCAGAACCTCTTTCCACCTGCTGCTGATCCCTCTAGTGATAACTAAAGATCTGTACAGAGGAATCAGGACCTCCTTCCCCCTGTTGGTGATCCCTCCAGTGATATCGAAATATCTGTATATGGGAATCAGGACCTCCTTCCACCTGCTGCTGATCCCTCTAGTGATAACTAAAGATCTATAGAGAGAGGAAAAAAGATCTCCTTCCCCCTGTTGGTGATCCCTTCAGTAATAACTGAAGATTTGTATAGGGTAATAAGGACCTCTTTCCTCCTAGTCATGATCCCTCCAGTGATAACTAAAGATCTGTATAGGGGAATCAGGACCTCCTTCCACCGGCTGCTGATCCCTCTAGTGATAACTAAAGATCTGTATAGGGGAATCAGGACCTCCTTCCCCCTGTTGGTGATCCCTCCAGTGATAACTAGTGGATTGTATAGGGGAATCAGGACCTCTTTCCTCCTACTCGTGATCCCTCTAGTGATAACTAAAGATCTATATGGAGGAATAAAGATCTCCTCTCCCGTTGGTGATCCCTTCAGTAATAACTGAAGATTTGTATAGGGTAATCATGACCACTTTCCTTCTAGTCGTGATCCCTCCAGTGATAACTAAAGATCTATATAGAGGAATCAGGACCTCCTTCTCCCTGCTTGTGATCCCTCCGGTGATAATCAAAGATATATACAGAGGAATCAGGACTTCCTTCCTACTCCTGGCGATCCCTCAAGTGATAACTAAAAATGTACAGAGGAATCAGAATCTCCTTCTTCCCGTTGATGATCCCTCTAAAGATGACTAAATATCTATGTAGAAGAATCAGGTCCTCCTTCCTCCTGCTGATGGTCCCGCTAGAGATGACTAAAGATCTGTTTAGTGGAATCAGGACCTCCACCCCCCTGCTGGTGATCCCTCTAGTAATAACTAAAGATCTATATAGAGGTCTCAGGACCTCCTTTCTCCTGCTGGAGATCCCTCTAGTGATAACTAAATATCTTAAACAGAGCTCCGCTGTAAAAAAAATATTAAAAGCCAGCAGCTACAAATACTGCAGCTGCTGACTTTTAATAAACGGACACTTACTTGTCCTGGAGTCCAGCGACGTCGGCAGCAGAAGATGAGCAATCGCTCGTCTCTTGGCTACCCCCACCGCCATCCTCGGTGAGGGAATCAGGAAGTGAAGCGTTGCGGCTTCACTGCCCCGTTCCCTAGTGCGCATGCGCAAGTCGTGCTGCGCTATCCTCACTGGTCCCCACTCAGTTCTGGGAGCCGAGTGTTTCCCAGAACACAACGGGGGGGGGGACTGACGAACTACCCGCAGTTTCCCGCAGAGTCTATGCCCGGAAGTGGGTGCAAATACCTGTCTTAAACAGGTATCTGCACCCCCCTCCCCCCTGAAAGGTGCCAATTGTGGCACCGGAGGGGGGGAGGAATCCGAGGAGCGGAAGTTCCACTTTAGGGTGTAGCTCCGCTTTAATATGGAAATCAGGACCTACCTCCTCCTGCTGGTGGTGACCCCCCTAGTGACACACCTCGGAATTATGTTTGCTTTTCCCACTGCCAGGCCACACTGTTTGCTCATTTTACAACCATCCGTAATAAGAACCCCCAAATCTTTTTTCCTCTGTAGTTCTGGCCAACACTGTATGTACCCCCAATATTGTACTCTATCAGCATTGATTGCAATACTATTTTGTGTCTGGTATCTTCTGTGTATTATGCCAATATGTGCTGCTCTGCCCAGGTATGAACAAGTAAAAAAATATATTTCCAGCTCTTGGCTCAGAAACACTGTTTACCAGCTTAGTATCTTCTGAGTTAACAAAGATCCAAATCCAATCACTAAAATCTTATAAAGGCTTTAAAAAGTTAATGGAATTCCAAAATGTGTGTTCATATTATTGTAAATCTGCAGTTTATATTAATACTATGCCTGGTAATCCTGCTATGAAGGTTCTTGCTCAGACACTTCCTGTTATGGGGTGACACCTGTCTCCCAGTTGTGCAGCTGTGTTGTCACCCTGTCACATGCACCCCTGGTGGAGACTACAGGTAGCTGTTGTGACACACATTACACAGGGCATAGTTCTAGGGTGACCACATTTCCAAACTGCCATTCAGGGACACACCCTCTCTCTCACCTTCCCCCAAAAAAGAAGAAAGGGGGGGCGGCGGGAAATGTAGTCTCGGGGTTGATGGGGAATTTGGCGGTGGGGGAAAATTTGTCAGGTGAATGTGCCACTTTCCACCAGATGCAGTGCTGCTGTCACTCCCTCTGCACGAGCCACGTGCGTAGAAGGAAAGGAGTGGTGTCACTATCTGGAGAGTGAAGATCACACCAGTCCCTGCTGCTTGCCACTGGGTGCCGGAGAAGGAGGAGGTACCGAGGTGGGTGGGGACAGCAGTGCTGCACTAGGCGCAGCCCTCGCTCCCAGTCTCACTGTCTGAGAGTAAATTGTCACTGGTTGCAAGATGCCAGGCAGCGCTGGCCCTAGCAACCAGTTCCGGAAATGTAGTTATTAGTTAGTAGGGGGTGGCTGTGTCCTCTATTTCATTACGGGACATTGTATTGTCCCAGAATGAAGGTGCCCGGGACCCAGGACAGACATGTCAATTGCGGGACAGTCCCGGGCAATCCGGGACACGTGGACACCCTACATAGTTCCCTGTCATAACTTTGAGCAAGCAAGCCCAGAGCAATGATGTGTAGCTGGAGTAAGTGCATGTAAGGTAGCCCATAAATTAGTCTGTTTTTTCGTTCAACCAGCAGGTTGAACAAACAAAAAAAAACGATTTCCCCATCCACACATTTGAGGTGGGTTGGGGAATCCTCCCCGCTGTGTCATTGTATTCTGACGGTCTATAGCCTGCAGTGCTGATTGAATGAGGCAATCCGACAGGCCGATTGTACAGAAGTCGAACGGTGAATCCACTTCTGAACAACCACAGTGCCCATTCATGGATCAAAATTTGGCCAGTACCTGACGAATTTTGATTCATCTATGCCCAAATTAGAATGAAGTGGCTGAAAAAGGGTTGGGGTACAAAGTTGAAAACAGTATTTACACAGAAAACTAAGGGGCTGATTTACTAAAGGCAAATAGACTGTGCACTCAGCAAGTGCAGTTGCTCCAAAGCTTAGTAAATGAGGTAAAGCTTCACTTTGCAAAGAATACCCAACGTGCAAGGAAAATAAAAAACAGCATTTTTGCTTGGACATGATTGGATGATGGAAGTCAGCAAAACTTCTGCCCATTTACTAAGCTCTGGAGCAACTGCTCTTGCAAAGGGCAACTTCAATATGCAAAGTGCACAGTTTATTTGTCTTTAGTAAATCAACCCCTAAATGTCATCTAGCTAGAGTTTAATGGTCAACACTGTTTGCTCAGTGGTGCTGTAAACCAGGTGAGTCACCCATAGACATAAAACATTTGACTACAAATTGTAAGTCTACGGGCAATCACAGACCTGCACCGCTACTCTCATGCCGTGTACACACGATCGAGTTTCACAGCGGTGAAAACACCGCCGTGAAACCCGACGGGAAAAACGAGGACCGGCTTGGTCCCCTACACACGGCCGTTTTTCACGACATGTTTTCTCTTGGTCGAGAAAACCGGCCGTGTGTAGGCTCCCTAGCAGTGTTTCCCTATGGGGAAAACTGCCGTGGAAAAAAATGCCGCGATTCACGACGAGAAAAATTAGAGCATGTTCTAATTTTACTCGTCGTGATTCTTCTCGTTTTTTCTCGTCGGGAAAAATGCTGGAAAGCCTACACATGGCCATTTTTCTCGTCCAAGAGAAAAAAATTAATTTTTCCAGACGAGAAAAGTGATCGCGTGTATGCGGCATTAGAGTCACCTAATCTATGAAAAAGAGTAGATCACCCAGTATTCATTCTGCTGGCCCAATGAGGCTACCGGTATGTTCGCTTAGTTGAACTGCCTGTGCAGGAACTTTGTTCTATGCCACTACTGTGTGGCGTTAGGATCGTGCGACTGCTGCCATGTCCCTGGTTTGGCTTAACAATACTGTTTTCTGTTTGACTTTATTGGTTATATCTGGGCTCCTGAGTCTGCACACCTACCATGGCCATTAGGAGGGAGTCCTACTACTTTTGTTGAATTTTTATATTATGGGGAATTCAAGGCACAAATATGGGCAGGAACACCAAAAACTCCCAGGTGGACGGGAGCAGAGTTAGGAATACTGGCAGGGAGATTTCGTTGTTGGAGCACCCAAGACATATAAGAAGAAGCCAGTGGCTTGATGGACTTGATGGACTTGTGTCTTTTTTAACCACTTCAGCCCCAGACCATTTGGCTGCCAAATGATCGGGACACTTTTTGGGATTCGGCACTGCGTCGCTTTAACTGATAATGGCGCAGACGTGCGACGTGGCTCCCAAACAAAATTGACGTCCTTTTTTTCCCACAAATAGAGCTTTCTTTTGGTGGTATTTGATCACCTCTGCGTTTTTTATTTTTTGCACTATAAACAAAAATAGAGCGACAATTAAAAAAAAAAATTCAATATTTTGTACTTTTTGCTATAATAAATATTGCCAATTTTTTTTAAAAAAAGCTAATTTTTTCTCAGTTTAGGCCGATACGTATTCTTCTACATATTTTTGGTAAAAAAAAAAAATCAGAATAAGCGTACATTGATTGGTTTGCGCAAAAGTTATAGCGTCTACAAAATAGGGGATAGTTTCATGACATTTTTATTATTATTTTTTTACTAGTAATGGCGGCGATCTGAGATTTTTATCGTGACTGCAACGTTATGGCAGACACATCGGACACCTTTGATTCATTTTTGGGACCATTGTAATTTTTACAGTGATCAGTGCTATAAAAATGCACTGATTACTGTGAAAATGACACTGGCAGTGAAGGGGTTAACCACTAGGGGCCGCTGAAGGGGTTAAGTGTGTCCTAGGGAGTGATTCTAACTGTTAGGGGGAGGAGCTACCAGTGACACCTCAGCGATCACTGTTCCCGATCACATGTCACTAGACAGAACAGAGAAATGCCTTGTTTACAAAGGCATCCCCCTGTTCTGTCTTTGCCGACCGCAATCACGGGCCGCCCGGGAACTTCCCGGTATCCGCGGGCGCACTCACGAGTCATGCGGCGTGCGCCCGCTGGGCGTAAAATTTAAAGGGACGTACGGGTAGGCCCATTTGCCTGCCCGTGCCATTCTATCGACGTATATCGTCGTGCGGCGGTCGGCAAGTGGTTAAGCCTCACCAACTATGTAACTATATATAAGAAGAAGCCAGTGGCTACTTTTGCCCACCAGTCTCCACCTATAACTAAATTATAACTGTTGGGGTGGACCGACCCTTTACTATCAGTCTTTTGCCCACCAGTCTCCACCTATAACTAAATTGAAACTGTTGGCTGGACTGACCACTTACTATCAATGTATGCAATGCAAAGTCCTTATCTGCATTCCCATTCACACTTGAAAATGGAAGAAATAGGGCAGACTGCGATTACCTGCAGGAGACCATGGCAGACTCAGCACGGTCATTCTGATGTAATCAGTTATACAATGATGATTACCTGTGGATGCAAATGGCCATGAATAGTTGTGGGTGCTGTTAGGCTGGTCATAAATGGTTTGAATCTTGGCCGGTACAGCAGGATCAACTTGTGTACAACTAGCCTGCCAGATTCGCCCGCAATTATCACAAGCGGCTGCTATAGCTGCTAGCGATAATCACTGTCTTCTCCTGGCTGGGACGAATTCCACCGTCTTCTCCTGGCCCACGCATCGGGAGAGGACACCTGCTTGGCAGGAGGGATTCCTCTGCCAGCACTGTCTGTGTTAATAGGGGAATCGTGCGAATTTCCGCAGGTTGCAGGAAATAAATTTGCACCATCTATGGCATGCCTTATGCCTAGGGTTGCCACCTTTTCTTCAAGTCAAACCTGAACACTTTATCATCGCACAGCAATTTTTTTTTTACACATATATTTTGCTAATAAATAACATTTCTAGGCATATGAAGTTACCGGTAATAACAAGAGTTCCCATTTTACATCTGAACTTGCTGAGCTCCCTTTCATTGTAAGAGGGGATTCTGCAGACTCTGATGTAAGGGAGAACTCTGGGGACCTAACATAAGGGGTGCTCTGGGAACCCTGATGTAATGGGGAACACTGAGAAGTTTACTCTGATGTACGAAAAGGACTCTGATGTAAGGGGGAACACTGTGGCCTCTGGTGTAAAGGGGAACTCTGATGTAAGGGGTGCTCTGA
This sequence comes from Rana muscosa, assembly GCA_029206835.1. Classification (NCBI taxonomy): domain Eukaryota; kingdom Metazoa; phylum Chordata; class Amphibia; order Anura; family Ranidae; genus Rana; species Rana muscosa. The sequence continues at coordinate 114,576,882 of CM055118.1, forward strand.
GAACCCTGATTTACCTTAGTGTACTCACTCAGAGGCAGGGGGGAGACTTCAGTCACAAACAGGGATGGATGATGAGCTCACTCACCCCTTGGCAGTCAGCACCTCTCATCCAGATATATACGAGGCTTCTGAAATTCAAATTTCCGGCCCCCACTTTCCTTTTCTAAAGGCAAAGCCCTGGAGATTGGATTGTGGGCAGACACAGAGAAGTAGGGGCAGGAGAAAGGGGTGCAGATTGAGCCTTCTCTCCTCTGCCGTCTGTGTGTGTTTGGAGCGGGGGGGATTGTTAGTGCTGGCTTTGGGCAACATGAAAAAGAGTGTAACAGACACTCTCAGCTTAGACAACTGCAGCCAGCAACCCTGCTGGGAAGCCATAGTCCAGTCTGAATAATGTGTCCGGGTTTCAGGCAGTCTGAAACCCGGACACATGATTCCAAACCCGAACTGTCCGGGTGAATCCCGGACAGGTGGCAACCCTACTTATGCCGCGTAAACAGGATCGGAAAATCCGACAAGAAAACTGTGGATTTTTTTTCCGACGGAATGTTGGCTCAAACTTGTTTTGCATACACACGGTCACACAAAATTCTGACCGTCAAGAATGCGGTGACGTACAACACTACAACGAGACGAGAAAAATTAAGTTCAATGATTCCGAGCATGCGTCAAATTCATCCATATTTGTCAGGAATATTATTGTTCATGATGTTTGTAGCATGTCTTAGCAGCAAAGCATCCCTGTAGATTATTTGAAAATGATAACTATGGTATTGCAGTATAATGGCTCTGCACATTAGCACTGAGTAGGAGGCTTTTGCTTTTAGCATCATCTGGTTCAGGTAACCTATCTACTAGCTCTCTTTGTAGTACTTTTCTATGAAACCCATTGGATGTCTTCTAGCCTGTGGCTCCCAAGTATTGTGTTTCAGTCTTCTGTTTTCTTAGAAGTAACTATATACTAGTGTGGTGTTTTATTCTGCCACTGATACTGTAGATTACTTCTACAACTTACCAGATGCTGTTTCCTCAATGTTTAGCGCTCATTCACACTATTATATTAATGCACATGTAACTGCAACACGTTGCAAAGCAAATAACATTCTGAATGGCACCCCAATTGCTGACCAACATGCAGTGCAGTGCCATGCTAGAAAGGCATGGCATAATGTTTGTGCTCTTGCGCATCGCAATAGTGTAAATTGCCCTTAATGCAGAACTCCAGGTATGTGTAGCCACCCTGTCCTAAAGAGGTGACACTTGGTAAATTTAGTTCTGCTGGATGGTTGACAACCTAGCTGATTGTTTTCTAGTCTACTTGTTCATTTTGTTTTTCCCTAAATTCAATGGCGCTGTAGTTCTCCTCTTCTGCCAGTAGGTGTCACTGGTACCTATATTATTATTATGAGAAACTACAGTACAACATATTTATGAATATTCATACTTCCCCTAGTCAACCAAAAGGAGGTTTATGGCCACTGGTGCATGCCGGGAGAGAGTGTTAATATTTGGGGAGGGCCAAGTGATCTCTCCTCTTCTATCCATGCTCTTGTCTAGGTAGGTGTGAGGAGTAGCTGAGTGATTAGGCCTGAATTCTGAGGCCTGTGCATATGCTTTGAGCAGAAGATGTCTGTCTGTCCAGTGAGTCCTGATGCTTGAAGCTCTGTGATTTGTGAGTCTGACTGACACTGTCACTTTGCCACATGAGGTTGGTGAGGAACTTGTATGAAGGCTGGGAAAGCATCAAGATGGAATCATGGAGACTACTGCTGCTGCCCCTGGAAATAATTGGTTGCTAATGGAGACGGCTGCTATTAGGAAGGTGCAGATTGCTGAAAATAGGCTTAAAGTGGTAGTAAACCCCTTTCTAGTATCTTTATCTATAAGTAAGCTTATACTAAAGCTTACCTATCGGTAATATAAATAGCTTCTAAATGTGCCCCATTTAGGAGATATTACAGTGAGCAGCAGCCAGTGACGTCACTGGGACACAAGTATGCCAACCCTTCAGAGCTCTGTGCCGTGATTCCTGCACACATGTGCATTCAAACGAACGGAGCCTGTGAATCCAGAAGGAAGACTGCGTTAAGATGAGAGCCCTGTCAGCGGTGACAGCGTGTCGCAGGAGGAATTTGTTTTAGGGTAAGTCTCTCATATTGTGCTAGTATGCGTTGCATATTAGCACATTATAACATTGCCTTGCAGGGGGAAATCTTTTTTTTTTTCCTTTCTCCACTTATACAGCTTTAAAGGCTCTTTTCTGTACTGGTGTCTGTTCTTTGGTGTGCTATTGAGTCTGCAGGCCCATAACAGGTGTTCTAAACTCCATACCCCAAAAGTTTTGAGTGAGAGTCAATAAATCCCTTTTTGTTTGTCCCTACAGTGACTGGCACCCATCTGTTCACATCCCACTATTGCTTAACCACTTCAGCCCCGGAAGGTTTTACCCCCTTAATGACCAGGCCATTTTTTGCGATACGGCACTGCCTTATTTTAACTAACAATTGTGCGGTCGTGGGACGCTGTACCCAAATAAAATTTATGTCCTTTTTTTCCCACATAAAATATATCCAATAAAATAAAAAATAAAAAATCAAATTTCTTCATCAATTTAGGTCAATATTTATTCTGCTACATATTTTTGTTTTAAAAATCCCAATAAGCATATATTGATTGGTTTGTGCAAAAGTTATAGCGTCTGAAAACTAGGGAATATATTTATGGCATTTTTAATTTTTTTAATTTTTTTACTTGTATTGGCGGCGATCAGTGATTTTTAGCGGGACTGCGACATTGCGGCGGACAGATCAGACACCTAGCTGACACTTTTTTTGGAAACCAGTGACATTATTACAGTGATCAGTGCTAAAAATATGCACTGACACTGTATAAATGACACTGGCAAGAAAGGTGTTAACATCAGGGGCGATCAAAGGGTTAGTATCAGTACTGCACCAGAGGACTAGCACCACTTGTACCACCACTCTGTCAGTCACACCCTACATAGATGCTGCCCTGGTAATGTAGGCTATACCATGTGATAACCTTGATGCTGAACATATACCCCTGTACCGCTTAGCATTGGTAGGATTACCAATACTGGCATTCCTGCGCCTGCCCTGCCAGTGTCACTGTATTTACTAAAAGTGTCTGGATTCAGAACTGTTATGGCAAGTGTTTTGCCGCAGTTTCTACAGCCACATACTAGTGCTAGTGATTGCTGATTGTTGCGCTTTGTTATCTGTCAAACATGCAACTCAACCCAATATTATTTGTTCAACCTTCCTCTGGACTCTATGTGCCGTTCTTCCAACTTGGGTACCAACCACCTGGCCCTGCCCATAGGGCTGTGAAGGGGTTACTGCGTATGAATTAGGTCTGTTTTTCTCCCATAAACATGTTTCCACTTAAAATGTAAGTTTGTAAAGCAAAAGAGGCCTTTTAGCTGAGAGTACAGCCCCTCCCTTTTCCAGTCTAAAGCCTCGTACACACGACCGAGAATCTCGTCGGAAAAAAAACGAAGTTTTTCTCGATGGGTTTCTTGTCAAGCTTGACGAGATTCTTGTCAAGCTTTCCTTGCATACACACTGTGAATCCAAAATCTCGTTGGTCTAAAAGCGCGGTGAAGTACAACACGTACGACGGCAGTATAAAAGGGAAGTTCAATTCTCATGGCGCCACCCCTTGGGCTGCTTTTGCTAATCTCGTGTTGCCGCGTGTTAGTAAAAGTTTGGGAAGAGACGATTCGCGCTTTTCAGACTTTGTGCTTTCAGTTTGTTACAGTGTGACGAATGTGCTATCTCCAGTACGAACGCTAGTTTTACAAGAAGGTGCGCTCCCGTCTCATACTTGAGTCTGACCATGTGCGGTTTTTGAAGACTCGGAAAAGCATACACACGAACAGTTTTCTCGTCCAAAAACAGTCTGACGAGAATCACGCCGAGAAAAACTGAGATTCCGACGAGAAAAAAGACCGCAGGTCGTCTTTTTTCTCGTCAAGATTTTGGACAGTTTTCTCAATGAGAAAGCATACACATGAACGGTTTTCTCGGCAAGAAAGCTCTCCCAACAGTTTTCTTGTAGTTTCTTGCCGAGAAAACCGGTCATGTGTACGCGGCTTCAGTGCTGCTCTGCAGGGGAATATAGGATGCTAATATCGAAACAAATTCAGGCTTTTCTACTGCATGTATTAAAAAATGCACTGAATGATGCAAAGCAATACATAGCTGGAGTGCATAGTGCTTACTTTATATCTGCTTGCAGCTTCTTTACAAAATTATGGTGAGCAGTACTCATGGTTTGCCTTATAATGACCTGACAGAACCTGCACTAAACAGTATGTAGCGACCTCACCCCATCTCTTTCTTCTAGGGGTATCACACACGACAGGGTGAGATGCGCTACGGCCCATGTCCTCCCCATAACTATGGATGAGGTGAAGGCCAGTACCAGATATTTCCTCGGGCCTGTGTGCTTCTGTAAAGGATTAAGTCCTGCTGTGCCAACACTTCCCTTTGTTCCCATTAACCAGAGTTCCACACACCGATCACAGTCCAGCTCTTGTTTTATTGCATATCTCACAATAAACAGTGCTTCAGTAGCCAACTGGTTGCGACTTGATAACATATTGACACAGGGGATGAGCAGGTCGAGGCACTGTCCTAATTATCAGCTAAACCACTGCGATCTCGCCAGCGGTTACTATAGCCTTAGCTAGAAAGGACTTAGAACTTGAGAGTCTCTACCAGCGACTCAAGAGAACATAGATAGGAGTACCTTCGCTGCGTTGCGGCCCCTGTCAGGGGAAGATGTCCCTCCAAGAGAGTTACTAGAGGCCCATCCGTCACTGGGTTGATGCTGCTCCAGACTCTCCAAATGGGTAACCTCCCCGGCCTCCTCACCTTAGACATGGGCCCCATCCACCTCAGGGACCCTCGGACTTCTCCACCCTCGCGGAACCCAGTCGAAGTCACTGGGCCCCAGGCCTCCTGGTTTAGTACCTCACCCCAGGCTGAAGGTGCCTGGGATGGACTCCAACTCCATTCCGGTCAGGCCTAGGGCACCTGAGCCGGAATCCGGAACCGCCCGCACCCAGGCCTAGGGTGCCTAAGCGCGTGATGAAGAACCTCCAGAAGAGCAAGACCTTGTGACCAGGGTGTCTCCCCCTTTTATCCCCTCCAATGACGACACGGCAGGTTCCCCGCCCTCGCCGTACCATCTCCGAGAAGGGACAAAAAGGACAGCACTATAGCAGTGAATCTACCTTGAGCCTGCGGGTACCCCGCCACCCACAGGCCAAGGAGATTATTACACCGCCCAATCCTCCACGAATACAAATAGTCATTACTCCCATACTTACACACCTGAACTTCCACCCAGGTGTACCCCACCTAAATTTAGAGACCCCGCTACATACTCCCCCCTGTGATTTGACGCTGGTCCCCAGCGTCTGGTGCAAACCCATGTCTCCCAAAGGTGGTGACATAAGTCTGACCCCAGAGGCATCCCTAAAAATTTGAACCTTAACCATACCAAGACCTGCTCAAAGGGGAGGGGAACATAAAACAATAAACTTTTTTTTTCATAAAACCCTCTAAGCATGTACATATACACAATCCCTCCCTTTTCTGTCTAAGAACCACCCCATACTCAGTAGTCTTGACAGACGAATCTCCTGCAGAGGGAAAGGAAAAAAAAAAACAACACGCAAGGAAAACCACATCCTGACATTCTGTGTTAATTTGGAATGAATGGGTCTATCAGCCGAGAGACCCACTCGCTCCAACAAGTAAATGATGCAAATGTACAAGCAACAGCCGTTGCGCAACACCGCCACCTAGTGACGATGCCACGGTGATGACACTTGGTAAAATCTTCAGTCTTCCTGCGTCCCTACTCTGATTCTACCCCCAAAGTCTCTGTCTTTGAACTGTGAAGAAGAGAGAACAAACAAACAGCTCTCATTCCTCCAAAGAGTAGAAAAAACAAAAACCCAAATAAAAAACTAGGGTACAGTTCGATGCTCCGGCAAGAACACCTCCGGAAATTTGTCACAGGAAAACAAGTGAGTCTCTTCTCACAAATAAAACCTCGGGTCAGGCAAAAACAAGGGCTTCAGATGCTTATCGAAAACCTCAATCGAATAGTCAGCATCCTCTTCATCTTTCCTGCAAATGCGCACCTTGTCTGCGTGGATATGGCGGCCCCACATCCAGTCTGCTCTGCAGTCCCTAAACTTTTTCGACACGGGTGGCGAACAAGACAAGTATCGCCAGGCATGAGGCACTTTAAGTTTCTCCCAAACAAACTCATCGTACCATCGCTGTCGCAGAACTTCAACCTCAAACAACAAGTCTCTGGGTAAGTATGGATATTCCCATCCATACTCGTGAGCGACCCTCTGAGAAAAGAGTCATTGCAATCGGGCTAAAGGAGGCATTGTGGCCCGCTCACCTTCTCCTGGTTGAACGATGGCCTCCGGATGCCGAGGTACTTTCACTACCTCGGATGGCTTTTCTCTCGGTGCCCGTAGTGATGCTCGCTGTTTCCCCGCCAACAAAACGGGTGATACTGTGGACTGTGGAAGAGCAACCAGAGGACTAGGCTTCCTCGTAGACTCCGGAGCTTCCGCCCGGGGCGTGCTGTCTCCTATGGACATAGGCGAATCTTGGGGTGCGCGTAGTATAGGTAATGGGCGTTTGTCCCAACCCTTCTGGTGAAACAGTTCATCAATCTCACCGTCATCTCCACAATCCGACAGTGACTCTAGGTCGGAGGTGTCATACATCTCCGCGGGAAGGTAGTCTCTGGTAGACGTGGTACTACCCTCCCTAGCGGGCTCCACCGACTGTGGACCCCCAACACCTCCAACCACTACCACAGTCCCAGCCCCTGGCTCACCTTGACCTTTTGTAGAACTGGGATGTCCAGGACTCTTCCAACCGCATCCATCCAGGCCAGGCAAGCGACGGGGTGAAGCTCTTCCACGACCATAGGAGGCCTGCACCAGGCCGACTTTCCTCTTCGGAGGTGGGAGCAGAGAATCTGTGGTGACCGAAGCAGCATCCTCTGATTTTTCCTTCTCAGTCTCTGATTGGGCAGTCACATCGCCCTGGTCAGTGCGTACGGGGACCTCCACAAAGGCCTGGATCGCCCCTTCCGGAGTAGCGGTACCTGTGAGGCTGTTGAGGCGAAGGTCCCGGGGCCTTACTGTGGGTGGCTCCACCTCGAACAAGAACTCTTTGTATGCCTCGCAACGCCCAAATGGCTTCAGGTGAACCACCAGTCCCGAGCATCCGGGACAGATCACACCGAGGGCCTCCGTGTCTCTGCAGGTGTACAGAGCCAACTGTCCTCCGGGCCTGAGTCTTATCCCCGTGTCTGTAAGGGGAGCAGCAAAGGTAGTCATCTTCGTGGGGTAGGGAACTGGAATCCACGGGGAGCTTGAGGCCATCCCGACTGTCTGCTGCTCCATCACGCACTGACCACGCGCCGAAGTCTCCACGTGAGTTCCTCCACATGGCCAGACTCCTCCCACGACTTGCACGTTTTCGCGGGCTTCCATCAAGCTCCGCCCACGCACTGTGTAATCACGGGGTGCCTCATGGCGCAGTGCAGTAAAAGCCCCCACATGTAGTACGTCACACGGCTGGACTTCTCCCTCTTCTCGCTCCTCCGCATGGGCCTTTCCCGTCTTAGGGTCATTTCCACGACTTTGAGCAGGGATGCACTTTGGCCGATCACATGGCCGACCTGCTCGGAACTCCTCCGGGCAGCAAAGTCCAGACACAGCCATTCTTACTTCCAAAGTCAAAACACACATCATCCCGGACGAGCCCCCACGTGTAGTGACCTCACCCCATCTCTTTCTTCTAGGGGTATCACACACGACAGGGTGAGATGCGCTACGGCCCATGTCCTCCCCATAACTATGGATGAGGTGAAGGCCAGTACCAGATATTTCCTCGGGCCTGTGTGCTTCTGTAAAGGATTAAGTCCTGCTGTGCCAACACTTCCCTTTGCTCCCATTAACCAGAGTTCCACACACCGATCACAGTCCAACTCTTGTTTTATTGCATATCTCACAATAAACAGTGCTTCAGTAGCCAACTGGTTGCGACTTGATAACATATTGACACAGGGGATGAGCAGGTCGAGGCACTGTCCTAATTATCAGCTAAACCACTGCGATCTCGCCAGCGGTTACTATAGCCTTAGCTAGAAAGGACTTAGAACTTGAGAGTCTCTACCAGCGACTCAAGAGAACATAGATAGGAGTACCTTCGCTGCGTTGCGGCCCCTGTCAGGGGAAGATGTCCCTCCAAGAGAGTTACCAGAGGCCCATCCGTCACTGGGTTGATGCTGCTCCAGACTCTCCAAATGGGTAACCTCCCCGGCCTCCTCACCTCAGACATGGGCCCCATCCACCTCAGGGACCCTCGGACTTCTCCACCCTCACGGGACTCAGTCGAAGTCACTGGGCCCCAGGCCTCCTGGTTTAGTACCTCACCCCAGGCTGAAGGTGCCTGGGATGGACTCCAACTCCATTCCGGTCAGGCCTAGGGCACCTGAGCCGGAATCCGAAACCGCCCGCACCCAGGCCTAGGGTGCCTGGGCGCGTGATGAAGAACCTCCAGAAGAGCAAGACCTCGTGACCAGGGCGTCTCCCCCTTTTATCCCCTCCAATGACGACACGGCAGGTTCCCCGCCCTCGCCGTACCATCTCCGTGAAGGGTCAAAAAGGACAGCACTATAGCAGTGAATCTACCTTGAGCCTGCGGGTACCCCGCCACCCACAGGCCAAGGAGATTATTACACCGCCCAATCCTCCACGAATACAAATAGTCATTACTCCCATACTTACACACCTGAACTTCCACCCAGATGTACCCCACCTAAATTTAGAGACCCCGCTACAAGTATAATTGCAAAGGAAGGAAGGACTGAGGAAATGCTTTATTCTGCCTGCAGCAGACTATGATATCATTCCCTTAGCTTGCAGCTTTCAGGCCGACCCTGAGAGACTATTGACTGAAATTTTTATTTTTTAGGCCTCAGGCTTGGTTCACACCATTGTGAATTGGATGCGGATTCCCCCACATCCAATTTGCAAAAGCTGGAGATTTTGACCGGTTCTCTATTGAGCCGGTTCACATATCCCCGCAGCGGGTCCGGTGCGATTTGCACAAAAACGTCTTTTAGTCCATTTCAGGTCTCATGCACGCTGAGCTTAAAAAAGTGCCACTTTTACAGGCGTGTGGCTTTTGTCAGCCTGTAAAAGCACCTCTATGTAAGCTTATGTGTCCATACATACATACATATGCATTTACAGGCGTAATGGAAGAAGAGCGCTTACAGGCTGAAAAAAAAAGGCACAAACAGGAGAAGAGCGGAAGAAATGAAAAAACACTGAATGCACCGAAACTCGTGTAAATGCCTCTAAATGCTAGATGTATTTAAGTGCATTTGAAGGTTAATGCATTCCAGTAGCCAGAATGAAGTAATATTCTGGCAAATGGAATCCATTAATACTCAAACGCTTGGCGTGTCTAAATGTATGTGCTAAATACATGGCTTTTACAAGTTTTTAAAGCAGTTTTCTCCTGCTAGGTGTTCTGGCGTTCAAATGAGGGAAATAGACGCCTGGTGTGCATGAGGCCTTACTGTTGCTGTGTATTATGACACATCAAGGTTTATCCTATGTAGACTTCTGGAGCTACTGAAAAGGTCACTTTAAAGCAACCCTGCAATTAGAAAATACGTAGGCTGCCATTGCTGAACTTTCTTTTGAAATACTAGCTGTTATGTTTAGAAATGTGTTTATTTATTATTAATCACCGTAGGGCAGATTTCCCATCACTTCCTGTTCTGGCAGGAAATGTGGGGAAATCTCCCCTCCAAAAGCTTGACAGTCAAAAAACTGTCACCAACCCTGGTCTGCCCTATCCAAAACAAAATAAATACCTTTGGCTGGAGCTGAACTGTACAAGTAACATACACAAAAAAAATAAAATGCAAAAAGCGCCTATTTGGTTCCTGTATACGTAAGAACTTGTACACACAGGAGGGGATACACATCATGCCCCGCCTCTCTAAAGGCAATCTACAGTGTATTGCTTTTCAGAGTGCAACTAAGCAGCTGCTGTGAGGTGTTCAGGAGGCAATCTTACTTTTTTTTATATTTTTTTATTGCTGAACAATTTTCAATGTGACCAGTGCGCCTCAAACGTGAACCAAAACTGCAGCACAACCCCATTGACTTGAATAGCAGAGTTTGACAGACATTCCGCCTGTCAACTTCACATGCCATGCACGTCCATGGCATGTGAACAGACCCCTCCTGGCTGTATTGTAGGCTTTAGGTTGGTGGTTGGGGGGTAGTAAAACTCTGGCTCAAACGCCTGTTTCTAACACAACGGCACCCATCCCCTCAATGCTCATGTGAAAGAGGTCTTTTTATGTGACTTCCAGGACATGTTCGGTCTCTCCATCCTTCCAGCACTTTCCTTGCAATGTGGAGAACAAGTGGTACTCAGTGGGTGTGCAACCTGGACCAGTCTTATCCCCGAATGTCACATTTCATGCTTTTCTGCTTCATCAGTGGTCCTAAAGATGTCTGTTTGATTCCATCCCCTACTGGCATATACTCACCAGCTGGCTGAGTTACAGTTTTATAGTAGCTCAATTATATTATTGAAATTGCTGGCAATTAGGTTGCCATCAAGTGCTAAACAATAAAACACACGACTCTATGATTTACACAAGTAGAATGTAGCAATGATTAATTAATGATTATTATTGATTTCATAATCATCTTATTGAGAGTATAGTGACAGGTGATTTTTGATCTTGCAGTTGAGCGACTAAAATCCCATGCTTTGCTTTGGAACATTTCATTTTTAGTTTCTGAAGTATAATTTGTGGTTGTTGAGTGATTACAGACAGTATCACAATGCTCCAAATCAGTCCTGTACTCATAGTAGCAATTATTTTGCCGTATCTTTTAAATGGAGAGCTATGATTAATTGCATCTTATTGTTTCTTTACACAATTTTGGCTTCATGCACATGGCCGTACAGTACGCAGAGCCTTTGTAACCACTGCCACATACAGCCGCCCATGGAGATGAATTAAAAGATGTGGCCATACATGGTTATGTGATGGGGGGTTGCGTAAAGCAAATGCTGAGGCGTATGCTCCAAATGCACCATATCTGGATCTGGAGCATACATCTATGCATGGCCGGGTGTTTTATGCAACCCCAGTGTATAAATGTAGACAACTGCGTTTTCTAATTCATCTCAATGGACAGCTGTACATGGCAAGGCAGGTACTGAGATGGTGAATAGGCCGGCTCTAGACACCCCGCTTGCCCTTGTATGGTCATGTGCATTAGGCTTTAGACCCCTTCCACATGGGGCGGGCTCTGTTCGAGTCCTCCTGCACAGTGGGGAATCTGTCCACTAATCCCTGCTGAGAAGGTGGATGGCTAGTCTGTGTCAACTCCAGTTATGTAGAGTGGACACAGACACAGCCCACTCTCCTCTATGGGCCGCCCGGTGTAAACGAACAGGCGGTCTGTTTACACCCAGCTGCCTATAGAGGAGAGCCTGTCTGTTTACACCCGTCTGCCATTCGATCCAATTCACCAGATGGGTGGGGAACAGATCCCCATCCGTCTTTTTTTAGCAGATTGTATTGGATGTCGGTGGGTGTAAACTGACACATGTCTGTTCACACCCACCGCTCCATAGAGGAGATTGGAGGGTCCGATTGGGTCCGCTTGAAAATGACAGGTAGACCAAATCAGTCCGCTAGTGTGAAAGGGGCCTTAGAGTACAGGAAATAACCCAGTGAAGACTCCATCCTTTAGGGCTTGTTCACATCAGTTTTTTGCACTAACACACACGTGCTTAACATCCAGCATTACGTGTTTAATGTACTTTGCATTTAGGAACCCATTAATTTTGACTGACAACCCACCAAAACTGGACATGCACCAATTTTTCAACAAAGTGTACCACAGACACAGTTGCTTCACATCTTCGCGAAAACCATTGCTCCCTTGAGGTGGTCAAACAATTCTGTAATCAACGGAATCAGGTAGGCGTTCTTAATCGTGATGTGATTGAGACCCCTATAATCGATACAAGGTCTCAGTTCACCACTCTTCTTTTTCACAAAGAAGAAGCTAGCACCAGCAGGAGACAAGGATTTGCGGATGAACTCTTGAGAAAGTGCATCAGCAACATAGTTCTCCATAGCTTTATCCTCCCAGACAGACAAAGGATAAACCCGGCCACAGGGAGGCATAACACCAGGTTGAAGGTCAATTGCACAATCATACCACCAGTGTGGAGGCAAACTACCGGCTTGACCCTTGTCAAAGACATTGCTAAATTTGCTGTACTCCTCTGGCAAGGAGGAGAGGGAAGAGGTGCACAAGACCTTAGCCACTTTCCGAAAACATGTCTTATTGCATTGTGGCAACCAGGTAGGACCTTTAGCATGAAGTCAATCAAAAAAGGGGTTGTGCCTCTGTAACCTAGGATAACCAATAACCACTGGATAATGAGGAGAGGAAATGACTTGAAATTGGATTATCTCATGGTGAAGAGCCCCTATCGCCATGGTCAACGGAGCAGTCTCATGAGTCACATAGGCGGCAGGCTGTAGCGCTCTCCCATCAGTAGCCTGAATGGCAAGCGGAGTGGCATGAAACTGCAGCGGAATCGAGTGCTTAGACACAAAGGCACTGTCTATGAACAGGCCCCAGAGTCGATAAGAGCCTGTGCATCGATGGATGACTCAGACCACGAAAGGGTAACCGAAACTAGAGTCTTATCCTTCAAGGTAACTGGGGTCGTAACAACGCCACCTAAGGACTTCAGGTGCAAGCATTTCCCGGACGGGTAGGACAAGACTTCATGAAGTGACCTGCCTGGCCACAATCTCTCCCTCCTCCTAAAGGCCCTCTCATCCGCAGAGAGACGCGTGAAGCCCAACTGCATGGGTTATACATCACTGGCAGACTTGGAACCGGGAGACATGGAAGGTGAGGGAGTCAAGGGTGGGACTGCAAAGCTCGGAGCCAAACGTACAGGAGGCATTCGCAAGCGCTCCTTAAAGGAAGGTCTCTCTAGGAGTCTGCAGTCAATGAGAATGGGAAACGTGATCAACTTCTCCAGATATGTAGGTATGTTTTGGGCTGCTATCTCGTCTTTGATGTTTTATGAGACCATGAGAAAACCAGCAATGAGGGCCACATTGTTCCAAGCGACCTCTGCTGCCAGAGTACGAAATTCAATAGCGTAATAGGCAACAGTTCTCGTACTTTGTTTGATGGACATAAGGCTCTTGGCAGCAGAAGTGGAGTGTGCAGACATACCTCTTACAGAGGTAATAGTCGAGGCGGGTGCAGAGACTGTAGCAGCAGCGGGAACGGCCTGCAACACAGGTTGTACCGGAACAGCCACAGTGGGAGGATCCAGATAGCAGTGCGAATCAGGAGCGTCTGTAACGCTATGACAAACTGATCCATACGGTGATCCTGCTCATTCAACCTGGAAAAAATATTACCACTAGGTGGATTACCAGCATCTTCTGAATTCACTGCCTTCGCCTACTGAAACAGACAGAGACAGAAAATGCAGTGAAAATCACACCTTTTAATAAAATGGTAAAAATGGTAAACGTAGTCAAAACATAGCCAGGGTTCGGTAGCCAAATCGGGTAGTCAAACCAAGCCAGGAAATCAGGAAGCCAGAGATCAGCGTAGTCAGAGGCAGCAGACAGGATCAGGAACCAGAAGGTACGTCAGCCAGGCAAGTCTTCAACAAGAACGCAGAAGAGAGTCTCTAGATATGTTGACCAAGGCAAAGGCAATTGATGTAATGAACTAGGCAGTTTAAATAGCCAGAAGGAGCTGGCTGTGGGCTTGACTGACGAGCAGGAGATGATCAACAGTTGAGCCACTGTGGAATGATGAGTACTGGCAATTAACTGAGCACAAAGAAGGAAGGGCTGAGAGCCCAGCCCTGACAGTGCCACTCAAAACGAAATTAAAGCCCATAGCTGACCAGTGGGAATGGCACCGCAATGTGTTGTAGTGCACTTAAAACATTGCAATAGAACACGCTTTTGACCACAATGCACTGTTGTTAAAGGGGCCTTGAAATAGTGCACTAACAAAAATTGCAAACGTTCAAACACGCACATTTTTGTTTCATAAATTATAACTTGTTTTTTCTTAGTTGTGCAATCAAGAGTCATATACAGTATCTCACAAAAGTAAGTAGACCCCTCACATTTTTGCAAATATTTTATTATATCTTTTCATGTGACAACACTGATGACATTACACTTTGCTAGAATGTAAAGTAGTGAGTGTACAACTTGTATAACAGTGTAAATTTGCTCAACACACAGCCATTAATGTCTAAACAGCTGGCAACAAAAGTGAGCACACCTCTAAGTGAAAATGTCCAAATTGAGCACAAAGTGTCAATATTTTGTGTGGCCACCATTATTTTCCAGCACTGCCTTAACTCTCTTGGACATGGAGTTCACGAGAGCTTCACTGGTTGCCACTGGAGTCCTCTTCCACTCCTCCATGATGAGATCACGGAGCTGGTGGATGTTAGATACCTTGCGCTCCTTCACCTTCCGTTTGAGGATGCCCCATAGATGCTCAATACGGTTTAGGTCTGGTGACATGCTTGGCCAATCCATCACCTTTATCCTTAGCTTCTTTAGCAAGGCAGTGGTCATCTTAGAGGTGTGTTTGGGGTCGTTATCATGACATTTCTTCAGTGTTGTCACATGTTGTAAAATGTAAAACCTCAGGATAAAAGGAGAAGTACTGTATGCCCAAGGCTCTTTTTGCCATACTTAGTCCTGCACTCCTGTGACCCGCATTCACAGACCCAACGTCCCAGAGCCGCTCCAGGCTCTGCAGGGATCCTGACAATAATGGGATCCGTCCAGATGCCTGACTGGCAGCTGGCTCATCCTCTTAGCGTGGCACTGAGAGCCTGAGCCAGCTGCTCCTGCCCCCTCACAGTCCATAGCTCCAGTGAGCACTGGAGGGGCAGAGCAGAGAGGCGATCACTGATAATCACCGGCTCTCTGCTTATTGAAGACCGAGAACTGAGCAATCACAGGGGACACATGATGCGTCCGGTAGGTTAGTATGATTGTTTATTTTTTTCAAATCCCGCACTTCACGTTTTAACCACTTTCCGCCCAGCCTATAGCAGAATGACGGCTGGGAGGTGGTTCAGTTATCCTGACTGGGCGTCATATGACATCCAGCAGGATAACAGCTGCCGCGCTCCCGTGGGGGCGTGCATCGCGGCGATCAGTGGTGTGGCGTGTCAGTCTGACACACCGCTGCACCAATCTCGGTAAAGAGCCTCTGACGGAGGTTCTTTACCACGTGATCAGCCGTGTCCAATCAAGGCTGATCACGATGTAAACAGGAAGAGCCGTTGATTGGCTTTTCCTCACTCTCGTCTGACAGACGCCAATTAGAGGAGAGCCGATTGGCTGCTCTCCTGACAGGGGGGGGTCTGTGCTGATTGTTTATCGGATGCCCGCCCAGGACCGCCAGGATGCATTTAGGACCACCAGGGATGGCCAATCACACTGGACCACCAGGTATGCCACCCTAGACCACCAGGGATATGCCAATCAGTGCCCAGGCAGCTGCCAATCAGTGCCCATCCACAATGCCTGCCAGTGCCACCAGGGATGCCTATCAGTGCCATCTATCAGTGCCTCATATCAGTGCCACATATCAGTGCCCAGCATTGCTGCCTATCAGTGCCCAGCAGTGCCGCCTATTAGTGCCACCCATAAGTACCCATCAGTGCAGCCTTTCAGTGCCCATCAGTGTCGCCTATCAGTGCCAATCAGTGCTCACCAGTGCCACCCATGAGTGCCCATCAGTGCCGCCTATCAATGCCCATCAGTGCTGCATATTAGTGCCACCCATCAGTGCCACCTACCAGTGCCTATCAGTGCCGCCTATCAGTGGCCATCGTCAGTGCCCATCAGTGCCACCTCATTGGTGCCACCTCATCGGTGCCGCCTTATCAGTGCCCGTCAGTGCCGCCTTATCAGTGCCCATCAGTGAAGGAGAAAACTTACTTATTTACAAACTTTTATAACAGAAACAAAAGAAAAACTTTTTTTTTCTCAAAATTTTCTGTCTTTTTTTATTTGTTTAGCAAAAAATAAAAACCGGAGAGGTGATCAAATACCACCAAAAGAAAGCCCTATTTGTGGGGGAAAAAATGATAAAAATTCTGTTTGGGTACAGTGTAGCATGACCGCGCAATTCTCATTTAAACAGCGACAGCGCTGAAAGCTGAAAATTGGCTTGGGCAGGAAGGGTGTGTAACTGCCTGGCATTGAAGTGTTTAACCTCCCTGGCGGTATGATTATTTCTTATTTTAGGTGCTGAAAGCGGTACAATTATTTTGCATGGAAATTTGGCGTTTTATAGTGTAGGCCTGTAATTCTTAGGAATAACTCACTTAAATCTGTCCAAACAAGAGGCTAGTAGACATCCCGGGTATGATAAAGTTTGAAACACAAAATCATAAATTATAATATAAAAAATAACTATAAATAATTATAACAAATAATAATGTAATTATAATAAAAATTATTCAATAATGTAATCAAATCTGGAGGTCAATAATAATTTGCAGTATAAAAAGGTTATATATATTAACAGGGAATGCCCGACCAAATATGACAAAATATGGGATCGTTGGCTACAAGACTCCGATACTTGTACGTGAGGCTCCTTGGGTCTGTGTTGCCGGATGGGTATCTTACCCCTAGCTGGGTGTACTGTTATAGGTCTAGACGACCTACATGGTTGGCACCAGATAATGCTCTCTTTCTTTTTCTGTTATTTTTCCCCTATGTTTGCTATTCATGACACCAGTTTTGAACTGTCTGTATTCTGAATACTGTACACCCCCCTGTGGTCATTGACACTTTGGATGTATGTAATAACATGTATGCACTTTTTGTCATAATAAATTCGGTTTAAAAAAATAAAATAATGTAATCAAATCAAAAACACTGAAATTTGCTCAGTTGCAGAATTGTCGCTGTCATTACTTTCAGTATTTGATGCCGAATTTCCCCACAAATCGCTATCGCTCAATTCTGCAAATGATTCTAATTTATTATCGCTATTTTCTAGCTGGTCTAAAACCAATTTTGACATAAAGGGACACTTTTTGGTTGCTATGGACAATCTCCAATTTCCAGGCAGAAAGAACAGTTTTTATAATATAAAAGTGCATGCAGGGCACTGGACAGACCACTTGGGACAAAGGGGGTGTTTTATTATTTGATACAGTACTGTAATCCGTAAGATTATAGTATACTGTATGTATTGTGTGTTTTTACTTTTTTGAATTTGGCGCCGAACTCCGCCCCCGTGGGTCGCGCCGCTCGCAGGGAACGGAGCTCGGCACTGTGAATCGAGCGAGACACGGCTCGCAGACACAGCGGGGAGACATCGCAGGATCCAGGGGACAAGTTGAGTAACTTTCCCTGTATCCTGCGATGCAGCCCCAAGTCTGGCTCGGGGTTACCGCTTTTGGTAGTAAAAACTCACCCGAGCCAGACTCGGGAATACCGCCAGGGAGGTTAAATACATTTAAAAAAAGTGTTGCTTTATTAATAATATGTATTTAATAAAAACAATTATATTAATACAAATAGTGATGGTGATAATGATGATAATAATAATAATAGACAAAATGCTAACTTTTTTTTGGCCAGAAAAGCATGATATCAGTGATATAATGAGCATCAGGTAAAATAACAAAACAGGCATATAGGGGTTGATTTACTAAAGGTAAATAGACTATGCACTTTGCAAAGTGCAGTTGTACTCTGCAAAGTGCAGTTGCTCCAGAGCTTAGTAAATGAGGTAAAGCTCCACTGTAAATAATACCCAATCACGGGCAAGAAAAATAAAAAAACACAATTTTTGCTTGCATGTGATTGGATGATGGAAGTCAGCAGAGCTTCTGCTCATTTACTAATCAACCCCATAGACTCATCAAATGAAGTCTTGAAAATTTCTGACTGCTGACTAAGGCCCCTTCCACACGGGGCGGATCCGTTGCTGCAGAGTATGCCAGCTCAGCGGGAGATCTCTCTCCGTTGATCTCCGCTGAGCCGGCGGATGACAGGTCCCTCTCTGCTCACTGAGCGGGGAGGGGCCTGTCGAGCGCCGCTGATTCCTATGGAGAAATCGGACGAAAACGGACAGCATGTCCGTTTTCATTAGATCTCACCTGATCCGATCCGCCAGGACGGATGGCGAACGTATCGCCATACGTCTGATTTTAGCGGATCGGACCGGATCGGATGTCAGCGGGCATGGTCACCGCTGACATCCGTCGCTCCATAGACTTGCATGGAGCGCCTGTTCAGGTCCGCCAAAAAAAACTGACACGGTCCGCCCGTGTGAAAGGGGCCTAATGATTGTGGATGGAAATGAATATGAATCATTTATTCCGCATGTTTAGAAATTGATTGTTACTCTTCTGGCCTATTCCGCCTATGCGCTTTAACCAGGGCTTTTTTTTTTTAGAGAATAGGTGCAGGAACTCAACCATGCCCGCCACACACACATACCTGCCAAATGGCATTAAATAGTAGCTCTTCCATAGGCGTGCGCACAGGGTGTGCCAGGTGTGCCCAGGCACACCCTAATCACCCTGTGCAGCACAGATTCCCCCTACTGCCCTGGCTCCCATCTTTCCCCCCGCAGCACTGCCAGCTTCCCTCCTCTACTATTGGCTGTTGCTGCTGGGATGTTTTAGGAGCCGGGGAAGGAGCCAGTAAATATGTAATTTACCGGCCCCTTCTCTTTCTAAATGAACACTGTGAGCGATCATTAGTGTGTGTTTGGGCTTTGGGGTGCACACCCTAATGCAATAGGCTGCGCACACCTATGAGCTCTTCCCTCTGCATACAACCCCTCCCTCCATTGCCCTCATCTTCTCCCCCCTCCTTAAAAGATCCACCATCTGCCACGTGTCTTACCTTTGTTGCAATATTAAGCTGAAGCACCGATGCGGCTGTAGTACCTCCCAGCATACTATGCTATACTACAGTCACTTACAAGGGAGATCGTGCAGTAGGAGCATCAACAACTGGTCACCAGGGAAAGAATGGAGACCACAGAGGGTGCAACCTTCTACGCTAGGGTGACCACATGTCCCGGATTGCCCGGGTCAGTCCCACATTTTGCAGGTCTGTCCCGGGCACATTCATTCCAGGACAATACAGTGTCCCGGAATGAAACTGACACAGCCACCCCCCAGGCCAATCTGATGCCCCCAAAAAAGGCCGCCACATCACCGCTTTACTCACTGACAGTACTTGTCCTGGCCAGGAATGCCTGGAGGAGCACAATCCCGCCCCCTGCTTGTGATTGGAGAAATCATAAATCCCGCCTCTTGTGTCCAATCACTGTGCTGTGATTCGTTACAGCACAAGCTGATTTTTGGGAAGGGAGGGTGTCCCTGAATGGTAGTTTGGAAATGTGGTCACCCTATTCTACGCGCCCTCTCCTGCCCATGACTGTACTGAACCCTGGGCACCTATTCTGTATAACCCTTGTCCCTGTCCTGCACTCAGTGGGATCTACTCAGGAGATCTGACCTGTGGGAGCTACTGGGAGATAAGCTATCACTTGTAAACCCAGAAACTGGACTTCTGATTTACCAAGCGATAGTGGTGAGCAGGGAGCAGAAGACCTGAGCCAGAGACTTGTGCACAACGGAAAAATTTGTTTAGTTTCGGTTCGTTTCTTGCGCACAAAGGAAAAATTTGTTCGTTTCTTTCCGGTCCTGTTGATTCGTTATCGTTCGTAATTTTGCTAGACGGAATTTTGCGTGTTCGGACTTATTCGTATTTTCGCAAGCGTCATTTTTAGTTGAATCGGAATGATTCGGATTAATGTAAGCCTTATTTTTAGTTGATTTATAATTCGTACTTTCGGTAGAGTACATTGTTTTTCGTTGATTCTGGACACAACTCCTACTTTCGTAACTTTTTTTGGATTCGTTGATTCGTAATTTTCCGTGTCTCTCTCTCACAACGACGCTGCCTATTATGCCTAATGTGCTTAGAATGGATTTGTACTTTTCTAAATACATAGCGGTTATTTGTAACGATTCAAAATCTCGTATTTTACTTTCGTTTTTTACATGCGGCTATAGCCTCCGCCCCTGTACACCATTTTGAGAGGGAGTTCAGCACGGTGAGGGAGAAGCAGAGAGCAGAGCAGAGTGTTATTTTGCTTCGAATGGATTTGTACATTCGTAACTTTTTTCATAACAAATTATGCCGAAGATATTCAGGCATTCGCTATTTGCGATATAATTTATTTCGGATTCGGTTTTATTCGGAATTGCTTTGTTCGGAAATTCGAATGCTTCCGAATGTCCGAAAGTTGCTAAATTCGGACGAATTTCGATTCGTTACGAAACCAATTGCACAAGCCTACCAGAGGTGGTGGAACCGAGTTCCCCCTAGTTCCTGCTGAAAAAAAGCCCTGGTTTTAACACACATCAACGCATGTTCTCACGTTAGCAATTGTTTTAAATGGTGGTAGTGGATTGCATTGACACGGTGTGTTTTTTTTTTCACACATCAACTTCAGTTATAGGACCTATTGATGACAAAAGCAGCGATTTTTGAGAACGCTAGGAAAACATATGAATACAGCATTAGTAGTTAACTGTTAGTTTTACTGCGCTGTCCAAAATTGTATAAATCTACCCTAAACAGAAGTGTTTCCTTTAAGAAGATTTGTGTACCGGCGCCGGGCTCCTGGGTACCACATGACATTATCTTATATAATAATTATATATTGGGTGATGGATTTGTTTTTTCTTTCCTTCCTGGTTGAGCGTTGCTGTGCTCCGGTAGGCCAGGCTGTTTTCCCCTGTGTCAGTATGAGTAGTATGATCAGCATACATGTACAGCAGGTGCTCAGACAGGAAGGGATGGGCTTAGCTAGGCTTAGCTGACTGATCTCTCTATACAGCTCTTACATCCGCAGCATCTGAGACAGAAACATCCACCCACACCAAGCTGGGGGCTGCAGCACCCCCTCCTAGGAGAGGTAAACACAGTTATGAACCCATCTTGGTCAGATGCCTCCTTATAGGAAGGAAATGTATTGTTTTCAGTGGGCCTTCTATGTAATTAGAGCTGCGCGTTACATAGAACTGCGCTGTATGTGGTGTTTGCATTTACATTGTAATCATTGTTAGATGGAAATCAGGGTCCTCTGGGCTTATACCACACAGCAGTGCAATATGCAACGGCTTCATATGAAGGCCATAGTTGCCTAGTGCCCTGCTGTTTGTAAATTGCCCCCAAGGCAGGGGGTAGTACACAAGTTGCTATGGCAGCTGGCATGCAAAGCTGTAAACGTGACGATTTTTCTGGGAAAGGTAACTACCGTATTTATCGGCATATAACACGCACCCTAACTTTAAGAGGGAAGTTTCAGGAAAAAAACTTTACACGGCCCCCTGCGTATAACACGCAGGCACAGTTTACCCTCTATTTTCAGGGTAAAAAAGTGAGTGTTATACGCCAATAAATACAGTATATACACTCACCGGCCACTTTATTAGGTGCACCTGTTTAATTGCTTGGTAACACAAATTTCTAATCAGCCAATCGCATGGCAGCAACTCAATGCATTTAGGCATCTAGACATGGTAAAGACGACTTGCTGAAGTTCAAACTGAGCATCAGAATGGGAAAGGAATTTAAGTGACGTTGAATGTGGCACGGTT
The DNA here is from genome assembly GCA_029206835.1 of Rana muscosa. Taxonomy (NCBI): domain Eukaryota; kingdom Metazoa; phylum Chordata; class Amphibia; order Anura; family Ranidae; genus Rana; species Rana muscosa. The sequence goes on from CM055118.1 coordinate 114,598,736, forward strand.
GTTGGTGCCAAACGGGCTGGTCTGAGTATTTATCAAAAACTGCTGATCTACTGGGATTTTTACGCAAAACCATCTCTAGGGTTTTTTAGAGAATGGTCCAAAAAAAGAGAAAATATCCAGTGAGCGGCAGTTGTGTGGATGAAAATGCCTTGTTGATGTCAGAGGTCAGAGGAGATCAGGAGAATGGGCAGACTGGTTGGAGATGATAGAAAGGCAAGAGTAACTCAAACAACCACTTGTTACACTCAAGGTATGCAGAATACTATCTCTTAAAGCGGTTGTATACCCTATTTTTGAACTTTTACCTACAGGTAAGCCTATAATAAGGCTTACCTGTAGGTAAAAAGAATATCTCCTAAACCTGTACGGTTTAGGAGATATTCCCCTCGCAATAAGCCGCTGACTGCAGCGGCGCATGCACAGCGGGGATTCTCGGCTTAAGCCCCGTACACACGCTCGGACTTTTGGCCAACAAACTTCATTTTGAGCAAGTTGGACCAACAATCCGACCGTGTGTACGCTCCATCGGACAAACTTTTATTTATTTATTTTTTTTCATCGGACAAAAGTTGGGTCTGCAAACGGACAAACTTTTGCCCAACAAAAGTCCGATGGAGCAAAGTCCGACCGTGTGTACAGAAAACCATCGGACTTTTGTCCGATGGACAAAACAAATAATGTTACAATCAACCAAAAATAGCGGAAGTTGACCAAAGGGTGGCGGTAAATAGCAGAAAAGAGCAGAAAAACCACGTGATGTTGGAAAAAGTTTTGGGAAAGTTTGCAGAAAAGTCAGAGCGTGTGTATGCTATGGGTGTTCCCGACCAACTCCGTTCGGACAAAAAACCACGGAAAAGTCTGATGGAAGTCCGACCGTGTGTACGAGGCTTAAAGCCCAGCAGCTTCCGGACCTTGCCGACACGTGGGAGTGAGGACATCGGTGCTCCAGCCACTTACAGCGCTGGAGCGGCGATACCCGGAAGACACACCGAGGCTAGATGACATCTCCCTCGGCGTGGACCAGGTAAGTTCCCGACGCCTCGTTCTAAGGTAAGTATTTCATAATGAGCTAGTATGCGGTGCATACTAGCTCATTATGCCTTTTGCCTTTCAGGTATGAAAAAAAAAAGCAGCAGCGGGTATACAACCACTTTAAAGTGGTTGTAAACCCTGTTACACCATTTGTACCTACATTATTACCATTATTATTATTATTACCTTATTATAGGCTTACCTGTAGGTACTGTAAATATCTCCTGAACCTGCACGGTTTAGGAGATATTTACCATATATGCTTGCGCGGACGTCATCGGCGCATGCGTGCTGAAGAAATGGCTCGCTCGTGCCGTTTATTCAGCAGCGTGCCGTGACTAGCTCATTATGCCTTTGTCTTACAAGTTTTTTTTTAGGGTTTTTTTTTTGTTTTTGTTTTTTTTCTGGTTTACAACCACTTTAATGCACAACACATCGAACCTTGAAGTAGATTGGCTACAGCAGCAGAAGACCACACCACACACAGGCTCATCGAAATTGGACAATAGAAGATTGGGAAAATCATTGCCTGGTCTGATCAGTCTCAATTTCAGCTGTGACATTCAGATAGTAGGGTCAGGATTTGGCGTAAACAACATGAAAGCATGGATCCATCCTGCCTTGTATTAATGGTTCAGGCTGGTGATGGTGGTGTAATGGTGTGGGAGATATTTTCTTGGCACACTTTGAGCCCCTTAGTACCAATTGAGCATTGTTAAACGCCACGGCCTACTTGAGTATTGTTGCTGACCATGTCCATCCCTTTATGACTACAGTGTACCCCTCTTCTGATGACTACTTCCAGTAGATGCGGATAATGCACCATGTCACAAAGCTCAAATCATCTCAAACTGGTTTCTACAATGAGCTCACTGTACTCCAATGGCCTCCACAGTCTTCAGATCTCAATCCAATAGAGCACCTTTGGAATGTGGTGGAACGGGAGATTTGCATCATGGATGTGTAGCCGACAAATCTGCAGCAATAGTGTGATGCTATCATGTCAATATGGATCAAAATATCGGAGGAATGTTTCCAACACCTTGTTTAATCTTTGCCATGAAGAATTAAGGCAGTTCTGAAGGCAAAAGGGGATCCAACCCGGTACTAGCAAGGTGTACCTAATGAAGTGGCCGGTGAGTGTATATTCCAGAAATACAGGACAATCAATGTTCAGTCTACAACAGTCAGCTGAAGAAGACTTTACTGTACCTAGGTAAAATGAAATCCCATCTCGCTAATAATTGTCCCCATGTGATATTAGGCCATGGAGTCCAGCGTTGTCTTCCTTGCTGCCTTGAGGAGACTGTTGTTCCATCCCAATTTTCACTGGCATGCGCAATGCAACGCCTCCTCACCACCTGTTTTAACCCCATTTTTGCTGATAAACGTGCCGCAAGCACTTGCAATGCGGGGCATTTGCGGCACTTCCCCATTTGATAGACCGTGCTTACACATATCGTTCGGCAGGCTTGCAGCCCACCAGTTACTACATGTTGGGTGAACTTTGCCGCAAGCATGGAGCAAAGCATTGAGGTCACGGCATGTACATAGGGTGACCACAATTCCAAACTGCCATTCAGGGACACACCCCCTCTCTCACCTTCCCCAAAAAAAAGGTGAGGGGGGGGGGGGCCAGGGGGAAATGTAGTCTCGGGGTTGATGGGGAATTTGGCGGCAGGTTATTTGTCAGGTGAATGTGCCACTTGCCACCAGATGCAGTGCCACTTGCCACCAATAGCCTGCCACCAGATGCAGTGCTGCTGTCACTCGCTCTGCATGAGCCACGTGCGTAGAAGGAAAGAAGTGGCATCACTATCTGGAGAGTGAAGATCACACCAGTCCCTGCTGCTTGCCGTTGGGTGCCGGAGAAGGAGGAGGTGCCAAGGTGGGTGGGGACAGCAGTGCTACACTAGGCGCAGCCCTCGCTCCCGGTCTCACTGTCTGAGAGTAAATTGTCACTGGTTGCAAGTTGCCAGGCAGCGCTGGCCCTTGCAACCAGTTCCGGAAATGTAGTTGTAGCGGGGTCCCCAAATTTAACCCCGCTATACCTAAATTTAGGGGTGACCAGAGCAATAGATTGGCTCGGGTCTTTTGATCATTTAGACTCTGCCTTACTGCTGTGTCACCTGGCGTGCAGTTCCCCATTGGTAGTATAGGTGGTGTTGTCGCCTGTACCCGGGGTTGAACCACAGGTGATGGAGTAGGTATTGGATGTCCTCTCTCGGCTGCCATTGGTGGGCGGTTCTGGCCTGCTGTACATGCCGGGAGAGGATATATAAGGGGCAGACGCCATTACATGGGAGCCAATTCCCGGGGCCCATGCCCGGAGGAGAGTCAATTCCGGGGCCCATGCCCGGAGGGAGCTACCCCTCAGAGGGGGGTGCGTCCCATCTTGATCGAGGAGTCTCGGGCACCTTCAGCCCGAGGCCACAGAGTTCCAGGTAGGCCCAGTACCTTTGACTGGGTCTACAACCAAAGAGGAGTCCCAGGGAACCCGCGTGAGGGTATCCGCTCTGACACAGAGGAAACCAGGGGAGGATCGATCCCATAACAAGAGGGCGAGTAATAAAGTATTGCTGACTCGGGAAAGGCCTGGTGACCTGTCGGAGGGAAGGATTCCTCACTTCGCAGACTGCCTCTGCGGAGTGTTGAAAGTTCAGGAGGGATCTCCTTGACTTGGTCCTTGGAGGGGACTGAGTCATTGTTCCAGCATCACGCCGGCTGCTAGTGCCATTGAGTGACTATCCGGGTGAGCTGTACCCACTCGGGACCGAGTGGCGACGAAGCCAAGAGTGTGCCTGAATCCACTTCTATCTGCTAACCTTTTTCTCACTTCAACTTTCTGGTTCCTGAAAGAAAGATAAAATAAACTCAAGTTGGAGTTGATATGTTTTGTGGACATTGACCTCATTTGGGAAAGATAAAGACTCACCTCTATAAACATTCACACTGGAGCATTTTTACAGCGTTTTAGCGTTAAAAATAGCGCTCATAAAACGCTCTCCATGCATCTCAATGGACCCTTTCACACTGAGGCGTTGCGCTGGTGGGGCGTTGAGAAAAGTCCTGCAAACAGCATCTTTGGAGCAGATTTTGGGCGCTGAAAAAAACGCTACAAAAACGCCCCTCTCCGCGCCTATAATACGCTCTGAGATGTAGAAAAGTCACATGATCTCCCAAAAATGTAAACATGCAAGCAAAAAAAAAAGAGCATCTACAACAGCAGGACTGAAATTGCCCATGCTGCAATAACGCTTGAAAAACGCTGTTAAAACGCCCGCAGTGTTGCGTTAATTTTAGCACTAGCGCCCAAAAACGCGGTAATAGCGCTAAAGGGGTTTTAGGGCATTTTTGCAGCGCCTTGGTGTGAAATGGCTCTTAAGCCCCGTACACACGGTCGGACTTTTGGCCAACAAACTTCATTTTGAGCAAGTTGGACCAACAATCCGACCGTGTGTACGCTCCATCGGACAAACTTTTTTTGCTTTTTTCTTGTTTTCATCGGACAAAAGTTGGATCTGCAAACGGACAAACTTTTGCCCAACAAAAGTCCGATGAAGCAAAGTCCGACCGTGTGTTCAAAAAACCATCGGATTTTTGTCCGATGGACAAAACAACTAATGTTAAAATCAACCAACAATAACAGAAGTTGACCAAAGGGTGGCGGTAAAGAGCAGAAAAGAGCTGAAAAACCACTTGATGTTGGAAAAAGTTTTGGGAAAGTTTGCAGAAAAGTCCTGTGGTGTGTATGCTCTGGGTGTTCCCGACCAACACCGTTCAGACAAAAAACCACGGAAAAGTCAGATGGAAGTCCGACCGTGTGTACGGGGCTTTAGACTAAAAAACAAACACACATGCTTAGCTGCATACTGCAGCATTGGTCACGTGCTGCAGCTGTCCCATGTAAGCTCTAAGCCCGAGAACTGAGCGATCACATGACCGTTGATCACTCCGTTCACAGTCTCCCCAGAGCTAAGAGCAGTGACGGTTAGTCACTGCTCTTGGCTCTGCCCCTCAAGTGCTCACTGGGGTGCCAGACAGGAGAGGGGGCGGGCGCAGCTGGCTTGGGCTCTCAGTCAGTCGCTGAGAACCCAAGCCAGCTGTCAGATCCTGGAGCTGCTCTGTGGTGTAAACCGACAGCAGACTTTAGCCCACTGTCAGCTGGTTCTGTGTCACAGGAGAGCACATATAAGTGCACTCCTGTGACCCAGACGAGAAGTATGAGCAAAAAAGCTTTGGCCATACTTATCTTTGATGCCCAGTCAACACCGATGCGACAATCGCTTTGACTTTGGAGCACTTGACGCATCAGAAGTCGGACCCCATTCTGTACAATGGAACCGGTCTAATCGGTGTGACTTAGAAAAAGGTTCCTGCGCTACTTTTGGTCCGAATTTGATAGGACTTGTATTGACTTCTGTTAAAGAAGTTGCATATACGTCGTGCCAAAGTCACGCTGGGGTCTGACTTCAAAGTCGTGTGCAGTCGCGGGCAGTGTGAACTCGGGCTTAATGAATTAGTCAAAGTTGTGCAGACTTCCAATTATGTGCGAGCAAATGTCCTGTTTTTTTTTTTTTTTTTATTTCCTTGCACATGTTTGGGTATTCTTTGCGACATTCATTTTTACTTTGTGTCACCTCATTCACTAAATTAGGTGATAATTCCATTTGAAAATGAGTGTTTTATTCTATAGTGAATCAGGGCCATTGCGGCTGCACATCATTGTGAGTAAAAAAGCAGAGGCTGATTTACTAAAGGTATTGAGAATAAACTTAATGAATAGTCATGTGAGTTTGATTAGATAATTTAAGTGAATAGTCACTAAATGTATTGAATTGAATCAACTCCTTAGTAAATCACCCTGATTGTGGCTGCATTTCAGTTACTGATCCATTTGATAAATTTTATAGAAAAAAGCTTGTTTATTATGATTGAGTTCATCATGCTTTTTAATATTATTATTTTTTTTTTACTTTTAATCTTGTTTCCTCTATTGTTGTTATTATTAGACTTTTTCCACACTGCTCCGGTGAAGTTTTCCTGCAGCACAGGTGCAGGGCAGTGTACTCGCGGTTTTTGTGCAGGTTACCCGCACTTTGCCATAGACTTTTACTAGATCTGCCATTTTTGGTAAATTTTTAGAAAACGCACCAAAAATGCCTTTAACCACTTAAGACCGGACCATTATGCAGCTTAAAGACCTGGCCACTTTTTGCGATTCGGCACTGCGTTGCTTTAACTGACAATTGCGCGGTCGTGCGACGTGGCTCGCAAACAAAATTGCCGTGCTTCTTTTCCCACAAATAGAGCTTTCTTTTGGTGGTATTTGATCACCTCTGAGTTTTTTTTTTTTTTTTTGCGCTAAAAACAAAAATAGAGCGACAATTTTGAAAAACATTCTATATTAACTTTTTGCTATAATAAATATCCCCAAAAAATATATAAAAAAAAAACGTTTTTTTTCTCAGTTTAGGCCGATACGTATTCTTCTACATATTTTTGTTTAAAAAAAATCGCAATCGGCGTTCATTGATTGGTTTGCACAAAAGTTATAGCGTTTACAAAATAGGGGACAGTTTTATGGCATTTTTATAAAAATATTTTTTTTTTACTAGTAATGGCGGCGATCAGTGATTTTTTTCGTGACTGCGACATTATGGCGGACACATCGGACACTTTTGACACATTTTTGGGACCATTGTCATTTTCACAGCGATCAGTGCTATAAAAATGCACTGGTTACTGTGAAAATGACACTGGCAGTGAAGGGGTTAACCAGGAGGGGGCGCTGTAGGGGTTAAGTGTGCCCTGATGTATTTTACTTACTGTGGGGGGGCGTGGCTTAGCGCGTGATGTCACTGATCGTCGTTCAGTGACAGGCTCACTAGGAAGCACGGGGAGAGGTTTGTTTACACTCACCTCTCCCCGTTCTTCCTCTCTGTGACCCGATCGCGGGACACCAGCGGCGATCGGGTCCGCTGTTCCCGCGGGGATGGTCACGGAGAAGAGAACCAGGCGGCGCGCTCGCGACCCATGGCTGGGCTCCTAAAGGGGACGTACCTGTACGCCCATGTGCCCAGCCATGCTATTCTGCCGACGTACATCGGCGTGCGGCGGTCCTTAAGTGGTTAAACAGTGTGGGTCACCTGCACAAAAACCGCGAGTACCCTGCGCTGCACCTGTGCTGCAGGAAAACTAAACTGGAGCAGTGTGGAAAAAGTCTAATAATAACAATAGTGGTGACGGCACCTCAAAATAGAGGAAACAAGATCAAAAGTAAAAAAAAAAAAAAAATATTAAAAAGCATGATGAACTCAATCATAAGGTTCACATTGTAGGCATTCTCTTTTTTACAATAGTTTGACTGCAACTACTTCAGGGGATGTCTTTTTAGGCTTCATCGGCTGCCCAAATTTGCTTTTATAACTATAGATCTTCTGTATATAGCTGTCTTCCTTTTTTTTCTGTCAGGTCCGGAATTACAGTTGTTAGTTTGATATTATTTTATTTTATTATACAGGAGCTGAAACATACAAAGATGGGTGGGAGAACCCAAAACTCTTAGGTAGCTTGTTCTCATCTGCTGCAGGCAGCCCTTGCCGTCCCTCTGAAAAAAGATCCACAGTGGATTGCTTTTCAGAGGTTGTGTGGCAGGCCATGCGGTGCTAAGATGTTGTCTACTAACTGCTTGTTTTAACCCTGAAACGGCCGACCCTTTCGCTGAAACTGCGTGCCTTTCACATGGTTAAAGGGGTGCTGTACAGCCCCCCTCTTTATATAGGTGGGCAGTCAAGGGCGGTAAAGCTGCAGCTCAACTTCCTGCTTTTACTGCCTTTGACCATATGTTTAAACAAGCCCTAAAGGAGTCAAGAGTTTCAGAAAGAAGATCTCACAGTGAGGCCTCGTACACACGACCGAGTTTCTCGGCAAGAACCAGCAAGAAACTTGCTGGCAGAGATGTCTTGCCGAGAAACTCGTTCGTGTGTATGGTTTCTCGTCAAGAAAACCGACAAGTAATCTCGACGAGAAAATAGAGAACCTGCTCTCTATTTTCTCGTCGAGATTCTCGTCGGCATGTTTCTCGACGAGAAAAGTGAGTGTGTGTACACTTACCTGTCCTCCCGGAAGCCCGCGCATGTTCGAAATGAATTCGACGCATGCGCGGTAGCTTCCTAGGCATAGGTAGGGTATACCAAGATGGCGGCGACGGCATCGAATGTGACGAGCGCATGCTCGTCGTAGTCGATGACGTCACCGCGTACGCTCCATTCAAAGAACCGCGGGTTCTTTGAATGGAGCGTGTGTACACTCGGCCGGGACAAGTTTCTTGTCCAAGAATCTCTTTGAAAAAAACGACATGTTTTTTTCGACAAGAATCTCGGCCGTGTGTACGAGGCTTCAGAGTATCCAAGGCAAATTAGAAGCCAGGGACAGGCTCAGATCACCAGGCTTTACCCGTAACAAAAATATTACTTTTGAGTGAAATAACCCTTTCGCTGCCCCCAACAAAAGGCTTAAAGTAATTCTAATGGCTATATTAAAAAAACCAACATGTCAAACTTACCTGCTGTGTGCAGTGGTTTTGCATAGAGCAGCCCCGATCCTCCTTTTCTAAGGTCCCCCGCCAGCATTCCAGGCTCCTATCCCCTGACGAGTACCCCCCCCATAGCAAGCTGATTGGCAATTGTGCGTGCACGCTCCCGAGCTGGCTCTGTGCGACCAACGGCTTTCAGTCTGTGTATACAGCTGTATGGTCAACAGAAGCTGGTCTAATGACTGGCTTCTGTCAAATGGGCATGCTGGAAAACCAGCACCCGCTGGTTGAATGAAAAAAAAAAAAAAACTGTATGTGTGTACCCGACTTTACGTTGGCAGCAGCAGGCAGCAGTACAGTCACGCAATCACTTTCTCCGAACCCCTATGGCCATGAATTTTGTCCCCTATGTGATACAAATAAATTTTCAGTGGCAAAAAATAATTAAACCAAACCACATAATCCCCACCCCAAAAAAATAAAGTCTTCCCCATATCTCAGAAAACTGAGTACACCCCTCACATTTTTGTAAATATTTTATTATATCTTTTCATGTGACAAATAACTCAACATACAGCCATTAACCTCCCTGGCGGTATGATTATTTCAGATTTTAGGTGCTGAAAGCGGGTACCATTATTTTGCATGGAAATTTGGCGTTTTATATTGTAGGCCTGTAATTCTTAGGAATAACTCACTTAAATCTGTCCAAACCAGAGTCTAGTAGACATCTCGGGTATGATAAAGTTTGAAACACAAAATCATATAGTATAATATAACAAATAACTATAAATAATTATAACAAATAGTAATGTATATATAATAAAAATTATTCAATAATGTAATCAAATTAAAAACACAGAAATTTGCTCAGTTGCAGAATTGTCGCTGTCATTAGATTTAGTGTTTGATGACAAATTTCCCCACAAATCGCTATCGCTCAATTCTGCGAGTGATTCTAATTTATTATCGCTGTTTTCTAGCTGGTCTAAGCCCACTTTTGACATAAAGGGACACTGTTTGGTTGCTATGGAGAATCTCCAGTTTCCAGGCAGAAAGAACAGTTTTTGTAACATAAAAGTGCATGCAGGACACTGGACAGACCATTAGGGACAAAGGGGATGTGTAATTATTTTATGCAGTACTGTAATCTGTAAGATTACAGTGTACTTACTGTATGTATTGTGTGTTTTGACTTTTTTCAATTTTGGCGCCGATCTCCGTCCCCGTGCGTCGCAATGTCGCAGCGAACGGAGCTCGGCGGCACTCGGGCACTGTGTGAATCGAGTGAGGAGACAGCTCGATCACACAGCGGGGAGACATCGCAGGATCCAGGGGACAAGGTAAGTTACTTTGCCTGGATACTGCGATGCAATCCCGAGTCTGGTTCGGGGTTACCGCTAATGGTACTGAAATTTCACCCCGAGCCAGACTCGGGAATACCGACAGGGATGTTAAAGGGGTTGTCAAGGTTCCTTTTTTTAAAAAATAACAAACATATCATACTTACCTCCACTGTGCAGCTCGTTTTGCACAGAGTGGCCCCGATCCTCGTCTTCTGGGGTCCCTCGTGGCTGTCTCGGCTCCTCCCCACATCAGCTAACCCCCCTTCTGGGAAGCGCTCTCCCAAGCGGGTTAGCTTGCAGGCGCGCTCCCGTGATACAGTATAACTGTATCAGTCGGCCCCCCGGCACGCCACGTCATTGATTTAATTGACAGCAGCGGGAGCCAATGGCTGCGCTGCTATCAATCATCCAATGAATGAGCCGAGAAGCCAGTCGAGAAGCCAGCGCGTTCACGACACGGGATTTTCAAGGGCTCAGGTAAGTAAACCTGGCTGGGGGGCCCGCTAATTGTCGGATGTTTTTTTATCCTTAATGCATAGAATGCATTAAGGTGAAAAAACATGTACCTTTACAACCCCTTTAAAGTCTAAACCGTGAGTGAGTACAAAAAGTGTACAAACAGAGTTCAAAAAGTGAGTACACCCCTTAGTGAAATTGTCCAAATTGGGCCCAAAGTGTCAATATTTTGTGTGGCCACCATTATTTTCCAGCACTGCCTTAACCCTCTTGGGCATGGAGTTCACCAGAGCTTCACAGGTTGCCACTGGAGTTCTCTTCCCCTCCTCCATGACACCACGGAGCTGGTGGATGTTAGATACCTTGCGCTCCTCCACCTTTTGTTTTAGGATGCCCCACAGATGCTCCATAGGGTTTAGGTCTGGAGACATGCTTGGCCAGTCCATCACCTTTACCCTCAGCTTCTTTAGCAAGGCAATGGTCGTCTTGGAGGTGTGTTTAGGGTTGTTATCATGTTGGAATACTGCCCTGCAGCCCAGTCTCTGAAGGAAGGGGTTAATGCTCTCCTTCAGTATGTCACAGTACATGTTGGCATTCATGGTTCCCTCAATGAACTGTAGCCGGCAGCACTCATGCAGCCCCAGAACATGACTCTCCCACCACCATTCTTGACTGTAGGCAAGACACACTTGTCTTTGTACTCCTCACCTGGTTGCTGCCACACACGCTTGACACCATCTGAACCAAATAATTTTATTTTGGTCTCATCAGACCACAGGACATGGTTCCAGTAATCCATGTCCTTAGTCTCCTTGTCTTCAGCAAACTGCAGGCTTTCTTGTGCATCATTTTTAGAAGAGGGACGACAGCCATGCAGACCAATTTGATGCAGTGTGTGGCGTATGGTCTGAGCACTGACAGGCTGACCCACCACCCCTTCAACCGCTGCAGCAATGCTGGCAGCACTCATACGTCTATTTCCCAAAGACAACCTCTGGATATGATGTTGAGCATGTGCACTCAACTTCTTTGGTCGACCATGGCGAGGCCTGTTCTGAGTGGAACCTGTCCTGTTAAATTGCTGTATGGTCTTGGCCACCGTGCTGCAGCTCAGTTTCAGGGTCTTAGCAATCTTCTTATAGCCTAGGCCATCTTTATGTAGAGAAACAATATTTTTTTTCAGATCCTCAGAGAGTTCTTTGCCATGAGGTGCCATGTTGAACTTCCAGTGACCAGTATGAGAGAGTGAGAGCGATAACACCAAATTTAACACACCTGCTTCCCATTCACACCTGAGACCCTGTAATACTAATGAGTCACAGGACACCGGGGAGGGAAAATGGCTAATTGGGCCCAATCTGGACATTTTCACTTAGGTGTATACTCACTTTTGTTACCAGCGGTTTAGATATTAATGGCTGTGTGTTGAGTTATTTTGAGGGGACAGCAAATTGATACTATTATACAAGCTGTACACTCACTACTTTACATTGTAGCAAAGTGTCATTTCTTCAGTGTTGTCACATGAAAAGTTATAATAAAATATTTACAAAAATGTGAGGGGTGTACTGTACACGCATATGCACCTACATATGAAAATATTGCTAGTGCTACGCATGTTACATGTCGCCGCACATGCCATAGTGAGAGCAAAAATTCCAGCATCATTATTCATGGTTAACCCTAAAGTGATGACCTGTAGGGGCTTTTAAAGTGTTTTTAGATGGAAAATTCAGGGTACTGAAATGTGTTGTTATTTTATGGGTGTGTACAATTATAAAGCTTGGCAAGTTCGGTATCTATATACTCGTCGGCTCAACCTGATATTTTACATTTTATGTTACCATCAATTTGTATAAAATATTGTTGTTGTTTTTTGTGCCCTAAAGGAAAATGTTGTGAATTTTTTTATGGAAATTTGTGCTTGCACAAATATCATGTGACATAAAAAACTTGGAACTATCACTGTTTTATTCTTCAGGGTCTCTGCTTTTAGAAAATATATATTGTTCAAGGGTTTTAACTAATTTTCAAATTATTTTTTCAAATGTGCAAAAAAATGTAGGGTTAGATTTTAATGGCTTTTCCTTCAGAAGCTATAGATTAGTTTTACTTTAAATAGGCAATGAAATATTGTATATCTACTGGAAACGTCCACAGGTGCCCACTAGAGCTGAGTGGCTCAAGAAATAGGATGAGATTAAGGAGGCAGAGGAGTGGGTGGCGACGTGTAAGGATAGACGCAATCGTTTTAATAGTGTCTGGGCACCCTGGCAGAAGTACACAACTGACCCTGACCCAGTGCCATCCATCATGGAGGTTGCATTGTTGGAGTTGGCAGTGCCCTCGCTGAGTGTACCTACTTGAACTGTGATGCCTGAACCCAACTTTTTACAGTCCTTTCCGATGTTTGTGTTTTCTTCCTGCGATCCGGTCATTGTAGGCGACAAGACTAGACTAAATTATATATATTTTTTTCTTTTTATATGATGTGGTTTTCTTTCAGTTCCTATTCTCGTTATATTATGTATGTTGCACTGGGTGAAATACCTGACCTATAATTCCATGGCATTAGCGGGGCTCCCGCCCTGGGTGGTCCTGCCACAGGCCCAGGCGGCTGTGCCCCTGTATGGAGGTTTGATGGAGGCCTCGTTGCCCCCTCCTCTGGGGATGGTGCCGGTTGGGTCCTCTGTGGCCGCTTCAAGATGGGGCGTCCTGGAGTTTTGGAGTTGATCCTTAGCATAGATCTCAAATTTTATTTTGTCAGAATGCTTACCCAGGGTAACCCCTGAGGTCACATAGGGGTTTCTTCTTCTTTTTCCTCTTTTTGCATTTACCTCTGTTTTCTTATTTGCAAAACCTCATCAGTAGGACATTGTTGGCTATGTTGTACTCTCTGTGTTACAAATAAAAATTATGAAAAGTGTAATAGATCGCCTCTGGTCCAATACCAGAATACTATTCGCTATTCTGCAGCTGGTGCAAATTTATGGTGTGAATATGCATGCATGCCTGCAGGAACAAATCACGCTGGAATACTGTGATCAGTGTGAATTCTTCATCACAACAGAGCGTTTATTCTGGGTCACAGCCCCTTATATAAACTAAGTGACATAAGCAATCGTCATCACAAATGTGTACATATCATTGGCTGATTCCATATATGGTGTTTCTCTTGTGACGTCTATTTCTTCCTCGTGTCGAAGCATTCCAGGGCTCAGCGCCATATTTGTTAGAGTCGATGGGAGGGGGCATTGGAGGAGTAACATGAACAGTGGACAGGACATCTGTTCCTCATTTATCTGTTTTGTCATTTTATGTAAGGGAAAATACTACTGTCTGGTTATAAGATTTACCAAACCACACATGATAATACTCTTGATTATATTCTTAGCTAGCATACATAAACTTTCTGGTTCCCAATATGAACATCAATAAGTTTCTTATTGTATAGATATATCTCAGTGTGTGTGTGTCTATTATTCCTTGCAGACACATTTCTCAGAAGGGGGGCTATTTACTCTAAAATTCCCAAGGATGGGGCTGTGAACCATGTGTGCATCTGAAACAAAAGACACCCAACTTGCACCAAATTTCTAAACCAATATACCAAAGCATAATGAAAGAAATAATAAAAATAATAAAGAATAAAAGAAAGTACCAATATTTGAGAGATTAATCTTAGACATAAAATAATCATTTTATCAACTCCATCACAATAGTACTTAGGTACGGTGAAAAAAATTATATGCTCATTAGTTCTTATTTTGTAACAGAAGGTTTTATTTTATTTTTTCTTGCAGCTCGCAGAAAACAATCGATGATCCTTCCCTTGTGAAGAAGATCACAAGAACTGTTTGGATTCACCTCTTTTTCTTTAGGTAAACTCACACAAAAATCCCATGGTGGTATAAACCCTTATCAGCTTGTATTATTAAATGGTATTGTTGTAATGGGTTGGGGGTGGGGAAATGTATTTCAGGCTCGTTTATGGAATCTCTTAACCGCGTCACCATGGCAACATGCAATAATGTCTTTCATGGAGAGGACCTCACACAGAGGAATTATCCCTGCTTGATGATGGAAAGCCTAAAGTGCTTAATTTGGTTAATTTTTCATTGGACCAATTAAAAAGGGATTGAACACAATTAGAAGTATGTAATGTATATATTACTTTGTAGGATTTGGTGACTGCAGTTTCACCACTTGTGCAGTATATTGTCATGAATCGTTGATATACGTATTATTGTAACTCTGAACCACCTATTCAATGGTAAAGGGACCGGTTCTCTTGTTTGGGCGCGCTCTATACACCCACTTAGGGCCAGTTCACACGTGTGCGACGCCAGACATCGCATATGATTCACACCGCATTGCTGTGCAGATCACATGCGATGTCTGTGCGATGCGAGTTCAGCCATGCAAACTGTATGGCTGAATTTGCATTGCATTCGGACCAAAGCGCACAGGACCCTTTTTTTGGTCCGCACAGGTGTTCACACCCATGCAATCTGATTCTGCAAATAGCGCTGCGTTTTGCGAACAGATTGTGGGGTGTCATTAACTTAACTTAACATACGCTCCGCAATCAGTTTGCATAAACAGGTTTGCGATTTAGATGCGGTGCGAATTTGCAGTGAATTCGCTGTCAATTTGCGCCGCATCTAGTGTGAACCGAGCCTTAAAGTGGAGGTCCACACAAAAATGGAACCTCGGCTGTCCGGATTCATCCCCCCTCTGGTGTCACATTTGGCACCTTTCAGAGGGGAGGGGGGAGCAGATACCTGTCTAAGACAGGTATTTGCACCCACTTCCGGGCATAGACCCCCGCATATCTGCCACAGTCTACGCCATGTCCGGCGCCCCGCCCTCCTGTTGTCTTCTGGGAGACACACGGGTCCCAGAAGACAGCAGGGACCAGTGGCATTGCGCAGCGCGAGTCGCGCATGCACAGTAGGGAACCAGGAAGTGAAGCCGCAAGGCTTCACTTCCTGATTCCCTTACCGAATAGGGTGACCACGTGTCCCGGATTGCCCGGGACAGTCCCGCATTTTGCAGGTCTGTACCGGGCACATTCATTCCAGGACAATACAGTGTCCCTGATTGAAACTGACACAGCCACCCCCGGGCCAATCTGATGCCCCCAAAAAAGGCTGTCACATCACCGCTTTACTCACTGACAGTACTTGTCCTGGTCGGGAATGTCTGGAGGAGCACAATCCCCGCCCCCTGCTTGTGATTGGAGAAATCATAAATCCCGCCTCTTGTGTCCAATCACTGTGCTGTGATTCGTTACAGCACAAGCTGATTTTTGGGAAGGGAGGGTGTTCCTGAATGGTAGTTTGGAAATGTGGTCACCCTATTACCGAAGATGGCGGCGGCAGCATCCGAGGACCGAGGGACGGGTCGGCCTCGGTTGCCGACATCGCAGGTGCGCTGGACAGGTAAGTGTCCTTATTTTAGTTTCAATCGTTTTTATTGAATTTTTCATTGTACAAAAGATAAAATAAAATAAAGCAAGACAGAATAAAGTAAAGAAAGGAACACAGTCGTTTGATACAATGGATTGAATAGTTTCATTATTATACAATCCTAGCCACACTTTTCAAGCCTCATAATGGGATAATGGGTGACTCCCTCATTGGGGCATAAGCTCAATCACGTACGATCTCTCAAAATGGTCGCAGTGATCAACTCCAAAATGAAAATTGTATCCCTATGCTTACATATTGACAGCATTGGCGTTCTAAGACATCTGACATATTCAAACTTTGTATCAAAAATCGAACATATCAATAACTATAAAAGAAAATTAAAGTAAATAAAAACAGTAACATTAACCACTGCCCTGTTCAGTCAATATAATGTTATTCACTAATCAATTGTCCCTTCTTCCTGCGCTCCATCTTTGCCAAGGTGCCCACAGTTTGGATGCTGTCTCAAAATTTCCCATTGCTGATGTAAGTGTCCTTATTTTAAAAGTCAGCAGCTGCAGTATTTGTAGCTGCTGACTTAAAAAAAAAAAAATTCAGCGGACCTCCGCTTTAACCACTTAAGGACCGAGCCTCTTTCTTAGATTTGGTGTTTAAAAGTTAAAACAGTTTTTATTGCTAGAAAATTACTTAGAACCCCCAAATATTATATATATTTTTTTTCTGACACCCTTGAGAATAAAATGGCGGTCGTTGCAATACTTTTTGTCACACCGTATTTGCGCAGTGGTCTTATAAGCGCACTTTTTTTGGGGAAAAATTCACTTTTTTCAATTAAAAAATAAGACAACAGTAGTTAGCCCAATTTTTTTTATATTGTGAAAGATAATGTTACGCCGAGTAATTTGATGTCCAACATGTCCTGCTCGTGGAATGGTGACAAACTTTGACACGTCAAAATCTCCATAGGCGACGTTGAAAAATTACAGAGGCGGTCTTTTGCTAGAATTTTTGCTCTCGCTCTAACGATCGCGGCGATACCTCACATGTGTGGTTTGAACAGCGTTTATATATGATGTGAGGCGCGTATTACGTATTGCTTTCGAAGGGGCGCTTTAAAAAAAAATTTTTTTTTTTATGAAACTTTTTTTTTTTTTGACAAAATATTTTTAGTGAAACTTTTGGATCACTTTTACTCCTATTACAAGGAATGTAAACATCCCCTTGTAATAGAAAACAAAGCATGACAGGACCTCTTTAATGTTAGATCCGGGGTCAAAAAGACCTTAAATGCAATAAGAAAATAAAGAAATAAAAAGTCCCTTCAAGGCCGCTGGGCAGAAGTGACGTTTTACGAGTCGAGTGGGGGCCATCGTTCCATCACTCGACACAGTGTCTCTCAGGGGACAGCATCGGATCGTCTCCGCCGCTACCGACTGCTCCGGGGGTGGGCACCCCTCCCGCCTCCGATAAAAGTGATCTTGCAGTGAATCCGCCACAGAGACCACTTTTATGCCTGCCGTTGAAGTAAATACCAGGGTTATGGCAGCTATCTGCAAAGTACCAACGTTTATCGACGGCGGGCGGTCCAGAAGTAGTTAAACTCCTAAACCTCCCCTTTCCTCCCTCTCTTTCACTTGTTTGGAACGAGGAGTGCACGTTAATTGCATTCTTGTACACTGCTGTATGCACACTACAAATCCCAGAGTCCATAGTTCCTAGTCCGTTTTAGGAGTGAGCAAGAGGAGGTGACTACATTCAGAGTAGGACCATGGTGAGTGGATGTAGCCACCTTCTAACAGGAATTCAGTTCACTTGAGCAAAAAAAAAATAATAATTTGGAGATTTGGAGGAGGCTGAGTGCAACAGAAGGTCCTTTTTTGAATAAAAAATACATACTTAAATAGATTTTTTTTAAACGAGAGTTTAGTGTCACTTTAACCTTAAAGCGGAGCTCCACCCTAAAGTGGAACTTCCGTTAATCGGAACCCTCCCCCCCTCCGGTGTCACAATTGACACCTTTCAGGGGGGAGGGGGGTGAAGATACCTGTCTAAGACAGGTATTTGCACCCACTTCCGGGAGTCCTCTCTGCGGGAAATCTGCGGGAAGTACGTCACTTCCCGCAGAATACCCGTTGTGTTCTGGGAGACACTCGGCTCCCAGAACACACAGGGACCAGTCAGAACGGCGCAGCGCGACTCGCGCATGCGCCGTAGGGAACCGGGCAGTGAAGCCGCAAGGCTTCACTTCCTGGTTCCCTCACCGAGGATGGCAGTGGGGGCAGCAGAGCGACGAGCGATTGCTCGTCCTCTGCTGCGGACATCGCTGGACTCCAGGACAGGTAAGTGTCCTAATATTAAAAGTCAGCAACTGCTGTAGCTGTAGCTGCTGGCTTTTAATATTTTTTTTCCGGCGGAGCTCCGCTTTAAAGTGACACTAAAGATTTGTGTTTTTTTTTTTTTTTTAAATAACAAACATGTCATACTTACCTCCACTGTGCAGTTCGTTTTGCACAGAGTGGCCCGATCCTCTGCTTCTGGGGTCCCACGGCGGCTCTCGCGGCTCCTCCCCGCATTAGATAACCCCCTCTGGGAAGCTCTTTCCCGAGGGGGTTACCTTGCGGGCACCCTCTTGAGTCATACACTCGGCATCCACATCATAGGATTTGATTGACAGCAGCGGGAGCCAATGGCTGCGCTGCTATCAATCCATCCAATCAAAGCCGGGACTCCGTGGAGAGGAGGACGGCGGGGACGCGCCCACGGAAAGTTGATTGACAGCAGCGCGAGTCAATGGCTGCGCTGCTACCAATCTATCCAATGAAGAGCCGAGAAGACTGGGCAGAGAAGAGCCGAGAAGCAAGCGTTGTGGGACTTTCGAGGGCTCAGGTAAGTAAACGGGGGGGGGGGGGGGCGGGGGCAGTAAGTAGCGGATGTTTTTTCACCTTAATGCATAGGATGCATTAAGGTGAAAAAAACCGAAGGTTTACAACCCCTTTAACTGCAATTCTATGCCACTCTGTTGCAGCCCTGCACCTCGTGCCAAAGTGCCCCCTATTTGTTGAAACCAAATACCTTTGTACCAACATCAGTGAAAAATGAAATTATTTTAAATAATCACATTTTATTTCATCCAAAGTTAACAGGTTTGCTTACGTAATAAAACCTGTGTTGTCGGTATGGAAGTTTTTATTGAGGAAAAGCTTTATGGTAGAATTGCTTTGCGTTAAGGTAAATAAAAAAGACACAAACTAATGCAGGTATTTACTAATATATAATCGATTGTTTTTTAATGCAAGCAGTATAACTACCTGGAGTTGACTTGAAATCAGCGTCTTACAGAACCTGTACAGCAGAGCTCAGACTAGGAGAAGGAGAAGCAGCACAAGAAGCCAATCAGTAGTGAGGCAGTGAAAAAAATTGCATGCTGATAGGAGGAGAGAGCAGAGCTCATAAATATGCTGCTTCTCCTTTCACTGTCCAGTTACAGGCTGTAAGTGTAACATAACTGCAGCAGAAAAAAAAATCAGTTCTCCTGTCATGCCAGACAGGGCTGTGCTGTGTGGCAGAGCTCTGTAAACCTCAGGAGTGGATGGACAGAAATACACAACTTTGGCAGGTAAATTTCCCATGCATGTATTTCATCTGTTTGCCCAGACTTCAGTTTTAAGCGACAAGGGCTGAAAGGTCTGTCTGCTCCTATTGTGCCATTAAAGTCCTGGCAAAGTACATTGCAATGCATAGATTTACTCTGGGCCTTGTGGCAGTTTTTATAAGAGCTTTTCCATTGCTGTCTGCAGGGATACAGAAATGACTGATTATTTTAACTTCTTTCACTTTGTAAGCACATGAATGGCATTTATCTGTATTGGACTCTCCACTGTGAGTAATCGGATTACGTCCGCATCATGAAATTTCCCATTGCTGATATCCATGTATAAGATAACGGGGGTTCCAAAAAAGGGTCTGGATGGAAACAAGAAGGGAATGCTTACTAGACAACTTATTATAAATTGCCTGTTTATTGTGTGCTGTTCTGTCTGTAAGTTTGTTCTTTTTCTAGCTGAGAGTAGATGGAGAAGACCAGCTGCACATTGCAATCCTTTCATATCACATAATTCCTCAACAGATGTATATTTGGAACTTGGCCACCAGCATGAGGAAATTAAGTCCAGAATTCCCCTGAAAGTAACCCAGTCACCTCAGAAAATTGTTTAAAAAAGAAGTAACACTTTATTTTTTTATTGTTTTTACAGTATTCTGTGTTTTGGTGGAATAAAGTATATATAGTACTTTGCCCCATCTTCCTAGGTGCCTTGTAAAGATAGGGTGCCCCCTACCCTCGGCCCATGGTTGTCCAACACTGCAGCTAGCAAGCAGACAGCTACTTTGCTAACCAAAGATAGGGTGCCCCCTACCCTCGGCCCATGGTTGTCCAACACTGCAGCTAGCAAGCAGACAGCTACTTTGATAGCCAAAGATAGGGTGCCCCCTACCCTCGGCCCATGGTTGTCCAACACTGCAGCTAGCAAGCAGACAGCTACTTTGATAGCCAAAGATAGGGTGCCCCCTACCCCTGGCCCATGGTTGTCCAACACTGCAGCTAGCAAGCAGACAGCTACTTTGCTAACCAAAGATAGGGTGCCCCCTACCCTCGGCCCATGGTTGTCCAACACTGCAGCTAGCAAGCAGACAGCTACTTTGATAGCCAAAGATAGGGTGCCCCCTACCCTCGGCCCATGGTTGTCCAACACTGCAGCTAGCAAGCAGACAGCTACTTTGCTAACCAAAGATAGGGTGCCCCCTACCCTCGGCCCATGGTTGTCCAACACTGCAGCTTGCAATCAGACAGCTACTTTGATAGCCAAAGATAGGGTGCCCCCTACCCTCGGCCCATGGTTGTCCAACACTGCAGCTAGCAAGCAGACAGCTACTTTGCTAACCAAAGATAGGGTGCCCCCTACCCTCGGCCCATGGTTGTCCAACACTGCAGCTTGCAATCAGACAGCTACTTTGATAGCCAAAGATAGGGTGCCCCCTACCCTCGGCCTATGGTTGTCCAACACTGCAGCTAGCAAGCAGACAGCTACTTTGCTAACAAGCACTTGTCTCCAGCTCCAGCGCTTGCTAGATTAGGGTTTCTCAACCAGGGATCCTGTGGAAGCCTAGGTTTCCTCCAGAGGTTGTTAGGGGTTCCTTGAACAATAACCAATTTCTACCGATTGGATGAGTAACCACTGACACTGTAAGAGGGGGATTCTTCCTAATGACCACAAATGTAAGGGCCATTCTTCACACTAACCATCCATGATACTAATGTATTGTGAGCTGTAAATATAAAAATTATTAGCAGGGGTTCCCTGAAGGCAAAACATTAATTCAAGGGTTCCTCCATGTTGAAAAGGTTGAGAACGGCTGTGGTAGAGGCAAGCACCAGCAAAGGGAATGCAGAGGGAGGTAAGGCTGACATGCCTCTGCATTCCTTTTGCCTCTAATGTCACCTATGGACCCCAATGAAGCTGATCTGGAACAGATAGTGCTTGATCAGTTTCTTCCCTGGCCAGTGCTGCCAAGGAATAAAAGCTATGAACCCGGAAGTTATAACATTTTTTGTCACTTCCAGGTTTTTTCACTGGAGGGGAGATCAGTGAATGGATATTTACTATGTTCAACCCACAGACACCCGCCACAGGAGGGTATCTAGCTTGTGTTGGAGACTGTGCTGGACTGACTGGATTAGTCAACAGTTCTGGGTGGGTATTCATGTGGGCAAAAAGAAGGGAATCCCTTCCGGTGGATGAGTATGGTATGTACACTCGTATTCTGCAGGTATGCTTCAGTTCAATATAGAGTCAGGGTATTTTTAACATGTCACTCAATCTATATTTTGGCACCAGTGGCGGGACAAGATCTAGCACCTAGGGCAAAGATGCCAAACTGCGCCCCCACCACAAGATGTATGAGCATTATGTGTCAGCAAATCCCACCCCCCCTCAAAAAAAATAGTACTGCACTGCATGCTTACCCCTAAACATAAATTCCCTTTGCAGGCAAAAATTCTTGCTAAACAAAAATCCCCCCTCCTCCCAACTCAAATCCTCTCTCCCCAAATACACCCCCCCCCCCCCCAATCATTCCTATTAGATTCACAACCCAAAGCACAAATCCTCTCCCCCCTCTGAAATCACCCCTTCTAACACAAACCCCCCCCCCCCCCCCACAGCACAAAACCTCTAAAAGGACCCCTCCTAGCACATGCCCCCCAAATTTCCCATCCTAGAGCAATTCTTACTCCCTGCTGCCCCCCAAATTTCCCCTCACCTATAACCCCCTAGCACAAATCCCCCCCCCAAATTTCCCCATCTAGAACAAATCTCACCTCTGTAACCCCGCCCCCCCACAAAAAAAATATTCTCCTTGAACAAATCTTAATCCTGTCACCCCCAAATTTCCCTCTTCCAGCACAAATCCCCCCCAGCTAGCACTTTCTTATCCTTCCTTCCTATTAGCACAAAAATGTTTTTTACTCTACCCACCCCCCAAGGTCTCCACTCCCCAGCACAATCCTCCCGTCCCTTCAAAATACAGACCTCAGGTGCAGGTCTGCCTTTCGGCTCCTCCTCATCTTGCAGGCTGCCTCCTGGGCTCCTCCTCATCTTGCAGGCTGCCTCCTGGGCTCCTCCTCATCTTGCAGGCTGGCTTCCGGCTCCTCCTCATCTTGCATGTTGCTATCCGGCTCCTCCTCATCTTGCAGGCTGCCTCCTGGGCTCCTCATCTTGCAGGCTGCCTTCTGGGCTCCTCATCTTGCAGGCTGCCTTCTGGGCTCCTCCTCATCTTGCAGCCTGCATTTTGGCTCCTCCTTATCTTGCAGGCTGACTTCTGGGCCTCTCCTCATTTTGAAGGCTGCCTTCCAGCGCCTCCTCATCTTGTAGGCTGCCTTCTGGGCTATTCCTCATCTTGCAGGCTGCCTTCCGGCTAGTCCTCATCTTGCAGGCTGCCTTCTGGCTCCTCCTCATCTTGCAGGCTGCCTCCTGGGCTCCTCATCTTGCAGGCTGCCTCCTGGGCTGTTTCACATCTTGACTGGTCACAGTTAAGGAAGAGCTTAAGAGAAAGCATTGCAATACTTTTTACAGGCATGGGATCGCGGAACTGGGAACCTGCACTAGCGATTGGCTGTCAGATTTTATAGGGTTCGTTTATCTGCCCCCTGTACAGTCCCAATATGACCCTCTCGATTGGGAGTGCTGCAGTGTCATGAGTGTGGAGCTGGAGGGGAGAAGGAGCACAGCCGACTCCTGGCTCTCCTCCCCTAAAGATTTGACCTGTAACTTTTTGCGCTAAGCTGACAGTAGTGGTAAAGTTGCTGTCAGTACTCCTATCAACTGGTAGCATCACAAACTCTCATTGCCCCCCACATCACATAATACCAGCACCCAGGGCAGCCGCCCCTCCTCCCCTCCCCCCCTCCCCGGCCCTGCTTTGTACTACATACAGTAAAGATGGAAACAACACAGAACTGCATTCTCTAACCTCTTGCACACGATACTCCTTTTTGAGCATCTAGTTTTTCAGACTTTGTCTTTGTATGTATTTGCGTGCATTTTCGCGCAATTTTGTGCATATGCGTTCGTGCAATTTTTCACGTGCACGGCGCTTGTTTATGCGCCTGTGTGCATAGGCACATTACAATTAATGGGCTTTATTTTAGCTCAGCAAAAAAGCTGCAGTGTGCAAGA
The DNA here is from genome assembly GCA_029206835.1 of Rana muscosa. Classification (NCBI taxonomy): domain Eukaryota; kingdom Metazoa; phylum Chordata; class Amphibia; order Anura; family Ranidae; genus Rana; species Rana muscosa. Next base: position 114,622,275 of record CM055118.1, read on the forward strand.
GGCCTAAGGCCCCTTTCACACTGACACGTTTTTCAGGCGGTTTAGCGCTAATAATAGCGCTGCTATACGGCCTGAAAAAATCGTGCCCTGCAGTCTTCAGTGTGAAAGCCCAAAGGCTTTCACACTGAAGCGGTGCGCTAGCAGGACCGCTTCAAAAGTCCTGCATCTTTACAGCGGTGAAGGAGCGGTTTGTTCACCGCTCCTTTACCGCTGCTGCCCATTGAAAGCAATGGGAGACCGCGGTAATACCGTCCTCAATGCGCCTCTGCAGAGGCGCATTGCGGGCGGTATTTTCCCCTTTTTCGGCCGCTAGCGGGGGTTAAATTCACCCCGCTAGCGGCCGCATACCGCGGTAAAAACGAAGGTATAGCGGCGCTAAAAATAGCGCCGCTATACCCACAGCACACCTCCCGCCCCAGTGTGAAAGGGGCCTGAGGGATTTGGATCTTCAGCTTTCCCAGGATATCCTGCAAGAAGGCCAGGTAACATCACTCTCATTTAGGTGATAGGGCTGAAATATGGGGTGTAAAGTGAGTGAATATTTTTTATTGTTTTATAGAATTTTTTCCCCAATTTTGTTGTTAGGTTTAAACGAGCTGTGTTCATTTTGGGCGATGAGTGTGGGGCTGCTTTAAAGTACATTTTCATGTGATTTTCATATTTTTACTGGCTTGTTCTTCCATATTATTGTTATTATTTTAAATGTTGAGGTTTGTAGATTATTCAGTGGAGGGAGGGGAGACTAGCATCTCGTGTCCTCCCTGCACACTGCTGCTAGTCCTAAACTCACGTTTGTTTAGGAGCCTTTGGCATTTTTTTTTGCCAAAGCTCCTGCACCCAAGCCCATAAAAGCCTATGTGTCCAATGTCCATGCATGCATAGACTTTTATCAGAGTTTGGAGGCAGGGAAATGCTCCTCTCCTAAATGCAGAAGAATCATGTTCAGGAGAGGAGTGTGTTGACAAAAAAAACACCAAACGCATCAAAAACGTGTGTCAACCCTAGGCGCGTTTGCTAGGGTGTTTCTTTATTTCAGTGGGCAGAATAAATTACACACGTTTGCCAGCGTCAATCGTTTTTTTTTTGCTGCCAAAGGCAAACATCAGGAGCAGTTGTTTTTAACATCCAGTGTGCCTAAACCCAAGAATAAATAATGTAATGCATTGCTGCTTACCACTCTTTAGATGTGACTGCTTTTGGTTTATTTATTTCCAGGCTAGGTGCACTTTCTGCAAGCATAGATAAATACGTGTTGTTCCTGCCAGAAACCAGGGACCAAGCTGTTTAACAAAAGTGGCAGTTGGATGGTTGAGACAAACCATTTATCACTGACAGTGGTGCTTACAATGGTCAGCTTTTATTCATTTATGTAAAACCTGTATACCAAAAAAAAACAGTTGCTGTAACTGTTTATAAAATGTTAGCTGAAGTTCAACTTTATTAGTCAAGTCCATGTAAATCGGCTAGTACATCTAATGCTACCTTCTCCGCAGACTGGCATTGCTGCTGTCCAAAGGTGTTTTTGTTGCTCCTCTGTCCAGAGTGGAAACACCTTAAAGCGGAGTTCCACCCACTTTTACAAGGTGGTCTTAAAACAAAGACCATCCCTCCACCCCTCGTTTTTGTATATATATATATTTTTTTTTTTTTCTTCCTTCCTACCTTTTATTATGAAGTACTAAATGTACTTTCATCCTAGCCCGGCCATGGTCAAGTACATAATTTCCTCCTTCTCCCCCGCTGCTTTCTGGTACCTGTGTGTGTCCCAGAAGACAAGGTGGCCATTCACAAAGCGCTGCGCGACTCACGCATGTGCAGTAGGAAACCAACTGTGAAGCCTGAAGGCTCCACTGCCGGTTTCCCTTAGTTACAATGGCGGCGCCTGCACCACATCGCGGGCTCCCTGGACAGGTAAGCGTCCTTATTAAAAGTCAGCAGCTACAATATTTGTAGCTGCTGACTCTAAAAAAAAAACAAAACTTTTTTGAGGCTGGAACTCCGCTTTAAAGGAGAAGTACAGCCAAAGCTCTCATGCCTAGTGCAGTCAGATTTTGAAGCAGTAGTAAACCACAAATAAAATAAAAAACTCTCCCCCCTGCAAGTTAAGAGCATAACGTGCTAGTATGGATCGCATACTAGCACATTAAAAAAGACTTACCTCAAAACGAAGCCCTCCAGCCTAGCGCTGCCACCGCTGAGAGGGCCTCCATCTTCGCCCAGGCTTCCTTGCGGATCCATGGGTTCCCGCCGTTTGTATGGCCGAGCCATGATGATGTCACTCCTGCACATGTGTGCTGGTCGCTGGAGTAACAGCTGCAGCATAGCTCTTTTAATGGATGGCACACAGCCTATTGGGATCATAGTTTACATGCAACGGTGATGTCACATACGGCTATGAAAGTAAATATCTCCCAAACGGTACATGTTTGGGAAATATTTACTGCACCTACAAGTATGCCGTATTATAGGCTTACCTGCAGGTATAAATCAATAAAAGGACTTTGCTACAGATTTAGTAGAAAAGCTAAGGGACTGGCAGGATCATAAGGGGTTTCACACAAAGGAAGCAATACAAAGAGAACAGGATACTTTCTCATACAAGAACATGGTACAGCAGGCACATATTAAGAATATGAAATGTTGGGTTTACATTAACCTGCAATATAGTACATTTTTGCATTTGGGTTTAATACCATTTTAAACTTCATTATCTGCCCTACCTTGTTTTCTTTTGGGAACTACAGAACACCTCCCTCAATGTTATAAAAATTAGGTGTTTGTAGTCCATATCAGGAGGACACCCTAGTGTGACAACGCTGTTCCTCAATAGATATAGTATCGTGAGTGAGTGTTGTCACCCTAAAGCCTCATACACACGATCGGACTTCCATCAGACTTTTCCGTGGATTTTGGTCCGAAGAGCGTTGGCCGTGAACTTGTTCTGCATACACACAGCAGAACATTTTCAGCCAACATTCACCAAATCACGTGTTTTTTCAGCTCCTTACCGCCACCCTTTGGGCAACTTCTGCTATTGTTGGCTGATGTTTAACATTGGTTCTGAGCATGCGTGTTTGTACTTTCGGACATTTGTTGTCGGAAAGTTTCTAGAGCATGCACAGCGAACATTTTTCCGTTGAAAAACCGAAAACAATTGTCCGATCGAGCATACAGACGGTTGGATTGTCCGATAAAACGCGTCGTCCGGACCGTTGTTGTTGAAAAGTCCAATCGTGTGTATGGGCCTTAAGACAGAAAGTATGTTACTGGCAGCATCACCAGTTGAAAATAAAAGTAGGCTGTTCCAAAACAATTGGTGAAGGGGGGATTATGGTGTGGGGTTGTATTTCAGGGGTTGGGCTTTTTCCCCTTATTTCCAGTGAAAGGAACGCTTAAGGTGTTCGCATACCAAGACATTTTGGACAATGTCATGCTCACAACTATGTGGGAACAGTTTGGGAATGGCCCCTTCCTGTTCCAACATGACTGCGCACCAGTGCACAAAGCAAGGTCCATAAAGACATGGATGAGCAAGTTTGGGGTGGAGGAACTTGACTGGCCTGCACAGAGTGCTGACCTCAACCAATAGAACACCAATAGAACACCTTTGGGATGAATTAGAGCAGAGACTGTGAGCCAGGCCTTCTCGTCTACATCATAGCCTGACTTCACAAATGCGCTTCTAAAGCTTCGTACACACGATCGGACTTCCATCAGACAAATACGTGGATTTTTGTCCAAAGGGCGTTGTCCGTGAACTTGTTCTGCATACAGACGGCAGAACATTTTTAACCAACATACACTAAACCACATGGTTTTTCAGCTCTTTATCGCCACCCTTTGGGCAACTTCTGCTAATGTTGTCTGATGTTTAGCATTGGTTCAGAGCATGCGTGTTTGTACTTTGGATTTTAGTCCGACGGATTTGTGTTCACACGATCGGATAATCCGACATAACACATTTATTGTCAGACAGTTGGTGAGCATGAACAGCCAACATTTGTTGTTGTTCATTCCGCCAACAATTGTCTGATGGAGCATACACACGGTCGGATTATCTGACACAACACGTCCATCAGACAATTATTGTCGTTAAATCCGATCATGTGTGTACGGGCCTTAAGAAGAATGGTCAAACATTCCCATAGACACTCTCCTAAACCTTCTGGATAGCCTTCCCAGAAGAAATATATTATGCTACGGAGTTGAAGAGAAATATGATGTACCTTCGTCCCATAAATTCTACAAAAACAGCTAAGAAATTGAAGCAATTTTGGACTTTCTTGGTACGGTATAGACTTACAATGCTCAAACAGCTTTTTATAAAATTACAAATTTATTGAAAACATCCATTAAAAGATACCCAAAAGGGCAGACATATAGCATACAGAAGGTACAGAGTATCCCATAATAGGGAAAAACCTTAAACAGTTAGATTTATCTGGTGTGAACTGGAAAGAATTAGATGTATCGACCTATGATGGGGAATTGGATATTCGTCTTTTTCCAGTTACAGACTGTACATGTTTCTCAGAAACCTGCTTCTCCAGAGTATAATTCAGAGAAATATTTATTCTAAAAGAAAAACACACATAAGAAATTTTCATATAACAAGACTTGATAATATGGTAGAACTGCAGGATGTGGAGCGGACCACCAGGTAACTGCCACAATGGTGAGACACCCCATAACTACAGTCAAATCCACTACATATGGTAAATATGTACATTAATCCCCATCTGCCATGGTCATCAGGAGGAAAATCCTATGGGCAAAAGTACTCACCAGCAGGACTGTCACCAACAAAGAAGGCACCTCAAGGCCGCAATGGCAGTCTCCCGGGCGAGTGCGGGAGCCAGGTAAGGGTAACACGGAATAAACAGCTGTTTGAATAGAGAATAAAAAAGGGGTATAAGGCAAGGACACCCTCATGGGTGTTACAACTAGGGTCTATAACAGGGGTCGGAGAATCCTCCCAATCTCCCTGAACCCTACTTATACAATAAGTTAATTGTAAGTTAATTAATTAATAATTTAATACATTTTCTTTTAGAATAAATATTTCTCTGAATTATACTCCTGAAGAAGCGGGTTTCCGTGAAACATGTAGAGTCTGTAACTGGAAAAAGACGACAAATATCCAATTTCCCATTGTGTGTCGATACATCTATTTCTTTCCAGTTCACACCAAAGGAATCTAACTGTTTAAGGTTTTTCACTATTATGGGATACTCTGTACCTTCTGTATACTATATGTCTGCACTTTTGGGTATCTTTTAATAGATGTTATAAAAAAATTAGTAATTTTATAAAAAGCTGTTTGAGCATTGTAAGTCTATACCGTACCACGAAAGTCCAAAGATGCCTCAATTTCTTAGCTAGCCTTCCCAGAAGAGTTGAAGCTGTTATAGCTGCAAAGGGTAGGCCAATTCAATATTGAACCCTACGGACTAAGACTGGAATGCTATTAAAGTTAATGTGCGTGTAAAGGCAGGTGTCCCGATACTTCTGGTAATATAGTGTATTTACGGGCTTAAAGCGGAGGTCCACACAAAAATGTAACCTCCGCTTTTCGGAACCCTCCCCCCCTCCGGTGTCACATTTGGCACCCTTGAGGGGGGAGGGGGGTGCAGATACCTGTATAATACAGGTATTTGCACCCACTTCCAGGCATAGACTCCCGCCGGAGTCCTGCCCCCCCCCCCCCGCTGTCTTCTGGGAAACACACAGGTCCCAGAAGATAGCGGGGACCAGTGAGGGCACGCAGCGTGACTCGCGCATGCGCAGTAAGGAACCGGGAAATGAAGCCGCAACGCTTTACTTCCTGATTCCCTCACCGAGGATGTCGCGTGGGGGCTGCCGAGAGCCGAGCGATTGATCGGCATCGGCTGCCGACATCGCGGGCACCCTGGACAGGTAAGTGTCCATTTATTAAAAGTCAGCAGCTGCAGTATTTGTAGCTGCTGGCTTTTAATATTTTTTTTTTAGGCGGACCTCCGCTTTAAGCATAACTCTCGACTGTCCCTCTTTGGAAAACAAATCCCTTTTCAGTTTTCCCTCTTTTTGGTCTGCTGTATAGGTCTCTAATAAGAATGAATTTTTAAAGAGACTCAGTCACCACCTCTGAAGCCCCGTACACACGATCGGATAACCTATGGATTTTCGTCCGATGGATTTGTCCATCGGAAATCCGATGAAACTGTTTTTCATCAGTCTTGGCCACACACCATCAGTCAAAAAACCGACCGTTCCAAACGCGGTGACGTAAAACACTCCGATGAGCCGAGAAAAATGAAGTTTAATGCTTCTGAGCATGCGTCGACTTGATTCTGAGCATGCGTGGGTTTTTTAACCGATGGACTTGCCCATAGACGATCGGAAATTCCCATCAGTTTTTTATCCATCGGAAAATTTTAAAACAAGTTCTATTTTTTACAACCGATGGAAAAAAGACCGATGGGTACCATACACGATCGGTTGGTCTGATGAAATCCATCCATCAGACGGTTTTCATCAGTCAAACCAATCGTGTGTACGGGGCTTGACAGTAGCAGATTAGTGTATTAAGGAGAGGTTTAAGCAACCTACTCACCTTCCATACCTTTACTAATAATATTGATACAAGCATCAACAAGCTTAAAGTGTATGTAAAACCCAAGTGTTTTAGGGTACGGTTAAGTAGAGAAGGGTTAAACCTCTCATCATGTTATCTTTTGGTGTCTGTGTCCAGCTGGAAAATATTACGTTCACTTTCTGTCCTGGAGACACAGCAGGAAATGAGAGGAAATCTTTCCAAAATGAATTGAATTAGCACCTAAGGCTGTGTTCCAATCTGGGAGTAGCAGAAGCGCAGGCGGAAAAGAGCATTTTTGCTTGCGTTTTTGAAAAACGTGCTAAAACACGCAACATGCTTGTGGTGCCACACACGTCATGCAAAACATGCTTGGTTCAGAGCAAAAATTGTAGAGGCTGTGTGCAGGAGTGTTTATTAGCGGCAAAGCACTCCCTCCCAGCAGCAAGGGACGCAACTCCCTCTTCCCCTTTTGGTTCCAATGTTTGTGTTCGTTCTTCTCTATCTACCCTCCATGGACTTCTGGTAAAATACTTTCACTTTGTCACATTCCCATGTGGTACAGGACTGTATAACATTACAGTGAACACAGCATAGACACCATGAACACTTACTTTGTATCTTACGGTACATGTCCAAGATCACAGCACTGCATCCCTGAACAGAATGAGTTCCCCAGTTTTTAGGGCCACAGACTAGAAGGTGGTGTTCAGGAGCTAATGGAATGCATCTCACTGTTGAGAGAAAAACACACCATACAGAAATTACAGTTGGCAGGAGCTATTTACCCTCAAAATTGGTTAACAGTCATGTTTTAACCTCTTCCTGTCTAGCCCCAGAGTTCCTTTGACTGGGCTATTACGCACGGAGGGTAGGAAGGTCTGCCTGATCATGTGACCTCTGTAATTAGCTGGACAATCCATAATGTGTAGCACTGTTCCAAACCTCCTCCACTTATCCATGGCTATTAAGGTGCTAACTCCTATGAGCAGTCTCTGCTCCATAGTTACATAGTTACATAGTTAGTCAGGTTGAAAAAAGACACAAAGTCCATCCAGTTCAACCATAAAAAAATAAATAAATAAAATAAAAAATATTGTACAATCCCATATACCCAATTCTATACCCACAGTTGATCCAGAGGAAGGCAAAACACCCCAGCAGATCATGATCCAATTTGCTACAGCAGGGGAAAAAATTCCTTCCTGATCCCCCAAGAGGCAATCAGATTTACCCTGGATCAACTTTACCTCCAACATGAGAATATGCACCGGATGAGAGTCTCACGCCATTATACAATCCAATTTTTGATCTATATCATGAAAAATTTGATGTTTGCGTACATACCGTCTCCACCCAAGAAGTCACAATACCCAGAAGCACTAAAGGCACTTTAGAGTCTAAATTATTATATTTGTTATTTGAAAAGCTTGCAAAGAAGAAGAGGTAATGGTGAAGCAAAGCAATTTTTGGTTCATGCAATCATTTTTGGTTTGTTTTTATTTTCTGTTTTCAACCATAGCCTACAATGTCAGATTTCCTTTATTTAAAGATTTAGAAATGGATTAAGGCAAAATGGAGCTATAAGCAAGGTGACCACTTTGACCAAGAATCCCCTATCCCTTCATTTGACATTATTTTTCGTTGAACAATGGTTTTTATTGAAATACAGTGCATACATATAAGGCACAAGAACAGACATGTGAAATCGACATTCAAATAGTAACGATATTGGTCATACAGTGCACTATGAAGCTCATCTGTCAAGTGTTGGTGATCTTTGTAAGTGTATACAGGTCACATGTGCTAGCCAATGAAGTGGCGATTCAACAATAGTACAGTCTATGGCCTGTGTGGGGGGTGGCCCTCCCATGTTCATGTACAAGTGTCCGAGTTCTGTAGTCATCCGTCCCGTATTTTGTTGTACTTGGTCGGACACCCTCTGTTAATATAAATGCATTTTTTGTATGGCATAGTCACGTTAATTTCCACTTTCCACTCCGTCAGGTTAGGGGGCGACGGTCTCGTCCATTTCCTGGCTATAATTTTCCTGGCCGAGAACAACGTCTCCTGAAGAAATATTTTAGTGTATTTGTCTAGAACATCGGGAAAAATCCCAAGAAGATATTGCTTTGGGTCTAAGGCTAGGGGTGAGCCCATATTGTCATGCAGAAAAGTCACTACCCGTTTCCACAAACCCTGGATTTTGGAGCATGACCACATGAAGTGGAAGAATGTGCCCATTTCCACGCCACACATTGGACACAGGGCAGATTGGTCTCTCTTATATCTGGCCACTCTGAGAGGGGTAAGGTACGCCCTATGTAGGATATAGATCTGAGACAGCCTGTCTGACAGTCTGGGGGACACCTCCCTGCAGGACTCCAATGCCTCCTCCCATTCCTCGTCCTCCAGTGGGCCTACCTCCCTCTCCCATCGGGGTTTCAGCTTCATTTGACATTATTAGGGATTGCAATACGCACAGAGGAGCTACCCCATTGGCATTGTCTATACCAGCCTTTTTCAACCAGGGTGCCTTGAGGTTTCTTCAGGGGTGCCTTGCCAAAATGCCTAAAAATCGTCCCAAAATTGTATACAAGCCAGTAGGTGGATGAAGCCTGCCTTTTAGTTACACAAAGCTACAGATTTTCATTGTGCAGCATTATGACCTTCTGGCCGCCGGCATCCTAACAACCAATGATGTCATCAGTTGATAAGGAGGATGTTGGTCGTTTGCACAGCATCCTTTTTTGACCCTCCCCTGCCCCTCTCTGTCAGTGCTGGGGTCACATTAGCTGAGTGATGGAGAGAAACTGAGGGAGTAGAGAAACATTGGAATACTAGTCAATATAAGTGTGAAAAAGTGTATTGGATTTGGAAGAATTAATCACCGCTAACATTAGGTGTCCTACATGTGTGGATGTTGATTATGCAAAACTATAAAGCCGTGTACACACGATAGGTTTTACCGATGAAAACAGTCCGATGGACTGTTTTCATCGGACAAACCGATCGTGTATGGGCCCCATCGGTCTTTTTTCCATCGGTGTTTAAAAATAGAACATGTTTTAAATTTATCCGATGGTTAAAAAACCGATAGCAAATTACTATCGTCTGTGGGGAACTCCATCGGATAAAAACCCCACGCATGCTCAGAATCAAGTCGACGCATGCTCAGAAGCATTGAACTTAATTTTTCTCGGCTCATTGGAGTGTTTTACGTCACCGCATTTGGAACGGTCGGTTTTTTGACTGATGGTGTGTAGGCAAGACTGATGGAAGTCAGCTTCATCTGTTTTCCGATGGAAAAATCCATTGGTTTAAAAACCATAGGAAATCCGATCGTGTGTACAGGGCTATAGAATACTTTTTTACATTTTAGAATGAGGTGCCTCGAGACTGTCCATAATTTTAGAGGGTGCCTCGAGACTATCCATAATTTTAGAGTGTGCCTCGAGACTGTCCATAATTTTAGAGGGTGCCTCAGGACTGTCCATAATTTTAGAGGGTGCCACGAGACTGTCCATAATTTTAGAGGGTGCCTCGAGACTGTCCATAATTTCAGAGGGTGCCTCGAGACTGTCCATAATTTCAGAGGGTGCCTCGAGACTGTCCATAATTTTAGAGGGTGCCTCGAGACTGTCCATAATTTTAGAGTGTGCCTCGAGACTGTCCATAATTTTAGAGGGTACCTCAGGACTGTCCATAATTTTAGAGGGTGCCTCAGGACTGTCCATAATTTTAGAGGGTGCCACGAGACTGTCCATAATTTTAGAGGGTGCCTCGAGACTGTCCATAATTTCAGAGGGTGCCTCGAGACTGTCCATAATTTTAGAGGGTGCCTCGAGACTGTCCATAATTTTAGAGGGTGCCTCGAGACTGTCCATAATTTTAGAGGGTGCCTCGAGACTGTCCATAATTTTAGAGGGTGCCTTGAGACTGTCCATAATTTTAGAGGGTGCCTCGAGACTGTCCATAATTTTGGAGGGTGCCTCGAGACTGTCCATAATTTTGGAGGGTGCCTCGAGACTGTCCATAATTTTAGAGGGTGCCTCGAGACTGTCCATAATTTTAGAGGATGCCTTGAGACTGTCCATAGTTTTAGAGGGTGCCTCAAGACTGTGCATCATTTTAGAGGGTGCCTCGAGATTGTCCATCATTTTAGAGGGTGCCCTAACTGAAAAAAGGGTTGAGAAACACTGGTCTATACTGATATGACCCAATCAGACACCACCTGCCTACAAGTACATCCTCCCTTGTGAAGTGACAGGCAGGTGCACAGCTTTGACTAACCATACTGCCCCCTTGGTTTACTGTAGGAACATGAAGGTTGAAGCTGGGCCCCCCTGGACAACCACCGGACCCTAGACTCCTGCCAAGGCTGCCTTGTGGATGACTGGGCTCTATTTAGAGATATTGGATACCCTAATGCAGAGGAAAATCTACAGTTTCAGAAAAAAACTTGTGTAATACTTTTTTTTTTTAATGGGGACATGTCAGGGGTATGAACTTTGCTTTAATTTTTGGCAAAGGTGTCCCTATTCTCTGTCATAGAAAGGTGGGAGGTATGCTTAGGTGCTTAGGATAAAGACTGGTGTTCACCTATAACCTTGTAGCTATCAATTATGTTGGAATTATACAATTCTAATGTTTGATATGTGTTTAATAGGCCCTCCCAGGGTCAAAGCACAAAGACAAGACCTATGAAACATACTTCAAATAAGTTTAAAGTGCATACCTCTGGGCATTCATTGTTCACTGCTCCTGTAATAAATGAAAAAGAAGAGAGAATATCAGGTTCTTAGACAACTAAGCAGTACAAACAAATTGAACTGAAAGAGCACGTAAACCCTAACAATGAACTTATCTTATTTGCTTCTTTTTGGTCCTGACAAAGCTCTTATCGCAGGTGCAATGTTTTACAGGCTTCTAAATGGATAGATTAAGGGAGAGTTATAACCCCTGTCAGATTTTTCTTCACCATATGTGACCCATTGCAGAGATTTCCCTTCACTTCCTGTCCCATAGCCAAACAGCAAGTTGGATAAAATCCCTGCAAATTAAGGAAATTCCTTGGGGATCACCAGAACTAGCATCCCCATTGGAAGATTTCCCCTCTAATACTTTTCTGGGAACAACTAAAAATGTGGGTTTTTCTTTTACTTTTACTTTTAACGATAATGGTAAACATAACCAATAGAGAGGGTGAATCTCCCTAACGGGAGCACAGACAGCAATAAAAACTGACAAGCGATCAAATCCCTCTCCACTCTATCCAAAACTAAAAAAAAGTTTTGCTTTTAGTTATACTTAGACTATAAACAGCAATAAAAAACTGACAGGGGTGCTAAACTGAAACTTAAAGGGGGGGTTCCACCCGCAATTTTTTTTTTTAAAGTCAGCAGCTAAAAACACTGTAGCTGCTGACTTTTAATAAGGACACTTACCTGTCCTACTCGCCCGCGATGTCAGCCCCCCCCCCCCAGGCCGATCCCTCGGCGCTGGCGGCTCCCGGCGCCGGCATCCTCAGTAAGGGAAACGGGCAGTGAAGCTGAGTGGCTTCACTGCCCGTTTTCTACTGCGCATGCACGAGCAGCGCGGCGCTTTGTGAATGGGCCGGCTGCTCTCTGGGATACACACAGTTCCCAGAAGGCAGCGCACCCCATTCACAAGAAGACACCGAGTGTAGGATGAGAAAGAAGATCCACCGCGGAGGATCAAGAGGCAGATGAGGGACTTCCGCATAGCAACCGCTATTTCTGGTAAGTAAAAATAAATATTTTTTTTCATTCTTTTTTTATTTATTTATTTGTAGATGTTTGTCGAAAAAAACATTTTCAGGGTGGAACTCCACTTTTAAAAAAAAAAAGGTTATACATACATTTTACCACAGCATGCGGTAGCACTGTTTTCACTGTTTCTTCAAGCCAATCCCGAACACTTTAGCAGCGCACAGTAATTTTTTTTTTTTTAGTATACACTATTGGATTGTAGCAGACATAGGACACCTTTGTGAAAAGAAACGAGGGGTGTAGTGATGGCGCTGTTCCTACATAAACAAATCCAGTGGGTATAGGAATAAACCAAGTATTGTAGTAAAAGATTTACAGAATATATAAATGTAACAAAGCAGTCTCTACCAGGTGTTTGTTAATAAACCAAGTATGGTAGTAAAAGATTTGCAGAATATATAAATGAACAAGCAACAAAGCGGTCTCTGCCGGGTGTTTGCTATTGTCCCAACAAGTGATGGACATGGAAAATGTAGTCAGAGCCTTAATATTGATGTTAAATGTGACGAACCTCAAGTGAAAGAAATGTATAAAGTATTTAGAAATAAAATAAAATGAAGTAAAATAAATTGTCTCTGCCAGGTATTTACTAAACCTTGGTGGTAAATTAGTGGTAAATTTAATGTTCAGAGTGGTTGTGTTGATGGGTGTGCAAGTAAATCAGAAAATGTTTGAAACAAGTAAGTGAAATGGGTGTGCCAGTTCCAGCTCGGCCGGGTGTTTACTAGTTTGCAAAATAGCTACTAGGAGTGCTATTTGGGAAAATACTGCTGAAAAAAGTACTGGCAATGAAATACTGTGCGAATCACAGGGGATACAAATAAAAAAATAAAAAAAATGTTGTCTCGGCCGGGTGTTGACTGAACCCAGCTGGGATTGTGCTCAATCCCCAGTGATTGAGCTATAAGAAAGAGTGTTTAGGTGGTCATCCGTGGTACACTCTGATGTTCAACATAGGTGAATGAAATAATAATAGAAAATTATGTGAATGAATAATGTCCAATGGTGATAAGTCCAAAAAATAGTGACAGGATAAATTGGTGACTTTTGCTGTTGCGTTTATTCTAGTAGCCTGTGCCGTGAATGTGATTATCTGTGATCGTTTAGGATGTTACACTCACCAGATTCTTCATACCCTCGAGGGGTATGGTGCAGTCACAGCACATGCCACTGTGTAGCAGTCTCAGGAAGGCGGGATGGCTCCAATGGTCCCCCGTGGTCCTCCGCGAAGGTGAGGCCTCCTCTATACTGACCCACAACAAAGGCCAATATACACTCCAACACCAGATGGACTCCTTTCCTTCTTATTCAGCAAGGACTTTGGGGTTGATTTAAATCACCCCACTTTTTTTCCTTAATAGGACACCTTTGGGCACTCCGAAGAGAATAGTAATGTGGCGCACATAGTGCCCCCTCACCCTCTTGTCAAGCCCTGTTCTGAACCACATTCCTATCTGAATAATGTGTCTGGGTTTCAGGTGGACTGAAACCAGGACACATGATTCAAGACCTGGACTGTCCGGGTAAATTCCGGACAGGTGGCAACCCTAGGTGGGTCTGTCAGTCCCTATGCTTTCTCCTTATGTATTTTGTCACATATGTAACTTTTTTGAAATGCGTTTTTCTGGATATCTTTGTTGTTATTCTTCCTCTCACTGTTAAAATGAACCTACCATTAAAATTATAAACTGATGATTTCTTTGTCAGTGGGAAAATGTACAAAATCAGCAGGGGATCAAATACTTTTTTCCCTCACTGTAGGTATTACAGGGAAGTCATGTAACAGTCTGTAAGAGGAACAGTATTGTCTGCTGTGTGCTTCCTGTATAGATGAAACGCGTCCTGTGAGGTTAGGTAAAGTGAGACACTAAGACCAGTTTGTTTCTATTTCTTCATGACATGCAAACCTTTGCAAAACTCCTCTAGCTTTTAATAAGTATCTTCTTTCCTATTGCATTCACATTTATTTTGGGCTTCCTATTTTTATTTTTATTTTCTATTTTTAAGAAAGTCAGTGCTACAAATAAGAGTAAATTTACATATAAAGAACCTTTTGAATATTCATCACGTAACAGGGGTATCCTTGTTTATTTTGTAGCTTCTGTTTTCCTGAAAATCCCATTTGCACAGACAGATACTGATTACTGTACATAGACATTAAAGCACATCTAAACCCCAAAACAAACATTTTAGACACTGCAGCTTACCAATCCTTAGATGTGGTGGCCACATTAGATATTTTTTTTTTTTTTAGCTTGTCTTCTTTATTTTCACCTGGTGATCCAGCCAGTAAGGCCTCGTTTTACATTTGTGTTGCTCTTTGAAGAGCAATCCATGTTTGTTTTTGACAGGCAATGAGGAGGCGTTATATTGTCTCCTTACCGCCTGTTATAACCCCCTAAATGTCAGACTACTGCGCCAACAGGTGATAGAGCAGTGGCGGTGCGTCCATAGTGGGTGCAGGAGCGCCGGCCCCTCTCGCTCCTGCGCCCGTCACTCACAACAATACATAGGTTCATGCATTGCAAACTGGCTGTATATGGGGGAGAAACTGGCTGCATTTGGGGACAAACTGGCTGCATTTGGGGACAAACTGGCTGTATATTTGGGACACTGGCTGCATTTGGGGGGAAACTGGCTGTATATGGGGACAAACTGGCTGTATATGGGGGAAACTGGCTGCATTTGGGGGGAAACTGGCTGTATAATGGGGACAAACTGGCTGTATATGGGGGAAACTGGCTGCATTTGGGGGACAAACTGGCTGTATATGGGGACAAACTGGCTGTATATGGGGGAAACTGGCTGCATTTGGGGACAAACTGGCTGTATATGGGGAAACTGGCTGCATTTGGGGACAAACTGGCTGTATATGGGGAAACTGGCTGCATTTGGGGACAAACTGGCTGTATATGGGGATAAACTGGCTGTATATGGGGGAAACTGGCTGCATTTGGGGACAAACTGGCTGTATATGGGGGAAACTGGCTGTATATCGGGATAAACTGGCTGTATATGGGGATAAACTGGCTGCATTTGGGAGGAAACTGGCTGTATTTGGGGGACAAACTGGCTGCATTTGGGGACAAACTGGCTGTATTTTGAGGGGAAACTGGCTCTATTTGGGGACAAACTGGCTGTATATGGGGGAAACTGGCTGTATATGGGGACAAACTGGCTGCATTTGGGGAAAAACAGGCTGTATATGGGGACAAACTGGCTGTATATGGGGACAAATTGGCTGCATTTGGGGACAAACTGGCTGCATTTGGGGACAAACTGGCTGCATTTGAGGGGGGGAACTGGCTGTATATGGGGACGAACTGGCTGCATTTGGGGACGAACTGGCTGCATTTGGGGACAAACTGGCTGTATATGGGGACAAACTGGCTGAATTTGGGGAAAACTGGCTGCATTTGGGGACAAACTGGCTGCATTTGAGGGGGCAAACTGGTGGCGTTTGGGCACAGTGGCGGCAATTGATGATTTTTTTTTTCAGTTTGTTTGCGCCCCCCCAAAAATTTTGAGCACCAGTCGCCACTGCTGTGATAGAGGTATAATTCCTGCAGTGGCAGAGAAGCAAAACATTGCGGCTGCGGCATGTGTAAACCCCCAGCTCCTACCTTTTCACCCACCTAAAGAGTGGTTGATGGGGCAGTAAAAACACGGATCAACTTTGTGGTTTTACCATGTCCCCCAACCTCTAGTGTAAACGAGCCCTAATGCGGCGTACACACGATCGTTTTTCATGCCATTTTTTAAACCAACGTTTTTCTCGTCGTTTTTTTTCTTGTTTCCTCTCAAGCCTGTCTTGCGTACACACGATCATTAAAAAAAACGCTCGAGCAAAGCGCAGTGACGTACAGCACGTACGACGGCACTATAAAGGGGAAGTTCTGTTCAGATTGGCGCCACCCTTCATGTTAGTAAAGTTTGTTGAGCGACGATTCGCGCTTTTCAGCCTCGTGCTTTTCAGTCCGTTACAGCGTGACGAATGTGCTATCTCCATTACAAACGCTAGTTTTACCAGATCGAGCGCTCCCGTCTCATAGTTGATTCTGAGCATGCGCTTTTTTTTCACCTCGTAAAAGCATACACACTATCGTTTTTCACGTCGCTAAAAAAAACGACATGAAAAACGACGTGAAAAAATAGAGCATGTTCGAAATTTTTAATGCCCGTTTTTCACGCCGCTAAAAATGCTCTGGAGCCTACACACGATTGGTTTTAATGGCCATTTTTAAAAATGGCATTTTTAGTGGCATGAAAAACGATCGTGTGTACGCGGCATTAGTCTTCTATTTTTCAACTGCCTTTACCAGACCAAGCTGTCCAGCAGAAGTGTCAATGAGAGGATTGACCATAAATAAAAACGAGTGCAGCGCATAAATAAATAAAGAAATGAATAAAAGTCCATAAAATCAATAAGAATCCATAAGGTGAGTAGTATATCAATACAGCATGCGATGTGGAAACGACACATTGACCAGAAGATCCCTCCACCACACACAGAGTGGCCTCTCACCTCTATGCTTCGACCCGCAAGAGGTCACAAGGCGTAAGATAGATAATGTAATGGTTAACAGATGTCATCCAATCTCTCAGCCTCCACCTCCAACCAGCATATAACAGCACAACCCAGCATAAACTGCAGTGATCTCATAAGCCACCTCACCGTCATCCAGTAAATATGCAAATAAGCAGAAACAGACTTCCTAGTGCTCTCTGATATAAGCCAGTTTATTCATACAATGAATGAAAAGCGGGTACTCACATTTAAAAGCACTCATATGCGAGCGCAAACAGACACAGCATGTTAAAATTACAAGGTCTCAATTGCCTGGAGATGATCGCGGCAGCGTCCAGCGTAGCTCCTCACCCCCGTACGTGTTACGTCAGTGGGCGTGACTTCTTCAGTGTGGGGCGGGGCACGCTGAAGAAGTCACGCCCACTGACGTAACGCGTACGGGTGAGGAGCTACGCTGGACGCTGCCGCGATCATCTCCAGGCAATTGAGACCTTGTAATTTTAACATGCTGTGTCTGTTTGCGCTCGCATATGAGTGCTTTTAAATGTGAGTACCCGCTTTTCATTCATTGTATGAATAAACTGGCTTATATCAGAGAGCACTAGGAAGTCTGTTTCTGCTTATTTGCATATTTACTGGATGACGGTGAGGTGGCTTATGAGATCACTGCAGTTTATGCTGGGTTGTGCTGTTATATGCTGGTTGGAGGTGGAGGCTGAGAGATTGGATGACATCTGTTAACCATTACATTATCTATCTTACGCCTTGTGACCTCTTGCGGGTCGAAGCATAGAGGTGAGAGGCCACTCTGTGTGCGGTGGAGGGATCTTCTGGTCAATGTGTCGTTTCCACATCGCATGCTGTATTGATATACTACTCACCTTATGGATTCTTATTGATTTTATGGACTTTAATTCATTTCTTTATTTATTTATGCGCTGCACTCGTTTTTATTTATGGTTGACTTGAGGTTGTTTTATGAATTTATCCTTAGGTGCTGGCTGCATTAGTTTTTTCGTTTTTTCATTTTAATTTTTCAGCGCTGAATACCTATTTATTATAATAAGAGGATTGAGACAAATCATTTAAGACCGGCAGGGTTGCTTACAATGCTCAGCTTTCATTCATTTATGCTGAAGTGTTAGCTGGAATTAAGCTTAAATTTTTTAGCCAAGACCATATAAATCTGCTAGCGCATCTAATACTACCCTTTCCACAGGTGAACAATGCAGCTGCCCAAGGGTTGCTATGTTGCTTCTCCATAGACACAGTGGAGGAAAGAGTGTAGCCCCTCCCTTAACCACTTGCCGACCGGCTCACGCTGATATACATCGGCAGAATGGTTCTCCTGTGCACCTGTACGTCAGTCCGTTAAGGCAGGATAGTTGGTGCGCGCGCTGCGCGCTGCGGGACTGTGCCCGTGGGTCCCGCAAACTCGATGTCCGCTGGCGGCCCGCGATCGTGGCAAAAAGAGGCAGAACGGCGAATTGCCTATGTAAACAAGGCATTTCCCCATTCTGCCTAGTGACATGACAGGGATCTACTGCTCCCAGCAGGGATGAGCCGAACACCCCCCTGTTCGGTTCGCACCAGAACCTGCGAACAGACAAAATGTTCGCGTGAACTTTAGAACCCTATTAAATACAATGGACTCGAACGTTCGAAATCTAAAGTGCTAATTATAAAGGCTTATATGCACGTTATTGTCCTAAAAAGTGTTTGGGGACCCGGGTCCTGCCCCAGGGGACATGTATCAATGCAAAAAGAAGTTTTAAAAACGGCCGTTTTTTCGGGAGCGGTGATTTTAATAATGCTTAAAATGAAAAAATAAAAGTGAAATATTCCTTTAAATTTCATACCTGGGGGGTGTGTATGATATGCATGTAAAGTGGCGCATGTTTCCCGTGCTTAGAACTGTCCCTGCAAAAAAAGTAATTTTTGAAGAAAAAAAGTCATTTAAAACTCACTCGCGGCTATTAATGAATTGTCGGCTCCCGGCAATACATACAAAAGTCATTGATAAAGAAAAAAAAAAAAGCGTAGGGGTCCCCCAGAATTCAATTACCAGGCCCTTCAGGTCTGGAATGGATATTAAGGGGAACCCCGCCGAAAATTTAAAAAAAAATGGCGTGGGGTTCCCCCAAATATCCATACCAGGCTCTTGAGATCTGGCATGGATTTTAAGGGGAACTCCACCCCAAATTTTAAAAAAATGGCGTGGAGTCCCCCCAAAAATCCATACCAGACCCTTATCCGAGCACGTAACCTGGCCGGCCGCAGGGGAAAAGGGGGGGACGAGAGAGCGGCCCCCCTC
Organism: Rana muscosa; assembly: GCA_029206835.1. Classification (NCBI taxonomy): domain Eukaryota; kingdom Metazoa; phylum Chordata; class Amphibia; order Anura; family Ranidae; genus Rana; species Rana muscosa. Next base: position 114,641,480 of record CM055118.1, read on the forward strand.
CCTCCTGAACCGTACCAGGCCACATGCCCTCAACATGGGGAGGATGTCCCCATGTTGATGGGGACAAGGGCCTCATCCCCACAACCCTTGCCCGGTGGTTGTGGGGGTCTGCGGGCGGGGGGCTTATCGGAATCTGGAAGACCCCTTTAACAAAGGGGACCCCCAGATCCCCCCCCCATGTGAATTGGTAAGGGGCACATTGTACCCCTACCATTTCACGAAGAAAGCGTAAAAAAAACACACACAAACACCTTGAAAAAGTCCTTTATTAAAAAAAAAAAAAAAAAACATTCCAGCGATGAAATCCAGTGTCCCGCGGCGATCCCGATGTCCAGCGCTGTCCTTCATTGGTTTTGCCTGAGCGGACCTGATGGGGAACTTCCTCCTCAGTGTTTTAAATGTATAGACCCGCCCCTTCTAAAGTTCCCCATCAGGTCCGCTCAGCGGACCAGATGCGGAACATGAGAAGGGGCGGGTCTATACATGTATTACCAAAGTGAGAGAAGTTCCCCATCAGGTCCGCCCCCTCGGTATGTCGGACCCGCCTACGTCATTGGCCTGAGCGGGGAACTTCCTTCACTGTGTAAATTTAAATTACACAGTGAAGGAATTTCCCGCTCAAGCCAATGACGTAGGCGGGTCCGACATACCGAGGGGGCGGACCTGATGGGGAACTTCTCTCACTTTGGTAATACATGTATAGACCTGCCCCTTGTCATGTTCCGCATCTGGTCCGCTGAGCGGACCTGATGGGGAACTTTAGAAGGGGCGGGTCTATACATTTAAAACACTGAGGAGGAAGTTCAACCATCAGGTCCGCTCAGGCACAACCAATGACAGACGGCGCTGGACATCGGGATCACCGCGGGACACTGGATTTCATCGCTGGAATGTTTTTTTTTTTTGTTTTTTTTTAATAAAGGACTTTTTCAAGGTGTTTGTGTGTTTTTTTTTTACATTTTTTTACGCTTTCTTCGTGAAATGGTAGGGGTACAATGTACCCCTTACCAATTCACATAGGGGGGGCCGGGATCTGAGGGTCCCCTTTGTTAAAGGGGTCTTCCAGATTCCGATAAGCCCCCTGCCCGCAGACCCCCACAACCACGGGCAAAGGTTGTGGGGATGAGGCCCTTGTCCCCATCAACATGGGGACATCCTCCCCATGTTGAGGGCATGTGGCCTGGTACGGTTCAGGAGGGAGGGGGGCCGCTCTCTCGTCCCCCCCTCTTCACCTGCGGCCGGCCAGGTTACGTGCTCAGATAAGGGTCTGGTATGGATTTTTGGGGGGACTCCACGGCATTTTTTTTTAAATTTGGGGTGGAGTTCCCCTTAAAATCCATGCCAGATCTCAAGGGCCTGGTATGGATATTTGGGGGAACCCCACGCCATTTTTTTAAAAATTTGCGCGGGGTTCCCCTTAATATCCATTCCAGACCTGAAGGGCCTGGTAATTGAATTTGGGGGACCCCCACGCTTTGTTTTTTATTTTTATCAATGACTTTTGTATGTATTGCCGGGAGCCGACAATTCATTATAGCCGCGAGTGAGTTTTAAATGACTTTTTTTCCTTCAAAAATGACATTTTATGCAGGGACAGTTCTAAGCACGGGAAACATGCGCCACTTTACATGCATATCATACACACCCCCCAGGTACGAAATTTAAAGGAATATTTCACTTTTATTGTTTCACTTTAGGAATTATTAAAATCACTGCTCCCGAAAAAACGGCCGTTTAAAAAAAAAAAAATTTGCATTGATACATGTCCCCTGGGGCAGGACCCAGGTCCCCAAACACTTTTTATGACAATAACTTGCATATTAGGCTTTATAATTAGCACTTTAGATTTCTCCCATAGACTTTTCGAATTTGCTGCGAACACCCCAATTTGTTCGCTGTTCGGCGAACGGGCGAACAGGCAATGTTCGAGTCGAACATGAGTTTGACTCGAACTCGAAGCTCATCCCTAGCTCCCAGTGATCGGGAACAGTGATCTCTGTCATTATTCAGTAAGCCCACCCCCCCGTACAGTTAGAACACACTGAGGGAACACAGTTAACCCCTTGATTGCCCCCTAGTGTTAACCCCTTGCCTGCCAGTGTCATTTTTACATTGTGCAATTTTACAGCACTGATCAATGTAATAATGTCACTGGTCCCCAAAAAGTGTAATTTGGGGTCAGATTTGTCTCAGTCCCACTAAAAATCGCAGATCGCCGCCATTACCAGAAAAACAATAAAAAATAAATAAAAGTCTCTAAATCGATCCTGTAGTTTGTAGACTTGATAACTTTTGCGCAAACCACTCAATATAAGCCTATTGCGATTTTTTTTTTTACCAAAAATATGTAGAAGAATATATATCAGCCTAAACTGATTAATAAATTTGTTTATTTATATAATTTTTTTGGATATGTATTATAGCAGAAAGTAAAAAAAAGTGTTTTTTTTTTCAAAATGTTTACTTTTTTTTGTTTATAGTGCAAAAAAACGCAGATGTGATCAAGTACCACCAGAAGAAAGCTCTATTTGTGGTTAAAAATGACATCAATTTTGTGTGGGTACAACGTCACATGACTGCGCAATTGTCAGTTAAAGCGATGCAGTGCCGTATCGCAAAAAATGCTCTGGTCGTTAAAGGGTAAAACCTTCTTGGGCTGAAGTGGTTAATCTTGTTGTAAAGGCTCATTCTATGCATGAAGGTAAAAATCCTTCTGTGTGCAGCAGTCCCCCCAGGTCCGCTAATACCTACCTGAGCCCCATCTTAATCCAGCGATGTGCAAAAGAGCCCCGGCTCTATGGTGGGACTCTCCCTTCTCATTGGCTGAGACATCAGCTGTCAATCACAGCCAGTGAACCAATGAGGAGGGAGGGGGGCAGGTCCGAGCCGTGGCTTTATGTGTGAATGGACACGCAGAGCCACGGCTCATGAACAAGCCTGTTTAGTTGCCCCCATTGCAAGCTGCTTGCTCTGTGGGTGTTTGGCAGGAGGGAGAGACCAAGAGCACCAGTGAGGGACCTGAAAAGAAGAGGATTGGGGCTGCTCTGTGCAAAACCACTGCACAGAGCAGGTGAGTATGACATGTTTGTTATTTAAAAAAAAAAAGAAACCCTTTAATATCACTTTAAGACAGGAAGTGTGTTATTGGCAGGATCACCAGGTGAATAAATGGGTATGATAAATGATAAAGGGTAAAAAAGAAAACGAATGCAGTCACCACTTTACCACATGTTGGTAAACAGCAATATATTACATTTTTGTCTTGAGTTTGTATATGCTTTAAAGCTGAACAGCTAAATAAATACATAGATAAAATAGAAATGTGAGGGTTGTTTTGCCTGCCAAAGAATTTGTATTTATGTCCATCCATACCCAAGATTTACAAACCTCTGCACAGTGCAGCCCTGTCTGCAATTGAGAAAAACTTACAGGTCTTGTCCTTCCCCCAGCCTGTAACTGGAGAATGAAAGAAGCAGCAGCACTCTTTCGCTCTGCTCTCACCTCCTATCAGCATGCTCCACGCACTGCAGCTCATAAAATATTTTGCTCCTTGTATCGCTTCTCCCTCCCCCACTCTAAGATGTGCTGTATAGGGGGTTACGAGAGGCTGATACCAAGTAAAAGTAAGGGACTTACACTAGGGTGACCAGACATCCCCGGTTTCAGGGGACAGTCCCCGGATTGAGGACACTGTCCCCGGACCAAGTCTGTCCCCGGTTTTGTCCCCAGATTGGATTTGAACAGGGGCTGGGGCAAATTTTAAAGACAGTCAGTGCAGAATTATAAAAAAAAAATCTGAATTACACATCACCACAATTTTTTCCATTATCTGTGCCCCTTTCTGATGATCATGTGCTGGTCGGAGCGGAGGGAATATTTCTTCAGCTCCTCTCGCATGTTCTTCTGCTTTGTCTCAAGTCCCGGCCAGCCACCTGCCTGTTTATCTCCTTGCCTTCCCTGGCGGAGTGATCTTCCTCCGCTCCCCACCCAGTAGTAGCCGCGGGGCCCGGAGAGTGAGACTTGACAGGCTGTGAGGCGGGCGGCGACGGGCAGAGAGTCGCTGATTGCCGCCATTACTAGTAGAAAAAAAAAATATGTCCCCGGATTTCATTTTACAAATCTGGTCACCTTAACTTACGCTGTTTGCATGTAAAAATACATTTAATGATGTATTAATGAATACAAGGCAGCATTAGTTTGTGCCGTTTATATCTGGCTTAACTTTAACCCCTTCCATACCGGGCCATTGTAAAATGACGCCGGCAGGAACCCTCTCTCCCTCCGAGTGGGCGTCATATGACGTCCTGGGTTTGAGGGGGGATATCTGAATGATGCCTCCAGCTAGAGGCATCATTCAGATATCCTTTTTTTCAGCCGGCGATCCTGCGCACAATAAGAATGATCATAGCGGCGGTTCCACTGCTAAATCGTTCTTATAGGCGGCGGGAGGGGACATCCCCCCCCTCCCGCCGCCATCCGGTGCTTCTCTGGGCTCTCCCGTGCGATCGGGGACCCGGAGAGAATCGTCGGCGTCGGTGGTGGGTCACGTGACGAGCATAGAGATGACTGGTGACCAGATGGTCACCAGTCATCTCTATGATCGTCGGAGGCCCGGGCGCGATGTGATGACGTAAAATGTAAACAAAGCCGCCATTGCGGCTATAAGTATGAGATCAGTGAAATTTTTTTCACGATCTCATGCTTTCCAGCCTGGAGGAGAGATGTGGGGTCTTATTGACCCCGCATCTCTCCATAAAGAGGACCTGTCACACACATTCCTATTACAAGGGATTTTTACATTCCTTGTAATAGGAATAAAAGTGATCAAAAAAAAAAGTGTAAAAAAAAAAGTAAAAATAAAAAAAAAAATAAGTAAAATAAATAAAAAAAATAATAATTATTTTTTTTTAAAACGCCTGTCCCCAATAGCTTGCGCTTAGAAGCGAACACACACGTAAGTCCCGCCCGCATATGTAAATGCCGTTCAAACCACATATGTGAGGTATCGCCGCGTGCGTTAGAGCGCGTGCAACAATTCTAGCACTAGACCTCCTCTGTAACTCTAACCTGGTAACCTGTAAACATTTTCAAAGTGTCGCCTATGGAGATTTTTAAGTACCGAAGTTTGGCGCCAGTCCATGAGTGTGCGCAATTTTAAAGTGTGACATGTTAGGTATCTTTTTACTCGGCGTAACATAAGCTTTCATATTTTACAAAAAAATTGGGCTAACTTTACTGTTTGTTATTTTTTAATTCATAAAACCATTTTTCCCCCCCAAAAAAGGTGTTTGAAAAATTATTGCGCAAATACCGTGCAAGATAAAAAGTTGCAAGGACCGTCATTTTATTCCCTAGGGTGTCTGCTAAAAAAAACATATATAATGTTTGGGGGTTCTGAGTAATTTTCTAGCAAAAGAATGATGATTTGTACATGTAGGAGAGAAGTGCCAGAATAGGCCCGGTATGGAAGTGGTACAAAAAGCCCTGTAGGGAAGTGGTTAAAGCCCTTCTCTGGTATGAAGAATGTACAAGATGTGTCATAAGTGTGAATTAAATATTGTGTTTTTCTTCCTTATTTAGATAAGTTTGTCATAAAATCCCTGGAGACTGGTGCTACCGGACTTACTCAGCATGACCACCCACGTGACGCTGGAAGATGCGTTATCTAACGTGGACCTATTGGAGGAGTTGCCACTCCCTGACCAGCAGCCATGCATCGAACCTCCTCCGTCCTCCATAATGTACCAGGTATCATCTTGTCACAAAGCTGCAGTGCTTCACATTTTCCTTTCAAAATCAAGAATTTTTTATTAAGGGCCTTTATATTTATTCTTTCTTCACTGTATCTGAGCACCACAAACCAAAAACACTATTTATTTCATTTTTAATGTTCAAAGCAAGCTCACCCTTCCATCTATGTCTCCATGCTTTATTTTGTTGAGAAATCACTAGCTGTGGCCATCCTGAGTAAGGGCAGATGATTCATGTAGTCTTTACTTCCTGGAATCCATCTTCCCTTAGCTCAGGTATGAAGGCAAGAGGTTGTGCTTAGCTGAGAAAACCCCTCCTCCCCTCCTGAAGACTTCTGGGATGTATGACATCACAAGCCTAGGCCTGGAAACCAGGAAGTAACTGTAGAAATGTAAACAAAAAGTTTAAAACAAGTAAATGTGACATACTTTCCTCTCAATTTACTAATGCTAGCAAAATAAGGATTACAAATAGTCAATGTTGATTGCAAGAGTGAAGTTTCACTTTAAATTCCCATTACCCCCTCCGCAGTGGCTAAAGTACCAGGATCTCATGGATTGTATTTGTTGGCTGCTATTATAAGAGAGAATGCAAAGAGCATACACAAGGAAACTTGTATGTATGGTTCGTATACAGATGGTTTGTCACTTTAATGTTTTTACAGGAAAAATGATGGAGGGGCTTAGGCAGACAGAATGCAGGTAGAGTTCAGTCATGTGAAAAAGCAAAGTAGGATTGTGCACATATATGGTGCAAATACATAAATAAGATCGAAATGAAACTTGTACAGTTATTTAGAAAAATAGGTGTGAATTTAGCCTAAAACAAAAGCAAATAAGGTCAGTGGCGGCCTCTCCATAAGGGTGGCAGGGATGCTGCCCCCCTAATCCATGTGCCCGGCCCTTAATCTATATGCAGGGCACCGGACGCATAGATTTCAATGTTTTTAGTTTTTTTTTAAGCACATGATTCGAGCCTGAGGCTCTAATTGGCTTAAAAAAAGGGTGGGCTTGGGGCTCAGAACACTGCGCCCTGAGCCCACCCAGTTGTGTGACAATAGCAAATTAATATTCGCTATTGTCTTCCTGCTTCTCCTCCCAGCCAATCAGGAAGCGGGTCTCAAGACCCAATTGGCCGAGAGGAGAAGCGACCATATTGGCCGCAGAGGAGGAAGTCGTTGAGAGGGAGGAGACACAGGGGAAGTCGCCGAAGCTGCCCGCGACCTAGATTGAGTAAGTGCTAGGCTGGGGACGGATGGGCGAGCGACAAGAGGAGGTGGTGGGGGTTTTGGCTGACGGTCGACCTACCAACAGACCGAACGGGGGGGGGGTTGTGTCGGGTGGAAGTGTTTGCCGCCCCCCCCCCAAAAAATGGAGCACCAGCGACCACTGATCCTTATCAATGCACTTGGAGCGTTATTGGTGTCTTACCAACAGTAACATATATTTTAGCCAGGGAAGCCAACTAAAATGTTCAAAAAATATCGACATTACAGGAAGCAGGAGAAAAAGACAGACGGTTGGGAACACAAAGTAGCAAGGAAGTGAGAACAGATCTGAATGATACATTTGAGTATTATTTGCATGTACTGTTAAAGTATTGCTGTAAGCAAATATACTACTGTACCAAGAAAAAGATGAAGAAGAGTAGGGCTCTAAGGATAGAGCCCTGTGGTACACCTAGGAGTTGGAGAGAAGATAGTGAGGAAATTATAGATACTATGGAGTTGATTTACTAAAGGCAAATAGGCTGTTCACGTTACAAGAGAAGTTGTCCCAAAGCCTAGTGAATTCGGTGAAGTATCACTTTGCAAAGAATATCCAATCACTTAGATTCATTGTAAGTGTGAAATACTTGTTGTATATGATCTAACGGGAAATTACTTGAAATTAGCTGAGAGAGGGAGAGACAGTAAGCCAATTCTGAGTGAACGTTCTGTTTAAAATGTTTGAGTAACAAGGAAAAATGTAATACAAGATGTCTGCTTGAGAAGACCAAAGGGTCTAAAAAGTATTTTCATGTTGGGTCTATGAGTTTGCAGGAGGGAGGGGAAATGGCAGCAGAAAATACGACGTTAAAAGTCATGTTGCAGCAGGAATGAATAAAGATAAGTTGCAAGGAATGAGATCAAGAAAGCAACAAGGTTAGACATGGCAATTGGAGAAGAAGGCCAACTAATATAATATAAAATATAATATAAATAATATTATATTTATTATAAATATATACAGTAATATATACATATATTGTATTAACCACTTCATTACTGGGCACTTAAACCCCCCTCCTGCCCAGACCAATTTTCAGCTTTCAGCGCTGACGCATTTTGAATGACAATTGCGCGGTCATACAACACTGTACCCAAATGAAAATTGTATATTTTTTTCCCCACAAATAGTGCTTTCTTTTGGTGGTATTTGATCACCTCTGCGGTTTTTATTTTTTGCGCTATAAACAAAAAAGGATGACAATTTAGAAAAAAAAAAAAACACAATATTTTTTACTTTTTGCTATAATAAATATCCCAATTTAAAAAAAAAAAATCTCAGTTTAGTCCCATACGTATTCTTCTACATATTTTTGGTAAAAAAAAATTGCAATAAGCGTTTATTGATTGGTTTGCGCAAAAGTTATAGCGCCTACAAAATAGGGGATAGATTTATGACATTTTTTTTTCCACTAGTAATATCGGTGATCTGCGATTTTTATCAGGACTGCGATATTGCGGCGGACACATCGGACACTTTTGACACTATTTTGGGACCATTCACATTTATACAGCGAACAGTGCTATAAAAATGCACTGATTACTGTATAAAGGGGTTAACACTAGGGGGCGATCAAGGGGTTAAATGTGTTCCCTCATAAGTGATTCTTACTGTGGGGGGAGGGGACTGACTGGGGGAGGTGACCGATGGTTGTCCCTATGTACAAGGGACACACCATCGGTCTCCTTTCCCTAACAGGATGTGAATCTCTGTGTCTACACACAGAGATCCACGTCCCTGGCTCTGTGACTGCCGATCGCGAGTACCTGGCGGACATCGCGGCCGCCAGGCACGCGCATCGGCACCCGCGTGACACAGCGGGCACAGCTCTTCCGCAATGCGTGCCGCCGCAGGCGCGCATTGTGGAAGTAAACACAAGGACGTCCAGGGACGCCCTCCCGGCAGTTCAGGTCCGCGCTGCGGCTGTCTTTTGGCCATAGCGCGGATCTGAAGTGGTAAAAAACATAATATACCAACTATTCTTGTTCTGGGGACAACCCAAAATTTAGGATTTTCTTTTACTTTCATTTTTGGTGAAAAGTAAAAGAAAATACCTGTAGATCCTGTCAGAAATCTGGGGAAATTATAACTTCCTGTGCACAAGGACGGGTTATTGAGATGATGAGGGGGAAGCAGATGTGGAGAGGTCTAAGTTCTTTGAAGTAGACAGGGCTGACAACACATGTCCAACGTTCACTGTGTTTTAATGTCAAAAGTAATTTTTTTGTAGTTGAACTGTTTCAAATGGATAAAACATGGGGAGATGTGCATGTATTGCAGTAAAGGAAAATAAATATGTTTTTTTTTTTTTGTCTTGACATATGGTTTAAAGACAATTTTTGGGTTTGAAGCATGTTGGGGTGAAAGCCAGAGGAAACATCTGGGCAGGCAGACTGGGTTGCAAAGCAATTTCTGTACTGTATATCATTTTAACATTTATTTATCATTTTTGGACAGATTAAGGAATGTATAAAAAAATATTTTTATTTTTTTTGTCTGTGTCTCTACTGAGGAGATTTCCGGTCATTTTGGCATGAAATGAGCACATAGGCAGTTGTCACTGGAAGACCTGTCCCATTGGTAGATTTCCCCTCATCTCTTGTTCCAGTGACAACTCAAACTTTTCCAGTGACAGTAGTAACCAGGACAAACAGAGGGGCGAAATCTCCCCAGCAAGGACCCAGGCAAAAATGAAAGCCCAACCCTACTCTATCCAAAGCTCGATTTATAGAAACTTTGACAAAATTACTGAGGTTTCTGGAGAAAACCAATCAGAGATCAACCTAGATAAATGTGTCAGTAGTTTCTAGGGTGAGTTCAAGTTGTTATTGTTCTTAATTCCTACAGGCTAACTTTGATACCAATTTCGAGGATCGGAATGCGTTTGTAACTGGTATAGCCAGGTACATTGAACAAGCTACAGTCCATTCCAGCATGGTGAGTGGCTTCTAAATTCAGTCTGAATGCATTTTTAGAATGAGGCCAGTATTGGCACATCTATATTTCTGCCATGGCAGGAAGTGTATACTTTTAATGAAGCATAGACCACTCAATGCCACTCATTTTTTAAGAAGCTAAAAGTCCTACCATGGTCTGTTAATTAAATCTATATTACACGTGTGTTATGTACATTATGTATTAATAAAATTACCTAAAATAACATGACATAAAATGTTTATGCTGCAGAATGAGATGCTGGAAGAAGGACAAGAGTATGCTGTCATGCTGTACACATGGAGGAGCTGCTCTAGAGCCATTCCACAGGTAAAAAAAAAAAAAAAAAATCTGTTTTGCATGTGACTGGTCAGAAATATATGATTTTATTGGTTTGATGTGACCATACATGTAGCAGTCAGGTAGACAGCAATGCATACCTGCAGTGATGTATTTTGGTTTTGTGCTGCCCTAGGCAAGACTAAAATCGGGCACCCCCGCCTCCCCCATCTTAATTTGTCCCACCCCAGCTGCAGTACTCGTCTCGGGGTCTGATGAGAAAGCTGCAGCCGTTCACAATGAACAGCTGTGGCTTCCTCATCAGACCCTGAGACGTGATTTGTCCAAGTGCCACATATGTGGTCAATGGAGCAGAGGATGGGGTCAGTGGGGCAGGGAATTAGACAGCACTGGTGGGCTCTGATGAGGTGGCACTTATGAGGAGGCACTGATGAAGCTGCACTGATAGACGGCACTGATGGGCACTAATAGGCAGGACTGATAGGCAATAATAGATGGCACTGCTAGACACTAATAGGCAGCACTGATGGGCACTAATAGGCGGCACTGATTGGAAGCACTTATTGGCACTAATTGGCAGCACTGATGGGCACTGATTTGCAGCACTGTTCAACTTCCTTGCTTTGAGAGGTTCATGCTGGGACCTGTAGTCCTTCACTTTTGAGGGGGTCACATACCCTACCCACATACTCTTTGTATGGGCCTCTGGCTCTGCCCCGGCTCATAACACTGCACACAGGGTTCCAGCCTCACCTCAGAGTTTTCAGAGTTCCCGGACGGAGAAGATCATGGAGATGGAGGAAGTGGGTGGAAAGCACTTGGCACGCTCACAGAGCAGAGGAGGAGGAGGAAGGAATCCTCCTCTGCTTTGAATGCTGGGGCCCTGGCCTCCCTTGGCATTAGGGCGAGGACATGATGTGACATCACTGGCTGCTAGACAAGAGGCGGTGCCTCCCTAGCAACCAGTGGGCAGTAGAGCCAGCGGTGGAGCCAGCTACGGGTCTTGGCCACTTCTGCAGATGCCTTTTTCGGGGCATGAGATCAGCGGCCCAGTCCACCCCTGTTCTCTGCAGTCCTTGGCGAGAGGACTCCCCCCATGTAATATGCCACCCAAGGCAAACACCTTGTTTGCCTCGTGGCAGATGCGCCCTTGCACCCGCAGCTATATCTTGCAAATTGTGGGATCCACATAAGGTATGCTGAAATCAGGATTTTAAATGAAAACTTTAAGGTGCATACACTTTATATACAATCTTTGTCCGGTTTTTCAGGAACTGATATTCGCTTTGTGGGAGGCCCTGTCGGAAGCTTTCCACTCAACATCTTTCAATTAAAAAAGCCAGGTGACAAATTGATGGCCAGACAGTGGCTGCATCCATTTAAATGCAACCGATGTTCTGGTATTCTGGCAGGCACTGGCATCAGCTGTCAGAATATAGCTACAGTAGCCACAGTGGGAGATTCCTCCATCAGTGCTGTATAGTGTAGATAGGGGAATTTGTTGGGGTGAATGAAAATGATTTATGTGTGTGTAGCACAGACCCCAGACTGGGCTGGCTGATTTATCCCAGGTTCCATTCCCTGTGACACACATAGCAGCCAGGCAAACAGCAGTAACTCAACTCAGAAAGTAGGCAGTGCGTGTCCTTTTGTAGTTTATTTGCTGGTTTAACTTGGGTAGGGTACGGGTGAGCTTTGGGAGACTCCAGACTAGCAGAAAGATAATGGAGGACACTTCTAACTGTACTATCTCTTCAGGGTGCAACCACCCTATTGTATTCAGTCTCTAGTGAGCTACAACTTAGAGGACCCAATTGCGAAGGTAAAACCTGAGTCAGCAAACTGGAGTATGCTCTCCAAAAAGATTGAAAGGACAGTCTCTGGGCTCTTCTAGGCTTGTACTCACTGTGCCTTGTGTACTTCAACGCAAACTTGCAGTACCAGCCAACCTTTGAATTGGATGCCTCCACGTCAGATCCTCTGCAGACTTCCTGTACAGCTCTTCAGGAACTCTGAATGTGGGTCCCCTAGCTCTAGCCGGAGCTGGGACCCAAATGGCCTCTTCTAAGCTGAAGCTTTTAGCCCAGAGGTGTTCTCCCATAGGAATAAGGATCCTGCTGTTACAGACCACAGCCTATTTATACCCGCCTCAGCCCCCTACTAGCGACTCTTCCTGCCAAGGATTGGCTGAGGGGTTATGAATATACAAGTGTGGGCCCACCTCTTCCACCCACTAAATTCTGGAGCCTTCCAGAAATCAGGGGAAAGCAGTTGAGCCTGCACCAGCAGAACCCAGAACAGCCAAAAACAGTTGAACACTGCTCCACTGCTACAGAGGAGCCAAAAACGAAGTTTGCCTCAACTATTAGCAACCTAGTTAGGAGGGTGCTACGTGTATATACCCTGCTTCAATACATACAGAGAGCCATTTATCTGTTCATTTTTTCATCCAGCAAACCCCAGACTATCTGGTGATTTGAGAACACCTGCCTGTGATGTAGGAGTGTCATTTCTAAACACCCAAACTTTAGGTGTATCTCTATCTGATCAAGGTATAATTGTATAAGCAAGATTGTATTTACCATAATGGCTCATGTGGGCTAGTGCCTAGAACAGAAGGACTAGAGGGCCAGCAGTAAACCTCAAATTGTAAAAATTGTGATACATTTTTAATTATTTGGTTCCATTCTTCTGACCACCTCTGGACATTGGTGGCTAAATTAAGCAATAAAACTGTAGTAGACACGGAATAGTCAAAGGCCTCCCTGTACCCTAAGGAACACTAAACTATCACTCCTTTATTTAATTTGGTGGTCTGTACAGTCCAAAAATAGTCGTACATATACAGCAGGCCACATACTATCTCCAATAGAGCATTCTAGCTGTAGTTTTATCACATGACCCTGGGAAGAAGTCAATTGACACCCACTCAAAAACATGTGATAAATGAAAAAAAAATTTGATAAATGTATGTGAATGTGAGCTCTATATAAGTTCTGGAGAGAGACCGCGCTCTAAGAAATTGCAATCAATAGTGTTGAATACCAAATATCCAAATATACCTCATAAATGTGTCAATCTAATGCAATAATAAAAATGACAAAATTATTTTATAAATTAAAGTCCATAAACATCTGCTCTGTGTCTTTAATTCCATCCATAAGTGAATGGAAAAAGTGCCACCAAACAAAGAAAAGTGTTGCCTCTTTCCCAGAAGTTCACACTGCACACACCAGAAGGATTTGACCCGCTTTTTTTCAACGTAAGGGTCAAAATCTCTTGGGTATAAATCCCTGTATGTGTCTGTTATTTTCTTTCGTTCCCCACTGGTGTCCTGAACAGTTATTACTGTGGTTAGCAGTGCTTCTGCACCTTTAAGACTTCCTGTATGAAACTCCCTTGCCAGGGATAAGGATAGAAGAATTCCTCATAGTGTAGTATGTCATAAAAAATATTTATTTAAAAGGTTTCAAATGCACTTACATTCAAAAGATAAAAACAGGCATACCTGAGTATGTAAATAGAAACAAAACTGCAGCTGTGGCTATGCGCTCCACCTGCGCTCTAAGTACCGGAAGTGACGTGTCACAGAAGCTCCACCCAACGCGTTTTGTCAGTTACGTCTGATGTCATCAGGGGTCACATTAGGACCCATTACTACACTATGAGAAATTCTTCTATCCTTATCCCCTGGGAGGGAGTTTCATACAGAGAGTCTTAAAGAGAAAGTAAACCCTCTAAAACTTTTTCTGCCAAAAACACCCCTGCAAGAGAAAGGCATAATGAGCTAGTATGCATAGCATACTAGCTCATTATGTGGCAATTACCTGTGGCACTTACCTGAAATCGAAGCCCCCGAAGTCCTCCTCGTTCTCTGCCGCCGCCGCCATGTCCCCTCTGAGCTTCTTCCTGTTATTGCCGCTCCGGCGCTGTGATTGGCCGGAGCAGCGATGACGTCACACGCATGCGCGGGGCCGGCATGATCCCATTCATAAAACCGGCATATCCCATTCCCTAGTGCGCCTGCGCCGTTGTCTACGGCGCGCATGCACCGTAGACATCGGTGCTGTGTTTTCAGCAAATATCTCCTTAAAGCGGAGTTCCATCCTAAAAATTAACTTTCTATTAACAGCTTGCCTTTAATGTAAAAAAATAAAATACAAAATCAATCAATTTTTTACTCACTTCTATCTGGCTGTTACTAGGCAGATTTCATAATCTGCCTAGTTCCTGGTCCTAGGTGGTTCAACTTCCTGTCCTAAGACCCATTGCCTCCTGGGAAATGATGACACTCATTTCCCAGGAGTCTTTGGGCATTACTGTGCCTAAAAATCGCCCAGCATGCACCTCTCCCTGAAAACCAGGAAGAAAAAGAAACTGGGCTTCTCATGCCCACACATATGATGGATACGGCCACAACATGAGCTGGAGGATATAAGGCAAGTGTTTGCAATGATTTCTGGAACGATTGGGGAGCTATTAATATGTTTTAGGGACTATTTAATGTGATTAATTTTAGCTTGCAAAAAAAAATTATGCCCGGAACCCCGCTTTAACCGTGTAGGTTAAGGAGATATTTCTTGCACCTACAGGTAAGCCTTAATCTAGGCTTACCTGTAAGTGCATGTTGTCAAAGTGGGTTTACAACCACTTTAAGGCCTCATGCACACTGGACGTTTTTACAGCTGCTGTTTTTGGCTTCAGGAGCTTTTTTTCTGCAGCCAATAAACTCCCCAGCATGTTATCCTATCGATGCACACATAGCATAGGGGTCAATTCACTAAAGGTTAAAGCATGCGATATGAAGGTCATGTGACCCATATTTTGGAAGTATCGCATGAGGTAAAAAAAGAGTCAATTCATCAAAGTAAAATATCGAATGTGAGGTAAATACTGCACATTTGTTAAAAAATTGTAAGATAAATACCCCAAAAGAACATGAGATAAATCATTGAAGTCAATTCCCTTAAAAACACACACATTCGTTATTTATCACCTGGTGTTTGCTGGTGGTATTTTAGAAATGTACAAAATAACAATTAGAGGAACTCTGCACTGGCCAGGAAGTGAAAAGTATACAATGTATTGGTGTGATAATGTTCTCCTCTGAGCTCAGGAAGGAAAATAAATTGTAACATTTCATCAGAGGGACATAGTTTTGTAGATGAAAGCACACAGAATGTTTTCATAGTTTCACAATATTGCTGTGGGCCTTCTGGTGCAGTGTTAGCCTGCAAAAATAAAAAAAATTAAAATTAGGGAAAAGTAACGCCAAAAATAACGCAAAATTGAAGTGCTAAATATTGCAAAACATAAATATTTAACACATTCAGTAAATAACGCCTGTATTTAAAGTGAATTGACTACTTTCGAGATTAATACCGCATGAGTTATTTTAACTCAAAAAATAATGCGGTATTTATCTCTTAGTAAATTGAACCCGTAGGCTGTCATCAGCGTTTTTTTGGCAGGGGTGTTTTTTGGCTGGAAAATAAAACCCAAAACTAGTGGGTTTTAGGTGGAGTTTTTTCAACTGTAAAAATGCTTAAAACCCTAAAAAAAAATATTATAAACGGCTATTCTGCGCTCATCAGCGTGAGCTTTGAGCCATAAGCTTTTGTGGGAGTATAGTTTTCTTAAAAAAAAGCTAAAAAAACGCAACAGCTAAAAAATGCTGAAAAACGCTGAAAAAAATCTGAAAAACTCATTCTACAGCTACAGCTTTCTACAGCTAAAGCTACTGGCGTTTTTATAAAAAAAAGCTAAAAGAACGTAACAGCTAAAAAATGCTAAAAAACGCTGCAAAAATTGTGAAAAACTCATTCTACAGCTACAGCTTTCTACAGCTAAAGCTACTGGCGTTTTTATAAAAAAAAAGCTAAAAAAATGTAAGGCCTCGTACACACGGCCGAGATTCTCGTCGAAAAAAACATGTCGTTTTTTTCGACGAGATTCTTGGACAAGAAACTTGTCCCGGCCGAGTGTACACACGCTCGTTTCAAAGAACCCGCGGTTCTTTGAAAGGAGTGTACGCGGTGACGTCATCGACTACGTCGAGCATGCGCTAGTCACATTCGATGCCGTCGCCACCATCTTGGTATACCCTACGTATGCCTAGGAAGCTACCGCGCACGCGTCGAATTCATTTCGAACATGCGCGGGCTTCCGGGCGGACAGGTAAGTGTACACACACTCACTTTTCTCGTCGAGAAACACGCCGAGGAGAATCTCGACGAGAAAATAGAGAGCAGGTTCTCTATTTTCTCGTCGAGGTTTCTTGTCGGTTTTCTCAACGAGAAACCCGCTAGCAGCGTACACACGACCGATTTACTCGGCAAGACCTCTCTGCCAGCAAGTTTCTTGCTGGTTCTTGCCGAGAAAATCGGTCGTGTGTACGAGGCCTTACAGCTAAAAAATGCTAAAAAACACTGCAAAAATTCAGAAAAACTCATTCTACAGCTACAGCTTTCTACAGCTAAAGCTACTGGCGTTTTAATAAAAAAAGCTAAAAAAACGTAACAGCTAAAAAATGCTAAAAAACGCTGCAAAAATTGTGAAAAACTCATTCTACAGCTACAGCTTTCTACAGCTAAAGCTACTGGCGTTTTAATAAAAAAAGCTAAAAAAACGTAACAGCTAAAAAATGCTAAAAAACACTGCAAAAATTCTGAAAAACGAATTCTACATCTACAGCTTTCTACAGCTAAAGCTACTGGCGTTTTTATAATGTCCAGTGTGCATGAGGCCTAAAGGTGCAGGAGCACCGCTATTCAGTATCCACACAGAGGCTTAATAACCATTCAGGACACCAGCGGGGAACGAGAGAACATAACTGATACATACAGGGATTTATACCCAAGAGATTTCTGACCCATAGGCCCCTTTCACACTGAGGCGTTTTTACGAAATAATCCTGCCCCATCACTCTCAATGTGAAAGCCCTGAGGACTTTCACACGGAGACATTTTGCTGGCTGTGCGTTGGAAAAAATCCTGCAAACAGCTTTTTTGGAGCATCTTTAGGGCGCTAAAAATAGCGCTGTAAAAACGCCTATCTCCATTGAAATGAATGAGTAATGTGGTAAAAACGCGGTAAAACGCATAGGCGTTAGCGCTATTTTTACCGCGAACGTGGTTAAAAACGCAGAAAAAAATCTCATAATTTTTTTGCGTTTTTTCAACGCCTCAGTGTGAAAGGGGCCTTACTTTGAAAAAAGGGGGTCAAATCCTTCTTGTATGTGCGTTGCGAACCGGTGAGGAAGAGGCAAAACTTTCCTTTGTTTGGTGGCACTTTTTTCTTTCACTTATGGATGAAATTATACACACAGCAGATGTTTATGGACTTTCATTTATAATTTTTTTTTTTTTGTTTTCATTATTGCATTGGATTGACACATTTATGAGGTATATGTTTTTTTGTATATTTGGTATTGGACACTATTGATTGCAATTTGCTCTCTCTCCAGAACTATCATTTATGTGTGCCTAGCACTTCCTAAAGTCCATCTCCAGCTTGCTGAAGAGATCTTTCCAACTCCATGAAACCCTTGAAACCTGGACCATTTACATCACAGGTCTGCCCTCCTCTCTGCAGCAGTGGGTGGCCCTTACTCCTGCACTGAACAGTACTAATTTATTGATGTGTGGGTGCAATTTAGTGTAGTTGTACTGTATGTCCAGGCTGCCTTAATGACACCCCCCCCCCCCCAGAGGAAGTAGGTTGAATGACAATGGCCACCTTTTAAAAAGAAAGACTGGTTACTCTATTGGTGCAGGGGGCAGCAACGGGTCTAAGGTGGGTATTGCAGTACAGGCTGGGCTAACAGGTAGTACAAAAATATATATTATTATTTTTTTGCTGGTATGCTGCTTTAACACCTTTGCTGGGTTGACACTAACAGCTGAGACTTTATAGGCAGGGAAAGGGAGAAAGAAACCCTTGTCTGATTAATAATGTTTTTTCCACACATAAGCTAGTGAGGAAAGGTTTCTGTGCTAAGCCTACCCTTCCCTCTTCTTTACAAAAACTTGAATGTGATCTAACCGCTATCAGACATATGTGGTGTGGCAACCACCCATTGCTGCATATGGCCAAGTCCGGTTAAGTCATGCCTGCATGTTTGATCACTGAATATAAAATGTATGTGATGGAATCCTCACTCTCACTTTGACACTAACCCTGGAAGAATAGATAAAGTTATAAAGTGTGTGTTACCCCAACATTTCATTTTCCTCATATCTGTCTGTTGTACCATGTTTTTGTGTTAAAATGTTTTCTGTTTTCTTTGCATTGCTTCCTTTCTGTGAAATACCTGGTGATCTTGCCAGTTCCCCTGGTTTCCCTTTTTCAAACTGACCACACCTGGCTTGAGAGAACATCCCTCCCAGTGTGATCAGTTTTCTTCTTTGCATTCTACTTAGGAGCACAGCCGCTGCCTGTACTCCAATGGTCAGACTTGTGCTGACACCCCCTCCCCCCCTTACACAGCACTTCACTGGAAGATCAGTGTCATGCTGTTTCTCTGCCCCCTTTTGACACATGCCTCTGCAGTCTGCATCCACACCCATTTCTGTTTTAAACTGCATAGGTTGTTTAAAGCGGAGGCCCACCCTGAAAAAATCTTTACATTAAAAATCCTAATAAAAAAAAAAAAAATTTATAGAAAAAAAAAGAATTTATACTCACCCTAAATGCCTGTTGCTATGCGGAAGTCCCCTAATCTGCCTCTAATGTTCCCCTTCTCGTCCACGGTGGGTCTCCTTCCATTTCCTCTTCTTGTGAATGGGCCGCGCTGCCTTCTGGGAACTGTGTGTATCCCAGGAGGCAAGCCGCCCATTCACAAAGCGCCGTGCGAGTGGCAGGTGTGCAGTAGGAAACGGGCAGTGAAGCCTTACGGCTTCACAGCCTGTTTCCCTTAGTCAGAATGGAGGAGTCGGGACCTACAAGCAGCGATCGATCGCCGTGGCGGGACCGACATCGCGGGCGAGTAGGACAGTTAAGTGTCCTTATTAAAAGTCAGCAGCTACACTGTTAGTAGCTGCTGACTTTTTTTTTTTTTTTTGGCTGCACCTCCGCTTTAATAAAAGAGGAAGTAAAGGCAAAAAAAAAAAAAACCTGCAAAAGAAAGGCATAATGAGCTAGTATGCATAACATACTAGCTCATTATGAATGACTTACCTGAGATCGAAGCCCCCGCAGCGGTCCTTGGTCACCTCCGCCGCCACCTTGCCTCGATGTCCCGTCCCTCCTGTTAGTGTATCGCCGCTCCGGCGCTGTGATTGGCCGGAGATGACGTCACGCACATGCCCGCTCGGGGCCGGCAAGCTTCCATTCAGAAAACCGGCAATGACGCCGACCCGCTATTGCGCATGCGTGTGACGTCATCGGCGATGTTTTTAATAGTAAATATCTCCTTAACCGTGTAGGCTAAGGAGATATTTCTTGCACCTAGATTACCTGAAGGTTGTCAAGTGGGTTTACAACCACTTTAACAAGGCATGGGTTCTCATATACTTTATAAATACCTGTGTATAATGTGTCTTTTTAGGTGAAGTGCAATGAACAGCCTAACCGTGTGGAGATTTATGAGAAGACGGTGGAGGTTCTAGAACCGGAAGTCACAAAACTAATGAAGTTTATGTACTTCCAGGTAAATTGTGTTTTCTTATCTTTGTCTTTTCTGGGAATTGGTACACCGGTGGTTTATCTGAAGCAGATGTAAACCCTAACTGGATGACATTTAGGGGGAGATTTACTAAAACTGGGGCATGCAAAATCTGGTGCAGCTCTGTACAGAAACCAATCAGCTTCCAGGTTTTATTGGTAAAGTCTAATTGAACAAGCTGAAGTTAGAAGCTGATTGGACTCCGTGCACAGCTGCACCAGATTCTGAGTTCTCCAGTTTTAGTTAATCTCCCCTTGTTTTGCTAAATAAAACAAAAAAAAAAAAAAAGCTGTGTATCATAAACAACTGCTATTTTTTCCTAAATGCACTTGTTGCCTTTTTTTCATCATATGTTACATTTCAGTTCTGCTAATCTCATGCAGCCTCTTAGAAACCACTTCCTGTGTACATGCACTACAGCGATGTCTGCATGTCTCAGGGTGGGTTGCCTGATGGTGACCATATTGGACAATGTCTGCATAATGTGTTTTAATGTGTTGTATAACATGAAATGTCTGAACAAAGACATACCATATTATTTTGATGAGATCTTCAGATTAAAAAATATTGAAAATGCAAAATTAAAATGGCATTAACATGTTAAAGCTTTTATGAGATTTTAGTGATTGGGTTTACATATGCTGCTGCCACACTGTCCTGTGAGGAAAAAGAGAGCAGAGAGAGGCGCTGCTCTCTGGCACAGTGCTGGATCAAGATCAGGCTCAGGTAAGTATTTAGGGGGGGGGGGGGGCTGAACACAGAAGGTTTTTACCTTAACGCAGAGCATGCATTAAGGGGAAAAACAACCTTCTACCTTTACAACTACTTTAAAGTGGTTGTAGATCCACTTTTTCAACTTGCACCTACAGGTAAGCCTAGATTAAGGCTTACCTGTAGGTGCAAGAAATATCTCCTAAACCTACACGGTTTAGGAGATATTTACTAAAATCACAGGCGCCGTAGACAACGGCACATTCAAGGGGTTAATCCCATTCACAAATTCGGCTAAGTCCCAGCAATGCTTGGGCTTAGCCGAATTTGACGGCTCCCGCGCGCATGCGCGGAGTCACGTCTTCGCAGCGCCTGCCAATCACAGTGTCGGAGCGGCGCTGTGATTGGCTGGAGCGGCGATACCCGAAAGTGACATTCCGGCTATCGCCGCAGCGATGGCTGCGGCTGGAGAGAGGGACACGGGCGGCTTCGGGGGCCCCGATCTAAGGTAAGTGGTACATAATGAGCTAGCATGCTAGTCATACTAGCTCATTATAGCTTTGTCTTGCAGGTGGGCTAAAAAAAAAAAAAGTTTTATGGGTTTACAACCACTTTAAAGAGGAAGTAACCCCAAAAAAAATTCCTGTAAAAAAAAAAAAACCCTGCAAGAAAAAGGCATAATGAGCTAGTATGCATAGCATACTAGCTCATTATGTGGCACTTACCTGAGATCAAAGCCCCCGAAGCGCTCCTCGTTCCCCTCCGTGGCCGCCGTCATGTCCCCTCGGAGCATCTTCCTTGTATAGCCGCTCCGGCGCTGTGACTGGCCGGAGCGGCGAGACGTCACTCCCGCACATGCGCGCGGTTCTGGCATTGTCCCATTGATAAAACCGGCACGCTCAGTGCGCCTGCGCTGTTGTCTACAGAGCGCATGCGCCATAGACATTGGTGCAGTGTTTTCTGCAAATATCTCTTTAACCGTGTAGGTTAAGGAGATATTTCTTGCACCTACAGGTAAGCCTTAATCTAGGCTTACCTGTAGGTGCAAGTTGTCTGGTTGGGTTTACAACCACTTTAACTGCTGTTGACCAAGTATGATTACCTAGGCCAGTAAGTTTTCAAAACACTCATCAGAACCAAACTGAAGACATAGGAAAGGCATATTAATTATGCATGCTCAGGGTCCACACATTTTAAATGTGCTTATCCCTAACCATTCAAAATGACATTTTGTTCCCTGATCCACCTGTGCTATAGTCTCCTGGAAGCTCTGGGGCCAAGGCTTTGAGATATAAAAAGGTTATGTCACACAGAATGACTGGCAACAGGCTGTAGGTCTTCTCTGAAGCACTCCCAAAGCCCCGCTTAGTCTGGCTCCTGGAAAAAGCAAGATTTTGAGAACTTAAATTGGTAAATGTATGGCTTTAGCATTGTAGCAATGTTTTCTTTAAAACATTAGTGGTTCACCAAATGATTTAGCCTATTTCCTAGGCTGACATTTTAAAGTACTATAAGCATTTCCAATTCCTTATGCCCCATACACACGATAGTTTTTCATGCCGTTAAAAATGCCATTTTTAAAAATGGGCATTAAAACCGATCGTGTGTATGCTCCAGAGCATTTTTAACGACGTGAAAAACGGCCATTAAAAATTTCGAACATGCTCTATTTTTTCACGTCGTTTTTCATGTCGTTTTTTTTTAACGACGTGAAAAACAATGGTGTGTATGCTTTGACGAGGTGAAAAAAAACGCGCATGCTCAGAATCAAGTATGAGACGGGAGCGCACGTTCTGGTAAAACTAGCATTTGTAATGGAGATAGCACATTTGTCACACTGTAACGGACTGAAAAGCACAAGGCTGAAAAGCGCGAATCGTCGCTCAACAAACTTTACTAACATGAAGGGTGGCACCATCCGAACGGAACTTCCCCTTTATAGTCCCGTCGTACATGTTGTACGTCACTGCGCTTTGCTTGAACGTTTTTTAAAATGATCGTGTGTACGCAAGACAGGCTTGAGAGGAAACATGAAAAAAAACGACGAGAAAAACGTCGGTTTAAAAAATGGCATTAAAAACGATCGTGTGTATGGGGCATTAGCTTTACTGGGTTTGCTAGACTTTTACCTTCCTCTGTCTGTCCTATTATGAAACCAAAGAAAACTCCCAACAGCCGGGCAGCAGGCAAGACTTATACCCTGTTGGAGCACAAGATGTGAGATGGCACTGCATTATACCATGTCTCTTTCACAGTCCATGGTATACATCATATAGAGCCCATGTTTGGTCAGCTAAGCCAGCAAAAACTATACCTAAATAGTTGACAAGTAAAGTTATACATTTACAAAATATCATTCTGTTTATATTCTTTTTGTATAATCAATACACTTTCTTTTTCTTTAAAGCCCAACTGAGGTCATGAAATTGATATGCAGTCAGACATTGCACTAACAACTTCCATTTTCATAGTCTTAGCTCCTCTTTCCTGTTATAGCGGTGGTACCGGATGTCTGTATATGACTTTGCAGGTCAATTGGCAGCAGACCCAGTGCACTCATTAAAGCAGAGCTCCACCCAAAAGGGGAAGCTCTGCTTATTTTCCTCCTCCCCCCCCTCCGCTGCCACATTTGGCACCTTTCAGGGGGGAGCAAGTACCTGGTTTTGACAGGTACCCGCTCCCACTTCTGGCTGACTTCACTGTGGCAAAGTCATCTGGAAGTGTGCCCCCCTCCTTCTTCCCTTTCCGCCGGGCCATTCACGAAGCTTCATGCATGCGCAGTAGGGAACCGGCTGTGAAGCCACAAGGCTCCTCTGCCGGTTTCCCTTACCCAAGATGGCGGCGGCAGCACCCAAGAGTCTATTAAAAAATCAGCTTGGGTGAAGACACTGCTGGATTTGTGGGAAGGTAAGTGTGCTAATATTAAAAGTCAGTAGCTGCAGTATTTGTAGCTGCTGACTTTTCATTTTTTCTGAAGGAGCCTGGAGATCCGCTTTAATGTATCAGTCCTGGTAAGATACTCCCCACTCCTTTTCTCTGTAAACAAGTCTTGAGGATGCTTATGCTGAGGGGTGTGGCTATTACTCAGCTCTGGCAGCACAGAGCACTGGAGGGGGGAAGGCAGGAAGCAGCATTTCTACTGAAAGAGAAAGGTATGGAGAGAGAACTCAAAATCGGTCAACAGTCATAACACGTAGGGGAAAAGGACCATCCATTCTGGATCTAAGTATACTTTATAAACCACCTCTGCTTCTGAGCACAATGTACTAGCTGTCAACCATAATCACTTTCAGCGTAAAGCCATAGAGAGGTTCTGCAATGAGGTGAAGCGCCTCTGTCATGCTGAGCGCAGGAAGGATTTTGTGTCGGAAGCCTACTTGCTCACCCTGGGGAAGTTCATCAACATGTTCGCTGTACTGGATGAGCTAAAAAACATGAAGTGCAGTGTGAAGAATGACCACTCTGCTTATAAACGGTAAGGAACCCTGATAATAACAGTAGTTGTGAGGATTTTTGTCAGTTGCTTTGTTCTTCTGTCCCAGCATTTTTTATTTTTTTTGTTTTGGATAGAGTGGAGAGGGTTTTATTGCTGTCCCTATTAGGGAGATTCACCTTCTCTATTTGCCATGTTTACTGTTATCACCAAAAGTGAAAAATCTCACATTTTGAGTTGTCCCAATAACAGTTATAGAGGGGAAAGATTCCACTTGGGATAATAGTTCTGTTAACTCTGGCAGGGGCGGATCCAGAGTCTAGTCTCGGGAGGGGCACTACCAGAAAATATTTTTTTGGGGGGGCAATTTATCAGGGAAATGACTGGTGTTAGCGCTTCAATGATCACGGCACCATGGTTGTTATGGTGTCAGGATGATTGAAGCGCATTATTTATATTATTACATTGTAATATAAAATGAAATGGTTCAACTCACCATAATGCTGAATCAGTGGGTGCCCCGAGTGTGTCACTTGCCACGTCACCTGCCACCAGATGCAGCTTTTCACTTGCCACGTCACCTGCCACACGTTGCGGATTGTCACTTGCCACACGTTGCGGATTGTCACTTGCCACGTCACCTGCCACACGTTGCAGATTGTCACTTGCCACATCACCTGCCACATGTTGCGGAATGTCACTTGCCTGCTACCAGATGCAGATTGTCACTTGCCACACGTTGCGGATTGTCACTTGCCACGTCATCTGCCACATGTTGCGGACTGTCACTTGCCACATGTTACGGATTGTCACTTGCCTGCCACAGATGCAGATTGTCACTTGTCACCTCACCTGCCACACCTTGCGGATTGTCACTTGCTAAGGTGGTGTTTACTTGTCAGAGTCAGGCAGCAGAGAGATAATGTAATCTCTCTGCTGCCCGCACAGTGAGGGCAGAAGTTACTGCAGGGCGGGCGTGGGGCGGTGAGAGATGATGTCATCTCTCTGCTCCCCCGGCCGCTGGCTTTTTG
The DNA here is from genome assembly GCA_029206835.1 of Rana muscosa. Classification (NCBI taxonomy): domain Eukaryota; kingdom Metazoa; phylum Chordata; class Amphibia; order Anura; family Ranidae; genus Rana; species Rana muscosa. Next base: position 114,666,572 of record CM055118.1, read on the forward strand.
ATTGGCCAGCCGCCCGCTCACCCACAGGCCAGACCTGCTGACCACCAACTCTCTGACTCTCACTCGCCGCCGAGCCACCCGCCCACACACTGAGGCACCCGCCAGCCCATGCTGTCACCCGCCCGTGGAGCCGCCTGCTCTGTCACTCGCACACGGAGCCGCCCAATCAGACTCTCAGGCGCCCGCAACTACCGCCCACTCAGACTCTCAGGCGCCCGCAGGTTCCGCAACTAAAACGAATTTCTCGGGGGTGGCAATTGCCCCCCCCCCCTAGATCCGCCCCTGGACCCTGGTGACAACCAGGATTCCCTCATTTTTGATGGATTTCCTCTCACTTCCTGTTTTGGCTTTGGGATAGAAAGTGAAAGGAAATCTCTCCAATTGGACACAGAGGGAAAAAACCTTGACAGAGGTTATAACCCTCCCTTATGCCGCGTACACACGATCGATTTTTTCGACGGTGAAAACTCAGTCGAAAAAATCGACGTTAAAAACGAGGAACAGCTTGTTCCTCTCACACACGGCCGTTTTAAATGTCATTTTTTTTTTGGTCGAAAAAAACGACCGTGTGTGGGCTCCGCGGCAGTGTTTCCCTATGGGAAACACTGCCGCGGAAAACATGTCGAAAAAAACGACGAGAAAAATTAGAACATGTTCTAATTTTTCTCGTCGTTTTTAATGCCGTTTTTCTCGTCGAAAAAAACGACAGAAAGCCCACAGACTATAGTTTTTCTCGTCGAATGGGAAAAATTACGTTTTTTTCGACGGGAAAAACGGCCGTGTGTACGTGGCATTACTCTAGCCAAAATGAAAAAAAAAGTTTTCTGGTGAAGTCTCTTTGTAATGGACATGTTCATGTACAGCAGTAAAGACCTGGCAGGGGATCACTTCCTGCCTTGTACAGTTGGTGTTTAGGCAATGCAATGTGGGTGCCATATGTGCACAAGGATATTAAGAGTGAGTGAGTAACATATAGCGCTGCAAATGCAAACTAAATCTCCTCAAGGCGTTTTGCATCCAGTGTCGTTGAGATCCTTCAGAATAGGTGGGTCTTTCGTTTTCTCCTGCAGGCCCGATGGTTTTCTTCCATGCGGATGTTCGTGGGTAGTGCATTCCATAGCCTCTGTCATTGGACAGCAAACCTTTGTTCTCCCTTAGCTTTGTAGCGAGTCTTGGGGATGTGGAGGAGGTTTTGGTTGGTTGATCGGAGGTCGCGAGTAGTGGTGTAGTGTTTTATTTTCTCGCATAAGTATTGAGGTGCGTTTCCTTGTGCGCATTTATGAGTGAGGCAGAGGGTCTTGAATGTGACCCAATCCTTTACGGCTAGCCAATGGAGGCTTCTCAGGGACGGTGCGATTGATTCCCAGGGTTTTTTTCCCATTCCCGTTAAAAGACACATGCAATGGAAGATACTAAAAGTGCATGCAGATATCCCCTGATGTCTGTCTTTCATACACACAGGTAACTTTTTACTGGTTGTCTTACCTGATTGTGTTTCTTTAGATATCTACCCAAAACTTTAGCTCTGGATAGCAGGGAGAAAGGTTAAAAGGTTTGTATTGTTGTCTTTGCCCAATTGTGGAAAATTGTCTCTGACTTCCTGTCCAGGGTGGCAATGGACATTGGAACAGGAAGAGAAGGGAAATCTCTACATAAAAAACCCAGGCAATAATAAAAATAAAACTTTCAGCTTCAAGCATTGGAAATGCATTGAGCTAATATGTGCACGTTGAATTGAAATAAGATTTGCGAACTTTACTTTGAAAACACCAGATATGGTGCTACATGCAGTTTTAATATTTGTATAAAAAACTTTATGATTTAGTGAATTTACTTTCTGGTACCATTTTCTATATGCCCAGAAAAAATCCATTGCTACAAGAATGTTTCTGTTTTGCATGTATTTGAAGATGTGGGTATGTAGGACAGAGAACCGTTATCCTATACTTAGTTATGCATTGTTTATGTATATTTTATTGCAGTGCTGCCCAGTTTCTGCGGAAGATGGCAGACCCTCAGTCTATACAAGAGTCACAGAATCTCTCTATGTTTCTGGCCAATCACAACAGGATCACTCAGGTAAGAACACGTTTTGCAACCCTGTTAAAGTGGTACTAAGAAGCGCAACTGTGCTTGCAGCTGGAAGTCTCGAAAATAAACATGGGGACATTTATAGTATTATTGTATGCTGAAAGCAGGATAGTTCTCCAAACTGATAGTGGTTCCGAAGTATTTGAAGTCTTTTATTGTAAAATGTATTAAAAATCACTTTCTCCAACCTAAAACATGTGTACTGCTCTATACTAATTAAACCTGAATGCCAAGCAAACAGCTAAGTACACAATTGAAATACACATGTGTGAGTTATCTTACCTGCCAAGGATTTGTAATTCTGTTTAGCCAATTATATGATACAATTAGGGCTGCAAATAATGATTTTTTTCATAATCAATTAGTTGGCCGAATATTGTGCAGATTATTCGATTAATCAGATAAAAACCTCAAAAAAGTGTGGTGGTGTACTGAGCTGTATGTCTGCTGCACTGTATTTCCTGATATGTAAACAAATATTGAATTCTGTATGCAGGCCAACTAATTGTATGACTAGGTAATTGATTCTGAAAATAGTTGACAACTATTTTTAAAATCGATTATAATTGATTTTGTCAATTAGTTGTTTCAGCCCTAGATACAATCACCCATACCCGAGAGAATAGTTATGTCCTGGATCCTTCTGTAGACTACACTGACGTTAAGCAACACAGCCTAGTCCAGGATCCACCCCAGTCTGTAATTTGGACAGAAAAGTAGCAGCAGCTTATTGATGAGGTCCGCCGTGTGATCTCATGTATGCATGTTCCTGACAACATTGCTCAAAGTACTTGAGCGTTGATTGGCTGAGCATGCTGTCCCTCCCTCCTAATCTGGTGGGAATACTGGAGGCTGATGTCAAGAGACAAATACCTATACTATTATACTTTTTTTTTTGCATTTATGTATACAGGCATTTGTTTGACTCAAAATGTCTTTACTTCCCATTAAAGTAAATGGGAATTTGAATGCAACTCTTATGCCGCGTACACACGACCGTTTTTAATGTCATTGAAAAAAACAACGTTTTTCCCAACGTGATTTTTCGTGTTTCCTCTCGAGCCTGCTTTGCCTACACACTATCGTGAAAAAAAATGCTCAAGCAAAGCGCGGTGACGTACAACACGTACGACGGCACTATAAAGGGAAAGTTCTATTCGGATGGCGCCACCCTTTGGGCTGCTTTTGCTGATCCTCGTATTAGTAAAGTTTGGTGAGAGCCGATTTGCGCTTTTCAGCCTCATGCTCTTCAGTCCGTTACTGCGTGACGAATGTGCTATCTCCATTACGAACGTTCGTTTTACCAGAAGGATCGCTCTTGTCTCATACTTGATTCTGAGCATGCGCATTTTTTTCCCCTCGTAAAAGCATACACACTACCGTTTTTCACGACGTTAAAAAGAACGACGTAAAAAAAGACGTGAAAAAATAGAGCAGGTTCTAATTTTTTTAGGCCATTTTTCACGTCGTTAAAAATGCTCTGGAGCCTACACACGATCGTTTTTAATGACCAATTTAAAAAATGGCATTTTTCACGCCATGAAAAACGGTCGTGTGTACGTGGCATTAGATGTAATTTTGAAGCAGATTGGGCCTAAAATGTATAACTATCCCATACTTGGGAAATCCAAAACTTTTACAGTACAGGAAGTGTGCGTAAATCTTCCAGCGGGGAAACCTGTTCTGGTGACAGCAATCTAATGCCGCGTACACATGTTCGGAAATTCCGACAACAAATGTTCGATGTGAGCTTTTTGTCGGAAATTCCGACCGCGTGTATGCAACACAAGTTTGAGCCAACATTCCGTCGGAAAAAAATCCACGGTTTTGTTGTCGGAATTTCCGATCGTGTGTACGCAGCATTAGAGAGGAATTCCCATATTTTTAGAGAGATGTCCTTCCTTCCTTCCTCCTAGTTTACTTAGTTGTGTGTCTTCAGGAAAGGATGTGAGAGTAAATCTCCCCAATGGGAGGCAGATGTCAAAAAACTGCCAGAAATTGTAACCTTTTCATACTTGAAAACTAAAAAAGAACAAATTTGCCTATAGGTAATGCAACTGAAAGCATGCTATGTTTGCCTATCTGCAATGCAGCTAGCTTTTCATTTAGGACTCATGTAAAAGTTTATTTTATACCTCTTTAATCATAACAATAATTATACAAAAAGTACTTAAGGAAAAGTAAGTGTCCTATAACTGTCTGTTATGCTCTGTAAAACCCTGTTAAATTCAGACTTTTGTTCTACAAATATTGTCCCATTCAGTTATGTAGCCAATTATTTCTTAAAAGCATAAAAGACTGTTCCTGTTTCAGGCAATCTGATTGGTTTGAACTTCTGTACTCAGAATACGTAGATGTCTGTCTTCATAACAAGAAAATCAGCTAATATAACATTGCACCCATTTGTTTCATGGTTTGCTCTTTTCCTTGTAGTGTCTGCACCAGCAGCTGGAGGTGATTCCTGGATACGAGGAGCTGCTGGCCGACATTGTCAACATCTGTGTGGATTACTATGAGAATAAAATGTATTTGACCCCAAGCGAAAAGCACATGCTGCTAAAGGTAACCCTTACAGTGAAAATTTCTCTTCTACGGTGTGAGAGAACTCTCTTCAAACAGTGGCGTTTTAACCACTCGCTTTTCTTCTTTTGTTAAAATAAAGTTCCAGAAATCAAAATCAAAGAGTTGCCCTTTCAGGGGTTTTGAGCGTTTCTCTCTCACAAAGAAATAGACATTTAGGCTCCCGGCTTATATCTGCAGCGCTGCTGCCCTGTCCTTACCCTTTAGGTTTTGGTTCATATGAATAGGGATTTAACCTCAAGTTCCTTATTTTACAAGAAACCTGTGAAATTACCTTCAGACTGAGAGAGTTCCAAATCATGTTTATTTGTTACGCAATTATATTACATAATTACGGAGAGCATACACACATAAGGCCGTCAGAGTATGCTCTGAATTAAATACAGCTTGATATCCCCTTTTTATAGGGTGTCTTATCAGAAAGTCACCCAAGCCCAGCTGCAGAAGTTGCAGAGTGAGAGTACCATGGTTATCTGCGCTCTTCGGTATGTTTTCTCATAGTACTTGCACAAACATGTTTTCCTCATAATACTTGAGATAAGCACATGGTTGCATAGTATTCTCAAACAAATTCATAATCGCCATTTTAGTTTCTATCTTGTTTAACCACGCTTTATATAATGTTTATAACTTGCATTTCTATTATTATGTGTTTTGCATATAATGCTGGCTATAAACGTGTTTTGCACTAAGATGTATGATCCTGTAAAGATCATTTTATTATCCTTATACACATACACCCCTTGATGCTCTGGCTCCCACCTCTCTCCTAAGTGGAGCCCTCCTGGCTCCTGACAGAGAACTCCTTTGTCTGCTAAGGTGGAGCCCAGAACCCCAGTCAGGTCTCTCCTAAAAGCCCAGCACGCACCTGCACAATTCATGTGCTGGTGGTTCTGAAAACCAAGACCCATGATTGGAGATTTCATCCCTCCCAGACCTCTATGAAATCTCCAGGTTCTGTGTTTTACCCACCGATGAAGAAACTGAAAAAACAGCTTTCTCTGAATGACACAAGCCCCCTGGAGCCCCTCAACCTACCTAGATGAGAATCTGGGTCATAAACTCTTTTTACACTGTGACGGCATCGCATTGACACAGGAGGTAAAGCTGACCAGCTCAATGTGAATCTGCTTTTCCAACTGAGGGCACAGCAACAGGTTCACAGACCTCCGCAGACGCACATACTGGCTTTCTTTTTGCTTTACTGCTGTTCTCTTCAGCCGCTGGATTGAAAGATTATCCATATGCAAGTGTAGCGGAATCCCCTCTCTCCTCTTTTAAAACAGTTCTTCTGGCTCTGGCTCTTGTCTAGGGGTATCTCTGAGGAGAGAGTGCGGGGTCACCACGCCAAGTTCCCACTGCAGATGTGTGTGTAGTGGGAGACAATTCTCTTTTACCTTCGGGTCGGTGTTCTGCATCTGGAGCCTCCTCCTGGTTTCTTGAACAGTGTCTGCCAGTAAATGAGCCCCACACAACTAAAGTCCAACACTCCTTTATTCTTCTCAATGTAAAAGTGAACACAATCAGTTGGACTCCCTCAACAAACAGAACAGACAGGGGGTGTGGATGCGAGTAGGCCCAGGCACAATGAACTCTCCTACTTCCTTCCCAGAAGTAGGTTTCTGCTCCCGATCGAGGAAGACATCCCTCCCGGCGGTCTCCGGAGGCTCACTTGTCACTGGCAATTTACTGCACCAGGTCTTCAGGTAAGTAACCCCCTCCGGTCCCTTACGCCATTGGATTCTGGTACCCACTCCCGGGGTCCCCTAGGAAGCTTCTCCCTCGCGGAGCCTTAGTCCGGGACCCTCAGTCCCAGACTTCCATCCAAGTACCTCACCCCAGGCTAAAGGTGCCTGGGATGGAACACGACCTCCGAACGTCCTCTAGGCCTAGGCCGCCTAGAACCTCCGACACGAACCACCGCCCTCAGGCTGAAGGTGCCCGGGACTCGACCCCCCCCCCACCAAAAATGGCCGCCCCTTTTATACCCTCTCCCAGCAAGCACGGCGGGTTCCCGGCCCCACCATACAACCGCTGAGAGAGGCCAAAAAGAGGTACGACACTGCAATGATGGCTCAACCCCGGGCCCAAAGTGACAGCGCCACCCGGTGGGCCCCAGGGAACCATACATCACAGCTTCCCCACCAGATTCAAAAAGAAAAGTACATACCCGCTACACAAGCTAGAAGTTTCTGGTGTTCAAGCTTACACTGGACCATGGACTACCCACGTTACAATGCTAATTGGCCTATTGCTGAAACATGGAGTGAGTCACGTGCTTTTCTTTACCTGAAAGTCCGGGGGAATTTTCTTAAACTTTTGGCTCTGGACGGAGCAGCGGGAGAGCAAAGTAAAGTTATGTATACTGTATGCTGCTAAAGGGACGGCTTGCCCCATGAATGGGTAAAAACACAGGTTTAATTCAAAGTGTAACTCCTCTTTTGTAAAATTAAAAACAACCCTCTTTTTTTAAGTTACACTGCATATTTTGCTAGGATGTCAACAGACATCCTAGCACTCTATGAGAATGAAAAGCACTCTATGAGTGGAAGAGACGGACTTTTCATTCACCTGTCCATCCTCAATTCATAGTGCGCTTTTTATTACTGGAAGCTATAGTACAGCTTCTATGAATAGAGGAGGGTCGGAAAGGGCATCCATAGTCGGCACGCTTGACTATGTCAGATCTAGCAGCTGTATAAACCCGTGAAGCACCATAAGATTACTGCTGTGGGGGTTTGGGGGGGGGGGTTGGAGGGCAGAGGATAGAAGATTTAAACAAAGACAGCAGTCACCAGCACATCGGACACCTATTGTTGATTGTAAGTACTGTCCTGACTTAAGTACTTGACAAGAGCCTGTGACAGCCCGTTAGTTGTATTAACCCCCACCACACCGGAAGATTGCAGTGGTGAAGGGTGGGGCATAGACGGAGGAGGAGGAATCAGCACAGAGGACCCATCCCACTGTCTGTAAGTATGTCCCTTGTGCTTTTTTTTCATTTTTTTCTTTCTTTTTGGCTATACTTATGCAAAACTTTAAAACAGGCCTATATGTGTGTGGGTAAGAAGGACACTTTACAGCAACGCAGTATGTGGAAAAAGATCATGCAAACATGCATTTAGCAGAAAACATTTCTCTTTATCATTTGCAGGTGATGGGCTTCGGTTTGTATTTGATGGATGGAAATGTCAGCAATATTTACAAACTTGATGCTAAAAAACGGATAAACCTAAGCAAAATCGACAAATTTTTTAAGGTGATGTCTACGAATCACAAACATTTTGTTTGAGATCTACTTTGTAATTGCATGTCATTTCAGTTTGTGATTATTTCATGTGATACAATCAAATTACGGTAAGTCTTATGATAATTCCATCAAGAAGCTGCCCAGTTCAGGATACTTTAATTTATTGCATGTGATACAATCAAATTCAGTCTTAAAATAATTCCATCAAGAAGCTGCCCAGTTCAGCATACTTTAATAAAAAATGTTGCGGTTACCTTCAATGAAAAAAACGCATGTCAGAATGGTGAGTAGATCCAGAGGTACAGGTGGCTAAATTTATATGCAAATATTGACTTTATTGTAAAGCTGATATTGGCAAAGCCCATTTTGCTTCCCAAGCCTCCCATTGGACACCATACACCAATGAGGAGGCACAGAAGGTGGAGGGGTGGGGCCCACGTCAATTTTTCCAATAAAAGGATGTATAGCTTTAGCTGCCTGAATTTCTAGATCTAGTAATCATTCTGCCATATAGTTTTTAACGTAACTTCTGCTTACGTACGTGTTTTTATCATATTTTAGGTTTGAGTTTCCCCATTTTTGTACAGAATTAATAATCACCATCAATCTGTTTTAAACATGAGTGCAACATTTTAGATACGTTTCTCAAGCTGCATTTTAGAAAGACTATCCTATACTAGCAAATGTACAGGCTACATTTTAGTCTAGCGAATCTGGAACAATGATCGGCATTTGGTTCATATTTCCAAACCTTGTTTTACATCTCTGCTGATTTGACATTTCCCACCCATGCTAATTTACTTGGGACTAGTTCATATAAGCATTGGAGGTGTAAGCCATGTTTTAGTCATATCAGCCAATAAAATTGTAATTCTACTTATTAAATGCAGGTTAGAAAATGTTATAGATATTTAAACAAGTAATCCATACCTAATAGTTTCTGATTAGAGGCAAATTGTCATTTATAGAATGTAAGAAATTAGAGTGCCCTCACTGCCTGTTGCAGTCAGTCACAAGCTAGCTGTCAAACATCTAGTTCAGTAAACAAATCAAGACAGCTGGATGCAATGGACAAAATAAACATTTATTTCCATAATTTCTTAGAAATCTGCCTGCCCTATTATATCAAATGTTGAAAACAAAGGTAAAGTATAGGTGATTCTCAAATTGGTAATATTATTGGTTAAGTTAGAAATAACAGCAATTTTGGAAGATAAAACACAATGGCACTCATATATGAAAATTCCAAGTCTTGCATCTAGAATTTCACCAACAGTGCAACTCCAGTCCTGTTGATATCAGTGCACAATACTTCATTTACATGCTTTTCTAAAATGCTACTATACTGTACAGTCCTGAAGTCTAGTGTCTTTGCTGGAAGTCCTACATCCTTTTTTGATGATTTGTGATGGGTGGAGGAGAACACGCCACTGTGACAGACACATGGGAAAAGTGGAGAACTTCTGGCTGTATGGTGTACTTTGAGTGGGTAAATGGATGTATTGGGGAGTTCATTTAGGCTCAAACTCTTTGGCTGCTGTAGAACACTTGTTAAAGCCACTAACATGAATTAAAGCAGTTTTACAAGCAATCAAAAACGGCTTATCTATCTATTCATCTACTGATCTCTTCTTGTCAAAAGAAATATCAAATGATTGTGCATTAAATCAGTTCCCTTTTTTCTGCCATTACTCTGTATCAGCTGCTCCCTAGACAGAAACCCGATTTGTGGTTGTTCCCATTGTGGTACTCAAGCAGAGCTCAATTGACGTCTTCCCCTGCTCTGTGAGTGTGCATGTTGGACATGCTGACATGATGCACTCCTTTAAGTGGGGAAGACTACAGCAAACATGAAATGTATGGATAGAACTAACAAATATTTATACACTTATTGCCAGCTTTATTCAGGTCCTGCATTGGTCCCCGTTCACATTTGAGCAATGCTACTTTGGAGCTTTTTTAGCATGTTTTTTGAGCAGCACCATTCTTTTGATTGAGCCTCCCTCCGTGTTTTTGCGTGTTCTGTTGCGCGGAATACATGTGGCAAAACACAAGACTACAACCTGCGTTTGGGGTGCCATTAAGAAATAATGACACCCCAAACGCATTGCACGTTTTATGCATGTTTGCAGACACTACGCCCAGGATTTAAATGGGACAGTCTTGATATACAAAAGCTCTTCTGTTCTGTGGTCAGTGCTGTATTTGTTGTCCACAGGTAACAGGAGACTCTCACTGACAGACCCCCCTTTCCCCCGTGTGAGTGGTGATGGGCTCTTGTCTTGGGCAAGCACATGGTGCTGGAGACAAGTGCTCTAAATCAAAACTAATTCGCCATTTGTCTCCTATTGAGCAGTATGGACGAACAGCGGTAGAGAGAGGGGTGGCGTGTTGACCGCGTTAGTACAGCATCCACCACACCTAGGGGGACAGAAGGAACTCAATATTTGTTTGGTGAGACCTCTTCTTTAAAGAGGAGATACAGTCTCCTACTTAAAAATGTAATAAACACATCCCCATGATCTTTAAAAATCACTGGATTTACTTTGGACTTTGTCAATAATGTAATCATATTCCTTACTTGCCAAAAGTCCTGTTTACTGGCCCCTGCAAAAAATCCTGGTGGCGGCCATCTTAGCTATGGGCGTCTGAAGCCCGCGCCACTGGATTCCGGGATTTATTGCAGATGGCTACCCAGTATGCACCTCTCAATCGTGTAATTTCCTGTCTGGAAATACTGTTATTCTAGACGCTTTGGCTACCTGAAGACTCCTTGGATAGATGAACCCAATATCCCAGGAGTCAACAGTACAGCCTAATGATATAACCGCCTAGGCGGACACGACCGTAAGTGCCAGGAAAATTAAAAGAAAAAAAAGTTGTGTACTAATCTTGGAATGCTCTCTTGGTACTAGAGTTCTGGGTGGCAAGACTTGATCCTCTTATATGTGAAGTCCTATGTGTTTTATGATGGTGCCCCAATGTGTTCACGTACAGAGATCCCTGTTCAGTGTTACTGTATGTCTAAGTGTGCAGTCCGTCTGTTTTCTCTCTTACAGCAGCTGCAGGTGGTACCTCTCTTTGGAGACATGCAAATAGAGCTGGCCAGATACATTAAGACCAGTGCTCACTATGAGGAGAACAAGTCAAAGTGAGTGCATGCCGTAATGTCTCTTGGCAGTAGTAGGATGAGCGATGATCACAGTGGAACTTGATGAGTCATACTTTATGGTAACTGACGAGGAAACCAATATACACAGCAATAAGCAGCTTGTGGCTGTAAAATGCTTTTATTGTGATTTGGGCTTTGCTGCCACAAGCTGCTTAATGCTGCAGACAGTAAGACAGTAGAGTTGATTATGAAAGGGTGACCCCACCCAAAAGTGATATTTTAGTTTTAGGTGTTACTTTGTTAGCTCAGTCAGTTTGTAGCTTCCTATATTTTTTGGCTACCCCAACAGTAAAATGTCATTGCTGTTATTCTAAACTCTGTTCCTGACCACCTGATAGTTTTGAGAAATTCCTGCCCACTTTTGTGTGTTCCAGCGTGTTTTTTTGAAGTCTACATTATATAACCCAAGAAAAAACAAGGAATGGAAACCCCTCCTAATGGCCACAGCAAATAGATCTCACCAACAGAGCCCCATAGAGATATAAAACATTGTTAAGTGGCTTAACTCTCCAGCATTTATCAAGCATTAAAAATATCACTTTTGGGTGAACTGACCCTTTCAAAATTGGAGCCTTTACCCACTGGTAGTGTAAATGCTACTTTTCCTAAAGAAATATGGAGGCTGCCACTGATGCCCTCTCTTTCTGAAAATGTTAGTTGCTTGGCAGTCATTCTGATCCAATGGGTTCAGTACTTTTTTAGTCACTGAAAAAAGCATGCAGGGGTTCTGAATTTTTTCTGTGGCTTCTCTGATCTGCATGTTTGTTCCAGGTCAGTAACTATGAAATTACTGAAGCCGCTGGATGTGTAAGGCAGTCAAACAATTAGCATTTTCAGAAGAAGGTCAGTCAGCAAAAGGTCAGCAATAGAAGAATGTATCTTTTTAGTGGCCGTACAATGGAAACTGCTGTTCTTTGGCCCCCCTGGACTGTTTTATAGTTTCAGGGCAGTAAAGCTGAACTTGTTCAGCTTCACTGTATGTCAGAGAAAAGAAGCTTCTATGTAGGCTTCTCAAACTGTTACGTAACTTTGTGGTTTACTTTTTTGTTATAGGGACAATTTTCTTGAACAGATCACGTAAAACTTGATGTGTCACATAGTCAGCACTAAGACATGGACCAATTTCCTGAAAGCCAATCAGATTCAAACTTTCAGGTCAAGTTTTAATTTAATTGGTGTCTGTGAGGAAATATCTTCAATTCTTACTGCTGACACTTTAAGTCATTACACCTTTTACTGTACAATTAGCAACAGCAACCAGTCAGACCACCTTTCCATCAGTTTAGAGCAAGTAGATAAATGAATGATGATTAAGGGTTTGGTTGGTATTGATCATTATGCTTTAACATTTTGCTCTTTACCCACTTGTAGGCAGCTATTCGATCAGACTTTTACATACACAAGGCTGTAATAAACTCTGTTCCTTTCTGTAAATTTTTTATGAAAATTAGCACTTCTCTAAAACCCATCTGACCCATGGAGCCCAGAAAAGAGGCTAGGAAGCAGGAGACACTAACAAGACAAGTTCCAATTGTAGACAGTCCTTTTTAACAGTCATGTACTAACATTTCTGAGATAAGTAAACATCAGTATCCTAAAGGGCACACATCAGCCTTGGCCTGAGATCCATTAAGTGTTCCTTCAACTGAAATCATTAAGCTGAGAATACACATCGCAGTCTGATTATACAATCTCCTGTAACACTACCAACAATTTTCTGTGAGGGTCTGCCAGGTCTGCCTGTTTGGATACAAGTTGAATGCATCCTTTAAACCAGTTATTCACTGATTAAAATTCAACACGTTCAGCGGGGGCTAGCCGATTATCTAATCTAAAGAAATCTAAATCTATACAGAGATTGTAAATTATTGGGCCAACTCAATACTGGTCAGTTAAATTGGTCATTTCTACAATTGAAAGCTGATGAAAATTCATTGAAATTCTCTGTAAATTGCAAAGTATATGGCTGTCAAAAGACCAGCTTCAGTAGTCAGGATCAACCCCTTAATTTCCTATAGAAGCTTACTAAATTATATCATGTAAAAGTGTGGAGTTTAAGTGATAGGCTTTATTGGCTAACTTAAGCCATTGATTAATGCGGAAGGTTTGGAGTTTAAGTGATAACTTAAAGTGGAGTTCCACCCAGAATTTTTTTTTTCACCAAAAAACCTAAAAAAAAATATAATTTTTTTTTTTTTTATACTCACCCGAAATACCCGTTGATATGCGGAAGTCCATAATCTGCCTCTTCCATAACCGTGGTCTGTTTTCTTCCCCGTCCTTTTCTAGTGAATGGGACATGCTGCTTTCTGGGAACTGTGTATAATCCCAGAGAGTAGCCTCCCATTCACAAGTCGGCGCGAGACTCGCGCATGCGCAGTAGGAAATGGGTAGTGAAGCCGTAAGGCTTCACTGCCTGTTTCCCTTAGTGTGGATGGCGGCGCGGGACCTGCACTGATCGAGGGATCGGCATGGGGGGGGCCATCAGCGCGGGAGAGTAGGACAGGTAAGTGTCCTGATTAAAAGTCAGCAGCTACAGTGTTAGTAGCTGCTGACTTTAAAAAAAAAAATTTGCGGGTGGAGCTCCGCTTTAAGCTAGCCAATTAAAGGTATTACAATTGCAAGCTTTAAGGATGCCTTAGACCCCTTTGCCAGGATTTATACAATTGAATTGTATAAAGGCTGATCTAAGGAATCCTGAAAGCTTGCAATTTTAATACCTTTTAATGGCTAGCTTAAGTTATCACTTAAACTCCAAACCTTCCGCATTAATCAATGGCTAACTTGGTATGGTACACGACTACAGCTAAATTAAATCATGAAAGGCTTTGCAAAATAGTAGAACTGGAAAAACATATAACGGTTTATCATATTATATACTGTATATCCATGGGCATATCGATATGTTAAAATCGCTTTTGTGTTATACGATAAATGCCCTTTCATTGGTTCACATTTGCATGTAATTTTTTTTAAGATGAATTATTGAATCATTAAAGAGCAGTCCCTTTGTCACCTCTTCTATAATACATGATGTGGTTATTGTTGGATGATATGCTGTAGTGTAGTAGTTACCTAATAAGCCCTCCTAGACCCTTTCCATGTGCCCCTTTGAGGCCCAGCCACAGGCTTAAGCAGCTGTTTCCTGCCCAGGTGGACCTGCACACAGAGCAGTATCAGCCCGCAGTACAATATCTGTGAGCAGATGGTACAGATCCGTGACGACCACATCCGCTTCATCTCTGAGCTGGCCCGCTACAGCAACAGTGAGGTAAGAGGTTAATTTGCATCACATGGGGAAAATTATGATCACATTATATATGTATTGGGACTTCTAAGTTTTCTATAAATAATATATTGTGAGATATGTCCCTTCGTATTTCTAGAAATGACAGCTAGCATTTTTCATGTGAACTGTAGGTGAGACCTCATATCATGACTAATGCCCTGTACACACGATCAGATTTCCGATGGAATAAAATCCGATGGATTTTTCCATCGGAAATCCGATGAAGCTGACTTCCATCAGTCTTGCCTACACACCATCAGTCAAAAATCCGACCGTCCCAAACGCCGTGACGTAAAACACTCCGAAGAGCCGAGAAAAATTAAGTTCAATGCTTCTGAGCATGTGTTGACTTGATTCTGAGCATGCGTGGGTTTTTTCTCCGCTGGAGTTCCCCACAGACGATCGGAATTTGCTATCGTTTTTTTTTTCCATCTGTAAAATTTAAAACATGTTCTATTTTTTTATACCGATATAAAAAAGACCAATAGGGCCCACACACGATCGGTTTGTCCGATGAAAAAAGTCCATCGGTCTTTTTTCATCAGAAAAACCGATAGTGTGTACGCGGCATAAGAGTCTTATAAAGAGGGATGAATGTGATATCTTTACAGGGAGTCAGTGTAAATTTCTCATATTACAATAAATCAAAACATGCACAAAAGTGACTTAGGCTGTATACTTTATTGATTTCACATACATATAATAAGACAAAAACAATGTCAGGGTTTCTATTATTAACAATTCTTGAAGATACTTCATTTTCCCTTGTTCTAGAAAAACCCTTTAAGTTTGACTGTAAGGCCTCGTACACACGGCCGATTTTCTCGGCAAGAACCAGCAAGAAACTTGCTGGCAGAGAGGTCTTGCCGAGTAAATCGGTCGTGTGTACGCGGATATCGGGTTTCTCGTCGAGAAAACCGACAAGAAACCTCAACGAGAAAATAGAGAACCTGCTCTCTATTTTCTCGTCGAGATTCTCCTCGGCATGTTTCTCGACGAGAAAAGTGAGTGTGTGTACACTTACCTGTCCTCCCGGAAGCCCGCGCATGTTCGAAATGAATTTGACGCATGCGCGGTAGCTTCCTAGGCATACGTAGGGTATACCAAGATGGCGGCGACGGCATCGAATGTGACGAGCGCATGCTCGTCGTAGTCGATGACGTCACCGTGTACGCTCCATTCAAAGAACCGCGGGTTCTTTGAAACGAGCGTGTGTACACTCGGCCGGGACAAGTTTCTTGTCCAAGAATCTCGTCAAAAAAAACGACATGTTTTTTTCAACGAGAATCTCGGCCGTGTGTACGAGGGCTTAGACATTTTGAAAGTGCAACCTATGAATCTAGAGAAAACCAACCATATCACTTTGTCTTATAAGGGGGAAATACATATTTGTACATCCATTTTCCAGCAGATCATAAAATCAGTAATCAATTATACACATGAATACACATATCCAGTCAAACAATCCGCAGAGTTAGCGGGACCAGGATTCTCCCTACTTAAGAGCCTTGAGGCGATTTAGTTCGCATTTGTAGCGCTATACAAGTTACTCACTCACTCTTAACTCCCTGGTCTGTCCAATTCATAGCAGATGAGGTGCCTGGGTATGCTTCCATTTATACAGGCAATAACCATTGTCTTTGCACATTCAGATTCTATCAAGGAATATACCTGTTCTGTATTCATAAGGGTTAACTAATTTACCTGCCTTCCTGAGAGTATCTAGCTTGTTGGTTTTAGGTGACAGTAACAGGTTGCAAAAATATAGTTAATATCAATTGAGCAGGGGTTTCAATATGTGTAGTATGTGGCTGACAGCAGGAAGCACCTACGGTGATTTAAATCTATTGCTTGTGTGGCGCCATTTGTACATACTGAACATAGGAGTCAGACTTTAAACTATAATGGCTTTGGATTAATTTCTTTGTACTTTATACATTGTTAAACAGATTTTTTGTATCTGTTTTTTACTATATTAAAAACCTTTGCTTTTTTAATAAGCATTTTATGCAGACACTGGAATCGCAGAGCAAGAATACAGTAGAATCTGATTACTTTCACGCTCTCTCTCTCCTCTCTCTCTGAGATTGAAATTTTATTTATATATCTAAAAAGACAGACAGGGAGGGGAAGGGAGCAGATGAATCAATTTTCTGAATCATTATCTTGTGTATATAAAACATAGCTTGAGCTATTGAATTCTGTGAACAGGCTTTTTACTACAGAGGAGCTAAGAGGAGCCTGGAAAACATGCAGTTTGATGCATATAAAAATATACAAAATATTACTTAAGTTTTCCACATGGAATGGGTGGAGGCCTCCCTAAACAAAGAAACACAGGTTCACAAATTCTTTGATATCTGGGAATTTCTCATTCAAAACTTGCCTACTGATACCCAACTATCTATAATACATTGTTTTCAATTGTATCAAATCAGACTATTAACTAATTACCTTCTGTAACGGGAGTCACTTTGGCTGGGGGGCCCGTGAAACCCAGCTTACCTAAGAGAGGTTGGGAAATGACCTTTTCAGCTCCCCAGGCCCCTCGTGTGTGTAAGTGACCCTGTGTCTATATGGGGCACAGGGTGACCAAGAAGCCCAGTCTGGTTTGCCCTAACCAGACTCACAGTACAACCACACTGGACTCAGGATTTAGTTTTACCCCTGTTATCCTGGGTCTTATACTGTATGTGTGGTTTGTGTTGAAAGTTGGAGAGGCTCCTTCAGTTGGCACAGTAATATTTATCAACAATATTGTGACAGTACCAGTTTCATTTAGCATCTGTCCCAACTCCCATTTCTTCACTGAGATACCGGCCCCGGAACCAGCCAGGTTGTCTATGTTTAGAACAGTGACATTGGACATAACATTGCTGTCACTGGCCATACAGCATTTTGTTGCCCAGGTATAGAGTGTGACCGCCGTAACATGTTCCTAGGGTCCTGGGCAGCATGTACTTGTGCCTCATGTTATTGGATGTACAGATTACCCCGCCCTGTGTCTCTATGCCAACAAGGAGGGGGGATTGTCGCCAGAGATACAGTATATATACTTGTGTCTGTTCTTTAGTACTTTGTTTCTTACAATCCTACACTGTGTTACGGCTAGTGACTGGGTGGGCTGAGAGTATTTATTCACTGGGTTACAAGGTCTCTTAAGCAAAGAAGCAGTAACAGCGGATCTGCTCAGCCTGAGTACCGGCATCTGTCACACTTTCCAAATTACCTTTCACTTCCCACCTAAATTATATTTTATATTGTATTTCACCTCTCCCTCCAATTGTGAGATAGTTGACTGACCGCCATCCATCCAGCAAGCACTGTTTAGTGTTGTTATTCTTATTTTTTTATAGTGGTCAAATGTTGCAGCCACCTTCAATGTCAACTGCACCCTCGTACTAAAAAAAAAAAAAAAAAAAAAAAAAAAACATTAATTTGCAGTATTTCATATTTGCCTAGACATAAATTATTTTTTCATACTTACAGCAGTAAGTAAAGAAAATATGTATAAAAACAATATGCATTCCTTTTAGGACAGATATGGGCAAACCAGTTGACACTAAATTCAGTCTCACAATCTGTGACTGCAGATGAAATACAGTAGTTTTTCAGCACATTTTTTTGTGCTGAAAAAGCCCCCCTCGGCTTATACTCGAGTCACCTTTTTGCGCCTGATCTCCCGGACTTTGGGGACCCGGTACCGGCTGGCCGTAGGTCCCCTGGACCCCAAGCTTGGCACACATGTAGCCCCACTCTTCCTCTACAAGTGTGCGGGGGACCTACGGCCGAGGAGCACCGATTTTTCAAAGCCAGGCACCCTTTCCATAGACTCCCATGTTAAACGTCAATCTAGTCATGGACACAGTGAGGCATGGGCACAGTGAGGCATGGACACAGTGAGGCATGGACACAGTGAGGCATGGGCACAGTGAGGCATGGACACAGTGAGGCATGGGCACAGTGAGGCATGGACAAAGTGAGGCATGCACATGGACACAGTGAGGCAAAGTGAGGCACAGTTAGGCATGCAGGTGGACACCCTAGGCTTATACTTGAGTCAATAAGTTTTCCCAGTTTTTTGTGGTAAAATTAGGTGCCTCGGCTTATATTCGGGTCGGCTTATACTCAAGTATATATGGTAAATCATTATATACAAATGTTTCCGCAGAGAAGACTGGAGAGCTGCTTTGAAGACTATCACTCCTGTTTTTCTTGTGGTAGGTTGTGACTGGCTCTGGTCTGGACAGTCAAAAATCAGATGAAGAATATCGAGAACTGTTTGACTTAGCTTTGAGGGGTCTTCAGCTCCTTTCCAAATGGAGTGCCCATGTCATGGAAGTGGTGAGTCGCCAAGATCAGTTTTATGTACCTTTGTATATGTCTTGTCCTCTGCTGACTTCTATGAAGAACTTATCGCAGAAGACTCACACTGCTCTATGTTCCTTTATGTGTCTGTTTTGATATGGTATTGGTAAGTGCAGTAATGACAGATAAATTGGAGTTATCATTTTTGCAAAATATTGGGGCATTTCAGCCAATTTTTTTAATTTGCAAGGGACTTTATTAGCTTTAAGAGTTGAGAAAACCTTTCAACTGTCCTGGACTTACTTTGTGCAAAAAATGGCCCCTCATAAGCTGGGGGAATAATGTTAAATACTGATGAACAGAGGAAACCCAAGAGTCTGTTTTAATGGGCTTTGATAGGCAAATGTTCTTGAGACCATAACGGATTGTAGGTGCAGTTGACCTGCATTTAACCTACTAACCTACTGATTTTGAATTTCTTAAGACTTGATTTTTTTTTTCTACTTACTGAAAACGCTTGGCATAACCTACGGCCAATTCCAGCAATGTCAAAATCAGTAAATCCCTTCACTAATGCACTTACTACAACTTTAAAGAGGAAGTAAACCCTCCGGAAAAAAAAAACGAAATAACAAAAAACCCTGCAAGACAAAGGTATAATGAGCTAGTATGCATAGCATACTAGCTCATTATGTATTACTTACCTCAGATTGAAGCCCCCGCAGCGGTCCACGTCTCCCCCTCCGGCCGGCGACATGTCATCCCGGAGGTACTTCCGGGTATCGCGGCTCCGGCGCTGTAATTGGCCGGAGCCGCAATGACGTCACTCCCGCGTATGCGCGCGGAAGCCGCGGGTAATGGCACGCAGGCTGGAGCAATGGCACATAGGTGCCATTGCTTCAGTTTGCCCCAGTGCGCATGTGCCGATGACATCGGCACATGCAGGGGACAGGGGATATCTCCTAAACCGTGCAGGTTTAGGAGATATCCTGGGTAGCTACAGGTAAGCCTTAATATAGGCTTACCTGTAGCATAAAGTTGTTTAACTGCCCAAGTATATGTGTTTCTCCATTAAAGTGCATGTTGTGCACGATGCACTAACCCAGTGGTCTCCAAACTGCGGCCCGTTGCTTGCTTTTATAGAGCTCTTGGAGCACTTTTCCTCCCACAGATCCAAGACACTAATCCTCCCACTGGCACCAACAATGGAACATGATTTCTGCTACTGACATCAACCACAGGGCACTATTTTTTCCAATTGACAACAACGATGGGGTACTATTCCTCCCACTGACATCAATGATGAAGCACTAATTCTCCCAAGATGGTGCACTATTTCTCCCAGTGACACCAATCATAGGGCACTGTTCCTCCCACTGACACCAACAATGGGGCACTATTCCTCCCAATGACACTTACGATGGGACACTATTCCTCCCACTGACACCAGTAATATGGCACTATTCCTCCCAATGACACCAACAAGGAGGGCGATTTCTACTCCCACTGGCCACAGAGAGAAATATTTAAAATGTTTACGATGGGTTTGCTTTGTGTGCATTGTTTATTGGCTTAATTATGGTCAATAGAAGTTATGACAACATTTGCATAATGTCACTTTTTTTTTTGTCAAATCACATAGTATTCCTGGAAGTTGGTTCATCCTACAGACAAATTCTGTAATAAGGATTGTCCTGGCACAGCGGAGGAGTATGAGAGAGCCACGCGGTACAACTACACCAGTGAAGAGAAATTTGCCTTTGTGGAAGTAAGACTGCCTTTGTTCCAACACCGCATTCAATGACACTCCTAACCAACATTGGGGTTTATCTCATGATGGGAAGAAGGAAGCAGCCACTGAAATATTAGCCATAAAGGGATTTTACAAAAACTTGTAAATCCTGGAAATCCCTTGAATGGGACTCGTGCATGTAATGGGCTGCTCACCTACCTAGTCTTGCTGTTACTTACAGTACTTTTTTAGTTCTGATCATGCAAATTAACAATTCTCATAGAGATTCAATGTATTATATATTCTTTGAAAATACCCAGTTTGTCCAGTAAATGAAAATGTAGGTGTAACAATAGCTGCAGTCCTAATAAATCTCAGGAGCCGTGGTAGGCTCTACATTACTATACTAATGAGCTGAGTGAAAAATAGATCTAAGGACTGCTGAGGGTGCCCAAAGACATTCCAACCATGACTGTTAATACAGTTAACTTTTAACCTAAACTAAGCAAATATAGGAAAAACATTTAGTGCATTGGTGTATTCCTTTATTAAAAATAATGAAATGTGTATTTACATACATTTAATATAAGTACCTGTCTTGACATCAACCTCCTGTCAGCCCATATGCACATGGGAACAGGAAGCATGCTAACAGGAAGAAAGAGCAGACTGATGACTTATTAACCATTTAAAGACCAAATTACTTAGAACCCCAAACATGAGATATATATATATATATATATATATATATATATATATATGTATATATATTTTTAGCAGAGACCCTAGAGAATAAAATACAATATTTTATGTCACACCATATTTGCGCAACAGTCTTTTTTTTAAAAAAGCGATTTTTTTGGAAAAATACACTTTGATGGATAAAAAAAAAAAACCAACTAAACAGTAAAGTTAGCCCAATTTTTTTATATAATGTGAAAGATGATGTTACACCAAGTAAATCGATACCTAACATGTCATGTTTCAAAATTGTGCATGCTCATGGAATGGCGACAAACTACGGTACTTACAAATCTCAATAGACGGCTCTTTACATTTTTTTACAGGTTACCTGTTTAGAGTTACAGAGGAGGTCCTCTGCTAGAATTTTTGCTCTCACTCTAACAATTGTGGTGATACCTCACATGTGTGGTTTGAACACTGTGACTTACGTATGTGCTCACTTCTGCATGTGAGCACGAAGCAATAGGGTGCTTTAAAAAAAATGATCTTATTTATTTCACTTTTAATTTTTATTTTTACACTGTAACTTTATTTTTTTTTATCACTTTTATTCCTATTACCAGGATGGTAAACATCCCTTGTAATATAAATAAGCATGACAGGTCCTCTTTATTGAGAGATCTGAGGTCAAAAAGACCCCACATCTCTCATTTACCTTTAAAAGCAAAATTTTTATTTATTTTTTTACACTTTGAAAATCATGTCTTTAAACGTTGGAGGTCACTACATTCCTTCAAGGGCAAAGAGCCCAGTGGGGGCTATCTTGTCCTCACTCAGCTTCCTGCCTAGCCATCGGCCGCACCGGATCTGTTCCGGGCTTACAGATGGCTCTGGTAAGCTCGGAATCAACCGGGAAGCAGTGGCAGGGGCACCTCTCCTGTCACCAATAAAAGTGATCTTGCGGCGAGTCCACCGTTGGGATCACTTTTATCTGAAAGCTGGCCGCCTAAGGGAAAAAACGATACTGGGGTTATGGCAGCTAACTGCTGCCATAACAATGGTATTTAACGTCAAAATCATGAAGTACATTTCCAGTTAGGTGGTCGGCAAGTGGTCTTTGGTGCTGCTCTTCAATTGCAGACAAGGAGGTGAAACTACAGTAAAGCTGGCCATATACTAGTAGACTGTCAAACAAATGTCTGTATGAACATTCGTACAAAAATGTTCCATACATTCGATGGTTTGACAAATGTCATTTGAAAGTACTTCAAAATTTCATTCGCTTTTGACATTCAATTTTGGAACTAATAGACTTTACTGAATGAAAACCCCCATATACTGTACTGTTAGAAATGTGATCATTCAGGGAAAAATTTCCATCCTCCTCCTTCAAATTTTCACATTACTGCAGTTGAAAACAAATGTCAATTTAACCCCACAAGCACTTAGAAAATCTAACACATTTTCTTAAAACAAAAAAAAATAGGGAAATTTACTAGTGTATAGCCAGCTTAGTTTCAAGGGCCATGTCACACGAGCAATCCTGTCTTTGGGTACAATTCGCGGGCGATAGAGACCACTTACCATTGTCTATGGCATTGTTCCCTCACTGGTGGTACAAGCAACATGCTACGTCATTGCTAGCTAGCAGGTTTCTGCAGGATTCCAGTTCAGTGAGCTAGTAATGTCAATTACAGAAAATTCCTGAACCTCAGTGATTTACATCTCTATTGGTAGAATTGCCTATCTGACAGCCTACAAAGAAAGTGATATCACCCCCCTGGTTGTGCTGTCTGGCAGAGGTGAATAAATCAAAAAAGGTGCTAGACAGAATAACAAATATTTTAGCAGATAAGAGTTCATATACAGTGAGGGAGAGTACTTGATCCTTTGCTGATTTTGTACGTTCGCCCACTGACAAATAAATGATCAGTCTATAATTTTAGTGGTAGGTTTATTTCAACAGTGAGAGACAGAACAAAAAAATCCAGAAAAACGCATTTCAAAAAAGTTATGAATTGATTTGCATTTTAATGAGTGAAATAAGTATTGCAAAACATGACTTAGTATTTTGTGGCAAAACGCTTGTTGGCAATCATAGAGGTCAGATTTATCTTGTAGTTGGCCGCCAGGTTTGCACACATCTCAGGAGGGATTTTGTCGAACTCCTCTTTGCATATCCTCTCCAAGGCATTAAGATTTTGAGGCCAACGTTTGGTAACTCGAACCTTCAACTTCCTCCACATATTTTCTATGGGATTAAGGTCTGGAGACACACCAGGACCTTAATGTGCTTCTTGTTGAGCCACTCCTTTGTTGCCTTGGGCGTGTGTTTTGGGTCATTGTCATGCTGGAATAACCATCCACGACCCATTTTCAATGCCCTGGCTGAGGGAAGGAGGTTCTCACCCAAGATTTGACGGTATATGGCCCTGTCTATCGTCCCTTTGATGTGGTGAAGTTGTCCTGTCCCCTTAGCAAAAAAAAAACACCCCCAAAGCATAATGTTTTCACCTCCATGTTTGACGATGGGGATGGTGTTCTGGGGGTCATAAGCAGCATTCCTCTTCCTCCTCCAAACACGGCGAGTTGAGTTGATGTCAAAGAGCTTGATTTTGGTCTCAATTGACCACAACACTTTCACACAGTCTTCCTTTGAATCATTCAGATGTTAATTAGTAAACTTCAAATGGGCCCGTACATGTGCTTTCTTGAGTAGGGGGACCTTTAGGATTTCAGTTCTTCACGGCGTAGTGTGTTACCAATTGTTTTTTTGGTGACAATGGTCCCAGCTGCCTTTAGATCATTGACAAGATTCTCCCGTGTAGTTCTGGGCTGATTCCTCGCCGTTCTCATGATCCACGAGGTGAGTTCTTGCATGGAGCCCTAGACCGAGGGACCGACAGTGATTTTGTGTTTCTTCCATTTGTGAATAATCAGACCAACTGTTGTCACCAAGCCCAATCCAGCCTTGTGTAGGTCTACAATCTTGTCCCTGACATCCTTGGACAGCTCTTTGGTCTTTGCCATGGTGGAGAGATCGGAATCCGATTGATTGATTGCTTCTGTGGACAGGTGCCTTTTATACAGGTAACAAGCTGAGATTAGGAGCTCTCCCTTTAAGAGAGTGCTCCTAATTTCAGCTCATTACCTGTAAAGAAGACACCCGGGAGCCAGAAATCTTGCTGATTGATAGGGGATCAAATACTTATTTCACTCATTAAATGCAAATTTATAACTTTTTTGAAATGCGAAAGAAAATAATGAGAACATGCAATATACAAGCCAAAAGTATAAAACTGTTGTGTAATACATTTTATTTTGCTTTAAGGTGATTGCTATGGTGAAAGGTCTGCAAGTGCTCATGGGACGTATGGAGAGCGTCTTTAACCAGGCCATCCGCAATACCATATATGCTGCCCTGCAAGACTTTGCACAAAGCACATTGCGGGAGCCCCTACGTCAGGCTGTGCGCAAGAAGAAAAATGTTCTGATTAGGTATGTGACAGTAAATGCAATGTGGTCAATTTTTTTTTTTGGGGGAAAATATTTATAGTATAGATGTTGGTTACTAGATTTAGAGGTGAAGCATTTAAAAGGCTAAAAAATGATCAGGTTAAATATATGATTGCCTCTTCTCTTGCTTCAGTGTTCTCCAGGCCATCCGCAAGACTATTTGTGACTGGGAAGCAGGGCGTGAGCCACCCAATGACCCGTGTTTGAGAGGAGAAAAGGATCCTAAAGGTGGATTCGACATTAAAGTTCCTCGCAGAGCGGTCGGCCCCTCCAGCACACAGGTCAGGATCAGTGTGTGTCTTTAAAGTGCATCTAAACCCAAAAACAAACAAAAATGATATATTGCAGCTTATTGGTGCCTACATGTGGTGGTTGAATTTGTTTTTCAGGCTTCTTTTTCTTTATTTTAACTCAGTGAACCTGCCAGTAACACACTTCCCGTCCTAGGGTGACAGCACTTACTAACAGAAAAAGTGTCTCCTGCACATAAAAGTGGTAGCCTTGTACAAGTGCTGGAGATGAATTCACATCAAAGGGTTGCATTTCAAGCTTTGCTACAAGAAACAAACACAAGAGGGCGCACCAGCCTAGTACATTATCCTACAAATTCACTTTAATAAGAAATTGTCATAAAATGTACTCACAAATGTGCGAATAAAAAGCGGTCATCAATCCACTCATCTGTAGCGAAACAGTCTTGGGCTGTAGAATCCAGGGGGACCCTTCTTGGGCCCTGCCTAACTGACACATTTCAAATGTAGTGCCTTCTTTATCAGAGCTACCTTCGAAATGCGTCAACCAGACTGGGCCCTGGAGTCCAGGATTGTTTACCAATGGACGAGTGGCTTGATGAGTGTTCTTTATTCGCACATTTGTGAGTACATTTTATGACAATTTCTTAATAAAGTGAATTTTTGGGATAATGCTCTAGGCTGGTGCACCATTTTGTATTTGTTTCTTGTAGTGACAACACTTACTCACCGTACTACATCAGGATGAAAAAAAACAAAAAAAACACAAGACATGACTACTAGAAACTTCCCCTGTGCTCTTGTAGATAACATAAATATGGGTAAGGTCCTGTAGTCCTCAAAACAATATACCGTATATATTCGAGTATAAGCCGAGTTTTTCAGCACTTTTTTTGTGCTGAAAATGCCCCCCTCGGCTTATACTCGAGTCCCCTTTTTGTGCCTGATCTCCCGGATTTTGGGGACCTGGTACTAACCGGCCCTAGGTCCCCTGGACCCCAAACTTCGCACACATGTAGGCCAACTCTTTTTCTACAAGTGTGCAAAGTTTGTTGTCCGGGGGACCTACAGCCGGGGAGCACCAATGTTTCAAAACCGGGCACCCCTTCCATAGACTCCCATGTTAAACAGTAATTTCTTCAGTGATTTTGGGGACCCGGTACCGGCCGGTCGTAAGTCCCCTGGACCCAAATCCTTGGTACACATGTAGCCCCATTTCTCCTTTATAAGTGTGCAAAGGTTTTTGTCTGGGGGGCCTACGGCCAGGGAGCAACGATTTTTCAAAACCAGGCACCCCTTCCATAGACTCCCATGTTAAACGTCAGTCTAGTCATGGGCACAGTGAGGCATGGACACAGTGAGGCACAGTGATGCATGCAGATGGACACCCTAGGCTTATACTCAAGTCAATACGTTTTCCCATTTTTTTGTGGTAAAATTAGGTGCCTCGGCTTATTTTCGGGTCGGCTTATACTCGAGTATATACGGTAATTGATAAAAGTGCAGAACAGGCAGAGAGCACAGGAAACTATCAACTGAGAAGAATTCCGACAGGATCAACAAGTATTTTTGACACTTTATCGAAAAATGCACTTTCACACTGTATTTAACAGACCAAATGTGAACAAAGTCTGTTAGAATTTGTGTACACTTTAATACTCTTTTTTTATTTCTGTAAGTCTGTTTTCTGTCGTATTATTATCAGG
This sequence comes from Rana muscosa, assembly GCA_029206835.1. NCBI lineage: Eukaryota > Metazoa > Chordata > Amphibia > Anura > Ranidae > Rana > Rana muscosa. The sequence continues at coordinate 114,693,151 of CM055118.1, forward strand.
CTGTTTTCTTTTTAAAAGATGAACCTTCCGTATTCTAATGACTTATATTTACCACCTTTTTACAGTTGTATATGGTGCGTACTATGCTGGAGTCTTTAATCGCGGACAAAAGCGGTTCCAAAAAGACATTGCGCAGCAGTTTGGATGGGCCAATTGTACAGGCTATTGAAGAGTTCCATAAACATTCTTTTTTCTTTACTCACTTACTCAACTTCAGTGGTGCGTACAGGCTATATAAGTAGCCAACTTGTTAATGGGTCAGTCATCTTGTTAATTCTACTAGAAATGCAAAGAAAAAAATCAAGGGACTGTTCACACATAAACTTGTATTAAAATGCATAAAAATACTCCAAAAATGTATGTGCATTGACGTGCATTGATGCGCATTTTTATGCGCGTCGACACACAATTTAAGATGAGTTTCTACACATTTTATACGCGTTAAATTGTTATGTATTTTGTAGGTTTTTTTCTTCTGCCATCACATACTTTTCCTGTTTGGGTCCTTGTATAGGACAAAATAATAGAAAGCCTTTTCCTTGCACCAACATGGCAGAATACTACCACATACAGTATATGCTGCCCCGGGATTGGCGCCAAAATTACGGTAAGTATTTGATGCAGTTTTCCTGGTGCCAATATGGCAGCATATATGTGGTAGTATGCTGCCATGGATTGGCACTTGGAAAGGAAAATGACAGTAAGTAATTGGTACAATTTTCCATTTTCTTTCCCCATTAGACTTGCATTGCATTGTGTTGATGTGCATTTACATGTGTTGATGTGCATTACGTTGGATTAAAATGCATACATGTAGCATTTTAACTTCACACCGCACATCACATGACACTAGCATTATTGTGTGAAAAGAACACATAGAAAACTATTTTTTTTTATGTGTCCTTGCAGTGACCTGTGTTCTTCCAGTGCAGTAACAATGTAAATGCTTGCCAGCACACCAGGGATCTTCAGTTAAGTCCAAGTGTTTTTTTATTGACGAAAGATCACATCACGAACAGAGTAGTGCAACATTTTGGAGCCGCGCAAGACCCCTTCATCAGGCATGACCGCTTCCAGTGCGGTAAAACGCAGGTCAACGCAGTATCTGTGAACAAGGCCTAAAACTTGCCAGCAATTACTTTGACAGTCATAATCTAAAGCTGGTCACCATGTTATTGTACAATTGTACAGTGTGCTATAGATTTCCAAAACAACTACGTAATTTAGGAGACTACCTGATTGAATATAAACTGAAGGGACTGATTAGGTAGGAGGACTATAGCATGTGTGGGCAGCTTTACACCATTTCAGTGGCGGCTGGTGACGTTTTAAAATAGTGGGGTGCCAGACCCCGCCCCTTTCTTTTTGACCCTTCCCACTTCTAATAAGGTCCCTTCATATAGGTTAAACTGAGAGACCCCTTATTATGGGATATACTGAGAGACCCTCTATAATTTAATAGGGGGTCTCTCAGTATAACCCATAATAGGGGGTCTCTCAGTAATTCCCATAATAGGGGGTCACTCAATATATATCCCATACAGGGGGCTTCTTACTCCCAGTATATCCCATATTAAGGGCTCTCTCGGTACTAGTATATCCCATAATAGGGGGCAGAGGCTCTAATATGGCATATACTGTATATAAGGCATTTAAAATCAAAAATTAGAAACTGATGTGCTACAATAACAATTGCTATACTGTAATGAAATAAACATTAAAGAGGAGCTTCAGTCTGTTTGAGAAAAATACTGCAAATACTGTAGCTGCTGACTTTAACCACTTAAGCCCCGGACCATTTTGGCTGGTTAAAGACCAGGACCCTTTTTTGCGATTCGGCACTGCGTCGCTTTAACTGACAATTGCGCGGTCGTGCAACGTGGCTCCCAAACTAAATTGACGTCCTTTTTGGCCCTTAAAAATAGAGCTTTCTTTTGGTAGTATTTGATCACCTCTGCGGTTTTTATTTTTTGCACTATAAACAAAAATAGAGCGACAATTTTGAAAAAAAATCTATATTTTTTACTATTTACTATAGTAAATATCCCCCAAAAATATATTAAAAAACATATTTTTTCCTCAGTATTTTTGGTAAAAAAAATTGCAATCGGCATTTATTGATTGGTTTGCGCAAAAGTTATAGCGTTTACAAAATAGGGGATAGTTTTATGGCATTTTTATCAAATTTTTTTTTAGGGGGGGGGGTTCACTAAAAATGGACACAGAATCTGGTGAAGCTGTGCATGGTAGCCAATCGACTGCTAAGTTTGGCTTGTTCAATGAAGCTTTGACAAAAACAACCTGGATGCTGATTGGTTATGATGCAGAGCTGCACCAGATTTTGCACTCTCCAGTTTTAGTAAATCAACCCCTAAGTGACAACAAAAGTCTATAAAGTGAACAAGATTATTCAATTTGAGGCTTTTCTTCCTATTATTTGCCAGTCAGTAACAAAATTATTGTGATTATTTTTTATAAAAACATGCTCCCCTAAACCAAATTGTCCCAACCAGTGGAGAAACCTCTCAACTTCTTCTATCATGGAAAGGATTCAGTGTTTAATTAGGTTCTCCTCAGTTCTCTTTGATTGTAATAAGGACAATAAACCTTCCAGCATGGGTCAGGGGAACAGACGGCGCAAGTGCTTCACAACGCTAGTAATGTGAGGCTTAACATTCCATGTGACACACTTGTGTTCCTCCATGATCATCATCTGGTACACGCAGTAGCTTGGCCTGACACGTTTCGTCAATCAAGACTTTGTTTAAGGTTCCAAAGTACCATAGGTTGCATAATCTTGTTCACTTTATCGACTTCTTTCACTTATTGTTTTGCTCTATTTTGATTGTATTTGAAACAATATTTCGATTTTTTTTATTTATAATTTTTATTGTTTTGTTGTAGTACTTCGCGTTTATTTTATTCACACTAATTTACAGTAGCAGATTATTTAAAATTACTTTGTTTAGGTAGTCAGCTCAGAAACATATTCATTTTGTAGTTAAAATTTAGTAAAATGAAATGTGGTTAGTTAGTTGCTCTGCATAGAAACCAATGTTTATTGTGTATTGCAAAGCACAATGCCACTTGTCAATGACTTGATTTCTGTTTGTGTCCCTTTTGTCCCTTCCTCAGAGGCTCTGCAGCAGTGTTGTGACCTGTCCCAGCTCTGGTTCCGGGAATTCTTCCTTGAACTTACCATGGGTCGACGTATTCAGTTCCCTATTGAGATGTCAATGCCTTGGATCCTGACTGATCACATCCTAGAGACCAAGGAGCCTTCCATGATGGAGTAAGAGATTACAAATAAAGCTGCTGCAATTGATGTTCAACAATATGCCACCTGTATAGAAAGAGTCCCTTTCACTGATCCTAGTTTCTGACACTTGTTTGTGTGTCAGTTCCCTGGGTTTCCGTGCTGCTTGCTATGTCATTAGCATTCCTTTTCAGCTCCCATCACAGCTTCACAATATATTCATTAATAGCACCAAGGCTTTGTTTGGGAACTACAGGTATACGGTAATGATACAGCGGACACGCTAATGGGAGTAAGAGCGAGTGAAGGGATGTGACACAGATCGCTGCTGTGTCTCGGCCAATGAGGAGAGAGAGACCAGCCAGAGCGGCTACTCCCTTGCACAGTGCTGGATTGAGATCAGGCTCAGGTAAGTATTAGAAGGGGCTGAGTGGGAGCAGCACACACAAGGTTTTTTACCCTCATTCATAGAATGCATGAAGGTAAAAAAAAACGAATCCTTTACAACCAATTTAATATCATCACTTCAGGTGCTGACATCCTTTTTCCACGTACCAAAATCCAAGTCTGTCATTATTTTTCACAGGACTGAAATAGTTCCCTGACTTTCCTGCCAAATATGATGTCTCGCGGTTGCTAAGCTTGCTATACAATTTATGGTCTGATTGTACAATTTATAGTTGAACTCCAGGCAAACAGATATGTATTTCAAATACATATGAAAGCTGTTTTACTTGCTAAAGGATATTTATTTTTGTCAATTTAGTCCTGAGATTTACGCGGTTTGCAGCCCCCGAGTTCGGTGCGCTTCTGTTCACCAGTTCAGATGCAATTTAGGTGTGAATTTTTGCCTGAATTCGCACCTGAACCGGACCCAAAAAATGCAGGACCCTTTTTGAAACCGCACCGCGGCCGCCCTGGACATGTGTGAACCGGTTTCATTGAGAGACAGTCACATACAGGGCCGGACTTACCATTGGGCTTGACTGGGCTCAAGCCCATGGGCCCCGCCCAATAGGGGGCCCCGCTCTGTCCATGTAGACAAACTGTCTTCCTTTGGCATTTTTTTTTTTTTTAGCCTGAACACATCCGGCGCGCTGGGGCTGCTTCTGTCTCTGTTTTTTCTCCTCCGAGTCCCCTCTCACTACTGCTCTGCTGAGCCGAGCCGTGAGTGACATGTCTCTGCTGTCTGCACGATCATCAGATGCCTGTCTCACTCACACACAGCAGAACGAAGCTGTCTCCTCCCCCTCCCCCTTCAGCTCTGTATACACACAAGAGGAGGGAAGCAGCAGAAACACGTGGTGATTTCAGGTCTGTAACAAACTTTTTCTATGCTTTGTAGATGGACAGGGAGGAGGTGGAGAGAGTGGCTGGGATTGGGATGGAGGAAACTAAAACGATGTACAGTTGGTGGAGTGATTGGGGGTTAGGAGGATATGTGCTTTGGTATGAGAAAGGACATATGCCAGAAGTCAGTGTGGGATTCATTTGAAACATGACAGCCCCTTCCAGCACTAACCTCCTCTCCCCCCCTTTCCAGCACTAACCTCCTCTCCCCCCAGCATATTTCCACCCCCCCCTATCAGCACTGACCTCCTCTCCACCCAGCATATTTCCACCCCCCCCCCCCTTCCAGCACTAACCTCCCCCCCCAGCAGATTTCCACCCCCCCTTCCAGCACTGACCACCTCTCCCCCCAGCATATTTCCACCCCCCCCCTTCCAGCACTAACCTCCTTTCCCCCCAGCACTGACCACCTCTCCCCCCAGCACTGACCTCCTCTCCCCCCAGCATATTTCCACCCCCCCCTTCCAGCACTAACCTCCTCTCCCCCCCTTTCCAGCACTAACCTCCTCTCCCCCCAGCATATTTCCACCCCCCCCCCCTTCCAGCACTGACCTCCTCTCCACCCAGCATATTTCCACCCCCCCCCCCTTCCAGCACTAACCCCCCCCCCCAGCAGATTTCCACCCCCCCTTCCAGCACTGACTACCTCTCCCCCCAGCATATTTCCACCCCCCCCCCTTCCAGCACTAACCTCCTTTCCCCCCAGCACTGACCACCTCTCCCCCCAGCACTGACCTCCTCTCCCCCCAGCATATTTCCACCCCCCCCCCTTCCAGCACTAACCTCCTCTCCCCCCAGCACATTTCCACCCCCCCTTCCAGCACTGACCACCTCTCCCCCCAGCATATTTCCACCCCCCCTTTCCAGCACTGACCACCTCTCCCCCCAGCATATTTCCACCCCCCCTTTCCAGCACTGACCACCTCTCCCCCCAGCACATTTCCACCCCCCCTTCCAGCACTGACCTCCTTTCCCCCCAGCACATTTCCACCCCCCCTTCCAGCACTGACCACCTCTCCCCCCAGCACATTTCCACCCCCCCTTCCAGCACTGACCACCTCTCCCCCCAGCACATTTCCACCCCCCCTTCCAGCACTGACCTCCTCTCCCCCCAGCACATTTCCACCCCCCCTTCCAGCACTGACCACCTCTCCCCCCAGCATATTTCCACCCCCCCTTTCCAGCACTGACCACCTCTCCCCCCAGCATATTTCCACCCCCCCCCTTCCAGCACTGACCACCTCTTCCCCCAGCACATTTCCACCCCCCCCTTCCAGCACTGACCACCTCTCCCCCCAGCATATTTCCACCCCCCCTTCCAGCACTGACCACCTCTCCCCCCAGCATATTTCCACCCCCCCCCCTTCCAGCACTGACCTCCTCTCCCCCCAGCATATTTCCACCCACCCCCTTCCAGCACTGACCTCCTCTCCACCCAGCATATTTCCACCCCCCCCCCTTCCAGCACTAACCTTCTCCCCCCCAGCAGATTTCCACCCCCCCTTCCAGCACTGACCACCTCTCCCCCCAGCATATTTCCACCCCCCCCCCTTCCAGCACTAACCTCCTCTCCCCCCAGCATATTTCCACCCCCCCTTCCAGCACTAACCTCCTTTCCCCCCAGCACTGACCACCTCTCCCCCCAGCACTGACCTCCTCTCCCCCCAGCATATTTCCACCACCCCCCTTCCAGCACTAACCTCCTCTCCCCCCAGCACATTTCCACCCCCCCTTCCAGCACTGACCACCTCTCCCCCCAGCATATTTCCACCCCCCCTTTCCAGCACTGACCACCTCTCCCCCCAGCATATTTCCACCCCCCCTTTCCAGCACTGACCACCTCTCCCCCCAGCACATTTCCACCCCCCCTTCCAGCACTGACCTCCTCACCCCCCCTTCCAGCACTGACCACCTCTCCCCCCAGCACATTTCCACCCCCCTTCCAGCACTGACCACCTCTCCCCCCAGCATATTTCCACCCCCCCTTTCCAGCACTGACCACCTCTCCCCCCAGCATATTTCCACCCCCCCTTCCAGCACTGACCACCTCTTCCCCCAGCACATTTCCACCCCCCCCCTTCCAGCACTGACCACCTCTCCCCCCAGCATATTTCCACCCCCCCTTCCAGCACTGACCACCTCTCCCCCCAGCATATTTCCACCTCCCCCTTCCAGCACTGACCACCTCTCCCCCCAGCATATTTCCACCCCCCCCTTCCAGCACTGACCACCTCTCCCCCCAGCATATTTCCACCCCCCCTTCCAGCACTGACCACCTCTCCCCCCAGCATATTTCCACCCCCCCCCCTTCCAGCACTGACCACCTCTCCCCCCAGCATATTTCCACCCTCCCTTCCAGCACTGACCACCTCTCCCCCCAGCATATTTCCACCCCCCCTTCCAGCACTGACCACCTCTCCCCCCAGCACATTTCCACCTCCCCTTCCAGCACTGACCACCTCTCCCCCCAGCACATTTCCACCCCCCCTTCCAGCACTGACCACCTCTCCCCCAGCACATTTCCACCCCCCCTTCCAGCACTGACCACCTCTCCCCCCAGCACATTTCCACCCCCCCTTCCAGCACTGACCACCTCTCCCCCCAGCACATTTCCACCCCCCTTCCAGCACTGACCACCTCTCCCCCCAGCACATTTCCACCCCCCCTTCCAGCACTGACCACCTCTCCCCCCAGCACATTTCCACCCCCCCTTCCAGCACTGACCTCCTCTCCCCCCAGCATATTTCCACCCCCCCTTCTAGCACTGACCACCTCTCCCCCAAGGCATATTTCCACCCCCAGCCTTCCAGCACTGACCACCTCTCCCCCCAGCATATTTCCACCCCCCCTTCCAGCACTGACCACCTCTCCCCCCAGCACATTTCCACCCCCCCTTCCAGCACTGACCACCTCTCCCCCCAGCACATTTCCACCCCCCCTTCCAGCACTGACCACCTCTCCCCCCAGCACATTTCCACCCCCCCCTTCCAGCACTGACCACCTCTCCCCCCAGCACATTTCCACCCCCCCTTCCAGCACTGACCACCTCTCCCCCCAGCACATTTCCACCCCCCCCTTCCAGCACTGACCACCTCTCCCCCCAGCATATTTTCCACCCCCCCTTCCAGCACTGACCACCTCTCCCCCCCAGCACATTTCCACCCCCCCTTCCAGAACTGACCGCCTCTCCCCCCAGCACATTTCCACCCCCCCTTCCAGTACTGACCACCTCTCCCCCAGCACATTTCCACCCCCCCTTCCAGCACTGACCACCTCTCCCCCCAGCATATTTCCACCCCCCCTTCCAGCACTGACCACCTCTCCCCCCAGCACATTTCCACCCCTCCTTCCAGCACTGACCACCTCTCCCCCCAGCACATTTCCACCCCCCCTTCCAGTACTGACCACCTCTCCCCCCAGCATATTTTCCACCCCCCCTCCAGCACTGACCACCTCTCCCCCCAGCATATTTCCACCCCCCCTTCCAGCACTGACCACCTCTCCCCCCAGCACATTTCCACCCCCCCCTTCCAGTACTGACCACCTCTCCCCCCAGCATATTTCCACCCCCCCCTTCCAGCACTGACCACCTCTCCCCCCAGAATATTTCCACCCCCCCCCCCTTCCAGCACTGACCACCTCTCCCCCCAGCATATTTCCACCCCCCCTTCCAGCACTGACCACCTCTTCCCCCAGCACATTTCCACCCCCCCCCCTTCCAGCACTGACCACCTCTCCCCCCAGCATATTTCCACCCCCCCTTCCAGCACTGACCACCTCTCCCCCCAGCATATTTCCACCCCCCCTTCCAGCACTGACCACCTCTCCCCCCAGCATATTTCCACCCCCCCTTCCAGCACTGACCACCTCTCCCCCCAGCATATTTCCACCCCCCCTTCCAGCACTGACCACCTCTCCCCCCAGCATATTTCCACCCCCCCTTCCAGCACTGACCACCTCTCCCCCCAGCATATTTCCACCCCCCCTTCCAGCACTGACCACCTCTCCCTCCAGCATATTTCCACCCCCCCTTCCAGCACTGACCACCTCTCCCCCCAGCATATTTCCACCCCCCCTTCCAGCACTGACCACCTCTCCCCCCAGCACATTTCCACCCCCCCTTCCAGCACTGACCACCTCTCCCCCCAGCACATTTCCACCCCCCCCCTTCCAGCACTGACCACCTCTCCCCCAGCACATTTCCACCCCCCCTTCCAGCACTGACCACCTCTCCCCCCAGCACATTTCCACCCCCCCCCTTCCAGCACTGACCACCTCTCCCCCCAGCACATTTCCACCCCCCTTCCAGCACTGACCACCTCTCCCCCCAGCACATTTCCACCCCCCCCCCTTCCAGCACTGACCACCTCTCCCCCCAGCACATTTCCACCCCCCCTTCCAGCACTGACCTCCTCTCCCCCCAGCATATTTCCACCCCCCCTTCCAGCACTGACCACCTCTCCCCCAAGGCATATTTCCACCCCCAGCCTTCCAGCACTGACCACCTCTCCCCCCAGCATATTTCCACCCCCCCCCCCCTTCCAGCACTGACCACCTCTCCCCCCAGCACATTTACACCCCCCCCCCTTCCAGCACTGACCACCTCTCCCCCCAGCACATTTCCACCCCCCCTTCCAGCACTGACCACCTCTCCCCCCAGCACATTTCCACCCCCCTTCCAATACTGACCACCTCTCCCCCCAGCACATTTCCACCCCCCCTTCCAGCACTGACCACCTCTCCCCCCAGCATATTTCCACCCCCCCTTCCAGCACTGACCACCTCTCCCCCCAGCACATTTCCACCCCCCCCCCCCTTCCAGCACTGACCACCTCTCCCCCCAGCACATTTCCACCCCCCTTCCAGTACTGACCACCTCTCCCCCCAGCACATTTCCACCCCCCCTTCCAGCACTGACCACCTCTCCCCCCAGCATATTTCCACCCCCCCCTTCCAGCACTGACCACCTCTCCTACCAGCATATTTCCACCCCCCCCCCTTCCAGCACTGACCAGCTCTCCCCCCAGCATATTTCCACCCCCCCTTCCAGCACTGACCACCTCTCCCCCCAGAATATTTCCACCCCCCCTTCCAGCACTGACCACCTCTCCCCCCAGCATATTTCCACCCCCCCCCCTTCCAGCACTGACCACCTCTCCCCCCAGCATATTTCCACCCCCCCTTCCAGCACTAACCTCCTTTCCCCCCAGCACATTTCCAACCCCCTCCCTTTCCAGCAATAGCCCCCCCAGCACATATCCACCCCCCCTTCCAGCACTAGCCCTCTCCCTCCCAGATATCCCCCCCCCCAGCACATATCCAACTTCTCACAGAGGGCATGATCATGGCATCTGGGACCCCAAGACCCCCAAGAGATGGAGGACATTTTGCCCTGGAGGCCCACACTAGCTCCTGCTTGGCAAGTTGGCTGAGCCTAGTGCCAGGACTCAGCCCGGATTTATGGGACGCTGGGATTTTGTTCAAATCTCAGGAAAGGCCCATTAAAACTGGGACAGTATGGAGGTTTGGATTAGAAGGGGGGGAAAGGATTTGTGTTTGTGGGGGAAAAGTTTGTACTGGCAGGGGGGATTTAGGTGAGAAGATACGTGATGGAACTGGGGAGAGGATTTGTGTAGGAGGGGCTTGGAGGAAAGAGGATTTGCGCTGGAGAGGACAAGGGGAGAGGAATTGTTCCAGGATGAGGAGCATGTTGTGCTGGAACCCCCTTCCCCGATTTGGGGGAGAGAATTTGTACTGGGAGGAGGATTTATGCTTGGGGGATGTTGGGGTGGGGTATTTTTGCTGGGATGAGGAGCTGTGCTGGGATAGGGATTTGTGCTGGGAAGGGGGATTTTTTTTTTAGGGAGACGTTTGTGCTAGAAGTGGGATTTCCTTTTTTTTTTGGCGGGGGAGTGGGAGGAGGAGAAAGATTTATACTACAGGAGATTTTTTTGTTGGGGGGGAGGATGTTCTACTGGAATGGGAGGCTGTGCTCAGAGGTAGGATTTGGTGGTGGCAGAGGATTATTTCTGAGAGGGGTATTGGGGGGGAAGGAGGGTTTGTACTGGTTGAGAAAGAGGATTTCTATTAGGAGGGGGAATTGAGGGGGCAGGGATAAGTGCTGGGATGAGGAAGAAGGGGGGCTAGGACTGGGCATAGTGGAGGAGGACTTGTGCTGAGGAAGGGGGGAAGAGGATTTGTTTTGAGGGGGGAATTATTTTTGTTGGTGGCGTGGAGAGTGAGCATAAAGATTAGTGCTGGCTTTTTTATTTTTTTTCGCAGAAGAGGGAGTTGGGATATTTGATAAAAGTGTACCATGGACTGGAGGAGAGTATTGCTTGCGGGGGAGGGGGGGATTTTGCGCTCTTCTTACCCCTACACTGTGTTACACACCCCTGACTTCTGTACTCTTTTTGTTTTGTAGTCATGACTCCTACTATGCTTTCCACACTCCTGTCCCCTGCATTTTGCACAGTAAATATTCCTGACCCCTGTATTCCATGCATAACACTCACAATTCGGCCACATCCACTGCGCTACCCATTACTGTTCTCCTGGAGGCAACCAAGTGTCCCAGGTCTTGTCTTTTACAATGTTATAGCATATACAAAAAAAAAAAAAAAAGATGTTGTGCGCCACTATAGTGTTCGGGTTTGGCTTGAAGAAAAGGTGGCAACCCTACCAGTCACACCTGAGCTGACCAGAGCTGCTGTGGTAAGGAGGAGGAGTGCTAAGAGGGGGGTGGTTGTTTTTACTGCTGGACACAGGTATATCATACATTTTATATATATACGTGTATGTGTGTGTGTGTGTATATATATATATATATATATATATATAAAATATAAAATATAGCTGGACATATTTTATATATATATATATATATATATATATATATATATATATATACACACACACATACAGCTAAATTATATATATATATCTGTGTATATAGCTGTCCAGCAGCACTCCCAGCCTCCCCCCCCCCCAGTTATCAGACCGTCTCAGGGTGGGCAGCTCAGCCACTATACCTGTATATAATATAGCTGATAACCAGTGGGGGGGTGCTGCTGGACACAGCTATATATATATATATATATATATATATATGTATATATATATATGTGTGCATATCTATAATTTAGCTGTGTCCAGCAGCAAAAACTCCCCCCCCCCCATCAGACCAGTGGGATGTCTGCAGCCAGGGCTGCTGATGGGGAGTACCATCGGGCCTCTTGTAGGGGGCCCGGTCCCATCACTTTAACAGGGGGGCCGGCAGCTTTAAACTTCATAATGTAGTATACATGGCATACATAGTGTGAACAAATAATGTTCCCCCGTGGCCCACTGGTGGTGAATCATATTTACTGGGTGGGGAGGGGGGGGCATTCAGTTCATCCATAGGGGCTCAAGAGACTGCAGAATAGAGGGACTTCTTTTTTCCTTTTCAGTACTGGCAGACTGACACAACAACCAGTGCCACACTTGCATAAAGTCCTGGGTCAGAGTTCCTGCTGCTGGCGGAGTGATATACTTGGCTTTCCCGCTGCCTGCCTCCTTCAGCAAGTAAGTGCTGAGGACAGGACAGACTTCGGCTGAGGGCATCAGTGGCAGGCTGACAGCTATTAACAACATCAGATACCTCACCTCCCGATCTACAATCTTAAACCACAATTTATATACATATATATATATATATATATAATAGGATTTTTATAACAGCTTACCTGTAAAATCCTTTTCTTGGAGTACATCACGGGACACAGAGCGACATAGTCATTACTAATGGGTTATATAGATACCGTCAGGTGCTGGCACTGGCAACTTCCAAAACCGGAAGTACCCTCCCCTATATAAGCCCCTCCCATCCGGGAGCACCTCAGTTTTGTAGCAAAGCAATAAGTGTCCCCAAAGAGGGGCGGGAGCTCTGTGTCCCGTGATGTACTCCAAGAAAAGGATTTTACAGGTAAGCTGTTATAAAAATCCTATTTTCTTTCTCGTACATCACGGGACACAGAGCGACATAGTCATTACTAATGGGATGTCCTAAAGCAATGCCAAATGAGGGGGGGGATACACCATATATAAGCTGAGCGCTATCAGACATGAGGATCTTTTGCGGCCTGCAACACACTGCGCCCAAAGGCGACATCCTCCTGACTTCTAACGTCCACCTGGTAGAACCTAGTAAACGTGTGAACTGAAGACCATGTTGCGGCCTTACAGATTTGAGCCAGGGAGGCCTGGTGATGCACTGCCCATGAAGTTCCAACTGCTCTCGTGGAGTGCGCTCTAACTTTGAACGGAGGCGGTCTCCTTCTCAAGCCATAGGCTTGTATTATGACCTGTCGAATCCACTTAGCTAAAGTAGATTTTGACGCTGCCTGACCCTTTCTGGGGCCTTCCGGCAGAATAAACAAAGTATCCGTTCTGCGAATCTGAGCAGTGGCTTTTAGATAAGCTTTAACTGCTCTTACTACATCCAAAGAATGCAATAACTTTTCCTCTACCGAAGTAGGTTTGGGGAAAAAAGAAGGAAGAACCACATCTTGGTTCAAATGAAACCTCGATACCACCTTAGGAAGAAAGGCTGGATGAGGACGTAACACTACTTTGTCCTTATGGATAACCAGATATGGCTCTTTACAGGACATAGCTGCTAATTCCGATACTCTTTTAGCCGAACAAATGGCTACTAGAAAAATCAATTTCCTGGTGAGAAGCACCAAAGAAATATGCTGTAATGGTTCAAATGGTTGTTTCTGTAGAACCGATAGAACCAGGTTTAGGTCCCATGGACATATGGGAATACTAACCGGAGGACTAATACGCATCACTCCTTGTATAAAGGCTTTGACTAGTGAATGCGAAGCCAAGGGCCTTTGAAAAAATATTGACAAGGCCGAAATCTGACCCTTGATAGTACTCAAGGCAAGCTTCCTATCTACAGCCCATTGTAGGAAGTCCAGAATCCTACCTATTACGTATTTACGTGGATGCCATTTCTTGGCCTCACACCAGGCGATGTACGCCTTCCAGATTCTATAATAGATCTGCCTGGATACCGGCTTCCTGGCATTGATCATGGTAGATACCACAGCATTAGAGAGCCCTCTCTTTTTTAGAATGTGGGCTTCAATAGCCAGGCCGTCAAACCTAGGGCTGGTAAGGAAGGGTGGTATATCGGTCCTTGCGAAAGCAGGTCCGGACGATGTGGGAGGGTCCAAGGACTCCCTACAGACATTTTTACAATCTCCGCGTACCATGCTCTTCGGGGCCACGCTGGAGCCACCAGAATCACTGGTTTCCTTTCTACCCTGATTCTGCGGAGTAATCGAGGTAACAATTGTGGCGGTGGGAATGCATATATCAGCTTGAACTGATCCCAAGGGAACACTAGGGCATCCGAGCCGCACGCTAGGGGATCCCTTGTCCAAGAGACAAACCTGTCCACTTTTGTGTTGAATCTGGATGCTAGCAGATCTACATCCGGTGTTCCCCACCGCTGACATATTGTCCGGAAAACCTCGGGATGAAGGGACCATTCCCCTGGGCATAATTGTTGGCGACTTAGAAAGTCCGCCTTCCAATTCTCCACTCCTGGAATGAATACCGCAGATATGGCTGGGACATATCTTTCTGCCCATCTCAGGATGTAATTTACTTCCCTTTGGGCTGCACGACTCCTGGTGCCCCCCTGACGATTGATATATGCCACTGCTGTGGCATTGTCTGATTGAACTCTGACAGGGGACCCTTGGAGTTTGGATGCCCATGCTACTAGGGCATACCGGGCTGCTCGTATCTCTAAGAGATTGATGGGCAGGGCCTTTTCCGCATCGGACCATCTGCCCTGGAGAGACCATTGCTCCAGTACTGCTCCCCAGCCTATAAGGCTGGCATCTGTAGTGACCACCTTCCAGGAAATCGGACTGAAGGATTTCCCTCTTTCCAGATTCTGGGGAACCAACCACCAGCGGAGGCTCTTGCGAACGGAAGGGGACAAGGACATTGGTAAGTCCAGAGCCTGAACTTTTTTGTTCCAGGCTGACAGTATGGCCCTTTGCAACTTCCTTGAATGGAATTGACCGTAGGGTACTGCTTCGAATGATGCCACCATTTTTCCCAGCAGCCTCATGCACAGGCGTATGGATGGCTGTCTTTTTGAACCCACTAAGTGGATCAAATCTCTCAAAGACGACCCCTTTTCTTGAGGCAAGAAAATTTTTCTCTGGTCTGAATCCAGCCTTAGCCCCAAGTATTCCAGACTTTTGACTGGTTTTAGGGCTGACTTGTCTCGGTTGATAATCCAACCGTGATATTCCAGAAACTTGATTGTCTCGTGAACAACCACTTCTAGTTTTTCCACTGAGTGGTCTATCAGCAACAAGTCGTCTAGATATGCCATTATCGTTACACCTTGTGTTCTTAGATTGGCCAATAATGGGGCCAGAATTTTTGTGAACACTCCTGGTGCTGTGGCCAGACCGAAGGGTAAGGCTCTGAACTGAAAATGGCGCCCTTCTACCGCAAAGCGTAGAAATTTTTGGTGGGCTGGAAAGATGGGAATGTGCAAATAAGCATCTTTGATGTCGATCGAGGCTAACCATTCCTCCCCTTGTAGGGCAGTGGCTACCGATCGGATCGACTTCATCCGGAAAGTCCTGATATGTAGGAATTTGTTTAGCCCTTTTAGATTTAATATGGGCCTCACGTCCCCGTTTGGCTTCGGGACTGTAAAGAGGTTTGAGTAAAACCCGAACCCCCATCCTTCCAGGGGAACCTCTATAATTACTGCTTGGAGCAATAATTGTTCTAGTGCCAACAGGAGGGATCCTCTCTTCTGGGGATCCCTTGGCACGTTTGACCATATAAAGCGGGAAGGAGGGGAGTTTTTTAACTCCAATTTGTATCCCAGATTTACTGCGGAGAGCACCCATCTGTCTCGGATCGTGTCCCGCCAGGTCTCTGTGAACAACTGAAGTCTTCCCCCCACCCGATTGGGTGGGGGCAACCCTTCATGCATTTGACTTTGGGGGAGGTTTTGTACCTCTCCTGCTCCAGGGCTTCTTGTTACCCTGCAATTGTCCCTAATTTTTACCTCCGGGATTTGACCGAGGAGGCCGTCGGAACTGTTTCACAGCCGATGTCCTAGGGACTGGAGAAGCAGGCCTCTTAAAAGAGGGACCTCTAACTCTATTTTTAACCGGCAAAAGTGTACTTTTACCGCTGGAAATTCTCTGGATATATTTGTCCAGGTCTTCCCCGAATAAGCGTTCACCATGAAATGGGAAGCTGACCAGCAATTTTTTACAGGGAGCTTCAGCAGACCAGTTTTTGAGCCATAGAAGCCTGCGCATATGTACTACAGACAGCGTAAGGCGGGAGGCCTGATGGATTGAATCCTTTATAGCGTCCACCGCAAAGCATAAGGCTCTAGGTAGATCAGCTAGGGCAAGGGCCTGCTGATCTGGCAAGTCCCTTAAGACCTGTTTCAACTGATCCTTCACTGCTTGGCAGACCCCAATAGCTGCCACTGCTGGTTGTGTCACCAATCCTGCTGTAGAAAAAGCAGATTTTAATAAGGACTCTAATTTTTTATCTATTGGGTCCTTGAACATTTGGACATTATCCACCGGACATGTCAGTGATTTATTCACACAAGAGATGGCTGCGTCCACTGTAGGGACCCTCCATTTTCGGATGAACTTATCCTCCATGGGATAGACCACCGGAAATCTCTTGGGGGGAGTAAATATTTTATCAGGATGCTCCCAATCCTGGTAAATGAGCCCTTCCAGTAAAGGATGGATCGGAAAGGAACAAACAGTCTGGGGAGCTTTTAGCGACCCCAACGAGGAGACAGAAGTGGATGATGGCTCCGCAAGTGGCATTTTAAATGCTGATCGGACCATATTAGTCAGGGACTGAACCCATAATCTTTCAGCATGTGATGCTGAGAATGGCTCTTCCACTGTTGATTCCTCTACAACAGAATCGACCTCATCCTGATCCCCTTCAGGTAGGTCGATCCCTGTATGGGACTGTTGCTCTGTTAACAGGCACTCTGAGGGAGGAGACGGAGATCGAGCGCTTTTTTCCTGTGACAGGGAAGCAGCGATCAATGCTGACAATCTCTCTTCCAGCCCTCCCAGAGCTGAGGAAAAAACCTCCTCTGTTACATACACAGGAGCAGGTGAACTGAGGACAGCCACAGTACCAGGTACTCCTGAGGGTGCTCTACGGTCACTAACCTCTGATTCTTCAGGGGAGACTGGTGCAGCCGAAGCATGCCCAAGATCCTCAGAGCCCGATGGAGACCCCCTATGCCTCCTGGAATTTCTAGTCCCGGAGTTTTTAGACGGCATATTCCTAAGCCACAAAGCTGAGGTATTCCAGCCGAAATACACCAGTTACTGACAATAGTCTAGCATAAATGCTGCTATAAGAAACAGTTGGTGTCTACTAATGTGCCTTTCTAGGGGATGCCTGTATCAACCGCTTGCTGTATGCCTTTTTTAAATGTTGCCAGCTCTGTCTCTGTACTTCATAGCCAGCTCACCACACAAAATTGTGGTTTTTAACATGCTGGGACGCCCGCACATGCGCAGAAGCGCTGCGGCGCGCACAGAGCGTCATCCCCCAGGCTCCGCCCCCTTTCCCGGCTCACCTCTATATATAGAGGCGCGTGCACGCGCGCGGCCACGTGCGCCTTCGGCGCTAATTTCGAGAATGGAAACTAGGGACAAGAGCCAGGGCCCCTTTGCCGCAGGCCGGGGGATGGACGAGCATTGCAACATGGCAGAGGAAGCAGTTTCCCATAAGAGAACTCACCATCTGCCTGGACTCGCTCTGATGAGAAGAAACTAGTCCACATGACAAGAAACGTTCCACAGCGGCCTCTAGTGGACAAACACAGGTACCGCAGTCTAATATATTAAATATATATATATAAAAATTTATTTTATTTTTTTCTTGACCACCATTAAAAATTATTACATTTTTTTAGTAGTTACAGGCATGCACAGAATTTTTGCGGGAATACCATTAGGTAACAGACAGAAAGACAAATTAGGCTTGGGGGTCCCCCAATAGAACCAAGTTCCTGGGGGCCCCCACTTACCTGATCCCCGCCGCAGGACTCTGTTTGGTCCACAGAAGCCCAAACTTCACCTATCACGGCAGGCATTGTAATCAAACCTTCAGGGACCGGGTTCCCAAGGATTCCACTCCCCTGGACCTGTATAGCACCCTGCACAGAAAACATCTTGGTCGTGGGTATGACCAGAGCTCTGGATCCCAGGGTCCAGCTCTCCTAAGAGAAGCATTACAGGCAAAACCTTGCTCTTCTCTGCAAGGCCCGGGTACCGACCGTTTAGCTATGAAGCTTTTTTGGTCGGATCCGGAATAGCTTACTGAGGCCCAAAAGAACCTGTACGCAAGCCCAGTGAAAAACACATGTTTCTTCTTGGCCAACACCTTAGACACTGGCAAAAAACTGAGGTGCTCCCGGATGGGAGGGGCTTATATAGGGGAGGGTACTTCCGGTTTTGGAAGTTGCCAGTGCCAGCACCTGACGGTATCTATATAACCCATTAGTAATGACTATGTCGCTCTGTGTCCCGTGATGTACGAGAAAGAAATATATATATATAAAAATGTAATTTAATTAGCTAAATTAAATGTCAGTCATCTTGAGGTTTGCTGATTGGTTATTGGCAGTTACGTATTACGTCTATTTAAAGTAATGTATTTGTATAGAAGGTAGGGCCCGAAAGTCCTGCCCTGGTCACATACACATGTCATGCGAATTGGATGTGGTTTAAAACGCATCCTATTCGCATATATGTGCACCCAGCCTTACACAGCTCTGCTGCAGTTTTTCTTATATCTACATTCTCCCCTTGCCCACCCTGTGATTGTACAGTGAAAGGAGAAGCAGCACATTGATGAGCTCATCTCTGTGTCTCTGCTGTATTTTTATCAGCATGCTCCTTGCATTATAGCACACCTGATTAGCTCCTTGTGCTGCATCTCCCTCGCTCTCTCTTTACTGTGCTGTACAGGGCCTTAATACCAAATCAAATTCAGGTACTTACATTGCTTGCATGTAAAAAATACATTTAAGGATATATTTATGAATATATTTCAATATTTGGTGTCTTTTATATCTGCCTGAAGTTCAGAAACTGTAAGAATATGCCTAACCAATTTATTCAATTTCAATTTTATCAGTCAGGCTCTTGCACAACATAACTAGTGGCGGATCTGCAATGATTGTACAATCAGACTGTAACCTATATGGTCAGCTTTAGACATTACTGCACCTGACCATACACAAACTGATCTGTGCATCTTTTGGAATGGAATAACATGTAATCATAAGGGAATAATAACAAAGTGGCTGCATTTTCCGTTTCAAATATTTTATTGAATTTTATAATTATCAACAAAATTTCATTAACAGAGCATATACAATAATATAATAGAAATAGATATTCCATTAACAGAACATGTACAATAGTATAGTAGAAAAAGGTGTAATCATTCAGGAAAGCAACGCTTATAAATGTAAATGAAAATAGATAACCTAGCGGATTGTAGGATAAGATTATGTAACATGATGTGTCATAATCATAGCTTCATGGCAGCTATTTGACGACAAGTAATTGAGAAATTAGGTTGATTGAAATAATATAATATAATTATGTCACCTATGAAGAGAATAGAATTGAATGAAGTGGCTGCATTTTATTTCACAGGTATGTGCTATATCCCCTGGACCTGTACAATGACAGTGCCTACTATGCCCTCACCAAGTTTAAGAAGCAGTTTCTCTATGATGAAATAGAAGCTGAGGTAGGTTGCCTACATATGTTAACTAACTCACTGTACACCTTCATTAGCCAAAACATGGCCAGATGATTTCACCAAGCCCTTATTTGTCATTACCCTCAATTCCCCCATTATCAACTCGTGCAATTTACAATATTCCATAAAATGTTAGCCCTTCATTAAAGGATCAGTAAAGGAAAAAAAATTTTTTAAATAACAAACATGTTATACTTACCTCCACTATGCAGCTCGTTTTGCACAGAGTGGCCCCAAACCTGGTCTTCTGGGGTCCCTCGGCAGCTGTCTCGGCTCCTCCCCGCAAGGACACCACACCTTCATGCGAGCGAGCTTGCATGGTGTGGAGTTATTGCGGGCGCGCTCCCGTGATACAGCGGCGGCCATAGCCGCCGACTGTATCACTCGGCCCCGCCAATCGACGGCCAATCGACGGCCAGGCTGAGAACCGAGGAGGATGACGGGGACGAGCGCGGGACTTTCGAGGGGTAAGGTAAGTAAAACGGGGGCTCGGGGGGGGGGGGCGGTACTGTCGGATGTTTTTTTCACCTTAATGCATAGGATGCATTAAGGTGAAAAAACATTTACCTTTACAACCCCTTTAAAGTAAACCTAATTCAATTTTATAATGTTAATAGTAAATGTGCTGCCCAAGGACAGACACCACAAGATTGCCTGTATTAGTCAAAAAAGCCTCTACTGTGTCCCTCTCTGACTTAGGCTTGGTTCACACTTTTGCGGTTTCCTGTGGCCGCATTTGTGCAGGCACAACTGCCTATTCATTTCAATGGGCTGCTGTACGTACCTGTGTGAAATGCACAAAAAATGTCCCTGACCCTTTTCTCAAACTAAATCTCACGGTGCTTTGGCACCATGTGTTTCTGTGCATGGGAAAACGCACTGCATTTTGCAATGCGTAAGGGTGCCATTAATAAATGATGGCACCTCCATGTATCTGCTAAACAGCAGCATGCTTTTGCTGTGGTTACCTGCTGGTGCAAGAACGCGTGCAATTTACACGTCTTCCCGCAACCAAAATAGTGTAAACCTAGCCTTAATTTAACTTTTTTTACTGGGAGCATAGGTTTGACTTTACATATGGCTTAAATATACAGATATGATAAAAAAAACTTTGGCAAAAACCTTGTTAGCCCTTTGTGATACAAATAAAGTTAAATGAAAAAAAAAAAATTATATTAAAATGTAATCTTAAATTTTTTTTTATCATAACTTCCATTGCCCTGCACACCCCTGTAAATGCAAACACATGCACAGGGTGTGCACATGTATGTAGACCACGATCGCACCACAAATGTGAAATATCGTCATAAACTTCAGAGTGAGAACAGTAATTCCAGGGCCATAATTCACTGTTAACTCTAAACTAATGAGCTATAAAGGCTTTTTAAGGGTTACCTATGGAGAATGTTAGGTATGATAGTATTTTCATGATATTATGGGTGCATACAGTTTTAGAACTTGAAATGTTTGGTATCCATTTACTCAGTATAACCCCTTGTTTTTTATTTTACCAAGACATGGGTTACTGTATTGTGTTTGTTTACAGTAAAATTTATAGATTTTGTCAGTTGCGCACATTTCGTGGAACATAAAAAATGACAACTACCATCTTTTTATTCTACAGGGCCTCTGCTGTTAAAAAATATTTAATGTTCTGGGGGTTTTAAATCATTTTATAGCCAAAATTCAGATTTTAGCATGCCTGCAAAAACAGAAAAAAAATGCTCTAGAGGGGAAGTGGTTAACTAGTTTTATTTTCTCTTCTCTTATAGGTGAATTTGTGCTTTGACCAGTTTGTGTACAAGTTATCTGATCAGATCTTTGCCTATTACAAAGCCATGTCTGGCAGGTATGAACAGACACTCTTGTGCATTCCCTGAACAAAATTATTTTCTTGTAAAATTTTTTAATTTAGAACATAATAGGTTTCTTAACTGTGAACTAAGCCCTGGTTCACACCAGTGCGGCTTTGAAATCACGCTACTTCAGTGCGATTTCAAAGCCGCAGATCAGTACAATTTGCACCCCCGATATCATTGCGCCTTGCGACTTTGTTTAACAGAAGTCTCTGAAAGTCGCAATGAAATCGGGAAAAAAGTAGTGCAGGAAACTTTTTCAAAGTCGCTGCGACATGAGTTGTGGCAATTTGAACTGTTCCATTGCCGGCAATGGGGTGCGACTTGTGGTGCGATTTGGAAATGTCAAATCACATGACAAATCGCACCGGTGTGAACGGGAGCTATAGTTATATTGTCAACCCAATGCTTGCTTTCATTCTCTATACTACAGTTGAAATAGGGCGATGTTAAAGACAAATATATCGATTTAAACAGTCATTTTTCTTCCTTCAGTGTTTTGCTTGATAAACGATTTCGGGCGGAGTGTAAAAACTATGGGGTAATTATTCCATATCCCCCATCCAATCGCTATGAAACACTACTCAAGCAGCGCCATGTTCAGGTGAGCTTAATGATATTAGTAATACAAGTAAGAAGAATGTATATATGTAGTAACACTTATTTCGCTATGTCTGCATGGAGGATGTTGCCTTTGTAATGGTATTTGGCACACAGCTGGAGACAAATCTTGGATGCAAATAAACAGCAGGGACATAACTAAAGCACAAAAAGCAATAACCTAGCATATTACTTTATGAAATGTACACATATGTACTCTAAAGTCAAAATGTAAAAACCCAAAGCAACCCTTTTTTAACAGACAAAAACCTGATATCTGATTGGCTGCTGTGCGTTGCTACCAGGCCTGGACTGGCCATAGGGCACACCGGGCACTTGCCCGGTGGGCCGCGGGCCGCATGTTCTTGTGGGGCCAAGGCAGCTGAGCTGCTCCTTGAGCCCCCACCGCTCGCACGGTCTCTCCGAGGCTGGCTGGCCGGCCGTCCGCCATTACAGTTCGGCCGTCGGGCTGGGGGCGGAGACTACAGGTCACGTTACCTGTGACCGTGAAAAGGGAGGGGATCTACATGAGACGTGGCCGCCGGCCGGTGTTCAAGTGAGTGTGTCTCAGTCTCCATGCGTGCGCCTGGATAGGAGAAGCCGCTGCAGACACAGTAGAAGAATCCATCCCTTTATTTTTCTCCCACAGCCTCTGAATGCCTGCTTCTCACTCTCTCCCTTCCGTGGGCATTCAGAGGCTGTAGGAGAAAAATAAAGGGATGGATTCTTCTACTGTGTGTGCACTGGGGGGAGAGTACAGGGGGGCTGGAGAGCACAAACAGGGGCAGAGAACTGCTCTCTGGCCCCCTTAGTGCTCTCCACACTCTCCCATGTTCTCCACCCCCCCACATTCTCCGCCCCCCCCATGCTCTCCGTGCCTCCCGGTAAATTAGCCATGGGCTGCTCAGTCTAAAATGCCTGGGCCTAATTTTTGTCCCAGTCCGGGCCTGGTTGCTACACTTTGTATATTCTCATTGCTCAGTGCGTAAATAAACATTGTAAACTAACTCTTGCCTTTACATCTCACACAGCTCCTGGGAAGATCTATTGACTTGAACAGGCTGATCACTCAGCGGATCTCTGCTGCGATGTACAAGTCTCTTGATCAGGCAATCAGCCGCTTCGAAAGTGAAGACCTCACCTCCATAGTGGTGGGTATTTTTTTTCCTATTACAACTTTTTTAAAGTGAACCTGCCACCATCCACTGCAACTGTGCTTGGTTTTCTCCCGTCTAAACTTTCTCTTAAGTTCTACTATGGTAGACTGCAGAACACATTCCCCTTGTGGTATGGAGATGAGAGGAAGGGGAGATGTCATGTAGTCCAGGAGAAGAGAACTGCTTAGGATTTCAGTGCAGGAGAAGTAGAGTTTTCAGCTTAAACAGAAAGTTAGGAGCACTGGATTACTGCTAGGTCAACAGGTATTTTGTTCTGTACTTACAGCTTTTTAAATGGACAAAATATGGGGAAATGTGCATGTATTGCAAACGTACTGCATATGGGTTTTTTCCAGACATACACTTTAAGTATAATTAATAAAGAACTTAGCTAGTGTTGAACTGTAGTCTAATGAATGTACTGCCACATCAACACAACACAACAATGACTATTTACCAAAAAAGAAGGAACCCCCTATGGGACTTTAAGGGCAGTAGATAACAGCGTAACCAAAGTATATAAAAAAAGTATAAATTTTATTACAAATGATTAAAACAATTTAGTCCATCAATTCATAGGTATTGAATAAAAACGATGAACTATCATATAACAATCAATGTACAATACTCTGAAATAAAAGGTGGTTGGCCCCAGATTGGTCTCATATAAATATGGACTTAGTCATACATAGGACTCCTACTCCCATAGGAGTATGACTAAGTCCATATTTATATGAAACCAATCTGGGGCCAAACACCTTCTATTTCAGAGTATTGTATACTATTGTACATTGCAGTGGCTGTGTGTCCATAAAGGGCGCAGGAGCGCCGCCCCCCCCCTCTCCTGTCACTCTCTCTCACCATAAATAGATTCATGCATTGCATGAATCTATCTATGGTCGCCGCTGCCGCCCCCTATTCATGTGCCCGACCCCTTGTCGGGCATATGAATTACAGCGGCAGGGGTGTTTTTGGAAGTGCCTGATTAGATCCGTGGGCTCTAATAGGCTTCCAAAATGGTAATGCTGTGCGTTCGCTAAATACTTAGTGTTGTGTTAGGGAAGCGAATACATCGCTTTCCTAACACTGGCTCGGCTGGGTCTGTTACCTGTCACCTGATTGGCTGAAACGACAGGCGCTGTGATTGGACGCCGCCTATCAGGCGTCCAATCATAGGACAGAAGACATCGAGGAGGACACCGGACATCGCAGCCTGCCGCCGCCAACTGCTGCACCCGAGACATGGAGGA
This sequence comes from Rana muscosa, assembly GCA_029206835.1. Lineage (NCBI taxonomy): Eukaryota > Metazoa > Chordata > Amphibia > Anura > Ranidae > Rana > Rana muscosa. The sequence goes on from CM055118.1 coordinate 114,717,491, forward strand.
CACCGGACATCGCCGCCCGCCGCCGTCACTTGCTGCACCCAAGACATGGAGGTCACCGGACATCGCCGCCTGCCGCCGTCACCCCGCTGCACCCGAGACATGGAGGACACCGGACATCGCTGCCTGCAGACGTCACCCACTGCACCGGAGACATGGAGGACACCGGACATCGCCACCTGCCGCCGTCACCCCGCTGCCCACCCGAGACAGGGTAAGTGCCGGGCAGACGGTGGGCAGGGGGCACAGTGGCAGCATTTGGGGCACAGTGGCAGCATTTGGGGCACAGTGGCAGCGATTAATGGGCACAGTGGCAGCATTTAGTTCACAGTGGCAGCATTTGGGGCACAGTGGCAGCGATTAATGGGCACAGTGGCAGCATTTGGTGGCACAGTGGCTGCATTTGATGGGACAGTAGCTGCGTTTGGTACAGTGGCTGTGTTTGATGGGCACAGTGAGGCTGCAATTGATGGGTTTTTATTATCAGAATTTTTCAGTTTGTTTGCGCCCCCCCCCCCCCCCCCAAAAAAAATTTTGAGCACCAGCCGCCACTGGTACGATTGTTATATGAGGGTTCATTGTTTTTATTCAATACCTATGAATTGATGGACTAAATGGTTTTAATCATTTGTAACAAAATGTATACTTTCTTATATACTTTGGTTACGCTCTATCTACTGCCCTTAAAGTCCCATAGGGGATTCCTTCTTCATTTTTGGTAAATACACTTTAACTATATGACACTTTTACTTTTACTTACACAGAAAGAAGTTCCTGTTCAGATTGATCTCTAGTGACAGTGTAATGGTAGCTTCAAGGGGAAAAAAAGCAGAATTATGTCAAAGCAATTGTGATAGAGGGAGGTGAGGACAATCTCTAGTATAGGAAATTCACTGATTTCGTAGCATTAAGTGGATGAATGAGGGGCGTTTTTTATTTTCCTGTTACTTCCTTTTTATGCACAGGGTTTAGTTATAACAAAACTCTTGATTCTTGATTGGCTGTTCTTGTTTTAGGAGTTGGAATGGCTGCTTGATATCAACCGCCTCACTCATCGGCTCCTCTCCAAACACCTGACCCTCGACAGTTTTGATGCCATGTTCCGAGAGGCCAATCATAACGTATCTGCTCCATACGGCAGGAATACACTGCATGTTTTCTGGGAGCTCAACTTCGACTTCCTACCCAACTATTGTTATAATGGCTCTACAAACAGGCGAGTAAAAATGATAGGGTGTAACTTGCTCTGCCAAGAGAGATGTATATTTTTGTCTTTTTAATATAAAATATCTACCCCCATCTGTATACCTGGGAAAATCACACAGGTTCATTTTTCACATTTTTCCTTGCTCCTGCTGTTCTCTGGAGGCAATGCTGAGATACTGTATGGTTCTGCCAGTGCAGATTTTTATTATCTGACACAGTGTGCCTCAAGGCGCCCCAACAGGTCATGTTTTCAGGCTTTCCATTATTTTGCACAGGTGATTTAATCAGTTTCACTGCCTTAGTAATTACCACAGCCATTTCATCTGAGGGAAATCCTGAAAACATGACCTGTTGGGTGTGCCTTGAGGACTGGAGTTGAGAAATACTGATCTGATAAACACATCTGCAGATGTTTGATAACATAGGACCTTGCATAGAGAGAATGTGTTGCTCCTGGTTACCTCCAGTGTCATTTACTTTACCCAAAAAATTAGACCATGATGTGATCTTTGCTGATATGAAATATGAAAGTTCACACTGGTCTAGTCATGTGACTAAAGATCTAGGATTTTGGTCATGTGACCAGTACTGGATAGAGCACAGAGCAGAATCTTCTCCATTAATATTTCATCCCATTGCTCTTTATGCATCCATACAAACAAGACTGGTAACATATTCTTATGGTCATATTTGAGTACAGAGTTGCTTTAACCAAGTGAAGCGGCCACCCTCCACCCTTCTTCTCCACTCTTTGGCTTGTTCACTGGAGAGGAAGGAGCGTGTGGTCTCTTCCATGCCCGTACCCCCTGGGTTGTAGAGGTTAGGCACACTTAGTTTCCTTACGGGTCTTTGCAGTGATCCCCTCAGTGTTGGTTTCTGTCCCTAGTGTGTAAGTCTCTATGCCCCAAGTAACTCCAAGGTCCACACCAGTATATCACTCCAACGTAGAGCTTTATTTTCTTATGCATGAAAGGAGAAAGGTGTTAGGAAGACAGATAGAATTCAGGCACTCCTGGCTTCATCGCCACTTGATCCCAAGTAGGTACAGCTCACCCGGTTAGTCACCCAATGGCACTAGCAGCCGGTGTGTACCTTGAACAGTCAATTTAGTTCCATAATGGATGCGTCTAGGAGATCCTCTGCCACAGGATTTATGGTACCCCAAACCTCCTGATGGTCCAGATGTTAGTCCCCTGGTTTCCGGATAGATGACATCCCTCTGGAGAGTTACTGGGCCCCTTCCTTCACTGTGATTTTCTCACCAGTCTTTCGGAACGGTCCTCCCCAGCCTCCTCTTCCAGAAACGGGTCCCCTCGCAAGGCGGCACCCTGGGATTCTTCCTCCCGAAGTGGGCTCCAGCTAAAGGTGCTGGGCCCAGGGCTGAAGTTGCAGTCCCAGGACTAAAGGTGCCTGGGACTGAGGCGCACGTGGCCCCATGGCCTGGAGGGCCATGCACTTGAACCTGGACCTTAGATTCTCCCTCCGGTCATGGGCCCCGGGAATTGCTCCCACTCCAATGGCGTCTGCCCCTTTTGTATCCCCTCCCAAATCGCTGCCCCATCACCTGTAGTTCAACCCCGAGTACAGATGACAGCGCCACCCATACTTCTTAGGGGAACTGCACACCAGATGAAATAGCAACAAGACAGAGTCCAGCAATTGAAAAGATTTGACTCAACTACCACTCAAATCACCCCTAAATTTGGTATAGCAGTCCCTAAATTTGGAACCCCCGCTACACAAGCATAAGGAGCAACATTACAATTGTTTCCAGTATTATAACAAACGTGCACTTGACCTTCAAGATCCCGTTCCCACTGTTGCGTTGTGGTAGTGTGCGCATTACTGCAACACCCATTAACACATGAAGCTAGGTGCAGTGCATTACAGTGCCATTGATTTTGAAAGCTATCCCATTGCTTCTAGCAACACATTAACAAGCACAGATGTGAATTGTTTTTGCATTGTGGTGTGCTGCGTTGACAAAAATAGTGTCTGTCCATTAAAATAAGTATGTGTTGTGGTGCATCAACATCTCATTTAAAATAAATGGGCTGATCTTATACATTGCATGTTAATGCAGTTGCTGTAAAGTGTCAGAATGCATCAGACCAGTGTGAATTGACTCTAAAGCCTCGTACACACGATCGGATTTTCCGCAAAGCGTCAGACTTTTGTCCGAAAGGGCGTTGGCCAGGAACTTGTCTTGCATACAAACGGCACACAATTGTCGGCCAACAAACATGAACGTAGTGACGTACTACGTGGTTTTTCAGCTCCTTAGCGCCACCCTTTGGGCACCTTCTGCTAATGTTGTGTTTGGTGAGCATTGCTTCCGAGCATGTGTGTTCGTACTTTGGACCTTTGGGTGACGGACTTGTGTACACACGATCGGAAAATTTGACAACAGATTTCCGCGGAAAATTTTAAAGCCTGCCATCCTCCATTTGTCCACGGAAAATCCGACAACAATTGTCCGATTAAGCGTACAAACGGTCTGTCAACACACAATTCCCATCGGAAAATCAGATCGTGTGTACGAGGCTTTACACCTCATATACACTATAAGATTTTCTGCAGATTTACCAAAACTATGTAATGCAAGGGCCTGCCTGATTGCATATGTAGCGGGGTGCTAAATTTAGGGGAAGTGTTTGGGTGGTAGTTATGCCCAAACACCCTAATTGTTAGAGTTCTTGCAACCATTTTTGTCTGCAGGGAGAGTATTGGTGTATAGTTCCCTGTGGCCTGCAGGTGGCGCTGCCATAGTAGGCCAGGGTCGAACCGTTAATCCAGTGCTGTACCTTGTGTGTCCCCTCTCAGCAGCCGTACGGTAGGTGTGGTAGGCCTGCTGTGCATGCTTGGAGAGGATATAAAAGGGGCAGACGCTGCCTGTTCAGGGTTCGTTGTCGAGGGTCCTACCCCAGGGAGTGTGTGTTCCTGTCCGTCCTGGGCACCTTTGGCCCAGGGGTGGAGGTCGGTGGATCAGTCCCAGGCACCATTAGTCCTGGGGCTGGGCCCAGCACCTTCCTGGGAGGCCTGGGCCCAGCACCTTCGGCTGGAGCCCACCGGGGATCGAGGAGTCTCAGGGTGCTGCCTTGCAAGGAGACCCGTATCCTAGATGAGGAGGCCCGGGGGAAGAACCGTTCCGAGGGACTGGTGCAGAAGTCACGGTGAATGAAGGGTCCCGGTAACTCTGGAGGGATGTCTTCTCCTTAACAGAGGCCAAGTTCACCAGGTCTGTGGCAGAGACTTTGGGTAAAGTTTGAGCACCATATCGGCTGCTAGTCCCAAGCTAGGGAGACTATCCGAATGGGCTGAGTCTGCTTGAGAATCGGAGAAGTGAATTGGGTTACGTTTGTGCCTGGACCTCTTCCACACCTTAAGCTGTCCTGTCCTCCCTCCAACCTTTCCTGTCAGAGACTGTGTTTTACAAGAGAATAAACTCTACGTTGGAGTGCAGCTGGTGTGGACATTCAAGTTTCTGTGGGGATACAAGGACTTGTCTTTATTCAATATAGAGGTGAGAGACATTCTCTGGCTGTCTAACTGTGGAAGACCCATCAACAACACCGCTCAACCTCTTCACACAGGAGGGTACGGGCTTGTGGTGCGGTGTGCCCCTCTATTCCTGCGAGGAGCCAAACAAGGCAGGTAAAGAGAGGGGTGGGTGCGCTACACATACAAATTGAAACTTAAGGTTTGACCTCATATTATATGGTTTTGGTAAATCTGAAGACAAAATCTGCTGAAAATTGTATAGTGTGTATGGCTACCTGTGACCTTCAAGCTGTGGTGGGACTACATGTTTTAGCAGCTCTGCCAGTAGACTAATGCCCCATACACACAATCGTTTTTCATGCCGTTAAAAATGCCATTTTTAAAAATGGGCATTAAAACCGATCGTGTGTAGGCTCCAGAGCATTTTTAACGACGTGAAAAACTGGCATTAAACATTTCGAACATGCTCTATTTTTTCACGTCGTTTTTCATGTCTTTTTTTTAACGACGTGAAAAACGATAGTGTGTATGCTTTTACGAGGTGAAAAAAAACGCACATGCTCAGAATCAAGTATGAGACGGGAGCGCTCGTTCTGGTAAAACTAGCGTTCGTAATGGAGATAGCACATTCATCACGCTGTAACGGACTGAAAAGCACGAGGCTGAAAAGCGCGAATCGTCGCTCAACAAACTTTACTAACATGAAGGGTGGCGCCATCCGAACGGAACTTCCCCTTTATAGTACTGTCGTACGTGTTGTACGTCACTGCGCTTTGCTTGAACGTTTTTTAAAATGATCGTGTGTACGCAAGACAGGCTTGAGAGGAAACATGAAAAAAAACGACGAGAAAAACGTCGGTTTAAAAAATGGCATGAAAAACGATCGTGTGTACGCCGCATAATAGATTAAAAATGTTGTTTCCAATGGCAATTAATCCCTATTTGTCTTTCACAGACCTGACACCTGTACTTTGTGCCTCATAATTTCTTAGTTACTTTACTGAATATGAAAATATGTGTAATGTACTCTATACAAGGATTTTTTTCCTGCTGACCTTAGTTTTCTTGTCTAATGTTTTACATTTCCTGCAGGTTTGTTCGAACAGCCATTCCTTTCACACAGGAACCACAGAGAGATAAGCCAGCAAATGTGCAGCCATATTATCTGTATGGGTCAAAGGTCAGTAAAGACTGAATGTAATACTTCTATATATAAGAAAATAATCTAGATAAGTTAAAACCAAATCTGATCCTTCATAGACCGTACACTGAGACATCCAGTTCATCTGTTGGAAAGCTTGTCAGGAGTAAACCGTGTACCACAAATGTATTCCAAACAACAAGAGTTGTAAGAGTTGGACCAATCTTAGCTCAGATGTTATAATGTTCACCATCCATACACTTGTATTATTATTTTTTTTTTGCCTTTATGTGATTACATTTAAAATATCTTGTCTTGTAGCCACTCAATATTGCCTACAGCCACATATATAGCTCATACCGCAACTTTGTGGGTCCGCCACACTTCAAAACCATCTGCCGTCTTCTGGGGTACCAGGGCATCGCTGTGGTCATGGAGGAGCTGCTGAAAATTGTCAAGAGCCTGGTGAGATGGGGTATATTGTCATTGAAGAGGGGATGTGGGTGTGTGGGAGCCTTGCTTAAATAAAGATGTATTTTAGTTCATTCAGCAGGCACCATAAATATAAAACTAAAATGTCTACAGTGTATGTAGCGGGGTCTCTAAATTTAGGTGGCGTACACCTGGGTGGTAGTGAGGTCCAAGTGTGTAAAGTATGGGAGTAAATGGACCATTTGCATTCGTGGAGGATTGGGCGGTGTAATAATCTCCTTGGCCTGTGGGTGGCAGGTGCCCGCAGGTTCAAGGTAGATTTGCCGTCACAGTGCTGTCCTTTTTGTCCCTTCTCGGAGATGGTACGGCAAAGGCGGGGAACCTGCCGAGTCGTCATTGGAGGGGATAAAAGGGGGAGACAACCTGGTCATGAGGTTTTGCTCTTTTGGAGGTCCCTCATCACGCACTCAGGCACCTTAGGCCTGAGTGTGGGCGGTTCTGGATTCCGGCTCAGGTGCCCTAGGCCTGACCGGAATGGAGTTGGAGTCCATCCCAGGCACCTTCAGCCTGGGGTGAGGTACTAAACCAGGAGGCCTGGGGCCCAGTGACTTCGACTGGGTCCCGCGAGGGTGGAGAAGTCCGAGGGTCCCTGAAGTGGATGGGGCCCATGTCTGAGGTGAGGAGGCCGGGGAGGTTACCCATTCGGAGAGTCTGGAGCAGCATCAACCCAGTGACGGATGGGCCTCTGGTAACTCCCTTGGAGGGACATCTTCCCCTGACAGGGGCCACAACGCAGCGAAGGTACTCCTATCTACGTTCTCTTGAGTCGCTGGTAGAGACTCTCAAGTTCTAAGTCCTTTCTAGCTAAGGTTATAGTAACCGCTGGTGAGATCACAGTGGTTTAGCTGACAATCAGGACAGTGCCTCGACCTGCTCATCCCCTTGTATCAAACTGTTATGGAGTCCCAACCAGTTGGCTACTGAAGCACTGTTTATTGTGAGTTATGCAATAAAACAAGAGTTGGACTGTGATCGGTGTGTGGAACTCTGGTTAATGGGAGCAGAGGGAAGTGTTGGCACAGCAGGACTTAATTCTAGACAGAAGCACACAGGCCCGAGGAAATATCTGGTACTGGCCTTCACCTCACCCACAGCTATGGGGTGGACATGGGCCGTAGCGCATCTCACTCTGTCGTGTGTGATACCCCTAGAAGAAAGAGATGGGGTGAGGTCGCTACACGTAGGGGCTCGTGAGTCCGGGATGATGTGTGTTTTGACTTTGGAAGTAGGAATGGCTGTGTCTGGACTTTACAGCCCGGAGGAGTTCCGAGCAGGTCGGCCATGTGATTGGCCAAAGTGCATCCCTGCTCAAAGTCGTGGAAATGACTCTAAGAGGGGAAAGGCCCATGCGGAGGAGCGAGAAGAGGGAGAAGTCCAGCCGTGTGACGTACTACATGTGGGGGCTTTTACTGCACTGCGCAATGAGGCACCCCGTGACTACACAGTTCGTGGGCGGAGTTTGATGGAAGCCCGCAAAAACGTGCAAGTCGTGGGAGGAGTCTGACCATGTGGAGGAACTCACGTGGAGACTTTGGCGCGTGGTCAGTGCGTGATGGAGCAGCAGACAGTCGGGATGGCCTCAAGCTCCCCATGGATTCCGGTTCCCTACCCCACGAAGATGACTACCTTTGCTGCTTCCCTTACAGACACGGGGATAAGACTCAGGCCCCGAGGACAGTTGGCTCTGTACACCTGCAGAGATACGGAGGCCCTCGGCGTGATCTGTCCCGGATGCTCGGGACTGGTGGTCAACCTGAAGCCATTCGGGCGTTGCGAGGCATGCAAAGAGTTCTTGTTCGAGGTGGAGCCATCCACAGTAAGGCCCCGGGCCCTTCGCCCCAACAGCCTCACAGGTACCGCTACTCCGGAAGGGGAGATCCAGGCCTTTGCGGAGGTTCCCGTACGCACTGACCAGGGCGATGTGACTGCCCAATCAGAGGCTGAGAAAGAAAAATCCGAGGATGCTGCTTCGGTCACCACAGATTCTCTGCTCCCACCTCCGAAGAGGAAAGTCGGCCTGGTGCAGGCCTCCTATGGTCGTAGAAGAGCTTCACCCCGTTGCTTGCCTGACCTGGATGGATCCGGTTGGAAGAGTCCTGCACATCCCAGTTCTACAAAAGGTCAAGGTGAGCCAGGGGCTGGGACTGTGGTGGTGGTTGGAGGTGTCAGGGGTCCACAGTCGGTGGAGCCCGCTAGGGAGGGTAGTTCCACGTCTACTAGAGACTACCTTCCCGCGGAGATGTATGACACTTCCGACCTAGAGTCACTGTCGGATTGTGGAGATGACGGTGAGATCGATGAACTGTTTCACCAGAAGGGCTGGGACAAACGCCCATTACCTATGCTACGTGCACCCCAAGATTCACCTATGTCCATAGGAGATAGCACGCCCCGGGCGGAGGCCCCAGAGTCTACGAGGAAGCCTAGTCCTCCAATTGCTCTTCCACAATCCACAGCATCACCCGTTTTGTTGGCGGGGAAACAGCGAGCATCACTACGGGCACCGAGAGAAAAGCCATCAGAGGTAGTGAAAGTACCTCGGCACCCGGAGGCCATTGTTTAACCAGGAGAAGGTGAGCGGGCCACAATGCCTCCCTTGGCCCGATTGCAACGAGAGGGTCGCTCACGAGTACGGATGGGAATATTCTTACTTGCCCAGGGACTTACTATTTGAGGTTGAAGTTCTGCGGCAGCGGTGGTACGATGAGTTCGTTTGGGAGAAACTTAAAGTGCCTCATGCCCGGCGATACTTGTCCTGTTCGCCACCTGTGTCGAAAAAGTTTAGAGACTGCAGAGCAGACTGGATGTGGGGCCGCCATATCCACGCAGACAAGGTGCGCATCTGCAGGAAAGATGGAGAGGACGCTGACTATTCGATTGAGGTTTCCGATAAACATCTGAAGCCCTTGTTCTTGCCTGACCCGAAGTTTTACTTGTGAGAAGAGACTCACTTGTGGTTTTTTTTCTGTAGCAACCTTCTGGAAGTGTTCTTGCCGGAGCATCGAACTGTACCCTAGTTTTTCATTTGTGTTTTTGTGGTTTTTTTTCTTACTCTTTTGGAGGAATGAGAGCTGTTTGTTTGTTCTCTCTTCTTTCACAATTTAAAGACAGAGACTTTGGGGGTAGAATCAGAGTAGGGACGCAGGAAGATTGAAGATTTCACCAAGTGTCATCACCGTGGCATCGTCACCAGGTGGCGGTGTTGCGCAACGGCTGTTGTTTGTACATTTGCATCACTTTACTCATTGGAGCGAGTGGGTCTCTCGGCTGATAGACCCATTCATTCCAAATTAACACAGAATGTCAGGATGTGACTTTTCTTGTGTGTTGTTTTTTTTCCCTTCTGCAGGAGATTCGTCTGTCAAGACTACTAAGATGGGGTGGTTCTTAGACAGTAAAGGGAGGGATTGTATATGTGTACATGCTGTGACAGCAGGAAGGTAAAGTCACCTGGTTGCATCCAGGGGGGTAGATATATTTCGCCCAGATTCAGGCTTTACGCCGACTTATACAACTAGGTGGAGAGTTGTATAAGGCTAGTGGGCTCATGGATGACTCATACCTCTAGGGAGAGTGTGGGGCGTCGTGCAGACAGAGATGAGGAGACCAGCTGAACCTTGTCAGCTCATTTAGGCCTCTATAAGAACTCCCAGCTTCATTAGATGTTAGCTCATGCCTGGAACCAGACCTGTGTGGACTGTCTAGGGAGAGTGAACCCCTGTGCGGTGAGACAAAGCCTGTGTGGCTATTTGCTTGGACATTTAAAACCAGGGACTTAGGGACTAGGACAGCACTAGGCTGATCCCAGTTGTTAGTTAGGAAACCTGTATGTTTAGTCAGAGGTCAACTTGACCAGGATTTATTTTGGTTATGTTTCTTTTGCTTTGCTGTGTTTTGTCACTGTAAATAGAAAATAAACCGCACCTTTTTTTGATTTTGAAAACCACAACCTCCGTTTGCTGGGCCTGTTTGGTGTGGGGAGCCCATCCCGGGGGTCACACACACCCGCTGCCGAGCTAACCCCCTCACAGTTGGTGGAGAATGCAGGCAGTTTTTTTTTAAGCCAGCATGGAGGAGATACTGAAGCAGCTGGCTCTAGCAAATGCCAATCAACAGCAGACAAATGCAGGTTTGCAAAGGAGCCTTGCAGCCCAGCAGCAGACAAACGCAACTTTGCAACAGAGTCTGGAGGCTCAGCAACGAGCCCAGCAGCAATCTGAGGCCCGCTTCATAGACCTGTTGCAGAAGCAAGAGCAGAGACTACAACAACAGATGGAAGCAGTAATGCAGCAACGTCCGCAGACCAGTGAGGAAAGCCGTCCCACTAATACCGCGTCCTTTGGGGTGAGTCGTTTATTGACAAAAATGACTGGAGAGGATGATCCAGAGGTATTTTTGACCACATTTGAAAGGACCGCTGAAAGAGAAAAGTGGCCTGAGGAGCAGTGGGCTGGACTGGTGGCTCCTCTGTTAACTGGTGAATCGCAGAAAGCTTACTATGACCTAGAGCCTAACCAAGCAAAAGACTATGTGATGCTAAAAGCTGAAATATTGGCAAGGCTGGGTGTCACCCAGGCTGTCCGGGCTCAGCGTGTGCATAACTGGACTTTCCAGCTTGGAAAACCCCCCAGGTCTCAAATGTATGATCTCATTCACCTGAGCAGAAAGTGGCTACAGCCAGAGACTTTGTCCGCACCGAAGATTGTGGAACGTGTTGTAATGGATCGGTTTTTGAGAGCTCTTCCTACTGCCATCCAAAAGTGGGTAAGCCATGGAGACCCAGAGACGGCCGATGGTCTTGTGGATCGTGTGGAGAAATACTTGGCTACAGAGAACCTGATGGCCTCTTCCAGAGACACTCGGACTTTCCACCCTAAGACCAGACCATCCCCAGGGGCGGATAAGAGGATTCCAAGGGGTGAGGGTGGAGAGAGTGAGAGGGTGGGAGCTCTACCCCAAGTTTGGCGAGAACAGCCTGGGAAATCAGCGGCTCAAGAGGCGGCAAGAAGGATCGTTTGCTACCGCTGCCGGCAAGCGGGACATATTGCAGCCAATTGCCCGGTTGTGGAGGAACCCATGCAGTGTGACTTTCTGACGGGCAGACGTCAGTCGCTGTGTGCGACAGTCGCATGCACTGCCATTCGAGGAACTGAGAAACATTTATGCAAAATGTGTGTTAATGGTAGAAATGTTGTGGTATTGCTGGATTCAGGTAGCCTTGTGACCCTGATAAAGGCTGAGTTAGTTAAAACAGAGGTCTCTGGGAATAGCAAGGTAGCTGTTATTTGTGTGCATGGGGACACCCGAGAGTATCCAGTGACTACAGTGTGTTTCGAGACCCCCAAAGGTACCCTCTCTCATCCAGTGGGCTTAGTATCTCAGTTACCGCATGACGCCATTGTGGGAAGGGATTTTCTGAAGTTCTGGGAACTGTGGGATGATCCTGAGCCCCTCACTGGTGCCCCTATGTACCAGGAATGTGATAGCCAGAACTCCCCTGAGAGTGGTGAGGACTCTCCGGAATTTCCCTTATCAGTATTGGCAGGGGAGACTCAAGAAACTGGAGAGGAGCCCACCTCCTCAGACGAAAACCTACCGTCTGTGGAGTTTTCTGATCTTGAGGTTCACAGGGAAAACTTTGCCACAGAACAGTTGAAAGACCCCGCCCTAATAAAGGCACGGGAAAACGTAGTGAAAATAGATGGCGAGTTAGTGAACCCAGATAATACCTGCACTTACCCATACTTCAGCGTAGAGAAGGACCTACTGTATCGGGTGGCAAAAAGGGCAGAAGAAACCGTTGAGCAGCTTGTGGTGCCCAAACCTTACAGGAAGTTGGTGTTGGAGTTGGCCCATGGGCACATTCTTGGAGGTCATCTGGGGACAGAGAAAACCCGAGAGAGGGTATTACAGAGATTCTATTGGCCGGGGGTGATGAAGGACGTAGAAAATTATTGTTCCTCCTGCCCTGTGTGTCAGAGGTTGGCCCCGATGCCACATTTCCGTAGCCCGCTGGTCCCTCTACCCATCATTGAGGTCCCGTTTGAGAGGATCGTCATGGATTTGGTAGGTCCTATAATCAAGTCCGCTAGGGGGCACCAGTACATATTAGTTATAATGGACTATGCCACCCGTTATCCAGAAGCGATCCCTCTCCGAAATACCTCGGCCAAAACCATAGCCAAAGAGCTATCTCTTGTTTTTAGCCGGGTGGGTATTTGTAAAGAACTGCTTACGGACCAAGGTACACCCTTTATGTCCCGGGTTATGAAAGAGCTGTGTAAATTGTTCAAAGTGACGCAATTGCGTACGTCTGTGTATCACCCCCAAACCGATGGGCTGGTTGAAAGATTCAACAAAACCCTAAAACAAATGTTGAAGAAAGTGGTGGATAGAGATGGAAAGGATTGGGACTGTTTACTTCCTTATTTGATGTTTGCTATTAGGGAGGTGCCCCAATCCTCTACGGGATTCTCCCCCTTTGAGTTACTGTATGGGAGACACCCAAGAGGGCTGTTGGATATTGCCAAGGAAACTTGGGAAAGTGAGAGTTCTCCCCACAGGAGTGTGATTGAGCATGTCGCCCTGATGCAAGATCGAATTGCACAGGTAATGCCCATCGTGAAGGAACATTTGGCCCAAGCGCAGTTGGCACAGCAGAGAGTGTACAACCGTGGAGCCAAGACCCGTACCTTTTCCCCGGGGGATAGGATATTGGTACTTGTCCCTACGGTTGAAAGTAAATTCCTTGCCAAATGGCAAGGCCCCTACGAGATAATGGAAAAAGTGAGCGAAGTGAATTACAAGGTCAGACAACCAGGAAGGCGAAAGCCCGAACAGATCTATCACGTTAATCTGTTGAAAGCCTGGAGGGATAGAGAGTCCCTAGTCGCAGACACTTGGTCACCAGCTCAAACTGGTTGCGTGATTCCTGAGGTTGGAATAGCAGCCACCTTGTCACAACCCCAACAACAGGAGGTTAAGGAGTTTGTGCTTCGCAACAAGGAGGTATTCTCTGAGCTGCCGGGACAAACATCTGGGGTAGAGCATGACATCATTACCCCGCCCGGTGAAAGGGTGAAGTTAAAACCCTATCGGATCCCAGAGGCTCGACGGGAGGCAATACGGGAGGAAGTACAGAAAATGCTGAACTTAGGGGTGATAGAGGAGTCCCAAAGTGATTGGTCTAGTCCCATCGTGTTGGTGCCTAAACCGGATGGGAGCTGGCGATTTTGTAACGATTTTCGTCAGTTGAACAAAGTTACAAAATTTGACACCTACCCCATGCCACGTATAGATGAGTTGATCGACCGGCTGGGAACAGCCCGATACATGACGACTCTTGACCTCACAAAAGGGTATTGGCAAATCCCCCTGGCCAAGTCGGCCAAAGAGAAAACCGCATTTGTAACCCCAGACGGGGCGTTCCAATATAAAAGAATGCCGTTCGGGTTACAGAATGCGCCGGCCACATTCCAGCGGAAAATGGACCAGATGCTGAGGCCCCATCGGAAGTATGCTGCGGCTTACCTGGATGACGTAATTGTCCATAGCACAGATTGGGCCTCACATCTGCCAAAAGTGCAAGCAGTCCTGGACTCTGTTCGGGAAGCGGGGTTTACGGCTAACCCCAAGAAGTGTACCATTGGGCAGGAGGAGGCCAAATATCTTGGGTACACCATTGGGAGGGGAGTAATAAAACCCCAACTCAACAAAGTCGAGGCCATCCAGAGTTGGCCACGTCCCAACAGCAAGAAGCAGGTACGAGCCTTTCTGGGAATCGCTGGGTATTATCGGCGATTCATTCCCCACTTTGCTTCTAAGGCTGTGCCCCTAACCAACCTGACGAAGGGGAAAGGGTCGGTCATGATTAAATGGACCCCCGAGGCTGAGGCAGCATTCCAATTCTTGAAACAAGCCTTATGTAGCCAGCCAGTGTTGTACTCACCCGACTTCTCTAAAGACTTTGTCGTACAAAGTGATGCGTCAGATGTGGGGTTAGGAGCAGTATTGTCCCAGGTCTGGAACGGGGAAGAGCACCCAGTCATTTACCTCAGCAGGAAGTTGAAGTCCCATGAGGTAAATTACGCCACCGTTGAAAAGGAGTGTTTAGCGGTGAAGTGGGCTCTAGATTCCCTTCGGTACTACCTGCTAGGTAGGCACTTTGACATGGTTACGGATCACGCTCCGTTAAAGTGGATGGCTCAAAACAAGGAAACAAATAGAAGAGTGAATAGGTGGTTCCTGGCCCTCCAGGAATTCAACTTCACAGTAAAGCATCGCCCTGGCGTTCAAATGGGGAATGTGGATGCTTTGTCTCGAGTACATGAATGCCTGATTGCTGGTGTTCCAACCCCGAGGTTAAAACAAGAGGGGGGGGTATGTGACAGCAGGAAGGTAAAGTCACCTGGTTGCATCCAGGGGGGTAGATATATTTCGCCCAGATTCAGGCTTTACGCCGACTTATACAACTAGGTGGAGAGTTGTATAAGGCTAGTGGGCTCATGGATGACTCATACCTCTAGGGAGAGTGTGGGGCGTCGTGCAGACAGAGATGAGGAGACCAGCTGAACCTTGTCAGCTCATTTAGGCCTCTATAAGAACTCCCAGCTTCATTAGATGTTAGCTCATGCCTGGAACCAGACCTGTGTGGACTGTCTAGGGAGAGTGAACCCCTGTGCGGTGAGACAAAGCCTGTGTGGCTATTTGCTTGGACATTTAAAACCAGGGACTTAGGGACTAGGACAGCACTAGGCTGATCCCAGTTGTTAGTTAGGAAACCTGTATGTTTAGTCAGAGGTCAACTTGACCAGGATTTATTTTGGTTATGTTTCTTTTGCTTTGCTGTGTTTTGTCACTGTAAATAGAAAATAAACCGCACCTTTTTTTGATTTTGAAAACCACAACCTCCGTTTGCTGGGCCTGTTTTGTGTGGGGAGCCCATCCCGGGGGTCACACACACCCGCTGCCGAGCTAACCCCCTCACAATGCTTAGAGGGTTTTATGAAAAAGTTTATTGTTTTATGTTCCCCTCCCCTTTGAGCAGGTCTTGGCATGGTTAGGGTTCAAAATGTTTAGGGATAGCCTCTGGGGTCAGGCTTGAGTCACCACTCTATGGGAGACATGGGATTGCACCAGACGCTGGGGACCAGCGTCAAATCACAGGGGGGAGTATGTAGCCGGGTCTCTAAATTTAGGTGGCGTACACCTGGGTGGTAGTGAGGTCCAGGTGTGTAAAGTATGGGAGTAAATGGACCATTTGCATTCGTGGAGGATTGGGCGGTGTAATAATCTCCTTGGCCTGTGGGTGGCAGGTGCCCGCAGGTTCAAGGTAGATTTGCCGTCACAGTGCTGTCCTTTTTGTCCCTTCTCGGAGATGGTACGGCGAGGGCGGGGAACCTGCCGTGTCGTCATTGGAGGGGATAAAAGGGGGAGACGCCCTGGTCATGAGGTTTTGCTCTTTTGGAGGTCCCTCATTACGCACTCAGGCACCTTAGGCCTGGGTGTGGGCGATTCTGGATTCCGGCTCAGGTGCCCTAGGCCTGACCGGAATGGAGTTGGAGTCCATCCCAGGCACCTTCAGCCTAGGGTGAGGTACTAAACCAGGAGGCCTGAGGCCCAGTGACTTCGACTGGGTCCCGCGAGGGTGGAGAAGTCCGAGGGTCCCTGAAGTGGATGGGGCCCATGTCTGAGGTGAGGAGGCCGGGGAGGTTACCCATTCGGAGAGTCTGGAGCAGCATCAACCCAGTGATGGATGGGCCTCTGGTAACTCCCTTGGAGGGACATCTTCCCCTGATAGGGGCCACAACGCAGCGAAGGTACTCCTATCTACGTTCTCTTGAGTCGCTGGTAGAGACTCTCAAGTTCTAAGTCCTTTCTAGCTAAGGTTATAGTAACCGCTGGTGAGATCACAGTGGTTTAGCTGACAATCAGGACAGTGCCTCGACCTGCTCATCCCCTTGTATCAAACTGTTATGGAGTCCCAACCAGTTGGCTACTGAAGCACTGTTTATTGTGAGTTATGCAATAAAACAAGAGTTGGACTGTGATCGGTGTGTGGAACTCTGGTTAATGGGAGCAAAGGGAAGTGTTGGCACAGCAGGACTTAATTCTAGACAGAAGCACACAGGCCCGAGGAAATATCTGGTACTGGCCTTCACCTCACCCACAGCTATGGGGTGGACATGGGCCGTAGCGCATCTCACTCTGTCGTGTGTGATACCCCTAGAAGAAAGAGATGGGGTGAGGTCGCTACACGTACATATCACAATAGATCTCATATGCCTACATACCCTTTGTTTGTGTTTTATTGCTAACAATGAATGGTTTGATGTCTTTTGTAACCTGTGTGAGACCAGGACTCCTTAAAGAGGAACTGCAGTCTGCTCGCATAATTTGTAATAAAAACATCTTTGCCATTCTGAAGCTTCCCTCCAACCACTTTTCATATTATTTTATATATACTGTGATTCTGTACTTGCCAAATATACTTCAGAAATCTCCCTCCACTGAGTCTGCCTGCAACCATTTTAACTGTGGGCAGCTTAAGCTGCTGCCTGTTCACTTCCTGGATTTACACAGAGGCACACCTCTAGCCCTGCAGCTCTCATTGGCCCTCTTATGACTCACCCCACCCCCCTTCCTGGCATACTCTGACGAGAGTGAGAGAGAAAGAGCCGTGCATGATGTCATGAGCCTAGGATTTTTACCAGACAAGAAACAGAAAGTGGGCCGTATAAGGTATTTACTGGCAGAAAAAAGTTTTACTATCCAAAGTTAAAACAAGGGCAGAAGATTTAATAGATGGAAAGTTGAAAAAATGACTAAAGGTCCACTTTAAGATTCTCTTATTGGCTGGGCTGGTGATTAGAAGAATAAAACAGGGAAATTCCCATGGGCTCCTTCATTTTTACCAGTACCCAGAAGCCTCTCCCCTCTTCTACATATCAGAGGGCCTGCAGGCAGAGAAGCCAAAGAGGCCCCGGTTTAACTCTTGTCCAGTTTTTGCAGTCCAGGCTCCATTCTGGTTTTGAGGCCTGGACTGGCTTACTGATCAGCAGGTTGACTTATTTTCAGCTCATTCACAGAGAGTAGCCTCAGATCTAAAACTGCCTGTTCTGTATCAGTAAGCTTTGTTGTATAGGGATGTTATTATGAATTTGTTTTTCAAAGCTGCAGGATCCAGGCTATCATTCTAGTCATGGTTTCCCTACCTGTGAATAATCAAAAAAAATATTCAGGAGATTTTTCACACTTTGCTGACTGCATGCTTGTTCCAGGGTCTAGTAAATAAAGCATGGCAGCCTAGGAGCCTGCAACTTTAAAAACAAATGTCTCCAAAGCTTCTATTGTAACAGGTTCATTTTAATATTCTCATTTACAAGGCATTGCAATATGGATTTTTTACTGTTTGACTTGTCCTATCCACAGCTCCAGGGAACCATATTGCAGTATGTGAAGACTCTTATCGAGGTTATGCCAAAAATATGTCGGTTGCCAAGACATGAATATGGATCTCCAGGTAGGAGCTGGGCAAATGGTTTCACCTAAAGTGCCTATCAGGGCTATACTACATTTCTGTAATACATGCACATGTGGTCTCTAGCAAAACAGGGTTTAAAAAAATACTGAAAAACACTTGTTGCTGGTAACTAGGGATGAGCTTCGAGTTCGAGTCGAACATGAGTTCGACTCGAACATTGACTGTTCGCCCGTTCGCCGAACAGCAAACAATTTGGGGTGTTCGCAGCAAATTCGGAACACCCTGTAAAAGTCTATGGGAGAAATCTAAAGTGCTAATTTTAAAGGCTTATATGCAAGTTCTTGTCATAAAAAGTGTTTGGGGACCCGGGTCCTGCCCCAGGGGACATGTATCAATGCAAAAAAAAGTTTTAAAAACTGCGTTTTTTTTGGGAGCAGTGATTTTAATAATGCTTAAAGTGAAACAATAAAAGTGAAATATTCCTTTAAATTTCGTACCTGGGGGGTGTCTATAGTATTTCTGTAAAGTAGTGCTTGTTTCCCGTGCTTAGAACTGTCCCTGCACAAAATGTCATTTCTGAAGGAAAAAAAGTCATTTAAAACTACTCGCGGCTGTAATGAATTCTCGGTCCCGGCAATACAGAGAAAAGTCATTGAAAGTCATTGATAAAAAAAAAAATGCATGGGGGTCCCCCCAAATTCATTTACCAGACCCATCAGGTCTGGTTTGGATATTAAGGGGAACCCTGCGCCAAATTAAAAAAAAAATGGTGTGGGGTTCCCCCCGAAAATCCATACCAGACCCTTATCCAAGCACGCAACCTGGCAGGCCGCAGAAAAAGAGGGGTGACGAAAGAGCGCCCCCCCTCCTTAACCGTACCAGGCCACAAGCCCTCGACAAGGGCCTCATCCCCACAACCCTTGCCCGGTGGTTGTGGGGGTCCGTGGGCGGGGGGCTTATCGGAATCTGGAAGACCCCTTTAACAAAGGGGACCCCCAGATCCTGGCCCCCTCCCTATGTCAATTGGTACGGCTATCATTTCACAAAAAGTGTAAACATTTTTAAAAACCCACACAGACCAGTGGCGGATCCAGGGGGGGGCAACAGGGCAATTGCCCCCCCGAGACCATCTGTCACACTCACTTGCTTGCTCTGTTTTTTTTTTTTTGCGCCTGATCTCCCGGACTTTGGGGACCTGGTACCGGCCCGCCGTAAGTCCCCTGGACTCCAAACTTGGCACAAATGTAGCCCCATGTCTCCTCTACAAGTGTGCAAAGTTTGGTGTCTGGGGGACCTACGGCCGGGGAGCACTGATTTTTTAAAGCCGGGCACCCCTTCCATAGACTCCAATGTTAAACTGTAATTTCTCTGGTGAATTTGCGGACCCGGTACCGGCCGGTCGTAGGTCTTCTGGACCCCAATCTTGGCACACATGTAGCCCAATGTCTCTTCTACAAGTGTGCAAAGTTTGGTGTCTGGAAAACCTACGGCCGGGGAGCACTGATTTTTTAAAGCCGGGCACCCCTTCCATAGACTCCAATGTTAAACTGTAATTTCTCTGGTGAATTTTCGGACCCGGTACCGGCCGGTCGTAGGTCTTCTGGACCCCAATCTTGGCACACATGTAGCCCAATGTCTCTTCTACAAGTGTGCAAAGTTTGGTGTCTGGAAAACCTACGGCCGGGGAGCACTGATTTTTTAAAGCCGGGCACCCCTTCCATAGACTCCAATGTTAAACTGTAATTTCTCTGGTGAATTTGCGGACCCGGTACCGGCCGGTCGTAGGTCTTCTGGACCCCAATCTTGGCACACATGTAGCCCAATGTCTCTTCTACAAGTGTGCAAAGTTTGGTGTCTGGAAAACCTACGGCCGGGGAGCACTGATTTTTTAAAGCCGGGCACCCCTTCCATAGACTCCAATGTTAAACGGTAATTTCTCTGGTGAATTTAAAACATATTTTTTGGCAGTGCCCCCCCCCCGAGAAAAGACTCTGGATCCGCCCCTGACACAGACACAGTTGGGATAAGTCCTTTATTCAAAATAAAAAAAAAATGAATAAAAAAAAGATTGCAGCAGTGTAAATCCACTCTCGATCTCCACTCCAGCGATGTTGGTATCCAGCGATGGATGATCTCCAGGCTCCAGCGATGATGTCCAGCGAGGAACAGCACACGATCCTGTCTCCACTGGAGACACCCCGGGAATGATGCTGCGGAAGCCTGACAGGTCTTATGTAGCCGAGGACGGGGCCACTCGTCACGTGACCCCGTCCCCCTCTGACGCAAGGGGAAACTCGGGCTTTCCCAGTGACGTGATGGGTGACCCCGCCCCCCTCTGATGCAACGCAGGTTTCTTAGTGTGGTCAGTTTTTAATAGGAAAACAGAAGGACTGGCAGGAACACCAGGAATTTCACACAAAGGAAGCAATACAAAGAGAACAGGATATGTTTTTATACAAGCACATGGTACAGCAGGCACATATCAAGAATATGAAATGTTGGGGTAACAAACGCTTTAAACACAAATCCAGCCTAATAATTTATTTCAGTCTAGATAGAGCGTGAAAGAGCTAGAACTTCTATCATGTTTTACTGCTGCCTGGGACCCAAATTATGAGATTTTTCCACACTTCCTATCCAAATGAAAAGTTGTCAGCAGGAAGGGAAGTAAAGGAAAATCTCTCCAGTGTGAACAGAGAGATGGCAGAAAACACACGTTTAAAGTTGTGTTTGGAAGGGTAGGAATCTGTGTAAGGTTTTTATTACCGTCTGTTCTGGAGATGTCCAGGACATCTCTTCATTTACTGTTTTAACTCTATAGCTTCTATTATAGGGTGGACCCACCCTTTGAAATCTGTGAAACACTATAAATTCTGTGACAGGTATTCAAAGACCACCCTTGTGCTAGGATTTGGTACTCTTTTTGATGCTTGTGTAGCGGGTATTTGAATTTAGGGGAGGCACCTGGGTGGTAGTGTAACCCAGATGCACTGATTGTTAGGGAATCTGAGACCCTTTTATGGTTCTTGGAGGACTCTGGTGGTGTGAGGTTCCCTGCGGCCTCCAGGTGGCGCTGTCGCCCTGGGCCGGAGCTGAACACTCACCGCAGGACTGCATCCTTTTTGTCCTTTCCTGGCGCTGGTAGAGCGGGGCGGGGAACCTGCTGTGACGCAAAGGGAGAGGAGATAAAAGGGGCAGACGCCCTGACCTTGGGGTTCAGAGTCGGAGGACGCAGCCGCGCCCAGGCACCTTCAGCCTGGGTGCTGGCGTTCCAGATTTCCGGGCCCAGGTGCCCTTGACCTGGCCGGAGCGGGAGATGGAGTCCATCCCAGGCACCTTTAGCCTGGGGTGAGGTACTAGAGTGGAAGCCTGGGACTCAGTACCTTCGACTGGTTTCTGCGAGGGTGGAGGAATCCGAGGGGGCCCTAACGTCTTGGGTGCACGTGTCTGAGATGAGGAGGCTGGTGAGCGGAACTTCTCCGGAAAGTCCGGCGCAGCATTTGCTGGTGACGGAGAGGCCTCCGGTAACTCTCTTGGACGGATGTCTTCCCTCTGACAGGGGCTGTGATAGCGAAGGTAATTCATGCTCTTGTTCTATATAGTCAGTGGCAGTGACTATCCATCATAACCATTGGTGACACCACAGTGGTTAGCTCTACTTAAAGGATTGTGCCTTGACCTACTCCCCACAAATACTGAAGTGTTCTTTGGGTCTCAACCTGTCTGTGCTGTATGACTATTTATTGCTGGAAGAGAATAAATACGAGTTGGACCTTTTCAGTGTATGGAACTCTGGTTACTAGGAGCAAAGGGAGTCATTTCGGGGAAAGGATTTGACTCTGGGACACACACACAAAACCCGATAGTTCTGGCTTTCACCTCCAGTCTCTCTGGAGGACATGGGCCGTGGTGTATCGCATCCCTCCCCCCCAGTACTAACCCCCTAGACAAGACCAACAAGCCGAGAATGAGAAGGGGTGAGAGGGGTGAGGTCGCCACACTTGTAATACCCATTACATTAATGCCTGTAATACCCATATTATGTTAAACCCATCATATCAATTATTTTCAGGCATCCTGGAATTCTTCCATCATCAGCTGAAGGATATCATTGAATATGCAGAGCTGAAGACAGATGTATTTCAGAGCCTCAGAGAGGTGGGCAACGCCATCCTCTTCTGTCTGCTCATAGAACAGGCTCTGGTAAGAACTGAATTTTATCCACCTAAAGTATGTTTCAGCATTTTCTCCTTCAGCGTAATGAATGACACCACTTGTATATACTTTTAAACACTTAATCCATGTACCAGCCTGTACTGTAACCAATACAACAGGACAAAGTAGTGACGTGCAGGTTAGCAGAAAAACACTGAATATCAAAACTCCTGGAACCATCAGTGTCTGTGCAGAGTTCAGAGGACAATGTATCTTTATCAGTGTGGTATTCTGTAGCGCAAGTAACGAGAGAGGTAAGTATTTTTTTTTCTTTTATAGGGAACTGTAAGGTAGGGTGATCAGACATCCATAGTTCACCGGGGACAGTCTCCAGATTGAGGACACTGTCCCCGGACCAAGTCTGTTCCCGGGTTTTGTCCCCGGATTGGATTTGAACAGGGGCTGGGGCAATTTCAAAGACAGTCAGTGCAGAATAAAAAAAATAAAAAAAAGATTCAGAATTACACATCCCCGCTCCGCCGATCTTACTAGCTTAGGGGGTGTATTTTTTCCATTATCTGTGCCCCTTTCTGATGATCATGTGCTGGTCGGAGCGGAGGGAATATTTTTTCAGTTTCGGGTGCATGCCTTTTCAGCTCCGCTCGCATGTTCTTCTACCTTGGCTCAAGTCCCAGCCAGCCGCCTGCCTGCTTATCTCCTTGCCTTCCCTAGAGGATTGATTTTCCTCCGCTCCCCACCCAGTAGTAGCTGGGGCCGGGAGAGTAAGACTTGACAGGCTGTGAGGCGGGCGGTGGAGGCGACGGGCAGAGAGATGCTGATTGCCGCCATTGCTAGTAAAAAAATAAACATATGTCCCCGGATTTAATTTTAAAACTCTGGTCACCTTACTGTAAGGGCAGGATAAGGTGATAATGTTTATCCCCAAACCAACATATACTCACCTTATCTGCGCTACCTTGCTCCACTACAGCCAGTGCTGAAATTGTCTGTGCCAGGGAGAGGAGATGTCACTGCCCCAGTCATGTGACAGTGCTAGGCATGGACACCATCACAGGGGAACAGGTCACATACTCTTCCTTACCAGAAATGCCAGCTGTTCTCACCATCTCCATAGTAGGAAGGAGCTGTGATGGCGCACAGGAAAGGTGAGTATATGGTGTCAGTGGGACCCTTTCCAGAACTACCTTTGCCTTCGCTTTAAGTAGCAGGAAGGTGAGAGGCTAAGCCAGATGCTACCAGGCATTTGGGTGGATCCCATCAATAAAGTTGGGATCCCTTCAAAGCCTGGACCAGCTCTGTGACATCAGCGGACTTTTGTCAACTGTTGGCTAAATCTGGGTCACAGGAGTGCAAAAACAAGTGCACTCCTGTGACCCAAGATTGAAGTATGGCCAAAAAGCTTTGACCATACTTCTCTTTTAAAGTAGCTGGTACTGACAGAGATATTCCATTACATTTAACTATATTGGCTTTGTCAATGAGTACATTTCAGATGTTATATATTATTGCTGAATGTATAGCATATTGGTGTCCTCTTAAGTAGGTTTAAAGTGCCACACCCCTATGTATTGGCAAATTCTATATTGTAGTGTAAAGGGTGGGATTTTTGAGGCACAACTATTTACATAAAATATATTTCCTTTATTTAGATAAATATAAAAACATGCTGTACAACATTTTATAAAAAAGATCCATGATACAATTTTATTCATTGGTTTCACCACAACATTTTATAGTAGTATAGACATATGCTGGTCTTATATGGCCTGACCATTGGAACATATAAGACCAGCATATGTCTATACCAACGCTGTATCCTGGCCAAGGCCAACAAGGCCCAGGCCTAGGGAAGCATTTGCAGGGGGGCAGCACAGAAAGAGTCCCCACCGGCTTGCTCTACACTGTTAGTGTAACGCAAGCTGCTTCTAATTTTGACTGTCCTATCATCCTGGACC
Organism: Rana muscosa; assembly: GCA_029206835.1. Classification (NCBI taxonomy): domain Eukaryota; kingdom Metazoa; phylum Chordata; class Amphibia; order Anura; family Ranidae; genus Rana; species Rana muscosa. Next base: position 114,741,441 of record CM055118.1, read on the forward strand.
ACAAACCTTCCTCACTGTGCTATATGTTTTCTGCTTCACCATTAACATGGTTATGTCTTCTTAGTCCTCTCCATAAAATTATCTGAAATTTGTGCTTAAAGTAGAACTATAGGCAACACTTATTTTTTCATTTTGGACAGAGTAAGAGGGAGGGTTATAGCCCCTGTCAGTTTATTTTTTACCATCCCTGTCCCATTGCAGAGATTTCCCTTCACTTCCTGCCCCATAGCCAAACAGGAAGTGAGAGGAAATCTATGCAAATTAAGGGAATCCAATGCCCCCCCCAGACCCTAAGAACTAGTGTCCCCACTCGAAAATTTCAGGGTGGGTCTTAAACAGAAAGGGGTGTGGCCTTGACAGGAAGGGGTGGGTCAGATTTAAAATTGGGGGTGCACAGGTTTAGTCAAGCCTAGGGCAGCACAAAACCTAAATACACTACTGGTCTATACTACTATTACAAAATGTTGTGGTGAAACCAATGAATAAGATTGTATCATAGATCTATTTTATAAATTGTTGTAGGGCATATTAGCATGTTTTTATATTTATCTACAATAAGGGAAATATATTTTATGTAAATAGTTGTGCCTCAAAAATCCCACCCTTTACACTACAATATAGAATTTTCCTATAGCATATTGGTGTTTTATGAATGGAGGACAATAGAAAATATTCTCATATCATAAATCTGTAACTTGTGTCTAGAGAGATAATGAACCAGTTTTCATTTTTATGGTGATTGTGTTGATCTCATTGACTGGGATGTCTAGCACTGGTGGTTGTGATTGCTAGACATGTGCACACTGAAATATTTCATTTCGGAATTTAGTTTTCGTCCGAAAAATAAATTTATTTAGTTACTCCCGAAATTCGTTTTTATTTATTTCATTTTTCGTTAGAAATTGCATTCGTCCGAAAATCTGAATTAATTAAGGTCGAATCTGTCATTGAAGGCTTATGGTGTCTGTCGAATGTTCAAAGAAGATTCGACGGAGCAGCGAAACTGTACGACGCTGCAATCATACATTTCCGGACGACTGTTCCGCCTACAAGATATAGAAGAATTCTAATGTTGTATGACTAGTAATAATTATATTTATTAATTACTATTACTAGTCAACCAACATTAGAATTCTTCTATAGCCTGTGGGCGGATGCATTTGACCAGAAATGTACGATTGCAGCGTCGTACAGTTTAGCTGCACCGTCGAATCTTCTAACTTTCGACAGACACCATAAGCCTTCAATGACAGATTCGACGTTTGTATGTTTTTCGATGCTTTGTCGAATCTTCGTCGTTCATGTTGAATTGTCAAGTTAGTTCTAGCTATTTTACTGCTCCTCCTCTTTGGTTACAATCAGCCAATAACATTCATCATCATCATTATTTTTATTTTACTTCCCCCACCCAATTCCAGCAGCGTTCTTTTCTCTCTATGTCGAATCTTTTCTCTCTATAATGTCGAATCTTTTCTCTCTATAATGTCAAATCTTTTCTCTCTATAATGTCGAATATCTTCTTTCTACGTCAAATCTTTTCTCTCTTTGTAGAATAATCTTGGACTAATAGAGTTAAGGTTAGGCACATTCGACCACAGGTTCAATAGACACAGATTGTTATTGTCAGCGTAATATCGAATCTCCTATCTATATCGAACTGTTGTCGCAACGAAAACTAAAATAAAGCATTTGTTTATGTCGGATCTTTGGGTTTTCAGATTCTGTGCTTTCGTTTTCGTTTGTTAAAACGATAACGAAAATACCTGAAATTCGGACGAAAATGCATTCGGACGAAAACGAATGCACATGTCTAGTGATTGCTGTCGCAGTCTCCTTGTAATTTTTGTGACCCTCATCTCTTGTCACTTTATATCACCCAGTCCCAGGAGGAGGTGTGTGATCTTCTTCATGCAGCACCATTCCAGAACATCTTACCACGAGTTTTCATCAAAGGTGAGTCTGACCTGAACCGTTCTAAGATCCAAACATTTCATGCTTGTTCGGCTAACTTCTAATCTTGTTTTGCCATTTAGAGGGGGAACGTCTGGAGGTCAGGATGAAACGACTAGAGGCAAAGTACGCTCCACTACATCTCGTCCCACTAATTGAGAGACTGGGCACCCCACAGGTATGCTTTGGAGGTTCTATCTGAAGCCTTACTAGATCCAAAATGTATACTTCAGTCTTGAGTAGTCACCAGTGGGCTGAATCAGTGTTGGACTACCAAATAGGCGTAGAAGGCACCGGCCTATGGGCCCCATGCCGTTTAAGGGTCCTGTGACAACAGATCAAAATAATATCGATTTGATCATGAAAGAAAATTACAATGAAGTTTTCTTAAGTTGTTTACAAAAGATAGAAAAAAATTAACCACTTAGCAACCGCCTGCCCGCAATATACTGCGGACGAGCGGCTGCTGTAGGCAAAGCAACATACCCGTACGTCGCTGCCTACTTCCGGGTTTGATTGTGCACATCGTCAGCAAGTCCCAGCCAATGATTCATGGCCCTGACCTGCTGATCAGGTGTGTCCAATCACAATCCAGAGCTCTGTGTTGAAATTCATATGTATAATAGCAGAAAGTAAAAAATATATATATATTTTTGTTTATATCGGAAAAAATAAAAAATCCAGTGGTTATCAAATACCACCAAAAGAAAGCTCTATTTCTGTGAAAATATCAATTTCGTTTGGGTACAGTGTTGCATGACCATGTAGTGCCAAATAGCAAAAAATGGCCTGGTCATTAAGTGGGTAAAATCTTCTGGAGCTGAAGTGGTTAATCAACTTAAAGGAAGGAAAACGTTACATTAAAGACTCTATAGAGAACAAACTGTATTAAAGTGGTTGTAAAGTCTCCACAATAAACTCCCATGATAGGTTCTCTTATGGGGCAATAGTAATGGCAGTGTGTTTTTTTTTCAGCAATATAATCTCTAAATACCTTTTCCCACCAGAGCTTCTGTGCAGTCACATGGTTTTCTCGGGTCTTCCTCCCAAGCAGAGGAACTCAGGTGGGAGGAGCTCACATTGATCTGCTGTTAGTTTTAGGAGGGGAGGGTCGGGGCGGGAGAGAATCAGTTTCACACAGACCATAGAAATGACAGCAAGGGAGAGAGGGAGTACCAGATGCTGTAGAGCAATTTTTGTACACATATTTAAAAAATGATTTTAGGCCTGAAGAATATATAAAAACCCGAAACGTTATATATTTTTTAAAAGCAGACACCCTAGAGCAGGGGTCTTCAAACTATGGCCCTCCAGTTGTTCAGGAACTACAATTCCCATCATGCCTAGTCATGTCTGTGAATGTCAGAGTTTCCCTCATGGGACGTGTAGTTCCGCAACAGCTGGAGGGAAATAGTTTGAAGATTCCTGCCCTAGAGAATAAAATTGTGGTTATTTTATGTCACATGATATTACCGCAAAGGTCTAGGAAACGCAAAATGGCAGTAAAACACAAGTGATTTTTAGGCCCCTTTCACACTGAGGCGTTGAAAAAACGCTTAAAAATAATGAGATTTTGTACCGCGATTTTACCGCGTTTTTACCGCATTCACGGTAAAAATAGCGCTAAAGCCTATGCGTTTTTACCGCGTTTTTATAGCGGTAAAAACGCATAGGCGTTAGCGTTATTTTTTTAAATAACGCTTATGCCTATGCGTTTTTACCACGGTTCCCATTCATTTCAATGGGGATAGGCGTTTTTACAGCGCTATTTTATGCGCCCTAAAGTTGCTCTAAAAAAGCTGTTTGCAGGATTTTTTTCAACGCCCAGCCAGCACAACCCCTCAATGTGAAGGCCCTAAGAGATTTCACATTGAGAATGCTGGGGCAGAATTATTTCAGGCGTTATTACAGCGCTATTTTTACTGCGAAAACGCGGTAAAAACGCCTCAGTGTGAAAGGGGCCTTAGGGTAAACAAACACAATAAGTTACCCAAATTTGTGGTAAAATATAAAAGACGAGGTTGCACCAAGTAAACAGATACACAACACGCCAAACCTTAAAGTGTTACTAAACCCAGGACCCTGCAATTACTAGACTTGTGCACAACGGAAAAATTCGTTCCGTTTCGGTTCGTTTCTTTCCGGTCCTGTTGATTCGTAATCATTCGTAATTTTGCTAGACGGGATTTTTCGTGTTCGGACTCATTCGTATTTTTGCAAGCGACATTTTTCGTTGAATTTTTTGTTGCTTTATAATTCGTACTTTCGGTAGAGTACGTTGTTTTTCGTTGATTCTGGACACAACTCCTACTTTCGTAACTTTTTTTGGGTTCGTACTTTCGGTAGAGTACGTTGTTTTTCGTTGATTCTGGACACAACTCCTACTTTCGTAACTTTTTTTGGGTTCGTTGATTCGTAATTTTCCGTGTCTCTCTCACAACGACGCTGCCTATTATGCCTAATGTGCTTCAAATGGATTTGTACTTTTCTAAATACATTGCGGTTATTTGTAACGATTCGAAATCTCGTATTTTACTTTCATTTTTTACATGCGGCTATAGCCTCCGCCCCTGTACACCATTTTGAGAGGGTTCAGCACGGTGAGGGAGAAGCAGAGAGCAGAGCAGAGTGAGTGTTATTGTGCTTCGAATGGATTCGAAATCTCGTATTTTACTTTCGTTTTTTACATGCGGCTATAACCTCCGCCCCCTGTACACCATTTTGAGAGGGAGTTCAGCACGGTGTGGGAGAAGCAGAGAGCAGAGCAGAGTGAGTGTTATTGTGCTTCGTATGGATTCGTACATTCGTAACTTTTTCATAACGAATTATGCCGAAGACATTCGGGCATTCGCTATTTGCGGTATAATTTATTTCGGATTCGGTCTTATTCGTAATTGCTTTGTTCGGAAATTCGAATGCTTCCGAATGTCCGAAAGTTGCTAAATTCGGACGAATTTCAAGCCTAGCAATTACTATATCTAGTCTCCCACAGTACACAGAACATGGAAATGCAATTATTTTAGTAAATATAAACATCAAAATACCTTTTCTTATCAGCAGTACATAGCAGTCTTGTGATTTCTATCAGTTCCTGGTGAAGCTTGTAGGAGGAGTTTTCATACTGCACTGAGCTGTCCTATGAGGCTGTAGGGCTCCTGACCCTTTGTCTGGACAGTGCTGATTGGCCCTGTGCTGATCACATACTCTCTCCCAAGAGAAAAAAAACCTCTCTAGCAATACACACTAAACCGAGCATGTGCAACCTGACTCCAAAGGCTCTGTCTTATCTGGACATGTTTTGGAGTCAGTGGAAGAAGAGGAGGATCTTTGCATACAGGATCAAGCAGTCTTTTAACACAATACAGAGGATTAACCCCTTAGGTTCCACAGTGAGTATAACAAGCTTGCTATGCTGCATATAAAGACTGATTTTACTGTTGTGGGTTTAGTAACACTTTCAATTTGTGTGGGGCGGTGAAATGGCAACAAACTTCAGTACCCTAAAAAAAATTCTATAGGTGATGCTTAAAGGGGTTGTAAAGGTGTATATATATATATATATATTTTTTAAATAACAACCATGTCATACTTACCTCCACTGTGCAGTTCGTTTTGCACAGAGTGGCTCCGATCCTGGTCTTCTGGGGTCCCTCAGTGGCTGTCTGGGCTCCTCCCCGCAAGAGCTAACCCCCTTCTTGGGAAGCGCTCTCCCAAGGGGGTTACCTTGCGGGCACGCTCCTGTGATACAGCCGGTGGCTATAGCCGCCGACTGTATCACTCGGCCCTGTCCCCCGGCGCGCCGGATCATTGATTTGATTGACAGCAGCGGGAGCCAAGGGCTGCACTGCTATCAATCTCCAATGACGAGCTGCCTCAAGCTGGGGGAACAATCGTGGGAACAAGGCCACGGAGTTTCGTGGCTTAGGTAAGTAAAACGGGGGGGCTGGGGGGCCCGAGATTGCAAGGTGTTTTTTCAACTTAATGCAATAGGATGCGTTAAGGTGAAAAAACACAAAGTTTTACAACCCCTTTAAGAGATCCCTATAGGTCATCAGTTTAGTGCTAGGGGGGAGGTCTTGCACTAGTATTATTGCTGTCATGCCGCCGGCGATATGTAACATGTGTATTGCAATCGATGTTTTAATGCGTATACACCCCCTATGGTGCGTTTACATTATTACATGCGTATATGTTAGGGGTTCCAACGTTTTTTTGGGGGGTGGGGGGGGGTTATGTGCTCGGGGTAACTTTTTCTTTTTTTTTCTTATTCAAAAATGTTTTTTTTTGCTTATCTTTTTTTTATTATCACATAAAGATCACAAAAAAGAGTGATGTGATGTGATGTTTTAGTGACAGGTTCTCTTTAACGGGAAATTTGGGGTCTAAAAGACCCTGCATGTCTCCTCTGTACTCCACTGAATGTAATGCAATGCAGACCACATTGCAATACATTCCTTCCTGGCTATGCTGGCCGGGAAAGTGACAGGGTTACCCAGAAGTGACATCATAAACGTTGCTGTACGGGTCACAGCAAGAAGAGAAAGAGAGCGGACGTGTGTTTTCTTGCCCCCAAGAAAAGGAGCACAAGCTTCTTTGGGCAAAAAGCCTTGCATAATGCTGTTTGCCGCTCAATTCTGTCGTGCGACAATTGCGTCAAAAACGCAGCACGTTTGAGGAGCCATTAAAAATCAATGCATGTTGTGTTTTGGCACCATTAGCAGAGTGGTGGAGATGATACCCACAATTTAAAATTGCGAAGTGTGAATTGTTAATGGCACAACAAACGCGTTAACCAGACACTTTTTGCCGCATTTTGCCGCATATGACTCTAAAAGTCTTTAAAAGGGTCAAGAGCTTATGTACACATTCCTTGTGCGTAGTTTAGCCCATTAAACTCAATAGGCTGCCCTATGCATAACGTGTGGATATGAACTAACAATGGGGAAAAATATTGAAACACAAGTGCATGCTGCAGTGTGTCCGCACATGAGTCGCACAGGAATTGGCTGTGCGTTTCTGTGCGATTCAAACCACATGCAAAACCATGTGGCTTGAATCGCACAGGAACGCACGGGTGTCAATAAGAACTACTAAATAAAAACGACACCCCAAACGCAGGTCACAAACACAGTGCAGTTGCCCGCACCTGCCCGCTTCGGATTGCATGGTACTTTAGCATCTTGTGATCCGGTTGCATTGCTTTTTAAAAAATAGTGAATGCGCTACTTTTAATGCGGTTGGATTTTAGCCCATTCTAAATGAATGGGCTGAAATCGCACACCGCACTGAATCAAATGTGAATCCCACAGGAACGCACAGCGCATTGTGAACCAGTGTGCTTTATATAGGCGTTAGTAATTACATGATCAATGTCCATGTATAGAAAAAATAAAATAAAAATTTAACAAAATAATCTGCAGTAAGTAATTTAGTATTTAACATTTTTAGTTAACCTGTGTGCCTAAATATCGTTTTTTTAAACTGCTAAAAATTATTTCAATGTTAAACCCTGCAATACTGAACTGCTAGCTGCTCTCTCCCATGATAAAACACTGTCTGGGACACTGCAGCTTTAAAGTGGCAGTAAGCTGGTGAAAAAAAAAAAAAATTCCCAGCAAGGCAAAGGGGGGGATTTACTAAAACTGGTGCACACAGAATCTGGTGCAGCTGTGCATAGTAACCAATCACCTTCTAACTTCAGCTTATTCAATTAAGCTTTGATGATACAGCCTAGAAGCTGATTGGTCACTATGCACAGCTGCACCAGATTCTGTGTGCACTGGTTTAAGGCTGGGTTCACACTAGTGCGACACGACAGCCGTCCTACTTTGGATCCGACTTTGCCCTGCGACATGAAGCCGACATATGTCCGACTTTCAGTGAACGGGGATCCGACTTGGATCCCCGCCAATACCAGGCACTGTGTTTGGTATGAATCTTGAGGGGTAACTCCACACCAAATTTTAAATAAAAAACCAGCATGGGTTCCCCCTCCAGGGGCATACCAGGCCCTTGGGTCTGGTCTGGATTTGAAGGGGAACCCCTACGCCGAAAAACGGCCTGGGGGTCCCCCCAAAATCCAAACCAGACCCTTATCCGAGCATGCAACCTGGCAGGCCGCAGGGGAAGAGGGGGGGGGGCGAGAGAGCGCCCCCCCTCCTGAACCGTACCAGGCCGCATGCCCTCAACATGGGGGGTTTGGTGCTCTGGGGCAGGGGGGCGACCTGGGGCCCCCCCACCCCAAAGCACCCTGTCCCCATGTTGATGAGGACAGGGCCTCTTCCCGACATCCCTGGCTGTTGGTTGTCGGGGTCTGCGGGCGGGGGGCTTATCGGAATCCGGGAGCCCCCTTTAATAAATAAGGGTGCCCCCAGATCCCGCCCCCCACCCTATGTGAATGAGTATGGGGTACATTGTACCCCTACCCATTCACCTGGTGGAAAAAAAAATGTCAATAAAAACACAACACAGCTTTTTAAAGTAATTTATTGCACAGCTCCGGGGGTCTTCTTCCGACTTCGGGGGTCTCCGGTTCTTTCTTCTGCCGGGCCTCCGCTATCTTCTTCCAGCTCTTTTGCTAGCGGGGCCCGGTCTTCTCCGTCGCCTTCTTCTCCCGCTCTCCGGTTCTTTCTTCTGCCGGGCCTCCGCTATCTTCTTCCAGCTCTTTTGCTAGCGGGGCCCGGTCTTCTCCGTCGCCTTCTTCTCTCGCTCTCCGGTTCTTTCTTCCGCCGGGCCTCCGCTATCTTCTTCCAGCTCTTTTGCTAGCGGAGGCCCGGTCTTCCCGTCGTCTCGTCCGGCTCTCCGTTGTCCTTCTGCCGAACCCTCCACTATCTTCTTTCAGCTCTTTTGCTAGTGGAGGGGCCGGTCTTCCCGTCGCCGTCACCGTCGCCGTCTTCTTCCCCCTTCTCCTTCTCGATGTTGACACGTCGCTTCCTCCCGCTCTAATGCTGGGTGTTGCGGTGCACGCCGATTGATATAGGCTTCTCATGACGTCACAGTCACATGCTCCCATGACGTCACAGTCACATGCTCCGGGGCCACATGGAGCATGTGACTGTGACGTCATGAAAAGCCTATATTAATTCGGAGCAGAGCGAACAGCCAGCATTACAGCGGGAGGAAGCGGCGAGTCAACATCGAGGAGGAGAAGAGAGAAGAAGACGGCGACGGGAAGACTGGCCCCTCCACTAGCAAAAGAGCTGGAAGAAGATAGTGGAGGGGCCGGCAGAAGGACAACGGAGAGCCGGACGTGACGATGGGAAGACCGGGCCTCCGCTAGCAAAAGAGCTGGAAGAAGATAGCGGAGGCCCGGCAGAAAAAAGAACCGGAGAGCGCGGAGACCCCCGGAGCTGTGCAATAAATTCAATTAAAAAGCTGTGTGTGTTTTTATTGAATTTTTTTTTCCACCAGGTGAATGGGTAGGGGTACGATGTACCCCATACTCATTCACATAGGGTGGGGGGCCGGGATCTGGGGGCCCCCTTATTAAAGGGGGCTCCCGGATTCCGATAAGCCCCCGCCCGCAGACCCCGACAACCAACGGCCAGGGTTGTCGGGAAAAGGCCCTGTCTTCATCAACATGGGGACAAGGTGCTTTGGGGTGTGGGGGCCGCAGGTCGCCCCCCTGCCCCAGAGCACCAAACCCCCCATGTTGAGGGCATGCGGCCTGGTACGGTTCAGGAGGGAGGGGGGCCGCTCTCTCGTCCCCCCCCCCTCTTCCCCTGCGGCCTGCCAGGTTGCGTGCTCGGATAAGGGTCTGGTTTGGATTTTGGGGGGACCCCCACGCCGTTTTTTTCGGCATAGGGGTTCCCCTTCAAATCCAGACCAGACTCAAGGGCCTGGTATGCTCCTGAAGGGGGAACCCATGCCGGTTTTTTATAAAAAATTTGGCCTGGAGTTCCCCCTCAAGAGCAGCACAGCACAAGTCGCATGCCAAAGTCGGATCATGCAAGACTGCGGTCCGACTTTGATCCGACTTCAATGATAGTCAATGGGCTGAAGTCGGATCAAAGTCGGACCAAAGTAGTACAGGGAGCATTCTCAAAGTCAGACCGACATGTTTCGGACCAGTTAAGACGGCTCCCATAGGGAAACATTGATTTTCACACGTCATGCGACATGAGCTCCCAATGTCGGAGCGTTTGTCGCCCCAGTGTGAACCTGGCCTTAGTAAATCACCCTCAATGTCATAATGTGCTAGAATGCATCGCTTCCCTTAGAACGAATCCCTCAAGCCCCACGCTGCCACCGCTGAAAGGGCTTCCCCCGGTCTTGCTTCCGGGTTCACAAACCCCGGCTACATCAGTGGCCAGGGGCCCGATGATGTCACTCCCACGCATGGGCACGGGAGCCCCTGTTTACGGCTTGGTCTCTGAAGGTCCGGCACTGTATGCCAGACCTTCAGAGCGCCTGCGCCGGTGACGTCACCGGCTGCATGCACTCTGAATATCTCATAAACAGTGCAAGTTTAGGAGATTATCACAATACCTACAGGTAAGCCTTATTATTGGTGTAAGTGGTGTAACAGAGTTTACTACCACTTTAACAAAGAGGAGGGGGAGGAGCAGCTTCAGGGGAACAGTGTTGCTCAATAAAGGAGAGGGGGAGAGGGGGCTGGAGGAGAGGGATAGGGAGGAGATTGAGTTCTCACACAGACTGAAGACTAAAGAACTGACAGGGAGAGAGGGGGGAGATGCAGAGACACTAAGGAGATAGCTGGATGATGGAGGCACTTAAAGTGGAGCTCCACCCTAAATAGCAACTTTTGCTATTTGGAACCCTCCCCCCCTCCGGTGTCACAATTGACACCTTTCAGGGGGGAGGGGGGTGAAGATACCTGTCTAAGACAGGTATTTTCACCCACATCCGGGAGTCCTCTCTCCGGGAATCTGCGGGAGTTACGTCACTTCCCGCAGACTTCCCTTGGTGTTCTGGGAGACACTCGGCTCCCAGAACACAGGAGCACCAATCAGAACGGCGCAGCGCGACTCGCGCATGCGCCGTAGGGAACCGGGCATGAAGCCGCAGGGCTTCACTTCCTGGTTCCCTCAGCGAGGATGGCGGAGGGAGCAGCAGAGCGACGAGCGGTCGCTCGTCCTCTGCTGCGGACGTCGCTGGACTCCAGGACAGGTAAGTGTCCAAATATTAAAAGCCAGCAGCTGCTGTAGCTGTAGCTGCTGGCTTTTAATAAAAAAAATTCCGGCGGAGCTCCGCTTTAAACTGACCACACTTTCATGGCTCAGCAGCCATGATAAATGTTGTCAGCTCACAGAGGGGAAGACAGGAATAGGCAGGATCAACCAGGTACTGTAGAAGATAGAAAGTGACAATTGACAAGGCAAAATCACTATGCTATAGCTCGTGCCTTAAAGGGACAGGAGCATGATTTTTTTTTTTTTTTAAGATTACAACCTCTTTAAATGTTATGTACCCAATAAAAACTTAAAGTACATAAACCATAGATATCAGGTTTACATTACAGCTTGTCTCTAAAAATCTCATCTTCTTTCAGATGTCAGTTTGTAAAAAGATTTGGTGCAACCTATGTTCGGTTTGTGTAATGTACATTAGTGATGGTTGGTCATCTCTATCTAGCGGCCATTGTGCACACTACTTAGTTCAATGTTATCCCACTAGAGTGCGTTTCCGAGAAACCTCCAGAAACCTGCAAGGTGGGCCCCCAAGGTTTTGACTGCCTAGGGGCCTCCATGAAGTTTCTTCTGGCACTGGGCTGGATTCTTTTTTTGGGGGGGGCCAAAATTTTTGTGCTACAGTCTGTGTCTCTCTGCTTCTCTCACGAGGACATAGGTGTTATTCTTTCTCAGACCCATCATATATAGTTTTATTCTACATAAGGGAATGTTCAGAGGGAACATGATATTATCATTTGGCTTTTTAAAATACATGGTATTTAGGTGATCTGTATTCTGCCAAAACATGGGCCAGTTCACACCATAGAAACACAGTCCAGATGTTCTTTTCTGCATGCGCGTTTTTGATGCGTTCCAGTGCGTTTTTGATGCAGACCAGTGCATTTCCCTCTCTTAGGGCCAGTTCACACCAGATACAGTTCCGTGCGCTTTTTTTCTGCACAAAATGCATGCACAGCATGTTCTACTTTTTTTTCTGGAACTGGAACGCACTGGAACTGCAGCCACTGGTGTGAACTATGCCATTGGAAACCATAAAACTTACTATCCATGCATTTTTGATGCAGAAAAAAAAGCACTGGACTGCATGTGGTGTGAACTGGCCCTCAATAAAACATTTCTTCTCCTATATTAGGTTTAATGCCCAGATAATCAATCAGATAAATCAGATTGTGAGTGTGCCAAAAATAACTGTCAGCTTTTGAGTTTATTAAAACCAATACAGTATTTTATTATACACAAATGTTAAAAGAAAGGACATCCACTAAAAATGAATGCCACATAACTTATAATAGAAGGGTATTCAGCCATATAATGGGGGTTATTTACGAAAGGCAAATCCACTTTGCACTACAAGTGCAAACTACAAGTACAAAGTGCACTTGAAATTGCACTGAAAGTGTACTTGGAAGTGCAGTCGCTGTAGATCCGAGGGGGACATTCAAGGAAAATAAAAAACAGCATTTTAGCTTGCGCATGATTGGATAATAAAATCAGCAGAGCTTCCCCTCATTTCTACCCCTCAGATTTACAGCGACTGCACTTCCAAGTGCACTTTCAGTGCAATTTCAAGTGCACTTTGCACTTGTAGTGCAAAGTGAATTTGCCTTTAGTAAATGACCCCCACGGCATCACTTCCCCTAACCGCCAGCACTTAGCACTCTCTGCTTAGTCAGTATTTGTATGTGTGTATATATATATATATATATATATATATATATATATATATATATATATACACACATTAAACAATTGTGTCACAACTACCATGGATCCAGAGCGTTTAATCACATGTAAACATAACTGGTTCAAGCAGTAGCATAGAGGCAGCCTTGTGTGTTTTGCAATCAGCTTCATTAGGAACTCAGAGGTGATCTGAAATGTCATACAAATAGCATTAGCTATAATATAAGAAAACATCCCCCAATGCAAAAACCTATTTATCGCCTGCAATTCTGTGCACTGAAATTATTTAAGAGCCATGGGATGGATTTACTAAAGCAAAATAGACTGTGCCCTTTGCAAAGTGCAGTTGCTCCACCACAGCTTGGTAAATGAGCAAAAGCTCTGCTGACTTCCATCATCCAATCATGTGCAAGCAAAAATGCAGTTATTTTTCTTGCGAGTGATTGGGTATTCTTTGCAAAGTGAAGCTTTACCTCATTTACTAAGCTCTGCAGCAACTTCCACTTTGCAGAGTGCAACTGCCCTTTGCAAAGTGCACAGTCTATTTGCCTTTAGTAAATAAATCTCCATGTACTGTATGTCATAACCCAATGCTAAAACAAAATTCCAGTGGGGGCAGCAAGGGGAGACACAAGGACAGCTGAGATCTAGTTGGCAATAATTAATGTGCATTTAGAAACAAAGTATATAAGGACAGGGTAAATTGTAATTAGAGCAGAGTTTGTGTCAGTGTAATGTGTTATCTCCAGGAAAAAAAGACCCATTCTTGATTCTTGCTTGAAAGGCATTGCAGAGAGAAGATCTGAGACCAGTTTTAATTTAAAGCAAGACTCCAGGCAGACAGATAAATACACCCTTGAAATACATACGTAAATGTCTACATGTTTGCCTGGTTCAGCCAGTCTTGTGATTTGCATACCTCTACCACACAGCCAGGCAAATAAACACACTAATTCTGTGGATATCTCTCGGCCCACAGCCTGCTCATGGGTCAGTGTATCTGCAGTGATCAACTCTGTCCAGGTTGCAGGATGTGAACTAGGAAGTAGCAAAGCTGAACAGGAAGCCATAGTATAACCACCTTGGTTGTTTGTCTAGAGTTCCATTTGGGGAGCAGTGCAACATTATTTTTTTTGTATATTTTAAGTTATTTCTAGACTCAATAGTGTAAGATAATATAAAAGATAACACAATATTTTCGTAATTCTCATATTTATTTTTAGCAAATTGCTATAGCCCGGGAGGGAGATCTTTTGACCAAGGAACGCCTGTGCTGTGGTCTCTCCATGTTTGAAGTCATCCTGACCCGGATCCGCAGCTACCTACAGGACCCCATCTGGCGTGGTCCTCCCCCCACCAATGGAGTGATGCATGTGGACGAGTGTATGGAGTTTCATCGACTTTGGAGCGCCATGCAGTTTGTTTATTGTATTCCGGTGGGGACCAATGAATTTACTGCAGAGTGAGTACTTGTTATCTCCCTGAAAACTGCTGCTCACCAGTGGGTTGTCTTTTCTCTTTAACACTGTAGCCAGAATATTATTAAAAGAGAAGTATGGGGTTTTTAAAAAACCAAACCTTATTCTAACCTAGCTGGATACAGCATCGTGTCCCCCGCCGCCTCTGCAGTGAGGACTGAGCAAACAAACACAGCTGATTACTCAGTTCTTCCCTCTGCTCTGAGCAGAGAGCTGTGACTGTCAGTCAACCGTTCTCTGCTCTGCCCCTCCAGTGCTCACTGGAGGGCTAGGGAGGTACCAGCTAGCTCAGTCTCCCACCGGCACAGCTGAGAGGCTGAGCCAGCTGCCGATCCAGGCATGTGGATCCCGATTGTAAAGTTGGAATCTTTCCCCAGCCTAGAGGGGCTGAGTGATGTCAGTCAAAGGCAGGCTTTAGCCCGCTGTCTGCTAAAATTGGGTCACAGGAGTGCAGAACGAACTGCACTCCTATGATCCATGCGTGAAGTATGGCCAAAAAAGCTTTGGCCATACTTCTCCTTTAAGTATTTTTGAAAATACAATCAAAACATTAAAATTTTAAGTGGAATTCCAGCTTACACCTACAGTAACTAGCGGCCCCCATGTGTCAGCCAGAGTGGCTGCAGGGGAGAGGAGGGACCGCTGACAACAGATGGGCCATTGAAGCTTATGGGTGACATCACCGCTTCAGGCTTTGCTAGCTATTGTCCAAGTGCTCTTTCCTTTTCCCTGCAGCTGCTGATGGCTGACATAGGAGAGATTATTTGACTGGACCTGAGTGGCCTGAAAATAAGTAAGTGTACACATCTTACACAGGTTTGTTAGCATAGCTGTTAGGAGGGGGTAGAGGACAATTTTAGGGCTGGTTAGGTGTAAGCTGAAGTTGTCTATATACCCCTAATTACAAGCTTCTAACAAGCTCTGTTGTCTTGTTAATTTTGTGTCCTGTCTCTTGCTTCCCCCTACAGGCAGTGCTTCGGAGACGGTTTGAACTGGGCGGGTTGTGCCATTATTGTGCTCCTGGGCCAGCAGCGTCGTTTTGACCTCTTTGACTTTTGCTATCACCTCCTGAAAGTTCAAAGACAGGACGGGAAAGATGAAATCATAAAAAATGTGGTGAGTTTCACTGACTGACCAGACATGGTTAATGCTGAATGGACTTTTGACAAATGAATATGTGCAACACCTTCTGAGCTTCATTCATTCTGGTGAACAGTGCCCAACACAAATAAGACACGGGCACAGGCAGAGCTTCTGAGAGAGACCTCATAGATGAAAGAGTACCCGTAGTGTTGGAGATGAGATACATGATACATATATATATATATATATATATATATATATATATATATATATATATATACAGTGCATATAGTATGTATATACATGCATATATACACACACACACTATATATATATATATATATATATATATATATATGTATATATATATATATATATATATATATAAAAAACTTTTTTTTTTTTTTACAACATAGATTAAGGGCATAATATAATGATTTTTTGTCAGTTTTATTTCAATATTTTTTTTTTCGTTCAAATGTTTTTATTGAGCTTCATATACATATACAGGATAATCACTTGTGTAACATGGGCAATACATCATCCTTCAATACAAGAAAAAAAAATGCAAAATAAAACAAAAGAGGAAAATAAGAAAAAAAGGGGAGAAAATAATTGGAGAGAGTAAAATACAGGAGGACAAGAGGAGAGGTCCTCGTGACTCATTCAATACAGGGTAGTTATCCATAGGTGTAGTCCTAGCATATCTTGTTTTATGCAACATTCTATGTTTTCAAGTAAGAGTATTTGTCATATCTAGCCAGCGGTCCCAAATCTTGTTATACTTGGAGGGGCAACCTCTATTTATATATATAAATTTCTTATAAGGTAGGCTGCTATTGATCTCGGATTTCCATTCTTCGAATGTGGGGGGTGTCTGTCTCATCCATTTTCTGGCGAGCACCTTCCTAGCTAGGAATAATGATTCGCGTAAGAAGGTCAATGTAAATTTATCACTATCAGGTTCAGGGAATATCCCCAAAATGCATGGTTTCGGGGTCAGAGTGAGAGGTGAGCCCATAGTGTCGTGGAGGAATGCCACAATTTGTTTCCAATATCCCTGAATTTTAGTGCAGGTCCATATTAAATGGAAGAACGTCCCTGTCTCGTTTAGGCACATAGGGCAAGTACTTAGGTGTTCTGGTCGGAATTTGGAAATGCGATTTATTTCAATATTTTGTAAGTTTTTTAATATATTAGTAAATTCTTAATTGTATACATTAACATTATTACTGGGTTCGCCTGTGGCTCAGATTTTGCAGCCCTTTCTGGCTTTTCTAAAAAGGAAGCCCAACACAATTTTTTCACTTTCTGGCTGTCCAATGGAAATCCCATAGCTACACAGAAGGCAGTATCGTTCCCTTCTAACACGCATTTAGATTATTCAGTCAACCTAGTAAAAGGGGGACATAGCCTAATGCACTAGGTACTGGTTGCAAATAATATGAAAAATATTTATATTCAATATTTAATATTTTTTTTGACAAAAAAAAAAAAGTAAAATGTTATAGTCGGGACAATAAATATATCTGAAAACACTGTACATTCTCTTTAAAAGCTGAGCTCCAGGCACAAACATTCTATTAAAACATATAGCTTAATATCCACAATGGGTTTGAAATTCACTTTGTATGCACTCAATGCCGTTGTAACCCAGAAAATACCTTCTAAAGTAGCAATGACATAATATCTGGGATACACAAAACCTTTGCAGAGAGCAGAGCTGTGGGAGGTACTCAGCAGTCCCATCCAGCTTTAAATGAGGTCATGGAATTTCTGATGGCATTGTGGAAGCAGCACTGCATGGATAGCTTTTCCAGTTTGCCAAATGATTTTCTTCGCTGACGTTGTTGTTTATGGTCTCTTAAGTCTTTGCATTCACTAACCAGCTATCCTGTTTCTGACCATCCCTCCAGCCGCTAAAGAAAATGGCAGATCGCATCCGGAAGTATCAGATCCTGAACAACGAGATCTTTGCAGTCCTCAACAAATATATGAAATCTGTAGAGAGTGACAGTTCCACAGTAGAACACGTACGGTGCTTCCAACCTCCTATTCACCAATCACTGGCCACCACCTGCTGAGAGGGGCATAGCACAGACCACACTCCGGACGATATCGAGAAACCCCGTAACGTTGTGGTGCATGTTCGTCCTGTTTTCACAATACACCTACATGATGCTATAGAAGCAGCAGGACTGTACAGGATGTAGCCATGTAAAGAGGTGTGGCCTGACTTCCACTTCTGTCACCGTCTGTGGTGACAAATTCCACATTATGACATCATCGCCAAGGTCTGATGAAGTCTGGTGAAAGCAGGGCGGTATTAATAGCTTCATATTGGTTTGGCCCAACTTTTAAGTATTTTTATGATGTAAAACAGACATTTCCAGGTTGTTACCGGCTTTTGGTCAGTGTGGTCAATGGGAATTTGTTTGATCAATCTATTTATTGTGACGCTGTACAGTGTTGTGGTAATCTCATCTGCTTAAAGACTATCTTGCCAATTTGTCATCTTCTACAGTACATGTTAACGATCGATTTATTTTGTTTGAGTGGCCAAATCTCGCTCAAAATTTACTATGAAGTGGAGGGTGATTAGGCAGCTTGCTGTGTTCAGATACTTACCTACTGAGACCTTCTGCAAAGTTTGTCCATCATCAGCCCAACTACCCTCATCCCACTCCTTCCTACCACTACATTGATCAGAGTTTTCAAAGGAAGATTTGATGCTACCATGTAACTAATAAGAAAAACAACAGGAGGAAAACATTTTTAGTCCTGCCACAAACATTAAAATCTTATTATGTAGTATAAGGGCTTGCCTGATTGCATAGTTTAGGTAGGTTTTCATAATACATTGTTTTGGTCAATCTAAAGGATATTGTAGAGCCAGATTGTAACATGTATGGTAAGCGTAAGGTCACATCATGAGATCCCAAAGAAAACCAGTCACAAATAAGCTCATGCAAGATGTTTCACATTAGCAACCATGGGATGCAGGAAAGTATTTCACTTGATTCCCCCATCAACACAGACACTGTTGATGCAGGAACCCCTCCTGCCAAACCATTGTCTTCTCTCAGAGGGGGGAAGCCGTGATTATTGCTATAGAAGCCACTAGCGATAATCACAGGTAAAACCCAGCATGCAAACAACTTGGTACATTTAGCCTGCCCATACACGATTCGAATCGAGCCTAAGGCTGGTTATACACGCATTGATTTTTTTTCATTCAGTCAGCAAGCTGACAGATTCCTCCATTTATGTTCTACAACATAGATAGATGAATTTCTTTCTGTGGCTCTTGTGTTCTGACACCCAACAGCTGTCAGAATACTCCAACAGTGGCTGCATCTGATTGGATGCAGGGGCAGTTCAGGTGACAATTTTCAGCTCGGCTCCTTTGATTGGATTTGAAGGGTGTTGACAGGGCCATCCACAAAGTGACTTGAAATTTGAACAATGTATGGCCAGCATTTCTCTGTGGTAAACAGTTGCTAATGTGCCAACAGCTTGACCTCATGTGGATAACACGTGGGAGCTCCTAGGTCCTGAGTGTGCACAACTGTGTACTACAAATACCAGAGCCACATAGTTGTTTACATTCCTCTTAAAGGGGTTGTAAACCCTTGTTTAAAAAAAGAAACATGTCATACTTACCTCTTCTGGGGTCCCTCGGCGGCGCTAGTGGCTCCTCCCCGCATCGAGTGTCCACGTTGGAGAAGGCTCTCCTAAGGTGGACACCCGTGCGGGCGCACTCCCGAGTCCTGCATCTGTGTCCATTCACACAGAATGCAGGACTCGGCCCGCCCCCCCCCCCCCCCTGCGCCGCGTCATTGGATTTGTTTGACAGCAGCGGGAGCCAATGGCTGCGCTGCTATCAATCTATCCAATCAGGACACGAGACACCAGCTAGAGCTGGTGTGCTCGTTCCCGGCCGGAGGATGACAGCGTTTAGGTAAGTAAAACGGGGGGGGGGAGCTGCAGCACTACAGAAGGTTTTTCACTTTAATGCATTAAGGTGAAAAACCATGAGGGTTTACAACCCCTTTAACTATGGAACCCTTGAACTAGAGAGATTCAAACCATATACTGTCAGGCTGATGGTACCCAAGTTGATCAATCAGCCTGTCTCGATCGATCAGCCTAGCACTCCAGGAGCTAGGTATCAGCATTGAGGTCTAGAGGTTGAAATAGTAGCAGTTGTCATACCTTAGGGGTTCTAATATACATCCTACAAAATGAATGCAGATCTGTAGTCACCGCATACACTTTCATTTTATAACATCAGAATTGTAATGGCAATACAAATGATATTTATTTATTTTTTACAATGGATGCAACCACTTTTCAGCCAACAGTTTTCTGCCTGGCTCTTTTGATTTTTCAGTTAGCGGGAGGGGGCGGACAGGGCCACCTACCAAGCAAATTTTGCTAGTACAGTAGTAACAGGTGAAGATTCCAGTAGTATATGGCCAGTTTCAGATTACCAAAGCACATTTGAAAAGATAACACAAATGAGAAAACGGGAATTAGTTGTCATCCCATAACAGGAAGTACTGGAACAAATTATTAAAAATGTCTTTGGATATTATATCAGCATGTTAACAATTATTTGCGATTTTGATGTTTGGGTTTCGATTTTAGAACCTTCAATAATAAATTAATATTTATTATAATTAATTCAGGCATAAGCCATGTTGTTAAGCTGGTTCTCTTTGAAGCTGGTTCTCTGTGAAGAACAATTATTTTGGGAATTCTACATTTTATTTACTGACTGTATCTATAAGTAGCCTTAAAGCTAAGGTTCACCAGATTTTTTTTTTTTTAAAAGCCAGCAGCTACAAATACTGCAGCTGCTGACTTAAAAAAAAGGACACTTACCTGTCCAGGTTGCCCGCGACGTCGGCAGCCGAAGCCGAGCCACCGCTCGGCTCTCGGCTTCCCCTGCCGCCATCCTCGGTGAGGGAATCGGGAAGTGAAGTGCTGCGGCTTCACTGCCCGGTTCCCTACGGCGCATGCGCGAGTCGCGCTGCGCCATCCTCACTGGTTCCCGTTGTGTTCTGGGAGCCGAGTGTTTCCCAGAACACAACGGGGGGGGGGTGACGCGAAGGGGCGGGGCTCCCGGAAGTGGTGCAAATACCTGCACCCCCTCCCCCCTGAAAGGTACCAAATGTGACACCGGAGGGGGGGAGGGTTCCGAAAAGCGGAGGTTCACTTTTGGGTGAACCTCCGCTTTAAGCTACTGATCTGATTTTTCTTGGACAAAACGTAGGACTTTTGTCCGAAGGGCGTTGGCCATGAACTTGTCTTGCATACAAACGGCAAAGAATTGTCGGCCAACAAACCAGAAACTATGTGGTTTTTCAGCTCTTTATCGCCACCCTTTGGACAACTTCTGCTAATGTGTTATGGTGAGCGTTGCTTCTGAGCATGCATGTATGTACTTTGGAGTTTTGTCCGAGGGACTTCTGTACACACGATCGGATAATCCGGCCACACACATTTGTTGTCGGAAAATTTTAAAGCATGCTATCCCACATTTGTTGGTGGAAAATCCGACAATAATTGTCCGATGGAGCATACAAACGGATTTTCTGACAACAGCCTGCCATCACACAATTCCCGTCGGAAAATCCGATCGTGTGTACGGGCCTTAAGATATAAGACTCACCTTTTTATATGCTTGCTATATCATAGTTTTCCGCTAGCGGCTATCTGTATAACAGACAGTACAGTCTGTATCTTTGCTGAACCACTGCTGTAGAAAACCCTATTGCATTTAAAGACTGCATTGTTTTGCAGACTGCATACGTTTTTCATTAGATTCAACCACTTTCAGTGAGGATTTTGCCACTGCTCTGCCTATAAACTTGAACCGAGACAAGAGAAAAAGTAAAACGTATCACTACGGTACTAGGAAAGTCAGATTGTGTTTGTATTGGTCCAATACATCCCCTGTGTAAATATATAATAAAACTATAGATTTTTTTTTAAATACTAACCTACGCTGACAATATTTACACTAAAGCAAAACTATGGACAAATAAAAAATGACACAAAAAGTTAGCAGATTTTGGTTTTCTTTTATTCCCCTATGTAGGATAGTTTTATTACTTGGTGATCCTGCTAATAGATCCATTATTTTCTCACATCCTTTAAAAGGGTGGCAACGCAGTTTGCTCTGCAGTTAAATTACACATGCAGCGTTCTCACCCTGTGGACAAGGTCATTTTAAATAAACATGTTTTAAAAGGACTATAAGTAAGGCGCAAACAAATTGAGACCCAACGCTATCTTATGCTTTAAACAGTTCTTTCTCTTTTTTGAGGAAAAATGTTTACACCATATACTGTAAATAAAGCGTGTCCATTTCAAGCACCCCTAGCAGTCATATATGGTTTGCCCCAACCCATTTCACTGTAACTTTTGCTGGACAGCTTGTCCTTCATGTAAATGTGGAGAAAAATATAATAAAGTCCGGAGAAATAAAAAATAAAAAAAATGTACTTTTATTACAGATATAACCTCCACATAATTATCAGTATACAATTATTTTCATTATAGTGGGCCTTCAATTTTGTCAGATTTCTAACTATATATAAATAAATAAATATATAAAGATGGCCACAGGAATCAAAAGGTTATCATGATATCACACAGGTATGCCCTAATCACTATCCAGCCATACTCAAGTAATTATTTTGGGTGGAGCACTCCTTTAACTGCCACTCCTACAGCTGAATTAAGTACCTGAAATAGGTAACTTTTTTTAGAAAAATATTTAACAGATTTGTATTAAAGTTTTGTGTTTACATTTTAATTTTGTTTTTTTATATATATATTGTTCCTTTTATTTGTTTAACTGAAAAGAGAAAAAAAAAAGTTACATTATTTTACCTTCTCGCTTGTGAATAAGAAGTAAAAAAAAAACTGAAAAAAAAAATCTTTTGTCTGATCTTGTCTCTTCTATCAGTCATTGTGTGCTAAATATTTGGTACATTGGGAGAATTTCCAGGTGATTTCAAGGAGATTCAATTGAAATAAAAAAAAAATGACTGGCTTTATTAGCTGTGTGTAGTCAGAAACACTGTCCCTGGATGCAAAAAATCTAAATCTCAGGCCTCGTACACACGACCGATTTTCTCGTCGTAAACAGTCAAGAAAAGTGCCGCGAGAGTTTTTTTGTCTAGAAAAACGTTCGTGTGTATGGTTTTACGACGAGAAACTTGACGAGAATCTCGACGAGAAAATAGAGAACCTGCTCTCTATTTTCTCGTCAGGAGTCCAGATTCCCTCGTCGTGTTTCTCGTCGGCCTGTTTTGTGACGAGAAAATGGTTCGTGTGTATGCTTTTACGACTCTTCCAAAAGTGCGCATGCTCACAAGCAACTATGAGACGGGAGCGCATCTTCTGGTAAAACAAGCCTTCATAATGGAGAGAGCACATTCGTCACGCTCATAAATATTTCATCGTTTAAATGTTCTGCATTGAATTCTTCGTTAGAATGTTACATTAATCAAAACGAGAGACCTTCTTTTGCTGCTGATATTCACACAGAGTTATGCCTTATTTTTAACCTTTTTCATGCTGCTCTTTATAAGATTTATGTGTATTATATCGTGCAAGTTTTTAGGAATAATTTAAATGGTTAGATTTTTCAAAATGATGTTAATTATAATTTCTCAATGTTTTGATAGCGATCTCCCATTTAATTTTCTAATCTATATTTTTAAAATTTCACACCATGTTTTTGAGCTAATCAGATTTAGTTATTCTTTTGGGGGGGTGATATCTGTGCCTTTTATTGTCAGTCAAATGTATCTGCTTACTCCAAAGCTTGTTTTTTTTTATTTAAAAATACACATAGTCAAGTATGAACTTAAACAAAAAACACATTTATTCATGTTTATAAATTAAATAAAGAGAAGGCAGCGCTGGAGAAGCTGCTGCCATTTGTGCATCCCAGGGACCCCAGAGCACACAGCAACCCTGTGTGGACACTAAAATTGGGAGCTTGAGAAGGCCCACATTTCAGAACACAATCTGATGCTGGCCTCCCAGAGGTCAGGAACAGCAGCAGGTGAGATATATGTCCCAAGTGTGTGGTACTACAACAGGCTGCCTTCTGTCCGACCAGTGCGACCACAATGAAGCAAGGCCATCACTTCCTCTTCTTCCTGGCAACCTTCCCTGCAGCCTTTACTGAAGCCTTCCTTCTTCGTTTAGCTGGAGGCTGGCCCACTGGAGGGGTACTCCTGTCAGGAGGAGGAGGTGGAGGTGTAGCAGAAGGGGGTGGGGCAGAAGAAGAAGGTGGAGGTGTAGCAGAAGGGGGTGGGGCAGAAGGTGGAGGTGTAGCAGAAGGGGGTGGGGCAGAAGGTGGAGGTGTAGCAGAAGGGGGTGGGGCAGAAGAAGAAGGTGGAGGTGTAGCAGAAGGGGGTGGGGCAGAAGGTGGAGGGGTAGCAGAAGGGGGTGGGGCAGAAGAGGAAGGTGGAGGTGGAGGTTGAGGTTGGGTCAGTTGGGCCACCTCACATATGGCGGTATTGGGGGTAATTTGCTCCATCACCCCCTTGTTGAGCAAGGTGATGAGCAGGGGTTCGCATAGGAGGCGTTGCTCCATGCTCATCACCTTGAACTTAGCCTCCACTAGGCCGGCAATGGCCTCTTCAGGGGATGTGGGCTCCTTGAGGGTGGCATGGGCCTCTTTAATAAGGGCCATTGCTGCCTCACTGGTGGTCCTGTCCCTCCTGCCTCTTTTGTGAAGCCTGATGGGAGGCACCTGGGATCTGGTGCTTCTCCTTTGCCCTGCCACCTCCTGTCTGCCACTGGGCCCTGCCACCTCCTGGCTGCCACTGGGCCCTGCCACCTCCTGGCTGCCACTGGGCCCTGCCACCTCCTGGCTGCCACTGGGCCCTTCCTCCTCCTGCCTGACAGTTTCCAGACCCTCCTCCTGGCTGATTTCATCCTGTGTATGAAAAAGAAACATAGTTTAATATGTTGGTTTAATCTTTGCATCAAACTTTGTAATCCTGATGGAAGCAATTAGAATGTAAATGCATAAATCCTTGCTTTAAATTTACCACTACATCAGCTTGACTATTTACCACACAATTAAGTGCAGAATAATGTCTACAGATCATGATTTCACTTGTTGAATACAAAATAATGTATGTTTCTCATCCTGACATATTTGGGAAACATTAATTTTATCCCACTACATTTTCAGTTAATACTATACCTGGCTCCAGATGGACAAATCAGGATCATCCAGGATGGCTGCCTCCTCTTGCTCCAGAGAAGGCTCAGGTTGGCTGCAGGGAAGTCTGGGGGGAAGAGTGGAGAGTGATGGCCTTGGCTCAATGTGGTCATCCAGGAAGGACATCCTGCTGTAGTACCACAAAACCGGGACATAAACATCATCTGCTGCTGCTCCTGACCTCTGAGAAGCCAGCACCTTAGAGCGTTCAGTCCTGTAGGTACCTCTCAAGCTCCCAATTTTAGTGTCCACTTGTTTTGCTGTGGCTGTGGGCACCTTGGTATGCACAAATGGGAGAAGCTTCTCCAGCGCTGCTTTTCTCACCCCTTTTTTTTTATGGATGGGGTTTTTGGTCTCCCACAGAGCCGGCAGCTCCCTTACCCGGTCAATAAATTCCACCAGGAACTCTTTGTCGCTAATAAATACATTCATATTGTATCTGCAAGTAAAATAAATTATATTTAAATAATGTGAGGCAAACAGTCTAACCTCCTTCACATCCTAGTCACCATATATATCCTCCAACAATCTCAAGACAGTATAGGCCAACAATTTTAACAAGTCTCACAAAATCACATACCTTCGTTCGCACGTCCGTCACTTGAACTCCTCTCTCCGCACACCGAACGTACTATAGTCACATGTGTGTTTGCTATATACACACCACGCATGCGTCCAAATTCGAACACGTCGCTCCGCACACGTCGCCCGCCCATGACGTTCTAACTAACATCTTTTCCCCGCCCCTTCTCTTTCGGCGCGCAGACAGATATGGCGGAGTTACAGCAGGTGTCTGATAATTCCGCAACTAGCGAGGAGACAAGCCCGGAGACCGAGGACACGTCACGATCAAGGAGGAGATTCAAGGCATCGAATATGTCTTTGGCGGAGATGGTGGACATCTTGGTCAAGGCTGATTATGATGCCAAGCATGGGCCGTATAGCAAACCAAATAGAAGGAAGGCCAAAATCCTCACTAAAGTTGTGAAGAGTCTGAGGGCGAAGTTCGGGGTGAAACGCTCAAATGAGCAGCTCAGAAAGAGGTGGTCAGACCTCAAACTGAGGGAGCCAGACCAGTTGAGGAGCATAAAGAGGATGCTCGCTAAAAGTAAGTAAAATGACGACCTTTCTGCTATTAATCTTTTTAGAAACTGACTTTTTTTTTTTTTAAAGCATATTGGACTCCCTTCCAAAATGTATTATTTTGAACTAGGTTGGGCACAGTAATCGTTCGTTACGTTACCGACACTTCGTTCGGCCACTATCCGTGGTTTTGGCTTATTTAAGACCCCCAAAAGTAATTAGACATCTGCCATTTTTGATCAAGTATTGTGGATAATTTTTAAGTCTAGATGATGTGTTTGTAAGGAGAATGAAATGCAAACTTTAATCAGTGTAAAGGAGAGGACACTCAGCAGCTGCTTCCACATCTGTACTTTGGAGCACTATAGTGTGGGCCACCAGACCCGCCTTTTTTGGGTGTCCCACACAGGTGCATCAGAGTTTATTTGTGGTGCCTCCATGTCCAAAAAATTACATCCAAATGTGAATAATAAACATATTTGGGGTCATAAAGAATGCATTTTTCTTTAAATTCCGCACAAACACACACTTGTACCCCACTTCCAAACAATTTAGCCTGTTTTAAGTTTAAAAATGAGATTTTTACAGTGTGATAAATAGACCTTTGGTTTTATTCTCATAGGGGAGAGAAGACTGGGAGGAGGACACTCCAGGGAGCACATGCACCCCACAACTTCCAAGCAACCCCAAACTCCCAAAGATCCACAACCGAAAGATGTGCAGGAAGTTGAGGTGGAGGAAGGAGAAGTGCAGGAAGGAGAGGTGGATGACGTTGTGGATCTGGTCACCACAACAGGTCAGTATCTGACACCACAGCTTAAGGTAAGCGAGGTAGGCCTGCAGAGTTTTATTAATTTTTTTTTATGGTTTTTAGGGGATGGAAATGTTGTGAAGGATAGCACACCGTTCTCTGCTGACAGTGCCCTCCGCCTCATCCAGCAAGTGATGGAATGTAGCACGGAACTGGACCTAATTAAACAAAGAATCCATGTGATGGAACAAACATTTAAAGACATTCTCGATGTTTTGGGGAGAATTCAATAAGCCATCCAAACACATTTGTTTTTACATGTTTGTTTTTATATTTTTACTAATTTTTTGAGTAACAAAGCAGCCAAAAATTGAATATGCACACAGTGTGTGAACATGTGCTATCTGCCATCAGGGGATATCCATGTACGTATTTTGTGGGTGCAACCCCTTCCTCGTATCAAAAGTCGGTGAACTGAGGAAGGGGATGCACCCCCAAAACACATCCATTGATCACCCCTGATGGCAGATAGCACATGTTGACAATAGGGATCAGGATTGTAAACTTCCTATTTGCAAAAAAGAAAAAATGTGTGCATATTGAATTTTTGGCTGGGCAAGGGGTGGCAGGACCCCATATTAGGACGGGCACATAGAGACATAGTTTGTGTAACTGAATGTCTCAGATTGCTCAGAGGTATCCAATGTTGTCATTTTAGAAATGCAAGTGGTATTTTTGTATTTTCATAAGCCAAAATTTGACGGGTTGTGGTCAGGCCAACCCCAAAGTAAAACAAAAAAAATGTGCAGAGAGTAAAATATTTGACCACAAACAACGTGTAGCTTCTTTTTATAATACACTCTAAGCTTATTTGGTTCTTTTGTAAGGTAACATAGTGAAATTGGTTGTTATTTACTAAAGTAAAATACACTTGCCACTACAAATGCACAAAGACAAACTAGGAGACAGGAAAGAACAAATAATTAAAGGTTTAAACAAGATTTTTATTGGGATACTTAGACATAGGCTGGCATAGGAATTGCCCCCCTACCCGTGAAATACTCCATGTATTTGTCCCGAACCACACGGGCATTTTGGGGGGGCAAGCCAAGACGGGCAGATTCCAGGCCCGGAAGGGGATTTGCAGGGGAAAGTCCAGCCTCTGGCAAAACTGAGGCCATATATGAATTCGCTTTGCGGCAAAGAAAATTGTGTAGCACACAGCAGCATAACACTACATAGTTTATTTTGTAGTCCGCCAAGTGGATGGAAGTCATAAAAAGGCGGAACCGGCTGGCCATTATGCCGAAGGCATTTTCAACGACTCTTCGGGCCCTGGCCAGCCGGTAATTGAACACACTCTTCTCTGGGGTCAGGGTCCTCTGTGGAAATGGCCTCATAAGATGCCGTCCGAGTCCGAAGGCTTCATCAGCCAAGAAAACAAAGGGGAGTCCTTCAATATTCCCTGCATCCGGTGGCAATGCAAGGTCGTCACTCTGGAGACGGAGGGCAAACTCCGTCTGGATGAAGGATCCCCCATCGGACATCCGGCCATTCTTCCCTACATCAACATAGAGGAATTCATACCGTGCTGACACCACCGCCATCAGCACAATGCTATGAAACCCCTTGTAGTTGTAGTAGTAGGATCCAGAACGGGGTGGCGGCACGATGCGGACGTGCTTCCCGTCTATGGCACCACCGCAGTTGGGGAAGTCCCACCGCGTGGCAAACTCCGATGCCACAGTCTGCCATTCCTGTGGCGTTGAAGGAAGCTGTGGAGTGAAACAAGATGAAATAATATTAGAAAAACAAAGGCATACATTACAAGCAAATTCAAGACCAAAAAATTAGAGACCAACATCAATCTAATTATACGTTTATTAAGGTGTGTAAAAAAAGTATAATGGAAGGCTCATTTATCATATTCATCACCCCCTCTGATGGGCCATTACTAAATTATTTTGGGGGGGGGGGAGATGTGTTTGGCCACAGGATAGCATTGCAGTGGCGGTGCGTCCAGAGTGGGCGCTGGAGCACTGTCCCCTCTCTCCTGTGCCCATCACTCAGAACAATACATAGGTTCATGCGTTGCATGAACCTATGTATTGTCTATGCCGCACACTATTCAGGTGGATGGCCTCTTGTAAAGCGACCGACATATGATTAATTGCGTCATTTAGGGGGTTAAAATTGCAGAGCAGAAACAGGTATTAAAAAAGTCTTGCAAATTACAACCTGAGGGATGTAATTGGCTTCCTCAAAGAAAAATCGGGGACGCAAGGAGGGGGCATTCCTTGTGTAAACACTGACAGGCAGCTCTGGCAATCATGTTCACCAAGTCTGTTTAATGGTAACATGATTGGCTGATGCAACATGAAGGGAAGGAGAAGACATCAAGGACAGAAGAAGGATGGCGCTGACCACAAGAAGGTAAGTGCAGGGCTGGGGGGAAACTGGCTGCAATAGAGGGGACTAAATGGCTGCATTGGAGGGGACAACTGGGGGCGTTTATTAGGCAACAGAGCAAAAAAGGAGGAAGTTTATTTCCGAAATTGGGGTTGTAACCCCCCAACATTTGGAGCAACAGGCGCCCCTGCTGGAAAAGTTAGTGAGGGGAAATATTTAGGGAGGATAAAAAAGGGGCATTTAAAAACTTCCAGCATGCATGGGGACAAAGGGGACATTCTCAGCATATTACAATCATGGTAATTAGGAAAGGATGAAAGAAATACAATACATTAGCATACATGTAATACATAAAATGTGATGTGAAGGGAGAAAACTTACCCTAATATAGTCCTCCTGCAGGACTTGTATAATAGCAGAACAGGTGTCTGGGATTATGAGGCCCAGAGCCTGGGGGGAGATGCCTGTGGTGAACTTCAAGTCCTGAAGTCTTCTCCCTGTCGCCAGGTAACGCAACGTGGCGATGAGCCTCTGCTCAGCACTGATGGCTTCCCGCATAACGGTGTCCTTCCTGGTAATATAGGGGGACACCAAAGCCAACAGTTCCTGAAAAACGGGGTCAGACATCCTCAGAAAATTCCTGTAGTCCTCAGGATTATTCTCGACGATCTCCCGCAGCAGAGGCATGTGGCAGAATTGGTCCCGCTGGAGCAACCAATTCTTGGTCCATGAACTCCTCCTCACACCATTCATGGACTGGTCTTGGTCCAAAACAAGCAGACCAACACCAAGCGCACGCACAGCACGAACTCGACGACGAGAACGTCCAGGCGACATGGCTAGGAAACGGTCGTCTAATCAGAACGTACAGAACAGAACGCACTTTAGAACAGCAAGGCCTATGAATAACGAACTGAAATTCAGAAACGAACAGGCAAGAACGCACTGTAAAACAGATACGACCTGCCTAGACGCCCTGAAAGTCAAGATACGAACCCACAAGCACAAACTGAACGGCAGAAAACGATCTGAAAAGTACGAAGACTGAAAAGCGCGAATCGTCTCTTCCCAAACTTTTACTTCACACGCGGTAACACGAGATCAGCAAAAGCAGCCCAAGGGGTGGCGCCAAGAAAAAAGATCTTCCCCTTTATAGTGCCGTCGTACGTGCTGGACGTGAGCGCAGAGAACCACGAGGAAATTGGGAAATGACAGTGTGTACGCATAGAAAGCTTGACGAGAAAATCGACAAGCTTAACAAGAATCTCGTCGAAAAAAACGACGTGTTTTTTACGACGAGAAAATCGGTCGTGTGTACGAGGCCTATGGCCTGGTCTAGGGTTGCCACCTGTCCGGTATTCACCCAGACAATTCGGGTTTGGAATCATGCATCCGGGTTTCAGACTGGACTATGGCTTCCCAGCAGGGTTGCTGGCAGAGTGTCTGTTGCACGCTCTTTCACATTGCCCAAAGCCAGCAATAACAATCCCACAGACACACAGAAGGGAGAGGAGAGAGGGCTCGATCTGCACCTCTTCCCCCCTACCCCTCTGTGTCTGTCCACACTCCAATCCCTGGTGCTGTGCCTCAGAAAAGGAAAGTGGGGGCCAGCAGACTCAGATATATCTGGATGAGAGGTGCTGACTGCCAAGGGGTGAGTGAGCTCACCATCCATCCCTATCTGTGACTGAAGTCTCCCCCCTTCTCTCTCCTGCCTCTGAGTGAGTACACTAAGATAAATCAGGGTTCTCAGAGCACCCCTTACACCAGAGTTCCCCTTTACACCAGAGGCCACAGTGTTCCCCCTTACATCAGAGTTCTCAGTGTTCCCCCTTAGATCAGGGTTCCCAGAGCATCCCTAATGTTAGAGTCCACAGAGTTCTCCCTTACATCAGAGTCTGCAGAGTCCCCCCTTACAGTGAAAGGGAACTCTGCGAGTTCAGATGTAAAAGAGGAACTCTGTGGATTCAGATGTAAAAGGGAACTCTTGTTATTAACCTCCCTGGCGGTATGATTCTGTCAGATTTTAGGTGCTGAAAGCGGTACCATTATTCTGCATGGTAATTTGGCGTTTTATATTGTAGGCCTGTAATTCTTAGGAATAACTCACTTAAATCTGTCCAAACCAGAGTCTAGTAGACATCCCAGGTATGATAAAGTTCAAAAAACAAAATCATAAATTATAATATAATAAATAACTATAAAATAATTATAACCAATAATAATAATAATAAAAGTGTTTTTCAGTGTTTGATGACGAATTTCCCCACAAATCGCTATCGCTCAATTCTGCAAGTGATTCTAATTTATTATCGCTGTTTTCTAGCTGGTCTAAAACCACTTTTGACATAAAGGGACACTTTTTGGTTGCTATGGACAGTCTCCAGTTTCCAGGCAGAAAGAACAGTTTTTATAATATAAAACTGCATGCAGGACACTGGGCAGACCACTAGGGACAAAGGGGATGTGTTATTATTTGATACAGTACTGTAATCTGTAAGATTACAGTATACTGTATGTGTATTGTGTGTTTCACTTTTTGAATTTGGTGCTGAACTCCGCCCCTGTGCGCCGCAACGTCGCAGGGAACGGAGCTCGGCGGCACTTGGCAGTGTGGATCGAGCGAGATGACGGCTCGCTCACACAGCGGGGACACATCGCAGGATCTAGGGACAAGGTAAGTAACTTCCCTGTATCCTGCAATGCGATCCCGAGTCTGGCTCGGGGTTACCGCTTTAGGTACTGAAATCTTACCCCGAGCCAGACGTGGAAATACCGCTAAGCGGGTTAACTTCATATGAATAGAATTGTTATTTAATAGCAAAATATATGTATAGTTTATACTATAAAATAAAATTGCTGTGCGCCACTAAAGTGTTCGGGTTTGACTTGAAGAAAAGGTGGAAACCCTAGCCTGGTCAGAGGTTCTATTTGAATGTATCTACAAGGCTACCCATGTGAATGAGGCCTAAAGGACAGATTCACTATTAGTGAACTTGACTCATAATAAATGCCCCAACCTGAGTGCAACCTACTGGGTTAAATACTTAGCTTCCTCCCGTTTCAGCAATCTTTACTGTGCATCCCTGCCTTTCTGATAATGCTTCCCCCAGATCCTCTTCTTAGTGCACAGGCATACCATTGGCCCCATATATTCCTATTGGTGAGACATATTCCAGCCGTCCTTATAAATGTGGTTCACCTATAGGATTGAATGGGGCAGCGGAACCCTGTGGCTGTGCACTAGGAAGTAGTGTCTATACTAATCCTATTTGCTCATGAATCCCATTCAGCCTCTCTTTTGTGTTCCATTTTGCCACTTTTGTTAAGAGATGAGACACTTGGAAAAACATCCCCTGTCTATTGATATTCACTTTTCTGAAAACAATACAGCTTCTGTATCTGTCCCGATGATCATTGTCACCAAGACAGAAAGTCATTCAAGTTGTCATCTGAACAAAAGGTGAGGAAAGTCCTCCAATGGGTTCATCTATTCCTGTGATGGTTTTAAGACTGGAATTATGTTCAGTTTAAGACTTTTTCTTTTGTTTTCTGTTGCACCTCCAGGACAGGAAATAAAGGGAAATCTCCTGAATGAGACACATAATGGGTTTAAAAATAACCTATAATGGGTTTTAAACCTTTGCTACTCTATCTGAATTAAATAAAACCTTTTGGAGTTACATACACTTTAAACATATTGAAATAAATATCTTGTAATTACTCTTAGTAATCCTATGGGCCAGCTCTCTGGGCACCATGGCTGATAAAGCCTAAAGCCCTGTACACACGATAGGTTTTACTGATGAAAACAGTCCGATGGACTGTTTTCATCAGACAAACCGATCGTGTATGGGCCCCATCGGTCTTTTTTCCATCGGTGTTAAAAAATAGAACATGTTTTAAATTTATCCGATGGTTAAAAAACCGATAGCAAATTAATATCATCTGTGGAAAACTCCAACGGATAAAAAACCCACGCATGCTCAGAATCAAGTCGACGCATGCTCAGAAGCATTGAACTTCATTTTTCTCGGCTCATCGGAGTGTTTTACGTCACCACGTTTGAAACGGTCGGTTTTTTGACTGATGGTGTGTGGGCAAGACTGATGGAAGACAGTTTCATCGGATTTCCGATGGAAAAAACCATTGGATTAGAATCCATAGGATATCCGATCGTGTGTACAGGGCTTAACTCTACTGTTATAGTATTGTCATGTAAAGTCTAGTACACACCACTAGTTTGGGGTTGAACGAAAAAAAAAATTAATGAGCCCCTGCCAGTACAAAACAGACTGTAGCGCACACATTCAAGAATGACTTTTATCCTGCAAGGCTAGTTAAAAACACCTGAACATATACATAAATATATATACAGGGCTTTGGTCACACTATATGGTCATATAGTGCTAAGCCCACAAACTGCGACAAAGTACCCCGAATTTCATGGGTCCTACCCTAGTAATAGAATGAAAGAACCTGCGTCTCAACCATGGGAGCCAAACTCCTCTATGTGGGAGAACTGAAGGGATTCCTCCTATGCACTGGTGGCCACTAATAAGAGATAATGAGGAGGCCCCCCTGCCAGAACACTCCGGTCAGTGTTCTCACCCATTGGTCGGCTGCTGGTTTTACAGCATGCTCATCCAACAGAAGCTGGCCAAATGGCTGGCTTCTGTCGGACTGGCTGCCATACACACGGGCCAAATGTCGGCTGGTTTTTATTGAACCATCCGATGTCGTCTGACATTCGGCCCGGTGTACTAGGCTTTACACTCTTGTTTAGAGTGTATTATGCTGCCAAGTGCCTGACCCCACCCCCAAAATGTATCAGTCATTCAAAGAGATCTGTGAATGAATAAATCACAAGTACTGTCTGCCACCGTGGCAGATGGACTTCTAGTTCCCAATGGAACACAAGTGCGGTGAACATTGCACTTGTTGTCCATTGAATATTACTTCAGCTCTCTAACTGAAAGTCTGTAACTCACTACAGACATAAAGCTAAAAGAAGAGTCTGCAGGAGCCTGACCTTGCACCCGCGATCCACTGATTGCTGTTGTAATGCTTTTCAGGCTAATTTGCAAAAAAGTAATATATGCTTGTTTATTATTTTTGCAAACAATGGATTTAGCCTTTATAAATCTTTTCCATAGAATTTTCTTGGTCATTTTTTTCACCAGGTCTTTCTGCAACCCTGCCCAATAGCTCAGGCTAGGAATTGGCATGTAGAATGTGATAAAACATGTGCATAGCCAATTTGTATACCCATGCAAGGGCCAATTTAAACAGGAGCCAATTAACCTACCAACATGTCTTTGGAGTGTGGGAGGAAAGCACCGAAAATTTGCAAACTCCATGCAGATGTTGTCCTGGCCAAGATTCCTGCCAAGGTCTGCAGCGCATGAAGACATAAGTACTAACCACTAAGCCACTGTGCTACACATTGTAACAACTAAAGCAGGGACTGTCCGAGATTCAAACCATCTATGGGCAGGCTGATTGTATCCAAGTCGAACCCTCTATCGACTTGGGAACAGCCAGCATGTTGGATTTTTACATGTGATTATTGCCAGCAGCTAGCAATAATCACTGTGTTCTCCCAGTAGGGAGGTCTCCTCCCACCGGGAGAACACAATAGCTCCATGGGATGGATTCAAGCAATTTTCTTTCCTGCAACCACAGGAAAATCTCATCATCTATGGCCTGCCTATAAGTAATCAGTCACAATCTATCTTGTACTAGCCAAGTTAAAGACAGTCAATTTTAATTAGTTGCTGGTGATGACTGCTCTTGAGAATTAGCACTTAACACAATAATTGATTATTAAATAATAGATTGTTAATTCTCACCATTTCAGTCTGAGCTGTGACTTTGTTTTCCTGCTCGTGTTTTTGTTATATACCTACCATTGTTCTTTGTTCCTAAGTGCTTTGTGGCAGGTAACACGTAATTGTATGCTTTCTCTGCACACCAAGCAATGGAGATCTATCCACAAGGACTTCAAACAAGGTACACAATAGGCCAGTGGACAGGTTCAGTTATTGTCCTCAGCACCTGCTAAGTCATTTACAGCTTGGTTTTACCTGGTCATGAGTGACAAACAACAGTAATAGTAAAAACACAATGTACATTGAATGATAATATCTCACTAAAAGGTAGCCAGATTTGTGGGGAATTTTTCACAGCCAAGAAAACATGAGATTCCGGATTTCTGGTTTTGCATACACAGATAGCTCCTTTAACACCAAAGACATTGTCCTTGCACTCTACAATGTAAACTCTACAATGAACTGCTTTGCACTGTAAACTTTGTTCTTCTTGGAATCACCCAACAAATTCCTCCATTTGTTGGAACTGAAACACCTAGCAGTCAAGGGTGAGTTTCCACCTCACTTTGGAGAAATGTCCTTTTACTTTGGACAGGAAATAATGGGAAAGTCTCCCCAGTGGGGACATAGGCAGCAATAGGGATGTGACAGAGGCTTTACCCCTTCCCCACTCTACCCGAAAATAGATAAAGAAATCGCATTGAACACTCCAGGGGTTAATGGGTTTTTGTGCGTTTAAAATTCACATGAAAAATAGGTTAGCAGATTCACATTCACTTCAATGGAGCAGTGTGGATGCTGCTTTTGATCTGCTTTGCAAAAGTTGCATTTTACATTTGAATGCATGTCTTTGGACATTACGGATGTAGACAAGAAGGCCTGGCTCACGGTCTCCGCTCAAATTCATCCCAAAGGTGTTCTATCGGGTTGAGGTCAGGACAGGTTGACTGCAGGCCAGTCAAGTTCCTCCACCCCAAACTCGCTCATCCATGTCTTTATGGACCTTGCTTTGTGCGCTGGTGCGCAGTCATGTTGGAACAGGAAGGGGCCATCCCCAAACTGTTCCCACAAAATTGGGAGCATGAGATTGTCCAAAATGTCTTGGTATGCTGACGCCTTAAGAGTTCCCTTTACTGGAACTAAGGGGCCAAGCACAACCCCTGAAAAACAACCCCACACCATAATCCCCCCTCCACCAAATGATTTGGACCAGTGCATGTAACAATGATAAATATTTATCTGGCCGAGCTCCGGCAGGTGGTATCGCATGGTCTCATTATCAGTTCTTATGTGAGTATTCTCAGTTATGGCCGTCTATCTGTTTATCATTATCCTAATATCCCTCCCCCCCAGTTGGTAGTTACATCATACTATAATGGCGATTTTTATCCCCCCTTTTAGTATATCGATGCACTTGCTCCTGATGAGTGGATAGAAGTCCATGAAACGTCGTTGAGCTTATTTTGATGCATCCACTTCATATTTATGATTCTAGATGGTTTTATTGCTTTATCATCCCTGATATAATGTCAATGTTAAATGTGAAGAATAATGCGCATCCTTAACTGAAACAATGAAATGTATGAGACAATATGTCACAAATGACATATGATATGAAAAAAAGTGAATAAACAGCTTTAGGGTACAATGTACCACAATATGCACAAGCACATAAATAGTACAAAACACAAAAATTAAGTATACAATAAAAGAGTCCATAGAAGCAGTAAAGAAAGCAACACAAAAAAAAATTAATATATGTGAATGAAAAAATGAAAAATTGAAGAGAGACCAGAAGTTCTTGAAGCTTTTCAGTCCAGCAGGTGAAAAAACAATCTTTATCAGATAATGGATGTCTCCTTACCAAGAAAGGTGGACCCCCGTGACAGAGGTCATACGAGCTCAACACATAGGCTTCACTCAGACCGCTGCGGCGGCGATCACATCATCCAAGTGCCCCCTTCCTTAGAAATGTGGCCGATGAAGTCTTTCCAAGGTGTAACAACCATAGATCACCGCTCACACATAGGTTAGGGAAATAGAAATAAAAAACTTCATGGTGCAGCAAGTTTCATATAAAAGAAACTATTTATTGATAGCTGACATTCAAAAAATAAAAGACAAGGTGCTGTTTGTATGCTAACGCAATGTAACAAACTCCATCAATAAAAACGAAACAATCAGCCGCGGCTCACGCCAGCCAGCTGAAATGCGGTGACGTCAGAATCCTTTGAGCTCCACCCGACGCTGTGTTTCTCCTTACAAGGCGTCTACTGGGAAAGGAGGCTAGGAAGGAGACGTCACTCACCACATTATATAGCCCGTGCAGGAGAGTGACACCGGAAGCCAGACAGGAGAGAAAGGGAAAATAAATAAATTGTCTTAATCTCCCCTAGCTATCCATGTCTCAATTCATATGAGACGGTACATGTAAGCAGTATATTTAACTGTGCAACATGTCACCGTTTCACACTGATACATATTACCAGAAAAAAATTACATTATATAAAAACAAACATACAAATGTAACACTTTGCAACAATATCAATCCCATGATCTTTACTAAATATAAACAATGTTAAAAGTCAATTCATGTTTCCCAACTATATCCTGCATATCACTCGGGTGTCAGTAGATTTAAACGGACCCCCCTAATGATATTTAGAGTGCGACTCAGAAGAAATAGCATGTTAAAATCAATTTTTATGTAAAAATTATGTATATAAACACAAAAACCTTTTATATAAAAATATATACAGATATATTATAAAAAGCAAAAATTAATAGGATAAAAAATTAAAAATATATTTTATATTTAATATGGATCTAACACAATAATTAAATAAATATACTCTAACCTATATTGGTGCCTGTATATTGTCCTCATTTACCCTAAGGTAGGAAACGAGGACAGAGGACAAATTGAGGGGGGTGGAAATAGGTGAAGGGGGTTGGGAAGGCAACGAAAAAGGGGGGGGACTAAGAAATAAACAGGAAAAAATAGACAGGAAAAAATATATATATCCAATGAATGAGGAAACTATTTGTTGATGTCTAAAAACATTAGAAATGATTCAAACACTTCATGGGTGCATATCTGAGTTCCTGTTATGAAGTAAATTTTTTACTTTGTTAATCTTATCACCTCTTCATCACTAAGATAAGAAACACCATTGCGAGTTATCTCTTTCTGGATTTTTTGGGGGTTGTGCCAATCCCCTCCTCTACCTCATCTCTAAGCCCTCCTTTTTTCCCCTGTCCCCTCCCTACAGAGTTGTCCATTTTATTTCTTAGGGGTACTGCTCCAGACAGACCTTCAAATCCACGAGTTTGAAGTGGTACGGCTGATCGCAGTCCAATGTTAGGAGGATTCCTCTGCTCATTGCCCTCCCCATGTCCCTGCGATGGTCCACATTGATTTCTAGTAGGAATGTCATATCCCCATGGCACCTGAGGTGGGGTAGGTGGACCCACCAAGTGTCCATCATTCGGATAGCTCCTATGTGTGGGATCATCATAAGGGCCATAATAGTCTCTATAAGGCAATCTATCAGTGGGATACATGTATGTGTTGGATTGATATTGGTAGGACCCTTGGGGTTGTCTGTTACCCCTATTCCCCCCGGAATTAGGGAATCTCCCTTGGTTCTTGGGATATTGGTAAGGTGGGGGGTAATAGGTATTAGGTCCATTTTCTGGGGGCCTACCAGTGTTGGGGTTACCCTTTTTCTTAGCCTGTTGTGGCGTCTTGCCCCCCCTGTTCTTCTTGGTCCTGATTCTTTGTATCCAGGGGTGATGGGAGGAGGGGGACCCAAAGAGGGTCTAGGATAATCCAAATTGGGTAATGTAGATGCATTGTCACTAGCCACACCCTCCTCCATACTGATAGCTTCTGGCGAGTTAGAAACACTATCATGATGGCTCTCCTGCCATTTAAAGACGTTATGGGATTTATAATCCTCTACGTCCCTAAGATATTTTTTCCGTTTTTTTATTCTTTGCTCCTCCTCTTCTTCAATTAGAATTTCCCTCAACTCCTTGGTATATACCTGATATAAACCCTCTTTACTCATAGGGACTAGTGTTTCCTTTATATCCTTGATTTCCTGCTGTAATTTGGCTACTTTAATTCTTTTTCTGGAAAGCAAAAACTCAAGGAATGCTAATCCCACGCCATTGAAGTAGAGGAACCATTCCCTGATTTCCGCATCCCCTCTATCCGGGTATACATGCCACCGTAAGCTTCTGGGTATCATCTTCTCTTGGAGATACCGCTCCAAGAAAACAATATCCCAGGCGGCATGTAATTCAGATATGAGTATATTTTTTAACCTCATAAAGATTCCCCGTATACTATCAACCTCTGAACTGGTTTGATCAAAAACCTTGTCAGGGTTAATTTTTCTGCTCCTATGGAAATCAAAAATCTCCATTTCGAAGGACCAATGTGATCACAAAAAATATATATAATACGAAAGTACAAAATATATTAAAAAAGTGGGGATGGGAAGCTGCGAGATAAAATATATTCAGTGGTAATAATGTGTAATGTGGAAATATCCGCGCTACCCCCAAAAGAAAACACCTGAAATCACATCCAAGTGGAAAAAATTGTGAAAATGGGCAGGATTAAAATCCTAAAAAATTGGAAAAATCCCCTATAGGTGAAAAAAAGTGATGGTGCTGCAATTATTATTAGTTAGAATATAAACTACAATGAAATGTTAAATGTGAAGAATAATGCGCATCCTTAACTGAAACAATGAAGTGTATGAGACAATATGTCACAAATGACATATGATATGAAAAAAAGTGAATAAACACCTTTAGGGTACAATGTACCACAATATGCACAAGCACATAAATAGTACAAAACACAAAAATTAAGTATACAATAAAAGAGTCCATAGAAGCAGTAAAGAAAGCAACACAAAAACAAAAAAAATATTTGTGAATGAAAAAATGAAAAATTGAAGAGAGACCAGAAGTTCTTGGAGCTTTTCAGTCCAGCAGGTGAAAAAACAATCTTTATCAGATAATGGATGTCTCCTTACCAAGAAAGGTGGACCCCCGTGACAGAGGTCATACAAGCTCAACACATAGGCTTCACTCAGACCGCTGCGGCGGCGATCACATCATCCAAGTGCCCCCTTCCTTAGAAATGCGGCCGATGAAGTCTTTCCAAGGTGTAACAACCATAGATCACCGCTCACACATAGGTTAGGGAAATAGAAATAAAAAACTTCATGGTGCAGCAAGTTTCATATAAAATAAACTATTTATTGATAGCTGACATCCAAAAAATAAAAGACAAGGTGCTGTTTGTATGCTAACGCAATGTAACAAACTCCATCAATAAAAACGAAACAATCAGCCGCGGCTCACGCCAGCCAGCTGAAATGCGGTGACGTCAGAATCCTTTGAGCTCCACCCGACGCTGCGTTTCTCCTTACAAGGCGTCTACTGGGAAAGGAGGCTAGGAAGGAGACGTCACTCACCACATTATATAGCCCGTGCAGGAGAGTGACACCGGAAGCCAGACAGGAGAGAAAGGGAAAATAAATAAATTGTCTAAGACCCCTTTCACACTGGGGCGGGCAGGTGCGGTGGCGGTATAGCAGCGCGATTTTCAGCGCTGCTATACTGTCGTTCTTACCGCGGTATGCGGTCGCTAGGGGGGTTAATTTAACCCCCGCTAGCGGCCGAAAAAGGGTTAATACCGCCCGCAAACCGCGGCTATTGCCGCGGTTTGCGGGCGGTATTACCGCGCTGTCCCATTGATTTCAATGGGAGATCGCGGTAAAGGAGCGGTGAACACACCGCTCCTTTACCGCTGTAAAGAAGCGGCTAGCAGGACTTTTGGAGCGGTCCTGCTAGCGCACCGCTTCAGTGTGAAAGCCTTCGGGCTTTCACATTGAAGACACAGGGCAGGATTTTTTCATGCGGTATAACAGCGCTATTATTAGCGCTAAACCGCATGAAAAACGCCCCAGTGTGAAAGGGGCCTTAATCTCCCCTAGCTATCCATGTCTCAATTCATATGAGACGGTACATGTAAGCAGTATATTTAACTGTGCAACATGTCACCGTTTCACACTGATACATATTACAAGAAAAAAATTACATTATATAAAAACAAACATACAAATGTAACACTTTGCAACAATATCAATCCCATGATCTTTACTAAATATAAACAACGTTAAAAGTCAATTCATGTTTCCCAACTATATCCTGCATATCACTCGGGTGTCAGTAGATTTAAACGGACCCCCCTAATGATATTTAGAGTGCGACTCAGAAGAAATAGCATGTTAAAATCAATTTTTATGTAAAAATTATGTATATGAACTCAAAAACCTTTTATATAAAAATATATACAGATATATTATAAAAAGCAAAAATTAATAGGATAAAAAATAAAAAATATATTTTATATTTAATATGGATCTAACACAATAATTAAATAAATATACTCTAACCTATATTGGTGCCTGTATATTGTCCTCATTTACCCTAAGGTAGGAAACGAATGTCAATGTCTACTCCACTTGGGGGACTGTGATGTACAATATTTATTTTCTGTGTCATGTTGGTTATAATTCACAATATGTATGCTGTTATTTTGTATTTCATATGCCAATGTGCTATTATGCATTTATATGGGTTGATCCATGCCCTATCTTTGGTTTAATATTAAATATATTTTTTTTAAATCATATATGGAGTTGTCAGGCTCTACCCCATGCACCTCATTCAAAGTCCCACCCTCCCCCCTTTTTTTTTTGCATAGCAATTACGGATGGAGGAGCAAAATCCCTTGTTGTGTTCTCATTTAAAGTCCCACATATCCCCATTTTTCCAGTATAATGACCGTGGCTGGTCGGCAAGTGGGTAAGGTAAACAAAACCTCCGTGCTTTAGCTCTCCCCCCAGACACACCCCCCCCCCCCCCCATTTTTTCTTACTTGAGCCTGATCCGATCCAGTGATGTGCACCAGTGCAGCGGCTCCAGCCGCTGTCTTTCTCCTCATTGGACAGATTGAAAGCAGCAGGAGCCATTGGCTTCCCCTGCTGTCAATAAAATCCTGTGACACAAGAGTGGGTGGTCAGGGCCTGAGTCCCGCTGTCTGTGTCAATGGACACAGCAGCAGGACTTGGGAGCGAGCCCGCACAGGTGCCCCCAGGGAAAGTGGCTTTCCCTGGGGGCACCCGATGAAGAGGAGGGGCCAGGAGCATCGAAGGGGGACCCCAGAAGAGGAGGATCGGGGCTGCTCTATGCAAAACCATTGCACAAAAGCAGGTAAGCATAGGCATGTTTATTATTTTTATTTAAAAAAATAAAAACACTTTAAGCTTTGACAAAAAAAACAAAACACCTGGAAGCTAATTAATTTCTATGCAGAGCTGCACCAGATTTTGCACCCTCCAGTTTTAGTAAATGAACCCCTTTGTCTCTACAGTCAAAAACTCTATCTCCGTTTGTGGACTTCAGATGTGCTTTAACCCTAGGTTAGCATCTCTGCATTCTGTGCAGGCTGAATTTGTGTTCCTGCAACAAAAAGAAAGATGTTTCCAAAAATGCAGCCTCAGGGAAATCGCATGGTCTTTTTGACCATGTGATTTCCCTGTGGTTTTCGCACTGCGATTTTACATGCGTGGGGGTGCCATTCAGAATGAATGGCAGCCCCCATGCGTTTCGGCAGAGCAGTGCATTTTCACTGCGAGTGGTTGCGAGTATTGCTGCGATTCCCGCACCTGTAGCCACACGCAGAGATGTGAATGGATAAAGGTGCAGAGGGACTAATCTGTGACTTGTTGGTACAGTTTTTTTCAAGCTTAATCTTTTTCCCAATTTGTGCAATCAATAAGAAAGTACAGTATTTTGTATACTGCATACAATACAGAAAAATAGTGATTTCTGCTCGAAAATATGTATGCCATCTGTTATGAAAGAAAGTAATTGAGAAATGTAGAAGTGATAGAGGCTGCAAGATAAAGGCCACACTATTGCGCATGTTTGGCATGTGCTCGCTACATTGTCATTGGTGTATTATTGTGTCTTTGGTCATGTATTCCAGAGGAGAGGTCTCTTAGTTCCTGGCAATTGTTATCAGTGTTTCCTGAAGTGCGGCCTCAGTTCCCAGGCATCCAGTAAAACCTGAAATTCCTGTAAAACAGGTCAGCACATGGAAAGGCGAAAGTCTAATGACAATAAAGCAATGTCTGGTTCATGTCACCTTATAGATTTGTGCACAACTCAGAGAAGAGTGGCTAATGTTGTCCATAGATGGGCAATTATTTCATTGAGAGTGATGGCCAGAAAGATGTAATTATTCTTGAAGCCATCTTATTGCTTCTGCAACAAGCTCAATGTACTGTCTTACACAATGTAACACGCAGTAACATGCTCAGGTAGATACACAGCCAACATAGGCCGTAGCCTAGGGCAGCAGGACTACCATAAATAGGTATAAATAGGACTACCATAAATAAGGTTGCCACCTTTTCTTCAAGCCAAACCCGAACACTTTAGCGGCATAGGACATTTTTTTTTTCCACAGTAAACACAATAGGATTATAAAAGTCCTGGGTCATATTTGGGTGCCCCAAGGAGAGTAGTAATGTGGTGCGCCTCGGTGAACACTGGGTGTGGCTGACTTCACTGCCCCACCCTCCAGTGATGCCAAACCTGCACCCCAGAAAGCCGCCCGCAGCTCAGGGGTGGCAACAGATTTGTGTATGATTATCCTGGTTACTTGGGAGCCACAGTCCCGTTTGAATAATGTCTGGGTTTCAGGTGGACTGAAACCCAGACACATGATTCAAAACCCAGACTGTCCGGGTGAATCCTGGACAGGTGGCAACCCTAACCATAAAGCATCCCACATATGTCACTAACTGTCGTTAAAATATTTCTACTTATAATGGAAAGTTTCTGGACTTTTGCCAGGGGAGGGCTGGGCCAGGGGGCAGGGTGGCAATTGCTTCCCAGGCCGCCCTAACTTATGTTCAAAATGGCCAGCAGCCGCTGCCCGCTACCATTTACTTTTTCACTCTGGTCTAGGAAGTAGGGCCGGGGGCACGGCCATGGCGGCCGACCACTAGCTGTTGCATTCCGGGAGTTGTAGTCCGCGCTCAAGCTTCCGGTGTGTGGAAAACACAGCAGCGCAGAGGAAACTACAACTCCCTGGGACCGGATTCTTGGAAGCAGGCAGAGGCAGGGCGTGCCAGGGAGTAGGAACGCAGGGCTGCAGGGCTGGGCGCTGGCTGCAACTTGACCCCAGGATCAGGAGCGTTATCCCCCCCCCCCCCCCCAGGAGACCGTGGCATGCAAGGACCTGCTGAGCTGAAATCGCTGAGGTGAGAGACCCTGACACCCCTAGCTGACCCCCCCATCTCCCCCACCATACACCCCATGTAACCTGCCCCAGTGATCAGGCTTCATTGATGGGCACTAGAGTTGGCTGCACTGATAAGCACTGGTGAGGCTGTATTGAAAAACCAGGTGGGCCATGGATGGTGAGCTGATTCGGCAGTTCAGTGGGCCACTTGACTGGACTTGCCCACCAGGCCTAAGGCTACCAGCCCTCCCCTGACTTTTGCATTATCTTCCAGTGCAATCCACCACAGTCTTCATTGTTATTCCTGTACAATGAATGCATTTTGTACTGTGTGCTTACAGTTCACCAACATTGGGACCCTACAACTAGAACCAAATTGCTAGGAAAGCAGAACAACCGATTTAAATTCTCCAGTCCTCTATGCAAGTCCTAGGAGACACTTCATAGCGTATTTAGTCCCCCCATAGTCCAATTAAGTAGACAACCATAGACAGGAAAATAAAGATCTTACAGATTATGAGCTATGTACTTATCATCATTGTGAGACTTACAGCCTTGTGATGGTTCTGGAAAATATGGAACTTATTCCATATACATTATCCTGGATTTCACACCTGTATTGCTGTTAAAATATGTACAGGTAATAAAAAAATATTCCTCCAGTTGCCGAACCATGGTGTAAGACCCCAGAGTGGGCAAACAACATCTCCACCCCTAGACTTTGAATGCCCTGTGTAGGGTGCCTTTAAAGCCTTGCATCTGGATCGGTTCTTATAATTGCCCCCAATCAGCCTTCCTGTTTAGGATTCAATCACCCTGCTGCCTGGGCCCTCAGTGTGTGCTCCCGGCTTCCCTCCTCTCCTCTTACGCCAGCTGCTGCAGGCACACAGGGCAGGGGTGTTCAGGATGGAGAGCCGGGGAAGGGGCCGGTAAATATG
This sequence comes from Rana muscosa, assembly GCA_029206835.1. Lineage (NCBI taxonomy): Eukaryota > Metazoa > Chordata > Amphibia > Anura > Ranidae > Rana > Rana muscosa. Next base: position 114,786,401 of record CM055118.1, read on the forward strand.
TCATGTGTTTATTATGCTTCAGTTTGTGAATGAACGGAGCCTCTGTACAAAGCCTTCTTTCACTGTCCAGTGCAGCTGAGGGTGCAGATAAATAGACTGAAAAATGAATATTCTAAGCCCCTTCCTCTGTCTCAAAAGTGAGATATCAAGGGTCTTTTTAGACCCCTGATATTTTACCAAAGCTTACCCCTCCGACCGCAACAGCATTGTAAAAAAAAAAAAAGAATGTAAGAAAAACCGAAAAAATAAATAAAAAAATGTATAAAAAAAAAAAAAAAAAATGAATGGCTCATTCACATGGGTTCTCTAGCCCATACAGTGTGAATGAGTTTGTTTGTGTGGATAGAGGATGCAGTAGCTGTATAAACACAGCCACAGATCCTAATTTTACAGGTGTGGTTGAGGGGCCCTAAATGCACACTGTCTGGGGCCGTACACCTGCATCCACACGTCTGTAAATTAGGACCTGTGGCTGTTTGTACAGTTGCTGCGTCCCTATTAAGTAATATAGGCTGCCTGCACACAGTGACAACTACATACTGTAAAAAAAACAAAAAAACATAAAAACATGCAGCAGGAAGCAAGAAATATCCCTAAGACCCCTTTTACACTGGGGCGGTGTGAGCGTTAGCTTTACCAATGTTATAGCGGTGCTTTTCGGCCGATAGCGTGGAGTTTTTAACCGTTTTGCGGCGCTGCCGAAGTGCTTTGCAGGCGCTCTGGCAGCGCTGGCCATTCATTTCAATGGAGTGGTGTATACATCGCTCCCGCACCGCCCCAAAGATGCTGCTTGCAGGACTTTTTTTCCTGTCCTGCAATCGCATCGCCCCAGTGTGAAAGCACTTGGGCTTTCACACTGCGTTGGCTTGAGAGCCGCTTTTCAGGCGCTAATTTTAGAGCCAAAACGCCTGAAAAGTGCCCCAGTGTGAAATGGGTCTAAGTGATGGGAATTCCTCTCTAAGGCTATGACTACTTTCACACTGAGGCGTTCCGCCATCGGCAGTAAATCGCCACTATTTTTAGCGACGCTTTACCGTCGTTTTTGCAGTGCTATTCAGCCACAAGCGGGGCGCTTTTAACCCTCGCTAGCGGCCGAAAAAGGGTTAAACCCCCCGCTAGTGGCCGAAAAAGGGTTAAAACCGCCCATGGCGCTTTGCCGGCGGTTCGGCGGCACTGCCCATTGATTTCAATGGGCAGAGGTGCTTTAGGAGCGATGTATACACCGCTCCTACAGGGCCTCAGAGATGCGGCTGGCAGGACTTTTTTTAATGTCCTGCCAGCACACTGCTCCAGTCCAGTGTGAAAGCCCTCGGGCTTTCACACTGGAGTGAGAGAAGAGGCTCTTTCAGGGCGCTTTGCAGGAGCTATTTTTAGCGCTATTGCACCTGCAAAGCGCCTCAGTGTAAAATTAGCCTACATGCACACGGGAAGAAAAAATGCCACTTTCAGAGGGTTTTTCTTTTTTATGCCTCTAAACACAACTCAGTATTAGCCAATGTGTCCCAGCACATTGTAGTGTTTATACTTGTATTTTAGAGCAGTGTTTAGGGGCATAAAAAAATGTCACAAACCTGCATTCAGAGAGAAGCGCACTTGGTGTTAGTGGGAGGAATAGTGCGCCATCATTGGTGTTAATGGGAGGAATAGTGCCTTATCATTGGTGTCAATGGAAGGATTAGTGCCCCATTATTGATGTCAATGGGAGCAATATAGGCACCATCATTGGTGTTAGTGGGAGGAATAGTGCGCCATCATTGGTGTTAGTGGGAGGAATAGTGCGCCATCATTGGTGGTAGTCGGAGAAATAGTGCCCCATCATTGGTTTTAGTGGGAGGAATAGTGCACCATCATTGGTGTTAGTCGGAGGAATAGTGCCCCATCATTGGTGTTAGTGGGCGGAATAGTGCACCATCATTGGTGTTAGTGGGAGGAATAGTGCGCCATCATTGGTGTTAGTGGGAGGAATAGTGCCCCATCATTGGTGTTAGTGGGAGAAATGGTGCTCCATCATTGGTGTTAGTGGAGAAATAGTGCGCCATCATAGGTGTTAGTGGGGGAAATAGTGCGCCATCATTGGTGTTAGTGGGAGGAATAGTGCCCCATCATTGGTGTTAGTGGGAGGTCCACACCGATGGAAAAAAGTCCGATGGGGCCCACACACGATCGTTTTTTCCGATGAAAAAAGTCCATCTGACTTTTTTCATCGAAAAACCGATCGTGTGTCCAGGGCATAAAAGGTTGGATTTCCACTCACTTTCTGTTAAAATGGCAATGGTCACCAGTACAAAGACATGATTGGGGGAATCTCCTTAATAAGGACACAGACATCAATAAAAACTTGACAGGAGGGCTAACTCTTCCCCATTCTATACCCCAAAAAATAAATGTTTTTTACCAGAGATAAACTTTATTGTATTTTCAACAATTGCCTTCAGTCTTTTTTAATTCAGCAATTTTTTTCTTTTTCATCTAATGATCCTGCCATAATGATCGCTCCCTCGGCTCTCAAATGGAGGCTCCGCCATCTTCGGTAAGGGAATAAGGAAGCGAAGCCTTGCGGCTTCACTTCCTGGTTCCCTATTGCACATTCGCGACTCGTGCTGCGCGTTCCTACTGGTCCCTGCTGTTTTCTGGGACGTGTGTCTCCCAGAAGACAGCGGGGGGGGGGGGAGTGGCGTAGATACCCGCGGATGGCTCGGGTATCTATGCCCGGAAGTGGGAGCAAAATACCTGTATTACAGAGGTATCTGCTCCCCCCTCCCCCCTGAAAGGTGTCAAATGTGACACCGGAGGGGGGAGGGTTCCGAAAAGCGGAAGTTCCATATTTGGGTGGAACTCCGCTTTAATATATTGGGGGGGGGGGGCGGCAAACTAACACCAATGCCTCAGGCTCTAATCACGTGCTTAAAAAAAAAAAACATTGGATTAGGGGGGCGGCGCCCTGTATGGATGGGCCGCCACTGGTTGGTAGTAAAGATTTTCCAGCAAGCTGTAAAATATCTTGTAACCAGAAATCTCACTGATGCTTGCAAGATCTGTCTAACTATGCCCTAAAGCGGAACTTCACCTGAAAAGGGAAGTTCTGCTCACCCTCCTCCTCATCCATTCACACTATCCTTCCGTTCAATCCGGGGTTGATTTTCCTCTTGTACCCACGTCTAAGGAGGTTGGTTACACTCCCATGTCTGGCTACATTTAATCTCTCGCCGAAACGCGTCAGCTTTTAGGTTTAATTTTTACTCTTATGTAGTCAATAAATACGCATACGGATTACAGTATTGACAGTTCCCATGTTCTTAAATTTTATAATAATATTTGCAACTGTATTCACAAAAATATCAAACTGCATGGAGAATCGTGACCATGCTGGTCTACAACTTTCTTTCTGATTTCCTCAGATAACTCCCACCTTTGTTTTCTCTGGTCCATGTTCATTGTGGTGTACACAATGGTACCAAGCAGCAGAGTGACTACTTTTATCTATTTAAATAGGATGGCTGACTAATTACAAGCGTGAAGACATGTGATAGTCATTACAGAAAACAGCTTGAAATATCACTATGATCCAATTATTTATAATCCTTTCTATGGGTACCAACAAATCTGTCCAGGCCATTTTAGAATATCCTTGTAGAAGAATACTTTATTTCTTAGTTTTCACACTCTCTTACCTTAAGGCCAGCCATACACGGTTTGAATCTCAGACTGGAACCATTAACGGGCAGGCTGAATGTACCAGGTTGAACGATCAATCGATTGATCAATCAACTTAGGCACAACCAGCCTGCTGGATTCTTTTGCGATTATCACTAGCAGCTGCTATAGCTTCTAGCAATAATCACTGTCTTCCCCTGGCAGCGGGGGAAGCCGTCCCCACCGGGAGAAGACAGCGATTATCGCTAGCGGCTAAAGCAACCACTAGTCACAAGAGATTCCAGTAAGAGATTTGAATTGTGTATGGCCAGCCTTAAGCTAAGATAATCACTGTCTTCTCCCGGTGGGGGGGAAGACGATGGCCTGGCAGTAGGCCAGCCTTACTCTATGACATACCCATACCAAAGGCATGAAGCATTGTTTTATTGAGTTGTAAGGGCACCAAAAAATGTTTCCACGTCCAGTTTGGTTTATACATAAAATAAACCCAGCTTTATTATTCCATATGAATTCATAGATGATATACGCAGGGATTTCCCCAAAACAGGAAAAGGGTTCTTAATAGGCTTGTGCAATTCGTTTCGTAACGAATCGAAATTCGTCCGAATTTAGCAACTTTCGGACATTCGGAAGCATTCGAATTTCCAAACAAAGCAATTCCAAATAAAACCGAATCCGAAATAAATTATATCGCAAATAGCGAATGCCCGAATGTCTTCGGCATAATTTGTTATGAAAAAAGTTACGAATGTACGAATCCATTTGAAGCACAATAACACGCCGCTCTGCTCTCTACTTCTCCCTCACCGTGCTGAACTCCCTCTCAAAATGGTGTACAGGGGCGGAGGCTATAGCCGCATGTAAAAAACGAAAGTAAAATACGAGATTTCGAATCGTTACAAATAACCGCTATGTATTTAGAAAAGTACAAATCCATTCGAAGCACATTAGGCATAATAGGCAGCGTCGTTGTGAGAGAGACACGGAAAATTACAAATCAACAAACCCAAAAAAAGTTACGAAAGTAGGAGTTGTGTCCAGAATCAACGAAAAATAACGTACTCTACCGAAAGTACGAATTATAAATCAACTAAAAATAAGGCTTACATTAATACGAATCATTCCGATTCAACGAAAAATGTCGCTTGCGAAAATACGAATTAGTCTAGCAAAATTACGAATGATTACGAATCAACGGGACCGAAAATAAACTAAACTAAACAAATTTTTTCGTTGTGTACAAGTCTAGTCCTTAAAGCGGTTGTATACCGCAAAACTTTTTTTTTTTTGGGTTAACCTGCAAGGCAAAGGTATAATGAGCTAGTATGACTAGCATACTAGCTCATTATCAATCACTTAGCTTAGATCGAAGCCCCCGCAGCGGTCCTCGGACGCGTCCTCCGTCGAATCCATGATACCTGGAGTGACTTCCGGGTATCGCCGCTCCGGCGCTGTGATTGGCCGGAGCGGCGATGACGTCACTCCCGCACATGCGCGGGGAACGGCACGATCCCCGTGCATGCGCGAACTACCGGCAGTGTACGGCAGGCTCCCATTCAAGAGCCGCCGCGCTCAGTGCGCCTGCGCCGTTATCTACGGCGCGCATGCGCCGTAGATAGCGGTACAGTTTTTTTTGCAAATATCTCCGAGACTGTGTAGGTCTCGGAGATATTACAAGCACCTACAGGTAAGCCTTAATGTAGGCTTACCTGTAGGTGCTTATACAAAATTTGGGTATACAACCACTTTAATCAAAATTCCAAAATCTATACTAGGCAACATTGAAAAATAATTTATATGGAATAATAAAGCTTTGGTTTATGTATATATATATATATATATATATATACACACACACACACACAACACTCTATTTAAATTTATTTAGCTTCAATAACCTTTTATAGTATTAAGACCTGGTTCACACCTATGCATTTTCTAGTGCATTTTCAGTTTTACAGAAACACACTACAGTCCATTTAACACGGTTTCCTATGGATGTAGTTCACATCTGTGCATTTTATGGAAAGGGCCAGGGACTTTTTCTGGTTTTTGTTTCCATAGACTTCAATGGATCAAAAGCGTGAATTGAAAAATGCAAAATGCACCTGCAATAAGCAAAATGTAAACTGCATAGGTGTAAATAAGGCCTAAAGTGTTACTAAACACACAACAGTAATATCAGTCTATCAGTCTATATATGCAGTAAAGCATGCTTGTTATACTTGTGGAACCTAAGGGGTTATTCCTCTGCATTGTATAAAAAGGCTGTTTGATTCCCTCTTCTCTGATCCTCCCCTTCTTCCACTGTCTCCAATCCATCTGCTGATAGTACAGAGCCCCAGGAGACACTCTGCACATGCTCAGCTTGGTGTGTATTGCTAGAGATAAAAAAAAAATTGGGAGGGTGCATGTGATCAGCACAGGGCCAATCAGCACTGTCCAGGCAGAAGGTCAGGTGTCGTACGGCCTCATAAGACAGTCAGAGGAAAATGAAAACTCCTACAAGATTTAACCAGTTCTCGGCTAGACACGTATGCAAGTCACAAAACTGCTATATGGATGATAAAATGTATTTAACAGTTTATATTTACTAAAATAATAAAATTTCCATGTTCTGTGTACTGTGAGAGACCAGATATAGTGAATGCAGGGTTCTGGGTTTAGTAACACTTTAATGAAAACTTGACAGGCGTTCTAAGCATTCCCTATTCTACCCATAACCAAAAAATATAAAACATTTCTTTAGATACATATAAAGGTACTTAAGATCTTTTCAAGTTTATACTGACTTAAAGTGGTTGTAAACCCACTTGCACAACATGCACCTACAGGTAGATTTAGGCTTACCTGTAGGTGCATGAAATATCTCCTTAACCTACACGGTTAAGGAGATATTTGCTTTTGAAACCGGCGCCGCTGACGTCACGCGCATGCGCACTATCGGGCCGGCATAGTAGCCGGATTTCTGAATGGAGTTTGCCGGCCCGAGCGCGCATGCGTGTGACGTCATCGCCTCTCTGGGGCCAATCACAGCGCCGGAGCGGCGATACACGGAAGGCAGAGGGTAGCAACATGGCGGTGGTGACCGAGGTGTCCGAGCACCGCTGCGGGGGCTTCGATCTTAGGTAAGTGATTGATAATGAGCTAGTATGCTATGCATACTAGCTCATTATGTCTTTCTTTTGCAGATTGTAAAAAAAAAAAAAAGATTCGGGGGTTTACAACCACTTTAAGGCCCGTACACACGGTCGGACTTTTTGGCAACAAACTTCAAAATGAGCAAGTTTTCCCAAAAATTTGACCGTGTGTACGCTCCATCGGACAAACTTTTTTGGTTTTCATCGGACAAAAGTTCGCTCTGCAAACGGACAAACTTTTTGGCAACAAAAGTCAGATGGTACAAAGTCCTATCGTGTGTACAGAAATCCATCAGACTTTTGTCCGAAGTACAAATACGCATGCCCAGAACCAATGTTAAAATCAACCAACAATAGCAGAAGTTGACCAAAGGGTGGCGGTAAAGAGCAGAAAAACCACGTGATGTTGGGAACGTTTTTGGAAAGTTTGCAGAAAAGTCCTGCCGTGTGTATGCTATGGGTGTGCCCGGCCAACTCCCTTCGGAACAAAAATCCACGGAAAAGTTTGTTTGAAGTCCGGTGCATGCTTAATCCAGTTCAGTAGCTCACTGGGTAGCAAATCATGATCAGCCCCGTAGCACGCAATCACAACAAAATTAACACACACAGCTCAAGTAGGGTTGCCACCTCATCCCTTTAAACCCAAACTCACATGAATTACACAGGTTCTGAGGTTAATTTAATGCAGATAAGGCATCACATGAGTTTAATTACCACCTTAATTAGCCACAGAACCTGTGTAATTAATATGTGTTCGGTTTTAAAGGGATGAGGTGGCAACCCTAAGCTCAAATAATTCTGTACTCACAGAAGCTATGCTAAAGCCTCGTACACACGGTCGGACTTCCATCGGACTTTTCCATGGATTTTTGTCCGAACGGAGTTGGCCGGGCACACCCATAGCATACACACCACAGGACTTTTCTGCAAACTTTCCCAAAACTTTTTCCAACATCACGTGGTTTTTCTGCTCTTTTTTGCTCTTTACCGCCATCCTTTGGTCAACTTCTGCTATTGTTGGTTGATTTTAACATTAGTTGTTTTGTCCATCGGACAAAAGTCCGATGGTTTTCTGTACACACGGTAGGACTTTGCTCCATCGGACTTTTGTTGGGCAAAAGTTTGTCCGTTTGCAGACCCAACTTTTGTCCGATGAAAACAAGAAAAAAGCAAAAAAAGTTTGTCCGATTGAGCGTACACACGGTCGGATTGTTGGTCCAACTTGCTTAAATTGAAGTTTGTTGGGCAAAAGTCCGACTGTGTGTACGGGCCGGGGCTTAATTCTGTACTCACAGAAGCTATGCTTACACAATGACAGGATTGATCAACTGTTTTTTTTAAAGGGTAAAAAAAAGTTAAAAAAAATGTATGTATACTGTATAGCTATGTGATAAAAAACAATGACACCAAACAAATGAAGACAAAAAATAATGCAAATACATTCTAGTATACTAGAATTTTTTTTTTTTTCTTGCTAAAAAAAAAAAAAAAACACTTTGTAAAGCAAAGATTTTCTTAAGATATTATATGTCATTTTAATTATTTTTTTTACATGTTGTTATTATATAGCTTTTTCTTTTACAAATATAGAGATTTTATAAGAAATGTATTTGCATATGCAGTCCTCATGATAAAAATCAGAGGCTTTTGGACAAAATCAGCAGTTTTTCTGCAAAATTGTTGCTCATCATATCAGGAAGGGATCTTTTCCCCCTTATTTGGTAAGATGGATCGTGCAATGATGGGAATTGCTCCCAAGTATGCTTTCAGGTACAACTGTACACCTGTACAAGGAGAGCGCATTTGGAAGTTTAGTGGGACACAAGGCGAGACTAAAAGCAGCAGGGAGGGTGAAACTGTTTGGAGTAGGAGGTGTGTGGAACCTATTGAAGGGGTGGAGTTGGATACTATAGCCTGTTTAACATCAGGTGAGGGAGAAGACATTTAACACAACAAGAGTGATCTTGTAGTATTGGGATGTATACAGCCTGACGGAGCATGCTTGTTTCTTATATGGCTACCTTATCAGATCTCAGCTGTGCCAATGGTGAGTGCTTTACAAATTACTTTAAGCAGAACATTTTTAATTAAAAAAAGCTATATTGATATGAATGGGCCCATTATGGAAGCCAGAGTGTATTTAAATCAAGGATGAGCTCTGGCGTGTTCGCATAGTACACGTGCAGAGCCCGCCAGGAAGTCGGCACTGCACTGTGCTGCGCTAATGACAGGCAGGGAGATATTTCCCAATGCTCGGCTGCAGAGATCGGGAAATATCTCCCTGGCTGTGATTAGCGCAGCGCGGTGCTGACTTCCTGGCGGGCTCTGCACGTGTACTATGCGAACACGCCGGAGCTCATCCTTAATTGAAACTACCAGCAAGACTAAAGCCCCGTACACACAGTCGGACTTCCATCTGAGTTTTCCGTGGTTTTTTTGTCCGAACGGAGTTGGTTGGGAACACCCATAGCATACACACGCTCGGACTTTTCTGCAAACTTTCCCAAAACTTTTTGCAACATCACGTGGTTTTTCTGCTCTTTACCGCCACCCTTTGGTCAACTTCTGCTATTGTTGGTTGATTTTAACATTAGTTGTTTTGTCCATCGGACACAAGTCCGATGGTTTTCTGTACACACGGTCGGACTTTGCTCCATCTGACTTTTGTTGGGCAAAAGTTTGTCTGTTTGCAGACCCAACTTTTGTCTGATGAAAACAAGAAAAAAGCAAAAAAAGTTTGTCCGATTGGAGCGTACACACGGTCGGATTGTTGGTCCAACTTGCTCAAAACGAAGTTTGTTGGTCAAAAGTACGACCGTGTGTGCGGGGCTTAAGTGGTGGATGTGTGAGCCCCCTTCACGTTCTGGTGTATTGCATCAACATGTATTAAATTTTCTTGTTAAAAGGCAGCCCATTCATTTCAATTGTTTACCAATGCATAAGGCAGGCAAAAAAAAAATAATCTAAAATTCACTTTTTTTTTTTTTTTTTTTTCTGATGCGGCACAGCAGCGCATTAATGAGCATTGCGATGTGCTACAATGCTGGTGCCTTTTCAAAACGTCATGCTACAAATAGTGACTGCACTAGTAAGAATAAAAGGACCTGCTGAGGAATCAGTTCATTGGATTCTAATGTAGGTGCGCACCCTTAGGCCCCTTTCACACGGGACGGATCAGTCATGATCCGCCCCGTGAACCTCTGCTTGCTCAGCGGGGGATCGCTCCGTTGATCCCCGCTGAGCCGGCGGATGACTGGGCGGTCCCCGCACACTGTGCAGGGACCGCCCTGTCAGATCTCCGCTCTCCCCTATGGGGGATCGGATGAACACGGACCGTCTGTCCGTGTTCATCCGATCCGCAGATGGATAGAAAAATAGAAAATTTTCTATCCTGAAAAACGGAGCATAGCGGACACGGGTGAGATCGGGTGTCAGTTTATGTTCATCCGCTGACATCCGCTGTCCCATAGGGATACATGTATGTCCGTTTTTCGTCCAAAAACGGACATACGGTCCGCCCGTGTGAAAGGGGCCTTAGTGCATTAAAAATTAACGGCAATGCAATAACCATGCGTAACACACAGGTGTGAAGCACCCCTTATGACCTTATCACATTTTTTTTATTTTTTTCACTCTCCTTTTTTTTTTTCACTGGGCGTTTAAGCTCCTACACATGATTTTTTTATATATATATATATATACACACACACACACAAAAAAATTGTGCGGGCAGAAGGCACAGGTGCACCATCCGCTTGCCAGTAACCCATACACCGCTATTCGAGGCTAAAACTTGCTAACTTGCTATGGCTGGTCGGTGCACCAAGTGGTACTACCATTTAGGACAGTATGCACTTAAAATGCAGACTTCTTGCGTTTTGGGTATTGGTCCCTGGGCGCATACTGCCCTAAATGTTAGTACTACTCAGTGCTCTGTCTGTTTTTACAGGTGGTGAGCCTGTGCCTTCCGCCTGCACAAAAATGACAGAATTTCATGCATGAGGCCTTTGGGAATGTGTTTGCAGCGCTAATCAAAGCACTATTAGGCTGGATTCACACCTATGCAGTTTAAGTGCTTTTTTCCTTTTGCAGATTTGCACTACAGTCCATTTTATATGGTTTCCTATGGAACATGTTCTGTAGTGCAAATATGCAAAAAGCACCAAAAATGTGAATCCAGTCTTACGGTAGTAGACACTTGTGCTGCAGCATTCCACAACACACCTGTGTGCTGTGTTGGATAAAAGATGTCTGTGTGTGCTAATTAGTGCATTGAGGCCTGATTCACAATTGTGCAGGTTGCAGTTTGCATATTACAGGTGCATTTTGGGTTTTTTTTTTTTTTTTTCTCAATACACATTTTTAAACCATTGAAGTCTATGGAGCCAGAAACAAAACCCTGGCCCTTTCCATAAAATGCACAGATGTGAACTTCATCCATAGTAAACCATGTTAAATGGACTAGTGTGTTTCTGCAAAACTGAAAAAAAAATGCATAGGTGGGAACCAGGCCTGAAAATAGAGTGACTCCAATGCTTGGTACGGCTGGGCACTATTGAATTACCGTATATACTCGAGTATAAGCCGAGGTACCTAATGTTGCCCAAAAAACTGGGAAACCTCACTGACCCGAGTATAAGCCGATGCCCCACTGTTCCCTGTAAAAAGAAATTTTTACATTGTAATTATTACCTGTAAAGAAGCTGCGGCGTCCATCGTTCAAATTCCGCGGCGTCCACCGTTCGAATTCCGCAGTCTCTTCCTGTTCCTTACTTGATAGGCGAGTCTCAGCAGACACTCTCCGCCTATCACGATCATTCTCTCATCCTTAGTTTTCCCAGCAGACACTGTGTTGGGTATTCCGCCAGTCACAGACGTCTGCTGGAAAACTGAGGATGAGAGAACGTTCGTGATAGGCGGAGAGTGTCTGCTGAGACTCGCCTATCAAGGAAGGAACAGGAAGAGACCACGGAATTTTGAACGATGGATGCCGCGGAATTCGAACGATGGACGCCGCAACTTCTTTACAGGTAATATTTACAATGTAAAATTTATATGACTCGAGTATAAGCCGAGGGGGGACTTTCAGCCCCAAAAAAAGGGCTGAAAATCTCAGCTTATACTCGAGTATATACGGTATACCCCTTTCCTGATTACCTAGATGTGATTTATATTTTGTACCCTTACATGTTTGTTATATCTGCAATAGATCTTATGACATTTTCCCATATTTTTCTTGTTGTGCGATTATTACTGCTGGTCTTGCCTGAGTACTTTTTTTTTTTTTTTTTGGTCTAAATAAAGAATTCCAAAAAATAAATTCCTAGTATAAGGCCCCTTTCACACGGGTGCCTCCCTTATGCTGAATCTGCTTGCTCAGCGGGGGATCTCGCTGAACAGGCGGATGACAGGTCTGCATACCTCCCCAACTTTTTGAGATGGGAATGAGGGACACCTATCAGGAAAAGTATGCAGGCATAGGCCACACCCCTTTGCCACGCCCCCTTAAAGGAGAATTGTACAAAAAAAACAAGATTGGTTAAACCCACAAGTGCATTTTTTTTACCACTACTATTGCTTTACATTGGCTTTGGAAATTACTAATGCAGCAATTTAGAAATCCGATGAAAGGTTTAGCGCTGGAAAACACTTTTTGATAGATAAAAAGTGCATTTAATATACATCTTAATGGATCAGACCAAAATGAGGGAAAAATGAGGAGGGACATTGCTCGAAATCAGGGACAGTTGGGAGTTATGGGTCTGTGTACGCTCCGCTATGCAGAATGGACACAGACGTCGTCTAGTATGGGGCAATCAGATGGAAACCGCCTGTCCATTTCCATCTGATCCCCTGGACGGATGGGTAAATAGGACCGCCATCCATCTGTTTTTGGCAGACCGGATCGGATGGTGGCTGGGGTCAGTGGACATATCTATATATCTATCTATCTTTTGTGTTTCAGACAGTTTTGCAGAAACACTCTATAGTCCATTTAACATGGTTTCCTATGGGTCATGTTCACATCTGGGCATTTTATGGAAGGAGCCAGGGACTTTTTTTCTGGTTTTTGGTTCCATAGACTTCAATATATCAATAACGTTTATTGAAAAACGCAAAATGCACCTAGAATAGGCAATCTGCATAGGTGTGAACCAGGCCTAATTTCAAAATTTTTGACCGAGTGTAGAGCGATTTTAGAACACCTGTCAGGTTTTACTGCTGTCTGTGCCCCCATTAGGGAGATTTCATACTCTCTCTATTTGTCCTGTTTACAGTTATCATCGAAAGTAAAAGAAAACCCTACATTTTGGGTTGACTTTAGAACAGGAATAGAGTGGAAATCCTTCCAATAGGTACGCACCCGGAATTCTCAGTATGGAGGGATTTCCTCATTTCCTGTTTTTTACCTATGGGACAGGAAGTGAGGGGAAATCTCCCCAATGGGATGGTGAAAACAAAAACATCTGACAGGGGTTATAACCCTCCTTTTGCTTTATCCAAAATGGGAAAAATTAAAAGTTTTGCCTTTATTTGCACTTTAACCGTTTCCCGACCAGCCGCCGCAGTTATACTGCGGCAGGTGGGCACAGCTGCGTGAGCCGTCGTAGCTGTATGTCGGCTATTTAAGAAGCTGTAGCAGGCGCGCATGCCAGCAGCATGTCCCCGGAGCCGATGGGCACCCGCGATCACTTGTGACAGAGCGAGAATCGGGATGTGTGTGTGCACACATCCCGGTTCTGTCAGGGGAGAGGTGACAGATCGTTGTTCCTACTTAGTAGGAACAAACAAACAGTCTCCTCTTCCTAGTCAGCCACATCCCCCCCCCCCCACAGTTAGAAACACACATAGGGAACGCGGTTAACCCCTTGATCGCCCCCTAGTGTTAACCCCTTCCCTGGCAGTGACATTTTAGACAGTAATCAGTGACTATTTTTAGCTCTGATCGCTGTATAAATGTCACTGCTCCCCAAAAAGCGTCAAGTGTCCGTCGCAATCCCGATTAAAAATCGCAGATCTCCGCCATTGCTAGTGTTAAAAAACAAAACAAATAAAAATGCCATAAATCTATCTCCTATTTTGCAGACGCTTTTGCGCAAATCAATATACGCTTATTGCCTTTTTATTTTTTTTATTTTTTTTCTACTTAAAATATGTAGAATTCTACATCTTCGCCTAAACTGATGAAGAAATTTGGTGTTTTTTGTTTTTTTTGGGGGGGATATATAGCGCAAAAAATAAAAACCGCAGAGGTGATCAAATGCCACCAAAAGAAAGCTCTATTTCTGGGGGGGGAAAAGGACAAATTTTGGTCTGGTCAGGAAGGGGGCAAATCCTTTCCGGGCTGAAGTGGTTAATGCAATACACCTTAATGCACAGTGAAACATTAAATTAACGCAAAGCATATTATAAAGGGGACCTTGGAAGCACCTGCATGTACTCAGTTACCCAAGGTGCTCTCTTACACAACTTCAACAACATGGCAACTTCAGATCCCAAAATCACACTTGGTACTCCTGGGCCGCCTTATTGCCTTTCACCTGCAATAAACAACCTGAGAGGTTGAGGATGGGGAACCATGCTTACCCAAGTGTAAACACAAGTTCTGAAGTTTGCATTGCCATAATGCCTTGAGTTTTGGGCTGTATGTGCAAGGGGAAGGTTGGGAGATGGCCATTTTACATAATTGAGATAAAAGCCAATTTACAGAATGTGAATTCAGAGATGGCAGCCCCTTTTGTCAAGAAAGGCTTTCATTAAAGCTATACAACCATACATGAAAAGATACCTGTGAGTGATTGCACAGTGAAACTAATAGCCATTGCTAGCAATTGGGCAGACTGGAATTTCTTGTCCCTCTGTTTATGTGGAATGACAGATTTTTGTCCTGAACAACCATGCTAACTGCAAATTCTATGGTTACGACATGATGAGATCAGGTTGCACTGACAACTTTGTTACACAGGTGATGTTTTGTGAGACCTGAAAACAAGCTACCTGTACAGTCCCAGCTTAAATCGCTGTAACACTTTTCAGGTTAAGGGTCATGTTGTATTCTATGATCAATATGTGGCATCCATAGACTTTTTGACTGGGTTGGGCAGTTTGACTGTTGATAGGTGGAAGTATTTGGAACCTAAAGTCTTTCTAACCTCCTGCTGTTAGAGGTAACCTGAGTCTGGCTATAGTTAAACTTGTAATCCTTATGAGATTGCAGGCCCCACCCGCACAAACCAGAACTTCCCCAGATACAACTTAACTAAAATAAATA
This sequence comes from Rana muscosa, assembly GCA_029206835.1. Taxonomy (NCBI): domain Eukaryota; kingdom Metazoa; phylum Chordata; class Amphibia; order Anura; family Ranidae; genus Rana; species Rana muscosa. The sequence goes on from CM055118.1 coordinate 114,801,467, forward strand.
ACTGAACACATTTTTTAAATGGCAAAAACTTGGCCGCGACACCTTTTTATTGGTTTTTCACAAATAATTTTCCATAAATCTTTATTATCATTCCAAACTTCATAAATCATCCAATAACATATTTCTACCTGCTCAGTTGTTAGAACTCGAGCAGTAGCACAACTTCAAAGATAAATAAAAGTCCCCACACGCCGGTCTTGAGCATCAAGACCGGCACACCCCAATCGTCGCGGCCTTTTCGATCATGTTCTGCAGACCAACATTAAAAATGTCATTTCCTACTTCTGATAAGTGCACCCCATCCAGTCTGTACAGACCTGGATATCCCCCTTCCAAGTCCATGTGCCTATAAGACAGTCCCCCAACTTGGGGCATGAACTTTTCGAGAGCCCTATTGACTCTCTTCCTCATTTTTTCCATCACCCTCCTCTGCGCAGAGGAGAGCCATGAAAGACGAGGAACCACTTCTGAAAAAACTAAGGTTGTACCTGGGAAAGTCGCACTGAAGCGATGCAGGTCACGCTTAATCATAAATAATAAGTCCAAAGTGTTAACATTTCCCAAATAGTTACCTCCCAAATGAATTATCAGTATGGATGGCAATGGCCACAGCTGACATAACCTAGACACATGCAAATCCAGTTGCGGCCATTGAAGGCCTCTTATACCTTTCCAGAAAAAACGAAATGAGTCCGGGTGCAAGGATAAATTTGATGAATAGTTGCGTTGAGCCGCTCTTTTTTGTGCCCAATAAATAAATGAATGCCCCAAAATCCACACTGTGTGCTGGGTACCTAAAATTAAATAAACAAATTAGGACGAACATACAACTTAAAACATTTTGACTTCCACCCACCCAATGCCTTGATATCTGATTCGGAGACGCCCGATCGGGCCGCCTCCAAAGCTGCGCCAATCCGAAAGGAGTGGGAGGAAAACTTAAAATGACTTAAACCCATGGCACCCAAACTCTTTTTTAAAACTGCATCGAATTGGTATTTCGTCAGGGGCAATAAATTAGCATGAATGAGAAAAATTCCCTCCCCGGGAGGCCTAAGCCCCATAAATTGTTTAACCAAGGCTACCGGGCACAATAAGCTCTCATTTTGTTCTTTTAGATGAACCCATCTACCCTTACCATATTGGTCTGTTTTGGAATACTGCAGCCACACATGAACACCCGATTGATCAACTAGCACCTGGTCAAATCGCACACCCGAACCACCTTGTTTGCTCACTGGAATTAATTCCGAGATGTGAAATGCCCCAAAAAATGCAAGCACAAAAGCTGTCCTGAATAATAAGGCCTCGTAGGAGGAAAAACAAACCACTGAAGTCATTCTGCAAAGGTCACCGAGAATGTCAAGAGAAATCGGTCTCCTATCATCTATGACAAACGTCAATCTCTTGTATCCCTTCAGTGCCTGTTTTACAGAAAAATAAGAAGAACAAGGTCTCAGACCCAATAAACGGAAGAAAAAGGACATACCGGCCAGCGTTCTTGTCACATAACTATGCGAAAGTTGCTGCCGCATAAAAGCCAAAATGGTACCTTCCGAAGGCTTATCAAACTGACAACCTTCAGCACTTGCAAAGGATATCCAGCTGCTCCAGGCTGCCGAGTAACTTGACCAGGTTCTAGGAGCTAAAGAGCTTTTTATAGCATTCGTCACAGTACTCAGATCATCTCCCACAGATAGGCCGGGCATGAGTTGCCAACTGCGTCCGCCTCCGGCAGCAGACTCCGAAAACGCTCCTCCTGAAAACGAGATAGAGAATCAGCTATATTCTTCAATATCCCCGGGGTATACCTAGCCTTCAACCAAATATTAAATTTGAGGCATCTGAAGACCACCTGACGCAAGATTTTGATTACCGGCAAAGAACTGGATGAAAGGCAGTTCACTGCATATAATACACCCTTGTTATCCGTTTCCACCAAGATGCGCCTATTAGCGAACTCTGAGCCCCACAACTCCAATGCCACTAATATTGGAAATAATTCTAGCAATACCACGTTCCTGGTCACTCCCAAACTCACCCAAGGCCCCGGCCAAGCCGCGCAACACCAGTGCGATCTCCAGATGGCACCGAAGCCTTTGGAGCCAGCTGCATCCGTAAATAAACAAAAATCCTTTGCCACAACAAATTCCGCCTGGAAAAAGGACCTACCGTTATATCCGTCAAGAAAGTTGGCCCAAACCAAAAGATCTTCCTTAATGGGGGCCGTTATTCTAACATGATCCAAAGGAGATTTCAAGCCTGAAATCGCCAGGTAAAGCCGACGCGAAAATATTCTGCCAACAGGCATGATTCTTCACGCAAACGCCAGAACCCCCAGCAGCGACTGTATTTCTTTCAAGCGTACCTTCTTTTTCCGCAACACAGTCGTGATTAACCATTTTAATTTACTCAATTTTTTTTTCCGGCAAACGAAATTCCATACCGCAAGTATCTCTATGCCCAAAAACTCCAATGAAGTGCTTGGCAAGCAAGTTTTTTCCTCAGCCAACGGTACTCCAAATTCAAAAGCCATGGCCTGAAATGACAGCAACAAGTCAGAACAAAAACTAGAGTCTGCTGGGCCAACAAACAAAAAATCATCTAGATAGTGCACCGCACCATCCAGCCCAGATCGGATGCCAAGTACCCAGTGGAGAAATGTAGAGAATGATTCAAAGTAGGAACACGACAACGAACACCCCATCGGGAGACACATGTCAAAAAAGTATTGACCCTCAAAATAAAACCCCAACGAGTTGAAAGCCTCCGGGGAGACGGGCAAGAGGCGAAATGCGGATTTTATGTCAGCCTTTGCCAACAAGGCCCCAGGGTCAATCTCATCGTTCAAGGAGTCACCTTTTGGAAAGGATAGATGGTGTATAATACGAAATTCATTGGATTCCCGTTTTGGCACTACCCCCAATGGGGAAATCTGAAAATTATAGAAGGGGGGTGCTCAAAAGGGCCAGCAATTCTACCTTCCTTTAGTTCTTTACATAACTTATCCCTTACCACCTGGGGAAATTGATCTACAGATTTCAAAGTACCTACCAATTTACACCCTTCCCCCGAAAAGGAAGGCAACGGGAAACCCTGATCAAAACCTTTACTGAGAAAACAAGCCTTCTCCCTGTTTGGGTAGATGTCCAGCCACGGGCGCATTTTTTCCAGCCTCACTGGCGTGCAGGCTTTTGGGAAAAATATGCTGGACCGGGCTAGCTCCTGTCACTGCATTCCGCTTAAAACATTTTGCCGCTGGGTGCGTCCCCGCACAAATGGAACATTCGTGTCTGTATTTACACGAATTATTCCAGCGGCATTGGCTGTCATTAAATGCAAAACAGCAGCCTTTCCTAAAGGCCGCTGTCGGCCCTGTCGCAGCGGGTTGTCTAGGCACTACCTGCTTTTGTGGCACAATCAAATTGAGCCACAAGCCCACATCTTTCATACCCCACCTTAGAGACGGGTGAATGGACAGTTTCTGACAAAAGGATTCGTCATAGAAAAACCACCCCAGGCCCCCAAAATTTGTATAGGCTTCCAAGATGTGATCTAGATGCTGGAAAAGCCCCCCACACCTTTCCGGGTGCTTCTCCGCCATAATGCCAGAATAAATACAAAAGGCTTGAAGCCAATTGTTAAATGACCTAGGGATTGCCCTGCGCCTTTCTTCTTCGCTTCTCTCCTCCCCCCTCCTTTCTGTTCTAACAAATTTTATGCGCAGGCAGGAGAGAAAGAATGTCAACATATTCCCCTTTCCAAATATTTCCTTAACATTTACACTTAAATGGTATCCTAAAGGGGACATTTCACATGGCATGGAATCTTTCATATATATCTCAGGGACCAGTAACCTTTGCCCAGCCGTCTGCAAGAGCTCAGGAGCTGATTTGTCAGACTGCATAGCAGAAACTTTATCTAGCTGAGATAGTAAGCTGACAGGCAGATTAGACAGTACTGGAGTAAGAGATGACACAGAAGGGTTAACAGAAATAGAAGCAGCAGACACAGCAGGAGCTGATCCTTTAGACAGTGATTGTATTATGGAAGACAAAGAGCCTACCAAACCAGATAGTACATGCAATTGGTTTAACTCACCACCAGCTGGAGCCTGCAACACCTCCTGCTGAGCCACCTGCTCCAGCATGGAAGGGGGGGTCTTGTACCTGTAGCATCCGCTCACCTGGTGCATGCTGTGGCATGTCTGTGTTCTGAGTGCCTTGCTGACACTCTAAGAGCTGGTTCCCGGGAGACCGCTGCGCGCGCGCTGTCTCCACCGACTGTCCTGTGCGGCCTGCTGTGGCTGGCCGCGCCGTCCTCCTCTTCCAGCTGGCGACTGCGAACAGGTCCGCCTCTTCTGACCTCCGCGGCGGCCTCGTGACGTCACACCGCCGCCATCTTCCCTCAGCATCACTAGCGGCGCACGGGTGTCTGTAGCTTCTGCAGACGCCCCTCCTTCCCTCTCCGGCGGTGCGCGTCTCCTCGCTTTTGCAGGCGGAGCTGGTTCAGGAACTCCCTGCACCATGTCAGTGTCATTCCTCCTCTCGCCGCTCGCTACCAAGTCTCCACCCTCTTGCTCCAGCAGCCGTCCTTCCTCCGGGGCTGACTCCAGGCAGCATCTAAGCCATGCCTCTCCTCCTGAGCTGCCAGCTTTCTCTAATAGCTGCATCACCAGCGCTTCCATCATGTAAGATGTTCTGTGTAAGGTAAGAACTCAAATCTTCCTGCTTGTTCAGCTGAAAAGAGGCAGAACCCTGCGCCTGCTGGCCCTTTTATAAGCAATCCAGAAAGTTCCCTGAAACCTGATTGGCTCTTCTTGCTTCCTTGTGGACCGGCCCCAAAAGGGGCGGGGCCCCTAACTCAACTGTACTAATGCAGCTAAACCTAACTTAATAATTTTACCTTTTTAAAATTGTGCTAGGGAGGCCGCAATCTCAGGAAAGTGGCCCCATAATGTGACCCCTTTATTCATTCTTGACGTATTGACTTGGACTTTTTTTTTTTACCGCTTAAGCCCTGGACCATTTTGGCTGGTTAAAGACCAGGCCCCTTTTTGCGATTTGGCACTGCGTCGCTTTAACTGACAATTGCGCGGTCGTGCGACGTGGCTCCCAAACAAAATTTACGTCTTTTTTCCCCCACAAATAGAGCTTTCTTTTGGTGGTATTTGCTCACCTCTGCGGTTCTTATTTTTTGCGCTATAAACAAAAATAGAGCGACAATTTTTGAAAAAAAGGCAATATTTTTTTACTTTTAATAATATTTTATAATATCCCCAAAAAATATATAAAAGAACATTTTATTTTTTATTTTTTCCTCAGTTTTGGCCGATACAATTCTACATATTTTTGGTAAAAAATCGCAATCGGCGTTTATTGATTGGTTTGCGCAAAAGTTATAGCGTTTACAAAATAGGGGATAGTTTTATGGCATTTTTATTATATAATTTTTTTTTTTTTTTTCGTGACTGCGACATTATGGCTGACACATTGGACACTTTTGACACATTTTTGGGACTATTGTAGTTTTTACAGCGATCAGTGCTATAAAAAATGCACTGATAACTGTAAAAATGACACTGGCAGTGAAGGGGTTAACCACTAGGTGGCACTGTAGGGGGTTAAGTGTTCCCTGCATTGTTTCTAACTGTAGGGGGGATGGGCTCTGTGTCACATGACACCGATCTCCGCTCCAAGTACACAGAGCCGAGATCCGTGTCATTGTCACTAGGCAGAGCGGGGAGATGCTTGTTTACACAAGCACCTCCGTGAGACGATCACGGGGATCCCCACGGCGATCGAGTCCGCAGGACCCACGGTCCGACTCACGGGGAAGGCAGCAGGGTCGCGAGCGCGCCGCCGGCGGCGCGCGCGACCGACCACACGTCAGGCAGTTAAAGGGCAACACACAGGTACGTGGATGTGCCATTCTGCCAACGTATAAGTACAGGAGGCGGTCGGCAAGTGGTTAATCGCATGTTAAGCTTGGGAATCACACGATCTTGTGCACACAAATGAGGTGTGTGTGTGTAATATTATATATGTATGTGTATATGTGTGTTTTTATAAAAAAAACAAAAACATTTTTATTGCTTATAGAAATAATCGGCCGAGATTTTAACTATGTATGGGCATGCTGAATGTACCCAATTTGATCGATCGTTCAACTTGGGTACAACCACTCTGCCGGATTTTAAATGCAATTATTGCTTGCGACTGTTATAGCCGCTAGCAGTAATCGCTGTGTTCTAACGGTGGAGATGGCTTCCTCTGCCCCCCTGATGGGAAAACACAATGGCTCCGTGAGGAGTAGGGTGACCACGTGTCCCGGATTGCCCGGGACAGTCCCGCATTTTGCAGGTCTGTCCCGGGCACATTCATTCCAGGACAATAGTGTCCCGGAATGAAACTGACACAGCCACCCCCTGGACCAATCTGTGCCCCCAAAAAAGGCTGCCACATCACCGCTTTACTCACTGACCATACTTGTCCTGGCCGGGAAGGCCTGGAGGAGTACAATCCCGCCCCCTGCTTGTGATTTGGAGAAATCATAAATCCCGCCTCTTGTGTCCAATCACTGTGCTGTGATTCGTTGCAGCACAAGCTGATTTTTGGGAAAGGAGGGTGTACCTGAATGGTAGTTTATAAATGTGGTCACCCTAGTGAGGAGGGATTCCCCTGTGAACACAGTCTGTCAAAGAAATTTGCTCTGTCTATAGCTGGCCTAAGAAAATAAGAATGTTGTTGGTTGGTATGACTACTGTTGGGGGCGATGTAGTAGGTAGTGATGAGCTGAATGCTTGGGGTTTGGATCGGGGCTAATTTTGCAAATTTAAGTGTGGGTGCCAAATCTGAACCCTATTGAAGTCAAAAGTGTTGTCAGAGTATTGAAATGATGCACTGGAAGCTTCTTCTATACAGCAATACACTTTTCTTTCATGGAGGATATCTTTATCATGGAACAGGAAGAAGCATACAAGAACACAGTGAGGAAAGACAAACGCTTCCTCTCATTAAATTGCCAAATAAAACATATTCTAACCCTGCAGTGCCACCTGCTGGATAGAAAGATATAATGTATATAGTTCACAGTACTTTACATGCTGTTGTGCTTCCAACATCCCTTCTCGACAGCAGGTGATTTGTCAAATTTATATTCAGCTTCTGGAAATAACTCTGATGTTCCTTCAACAAAGGCTTGGTGACTGCATCAGCAGTAATCTCCTCTGATGGGCAGTATTGAATGTCAATAACACCTTGCTCTTGATTGTCCCTCAGCAGGCGATACTTGAAATCGATGTGTTTGGTCCTAGGATTGACCCTTTCTGATTACATAAGCTCATCAAAAATGAGAATTGGTTTTGACATGTCTACTACAATTTCCACAAAAAGTTGACAAATCCATATCGCTTCTTGACACGCGTGTGCTGCAATGTACTCTGCTTCAGTTGAAGATAGAGCGACAGTTGTTTGTTTTCGACTAGACCAAATTATGGTTCCTTCCCCATACTCAGATGAATCCATTTGTTGTCTGTGCAGTCCCAGTCCCTGGCCCAATCGGCATCCACATATCCAACCAATTTTGGATGCGATGTTGCTGGTAGCCGTAACTTCATATGAATTGTTCCTTTTGAGGTATTGAATCACTCTTTGTACTGCATTCCAGTCATGTATAGTATACCCATTGCTGTGGTTATGTCTGGTCTTGTCACAGTGGTAACATATAGCGGCTTACCAATTGCTCTGCAATACATGTCATTGTTGGGTAGTAAGTTTTCTGCTTCATTGCTCTTTTGATCGCCCGGTTCCATTGGAGTTTTCACTTCCTTTTGCATATGGAATTTTTTTCTAAAATTGCTTGAGAAGATTCTCTGTGTCTCTCTCTTACTCTGTATCTCTCTCTCTCCATGGCTCTGTTCTCCAGCTTCGATCTCTTCTCACTTGGAATATAAGCATATGCTTTACATCCAAACACTCTGATGTGCCCTATGCTAGGCTTTGATCCATGCCACATTTTGAATGGAGTACTTTTAATGGCTCTTGAGGGTAGTCTGTTCTTTAGGTAGGTTGCAGTCATGATTGCTTCTCTCCAGTACTTGTGAGGTAGGTTGGCATCCGACAACATGCATCTGGCCATTTCTATAAGGGTGCGGATATTTTTTATTCCCCCCCCCCCCCTTTCTGCTACACAGTTTTGTTCAGAAGTGTATGGTGCGGTTGTCTGGTGTACTATTCCTTGTCTTTTCAGGTATGAAGCCACTTGCTTATGTATTCTCCCCCATTGTCGGTGCGTATTCCTGGTTTCCATTGGAATTTGATGCTAGACATGGCAACGAACTTTTGATGTTTCTCTGTTTTCATTCTTTGTGTTTCATCAGATCAGTAGTTGAGTACCTGGGGGAAAAATCATCAATGAAAGTCAGTAGATATCTGTTCCAGCCTGAGGTGGGAGTTTTCATTGGACCGCATACATCACTGTGTATGAGCTGCAGGGGGTAGGTAGTCTTTCTCTGAGATGCCTGTGGAGGGGGGAGCACGTGTGGCTTTTGCTTCAATACAGCACTTTGCAAGGTGCTATTGTCAAATCTTCTGATAAACCTCTCTTTTTATAATGTCCTGTAGTGGTGCAACGGATCGTCACTGATCCGTAATCCGAACGGGTCACCCTGTTCGGATCGGCACATCACGCGATCCGCTGAGCGCTCCGGAGCCTTGGCCATAGGAAAGGCCGTGGCTTCGGCCTAGCTCTGGAGCAGAGGCCATCTTGGTACACCCAGCGGCGGCCGCTGTAGTGACGTTTCGTCACCGCTATCTTGCTCCACCCCACACTCCTGCACAGTAATGATAGTGAAGGGGCCAAGCGGACATCTTGTTACACCCAACGGACTTTTAGATTTCAGTTATTTTCAACACAAAACGGAGCTTATAAGCTTAAATACATTATTTGGAAATCCAACGGACTGTTTACATATTAAATTTTAAAAGCAGCAGCAAACCTTATGTAGCGCCCTCCCCAAAAGGTTGGGACGCTATTTGAAATTTTAGAGGGATGTCTGAGCCAGTAGTTGGGCTCAGACGGTTGAATTACAGTGAAAATTACCTCAGTTCTAGCTGTGGTTTGCCCGATGGCATTTTTCCTTTTTGCCTGTAGGTGGCGTTACCCCCTCAGGCACTTGTTGGAACACGGGTAAACCATGGTACATTGAGTGGCCCTTCTCGACAGCGGTACGGTGGGAGTGGTCGCCCCGCTGTGCCTGCTGGGAGGGGATACTTAGGGGCAGACGCCATTGATTGGGGTTTGTTTTCGCCTCGTGGCCCTCCGGGCTTGAGGTGTGTGTGTGTGTGTGTGTTCCTGGTCTCGGGGCCACGTTGGCCCGAGGCTGCATCGCTATCTAGTAGGCCCAGCTAGTCTGGCTGGGGCCTACATCCGGAGAGGAGATCCCAAGCTGTCCATCCAAATGGGGAGGAAGCTATCTTGGTGAAGGAGACCAGGGGAGGACCTGCCCTGGAGGAGACCGGCCAAGTGCTGCTGTCTCGGGTGAGGCCTGGTAACTTTATTAAGGAGGGATCCACTACACTACAAGCCCTGCAGTTCGCCATATTGGCATAAAGGCTCTTTCACTGCATGGCTGGAAGTTTGGGACTTTAAAATCCTGTGGCAGAGGATTCCTGGACTATCCATTCGCTCAACTTTAAAAGGTCTGTGGCAGAGACCCCATTCACCTAGGGCAGTCTGTGGCAGAGACTGCCCTCTTGCTGATCCGTGTCTCATCCCGGCTGCTAGGCTATGTGAGAGGGGACTATCCGGGTGACCAATACCCACTCTAAACATTGAGCGTGGTCAGTGACTTTGAGCTGACACCTGTGTATTTTTGTGGCGAGTGCCTGAACCTTCCCCTACTCTTCTATACCTTCTACTTTCTCAACGTTTACTGCATAAGAAAATAAAGCCTGGCTGTTTAAGTTTTACATCTGTGCGGACATTGCATTACTACAGACTTTCTTACCCGGACAACGAAGCTGAAGAGGTAACGTGCAAAACCCAAAACTAACCAGCAGCTTCTACGGTGGTAATGCTACACTTACATGGTTGCTAATGTGACAGAACACCTCTCTGATTTTCACATTTATCTAAATGTTAAAATCAGGTGTTCTGTCACATTTTTTTTTTTACTGGCAGAAAGTCGTGAAATTTACGGACAAGCCACTTTTTTTTTTTTTTTTTTTTTTTTTTACTGGACAAAAGTACCTAAAATTAGTTTTTAGTGCAAATATCAATATTTGAACTATAAACACATAGCTAGTGCTATTAGCAATGTGTTTTAAAGTGGAGGTCCGCCTAAAAAAAAATGATTAAAAGCCAGCAGCTACAAATACTGCAGCTGCTGACTTTTAATAAATGGACACTTACCTTTCCAGGGTGCCCGCGATGTCGGCAGTCGAAGCCGAGCAATCTCGGCTGCCCCTGTTGCAGCTTCATTTCCCGGTTCCCTAATGCGCAAATCGCGCAGCGCTATCTTCTGGGACCTGTGTGTTTCCCTGAAGACAACGGGGGGGGGGGGGGAAGGGGTGTGACTCTATTCTATGCCTGCAGGAGTGGGTGCAAATACCTGTATTATACAGGTATCTGCTGGCGCCCCCCCCCCTGAAAGGTGCCAAATGCGACACCGGAGGGGGGGGGGAAGGGTTCCGCAAAGCGGAGGTTCCATTTTTGTGTGGACCTCCGCTTTTAAGTTAAACAAAAGTCAAAAAACATATTTCTCAATTTACATGAAGGTCAGGTCACTTTAACCCAGCCAGCACATAGTTCCCCCTTGCATCAGAGTCTACAGTATCCCCCCCCCCCCTTACAGTGACAGGGAACTCTTATGTAAAGGGGAACGCTGCAGATCATGATGTAAGGGGGAACTCTGATGTGGGGGGGGGGGGCTCTGGTGACTAAAGAACACCTTCTGCAGAGTGAATACACTAAGGTGGGGGGTTTACTAATATAGGGGTAACCTTTTATATGAGTGCCCCTATACATTACTGTATTCACTCCCCCCTTAGTTAAGCAACCCCTCCCCCCCCAGACCGGCCAGGCGGCACTGTCCCTGACCTCCTCTCAGGTGCACCCTGCAGGGCTCAGTCAGATGGCTCCAGCAGCTTGGCGGTTCTGGTTTTATTGTATAGTCTCCTCTCCACAGTCCACACGTCTGTCTCCTCCCGTGACCCCCATCCCAGCGGCGCTCCTACTCTTGACTCCTTTCTAGGATTGCCCTCAGAGACTGTAGACATGATAAAAGACAAGCGATGGTCAGAGGCTGCGGACATACTACAGGGGGTGGACAGAGGCTGCGGACATACTACAGGGGGTTGACAGAGACTGTGGTGATAGTGTCCCCCCTCACAGTTGCCTCCTCCTCTGTCCACCATCATTAGTCTCCACATCAGTGTGTCCTGCTCCTGTGCTGTGCCCCTTTCACCTCCCCACAGGGCAGCACATCTGTGTCCTTTTCTGTCCCCCCTGCATCCTCTGTCCCACAGTCCCAGTGCCACACTATCCTCCACACTCGCCCCTCCTTGGCTCCTATGGCGAGTGCGCAGCGCCTGCCGCCTTGTCACAGCCAGGAATGAGTGGAGCGAACTATGGCATCTATTCAAAAATAGCGCCATTACGTTACTGCGCATGCGCCGAGCGAGTACGAGCTTTCCCGAGCCCGGCCGGCTTCGGAATGGCGCATGCGCAGTTACATGGTCGGCTCGCGGCCATCTTTTTTACGGGCGCCCCGAAAATGGGCTTAAACTTACGGGCTGCCCGTAAATCTACGAGCGGTTGGCAACACTGGCCCGTGCCATGGGTAAATACATTTTGCTGTGTATGTCATTAGACTATATTGGCTTGCTGGTCTGTGGTGATGAGCCTGTATAGGTGATCATCCAGTTTTTCCTTTTTTGCGAGGCATTGCTTATTGTGAATTTGTTACCCTGGAACTTAACTGTGAGACCGTTGTTTGCAAGGCTTTTCACTGATAAAAGGCTGCCTTCTAGTTCTGGAACATACAGCACTTTCTTTACAAGGATATTCTGCTTGCCTCGTGTAATGAAGTTCAGGAAGCCCTGGCCTTTACCTTCTGAGGTGATGTTTTTCTTGTTTGATAGGAAAACCTTCTTTTTTTATTTATTTTTTTGCACTGTAATCAATGTTTGTGAAGAAAGTCTCATCACTAGTCATGTGGCTTGTCGCTCTGTGTTACTTAAAAGGTGCCACTCTATGATGTGTCTGCAGTTTCCTTTGTGGCTGCTTTCACTCTTTTTCTTTTGTGGATCGCCCTAGATTTAGCTGCTTGGCTTTCCAGATAGAACAGTCCTTTTTTAAGTGACCGGTCCTATTAAAGCAAAAACGGGCTCTGCTTTCTTTCTTGTGCTTTGTGTCTTTGTACATCTTGAGAGCTTTGTCGTTTATGGTGTGTATTTTCTTGCCTTCCGTCATATTCATCCATTTTAATTTGCCTTTAACGTATTCCAGTGTCAGCTCCTGCTCGGGTCTGCTTTTTAAAGCCTTAATAAGAGCCGTATATGTCTCTGGAAGGCTGCAGAGGAGCAGGTCAACAATATGGTTATCTTTTGATGCCCTCTCCGATGGTGCACCACTGCTGTATGATCTTCAGCATAACTTTCACGTGGTCACACATATGCTGGCCTTCTTGTCTCATCTTTTATAAAGCTTTCTTAATAGAAACGGCTTACTGTTGAGGCTTGAACGCTCATGCAGTCTACATACCTTTGGCCGTTTTTCTCTGTTCTTATGTGGATAAACTGGTCATCTTCCACTAGCAAGCTTTATAGTTGGTTTTGCCTGTCTATTTTTCCTGTCCCAGTCCTCTGTCTCTCCCTTTGTGGGTGTGCCTGTATTCAGCACTTGCCACAAGTCATCCTTGCTGAGAAACATTTTCTAGTTTAAACTTCCACAGCTGGTAATTGGCTTTGTTCAGCTTTGCAATTGCGAACTTCACATGTGAACCACTTGCCATCTTTCAGTAGCTGTATACAGTGCTCAAAGACTTGCAATATCCTCTCCAGTGCCTGGATGCCTGGGTCCCACCAACACCTGTTGTCGGAGTATTGAAATTGTGCACTGTTAGCTTCTTGTATACAGCAATACGCTTTACTTTCATGGAACAGGATACTGGGCAGGGGATAGTCAAACTAATGGCATGAATGGGGGGTGGGGTGGAAATTGCCCTAGAGGACATGTACCAAAGCAAAAAAAATGTATTTAATTTGGTGGGGAGAAATAATTTTTAAAGGCCACAATAAAAATACAAAATTCCTTTAACGTGGCTGATGGATGTCCTTAACCTGCCCATGTTTTGGCACATTTGTGTGATATCTATCTATCAGCTCCTGGCCGTTTACTTGGTATTCCCTTCATCTATACCAGATCCTTATTCTAGATGAGAGTCTGGTCTAGCCCAAAAAAAAACTGTGCAGGGTTCACCTGAACACCCATTTAGTAGGTGAACCTCCTAAACGTCTGAAATTCGGTTTGGACTCCCCCCTTATTTGCTGTCTGAGTCCCATCAGGAAGATTTCCTTCTTCTTTTTTTATTTTATTTTATTTTTTTTTACTTTTTGTCCCAAAAAAACACGGAAGGAAAAGGAGATTTCTCAAAAGTGAAGCGATATCTCTCTTTTTTTTTTTTCTTTTCTTTATCGTACATCACGGGACACAGAGCGGCATAGTAATTACTATGTGGGTTATAGAGCTTACCTTCAGGTGATGGACACTGGCACACCCAGGACAGGAAGTCCCCTCCCTATATAACCCCTCCCATATCGGGAGTACCTCAGTTTTGTTGCCAGTGTCTAAAGGTGTTGGTCACGGTTAAGCATGTATTCAAGTTAGCCCTGCGTATGGTCTTTGAGGCCTAAAGGCGAGCTATTCCAGATCCGTCCAAAGTGCTTCAATGCCAAAATGGACGGTACCCGGGCCTTGGGGACGAAGATGTGGACCATCTACGAGGTTTGGCCTGTAATGCCTCTCTTAGGAGGGCTGGACCCTGGGATCCAGTACTCTGGTCAGACCCGATACCAAGAGGTTTTCTGGCAGGGTGGTGTTCCTTTCAGTAGGACCCCGGTCCCTGAGGGTCAAATGAAGTTGCCCACCAAAGGGGCGAAATTTGGGCTGTCTGTTCCGAACAGGGTCCTGCGGCGGGGACAGGTAAGTGAGGGTCCCTGATGAACTTGGTCCAGCAGGGACCCTTCAAAACTAATGTGTTTGCCTGTATTTTACCTACATGGTATATTTCCCACTGTACCTGATGCCTAAAATATCTTTGATAAACCTGAAATGTATTTTCTTATGGTTTTATTGGACATTATGTAGTACCCCTGTTTGGCCACAGGAGGGAGATACTTGAGAATGTCTGTCTGTCTATATAGCTGGGCATACCTTCTAAGTGTAATGCCTAGACAGATGGAGGAGCATTCTTCTATGTACAAGCTCTGCAGTACCCATCTGTAAAAATGTTACCATACCTGCTAGGGGGACCTGGAAACGGCGTTCTTAGACATGGCACTGTGGTCTCCCTCTATAGTGTCAGCTAGGTTCCATTGTAAAACTGCAGCTCCCTTCTGCTCCTCTCCCCATTGCTTCCAGGGAGCGTTTCTGGCGCGCGCATTGGCGCCTGGCGCGCTTCTGCGCATGTGCGGGCGTCCTCTGCTTTAAAAAGACAGCCTCTGCGAGACATGCTGTAAGAGTACGGACACATCAGCAAAGCTCCTTGGTGACATTTATTTTTGATATTATATTGGGCACACTACAGGTGGTGATACAGGCATCCCCAAGGCACATTAGTTTAGTCACCTGACTAGCTCTCATAACAAGCTTCTACGCTAGACTATAGCTAGTGGTGGGTGCATTTTTGGCTGCAAGTCCTTAGCTTGAGCTAGGACTATGCCTTCCAAGGGCTCTGGGAGTAAAAATCAAAGAGGCTAAAGGGTTCGCCATCGGGCTCTGAGGATCGGGGACTTGCTCCTACTAATATAACCCCCCCTGATAAATCAGAGGTAGTTACCAGAGGGGAGCCATCAGGAATGCTAGGTGCTGCGGCTGCCCTCAGTTCACCTGCTCTGGGATATGTGACAGAGGACGCTTTTACCTCTGCTCTGGGAGGATTAGAACAAAGATTGGCAGCATTAATCGCTTCCTCCCTGCCGGGGAAAAAAGCGCGCCAGATCTCCATCTCCACCGTTCGAGTATCTAACAGCAGAGCAATTGTCTCAGGATGAAATTGATTTTCCTGCAGGGGATCAGGAGGATGATGCAGCTTTGGAGCAATCTACTTTAGAGGAACCATTTTCAGCCTCTCAAGCCTCGTACACACTATCGAGTTTCTCGGCAAGAACCAGCAAGAAACTTGCTGGCAGAGCTTTCTGTACGCGGCTATCAGGTTTCTCGTCAAGAAAACCGACAAGAATCTCAACGAGAAAAATAGAGAACCTGCTCTCTATTTTCTCGTCGCGATTCTTGTCGGCATGTTTCTCGACGAGAAAAGTGTGTGTGTGTACACTTGCATGTCCTCCGGGAAGCCCGCGCATGCTCTAAATGACTTTGACGCATGCGCGGTAGCTTCCTAGGCATAGGTAGGGTGTAGCAAGATGGCGGCGACAGCATCGAATGTGACGAGCGCACGCTCGTCGTAGTCGATTAAGTCACCGCGTTCGCTCTATTCAAAGAACCGCGGGTTCTTTGAAAGGAGCGTGTGTACACTCGGCCGGGACAAGTTTCTTGTCCAAGAATCTCGTCAAGAAAAACAACGTTTTTTTTTTTCTTGACGAGATTCTCGGCCGTGTGTACGAGGCTTCAGGCTGAAAAATTGTTAGTTCAGTCTTTAACAGACATGGTTCGGTCAGCTTTCAAGCTGCCCCTTTCAGAACCAGCAACTAAATCGGTTTCTTCATTGGGCTCTTTGAAAGCCCCACACGCTAATGGTTCCTTTCCAGTGCATCCATTGTTAGAAGGTCTCATCTATAAGGATTGGGAACAGTGGCGGCCCGTCCATAGGGGGCGCCCGGGCGCCGCCCCCCCCCCCCCCTCCTGTGGTCACCAAAAAAAAAAAAAAACGGGCCCTTTAAGAGTTTTTTTTTTTTTTTTTACACATGGCGGCGCGACCATAGTGGGCGCAGAAGCGCCGCTACCGCTCGCTTCTGCGCCCGGCCGTCACTCACCACAACAATACATAGGTTCATGCATTGCATGAACCTATGTATTGCTGCCGCCCACTATTCAGATGGCCGGCCCCTTGAGCGCCGGTCATCTGAGTCACAGCGTCGGATTGGCCTTTAGAAGTGCCTATCAGAGCCAGCAGGCTCTGATAGGCTTCCCGACTACAGCCTGAGGGCTGTAATCGGCTTCTAAATACCTAATGAGAGGACGCACAGGGGTGCGTTCCCTGGCCAATCAGGTTCACCGGTAACCTGATTGGCTGAAGTGACATCGAGGACGGAAGAAGGACGGTGCTGACTCGAGGAAGGTAAGTGCAGGGCTGGGGGGGAGAAACTGGCTGCATTATGGGGGAGGAAACTGGCTGCATTATGGGGGAGGAAACTGGCTGCATTATGGGGGAGGAAACTGGCTGCATTATGGGGGAGGAAACTGGCTGCATTATGGGGGGGAAACTGGCTGCATTATGGGGGGGAAACTGGCTGCATTATGGGGGGGGGAAACTGGCTGCATTATGGGGGAGAAACTGGCTGCATTTGGGGACAAACTAGTGGCGTTTGGGCACAGTGGCTGCGTTTTAAATGGGCACAGTGGCGGCAATTTGATGATTTTATTTTTCAGTTTGTTTGAGCACCAGCCGCCACTGATTGGGAACATCCTGATAAATTGTTCCTTCCTCCCAAAAAGTTTTCTGTGGACGCTGCCATCTCTTCTGTGAATAAATGCCTGACATGTCCAGTGGACAATGTACAGATGTTTAAAGATCCAACAGATAAAAAGTTGGAAACCCTATTAAAGACTGCTTTTTCTACAGCTGGTACTGTAACTCAGCCTGCATTGGCAGCCATTGGCATCTGTCAGGCCTTGAAAGACCAGATGAAGCTGGCTTTAAAAGACATGCCAGTTCAGCAGGCGCAGGATTTAGCAGATCTACCTAGGGCTTTATGTTTTGCGGTTGACGCCATTAAAGATTCAATTCATCAGGCCTCCCGCCTTACGCTGGTGTTGGTACACATGCGTAGACTCCTATGGCTGAAAACAGTAGAAAGAACCAGACAGCGCAAAACCAATCCTAACACAATGCAGCTGAACACTGAATGTCAAAATATCAATCCTTAAATGTAACGTGTATAAAAAAGCAGTGCAGCGCTAGAATCATATATAACAAAAAAGAGTCCATAGGATGTGTAGTTCAGAAACCAGAAGAATATTATCTGAAACACCAACAGGGAGATAGAAGGATCCTCTAGCTGTGAAACAGAGTGCTTGTATATGATCACAAGTGCAACCACTTCCGTGTATTTCCACCACCAGGTACACAGGCCGCTCACCTCAGAATGTGGACCTCTATTACCAGAAGGTCACATAAGCAGTCCCTTTAACAAGGGTAATGTAAAAGATGAGAAGTCTGTCTTCACACGGTACTTCAACCGAAATCCTCAATCACTCAATAATCCCAAAGATGAACTCATAAATTGGCGTAGTTACATGAAAAATGTCAAAAAGAAATACATAGTGCTCTCCGTAGATAAAAACACTTGATTTATTTGTATAAAAAGTTACTCACAAGAAAGGCACAGAAACCCTGTGCTCGGATAACAGTCATGTAACATAGATGTAGAACCAGGTAGATGGCTGTCCTGACGTCGTGTAGCCCCTCGCACGCGTATCGTCCGTGGGCAAGGACTTCCTCAGCGAAATTTAAATGGGGCCAGCATGTCAGTTCATTTATATAAGCCATATTCCTGGTGTGTGCTGTATGTAAAAGCGAAATCCCGCCCACCCCATAATTAGGGGACCATGTACCAAGCGCCCTCATTGGTGGCCAAGAAACATGCCAGATTAACACACTGGCAGTCATTGGCTAGAGGGATATAGTGGTCAAAGAACTTCCGGGTGAGGACCCTCACATGGTGTACTGCAGCTCCAATGGGTGGCGGAGTCACAGGGGATAACACCTCCCAGTCTATGACCTTCCGGGTCGGCGCTTCCCACGTGATCCGTCGTCATAACAACAAGGATAAATAGGCCTGCAGAGCGCTCCGCTCACCGCACCTACGTAAAGCCGAGGGCGGAGCGATCACATGACACCAAATGTCAACAAAGCACGTAGGGAAAAACCCTCACCGTGCTTAATATGCAGAACCTCCAAGTTTAAACTGTCAGATCCACTCCTGTTAAGAATAAACTTTCCTCCTAGCTGCTACATGGCTGTCAGAAGTACTGACATATGACAATGCTAGCAGGCAGTGTTATTGAAGTTGTACAGCAAAATGCTGTACCCCATAGTATGCCACACAGTGGCAGAAGCCTGCAATGCATGTCATACAGGATCTCTAAAACATAAAAAAATATAGAAAAAAATATAAAATTAAATGTAAAATAAAATCCGCACCAGTGACCCCACTATCTAAACGAAAGATAAATAGAAGGGTATCAAGCAAATGCAAAAATGCATATAAGCCTGCTGGGGTCATATACACATAAATCGAAAGATCCGACCATATAAAGGGCACAATGGTTGCTATGTGTATAGACACACTCCAGCGCCCCCTTTATTATAAATTTTGAGGGCCCAATGGGTCCTCATAATAATGACAATCGTAAAAACTGGTCAGCCGAGACGCCCTGTAAAAAGCTCTTGGCTGGGTTTCCATTCCATGGGGAGCGGTTATTTGGCGAGGACTTGGATAAATACATCCAGAAAATCTCCAGTGGGAAGAGTACCCTTTTACCTGTTAAAAGGAAATTCAGGGGTCCTGCCTTCAAGCGGCCCACCTCGCCAGTCCCAGGAACTTCAGCCTCTAAGCAGTTCCGACGGCCTCCCCGATCCAATCCTGGAGGGACAGCCACAGGGTAATAAAAAGCCCTGGAACTGAAGGAATACTAAACCAGCCCCCAAGTCGGCCTTATGAAGGGTCGCCCCTACTCAGACGAGTGGGGGGAAGATTTCTGTTGTTTTCAGGGGCTTGGCGAGAGACGATCCGGGACAGATGGGCTCTCTCCACGGTATCCTTGGGATACAAGTTGGAGTTACAGGAATTTCCTCCTCCTCGGTTTATAACATCAAACGTCTCAAAAGATCCAATAAGGACAAGATCTCTCCTTTCGGCGTTAGACCCACTATTATCCCAAGGGGTAATTGTGGAGGTTCCGGTAAAGGAACAGAGGTTGGGATTTTACTCAAACCTCTTTACCGTTCCAAAGCCCAACGGAGATGTAAGACCCATACTAGGTCTCAAAGGTCTAAACAAATTCCTAATCGTCAAATCGTTCCGTATGGAATCAATTCGGTCAATAGCCGCCTCCCTACAAGGGGGAGAATGGTTGGCTTCCATCGATATCAGGGACGCTTATTTGCATGTTCCTATATTCCCCAGTCATCAAAAGCCTCTACGCTTTGCGGTGGAACAGCGCCATTATCAGTTTGGTGCGCTACCCTTCGGGTTGGCCACGGCTCTGCGAGTGTTCTTAAAGATCTTGGCCCCTCTGTTGGCTGACTTAAGAACTCGGGGAATATCTAGAAGGGCCTACCTGGATGACCTATTGATAATAGATCAGTCTGCTTCCAACCTAAGGGTTGCTGTACACAACATGGTACAATACCTGGAATCCTGGGGCTGGGTCATAAATCTGGACAAATCGGCCTTGCAGCCAGCAAGAAGACTCGAATATTTAGGCTTACTCATAGACACAGACCAAAGAGGTTTTTCTGCCTCAGGTAAAAATCTCTTCCTTAAGAGAACTAATTCAAGCGATCTGTGCAAAGAGACAGCCATCCATTCGTCTTTGCATGCGGTTGCTGGGAAAGATGGCAGCCTCATTTGAAGCAGTTCCGTATGCTCAATTCCATTCAAGGAAATTGCAGAACGCCATCCTATCTGCCTGGAACAAAAAGGTTCAAGCCCTAGACTTCCCAATGTCCCTGGCGTCGTCAGTACGCAGGAGTCTATGTTGGTGGTTGGTACCCCAAAATTTACAAAAGGGAAAGTCGTTCATTCCAATCTCTTGGAGGGTAGTAACTACGGAAGCCAGCCTTCTAGGCTGGGGGGCAGTACTGGAGCAATGTTCACTCCAGGGAAAGTGGTTGAATATCGAGAAGACCTTGCCCATCAACCTGCTGGAAATTCGGGTGGCACGGTTGGCCCTGGAAGCATGGACTTGCAAGCTACATGGGTCTCCTGTCAGGATCCAATCAGACAATGCCACAGCTGTGGCATGCATCAATCACCAAGGGGGCACCAAGACCGGTGCGGCCCAGAAGGAGGTGAATCATATTCTGATATGGGCAGAAAGACATGTCCCATGCATATCCGCTATCTTTATTCCAGGAAAAGAGAATTGGAAAGCAGACTTCCTGAGTCGGCAGCAGTTATCCCCAGGGGAATGGTCTCTTCACCCCGACATCTTTCAGACAATATGTCAGAGATGGGGGACACCAGATGTAGATCTATTGTCATCCAGGTACAACACGAAATTGAGCAGCTTTGTGTCCAGAACAAGGGACCCGCTCACTTGCGGATCGGATGCACTGGTGTTCCCGTAGGATCAGTTCGCACTAATATATGCGTTCCCTCCGCTGCAGCTACTACCTCGACTCCTCCGCAGAGTCAGGATGGAAAGGAGGCTGTTGATTCTGGTAGCACCAGCATGGCCTCGGAGATCCTGGTACGCGGAAATTGTAGGAATGTCTGTAGGCAAGCCTTGGACCCTTCCGCTTTGGCCAGACCTGCTCACGCAGGGTCCGATATACCACCCTTCTTTACAAACTCTAAATTTAACGGTCTGGTTATTGAATCCCACATTCTAAGAGAGAGAGGTCTCTCTAACACGGTGGTGTCTACAATAATCAATGCTAGAAAGCCAGTATCTAGACATTATATATAGATAGATAGATAGAGTTTGGAAGGCGTATGTGGCATGAAGCCAAGAAATGGCATCCTCGGAAGTACGTCATAGGCAGAATACTTGACTACCTACAGTAGGCTGTTGTCAAAAACCTAGCCTTAAGTACTATTAAGGGACAGGTTTCGGCCTTATCGATATTTTTTCAAAGGCCACTAGCTACACATTCGCTAGTAAAGACCTTCTTGTAGGGTGTGACTCGTATCAACCCACCAGTGAGGTCTCCCATATGTCCATGGGACTTAAACTTGGTTCCTTTAGTTCTTCAAAGACAACCTTTTGAACCATTACTCCACATTCCTTTTAGTGCTTCTCACCAGGAAATTAGTGTTCTTGGTAGCTATATCCTCAGCCAGGAGGGTATCGGAATTAGCAGCTTTGTCTTGCAAGGAGCCATATTTGATTATCCATAAGGATAGAGTGGTTTTACGTACACATCCAGCCTTTCTTCCGAAGGTCGTGTCAAGTTTTCATTTGAACAAAGATATGGTTCTTCCCTCCCTTTTTTCCCAAACCTAGTTCGGTGGAAGAGAAATTATTACATTCTTTGGATGTAGTAAGAGCAGTTGAAGCTACTGTTATTCAAGCCTATGGTCTAAGAAAGAAGGTGCCTCCATTTAAAATTACAACACACTCTCTACTAGAGCGGTTGGTGCTTCTTGGGCAGTGCATCACCAGGCCTCCTTGACTCAAATCTGTAAGGCCGCAACTTGGTCTTCAGTCCACACATTCACTAAATTTTATAAGGTGGATGTAAGAGGTCATGAGGATATTGCCTTTGGGCGTAGTGTGCTGCAGGCTGCAGTATAGATCCTCATGCTTGATGGCGCCCAGCTTGTTATGGTGTCTCCCTCCCCTCATTTTGGCATTGCTTTGGGACATCCCACATAGTAATTACTATGCCGCTCTGTGTCCCGTGATGTACGATAAAGAAAATAGGATTTTTATAACAGCTTACCTGTAAAATCCTTTTCTTGGAGTACATCACGGGACACAGAGCTCCCACCCCTCTTTTGGGGACACTTATTGCTTTGCTACAAAACTGAGGTACTCCCGATATGGGAGGGGTTATATAGGGAGGGGACTTCCTGTCTTGGGTGTGCCAGTGTCCATCACCTGAAGGTAAGCTCTATAACCCACATAGTCCATTACTATGCCACTCTGTGTCCCGTGATGTACTCCAAGAAAAGGATTTTACAGGTAAGCTGTTATAAAAATCCTATTTTTCTTCCATTCGCAGGACTGTAATGCACATACCGTATATACTCGAGTATAAGCTGACCCGAATATAAGCCGAGGCACCTAATTTTACCACAAACTGGGAAAACGTATTGTCTCGAGTATAAGCCTAGGGTGTCCATCTGCATGCCTCACTGTGCCCAGGACTAGACTGAAGTTTAACATGGGAGTTTATGGAAGGGGAGCCCGGCTTTGAAAAATTGGTGCTCCCCGGCCGTAGGTCCCCCCAGACAACAAACTTTGCACACTTGTAGAGGAAGAGTGGGGCTACATGTGTGCCAAGGTACTGGGTCCCCAAAGTCCGGGAGATCAGGCGCAGAAAGGTGACTCGAGTATAAGCAGAGGGGGGCATTTTCAGCACAAAAAAATGTGCTGAAAAACTCGGCTTATACTCGAGTATATACGGACGGTACTTGCCTGGAAGTTGGTCTCTAGTGTTTAGGAGTCTGGGGTGGATGAAAAAAATGCTCCTGAACTGATGGGCTATTTAAATCTGCAAATTCCTTTTGAACCCCACCCATTGTGTGGTCATTTGTCATGCTTGAAGGATCTGCTGTACTGGAGTCATTTTGCACCTCAATGAGTGAATACTTATAGTCTTGAATCAGCGAAGAACTTCTAAAAAAAATTGTGCACTCTCTCTCTCCTTCTCTAGCAGAGCTCATCAGCCGCTGCAGCTAGAGCCGGGGAGAGCTCACTGAGCATGCGTGCAGTTTTATCAGCCCAGAGCAACTGCACAATTTGTAGTGTCAAGCCTGTGCTGCAAAAGGCAGGACAGAGGTGGATCAAGGGGCTAGCAGTTTTGACATACCTCCTGTAACGGGAAGGCCCGGGGAACTCAGAATCGCTTAGAAAGTATGAGATACCCTTGCTTCAGCTCCCCCAATGCCTCTTATGGTTTCAACCACCCTGTGTCTCTATTAGGGGCACAGGGTGAATGAAAACCCCAATATGGTCTACGATAGCCATATTTAATGCTGCACATACATTGTATCTAGATTGCATGTGTACTGTGAGGGGGGGGGGGGTGTAATCATTGCTGTGAGGAGTTAAGGTGATTTGCATTCTATTGTATATTGTGGCTTGTGGGAATTAAGCCTATAATTATAGGTTGTGGAACTAGCAGCAGACAGGTTAATCACCTGCCTGCTTGTGTTGTAAATGAGTCTAGGAGGGTTGGGAGACCCTTTTTGGTGTGAAAGGGATAGTTAACTCTATGCCTGTGTGCATTGTACTCGGCAGACGGACCGTCTACCAACCCTTTCATTATAAGATGTGTATTGAAGGTCGTTACGTTCTATTCTGTAAAGTCTTTTGAAGCCTAACAGACATCAAAATAATGGGTATTGGGCCTTGTTATGTGTGGGTGGAGCTGGGCCATTGTTCATGTTAAACTAATGCAGTAGTAGATGTGTATAAAAGTTACAATGTTTTCTTCAATAAAGAGACTCGATCCTGGAAGAGACAGAGTACGTCTCGTTTCTTCCAGAAGGATTAATTCCTAGGGGAAGTGGTCGGCTGGCTGTGGAGGATCGACAGCGAATGTGTGTCCAGGAGAGGGAACATCTTAAACAGCGTTTAACCCCCTTTCGTATTTGGGGTGCCGTTACACCTCCCAACTTTAAAAAGTCCCCCCGCGGGACATTCATTCATTCTAAAATATCCCTGCCAACAAAAGTTGTTGGGGGGGGGGGGGGGGTTCCGGGCGGGACACTTAACAAAAAAATCGTTCACCTGCAACTAAAGTTGTTGAGCGGGGGGGGGGGGTTGCGGTACACTGTTTTGCCCGCAAATCGCGGGGGGGGCTTACCAGCTCGTTCTCTGATCCTCCTCCTCCTCCTCATGCTGTCGGCTGTGCCTTCTGCTTCCTGCTGTGCGGGAAAAAGGACACTCTCGAGGGAAGGAGGGGCCTATGTGGGTAAAACCCGCAGAATCCGTGCCAGTTGGGAGGTATGGTTTTGACATACTCTTGCATGTAATGGAAGGAGGTGCAGAATTTGAAATAGGAGGAGCCCCGGTATGTACTATATAGAGGATATGAAAATGCATAGGGGGATTTTTGGAAAATGTTGATGAAAGTGAACTTGCACCTTGGGTAGTTCGTTCAAGGCAGGTTAAAAAATCCAATCAAACTTCTAGTTGCTGTAGGTGATGACCAGTTCCTGCTACCCATAGTGTCAGAACTGTTCACTGTACTGAGAGTGCATTCCCAGAAAAATTAATATTATAAGTGATTATAATTTATACAATAAGTGTCACAGGAAGCGTCCGAAACGTACTTGGGTTTCGGGAGTTTACAATCATGTGGCCGCCGATCACAGTGGTCAGAATGCTCACCTCCACCTCCTTGGTATTTAGAATCTCTAAAAGAGTCAGGAGGAGGTGGCAGGAAGGGGTTAATCATTTTTTTTTTTTCTAAGTATTAGACATCTAACCCATAGGTTGTGTAATTTCTCTAATGCATCCCGGGGCTGTTTCATCCTAACCTGTGGAGGAAGAGGGCTACGATATATACAGTATCTCACAAAAGTGAGTACACTCCTCCACATTTTTATAAATATTTTATTATATCCTTTTCATGTGACAACACTGAAGAAATTACACTTTGTATAACCGTGTAAATTTGCTGTCTCCTCCAAAATAACTCCATTTAATGTCTAAACCGGTGGCAACAAAAGTGAGTACACCCCTAAGTAAAAATGTCCAAATTGGGTCCAAAGTGTCAATATTTTGTGTGGCCACCATTATTTTCCAGCACTGCCTTAACCCTCTTGGGCATGGAGTTCACCAGAGCTTCACAGGTTGCCACTGGAGTCCTTTTCTACTCCATGATGACATCACGGAGCTGGTGGATGTTGGGAGACCTTGCGCTCCTCCCCCTTCCATTTTGAGGATGCCCCACAGATGGTCAATAGGGTTTAGGTCTGGAGACATGCTTGGCCAGTTCATCACCTTTTACCCTCTGCTTCTTTAGCAAGGCAGTGGTCGTCTTGGAGGTGTGTTTGGGGTCGTTATGTTATACTGCCCTGCGGCCCAGTCTCCAAAGGGATCATGCTCTGCTTCATTATGTCACAGTACATGTTGGCATTTTATGGTTCCCTCAATGACCCTTTTTAGCTCCCCAGTGTCGACAGCACTCATGCAGCCCCAGACTATGACACTTTCTCCACCATGCTTGACTGTAGACAAGACAAACTTGTCTTTGTACTCCTCACCTGGTTGCTGCCACACACGCTTGACACCATCTGAACCAAATACGTTTATCTTGGTCTCATCAGACCCCAGGACATGGTTCCAGTAAATTATGTCCTTGGTCTGCTTGTCTTCAGCAAACTGTTTGCAGGCTTTCTTGTGCATCATCCTTTTAGACGAGGCTTCCCTCTGGGACGACAGCTATTGCAGACCAATTTGATGCAGTGTGCCGCGTATGGTCTGAGCACTGACAGGCTGACCCCCACCCCTTCAACCTCTGCAGCAATGCTGGCAGCACTCATACGTCTGATTTCCAAAGACCATCTCTGGATATTATGCTGAGCACGTGCACTCAACTTCTTTGGTCAACAATGGCAAGGCCTGTTCTGAGTGGAACCTTTTCCTGTTAAACCGCTGTATGGTCTTGGCCACAAGGCTGCAGCTCAGTTTCAGGGTGTTGACAACTTCTTATAGCAATTTGGACATTTTCATTTAGGAATGTACCCAATTTGTTGCCAGCGGTTTAGACATTAATGGCTGTGTGTTTGAGTTATTTTGAGAGGACAGAAAATTGACACTGTTATACAAGCTTTACACTCACTACTATACATTGTAGCAAAGTGTCATTTCTTCAGTGTTGTCACATGACAAAATATATAATTCATAAAAATGTGAGGGCTGTACTCACTCTTGTGATATACTCCTGTACATACAGATCATGTTCTGGTAGCTAACGCCACATCCAGAACTATTGGCTTATAAAACATACACAGCATATGGTAGTTTGAGACTTTTATCCACGTTGCATAGCAATCTGTTATTGGGTTTTTCAAGGAAGATGGAGAAACCGTTTCCTCTGTGAAACAGAGCTTTGGAAGCAACAGGTTGCATTTGGATCCTTCTTTCCCTTTTTCCAAAACCTGACTGGTTGTATTCTGCTACAATCGAATAATATGTGGTATACTATGGTATAAATCATGGTATATTTTATGGAATTTTTAATGGTGTGTTTTGTGTGTTTGTTGTTTTTTATACCAGTAATGGCGGCTATCAGTTCGCATGTCAGGAGCCTGTGACCGGCTCTCTATGGAGCTGGTTCACAAATCTCCGGGACGGCTGCGGAGCGAATTGCACAGAAGTCCTGTCCGTCTTCTGGTCTGTTTCTGGTTCAAATTCAGCCCAAAATTCGGGCCTGAAACGGTCAAAAAGGATGCACCGGACCCCTGCTGTGAGCCACTCCACACGGGGGTGCGGGGGTGTCAAGCCAGCCTTCTATTGGGACTGCGATATTGTGATGGACATTTGGACACTGACACTTTGCAGGAACCAGTGACACTAAGGCTGCTTTCACACTGAGGCACTTTGCAGGCCTGCAAAGCGCCCTGAAAGAGCTGCTCCTTTCTCTCCAGTGTGAAAGCCTGAGGGCTTTCACACTGGAGCGGTGCGCTGGCAGGACAAAAAAAAGGTAAAAGTCCTGCCAGTTAAATCTTTGAGGCGCTGTAGGAGCGGTGAATACATCGCTCCTAAAGCGCCCCTGCCCATTGAAATCAATGGGCAGCGCCCCCGAACCGCCCACAAAGCGCCGCTGCAGTGGCGTTTTGCGGGCCTTTTTCGGCCGCTAGCGGGGGTTAAAAGCTCCCTACTAGCGGCCGAAAATTGCGGCAAAAACAACGGTAAAGCGCCGCTTAAAATAGCGGCACTTTACCGCCAACGCCTGCGACGCCCCTGTGTGAAAGTACCCTTATACAGTGATCAGTGCTAAAAATATGCACTGCCACTGTACTAATGACACTGGCAGGGATGGGGTTAAACATCTAAGGCGCTCAAAGGGTTAATTGTGTTCCTAGCCAGCGTTTTTGTGTACTGTATGCCCTTCTTTTACTAGGGGAAGAGATGGATTTTAGTCCCTGCTTTGCAGGAACACAACATCCGTCCCGCCCCCTGTCAGAACGGAGATCTGCTATGTTTACATAGGCAGAGCTCTGTCTGAGTCTTTGCCCGACAATCGGCAGGTGCCAATGGATATCGAGTGCATGGTACCTGCAGATTGGCTTCTACTGTGAATAATCACAGCAGAAGAGGCACGGCAGCGGCACGTGCGCCCCCCTGCAGGCAGAAGTTTAGAATACATGATCTGGCGCAGAGCTGCTGCCCTGTAGCAGTAAAACGTCTATAGGGTGGTCAGCAAGTGGGTAACCCACAGGATGTTGCCATAGCATAGGCGTATATGACTATTGTAGGGACATTGGGTTGGAATTTTCTCTGGGACTGGTATTTGTATCCAGAAATGCTCAGTGCTAATAAATGTATGAAATGCTGGTAAAATCTGTGTAAATGTATGCAATCAATGTAGTGTAGTGAAATGTTAGTCATTTTATGAGTAATCATTTTATTGTCTTTTCTTTGCAGGGACATTGGTGACCCTCACCTGCCTCTCACATCGAGTGGTCTGCCACATTCTGAATGAAGCTGACCTGTCTAACTGTACTTACCAAAACCTGACTTTTGATGCAAGCATTACATCAAGCAAGACCAATTCTGAATTTCTCATTGGCCTGGCACTCGCTGTGTTTTCTAGCTTCCTGATTGGCGGCAGTGTCATTCTGAAGAAAAAGGGGCTCTTACATCTCTCTGAGCAGGGCAGGACACGGGCAGGTAGGAAAACACAGTGCTAATTAGTGGAGTTTTTTTTTTCTTCTTTTTCAAGGCTGGGCTTCAATGATGTGGACCATAACCTCTTTTTATAGTTTGGTGCCCCATGACTACAGATCTCTGTGACCGTACGGTTACATGCATATTTATTTTAGTAAAATCTTCATGTAACAAAATGCTACTTCCAATTTTATTTATTTTTTTGCATTTCTTTTGGGCTTGAATAAAAAAAGGCAAGCTTGCCTTTTTGACATTTACTTTTCTAATATGTGCAAACTAAACCCCAGACAGGACAATTTGATTTGTTGGTAGGTTGAGCTGGGAATTTTTCTTGTTGTTTGACATGCATTATCCTATCATGTGCTCCTTGTTGTTAAGGCCAGTTGGCCCTCTTTCACACTGAGGTGCTTTTTCAGGCGCTATAACGTTTAACCACTTAAGCCCCGGACCATTTTGTAGCTAAAGGACCAGAGGTGATTTCAGAATTTTGCACTGCGCTGCTTTAACTGTAAACTGTGCGGACATACAATGTTGTACCCAAACGAAATAGAGCTTTCTTTTAATGGTATTTGATTGCCTCTGCGATTTTTATTTTTTGCGATATAAACAGAAATAGACCGAAAATTTTGAAAAAAAAATGATATTTTCTACTTTTTGTTATAAGAAAAATCGAATAAACTCAATTTTAGTCATACATTTAGGCCAAAATGTATTCAGCCACATGTCTTTAGTAAAAAAAATTGTCAATAAGCGTAAATTTATTGGTTTGCGCAAAAGTTATAGCGTCTACAAACTAGGGTACATTTTCTGGAATTTACACAGCTTTTAGTTTATGACTGCCTATCTCATTTCTTGAGGTGCTAAAATGGCAGGGTAGTACAAACCCCCCCCCCCCCCCCCCCAAATGACCCCATTTTGGAAAGTAGACATCCCAAGGAAATTTCTGAGAGGCATGATGAGCCCATTGAATATTATTTTATTTTTTTATTTTTTTTGTCTCAAGTTATTGTGAATAATGACTAAAAAAAAAAAAAAAAAAAAAAAAATCACAAAAAGTTGTCACTAAATGATATATTGCTCACACATGCCATGGTTATATGTGGAATTGCACCCCAAAATACATTTTGCTGCTTCTCCTGAGTACGGGGATACCACATGTGTGGGACTTTTTGGGAGCCTAGCCGCGTACGGGCCCCCGGAAACCAAGCACCGCCTTCAGGATTTCTAAGGGCGCAAATTTTTGATTTCACTCCCACTACCTATCACAGTTTTGAAGGCCATAAAATGCCAAAATAGCACAAACCCCCCAAATGACCCCATTTTGGAAAGTAGACACCCCAAGCTATTTGCTGAGAGGCATGGTGAGTATTTTACAGCTCTCGTTTGTTTTTGAAAATGAAGAAAGAAACATATTTTTTTTTTTTTTTTTCAATTTTCAAAACTTTGTGACAAAAAGCGAGATCTGCAAAATACTCACAATACCTCTCAGCAAATAGCTTGGGGTGTCTACTTTCCAAAATGGGGTCATTTGGGGAGGGGGGTTTGTGCCATCTGGGCATTCCATGGCCTCAAACTGTGATAGGCAGTGAGAAGTGAAATCAAAAATTTACACCCTTAGAAAGCCTGAAGGCGGTGCTTGGTTTTTGGGGTCCCGTACGCGGCTAGGCTCCCAAAAAGTCTCACATGTGGTATCCCCGTACTCAGGGGAAGCAGCAGAATGTATTTTGGGGTGTAATTCCACATATGCCCATGGCATGTTTGAGCAATATATCATTTAGTGACAACTTTGTGCAAAAAAAAAAAAATTGTATTTTTTCCGCAACTTGTGTCAACATATAAAATATTCCATGGACTCGACATGCCTCTCAGTATATAGCTTGGGGTGTCTACTTTCCAAAATGGGGTCATTTGGGGGGGTTTTGAACTGTTCTGGCATTTTATACACAACATTAGGAAGCTTACATCCACTCTTCTAACCACTTGAAGACAAAGCCCTTTTTGACTTGAAGACAAAGCCCTTTTTGACACTTTTTGTTTACATGAAAACATATTTTTTTTTTTTTTTTTTTTTGCAAGAAGATTATGTTGAACCCCCAAACATTATATATATATATATATATATATATATATATATATATATATATATATTTAAAGCAACGGCCCTACAGATTAAAATGGTGGGTGTTGCATTTTTTTTTCCTACACAGTATTTGCGCAGCGATTTTTCAAACGCATTTTTTGGGGAAAAAATACACTTTTTAATTTTAATGCACTAAAACACACTATATTGCCCAAATGTTTGATGAAATAAAGATGATCTTAGGCCGAGTACATAGATACCAAACATGACATGCTTTAAAATTTCGCACAAACGCGCATTGGCGACAAACTACATACATTTTTAAAAGCCTTTACAGGTTACCCCGTTAGATTTACAAAGGAGGTCTACTGCTAAAATTACTGCCCTCGATCTGACCTTCGCGGTGATACCTCACATGCATGGTGCAATTGCTGTTTACATATGACGCCAGACCGACGCTTGCGTTCGCCATTGGGCAAGAGCAGGGCAGGACAGGGGTGCTTTTTTTTTTTTTTTTTTTTTTTTTTTTTTTTTTTTATTGTTATCTCAGGGAATGTAAATATCCCGTATGATAGCAATAGGTAGTGACAGGTACTCCTTCTTTTTTTTTTTTTTTTTTAAAAACTGGGGTCTTCTAGACCCTGGATCTTTCCTCTGCCCTCAAAGCATCTGACCACACCAAGATCGGTGTGATAAAATGCTTTCCCAATGGCGCTTTTTATATCCGGGGGGGGGGACATTCCCTCCCACTGCTTGTAAAAGCAGTCCAGAGGCTAATTGGCCACTAGGATTGCTTTTACATGAAAGCCGGCCGCTGGCTGAAAAGAATGATACCAAGATGATACCTAAACCCGCAGGCATCATTCTGGTATAAACATTCAAAGTCCAGCAACATACTAGTACGTTGCTGGTTCTTGTTGGACATGTATTGTAATCTTCTTTTTTTTTTTTTTTTTTTTCATGCAGCCAGTTGGCTGAACGAAAAAAGAGATTGATCGGTGGGTATGCCCACCATTAGAATACCGCCCTTCATCCACCCACTTCTAATGATGGGCATACATGCACCATTTATATATGCCGAAGCATGGGGGCATCCTCCCGCAAAAAAGTTATGCCGCACACACATGGTCGGACTTTTCCACGGGCAACTGTGGTGGTAAAATCACCTCCTACAGCACTGGAGTCGCAGGGATCAGGCCTGTCTGCGAACGCTGCAGTTATGTGTGTTGTGTTTTGTAAGTGACAGTGATTGATCGATACTGCACTTGGGTGGCCTGGGCTGGACGGAGGGGCAAAACGCAGGTGCTAGCAGGTATCTGGGCTAATCCCGCTAACACTGCATTTTTGGGAACCCTAAACTGCTGGGGACGCTAGTATAGATCTGATCAGATCAGATATTGATCTGATCAGATACTATACCACTAAGGGGGTGTATGCTTCACGCATGGGTGTTAGCGTTACTGGCACTAACCTGACGCTGCCTGGGGTGTGACATAGACCCTCTCTGACGCTAAAACCTAATTGATATCACCCGCCGGGCGATCAGGGGGTTTAACTTTTATTGGGTTATATATACGGCGGGTGCCCTGACACTAAAAACAAACAAACTAACCAGCGTCACCCGTAACACTTATATGGTGATCACTGGTGAAAGGGTTAACTAGGGGCAATTAGGGGGTTAAAACCTTTATTAGATAATATATGGGGGTACCTGACGCTATAAAAACCTGCGGCGAACCTAAAAAAAATTACTGGCTACCGATCTGCATCACTGACGCTAAGACAGCGATCAGAAAAATGATCGCTTAGCGACGGCGGTGCTAGGGGGTGAAGGGGTTATCTGGGGGTGATCAGGGGGTTAAACCTTTATTAGGGGGCTACACTGGACCGAAAACTAACTTTAGTGACACTTTTACAGTCACAAATGTCACTGATTGCAGTGATCAGTAAATAAATAGTCACTGCAATCAGTGACACTGACTGGGGGGTGACCTGGGGGGGGATTTGTGTGCCTATGTGCACTGACCTGTGTGTCTTCTCTTGTACGGCGCTCGGTATATGTGAGCGCCGCATGAGAGATGACATCACTTCCTCCTGCTTCCTCTGCCTGTGTTTACATTACACAGCAGAGGGAGCATTTTCATTCGACGGGAGCGATCGCGGGGGGGTGGCCGGAATCGAATGGCCGCCCCCTCATCTCGGATCGCTCCCCAACGAATACCGACCGCTCACTGTATAGGAGGGGGGTCCGATCGGACCCCCCAACTGTACAAAGGCAATCACGTACACTGTACATGATTGTGCCTGTCGGTGCCATTCTGCCGACGTACATATACAGTGAGCGGTCGTTAAGTGGTTAAAATAGCACCTGCAAAGCAACCTGAAAGAGCCGCTGCTGTGTCTCCGGTGTGAAAGCCCCGATGTCTTGTCATTGTCTCTGGTACAAAAAGGTGAAATCTTGAAAAGTTTGAGTAGTTAGAGCAAGAGGTGAGATAAAATACTCCAATGGCAACACCTTTTCCTAAGGCAACGCTCTAAGCTGGGAATTCAATTCGCTTCACTTGGAAAGATTTCCTGTTGTGTCTTTGGAAAATGACAAAGAGAAATCTCCATGGTGTGACACAGGCAGCAAAAATACCATGGCAGACATTTGAAGTCTACTCTAGAATAGGGATGAGGTTGGAGTTCGAGTCGAACTCATGTTCGACTCGAACATTGCCTGTTCGCCCGTTCGCCGAACAACGAACAATTTGGGGTGTTCGCGGCAAATTCGAAAAGTCTATGGGAGAAATCTAAAGTACTAATTATAAAGGCTTATATGCAAGTTATTGTCCTAAAAAGTGTTTGGGGAACTGGGTCCTGCCCCAGGGGACATGTATCAATGCAAAAAAAAGTTTTAAAAAAACAGCAGTTTTTTTTAGGAGCAGTGATTTTAATAATGCTTAGAGTGAAACGATAAAAGTGAAATATTCCTTTAAATTTCGTACCTGGGGGGTGTGTATGATATGCATGTAAAGTCGCGCATGTTTCCCGTGCTTAGAAAAAAAGTCATTTAAAACTCACTCGCGGCTATAATGAATTGTCGGCTTTTATCAATACATACAAAAGTCATTGATAAAAAAAAAAAGCGTGGGGGTTCCCCCAAATTCAATTACCAGGCCCTTCAGGTCTGGAATGGATATTAAGGGGAACCCCACCGCAAATTTTTAAAAAAATGGCGTGGGGTTCCCCCTAAATATCCATACCAGGCCCTTGAGATCTGGCATGGATATGAAGGGGAACTCCACCCCAAATTTAAAAAAAAATGGCGTGGAGTCCCCCCAAAAATCCATACCAGACCCTTATCCGAGCACGCAACCTGGCCGGCCGCAGGGGAAGAGGGGGGGGGATGAGAGAGCGGCCCCCCCTCCCTCCTGAACCGTACCAGGCCACATGCCCTCAACATGGGGAGGATGTCCCCATGTTGATGGGGACAAGGGCCTCATCCCCACAACCCTTGCCCGGTGGTTGTGGGGGTCTGCGGGCGGGGGGCTTATCGGAATCTGGAAGACCCCTTTAACAAAGGGGACCCCCAGATCCCGGCCCCCCCTATGTGAATTGGTAAGGGGTACATTGTACCCCTACCATTTCACGAAGAAAGTGTCAAAAAATGTAAATAAAAACACACAAACACCTTGGAAAAGTCCTTTTATTAAAAAAAAACAAAAAAACATTCCAGCGATGAAATCCAGTGTCCCGCGGCGATCCTGATGTCCAGCGCTGTCCGTCATTGGTTGTGCCTGTGCGGACCTGATGGGGAACTTCCTCCACTGTGTTTTTTAAATGTATAGACCCGCCCCTTCTAAAGTTCCCCATCAGGTCCGCTCAGCGGACCAGATGCGGAACGCGAGAAGGGGCGGGTCTATTCATGTATTACACAGCGAACGAAGTTCCCCATCAGGTCCGCCCCCTCGGTATGTCCGACCCCGCCTACGTCATTGGCCTGAGCGGGGAACTTCCTTCACTGTGTGGCTCAGGCCAATGACTTAGGCGGAGTCTGACACACCGAGGGGGCGGACCTGATGGGGAACTTTGTTCGCTGTGTAATACATGTATAGACCCGCCCCTTCTCATGTTCCGCATCAGGTCCCCAGCCTTGCACCTAGTCATTGGCTGAGCGGACCTGATGAACTTGAGAAGGGGCGGGTCTATACATGTATTACAAAGTGCGAGAAGTTCCCCATCAGGTCCGCCCCCTTGGTATGTCAGACCCCGCCTACGTCATTGGCTTTTTTTCCTTCAAAAATTACACTTTGTGCAGGGACAGTTCTAAGCACGGGAAACATGCGCGACTTTACATGCATATCATACACACCCCCCAGGTACGAAATTTAAAGGAATGTTTCACTTTTATTTTTTCATTTTAAGCATTATTAAAATCACCGCTGCCGTAAAAACGTCTATTTTTTAAACTTTTTTTTTTTTGCATTGATACATGTCCCCTGGGGCAGGACTCGGGTCCCCAAACACTTTTTAGGACAATAAATTGCATATTAGCCTTTATAATTAGCACTTTAGATTTCGAACGTTCGAGTCCATTGTATTTAATAGGGTTCTAAAGTTCACACGAACATTCTGTCTGTTCGCAGGTTCTGGTGCGAACCGAACAAGGGGGTGTTCGGCTCATCCCTGCTCTAGAACTGAAAAAACGGTTTGGCTTTACTTGCACTTAATCCCGGTATGGAAAATGTATGTACAAGCATCTTGAAGGTTTGTCACATTGCCTTTGTCTATTTATTTTTTTTAGGTGCTGGTGGACATGGGTACCTGAAGGACTGGCTGTGGTGGGCTGGACTTTTAACAAGTAAGTGTATTTTATTTTTTTATTCCCCCCCCCCCCCCATTCTCCAAACAGGCATGCAAAATTTGATCTAAAAGTTTTCAGTTAGAATATGGTTTAGGTTAATATCTAAATATTATGGTCCATACTGCTGTGAAACCGTGTAAGAAAAACCTATTGGCCATAGAAAACTAACCAACCAATACAGTGGTTTGCTAGGGTGAAAGACCCCATAAACCTGTACATGGGGTACATCTTACTATTTATCTACTAAATAAAACCAGAGTTTTATGTATACTGGGTTCAGTCTTAACATGCCAAGAAATAGCTTGCCAATAAAAAATATTCAACAGTTCCAGCTTTAGCATTTTCTGACATTTTCCCCTTTTTACAAATCCCTTAAGCCTCGTCATTACCCCCACCCCCTGCTTTATTTTTACTTCTAAGCTCCTGCCCTCCTTGCCTAATATGTCTGATTTTATAACGTTTTTACACTATAAAAAAGAAAATTGAAATATTCCTAACACTTTAGAATTCTTTACTAGGTCATTCAAGCTCGCTTGAATGTTATCTTTTATAACTTTGTTTACTATGCTTTGTTACTGTAATTTTGTAAAGGTATGTACAAGGAAAACAATAGTGTTTTACTATTCAACCGGTAATTTATGTAGGTCTTTCGCTGGCATTGTGGCCTTCCCCTGTCTGGTACTGCTACTGGTGTATTGAATTTTTGTATCTTTTTAAGTTATATTCACTTTTTCATATAATTATTTCTTTTTTTGCAGTGGGAGGTGGAGAAGTTGCCAATTTTGCTGCTTATGCCTTTGCGCCAGCAACCATTGTTACACCACTGGGGGCCCTCAGTGTGCTGATTAGGTAATTGCCTTCCATAGGGCAAAGGCTCGCTACTAACTAGCTGAGATGACAACATAATTTTTTTTTTATCCACAAATTTTTTATTGAAAGTTTTCATGAGTAATACAAATGAAACCATAAAGCACAAAACCAGGATACAGATACATGTTCCAACTAGAAGGAGGCATAGACTTTTTAAAGTTTGAGAGAGTAGAAACCCACAGATGACGCCTCTACGGGTTGCCAATATAATGGCCACATAAAAAAATTTAAAGTAGTAAGGCACAGACTTTTAAAGAGGGTATACTGCAGTGTATAACAGGCCTGCCTGACTAACGTTGGAATGCAATACTTCATAGGAAAGTATTCAATATGGCCTCCGTAAATACTATAAAACAAACACGGATTCTTCAACATCTTTCCATAAAATAAAAATAAATAGGAGAAGAAAGAGAAAAAAAAAAAAGGGGAAGAGAAGGGAGAAAGGGGAAAGGCCAGAGTGGAGAGGAAAGGGGGGGGGTGAGGGGGGTCCTATCAGGAGAATGAATGAAGAGGGGGTGGGGTCACCACCAGCAACCCTCCCCAGTAGACCCCAAATGTTGTGAAAGTTATCACTGCACCGTTCAAGGGTTATCCCGGGAAAGGTCCTGAAAGCGCTGCGAATTTCGGTATTCAAGCCAGGGTGCCCATGTCGCGGAAAAGTATGCTATTCTGTCCTGTGTGGTGTAGATCAGCTCCTCCATCGCTGCAATTCGATCAACCCGCGCCACCCATTCCTTTATGGAAGGGGGTGACTTGGATCTCCAGTGGACCGGTAAACACAGTCTGGCGGCATTTAACATATGCATAGCTATTGATCTATAGTATGTTTTAGGGGGAATTTTAGAGAGGTGAAGGAGGTATTGCGCCAGCGAAAATTCCAAAGGAAGCGAGGATATCCCAGTCGCCGCCTCATGCACCTTACGCCAATATGGCTGAATCACTGGGCACGTCCACCATATATGGAGGAGCGTGCCCAGCCCCTGTTCGCACCTCCAGCACTGGTCTGAGACTGTCGGGATAAATTTGTGAAGTGTTTCCGGGGTTCTGTACCATCTTGTTTTAATTTTGTAGCCATTCTCTTGAGTATGGACATTTAAGGAGCCCTTGTGAATATACAAATGTACTTGATCCCAGGCAGTGTCATCAATCACCATGTCTAGCTCCGTCTCCCAAAAGGCATGCTCTGATCTCAGGGAGGCATATGGCTCACCAAACATTGTGGCATAAAGAACTGAAATGAGATGACTCTGGGGAGAAGAGTGAGAACACAGCGATTCCAGAACAGTAGGAGCTTTTGCAAAGCCGTCTCTATTCGTAGAGCTGTCCAGGAAGTGTTTCAATTGGATATAGGCCCAAAAGGGGAAAGTCTTTGTGTTGGACAGTAATGCAAGTTCATCTCGCCAGAGAAACCTTCCCCTGGAAAAGAAATGTTTGGCCTGCATTTCTGTGTAAGGCCATTCTTCTGCCAGAAAGGCCCCTTCCATGCCAGGAGAGAAGTCTGGATTGCCCTTGATTGGCGTGATCGCGCAGTATGTGGTTGAAAGCGAGTGTACTTTGCATGCTCTATCGAAGGCTTGCAGGGTTGCTCCAATAAGAGGATGAGAATGGATAATAGCCGGTATGTTTTTCTTTGAAAACCAGGGGATGGAGCGGAGTTCAGCACCCGAAATCAGTTTTTCCAGCAACACCCAACCCTTGCAGTTAGTATGCAACCTCCAGTCCACTACCCGGGCCAGGTGGACTGCCCAGTAGTACCTCTGCAGGTCTGGAAGTCCAATTCCACCTCCCGACTAGTGATGAGCCGAACACCCCCGGGTTCGGTTCGCACCAGAACCCGCGAACGGACCGAAAGTTCGTACGAACATTAGAACCCTATTAAATACAATGGATGCGAACGTTCAAATTCTAAAGTGCTAATTATAACGACTATTATGCATGTTATTGTCCTAAAAAGGGTTTGGGAACCCGGGTTCTGCACCAGGGGACATGTATCAATGCAAAAAGAAATTTTAAAAACGGTCGTTTTTCGGGAGCAGTCATTTTAATGATGCATAAAGTGAAAAAAAAAGTCAAATATTCCTTTAAATATCGTACCTGGGGGGTGTCTAAAGTATGCCTGTGAAGTGCCACGTGTTTCCAGTGTTTAGAACTGTCCCTGCACAAAATGACACTTCTAAAGGAAAAAAAAGCCATTTAAAACTGCTTGCGGCTTTAATGTAATGTCTGGTCCCGGTAATATGGATGAAAATCTTTAAGAAAAATGGCATAGCTACCCCATGACCCCCCCCCCCCCCCCTACCCCAGCCCATTACCAGCCCCTTTGGGTCTTGTATGGATATTAAGGGGAACCCCGCACATAAAATAAAAAAGGCCCTATATACTCTGAACAGCCGTATACAGGCGGTGCATACAAGACAGGGACTGTAGGTTTGTTCTTATGTAGAATCTGTTTGTAATTTTGAACAGGTACATTGTTTAAGTGTAGCTCCAGCCCAAAAATCTATTTTTAAACTTTTTGGAAAACATAGGTAAGGGTTATCACCCCTGTAACATTTGTTTTGCTGTCTGTGCCCCTGTTCAGAACATTTCACCTCACTTTCCGTCCCAATGACAACTGTTTTTGAAATGTGGTGTTTTTCTTGAAACAAGGATTGGTGATAAAGCATCAGTACAGAGGAGACACCTTTCTCCCATATTAATTCTTACAGGAGAGAATTTTCCTTCCTAGGGGTAGATTTCCTCTCACTTCCTGTTGTCTTCTTGCGTTTGCAAGTAGGAGTCGTTTGTAAGTTGGATGTTTGAAAGTAGGGACCTGCCGTATATACTCTGCAGAAATAGGCCCCTTAGTTGTTGGTGTTGGCACAACACTGTAAGCACTCACAGTTACTCTTGGTTGGTGCTGGAACGCCCTGCTGTCAACTATTATATCAGGAATTGTAATTACATATAATTGTTGAACAGTGGTAGTAAAAATTGGGCCTTTGATGGTGGTGCTGGTGCCACAACACTGTAAGCCCTGACAGTTACCCTTGGTGGGTGCAGGAATGGGCCCTGCTGTGAATTATTAGATCAAGAATTGTAATTACATGCCCCTTTTGAACAGAATAGCACAATGACAATTTCCCTGACTGTCCAAAAAACAAGGATTTCAAAGATGGTTGATGAGGAATGCTTTAGCACAGTATAGCACAATGAGAATTTCCCTCACTGTCCTTCCCTGTCCCTACAAACAAGGTTTAGCACAGTAAAACACACTGACACTCTCCCTACCTATAGTTTTCTGTCCCTATAATTTTTTTTTTTTTAAAGATGGTTGATGAGGAATGCTTTAGCACAGTATAGCACAATGAGAATTTCCCTCACTGTCCTTCCCTGTCCCTACAAACAAGGTTTAGCACAGTAAAACAGACTGACACTCTCCCTACCTATCCTTCTCTTTCCCTAAACTAAAGGAATCCAGGTTAAGCAAGAAAAAAAAAATGTCACTGTCCCTGCCTATGCTTCTCTTTCCCTGCTCCGGAACACACTACACTAGGCCGCCGTGCTGGCGGCCTTTTATAGTGTGGGGCGTGTACTAAACACCCTCAGCAATAATTGGCCACAGGCATCCTGCCTGTGGCCAATCATTGCTCTCCTCGCTGCCGGCGCTGTGATTGGCCAAGCATGCGGGGTCACAGTGCATGCTTGGCCAACCACAGCGCCTGGATGACACTGCGATGGCGTAGTGCATTGTGGGCCGCGAATTAGGCGCAAACGGCCCAAATCGTTCGTTGTTCGGCGAACGATCGAACAGCCGATGTTCGAGTCGAACGTATGTTCGACTCGAACACCGAGCTCATCCCTACTCCCGACTTTGGTAATACAAGCTTTGCCCACCCCACTCGCGCCACCTTTGCTCTCCATATAAAGACTCTACACATGCGTTTGTAAGCTGTAAAGAAAGAGGGCGGCAATCGAATTGGGATAGTCTGTAATTTGTACAGTAAGCGGGGGAGCACTGCCATCTTTAGAATAGAGGCCTGTCCAAACCAGGAGATGGTGGGGGCCTCCCACCTGTGCAGATCCTGCTGTATAAGTTTCAATTCTGACAGAAAGTTCCTATCATACAACTCTTTAAGTTTGCTAGGGAGTTGGATACCTAAATAAGTGATGGCGTCCGTTTTCCAGCAGAATGGAAAGTTCACCTGACATAGCTGTACTAGTTTAGGGGACAAAGAGACATTTAGCGCGTAGGATTTTGAGTAATTAATCTTCAGATTCAAAATAGTCTTGAACTGGTCTAATACTGGCATTAAATTGGGCAGGGACGTCAAGGGGGATGAAAGAAAGAGCAAAATATCATCCGCAAAGGCGGCAATCTTGTATTCCCGTTGATGTACCTCTATACCCTTAATGTTTGGATTTGCACGGAGGAGGGGCTCCAAGGTAAGGATATACAGTAAGGGAGAGAGAGGACATCCCTGCCTGGTCCCATTGTGGATGGGGAAGGCGTCCGACAGGTGACCGTTAACCCGGACCCTAGCTCTGGGGTTGGCGTAGAGCGCTCCAATAAAAGCACGCATGCCCCTTCCCAGGCCCAGGGCTTCCAGAACCGCGCTCATGTAGTCCCAGGCCACCCTGTCGAACGCCTTCTCCGCATCCATGGCCAAGAAGCAACCCTCCTTGTTGGTTGAAGTAAGCCAGTGATGTAAATTGAGGGCCTTAATAGTGTTGTTGTCTGGCTTCTCTTCCAGGGACAAAACCAACCTGATCCAGTCCAACCCAGGCGGGTACGTGATAGGACAAACGGGTGGCCAAGATCTTGGCGAACAGTTTGACATCTGCGTTCAAAAGGGAGATGGGTCGGTAGTTGGCTACATCAGTAGGGTCTTTGTTTTCCTTAGGGATCACTGTTATATAAGCCTCTAACAGGCTATCCGAGGCACAAGGGGAGTGGGAGAGGGTGTTGAAGGCCTTAAGAAACCCCGGCGCCAGGAGATCAGGAAAACTCTTGTAGTATTGTGCCGAGAAGCCATCTGGCCCTGGGCTTTTGCCGGGCTTCGTAGCCTTCAAGGCCTCCCCCCACTCCTCCTCCGACAATGGAGCCTCTAAGGCTTGCCAGTCCTCAGTGGACAGTGCCCGGGGGCTGTACTTGCCCAGGAAATCCCTTATGAGGTCAGAGCGCGCGTTCGCCGATATGGATCTGTGTTCATGTGAATCAAGATTATATAAATTGCTATAAAATGAGAGAAACTGCCTAGCGATGTCCTCATTTCTGGAGTGGGTTACACCACCTGTGTCTACAACATGGTGAACAGTGGATGCGAATGTGCGCCTCTGTGTAAACCTCGCCAATAACCTTCCAGGTTTGTTACCCTGTTCGTAAAATAGTTTCTGAGATAACACCTGCCTCTTTCTCGCCCGTTTAAGCAGTTCCTCTAAGAGTATTGCCCGTGTATCAGCTAATTCCTTAGCTACCCTCACTGCTAGTGAGCGTTTGTGCTGTGCTTCCAATGAGGCTATCTTCCTAGAAAGTTCTCGAACAGTGAGTTGGTGCTCTTTTTTTTTTTCCTGGCTGCAATAGCTAGCAGATGCCCCCGCACAACACATTTTATGTGCTTCCCATTGGGTCATGGGGGACACGTCTGGCGTGTCATTGTGTTGAAAGTATTCTTTAATGATTTGGGTGATAGTAGCCAAGTCTCCCGGGTCAGTGAGAAGAGAAGCATCCAGCCTCCAAGTCCTGGTAGTCATCTCCCTTTGTGGGAACTGTAAAGTCAGTGTGATCGGGTGGTGGTCAGAGATTAACATACTCTCTATGGTCGCAGCCTGCAGGAAGGTCAAATCCGTCTGGCGTAGAAATATATAGTCTAACCTCGAGTAGCGGTTGTGAGGAGGTGAGAAAAACGTGTAATCCTTCCCCTGGGGATATAACATTCTCCAGGTGTCAAGAAGCGCTAGGGAGGCTAAGGCAAGCTTTGCCTGGCGTAAAGCAGCAAATGGGATTGAGGAAGTACCTGTGGAGGTATCGAGGAGCGGATCCAAGGCCATATTGAAGTCCCCCCCCCCCCCCCAGTATCAAAAGACCTGCCTGAAACGTGGTGAGCTGCAAAAGGACCTCTTTTAGGAAGGATACCTGTCTGGAGTTGGGGCAATAAATGTTCGCAAAAGTCACCGGCCTATTTTTCCATGTCCCTTTTAGGAAGAGAAATCTGCCTTCTGGGTCACGGACTTAGTCAGTAAGGTGGAATGGGAATGATTTAGCAAGTACTATTGAGACTCCCTTGGTTTTGGAGTCGGGACAGGTCACATGATAGACCTCCGGGAATCGACTATTAATTAAGCGATGGGTGGAGCCTGATTTAAAGTGGGTTTCTTGCAGGAATATCACTTGAGCTCTGTGGCGGTACGCCTCAGCAAGAATACTACTGCGCTTCTCCGGGATATTGAGACCTTTAGCATTCAGGGAATAGACCTTGAGAGATAGAGGAGCTGATGATTGCACCGCAGTAGGCATGGTCAGTGACCAGGAGTGCTTGTCAATATCACCCCCAAATTTCCAAGGAAGGGGATCTGAAAAAGAGGGGAGAGGGGTAGGGAAAAGAGAACAGGGGA
This sequence comes from Rana muscosa, assembly GCA_029206835.1. Classification (NCBI taxonomy): domain Eukaryota; kingdom Metazoa; phylum Chordata; class Amphibia; order Anura; family Ranidae; genus Rana; species Rana muscosa. The sequence continues at coordinate 114,844,054 of CM055118.1, forward strand.
AGAAGAGAGAGAGGGAGAGAGAGAGAGAGAGAGAGATCAAGCCCACACCGGGAAGTCACTCAGAGTTTACTAACAACCCAAGAGAGGCTTAACACCTGAGCGAGTGAGCCACCTCCTAGGTGGGGATCGTGAAGGTAGTGCCGGAGGTAATACCAGTCCAGCTGAGTCACCTAGTACGGGAAGGGGTGTAAAACAGAAAAAAGAGGTTATTCCGGCAGTTTTCAAGGGGGATACCTGCCTCCTTGAGGTGGGAAAGAGACCTAGCACCTAAACCAAAAACAAACACCAAATATACATAGATCCTACCATCCAGAGTCCCAAAAGAGAGAGGATGGACAGTAATGAGCAGCCCCAGCCCCGCCGGACGGAGCGCTACCGCACAAGCCCCCCCAAAATAGGTGAGAAGGGCCTGTGGCGGCATCCCTCCCCCAAGCAAACCAGGGGGTCATGACGGGTCAAGAGCAGCACCCTATGATATCATGTAGCTTTGCAATGTAGAACCACTTACAGCAAAACAGAGTAAACAAACGAGTTAACAGTGCAAATCAAGAACGTCTATCATTATAACATTTTAACATTTCCTCTACCTCCTTTTTGGCTGACTAGAAATGTAGGAGTCCCCGGGCCCAGGACCACCAAAATCCATGATGGATCCCAGGATCGGGGGTCCCGACCGCCCGCAAACATTAAGAATATATTATTATATTATAAGCCCTGCAACAACTAGCATAAGGAAGGATATAGAGCCCTATACCTCTGTATTATATAAGAGCCCTTACGGCCTAAAAGGGCCAGCGTAGACAGGGTAAGGGTCTCCCCTTACTCCGGGATCACGGTGATGCCCTTCCCCACACCCACAATCAGTCATAGATTCAGGGATAAGGTCCCACCATCCCCAGGGCAACATCCAAGCTGTCACAGTGATGCATCAGGCGATAAAAGTATATACGTCAATAAACATGAAATAAACAGTGCAGCCTTAATAAGCTATGCTTTTCCCCTATCCCTAGTGCCCATGAAAGTATTATTCTATAAGAGCCTCTGAGCAATCAGCTTATGACCTGAGCTAACAAACTGGCAAGTCCAAGCCCCCACCCCCCACCCCATCCCTCAAAACAACCAGAGAAAATACATAGAAAAAAATAAGGAGGGGGGAAGGGGTGAGTAGCTATGGGGTGACACCAAGAGCAAATTTTCCATAGCTGCCGCTATTGATAGAAAAAAAAAACTGGAGAAAGGGCAGGGGATCATCAATCTTGTCATGCAGCCGCAGTCCGCAGTTAGCCTAGAGAGTCAATGTGGCAAGGGAGGGGAAGAGCCCGCATCTTCCTAAAGCTCGACTGCCCCCTTGAATGAGTTCTTTCAGTAAATGGATCAGCACCGGGAACGGCTCAAAACTGGTAAGAGTTCTGTAGAAGCGATAGCATACCTCTGCGTAGAAACGGTTCGAGGATCCTTGATAAAATCACCAGATACAGTCCTTGGCAATAGTACCACATGAACAAGTATGCGCCAGATCCCAGGGTAAAGAAGGGAGATAACTCCTGTCATTAGCAACTTGAAATAGTGGGCAGCTGAGCAATCCAGAAAAGGTCAGAGCAGGTTTCAGGAACCCCACAAATCACCATCAGTCAATTGCCAGGTGTAGGTAATACGCATGAAGGTATAACTCCGCTTACCTTACAGGTTATGATGTAGGGCGTACATAGGGACAGATGATGGCGAAGGCACAGCTCATCAGCTCAAGTCCTGCAAACTCGGTGATCAGTTTTGCGCCTGGCAGATGATGGGGAGACGCGTGGGCTTTGACAACATAATTTTTATGTTAACTTCACTTACTATCCTTTTTCAGCGCTGTCATGTCATCGTATTTGCTGGGGGAACACTTGAACCTCTTGGGAAAGTTGGGGTGTGCACTCAGTGTGTTGGGGAGCACTGTACTGGTGATCCACTCCCCAGAAGAACAAGAGGTTACCACGCTGGAAGATATGACCTCCAAGCTTAAGGATCCAGGTAGGAGGGCCATAAATCTACTCCACACTCTATTCTAACAATTATCTATTCTATAATGTCCTTGCTGCTAGATATATAGAAAATAGAATATAATCAAAAAGACCCTATAATGATCTTTGTTAGATAGGGCATTGGGCCATGTAGGCCGTGTATGGATGGTGTCCGATTGACACTTCCAATTAATGTATGTTATGCATATGCAAAAACCAATAAATAGAATTACTCTTTCGTCCATGGACCGACACAGCTTCTCTATTGACAAAGTGGGTATTATCCGTTAATTAGGAGTGACTAGGCAGAAAAACTTGTAAAAAGTGTTGCATCACACCTTCTACAGTACCGCCCAGGGGGCGGACCCTCTGGGTATACCCTCTCAGTCTGCATCTTCGCAGATCAGTTTTTTTCTGTCTAGCAAGGAGTAGGACATGGCTCCCTTCGGGCCCATTGGTCCGGGGAAAAAAGATATATATATATATATATATATATATATATATATATATATATATATATATATATATATTTTTTTTTTTTATTTTTTTTTGCTACATTTGTTGTTTCCTGCGATCTTCGATCAACTGCCGACTGGGTGACAGGCTGGATCCTCGATCCTTGTAGTCTCCCCAGTTTCGGCCATCGAGCGTGTGCCGACCCTAGCTACGCGCTGGGTTTTCCACGACATGCCCGTCGCTCCACGGGTGGCCGGTGAGCCTACGCTCCAGGGCCTGCATCGGACCGCTCAGCTTCGGCTGACCTTACGGCCGAGTCGCAGCAGCCTGGCCGGTGAGCTTGCACTCCAAGGCTTGCATCGGACCGCTCAGCTTCGGCTGACCTTACGGCCGAGTCGCAGCAGCCTGTCCGGTGAGCGTCATGCTCCAGGGCATACATATGATCGTCCCTTCTGGGTCCAATCACATCATGCCTGGCCAACAGTCACCTTCCGTGCGCGGACGATGATCTGTTTGGAATGTCTTCCAGCAGAATACATGCAGGATAGGTAAGTAAAACTCCCCTGCCTAAGCTGGGTGATTTAGCTGGACATTCCTGGAGAGATCAAGTAAGTGGTTGTGGCCCCTTTCTTCCCTCTCTCCCTGCCTTTCCCTCCTCCCTGGGCTTCTAGCTAAAGGTTGCTGGGTGCTGGGGGTCACCTAGGGGGTCCCACTGGAGCGGGGCTGGCTGTAACTAACATTTAAAAGAAATGTCATTTTTTCTTACCTGTGTTTGTGTCCTTCCTCGGCCATTTTGAGGTGGTCCATGCCAAGTTTGGCCTCTTGTGACTGCCCGGCGGCCATCTTCCTGTGGTTCGGCCACACCCACTGGCCCCTATCAGCTGATCGGCGGCCATGTTTGTCTACCCTGTATGCAGATATTGCCGTTCGGCGGCCATCTTTTTGTGGGCTATGGCTGCTTGACCTCTATCTTCTGTCGGCGGCCATTTTCTTAGAGCCCACATTATCTTCCATACAGACGTTTTTGGCAACCATTTTTCGAGAGCCTCCGGCCTCTAGGGTGCATTACACTGGCGCGAAAATTCACACAGGAAGTGCTGATAAAAGAAGCAGACCGACACAGCAGCAGAGGGACAGCATCACAGGCGCAGCATAGCAGTACCTATCCAGGGTGGTGAGTCCTCTGGGTGACCCGGCCTCTCTGCAGCACAGGAGGGTGGCCTATTGATATCTTGCCTGGAGCCCTGTGAGTGTCAGCGTGTGGTCAGCATGGCATCTGAGCCAGATGTCTTCTCCCCTGAAACACCAGATTTAGCAGCTGGTGCCCCTGAGGTGTCTATGAACGCTATGACTGCAATCCTAGAGGCGTTTGCTGCCAGGGTGGAAGCAGCACACGGGAATACAGGGGGTAGTAAACGCCCCATCCCCTGCAAGCTTCTGGGGATAATTCTGGTGCAGAACCAGGTCCAGCTACGGCTCGGGGCCCAGATTCTGACGCATCAGAGACTGCAGACCGTGACCGGACAGTGAGAATGACTCAAAGTCCAGGTCAGTACACGAGACGGCTTTGGTATCTGACCTTATTACTGCAGTGCGGGATATGCTAAAATTGGAAAATACTGCAGAAGCAGTAGAGACTCCGGTCCACTTGGGTTTCATAGACCTGCCCGCACTGCTAAGGTGTTCCCTTGTGTGTCTTTTGATAAACTCTTATACAAGGAATGGGAGAACCCACTGAGGGTCTTTACAGCCCCAAAGAGGTTTGCAGTACGGTACCCCTTTTGAGGAGAGTTTTCTGAAGAAATGGACCTCTCCCCCCTATAGTGGACCCTCCGGTGTCCAGACTTAATAGAGCCACCACAATTCCTGTAGAAGGGGCTCCTGTTTTCTAGGACCCTGTGGATAAGAAGGCTGAAGCACTCGCTTGCTACCTATACTCAGTGGTAGGCTCGGCAGTACGCCCGGCATTGGCGGGGGTCCTAGTGTCTCACACACTTACTGAATGGGCAAGATTGCTACTCCAGGGGTTAAGGAGCGAGATGCTCCTCCTGATGAGATAACATTGGCCGACCTGTTGGTCCAGGGCCTTAGGTTTGTCTGCGAGTCAGACATGAATACTATTCCCCTGCTGTCTAAAACTTCGGTTTATGCAGTAGCAATACGCCGCCTGATCTGGCTAAAAGGCTGGTCTGCGGACCAGACTTCCAAGAAAGCCCTGTTGGATCTGCCTTTTAAGGGCGACAGACTTTTTGGGGCTTCTCTGGATGACATCATCAAGGATGCCACAGGAGGTAAAAGCACTTTGCTTCCCCAAATTAGCAAGGGTAAGGGGCCACGCCAAGGGCAAGGGCCCTCCTTTACTGCACACAAGTGGTTTTTTCGTCCCCCTAGGGCGACAGGGAAAAGACCCCAGGCCGATAAAGCGCCTGCCCAAGGACAAAAGCGTCCCTGGTCCCGCATACCCAATAAGCCTGCGGACAAATTTGCGTCCGCATGAAGGTCCACCCCCACCCAGCTCTCGGGTGGGGAGACGTCTTCGCAAATTCGCGACTCAGTGGACAGCACTAATCTCCGACAGGTGGGTTTGCGAAGTAATCTCCTCAGGCTACAAGATAGAGTTTCTCTCTTGTCCACCAGACAGATTCAACACCTCCAATCTCCAGCTACTACCGACCCGTTGGGAGGCCCTGTATGGGGCGGTCCAGGGTCTACTGGAACGCGGGGTAGTTATTCCAGTTCCAGAACTGGAACGGGGTTTTTACTCAAATCTGTTCATTGTGCCGAAGAAGGAGGGGGTTCGTCCAAGCTGGATCTCAGAGCCCTCAATTGCTTTGTGAAGGTACAAAGTTTTCGGATGGAGTCGGTTCGATCTGTAGTCACGGCTCTCCATCCGGGGGACTTTCTGGCCTCCTTGGACATCAAGGACGCATACCTGCATGTCCCCATATACTCCAGACACCAGAGGTTTCTGCGATTTGCTATCGGGAAGGACCACTACCAGTTTGTGGCCCTCCCGTTGGGCCTTGCCTCAGCACCCAGGACGTTCACCAAGGTGCTCGCTCCGATTCTGGCACTTCTAAGACAGCGGGGTATCGCTATCACAGGCTACTTATACGACCTTCTGCTGAAGGCCCCTTCAAGCTCAGAATTAGAGGTAAGCGTGTCCATTACCTGTCAGACTCTTTGAGACTGTGGTTGGATACTAAACACGCAAAAGTCAGTATTGGTGCCCACTCAACGCCTAGTGTACCTGGGGTTGATTCTGGATTCCTCAGAGGCAAAGGTATGCCTCCCTGTGGAGAGGTTGCAGACCCTCCGGGCTGCAGTACGGCAGCTGACTTCCAGGAATTGGTCGTCACTCCGTTTTTGCATGCGAGTGTTGGGCCTCATGGTAGCCTCCTTCGAGGCGGTCCCATATGTTCAATACCACACTCGAGTGTTACAGAAGGAAGTTCTGTCCAGATGGAACAGATGCCCTTCATCTCTGGATTATCAAATCCGAGTGAGCCACCTAGTCAGGAGATCCCTGGTATGGTGGCTGACAGCACCGGCTGTAATGGCCGGGAAGTAATTTCTTCCGGTTTACTGGATAGTGATCACGATGGACGCCAGCCTTACAGGTTGGGGGGGAGTCTGGGGTGTCCAGTCGGCGCAAGGTCGCTGGACCCCAGAGGAAGCCCTCCTGCCGATCAATGTCCTGGAGATCCGGGCGATCAAGCTGTGCCTCTTCAAATGGTCTCAGAGACTGCAAGGGCGTCCAGTCAGGATCCAGTCAGACAACGCCACAGCAGTGGCATATGTCAATCATCAAGGAGGAACAAGAAGCTCAGCTGCAGCATCGGAGATCGCTCGCATCCTGAAGTGGGCAGAGAGGAGCGTACCGGCACTGTCGGCCTTGTACATTCCGGGTGTGGAAAACTGGCAGGCGGACTACCTGAGCCGCCAGATGCTGGACCAGGGAGAATGGTCCTTACACCCGGAGGTGTTCCAACTCCTCTGCCAAAGATGGGGCACACCAGACGTAGATCTTCTGGCTTCCCGACTCAATCGGAAGGTATTGAGATTTGTGGCCCGGTCAAGAGACCCATGGGCAGACGCAACGGACGCGTTGGTAGCATCGTGGGGTCAGTATCGGCTAATCTATGCCTTCCCTCCCTTAAGGCTTCTTCCTCTTCTGCTCCGCAGAGTGGAGGCAGAGGGAATTCCAATGATTCTAATCGCTCCAGATTGGCCTCAGCGTCCTTGGTACGACGATCTAGTACGTCTGGTAGCAGACGTCCCCTGGCGCCTACCACTACGGAAGGACCTGCTATCGCAAGGTCCCATATTCCATCCTGCTTTACAGTCATTGGCTTTAACGGCATGGCTGTTGAGAACCGGGTACTGAGAGACCGGGGCCTGTCAGACTCAGTAATCTCTACTATGAGAAGTGCTCGAAAACCGTCCTCTAGGAAGGTCTATCACCGCACTTGGAGGGCCTACATCTCCATGTGTGAGGAAATGAAATGGCATCCATGTACCTATTTGGTTTCCAGAATCCTGCTGTTTTTACAGCATGGGGTGGACCAAGGGCTTGCCCTAAGTACGATTTAAGGGACAGATATCTGCCCTGGCTGTCTTTTTTCAGCGACCCCTGGCGACTCACTCTCTCGTGAGTACATTTGTGCAGGGGGTCCGACAGGTGGCCCCTCCGGTCCGTCCCCCGTTACCTCCGTGGGACTTGAACCTGGTCCTCTCGGTGCTTCAGAAGGCACCGTTTGAGAATATTAGAGATATTCCCCTGTTGACACTTTCTCAGAAAGTGGTCTTTTTGGTGGCTGTTACGTCAGTTAGACGAGTCTCTGAGCTGGCAGCCTTGTCCTGCAAGGCTCCCTATTTGATTTTCCACAAGGATAAGGTGGTGCTGCGGCCGCAGCCTTCCTTTCTTCCGAAAGTCGTTTCGGCTTTTCATCTCAACGAAGACATTGTACTTCCATCCTTGTGTCCTCAGCCGTCGAATCCTAAGGAGTCGGCGTTGCATTCCTTGGACGTTGTCCGAGCTTTGAGAGTATACCTATCTGCTACTTCCCTGTTCCGGAAGTCAGACTCACTGTTTGTTTCGGTGGCTGGTCCCAAGAAGGGCCAAGCAGTCTCATCGGCCACCATCTCTAGGTGGATCCGACAGATAGTAATCCAGGCTTACGCCTTAAAGGGTCAGGTGCCCCCCTTTCCTGTCACGGCGCATTCGACCAGGGCAATAGGTGCCTCTTGGGCTTTCCGACATCAAGGGTCTGTTTCCCAATTATGTAAAGCGGCGACTTGGTCGTCCGCTCACACTTTCACAAAATTCTACAAAATTGATGTAGGTGCATCTTCGGATGCCTCTTTTGGCCGCAAGGTTTTGCAAGCGGCTGTTTAGAGTTGCAACTCCTCCGTTGGAGGAGTGCTGTTTTGTGTTTGGGGTGAAGTTTATTTTTATGCTGTTACCACCCCTCGTTTTTTTCTCTGACACTGCTTTGGGACGTCCCACTTTGTCAATAGAGAAGCTGTGTCGGTCCATGGACGAAAGAGTAAATAGGATTTTTTACTCACCGTAAAATCCTTTTCTCTGAGTCCATGGACCGACACAGCACCCACCCCTCCTTTTAAGTTTGTACTGCTTTTTGACGAACTGATCTGCGAAGATGCAGACTGAGAGGGTATACCCAGAGGGTCCGCCCCCTGGGCGGTACTGTAGAAGGTGTGATGCAACACTTTTTACAAGTTTTTCTGCCTAGTCACTCCTAATTAACGGATAATACCCACTTTGTCAATAGAGAAGCTGTGTCGGTCCATGGACTCAGAGAAAAGGATTTTACGGTGAGTAAAAAATCCTATTTTTCCACAAAAAAAAAGACCCTATAATACATATTTACATTTCTGATGGTTTTTCTTGTTTAAATTCAATTCCTTTTTTTCATTTACAGGTTTCCTTGTGTACATCGGTATTCTCTTTGTCTGTTGCCTGGTCCTCATCTACTTTCTCTCACCTCGTTTTGGCCAAACAAACATTCTAGTCTATTTAGCAGTATGCTCCCTGTTGGGTGCCTTCTCAGTGTCTTCTGTAAAAGGTCTAGGAATAGCTGTGAAAGGACTTCTTACAGGCCTGCCAGTCTACCAGCATCCTTTGCCATGGATACTCATCCCTATCCTCGTCATATCGGTTGTCACTCAGGTGAACTACCTCAACAAATCACTGGACACCTTCAATACATCCCTAGTCTTTCCAATCTACTATGTCTTATTCACTACAGTGGTCATTACTACGTCCTTAATTTTGTTTAAGGAATGGGTGTCCATGTCGCAATTTGATGGTGTCGGTGCAGTGTGTGCCTTTCTCATCATAATCTTGGGAGTCTTCATGCTCCATGCGTTCAATACCTTGGACATCAGCTTAAAGAGCCTTCAGCAACAGTTGCAAACCTTTGCACCTGTCACAGAGGAAACTAAAGACACAATTGCTAAAACCACCAAAGCGAAAACTAAGAAACAAGACAAGATCACTCTAATAGACAACATGGAGACTGAGAACAGTGGTGGTATTCCAAAAGTGTTTGTTATTTACACTTAGACTGGATTCATTAACTTTTCCTCCACTGAGTAATTTTGGTCTTATGCTTTTGTGTACACGCAGTTTCTCAGCAGGCCACAAAACATGGTGAGTTTATAAAGCCCACACGCTTTATTTATTTTTTTAAGGGAATATGTGATCCTTGGCCAGGTCTGATCACTTTGTTTTTTTATAGACTTCTGATGATGTTCCCATCCTGCATAATTTCATGTAACTTGGCAGTAACTCAAAGCAGCCAGACACAGACTTCAACATTCACTGATCTGATGTAAATTGAAATTGGTTACTATACTGTAGAGGCTTACGGTTGCACTTCCAACAAAAGTGTGAGGGGCCTTTCCTGATATGACATGGGTATGAGTCTTAATGATGACCATGGATTAGGAATGAGCAGAATTTCAGAGAATGTTTGTCTTTCCCTTTATCCCTGGACAGACAGAAATATATAATTAATTTGATGACCTTCGGTGTTACATGTACGAAGATCTAATGAAGGATCACTAAAGAAAATTGGGTTGAGTAGCTTTGGTCAGAACAACACATTGGGGGTTATTTACGAAAGACAAATCCACTTTGCACTACATGTGCAATTTTCCTTGCAGGTCCAAGGGGGGACATGCAAGGAAAATATTAAACCGCATTTTAGCTTGCACATGATTGGATGATAAAATCAGCAGAGCTTCCCCCCTCATTTCAGATCTACCCCTCAGATTTAGAGCGATTGCACTTCCAAGTGCACTTGTAGAGCAAAGTGGATTTGCCTTTCGTAAAAAACTCCCCCCCCCCCTTGTCTTTTGAGGCGATTTTTCACATACTTCTATCGTATATCTGGGAAAGAAAAAAAAAAAAAGCTCCCCGATGGGGAAACCGGCAACAATAAAATTCTAACAGGTTTTTCTCACACTTTCAGAAATTTATAATCTCAAATTCTTTGGTACTTCTTTTTTTATTTTATCTGTATTGTGCCCATATTTTCACTTGGGTTCTGCCATTTTATATCTTGGTTTGGAGGAGCTAGCAACCCTATTATGTTTTTTTATTGCTGTCTGTGTCTCCCTGAAGCAGATTCACCCCGGTGAACATTTTATTTTCACCAGAAAAAGTTGAGGTAAGAAAACAATGTTGAATGGTCACTGAAAGAGGAATAAAGGGTAAAATGTTCCAATGAAAACACTTGTTCCTAAGACAACAACCATAAAGGGGAGACCTGAGAGGTGTGTTAACCATTCCCTACTCTATTCAAAACGTCAACAAACGTTTTGGCTTTAGCATGTATGGTTTAGTCCAGTGTTTCTCAACTCCAGTCCTCAAGGCACCCCAACAGGTCATGTTTTCAGGCTTACCATTAGTTTGCACAGGTGATTTGATCAGTTTCACTGCCTTGGTAATTACCACAGCTGTTTCATCTGAGGGAAATCCTGAAAACATGACCTGTTGGGGCGCCTCGAGGACTGGAGTTGAGAAACACTGGTTTAGTCAATGGGGTTTATTTACTAAAGGCAAATAGACTGTGCAGAGCTTAGTAAATGAGGTGACGCTTCACTTTGCAAAGACTACCCAATCGCATTCAAGGAACGTAAAAAAAGACAGCATTTTTGCTTGCACATGATTGGCTAATGGAAGTCAGAGCTTCTCCTCATTTACTAAGCTCTGGAGCAACTGCACAGTCGATTTTGCCTTTTTAGAGAAAACCACCCAGTGTGTATAACACTCTATTGTGCATACATGAGAGGAAGGGGGTCACCTCAAATGAAGGGGGCGCTCAGCCGCTAGATAGTATGTATAGTGTTTTGAAAGGAAAGCAAAGTACCTTGGTAATCAAATTAATTCTTTTTAAGGGACAACAGGAATCGGACTTTAGGGAAATTGATTTTTAATTTAATGTATACATGATGGCCTTGATGTTTCTTTAAATGTTCTTTTGTTTTTTTGCGTGAGCAGTGTTAAACACGTACATATATTTTAATATGCCAGTTTTGTTAAATGTATTTTAAAGTAGGCTTTTTTTTTTTTTTTTAAGTTATAAAAAGCTCTTTCACATCCAGTTGTGTGGTGAGTCTATAGTACAATGCTGCATATTTGTGCTCTAGCTGATCATGTTTTATGTTGGTTGAAGGAAATTGCTAAACACTTTGGTTTAAACGTCTAGAACTCTGCATTAGTTTAAGCTATGGAGCGTAACTACAAAATATGTAGCTATTGGTGGTAATGATACAGCAGAGTTATTCACACTAAAATATTTTATTGTTTTGTCACAATCTCTTTGGTGGTTTACAGTATATTCTGCTGATCTAGGCAAGAGTTTCATGCACTAAAAACACTGGACACATTCCACCAAATTGACACTATGAAGACAAAAATTTGGCAAATGGCATTGTTCATTCTTTTGTACTGTACTACTAAACAAGTCAATGACCTGGAGTAAGCATTATGCTAATGAAGTCTACGTAGCTGTACGTTTTATTTTTTATTAAATATAATAAAATGCACTTCTTTTTTAAGGGGCACTTTGATATTTTACTACACAGGAAAGTATCACCTAAAGAAATTGATATCTGCTAAATATTTTGTGACATAAAAAAAACACGCCTGTTTGCTAATTAAAATTCTCATCAAACACCTTGACCCTGTGTCCACCTTGAAGTCTATTAAAATACTCATGGGTGCCCATTTCAACTTCATTATTATTATTCAGGATTTATATAGCACCAACAGTTTACGCAGCGCTTCCCAATGTAGAGGTGGGACAGTACAATTGCAATACAGTTCATTACAGAAGGAATAGGAGGGTGCTGCTCATGAAGCTTACAATCTCTCTAAAGGGAGGGGGAAAGTGGTACAAAAGGTAATGGCTGCGGGGGATGATCTGATGGAGGGTCATTGGGTACAGTTCTTAGGTGGAGTAGGCTTCCCTGAATAAGTGAGTTTTCAGGGATCCCCTATAGGCGGACAGGGTAAGGGCTAACCAGACATACTGGGGCAGGGAGTTCCAATGGATGGGAGATGCTCTGGAGAAGTCCTAGAGACGAGCATGGGAAGAGGTAACAAGGGAGCTAGAGAGCAGGAGGTCTCGGGAGGAGCGGAGAGGACGATTTGGCCGATATCTGCAGATGAGGTTGGCGATGCTGTGTATGGCCTTGTATGTTGTGGTTAGTATTTTATAAGGTAGGGTAGGGGGGAGACAGTGAATGGATTGGCAGAAATGAGCAGCAGTCACGGGTGGGTTAGTAAGGTGTATTAGTCTAGCGGCAGAATTTATAATGGACTGAAGGGGTATAGCCTGGGTGAAGAGAGTTTCAGTAGTTAAGGCAGGAAATAACCAAGGCGTGAATACGTTGTTTTGTGGTGTCATTAGGAAGAGGCGAATTCTGGAAATGTTGCAGTGGTTCAGGCAGCCATATAGCCAGTAGGAATGCACCAATACCTTTTTATTTATTTTTTAAGTACTCGTCGCTATCGATTTTTTTTTAATAGATTTTTTAACAACTTTATTGCTATTACAAGGGATAAACAACATCCCTTGTAATGGCATGGGCCGTGACAGGTCCTCGTTATGGAGAGAACGGAGATCAGAACGCTCCTCTGGTTTCCAATGCAGCCACAGATCGGTTGCTTCACTGGCCACCAACAAAGAGCCGAAACAGGAAGTGACGAAATCCTCCTTGCTTCCTGTTTCTACGTCACACAGTGAGAGGAACATCTGTTCCTCTCACTGTCTACATAGAGCTGGATGCCGCCAGGCGCATCCGTACCGGGCTCTCAGCAGCGCTGGCGAGAGAGGGGTGGGACCCCCTTCTGCCACCTGTAAAAGTAATCCAGCGGCTTGTTAGCTGCCTGGAATCGTTTTATCTAGTGCAGAATCGCTGGGGCTAAAGAATATTTTGATCATTGCTGCAGCGATGACCGAGATATCACCCTTCCTGTCCGAGGACGTCCATAAATGTGCAGCGGACGGGAAGTGGTTGAATGCAGGACACCTTGTTGGATCCAAGAACTATCTTACAATGTGAGTAATGCTGAACAGAGGATAATAGAAGGTAAAGTGAAGAGAATGTCTGATCTCCGATGCCTTCTGTTAGCCTCTGTTCAGTATCACTCACATTGTAAGAGAGAGACAGACACAGTGACTAATGCATCCTCCTATCAGTTATCTCTATGTAATGTGGTGAACTGACACAGCAGTACTCACTTTTTCTGCAGTCTGTGGTGACTACTCTCCAGCTCCTCCCCTTCACTGTCAGCTGGCCTAGTCTCCGCTCTGATGGCTGTGCAGTAATTGGAATGGGCACCTGGCTGGCCACAGAGGCTGGGTAAGCAGCGTGGGCTCAAGGAGCAGCCCAGCCACCACAGCTGCCTTGGACATGTGAGTGGTACCTGGATGTGGTACCCCCCCCCCCCAGCGAAGCCACTGTTTGCCGTCACTTCTGGTATCGGAGCATTTGCACGAGTACCGATTTACTCATGCAAATACTTAGTATAGGCACCAATACTGTTGCAACCACAGTAGCCAGTGATTGGATGTGGGTATTGTAGGAGAGGTCAGAGTCTAGGACTACACCCAGCACCTTGACGTGTGTGGAGGAACCAATGGTTGTGCCGTTGATCTCAATGGTAAAGTCACAGGGAAGGGGGATCAGGGAGGAGGAAATAATAGTATTTTTATAACAGCTTACCTGTAAAATCCTTTTCTTGGAGTACATCACGGGACACAGAGCGGCATAGTCATTACTATGTGGGTTATATAGTTTACCTTCAGGTGCTGGCACTGGCAACTTCCAAACCGGAAGTACCCTCCCCTATATAAGCCCCTCCCATCCGGGAGCACCTCAGTTTTGTAGCAAAGCAATAAGTGTCCCCAAAAGAGGGGTGGGAGCTCTGTGTCCCGTGATGTACTCCAAGAAAAGGATTTTACAGGTAAGCTGTTAGAAAATAGGATTTTTATTTCTCGTACATCACGGGACACAGAGCGGCATAGTCATTACTATGTGGAATGTCCTAAAGCAATGCCCAATGAGGGGGGGTACACCATACATAAGCTGAGCGCTATCAGACATGAGGATCTTTTGCGGCCTGCAACACACTGCGCCCAAAGGCGACATCCTCCTGACTTCTAACGTCCACCTGGTAGAACCTAGTAAACGTGTGTACTGAAGACCATGTTGCGGCCTTACAGATTTGAGCCAGGGAGGCCTGGTGATGCACTGCCCATGAAGTTCCAACTGCTCTCGTGGAGTGCGCCCTAACTTTGAACGGAGGCGGTCTCCTTCTCAAGCCATAGGCTTGCATAATGACCTGTCGAATCCACTTGGCTAAAGTAGATTTTGACGCTGCCTGACCCTTTCTGGGGCCTTCCGGCAGAATAAACAAAGTATCCGTTCTGCGAATCTGAGCAGTGGCTTTTAGATAAGCTTTAACTGCTCTTACTACATCCAAAGAATGTAATAACTTTTCCTCTACCGAACTAGGCTTGGGGAAAAAAGAAGGAAGAACCACATCTTGGTTCAAATGAAACCTCGATACCACCTTAGGAAGAAAGGCTGGATGAGGACGTAACACTACTCTGTCCTTATGGATAACCAGATATGGCTCCCTACAGGACATAGCGGCTAATTCCGACACTCTTTTAGCCGAACAAATGGCTACTAGAAAAATCAATTTCCTGGTGAGAAGAACCAGGGAAATATGCTGTAATGGTTCAAATGGTTGTTTCTGTAGAACCGACAGAACCAGGTTTAAATCCCATGGACATATGGGAATATTAACCGGAGGGCTAATACGCATCACTCCTTGTATAAAGGCTTTGACTAGTGAATGCGAAGCCAAGGGCCTTTGAAAAAATATTGACAAGGCCGAAATCTGACACTTGATAGTACTCAAGGCAAGCTTCCTATCTACAGCCCACTGTAGGAAGTCCAGAATCCTACCTATTACGTACTTACGTGGATGCCATTTCTTGGCTTCACACCAGGCGATGTACGCCTTCCAGATTCTATAGTAGATCTGCCTGGATACTGGCTTCCTGGCATTGATCATGGTAGATACCACAGGATTAGAGAGACCTCTCTTTTTTAGAATGTGGGCTTCAATAGCCAGGCCGTCAAACCTAGGGCTGGTAAGGAAGGGTGGTATATCGGTCCTTGCGAAAGCAGGTCCGGACGATGTGGGAGGGTCCAAGGACTCCCCACAGACATCTTTACAATCTCCGCGTACCATGCTCTTCGGGGCCACGCTGGAGCTACCAGAATCACTGGTTTCTTTTCTACCCTGATTCTGCGGAGTAATCAAGGTAACAATTGTGGCGGTGGGAATGCATATATCAGCTTGAACTGATCCCAAGGGAACACTAGGGCATCCGAGCCGCAAGCTAGGGGATCCCTTGTCCAAGAGACAAACCTGTCCACTTTTGCGTTGAATCTGGATGCTAGCAGATCTACATCCGGTGTTCCCCACCGCTGACATATTGTCCGGAAAACCTCGGGATGAAGGGACCATTCCCCTGGGCATAATTGTTGGCGACTTAGAAAGTCCGCCTTCCAATTCTCCACTCCTGGAATGAATACCACAGATATGGCTGGGACATATCTTTCTGCCCATTTCAGGATGCAATTTACTTCCCTCTGGGCTGCACGACTCCTGGTGCCACCCTGATGATTGATATATGCCACTGCCGTGGCATTGTCCGATTGAATTCTGACAGGGGACCCTTGGAGTTTGGATGTCCATGCTACTAGGGCATACCGGGCTGCTCGTATCTCTAAGAGATTGATGGGCAGGGCCTTTTCTGCATCCGACCATCTGCCCTGGAGAGACCATTGCTCCAGTACTGCTCCCCAGCCTATAAGGCTGGCATCTGTAGTGACCACCTTCCAAGAAATCGGACTGAAGGCTTTCCCTTTTTCCAGATTCTGGGGAACCAACCACCAACGGAGGCTCTTGCGAACGGAAGGGGACAAGGACATTGGTAAGTCTAGGGCCTGAACTTCTTTGTTCCAGGCTGACAGTATGGCCCTTTGCAAATTCCTTGAATGGAATTGACCGTAGGGTACTGCTTCGAATGATGCCACCATTTTTCCCAGCAGCCTCATGCACAGGCGTATGGATGGCTGTCTTTTTGTACCCACTAGGTGGATCAAATCTCTCAAAGACGACACCTTTTCTTGAGGCAAGAAAATTTTTCTCTGGTCTGAATCCAGCCTTAGCCCCAAGTATTCCAGACTTTTGACTGGTTTTAGGGCTGACTTGTCTCGGTTGATAATCCAACCGTGATATTCCAGATACTCGATTGTCTCGTGAACAACCACTTCTAGTTTTTCCACTGAGTGGTCTATCAGCAACAAGTCGTCTAGATATGCCATTATTGTTACACCTCGTGTTCTTAGATTGGCCAATAATGGGGCCAGAATTTTTGTGAACACTCGTGGTGCTGTGGCCAGACCGAAGGGTAAGGCTCTGAACTGAAAATGGCGCCCTTCTACCGCAAAGCGTAGAAATTTTTGGTGGACTGGAAAGATGGGAATGTGCAAATAAGCATCTTTGATGTCGATCGAGGCTAACCATTCCTCCCCTTGTAGGGCAGTGGCCACCGATCGGATCGACTCCATCCGGAAAGTCCTGATATGTAGGAATTCGTTTAGCCCTTTTAGATTTAATATGGGCCTCACGTCCCCGTTTGGCTTCGGGACTATAAAGAGGTTTGAGAAAAACCCGAACCCCCATTCTTCCAGGGGAACCTCTATAATTACTGCTTGGAGCAATAATTGTTTTAGTACCAACAGGAGGGATCCTCTCTTCTGGGGATCCCTTGGCACGTTTGACCTTAAAAGACTCCCCTCCTTCCCATTTTATAACTCCAATTTGTATCCCAGACTTACTGCGGAGAGCACCCATCTGTCTCTGATCGTGTCCCGCCAGGTCTCTGCGAACAACTGAAGTCTTCCCCCCCACCCGATTGAGTGGGGGCAACCCTTCATGCATTTGACTTTGGGGGAGGTTTTGTACCTCTCCTGATCCAGGGTTACCCTGCAATTGTCCCTGATTTTTACCCCCGGGATTTGACCGAGGAGGCCCTCGGAACTGTTTCACAGCCGATGTCCTAGGGACTGGAGAAGCAGGCCTCTTAAAAGAGGGACCTCTAACTCTGTTTTTAACCGGCAAAAGTGTACTTTTACCGCTGGAAATTTTCTGGATATATTTGTCCAGGTCTTCCCCGAATAAGCGTTCACCATGAAATGGGAAGCTGACCAGCAATTTTTTACAGGGAGCTTCAGCAGACCAGTTTTTGAGCCACAGAAGCCTGCGCATATGTACTACAGACAGCGTAAGGCGGGAGGCCTGATGGATTGAATCCTTTATAGCGTCAACCGCAAAGCATAAGGCTCTAGGTAGATCAGCTAGGGCAAAAGCCTGCTGATCTGGCAAGTCTCTTAAGACCTGTTTCAACTGATCCTTCACTGCTTGGCAGACCTCAATAGCTGCCACTGCTGGTTGTGTCACCAAGCCTGCTGTAGCAAAAGCAGATTTTAATAAGGACTCTAATTTTTTATCTATTGGGTCCTTGAACATTTGGACATTATCCACTGGACATGTCAGTGATTTATTCACACAAGAGATGGCTGCGTCCACTGTAGGGACCCTCCATTTTTTGATGAACTTATCCTCCATGGGATAGACCACCTGAAATCTCTTGGGAGGAGTAAATATTTTATCAGGATGCTCCCAATCCTGGTAAATGAGCCCTTCCAGTAAAGGATGGATCGGAAAGGAACAAACAGTCTGGGGAGCTTTTAGCGACCCCAACGAGGAGACAGAAGTGGATGATGGCTCCGCAAGGTGCATTTTAAATGCTGATCGGACCATGTTAGTCAGGGACTGAACCCATAATCTTTCAGCATGTGATGCTGAGAATGGCTCTTCCACTGTTGATTCCTCTACAACAGAATCGACCTCATCCTGATCCCCTTCAGGTAGGTCGATCCCTGTATGGGACTGTTGCTCTGCTAACAGGTACTCTGAGGGAGGAGACGGAGATCGAGCGCTTTTTCCCTGTGACAGGGAAGCAGCGATCAATGTTGACAATCTCTCTTTCAGCCCTCCCAGAGCTGAGGAATAAACCTCCTCTGTTACATACACAGGAGCAGGTGAACTGAGGACAGCCACAGTACCAGGTACTCCTGAGGGTGCTCTACGGTCACTAACCTCTGATTCTTCAGGGGAGATTGGTGCAGCCGAAGCATGCCCAAGATCCTCAGAGCCCGATGGAGACCCCCTATGCTTCCTGGGATTTTTAGTCCCGGAGTTTTTAGACGGCATATTCCTAAGCCCAAAGCTGAGGTATTCCAGCCGAAATACACCACTTACTGACAATAGTCTAGCACAATTGCTGCTATAAAAACAGTTGGTGTCTACTAATGTGCCTTTCTATGGGGATGCCTGCATCAACCGCTTGCTGTATGCCTTTTTTAAATGTTGCCAGCTCTGTCTCTGCACTCCATAGCCAGCTCACAACACATAATTGTGCTTTTTAACATGCTGGGACGCCCGCACATGCGCAGAAGTGCTGCGGCACGCACAGAGCGTCATCCCCCAAGCTCCGCCCCCTTTCCCAGCTCACCTCTATATATATATAGAGGCGCGCGTGGGCACGTGCGCCTTCGGCGCTCTTTTTTGAAAAAGGAAACTAGGGACAAGAGACAGGGCCCTTTTGCCGCAGGCCGGGGGATGGACGAGTATTGCAACATGGCAGAGGAAGCCGTTTCCCACAAGAGAACTCACCATCTGCCTGGACTTGCTCTGATGAAAAGAAACTAGTCCACATGACAAGAAATGTTCCACAGCGGCCTCTAGTGGATTAACACAGGTACCGCAGTCTATATATTTTTTTATTTATTTTTTTCTTGACCACTATTAAAAATATTACATTTTTTAGTAGTTACAGGCATGCATAAATATTTAGCGGGAATACCGTTAGGTAACAGGCAGAAAGACATATTAGGCTTGGGGGTCCCCTCAATAGAACCAAGTTCCTGAAGGGCCCCCACTTACCTTTTCCCCGCCGCAGGACTCTGTTTGGTCCACAGAAGCCCAAACTTCACCTATCACGGCAGGCATTGTAATTAAACCTTCAGGGACCGGGTTCCCAAGGATTCCACTCCCCTGGACCTGTATAGCACCCTGCACAGAAAACATCTTGGTCGTGGGTATGACCAGAGCTCTGGATCCCAGGGTCCAGCTCTCCTAAGAGAAGCATTACAGGCAAAACCTTGCTCTTCTCTGCAAGGCCCGGGTACCGACCGTTTAGCTATGAAGCTTTTTTGGTCGGATCCGGAATAGCTTACTGAGGCCCAAAAGAACCTGTACGCAAGCTCGGTGAAAAACACATGTTACTTCTTGGCCAACACCTTAGACACTGGCAAAAAACTGAGGTGCTCCCGGATGGGAGGGGCTTATATAGGGGAGGGTACTTCCGGTTTGGAAGTTGCCAGTGCCAGCACCTGAAGGTAAACTATATAACCCACATAGTAATGACTGCCGCTCTGTGTCCCGTGATGTACGAGAAAGAAATTACAAGCTCAGTTTTGGACATATTGAGTTTGAAGAAGTGGTGTGACAGCTATACTGATATGTCGTACAGTAAGTTTTTGTGATACGTGAGGGGGTGACTTGAGTGGAGAGATAGAGCTGGTAGTCATCAGCATAGAGGTGGTATTGGAAGCCATGGGAGGTTATCAACTGGCCCAAGGAAGAGGTACCAGTGCCTTGCGAAAGTATTCGGCCCCCTTGAACTTTTCATCCTTTTGCCACATTTCAGGCTTCAAACATAAAGATATAAAATTTAATTTTTTTGTGAAGAATCACCAACAAGTGGGACACAATTGTGAAGTGGAACGAAATCTATTGGATATTTTAAACTTTTTTTTTAGCAAATAAACTGAAAAGTGGTGCGTGCAAAATTATTCGGCCCCTTTACTTTCAGTGCAGCAAACTCACTCCAGAAGTTCAGCGAGGATCTCTTAATGATCCAATGTTGTCCTAAATGACTGATGGTGATAAATAGAATCCACCTGTGTGTAATCAAGTCTCTGTATAAATGCACCTGCTCTGTGATAGTCTCAAGCCTCGTACACACGGCCGAGATTCTCGTCGAAAAAAACATGTCGTTTTTTTCGACGAGATTCTTGGATAAGAAACTTGTCCCGGCCGAGTGTACAGACGCTCGATTCAAAGAACCCGCGGTTCTTTGAATGGAGCGTACGCGGTGACGTCATCGACTACAACGAGCATGCGCTCGTCACATTCGATGCCGTCGCCGCCATCTTGGTATACCCTATCTATGCCTAGGAAGCTACCGTGCATGCGTCGAATTCATTTCGAACATGCGCGGGCTTCCCGGAGGACAGGTAAGTGTACACACACTCACTTTTCTCGTCGAGAAACATGCCGACGAGAATCTCGACGAGAAAATAGAGAGCAGGTTCTCTGGTTTCTCGTCAAGAAAACCGACAAGTAATCTCGACGAGAAAATATACACACGAACGAATTTCTCGGCAAGACATCTCTGCCAGCAAGTTTCTTGCTGGTTCTTGCCGGGAAACTCGGTCGTGTGTACGAGGCCTTCGGGTTCTGTTGAAAGCGCAGAGAGCATCATGAAGACCAAGGAACACACCAGGCAGGTCCATAATACTGTTGTGGAGAAGTTTAAAGCCGGATTTGGATACAAAAAGATTTCCCAAGCTTTAAACATCCCAAGGAGCACTGTGCAAGCGATCATTTTGAAATGGAAGGAATATCAGACCACTGCAAATCTACCAAGACCTGGCTGTCCCTCTAAACTTTCAGTTCAGACAAGGAGAAGACTGATCAGAGATGCAGTCAAGAGGCCCATGATCACTCTGGATGAACTGCAGAGAACTACAGCTGATGTGGGAGAGTCTGTCCACAGGACAACAATCAGTCGTACACTGCACAAATCTGGCCTTTATGGAAGAGTGGCAAGAAGAAAGCCATTTCTTAAAGATATCCATAAAAAGTCTCGTCTAAAGTTTGCCACAAGCCACCTGGGAGACACATCAAACATGTGGAAGAAGGTGCTCTGGTCTGATGAAACCAAAATCGAACTTTTTGGCCACAATGCAAAACGATATGTTTGGCGTAAAAGCAACACAGCTCATCACCCTCAACACACCATCCCCACTGTCAAACATGGTGGTGGCAGCATCATGGTTTGGGCCTGCTTTTCTTCAGCAGGGACAGGGAAGATGGTTAAAATTGAGGGGAAGATGGATGCAGCCAAATACAGGACCATTCTGGATGAAAACCTGTTGGAGTCTGCAAAAGACCTGAGACTGGGACGGAGATTTATCTTCCAACAAGACAATGATCCCAAACATACAGCAAAATCTACAAAGGAATGGTTCACAAATAAACGTATCCAGGTGTTAGAATGGCCAAGTCAAAGTCCAGACCTGAATCCAATCGAGAATCTGTGGAAAGAGCTGAAAACTGCTGTTCACAAACGCTCTCCATCCAACCTCACTGAGCTCGAGCTGTTTTGCAAGGAAGAATGGGCAAGAATTTCAGTCTCTCGATGTGCAAAACTGATAGAGACATACCCCAAGCGACTTGCAGCTGTAATCGCAGCAAAAGGTGGCTCTACAAAGTATTAACGCAAGGGGGCCAAATAATTTTGCACGCCCCACTTTTTTCATTTTTTTCTTAGTTAAAGTTTCAAAAATCCAATAGATTTCGTTCCACTTTACAATTGTGTCCCACTTGTTGGTGATTCTTCACAAAAAAATTAAATTTTATATCTTTATGTTTGAAGCCTGAAATGTGGCAAAAGGATGAAAACTTCAAGGGGGGCGAATACTTTCGCAAGGCACTGTATAGAGAGAAAAAGAGGGGCCCAAGGATGGAGCCTTGGGGTACCCTAAGAGAAAGAGGAGATGATGTATGCGACACTGAAAGTGTGCCGAGATGGGTAGGAGGAGAACCAGGAAAGAGCAGAATCACAAGGCCAAGGGAGTGTCGTTTGAGGTGTAGGAGATTAACTGTTTTAGAGGCAGCAGAAAAGTCAAAGAGAATGGATTACTGGCTGTTGGTTTTAGCAGTTAGTAGGTCGTTTTAGTAGGGCAGTTTCAGTGAAATGTTGTGGGCTGAAACCACTGGAATGTAGGGGATCAAGAAGGTTGTTAGTGAGGGGGTAGCTCATACGACTGTGGACAGTTGGCGGTCCAGTGAGGCTTTTTAAGTATGGGGGTAACTAGTGCATGTTTTGAGTGGGGTCGGAAAGGTTGGAGATGTGGGTTAACGCGTTTAGGATAGAGCAGGAAGGTGGTCGCAGTAAATGAGGGAACAGGTGGTGAGGTAGGTCTTGCAAAGGAGATTTGCAACTTCCGCAGTAGTAAAAGGGCTGAAGGAGGAAAGTATTGAGTGCAGTGTTGGACCTGGTGTGTTGGTTTGGGGAGGCCGGGCGCAGGATATTTAATCACGAATTGTCAATATTTTGTTTTTGAAATGATTGGCAATCTCCTGTGCAGTAAGGAATTAAGGGAAGAAATTAGTTGATAAGGTTTGGATATGAGGGTTGATTATATGCACTGTTACCCATGTAAAGGACCAGCAGCAAGGGTATTGGAGTATGGGCAGGGCATAACTTCTGCTTGTATTGCTACCTCTCCTGGAACACCATCCCAGCCACCTGCGTACTGATAATTTGTAGCCATTTCTCATGTCACCCTAGCACAATGTGTACTGAGCCCAACTTGGGGGTAAAAGTTAAAATATGGAGGTGTTTAAAACACAAAGCAGCTTTAATTGCAATACAAACCCCCTGTCGCTTGAAAAATTACTTTCTGCTAAGGGAAATTCTATGACTGCAGGGAGTTAGCGACCAACTGCTTGGGGGGGGTCCCCATCATAGCCTGTATGTGCACACAATGATGCAGAGAGTGACACTGACATAATCATGCCAGCACCCCTCCCTGTATCATAAGGCTACAGACTATCTGAAAAAGGTTCTGTGTGGTCTGAAGTGTAAAGAAAACATAATATTGCTTTGGAAGGGGGTGAGTATGGACAGTAAGCCACAGGAAAGAAGTGACGATAAACCTTAGACTTGGTTTAAACACATGAACTTTAATGGCATCCCAGTCTTAGTCTGTAGGGTTCAATATTGAGTTGGTCCACCCTTTGCAGCTATAACAGCTTCAACCCTTCTGGGAAGGCTGTCCAAAAGGTTTAGACGTGTGTCTATGGGAATGTTTGACCGTTCTTCCAGAAGCGCATTTGTGAGGTCAGGCACTGATGTTGAAGGCCTGGCTCGCAGTCTCTGCTCCAATTCATCCCAACGGTGTTCTATTGGATTAAAGTCAGGAATTTATGCAGGCCAGTCATGTGCCTCCACCCCAAACTTACTCATCCATGTCTTTATGGACCTTGCTTTGTGCACTGGTGCACAGCCATGTTGGAACAGGAAGGGGCCATCCCAAGTTGGGAGCATGACATTGTCTTGATATGCTGACCTTAAGAGTTACCTTCACTAGAACTAAGGGGCCAAGCCCAACCCCTGAAAAACTACCCCACACCATAATCCCCCCTCCACAAAATGATTTGGATCCTACAGACTAAGATGCCACTGAAGTTCATGTGTGTATAAAGGCAGGAATCACAATACTTTTGATAATCTAGTACATACATCCATCTTATGGTAAATACTGGCCACCACGCTTTACTTTTGCTTAGGGTTTATTAGAAGCACTGCAATAAAGTGTTACTAAACCCAGGAGTCACTATATCTGGTCTCCCATAGAACATTGAAAAGCATTTTAGTAAATACAAACTGCTAAATATGTTCTCATCAGCAGTTTTGCGACTTCTAAAGCCTCATACACGCGATCTGACTTTTCCGTGGATTTTTGTCCGAAGGGGGCGTTGACCGTGAACTTGGTATGCATACACACGGCAGAACATTTTCAGCCAACGTTCACCAAATCACCTTTTTTTTTTTAGCTCTTTACTGCTACGCTTTGGGCAACTTCTGCTATTGTTGTCCGATTTTTAGCATTGTTTCTGAGCATGCGTGTTTGTACTTTGGACTTGTGTACACAAGATTGGATTATCCTCCATCAGACATTTGTTGCCAGAAAGTTTGAGAGCATTCACAGCAAACATTTGTCCGATGAAAAAACTAAAACAATTGTCTGATGGAGCATACACACAGTTGGATTGTCCGATCAAACACGTCCGTCGGACCGTTGTTGTCAAAAAGTCCGATCGTGTGTATGGGCCTTATCAGTGCCTGGCCGGGCACTGGTTAACCACTTAAGGGCCGATGTACGTCGCCAAAATGGCACAGCTGGGAACATGGGCGTACAGGTACGTCCTCTTTAATGTGCACAGCCGTGGGTCGCGAGCACGCCACCGGTCCTCTTCTCTGTGACCGTCCCCACAGAAACGGCGGACCCGATCGCCGCTGGTGTCCTGCGATCGGGTCACAGAGAGGACGAACGGGGGAGAGGCAAGTGTAAACAAACCTCTCCCCGTGCTTCCTAGTGTGAAGGACACTGATCGTCTGTCCCCTGTAATAGGGACCGACGATCAGTGATGTCACATGCTAAGCCATGCCCCCACAGTAAGAAACCGCACCCCCTCCTGGTTAACCCCTTCACTGCCAGTGTAATTTTTACAGTAAAAAGTGCATTTTTATAGCACTGGTCGCTGTAAAAATGACAATGATCCCAAAATAGTGTCAAAAGTGTCCGCCAAAAAAAAATCACTGATCGCTGCCATTACTAGAAAAAAGGGATTTTTATAACAGCTTACCTGTAAAATCCTTTTCTTGGAGTACATCACGGGACACAGAGCGACTTAGTCATTACTAATGGGTTATATAGATTACCTTCAGGTGTTGGCACTGGCCAATTCCAAACCGGAAGTACCCTCCCCTATATAAGCCCCTCCCACCCGGGAGCACCTCAGTTTTTTAGCCAAGCAATAAGTGTCCCAAAAAGAGGGGTGGGAGCTCTGTGTCCCGTGATGTACTCCAAGAAAAGGATTTTACAGGTAAGCTGTTATAAAAATCCCTTTTTCTTTTTCGTACATCACGGGACACAGAGCGACTTAGTCATTACTAATGGGACGTCCCAAAGCAATGCCAAATGAGGGGAGGGATACATAAGCTGGGCGCCATCAGGCATGAGGATCTTTTGCGGCCTGCAACACACTGCGCCCAAAGGCGACATCCTCCTGACTTCTAACGTCTACCTGGTAGAACCTAGTAAACGTGTGTACCGAAGACCATGTTGCGGCCTTACATACTTGAGCCAGGGAGGCCTGGTGATGCACTGCCCATGAAGTTCCAACTGCTCTTGTGGAGTGCGCCCTAACTTTGAACGGAGGCGGTCTCTTTCTCAAGCCATAGGCTTGTATTATGACCTGTCGAATCCACTTGGCTAAAGTAGATTTTGATGCTGCCTGACCCTTTCTGGGGCCTTCCGGCAGAACAAATAAAGAATCCGTTCTGCGAATCTGAGCAGTGGCTTTTAGATAAGCTTTAACTGCTCTTACTACATCCAAAGAATGTAATAACTTTTCCTCTACCGAGCTAGGTTTGGGGAAAAAAGAAGGAAGAACCACATCTTGGTTCAAATGAAACCTCGATACCACCTTAGGAAGAAAGGCTGGATGAGGACGTAATACTACTCTGTCCTTATGGACAACCAGATATGGCTCCTTACAGGACAAGGCGGCTAATTCCGATACTCTTTTAGCCGAACAAACGGCTACTAAGAAAATCGATTTCCTGGTGAGAAGAACCAAGGAAATGTGTTGTAATGGTTCAAACGGTTGTTTCTGTAGAACCGACAGAACCAGGTTTAGGTCCCAAGGACATATGGGAATACTAACCGGAGGGCTAATACGCATCACTCCTTGTATAAAGGCTTTGACTAGTGAATGCGAAGCCAAGGGCCTTTGAAAAAATATTGACAAGGCCGAAATCTGACCCTTGATAGTACTCAAGGCAAGCTTCCTATCTACAGCCCACTGTAGGAAGTCCCCTCCCTATCACGTACTTACGTGGATGCCATTTCTTGGCCTCACACCACGTAATGTATGCTTTCCAGATCCTATAATAGATCTGCCTGGATACCGGTTTCCTGGCATTGATCATGGTAGATACCACAGAATTAGAGAGCCCTCTCTTTTTCAGAATGTGGGCTTCAATAGCCAGGCCGTCAAATCTAGGGCTGGTAAGGAAGGGTGGTATATCGGTCCCTGCGACAGCAGGTCCGGACGATGTGGGAGGGTCCAAGGACTCCTCACTGACATTTTTACAATCTCCGCGTACCATGCTCTTCGGGGCCACGCTGGAGCCACCAGAATCACTGGTTTCTTTTCTACCCTGATTCTGCAGAGTAATCGCGGTAACAATTGTGGCGGTGGGAATGCATATATCAGCTTGAACTGATCCCAAGGGAACACTAGGGCATCCGAGCCGCAAGCTAGGGGATCCCTTGTGCGAGACACAAATCTGTCCACCTTTGCGTTGAATCTGGATGCTAGCAGATCTACATCCGGTGTTCCCCACCGCTGGCATATTGCCTGGAAAACCTCGGGGTGAAGAGACCATTCCCCCGGGCATAATTGTTGGCGACTTAGAAAGTCCGCTCTCCAATTTTCCACTCCTGGGATGAAAACCGCGGATATGGCTGGGACATATTTTTCTGCCCACTCCAGGATGCAATTTGCTTCCCTCTGGGCTGCACGACTCTTGGTGCCACCCTGGTGATTGATATATGCCACTGCCGTGGCATTGTCTGATTGAATTCTGACAGGGGACCCTTGGAGTTTGGATGTCCATGCTACTAGGGCATACCGGGCTGCTCGTATCTCTAAGAGATTGATGGGCAGGGCCTTTTCTGCTTCTGACCACTTGCCCTGGAGAGACCATTGGTCCAGTACTGCCCCCCAGCCTATGAGGCTGGCATCTGTAGTGACCACCTTCCAAGAAACCGGACTGAAGGGTTTCCCTCTTTCCAGATTCTGGGGCACCAACCACCAATGGAGGCTCTTGCGAACGGAAGGGGACAGGGACATTGGTAAGTCTAAAGCCTGAACTTTTTTGTTCCAGGCTGACAGTATGGCCCTTTGCAAATTTCTTGAATGGAATTGACCGTAGGGTACCGCTTCGAATGAAGCCACCATCTTTCCCAGCAGCCTCATGCAGAGGCGTATGGATGGTTTTCTTTTTGTACCCACTAAGTGGGTCAAATCTTTTAAAGACGACACCTTCTCTGGAGGTAAGAAAATCTTTCTCTGATTTGAATCCAGCCTTAGCCCTAAGTATTCCAGACTTTTGACTGGTCTTAGAGCTGACTTGTCCCGGTTGATAATCCAACCGTGATATTCCAGATACTCGATTGTCTTGTGAATAGCTACTTCCAGCTTTTCCACTGAGTGGTCTATTAGTAGCAGGTCGTCTAGATATGCCATTATCGTTACACCCTGTGTTCTTAGATTGGCCAATAATGGGGCCAGAATTTTTGTGAACACTCATGGTGCTGTGGCCAGACCGAAAGGTAAGGCTCTGAACTGAAAATGGCGCCCTTCTACTGCAAAGCGTAGAAATTTCTGGTGGGCCGGAAAGATGGGAATATGCAGATAAGCATCCATTATGTCGATCGAGGCTAGCCATTCCTGCCCTTGTAGGGCGGTGGCCACCGATCGGATCGACTCCATCCGAAAAGTCCTGATATTTAGGAACTTGTTTAGCCCTTTTAGATTTAATATGGGCCTCACGTCCCCATTTGGTTTGGGGACTGTGAAAAGGTTCGAGTAAAACCCGAATCCGCTTTCTTCCAGGGGAACCTTCATGATTACACCTTGGAGCAATAGTTGTTCTAGTGCCAGAAGGAGGGATCCTCTCTTTTGGGGATCTCTTGGCACGTTTGACCTCATAAATTGGGCAGGAGGAGTGCCTTTTAACTCCAGCTTGTATCCCAGACTTACTGCGGAGAGCACCCATCTGTCTCTGATGGTGTCCCGCCAGGTCTCTGTGAACAACTGAAGTCTTCCCCCCACCCGATTGAGTGGGGGCAACGCTTCATGCCTTGGGGGGAGGTTTTGTACCTCTCTTGATCCAGGGCTTCTTGTTACCCTGTGATTGTCCCTGATTTCTGCCCCCTGAATTTGACCGCGGAGGCCGTCGGAACTGCTTCACAGCCGATGTGCCTGGGACTGGAGAAGTAGGCCTCTTAAAAGAAGGACTTCTACCCTTGTTCTTAACCGGTAAGAGTGAACTTTTACCGGCAGAAATTTTCTGGATATATTTGTCCAGATCTTCTCCAAATAAGCGTTCTCCATGAAATGGGAAGCTAACCAGCAGTTTTTTACAGGGAGCTTCAGCAGACCAGTTTTTGAGCCACAGAAGCCTACGCATATGTACTATAGACAGCGTAAAGCGGGAGGCCTGTTGGATTGTATCCTTTATGGCGTCCACCGCAAAACACAAGGCTCTAGGCAGGTCAGCTAGGGCAAGAGCCTGCTGATCTGGTAAGTCCCTTAAGACTTGTTTCAACTGATCTTTCACTGCTTGGCAGACTCCAATCGCTGCTACCGCAGGTTGTGTCACCAAACTTGCTGTAGAGAAAGCAGATTTTAGTAAAGACTCCAATTTTTTATCTATTGGGTCTTTGAACATTGGAACATTATCTACTGGACATGTCAGTGATTTGTTAACAGAAGAGATGGCTGCGTCCACTGTAGGGACCCTCCATTTTCTTATGAACTTATCCTCCATGGGATAGATCACCGGAAATCTCTTGGGGGGAGCAAATATTTTATCAGGATGCTCCCAATCCTGGTAAATAAGCCCTTCTAATAAAGGGTGGATTGGGAAGGAACAGACAGCCTGGGGAGCTTTTAGCGACCCCAGCGAGGAAACCGTAGTGGATGGTGGTTCCGCCAGAGGCATTTTAAATGCTGATCGGACCATATTAGTCAGAGACTGAACCCATAATCTTTCAGCCTGAGAAGCTGAGAAAGGTTCTTCCACTGTTGATTCCTCCATAACTGAATCAACCTCATCCTGATCCCCTTCAGGTAGGTCGATCTCTGTGTGGGGCTGTTCCTCCACTAACAGGCACTCTGAAGGAGGAGACGGAGATCGGACGCGCTTTTCCTGAGACAGGGAAGCAGCGATCAATGCTGTTAATCTCTCTTCCAATCCTCCCAGAGTTGAGGATAAAACCTCCTCTGTTATATATACAGGAACAGGTGGACTGGGGACAGCCGCAGCACCAGGCATTCCTGCGGGGTTTCTACGGCTACTGACCTCTGAATTCTCAGGGGAGATTGGTGCAGTACAAGCATGCCCAATATCCTCAGAGCCCGATGGAGACCCCTTTGGCTTCCTGGAAGATCTATTTCCGGAGCGTCTGGACGACATATCCTTTAAGCACAAAGCTGAGGTATTCCCGTCGTCGTACACCAATTTTGCTGGTAATAGTCTAACACAGGTGCTGCTATATACCAGCTGGTGTCCACTAAAGTGCCTTTCTATGGGGATGCCTGCATCAACCGCCTCTGTGTGCCACTGTTTGTTGCTAGCTCTGTTTGCATGCAGCTGACACTTGTACTGTGTCTTTTAACCATGCTGGGACGCCCGCACATGCGCAGAAGCGCCGCGGCGCGCATCGAGCGTCATCCACCCGCCCCGCCCCTTTTTTTCATAGGAGGCGCGTGCACGCGCCCACGCGCCCTTTTCGAAATCAAACAGGGGACTAGGAGCCAGGGCCCTTTTTGCCGGAGGGCCTGTGCGGTGGATGAGCGCAGCAACAGGGCAGAGGAAGTGGATTCCCACAGAGAAACTTACCAGCTGCCTGGATCTTTTGACTTGAGAAAACCAAAGATCCACATGACAAGAAAAATGGACTACAGCGGCCTCTAGTGGTTTAACACAGGTACCGCGGTACCTGTTTTTTTTTTTTTTTTCTTGACTACTATTAAAATTTTACATTTTCAGTAGTTATAGGCAAACACAGATATTTAGCGGGAATACCGTTAGGTAACAGACAGAAAGACAAATTAGGCTTGGGGGTCCCCCAATAGAACCAAGTTCCTGGGGGCCCCCACTTACCTGATCCCCGCCGCAGGACTTTGTTTGGTCCACAGAAGTCCAAACTTCACCTATCACGGCAGGCATTGTAATTAAACCTTCAGGGACCGGGTTCCCAAGGATTCCACTCCCCTGGACCTGTATAGCACCCTGCACAGACAACATCTTGGTCGTGGGTATGGCCAGAGCTCTGGATCCCAGGGTCCAGCCCTCCTAAGAGAAGCATTACAGGCAAAACCTTGCTCTTCTGCTGCAAGGCCCGGGTACCGACCGTTTAGCTATGAAGCTTTTTTGGTGGGATCCGGAACAGCTTACTAAGGCCCAAAAGAACCTGTACGCAAGCCCAGTGAAAACACGTTACTCTTTGGCCAACACCTTAGACACTGGCAAAAAACTGAGGTGCTCCCGGGTGGGAGGGGCTTATATAGGGGAGGGTACTTCCGGTTTGGAATTGGCCAGTGCCAACACCTGAAGGTAATCTATATAACCCATTAGTAATGACTAAGTCGCTCTGTGTCCCGTGATGTACGAAAAAGAAAATACATTTATAAAAAAAGCCATAAAACTACCCCCCCTATTTTGTAAACGCTATAATTTTTGCGCAAATTAAACGCTTATTGCGATTTATTTATTTTTTTAACCAAAAATATGTAGAATCGGCATCGGCCTAAACTGAGGGAAAAAAATAAAGTTTTTTTATACATTTTTTTGGGGGTATTTATTATGGCAAATAGTTCAAATACCACCAAAAGAAAGCTCTATTTGTGGGAAAAAAGGGACGCCAATTTGTTTGGGAGCTACGATGCACGACCGCGCAATTGTCAGTTAAAGCAACGCAGTGCCAAATCGCAAAAAGGGGCCTGGTCCTTATCCTGCATATTGGTCCGGGTCTTAAGTGGTTAAAGCTTGTAGGAGTTTTCTTTCTCCCGACTGTCCTATGAAGCTGCACGACCCCTAATCCCGTCTGGGCAGTGCCGATTGGCCCTGTAACGATCACATGCACCCTCCCACAAAAAAAAAACTTTAGCAACACACACCAAACTAAGCATGAGCAGAGTGCCTCCTAGGGCTCTGTACTATCAGGAGATGGATTGAGGACAGTAAAGGGGAGGATCAGAGCAGACAGGATCAACCAGCTTTTTCACACAATGTGGATGATTAACCCCACCGTGAGTATAAAAGCATGCTTTACTGCATATACAGACTGATTTTACTATGATGGGTTTAAAAGGTTCATTCCAGCTATGAATGTAAAGCTAGTGATTTATGTAATCCTCTTTGGCCAACTTTCACACGGCTACTTATGTGTTGTGGGTGGTGGATTGCCCAGCTTCAAGCATGAAAAATCTGATTCAAATGTCCAAGGCATGCGGTAACAGCATTGCAAGGAAATAACTTGATCCTGACAGATTTAGGCTTTTTATATATGAGAAACAAAAGAATCTGGTAGTACGTGTTTGAAAATTCTACTGCATCGCAAAAGGGGATTCAGTGGACTGAATGATCACACAAATAGCCAGATAAAAAAAACTAAAAAAACGAACGCTCTGCACAGACAGGCTATATTCAGTCCATGACTTAAAAACACACATCTACTTTTATCAATTACCCACCTTTTCTCCTTGCACCCATTGGAGAATAAACAAAACCTTTTACATATACCTCATCTCCAGTGTTATTCTAGTTGGTTTGCTTCCATCACTGGTCTTGCCCTTTGTTGTCCAGTAGTGGGTGGTACTTACTCCTGCACAGTGAGTGGTCACATGACATGTGAGAAATAGCATGGCTCCCGCAAAGTGTGTTTGAAAACACTGGCCATCATTTTACCCGGAAGAGTAATACTATCTAGCAGAGAAGTGGCCTTTTTGCAAGAATTAGTGCTAGATTGAAGGGCAGTATTACAGCACAGACTTTTTTTTAAAATATCTGCTGGGAATATTTTAAGTCTGCATTAAAGGGTAAATTTAATCGGGTTCCAATTGCCATCCCTCAAAACCTGTCCCTACCCTACCAAGATCTTTGCTATGTGTGCCTGTAATCTTCATCTGTTCCAATAAATGATTTGTACTCTGTTGGGACACAGTTTTCAATTAAATGAATTAGGATTCTTGCATGAAAGAAGAAACCCAACAGTAAATCAGAGGTTGGGAGGTACAGCACAGGCTTGCAGAATAAAGATGCTTGTGTAGTGGGTATAGTCAAGTAAAATGACTTGAAAGAAAGGCTTGAGTCAGGATTTGGAATGTAGTTTAATTTTCAACTTTGATGTGTACTCCAAAGCCTTAACTGGCTCCCTATGCCTCCATACCCTTGCATATTAGGCCTCTACCAGTCTCACAAGCATATTTTCTTCATCCAATATGATACAACAGTGACATATGAATCAGTGGGTGAAACCATGATTAGGGGGGAACACAGGAAACCAACAATCCTGAAGCGTTGAATGCTGAAGACACTGAAGAGTGCAGCACTGGAGTTGAGAAAATATAAGAGACATGGGCCACTGAAAGGAGAGGTGGGTAAAAGTGCCTTCTGCAGGGCACGTTTATTTAGATTTGTTCTTACCCTAACAAACACAGACATGACTTAGAAAAAAAATGATTTTTATTTTAAAAAGTTCCAATAAATTAGGAGGGCGAGTAGTCTGTCCATTTTTTTTTTCTTTGGTCCATACATCCCAGTGGTGTTGATTATGCCACCTCATCAAGAAGCAGAAAGAAAAAAACACCTTCATCAGCTTTCACCAGAAAATAGATCTGGGTTTTCTTCCCAAAACTTGTCACCGATGACATCACAATGCAGAATGGCAAACTGGTTCCGTGAGCGAGATACCTCCACCTCTCTCTCCTCCTCGCCTTCTAGCTTTATTACCTTCTTGCTGATTTCATTTACCTAAACAAGAAGTACAGGATGAGAATAAAAATGAACAAGAACAATTCAAGTATTGTCAGTCATCTCAACTGACGCACATGGAAAGTGATGCGATTCTAAAGCAATAAGTCAACAAGCAGTTAAAGGATAACTGCTCTTTTAATACAGTTATCCTGAATACGCCAGACACTATCCACCACATATTACACTTAACTTGCATTAAAACTATAATTATAGTAAAAAGTGTGGGACTTTTGAGGCACAGCATCTAAGTAAAAAATATAACATTTTATTTAATTTCCTTAAAAATTGGACATATAATAATGACAGACTTATAATAAAATGCAATTATAAAACAGTCAATTCCAACCACTGCAGTAATTTATACAACAGTCTCTGTTCAACACGTTTCTAGGACATGGTCCTCTTCATCAGGAGCTAACAGACTTGATGCCGCCATCTTGTATATGGCAGCCATGACAATTGATTAAACGTTGAAATCATTCCTGCTACGCTGATAAAACAGGGAGGTGATCAATTAGGCATAAAGTTGATAAGTAAATTCCTTTCATAGGTTTAATTTAGGTTCCTCACATTGAGTTACAGAGAAAGGCGAGGGGAAGTCGATGCTGGTTTTAGATATTTAAAAACAGCAATTTCCAAGCTTAACAACCATTTCAGCAGAGGTTAGCAGAGTCTGTAATGGTTTGCTGCTGCCAAACAATTCACCAGCCTGTTTGCAGGCTATAGGGGAGAGAGAGAACAGTTATCACTCCACTGAGATTTATGTGTTGGGTTCCGCAGGGCATTGTGCAGTCATCTTCAAAAATCTCCACGCTAGGACCTGGCCACCTAGAAGCAACTTAGGCCCCTTACCTTGACTGGTTATGTCCCTTTTTTGAAGAGTTTTCCACTCTAGGGAGCGGTTTATTATGGATCGGGAAGATTATACGCCGACTGCGTCTCCCCCTCTTTCTTACCATCAGACCTAAAGCACCACCTGAACCCCCCTTCCCTTTTTTTGGGGGTGTTACCTTAACCCCAATAGGCGTTCTGAACTGCAGATTTTGTGAACCCTGGTTTTGTTGGCCTTTTCAATGATGTAATATTTTCATCCACCTGTGCAGACAGATTTTTCCTCTTTTTACATTTCTACGAATCCATAATGTACAGGACCTTCCTGATAACGTGATGCTATGTTTTATTCTTAATTTATTTCTACCACGTTTTGTATTGCATTAAAAAATAAATCTACAAGCTATACTCTTCTCTGATCATGCATGTGCAACCACAATCTGTATTCATTCTCATGGAAAGGCCATGTACACTCCTAGAGTGAAAGTGTAGGTGACCCTTTTCTTTGGAATGAATGGGGTATGCAGAAAAGGAGAGCATGACTAGGACATTTTTAAAGATATGAGTTTAGCAAATAATCCTTAACCTACGCAATGAATCAGTTTTTAACAGAGCTGCCCCTTTTCAGGTGAAAATCTATAAGTGATAAAATAGGATTTTTTACTCCCCGTAAAATCCTTTTCTCTGAGTCCATGGACCGACACAGCTTCTCTATTGACAAAGTGGGTATTATCCGTTAATTAGGAGTGACTAGGCAGAAAAACTTGTAAAAAGTGTGGCATCACACCTTCTACAGTACCGCCCAGGGGGTGGACCCTCTGGGTATAACCTCTCAGTCTGCATCTTGCAGATCAGTTCGTCAAAAAGCAGTACAAACTTAAAAAGGAGGGGTGGGTGCTGTGTCGGTCCATGGACTCAGAGAAAAGGATTTTACGGTGAGTAAAAAATCCTATTTACTCTTTCGTCCATGGACCGACACAGATTCTCTATTGACAAAGTGGGACGTCCCAAAGCAGTGTCAGAGAAAAAACGAGGGGTGGTAACAGCATAAAAACAAACTTCACCCCAAAACACAAAACAGCACTCCTCCAACGGAGGAGTTGCAACTCTAAACAGCCGCTTGCAAAACCTTGTGGCCGAAAGAGGCATCCGAAGATGCACCTACATCAACTTTGTAGAATTTTGTGAAAGTGTGAGCGGACGACCAAGTCGCCGCTTTACATAATTGGGAAACGGACGCTTGATGTCGGAAAGCCCAAGAGGCACCTATTGCCCTGGTCGAATGCGTCGTGACAGGAAAGGGGGGCGCCTGACCCCTTAAGGCGTAAGCCTGGATTACTATCTGTCAGATCCACCTAGAGATGGTGGCCGATGAGACTGCTTGGCCCTTGGGACCAGCCACCGAAACAAACAGTGAGTCTGACTTCCGGAACAGGGAAGTAGCAGATAAGTATACTCTCAAAGCTCGGACAATGTCCAAGGAATGCAACGCCGACTCCTTAGGATTCGACGGCTGAGGACACAAGGATGGAAGTACAATGTCTTCATTGAGATGAAAAGCCGAAACGACTTTTAAAAGGAAGGCTGCGGCTGCAGCACCACCTTATCCTTGTGGAAAACCAAATAGGGAGCCTTGCAGGACAAGGCTGCCAGCTCAGAGACTCGTCTAACTGACGTAACAGCCACCAAAAAGACCACTTTCTGAGAAAGTGTCAACAGGGGAATATCTCTAATATTCTCAAACGGTGCCTTCTGAAGCACCGAGAGGACCAGGTTCAAGTCCCACGGAGGGAACGGGGGACGGACCGGAGGGGCCACCTGTCGAACCCCCTGCACAAATGTACTCACGAGAGAGTGAGTCGCCAGGGGTCGCTGAAAAAAGACAGCCA
Organism: Rana muscosa; assembly: GCA_029206835.1. NCBI lineage: Eukaryota > Metazoa > Chordata > Amphibia > Anura > Ranidae > Rana > Rana muscosa. The sequence goes on from CM055118.1 coordinate 114,879,829, forward strand.
GGGCAGATATCTGACCCTTAAATCGTACTTAGGGCAAGCCTTTGGTCCACCCCATGCTGTAAAAACAGCAGGATTCTGGAAACCAAATAGGTACGCGGATGCCATTTCATTTCCTCACACATGGAGATGTAGGCCTTCCAAGTGCGGTGATAAACCTTCCTAGAGGACGGTTTTCGAGCACTTCTCATCGTAGAGATTACCGAGTCTGACAGGCCCCGGTCTCTCAGTACCTGGTTCTTAACAGCCATGCCCTTAAAGCCAATGACTGTAAAGAAGGATGGAGTATGGGACCTTGCGATAGCAGGTCCTTCCGTAGTGGTAGGCGCCAGGGGACGTCTGCTACCAGACGTACTAGATCGGCGTACCAAGGACGCCGAGGCCAATCTGGAGCGATTAGGATCATTGGAATTCCCTCTGCCTCCACTCTGCGGAGCAGAAGAGGAAGAAGCCTTAAGGGAGGGAAGGCATAGATTAGCCGATACTGACCCCACGATGCTACCAACGCGTCCGTTGCGTCTGCCCATGGGTCTCTTGACCGGGCCACAAACCTCAATACCTTCCGATTGAGTCGGGAAGCCAGAAGATCTACGTCTGGTGTGCCCCATCTTTGGCAGAGGAGTTGGAACACCTCCGGGTGTAAGGACCATTCTCCCTGGTCCAGCATCTGGCGGCTCAGGTAGTCCGCCTGCCAGTTTTCCACACCCAGAATGTACACGGCCGATAGTGTCGGTACGCTCTTCTCTGCCCACTTCAGGATGCGAACAACCTCCGATGCTGCAGCTGAGCTTCTTGTTCCTCCTTGATTGACATATGCCACCGCTGTGGCGTTGTCTGACTGGATGCCCTTGCAGCCTCTGAGACCATTTGAAGAGGCACAGCTTGATCGCCCGGATCTCCAGGACATTGATCGGCAGGAGGGCTTCCTCTGGGGTCCAGCGACCTTGCGCCGACTGGACACCCCAGACTCCCCCCCCAACCTGTAAGGCTGGCGTCCGTCGTGATCACTATCCAGTAAACCGGAAGAAATTACTTCCCGGCCATTAGAGCCGGTGCTGTCAGCCACCATACCAGGGATCTCCTGACTAGGTGGCTCACTCGGATTTGATAATCCAGAGATGAAGGGCATCTGTTCCATCTGGACAGAACTTCCTTCTGTAACACTCGTGTGGTATTGAGCATATGGGACCGCCTCGAAGGAGGCTACCATGAGGCCCAACACTGACATGCAAAAACGGAGTGACGACCAATTCCTGGAAGTCAGCTGCCATACTGCAGCCCGGAGGGTCTGCAACTTCTCCACAGGGAGGAATACCTTTGCCTCTGAGGAATCCAGAATCAACCCCAGGTACACTAGGCATTGAGTGGACACCAATACTGACTTTTGCGTGTTTAGTATCCAACCACAGTCTCGAAGAGTCTGACAGGTAATGGACACGCTTACCTCTAATTCTGAGTTTGAAGGGGCCTTCAGTAGAAGGTCGTCCAAGTAACATGTGATAGCAATACCCCGCTGTCTTAGAAGTGCCAGAATCGGAGCGAGCCCCTTGGTGAAAGTCCTGGGTGCTGAGGCAAGGCCAAACGGGAGGGCCACAAAATGGTAGTGGTTCTTCCCGATAACAAATCGCAGAAACCTCTGGTGTCTGGAGTATATGGGGACATGCAGGTATGCGTCCTTGATGTCCAAGGAGGTCAGAAAGTCCCCCGGATGGAGAGCCGTGACTACAGATCGAACCGACTCCATCCGAAATCTTTTGTACTTTCACAAAGCAATTGAGGGCTCTGAGATCCAAGATTGGCCGAACCCCCTCCTTCTTCGGCACAATGAACAGATTTGAGTAAAAACCCTGACCCCGTTCCTGTTCTGGAACTGGAATAACTACCCCGCGTTCCAGTAGACCCTGGACCGCCCCATACAGGGCCTCCCGACGGGTCGGTAGTAGCTGGAGATTGGAGGTGATGAATCTGTCCGGTGGACAAGAGAGAAATTATATCTTGTAGCCTGAGGAGATTACTTCGCAAACCCACCTGTCGGAGACTAGAGCAGTCCACTGAGTCGCGAATTTGCGAAGACGTCCCCCCCCCACCCGAGAGCTGGGTGGGGGCGGACCTTCATGCGGATGCAGATTTGTCCGCAGGCTTGTTGGGTCTGCGGGACCAAGGACGCTTTTGTCCTTGGGCAGGCGCTTTATCGGCCTGGGGTCTTTTCCCTGTCGCCCTAAGGGGGCGAAAAAAACGCTTGCGTGCAGTAAAGGAGGGCCCTTGCCCTTGGTGTGGCCCCTTACTCTTGCTAGTTTGGGGAAGCAAAGTGCTTTTACCTCCTGTGGCATCCTTGATGATGTCATCCAGAGAAGCCCCAAAAAGTCTGTCGCCCTTAAAAGGAAGACCCAACAGGGCTTTCTTGGAAGTCTGGTCCGCAGACCAGCCCTTTAGCCAGATCAGGCGGCGTATTGCTACTGCATAAACCAAAGCTTTTGACAGCAGGGGAATAGTATCCATGTCTGACTCGCAGACAAACTTAAGGCCCTGGACCAACTGGTCGGCCAAAGTTATCTCATTAGGAGGAGCAACTCGCTCCTTTAACCCCTGGAGTAGCAATTTTGCCCATTCAGCAAGTGTCTGAGACACTAGGGCCCCCGCCAATGCCGGGCGTACTGCCGAGCCTACCACTGAGTACAGGTAGCGAGCGAGTGCTTCAGCCTTCTTATCCACAGGGTCCTTGAAAACAGGAGCCCCTTCTACTGGAATAGTGGTGGCTCTATTAAGTCTGGACACCGAAGGGTCCACTATAGGGGGTGAGGTCCATATCTTCAGAAAACTCTCCTCAAAGGGGTACCGTACTGCAAACCTCTTTGGGGCTGTAAAGACCCTCAGTGGGTTCTCCCATTCCTTCTATAAGAGTTTGTCAAAATAAAACACACAAGGGAATACCTTAGCAGTGCGGGCAGGTTTACAAAAACCAAAGGGGACTGGAGTATCTGCTACTTCTGCAGTATTTTCCAACTTTAGCGTATCCCGCACTGCAGTAATAAGGTCAGATACCAAAGCCGTCTTGCGTACTGACCTGGACTTTGAGTCATCCTCACTGTCCGATCGGTCACGGTCTGCAGTCTCTGATGCATCAGAATCTGGGCCATGAGCCGTAGCTGGACCTGGTTCTGCATCAGAAATATCCCCAGAAGATTGCAGGGGACGGGGGCGTTTATTACCCCCTGTATTCCCGTGTGCTGCTTCCACCCTGGCAGCAAACGCCTCTAGGATTGCCGACATAGCGTTCATAGACACCTCCGGGACACCAGCTGCTAAATCTGGTGTTTCAGGGGAGAAGACATCTGGCTCAGATGCCATGCTGACCACACGCTGACACCCACAGGGCTCCAGGCAAGATATCAATAGGCCACCCTCCTGTGCTGCAGAGATGCTGGGTCACCCAGAGGACTCACCACCCTGGATAGGTACTGCTATGCTGCCGTGTGCTGCGCCTGTGATGCTGTCCCTCTGCTGCTGTGTCAGTCTGCTTCTTTTATCAGCACTTCCTGTGTGAATTTTCGCGCCAGTGTAATGCACCCTAGAGGCCGGAGGCTCTCGCAAAATGGCTGCCAAAAACGTCTGTATGGAAGATAATGTGGGCTCCAAGAAAATGGCCGCCGAGCCGAAGATAGAGGTCAAACAGCCGTAGCCCACAAAAAGATGGCCGCCGATCACCTGATAGGGGCCAGTGGGTGTGGCCGAACCACAGAAAGATGGCCGCCGGGCAGTCACAAGAGGCCAAACTTGGCATGGACCACCTCAAAATGGCCGCCGACAGCATGGAGGAGGAAACACACACACACACACACACAGGTAAGCAGAAATGACATCTCTTTTAAATGTTAGTTACAGCCAGCCCCGCTCCAGTGGAACCCCTTAGGTGACCCCCAGCACCCAGCAACCTTTAGCTCGAAGCCCAGGAAGGAGGGAAAGGCAGGGAGAGAGGGAAGAAAGGGGCCACAACCACTTACTTGATCTCTCCAGGAATGTCCAACAAAATCACCCAGCCGAGGCAGGGGAGTTTTACTTATCTATCCTGCATGTATTATGCTGAAAGACATTCCAAACAGATCATCGTCCACGCACGGAAGGTGACTGTTGGCCAGGCATGCTGTGATTGGACCCAAAAGGGACGATCATATGTATGCCCTGGAGCGTGACGCTCACCGGACAGGCTGCTGCGACTCGGCCATAAGGTCAGCCGAAGCTGAGCGGTCCGATGCAAGCCTTGGAGTGTAAGCTCACCGGCCAGGCTGCTGCGACTCGGCCGTACGGTCAGCCGAAGCTGAACGGTCCGATGCAGGCCCTGGAGCGTAGGCTCACCGGCCACCCGTGGAGCGACGGGCATGTCGTGGAAAACCCAGCGCGAAGCTGGGGTCGGCACACCCTCGATGGCCGAAACTGGGGAGACTACAAGGATCGAGGATCCAGCCTGTCACCCAGTCGGCAGTTGATCGAAGATCCCAGGAAACAACAAATGTAGCAAAAAAAATATATTTTTTTTTTTTCCCCCGGACCAATGGGCCCGAAGGGAGCCATGTCCTACTCCTTCCTAGACAGAAAAAAACTGATCTGCAAGATGCAGACTGAGAGGTTATACCCAGAGGGTCTGCCCCCTGGGCGGTACTGTAGAAGGTGTGATGCAACACTTTTTACAAGTTTTTCTGCCTAGTCACTCCTAATTAATGGATAATACCCACTTTGTCAATAGAGAAGCTGTGTCGGTCCATGGGCGAAAGAGTAATATGTGTTATTTAAACCACGCTCACTAAATCATAAATTCATCAAATTTAAAATACACCCGGTGTGCTGGCAAAAAATTCCTCACCTCCAACGGTTAATCAAGACAGGAACATCAAAAGGCCTTATTTCAGAATTATATTCACAGATTAAGGGGGATTTTATAACCGAGAAGAGGTTGGGTAAGAATAAAGCAAAGTGGGAAGAGGATATAGGCCCTATAACCACTGTACAATGGGAACGGATACTGGAACAGGGGACAGTGGTGTCACTCTCCCCATCACAGAGAGTGTCACACCCGTTCTTAGTGCACAGAGTTTATTACACCCCAAAGAGGCTATACATGTTTGGAAGGAGAGCAGATAAGTGCCCCAGATGCCAAGATACAGGGGACCTCATACACATGATGTGGAAGTGCCCGAAGCTACAAAGGTACTGGGCTAAGGTACTGCACATCATAAATACGACCTTTGGGACAGCTCTGGAACCGGAGGCCAGGGTGTGCCTATTGGGTATAGAGGAGAGACACGGACAAAAAGATATCCCGGAAGTAGTGCTGAGATGCCTGTTCCAGGCCAGGAAGGTAATAGCACAAAACTGGCAAGCACAGAAAGCACCGACATCAGCAGAGTGGGTTAATGTAATAAATGCAACAATGTGGAAGGAAAAAGTAGTTTTGACCAAACGGGGTAATTATAAAAAAAAAATTTAAAATAATGTGGGATCCCTGGTTGAGGAAAATAGGGTGCCCGCTCTAACGGGCGTGGTAAGGAAAAAGAGTAAAAGATGGGACCTAAAAGGTGGAAACCAGTTGGCTGAGATAGGGAGGGCGGACAGAGGAGGGGCAGAAAGAGAAGCTATGGACCTTGGGCAGAGAAGTTAAATATGTCAGAAGACTAAGAGGAAGGAAGGGAAAAAGGCAATGGAAGCAGGTGGGGGGGGGGGGGGGGAGAGAAAACTAGATAAAGTAAAAGCAATATAGTTATTTCTCGGCAATAACATAAGTGTGTGGTAGAATGCATTTTTTTTGTTTTGTCTTTCTCTGTTTTTGGAATGTGAAAAGAGATTGGGTGGGGGGATTAACTGTAGTACATTATTTTAAAGTATACTATGTGTATGTATTTTTTGTAACATGGAAAAATAATAAAGAATATAAAGTTAAAAAAAAAAAAAAAAAATTCATCAAATGTTTACATCAAAGTGAATAAGTGCTCAAAAAAAAAAAAAGTGCATTCAGTGCAATGTACATAAACAGCCACCAGATGTCTCCACTTGGATATGAGTGGTATATTGTCGGCTGTCTTCTTGTCAACTCGTTCCACTACTGGCGGAAGGGACGTGTCACGCAAGATTTCACCAGTAGTGGAACGCAGGTGGAGCGCATATTGGCGTCCCTGCATTAATCGCGAGCTCTGTGAAATTTTTACCTTTGTAAGTGTAACTTGTATAGCGTGTATTTTAAAATAAACATTACATACTTCACCATGGGAGGTATCCCCCTATTTTTATACCGTTTTTGGGAGATCTAGTCTATGTCCAAGTTTGCTCACTGATCGGCTGAGAAGAGTACTAGAAACGGCATCATTCTGCTTAATGTGACTACCTGTAATGGGGGTCATGCAAGTCCGGTGAGTGGATGAGAATATTAAAACACTTATGTGGAGTTGACAAGAAGACAGCAGACCATATACCACTCTTATCCAGGTGGAGACATCTGGTGGCTGTTTATGGACATTCCACTGAATGCACTTTATTTTTGAGCACTTCTTCACTTTGATGTAAAACATTTGATGAATTTATGATTAGGGAGTTTAACCTCCCTGACGGTATGATTATTTCAGATTTTAGGTGCTGAAAGTGGTACCATTATTTTGCATGGAAATTTGGCGTTTTATATTGTAGGCCTGTAATTCTTAGGAATAACTCACTTAAATATGTCCAAAACAGGAGTCTAGTAGACACCCCGGGTATGATAACGTTTGAAACACAAAATCATAATATAATAAATAACTATAAATAATTATAAACAAATAATAATAATGTAATTATAATAAAAATTATTCAATGTAATCAAACACTGAAATTTGCTCAGTTGCAGAATTGTCGCTGTCATTACTTTCAGTGTTTGATGACGAATTTCCCCACAAATCGCTATCGCTCAATCCTGCAAGTGATTCTAATTTATTATCGGTTTTCTAGCTGGTCTAAAACCACTTTTGACGTAAACTGACACTTTTTGGTTGCTATGGACAATCTCCAGTTTCCAGGCAGAAAGAACAGTTTTTATAATATAAAAGTGCATGCAGGGCACTGGACAGACCACTAGGGACAAATGTGTATTTGATACAGTACACTGTAATCTTACAGATTACAGTACTGTATGTATTGTGCATTTTTTACTTTTTGAATTTGGTGCCGAACTCCATCCCCGTGCATCGCAATGCTCGGGAACGGAGCTCGTCACTGTGAATCGAGAGAGACACGGCTCGCAATTACAGCGGGAGACATCGCAGGATCCAGGGGACAAGGCAAGTAGCTTTCCCTGCATCCTGCAATGCAGCACGAGTCTGGCTCTGTGGGTTACCGCTTTTGGTATGAAAAATTCACCCCGAGCCAGACTGGAGGAAAATACCGCTAGGCAGGATAAATAACACATTTATCACAGGACATTTTTGAAGAGGTTGTGCACCATCCATCATGGGTGTCCAGAGTTTATGATTCTAGTGGAGGATCTTTTTTGTCTTCAATTTTAAAAAGGTCAATGTATCATCTAGTTATACCAGTACATAGGCTCTCTGAAAGATGTCTGATTACCTTCTTCTTTAGGATGACTGATCCTTTCCTGTACATTAAAGGCTCATTATTGTAGTTGATGTTAAACTCTGAAAATAAGATTTCATTCTTCTCGGCAGCAAGTGTTCCCTGTGGGGGCAAGGGAAAAAAGTAGGATTTTTAAAACAGCTTACCTGTAAAATCCTTTTCTTGGAGTACATCACGGGACACAGAGCAGCATAGTCATTACTATGTGGGTTATATAGATTACCTTCAGGTGCTGGCACTGGCAACTTCCAAAACAGGAAGTACCCTCCCCTATATAAGCCCCTCCCATCCGGGAGTACCTCAGTTTTGTAGCAAAGCAATACGTGTCCCCAAAAGAGGGGTGGGAGCTCTGTGTCCCGTGATGTACTCCAAGAAAAGGATTTTACAGGTAAGCTGTTTTAAAAATCCTACTTTCTTGTTCATACATCACGGGACACAGAGCAGCATAGTCATTACTATGTGGGACGTCCCAAAGCAATGCCACATGAGGGGGGGGATACACCATACATAAGCTGGGCGCCATCAGGCATGAGGATCTTTTGCGGCCTGCAACACACTGCGCCCAAAGGCGACATCCTCCTGACTTCTAACGTCCACCTGGTAGAACCTAGTAAACGTGTGTACTGAAGACCATGTTGCGGCCTTACAAATTTGCGCCAGGGAGGCCTGGTGATGCACTGCCCATGAAGTTCCAACTGCTCTCGTGGAGTGCGCCCTAACTTTGAACGGAGGCGGTCTACTTCTCAAGCCATAGGCTTGTATTATGACCTGTCGAATCCACTTGGCTAAAGTAGATTTTGATGCTGCCTGACCCTTTCTGGGGCCTTCCGGCAGAACAAACAAAGAATCCGTTCTACGAATCTGAGCAGTGGCTTCTAGATAAGCTTTAACTGCTCTTACTACATCCAAAGAATGCAATAACTTTTCCTCTACCGAGCTTGGTTTGGGGAAAAAAGAAGGAAGAACCACATCCTGGTTCAAGTGAAACCTCGATACCACCTTAGGAAGAAAGGCTGGGTGAGGACGTAATACTACTCTGTCCTTATGGATAACCAGATATGGCTCTTTACAGGACATGGCGGCTAATTCCGACACTCTTCTAGCCGAGCATATGGCTACTAAAAATATCAATTTCCTGGTGAGTAGAACCAAGGAAATGTGCCGCAAAGGTTCAAATGGCTGCTTCTGCAGAACCGACAGAACCAAATTTAGATCCCATGGGCATATGGGAGCCTTAATCGGTGGAATAATACGAGTCACACCTTGCATAAAGGATTTGACAAGTGAATGCATAGCCAGGGGCCTTTGAAATAGTATTGACAAGGCCGAAACCTGGCCCTTAATAGTACTTAAGGCAAACTTCCTGTCTACAGCCCACTGCAGGAAGTCCAGAATTCTGCCTATAACGTACTTACGTGGATGCCATTTTCTGGCCTCGCACCAAGTGATGTACGCCTTCCAAACTCTATAGTAGATCTGCCTGGATACAGGCTTCCTGGCATTGATTATAGTTGATACCACAGAGTTAGAGAGACCTCTCTTCTTTAGGATGTGGGATTCAATAGCCAGGCCGTTAAACTTGGAGTTAGTAAGGAAGGGTGGTATATCGGTCCTTGCGAAAGCAGGTCCGGACGACGTGGAAGGGTCCAAGGACTCCCCACAGACATTTTGATGATCTCCGCGTACCAGGCCCTTCGGGGCCACGCTGGAGCCACCAGGATCACCGGCTTCTTCTCCAACCTGACTCTGCGAAGGAGTCGAGGCAACAATTGTAGCGGAGGGAATGCATATATCAGTCTGAACTGATCCCAAGGGAACACCAGAGCATCCGAGCCGCAAGCGAGGGGATCCCTTGTCCGGGAGACAAATCTGTCCACCTTTGCGTTGAATCTGGATGCTAGCAGATCTACATCCGGTGTTCCCCACCGCTGACATATTGCTCGGAAGACCTCGGGATGAAGGGACCATTCCCCTGGGCATAACTGTTGGCGACTCAGAAAGTCCGCCTTCCAATTCTCCACCCCTGGAATGAAGACAGCTGATATACATGGGACATGCTTTTCTGCCCATTCCAGGATGTGACTTACTTCCCTCTGGGCTGCACGACTCCTGGTGCCTCCCTGATGATTGATATATGCCACTGCTGTGGCATTGTCTGATTGAATTCTGACAGGGGACCCTTGGAGTCTGGATGTCCAGGCTACTAGGGCGTACCGGGCTGCTCGTATCTCTAAGAGATTGATGGGCAGGGTTTTTACTACATTTGACCATCTGCCCTGGAGAGACCATTGCTCCAGTACTGCCCCCCAGCCTATAAGGCTGGCATCTGTAGTGACCACCTTCCAAGATATCGGGCTGAAGGGTTTTCCCTTCTGGAGATTCTGGGGGATCAACCACCAGCAGAGACTCTTCCGAACGGAAGGGGACAAAGCCATCGGGAAGTCTAGAGCCTGAACTTTTCCGTTCCAGGCTGACAATATGGCCCTTTGTAAATTCCTTGAGTGGAATTGGGCGTATGGTACAGCTTCGAATGATGCTACCATCTTTCCTAGCAGCCTCATGCACAGGCGTATGGACGGCTGTCTTTTTGCACAAAGCAGACGGACCAAGGCCCTCAAAGAGGATACCTTGTCTAGAGGTAAGAAAATCTTCCTCTGGTCTGAATCCAGCCGTAGCCCTAGATATACCAGGTTTTTCCCTGGCTGTAGGGCTGACTTGTCCAGGTTGATGACCCAACCATGAGACTCTAGATACTTGATTGTATCGACAATTACCACTTCTAGCTTGGCAACTGAGTGGTCCATCAACAACAGGTCGTCTAGGTATGCCATTATCGTTACACCCCGTGTTCTTAGATCGGCCAACAGTGGGGCCAGAATTTTTGTGAACACTCGTGGTGCTGTGGCCAGACCGAATGGTAAGGCTCTGAACTGAAAATGGCGCCCTTCTACTGCAAAGCGTAGGAATTTTTGATGACCTGGAAAGATGGGAACATGCAAGTAAGCATCTTTGATGTTGATCGAGGCTAACCATTCCTCCCCTTGTAGGGCAGCGGTGACCGATCGGATCGACTCCATCCGGAAAGACCGGACGTTTAGAAATTTGTTTAGACTCTTTAGGTCCAATATGGGTCTTATGTCCCCGTTTGGCTTCGGGACTGTGAAAAGGTTTGAGTAGAAACCCAACCCCCACTCTTCCATAGGAACCTCCATAATTACTCCTTGGAGCAATAGTTGTTCTAACGCCAATAGGAGAGACCCTCTTTTTAGAGGGTCTCTTGGCATGCCTGACCACATAAAATGGGACGGAGGAGAATCTTTTAACTCCAACTTGTATCCCAGAGTTACTGCGGAGAGCACCCATCTGTCTTTGATCGTCTCCCGCCAGGTCTCTGCGAACAACTGAAGTCTTCCCCCCACCCGTTTGAGTGGGGGCAGCCCTTCATAGGCTTGACTTGGAGGCTGGTTTAGTACCTCTTCGGATCCAGGGCTTTTTATTACCCTGTGGCTGTCCCTGATTTTTACCTCCTGAGTTTGACAGAGGAGGCCGTCGGAACTGCTTAGTAGCAGACGTCGCAGGGATAGGAGAGGTAGTCCTCTTAAAAGATGGACCCCTAGACCTCTTTTTACTCGGTAAGAGAGTACTTTTACCACTGGAAATCTTCTGGATATACTTATCCAGGTCTTCGCCAAAAAGGCGTTCCCCATGAAATGGGAAGCTAACTAAGAGCTTCTTACAGGGAGCTTCAGCAGACCAGTTTTTGAGCCACAGAAGCCTACGCATATGTACCAAAGACAGCGTGAGGCGGGAGGCCTGATGGATAGAATCCTTGATGGCGTCAACCGCAAAGCATAATGCTCTAGGCAGATCAGCCAGAGCCTGGGCCTGCTGGTCTGGCAAATCCCTCAGGACCATTTTCATTTGATCCTTTAAAGCTTGGCAGACCCCAATAGCTGCCACTGCTGGCTGTGTAACAGCCCCTGCTGTGGAAAAAGCAGATTTTAATAAAGATTCCAATTTTTTATCCACTGGATCTTTGAACATTTGAACATTATCTACTGGACATGTCAGTGATTTGTTCACAGAAGAGATGGCTGCATCCACCGTAGGAACATTCCATCTCTGGGTGAACTTTTCCTCCATGGGATAGATCACCGGAAACCTTTTAGGCGGAACAAATAGTTTATCAGGATGTTCCCAGTCCTGGTATATAAGTCCTTCCAATAATGGATGTATTGGAAAGGAGCAATTAACCTGGGGAGCTTTTAGCGACCCCAATGAGGAGACAGCAGTAGTTGATGGTTCAACAAGAGGCATTTTAAATGCAGATCGAACCATGTCAGTTAGGGTCTGGACCCACAATCTTTCAGTCTGCGATGCTGAAAATGGTTCATCTACTGTCGATTCCTCAAAAACAGAGCTAACCTCCTCCTGATCCCCTTCAGGTAGGTCGGTCCCTTCCTGGGACTGTTGCTCTGCCAACAGGCACTCTAATGGAGGTGATGGAGATCTGGCGCGCTTTCTTTCCTGTAGAGAAGAAGCGATCAATGCTGCCAATCTCTGCTCCAATCCCTCCAGAGTTGAGGAAAAAACCTCCTCTGTTATATATGCAGGAGCAGGTGGACTGAGGACAGCCGCAGTACCTGGCACTCCCGGGGGTTCCTTATGGGTATTAACCTCTGATTTCTCAGGGGAGGAGGGTGCAGATGACTGCTCCAGATCCTCAGAGCCCGATGGAGACCCCCTACACTTCCTGAGAGGTATATCGCGGAGTTTTTTAGGCGGCATATTCCTTAGTTCAAAGCTGAGGTATTCCAGCCGCAATACACCCCTTACTGAAATAGTCTAATGCAATTTGCTGCTATGTACATCAGTGGGTGTCTACTAATGCGTCTTTCTGGGGATGCCTGTATCACCGCCCGCTGTAAGCCCCTATACCATGCTACCAGCTCCTTTTCATGCTCTGTGTCCATAGCAAGCAGCGTGGACTGAGTCCTTTTATCTTGCTGGGACGCCCGCACATGCGCAGAAGCGCTGGGCGCACAGAGCGCGTCATCCGCCAGGCTCCGCCCCCTTTTTTTTTTAAGCTAAACCTTATAAAAGGAAAGCATGTGTGCGCGCGCGCGCGTGCACGTGTGCGCTCTTGGCGCCATGTAGGGAGAGGAGCCAGGGTCCCTGTTTCACCAGGACTCGGGGATGGAAGGAAACTACTTGGCAGCATGACAGAGGAATGCAGCTTCCCTGATAGAGAGCTCACTCATCTGCCTGGACTTTCACCATGGAAGGAATAGTCCCAAGAAAAAAGACGTTCCACAGCGGCCTCTAGTGGACAAACACAGGTACCGCACCTTTGTCTTTTTTTTTTTTTTTTTAAAACCTCCTTTATGAAAAAACATTTCCAGGTTTACAGTTTTTTTAAAACTTCCCTTATGAAAAAACATTTCTAGGATTTCTTAGGCATATACAGCTATTAGCGGGAATACCCTTTAGGTAACAGGCAGAAAGACATATTAGGCTTGGGGGTCCCCTCAATAGAACCAAGTTCCTGAGGGGCCCCCACTTACCTTTTCCCCGCCGCAGGACTTTGTTTGGTCCACAGAAGCCCAAACTTCACCTCTCACGGCAGGCATTGTACTAGACCTTCAGGGACCGGGTTCCCAAGGATTCCACTCCCCTGGACCTGTATAGCACCCTGCACAGATAGCCTCTTGGTTTTGGGTATGACCAGAGCTCTGGATCCCAGGGTCCAGCCCTCCTAAGAGAGGCATTACAGGCAAAACCCTGCTCTTCTCTGCAAGGCCCGGGTACCGACCGTTTAGCTATGAAGCTTTTTTGGTCGGATCCGGAATAGCTTGCTAAGGCCCAGAGAACCTGTACACAAGCCCAGATGAATACATGTTAACCTTGGCCAACACCTTAGACACTGGCAAAAAACTGAGGTACTCCCGGATGGGAGGGGCTTATATAGGGGAGGGTACTTCCTGTTTTGGAAGTTGCCAGTGCCAGCACCTGAAGGTAATCTATATAACCCACATAGTAATGACTATGCTGCTCTGTGTCCCGTGATGTATGAACAAGAAATACAGCAGGCTTGCAAGTACGTAGAAAGGCCATTGCACAGAAAACAGGAACATTGATTATGAAGCATTACCATTCACACTTTTGTCATCTGTTGCAGAACATGCTTGCTTAAATATAGTATTTGGTGCATGGAGGCAGCCTGTTCATTTTTAAAAAGGGACTGCCAATGCACCACAAGGGACAAAATAAGGTGTACCATAATGCATTGAATGTGCATTGTAGTGCACTGTTGTGTGTTGCCAGCTACAGTACCTAACCAGCGCCACAACTGTGTGTGAATGCATTTGTTTATCACAACACATAGCTGTGAAGCCAGCCGTAACACTGTATCTCTGTGTTCAGTGCATGCAGGCTAAGGAATGTGTAAATGTAACACTTCCAAGTATTTATTACCTCTTACAGAGATCTGAGTACTCACCCCCTGACGATGCCTTCATCTTCTTTTCTCTCCAGAGGGATGGAATCATATTTGTTCAAACATTATCCAAAGTCACAGTCTAATTCCTGGACTGAGCTGCTTCCTCTGAACTGAGACATGACAACCATGTAAATCCTGGTGCCTGTGCAGTTCTTGGTTGTGTTTACCAATATCTGAGGCAGGTCAGTCCCTGCAACTGCCTCTCACCTTGTGACTTGCTAAATGAATTCTACATACCACCAAGGAGAAGCCACCAAACGATGCTGGCCAACAAATGCTGTGTATAATACTGTATATACTAAAGTATAAGCCGACCCGAATATAAGCCGAGGCACCTAATTTTACCACAATAAACTCGGAAAACGTATTGACTCGAGTATAAGCCTAGGGTGTCCATCTGCATGCCTCACTTTGTCCATGTGCATGCCTCACTGTGCCCATGCCTCACTGTGCCCATGCCTAGACTGACGTTTAACATGGGAGTCTATGGAAGGGGTGCCTGGCTTTGAAAAAAAAAATCGGTGCTCCCCGGCCGCAAGTCCCCCAGACAACAAACTTTGCACACTTGTAGAGAAAGAGTGGGGCTACATGTGTGGCATGTTTGGGGTCCAGGGGACCTACGGCCGGCCAGTACCGGGTCCCCAAAATCCGGGAGATCAGGCGCAAAAAGGTGACTCGAGTATAAGCCGAGGGGGGCATTTTCAGCACAAAAAAAATGTGCTGAAAAACTCGGCTTATACTTGAGTATATACAGTATGTCCTCTAGTGGGATTACCCTTCAGAATAGGTTAACAAATCAGACTTTTAAAATATCCTCTCTTATTGTATAAACAGATGTACTATGCCATTCCTATGTCTAAATTCCTTATTACATCAGTCCCTTACATCTATACATTTATTCTCCCTATTTCCCCAAACTCCCTATATAAAAAACATGTCATACTTACCTCCACTGTGGGGTTCGTTTTGCACAGAGTGGCCCCGAACACCGTTTTCCGGGGTCCCTCTGCGACTCTCGCGGCTACTTGCCGCATCAGATAACCCCCTAGGAGAAGCGCTCTCCCAGGGGACTACCTTCCGGGCGCGCTCCCGAGTCCATCCATCATTCGGCATCCATAGCTGCCAAATGGATGACTCGGCCCGCCCCCCGCGTCAATGGATTTGATTGACAGCAGTGGGAGCCAATGGCTGCGCTGCTATCAATCTATCCAATCAAGAGCCGAGAACCCCAGGCAGAGGGACAGCGTATCCCCCTTGTGGGAAATTCCAGGGCTCAGGTAAGTAAAATGGGGGGCTAGGGGGCCGGTGACTGTCGTGATGCATTAAGGTGAAAAAACACAAGGGTTTACAATCCCTTTAAGTGAGATTTAAAAATAGCAATCAACTCCTGGCAAATAATTTTAGGACGGCTTCAGAGTAGGACTACAGCCTCACATCAAATGATTCCGTGCCTCCAATCTGAGGAATTTTGTGAGAATTTTCTTGTGTGACTTGGAAGTATCGCTAGTGATGAAAAATGGTGATCTGACTTACCTGTAGCCTTTTCTGAGCCTGCGCTGGAGTTAATCCTCCCCTCTGGACCAGCATCCAGAATACAGTGTTGCACAGATTGTTGATGTGGCCTGCAGAAAAGCAAGTAAAACAAAGTGTAAGTTACCATAGGACAAAAGTGAGCCCTCTAATGCGTAAAGTAATGCTATAGGCTAACTACACAGATGAAATGTTTAGATTTTAGCAGTTTTAAAAGCATAATTGAGAATTTCATTCATCCAGTTTTGTGATACAAACACCCCTGCCAGACAGGACAGCCAAGTCCTGGACCAAGACCAATTCGCAGCCCGTGAACAAATAATAAAAGTAGCCACATGATGATCGCTTTAAAGCAGGGGTCTCAAACTACCGGCCCGCGGGCCATTTGCGGCCCGCGAACAGGTTCCAATTGGCCCGCAGGCAGGGGCCGATGTCTCAGTGTGTCACTCGTCTCTCTACCTTTCTCGGAGTCTGTCTGTGTGGACAGAGCCGGAGCTCCCACTAGGCAGCCACCTAGAACGCAGCTGACCCTTGCCTTATCTCTTCCTCCTCCTTGTCGCCCCCCCCTCAAACTTCCGGCAGAGCCGCTGATAGGGGACCAGGACAGGACAGGACCAACCCGCAAGGCTACCAGCGGCAGTGTGCAGCTTCCTGCCCCTCTCCCTCCCACCGGCTTTGACATGCTGGAGGGAGAGGGATATCTGTGTGTAACAGGGCAGGCAGCCAATAGCGCTGCTCTTCTGAGTGGGAGGGCGTAACTGCTAAGTTGCTTCGCCTCCCACCACCTCTTTAGCCAATCAGATTGTCCAGCCCGCCACATTTAGAAGAGGCTAGTGGCCAGAGCAGGGCGGGATGCAGAAGATCCGACATACCTGAACATGAAGAAGGTATGAGATCAAACATGTTACAATGCTGGCTACAGAAATCTAATCAGCATTCTCCTGTCCTGTGTTCAATGTAAATAAAAACAGATAAGAAGCAGTGTTAGAAGACGGAGGGAATCAGTGTGATCACTGCATATTCCACACACAGCACAGGAGAAGGAGAACACACTGATCGAGGGGTGACTTCCCCCGTCTTCTCACACTGCTTCTTATCTGTTTTTATTTACACTGAACACAGGACAGGAGAATGCTGATTAGCTTTCTGCAAGAAGCTGGAACTTCAGCTGTTTCTATATAGCTATTTGTGCCAGAGTCCTGTGCCAGCCATCCCTGATTTGTTTGACATTTTCCTTGTTATCTTTTGAAGGCATTAGCTGGTCAGGCTGGGAGCGTCACAGACCTGTTAACCATTTACTGTCCTCCTGTGCTTGAGAAATGACTGTTGGCAAAGTTTTTTTTTTGGCACTTTGTTATATCTTGTAAACTCCTGTTGCAGTGCAGCAATCAATGTTTTTTCCACACTGTTCACTGCTAGCCTAGGACACACTTGTACAATGTCTGCAGTCTCTGACCATCTCCTGTATCATGTCCGCAGTCTCTGACCATCTCCTGTATCATGTCTGCAGTCTCTGACCCTCTCCTGTAGTACATTTTGCAGTCTCTGACCCTCTCCTGTACTATGTCTGCAGTCTATGACCCTCGCCTGTAGTACGTTTTGCAGTCTCTGACCCTCGCCTGTAGTACGTTTTGCAGTCTCTGACCCTCTCCTGTACTATGTCTGCAGTCTATGACCCTCGCCTGTAGTACGTTTTGCAGTCTCTGACCATCTCCTGTATCATGTCTGCAGTCTCTGACCCTCTCCTGTACTATGTCTGCAGTCTCTGACCCTCGCCTGTAGTACGCTTTGCAGTCTCTGACCCTCTCCTGTAGTATTTCTGCAATAAAGGATGGCTACAGGCATGAATGAATTAATGTACTGCTACTGCTGGTCATGGTCACTGATGAATTAATGTTTTTGTGCGTGTTTGCAAAATTAAAGTGGGCCGGTCTGGATGAAGTCCAGGGCCAAATTTTTGTCCCAGTCCAGCCCTGCCAGGAGGAGAGGTAAGTGAGCCATCACACTGAGGCTAAATCCTTAGGTAGGTGACTGGGTTTGAAATTTGTGAGCAGGGGGTATTTGTGAAGTGTAGGGGGGTATTTGTGAAGTGTAGTGGTAGTGCTGGGGGTTAATAGTGCGTCTGCTGACACCAGTGCTGGGGGTTAATAGTGCGTCCGCTGACACCAGTGCTGTTTTTGAAGTTTGAAAGTTTGCATGTGGCCCCCATGTGATATGAAAACTTGTCTTGTGGCCCTCAGGTAATTTGAGTTTGAGACCCCTGCTTTAAAGCATGTTCTTGCTAGTGCTATGCAAAGCTATACAGCCCTAGTTCGCTCAGAGTGCTGCCTCTTCCTCAACCAGTGCTTCTGTATATGGATTACAGGGAGGCAACTATAAAATACCTATTTAGGTACTTTAAATATATTTTTTATAGAAATAAAACAGGACTCCAGTAATTTTTTTCCTTGATTTGGATAAGAATCCGAGCCTGTATTTATTAAGATTTGTGCACAAATAATGGAGATTTTCATTCACTTCTTGTCCATAAAAAGTGGAAATAAAAAATAATATTTTTTTTTTTATTAAAATTGAGAAGACTGGATTCTCCATCAGTTTTTAATTGCTGTCTACAGGGTTGTCACTGGTACAAGAAATAAGGGGAAAGAATTTCCAACGTGCCACAGACAATAAAAACCTGAGACCTGATCCCTTCCAAACCTGGTCCTAAAACTCATGGAGCACACAGAAGAAAAAATATTTCTCCCAAAAAGCAATGTTCTGCTCAACTGAAATGTAATCAAAGATCCTTTTATTAAAACCCCCCTCTAGTCCGTACCCCAATAAATCCACTAAAAATCAAACCCCATAATAGAGATCAAAACCAGTCTGCTGATGAGCCATGAAACCAAATCAGCTGCTCAAAGGACTCAACATGAGTCCCTAGCTGAGCTGACACGAGTTAGCTAGTATTCAACTGCAAATAAACATCAGCTAAAGACAACAGAACAAGCGGCGTTAGAAAGAAGATGGGCAGGTGCTGGTTTCTATCATGGAGTTCATTTTAAATGGTTTTATTGGGGTATGGAATATGTGATCCTTATACTTTATTTGTAACTTTCAAGAATGGATATTTTTGTGCGTGCTTTATGTAATTTCACCTTTTTTACATACACAGATATGTATTGGCCTTGGTAGTTTGACTAGATCTCATGGACTGCCAATGATTTGACCACCTTCGTTACCAGGTCCTCGCACCTGCAGTATTTTTTATGTAGGCGTTTGGGGAAAATTTGTTTTTTGGAAGATTGAGTCAGGAACGGATCTGAAAAGGCCCCAGATGAAGAAAACAGGGGGTAACGTAGCCCACCAGCATCCACCTATAACAGAAGCCTCAGTTTATATTGAACTTGATGTTTAAAGCAGAACTAAAATACTTTTTTTTTTAATGCAAACTTTATGAAACCACAGACCAATAATAGTCCATGCACATATACTTGCAAATCTGTGTTAGCTTTTGCTTTATCCAAACTTTCTATATTCTCTATGCCATTTTGCAGAGTCTATTCCATGTACTTCCTCAGCATTAGTGGAAGGTGATGAAGGCAGTGCCGCTGTCTGAGGTAATGTGATCATTCCCAAACAGGGAGTTTCTGCAGCAATTACTTTTTTTCTTTGCTACGATTTGGATGTCTCATAAGGCAGCTCTATACCCATTGTGAACCTTCCTCACTTCTGCTCTTTTATCAACTGCATTGTTACTTTTTATTTATTGCATCAAAGAAGGCGGCATAATACAGGACAGGGGAAGCCACTTTGTTCTATGCAATGATGGTCTCTGCTCCCAATGCAAATATAGAAGCATAACAACATACTAAACCCGGCCATAGCCTGTGCAATTGTTGGCTGGTTCCTGATGAACTGGACCAAATTTGCTTTGCGGCGGGTTCTGTGGTCCTCTTCAACATCATTTGATTGAAAAATTAGCCAAACTGAATCCAAGCAGATGCAGTTGCTGTTCAGGTATTCTGACAGCCACTGTCAACACATGTCAGAATGCAATAACCCTGCAGGCTGAACGAAAAAAAAAAAAAAAAAAATGTATCCGTGTACGGCCAGCCTAAGAGATGGGCAAAACGCCTACTACCCCTTAGCTGTTCAGCCAGGAGGGATAAAGCCAAAAGGTCTTCCTGCTAAGCCTGTACCATCAGCTGGGAAACCTATTGAGAAATCCACAATACACATAGCAAATATATACTTTTTGTTTTCTTTTCTGGAAAAGTATATAGGAGAAACAAAAAAAACCTCAACAATTCCTGTGCATAAGATCTAACTGAAGTTACATGCCCAAATTGTTCATTTTCTTGCGAATTGTCCCTGAATAAAAAGTGTATGGCTATGCTACACAAACGAGAAAGACAGACTCAGTAACCATTTAAAATGATTGTAAAGTCATTTTTTTTTTCTATTAAAATAACAAACATGTTATACTTACCTACCCTGTGCAGTGGATTTGCAAACAGCAGCCCAGATCCTCCTCTTCTCGAGTCCCTGGCTGGAGCTCCTGGCCTCTCCCTCCTGTTGAGTGCCCCCACTGCAAGCAGCTTGCTATGGGGGCACCCGAGCCAAGCTGCAGCTCTGTGTATCCATTAAGACATGGTGCTGCGGTTCAGCCCCACCCCCTCTCTCTCCTGATTAGCTAACCAAGTTTGATTGACAGCAGCGGAAGCCAATTGCGCCACTTCTGTGTCTCAGCCAATCAGGAGGGAGATTCTCGGATGGCCAAGGCATTCGTGGACATCGCTGGATAGGGCAGGGGCTTGGGTAAGTATTAGGGGGGCTGGAAGTGGCCTGCTGCACACAGAAGGCTTTTTATCTTAATGCATAGATTGCATTAAGATAAAAAAACCTTCTGACTTTACAATCCCTTTAAAACGAAGCCCAGGGTGTTCTCCCTCTTACTACTGAAAAGGAGGAGATCAGCTTGCTGAAAAGTCTTTTGCATTTGACACCTCTGGGACTGCAAAGTGCCTGGTCTCCTTCTGCGCTCAGTGGTTCCTTCTGTCAGCCCCTACATCTCTGCGCCCTGTAGAGACAGAGGGAGGGCCCATTGAATGAAACAAAATGCACAGCAGGGATCAGGCCATTCGCCACTCCTGGAAGTGCAGGATGCAGAAGAATTTACACAGCTGTAACCAAAATACAGTAGATTAGCAACTTTGTCATACCAGCAGAGATGCACACAACGTTTCACTCAACTTTGAGGAGCAATAAAATAGCAGTCATACTCCAGATAAAAAAAGAAGAAGGTCTATGGCAGCATTAACTACACCTAGAAGTGACGGTTCACAACAAAAAAAATGAATTAAGAAAAGTGTAGAACTTTTAGTTTCACTTTCATGGGCACATCAGCTCCTGAAAGGTGACAAAGTCCTGTTGATGTGTGCACACCAGACAAGATTATTACACAGAATAATAATCTTTGGGTTTTGTGTGCACCACATAAGTTGCAAAGAATTACAAAAAAGAAAAACTTCAGTTCTTTAGGGCAGTGGTCATCACCCCTGTCCTCAGGACCCACTAACAGGCCAGGTTTGCAAGATATCTGAAATGCATCACAGGTGATATAATTTTCTGCTCAGTGATTGCAGTATTCTAGTCTGCATCTCCCCAAGGTAATACTTAAAACCTGGCCTGTTAGTTGGCCCTGAGGACAGGGTTGATGACCACTGCTTTAGGGTACGTTCCCACTACCCGCAGAGAAAGACTGTCTATTTTTTTGTGGGCAATGATCGCAGCTGCTGGCAGAGGGGGAGTGGTGCCTTGCATTTTTACAAGACAATGCACCACTTCATCTTGGTGACAGCTGCGGGGAAGTGTGAACAGGGCACATAGAAAACTATGGTTTTCTGTGTGCGCTTTTTTTTTTTAATGTAGAAAAACAGAGCTGTCTGTTATAGAAATGAACAGTTTTATCCACAGAAGCCATAATGTAAAAGTAAATCCTATATTCAAAGTGTGTCCAGAATATCATGAGAATGAAGTTCCTATGCTGAAGAAGGGCTCTGTGAAGGGAGAAGCTGGGTAAGGTCCCTTGGGGTGGGGTGCCAGGTATACATTAGAACACTGATCAGTTGCATTCCAGCCCTGTCAGAGCAGTGGCGAGCCATCCATTAGGGGCGCACGGGCGCCCGCCCCCCTATCCATGTGTTGAGCCCCCTGATCTACATGCATGGGCGTCGGACCATGGATTCCAGTAGAGGGGGGGTGTATTTTTTTGAAGCACTTGATTAGAGCCAGAGGCTCCAATGCGCTTCAATAAAAAGGGTGGGCTCAGGTCGCAGAGCATTGCGCTCTGAGCACATCCAGTTATGCGACATGGCAAATGAATATTCGCTATCGCCCCACTGATCCTTCTCCCAGCCAATCAGGAAGCAAGTCTGAGAGCAGTCACCCGATTGGCTGAAAGGACAGGCGATCCTATTGGACACCTAGGAGGAGGATCACGCTAGGACACACTGCCGCCTGCCCACCACCTAGATGGGGAAAGTGCCAGGCTTAGTCCGTCACCTCGCATGAAAAAAAAAAAATAAAAAATAAAAAAAAGAAGGACTTGGGTTCACAACGAAACCCTCATCTTCCATCTATTATTGTCAACAATTTCCTTTATTGTATGCTGCCTATACTATACTGTGCTACCCAACAACGTCTAATCTTGTTGTTCCAAAATCTTTATGAAAAAAGATTGAAACAGAAAGCTTGAATGAGCAAATGAAAACAAAGCAGGCTCTGAACACCATCCTACTTGAAGACTTCCAGGGATGCTATAAAGCAGGGCTCAAAATTTCAAGTCCTGAGCTACTCGCCAGGCATTCGGAGTTACTCGCCACCAGTTGCCCCACCCCTAATCACCCTTATAAATTATCATTTTTTTCCAGATCATACAGGGGCATGCACATCTCATACACGGGTATGCCTTTGCAAATGCCCTTCAGCTCTCTGATCTCTCACAAATGCCCCAGCTCTCTGATCTCTCACAAATGCCCCCGTCCAGCTCTCTCACAAAATGGCCCCCATCTCTCAAAAATACCCCCTAGCTCTCTTACATCTCATAAATGCCCCCAGATCTCACAAATTCCCCCACCTCTTTCATTTCTCACACATGCTCCCCCCCCCCGCTCTCTCACCAATGCTACCCCAATGCTATCCCCCCCAGCTCTCACTAAATGCCCCCCAGCTCTCTCACAAATGCTACCCCCCCAGCTCTCTCACAAATGCTACCCCCCCAGCTCTCTCACAAATGCTACCCCCCCAGCTCTCTCACAAATGCTACCCCCCCAGCTCTCTCAAATGCTACCCCCCCAGCTCTCTCAAATGCTACCCCCCCAGCTCTCTCAAATGCTACCCCCCCAGCTCTCTCAAATGCTACCCCCCCAGCTCTCTCAAATGCTACCCCCCCCAGCTCTCTCAAATGCTACCCCCCCAGCTTTCTCACAAATGCTACCCCCCCAGCTCTCTCACAAATGCTACCCCCCCCAGCTCTCTCACAAATGCTACCCCCCCCCAGCTCTCTCACAAATGCTACCCCCCAGCTTTTTCACTAATCCTGCCCCAAACTCTCACCAATGCCCCCCCTTCAGCTCTCTCATTAATGCCCCCCCCTTCAGCTCTCTCATTAATGCCCCCCCCTTCAGCTCTCTCATTAATGCCCCCCCCCTTCAGCTCTCTCATTAATGCCCCCCCCTTCAGCTCTCTCACTACTGCTACCCCCCAGCTCTCTCACTACTGCTACCCCCCAGCTCTCTCACTACTGCTACCCCCCAGCTCTCTCACTACTGCTACCCCCCCAGCTCTCTCACCAATGCCCCCCCACCAGCTCTCTCACCAATGCCCCCCCCCCAGCTCTCTCACCAATGCCCCCCCCCCCACCAGCTCTCACCAATGCCCCCCCCACCAGCTCTCTCACCAATGCCCCCCCCACCAGCTCTCTCACCAATGCCCCCCCAGCTCTCTCACCAATGCCCCCCCCCAGCTCTCTCACCAATGCCCCCCCCCCAGCTCTCTCACCAATGCCCCCCCCAGCTCTCTCACCAATGCCCCCCCCCCACCAGCTCTCTCACCAATGCCCCCCCCACCAGCTCTCTCACCAATGCCCCCCCCACCAGCTCTCTCACCAATGCCCCCCCCCACCAGCTCTCTCACCAATGCCCCCCCCCACCAGCTCTCTCACTTCTTGGAAATATAGAATACAGCTGCCACTGTGCTGTTTGGTATTTCTGTGCTTTTTTTCTTCAGCACAGTGCCGCTGACAGTTTCAACTGTCAGGACTGTAGCACAGAGCCGAGGAAGAGTTTATCGCAACTTCACTCGGCTCTATGCTACAGTGCCGACAGATGGGGAAAGAAGGCGCCTCGGACCGGAACAAAAGAAGAAGTGCGGGTTGTTGCGGCGCCGGGACGCGGGGCACACACCAGCAAATTTGGGGCATATGCCCTGGGTGCCTGGCGCTTGCACAAAAAAGTTGCCTCTCCAAACTAGAACATGTAGGGGCTGCAGGATTTCTTACCAGGGAAGCCGCTGAGAGGCAGAAAGCGGAAGCAGGAGCGGAAGGCGGAGCTGGCCAGAAAATTGTGCCATCAATTGTGCAATTGTGCATTGAGGAGGGGAGAGCAGAGATTGCCAGCAAGCCGAGACGGTTGGGGGATATCCCCTCAGTATCCACCAGCTGCCTCTACTCCGCTGGATCCTGGCTGCTTCTGCCTGCTTTACTCGCCCTACCCTTATTTTCACTCGCCAAATGCAAGCGAAAATTTGGAGGGCTGCTATAAAGAATGGGAAAAAAAAAAAGAAAATATCGCTGGGAGCGTTGTGTAGACTCACAAGGTGCTTTGAAGGAGACAATGTTCAATTGAAAAATATTTCAAAAGAAGAATTTTAAAAATATTCTCATATTATGGACACACCTCCTATGTAAATGCAATCAGTATATGGAAATGGCTCATTGTGAATTCACAGGCCACATTTTGTGAAAACACAATCTAATTGACACAGTCATGAGCTGAGATTACAATGGCTACTTACAGTCAGCCTGTCTCCAGCTGAGATAATCCTTTAGGTTCTGCTCACTGGGATACAATACCACTCTACCGTCAAACCCAGGAGGGTACAAGATTTGCTGATCTGGGAAGAACTCCTTCCAGTAGAAGACAAAACTTGAGGCAAACTGTGAAACCACATGTGTCATAAACTTGCTTAAAAAAAAAAAAAAAAAAAATTCCCAGTTGTGAAAAAATGTTAATCTTCAAATGTAATCACTGCATTTTATTTTGTAATATAAACAAGCAATACGAACCCTTGCAAATTATGCAACGTCAAATATTTTCCTTGCACTGTAGCTGGTAAAAAAATTGAATGTTTGCTTCGTTCGGATACTAAGGCCTTTTTCACACTGGGTTTTTTAGCCTTGAAGCATGAAAAGTCCAGCATACTGCTCTAAACATTAGTACCGCTTAGTGCGCAGTCCAGCGGTCAGCCTTTTATAGACTTCTACAGGCTGTCAGTAGCAGGGCTGAACAGTGCGCGCCCATTCTTTAAATCTGCACCTAAATGTCAGAGTGCAATGCACCGTGGCTAAACGCCACGTGTGCATAAGGCTTTAATGTTGATACTCAATTTATTTTAATTTACTTCTTTATTATAGGTACTTATAGGGCCGTCAATTTACACCGTGCTTTACATATACATATATTTTACATTCACAATAGATAAACTTTTGATTAAAGCAGAACCTTACCACCCCCCTCCACCTGTTTTTTTTTGTTTTTTTTAAATCCGCTCTGTTTTACTAAAGTTATCTATGAAACAGAGGGGCCCAACAGCCACAAATATCAGTGTGAGGAGAAACAAAAACACACAACGAGGTGTACTCCTGGATGGTCAGAAACCCAAAACAATGGAGGATGAGGGAGTGGCTATTTATTCCTTCTGGTTTGTGTTTTTGCGTTGAAGGTGGAGCCCAAGACTTCACACAGCACAGCTCCTCTCCCCCTCCCACACAACACACAGCTCAGATCGATTCTCTTACAGACAGCCTCTATCTGTACACTGTGTAGCTGGATGATATGCTGCAGAGCCGTTTTTATCTGGGAACATCACAGGTCAGAACTGCAGCATACAGAGTGTGTAGATAAAGGCCGTCTGTTAGAGAATCAATCCGAGCTATGTACTGTGCAAGAGGGAGGGGGAGAGTAGCTGTGCTCCCTGGGCCCAGATGGTGTGCAGGGTGGTGATGCGAGAAGGAGCTCAATTGGCACAGCATCCATGGAGGATGGGGGGGGGGGGGCACAGCCCTCTCCAACAACTCCCCCTAGATACAGCCATGTCTATACCAATTTTATGCAGAGGAATAGCAGTGTCTGAACTTGTTTACTGTTCGGAGTGTGTGCCTGTTAGTGGTGCAACGGATCGGTGGTGATCCGAACGGGTCACCCTGTTCGGATCGGAACACCACGCGATCCGCGGAGCACTCCGGAGCCTCGGCCATAGGAAAGCTCCGGCCATCTTTGTACACCCGGCGGCGGCCGCTGTAGTGACGTTTCATCGCCACCGCCATCTTGCTCCACCCCACACTCCTCACCATCATTACTGTGCAGGGGCCAAGCGGACATGTTGTTACACCCAACGGAGTTTTAGATTTCAGTTATTTTCACACAAAACTGAGCTTATATGCTTAAATACATTATTAAGAAATCCAACGGACTGTTTACGAGTTACATTTTATAAGCAGCAGCAAACCTGCTGACCTGCTAACCTGCTAACCGACTACATGACACGTGTATAGTGCATCCGGAAAAAGGATGCTATAGTGAAGTAAAGAACAAAAACTAAACAAAACAAAAACCCCAAAGTGCATGAATAGTGTAAGTTGGAGAAAAAGTAGAAGCTGGTCGGAACCGAAAAAAAGGGGGTGAATTGTACATAAATTTTGATATTGGCATTGAATTCATGAAAATGAATAGAATAGATATAAATATAAATATCTAAAATCATAAATAATGAAGAAGATGAAAACAATAATAATAATAATAATAATACTGATTCTTTTTGTGTGCAGAAACCTATATGTTCCGAATGCTAAAATTAATACAACTAAATACTAAACATAAAACCACAATGGGTTAATTTAATTGAGATGCATGTTAAAAATGTGTTATTGTTATTTAACTATAGATAAAACTTATTCATCCTGTGTAACTATTCTGTATGTCTATTTGAGGAGGGGCAATATCATTAAAATGTATATGTTAATCAATATATATGTCTGGTATTAATACTATAAAGACATAAATTATGCTAACCTCCAAAAGGCATGCAGATATAGTGGATGAATATGAAGGCGAACCCTACTTGCAGTATATATACATATGAATGATCGAATCGAAACACACACACATATGTTTTATATATGTGCAAGTTGTCGTTTTCTTATTTTATTTAATCAAATTCGAGTTTAATCCTGAAGGCGGTGCTTGGTTTTCGGGGTCTCACACATGTGGTATCCCCGTACTCAGGAGAAGAAAGACTGTATTTTGGGGTGCAATTCCACATATAACCATGGCATGTGTGAGCAATATATCATTTAGTGACAAGTTTTTGTATTTTTTTTTTTTTTTTTGTCATTATTCAATCACTTGGGACAAAAATAAATAAATAAATATTCAATGGGCTCAACATGCCTCTCAGCAATTTCCTTGGGGTGTCTACTTTCCAAAATGGGGTCATTTGGGGGGGGTTGTACTGCCCTTCCATTTTAGCACCTAAAGAAATGAGATAGGCAGTCATAAATTTAAAGCTGTGTAAATTCCAGAAAATGTACCCTAGTTTGTAAACGCTATAACTTTTGCGCAAACCAATAAATATACGCTTATTGACATTTTTTTTACTAAAGACATGTGGCTGAATACATTTTGGCCTAAATGTATGACTAAAATTTAGTTTATTCGATTTTTCTTATAACAAAAAGAAGAAAATATTTTTTTTCTAAATTTTCGGTCTTTTTCCGTTTATAATCGCAAAAAATAAAAATCAGAGGCAATCAAATACCATTAAAAGAAAGCTCTATTTGTGGGAAGAAAAGGACGCAAATTTCGTTTGGGTACAACATTGCATGTCCGCACAATTTCCAGTTAAAGCAGCGCAGTGTAAAATTCTGAAAACACCTCTGGTCCTTTAGCTACAAAATGGTCCGGGGCTTAAGTGGTTAAGTAGGTTTTGCAGTCCCCTAGACTTGCACAGTAATGAAAAAATCATCTTAAGTGAACAAAAGCCCTTCGACACACCTTACGAGTTTCTAGTAGAGATGCACGGAAACTGGTGGCTGAAAAACACATCGTCCGAAAATGGGGTTGTAGCATGCGGAGGAAAGAAATAAAAAAGTGCTGATAATATCGGCACGGAAAAGGGGGTGGACTGCCCCGGGTGCCATAAATTGCGGGGGTGTCATCCTGGTGTGCCCCTGTTGAGTCCTCCCCTCCCTCTCTCCTTGTGTGTTATGCAGAGCGGCGATCTCCCAGTGCGTTACAGAGCTGAAATGTTCTGCAGCCCCTGTAACAATGTCCCGCCTCCTGTGCTGTGATAGATGGCACACTGATCCAATGCTAGGAAATTGAATCAGTGTGGCGTGCATCATAGGAGGCTGGACTTTGTTACAGCGCCCGCCCGGGCAATTGAAATTCAGCTCCGTGATACAGAAGGAGATCCCGGCTCTGTGTGATCCAGGCACTGGTAAGGCTGCATCTGATAGGCACTGGTGATCTCCTGCAGTATGTCTGCAGGCTCTGAATATCTCCTGTCTGCTAGAGGTGCACCGAATGGAAATTTTGCTAATACTATTAGCAATGTGTTTAATTAAAAGATTGCAGAGACATGATATACGAGATGGTTAGAGACGGAGGACATGATACAAGACATGGTCAGAGAATGCAGGCTGCATTTTTCCCCAAGCTTTTCTTGCACTAAATATAGTGGCCAACAATAAATTCATATTGATGATATTAATTAAAAAGTAGAATACAATTATATTTTTTTAAAACTGTAATTTTCAGTACCAAAATTTCCATTCGGTGCACCTCTAGTTTCTAGAGCCAATAAAAGATTTGCTTTTTATACACATCTTCTTTGGATCTGACAGAAATAGTCCATAACCCTTTCCTGCCGGCTGCCTCCCAGCCCTTTAAGGGTTCTAAATTCCAGGAGGCGAATATTAGGTCATGTGACCGCTGTGATTGGCTGTCACAGCGATTATATGATCGGAAAAGCTCCTGATCGCTAGTATGGATCGGAAGCTTTCTGGTAACCACGTTGGGAGCGCACTCTCAGCACGATAAGTGGTTTAAACAGGGCCGCATATATATGGCCACTCAGTGTAGGGCTGCAACTAACGACTATTTTCATAATCGATTAGTTGGCCGATTATTGTTTTGATTAATCAGTTAATCACCTTAAAAAAAAAAAAAAATGTGGTGTATAGTTTAGTTAACCACTTAATGACCGCCCACTGTATATATACGTCGGCAAAATGGCACGGACAGGCACAATCACGTACCTGTACGTGACTGCCTTCGTATGGGTGGGGGGTCCAATCGGACCCCCCTCCGGTACAGTGGACAGTCGGGATCGCTCTGGGAGCGATCTGTGATGAGGGGGCGGCCATTGGTTTCTGGCCACCCCCTCGCGATCGCTCCCGGCGAATCAAATGCTTCATCTGCCTGTGTAATGTAAACACAGGCAGAGAGGAAGCAGCAGGAAGTGATGTCACCTCTCCTGCGGCGCTCACATATACCGGAGTGCCGTGGAGAGAAGACATCAAGTAAGTGTACTGCTTGTGCACTGACACCAGGACACATAGGCACACGATCGCCCCCCCAGCCCCCAGTCACTGTGATCATTTATTTACTGATCATTGCAATCAGTGACATCTGTAACTGTAAAAAAGTGTCAGGGCAGTTAGTGTTAGGTCCAGGGTAGCCCCCTAACCCCCCGCTAATAAAGGTTTAACCCCTTGATCGCCCCCCAGGTAACCCTTTCAGCCCCTTGGCACCACTGTCACTAATTAATCGTTTTTCTGATCGGTGTGTTAGTGTCGGTGATGCCGCTAGGTAGTCAGTAATTTTTTTATGTTTGCCGCCAGGTTTTTATAACGTCAGGTACCCCCATATAGATTACCTAATAAAGGTTTAACCCCGATTGCCACTAGTTAACCCTTTCACCCGTGATCACTGTATAAGTGTTACGGGTGACGCTGGTTAGTTCGTTTGCTTTTTATAGTGTCAGGGCACCCGCCGTATATAACCCAATAAAGGTTTAACCCTCTGATCGCCCGGCGGGTGATATCAATTAGGTTTTAGCGTCAGAGAGGGTCTGCGTCGCCCCAGGCAGCGTCAGGTTAGTGCCAGTAACGCTAACACCCACGCGCAAAGCATACACCTCCCTTAGTGGTATAGTATCTGAACAGATCAATATCTGATCAGATCAGATCTATACTAGTGTCCCCAGCAGTTTAGGGTTCCCAAAAACGCAGTGTTAGCGGGATCAGCCCAGACACCTGCTAGCACCTGCGTTTTGCCCCTCCGTCCAGCCCAGGCCACCCACGTGCAGTATCAATCGATCACTGTCACTTACAACACACATAACTGCAGCGTTTGCAGAGACAGGCCTGATCCCTGCGACTCCAGTGCTGTAGGAGGTGATTTCTGCACCACAGTTAAAAAAGAGAGCATATATGCCGAAGCATGGGGGCAACAGGGGCGGAGGAGCGATTTTGCTCCTAATGCCGCGTACATACGGTCGAAATTCTGACGGAGGCTTGCCCGTGGAAAAGTCCGACCGTGTGTACGCGGCATAACTTTTGCGGGAGGATGCCCCCATGCTTCGGCATATATAAATGGTGCATGTATGCCCATCATTAGAAGTGGGTGGATGAAGGGCGGTATTCTAATGGTGGGCATACCCACCGATCAATCTCTTTTTCGTTCAGCCAACAGGCTGCATGAAAAAAAAGATTACAATACATGTCCAACAAGGACCAGCAACGTACTGGTATGTTGCTGGACTTTGAATGGTTATACCAGAATGATACCTGCGGGTTTAGGTATCATTCTTTTCAGCCAGCGGCCGGCTTTCATGTAAAAGCAATCCTAGCGGCTAATTAGCCTCTGGACTGCTTTTACAAGCAGTGGGAGGGAATGCCCCCCCCCCCCCGGGATATAAAAAGCGCCATTGGGAAAGCATTTTATCACACCGATCTTGGTGTGTCAGATGCTTTGAGGGCAGAGGAAAGATCTAGGGTCTAAGGACCCCATTTTTTTCAAAAAAAAAAAGAAGAGTACCTGTCACTACCTATTGCTATCATAGGGGATATTTACATTCCCTGAGATAACAATAAAAAATAAAATAAAATACGTAAGGAACAGTTTAAAAATAAAATAAAAAAAAGGAAAATTATTTAAAAAAAGCACCCCTGTCCTGCCCTGCTCTTGCGCAAAGGCGAACGCAAGCGTCGGTCTGGCGTCATATGTAAACAGCAATTGCATCATGCATGTGAGGTATCACCGCGAAGGTCAGATCGAGGGCAGTAATTTTAGCAGTAGACCTCCTCTGTAAATCTAATGTGGTAACCTGTAAAGGCTTTTAAAAATGTATGTTTGTCACCACTGCGCGTTTGTGCGAAATTTT
This sequence comes from Rana muscosa, assembly GCA_029206835.1. NCBI lineage: Eukaryota > Metazoa > Chordata > Amphibia > Anura > Ranidae > Rana > Rana muscosa. The sequence continues at coordinate 114,911,156 of CM055118.1, forward strand.
AAAGCATGTCAAGTTTGGTATCCATGTACTCGGCCTAAGATCATCTTTTTTATTTCATCCAACATTTGGGCAATATAGTGTGTTTTAGTGCATTAAAATAATTTTTAAAAAAAGTGTATTTTTTCAACAAAAAATGCGTTTGAATAATCGCTGAGCAAATACGGTGTGGAAAAAAAAATGCAACACCCACCATTTTAATCTGTAGGGCCTTTGCTTTAAAAAAAATATATATAATGTTTGGGGGGTTCAACGTAATTTTCTTGCAAAAAAAAAAATGTTTTCATGTAAACAAAAAGTGTCAGAAAGGGCTTTGTCTTCAAGTGGTTAGAAGAGTGGATGTAAGCTTCGTAATGTTGTGTATAAAATGCCAGGACAGTTCAAAACCCCCCCCAAATGACCCCATTTTGGAAAGTAGACACCCCAAGCTATTTGCTGAGAGGCATGTCGACTCCATGGAATATTTTATATGTTCACACAAGTTGCGGAAAAAATTAATTTATTTTGCACAAACTTGTAAATAAATGATATATTGCTCGAACATGTGGAATTAGACCCCAAAATACATTCTGTTGCTTCTCCTGAGTACGGGGATACCACATGTGTGAGACTTTTTGGGAGCCTAGCCGCGTACGGGACCCCAAAAACTAAGCACCGCCTTCAGGCTTTCTAAGGGTGTAAATTTTTGATTTCACTCCTCACTGCTTATCACAGTTTCGGAGGCCATGGAATGCCCAGATGGCACAAAACCCCCCCAAATGACCCCATTTTGGAAAGTAGACACCCCAAGCTATTTGCTGAGAGGTATGGTGAGTATTTTGCAGATCTCACTTTTTGTCACAAAGTTTTGAAAATTGAAAATGTTATATATTTTTTTCTTTTTTCAATTTTCAAAACTGTGTGACAAAAAAAAAAAACTTAGTTAGAAATACCGTCACCGGTAAGTCTAAGAGCCTTTCAGGACAACCTTGGAGAGAGCGTAGCTCCGCCGCTTTAACAGGAAACACTTTCAGCCTTTAAATCCCTCCTCTTCCACCATGGCCTCAGTTATTGTGGTTTCCGACAAACTGGAAGAAAAAAGCACAGAACAACCACAACGACCATGATAGACACTTAATCAATACTTCTAAGATATATTAGGGAGGGAAATAGCGGTTGTCCTGAAAGGCTCTTAGAAATACCGTCACCGGTAAGTCTAACTAAGTTTTTCTCAAATCGCCTTTCAGGACAACCTTGGAGAGGATAACCGAGTAACTTACCCTAGGGTGGGACTACTGCCTGCAGTACCTTCCTGCCGAAGGCTTGATCTGCGGCAGACAGCAAGTCCAACCTATAGTGCCGGAGAAAAGTTGAGTAGTTGGACCAAGTGGCAGCCTTGCAAATCTGATCAGGCGTAGCACCGGCCCTCTCGGCCCAGGAAACTGCTGTTGACCTTGTTGAATGAGCAGCAATACCTGAGGGAGGTATTTCTCCTTTAGCTTGGTAAGCTTCTGTAATTGCTTGTCTAAGCCATCTGCCTAATGTACTTTTGGAAGCTTTCTCCCCTTTGCGGGGACCTGAAAATACTACAAAGAGGGCATTTGTTTTTCTAAACTCTTTGGTAACTGCTAGAAACTGGAGCAGACATCTTCTCACATCCAGCGTATGGAAAGCTTCCTCTCCTGCATTGTTAGGGACTGAGGAAAAGGTAGGCAGGGTTATCTCTTGTGACCTATGGAAGGTTGAAGATACTTTTGGTAGGAAGGCTGGATCCGTCTGAAGGATCACTCGGTCTGGAAAGACCCTCAAAAAAGGTTCTGTAACCGCCAGAGCCTGGAGTTCACTGACTCTCCTTGCCGATGTAATGGCAACTAAAAAAATTGTTTTGAAAACTAAACTTCTTAAGGAAGTCTCTTGAAGGGGTTCAAACTGAGCTCCCGTGAGACCCTGTAACACAATAGATAGATCCCAACTGGGAAAAACTTTAAGGACTATGGGTCTGTTCCGAGCCAAGGCCCTAAAAAATCTGGAGATTAAAGTTTCTTTGGACAAAGCTTTTTCAAAGTAAACTGAAAGAGCCGCAACTTGGGTTTTCAAGGTGCTGGCTGCCAATCCTTTCTCCATTCCTTCATGGAGAAACTCTAAAACTGAAACGACACTCTTGACTATAAAGTTTTTGGAAGAACACCAAGAATTGAATTTTTTCCATACTTTAAAGGTAGATGGCCCTAGTTACCTCCTTTCTACTGGACAGTAGGGTCCTTACTACCTTATCTGAAAGTCCTTTGGCTTTTAGGAGGTCTTCTTCAGAAGCCAAGCAGTCAGATGTAGTCTGTCTGCTTCCGGATGGTTCACAGAACCCTGTGATAGTAAGTCCTTCCTGAGTGGTAGCCTCCAAGGAGGATTTGCGGCTAGGTTTAGAAGTGTCGCAAACCAAGGTCTTTTTGGCCAATATGGAGCAATCAGGATAAGACTGGTGTTCTCTTCCCTGAACTTTCTTAATACCAATGGGATTAGGGGAAATGCGTAACACAGCTGGTAATGCCATGGGTGTGCTAGAGCATCTATTCCAACTGCCTGATCCCCTCTGTGGAGAGAAAAGAATTCTCGGACTTTCGTGTTTTGCTGGTTGGCAAATAGATCTACCTGGGGTTTCCCCCACTCTTTGGAGATCATGGAGAAAATCTCCTGGCTCAGACTCCATTCTGCTTAGCAGATCTGCCAACAGATTCTGGGATCCCTTTAAATGAACCGCTGATAAGGAGGTCACGTTTAGCTCTGCCCAGGACAACAACTGACTGGCTAACTCCATGAGACCTGGGCTCCTGGTTCCCCCTTGCTTTTGTACATAAGCTATTGCTGTTGTGTTGTCTGACAGAATTTGAACATGACGTCCTTTGACTGTCTGCTGAAAGGTAAGGAGGCCCAGAAATATGGCTTTTAACTCCCGCCAATTTGATGACTTCTTTGCTTCCCACTTGGACCAAGTTCCTTGAGCGGTTTGCCCTTCCAGATGAGCTCCCCAACCCCAAGCACTTGCGTCTGTTGTCAGACGTTTGTCCAGTGGAAACACCCACGAGAGACCCTATGTCAGGTTGTTTGGGTTTCTCCACCACCAGAGTGCTCTTTTTACGTTTGATTTTAGTTTGAAGCACTTTTCCAGTGACTCCTGGTGTGACCAAACTTGTAGAATGTTCCTCTGGAGGGGTCTGGAGTGTAGCCTTGCCCCTTGTACGGCTGGGATTGAGGCCGTGAGGAGGCCTAATACTGCCATAGCTGAATCTGACCCACTGCAGAGTAAATCTTCTCTATCTTTTCTTGGGGGAGAAAGACCTTTTGAAGAACTGAGTTTATGGTGTAGCCCAGAAACCTCATCTCCTGAGTTGGATCTAAGTTTGATTTGTCCAGATTTAGGAGCCAACCTAAATTCTTGAGATGAGTCCGTGACACTTGCAGGTTTGTCACAAGCTGATCCCTGGAATCTGCAAAAAACAGTAGGTCGTCCAAATATGGAATGACCGAGATCCCCCTCAGTTTCAGAGGCTCTAGGGCTTCTGCCATGACTTTTGTGAAAATCCTGGGCGAGGATGAAAGCCCGAATGGTAGGGCTGTGAATTGGAGATGCCATATTGACGTCCCCAGATCGATGGCTAGGCGGAGAAATCTTTGGGAAGCCAGAGCTATCGGCACATGTAGATAGGCGTCCCTCAAGTCCAGGGACGCCATGAAGCAACCTGGAGTCAACAGCTTTGTAATGGAGTGGATTGTGTCCATACGAAAGTGCTTGTACCTTACTGATTTGTTTAAGATCTTCAGATTCAGAATCAGTCGGTACTTGCCTGAAGGTTTTTTTACCAAGAATATATGGGAATAAAACCCCTGGCCCTCCTGATGTTTTGGGACTGGAACAATCACTTCCTGTTGTATCAGATCCTGTAAGAGGGTCATCATAGCGGAAGCTTTTTCCTGATCCCGTGGTAGGGCTGTGACAAAAAACCTGCTTGGGGGGCATTCCGAGAATTCTAGACTGTATCCCTGTGAAATGATGTTCCTCACAAAGGGACTTTTGGATACTTGGTTCCATTGAGGGAAAAAAGCTGACAGTCTTCCCCCCACTGGAGTAATGCTGTCATTTGTTTTTAGAAGCTTGGTCTGTAGGGAATCTAAAGAGCACTCCACCCCTTCCTCTACCTTTTTGGGAAAACCAAGGCTTTTTGTTGTCATCTTTTTTGAAGGATTGCTGAACAGAACGAAAATTATTTTTAAACGGTTGCCTCTTTTTAGAAGGGAAAGCCTTCTTCTTGTCAGCTGTTCTATCCAGCACAGTTTCTAGCTCTGGACCAAACAGCAAATCCCCCGAGAAGGGTAGGCCACAGAGTTTAATTTTTGAGGCTGTGTCACCCGACCATGTCTTTAGCCAGACTGCACGCCTAACTGAATTCACTAATGCTGCTGATCTAGCAGCCATTTTGATTGATTCAGCGGATGCATCTGCCATGTATTTTACCGCTTTCAAAATTAGAGGGAACTGATTCCAACAGGTCTTTCCTTGGAGTACCTGCCTCAACATGGTTCATCAATTTCTCTATCCAACACTCCAGGTTTCTTGCCACCACTGTGGAAGCCATAGCTGGTTTGAGGCTGGCTGACGTGGAGTCCCATGCTTTTTTCAGCAGGGAGTCTGCCCTTTTATCCATCGCATCCTTCAACACTCCCATGTCCTCAAAAGCGAGATCCGTACGACGAGAGACTTGCGAGAAGGCAGCGTCCACTCTTGGTTTTTTATTCCAGACCTCTGAGTCCTTGTTTTCAAAAGGAAAACGCTTTTTGAGGGTCTTTGATAGGAAGGGACCTTTTTCAGGGTCCTTCCATTCCTTTTTGATAGTGTCCGATATAACCCTATGGACTGGGAACACTCTTTGCTTGGAATCATCCAGACCCTGGTACATTTTATCATGTACTGAAAGATGTACCTTTTCATCCTGAATATCCAGGGTAGTGTAGATTGCTTTTAAGAGATCATCCACATCTTCCAAAGATAATTTATATCTGGAGGTTTTGCCGTCATCTTCCTCTTCCTCCTCATCTGAGTCCTTGAGAGAGGGGAGAGTACTTGCCCCTTCGTCCCCAGAGTCCACACTCTCTGCTGGTCTAGAGGTGGAGGCTCTTGGGCTGGACGGTGGTTGCTGGGGTTCAGTTAAGACTGCTGGACTTAGCAGAGATTTAACCGAACCAAGAGAACTTGTAAGCTCTCTTACTGAGGAAAATAAATCCTTGAATTGCTGGGATGTTTCCTCTTCCACTAAGTCCTTAATGCAAGACCTGCACATAGCTTTTTGCCATGAATCCCTTAAAGGATTTTTGCAGGAGGGACACTTCCTCTGGCTTGGTGGGTTTACATGTTTGGTTTTTGCTACAGCTTTCTCCTGAAACGAGATAAACAATAGAAATTCACCTAATGTCCTAGCCACACCTAACCAATTAGTGTCATTTAGGCCACCACCAAAGATAGAAAAGAAGTGTCCCAGTGAAAACAACCACCAATGTCCAAGCTGTAGCAGGTCAGAGAGAAGTAACCACCGACCGTACAGCAGCAGGCTCCCTTAAGGGAGGAAACAAACAAAACAACACAGCAAAAAAGACTCATTTGGATAAGAATAAAAGGCACCATTGTACCCCTCTTACCTGAGCCTGACCGGAGCTTAGGGCGCCTGCTTCCGCCATCGCTGTCTGTCTCTCTTCCATCTTGTCGAGAGCGCAGCTGGGTTATACACACAGTGTGTGTTTTAAATTTTCCCGGGTCCCGCGTCATCCACGTGGGCCGGAAACGGAAGCGCCGGTCGATAGACCCGCCCCCTAGTCTCTGCGTTCCAAGCGTTGGGAACCACTAGCGCCACGCCCCCACAGGAAACCGCATCGCCGGAACTGACGTCACCCGCCAGCCAGGACCCGGAACCGTCATGCGATTCGCGCCGCTGACCTGCAGCGGCAACCGCTCGGCTCCTGGAGCCTTACCGCGGATTCCGGGCACAAGATGCTGCGTCTCCTGTGGGTCCTTTACTCCCCTGAGCAGGCGAGACTGGGGACTCCGGAACACCCCCCGCTTGCGGTGGAGGGGGTGCTGGGATGGTCATTGGTACAAGTACCAAATAAAAGCTGCACACCAGGCAGAAAAAAAGAAAGGTAAGCCTTACTGCTTCCCCCTTGGAAAGAGCGTAGCACCCTGGTTCCCACCTGTTGCTTCCACCATGGCGGAGGAAACACAATAACTGAGGCCATGGTGGAAGAGGAGGGATTTAAAGGCTGAAAGTGTTTCCTGTTAAAGAGGCGGAGCTACGCTCTCTCCAAGGTTGTCCTGAAAGGCGATTTGAGAAAGTGAGATCTGCAAAATACTCACCATACCTCTCAGCAAATAGCTTTGGGTGTCTACTTTCCAAAATGGGGTCATTTTTGTGCTATTTGGGCATTTTATGGCCTTCGAAACTGTGATAGGTAGTGAGGAGTGAAATCAAAAATTTGTGCCCTTAGAAATCCTGAAGGCGGTGCTTGGTCTTCGGGTCCCGTACGCGGCTAGGCTCCCAAAAAGTCCCACACATGTGGTATCCCCATACTCAGGAGAAGCATCAGAATGGATTTTGGGGTGCAATTCCACATATAACCATGGCATGTGTGAGCAATATATCATTTAGTGACAACTTTGTGTAATTTTTTTTTTCTTTTTGTCATTATTCAATCACTTGGGACAAAAAAAAAAAAAAAAAATATTCAATGGGCTCAACAGGCCTCTCAGCAATTTCCTTGGGGTGTCTACTTTCCAAAATGGGGTCATTTGGGGGAGGGGGGTTTGTACTGCCCTGCCATTTTAGCACCTGAAGAAATGAGATAGGCAGTCAAAAATTAAAAGCTGTGTAAATTCCAGAAAATGTACCCTAGTTTGTAGACCCTATAACTTTTGCGCAAACCAATAAATATACGCTTATTGACATTTTTTTTTACCAAAGACATGTGGCTGAATACATTTTGGCCTAAATGTATGACTAAAATTGAGTTTATTCGATTTTTCTTATGACAAAAAGTAGAAAATATAATTTTTTTTCAAAATGTTTGGTCTTTTTCCATTTATATCGCAAAAAAAAAAAAAAAAAAAAAAAAAAAAATCGCAGAGGCAATCAAATACCATTAAAAGAAAGCTCTATTTGTGGTAAGAAAAGGACGCAAATTTCATTTGGGTACAACATTGCATGTCCGCACAATTTCCAGTTAAAGCAGCGCAGTGCCAAATTGTGAAATCACCTCTGGTCATTATGGTCCGGTCCTTAAGTGGTTAATATGTAAAGTTTAGAAAAAGGCAATTTATTCTTAAATATCTCTATGCAGCGGTAAATATAAATAACCAATTCTATGGTTAGGGAGAAAAATCTCTAATCCACTCTGAAAATAACTGACAGAATAGATATACTGTATATACTATTAGGAGGGTGAATCTGGTAAATATCAGATATTATCAGAAATAAAAAACTTCTTGGTCAAAAGAATTTTCAGACAGTATATGTGGTTTTCGTTCAGAAATGACATTCAGTTTAAAAATGAATGTTAAAAGCAAGTGAAAATTTCAAAAAACAACATTCTTCCATTCAGCTTATGTACAAAGATTTTTTGTATTAATATCCTTGTCTGAAAATTGATCCATGTGGCCAGCATAAGGCTCAGTACACACTATTGCACTTTGCTTTTGATCTGTTTCTGCAGTGCGTTTTGATTTTTTCGCACGCGATTTTGCTGAATTTTGGGTGTTTGGATTTTTTTTTTTATGCTTTTTTTGGGCCAATTTGTTGTTGGGCAGATTAAAAAACACAATTTGCTGCAAAAAACGCATTACATGCTTTTCTGCAGTTTCTCCATTGAAGTATATTGAACCAAAAAAAGCACCGTTTTGCGTTGAAAAAAGTCCTTGACCCTTTCCAAATAACGCAGCAGCTGAAAAAAATTATAGATGTGAACGTGTCCCATAGGAAACCATGTAAATGAACTGTAGTGCATTTCTGCAAAAAACGCATAGGTGTGAACCAGGCCTAAGACGTTTAGTAACATAATGGGGTTAAAAAAAAAAAAAAGAGCCATTTATAGTACAAAAACAGCAAATACTGTAAGGGGTTAATTTTTTTTACTGTGGAACAGTGAAAGTAATATTTATAGTAGCGATTATTTGCTCTTTGTACTATAAATGGCAAATTTTTGTTTTTTAACCTCATTATGTTACTGGCCTATTAATCGATTATGAAAATAGTAATCGATTAATTTCATAATCGATTAGTTGTTTCGGCCCTAGCTCAGTGTGAAGGCCACATATATATGTGCAGCTGGCGTGAAGAGGTTAATGTTCCAAAGATTAAAAGAAAAACTATTGCAATGTATCAAAAAATTTACTGACCTTGCACGTCTTTTGTACCAGTTAGATTTCTTGTGAAAGACAAAGCTGTACTCATCGCTTTGTCCATACGCCAGACAGATGTCTTTCAGTTCCTCCATCACGTTCTGTGCACAGCGGTTCATGAGCTGGAGAGAACGGATGTCATTGGGTTTCACAAAGTTATGCTGCTCCGAGAACCTGTTGGAAGTGATGGCTCAGTGGGCATAAACATGCTAAACAAAAACAAACAACGTTGGTAACATTGGCATGTTAATAGAAATGCTGTAATGCAGAATAACCAGTTTACTGTAGAACATTACTAAACAAATGCAGAAGTGTTCTCCACTAACTGCTGAAATACATATACATTACCTGCTTCACTTATTCATGTTTTTGTTATTGTATTCAGCCTGTCTAGTGATCCAAACACCCCTGCCAGGCAGCACAACTAGGTTAGTGACCTCTCTTTTTTCTTGTGCAGTTAAAGCCCAACTCCATTGGAAAAAAAATCATAATACACCTTTATAGTAGGTATCCCCCTAAAAAGCAAGGGTTAATTGTCTTTTAATGTTTAGGGGCAGAGGATTGAAACACTTACCTTATTCCGCACTCCAGCAGGGTCCCTCTAGCACTTTGGCCAGTGGAGTTGGTCTTTAAGTGACAAAGTTTCGTCATTTTCCTACCCCTAGCCACACATATTAGGGTAACACTCTGCTCTCGTCTCCTATAATCATGCTCACAACAGTTGACAGACAGCATAAAGCCATACAGAAGTACAACTGACTGCAGGCGCATTTTTATGGGTGTTGCAGTGCAGCGTGATTGGGCCCTTAGGTGGATTGGGTGGGAGCCGCCATTTACATCACGGGCTCTGAGCTCCAGCACTGTACGCCGGTGTTCTGTCAAAATAGCCAATTCATCGAGATCTCCAGTCATGTCACTTCCGGTTAATGTAAAGCATCAGTAATTGAAGCTTTCGACGACTTGCTGTTTTGACACAACACCGGCAACCGTGTACATTCCGGTACACGATATTATGAGCGGACATTGTTAGTCTGCTCCGATACAAACCAACAAAATGGCCGCCTCCAAGGCGGCGACAACTTTTTCCTCCTTACCTTCCGTTCTGTCAAAAAAGGGAATTCTTTGTGTACCGGAGAGTACACGGTTGCCAGTGTTGTGTCAAAACAGCAAGTCAAGTGGTTTACAGTAACTGGAAGTGTCGCGATTGGAGATCTCAATGGATTGGCTATTTTGACACCGGACTGGTGCATGTGCTGGGTGACGTCACCGGCTGTATGTACTCTAAATATCTCCTAAACGGTGCAAGTTTAGGAGATATTCACTGTACCTACAGCCTTACTATAGACTTTTCTATAGGTACAAGTGGCAGAACAGACTATAAAGCATCTGTAACACTCTAGAAATAGGTGGACCCCACACTCTGACACCCAGAGGAATCCTGCACACAGGAATACACTTTGAAAAGTCACAGTGACAGGGAGCTGAATCATATTCCAATATATGTACCATGATGACCAATCAGGACCACTCAGCCAATGATGGGGAATGATAGGTCCGCAGAGAACCACGTGACCTCACCTGTGGAAGTTCCTCCCGTCCACTCTCACCACCACCCAGCAGTTGGGCAGACATGTGTCCGCCGCCTCGAACTCCCTCACATACTCAAACTTGCTCTTTGCCATGCCTCTGCAGCACACTGCACCCGGCAACTTCAACCCTCGTAGGAGCCACAGACTTCCTATCCTCATAGCCGGAAGCGGAAATCACCCAGGCAGCCACGAGTCTCCTCTCTATGGTTCTCCTTGGTTACCACATACAGCACCCGCGGCTCTCGCGAGAGAGAAAGTTGTAGTAGTTCTGTCGAGAAGTGCCCGGGACGAACGGCGCATGCGCCGTAGGTCCCAGCACACCAGCTGCGTTTACGATCAGATGTTGTGTTGGCTAGACAGCGCATGCGCAGTTCATGTAGGTTGAGGGGCGGATTTTTCAATGATGCTTCTCGAGAGAACAACGGCTCAGGTGGGAGTGGGCGTGATCAACGCATGGACGGGCGTGACCAGAGGATGGAGCGGGCGTGGCCTGAGCCAAGTAAATAGGCAATCGGGAGCGGGGAGGAGGGAACATCTGCCCACGCTAACATCAACGACAACATGACACGTGACTTAGTTCTACCTCACACGCGCAACAGCTGGAGCCGTTAGATAGTGACGTCAGGAGGAGGCGTGGCTTAATCTGATAAATAGCTGAGCTGGGCTGGCAGAGCGTCAGTGTGAGCAGAGCAGAGCAGAGGAAGCATTTTCAGCACAGAGCTCCGGAGGGAGGAGACATTGCCCGGACTACAGGCGGGCCACAGCGTGTCTGTGTCCGGGGATCATGCCGCCTCTGCTCAGGCTCTAAGGAACTACAACTCCCAGCAATCTCTGTCCGCATGGAGATCTACAACTACCAACATGCACTGTGTAAGTAACGGAGGTTCAGCTCCCAGCCTGAAATGAGATGATTTTTTTTTCCTATGGAGATATTACAGGTCCCAGTGATCTCTACATACCCCAGCCTGCTCCCCTCCCCCTCCTCATGGGTAATTGCACCCCACACTCTTCTCCCACCGAAGTGGATGGGTCCCCTCCCCCCCAGGATAAGGGTGGGCCTGCGGGGGAGGGGTAAGTGGCGTGGGAGATGAGTGGGGTTGGCGGGACTGGGGGGGTGCAATTCCCCCTGAGGGGGAGGGGAGCAGACTGGGGTATGTAGAGATAACTGGGACCTGTAATATCTCCATAGAAAAAATCATGCTGGGATATGTAGTCCCACAGTATCTTCTTCTAGGCTGGGAGCTGAACCCCCATTACTTACACAGTGCATGCTGGGAGTTGTAGTTCCTCAGAGCCTGAGCAGAAGCGACAGATTACACAGACACTCTGTGACCCGCCTGTAGTACAGACAATGGCTCCTCCCTCTGGAGCTCTGTGCGGGAGATGGTCCCTCCTCCCCCGCTCTCCACACATTGACACCCACATCTCCACTCACTTACCACCGAGGGTGGGGCTCCAATTGCCCGCCCTCCCCCACACACAGGGCTGATCCAGGAAATATTCGATTGCCTCTCAGATCAGGAAGGAATTCTTTCCTCAGCTGGAGTACATTGGATCATTCTTTGCTGGGGGTTTTCGCGTTCCTCTGGATCAACTGCCTCACAACCTAATGCACCCACTCATCTACCACCAAGAGGGGAAACTACCATCCCGGGTATGGGGTGAGTGTAGCCAGTGGAACTTCCCCCCAAGTGTCATCTGCCCTCACGCCCAACGTAATGGTACTACCCCCTGGCCCCACCTACATGCCCTCATCTACCACCAAGAGGGACCACAGAAAATGGGGTGCCTTGCCGTGGCTCTGTGGCTTATGCATGTATTTGTAAATATGTGCAACTAAACCCCTGTCTTTCACACATACTGCTCGACATGCCAATTCGGTTGGTCGCAGGCTGGTCGGTAAGTTGAGCATGGAAACGTCTGTTATTTTTATGTGTTTGCCTTTCCAATGCTCCTTGCTGCAGTGACCAGTTACAGGTGGGGGCAGTAACCACTTTTTTGTACCACCCAGAGTGGCAATGCCTTTTACTGTATAGTGTTTTCTCCATTTGCAATATAGTCCCATCTGTGGGATTTTTTATTGGATATTGTAATAAAATTTGACTACTTTTACTTAATAAATACTTGTTGGTGTGGTACTGTTACATTTCTATATAACTGTTTAGTGTGTTTGTTTTATGTGAACAGTTTGGGATTCCATTTGTTTTTTCCGATCCGCCCACTGGCTGATTCAAAAAAAAAAACTCTTTGGCCAACCTTAGGGACTTTAGCAGCACAGAGATTATGAAATTTTCTTTGCGTCCATAATGGGGGAATCCCTCCCATAGTGCTATTGTGTTTTGCCAGCGGGGTGCTTTCCCTGCTGGCAGAACAGAATCATCACTGCTGGCAGTGATCTCCTGAAAAAAAATCCCACAGGCTGGTTGCACTGACGTCAATCTATTTCAGTACATCCAGCCTGCCCAGGGATAGATTGAATCTTAGGCCTGTCCCTGCTGAACCAGCCAAGGTTCAATCCTTCTTTGTCCGGCTATGGATTGTAAGATCAGAGAGGACTGATATGAATGTGTAAATTGTCGGCATTATAGAAATACCTGTGATAAATAAATGCAAATGCATTTCGAGGACGCACAATGCATTTTTGGGAGCGCTGTATACAACGTTCCCAAACCGCCCCAAAGGTGCTGCTTGTAGGACTTTTTGTAACGTCCCACAATCGCACCGCCCCAGTGTGAAAGCACTCAGGCTTTCACATTTGGGAGGCAGCTTACAGGCGCTATGTCTAGCGCTAAAATGACTAATAACTGCCTCCAGTGTGAAAGGGGTCTACAGCACTAGATCTGTGCGCCCTCTCGTTCTTTTTATGGTTTCAGTTGTTCCAGACTCCCCCAGTCCTAAGAAGCAGCAAGACAAAATGCATCTATACAAGCCAGGATGGAAATATAGCCAACTTACATTGTGTGTGTCCACTCCCAAGTGCAGGAGGTTTTTGTGTGGATTTACTTTTTGCTCCTTCCATGTGCACCTTACTGCGAAGGCAAGTTATACATTGGGAGGGTTGCCATCTTTTTGTATGGCTTGCTCACTGGATTTGATATGGGGACACAAGGGATGCCTTCAGCTGTTATTGCACTCTTGCTGGGTTTCTAATGTGTCCCTGTGCCTTTCTGCCCAGCCGTAAAATGAGGGCTGGAGGGGATATTTGCCCTTCTGGGTGGACGTCATATGATGTCTTCCCCAGAATGCATCTTGCACGCCACACATACCGTGCTGCAGCTGGACACAATGGATGACATATCAGCGTACCGGTGTGCTGTCGGTGCCATGTGATCACTGTGACCAATCACTGCAGACCAACATGACAATTGTACACAATGAATGGTTTCTGTTCATGCCATTGATTGTGTACTATTGTGTTGCTCTCTGTGATTGGCCACAGTGATCACATGGAACAGACAGGTCCAATCACAGCCTATCTGTACCATGTGATTAGCTGTGACTAATCATAATAGTAAGCACGGAATTAATAGATTTGATTCAGCAAAAATGGTTGCTTATAGCAGTGAAATATCAGCATAGTGTGTAAAAAAATACCTTACTATGTATAGGAACACCGTATTGCTCTGTTCACAGTATGTAAAAAATCATTAAAAAATGTAATAAAAAAGGAAAATAAATTTAGAAAATTGAAAAAAAATATATAAAAAAAGTATTGTTTTTTTTCCACATTGTCACCAGTCACTGATCACTGCCACATCAGTTATATGAGTACACTGTACTGCACTGGTGACAGTTGACAGTATGTAAACAAAAAAAGAAAATGGGGAACATTTTTTTTTTCATTTTCCAAACAATTGCAACAAAGGATTACAACTTTAAAAAACCCGCTGTGTCTCTTACTAAATCAGAGCCCATTCACACAGGGGCGGCACGACTTGTGCCGCGACTGTGCTGGGCGATCTACAGGCGACTTCAATGGAGACTTCCAAAATGACTTCTGTATTGAAGTCAATGGAAGTCGCCTTGAAGTAGTACAGGAACCTTTTTCTAAGTCGGGAGTGACTTCAGTCGCTCCGCTTAGAACGGTTCCATTGTACAGAATGGGACGCGACTCGTCAGGCGGCTGAGACGCCTGACGAGTCGCCCCTGTGTGAATGGGGTCTCAGACTGTCTATGTTCCAAAAAGAGGTAATTTAGGGGGCAATTGTCCTGTCCTGACAGTTTTGGGCCTCAAGGAATGAGATTGGCTGTCAGTACATCAGGATTGATCCATTTTCTCTAAAGCCCCTTTCACACTGGGGCGGGTATATGCGGTGGCGGTATAGCGGCGCGATTTTCAGCGCAGCTATACCGTCGTGTTTACCGCGATATGCGGCCGGTAGCGGTGCGGTTCTAACCCCCGCTAGTGGCCGAAAAAGGGTTAATACCGCCCGCAAACCGCGGCTATTGCCGCGGTTTGTGGGTGGTATTACCGCAGTGTCCCATTGATTTCAATAGGAAGGAGCGGTATACACACCGCTCCTTTACCGCTCCAAAGATGCGGCTTGCAGGAGATTTTTTTGTCTCCTGCCAGTGCACCGCCTCAGTGTGAAAGCCCCTCGGGCTTTCACATTGAGAATGCTGAGGCAGGAGTATTTCAGGCGTTAGCTGCGCGGTATTTTTAGCGCAAAAACGCCTGAAATACGCCTCAGTGTGAAAGGGGCCTAACTCTCCTACGGACTAAATAATATACACTGATTTGGGTTATATTCACCAAAGAAATGTAGCAGAATACATTTTGGCCTAAATGTATGAAGAATTATCTTTTATTTGTTCCGTTTTATAACAGAAACAGAGAAAAATTTGTTTTTCAATATTGTTGGTCTTATTCTGTTTGTATAATAAAAAAAAACCCCAGTGAGGATTAAATGCAACCAAAAGCTTTATTTGTGTGAAAAAAATTATAAAAATGTCATATGGGTACAATTTTGCATGACCGCACAATTGTCATTCAAAGCGTGACAGCGCTGAAAGCTGAAGAATTGGCTTGGGCAGGAAGGGGGTGACTGCCTGGTATTGAAGAGTTTAATGAAAAGAAAAGCAGTAAAATGGATCCCCTGCAGCTGACAACAATAAATAATATTGACTTACTATGAGAGTATAAAGAGGACGTTCATTTCTCAAGCACCACCCTTTGGACCCCTTCTGCTAATTTCATGTTAGTAGAATTTTGGTGAGCGCTGATTTGCGATTTTCAAATGCCTTTTAAAATACCTTTGGCATAACGTCAACAGTATCACCAGCAAAGCAGCTTCGTTATTATCCCATTAACCCGCCTAGCGGTATTCCCGAGTCTGGCTCGGGGTGGAATTTCAGTACCTAAAGCGGTAACCCCGAGCCAGACTCGGGATCGCATCGCAGGATACAGGGTAAGTTACTTACCTTGTCCCCTGGATCCTGCGATGTGTCCCCGCTGTGTGTGCAAGCTGTCTCCTCGCTCGATTCACACTGCCGAGTGCCGCCGAGCTCCGTTCCCTGCGAGGTTGTGGCGCACGAGGGGGGGAATTCGGCGCCAAATTCAAAAAGTGAAACACACAATACACATACAGTATACTGTACTCTTACAGATTACAGGACTGTATCAAATAATAACACTTCCCCTTGTCCCTAGTGGTCTGTCCAGTGCCCTGCATGCACTTTTATATTATAAAAACGATTTCTGCCTGGAAACTGGAGATTGTCCATAGCAACCAAAAAGTGTCCCTTTATGTCAAAAGTGGTTTTAGACCAGCTAGAAAACAGCGATAATAAATTAGAATCACTTGCAGAATTGAGCGATAGTGATTTTGGGGAAATTCGTCATCAAACACTGAAAAACACTTTTATTATTATCATATTATTTTTTGTTATAATTATTTTATAGTTATTTATTATATTATAATTTATGATTTTGTTTTTTGAACTTTATCATACCCGGAATGTCTACTAGACTCTGGTTTGGACAGATTTAAGTGAGTTATTCCTAAGAATTA
The DNA here is from genome assembly GCA_029206835.1 of Rana muscosa. Classification (NCBI taxonomy): domain Eukaryota; kingdom Metazoa; phylum Chordata; class Amphibia; order Anura; family Ranidae; genus Rana; species Rana muscosa. The sequence goes on from CM055118.1 coordinate 114,927,166, forward strand.
CAGGCCTACAATATAAAACGCCAAATTTCCATGCAAAATAATGGTACCGCTTTCAGCACCTAAAATCTGAAATAATCATACCGCCAGGGAGTTTAAAGAAGATGAGAATTTTGACATTTCATCAATTGCTGCGTCACAAATGTTAATTCTAGATTACAAACAGTAGTTTACAAGACCGAACTCTTCCCAGTCGTTCCTTGTTTCCGAGAATGCGTGTTTGTACTTTCGACTTTTGTGTGACGGATTTCTGCACTGACCATCCGAAAATCAGACTTTGAGTTCACATCAGACGTTTTATAGTCTGCACATCCAGCTTTTGTTTGATGAAAAAGTCAAATCGTCTGTCGAATGCACCGTAATAACGCTCCGAAAATCCGCAGACAGCTCGTCTTACGACTTTTCCCTTCCGATTGTCGTACCGTGTGTATGAGGCCTAACATGTTGTTAAAGGTGAACTTATCCTTTAAACTCACACACCTTGTTTCAGTGGCATTTTGTACTGATCTTCTGCTGCATACCAGTTTTTACACTGCCATCTATCTTTCCTACATCATTGGGAGCTGGCTGTATTTTCCAGGTTCTTGCAGCTAGCGCCCTGATGACGTGCCCCCGAGTCCATTCTCCAGACGCTGCGTGGAAGCTGATGCCTCATGGAAAATGGGATGTGGGTATCCCAGGAGGCATTAGAAGCAGGGCTTATGCAATTTTTGCCTAGGGGTGCTTTTATATACAGTATCTCACAAAAGTGAGTACACACCCTTTTTGTAAATTATTTTTTATTTCTTTTCATGTGACAACACTGAAGAAATGACACTTTGTTACACTGTAAAGTAGTGAGTGTACAGCTTGTATAACAGTGTACATTTGCTGTCCCCTCAAAATAGCTCAGCACACAGCCAATAATGTCTAAACCACTGGCAACAAACGTGAGAACACCCTTAAGTAAAAATGTCCAAATTGGGTCCAATTACCCATTTTCCCTCCCCGGTGTCACGTGACTCGTTAGTGTTACAAGGTCTCAGGTGTGAATGGGAGGCAGGTGTGTTAAATTTGGTGTTATCGCTCTCACTCTCTCATACTGGTCACTGGAAGTTCAACATGGCACCTCATGGCAAAGAACTCTCTGAGGATCTGAAAAAAAGAATTGTTGCTCTACATAAAGATGGCCTAGGCTATAAGAAGATTGCCAAGACCCTGAAACTGAGCTGCAGCACGGTGGCCAAGACCATACAGCGGTTTAACAGGACAGGTTCCACTCAGAAAAGGCCTTGCCATGGTTGAACAAAGAAGTTGAGTGCATGTGCTCAGTAACATATGCAGAGGTTGTCTTTGGGATATAGATGTATGAATCCTGCCAGCATTGCTGCAGAGGTTGAAGGGGTGGGGGGTCAGCCTGTCAGTGCTCAGACCATACGCCGCACCCTGCATCAAATTGGTCTGCATGGCTATCATCCCAGAAGGAAGCCTCTTCTAAAGATGATGCACAAGAAACAGTTTGCTGAAGACAAGCAGACTAAGGACGTGGGTTACTGGTACCATGTCCTGTGGTCTGATCTGATGAGACCAAGATAAACTTATTTGGTTCAGATGGTGTCAAACGTGTGTTTTAACAACCAGGTGAGGAGTAGAAAGACAAGGGGTGTACCCACTTTTGTTGCCAGAGATTTAGACATGGCTGTGTGTCGAGGGGACAGCAAATTTGCACTGTTATACAAGCTGTACACTCACCACTTTACATTGTAATAAAGTGTAATTTCTTCAGTGTTGTCATATGAAAAGATATAATAAAATATTTACAAAAATGTGAGGGGTGTACTCACTTTTGTGAGATACTGTACATACAGGTCATCCAGGGCAATCAGCAACTTTATATAAAGTGGGCAGAAAAATAAAGTGATTAAAAAAGCAGTAATGAATTAAATTTGAAAAGACAGACTTAGTGGTCTTTAATTATACATACAACATTACGTTTTTTCTAAAGTGTTTTAGTAGTCATTGACATGTCTCATGTATCTTCAGATCTTTGCATACGTTTCTGTTTGGGAACTGAAAGCCTGCAAGATAAATACCCAAAATGTGTGTATTTACACAAGATATTCCCATCGGGCCAATTGAAAAATTGCAGTCAACAGTCTTCAGTTTATTGTTGTGAGCAGCTGGCACATCATGAATATTTATTTTATTACAATAGGAAGTTTGTGCCAGCAGGGCAAAGGAAATCACATTTTACTTGTTAAGCAATTTAAAGTGTTTGTTACCCTAACATTTCATATTCCTGATATGTGCCTGTTGTACAATGTACTTGTATGAGAAAGTATCATGCTCTCTTTGTATTTCTTCCTTTGTGTTAAATCCCTGGCACTCCTGCTAGTCCCCTTGCTTTCCTATTAAAAACTGATCACACTAAGCAGGAGAGCACACCATGGTCAATTCTCAAGCTATGCTGGGAACTCAGGCTGCTCTCCTCCCATGATTAGACTTGTCCTAACACACTTCCCCTGCACAGCCTGTCACTGGGAATCTCAGTGTACTGCTGCTTCTCCTCACCCCAGCTCTTATGCAGCTGGGAACAGAGGGAATGTGATCATTTCCAAAAAAGGGAACAAAAGGTATTTGTGTTTTTTTCTACACAACAATGTTTTGCCTTTCATTTCTATTTTAACCACTTCGCATCCGGGCCAATTCTGACACTTCGCTCCTACATGTAAAAAGCCAATTTTTTTTGCTGGAAAATTACATATAACCCCCAAACACTATATATATATATTTTTTTAGCAAAGACCCTAGAGAATATAATGGCGGTCATTGAAACTTTTTATCTCGCACGGTATTTGCGCAATAATTTTTCAAACGCATTTTTTTTGGAATAAAAACGGTTTCATGAATTAAAAAATATTAAAACATTAAAGTTAGCCCAATTTATTTGCATAATGTGAAAGACGATGTTACGCCGAGTAAATAGATACCCAACATGTCACCCTTCAAAATTGTACACGCTCGTGGAATGGCGCCAAACTTCGGTACTTAAAAATCCTCATGGGCGACGCTTTAAATTTTTTTACTGGTCACATGTTTTGAGTTACAGAGGAGGTCTAGGGCTAGAATTATTGCTCTCGCTCTAACGTTCGCTACGATACCTCACATGTGTGTTCTGAACACCGTTTTCATATGTGGGCGGGACTTACGTATGCGTTCGCTTCTGCATACGAGCTACCGGGGACAGGGGCGCATTACATTTTTTTTTTTTATTATTTATTGTTAATTTTACTTTTAACTTTTTACTTTGACAGTTAGAAAAAAAAAAAGATCACTTTTATTCCTATTACAAGGAATGTAAACATCCCTTGTAATAGGAATAAGCATGACAGGTCCTCTTTACAGTGAGATATGGGGTCAATAAGACCCCACATCTCAACTCTAGGCTGAGAAGCCTGAAATAAAAAAAAAAAAAAACGATCACCGCTTCCTAGCCGAAGCGGCACCGTTTTTTTGAATGCAGAGGCCGGGCGTGACGTCATAACATCGCGCCCGGCCTCCGAACGATCATAGAGACTCCGGCGACCATCTGGTCCGCCGGAAATCTCTATGGTTAGAAGCCGGGGCCGGCGGATCCTGTCACCGACTCACCGATCGCTCAGGTGAGTCGGTAGAAGCACCGGAGGGCGGCGGGAGGGGGGGACGTCCCCTCTCGCCGCCTGTAAGAACGATCAAGCGGCGGAACAGCCGCTATGATCGTTCTTACGGTACAGAGAATCGCCGGCTCTAAAAAACGATATCTGAATGATGCCTGTAGCTGCAGGCATTATTCAGATATCCCGGCTGAAAGTCAAGGACGTCCCACGGACGTCCTTAGATGCGAAGTGGTTAAATTGAATGGGTTGTTTTTCAAGGTGATCGTTTACGTTCACATATACTTTTGTCAGAGTGCCCTTTTTTTTATAAGGGTTTTATATTTTTTCCTTCTTTTTTATGTCTTCCATGGCTTTCTTGCTTTTTTTCTTTATTTTGATATATATTTATATTTAAAGGGGTTGTAAAGGTTCATGTTTTTTCACCTATGCATTAAGGTGAAAAAACATCTTACGATCACCGGCCCCCCAACCCCCTCATTTTACTTACCTGAGCCCTGGAAAGTCCTGAGTCGCGAACGCGCTCTTCCTTTGCTCGATCTTCTCGGCTCTTCATTGGATAGATTGATAGCAGCGCAGCCATTGGCTCATGCTGCTGTCAATCAACTCCAATGACGCGGGGGCCGGGCAAGGCCAAGTTCTTTAGTCGGTGGCTATGGACGCCAAATACAAGACTCGGGAGCGCGCCCACAAGGTAACCCCCTTGGGAGAGCGCTTCCCAGCGGGGGTTATCAGAAGCAGGGAGGAGCCGAGACAGCCGCCGAGGAACCCCAGAAGATGCCGTGCGGGGCCACTCTGTGCAAAACGAGCTGCACAGTGGAGGCAAAACCTTTAGTGGGACTCTGGAGCAACCTTGTCGGTATAGATTTTGCTGGTCAATATCTCCAAAACCATAAATCCTAAGAACTCCAAACTTGGTAGGGTGGGTCTCCCAATCAGTCCCATACATGTATCTCTCAAGTTTGAAAAAAACACTGCCTCCTGAAACATAAAAGGCGACGTCGCAGTGTTCTTTCAAACTTCACAGACCCAGATGAGGCCTCACTGCTGTATGTCTGTGTCCTACATTGGGAAAATGTTCAATATTTTTTTAATTCTGCCATGGCCGGTCCCAAGCCCGTGGTGCGAAAAGAGGAGGGTTGGGTGCTGGGACAAGCAAACCAGCCCTATTAAAACATTTGTAGAGCAATTGGGAAAGTTGAGTGACACAGAGGTGATGTTCCATTTCGGGGGAGTTTTAGTGTCACTGCAGCAATGCAGACCTCTCTGAGCACGGTTGGTTCTGAGAGCAATTGCCCAGACCCCATTCCATAACAATTGGAAGATGCTCATTGCGGTCTAGAGCTGGTCCAAAGGTTGCGCGTGAAGGTTGTGTGCAAGCACACGTAAAGTGCAGGGGAACTCTGTGCTCCCTTCTGAAACTGGAAGATTGCTTACCCGTGCTCTTGAATTTCTTTAACTCTGCCATGGCCGGTCCCAAGCCCGGCTGCGAAAAGAGGAGGGTTGAGTGCTGGGGCAAGCAAACCAGCCCTGTAAAAACAATTTGCTACTGCGAGCATAAAAGAAGAAAAGGGCCTATCCAGCATTGTAGTGACATTAGCCAGCTGAACGTGTTGGCTGAGCTATCAATGCTTTAAGCTGCAAATTAGTGGCTCGAGCATAAAAGAAGAGGGCCTATTAAAGTTAACTCCACCGTGGCCGATCCCAAGTCCGAGCTGAGAAAGGAGGAGGGTCCCTTCCCCCTCCCTTTCCTTCCCTTTCCCCTTCCCCTCCCCCTCCCTTCCCTTTCCCCTTCCCCCAGAGATACATGCTCAAATTACCTTTAAGGCAGTTTACTGTGCAAAGGGCTAAAAAGAGATTGTAGACAGTCCACTTTGGGCCGATCGGCGCCGTTCGGAGCTGTAATGCGAAGTTCCACTGTACATCTCTTCTCTGCTGTCCCATCTGTGTGCTGTCTCGACTGTGAAGTGTGGGAAGAGGGTGTACCCCTTTACGGAGGATAGACAGCAGGATCTGTTCGCCCCGAGTACATAAATTGTCTGAAGAAGAGAGAGCAATTTGGGTTCAAATTTGGTCCCATACTTGCTATCTGAGGAGTGACAAAGGAAATCTACCTGCGTGCCAAGTTTGAAGACAGGAGCCCCAAGGGTTCCAGAGATATGGCCACACAAAGAGAACTGACCGGCAATTGAAAGCTCCCTTGCGGGAAAACGTAGCAGTAATTTGTAATACCGCTTAAGTGGGACTCTGGAGCAACCTTGTCGGTATAGATTTTGCTGGTCAATATCTCCAAAACCATAAATCCTAAGAACTCCAAACTTGGTAGGGTGGGTCTCCCAATCAGTCCCATACATGTGTCTCTCAAGCTGAAAAAAACACTGCCTCCCAAAACATAAAGGGCGACGTCGCAATGTTCTTTCAAACTGCACGGACCCAGATGAGGCCTCACTGCTGTATGTCTGTGTCCTACATTGGGAAAATGTTCAATATTTTTTTAACTCTGCCATGGCCGGTCCCAAGCCCGTGCTGCGAAAAGAGGAGGGTTGGGTGCTGGGACAAGCAAACCAGCCCTATTAAAACATTTGTAGAGCAAATGGGAAAGTTCAGTGACACAGAGGTGATGTTCCATCTCGGGGGAGGTTTAGTGTCACTGCAGCAATGAAGACCTCTCTGAGCGTGGTTGGTTCTGAGAGCAATGGCCCAGATCCCATTCCATAACAATTGTAAGATGCTCATTGCGGTCTAGAGCTGGTCCAAAGGTTGCGTGTGAAGGTTGTGTGCAAGCACACGTGAAGTGCTCCCTTCCGAAACTGGAAGACTGCTTACCAGTGCTCTTGAATTTTTTTAACTCTGCCATGGCCGGTCCCAAGCCCAGCTGCGAAAAGAGGAGGGTTGAGTGCTGGGGCAAGCAAACCAGTCCTGTAAAAACAATTTGCTACTGCGAGCATAAAAGAAGAATAGGGCCTATCCAGCATTGTAGTGACATTAGCCAGCTGAACGTGTTGGCTGAGCTACCAATGCTTTAAGCTGCAAATTAGTGGCTCGAGCATAAAAGAAGAGGGCCTATTAAAGTTAACTCCACCGTGGCCGGTCCCAAGTCCGAGCTGAGAAAGGAGGAGGGTCCCTTCCCCCTCCCTTTCCTTCCCTTTCCCCTTCCCCTCCCCCTCCCTTCCCTTTCCCCTTCCCCCAGAGATACATGCTCAAATTACCTTTAAGGCAGTTTACTGTGCAAAGGGCTAAAAAGAGATTGTAGACAGTCCACTTTGGGCCGATCGGCGCCGTTCGGACTTAAAATGCGAAGTTCCACTGTACATCTCTTCTCTGCTGTCCCATCTGTGTGCTGTCTCGACTGTGAAGTGTGGGAAGAGGGTGTACCCCTTTACGGAGGATAGACAGCAGGATCTGTTCGCCCCGAGTACATAAATTGTCTGAAGAAGAGAGAGCAATTTGGGTTCAAATTTGGTCCCATACTTGCTATCTGAGGAGTGACAAAGGAAATCTACCTGCGTGCCAAGTTTGAAGACAGGAGCCCCAAGGGTTCCAGAGATATGGCCACACAAAGAGAACTGACCGGCAATTGAAAGCTCCCTTGCGGGAAAACGTAGCAGCAATTTGTAATACCGCTTAAGTGGGACTCTGGAGCAACCTTGTCGGTATAGATTTTGCTGGTCAATATCTCCAAAACCATAAATCCTAAGAACTCCAAACTTGGTAGGGTGGGTCTCCCAATAAGTCCCATACATGTGTCTCTCAAGTTGAAAAAAACACTGCCTCCCGAAACATAAAGGGCAACGTCGCAGTGTTCTTTCAAACTGCACGGACCCAGATGAGGCCTCACTGCTGTATGTCTGTGTCCTACATTGGGAAAATGTTCAATATTTTTTAAACTCTGCCATGGCCGGTCCCAAGCCCGTGCTGCGAAAAGAGGAGGGTTGGGTGCTGGGACAAGCAAACCAGCCCTATTAAAACATTTGTAGAGCAAATGGGAAAGTTCAGTGACACAGAGGTGATGTTCCATCTCGGGGGAGGTTTAGTGTCACTGCAGCAATGAAGACCTCTCTGAGCGTGGTTGGTTCTGAGAGCAATGGCCCAGATCCCATTCCATAACAATTGTAAGATGCTCATTGCGGTCTAGAGCTGGTCCCAAGGTTGCGTGTGAAGGTTGTGTGCAAGCACACGTAAAGTGCTCCCTTCCGAAACTGGAAGATTGCTTACCAGTGCTCTTGAATTTTTTTAACTCTGCCATGGCCGGTCCCAAGCCCAGCTGCGAAAAGAGGAGGGTTGAGTGCTGGGGCAAGCAAACCAGCCCTGTAAAAACAATTTGCTACTGCGAGCATAAAAGAAGAATAGGGCCTATCCAGCATTGTAGTGACATTAGCCAGCTGAACGTGTTGGCTGAGCTACCAATGCTTTAAGCTGCAAATTAGTGGCTCGAGCATAAAAGAAGAGGGCCTATTAAAGTTAACTCCACCGTGGCCGGTCCCAAGTCCGAGCTGAGAAAGGAGGAGTGTCCCTTCCCCCTCCCTTTCCTTCCCTTTCCCCTTCCCCTCCCCCTCCCTTCCCTTTCCCCTTCCCCCAGAGATACATGCTCAAATTACCTTTAAGGCAGTTTACTGTGCAAAGGGCTAAAAAGAGATTGTAGACAGTCCACTTTGGGCCGATCGCCGACGTTCGGAGCTGTAATGCGAAGTTCCACTGTACATCTCTTCTCTGCTGTCCCATCTGTGTGCTGTCTCAACTGTGAAGTGTGGGAAGAGGGTGTACCCCTTTACGGAGGATAGACAGCAGGATCTGTTCGCCCCGAGTACATAAATTGTTTGAAGAAGAGAGAGCAATTTGGGTTCAAATTTGGTCCCATACTTGCTATCTGAGGAGTGACAAAGGAAATCTACCTGCGTGCCAAGTTTGAAGACAGGAGCCCCAAGGGTTCCAGAGATATGGCCACACAAAGAGAACTGACCGGCAATTGAAAGCTCCCTTGCGGGAAAACGTAGCAGTAATTTGTAATACCGCTTAAGTGGGACTCTGGAGCAACCTTGTCGGTATAGATTTTGCTGGTCAATATCTCCAAAACCATAAATCCTAAGAACTCCAAACTTGGTAGGGTGGGTCTCCCAATCAGTCCCATACATGTGTCTCTCAAGTTGAAAAAAACACTGCCTCCCGAAACATAAAGGGCGACGTCGCAGTGTTCTTTCAAACTGCACGGACCCAGATGAGGCCTCACTGCTGTATGTCTGTGTCCTACATTGGGAAAATGTTCAATATTTTTTTAACTCTGCCATGGCCGGTCCCAAGCCCGTGCTGCGAAAAGAGGAGGGTTGGGTGCTGGGACAAGCAAACCAGCCCTATTAAAACATTTGTAGAGCAAATGGGAAAGTTCAGTGACAGAGAGTTGATGTTCCATCTCGGGGGAGGTTTAGTGTCACTGCAGCAATGAAGACCTCTCTGAGCGTGGTTGGTTCTGAGAGCAATGGCCCAGATCCCATTCCATAACAATTGTAAGATGCTCATTGCGGTCTAGAGCTGGTCCAAAGGTTGCGTGTGAAGGTTGTGTGCAAGCACACGTAAAGTGCTCCCTTCCGAAACTGGAAGGCTGCTTACCAGTGCTCTTGAATTTTTTTAACTCTGCCATGGCTAGTCCCAAGCCCAGCTGCGAAAAGAGGAGGGTTGAGTGCTGGGGCAAGCAAACCAGCCCTGTAAAAACAATTTGCTACTGCGAGCATAAAAGAAGAATAGGGCCTATCCAGCATTGTAGTGACATTAGCCAGCTGAACGTGTTGGCTGAGCTACCAATGCTTTAAGCTGCAAATTAGTGGCTCGAGCATAAAAGAAGAGGGCCTATTAAAGTTAACTCCACCGTAGCCGGTCCCAAGTCCGAGCTGAGAAAGGAGGAGGGTCCATTCCCCCTCCCTTTCCTTCCCTTTCCCCTTCCCCTCCCCCTCCCTTCCCTTTCCCCTTCCCCCAGAGACACATGCTCAAATTACCTTTAAGGCAGTTTACTGTGCAAAGGGCTAAAAAGAGATTGTAGACAGTCCACTTTGGGCCGATCGGCGACGTTCGGAGCTGTAATGCGAAGTTCCACTGTACATCTCTTCTCTGCTGTCCCATCTGTGTGCTGTCTCGACTGTGAAGTGTGGGAAGAGGGTGTACCCCTTTACGGAGGATAGACAGCAGGATCTGTTCGCCCCGAGTACATAAATTGTCTGAAGAAGAGAGAGCAATTTGGGTTCAAATTTGGTCCCATACTTGCTATCTGAGGAGTGACAAAGGAAATCTACCTGCGTGCCAAGTTTGAAGACAGGAGCCCCAAGGGTTCCAGAGATATGGCCACACAAAGAGAACTGACCGGCAATTGAAAGCTCCCTTGCGGGAAAACGTAGCAGTAATTTGTAATACCACTTAAGTGGGATTCTGGAGCAACCTTGTTGGTATAGATTTTGCTGGTCAATGTCTCCAAAACCATAAATCCTAAAAACTCCAAACTTGGTAGGGTGGGTCTACCAATAAGTCCCATACATGTGTCTCTCAAGTTGAAAAAAACACTGCCTCCCGAAACATAAAGGGCGACGTCGCAGTGTTCTTTCAAACTGCACGGACCCAGATGAGGCCTCACTGCTGTATGTCTGTGTCCTACATTGGGAAAATGTTCAATATTTTTTTAACTCTGCCATGGCCGGTCCCAAGCCCGTGCTGTGAAAAGAGGAGGGTTGGGTGCTGGGACAAGCAAACCAGCCCTATTAAAACATTTGTAGAGCAAATGGGAAAGTTCAGTGACACAGAGGTGATGTTCCATCTCGGGGGAGGTTTAGTGTCACTGCAGCAATGAAGACCTCTCTGAGCGTGGTTGGTTCTGAGAGCAATGGCCCAGATCCCATTCCATAACAATTGTAAGATGCTCATTGCGGTCTAGAGCTGGTCCAAAGGTTGCGTGTGAAGGTTGTGTGCAAGCACACGTAAATTGCTCCCTTCCGAAACTGGAAGACTGCTTACCAGTGCTCTTGAAACTTTTTAACTCTGCCATGGCCGGTCCCAAGCCCAGCTGCGAAAAGAGGAGGGTTGAGTGCTGGGGCAAGCAAACCAGCCCTGTAAAAACAATTTGCTACTGCGAGCATAAAAGAAGAATAGGGCCTATCCAGCATTGTAGTGACATTAGCCAGCTGAACGTGTTGGCTGAGCTACCAATGCTTTAAGCTGCAAATTAGTGGCTCAAGCATAAAAGAAGAGGGCCTATTAAACTTAACTCCACCGTGGCCGGTCCCAAGTCCGAGCTGAGAAAGGAGGAGGGTCCCTTCCCCCTCCCTTTCCTTCCCTTTCCCCTTCCCCTCCCCCTTCCTTCCCTTTCCCCTTCCCCCAGAGACACATGCTCAAATTACCTTTAAGGCAGTTTACTGTGCAAAGGGCTAAAAAGAGATTGTAGACAGTCCACTTTGGGCCGATCGGCGACGTTCGGAGCTGTAATGCGAAGTTCCACTGTACATCTCTTCTCTGCTGTCCCATCTGTGTGCTGTCTCGACTGTAAAGTGTTGGAAGAGGGTGTACCCCTTTACGGAGGATAGACAGCAGGATCTGTTCGCCCTGAGTACATAAAATGTCTGAAGAAGAGAGAGCAATTTGGGTTCAAATTTGGTCCCATACTTGCTATCTGAGGAGTGACAAAGGAAATCTACCTGCGTGCCAAGTTTGAAGACAGGAGCCCCAAGGGTTCCAGAGATATGGCTACACAAAGAGAACTGACCGGCAATTGAAAGCTCCCTTGCGGGAAAACGTAGCAGTAATTTGTAATACCGCTTAAGTGGGACACTGGAGCAACCTTGTCGGTATAGATTTTGCTGGTCAATATCTCCAAAACCATAAATCCTAAGAACTCCAAACTTGGTAGGGTGGGTCTCCCAATCAGTCCCATACATGTGTCTCTCAAGTTGAAAAAAACACTGCCTCCAGAAACATAAAGGGCGATGTCGCAGTGTTCTTTCAAACTGCACGGACCCAGATGAGGCCTCACTGCTGTATGTCTGTGTCCTACATTGGGAAAATGTTCAATATTTTTTTAACTCTGCCATGGCCGGTCCCAAGCCCGTGCTGCGAAAAGAGGAGGGTTGGGTGCTGGGACAAGCAAACCAGCCCTATTAAAACATTTGTAGAGCAAATGGGAAAGTTCAGTGACACAGAGGTGATGTTCCATCTCGGGGGAGGTTTAGTGTCACTGCAGCAATGAAGACCTCTCTGAGTGTGGTTGGTTCTGAGAGCAATGGTCCAGATCCCATTCCATAACAATTGTAAGATGCTCATTGCGGTCTAGAGCTGGTCCAAAGGTTGCGTGTGAAGGTTGTGTGCAAGCACACGTAAAGTGCTCCCTTCCGAAACTGGAAGACTGCTTACCAGTGCTCTTGAAACTTTTTAACTCTGCCATGGCCGGTCCCAAGCCCAGCTGCGAAAAGAGGAGGGTTGAGTGCTGGGGCAAGCAAACCAGCCCTGTAAAAACAATTTGCTACTGCGAGCATAAAAGAAGAATAGGGCCTATCCAGCATTGTAGTGACATTAGCCAGCTGAACGTGTTGGCTGAGCTACCAATGCTTTAAGCTGCAAATTAGTGGCTCGAGCATAAAAGAAGAGGGCCTATTAAAGTTAACTCCACCGTGGCCGGTCCCAAGTCCGAGCTGAGAAAAGAGGAGGGTCCCTTCCCCCTCCCTTTCCTTCCCTTTCCCTTTCCCCTCCCCCTCCTTTCCCTTTCCCCTTCCCCCAGAGATACATGCTCAAATTACCTTTAAGGCAGTTTACTGTGCAAAGGGCTAAAAAGAGATTGTAGACAGTCCACTTTGGGCCGATCGGCGCCGTTCGGAGCTGTAATGCGAAGTTCCACTGTACATCTCTTCTCTGCTGTCCCATCTGTGTGCTGTCTCGACTGTGAAGTGTGGGAAGAGGGTGTACCCCTTTACGGAGGATAGACAGCAGGATCTGTTCGCCCCGAGTACATAAATTGTCTGAAGAAGAGAGAGCAATTTGGGTTCAAATTTGGTCCCATACTTGCTATCTGAGGAGTGACAAAGGAAATCTACCTGCGTGCCAAGTTTGAAGACAGGAGCCCCAAGGGTTCCAGAGATATGGCCACACAAAGAGAACTGACCGGCAATTGAAAGCTCCCTTGCGGGAAAACGTAGCAGTAATTTGTAATACCGCTTAAGTGGGACTCTGGAGCAACCTTGTCGGTATAGATTTTGCTGGTCAATATCTCCAAAACCATAAATCCTAAGAACTCCAAACTTGGTAGGGTGGGTCTCCCAATCAGTCCCATACATGTGTCTCTCAAGTTGAAAAAAACACTGCCTCCCGAAACATAAAGGGCGACGTCGCAGTGTTCTTTCAAACTGCATGGACCCAGATGAGGCCTCACTGCTGTATGTCTGTGTCCTACATTGGGAAAATGTTCAATATTTTTTTAACTCTGCCATGGCCGGTCCCAAGCCCGTGCTGCGTAAAGAGGAGGGTTGGGTGCTGGGACAAGCAAACCAGCCCTATTAAAACATTTGTAGAGCAAATGGGAAAGTTCAGTGACACAGAGGTGATGTTCCATCTCGGGGGAGGTTTAGTGTCACTGCAGCAATGAAGACCTCTCTGAGCGTGGTTGGTTCTGAGAGCAATGGCCCAGATCCCATTCCACAACAATTGTAAGATGCTCATTGCGGTCTAGAGCTGGTCCAAAGGTTGCGTGTGAAGGTTGTGTGCAAGCACACGTAAAGTGCTCCCTTCCGAAACTGGAAGACTGCTTACCAGTGCTCTTGAAACTTTTTAACTCTGCCATGGCCGGTCCCAAGCCCAGCTGCGAAAAGAGGAGGGTTGAGTGCTGGGGCAAGCAAACCAGCCCTGTAAAAACAATTTGCTACTGCGAGCATAAAAGAAGAATAGGGCCTATCCAGCATTGTAGTGACATTAGCCAGCTGAACGTGTTGGCTGAGCTACCAATGCTTTAAGCTGCAAATTAGTGGCTCGAGCATAAAAGAAGAGGGCCTATTAAAGTTAACTCCACCGTGGCCGGTCCCAAGTCCGAGCTGAGAAAGGAGGAGGGTCCCTTCCCCCTCCCTTTCCTTCCCTTTCCCCTCCCCCTCCCTTCCCTTTCCCCTTCCCCCAGAGATACATGCTCAAATTACCTTTAAGGCAGTTTACTGTGCAAAGGGCTAAAAAGAGATTGTAGACAGTCCACTTTGGGCCGATCAGCGCCGTTCGGAGCTGTAATGCGAAGTTCCACTGTACATCTCTTCTCTGCTGTCCCATCTGTGTGCTGTCTCGACTGTGAAGTGTGGGAAGAGGGTGTACCCCTTTACGGAGGATAGACAGCAGGATCTGTTCACCCCGAGTACATAAATTGTCTGAAGAAGAGAGAGCAATTTGGGTTCAAATTTGGTCCCATACTTGCTATCTGAGGAGTGACAAAGGAAATCTACCTGCGTGCCAAGTTTGAAGACAGGAGCCCCAAGGGTTCCAGAGATATGGCCACACAAAGAGAACTGACCGGCAATTGAAAGCTCCCTTGCGGGAAAACGTAGCAGTAATTTGTAATACCGCTTAAGTGGGACTCTGGAGCAACCTTGTCGGTATAGATTTTGCTGGTCAATGTCTCCAAAACCATAAATCCTAAGAACTCCAAACTTGGTAGGGTGGGTCTCCCAATAAGTCCCATACATGTGTCTCTCAAGTTTAAAAAAACACTGCCTCCCGAAACATAAAGGGCGACGTCGCAGTGTTCTTTCAAACTGCACGGACCCAGATGAGGCCTCACTGCTGTATGTCTGTGTCCTACATTGGGAAAATGTTCAATATTTTTTTAACTCTGCCATGGCCGGTCCCAAGCCCGTGCTGCGAAAAGAGGAGGGTTGGGTGCTGGGACAAGCAAACCAGCCCTATTAAAACATTTGTAGAGCAAATGGGAAAGTTCAGTGACACAGAGGTGATGTTCCATCTCGGGGGAGGTTTAGTGTCACTGCAGCAATGAAGACCTCTCTGAGCGTGGTTGGTTCTGAGAGCAATGGCCCAGATCCCATTCCATAACAATTGTAAGATGCTCATTGCGGTCTAGAGCTGGTCCAAAGGTTGCGTGTGAAGGTTGTGTGCAAGCACACGTAAAGTGCTCCCTTCCGAAACTGGAAGACTGCTTAAAAGTGCTCTTGAAACTTTTTAACTCTGCCATGGCCGGTCCCAAGCCCAGCTGCGAAAAGAGGAGGGTTGAGTGCTGGGGCAAGCAAACCAGCCCTGTAAAAACAATTTGCTACTGCGAGCATAAAAGAAGAATAGGGCCTATCCAGCATTGTAGTGACATTAGCCAGCTGAACGTGTTGGCTGAGCTACCAATGCTTTAAGCTGCAAATTAGTGGCTCGAGCATAAAAGAAGAGGGCCTATTAAAGTTAACTCCACCGTGGCCGGTCCCAAGTCCGAGCTGAGAAAGGAGGAGGGTCCCTTCCCCCTCCCTTTCCTTCCCTTTCCCCTTCCCCTCCCCCTCCCTTCCCTTTCCCCTTCCCCCAGAGATACATGCTCAAATTACCTTTAAGGCAGTTTACTGTGCAAAGGGCTAAAAAGAGATTGTAGACAGTCCACTTTGGGCCGATCGGCGCCGTTCGGAGCTGTAATACGAAGTTCCACTGTACATCTCTTCTCTGCTGTCCCATCTGTGTGCTGTCTCGACTGTGAAGTGTGGGAAGAGGGTGTACCCCTTTACGGAGGATAGACAGCAGGATTTGTTCGCCCCGAGTACATAAATTGTCTGAAGAAGAGAGAGCAATTTGGGTTCAAATTTGGTCCCATACTTGCTATCTGAGGAGTGACAAAGGAAATCTACCTGCGTGCCAAGTTTGAAGACAGGAGCCCCAAGGGTTCCAGAGATATGGCCACACAAAGAGAACTGACCGGCAATTGAAAGCTCCCTTGCGGGAAAACGTAGCAGTAATTTGTAATACCGCTTAAGTGGGACTCTGGAGCAACCTTGTCGGTATAGATTTTGCTGGTCAATATCTCCAAAACCATAAATCCTAAGAACTCCAAACTTGGTAGGGTGGGTCTCCCAATCAGTCCCATACATGTGTCTCTCAAGTTGAAAAAAACACTGCCTCCCGAAACATAAAGGGCGACGTCGCAGTGTTCTTTCAAACTGCACGGACCCAGATGAGGCCTCACTGCTGTATGTCTGTGTCCTACATTGGGAAAATGTTCAATATTTTTTTAACTCTGCCATGGCCGGTCCCAAGCCCGTGCTGCGAAAAGAGGAGGGTTGGGTGCTGGGACAAGCAAACCAGCCCTATTAAAACATTTGTAGAGCAAATGGGAAAGTTCAGTGACACAGAGGTGATGTTCCATCTCGGGGGAGGTTTAGTGTCACTGCAGCAATGAAGACCTCTCTGAGCGTGGTTGGTTCTGAGAGCAATGGCCCAGATCCCATTCCATAACAATTGTAAGATGCTCATTGCGGTCTAGAGCTGGTCCAAAGGTTGCGTGTGAAGGTTGTGTGCAAGCACACGTAAAGTGCTCCCTTCCGAAACTGGAAGACTGCTTAAAAGTGCTCTTGAAACTTTTTAACTCTGCCATGGCCGGTCCCAAGCCCAGCTGCGAAAAGAGGAGGGTTGAGTGCTGGGGCAAGCAAACCAGCCCTGTAAAAACAATTTGCTACTGCGAGCATAAAAGAAGAATAGGGCCTATCCAGCATTGTAGTGACATTAGCCAGCTGAACGTGTTGGCTGAGCTACCAATGCTTTAAGCTGCAAATTAGTGGCTCGAGCATAAAAGAAGAGGGCCTATTAAAGTTAACTCCACCGTGGCCGGTCCCAAGTCCGAGCTGAGAAAGGAGGAGGGTCCCTTCCCCCTCCCTTTCCTTCCCTTTCCCCTTCCCCTCCCCCTCCCTTCCCTTTCCCCTTCCCCCAGAGATACATGCTCAAATTACCTTTAAGGCAGTTTACTGTGCAAAGGGCTAAAAAGAGATTGTAGACAGTCCACTTTGGGCCGATCGGCGCCGTTCGGAGCTGTAATACGAAGTTCCACTGTACATCTCTTCTCTGCTGTCCCATCTGTGTGCTGTCTCGACTGTGAAGTGTGGGAAGAGGGTGTACCCCTTTACGGAGTATAGACAGCAGGATTTGTTCGCCCCGAGTACATAAATTGTCTGAAGAAGAGAGAGCAATTTGGGTTCAAATTTGGTCCCATACTTGCTATCTGAGGAGTGACAAAGGAAATCTACCTGCGTGCCAAGTTTGAAGACAGGAGCCCCAAGGGTTCCAGAGATATGGCCACACAAAGAGAACTGACCGGCAATTGAAAGCTCCCTTGCGGGAAAACGTAGCAGTAATTTGTAATACCGCTTAAGTGGGACTCTGGAGCAACCTTGTCGGTATAGATTTTGCTGGTCAATATCTCCAAAACCATAAATCCTAAGAACTCCAAACTTGGTAGGGTGGGTCTCCCAATAAGGCCCATACATGTGTCTCTCAAGTTGAAAAAAACACTGCCTCCCGAAACATAAAGGGCGACGTTGCAGTGTTCTTTCAAACTGCACGGACCCAGATGAGGCCTCACTGCTGTATGTCTGTGTCCTACATTGGGAAAATGTTCAATAGTTTTTTTAACTCTGCCATGGCCGGTCCCAAGCCCGTGCTGCGAAAAGAGGAGGGTTGGGTGCTGGGACAAGCAAACCAGCCCTATTAAAACATTTGTAGAGCAAATGGGAAAGTTCAGTGACACAGAGGTGATGTTCCATCTCGGGGGAGGTTTAGTGTCACTGCAGCAATGAAGACCTCTCTGAGCGTGGTTGGTTCTGAGAGCAATGGCCCAGATCCCATTCCATAACAATTGTAAGATGCTCATTGCGGTCTAGAGCTGGTCCAAAGGTTGCGTGTGAAGGTTGTGTGCAAGCACACGTAAAGTGCTCCCTTCCGAAACTGGAAGACTGCTTACCAGTGCTCTTGAAATTTTTTAACTCTGCCATGGCCGGTCCCAAGCCCAGCTGCGAGAAGAGGAGGGTTGAGTGCTGGGGCAAGCAAACCAGCCCTGTAAAAACAATTTGCTACTGCGAGCATAAAAGAAGAATAGGGCCTATCCAGCATTGTAGTGACATTAGCCAGCTGAACGTGTTGGCTGAGCTACCAATGCTTTAAGCTGCAAATTAGTGGCTCGAGCATAAAAGAAGAGGGCCTATTAAACTTAACTCCACCGTGGCCGGTCCCAAGTCCGAGCTGAGAAAGGAGGAGGGTCCCTTCCCCCTCCCTTTCCTTTCCCCTTCCCCTCCCCCTCCCTTCCCTTTTCCCCTTCCCCCAGAGATACATGCTCAAATTACCTTTAAGGCAGTTTACTGTGCAAAGGGCTAAAAAGAGATCGTAGACAGTCCACTTTGGGCCGATCGGCGCCGTTCGGAGCTGTAATGCGAAGTTCCACTGTACATCTCTTCTCTGCTGTCCCATCTGTGTGCTGTCTCGACTGTGAAGTGTGGGAAGAGGGTGTACCCCTTTACGGAGGATAGACAGCAGGATCTGTTTGCCCCGAGTACATAAATTGTCTGAAGAAGAGAGAGCAATTTGGGTTCAAATTTGGTCCCATACTTGCTATCTGAGGAGTGACAAAGGAAATCTACCTGCATGCCAAGTTTGAAGACAGGAGCCCCAATGGTTCCAGAGATATGGCCACACAAAGAGAACTGACCGGCAATTGAAAGCTCCCTTGTGGGAAAACGTAGCAGTAATTTGTAATACCGCTTAAGTGGGACTCTGGAGCAACCTTGTCGGTATAGAGTTTGCTGGTCAATGTCTCCAAAACCATAAATCCTAAGAACTCCAAACTTGGTAGGGTGGGTCTCCCAATCAGTCCCATACATGTGTCTCTCAAGTTGAAAAAAACACTGCCTCCCAAAACATAAAGGGCGACATCGCAGTGTTCTTTCAAACTGCACGGACCCAGATGAGGCCTCACTGCTGTATGTCTGTGTCCTACATTGGGAAAATGTTCAATATTTCTTGTTCATACATCACGGGACACAGAGCAGCATAGTCATTACTATGTGGGTTATATAGAATTACCTTCAGGTGCTGGCACTAGCAACTTCCAAAACAGGAAGTACCCTCCCCTATATAAGCCCCTCCCATCCGGGAGTACCTCAGTTTTTTGCCAGTGTCTAAGGTGTTGGCCAAGGTTAACATGTATTCATCTGGGCTTGTGTACAGGTTCTCTGGGCCTTAGCAAGCTATTCCGGATCCGACCAAAAAAGCTTCATAGCTAAACGGTCGGTACCCGGGCCTTGCAGAGAAGAGCAGGGTTTTGCCTGTAATGCCTCTCTTAGGAGGGCTGGACCCTGGGATCCAGAGCTCTGGTCATACCCAAAACCAAGAGGCTATCTGTGCAGGGTGCTATACAGGTCCAGGGGAGTGGAATCCTTGGGAACCCGGTCCCTGAAGGTCTAGTACAATGCCTGCCGTGAGAGGTGAAGTTTGGGCTTCTGTGGACCAAACAAAGTCCTGCGGCGGGGAAAAGGTAAGTGGGGGCCCCTCAGGAACTTGGTTCTATTGAGGGGACCCCCAAGCCTAATATGTCTTTCTGCCTGTTACCTAAAGGGTATTCCCGCTAATAGCTGTATATGCCTAAGAAATCCTAGAAATGTTTTTTCATAAAGGAGGTTTTAAGAAAAAAAAAAAAAAAGAAAAAAGACAAAAGTGCGGTACCTGTGTTTGTCCACTAGAGGCCGCTGTGGAACGTCTTTTTTCTTGGGACTATTCCTTCCATGGTGAAAGTCCAGGCAGATGAGTGAGCTCTCTATCAGGGAAGCTGCATTCCTCTGTCATGCTGCCAAGTAGTTTCCTTCCATCCCCGAGTCCTGGTGAAACAGGGACCCTGGCTCCTCTCCCTACATGGCGCCAAGAGCACACACGTGCACGCGCGCGCGCGCGCACACATGCTTTCCTTTTATAAGGTTTAGCTTCAAAAAAGGGGGCGGAGCCTGGCGGATGACGCGCTCTGTGCGCCCAGCGCTTCTGCGCATGTGCGGGCGTCCCAGCAAGATAAAAGGACTCAGTCCACGCTGCTTGCTATGGACACAGAGCATGAAAAGGAGCTGGTAGCATGGTATAGGGGCTTACAGCGGGCGGTTGATACAGGCATCCCCAGAAAGACGCATTAGTAGACACCCACTGATGTACATAGCAGCAAATTGCATTAGACTATTTCAGTAAGGGGTGTATTGCGGCTGGAATACCTCAGCTTTGAACTAAGGAATATGCCGCCTAAAAAACTCCGAGATATACCTCTCAGGAAGTGTAGGGGGTCTCCATCGGGCTCTGAGGATCTGGAGCAGTCATCTGCACCCTCCTCCCCTGAGAAATCAGAGGTTAATACCCATAAGGAACCCCCGGGAGTGCCAGGTACTGCGGCTGTCCTCAGTCCACCTGCTCCTGCATATATAACAGAGGAGGTTTTTTCCTCAACTCTGGAGGGATTGGAGCAGAGATTGGCTGCATTGATCGCTTCTTCTCTACAGGAAAGAAAGCGCGCCAGATCTCCATCACCTCCATTAGAGTGCCTGTTGGCAGAGCAACAGTCCCAGGAAGGGACCGACCTACCTGAAGGGGATCAGGAGGAGGTTAGCTCTGTTTTTGAGGAATCGACAGTAGATGAACCATTTTCAGCATCACAGACTGAAAGATTGTGGGTCCAGACCCTAACTGACATGGTTCGATCTGCATTTAAAATGCCTCTTGTTGAACCATCAACTACTGCTGTCTCCTCATTGGGGTCGCTAAAAGCTCCCCAGGTTAATTGCTCCTTTCCAATACATCCATTATTGGAAGGACTTATATACCAGGACTGGGAACATCCTGATAAACTATTTGTTCCGCCTAAAAGGTTTCCGGTGATCTATCCCATGGAGGAAAAGTTCACCCAGAGATGGAATGTTCCTACGGTGGATGCAGCCATCTCTTCTGTGAACAAATCACTGACATGTCCAGTAGATAATGTTCAAATGTTCAAAGATCCAGTGGATAAAAAATTGGAATCTTTATTAAAATCTGCTTTTTCCACAGCAGGGGCTGTTACACAGCCAGCAGTGGCAGCTATTGGGGTCTGCCAAGCTTTAAAGGATCAAATGAAAATGGTCCTGAGGGATTTGCCAGACCAGCAGGCCCAGGCTCTGGCTGATCTGCCTAGAGCATTATGCCTTGCGGTTGACGCCATCAAGGATTCTATCCATCAGGCCTCCCGCCTCCCGCTGTCTTTGGTACATATGCGTAGGCTTCTGTGGCTCAAAAACTGGTCTGCTGAAGCTCCCTGTAAGAAGCTCTTAGTTAGCTTCCCATTTCATGGGGAACGCCTTTTTGGCGAAGACCTGGATAAGTATATCCAGAAGATTTCCAGTGGTAAAAGTACTCTCTTACCGAGTAAAAAGAGGTCTAGGGGTCCATCTTTTAAGAGGACTACCTCTCCTATCCCTGCGACGTCTGCTACTAAGCAGTTCCGACGGCCTCCTCAGTCAAACTCAGGAGGTAAAAATCAGGGACAGCCACAGGGTAATAAAAAGCCCTGGATCCGAAGAGGTACTAAACCAGCCTCCAAGTCAAGCCTATGAAGGGCTGCCCCCACTCAAACGGGTGGGGGGAAGACTTCAGTTGTTCGCAGAGACCTGGCGGGAGACGATCAAAGACAGATGGGTGCTCTCCGCAGTAACTCTGGGATACAAGTTGGAGTTAAAAGAGTCTCCTCCGTCCCATTTTATGTGGTCAGGCATGCCAAGAGACCCTCTGAAAAGAGGGTCTCTCCTATTGGCGTTAGAACAACTATTGCTCCAAGGAGTAATTATGGAGGTTCCTATGGAAGAGTGGGGGTTGGGTTTCTACTCAAACCTTTTCACAGTCCCGAAGCCAAACGGGGACATAAGACCCATATTGGACCTAAAGAGTCTAAACAAATTTCTAAACGTCCGGTCTTTCCGGATGGAGTCGATCCGATCGGTCACCGCTGCCCTACAAGGGGAGGAATGGTTAGCCTCGATCGACATCAAAGATGCTTACTTGCATGTTCCCATCTTTCCAGGTCATCAAAAATTCCTACGCTTTGCAGTAGAAGGGCGCCATTTTCAGTTCAGAGCCTTACCATTCGGTCTGGCCACAGCACCACGGGTGTTCACAAAAATTCTGGCCCCATTGTTGGCCGATCTAAGAACACGGGGTGTAACGATAATGGCATACCTAGACGACCTGTTGTTGATGGACCACTCAGTTGTCAAGCTAGAAGTGGTAATTGTCGATACAATCAAGTATCTAGAGTCTCACGGTTGGGTCATCAACCTGGACAAGTCAGCCCTACAGCCAGTGAAAAACCTGGTATATCTAGGGCTACGGCTGGATTCAGACCAGAGGAAGATTTTCTTACCTCTAGACAAGGTATCCTCTTTGAGGGCCTTGGTCCGTCTGCTTTGTGCAAAAAGACAGCCGTCCATACGCCTGTGCATGAGGCTGCTAGGAAAGATGGTAGCATCATTCGAAGCTGTGCCATACGCCCAATTCCACTCAAGGAATTTACAAAGGGCCATATTGTCAGCCTGGAATGGAAAAGTTCAGGCTCTAGACTTCCCGATGGCTTTGTCCCCTTCCTTTCGGAAGAGTCTCTGCTGGTGGTTGATCCCCCAGAATCTCCAGAAGGGAAAACCCTTCAGCCCGATATCTTGGAAGGTGGTCACTACAGATGCCAGCCTTATAGGCTGGGGGGCAGTACTGGAGCAATGGTCTCTCCAGGGCAGATGGTCAAATGTAGTAAAAACCCTGCCCATCAATCTCTTAGAGATACGAGCAGCCCGGTACGCCCTAGTAGCCTGGACATCCAGACTCCAAGGGTCCCCTGTCAGGATTCAATCAGACAATGCCACAGCAGTGGCATATATCAATCATCAGGGGGGCACCAGGAGTCGTGCAGCCCAGAGGGAAGTAAGTCACATCCTGGAATGGGCAGAAAAGCATGTCCCATGTATATCAGCTGTCTTCATTCCAGGGGTGGAGAATTGGAAGGCGGACTTTCTGAGTCGCCAACAGTTATGCCCAGGGGAATGGTCCCTTCATCCCGAGGTCTTCCGAGCAATATGTCAGCGGTGGGGAACACCGGATGTAGATCTGCTAGCATCCAGATTCAACGCAAAGGTGGACAGATTTGTCTCCCGGACAAGGGATCCCCTCGCTTGTGGCTCGGATGCTCTGGTGTTCCCTTGGGATCAGTTCAGACTGATATATGCATTCCCTCCGCTACAATTGTTGCCTCGACTCCTTCGCAGAGTCAGGTTAGAGAAGAAGCCGGTGATCCTGGTGGCTCCAGCGTGGCCCCGAAGGGCCTGGTACGCGGAGATCATCAAAATGTCTGTGGGGAGTCCTTGGACCCTTCCACGTCGTCCGGACCTGCTTTCGCAAGGACCGATATACCACCCTTCCTTACTAACTCTAAGTTTAACGGCCTGGCTATTGAATCCCACATCCTAAAGAAGAGAGGTCTCTCTAACTCTGTGGTATCAACTATAATCAATGCCAGGAAGCCTGTATCCAGGCAGATCTACTATAGAGTTTGGAAGGCGTACATCACTTGGTGCGAGGCCAGAAAATGGCATCCACGTAAGTACGTTATAGGCAGAATTCTGGACTTCCTGCAGTGGGCTGTAGACAGGAAGTTTGCCTTAAGTACTATCAAGGGCCAGGTTTCGGCCTTGTCAATACTATTTCAAAGGCCCCTGGCTATGCATTCACTTGTCAAATCCTTTATGCAAGGTGTGACTCGTATTATTCCACCGATTAAGGCTCCCATATGCCCATGGGATCTAAATTTGGTTCTGTCGGTTCTGCAGAAGCAGCCATTTGAACCTTTGCGGCACATTTCCTTGGTTCTACTCACCAGGAAATTGATATTTTTAGTAGCCATATGCTCGGCTAGAAGAGTGTCGGAATTAGCCGCCATGTCCTGTAAAGAGCCATATCTGGTTATCCATAAGGACAGAGTAGTATTACGTCCTCACCCAGCCTTTCTTCCTAAGGTGGTATCGAGGTTTCACTTGAACCAGGATGTGGTTCTTCCTTCTTTTTTCCCCAAACCAAGCTCGGTAGAGGAAAAGTTATTGCATTCTTTGGATGTAGTAAGAGCAGTTAAAGCTTATCTAAAAGCCACTGCTCAGATTCGTAGAACGGATTCTTTGTTTGTTCTGCCGGAAGGCCCCAGAAAGGGTCAGGCAGCATCAAAATCTACTTTAGCCAAGTGGATTCGACAGGTCATAATACAAGCCTATGGCTTGAGAAGTAGACCGCCTCCGTTCAAAGTTAGGGCGCACTCCACGAGAGCAGTTGGAACTTCATGGGCAGTGCATCACCAGGCCTCCCTGGCGCAAATTTGTAAGGCCGCAACATGGTCTTCAGTACACACGTTTACTAGGTTCTACCAGGTGGACGTTAGAAGTCAGGAGGATGTCGCCTTTGGGCGCAGTGTGTTGCAGGCCGCAAAAGATCCTCATGCCTGATGGCGCCCAGCTTATGTATGGTGTATCCCCCCCCTCATGTGGCATTGCTTTGGGACGTCCCACATAGTAATGACTATGCTGCTCTGTGTCCCGTGATGTATGAACAAGAAAGTAGGATTTTTAAAACAGCTTACCTGTAAAATCCTTTTCTTGGAGTACATCACGGGACACAGAGCTCCCACCCCTCTTTTGGGGACACGTATTGCTTTGCTACAAAACTGAGGTACTCCCGGATGGGAGGGGCTTATATAGGGGAGGGTACTTCCTGTTTTGGAAGTTGCCAGTGCCAGCACCTGAAGGTAATTCTATATAACCCACATAGTAATGACTATGCTGCTCTGTGTCCCGTGATGTACTCCAAGAAAAGGATTTTACAGGTAAGCTGTTTTAAAAATCCTACTTTTTTTAACTCTGCCATGGCCGGTCCCAAGCCAGGGCTGCGAAAAGAGGAGGGGTTGGGTGCTGGGACAAGCAAACCAGCCCTATTAAAACATTTGTAGAGCAAATGGGAAAGTTCAGTGACACAGAGGTGATGTTCCATCTCGGGGGAGGTTTAGTGTCACTGCAGCAATGAAGACCTCTCTGAGCGTGGTTGGTTCTGAGAGCAATGGCCCAGATCCCATTCCATAACAATTGTAAGATGCTCATTGCGGTCTAGAGCTGGTCCAAAGGTTGCGTGTGAAGGTTGTGTGCAAGCACACGTAAAGTGCTCCCTTCCGAAACTGGAAGACTGCTTACCAGTGCTCTTGAAACTTTTTAACTCTGCCATGGCTGGTCCCAAGCCCAGCTGCGAAAAGAGGAGGGTTGAGTGCTGGGGCAAGCAAACCAGCCCTGTAAAAACAATTTGCTACTGCGAGCATAAAAGAAGAATAGGGCCTATCCAGCATTGTAGTGACATTAGCCAGCTGAACGTGTTGGCTGAGCTACCAATGCTTTAAGCTGCAAATTAGTGGCTCGAGCATAAAAGAAGAGGGCCTATTAAAGTTAACTCCACAGTGGCCGGTCCCAAATCCGAGCTGAGAAAGGAGGAGGGTCCCTTCCCCCTCCCTTTCCTTCCCTTTCCCCTTCCCCTCCCCCTCCCTTCCCTTTCCCCTTCCCCCAGAGATACATGCTCAAATTACCTTTAAGGCAGTTTACTGTGCAAAGGGCTAAAAAGAGATTGTAAACAGTCCACTTTGGGGCGATCAGCGCCGTTCGGAGCTGTAATGCGAAGTTCCACTGTACATCTCTTCTCTGCTGTCCCATCTGTGTGCTGTCTCGACTGTGAAGTGTGGGAAGAGGGTGTACCCCTTTACGGAGGATAGACAGCAGGATCTGTTCGCCCCGAGTACATAAATTGTCTGAAGAAGAGAGAGCAATTTGGGTTCAAATTTGGTCCCATACTTGCTATCTGAGGAGTGACAAAGGAAATCTACCTGCGTGCCAAGTTTGAAGACAGGAGCCCCAAGGGTTCCAGAGATATGGCCACACAAAGAGAACTGACCGGCAATTGAAAGCTCCCTTGCGGGAAAACGTAGCAGTAATTTGTAATACCACTTAAGTGGGACTCTGGAGCAACCTTGTCGGTATAGATTTTGCTGGTCAATATCTCCAAAACCATAAATCCTAAGAACTCCAAACTTGGTAGGGTGGGTCTCCCAATCAGTCCCATACATGTGTCTCTCAAGTTGAAAAAAACACTGCCTCCCGAAACATAAAGGGCGACGTCGCAGTGTTCTTTCAAACTGCACGGACCCAGATGAGGCCTCACTGCTGTATGTCTGTGTCCTACATTGGGAAAATTTTCAATATTTTTTTAACTCTGCCATGGCCGGTCCCAAGCCCGTGCTGCGAAAAGAGGAGGGTTGGGTGCTGGGACAAGCAAACCAGCCCTATTAAAACATTTGTAGAGCAAATGGGAAAGTTCAGTGACACAGAGGTGATGTTCCATCTCGGGGGAGGTTTAGTGTCACTGCAGCAATGAAGACCTCTCTGAGCGTGGTTGGTTCTGAGAGCAATGGCCCAGATCCCATTCCATAACAATTGTAAGATGCTCATTGCGGTCTAGAGCTGGTCCAAAGGTTGCGTGTGAAGGTTATGTGCAAGCACACGTAAAGTGCTCCCTTCTGAAACTGGAAGACTGCTTACCAGTGCTCTTGAATTTTTTTAACTCTGCCATGGCCGGTCCCAAGCCCAGCTGCGAAAAGAGGAGGGTTGAGTGCTGGGGCAAGCAAACCAGCCCTGTAAAAACAATTTGCTACTGCGAGCATAAAAGAAGAATAGGGCCTATCCAGCATTGTAGTGACATTAGCCAGCTGAACGTGTTGGCTGAGCTACCAATGCTTTAAGCTGCAAATTAGTGGCTCGAGCATAAAGAAGAGGGCCTATTAAAGTTAACTCCACCGTGGCCGGTCCCAAGTCCGAGCTGAGAAAGGAGGAGGGTCCCTTCCCCCTCCCTTTCCTTCCCTTTCCCCTTCCCCTCCCCCTCCCTTCCCTTTCCCCTTCCCCCAGAGATACATGCTCAAATTACCTTTAAGGCAGTTTACTGTGCAAAGGGCTAAAAAGAGATTGTAGACTGTCCACTTTGGGCCGATCGGCGCCGTTCGGAGCTGTAAGGCGAAGTTCCACTGTACATCTCTTCTCTGCTGTCCCATCTGTGTGCTGTCTCGACTGTGAAGTGTGGGAAGAGGGTGTACCCCTTTACGGAGGATAGACAGCAGGATCTGTTCGCCCCGAGTACATAAATTGTCTGAAGAAGAGAGAGCAATTTGGGTTCAAATTTGGTCCCATACTTGCTATCTGAGGAGTGACAAAGGAAATCTACCTGCGTGCCAAGTTTGAAGACAGGAGCCCCAAGGGTTCCAGAGATATGGCCACACAAAGAGAACTGACCGGCAATTGAAAGCTCCCTTGCGGGAAAACGTAGCAGTAATTTGTAATACCGCTTAAGTGGGACTCTGGAGCAACCTTGTCGGTATAGATTTTGCTGGTCAATATCTCCAAAACCATAAATCCTAAGAACTCCAAACTTGGTAGGGTGGGTCTCCCAATCAGTCCCATACATGTGTCTCTCAATTTGAAAAAAACACTGCCTCCCGAAACATAAAGGGCGACGTCGCAGTGTTCTTTCAAACTGCACGGACCCAGATGAGGCCTCACTGCTGTATGTCTGTGTCCTACATTGGGAAAATGTTCAATATTTTTTTAACTCTGCCATGGCCGGTCCCAAGCCCGTGCTGCGAAAAGAGGAGGGTTGGGTGCTGGGACAAGCAAACCAGCCCTATTAAAACATTTTTAGAGCAAATGGGAAAGTTCAGTGACACAGAGGTGATGTTCCATCTCGGGGGAGGTTTAGTGTCACTGCAGCAATGAAGACCTCTCTGAGCGTGGTTGGTTCTGAGAGCAATGGCCCAGATCCCATTCCATAACAATTGTAAGATGCTCATTGCGGTCTAGAGCTGGTCCAAAGGTTGCGTGTGAAGGTTGTGTGCAAGCACACGTAAAGTGCTCCCTTCCGAAACTGGAAGACTGCTTACCAGTGCTCTTGAAACTTTTTAACTCTGCCATGGCCGGTCCCAAGCCCAGCTGCGAAAAGAGGAGGGTTGAGTGCTGGGGCAAGCAAACCAGCCCTGTAAAAACAATTTGCTACTGCGAGCATAAAAGAAGAATAGGGCCTATCCAGCATTGTAGTGACATTAGCCAGCTGAACGTGTTGGCTGAGCTACCAATGCTTTAAGCTGCAAATTAGTGGCTCGAGCATAAAAGAAGAGGGCCTATTAAAGTTAACTCCACCGTGGCCGGTCCCAAGTCCGAGCTGAGAAAGGAGGAGGGTCCCTTCCCCCTCCCTTTCCTTCCCTTTCCCCTTCCCCTCCCCCTCCCTTCCCTTTCCCCTTCCCCAGAGATACATGCTCAAATTACCTTTAAGGCAGTTTACTGTGCATAGGGCTAAAAAGAGATTGTAGACAGTCCACTTTGGGCCGATCGGCGCCGTTCGGAGATGTAATGCGAAGTTCCACTGTACATCTCTTCTCTGCTGTCCCATCTGTGTGCTGTCTTGACTGTGAAGTGTGGGAAGAGGGTGTACCCCTTTACGGAGGATAGACAGCAGGATCTGTTTGCCCCGAGTACATAAATTGTCTGAAGAAGAGAGAGCAATTTGGGTTCAAATTTGGTCCCATACTTGCTATCTGAGGAGTGACAAAGGAAATCTACCTGCGTGCCAAGTTTGAAGACAGGAGCCCCAAGGGTTCCAGAGATATGGCCACACAAAGAGAACTGACCGGCAATTGAAAGCTCCCTTGCGGGAAAACGTAGCAGTAATTTGTAATACCGCTTAAGTGGGACTCTGGAGCAACCTTGTCGGTATAGATTTTGCTGGTCAATGTCTCCAAAACCATAAATCCTAAGAACTCCAAACTTGGTAGGGTGGGTCTCCCAATAAGTCCCATACATGTGTCTCTCAAGTTTAAAAAAACACTGCCTCCCGAAACATAAAGGGCGACGTCGCAGTGTTCTTTCAAACTGCACGGACCCAGATGAGGCCTCACTGCTGTATGTCTGTGTCCTACATTGGGAAAATGTTCAATATTTTTTTAACTCTGCCATGGCCGGTCCCAAGCCCGTGCTGCGAAAAGAGGAGGGTTGGGTGCTGGGACAAGCAAACCAGCCCTATTAAAACATTTGTAGAGCAAATGGGAAAGTTCAGTGACACAGAGGTGATGTTCCATCTCGGGGGAGGTTTAGTGTCACTGCAGCAATGAAGACCTCTCTGAGCGTGGTTGGTTCTGAGAGCAATGGCCCAGATCCCATTCCATAACAATTGTAAGATGCTCATTGCGGTCTAGAGCTGGTCCAAAGGTTGCGTGTGAAGGTTGTGTGCAAGCACACGTAAAGTGCTCCCTTCCGAAACTGGAAGACTGCTTACCAGTGCTCTTGAATTTTTTTAACTCTGCCATGGCCGGTCCCAAGCCCAGCTGCGAAAAGAGGAGGGTTGAGTGCTGGGGCAAGCAAACCAGCCCTGTAAAAACAATTTGCTACTGCGAGCATAAAAGAAGAATAGGGCCTATCCAGCATTGTAGTGACATTAGCCAGCTGAACGTGTTGGCTGAGCTACCAATGCTTTATGCTGCAAATTAGTGGCTCGAGCATAAAAGAAGAGGGCCTATTAAACTTAACTCCACCGTGGCCGGTCCCAAGTCCGAGCTGAGAAAGGAGGAGGGTCCCTTCCCCCTCCCTTTCCTTTCCCCTTCCCCTCCCCCTCCCTTCCCTTTCCCCTTCCCCCAGAGATACATGCTCAAATTACCTTTAAGGCAGTTTACTGTGCAAAGGGCTAAAAAGAGATTGTAGACAGTCCACTTTGGGCCGATCGGCGCCGTTCGGAGCTGTAATGCGAAGTTCCACTGTACATCTCTTCTCTGCTGTCCCATCTGTGTGCTGTCTCGACTGTGAAGTGTGGGAAGAGGGTGTACCCCTTTACGGAGGATAGACAGCAGGATCTGTTCGCCCCGAGTACATAAATTGTCTGAAGAAGAGAGAGCAATTTGGGTTCAAATTTGGTCCCATACTTGCTATCTGAGGAGTGACAAAGGAAATCTACCTGCGTGCCAAGTTTGAAGACAGGAGCCCCAAGGGTTCCAGAGATATGGCCACACAAAGAGAACTGACCGGCAATTGAAAGCTCCCTTGCGGGAAAACTTAGCAGTAATTTGTAATACCGCTTAAGTGGGACTCTGGAGCAACCTTGTCGGTATAGATTTTGCTGGTCAATGTCTCCAAAACCATAAATCCTAAGAACTCCAAACTTGGTAGGGTGGGTCTCCCAATAAGTCCCATACATGTGTCTCTCAAGTTGAAAAAAACACTGCCTCCGAAACATAAAGGGCGACGTCGCAGTGTTCTTTCAAACTGCACGGACCCAGATGAGGCCTCACTGCTGTATGTCTGTGTCCTACATTGGGAAAATGTTCAATATTTTTTTAACTCTGCCATGGCCGGTCCCAAGCCCGTGCTGCGAAAAGAGGAGGGTTGGGTGCTGGGACAAGCAAACCAGCCCTATTAAAACATTTGTAGAGCAAATGGGAAAGTTCAGTGACACAGAGGTGATGTTCCATCTCGGGGGAGGTTTAGTGTCACTGCAGCAATGAAGACCTCTCTGAGCGTGGTTGGTTCTGAGAGCAATGGCCCAGATCCCATTCCATAACAATTGTAAGATGCTCATTGCGGTCTAGAGCTGGTCCAAAGGTTGCGTGTGAAGGTTGTGTGCGAGCACACGTAAAGTGCTCCCTTCCGAAACTGGAAGACTGCTTACCAGTGCTCTTGAATTTTTTTTAGCTCTGCCATGGCCGGTCCCAAGCCCAGCTGCGAAAAGAGGAGGGTTGAGTGCTGGGGCAAGCAAACCAGCCCTGTAAAAACAATTTGCTACTGCGAGCATAAAAGAAGAATAGGGCCTATCCAGCATTGTAGTGACATTAGCCAGCTGAACGTGTTGGCTGAGCTACCAATGCTTTAAGCTGCAAATTAGTGGCTCGAGCATAAAAGAAGAGGGCCTATTAAAGTTAACTCCACCGTGGCCGGTCCCAAGTCCGAACTGAGAAAGGAGGAGGGTCCCTTCCCCCTCCCTTTCCTTTCCCCTTCCCCTCCCTTCCCTTTTCCCCTTCCCCCAGAGATACATGCTCAAATTACCTTTAAGGCAGTTTACTGTGCAAAGGGCTAAAAAGAGATTGTAGACAGTCCACTTTGGGCCGATCGGCGCCGTTCGGAGCTGTAATGCGAAGTTCCACTGTACATCTCTTCTCTGCTGTCCCATCTGTGTGCTGTCTCGACTGTGAAGTGTGGGAAGAGGGTGTACCCCTTTACGGAGGATAGACAGCAGGATCTGTTCGCCCCGAGTACATAAATTGTCTGAAGAAGAGAGAGCAATTTGGGTTCAAATTTGGTCCCATACTTGCTATCTGAGGAGTGACAAAGGAAATCTACCTGCATGCCAAGTTTGAAGACAGGAGCCCCAATGGTTCCAGAGATATGGCCACACAAAGAGAACTGACCGGCAATTGAAAGCTCCCTTGTGGGAAAACGTAGCAGTAATTTGTAATACCGCTTAAGTGGGACTCTGGAGCAACCTTGTCGGTATAGATTTTGCTGGTCAATGTCTCCAAAACCATAAATCCTAAGAACTCCAAACTTGGTAGGGTGGGTCTCCCAATAAGTCCCATACATGTGTCTCTCAAGTTGAAAAAAACACTGCCTCCCAAAACATAAAGGGCGACATCGCAGTGTTCTTTCAAACTGCACGGACCCAGATGAGGCCTCACTGCTGTATGTCTGTGTCCTACATTGGGAAAATGTTCAATATTTTTTTAACTCTGCCATGGCCAGTCCCAAGCCAGGGCTGCGAAAAGAGGAGGGTTGGGTGCTGGGACAAGCAAACCAGCCCTATTAAAACATTTGTAGAGCAAATGGGAAAGTTCAGTGACACAGAGGTGATGTTCCATCTCGGGGGAGGTTTAGTGTCACTGCAGCAATGAAGACCTCTCTGAGCGTGGTTGGTTCTGAGAGCAATGGCCCAGATCCCATTCCATAACAATTGTAAGATGCTCATTGTGGTCTAGAGCTGGTCCAAAGGTTGCGTGTGAAGGTTGTGTGCAAGCACACGTAAAGTGCTCCCTTCCGAAACTGGAAGACTGCTTACCAGTGCTCTTGAAACTTTTTAACTCTGCCATGGCCGGTCCCAAGCCCAGCTGCGAAAAGAGGAGGGTTGAGTGCTGGGGTAAGCAAACCAGCCCTGTAAAAACAATTTGCTACTGCGAGCATAAAAGAAGAATAGGGCCTATCCAGCATTGTAGTGACATTAGCCAGCTGAACGTGTTGGCTGAGCTACCAATGCTTTAAGCTGCAAATTAGTGGCTCGAGCATAAAAGAAGAGGGCCTATTAAAGTTAACTCCACCGTGGCCGGTCCCAAGTCCGAGCTGAGAAAGGAGGAGGGTCCCTTCCCCCTCCCTTTCCTTCCCTTTCCCCTTCCCCTCCCTTCCCTTTCCCCTTCCCCCAGAGATACATGCTCAAATTACCTTTAAGGCAGTTTACTGTGCAAAGGGCTAAAAAGAGATTGTAGACAGTCCACTTTGGGCCGATTGGCGCCGTTCGGAGCTGTAATGCGAAGTTCCACTGTACATCTCTTCTCTGCTGTCCCATCTGTGTGCTGTCTCGACTGTGAAGTGTGGGAAGAGGGTGTACCCCTTTACGGAGGATAGACAGCAGGATCTGTTCGCCCCGAGTACATAAATTGTCTGAAGAAGAGAGAGCAATTTGGGTTCAAATTTGGTCCCATACTTGCTATCTGAGGAGTGACAAAGGAAATCTACCTGCGTGCAAAATTTGAAGACAGGAGCCCCAAGGGTTCCAGAGATATGGCCACACAAAGAGAACTGACCGGCAATTGAAAGCTCCCTTGCTGGAAAACGTAGCAGTAATTTGTAATACCGCTTAAGTGGGACTCTGGAGCAACCTCGTCGGTATAGATTTTGCTGGTCAATATCTCCAAAACCATAAATCCTAAGAACTTCAAACTTGGTAGGGTGGGTCTCCCAATCAGTCCCATACATGTGTCTCTCAAGTTGAAAAAAACACTGCCTCCCGAAACATAAAGGGCGACGTCGCAGTGTTCTTTCAAACTGCACGGACCCAGATGAGGCCTCACAGCTGTATGTCTGTGTCCTACATTGGGAAAATGTTCAATATTTTTTTAACTCTGCCATGGCCGGTCCCAAGCCCGTGCTGCGAAAAGAGGAGGGTTGGTTGCTGGGACAAGCAAACCAGCCCTATTAAAACATTTGTAGAGCAAATGGGAAAGTTCAGTGACACAGAGGTGATGTTCCATCTCGGGGGAGGTTTAGTGTCACTGCAGCAATGAAGACCTCTCTGAGTGTGGTTGGTTCTGAGAGCAATGGCCCAGATCCCATTCCATAACAATTGTAAGATGCTCATTGCGGTCTAGAGCTGGTCCAAAGGTTGCGTGTGAAGGTTGTGTGCGAGCACACGTAAAGTGCTCCCTTCCGAAACTGGAAGACTGCTTACCAGTGCTCTTGAAACTGTTTAACTCTGCCATGGCCGGTCCCAAGCCCAGCTGCGAAAAAGGAGGGTTGAGTGCTGGGGCAAGCAAACCAGCCCTGTAAAAACAATTTGCTACTGCGAGCATAAAAGAAGAATAGGGCCTATCCAGCATTGTAGTGACATTAGCCAGCTGAACGTGTTGGCTGAGCTACCAATGCTTTAAGCTGCAAATTAGTGGCTCGAGCATAAAAGAAGAGGGCCTATTAAAGTTAACTCCACCGTGGCCGGTCCCAAGTCCGAGCTGAGAAAGGAGGAGGGTCCCTTCCCCCTCCCTTTCCTTCCCTTTCCCCTTCCCCTCCCCCTCCCTTCCCTTTCCCCTTCCCCCAGAGATACATGCTCAAATTACCTTTAAGGCAGTTTACTGTGCAAAGGGCTAAAAAGAGATTGTAGACAGTCCACTTTGGGCCGATCTGCGCCGTTCGGAGCTGTAATGTGAAGTTCCACTGTACATCTCTTCTCTGCTGTCCCATCTGTGTGCTGTCTCGACTGTGAAGTGTGGGAAGAGGGTGTACCCCTTTACGGAGGTGTGAGGGGGTTAGCTCGGCAGCGGGTGTGGGTGACCCCCGAGATGGGCTCCCCACACAAAAACAGGCCCAGCAGACGGAGCTTGTGGTTTTCAAAATCAAAAAGGTGCGGTTTATTTTCTATTTACAGTGACAAAAACACAGCAAAGCAAAAGAAACATAAACAAAATAAATCCTGGTCAAGTTGACCTCTGACTAAACATACAGGTTTCCTAACTAACAACTGGGATCAGCCTAGTGCTGTCCTAGTCCCTAAGTCCCTGGTTTTAAATGTCCAAGCAAATAGCCACACAGGCTTTGTCTCACCGCACAGGGGTTCACTCTCCCTAGACAGTCCACACAGGTCTGGTTCCAGGCATGAGCTAACATCTAATGAAGCTGGGAGTTCTTATAGAGGCCTAAATGAGCTGACAAGCTTCAGCTGGTCTCTTCAACTCCCTGTCTGTACGACGCCCCACACTCTCCCTAGAGGTATGAGTCATCCATAAGCCCACTAGCCTTAGCTGGGCTTATACAACTCTCCACCTAGTTGTATAAGTCGGCGTAAAGCCTGAATCTGGGCGAAATATATCTACCCCCCTGGATGCAACCAGGTGACTTTACCTTCCTGCTGTCACATACCCCCCCCTCTTGTTTTAACCTCGGGGTTGGAACACCAGCAATCAGGCATTCATGTACTCGAGACAAAGCATCCACATTCCCCATTTGAACGCCAGGGCGATGCTTTACTGTGAAGTTGAATTCCTGGAGGGCCAGGAACCACCTATTCACTCTTCTATTTGTTTCCTTGTTTTGAGCCATCCACTTTAACGGAGCGTGATCCGTAACCATGTCAAAGTGCCTACCTAGCAGGTAGTACCGAAGGGAATCTAGAGCCCACTTCACCGCTAAACACTCCTTTTCAACGGTGGCGTAATTTACCTCATGGGACTTCAACTTCCTGCTGAGGTAAATGACTGGGTGCTCTTCCCCGTTCCAGACCTGGGACAATACTGCTCCTAACCCCACATCTGACGCATCACTTTGTACGACAAAGTCTTTAGAGAAGTCGGGTGAGTACAACACTGGCTGGCTACATAAGGCTTGTTTCAAGAATTGGAATGCTGCCTCAGCCTCGGGGGTCCATTTAATCATGACCGACCCTTTCCCCTTCGTCAGGTTGGTTAGGGGCACAGCCTTAGAAGCAAAGTGGGGAATGAATCGCCGATAATACCCAGCGATTCCCAGAAAGGCTCGTACCTGCTTCTTGCTGTTGGGACGTGGCCAACTCTGGATGGCCTCGACTTTGTTGAGTTGGGGTTTTATTACTCCCCTCCCAATGGTGTACCCAAGATATTTGGCCTCCTCCTGCCCAATGGTACACTTCTTGGGGTTAGCCGTAAACCCCGCTTCCCGAACAGAGTCCAGGACTGCTTGCACTTTTGGCAGATGTGAGGCCCAATCTGTGCTATGGACAATTACGTCATCCAGGTAAGCCGCAGCATACTTCCGATGGGGCCTCAGCATCTGGTCCATTTTCCGCTGGAATGTGGCCGGCGCATTCTGTAACCCGAACGGCATTCTTTTATATTGGAACGCCCCGTCTGGGGTTACAAATGCGGTTTTCTCTTTGGCCGACTTGGCCAGGGGGATTTGCCAATACCCTTTTGTGAGGTCAAGAGTCGTCATGTATCGGGCTGTTCCCAGCCGGTCGATCAACTCATCTATACGTGGCATGGGGTAGGTGTCAAATTTTGTAACTTTGTTCAACTGACGAAAATCGTTACAAAATCGCCAGCTCCCATCCGGTTTAGGCACCAACACAATGGGACTAGACCAATCACTTTGGGACTCCTCTATCACCCCTAAGTTCAGCATTTTCTGTACTTCCTCCCGTATTGCCTCCCGTCGGGCCTCTGGGATCCGATAGGGTTTTAACTTCACCCTTTCACCGGGCGGGGTAATGATGTCATGCTCTACCCCAGATGTTTGTCCCGGCAGCTCAGAGAATACCTCCTTGTTGCGAAGCACAAACTCCTTAACCTCCTGTTGTTGGGGTTGTGACAAGGTGGCTGCTATTCCAACCTCAGGAATCACGCAACCAGTTTGAGCTGGTGACCAAGTGTCTGCGACTAGGGACTCTCTATCCCTCCAGGCTTTCAACAGATTAACGTGATAGATCTGTTCGGGCTTTCGCCTTCCTGGTTGTCTGACCTTGTAATTCACTTCGCTCACTTTTTCCATTATCTCGTAGGGGCCTTGCCATTTGGCAAGGAATTTACTTTCAACCGTAGGGACAAGTACCAGTATCCTATCCCCCGGGGAAAAGGTACGGGTCTTGGCTCCACGGTTGTACACTCTCTGCTGTGCTAACTGCGCTTGGGCCAAATGTTCCTTCACGATGGGCATTACCTGTGCAATTCGGTCTTGCATCAGGGCGACATGCTCAATCACACTCCTGTGGGGAGAACTCTCACTTTCCCAAGTTTCCTTGGCAATATCCAACAGCCCTCTTGGGTGTCTCCCATACAGTAACTCAAAGGGGGAGAATCCCGTAGAGGATTGGGGCACCTCCCTAATAGCAAACATCAGATAAGGAAGTAGACAGTCCCAATCCTTTCCATCTCTATCCACCACTTTCTTCAACATTTGTTTTAGGGTTTTGTTGAATCTTTCAACCAGCCCATCGGTTTGGGGGTGATACACAGATGTACGTAATTGCGTCACTTTGAACAATTTACATAGCTCCTTCATAACCCGGGACATAAAGGGTGTACCTTGGTCCGTAAGCAGTTCTTTACAAATACCCACCCGGCTAAACACAAGAGATAGCTCTTTGGCTATGGTTTTGGCCGAGGTATTTCGGAGAGGGATCGCTTCTGGATAACGGGTGGCATAGTCCATTATAACTAATATGTACTGGTGCCCCCTAGCGGACTTGATTATAGGACCTACCAAATCCATGGCGATCCTCTCAAACGGGACCTCAATGATGGGTAGAGGGACCAGCGGGCTACGGAAATGTGGCATCGGGGCCGACCTCTGACACACAGGGCAGGAGGAACAATAATTTTCTATGTCCTTCATCACCCCCGGCCAATAGAATCTCTGTAATACCCTCTCTCGGGTTTTCTCTGTCCCCAGATGACCTCCAAGAATGTGCCCATGGGCCAACTCCAACACCAACTTCCTGTAAGGTTTGGGCACCACAAGCTGCTCAACGGTTTCTTCTGCCCTTTTTGCCACCCGATACAGTAGGTCCTTCTCTACGCTGAAGTATGGGTAAGTGCAGGTATTATCTGGGTTCACTAACTCGCCATCTATTTTCACTACGTTTTCCCGTGCCTTTATTAGGGCGGGGTCTTTCAACTGTTCTGTGGCAAAGTTTTCCCTGTGAACCTCAAGATCAGAAAACTCCACAGACGGTAGGTTTTCGTCTGAGGAGGTGGGCTCCTCTCCAGTTTCTTGAGTCTCCCCTGCCAATACTGACAAGGGAAATTCCGGAGAGTCCTCACCACTCTCAGGGGAGTTCTGGCTATCACATTCCTGGTACATAGGGGCACCAGTGGGGGGCTCAGGATCATCCCACAGTTCCCAGAACTTCGGAAAATCCCTTCCCACAATGGCGTCATGCGGTAACTGAGATACTAAGCCCACTGGATGAGAGAGGGTACCTTTGGGGGTCTCGAAACACACTGTAGTCACTGGATACTCTCGGGTGTCCCCATGCACACAAATAACAGCTACCTTGCTATTCCCAGAGACCTCTGTTTTAACTAATTCAGCCTTTATCAGGGTCACAAGGCTACCTGAATCCAGCAATACCACAACATTTCTACCATTAATACACATTTTGCATAAATGTTTCTCAGTTCCCCGAATGGCAGTGCATGCGACTGTCGCACACAGCGACTGACGTCTGCCCGTCAGAAAGTCACACTGCATGGGTTCCTCCACAACCGGGCAATTTGCTGCAATATGTCCCGCTTGCCGGCAGCGGTAGCAAACGATACTTCTTGCCGCCTCTTGAGCCGCTGATTTCCCAGGCTGTTCTCGCCAAACTTGGGGTAGAGCTCCCACCCTCTCACTCTCTCCACCCTTACCCCTTGGAATCATCTTATCCACCCCTGGGGATGGTCTGGTCTTAGGGTGGAAAGTCCGAGTGTCTCTGGAAGAGGCCGTCAGGTTCTCTGTAGCCAAGTATTTCTCCACACGATCCACAAGACCATCGGCCGTCTCTGGGTCTCCATGGCTTACCCACTTTTGGATGGCAGTAGGAAGAGCTCTCAAAAACCGATCCATTACAACACGTTCCACAATCTTTGGTGCGGACAAAGTCTCTGGCTGTAGCCACTTTCTGCTCAGGTGAATGAGATCATACATTTGAGACCTGGGGGGTTTTCCAAGCTGGAAAGTCCAGTTATGCACACGCTGAGCCCGGACAGCCAGGGTGACACCCAGCCTTGCCAATATTTCAGCTTTTAGCATCACATAGTCTTTTGCTTGGTCATGCTCTAGGTCATAGTAAGCCTTCTGCGATTCACCAGTTAACAGAGGAGCCACCAGTCCAGCCCACTGCTCCTCAGGCCACTTTTCTCTTTCAGCAGTCCTTTCAAATGTGGTCAAAAATACCTCTGGATCATCCTCTCCAGTCATTTTTGTCAATAAACGACTCACCCCAAAGGACGCGGTATTAGTGGGACGGCTTCCCTCACTGGTCTGCGGACGTTGCTGCACTACTGCTTCCATTTGTTGTAGTCTCTGCTCTTGCTTCTGTAACAGGTCTATGAAGCGGGCCTCAGATTGCTGCAGGGCTTGTTGCTGAGCTTCCAGACTCTGTTGGTGAGCTTGCTGCTGGGCTGCAAGGCTCTGTTGATGAGCTTGCTGCTGGGCTGCAAGGCTCCTTTGCAAACCTGCATTTGTCTGCTGTTGATTGGCATTTGCTAGAGCCAGCTGTTTCAGTATCTCCTCCATGCTGGCTTAAAAAAAACTGCCACTGGTTCTCCACCAACTGTGAGGGGGTTAGCTCGGCAGCGGGTGTGGGTGACCCCCGAGATGGGCTCCCCACACAAAAACAGGCCCAGCAGACGGAGCTTGTGGTTTTCAAAATCAAAAAGGTGCGGTTTATTTTCTATTTACAGTGACAAAAACACAGCAAAGCAAAAGAAACATAAACAAAATAAATCCTGGTCAAGTTGACCTCTGACTAAACATACAGGTTTCCTAACTAACAACTGGGATCAGCCTAGTGCTGTCCTAGTCCCTAAGTCCCTGGTTTTAAATGTCCAAGCAAATAGCCACACAGGCTTTGTCTCACCGCACAGGGGTTCACTCTCCCTAGACAGTCCACACAGGTCTGGTTCCAGGCATGAGCTAACATCTAATGAAGCTGGGAGTTCTTATAGAGGCCTAAATGAGCTGACAAGCTTCAGCTGGTCTCTTCAACTCCCTGTCTGTACGACGCCCCACACTCTCCCTAGAGGTATGAGTCATCCATGAGCCCACTAGCCTTAGCTGGGCTTATACAACTCTCCACCTAGTTGTATAAGTCGGCGTAAAGCCTGAATCTGGGCGAAATATATCTACCCCCTGGATGCAACCAGGTGACTTTACCTTCCTGCTGTCACAGAGGATAGACAGCAGGATCTGTTCGCCCCGAGTACATAAATTGTCTGAAGAAGAGAGAGCAATTTGGGTTCAAATTTGGTCCCATACTTGCTATCTGAGGAGTGACAAAGGAAATCTACCTGCGTGCCAAGTTTGAAGACAGGAGCCCCAAGGGTTCCAGAGATATGGCCACACAAAGAGAACTGACCGGCAATTGAAAGCTCCCTTGCGGGAAAACGTAGCAGTAATTTGTAATACCGCTTAAGTGGGACTCTGGAGCAACCTTGTCGGTATAGATTTTGCTGGTCAATATCTCCAAAACCATAAATCCTAAGAACTCCAAACTTGGTAGGGTGGGTCTCCCAATCAGTCCCATACATGTGTCTCTCAAGTTGAAAAAAACACTGCCTCCCGAAACATAAAGGGCGACGTCGCAGTGTTCTTTCAAACTGCAC
Source organism: Rana muscosa (assembly GCA_029206835.1). Classification (NCBI taxonomy): domain Eukaryota; kingdom Metazoa; phylum Chordata; class Amphibia; order Anura; family Ranidae; genus Rana; species Rana muscosa. The sequence goes on from CM055118.1 coordinate 114,966,949, forward strand.
GGACCCAGATGAGGCCTCACTGCTGTATGTCTGTGTCCTACATTGGGAAAATGTTCAATATTTTTTTAACTCTGCCATGGCCGGTCCCAAGCCCGTGCTGCGAAAAGAGGAGGGTTGGGTGCTGGGACAAGCAAACCAGCCCTATTAAAACATTTGTAGAGCAAATGGGAAAGTTCAGTGACACAGAGGTGATGTTCCATCTCGGGGGAGGTTTAGTGTCACTGCAGCAATGAAGACCTCTCTGAGCGTGGTTGGTTCTGAGAGCAATGGCCCAGATCCCATTCCATAACAATTGTAAGATGCTCATTGCGGTCTAGAGCTGGTCCAAAGGTTGCGTGTGAAGGTTGAGTGCAAGCATACGTAAAGTGCTCCCTTCCGAAACTGGAAGACTGCTTACCAGTGCTCTTGAAACTTTTTAACTCTGCCTCGGCCGGTCCCAAGCCCAGCTGTGAAAAGAGGAGGGTTGAGTGCTGGGGCAAGCAAACCAGCCCTGTAAAAACAATTTGCTACTGCGAGCATAAAAGAAGAATAGGGCCTATCCAGCATTGTAGTGACATTAGCCAGCTGAACGTGTTGGCTGAGCTACCAATGCTTTAAGCTGCAAATTAGTGGCTCGAGCATAAAAGAAGAGGGCCTATAAAAGTTAACTCCACCGTGGCCGGTCCCAAGTCCGAGCTGAGAAAGGAGGAGGGTCCCTTCCCCCTCCCTTTCCTTCCCTTTCCCCTTCCCCTCCCCCTCCCTTCCCTTTCCCCCAGAGACACATGCTCAAATTACCTTTAAGGCAGTTTACTGTGCAAAGGGCTAAAAAGAGATTGTAGACAGTCCACTTTGGGCCGATCGGCGCCGTTCGGAGCTGTAATGCGAAGTTCCACTGTACATCTCTTCTCTGCTGTCCCATCTGTGTGCTGTCTCGACTGTGAAGTGTGGGAAGAGGGTGTACCCCTTTACGGAGGATAGACAGCAGGATCTGTTCGCCCCGAGTACATAAATTGTCTGAAGAAGAGAGAGCAATTTGGGTTCAAATTTGGTCCCATACTTGCTATCTGAGGAGTGACAAAGGAAATCTACCTGCGTGCCAAGTTTGAAGACAGGAGCCCCAAGGGTTCCAGAGATATGGCCACACAAAGAGAACTGACCGGCAATTGAAAGCTCCCTTGCGGGAAAACGTAGCAGTAATTTGTAATACCGCTTAAGTGGGACTCTGGAGCAACCTTGTCGGTATAGATTTTGCTGGTCAATATCTCCAAAACCATAAATCCAAAGAACTCCAAACTTGGTAGGGTGGGTCTCCCAATCAGTCCCATACATGTGTCTCTCAAGTTGAAAAAAACACTGCCTCCCGAAACATAAAGGGCGACGTCGCAGTGTTCTTTCAAACTGCACGGACCCAGATGAGGTCTCACTGCTATATGTCTGTGTCCTACATTGGGAAAATGTTCAATATTTTTTTAACTCTGCCATGGCCGGTCCCAAGCCCGTGCTGCGAAAAGAGGAGGGTTGGGTGCTGGGACAAGCAAACCAGCCCTATTAAAACATTTGTAGAGCAAATGGGAAAGTTCAGTGACACAGAGGTGATGTTCCATCTCGGGGGAGGTTTAGTGTCACTGCAGCAATGAAGACCTCTCTGAGCGTGGTTGGTTCTGAGAGCAATGGCCCAGATCCCATTCCATAACAATTGTAAGATGCTCATTGCGGTCTAGAGCTGGTCCAAAGGTTGCGTGTGAAGGTTGTGTGCAAGCACACGTAAAGTGCTCCCTTCCGAAACTGGAAGACTGCTTACCAGTGCTCTTGAAACTTTTTAACTCTGCCATGGCCGGTCCCAAGCCCAGCTGCGAAAAGAGGAGGGTTGAGTGCTGGGGCAAGCAAACCAGCCCTGTAAAAACAATTTGCTACTGTGAGCATAAAAGAAGAATAGGGCCTATCCAGCATTGTAGTGACATTAGCCAGCTGAACGTGTTGGCTGAGCTACCAATGCTTTAATCTGCAAATTAGTGGCTCGAGCATAAAATAAGAGGGCCTATTAAAGTTAACTCCACCGTGGCCGGTCCCAAGTCCGAGCTGAGAAAGGAGGAGGGTCCCTTCCCCCTCCCTTTCCTTCCATTTCCCCTTCCCCTCCCCCTCCCTTCCCTTTCCCCTTCCCCCAGAGATACATGCTCAAATCACCTTTAAGGCAATTTACTGTGCAAAGGGCTAAAAAGAGATTGTAGACAGTCCACTTTGGGCCGATCGGCGCCGTTCGGAGCTGTAATGCGAAGTTCCACTGTACATATCTTCTCTGCTGTCCCATCTGTGTGCTGTCTCGACTGTGAAGTGTGGGAAGAGGGTTTACCCCTTTACGGAGGATAGACAGCAGGATCTGTTCACCCCGAGTACATAAATTGTCTGAAGAAGAGAGAGCAATTTGGGTTCAAATTTGGTCCCATACTTGCTATCTGAGGAGTGACAAAGGAAATCTACCTGCGTGCCAAGTTTGAAGACAGGAGCCCCAAGGGTTCCAGAGATATGGCCACACAAAGAGAACTGACCGGCAATTGAAAGCTTCCTTGCGGGAAAACATAGCAGTAATTTGTAATACCGCTTAAGTGGGACTCTGGAGCAACCTTGTCGGTATAGATTTTGCTGGTCAATATCTCCAAAACCATAAATCCTAAGAACTCCAAACTTGGTAGGGTGGGTCTCCCAATAAGTCCCATACATGTGTCTCTCAAGTTTAAAAAAACACTACCTCCCGAAACATAAAGGGCGACGTCGCAGTGTTCTTTCAAACTGCATGGACCCAGATGAGGCCTCACTGCTGTATGTCTGTGTCCTACATTGGGAAAATGTTCAATATTTTTTTAACTCTGCCATGGCCGGTCCCAAGCCCGTGCTGCGAAAAGAGGAGGGTTGGGTGCTGGGACAAGCAAACCAGCCCTATTAAAACATTTGTAGAGCAAATGGGAAAGTTCAGTGACACAGAGGTGATGTTCCATCTCGGGGGAGGTTTAGTGTCACTGCAGCAATGAAGACCTCTCTGAGCGTGGTTGGTTCTGAGAGCAATGGCCCAGATCCCATTCCATAACAATTGTAAGATGCTCATTGCGGTCTAGAGCTGGTCCAAAGGTTGCGTGTGTCTCTCAAGTTGAAAAAAACACTGCCTCCCGAAACATAAAGGGCGACGTCGCAGTGTTCTTTCAAACTGCACGGACCCAGATGAGGCCTCACTGCTGTAAACCTGTGTCCTACATTGGGAAAACGTTCAATATTTTTTTAACTCTGCCATGGCCGGTCCCAAGCCCGTGCTGTGAAAAGAGGAGGGTTGGGTGCTGGGACAAGCAAACCAGCCCTATTAAAACATTTGTAGAGCAAATGGGAAAGTTCAGTGACACAGAGGTGATGTTCCATCTCAGGGGAGGTTTAGTGTCACTGCAGCAATGAAGACCTCTCTGAGCGTGGTTGGTTCTGAGAGCAATGGCCCAGATCCCATTCCATAACAATTGTAAGATGCTCATTGCGGTCTAGAGCTGGTCCAAAGGTTGCGTGTGTCTCTCAAGTTGAAAAAAACACTGCCTCCCGAAACATAAAGGGCGACGTCGCAGTGTTCTTTCAAACTGCACGGACCCAGATGAGGCCTCACTGCTGTAAACCTGTGTCCTACATTGGGAAAACGTTCAATATTTTTTTAACTCTGCCATGGCCGGTCCCAAGCCCGTGCTGTGAAAAGAGGAGGGTTGGGTGCTGGGACAAGCAAACCAGCCCTATTAAAACATTTGTAGAGCAAATGGGAAAGTTCAGTGACACAGAGGTGATGTTCCATCTCAGGGGAGGTTTAGTGTCACTGCAGCAATGAAGACCTCTCTGAGCGTGGTTGGTTCTGAGAGCAATGGCCCAGATCCCATTCCATAACAATTGTAAGATGCTCATTGCGGTCTAGAGCTGGTCCAAAGATTGCGTGTGAAGGTTGTGTGCAAGCACACGTAAAGTGCTCCCTTCCGAAACTGGAAGACTGCTTACCAGTGCTCTTGAATTTTTTTAACTCTGCCAGGGCCAGTCCCAAGCCCAGCTGCGAAAAGAGGAGGGTTGAGTGCTGGGGCAAGCAAACCAGCCCTGTAAAAACAATTTGCTACTGCGAGCATAAAAGAAGAATAGGGCCTATCCAGCATTGTAGTGACATTAGCCAGCTGAACGTGTTGGCTGAGCTACCAATGCTTTAAGCTGCAAATTAGTGGCACGAGCATAAAAGAAGAGGGCCTATTAAAGTTAACTCCACCGTGGCCGGTCCCAAGTCCGAGCTGAGAAAGGAGGAGGGTCCCTTCCCCCTCCCTTTCCTTCCCTTTCCCCTTCCCCTCCCCCTCCCTTCCCTTTCCCCTTCCCCAGAGATACATGCTCAAATTACCTTTAAGGCAGTTTACTGTGCAAAGGGCTAAAAAGAGATTGTAGACAGTCCACTTTGGGCCGATCGGCGCCGTTCGGAGCTGTAATGCGAATTTCCACTGTACATCTCTTCTCTGCTGTCCCATCTGTGTGCTGTCTCGACTGTGAAGTGTGGGAAGAGGGTGTACCCCTTTACGGAGGATAGACAGCAGGATCTGTTCGCCCCGAGTACATAAATTGTCTGAAGAAGAGAGAGCAATTTGGGTTAAAATTTGGTCCCATACTTGCTATCTGAGGAGTGACAAAGGAAATCTACCTGCGTGCCAAGTTTGAAGACAGGAGCCCCAAGGGTTCCAGAGATATGGCCACACAAAGAGAACTGACCGGCAATTGAAAGCTCCCTTGCGGGTAAACGTAGCAGTAATTTGTAATACCGCTTAAGTGGGACTCTGGAGCAACCTTGTCGGTATAGATTTTGCTGGTCAATGTCTCCAAAACCATAAATCCTAAGAACTCCAAACTTGGTAGGGTGGGTCTCCCAATAAGTCCCATACATGTGTCTCTCAAGTTTAAAAAAACACTGCCTCCCGAAACATAAAGGGCGACGTCGCAGTGTTCTTTCAAACTGCATGGACCCAGATGAGGCCTCACTGCTGTATGTCTGTGTCCTACATTGGGAAAATGTTCAATATTTTTTTAACTCTGCCATGGCCGGTCCCAAGCCCGTGCTGCGAAAAGAGGAGGGTTGGGTGCTGGGACAAGCAAACCAGCCCTATTAAAACATTTGTAGAGCAAATGGGAAAGTTCAGTGACACAGAGGTGATGTTCCATCTCGGGGGAGGTTTAGTGTCACTGCAGCAATGAAGACCTCTCTGAGCGTGGTTGGTTCTGAGAGCAATGGCCCAGATCCCATTCCATAACAATTGTAAGATGCTCATTGCGGTCTAGAGCTGGTCCAAAGATTGCGTGTGAAGGTTGTGTGCAAGCACACGTAAAGTGCTCCCTTCCGAAACTGGAAGACTGCTTACCAGTGCTCTTGAATTTTTTTAACTCTGCCAGGGCCAGTCCCAAGCCCAGCTGCGAAAAGAGGAGGGTTGAGTGCTGGGGCAAGCAAACCAGCCCTGTAAAAACAATTTGCTACTGCGAGCATAAAAGAAGAATAGGGCCTATCCAGCATTGTAGTGACATTAGCCAGCTGAACGTGTTGGCTGAGCTACCAATGCTTTAAGCTGCAAATTAGTGGCTCGAGCATAAAAGAAGAGGGCCTATTAAAGTTAACTCCACCGTGGCTGGTCCCAAGTCGGAGCTGAGAAAGGAGGAGGGTCCCTTCCCCCTCCCTTTCCTTCCCTTTCCCCTTCCCCTCCCCCTCCCTTCCCTTTCCCCTTCCCCCAGAGATACATGCTCAAATTACCTTTAAGGCAGTTTACTGTGCAAAGGGCTAAAAAGAGATTGTAGACAGTCCACTTTGGGCCGATCGGCGACGTTCGGAGCTGTAATGCGAAGTTCCACTCTACATCTCTTCTCTGCTGTCCCATCTGTGTGCTGTCTCGACTGTGAAGTGTGGGAAGAGGGTGTACCCCTTTACGGAGGATAGACAGCAGGATCTGTTCGCCCTGAGTACATAAATTGTCTGAAGAAGAGAGAGCAATTTGGGTTCAAATTTGGTCCCATACTTGCTATCTGAGGAGTGACAAAGGAAATCTACCTGCGTGCCAAGTTTGAAGACAGGAGCCCCAAGGGTTCCAGAGATATGGCCACACAAAGAGAACTGACCGGCAATTGAAAGCTCCCTTGCGGGAAAACGTAGCAGTAATTTGTAATACCGCTTAAGTGGGACTCTGGAGCAACCTTGTCGGTATAGATTTTGCTGGTCAATATCTCCAAAACCATAAATCCTAAGAACTCCAAACTTGGTAGGGTGGGTCTCCCAATCAGTCCCATACATGTGTCTCTCAAGTTGAAAAAAACACTGCCTCCCGAAACATAAAGGGCGACGTCGCAGTGTTCTTTCAAACTGCATGGACCCAGATGAGGCCTCACTGCTGTATGTCTGTGTCCTACATTGGGAAAATGTTCAATATTTTTTTAACTCTGCCATGGCCGGTCCCAAGCCCGTGCTGCGAAAAGAGGAGGGTTGGGTGCTGGGACAAGCAAACCAGCCCTATTAAAACATTTGTAGAGCAAATGGGAAAGTTCAGTGACACAGAGGTGATGTTCCATCTCGGGGGAGGTTTAGTGTCACTGCAGCAATGAAGACCTCTCTGAGCTTGGTTGGTTCTGAGAGCAATGGCCCAGATCCCATTCCATAACAATTGTAAGATGCTCATTGCGGTCTAGAGCTGGTCCAAAGGTTGCGTGTGAAGGTTGTGTGCAAGCACACGTAAAGTGCTCCCTTCTGAAACTGGAAGACTGCTTACCAGTGCTCTTGAATTTTTTTAACTCTGCCATGGCCGGTCCCAAGCCCAGCTGCGAAAAGTGGAGGGTGGAGTGCTGGGGCAAGCAAACCAGCCCTGTAAAAACAATTTGCTACTGCAAGCATAAAAGAAGAATAGGGCCTATCCAGCATTGTAGTGACATTAGCGAGCTGAACGTGTTGGCTGAGCTACCAATGCTTTAAGCTGCAAATTAGTGGCTCGAGCATAAAAGAAGAGGGCCTATTAAAGTTAACTCCACCGTGGCCGGTCCCAAGTCCGAGCTGAGAAAGGAGGAGGGTCCCTTCCCCCTCCCTTTCCTTCCCTTTCCCCTTCCCCTCCCCCTCCCTTCCCTTTCCCCCAGAGACACATGCTCAAATTACCTTTAAGGCAGTTTACTGTGCAAAGGGCTAAAAAGAGATTGTAGACAGTCCACTTTGGGCCGAACGGCGCCGTTCGGAGCTGTAATGCGAAGTTCCACTGTACATCTCTTCTCTGCTGTCCCATCTGTGTGCTGTCTCGACTGTGAAGTGTGGGAAGAGGGTGTACCACTTTACGGAGGATAGACAGCAGGATCTGTTCGCCCCGAGTACATAAATTGTCTGAAGAAGAGAGAGCAATTTGGGTTCAAATTTGGTCCCATACTTGCTATCTGAGGAGTGACAAAGGAAATCTACCTGCGTGCCAAGTTTGAAGACAGGAGCCCCAAGGGTTCCAGAGATATGGCCACACAAAGAGAACTGACCGGCAATTGAAAGCTCCCTTGCGGGAAAACGTAGCAGTAATTTGTAATACCGCTTAAGTGGGACTCTGGAGCAACCTTGTCGGTATAGATTTTGCTGGTCAATATCTCCAAAACCATAAATCCTAAGAACTCCAAACTTGGTAGGGTGGGTCTCCCAATCAGTCCCATACATGTGTCTCTCAAGTTGAAAAAAACACTGCCTCCCGAAACATAAAGGGCGACGTCGCAGTGTTCTTTCAAACTGCACGGACCCAGATGAGGCCTCACTGCTGTATGTCTGTGTCCTACATTGGGAAAATGTTCAATATTTTTTTAACTCTGCCATGGCCGGTCCCAAGCCCGTGCTGCGAAAAGAGGAGGGTTGGGTGCTGGGACAAGCAAACCAGCCCTATTAAAACATTTGTAGAGCAAATGGGAAAGTTCAGTGACACAGAGGTGATGTTCCATCTCGGGGGAGGTTTAGTGTCACTGCAGCAATGAAGACCTCTCTGAGCGTGGTTGGTTCTGAGAGCAATGGCCCAGATCCCATTCCATAACAATTGTAAGATGCTCATTGCGGTCTAGAGCTGGTCCAAAGGTTGCGTGTGAAGGTTGTGTGCAAGCACACGTAAAGTGCTCCCTTCCGAAACTGGAAGACTGCTTACCAGTGCTCTTGAAACTTTTTAACTCTGCCATGGCCGGTCCCAAGCCCAGCTGCGAAAAGAGGAGGGTTGAGTGCTGGGGCAAGCAAACCAGCCCTGTAAAAACAATTTGCTACTGCGAGCATAAAAGAAGAATAGGGCCTATCCAGCATTGTAGTGACATTAGCCAGCTGAACGTGTTGGCTGAGCTACCAATGCTTTAAGCTGCAAATTAGTGGCTCGAGCATAAAAGAAGAGGGCCTATTAAAGTTAACTCCACCATGGCCGGTCCCAAGTCCGAGCTGAGAAAGGAGGAGGGTCCCTTCCCCCTCCCTTTCCTTCCCTTTCCCCTTCCCCTCCCCCTCCCTTCCCTTTCCCCTTCCCCCAGAGATACATGCTCAAATTACCTTTAAGGCAGTTTACTGTGCAAAGGGCTAAAAAGAGATTGTAGATAGTCCACTTTGGGCCGATCGGCGCCGTTCGGAGCTGTAATGCGAAGTTCCACTGTACATCTCTTCTCTGCTGTCCCATCTGTGTGCTGTCTCGACTGTGAAGTGTGGGAAGAGGGTGTACCCCTTTACGGAGGATAGACAGCAGGATCTGTTCGCCCCGAGTACATAAATTGTCTGAAGAAGAGAGAGCAATTTGGGTTCAAATCTGGTCCCATATTTGCTATCTGAGGAGTGACAAAGGAAATCTACCTGCGTGCCAAGTTTAAAGACAGGAGCCCCAAGGGTTCCAGAGATATGCCCACACAAAGAGAACTGACCGGCAATTGAAAGCTCCCTTGCGGGAAAACATAGCAGTAATTTGTAATACCGCTTAAGTGGGACTCTGGAGCAACCTTGTCGGTATAGATTTTGCTGGTCAATATATCCAAAACCATAAATCATAAGAACTCCAAACTTGGTAGGGTGGGTCTCCCAATCAGTCCCATACATGTGTCTCTCAAGTTGAAAAAAACACTGCCTCCCGAAACATAAAGGGCGACGTCGCAGTGTTCTTTCAAACTGCACGGACCCAGATGAGGCCTCACTGCTGTATGTCTGTGTCCTACATTGGGAAAATGTTCAATATTTTTTTAACTCTGCCATGGCCGGTCCCAAGCCCGTGCTGCGAAAAGAGGAGGGTTGGGTGCTGGGACAAGCAAACCAGCCCTATTAAAACATTTGTAGAGCAAATGGGAAAGTTCAGTGACACAGAGGTGATGTTCCATCTCGGGGGAGGTTTAGTGTCACTGCAGCAATGAAGACCTCTCTGAGCGTGGTTGGTTCTGAAAGCAATGGCCCAGATCCCATTCCATAAAAATTGTAAGATGCTCATTGCGGTCTAGAGCTGGTCCAAAGGTTGCGTGTGAAGGTTGTGTGCAAGCACGCGTAAAGTGCTCCCTTCAGAAACTGGAAGACTGCTTACCAGTGCTCTTGAATCTTTTTAACTCTGCCATGGCCGGTCCCAAGCCCAGCTGCGAAAAGAGGAGGGTTGAGTGCTGGGGCAAGCAAACCAGCCCTGTAAAAACAATTTGCTACTGCGAGCATAAAAGAAGAATAGGGCCTATCCAGCATTGTAGTGACATTAGCCAGCTGAACGTGTTGGCTGAGCTACCAATGCTTTAAGCTGCAAATTAGTGGCTCGAACATAAAAGAAGAGGGCCTATTAAAGTTAACTCCACCGTGGCCGGTCCCAAGTCCGAGCTGAGAAAGGAGGAGGGTCCCTTCCCCCTCCCTTTCCTTCCCTTTCCCCTTCCCCTCCCCCTCCCTTCCCTTTCCCCTTCCCCCAGAGATACATGCTCAAATTACCTTTAAGGCAGTTTACTGTGCAAAGGGCTAAAAAGAGATTGTAGACAGTCCACTTTGGGCCGATCGGCGCCGTTCGGAGCTGTAATGCGAAGTTCCACTGTACATCTCTTCTCTGCTGTCCCATCTGTGTGCTGTCTCAACTGTGAAGTGTGGGAAGAGGGTGTACCCCTTTACAGAGGATAGACAGCAGGATCTGTTCGCCCCGAGTACATAAATTGTCTGAAGAAGAGAGAGCAATTTGGGTTCAAATCTGGTCCCATACTTGCTATCTGAGGAGTGACAAAGGAAATCTACCTGCGTGCCAAGTTTGAAGACAGGAGCCCCAAGGGTTCCAGAGATATGGCCACACAAAGAGAACTGACCGGCAATTGAAAGCTCCCTTGCGGGAAAACATAGCAGTAATTTGTAATACCGCTTAAGTGGGACTCTGGAGCAACCTTGTCGGTATAGATTTTGCTGGTCAATATCTCCAAAACCATAAATCCTAAGAACTCCAAACTTGGTAGGGTGGGTCTCCCAATCAGTCCCATACATGTGTCTCTCAAGTTGAAAAAAACACTGCCTCCCGAAACATAAAGGGCGACGTCGCAGTGTTCTTTCAAACTGCACGGACCCAGATGAGGCCTCACTGCTGTATGTCTGTGTCCTACATTGGGAAAATGTTCAATATTTTTTTAACTCTGCCATGGCCGGTCCCAAGCCCGTGCTGCGAAAAGAGGAGGGTTGGGTGCTGGGACAAGCAAACCAGCCCTATTAAAACATTTGTAGAGCAAATGGGAAAGTTCAGTGACACAGAGGTGATGTTCCATCTCGGGGGAGGTTTAGTGTCACTGCAGCAATGAAGACCTCTCTGAGCGTGGTTGGTTCTGAGAGCAATGGCCCAGATCCCATTCCATAACAATTGTAAGATGCTCATTGCGGTCTAGAGCTGGTCCAAAGGTTGCGTGTAAAGGTTGTGTGCAAGCACACGTAAAGTGCTCCCTTCAGAAACTGGAAGACTGCTTACCAGTGCTCTTGAATCTTTTTAACTCTGCCATGGCCGGTCCCAAGCCCAGCTGCGAAAAGTGGAAGGTTGAGTGCTTGGGCAAGCAAACCAGCCCTGTAAAAACAATTTGCTACTGCAAGCATAAAAGAAGAATAAGGCCTATCCAGCATTGTAGTGACATTAGCCAGCTGAACGTGTTGGCTGAGCTACCAATGCTTTAAGCTGCAAATTAGTGGCTCGAACATAAAAGAAGAGGGCCTATTAAAGTTAACTCCACCGTGGCCGGTCCCAAGTCCGAGCTGAGAAAGGAGGAGGGTCCCTTCCCCCTCCCTTTCCTTCCCTTTCCCCTTCCCCTCTCCCTCCCTTCCCTTTCCCCTTCCCCCAGAGATACATGCTCAAATTACCTTTAAGGCAGTTTACTGTGCAAAGGGCTAAAAAGAGATTGTAGACAGTCCACTTTGGGCCGATCGGCGCCGTTCGGAGCTGTAATGCGAAGTTCCACTGTACATCTCTTCTCTGCTGTCCCATCTGTGTGCTGTCTCGACTGTGAAGTGTGGGAAGAGGGTGTACCCCTTTATGGAGGATAGACAGCAGGATCTGTTCGCCCAGAGTACATAAATTGTCTGAAGAAGAGAGAGCAATTTGGGTTCAAATTTGGTCCCATACTTGCTATCTGAGGAGTGACAAAGGAAATTTACCTGCGTGCCAAGTTTGAAGACAGGAGCCCCAAGGGTTCCAGAGATATGGCCACACAAAGAGAACTGACCAGCAATTGAAAGCTCCCTTGCGGGAAAACGTAGCAGTAATTTGTAATACCGCTTAAGTGGGACTCTGGAGCAACCTTGTCGGTATAGATTTTGCTGGTCAATATCTCCAAAACCATAAATCCTAAGAACTCCAAACTTGGTAGGGTGGGTCTCCCAATCAGTCCCATACATGTGTCTCTCAAGTTGAAAAAAACACTGCCTCCCGAAACATAAAGGGCGACGTCGCAGTGTTCTTTCAAACTGCACGGACCCAGATGAGGCCTCACTGCTGTATGTCTGTGTCCTACATTGGGAAAATGTTCAATATTTTTTTCACTCTGCCATGGCTGGTCCCAAGCCCGTGCTGCGAAAAGAGGAGGGTTGGGTGCTGGGACAAGCAAACCAGCCCTATTAAAACATTTGTAGAGCAAATGGGAAAGTTCAGTGACACAGAGGTGATGTTCCATCTCGGGGGAGGTTTAGTGTCACTGCAGCAATGAAGACCTCTCTGAGCGTGGTTGGTTCTGAGAGCAATGGCCCAGATCCCATTCCATAACAATTGTAAGATGCTCATTGCGGTCTAGAGCTGGTCCAAAGGTTGCGTGTGAAGGTTGTGTGCAAGCACACGTAAAGTGCTCCCTTCAGAAACTGGAAGACTGCTTACCAGTGCTCTTGAATCTTTTTAACTCTGCCATGGTCGGTCCCAAGCCCAGCTGCGAAAAGAGGAGGGTTGAGTGCTGGGGCAAGCAAACCAGCCCTGTAAAAACAATTTGCTACTGCGAGCATAAAAGAAGAATAGGGCCTATCCAGCATTGTAGTGACATTAGCCAGCTGAACGTGTTGGCTGAGCTACCAATGCTTTAAGCTGCAAATTAGTGGCTCGAGCATAAAAGAAGAGGGCCTATTAAAGTTAACTCCACCGTGGCCGGTCCCAAGTCCGAGCTGAGAAAGGAGGAGGGTCCCTTCCCCCTCCGTTTCCTTCCATTTCCCCTTCCCCTCCCTTCCCTTTCCCCTTCCCCCAGAGATACATGCTCAAATTACCTTTAAGGCAGTTTACTGTGCAAAGGGCTAAAAAGAGATTGTAGACAGTCCACTTTGGGCCGATCGGTGCCGTTCGGAGCTGTAATGCAAAGTTCCACTGTACATCTCTTCTCTGCTGTCCCATCTGTGTGCTGTCTCGACTGTGAAGTGTGGGAAGAGGGTGTACCCCTTTACGGAGGATAGACAGCAGGATCTGTTCGCCCCGAGTACATAAATTGACTGAAGAAGAGAGAGCAATTTGGGTTCAAATTTGGTCCCATACTTGCTATCTGAGGAGTGACAAAGGAAATCTACCTGCGTGCCAAGTTCGAAGACAGGAGCCCCAAGGGTTCCAGAGATATGGCCACACAAAGAGAACTGACCAGCAATTGAAAGCTCCCTTGCGGGAAAACGTAGCAGTAATTTGTAATACCGCTTAAGTGGGACTCTGGAGCAACCTTGTCGGTATAGATTTTGCTGGTCAATATCTCCAAAACCATAAATCCTAAGAACTCCAAACTTGGTAGGGTGGGTCTCCCAATCAGTCCCATACATGTGTCTCTCAAGTTGAAAAAAACACTGCCTCCCAAAACATAAAGGGCGACATCGCAGTGTTCTTTCAAACTGCACGGACCCAGATGAGGCCTCACTGCTGTATGTCTGTGTCCTACATTGGGAAAATGTTCAATATTTTTTTAACTCTGCCATGGCCGGTCCCAAGCCCGTGCTGCGAAAAGAGGAGGGTTGGGTGCTGGGACAAGCAAACCAGCTCTATTAAAACATTTGTAGAGCAAATGGGAAAGTTCAGTGACACAGAGGTGATGTTCCATCTCGGGGGAGGTTTAGTGTCACTGCAGCAATGAAGACCTCTCTGAGCGTGGTTGGTTCTGAGAGCAATGGCCCAGATCCCATTCCATAACAATTGTAAGATGCTCATTGCGGTCTAGAGCTGGTCCAAAGGTTGCGTGTGAAGGTTGTGTGCAAGCACACGTAAAGTGCTCCCTTCCGAAACTGGAAGACTGCTTACCAGTGCTCTTGAATCTTTTTAACTCTGCCATGGCCGGTCCCAAGCCCAGCTGCGAAAAGAGGTGGGTTGAGTGCTGGGGCAAGCAAACCAGCCCTGTAAAAACAATTTGCTACTGCGAGCATAAAAGAAGAATAGGGCCTATCCAGCATTGTAGTGACATTAGCCAGCTGAACGTGTTGGCTGAGCTACCAATGCTTTAAGCTGCAAATTAGTGGCTCGAGCATAAAAGAAGAGGGCCTATTAAAGTTAACTCCACCGTGGCCGGTCCCAAGTCCGAGCTGAGAAAGGAGGAGGGTCCCTTCCCCCTCCCTTTCCTTCCCTTTCCCCTTCCCCTCCCCCTCCCTTCCCTTTCCCCTTCCCCCAGAGATACATGCTCAAATTACCTTTAAGGCAGTTTACTGTGCAAAGGGCTAAAAAGAGATTGTAGACAGTCCACTTTGGGCCGATCGGTGCCGTTCGGAGCTGTAATGCAAAGTTCCACTGTACATCTCTTCTCTGCTGTCCCATCTGTGTGCTGTCTCGACTGTGAAGTGTGGGAAGAGGGTGTACCCCTTTACGGAGGATAGACAGCAGGATCTGTTCGCCCCGAGTACATAAATTGTCTGAAGAAGAGAGAGCAATTTGGGTTCAAATTTGGTCCCATACTTGCTATCTGAGGAGTGACAAAGGAAATCTACCTGCGTGCCAAGTTCGAAGACAGGAGCCCCAAGGGTTCCAGAGATATGGCCACACAAAGAGAACTGACCGGCAATTGAAAGCTCCCTTGCGGGAAAACGTAGCAGTAATTTGTAATACCGCTTAAGTGGGACTCTGGAGCAACCTTGTCGGTATAGATTTTGCTGGTCAATATCTCCAAAACCATAAATCCTAAGAACTCCAAACTTGGTAGGGTGGGTCTCCCAATCAGTCCCATACATGTGTCTCTCAAGTTGAAAAAAACACTGCCTCCTTAAACATAAAGGGCGACGTTGCAGTGTTCTTTCAAACTGCACGGACCCAGATGAGGCCTCACTGCTGTATGTCTGTGTCCTACATTGGGAAAATGTTCAATATTTTTTTAACTCTGCCATGGCCGGTCCCAAGCCCGTGCTGCGAAAAGAGGAGGGTTGGGTGCTGGGACAAGCAAACCAGCCCTATTAAAACATTTGTAGAGCAAATGGGAAAGTTCAGTGACACAGAGGTGATGTTCCATCTCGGGGGAGGTTTAGTGTCACTGCAGCAATGAAGACTTCTCTGAGCGTGGTTGGTTCTGAGAGCAATGGCCCAGATCCCATTCCATAACAATTATAAGATGCTCATTGCGGTCTAGAGCTGGTCCAAAGGTTGCGTGTGAAGGTTGTGTGCAAGCACACGTAAAGTGCTCCCTTCCGAAACTGGAAGACTGCTTACCAGTGCTCTTGAATCTTTTTAACTCTGCCATGGCCGGTCCCAAGCCCAGCTGCGAAAAGAGGAGGGTTGAGTGCTGGGGCAAGCAAACCAGCCCTGTAAAAACAATTTGCTACTGCGAGCATAAAAGAAGAATAGGGCCTATCCAGCATTGTAGTGACATTAGCCAGCTGAACGTGTTGGCTGAGCTACCAATGCTTTAAGCTGCAAATTAGTGGCTCGAGCATAAAAGAAGAGGGCCTATTAAAGTTAACTCCACCGTGGCCGGTCCCAAGTCCGAGCTGAGAAAGGAGGAGGGTCCCTTCCCCCTCCCTTTCCTTCCCTTTCCCCTTCCCCTCCCCCTCCCTTCCCTTTCCCCTTCCCCCAGAGACACATGCTCAAATTACCTTTAAGGCAGTTTACTGTGCAAAGGGCTGAAAAGAGATTGTAGACAGTCCACTTTGGGCCGATCGGCGCCGTTCGGAGCTGTAATGCGAAGTTCCACTGTACATCTCTTCTCTGCTGTCCCATCTGTGTGCTGTCTCGACTGTAAAGTGTGGGAAGAGGGTGTACCCCTTTACGGAGGATAGACAGCAGGATCTGTTCGCCCCGAGTACATAAATTGTCTGAAAAAGAGAGAGCAATTTGGGTTCAAATTTGGTCCCATACTTGCTATCTGAGGAGTGACAAAGGAAATCTACCTGCGTGCCAAGTTTGAAGACAGGAGCCCCAAGGGTTCCAGAGATATGGCCACACAAAGAGAACTGACCGGCAATTGAAAGCTCCCTTGCGGGAAAACATAGCAGTAATTTGTAATACCGCTTAAGTGGGACTCTGGAGCAACCTTGTCGGTATAGATTTTGCTGGTCAATATCTCCAAAACCATAAATCCTAAGAACTCCAAACTTGGTAGGGTGGGTCTCCCAATCAGTCCCATACATGTGTCTCTCAAGTTGAAAAAAACACTGCCTCCCGAAACATAAAGGGCGACGTCGCAGTGTTCTTTCAAACTGCACGGACCCAGATGAGGCCTCACTGCTGTATGTCTGTGTCCTACATTGGGAAAATGTTCAATATTTTTTTAACTCTGCCATGGCCGGTCCCAAGCCCGTGCTGCGAAAAGAGGAGGGTTGAGTGCTGGGACAAGCAAACCAGCCCTATTAAAACATTTGTAGAGCAAATGGGAAAGTTCAGTGACACAGAGGTGATGTTCCATCTCGGGGGAGGTTTAGTGTCACTGCAGCAATGAAGACCTCTCTGAGCCTGGTTGGTTCTGAGAGCAATGGCCCAGATCCCATTCCATAACAATTGTAAGATGCTCATTGCGGTCTAGAGCTGGTCCAAAGGTTGCGTGTGAAGGTTGTGTGCAAGCACACGTAAAGTGCTCCCTTCAGAAACTGGAAGACTGCTTACCAGTGCTCTTGAATCTTTTTAACTCTGCCATGGCCGGTCCCAAGCCCAGCTGCGAAAAGAGGAGGGTTGAGTGCTGGGGCAAGCAAACCAGCCCTGTAAAAACAACTTGCTACTGCGAGCATAAAAGAAGAATAGGGCCTATCCAGCATTGTAGTGACATTAGCCAGCTGAACGTGTTGGCTGAGCTACCAATGCTTTAAGCTGCAAATTAGTGGCTCGAACATAAAAGAAGAGGGCCTATTAAAGTTAACTCCACCGTGGCCGGTCCCAAGTCCGAGCTGAGAAAGGAGGAGGGTCCCTTCCCCCTCCCTTTCCTTCCCTTTCCCCTTCCCCTCCCCCTCCCTTCCCTTTCCCCTTCCCCCAGAGATACATGCTCAAATTACCTTTAAGGCAGTTTACTGTGCAAAGGGCTAAAAAGAGATTGTAGACAGTCCACTTTGGGCCGATCGGCGCCGTTCGGAGCTGTAATGCGAAGTTCCACTGTACATCTCTTCTCTGCTGTCCCATCTGTGTGCTGTCTCGACTGTGAAGTGTGGGAAGAGGGTGTACCCCTTTACAGAGGATAGACAGCAGGATCTGTTCGCCCCGAGTACATAAATTGTCTGAAGAAGAGAGAGCAATTTGGGTTCAAATCTGGTCCCATACTTGCTATCTGAGGAGTGACAAAGGAAATCTACCTGCGTGCCAAGTTTGAAGACAGGAGCCCCAAGGGTTCCAGAGATATGGCCACACAAAGAGAACTGACCGGCAATTGAAAGCTCCCTTGCGGGAAAACATAGCAGTAATTTGTAATACCGCTTAAGTGGGACTCTGGAGCAACCTTGTCGGTATAGATTTTGCTGGTCAATATCTCCAAAACCATAAATCCTAAGAACTCCAAACTTGGTAGGGTGGGTCTCCCAATCAGTCCCATACATGTGTCTCTCAAGTTGAAAAAAACACTGCCTCCCGAAACATAAAGGGCGACGTCGCAGTGTTCTTTCAAACTGCACGGACCCAGATGAGGCCTCACTGCTGTATGTCTGTGTCCTACATTTGGAAAATGTTCAATATTTTTTTAACTCTGCCATGGCCGGTCCCAAGCCCGTGCTGCGAAAAGAGGAGGGTTGAGTGCTGGGACAAGCAAACCAGCCCTATTAAAACATTTGTAGAGCAAATGGGAAAGTTCAGTGACACAGAGGTGATGTTCCATCTCGGGGGAGGTTTAGTGTCACTGCAGCAATGAAGACCTCTCTGAGCGTGGTTGGTTCTGAGAGCAATGGCCCAGATCCCATTCCATAACAATTGTAAGATGCTCATTGCGGTCTAGAGCTGGTCCAAAGGTTGCGTGTGAAGGTTGTGTGCAAGCACACGTAAAGTGCTCCCTTCAGAAACTGGAAGACTGCTTACCAGTGCTCTTGAATCTTTTTAACTCTGCCATGGCCGGTCCCAAGCCCAGCTGCGAAAAGAGGAGGGTTGAGTGCTGGGGCAAGCAAACCAGCCCTGTAAAAACAACTTGCTACTGCGAGCATAAAAGAAGAATAGGGCCTATCCAGCATTGTAGTGACATTAGCCAGCTGAACGTGTTGGCTGAGCTACCAATGCTTTAAGCTGCAAATTAGTGGCTCAAACATAAAAGAAGAGGGCCTATTAAAGTTAACTCCACCGTGGCTGGTCCCAAGTCCGAGCTGAGAAAGGAGGAGGGTCCCTTCCCCCTCCCTTTCCTTCCCTTTCCCCTTCCCCTCCCCCTCCCTTCCCTTTCCCCTTCCCCCAGAGATACATGCTCAAATTACCTTTAAGGCAGTTTACTGTGCAAAGGGCTAAAAAGAGATTGTAGACAGTCCACTTTGGGCCGATCGGCGCCGTTCGGAGCTGTAATGCGAAGTTCCACTGTACATCTCTTCTCTGCTGTCCCATCTGTGTGCTGTCTCGACTGTGAAGTGTGGGAAGAGGGTGTACCCCTTTACAGAGGATAGACAGCAGGATCTGTTCGCCCCGAGTACATAAATTGTCTGAAGAAGAGAGAGCAATTTGGGTTCAAATCTGGTCCCATACTTGCTATCTGAGGAGTGACAAAGGAAATCTACCTGCGTGCCAAGTTTGAAGACAGGAGCCCCAAGGGTTCCAGAGATATGGCCACACAAAGAGAACTGACCGGCAATTGAAAGCTCCCTTGCGGGAAAACATAGCAGTAATTTGTAATACCGCTTAAGTGGGACTCTGGAGCAACCTTGTCGGTATAGATTTTGCTGGTCAATATCTCCAAAACCATAAATCCTAAGAACTCCAAACTTGGTAGGGTGGGTCTCCCAATCAGTCCCATACATGTGTCTCTCAAGTTGAAAAAAACACTGCCTCCCGAAACATAAAGGGCGACGTCGCAGTGTTCTTTCAAACTGCACGGACCCAGATGAGGCCTCACTGCTGTATGTCTGTGTCCTACATTGGGAAAATGTTCAATATTTTTTTAACTCTGCCATGGCCGGTCCCAAGCCCGTGCTGCGAAAAGAGGAGGGTTGGGTGCTGGGACAAGCAAACCAGCCCTATTAAAACATTTGTAGAGCAAATGGGAAAGTTCAGTGACACAGAGGTGATGTTCCATCTCGGGGGAGGTTTAGTGTCACTGCAGCAATGAAGACCTCTCTGAGCGTGGTTGGTTCTGAGAGCAATGGCCCAGATCCCATTCCATAACAATTGTAAGATGCTCATTGCGGTCTAGAGCTGGTCCAAAGGTTGCGTGTAAAGGTTGTGTGCAAGCACACGTAAAGTGCTCCCTTCAGAAACTGGAAGACTGCTTACCAGTGCTCTTGAATCTTTTTAACTCTGCCATGGCCGGTCCCAAGCCCAGCTGCGAAAAGAGGAGGGTTGAGTGCTGGGGCAAGCAAACCAGCCCTGTAAAAACAATTTGCTACTGCGAGCATAAAAGAAGAATAGGGCCTATCCATTATTGTAGTGACATTAGCCAGCTGAACGTGTTGGCTGAGCTACCAATGCTTTAAGCTGCAAATTAGTGGCTCGAACATAAAAGAAGAGGGCCTATTAAAGTTAACTCCACCGTGGCCGGTCCCAAGTCCGAGCTGAGAAAGGAGGAGGGTCCCTTCCCCCTCCCTTTCCTTCCCTTTCCCCTTCCCCTCCCCCTCCCTTCCCTTTCCCCTTCCCCCAGAGATACATGCTCAAATTACCTTTAAGGCAGTTTACTGTGCAAAGGGCTAAAAAGAGATTGTAGACAGTCCACTTTGGGCCGATCGGCGACGTTCGGAGCTGTAATGCGAAGTTCCACTGTACATCTCTTCTCTGCTGTCCCATCTGTGTGTTGTCTCGACTGTGAAGTGTGGGAAGAGGGTGTACCCCTTTATGGAGGATAGACAGCAGGATCTGTTCGCCCAGAGTACATAAATTGTCTGAAGAAGAGAGAGCAATTTGGGTTCAAATTTGGTCCCATACTTGCTATCTGAGGAGTGACAAAGGAAATTTACCTGCGTGCCAAGTTTGAAGACAGGAGCCCCAAGGGTTCCAGAGATATGGCCACACAAAGAGAACTGACCAGCAATTGAAAGCTCCCTTGCGGGAAAACGTAGCAGTAATTTGTAATACCGCTTAAGTGGGACTCTGGAGCAACCTTGTCGGTATAGATTTTGCTGGTCAATATCTCCAAAACCATAAATCCTAAGAACTCCAAACTTGGTAGGGTGGGTCTCCCAATCAGTCCCATACATGTGTCTCTCAAGTTGAAAAAAACACTGCCTCTTGAAACATAAAGGGCGACGTCGCAGTGTTCTTTCAAACTGCACGGACCCAGATGAGGCCTCACTGCTGTATGTCTGTGTCCTACATTGGGAAAATGTTCAATATTTTTTTAACTCTGCCATGGCCGGTCCCAAGCCCGTGCTGCGAAAAGAGGAGGGATGGGTGCTGGGACAAGCAAACCAGCCCTATTAAAACATTTGTAGAGCAAATGGGAAAGTTCAGTGACACAGAGGTGATGTTCCATCTCGGGGGAGGTTTAGTGTCACTGCAGCAATGAAGACTTCTCTGAGCGTGGTTGGTTCTGAGAGCAATGGCCCAGATCCCATTCCATAACAATTGTAAGATGCTCATTGCGGTCTAGAGCTGGTCCAAAGGTTGCGTGTGAAGGTTGTGTGCAAGCACACGTAAAGTGCTCCCTTCCGAAACTGGAAGACTGCTTACCAGTGCTCTTGAATCTTTTTAACTCTGCCATGGCCGGTCCCAAGCCCAGCTGCGAAAAGAGGAGGGTTGAGTGCTGGGGCAAGCAAACCAGCCCTGTAAAAACAATTTGCTACTGCGAGCATAAAAGAAGAATAGGGCCTATCCAGCATTGTAGTGACATTAGCCAGCTGAACGTGTTGGCTGAGCTACCAATGCTTTAAGCTGCAAATTAGTGGCTCGAGCATAAAAGAAGAGGGCCTATTAAAGTTAACTCCACCGTGGCCGGTCCCAAGTCCGAGCTGAGAAAGGAGGAGGGTCCCTTCCCCCTCCCTTTCCTTCCCTTTCCCCTTCCCCTCCCCCTCCCTTCCCTTTCCCCTTCCCCCAGAGACACATGCTCAAATTACCTTTAAGGCAGTTTACTGTGCAAAGGGCTAAAAAGAGATTGTAGACAGTCCACTTTGGGCCGATCGCCGCCGTTCGGAGCTGTAATGCGAAGTTCCACTGTACATCTCTTCTCTGCTGTCCCATCTGTGTACTGTCTCGACTGTAAAGTGTGGGAAGAGGGTGTACCCCTTTACGGAGGATAGACAGCAGGATCTGTTCGCCCCGAGTACATAAATTGTCTGAAGAAGAGAGAGCAATTTGGGTTCAAATTTGGTCCCATACTTGCTATCTGAGGAGTGACAAAGGAAATCTACCTGCGTGCCAAGTTTGAAGACAGGAGCCCCAAGGGTTCCAGAGATATGGCCACACAAAGAGAACTGACCGGCAATTGAAAGCTCCCTTGCGGGAAAACGTAGCAGTAATTTGTAATACCGCTTAAGTGGGACTCTGGAGCAACCTTGTCGGTATAGATTTTGCTGGTCAATATCTCCAAAACCATAAATCCTAAGAACTCCAAACTTGGTAGGGTGGGTCTCCCAATCAGTCCCATACATGTGTCTCTCAAGTTGAAAAAAACACTGCCTCCCGAAACATAAAGGGCGACGTCGCAGTGTTCTTTCAAACTGCACGGACCCAGATGAGGCCTCACTGCTGTATGTCTGTGTCCTACATTGGGAAAATGTTCAATATTTTTTTAACTCTGCCATGGCCGGTCCCAAGCCCGTGCTGCGAAAAGAGGAGGGTTGGGTGCTGGGACAAGCAAACCAGCTCTATTAAAACATTTGTAGAGCAAATGGGAAAGTTCAGTGACACAGAGGTGATGTTCCATCTCGGGGGAGGTTTAGTGTCACTGCAGCAATGAAGACCTCTCTGAGCGTGGTTGGTTCTGAGAGCAATGGCCCAGATCCCATTCCATAACAATTGTAAGATGCTCATTGCGGTCTAGAGCTGGTCCAAAGGTTGCGTGTGAAGGTTGTGTGCAAGCACACGTAAAGTGCTCCCTTCCGAAACTGGAAGACTGCTTACCAGTGCTCTTGAATCTTTTTAACTCTGCCATGGCCGGTCCCAAGCCCAGCTGCGAAAAGAGGAGGGTTGAGTGCTGGGGCAAGCAAACCAGCCCTGTAAAAACAATTTGCTACTGCGAGCATAAAAGAAGAATAGGGCCTATCCAGCATTGTAGTGACATTAGCCAGCTGAACGTGTTGGCTGAGCTACCAATGCTTTAAGCTGCAAATTAGTGGCTCGAGCATAAAAGAAGAGGGCCTATTAAAGTTAACTCCACCGTGGCCGGTCCCAAGTCCGAGCTGAGAAAGGAGGAGGGTCCCTTCCCCCTCCCTTTCCTTCCCTTTCCCCTTCCCCTCCCCCTCCCTTCCCTTTCCCCTTCCCCCAGAGATACATGCTCAAATTACCTTTAAGGCAGTTTACTGTGCAAAGGGCTAAAAAGAGATTGTAGACAGTCCACTTTGGGCCGATCGGTGCCGTTCGGAGCTGTAATGCAAAGTTCCACTGTACATCTCTTCTCTGCTGTCCCATCTGTGTGCTGTCTCGACTGTGAAGTGTGGGAAGAGGGTGTACCCCTTTACGGAGGATAGACAGCAGGATCTGTTCGCCCCGAGTACATAAATTGTCTGAAGAAGAGAGAGCAATTTGGGTTCAAATTTGGTCCCATACTTGCTATCTGAGGAGTGACAAAGGAAATCTACCTGCGTGCCAAGTTCGAAGACAGGAGCCCCAAGGGTTCCAGAGATATGGCCACACAAAGAGAACTGACCGGCAATTGAAAGCTCCCTTGCGGGAAAACGTAGCAGTAATTTGTAATACCGCTTAAGTGGGACTCTGGAGCAACCTTGTCGGTATAGATTTTGCTGGTCAATATCTCCAAAACCATAAATCCTAAGAACTCCAAACTTGGTAGGGTGGGTCTCCCAATCAGTCCCATACATGTGTCTCTCAAGTTGAAAAAAACACTGCCTCCTGAAACATAAAGGGCGACGTCGCAGTGTTCTTTCAAACTGCACGGACCCAGATGAGGCCTCACTGCTGTATGTCTGTGTCCTACATTGGGAAAATGTTCAATATTTTTTTAACTCTGCCATGGCCGGTCCCAAGCCCGTGCTGCGAAAAGAGGAGGGTTGGGTGCTGGGACAAGCAAACCAGCCCTATTAAAACATTTGTAGAGCAAATGGGAAAGTTCAGTGACACAGAGGTGATGTTCCATCTCGGGGGAGGTTTAGTGTCACTGCAGCAATGAAGACTTCTCTGAGCGTGGTTGGTTCTGAGAGCAATGGCCCAGATCCCATTCCATAACAATTGTAAGATGCTCATTGCGGTCTAGAGCTGGTCCAAAGGTTGCGTGTGAAGGTTGTGTGCAAGCACACGTAAAGTGCTCCCTTCCGAAACTGGAAGACTGCTTACCAGTGCTCTTGAATCTTTTTAACTCTGCCATGGCCGATCCCAAGCCCAGCTGCGAAAAGAGGAGGGTTGAGTGCTGGGGCAAGCAAACCAGCCCTGTAAAAACAATTTGCTACTGCGAGCATAAAAGAAGAATAGGGCCTATCCAGCATTGTAGTGACATTAGCCAGCTGAACGTGTTGGCTGAGCTACCAATGCTTTAAGCTGCAAATTAGTGGCTCGAGCATAAAAGAAGAGGGCCTATTAAAGTTAACTCCACCGTGGCCGGTCCCAAGTCCGAGCTGAGAAAGGAGGAGGGTCCCTTCCCCCTCCCTTTCCTTCCCTTTCCCCTTCCCCTCCCCCTCCCTTCCCTTTCCCCTTCCCCCAGAGACACATGCTCAAATTACCTTTAAGGCAGTTTACTGTGCAAAGGGCTAAAAAGAGATTGTAGACAGTCCACTTTGGGCCGATCGGCGCCGTTCGGAGCTGTAATGCGAAGTTCCACTGTACATCTCTTCTCTGCTGTCCCATCTGTGTGCTGTCTCGACTGTAAAGTGTGGGAAGAGGGTGTACCCCTTTACGGAGGATAGACAGCAGGATCTGTTCACCCCGAGTACATAAATTGTCTGAAGAAGAGAGAGCAATTTGGGTTCAAATTTGGTCCCATACTTGCTATCTGAGGAGTGACAAAGGAAATCTACCTGCGTGCCAAGTTTGAAGACAGGAGCCCCAAGGGTTCCAGAGATATGGCCACACAAAGAGAACTGACCGGCAATTGAAAGCTCCCTTGCGGGAAAACGTAGCAGTAATTTGTAATACCGCTTAAGTGGGACTCTGGAGCAACCTTGTCGGTATAGATTTTGCTGGTCAATATCTCCAAAACCATAAATCCTAAGAACTCCAAACTTGGTAGGGTGGGTCTCCCAATCAGTCCCATACATGTGTCTCTCAAGTTGAAAAAAACACTGCCTCCTGAAACATAAAGGGCGATGTCGCAGTGTTCTTTCAAACTGCACGGACCCAGATGAGGCCTCACTGCTGTATGTCTGTGTCCTACATTGGGAAAATGTTCAATATTTTTTTAACTCTGCCATGGCCGGTCCCAAGCCCGTGCTGCGAAAAGAGGAGGGTTGGGTGCTGGGACAAGCAAACCAGCCCTATTAAAACATTTGTAGAGCAAATGGGAAAGTTCAGTGACACAGAGGTGATGTTCCATCTCGGGGGAGGTTTAGTGTCACTGCAGCAATGAAGACTTCTCTGAGCGTGGTTGGTTCTGAGAGCAATGGCCCAGATCCCATTCCATAACAATTGTAAGATGCTCATTGCGGTCTAGAGCTGGTCCAAAGGTTGCGTGTGAAGGTTGTGTGCAAGCACACGTAAAGTGCTCCCTTCCGAAACTGGAAGACTGCTTACCAGTGCTCTTGAATCTTTTTAACTCTGCCATGGCCGGTCCCAAGCCCAGCTGCGAAAAGAGGAGGGTTGAGTGCTGGGGCAAGCAAACCAGCCCTGTAAAAACAATTTGCTACTGCGAGCATAAAAGAAGAATAGGGCCTATCCAGCATTGTAGTGACATTAGCCAGCTGAACGTGTTGGCTGAGCTACCAATGCTTTAAGCTGCAAATTAGTGGCTCGAGCATAAAAGAAGAGGGCCTATTAAAGTTAACTCCACCGTGGCCGGTCCCAAGTCCGAGCTGAGAAAGGAGGAGGGTCCCTTCCCCCTCCCTTTCCTTCCCTTTCCCCTTCCCCTCCCCCTCCCTTCCCTTTCCCCTTCCCCCAGAGACACATGCTCAAATTACCTTTAAGGCAGTTTACTGTGCAAAGGGCTAAAAAGAGATTGTAGACAGTCCACTTTGGGCCGATCGGCGCCATTCGGAGCTGTAATGCGAAGTTCCACTGTACATCTCTTCTCTGCTGTCCCATCTGTGTGCTGTCTCGACTGTAAAGTGTGGGAAGAGGGTGTACCCCTTTACGGAGGATAGACAGCAGGATCTGTTCGCCCCGAGTACATAAATTGTCTGAAGAAGAGAGAGCAATTTGGGTTCAAATTTGGTCCCATACTTGCTATCTGAGGAGTGACAAAGGAAATCTACCTGCGTGCCAAGTTTGAAGACAGGAGCCCCAAGGGTTCCAGAGATATGGCCACACAAAGAGAACTGACCGGCAATTGAAAGCTCCCTTGCGGGAAAACGTAGCAGTAATTTGTAATACCGCTTAAGTGGGACTCTGGAGCAACCTTGTCGGTATAGATTTTGCTGGTCAATATCTCCAAAACCATAAATCCTAAGAACTCCAAACTTGGTAGGGTGGGTCTCCCAATCAGTCCCATACATGTGTCTCTCAAGTTGAAAAAAACACTGCCCCCCGAAACATAAAGGGCGACGTGGCAGTGTTCTTTCAAAGTGCACGGACCCAGATGAGGCCTCACTGCTGTATGTCTGTGTCCTACATTGGGAAAATGTTCAATATTTTTTTAACTCTGCCATGGCCGGTCCCAAGCCCGTGCTGCGAAAAGAGGAGGGTTGAGTGCTGGGGCAAGCAAACCAGCCCTGTAAAAACAATTTGCTACTGCGAGCATAAAAGAAGAATAGGGCCTATCCAGCATTGTAGTGACATTAGCCAGCTGAACGTGTTGGCTGAGCTACCAATGCTTTAAGCTGCAAATTAGTGGCTCGAGCATAAAAGAAGAGGGCCTATTAAAGTTAACTCCACCGTGGCCGGTCCCAAGTCCGAGCTGAGAAAGGAGGAGGGTCCCTTCCCCCTCCCTTTCCTTCCCCTTCCCCTCCCCCTCCCTTCCCTTTCCCCTTCCCCCAGAGACACATGCTCAAATTACCTTTAAGGCAGTTTACTGTGCAAAGGGCTGAAAAAAGATTGTAGACAGTCCACTTTGGGCCGATCGGCGCCGTTCGGAGCTGTAATGCGAAGTTCCACTGTACATCTCTTCTCTGCTGTCCCATCTGTGTGCTGTCTCGACTGTGAAGTGTGGGAAGAGGGTGTACCCCTTTACAGAGGATAGACAGCAGGATCTGTTTGCCCCGAGTACATAAATTGTCTGAAGAAGAGAGCAATTTGGGTTCAAATTTGGTCCCATACTTGCTATCTGAGGAGTGACAAAGAAAATCTACCTGCGTGCCAAGTTTGAAGACAGGAGCCCCAAGGGTTCCAGAGATATGGCCACACAAAGAGAACTGACCGGCAATTGAAAGCTCCCTTGCGGGAAAACGTAGCAGTAATTTGTAATACCGCTTAAGTGGGACTCTGGAGCAACCTTGTCGGTATAGATTTTGCTGGTCAATATCTCCAAAACCATAAATCCTAAGAACTCCAAACTTGGTAGGGTGGGTCTCCCAATCAGTCCCATACATGTGTCTCTCAAGTTGAAAAAAACACTGCCTCCCGAAACATAAAGGGCGACGTCGCAGTGTTCTTTCAAACTGCACGGACCCAGATGAGGCCTCACTGCTGTATGTCTGTGTCCTACATTGGGAAAATGTTCAATATTTTTTTAACTCTGCCATGGCCGGTCCCAAGCCCGTGCTGCGAAAAGAGGAGGGTTGGGTGCTGGGACAAGCAAACGAGCCCTATTAAAACATTTGTAGAGCAAATGGGAAAGTTCAGTGACACAGAGGTGATGTTCCATCTCGGGGGAGGTTTAGTGTCACTGCAGCAATGAAGACCTCTCTGAGCGTGGTTGGTTCTGAGAGCAATGGCCCAGATCCCATTCCATAACAATTGTAAGATGCTCATTGTGGTCTAGAGCTGGTCCAAAAGTTGCGTGTGAAGGTTGTGTGCAAGCACACGTAAAGTGCTCCCTTCCTAAACTGGAAGATTGCTTACCAGTGCTCTTGAATTTTTTTAACTCTGCCATGGCCGGTCTCAAGCCCAGCTGTGAAAAGAGGAGGGTTGAGTGCTGGGGCAAGCAAACCAGCCCTGTAAAAACAATTTGCTACTGCGAGCATAAAAGAAGAATAGGGCCTATCCAGCATTGTAGTGACATTAGCCAGCTGAACGTGTTGGCTGAGCTACCAATGCTTTAAGCTGCAAATTAGTGGCTCGAGCATAAAAGAAGAGGGCCTATTAAAGTTAACTCCACCGTGGCCGGTCCCAAGTCCGAGCTGAGAAAGGAGGAGGGTCCCTTCCCCCTCCCTTTCCTTCCCTTTCCCCTTCCCCTCCCCCTCCCTTCCCTTTCCCCTTCCCCCAGAGATACATGCTCAAATTACCTTTAAGGCAGTTTACTGTGCAAAGGGCTAAAAAGAGATTGTAGACAGTCCACTTTGGGCCGATCGGCGCCGTTCGGAGCTGTAATGCGAAGTTCCACTGTACATCTCTTCTCTGCTGTCCCATCTGTGTGCTGTCTCGACTGTGAAGTGTGGGAAGAGGGTGTACCCCTTTACGGAGGATAGACAGCAGGATCTGTTCGTCCCGAGTACATAAATTGTCTGAAGAAGAGAGAGCAATTTGGGTTCAAATTTGGTCCCATACTTGCTATCTGAGGAGTGACAATGGAAATCTACCTGCGTGCCAAGTTTGAAGACAGGAGCCCCAAGGGTTCCAGAGATATGGCCACACAAAGAGAACTGACCGGCAATTGAAAGCTCCCTTGCGGGAAAACGTAGCAGTAATTTGTAATACCGCTTAAGTGGGACTCTGGAGCAACCTTGTCGGTATAGATTTTGCTGGTCAATGTCTCCAAAACCATAAATCCTAAGAACTCCAAACTTGGTAGGGTGGGTCTCCCAATAAGTCCCATACATGTGTCTCTCAAGTTTAAAAAAACACTGGCTCCCGAAACATAAAGGGCGACGTCGCAGTGTTCTTTCAAACTGCACGGACCCAGATGAGGCCTCACTGCTATATGTCTGTGTCCTACATTGGGAAAATGTTCAATATTTTTTTAACTCTGCAATGGCCGGTCCCAAGCCCGTGCTGCGAAAAGAGGAGGGTTGGGTGCTGGGACAAGCAAACCAGCCCTATTAAAACATTTGTAGAGCAAATGGGAAAGTTTAGTGACACAGAGGTGATGTTCCATCTCGGGGGAGGTTTAGTGTCACTGCAGCAATGAAGACCTCTCTGAGCGTGGTTGGTTCTGAGAGCAATGGCCCAGATCCCATTCCATAACTATTGTAAGATGCTCATTGCGGTCTAGAGCTGGTCCAAAGGTTGCGTGTGAAGGTTGTGTGCAAGCACACGTAAAGTGCTCCCTTCCGAAACTGGAAGACTGCTTACCAGTGCTCTTGAATTTTTTTAACTCTGCCAGGGCCAGTCCCAAGCCCAGCTGCGAAAAGAGGAGGGTTGAGTGCTGGGGCAAGCAAACCAGCCCTGTAAAAACAATTTGCTACTGCGAGCATAAAAGAAGAATAGGGCCTATCCAGCATTGTAGTGACATTAGCCAGCTGAACGTGTTGGCTGAGCTACCAATGCTTTAAGCTGCAAATTAGTGGCTCGAGCATAAAAGAAGAGGGCCTATTAAAGTTAACTCCACCGTGGCTGGTCCCAAGTCGGAGCTGAGAAAGGAGGAGGGTCCCTTCCCCCTCCCTTTCCTTCCCTTTCCCCTTCCCCTCCCCCTCCCTTCCCTTTCCCCTTCCCCCAGAGATACATGCTCAAATTACCTTTAAGGCAGTTTACTGTGCAAAGGGCTAAAAAGAGATTGTAGATAGTCCACTTTGGGCCGATCGGCGCCGTTCGGAGCTGTAATGCGAAGTTCCACTGTACATCTCTTCTCTGCTGTCCCATCTGTGTGCTGTCTCGACTGTGAAGTGTGGGAAGAGGGTGTACCCCTTTACGGAGGATAGACAGCAGGATCTGTTCGCCCCGAGTACATAAATTGTCTGAAGAAGAGAGAGCAATTTGGGTTCAAATCTGGTCCCATACTTGCTATCTGAGGAGTGACAAAGGAAATCTACCTGCGTGCCAAGTTTGAAGACAGGAGCCCCAAGGGTTCCAGAGATATGGCCACACAAAGAGAACTGACCGGCAATTGAAAGCTCCCTTGCGGGAAAACATAGCAGCAATTTGTAATACCGCTTAAGTGGGACTCTGGAGCAACCTTGTCGGTATAGATTTTGCTGGTCAATATCTCCAAAACCATAAATCCTAAGAACTCCAAACTTGGTAGGGTGGGTCTCCCAATCAGTCCCATACATGTGTCTCTCAAGTTGAAAAAAACACTGCCTCCCGAAACATAAAGGGCGACGTCGCAGTGTTCTTTCAAACTGCACGGACCCAGATGAGGCCTCACTGCTGTATGTCTGTGTCCTACATTGGGAAAATGTTCAATATTTTTTTAACTCTGCCATGGCCGATCCCAAGCCCGTGCTGCGAAAAGAGGAGGGTTGGGTGCTGGGACAAGCAAACCAGCCCTATTAAAACATTTGTAGAGCAAATGGGAAAGTTCAGTGACACAGAGGTGATGTTCCATCTCGGGGGAGGTTTAGTGTCACTGCAGCAATGAAGACTTCTCTGAGCGTGGTTGGTTCTGAGAGCAATGGCCCAGATCCCATTCCATAACAATTGTAAGATGCTCATTGCGGTCTAGAGCTGGTCCAAAGGTTGCGTGTGAAGGTTGTGTGCAAGCACACGTAAAGTGCTCCCTTCCGAAACTGGAAGACTGCTTACCAGTGCTCTTGAATCTTTTTAACTCTGCCATGGCCGGTCCCAAGCCCAGCTGCGAAAAGAGGAGGGTTGAGTGCTGGGGCAAGCAAACCAGCCCTGTAAAAACAATTTGCTACTGCGAGCATAAAAGAAGAATAGGGCCTATCCAGCATTGTAGTGACATTAGCCAGCTGAACGTGTTGGCTGAGCTACCAATGCTTTAAGCTGCAAATTAGTGGCTCGAGCATAAAAGAAGAGGGCCTATTAAAGTTAACTCCACCGTGGCCGGTCCCAAGTCCGAGCTGAGAAAGGAGGAGGGTCCCTTCCCCCTCCCTTTCCTTCCCTTTCCCCTTCCCCTCCCCCTCCCTTCCCTTTCCCCTTCCCCCAGAGACACATGCTCAAATTACCTTTAAGGCAGTTTACTGTGCAAAGGGCTAAAAAGAGATTGTAGACAGTCCACTTTGGGCCGATCGCCGCCGTTCGGAGCTGTAATGCGAAGTTCCACTGTACATCTCTTCTCTGCTGTCCCATCTGTGTACTGTCTCGACTGTAAAGTGTGGGAAGAGGGTGTACCCCTTTACGGAGGATAGACAGCAGGATCTGTTCGCCCCGAGTACATAAATTGTCTGAAGAAGAGAGAGCAATTTGGGTTCAAATTTGGTCCCATACTTGCTATCTGAGGAGTGACAAAGGAAATCTACCTGCGTGCCAAGTTTGAAGACAGGAGCCCCAAGGGTTCCAGAGATATGGCCACACAAAGAGAACTGACCGGCAATTGAAAGCTCCCTTGCGGGAAAACGTAGCAGTAATTTGTAATACCGCTTAAGTGGGACTCTGGAGCAACCTTGTCGGTATAGATTTTGCTGGTCAATATCTCCAAAACCATAAATCCTAAGAACTCCAAACTTGGTAGGGTGGGTCTCCCAATCAGTCCCATACATGTGTCTCTCAAGTTGAAAAAAACACTGCCTCCCGAAACATAAAGGGCGACGTCGCAGTGTTCTTTCAAACTGCACGGACCCAGATGAGGCCTCACTGCTGTATGTCTGTGTCCTACATTGGGAAAATGTTCAATATTTTTTTAACTCTGCCATGGCCGGTCCCAAGCCCGTGCTGCGAAAAGAGGAGGGTTGGGTGCTGGGACAAGCAAACCAGCTCTATTAAAACATTTGTAGAGCAAATGGGAAAGTTCAGTGACACAGAGGTGATGTTCCATCTCGGGGGAGGTTTAGTGTCACTGCAGCAATGAAGACCTCTCTGAGCGTGGTTGGTTCTGAGAGCAATGGCCCAGATCCCATTCTATAACAATTGTAAGATGCTCATTGCGGTCTAGAGCTGGTCCAAAGGTTGCGTGTGAAGGTTGTGTGCAAGCACACGTAAAGTGCTCCCTTCCGAAACTGGAAGACTGCTTACCAGTGCTCTTGAATCTTTTTAACTCTGCCATGGCCGGTCCCAAGCCCAGCTGCGAAAAGAGGAGGGTTGAGTGCTGGGGCAAGCAAACCAGCCCTGTAAAAACAATTTGCTACTGCGAGCATAAAAGAAGAATAGGGCCTATCCAGCATTGTAGTGACATTAGCCAGCTGAACGTGTTGGCTGAGCTACCAATGCTTTAAGCTGCAAATTAGTGGCTCGAGCATAAAAGAAGAGGGCCTATTAAAGTTAACTCCACCGTGGCCGGTCCCAAGTCCGAGCTGAGAAAGGAGGAGGGTCCCTTCCCCCTCCCTTTCCTTCCCTTTCCCCTTCCCCTCCCCCTCCCTTCCCTTTCCCCTTCCCCCAGAGATACATGCTCAAATTACCTTTAAGGCAGTTTACTGTGCAAAGGGCTAAAAAGAGATTGTAGACAGTCCACTTTGGGCCGATCGGTGCCGTTCGGAGCTGTAATGCAAAGTTCCACTGTACATCTCTTCTCTGCTGTCCCATCTGTGTGCTGTCTCGACTGTGAAGTGTGGGAAGAGGGTGTACCCCTTTACGGAGGATAGACAGCAGGATCTGTTCGCCCCGAGTACATAAATTGTCTGAAGAAGAGAGAGCAATTTGGGTTCAAATTTGGTCCCATACTTGCTATCTGAGGAGTGACAAAGGAAATCTACCTGCGTGCCAAGTTCGAAGACAGGAGCCCCAAGGGTTCCAGAGATATGGCCACACAAAGAGAACTGACCGGCAATTGAAAGCTCCCTTGCGGGAAAACGTAGCAGTAATTTGTAATACCGCTTAAGTGGGACTCTGGAGCAACCTTGTCGGTATAGATTTTGCTGGTCAATATCTCCAAAACCATAAATCCTAAGAACTCCAAACTTGGTAGGGTGGGTCTCCCAATCAGTCCCATACATGTGTCTCTCAAGTTGAAAAAAACACTGCCTCCTGAAACATAAAGGGCGACGTCGCAGTGTTCTTTCAAACTGCACGGACCCAGATGAGGCCTCACTGCTGTATGTCTGTGTCCTACATTGGGAAAATGTTCAATATTTTTTTAACTCTGCCATGGCCGGTCCCAAGCCCGTGCTGCGAAAAGAGGAGGGTTGGGTGCTGGGACAAGCAAACCAGCCCTATTAAAACATTTGTAGAGCAAATGGGAAAGTTCAGTGACACAGAGGTGATGTTCCATCTCGGGGGAGGTTTAGTGTCACTGCAGCAATGAAGACTTCTCTGAGCGTGGTTGGTTCTGAGAGCAATGGCCCAGATCCCATTCCATAACAATTGTAAGATGCTCATTGCGGTCTAGAGCTGGTCCAAAGGTTGCGTGTGAAGGTTGTGTGCAAGCACACGTAAAGTGCTCCCTTCCGAAACTGGAAGACTGCTTACCAGTGCTCTTGAATCTTTTTAACTCTGCCATGGCCGATCCCAAGCCCAGCTGCGAAAAGAGGAGGGTTGAGTGCTGGGGCAAGCAAACCAGCCCTGTAAAAACAATTTGCTACTGCGAGCATAAAAGAAGAATAGGGCCTATCCAGCATTGTAGTGACATTAGCCAGCTGAACGTGTTGGCTGAGCTACCAATGCTTTAAGCTGCAAATTAGTGGCTCGAGCATAAAAGAAGAGGGCCTATTAAAGTTAACTCCACCGTGGCCGGTCCCAAGTCCGAGCTGAGAAAGGAGGAGGGTCCCTTCCCCCTCCCTTTCCTTCCCTTTCCCCTTCCCCTCCCCCTCCCTTCCCTTTCCCCTTCCCCCAGAGACACATGCTCAAATTACCTTTAAGGCAGTTTACTGTGCAAAGGGCTAAAAAGAGATTGTAGACAGTCCACTTTGGGCCGATCGGCGCCGTTCGGAGCTGTAATGCGAAGTTCCACTGTACATCTCTTCTCTGCTGTCCCATCTGTGTGCTGTCTCGACTGTAAAGTGTGGGAAGAGGGTGTACCCCTTTACGGAGGATAGACAGCAGGATCTGTTCACCCCGAGTACATAAATTGTCTGAAGAAGAGAGAGCAATTTGGGTTCAAATTTGGTCCCATACTTGCTATCTGAGGAGTGACAAAGGAAATCTACCTGCGTGCCAAGTTTGAAGACAGGAGCCCCAAGGGTTCCAGAGATATGGCCACACAAAGAGAACTGACCGGCAATTGAAAGCTCCCTTGCGGGAAAACGTAGCAGTAATTTGTAATACCGCTTAAGTGGGACTCTGGAGCAACCTTGTCGGTATAGATTTTGCTGGTCAATATCTCCAAAACCATAAATCCTAAGAACTCCAAACTTGGTAGGGTGGGTCTCCCAATCAGTCCCATACATGTGTCTCTCAAGTTGAAAAAAACACTGCCTCCTGAAACATAAAGGGCGATGTCGCAGTGTTCTTTCAAACTGCACGGACCCAGATGAGGCCTCACTGCTGTATGTCTGTGTCCTACATTGGGAAAATGTTCAATATTTTTTTAACTCTGCCATGGCCGGTCCCAAGCCCGTGCTGCGAAAAGAGGAGGGTTGGGTGCTGGGACAAGCAAACCAGCCCTATTAAAACATTTGTAGAGCAAATGGGAAAGTTCAGTGACACAGAGGTGATGTTCCATCTCGGGGGAGGTTTAGTGTCACTGCAGCAATGAAGACTTCTCTGAGCGTGGTTGGTTCTGAGAGCAATGGCCCAGATCCCATTCCATAACAATTGTAAGATGCTCATTGCGGTCTAGAGCTGGTCCAAAGGTTGCATGTGAAGGTTGTGTGCAAGCACACGTAAAGTGCTCCCTTCCGAAACTGGAAGACTGCTTACCAGTGCTCTTGAATCTTTTTAACTCTGCCATGGCCGGTCCCAAGCCCAGCTGCGAAAAAAGGAGGGTTGAGTGCTGGGGCAAGCAAACCAGCCCTGTAAAAACAATTTGCTACTGCGAGCATAAAAGAAGAATAGGGCCTATCCAGCATTGTAGTGACATTAGCCAGCTGAACGTGTTGGCTGAGCTACCAATGCTTTAAGCTGCAAATTAGTGGCTCGAGCATAAAAGAAGAGGGCCTATTAAAGTTAACTCCACCGTGGCCGGTCCCAAGTCCGAGCTGAGAAAGGAGGAGGGTCCCTTCCCCCTCCCTTTCCTTCCCTTTCCCCTTCCCCTCCCCCTCCCTTCCCTTTCCCCTTCCCCCAGAGACACATGCTCAAATTACCTTTAAGGCAGTTTACTGTGCAAAGGGCTAAAAAGAGATTGTAGACAGTCCACTTTGGGCCGATCGGCGCCATTCGGAGCTGTAATGCGAAGTTCCACTGTACATCTCTTCTCTGCTGTCCCATCTGTGTGCTGTCTCGACTGTAAAGTGTGGGAAGAGGGTGTACCCCTTTACGGAGGATAGACAGCAGGATCTGTTCGCCCCGAGTACATAAATTGTCTGAAGAAGAGAGAGCAATTTGGGTTCAAATTTGGTCCCATACTTGCTATCTGAGGAGTGACAAAGGAAATCTACCTGCGTGCCAAGTTTGAAGACAGGAGCCCCAAGGGTTCCAGAGATATGGCCACACAAAGAGAACTGACCGGCAATTGAAAGCTCCCTTGCGGGAAAACGTAGCAGTAATTTGTAATACCGCTTAAGTGGGACTCTGGAGCAACCTTGTCGGTATAGATTTTGCTGGTCAATATCTCCAAAACCATAAATCCTAAGAACTCCAAACTTGGTAGGGTGGGTCTCCCAATCAGTCCCATACATGTGTCTCTCAAGTTGAAAAAAACACTGCCCCCCGAAACATAAAGGGCGACGTGGCAGTGTTCTTTCAAACTGCACGGACCCAGATGAGGCCTCACTGCTGTATGTCTGTGTCCTACATTGGGAAAATGTTCAATATTTTTTTAACTCTGCCATGGCCGGTCCCAAGCCCGTGCTGCGAAAAGAGGAGGGTTGAGTGCTGGGGCAAGCAAACCAGCCCTGTAAAAACAATTTGCTACTGCGAGCATAAAAGAAGAATAGGGCCTATCCAGCATTGTAGTGACATTAGCCAGCTGAACGTGTTGGCTGAGCTACCAATGCTTTAAGCTGCAAATTAGTGGCTCGAGCATAAAAGAAGAGGGCCTATTAAAGTTAACTCCACCGTGGCCGGTCCCAAGTCCGAGCTGAGAAAGGAGGAGGGTCCCTTCCCCCTCCCTTTCCTTCCCCTTCCCCTCCCCCTCCCTTCCCTTTCCCCTTCCCCCAGAGACACATGCTCAAATTACCTTTAAGGCAGTTTACTGTGCAAAGGGCTGAAAAGAGATTGTAGACAGTCCACTTTGGGCCGATCGGCGCCGTTCGGAGCTGTAATGCGAAGTTCCACTGTACATCTCTTCTCTGCTGTCCCATCTGTGTGCTGTCTCGACTGTGAAGTGTGGGAAGAGGGTGTACCCCTTTACAGAGGATAGACAGCAGGATCTGTTTGCCCCGAGTACATAAATTGTCTGAAGAAGAGAGCAATTTGGGTTCAAATTTGGTCCCATACTTGCTATCTGAGGAGTGACAAAGAAAATCTACCTGCGTGCCAAGTTTGAAGACAGGAGCCCCAAGGGTTCCAGAGATATGGCCACACAAAGAGAACTGACCGGCAATTGAAAGCTCCCTTGCGGGAAAACGTAGCAGTAATTTGTAATACCGCTTAAGTGGGACTCTGGAGCAACCTTGTCGGTATAGATTTTGCTGGTCAATATCTCCAAAACCATAAATCCTAAGAACTCCAAACTTGGTAGGGTGGGTCTCCCAATCAGTCCCATACATGTGTCTCTCAAGTTGAAAAAAACACTGCCTCCCGAAACATAAAGGGCGACGTCGCAGTGTTCTTTCAAACTGCACGGACCCAGATGAGGCCTCACTGCTGTATGTCTGTGTCCTACATTGGGAAAATGTTCAATATTTTTTTAACTCTGCCATGGCCGGTCCCAAGCCCGTGCTGCGAAAAGAGGAGGGTTGGGTGCTGGGACAAGCAAACCAGCCCTATTAAAACATTTGTAGAGCAAATGGGAAAGTTCAGTGACACAGAGGTGATGTTCCATCTCGGGGGAGGTTTAGTGTCACTGCAGCAATGAAGACCTCTCTGAGCGTGGTTGGTTCTGAGAGCAATGGCCCAGATCCCATTCCATAACAATTGTAAGATGCTCATTGTGGTCTAGAGCTGGTCCAAAAGTTGCGTGTGAAGGTTGTGTGCAAGCACACGTAAAGTGCTCCCTTCCTAAACTGGAAGATTGCTTACCAGTGCTCTTGAATTTTTTTAACTCTGCCATGGCCGGTCTCAAGCCCAGCTGTGAAAAGAGGAGGGTTGAGTGCTGGGGCAAGCAAACCAGCCCTGTAAAAACAATTTGCTACTGCGAGCATAAAAGAAGAATAGGGCCTATCCAGCATTGTAGTGACATTAGCCAGCTGAACGTGTTGGCTGAGCTACCAATGCTTTAAGCTGCAAATTAGTGGCTCGAGCATAAAAGAAGAGGGCCTATTAAAGTTAACTCCACCGTGGCCGGTCCCAAGTCCGAGCTGAGAAAGGAGGAGGGTCCCTTCCCCCTCCCTTTCCTTCCCTTTCCCCTTCCCCTCCCCCTCCCTTCCCTTTCCCCTTCCCCCAGAGATACATGCTCAAATTACCTTTAAGGCAGTTTACTGTGCAAAGGGCTAAAAAGAGATTGTAGACAGTCCACTTTGGGCCGATCGGCGCCGTTCGGAGCTGTAATGCGAAGTTCCACTGTACATCTCTTCTCTGCTGTCCCATCTGTGTGCTGTCTCGACTGTGAAGTGTGGGAAGAGGGTGTACCCCTTTACGGAGGATAGACAGCAGGATCTGTTCGTCCCGAGTACATAAATTGTCTGAAGAAGAGAGAGCAATTTGGGTTCAAATTTGGTCCCATACTTGCTATCTGAGGAGTGACAATGGAAATCTACCTGCGTGCCAAGTTTGAAGACAGGAGCCCCAAGGGTTCCAGAGATATGGCCACACAAAGAGAACTGACCGGCAATTGAAAGCTCCCTTGCGGGAAAACGTAGCAGTAATTTGTAATACCGCTTAAGTGGGACTCTGGAGCAACCTTGTCGGTATAGATTTTGCTGGTCAATGTCTCCAAAACCATAAATCCTAAGAACTCCAAACTTGGTAGGGTGGGTCTCCCAATAAGTCCCATACATGTGTCTCTCAAGTTTAAAAAAACACTGGCTCCCGAAACATAAAGGGCGACGTCGCAGTGTTCTTTCAAACTGCACGGACCCAGATGAGGCCTCACTGCTATATGTCTGTGTCCTACATTGGGAAAATGTTCAATATTTTTTTAACTCTGCAATGGCCGGTCCCAAGCCCGTGCTGCGAAAAGAGGAGGGTTGGGTGCTGGGACAAGCAAACCAGCCCTATTAAAACATTTGTAGAGCAAATGGGAAAGTTTAGTGACACAGAGGTGATGTTCCATCTCGGGGGAGGTTTAGTGTCACTGCAGCAATGAAGACCTCTCTGAGCGTGGTTGGTTCTGAGAGCAATGGCCCAGATCCCATTCCATAACTATTGTAAGATGCTCATTGCGGTCTAGAGCTGGTCCAAAGGTTGCGTGTGAAGGTTGTGTGCAAGCACACGTAAAGTGCTCCCTTCCGAAACTGGAAGACTGCTTACCAGTGCTCTTGAATTTTTTTAACTCTGCCAGGGCCAGTCCCAAGCCCAGCTGCGAAAAGAGGAGGGTTGAGTGCTGGGGCAAGCAAACCAGCCCTGTAAAAACAATTTGCTACTGCGAGCATAAAAGAAGAATAGGGCCTATCCAGCATTGTAGTGACATTAGCCAGCTGAACGTGTTGGCTGAGCTACCAATGCTTTAAGCTGCAAATTAGTGGCTCGAGCATAAAAGAAGAGGGCCTATTAAAGTTAACTCCACCGTGGCTGGTCCCAAGTCGGAGCTGAGAAAGGAGGAGGGTCCCTTCCCCCTCCCTTTCCTTCCCTTTCCCCTTCCCCTCCCCCTCCCTTCCCTTTCCCCTTCCCCCAGAGATACATGCTCAAATTACCTTTAAGGCAGTTTACTGTGCAAAGGGCTAAAAAGAGATTGTAGATAGTCCACTTTGGGCCGATCGGCGCCGTTCGGAGCTGTAATGCGAAGTTCCACTGTACATCTCTTCTCTGCTGTCCCATCTGTGTGCTGTCTCGACTGTGAAGTGTGGGAAGAGGGTGTACCCCTTTACGGAGGATAGACAGCAGGATCTGTTCGCCCCGAGTACATAAATTGTCTGAAGAAGAGAGAGCAATTTGGGTTCAAATCTGGTCCCATACTTGCTATCTGAGGAGTGACAAAGGAAATCTACCTGCGTGCCAAGTTTGAAGACAGGAGCCCCAAGGGTTCCAGAGATATGGCCACACAAAGAGAACTGACCGGCAATTGAAAGCTCCCTTGCGGGAAAACATAGCAGCAATTTGTAATACCGCTTAAGTGGGACTCTGGAGCAACCTTGTCGGTATAGATTTTGCTGGTCAATATCTCCAAAACCATAAATCCTAAGAACTCCAAACTTGGTAGGGTGGGTCTCCCAATCAGTCCCATACATGTGTCTCTCAAGTTGAAAAAAACACTGCCTCCCGAAACATAAAGGGCGACGTCGCAGTGTTCTTTCAAACTGCACGGACCCAGATGAGGCCTCACTGCTGTATGTCTGTGTCCTACATTGGGAAAATGTTCAATATTTTTTTAACTCTGCCATGGCCGGTCCCAAGCCCGTGCTGCGAAAAGAGGAGGGTTGGGTGCTGGGACAAGCAAACCAGCCCTATTAAAACATTTGTAGAGCAAATGGGAAAGTTCAGTGACACAGAGGTGATGTTCCATCTCGGGGGAGGTTTAGTGTCACTGCAGCAATGAAGACCTCTCTGAGCGTGGTTGGTTCTGAGAGCAATGGCCCAGATCCCATTCCATAACTATTGTAAGATGCTCATTGCGGTCTAGAGCTGGTCCAAAAGTTGCGTGTGAAGGTTGTGTGCAAGCACACGTAAAGTGCTCCCTTCCTAAACTGGAAGATTGCTTACCAGTGCTCTTGAATTTTTTTAACTCTGCCATGGCCGGTCTCAAGCCCAGCTGTGAAAAGAGGAGGGTTGAGTGCTGGGGCAAGCAAACCAGCCCTGTAAAAACAATTTGCTACTGCGAGCATAAAAGAAGAATAGGGCCTATCCAGCATTGTAGTGACATTAGCCAGCTGAACGTGTTGGCTGAGCTACCAATGCTTTAAGCTGCAAATTAGTGGCTCGAGCATAAAAGAAGAGGGCCTATTAAAGTTAACTCCACCGTGGCCGGTCCCAAGTCCGAGCTGAGAAAGGAGGAGGGTCCCTTCCCCCTCCCTTTCCTTCCCTTTCCCCTTCCCCTCCCCCTCCCTTCCCTTTCCCCTTCCCCCAGAGATACATGCTCAAATTACCTTTAAGGCAGTTTACTGTGCAAAGGGCTAAAAAGAGATTGTAGACAGTCCACTTTGGGCCGATCGGCGCCGTTCGGAGCTGTAATGCGAAGTTCCACTGTACATCTCTTCTCTGCTGTCCCATCTGTGTGCTGTCTCGACTGTGAAGTGTGGGAAGAGGGTGTACCCCTTTACGGAGGATAGACAGCAGGATCTGTTCGTCCCGAGTACATAAATTGTCTGAAGAAGAGAGAGCAATTTGGGTTCAAATTTGGTCCCATACTTGCTATCTGAGGAGTGACAATGGAAATCTACCTGCGTGCCAAGTTTGAAGACAGGAGCCCCAAGGGTTCCAGAGATATGGCCACACAAAGAGAACTGACCGGCAATTGAAAGCTCCCTTGCGGGAAAACGTAGCAGTAATTTGTAATACCGCTTAAGTGGGACTCTGGAGCAACCTTGTCGGTATAGATTTTGCTGGTCAATGTCTCCAAAACCATAAATCCTAAGAACTCCAAACTTGGTAGGGTGGGTCTCCCAATAAGTCCCATACATGTGTCTCTCAAGTTTAAAAAAACACTGGCTCCCGAAACATAAAGGGCGACGTCGCAGTGTTCTTTCAAACTGCACGGACCCAGATGAGGCCTCACTGCTATATGTCTGTGTCCTACATTGGGAAAATGTTCAATATTTTTTTAACTCTGCAATGGCCGGTCCCAAGCCCGTGCTGCGAAAAGAGGAGGGTTGGGTGCTGGGACAAGCAAACCAGCCCTATTAAAACATTTGTAGAGCAAATGGGAAAGTTTAGTGACACAGAGGTGATGTTCCATCTCGGGGGAGGTTTAGTGTCACTGCAGCAATGAAGACCTCTCTGAGCGTGGTTGGTTCTGAGAGCAATGGCCCAGATCCCATTCCATAACTATTGTAAGATGCTCATTGCGGTCTAGAGCTGGTCCAAAGGTTGCGTGTGAAGGTTGTGTGCAAGCACACGTAAAGTGCTCCCTTCCGAAACTGGAAGACTGCTTACCAGTGCTCTTGAATTTTTTTAACTCTGCCAGGGCCAGTCCCAAGCCCAGCTGCGAAAAGAGGAGGGTTGAGTGCTGGGGCAAGCAAACCAGCCCTGTAAAAACAATTTGCTACTGCGAGCATAAAAGAAGAATAGGGCCTATCCAGCATTGTAGTGACATTAGCCAGCTGAACGTGTTGGCTGAGCTACCAATGCTTTAAGCTGCAAATTAGTGGCTCGAGCATAAAAGAAGAGGGCCTATTAAAGTTAACTCCACCGTGGCTGGTCCCAAGTCGGAGCTGAGAAAGGAGGAGGGTCCCTTCCCCCTCCCTTTCCTTCCCTTTCCCCTTCCCCTCCCCCTCCCTTCCCTTTCCCCTTCCCCCAGAGATACATGCTCAAATTACCTTTAAGGCAGTTTACTGTGCAAAGGGCTAAAAAGAGATTGTAGATAGTCCACTTTGGGCCGATCGGCGCCGTTCGGAGCTGTAATGCGAAGTTCCACTGTACATCTCTTCTCTGCTGTCCCATCTGTGTGCTGTCTCGACTGTGAAGTGTGGGAAGAGGGTGTACCCCTTTACGGAGGATAGACAGCAGGATCTGTTCGCCCCGAGTACATAAATTGTCTGAAGAAGAGAGAGCAATTTGGGTTCAAATCTGGTCCCATACTTGCTATCTGAGGAGTGACAAAGGAAATCTACCTGCGTGCCAAGTTTGAAGACAGGAGCCCCAAGGGTTCCAGAGATATGGCCACACAAAGAGAACTGACCGGCAATTGAAAGCTCCCTTGCGGGAAAACATAGCAGCAATTTGTAATACCGCTTAAGTGGGACTCTGGAGCAACCTTGTCGGTATAGATTTTGCTGGTCAATATCTCCAAAACCATAAATCCTAAGAACTCCAAACTTGGTAGGGTGGGTCTCCCAATCAGTCCCATACATGTGTCTCTCAAGTTGAAAAAAACACTGCCTCCCGAAACATAAAGGGCGACGTCGCAGTGTTCTTTCAAACTGCACGGACCCAGATGAGGCCTCACTGCTGTATGTCTGTGTCCTACATTGGGAAAATGTTCAATATTTTTTTAACTCTGCCATGGCCGGTCCCAAGCCCGTGCTGCGAAAAGAGGAGGGTTGGGTGCTGGGACAAGCAAACCAGCCCTATTAAAACATTTGTAGAGCAAATGGGAAAGTTCAGTGACACAGAGGTGATGTTCCATCTCGGGGGAGGTTTAGTGTCACTGCAGCAATGAAGACCTCTCTGAGCGTGGTTGGTTCTGAGAGCAATGGCCCAGATCCCATTCCATAACAATTGTAAGATGCTCATTGCGGTCTAGAGCTGGTCCAAAGGTTGCGTGTGAAGGTTGTGTGCAAGCACACGTAAAGTGCTCCCTTCAGAAACTGGAAGACTGCTTACCAGTGCTCTTGAATCTTTTTAACTCTGCCATGGCCGGTCCCAAGCCCAGCTGCGAAAAGAGGAGGGTTGAGTGCTGGGGCAAGCAAACCAGCCCTGTAAAAACAATTTGCTACTGCGAGCATAAAAGAAGAATAGGGCCTATCCAGCATTGTAGTGACATTAGCCAGCTGAACGTGTTGGCTGAGCTACCAATGCTTTAAGCTGCAAATTAGTGGCTCGAACATAAAAGAAGAGGGCCTATTAAAGTTAACTCCACCGTGGCCGGTCCCAAGTCCGAGCTGAGAAAGGAGGAGGGTCCCTTCCCCCTCCCTTTCCTTCCCTTTCCCCTTCCCCTCCCCCTCCTTTCCCTTTCCCCTTCCCCCAGAGATACATGCTCAAATTACCTTTAAGGCAGTTTACTGTGCAAAGGGCTAAAAAGAGATTGTAGACAGTCCACTTTGGGCCGATCTGCGCCGTTCGGAGCTGTAATGCGAAGTTCCACTGTACATCTCTTCTCTGCTGTCCCATCTGTGTGCTGTCTCGACTGTGAAGTGTGGGAAGAGGGTGTACCCCTTTACAGAGGATAGACAGCAGGATCTGTTCGCCCCGAGTACATAAATTGTCTGAAGAAGAGAGAGCAATTTGGGTTCAAATTTGGTCCCATACTTGCTATCTGAGGAGTGACAAAGGAAATCTACCTGCGTGCCAAGTTTGAAGACAGGAGCCCCAAGGGTTCCAGAGATATGGCCACACAAAGAGAACTGACCGGCAATTGAAAGCTCCCTTGCGGGAAAACATAGCAGTAATTTGTAATACCGCTTAAGTGGGACTCTGGAGCAACCTTGTCGGTATAGATTTTGCTGGTCAATATCTCCAAAACCATAAATCCTAAGAACTCCAAACTTGGTAGGGTGGGTCTCCCAATCAGTCCCATACATGTGTCTCTCAAGTTGAAAAAAACACTGCCTCCCGAAACATAAAGGGCGACATCGCAGTGTTCTTTCAAACTGCACGGACCCAGATGAGGCCTCACTGCTGTATGTCTGTGTCCTACATTGGGAAAATGTTCAATATTTTTTTAACTCTGCCATGGCCGGTCTCAAGCCCGTGCTGCGAAAAGAGGAGGGTTGGGTGCTGGGACAAGCAAACCAGCCCTATTAAAACATTTGTAGAGCAAATGGGAAAGTTCAGTGACACAGAGGTGATGTTCCATCTCGGGGGAGGTTTAGTGTCACTGCAGCAATGAAGACCTCTCTGAGCGTGGTTGGTTCTGAGAGCAATGGCCCAGATCCCATTCCATAACAATTGTAAGATGCTCATTGCGGTCTAGAGCTGGTCCAAAGGTTGCGTGTAAAGGTTGTGTGCAAGCACATGTAAAGTGCTCCCTTCAGAAACTGGAAGACTGCTTACCAGTGCTCTTGAATCTTTTTAACTCTGCCATGGCCGGTCCCAAGCCCAGCTGCGAAAAGAGGAGGGTTGAGTGCTGGGGCAAGCAAACCAGCCCTGTAAAAACAATTTGCTACTGCGAGCATAAAAGAAGAATAGGGCCTATCCAGCATTGTAGTGACATTAGCCAGCTGAACGTGTTGGCTGAGCTACCAATGCTTTAAGCTGCAAATTAGTGGCTCGAACATAAAAGAAGAGGGCCTATTAAAGTTAACTCCACCGTGGCCGGTCCCAAGTCCGAGCTGAGAAAGGAGGAGGGTCCCTTCCCCCTCCCTTTCCTTCCCTTTCCCCTTCCCCTCCCCCTCCCTTCCCTTTCCCCTTCCCCCAGAGATACATGCTCAAATTACCTTTAAGGCAGTTTACTGTGCAAAGGGCTAAAAAGAGATTGTAGACAGTCCACTTTGGGCCGATCGGCGCTGTTCGGAGCTGTAATGCGAAGTTCCACTGTACATCTCTTCTCTGCTGTCCCATCTGTGTGCTGTCTCGACTGTGAAGTGTGGGAAGAGGGTGTACCCCTTTATGGAGGATAGACAGCAGGATCTGTTCGCCCAGAGTA
Organism: Rana muscosa; assembly: GCA_029206835.1. NCBI lineage: Eukaryota > Metazoa > Chordata > Amphibia > Anura > Ranidae > Rana > Rana muscosa. The sequence continues at coordinate 115,011,088 of CM055118.1, forward strand.
CATAAATTGTCTGAAGAAGAGAGAGCAATTTGGGTTCAAATTTGGTCCCATACTTGCTATCTGAGGAGTGACAAAGGAAATCTACCTGCGTGCCAAGTTTGAAGACAGGAGCCCCAAGGGTTCCAGAGATATGGCCACACAAAGAGAACTGACCAGCAATTGAAAGCTCCCTTGCGGGAAAACGTAGCAGTAATTTGTAATACCGCTTAAGTGGGACTCTGGAGCAACCTTGTCGGTATAGATTTTGCTGGTCAATATCTCCAAAACCATAAATCCTAAGAACTCCAAACTTGGTAGGGTGGGTCTCCCAATCAGTCCCATACATGTGTCTCTCAAGTTGAAAAAAACACTGCCTCCCGAAACATAAAGGGCGACGTCGCAGTGTTCTTTCAAACTGCACGGACCCAGATGAGGCCTCACTGCTGTATGTCTGTGTCCTACATTGGGAAAATGTTCAATATTTTTTTAACTCTGCCATGGCTGGTCCCAAGCCCGTGCTGCGAAAAGAGGAGGGTTGGGTGCTGGGACAAGCAAACCAGCCCTATTAAAACATTTGTAGAGCAAATGGGAAAGTTCAGTGACACAGAGGTGACGTTCCATCTCGGGGGAGGTTTAGTGTCACTGCAGCAATGAAGACCTCTCTGAGCGTGGTTGGTTCTGAGAGCAATGGCCCAGATCCCATTCCATAACAATTGTAAGATGCTCATTGCGGTCTAGAGCTGGTCCAAAGGTTGCGTGTGAAGGTTGTGTGCAAGCACACGTAAAGTGCTCCCTTCAGAAACTGGAAGACTGCTTACCAGTGCTCTTGAATCTTTTTAACTCTGCCATGGCCGGTCCCAAGCCCAGCTGCGAAAAGAGGAGGGTTGAGTGCTGGGGCAAGCAAACCAGCCCTGTAAAAACAATTTGCTACTGCGAGCATAAAAGAAGAATAGGGCCTATCCAGCATTGTAGTGACATTAGCCAGCTGAACGTGTTGGCTGAGCTACCAATGCTTTAAGCTGCAAATTAGTGGCTCAAGCATAAAAGAAGAGGGCCTATTAAAGTTAACTCCACCGTGGCCGGTCCCAAGTCCGAGCTGAGAAAGGAGGAGGGTCCCTTCCCCCTCCCTTTCCTTCCCTTTCCCCTTCCCCTCCCCCTCCCTTCCCTTCCCTTTCCCCTTCCCCCAGAGACACATGCTCAAATTACCTTTAAGGCAGTTTACTGTGCAAAGGGCTAAAAAGAGATTGTAGACAGTCCACTTTGGGCCGATCGGTGCCGTTTGGAGCTGTAATGCGAAGTTCCACTGTACATCTCTTCTCTGCTGTCCCATCTGTGTGCTGTCTCGACTGTGAAGTGTGGGAAGAGGGTGTACCCCTTTACGGAGGATAGACAGCAGGATCTGTTCGCCCCGAGTACATAAATTGTCTGAAGAAGAGAGAGCAATTTGGGTTCAAATTTGGTCCCATACTTGCTATCTGAGGAGTGACAAAGGAAATCTACCTGCGTGCCAAGTTTGAAGACAGGAGCCCCAAGGGTTCCAGAGATATGGCCACACAAAGAGAACTGACCGGCAATTGAAAGCTCCCTTGCGGGAAAACGTAGCAGTAATTTGTAATACCGCTTAAGTGGGACTCTGGAGCAACCTTGTCGGTATAGATTTTGCTGGTCAATATCTCCAAAACCATAAATCCTAAGAACTCCAAACTTGGTAGTGTGGGTCTCCCAATCAGTCCCATACATGTGTCTCTCAAGTTGAAAAAAACACTGCCTCCTGAAACATAAAGGGCGACGTCGCAGTGTACTTTCAAACTGCACGGACCCAGGTGAGGCCTCACTGCTGTATGTCTGTGTCCTACATTGGGAAAATGTTCAATATTTTTTTAACTCTGCCATGGCCGCTCCCAAGCCCGTGCTGTGAAAAGAGGAGGGTTGGGTGCTGGGACAAGCAAACCAGCCCTATTAAAACATTTGTAGAGCAAATGGGAAAGTTCAGTGACACAGAGGTGATGTTCCATCTCGGGGGAGGTTTAGTGTCACTGCAGCAATGAAGACCTCTCTGAGCGTGGTTGGTTCTGAGAGCAATGGCCCAGATCCCAATCCATAACAATTGTAAGATGCACATTGCGGTCTAGAGCTGGTCCAAAGGTTGCGTGTGAAGGTTGTGTGCAAGCACACGTAAAGTGCTCCCTTCCGAAACTGGAAGACTGCTTACCAGTGCTCTTGAATCTTTTTAACTCTGCCATGGCCGGTCCCAAGCCCAGCTGCGAAAAGAGGAGGGTTGAGTGCTGGGGCAAGCAAACCAGCCCTGTAAAAACAATTTGCTACTGCGAGCATAAAAGAAGAATAGGGCCTATCCAGCATTGTAGTGACATTAGCCAGCTGAACGTGTTGGCTGAGCTACCAATGCTTTAAGCTGCAAATTAGTGGCTCGAGCATAAAAGAAGAGGGCCTATTAAAGTTAACTCCACCGTGGCCGGTCCCAAGTCCGAGCTGAGAAAGGAGGAGGGTCCCTTCCCCCTCCCTTTCCTTCCCTTTCCCCTTCCCCTCCCCCTCCCTTCCCTTTCCCCTTCCCCCAGAGATACATGCTCAAATTACCTTTAAGGCAGTTTACTGTGCAAAGGGCTAAAAAGAGATTGTAGACAGTCCACTTTGGGCCGATCGGTGCCGTTCGGAGCTGTAATGCGAAGTTCCACTGTACATCTCTTCTCTGCTGTCCCATCTGTGTGCTGTCTCGACTGTGAAGTGTGGGAAGAGGGTGTACCCCTTTACGGAGGATAGACAGCAGGATCTGTTCGCCCCGAGTACATAAATTGTCTGAAGAAGAGAGAGCAATTTGGGTTCAAATTTGGTCCCATACTTGCTATCTGAGGAGTGACAAAGGAAATCTACCTGCGTGCCAAGTTTGAAGACAGGAGCCCCAAGGGTTCCAGAGATATGGCCACACAAAGAGAACTGACCGGCAATTGAAAGCTCCCTTGCGGGAAAACGTAGCAGTAATTTGTAATACCGCTTAAGTGGGACTCTGGAGCAACCTTGTCGGTATAGATTTTGCTGGTCAATATCTCCAAAACCATAAATCCTAAGAACTCCAAACTTGGTAGGGTGGGTCTCCCAATCAGTCCCATACATGTGTCTCTCAAGTTGAAAAAAACACTGCCTCCCGAAACATAAAGGGCGACGTCGCAGTGTTCTTTCAAACTGCACGGACTCAGATGAGGCCTCACTGCTGTATGTCTGTGTCCTACATTGGGAAAATGTTCAATATTTTTTTAACTCTGCCATGGCCGGTCCCAAGCCCGTGCTGCGAAAAGAGGAGGGTTGAGTGCTGGGGCAAGCAAACCAGCCCTGTAAAAACAATTTGCTACTGCGAGCATAAAAGAAGAATAGGGCCTATCCAGCATTGTAGTGACATTAGCCAGCTGAATGTGTTGGCTGAGCTACCAATGCTTTAAGCTGCAAATTAGTGGTTAGAGCATAAAAGAAGAGGGCCTATTAAAGTTAACTCCACCGTGGCCGGTCCCAAGTCCGAGCTGAGAAAGGAGGAGGGTCCCTTCCCCCTCCCTTTCCTTCCCCTTCCCCTCCCCCTCCCTTCCCTTTCCCCTTCCCCCAGAGACACATGCTCAAATTACCTTTAAGGCAGTTTACTGTGCAAAGGGCTGAAAAGAGATTGTAGACAGTCCACTTTGGGCCGATCGGCGCCGTTCGGAGCTGTAATGCGAAGTTCCACTGTACATCTCTTCTCTGCTGTCCCATCTGTGTGCTGTCTCGACTGTGAAGTGTGGGAAGAGGGTGTACCCCTTTACGGAGGATAGACAGCAGGATCTGTTCGCCCCGAGTACATAAATTGTCTGAAGAAGAGAGAGCAATTTGGGTTCAAATTTGGTCCCATACTTGCTATCTGAGGAGTGACAAAGGAAATCTACCTGCGTGCCAAGTTTGAAGACAGGAGCCCCAAGGGTTCCAGAGATATGGCCACACAAAGAGAACTGACCGGCAATTGAAAGCTCCCTTGCGGGAAAACGTAGCAGTAATTTGTAATACCGCTTAAGTGGGACTCTGGAGCAACCTTGTCAGTATAGATTTTGCTGGTCAATATCTCCAAAACCATAAATCCTAAGAACTCCAAACTTGGTAGGGTGGGTCTCCCAATCAGTCCCATACATGTGTCTCTCAAGTTGAAAAAAACACTGCCTCCCGAAACATAAAGGGCGACGTCGCAGTGTTCTTTCAAACTGCACGGACCCAGATGAGGCCTCACTGCTGTATGTCTGTGTCCTACATTGGGAAAATGTTCAATATTTTTTTAACTCTGCCATGGCCGGTCCCAAGCCCGTGCTGCGAAAAGAGGAGGGTTGGGTGCTGGGACAAGCAAACGAGCCCTATTAAAACATTTGTAGAGCAAATGGGTAAGTTCAGTGACACAGAGGTGATGTTCCATCTCGGGGGAGGTTTAGTGTCACTGCAGCAATGAAGACCTCTCTGAGCGTGGTTGGTTCTGAGAGCAATGGCCCAGATCCCATTCCATAACAATTGTAAGATGCTCATTGTGGTCTAGAGCTGGTCCAAAAGTTGCGTGTGAAGGTTGTGTGCAAGCACACGTAAAGTGCTCCCTTCCGAAACTGAAAGATTGCTTACCAGTGCTCTTGAATTTTTTTAACTCTGCCATGGCCGGTCTCAAGCCCAGCTGTGAAAAGAGGAGGGTTGAGTGCTGGGGCAAGCAAACCAGCCCTGTAAAAACAATTTGCTACTGCGAGCATAAAGGAAGAATAGGGCCTATCCAGCATTGTAGTGACATTAGCCAGCTGAACGTGTTGGCTGAGCTACCAATGCTTTAAGCTGCAAATTAGTGGCTCGAGCATAAAAGAAGAGGGCCTATTAAAGTTAACTCCACCGTGGCCGGTCCCAAGTCCGAGCTGAGAAAGGAGGAGGGTCCCTTCCCCCTCCCTTTCCTTCCCTTTCCCCTTCCCCTCCCCCTCCCTTCCCTTTCCCCTTCCCCCAGAGATACATGCTCAAATTACCTTTAAGGCAGTTTACTGTGCAAAGGGCTAAAAAGAGATTATATACAGTCCACTTTGGGCCGATCGGCGCCGTTCGGAGCTGTAATGCGAAGTTCCACTGTACATCTCTTCTCTGCTGTCCCATCTGTGTGCTGTCTCGACTGTGAAGTGTGGGAAGAGGGTGTACCCCTTTACGGAGGATAGACAGCAGGATCTGTTCGTCCCGAGTACATAAATTGTCTGAAGAAGAGAGAGCAATTTGGGTTCAAATTTGGTCCCATACTTGCTATCTGAGGAGTGACAAAGGAAATCTACCTGCGTGCCAAGTTTGAAGACAGGAGCCCCAAGGGTTCCAGAGATATGGCCACACAAAGAGAACTGACCGTCAATTGAAAGCTCCCTTGCGGGAAAACGTAGCAGTAATTTGTAATACCGCTTAAGTGGGACTCTGGAGCAACCTTGTCGGTATAGATTTTGCTGGTCAATATCTCCAAAACCATAAATCCTAAGAACTCCAAACTTGGTAGTGTGGGTCTCCCAATCAGTCCCATACATGTGTCTCTCAAGTTGAAAAAAACACTGCCTCCTGAAACATAAAGGGCGACGTCGCAGTGTACTTTCAAACTGCACGGACCCAGGTGAGGCCTCACTGCTGTATGTCTGTGTCCTACATTGGGAAAATGTTCAATATTTTTTTAACTCTGCCATGGCCGGTCCCAAGCCTGTGCTGTGAAAAGAGGAGGGTTGGGTGCTGGGACAAGCAAACCAGCCCTATTAAAACATTTGTAGAGCAAATGGGAAAGTTCAGTGACACAGAGGTGATGTTCCATCTCGGGGGAGGTTTAGTGTCACTGCAGCAATGAAGACCTCTCTAAGCGTGGTTGGTTCTGAGAGCAATGGCCCAGATCCCATTCCATAACAATTGTAAGATGCTCATTGCGGTCTAGAGCTGGTCCAAAGGTTGCGTGTGAAGGTTGTGTGCAAGCACACGTAAAGTGCTCCCTTCCGAAACTGGAAGACTGCTTACCAGTGCTCTTGAATCTTTTTAACTCTGCCATGGCCGGTCCCAAGCCCAGCTGCGAAAAGAGGAGGGTTGAGTGCTGGGGCAAGCAAACCAGCCCTGTAAAAACAATTTGCTACTGCGAGCATAAAAGAAGAATAGGGCCTATCCAGCATTGTAGTGACATTAGCCAGCTGAACGTGTTGGCTGAGCTACCAATGCTTTAAGCTGCAAATTAGTGGCTCGAGCATAAAAGAAGAGGGCCTATTAAAGTTAACTCCACCGTGGCCGGTCCCAAGTCCGAGCTGAGAAAGGAGGAGGGTCCCTTCCCCCTCCCTTTCCTTCCCTTTCCCCTTCCCCCAGAGATACATGCTCAAATTACCTTTAAGGCAGTTTACTGTGCAAAGGGCTAAAAAGAGATTGTAGACAGTCCACTTTGGGCCGATCGGCGCCGTTCGGAGCTGTAATGCGAAGTTCCACTGTACATCTCTTCTCTGCTGTCCCATCTGTGTGCTGTCTCGACTGTGAAGTGTGGGAAGAGGGTGTACCCCTTTACGGAGGATAGACAGCAGGATCTGTTCGTCCTGAGTACATAAATTGTCTTAAGAAGAGAGAGCAATTTGGGTTCAAATTTGGTCCCATACTTGCTATCTGAGGAGTGCCAAAGGAAATCTACCTGCGTGCCAAGTTTGAAGACAGGAGCCCCAAGGGTTCCAGAGATATGGCCACACAAAGAGAACTGACCGGCAATTGAAAGCTCCCTTGCGGGAAAACGTAGCAGTAATTTGTAATACCGCTTAAGTGGGACTCTGGAGCAACCTTGTCGGTATAGATTTTGCTGGCCAATATCTCCAAAACCATAAATCCTAAGAACTCCATACTTGGTAGGGTGGGTCTCCCAATCAGTCCCATACATGTGTCTCTCAAGTTGAAAAAAACACTGCCTCCCGAAACATAAAGGGCGACGTCGCAGTGTTCTTTCAAACTGCACGGACCCAGATGAGGCCTCACTGCTGTATGTCTGTGTCCTACATTGGGAAAATGTTCAATATTTTTTTAACTCTGCCATGGCCGGTCCCAAGCCCGTGCTGCAAAAAGAGGAGGGTTGGGTGCTGGGACAAGCAAACCAGCCCTATTAAAACATTTGTAGAGCAAATGGGAAAGTTCAGTGACACAGAGGTGATGTTCCATCTCGGGGGAGGTTTAGTGTCACTGCAGCAATGAAGACCTCTCTGAGCGTGGTTGGTTCTGAGAGCAATGGCCCAGATCCCATTCCATAACAATTGTAAGATGCTCATTGCGGTCTAGAGCTGGTCCAAAGGTTGCGTGTGAAGGTTGTGTGCAAGCACACGTAAAGTGCTCCCTTCCGAAACTGGAAGACTGCTTACCAGTGCTCTTGAATTTTTTTAACTCTGCCATGGCCGGTCCCAAGCCCAGCTGCGAAAAGAGGAGGGTTGAGTGCTGGGGCAAGCAAACCAGCCCTGTAAAAACAATTTGCTACTGCGAGCATAAAAGAAGAATAGGGCCTATCCAGCATTGTAGTGACATTAGCCAGCTGAACGTGTTGGCTGAGCTACCAATGCTTTAAACTGCAAATTAGTGGCTCGAGCATAAAAGAAGAGGGCCTATTAAAGTTAACTGCACCGTGGCCGGTCCCAAGTCCGAGCTGAGAAAGGAGGAGGGTCACTTCCCCCTCCCTTTCCTTCCCTTTCCCCTTCCCCTCCCCCTCCCCCTCCCTTCCCTTTCCCCTTCCCCCAGAGATACATGCTCAAATTACCTTTAAGGCAGTTTACTGTGCAAAGGGCTAAAAAGAGATTGTAGACAGTCCACTTTGGGCCGATCGGCGACGTTCGGAGCTGTAATGCAAAGTTCCAGTGTACATCTCTTCTCTGCTGTCCCATCTGTGTGCTGTCTCGACTGTGAAGTGTGGGAAGAGGGTGTACCCCTTTACGGAGGATAGACAGCAGGATCTGTTCGCCCCGAGTACATAAATTGTCTGAAGAAGAGAGAGCAATTTGGGTTCAAATTTGGTCCCATACTTGCTATCTGAGGAGTGACAAAGGAAATCTACCTGCGTGCCAAGTTTGAAGACAGGAGCCCCAAGGGTTCCAGAGATATGGCCACACAAAGAGAACTGACCGGCAATTGAAAGCTCCCTTGCAGGAAAACGTAGCAGTAATTTGTAATACCGCTTAAGTGGGACTCTGGAGCAACCTTGTCGGTATAGATTTTGCTGGTCAATATCTCCAAAACCATAAATCCTAAGAACTCCAAACTTGGTAGTGTGGGTCTCCCAATCAGTCCCATACATGTGTCTCTCAAGTTGAAAAAAACACTGCCTCCCGAAACATAAAGGGCGACGTCGCAGTGTACTTTCAAACTGCATGGACCCAGGTGAGGCCTCACTGCTGTATGTCTGTGTCCTACATTGGGAAAATGTTCAATATTTTTTTAACTCTGCCATGGCTGGTCCCAAGCCCGTGCTGCGAAAAGAGGAGGGTTGGGTGCTGGGACAAGCAAACCAGCCCTATTAAAACATTTGTAGAGCAAATGGGAAAGTTCAGTGACACAGAGGTGATGTTCCATCTCGGGGGAGGTTTAGTGTCACTGCAGCAATGAAGACCTCTCTGAGCGTGGTTGGTTCTGAGAGCAATGGCCCAGATCCCATTCCATAACAATTGTAAGATGCTCATTGCGGTCTAGAGCTGGTCCAAAGGTTGCGTGTGAAGGTTGTGTGCAAGCACACGTAAAGTGCTCCCTTCAGAAACTGGAAGACTGCTTACCAGTGCTCTTGAATCTTTTTAACTCTGCCATGGCCGGTCCCAAGCCCAGCTGCGAAAAGAGGAGGGTTGAGTGCTGGGGCAAGCAAACCAGCCCTGTAAAAACAATTTGCTACTGCGAGCATAAAAGAAGAATAGGGCCTATCCAGCATTGTAGTGACATTAGCCAGCTGAACGTGTTGGCTGAGCTACCAATGCTTTAAGCTGCAAATTAGTGGCTCGAGCATAAAAGAAGAGGGCCTATTAAAGTTAACTCCACCGTGGCCGGTCCCAAGTCCGAGCTGAGAAAGGAGGAGGGTCCCTTCCCCCTCCCTTTCCTTCCCTTTCCCCTTCCCCCAGAGATACATGCTCAAATTACCTTTAAGGCAGTTTACTGTGCAAAGGGCTAAAAAGAGATTGTAGACAGTCCACTTTGGGCCGATCGGCGCCGTTCGGAGCTGTAATGCGAAGTTCCACTGTACATCTCTTCTCTGCTGTCCCATCTGTGTGCTGTCTCGACTGTGAAGTGTGGGAAGAGGGTGTACCCCTTTACGGAGGATAGACAGCAGGATCTGTTCGCCCCGAGTACATAAATTGTCTGAAGAAGAGAGAGCAATTTGGGTTCAAATTTGGTCCCATACTTGCTACCTGAGGAGTGACAAAGGAAATCTACCTGCGTGCCAAGTTTGAAGACAGGAGCCACAAGGGTTCCAGAGATATGGCCACACAAAGAGAACTGACCGGCAATTGAAAGCTCCCTTGCGGGAAAACGTAGCAGTAATTTGTAATACCGCTTAAGTGGGACTCTGGAGCAACCTTGTCGGTATAGATTTTGCTGGTCAATATCTCCAAAACCATAAATCCTAAGAACTCCAAACTTGGTAGGGTGGGTCTCCCAATCAGTCCCATACATGTGTCTCTCAAGTTGAAAAAAACACTGCCTCCCGAAACATAAAGGGTGATGTCACAGTGTTCTTTCAAACTGCACGGACCCAGATGAGGCCTCACTGCTGTATGTCTGTGTCCTACATTGGGAAAATGTTCAATATTTTTTTAACTCTGCCATGGCCGGTCCCAAGCCCGTGCTGTGAAAAGAGGAGGGTTGGGTGCTGGGACAAGCAAACCAGCCCTATTAAAACATTTGTAGAGCAAATGGGAAAGTTCAGTGACACAGAGGTGATGTTCCATCTCGGGGGAGGTTTAGTGTCACTGCAGCAATGAAGACCTCTCTGAGCGTGGTTGGTTCTGAGAGCAATGGCCCAGATCCCATTCCATAACAATTGTAAGATGCTCATTGCGGTCTAGAGCTGGTCCAAAGGTTGCGTGTGAAGGTTGTGTGCAAGCACACATAAAGTGCTCCCTTCTGAAACTGGAAGACTGCTTACCAGTGCTCTTGAATTTTTTTAACTCTGCCATGGCCGGTCCCAAGCCCAGCTGCGAAAAGAGGAGGGTTGAGTGCTGGGGCAAGCAAACCAGCCCTGTAAAAACAATTTGCTACTGCGAGCATAAAAGAAGAATAGGGCCTATCCAGCATTGTAGTGACATTAGCCAGCTGAACGTGTTGGCTGGGCTACCAATGCTTTAAGCTGCAAATTAGTGGCTCGAGTATAAAAGAAGAGGGCCTATTAAAGTTAACTCCACCGTGGCTGATCCCAAGTCCGAGCTGAGAAAGGAGGAGGGTCCCTTCCCCCTCCCTTTCCTTCCCTTTCCCCTTCCCCCAGAGATACATGCTCAAATTACCTTTAAGGCAGTTTACTGTGCAAAGGGCTAAAAAGAGATTGTAGACAGTCCACTTTGGGCCGATCGGCGCCGTTCGGAGCTGTAATGCGAAGTTCCACTGTACATCTCTTCTCTGCTGTCCCATCTGTGTGCTGTCTCGACTGTGAAGTGTGGGAAGAGGGTGTACCCCTTTACGGAGGATAGACAGCAGGATCTGTTCGCCCCGAGTACATAAATTGTCTTAAGAAGAGAGAGCAATTTGGGTTCAAATTTGGTCCCATACTTGCTATCTGAGGAGTGCCAAAGGAAATCTACCTGCGTGCCAAGTTTGAAGACAGGAGCCCCAAGGGTTCCAGAGATATGGCCACACAAAGAGAACTGACCGGCAATTGAAAGCTCCCTTGCGGGAAAACGTAGCAGTAATTTGTAATACCGCTTAAGTGGGACTCTGGAGCAACCTTGTCGGTATAGATTTTGCTGGCCAATATCTCCAAAACCATAAATCCTAAGAACTCCATACTTGGTAGGGTGGGTCTCCCAATCAGTCCCATACATGTGTCTCTCAAGTTGAAAAAAACACTGCCTCCCGAAACATAAAGGGCGACGTCGCAGTGTTCTTTCAAACTGCACGGACCCAGATGAGGCCTCACTGCTGTATGTCTGTGTCCTACATTGGGAAAATGTTCAATATTTTTTTAACTCTGCCATGGCCGGTCCCAAGCCCGTGCTGTGAAAAGAGGAGGGTTGGGTGCTGGGACAAGCAAACCAGCCCTATTAAAACATTTGTAGAGCAAATGGGAAAGTTCAGTGACACAGAGGTGATGTTCCATCTCGGGGGAGGTTTAGTGTCACTGCAGCAATGAAGACCTCTCTGAGCGTGGTTGGTTCTGAGAGCAATGGCCCAGATCCCATTCCATAACAATTGTAAGATGCTCATTGCGGTCTAGAGCTGGTCCAAAGGTTGCGTGTGAAGGTTGTGTGCAAGCACACGTAAAGTGCTCCCTTCCGAAACTGGAAGACTGCTTACCAGTGCTCTTGAATTTTTTTAACTCTGCCATGGCCGGTCCCAAGCCCAGCTGCGAAAAGAGAAGGGTTGAGTGCTGGGGCAAGCAAACCAGCCCTGTAAAAACAATTTGCTACTGCGAGCATAAAAGAAGAATAGGGCCTATCCAGCATTGTAGTGACATTAGCCAGCTGAACGTGTTGGCTGAGCTACCAATGCTTTAAACTGCAAATTAGTGGCTCGAGCATAAAAGAAGAGGGCCTATTAAAGTTAACTGCACCGTGGCCGGTCCCAAGTCCGAGCTGAGAAAGGAGGAGGGTCACTTCCCCCTCCCTTTCCTTCCCTTTCCCCTTCCCCTCCCCCTCCCCCTCCCTTCCCTTTCCCCTTCCCCTCCCCCTCCCCCTCCCCCTCCCTTCCCTTTCCCCTTCCCCCAGAGATACATGCTCAAATTACCTTTAAGGCAGTTTACTGTGCAAAGGGCTAAAAAGAGATTGTAGACAGTCCACTTTGGGCCGATCGGCGACGTTCGGAGCTGTAATGCAAAGTTCCACTGTACATCTCTTCTCTGCTGTCCCATCTGTGTGCTGTCTCGACTGTGAAGTGTGGGAAGAGGGTGTACCCCTTTATGGAGGATAGACAGCAGGATCTGTTCGCCCCGAGTACATATATTGTCTAAAGAAGAGAGAGCAATTTGGGTTCAAATTTGGTCCCATACTTGCTATCTGAGGAGTGACAAAGGAAATCTACCTGCGTGCCAAGTTTGAAGACAGGAGCCCCAAGGGTTCCAGAGATATGGCCACACAAAGAGAACTGACCGGCAATTGAAAGCTCCCTTGCGGGAAAACGTAGCAGTAATTTGTAATACCGCTTAAGTGGGACTCTGGAGCAACCTTGTCGGTATAGATTTTGCTGGTCAGTGTCTCCAAAACCATAAATCCTAAGAACTCCAAACTTGGTAGGGTGGGTCTCCCAATAAGTCCCATACATGTGTCTCTCAAGTTTAAAAAAACACTGCCTCCCGAAACATAAAGGGCGACGTCGCAGTGTTCTTTCAAACTGCACGGACCCAGATGAGGCCTCACTGCTGTATGTCTGTGTCCTACATTGGGAAAATGTTCAATATTTTTTTAACTCTGCCATGGCCGGTCCCAAGCCTGTGCTGCGAAAAGAGGAGGGTTGGGTGCTGGGACAAGCAAACCAGCCCTATTAAAACATTTGTAGAGCAAATGGGAAAGTTCAGTGACACAGAGGTGATGTTCCATCTCGGGGGAGGTTTAGTGTCACTGCAGCAATGAAGACCTCTCTGAGCGTGGTTGGTTCTGAGAGCAATGGCCCAGATCCCATTCCATAACAATTGTAAGATGCTCATTGCGGTCTAGAGCTGCTCCAAAGGTTGCGTGTGAAGGTTGTGTGCAAGCACACGTAAAGTGCTCCCTTCCGAAACTGGAAGACTGCTTACCAGTGCTCTTGAATTTTTTTAACTCTGCCATGGCCGGTCCCAAGCCCAGCTGCGAAAAGAGGAGGGTTGAGTGCTGGGGCAAGCAAACCAGCCCTGTAAAAACAATTTGCTACTGCGAGCATAAAAGAAGAATAGGGCCTATCCAGCATTGTAGTGACATTAGCGAGCTGAACGTGTTGGCTGAGCTACCAATGCTTTAAGCTGCAAATTAGTGGCTCGAGCATAAAAGAAGAGGGCCTATTAAAGTTAACTCCACCGTGGCCGGTCCCAAGTCCGAGCTGAGAAAGGAGGAGGGTCCCTTCCCCCTCCCTTTCCTTCCCTTTCCCCTTCCCCTCCCCCTCCCTTCCCTTTCCCCTTCTCCTAGAGACACATGCTCAAATTACCTTTAAGGCAGTGTACTGTGCAAAGGGCTAAAAAGAGATTGTAGACAGTCCACTTTGGGCCGATCGGTGCCGTTCGGAGCTGTAATGCGAAGTTCCACTGTACATCTCTTCTCTGCTGTCCCATCTGTGTGCTGTCTCGACTGTGAAGTGTGGGAAGAGGGTGTACCCCTTTACGGAGGATAGACAGCAGGATCTGTTCACCCCGAGTACATAAATTGTCTGAAGAAGAGAGAGCAATTTGGGTTCAAATTTGGTCCCATACTTGCTATCTGAGGAGTGACAAAGGAAATCTACCTGCGTGCCAAGTTTGAAGACAGGAGCCCCAAGGGTTCCAGAGATATGGCCACACAAAGAGAACTGACCGGCAATTGAAAGCTCCCTTGCGGGAAAACGTAGCAGTAATTTGTAATACCGCTTAAGTGGGACTCTGGAGCAACCTTGTCGGTATAGATTTTGCTGGTCAATATCTCCAAAACCATAAATCCTAAGAACTCCAAACTTGGTAGGGTGGGTCTCCCAATCAGTCCCATACATGTGTCTCTCAAGTTGAAAAAAACACTGCCTCCCGAAACATAAAGGGCAATGTCGCAGTGTTCTTTCACACTGCACGGACCCAGATGAGGCCTCACTGCTGTATGTCTGTGTCCTACATTGGGAAAATGTTCAATACTTTTTTAACTCTGCCATGGCCGGTCCCAAGCCCGTGCTGCGAAAAGAGGAGGGTTGGGTGCTGGGACAAGCAAACCAGCCCTATTAAAAGATTTGTAGAGCAAATGGGAAAGTTCAGTGACACAGAGGTGATGTTCCATCTCGGGGGAGGTTTAGTGTCACTGCAGCAATGAAGACCTCTCTGAGCGTGGTTGGTTCTGAGAGCAATGGCCCAGATCCCATTCCATAACAATTGTAAGATGCTCATTGCGGTCTAGAGCTGGTCCAAAGGTTGCGTGTGAAGGTTGTGTGCAAGCACACGTAAAGTGCTCCCTTCCGAAACTGGAAGACTGCTTACCAGTGCTCTTGAATTTTCTTTCTCGTACATCACGGGACACAGAGCGACATAGTCATTACTAATGGGTTATATAGATACCGTCAGGTGCTGGCACTGGCAACTTCCAAAACCGGAAGTACCCTCCCCTATATAAGCCCCTCCCATCCGGGAGCACCTCAGTTTTTTGCCAGTGTCTAAGGTGTTGGCCAAGAAGAAACATGTGTTTTTCACTGAGCTTGCGTACAGGTTCTTTTGGGCCTCAGTAAGCTATTCCGGATCCGACCAAAAAAGCTTCATAGCTAAACGGTCGGTACCCGGGCCTTGCAGAGAAGAGCAAGGTTTTGCCTGTAATGCTTCTCTTAGGAGAGCTGGACCCTGGGATCCAGAGCTCTGGTCATACCCACGACCAAGATGTTTTCTGTGCAGGGTGCTATACAGGTCCAGGGGAGTGGAATCCTTGGGAACCCGGTCCCTGAAGGTTTGATTACAATGCCTGCTGTGATAGGTGAAGTTTGGGCTTTTGTGGACCAAACAAAGTCCTGCGGCGGGGAACAGGTAAGTGGGGGCCCCCAGGAACTTGGTTCTATTGGGGGACCCCCAAGCCTAATTTGTCTTTCTGTCTGTTACCTAATGGTATTCCCGCAAAATTCTGTGCATGCCTGTAACTACTAAAAAAATGTAATAATTTTTAATGGTGGTCAAGAAAAAAATAAATATATATATTTTTTTATATATATTTAAGATATTAGACTGCGGTACCTGTGTTTGTCCACTAGAGGCCGCTGTGGAATGTTTTCTTGTCATGTGGACTAGTTTCTTCTCAGCAGAGCAAGTCCAGGCAGATGGTGAGTTCTCTTATGGGAAACTGCTTCCTCTGCCATGTTGCAATGCTCGTCCATCCCCCGGCCTGCGGCAAAGAGGGGCCCTGGCTCTTGTCCCTAGTCTTCATTTTTCAAAATTAGCGCCGAAGGCGCACGTGGCCGCGCGCGTGCGCGTGCACGCGCCTCTATATATAGAGGTGAGCCAGGAAAAGGGGCGGAGCCTGGGGGATGACGCTCTGTGTGCGCCGCAGCGCTTCTGCGCATGTGCGGGCGTCCCAGCATGTAAAAACCACAGTTTTGTGTGGTGAGCTGGCTATGAAGTACAGAGACAGAGCTGGCAACATTTAAAAAAAAAAAGGGCATACAGCAAGCGGTTGATACAGGCATCCCCTAGAAAGGCACATTAGTAGACACCAACTGTGATATAGCAGCAATTGTGCTAGACTATTCTCAGTAAAAGTGGTGTATTACGGCTGGAATACCTCAGCTTTAGGCTTAGGAATATGCCGTCCAGAAGCTCCGGAACTGAATCTTCCAGGAAGCGAAGGGGGTCTCATCGGGCTCGGAGGATCTTGGGCATACTCCTGCTGCACCAGTCTCCCCTGAAGTTCAGAGGTAAGTGACCGTAGAGACCCCGCAGGGGTACTTGGTACTGTGGCTGTCCTCAGTTCACCTGCTCCTGTGTATGTAACAGAGGAGGTTTTTTCCTCAGCTCTGGGAGGATTAGAGAGAGATTGTCAACATTTATCGCTGCCTCCCTGTCAGGGAAAGCACGCCCGATCTCCGTCTCCTCCTTCAGAGTGCCTGTTAGCAGAGCAACAGTCCCATACAGGGATCGACCTGCCTGAAGGGGATCAGGATGAGGTTGATTCTGTTATAGAGGAATCAACAGTGGGGGAACCTTTTCTCAGCATCTCAGGCTGAAAGATTATGGGTTCAGTCTCTGACTAACATGGTCCGATCAGCATTTAAAAATGCACCTTGCGGAACCATCAACCACTACTGTATCCTCGTTGGGGAAGCTAGAAGCCCCCAGACTGTTTGTTCTTTTCCACTTCACCCTTTACTGAAAGGGCTCATTTACCAGGATTGGGAACGTCCTGAGAAAATATTTATTCCCCCAAGAGATTTCCGGTGGTCTATCCCATGGAGGATAAGTTCATCAAAAAAAAAAAAAAATGGAAGGTCCCTACAGTGGACGCAGCCATCTCTTGTATGTATAAATCACTGACATGTCCAGTGGATAATGTCCAAATGTTCAAGAACCCAATAGATAAAAGATTGGAGTCCTTATGAAAATCTGCTTGGTGATACAACCAGCAGTAGCAGCTATTGGGGTCTGCTAAGCAGTGAAGGATCAGTTGAAACAGGTCTTGAGGGACTTGACAGATCAGCAGGCTTTGCCCTAGCTGATCTACCTAGAGCCTTAGGCTTTGCGGTTGACGCCATAAAGGATTCAGTCCATCAGGCCTCCCGCCTTACGCTGTCTATAGTACATATGCGTAGGCTCCTATGGCTAAAAAACTGGTCTGCTGAAGCTCCCTGTAAAAAATGGCTGGTTAGCGTCCCATTTCATGGTGAACGCTTATTCAGGGAAAACCTGGACAAATATATCCAGAAAATTTCCAGCGGTAAAAATACGCTCTTGCCGGTTAAAAACAGAGTTAGAGGTCCCTCTTTAAGAGGCCTGCTTCTCCAGTCCCTGGGGCATCGGCTGTGTAACAGTTCCGACGGCCTCCTCGGTCAAATCCCGGGGGTAAAAAACAGGGACAGTAGCAGGGTAATGAGAAACCCTGGGTCAGGGGAGGTACAAAACCTCCCCCAAAGTTAAATTCATTGAAGCCCCCACTCAGTCGGGTGGGGGGAGGACTCCAGTTGTTCGCAAGAGACCTGGCGGGACACGATCAAGACAGATAGGTGCTCTCCGCAGTAGGTTTGGGATACAGTTTGGAGTTAAAAGACTCTCCTCCTTCCCATTTTTAAGGTCAAACGTGCCAAGGGATCCCCGGAAGAGAGAGTCCCTCCTGTTGGCACTAGAACAACTATTGCTCCAAGGAGTAATTATGGAGGTTCCCCTGGAAGAATGAGGGTTCGGGTTTTACTCAAACCTCTTTACAGTCCCGAAGCAAACGCGGACGGGAGGCCCATATTAATTCTAAAAGGGCTATACAAATTCCTGTATATCAGGACTTTCCGATGGAGTCGATCCGATCGGTGGCCACTGCCCTACAAGGGGAGGATTGGTTAGCCGCGATCGACATCAAAGATGCTTATTTGCACATTCCCATCTTGCCAGTCCACCAAAAATTTCTACGCTTTGCAGTAGAAGGGCGCCATTTTCAGTTCAGAGCCTTACCCTTCGGTTTGGCCACAGCACCACGAGTGTTTACAAAAATTCTGGCCCTTTATTGGCCAATCTAAGAACACAAGGTGTAATGATAATGGCATATCTGGATGACTTGTTGCTGATAGACCACTCAGTGAAAAAACTAGACGTGGTCGTTCACAAGACAATCAAGTATCTGGAATCTCACGGTTGGATTATCAACCGAGACAAGTCAGCCCTAAAAAACAGTCAAAAGTCTGGAATACTTGGGGCTAAGGTTGGATTCAGGCCAGAGAAAAATATTCTTGCCTCGAGGAAAGGTGTTGTCTTTGAAAGATTTGATCCACTTAGTGGGTACAAAAAAGCCAGCCGTCCATACGCCTGTATATGAGGCTGCTGGGAAAAATGGTGGCATCATTCGAAGCAGTACCCTACGGTCAATTCCATTCAAGGAATTTGCAAGGGGCCATACTGTCAGCCTGGAACAAAAAAGTTCAGGCCCTAGACTTACAATGTCCTTGTCCCCTTCCGTTCGCAAGAGCCTCCGTTGGTGGTTGGTTCCCCAGAATCTGGAAAAAAGGAAATCCTTCAGTCCGATTTCTTGGAAGGTGGTCACTACAGATGCCAGCCTTATAGGCTGGGGAGCAGTACTGGAGCAATAGTCTCTCCAGGGCAGATGGTCGGATGCAGAAAAGGCCCTGCCCATCAATCTCTTAGAGATACGAGCAGCCCGGTATGCCCTAGTAGCATGGACATCCAAACTCCAAGGGTCCCCTGTCAGAATTCAATCAGACAATGCCACAGCAGTGGCATATATCAATCATCAGGGGGGCACCAGGAGTCGTGCAGCCCAGAGGGAAGTAAATTACATCCTGAAATGGGCAGAAAAATATGTCCCAGCCATATCTGCGGTATTCATTCCAGGAGTGGAGAATTGGAAGGCGGACTTTATAAGTCGCCAGCAATTAGGCCCAGAGGAAGGGTCCCTTCACCCCGAGGTTTTCTGGACAATATGTCAGCGGTGGGGAACATCGGATGTAGATCTTCTAGCATCCAGATTCAACGCAAAGGGGGACAGGTTTGTCTCTCGGACAAGGGATCCCCTAGCTTGCGGCTCGGATGCCCTAGTGTTCCCTTGGGATCAGTTCAAGCTGATATATGCATTCACACCGCCACAATGGTTACCTCGATTACTCCGCAGAATCAGGGTAGAAAAGAAACCAGTGATTCCGGTGGCTCCAGCGTGGCCCCGAAGAGCGTGGTACGCGGAGATTGTAAAATTTCAGTGGGGAGTCCTTGGACTCTCCCACGTCGTCCGGACCTGCTTTCGCAAGGACCGATATACCACCCTTCCTTACCAGCCCTAGGTTTGACGGCCTGGCTATTGAAGCCCACATTCTAAAAAAGAGAGGGCTCTCTAATGCTGTGGTATCTACCATGATCAATGCCAGGAAGCCGGTATCCAGGCAGATCTACTATAGAATCTGGAAGGCGTACATCGCGTGGTGTGAGGCCAAGAAATGGCATCCACATAAGTACGTAATAGGTAGGATTCTGGACTTCCTACAGTGGGCTGTAGATAGGAAGCTTGCCTTGAGTACTATCAAGGGTCAGATTTCGGCCTTGTCAATATTTTTTCAAAGGCCCTTGGCTTCGCATTCACTAGTCAAAGCCTTTATACAAGGAGTGATGCGTATTAGTCCTCCGGTTAATATTCCCATATGTCCATGGGATCTAAACTTGGTTCTGTCGGTTCTACAGAAACAACCATTTGAACCATTACAGCATATTTCCTTGGTGCTTCTCACCAGGAAATTGATTTTTCTAGTAGCCATTTGTTCGGCTAAAAGAGTATCGGAATTAGCAGCTATGTCCTGTAAGGAGCCATATCTGGTTATCCATAAGGACAGAGTAGTGTTACGTCCTCATCCAGCCTTTCTTCCTAAGGTGGCATCGAGGTTTCATTTGAACCAAGATGTGGTTCTTCCTTCTTTTTTCCCCAAACCTACTTCGGTAGAGGAAAAGTTATTGCATTCTTTGGATGTAGTAAGAGCAGTTAAAGCTTATCTAAAAGCCACTGCTCAGATTCGCAGAACGGATACTTTGTTTATTCTGCCGGAAGGCCCCAGAAAGGGTCAGGCAGCGTCAAAATCTACTTTAGCCAAGTGGATTCGACAGGTCATTATGCAAGCTTATGGCTTGAGAAGGAGACCGCCTCCGTTCAAAGTTAGAGTGCACTCCACGAGAGCAGTTGGAACTTCATGGGCAGTGCATCACCAGGCCTCCCTGGCTCAAATCTGTAAGGCCGCAACGTGGTCTTCAGTTCACACGTTTACTAGGTTCTACCAGGTGGACGTTAGAAGTCAGGAGGATGTCGCCTTTGGGCGCAGTGTGTTGCAGGCCGCAAAAGATCCTCATGTCTGATAGCGCTCAGCTTATATATGGTGTATCCCCCCCCTCATTGGGCATTGATTTAGGACATCCCATTAGTAATGACTATGTCGCTCTGTGTCCCGTGATGTACGAGAAAGAAAATAGGATTTTTATAACAGCTTACCTGTAAAATCCTTTTCTTGGAGTACATCACGGGACACAGAGCTCCCGCCCCTCTTTGGGGACACTTATTGCTTTGCTACAAAACTGAGGTGCTCCCAGATGGGAGGGGCTTATATAGGGGAGGGTACTTCCGGTTTTGGAAGTTGCCAGTGCCAGCACCTGACGGTATCTATATAAGCCATTAGTAATGACTATGTCGCTCTGTGTCCCGTGATGTACTCCAAGAAAAGGATTTTACAGGTAAGCTGTTATAAAAATCCTATTTTTTTAACTCTGCCATGGCCGGTCCCAAGCCCAGCTGCGAAAAGAGGAGGGTTGAGTGCTGGGGCAAGCAAACCAGCCCTGTAAAAACAATTTGCTACTGCGAGCATAAAAGAAGAATAGGGCTTATCCAGCATTGTAGTGACATTAGCCAGCTGAACGTGTTGGCTGAGCTACCAATGCTTTAAGCTGCAAATTAGTGGCTCGAGCATAAAAGAAGAGGGCCTATTAAAGTTAACTCCACCGTGGCCGGTCCCAAGTCCGAGCTGAGAAAGGAGGAGGGTCCCTTCCCCCTCCCTTTCCTTCCCTTTCCCCTTCCCCTCCCCCTCCCTTCCCTTTCCCCTTCCCCCAGAGATACATGCTCAAATTACCTTTAAGGCAGTTTACTGTGCAAAGGGCTAAAAAGAGATTGTAGACAGTCCACTTTGGGCCGATCGGCGCCGTTCGGAGCTGTAATGCGAAGTTCCACTGTACATCTCTTCTCTGCTGTCCCATCTGTGTGCTGTCTCGACTGTGAAGTGTGGGAAGAGGGTGTACCCCTTTACGGAGGATAGACAGCAGGATCTGTTCGCCCCGAGTACATAAATTGTCTGAAGAAGAGAGAGCAATTTGGGTTCAAATTTGGTCCCATACTTGCTATCTGAGGAGTGACAAAGGAAATCTACCTGCGTGCCAAGTTTGAAGACAGGAGCCCCAAGGGTTCCAGAGATATGGCCACACAAAGAGAACTGACCGGCAATTGAAAGCTCCCTTGCGGGAAAACGTAGCAGTAATTTGTAATACCGCTTAAGTGGGACTCTGGAGCAACCTTGTCGGTATAGATTTTGCTGGTCAATATCTCCAAAACCATAAATCCTAAGAACTCCAAACTTGGTAGGGTGGGTCTCCCAATAAGTCCCATACATGTGTCTCTCAAGTTGAAAAAAACACTGCCTCCCGAAAAATAAAGGGTGACGTCGCAGTGTTCTTTCAAACTGCACGGACCCAGATGAGGCCTCACTGCTGTATGTCTGTGTCCTACATTGGGAAAATGTTCAATATTTTTTTAACTCTGCCATGGCCGGTCCCAAGCCCGTGCTGCGAAAAGAGGAGGGTTGGGTGCTGGGACAAGCAAACCAGCCATATTAAAACATTTGTAGAGAAAATGGGAAAGTTCAGTGACACAGAGGTGATGTTCCATCTCGGGGGAGGTTTAGTGTCACTGCAGCAATGAAGACCTCTCTGAGCGTGGTTGGTTCTGAGAGCAATGGCCCAGATCCCATTCCATAACAATTGTAAGATGCTCATTGCGGTCTAGAGCTGGTCCAAAGGTTGCGTGTGAAGGTTGTGTGCAAGCACACGTAAAGTGCTCCCTTCCGAAACTGGAAGACTGCTTACCAGTGCTCTTGAAACTTTTTAACTCTGCCATGGCCGGTCCCAAGCCCAGCTGCGAAAAGAGGAGGGTTGAGTGCTGGGGCAAGCAAACCAGCCCTGTAAAAACAATTTGCTACTGCGAGCATAAAAGAAGAATAGGGCCTATCCAGCATTGTAGTGACATTAGCCAGCTGAACGTGTTGGCTGAGCTACCAATGCTTTAAGCTGCAAATTAGTGGCTCAAGCATAAAAGAAGAGGGCCTATTAAAGTTAACTCCACCGTGGCCGGTCCCAAGTCCGAGCTGAGAAAGGAGGAGGGTCCCTTCCCCCTCCCTTTCCCCTTCCCCTCCCCCTCCCTTCCCTTTCCCTTTCCCCCAGAGATACATGCTCAAATTACCTTTAAGGCAGTTTACTGTGCAAAGGGCTAAAAAGAGATTGTAGACAGTCCACTTTGGGCCGATCGGCGCAGTTCGGAGCTGTAATGCGAAGTTCCACTGTACATCTCTTCTCTGCTGTCCCATCTGTGTGCTGTCTCGACTGTAAAGTGTGGGAAGAGGGTGTACCCCTTTACGGAGGATAGACAGCAGGATCTGTTCGCCATGAGTACATAAATTGTCTGAAGAAGAGAGAGCAATTTGGGTTCAAATTTGGTCCCATACTTGCTATCTGAGGAGTGACAATGGAAATCTACCTGCATGCCAAGTTTGAAGACAGGAGCCCCAAGGGTTCCAGAGATATGGCCACACAAAGAGAACCGACCGGCAATTGAAAGCTCCCTTGCGGGAAAACGTAGCAGTAATTTGTAATACCGCTTAGCGGGAGTCTGGTGCAACTCTGTCGGTATAGATTTTGCTGGTCAATATCTACGAAACCATAAATCCTAGGAACTCCAAACTTGGTAGGGTGGGTCTTCCAATCAGTCCCATACATGTGTCTCTCAAGTTTGAAAAAAACACTGCCTACCGAACCATAAAGGGCGACGTCGCAGTGTTCTTTCAAACTTCACGGACCCAGATGAGGCCTCACTGCTGTATGTCTGTGTCCTTCATTGGGAAAATGTTCAATATTTTTTTAACTCTGCCATGGCCGGTCCCAAGCCCTTGCTGCGACAAGAGGAGGGTTGGGTGCTGGGACAAGCAAACCAGCCCTATTAAAACATTTGTAGAGCAATTGGGAAAGTTCAGTGACACAGAGGTGATGTTCCATCTCGGGGGAGGTTTAGTGTCACTGCAGCAATGAAGACCTCTCTGAGCGTGGTTGGTTCTGAGAGCAATGGCCCAGACCCCATTCAATAACAATTGTAAGATGCTCATTGCAGTCTAGAGCTGGTCCAAAGGTTGTGCTTGAAGGTTGTGTGCAAGCACACATAAAGTGCTCCCTTCCGAAACTGGAAGACTGCTTACCAGTGCTCTTGATTTTTTTTAACTCTGCCATGGCCGGTCCCAAGCCCAGCTGTGAAAAGAGGAGGGTTGAGTGCTGGGGCAAGCAAACCAGCTCTGTAAAAACAATTTTCTACTGCAAGCATAAAATAAGAATAGGGCCTATCCAGCCTTGTAGTGACATCAGCCAGCTGAACGTGTTGGCTGAGCTACCAATGCTTTAAGCTGAAAATTAGTGGCTCAAGCATAAAAGAAGAGGGCCTATTAAAGTTAACTCCACCGTGGCCGGTCCCAAGTCCGAGCTGAGAAAGGAGGAGGGTCCCTTCCCCCTCCCTTTCCCCTTCCCCTCCCCCTCCCTTCCCTTTCCCTTTCCCCCAGAGATACATGCTCAAATTACCTTTAAGGCAGTTTACTGTGCAAAGGGCTAAAAAGAGATTGTAGACAGTCCACTTTGGGCCGATCGGCGCAGTTCGGAGCTGTAATGCGAAGTTCCACTGTACATCTCTTCTCTGCTGTCCCATCTGTGTGCTGTCTCGACTGTAAAGTGTGGGAAGAGGGTGTACCCCTTTACGGAGGATAGACAGCAGGATCTGTTCGCCATGAGTACATAAATTGTCTGAAGAAGAGAGAGCAATTTGGGTTCAAATTTGGTCCCATACTTGCTATCTGAGGAGTGACAATGGAAATCTACCTGCATGCCAAGTTTGAAGACAGGAGCCCCAAGGGTTCCAGAGATATGGCCACACAAAGAGAACCGACCGGCAATTGAAAGCTCCCTTGCGGGAAAACGTAGCAGTAATTTGTAATACCGCTTAGCGGGAGTCTGGTGCAACTCTGTCGGTATAGATTTTGCTGGTCAATATCTACGAAACCATAAATCCTAGGAACTCCAAACTTGGTAGGGTGGGTCTTCCAATCAGTCCCATACATGTGTCTCTCAAGTTTGAAAAAAACACTGCCTACCGAACCATAAAGGGCGACGTCGCAGTGTTCTTTCAAACTTCACGGACCCAGATGAGGCCTCACTGCTGTATGTCTGTGTCCTTCATTGGGAAAATGTTCAATATTTTTTTAACTCTGCCATGGCCGGTCCCAAGCCCTTGCTGCGACAAGAGGAGGGTTGGGTGCTGGGACAAGCAAACCAGCCCTATTAAAACATTTGTAGAGCAATTGGGAAAGTTCAGTGACACAGAGGTGATGTTCCATCTCGGGGGAGGTTTAGTGTCACTGCAGCAATGAAGACCTCTCTGAGCGCGGTTGGTTCTGAGAGCAATGGCCCAGACCCCATTCAATAACAATTGTAAGATGCTCATTGCAGTCTAGAGCTGGTCCAAAGGTTGTGCTTGAAGGTTGTGTGCAAGCACACATAAAGTGCTCCCTTCCGAAACTGGAAGACTGCTTACCAGTGCTCTTGATTTTTTTTAACTCTGCCATGGCCGGTCCCAAGCCCAGCTGTGAAAAGAGGAGGGTTGAGTGCTGGGGCAAGCAAACCAGCTCTGTAAAAACAATTTTCTACTGCAAGCATAAAATAAGAATAGGGCCTATCCAGCCTTGTAGTGACATCAGCCAGCTGAACGTGTTGGCTGAGCTACCAATGCTTTAAGCTGAAAATTAGTGGCTCAAGCATAAAAGAAGAGGGCCTATTAAAGTTAACTCCACCGTGGCCGGTCCCAAGTCCGAGCTGAGAAAGGAGGAGGGTCCCTTCCCCCTCCCCTCCCTTTCCTTCCATTTCCCCTTCCCCTTCCCCTCTCTTCCCTCTCCCCTTCCCCTCCCCTTCCCTTCCCTTTCTCTTCCCTTTCCCCTTCCCCAGAGACACATTCTCAAATTACCTTTAAGGCAGTTTACTGTGCAAAGAGCTAAAAAGAGTTTATAGACAGTCCACTTTGGGCCGATCGTTGCCGTTCGGAGCCGTAATGTGAAGTTCCACTGTACATCTCTTCTCTAGTGTTGAGCGAACCCGAACTGTAAAGTTCGGGTCCGTACCGAACTTTAGCTTTTTCCCGAACCCGAACCCGGACTTTGCGCAAAAGTCCGGGTTCGGGTTCGGCAATCTAATTACGCATTTAGAAATGCTTCAGGGGCCAGCCAATCACCTTTTGATTAGCTGGTGTGCCCTTAGAGGCCATCATAGCCATGCCTACTAATGGCATGGCTGTTATTGGTCAGTGCAATATGTGACCCAGCTTCTATATAAGCTAGAGGCACACAGCACACACGTCACTCTGCTTCAGAATAGATAGGGAGAGGATCTTGGCTGCTGCTGTTGCTTTTAGGGAGAGATAGAAAAATACATGAGGTAGTCCTGATTCTGCAATCTGAGGGAAAAGATAGAGAGATAGTGTAGTGTAGGGCCAGGTTCCTGTTGGTGCTTTCAGGGAGAGAGAATATTATATAGGAGTCCAGATTCAGAGATTAAAATCAGCGATCTGCATAGGTTTACCTGTTTGTGTTGCAGTGCAGTCTTTTTACACTGCCATGAGCCCAGTGTCAGAGAAAATCTAACTTTTAGGGGGGAAAAAAAGGCACTTTATTGTGCTCTTTTCCAAAAGACCCGTAGGGCAAAAAAAAAAAATTGCATTTTATTTTGCTCGTGCAAAAAAAGACCCGTTTAGGGCAAAAAAAAAAAAAAAAAAAAATTTGCACTTTAATGTACGCTTGCAAAAAGAGCCATTCAGGGCCACAAAAAATTGTTTGCAGTGTGTTATACATATGTGGAGGTGTGTGAAATAAACAATTTCTATATAGTTTTCTCCTACTGTGCTATACTAAAAAAAACAAAATTTTTTTTGAATAGCATTTTCTGCAGTTCTGTAGCTGTGCGATTCAGCGGTTACGTACTGTGGGTGTGTTCTGCTCTTCCAAAAAACGCTGTTTAGGGGCACAAAAAATTGTTTGCAGTGTGTTATACATATTTGGAGGTGTGTGAAATAAACAATTTCTATATAGTTTTCTCCTACTGTGCTATACTAAAAAAACAACATTTTTTTTGAATAGCATTTTCTGCAGTTCTGTAGCTGTGCGATTCAGCGGTTACGTACTGTGGGTGTGTTCTGCTCTTCCAAAAACACCCATTTAGGGCAACATCCTAAATTTGGAAAATATGAGGAGAAGGTCAAAGGGACGTGGTGGCCCCGGTTGTGGTGCTGCTGGTGGAGCTCCTGTTGCAGGGAGAGGACGTGGTGGATCTGTGCCAGATACACGCACAAGTGAAACACCTTCCTCAGGTGCGAGTAGGCGACCGAGCCTGCGGCGGTATTTTGTCGCGCCTAATGAGGCTGTACGAATGTTTAGGCCAGGACAAGTACAGGCGATAGTAGATTGTGTTGCTGACAGTGCCTCGGGTTCCTTCACATTGTCTCCCACCCACTCTTCTGATGAAAGATCAGAGTTGGCACCTGAAACCCATGTCCATCAGTCTTTCACCTCACCCCCTTGCAAATCAGCCAAGCAGTCTGAGCCCCAAATCATGCAGCAGTCTCTTCTGCTTTTCGATGACTCTGTTAGCAGGGTTTCCCAGGGCCATCCACCTAGCCCTGCCCCAGAAGTGGAAGAGATTGAGTGCACCGATGCCCAACCACTTATGTTTCATGATGAGTACATGGGAGGACCATCGCAGTACGTCTCGGATGATGACGAAACACAGGTGCCAACTGCTGCTGCTTTCGCAATTGTGCAGACAGACAAGGAGGGCAGGGGTGAAGACTGGGTGGAAGATGATGTGGAGGACGATGAGGTCCTCGACCCCACATGGAATCAACGTTATGCAGGTGACCAGTGTAGTTTGGAGGAAGAGGCGGTGGTCGCACAGAGCCACCAGCACAGCAGAAGAGGGAGCAGGGTGCAAAAGCGGAGCGTCCGTCCCCTAGACAGTATGTCTGCTACTGCCCAACGCAGCAAGGGACCGAGCACACCAAAGCCAGGTCCAAGGAGTTCCCTAGCGTGGCAGTTCTTCACACAATGTGCTGATGACAAGACACGAGTGGTTTGCACGCTGTGCAATCAGAGCCTGAAGCGAGGCATAAACATTCTCAACCTGAGCACAACCTGCATGACCAGGCATCTAAGTGCAAAGCACGAGCTGCAGTGGAGTAGACACCTCAAAAAACAAGAAAGGTCTCTGGCTCCTCCTGCTTCCTCTTCTGCTGCAGTCTCAGCCTCTTCATCCACCTCTGTAGTGACAGTGGCACCTGCCACCCCGCAAGCAGAGGATCTGCCAGCAACACTACCACCTGGGTCACCAACCATCTCCACAATGTCCCATGGAAGCGTTCAGCTCTCTATCTCCCAAACATTGGAGCGGAAGAGGAAGTACCCCCCTAGCCACCCGCGATCCCTGGCCCTGAATGCCAGCATTTCAAAACTCCTGGCCTTTGAAATGCTGTCATTCCGTATGGTGGAGACGCAGAGTTTTAAAAGCCTGATGGCATTGGCTGTCCCACAGTACGTCGTGCCCAGCCGCCACTATTTTTCCAGATGAGCCATCCCTTCCCTGCACAACCAAGTGGGGGACAAAATCAGGTGTGCACTGCGCAACGCCATCTGTGGCAAGGTCCACCTAACTACGGATGCGTGGACCAGTAAGCACGGTCAGGGACGTTATATCTCCCTAACAGCACACTGGGTAAATGCAGTGGCGGCTGGGCCTGAGGCAGATAGCAGTTTGGCGCATGTCCTTCCACCACCGAGGATTGCAGGGCGCTTCAGTTTGCCTCCTGTTGCTAACTCCTCCTACTCCGCTTCCTCATCCTCTACCACCTCCTCATGCGGTCAGCGTAACACCTTCACCACCAACTTCAGCACAGCCAGGGGTAAACGACAGCAGGCAGTTTTAAAACTTTCCTGTTTGGGGGAAAAACCCCACACCGCGCAGGAGTTGTGGAGGGACATGGAACAACAGACCAATGAGTGGTTGCTGTCAGTGAGCCTCAAGCCCGGCCTGGTGGTGTGCAATAATGAGCGAAATCTCGTAGCAGCTCTGGGCCTAGCCGGTTTGACGCACATCCCTTGCCTGGCGCATGTGCTGAACTTGGTGGTCCAGAGGTTCCTTAAAAATTACCCCAATATGCCAGAGCTGCTGCAGAAAGTGCGGGCTGTGTGTGCGCACTTTCGGCATTCTCACCCTGCTGCTGCTCGCCTGTCAGCTCTGCAGCGTAACTTCGGCCTTCCCGCTCACCGCCTCATATGTGACCTGCCCACAAGGTGGAACTCTACCTTGCACATGCTGGCCAGACTGTGCGAGCAGCAGCAGGCGATAGTGGAGTTTCAGCTGCAGCAATCACGCGTGAGTCGCTCTGCGGAACAGCACCACTTCACCACCAATAACTGGGCCTCCATGCGAGATCTGTGTGCCTTGTTGCGCTGTTTCGAGTACTCCACCAACATGTCCAGTGCCAATGACGCCGTTCTTAGCGTTACTATCCCAGTTCTATGCCTCCTTGAAAAAACGCTTCGGGCGATGATGGAAGAGGATGTGGCACAGGAGGATGAGGAGGAGGAGGAGGAAGCGGGATCATTTCAAAGGCTTTCAGGGCAGTCTTTCACAAGTGGCTACGAGGGTGGGTTCCTGCACCAACAAACGCCAGGTACACAATTGTCCGCCAGAAAGGGCACAGTTCTGGAGGATGACGAGGTGGAGGAGGAGGTGGAGGAGGAGGAGGAGGAGGAGCCATTTTCACAGCAGGGTGGCACCCAGACCAGCTCGTTGCCATCACTGGTGCGTGGCTGGGGGGATACAGAGGACACAGACGATACACCTCCCACAGAGGACAGCTTTTCTTTGCCTCTGGGCAGCCTGGCACACATGAGCGATTACATGCTGCAGTGTTTCCGCAATGACCGCCGAGTTGCCCACATTTTAACTGGTGCTGATTACTGGGTGGCCACCCTGCTGGATCCCCGTTACAAGGACAATGTACCGTCCTTAATTCCCTCACTGGAGCGGGATCGTAAGATGTGCGAGTACAAGCGCACGCTGGTAGACGCGCTGCTGGTGGCATTCCCACCTGACAGCGGGCGTACGGTGGAAGCACAAGGCGAAGGCAGAGGAGGAGGAAGAGGTCGCCAACGCAGCCGGGGCACCGGCAGCACCTCAGAAGGCAGGGTTAGCATGGCTGAAATGTGGAAAAGCTTTGTCAGCACGCCACAACAACCAGCACCACCAGCTGAGATGGAACGTCTTAGCAGGAGGCAGCATTTCACCAACATGGTTGAGCAGTATGTGTCCACAGGCCTACACATACTGGATGACGGGTCTGCCCCCTTTAACTTCTGGGTCTCCAAATTGGGCACATGGCCTGAGCTTGCCCTTTATGCCTTGGAGGTGCTGGCCTGCTCTGCAGCCAGTGTATTATCTGAACGTGTATTTAGCACGGCAGGGGGCGTTATCACAGACAAGCGCAGCCGTCTGTCCAGAGCCAATGTGGACAAGCTCACGTTCATTAAAATGAACCAGGCATGGATCCCACAGGACTTGTCCGTACCTTGTGCAGAATAGACATGTATACCGGTGTTGTGACAAAAACTGTCCGGCCATGGGATTGTGTCCGGCCCATACTGCGAAGGCGCAGCGCTTGCGCAGTACAGAGGACAAGGAGATTCACAAAATCTCCGAAGATGAACGGCGCCTGCGCTGTGAGTGCAGGTTCAAGCCCCACCATCCAAGTGGACATACGGTAGCACATAGTAACAGGGCCCCTCACGGGCTTGGTTCGATCGCCACGCTTCGGGCACGGCCTCACTTGGCTCGGCTTGAACCACGGATGGTGTGGCCTTCACCTGAACTCACCACGCAGGCGCCGTTCGTCTTGGGAGATTTTCGAAATCCCCTTGTCCTACATACTGAGCAAGCGCAGTACAGGGTGGACACTATTTGAAGGGGGACAGAATTCGACACATCACCGGCCTTACCCAGCCATTGTTGTATTTTTGAACCAGTGTTGGCTACCTCGTCCTCCTCCACCACCGCTTCCACCTACACAGCCACATCCACCGCCACCTCAACCTCCTACTCCATATGGACCTCGTCCTCCTAGGTCAAGATTATAATTTTTATTTTATTTTTTTGTAGCGCACAGATCCTTTCCCCCTTACCTGCCTTTATGTTGTTGGCTCCTCGCAGGAGGGAGAAAGGCACACCGCACTACCAGCCCGTACCCTCCTATATAAAGAGGTTGAGCGGTGTACTTGACAGGCCGTGTCCACAGCCGGAGTCAAAACTCCTCCAGAGGATGATTCTCACCTCTACTGTAGGTAGAGGCAAGTCCTTTAATTCCCAGTAAAGTCAATGTCCACACCAGCTGAAATTACAACTCTTATTCTCTCATGGCAAAATAAACTCTACTCGGATAGAAAAGGTTAGAGCAAAGAAACAGGACAGCTTAAGGTGTGAAGGAGGTCCAGGCACAAACGTAGCACATTCACTTCACTGCTTAGGTTTCTCAAACAGTTTTAGGTGCACGGTCTCTGCCACAGACATTGAGGTTGGTCTTTGCCACAGACCGGGTGTACAAGGCCCCTGCCACGGACCTGGAGAACTTTGGTCTCTGCCACAGACCAGGGTGTATAAGGCCCCTGTCACGGGCTGGGTGAATAAGGCCTCTGATACAGTCAAGATGACCTTGAGCTTCTCCTTCTATGAACCTAGCCCATATCAAGGGGAAGACATCTCTCCAGGGAGTCAACAGACCCTTCCTTCACCGTGACTCCCGCATCGGTCCATCAGAATGATCCTCCCTTCCCTGGAACATGGTCCCCTACACGAGGCGGCACCCTAAGACTCCTCGACCCTTAGCGGACTCCAGACGAAGGCTCTGGACTCCAGGCTTTACTCCCGCACCTAGGCCTCCATACCCAGGGCAGCAGGAACTCCAGGATAGTACCTCACCCCGGGCTAAAGGTACCCGAGATGGAACAGGAACACATGCACCCAGGCCGAAGGCACCTGGGCGTAGACCCCACTGGACATCAGCCCCCAGGCCAAAGGTCTGCCCCTTTTATATGCTCTCCCGGCATGCACAGCAGGTTCCCCGCCCCGCTGTACTACTGCCAAGAGGGGACACAAAAGGCACAGCACTGTATCGGCGGTTCAACCCTAGCCTACCATGGCAGCGCCACCTGTAGGCCGCAGGGAACTGCACACCAATACTGTCCCCCGAGGACAAAATGGTCCATGAATCCTACAGAATTAGGGTGTTTGAGCCTATTTACCACTCAAACACTTCCCTTAAATTTAGCACCCCGCTACATTTTTATTTCAAAGTATTTTATTTTCCCACTAGCTTATCCATTAAATTGAATAATTTATTCCAGAAAGGGCGTATTCTGGGGCATTCCCACCATATGTGTGGCATCGTGCCGTTGAGTTTTTGAGGTTCTTAATGACTTCCCGTACCTCTTCTGCTGAAAAGGGGGCCTCTAGCATATTTTTTTATTTTTTTTATGTTATTTTAAGTTATTTCCCTATCCACATTTGTTTGCAGAGCACTTGCCATGCTCTTAACAACATTTTGCTGCCATTTGCAGCCCTCTAGCCCTTTCCATTACTTTTTTTAGAGCCTTTTTAGTCCTTAGAAGTCCGGGTCCCCATTGACTTCAATGGGGTTCGGGTTCGGGTCCGGGTTCGGGTTAAAGTTCGGTCCCGAACCCGAACTTTTTTCCGAAGTTCGGCTGAACCCGTCGAATCCGAACATCCAGGTGTCCGCTCAACTCTACTCTTCTCTGC
This sequence comes from Rana muscosa, assembly GCA_029206835.1. NCBI lineage: Eukaryota > Metazoa > Chordata > Amphibia > Anura > Ranidae > Rana > Rana muscosa. The sequence goes on from CM055118.1 coordinate 115,042,787, forward strand.
TGTCCCATTTGTGTGCTGTCTCGACTGTAAAGTGTGGGAAGAGGGTGTACCCCTTTACGGAGGATAGACAGCAGGATCTGTTCGCCCCGAGTACATAAAGTGTCTGAAGAAGAGAGAGCAATTTGGGTTCAAATTTGGTCCCATACTTGCTATCTGAGGAGTGACAATGGAAATCTACCTGCGTGCCAAGTTTGGAGACAGGAGCCCCAAGGGTTCCAGAGATATGGCCACACAAAGAGAACCGACCGGCACTTGAAAGCTCCCTTGCGGGAAAACGTAGCAGTCATTTGTAATACCGCTTAGTGGGATTCTGGTGCAACCTTGTCAGTATAGATTTTGCTGGTCACTATCTCCGAAACCATAAATCCTAGGAACTCCAAACTTGGTAGGGTGGGTCTCCCAATCAGTCCCATACATGTGTCTCTCAAGTTTGAAAAAAACACTGCCTACCAAGCCATAAAGGGCGACGTCGCAGTGTTCTTTCAAACTTCACGGACCCAGATGAGGCCTCACTGCTGTATGTCTGTGTCCTACATTGGGAAAATGTGCAATATTTTTTTAACTCTACCATGGCCGGTCCCAAGCCCATGCTGCAAAAGAGGAGGGTTGGGTGCTGGGACAAGCAAACCAGCCCTATTAAAACATTTGTAGAGCAATTGGGAAAGTTCAGTGACACAGAGGTGATGTTCCATCTCGGGGGAGGTTTATTGTCACTGCAGCAATGAAGACCTCTCTGAGCGCGGTTTGTTCTGAGAGCAATGGCCCAGAGACCATTCCATAACAATTGGAAGATGCTCATTGCGGTCTAGAGCTGGTCCAAAGGTTGCGCGTGAAGGTTGTGTGCAAGCACACGTAAAGTGCAGGGGAACTCTGTGCTCCCTTCCGAAACAGGAAGACTGCTTACCAGTGCTCTTGAATTTTCTTAACCCTACCATGGCCGGTCCCAAGCCCGGCTGCGAAAAGAGGAGGGTTGAGTGCTGGGGCAAGCAAACCAGCCCTGTAAAAACAATTTGCTACTGCAAGCATAAAATAAGAATAGGGCCTATCCAGCATTGTAGTGACATTAGCCAGCTGGCTGTGTTGGCTGAGCTACCAATGCTTTAAGCTGAAAATTAGTGGATCGAGCATAAAAGAAGAAGGCCTATTAACGTTAACTACCCCGTGGCCGGTCTCAAGTCTGAGCTGAGAAAGGAGGAGGGTCCCTTCCCCCTCCCATTCCTTCCCTTTCGCGTTCCCCTCCCCCTCCCTTCCCTTTCCCTTCCCTTTCCCCCTCCCCCAGAGACACATGCTCAAATTACCTTTAAGGCATTTTACTGTGCAAAGGGCTAAAAAGAGATTGTAGACAGTCCACTTTCGGCTGATTGGCGCCGTTCGGAGATGTAATGCGAAGTTCCACTGTACATCTCTTCTCTGCTGTCCCATCTGTGTGCTGTCTCGACTGTAAAGTGTGGGAAGAGGGTGTACCCCTTTACGGAGGATAAACAGCAGTATCTGTTCGCCCCGAGTGCAACTTTGTCGTTATAGATTTTGCTGGACAATATCTCCGAAACTGCTGCGAAAAGAGGAGGGTTGGGTGCTGGGACAAGCAAACCATGTTCCATCTCGGGGGAGGTTTAGTGTCACTGCAGCAATGAAGACCTCTCTGAGCGCGGTTGGTTCTGAGAGCAATGGCCCAGACCCCATTCCATAACAATTGTAAGATGCTCATTGCAGTCTAGAGCTGGTCCAAAGGTTATGCTTGAAGGTTGTGTGCAAGCACACGTAAAGTGCTCCATTCCGAAACTGGAAGACTGCTTACCAGTGCTCTTGAATTTTTTTAACTCTGCCATGGCCGGTCCCAAGCCCGGCTGCAAAAAGAGGAGGGTTGAGTGCTGGGGCAAGCAAACTAGTCCTGTAAAAACAATTTTCTACTGCAAGCATAAAATAAGAATAGGGCATATCCAGCCTTGTAGTGACATCAGCCAGCTGAACGTGTTGGCTGAGCTACCAATGCTTTAAGCTGCAAATTAGTGGCTCAAGCATAAAAGAAGAGCGCCTATTAAAGTTAACTCCACCGTGGCCGGTCCAAAGTCCGAGCTGAGAAAGGAGGAGGGTCCCTTCTCCCTCCCTTTCCTTCCCCCTTCCCCTCCCTTTCCCCTTCCCCTCCCTTCCCTCTCCTCTTCCCCCTTCTTTTCCTTCCCTTTCCCCTTCCCTTTCCCCTTCTCCTCTCCCTCCCTTCCCTTTCCCCTTCCCCCAGAGACACATGCTCAAATTACCTTTAAGGTAGTTTACTCTGCAAAGGGCTAAAAAGAGATTGTAGACAGTCCACTTTGGGCCGATGGGCGCCGTTCGGAGCTGTAATGCATAGTTCCACTGTACATCTCTTCTCTGCTGTCCCATCTGTGTGCTGTCTCGACTGTAAAGTGTGGGAAGAGGGTGTACCCCTTTACGGAGGATAGACAGCAGGATCTGTTCGCCCCGAGTACATAAATTGTCTGAAGAAGAGAGAGCAATTTGGGTTCAAATTTGGTCCCATACTTCCTATCTGAGGAGTGACAATGGAAATCTACCTGCGTGCCAAGTTTGGAGACAGAAGCCCAAAGGGTTCCAGAGATATGGCCACACAAAGAGAACCGACCGGCAATTGAAATTTCCCTTTGCGGGAAAACGTAGCAGTAATTTGTAATACTGCTTAGCGGGACTCTGGAGCAACCGTGTCGGTATAGATTTTGCTGGTCAATATCTCCAAGACCATAAAACTTAGGAACTCCAAACTTGGTGGGGCGGGTCTCCCAATCAGTCCCATACATGTGTCTCTCAAGTTTGAATAAAACACTGCTTACCAAACCATAAAGGGTGACGTTGCAGTGTTCTTTCAAACTTCACGGACCCAGATGAGGCCTCACTGCTGTATTAGAATTTTTTTTAGCTGCGCAACAAAACTACATTGAATTGAGAACAGAGTGTCCAATCTCTGGTGCATGTGATCATGCACCAATGAAGAGAAATAAAATGTCCAAACAAAAATTAAGGAATTGAACCCCAAAGTGTAGACTCCTAGTGCACCAAACCTCATAAGTAATTGATGCAAATTACATAAGGTCCATAGAGCAGTTAATGTAAAAAAAACTTTTAACCAGGATAATAACGCTGTAGGTGATTACTGTAGATATCCATCTTCTTAACATGCATCAGTGACATCAGATATGAACACCCTAGAACAGTGCTGCTTCCAGTTAGAAAAGAATCCACCACCTCTAATAAAGCTGCCGCTTACCAGAGATACTGATCCCTGAAAGAGATCAGTCAAAAAAAGACTGATGTTATCCCTGCCAGGGTCTCTCACAGCTCAATCAGCTGTCTCCACTCTTCTGGTGCATATATCACTGGTCTCTCACTCGGTGTCACAATACATCATGTCAGGATGAAAGAGAAAGCCACCATAGCGTAATCCAGTAAAAAAAACTAATTTATTAAAACATGTAAAAGAATTGCACTTACAAAACGATGTAGATAAAATAGCGTGTGTGTAATCTTAAGCCGGCCGGCTCTCACAGCCCGTTCCTTCCGGGACTCTGCGATAGTGTTTGCGGTGTGGTGTTCACAAGCCATGGATCATGGTGGCACCTATCCACTACTGTTCCTTTTAACCGGCTAAAAGCAAGTTTTTGTGGTTAGTTTACTATCTTCCTGTTGGATTTCTAAATCTAGGAAGTGGATAAGTTTATCACTATTCTCATATGACAATTTTATATTGTTTTGATTGTTGTTCAATTTATCAAAAAATCCCTTGAGGCTAGTTTCATCACCTCTCCATATTACAATACAATCGTCTATGAACCTTCTATATATAATAAGCTCTTCTGGGATATTGGAATAATTGGCCTGCTCCTCCCATTTAGCCATAAAGATGTTCGCTACACTAGGTGCATATTTAGCACCTATTCCTATCCCATTTAGCTGCTGTGACAGCAGGAAGGTAAAGTCACCTGGTTGCATCCAGGGGGGTAGATATATTTCGCCCAGATTCAGGCTTTACGCCGACTTATACAACTAGGTGGAGAGTTGTATAAGGCTAGTGGGCTCATGGATGACTCATACCTCTAGGGAGAGTGTGGGGCGTCGTGCAGACAGGGAGTTGATGAGACCAGCTGAAGCTTGTCAGCTCATTTAGGCCTCTATAAGAACTCCCAGCTTCATTAGATGTTAGCTCATGCCTGGAACCAGACCTGTGTGGACTGTCTAGGGAGAGTGAACCCCTGTGCGGTGAGACAAAGCCTGTGTGGCTATTTGCTTGGACATTTAAAACCAGGGACTTAGGGACTAGGACAGCACTAGGCTGATCCCAGTTGTTAGTTAGGAAACCTGTATGTTTAGTCAGAGGTCAAGTTGACCAGGATTTTATTTTGTTTATGTTTCTTTTGCTTTGCTGTGTTTTGTCACTGTAAATAGAAAATAAACCGCACCTTTTTGATTTTGAAAACCACAACCTCCGTTTGCTGGGCCTGTTTTTGTGTGGGGAGCCCATCTCGGGGGTCACACACACCCGCTGCCGAGCTAACCCCCCCACAGTTGGTGGAGAACCAGTGGCAGTTTTTTTTTAAGCCAGCATGGAGGAGATACTGAAGCAGCTGGCTCTAGCAAATGCCAATCAACAGCAGACAAATGCAGGTTTGCAAAAGAGCCTTGCAGCTCAACAACAGAACTTCGCAGCCCAGCAGCAAGCTCATCAACAGAGCCTTGCAGCCCAGCAGCAGACAAACGCAACTTTGCAACAGAGTCTGGAGGCTCAGCAACAAGCCCAGCAGCAATCTGAGGCCCGCTTCATAGACCTGTTGCAGAAGCAAGAGCAGAGACTACAACAACAGATGGAAGCAGCAATGCAGCAACGTCCGCAGACCAGTGAGGAAAGCCGTCCCACTAATACCGCGTCCTTTGGGGTGAGTCGTTTATTGACAAAAATGACTGGAGAGGATGATCCAGAGGTATTTTTGACCACATTTGAAAGGACCGCTGAAAGAGAAAAGTGGCCTGAGGAGCAGTGGGCTGGACTGGTGGCTCCTCTGTTAACTGGTGAATCGCAGAAAGCTTACTATGACCTAGAGCCTAACCAAGCAAAAGACTATGTGATGCTAAAAGCTGAAATATTGGCAAGGCTGGGTGTCACCCAGGCTGTCCGGGCTCAGCGTGTGCATAACTGGACTTTCCAGCTTGGAAAACCCCCCAGGTCTCAAATGTATGATCTCATTCACCTGAGCAGAAAGTGGCTACAGCCAGATACTTTGTCCGCACCAAAGATTGTGGAACGTGTTGTAATGGATCAGTTTTTGAGAGCTCTTCCTACTGCCATCCAAAAGTGGGTAAGCCATGGAGACCCAGAGACGGCCGATGGTCTTGTGGATCGTGTGGAGAAATACTTGGCTACAGAGAACCTGACGGCCTCTTCCAGAGACACTCGGACTTTCCACCCTAAGACCAGACCATCCCCAGGGGCGGATAAGAGGATTCCAAGGGGTGAGGGTGGAGAGAGTGAGAGGGTGGGAGCTCTACCCCAAGTTTGGCGAGAACAGCCTGGGAAATCAGCGGCTCAAGAGGCGGCAAGAAGGATCGTTTGCTACCGCTGCCGGCAAGCGGGACATATTGCAGCCAATTGCCCGGTTGTGGAGGAACCCATGCAGTGTGACTTTCTGACGGGCAGACGTCAGTCGCTGTGTGCGACAGTCGCATGCACTGCCATTCGAGGAACTGAGAAACATTTATGCAAAATGTGTGTTAATGGTAGAAATGTTGTGGTATTGCTGGATTCAGGTAGCCTTGTGACCCTGATAAAGGCTGAGTTAGTTAAAACAGAGGTCTCTGGGAATAGCAAGGTAGCTGTTATTTGTGTGCATGGGGACACCCGAGAGTATCCAGTGACTACAGTGTGTTTCGAGACCCCCAAAGGTACCCTCTCTCATCCAGTGGGCTTAGTATCTCAGTTACCGCATGACGCCATTGTGGGAAGGGATTTTCCGAAGTTCTGGGAACTGTGGGATGATCCTGAGCCCCCCACTGGTGCCCCTATGTACCAGGAATGTGATAGCCAGAACTCCCCTGAGAGTGGTGAGGACTCTCCGGAATTTCCCTTATCAGTATTGGCAGGGGAGACTCAAGAAACTGGAGAGGAGCCCACCTCCTCAGACGAAAACCTACCGTCTGTGGAGTTTTCTGATCTTGAGGTTCACAGGGAAAACTTTGCCACAGAACAGTTGAAAGACCCCGCCCTAATAAAGGCACGGGAAAACGTAGTGAAAATAGATGGCGAGTTAGTGAACCCAGATAATACCTGCACTTACCCATACTTCAGCGCAGAGAAGGACCTACTGTATCGGGTGGCAAAAAGGGCAGAAGAAACCGTTGAGCAGCTTGTGGTGCCCAAACCTTACAGGAAGTTGGTGTTGGAGTTGGCCCATGGGCACATTCTTGGAGGTCATCTGGGGACAGAGAAAACCCGAGAGAGGGTATTACAGAGATTCTATTGGCCGGGGGTGATGAAGGACATAGAAAATTATTGTTCCTCCTGCCCTGTGTGTCAGAGGTCGGCCCCGATGCCACATTTCCGTAGCCCGCTGGTCCCTCTACCCATCATTGAGGTCCCGTTTGAGAGGATCGCCATGGATTTGGTAGGTCCTATAATCAAGTCCGCTAGGGGGCACCAGTACATATTAGTTATAATGGACTATGCCACCCGTTATCCAGAAGCGATCCCTCTCCGAAATACCTCGGCCAAAACCATAGCCAAAGAGCTATCTCTTGTGTTTAGCCGGGTGGGTATTTGTAAAGAACTGCTTACGGACCAAGGTACACCCTTTATGTCCCGGGTTATGAAGGAGCTGTGTAAATTGTTCAAAGTGACGCAATTACGTACATCTGTGTATCACCCCCAAACCGATGGGCTGGTTGAAAGGTTCAACAAAACCCTAAAACAAATGTTGAAGAAAGTGGTGGATAGAGATGGAAAGGATTGGGACTGTCTACTTCCCTATCTGATGTTTGCTATTAGGGAGGTGCCCCAATCCTCTACGGGATTCTCCCCCTTTGAGTTACTGTATGGGAGACACCCAAGAGGGCTGTTGGATATTGCCAAGGAAACTTGGGAAAGTGAGAGTTCTCCCCACAGGAGTGTGATTGAGCATGTCGCCCTGATGCAAGACCGAATTGCACAGGTAATGCCCATCGTGAAGGAACATTTGGCCCAAGCGCAGTTAGCACAGCAGAGAGTGTACAACCGTGGAGCCAAGACCCGTACCTTTTCCCCAGGGGATAGGATACTGGTACTTGTCCCTACGGTTGAGAGTAAATTCCTTGCCAAATGGCAAGGCCCCTACGAGATAATGGAAAAAGTGAGCGAAGTGAATTACAAGGTCAGACAACCAGGAAGGCGAAAGCCCGAACAGATCTATCACGTTAATCTGTTGAAAGCCTGGAGGGATAGAGAGTCCCTAGTCGCAGACACTTGGTCACCAGCTCAAACTGGTTGCGTGATTCCTGAGGTTGGAATAGCAGCCACCTTGTCACAACCCCAACAACAGGAGGTTAAGGGGTTTGTGCTTCGCAACAAGGAGGTATTCTCTGAGCTGCCGGGACAAACATCTGGGGTAGAGCATGACATCATTACCCCGCCCGGTGAAAGGGTGAAGTTAAAACCCTATCGGATCCCAGAGGCCCGACGGGAGGCAATACGGGAGGAAGTACAGAAAATGCTGAACTTAGGGGTGATAGAGGAGTCCCAAAGTGATTGGTCTAGTCCCATTGTGTTGGTGCCTAAACCGGATGGGAGCTGGCGATTTTGTAACGATTTTCGTCAGTTGAACAAAGTTACAAAATTTGACACCTACCCCATGCCACGTATAGATGAGTTGATCGACCGGCTGGGAACAGCCCGATACATGACGACTCTTGACCTCACAAAAGGGTATTGGCAAATCCCCCTGGCCAAGTCGGCCAAAGAGAAAACCGCATTTGTAACCCCAGACGGGGCGTTCCAATATAAAAGAATGCCGTTCGGGTTACAGAATGCGCCGGCCACATTCCAGCGGAAAATGGACCAGATGCTGAGGCCCCATCGGAAGTATGCTGCGGCTTACCTGGATGACATAATTGTCCATAGCACAGATTGGGCCTCACATCTGCCAAAAGTGCAAGCAGTCCTGGACTCTGTTCGGGAAGCGGGGTTTACGGCTAACCCCAAGAAGTGTACCATTGGGCAGGAGGAGGCCAAATATCTTGGGTACACCATTGGGAGGGGAGTAATAAAACCCCAACTCAACAAAGTCGAGGCCATCCAGAGTTGGCCACGTCCCAACAGCAAGAAGCAGGTACGAGCCTTTCTGGGAATCGCTGGGTATTATCGGCGATTCATTCCCCACTTTGCTTCTAAGGCTGTGCCCCTAACCAACCTGACGAAGGGGAAAGGGTCGGTCATGATTAAATGGACCCCCGAGGCTGAGGCAGCATTCCAATTCTTGAAACAAGCCTTATGTAGCCAGCCAGTGTTGTACTCACCCGACTTCTCTAAAGACTTTGTCGTACAAAGTGATGCGTCAGATGTGGGGTTAGGAGCAGTATTGTCCCAGGTCTGGAACGGGGAAGAGCACCCAGTCATTTACCTCAGCAGGAAGTTGAAGTCCCATGAGGTAAATTACGCCACCGTTGAAAAGGAGTGTTTAGCGGTGAAGTGGGCTCTAGATTCCCTTCGGTACTACCTGCTAGGTAGGCACTTTGACATGGTTACGGATCACGCTCCGTTAAAGTGGATGGCTCAAAACAAGGAAACAAATAGAAGAGTGAATAGGTGGTTCCTGGCCCTCCAGGAATTCAACTTCACAGTAAAGCATCGCCCTGGCGTTCAAATGGGGAATGTGGATGCTTTGTCTCGAGTACATGAATGCCTGATTGCTGGTGTTCCAACCCCGAGGTTAAAACAAGAGGGGGGGGTATGTGACAGCAGGAAGGTAAAGTCACCTGGTTGCATCCAGGGGGGTAGATATATTTCGCCCAGATTCAGGCTTTACGCCGACTTATACAACTAGGTGGAGAGTTGTATAAGGCTAGTGGGCTCATGGATGACTCATACCTCTAGGGAGAGTGTGGGGCGTCGTGCAGACAGGGAGTTGATGAGACCAGCTGAAGCTTGTCAGCTCATTTAGGCCTCTATAAGAACTCCCAGCTTCATTAGATGTTAGCTCATGCCTGGAACCAGACCTGTGTGGACTGTCTAGGGAGAGTGAACCCCTGTGCGGTGAGACAAAGCCTGTGTGGCTATTTGCTTGGACATTTAAAACCAGGGACTTAGGGACTAGGACAGCACTAGGCTGATCCCAGTTGTTAGTTAGGAAACCTGTATGTTTAGTCAGAGGTCAAGTTGACCAGGATTTTATTTTGTTTATGTTTCTTTTGCTTTGCTGTGTTTTGTCACTGTAAATAGAAAATAAACCGCACCTTTTTGATTTTGAAAACCACAACCTCCGTTTGCTGGGCCTGTTTTTGTGTGGGGAGCCCATCTCGGGGGTCACACACACCCGCTGCCGAGCTAACCCCCCCACACTGCCTATAGAAATCCAAATTATGCCAGAAATAATTGTGTTGTAGCCCATAAGCCAAGCATCTCAAGATAAATCTTTTCTGCTTAGAGATTATATTACTAAAGCTATATAGGGCCCATCTCGCAGCTTGTATGGCATCTTGGTGTTGGATTATCGTGTATAAAGATGATACGTCTGCCGTTGCAATCAAATATTTTTCTTGTGGTAGCAACTCAATAGTGTTCATAATCTGAATCAGGTGTTTAGTATCTCGTAAATAGGCTCTTGTTTGTAACACTAGCGGTTGCATATACCGATCAACATATTCACCCAATCTCGCATTTATGGATTGTATGCCATTGATTATTGGTCTTCCAGGTGGGTGAATAAGATTCTTATGGACCTTTGGTACTGTATAAATGATCGGTACCCTGCAGGTGTCCGGTATCAGATACTTTTCTGATTGGTAATCATTCGTATCTCTCAAATATTTTCTTTTCTTTCTTTGTTAGAACAAAAGGATATAGAAATCAAAAACTTTGTTCAACTGACTGGTGAGTGTTGTGAAGGATGCTGAATCTTTACAAAGAAAGAAAAGAAAATATTTGAGATATACGAATGATTACCAATCAGAACAAACCTTCAAATGCCAATTAAAATTGAAGGAGGGGAAAATTGGATCTACTACGTCTTCCCCTGAAAGGGAGGTACGGATTTGTTAGTCCCAGACGGGACCAAAGGCATGGGTCCCCAGAAACCCAAAGACAATATCGGGAATATCCAAGTGAAAATGAGAGACCTTATAGAGATGAGAACAATGGACCAAGAACTCCGAAGCCATGGTGGAGAAATAAAAATAAATCACCAAAGAAACCTTTTTGGAAGAACAATGGCAATCGGAATAATCAAAAACCACGTAACCAACCACAAAACCAATATGCTAATACGGGAGGTTATGATTATGGTAACCAAGGAAACCATGAGTACTACAATCAGGATAGAAGAGATGGACGAGACCCCCCATACCATCAGAATCAGCAATATTATCGACAAGGTAATTATGGGTATCAAGATCAATATCAGTACCAAAATTAATATAGAAGAAGTCCGATTCCAACTCACAACAGATATGAAGCTTTAAGAAACCACCAAGATGACACGCAATCACTGTCTTTTTTAGATCATCGCAGGAGCGAGAGGACTCCCCTCGGCATGACAAAACATCAAATGTAAGAAGCCCAAACACAAGAGGGGATGCCGAGGAGGATCCAAGATCCAAAAGAAAAAGAGAGGAGTGGGAGAGGGGATCTACAACCTAAGTGGAGTGGATCTAACGAGAACCAAAATGTTAAGTCTAGATAAAGGCTTGAAGTACGCTCCTAAACGGAATCTGAACAAATTTGATATGTATGTGGATATACAAAAATATACCCGAAGGCTAAACATTAAAAAGTACATGATGAATTCAGCTCCAGTTATTGAAAGATCAAGAACGGACATGCCAGGAAGAGTGGTTCACAGTAACCTGAGAAACAAGTGCTTATTTAACCCGCCTGTTCATAACAATAAACACATAGAGGTTTTCAATCAAATGGTTATACAGGATTTGGAAAAACTCAAAATAATGAGTGATCCCCAGGCAATTAAAAGAGGTATAAAAGAATTGGAGGAAAATAAGCAGGTCATTGTTCGACCTGCTGATAAGGGTGGTGCTATTGCGGTTTTATCCAAAGAATATTATAACAAGGAGTTATTGGATCAATTAAATGATGCCAATACATACATTACATTAAGAGGAAATCCCACAAGTGAATACAAGCAGGAGCTTACAGAATTAATTGCAAGAGGTAGCCTCAAGAATATCCTTACCAAAAAAGAAGAAAAGTATCTGATACCGGACACCTGCAGGGTACCAATCATTTATACAGTACCAAAGGTCCATAAGAATCTTGTTCACCCACCTGGAAGACCAATAATCAATGGCATACAATCCATAAATGCGAGATTGGGTGAATATGTTGATCGGTATATGCAACCGCTAGTGTTACAACAAGAGCCTATTTACGAGATACCAAACACTTGATTCAGATTATGAACACTATTGTGTTGCTACCACAAGAAAAATATTTGATTGCAATGGCAGACGTATCATCGTTATACAGGATGATCCAACACCAAGGTGCCATACAAGCTGCCAGATGGGCCCTATAGTAATATAATCTCTAAGCAGAAAAGATTTATCTTGAGATGCTTGGCTTATGGGCTACAACACAATTATTTCTGGCATAATTCGGATTTCTATAGGCAGCTAAATGTATGGAAGTATGGAAGAGCCCTGGGGCCATCATAATTTTTTTTTTTAAAAATGACAGTATTTTTTTTATTTTTTACAGAATTATGAGTTTAATTTTTTTTTTTTTTTTTTTTAGAAAATTCTGAGTTTGAAAGTCAGAATTCTGAGATTAAATGTCAGAATTCTGAGATTATAAATATAGTAGTCTCTATTAGGAGGATTTAAGGAGCAATTAGCAATAATGTAGAAACACCCACAGACCATCATTCTGCAGACATACATGTCTTCTGCTCTGTATATGGATATGTAAATCTATCTTAGTTACAGCACACAGTATGGGGAAGCAGGCAGTGCTGGGCTCTCTGGTTCCTCTACTGTATTAATATTTCCTCGGTTTGCTGTATTATCCTTCTTCTCTGTCATCTGCTCCAACATAAAGAGCCATGCTGAAAACGTGTGTATTGTGTGTAAGTGTGTGTGTGTGTGTGTGTGTGTGGGGGGGGGGGGGGGGGCACAGCTTCCATAGATAACAGAACACAATGGCCAGCACAGCTCCGCACCCTGATTTGTAGGAAACATTGTAGTTGCCCCTACATGAGGGAATATTGTGAATGGCTAGAAGGCAGCAGGACAATGTGTGTCTATGGTCATAACGGATGGATCATAGCAATTACTTGTCTGGATTTATACAGTTATTTCACAAACAATTAACCTCATATTAAACATAAAAGCAGATTGTAACAGCTAGTGCAGAGCTAGCATAGTGGTTAGGATAGTAGGATTACATTGGTGAAGTTGTGGGTTCTAATCCAGATGACAGTACATTTTTTTTGAATCGCACTTGTGGGTGTCAGTGAGCCCGCTGTCAAATGCGGGAGACTTGCGGCCGCCATCAGGAACTTTGGGGCCCCCTACACAGCTTCAGGCATGGGCCCCCTGGAGCAGAGAACCGGGGGGGGTGCTGCCGACGCAAATTGAGAAGCAGGGGGTGCCACAAATTAGAAGCGGAGGGGGGGGGGGCTGGGGTGCTGCCGCCGCAAATTGTTGAGGTTGAGGGGGCTTTGGGTGCTGACGAACAAAAAAATTAAAATTAATTTTTTTAAAAAAGGGGCTACCATCCGGGGCCCTGGGGACCTCTGGGCCCCTTACAAAAAAAAAGAGGGGGGGTTGCCACCCGGGCCCCTGGGGACCTCCGGGGGCCTTACAGGTGTACTGCCTGTACCCCCCTGCTGACACTGTCAGTACATACAGCTCATGGCCTGCTCTGCACTGCCACTATATACACTAGTTACTGTGCATGGCCCTGTCTTTACTACTAAAACTAATGCCACTAATTGTCTCCCCACTTGCACAATCTCTGCATCAAGACTACATATTGTGGCTGCATAGCGCACACATTAGCACCAACAGTATACTGAAAATATATATGTAGCGGCCTCACCCCCTGCTCCCTTGTCAGTGAAACGGCTGGCTTGTCTAGGGGGTATGTGGGAGGAGGTTGAGGTTCACTATGGCCTATGTCCTCTTAGTGTGCAGAGGGGAAAGCCAACACTTGTTTTACCTTCGGCCTGTGTTCTGGATGGAGCCTCTGCTTCTTCTGTGGAGATCTGACTGTCAGTAATAGAGCCCCACACCATAAAAAGTCCAACACTCCTTTATTCTTCTTCACAAGTGAACAGTATCAGTTGAACTTTTAGATGAACAGACAGGGGTGTGGATGCGAGTAGGTCCAGGCACAGTGAACTCTCCTATTCCTTTTAGTGCAAATAGGCTTGGCGCACAGCCGCTGCCACCGACCGTGAGGTTGGCCGCTGCCACCGACCGGGTGAACTGTTGAGGCCCCTGCCACAGGCCTGTGAGCAGGTCTCTGCCACCGACCTGAGTTGATTAGATGGACCGCTGCCACCGGCCGTGGAACATGAACTACCTTCCTTGAGAAGCTGGCCCTTGTTGGGGAAAGACATCCATCCGGACGGTCTTTAGAGGCCCACCCGGCACTGGCAATATGCTGCACCAGCTCTACGGGAGGGTCACCTCTCCGGTCCCTTACGCCCTGGATTCAGGCACCCAACACCAGGGGCACCTTAGGACAATCCCTCACTCGTGGGACCCAGTGGAAGGTACTAGGCCCCAGGCCTTCTGACAAGGACCTCACCCCAGACCGAAGGTGTCTGGGATGGAACACGAACTCCACGTGCCCAGGCCAAGGCCAAGGGCGCCTGGACACTGATCACGGACAGCAGCCCTCAGGCTGAAGGTGCCTGGGACTCGAACCTCGTGGTGAAGATGTCCGCCCCCTTTATACCCTCTCCCAGCAAGCACAGCAGGTTCCCCGCCCCGCTGTACAGCTGCTGCGAGGGGTCACAAAGGGTACAGCACTGCAGTGGTAGTTCAACCCCGGGCCAAAGCGACAGCACCACCTACTGGGCCGCAGGGAACTGAGCACCACTGATGTCTTCACACAAAATGAAAACAGCCCTACTCTACCAATTAGTGCATCTGGGTCATACTACCACCCAGATGCTGCCCCTAAATAGTACATACCCGCTACACTCTCCCCCCAGTAATTTGACACTCGTCCCCAGTGTCTGGACCAAGCCATGCCCCAAAGGGAGCCAACATAACCAGATCCAGAGACTAGCATTTTTATAGCACTGGTCGCTGTAAAAATGACAATGGTCCCAAAATAGTGTCAAAAGTGTCCGTCGTAATGTCGCAGTCACGAAAAAAAAAAAAATCACTGATCGCCACAATTACTAGTTAAAAAAATAAATTAATAAAGCCACAAAACTACCCCCTATTTTGTAAACGCTATAATTTTTGTGCAAACCAATCAATAAACGCTTATTGTGATTTTTTTTTCTACCAAAAATATGTAGAATACTTATTGGCCTAAACTGAGGAAAAAATATGTTCTTTTTATACATTTTTTGGGGATATTTATTATAGCAAAAAGTAAAAAATATTGCATTTTTTTCAAAATTGTCGCTCTATTTTTGTTTACATGGCAAAAAATAAAAACCGCAGAGGTGATCAAATACCACCAAAAGAAAGCTCTATTTGTGGGAAAAAAAGGACGCCAATTTTGTTTGGGAGCCACGACCGCGCAATTGTCAGTTAAAGCGACGCAGTGCCGAATCGCAAAAAAGGGGCCTGTCCCTTATGCTGCATATTGGCCCGGGCCTTAAGTGGTTAAAGCTGGTAGGCGTTTTCTTTCTCCTGACTGTCCTATGAAGCTGCACGACCCCCTGATCCCGTCTGGACAGTGCTGATTGGCCCTGTAACGATCACATGCACCCTCCCAAAAAAAATAAAAACTTTAGCAACACACACACACCAAACTAAGCATGAGCAGAGTGCCTCCTAGGGCTCTGTACTATCAGGAGATGGATTATGGACAGTAAAAGGGGAGGATCAGAGCAGACAGGATCAACCAGCTTTTTCACACAATGTGGATGTTTAATCCCACAGTGAGTATAACAAGCATAATTTACTGCATATACAGACTGATTTTACTATGGTGGGTTTAAAAGGTTCATTCCAGCTATGAATGTAAAGCTAGTGATTTATGTAATCCTCTTTGGCCAACTTTCACACGGCTACTTATGTGTTGTGGGTGGTGGATTGCCCAGCTTCAAGCATGAAAAATCTGATTCAAATGTCGAAGGCATGCGGGGAAACAACTTGATCCTGACAGATTTAGGCTTTTTATATATGAGAAACAAAGAATCTGGTAGTATGTGTTTGAAAATTCTACTGCATTGCAAAAGGGGATTCAGTGGACCGAATGATCACACAAATAGCCAGATAAAAAACAACAACCGAATGCTCTGCACAGAAAGGTGCTATATGCAGTCCATGACTTAAAAACACATATCTACTGTTATCAATTACTGTATATACTCGAGTATAAGCCACGTTTTTCAGCACTTTTTTTGTGCTGAAAATGCCCCCCTCGGCTTATACTCGTCACCTTTTTGCACCTGATCTCCCAGACTTTGGGGAACCGGTACCGGCCATAGGTCCCCTGGACCCCAAACTTGAGAAACAGCATGGCTCCCGCGAAGTGTGTTTGAAAACACTGGCCATCATTTTACCTGGAAGAGTAATACTACAGGGAGTCCCCGAGTTACGAACATCCGACTTGCGAACGACTCCTACTTACAAACGGGAGGCTGCGTGGCCACTTTTCAAAGGCGGGAACATTCGACGGAACCTTTTCGACGACAGGCACATTCGACGGAACATTTTTCGACGACGGGCACATTCGACGACCACCACATTCGACGGGACATCGGAAAACAACGTATCTGCCGTTCTGCACATGCTGTTCCGACTTACGAACATATTCGACTTAAGAACAAACCTACAGTCCCTAACCCGTTCGTAACCCGGGGACCCCCTGTATCTAGCAAGAATTAGTGCTAGATTGAAGGGCAGTATTACAGCACAGACTTTTTTTTTTTTTTTATAAATATCAGCTGGGAATATTTTAATTCTGCATTAAAGGGTAAATTTAATCGGGTTCCAATTGCCATCCCTCAAAACCTGTCCCTACCCTACCAAGATCTTTGCTATGTGTGCCTGTAATCTTCATCTGTTCCAATAAACGATTTGTACTCTGCTGGGACACAGTTTTCAATTAAATGAATTGGGTTACTTCTTTTCCTTCTTCAGAGGTTGGGAGGTACAGCACAGGCTACAGAATAAAGATGCTTGTGTAGTGGGTATAGTCAAGTAAAATGACTTGAAAGGCTGGAGGTGGGATTTGGAATGTAGTAAAATGTACAGTTTCATATTCAACTTTGATGTGTACTCCAAAGCCTTAACTATGCCTCCATACCCTTGCATATTAGGCCTCTACCAGTCTCACAAGCATATTTTCTTCTTCCAATCCAATATGATACAACAGTGACATATTAATCAGTGGGTGAAACCATGATTAGGGGGAACACAGGAATCCAACAATCCTGAAGGGTTGAATGCTGAAGACACTGATGGAGACTGCAGCCCTGGAGTTGAGAGAATATAAGAGAGACATGGGCCACTGAAAGGAGAGGTGGGTAAAAGTGCCTTCTGCAGGGCACGTTTATTTAGATTTGTTCATACCCTAACAAACACAGACATGACTTAGAAAAAAAAAATTTTTTGAAAAAGTTCCAATAAATTAGGAGGGCGAGTAGTCTGTCCATTTTTTTTCTTTGGTCCACACATCCCAGTGGTGTTAATTATGCCACCTCATCAAGAAGCAGAAAGAAAAAACAGGTGGAAAACACCTTCATCAGCTTTCGCCAGAAAATATATCTGGGTTTTCTTCCTAAAACTTGTCACCGATGACATCACAATGCAGAATGGCAAACTGGTTCCGCGAGCGAGATACCTCCACCTCTCTCTCCTCCTCGCCTTCTAGCTTTATTACCTTCTTGCTGATTTCATTTACCTAAACAAGAAGTACAGGATGAGAATAAAAATGAACAAGAACAATTCAAGTATTGTCAGTCATCTCAACTGACGCACATGGAAAGTGATGCGATTCTTACGCAATAAGTCAACAAGCAGTTAAAGGAGAACTTCTCTTTTAATACAGTTATCCTGAATACGCCAGACACTATCCACCACATATTACACTTAACTTGCATTGAAACTATAATTATAGTAAAAAGTGTGGGACTTTTGAGGCACAACATCTCACTAAAAAATATAACATTTTATTTAATTTCCTTAAAATTGGACATAAAATAATGACAGACTTATAATAAAATGCAATTATAAAACAGTCAATTCCAACCACTGCAGTCATTTATACAACACAGTCTCTGTTCAACACGTTTCTAGGACATGGTTCTCTTCATCAGGAGCCAACAGACTTTTGATGCCGCCATCTTCTATATGGCAGCCATGACAATTAATTAAACATTGAAATCATTCCTGCTACCCTGATAAAACAGGGAGATGATCAATTAGGCAGATAGTTGATAAGTAAATTCCTTTCATAGGTTTAATTTAGGTTCCTCACATTGAGTTACAGAGAAAGGCGAAGGGAAGTCGATGCTGGTTTTAGATATTTAAAACAGCAATTTCCAAGCTTAACAACCATTTGCTGTCTCATTTAAGCAGAGGTTAGCAGAGTCTGTAATGGTTTGCTGCTGCCAAACAATTCACCAGAATGTTTGCAGGCTATAGGGGAGAGAGAGAACAGTTATCACTCCACTAAGATTTAGGTGTTGGGTTCCGCAGTCATCTTCAAAAGTCTCCACGCTAGGACCTGGCCACCTAGAAGCAACTTAGGCCCCTTACTTTAACTGGTTATGTCCCTTTTTTGCAGAGTTTTCCACTCTAGGGAGCGGTTTATTATGGATCGGGAAGATTATACGCCGACTGCGTCTCCCGCTCTTTCTTACCATCAGACCTAAAGCACCACCTGAACCCCCCTTCCCTTTTTTGGGGGGTTACCTTAACCCCAATGGGCGTTCTGAACTGCAGATTTTGTGAACCCTGGTTTTGTTGGCCTTTTCAATGATGTAATATTTTCATCCACCTGTGCAGACACAGATTTTTCCTATTTTTACATTTCTACGAATCCATAATGTACAGGGCCTTCCTGATAACGTGATGCTATGTTTTAGTCTTAATTTATTTCTACCACGTTTTGTATTGCATTAAAAAATAAAAATAAAATCTACAAGGTATACTCTTCTCTGATCATGCATGTGCAACCACAATCTGTATTCATTCTCATGGAAAGGCCATGTACACTCCTAGAGTGAAAGTGTAGGTGACCTTTTTCTTAGGAATGAATGGGGTATGCAGAAAACATGCATGTGAAAAGGAGAGCATGACTAGGACATTTTTAAAGAGATGAGTTTAGCAAATAATCCTTAACCTACGCAATGAATCAATTTAAGTTTTTAACAGGGCTGCCCGTTTTCAGGTGAAAATCTATAAGTGATAAATATGTGTTATTTAAACCACGCTCACTAAATCATAAATTCATCAAATGATTACATCAAAGTGAATAAGTGCTCAAAAAAAAAAAAAGTGCATTCAGTGCAATGTACATAAACAGCCACCAGATGTCTCCACTTGGATACGAGTGGTATATTGTCGGCTGTCTTCTTGTCAACTCGTTCCACTACTGGCGGAAGGGACGTGTCACGCAAGATTCCGCCAGTAGTGGAACGCAGGTGGAGCGCATATTGGCGTCCCTGCATTAATCGCGAGCTCTGTGAAATTTTTACCTTTGTAAGTGTAACTTGTATAGCGTGTATTTTAAAATAAACATTACGTACTTCACCATGGGAGGTATCCCCCTATTTTTATACCGTTTTTGGGAGATCTAGTCTATGTCCAAGTTTGCTCACTGATCGACTGAGAAGAGTACTAGAAACTGCATCATTCTGCTTAATGTGACTAACTGTAATGAGGGTCATGCAAGTCCGGTGAGTGGGCTGTGTGTCTGATGTTGGTGGATGAGAATATTAACCACTTGACCACTGGGCACTTAAACCCCCTTAATAACCAGACCAATTTTCAGCTTTCGGTGCTCTCACATTTTGAATGACAATTACTCAGTCATACAACACTGTACCCATATGAATTTTTTGTCCTTTTTTCACACAAATAGAGCTTTCTTTTGGTGGTATTTAATCACTGTTGGGTTTTTTATTTTTTGCGCTATAAGAGAAAAAAGACTGAAAATTTTGTAAAAAAATGATTTTTTTTTCGTTTCTGTTATAAAATTTTGCAAATTACTATTTTTTCTTCATAAATTTTGGCCAAAATTTATACTGCTACATATCTTTGGTAAAAATAAGTACAAATTGGTGGATATTATTTGGTCTTTGTGAAAATTATAGAGTCCACAAGCTATGGTGCCAATATCTGAAAATTGATCACACCTGAAGTACTGACGGCCGATCTCATTTCTTGAGACCCTAACATGCCAGAAAAGTACAAATACCCCCCAAATGACCCCTTTTTGGAAAGAAGACATTCCAAGGTATTCAGAAAGAGGCATTGTGAGTTTTTTGAAGTTGTCATTTTTTCCCACAATTCTTTGCAAAATCAAGATTTTTTTTTTCTCTTTTTTTTTCCCACAAAATTGTCATATTAGCAGGTTATTTCTCACACACAGCATATGCATTCCACAAATTACACCCCAAAACACATTCTGCTATTCCTCCCGAGTATGGCGATACCACATGTGTGAGACTTTTACACAGCGTGGCCACATAGAGAGGCCCAACATGCAGGGAGCACCTTCAGGCGTTCTGGAGCACCCAGGCCAATTCTGACATTTCTCTCCTACATGTAAAAATCATCATTTATTTGCTAGAAAATTACATAGAACCCCAAAACATTATATATATATGTTTTTTTAGCAAAGACCTTAGAGAATATAATGGTGGTTGTTGCAACTTTTCATCTCGCACGATATTTGCGCAGCAATTTTTTTAACGCATTTTTTACGGAAAAAAAATGTTTTGTGCTTAAAAAAAAAAAAAACAGTAAAGTTAGCCCAATGTTTTTGCATAATGTGAAAGATGAAGTTACGCCTAGTAAATAGATACCTAACATGTCACCCTTAAAAATTGCACACAATCGTGGAATGGCGCCAAACTTCGCTACTTAAAAAAATCCCCATAGGCGACGCTTTAAAATTTTTTACTGGTTACATGATTTTAGTTACAGAGGAGGTCTAGGGCCAAAATGATTGCTCTCGCTCTAACGTTCGCAGAGATACCTCACATGTGTGGTTTGAAAACCGTTTTCATATGTGGGCGGGACTTACGTATGCGTTCGCTTCTGTATGCGAGCTTACGGGGACAGGGGCGCTTTAAAAAAAATATATATTTTTTTATTGTTCATTTTACTTTATTTATTTTAGTTTGACATGTTTTTCCGCCCCAAAAATTTTTTTGATCACTTTTATACCTATTACAAGGAACGTAAACATCCCTTGTAATAGGAATATGGCATGACAGGTCCTCTTTACAGTGAGATATGGGGTCAATAAGACCCCACATCTCACCTCTAGGCTGGGAAGCCTGAAAAAAAAAAAAAAAAAAAAAACAATTCTGGCTTTGATCGTAGCGGTGAGTCGGTAGAAGCACCGGAGGGCAGCGGGAGGGGGGGACATCCCCTCTCGCCTCCCGTAAGAATGATCAAGCAGCGGAACAGCCGCTATGATTGTTCTTATGGTGTAGGGAATCGCCGGCTGAAAAAGCTGATATCTGAATGATGCCTGTAGCTGCACCCATCATTCAGATATCCCCGTACAAAGTCAAGGACGTCATATGACGGCCGGCGGGCGGGAAGTGGGCATTGCGGAGTATTGCCGGGCATTGCCGGGCATTGCGGAGTATTGCGGACTATGGCAGGGTATTGCGGAGTATGGCAGGGTATTGCACGGGGTATTGCACAGGGTATTGTGCAGGGTATTGCAGAGTATTGTGCAGGGTATTGCAGAGTATTGCGCAGGGTATTGCAGAGTATTGCGCAGGGTATTGCGCAGGGTATTGCAGAGTATTGCGCAGGGTATTGCAGAGTATTGCGCAGGGTATTGCGCAGAGTATTGCGCAGGGTATTGCGCAGGGTATTGCGCAGGGTATTGCAGAGTATTGCGCCAGGGTATTGCAGAGTATTGCGCCAGGGTATTGCAGAGTATTGCGCCAGGGTATTGCAGAGTATTGCGCCAGGGTATTGCAGAGTATTTTGCAGAGTATTGGCAGGGTATTTTGCAGAGTATTGGCAGGGTGTATTGCAGAGTATTGGCAGGGTGTATTGCAGAGTATTGGCAGGGTGTATTGCAGAGTATTGGCAGGGTATTGCACCAGGGATGGCTGAGCAGGGATGGATGGATGGCTGGATCTGTGACTGCAATTGTCACAGATCCAGCCCACAGAGCTGCTGCTGCCATCCGCTCCCTCCCCTCTCCTCTCACACTGTACCGATCGGTACAGAGAGGGGAGGGAGGAACCGGCGTCATCAAATGACGCCGGTCTGTTTACAAGTGATTGCTCCGTCATTTGACGGAGCGATCACGTGGTAAACGGCCGCTATCGGCGGCGATTTACCGCGATTCGTGATCCGCCGGGTCCTCTGGACCCGGCGGTCACGGAGTTTCCCGTGTGCGCGCCCCAGGGGGTGCGCGATTCTGGGAGGACGTTATATAACGTCCTCCCAGAGTTAAGCAACCACCTTGTCGACGTTATTTGTCGGCAGGTGGTTGTTAAGTGGTTAAACACTGTTATGTGGAGTTGACAAGAAGACAGCAGACAATATACCACTCGTATCCAGGTGGAAACATCTGGTGGCTGTTTATGGACATTGCACTTTATTTTTGAGCACTTCTTCACTTTGATGTAAAACATTTGATGAATTTATGATTAGGGAGTTTAACCTCCCTGGCGGTATGATTATTTCAGATTTTAGGTGCTGAAAGTGGTACCATTATTTTGCATGGAAATTTGGCGTATTGTATTGTAGGCCTGTAATTCTTAGGAATAACTCAATTAAATCTGTCCAAACAGGAGTCTAGTAGACATCCCGGGTATGATAAAGTTTGAAACACAAAATCATAAATTATAATATAATAAATAACTATAAATAATTATAATAAAAATTATTCAATAATGTAATCAAATCAAAAACACTGAAATTTGCTCAGTTGCAGAATTGTCGCTGTCATTACTTTCAGTGTTTGATGACGAATTTCCCCACAGATCGTTATCGCTCAATCCTGCAAGTGATTCTAATTTATTATCGCTGTTTTCTAGCTGGTCTAAAACCACTTTTGACGTAAACTGACACTTTTTGGTTGCTATGGACAATCTCCAGCTTCCAGGCAGAAAGAACAGTTTTTATAATATAAAATTGCATGCAGGGCACTGGACAGACCACTAGGGACAAATGTGTATTTGATACAGTACACTGTAATCTTACAGATTACAGTACTGTATGTATTGTGTGTTTTTTACTTTTTGAATTTGGCGCCGAACTCCGTCCCCGTGCATCGCAACGCTCGGAAACGGAGCTCGGCACTGTGAATCGAGCGAGGAGACAGCTCGCAGACACAGCGGGAGACATCGCAGGATCCAGGGGACAAGGCAAGTAGCTTTCCCTGTATCCTGCAATGCAGCCCGAGTCTGGCTCTGGGGGTTACCGCTTTTGGTATGAAAAATTCACCCCGAGCCAGACTGGAGGAAAATACCGCTAGGCAGGATAAATAACACATTTATCACAGGACATTTTTGAAGAGGTTGTGCACCATCCATCATGGGTGTCCAGAGTTTATGATTCTAGTGGAGGATCTTTTTTGTCTTCAATTTTAAAAGGTCAATGTATCATCTAGTTATACCAGTACATAAGCTCTATAAAAGATGTCTGATTACCTTCTTCTTAAGGATGAATGATCCTTTCCTTTACATTAAAGGCTCATTATTGTAGTTGATGTTAAACTCTGAAAATAAGATTTCATTCTTCTCGGCAGCAAGTGTTCCCTGTGGGGGCGAGGGAAAAAATACAGCAGGCTTGTAAGTGCATAGAAAGGCCATTGCACAGAAAACGGGAACATTGATTATGAAGCATTACCATTCACACTTTTTTCATCTGTTGCAGAACATGCTTGCTTAAATATAGTATTTTTAAAAAGGGACTGCCAATGCACCACAAGGGACAAAATAAGGTGCACCATAATGTATTGAATGTGCATTGTAGTGCACTGTGATGTGTTGCCAGCTACAGTACCTAACCAGCGCCACAACTGTGTGTGAATGCATTTGTTTATCACAACACATAGCTGTGAAGCCAGCCGTAACACTGTATCTAAGTGTTCAGTGCATGCAGGCTAAGGAATGTGTTAATGTAACACTTCCAGGTATTTATTACCTCTTACAGAGATCTGAGTACTCATCCCGACAATGCCTTCATCTGCTTTTCTCTCCAGAGGGATGGAATCATATTTGTTCAAACATTAGCCAAAATCGCAGTCTAATTCCTGGACTGAGCTGCTTCCTCTGAACTGAGACATGACACAACCATGTCAATCCTGGTGCCTGTGCAGTTCTTGGTTGTGTTTACCAATATCTGAGGCAGGTCAGTCCCTGCAACTGCCTCTCACCTTGTGACTTGCTAAATGAATTCTACATACCACCAAGGAGAAGCCAACAAACGATGCTGGCCAAGAAATGCTGTGTATAATACTATATATACTCGAGTATAAGCCGAGGCACCTAATTTTACCACAATTAACTGGGAAAACTTATTGACTCGAGTATAAGCCTAGGGTGTCCATCTGCATGCCTCGCTGTGCCTCACTTTGTCCATGTGCATGCCTCACTGTGCCCTTGCCTCACTGACGTTTAATATGGGAGTCTATGGAAGGGGTGCCTGGCTTTGAAAAATCGGTGCTCCCCGGCCGTAGGTCCCCCAGACAACAAATTTGCACACTTGTAGAGGAAGAGTGGGGCTACATGTGCGCCAAGTATGGGGTCCAGGGGACCTACGGCCGGCCAGTACCGGGTCCCCAAAATCCGGAAGATCAGGCGCAAAAAGGTGACTCGATTATAAGCCGAGGGGGCATTTTCAGCACAAAAAAAAGTGCTGAAAAACTCGGCTTATACTCGAGTATATACGGTATGTCCTCTAGTGGGATTACTCTTCAGAATAGGTTAACAAATCAGACTTTTAAAATATTCTCTCTTATTGTATAAACAGATGTACATAATAAAAATCACATTCCTACGTCTAAATTCCCTTTTACATCAGTCCCTTACGTCTATACATTTATTCTCCCTATTTCCCCAAACTCCCTATATAAAAAAACATGTCATACTTACCTCCACTGTGGGGTTCGTTTTGCACAGAGTGGCCCCGAACACCGTCTTTTGGGGTCCCTCTGCGACTCTTGCGGCTACTTGCCGCATCAGATAACCCCCTAGGAGAAGCGCTCTCCCAGGGGGCTACCTTCTGGGCGCGCTCCCGAGTCTATCCATCAATGGATTTGATTGACAGCAGTGGGAGCCAATGGCTGCGCTGTTATCAATCTATCCAATCAAGAGCCGAGAATCCCAGGCAGAGGGACAGCGTATCCCCGTTGTGGGAAATTCCAGGGCACAGGTAAGTAAAAACGGGGGGGGGGGGGGCTAGGGGGCCGGTGACTGTCAGGATGCATTAAGGTGAAAAAACACAAGGTTTTACAATCCCTTTAAGTGAGATTAAAAAAAAAAAATAGCAATCAACTCCTGGCAAATAATTTTAGGACTGCTTCAGAGTAGGACTACAGCCTCACATCAAATGATTCCGTGCCTCCAATCTGAGGAATTTTGAGAGAATTTTCTTGTGCGACTTGGAAGTATCGCTAGTGATGAAAAATGGTGATCTGACTTACCTGTAGCCTTTTCTGAGCCTGCGCTGGAGTTAATCCTCCCCTCTGGACCAGCATCCAGAACACAGTGTTGCACAGATTGTTGATGTGGCCTGCAGAAAAGCAAGTAAAACAAAGTGTAAGTTACCATAGGACAAAAGTGAGCCCTATAAATGTGTAAAGTAATTCTAAAAGCTAACTACACAGATGGAGTGTTTAGATTTTAGCAGTTTTACAAGCATAAGGATGGAAAATTTCATTCATCCAGTTTTGTGATACAAACACCCCTGCCAGACAGGACAGCCAAGTCCTGGACCAAGACCAATCGCAGCCCGTGAACAAATAAGTAGCCACATGATGATCGCTTTAAAGCATGTTCTTGCTAGTGCTATGCAAAGCTACACGGCCCTAGTTAGCTCAGAGTGCTGCCTCTTCCTCAGCCAGTGCTTCTGTATATGGATTACAGGGGAGGTAACTATAAGACATATTTAGGTACTTTAAATGTATTTTTTATAGAAATAAAATGGAACTCCAGTAATTTTTTTCCTTGATTTGGATAAGAATCCGAGCCTGTATTTATTGAGAATTGTGCACAAATAATGGAGATTTTCATTCACTTCTTGTCCATAGAAAGTGGAAATACATTTTTTTTTTTATTAGAATTGAGAAGACTGGATTCTCCATCAGTTTTTAATTGCTGTCTACAGGGTTGTCACTGGTACAAGAAATAAGGGGAAAGAATCTCCAACGTGCCCCAGACAATAAAAACCTGAGACCTGATCCCTTCCAAACCTTGTCCTAAAACTAATGGAGCACACAGAAGAAAAAATATTTCTCCCAAAAAGCAATGTTCTGCTCAACTGAAATGTAATCATAAAGATCATTTTATTAAAACCCTCCTCTAGTCCGTACCCCAATAAATCCACTAAAAATCAAACCCCATAATAGAGATCAAAACCAGTCTGCTGATGAGCCATGAAACCAAATCAGCTGCTCAAAAGGACTCAACATAAGTCCCTAGCTGAGCTGACCCGAGTTAGCTAGTATTCAACTGCAAATAAACATCAGCTAAAGACAACAGAACAAGCGGCATTAGAACGAAGATGGGCAGGTGCTGGTTTCTATCATGGAGTCCATTTTAAATGGTTTTATTGGGGTATGGAATATGTGATCCTTATAAGTTATCTGTAACTTTCAAAAATTGATATTTTTGCTTCTAAAATTTTGGTACTGCAGAGCATTGCTTTTTTGGGGAAAATATATTTTAGTGTTTGCTTTATGTACCGTAATTTCACCTTTTTTGTATACACAGATATATATTGGCCTTGGTAGTTTCTGACTAGATCTCATGGACTGGCAATGATCTGACCACCTTCGTTATCAGGTCCTCGCACCTGCAGTATTTTTTATGTATGCGTTTGGCGTAAATTCGTTTTTTGGAAGATTGAGTCAGGAACGTATCTGAAAAGGCCCCAGATGAAGAAGACAGGGGGTAACGTAGCCCACCAGCATCCACCTATAACAGAAGCCTCAGTTTTTTTTTTTTATGCAAACTTTAGAAAACCACAGACCAATAATAGTCCATGCACATATACTTGCAAATCTGTGTTAGCTTTTGCTTTATCCAAACTTTCTATATTCTCTATGCCATTTTGCAGAGTCTATTCCATGTACTTCCTCAGCATTAGTGGAAGGTGACTAAGGCAGTGCCGCTGTCTGAGGTAATGTGATCATTCCCAAACAGGGAGTTTCTGCAGCAATTACTTTTTTTCTTTGCTACGATTTGGATGTCTCATAAGGCAGCTCTATACCCATTGTTAACCTTCCTCAACTCTGCTCTTTTATCAACTGCATTGTTACTTTTTATTTATTGCATCAAAGAAGGCGGCAAAAGGCTGGATTCACACCTATGCATTTTTAGTGCTTTTTGCATTTTGCAGATTTGCACTACAAAACATGTTCCATAGGAAACCATGTTAAATGGACTGTAGTGCAAGTCTGCAAAATGCAAAAAGCACAAAAAATGCATAGGTGTGAATCCAGCCTTATACAGGACAGGGGAAGCCACTTTGTTCTATGCAATGATGGTCTCTGCTCCCAATGCAAATATAGAAGCATAACAACATACTAAACCCGGCCATAGCCTTTGCAATTGTTGGCTGGTTCCTGATGAACTGGACCAAATTTGCTTTGTGGCGGGTTCTGTGGTCCTCTTCCTGTACAACATCATTTGATTGAAAAATTAGCCAAACAGAATCCAAATCAGATGCAGTTGCTGTTCAGGTATTCTGACAGCCACTGTCAACATCTGTCAGAATGCAATAACCCTGCAGGCTGAACGAAAAAAAAAATATGTATCCGTGTACGGCCAGCCTAAGAGATGGGCAAAATGCCTACTACCCCTTAGCTGTTCAGCCAGGAGGGATCAAGACAAAAGGTCTTCCTGCTAAGCCTGTACCATCAGCTGGGAAACCTATTGAGAAAGCCACAATACACATAGCAAATATTATACTTTTTATTTTCTGGAAAAGTATATAGGAGAAAAAAAAAAAAAAACTCAACAATTCCTGTGCATAAGATCTAACTGAAGTTACATGCCCAAATTGTTCATTTTCTTGCGAATTGTCCCTGAATAAAGTGTATGGCTATGCTACACAAACGAGAAAGACAGACTCAGTAACCATTTAAAATGATTGTAAAGTCTCATTTTTTTTTTTCTATTAAAATAACAAACATGTTATACTTACCTACCCTGTGCAGTGGATTTGCAAAGAGCAGCCCAGATCCTCCTCTTCTCGAGTTCCTGGCTGGAGCTCCTGGCTTCTCCCTCCTGTTGAGTGCCCCCACTGCAAGCAGCTTGCTATGGGGGCACCCAAGCCAAGCTAAAGCTCTGTGTATCCATTAAGACATGGTGCTGCGGTTCAGCCCCACCCCCTCTCTCTCCTGATTAGCTAACCAAGTTTGATTGACAGCAGCGGGAGCCAATGGCGCCACTTCTGTGTCTCAGCCAATCAGGAGGGAGAGTCTCGGATGGCCAAGGCATTCGTGGACATCGCTGGATAGGGCAGGGGCTTGGGTAAGTATTAGGGGGGCTGGAAGTGGCCTGCTGCACACCGATAGCTTTTTATCTTAATGCATAGGTTGCATTAAGATAAAAAACCTTCTGACTTTACAACCCCTTTAAAACGAAGCCCAGGGTGTTCTCCCTCTTACTACTGAAAAGGAGGAGATCAGCTTGCTGAAAAGTCTTTTGCATTTGACACCTCTGGGACTGCAAAGTGCCTGGTCTCCTTCTGCACTCAGTGGTTCCTTCTGTCAGCCCCTACATCTCTGCGCCCTGTAGAGACAGAGGGAGGGCCCATTGAATGAAACAAAATGCACAGCAGGGATCAGGCCATTCGACACTCCTGGAAGTGCAGGATGCAGAAGAATTTACACAGCCGTCACCAAAATACAGTAGATTAGCAACTTTGTCATACCAGCAGAGATGCACACAACGTTTCACTCAACTTTGAGGAGCAATAAAATAGCAGTCATACTCAAGATTAAAAAAATAAATAAAATGTGGCAGCATTTAACTACATTAACTACACCTAGAATTGACGGTTCACAACAATTAAAGTGTAGAACTTTTAGTTTCACTTTCATGGGCACATCAGCTCCTGAAAGGCGACAAAGTCCTGTTGATGTGTGCACACCAGACAAGATTATTACACAGAATAATAATCTTTGGGTTGTGTGTGCACCACATGAGTTGCAAAGAATTACAAAAAAGAAAAACTTCAGTTCTTTAGGGTACGTTCCAACTACCAGCAGAGAAAGACTGCCTATTTATTTTTTTGTGTTCAATGATTGCAGCTGCTGGCAGAGGGGAAGTGGTGCCTTGCATTTTTACAAGACAATGCACCACTTCACCTTTGTGACAGCTGCGGGGAAGTGTGAACAGGGCACATAGAAAACTATGGTTTTCTGTGTGCGCTTTTTTTTTTTTTAAATGTAGAAAAACAGAGCTGTCTGTTATAGAAAGAAACAATTTTATCCACAGAAGGCATAATGTAAAAGTAAATCCTATATACAAAGTGTGTCCAGAATATAATGAGAATGAAGTTCCTATGCTGAAGAAGGGCTCTGTGAAGGGAGAAGCTGGGTAAGGTCCCTTGGGGTGGGGTGCCAGGTATACATTAGAACACTGATCAGTTGCATTCCAGCCCTGTCAGAGCAGTGGCGAGCCATCCATTAGGGGCGCACGGGTGCCACCCCCCCTATCCATGTGTCGAGCCCCCTAATCTACATGCAGGGGCGTCAGACCATGGATTCCAGTAGACGGGGGGTTTATTTTTTTGAAGCACGTGATTAGAGCCAGAGGCTCCAATGCGCTTCAATAAAAGGGTGGGCTCATTTTGCAGAGCATTGCGCTCCGAGCACATCCAGTTGTGCGATATGGCAAATTAATATTCGCTATCGCCCCACTGATCCTCCTCCCAGCCAATCAGGAAGCGAGTCTGAGACCAGTGACCCGATTGGCTGAAAGGACAGGCGATCCTATTGGACACCTAGGAGAAGGATCACGCTAGGACACACTGCCAACACTTGGACGACACGCTGCCTGCTCACCACCTAGATGGGGAAAGTGCCAGGCTTAGTCTGTCACCTCGCATGAAAAAAAAAAAAAAAGAGAAGAAGAAGAAGAAGAAGGACTTGGGTTCACAATGAAACCCTCATCTTCCATCTATTATTGTCAACAATTTCCTTTATTGTATGCTGCCTATACTATACTGTGCTACCCAACAATGTCTTATCTTGTTGTTCCAAAATCAGGCTCTGAACACCATGAAGACTTCCAGGGATGCTATAAAGAATGGAAAAGAAAAAAAAAGGAAATATCGCTGGGAGCGTTGTGTAGACTCACAAGGTACTTTGAAGGAGACAATGTTCAATTGAAAAATATTTCAAAAGAAGAATTTTTTAAATATTATCATATTATGGACACACCTCCTATGTAAATGCAATCAGTATATGGAACTGGCTCTTTGTGAATTCACAGGCCACATTTTGTGAATTCACAATCTAATTGACACTTTTACATGTCACAGTCATGAGCTGAGATTACAATGGCTACTTACAGTCAGCCTGTCTCCAGCTGAGATAATCCTTTAGGTTCTGCTCACTGGGATACAATACCACTCTACCGTCAAACCCAGGAGGGTACAAGATTTGCTGATCCAGGAAGAACTCCTTCCAGTAGAAGACAAAACTGAAGGCAAGCTGTGAAACCACGTGTCATAAACTTGCTTAAAAAAAAAAAAAAAAAAAAAGGAAAAAAATAAATAAAAATTCCCAGTTGTGAAAAAATGTTAATCTTCAAATGTAATCACTGCATTTTATTTTGTAATATAAACAAGCAATATGAACCCTTGCAAATTATGCAATGTCAAATATTTTCCTTGCACTGTAGCTGGTAAAAAAAAAAAAAAATCGAATGTTTGCTTCATTCGGATACTATGGCCTCTTTCACACTGGGTTTTTTAGCCTTGAAGCATGAAAAGTCCAGCATACTGCTCTAAACATTAGTACCGCTTAGTGCGCAGTCCAGCGGTCAGCCTTTTATAGACTTCTACAGGCTGTCAGTAGCAGGGCTGAACAGTGCGCGCCCATTCTTTAAATCTGCACCTAAATGTCAGAGTGCAATGCACCGGGGGTAAACGCCAAGTGTGCATAAGGCTTTAATCTTGATACTCAATTTATTTTAATTTACTTCTTTATTATAGGTACTTATAGGGCCGTCAATTTACACCGTGCTTTACATATACATATATTTTACGTTCACAGTACATAAACTTTTGATTAAAGCAGAACCTTACCCCACTACCCATTTTTTTTTTTTTAATCCGCTCTGTTTTACTAAAGTTATCTATGAAACAGAGGGGCCCAACAGCCACAAATATCAGTGTGAGGAGAAACAAAAACACACACAATGAGGTGTACTCCTGGATGGTGAGAAACCCAAAACAATGGAGGATGAGGGAGTGGCTATTTATTCCTTCTGGTTTGTGTTTTGCGTTGAAGGTGGAGCCCAAGACTTCACACAGCACAGCTCCTCTCCCCTCCCACACAACACACAGCTCAGATCGATTCTCTTACAGACAGCCTCTATCTGCACACTGTGTAGCTGGATGATATGCTGCAGAGCTTTTTTTATCTGGGAACATCACAGGTCAGAACTGCAGCATACAGAGTGTGTACATAAAGGCCGTCTGTTAGAGAATTAATCCGAGCTATGTACTGTGTAAGAGGGAGGGGGAGAGAAGCTGTGCTCCCTGGGCCCAGACGGTGTGCAGGGTGGTGATGCGAGAAGGAGCTCAATTGGCACAGCATCCATGGAGGATGGGGGGGGGGACAGCTCCCCCTAGATCCAGCCATGTTTATACCACTTTTATGCAGAGGAATAGCAGTGTCTGAACTTGTTTACTGTTCGGAGTGTGTGCCCGTTCGTGGTGCAACGGATCGGTGGTGACCCGTGATCCAAACGGGTTACTCTGTTTGGATCGGAACACCACGCGATCCGCAGAGCACTCCGGAGCCTCGGCCATTGGAAAGGCAGCGGCTTCGGCCTAGCTCCGGAGCGGTGACCATCTTTGTACACCCGGCGGCGGCCGCTGTAGTGACGTTTCATCGCCGCCATCTTGCTCCACCTCACATTCCTCACTATCATTACTGTGCAGGGGCCAAGCGGACATCTTGTTACACCCAACAAAGTTTTAGATTTCAGTTATTTTCACACAAAACTGAGCTTATATGCTTAAATACATTATTTGGAAATCCAACGGACTGTTTACATGTTACATTTTAAAAGCAGCAGCAAACCTTACATGGTTGCTAATGTGACGGAACACCTCTGATTATCACATTTAGTTAAATGTGAAAATCAGGAGGTGTTCTGTCACATTAGCAACCATGTAAGGTCAGCAGGTTTGCTGCTGCTTTTAAAATTTAACATGTAAACAGTCAGTTGGATTTCCAAATAATGTTATTACGCATATAAGCTCCGTTTTGTGTTGAAAATAACGGTGGGTGTAACAAGATTTGTCTTTTTTTTTTTTGTTTTGACGATCCGAAAAATGATCCGATCTGTGAGTTTTTTGATCCGTTGCACCCCTAGTGCCTGTTAACTGCTTGCCAACCGTAATAACAGATATACGGCGGCAAGGTGGCTCTGCTGCACCAGATCATGTACTGGGTATGTGACCTGGCAGTTCTGGGTAGGGGACGTGCTGTAATTAAACACAGCAGATGTTGATCAGCGGGTGTCGGCCAATGGATAACCACCGTCACCCACTGATTGTCATGAATTTACAAAGGACAGAGCCCTGCCATGTAAACAAGGCAGAGCTCTGTCCTGTCAATGGGGAAGTAATGGATTTTCTTTTCCCACAAAGCAGGGAATAAAATCCATTGCTTGCCTTAGTAAAAGCACCTCACACAGTACACCAAACACTTGCTAGGCACACATTTTTACCCATTGATTGCCCTAGATGTTTAACCCCATTCCCAGCCAGTGTCATAAGTACAGTATCACTGGTTTCCAAAAAGTGTTGAAAGTGTCAGTGCCAGAATGTCTGCTGCAATATCGCAGTTCCGCTATAAGTCACGGATCACCGCCATTATAAGAATGAATTTTGGCCTAAAGTCATCAAGAAATTCGATTTTTTATTTTTTCTATTGGATAGGTTTTATAGCAGATTGTCTGGCTTTCTTTGTTTATAGCGCAAAAAATAAACACAGTGGTGATCAAATACCATCTTCCAGAGGTCAAGTGGTTAACCAAGCGCAGCTACATCTCTCAGTGGAGGAAGGACAGAAAGAGGGGGTGTATCCGCCACCTTTAAACATTCAAACAGCAAATAGACTGTTACTGGGACCTATATGAAAGATGAAGTGCCCCTGCTGGAAAAACAAAGGGAGGAAGCTGATTAATGATTATGGTAATATGGAATTTTCACTTTAAAACATGCTCAGTATGCTTTTGCTAAAAGCATGCTGATTGAGAAGGCCAGCACTCCTACGCAGATCTGCACTGGACATTCCTAAATTACAAATGAAAATTTTTATAGGGGGGTGATAAATACAATGGCCTTTAGAATGGAGTTGCTGACATCAGTTTGAGACCTTTCTTAGATCATTTAGAATTCACTGACAGGTGCATTTGACCTACAGTTGGCCTCATTCTGAGCTGCTTTAAGAAGGTTTTGCAGTCCCCTAGACTTGCACAGTAATGAAAAATTCATCTGAAGTAAACAAAAGCCCTTCAACACACCTTACGAGTTTCTAGTAGAGGAGCACGGAAACTTTGGTGGCTGAAAAACACATTGACCGAAAATGGGGTTGTCGGCATGCGGCCGAAAAAAAAAAAGTGCTGATAATATCGGCACGGAAAAGGGGGCGGACTGCCCCGGGTGCCATCCTGGTGTGCCCCTGTCAGAGTCCTCCCCTCCCTCCTCCTCTTCTCCTTGTGCGTTATGCAGAGCGGCTATGTCCCGGTGCGTCACGGAGCTGAAATGTTCTGCAGCCCCTGTAACAATGTCCCGCCTCCTGTGCTGTGATTGACGGCAAACTGATCCAATGCTAGGAAATTGAATCAGTGTGACGTGCATCACAGGAGGCTGGACTTTGTTACAGCGCCCGCCCGGGCAATTGAAATTCAGCTCCGTGATACAGAAGGAGATCCCCGCTCTGTGTGATCCAGGCACTGGAAGGCTGCATCTGATGGTGAGGCTGCATTTGATGGGCACTGGTGATCTCCTGTAGTATTGTCTGCAGGCTCTGAATATCTCCTGTCTGCTTGAGGTGCACTGAATATAAATTTTGCTAAAACTATTAGCAATGTGTTTAATTAAAAGATTGCAGAGACATGATATACGAGATGGTTAGAGACGGAGGACATGATACAAGACATGGTCAGAGAATGCAGGCTGCATTTTTCCCCAAGCTTTTCTTGCACTAAATATAGTGGCCAACAATAAATTCATATTGATTTAAAATTGATGATATTAATTAAAAAGTCGAATACAATTATATATATTTTTTTAAAACTGTAATTTTCGGTACCAAAATGTCCATTCGTTGCACCTCTAGTTTCTAGAGCCAATAAAAGATTTGCTTCTTATACACATCTTCTTTGGATCTGGCAGAAATAGTCCATAACCCCTTCCCGCCGGCTGCCTCCCAGCCCTTTAAGGGTTCTAAATTCCAGGAGGCGAATATTAGGTCATGTGACCGCTGTGATTGGCTGTCACAGCGATTATATGATCGGAAAAGCTCCTGATCGCTAGTATGAATCGGAAGCTTTCTGGTAACCACGTTGGGAGCGCACTCTTAGCACGATAAGTGGTTAAAACAGGGCCGCATATATATATGGCCACTCAGTGTAGGGCTGCAACTAACGACTATTTTCATAATCGATTAGTTGGCCGATTATTGTTTTGATTAATCAGTTAAAATGACCTTAAAAAAAAAAAAGTAGTGTGGTGTATAATTTAGTTAATATGTAAAGTTTAAAAAAAAAGGCAATTTATTCTTAAATATCTTCATGCAGCGGTAAATATAAATAACCAATTCTATGGTTAGGGAGCAAAATCTCTAATCCACTCTGAAAATAACTGACAGAATAGATATACTGTATATACTATTAGGAGGGTGAATCTGGTAAATATCAGATATTAGAAATAAAAAACTTCTTGGTCAAAGGAATTTTCAGACAGTGTATGTGGTTTTCGTTCAGAAATGACATTCAGTTTAAAACTGAATGTTAAAAGCAAGTGAAAATTTCAAAAACAACATTCTTCCATTCAGCGAATGTACAAAGATTTTTTGTATTAATATCCTCGTCTGAAAATTTATCCATGTGGCCAGCATAAATAAGGCTCAGTACACACCTATGCACTTTGCTTTTGATCTGTTTCTGCAGTGTGTTTTGATTTTTGCGCACGTGATTTTGCTGAAATTTGGGTGTTTGCATTTTTTTTAATGCTTTTTTTGGGCCAATTTGTTGTTGGGCAGATTAAAAAAAACACAATTTGCTGCGAAAACGCATTACATGCTTTTCTGCAGCTTCTCCATTGAAGTATATTTAACCAAAAAAAGCACCGTTTTGCGTTGAAAAAAGTCCCTGACCCTTTCCAAATAACGCAGCAGCTGAAAAGAAATAGATGTGAACGTGTCCCATAGGAAACCATGTAAATGAACTGTAGTGCATTTCTGCAAAAAACGCATAGGTGTGAACCAGGCCTAAGACGTTTAGTAACATAATGGGGTTAAAAAAAAAATAAAAAAAATTAGCCCTTTATAGTACAAAAAGAGCAAATACTGTAAGGGATTCATTTTTTTTTACCGTGGAACAGTGAAAGTAATATTTACAGTAGCGATTATTTGCTCTTTTTGCACTATAAAAGGGCAAATTTTTTTTTTAACCCCATTATGTTACTGGCCGATTAATCGATTATGAAAATAGTAATCGATTAGTTGTTTCGGCCCTAGCTCAGTGTGAAGGCCACATATATGTGTGCGGCCGGCGTGAAGAGGTTAATGTTCCAAAGATAAAAAGAAAAACTATTGCAATGTATCAAAAAATTTACTGACCTTGCACGTCTTTTGTACCAGTTAGATTTCTTGTGAAAGACAAAGCTGTACTCATCGCTTTGTCCATACGCCAGACAGATGTCTTTCAGTTCCTCCATCACGTTCTGTGCACAGCGGTTCATGAGCTGGAGAGAACGGATGTCATTGGCTTTCACAAAGTTATGCTGCTCCGAGAACCTGTTGGAACAAGTGATGGCTCAGTGGGCATAAACACGCTAAACAAAAAGAAACAACGTTGGTAACATTGGCATGTTAATAGAAATGCTGTAATGCAGAATAACCAGTTTACTGTAGAACATTACTAAACAAATGCAGAAGTGTTTTCCACTAACTGCTGAAATACATATACATTACCTGCTTCACCCATTCATGTTTTTGTTATTGCAGGGCTTGACAAATTTGCTTGGAATCTAGGAGCCAGCTAAAAATGTTAGGAGCCAGGAACGCGCCCCATCCCGCCGAGCTCGCACGCAGAAGCGAACGCATACGTGAGTAGCGCCTGCATATGAAAGCGGTGTTCAAACCACACGTGAGGTATCGCCGCGATCGGTAGAGCGAGAGCAATAATTCTAGCCCAAGACCTCCTCTGTAACTCAAAACATGCAACCTGTAGAATTTTTTAAACGTTGCCTATGGAGATTTCAAAGGGTAAAAGTTAGTCGCCATTCCACGAGCGAACGCAATTTTGAAGCGTGACATGTTGGGTATCAATTTACTCAGCATAACATTATCTTTTACAATATTAAAAAAAATTGGGCTGACTTTACTGTTGTCTTATTTTTTTATTAAAAAAAAGTGTATTTTTTCCCAAAAAAGTGCGCTTGTAAGACCGCTGCGCAAATACGGTGTGACAGAAAGTATTGCAACGACCGCCATTTTATTCTCTAGGGTGTTAGAATAAAAAATATATATAATGTTTGGGGGTTCTAATTAGAGGAAAGGAGATGGCAGTGAAAACAGACAGGGAAACTGCATTAGCATTGCTGTTTGTCTTGTCATACCAGCGGCCACCACAAGATGGCGCTAGATCACAGAAGGAAGCATAGGCCTGCAGAAGGCCGCAAAGCCGCGGCCTCAATTACCGGATGGCGCGGCCCGACACGATCCCGCGGCGCGGAGGGGGGGGGGCACGGAGAGACAGGATTCCCCAGCTGTGCTGCCCCAGGCGCCAGGTCGCTAATTCTAGTCGCAATGGCGACCTGGCGCCCGGGGTTTGTCGAGCCCTGTGTTATTGTATTCAGCCTGTCTAGTGATCCAAACACCCCTGCCAGGCAGCACAACTAGGTTAGTGACCTCTCTTTTTTCTTGTGCAGTTAAAGCCCAACTCCATTGGGAAAAAATAATAATACACCTTTATAGTAGGTATCCCCCTAAAAATCAAGGGTTAATTGTCTTTTAATGTTTAGGGGCAGAGGATTGAAACACTTACCTTATTCCACACTCCAGCAGGGTCCCTCTAGCACTTGGCCAGTGGAGTTGGTCTTTAAGTGACAAAGTTTCGTCATTTTCCTACCCCTAGCCACACATATTAGGGTAACACTCTGCTCTCGTCTCCTATAATCATGCTCACAACAGTTGACAGACAGCATAAAGCCATACAGAAGTACAACTGACTGCAGGCGCATTTTTATGGGTGTTGCAGTGCAGCGTGATTGGACCCTTAGGTGGATTGGGTGGGAGCCGCCATTTACGGCACGGGCTCTGAGCTCCAGCACTGTATGCCGGTGTTCTGTCGAAATAGCCAATTCATCGAGATCTCCAGTCATGTCACTTCCGGTTAATGTAAAGCATCAGTAATTGGAGCTTTCGACGACTTGCTGTTTTGACACAACACCGGCAACCGTGTACACTCCGGTACACGATATTATGAGCGGACATTGTTAGTCTGCTCCGATACAAACCAACAAAATGGCCGCCTCCGAGGCAGCGACAACTTTTTCCTCCTTACCCTCCGTTCTCTCAAAAAAGGGAATTCTTTGTGTACCGGAGAGTACACGGTTGCCAGTGTTGTGTCAAAACAGCAAGTCAAGTGGTTTACAGTAACTGGAAGTGTCGCGATTGGAGATCTCAATGGATTGGCTATTTTAACACCGGACTGGTGCATGTGCTGGGTGACGTCACCGGCTGTATGTACTCTGAATATCTCCTAAACGGTGCAAGTTTAGGAGATATTCACTGTACCTACAGCCTTACTATAGACTTTTCTATAGGTACAAGTGGCAGAACAGACTATAAAGCATCTGTAACACTCTAGAAATAGGTGGACCCCACACTCTGACACCCAGAGGAATCCTGCACACAGGAATACACTTTGAAAAGTCACAGTGACAGGGAGCTGAATCATATTCCAATATATGTACCATGATGACCAATCAGGACCACTCAGCCAGTGATGGGGAATGATAGGTCCGCAGAGAACCACGTGACCTCACCTGTGGAAGTTCCTCCCGTCCACTCTCACCGCCAGCCAGCAGTTGGGCAGACATGTGTCCGCCGCCTCGAACTCCCTCACATACTCAAACTTGCTCTTTGCCATGCCTCTGCAGCACACTGCACCCGGCAACTTCAACCCTCGTAGGAGCCACAGACTAGTGATGTCCAGTTCATGAACGAATCGTTCTTTTGAATCGGTTCTTTTCAGTGAACTGGATGAATCGATTCATCTGAGTGAACTGATTCGTTTGAAACAGTTCACTTGTATGCACTCAATACACAGCATAGCAGAGAGCAGGCCTGGTAATATGATCCTAGAGTGAGAGAGCTCGGCCCCTCCCTGCAACCAATCAGCGTGCTCAAGGCACAGTGACACTCAGGAACTGTATAGACTAGAGTGAGGAGTTCACACACACAGTACACTGAGTTAAAGAATCATACCAGCTACCGAGTTAAAGAATCAAGTTGTTAGAATACAGTACACTGGAAGAACCCGGAGTCACCACCAGTAGAACAATACACTAAATCAATGATCAGGTAGCAGCAATACACTACAGACTGCTTTAAAGACATATAGAACAAAGAGTCAGGATAAGAAGATATCCTCCTCATTCAGATTAATTCTTTAACCCTTTAGTATTTAGTTTGCTTATCCTAAAGGAGATATGCATGTTAAAGTGGTTGTAAACCCACTTTTTTTTTTTTTTTTTTTTACCACCTGTAAAAGAAAGGCATAATGAGCTATTATGACTAGCATAATAGCTCATTATGTACCACTTACCTTAGATCGGGGCCCCCGAGGCAGTCCTCCTCCCTCCGTACAGCCGCAGACATCACTGCGGCAATAGCCGGAATGTTACTTCCGGGTATCGCCGCACCAGCCAATCACAGCGCCGCTCCGGCGCTGTGATTGGCCGGAGCGGCGGAGACGTCACTCTGCGCATGCGCGCGGGAGCCGTCCCCACTCGGCTACGCCCAGCTATTGCTGGGAAGTAGCTGAGTTTCTGAATGGGATTAACCCCATAATTGCGCCGTTGTCTACGGCGCGCATGCGCCGTAGACAGCGGCGCTTGTCATTTTCGTAAATATCTCCTAAACCGTGTAGGTTTAGGAGATATTTCTTGCACCTACAGGTAACCCTTAATCTAGGCTTACCTGTAGGTGCAAGTTGAAAAAGTGGGTTTACAACCACTTTAAAGAGGACAAACATCCCTTCTGGGACATGTGTCTAATTTAGTAGCTGTATAACTGAATGAGAGAGCTGTCTCATTTTTTTAACACAAAAATACATTTTATCCTGCTTTATAGTAATATTGCGTTTTGGTCCTGAGATTTCTATGCCACCTGGATCCTTGTTTTTTTTTTTTTTAAAGTGGTTGTAATTCCTGGAAAACCTAAATAAATAAATCCCACCTGCAAGACAAAGTCATAATGAGCTAGTATGACTAGCATACTAGCTCATTATGCATCACTTACCTTAGATCGGGGCCCCCAAAGCCGTCCTCGTCTCCCTCTCCAGCCATCACTGCGGCGATACCCAGAAGGTTACTTCCGGGTATCGCCGCTCCAGCCAATCACAGTGCCTCTCCGGCGATGTGATTGGCCGGAGCAGCGAAGACGTCACTCCGCGCATGCACACGGGAGCCGTCAAATCCGGCTAAGCCGGATTTGTGAATGGGATTAACCCTGTGAATGCGCCGTAGACACAGATGCATGTAATTTTTTGCAAATATCTCCTAAACCGTGTAGGTTAAGGAGATATTTCTGCACCTACAGGTAAGCCTTAATCTAGGCTTACCTGTAGGTGCAAGTTGCATAAGTGGGTTTACAACCACTTTAAGTCCTACAACCATGAGCTCTACAGTGGTAGAAAATAACACAGACAAGATAGGGAAAAAAATCAACAGTTTTTAATAGAACAATATCAAACAATTTTAAAGAACTGGAATAATTACAATAAAAAAATTGTACTTAATAAACTGTTACAGAAAATTATATTTAACTGTCTTTCGATAATACTTTCTTTGGGCTGGGTTCACACTGGTGTGATGCAAGCTAACCCTGCGAATCATGTGCGGGTTCCTGCATCGCACATGAATCATAGACAGTTCACACTGACATCTGTGAACCGCTGCGGGTGTCAATATAAAGTTAATGACACCCTCAGATCGGTTCGCAGATCACAGTGTGAACTGTGAAATGGTACACCCATGCAATCCGATCCGATTCCAGTGCAGACCAAAAAAAAAGGGTCCGGTACCATTTTGGTCTGAATGTGATACAAATTCAGCCATACCATCTGTATGGTTGAATTTGCATCACACAGACATCGCATGTGATCTGCACAGCAATGTGGTGCACATAACATGCAATGTCTGTGTCCCAGCCTTAAACAACTATACAAAATATGTAACAAAGGAGATAAATAAAACACAACTAAATCAAAGAAAGTGCAAACGTAGTGCAAAACGAATGAAAAAAATTAAGAGAATTTATCCCTCTCTATGGAGTTGTGATGTTAGCATTAACAAAAATAAGCTGTCTAACTTTATTTGGATTTAGCCTGCTCCTTCTTTCTGAAATTATCTGGCCAGCTTTCTAAAAAATTATTTCTGCAGGCACAGAGGTAGCTACTATGCATAGCCTTGTCTTCATAACTGTTGTCAGGTTTTCGTAGATTGCCTGCCTTGCTTTCCACCAGGCCAATGGATCATCAGTCCTTGGAATGAGGGATTCTGCAAGATATCCTCTCATTTCTGCAATTGCAATAGATGTAGGGTTGCAGATGGTAACTGAATCAGCCACTCGCTCATCAAAGTCTGCCCAGAAAGACGTTTGATGTTCAGACCGAGGAGGAGCTGGGGGGTCCCCAAGGCCAGCTTGAGGATGATCCCCATGGGTAATGGGCCCAATTCTTGCAGCAGCTGCAATGACACCTTTGGAGGCTTCGTCTGCTGCTGCTGCATCATGAAATGCCCTTTGTTTAAACCTAGGGTCCAGAAGGGTTGCCTCAGCCAACTGGCGAAAGTGTTCGATTTGATGGAATCGTTTTTTGCATCTCTTCTGCAAGTGCACTCATCATTTGCATAACAGGGCCATAATTGAATACAGCACCACGGAATTTCTGGATGACTTTTTGCAGTCCCCTTGCCATCAAAATGACCTTTGATGCTGTCACATATCTGTTATAATGAGAAAGAAAGGACACAAATTACTAAATGCATGCAATCATGCCTATTGTAGGCCAAATGCATACATTATTGTTTATGACATAGTAGTTACCCATGTGGTTTGAACTATTGCAAAATAATAGTTTAAAATGATGCATCTGTTTAAATGGTTAGATACAGGGCTTTTTTTTCTCAGACAATAGGTGCAGGTACTCCCCCTTTTCGGGTCACCCCTTGCTTCCACCCCCTACCCACCTCTGAGTACCGAACACAGAAGCAAGTATCACTCTTGGTGCTAATTAGTTTGCGTGGAATTTGCTAAGGAAAGAGGTTAAAATAGGTCCCCTGCAGCCAGAAACAGACCCCCTCAGCAGCAATAGACCCACCCGGCAACAATAGATCCACACCAGCAACTATAGATCCCCACAGCAGCAACAGATCCACTTAGCAACAACAGATCCACTCAGCAGCAATATATATCCCCAGCAACAATATATCCCCCACAGCAAAACATCCTGAGCAACAATAGATCCACCCCAGCAACAATAGTATCCCAGTATGCAGAGTATCAATAGACTCTCTAGCAGCCACCCCATCAATGGTAAATCTCTCCCATCAACAATTGCCCCCCAGAAACAATAGACCTCCCCAATAATTATAGGTCCCCCTCAGTGACAATAGAGCCCCCAGCAGCCAGCATTAATAGACCCTCCATCACATTCCAACATCCCATGGCATAATATACATTCAGTGCTGAAGGTGCCGAAACTCCGTTCCCCTACGTTCCCACTGAAAAAAAGCCCTGGTTAGATAACATATTAAATTAATAAAAATCAATACACACCTGTCTGCGCTGATTTCCATAGTAACCTCTTCAAAGGGCTTCAGTAGGTCACATGCATTTTTTATGACATCCCACTCATCAAGTGTCAGGGTTGGAAGGTTGGGGTTGACCAAAGCAAGTGTGGCAATAATGGCTTCTTTAAGATCCACAAATCTTCTAAGCATATAATATGTGGAATTCCACCTTGTTGGTACATCTTGCTTCAGCCTCAGTTCTTCAAGGCCCATTTGCCTTTGGGTTGCTTTTAACCTTTCAGTAGCAACAGTGCTCCTGTTGACAAATTCAACAATACTTTTCACTTTGATCACCGTTTCTTGTATGCTTTTTAAACTTTCCCTCACAATAAGGTTGAGTGTATGAGCAAAGCATGCCAAGTACTTCCATCCAACTTTCCGGATCGCTGCCTTTATGTTGCTGGCATTGTCAGAGATACAAGCAACAACTCTGTTTATGATGCCCCACTCTTCACAGATTTTTGAAAGTTCTCCTGCCAGATTGTCAGCTGTGTGCCTTTCAGTAAATGGGAAGCAGTCCAGCAAACATGATGAAAGTTTAAAATTGTCATCAATAAAATGGCAAGTGACTGCCATAAAACTAGTGGTAGTGCGTGATGTCCAGCAGTCAGTTGTCAGACACACAGCAGAAGCATTGCTCACTTTAACCATCAGTTCTGCTTTAATGCTGTCATACAGCTGAGGTAGCAAACTTCCCGACAGTGTCTTTCTATTGGGCAAGACATATGATGGATCAAGAGCTTTTACAAAACTCCTAAATCCCTTGTCATCTACTACTGAAAACGGCTGTAAATCCAGAGCAATCATTTTAAGCAACTGCTCATCCACTTTGCTCTGTCTGATGGGGCCAATTGGTGCTCTCACATACCTGGTAATCGGATTTTGCCTAGACGACTGTTGTACAAAGGTACAAATTCCAGATGTGGCACTGGTGGATGACTCACTTGCAGGGGTGATGATGGTATCACCAGAGGTTGAAGGCCTTGATGTGCATTCACCTGAGGCTGATGCAGATTCTGCTGGACCCTCTTGTCTAACTTGCATAAGCAATGCAGTTGGATGTTTGCTTTGAAGGTGCCGTTTAAAATTTGAAGTTGATCCTCCTTGCCCTGAGAAAATCTTCTTACAAATCTTGCATTTTGCCTTCTGTGGACCAGCTTCCTCAAAATTAATCCATATATTGCTCCTCTTTCTTGAGGCCATCATTACTGGTAAAGGTCACTTGCAGCAATCTACTGTATGTTTTTTCCTTTGTGGGGGATGGTTGTTTATGTAAATAAATGGCAAGTTCAACACCTTCAGACTGGAGCCAACTGCCCAAGTTTTGAAGACCAGAAAAACCCTTGAACTTGAGCTATATGTTTGTTCAACCATTATCTACCACATTTCCACATTAATTGCACCCACTTTTAGGCTGTGTGATGCCACACATCGCATGTGATTCGCACCGCATTGCTGTGCAGTGTGCACATCACATGCAATGTCTGTGTGATGTGAATTCAGCCATACAAGTTAGAAGGCTAGCCGCAGGCTGGCCTGAATTTGTAGGAGGAGTCTGAGGGCTATTTATCCCCCCTCCTCTCTCCTCTCCTGCGTCGGCAGGGTTTCTGGGTCACAGCTGATGACGTCATTTCCGGGTTCCGCGTCACTTCCGCTTTCTACACTGTGCGGCGGTCGGCTGCAGGCGTCGTGGCTGGCTTTCTCCTCTCAGGGCTCATGCCGGGTTTCATTCAGGGTGGACGCCCGCCCGCCGCTACTGCCGCATGGCTCACGCCGGGCTTCAGAGGGGGGGCCACCCACTCGCCTGCTTCGCTTACCGGGCTCACGCTGTCAGTGTCGGAGGGAAGGCCGCCCGCTCTCTTTCTCCCCACACTCGAACCGGGCGACGTGGGGGGCGCGCGCTCACTCCTTCCGCTCATACCTCCCGCTCGCCTGCTCATTCCTCCCTGTGTGCGTGTAAGGTAAGGGGGGGGTTGCTGGTTTGTCGGCGGTTGAAGTCATGGCAGTCCCCCTCCCTGTGCTTACTCCGTGCATCTGCAGGGGGGGGCCCGCCTACCTACCGGTATCTTTGTGGGTGGGGGGTGTCATGCCCCCCCCTTTGTGGGTGGGGGGTGTCATGCCCCCCCCTTTGTGGGGGGGGGGTATGCACGCCGGCCTCCTTGCAGGGACGACCGCTCGTCACCCGCTCCTCCTGGGGGGGGGGCCTTAGCTGTGAGAGCTGGGGCCCCTCCATCCACCCTCCCTTTCCTCTGGGTTCACTCTAGGCGTTCGGGGTTCCATGGTAACCGCCCGCCTGCTTCCCCTAGTACTCACGCTGGAGGGGGGGGCGGCCATCCACCCTCCAGCATTGCCAGGGCTCCATCTCGTTCGGCTCCGGCCCACCCGGTCAGCCGCCTATTTCTCCCGGAGCTCTGAGCAGCAGCACGCTCAGCTGAGA
Organism: Rana muscosa; assembly: GCA_029206835.1. Taxonomy (NCBI): domain Eukaryota; kingdom Metazoa; phylum Chordata; class Amphibia; order Anura; family Ranidae; genus Rana; species Rana muscosa. The sequence continues at coordinate 115,087,521 of CM055118.1, forward strand.
GTCTGGTGCTGTGGGTGGTTCACCTCCGGTTTCTTTGTGCCTCCAGTGTTGTGGAGGCTGCCCACTCCTCCCGGAGCTCATGGGGGGGGGGTGCCGTCCCTCTGTCCTCCTCCTACCCGTCCTCCCGCTTCATCCCACCGTCCACCGGCTTCGTGGGGGGGCTGCCCGCCCGCTTCTCCCGGTGCTCATGGGGGGGGGCGTCCACACACTCCGCTGGGCTCCCTCTGGTTGGAGGCCGCCCACCTGCTTCTCCTGGTTCTCGCGCCGGGGCAGGGGGGGCATCCATCCACTTTCCCAGGGCTCAGTTTGCATCATGGGGGGGGGGGTCAGCTGCTTGTTTTCCTGGAGCTCAGAGCAGCAGCACGCTCAGCCAGGAGTCTGGTGCTGGTGGTTTCTCCTCTCTGGTTTGTTCATTATGCTGGTTGGGGGGGGGGCACTCCAGATGCCTCTCCGCCAGGGTGGGGAGGGTAGTGAAGGAGGGGGGTCTGCCCACGGCAGTTCGTCCTTCCTGGGGGCACCACTGTTTAGGTGTCAGTATTTCTTGTGCTTCAGTCTAACATGTATTTCGCCTGTTGTTTTTCTCCCGGTGCTTCCAGTGCTCAGAGTGGCAGCACGGTCGGCCGGGAGTCGGTGGTGGTTCACCGCACCAGAGGAGGAGGACACCCGTCAGATGGTGAGTATGCCACATGGTGTATTGTTCGGGTCGCATCATACAGGAGGTCGCATCATACAGGAGGTCGCACCCCACTGTCGTTGCTTTGTTTTGTCATTGTGTTCATCTTTCTGCATCCTCATACGTTTCCATGCATCTATCACTGTACATGTCATGCCGGGGGGGGGGGGCGTCTGTGTCAGGGGAGTCTGTCCGCTCACTCCTCCCCTCACTCACTGGACTCCTTCGGCTTATCCTGTTCGCCAGGCAGCATGGGGGGGCGTCAGTTCACCCTTCTCACACCTCCGGGCGCTCACTCCTCTGGGCTCGCTCTGGCTGGCGGCCGCCGTGTGGCGGGGCAGCATGGGAGGGGGACCATCCTGCTTATTCCTCCCGGTGCTCGCCGGGCAGCAGTGAGGCGGGGGTGGCGGCTTCAGCTGTGGTTACTGGTTGGATGGGAGAGGGGGGCGGGGGACTGCTCGCTGCACGGCAGGGTGGCCTTGGCATCCAGACCTTGGTCCAGGTTATCCCATCCCCAGATCCTCAGCTATGTCTGTGAAGATATGCTTGGCTGGGGTATCCTTGTATGGCTCGGTGAGCCAGGGGTGCTAGCCAGCCGAATCTTAGCGCGGACCCTGTCTACCTTGGGGGTCATTGGTGGTATTGTCTGTTTGCTGGGCTGTGTTGGCGTACGGGGGGCGTCTGTCCACCCACCTCTCCAGGGGTACACTGGGGGGGCTGTCCACCATTGCTCCGTGGTCACCCTAGCAGCTTGGGAGGGGTTGTCCACCCACGTCTCCACAGGTCACGTCTGTCAGTTTTCAGTGCGTTATTCTGGGGGTGTCCTGACTTGGCTCTGCGAGCCGGGGGGGGGCTAGCCAGCCGCATCTTGCTCTTGTATCCAGTCTACCTTGGGGTCTCTGAGCCAGGGGTGGGGGGATGCTGTTCAGGTTAGGGGGGCTGTTGGTGGAGTAGCTTCACTTCCACGATCGTTCGGGTATTCATGCGTCACGTGGTTTCTGTCTTAGCGGTTCTGGCGGCAGCTTGTTGCTGTCAGCGGCCTGTGAGCGTTTTGCTGTCATGGCTTTTCCGGTCTTGGCGCGTTCCTGTCGTAGCGTTTTCCTGTCATGGCGTTTTTTCCTGTCAGCTTGTGCAGGTTCTTACTTCCATAGGTTTCATTGTACTTTTGTAGGTTCTTGCATTCCTGGTTCAGTTGGCTAGGTTTCACATCTCGGTTTCTGTCACGTCTACAGATCCTTACGGGCTCAGGTTTTTTCGTTGGTCTTGTTCTTTGACTACAATCTTCTCACCCGTTACATTACGTCACACATTTGCATTCGTTTCATTTCATCGGCAGGACTACCCACCACGGTCTGTGGGTACTCAGGTCCTGAGGTTTCAGCTTACACCGGTAGCTGTTTTTCTTCTTCGTTCAGTTCCGTATCATCTTACTTCCGTAGGTTTCTTCGTAGCTTTGTAGGTTCTTGCATTCCTGGTTCAGTTGGCTAGGTTTCACATCTCGGTTCTGTCACGTCTACGGATCCTTGCGGGCTCAGGTTTTTCGTTGGTCTTGTTCTTTGACCACAATCTTCTCGCCCGTTACGTTACGTCATACGTTTGCATTCGTTTAGTGTCATCTGCGGGACTACCCACCATGGTCTGTGGGTACTCAGGTCCTGAGGGTGCATTTTCTACGATCTGTCATTATGCAATAGTTTCCTTGCGCTCACTCACGTCACACGCCGGGGGGGACGTTTTTTCAGGTTCATTATACTATGGTCCCACCTTCACTGCTTATGTCTTCGCTCGGGGGTTGGTACAGAGGGGGTCGTGTTCTGTCTTGGCATATTTTACCCCAGCGTGTTTCTGTTTAGCAGGTCAGCCAGTCCTAGCGTGTTCTGTCATAACTTGGCGGTGCCGTGCAGTTTCCGCTCGCACCCACAGCCGTTGCAACGTTGTTTGTTTTCCTTGTCTCGTCACAATTTTCGTTCAGGTTCTTGCATACCGGGGGTAGTTAGCCAGGGTGCGCATCTCAGGATCTGTCACGTCTACGGATCCATACGGGCTGAGGTTTCGTTTTTAATTGGTTGTTGACCACAATCTTCTCGCCTGTATACCATACGTCATACGTGCACGTTCATTCTTACGCCTATACAACCGCTACCCACCACGGTCCGTGGGTACATCGGCCCTGAGTGTTTAGTTTTTAATTACCTGTCTCTGCGCGGCAGGTTACTCGGGCTCACTTACTACACACATTTACTACATACACTAGGGTGGGTTCTGTCTTCAGGTTCATTCACGCGCTGAGGTCTGGTCATTTCTGCTCTCATCTTGTCCCAGGCAGGTACAGAGGGGTGGTGTCTTGTGTCTGGTTGTCTGTTGTCTTTTCTTTGTATGTTAGGGTTGAGGTAGGCTGCACGTTTCGGCGGCATCACAGGCAGGTTCATCCCTTCCACTCCATGTGGGGGTTTCTGACCAGGGTGGTACTCTGCCGGTGGGGAGTTGGTCGGTCTTGGCTCTGCGGGGCGGTGAGTCATCTCAGGGTTTTCCTTTTTCCAGCCGCTACCGGGTAGGCGGTACATTTCAGTTGGTTTCCTGTTCTGTCCTAGATATCAGCACGATGCATGCTCTGGGCCGTATTCTTAGCACAGTTGGATGCGGGCCTATCGGGCTCCCCACGGCCTCTCATGTTCACTGAACAGGTTGAATGTGTTCTAACTCTCTTGGGCAGGGTGTCAGCACACCCCAGCTCCTGCATTTCGGCAGGCAGTCCAGCGTCTCCTTGGTTCCAGGTTTGGTAAGCCTTCGGTTCGACAGGCCCAGCCGGTTCCGAGGGGAGCTCACTGTCACTCGGGTAGGTTGGGTTATGCCATGTCTGGTTCTGTGCGGTCATCGGGGCATACGGTTTCAGCATGTTGACATCGTCCATCCACTCCTGCAACACTTCTTGCAGGTATCCGGCTCTTAGACCCCCCCTTCACTCCTGTCAGTTTGTCCTTTTTGGCATCTATCCCTCTCACGTCCCCTTACCATGTATGGACGGTTAGGCCAGGGGTTGTAGGTATTCACGGAGATACTCATCCTGGTTACTGGGCACAACCCTTGCATTATTCTTCGGGACAGCCTTGTTCCGTCTCTCCCAAGGGTCCGCTCGCCACTAGCAGTTCGTTCCCAGGTCCATGTTTCTGGTGTAGGCTTATCCAGTCAGGTACGGGGGAGGCGGTTGGTTTCTGGGCAGGTTTTCAAGTTCTGTCGGATGGGGCCCTTCTAGTCTTCGTGCTTAGGTCACTGGTTTCTGTGATCGTAACGGATGCTTACCAGTCCCAATCATTGACGTCATCCAGACGGTTTGTTACCTGCCCTTCTTCTTTTTCAAACTCACCTAGTCCGGGTCTTTTTGCCCACTTTTAGGCGTACTGACCAGCAGGCTATGGCACAACTCAAGCCTTGGGTAGTTAGGGTATCACATTCTCAGTTGAAGACTTTTGACTATTCACTAGTGAAGACTCTGACTACAAGTTAGAAGGCTAGCCGCAGGCTGGCCTGAATTTGTAGGAGGAGTCTGAGGGCTATTTATCCCCCCTCCTCTCTCCTCTCCTGCGTCGGCAGGGTTTCTGGGTCCCCACCCACCCGTTTCCCCTTTTGCATACAATAAATTACTTATTTCATTTCTTCAGTCATACTCAGGGTATGCCCACTTTTAGGCGTACTGACCAGCAGGCTATGGCACAACTCAAGCCTTGGGTAGTTAGGGTATCACATTCTCAGTTGAAGACTTTTGACTATTCACTAGTGAAGACTCTGACTACAAACTAAATCACATCACATTGGCACCAAAATGGTGCAGGACCCTTTTTCAGTCCACACTGGAATTGGATCGCATGGGTGTTCACACCTATGTGATTTGATTCCTGTGCAATTTCACAATTTGCACTGCGATCTGCAAACTGGTTTGGGGGTGTTATTAACTTTACATTGACACCTGCAGTGGTTCGCAGAGAGCAGTGTGAACTGCTTGCGAGTCAGATGTGATGCAGAAACTTGCACTGGAATCGCATTGGATCGCAGAAGTATGAAACAGGATCATAGTTTTAAGAGGACATATAAGCTTTCCTCTAAGATAAAATGTATATACATGAACCAAATGAATAATGATGAAACCCCTTTGGGGCACTTTGTAATATAGGTAGTTATAACATGTAGTACAGGACATTCATTAACCATGAGTTATATTTCTAGAATTATTGCAGTCACTCTGACGTTTGTGGTGACACCTAACATGTGAAGCAATCATCGTTTATGTACACATGCATACCCTACGTACGTTTTATTCACATGCAGATATCAGGGTCGGTGGGGATGGTTTTAGTTTTTATTTTGTTTATTTTTTCACTTAACAAGCCCCTATGTGATAGTTTGTTGAAGTGACAGGTTCTCTTTATTGCATCTGGGGTCTGTTATATGATCATATGAGTATAGGATTGTGCTCAGTAACCTGGGTAGCAGGTGTTCTGTCAGATCAAGCAATCTATAGGATCAGCCAATATTGCCACTTACGGTGACGCACAAACAGCTGTGTAAATGAAAAGCGTTTTTTTGTGCATGTGAACTGCATTCTGATGGGCCAACTTCACAGTTAAGATTGCTAGCCATCAGATTTGTCTGTAGTCTTTACAGTGCATAATGAGGCCCCTTTCACACTTGTGCGACTTGGGACTACAAAGTCGCAGGACAAGTGGTACCCCATGATTTCTAATGAGTACCATTCATATCTGTGCGTCTTCAAGTCGCAGCGACTTCAAAGTAGTCACTGCACTACTTTGGTCCGATTTTGATGCGACTTGAGGCAGAGACCTCAAGATTACATAGGTATTGCTTCAAGTCGCATCAAAATCGCATCAAAGTCACGGTAAAAATCGTGGCAAAAATTGCACGACTTTCAAGTCGCACAAGTGTGAAAGGAGCCTAACGATTGGATTTTACTACTGTGGGTACTTCGCCCGCGGTAGTAAAATCCGATAATTTTTTCTGTGCATGCGCTAGGAAAAATATGATGGCTAGCAATGTTAACTGTGAAGTTGGCCAATCAGAATGAGATTCACATGCACAAAAACCCGCTTTTCATTTACACAGCTTTTTGTGCGTCACCAAATTAATGATGCCGCTAATCTGACAAATTTGCTTGTGCTCTGAGCAAGGAACTAAATACAAGTAAAAGTCCCCAGGAGCTTTCTGAGGAGAATCATTCTATTGATTCTAATCATTTAAAAAGGTTGAGTGAGAGCTTTGATTCACTTGCTTGTCAGTATTCAGCAAGTGAACCGAAGAATCGAAGAATCGATTCATTGAATCGGTTCATTTCAGTGAGTGAATCGAAATGAACCGATTCACTTAAAAGATCCGAACTTCCCATCACTACCACAGACTTCCTATCCTCATAGCCGGAAGCGGAAATCACCCAGGCAGCCACGAGTCTCCTCTCTATGGTTCTCCTTGGTTACCACATACAGCACCCGCGGCTCTCGCGAGAGAGAAAGTTGTAGTAGTTCTGTCGAGAAGTGCCCGGGACGAACGGCGCATGCGCCGTAGGTCCCAGCACACCAGCTGCATTTACGATCAGATGTTGTGTCGGCTAGACAGTGCATGCGCAGTTCATGTAGGTTGAAGGGCGGATTTTTCAATGATGCTTCTCGAGAGAACAACGGCTCAGGTGGGAGTGGGCGTGATCAGCGCATGGGACGGGCGTGACCAGAGGATGGGGCGGGCGTGGCCTGAGCCAAGTAAATAGGCAATCGGGAGCGGGGAGGAGGGAACATCTGCCCACGCTAACATCAACGACAACATGACACGTGACTTAGTTCTACCTTACACGCGCAACAGCTGGAGCCGTTAAATAGTGACGTCAGGAGGAGGCGTGGCTTAAGCTGATAAATAGCTGAGCTGGGCTGGCAGAGCGTCAGTGTGAGCAGAGCAGTGTGAGCAGTGTGAGCAGAGCAGAGAAGAGCTTTCAGCACAGAGCTCCGGAGGGAGGCGACAATGTCCGGACTACAGGCGGGCCGCAGCGTGTCTGTGTCCGGGGATCATGCCGCCTCTGCTCAGGCTCTAAGGAACTACAACTCCCAGCAATCTCTGTCCGCATGGAGATCTACAACTACCAACATGCACTGTGTAAGTAACGGAGGTTCAGCTCCCAGCCTGAAATGAGATGATTTTTTTTTTCCTATGGAGATATTACAGGTCCCAGTGATCTCTACATACCCCAGCCTGCTCCCCTCCCCCTCCTCCTCCTCATGGGTAATTGCACCCCACACTCTTCTCCCACCGAGGTGGATGGGTCCCCTCCCCCCCAGGATAAGGGTGGGCCGGTTGGGCCTGCGGGGGAGGGGTAAGTGGCATGGGAGATGAGTGGGGTTGGCGGGACAGGGGGGGTGCAATTCCCCCTGAGGAGGGGGAGGGGAGCAGACTGGGGTATGTAGCGATCACTGGGACCTGTAATATCTCCATAGAAAAAATCATGCTGGGATATGTAGTCCCACAGTATCTTCTTCTAGGCTGGGAGCTGAACCCCCATTACTTACACAGTGCATGCTGGGAGTTGTAGTTCCTCATGTGGACAGAGATTGCTGGGAGTTGTAGTTCCTCAGAGCCTGAGCAGAAGCGACAGATTACACAGACACTCTGTGACCCGCCTGTAGTACAGACAATGGCTCCTCCCTCTGGAGCTCTGTGCGGGAGATGGTCCCTCCTCCCCCGCTCTCCACACATTGACACCCACATCTCCACTCACTTACCACCGAGGGTGGGGCTCCAATTGCCCGCCCTCCCCCACACACAGGGCTGATCCAGGAAATATTCGATTGCCTCTCGGATCAGGAAGGAATTCTTTCCTCAGCTGGAGTACATTGGATCATTCTTTGCTGGGGGTTTTCGCGTTCCTCTGGATCAACTGCCTCACAACCTAATACACCCACTCATCTACCACCAAGAGGGGAAACTACCATCCCGGGTATGGGGTGAGTGTAGCCAGTGGAACTTCCCCCCAAGTGCCATCTGCCCTCACGCCCAACGTAATGGTACTACCCCCTGGCCCCACCTACATGCCCTCATCTACCCCCAAGAGGGGCCACAGAAAATGGGGTGCCTTGCCATGGCTCTGTGGCTTATGCATGTATTTGTAAATATGTGCAACTAAACCCCTGTCTTTCACACATACTGCTCGACATGCCAATTCGGTTGGTCGCAGGCTGGTCGGTAAGTTGAGCATGGAATCGTCTGTTATTTTTATGTGTTTGCCTTTCCAATGCTCCTTGCTGCAGTGACCAGTTACAGGTGGGGGCAGTAACCACTTTTTTGTACCACCCAGAGTGGCAATGCCTTTTACTGTATAGTGTTTTCTCCATTTGCAATATAGTCCCATCTGTGGGATTTTTTATTGGATATTGTAATAAAATTTGACTACTTTTACTTAATAAATACTTGTTGGTGTGGTACTGTTACATTTCTATATAACTGTTTAGTGTGTTTGTTTTATGTGAACAGTTTGGGATTCCATTTGTTTTTTCCGATCCGCCCACTGGCTGATTGAAAAAAAAAAAACTCTTTGGCCAACCTTGGGGACTTTAGCAGCACAGAGATTATGAAATTTTCTTTGCGTCCATAATGGGGGAATCCCTCCCATAGTGCTATTGTGTTTTGCCAGCGGGGTGCTTTCCCTGCTGGCAGAACAGAATCATCACTGCCGGCAGTGATCTCCTGAAAAAAAATCCAACAGGCTGGTTGCACTGACGTCAATCTATTTCAGTACAACCAGCCTGCCCAGGTATAGATTGAATCTTAGGCCTGTCCCTGCTGAACCAGCCAAGGTTCAATCCTTCTTTGTCCGGCTATGGATTGTAAGATCAGAGAGGACTGATATGAATGTGTAAATTGTCGGCATTATAGAAATACCTGTGATAAATAAATGCATTTATTTAAATGCAAATGCATTTCGAGGACGCACAATGCATTTTTGGGAGCGCTGTATACAATGCTCCCAAACCGCCCCAAAGGTGCTGCTTGTAGGACTTTTTGTAACGTTCCACAATCGCACCGCCCCAGTGTGAAAGCACTCAGGCTTTCACATTTGGGAGGCAGCTTACAGGCGCTATGTCTAGCGCTAAAATGACTAATAACTGCCTCCAGTGTGAAAGGGGTCTACAGCACTAGATCTGTGCGCCCTCTCGTTCTTTTTATGGTTTCAGTTCCAGACTCCCCCAGTCCTAAGAAGCAGCAAGACAAAGTGCATCTATACAAGCCAGGATGGAAATATAGCCAACTTACATTGTGTGTATCCACTCCCAAGTGCAGGAGGTTTTTGTGTGGATTTACTTTTTGCTCCTTCCATGTGCACCTTACTGCGAAGGCAAGTTATACATTGGGAGGGTTGCCATATTTTTGTATGGCTTGCTCACTGGATTTGATATGGGGACACAAGGGATGCCTTCAGCTGTTATTGCGCTCTTGCTGGGTTTCTAATGTGTCCCTGTGCCTTTCTGCCCAGCCGTAAAATGAGGGCTGGAGGGGATATTTGCCCTTCTGGGTGGACGTCATATGATGTCTTCCCCAGAATGCATCTTGCACGCCACACATACCGTGCTGCAGCTGGACACAATGGATGACATATCAGCATACCGGTGTGCTGTCGGTGCCATGTGATCACTGCAGACCAACATGACAATTGTACACAATGAATGGTTTCTGTTCATGCCATTGATTGTGTACTATTGTGTTGCTCTCTGTGATTGGCCACAGTGATCACATGGAACAGACAGGTCCAATCACAGCCTATCTGTACCATGTGATTAGCTGTGACTAATCATAATAGTAAGCACGGAATTAATAGATTTGATTCAGCAAAAATGGTTGCTTATAGCAGTGAAATATCAGCATAGTGTGTAAAAAAATACTTTACTATGTATAGGACACCGTATTGCTCTGTTCACAGTATGTAAAAAATCATTAAAAAAATGTAATAAAAAAGGAAAATAAATTTAGAAAATTGAAAAAAAATATATAAAAAAATGTATTGTTTTTTTTCCACATTGTCACCAGTCACTGATCACTGCCACATCAGTTATATGAGTACACTGTACTGCACTGGTGACAGTTGACAGTATGTAAACAAAAAAAGAAAATGGGGAACATTTTTTTTTTTCATTTTCCAAACAATTGCAACAAAGGATTACAACTTTAAAAAACCTGCTGTGTCTCTTACTAAATACTTCAGAGTCAGAGCCCATTCACACAGGGGCGGCACGACTTGTGCCGCGACTGTGCTGGGCGATCTACAGGCGACTTCAATGGAGACTTCCAAAATGACTTCTGTATTGAAGTCAATGGAAGTCGCCTTGAAGTAGTACAGGAACCTTTTTCTAAGTCGGGAGCGACTTCAGTCGCTCCGCTTAGAACGGTTCCATTGTACAGAATGGGACGCGACTCGTCAGGCGGCTGAGACGCCTGACGAGTCGCCCCTGTGTGAATGGGGTCTCAGACTGTCTATGTTCCAAAAAGAGGTAATTTAGGGGGCAATTGTCCTGTCCTGACAGTTTTGGGCCTCAAGGAATGAGATTGGCTGTCAGTACATCAGGATTGATTCATTTTCTCTAAAGCCCCTTTCACACTGGGGCGGGTATATGCGGTGGCGGTATAGCGGCGCGATTTTCAGCGCAGCTATACCGTCGTGTTTACCGCGATATGCGGCCGGTAGCGGTGCGGTTCTAACCCCCGCTAGTGGCCGAAAAAGGGTTAATACCGCCCGCGAACCACGGCTATTGCCGCGGTTTGTGGGCGGTATTACCGCAGTGTCCCATTGATTTCAATAGGAAGGAGCGGTATACACACCGCTCCTTTACCGCTCCAAAGATGCGGCTTGCAGGAGATTTTTTTGTCTCCTGCCAGTGCACCGCCTCAGTGTGAAAGCCCCTCGGGCTTTCACATTGAGAATGCTGAGGCAGGAGTATTTCAGGCGTTATCTGTGCGGTATTTTTAGCGCAAAAACGCCTGAAATACGCCTCAGTGTGAAAGGGGCCTAACTCTCCTACGGACTAAATAATATACACTGATTTGGGTTATATTCACCAAAGAAATGTAGCAGAATACATTTTGGCCTAAATGTATGAAGAATTATTATTTATTTGTTCGGTTTTATAACAGAAACAGAGAAAAATTTGTTTTTCAATATTGTTGGTCTTATTCTGTTTGTATAATAAAAAAAAACCCCAGTGAGGATTAAATGCAACCAAAAGCTTTATTTGTGTGAAAAAAATTATAAAAATGTCATATGGGTACAATTTTGCATGACCGCATGTCATTCAAAGTGTTACAGGGCTGAAAGCTGAAGAATTGGCTTGGGCAGGAAGGGGGTGACAGTGCCTGGTATTGAAGAGTTTAATGAAAAGAAAAGCAGTAAAATGGATCCCCTGCAGCTGACAACAATAAATAATATTGACGTACTATGAGAGTATAAAGAGGACGTTCATTTCTCAAGCACCACCCTTTGGACCCCTTCTGCTAATTTCATGTTAGTAGAATTTTGGTGAGCGCTGATTTGCGATTTTCAAATGCCTTTTAAAATACCTTTGGCATAACGTCAACAGTATCACCAGCAAAGCAGCTTCGTTATTATCCCATTAACCCGCCTAGCGGTATTCCCGAGTCTGGCTCGGGGTGGAATTTCAGTACCTAAAGCGGTAACCCCGAGCCAGACTTGGGATCGCATCGCAGGATACAGGGTAAGTTACTTACCTTGTCCCCTGGATCCTGCGATGTGTCCCCGCTGTGTGTGCAAGCTGTCTCCTCGCTCGATTCACACTGCCGAGTGCCGCCGAGCTCCGTTCCCTGCGAGGTTGAGGCGCACGAGGGGGGAATTCGGCGCCAAATTCAAAAAGTGAAACACACAATACTCATACAGTATACTGTACTCTTACAGATTACAGGACTGTATCAAATAATAACACTTCCCCTTGTCCCTAGTGGTCTGTCCAGTGCCCTGCATGCACTTTTATATTATAAAAACTATTTCTGCCTGGAAACTGGAGATTGTCCATAGCAACCAAAAAGTGTCCCTTTATGTCAAAAGTGGTTTTAGACCAGCTAGAAAACAGCGATAATAAATTAGAATCACTTGCAGAATTGAGCGATAGTGATTTTGGCGAAATTCGTCATCAAACACTGAAAAACACTTTTATTATTATCATATTATTTTTTGTTATAATTATTTTATAGTTATTTATTATATTATAATTTATGATTTTGTTTTTTGAACTTTATCATACCCGGAATGTCTACTAGACTTTGGTTTGGACAGATTTAAGTGAGTTATTCCTAAGAATTACAGGCCTACAATATAAAACGCCAAATTTCCATGCAAAATAATGGTACCGCTTTCAGCACCTAAAATCTGAAATAATCATACCGCCAGGGAGTTTAAAGAAGATGAGAATTTTGACATTTCATCAATTGCTGCGTCACAAATGTTAATTCTAGATTACAAACAGTAGTTTACAAGACCGAACTCTTCCCAGTCGTTCCTTGTTTCCGAGAATGCGTGTTTGTACTTTCGACTTTTGTGTGACGGATTTCTGCACTGACCATCCGAAAATCAGACTTTGAGTTCACATCAGACGTTTTATAGTCTGCACATCCAGCTTTTGTTTGATGAAAAAGTCAAATCGTCTGTCGAATGCACCGTAATAACGCTCCGAAAATCCGCAGAAAGCTCGTCTTACGACTTTTCCCTTCCGATTGTCGTACCGTGTGTGGGAGGCCTAACATGTTGTTAAAGGTGAACTTATCCTTTAAACTCACACACCTTGTTTCAGTGGCATTTTGTACTGATCTTCTGCTGCATACCAGTTTTTACACTGCCATCTATCTTTCCTACATCATTGGGAGCTGGCTGTATTTTCCAGGTTCTTGCAGCTAGCGCCCTGATGACGTGCCCCCGAGTCCATTCTCCAGACGCTGCGTGGAAGCTGATGCCTCATGGAAAATGGGATGTGGGTATCCCAGGAGGCATTAGAAGCAGGGCTTATGTAATTTCTTGTTCATACATCACGGGACACAGAGCAGCATAGTCATTACTATGTGGGTTATATAGAATTACCTTCAGGTGCTGGCACTGGCAACTTCCAAAACAGGAAGTACCCTCCCCTATATAAGCCCCTCCCATCCGGGAGTACCTCAGTTTTTTGCCAGTGTCTAAGGTGTTGGCCAAGGTTAACATGTATTCATCTGGGCTTGTGTACAGGTTCTCTGGGCCTTAGCAAGCTATTCCAGATCCGACCAAAAAAGCTTCATAGCTAAACGGTCGGTACCCGGGCCTTGCAGAGAAGAGCAGGGTTTTGCCTGTAATGCCTCTCTTAGGAGGGCTGGACCCTGGGATCCAGAGCTCTGGTCATACCCAAAACCAAGAGGCTATCTGTGCAGGGTGCTATTCAGGTCCAGGGGAGTGGAATCCTTGGGAACCCGGTCCCTGAAGGTCTAGTACAATGCCTGCCGTGAGAGGTGAAGTTTGGGCTTCTGTGGACCAAACAAAGTCCTGTGGCGGGGAAAAGGTAAGTGGGGGCCCCTCAGGAACTTGGTTCTATTGAGGGGACCCCCAAGCCTAATATGTCTTTCTGCCTGTTACCTAAAGGTATTCCCGCTAATAGCTGTATATGCCTAAGAAATCCTAGAAATGTCTTTTCATAAAGGAAGTTTTAAAAACTGTAAACCTGGAAATGTTTTTCATAAAGGAGGTTTAAAAAAAGAAAAAAAAAAAAGACAAAAGTGCGGTACCTGTGTTTGTCCACTAGAGGCCGCTGTGGAACGTCTTTTTTTCTTGGGACTATTCCTTCCATGGTGAAAGTCCAGGCAGATGAGTGAGCTCTCTATCAGGGAAGCTGCATTCCTCTGTCATGCTGCCAAGTAGTTTTCTTCCATCCCCGAGTCCTGGTGAAACAGGGACCCTGGCTCCTCTCCCTACAGGGCGCCAAGAGCGCACATGTGCGCGCGCGCACACACGCTTTCTTTTTATAGATTTAGCTTTAAAAAAGTGGGCGGAGCCTGGCGGATGACGCGCTCTGTGCGCCCAGCGCTTCTGCGCATGAGCGGGCGTCCCAGCAAGATAAAAGGACTCAGTCCACGCTGCTTGCTATGGACACAGAGCATGAAAAGGAGCTGGTAGCATGGTATAGGGGCTTACAGCGGGCGGTTGATACAGGCATCCCCAGAAAGACGCATTAGTAGACACCCACTGATGTACATAGCAGCAAATTGCATTAGACTATTTCAGTAAAGGGGTGTATTGCGGCTGGAATACCTCAGCTTTGAACTAAGGAATATGCCGCCTAAAAAACTCAGAGATATACCTCTCAGGAAGTGTAGGGGGTCTCCATCGGGCTCTGAGGATCTGGAGCAGTCATCTGCACCCTCCTCCCCTGAGAAATCAGAGGTTAATACCCATAAGGAACCCCCGGGAGTGCCAGGTACTGCGGCTGTCCTCAGTCCACCTGCTCCTGCATATATAACAGAGGAGGTTTTTGCCTCAACTCTGGAGGGATTGGAGCAGAGATTGGCAGCATTGATCGCTTCTTCTCTACAGGAAAGAAAGCGCGCCAGATCTCCATCACCTCCATTAGAGTGCCTGTTGGCAGAGCAACAGTCCCAGGAAGGGACCGACCTACCTGAAGGGGATCAGGAGGAGGTTAACTCTGTTTTTGAGGAATCAACAGTAGATGAACCATTTTCAGCATCACAGACTGAAAGATTGTGGGTCCAGACCCTAACGGACATGGTTCGATCTGCATTTAAAATGCCTCTTGTTGAACCATCAACTACTGCTGTCTCCTCATTGGGGTCGCTAAAAGCTCCCCAGGTTAATTGCTCCTTTCCAATACATCCATTATTGGAAGGACTTATATACCAGGACTGGGAACATCCTGATAAACTATTTGTTCCGCCTAAGAAATTTCCGGTGATCTATCCCATGGAGGAAAAGTTCACCCAGAGATGGAATGTTCCTACGGTGGATGCAGCCATCTCTTCTGTGAACAAATCACTGACATGCCCAGTAGATAATGTTCAAATGTTCAAAGATCCAGTAGATAAAAAATTGGAATCTTTATTAAAATCTGCTTTTTCCACAGCAGGGGCTGTTACACAGCCAGCAGTGGCAGCTATTGGGGTCTGCCAAGCTTTAAAGGATCAGATGAAAATGGTCCTGAGGGATTTGCCAGACCAGCAGGCCCAGGCTCTGGCTGATCTGCCTAGAGCATTATGCTTTGCGGTTGACGCCATCAAGGATTCTATCCATCAGGCCTCCCGCCTCACGCTGTCTTTGGTACATATGCGTAGGCTTCTGTGGCTCAAAAACTGGTCTGCTGAAGCTCCCTGTAAGAAGCTCTTAGTTAGCTTCCCATTTCATGGGGAACGCCTTTTTGGCGAGGACCTGGATAAGTATATCCAGAAGATTTCCAGTGGTAAAAGTACTCTCTTACCGAGTAAGAAGAGGTCTAGGGGTCCATCTTTTAAGAGGACTACCTCTCCTATCCCTGCGACGTCTGCTACTAAGCAGTTCCGACGGCCTCCTCGGACAAACTCAGGGGGTAAAAATCAGGGACAGTCACAGGGTAATAAGAAACCCTGGATCTGAAGGGGTACTAAACCAGCCTCCAAGTCAAGCCTATGAAGGGCTGCCCCCACTCAAACGGGTGGGGGGAAGACTTCAGTTGTTCGCAGAGACCTGGCGGGAGACGATCAAAGACAGATGGGTGCTCTCCGCAGTAACTCTGGGATACAAGTTGGAGTTAAAAGAGTCTCCTCCTTCCCATTTTATGTGGTCAGGCATGCCAAGAGACCCTCTGAAAAGAGGGTCTCTCCTATTGGCGTTAGAACAACTATTGCTCCAAGGAGTAATTATGGAGGTTCCTATGGAAGAGTGGGGGTTGGGTTTCTACTCAAACCTTTTCACAGTCCCGAAACCAAACGGGGACATAAGACCCATATTGGACCTAAAGAGTCTAAACAAATTTCTAAACGTCCGGTCTTTCCGGATGGAGTCGATCCGATCGGTCACCGCTGCCCTACAGGGGGAGGAATGGTTAGCCTCGATCGACATCAAAGATGCTTACTTGCATGTTCCCATCTTTCCAGGTCATCAAAAATTTCTACGCTTTGCAGTAGAAGGGCGCCATTTTCAGTTCAGAGCCTTACCATTCGGTCTGGCCACAGCACCACGAGTGTTCACAAAAATTCTGGCCCCACTGTTGGCCGATCTAAGAACACGAGGTGTAACGATAATGGCATACCTAGACGACCTGTTGTTGATGGACCACTCAGTTGCCAAGCTAGAAGTGGTAATTGTCGATACAATCAAGTATCTAGAATCTCACGGTTGGGTCATCAACCTGGACAAGTCAGCCCTACAGCCAGTGAAAAACCTGGTATATCTAGGGCTACGGCTGGATTCAGACCAGAGGAAGATTTTCTTACCTCTAGACAAGGTATCTTCTTTGAGGGGCTTGGTCCGTCTGCTTTGTGCAAAAAGACAGCCGTCCATACGCCTGTGCATGAGGCTGCTAGGAAAGATGGTAGCATCATTCGAAGCTGTGCCATACGCCCAATTCCACTCAAGGAATTTACAGAGGGCCATATTGTCAGCCTGGAATGGAAAAATTCAGGCTCTAGACTTCCCGATGGCTTTGTCCCCTTCCGTTCGGAAGAGTCTCTGCTGGTGGTTGATCCCCCAGAATCTCCAGAAGGGAAAACCCTTCAGTCCGATATCCTGGAAGGTGGTCACTACAGATGCCAGCCTTATAGGCTGGGGGGCAGTACTGGAGCAATGGTCTCTCCAGGGCAGATGGTCAAATGTAGTAAAAACCCTGCCCATCAATCTCTTAGAGATACGAGCAGCCCGGTATGCCCTAGTAGCCTGGACATCCAGACTCCAAGGGTCCCCTGTCAGAATTCAATCAGACAATGCCACAGCAGTGGCATATATCAATCATCAGGGAGGCACCAGGAGTCGTGCAGCCCAGAGGGAAGTAAGTCACATCCTGGAATGGGCAGAAAAGCATGTCCCATGTATATCAGCTGTCTTCATTCCAGGGGTGGAGAATTGGAAGGCGGACTTTCTGAGTCGCCAACAGTTATACCCAGGGGAATGGTCCCTTCATCCCGAGGTCTTCCGAGCAATATGTCAGCGGTGGGGAACACCGGATGTAGATCTGCTAGCATCCAGATTCAACGCAAAGGTGGACAGATTTGTCTCCCGGACAAGGGATCCCCTCGCTTGCGGCTCGGATGCTCTGGTGTTCCCTTGGGATCAGTTCAGACTGATATATGCATTCCCTCCGCTACAATTGTTGCCTCGACTCCTTCGCAGAGTCAGGTTGGAAAAGAAGCCGGTGATCCTGGTGGCTCCAGCGTGGCCCCGAAGGGCCTGGTACGCGGAGATCATCAAAATGTCTGTGGGGAGTCCTTGGACCCTTCCACGTCGTCCGGACCTGCTTTCGCAAGGACCGATATACCACCCTTCCTTACTAACTCTAAGTTTAACGGCCTGGCTATTGAATCCCACATCCCAAAGAAGAGAGTTCTCTCTAACTCTGTGGTATCAACTATAATCAATGCCAGGAAGCCTGTATCCAGGCAGATCTACTATAGAGTTTGGAAGGCGTACATCACTTGGTGCGAGGCCAGAAAATGGCATCCACGTAAGTACGTTATAGGCAGAATTCTGGACTTCCTGCAGTGGGCTGTAGACAGGAAGTTTGCCTTAAGTACTATCAAGGGCCAGGTTTCGGCCTTATCAATACCATTTCAAAGGCCCCTGGCTATGCATTCACTTGTCAAATCCTTTATGCAAGGGGTGACTCGTATTATTCCACCGATTAAAGCTCCCATATGCCCATGGGATCTAAATTTGGTTCTGTCGGTTCTGCAGAAGCAGCCGTTTGAACCTTTGCGGCACATTTCCTTGGTTCTACTCACCAGAAAATTGATATTTTTAGTAGCCATATGCTCGGCTAGAAGAGTGTCGGAATTAGCCGCCATGTCCTGTAAGGAGCCATATCTGGTTATTCATAAGGACAGAGTAGTATTACGCCCTCACCCAGCCTTTCTTCCTAAGGTGGTATCGAGGTTTCACTTGAACCAGGATGTGGTTCTTCCTTCCTTTTTCCCAAACCAAGCTCGGTAGAGGAAAAGTTATTGCATTCTTTGGATGTAGTAAGAGCAGTTAAAACTTATCTAAAAGCCACTGCTCAGATTCGTAGAACGGATTCTTTGTTTGTTCTGCCGGAAGGCCCCAGAAAGGGTCAGGCAGCATCAAAATCTACTTTAGCCAAGTGGATTCGACAGGTCATAATACAAGCCTATGGCTTGAGAAGTAGACCGCCTCCGTTCAAAGTTAGGGCGCACTCCACGAGAACAGTTGGAACTTCATGGGCAGTGCATCACCAGGCCTCCCTGGCTCAAATTTGTAAGGCCGCAACATGGTCTTCAGTACACACGTTTACTAGGTTCTACCAGGTGGACGTTAGAAGTCAGAAGGATGTCGCCTTTGGGCGCAGTGTGTTGCAGGCCGCAAAAGATCCTCATGCCTGATGGCGCCCAGCTTATGTATGGTGTATCCCCCCCCCCTCATTTGGCATTGCTTTGGGACGTCCCACATAGTAATGACTATGCTGCTCTGTGTCCCGTGATGTATGAACAAGAAAATTGGATTTTTAAAACAGCTTACCTGTAAAATCCTTTTCTTGGAGTACATCACGGGACACAGAGCTCCCACCCCTCTTTTGGGGACACGTATTGCTTTGCTCCAAAACTGAGGTACTCCCAGATGGGAGGGGCTTATATAGGGGAGAGTACTTCCTGTTTTGGAAGTTGCCAGTGCCAGCACCTGAAGGTAATTCTATATAACCCACATAGTAATGACTATGCTGCTCTGTGTCCCGTGATGTACTCCAAGAAAAGGATTTTACAGGTAAGCTGTTTTAAAAATCCTATTTTTTGCCTAGGGGTGCTTTTATATACAGTATCTCACAAAAGTGAGTACACACCCTTTTTGTAAATTATTTTTTATTTCTTTTCATGTGACAACACTGAAGAAATGACACTTTGTTACACTGTAAAGTAGTGAGTGTACAGCTTGTATAACAGTGTACATTTGCTGTCCCCTCAAAATAGCTCAGCACACAGCCAATAATGTCTAAACCGCTGGCAACAAACGTGAGTACACCCTTAAGTAAAAATGTCCAAATTGGGTCCAATTACCCATTTTCCCTCCCCGGTGTCACGTGACTCGTTAGTGTTACAAGGTCTCAGGTGTGAATGGGAGGCAGGTGTGTTAAATTTGGTGTTATCGCTCTCACTCTCTCATACTGGTCACTGGAAGTTCAACATGGCACCTCATGGCAAAGAACTCTCTGAGGATCTGAAAAAAAGAATTGTTGCTCTACATAAAGATGGCCTAGGCTATAAGAAGATTGCCAAGACCCTGAAACTGAGCTGCAGCACGGTGGCCAAGACCATAAAGCGGTTTAACAGGACAGGTTCCACTCAGAAAAGGCCTTGCCATGGTTGAACAAAGAAGTTGAGTGCATGTGCTCAGTAACATATGCAGAGGTTGTCTTTGGGATATAGATGTATGAATCCTGCCAGCATTGCTGCAGAGGTTGAAGGGGTGGGGGGTCAGCCTGTCAGTGCTCAGACCATACGCTGCACCCTGCATCAAATTGGTCTGCATGGCTATCATCCCAGAAGGAAGCCTCTTCTAAAGATGATGCACAAGAAACAGTTTGCTGAAGACAAGCAGACTAAAGGACGTGGGTTACTGGTACCATGTCCTGTGGTCTGATCTGATGAGACCAAGATAAACTTATTTGGTTCAGATGGTGTCAAACGTGTGTTGTAACAACCAGGTGAGGAGTAGAAAGACAAGGGGTGTACCCACTTTTGTTGCCAGAGGTTTAGACATGGCTGTGTGTCGAGGGGACAGCAAATTTGCACTGTTATACAAGCTGTACACTCACCACTTTACATTGTAATAAAGTGTAATTTCTTCAGTGTTGTCATATGAAAAGATATAATAAAATATTTACAAAAATGTGAGGGGTGTACTCACTTTTGTGAGATACTGTACATACAGGTCATCCAGGGCAATCAGCAACTTTATATAAAGTGGGCAGAAAAATAAAGTGATTAAAAAAGCAGTAATGAATTAAATTTGAAAAGACAGACTTAGTGGTCTTTAATTATACATACAACATTACGTTTTTTCTAAAGTGTTTTAGTAGTCATTGACATGTCTCATGTATCTTCAGATCTTTGCATACGTTTCTGTTTGGGAACTGAAAGCCTGCAAGATAAATACCCAAAATGTGTGTATTTACACAAGATATTCCCATCGGGCCAATTGAAAAATTGCAGTCAACAGTCTTCAGTTTATTGTTGTGAGCAGCTGGCACATCATGAATATTTATTTTATTATAATAGGAAGTTTGTGCCAGCAGGGCAAAGGAAATCACATTCTACTTGTTAAGCAATTTAAAGTGTTTGCTACCCTAACATTTCATATTCCTGATATGTGCCTGTTGTACAATGTACTTGTATGAGAAAGTATCATGCTCTCTTTGTATTTCTTCCTTTGTGGTAAATCCCTGGCACTCCTGCTGGTCCCCTTGCTTTCCTATTAAAAACTGATCACACTAAGCAGGAGAGCACACCATGGTCAATTCTCAAGCTATGCTGGGAACTCAGGCTGCTCTCCTCCCATGATTAGACTTGTCCTAACACACTTCCCCTGCACAGCCTGTCACTGGGAATCTCAGTGTACTGCTGCTTCTCCTCACCCCAGCTCTTATGCAGCTGGGAACAGAGGGAATGTGATCATTTCCAAAAAAGGGAACAAAAGGTATTTGTGTTTTTTTCTACACAACAATGTTTTGCCTTTCATTTCTATTTTAAATTGAATGGGTTGTTTTTCAAGGTGATCGTTTACGTTCACATATACTTTTGTCAGAGTGCCCTTTTTTTTTAAGGGTTTTATATTTTTTCCTTCTTTTTTTATGTCTTCCATGGCTTTCTTGCTTTTTTTCTTTATTTTGATATATATTTATATTTAAAGGGGTTGTAAAGGTTCATGTTTTTTCACCTATGCATTAAGGTGAAAAAACATCTTACGATCACCGGCCCCCCGACCCCCTCATTTTACTTACCTGAGCCCTGGAAAGTCCTGCGTCGCGAACACGCTCTTCCTTTGCTCGGTCTTCTTGGCTCTTCATTGGATAGATTGATAGCAGCGCAGCCATTGGCTCGTGCTGCTGTCAATCAACTCCAATGACGCGGGAGCCGGGCAAGGCCAAGTTCTTTAGTCGGTGGCTATGGACGCCAAATACAAGACTCGGGAGCGCGCCCTCAAGGTAACCCCCTTGGGAGAGCGCTTCCCAGCGGGGGTTATCAGAAGCAGGGAGGAGCCGAGACAGCCGCCGAGGGACCCCAGAAGATGCCGTGCGGGGCCACTCTGTGCAAAACGAGCTGCACAGTGGAGGCAAAACCTTTAGTGGGACTCTGGAGCAACCTTGTCGGTATAGATTTTGCTGGTCAATATCTCCAAAACCATAAATCCTAAGAACTCCAAACTTGGTAGGGTGGGTCTCCCAATCAGTCCCATACATGTGTCTCTCAAGTTTGAAAAAAACACTGCCTCCTGAAACATAAAAGGCGACGTCGCAGTGTTCTTTCAAACTTCACGGACCCAGATGAGGCCTCACTGCTGTATGTCTGTGTCCTACATTGGGAAAATGTTCAATATATTTTTAATTCTGCCATGGCCGGTCCCAAGCCCGTGCTGCGAAAAGAGGAGGGTTGGGTGCTGGGACAAGCAAACCAGCCCTATTAAAACATTTGTAGAGCAATTGGGAAAGTTCAGTGACACAGAGGTGATGTTCCATTTCGGGGGAGTTTTAGTGTCACTGCAGCAATGAAGACCTCTCTGAGCACGGTTGGTTCTGAGCGCAATTGCCCAGACCCCATTCCATAACAATTGGAAGATGCTCATTGCGGTCTAGAGCTGGTCCAAAGGTTGCGCGTGAAGGTTGTGTGCAAGCACACGTAAAGTGCAGGGGAACTCTGTGCTCCCTTCCGAAACTGGAAGATTGCTTACCCGTGCTCTTGAATTTTTTTAACTCTGCCATGGCCGGTCCCAAGCCCGGCTGCGAAAAGAGGAGGGTTGAGTGCTGGGGCAAGCAAACCAGCCCTGTAAAAACAATTTGCTACTGCGAACATAAAAGAAGAATAGGGCCTATCCAGCATTGTAGTGACATTAGCCAGCTGAACGTGTTGGCTGAGCTACCAATGCTTTAAGCTGCAAATTAGTGGCTCGAGCATAAAAGAAGAGGGCCTATTAAAGTTAACTCCACCGTGGCCGGTCCCAAGTCCGAGCTGAGAAAGGAGGAGGGTCCCTTCCCCCTCCCTTTCCTTCCCCTTCCCCTCCCCTCCCTTCCCTTTCCCCTTCCCCCAGAGACACATGCTCAAATGACCTTTAAGGCAGTTTACTGTGCAAAGGGCTAAAAAGAGATTGTAGACAGTCCACTTTGGGCCGATCGGCGCCGTTCGGAGCTGTAATGCGAAGTTCCACTGTACATCTCTTCTCTGCTGTCCCATCTGTGTGCTGTCTCGACTGTAAAGTGTGGGAAGAGGGTGTACCCCTTTACGGAGGATAGACAGCAGGATCTGTTCGCCCCGAGTACATAAATTGTCTGAAGAAGAGAGAGCAATTTGGGTTCAAATTTGGTCCCATACTTGCTATCTGAGGAGTGACAAAGGAAATCTACCTGCGTGCCAAGTTTGAAGACAGGAGCCCCAAGGGTTCCAGAGATATGGCCACACAAAGAGAACTGACCGGCAATTGAAAGCTCCCTTGCGGGAAAACGTAGCAGTAATTTGTAATACCGCTTAAGTGGGACTCTGGAGCAACCTTGTCGGTATAGATTTTGCTGGTCAATATCTCCAAAATCATAAATCCTAAGAACTCCAAACTTGGTAGGGTGGGTCTCCCAATCAGTCCCATACGTGTCTCTCAAGTTTGAAAAAAACACTGCCTCCCGAAATATAAAGGGCGACGTCGCAGTGTTCTTTCAAACTTCACGGACCAAGATGAGGCCCACTGTTTTATCTCTGTGTCCTACATTGGGAAAATGTTCAATATTTTTTAACCCTGCCATGGCCGGTCCCAAGCCCGTGCTGCGAAAAGAGGAGGGTTGAGTGCTTGGGCAAGCAAACCAGCCCTGTAAAAACAATTTGCTACTGCGAGCATAAAAGAAGAATAGGGCCTATCCAGCATTGTAGTGACATTAGCCAGCTGAACGTGTTGGCTGAGCTACCAATGCTTTAAGCTGCAAATTAGTGGCTCGAGCATAAAAGAAGAGGGCCTATTAAAGTTAACTCCACCGTGGCCGGTCCCAAGTCCGAGCTGAGAAAGGAGGAGGGTCCCTTCCCCCTCCCTTTCCTTCCCCTTCCCCTCCCCCTCCCTTCCCTTTCCCCTTCCCCCAGAGACACATGCTCAAATGACCTTTAAGGCAGTTTACTGTGCAAAGGGCTAAAAAGAGATTGTAGACAGTCCACTTTGGGCCGATCGGCGCCGTTCGGAGCTGTAATGCGAAGTTCCACTGTACATCTCTTCTCTGCTGTCCCATCTGTGTGCTGTCTCGACTGTAAAGTGTGGGAAGAGGGTGTACCCCTTTATGGAGGATAGACAGCAGGATCTGTTCGCCCCGAGTACATAAATTGTCTGAAGAAGAGAGAGCAATTTGGGTTCAAATTTGGTCCCATACTTGCTATCTGAGGAGTGACAAAGGAAATCTACCTGCGTGCCAAGTTTGAAGACAGAAGCCCCAAGGGTTCCAGAGATATGGCCACACAAAGAGAACTGACCGGCAATTGAAAGCTCCCTTGCGGGAAAACGTAGCAGTAATTTGTAATACCGCTTAAGTGGGACTCTGGAGCAACCTTGTCGGTATAGATTTTGCTGGTCAATATCTCCAAAACCATAAATCCTAAGAACTCCAAACTTGGTAGGGTGGGTCTCCCAATCAGTCCCATACATGTGTCTCTCAAGTTGAAAAAACACTGCCTCCCGAAACATAAAGGGCGACGTCGCAGTGTTCTTTCAAACTGCACGGACCCAGATGAGGCCTCACTGCTGTATGTCTGTGTCCTACATTGGGAAAATGTTCAATATTTTTTTAACTCTGCCATGGCCAGTCCCAAGCCCGTGCTGCGAAAAGAGGAGGGTTGGGTGCTGGGACAAGCAAACCAGCCCTATTAAAACATTTGTAGAGCAAATGGGAAAGTTCAGTGACACAGAGGTGATGTTCCATCTCGGGGGAGGTTTAGTGTCACTGCAGCAATGAAGACCTCTCTGAGCGTGGTTGGTTCTGAGAGCAATGGTCCAGATCCCATTCCATAACAATTGTAAGATGCTCATTGCGGTCTAGAGCTGGTCCCAAGGTTGCGTGTGAAGGTTGTGTGCAAGCAAACGTAAAGTGCTCCCTTCCGAAACTGGAAGATTGCTTACCAGTGCTCTTGAATTTTTTTAACCCTGCCATGGCCGGCCCCAAACCCAGCTGCGAAAAGAGGAGGGCTGAGTGCTGGGGCAAGCAAACCAGCCCTGTAAAAACAATTTGCTACTGCGAGCATAAAAGAAGAATAGGGCCTATCCAGCATTGTAGTGACATTAGCCAGCTGAACGTGTTGGCTGAGCTACCAATGCTTTAAGCTGCAAATTAGTGGCTCGAGCATAAAAGAAGAGGGCCTATTAAAGTTAACTCCACCGTGGCTGGTCCCAAGTCCGAGCTGAGAAAGGAGGAGGGTCCCTTCCCCCTCCCTTTCCTTCCCTTTCCCCTTCCCCTCCCCCTCCCTTCCCTTTCCCCTTCCCCCAGAGATACATGCTCAAATTACCTTTAAGGCAGTTTACTGTGCAAAGGGCTAAAAAGAGATTGTAGACAGTCCACTTTGGGCCGATCGGCGCCGTTCGGAGCTGTAATGCGAAGTTCCACTGTACATCTCTTCTCTGCTGTCCCATCTGTGTGCTGTCTCGACTGTGAAGTGTGGGAAGAGGGTGTAGCCCTTTACGGAGGATAGACAGCAGGATCTGTTCGCCCCGAGTACATAAATTGTCTGAAGAAGAGAGAGCAATTTGGGTTCAAATTTGGTCCCATACTTGCTATCTGAGGAGTGACAAAGGAAATCTACCTGCGTGCCAAGTTTGAAGACAGGAGCCCCAAGGGTTCCAGAGATATGGCCACACAAAGAGAACTGACCGGCAATTGAAAGCTCCCTTGCGGGAAAACGTAGCAGTAATTTGTAATACCGCTTAAGTGGGACTCTGGAGCAACCTTGTCGGTATAGATTTTTCTGGTCAATATCTCCAAAACCATAAATCCTAAGAACTCCAAACTTGGTAGGGTGGGTCTCCCAATCAGTCCCATACATGTGTCTCTCAAGTTGAAAAAAACACTGCCTCCCGAAACATAAAGGGCGACGTCGCAGTGTTCTTTCAAACTGCATGGACCCAGATGAGGCCTCACTGCTGTATGTCTGTGTCCTACATTGGGAAAATGTTCAATATTTTTTTAACTCTGCCATGGCCGGTCCCAAGCCCGTGCTGCGAAAAGAGGAGGGTTGGGTGCTGGGACAAGCAAACCAGCCCTATTAAAACATTTGTAGAGCAAATGGGAAAGTTCAGTGACACAGAGGTGATGTTCCATCTCGGGGGAGGTTTAGTGTCACTGCAGCAATGAAGACCTCTCTGAGCGTGGTTGGTTCTGAGAGCAATGGCCCAGATCCCATTCCATAACAATTGTAAGATGCTCATTGCGGTCTAGAGCTGGTCCAAAGGTTGCGTGTGAAGGTTGTGTGCAAGCACACGTAAAGTGCTCCCTTCCGAAACTGGAAGACTGCTTACCAGTGCTCTTGAATTTTTTTAACTCTGCCATGGCCGGTCCCAAGCCCAGCTGCGAAAAGAGGAGGGTTGAGTGCTGGGGCAAGCAAACCAGCCCTGTAAAAACAATTTGCTACTGCGAGCATAAAAGAAGAATAGGGCCTATCCAGCATTGTAGTGACTAGGGATGAGCTCGGTGTTCGAGTCGAACATACGTTCGACTCGAACATCGGCTGTTCGATCGTTCGCCGAACAACGAACGATTTGGGCCGTTCGCGCCTAATTCGCGGCCCACAATGCACTACGCCATCGCAGTGTCATCCAGGCGCTGTGATTGGCCAAGCATGCACTTTGACCCCGCATGCTTGGCCAATCACAGCGCCGGCAGCGAGGAGAGCAATGATTGGCCACAGGCAGGATGCCTGTGGCCAATTATTGCTGAGGGTGTTTAGTACACGCCCCACACTATAAAAGGCCGCCAGCACGGCGGCCTAGTGTAGTGTGTTCCGGAGCAGGGAAAGAGAAGCATAGGCAGGGACAGTGACATTTTTTTTTCTTGCTTAACCTGGATTCCTTTAGTTTAGGGAAAGAGAAGGATAGGTAGGGAGAGTGTCAGTCTGTTTTACTGTGCTAATCCTTGTTTGTAGGGACAGGGAAGGACAGTGAGGGAAATTCTCATTGTGCTATACTGTGCTAAAGCATTCATCATCAACCATCTTTAAAAAAACATTTTTTATAGGGACAGAAAACTATAGGTAGGGAGAGTGTCAGTGTGTTTTACTGTGCTAATCCTTGTTTGTAGGGACAGGGAAGGACAGTGAGGGAAATTCTCATTGTGCTATACTGTGCTAAAGCATTCATCATCAACCATCTTTAAAAAAACATTTTTTATAGGGACAGAAAACTATAGGTAGGGAGAGTGTCAGTGTGTTTTACTGTGCTAATCCTTGTTTGTAGGGACAGGGAAGGACAGTGAGGGAAATTCTCATTGTGCTATACTGTGCTAAAGCATTCATCATCAACCATCTTTAAAAAAACATTTTTTATAGGGACAGAAAACTATAGGTAGGGAGAGTGTCAGTGTGTTTTACTGTGCTAATCCTTGTTTGTAGGGACAGGGAAGGACAGTGAGGGAAATTATCATTGTGCTATACTGTGCTAAAGCATTCCTCATCAACCATCTTTGAAATCCTTGTTTTTTGGACAGTCAGCGAAATTGTCATTGTGCTATTCTGTGCGAAAGCAATCATCCTCAACCATATTTAGAAATCCTTAAGTAAAGGGACAGAGAAGGACACCTGAAGGTAGCCCTTATTGCTTTTTTCCCATCTCCCTGCAGGCCATCCATTAGAATGTCTGGAAGGCAAACAAGGAGAGGCAGACAGTCAGGAGGCAATAAAAGAGGGCAAGCAGGCTCTGTGTCTGGGGGCAACAGTGCTGGTCGTGGACGCGGTGCATTGTCATCAGCACATGGCCATGGGACACGCTTGTCCTTCTTTTCGGCAGCTGGACATGTTGAGCCACATCATGCCGAAGACTTGGTAGAGTGGATGACCAAGCCCTCCTCCTCCTCCTCATCCTCTCTCACCCAGGCTCAGGGTACTGGCAAAGCAGCTGCCAAAGCGTCCTCTTCCCTGGTATCAATGTCAGACTCATCATCAGTCACTCCTTCCCTAGACCCACCATGTCCTCCTCCTGAGGAGTCCCCCGAACTGTTTGAGCACAGTGTTGGGTACATGCTCCAGGAGGATGCCCAGCGTTTCGAAGGGTCTGATGATGAAACCCAGCTAGAGGAAGGCAGTAGCGCGAGAGCAGACAGAGGGGATGCTCAAGAAGGACACCAATCTGGCAGTCATGTTCCAGCAGCTGCAGCATACTGCCAGATTGGCTCCAGTGATGAGGAGGGAGGGGATGATGAGGTCACTGACTCCACGTGGGTGCCTAATAGGAGAGAGGAGGAGGAGGAGGATGAGGAGGAGGCACATCTCCAACGAGGCAGGATGCCCTTTGGTGGCCAGCGTAAGGGCAGTACACCGACGGAATCACACCGCAGAGCTCCGCCTGTGCAGGGCGCTGCCTCTGCCCGTCATTCAAAAAGTTCTTTGGTGTGGGCCTTTTTTGAGGCTAGTGCATCAGATCGCACAGCTGCTGTTTGCAACATATGTCTCAAGCGTATATCGCGTGGCCAAAACATCAGCCGCTTGGGTACCACATGCCTGACCAGACATATGTTGACCTGCCATGCAGCTCGTTGGCAAGCCTACCTCAAAGACCCACACCAAAGAACAAAGCGGACCTCTCCTTGCACCGCATCAGCTGGGATCTCCAACCCCACTATAACTTCAGTCCTCTCTGAAACATGCACTGAGAGGAATGAAGGTGTAGAATTAGGTGTGTCACAGCCAAGTACTTGCGGCCACTCTGCTAGCAGTACACCGACGTCCGATTCTAGCAGGCAAATTTCCCTGCCCCAGCTGCTGGACCGTCGAAAGAAGTTCACTCCCAGCCATCCACATGCCCAGCGGTTGAATGCTAGCTTGGCTAAATTGCTAGCGCTTCAACTGCTGCCTTTTCAGTTGGTAGACTCGGCCCCCTTCTGTGAGTTTGTGCAATGTGCGGTTCCTCAGTGGCAGGTTCCCAAACGCCACTTTTTCTCACGGAAGGCTATTCCGGCTCTCTACCGGCATGTGGAAGGCAATGTCTTGGCCTCGCTGGACAGGGCGGTCAGCGATAAGGTGCATATTACCGCTGACTCATGGTCCAGCAGGCATGGACAGGGACGTTACCTTTCTTTCACGGCCCATTGGGTCACTCTTTTGGCAGCTGGGAAGGATGCAGGACAAGGTGCAGTAGTGTTGGAGGTTGTTCCACCGCCACGCCTCCAAAATGCTACTACTGGTTGTGACACACCTCTCTCCTCCACCCCCTCCTCTTCTTCTTCCTCCATGGCCTCTTCCTGTGCTTTGTCCTCTGAACCAGCGGTGCTCCGTAGCCGTTCAAGGGGCTACGCAAGTACGCAGGCAAAAAGATGCCATGCCGTGCTTGCGCTGGTGTGTTTGGGGGACAGAAGCCACACTGGGGCAGAGGTCCTGTCTGCTCTGCAGGGCCAGGCCGAGAGGTGGTTGACGCCACGCCAGCTTAAGCCAGGAATGGTGGTTTGCGACAATGGCACCAACCTCCTCTCCGCCCTCCGACAGGGACAACTGACCCATGTGCCCTGTGTGGCTCATGTCCTTAACCTGGTGGTGCAGCGGTTCTTGGGCAGGTACCCGGGCTTACAGGATGTCCTGAGGCAGGCCAGGAAAGTCTGTGTGCATTTCCGCAGATCTTATAATGCCAGTGCTCGCCTGGCTGAGCTGCAAAAGGAGTTGAACCTGCCCAAGAACCGCCTTATATGTGACATGCCCACCAGGTGGAACTCAACGTTGGCCATGCTGCAGCGGCTGCACACGCAGCAGAGGGCCATCAATGAGTACCTGTGCGACTACGGCACCAGGACAGGGTCAGGGGAGCTTGGTTTTTTTTCTCCACGCCAGTGGGGCATGATCAGGGATGCATGCACTGTCCTGGCACCATTTGAGGAGGCCACGAGGATGGTGAGCAGTGACAGTGCATGCATCAGTGACACTGTACCTCTTGTCCACCTGTTGGAGCACACGCTGCGTGGAACAATGGACAGGGCACTTGAGGCAGAACAGAGGCAGGAAGAGGAGGACTTCCTTGCCTCTCAAGGCCCCCTTTACCCAGACAGTGTTCCTTCTGTCCCACCCATCGCACAGGAAGAGGAGGAGGAGGAGGAGGAGGATTGTGTCAGCATGGAGGTGGAGGCTGGCACTCAGCATCATCAGCAGCAGTCTTTTAGGGATGATTTACAGTCCCAAGAAACCAGTGGACTTGTACGTGGCTGGGAGGAGGTGGCTGCGGATCATGTCGTCCTTAGTGACTCAGAGGACTCCGGACCGAATGCCTCAGCTAACCTACGCTGCATGGCCTCCCTGATCCTGCAAAGTCTGCGGAAGGATCCTTGTATTCTTCGGATCAAGGAGAGGGACCATTACTGGCTGGCCGCTCTCCTTGATCCACGGTACAAGGGTAAGGTTGCGGACCTTATGTTACCGTCGCAGAGGGAGCAGAGGATGAGACAACTCCGGGAGGCCTTGCAGAAAGGTCTGTGCAACGCGTTCCCAGAGACTGGGAGGTTACAAACTCCTGGTCCTGGACAACGAGTTGCTGAGGCTTCGGCCAGTCAAAGAAGGAGCGGTGGGGAAGGTGGCCGTCTGACCGATGCGTTCAGACAATTCATTAGTCCGCAGCCCCAAAGTATGATCGGTTCCAGCAACCATCGCCAGCGTCTGATAAACATGGTGCAGGAATATCTAGGGGCAAGGTCAGACTTGGACACCTTCCCCACCGAAAATCCTCTGGCTTACTGGGTCTTGAGGATGGATCACTGGCCAGAGCTTGCACAGTATGCAATTGAGCTACTGGCCTGTCCTGCATCCAGCGTTCTTTCGGAACGCACATTCAGTGCTGCTGGAGGATTTGTCACGGATCACAGGGTGCGCCTGTCCACCGACTCGGTTGATCGACTGACTTTCATCAAGATGAACCAGTCTTGGATCACCACCAGCTACCACACACCTGATGCTGATATAACAGACTAATTGATTTTAACATGTCACATCCCTTCAAGACTGATGCTGATGCTGAGTGCCTGTGCTGTTATGTTGACTGGCTATCCTCCTCCTCCGAGTCCTCAATGATACGATTGATGATGATAGCTTGGAAGATCATTTTTGTTTATGGGTGCCGCCACCAGTGCCTAACGCCCAATTTTTCAGCCCCTGTTTAACAGGGGCGTGTAATTACAATTTTTGAAGCAATACTTTGCAACAGGGCTCATTGCTGTGCTCCAAGTACAGTATCTGTGAGGGGTTGCAGTGTTGTGCCACCAGTGCCTAAGGCCCAATTTTTCAGCCCCTGTTTAACAGGGGCGTGTAATTACAATTTTTGAAGCAATACTTTGCAACAGGGCTCATTGCTGTGCTCCAAGTACAGTATCTGTGAGGGGTTGCAGTGTTGTGCCACCAGTGCCTAAGGCCCAATTTTTCAGCCCCTGTTCAACAGGGGCATGTAATTACAATTCTTGATCTAATAATTCACAGCAGGGCCCATTGCTGCACCCACCAAGAGTAACTCTGAGGGCTTACAGTGTTGTGGCAACGCCACCACCACCACGAAAGGCCCAATTTTTCAGCCCCTGTTCAAAAGGGGCATGTAATTACAATTCTTGATCTAATAATTCACAGCAGGGCCCATTCCTGCACCCACCAAGAGTAACTCTGAGGGCTTACAGTGTTGTGGCAACACCACCACCACCACCACCACCACCACGAAAGGCCCAATTTTTCAGCCCCTGTTCAACAGGGGCATGCAATTACAATTCTTGATCTAATAATTCACAGCAGGGCCCATTGCTGCACCCACCAACAGTAACTGTCAGGGCTAACAGTGTTGTGGCACCAGCACCACCATCAAAGGCCCAATTTTTACTACCACTGTTCAACAATTATATGTAATTACAATTCCTGATATAATAGTTGACAGCAGGGCGTTCCAGCACCAACCAAGAGTAACTGTGAGTGCTTACAGTGTTGTGCCAACACCAACAACTAAGGGGCCTATTTCTGCAGAGTATATACGGCAGGTCCCTACTTTCAAACATCCAACTTACAAACGACTCCTACTTGCAAACGCAAGAAGACAACAGGAAGTGAGAGGAAATCTACCCCAAGGAAGGAAAATTCTCTCCTGTAAGAATTAATATGGGAGAAAGGTGTCTCCTCTGTACTGATGCTTTATCACCAATCCTTGTTTCAAGAAAAACACCACATTTCAAAAACAGTTGTCATTGGGACGGAAAGTGAGGTGAAATGTTCTGAACAGGGGCACAGACAGCAAAACAAATGTTACAGGGGTGATAACCCTTACCTATGTTTTCCAAAAAGTTTAAAAATAGATTTTTGGGCTGGAGCTACACTTAAACAATGTACCTGTTCAAAATTACAAACACATTCTACATAAGAACAAACCTACAGTCCCTGTCTTGTATGCACCGCCTGTATACGGCTGTTCAGAGTATATAGGGCCTTTTTTATTTTGTGTGCGGTGTTCCCCTTAATATCCATACAAGACCCAAAGGGGCTGGTAATGGGCTGGGGTAGAAGGGGGGGTCATGGGGTAGCTATGCCATTTTTCTTAAAGATTTTCATCCATATTACCGGGACCAGACATTACATTAAAGCCGCAAGCAGTTTTAAATGGCTTTTTTTCCCTTTAGAAGTGTCATTTTGTGCAGGGACAGTTCTAAACACGGGAAACACGTGGCACTTCACAGGCATACTTTAGACACCCCCCAGGTACGATATTTAAAGGAATATTTGACTTTTTTTTTCACTTTATGCATCATTAAAATGACTGCTCCCGAAAAACGACCGTTTTTAAAACTTCTTTTTGCATTGATACATGTCCCCTGGTGCAGAACCCGGGTTCCCAAACCCTTTTTAGGACAATAACATGCATAATAGTCATTATAATTAGCACTTTAGAATTCGAACGTTCGCATCCATTGTATTTAATAGGGTTCTAATGTTCGTACGAACTTTCGGTCCGTTCGCGGGTTCTGGTGCGAACCGAACCCGGGGGTGTTCGGCTCATCACTAGTAGTGACATTAGCCAGCTGAACGTGTTGGCTGAGCTGCCAATGCTTTAAGCTGCAAATTAGTGGCTCGAGCATAAAAGAAGAGGGCCTATTAAAGTTAACTCCACCGTGGCCGGTCCCAAGTCCGAGCTGAGAAAGGAGGAGGGTCCCTTCCCCCTCCCTTTCCTTCCCTTTCCCCTTCCCCTCCCTTTCCCCTTCCCCCAGAGATACATGCTCAAATTACCTTTAAGGCAGTTTACTGTGCAAAGGGCTAAAAAGAGATTGTAGACAGTCCACTTTGGGCCGATCGGCGCCGTTCGGAGATGTAATGCGAAGTTCCACTGTACATCTCTTCTCTGCTGTCCCATCTGTGTGCTGTCTCGACTGTGAAGTGTGGGAAGAGGGTGTACCCCTTTACGGAGGATAGACAGCAGGATCTGTTCGCCCCGAGTACATAAATTGTCTGAAGAAGAGAGAGCAATTTGGGTTCAAATTTGGTCCCATACTTGCTATCTGAGGAGTGACAAAGGAAATCTACCTGCGTGCCAAGTTTGAAGACAGGAGCCCCAAGGGTTCCAGAGATATGGCCACACAAAGAGAACTGACCGGCAATTGAAAGCTCCCTTGCGGGAAAACGTATCAGTAATTTGTAATACCGCTTAAGTGGGACTCTGGAGCAACCTTGTCGGTATAGATTTTGCTGGTCAATATCTCCAAAACCATAAATCCTAAGAACTCCAAACTTGGTAGGGTGGGTCTCCTAATCAGTCCCATACATGTGTCTCTCAAGTTGAAAAAAACACTGCCTCCCGAAACATAAAGGGCGACGTCGCAGTGTTCTTTCAAACTGCACAGACCCAGATGAGGCCTCACTGCTGTATGTCTGTGTCCTACATTGGGAAAATGTTCAATATTTTTTTAACTCTGCCATGGCCGGTCCCAAGCCCGTGCTGCGAAAAGAGGAGGGTTGGGTGCTGGGACAAGCAAACCAGCCCTATTAAAACATTTGTAGAGCAAATGGGAAAGTTCAGTGACACAGAGGTGATGTTCCATCTCGGGGGAGGTTTAGTGTCACTGCAGCAATGAAGACCTCTCTGAGCGTGGTTGGTTCTGAGAGCAATGGCCCAGATCCCATTCCATAACAATTGCAAGATGCTCATTGCGGTCTAGAGCTGGTCCAAAGGTTGCGTGTGAAAGTTGTGTGCAAGCACACGTAAAGTGCTCCCTTCCGAAACTGGAAGACTGCTTACCAGTGCTCTTGAAACTTTTTAACTCTGCCATGGCCGGTCCCAAGCCCAGCTGCGAAAAGAGTAGGGTTGTGTGCTGTGGCAAGACACATGCTCAAATTACCTTTAAGGCATTTTACTGTGCAAAGGGCTAAAAAGAGATTGTAGACAGTCCACTTTCGGCCGATCGGCGCAGGACTTGCCATTGTTCTTCCAAAAAGGTTTCTTTGGTGATTTATTTTTATTTCTCCACCATGGCTTCGGAGTTCTTGGTCCATTGTTCTCATCTCTATAAGGTCTCTCATTTTCACTTGGATATTCCCGATATTGTCTTTGGGTTTCTGGGGACCCATGCCTTTGGTCCCGTCTGGAACTAACAAATCCGTACCTCCCTTTCAGGGGAAGACGTAGTAGATCCAATTTTCCCCTCCTTCAATTTTAATTGGCATTTGAAGGTTTGTTCTGATTGGTAATCATTCGTATATCTCAAATATTTTCTTTTCTTTCTTTGTAAAGATTCAGCATCCTTCACAACACTCACCAGTCAGTTGAACAAAGTTTTTGATTTCTATATCCTTTTGTTCTAACAAAGAAAGAAAAGAAAATATTTGAGAGATAGGAATGATTACCAATCAGAAAAGTATCTGATACCGGACACCTGCAGGGTACCAATCATTTATACAGTACCAAAGGTCCATAAGAATCTTGTTCACCCACCTGGAAGACCAATACAATCCATAAATGCGAGATTGGGTGAATATGTTGATCGGTATATGCAACCGCTAGTGTTACAAACAAGAGCCTATTTACGAGATACCAAACACTTGATTCAGATTATGAACACTATTGTGTTGCTACCACAAGAAAAATATTTGATTGCAATGGCAGACGTATCATCGTTATACACGATGATCCAACACCAAGGTGCCATACAAGCTGCCAGATGGGCCCTATAGTAATATAATCTCTAAGCAGAAAAGATTTATCTTGAGATGCTTGGCTTATGGGCTACAACACAATTATTTCTGGCATAATTCGGATTTCTATAGGCAGCTAAATGTATGGAAGTATGGAAGAGCCCTGGGGCCATCATAATTTTTTTTTTTTAAAATGACAGAATTTTTTCTTTTTTTTTTACAGAATTGAGTTTAATTTTTTTTTTTGTTTGTTTTTTGTTTTTTTAGAAAATTCTGAGTTTGAAAGTCAGAATTCGGAGATTAAATGTCAGAATTCTGAGATTATAAATATAGTAGTCTCTATTAGAAGGATTTAAGGAGCAATTAGCAATAATGTAGAAACACCCACAGACCATCATTCTGCAGACATACATGTCTTCTGCTCTGTATATGGATATGTAAATCTATCTTAGTTACAGCACACAGTATGGGGAAGCAGGCAGTGCTGGGCTCTCTGGTTCCTCTACTGTATTAATATTTCCTCGGTTTGCTGTATTATCCTTCTTCTCTGTCATCTGCTCCAACATAAAGAGCCATGCTGAAAACGTGTGTATTGTGTGTAAGTGTGTGTGTGTGTGTGGGGGGGGGGGGGCACAGCTTCCATAGATAACAGAACACAATGGCCAGCACAGCTCTGCACCCCGATTTGTAGGAAACATTGCAGTTGCCCCTACATGAGGGAATATTGTGAACAAGGGCCCAGCTCCACCCACACATCCCAAAACTCAACACCTCATCCTGACGTCTGCTAGGCTTCAAAAGATCCCAACACAATAGAATATACGATCTCCAATACACATCTTCCCACAAAGGGTTGGCAGCCAGTCTGTCTGGCGACAACAGGTTCTAAACCCTTTACATCTTAAATCTCTTTGTATTGTAAATCCCAGTCTGCCTTTACAATACACACAAGTATAGGGTTAATTACTTCTATTCACACCAGACCTTCCCAAGTCATACTGAACAATAGAATGCAAATTACCTTAATTCCTCACAGCCATGATTACACAAAGTCAGGGCTGTCGGTGATGATATTAGCATCTAAGAGTATGTGTCTAAACATCATGAAGGCGTCACTTTCCAATTAACCTGTTGAGGTCATAATCAAACAGAGAGTTCTTTGCAGGTATCCTGGGGAATATGGTGGATGAATATTACAGACCCAATCTAGATAAATTGTATGTACAGCATTGAATATGGCCATCATAGACCATATTGGGGTTTTCATTCACCCTGTGCCCCTAATAGAGACACAGGGTGATTGACACATAAGAGCCATTGGGGAAGCTGGCGCAAGGGTATTTCATACTTCCTAAGCGATTCTGAGTTCCCCGGGCCTTCCCGTTACAAATATCCTTACCTAAAAAGAAGAAAAGTATCTGATACCGGACACCTGCAGGGTACCAATCATTTATACAGTACCAAAGGTCCATAAGAATCTTGTTCACCCACCTGGAAGACCAATAATCAATGGCATACAATCCATAAATGCGAGATTGGGTGAATATGTTGATCGGTATATGGAACCGCTAGTGTTACAAACAAGAGCCTATTTACGAGATACCAAACACTTGATTCAGATTATGAACACTATTGTGTTGCTACCACAAGAAAAATATTTGATTGCAATGGCAGATGTATCATCGTTATACACGATGATCCAACACCAAGGTGCCATACAAGCTGCCAGATGGGCCCTATAGTAATATAATCTCTAAGCAGAAAAGATTTATCTTGAGATGCTTGGCTTATGGGCTACAACACAATTATTTCTGGCATAATTCGGATTTCTATAGGCAGCTAAATGTATGGAAGTATGGAAGAGCCCTGGGGCCATCATAATTTTTTTTTTTTTAAATGACAGAATTTTTTCTTTTTTTTTACAGAATTGTTTAATTTTTTTTTTTTTGGTTTTTTTAGAAAATTCTGAGTTTGAAAGTCAGAATTCGGAGATTAAATGTCAGAATTCTGAGATTATAAATATAGTAGTCTCTATTAGAAGGATTTAAGGAGCAATTAGCAATAATGTAGAAACATCCACAGACCATCATTCTGCAGACATACATGTCTTCTGCTCTGTATATGGATATGGAAATCTATCTTGGTTACAGCACACAGTATGGGGAAGCAGGCAGTGCTGGGCTCTCTGGTTCCTCTACTGTATTAATATTTCCTCGGTTTGCTGTATTATCCTTCTTCTCTGTCATCTGCTCCAACATAAAGAGCCATGCTGAAAACGTGTGTATTGTGTGTAAGTGTGTGTGTGTGTGTGTGTGTGGGGGGGGGGCACAGCTTCCATAGATAACAGAACACAATGGCCAGCACAGCTCTGCACCCCGATTTGTAGGAAACATTGCAGTTGCCCCTACATGAGGGAATATTGTGAATGGCTAGAAGGCAGCAGGACAATGTGTGTCTATGGTCATAACGGATCGATCATAGCAATTACTTGTCTGGATTTATACAGTTATTTCACAAACAATTAACCTCATATTAAACATAAAAGCAGATTGTAACAGCTAGTGCAGAGCTAGCATAGTGGTTAGGATAGTAGGATTACATTGGTGAAGTTGTGGGTTCTAATCCAGGTGACAGTACATTTTTTTTGAATCGCACTTGTGGGTGTCAGTGAGCCCGCTGTCAAATGCGGGAGACTTGCGGCCGCCATCAGGAACTTTGGGGCCCCCTACACAGCTTCAGGCATGGGCCCCCTGGAGCAGAGAACCGGGGGGTGCTGCCGACGCAAATTGAGAAGCAGGGGGTGCCACAAATTAGAAGCGGGGGGGGGGGGCTAGGGTGCTGCCGCCGCAAATTGTTGAGGTTGAGGGGGCTTTGGGTGCTGGCGAACAAAAAAATAAAAATTAAAAAAAAGGGGTTACCATCCGGGGCCCTGGGGACCTCTGGGCGCCTTACAGGTGTACTGCCTGTACCCCCCTGCTGACACTGTCAGTACATACAGCTCATGGCCTGCTCTGCACTGCCACTATATACACTAGTTACTGTGCATGGCCCTGTCTTTACTACTAAAACTAATGCCACTAATTGTCTCCCCACTTGCACAATCTCTGCATCAAGACTACATATTGTGGCTGCATAGCGCACACATTAGCACCAACAGTATACTGAAAATATATATGTAGCGGCCTCACCCCCTGCTCCCTTGTCAGTGAAACGGCTGGCTTGTCTAGGGGGTATGTGGGAGGAGGGTGAGGTTCACTATGGCCTATGTCCTCTTAGTGTGCAGAGGGGAAAGCCAACACTTGTTTTACCTTCGGCCTGTGTTCTGGATGGAGCCTCTGCTTCTTCTGTGGAGATCTGACTGTCAGTAATAGAGCCCCACACCATAAAAAGTCCAACACTCCTTTATTCTTCTTCACAAGTGAACAGTATCAGTTGAACTTTTAGATGAACAGACAGGGGTGTGGATGCGAGTAGGTCCAGGCACAGTGAACTCTCCTATTCCTTTTAGTGCAAATAGGCTTGGCGCACAGCCGCTGCCACTGACCGTGAGGTTGGCCGCTGCCACCGACCGGGTGAACTGTTGAGGCCCCTGCCACAGGCCTGGGTTGATTAGATGGACCGCTGCCACCGCCCGTGGAACATGAACTACCTTCCTTGAGAAGCTGGCCCTTGTTGGGGAAAGACATCCATCCGGACGGTCTTCAGAGGCCCACCCGGCACTGGCAATATGCTGCACCAGCTCTACGGGAGGGTCACCTCTCCGGTCCCTTACGCCCTGGATTCAGGCACCCGACACCAGGGGCACCTTAGGACAATCCCTCACTCGTGGGACCCAGTGGAAGGTACTAGGCCCCAGGCCTTCTGACAAGGACCTCACCCCAGACCGAAGGTGTCTGGGATGGAACACGAACTCCACGTGCCCAGGCCAAGGGCGCCTGGACACTGATCACAGACAGCAGCCCTCAGGCTGAAGGTGCCTGGGACCCGAACCTCGTGGTGAAGATGTCCGCCCCCCTTTATACCCTCTCCCAGCAAGCACAGCAGGTTCCCCGCCCCGCTGTACAGCTGCTGCGAGGGGTCACAAAGGGTACAGCACTGCAGTGGTGGTTCAACCCCGGCCCAAAGCGACAGCTCCACCTACTGGGCCGCAGGGAACTGAGCACCACTGATGTCTTCACACAAATGAAAACAGCCCTACTCTACCAATTAGTGCATCTGGGTCATACTACCACCCAGATGCTGCCCCTAAATAATACATACCCGCTACACTCTCCCCCCAGTAATTTGACACTCGTCCCCAGTGTCTGGACCAAGCCATGCCCCAAAGGGAGCCAACATAACCCGATCCAGAGACTAGCATTTTTATAGCACTGGTCGCTGTAAAAATGACAATGGTCCCAAAATAGTGTCAAAAGTGTCCGTCGTAATGTCGCAGTCACGAAAAAAAATAATCACTGATCGCCGCAATTACTAGTTAAAAAAATAAATTAATAAAGCCACAAAACTACCCCCTATTTTGTAAACGCTATAATTTTTGTGATTTTTTTTTACCAAAAATATGTAGAATACTTATTGGCCTAAACTGAGGAAAAAATATGTTCTTTTTATACATTTTTTGGGGATATTTATTATAGCAAAAAGTAAAAAATATTGCATTTTTTTTCAAAATTGTCGCTCTATTTTTGTTTACAGGGCAAAAAATAAAAACCGCAGAGGTGATCAAATACCACCAAAAGAAAGCTCTATTTGTGGGTAAAAAAAGGACGCCAATTTTGTTTGAGAGCCACGACCGCACAATTGTCAGTTAAAGCGACGCAGTGCCGAATCGCAAAAAAGGGGCCTGGCCCTTATGCTGCATATTGGCCCGGGCCTTAAGTGGTTAAAGCTTGTAGGCGTTTTCTTTCTCCTGACTGTCCTATGAAGCTGCACGACCCCCTGATCCCGTCTGGACAGTGCTGATTGGCCCTGTAACGATCACATGCACCCTCCCAAAAAAAATAAAAACAACTTTAGCAACACACACACACCAAACTAAGCATGAGCAGAGTGCCTCCTAGGGCTCTGTACTATCAGGAGATGGATTATGGACAGTAAAAGGGGAGGATCAGAGCAGACAGGATCAACCAGCTTTTTCACACAATGTGGATGTTTAATCCCACAGTGAGTATAACAAGCATAATTTACTGCATATACAGACTGATTTTACTATGGTGGGTTTAAAAGGTTCATTCCAGCTATGAATGTAAAGCTAGTGATTTATGTAATCCTCTTTGGCCAACTTTCACACGGCTACTTATGTGTTGTGGGTGGTGGATTGCCCAGCTTCAAGCATGAAAAATCTGATTCAAATGTCGAAGGCATGCGGTAACAGCATTGCAAGGAAATAACTTGATCCTGACAGATTTAGGCTTTTTATATATGAGAAACAAAGAATCTGGTAGTATGTGTTTGAAAATTCTAAAGCATTGCAAAAGGGGATTCAGTGGACCGAATGATCACACAAATAACCAGATAAAAAAACAACAACCGAATGCTCTGCACAGAAAGGGGCTATATGCAGTCCATGACTTAAAAACACATATCTACTGTTATCAATTACCGTATATACTCGAGTATAAGCCACGTTTTTCAGCACTTTTTTTTGTGCTGAAAATGCCCCCCTCGGCTTATACTCGTCACCTTTTTGCACCTGATCTCCCAGACTTTGGGGAACCGGTACCGGCCATAGGTCCCCTGGACCCCAAACTTGAGAAACAGCATGGCTCCCGCGAAGTGTGTTTGAAAACACTGGCCATCATTTTACCTGGAAGAGTAATACTACAGGGAGTCCCCGAGTTACGAACATCCGACTTGCGAACGGCTCCTACTTACAAACGGGAGGCTGCGTGGCCACTTTTCAAAGGCGGGCACATTCGACGGAACATTTTTCGACGATGGGCACATTCGACGGAACATTTTTCGACGACCAGCACATTCGACGAGACATCGGAAAACAACATATCTGCCGTTCTGCACATGCTGTTCCGACTTACGAACATATTCGACTTAAGAACAAACCTACAGTCTCTAACCCGTTCGTAACTCGGGGACCCCCTGTATCTAGCAAGAATTAGTGCTAGATTGAAGGGCAGTATTACAGCACAGACTTTTTTTTTATATAAATATCAGCTGGGAATATTTTAATTCTGCATTAAAGGGTAAATTTAATCGGGTTCCAATTGCCATCCCTCAAAACCTGTCCCTACCCTACCAAGATCTTTGCTATGTGTGCCTGTAATCTTCATCTGTTCCAATAAACGATTTGTACTCTGCTGGGACACAGTTTTCAATTAAATGAATTGGGTTTCTTCTTTTCCTTCTTCAGAGGTTGGGAGGTACAGCATAGGCTACAGAATAAAGATGCTTGTGTAGTGGGTATAGTCAAATAAAATGACTTGAAAGGCTGGAGGTGGGATTTGGAATGTAGTAAAATGTACAGTTTCATATTCAACTTTGATGTGTACTCCAAAGCCTTAACTATGCCTCCATACCCTTGCATATTAGGCCTCTACCAGTCTCACAAGCATATTTTCTTCTTTCAATTCAATATGATACAACAGTGACATATTAATCAGTGGGTGAAACCATGATTAGGGAGAACACAGGAATCCAACAATCCTGAAGGGTTGAATGCTGAAGACACTGATGGAGACTGCAGCACTGGAGTTGAGAGAATATAAGAGAGACATGGGCTACTGAAAGGAGAGGTGGGTAAAAGTGCCTTCTGCAGGGCACGTTTATTTAGATTTGTTCATACCCTAACAAACACAGACATGACTTAGAAAAAAAAAATTATTTGAAAAAGTTCCAATAAATTAGGAGGGCGAGTAGTCTGTCCATTTTTTTTCTTTGGTCCATACATCCCAGTGGTGTTAATTATGCCACCTCATCAAGAAGCAGAAAGAAAAAACAGGTGGCAAACACCTTCATCAGCTTTCGCCAGAAAATATATCTGGGTTTTCTTCCCAAAACTTGTCACCGATGACATCACAATGCAGAATGGCAAACTGGTTCCGCGAGCGAGATACCTCCAACTCTCTCTCCTCCTCGCCTTCTAGCTTTATTACCTTCTTGCTGATTTCATTTACCAAACAAGAAGTACAGGATGAGAATAAAAATGAACAAGAACAATTCAAGTATTGTCAGTCAACTCAACTGACGCACATGGAAAGTGATGCGATTCTTACGCAATAAGTCAACAAGCAGTTAAAGGAGAACTTCTCTTTTAATACAGTTATCCTGAATACGCCAGACACTATCCACCACATATTACACTTAACTTGCATTGAAACTATAATTATAGTAAAAAGTGTGGGACTTTTGAGGCACAGCATCTCACTAAAAAATATAACATTTTATTTAATTTCCTTAAAATTGGACATAAAATAATGACAGACTTATAATAAAATGCAATTATAAAACAGCCTATTCCAACCACTGCAGTCATTTATACAACACAGTCTCTGTTCAAAACGTTTCTAGGACATGGTTCTCTTCATCAGGAGCCAACAGACTTTTGATGCCGCCATCTTCTATATGGCAGCCATGACAATTAATTAAACATTGAAATCATTCCTGCTACCCTGATAAAACAGGGAGATGATCAATTAGGCAGATAGTTGATAAGTAAATTCCTTTCATAGGTTTAATTTAGGTTCCTCAAATTGAGTTACAGAGAAAGGCGAAGGGAAGTCGATGCTGGTTTTAGATATTTAAAACAGCAATTTCCAAGCTTAACAACCATTTGCTGTCTCATTTAAGCAGAGGTTAGCAGAGTCTGTAATGGTTTGCTGCTGCCAAACAATTCACCAGAATGTTTGCAGGCTATAGGGGAGAGAGAGAACAGTTATCACTCCACTAAGATTTAAGTGTTGGGTTCCGCAGTCATCTTCAAAAGTCTCCACGCTAGGACCTGGCCATCTAGAAGCAACTTAGGCCCCTTACCTTAACTGGTTATGTCCCTTTTTTGCAGAGTTTTCCACTCTAGGGAGCGGTTTATTATGGACCGGGAAGATTATACGCCGACTGCGTCTCCCGCTCTTTCTTACCATCAGACCTAAAGCACCACCTGAACCCCCCTTCCCTTTTTTGGGGGGTTACCTTAACCCCAATGGGCGTTCTGAACTGCAGATTTTGTTGGCCTTTTCAATGATGTAATATTTTCATCCACCTGTGCAGACACAGATTTTTCCTCTTTTTACATTTCTACGAATCCATAATGTACAGGGCCTTCCTGATAACGTGATGCTATGTTTTAGTCTTAATTTATTTCTACCACGTTTTGTATTGCATTAAAAAAAATAAAAAAATCTACAAGGTATACTCTTCTCTGATCATGCATGTGCAACCACAATCTGTATTCATTCTCATGGAAAGGCCATGTACACTCCTAGAGTGAAAGTGTAGGTGACCTTTTTCTTAGGAATGAATGTGGTATGCAGAAAACATGCATGTGAAAAGGAGAGCATGGACTAGGACATTTTTAAAGAGATGAGTTTAGCAAATAATCCTTAACCTACGCAATGAATCAATTTAAGTTTTTAACAGGGCTGCCCGTTTTCAGGTGAAAAATCTATAAGTGATAAATATGTGTTATTTAAACCACGCTCACTAAATCATAAATTCATCAAATGATTACATCAAAGTGAATAAGTGCTCAAAAAAAAAAAAAAAGTGCATTCAGTGCAATGTACATAAACAGCCACCAGATGTCTCCACTTGGATACGAGTGGTATATTGTCGGCTGTCTTCTTGTCAACTCGTTCCACTACTGGCGGAAGGGACGTGTCACGCAAGATTTCGCCAGTAGAGCGCATATTGGCGTCCCTGCATTAATCGCGAGCTCTGAAATTTTTACCTTTGTAAGTGTAACTTGTATAGCGTGTATTTTAAAATAAACATTACGTACTTCACCATGGGAGGTATCCCCCTATTTTTATACCGTTTTTGGGAGATCTAGTCTATGTCCAAGTTTGCTCACTGATCGACTGAGAAGAGTACTAGAAACTGCATCATTCTGCTTAATGTGACTAACTGTAATGAGGGTCATGCAAGTCCGGTGAGTGGGCTGTGTGTCTGATGTTGGTGGATGAGAATATTAAACACTGTTATGTGGAGTTGACAAGAAGACAGCAGACAATATACCACTCGTATCCAGGTGGAAACATCTGGTGGCTGTTTATGGACATTGCACTTTATTTTTGAGCACTTCTTCACTTTGATGTAAAACATTTGATGAATTTATGATTAGGGAGTTTAACCTCCCTGGCGGTATGATTATTTCAGATTTTAGGTGCTGAAAGTGGTACCATTATTTTGCATGGAAATTTGGCGTATTGTATTGTAGGCCTGTAATTCTTAGGAATAACTCACTTAAATCTGTCCAAACAGGAGTCT
The DNA here is from genome assembly GCA_029206835.1 of Rana muscosa. NCBI lineage: Eukaryota > Metazoa > Chordata > Amphibia > Anura > Ranidae > Rana > Rana muscosa. Next base: position 115,131,415 of record CM055118.1, read on the forward strand.
AGTAGACATGCCGGGTATGATAAAGTTTGAAACACAAAATCATAAATTATAATATAATAAATAACTATAAATAATTATAATAAAAATTATTCAATAATGTAATCAAATACACTGAAATTTGCTCAGTTGCAGAATTGTCGCTGTCATTACTTTCAGTGTTTGATGACGAATTTCCCCACAGATCGTTATCGCTCAATCCTGCAAGTGATTCTAATTTATTATCGCTGTTTTCTAGCTGGTCTAAAACCACTTTTGACGTAAACTGACACTTTTTGGTTGCTATGGACAATCTCCAGTTTCCAGGCAGAAAGAACAGTTTTTATAATATAAAATTGCATGCAGGGCACTGGACAGACCACTAGGGACAAATGTGTATTTGATACAGTACACTGTAATCTTACAGATTACAGTACTGTATGTATTGTGTGTTTTTTACTTTTTGAATTTGGCGCCGAACTCCGTCCCCGTGCGTCGCAACGCTCGGAAACAGAGCTCGGCACTGTGAATCGAGCGAGGAGACATGGCAGGATCCAGGGGACAAGGCAAGTAGCTTTCCCTGTATCCTGCAATGCAGCCCGAGTCTGGCTCTGGGGGTTACCGCTTTTGGTATGAAAAATTCACCCCGAGCCAGACTGGAGGAAAATACCGCTAGGCAGGATAAATAACACATTTATCACAGGACATTTTTGAAGAGGTTGTGCACCATCCATCATGGGTGTCCAGAGTTTATGATTCTAGTGGAGGATCTTTTTTGTCTTCAATTTTAAAAGGTCAATGTATCATCTAGTTATACCAGTACATAAGCTCTATGAAAGATGTCTGATTACCTTCTTCTTAAGGATGAATGATCCTTTCCTTTACATTAAAGGCTCATTATTGTAGCTGATGTTAAACTCTGAAAATAAGATTTCATTCTTCTCGGCAGCAAGTGTTCCCTGTGGGGGCGAGGGAAAAAATACAGCAGGCTTGTAAGTACGTAGAAAGGCCATTGCACAGAAAACGGGAAAATTGATTATGAAGCATTACCATTCACACTTTTTTCATCTGTTGCAGAACATGCTTGCTTAAATATAGCATTTTTAAAAAAGGGCCTGCCAATGCACCACAAGGGACAAAATAAGGTGCACCATAATGTATTGAATGTGCATTGTAGTGCACTGTGATGTGTTGCCAGCTACAGTACCTAACCAGCGCCACAACTGTGTGTGAATGCATTTGTTTATCACAACACATAGCTGTGAAGCCAGCCGTAACACTGTATCTAAGTGTTCAGTGCATGCAGGCTAAGGAATTTGTTAATGTAACACTTCCAGGTATTTATTACCTCTTACAGAGATCTGAGTACTCATCCCGACAATGCCTTCATCTGCTTTTCTCTCCAGAGGGATGGAATCATATTTGTTCAAACATTAGCCAAAATCGCAGTCTAATTCCTGGACTGAGCTGCTTCCTCTGAACTGAGACATGACACAACCATGTAAATCCTGGTGCCTGTGCAGTTCTTGGTTGTGTTTAGCAATATCTGAGGCAGGTCAGTCCCTGCAACTGCCTCTCACCTTGTGACTTGCTAAATGAATTCTACATACCACCAAGGAGAAGCCAACAAACGATGCTGGCCAAGAAATGCTGTGTATAATACTATATATACTCGAGTATAAGCTGAGGCACCCAATTTTACCACAATTAACTGGGAAAACTTATTGACTCGAGTATAAGCCTAGGGTGTCCATCTGCATGCCTCGCTGTGCCTCACTTTGTCCATGTGCATGCCTCACTGTGCCCATGCCTCACTGACGTTTAATATGGGAGTCTATGGAAGGGGTGCCTGGCTTTGAAAAATCGGTGCTCCCCGGCCGTAGGTCCCCCAGACAACAAATTTGCACACTTGTAGAGGAAGAGTGGGGCTACATGTGCGCCAAGTTTAGGGTCCAGGGGACCTACGGCCGGCCAGTACCGGGTCCCCAAAATCCGGGAGATCAGGCGTAAAAAGGTGACTCGATTATAAGCCGAGGGGGGCATTTTCAGCACAAAAAAAAAGTGCTGAAAAACTCGGCTTATACTCGAGTATATACGGTATGTCCTCTAGTGGGATTACCCTTCAGAATAGGTTAACAAATCAGACTTTTAAAATATTCTCTCTTATTGTATAAACAGATGTACATAATAAAAATCACATTCCTATGTCTAAATTCCTTATTACATCAGTCCCTTACATCTATACATTTATTCTCCCTATTTCCCCAAACTCCCTATATAAAAAAACATGTCATACTTACCTCCACTGTGGGGTTCGTTTTGCACAGAGTGGCCCCGAACACCGTCTTTCGGGGTCCCTCTGCGACTCTCGCGGCTACTTGCCGCATCAGATAACCCCCTAGGAGAAGCGCTCTCCCAGGGGGCTACCTTCTGGGCGTGCTCCCGAGTCTATCCATCAATGGATTTGATTGACAGCAGTGGGAGCCAATGGCTGCGCTGCTATCAATCTATCCAATCAAGAGCCGAGAATCCCAGGCACAGGGACAGCGTATCTCCGTTGTGGAAAATTCCAGGGCTCAGGTAAGTAAAAACGGGGGGGCTAGGGGGCCGGTGACTGTCAGGATGCATTAAGGTGACAAAACACAAGGTTTTACAATCCCTTTAAGTGAGATTTAAAAAAAAAATAGCAATCAACTCGTGGCAAATAATTTTAGGACTGCTTAAGAGTAGGACTACAGCCTCACATCAAATGATTCTGTGCCTCCAATCTGAGGAATTTTGAGAGAATTTTCTTGTGCGACTTGGAAGTAGCGCTAGTGATGAAAAATGGTGATCTGACTTACCTGTAGCCTTTTCTGAGCCTGCGCTGGAGTTAATCCTCCCCTCTGGACCAGCATCCAGAACACAGTGTTGCACAGATTGATGTGGCCTGCAGAAAAGCAAGTAAAACAAAGTGTAAGTTACCATAGGACAAAAGTGAGCCCTATAAATGTGTAAAGTAATTCTAAAAGCTAACTACACAGATGGAATGTTTAGATTTTAGCAGTTTTACAAGCATAAGGATGGAAAATTTCATTCATGCAGTTTTGTGATACAAACACCCCTGCCAGACAGGACAGCCAAGTCCTGGACCAAGACCAATCGCAGCCCGTGAACAAATAAGTAGCCACATGATGATCGCTTTAAAGCATGTTCTTGCTAGTGCTATGCAAAGCTACACGGCCCTAGTTAGCTCAGAGTGCTGCCTCTTCCTCAGCCAGTGCTTCTGTATATGGATTACAGGGGAGGTAACTATAAGACATATTTAGGTACTTTAAATGTATTTTTTATAGAAATAAAATGGAACTCCAGTAATTTTTTTCCTTGATTTGGATAAGAATCCGAGCCTGTATTTATTGAGAATTGTGCACAAATAATGGAGATTTTCATTCACTTCTTGTCCATAGAAAGTGGAAATACATTTTTTTTTTTATTAAAATTGAGAAGACTGGATTCTTCATCAGTTTTTAATTGCTGTCTACAGGGTTGTCACTGGTACAAGAAATAAGGGGAAAGAATCTCCAACGTGCCCCAGACAATAAAAACCTGAGACCTGATCCCTTCCAAACCTTGTCCTAAAACTAATGGAGCACACAGAAGAAAAAACATTTCTCCCAAAAAGCAATGTTCTGCTCAACTAAAATGTAATCATAAAGATCATTGTATTAAAACCCTCCTCTAGTCCGTACCCCAATAAATCCACTAAAAATCAAACCCCATAATAGAGAATAAAACCAGTCTGCTGATGAGCCATGAAACCAAATCAGCTGCTCAAAAGGACTCAAAATAAGTCCCTAGCTGAGCTGACCCGAGTTAGCTAGTATTCAACTGCAAATAAACATCAGCTAAAGACAACAGAACAAGCGGCATTAGAACGAAGATGGGCAGGTGCTGGTTTCTATCATGGAGTCCATTTTAAATGGTTTTATTGGGGTATGGAATATGTGATCCTTATACGTTATCTGTAACTTTCAAGAATGGATATTTTTGCTTCTAAAATTTTGGTACTGCAGAGCATTGCTTTTTTGGGGAAAATATATTTTAGTGTTTGCTTTATGTACCGTAATTTCACCTTTTTTGTATACACAGATATATATTGGCCTTGGTAGTTTCTGACTAGATCTCATGGACTGGCAATGATCTGACCACCTTCGTTATCAGGTCCTCGCACCTGCAGTATTTTTTATGTATGCGTTTGGCGTAAATTCGTTTTTTGGAAGATTGAGTCAGGAACGTATCTGAAAAGGCCCCAGATGAAGAAGACAGGGGGTAACGTAGCCCACCAGCATCCACCTATAACAGAAGCCTCAGTTTTTTTTTTTTTATGCAAACTTTAGAAAACCACAGACCAATAATAGTCCATGCACATATACTTGCAAATCTGTGTTAGCTTTTGCTTTATCCAAACTTTCTATATTCTCTATGCCATTTTGCAGAGTCTATTCCATGTACTTCCTCAGCATTAGTGGAAGGTGACTAAGGCAGTGCCGCTGTCTGAGGTAATGTGATCATTCCCAAACAGGGAGTTTCTGCAGCAATTACTTTTTTTCTTTGCTGCGATTTGGATGTCTCATAAGGCAGCTCTATACCCATTGTTAACCTTCCTCAACTCTGCTCTTTTATCAACTGCATTGTTACTTTTTATTTATTGCATCAAAGAAGGCGGCATAAGGCTGGATTCACACCTATGCATTTTTAGTGCATTTTGCAGATTTGCACTACAAAACTTGTTCTATAGGAAACCATGTTAAATGGACTGTAGTGCAAGTCTGCAAAATGCAAAAAGCACAAAAAATGCATAGGTGTGAATCCAGCCTTATACAGGACAGGGGAAGCCACTTTGTTCTATGCAATGATGGTCTCTGCTCCCAATGCAAATATAGAAGCATAACAACATACTAAACCCGGCCATAGCCTTTGCAATTGTTGGCTGGTTCCTGATGAACTGGACCAAATTTGCTTTGTGGCGGGTTCTGTGGTCCTCTTCCTGTACAACATCATTTGATTGAAAAATTAGCCAAACAGAAGCCAAATCAGATGCAGTTGCTGTTCAGGTATTCTGACAGCCACTGTCAACATCTGTCAGAATGCAATAACCCTGCAGGCTGAACGGAAAAAAAAAAATGTATCCGTGTACGGCCAGCCTAAGAGATGGGCAAAATGCCTACTACCCCTTAGCTGTTCAGCCAGGAGGGATCAAGACAAAGGGTCTTCCTGCTAAGCCTGTACCATCAGCTGGGAAACCTATTGAGAAAGCCACAATACACATAGCAAATATTATCCTTGTTTTTCTGGAAAAGTATATAGGAGAAAAAAAAAAAAAAAACTCAACAATTCCTGTGCATAAGATCTAACTGAAGTTACATGCCCAAATTGTTCATTTTCTTGCGAATTGTCCCTGAATAAAGTGTATGGCTATGCTACACAAACGAGAAAGACAGACTCAGTAACCATTTAAAATGATTGTAAAGTCTCATTTTTTTTTTCTATTAAAATAACAAACATGTTATACTTACCTACCCTGTGCAGTGGATTTGCAAAGAGCAGCCCAGATCCTCCTCTTCTCGAGTTCCTGGCTGGAGCTCCTGGCGAGTGCCCCCACTGCAAGCAGATTGCTATGGGGGCACCCGAGCCAAGCTGAAGCTCTGTGTATCCATTAAGACATGGTGCTGCGGTTCAGCCCCACCCCCTCTCTCTCCTGATTAGCTAACCAAGTTTGATTGACAGCAGCGGGAGCCAATGGCGCCACTTCTGTGTCTCAGCCAATCAGGAGGGAGAGTCTCGGATAGCCAAGGCATTCGTGGACATCGCTGGATAGGGCAGGGGCTTGGGTAAGTATTATGGGGGCTGGAAGTGGCCTGCTGCACACCGATAGCTTTTTATCTTAATGCATAGATTGCATTAAGATAAAAAACCTTCTGACTTTACAACCCCTTTAAAACGAAGCCCAGGGTGTTCTCCCTCCTACTACTGAAAAGGAGGAGATCAGCTTGCTGAAAAGTCTTTTGCATTTGACACCTCTGGGACTGCAAAGTGCCTGGTCTCCTTCTGCACTCAGTGGTTCCTTCTGTCAGCCCCTACATCACTGCGCCCTGTAGAGACAGAGGGAGGGCCCATTGAATGAAACAAATGCACAGCAGGGATCAGGCCATTCGACACTCCTGGAAGTGCAGGATGCAGAAGAATTTACACAGCTGTCACCAAAATACAGTAGATTAGCAACTTTGTCATACCAGCAGAGATGCACACAACGTTTCACTCAACTTTGAGGAGCAATAAAATAGCAGTCATACTCAAGATTTAAAAAAAAAAAAAAAAAAAATGTGGCAGCATTTAACTACATTAACTACACCTAGAATTGACGGTTCACAACAAAAAAGTTAATTAAAGTGTAGAACTTTTAGTTTCACTTTCATGGGCACATCAGCTCCTGAAAGGCGACAAAGTCCTGTTGATGTGTGCACACCAGACAAGATTATTACACAGAATAATAATCTTTGGGTTGTGTGTGCACCACATAAGTTGCAAAGAATTACAAAAAAGAAAAACTTCAGTTCTTTAGGAGTACGTTCCAACTACCAGCAGAGAAAGACTGTCTATTTATTTTTTTGTGTTCAATGATTGCAGCTGCTGGCAGAGGGGAAGTGGTGCCTTGCATTTTTACAAGACAATGCACCACTTCACCTTTGTGACAGCTGCGGGGAAGTGTGAACAGGGCACATAGAAAACTATGGTTTTCTGTGTGCGCTTTTTTTTTTTTTTTATGTAGAAAAACAGAGCTGTCTGTTATAGAAAGAAACAATTTTATCCACAGAAGCCATAATGTAAAAGTAAATCCTATAAACAAATGTGTCCAGAATATAATGAGAATGAAGTTCCTATGCTGAAGGGCTCTGTGAAGGGAGAAGCTGGGTAAGGTCCCTTGGGGTGGGGTGCCAGGTATACATTAGAACACTGATCAGTTGCATTCCAGCCCTGTCAGAGCAGTGGCGAGCCATCCATTAGAGGCGCACGGGTGCCACCCCCCCCTATCCATGTGTCGAGCCCCCTAATCTACATGCAGGGGCGTCAGACCATGGATTCCAGTAGAGGGGGGGGGTGTATTTTTTTGAAGCACGTGATTAGAGCCAGAGGCTCCAATGCGCTTCAATAAAAGGGTGGGCTCATTTTGCAGAGCATTGCGCTCCGAGCACATCCAGTTGTGCGACATGGCGAATTAATATTCGCTATCGCCCCACTGATCCTCCTCCCAGCCAATCAGGAAGCGAGTCTGAGACCAGTGACCCGATTGGCTGAAAGGACAGGCGATCCTATTGGACACCTAGGAGGAGGATCACGCTAGGACACACTGCCAACACTTGGACGACACGCTGCCTGCTCACCACCTAGATGGGGAAAGTGCCAGGCTTAGTCTGTCACCTCGCATGAAAAAAAAAAAGAGAAGAAGAAGAAGAAGAAGGACTTGGGTTCACAACGAAACCCTCATCTTCCATCTATTATTGTCAACAATTTCCTTTATTGTATGCTGCCTATACTATACTGTGCTACCCAACAATGTCTTATCTTGTTGTTCCAAAATCTTAATAAAAAAAAAAAAAGATTGAAACAGAAAGCTCGAATGAGCAAATGAAAACAAAGCAGGCTCTGAACACCATGAAGACTTCCAGGGATGCTATAAAGAATGGAAAAAAAAAAAAAAGGAAATATCGCTGGGAGCGTTGTGTAGACTCACAAGGTACTTTTAAGGAGACAATGTTCAATTGAAAAATATTTCAAAAGAAGAATTTTTTAAATATTATCATATTATGGACACACCTCCTATGTAAATGCAATCAGTGTATGGAACTGGCTCTTTGTGAATTCACAGGCCACATTTTGTGAAAACACAATCTAATTGACACTTTTACATGTCACAGTCATGAGCTGAGATTACAATGGCTACTTACAGTCAGCCTGTCTCCAGCTGAGATAATCCTTTAGGTTCTGCTCACTGGGATACAATACCACTCTACCGTCAAACCCAGGAGGGTACAAGGTTTGCTGATCCAGGAAGAACTCCTTCCAGTAGAAGACAAAACTGAAGGCAAGCTGTGAAACCACGCGTCATAAACTTGCTTAAAAAAAAAAAAATTCCCAGTTGTGAAAAAATGTTAATCTTCAAATGTAATCACTGCATTTTATTTTGTAATATAAACAAGCAATATGAACCCTTGCAAATTATGCAATGTCAAATATTTTCCTTGCACTGTAGCTGGTAAAAAAAAAAAAAATCGAATGTTTGCTTCGTTCGGATACTATGGCCTCTTTCACACTGGGTTTTTTAGCCTTGAAGCATGAAAAGTCCAGCATACTGCTCTAAACATTAGTACCGCTTAGTGCGCAGTCCAGCGGTCAGCCTTTTATAGACTTCTACAGGCTGTCAGTAGCAGGGCTGAACAGTGCGCGCCCATTCTTTAAATCTGCACCTAAATGTCAGAGTGCAATGCACCGGGGTAAACGCCAAGTGTGCATAAGGCTTTAATGTTGATACTCAATTTATTTTAATTTACTTCTTTATTATAGGTACTTATAGGGCCGTCAATTTACACAGTGCTTTACATATACATATATTTTACGTTCACAGTACATAAACTTTTGATTAAAGCAGAACCTTACCCCACTCCCCATTTTTTTTTTTTTAATCCGCTCTGTTTTACTAAAGTTATCTATGAAACAGAGGGGCCCAACAGCCACAATTATCAGTGTGAGGAGAAACAAAAACACACACAACGAGGTGTACTCCTGGATGGTGAGAAACCCAAAACAATGGAGGATGAGGGAGTGGCTATTTATTCCTTCTGGTTTGTGTTTTGCGTTGAAGGTGGAGCCCAAGACTTCACACAGCACAGCTCCTCTCCCCCTCCCACACAACACACAGCTCAGATCGATTCTCTTACAGACACAGCCTCTATCTGCACACTGTGTATCTGGATGATATGCTGCAGAGCTGTTTTTATCTGGGAACATCACAGGTCAGAACTGCAGCATACAGAGTGTGTAGATAAAGGCCGTCTTTTAGAGAATTAATCCGAGCTATGTACTGTGTAAGAGGGAGGGGGAGAGAAGCTGTGCTCCCTGGGCCCAGACGGTGTGCAGGGTGGCGATGCGAGAAGGAGCTCAATTGGAACAGCTCCCCCTAGATCCAGCCATGTTTATACCACTTTTATGCAGAGGAATAGCAGTGTCTGAACTTGTTTACTGTTCGGAGAGTGTGCCCGTTCGTGGTGCAACGGATCGGTGGTGACCCGTGATCCAAACGGGTTACCCTGTTTGGATCGGAACACCACGCGATCCGCGGAGCACTCCGGAGCCTCGGCCTCTGGAAAGGCAGCGGCTTCGGCCTAGCTCCGGAGCGGTGACCATCTTTGTACACCCGGCGGCGGCCGCTGTAGTGACGTTTCATCGCCGCCATCTTGCTCCACCTCACACTCCTCACTATCATTACTGTGCAGGGGCCAAGCGGACATCTTGTTACACCCAACGAAGTTTTAGATTTCAGTTATTTTCACACAAAACTGAGCTTATATGCTTAAATACATTATTTGGAAATCCAACGGACTGTTTACATGTTACATTTTAAAAGCAGCAGCAAACTTTACATGGTTGCTAATGTGACGGAACACCTCTGATTATCACATTTAACATTTAGTTCTGTCACATTAGCAACCATGTAAGGTCAGCAGGTTTGCTGCTGCTTTTAAAATTTAACATGTAAACAGTCCGTTGGATTTCCAAATAATGTATTTACGCATATAAGCTCAGTTTTGTGTTGAAAATAACGGTGGGTGTAACAAGATTTGTCTTTTTTTTTTTGTTTTGCCGATCCGAAAAATGATCCGATCTGTGAGTTTTTTGATCCGTTGCACCCCTAGTGCCTGTTAACTGCTTGCCAACCGTAATAACAGATATACGGTGGCAAGGCGGCTCTGCTGCACCAGATCATGTACTGGGTATGTGACCTGGCAGTTCTGGGTAGGGGACGGGCACTCGCACGCTGCCAGCGACCCGGCCGTGCTGTAATTAAACACAGCAGATGTTGATCAGCGGGTGTCGGCCAATGGATAACCACCGTCACCCACTGATCGTCATGAATTTACAAAGGACAGAGCCCTGCCATGTAAACAAGGCAGAGCTCTGTCCTGTCAATGGGGAAGTAATGGATTTTCTTTTCCCACAAAGCAGGGAATAAAATCCATTGCTTGCCTTAGTAAAAGCACCTCACACAGTACACCAAACACTTGCTAGGCACACATTTTTACCCTTTGATTGCCCTAGATGTTTAACCCCATTCCCAGCCAGTGTCATAAGTACAGTATCACTGGTTTCCAAAAAGTGTTGAAAGTGTCAGTGCCAGAATGTCTGCTGCAATATCGCAGTTCCGCTATAAGTCACGGATCACCGCCATTATAAGAATGAATTTTGGCCTAAAGTTATCAAGAAATTTGATTTTTTATTTTTTCTATTGGATAGGTTTTATAGCAGATTGTCTGGCTTTGTTTATAGCGCAAAAAATAAACACAGTGGTGATCAAATACCATCTTCCAGAGGTCAAGTGGTTAACCAAGCGCAGCTACATCTCTCAGTGGAGGAAGGACAGAAAGAGGGGGGTGTATCCGCCACCTTTAAACATTCAAACAGCAAATAGACTGTTACTGGGACCTATATGAAAGATGAAGTGCCCCTGCTGGAAAAACAAAGGGAGGAAGCTGATTAATGATTATGGTAATATGGAATTTTCACTTTAAAACATGCTCAGTATGCTTTTGCTAAAAGCATGCTGATTGAGAAGGCCAGCACTCCTACGCAGATCTGCACTGGACATTCCTAAATTACAAATGAAAATTTTTATAGGGGGGTGATAAATACAATGGCCTTTAGAATGGAGTTGCTGACATCAGTTTGAGACCTTTCTTAGATCATTTAGAATTCACTGACAGGTGCATTTGACCTACAGTTGGCCTCATTCTGAGCTGCTTTAAGAAGGTTTTGCAGTCCCCTAGACTTGCACAGTAATGAAAAATTCATCTGAAGTAAACAAAAGCCCTTCAACACACCTTACGAGTTTCTAGTAGAGGAGCACGGAAACTTTGGTGGCTGAAAAACACATTGACCGAAAATGGGGTTGTCGGCATGCGGCCGAAAAAAAAAAAAAGTGCTGATAATATCGGCACGGAAAAGGGGGCGGACTGCCCTGGGTGCCATCCCGGTGTGCCCCTGTCAGAGTCCTCCCCTCCCTCCTCCTCCTCTTCTCCTTGTGCGTTATGCAGAGCGGCTATCTCCCGGTGCGTCACGGAGCTGAAATGTTCTGCAGCCCCTGTAACAATGTCCCGCCTCCTGTGCTGTGATTGACAGCACACTGATCCAATGCTAGGAAATTGAATCAGTGTGACGTGCATCACAGGAGGCTGGACTTTGTTACAGCGCCCGCCCGGGCAATTGAAATTCAGCTCCGTGATACAGAAGGAGATCCCCGCTCTGTGTGATCCAGGCACTGGAAGGCTGCATCTGATGGTGAGGCTGCATTTGATGGGCACTGGTGATCTCCTGTAGTATGTCTGCAGGCTCTGAATATCTCCTGTCTGCTAGAGGTGCACCGAATATAAATTTTGCTAATACTATTAGCAATGTGTTTAATTAAAAGATTGCAGAGACATGATATACGAGATGGTTAGAGACGGAGGACATGATACAAGACATGGTCAGAGAATGCAGGCTGCATTTTTCCCCGAGCTTTTCTTGCACTAAATATAGTGGCCAACAATAAATTCATATTGATTTAAAATTGATGATATTAATTAAAAAGTCGAATACAATTATATATATTTTTTTAAAACTGTAATTTTCGGTACCAAAATGTCCATTCGGTGCACCACTAGTGTCTAGAGCCAATAAAAGATTTGCTTCTTATACACATCTTCTTTGGATCTGACAGAAATAGTCCATAACCCCTTCCCGCCGGCTGCCTCCCAGCCCTTTAAGGGTTCTAAATTCCAGGAGGCGAATATTAGGTCATGTGACCGCTGTGATTGGCTGTCACAGCGATTATATGATCGGAAAAGCTCCCGATCGCTAGTATGAATCGGAAGCTTTCTGGTAACCACGTTGGGAGCGCACTCTCAGCACGATAAGTGGTTAAAACAGGGCCGCATATATATATATGGCCACTCAGTGTAGGGCTGCAACTAACGACTATTTTCATAATCGATTAGTTGGCCGATTATTGTTTTGATTAATCAGTTAAAATTACCTTAAAAAAAAAGGAAAAAAAAAAAAAAAAAAGTGTGGTGTATAATTTAGTTAATATGTAAAGTTTTAAAAAAAGGCAATTTATTCTTAAATATCTTCATGCAGCGGTAAATATAAATAACCAATTCTATGGTTAGGGAGAAAAATCTCTAATCCACTCTGAAAATAACTGACAGAATAGATATACTGTATATACTATTAGGAGGGTGAATCTGGTAAATATCAGATATTAGAAATAAAAAACTTCTTGGTCAAAGGAATTTTCAGACAGTGTATGTGGTTTACGTTCAGAAATGACATTCAGTTTAAAAGTGAATGTTAAAAGCAAGTGAAAATTTCAAAAACAACATTCTTCCATTCAGCAAATGTACAAAGATTTTTTGTATTAATATCCTCGTCTGAAAATTTATCCATGTGGCCAGCATAAATAAGGCTCAGTGCACACCTATGCACTTTGCTTTTGATCTGTTTCTGCAGTGTTTTGATTTTTGCGCACGTGATTTTGCTGAAATTTGGGTGTTTGCATTTTTTTTATGCTTTTTTTGGGCCAATTTGTTGTTGGGCAGATTAAAAAAAACACAATTTGCTGCGAAAACGCATTACATGCTTTTCTGCAGCTTCTCCATTGAAGTATATTTAACCAAAAAAAGCACCGTTTTGCGTTGAAAAAAGTCCCTGACCCTTTCCAAATAACGCAGCAGCTGAAAAGAAATAGATGTGAACGTGTCCCATAGGAAACCATGTAAATGAACTGTAGTGCATTTCTGCAAAAAACGCATAGGTGTGAACCAGGCCTAAGACGTTTAGTAACATAATGGGGTTAAAAAAAAATAAAAAAAATTAGCCCTTTATAGTACAAAGAGCAAATACTGTAAGGGATTCATTTTTTTTTACCGTGGAACAGTGAAAGTAATATTTACAGTAGCGATTATTTGCTCTTTTTGTACTATAAAAGGGCAAATTTTATTTTTTTTAACCCCATTATGTTACTGGCCGATTAATCGATTATGAAAATAGTAATCGATTAATCGATTAGTTGTTTCGGACCTAGCTCAGTGTGAAGGCCACATATATGTGTGCGGCCGGCGTGAAGAGGTTAATGTTCCAAAGATAAAAAGAAAAACTATTGCAATGTATCAAAAAATTTACTGACCTTGCACGTCTTTTGTACCAGTTAGATTTCTTGTGAAAGACAAAGCTGTACTCATCGCTTTGTCCATACGCCAGACAGATGTCTTTCAGTTCCTCCATCACGTTCTGTGCACAGCGGTTCATGAGCTGGAGAGAACGGATGTCATTGGCTTTCACAAAGTTATGCTGCTCCGAGAACCTGTTGGAACAAGTGATGGCTCAGTGGGCATAAACACGCTAAACAAAAACAAACAACGTTGGTAACATTGGCATGTTAATAGAAATGCTGTAATGCAGAATAACCAGTTTACTGTAGAACATTACTAAACAAATGCAGAAGTGTTCTCCACTAACTGCTGAAATACATATACATTACCTGCTTCACCCATTCATGTTTTTGTTATTGCAGGGCTTGACAAATTTGCTTGGAATCTAGGAGCCAGCTAAAAAAGTTAGGAGCCAGGAACGCGCCCCATCCCGCCGAGCTCGGGCGCAGAAGCGAACGCATACGTGAGTAGCGCTTGCATATAAAAGCGGTGTTCAAACCACACGTGAGGTATTGCCGCGATCGGTAGAGCGAGAGCAATAATTCTAGCCCAAGACCTCCTCTGTAACTCAAAACATGCAACCTGTAGAATTTTTTAAACGTTGCCTATGGAGATTTCAAAGGGTAAAAGTTAGTCGCCATTCCACGAGCGAACGCAATTTTGAAGCGTGACATGTTGGGTATCAATTTACTCAGCATAACATTATCTTTTACAATATTAAAAAAAATTGGGCTGACTTTACTGTTGTCTTATTTTATTTTAAAAAAAAAAGTGTATTTTTTCCCAAAAAAGTGCGCTTGTAAGATCGCTGCGCAAATACGGTGTGACAAAGTATTGCAACGACCGCCATTTTATTCTCTAGGGTGTTAGAATAAAAAATATATATAATGTTTGGGGGTTCTAATTAGAGGAAAGGAGATGGCAGTGAAAACAGACAGGGAAACTCCATTAGCATTGCTGTTTGTCTTGTCATACCAGCGGCCACCACAAGATGGCGCTAGATCACAGAAGGAAGCATAGGCCTGCAGAAGGCCGCAAAGCCGAGGCCTCAATTACCGGATGGCGCGGCCCGACGCGATCCCGCGGCGCGGAGGGGGGGCACGGAGAGACAGGATTCCCCAGCTGTGCTGCCCCAGGTCGCTAATTCTAGTCGCAATGGCGACCTGGCGCCCGGGGTTTGTCAAGCCCTGTGTTATTGTATTCAGCCTGTCTAGTGATCCAAACACCCCTGCCAGGCAGCACAACTAGGTTAGTGACCTCTCTTTTTTCTTGTGCAGTTAAAGCCCAACTCCATTGGAAAAAAATAATAATACACCTTTATAGTAGGTATCCCCCTAAAAATCAAGGGTTAATTGTCTTTTAATGTTTAGGGGCAGAGGATTGAAACACTTACCTTATTCCGCACTCCAGCAGGGTCCCTCTAGCACTTTGGCCAGTGGAGTTGGTCTTTAAGTGACAAAGTTTCGTCATTTTCCTACCCCTAGCCACACATATTAGGGTAACACTCTGCTCTCGTCTCCTATAATCATGCTCACAACAGTTGACAGACAGCATAAAGCCATACAGAAGTACAACTGACTGCAGGCGCATTTTTATGGGTGTTGCAGTGCAGCGTGATTGGGCCCTTAGGTGGATTGGGTGGGAGTCGCCATTTACGGCACGGGCTCTGAGCTCCAGCACTGTATGCCGGTGTTCTGTCAAAATAGCCAATTCATCGAGATCTCCAGTCATGTCACTTCCGGTTAATGTAAAGCATCAGTAATTGGAGCTTTCGACGACTTGCTGTTTTGACACAACACCGGCAACCGTGTACACTCCGGTACACGATATTATGAGCGGACATTGTTAGTCTGCTCCGATACAAACCAACAAAATGGCCGCCTCCGAGGCAGCGACAACTTTTTCCTCCTTACCCTCCGTTCTGTCAAAAAAGAGAATTCTTTGTGTACCGGAGACTACACGGTTGCCAGTGTTGTGTCAAAACAGCAAGTCAAGTGGTTTACAGTAACTGGAAGTGTCGCGATTGGAGATCTCAATGGATTGGCTATTTTGACACCGGACTGGTGCATGTGCTGGGTGACGTCACCGGCTGTATGTACTCTGAATATCTCCTAAACGGTGCAAGTTTAGGAGATATTCACTGTACCTACAGCCTTACTATAGACGTTTCTATAGGTACAAGTGGCAGAACAGACTATAAAGCATCTGTAACACTCTAGAAATAGGTGGACCCCACACTCTGACACCCAGAGGAATCCTGCACACAGGAATACACTTTGAAAAGTCACAGTGACAGGGAGCTGAATCATATTCCAATATATGTACCATGATGACCAATCAGGACCACTCAGCCAGTGATGGGGAATGATAGGTCCGCAGAGAACCACGTGACCTCAACTGTGGAAGTTCCTCCCGTCCACTCTCACCACCAGCCAGCAGTTGGGCAGACATGTGTCCGCCGCCTCGAACTCCCTCACATACTCAAACTTGCTCTTTGCCATGCCTCTGCAGCACACTGCACCCGGCAACTTCAACCCTCGTAGGAGCCACAGACTTCCTATCCTCATAGCCGGAAGCGGAAATCACCCAGGCAGCCACGAGTCTCCTCTCTATGGTTCTCCTTGGTTACCACATACAGCACCCGCGGCTCTCGCGAGAGAGAAAGTTGTAGTAGTTCTGTCGAGAAGTGCCCGGGACGAACGGCGCATGCGCCGTAGGTCCCAGCACACCAGCTGCGTTTACGATCAGATGTTGTGTTGGCTAGACAGCGCATGCGCAGTTCATGTAGGTTGAGGGGCGGATTTTTCAATGATACTTCTCGAGAGAACAACGGCTCAGGTGGGAGTGGGCGTGATCAGCGCATGGGGCGGGCGTGGCCTGAGCCAAGTAAATAGGCAATCGGGAGCGGGGAGGAGGGAACATCTGCCCACGCTAACATCAACGACAACATGACACGTGACTTAGTTCTACCTTACACGCGCAACAGCTGGAGCCGTTAGATAGTGACGTCAGGAGGAGGCGTGGCTTAAGCTGATAAATAGCTGAGCTGGGCTGGCAGAGCATCAGTGTGAGCAGAGCAGAGAAGAGGAAGCATCTTTAGCACAGATTTCCGGAGGGAGGCGACATTGTCCGGACTACAGGCGGGCCGCAGCGTGTCTGTGTCCGGGGATCATGCCGCCTCTGCTCAGGCTCTAAGGAACTACAACTCCCAGCAATCTCTGTCCGCATGGAGATCTACAACTACCAACATGCACTGTGTAAGTAACGGAGGTTCAGCTCCCAGCCTGAAATGAGATGATTTTTTTTTCCTATGGAGATATTACAGGTCCCAGTGATCTCTACATACCCCAGCCTGCTCCCCTCCCCCTCCTCATGGGTAATTGCACCCCACACTCTTCTCCCACCGAGGTGGATGGGTCCCCTCCCCCCCAGGATAAGGGTGGGCCGGTTGGGCCTGTGGGGGAGGGGGTAAGTGGCGTGGGAGATGAGTGGGGTTGGCGGGACTGGGGGGGGTGCAATTCCCCCTGAGGAGGGGGAGGGGAGCAGACTGGGGTATGTAGCGATCACTGGGACCTGTAATATCTCCATAGAAAAAATCATGCTGGGATATGTAGTCCCACAGTATCTTCTTCTAGGCTGGGAGCTGAACCCCCCCATTACTTACACAGTGCATGCTGGGAGTTGTAGTTCCTCAGAGCCTGAGCAGAAGCGACAGATTACACAGACACTCTGTGACCCGCCTGTAGTACAGACAATGGCTCCTCCCTCTGGAGCTCTGTGCGGGAGATGGTCCCTCCTCCCCCGCTCTCCACACATTGACACCCACATCTCCACTCACTTACCACCGAGGGTGGGGCTCCAATTGCCCGCCCTCCCCCACACACAGGGCTGATCCAGGAAATATTTGATTGCCTCTCGGAATAGGAAGGAATTCTTTCCTCAGCTGGAGTACATTGGATCATTCTTTGCTGGGGGTTTTCGCGTTCCTCTGGATCAACTGCCTCACAACCTAATACACCCACTCATCTACCACCAAGAGGGGAAACTACCATCCCGGGTATGGGGTGAGTGTAGCCAGTGGAACTTCCCCCCAAGTGTCATCTGCCCTCACGCCCAACATAATGGTACTACCCCCTGGCCCCACCTACATGCCCTCATCTACCACCAAGAGGGGCCACAGAAAATGGGGTGCCTTGCCGTGGCTCTGTGGCTTATGCATGCATTTGTAAATATGTGCAACTAAACCCCTGTCTTTCACACATACTGCTCGACATGCCAATTCGGTTGGTCGCAGGCTGGTCGGTAAGTTGAGCATGGAAACGTCTGTTATTTTTATGTGTTTGCCTTTCCAATGCTCCTTGCTGCAGTGACCAGTTACAGGTGGGGGCAGTAACCACTTTTTTGTACCACCCAGAGTGGCAATGCCTTTTACTGTATAGTGTTTTCTCCATTTGCAATATAGTCCCATCTGTGGGATTTTTTATTGGATATTGTAATAAAATTTGACTACTTTTACTTAATAAATACTTGTTGGTGTGGTACTGTTACATTTCTATATAACTGTGTTTAGTGTGTTTGTTTTATGTGACCAGTTTGGGATTCCATTTGTTTTTTCCGATCCGCCCACTGGCTGATTGAAGAAAAAAAAAAAAAAAAACCTCTTTGGCCAACCTTGGGGACTTTAGCAGCACAGAGATTATGAAATTTTCTTTGTGTCCATAATGGGGGAATCCCTCCCATAGTGCTATTGTGTTTTGCCAGCGGGATGCTTTCCCTGCTGGCAGAACAGAATCATCACTGCCGGAAGTGATCTCCTGAAAAAAAATCCCACAGGCTGGTTGCACTGACGTCAATCTATTTCAGTACAACCAGCCTGCCCAGGGATAGATTGAATCTTAGGCCTGTCCCTGCTGAACCAGCCAAGGTTCAATCCTTTGTCCGGCTATGGATTGTAAGATCAGAGAGGACTGATATGAATGTGTAAATTGTCGGCATTATAGAAATACCTGTGATAAATAAATGCATTTATTTAAATGCAAATGCATTTCGAGGACGCACAATGCATTTTTGGGAGCGCTGTATACAATGCTCCCAAACCGCCCCAAAGGTGCTGCTTGTAGGACTTTTTGTAACGTTCCACAATCGCACCGCCCCAGTGTGAAAGCACTCAGGCTTTCACATTTGGGAGGCAGCTTACAGGCGCTATGTCTAGCGCTAAAATGACTAATAACTGCCTCCAGTGTGAAAGGGGTCTACAGCACTAGATCTGTGCGCCCTCTCGTTCTTTTTATGGTTTCAGTTGTTCCAGACTCCCCCAGTCCTAAGAAGCAGCAAGACAAAGTGCATCTATACAAGCCAGGATGGAAATATAGCCAACTTACATTGTGTGTGTCCACTCCCAAGTGCAGGAGGTTTTTGTGTGGAGTTACTTTTTGCTCCTTCCATGTGCACCTTACTGCGAAGGCAAGTTATACATTGGGAGGGTTGCCATCTTTTTGTATGGCTTGCTCACTGGATTTGATATGGGGACACAAGGGATGCCTTCAGCTGTTATTGCGCTCTTGCTGGGTTTCTAATGTGTGCCTTTCTGCCCAGCCGTAAAATGAGGGCTGGAGGGGATATTTGCCCTTCTGGGTGGACGTCATATGATGTCTTCCCCAGAATGCATCTTGCACGCCACACATACCGTGCTGCAGCTGGACACAATGGATGACATATCAGCATACCGGTGTGCTGTCGGTGCCATGTGATCACTGCAGACCAACATAACAATTGTACACAATGAATGGTTTCTGTTCATGCCATTGATTGTGTACTATTGTGTTGCTCTCTGTGATTGGCCACAGTGATCACATGGAACAGACAGGTCCAATCACAGCCTATCTGTACCATGTGATTAGCTGTGACTAATCATAATAGTAAGCATGGAATTAATAGATTTGATTCAGCAAAAATGGTTGCTTATAGCAGTGAAATATCAGCATAGTGTGTAAAAAAAATACCTTACTATGTATAGGAACACCGTATTGCTCTGTTCACAGTATGTAAAAAATCATTAAAAAAAATGTAATAAAAAAGGAAAATAAATTTAGAAAATTGAAAAAAAATATATAAAAAAAATGTATTGTTTTTTTTCCACATTGTCACCAGTCACTGATCACTGCCACATCAGTTATATGAGTACACTGTACTGCACTGGTGACAGTTGACAGTATGTAAACAAAAAAAGAAAATGGGGAACATTTTTTTTTATCAGTTTCCAAACAATTGCAACAAAGGATTACAACTTTAAAAAACCCGCTGTGTCTCTTACTAAATACTTCAGAGTCAGAGCCCATTCACACAGGGGCGGCACGACTTGTGCCGCAACTGTGCTGGGCGATCTACAGGCGACTTCAATGGAGACTTCCAAAATGACTTCTGTATTGAAGTCAATGAAAGTCGCCTTGAAGTAGTACAGGAACCTTTTTCTAAGTCGGGAGCGACTTCAGTCGCTCCGCTTAGAACGGTTCCATTGTACAGAATGGGACGCGACTCGTCAGGCGGCTGAGACGCCTGACGAGTCGCCCCTGTGTGAATGGGGTCTCAGACTGTCTATGTTCCAAAAAGAGGTAATTTAGGGGGCAATTGTCCTGTCCTGACAGTTTTGGGCCTCAAGGAATGAGATTGGCTGTCAGTACATCAGGATTGATCCATTTTCTCTAAAGCCCCTTTCACACTGGGGCGGGTATATGCGGTGGCGGTATAGCGGCGCGATTTTCAGCGCAGCTATACCGTCGTGTTTACCGCGATATACGGCCGTAGCGGTGCGGTTCTAACCCCCGCTAGTGGCCGAAAAAGGGTTAATACCGCCCGCAAACCGCGGCTATTGCCGCGGTTTGTGGGCGGTATTACCGCAGTGTCCCATTGATTTCAATAGGAAGGAGCGGTATACACACCGCTCCTTTACCGCTCCAAAGATGCGGCTTGCAGGAGATTTTTTTGTCTCCTGCCAGTGCACCGCCTCAGTGTGAAAGCCCCTCGGGCTTTCACATTGAGAATGCTGAGGCAGGAGTATTTCAGGCGTTATCTGCGCGGTATTTTTAGCGCAAAAACGCCTGAAATACGCCTCAGTGTGAAAGGGGCCTAACTCTCCTACGGACTAAATAATATACACTGATTTGGGTTATATTCACCAAAGAAATGTAGCAGAATACATTTTGGCCTAAATATATGAAGAATTATTATTTATTTGTTCGGTTTTATAACAGAAACAGAGAAAAATTAGTTTTTCAATATTGTTGGTCTTATTCTGTTTGTATAATAAAAAAAAACCCCAGTGAGGATTAAATGCAACCAAAAGCTTTATTTGTGTGAAAAAAATTATAAAAATGTCATATGGGTACAATTTTGCATGACCGCACAATTGTCATTCAAAGTGTGACAGCGCTGAAAGCTGAAGAATTGGCTTGGGCAGGAAGGGGGTGACAGTGCCTGGTATTGAAGAGTTTAATGAAAAGAAAAGCAGTAAAATGGATCCCCTGCCGCTGACAACAATAAATAATATTGACGTACTATGAGAGTATAAAGAGGACGTTCATTTCTCAAGCACCACCCTTTGGACCCCTTCTGCTAATTTCATGTTAGTAGAATTTTGGTGAGCGCTGATTTGCGATTTTCAAATGCCTTTTAAAATACCTTTGGCATAACGTCAACAGTATCACCAGCAAAGCAGCTTCGTTATTATCCCATTAACCCGCCTAGCGGTATTCCCGAGTCTGGCTCGGGGTGGAATTTCAGTACCTAAAGCGGTAACCCCGAGCCAGACTTGGGATCGCATCGCAGGATACAGGGTAAGTTACTTACCTTGTCCCCTGGATCCTGCGATGTGTCCCCGCTGTGTGTGCAAGCTGTCTCCTCGCTCGATTCACACTGCCGAGTGCCGCCGAGCTCCGTTCCCTGCGAGGTTGTGGCGCACGAGGGGGGAATTTGGCGCCAAATTCAAAAAGTGAAACACACAATACTCATACAGTATACTGTACTCTTACAGATTACAGGACTGTATCAAATAATAACACTTCCCCTTGTCCCTAGTGGTCTGTCCAGTGCCCTGCATGCACTTTTATATTATAAAAACTATTTCTGCCTGGAAACTGGAGATTGTCCATAGCAACCAAAAAGTGTCCCTTTATGTCAAAAGTGGTTTTAGACCAGCTAGAAAACAGCGATAATAAATTAGAATCACTTGCAGAATTGAGCGATAGTGATTTTGGGGAAATTCGTCATCAAACACTGAAAAACACTTTTATTATTATCATATTATTTTTTGTTATAATTATTTTATAGTTATTTATTATATTATAATTTATGATTTTGTTTTTTGAACTTTATCATACCCAGAATGTCTACTAGACTCTGGTTTGGACAGATTTAAGTGAGTTATTCCTAAGAATTACAGGCCTACAATATAAAACGCCAAATTTCCATGCAAAATAATGGTACCGCTTTCAGCACCTAAAATCTGAAATAATCATACCGCCAGGGAGTTTAAAGAAGATGAGAATTTTGACATTTCATCAATTGCTGCGTCACAAATGTTAATTCTAGATTACAAACAGTAGTTTACAAGACCGAACTCTTCCCAGTCGTTCCTTGTTTCCGAGATTGCGTGTTTGTACTTTCGACTTTTGTGTGACGGATTTCTGCACTGACCATCCGAAAATCAGACTTTGAGTTCACATCAGACGTTTTATAGTCTGCACATCCAGCTTTTGTTTGATGAAAAAGTCAAATCGTCTGTCGAATGCACCGTAATAACGCTCCGAAAATCCGCAGAAAGCTCGTCTTACGACTTTTCCCTTCCGATTGTCGTACCGTGTGTACGAGGCCTAACATGTTGTTAAAGGTGAACTTATCCTTTAAACTCACACACCTTGTTTCAGTGGCATTTTGTACTGATCTTCTGCTGCATACCAGTTTTTACACTGCCATCTATCTTTCCTACATCATTGGGAGCTGGCTGTATTTTCCAGGTTCTTGCAGCTAGCGCCCTGATGACGTGCCCCCGAGTCCATTCTCCAGACGCTGCGTGGAAGCTGATGCCTCATGGAAAATGGGATGTGGGTATCCCAGGAGGCATTAGAAGCAGGGCTTATGCAATTTTTGCCTAGGGGTGCTTTTATATACAGTATCTCACAAAAGTGAGTACACACCCTTTTTGTAAATTATTTTTTATTTCTTTTCATGTGACAACACTGAAGAAATGACACTTTGTTACACTGTAAAGTAGTGAGTGTACAGCTTGTATAACAGTGTACATTTGCTGTCCCCTCAAAATAGCTCAGCACACAGCCAATAATGTCTAAACCGCTGGCAACAAACGTGAGTACACCCTTAAGTAAAAATGTCCAAATTGGGTCCAATTACCCATTTTCCCCCCCGGTGTCACGTGACTCGTTAGTGTTACAAGGTCTCAGGTGTGAATGGGAGGCAGGTGTGTTAAATTTGGTGTTATCGCTCTCACTCTCTCATACTGGTCACTGGAAGTTCAACATGGCACCTCATGGCAAAGAACTCTCTGAGGATCTGAAAAAAAGAATTGTTGCTCTACATAAAGATGGCCTAGGCTATAAGAAGATTGCCAAGACCCTGAAACTGAGCTGCAGCACGGTGGCCAAGACCATACAGCGGTTTAACAGGACAGGTTCCACTCAGAAAAGGCCTTGCCATGGTTGAACAAAGAAGTTGAGTGCATGTGCTCAGTAACATATGCAGAGGTTGTCTTTGGGATATAGATGTATGAATCCTGCCAGCATTGCTGCAGAGGTTGAAAGGGTCAGCCTGTCAGTGCTCAGACCATACGCCGCACCCTGCATCAAATTGGTCTGCATGGCTATCATCCCAGAAGGAAGCCTCTTCTAAAGATGATGCACAAGAAACAGTTTGCTGAAGACAAGCAGACTAAGGACGTGGGTTACTGGTACCATGTCCTGTGGTCTGATCTGATGAGACCAAGATAAACTTATTTGGTTCAGATGGTGTCAAACGTGTGTTGTAACAACCAGGTGAGGAGTAGAAAGACAAGGGGTGTACCCACTTTTGTTGCCAGAGGTTTAGACATGGCTGTGTGTCGAGGGGACAGCAAATTTGCACTGTTATACAAGCTGTACACTCACCACTTTACATTGTAATAAAGTGTAATTTCTTCAGTGTTGTCATATGAAAAGATATAATAAAATATTTACAAAAATGTGAGGGGTGTACTCACTTTTGTGAGATACTGTACATACAGGTCATCCAGGGCAATCAGCAACTTTATATAAAGTGGGCAGAAAAATAAAGTGATTAAAAAAGCAGTAATGAATTAAATTTGAAAAGACAGACTTAGTGGTCTTTAATTATACATACAACATTACGTTTTTTCTAAAGTGTTTTAGTAGTCATTGACATGTCTCATGTATCTTCAGATCTTTGCATACGTTTCTGTTTGGGAAATGAAAGCCTGCAAGATAAATACCCAAAATGTGTGTATTTACACAAGATATTCCCATCGGGCCAATTGAAAAATTGCAGTCAACAGTCTTCAGTTTATTGTTGTGAGCAGCTGGCACATCATGAATATTTATTTTATTATAATAGGAAGTTTGTGCCAGCAGGGCAAAGGAAATCACATTCTACTTGTTAAGCAATTTAAAGTGTTTGTTACCCTAACATTTCATATTCCTGATATGTGCCTGTTGTACAATGTACTTGTATGAGAAAGTATCATGCTCTCTTTGTATTTCTTCCTTTGTGGTAAATCCCTGGCACTCCTGCTAGTCCCCTTGCTTTCCTATTAAAAACTGATCACACTAAGCAGGAGAGCACACCAAGGTCAATTCTCAAGCTATGCTGGGAACTCAGGCTGCTCTCCTCCCATGATTAGACTTGTCCTAACACACTTCCCCTGCACAGCCTGTCACTGGGAATCTCAGTGTACTGCTGCTTCTCCTCACCCCAGCTCTTATGCAGCTGGGAACAGAGGGAATGTGATCATTTCCAAAAAAGGGAACAAAAGGTATTTGTGTTTTTTTCTACACAACAATGTTTTGCCTTTCATTTCTATTTTAAATTGAATGGGTTGTTTTTCAAGGTGATCGTTTACGTTCACATATACTTTTGTCAGAGTGCCCTTTTTTTTTAAGGGTTTTATATTTTTTCCTTCTTTTTTATGTCTTCCATGGCTTTCTTGCTTTTTTTCTTTATTTTGATATATATTTATATTTAAAGGGGTTGTAAAGGTTCATGTTTTTTCACCTATGCATTAAGGTGAAAAAACATCTTACGATCACCGGCCCCCCGACCCCCTCATTTTACTTACCTGAGCCCTGGAAAGTCCTGCGTCGCGAACGCGCTCTTCCTTTGCTCGGTCTTCTCGGCTCTTCATTGGATAGATTGATAGCAGCGCAGCCATTGGCTCGTGCTGCTGTCAATCAACTCCAATGACGCGGGGGCCGGGCAAGGCCAAGTTCTTTAGTCGGTGGCTATGGACGCCAAATACAAGACTCGGGAGCGCGCCCGCAAGGTAACCCCCTTGGGAGAGCGCTTCCCAGCGGGGGTTATCAGAAGCAGGGAGGAGCCGAGACAGCCGCCGAGGGACCCCAGAAGATGCCGTGCGGGGCCACTCTGTGCAAAACGAGCTGCACAGTGGAGGCAAAACCTTTAGTGGGACTCTGGAGCAACCTTGTCGGTATAGATTTTGCTGGTCAATATCTCCAAAACCATAAATCCTAAGAACTCCAAACTTGGTAGGGTGGGTCTCCCAATCAGTCCCATACGTGTCTCTCAAGTTTGAAAAAAAACACTGCCTCCCGAAACATAAAGGGCGACGTCGCAGTGTTCTTTCAAACTTCACGGACCAAGATGAGGCCTCACTGCTGTATCTCTGTGTCCTACATTGGGAAAATGTTCAATATTTTTTTAACCCTGCCATGGCCGGTCCCAAGCCCGTGCTGCGAAAAGAGGAGGGTTGGGTGCTGGGACAAGCAAACCAGCCCTATTAAAACATTTGTAGAGCAAATGGGAAAGTTCAGTGACACAGAGGTGATGTTCCATCTCAGGGGAGGTTTAGTGTCACTGCAGCAATGAAGACCTCTCTGAGCGTGGTTGGTTCTGAGAGCAATGGCCCAGATCCCATTCCATAACAATTGGAAGATGCTCATTGCGGTCTAGAGCTGGTCCAAAGGTTGCGTGTGAAGGTTGTGTGCAAGCACACGTAAAGGGCTCCCTTCCGAAACTGGAAGACTGTTTACTAGTGCTCTTGAATTTTTTTAACTCTGCCATGGCCGGTCCCAAGCCCAGCTGCGAAAAGAGGAGGGTTGAGTGCTGGGGCAAGCAAACCAGCCCTGTAAAAACAATTTGCTACTGCGAGCATAAAAGAAGAATAGGGCCTATCCAGCATTGTAGTGACATTAGCCAGCTGAACGTGTTGGCTGAGCTACCAATGCTTTAAGCTGCAAATTAGTGGCTCGAGCATAAAAGAAGAGGGCCTATTAAAGTTAACTCCACCGTGGCCGTTCCCAAGTCCGAGCTGAGAAAGGAGGAGGGTCCCTTCCCCCTCCCTTTCCTTCCCTTTCCCCTTCCCCTCCCTTCCCTTTCCCCTCCCCTTCCCTTTCTCTTCCCTTTCCCCTTCCCCCAGAGACACATTCTCAAATTACCTTTAAGGCAGTTTACTGTGCAAAGAGCTAAAAAGAGATTGTAGACAGTCCACTTTGGGCCGATCGTTGCCGTTCGGAGCCGTAATGTGAAGTTCCACTGTACATCTCTTCTCTGCTGTCCCATTTGTGTGCTGTCTCGACTGTAAAGTGTGGGAAGAGGGTGTACCCCTTTACGGAGGATAGACAGCAGGATCTGTTTGCCCCGAGTACATAAAGTGTCTGAAGAAGAGAGAGCAAATTGGGTTCAAATTTGGTCCCATACTTGCTATCTGAGGAGTGACAATGGAAATCTACCTGCGTGCCAAGTTTGGAGACAGGAGCCCCAAGGGTTCCAGAGATATGGCACACAAAGAGAACCGACCGGCACTTGAAAGCTCCCTTGCGGGAAAACGTAGCAGTCATTTGTAATACCGCTTAGTGGGACTCTGGTGCAAAGTTGTCGGTATAGATTTTGCTGGTCACTCTCTCCGAAACCATAAATCCTAGGAACTCCAAACTTGGTAGGGTGGGTCTCCCAATCAGTCCCATACATGTGTCTCTCAAGTTTGAAAAAAAACACTGCCTACCAAGCCATAAATGGCGACGTCGCAGTGTTCTTTCAAACTTCACGGACCCAGATGAGGCCTCACTGCTGTATGTCTGTGTCCTACATTGGGAAAATGCGCAATATTTTTTTTAACTCTGCCATGGCCGGTCCCAAGCCCGTGCTGCAAAAGAGGAGGGTTGGGTGCTGGGACAAGCAAACCAGCCCTATTAAAACATTTGTAGAGCAATTGGGAAAGTTCAGTGACACAGAGGTGATGTTCCATCTCGGGGGAGGTTTAGTGTCACTGCAGCAATGAAGACCTCTCTGAGCACGGTTTGTTCTGAGAGCAATGGCCCAGAGACCATTCCATAACAATTGGAAGATGCTCATTGCGGTCTAGAGCTGGTCCAAAGGTTGCGCGTGAAGGTTGTGTGCAAGCACACGTAAAGTGCAGGGGAACTCTGTGCTCCCTTCCGAAACTGGAAGACTGCTTACCAGTGCTCTTGAATTTTTTTAACTCTGCCATGGCCGGTCCCAAGCCCGGCTGCAAAAAGAGGAGGGTTGAGTGCTGGGGCAAGCAAACCAGCCCTGTAAAAACAATTTGCTACTGCGAGCATAAAATAAGAATAGGGCCTATCCAGCATTGTAGTGACATTAGCCAGCTGAACGTGTTGGCTGAGCTACCAATGCTTTAAGCTGCAAATTAGTGGCTCGAGCATAAAAGAAGAGGGCCTATTAAAGTTAACTCCACCGTGGCCGGTCCAAAGTCCGAGCTGAGAAAGGAGGAGGGTCCCTTCCCCCTCCCTTTCCTTCCCTTTCTCCTTCCCATCCCCTCCCTTCCCTTTCCCTTTCCCCTTCCCCCAGAGACAAATGCTCAAATTACCTTTAAGGCAGTTTACTGTGCAAAGGGCTAAAAAGAGATTGTAGACAGTCCACTTTGGGCCGATCGGCGCCGTTCGGAGCTGTAATGCGAAGTTCCACTGTACATCTCTTCTCTGCTGTCCCATCTGTGTGCTGTCTCGACTGTGAAGTGTGGGAAGAGGGTGTACCCCTTTACGGAGGATAGACAGCAGGATCTGTTCACCCCGAGTACATAAATTGTCTGAAGAAGAGAGAGCAATTTGGGTTCAAATTTGGTCCCATACTTGCTATCTGAGGAGTGACAATGGAAATCTACCTGCGTGCCAAGTTTGGAGACAGGAGCCCCAAGGGTTCCAGAGATATGGCCACACAAAGAGAACCGACCGGCAATTGAAATTTCCCTTTGCGGGAAAACGTAGCAGTAATTTGTAATACCGCTTAGCGGGACTCTGGAGCAACCTTGTCGGTATAGATTTTGCTGGTCAATATCTCCAAGACCATAAAACCTAGGAACTCCAAACTTGGTGGGGTGGGTCTCCCAATCAGTCCCATACATGTGTCTCTCAAGTTTGAATAAAACACTGCTTACCAAACTATAAAGGGTGACGTTGCAGTGTTCTTTCAAACTTCACGGACCCAGATGAGGCCTCACTGCTGTATTACAATTTTTTTTAGCTGCGCAACAAAACTACATTGAATTGAGAACAGAGTGTCCAATCTCTGGTGCATGTGATCATGCACCAATGAAGAGAAATAAAATGTCCAAACAAAAATTAAGGAATTGAACCCCAAAGTGTACACTCCTAGTGCACCAAACCTCATAAGTAATTGATGCAAATTACATAAGGTCCATAGAGCAGTTAATGTAAAAAAAAACTTTTAACCAGGATAATAACGCTGTAGGTGATTACTGT
The DNA here is from genome assembly GCA_029206835.1 of Rana muscosa. Classification (NCBI taxonomy): domain Eukaryota; kingdom Metazoa; phylum Chordata; class Amphibia; order Anura; family Ranidae; genus Rana; species Rana muscosa. Next base: position 115,159,868 of record CM055118.1, read on the forward strand.
AGATATCCATCTTCTTAACATGCATCAGTGACATCAGATATGAACACCCTAGAACAGTGCTGCTTCCAGTTAGAAAAGAATCCACCACCTCTAATAAAGCTGCCGCTTACCAGAGATACTGATCCCTGAAAGAGATCAGTCAAAAAAAGACTGATGTTATCCCTGCCAGGGTCTCTCACGGCTCAATCAGCTGTCTCCACTCTTCTGGTGCATATATCATTGGTCTCTCACTCGGTGTCACAATACATCATGTCAGGATGAAAGAGAAAGCCACCATAGCCTAATCCAGTAAAAAAAACTAATTTATTAAAACATGTAAAAGAATTGCACTTACAAAACGATGTAGATAAAATAGCGTGTGTGTAATCTTAAGCCGGCCGGCTCTCACAGCCCGTTCCTTCCGGGACTCTGCGATAGTGTTTGCGGTGTGGTGTTCACAAGCCATGGATCATGGTGGCACCTATCCACTACTGTTCCTTTTAACCGGCTAAAAGCATGTTTTTGTGGTTAGTTTACTATCTTCCTGTTGGATTTCTAAATCTAGGAAGTGGATAAGTTTATCACTATTCTCATATGACAATTTTATATTGTTTTGATTGTTGTTCAATTTATCAAAAAATCCCTTGAGGCTAGTTTCATCACCTCTCCATATTACAATACAATCGTCTATGAACCTTCTATATATAATAAGCTCTTCTGGGATATTGGAATAATTGGCCTGCTCCTCCCATTTAGCCATAAAGAAGGTTCGCTACACAAGGTGCATATTTAGCACCTATTCCTATCCCATTTAGCTGCCTATAGAAATCCAAATTATGCCAGAAATAATTGTGTTGTAGCCCATAAGCCAAGCATCTCAAGATAAATCTTTTCTGCTTAGAGATTATATTACTAAAGCTATATAGGGCCCATCTCGCAGCTTGTATGGCATCTTGGTGTTGGATTATCGTGTATAAAGATGATACGTCTGCTGTTGCAATCAAATATTTTTCTTGTGGTAGCAACTCAATAGTGTTCATAATCTGAATCAGGTGTTTAGTATCTCGTAAATAGGCTCTTGTTTGTAACACTAGCGGTTGCATATACCGATCAACATATTCACCCAATCTCGCATTTATGGATTGTATGCCATTGATTATTGGTCTTCCAGGTGGGTGAATAAGATTCTTATGGACCTTTGGTACTGTATAAATGATCGGTACCCTGCAGGTGTCCGGTATCAGATACTTTTCTGATTGGTAATCATTCGTATCTCTCAAATATTTTCTTTTCTTTCTTTGTTAGAACAAAAGGATATAGAAATCAAAAACTTTGTTCAACTGACAGGTGAGTGTTGTGAAGGATGCTGAATCTTTACAAAGAAAGTAAAGAAAATATTTGAGATATACGAATGATTACCAATCAGAACAAACCTTCAAATGCCAATTAAAATTGAAGGAGGGCAAAATTGGATCTACTACGTCTTCCCCTGAAAGGGAGGTACGGATTTGTTAGTCCCAGACGGGACCAAAGGCATGGGGTCCCCAGAAACCCAAAGACAATATCGGGAATATCCAAGTGAAAATGAGAGACCTTATAGAGATGAGAACAATGGACCAAGAACTCCGAAGCCATGGTGGAGAAATAAAAATAAATCACCAAAGAAACCTTTTTGGAAGAACAATGGCAATCGGAATAATCAAAAACCACGTAACCAACCACAAAACAAATATGCTAATACGGGAGGTTATGATTATGGTAACCAAGGAAACCATGAGTACTACAATCAGGATAGAAGAGATGGACGAGACCCCCCATACCATCAGAATCAGCAATATTATCGACAAGGTAATTATGGGTATCAAGATCAATATCAGTACCAAAATTAATATAGAAGAAGTCCGATTCCAACTCACAACAGATATGAAGCTTTAAGAAACCACCAAGATGACACGCAATCACTGTCTTTTTTAGATCATCGCAGGAGCGAGAGGACTCCCCTCGGCATGACAAAACATCAAATGTAAGAAGCCCAAACACAAGAGGGGATGCCGAGGAGGATCCAAGATCCAAAAGAAAAAGAGAGGAGTGGGAGAGGGGATCTACAACCTAAGTGGAGTGGATCTAACGAGAACCAAAATGTTAACTCTAGATAAAGGCTTGAAGTACGCTCCTAAACGGAATCTGAACAAATTTGATATGTATGTGGATATACAAAAATATACCCGAAGGCTAAACATTAAAAAGTACATGATGAATACAGCTCCAGTTATTGAAAGATCAAGAACGGACACGCCAGGAAGAGTGGTTCACAGTAACCTGAGAAACAAGTGCTTATTTAACCCGCCTGTTCATAACAATAAACACATAGAGGTTTTCAATCAAATGGTTATACAGGATTTGGAAAAACTCAAAATCAAAAGAATGAGTGATCCCCAGGCAATTAAAAGAGGTATAAAAGAATTGGAGGAAAATAAGCAGGTCATTGTTCGACCTGCTGATAAGGGTGGTGCTATTGTGGTTTTATCCAAAGAATATTATAACAAGGAGTTATTGGATCAATTAAATGATGCCAATACATACATTACATTAAGAAGAAATCCCACAAGTGAATACAAGCAGGAGCTTACAGAATTAATTGCAAGAGGTAGCCTCAAGAATATTGTAACGGCACCCCAATCTCAAGGAGTATTAACGCCGTTTACGATGTTCCCTCTCCTAGACACACATCCACTCGCTACCGATATCCACAGCTAAACGACCCTTTCCTATAGGAGCCGACCCCTCTGGAAGAAGACGAGACGCACTCTGTCTCTTCTGTAGTAGGAATCCATTTATTATTGACCAACATTGTAACTTTATACACAATTCAGGGCACATGATTTAACATGAACAAGGGCCCAGCTCCACCCACACATCCCAAAACTCAACACCTCATCCTGACGTCTGCTAGGCTTCAAAAGATCCCAACACAATAGAATATACGATCTCCAATACACATCTTCCCACAAAGGGTTGGCAGCCAGTCTGTCTGGCGACAACAGGTTCTAAACCCTTTACATCTTAAATCCCTTTGTATTGTAAATCCCAGTCTGCCTTTACAATACACACAAGTATAGGGTTAATTACTTCTATTCACACCAGACCTTCCCAAGTCATACTGAACAATAGAATGCAAATTACCTTAATTCCTCACAGCCATGATTACACAAAGTCAGGGCTGTCGGTGATGATATTAGCATCTAAGAGTATGTGTCTAAACATCATGAAGGCGTCACTTTCCAATTAACCTGTTGAGGTCATAATCAAACAGAGAGTTCTTTGCAGGTATCCTGGGGAATATGGTGGATGAATATTACAGACCCAATCTAGATAAATTGTATGTACAGCATTGAATATGGCCATCATAGACCATATTGGGGTTTTCATTCACCCTGTGCCCCTAATAGAGACACAGGGTGATTGACACATAAGAGCCATTGGGGAAGCTGGCGCAAGGGTATTTCATACTTCCTAAGCGATTCTGAGTTCCCCGGGCCTTCCCGTTACAAATATCCTTACCTAAAAAGAAGAAAAGTATCTGATACCGGACACCTGCAGGGTACCAATCATTTATACAGTACCAAAGGTCCATAAGAATCTTGTTCACCCACCTGGAAGACCAATAATCAATGGCATACAATCCATAAATGCGAGATTGGGTGAATATGTTGATCGGTATATGGAACCGCTAGTGTTACAAACAAGAGCCTATTTACGAGATACCAAACACTTGATTCAGATTATGAACACTATTGTGTTGCTACCACAAGAAAAATATTTGATTCCAATGGCAGATGTATCATCGTTATACACGATGATCCAACACCAAGGTGCCATACAAGCTGCCAGATGGGCCCTATAGTAATATAATCTCTAAGCAGAAAAGATTTATCTTGAGATGCTTGGCTTATGGGCTACAACACAATTATTTCTGGCATAATTCGGATTTCTATAGGCAGCTAAATGTATGGAAGTATGGAAGAGCCCTGGGGCCATCATAATTTTTTTTTTTAAAAATGACAGAATTTTTTATTTTTTTTACAGAATTGAGTTTAATTTTTTTTTTTTTTTTTTTTTAAGAAAATTCTGAGTTTGAAAGTCAGAATTCTGAGATTAAATGTCAGAATTCTGAGATTATAGATATAGTAGTCTCTATTAGGAGGATTTAAGGAGCAATTAGCAATAATGTAGAAACACCCACAGACCATCATTCTGCAGACATACATGTCTTCTGCTCTGTATATGGATATGTAAATCTATCTTAGTTACAGCACACAGTACGGGGAAGCAGGCAGTGCTGGGCTCTCTGGTTCCTCTACTGTATTAATATTTCCTCGGTTTGCTGTATTATCCTTCTTCTCTGTCATCTGCTCCAACATAAAGAGCCATGCTGAAAACGTGTGTATTGTGTGCAAGTAAGTGTGTGTGTGTGTGTGTGTGTGTGTGTGGGGGGGGGGGGGGGGGGGCACAGCTTCCATAGATAACAGAACACAATGGCCAGCACAGCTCTGCACCCCGATTTGTAGGAAACATTGCAGTTGCCCCTACATGAGGGAATATTGTGAATGGCTAGAAGGCAGCAGGACAATGTGTGTCTATGGTCATAACGGATCGATCATAGCAATTACTTGTCTGGATTTATACAGTTATTTCACAAACAATTAACCTCATAGTAAACATAAAAGCAGATTGTTACAGCTAGTGCAGAGCTAGCATAGTGGTTAGGATAGTAGGATTACATTGGTGAAGTTGTGGGTTCTAATCCAGATGACAGTAAATTTTTTTTGAATCGCACTTGTGGGTGTCAGTGAGCCCGCTGTCAAATGCGGGAGACTTGCGGCCGCCATCAGGAACTTTGGGGCCCCCTACACAGCTTCAGGCATGGGCCCCCTGGAGCAGAGAACCGGGGGGGTGCTGCCGACGCAAATTGAGAAGCAAGGGGTGCCACAAATTAGAAGCGGGGGGGGGGGGGGGGCTGGGGTGCTGCCGCCGCAAATTGTTGAGGTTGAGGGGGCTTTGGGTGCTGGCGAACAAAAAAATAAAAATTAATTAAAAAAAAGGGGTTACCATCCGGGGCCCTGGGGACCTCTGGGCGCCTTACCAGGTGTACTGCCTGTACCCCCCTGCTGACACTGTCAGTACATACAGCTCATGGCCTGCTCTGCACTGCCACTATATACACTAGTTACTGTGCATGGCCCTGTCTTTACTACTAAAACTAATGCCACTAATTGTCTCCCCACTTGCACAATCTCTGCATCAAGACTACATATTGTGGCTGCATAGCGCACACATTAGCACCAACAGTATACTGAAAATATATATGTAGCGCCCTCACCCCCTGCTCCCTTGTCAGTGAAACGGCTGGCTTGTCTAGGGGGTATGTGGGAGGAGGGTGAGGTTCACTATGGCTTATGTCCTCTTAGTGTGCAGAGGGGAAAGCCAACACTTGTTTTACCTTCGGCCTGTGTTCTGGATGGAGCCTCTGCTTCTTCTGTGGAGATCTGACTGTCAGTAATAGAGCCCCACACCATAAAAAGTCCAACACTCCTTTATTCTTCTTCACAAGTGAACAGTATCAGTTGAACTTTTAGATGAACAGACAGGGGTGTGGATGCGAGTAGGTCCAGGCACAGTGAACTCTCCTATTCCTTTTAGTGCAAATAGGCTTGGCGCACAGCCGCTGCCACCGACCGGGTGAGCTGTTGAGGCCCCTGCCACAGGCCTGTGAGCAGGTCTCTGCCACTGACCTGGGTTGATTAGATGGACCGCTGCCACCGGCCGTGGAACATGAACTACCTTCCTTGAGAAGCTGGCCCTTGTTGGGGAAAGACATCCATCCGGACGGTCTTCAGAGGCCCACCCGGCCCTGGCAATATGTTGCACCAGCTCTACGGGAGGGTCACCTCTCCGGTCCCTTACGCCCTGGATTCAGGCACCCGACACCAGGGGCACCTTAGGACAATCCCTCACTCGTGGGACCCAGTGGAAGGTACTAGGCCCCAGGCCTTCTGACAAGGACCTCACCCCAGACCGAAGGTGTCTGGGATGGAACACGAACTCCACGTGCCCAGGCCAAGGGCGCCTGGACACTGATCACGGACAGCAGCCCTCAGGCTGAAGGTGCCTGGGACTCGAACCTCGTGGTGAAGATGTCCGCCCCCTTTATACCCTCTCCCAGCAAGCACAGCAGGTTCCCCGCCCCGCTGTACAGCTGCTGCGAGGGGTCACAAAGGGTACAGCACTGCAGCGGTGGTTCAACCCCGGCCCAAAGCGACAGCACCACCTACTGGGCCGCAGGGAACTGAGCACCACTGATGTCTTCACACAAATGAAAACAGCCCTACTCTACCAATTAGTGCATCTGGGTCATACTGCCACCCAGATGCTGCCCCTAAATAGTACATACCCGCTACACTCTCCCCCCAGTAATTTGACACTCGTCCCCAGTGTCTGGACCAAGCCATGCCTCAAAGGGAGCCAACATAACCCGATCCAGAGACTAGCATTTTTATAGCACTGGTCGCTGTAAAAATGACAATGGTCCCAAAATAGTGTCAAAAGTGTCCGCCGTAATGTCGCAGTCACGAAAAAAAATAAAAAAATCACTGATCGCCGCAATTACTAGTTAAAAAAATAAATTAATAAAGCCACAAAACTACCCCCTATTTTGTAAACGCTATAATTTTTGTGATTTTTTTTTACCAAAAATATGTAGAATACCTATTGGCCTAAACCGAGGGAAAAAATATGTTCTTTTTATACATTTTTTTGGGGATATTTATTATAGCAAAAAGTAAAAAATATTGCATTTTTTTTCAAAATTGTCGCTATATTTTTGTTTACAGGGCAAAAAATAAAAACCGCAGAGGTGATCAAATACCACCAAAAGAAAGCTCTATTTGTGGGAAAAAAAGGACGCCAATTTTGTTTGGGAGCCACGACCGCGCAATAGTCAGTTAAAGCGACGCAGTGCCGAATCGCAAAAAAGGGGCCTGGCCCTTATGCTGCATATTGGCCCGGGCCTTAAGTGGTTAAAGCTTGTAGGAGTTCTCTTTCTCCCGACTGTCCTATGAAGCTGCACGACCCCCTGATCACGTCTGGACAGTGCTGATTGGCCCTGTAACGATCACATGCACCCTCCCAAAAAAAATAAAAACAACTTTAGCAACACACCAAACTAAGCATGAGCAGAGTGCCTCCTAGGGCTCTGTACTATCAGGAGATGGATTATGGACAGTAAAAGGGGAGGATCAGAGCAGACAGGATCAACCAGCTTTTTCACACAATGTGGATGTTTAATCCCACAGTGAGTATAACCAGCATAATTTACTGCATATACAGACTGATTTTACTATGGTGGGTTTAAAAGGTTAATTCCAGCTATGAATGTAAAGCTAGTGATTTATGTAATCCTCTTTGGCCAACTTTCACACGGCTACTTATGTGTTGTGGGTGGTGGATTGCCCAGCTTCAAGCATGAAAAATCTGATTCAAATGTCGAAGGCATGCGGTAACAGCATTGCAAGGAAATAACTTGATCCTGACAGATTTAGGCTTTTTATATATGAGAAACAAAGAATCTGGTAGTATGTGTTTGAAAATTCTACTGCATTGCAAAAGGGGATTCAGTGGACCGAATGATCACACAAATAGCCAGATAAAAAAAAAACAACCGAATGCTCTGCACAGAAAGGTGCTATATGCAGTCCATGACTTAAAAACACATATCTACTGTTATCAATTACTGTATATACTCGAGTATAAGCCACGTTTTTCAGCACTTTTTTTTGTGCTGAAAATGCCCCCCTCGGCTTATACTCGTCACCTTTTTGCACCTGATCTCCCAGACTTTGGGGAACCGGTACCGGCCATAGGTCCCCTGGACCCCAAACTTGAGAAACAGCATGGCTCCCGCGAAGTGTGTTTGAAAACACTGGCCATCATTTTACCTGGAAGAGTAATACTACAGGGAGTCCCCGAGTTACGAACATCCGACTTGCGAACGACTCCTACTTACAAACGGGAGGCTGCGTGGCCACTTTTCAAAGGCGGGCACATTCGACGGGACATCGGAAAACAACGTATCTGCCGTTCTGCACATGCTGTTCCGACTTACGAACATATTCGACTTAAGAACAAACCTACAGTCTCTAACCCGTTCGTAACTCGGGGACCCCCTGTATCTAGCAAGAATTAGTGCTAGATTGAAGGGCAGTATTACAGCACAGACTTTTTTTTTATAAATATCAGCTGGGAATATTTTAATTCTGCATTAAAGGGTAAATTTAATCGGGTTCCAATTGCCATCCCTCAAAACTTGTCCCTACCCTACCAAGATCTTTGCTATGTGTGCCTGTAATCTTCATCTGTTCCAATAAACGATTTGTACTCTGCTGTGACACAGTTTTCAATTAAATGAATTGGGTTTCTTCTTTTCCTTCTTCAGAGGTTGGGAGGTACAGCACAGGCTACAGAATAAAGATGCTTGTGTAGTGGGTATAGTCAAATAAAATGACTTGAAAGGCTGGAGGTGGGATTTGGAATGTAGTAAAATGTACAGTTTCATATTCAACTTTGATGTGTACTCCAAAGCCTTAACTATGCCTCCATACCCTTGCATATTAGGCCTCTACCAGTCTCACAAGCATATTTTCTTCTTCCAATTCAATATGATACAACAGTGACATATTAATCAGTGGGTGAAACCATGATTAGGGGGAACACAGGAATCCAACAATCCTGAAGGGTTGAATGCTGAAGACACTGATGGAGACTGCAGCACTGGAGTTGAGAGAATATAAGAGAGACATGGGCCACTGAAAGGAGAGGTGGGTAAAAGTGCCTTCTGCAGGGCACGTTTATTTAGATTTGTTCATACCCTAACAAACACAGACATGACTTAGAAAAAATAAAATTATTTGAAAAAGTTCCAATAAATTAGGAGGGCGAGTAGTCTGTCCATTTTTTTTCTTTGGTCCACACATCCCAGTGGTGTTAATTATGCCACCTCATCAAGAAGCAGAAAGAAAAAACAGGTGGAAAACACCTTCATCAGCTTTCGCCAGAAAATATATCTGGGTTTTCTTCCCAAAACTTGTCACCGATGACATCACAATGCAGAATGGCAAACTGGTTCCACGAGCGAGATACCTCCACCTCTCTCCTCCTCGCCTTCTAGCTTTATTACCTTCTTGCTGATTTCATTTACCTAAACAAGAAGTACAGGATGAGAATAAAAATGAACAAGAACAATTCAAGTATTGTCAGTCAACTCAACTGACGCACATGGAAAGTGATGCGATTCTTACGCAATAAGTCAAGCAGTTAAAGGAGAACTTCTCTTTTAATACAGTTATCCTGAATACGCCAGACACTATCCACCACATATTACACTTAACTTGCATTGAAACTATAATTATAGTAAAAAGTGTGGGACTTTTGAGGCACAGCATCTCACTAAAAAATATAACATTTTATTTAATTTCCTTAAAATTGGACATAAAATAATGACAGACTTATAATAAAATGCAATTATAAAACAGCCTATTCCAACCACTGCAGTCATTTATACAACACAGTCTCTGTTCAACACGTTTCTAGGACATGGTTCTCTTCATCAGGAGCCAACAGACTTTTGATGCCGCCATCTTCTATATGGCAGCCATGACAATTAATTAAACATTGAAATCATTCCTGCTACCCTGATAAAACAGGGAGATGATCAATTAGGCAGATAGTTGATAAGTAAATTCCTTTCATAGGTTTAATTTAGGTTCCTCACATTGAGTTAGAGAAAGGCGAAGGGAAGTCGATGCTGGTTTTAGATATTTAAAACAGCAATTTCCAAGCTTAACAACCATTTGCTGTCTCATTTAAGCAGAGGTTAGCAGAGTCTGTAATGGTTTGCTGCTGCCAAACAATTCACCAGAATGTTAGCAGGCTATAGGGGAGAGAGAGAACAGTTATCACTCCACTAAGATTTAAGAGTTGGGTTCCGCAGTCATCTTCAAAAGTCTCCACGCTAGGACCTGGCCACCTAGAAGCAACTTAGGCCCCTTACCTTAACTGGTTATGTCCCTTTTTTGCAGAGTTTTCCACTCTAGGGAGCGGTTTATTATGGATCGGGAAGATTATACGCCGACTGCGTCTCCCGCTCTCTTTCTTACCATCAGACCTAAAGCACCACCTGAACCCCCCTTCCCTTTTTTGGGGGGTTACCTTAACCCCAATGGGCGTTCTGAACTGCAGATTTTGTTGGCCTTTTCAATGATGTAATATTTTCATCCACCTGTGCAGACACAGATTTTTCCTCTTTTTACATTTCTACGAATCCATAATGTACAGGGCCTTCCTGATAACGTGATGCTATGTTTTAGTCTTAATTTATTTCTACCACGTTTTGTATTGCATTAAAAAATAAAAATAAAATCTACAAGGTATACTCTTCTCTGATCATGCATGTGCAACCACAATCTGTATTCATTCTCATGGAAAGGCCATGTACACTCCTAGAGTGAAAGTGTAGGTGACCTTTTTCTTAGGAATGAATGTGGTATGCAGAAAACATGCATGTGAAAAGGAGAGCATGGACTAGGACATTTTTAAAGAGATGAGTTTAGCAAATAATCCTTAACCTACGCAATGAATCAATTTAAGTTTTTAACAGGGCTGCCCGTTTTCAGGTGAAAAATCTATAAGTGATAAATATGTGTTATTTAAACCACGCTCACTAAATCATAAATTCATCAAATGATTACATCAAAGTGAATAAGTGCTCAAAAAAAAAAAAAAAAAAAAGTGCATTCAGTGCAATGTACATAAACAGCCACCAGATGTCTCCACTTGGATACGAGTGGTATATGTCGGCTGTCTTCTTGTCAACTCGTTCCACTACTGGCGGAAGGGACGTGTCACGCAAGATTCCGCCAGTAGTGAAACGCAGGTGGAGCGCATATTGGCGTCCCTGCATTAATCGCGAGCTCTGAAATTTTTACCTTGTAAGTGTAACTTGTATAGCGTGTATTTTAAAATAAACATTACGTACTTCACCATGGGAGGTATCCCCCTATTTTTATACCGTTTTTGGGAGATCTAGTCTATGTCCAAGTTTGCTCACTGATCGACTGAGAAGAGTACTAGAAACTGCATCATTCTGCTTAATGTGACTAACTGTAATGAGGGTCATGCAAGTCCGGTGAGTGGGCTGTGTGTCTGATGTTGGTGGATGAGAATATTAAACACTTATGTGGAGTTGACAAGAAGACAGCAGACAATATACCACTCGTATCCAGGTGGAAACATCTGGTGGCTGTTCGTGGACATTGCACTTTATTTTTGAGCACTTCTTCACTTTGATGTAAAACATTTGATGAATTTATGATTAGGGAGTTTAACCTCCCTGGCGGTATGATTATTTCAGATTTTAGGTGCTGAAAGTGGTACCATTATTTTGCATGGAAATTTGGCGTATTGTATTGTAGGCCTGTAATTCTTAGGAATAACTCACTTAAATCTGTCCAAACAGGAGTCTAGTAGACATCCCGGGTATGATAAAGTTTGAAACACAAAATCATAAATTATAATATAATAAATAACTATAAATAATTATAATAAAAATTATTCAATAATGTAATCAAATCAAAAACACTGAAATTTGCTCAGTTGCAGAATTGTCGCTGTCATTACTTTCAGTGTTTGATGACGAATTTCCCCACAGATCGTTATCGCTCAATCCTGCAAGTGATTCTAATTTATTATCGCTGTTTTCTAGCTGGTCTAAAACCACTTTTGACGTAAACTGACACTTTTTGGTTGCTATGGACAATCTCCAGTTTCCAGGCAGAAAGAACAGTTTTTATAATATAAAATTGCATGCAGGGCACTGGACAGACCACTAGGGACAAATGTGTATTTGATACAGTACACTGTAATCTTACAGATTACAGTACTGTATGTATTGTGTGTTTTTTACTTTTTGAATTTGGCGCCGAACTCCGTCCCCGTGCGTCGCAACGCTCGGAAACGGAGCTCGGCACTGTGAATCGAGCGAGGAGACAGCTCGCAGACACAGCGGGAGACATCGCAGGATCCAGGGGACAAGGCAAGTAGCTTTCCCTGTATCCTGCAATGCAGCCCGAGTCTGGCTCTGGGGGTTACCGCTTTTGGTATGAAAAATTCACCCCGAGCCAGACTGGAGGAAAATACCGCTAGGCAGGATAAATAACACATTTATCACAGGACATTTTTGAAGAGGTTGTGCACCATCCATCATGGGTGTCCAGAGTTTATGATTCTAGTGGAGAATCTTTTTTGTCTTCAATTTTAAAAGGTCAATGTATCATCTAGTTATACCAGTACATAAGCTCTATGAAAGATGTCTGATTACCTTCTTCTTAAGGATGAATGATCCTTTCCTTTACATTAAAGGCTCATTATTGTAGTTGATGTTAAACTCTGAAAATAAGATTTCATTCTTCTCGGCAGCAAGTGTTCCCTGTGGGGGCGAGGGAAAAAATACAGCAGGCTTGTAAGTACGTAGAAAGGCCATTGCACAGAAAACGGGAAAATTGATTATGAAGCATTACCATTCACACCTTTTTCATCTGTTGCAGAACATGCTTGCTTAAATATAGCATTTTTAAAAAAGGAACTGCCAATGCACCACAAGGGACAAAATAAGGTGCACCATAATGTATTGAATGTGCATTGTACTGCACTGTGATGTGTTGCCAGCTACAGTACCTAACCAGCACCACAACTGTGTGTGAATGCATTTGTTTATCACAACACATAGCTGTGAAGCCAGCCGTAACACTGTATCTAAGTGTTCAGTGCATGCAGGCTAAGGAATTTGTTAATGTAACACTTCCAGGTATTTATTACCTCTTACAGAGATCTGAGTACTCATCCCGACAATGCTTTCATCTGCTTTTCTCTCCAGAGGGATGGAATCATATTTGTTCAAACATTAGCCAAAATCGCAGTCTAATTCCTGGACTGAGCTGCTTCCTCTGAACTGAGACATGACACAACCATGTAAATCCTGGTGCCTGTGCAGTTCTTGGTTGTGTTTACCAATATCTGAGGCAGGTCAGTCCCTGCAACTGCCTCTCACCTTGTGACTTGCTAAATGAATTCTACATACCACCAAGGAGAAGCCAACAAACGATGCTGGCCAAGAAATGCTGTGTATAATACTATATATACTCGAGTATAAGCCGAGGCACCCAATTTTACCACAATTAACTGGGAAAACTTATTGACTCGAGTATAAGCCTAGGGTGTCCATCTGCATGCCTCGCTGTGCCTCACTTTGTCCATGTGCATGCCTCACTGTGCCCTTGCCTCACTGACGTTTAATATGGGAGTCTATGGAAGGGGTGCCTGGCTTTGAAAAATCGGTGCTCCCCGGCCGTAGGTCCCCCAGACAACAAATTTGCACACTTGTAGAGGAAGAGTGGGGCTACATGTACGCCAAGTTTGGGGTCCAGGGGACCTACGGCCGGCCAGTACCGGGTCCCCAAAATCCGGGAGATCAGGCGTAAAAAGGTGACTCGATTATAAGCCGAGGGGGGCATTTTCAGCACAAAAAAAAAGTGCTGAAAAACTCGGCTTATACTCGAGTATATACGGTATGTCCTCTAGTGGGATTACCCTTCAGAATAGGTTAACAAATCAGACTTAAAATATTCTCTCTTATTGTATAAACAGATGTACATAATAAAAATCACATTCCTATGTCTAAATTCCTTATTACATCAGTCCCTTACATCTATACATTTATTCTCCCTATTTCCCCAAACTCCCTATATAAAATAACATGTCATACTTACCTCCACTGTGGGGTTCGTTTTGCACAGAGTGGCCCCGAACACCGTCTTTCGGGGTCCCTCTGCGACTCTCGCGGCTACTTGCCGCATCAGATAACCCCCTAGGAGAAGCGCTCTCCCAGGGGGCTACCTTCTGGGCGTGCTCCCGAGTCTATCCATCAATGGATTTGATTGACAGCAGTGGGAGCCAATGGCTGCGCTGCTATCAATCTATCCAATCAAGAGCCGAGAATCCCAGGCAGAGGGACAGCGTATCCCCGTTGTGGGAAATTCCAGGGCTCAGGTAAGTAAAAACGGGGGGGCTAGGGGGCCGGTGACTGTCAGGATGCATTAAGGTGAAAAAACACAAGGTTTTACAATCCCTTTAAGTGAGATTAAAAAAAAAAATAGCAATCAACTCGTGGCAAATAATTTTAGGACTGCTTAAGAGTAGGACTACAGCCTCACATCAAATGATTCCGTGCCTCCAATCTGAGGAATTTTGAGAGAATTTTCTTGTGCGACTTGGAAGTATCGCTAGTGATGAAAAATGGTGATCTGACTTACCTGTAGCCTTTTCTGAGCCTGCGCTAGAGTTAATCCTCCCCTCTGGACCAGCATCCAGAACACAGTGTTGCACAGATTGTTGATGTGGCCTGCAGAAAAGCAAGTAAAACAAAGTGTAAGTTACCATAGGACAAAAGTGAGCCCTATAAATGTGTAAAGTAATTCTAAAAGCTAACTACACAGATGGAATGTTTAGATTTTAGCAGTTTTACAAGCATAAGGATGGAAAATTTCATTCATGCAGTTTTGTGATACAAACACCCCTGCCAGACAGGACAGCCAAGTCCTGGACCAAGACCAATCGCAGCCCATGAACAAATAAGTAGCCACATGATGATCGCTTTAAAGCATGTTCTTGCTAGTGCTATGCAAAGCTACACGGCCCTAGTTAGCTCAGAGCGCTGCCTCTTCCTCAGCCAGTGCTTCTGTATATGGATTACAGGGGAGGTAACTATAAGACATATTTAGGTACTTTAAATGTATTTTTTATAGAAATAAAATGGAACTCCAGTAATTTTTTTCCTTGATTTGGATAAGAATCCGAGCCTGTATTTATTGAGAATTGTGCACAAATAATGGAGATTTTCATTCACTTCTTGTCCATAGAAAGTGGAAATACATTTTTTTTTTTTTATTAAAATTGAGAAGACTGGATTCTCCATCAGTTTTTAAATGCTGTCTACAGGGTTGTCACTGGTACAA
The DNA here is from genome assembly GCA_029206835.1 of Rana muscosa. Lineage (NCBI taxonomy): Eukaryota > Metazoa > Chordata > Amphibia > Anura > Ranidae > Rana > Rana muscosa. The sequence continues at coordinate 115,174,969 of CM055118.1, forward strand.
GAAATAAGGGGAAAGAATCTCCAACGTGCCCCAGACAATAAAAACCTGAGACCTGATCCCTTCCAAACCTTGTCCTAAAACTAATGGAGCACACAGAAGAAAAAATATTTCTCCCAAAAAGCAATGTTCTGCTCAACTGAAATGTAATCATAAAGATCATTGTATTAAAACCCTCCTCTAGTCCGTACCCCAATAAATCCACTAAAAATCAAACCCCATAATAGAGATCAAAACCAGTCTGCTGATGAGCCATGAAACCAAATCAGCTGCTCAAAAGCACTCAACATAAGTCCCTAGCTGAGCTGACCCGAGTTAGCTAGTATTCAACTGCAAATAAACATCAGCTAAAGACAACAGAACAAGCGGCATTAGAACGAAGATGGGCAGGTGCTGGTTTCTATCATGGAGTCCATTTTAAATGGTTTTATTGGGGTATGGAATATGTGATCCTTATACGTTATCTGTAACTTTCAAGAATGGATATTTTTGCTTCTAAAATTTTGGTACTGCAGAGCATTGCTTTTTTGGGGAAAATATATTTTAGTGTTTGCTTTATGTAATTTCACCTTTTTTGTATACACAGATATATATTGGCCTTGGTCGTTTCTGACTAGATCTCATGGACTGGCAATGATCTGACCACCTTCGTTATCAGGTCCTCGCACCTGCAGTATTTTTTATGTATGCGTTTGGCGTAAATTCGTTTTTTGGAAGATTGAGTCAGGAACGTATCTGAAAAGGCCCCAGATGAAGAAGACAGGGGGTAACGTAGCCCACCAGCATCCACCTATAACAGAAGCCTGTTTTTTTTTTTTATGCAAACTTTAGAAAACCACAGACCAATAATAGTCCATGCACATATACTTGCAAATCTGTGTTAGCTTTTGCTTTATCCAAACTTTCTATATTCTCTATGCCATTTTGCAGAGTCTATTCCATGTACTTCCTCAGCATTAGTGGAAGGTGACTAAGGCAGTGCCGCTGTCTGAGGTAATGTGATCATTCCCAAACAGGGAGTTTCTGCAGCAATTACTTTTTTTCTTTGCTACGATTTGGATGTCTCATAAGGCAGCTCTATACCCATTGTTAACCTTCCTCAACTCTGCTCTTTTATCAACTGCATTGTTACTTTTTATTTACTGCATCAAAGAAGGCGGCATAAGGCTGGATTCACACCTATGCATTTTTAGTGCTTTTTGCATTTTGCAGATTTGCACTACAAAACATGTTCTATAGGAAACCATGTTAAATGGACTGTAGTGCAAGTCTGCAAAATGCAAAAAGCACAAAAACCGGAGTTAGACTTACCGGTAACTCTTTTTCTAGGAGTCTTCCAGGACAGCCTCTGAGACATAGGGCTCCTCCCTCCGGGACAGGAAACACACACACCCATTATCTTTAAAGGTGGTCCTCCAGGCCTCCCTCTTCAGTTTACCAAAGAACTACCGGAAGGCTCTGAAAGACATAACACGCTAACACATCGTTAGTACATAACTCCAACACCTAGTTAATAGCAAACACCGGGTGGGAAAACCAGGCTGTCCTGGAAGACTCCTAGAAAAAGAGTTACCGGTAAGTCTAACTCCGGTTTTCTCCTTTCGTCTTCCAGGACAGCCTCTGAGATGATAAGCAAGGAACTTACTTTGTCAGGGCGGGACCACTGCCTGGAGGACCTTTCGTCCAAATGTCTGCTCCTTGTCAGACAACAAATCCAGACGGTAATGTCTTGCAAAAGTCGAATATGATGACCATGTTGCTGCCTTGCAGATGTCCTCCGGGGAGGCTCCGGCCCTCTCTGCCCAAGATGCTGAGACTGCCCTGGTAGAATGTGCCTTAACCAATGGTGCTTGTCTACCTTCTAACTGATAAGTTTCTAAAATCGCCATCCTTATCCATCGGGCAATGGTCGATTTAGATGCTCTATAACCTTTGCGGACCCCCGCAAAATTAACAAAAAGTGAATCTGAGATTCTGAAGCTCCTAGTGACTTCTAAATAAATTAAAAGACATCTTTTGACGTCTAACAAACTTAGAGATTCCTCCTCCTCTTCCTCTGAGGTGGGGCGAAACGTAGGTAGGACAATGTCCTGCGTTCTATGAAACATAGATGCTACTTTGGGGAGGAAACTAGGATCTGTCTTAAGTATAATCCTGTCCTCCAAAATTAACAAAAAAGGCTCTCGTATGGATAGAGCCTGTAGATCACTCACTCGTCTAGCTGATGTGATCGCTATCAAAAAAACAGTCTTGAGTACAATCCATTTCAGTAATGATTTCTCCAGGGGTTCAAAAGGACTACCCGTAAGAGCCCTGAGAACCAAAGATGAATCCCAAGTGGGGCAGGTTGTAACCTCCACCGGCCTAGATCTCGCTAGAGCCCTGAAAAAATTTCTAACGAATTGATTTTGCTGTAGTGAAGTCTGGAGGAAAATACTTAAGGCAGCGGTCTGAACCTTTAGGGTACTAATAGACAGGCCTAGTTCCACCCCTGCCTGGAGGAAATCCAGTACCTCTGGTATCCCAGGATAATCTAGTCCTTGCTCTCCCAGCCAGGAAAGAAATCTTTTCCATACCTTGGCATAGATAGCCCTGGTTACTGGCTTACGGCACTCCAGCAGAGTTCTAATCACTCTGTCTGTAAAGCCTTGAGCTTTTAGCAGTTGTTCCTCAGATACCAGGCTGTTAACTTTAGATTTTTTATCTGTGGGTAGAGAACCGGACCTTGGGATATCAGATCTTCCCTGACCGGAAGAGTCAATGGGGGATAAATGGCCAGTCTCTTTAGGTTGGCAAACCACGGCCTCTTTGGCCAGTATGGAGTAATTAGGATCAGGTCCGTAGATTCTGACAGGAATCTTTGAAGCACCGTGGCTATCAGCCTCACTGGAGGGAAGGCATAACACAGGTTGAACTGCCAAGGATTGGCGAAGGCGTCTATTCCTGTGGCCTGATCCAACGGGTGGATAGAAAAGAACTGAGGCACCTTTTTGTTGTCCTCCGAGGCGAAGAGGTCCACCTCTGGCTGTCCCCAATGCTGCACAATCTCCATGAAGACCTCCCTGTTGAGGGACCATTCGTCTTGTCCTATGTGCTGACGACTTAGGAAGTCCGCCAGAGAATTCTGCGAGCCTTTTAGGTGAACTGCTGACAGAGAGGGCAGGTTCACCTCGGCCCAACATAGGATTCTGTTCGCTATGGCCTGCAGAGCTGGGCTCTTTGTGGCCCCCTGTCTGTTTATGTACGCGACAGCTGCCGCATTGTCGGTTCGCACCTGAAGGTGCTGGCCAACTATCTGGGACTGAAAGGTCTCTATAGCTCTGAGGATCGCCAGAAGTTCCCTCTGGTTTGAGGAACGCTGGGCCTCTATAGGAGACCAGGACCCCTGGGCTAGGTTTTCTTCCAGATGGGCCCCCCAACCCCATGCACTGGCATCGGTAGTTATTACTATGGCCGTATGCCTGGCCCATGACAGACCCTTCTCCAGGTTGTGATGGGCTCGCCACCACCATAATGTCCTTTTGACCTTGGTGGAAAGGGGCATATTTGAATCCAGGCTCTCTTTTTTGCCATCCCAGTGGCTCAACATGAGACCCTGTAGAGGGCGCTGGTGCAGCCTTGCCCACGGAACAGCTGGGAAGCAGGATGACATCAACCCCAGAACTCTCATAACCTCCCTTATTGGGGCTATCTGACAGGATAGAAGCGGGGCTACTGCCTGATCCACCTTCAGAATCTTCTCCCTGGGAAGAAAGACTTTCATCTCCACCGAAGAGATTCTGTATCCCAAGTAAAGGACCTCCTGGGACGGGGTCAGCTGAGATTTGTCTCGGTTGATCAACCACCCCAGAGACAGTAGGAAACTCTGGGCCTCCTGTAGGTCTTTCTCCAGTTGTTGAAAAGATGGGGCGACAAACAGGAGGTCGTCCAGGTAGGGGATCACTGTGATGGCTTTGACTCTCAGTGGAGCCAGGGCCTCTGCCAGAACCTTTGTAAAGATTCTCGGCGAGGAGGACAGACCGAAAGGGAGAGCTCGAAACTGGTAGTGCAGAACCTTTGTATCGATCTGCACTGCCAGCCTCAGGAATTTTTGAAATTTCTGATGTATGGGGATATGTAGATAGGCATCCCTGAGATCTACTGTGGCCATGAAACAGCCTGGGAACAGGAGGTTGGTCACAGAGAATATTGACTCCATCCTGAACCTCTTGTATGTTATAAATTTGTTCAGAGGACGAAGATTCAGGATTAACCTGAACTTCCTGGAAGGTTTCTTCACGACAAACACGTGTGAATACACTCCCTTCCCTTGCTCCTCCAGGGGCACCTGAATAAGGACTCTTTGATCCATTAGATCCCCTAATAATAGACCCAAAGCCTTTGCTTTTTCCCGGTCTCTTGGCAGCTGGGTAAGCTGGAACATTGAAGGGGGAACAGAATCGAACTCCAACCTGTAACCGTTCCTTATTATGTCCAAAATGAACGGACTTGGAGTCGAATTGACCCATTGTGGGAGGAACTCCCCTAGTCTCCCTCCCACTGGGACACAGGAGTCACTGGGGTTTAGGGGTGGTTTGAGGAGGATTAAATAGGATTCCTCCTCTTCCACGTCCCTTATGGCCCGTCCAATGCTTCTTGGGACGGCCATCCCTTTCCTGTTGCCTGAGGCCACGAAAAAAACGTTTGTTCTCGTTTTTCTTTTTCTTTTCAGGAAAGGCCTTCTTTCTATCCTGCGTTCTTTCCAGAGCCTCATGTAGACCTGGTCCGAACAGATGGTCACCGGAAAAGGGTAACCCACACAGTTTAAGCTTAGAGGCAGGATCGCCAGACCATGTTTTTAGCCATACAGCCCTTCTGGCTGCGTTAACCAAAGCGGCAGATCTGGCTGCCAATTTTACCGACTCCGTGGAGGCATCTGCCAGAAAGCCTACTGCCTTAAATAGTAGGGGAAAAGATTTTAACAGCTGCTGTCTAGGTGTACCAGCAGCAATGTGAGATTGTAATTGTGTGAGCCAGCACTCCAGATTTCTGGCTACACAAGTGGCTGCTAGGGCCGGTTTCAACCCTATGGCAGAGGCATCCCAAGCCCTCTTTAGCAGCACATCTCCCCTCTTATCCATGGGATCCTTGAGCGACCCCAGATCATCGAAGGCCAAGTCTGTCCTTTTAGAGACCTTGGCTAACGGTGCATCCAACTTTGGAATCTTATTCCATGGATGAGAAGCATCTGCTTCAAAGGGGAACCTCCGCTTGAGGTTACCAGAAAAGAAGGGCCTCTTTTCCGGCTGCTCCCACTCCAGCAAAAGCGACTCAATCAGAGTTTTATGAACAGGAAACACCCTGGCTTTCTGTGCACCAGACCCCTGATACATTAGGTCATGCTTTGAAAGTTGGACTTGCTCCTCACGAATTTCTAACGTGTCGTAAATCGCCATCAACAAATCTCCCACATCATCCAGGGATAGTTTGTATCTGGCCCCCCTGGAGGAATCATCCTCCTCCTCAGAGCCGGACGCTGAATCCGCCTGAGAAGAGGCAAGCGATCTAGGTACCCTCTCCCTAACCATCACCTCCTCCTCCTGACTGGGCTCAGACAAGGAGGGTGTACTGGCTGCTCTATATAGAGAAGAAGAGGGACCCTGCACCCTATCCATTATTCCTTTAAATGATTGGAATGTGGATGCTAGCTCGTCTTTAACCGAAGCCAGGATCTTGTGACACTCTGCCACAGAATTATCCTTAACGAGACTGCTGACACAATCAGGGCATAGAGGCTTCTCCCAGTTAGAGCCTAACTTAGCCCCACAAACGGCACACTTTTTCCTAGGCGGTTGCATATGAGTCTTGTCCTGGGCTTTGACCTGAAAGTCAAACAAAAGAAAAGGACAAGAAATTTCCATCAATATGCTACCCTGACCCACACCACCACTGTGCTTGAGTCAGCCTAGGAAGTGCCCCCCCTCACCAGAAGGTTCTCCACCCAGGGAGGGGAATATAGGGTCCAATACCCTGGCCCCCCAGTGTAAGGAATGGTCCACCCTCACCACCTTACCTGAGAGGCACCGGAGCCTGATGAACCGGAGTCTACGACCTGAACAGGTGTCTCCATGGTCCCGGGTGCTTTGCACGGCCTCGCCGAGTCTAACACCGCTCCGGTAACGCCTGGCAATCCTCCGCTGCGCCTAAGAGACTGGAACCATGTTTCCAGGCGCCCCTTGATGACGCGGTTCCGCCCGAAGTCTCGTCACTTGCGCCCGCTGGAACGCAGAAGCCCCGCCCCCCCGCGCGCTGTACCCGGAAGTGTCGGCCGAATCGGCGTGGCCAGCCGAGCGTCTCTCGCCCGTCCGCCAGGACACAACCTCGTTCAGGTACAGGCAGACAGGGGGACTGGGTCCAAGCCATCCAGGGTCCAGCTCTCTCCGAGCCTAATGGCAGCGGTGGAGCCGGCAACCACGCTCTTCCCCGATAGGACAGAGGGGTGCCCAGGCAGAGGAGAGTCTCTCCAGGGGCTCTTCCCAGGACAGTCCTGAGACATGGAGCTCCTTAGGTTCCTTATGCGTGCTCCTTCCCGTCCGGCAGGAAACACAATAACTGAAGAGGGAGGCCTGGAGGACCACCTTTAAAGATAATGGGTGTGTGTGTTTCCTGTCCCGGAGGGAGGAGCCCTATGTCTCAGAGGCTGTCCTGGAAGACGAAAGGAGAAAAATGCATAGGTGTGAATCCAGCCTTATACAGGACAGGGGAAGCCACTTTGTTCTATGCAATGATGGTCTCTGCTCCCAATGCAAATATAGAAGCATAACAACATACTAAACCCGGCCATAGCCTTTGCAATTGTTGGCTGGTTCCTGATGAACTGGACCAAATTTGCTTTGTGGCGGGTTCTGTGGTCCTCTTCCTGTACAACATCATTTGATTGAAAAATTAGCCAAACAGAATCCAAATCAGATGCAGTTGCTGTTCAGGTATTCTGACAGCCACTGTCAACATCTGTCAGAATGCAATAACCCTGCAGGCTGAACGAAAAAAAAAAATGTATCCGTGTACGGCCAGCCTAAGAGATGGGCAAAATGCCTACTACCCCTTAGCTGTTCAGCCAGGAGGGATCAAGACAAAAGGTCTTCCTGCTAAGCCTGTACCATCAGCTGGGAAACCTATTGAGAAAGCCACAATACACATAGCAAATATTATACTTTCTTTTCTGGAAAAGTATATAGGAGAAAAAAAAAAAAACTCAACAATTCCTGTGCATAAGATCTAACTGAAGTTACATGCCCAAATTGTTCATTTTCTTGCGAATTGTCCCTGAATAAAAAGTGTATGGCTATGCTACACAAACGAGAAAGACAGACTCAGTAACCATTTAAAATGATTGTAAAGTCTCATTTTTTTTTTTCTATTAAAATAACAAACATGTTATACTTACCTACCCTGTGCAGTGGATTTGCAAAGAGCAGCCCAGATCCTCCTCTTCTCGAGTTCCTGGCTGGAGCTCCTGGCGAGTGCCCCCACTGCAAGCAGCTTGCTATGGGGGCACCCGAGCCAAGCTGAAGCTCTGTGTATCCATTAAGACATGGTGCTGCGGTTCAGCCCCACCCCCTCTCTCTCCTGATTAGCTAACCAAGTTTGATTGACAGCAGCGGGAGCCAATGGCGCCACTTCTGTGTCTCAGCCAATCAGGAGGGAGAGTCTCGGATGGCCAAGGCATTCGTGGACATCGCTGGATAGGGCAGGGGCTTGGGTAAGTATTATGGGGGCTGGAAGTGGCCTGCTGCACACCGATTGCATTAAGATAAAAAACCTTCTGACTTTACAACCCCTTTAAAACGAAGCCCAGGGTGTTCTCCCTCTTACTACTGAAAAGGAGGAGATCAGCTTGCTGAAAAGTCTTTTGCATTTGACACCTCTGGGACTGCAAAGTGCCTGGTCTCCTTCTGCACTCAGTGGTTCCTTCTGTCAGCCCCTACATCACTGCGCCCTGTAGAGACAGAGGGAGGGTCCATTGAATGAAACAAATGCACAGCAGGGATCAGGCCATTCGACACTCCTGGAAGTGCAGGATGCAGAAGAATTTACACAGCTGTCACCAAAATACAGTAGATTAGCAACTTTGTCATACCAGCAGAGATGCACACAACGTTTCACTCAACTTTGAGGAGCAATAAAATAGCAGTCATACTCAAGATTAAAAAAAAAAAAAAAAAAAAAAAAAAAAAAAAAACTACATTAACTACACCTAGAATTGACGGTTCACAACAAAAAAGTTAATTAAAGTGTAGAACTTTTAGTTTCACTTTCATGGGCACATCAGCTCCTGAAAGGCGACAAAGTCCTGTTGATGTGTGCACACCAGACAAGATTATTACACAGAATAATAATCTTTGGGTTGTGTGTGCACCACATAAGTTGCAAAGAATTACAAAAAAGAAAAACTTCAGTTCTTTAGGAGTACGTTCCAACTACCAGCAGAGAAAGACTGTCTATTTATTTTTTTGTGTTCAATGATTGCAGCTGCTGGCAGAGGGGAAGTGGTGCCTTGCATTTTTACAAGACAATGCACCACTTCACCTTTGTGACAGCTGCGGGGAAGTGTGAACAGGGCACATAGAAAACTATGGTTTTCTGTGTGCGCTTTTTTTTTTTTATGTAGAAAAACAGAGCTGTCTGTTATAGAAAGAAACAATTTTATCCACAGAAGCCATAATGTAAAAGTAAATCCTATATACAAATGTGTCCAGAATATAATGAGAATGAAGTTCCTATGCTGAAGGGCTCTGTGAAGGGAGAAGCTGGGTAAGGTCCCTTGGGGTGGGGTGCCAGGTATACATTAGAACACTGATCAGTTGCATTCCAGCCCTGTCAGAGCAGTGGCGAGCCATCCATTAGAGGTGCACGGGTGCCACCCCCCCCTATCCATGTGTCGAGCCCCCTAATCTACATGCAGGGGCGTCAGACCATGGATTCCAGTAGAGGGGGGGGGGGTGTATTTTTTTGAAGCACGTGATTAGAGCCAGAGGCTCCAATGCGCTTCAATAAAAGGGTGGGCTCATTTTGCAGAGCATTGCGCTCCGAGCACATCCAGTTGTGCGACATGGCGAATTAATATTCGCTATCGCCCCACTGATCCTCCTCCCAGCCAATCAGGAAGCGAGTCTGAGACCAGTGACCCGATTGGCTGAAAGGACAGGCGATCCTATTGGACACCTAGGAGGAGGATCACGCTAGGACACACTGCCAACACTTGGACGACACGCTGCCTGCTCACCACCTAGATGGGGAAAGTGCCAGGCTTAGTCTGTCACCTCGCATGAAAAAAAAAAAGAGAAGAAGAAGAAGAAGGACTTGGGTTCACAACGAAACCCTCATCTTCCATCTATTATTGTCAACAATTTCCTTTATTGTATGCTGCCTATACTATACTGTGCTACCCAACAATGTCTTATCTTGTTGTTCCAAAATCTTAATAAAAAAAAAAAAAGATTGAAAACAGAAAGCTCGAATGAGCAAATGAAAACAAAGCAGGCTCTGAACACAATGAAGACTTCCAGGGATGCTATAAAGAATGGAAAAAAAAAAAAAAGGAAATATCGCTGGGAGCGTTGTGTAGACTCACAAGGTACTTTTAAGGAGACAATGTTCAATTGAAAAATATTTCAAAAGAAGAATTTTTTAAATATTATCATATTATGGACACACCTCCTATGTAAATGCAATCAGTGTATGGAACTGGCTCTTTGTGAATTCACAGGCCACATTTTGTGAAAACACAATCTAATTGACACTTTTACATGTCACAGTCATGAGCTGAGATTACAATGGCTACTTACAGTCAGCCTGTCTCCAGCTGAGATAATCCTTTAGGTTCTGCTCACTGGGATAACAATACCACTCTACCGTCAAACCCAGGAGGGTACAAGGTTTGCTGATCCAGGAAGAACTCCTTCCAGTAGAAGACAAAACTGAAGGCAAGCTGTGAAACCACGCGTCATAAACTTGCTTAAAAAAAATAACTAAAAATAAAATTCCCAGTTGTGAAAAAATGTTAATCTTCAAATGTAATCACTGCATTTTATTTTGTAATATAAACAAGCAATATGAACCCTTGCAAATTATGCAATGTCAAATATTTTCCTTGCACTGTAGCTGGTAAAAAAAAAAAAAAAAAATCGAATGTTTGCTTCGTTCGGATACTATGGCCTCTTTCACACTGGGTTTTTTAGCCTTGAAGCATGAAAAGTCCAGCATACTGCTCTAAACATTAGTACCGCTTAGTGCGCAGTCCAGCGGTCAGCCTTTTATAGACTTCTACAGGCTGTCAGTAGCAGGGCTGAACAGTGCGCGCCTATTCTTTAAATCTGCACCTAAATGTCAGAGTGCAATGCACCGGGGTAAACGCCAAGTGTGCATAAGGCTTTAATGTTGATACTCAATTTATTTTAATTTACTTCTTTATTATAGGTACTTATAGGGCCGTCAATTTACACTGTGCTTTACATATACATATATTTTACGTTCACAGTACATAAACTTTTGATTAAAGCAGAACCTTACCCCACTCCCCATTTTTTTTTTTAATCCACTCTGTTTTACTAAAGTTATCTATGAAACAGAGGGGCCCAACAGCCACAATTATCAGTGTGAGGAGAAACAAAAACACACACAACGAGGTGTACTCCTGGATGGTGAGAAACCCAAAACAATGGAGGATGAGGGAGTGGCTATTTATTCCTTCTGGTTTGTGTTTTGCGTTGAAGGTGGAGCCCAAGACTTCACACAGCACAGCTCCTCTCCCCCTCCCACACAACACACAGCTCAGATCGATTCTCTTACAGACACAGCCTCTATCTGCACACTGTGTATCTGGATGATATGCTGCAGAGCTGTTTTTATCTGGGAACATCACAGGTCAGAACTGCAGCATACAGAGTGTGTAGATAAAGGCCGTCTTTTAGAGAATTAATCCGAGCTATGTACTGTGTAAGAGGGAGGGGGAGAGAAGCTGTGCTCCCTGGGCCCAGACGGTGTGCAGGGTGGCGATGCGAGAAGGAGCTCAATTGGAACAGCTCCCCCTAGATCCAGCCATGTTTATACCACTTTTATGCAGAGGAATAGCAGTGTCTGAACTTGTTTACTGTTCGGAGAGTGTGCCCGTTCGTGGTGCAACGGATCGGTGGTGACCCCTGATCCAAACGGGTTACCCTGTTTGGATCGGAACACCACGCGATCCGCGGAGCACTCCGGAGCCTCAGCCTCTGGAAAGGCAGCGGCTTCGGCCTAGCTCCGGAGCGGTGACCATCTTTGTACACCCGGCGGCGGCCGCTGTAGTGACGTTTCATCGCCGCCATCTTGCTCCACCTCACACTCCTCACTATCATTACTGTGCAGGGGCCAAGCGGACATCTTGTTACACCCAACAAAGTTTTAGATTTCAGTTATTTTCACACAAAACTGAGCTTATATGCTTAAATACATTATTTGGAAATCCAACGGACTGTTTACATGTTACATTTTAAAAGCAGCAGCAAAAACTTTACATGGTTGCTAATGTGACGGAACACCTCTGATTATCACATTTAACATTTAGTTCTGTCACATTAGCAACCATGTAAGGTCAGCAGGTTTGCTGCTGCTTTTAAAATTTAACATGTAAACAGTCCGTTGGATTTCCAAATAATGTATTTACGCATATAAGCTCCGTTTTGTGTTGAAAATAACGGTGGGTGTAACAAGATTTGTCTTTTTTTTTGTTTTGCCGATCCGAAAAATGATCCGATCTGTGAGTTTTTTGATCCGTTGCACCCCTAGTGCCTGTTAACTGCTTGCCAACCGTAATAACAGATATACGGCGGCAAGGCGGCTCTGCTGCACCAGATCATGTACTGGGTATGTGACCTGCCAGTTCTGGGTAGGGGACGGGCACTCGCACGCTGCCAGCGACCCGGCCGTGCTGTAATTAAACACAGCAGATGTTGATCAGCGGGTGTCGGCCAATGGATAACCACCGTCACCCACTGATCGTCATGAATTTACAAAGGACAGAGCCCTGCCATGTAAACAAGGCAGAGCTCTGTCCTGTCAATGGGGAAGTAATGGATTTTCTTTTCCCACAAAGCAGGGAATAAAATCCATTGCTTGCCTTAGTAAAAGCACCTCACACAGTACACCAAACACTTGCTAGGCACACATTTTTACCCTTTGATTGCCCTAGATGTTTAACCCCATTCCCAGCCAGTGTCATAAGTACAGTATCACTGGTTTCCAAAAAGTGTTGAAAGTGTCAGTGCCAGAATGTCTGCTGCAATATCGCAGTTCCGCTATAAGTCACGGATCACCGCCATTATAAGAATGAATTTTGGCCTAAAGTTATCAAGAAATTTGATTTTTTATTTTTTCTATTGGATAGGTTTTATAGCAGATTGTCTGGCTTTGTTTATAGCGCAAAAAATAAACACAGTGGTGATCAAATACCATCTTCCAGAGGTCAAGTGGTTAACCAAGCGCAGCTACATCTCTCAGTGGAGGAAGGACAGAAAGAGGGGGGTGTATCCGCCACCTTTAAACATTCAAACAGCAAATAGACTGTTACTGGGACCTATATGAAAGATGAAGTGCCCCTGCTGGAAAAACAAAGGGAGGAAGCTGATTAATGATTATGGTAATATGGAATTTTCACTTTAAAACATGCTCAGTATGCTTTTGCTAAAAGCATGCTGATTGAGAAGGCCAGCACTCCTACGCAGATCTGCACTGGACATTCCTAAATTACAAATGAAAAATTTTATAGGGGGGTGATAAATACAATGGCCTTTAGAATGGAGTTGCTGACATCAGTTTGAGACCTTTCTTAGATCATTTAGAATTCACTGACAGGTGCATTTGACCTACAGTTGGCCTCATTCTGAGCTGCTTTAAGAAGGTTTTGCAGTCCCCTAGACTTGCACAGTAATGAAAAATTCATCTGAAGTAAACAAAAGCCCTTCAACACACCTTACGAGTTTCTAGTAGAGGAGCACGGAAACTTTGGTGGCTAAAAAACACATTGACCGAAAATGGGGTTGTCGGCATGCGGCCGAAAAAAAAAAAAGTGCTGATAATATCGGCACGGAAAAGGGGGCGGACTGCCCCGGGTGCCATCCCGGTGTGCCCCTGTCAGAGTCCTCCCCTCCCTCCTCCTCTTCTCCTTGTGCGTTATGCAGAGCGGCTATCTCCCGGTGCGTCACGGAGCTGAAATGTTCTGCAGCCCCTGTAACAATGTCCCGCCTCCTGTGCTGTGATAGACGGCACACTGATCCAATGCTAGGAAATTGAATCAGTGTGACGTGCATCATAGGAGGCTGGACTTTGTTACAGCGCCCGCCCGGGCAATTGAAATTCAGCTCCGTGATACAGAAGGAGATCCCCGCTCTGTGTGATCCAGGCACTGGAAGGCTGCATCTGATGGTGAGGCTGCATTTGATGGGCACTGGTGATCTCCTGTAGTATGTCTGCAGGCTCTGAATATCTCCTGTCTGCTAGAGGTGCACCGAATATAAATTTTGCTAATACTATTAGCAATGTGTTTAATTAAAAGATTGCAGAGACATGATATATATGGTTAGAGACGGAGGACATGATACAAGACATGGTCAGAGAATGCAGGCTGCATTTTTCCCCGAGCTTTTCTTGCACTATAGTGGCCAACAATAAATTCATATTGATTTAAAATTGATGATATTAATTAAAAAGTCGAATACAATTATATATATTTTTTTAAAACTGTAATTTTCGGTACCAAAATGTCCATTCGGTGCACCTCTAGTTTCTAGAGCCAATAAAAGATTTGCTTCTTATACACATCTTCTTTGGATCTGACAGAAATAGTCCATAACCCCTTCCCGCCGGCTGCCTCCCAGCCCTTTAAGGGTTCTAAATTCCTGGAGGCGAATATTAGGTCATGTGACCGCTGTGATTGGCTGTCACAGCGATTATATGATCGGAAAAGCTCCTGATCGCTAGTATGAATCGGAAGCTTTCTGGTAACCACGTTGGGAGCGCACTCTCAGCACGATAAGTGGTTAAAACAGGGCCGCATATATATATGGCCACTCAGTGTAGGGCTGCAACTAACGACTATTTTCATAATCGATTAGTTGGCCGATTATTGTTTTGATTAATCAGTTAAAATGACCTTAAAAAAAAAGGAAAAAAAAAAAAAAGTGTGGTGTATAATTTAGTTAATATGTAAAGTTTAAAAAAAAAAGGCAATTTATTCTTAAATATCTTCATGCAGCGGTAAATATAAATAACCAATTCTATGGTTAGGGAGAAAAATCTCTAATCCACTCTGAAAATAACTGACAGAATAGATATACTGTATATACTATTAGGAGGGTGAATCTGGTAAATATCAGATATTAGAAATAAAAAACTTCTTGGTCAAAGGAATTTTCAGACAGTGTATGTGGTTTGCGTTCAGAAATGACATTCAGTTTAAAAGTGAATGTTAAAAGCAAGTGAAAATTTCAAAAACAACATTCTTCCATTCAGCGAATGTACAAAGATTTTTTGTATTAATATCCTCGTCTGAAAATTTATCCATGTGGCCAGCATAAATAAGGCTCAGTGCACACCTATGCACTTTGCTTTTGATCTGTTTCTGCAGTGTGTTTTGATTTTTGCGCACGTGATTTTGCTGAAATTTGGGTGTTTGCATTTTTTTTAGGCTTTTTTTGGGCCAATTTGTTGTTGGGCAGATTTAAAAAAACACAATTTGCTGCGAAAACGCATTACATGCTTTTCTGCAGCTTCTCCATTGAAGTATATTTAACCAACAAAAGCACCGTTTTGCGTTGAAAAAAGTCCCTGACCCTTTCCAAATAACGCAGCAGCTGAAAAGAAATAGATGTGAACGTGTCCCATAGGAAACCATGTAAATGAACTGTAGTGCATTTCTGCAAAAAACGCATAGGTGTGAACCAGGCCTAAGACGTTTAGTAACATAATGGGGTTAAAAAATAAATAAAAAAAATTAGCCCTTTATAGTACAAAGAGCAAATACTGTAAGGGATTCATTTTTTTTTACCGTGGAACAGTGAAAGTAATATTTACAGTAGCGATTATTTGCTCTTTCTGTACTATAAAAGGGCAAATTTTTTTTTTTTTAACCCCATTATGTTACTGGCCGATTAATCGATTATGAAAATAGTAATCGATTAATCGATTAGTTGTTTCGGCCCTAGCTCAGTGTGAAGGCCACATATATGTGTGCGGCCGGCGTGAAGAGGTTAATGTTCCAAAGATAAAAAGAAAAACTATTGCAATGTATCAAAAAATTTACTGACCTTGCACGTCTTTTGTACCAGTTAGATTTCTTGTGAAAGACAAAGCTGTACTCATCGCTTTGTCCATACGCCAGACAGATGTCTTTCAGTTCCTCCATCACGTTCTGTGCACAGCGGTTCATGAGCTGGAGAGAACGGATGTCATTGGCTTTCACAAAGTTATGCTGCTCCGAGAACCTGTTGGAACAAGTGATGGCTCAGTGGGCATAAACACGCTAAACAAAAACAAACAACGTTGGTAACATTGGCATGTTAATAGAAATGCTGTAATGCAGAATAACCAGTTTACTGTAGAACATTACTAAACAAATGCAGAAGTGTTCTCCACTAACTGCTGAAATACATATACATTACCTGCTTCACCCATTCATGTTTTTGTTATTGCAGGGCTTGACAAATTTGCTTGGAATCTAGGAGCCAGCTAAAAAAGTTAGGAGCCAGGAACGCACCCCATCCCGCCGAGCTCGGGCGCAGAAGCGAACGCATACGTGAGTAGCGCCTGCATATAAAAGCGGTGTTCAAACCACACGTGAGGTATTGCCACGATCGGTAGAGCGAGAGCAATAATTCTAGCCCAAGACCTCCTCTGTAACTCAAAACATGCAACCTGTAGAATTTTTTAAACGTTGCCTATGGAGATTGCAAAGGGTAAAAGTTAGTCGCCATTCCACGAGCGAACGCAATTTTGAAGCGTGACATGTTGGGTATCAATTTACTCAGCATAACATTATCTTTTACAATATTAAAAAAAATTGGGCTGACTTTACTGTTGTCTTATTTTTTTATTAAAAAAAAAAGTGTATTTTTTCCCAAAAAAGTGCGCTTGTAAGATTGCTGCGCAAATACGGTGTGACAGAAAGTATTGCAACGACCGCCATTTTATTCTCTAGGGTGTTAGAATAAAAAATATATATAATGTTTGGGGGTTCTAATTAGAGGAAAGGAGATGGCAGTGAAAACAGACAGGGAAACTCCATTAGCATTGCTGTTTGTCTTGTCATACCAGCAGCCACCACAAGATGGTGCTAGATCACAGAAGGAAGCATAGGCCTGCAGAAGGCCGCAAAGCCGCGGCCTCAATTACCGGATGGCGCAGCCCGACGCGATCCCGCGGCGCGGAGGGGGGGGGGCACGGAGAGACAGGATTCCCCAGCTGTGCTGCCCCAGGCGCAAGGTCGCTAATTCTAGTCGCAATGGCGACCTGGGTTTGTCGAGCCCTGTGTTATTGTATTCAGCCTGTCTAGTGATCCAAACACCCCTGCCAGGCAGCACAACTAGGTTAGTGACCTCTCTTTTTTCTTGTGCAGCTAAAGCCCAACTCCATTGGAAAAAAATAATAATACACCTTTATAGTAGGTATCCCCCTAAAAATCAAGGGTTAAATTGTCTTTTAATGTTTAGGGGCAGAGGATTGAAACACTTACCTTATTCCACACTCCAGCAGGGTCCCTCTAGCACTTGGCCAGTGGAGTTGGTCTTTAAGTGACAAAGTTTCGTCATTTTCCTACCCCTAGCCACACATATTAGGGTAACACTCTGCTCTCGTCTCCTATAATCATGCTCACAACAGTTGACAGACAGCATAAAGCCATACAGAAGTACAACTGACTGCAGGCGCATTTTTATGGGTGTTGCAGTGCAGCGTGATTGGGCCCTTAGGTGGATTGGGTGGGAGCCGCCATTTACGGCACGGGCTCTGAGCTCCAGCACTGTATGCCGGTGTTCTGTCAAAATAGCCAATTCATCGAGATCTCCAGTCATGTCACTTCCGGTTAATGTAAAGCATCAGTAATTGGAGCTTTCGACGACTTGCTGTTTTGACACAACACCGGCAACCGTGTACACTCCGGTACACGATATTATGAGCGGACATTGTTAGTCTGCTCCGATACAAACCAACAAAATGGCCGCCTCCGAGGCAGCGACAACTTTTTCCTCCTTACCCTCCGTTCTCTCAAAAAAGAGAATTCTTTGTGTACCGGAGAGTACACGGTTGCCAGTGTTGTGTCAAAACAGCAAGTCAAGTGGTTTACAGTAACTGGAAGTGTCGCGATTGGAGATCTCAATGGATTGGCTATTTTGACACCGGACTGGTGCATGTGCTGGGTGACGTCACCGGCTGTATGTACTCTGAATATCTCCTAAACGGTGCAAGTTTAGGAGATATTCACTGTACCTACAGCCTTACTATAGACTTTTCTATAGGTACAAGTGGCAGAACAGACTATAAAGCATCTGTAACACTCTAGAAATAGGTGGACCCCACACTCTGACACCCAGAGGAATCCTGCACACAGGAATACACTTTGAAAAGTCACAGTGACAGGGAGCTGAATCATATTCCAATATATGTACCATGATGACCAATCAGGACCACTCAGCCAATGATGGGGAATGATAGGTCCGCAGAGAACCACGTGACCTCACCTGTGGAAGTTCCTCCCGTCCACTCTCACCACCAGCCAGCAGTTGGGCAGACATGTGTCCGCCGCCTCGAACTCCCTCACATACTCAAACTTGCTCTTTGCCATGCCTCTGCAGCACACTGCACCCGGCAACTTCAACCCTCGTAGGAGCCACAGACTTCCTATCCTCATAGCCGGAAGCGGAAATCACCCAGGCAGCCACGAGTCTCCTCTCTATGGTTCTCCTTGGTTACCACATACAGCACCCGCGGCTCTCGCGAGAGAGAAAGTTGCAGTAGTTCTGTCGAGAAGTGCCCAGGACGAACGGCGCATGCGCCGTAGGTCCCAGCACACCAGCTGCGTTTACGATCAGATGTTGTGTCGGCTAGACAGCGCATGCGCAGTTCATGTAGGTTGAGGGGCGGATTTTTCAATGATGCTTCTCGAGAGAACAACGGCTCAGGTGGGAGTGGGCGTGATCAGCGCATGGGACGGGCGTGACCAGAGGATGGGGCGGGCGTGGCCTGAGCCAAGTAAATAGGCAATCGGGAGCGGGGAGGAGGGAACATCTGCCCACGCTAACATCAACGACAACATGACACGTGACTTAGTTCTACCTCACACGCGCAACAGCTGGAGCCGTTAGATAGTGACGTCAGGAGGAGGCGTGGCTTAAGCTGATAAATAACTGAGCTGGGCTGCCAGAGCGTCAGTGTGAGCAGAGCAGAGAAGAGGAAGCATCTTCAGCACAGAGCTCCGGAGGGAGGCGACATTGTCCGGACTACAGGCGGGCCGCAGCGTGTCTGTGTCCGGGGATCATGCCGCCTCTGCTCAGGCTCTGAGGAACTACAACTCCCAGCAATCTCTGTCCGCATGGAGATCTACAACTACCAACATGCACTGTGTAAGTAACGGAGGTTCAGCTCCCAGCCTGAAATGAGATGATTTTTTTTTCCTATGGAGATATTACAGGTCCCAGTGATCTCTACATACCCCAGCCTGCTCCCCTCCCCCTCCTCATGGGTAATTGCACCCCACACTCTTCTCCCACCGAGGTGGATGGGTCCCCTCCCCCCCAGGATAAGGGTGGGCCGGTTGGGCCTGCGGGGGAGGGGTAAGTGGCGTGGGAGATAAGTGGCGTGGGAGATGACTGGGGGGGTGCAATTCCCCCTGAGGAGGGGAGCAGACTGGGGTATGTAGCAATCACTGGGACCTGTAATATCTCCATAGAAAAAATCATGCTGGGATATGTAGTCCCACAGTATCTTCTTCTAGGCTGGGAGCTGAACCCCCATTACTTACACAGTGCATGCTGGGAGTTGTAGTTCCTCATGTGGACAGAGATTGCTGGGAGTTGTAGTTCCTCAGAGCCTGAGCAGAAGTGACAGATTACAGACACTCTGTGACCCGCCTGTAGTACAGACAATGGCTCCTCCCTCTGGAGCTCTGTGCGGGAGATGGTCCCTCCTCCCCCGCTCTCCACACATTGACACCCACATCTCCACTCACTTACCATCGAGGGTGGGGCTCCAATTGCCCGCCCTCCCCCACACACAGGGCTGATCCAGGAAATATTTGATTGCCTCTCGGATCAGGAAGGAATTCTTTCCTCAGCTGGAGTACATTGGATCATTCTTTGCTGGGGGTTTTCGCGTTCCTCTGGATCAACTGCCTCACAACCTAATACACCCACTCATCTACCACCAAGAGGGGAAACTACCATCCCGGGTATGGGGTGAGTGTAGCCAGTGGAACTTCCCTCCAAGTGTCATCTGCCCTCACGCCCAACGTAATGGTACTACCCCCTGGCCCCACCTACATGCCCTCATCTACCACCAAGAGGGGCCACAGAAAATGGGGTGCCTTGCCGTGGCTCTGTGGCTTATGCATGTATTTGTAAATATGTGCAACTAAACCCCTGTCTTTCACATACTGCTCGACATGCCAATTCGGTTGGTCGCAGGCTGGTCGGTAAGTTGAGCATGGAAACGTCTGTTATTTTTATGTGTTTGCCTTTCCAATGCTCCTTGCTGCAGTGACCAGTTACAGGTGGGGGCAGTAACCACTTTTTTGTACCACCCAGAGTGGCAATGCCTTTTACTGTATAGTGTTTTCTCCATTTGCAATATAGTCCCATCTGTGGGATTTTTTATTGGATATTGTAATAAAATTTGACTACTTTTACTTAATAAATACTTGTTGGTGTGGTATTGTTACATTTCTATATAACTGTGTTTAGTGTGTTTGTTTTATGTGAACAGTTTGGGATTCCATTTGTTTTTTCCGATCCGCCCACTGGCTGATTGAAAAAAAAAAAACTCTTTGGCCAACCTTGGGGACTTTAGCAGCACAGAGATTATGAAATTTTCTTTGCGTCCATAATGGGGGAATCCCTCCCATAGTGCTATTGTGTTTTGCCAGCGGGGTGCTTTCCCTGCTGGCAGAACAGAATCATCACTGCCGGCAGTGATCTGAAAAAAAATCCCACAGGCTGGTTGCCCTGACGTCAATCTATTTCAGTACAACCAGCCTGCCCAGGGATAGATTGAATCTTAGGCCTGTCCCTGCTGAACCAGCCAAGGTTCAATCCTTCTTTGTCCGGCTATGGATTGTAAGATCAGAGAGGACTGATATGAATGTGTAAATTGTCGGCATTATAGAAATACCTGTGATAAATAAATGCATTTATTTAAATGCAAATGCATTTCGAGGACGCACAATGCATTTTTGGGAGCGCTGTATACAATGCTCCCAAAC
This sequence comes from Rana muscosa, assembly GCA_029206835.1. Lineage (NCBI taxonomy): Eukaryota > Metazoa > Chordata > Amphibia > Anura > Ranidae > Rana > Rana muscosa. The sequence goes on from CM055118.1 coordinate 115,195,448, forward strand.
CGCCCCAAAGGTGCTGCTTGTAGGACTTTTTGTAACGTCCCACAATCGCACCGCCCCAGTGTGAAAGCACTCAGGCTTTCACATTTGGGAGGCAGCTTACAGGCACTATGTCTAGCGCTAAAATGACTAATAACTGCCTCCAGTGTGAAAGGGGTCTACAGCACTAGATCTGTGCGCCCTCTCGTTCTTTTTATGGTTTCAGTTGTTCCAGACTCCCCCAGTCCTAAGAAGCAGCAAGACAAAGTGCATCTATACAAGCCAGGATGGAAATATAGCCAACTTACATTGTGTGTGTCCACTCCCAAGTGCAGGAGGTTTTTGTGTGGATTTACTTTTTGCTCCTTCCATGTGCACCTTACTGCGAAGGCAAGTTATACATTGGGAGGGTTGCCATCTTTTTGTATGGCTTGCTCACTGGATTTGATATGGGGACACAAGGGATGCCTTCAGCTGTTATTGCGCTCTTGCTGGGTTTCTAATGTGTCCCTGTGCCTTTCTGCCCAGCCGTAAAATGAGGGCTGGAGGGGATATTTGCCCTTCTGGGTGGACGTCATATGATGTCTTCCCCAGAATGCATCTTGCACGCCACACATACCGTGCTGCAGCTGGACACAATGGATGACATATCAGCATACCGGTGTGCTGTCGGTGCCATGTGATCACTGCAGACCAACATGACAATTGTACACAATGAATGGTTTCTGTTCATGCCATTGATTGTGTACTATTGTGTTGCTCTCTGTGATTGGCCACAGTGATCACATGGAACAGACAGGTCCAATCACAGCCTATCTGTACCATGTGATTAGCTGTGACTAATCATAATAGTAAGCACGGAATTAATAGATTTGATTCAGCAAAAATGGTTGCTTATAGCAGTGAAATATCAGCATAGTGTGTAAAAAAATACCTTACTATGTATAGGAACACCGTATTGCTCTGTTCACAGTATGTAAAAAATCATTAAAAAAAATGTAATAAAAAAGGAAGATAAATTTAGAAAATTGAAAAAAATATATAAAAAAAATGTATTGTTTTTTTTCCACATTGTCACCAGTCACTGATCACTGCCACATAAGTTATATGAGTACACTGTACTGCACTGGTGACAGTTGACAGTATGTAAACAAAAAAAGAAAATGGGGAACATTTTTTTTTTCATTTTCCAAACAATTGCAACAAAGGATTACAACTTTAAAAAACCCGCTGTGTCTCTTACTAAATACTTCAGAGTCAGAGCCCATTCACACAGGGGCGGCACGACTTGTGCCGCGACTGTGCTGGGCGATCTACAGGCGACTTCAATGGAGACTTCCAAAATGACTTCTGTATTGAAGTCAATGGAAGTCGCCTTGAAGTAGTACAGGAACCTTTTTCTAAGTCGGGAGCGACTTCAGTCGCTCCGCTTAGAACGGTTCCATTGTACAGAATGGGACGCGACTCGTCAGGCGGCTGAGACGCCTGACGAGTCGCCCCTGTGTGAATGGGGTCTCAGACTGTCTATGTTCCAAAAAGAGGTAATTTAGGGGGCAATTGTCCTGTCCTGACAGTTTTGGGCCTCAAGGAATGAGATTGGCTGTCAGTACATCAGGATTGATCCATTTTCTCTAAAGCCCCTTTCACACTGGGGCGGGTATATGCGGTGGCGGTATAGCGGCGCGATTTTCAGCGCAGCTATACCGTCGTGTTTACCGCGATATGCGGCCGGTAGCGGTGCGGTTCTAACCCCCGCTAGTGGCCGAAAAAGGGTTAATACCGCCCGCAAACCGCGGCTATTGCCGCGGTTTGTGGGCGGTATTACCGCAGTGTCCCATTGATTTCAATAGGAAGGAGCGGTATACACACCGCTCCTTTACCGCTCCAAAGATGCGGCTTGCAGGAGATTTTTTTGTCTCCTGCCAGTGCACCGCCTCAGTGTGAAAGCCCCTCGGGCTTTCACATTGAGAATGCTGAGGCAGGAGTATTTCAGGCGTTATCTGCGCGGCATTTTTAGCGCAAAAACGCCTGAAATACGCCTCAGTGTGAAAGGGGCCTAACTCTCCTACGGACTAAATAATATACACTGATTTGGGTTATATTCACCAAAGAAATGTAGCAGAATACATTTTGGCCTAAATATATGAAGAATTATTATTTATTTGTTCGGTTTTATAACAAAAACAGAGAAAAATTTGTTTTTCAATATTGTTGGTCTTATTCTGTTTGTATAATAAAAAAAAACCCCAGTGAGGATTAAATGCAACCAAAAGCTTTATTTGTGTGAACAAAATTATAAAAATGTCATATGGGTACAATTTTGCATGACCGCACAATTGTCATTCAAAGCGTGACAGCGCTGAAAGCTGAAGAATTGGCTTGGGCAGGAAGGGGGTGACTGCCTGGTATTGAAGAGTTTAATGAAAAGAAAAGCAGTAAAATGGATCCCCTGCAGCTGACAACAATAAATAATATTGACGTACTATGAGAGTATAAAGAGGACGTTCATTTCTCAAGCACCACCCTTTGAACCCCTTCTGCTAATTTCATGTTAGTAGAATTTTGGTGAGCGCTGATTTGCGATTTTCAAATGCCTTTTAAAATACCTTTGGCATAATGTCAACAGTATCACCAGCAAAGCAGCTTCGTTATTATCCCATTAACCCGCCTAGCGGTATTCCCGAGTCTGGCTCGGGGTGGAATTTCAGTACCTAAAGCGGTAACCCCGAGCCAGACTTGGGATCGCATCGCAGGATACAGGGTAAGTTACTTACCTTGTCCCCTGGATCCTGCGATGTGTCCCCGCTGTGTGTGCAAGCTGTCTCCTCGCTCGATTCACACTGCCGAGTGCCGCCGAGCTCCGTTCCCTGCGAGGTTGTGGCGCACGAGGGGGGAATTCGGCGCCAAATTCAAAAAGTGAAACACACAATACTCATACAGTATACTGTACTCTTACAGATTACAGGACTGTATCAAATAATAACACTTCCCTTTGTCCCTAGTGGTCTGTCCAGTGCCCTGCATGCACTTTTATATTATAAAAACTATTTCTGCCTGGAAACTGGAGATTGTCCGTAGCAACCAAAAAGTGTCCCTTTATGTCAAAAGTGGTTTTAGACCAGCTAGAAAACAGCGATAATAAATTAGAATCACTTGCAGAATTGAGCGATAGTGATTTTGGCGAAATTCGTCATCAAACACTGAAAAACACTTTTATTATTATCATATTATTTTTTGTTATAATTATTTTATAGTTATTTATTATATTATAATTTATGATTTTGTTTTTTGAACTTTATCATACCCAGAATGTCTACTAGACTCTGGTTTGGACAGATTTAAGTGAGTTATTCCTAAGAATTACAGGCCTACAATATAAAACGCCAAATTTCCATGCAAAATAATGGTACCGCTTTCAGCACCTAAAATCTGAAATAATCATACCGCCAGGGAGTTTAAAGAAGATGAGAATTTTGACATTTCATCAATTGCTGCGTCACAAATGTTAATTCTAGATTACAAACAGTAGTTTACAAGACCGAACTCTTCCCAGTCGTTCCTTGTTTCCGAGAATGCGTGTTTGTACTTTCGACTTTTGTGTGACGGATTTCTGCACTGACCATCCGAAAATCAGACTTTGAGTTCACATCAGACGTTTTATAGTCTGCACATCCAGCTTTTGTTTGATGAAAAAGTCAAATCGTCTGTCGAATGCACCGTAATAACGCTCCGAAAATCCGCAGAAAGCTCGTCTTACGACTTTTCCCTTCCGATTGTCGTACCGTGTGTACGAGGCCTAACATGTTGTTAAAGGTGAACTTATCCTTTAAACTCACACACCTTGTTTCAGTGGCATTTTGTACTGATCTTCTGCTGCATACCAGTTTTTACACTGCCATCTATCTTTCCTACATCATTGGGAGCTGGCTGTATTTTCCAGGTTCTTGCAGCTAGCGCCCTGATGACGTGCCCCCGAGTCCATTCTCCAGACGCTGCGTGGAAGCTGATGCCTCATGGAAAATGGGATGTGGGTATCCCAGGAGGCATTAGAAGCAGGGCTTATGTAATTTTTGCCTAGGGGTGCTTTTATATACAGTATCTCACAAAAGTGAGTACACACCCTTTTTGTAAATTATTTTTTATTTCTTTTCATGTGACAACACTGAAGAAATGACACTTTGTTACACTGTAAAGTAGTGAGTGTACAGCTTGTATAACAGTGTACATTTGCTGTCCCCTCAAAATAGCTCAGCACACAGCCAATAATGTCTAAACCGCTGGCAACAAACGTGAGTACACCCTTAAGTAAAAATGTCCAAATTGGGTCCAATTACCCATTTTCCCTCCCCGGTGTCACGTGACTCGTTAGTGTTACAAGGTCTCAGGTGTGAATGGGAGGCAGGTGTGTTAAATTTGGTGTTATCGCTCTCACTCTCTCATACTGGTCACTGGAAGTTCAACATGGCACCTCATGGCAAATAACTCTCTGAGGATCTGAAAAAAAGAATTGTTGCTCTACATAAAGATGGCCTAGGCTATAAGAAGATTGCCAAGACCCTGAAACTGAGCTGCAGCACGGTGGCCAAGACCATACAGCGGTTTAACAGGACAGGTTCCACTCAGAAAAGGCCTTGCCATGGTTGAACAAAGAAGTTGAGTGCATGTGCTCAGTAACATATGCAGAGGTTGTCTTTGGGATATAGATGTATGAATCCTGCCAGCATTGCTGCAGAGGTTGAAGGGGTGGGGGGTCAGCCTGTCAGTGCTCAGACCATACGCCGCACCCTGCATCAAATTGGTCTGCATGGCTATCATCCCAGAAGGAAGCCTCTTCTAAAGATGATGCACAAGAAACAGTTTGCTGAAGACAAGCAGACTAAGGACGTGGGTTACTGGTACCATGTCCTGTGGTCTGATCTGATGAGACCAAGATAAACTTATTTGGTTCAGATGGTGTCAAACGTGTGTTTTAACAACCAGGTGAGGAGTAGAAAGACAAGGGGTGTACCCACTTTTGTTGCCAGAGGTTTAGACATGGCTGTGTGTCGAGGGGACAGCAAATTTGCACTGTTATACAAGCTGTACACTCACCACTTTACATTGTAATAAAGTGTAATTTCTTCAGTGTTGTCATATGAAAAGATATAATAAAATATTTACAAAAATGTGAGGGGTGTACTCACTTTTGTGAGATACTGTACATACAGGTCATCCAGGGCAATCAGCAACTTTATATAAAGTGGGCAGAAAAATAAAGTGATTAAAAAAGCAGTAATGAATTAAATTTGAAAAGACAGACTTAGTGGTCTTTAATTATACATACAACATTACGTTTTTTCTAAAGTGTTTTAGTAGTCATTGACATGTCTCATGTATCTTCAGATCTTTGCATACGTTTCTGTTTGGGAAATGAAAGCCTGCAAGATAAATACCCAAAATGTGTGTATTTACACAAGATATTACCATCGGGCCAATTGAAAAATTGCAGTCAACAGTCTTCAGTTTATTGTTGTGAGCAGCTGGCACATCATGAATATTTATTTTATTATAATAGGAAGTTTGTGCCAGCAGGGCAAAGGAAATCACATTCTACTTGTTAAGCAATTTAAAGTGTTTGTTACCCTAACATTTCATATTCCTGATATGTGCCTGTTGTACAATGTACTTGTATGAGAAAGTATCATGCTCTCTTTGTATTTCTTCCTTTGTGGTAAATCCCTGGCACTCCTGCTAGTCCCCTTGCTTTCCTATTAAAAACTGATCACACTAAGCAGGAGAGCACACCATGGTCAATTCTCAAGCTATGCTGGGAACTCAGGCTGCTCTCCTCCCATGATTAGACTTGTCCTAACACACTTCCCCTGCACAGCCTGTCACTGGGAATCTCAGTGTACTGCTGCTTCTCCTCACCCCAGCTCTTATGCAGCTGGGAACAGAGGGAATGTGATCATTTCCAAAAAAGGGAACAAAAGGTATTTGTGTTTTTTTCTACACAACAATGTTTTGCCTTTCATTTCTATTTTAAATTGAATGGGTTGTTTTTCAAGGTGATCGTTTACGTTCACATATACTTTTGTCAGAGTGCCCTTTTTTTTTAAGGGTTTTATATTTTTTCCTTCTTTTTTATGTCTTCCATGGCTTTCTTGCTTTTTTTCTTTATTTTGATATATATTTATATTTAAAGGGGTTGTAAAGGTTCATGTTTTTTCACCTATGCATTAAGGTGAAAAAACATCTTACGATCACCGGCCCCCCGACCCCCTCATTTTACTTACCTGAGCCCTGGAAAGTCCTGCGTCGCGAACGCGCTCTTCCTTTGCTCGGTCTTCTCGGCTCTTCATTCGATAGATTGATAGCAGCGCAGCCATTGGCTCGTGCTGCTGTCAATCAACTCCAATGACGCGGGGGTCGGGCAAGGCCAAGTTCTTTAGTCGGTGGCTATGGACGCCAAATACAAGACTCGGGAGCGCGCCCGCAAGGTAACCCCCTTGGGAGAGCGCTTCCCAGCGGGGGTTATCAGAAGCAGGGAGGAGCCGAGACAGCCGCCGAGGGACCCCAGAAGATGCCGTGCGGGGCCACTCTGTGCAAAACGAGCTGCACAGTGGAGGCAAAACCTTTAGTGGGACTCTGGAGCAACCTTGTCGGTATAGATTTTGCTGGTCAATATCTCCAAAACCATAAATCCTAAGAACTCCAAACTTGGTAGGGTGGGTCTCCCAATCAGTCCCATACGTGTCTCTCAAGTTTGAAAAAAACACTGCCTTCCGAAACATAAAGGGCGACGTCGCAGTGTTCTTTCAAACTTCACAGACCAAGATGAGGCCTCACTGCTGTATCTCTGTGTCCTACATTGGGAAAATGTTCAATATTTTTTTAACCCTGCCATGGCCGGTCCCAAGCCCGTGCTGCGAAAAGAGGAGGGTTGAGTGGTTGGGCAAGCAAACCAGCCCTGTAAAAACAATTTGCTACTGCGAGCATAAAAGAAGAATAGGGCCTATCCAGCATTGTAGGGACATTAGCCAGCTGAACGTGTTGGCTGAGCTACCAATGCTTTAAGCTGCAAATTAGTGGCTCGAGCATAAAAGAAGAGGGCCTATTAAAGTTAACTCCACCGTGGCCGGTCCCAAGTCCGAGCTGAGAAAGGAGGAGGGTCCCTTCCCCCTCCCTTTCCTTCCCCTCCCCCTCCCTTCCCTTTCCCCTCCCTTCCCTTTCCCCTTCCCCCGGAGATACATGCTCAAATGACCTTTAAGGCAGTTTACTGTGCAAAGGGCTAAAAAGAGATTGTAGACAGTCCACTTTGGGCCGATCGGCGCCGTTCGGAGCTGTAATGCGAAGTTCCACTGTACATCTCTTCTCTGCTGTCCCATCTGTGTGTTGTCTCGACTGTAAAGTGTGGGAAGAGGGTGTACCCCTTTACGGAGGATAGACAGCAGGATCTGTTCGCCCCGAGTACATAAATTGTCTGAAGAAGAGAGAGCAATTTGGGTTCAAATTTGGTCCCATACTTGCTATCTGAGGAGTGACAAAGGAAATCTACCTGCGTGCCAAGTTTGAAGACAGGAGCCCCAAGGGTTCCAGAGATATGGCCACACAAAGAGAACTGACCGGCAATTGAAAGCTCCCTTGCGGGAAAACGTAGCAGTAATTTGTAATACCGCTTAAGTGGGACTCTGGAGCAACCTTGTCGGTATAGATTTTGCTGGTCAATATCTCCAAAACCATAAATCCTAAGAACTCCAAACTTGGTAGGGTGGGTCTCCCAATCAGTCCCATACATGTGTCTCTCAAGTTGAAAAAAACACTGCCTCCCGAAACATAAAGGGCGACGTCGCAGTGTTCTTTCAAACTGCACGGACCCAGATGAGGCCTCACTGCCTTATGTCTGTGTCCTACATTGGGAAAATGTTCAATATTTTTTTAACTCTGCCATGGCCGGTCCCAAGCCCGTGCTGCGAAAAGAGGAGGGTTGGGTGCTGGGACAAGCAAACCAGCCCTATTAAAACATTTGTAGAGCAAATGGGAAAGTTCAGTGACACAGAGGTGATGTTCCATCTCAGGGGAGGTTTAGTGTCACTGCAGCAATAAAGACCTCTCTGAGCGTGGTTGGTTCTGAGAGAAATGGCCCAGATCCCATTCCATAACAATTTAAGATGCTCATTGCGGTCTAGAGCTGGTCCAAAGGTTGCGTGTGAAGGTTGTGTGCAAGCACACGTAAAGTGCTCCCTTCCGAAACTGGAAGACTGCTTACCAGTGCTCTTGAAACTCTTTAACTCTGCCATGGCCGGTCCCAAGCCCAGCTGCGAAAAAGGAGGGTTGAGTGCTGGGGCAAGCAAACCAGCCCTGTAAAAACAATTTGCTACTGCGAGCATAAAAGAAGAATAGGGCCTATCCAGCATTGTAGGGACATTAGCCAGCTGAACGTGTTGGCTGAGCTACCAATGCTTTAAGCTGCAAATTAGTGGCTCGAGCATAAAAGAAGAGGGCCTATTAAAGTTAACTCCACCGTGGCCGGTCCCAAGTCCGAGCTGAGAAAGGAGGAGGGTCCCTTCCCCCTCCCTTTCCTTCCCTTTCCCCTTCCCCTCCCCCTCCCATCCCTTTCCCCTTCCCCCAGAGATACATGCTCAAATTACCTTTTAAGGCAGTTTACTGTGAAAAGGGCTAAAAAGAGATTGTAGACAGTCCACATTGGGCCGATCGGCGCCGTTCGGAGCTGTAATGCGAAGTTCCAATGTACATCTCTTCTCTGCTGTCCCATCTGTGTGCTGTCTCGACTGTGAAGTGTGGGAAGAGGGTGTACCCCTTTACGGAGGATAGACAGCAGGATCTGTTCGCCCCGAGTACATAAATTGTCTGAAGAAGAGAGAGCAATTTGGGTTCAAATTTGGTCCCATAGTTGCTATCTGAGGAGTGACAAAGGAAATCTACCTGCGTGCCATGTTTGAAGACAGGAGCCCCAAGGGTTCCAGAGATATGGCCACACAAAGAGAACTGACCGGCAATTGAAAGCTCCCTTGCGGGAAAACGTAGCAGTAATTTGTAATACCGCTTAAGTGGGACTCTGGAGCAACCTTGTCGGCAGGGATGAGCCGAACACCCCCCTGTTCGGTTCGCACCAGAACCTGCGAACAGACAAAATGTTTGTGTAAACTTTAGAACCCTATTAAATACAATGGACTCGAACGTTCGAAATCTAAAGTGTTAATTATAAAGGCTAATATGCAAGTTATTGTCCTAAAAAGTGTTTGGGGACCGGGGTCCTGCCCCAGGGGACATGTATCAATGCAAAAAGAAGTTTTAAAAACGGCCGTTTTTTCGGGAGCAGTGATTTTAATAATGCTTAAAATGAAAAAATAAAAGTGAAATATTCCTTTAAATTTCATACCTGGGGGGTGTGTATGATATGCATGTAAAGTGGCGCATGTTTCCCGTGCTTAGAACTGTCCCTGCAAAAAATGTCATTTTTGAAAGAAAAAAATGCATTTAAAACTGACTCGCGGCTATTAATGAATTGTCGGCTCCCGGCAATACATACAAAAGTCATTGATAAAAAAAAAAAAAAAAGCGTGAGCGTTCCCCAGAATTCAATTACCAGGCCCTTCAGGTCTGGAATGGATATGAAGGGGAACCCCACCGCAAATTTAAAAAAAAATTGACGTGGGGTTCCCCCAAATATCCATTCCAGGCCCTTCAGATCTGGCATGGATTTTAAGGGGAACTCCACCCCAAATTTAAAAAAAAAATGGCGTGGAGTCCCCCTAAAATCCATACCAGACCCCTTATCCGAGCACGCAACCTGGCCGGCCGCAGGGGAAAAGGGGGGGACGAGAGAGCGGCCCCCCTCCCTCCTGAACCGTACCAAGCCACATGCCCTCAACATGGGGAGGATGTCCCCATGTTGATGGGGACAAGGGCCTCATCCCCACAACCCTTGCCCGGTGGTTGTGGGGGTCTGCGGGCGGGGGGCTTATCGGAATCTGGAAGACCCCTTTAACAAAGGGGACCCCCAGATCCCGCCCCCCCCTATGTGAATTGGTAAGGGGTACATTGTACCCCTACCATTTCACGAAGAAAGCGTAAAAAAATGTTTAAAAAAACACACAAACACCTTGAAAAAGTCCTTTATTAAAAAAAAAAAACAAAAAAAAACATTCCAGCGGTGAAATCCAGTGTCCCGCGGCGATCCCGATGTCCAGCGCTGTCCTTCATTGGTTGTGCCTGAGCGGACCTGATGGGGAACTCCCTCTCAGTATTTTAAATGTATAGACCCGCCCCTTCTAAAGTTCCCGATCAGGTCCGCTCAGCGGACCAGATGCGGAACATGAGAAGGGGCGGGTCTATACATGTATTACCAAAGTGAGAGCAGTTCCCCATCAGGTCCGCCCCCTCGGTATGTCGGACCCGCCTACGTCATTGGCTTGAGCGGGGAACTTCCTTCACTGTGTAATTTAAATTACAACTTCTTAAATTCTCAACTTTAGAAGGGGCGGGTCTATACATTTAAAATACTGAGAGGGAGTTCCCCATCAGGTCCGCTCAGGCACAACCAATGAAGGACAGCGCTGGACATCGGGATCGCCGCGGGACACTGGATTTCACCGCTGGAATGTTTTTTTTGTTTTTTTTTAAATAAAGGACTTTTTCAAGGTGTTTGTGTGTTTTTTTAAACATTTTTTTACGCTTTCTTCGTGAAATGGTAGGGGTACAATGTACCCCTTACCAATTCACATAGGGGGGGGCCGGGATCTGGGGGTCCCCTTTGTTAAAGGGGTCTTCCAGATTCCGATAAGCCCTCCGCCCGCAGACCCCCACAACCACCGGGCAAGGGTTGTGGGGATGAGGCCCTTGTCCCCATCAACATGGGGACATCCTCCCCATGTTGAGGGCATGTGGCTTGGTACTGTTCAGGAGGGAGGGGGGGCCGCTCTCTCGTCCCCCCCTTTTCCCCTGCGGCCGGCCAGGTTGCGTGCTCGGATAAGGGGTCTGGTATGGATTTTTAGGGGGACTCCACGCCGTTTTTTTTTAAATTTGGGGTGGAGTTCCCCTTAAAATCCATGCCAGATCTGAAGGGCCTGGAATGGATATTTGGGGGAACCCCACGTCAATTTTTTTTTAAATTTGCGGCGGGTTTCCCCTTAATATCCATTCCAGACCTTAAGGGCCTGGTAATTGAATTCTGGGGAACCCCCACGCTTTTTTTTTTTTAATCAATGACTTTTGTATGTATTGCCGGGAGCCGACAATTCATTAATAACCGCGAGTCAGTTTTAAATGCATTTTTTTCTTTCAAAAATGACATTTTTTGCAGGGACAGTTCTAAGCACGGGAAACATGCGCCACTTTACATGCATATCATACACACCCCCCAGGTATGAAATTTAAAGGAATATTTCACTTTTATTGTTTCACTTTAAGCATTATTAAAATCACTGCTCCCGAAAAAACGGCCGTTTTTAAAACTTCTTTTTGCATTGATACATGTCCCCTGGGGCAGGACCCCGGTCCCCAAACACTTTTTAGGACAATAACTTGCATATAAGCCTTTATAATTAGCACTTTAGATTTCTCCCATAGATTTTTCGAATTTGCCGCGAACACCCCAATTTGTTCGCTGTTCGGCGAACGGGGCGAACGGTGCGAACAGGCAATGTTCGAGTCGAACATGAGTTCGACTCGAACTCGAAGCTCATCCCTACTTGTCAGTATAGATTTTGCTGGTCAATATCTCCAAAACCATAAATCCTAAGAACTCCAAACTTGGTAGGGTGGGTCTCCCAATCAGTCCCATACATGTGTCTCTCAAGTTGAAAAAAACACTGCCTCCCGAAACATAAAGGGCGACGTCGCAGTGTTCTTTCAAACTGCACGGACCCAGATGAGGCCTCACTGCTGTATGTCTGTGTCCTACATTGGGAAAATGTTCAATATTTTTTTAACTCTGCCATGGCCGGTCCCAAGCCCGTGCTGCGAAAAGAGGAGGGTTGGGTGCTGGGACAAGCAAACCAGCCCTATTAAAACATTTGTAGAGCAAATGGGAAAGTTCAGTGACACAGAGGTGATGTTCCATCTCGGGGGAGGTTTAGTGTCACTGCAGCAATGAAGACCTCTCTGAGCGTGGTTGGTTCTGAGAGCAATGGCCCAGATCCCATTCCATAACAATTGTAAGATGCTCATTGCGGTCTAGAGCTGGTCCAAAGGTTGCGTGTGAAGGTTGTGTGCAAGCACACGTAAAGTGCTCCCTTCCGAAACTGGAAGACTGCTTACCAGTGCTCTTGAATCTTTTTAACTCTGCCATGGCCGGTCCCAAGCCCAGCTGCGAAAAGAGGAGGGTTGAGTGCTGGGGCAAGCAAACCAGCCCTGTAAAAACAATTTGCTACTGCGAGCATAAAAGAAGAATAGGGCCTATCCAGCATTGTAGTGACATTAGCCAGCTGAACGTGTTGGCTGAGCTACCAATGCTTTAAGCTGCAAATTAGTGGCTCGAGCATAAAAGAAGAGGGCCTATTAAAGTTAACTCCACCGTGGCCGGTCCCAAGTCCGAGCTGAGAAAGGAGGAGGGTCCCTTCCCCCTCCCTTTCCTTCCCTTTCCCCTCCCCCTCCCTTCCCTTTTCCCTTCCCCTCCCTTCCCTTTTCCCTTCCCCCAGAGAAACATGCTCAAATTACCTTTAAGGCAGTTTACTGTGCAAAGGGCTAAAAAGAGATTGTAGACAGTCCACTTTGGGCCGATCGGTGCCGTTCGGAGCTGTAATGCGAAGTTCCACTGTACATCTCTTCTCTGCTGTCCCATCTGTGTGCTGTCTCGACTGTGAAGTGTGGGAAGAGGGTGTACCCCTTTACGGAGGATAGACAGCAGGATCTGTTCGCCCCGAGTACATAAATTGTCTGAAGAAGAGAGAGCAATTTGGGTTCAAATTTGGTCCCATACTTGCTATCTGAGGAGTAACAAAGGAAATCTACCTGCGTGCCAAGTTTGAAGACAGGAGCCCCAAGGGTTCCAGAGATATGGCCACACAAAGAGAACTGACCGGCAATTGAAAGCTCCCTTGCGGGAAAACGTAGCAGTAATTTGTAATACCGCTTAAGTGGGACTCTGGAGCAACCTTGTCGGTATAGATTTTGCTGGTCAATATCTCCAAAACCATAAATCCTAAGAACTCCAAACTTGGTAGGGTGGGTCTCCCAATCAGTCCCATACATGTGTCTCTCAAGTTGAAAAAAACACTGCCTCCCGAAACATAAAGGGCGACGTCGCAGTGTTCTTTCAAACTGCACAGACCCAGATGAGGCCTCACTGCTGTATGTCTGTGTCCTACATTGGGAAAATGTTCAATATTTTTTTAACTCTGCCATGGCCGGTCCCAAGCCCGTGCTGCGAAAAGAGGAGGGTTGGGTGCTGGGACAAGAAAACCAGCCCTATTAAAACATTTGTAGAGCAAATGGGAAAATTCAGTGACACAGAGGTGATGTTCCATCTCGGGGGAGGTTTAGTGTCACTGCAGCAATGAAGACCTCTCTGAGCGTGGTTGGTTCTGAGAGCAATGGCCCAGATCCCATTCCATAACAATTGTAAGATGCTCATTGCGGTCTAGAGCTGGTCCAAAGGTTGCGTGTGAAGGTTGTGTGCAAGCACACGTAAAGTGCTCCCTTCCGAAACTGGAAGACTGCTTACCAGTGCTCTTGAAACTCTTTAACTCTGCCATGGCCGGTCCCAAGCCCAGCTGCGAAAAGAGGAGGGTTGAGTGCTGGGGCAAGCAAACCAGCCCTGTAAAAACAATTTGCTATTGCGAGCATAAAAGAAGAATAGGGCCTATCCAGCATTGTAGTGACATTAGCCAGCTGAACGTGTTGGCTGAGCTACCAATGCTTTAAGCTGCAAATTAGTGGCTTGAGCATAAAAGAAGAGGGCCTATTAAAGTTAACTCCACCGTGGCCGGTCCCAAGTCCGAGCTGAGAAAGGAGGAGGGTCCCTTCCCCCTCCCTTTCCTTCCCTTTCCCCTTCCCCTCCCTTCCCTTTCCCCTTCCCCCAGAGATACATGCTCAAATTACCTTTAAGGCAGTTTACTGTGCAAAGGGCTAAAAAGAGATTGTAGACAGTCCACTTTGGGCCGATCTGCGCCGTTCGGAGCTGTAATGTGAAGTTCCACTGTACATCTCTTCTCTGCTGTCCCATCTGTGTGCTGTCTCGACTGTGAAGTGTGGGAAGAGGGTGTCCCCCTTTACGGAGGATAGACAGCAGGATCTGTTCGCCCCGAGTACATAAATTGTCTGAAGAAGAGAGAGCAATTTGGGTTCAAATTTGGTCCCATACTTGCTATCTGAGGAGTGACAAAGGAAATCTACCTGCGTGCCAAGTTTGAAGACAGGAGCCCCAAGGGTTCCAGAGATATGGCCACACAAAGAGAACTGACCGGCAATTGAAAGCTCCCTTGCGGGAAAACGTAGCAGTAATTTATAATACCGCTTAAGTGGGACTCTGGAGCAACCTTGTCGGTATAGATTTTGCTGGTCAATATTTCCAAAACCATAAATCCTAAGAACTCCAAACTTGGTAGGGTGGGTCTCCCAATCAGTCCCATACATGTGTCTCTCAAGTTGAAAAAAACACTGCCTCCCAAAACATAAAGGGCGACGTCGCAGTGTTCTTTCAAACTGCACGGACCCAGATGAGGCCTCACTGCTGTATGTCTGTGTCCTACATTGGGAAAATGTTCAATATTTTTTTAACTCTGCCATGGCCGGTCCCAAGCCCGTGCTGCGAAAAGAGGAGGGTTGGGTGCTGGGACAAGCAAACCAGCCCTATTAAAACATTTGTAGAGCAAATGGGAAAGTTCAGTGACACAGAGGTGATGTTCCATCTCGGGGGAGGTTTAGTGTCACTGCAGCAATGAAGACCTCTCTGAGCGTGGTTGGTTCTGAGAGCAATGGCCCAGATCCCATTCCATAACAATTGTAAGATGCTCATTGCGGTCTAGAGCTGGTCCAAAGGTTGCGTGTGAAGGTTGTGTGCAAGCACACGTAAAGTGCTGCCTTCCGAAACTGGAAGACTGCTTACCAGTGCTCTTGAAACTTTTTAACTCTGCCATGGCCGGTCCCAAGCCCAGCTGCGAAAAGAGGAGGGTTGAGTGCTGGGGCAAGCAAACCAGCCCTGTAAAAACAATTTGCTACTGCGAGCATAAAAGAAGAATAGGGCCTATCCAGCATTGTAGTGACATTAGCCAGCTGAATGTGTTGGCTGAGCTACCAATGCTTTAAGCTGCAAATTAGTGGCTCGAGCATAAAAGAAGAGGGCCTATTAAAGTTAACTCCACCGTGGCCGGTCCCAAGTCCGAGCTGAGAAAGGAGGAGGGTCCCTTCCCCCTCCCTTTCCTTCCCTTTCCCCTTCCCCTCCCCCTCCCCCTCCCTTCCCTTTCCCCTTCCCCCAGAGATACATGCTCAAATTACCTTTAAGGCAGTTTACTGTGCAAAGGGCTAAAAAGAGATTGTAGACAGTCCACTTTGGGCCGATCGGCGCCGTTCGGAGCTGTAATGCGAAGTTCCACTGTACATCTCTTCTCTGCTGTCCCATCTGTGTGCTGTCTCGACTGTGAAGTGTGGGAAGAGGGTGTACCCCTTTACGGAGGATAGACAGCAGGATCTGTTCGCCCCGAGTACATAAATTGTCTGAAGAAGAGAGAGCAATTTGGGTTCAAATTTGGTCCCATACTTGCTATCTGAGGAGTGACAAAGGAAATTTACCTGCGTGCCAAGTTTGAAGACAGGAGCCCCAAGGGTTCCAGAGATATGGCCACACAAAGAGAACTGACCGGCAATTGAAACCTCCCTTGCGGGAAAACGTAGCAGTAATTTGTAATACCGCTTAAGTGGGACTCTGGAGCAACCTTGTCGGTATAGATTTTGCTGGTCAATATCTCCAAAACCATAAATCCTAAGAACTCCAAACTTGGTAGGGTGGGTCTCCCAATCAGTCCCATACATGTGTCTCTCAAGTTGAAAAAAACACTGCCTCCCGAAACATAAAGGGCGACGTTGCAGTGTTCTTTCAAACTGCATGGACCCAGATGAGGCCTCACTGCTGTATGTCTGTGTCCTACATTGGGAAAATGTTCAATATTTTTTTTAAATCTGCCATGGCTGGTCCCAAGCCCGTGCTGCGAAAAGAGGAGGGTTGGGTGCTGGGACAAGCAAACCAGCCCTATTAAAACATTTGTAGAGCAAATGGGAAAGTTCAGTGACACAGAGGTGATGTTCCATCTCGGGGGAGGTTTAGTGTCACTGCAGCAATGAAGACCTCTCTGAGCGTGGTTGGTTCTGAGAGCAATGGCCCAGATCCCATTCCACAACAATTGTAAGATGCTCATTGCGGTCTAGAGCTGGTCCAAAGGTTGCGTGTGAAGGTTGTGTGCAAGCACACGTAAAGTGCTCCCTTCCGAAACTGGAAGACTGCTTACCAGTGCTCTTGAAACTCTTTAACTCTGCCATGGCCGGTCCCAAGCCCAGCTGCGAAAAAGGAGGGTTGAGTGCTGGGGCAAGCAAACCAGCCCTGTAAAAACAATTTTCTACTGCGAGCATAAAAGAAGAATAGGGCCTATCCAGCATTGTAGTGACATTAGCCAGCTGAACGTGTTGGCTGAGCTACCAATGCTTTAAGCTGCAAATTAGTGGCTCGAGCATAAAAGAAGAGGGCCTATTAAAGTTAACTCCACCGTGGCCGGTCCCAAGTCCGAGCTGAGAAAGGAGGAGGGTCCCTTCCCCCTCCCTTTCCTTCCCTTTCCCCTTCCCCTCCCCCTCCCTTCCCTTTCCCCTTCCCCCAGAGATACATGCTCAAATTACCTTTAAGGCAGTTTACTGTGCAAAGGGCTAAAAAGAGATTGTAGACAGTCCACTTTGGCCCGATCGGTGCCGTTCGGAGCTGTAATGCGAAGTTCCACTGTACATCTCTTCTCTGCTGTCCCATCTGTGTGCTGTCTCGACTGTGAAGTGTGGGAAGAGGGTGTACCCCTTTACGGAGGATAGACAGCAGGATCTGTTCGCCCCGAGTACATTAATTGTCTGAAGAAGAGAGAGCAATTTGGGTTCAAATTTGGTCCCATACTTGCTATCTGAGGAGTGACAAAGGAAATCTACCTGCGTGCCAAGTTTGAAGACAGGAGCCCCAAGGGTTCCAGAGATATGGCCACACAAAGAGAACTGACCGGCAATTGAAAGCTCCCTTGCGGGAAAACGTAGCAGTAATTTGTAATACCGCTTAAGTGGGACTCTGGAGCAACCTTGTCGGTATAGATTTTGCTGGTCAATATCTCCAAAACCATAAATCCTAAGAACTCCAAACTTGGTAGGGTGGGTCTCCCAATCAGTCCCATACATGTGTCTCTCAAGTTGAAAAAACACTGCCTCCCGAAACATAAAGGGCGACGTCGCAGTGTTCTTTCAAACTGCACGGACCCAGATGAGGCCTCACTGCTGTATGTCTGTGTCCTACATTGGGAAAATGTTCAATATTTTTTTAACTCTGCCATGGCCGGTCCCAAGCCCGTGCTGCGAAAAGAGGAGGGTTGGGTGCTGGGACAAGCAAACCAGCCCTATTAAAACATTTGTAGAGCAAATGGGAAAGTTCAGTGACACAGAGGTGATGTTCCATCTCAGGGGAGGTTTAGTGTCACTGCAGCAATGAAGACCTCTCTGAGCGTGGTTGGTTCTGAGAGCAATGGCCCAGATCCCATTCCATAACAATTGTAAGATGCTCATTACGGTCTAGAGCTGGTCCAAAGGTTGCGTGTGAAGGTTGTGTGCAAGCACACGTAAAGTGCTCCCTTCCGAAACTGGAAGACTGCTTACCAGTGCTCTTGAAACTCTTTAACTCTGCCATGGCCGGTCCCAAGCCCAGCTGCGAAAAAGGAGGGTTGAGTGCTGGGGCAAGCAAACCAGCCCTGTAAAAACAATTTGCTACTGCGAGCATAAAAGAAGAATAGGGCCTATCCAGCATTGTAGTGACATTAGCCAGCTGAATGTGTTGGCTGAGCTACCAATGCTTTAAGCTGCAAATTAGTGGCTCGAGCATAAAAGAAGAGGGCCTATTAAAGTTAACTCCACCGTGGCCGGTCCCAAGTCCGAGCTGAGAAAGGAGGAGGGTCCCTTCCCCCTCCCTTTCCTTCCCTTTCCCCTTCCCCTCCCCCTCCCTTCCCTTTCCCCTTCCCCCAGAGACACATGCTCAAATTACCTTTAAGGCAGTTTACTGTGCAAAGGGCTAAAAAGAGATTGTAGACAGTCCACTTTGGGCCGATCGGCGCCGTTCGGAGCTGTAATGTGAAGTTCCACTGTACATCTCTTCTCTGCTGTCCCATCTGTGTGCTGTCTCGACTGTGAAGTGTGGGAAGAGGGTGTACCCCTTTACGGAGGATAGACAGCAGGATCTGTTCGCCCCGAGTACATAAATTGTCTGAAGAAGAGAGAGCAATTTGGGTTCAAATTTGGTCCCATAGTTGCTATCTGAGGAGTGACAAAGGAAATCTACCTGCGTGCCAAGTTTGAAGACAGGAGCCCCAAGGGTTCCAGAGATATGGCCACACAAAGAGAACTGACCGGCAATTGAAAGCTCCCTTGCGGGAAAACGTAGCAGTAATTTGTAATACCGCTTAAGTGGGACTCTGGAGCAACCTTGTCGGCAGGGATGAGCCGAACACCCCCCTGTTCGGTTCGCACCAGAACCTGCGAACAGACAAAATGTTCGTGTAAACTTTAGAACCCTATTAAATACAATGGACTCGAACGTTCGAAATCTAAAGTGTTAATTATAAAGGCTAATATGCAAGTTATTGTCCTAAAAAGTGTTTGGGGACCCGGGTCCTGCCCCTGGGGACATGTATCAATGCAAAAAGAAGTTTTAAAAACGGCCGTTTTTTCGGGAGCAGTGATTTTAATAATGCTTAAAATGAAAAAATAAAAGTGAAATATTCCTTTAAATTTCATACCTGGGGGGTGTGTATGATATGCATGTAAAGTGGCGCATGTTTCCCGTGCTTAGAACTGTCCCTGCAAAAAATGTCATTTTTGAAAGAAAAAAATGCATTTAAAACTGACTCGCGGCTATTAATGAATTGTCGGCTCCCGGCAATACATACAAAAGTCATTGATAAAAAAAAAAAAAAAAGCGTGGGGGTTCCCCAGAATTCAATTACCAGGCCCTTCAGGTCTGGAATGGATATTAAGGGGAACCCCACTGCAAATTTAAAAAAAAATTGACGTGGGGTTCCCCCAAATATCCATTCCAGGCCCTTCAGATCTGGCATGGATTTTAAGGGGAACTCCACCCCAAATTTTAAAAAAAAATGGCGTGGAGTCCCCCTAAAAATCCATACCAGACCCCTTATCCGAGCACGCAACCTGGCCGGCCGCAGGGGAAAAGGGGGGGGACGAGAGAGCGCCCCCCCTCCCTCCTGAACCGTACCAAGCCACATGCCCTCAAAATGGGGAGGATGTCCCCATGTTGATGGGGACAAGGGCCTCATCCCCACAACCCTTGCCCGGTGGTTGTGGGGGTCTGCGGGCGGGGGGCTTATCGGAATCTGGAAGACCCCTTTAACAAAGGGGACCCCCAGATCCCGGCCCCCCCCTATGTGAATTGGTAAGGGGTACATTGTACCCCTACCATTTCACGAAGAAAGCGTAAAAAAATGTTTAAAAAAACACACAAACACCTTGAAAAAGTCCTTTATTTAAAAAAAAAAAAAAAAAAAAACATTCCAGAGGTGAAATCCAGTGTCCCGCGGCGATCCCGATGTCCAGCGCTGTCCTTCATTGGTTGTGCCTGAGCGGACCTGATGGGGAACTCCCTCTCAGTATTTTAAATGTATAGACCCGCCCCTTCTAAAGTTCCCCATCAGGTCCGCTCAGCGGACCAGATGCGGAACATGAGAAGGGGCGGGTCTATACATGTATTACCAAAGTGAGAGCAGTTCCCCATCAGGTCCGCCCCCTCGGTATGTCGGACCCGCCTACGTCATTGGCTTGAGCGGGGAACTTCCTTCAAGGAAGTTCCCCGCTCAAGCCAATGACGTAGGCGGGTCCGACATACCGAGGGGGCGGACCTGATGGGGAACTGCTCTCACTTTGGTAATACATGTATAGACCCGCCCCTTCTCAACTTTAGAAGGGGCGGGTCTATACATTTAAAATACTGAGAGGGAGTTCCCCATCAGGTCCGCTCAGGCACAACCAATGAAGGACAGCGCTGGACATCGGGATCGCCGCGGGACACTGGATTTCACCGCTGGAATGTTTTTTTTGTTTTTTTTTAAATAAAGGACTTTTTCAATGTGTTTGTGTGTTTTTTTAAACATTTTTTTACGCTTTCTTCGTGAAATGGTAGGGATACAATGTACCCCTTACCAATTCACATAGGGGGGGGCAGGATCTGGGGGTCCCCTTTGTTAAAGGGGTCTTCCAGATTCCGATAAGCCCCCCGCCCGCAGACCCCCACAACCACCGGGCAAGGGTTGTGGGGATGAGGCCCTTGTCCCCATCAACATGGGGACATCCTCCCCATGTTGAGGGCATGTGGCTTGGTACGGTTCAGGAGGGAGGGGGGGCGCTCTCTCGTCCCCCCCTTTTCCCCTGCGGCCGGCCAGGTTGCGTGCTCGGATAAGGGGTCTGGTATGGATTTTTAGGGGGACTCCACGCCATTTTTTTTTAAATTTGGGGTGGAGTTCCCCTTAAAATCCATGCCAGATCTGAAGGGCCTGGAATGGATATTTGGGGGAACCCCACGTCAATTTTTTTTTAAATTTGCGGCGGGGTTCCCCTTAATATCCATTCCAGACCTGAAGGGCCTGGTAATGGAATTCTGGGGAACCCCCACGCTTTTTTTTTTTTTTTTTATCAATGTCTTTTGTATGTATTGCCGGGAGCCGACAATTCATTAATAGCCGCGAGTCAGTTTTAAATGCATTTTTTTCTTTCAAAAATGACATTTTTTGCAGGGACAGTTCTAAGCATGGGAAACATGCGCCACTTTACATGCATATCATACACACCCCCCAGGTATGAAATTGAAAGGAATATTTCACTTTTATTGTTTCACTTTAAGCATTATTAAATCACTGCTCCCGAAAAAACGGCCGTTTTTAAAACTTATTTTTGCATTGATACATGTCCCCTGGGGCAGGACCCCGGTCCCCAAACACTTTATAGGACAATAACTTGCATATAAGCCTTTATAATTAGCACTTTAGATTTCTCCCATAGATTTTTCGAATTTGCCGCGAACACCCCAATTTGTTCGCTGTTCGGCGAACGGGCGAACAGGCAATGTTCGAGTCGAACATGAGTTCGACTCGAACTCGAAGCTCATCCCTACTTGTCAGTATAGATTTTGCTGGTCAATATCTCCAAAACCATAAATCCTAAGAACTCCAAACTTGGTAGGGTGGGTCTCCCAATCAGTCCCATACATGTGTCTCTCAAGTTGAAAAAAACACTGCCTCCCAAAACATAAAGGGCGACGTCGCAGTGTTCTTTCAAACTGCACGGACCCAGATGAGGCCTCACTGCTGTATGTCTGTGTCCTACATTGGGAAAATGTTCAATATTTTTTTAACTCTGCCATGGCCGGTCCCAAGCCCGTGCTGCGAAAAAAGGAGGGTTGGGTGCTGGGACAAGCAAACCAGCCCTATTAAAACATTTGTAGAGCAAATGGGAGAGTTCAGTGACACAGAGGTGATGTTCAGTCTTGGAGGAGGTTTAGTGTCACTGCAGCAATGAAGACCTCTCTGAGCGTGGTTGGTTCTGAGAGCAATGGCCCAGATCCCATTCCATAACAATTGTAAGATGCTCATTGCGGTCTAGAGCTGGTCCAAAGGTTGCGTGTGAAGGTTGTGTGCAAGCACACGTAAAGTGCTCCCTTCCGAAACTGGAAGACTGCTTACCAGTGCTCTTGAAACTTTTTAACTCTGCCATGGCCGGTCCCAAGCCCAGCTGCGAAAAGAGGAGGGTTGAGTGCTGGGGCAAGCAAACCAGCCCTGTAAAAACAATTTGCTATTGCGAGCATAAAAGAAGAATAGGGCCTATCCAGCATTGTAGTGACATTAGCCAGCTGAACGTGTTGGCTGAGCTACCAATGCTTTATGCTGCAAATTAGTGGCTCGAGCATAAAAGAAGAGGGCCTATTAAAGTTAACTCCACCGTGGCCGGTCCCAAGTCCGAGCTGAGAAAGGAGGAGGGTCCCTTCCCCCTCCCTTTCCTTCCCTTTCCCCTTCCCCTCCCTTCCCTTTCCCCTTCCCCCAGAGATACATGCTCAAATTACCTTTAAGGCAGTTTACTGTGCAAAGGGCTAAAAAGAGATTGTAGACAGTCCACTTTGGGCCGATCGGCGCCGTTCGGAGCTGTAATGTGAAGTTCCACTGTACATCTCTTCTCTGCTGTCCCATCTGTGTGCTGTCTCGACTGTGAAGTGTGGGAAGAGGGTGTCCCCCTTTACGGAGGATAGACAGCAGGATCTGTTCGCCCCGAGTACATAAATTGTCTGAAGAAGAGAGAGCAATTTGGGTTCAAATTTGGTCCCATACTTGCTATCTGAGGAGTGACAAAGGAAATCTACCTGCGTGCCAAGTTTGAAGACAGGAGCCCCAAGGGTTCCAGAGATATGGCCACACAAAGAGAACTGACCGGCAATTGAAAGCTCCCTTGCGGGAAAACGTAGCAGTAATTTATAATACCGCTTAAGTGGGACTCTGGAGCAACCTTGTCGGTATAGATTTTGCTGGTCAATATTTCCAAAACCATAAATCCTAAGAACTCCAAACTTGGTAGGGTGGGTCTCTTAATCAGTCCCATACATGTGTCTCTCAAGTTGAAAAAAACACTGCCTCCCGAAACATAAAGGGCGACGTCGCAGTGTTCTTTCAAACTGCATGGACCCAGATGAGGCCTCACTGCTGTATGTCTGTGTCCTACATTGGGAAAATGTTCAATATTTTTTTTAAATCTGCCATGGCTGGTCCCAAGCCCGTGCTGCGAAAAGAGGAGGGTTGGGTGCTGGGACAAGCAAACCAGCCCTATTAAAACATTTGTAGAGCAAATGGGAAAGTTCAGTGACACAGAGGTGATGTTCCATCTCGGGGGAGGTTTAGTGTCACTGCAGCAATGAAGACCTCTCTGAGCGTGGTTGGTTCTGAGAGCAATGGCCCAGATCCCATTCCACAACAATTGTAAGATGCTCATTGCGGTCTAGAGCTGGTCCAAAGGTTGCGTGTGAAGGTTGTGTGAAAGCACACGTAAAGTGCTCCCTTCCGAAACTGGAAGACTGCTTACCAGTGCTCTTGAAACTCTTTAACTCTGCCATGGCCGGTCCCAAGCCCAGCTGCGAAAAAGGAGGGTTGAGTGCTGGGGCAAGCAAACCAGCCCTGTAAAAACAATTTTCTACTGCGAGCATAAAAGAAGAATAGGGCCTATCCAGCATTGTAGTGACATTAGCCAGCTGAACGTGTTGGCTGAGCTACCAATGCTTTAAGCTGCAAATTAGTGGCTCGAGCATAAAAGAAGAGGGCCTATTAAAGTTAACTCCACCGTGGCCGGTCCCAAGTCCGAGCTGAGAAAGGAGGAGGGTCCCTTCCCCCTCCCTTTCCTTCCCTTTCCCCTTCCCCTCCCCCTCCCTTCCCTTTCCCCTTCCCCCAGAGATACATGCTCAAATTACCTTTAAGGCAGTTTACTGTGCAAAGGGCTAAAAAGAGATTGTAGACAGTCCACTTTGGCCCGATCGGTGCCGTTCGGAGCTGTAATGCGAAGTTCCACTGTACATCTCTTCTCTGCTGTCCCATCTGTGTGCTGTCTCGACTGTGAAGTGTGGGAAGAGGGTGTACCCCTTTACGGAGGATAGACAGCAGGATCTGTTCGCCCCGAGTACATTAATTGTCTGAAGAAGAGAGAGCAATTTGGGTTCAAATTTGGTCCCATACTTGCTATCTGAGGAGTGACAAAGGAAATCTACCTGCGTGCCAAGTTTGAAGACAGGAGCCCCAAGGGTTCCAGAGATATGGCCACACAAAGAGAACTGACCGGCAATTGAAAGCTCCCTTGCGGGAAAACGTAGCAGTAATTTGTAATACCGCTTAAGTGGGACTCTGGAGCAACCTTGTCGGTATAGATTTTGCTGGTCAATATCTCCAAAACCATAAATCCTAAGAACTCCAAACTTGGTAGGGTGGGTCTCCCAATCAGTCCCATACATGTGTCTCTCAAGTTGAAAAAACACTGCCTCCCGAAACATAAAGGGCGACGTCGCAGTGTTCTTTCAAACTGCACGGACCCAGATGAGGCCTCACTGCTGTATGTCTGTGTCCTACATTGGGAAAATGTTCAATATTTTTTTAACTCTGCCATGGCCGGTCCCAAGCCCGTGCTGCGAAAAGAGGAGGGTTGGGTGCTGGGACAAGCAAACCAGCCCTATTAAAACATTTGTAGAGCAAATGGGAAAGTTCAGTGACACAGAGGTGATGTTCCATCTCAGGGGAGGTTTAGTGTCACTGCAGCAATGAAGACCTCTCTGAGCGTGGTTGGTTCTGAGAGCAATGGCCCAGATCCCATTCCATAACAATTGTAAGATGCTCATTACGGTCTAGAGCTGGTCCAAAGGTTGCGTGTGAAGGTTGTGTGCAAGCACACGTAAAGTGCTCCCTTCCGAAACTGGAAGACTGCTTACCAGTGCTCTTGAAACTCTTTAACTCTGCCATGGCCGGTCCCAAGCCCAGCTGCGAAAAAGGAGGGTTGAGTGCTGGGGCAAGCAAACCAGCCCTGTAAAAACAATTTGCTACTGCGAGCATAAAAGAAGAATAGGGCCTATCCAGCATTGTAGTGACATTAGCCAGCTGAATGTGTTGGCTGAGCTACCAATGCTTTAAGCTGCAAATTAGTGGCTCGAGCATAAAAGAAGAGGGCCTATTAAAGTTAACTCCACCGTGGCCGGTCCCAAGTCCGAGCTGAGAAAGGAGGAGGGTCCCTTCCCCCTCCCTTTCCTTCCCTTTCCCCTTCCCCTCCCCCTCCCTTCCCTTTCCCCTTCCCCCAGAGACACATGCTCAAATTACCTTTAAGGCAGTTTACTGTGCAAAGGGCTAAAAAGAGATTGTAGACAGTCCACTTTGGGCCGATCGGCGCCGTTCGGAGCTGTAATGTGAAGTTCCACTGTACATCTCTTCTCTGCTGTCCCATCTGTGTGCTGTCTCGACTGTGAAGTGTGGGAAGAGGGTGTACCCCTTTACGGAGGATAGACAGCAGGATCTGTTCGCCCCGAGTACATAAATTGTCTGAAGAAGAGAGAGCAATTTGGGTTCAAATTTGGTCCCATAGTTGCTATCTGAGGAGTGACAAAGGAAATCTACCTGCGTGCCAAGTTTGAAGACAGGAGCCCCAAGGGTTCCAGAGATATGGCCACACAAAGAGAACTGACCGGCAATTGAAAGCTCCCTTGCGGGAAAACGTAGCAGTAATTTGTAATACCGCTTAAGTGGGACTCTGGAGCAACCTTGTCGGCAGGGATGAGCCGAACACCCGCCTGTTCGGTTCGCACCAGAACCTGCGAACAGACAAAATGTTCGTGTAAACTTTAGAACCCTATTAAATACAATGGACTCGAACGTTCGAAATCTAAAGTGTTAATTATAAAGGCTAATATGCAAGTTATTGTCCTAAAAAGTGTTTGGGGACCCGGGTCCTGCCCCTGGGGACATGTATCAATGCAAAAAGAAGTTTTAAAAACGGCCGTTTTTTCGGGAGCAGTGATTTTAATAATGCTTAAAATGAAAAAATAAAAGTGAAATATTCCTTTAAATTTCATACCTGGGGGGTGTGTATGATATGCATGTAAAGTGGCGCATGTTTCCCGTGCTTAGAACTGTCCCTGCAAAAAATGTCATTTTTGAAAGAAAAAAATGCATTTAAAACTGACTCGCGGCTATTAATGAATTGTCGGCTCCCGGCAATACATACAAAAGTCATTGATAAAAAAAAAAAAAAAAGCGTGGGGGTTCCCCAGAATTCAATTACCAGGCCCTTCAGGTCTGGAATGGATATTAAGGGGAACCCCACTGCAAATTTAAAAAAAAATTGACGTGGGGTTCCCCCAAATATCCATTCCAGGCCCTTCAGATCTGGCAGGGATTTTAAGGGGAACTCCACCCCAAATTTAAAAAAAAAATGGCATGGAGTCCCCCTAAAAATCCATACCAGACCCCTTATCCGAGCACGCAACCTGGCCGGCCGCAGGGGAAAAGGGGGGGGACGAGAGAGCGCCCCCCCTCCCTCCTGAACCGTACCAAGCCACATGCCCTCAAAATGGGGAGGATGTCCCCATGTTGATGGGGACAAGGGCCTCATCCCCACAACCCTTGCCCGGTGGTTGTGGGGGTCTGCGGGCGGGGGGCTTATCGGAATCTGGAAGACCCCTTTAACAAAGGGGACCCCCAGATCCCGGCCCCCCCCTATGTGAATTGGTAAGGGGTACATTGTACCCCTACCATTTCACGAAGAAAGCGTAAAAAAATGTTTAAAAAAACACACAAACACCTTGAAAAAGTCCTTTATTTAAAAAAAAAAACAAAAAAAAACATTCCAGAGGTGAAATCCAGTGTCCCGCGGCGATCCCGATGTCCAGCGCTGTCCTTCATTGGTTGTGCCTGAGCGGACCTGATGGGGAACTCCCTCTCAGTATTTTAAATGTATAGACCCGCCCCTTCTAAAGTTCCCCATCAGGTCCGCTCAGCGGACCAGATGCGGAACATGAGAAGGGGCGGGTCTATACATGTATTACCAAAGTGAGAGCAGTTCCCCATCAGGTCCGCCCTCTCGGTATGTCGGACCCGCCTACGTCATTGGCTTGAGCGGGGAACTTCCTTCACTGTGTAATTTAAATTACACAGTGAAGGAAGTTCCCCGCTCAAGCCAATGACGTAGGCGGGTCCGACATACCGAGGGGGCGGACCTGATGGGGAACTGCTCTCACTTTGGTAATACATGTATAGACCCGCCCCTTCTCAACTTTAGAAGGGGCGGGTCTATACATTTAAAATACTGAGAGGGAGTTCCCCATCAGGTCCGCTCAGGCACAACCAATGAAGGACAGCGCTGGACATCGGGATCGCCGCGGGACACTGGATTTCACCGCTGGAATGTTTTTTTTGTTTTTTTTTAAATAAAGGACTTTTTCAATGTGTTTGTGTGTTTTTTTAAACATTTTTTTACGCTTTCTTCGTGAAATGGTAGGGATACAATGTACCCCTTACCAATTCACATAGGGGGGGGCAGGATCTGGGGGTCCCCTTTGTTAAAGGGGTCTTCCAGATTCCGATAAGCCCCCCGCCCGCAGACCCCCACAACCACCGGGCAAGGGTTGTGGGGATGAGGCCCTTGTCCCCATCAACATGGGGACATCCTCCCCATGTTGAGGGCATGTGGCTTGGTACGGTTCAGGAGGGAGGGGGGGCGCTCTCTCGTCCCCCCCTTTTCCCCTGCGGCCGGCCAGGTTGCGTGCTCGGATAAGGGGTCTGGTATGGATTTTTAGGGGGACTCCACGCCATTTTTTTTTTAAATTTGGGGTGGAGTTCCCCTTAAAATCCATGCCAGATCTGAAGGGCCTGGAATGGATATTTGGGGGAACCCCACGTCAATTTTTTTTTAAATTTGCGGCGGGGTTCCCCTTAATATCCATTCCAGACCTGAAGGGCCTGGTAATGGAATTCTGGGGAACCCCCACGCTTTTTTTTTTTTTTTTTATCAATGTCTTTTGTATGTATTGCCGGGAGCCGACAATTCATTAATAGCCGCGAGTCAGTTTTAAATGCATTTTTTTCTTTCAAAAATGACATTTTTTGCAGGGACAGTTCTAAGCATGGGAAACATGCGCCACTTTACATGCATATCATACACACCCCCCAGGTATGAAATTGAAAGGAATATTTCACTTTTATTGTTTCACTTTAAGCATTATTAAATCACTGCTCCCGAAAAAACGGCCGTTTTTAAAACTTATTTTTGCATTGATACATGTCCCCTGGGGCAGGACCCCGGTCCCCAAACACTTTATAGGACAATAACTTGCATATAAGCCTTTATAATTAGCACTTTAGATTTCTCCCATAGATTTTTCGAATTTGCCGCGAACACCCCAATTTGTTCGCTGTTCGGCGAACGGGCGAACAGGCAATGTTCGAGTCGAACATGAGTTCGACTCGAACTCGAAGCTCATCCCTACTTGTCAGTATAGATTTTGCTGGTCAATATCTCCAAAACCATAAATCCTAAGAACTCCAAACTTGGTAGGGTGGGTCTCCCAATCAGTCCCATACATGTGTCTCTCAAGTTGAAAAAAACACTGCCTCCCAAAACATAAAGGGCGACGTCGCAGTGTTCTTTCAAACTGCACGGACCCAGATGAGGCCTCACTGCTGTATGTCTGTGTCCTACATTGGGAAAATGTTCAATATTTTTTTAACTCTGCCATGGCCGGTCCCAAGCCCGTGCTGCGAAAAAAGGAGGGTTGGGTGCTGGGACAAGCAAACCAGCCCTATTAAAACATTTGTAGAGCAAATGGGAGAGTTCAGTGACACAGAGGTGATGTTCAGTCTTGGAGGAGGTTTAGTGTCACTGCAGCAATGAAGACCTCTCTTAGCGTGGTTGGTTCTGAGAGCAATGGCCCAGATCCCATTCCATAACAATTGTAAGATGCTCATTGCGGTCTAGAGCTGGTCCAAAGGTTGCGTGTGAAGGTTGTGTGCAAGCACACGTAAAGTGCTCCCTTCCGAAACTGGAAGACTGCTTACCAGTGCTCTTGAAACTTTTTAACTCTGCCATGGCCGGTCCCAAGCCCAGCTGCGAAAAGAGGAGGGTTGAGTGCTGGGGCAAGCAAACCAGCCCTGTAAAAACAATTTGCTATTGCGAGCATAAAAGAAGAATAGGGCCTATCCAGCATTGTAGTGACATTAGCCAGCTGAACGTGTTGGCTGAGCTACCAATGCTTTAAGCTGCAAATTAGTGGCTTGAGCATAAAAGAAGAGGGCCTATTAAAGTTAACTCCACCGTGGCCGGTCCCAAGTCCGAGCTGAGAAAGGAGGAGGGTCCCTTCCCCCTCCCTTTCCTTCCCTTTCCCCTTCCCCTCCCTTCCCTTTCCCCTTCCCCCAGAGACACATGCTCAAATTACCTTTAAGGCAGTTTACTGTGCAAAGGGCTAAAAAGAGATTGTAGACAGTCCACTTTGGGCCGATCGGTGCCGTTCGGAGCTGTAATGCAAAGTTCCACTGTACATCTCTTCTCTGCTGTCCCATCTGTGTGCTGTCTCGACTGTGAAGTGTGGGAAGAGGGTGTACCCCTTTACGGAGGATAGACAGCAGGATCTGTTCGCCCCGAGTACATAAATTGTCTGAAGAAGAGAGAGCAATTTGGGTTCAAATTTGGTCCCATACTTGCTATCTGAGGAGTGACAAAGGAAATCTACCTGCGTGCCAAGTTTGAAGACAGGAGCCCCAAGGGTTCCAGAGATATGGCCACACAAAGAGAACTGACCGGCAATTGAAAGCTCCCTTGCGGGAAAACGTAGCAGTAATTTGTAATACCGCTTAAGTGGGACTCTGGAGCAACCTTGTCAGTATAGATTTTGCTGGTCAATATCTCCAAAACCATAAATCCTAAGAACTCCAAACTTGGTAGGGTGGGTCTCCCAATCAGTCCCATACATGTGTCTCTCAAGTTGAAAAAAACACTGCCTCCCGAAACATAAAGGGCGACGTCGCAGTGTTCTTTCAAACTGCACGGACCCAGATGAGGCCTCACTGCTGTATGTCTGTGTCCTACATTGGGAAAATGTTCAATATTTTTTTAACTCTGCCATGGCCGGTCCCAAGCCCGTGCTGCGAAAAGAGGAGGGTTGGGTGCTGGGACAAGCAAACCAGCCCTATTAAAACATTTGTAGAGCAAATGGGAAAGTTCAGTGACACAGAGGTGATGTTACATCTCGGGGGAGGTTTAGTGTCACTGCAGCAATGAAGACCTCTCTGAGCGTGGTTGGTTCTGAGAGCAATGGCCCAGATCCCATTCCATAACAATTGTAAGATGCTCATTGCGGTCTAGAGCTGGTCCAAAGGTTGCGTGTGAAGGTTGTGTGCAAGCACACGTAAAGTGCTCCCTTCCGAAACTGGAAGACTGCTTACCAGTGCTCTTGAATTTTTTTAACTCTGCCATGGCCGGTCCCAAGCCCAGCTGCGAAAAGAGGAGGGTTGAGTGCTGGGGCAAGCAAACCAGCCCTGTAAAAACAATTTGCTACTGCGAGCATAAAAGAAGAATAGGGCCTATCCAGCATTGTAGTGACATTAGCCAGCTGAACGTGTTGGCTGAGCTACCAATGCTTTAAGCTGCAAATTAGTGGCTCGAGCATAAAAGAAGAGGGCCTATTAAAGTTAACTCCACCGTGGCCGGTCCCAAGTCCGAGCTGAGAAAGGAGGAGGGTCCCTTCCCCCTCCCTTTCCTTCCCTTTCCCTTTCCCCTTCCCCTACCTTCCCTTTCCCCTTCCCCCAGAGATACATGCTCAAATTACCTTTAAGGCAGTTTACTGTGCAAAGGGCTAAAAAGAGATTGTAGACAGTCCACTTTGGGCCGATCGGCGCCGTTCGGAGCTGTAATGCGATGTTCCACTGTACATCTCTTCTCTGCTGTCCCATCTGTGTGCTGTCTCGACTGTGAAGTGTGGGAAGAGGGTGTACCCCTTTACGGAGGATAGACAGCAGGATCTGTTCGCCCCGAGTACATTAATTGTCTGAAGAAGAGAGAGCAATTTGGGTTCAAATTTGGTCCCATACTTGCTATCTGAGGAGTGACAAAGGAAATCTACCTGCGTGCCAAGTTTGAAGACAGGAGCCCCAAGGGTTCCAGAGATATGGCCACACAAAGAGAACTGACCGGCAATTGAAAGCTCCCTTGCGGGAAAACGTAGCAGTAATTTGTAATACCGCTTAAGTGGGACTCTGGAGCAACCTTGTCGGTATAGATTTTGCTGGTCAATATCTCCAAAACCATAAATCCTAAGAACTCCAAACTTGGTAGGGTGGGTCTCCCAATCAGTCCCATACATGTGTCTCTCAAGTTGAAAAAAACACTACCTCCCGAAACATAAAGGGCGACGTCGCAGTGTTCTTTCAAACTGCACGGACCCAGATGAGGCCTCACTGCTGTATGTCTGTGTCCTACATTGAGAAAATGTTCAATATTTTTTTAACTCTGCCATGGCCGGTCCCAAGCCCGTGCTGCGAAAAGAGGAGGGTTGGGTGCTGGGACAAGCAAACCAGCCCTATTAAAACATTTGTAGAGCAAATGGGAAAGTTCAGTGACACAGAGGTGATGTTCCATCTCGGGGGAGGTTTAGTGTCACTGCAGCAATGAAGACCTCTCTGAGCGTGGTTGGTTCTGAGAGCAATGGCCCAGATCCCATTCCATAACAATTGTAAGATGCTCATTGCGGTCTAGAGCTGGTCCAAAGGTTGTGTGTGAAGGTTGTGTGCAAGCACACGTAAAGTGCTCCCTTCCGAAACTGGAAGACTGCTTACCAGTGCTCTTGAAACTTTTTAACTCTGCCATGGCCGGTCCCAAGCCCAGCTGCGAAAAGAGGAGGGTTGAGTGCTGGGGCAAGCAAACCAGCCCTGTAAAAACAATTTGCTACTGCGAGCATAAAAGAAGAATAGGGCCTATCCAGCATTGTAGTGACATTAGCCAGCTGAACGTGTTGGCTGAGCTACCAATGCTTTAAGCTGCAAATTAGTGGCTCGAGCATAAAAGAAGAGGGCCTATTAAAGTTAACTCCACCGTGGCCGGTCCCAAGTCCGAGCTGAGAAAGGAGGAGGGTCCCTTCCCCCTCCCTTTCCTTCCCTTTCCCCTTCCCCTCCCTTCCCTTTCCCCTTCCCCCAGAGATACATGCTCAAATTACCTTTAAGGCAGTTTACTGTGCAAAGGGCTAAAAAGAGATTGTAGACAGTCCACTTTGGGCCGATCGGCGCCGTTCGGAGCTGTAATGTGAAGTTCCACTGTACATCTCTTCTCTGCTGTCCCATCTGTGTGCTGTCTCGACTGTGAAGTGTGGGAAGAGGGTGTACCCCTTTACGGAGGATAGACAGCAGGATCTGTTCGCCCCGAGTACATCAATTGTCTGAAGAAGAGAGAGCAATTTGGGTTCAAATTTGGTCCCATACTTGCTATCTGAGGAGTGACAAAGGAAATCTACCTGCGTGCCAAGTTTGAAGACAGGAGCCCCAAGGGTTCCAGAGATATGGCCACACAAAGAGAACTGACCGGCAATTGAAAGCTCCCTTGCGGGAAAACGTAGCAGTAATTTGTAATACCGCTTAAGTGGGACTCTGGAGCAACCTTGTCGGTATAGATTTTGCTGGTCAATATCTCCAAAACCATAAATCCTAAGAACTCCAAACTTGGTAGGGTGGGTCTCCTAATCAGTCCCATACATGTGTCTCTCAAGTTGAAAAAAACACTGCCTCCCAAAACATAAAGGGCGACGTCGCAGTGTTCTTTCAAACTGCACGGACCCAGATGAGGCCTCACTGCTGTATGTCTGTGTCCTACATTGGGAAAATGTTCAATATTTTTTTAACTCTGCCATGGCCGGTCCCAAGCCCGTGCTGCGAAAAGAGGAGGGTTGGGTGCTGGGACAAGCAAACCAGCCCTATTAAAACATTTGTAGAGCAAATGGGAAAGTTCAGTGACACAGAGGTGATGTTCCATCTCGGGGGAGGTTTAGTGTCACTGCAGCAATGAAGACCTCTCTGAGCGTGGTTGGTTCTGAGAGCAATGGCCCAGATCCCATTCCACAACAATTGTAAGATGCTCATTGCGGTCTAGAGCTGGTCCAAAGGTTGCGTGTGAAGGTTGTGTGCAAGCACACGTAAAGTGCTCCCTTCCGAAACTGGAAGACTGCTTACCAGTGCTCTTGAATTTTTTTAACTCTGCCATGGCCGGTCCCAAGCCCAGCTGCGAAAAGAGGAGGGTTGAGTGCTGGGGCAAGCAAACCAGCCCTGTAAAAACAATTTGCTACTGCGAGCATAAAAGAAGAATAGGGCCTATCCAGCATTGTAGTGACATTAGCCAGCTGAACGTGTTGGCTGAGCTACCAATGCTTTAAGCTGCAAATTAGTGGCTCGAGCATAAAAGAAGAGGGCCTATTAAAGTTAACTCCACCGTGGCCGGTCCCAAGTCCGAGCTGAGAAAGGAGGAGGGTCCCTTCCCCCTCCCTTTCCTTCCCTTTCCTTCCCTTTCCCCTTCCCCTCCCTTCCGTTTCCCCTTCCCCCAGAGATACATTCTCAAATTACCTTTAAGGCAGTTTACTGTGCAAAGGGCTAAAAAGAGATTGTAGACAGTCCACTTTGGGCCGATCGGCGCCGTTCGGAGCTGTAATGCGAAGTTCCACTGTACATCTCTTCTCTGCTGTCCCATCTGTGTGCTGTCTCGACTGTGAAGTGTGGGAAGAGGGTGTACCCCTTTACGGAGGATAGACAGCAGGATCTGTTCGCCCCGAGTACATCAATTGTCTGAAGAAGAGAGAGCAATTTGGGTTCAAATTTGGTCCCATACTTGCTATCTGAGGAGTGACAAAGGAAATCTACCTGCGTGCCAAGTTTGAAGACAGGAGCCCCAAGGGTTCCAGAGATATGGCCACACAAAGAGAACTGACCGGCAATTGAAAGCTCCCTTGCGGGAAAACGTAGCAGTAATTTGTAATACCGCTTAAGTGGGACTCTGGAGCAACCTTGTCGGTATAGATTTTGCTGGTCAATATCTCCAAAACCATAAATCCTAAGAACTCCAAACTTGGTAGGGTGGGTCTCCCAATCAGTCCCATACATGTGTCTCTCAAGTTGAAAAAAACACTGCCTCCCGAAACATAAAGGGCGACGTCGCAGTGTTCTTTCAAACTGCACGGACCCAGATGAGGCCTCACTGCTGTATGTCTGTGTCCTACATTGGGAAAATGTTCAATATTTTTTTAACTCTGCCATGGCCGGTCCCAAGCCCGTGCTGCGAAAAGAGGAGGGTTGGGTGCTGTGACAAGCAAACCAGCCCTATTAAAACATTTGTAGAGCAAATGGGAAAGTTCAGTGACACAGAGGTGATGTTCCATCTCGGGGGAGGTTTAGTGTCACTGCAGCAATGAAGACCTCTCTGAGCGTGGTTGGTTCTGAGAGCAATGGCCCAGATCCCATTCCATAACAATTGTAAGATGCTCATTGCGGTCTAGAGCTGGTCCAAAGGTTGCGTGTGAAGGTTGTGTGCAAGCACACGTAAAGTGCTCCCTTCCGAAACTGGAAGACTGCTTACCAGTGCTCTTGAAACTTTTTAACTCTGCCATGGCCGGTCCCAAGCCCAGCTGCGAAAAGAGGAGGGTTGAGTGCTGGGGCAAGCAAACCAGCCCTGTAAAAACAATTTGCTACTGCGAGCATAAAATAAGAATAGGGCCTATCCAGCATTGTAGTGACATTAGCCAGCTGAACATGTTGGCTGAGCTACCAATGCTTTAAGCTGCAAATTAGTGGCTCGAGCATAAAAGAAGAGGGCCTATAAAAGTTAACTCCACCGTGGCCGGTCCCAAGTCCGAGCTGAGAAAGGAGGAGGGTCCCTTCCCCCTCCCTTTCCTTCCCTTTCCCCTTCCCCCAGAGACACATGCTCAAATTACCTTTAAGGCAGTTTACTGTGCAAAGGGCTAAAAAGAGATTGTAGACAGTCCACTTTGGGCCGTTCGGAGCTGTAATGCGAAGTTCCACTGTACATCTCTTCTCTGCTGTCCCATCTGTGTGCTGTCTCGACTGTGAAGTGTGGGAAGAGGGTGTACCCCTTTACGGAGGATAGACAGCAGGATCTGTTCGCCCCGAGTACATAAATTGTCTGAAGAAGAGAGAGCAATTTGGTTTCAAATTTGGTCCCATACTTGCTATCTGAGGAGTGACAAAGGAAATCTACCTGCGTGCCAAGTTTGAAGACAGGAGCCCCAAGGGTTCCAGAGATATGGCCACACAAAGAGAACTGACCGGCAATTGAAAGCTCCCTTGCGGGAAAACGTAGCAGTAATTTGTAATACCGCTTAAGTGGGACTCTGGAGAAACCTTGTCGGTATAGATTTTGCTGGTCAATATCTCCAAAACCATAAATCCTAAGAACTCCAAACTTGGTAGGGTGGGTCTCCCAATCAGTCCCATACATGTGTCTCTCAAGTTGAAAAAAACACTGCCTCCCGAAACATAAAGGGCGACGTCGCAGTGTTCTTTCAAACTGCACGGACCCAGATGAGGCCTCACTGCTGTATGTCTGTGTCCTACATTGGGAAAATGTTCAATATTTTTTTAACTCTGCCATGGCCGGTCCCAAGCCCGTGCTGCGAAAAGAGGAGGGTTGGGTGCTGGGACAAGCAAACCAGCCCTGTAAAAACAATTTGCTACTGCGAGCATAAAAGAAGAATAGGGCCTATCCAGCATTGTAGTGACATTAGCCAGCTGAATGTGTTGGCTGAGCTACCAATGCTTTAAGCTGCAAATCAGTTGCTCGAGCATAAAAGAAGAGGGCCTATTAAAGTTAACTCCACCGTGGCCGGTCCCAAGTCCGAGCTGAGAAAGGAGGAGGGTCCCTTCCCCCTCCCTTTCCTTCCCTTTCCCCTTCCCCTCCCTTCCCCCTTCCCCCAGAGACACATGCTCAAATTACCTTTAAGGCAGTTTACTGTGCAAAGGGCTAAAAAGAGATTGTAGACAGTCCACTTTGGGCCGATTGGCGCCGTTCGGAGCTGTAATGCGAAGTTCCACTGTACATCTCTTCTCTGCTGTCCCATCTGTGTGCTGTCTCGACTGTAAAGTGTGGGAAGAGGGTGTACCCCTTTACGGAGGATAGACAGCAGGATCTGTTCATCCCGAGTACATAAATTGTCTGAAGAAGAGAGAGCAATTTGGTCCCATACTTGCTATCTGAGGAGTGACAATGGAAATCTACCTGCGTGCCAAGTTTGGAGACAGGAGCCCCAAGGGTTCCAGAGATATGGCCACACAAAGAGAACCGACCGGCAATTGAAATTTCCCTTTGCGGGAAAACGTAGCAGTAATTTGTAATACCGCTTAGCGGGACTCTGGAGCAACCTTGTCGGTATAGATTTTGCTGGTCAATATCTCCAAGACCATAAAACCTAGGAACTCCAAACTTGGTGGGGTGGGTCTCCCAATCAGTCCCATACATGTGTCTCTCAAGTTTGAATAAAACACTGCTTACCAAACTATAAAGGGTGACGTTGCAGTGTTCTTTCAAACTTCACGGACCCAGATGAGGCCTCACTGCTGTATTAGAATTTTTTTTAGCTGCGCAACAAAACTACATTGAATTGAGAACAGAGTGTCCAATCTCTGGTGCATGTGATCATGCACCAATGAAGAGAAATAAAATGTCCAAACAAAAATTAAGGAATTGAACCCCAAAGTGTACACTCCTAGTGCACCAAACCTCATAAGTAATTGATGCAAATTACATAAGGTCCATAGAGCAGTTAATGTAAAAAAAAACTTTTAACCAGGATAATAATGCTGTAGGTGATTACTGTAGATATCCATCTTCTTAACATGCATCAGTGACATCAGATATGAACACCCTAGAACAGTGCTGCTTCCAGTTAGAAAAGAATCCACCACCTCTAATAAAGCTGCCGCTTACCAGAGATACTGATCCCTGAAAGAGATCAGTCAAAAAAAGACTGATGTTATCCCTGTGAGGGTCTCTCACGGCTCAATCAGCTGTCTCCACTCTTCTGGTGCATATATCATTGGTCTCTCACTCGGTGTCACAATACATCATGTCAGGATGAAAGAGAAAGCCACCATAGCCTAATCCAGTAAAAAAAACTAATTTATTAAAACATGTAAAAGAATTGCACTTACAAAACGATGTAGATAAAATAGCGTGTGTGTAATCTTAAGCCG
The DNA here is from genome assembly GCA_029206835.1 of Rana muscosa. Classification (NCBI taxonomy): domain Eukaryota; kingdom Metazoa; phylum Chordata; class Amphibia; order Anura; family Ranidae; genus Rana; species Rana muscosa. The sequence goes on from CM055118.1 coordinate 115,232,401, forward strand.
GCCGGCTCTCACAGCCCGTTCCTTCCGGGACTCTGCGATAGTGTTTGCGGTGTGGTGTTCACAAGCCATGGATCATGGTGGCACCTATCCACTACTGTTCCTTTTAACCGGCTAAAAGCAAGTTTTTGTGGTTAGTTTACTATCTTCCTGTTGGATTTCTAAATCTAGGAAGTGGATAAGTTTATCACTATTCTCATATGACAATTTTATATTGTTTTGATTGTTGTTCAATTTATCAAAAAATCCCTTGAGGCTAGTTTCATCACCTCTCCATATTACAATACAATCGTCTATGAACCTTCTATATATAATAAGCTCTTCTGGGATATTGGAATAATTGGCCTGCTCCTCCCATTTAGCCATAAAGATGTTCGCTACACTAGGTGCATATTTAGCACCTATTCCTATCCCATTTAGCTGCCTATAGAAATCCAAATTATGCCAGAAATAATTGTGTTGTAGCCCATAAGCCAAGCATCTCAAGATAAATCTTTTCTGCTTAGAGATTATATTACTAAAGCTATATAGGGCCCATCTCGCAGCTTGTATGGCATCTTGGTGTTGGATTATCGTGTATAAAGATGATATGTCTGCCGTTGCAATCAAATATTTTTCTTGTGGTAGCAACTCAATAGTGTTCATAATCTGAATCAGGTGTTTAGTATCTCGTAAATAGGCTCTTGTTTGTAACACTAGCGGTTGCATATACCGATCAACATATTCACCCAATCTCGCATTTATGGATTGTATGCCATTGATTATTGGTCTTCCAGGTGGGTGAATAAGATTCTTATGGACCTTTGGTACTGTATAAATGATCGGTACCCTGCAGGTGTCCGGTATCAGATACTTTTCTGATTGGTAATCATTCCTATCTCTCAAATATTTTCTTTTCTTTCTTTGTTAGAACAAAAGGATATAGAAATCAAAAACTTTGTTCAACTGACTGGTGAGTGTTGTGAAGGATGCTGAATCTTTACAAAGAAAGAAAAGAAAATATTTGAGATATACGAATGATTACCAATCAGAACAAACCTTCAAATGCCAATTAAAATTGAAGGAGGGGAAAATTGGATCTACTACGTCTTCCCTTGAAAGGGAGGTACGGATTTGTTAGTCCCAGACGGGACCAAAGGCATGGGTCCCCAGAAACCCAAAGACAATATCGGGAATATCCAAGTGAAAATGGGAGACCTTATAGAGATGAGAACAATGGACCAAGAACTCCGAAGCCATGGTGGAGAAATAAAAATAAATCACCAAAGAAACCTTTTTGGAAGAACAATGGCAATCGGAATAATCAAAAACCACGTAACCAACCACAAAACAAATATGCTAATACGGGAGGTTATGATTATGGTAACCAAGGAAACCATGAGTACTACAATCAGGATAGAAGAGATGGACGAGACCCCCCATACCATCAGAATCAGCAATATTATCGACAAGGTAATTATGGGTATCAAGATCAATATCAGTACCAAAATTAATATAGAAGAAGTCCGATTCCAACTCACAACAGATATGAAGCTTTAAGAAACCACCAAGATGACACGCAATCACTGTCTTTTTTAGATCATCGCAGGAGCGAGAGGACTCCCCTCGGTATGACAAAACATCAAATGTAAGAAGTCCAAACACAAGAGGGGATGCCGAGGAGGATCCAAGATCCAAAAGAAAAAGAGAGGAGTGGGAGAGGGGATCTACAACCTAAGTGGAGTGGATCTAACGAGAACCAAAATGTTAACTCTAGATAAAGGCTTGAAGTACGCTCCTAAACGGAATCTGAACAAATTTGATATGTATGTGGATATACAAAAATATACCCGAAGGCTAAACATTAAAAAGTACATGATGAATACAGCTCCAGGTTATTGAAAGATCAAGAACGGACACGCCAGGAAGAGTGGTTCACAGTAACCTGAGAAACAAGTGCTTATTTAACCCGCCTGTTCATAACAATAAACACATAGAGGTTTTCAATCAAATGGTTATACAGGATTTGGAAAAACTCAAAATCAAAAGAATGAGTGATCCCCAGTCAATTAAAAGAGGTATAAAAGAATTGGAGGAAAATAAGCAGGTCATTGTTCGACCTGCTGATAAGGGTGGTGCTATTGTGGTTTTATCCAAAGAATATTATAACAAGGAGTTATTGGATCAATTAAATGATGCCAATACATACATTACATTAAGAGGAAATCCCACAAGTGAATACAAGCAGGAGCTTACAGAATTAATTGCAAGAGGTAGCCTCAAGAATATCCTTACCTAAAAAGAAGAAAAGTATCTGATACCGGACACCTGCAGGGTACCAATCATTTATACAGTACCAAAGGTCCATAAGAATCTTGTTCACCCACCTGGAAGACCAATAATCAATGGCATACAATCCATAAATGCGAGATTGGGTGAATATGTTGATCGGTATATGCAACCGCTAGTGTTACAAACAAGAGCCTATTTACGAGATACCAAACACTTGATTCAGATTATGAACACTATTGTGTTGCTACCACAGGAAAAATATTTGATTGCAATGGCAGACGTATCATCGTTATACACGATGATCCAACACCAAGGTGCCATACAAGCTGCCAGATGGGCCCTATAGTAATATAATCTCTAAGCAGAAAAGATTTATCTTGAGATGCTTGGCTTATGGGCTACAACACAATTATTTCTGGCATAATTCGGATTTCTATAGGCAGCTAAATGTATGGAAGTATGGAAGAGCCCTGGGGCCATCATAAATTTTTTTTAAAAAAATGACAGAATTTTTTCTTTTTTTTTACAGAATTGAGTTTAATTTTATTTTTTTTGTTTTTTTAGAAAATTCTGAGTTTGAAAGTCAGAATTCTGAGATTAAATGTCAGAATTCTGAGATTATAAATATAGTAGTCTCTATTAGAAGGATTTAAGGAGCAATTAGCAATAATGTAGAAACACCCACAGACCATCATTCTGCAGACATACATGTCTTCTGCTCTGTATATGGATATGTAAATCTATCTTAGTTACAGCACACAGTATGGGGAAGCAGGCAGTGCTGGGCTCTCTGGTTCCTCTACTGTATTAATATTTCCTCGGTTTGCTGTATTATCCTTCTTCTCTGTCATCTGCTCCAACATAAAGAGCCATGCTGAAAACGTGTGTATTGTGTGTAAGTGTGTGTGTGTGTGTGTGGGGGGGGCACAGCTTCCATAGATAACAGAACACAATGGCCAGCACAGCTCTGCACCCCGATTTGTAGGAAACATTGCAGTTGCCCCTACATGAGGGAATATTGTGAATGGCTAAAAGGCAGCAGGACAATGTGTGTCTATGGTCATAACGGATCGATCATAGCAATTACTTGTCTGGATTTATACAGTTATTTCACAAACAATTAACCTCATATTAAACATAAAAGCAGATTGTAACAGCTAGTGCAGAGCAAGCATAGTGGTTAGGATAGTAGGATTACATTGGTGAAGTTGTGGGTTCTAATCCAGGTGACAGTACATTTTTTTTGAATCGCACTTGTGGGTGTCAGTGAGCCCGCTGTCAAATGCGGGAGACTTGCGGCCGCCATCAGGAACTTTGGGGCCCCCTACACAGCTTCAGGCATGGGCCCCCTGGAGCAGAGAACCGGGGGGTGCTGCCGACGCGAATTGAGAAGCAGGGGGTGCCACAAATTAGAAGTGGGGGGGGGGCTAGGGTGCTGCCGCCGCAAATTGTTGAGGTTGAGGGGGCTTTGGGTGCTGGCGAACAAAAAAATAAAAATTAATTAAAAAAAGGGGTTACCATCCGGGGCCCTGGGGACCTCTGGGCGCCTTACAGGTGTACTGCCTGTACCCCCCTGCTGACACTGTCAGTACATACAGCTCATGGCCTGCTCTGCACTGCCACTATATACACTAGTTACTGTGCATGGCCCTGTCTTTACTACTAAAACTAATGCCACTAATTGTCTCCCCACTTGCACAATCTCTGCATCAAGACTACATATTGTGGCTGCATAGCGCACACATTAGCACCAACAGTATACTGAAAATATATATGTAGCGGCCTCGCCCCCTGCTCCCTTGTCAGTGAAACGGCTGGCTTGTCTAGGGGGTATGTGGGAGGAGGGTGAGGTTCACTATGGCCTATGTCCTCTTAGTGTGCAGAGGGGAAAGCCAACACTTGTTTTACCTTCGGCCTGTGTTCTGGATGGAGCCTCTGCTTCTTCTGTGGAGATCTGACTGTCAGTAATAGAGCCCCACACCATAAAAAGTCCAACACTCCTTTATTCTTCTTCACAAGTGAACAGTATCAGTTGAACTTTTAGATGAACAGACAGGGGTGTGGATGCGAGTAGGTCCAGGCACAGTGAACTCTCCTATTCCTTTTAGTGCAAATAGGCTTGGCGCACAGCCGCTGCCACTGACCGTGAGGTTGGCCGCTGCCACCGACCGGGTGAACTGTTGAGGCCCCTGCCACAGGCCTGGGTTGATTAGATGGACCGCTGCCACCGGCCGTGGAACATGAACTACCTTCCTTGAGAAGCTGGCCCTTGTTGGGGAAAGACATCCATCCGGACGGTCTTCAGAGGCCCACCCGGCACTGGCAATATGCTGCACCAGCTCTACGGGAGGGTCACCTCTCCGGTCCCTTACGCCCTGGATTCAGGCACCCGACACCAGGGGCACCTTAGGACAATCCCTCACTCGTGGGACCCAGTGGAAGGTACTAGGCCCCAGGCCTTCTGACAAGGACCTCACCCCAGACCGAAGGTGTCTGGGATGGAACACGAACTCCACGTGCCCAGGCCAAGGGCGCCTGGACACTGATCACGGACAGCAGCCCTCAGGCTGAAGGTGCCTGGGACTCGAACCTCGTGGTGAAGATGTCCGCCCCCCTTTATACCCTCTCCCAGCAAGCACAGCAGGTTCCCCGCCCCGCTGTACAGCTGCTGCGAGGGGTCACAAAGGGTACAGCCCTGCAGTGGTGGTTCAACCCCGGCCCAAAGCGACAGCAGCACCACCTACTGGGCCGCAGGGAACTGAGCACCACTGATGTCTTCACACAAATGAAAACAGCCCTACTCTACCAATTAGTGCATCTGGGTCATACTACCACCCAGATGCTGCCCCTAAATAATACATACCCGCTACACTCTCCCCCCAGTAATTTGACACTCGTCCCCAGTGTCTGGACCAAGCCATGCCCCAAAGGGAGCCAACATAACCCAATCCAGAGACTAGCATTTTTATAGCACTGGTCGCTGTAAAAATGACAATGGTCCCAAAATAGTGTCAAAAGTGTCCGTCGTAATGTCGCAGTCACGAGAAAAAAAAAATCACTGATCGCCGCAATTACTAGTTAAAAAAATAAATTAATAAAGCCACAAAACTACCCCCTATTTTGTAAACGCTATAATTTTTGTGATTTTTTTTACCAAAAATATGTAGAATACTTATTGGCCTAAACTGAGGAAAAAATATGTTCTTTTTATACATTTTTTGGGGATATTTATTATAGCAAAAAGTAAAAAATATTGCATTTTTTTCAAAATTGTCGCTCTATTTTTGTTTACAGGGCAAAAAATAAAAACCGCAGAGGTGATCAAATACCACCAAAAGAAAGCTCTATTTGTGGGAAAAAAAAAGGACGCCAATTTTGTTTGGGAGCCACGACCGCGCAATTGTCAGTTAAAGCGACGCAGTGCCGAATCGCAAAAAAGGGGCCTGGCCCTTATGCTGCATATTGGCCCGGGCCTTAAGTGGTTAAAGCTTGTAGGAGTTCTCTTTCTCCCGACTGTCCTATGAAGCTGCACGACCCCCTGATCCCGTCTGGACAGTGCTGATTGGCCCTGTAACGATCACATGCACCCTCCCAAAAAAAATAAAAACAACTTTAGCAACACACACACACCAAACTAAGCATGAGCAGAGTGCCTCCTAGGGCTCTGTACTATCAGGAGATGGATTATGGACAGTAAAAGGGGAGGATCAGAGCAGACAGGATCAACCAGCTTTTTCACACAATGTGGATGTTTAATCCCACAGTGAGTATAACAAGCATAATTTACTGCATATACAGACTGATTTTACTATGGTGGGTTTAAAAGGTTCATTCCAGCTATGAATGTAAAGCTAGTGATTTATGTAATCCCCTTTGGCCAACTTTCACACGGCTACTTATGTGTTGTGGGTGGTGGATTGCCCAGCTTCAAGCATGAAAAATCTGATTCAAATGTCGAAGGCATGCGGTAACAGCATTGCAAGGAAATAACTTGATCCTGACAGATTTAGGCTTTTTATATATGAGAAACAAAGAATCTGGTAGTATGTGTTTGAAAATTCTACTGCATTGCAAAAGGGGATTCAGTGGACCGAATGATCACACAAATAGCCAGATAAAAAAAAAAACAACCGAATGCTCTGCACAGAAAGGGGCTATATGCAGTCCATGACTTAAAAACACATATCTACTGTTATCAATTACCGTATATACTCGAGTATAAGCCACGTTTTTCAGCACTTTTTTTGTGCTGAAAATGCCCCCCTCGGCTTATACTCGTCACCTTTTTGCACCTGATCTGCCAGACTTTGGGGAACCGGTACCGGCCATAGGTCCCCTGGACCCCAAACTTGAGAAACAGCATGGCTCCCGCGAAGTGTGTTTGAAAACACTGGCCATCATTTTACCTGGAAGAGTAATACTACAGGGAGTCCCCGAGTTACGAACATCCGACTTGCGAACGACTCCTACTTACAAACGGGAGGCTGCGTGGCCACTTTTCAAAGGCGGGAACATTCGACGGAACATTTTTCGACGATGGGCACATTCGACGGAACATTTTTCGACGACCAGCACATTCGACGGGACATCGGAAAACAACGTATCTGCCGTTCTGCACATGCTGTTCCGACTTACGAACATATTCGACTTAAGAACAAACCTACAGTCTCTAACCCGTTCGTAACTCGGGGACCCCCTGTATCTAGCAAGAATTAGTGCTAGATTGAAGGGCAGTATTACAGCACAGACTTTTTTTTTTTTTATAAATATCAGCTGGGAATATTTTAATTCTGCATTAAAGGGTAAATTTAATCGGGTTCCAATTGCCATCCCTCAAAACCTGTCCCTACCCTACCAAGATCTTTGCTATGTGTGCCTGTAATCTTCATCTGTTCCAATAAACGATTTGTACTCTGCTGGGACACCGTTTTCAATTAAATGAATTGGGTTTCTTCTTTTCCTTCTTCAGAGGTTGGGAGGTACAGCACAGGCTACAGAATAAAGATGCTTGTGTAGTGGGTATAGTCAAATAAAATGACTTGAAAGGCTGGAGGTGGGATTTGGAATGTAGTAAAATGTACAGTTTCATATTCAACTTTGATGTGTACTCCAAAGCCTTAACTATGCCTCCATACCCTTGCATATTAGGCCTCTACCAGTCTCACAAGCATATTTTCTTCTTCCAATTCAATATGATACAACAGTGACATATTAATCAGTGGGTGAAACCATGATTAGGGGGAACACAGGAATCCAACAATCCTGAAGGGTTGAATGCTGAAGACACTGATGGAGACTGCAGCACTGGAGTTGAGAGAATATAAGAGAGACATGGGCCACTGAAAGGAGAGGTGGGTAAAAGTGCCTTCTGCAGGGCACGTTTATTTAGATTTGTTCATACCCTAACAAACACAGACATGACTTAGAAAAAAAAAATTATTTGAAAAAGTTCCAATAAATTAGGAGGGCGAGTAGTCTGTCCATTTTTTTTCTTTGGTCCATACATCCCAGTGGTGTTAATTATGCCACCTCATCAAGAAGCAGAAAGAAAAAACAGGTGGAAAACACCTTCATCAGCTTTCGCCAGAAAATATATCTGGGTTTTCTTCCCAAAACTTGTCACCGATGACATCACAATGCAGAATGGCAAACTGGTTCCGCGAGCGAGATACCTCCACCTCTCTCTCCTCCTCGCCTTCTAGCTTTATTACCTTCTTGCTGATTTCATTTACCTAAACAAGAAGTACAGGATGAGAATAAAAATGAACAAGAACAATTCAAGTATTGTCAGTCAACTCAACTGACGCACATGGAAAGTGATGCGATTCTTACGCAATAAGTCAAGCAGTTAAAGGAGAACTTCTCTTTTAATACAGTTATCCTGAATACGCCAGACACTATCCACCACATATTACACTTAACTTGCATTGAAACTATAATTATAGTAAAAAGTGTGGGACTTTTGAGGCACAGCATCTCACTAAAAAATATAACATTTTATTTAATTTCCTTAAAATTGGACATAAAATAATGACAGACTTATAATAAAATGCAATTATAAAACAGCCTATTCCAACCACTGCAGTCATTTATACAACACAGTCTCTGTTCAACACGTTTCTAGGACATGGTTCTCTTCATCAGGAGCCAACAGACTTTTGATGCCGCCATCTTCTATATGGCAGCCATGACAATTAATTAAACATTGAAATCATTCCTGCTACCCTGATAAAACAGGGAGATGATCAATTAGGCAGATAGTTGATAAGTAAATTCCTTTCATAGGTTTAATTTAGGTTCCTCACATTGAGTTACAGAGAAAAGGCGAAGGGAAGTCGATGCTGGTTTTAGATATTTAAAACAGCAATTTCCAGACTTAACCATTTGCTGTCTCATTTAAGCAGAGGTTAGCAGAGTCTGTAATGGTTTGCTGCTGCCAAACAATTCACCAGAATGTTTGCAGGCTATAGGGGAGAGAGAGAACAGTTATCACTCCACTAAGATTTAAGTGTTGGGTTCCGCAGTCATCTTCAAAAGTCTCCACGCTAGGACCTGGCCACCTAGAAGCAACTTAGGCCCCTTACCTTAACTGGTTATGTCCCTTTTTTGCAGAGTTTTCCACTCTAGGGAGCGGTTTATTATGGATCGGGAAGATTATACGCCGACTGCGTCTCCCGCTCTTTCTTACCATCAGACCTAAAGCACCACCTGAACCCCCCTTCCCTTTTTTGGGAGGTTACCTTAACCCCAATGGGCGTTCTGAACTGCAGATTTTGTTGGCCTTTTCAATGATGTAATATTTTCATCCACCTGTGCAGACACAGATTTTTCCTCTTTTTACATTTCTACGAATCCATAATGTACAGGGCCTTCCTGATAACGTGATGCTATGTTTTAGTCTTAATTTATTTCTACCACGTTTTGTATTGCATTAAAAAAAATAAAAAAATCTACAAGGTATACTCTTCTCTGATCATGCATGTGCAACCACAATCTGTATTCATTCTCATGGAAAGGCCATGTACACTCCTAGAGTGAAAGTGTAGGTGACCTTTTTCTTAGGAATGAATGTGGTATGCAGAAAACATGCATGTGAAAAGGAGAGCATGGACTAGGACATTTTTAAAGAGATGAGTTTAGCAAATAATCCTTAACCTACGCAATGAATCAATTTAAGTTTTTAACAGGGCTGCCCGTTTTCAGGTGAAAAATCTATAAGTGATAAATATGTGTTATTTAAACCACGCTCACTAAATCATAAATTCATCAAATGATTACATCAAAGTGAATAAGTGCTCAAAAAAAAAAAAAAAGAAGTGCATTCAGTGCAATGTACATAAACAGCCACCAGATGTCTCCACTTGGATACGAGTGGTATATTGTCGGCTGTCTTCTTGTCAACTCGTTCCACTACTGGCGGAAGGGACGTGTCACGCAAGATTCCGCCAGTAGTGGAACGCAGGTGGAGCGCATATTGGCGTCCCTGCATTAATCGCGAGCTCTGAAATTTTTACCTTTGTAAGTGTAACTTGTATAGCGTGTATTTTAAAATAAACATTACGTACTTCACCATGGGAGGTATCCCCCTATTTTTATACCGTTTTTTGGAGATCTAGTCTATGTCCAAGTTTGCTCACTGATCGACTGAGAAGAGTACTAGAAACTGCATCATTCTGCTTAATGTGACTAACTGTAATGAGGGTCATGCAAGTCCGGTGAGTGGGCTGTGTGTCTGATGTTGGTGGATGAGAATATTAAACACTGTTATGTGGAGTTGACAAGAAGACAGCAGACAATATACCACTCGTATCCAGGTGGAAACATCTGGTGGCTGTTTATGGACATTGCACTTTATTTTTGAGCACTTCTTCACTTTGATGTAAAACATTTGATGAATTTATGATTAGGGAGTTTAACCTCCCTGGCGGTATGATTATTTCAGATTTTAGGTGCTGAAAGTGGTACCATTATTTTGCATGGAAATTTGGCGTATTGTATTGTAGGCCTGTAATTCTTAGGAATAACTCACTTAAATCTGTCCAAACAGGAGTCTAGTAGACATCCCGGGTATGATAAAGTTTGAAACACAAAATCATAAATTATAATATAATAAATAACTATAAATAATAATAAAAATTATTCAATAATGTAATCAAATCAAAAACACTGAAATTTGCTCAGTTGCAGAATTGTCGCTGTCATTACTTTCAGTGTTTGATGACGAATTTCCCCACAGATCGTTATCGCTCAATCCTGCAAGTGATTCTAATTTATTATCGCTGTTTTCTAGCTGGTCTAAAACCACTTTTGACGTAAACTGACACTTTTTGGTTGCTATGGACAATCTCCAGTTTCCAGGCAGAAAGAACAGTTTTTATAATATAAAATTGCATGCAGGGCACTGGACAGACCACTAGGGACAAATGTGTATTTGATACAGTACACTGTAATCTTACAGATTACAGTACTGTATGTATTGTGTGTTTTTTACTTTTTGAATTTGGCGCCGAACTCCGTCCCCGTGCGTCGCAACGCTCGGAAACAGAGCTCGGCACTGTGAATCGAGCGAGGAGACATCGCAGGATCCAGGGGACAAGGCAAGTAGCTTTCCCTGTATCCTGCAATGCAGCCCGAGTCTGGCTCTGGGGGTTACCACTTTTGGTATGAAAAATTCACCCCGAGCCAGACTGGAGGAAAATACCGCTAGGCAGGATAAATAACACATTTATCACAGGACATTTTTGAAGAGGTTGTGCACCATCCATCATGGGTGTCCAGAGTTTATGATTCTAGTGGAGGATCTTTTTTGTCTTCAATTTAAAAAGGTCAATGTATCATCTAGTTATACCAGTACATAAGCTCTATGAAAGATGTCCGATTACCTTCTTCTTAAGGATGAATGATCCTTTCCTTTACATTAAAGGCTCATTATTGTAGTTGATGTTAAACTCTGAAAATAAGATTTCATTCTTCTCGGCAGCAAGTGTTCCCTGTGGGGGCGAGGGAAAAAATACAGCAGGCTTGCAAGTACGTAGAAAGGCCATTGCACAGAAAACGGGAAAATTGATTATGAAGCATTACCATTCACACTTTTTTCATCTGTTGCAGAACATGCTTGCTTAAATATAGCATTTTTAAAAAAGGGACTGCCAATGCACCACAAGGGACAAAATAAGGTGCACCATAATGTATTGAATGTGCATTGTAGTGCACTGTGATGTGTTGCCAGCTACAGTACCTAACCAGCGCCACAACTGTGTGTGAATGCATTTGTTTATCACAACACATAGCTGTGAAGCCAGCCGTAACACTGTATCTAAGTGTTCAGTGCATGCAGGCTAAGGAATTTGTTAATGTAACACTTCCAGGTATTTATTACCTCTTACAGAGATCTGAGTACTCATCCCGACAATGCCTTCATCTGCTTTTCTCTCCAGAGGGATGGAATCATATTTGTTCAAACATTAGCCAAAATCGCAGTCTAATTCCTGGACTGAGCTGCTTCCTCTGAACTGAGACATGACACAACCATGTAAATCCTGGTGCCTGTGCAGTTCTTGGTTGTGTTTAGCAATATCTGAGGCAGGTCAGTCCCTGCAACTGCCTCTCACCTTGTGACTTGCTAAATGAATTCTACATACCACCAAGGAGAAGCCAACAAACGATGCTGGCCAAGAAATGCTGTGTATAATACTATATATACTCGAGTATAAGCCGAGGCACCCAATTTTACCACAATTAACTGGGAAAACTTATTGACTCGAGTATAAGCCTAGGGTGTCCATCTGCATGCCTCGCTGTGCCTCACTTTGTCCATGTGCATGCCTCACTGACGTTTAATATGGGAGTCTATGGAAGGGGTGCCTGGCTTTGAAAAATCGGTGCTCCCCGGCCGTAGGTCCCCCAGACAACAAATTTGCACACTTGTAGAGGAAGAGTGGGGCTACATGTGCGCCAAGTTTGGGGTCCAGGGGACCTACGGCCGGCCAGTACCGGGTCCCCAAAATCCGGGAGATCAGGCGTAAAAAGGTGACGCGATTATAAGCCGAGGGGGGCATTTTCAGCACAAAAAAAAAGTGCTGAAAAACTCGGCTTATACTTCAGTATATACGGTATGTCCTCTAGTGGGATTACCCTTCAGAATAGGTTAACAAATCAGACTTTTAAAATATTCTCCCTTATTGTATAAACAGATGTACATAATAAAAATCACATTCCTATGTCTAAATTCCTTATTACATCAGTCCCTTACATTTATTCTCCCTATTTCCCCAAACTCCCTATATAAAATAACATGTCATACTTACCTCCACTGTGGGGTTCGTTTTGCACAGAGTGGCCCCGAACACCGTCTTTCGGGGTCCCTCTGCGACTCTCGCGGCTACTTGCCGCATCAGATAACCCCCTAGGAGAAGCGCTCTCCCAGGGGGCTACCTTCTGGGCGCGCTCCCGAGTCTATCCATCAATGGATTTGATTGACAGCAGTGGGAGCCAATGGCTGCGCTGCTATCAATCTATCCAATCAAGAGCCGAGAATCCCAGGCAGAGGGACAGCGTATCCCCGTTGTGGGAAATTCCAGGGCTCAGGTAAGTAAAAACGGGGGGGGCTAGGGGGCCGGTGACTGTCAGGATGCATTAAGGTGAAAAAACACAAGGTTTTACAATCCCTTTAAGTGAGATTAAAAAAAAAAATAGCAATCAACTCGTGGCAAATAATTTTAGGACTGCTTAAGAGTAGGACTACAATCTCACATCAAATGATTCCGTGCCTCCAATCTGAGGAATTTTGAGAGAATTTTCTTGTGCGACTTGGAAGTATCGCTAGTGATGAAAAATGGTGATCTGACTTACCTGTAGCCTTTTCTGAGCCTGCGCTAGAGTTAATCCTCCCCTCTGGACCAGCATCCAGAACACAGTGTTGCACAGATTGTTGATGTGGCCTGCAGAAAAGCAAGTAAAACAAAGTGTAAGTTACCATAGGACAAAAGTGAGCCCTATAAATGTGTAAAGTAATTCTAAAAGCTAACTACACAGATGGAATGTTTAGATTTTAGCAGTTTTACAAGCATAAGGATGGAAAATTTCATTCATGCAGTTTTGTGATACAAACACCCCTGCCAGACAGGACAGCCAAGTCCTGGACCAAGACCAATCGCAGCCCGTGAACAAATAAGTAGCCACATGATGATCGCTTTAAAGCATGTTCTTGCTAGTGCTATGCAAAGCTACACGGCCCTAGTTAGCTCAGAGTGCTGCCTCTTCCTCAGCCAGTGCTTCTGTATATGGATTACAGGGGAGGTAACTATAAGACATATTTAGGTACTTTAAATGTATTTTTTATAGAAATAAAATGGAACTCCAGTAATTTTTTTCCTTGATTTGGATAAGAATCCGAGCCTGTATTTATTGAGAATTGTGCACAAATAATGGAGATTTTCATTCACTTCTTGTCCATAGAAAGTGGAAATACATTTTTTTTTTTTTTTTATTAAAATTGAGAAGACTGGATTCTCCATCAGTTTTTAATTGCTGTCTACAGGGTTGTCACTGGTACAAGAAATAAGGGGAAAGAATCTCCAACGTGCCCCAGACAATAAAAACCTGAGACCTGATCCCTTCCAAACCTTGTCCTAAAACTAATGGAGCACACAGAAGAAAAAATATTTCTCCCAAAAAGCAATGTTCTGCTCAACTGAAATGTAATCATAAAGATCATTGTATTAAAACCCTCCTCTAGTCCGTACCCCAATAAATCCACTAAAAATCAAACCCCATAATAGAGATCAAAACCAGTCTGCTGATGAGCCATGAAACCAAATCAGCTGCTCAAAAGGACTCAACATAAGTCCCTAGCTGAGCTGACCCGAGTTAGCTAGTATTCAACTGCAAATAAACATCAGCTAAAGACAACAGAACAAGCGGCATTAGAACGAAGATGGGCAGGTGCTGGTTTCTATCATGGAGTCCATTTTAAATGGTTTTATTGGGGTATGGAATATGTGATCCTTATACGTTATCTGTAACTTTCAAGAATGGATATTTTTGCTTCTAAAATTTTGGTACTGCAGAGCATTGCTTTTTTGGGGAAAATATATTTTAGTGTTTGCTTTATGTAATTTCACCTTTTTTGTATACACAGATATATATTGGCCTTGGTAGTTTCTGACTAGATCTCATGGACTGGCAATGATCTGACCACCTTCGTTATCAGGTCCTCGCACCTGCAGTATTTTTTATGTATGCGTTTGGCGTAAATTCGTTTTTTGGAAGATTGAGTCAGGAACGTATCTGAAAAGGCCCCAGATGAAGAAGACAGGGGGTAATGTAGCCCACCAGCATCCACCTATAACAGAAGCCTCAGTTTTTTTTATTAATGCAAACTTTAGAAAACCACAGACCAATAATAGTCCATGCACATATACTTGCAAATCTGTGTTAGCTTTTGCTTTATCCAAACTTTCTATATTCTCTATGCCATTTTGCAGAGTCTATTCCATGTACTTCCTCAGCATTAGTGGAAGGTGACTAAGGCAGTGCCGCTGTCTGAGGTAATGTGATCATTCCCAAACAGGGAGTTTCTGCAGCAATTACTTTTTTTCTTTGCTACGATTTGGATGTCTCATAAGGCAGCTCTATACCCATTGTTAACCTTCCTCAACTCTGCTCTTTTATCAACTGCATTGTTACTTTTTATTTATTGCATCAAAGAAGGCGGCATAAGGCTGGATTCACACCTATGCATTTTTAGTGCTTTTTGCATTTTGCAGATTTGCACTACAAAACATGTTCTATAGGAAACCATGTTAAATGGACTGTAGTGCAAGTCTGCAAAATGCAAAAAGCACAAAAAATGCATAGGTGTGAATCCAGCCTTATACAGGACAGGGGAAGCCACTTTGTTCTATGCAATGATGGTCTCTGCTCCCAATGCAAATATAGAAGCATAACAACATACTAAACCCGGCCATAGCCTTTGCAATTGTTGGCTGGTTCCTGATGAACTGGACCAAATTTGCTTTGTGGCGGGTTCTGTGGTCCTCTTCCTGTACAACATCATTTGATTGAAAAATTAGCCAAACAGAATCCAAATCAGATGCAGTTGCTGTTCAGGTATTCTGACAGCCACTGTCAACATCTGTCAGAATGCAATAACCCTGCAGGCTGAACGAAAAAAAAAAAAATGTATCCGTGTACGGCCAGCCTAAGAGATGGGCAAAATGCCTACTACCCCTTAGCTGTTCAGCCAGGAGGGATCAAGACAAAAGGTCTGCCTGCTAAGCCTGTACCATCAGCTGGGAAACCTATTGAGAAAGCCACAATACACATAGCAAATATTATACTTTCTTTTCTGGAAAAGTATATAGGAGAAAAAAAAAAAAAAAACTCAACAATTCCTGTGCATAAGATCTAACTGAAGTTACATGCCCAAATTGTTCATTTTCTTGCGAATTTTCCCTGAATAAAGTGTATGGCTATGCTACACAAACGAGAAAGACAGACTCAGTAACCATTTAAAATGATTGTAAAGTCTCATTTTTTTTTTCTATTAAAATAACAAACATGTTATACTTACCTACCCTGTGCAGTGGATTTGCAAAGAGCAGCCCAGATCCTCCTCTTCTCGAGTTCCTGGCTGGAGCTCCTGGCGAGTGCCCCCACTGCAAGCAGCTTGCTATGGGGGCACCCGAGCCAAGCTGAAGCTCTGTGTATCCATTAAGACATGGTGCTGCGGTTCAGCCCCACCCCCTCTCTCTCCTGATTAGCTAACCAAGTTTGATTGACAGCAGCGGGAGCCAATGGCGCCACTTCTGTGTCTCAGCCAATCAGGAGGGAGAGTCTCGGATGGCCAAGGCATTCGTGGACATCGCTGGATAGGGCAGGGGCTTGGGTAAGTATTATGGGGGCTGGAAGTGGCCTGCCGCACACCGATAGCTTTTTATCTTAATGCATAGATTGCATTAAGATAAAAAACCTTCTGACTTTACAACCCCTTTAAAAACGAAGCCCAGGGTGTTCTCCCTCTTACTACTGAAAAGGAGGAGATCAGCTTGCTGAAAAGTCTTTTGCATTTGACACCTCTGGGACTGCAAAGTGCCTGGTCTCCTTCTGCACTCAGTGGTTCCTTCTGTCAGCCCCTACATCACTGCGCCCTGTAGAGACAGAGGGAGGGCCCATTGAATGAAACAAATGCACAGCAGGGATCAGGCCATTCGACACTCCTGGAAGTGCAGGATGCAGAAGAATTTACACAGCTGTCACCAAAATACAGTAGATTAGCAACTTTGTCATACCAGCAGAGATGCACACAACGTTTCACTCAACTTTGAGGAGCAATAAAATAGCAGTCATACTCAAGATTAAAAAAAAAAAAAAAAATGTGGCAGCATTTAACTACACCTAGAATTGATGGTTCACAACAAAAAAGTTAATTAAAGTGTAGAACTTTTCGTTTCACTTTCATGGGCACATCAGCTCCTGAAAGGCGACAAAGTCCTGTTGATGTGTGCACACCAGACAAGATTATTACACAGAATAATAATCTTTGGGTTGTGTGTGCACCACATAAGTTGCAAAGAATTACAAAAAAGAAAAACTTCAGTTCTTTAGAGTACGTTCCAACTACCAGCAGAGAAAGACTGTCTATTTATTTTTTTGTGTTCAATGATTGCAGCTGCTGGCAGAGGGGAAGTGGTGCCTTGCATTTTTACAAGACAATGCACCACTTCACCTTTGTGACAGCTGCGGGGAAGTGTGAACAGGGCACATAGAAAACTATGGTTTTCTGTGTGCGCTTTTTTTTTTTTTTTTATGTAGAAAAACAGAGCTGTCTGTTATAGAAAGAAACAATTTTATCCACAGAAGCCATATTGTAAAAGTAAATCCTATATACAAATGTGTCCAGAATATAATGAGAATGAAGTTCCTATGCTGAAGGGCTCTGTGAAGGGAGAAGCTGGGTAAGGTCCCTTGGGGTGGGGTGCCAGGTATACATTAGAACACTGATCAGTTGCATTCCAGCCCTGTCAGAGCAGTGGTGAGCCATCCATTAGGGGCGCACGGGTGCCACCCCCCCCCCTATCCATGTGTCAAGCCCCCTAATCTACATGCAGGGGCGTCAGACCATGGATTCCAGTAGAGGGGGGGGGGGTGTATTTTTTTGAAGCACGTGATTAGAGCCAGAGGCTCCAATGCGCTTCAATAAAAGGGTGGGCTCATTTTGCAGAGCATTGCGCTCCGAGCACATCCAGTTGTGCGACATGGCGAATTAATATTCGCTATCGCCCCACTGATCCTCCTCCCAGCCAATCAGGAAGCGAGTCTGAGACCAGTGACCCGATTGGCTGAAAGGACAGGCGATCCTATTGGACACCTAGGAGGAGGATCACGCTAGGACACACTGCCAACACTTGGACGACACGCTGCCTGCTCACCACCTAGATGGGGAAAGTGCCAGGCTTAGTCTGTCACCTCGCATGAAAAAAAAAAAAGAGAAGAAGAAGGACTTGGGTTCACAACGAAACCCTCATCTTCCATCTATTATTGTCAACAATTTCCTTTATTGTATGCTGCCTATACTATACTGTGCTACCCAACAATGTCTTATCTTGTTGTTCCAAAATCTTAATAAAAAAAAAAAGATTGAAACAGAAAGCCCGAATGAGCAAATGAAAACAAAGCAGGCTCTGAACACCATGAAGACTTCCAGGGATGCTATAAAAAAAAAAAAAAAAAAAAAAAAAAAAAAAAGGAAATATCGCTGGGAGCGTTGTGTAGACTCACAAGGTACTTTTAAGGGGACAATGTTCAATTGAAAAATATTTCAAAAGAAGAATTTTTTAAATATTATCATATTATGGACACACCTCCTATGTAAATGCAATCAGTGTATGGAACTGGCTCTTTGTGAATTCACAGGCCACATTTTGTGAAAACACAATCTAATTGACACTTTTACATGTCACAGTCATGAGCTGAGATTACAATGGCTACTTACAGTCAGCCTGTCTCCAGCTGAGATAATCCTTTAGGTTCTGCTCACTGGGATACAATACCACTCTACCGTCAAACCCAGGAGGGTACAAGGTTTGCTGATCCAGGAAGAACTCCTTCCAGTAGAAGACAAAACTGAAGGCAAGCTGTGAAACCACGCGTCATAAACTTGCTTAAAAAAAAAAAAAAAAAAAATTCCCAGTTGTGAAAAAATGTTAATCTTCAAATGTAATCACTGCATTTTATTTTGTAATATAAACAAGCAATATGAACCCTTGCAAATTATGCAATGTCAAATATTTTCCTTGCACTGTAGCCGGTAAAAAAAAAAAAAAAAAAATCGAATGTTTGCTTCGTTCGGATACTATGGCCTCTTTCACACTGGGTTTTTTAGCCTTGAAGCATGAAAAGTCCAGCATACTGCTCTAAACATTAGTACCGCTTAGTGCGCAGTCCAGCGGTCAGCCTTTTATAGACTTCTACAGGCTGTCAGTAGCAGGGCTGAACAGTGCGCGCCTATTCTTTAAATCTGCACCTAAATGTCAGAGTGCAATGCACCGGGGTAAACGCCAAGTGTGCATAAGGCTTTAATGTTGATACTCAATTTATTTTAATTTACTTCTTTATTATAGGTACTTATAGGGCCGTCAATTTACACCGTGCTTTACATATACATATATTTTACGTTCACAGTACATAAACTTTTGATTAAAGCAGAACCTTACCCCAATCCCCATTTTTTTTTTTTTTAATCCGCTCTGTTTTACTAAAGTTATCTATGAAACAGAGGGGCCCAACAGCCACAATTATCAGTGTGAGGAGAAACAAAAACACACACAACGAGGTGTACTCCTGGATGGTGAGAAACCCAAAACAATGGAGGATGAGGGAGTGGCTATTTATTCCTTCTGGTTTGTGTTTTGCGTTGAAGGTGGAGCCCAAGACTTCACACAGCACAGCTCCTCTCCCCCTCCCACACAACACACAGCTCAGATCGATTCTCTTACAGACACAGCCTCTATCTGCACACTGTGTATCTGGATGATATGCTGCAGAGCTGTTTTTATCTGGGAACATCACAGGTCAGAACTGCAGCATACAGAGTGTGTAGATAAAGGCCGTCTTTTAGAGAATTAATCCGAGCTATGTACTGTGTAAGAGGGAGGGGGAGAGAAGCTGTGCTCCCTGGGCCCAGACGGTGTGCAGGGTGGCGATGCGAGAAGGAGCTCAATTGGAACAGCTCCCCCTAGATCCAGCCATGTTTATACCACTTTTATGCAGAGGAATAGCAGTGTCTGAACTTGTTTACTGTTCGGAGAGTGTGCCCGTTCGTGGTGCAACGGATCGGTGGTGACCCGTGATCCAAACGGGTTACCCTGTTTGGATCGGAACACCACGCGATCCGCGGAGCACTCCGGAGCCTCGGCCTCTGGAAAGGCAGCGGCTTCGGCCTAGCTCCGGAGCGGTGACCATCTTTGTACACCCGGCGGCGGCCGCTGTAGTGACGTTTCATCCCCGCCATCTTGCTCCACCTCACACTCCTCACTATCATTACTGTGCAGGGGCCAAGCGGACATCTTGTTACACCCAACGAAGTTTTAGATTTCAGTTATTTTCACACAAAACTGAGCTTATATGCTTAAATACATTATTTGGAAATCCAACGGACTGTTTACATGTTACATTTTAAAAGCAGCAGCAAACCTTACATGGTTGCTAATGTGACGGAACACCTCTGATTATCACATTTAACATTTAGTTAAATGTGAAAATCAGAGGTGTTCTGTCACATTAGCAACCATGTAAGGTCAGCAGGTTTGCTGCTGCTTTTAAAATTTAACATGTAAACAGTCCGTTGGATTTCCAAATAATGTATTTACGCATATAAGCTCCGTTTTGTGTTGAAAATAACGGTGGGTGTAACAAGATTTGTCTTTTTTTTTTTGTTTTGCCGATCCGAAAAATGATCCGATCTGTGAGTTTTTTGATCCGTTGCACCCATAGTGCCTGTTAACTGCTTGCCAACCGTAATAACAGATATACGGCGGCAAGGCGGCTCTGCTGCACCAGATCATGTACTGGGTATGTGACCTGGCAGTTCTGGGTAGGGGACGGGCACTCGCACGCTGCCAGCGACCCGGCCGTGCTGTAATTAAACACAGCAGATGTTGATCAGCGGGTGTCGGCCAATGGATAACCACCGTCACCCACTGATCGTCATGAATTTACAAAGGACAGAGCCCTGCCATGTAAACAAGGCAGAGCTCTGTCCTGTCAATGGGGAAGTAATGGATTTTCTTTTCCCACAAAGCAGGGAATAAAATCCATTGCTTGCCTTAGTAAAAGCACCTCACACAGTACACCAAACACTTGCTAGGCACACATTTTTACCCTTTGATTGCCCTAGATGTTTAACCCCATTCCCAGCCAGTGTCATAAGTACAGTATCACTGGTTTCCAAAAAGTGTTGAAAGTGTCAGTGCCAGAATGTCTGCTGCAATATCGCAGTTCCGCTATAAGTCACGGATCACCGCCATTATAAGAATGAATTTTGGCCTAAAGTTATCAAGAAATTTGATTTTTTATTTTTTCTATTGGATAGGTTTTATAGCAGATTGTCTGGCTTTGTTTATAGCGCAAAAAATAAACACAGTGGTGATCAAATACCATCTTCCAGAGGTCAAGTGGTTAACCAAGCGCAGCTACATCTCTCAGTGGAGGAAGGACAGAAAGAGGGGGGTGTATCCGCCACCTTTAAACATTCAAACAGCAAATAGACTGTTACTGGGACCTATATGAAAGATGAAGTGCCCCTGCTGGAAAAACAAAGGGAGGAAGCTGATTAATGATTATGGTAATATGGAATTTTCACTTTAAAACATGCTCAGTATGCTTTTGCTAAAAGCATGCTGATTGAGAAGGCCAGCACTCCTACGCAGATCTGCACTGGACATTCCTAAATTACAAATGAATTTTTTTTATAGGGGGGTGATAAATACAATGGCCTTTAGAATGGAGTTGCTGACATCAGTTTGAGACCTTTCTTAGATCATTTAGAATTCACTGACAGGTGCATTTGACCTACAGTTGGCCTCATTCTGAGCTGCTTTAAGAAGGTTTTGCAGTCCCCTAGACTTGCACAGTAATGAAAAATTCACCTGAAGTAAACAAAAGCCCTTCAACACACCTTACGAGTTTCTAGTAGAGGAGCACGGAAACTTTGGTGGCTGAAAAACACATTGACCGAAAATGGGGTTGTCGGCATGCGGCCGAAAAAAAAAAAAAGTGCTGATAATATCGGCACGGAAAAGGGGGCGGACTGCCCCGGGTGCCATCCCGGTGTGCCCCTGTCAGAGTCCTCCCCTCCCTCCTCCTTGTGCGTTATGCAGAGCGGCTATCTCCCGGTGCGTCACGGAGCTGAAATGTTCTGCAGCCCCTGTAACAATGTCCCGTCTCCTGTGCTGTGATTGACGGCACACTGATCCAATGCTAGGAAATTGAATCAGTGTGATGTGCATCATAGGAGGCTGGACTTTGTTACAGCGCCCGCCCGGGCAATTGAAATTCAGCTCCGTGATACAGAAGGAGATCCCCGCTCTGTGTGATCCAGGCACTGGAAGGCTGCATCTGATGGGCACTGGTGATCTCCTGTAGTATGTCTGCAGGCTCTGAATATCTCCTGTCTGCTAGAGGTGCAACGAATATAAATTTTGCTAATACTATTAGCAATGTGTTTAATTAAAAGATTGCAGAGACATGATATACGAGATGGTTAGAGACGGAGGACATGATACAAGACATGGTCAGAGAATGCAGGCTGCATTTTTCCCCGAGCTTTTCTTGCACTAAATATAGTGGCCAACAATAAATTCATATTGATTTAAAATTGATGATATTAATTAAAAAGTCGAATACAATTATATATATTTTTTTAAAACTGTAATTTTCGGTACCAAAATGTCCATTCGGTGCACCTCTAGTTTCTAGAGCCAATAAAAGATTTGCTTCTTATACACATCTTCTTTGGATCTGACAGAAATAGTCCATAACCCCTTCCCGCCGGCTGCCTCCCAGCCCTTTAAGGGTTCTAAATTCCAGGAGGCGCATATTAGGTCATGTGACCGCTGTGATTGGCTGTCACAGCGATTATATGATCGGAAAAGCTCCTGATCGCTAGTATGAATCGGAAGCTTTCTGGTAACCACGTTGGGAGCGCACTCTCAGCACGATAAGTGGTTAAAACAGGGCCGCATATATATATGGCCACTCAGTGTAGGGCTGCAACTAACGACTATTTTCATAATCGATTAGTTGGCCGATTATTGTTTTGATTAATCAGTTAAAATGACCTTAAAAAAAAAAGGAAAGAAAAAAAAAAGTGTGGTGTATAATTTAGTTAATATGTAAAGTTTAAAAAAAAAGGCAATTTATTCTTAAATATCTTCATGCAGCGGTAAATATAAATAACCAATTCTATGGTTAGGGAGAAAAATCTCTAATCCACTCTGAAAATAACTGACAGAATAGATATACTGTGTATACTATTAGGAGGGTGAATCTGGTAAATATCAGATATTAGAAATAAAAAACTTCTTGGTCAAAGGAATTTTCAGACAGTGTATGTGGTTTACGTTCAGAAATGACATTCAGTTTAAAAGTGAATGTTAAAAGCAAGTGAAAATTTCAAAAACAACATTCTTCCATTCAGCGAATGTACAAAGATTTTTTGTATTAATATCCTCGTCTGAAAATGTATCCATGTGGCCAGCATAAATAAGGTTTAGTGCACACCTATGCACTTTGCTTTTGATCTGTTTCTGCAGTGTGTTTTGATTTTTGCGCACGTGATTTTGCTGAAATTTGGGTGTTTGCATTTTTTTTATGCTTTTTTTGGGCCAATTTGTTGTTGGGCAGATTTAAAAAAACACAATTTGCTGCGAAAACGCATTACATGCTTTTCTGCAGCTTCTCCATTGAAGTATATTTAACCAACAAAAGCACCGTTTTGCGTTGAAAAAAGTCCCTGACCCTTTCCAAATAACGCAGCAGCTGAAAAGAAATAGATGTGAACGTGTCCCATAGGAAACCATGTAAATGAACTGTAGTGCATTTCTGCAAAAAACGCATAGGTGTGAACCAGGCCTAAGACGTTTAGTAACATAACGGGGTTAAAAAAAAATAAAAAAAATTAGCCCTTTATAGTACAAAGAGCAAATACTGTAAGGGATTCATTTTTTTTTACCGTGGAACAGTGAAAGTAATATTTACAGTAGCGATTATTTGCTCTTTCTGTACTATAAAAGGGCAAATTTTATTTTTTTTAACCCCATTATGTTACTGGCCGATTAATCGATTATGAAAATAGTAATCGATTAATCGATTAGTTGTTTCGGCCCTAGCTCAGTGTGAAGGCCACATATATGTGTGCGGCCGGCGTGAAGAGGTTAATGTTCCAAAGATAAAAAGAAAAACTATTGCAATGTATCAAAAAATTTACTGACCTTGCACGTCTTTTGTACCAGTTAGATTTCTTGTGAAAGACAAAGCTGTACTCATCGCTTTGTCCATACGCCAGACAGATGTCTTTCAGTTCCTCCATCACGTTCTGTGCACAGCGGTTCATGAGCTGGAGAGAACGGATGTCATTGGCTTTCACAAAGTTATGCTGCTCCGAGAACCTGTTGGAACAAGTGATGGCTCAGTGGGCATAAACACGCTAAACAAAAACAAACAACGTTGGTAACATTGGCATGTTAATAGAAATGCTGTAATGCAGAATAACCAGTTTACTGTAGAACATTACTAAACAAATGCAGAAGTGTTCTCCACTAACTGCTGAAATACATATACATTACCTGCTTCACCCATTCATGTTTTTGTTATTGCAGGGCTTGACAAATTTGCTTGGAATCTAGGAGCCAGCTAAAAAAGTTAGGAGCCAGGAACGCGCCCCATCCCGCCGAGCTCGGGCGCAGAAGCGAACACATACGTGAGTAGCGCCTGCATATGAAAGCGGTGTTCAAACCACACGTGAGGTATCGCCGCGATCGGTAGAGCGAGAGCAATAATTCTAGCCCAAGACCTCCTCTGTAACTCAAAACATGCAACCTGTAGAATTTTTTAAACGTTGCCTATGGAGATTTCAAAGGGTAAAAGTTAGTCGCCATTCCACGAGCGAACGCAATTTTGAAGCGTGACATGTTGGGTATCAATTTACTCAGCATAACATTATCTTTTACAATATTAAAAAAAATTGGGCTGACTTTACTGTTGTCTTATTTTTTTATTAAAAAAAAAAGTGTATTTTTTCCCAAAAAAGTGCGCTTGTAAGATTGCTGCGCAAATACGGTGTGACAGAAAGTATTGCAACGACCGCCATTTTATTCTCTAGGGTGTTAGAATAAAAAATATATATAATGTTTGGGGGTTCTAATTAGAGGAAAGGAGATGGCAGTGAAAACAGACAGGGAAACTCCATTAGCATTGCTGTTTGTCTTGTCATACCAGCGGCCACCACAAGATGGCGCTAGATCACAGAAGGAAGCATAGGCCTGCAGAAGGCCGCAAAGCCGCGGCCTCAATTACCGAGTGGCGCGGCCCGACGCGATCCCGCGGCGCGGAGGGGGGGGGGCACGGAGAGACAGGATTCCCCAGCTGTGCTGCCCCAGGTCGCTAATTCTAGTCGCAATGGCGACCTGGCGCCCGGGGTTTGTCGAGCCCTGTGTTATTGTATTCAGCCTGTCTAGTGATCCAAACACCCCTGCCAGGCAGCACAACTAGGTTAGTGACCTCTCTTTTTTCTTGTGCAGTTAAAGCCCAACTCCCTTGGAAAAAAATAATAATACACCTTTATAGTAGGTATCCCCCTAAAAATCAAGGGTTAATTGTCTTTTAATGTTTAGGGGCAGAGGATTGAAACACTTACCTTATTCCGCACTCCAGCAGGGTCCCTCTAGCACTTTGGCCAGTGGAGTTGGTCTTTAAGTGACAAAGTTTTGTCATTTTCCTACCCCTAGCCACACATATTAGGGTAACACTCTGCTCTCGTCTCCTATAATCATGCTCACAACAGTTGACAGACAGCATAAAGCCATACAGAAGTACAACTGACTGCAGGTGCATTTTTATGGGTGTTGCAGTGCAGCGTGATTGGGCCCTTAGGTGGATTGGGTGGGAGCCGCCATTTACGGCACGGGCTCTGAGCTCCAGCACTGTATGCCGGTGTTCTGTCAAAATAGCCAATTCATCGAGATCTCCAGTCATGTCACTTCCGGTTAATGTAAAACATCAGTAATTGGAGCTTTCGACGACTTGCTGTTTTGACACAACACCGGCAACCGTGTACACTCCGGTACACGATATTATGAGCGGACATTGTTAGTCTGCTCCGATACAAACCAACAAAATGGCCGCCTCCGAGGCAGCGACAACTTTTTCCTCCTTACCCTCTGTTCTGTCAAAAAAGGGAATTCTGTGTACCGGAGAGTACACGGTTGCCAGTGTTGTGTCAAAACAGCAAGTCAAGTGGTTTACAGTAACTGGAAGTGTCGCGATTGGAGATCTCAATGGATTGGCTATTTTGACACCGGACTGGTGCATGTGCTGGGTGACGGGTATGTACTCTGAATATCTCCTAAACGGTGCAAGTTTAGGAGATATTAACTGTACCTACAGCCTTACTATAGACTTTTCTATAGGTACAACTGGCAGAACAGACTATAAAGCATCTGTAACACTCTAGAAGTAGGTGGACCCCACACTCTGACACCCAGAGGAATCCTGCACACAGGAATACACTTTGAAAAGTCACAGTGACAGGGAGCTGAATCATATTCCAATATATGTACCATGATGACCAATCAGGACCCACTCAGCCAATGATGGGGAATGATAGGTCCGCAGAGAACCACGTGACCTCACCTGTGGAAGTTCCTCCCGTCCACTCTCACCACCAGCCAGCAGTTGGGCAGACATGTGTCCGCCGCCTCGAACTCCCTCACATACTCAAACTTGCTCTTTGCCATGCCTCTGCAGCACACTGCACCCGGCAACTTCAACCCTCGTAGGAGCCACAGACTTCCTATCCTCATAGCCGGAAGCGGAAATCACCCAGGCAGCCACGAGTCTCCTCTCTATGGTTCTCCTTGGTTACCACATACAGCACCCGCGGCTCTCGCGAGAGAGAAAGTTGTAGTAGTTCTGTCGAGAAGTGCCCGGGACGAACGGCGCATGCGCCGTAGATCCCAGCACACCAGCTGCGTTTACGATCAGATGTTGTGTCGGCTAGACAGCGCATGCGCAGTTCATGTAGGTTGAGGGGCGGATTTTTCAATGATGCTTCTCGAGAGAACAACGGCTCAGGTGGGAGTGGGCGTGATCAGCGCATGGGACGGGCGTGACCAGAGGATGGGGCGGGCGTGGCCTGAGCCAAGTAAATAGGCAATCGGGAGCGGGGAGGAGGGAACATCTGCCCACGCTAACATCAACGACAACATGACACGTGACTTAGTTCTACCTCATACGCGCAACAGCTGGAGCCGTTAGATAGTGACGTCAGGAGGAGGCGTGGCTTAAGCTGATAAATAACTGAGCTGGGCTGGCAGAGCGTCAGTGTGAGCAGAGCAGAGAAAAGGAAGCATCTTCAGCACAGAGCTCCGGAGGGAGGCGACATTGTCCGGACTACAGGCGGGCCGTAGCGTGTCTGTGTCCGGGGATCATGCCGCCTCTGCTCAGGCTCTAAGGAACTACAACTCCCAGCAATCTCTGTCCGCATGGAGATCTACAACTACCAACATGCACTGTGTAAGTAACGGAGGTTCAGCTCCCAGCCTGAAATGAGATGATTTTTTTTTCCTATGGAGATATTACAGGTCCCAGTGATCTCTACATACCCCAGCCTGCTCCCCTCCCCCTCCTCATGGGTAATTGCACCCCACACTCTTCTCCCACCGAGGTAGATGGGTCCCCTCCCCCCCCAGGATAAGGGTGGGCCTGCGGGGGAGGGGTAAGTGGCGTGGGAGATGACTGGGGGGGTGCAATTCCCCCTGAGGAGGGGAGCAGACTGGGGTATGTAGCGATCACTGGGACCTGTAATATCTCCATAGAAAAAATCATGCTGGGATATGTAGTCCCACAGTATCTTCTTCTAGGCTGGGAGCTGAACCCCCATTACTTACACAGTGCATGCTGGGAGTTGTAGTTCCTCATGTGGACAGAGATTGCTGGGAGTTGTAGTTCCTCAGAGCCTGAGCAGAAGTGACAGATTACAGACACTCTGTGACCCGCCTGTAGTACAGACAATGGCTCCTCCCTCTGGAGCTCTGTGCGGGAGATGGTCCCTCCTCCCCCGCTCTCCACACATTGACACCCACATCTCCACTCACTTACCACCGAGGGTGGGGCTCCAATTGCCCGCCCTCCCCCACACACAGGGCTGATCCAGGAAATATTTGATTGCCTCTCGGATCAGGAAGGAATTCTTTCCTCAGCTGGAGTACATTGGATCATTCTTTGCTGGGGGTTTTCGCGTTCCTCTGGATCAACTGCCTCACAACCTAATACACCCACTCATCTACCACCAAGAGGGGAAACTACCATCCCGGGTATGGGGTGAGTGTAGCCAGTGGAACTTCCCTCCAAGTGTCATCTGCCCTCACGCCCAACGTAATGGTACTACCCCCTGGCCCCACCTACATGCCCTCATCTACCACCAAGAGGGGCCACAGAAAATGGGGTGCCTTGCCGTGGCTCTGTGGCTTATGCATGTATTTGTAAATATGTGCAACTAAACCCCTGTCTTTCACACATACTGCTCGACATGCCAATTCGGTTGGTCGCAGGTTGGTCGGTAAGTTGAGCATGGAAACGTCTGTTATTTTTATGTGTTTGCCTTTCCAATGCTCCTTGCTGCAGTGACCAGTTACAGGTGGGGGCAGTAACCACTTTTTTGTACCACCCAGAGTGGCAATGCCTTTTACTGTATAGTGTTTTCTCCATTTGCAATATAGTCCCATCTGTGGGATTTTTTATTGGATATTGTAATACAATTCGACTACTTTTACTTAATAAATACTTGTTGGTGTAGTACTGTTACATTTCTATATAACTGTGTTTAGTGTGTTTGTTTTATGTGAACAGTTTGGGATTCCATTTGTTTTTTCCGATCCGCCCACTGGCTGATTGAAAAAAAAAAAACTCTTTGGCCAACCTTGGGGACTTTAGCAGCACAGAGATTATGAAATTTTCTTTGCGTCCATAATGGGGTAATCCCTCCCATAGTGCTATTGTGTTTTGCCAGCGGGGTGCTTTCCCTGCTGGCAGAACAGAATCATCACTGCCGGCAGTGATCTCCTGAAAAAAAATCCCACAGGCTGGTTGCACTGATGTCAATCTATTTCAGTACAACCAGCCTGCCCAGGGATAGATTGAATCTTAGGCCTGTCCCTGCTGAACCAGCCAAGGTTCAATCCTTCTTTGTCCGGCTATGGATTGTAAGATCAGAGAGGACTGATATGAATGTGTAAATTGTCGGCATTATAGAAATACCTGTGATAAATAAATGCATTTATTTAAATGCAAATGCATTTCGAGGACGCACAATGCATTTTTGGGAGCGCTGTATACAATGCTCCCAAACCGCCCCAAAGGTGCTGCTTGTAGGACTTTTTGTAACGTCCCACAATCGCACCGCCCCAGTGTGAAAGCACTCAGGCTTTCACATTTGGGAGGCAGCTTACAGGCGCTATGTCTAGCGCTAAAATGACTAATAACTGCCTCCAGTGTGAAAGGGGTCTACAGCACTAGATCTGTGCGCCCTCTCGTTCTTTTTATGGTTTCAGTTCCAGACTCCCCCAGTCCTAAGAAGCAGCAAGCCAAAGTGCATCTATACAAGCCAGGATGGAAATATAGCCAACTTACATTGTGTGTGTCCACTCCCAAGTGCAGGAGGTTTTTGTTCCTTCCATGTGCACCTTACTGCGAAGGCAAGTTATACATTGGGAGGGTTGCCATCTTTTTGTATGGCTTGCTCACTGGATTTGATATGGGGACACAAGGGATGCCTTCAGCTGTTATTGCGCTCTTGCTGGGTTTCTAATGTGTCCCTGTGCCTTTCTGCCCAGCCGTAAAATGAGGGCTGGAGGGGATATTTGCCCTTCTGGGTGGATGTCATATGATGTCTTCCCCAGAATGCATCTTGCACGCCACACATACCGTGCTGCAGCTGGACACAATGGATGACATATCAGCGTACCGGTGTGCTGTCGGTGCCATGTGATCACTGCAGACCAACATGACAATTGTACACAATGAATGGTTTCTGTTCATGCCATTGATTGTGTACTATTGTGTTGCTCTCTGTGATTGGCCACAGTGATCACATGGAACAGACAGGTCCAATCACAGCCTATCTGTACCATGTGATTAGCTGTGACTAATCATAATAGTAAGCACGGAATTAATAGATTTGATTCAGCAAAAATGGTTGCTTATAGCAGTGAAATATCAGCATAGTGTGTAAAAAAATACCTTACTATGTATAGGAACACCGTATTGCTCTGTTCACAGTATGTAAAAAATCATTAAAAAATGTAATAAAAAAGGAAAATAAATTTAGAAAATTGAAAAAAAATATATAAAAAAATGTATTGTTTTTTTTCCACATTGTCACCAGTCACTGATCACTGCCACATCAGTTATATGAGTACACTGTACTGCACTGGTGACAGTATGTAAAGAAAATGGGGAACATTTTTTTTTTCATTTTCCAAACAATTGCAACAAAGGATTACAACTTTAAAAAACCCGCTGTGTCTCTTACTAAATACTTCAGAGTCAGAGCCCATTCACACAGGGGCGGCACGACTTGTGCCGCGACTGTGCTGGGCGATCTACAGGCGATTTCAATGGAGACTTCCAAAATGACCTGTATTGAAGTCAATGGAAGTCGCCTTGAAGTAGTACAGGAACCTTTTTCTAAGTCGGGAGCGACTTCAGTCGCTCCGCTTAGAACGCTTCCATTGTACAGAATGGGACGCGACTCGTCAGGCGGCTGAGACGCCTGACGAGTCGCCCCTGTGTGAATGGGGTCTCAGACTGTCTATGTTCCAAAAAGAGGTAATTTAGGGGGCAATTGTCCTGTCCTGACAGTTTTGGGCCTCAAGGAATGAGATTGGCTGTCAGTACATCAGGATTGATCCATTTTCTCTAAAGCCCCTTTCACACTGGGGCGGGTATATGCGGTGGCGGTATAGCGGCGCGATTTTCAGCGCAGCTATACCGTCGTGTTTACCGCGATATGTGGCCGGTAGCGGTGCGGTTCTAACCCCCGCTAGTGGCCGAAAAAGGGTTAATACCGCCCGCAAACCGCGGCTATTGCCGCGGTTTGTGGGCGGTATTACCGCAGTGTCCCATTGATTTCAATAGGAAGGAGCGGTATACACACCGCTCCTTTACCGCTCCAAAGATGCGGCTTGCAGGAGATTTTTTTGTCTCCTGCCAGTGCACCGCCTCAGTGTGAAAGCCCCTCGGGCTTTCACATTGAGAATGCTGAGGCAGGAGTATTTCAGGCGTTATCTGCGCGGTATTTTTAGCGCAAAAACGCCTGAAATACGCCTCAGTGTGAAAGGGGCCTAACTCTCCTACGGACTAAATAATATACACTGATTTGGGTTATATTCACCAAAGAAATGTAGCAGAGTTCATTTTGGCCTAAATATATGAAGAATTATTATTTATTTGTTCGGTTTTATAACAGAAACAGAGAAAAATTTGTTTTTCAATATTGTTGGTCTTATTCTGTTTGTATAATAAAAAAAACCCCCAGTGAGGATTAAATGCAACCAAAAGCTTTATTTGTGTGAAAAAAATTATAAAAATGTCATATGGGTACAATTTTGCATGACCGCACAATTGTCATTCAAAGCGTGACAGCGCTGAAAGCTGAAGAATTGGCTTGGGCAGGAAGGGGGTGACAGTGCCTGGTATTGAAGAGTTTAATGAAAAGAAAAGCAGTAAAATGGATCCCCTGCAGCTGACAACAATAAATAATATTGACGTACTATGAGAGTATAAAGAGGACGTTCATTTCTCAAGCACCACCCTTTGGACCCCTTCTGCTAATTTCATGTTAGTAGAATTTTGGTGAGCGCTGATTTGCGATTTTCAAATGCCTTTTAAAATACCTTTGGCATAACGTCAACAGTATCACCAGCAAAGCAGCTTCGTTATTATCCCATTAACCCGCCTAGCGGTATTCCCGAGTCTGGCTCGGGGTGGAATTTCAGTACCTAAAGCGGTAACCCCGAGCCAGACTTGGGATCGCATTGCAGGATACAGGGTAAGTTACTTACCTTGTCCCCTGGATCCTGCGATGTGTCCCCGCTGTGTGTGCAAGCTGTCTCCTCGCTCGATTCACACTGCCGAGTGCCGCCGAGCTCCGTTCCCTGCGAGGTTGTGGCGCACGAGGGGGGAATTCAGCGCCAAATTCAAAAAGTGAAACACACAATACTCATACAGTATACTGTACTCTTACAGATTACAGGACTGTATCAAATAATAACACTTCCCTTTGTCCCTAGTGGTCTGTCCAGTGCCCTGCATGCACTTTTATATTATAAAAACTATTTCTGCCTGGAAACTGGAGATTGTCCATAGCAACCAAAAAGTGTCCCTTTATGTCAAAAGTGGTTTTAGACCAGCTAGAAAACAGCGATAATAAATTAGAATCACTTGCAGAATTGAGCGATAGTGATTTTGGCGAAATTCGTCATCAAACACTGAAAAACACTTTTATTATTATCATATTATTTTTTGTTATAATTATTTTATAGTTATTTATTATATTATAATTTATGATTTTGTTTTTTGAACTTTATCATACCCAGAATGTCTACTAGACTCTGGTTTGGACAGATTTAAGTGAGTTATTCCTAAGAATTACAGGCCTACAATATAAAACGCCAAATTTCCATGCAAAATAATGGTACCGCTTTCAGCACCTCAAATCTGAAATAATCATACCGCCAGGGAGTTTAAAGAAGATGAGAATTTTGACATTTCATCAATTGCTGCGTCACAAATGTTAATTCTAGATTACAAACAGTAGTTTACAAGACCGAACTCTTCCCAGTCGTTCCTTGTTTCCGAGAATGCGTGTTTGTACTTTCGACTTTTGTGTGACGGATTTCTGCACTGACCATCTGAAAATCAGACTTTGAGTTCACATCAGACGTTTTATAGTCTGCACATCCAGCTTTTGTTTGATGAAAAAGTCAAATCGTCTGTCGAATGCACCGTAATAACACTCCGAAAATCCGCAGAAAGCTCGTCTTACGACTTTTCCCTTCCGATTGTCGTACCGTGTGTACGAGGCCTAACATGTTGTTAAAGGTGAACTTATCCTTTAAACTCACACACCTTGTTTCAGTGGCATTTTGTACTGATCTTCTGCTGCATACCAGTTTTTACACTGCCATCTATCTTTCCTACATCATTGGGAGCTGGCTGTATTTTCCAGGTTCTTGCAGCTAGCGCCCTGATGACGTGCCCCCGAGTCCATTCTCCAGACGCTGCGTGGAAGCTGATGCCTCATGGAAAATGGGATGTGGGTATCCCAGGAGGCATTAGAAGCAGGGCTTATGTAATTTTTGCCTAGGGGTGCTTTTATATACAGTATCTCACAAAAGTGAGTACACACCCTTTTTGTAAATTATTTTTTATTTCTTTTCATGTGACAACACTGAAGAAATGACACTTTGTTACACTGTAAAGTAGTGAGTGTACAGCTTGTATAACAGTGTACATTTGCTGTCCCCTCAAAATAGCTCAGCACACAGCCAATAATGTCTAAACCGCTGGCAACAAACGTGAGTACACCCTTAAGTAAAAATGTCCAAATTGGGTCCAATTACCCATTTTCCCTCCCCGGTGTCACGTGACTCGTTAGTGTTACAAGGTCTCAGGTGTGAATGGGAGGCAGGTGTGTTAAATTTGGTGTTATCGCTCTCACTCTCTCATACTGGTCACTGGAAGTTCAACATGGCACCTCATGGCAAAGAACTCTCTGAGGATCTGAAAAAAAGAATTGTTGCTCTACATAAAGATGGCCTAGGCTATAAGAAGATTGCCAAGACCCTGAAACTGAGCTGCAGCACGGTGGCCAAGACCATACAGCGGTTTAACAGGACAGGTTCCACTCAGAAAAGGCCTTGCCATGGTTGAACAAAGAAGTTGAGTGCATGTGCTCAGTAACATATGCAGAGGTTGTCTTTGGGATATAGATGTATGAATCCTGCCAGCATTTCTGCAGAGGTTGAAGGGGTGGGGGGTCAGCCTGTCAGTGCTCAGACCATACGCCGCACCCTGCATCAAATTGGTCTGCATGGCTATCATCCCAGAAGGAAGCCTCTTCTAAAGATGATGCACAAGAAACAGTTTGCTGAAGACAAGCAGACTAAGGACGTGGGTTACTGGTACCATGTCCTGTGGTCTGATCTGATGAGACCAAGATAAACTTATTTGGTTCAGATGGTGTCAAACGTGTGTTTTAACAACCAGGTGAGGAGTAGAAAGACAAGGGGTGTACCCACTTTTGTTGCCAGAGATTTAGACATGGCTGTGTGTCGAGGGGACAGCAAATTTGCACTGTTATACAAGCTGTACACTCACCACTTTACATTGTAATAAAGTGTAATTTCTTCAGTGTTGTCATATGAAAAGATATAATAAAATATTTACAAAAATGTGAGGGGTGTACTCACTTTTGTGAGATACTGTACATACAGGTCATCCAGGGCAATCAGCAACTTTATATAAAGTGGGCAGAAAAATAAAGTGATTAAAAAAGCAGTAATGAATTAAATTTGAAAAGACAGACTTAGTGGTCTTTAATTATACATACAACATTACGTTTTTTCTAAAGTGTTTTAGTAGTCATTGACATGTCTCATGTATCTTCAGATCTTTGCATACGTTTCTGTTTGGGAACTGAAAGCCTGCAAGATAAATACCCAAAATGTGTGTGTTTACACAAGATATTCCCATCGGGCCGATTGAAAAATTGCAGTCAACAGTCTTCAGTTTATTGTTGTGAGCAGCTGGCACATCATGAATATTTATTTTATTATAATAGGAAGTTTGTGCCAGCAGGGCAAAGGAAATCACATTCTACTTGTTAAGCAATTTAAAGTGTTTGTTACCCTAACATTTCATATTCCTGATATGTGCCTGTTGTACAATGTACTTGTATGAGAAAGTATCATGCTCTCTTTGTATTTCTTCCTTTGTGGTAAATCCCTGGCACTCCTGCTAGTCCCCTTGCTTTCCTATTAAAAACTGATCACACTAAGCAGGAGAGCACACCATGGTCAATTCTCAAGCTATGCTGGGAACTCAGGCTGCTCTTCTCCCATGATTAGACTTGTCCTAACACACTTCCCCTGCACAGCCTGTCACTGGGAATCTCAGTGTACTGCTGCTTCTCCTCACCCCAGCTCTTATGCAGCTGGGAACAGAGGGAATGTGATCATTTCCAAAAAAGGGAACAAAAGGTATTTGTGTTTTTTTCTACACAACAATGTTTTGCCTTTCATTTCTATTTTAAATTGAATGGGTTGTTTTTCAAGGTGATCGTTTACGTTCACATATACTTTTGTCAGAGTGCCCTTTTTTTCTTGTTCATACATCACGGGACACAGAGCAGCATAGTCATTACTATGTGGTTATATAGAATTACCTTCAGGTGCTGGCACTGGCAACTTCCAAAACAGGAAGTACCCTCCCCTATATAAGCCCCTCCCATCCGGGAGTACCTCAGTTTTTTGCCAGTGTCTAAGGTGTTGGCCAAGGTTAACATGTATTCATCTGGGCTTGTGTACAGGTTCTCTGGGCCTTAGCAAGCTATTCCGGATCCGACCAAAAAAGCTTCATAGCTAAACGGTCGGTACCCGGGCCTTGCAGAGAAGAGCAGGGTTTTGCCTGTAATGCCTCTCTTAGGAGGGCTGGACCCTGGGATCCAGAGCTCTGGTCATACCCAAAACCAAGAGGCTATCTGTGCAGGGTGCTATACAGGTCCAGGGGAGTGGAATCCTTGGGAACCCGGTCCCTGAAGGTCTAGTACAATGCCTGCCGTGAGAGGTGAAGTTTGGGCTTCTGTGGACCAAACAAAGTCCTGCGGCGGGGAAAAGGTAAGTGGGGGCCCCTCAGGAACTTGGTTCTATTGAGGGGACCCCCAAGCCTAATATGTCTTTCTGCCTGTTACCTAAAGGGTATTCCCGCTAATAGCTGTATATGCCTAAGAAATCCTAGAAATGTTTTTTCATAAGGGAAGTTTTAAAAAAACTGTAAACCTGGAAATGTTTTTTCATAAAGGAGGTTTTAAAAAAAAAAAAAAAAGACAAAGGTGCGGTACCTGTGTTTGTCCACTAGAGGCCGCTGTGGAACGTCTTTTTTCTTGGGACTATTCCTTCCATGGTGAAAGTCCAGGCAGATGAGTGAGCTCTCTATCAGGGAAGCTGCATTCCTCTGTCATGCTGCCAAGTAGTTTCCTTCCATCCCCGAGTCCTGGTGAAACAGGGACCCTGGCTCCTCTCCCTACATGGCGCCAAGAGCGCACACGTGCACGCGCGCGCACACATGCTTTCCTTTTATAAGGTTTAGCTTCAAAAAAGGGGGCGGAGCCTGGCGGATGACGCGCTCTGTGCGCCCAGTGCTTCTGCGCATGTGCGGGCGTCCCAGCAAGATAAAAGGACTCAGTCCACGCTGCTTGCTATGGACACAGAGCATGAAAAGGAGCTGGTAGCATGGTATAGGGGCTTACAGCGGGCGGTTGATACAGGCATCCCCAGAAAGACGCATTAGTAGACACCCACTGATGTACATAGCAGCAAATTGCATTAGACTATTTCAGTAAGGGGTGTATTGCGGCTGGAATACCTCAGCTTTGAACTAAGGAATATGCCGCCTAAAAAACTCCGAGATATACCTCTCAGGAAGTGTAGGGGGTCTCCATCGGGCTCTGAGGATCTGGAGCAGTCATCTGCACCCTCCTCCCCTGAGAAATCAGAGGTTAATACCCATAAGGAACCCCCGGGAGTGCCAGGTACTGCGGCTGTCCTCAGTCCACCTGCTCCTGCATATATAACAGAGGAGGTTTTTTCCTCAACTCTGGAGGGATTGGAGCAGAGATTGGCAGCATTGATCGCTTCTTCTCTACAGGAAAGAAAGCGCGCCAGATCTCCATCACCTCCATTAGAGTGCCTGTTGGCAGAGCAACAGTCCCAGGAAGGGACCGACCTACCTGAAGGGGATCAGGAGGAGGTTAGCTCTGTTTTTGAGGAATCGACAGTAGATGAACCATTTTCAGCATCGCAGACTGAAAGATTGTGGGTCCAGACCCTAACTGACATGGTTCGATCTGCATTTAAAATGCCTCTTGTTGAACCATCAACTACTGCTGTCTCCTCATTGGGGTCGCTAAAAGCTCCCCAGGTTAATTGCTCCTTTCCAATACATCCATTATTGGAAGGACTTATATACCAGGACTGGGAACATCCTGATAAACTATTTGTTCCGCCTAAAAGGTTTCCGGTGATCTATCCCATGGAGGAAAAGTTCACCCAGAGATGGAATGTTCCTACGGTGGATGCAGCCATCTCTTCTGTGAACAAATCACTGACATGTCCAGTAGATAATGTTCAAATGTTCAAAGATCCAGTGGATAAAAAATTGGAATCTTTATTAAAATCTGCTTTTTCCACAGCAGGGGCTGTTACACAGCCAGCAGTGGCAGCTATTGGGGTCTGCCAAGCTTTAAAGGATCAAATGAAAATGGTCCTGAGGGATTTGCCAGACCAGCAGGCCCAGGCTCTGGCTGATCTGCCTAGAGCATTATGCTTTGCGGTTGACGCCATCAAGGATTCTATCCATCAGGCCTCCCGCCTCACGCTGTCTTTGGTACATATGCGTAGGCTTCTGTGGCTCAAAAACTGGTCTGCTGAAGCTCCCTGTAAGAAGCTCTTAGTTAGCTTCCCATTTCATGGGGAACGCCTTTTTGGCGAAGACCTGGATAAGTATATCCAGAAGATTTCCAGTGGTAAAAGTACTCTCTTACCGAGTAAAAAGAGGTCTAGGGGTCCATCTTTTAAGAGGACTACCTCTCCTATCCCTGCGACGTCTGCTACTAAGCAGTTCCGACGGCCTCCTCGGTCAAACTCAGGAGGTAAAAATCAGGGACAGCCACAGGGTAATAAAAAGCCCTGGATCCGAAGAGGTACTAAACCAGCCTCCAAGTCAAGCCTATGAAGGGCTGCCCCCACTCAAACGGGTGGGGGGAAGACTTCAGTTGTTCGCAGAGACCTGGCGGGAGACGATCAAAGACAGATGGGTGCTCTCCGCAGTAACTCTGGGATACAAGTTGGAGTTAAAAGATTCTCCTCCGTCCCATTTTATGTGGTCAGGCATGCCAAGAGACCCTCTGAAAAGAGGGTCTCTCCTATTGGCGTTAGAACAACTATTGCTCCAAGGAGTAATTATGGAGGTTCCTATGGAAGAGTGGGGGTTGGGTTTCTACTCAAACCTTTTCACAGTCCCGAAGCCAAACGGGGACATAAGACCCATATTGGACCTAAAGAGTCTAAACAAATTTCTAAACGTCCGGTCTTTCCGGATGGAGTCGATCCGATCGGTCACCGCTGCCCTACAAGGGGAGGAATGGTTAGCCTCGATCGACATCAAAGATGCTTACTTGCATGTTCCCATCTTTCCAGGTCATCAAAAATTCCTACGCTTTGCAGTAGAAGGGCGCCATTTTCAGTTCAGAGCCTTACCATTCGGTCTGGCCACAGCACCACGAGTGTTCACAAAAATTCTGGCCCCACTGTTGGCCGATCTAAGAACACGGGGTGTAACGATAATGGCATACCTAGACGACCTGTTGTTGATGGACCACTCAGTTGCCAAGCTAGAAGTGGTAATTGTCGATACAATCAAGTATCTAGAGTCTCACGGTTGGGTCATCAACCTGGACAAGTCAGCCCTACAGCCAGTGAAAAACCTGGTATATCTAGGGCTACGGCTGGATTCAGACCAGAGGAAGATTTTCTTACCTCTAGACAAGGTATCCTCTTTGAGGGCCTTGGTCCGTCTGCTTTGTGCAAAAAGACAGCCGTCCATACGCCTGTGCATGAGGCTGCTAGGAAAGATGGTAGCATCATTCGAAGCTGTACCATACGCCCAATTCCACTCAAGGAATTTACAAAGGGCCATATTGTCAGCATGGAACGGAAAAGTTCAGGCTCTAGACTTCCCGATGGCTTTGTCCCCTTCCGTTCGGAAGAGTCTCTGCTGGTGGTTGATCCCCCAGAATCTCCAGAAGGGAAAACCCTTCAGCCCGATATCTTGGAAGGTGGTCACTACAGATGCCAGCCTTATAGGCTGGGGGGCAGTGCTGGAGCAATGGTCTCTCCAGGGCAGATGGTCAAATGTAGTAAAAACCCTGCCCATCAATCTCTTAGAGATACGAGCAGCCCGGTACGCCCTAGTAGCCTGGACATCCAGACTCCAAGGGTCCCCTGTCAGAATTCAATCAGACAATGCCACAGCAGTGGCATATATCAATCATCAGGGAGGCACCAGGAGTCGTGCAGCCCAGAGGGAAGTAAGTCACATCCTGGAATGGGCAGAAAAGCATGTCCCATGTATATCAGCTGTCTTCATTCCAGGGGTGGAGAATTGGAAGGCGGACTTTCTGAGTCGCCAACAGTTATGCCCAGGGGAATGGTCCCTTCATCCCGAGGTCTTCCGAGCAATATGTCAGCGGTGGGGAACACCGGATGTAGATCTGCTAGCATCCAGATTCAACGCAAAGGTGGACAGATTTGTCTCCCGGACAAGGGATCCCCTCGCTTGCGGCTCGGATGCTCTGGTGTTCCCTTGGGATCAGTTCAGACTGATATATGCATTCCCTCCGCTACAATTGTTGCCTCGACTCCTTCGCAGAGTCAGGTTGGAGAAGAAGCCGGTGATCCTGGTGGCTCCAGCGTGGCCCCGAAGGGCCTGGTACGCGGAGATCATCAAAATGTCTGTGGGGAGTCCTTGGACCCTTCCACGTCGTCCGGACCTGCTTTCGCAAGGACCGATATACCACCCTTCCTTACTAACTCTAAGTTTAACGGCCTGGCTATTGAATCCCACATCCTAAAGAAGAGAGGTCTCTCTAACTCTGTGGTATCAACTATAATCAATGCCAGGAAGCCTGTATCCAGGCAGATCTACTATAGAGTTTGGAAGGCGTACATCACTTGGTGCGAGGCCAGAAAATGGCATCCACGTAAGTACGTTATAGGCAGAATTCTGGACTTCCTGCAGTGGGCTGTAGACAGGAAGTTTGCCTTAAGTACTATCAAGGGCCAGGTTTCGGCCTTGTCAATACTATTTCAAAGGCCCCTGGCTATGCATTCACTTGTCAAATCCTTTATGCAAGGTGTGACTCGTATTATTCCACCGATTAAGGCTCCCATATGCCCATGGGATCTAAATTTGGTTCTGTCGGTTCTGCAGAAGCAGCCATTTGAACCTTTGCGGCACATTTCCTTGGTTCTACTCACCAGGAAATTGATATTTTTAGTAGCCATATGCTCGGCTAGAAGAGTGTCGGAATTAGCCGCCATGTCCTGTAAAGAGCCATATCTGGTTATCCATAAGGACAGAGTAGTATTACGTCCTCACCCAGCCTTTCTTCCTAAGGTGGTATCGAGGTTTCACTTGAACCAGGATGTGGTTCTTCCTTCTTTTTTCCCCAAACCAAGCTCGGTAGAGGAAAAGTTATTGCATTCTTTGGATGTAGTAAGAGCAGTTAAAGCTTATCTAAAAGCCACTGCTCAGATTCGTAGAACGGATTCTTTGTTTGTTCTGCCGGAAGGCCCCAGAAA
The DNA here is from genome assembly GCA_029206835.1 of Rana muscosa. Taxonomy (NCBI): domain Eukaryota; kingdom Metazoa; phylum Chordata; class Amphibia; order Anura; family Ranidae; genus Rana; species Rana muscosa. The sequence goes on from CM055118.1 coordinate 115,272,585, forward strand.
GGGTCAGGCAGCATCAAAATCTACTTTAGCCAAGTGGATTCGACAGGTCATAATACAAGCCTATGGCTTGAGAAGTAGACCGCCTCCGTTCAAAGTTAGGGCGCACTCCACGAGAGCAGTTGGAACTTCATGGGCAGTGCATCACCAGGCCTCCCTGGCGCAAATTTGTAAGGCCGCAACATGGTCTTCAGTACACACGTTTACTAGGTTCTACCAGGTGGACATTAGAAGTCAGGAGGATGTCGCCTTTGGGCGCAGTGTGTTGCAGGCCGCAAAAGATCCTCATGCCTGATGGCGCCCAGCTTATGTATGGTGTATCCCCCCCTCATGTGGCATTGCTTTGGGACGTCCCACATAGTAATGACTATGCTGCTCTGTGTCCCGTGATGTATGAAAAAGAAAGTAGGATTTTTAAAACAGCTTACCTGTAAAATCCTTTTCTTGGAGTACATCACGGGACACAGAGCTCCCACCCCTCTTTTGGGGACACGTATTGCTTTGCTACAAAACTGAGGTACTCCCGGATGGGAGGGGCTTATATAGGGGAGGGTACTTCCTGTTTTGGAAGTTGCCAGTGCCAGCACCTGAAGGTAATTCTATATAACCACATAGTAATGACTATGCTGCTCTGTGTCCCGTGATGTACTCCAAGAAAAGGATTTTACAGGTAAGCTGTTTTAAAAATCCTACTTTTTAAGGGTTTTATATTTTTTCCTTCTTTTTTATGTCTTCCATGGCTTTCTTGCTTTTTTTCTTTATTTTGATATATACAGTATTTATATTTAAAGGGGTTGTAAAGGTTCATGTTTTTTCACCTATGCATTAAGGTGAAAAAACATCTTACGATCACCGGCCCCCCGACCCCCTCATTTTACTTACCTGAGCCCTGGAAAGTCCTGCGTCGCGAACGCGCTCTTCCTTTGCTCGGTCTTCTCGGCTCTTCATTGGATAGATTGATAGCAGCGCAGCCATTGGCTCGTGCTGCTGTCAATCAACTCCAATGACGCGGGGGCCGGGCAAGGCCAAGTTCTTTAGTCGGTGGCTATGGACGCCAAATACAAGACTCGGGAGCGCGCCCGCCAGGTAACCCCCTTGGGAGAGCGCTTCCCAGCGGGGGTTATCAGAAGCAGGGAGGAGCCGAGACAGCCGCCGAGGGACCCCAGAAGATGCCGTGCGGGGCCACTCTGTGCAAAACGAGCTGCACAGTGGAGGCAAAACCTTTAGTGGGACTCTGGAGCAACCTTGTCGGTATAGATTTTGCTGGTCAATATCTCCAAAACCATAAATCCTAAGAACTCCAAACTTGGTAGGGTGGGTCTCCCAATCAGTCCCATACGTGTCTCTCAAGTTTGAAAAAAACACTGCCTCCCGAAACATAAAGGGCGACGTCGCAGTGTTCTTTCAAACTTCACGGACCAAGATGAGGCCTCACTGCTGTATCTATGTGTCCTACATTGGGAAAATGTTCAATATTTTTTTAACCCTGCCATGGCCGGTCCCAAGCCCGTGCTGCGAAAAGAGGAGGGTTGAGTGCTTGGGCAAGCAAACCAGCCCTGTAAAAACAATTTGCTACTGCGAGCATAAAAGAAAAATAGGGCCTATCCAGCATTGTAGGGACATTAGCCAGCTGAACGTGTTGGCTGAGCTACCAATGCTTTAAGCTGCAAATTAGTGGCTCGAGCATAAAAGAAGAGGGCCTATTAAAGTTAACTCCACCGTGGCCGGTCCCAAGTCTGAGCTGAGAAAGGAGGAGGGTCCCTTCCCCCTCCCTTTCCTTCCCCTCCCCCTCCCTTCCCTTTCCCCTCCCTTCCCTTTCCCCTTCCCCCAGAGACACATGCTCAAATGACCTTTAAGGCAGTTTACTGTGCAAAGGGCTAAAAAGAGATTGTAGACAGTCCACTTTGGGCAGATCGGCGCCGTTCGGAGCTGTAATGCGAAGTTCCACTGTACATCTCTTCTCTGCTGTCCCATCTGTGTGCTGTCTCGACTGTAAAGTGTGGGAAGAGGGTGTACCCCTTTACGGAGGATAGACAGCAGGATCTGTTCGCCCCGAGTACATAAATTGTCTGAAGAAGAGAGAGCAATTTGGGTTCAAATTTGGTCCCATACTTGCTATCTGAGGAGTGACAAAGGAAATCTACCTGCGTGCCAAGTTTGAAGACAGGAGCCCCAAGGGTTCCAGAGATATGGCCACACAAAGAGAACTGACCGGCAATTGAAAGCTCCCTTGCGGGAAAACGTAGCAGTAATTTGTAATACCGCTTAAGTGGGACTCTGGAGCAACCTTGTCGGTATAGATTTTGCTGGTCAATATCTCCAAAACCATAAATCCTAAGAACTCCAAACTTGGTAGGGTGGGTCTCCCAATCAGTCCCATACATGTGTCTCTCAAGTTGAAAAAAACACTGCCTCCCGAAACATAAAGGGCGACGTCGCAGTGTTCTTTCAAACTGCACGGACCCAGATGAGGCCTCACTGCTGTATGTCTGTGTCCTACATTGGGAAAATGTTCAATATTTTTTTAACTCTGCCATGGCCGGTCCCAAGCCCGTGCTGCGAAAAGAGGAGGGTTGGGTGCTGGGACAAGCAAACCAGCCCTATTAAAACATTTGTAGAGCAAATGGGAAAGTTCAGTGACACAGAGGTGATGTTCCATCTCAGGGGAGGTTTAGTGTCACTGCAGCAATGAAGACCTCTCTGAGCGTGGTTGGTTCTGAGAGCAATGGCCCAGATCCCATTCCATAACAATTTAAGATGCTCATTGCGGTCTAGAGCTGGTCCAAAGGTTGCGTGTGAAGGTTGTGTGCAAGCACACGTAAAGTGCTCCCTTCCGAAACTGGAAGACTGCTTACCAGTGCTCTTGAAACTCTTTAACTCTGCCATGGCCGGTCCCAAGCCCAGCTGCGAAAAAGGAGGGTTGAGTGCTGGGGCAAGCAAACCAGCCCTGTAAAAACAATTTGCTACTGCGAGCATAAAAGAAGAATAGGGCCTATCCAGCATTGTAGTGACATTAGCCAGCTGAACGTGTTGGCTGAGCTACCAATGCTTTAAGCTGCAAATTAGTGGCTCGAGCATAAAAGAAGAGGGCCTATTAAAGTTAACTCCACCGTGGCCGGTCCCAAGTCCGAGCTGAGAAAGGAGGAGGGTCCCTTCCCCCTCCCTTTCCTTCCCTTTCCCCTTCCCCTCCCCCTCCCTTCCCTTTCCCCTTCCCCCAGAGATACATGCTCAAATTACCTTTAAGGCAGTTTACTGTGAAAAGGGCTAAAAAGAGATTGTAGACAGTCCACATTGGGCCGATCGGCGCCGTTCGGAGCTGTAATGCGAAGTTCCAATGTACATCTCTTCTCTGCTGTCCCATCTGTGTGCTGTCTCGACTGTGAAGTGTGGGAAGAGGGTGTACCCCTTTACGGAGGATAGACAGCAGGATCTGTTCGCCCCGAGTACATAAATTGTCTGAAGAAGAGAGAGCAATTTGGGTTCAAATTTGGTCCCATAGTTGCTATCTGAGGAGTGACAAAGGAAATCTACCTGCGTGCCATGTTTGAAGACAGGAGCCCCAAGGGTTCCAGAGATATGGCCACACAAAGAGAACTGACCAGCAATTGAAAGCTCCCTTGCGGGAAAACGTAGCAGTAATTTGTAATACCGCTTAAGTGGGACTCTGGAGCAACCTTGTCGGCAGGGATGAGCCGAACACCCCCCTGTTCGGTTCGCACCAGAACCTGCGAACAGACAAAATGTTTGTGTAAACTTTAGAACCCTATTAAATACAATGGACTCGAACGTTCGAAATCTAAAGTGTTAATTATAAAGGCTAATATGCAAGTTATTGTCCTAAAAAGTGTTTGGGGACCCGGGTCCTGCCCCAGGGGACATGTATCAATGCAAAAAGAAGTTTTAAAAACGGCAATTTTTTCGGGAGCAGTGATTTTAATAATGCTTAAAATGAAAAAATAAAAGTGAAATATTCCTTTAAATTTCATACCTGGGGGGTGTGTATGATATGCATGTAAAGTGGCGCATGTTTCCCGTGCTTAGAACTGTCCCTGCAAAAAATGTCATTTTTGAAAGAAAAAAATGCATTTAAAACTGACTCGCGGCTATTAATGAATTGTCGGCTCCCGCAATACATACAAAAGTCATTGATAAAAAAAAAAAAAAGCGTGGGGGTTCCCCAGAATTCAATTACCAGGCCCTTCAGGTCTGGAATGGATATGAAGGGGAACCCCACCGCAAATTAAAAAAAAAATTGACGTGGGGTTCCCCCAAATATCCATTCCAGGCCCTTCAGATCTGGCATGGATTTTAAGGGGAACTCCACCCCAAATTAAAAAAAAAAATGGCGTGGAGTCCCCCTAAAATCCATACCAGACCCCTTATCCGAGCACGCAACCTGGCCGGCCGCAGGGGAAAAGGGGGGGGGGGACGAGAGAGCGGCCCCCCTCCCTCCTGAACCGTACCAAGCCACATGCCCTCAACATGGGGAGGATGTCCCCATGTTGATGGGGACAAGGGCCTCATCCCCACAACCCTTGCCCGGTGGTTGTGGGGGTCTGCGGGCGGGGGGCTTATCGGAATCTGGAAGACCCCTTTAACAAAGGGGACCCCAGATCCCGCCCCCCCTATGTGAATTGGTAAGGGGTACATTGTACCCCTACCATTTCACGAAGAAAGCGTAAAAAAATGTTTAAAAAAACACACAAACACCTTGAAAAAGTCCTTTATTAAAAAAAAAACATTCCAGCGGTGAAATCCAGTGTCCCGCGGCGATCCCGATGTCCAGCGCTGTCCTTCATTGGTTGTGCCTGAGCGGACCTGATGGGGAACTCCCTCTCAGTATTTTAAATGTATAGACCCGCCCCTTCTAAAGTTCCCCATCAGGTCCGCTCAGCGGACCAGATGCGGAACATGAGAAGGGGCGGGTCTATACATGTATTACCAAAGTGAGAGCAGTTCCCCATCAGGTCCGCCCCCTCAGTATGTCGGACCCGCCTACGTCATTGGCTTGAGCGGGGAACTTCCTTCACTGTGTAATTTAAATTACACAGTGAAGGAAGTTCCCCGCTCAAGCCAATGACGTAGGCGGGTCCGACATACCGAGGGGGCGGACCTGATGGGGAACTGCTCTCACTTTGGTAATACATGTATAGACCCGCCCCTTCTCAACTTTAGAAGGGGCGGGTCTATACATTTAAAATACTGAGAGGGAGTTCCCCATCAGGTCCGCTCAGGCACAACCAATGAAGGACAGCGCTGGACATCGGGATCGCCGCGGGACACTGGATTTCACCGCTGGAATGTTTTTTTTGTTTTTTTTTAAATAAAGGACTTTTTCAAGGTGTTTGTGTGTTTTTTTAAACATTTTTTTACGCTTTCTTCGTGAAATGGTAGGGGTACAATGTACCCCTTACCAATTCACATAGGGGGGGGCCGGGATCTGGGGGTCCCCTTTGTTAAAGGGGTCTTCCAGATTCCGATAAGCCCCCCGCCCGCAGACCCCCACAACCACCGGGCAAGGGTTGTGGGGATGAGGCCCTTGTCCCCATCAACATGGGGACATCCTCCCCATGTTGAGGGCATGTGGCTTGGTACGGTTCAGGAGGGAGGGGGGCCGCTCTCTCGTCCCCCCCCTTTTCCCCTGCGGCCGGCCAGGTTGCGTGCTCGGATAAGGGGTCTGGTATGGATTTTTAGGGGGACTCCACGCCATTTTTTTTTTAAATTTGGGGTGGAGTTCCCCTTAAAATCCATGCCAGATCTGAAGGGCCTGGAATGGATATTTGGGGGAACCCCACGTCAATTTTTTTTTAAATTTGCGGCAGGGTTCCCCATAATATCCATTCCAGACCTGAAGGGCCTGGTAATTGAATTCTGGGGAACCCCCACGCTTTTTTTTTTTTTTTAATCAATGACTTTTGTATGTATTGCCGGGAGCCGACAATTCATTAATAGCCGCGAGTCAGTTTTAAATGCATTTTTTTCTTTCAAACATGACATTTTTTGCAGGGACAGTTCTAAGCAAGGGAAACATGCGCCACTTTACATGCATATCATACACACCCCCCAGGTATGAAATTTAAAGGAATATTTCACTTTTATTGTTTCACTTTAAGCATTATTAAAATCACTGCTCCTGAAAAAACGGCCGTTTTTAAAACTTCTTTTTGCATTGATACATGTCCCCTGGGGCAGGACCCCGGTCCCCAAACACTTTTTAGGACAATAACTTGCATATAAGCCTTTATAATTAGCACTTTAGATTTCTCCCATAGATTTTTCGAATTTGCCGCGAACACCCCAATTTGTTCGCTGTTCGGCGAACGGGCGAACAGGCAATGTTCGAGTCGAACATGAGTTCGACTCGAACTCGAAGCCCATCCCTACTTGTCAGTATAGATTTTGCTGGTCAATATCTCCAAAACCATAAATCCTAAGAACTCCAAACTTGGTAGGGTGGGTCTCCCAATCAGTCCCATACATGTGTCTCTCAAGTTGAAAAAAACACTGCCTCCCGAAACATAAAGGGCGACGTCGCAGTGTTCTTTCAAACTGCACGGACCCAGATGAGGCCTCACTGCTGTATGTCTGTGTCCTACATTGGGAAAATGTTCAATATTTTTTTAACTCTGCCATGGCCGGTCCCAAGCCCGTGCTGCGAAAAGAGGAGGGTTGGGTGCTGGGACAAGCAAACCAGCCCTATTAAAACATTTGTAGAGCAAATGGGAAAGTTCAGTGACACAGAGGTGATGTTCCATCTCGGGGGAGGTTTAGTGTCACTGCAGCAATGAAGACCTCTCTGAGCGTGGTTGGTTCTGAGAGCAATGGCCCAGATCCCATTCCATAACAATTGTAAGATGCTCATTGCAGTCTAGAGCTGGTCCAAAGGTTGCGTGTGAAGGTTGTGTGCAAGCACACGTAAAGTGCTCCCTTCCGAAACTGGAAGACTGCTTACCAGTGCTCTTGAAACTCTTTAACTCTGCCATGGCCGGTCCCAAGCCCAGCTGCGAAAAAGGAGGGTTGAGTGCTGGGGCAAGCAAACCAGCCCTGTAAAAACAATTTGCTACTGCGAGCATAAAAGAAGAATAGGGCCTATCCAGCATTGTAGTGACATTAGCCAGCTGAACGTGTTGGCTGAGCTACCAATGCTTTAAGCTGCAAATTAGTGGCTCGAGCATAAAAGAAGAGGGCCTATTAAAGCTAACTCCACCGTGGCCGGTCCCAAGTCCGAGCTGAGAAAGGAGGAGGGTCCCTTCCCCCTCCCTTTCCTTCCCTTTCCCCTTCCCCTCCCCCTCCCTTCCCTTTCCCCTTCCACCAGAGATACATGCTCAAATTACCTTGAAGGCAGTTTACTGTGCAAAGGGCTAAAAAGAGATTGTAGACAGTCCACTTTGGGCCGATCGGCGCCGTTCGGAGCTGTAATGCGAAGTTCCACTGTACATCTCTTCTCTGCTGTCCCATCTGTGTGCTGTCTCGACTGTGAAGTGTGGGAAGAGGGTGTACCCCTTTACGGAGGATAGACAGCAGGATCTGTTCGCCCCGAGTACATAAATTGTCTGAAGAAGAGAGCAATTTGGGTTCAAATTTGGTCCCATACTTGCTATCTGAGGAGTAACAAAGGAAATCTACCTGCGTGCCAAGTTTGAAGACAGGAGCCCCATGGGTTCCAGAGATATGGCCACACAAAGAGAACTGACCGGCAATTGAAAGCTCCCTTGCGGGAAAACGTAGCAGTAATTTGTAATACCGCTTAAGTGGGACTCTGGAGCAACCTTGTCGGTATAGATTTTGCTGGTCAATATCTCCAAAACCATAAATCCTAAGAACTCCAAACTTGGTAGGGTGGGTCTCCCAATCAGTCCCATACATGTGTCTCTCAAGTTGAAAAAAACACTGCCTCCCGAAACATAAAGGGCGACGTCGCAGTGTTCTTTCAAACTGCACAGACCCAGATGAGGCCTCACTGCTGTATGTCTGTGTCCTACATTGGGAAAATGTTCAATATTTTTTTAACTCTGCCATGGCCGGTCCCAAGCCCGTGCTGCGAAAAGAGGAGGGTTGGGTGCTGGGACAAGCAAACCAGCCCTATTAAAACATTTGTAGAGCAAATGGGAAAGTTCAGTGACACAGAGGTGATGTTCCATCTCGGGGGAGGTTTAGTGTCACTGCAGCAATGAAGACCTCTCTGAGCGTGGTTGGTTCTGAGAGCAATGGCCCAGATCCCATTCCATAACAATTGTAAGATGCTCATTGCGGTCTAGAGCTGGTCCAAAGGTTGCGTGTGAAGGTTGTGTGCAAGCACACGTAAAGTGCTCCCTTCCGAAACTGGAAGACTGCTTACCAGTGCTCTTGAAACTCTTTAACTCTGCCATGGCCGGTCCCAAGCCCAGCTGCGAAAAAGGAGGGTTGAGTGCTGGGGCAAGCAAACCAGCCCTGTAAAAACAATTTGCTACTGCGAGCATAAAAGAAGAATAGGGCCTATCCAGCATTGTAGTGACATTAGCCAGCTGAACGTGTTGGCTGAGCTACCAATGCTTTAAGCTGAAAATTAGTGGCTCGAGCATAAAAGAAGAGGGCCTATTAAAGTTAACTCCACCGTGGCCGGTCCCAAGTCCGAGCTGAGAAAGGAGGAGGGTCCCTTCCCCCTCCCTTTCCTTCCCTTTCCCCTTCCCCTCCTCCTCCCATCCCTTTCCCCTTCCCCCAGAGATACATGCTCAAATTACCTTTAAGGCAGTTTACTGTGCAAAGGGCTAAAAAGAGATTGTAGACAGTCCACTTTGGGCCGATCGGCGCCGTTCGGAGCTGTAATGCGAAGTTCCACTGTACATCTCTTCTCTGCTGTCCCATCTGTGTGCTGTCTCGACTGTGAAGTGTGGGAAGAGGATGTACCCCTTTACGGAGGATAGACAGCAGGATCTGTTCGCCCCGAGTACATTAATTGTCTGAAGAAGAGAGAGCAATTTGGGTTCAAATTTGGTGCCATACTTGCTATCTGAGGAGTGACAAAGGAAATCTACCTGCGTGCCAAGTTTGAAGACAGGAGCCCCAAGGGTTCCAGAGATATGGCCACACAAAGAGAACTGACCGGCAATTGAAAGCTCCCTTGCGGGAAAACGTAGCAGTAATTTGTAATACCGCTTAAGTGGGACTCTGGAGCAACCTTGTCGGTATAGATTTTGCTGGTCAATATCTCCAAAACCATAAATCCTAAGAACTCCAAACTTGGTAGGGTGGGTCTCCCAATCAGTCCCATACATGTGTCTCTCAAGTTGAAAAAAACACTGCCTCCCGAAACATAAAGGGCGACGTCGCAGTGTTCTTTCAAACTGCACGGACCCAGATGAGGCCTCACTGCTGTATGTCTGTGTCCTACATTGGGAAAATGTTCAATATTTTTTTAACTCTGCCATGGCCGGTCCCAAGCCCGTGCTGCAAAAAAAGGAGTGTTGGGTGCTGGGACAAGCAAACCAGCCCTATTAAAACATTTGTAGAGCAAATGGGAAAGTTCAGTGACACAGAGGTGATGTTCAGTCTCGGAGGAGGTTTAGTGTCACTGCAGCAATGAAGACCTCTCTGAGCGTGGTTGGATCTGAGAGCAATGGCCCAGATCCCATTCCATAACAATTGTAAGATGCTCATTGCGGTCTAGAGCTGGTCCAAAGGTTGCGTGTGAAGGTTGTGTGCAAGCACACGTAAAGTGCTCCCTTCCGAAACTGGAAGACTGCTTACCAGTGCTCTTGAAACTTTTTAACTCTGCCATGGCCGGTCCCAAGCCCAGCTGCGAAAAGAGGAGGGTTGAGTGCTGGGGCAAGCAAACCAGCCCTGTAAAAACAATTTGCTATTGCGAGCATAAAAGAAGAATAGGGCCTATCCAGCATTGTAGTGACATTAGCCAGCTGAACGTGTTGGCTGAGCTACCAATGCTTTAAGCTGCAAATTAGTGGCTTGAGCATAAAAGAAGAGGGCCTATTAAAGTTAACTCCACCGTGGCCGGTCCCAAGTCCGAGCTGAGAAAGGAGGAGGGTCCCTTCCCCCTCCCTTTCCTTCCCTTTCCCCTTCCCCTCCCCCTCCCTTCCCTTTCCCCTTCCCCCAGAGATACATGCTCAAATTACCTTTAAGGCAGTTTACTGTGCAAAGGGCTAAAAAGAGATTGTAGACAGTCCACTTTGGGCCGATCGGCGCCGTTCGGAGCTGTAATGCGAAGTTCCACTGTACATCTCTTCTCTGCTGTCCCATCTGTGTGCTGTCTCGACTGTGAAGTGTGGAAAGAGGGTGTACCCCTTTACGGAGGATAGACAGCAGGATCTGTTCGCCCCGAGTACATAAATTGTCTGAAGAAGAGAGAGCAATTTGGGTTCAAATTTGGTCCCATACTTGCTATCTGAGGAGTGACAAAGGAAATCTACCTGCGTGCCAAGTTTGAAGACAGGAGCCCCAAGGGTTCCAGAGATATGGCCCCACAAAGAGAACTGACCGGCAATTGAAAGCTCCCTTGCGGGAAAACGTAGCAGTAATTTGTAATACCGCTTAAGTGGGACTCTGGAGCAACCTTGTCGGTATAGATTTTGCTGGTCAATATCTCCAAAACCATAAATCCTAAGAACTCCAAACTTGGTAGGGTGGGTCTCCCAATCAGTCCCATACATGTGTCTCTCAAGTTGAAAAAAACACTGCCTCCCGAAACATAAAGGGCGACGTCGCAGTGTTCTTTCAAACTGCACAGACCCAGATGAGGCCTCACTGCTGTATGTCTGTGTCCTACATTGGGAAAATGTTCAATATTTTTTTAACTCTGCCATGGCCGGTCCCAAGCCCGTGCTGCGAAAAGAGGAGGGTTGGGTGCTGGGACAAGCAAACCAGCCCTATTAAAACATTTGTAGAGCAAATGGGAAAGTTCAGTGACACAGAGGTGATGTTCCATCTCGGGGGAGGTTTAGTGTCACTGCAGCAATGAAGACCTCTCTGAGCGTGGTTGGTTCTGAGAGCAATGGCCCAGATCCCATTCCATAACAATTGTAAGATGCTCATTGCGGTCTAGAGCTGGTCCAAAGGTTGCGTGTGAAGGTTGTGTGCAATGTGAGGGGGTTGGCTCGGCAGCGGGTGTGTGTGACCCCCGAGATGGGCTCCCCACACAAAAACAGGCCCAGCAAACGGAGGTTGTGGTTTTCAAAATCAAAAAGGTGCGGTTTATATTCTATTTACAGTGACAAAACACAGCAAAGAAAAAGAAACATAAACAAAATAAATCCTGGTCAACTTGACCTCTGACTAAACATACAGGTTTCCTAACTAACAACTGGGATCAGCCTAGTGCTGTCCTAGTCCCTAAGTCCCTGGTTTTAAATGTCCAAGCAAATAGCCACACAGGCTTTGTCTCACCGCACAGGGGTTCACTCTCCCTAGACAGTCCACACAGGTCTGGGTCCAGGCATGAGCTAACATCTAATGAAGCTGGGAGTTCTTATAGAGGCCTAAATGAGCTGACAAGCTTCAGCTGGGCTCATCAACTCCCTGTCTGCACGACGCCCCACACTCTCCCTAGAGGTATGAGTCATCCATGAGCCCACTAGCCTTATACAACTCTCCACCTAGTTGTATAAGTCGGCGTAAAGCCTGAATCTGGGCGAAATATATCTACCCCCCTGGATGCAACCAGGTGACTTTACCTTCCTGCTGTCACATACCCCCCCCTCTTGTTTTAACCTCGGGGTTGGAACACCAGCAATCAGGCATTCATGTACTCGAGACAAAGCATCCACATTCCCCATTTGAACGCCAGGGCGATGCTTTACTGTGAAGTTGAATTCCTGGAGGGCCAGGAACCACCTATTCACTCTTCTATTTGTTTCCTTGTTTTGAGCCATCCACTTTAACGGAGCGTGATCCGTAACCAAGTCAAAGTGCCTACCTAGCAGGTAGTACCGAAGGGAATCTAGAGCCCACTTCACCGCTAAACACTCCTTTTCAACGGTGGCGTAATTTACCTCATGGGACTTCAACTTCCTGCTGAGGTAAATGACTGGGTGCTCTTCCCCGTTCTAGACCTGGGACAATACTGCTCCTAACCCCACATCTGACGCATCACTTTGTACGACAAAGTCTTTAGAGAAGTCGGGTGAGTACAACACTGGCTGGCTACATAAGGCTTGTTTCAAGAATTGGAATGCTGCCTCAGCCTCGGGGGTCCATTTAATCATGACTGACCCTTTCCCCTTCGTCAGGTTGGTTAGGGGCACAGCCTTAGAAGCAAAGTGGGGAATGAATCGCCGATAATACCCAGCGATTCCCAGAAAGGCTCGTACCTGCTTCTTGCTGTTGGGACGTGGCCAACTCTGGATGGCCTCGACTTTGTTGAGTTGGGGTTTTATTACTCCCCTCCCAATGGTGTACCCAAGATATTTGGCCTCCTCCTGCCCAATGGTACACTTCTTGGGGTTAGCCGTAAACCCCGCTTCCCGAACAGAGTCCAGGACTGCTTGCACTTTTGGCAGATGTGAGGCCCAATCTGTGCTATGGACAATTACGTCATCCAGGTAAGCCGCAGCATACTTCCGATGGGGCCTCAGCATCTGGTCCATTTTCCGCTGGAATGTGGCCGGCGCATTCTGTAACCCGAACGGCATTCTTTTATATTGGAACGCCCCGTCTGGGGTTACAAATGCGGTTTTCTCTTTGGCCGACTTGGCCAGGGGGATTTGCCAATACCCTTTTGTGAGGTCAAGAGTCGTCATGTATCGGGCTGTTCCCAGCCGGTCGATCAACTCATCTATACGTGGCATGGGGTAGGTGTCAAATTTTGTAACTTTGTTCAACTGACGAAAATCGTTACAAAATCGCCAGCTCCCATCCGGTTTAGGCACCAACACAATGGGACTAGACCAATCACTTTGGGACTCCTCTATCACCCCTAAGTTCAGCATTTTCTGTACTTCCTCCCGTATTGCCTCCCGTCGGGCCTCTGGGATCCGATAGGGTTTTAACTTCACCCTTTCACCGGGCGGGGTAATGATGTCATGCTCTACCCCAGATGTTTGTCCCGGCAGCTCAGAGAATACCTCCTTGTTGCGAAGCACAAACTCCTTAACCTCCTGTTGTTGGGGTTGTGACAAGGTGGCTGCTATTCCAACCTCAGGAATCACGCAACCAGTTTGAGCTGGTGACCAAGTGTCTGCGACTAGGGACTCTCTATCCCTCCAGGCTTTCAACAGATTAACGTGATAGATCTGTTCGGGCTTTCGCCTTCCTGGTTGTCTGACCTTGTAATTCACTTCGCTCACTTTTTCCATTATCTCGTAGGGGCCTTGCCATTTGGCAAGGAATTTACTTTCAACCGTAGGGACAAGTACCAGTATCCTATCCCCCGGGGAAAAGGTACGGGTCTTGGCTCCACGGTTGTACACTCTCTGCTGTGCTAACTGCGCTTGGGCCAAATGTTCCTTCACGATGGGCATTACCTGTGCAATTCGGTCTTGCATCAGGGCGACATGCTCAATCACACTCCTGTGGGGAGAACTCTCACTTTCCCAAGTTTCCTTGGCAATATCCAACAGCCCTCTTGGGTGTCTCCCATACAGTAACTCAAAGGGGGAGAATCCCGTAGAGGATTGGGGCACCTCCCTAATAGCAAACATCAGATAAGGAAGTAGACAGTCCCAATCCTTTCCATCTCTATCCACCACTTTCTTCAACATTTGTTTTAGGGTTTTGTTGAATCTTTCAACCAGCCCATCGGTTTGGGGGTGATACACAGATGTACGTAATTGCGTCACTTTGAACAATTTACACAGCTCCTTCATAACCCGGGACATAAAGGGTGTACCTTGGTCCGTAAGCAGTTCTTTACAAAGACCCGCCCGGCTAAACACAAGAGATAGCTCTTTGGCTATGGTTTTGGCCGAGGTATTTCGGAGAGGGATCGCTTCTGGATAACGGGTGGCATAGTCCATTATAACTAATATGTACTGGTGCCCCCTAGCGGACTTGATTATAGGACCTACCAAATCCATGGCGATCCTCTCAAACGGGACCTCAATGATGGGTAGAGGGACCAGCGGGCTACGGAAATGTGGCATCGGGGCCGACCTCTGACACACAGGGCAGGAGGAACAATAATTTTCTATGTCCTTCATCACCCCCGGCCAATAGAATCTCTGTAATACCCTCTCTCGGGTTTTCTCTGTCCCCAGATGACCTCCAAGAATGTGCCCATGGGCCAACTCCAACACCAACTTCCTGTAAGGTTTGGGCACCACAAGCTGCTCAACGGTTTCTTCTGCCCTTTTTGCCACCCGATACAGTAGGTCCTTCTCTACGCTGAAGTATGGGTAAGTGCAGGTATTATCTGGGTTCACTAACTCGCCATCTATTTTCACTACGTTTTCCCGTGCCTTTATTAGGGCGGGGTCTTTCAACTGTTCTGTGGCAAAGTTTTCCCTGTGAACCTCAAGATCAGAAAACTCCACAGACGGTAGGTTTTCGTCTGAGGAGGTGGGCTCCTCTCCAGTTTCTTGAGTCTCCCCTGCCAATACTGATAAGGGAAATTCCGGAGAGTCCTCACCACTCTCAGGGGAGTTCTGGCTATCACATTCCTGGTACATAGGGGCACCAGTGGGGGGCTCAGGATCATCCCACAGTTCCCAGAACTTCGGAAAATCTCTTCCCACAATGGCGTCATGCGGTAACTGAGATACTAAGCCCACTGGATGAGAGAGGGTACCTTTGGGGGTCTCGAAACACACTGTAGTCACTGGATACTCTCGGGTGTCCCCATGCACACAAATAACAGCTACCTTGCTATTCCCAGAGACCTCTGTTTTAACTAACTCAGCCTTTATCAGGGTCACAAGGCTACCTGAATCCAGCAATACCACAACATTTCTACCATTAACACACATTTTGCATAAATGTTTCTCAGTTCCTCGAATGGCAGTGCATGCGACTGTCGCACACAGCGACTGACGTCTGCCCGTCAGAAAGTCACACTGCATGGGTTCCTCCACAACCGGGCAATTGGCTGCAATATGTCCCGCTTGCCGGCAGCGGTAGCAAACGATCCTTCTTGCGGCCTCTTGAGCCGCTGATTTCCCAGGCTGTTCTCGCCAAACTTGGGGTAGAGCTCCCACCCTCTCACTCTCTCCACCCTCACCCCTTGGAATCCTCTTATCCGCCCCTGGGGATGGTCTGGTCTTAGGGTGGAAAGTCCGAGTGTCTCTGGAAGAGGCCGTCAGGTTCTCTGTAGCCAAGTATTTCTCCACACGATCCACAAGACCATCGGCCGTCTCTGGGTCTCCATGGCTTACCCACTTTTGGATGGCAGTAGGAAGAGCTCTCAAAAACCGATCCATTACAACACGTTCCACAATCTTTGGTGCGGACAAAGTCTCTGGCTGTAGCCACTTTCTGCTCAGGTGAATGAGATCATACATTTGAGACCTGGGGGGTTTTCCAAGCTGGAAAGTCCAGTTATGCACACGCTGAGCCCGGACAGCCTGGGTGACACCCAGCCTTGCCAATATTTCAGCTTTTAGCATCACATAATCTTTTGCTTGGTTAGGCTCTAGGTCATAGTAAGCTTTCTGCGATTCACCAGTTAACAGAGGAGCCACCAGTCCAGCCCACTGCTCCTCAGGCCACTTTTCTCTTTCATCGGTCCTTTCAAATGTGGTCAAAAATACCTCTGGATCATCCTCTCCAGTCATTTTTGTCAATAAACGACTCACCCCAAAGGACGCGGTATTAGTGGGACGGCTTTCCTCACTGGTCTGCGGACGTTGCTGCATTACTGCTTCCATCTGTTGTTGTAGTCTCTGCTCTTGCTTCTGCAACAGGTCTATGAAGCGGGCCTCAGATTGCTGCTGGGCTTGTTGCTGAGCCTCCAGACTCTGTTGCAAAGTTGCGTTTGTCTGCTGCTGGGCTGCAAGGCTCTGTTGATGAGCTTGCTGCTGGGCTGCGAAGTTCTTTTGCAAACCTGCATTTGTCTGCTGTTGATTGGCATTTGCTAGAGCCAGCTGCTTCAGTATCTCCTCCATGCTGGCTTAAAAAAAAACTGCCACTGGTTCTCCACCAACTGTGAGGGGGTTGGCTCGGCAGCGGGTGTGTGTGACCCCCGAGATGGGCTCCCCACACAAAAACAGGCCCAGCAAACGGAGGTTGTGGTTTTCAAAATCAAAAAGGTGCGGTTTATTTTCTATTTACAGTGACAAAACACAGCAAAGAAAAAGAAACAAACAAAATAAATCCTGGTCAACTTGACCTCTGACTAAACATACAGGTTTCCTAACTAACAACTGGGATCAGCCTAGTGCTGTCCTAGTCCCTAAGTCCCTGGTTTTAAATGTCCAAGCAAATAGCCACACAGGCTTTGTCTCACCGCACAGGGGTTCACTCTCCCTAGACAGTCCACACAGGTCTGGGTCCAGGCATGAGCTAACATCTAATGAAGCTGGGAGTTCTTATAGAGGCCTAAATGAGCTGACAAGCTTCAGCTGGTCTCATCAACTCCCTGTCTGCACGACGCCCCACACTCTCCCTAGAGGTATGAGTCATCCATGAGCCCACTAGCCTTATACAACTCTCCACCTAGTTGTATAAGTCGGCGTAAAGCCTGAATCTGGGCGAAATATATCTACCCCCCTGGATGCAACCAGGTGACTTTACCTTCCTGCTGTCACAGCAAGCACACGTAAAGTGCTCCCTTCCGAAACTGGAAGACTGCTTACCAGTGCTCTTGAATCTTTTTAACTCTGCCATGGCCGGTCCCAAGCCCAGCTGCGAAAAGAGGAGGGTTGAGTGCTGGGGCAAGCAAACCAGCCCTGTAAAAACAATTTGCTACTGCGAGCATAAAAGAAGAATAGGGCCTATCCAGCATTGTAGTGACATTAGCCAGCTGAACGTGTTGGCTGAGCTACCAATGCTTTAAGCTGCAAATTAGTGGCTCGAGCATAAAAGAAGAGGGCCTATTAAACTTAACTCCACCGTGACCGGTCCCAAGTCCGAGCTGAGAAAGGAGGAGGGTCCCTTCCCCCTCCCTTTCCTTCCCTTTCCCCTTCCCCTCCCCCTCCCCCTCCCTTCCCTTTCCCCTTCCCCCAGAGATACATGCTCAAATTACCTTTAAGGCAGTTTACTGTGCAAAGGGCTAAAAAGAGATTGTAGACAGTCCACTTTGGGCCGATCGGCGCAGTTCGGAGCTGTAATGCGAAGTTCCACTGTACATCTCTTCTCTGCTGTCCCATCTGTGTGCTGTCTCGACTGTGAAGTGTGGGAAGAGGGTGTACCCCTTTACGGAGGATAGACAGCAGGATCTGTTCGCCCCGAGTACATAAATTGTCTGAAGAAGAGAGAGCAATTTGGGTTCAAATTTGGTCCCATAGTTGCTATCTGAGGAGTGACAAAGGAAATCTACCTGCGTGCCAAGTTTGAAGACAGGAGCCCCAAGGGTTCCAGAGATATGGCCACACAAAGAGAACTGACCGGCAATTGAAAGCTCCCTTGCGGGAAAACGTAGCAGTAATTTGTAATACCGCTTAAGTGGGACTCTGGAGCAACCTTGTCGGTATAGATTTTGCTGGTCAATGTCTCCAAAACCATAAATCCTAAGAACTCCAAACTTGGTAGGGTGGGTCTCCCAATAAGTCCCATACATGTGTCTCTCAAGTTGAAAAAAACACTGCCTCCCGAAACATAAAGGGCGACGTCGCAGTGTTCTTTCAAACTGCACGGACCCAGATGAGGCCTCACTGCTGTATGTCTGTGTCCTACATTGGGAAAATGTTCAATATTTTTTTAACTCTGCCATGGCCGGTCCCAAGCCCGTGCTGCGAAAAGAGGAGGGTTGGGTGCTGGGACAAGCAAACCAGCCCGATTAAAACATTTGTAGAGCAAATGGGAAAGTTCAGTGACACAGAGGTGATGTTCCATCTCGGGGGAGGTTTAGTGTCACTGCAGCAATGAAGACCTCTCTGAGCGTGGTTGGTTCTGAGAGCAATGGCCCAGATCCCATTCCATAACAATTGTAAGATGCTCATTGCGGTCTAGAGCTGGTCCAAAGGTTGCGTGTGAAGGTTGTGTGCAAGCACACGTAAAGTGCTCCCTTCCGAAACTGGAAGACTGCTTACCAGTGCTCTTGAAACTTTTTAACTCTGCCATGGCCGGTCCCAAGCCCAGCTGCGAAAAGAGGAGGGTTGAGTGCTGGGGCAAGCAAACCAGCCCTGTAAAAACAATTTGCTATTGCGAGCATAAAAGAAGAATAGGGCCTATCCAGCATTGTAGTGACATTAGCCAGCTGAACGTGTTGGCTGAGCTACCAATGCTTTAAGCTGCAAATTAGTGGCTCGAGCATAAAAGAAGAGGGCCTATTAAACTTAACTCCACCGTGGCCGGTCCCAAGTCCGAGCTGAGAAAGGAGGAGGGTCCCTTCCCCCTCCCTTTCCTTCCCTTTCCCTTCCCCTCCCCCTCCCTTCCCTTTCCCCTTCCCCCAGAGACACATGCTCAAATTACCTTTAAGGCAGTTTACTGTGCAAAGGGCTAAAAAGAGATTGTAGACAGTCCACTTTGGGCCGATCGGCGCCGTTCGGAGCTGTAATGCGAAGTTCCACTGTACATCTCTTCTCTGCTGTCCCATCTGTGTGCTGTCTCGACTGTGAAGTGTGGGAAGAGGGTGTACCCCTTTACGGAGGATAGACAGCAGGATCTGTTCGCCCCGAGTACATAAATTGTCTGAAGAAGAGAGAGCAATTTGGGTTCAAATTTGGTCCCATACTTGCTATCTGAGGAGTGACAAAGGAAATCTACCTGCGTGCCAAGTTTGAAGACAGGAGCCCCAAGGGTTCCAGAGATATGGCCACACAAAGAGAACTGACCGGCAATTGAAAGCTCCCTTGCGGGAAAACGTAGCAGTAATTTGTAATACCGCTTAAGTGGGACTCTGGAGCAACCTTGTCGGTATAGATTTTGCTGGTCAATATCTCCAAAACCATAAATCCTAAGAACTCCAAACTTGGTAGGGTGGGTCTCCCAATCAGTCCCATACATGTGTCTCTCAAGTTGAAAAAAACACTGCCTCCCGAAACATAAAGGGCGACATCGCAGTGTTCTTTCAAACTGCACGGACCCAGATGAGGCCTCACTGCTGTATGTCTGTGTCCTACATTGGGAAAATGTTCAATATTTTTTTAACTCTGCCATGGCCGGTCCCAAGCCCGTGCTGCGAAAAGAGGAGGGTTGGGTGCTGGGACAAGCAAACCAGCCCTATTAAAACATTTGTAGAGCAAATGGGAAAGTTCAGTGACACAGAGGTGATGTTCCATCTCGGGGGAGGTTTAGTGTCACTGCAGCAATGAAGACCTCTCTGAGCGTGGTTGGTTCTGAGAGCAATGGCCCAGATCCCATTCCATAACAATTGTAAGATGCTCATTGCGGTCTAGAGCTGGTCCAAAGGTTGCGTGTGAAGGTTGTGTGCAAGCACGCGTAAAGTGCTCCCTTCCGAAACTGGAAGACTGCTTACCAGTGCTCTTGAAACTTTTTAACTCTGCCATGGCCGGTCCCAAGCCCAGCTGCGAAAAGAGGAGGGTTGAGTGCTGGGGCAAGCAAACCAGCCCTGTAAAAACAATTTGCTATTGCGAGCATAAAAGAAGAATAGGGCCTATCCAGCATTGTAGTGACATTAGCCAGCTGAACGTGTTGGCTGAGCTACCAATGCTTTAAGCTGCAAATTAGTGGCTCGAGCATAAAAGAAGAGGGCCTATTAAAGTTAACTCCACCGTGGCCGGTCCCAAGTCCGAGCTGAGAAAGGAGGAGGGTCCCTTCCCCCTCCCTTTCCTTCCCTTTCCCCTTCCCCTCCCCTCCCTTCCCTTCCCCCTCCCTTTACTTCCATTTCCCCTTCCCCTCCCCCTCCCTTCCCTCTCCCCTTCCCTACCCTTTCTCTTCCCTTTCCCCTTCCCCCAGAGACACATTCTCAAATTACCTTTAAGGCAGTTTACTGTGCAAAGAGCTAAAAAGAGATTGTAGACAGTCCACTTTGGGACGATCGTTGCCGTTCGGAGCCGTAATGTGAAGTTCCACTGTACATCTCTTCTCTGCTGTCCCATTTGTGTGCTGTCTCGACTGTAAAGTGTGGGAAGAGGGTGTACCCCTTTACGGAGGATAAACAGCAGGATCTGTTTGCCCCGAGTACATAAAGTGTCTGAAGAAGAGAGAGAAAATTGGGTTCAAATTTGGTCCCATACTTGCTATCTGAGGAGTGACAATGGAAATCTACCTGCTTGCCAAGTTTGGAGACAGGAGCCCCAAGGGTTCCAGAGATATGGCCACACAAAGAGAACCGACCGGCACTTGAAAGCTCCCTTGCGGGAAAACGTAGCAGTCATTTGTAATACCGCTTAGTGGGACTCTGGTGCAACCTTGTCGGTATAGATTTTGCTGGTCACTATCTCCGAAACCATAAATCCTAGGAACTCCAAACTTGGTAGGGTGGGTCTCCCAATCAGTCCCATACATGTGTCTCTCAAGTTTGAAAAAAACACTGCCTACCAAGCCATAAATGGCGACATCGCAGTGTTCTTTCAAACTTCATGGACCCAGATGAGGCCTCACTGCTGTATGTCCGTGTCCTACATTGGGAAAATGTTCAATATTTTTTTAACTCTGCCATGGCCGGTCCCAAGCCCGTGCTGCGAAAAGAGGAGGGTTGGGTGCTGGGACAAGCAAACCAGCCCTATTAAAACATTTGTAGAGCAATTGGGAAAGTTCAGTGACACAGAGGTGATGTTCCATCTCGGGGGAGGTTTAGTGTCACTGCAGCAATGAAGACCTCTCTGAGCGCGGTTGGTTCTGAGAGCAATGGCCCAGAGACCATTCCATAACAATTGGAAGATGCTCATTGCGGTCTAGAGATGGTCCAAAGGTTGCGTGTGAGGGTTGTGTGCAAGCACACGTAAAGTGCAGGGGAACTCTGTGCTCCCTTCCGAAACTTGAAGATTGCTTACCAGTGCTCTTGAATTTTTTTAACTCTGCCATGGCCGGTCCCAAGCCCGGCTGCGAAAAGAGTAGGGTTGTGTGCTGTGGCAAGCAAACTAGCCCTGTAAAAACAATTTGCTACTGCGAGCATAAAATGAGAATAGGGCCTATCCAGCATTGTAATGACATTAGCCAGCTGAACGTGTTGGCTGAGCTACCAATGCTTTAAGCTGCAAATTAGTGGCTCGAGCATAAAAGAAGAGGGCCTATTAAAGTTAACTACACCGTGGCCGGTCCCAAGTCTGAGCTAAGAAAGGAGGGGGGTACCTTCCCCCTCCCATTCCTTCCCTTTCGCCTTCCCCTCCCTTCCCTTTCCTTTCCCCTTCCCCCAGAGACACATGCTCAAATTACCTTTAAGGCATTTTACTGTGCAAAGGGCTAAAAAGAGATTGTAGACAGTCCACTTTCGCCTGATTGGCGCCGTTCGGTGCTGTAATGCGAAGTTCCACTGTACATCTCTTCTCTGCTGTCCCATCTGTGTGCTGTCTCGACTGTAAAGTGTGGGAAGAGGGTGTACCCCTTTACGGAGGATAAACAGCAGGATCTGTTCGCCCCGAGTACATAAATTGTCTGAAGAAGAGAGAGCAATTTGGGTTCAAATTTGGTCCCATACTTGCTATCTGAGGAGTGACAATGGAAATCTACCTGTGTGCCAAGTTTGAAGACAGGAGCCCCAAGGGTTCCAGAGATATGGCCACACAAAGAGAACCGACTGGCAATTGAAAGCTTTCTTGCAGGAAAACGTAGCAGTAATTTGTAATACCGCTTAGCGGGACTCTGGTGCAACTTTGTCGTTATAGATTTTGCTGGACAATATCTCCGAAACTGCTGCGAAAAGAGGAGGGTTGGGTGCTGAGACAAGCAAACCATGTTCCAATCTCGGGGGAGGTTTAGTGTCACTGCAGCAATGAAGACCTCTCTGAGCGCGGTTGGTTCTGAGAGCAATGGCCCAGACCCCATTCCATAACAATTGTAAGATGCTCATTGCAGTCTAGAGCTGGTCCAAAGGTTATGCTTGAAGGTTGTGTGCAAGCACACGTAATGTGCTCCCTTCCGAAACTGGAAGACTGCTTACCAGTGCTCTTGAATTTTTTTAACTCTGCCATGTCCGGTCCCAAGCCCGGCTGCGAAAAGAGGAGGGTTGAGTGCTGGGGCAAGCAAACCAGTCCTGTAAAAACAATTTTCTACTGCAAGCATAAAATAAGAATAGGGCATATCTAGCCTTGTAGTGACATCAGCTAGCTGAACGTGTTGGCTGAGCTACCAATGCTTTAAGCGGCAAATTAGTGGGTCAAGCATAAAAGAAGAGCGCCTATTAAAGTTAACTCCACCGTGGCCGGTCCCAAGTCCGAGCTGAGAAAGGAGGAGGGTCCCTTCTCCCTCCCTTTCCTTCCCTCTCCCCTTCCCCCTCCCTTTCCTTCCCTTTCCCCTTCTCCTCTCCCTCCCTCCCCTTTCCCCTTCTCCCTCCCTTTCCTTCCCTTTCCCCTTCTCCTCTCCCTCCCTTCCCTTTCCCCTTCCCCCAGAGACACATGCTCAAATTACCTTTAAGGCAGTTTACTGTGCAAAGGGCTAAAAAGAGATTGTAGACAGTCCACTTTGGGCCGATTGGCGCCGTTCGGAGCTGTAATGCGAAGTTCCACTGTACATCTCTTCTCTGCTGTCCCATCTGTGTGCTGTCTCGACTGTAAAGTGTGGGAAGAGGGTGTACCCCTTTACGGAGGATAGACAGCAGGATCTGTTCACCCCGAGTACATAAATTGTCTGAAGAAGAGAGAGCAATTAGGTTTCAAATTTGGTCCCATACTTGCTATCTGAGGAGTGACAAAGGAAATCTACCTGCGTGCCAAGTTTGAAGACAGGAGCCCCAAGGGTTCCAGAGATATGGCCACACAAAGAGAACCGACCGGCAATTGAAATTTCCCTTTGCGGGAAAACGTAGCAGTAATTTGTAATACCGCTTAGCGGGACTCTGGAGCAACCTTGTCGGTATAGATTTTGCTGGTCAATATCTCCAAGACCATAAAACCTAGGAACTCCAAACTTGGTGGGGTGGGTCTCCCAATCAGTCCCATACATGTGTCTCTCAAGTTTGAATAAAACACTGCTTACCAAACTATAAAGGGTGACGTTGCAGTGTTCTTTCAAACTTCACGGACCCAGATGAGGCCTCACTGCTGTATTAGAATTTTTTTTAGCTGCGCAACAAAACTACATTGAATTGAGAACAGAGTGTCCAATCTCTGGTGCATGTGATCATGCACCAATGAAGAGAAATAAAATGTCCAAACAAAAATTAAGGAATTGAACCCCAAAGTGTACACTCCTAGTGCACCAAACCTCATAAGTAATTGATGCAAATTACATAAGGTCCATAGAGCAGTTAATGTAAAAAAAACTTTTAACCAGGATAATAACGCTGTAGGTGATTACTGTAGATATCCATCTTCTTAACATGCATCAGTGACATCAGATATGAACACCCTAGAACAGTGCTGCTTCCAGTTAGAAAAGAATCCACCACCTCTAATAAAGCTGCCGCTTACCAGAGATACTGATCCCTGAAAGAGATCAGTCAAAAAAAGACTGATGTTATCCCTGCGAGGGTCTCTCACGGCTCAATCAGCTGTCTCCACTCTTCTGGTGCATATATCATTGGTCTCTCACTCGGTGTCACAATACATCATGTCAGGATGAAAGAGAAAGCCACCATAGCCTAATCCAGTAAAAAAAAACTAATTTATTAAAACATGTAAAAGAATTGCACTTACAAAACGATGTAGATAAAATAGCGTGTGTGTAATCTTAAACCGGCCGGCTCTCACAGCCCGTTCCTTCCGGGACTCTGCGATAGTGTTTGCGGTGTGGTGTTCACAAGCCATGGATCATGGTGGCACCTATCCACTACTGTTCCTTTTAACCGGCTAAAAGCAAGTTTTTGTGGTTAGTTTACTATCTTCCTGTTGGATTTCTAAATCTAGGAAGTGGATAAGTTTATCACTATTCTCATATGACAATTTAATATTGTTTTGATTGTTGTTAAATTTATCAAAAAATCCCTTGAGGCTAGTTTCATCACCTCTCCATATTACAATACAATCGTCTATGAACCTTCTATATATAATAAGCTCTTCTGGGATATTGGAATAATTGGCCTGCTCCTCCCATTTAGCCATAAAGATGTTCGCTACACTAGGTGCATATTTAGCACCTATTCCTATCCCATTTAGCTGCCTATAGAAATCCAAATTATGCCAGAAATAATTGTGTTGTAGCCCATAAGCCAAGCATTTCAAGATAAATCTTTTCTGCTTAGAGATTATATTACTAAAGCTATATAGGGCCCATCTCGCAGCTTGTATGGCATCTTGGTGTTGGATTATCGTGTATAAAGATGATACGTCTGCCGTTGCAATCAAATATTTTTCTTGTGGTAGCAACTCAATAGTGTTCATAATCTGAATCAGGTGTTTAGTAACTCGTAAATAGGCTCTTGTTTGTAACACTAGCGGTTGCATATACCGATCAACATATTCACCCAATCTCGCATTTATGGATTGTATGCCATTGATTATTGGTCTTCCAGGTGGGTGAATAAGATTCTTATGGACCTTTGGTACTGTATAAATGATCGGTACCCTGCAGGTGTCCGGTATCAGATACTTTTCTGATTGGTAATCATTCCTATCTCTCAAATATTTTCTTTTCTTTCTTTGTTAGAACAAAAGGATATAGAAATCAAAAACTTTGTTCAACTGACTGGTGAGTGTTGTGAAGGATGCTGAATCTTTACAAAGAAAGAAAAGAAAATATTTGAGATATACGAATGATTACCAATCAGAACAAACCTTCAAATGCCAATTAAAATTGAAGGAGGGGAAAATTGGATCTACTACGTCTTCCCCTGAAAGGGAGGTACGGATTTGTTAGTCCCAGACGGGACCAAAGGCATGGGGTCCCCAGAAACCCAAAGACAATATCGGGAATATCCAAGTGAAAATGAGAGACCTTATAGAGATGAGAACAATGGACCAAGAACTCCGAAGCCATGGTGGAGAAATAAAAATAAATCACCAAAGAAACCTTTTTGGAAGAACAATGGCAATCGGAATAATCAAAAACCACGTAACCAACCACAAAACAAATATGCTAATACGGGAGGTTATGATTATGGTAACCAAGGAAACCATGAGTACTACAATCAGGATAGAAGAGATGGACGAGACCCCCCATACCATCAGAATCAGCAATATTATCGACAAGGTAATTATGGGTATCAAGATCAATATCAGTACCAAAATTAATATAGAAGAAGTCCGATTCCAACTCACAACAGATATGAAGCTTTAAGAAACCACCAAGATGACACGCAATCACTGTCTTTTTTAGATCATCGCAGGAGCGAGAGGACTCCCCTCGGCATGACAAAACATCAAATGTAAGAAGCCCAAACACAAGAGGGGATGCCGAGGAGGATCCATGATCCAAAAGAAAAAGAGAGGAGTGGGAGAGGGGATCTACAACCTAAGTGGAGTGGATCTAACGAGAACCAAAATGTTAACTCTAGATAAAGGCTTGAAGTACGCTCCTAAACGGAATCTGAACAAATTTGATATGTATGTGGATATACAAAAATATACCCGAAGGCTAAACATTAAAAAGTACATGATGAATACAGCTCCAGTTATTGAAAGATCAAGAACGGACACGCCAGGAAGAGTGGTTCACAGTAACCTGAGAAACAAGTGCTTATTTAACCCGCCTGTTCATAACAATAAACACATAGAGGTTTTCAATCAAATGGTTATACAGGATTTGGAAAAACTCAAAATCAAAAGAATGAGTGATCCCCAGGCAATTAAAAGAGGTATAAAAGAATTGGAGGAAAATAAGCAGGTCATTGTTCGACCTGCTGATAAGGGTGGTGCTATTGTGGTTTTATCCAAAGAATATTATAACAAGGAGTTATTGGATCAATTAAATGATGCCAATACATACATTACATTAAGAGGAAATCCCACAAGTGAATACAAGCAGGAGCTTACAGAATTAATTGCAAGAGGTAGCCTCAAGAATATCCTTACCTAAAAAGAAGAAAAGTATCTGATACCGGACACCTGCAGGGTACCAATCATTTATACAGTACCAAAGGTCCATAAGAATCTTGTTCACCCACCTGGAAGACCAATAATCAATGGCATACAATCCATAAATGCGAGATTGGGTGAATATGTTGATCGGTATATGCAACCGCTAGTGTTACAAACAAGAGCCTATTTACGAGATACCAAACACTTGATTCAGATTATGAACACTATTGTGTTGCTACCACAAGAAAAATATTTGATTGCAATGGCAGACGTATCATCGTTATACACGATGATCCAACACCAAGGTGCCATACAAGCTGCCAGATGGGCCCTATAGTAATATAATCTCTAAGCAGAAAAGATTTATCTTGAGATGCTTGGCTTATGGGCTACAACACAATTATTTCTGGCATAATTCGGATTTCTATAGGCAGCTAAATGTATGGAAGTATGGAAGAGCCCTGGGGCCATCATAATTTTTTTTTTTAAAAATGACAGAATTTTTTCTTTTTTTTTACAGAATTAAGTTTAATTTTTTTGTTTTTTGTTTTTTTAGAAAATTCTGAGTTTGAAAGTCAGAATTCGGAGATTAAATGTCAGAATTCTGAGATTATAAATATAGTAGTCTCTATTAGAAGGATTTAAGGAGCAATTAGCAATAATGTAGAAACACCCACAGACCATCATTCTGCAGACATACATGTCTTCTGCTCTGTATATGGATATGTAAATCTATCTTAGTTACAGCACACAGTATGGGGAAGCAGGCAGTGCTGGGCTCTCTGGTTCCTCTACTGTATTAATATTTCCTCGGTTTGCTGTATTATCCTTCTTCTCTGTCATCTGCTCCAACATAAAGAGCCATGCTGAAAACGTGTGTATTGTGTGTAAGTGTGTGTGTGTGTGTGTGGGGGGGGGGCACAGCTTCCATAGATAACAGAACACAATGGCCAGCACAGCTCTGCACCCCGATTTGTAGGAAACATTGCAGTTGCCCCTACATGAGGGAATATTGTGAATGGCTAGAAGGCAGCAGGACAATGTGTGTCTATGGTCATAACGGATCGATCATAGCAATTACTTGTCTGGATTTATACAGTTATTTCACAAACAATTAACCTCATATTAAACATAAAAGCAGATTGTAACAGCTAGTGCAGAGCTAGCATAGTGGTTAGGATAGTAGGATTACATTGGTGAAGTTGTGGGTTCTAATCCAGGTGACAGTACATTTTTTTTGAATCGCACTTGTGGGTGTCAGTGAGCCCGCTGTCAAATGCGGGAGACTTGCGGCCGCCATCAGGAACTTTGGGGCCCCCTACACAGCTTCAGGCATGGGCCCCCTGGAGCAGAGAACCGGGGGGTGCTGCCGACGCGAATTTAGAAGCAGGGGGTGCCACAAATTAGAAGCGGGGGGGGGGCTAGGGTGCTGCCGCCGCAAATTGTTGAGGTTGAGGGGGCTTTGGGTGCTGGCGAACAAAAAAATAAAAATTAATTAAAAAAAAGGGGTTACCATCCGGGGCCCTGGGGACCTCTGGGCGCCTTACAGGTGTACTGCCTGTACCCCCCTGCTGACACTGTCAGTACATACAGCTCATGGCCTGCTCTGCACTGCCACTATATACACTAGTTACTGTGCATGGCCCTGTCTTTACTACTAAAACTAATGCCACTAATTGTCTCCCCACTTGCACAATCTCTGCATCAAGACTACATATTGTGGCTGCATAGCGCACACATTAGCACCAACAGTATACTGAAAATATATATGTAGCGGCCTCACCCCCTGCTCCCTTGTCAGTGAAACGGCTGGCTTGTCTAGGGGGTATGTGGGAGGAGGGTGAGGTTCACTATGGCCTATGTCCTCTTAGTGTGCAGAGGGGAAAGCCAACACTTGTTTTACCTTCGGCCTGTGTTCTGGATGGAGCCTCTGCTTCTTCTGTGGAGATCTGACTGTCAGTAATAGAGCCCCACACCATAAAAAGTCCAACACTCCTTTATTCTTCTTCACAAGTGAACAGTATCAGTTGAACTTTTAGATGAACAGACAGGGGTGTGGATGCGAGTAGGTCCAGGCACAGTGAACTCTCCTATTCCTTTTAGTGCAAATAGGCTTGGCGCACAGCCGCTGCCACTGACCGTGAGGTTGGCCGCTGCCACCGACCGGGTGAACTGTTGAGGCCCCTGCCACAGGCCTGGGTTGATTAGATGGACCGCTGCCACCGGCCGTGGAACATGAACTACCTTCCTTGAGAAGCTGGCCCTTGTTGGGGAAAGACATCCATCCGGACGGTCTTCAGAGGCCCACCCGGCACTGGCAATATGCTGCACCAGCTCTACGGGAGGGTCACCTCTCCGGTCCCTTACGCCCTGGATTCAGGCACCCGACACCAGGGGCACCTTAGGACAATCCCTCACTCGTGGGACCCAGTGGAAGGTACTAGGCCCCAGGCCTTCTGACAAGGACCTCACCCCAGACCGAAGGTGTCTGGGATGGAACACGAACTCCACGTGCCCAGGCCAAGGGCGCCTGGACACTGATCACGGACAGCAGCCCTCAGGCTGAAGGTGCCTGGGACTCGAACCTCGTGGTGAAGATGTCCGCCCCCCTTTATACCCTCTCCCAGCAAGCACAGCAGGTTCCCCGCCCCGCTGTACAGCTGCTGCGAGGGGTCACAAAGGGTACAGCACTGCAGTGGTGGTTCAACCCCGGCCCAAAGCGACAGCTCCACCTACTGGGCCGCAGGGAACTGAGCACCACTGATGTCTTCACACAAATGAAAACAGCCCTACTCTACCAATTAATGCATCTGGGTCATACTACCACCCAGATGCTGCCCCTAAATAATACATACCCGCTACACTCTCCCCCCAGTAATTTGACACTCGTCCCCAGTGTCTGGACCAAGCCATGCCCCAAAGGGAGCCAACATAACCCGATCCAGAGACTAGCATTTTTATAGCACTGGTCGCTGTAAAAATGACAATGGTCCCAAAATAGTGTCAAAAGTGTCCGTCGTAATGTCGCAGTCACGAAAAAAAAATAATCACTGATCGCCGCAATTACTAGTTAAAAAAATAAATTAATAAAGCCACAAAACTACCCCCTATTTTGTAAACGCTATAATTTTTGTGATTTTTTTTTACCAAAAATATGTAGAATACTTATTGGCCTAAACTGAGGAAAAAATATGTTCTTTTTATACATTTTTTGGGGATATTTATTATAGCAAAAAGTAAAAAATATTGCATTTTTTTCAAAATTGTCGCTCTATTTTTGTTTACAGGGCAAAAAATAAAAACCGCAGAGGTGATCAAATACCACCAAAAGAAAGCTCTATTTGTGGGTAAAAAAAGGACGCCAATTTTGTTTGAGAGCCACGACCGCGCAATTGTCAGTTAAAGCGACGCAGTGCCGAATCGCAAAAAAAGGGGCCTGGCCCTTATGCTGCATATTGGCCCGGGCCTTAAGTGGTTAAAGCTTGTAGGCGTTTACTTTCTCCTGACTGTCCTATGAAGCTGCACGACCCCCTGATCCCGTCTGGACAGTGCTGATTGGCCCTGTAACGATCACATGCACCCTCCCAAAAAAATAAAAACTTTAGCAACACACACACACACCAAACTAAGCATGAGCAGAGTGCCTCCTAGGGCTCTGTACTATCAGGAGATGGATTATGGACAGTAAAAGGGGAGGATCAGAGCAGACAGGATCAACCAGCTTTTTCACACAATGTGGATGTTAAATCCCACAGTGTGTATAACAAGCATAATTTACTGCATATACAGACTGATTTTACTATGGTGGGTTTAAAAGGTTCATTCCAGCTATGAATGTAAAGCTAGTGATTTATGTAATCCTCTTTGGCCAACTTACACACGGCTACTTATGTGTTGTGGGTGGTGGATTGCCCAGCTTCAAGCATGAAAAATCTGATTCAAATGTCAAAGGCATGCGGTAACAGCATTGCAAGGAAATAACTTGATCCTGACAGATTTAGGCTTTTTATATATGAGAAACAAAGAATCTGGTAGTATGTGTTTGAAAATTCTACTGCATTGCAAAAGGGGATTCAGTGGACCGAATGATCACACAAATAGCCAGATAAAAAAAAAACAACCGAATGCTCTGCACAGAAAGGGGCTATATGCAGTCCATGACTTAAAAACACATATCTACTGTTATCAATTACCGTATATACTCGAGTATAAGCCACGTTTTTCAGCACTTTTTTTTGTGCTGAAAATGCCCCCCTCGGCTTATACTCGTCACCTTTTTGCACCTAATCTCCCAGACTTTGGGGAACCGGTACCGGCCATAGGTCCCCTGGACCCCAAACTTGAGAAACAGCATGGCTCCCGCGAAGTGTGTTTGAAAACACTGGCCACCATTTTACCTGGAAGAGTAATACTACAGGGAGTCCCCGAGTTACGAACATCCGACTTGCGAACGACTCCTACTTACAAACGGGAGGCTGCGTGGCCACTTTTCAAAGGCGGGCACATTCGACGGAACATTTTTCGACTGAACATTTTTCGACGACCAGCACATTCGACGGGACATCGGAAAACAACGTATCTGCCGTTCTGCACATGCTGTTCCGACTTACGAACATATTCGACTTAAGAACAAACCTACAGTCTCTAACCTGTTCGTAACTCGGGGACCCCCTGTATCTAGCAAGAATTAGTGCTAGATTGAAGGGCAGTATTACAGCACAGACTTTTTTTTATATAAATATCAGCAGGGAATATTTTAATTCTGCATTAAAGGGTAAATTTAATCGGGTTCCAATTGCCATCCCTCAAAACCTGTCCCTACCCTACCAAGATCTTTGCTATGTGTGCCTGTAATCTTTATCTGTTCCAATAAACGATTTGTACTCTGCTGGGACACAGTTTTCAATTAAATGAATTGGGTTTCTTCTTTTCCTTCTTCAGAGGTTGGGAGGTACAGCACAGGCTACAGAATAAAGATGCTTGTGTAGTGGGTATAGTCAAATAAAATGACTTGAAAGGCTGGAGGTGGGATTTGGAATGTAGTAAAATGTACAGTTTCATATTCAACTTTGATGTGTACTCCAAAGCCTTAACTATGCCTCCATACCCTTGCATATTAGGCCTCTACCAGTCTCACAAGCATATTTTCTTCTTCCAATTCAATATGATACAACAGTGACATATTAATCAGTGGGTGAAACCATGATTAGGGGGAACACAGGAATCCAACAATCCTGAAGGGTTGAATGCTGAAGACACTGATGGAGACTGCAGCACTGGAGTTGAGAGAATATAAGAGAGACATGGGCCACTGAAAGGAGAGGTGGGTAAAAGTGCCTTCTGCAGGGCACGTTTATTTAGATTTGTTCATACCCTAACAAACACAGACATGACTTAGAAAAAAAAAATTATTTGAAAAAGTTCCAATAAATTAAGAGGGCGAGTAGTCTGTCCATTTTTTTTCTTTGGTCCATACATCCCAGTGGTGTTAATTATGCCACCTCATCAAGAAGCAGAAAGAAAAAACAGGTGGCAAACACCTTCATCAGCTTTCGCCAGAAAATATATCTGGGTTTTCTTCCCAAAACTTGTCACCGATGACATCACAATGCAGAATGGCAAACTGGTTCCGCGAGCGAGATACCTCCACCTCTCTCTCCTCCTCGCCTTCTAGCTTTATTACCTTCTTGCTGATTTCATTTACCTAAACAAGAAGTACAGGATGAGAATAAAAATGAACAAGAACAATTCAAGTATTGTCAGTCAACTCAACTGACGCACATGGAAAGTGATGCGATTCTTACGCAATAAGTCAACAAGCAGTTAAAAGGAGAACTTCTCTTTTAATACAGTTATCCTGAATACGCCAGACACTATCCACCACATATTACACTTAACTTGCATTGAAACTATAATTATAGTAAAAAGTGTGGGACTTTTGAGGCACAGCATCTCACTAAAAAATATAACATTTTATTTAATTTCCTTAAAATTGGACATAAAATAATGACAGACTTATAATAAAATGCAATTATAAAACAGCCTATTCCAACCACTGCAGTCATTTATACAACACAGTCTCTGTTCAACACGTTTCTAGGACATGGTTCTCTTCATCAGGAGCCAACAGACTTTTGATGCCGCCATCTTCTATTTGGCAGCCATGACAATTAATTAAACATTGAAATCATTCCTGCTACCCTGATAAAACAGGGAGATGATCAATTAGGCAGATAGTTGATAAGTAAATTCCTTTCATAGGTTTAATTTAGGTTCCTCACATTGAGTTACAGAGAAAGGCGAAGGGAAGTCGATGCTGGTTTTAGATATTTAAAACAGCAATTTCCAAGCTTAACAACCATTTGCTGTCTCATTTAAGCAGAGGTTAGCAGAGTCTGTAATGGTTTGCTGCTGCCAAACAATTCACCAGAATGTTTGCAGGCTATAGGGGAGAGAGAGAACAGTTATCACTCCACTAAGATTTAAGTGTTGGGTTCCGCAGTCATCTTCAAAAGTCTCCACGCTAGGACCTGGCCACCTAGAAGCAACTTAGGCCCCTTACCTTAACTGGTTATGTCCCTTTTTTGCAGAGTTTTCCACTCTAGGGAGCGGTTTATTATGGACCGGGAAGATTATACGCCGACTGCGTCTCCCGCTCTTTCTTACCATCAGACCTAAAAGCACCACCTGAACCCCCCTTCCCTTTTTTGGGGGGTTACCTTAACCCCAATGGGCGTTCTGAACTGCAGATTTTGTTGGCCTTTTCAATGATGTAATATTTTCATCCACCTGTGCAGACACAGATTTTTCCTCTTTTTACATTTCTACGAATCCATAATGTACAGGGCCTTCCTGATAACGTGATGCTATGTTTTAGTCTTAATTTATTTCTACCACGTTTTGTATTGCATTAAAAAAAATAAAAAAATCTACAAGGTATACTCTTCTCTGATCATGCATGTGCAACCACAATCTGTATTCATTCTCATGGAAAGGCCATGTACACTCCTAGAGTGAAAGTGTAGGTGACCTTTTTCTTAGGAATGAATGTGGTATGCAGAAAACATGCATGTGAAAAGGAGAGCATGGACTAGGACATTTTTAAAGAGATGAGTTTAGCAAATAATCCTTAACCTACGCAATGAATCAATTTAAGTTTTTAACAGGGCTGCCCGTTTTCAGGTGAAAAATCTATAAGTGATAAATATGTGTTATTTAAACCACGCTCACTAAATCATAAATTCATCAAATGATTACATCAAAGTGAATAAGTGCTCAAAAAAAAAAAAAAAAAGTGCATTCAGTGCAATGTACATAAACAGCCACCAGATGTCTCCACTTGGATACAAGTGGTATATTGTCGGCTGTCTTCTTGTCAACTCGTTCCACTACTGGCGGAAGGGACGTGTCACGCAAGATTCCGCCAGTAGTGGAACGCAGGTGGAGCGCATATTGGCGTCCCTGCATTAATCGCGAGCTCTGAAATTTTTACCTTTGTAAGTGTAACTTGTATAGCGTGTATTTTAAAATAAACATTACGTACTTCACCATGGGAGGTATCCCCCTATTTTTATACCGTTTTTTGGAGATCTAGTCTATGTCCAAGTTTGCTCACTGATCGACTGAGAAGAGTACTAGAAACTGCATCATTCTGCTTAATGTGACTAACTGTAATGAGGGTCATGCAAGTCCGGTGAGTGGGCTGTGTGTCTGATGTTGGTGGATGAGAATATTAAACACTGTTATGTGGAGTTGACAAGAAGACAGCAGACAATATACCACTCGTATCCAGGTGGAAACATCTGGTGGCTGTTTATGGACATTGCACTTTATTTTTGAGCACTTCTTCACTTTGATGTAAAACATTTGATGAATTTATGATTAGGGAGTTTAACCTCCCTGGCGGTATGATTATTTCAGATTTTAGGTGCTGAAAGTGGTACCATTATTTTGCATGGAAATTTGGCGTATTGTATTGTAGGCCTGTAATTCTTAGGAATAACTCACTTAAATCTGTCCAAACAGGAGTCTAGTAGACATCCCGGGTATGATAAAGTTTGAAACACAAAATCATAAATTATAATATAATAAATAACTATAAATAATTATAATAAAAATTATTCAATAATGTAATCAAATCAAAAACACTGAAATTTGCTCAGTTGCAGAATTGTCGCTGTCATTACTTTCAGTGTTTGATGACGAATTTCCCCACAGATCGTTATCGCTCAATCCTGCAAGTGATTCTAATTTATTATCGCTGTTTTCTAGCTGGTCTAAAACCACTTTTGACGTAAACTGACACTTTTTGGTTGCTATGGACAATCTCCAGTTTCCAGGCAGAAAGAACAGTTTTTATAATATAAAATTGCATGCAGGGCACTGGACAGACCACTAGGGACAAATGTGTATTTGATACAGTACACTGTAATCTTACAGATTACAGTACTGTATGTATTGTGTGTTTTTTACTTTTTGAATTTGGCGCCGAACTCCGTCCCCGTGCGTCGCAACGCTCGGAAACAGAGCTCGGCACTGTGAATCGAGCGAGGAGACATCGCAGGATCCAGGGGACAAGGCAAGTAGCTTTCCCTGTATCCTGCAATGCAGCCCGAGTCTGGCTCTGGGGGTTACCGCTTTTGGTATGAAAAATTCACCCCGAGCCAGACTGGAGGAAAATACCGCTAGGCAGGATAAATAACACATTTATCACAGGACATTTTTGAAGAGGTTGTGCACCATCCATCATGGGTGTCCAGAGTTTATGATTCTAGTGGAGGATCTTTTTTGTCTTCAATTTAAAAAGGTCAATGTATCATCTAGTTATACCAGTACATAAGCTCTATGAAAGATGTCTGATTACCTTCTTCTTAAGGATGAATGATCCTTTCCTTTACATTAAAGGCTCATTATTGTAGTTGATGTTAAACTCTGAAAATAAGATTTCATTCTTCTCGGCAGCAAGTGTTCCCTGTGGGGGCGAGGGAAAAAATACAGCAGGCTTGTAAGTACGTAGAAAGGCCATTGCACAGAAAACGGGAAAATTGATTATGAAGCATTACCATTCACACTTTTTTCATCTGTTGCA
This sequence comes from Rana muscosa, assembly GCA_029206835.1. Lineage (NCBI taxonomy): Eukaryota > Metazoa > Chordata > Amphibia > Anura > Ranidae > Rana > Rana muscosa. Next base: position 115,307,766 of record CM055118.1, read on the forward strand.
GAACATGCTTGCTTAAATATAGCATTTTTAAAAAAGGGACTGCCAATGCACCACAAGGGACAAAATAAGGTGCACCATAATGTATTGAATGTGCATTGTAGTGCACTGTGATGTGTTGCCAGCTACAGTACCTAACCAGCGCCACAACTGTGTGTGAATGCATTTGTTTATCACAACACATAGCTGTGAAGCCAGCCGTAACACTGTATCTAAGTGTTCAGTGCATGCAGGCTAAGGAATTTGTTAATGTAACACTTCCAGGTATTTATTACCTCTTACAGAGATCTGAGTACTCATCCCGACAATGCCTTCATCTGCTTTTCTCTCCAGAGGGATGGAATCATATTTGTTCAAACATTAGCCAAAATCGCAGTCTAATTCCTGGACTGAGCTGCTTCCTCTGAATTGAGACATGACACAACCATGTCAATCCTGGTGCCTGTGCAGTTCTTGGTTGTGTTTAGCAATATCTGAGGCAGGTCAGTCCCTGCAACTGCCTCTCACCTTGTGACTTGCTAAATGAATTCTACATACCACCAAGGAGAAGCCAACAAACGATGCTGGCCAAGAAATGCTGTGTATAATACTATATATACTTGAGTATAAGCCGAGGCACCCAATTTTACCACAATTAACTGGGAAAACTTATTGACTCAAGTATAAGCCTAGGGTGTCCATCTGCATGCCTCGCTGTGCCTCACTTTGTCCATGTGCATGCCTCACTGTGCCCTTGCCTCACTGACGTTTAATATGGGAGTCTATGGAAGGGGTGCCTGGCTTTGAAAAATCGGTGCTCCCCGGCCGTAGGTCCCCCAGACAACAAATTTGCACACTTGTAGAGGAAGAGTGGGGCTACATGTGCGCCAAGTTTGGGGTCCAGGGGACCTACGGCCGGCCAGTACCGGGTCCCCAAAATCCGGGAGATCAGGCGTAAAAAGGTGACTCGATTATAAGCCGAGGGGGGCATTTTCAGCACAAAAAAAAAGTGCTGAAAAACTCGGCTTATACTCGAGTATATACGGTATGTCCTCTAGTGGGATTACCCTTCAGAATAGGTTAACAAATCAGACTTTTAAAATATTCTCCCTTATTGTATAAACAGATGTACATAATAAAAATCACATTCCTATGTCTAAATTCCTTATTACATCAGTCCCTTACATTTATTCTCCCTATTTCCCCAAACTCCCTATATAAAATAACATGTCATACTTACCTCCACTGTGGGGTTCGTTTTGCACAGAGTGGCCCCGAACACCGTCTTTCGGGGTCCCTCTGCGACTCTCGCGGCTACTTGCCGCATCAGATAACCCCCTAGGAGAAGCGCTCTCCCAGGGGGCTACCTTCTGGGCGCGCTCCCGAGTCTATCCATCAATGGATTTGATTGACAGCAGTGGGAGCCAATGGCTGCGCTGCTATCAATCTATCCAATCAAGAGCCGAGAATCCCAGGCAGAGGGACAGCGTATCCCCGTTGTGGGAAATTCCAGGGCTCAGGTAAGTAAAAACGGGGGGGCTAGGGGGCCGGTGACTGTCAGGATGCATTAAGGTGAAAAAACACAAGGTTTTACAATCCCTTTAAGTGAGATTAAAAAAAAAAAATAGCAATCAACTCGTGGCAAATAGTTTTAGGACTGCTTAAGAGTAGGACTACAGCCTCACATCAAATGATTCCGTGCCTCCAATCTGAGGAATTTTGAGAGAATTTTCTTGTGCGACTTGGAAGTATCGCTAGTGATGAAAAATGGTGATCTGACTTACCTGTAGCCTTTTCTGAGCCTGCGCTAGAGTTAATCCTCCCCTCTGGACCAGCATCCAGAACACAGTGTTGCACAGATTGTTGATGTGGCCTGCAGAAAAGCAAGTAAAACAAAGTGTAAGTTACCATAGGACAAAAGTGAGCCCTATAAATGTGTAAAGTAATTCTAAAAGCTAACTACACAGATGGAATGTTTAGATTTTAGCAGTTTTACAAGCATAAGGATGGAAAATTTCATTCATGCAGTTTTGTGATACAAACACCCCTGCCAGACAGGACAGCCAAGTCCTGGACCAAGACCAATCGCAGCCCGTGAACAAATAAGTAGCCACATGATGATCGCTTTAAAGCATGTTCTTGCTAGTGCTATGCAAAGCTACACGGCCCTAGTTAGCTCAGAGCGCTGCCTCTTCCTCAGCCAGTGCTTCTGTATATGGATTACAGGGGAGGTAACTATAAGACATATTTAGGTACTTTAAATGTATTTTTTATAGAAATAAAATGGAACTCCAGTAATTTTTTTCCTTGATTTGGATAAGAATCCGAGCCTGTATTTATTGAGAATTGTGCACAAATAATGGAGATTTTCATTCACTTCTTGTCCATAGAAAGTGGAAATACATTTTTTTTTTTTAATAAAATTGAGAAGACTGGATTCTCCATCAGTTTTTAATTGCTGTCTACAGGGTTGTCACTGGTACAAGAAATAAGGGGAAAGAATCTCCAACGTGCCCCAGACAATAAAAACCTGAGACCTGATCCCTTCCAAACCTTGTCCTAAAACTAATGGAGCACACAGAAGAAAAAATATTTCTCCCAAAAAGCAATGTTCTGCTCAACTGAAATGTAATCATAAAAATCATTGTATTAAAACCCTCCTCTAGTCCGTACCCCAATAAATCCACTAAAAATCAAACCCCATAATAGAGATCAAAACCAGTCTGCTGATGAGCCATGAAACCAAATCAGATGCTCAAAAGGACTCAACATAAGTCCCTAGCTGAGCTGACCCGAGTTAGCTAGTATTCAACTGCAAATAAACATCAGCTAAAGACAACAGAACAAGCGGCATTAGAACGAAGATGGGCAGGTGCTGGTTTCTATCATGGAGTCCATTTTAAATGGTTTTATTGGGGTATGGAATATGTGATCCTTATACGTTATCTGTAACTTTCAAGAATGGATATTTTTGCTTCTAAAATTTTGGTACTGCAGAGCATTGCTTTTTTGGGGAAAATATATTTTAGTGTTTGCTTTATGTAATTTCACCTTTTTTGTATACACAGATATATATTGGCCTTGGTAGTTTCTGACTAGATCTCATGGACTGGCAATGATCTGACCACCTTCGTTATCAGGTCCTCGCACCTGCAGTATTTTTTATGTATGCGTTTGGCGTAAATTCGTTTTTTGGAAGATTGAGTCAGGAACGTATCTGAAAAGGCCCCAGATGAAGAAGACAGGGGGTAACGTAGCCCACCAGCATCCACCTATAACAGAAGCCTCAGTTTTTTTTTTTATGCAAACTTTAGAAAACCACAGACCAATAATAGTCCATGCACATATACTTGCAAATCTGTGTTAGCTTTTGCTTTATCCAAACTTTCTATATTCTCTATGCCATTTTGCAGAGTCTATTCCATGTACTTCCTCAGCATTAGTGGAAGGTGACTAAGGCAGTGCCGCTGTCTGAGGTAATGTGATCATTCCCAAACAGGGAGTTTCTGCAGCAATTACTTTTTTTCTTTGCTACGATTTGGATGTCTCATAAGGCAGCTCTATACCCATTGTTAACCTTCCTCAACTCTGCTCTTTTATCAACTGCATTGTTACTTTTTATTTATTGCATCAAAGGCGGCGGCATAAGGCTGGATTCACACCTATGCATTTTTAGTGCTTTTTGCATTTTGCAGATTTGCACTACAAAACATGTTCTATAGGAAACCATGTTAAATGGACTGTAGTGCAAGTCTGCAAAATGCAAAAAGCACAAAAAATGCATAGGTGTGAATCCAGCCTTATACAGGACAGGGGAAGCCACTTTGTTCTATGCAATGATGGTCTCTGCTCCCAATGCAAATATAGAAGCATAACAACATACTAAACCCGGCCATAGCCTTTGCAATTGTTGGCTGGTTCCTGATGAACTGGACCAAATTTGCTTTGTGGCGGGTTCTGTGGTCCTCTTCCTGTACAACATCATTTGATTGAAAAATTAGCCAAACAGAATCCAAATCAGATGCAGTTGCTGTTCAGGTATTCTGACAGCCACTGTCAACATCTGTCAGAATGCAATAACCCTGCAGGCTGAACGAAAAAAAAAAATGTATCCGTGTACGGCCAGCCTAAGAGATGGGCAAAATGCCTACTACCCCTTAGCTGTTCAGCCAGGAGGGATCAAGACAAAAGGTCTTCCTGCTAAGCCTGTACCATCAGCTGGGAAACCTATTGAGAAAGCCACAATACACATAGCAAATATTATACTTTCTTTTCTGGAAAAGTATATAGGAGAAAAAAAAAAAAAAAAACTCAACAATTCCTGTGCATAAGATCTAACTGAAGTTACATGCCCAAATTGTTCATTTTCTTGCGAATTGTCCCTGAATAAAGTGTATGGCTATGCTACACAAACGAGAAAGACAGACTCAGTAACCATTTAAAATGATTGTAAAGTCTCATTTTTTTTTTCTATTAAAATAACAAACATGTTATACTTACCTACCCTGTGCAGTGGATTTGCAAAGAGCAGCCCAGATCCTCCTCTTCTCGAGTTCCTGGCTGGAGCTCCTGGCGAGTGCCCCCACTGCAAGCAGCTTGCTATGGGGGCACCCGAGCCAAGCTGAAGCTCTGTGTATCCATTAAGACATGGTGCTGCGGTTCAGCCCCACCCCCTCTCTCTCCTGATTAGCTAACCAAGTTTGATTGACAGCAGCGGGAGCCAATGGCGCCACTTCTGTGTCTCAGCCAATCAGGAGGGAGAGTCTCGGATGGCCAAGGCATTCGTGGACATCGCTGGATAGGGCAGGGGCTTGGGTAAGTATTATGGGGGCTGGAAGTGGCCTGCTGCACACCGATAGCTTTTTATCTTAATGCATAGATTGCATTAAGATAAAAAACCTTCTGACTTTACAACCCCTTTAAACCCCTTTACAACCCCCTTTAAACCCCTCTTACTACTGAAAAGGAGGAGATCAGCTTGCTGAAAAGTCTTTTGCATTTGACACCTCTGGGACTGCAAAGTGCCTGGTCTCCTTCTGCACTCAGTGGTTCCTTCTGTCAGCCCCTACATCACTGCGCCCTGTAGAGACAGAGGGAGGGCCCATTGAATGAAACAAATGCACAGCAGGGATCAGGCCATTCGACACTCCTGGAAGTGCAGGATGCAGAAGAATTTACACAGCTGTCACCAAAATACAGTAGATTAGCAACTTTGTCATACCAGCAGAGATGCACACAACGTTTCACTCAACTTTGAGGAGCAATAAAATAGCAGTCATACTCAAGATTAAAAAAAAAAAAAAAAATGTGGCAGCATTTAACTACACCTAGAATTGACGGTTCACAACAAAAAAGTTAATTAAAGTGTAGAACTTTTAGTTTCACTTTCATGGGCACATCAGCTCCTGAAAGGCGACAAAGTCCTGTTGATGTGTGCACACCAGACAAGATTATTACACAGAATAATAATCTTTGGGTTGTGTGTGCACCACATAAGTTGCAAAGAATTACAAAAAAGAAAAACTTCAGTTCTTTAGAGTACGTTCCAAATACCAGCAGAGAAAGACTGTCTATTTTTTTGTGTTCAATGATTGCAGCTGCTGGCAGAGGGGAAGTGGTGCCTTGCATTTTTACAAGACAATGCACCACTTCACCTTTGTGACAGCTGCGGGGAAGTGTGAACAGGGCACATAGAAAACTATGGTTTTCTGTGTGCGCTTTTTTTTTTTTTTTTTTATGTAGAAAAACAGAGCTGTCTGTTATAGAAAGAAACAATTTTATCCACAGAAGCCATAATGTAAAAGTAAATCCTATATACAAATGTGTCCAGAATATAATGAGAATGAAGTTCCTATGCTGAAGAAGGGCTCTGTGAAGGGAGAAGCTGGGTAAGGTCCCTTGGGGTGGGGTGCCAGGTATACATTAGAACACTGATCAGTTGCATTCCAGCCCTGTCAGAGCAGTGGCGAGCCATCCATTAGGGGCGCACGGGTGCCACCCCCCCCCTATCCATGTGTCAAGCCCCCTAATCTACATGCAGGGGCGTCAGACCATGGATTCCAGTAGAGGGGGGGGTGTATTTTTTTGAAGCACGTGATTAGAGCCAGAGGCTCCAATGCGCTTCAATAAAAGGGTGGGCTCATTTTGCAGAGCATTGCGCTCCGAGCACATCCAGTTGTGCGACATGGCGAATTAATATTCGCTATCGCCCCACTGATCCTCCTCCCAGCCAATCAGGAAGCGAGTCTGAGACCAGTGACCCGATTGGCTGAAAGGACAGGCGATCCTATTGGACACCTAGGAGGAGGATCACGCTAGGACACACTGCCAACACTTGGACGACACGCTGCCTGCTCACCACCTAGATGGGGAAAGTGCCAGGCTTAGTCTGTCACCTCGCATGAAAAAAAAAAAAGAGAAGAAGAAGAAGAAGGACTTGGGTTCACAACGAAACCCTCATCTTCCATCTATTATTGTCAACAATTTCCTTTATTGTATGCTGCCTATACTATACTGTGCTACCCAACAATGTCTTATCTTGTTGTTCCAAAATCTTAATAAAAAAAAAAGATTGAAACAGAAAGCTCGAATGAGCAAATGAAAACAAAGCAGGCTCTGAACACCATGAAGACTTCCAGGGATGCTATAAAGAATGGAAAAAAAAAAAAAAGGAAATATCGCTGGGAGCGTTGTGTAGACTCACAAGGTACTTTTAAGGGGACAATGTTCAATTGAAAAATATTTAAAAAGAAGAATTTTTTAAATATTATCATATTATGGACACACCTCCTATGTAAATGCAATCAGTGTATGGAACTGGCTCGTTGTGAATTCACAGGCCACATTTTGTGAAAACACAATCTAATTGACACTTTTACATGTCACAGTCATGAGCTGAGATTACAGTGGCTACTTACAGTCAGCCTGTCTCCAGCTGAGATAATCCTTTAGGTTCTGCTCACTGGGATACAATACCACTCTACCGTCAAACCCAGGAGGGTACAAGGTTTGCTGATCCAGGAAGAACTCCTTCCAGTAGAAGACAAAACTGAAGGCAAGCTGTGAAACCACGCATCATAAACTTGCTTAAAAAAAAAAAAAAAAAAATTCCCAGTTGTGAAAAAATGTTAATCTTCAAATGTAATCACTGCATTTTATTTTGTAAGATAAACAAGCAATATGAACCCTTGCAAATTATGCAATGTCAAATATTTTCCTTGCACTGTAGCTGGTAAAAAAAAAAAAAAAAATCGAATGTTTGCTTCGTTCGGATACTATGGCCTCTTTCACACTGGGTTTTTTAGCCTTGAAGCATGAAAAGTCCAGCATACTGCTCTAAACATTAGTACCGCTTAGTGCGCAGTCCAGCGGTCAGCCTTTTATAGACTTCTACAGGCTGTCAGTAGCAGGGCTGAACAGTGCGCGCCTATTCTTTAAATCTGCACCTAAATGTCAGAGTGCAATGCACCGGGGTAAACGCCAAGTGTGCATAAGGCTTTAATGTTGATACTCAATTTATTTTAATTTACTTCTTTATTATAGGTACTTATAGGGCCGTCAATTTACACCGTGCTTTACATATACATATATTTTACGTTCACAGTACATAAACTTTTGATTAAAGCAGAACCTTACCCCAATCCCCATTTTTTTTTTTTTAATCCGCTCTGTTTTACTAAAGTTATCTATGAAACAGAGGGGCCCAACAGCCACAATTATCAGTGTGAGGAGAAACAAAAACACACACAACGAGGTGTACTCCTGGATGGTGAGAAACCCAAAACAATGGAGGATGAGGGAGTGGCTATTTATTCCTTCTGGTTTGTGTTTTGCGTTGAAGGTGGAGCCCAAGACTTCACACAGCACAGCTCCTCTCCCCCTCCCACACAACACACAGCTCAGATCGATTCTCTTACAGACACAGCCTCTATCTGCACACTGTGTATCTGGATGATATGCTGCAGAGCTGTTTTTATCTGGGAACATCACAGGTCAGAACTGCAGCATACAGAGTGTGTAGATAAAGGCCGTCCTTTAGAGAATTAATCCGAGCTATGTACTGTGTAAGAGGGAGGGGGAGAGAAGCTGTGCTCCCTGGGCCCAGACGGTGTGCAGGGTGGCGATGCGAGAAGGAGCTCAATTGGAACAGCTCCCCCTAGATCCAGCCATGTTTATACCACTTTTATGCAGAGGAATAGCAGTGTCTGAACTTGTTTACTGTTCGGAGAGTGTGCCCGTTCGTGGTGCAACGGATCGGTGGTGACCCGTGATCCAAACGGGTTACCCTGTTTGGATCGGAACACCACGCGATCCGCGGAGCACTCCGGAGCCTCGGCCTCTGGAAAGGCAGCGGCTTCGGCCTAGCTCCGGAGCGGTGACCATCTTTGTACACCCGGAGGCGGCCGCTGTAGTGACGTTTCATCGCCGCCATCTTGCTCCACCTCACACTCCTCACTATCATTACTGTGCAGGGGCCAAGCGGACATCTTGTTACACCCAACGAAGTTTTAGATTTCAGTTATTTTCACACAAAACTGAGCTTATATGCTTAAATACATTATTTGGAAAACCAACGGACTGTTTACATGTTACATTTTAAAAGCAGCAGCAAACCTTACATGGTTGCTAATGTGACGGAACACCTCTGATTATCACATTTAACATTTAGTTAAATGTGAAAATCAGAGGTGTTCTGTCACATTAGCAACCATGTAAGGTCAGCAGGTTTGCTGCTGCTTTTAAAATTTAACATGTAAACAGTCCGTTGGATTTCCAAATAATGTATTTACGCATATAAGCTCCGTTTTGTGTTGAAAATAACGGTGGGTGTAACAAGATTTGTCTTTTTTTTTTTGTTTTGCCGATCCGAAAAATGATCCGATCTGTGAGTTTTTTGATCCGTTGCACCCCTAGTGCCTGTTAACTGCTTGCCAACCGTAATAACAGATATACGGCGGCAAGGCGGCTCTGCTGCACCAGATCATGTACTGGGTATGTGACCTGGCAGTTCTGGGTAGGGGACGGGCACTCGCACGCTGCCAGCGACCCGGCCGTGCTGTAATTAAACACAGCAGATGTTGATCAGCGGGTGTCGGCCAATGGATAACCACCGTCACCCACTGATCGTCATGAATTTACAAAGGACAGAGCCCTGCCATGTAAACAAGGCAGAGCTCTGTCCTGTCAATGGGGAAGTAATGGATTTTCTTTTCCCACAAAGCAGGGAATAAAATCCATTGCTTGCCTTAGTAAAAGCACCTCACACAGTACACCAAACACTTGCTAGGCACACATTTTTACCCTTTGATTGCCCTAGATGTTTAACCCCATTCCCAGCCAGTGTCATAAGTACAGTATCACTGGTTTCCAAAAAGTGTTGAAAGTGTCAGTGCCAGAATGTCTGCTGCAATATCGCAGTTCCGCTATAAGTCACGGATCACCGCCATTATAAGAATGAATTTTGGCCTAAAGTTATCAAGAAATTTGATTTTTTATTTTTTCTATTGGATAGGTTTTATAGCAGATTGTCTGGCTTTGTTTATAGCGCAAAAAATAAACACAGTGGTGATCAAATACCATCTTCCAGAGGTCAAGTGGTTAACCAAGCGCAGCTACATCTCTCAGTGGAGGAAGGACAGAAAGAGGGGGGTGTATCCGCCACCTTTAAACATTCAAACAGCAAATAGACTGTTACTGGGACCTATATGAAAGATGAAGTGCCCCTGCTGGAAAAACAAAGGGAGGAAGCTGATTAATGATTATGGTAATATGGAATTTTCACTTTAAAACATGCTCAGTATGCTTTTGCTAAAAGCATGCTGATTGAGAAGGCCAGCACTCCTACGCAGATCTGCACTGGACATTCCTAAATTACAAATGATTTTTTTTTATAGGGGGGTGATAAATACAATGGCCTTTAGAATGGAGTTGCTGACATCAGTTTGAGACCTTTCTTAGATCATTTAGAATTCACTGACAGGTGCATTTGACCTACAGTTGGCCTCATTCTGAGCTGCTTTAAGAAGGTTTTGCAGTCCCCTAGACTTGCACAGTAATGAAAAATTCACCTGAAGTAAACAAAAGCCCTTCAACACACCTTACGAGTTTCTAGTAGAGGAGCACGGAAACTTTGGTGGCTGAAAAACACATTGACCGAAAATGGGGTTGTCGGCATGCGGCCGAAAAAAAAAAAAAGTGCTGATAATATCGGCACGGAAAAGGGGGCGGACTGCCCCGGGTGCCATCCCGGTGTGCCCCTGTCAGAGTCCTCCCCTCCCTCCTCCTCCTCTTCTCCTTGTGCGTTATGCAGAGCGGCTATCTCCCGGTGCGTCACGGAGCTGAAATGTTCTGCAGCCCCTGTAACAATGTCCCGCCTCCTGTGCTGTGATTGACGGCACACTGATCCAATGCTAGGAAATTGAATCAGTGTGACGTGCATCATAGGAGGCTGGACTTTGTTACAGCGCCCGCCCGGGCAATTGAAATTCAGCTCCGTGATACAGAAGGAGATCCCCACTCTGTGTGATCCAGGCACTGGAAGGCTGCATCTGATGGGCACTGGTGATCTCCTGTAGTATGTCTGCAGGCTCTGAATATCTCCTGTCTGCTAGAGGTGCACCGAATATAAATTTTGCTAATACTATTAGCAATGTGTTTAATTAAAAGATTGCAGAGACATGATATACGAGATGGTTAGAGACGGAGGACATGATACAAGACATGGTCAGAGAATGCAGGCTGCATTTTTCCCCGAGCTTTTCTTGCACTAAATATAGTGGCCAACAATAAATTCATATTGATTTAAAATTGATGATATTAATTAAAAAGTCGAATACAATTATATATATTTTTTTAAAACTGTAATTTTCGGTACCAAAATGTCCATTCGGTGCACCTCTAGTTTCTAGAGCCAATAAAAGATTTGCTTCTTATACACATCTTCTTTGGATCTGACAGAAATAGTCCATAACCCCTTCCCGCCGGCTGCCTCCCAGCCCTTTAAGGGTTCTAAATTCCAGGAGGCGAATATTAGGTCATGTGACCGCTGTGATTGGCTGTCACAGCGATTATATGATCGGAAAAGCTCCTGATCGCTAGTATGAATCGGAAGCTTTCTGGTAACCACGTTGGGAGCGCACTCTCAGCACGATAAGTGGTTAAAACAGGGCCGCATATATATATGGCCACTCAGTGTAGGGCTGCAACTAACGACTATTTTCATAATCGATTAGTTGGCCGATTATTGTTTTGATTAATCAGTTAAAATGACCTTAAAAAAAAAGGAAAGAAAAAAAAAAAAAAGTGTGGTGTATAATTTAGTTAATATGTAAAGTTAAAAAAAAAAGGCAATTTATTCTTAAATATCTTCATGCAGCGATAAATATAAATAACCAATTCTATGGTTAGGGAGAAAAATCTCTAATCCACTCTGAAAATAACTGACAGAATAGATATACTGTATATACTATTAGGAGGGTGAATCTGGTAAATATCAGATATTAGAAATAAAAAACTTCTTGGTCAAAGGAATTTTCAGACAGTGTATGTGGTTTACGTTCAGAAATGACATTCAGTTTAAAAGTGAATGTTAAAAGCAAGTGAAAATTTCAAAAACAACATTCTTCCATTCAGCGAATGTACAAAGATTTTTTGTATTAATATCCTCGTCTGAAAATTTATCCATGTGGCCAGCATAAATAAGGCTCAGTGCACACCTATGCACTTTGCTTTTCATCTGTTTCTGCAGTGTGTTTTGATTTTTGCGCACGTGATTTTGCTGAAATTTGGGTGTTTGCATTTTTTTTATGCTTTTTTTGGGCCAATTTGTTGTTGGGCAGATTTAAAAAAACACAATTTGCTGCGAAAACGCATTACATGCTTTTCTGCAGCTTCTCCATTGAAGTATATTTAACCAACAAAAGCACCGTTTTGCGTTGAAAAAAGTCCCTGACCCTTTCCAAATAACGCAGCAGCTGAAAAGAAATAGATGTGAACGTGTCCCATAGGAAACCATGTAAATGAACTGTAGTGCATTTCTGCAAAAAACGCATAGGTGTGAACCAGGCCTAAGACGTTTAGTAACATAATGGGGTTAAAAAAAAATAAAAAAAATTAGCCCTTTATAGTACAAAGAGCAAATACTGTAAGGGATTCATTTTTTTTACCGTGGAACAGTGAAAGTAATATTTACAGTAGCGATTATTTGCTCTTTCTGTACTATAAAAGGGCAAATTTTATTTTTTTTAACCCCATTATGTTACTGGCCGATTAATCGATTATGAAAATAGTAATCGATTAATCGATTAGTTGTTTCGGCCCAAGCTCAGTGTGAAGGCCACATATATGTGTGCGGCCGGCGTGAAGAGGTTAATGTTCCAAAGATAAAAAGAAAAACTATTGTAATGTATCAAAAAATTTACTGACCTTGCACGTCTTTTGTACCAGTTAGATTTCTTGTGAAAGACAAAGCTGTACTCATCGCTTTGTCCATACGCCAGACAGATGTCTTTCAGTTCCTCCATCACGTTCTGTGCACAGCGGTTCATGAGCTGGAGAGAACGGATGTCATTGGCTTTCACAAAGTTATGCTGCTCCGAGAACCTGTTGGAACAAGTGATGGCTCAGTGGGCATAAACACGCTAAACAAAAACAAACAACGTTGGTAACATTGGCATGTTAATAGAAATGCTGTAATGCAGAATAACCAGTTTACTGTAGAACATTACTAAACAAATGCAGAAGTGTTCTCCACTAACTGCTGAAATACATATACATTACCTGCTTCACCCATTCATGTTTTTGTTATTGCAGGGCTTGACAAATTTGCTTGGAATCTAGGAGCCAGCTAAAAAAGTTAGGAGCCAGGAACGCGCCCCATCCCGCCGAGCTCGGGCGCAGAAGCGAACGCATACGTGAGTAGCGCCTGCATATGAAAGCGGTGTTCAAACCACACGTGAGGTATCGCCGCGATCGGTAGAGCGAGAGCAATAATTCTAGCCCAAGACCTCCTCTGTAACTCAAAACATGCAACCTGTAGAATTTTTTAAACGTTGCCTATGGAGATTGCAAAGGGTAAAAGTTAGTCGCCATTCCACGAGCGAACGCAATTTTGAAGCGTGACATGTTGGGTATCAATTTACTCAGCATAACATTATCTTTTACAATATTAAAAAAAATTGGGCTGACTTTACTGTTGTCTTATTTTTTTATTAAAAAAAAAAAAGTGTATTTTTTCCCAAAAAAGTGCGCTTGTAAGATCGCTGCGCAAATACGGTGTGACAGAAAGTATTGCAACGACCGCCATTTTATTCTCTAGGGTGTTAGAATAAAAAATATATATAATGTTTGGGGGTTCTAATTAGAGGAAAGGAGATGGCAGTGAAAACAGACAGGGAAACTCCATTAGCATTGCTGTTTGTCTTGTCATACCAGCGGCCACCACAAGATGGCGCTAGATCACAGAAGGAAGCATAGGCCTGCAGAAGGCCGCAAAGCCGCGGCCTCAATTACCGGATGGCGCGGCCCGACGCGATCCCGCGGCGCGGAGGGGGGGGGGCACGGAGAGACAGGATTCCCCAGCTGTGCTGCCCCAGGCCGCTAATTCTAGTCGCAATGGCGACCTGGCGCCCGGGGTTTGTCGAGCCCTGTGTTATTGTATTCAGCCTGTCTAGTGATCCAAACACCCCTGCCAGGCAGCACAACTAGGTTAGTGACCTCTCTTTTTTTCTTGTGCAGCTAAAGCCCAACTCCATTGGAAAAAAATAATAATACACCTTTATAGTAGGTATCCCCCTAAAAATCAAGGGTTAATTGTCTTTTAATGTTTAGGGGCAGAGGATTGAAACACTTACCTTATTCCGCACTCCAGCAGGGTCCCTCTAGCACTTTGGCCAGTGGAGTTGGTCTTTAAGTGACAAAGTTTCGTCATTTTCCTACCCCTAGCCACACATATTAGGGTAACACTCTGCTCTCGTCTCCTATAATCATGCTCACAACAGTTGACAGACAGCATAAAGCCATACAGAAGTACAACTGACTGCAGGCGCATTTTTATGGGTGTTGCAGTGCAGCGTGATTGGGCCCTTAGGTGGATTGGGTGGGAGCCGCCATTTACGGCACGGGCTCTGAGCTCCAGCACTGTATGCCGGTGTTCTGTCAAAATAGCCAATTCATCGAGATCTCCAGTCATGTCACTTCCGGTTAATGTAAAGCATCAGTAATTGGAGCTTTCGACGACTTGCTGTTTTGACACAACACCGGCAACCGCGTACACTCCGGTACACGATATTATGAGCGGACATTGTTAGTCTGCTCCGATACAAACCAACAAAATGGCCGCCTCCGAGGCAGCGACAACTTTTTCCTCCTTACCCTCCGTTCTGTCAAAAAAGGGAATTCTTTGTGTACCGGAGACTACACGGTTGCCAGTGTTGTGTCAAAACAGCAAGTCAAGTGGTTTACAGTAACTGGAAGTGTCGCGATTGGAGATCTCAATGGATTGGCTATTTTGACACCGGACTGGTGCATGTGCTGGGTGACGTCACCGGCTGTATGTACTCTGAATATCTCCTAAACGGTGCAAGTTTAGGAGATATTCACTGTACCTACAGCCTTACTATAGACTTTTCTATAGGTACAAGTGGCAGAACAGACTATAAAGCATCTGTAACACTCTAGAAATAGGTGGACCCCACACTCTGACACCCAGAGGAATCCTGCACACAGGAATACACTTTGAAAAGTCACAGTGACAGGGAGCTGAATCATATTCCAATATATGTACCATGATGACCAATCAGGACCACTCAGCCAGTGATGGGGAATGATAGGTCCGCAGAGAACCACGTGACCTCACCTGTGGAAGTTCCTCCCGTCCACTCTCACCACCACCCAGCAGTTGGGCAGACATGTGTCCGCCGCCTCGAACTCCCTCACATACTCAAACTTGCTCTTTGCCATGCCTCTGCAGCACACTGCACCCGGCAACTTCAACCCTCGTAGGAGCCACAAACTTCCTATCCTCATAGCCGGAAGCGGAAATCACCCAGGCAGCCACGAGTCTCCTCTCTATGGTTCTCCTTGGTTACCACATACAGCTCTCGCGAGAGAGAAAGTTGTAGTAGTTCTGTCGAGAAGTGCCCGGGACGAACGGCGCATGCGCCGTAGATCCCAGCACACCAGCTGCGTTTACGATCAGATGTTGTGTCGGCTAGACAGCGCATGCGCAGTTCATGTAGGTTGAGGGGCGGATTTTTCAATGATGCTTCTCGAGAGAACAACGGCTCAGGTGGGAGTGGGCGTGATCAGCGCATGGGACGGGCGTGACCAGAGGATGGGGCGGGCGTGGCCTGAGCCAAGTAAATAGGCAATCGGGAGCGGGGAGGAGGGAACATCTGCCCACGCTAACATCAACGACAACATGACACGTGACTTAGTTCTACCTCACACGCGCAACAGCTGGAGCCGTTAGATAGTGACGTCAGGAGGAGGCGTGGCTTAAGCTGATAAATAACTGAGCTGGGCTGGCAGAGCGTCAGTGTGAGCAGAGCAGAGAAGAGGAAGCATCTTTAGCACAGAGTTCCGGAGGGAGGCGGCATTGTCCGGACTACAGGCGGGCCGCAGCGTGTCTGTGTCCGGGGATCATGCCGCCTCTGCTCAGGCTCTAAGGAACTACAACTCCCAGCAATCTCTGTCCGCATGGAGATCTACAACTACCAACATGCACTGTGTAAGTAACGGAGGTTCAGCTCCCAGCCTGAAATGAGATGATTTTTTTTTCCTATGGAGATATTACAGGTCCCAGTGATCTCTACATACCCCAGCCTGCTCCCCTCCCCCTCCTCATGGGTAATTGCACCCCACACTCTTCTCCCACCGAGGTAGATGGGTCCCCTCCCCCCCCAGGATAAGGGTGGGCCTGTTGGGCCTGCGGGGGAGGGGTAAGTGGCGTGGGAGATGAGTGGGGTTGGCGGGACTTGGGGGGGGGGGGGGTGCAATTCCCCCTGAGGAGGGGGAGGGGAGCAGACTGGGGTATGTAGCGATCACTGGGACCTGTAATATCTCCATAGAAAAAATCATGCTGGGATATGTAGTCCCACAGTATCTTCTTCTAGGCTGGGAGCTGAACCCCCATTACTTACACAGTGCATGCTGGGAGTTGTAGTTCCTCATGTGGACAGATTGCTGGAAGTTGTAGTTCCTCAGAGCCTGAGCAGAAGCGACAGATTACACAGACACTCTGTGACCCACCTGTAGTACAGACAATGGCTCCTCCCTCTGGAGCTCTGTGCGGGAGATGGTCCCTCCTCCCCCGCTCTCCACACATTGACACCCACATCTCCACTCACTTACCACCGAGGGTGGGGCTCCAATTGCCCGCCCTCCCCCACACACAGGGCTGATCCAGGAAATATTCGATTGCCTCTCGGATCAGGAAGGAATTCTTTCCTCAGCTGGAGTACATTGGATCATTCTTTGCTGGGGGTTTTCGCGTTCCTCTGGATCAACTGCCTCACAACCTAATACACCCACTCATCTACCACCAAGAGGGGAAACTACCATCCCGGGTATGGGGTGAGTGTAGCCAGTGGAACTTCCCTCCAAGTGTCATCTGCCCTCACGCCCAACGTAATGGTACTACCCCCTGGCCCCACCTACATGCCCTCATCTACCACCAAGAGGGGCCACAGAAAATGGGGTGCCTTGCCGTGGCTCTGTGGCTTATGCATGCATTTGTAAATATGTGCAACTAAACCCCTGTCTTTCACACATACTGCTCGACATGCCAATTCGGTTGGTCGCAGGCTGGTCGGTAAGTTGAGCATGGAAACGTCTGTTATTTTTATGTGTTTGCCTTTCCAATGCTCCTTGCTGCAGTGACCAGTTACAGGTGGGGGCAGTAACCACTTTTTTGTACCACCCAGAGTGGCAATGCCTTTTACTGTATAGTGTTTTCTCCATTTGCAATATAGTCCCATCTGTGGGATTTTTTATTGGATATTGTAATACAATTCGACTACTTTTACTTAATAAATACTTGTTGGTGTGGTACTGTTACATTTCTATATAACTGTGTTTAGTGTGTTTGTTTTATGTGAACAGTTTGGGATTCCATTTGTTTTTTCCGATCCGCCCACTGGCTGATTGAAAAAAAAAAAAAACTCTTTGGCCAACCTTGGGGACTTTAGCAGCACAGAGATTATGACATTTTCTTTGCGTCCATAATGGGGGAATCCCTCCCATAGTGCTATTGTGTTTTGCCAGCGGGGTGCTTTCCCTGCTGGCAGAACAGAATCATCACTGCCGGCAGTGATCTCCTGAAAAAAATCCCACAGGGTGGTTGCACTGACGTCAATCTATTTCAGTACAACCAGCCTGCCCAGGGATAGATTGAATCTTAGGCCTGTCCCTGCTGAACCAGCCAAGGTTCAATCCTTCTTTGTCCGGCTATGGATTGTAAGATCAGAGAGGACTGATATGAATGTGTAAATTGTCGGCATTATAGAAATACCTGTGATAAATAAATGCATTTATTTAAATGCAAATGCATTTCTAGGACGCACAATGCATTTTTGGGAGCGCTGTATACAATGCTCCCAAACCGCCCCAAAGGTGCTGCTTGTAGGACTTTTTGTAACGTCTCACAATCGCACCGCCCCAGTGTGAAAGCACTCAGGCTTTCACATTTGGGAGGCAGCTTACAGGCGCTATGTCTAGCGCTAAAATGACTAATAACTGCCTCCAGTGTGAAAGGGGTCTACAGCACTAGATCTGTGCGCCCTCTCGTTCTTTTTATGGTTTCAGTTGTTCCAGACTCCCCCAGTCCTAAGAAGCAGCAAGACAAAGTGCATCTATACAAGCCAGGATGGAAATATAGCCAACTTACATTGTGTGTGTCCACTCCCAAGTGCAGGAGGTTTTTGTGTGGATTTACTTTTTGCTCCTTCCATGTGCACCTTACTGCGAAGGCAAGTTATACATTGGGAGGGTTGCCATCTTTTTGTATGGCTTGCTCACTGGATTTGATATGGGGACACAAGGGATGCCTTCAGCTGTTATTGCGCTCTTGCTGGGTTTCTAATGTGTCCCTGTGCCTTTCTGCCCAGCCGTAAAATGAGTGCTGGAGGGGATATTTGCCCTTCTGGGTGGACGTCATATGATGTCTTCCCCAGAATGCATCTTGCACGCCACACATACCGTGCTGCAGCTGGACACAATGGATGACATATCAGCATACCGGTGTGCTGTCGGTGCCATGTGATCACTGCAGACCAACATGACAATTGTACACAATGAATGGTTTCTGTTCATGCCATTGATTGTGTACTATTGTGTTGCTCTCTGTGATTGGCCACAGTGATCACATGGAACAGACAGGTCCAATCACAGCCTATCTGTACCATGTGATTAGCTGTGACTAATCATAATAGTAAGCACGGAATTAATAGATTTGATTCAGCAAAAATGGTTGCTTATAGCAGTGAAATATCAGCATAGTGTGTAAAAAAATACCTTACTATGTATAGGAACACCGTATTGCTCTGTTCACAGTATGTAAAAAATCATTAAAAAAAAATGTAATAAAAAAGGAAAATAAATTTAGAAAATTGAAAAAAAATATATAAAAAAATGTATTGTTTTTTTTCCACATTGTCACCAGTCACTGATCACTGCCACATCAGTTATATGAGTACACTGTACTGCACTGGTGACAGTTGACAGTATGTAAAGAAAATGGGGAACATTTTTTTTTTTCATTTTCCAAACAATTGCAACAAAGGATTACAACTTTAAAAAACCCGCTGTGTCTCTTACTAAATACTTCAGAGTCAGAGCCCATTCACACAGGGGCGGCACGACTTGTGCCGCGACTGTGCTGGGCGATCTACAGGCGATTTCAATGGAGACTTCCAAAATGACCTGTATTGAAGTCAATGGAAGTCGCCTTGAAGTAGTACAGGAACCTTTTTCTAAGTCGGGAGCGACTTCAGTCGCTCCGCTTAGAACGGTTCCATTGTACAGAATGGGACGCGACTCGTCAGGCGGCTGAGACGCCTGACGAGTCGCCCCTGTGTGAATGGGGTCTCAGACTGTCTATGTTCCAAAAAGAGGTAATTTAGGGGGCAATTGTCCTGTCCTGACAGTTTTGGGCCTCAAGGAATGAGATTGGCTGTCAGTACATCAGGATTGATCCATTTTCTCTAAAGCCCCTTTCACACTGGGGCGGGTATATGCGGTGGCGGTATAGCGGCGCGATTTTCAGCGCAGCTATACCGTCGTGTTTACCGCGATATGTGGCCGGTAGCGGTGCGGTTCTAACCCCCGCTAGTGGCCGAAAAAGGGTTAATACCGCCCGCAAACCGCGGCTATTGCCGCGGTTTGTGGGCGGTATTACCGCAGTGTCCCATTGATTTCAATAGGAAGGAGCGGTATACACACCGCTCCTTTACCGCTCCAAAGATGCGGCTTGCAGGAGATTTTTTTGTCTCCTGCCAGTGCACCGCCTCAGTGTGAAAGCCCCTCGGGCTTTCACATTGAGAATGCTGAGGCAGGAGTATTTCAGGCGTTATCTGCGCGGTATTTTTAGCGCAAAAACGCCTGAAATACGCCTCAGTGTGAAAGGGGCCTAACTCTCCTACGGACTAAATAATATACACTGATTTGGGTTATATTCACCAAAGAAATGTAGCAGAGTTCATTTTGGCCTAAATATATGAAGAATTATTATTTATTTGTTTGGTTTTATAACAGAAACAGAGAAAAATTTGTTTTTCAATATTGTTGGTCTTATTCTGTTTGTATAATAAAAAAAAACCCCAGTGAGGATTAAATGCAACCAAAAGCTTTATTTGTGTGAAAAAAATTATAAAAATGTCATATGGGTACAATTTTGCATGACCGCACAATTGTCATTCAAAGCGTGACAGCGCTGAAAGCTGAAGAATTGGCTTGGGCAGGAAGGGGGTGACAGTGCCTGGTATTGAAGAGTTTAATGAAAAGAAAAGCAGTAAAATGGATCCCCTGCAGCTGACAACAATAAATAATATTGACGTACTATGAGAGTATAAAGAGGACGTTCATTTCTCAAGCACCACCCTTTGGACCCCTTCTGCTAATTTCATGTTAGTAGAATTTTGGTGAGCGCTGATTTGCGATTTTCAAATGCCTTTTAAAATACCTTTGGCATAACGTCAACAGTATCACCAGCAAAGCAGCTTCGTTATTATCCCATTAACCCGCCTAGCGGTATTCCCGAGTCTGGCTCGGGGTGGAATTTCAGTACCTAAAGCGGTAACCCCGAGCCAGACTTGGGATCGCATTGCAGGATACAGGGTAAGTTACTTACCTTGTCCCCTGGATCCTGCGATGTGTCCCCGCTGTGTGTGCAAGCTGTCTCCTCGCTCGATTCACACTGCCGAGTGCCGCCGAGCTCCGTTCCCTGCGAGGTTGTGGCGCACGAGGGGGGAATTCGGCGCCAAATTCAAAAAGTGAAACACACAATACTCATACAGTATACTGTACTCTTACAGATTACAGGACTGTATCAAATAATAACACTTCCCCTTGTCCCTAGTGGTCTGTCCAGTGCCCTGCATGCACTTTTATATTATAAAAACTATTTCTGCCTGGAAACTGGAGATTGTCCATAGCAACCAAAAAGTGTCCCTTTATGTCAAAAGTGGTTTTAGACCAGCTAGAAAACAGCGATAATAAATTAGAATCACTTGCAGAATTGAGCGATAGTGATTTTGGCGAAATTCGTCATCAAACACTGAAAAACACTTTTATTATTATCATATTATTTTTTGTTATAATTATTTTATAGTTATTTATTATATTATAATTTATGATTTTGTTTTTTGAACTTTATCATACCCAGAATGTCTACTAGACTCTGGTTTGGACAGATTTAAGTGAGTTATTCCTAAGAATTACAGGCCTACAATATAAAACGCCAAATTTCCATGCAAAATAATGGTACCGCTTTCAGCACCTAAAATCTGAAATAATCATACCGCCAGGGAGTTTAAAGAAGATGAGAATTTTGACATTTCATCAATTGCTGCGTCACAAATGTTAATTCTAGATTACAAACAGTAGTTTACAAGACCGAACTCTTCCCAGTCGTTCCTTGTTTCCGAGAATGCGTGTTTGTACTTTCGACTTTTGTGTGACGGATTTCTGCCCTGACCATCCGAAAATCAGACTTTGAGTTCACATCAGACGTTTTATAGTCTGCACATCCAGCTTTTGTTTGATGAAAAAGTCAAATCGTCTGTCGAATGCACCGTAATAACGCTCCGAAAATCCGCAGAAAGCTCGTCTTACGACTTTTCCCTTCCGATTGTCGTACCGTGTGTACGAGGCCTAACATGTTGTTAAAGGTGAACTTATCCTTTAAACTCACACACCTTGTTTCAGTGGCATTTTGTACTGATCTTCTGCTGCATACCAGTTTTTACACTGCCATCTATCTTTCCTACATCATTGGGAGCTGGCTGTATTTTCCAGGTTCTTGCAGCTAGCGCCCTGATGACGTGCCCCCGAGTCCATTCTCCAGACGCTGCGTTGAAGCTGATGCCTCATGGAAAATGGGATGTGGGTATCCCAGGAGGCATTAGAAGCAGGGCTTATGTAATTTTTGCCTAGGGGTGCTTTTATATACAGTATCTCACAAAAGTGAGTACACACCCTTTTTGTAAATTATTTTTTATTTCTTTTCATGTGACAACACTGAAGAAATGACACTTTGTTACACTGTAAAGTAGTGAGTGTACAGCTTGTATAACAGTGTACATTTGCTGTCCCCTCAAAATAGCTCAGCACACAGCCAATAATGTCTAAACCGCTGGCAACAAACGTGAGTACACCCTTAAGTAAAAATGTCCAAATTGGGTCCAATTACCCATTTTCCCTCCCCGGTGTCACGTGACTCGTTAGTGTTACAAGGTCTCAGGTGTGAATGGGAGGCAGGTGTGTTAAATTTGGTGTTATCGCTCTCACTCTCTCATACTGGTCACTGGAAGTTCAACATGGCACCTCATGGCAAATAACTCTCTGAGGATCTGAAAAAAAGAATTGTTGCTCTACATAAAGATGGCCTAGGCTATAAGAAGATTGCCAAGACCCTGAAACTGAGCTGCAGCACGGTGGCCAAGACCATACAGCGGTTTAACAGGACAGGTTCCACTCAGAAAAGGCCTTGCCATGGTTGAACAAAGAAGTTGAGTGCATGTGTTCAGTAACATATGCAGAGGTTGTCTTTGGGATATAGATGTATGAATCCTGCCAGCATTGCTGCAGAGGTTGAAGGGGTGGGGGGTCAGCCTGTCAGTGCTCAGACCATACGCCGCACCCTGCATCAAATTGGTCTGCATGGCTATCATCCCAGAAGGAAGCCTCTTCTAAAGATGATGCACAAGAAACAGTTTGCTGAAGACAAGCAGACTAAGGACGTGGGTTACTGGTACCATGTCCTGTGGTCTGATCTGATGAGACCAAGATAAACTTATTTGGTTCAGATGGTGTCAAACGTGTGTTTTAACAACCAGGTGAGGAGTAGAAAGACAAGGGGTGTACCCACTTTTGTTGCCAGAGATTTAGACATGGCTGTGTGTCGAGGGGACAGCAAATTTGCACTGTTATACAAGCTGTACACTCACCACTTTACATTGTAATAAAGTGTAATTTCTTCAGTGTTGTCATATGAAAAGATATAATAAAATATTTACAAAAATGTGAGGGGTGTACTCACTTTTGTGAGATACTGTACATACAGGTCATCCAGGGCAATCAGCAACTTTATATAAAGTGGGCAGAAAAATAAAGTGATTAAAAAAGCAGTAATGAATTAAATTTGAAAAGACAGACTTAGTGGTCTTTAATTATACATACAACATTACGTTTTTTCTAAAGTGTTTTAGTAGTCATTGACATGTCTCATGTATCTTCAGATCTTTGCATACGTTTCTGTTTGGGAACTGAAAGCCTGCAAGATAAATACCCAAATTGTGTGTATTTACACAAGATATTCCCATCGGGCCAATTGAAAAATTGCAGTCAACAGTCTTCAGTTTATTGTTGTGAGCAGCTGGCACATCATGAATATTTATTTTATTATAATAGGAAGTTTGTGCCAGCAGGGCAAAGGAAATCACATTCTACTTGTTAAGCAATTTAAAGTGTTTGTTACCCTAACATTTCATATTCCTGATATGTGCCTGTTGTACAATGTACTTGTATGAGAAAGTATCATGCTCTCTTTGTATTTCTTCCTTTGTGGTAAATCCCTGGCACTCCTGCTAGTCCCCTTGCTTTTCTATTAAAAACTGATCACACTAAGCAGGAGAGCACACCATGGTCAATTCTCAAGCTATGCTGGGAACTCAGGCTGCTCTTCTCCCATGATTAGACTTGTCCTAACACACTTCCCCTGCACAGCCTGTCACTGGGAATCTCAGTGTACTGCTGCTTCTCCTCACCCCAGCTCTTATGCAGCTGGGAACAGAGGGAATGTCATAATTTCCAAAAAAGGGAACAAAAGGTATTTGTGTTTTTTTCTACACAACAATGTTTTTCCTATTCATTTCTATTTTAAATTGAATGGGTTGTTTTTCAAGGTGATCGTTTACGTTCACATATACTTTTGTCAGAGTGCCCTTTTTTTTTAAGGGTTTTATATTTTTTCCTTCTTTTTTATGTCTTCCATGGCTTTCTTGCTTTTTTTCTTTATTTTGATATATACAGTATTTATATTTAAAGGGGTTGTAAAGGTTCATGTTTTTTCACCTATGCATTAAGGTGAAAAAACATCTTACGATCACCGGCCCCCCGACCCCTCATTTTACTTACCTGAGCCCTGGAAAGTCCTGCGTCGCGAACGCGCTCTTCCTTTGCTCGGTCTTCTCGGCTCTTCATTGGATAGATTGATAGCAGCGCAGCCATTGGCTCGTGCTGCTGTCAATCAACTCCAATGACGCGGGGGCCGGGCAAGGCCAAGTTCTTTAGTCGGTGGCTATGGACGCCAAATACAAGACTCGGGAGCGCGCCCGCAAGGTAACCCCCTTGGGAGAGCGCTTCCCAGCGGGGGTTATCAGAAGCAGGGAGGAGCCGAGACAGCCGCCGAGGGACCCCAGAAGATGCCGTGCGGGGCCACTCTGTGCAAAACGAGCTGCACAGTGGAGGCAAAACCTTTAGTGGGACTCTGGAGCAACCTTGTCGGTATAGATTTTGCTGGTCAATATCTCCAAAACCATAAATCCTAAGAACTCCAAACTTGGTAGGGTGGGTCTCCCAATCAGTCCCATACGTGTCTCTCAAGTTTGAAAAAAACACTGCCTCCCGAAACATAAAGGGCGACGTCGCAGTGTTCTTTCAAACTTCACGGACCAAGATGAGGCCTCACTGCTGTATCTCTGTGTCCTACATTGGGAAAATGTTCAATATTTTTTTAACCCTGCCATGGCCGGTCCCAAGCCCGTGCTGCGAAAAGAGGAGGGTTGAGTGCTTGGGCAAGCAAACCAGCCCTGTAAAAACAATTTGCTACTGCGAGCATAAAAGAAGAATAGGGCCTATCCAGCATTGTAGGGACATTAGCCAGCTGACCGTGTTGGCTGAGCTACCAATGCTTTAAGCTGCAAATTAGTGGCTCGAGCATAAAAGAAGAGGGCCTATTAAAGTTAACTCCACCGTGGCCGGTCCCAAGTCTGAGCTGAGAAAGGAGGAGGGTCCCTTCCCCCTCCCTTTCCTTCCCTTTCCCCTTCCCCTCCCCCTCCCTTCCCTTTCCCCTTCCCCCAGAGATACATGCTCAAATTACCTTTAAGGCAGTTTACTGTGAAAAGGGCTAAAAAGAGATTGTAGACAGTCCACATTGGGCCGATCGGCGCCGTTCGGAGCTGTAATGCGAAGTTCCAATGTATATCTCTTCTCTGCTGTCCCATCTGTGTGCTGTCTCGACTGTGAAGTGTGGGAAGAGGGTGTACCCCTTTACGGAGGATAGACAGCAGGATCTGTTCGCCCCGAGTACATAAATTGTCTGAAGAAGAGAGAGCAATTTGGGTTCAAATTTGGTCCCATAGTTGCTATCTGAGGAGTGACAAAGGAAATCTACCTGCGTGCCATGTTTGAAGACAGGAGCCCCAAGGGTTCCAGAGATATGGCCACACAAAGAGAACTGACCGGCAATTGAAAGCTCCCTTGCGGGAAAACGTAGCAGTAATTTGTAATACCGCTTAAGTGGGACTCTGGAGCAACCTTGTCGGCAGGGATGAGCCGAACACCCCCCTGTTCGGTTCGCACCAGAACCTGCGAACAGACAAAATGTTTGTGTAAACTTTAGAACCCTATTAAATACAATGGACTCGAACGTTCGAAATCTAAAGTGTTAATTATAAAGGCTAATATGCAAGTTATTGTCCTAAAAAGTGTTTGGGGACCCGGGTCCTGCCCCAGGGGACATGTATCAATGCAAAAAGAAGTTTTAAAAACGGCCGTTTTTTCGGGAGCAGTGATTTTAATAATGCTTAAAATGAAAAAATAAAAGTGAAATATTCCTTTAAATTTCATACCTGGGGGGTGTGTATGATATGCATGTAAAGTGGCGCATGTTTCCCGTGCTTAGAACTGTCCCTGCAAAAAATGTCATTTTTGAAAGAAAAAAATGCATTTAAAACTGACTCGCGGCTATTAATGAATTGTCGGCTCCCGGCAATACATACAAAAGTCATTGATAAAAAAAAAAAAAAAAGCGTGGGGGTTCCCCAGAATTCAATTACCAGGCCCTTCAGGTCTGGAATGGATATGAAGGGGAACCCCACCGCAAATTTAAAAAAAAATTGACGTGGGGTTCCCCCAAATATCCATTCCAGGCCCTTCAGATCTGGCATGGATTTTAAGGGGAACTCCACCCCAAATTTAAAAAAAAAATGGCGTGGAGTCCCCCTAAAATCCATACCTGACCCCTTATCCGAGCACGCAACCTGGCCGGCCGCAGGGGAAAAGGGGGGGGGGACGAGAGAGCGGCCCCCCTCCCTCCTGAACCGTACCAAGCCACATGCCCTCAACATGGGGAGGATGTCCCCATGTTGATGGGGACAAGGGCCTCATCCCCACAACCCTTGCCCGGTGGTTGTGGGGGTCTGCGGGCGGGGGGCTTATCGGAATCTGGAAGACCCCTTTAACAAAGGGGACCCCTGATCCCGCCCCCCCTATGTGAATTGGTAAGGGGTACATTGTACCCCTACCATTTCACGAAGAAAGCGTAAAAAAATGTTTAAAAAAACACACAAACACCTTGAAAAAGTCCTTTATTAAAAAAAAAAACAAAAAAAAACATTCCAGCGGTGAAATCCAGTGTCCCGCGGCGATCCCGATGTCCAGCGCTGTCCTTCATTGGTTGTGCCTGAGCGGACCTGATGGGGAACTCCCTCTCAGTATTTTAAATGTATAGACCCGCCCCTTCTAAAGTTCCCCATCAGGTCCGCGGCGGGGTTCCACTTAATATCCATTCCAGACCTGAAGGGCCTGGTAATTGAATTCTGGGGAACCCCCACGCTTTTTTTTTTTTTTTAATCAATGACTTTTGTATGTATTGCCGGGAGCCGACAATTCATTAATAGCCGCGAGTCAGTTTTAAATGCATTTTTTTCTTTCAAAAATGACATTTTTTGCAGGGACAGTTCTAAGCACGGGAAACATGCGCCACTTTACATGCATATCATACACACCCCCCAGGTATGAAATTTAAAGGAATATTTCACTTTTATTGTTTCACTTTAAGCATTATTAAAATCACTGCTCCTGAAAAAACGGCCGTTTTTAAAACTTTTTTTTGCATTGATACATGTCCCCTGGGGCAGGACCCCGGTCCCCAAACACTTTTTAGGACAATAACTTGCATATAAGCCTTTATAATTAGCACTTTAGATTTCTCCCATAGATTTTTCGAATTTGCCGCGAACACCCCAATTTGTTCGCTGTTCGGCGAACGGGCGAACAGGCAATGTTCGAGTCGAACATGAGTTCGACTCGAACTCGAAGCTCATCCCTACTTGTCAGTATAGATTTTGCTGGTCAATATCTCCAAAACCATAAATCCTAAGAACTCCAAACTTGGTAGGGTGGGTCTCCCAATCAGTCCCATACATGTGTCTCTCAAGATGAAAAAAAACACTGCCTCCCGAAACATAAAGGGCGACGTCGCAGTGTTCTTTCAAACTGCACGGACCCAGATGAGGCCTCACTGCTGTATGTCTGTGTCCTACATTGGGAAAATGTTCAATATTTTTTTAACTCTGCCATGGCCGGTCCCAAGCCCGTGCTGCGAAAAGAGGAGGGTTGGGTGCTGGGACAAGCAAACCAGCCCTATTAAAACATTTGTAGAGCAAATGGGAAAGTTCAGTGACACAGAGGTGATGTTCCATCTCGGGGGAGGTTTAGTGTCACTGCAGCAATGAAGACCTCTCTGAGCGTGGTTGGTTCTGAGAGCAATGGCCCAGATCCCATTCCATAACAATTGTAAGATGCTCATTGCGGTCTAGAGCTGGTCCAAAGGTTGCGTGTGAAGGTTGTGTGCAAGCACACGTAAAGTGCTCCCTTCCGAAACTGGAAGACTGCTTACCAGTGCTCTTGAAACTCTTTAACTCTGCCATGGCCGGTCCCAAGCCCAGCTGCGAAAAAGGAGGGTTGAGTGCTGGGTAGTGTTGAGCGGACCCGAACTGTAAAGTTCGGGTCCGTACCGAATTTTGGCGTTTTCCCGACCCCGGACCCGGACCCGGATTTTGCGCTAAAGTCCGGGTTCGGGTCCGGATTCGGGAATTTAATGGCGCAGTTAGAAATGCTTCAGGGGCCAGCCAATCACCATTTGATTAGCTGGTGTGCCCTTAGAAGCCATCATAGGCATGCCTACTAATGGCATGGCTGTGATTGGTCAGTGCAACATGTGACCCAGCATGTGACCAGCTTCTATGTAAGCAAGAGGCACACAGCACAGATCGTCACTCTGCTTTTAGACAGTGTAGGGAAAGGATCCTGGCTGCTGTTGCTGTGAGGGAGAGAATTATATGATAGGAGTTAGTCCTGATTCTGCAATCTACTGATAGAAAAGATAGAGAGACAGTGTAGTGTAGTGTAGTGTAGGGGCAGGATCCTGTTTGTGCTTTCAGGGAGAGAGATTTAGATAGGAGTCCAGATTGAGAGATATAATAGCTCAGCGATCTGCATAGGTTTATCTGTTTGTGTTGCAAGCTCAGTGCACCAGCACTGCATTACGTTGAGTGATACACCTATTCCATACTGTGGCTGTATTGTGCTCTTGCTAAAAGACCCATTTCGGGCAGAAAAAAAAAAAAGGCACTTTATTGTGCTTTTGCTAAAAAGACCCATTTTTGGGCCCCAAAAAAAAAAAAGGCACTTTATTGTGCTGTTGCAAAAAAAAAAAAAGGCACTTTGTTGTGCGCAAAAAAGACCTATTTTTGGGCAAAAAAAATATTTTGCAGTGTATATCTCTAGTTGTGTGAAATAACCAATTTCTATATATTTTTCTTGTACTATGCTATACTAAAAAAAACCAAAAAACTTTTTTTTGAATAGCATTCTCTGCAGCTGTGCGATTCAGCGGTTATATACTGTGGGTGTGTTGTGCTCTTCCAAAAAACGCCATTTAGGGCCACAGAAAATATTTTGCAGTGTGAAATACACATCTGGAGGTGTGTGAAAAAACAACATTATTTTTGAATAGCATTCTCTGGCCTCTGCAGCTGTGCGATTCAGCGGTTATATACTGTTGGGGTTGTTGTGCTCTTCAAAAAAACGCCATTTAGGGCCACAGAAAATAAATTGCAGTGTGAAATACACATGTGGAGGTGTGTAAAATAAAGAATTTCTATATATTGTACAGTGCTATACTAAAAAAAACAACATTTTTTTTGAATAGCATTCTCTGCACTTCTATAGCTGTGCGATTCAGTGGTTAAATACTGTGGTTGTGTTGTGCTCTTCCAAAAAACGCCATTTAGGGCCACAGAAAATATTTTGCAGTGTGAAATACACATCTGGAGGTGTGTGAAAAAACAACATTATTTTTAAAAAGCATTCTCTGGCCTCTGCAGCTGTGCGATTCAGCGGTTATATACTGTTGGGGTTGTTGTGCTCTTGCAAAAAACGCCATTTAGGGCCACAGAAAATATTTTGCAGTGTGAAATACACATCTGGAGGTGTGTGAAAAAACAACATTATTTTTGAATAGCATTCTCTGGCCTCTGCAGCTGTGCGATTCAGCGGTTATATACTGTTGGGGTTGTTGTGCTCTTCAAAAAAACGCCATTTAGGGCCACAGAAAATAAATTGCAGTGTGAAATACACATGTGGAGGTGTATAAAATAAAGAATTTCTATATATTGTACAGTGCTATACTAAAAAAAAAAACATTTTTTTTGAATAGCATTCTCTGCACTTCTATAGCTGTGCGATTCAGTGGTTAAATACTGTGGTTGTGTTGTGCTCTTCCAAAAAACGCCATTTAGGGCCACAGAAAATATTTTGCAGTGTGAAATACACATCTGGAGGTGTGTGAAAAAACAACATTATTTTTAAAAAGCATTCTCTGGCCTCTGCAGCTGTGCGATTCAGCGGTTATATACTGTTGGGGTTGTTGTGCTCTTGCAAAAAACGCCATTTAGGGCCACAGAAAATATTTTGCAGTGTGAAATACACATCTGGAGGTGTGTGAAAAAACAACATTATTTTTGAATAGCATTCTCTGGCCTCTGCAGCTGTGCGATTCAGCGGTTATATACTGTTGGGGTTGTTGTGCTCTTGCAAAAAACGCCATTTAGGGCCACAGAAAATATTTTGCAGTGTGAAATACACATCTGGAGGTGTGTGAAAAAACAACATTATTTTTGAATAGCATTCTCTGGCCTCTGCAGCTGTGCGATTCAGCGGTTATATACTGTTGGGGTTGTTGTGCTCTTCCAAAAAACGCCATTTAGGGCCACAGAAAATAAATTGCAGTGTGAAATACACATGTGGAGGTGTGTAAAATAAACAATTTCTATATATTGTACAGTGCTATACTAAAAAAAACAACATTTTTTTTGAATAGCATTCTCTGCACTTCTATAGCTGTGCGATTCAGTGGTTAAATACTGTGGTTGTGTTGTGCTCTTCCAAAAAACGCCATTTAGGGCCACAGAAAATAAATTGCAGTGTGAAATACACATGTGGAGGTGTGTAAAATAAAAAATTTCTATATATTGTACAGTGCTATACTAAAAAAAACAACATTTTTTTTGAATAGCATTCTCTGCACTTCTATAGCTGTGCGATTCAGTGGTTAAATACTGTGGTTGTGTTGTGCTCTTGCAAAAAACGCCATTTAGGGCCACAGAAAATAAATTGCAGTGTGAAATACACATGTGGAGGTGTGTAAAATAAACAATTTCTATATATTGTACAGTGCTATACTAAAAAAAACAAAATTTTTTTTGAATAGCATTCTCTGCACTTCTATAGCTGTGCGATTCAGTGGTTAAATACTGTGGTTGTGTTGTGCTCTTCCAAAAAACGCCATTTAGGGCCACAGAAAATATTTTGCAGTGTGAAATACACATCTGGAGGTGTGTGAAAAAACAACATTATTTTTAAAAAGCATTCTCTGGCCTCTGCAGCTGTGCGATTCAGCGGTTATATACTGTTGGGGTTGTTGTGCTCTTGCAAAAAACGCCATTTAGGGCCACAGAAAATATTTTGCAGTGTGAAATACACATCTGGAGGTGTGTGAAAAAACAACATTATTTTTGAATAGCATTCTCTGGCCTCTGCAGCTGTGCGATTCAGCGGTTATATACTGTTGGGGTTGTTGTGCTCTTCCAAAAAATGCCATTTAGGGCCACAGACAATAAATTGCAGTGTGAAATACACATGTGGAGGTGTGTAAAATAAACAATTTCTATATATTTTACAGTGCTATACTAAAAAAACAAAATTTTTTTTGAATAGCATTCTCTGCACTTCTATAGCTGTGCGATTCAGTGGTTAAATACTGTGGTTGTGTTGTGCTCTTGCAAAAAACGCCATTTAGGGCCACAGAAAATAAATTGCAGTGTGAAATACACATGTGGAGGTGTGTAAAATAAACAATTTCTATATATTGTACAGTGCTATACTAAAAAAAACAACATTTTTTTTGAATAGCATTCTCTGCACTTCTATAGCTGTGCGATTCAGTGGTTAAATACTGTGGTTGTGTTGTGCTCTTCCAAAAAACGCCATTTAGGGCCACAGAAAATAAATTGCAGTGTGAAATACACATGTGGAGGTGTGTAAAATAAACAGTTTCTATATATTGTACAGTGCTATACTAAAAAAAACAACATTTTTTTTGAATAGCATTCTCTGCACTTCTATAGCTGTGCGATTCAGTGGTTAAATACTGTGGTTGTGTTGTGCTCTTGCAAAAAACGCCATTTAGGGCCACAGAAAATAAATTGCAGTGTGAAATACACATATGGAGGTGTGTAAAATAAACAATTTCTATATATTGTACAGTGCTATACTAAAAAAAACAACATTTTTTTTGAATAGCATTCTCTGCACTTCTATAGCTGTGCGATTCAGTGGTTAAATACTGTGGTTGTGTTGTGCTCTTGCAAAAAACGCCATTTAGGGCCACAGAAAATAAATTGCAGTGTGAAATACACATGTGGAGGTGTGTAAAATAAACAATTTCTATATATTGTACAGTGCTATACTAAAAAAAAAAAATTTTTTTTGAATAGCATTCTCTGCACTTCTATAGCTGTGCGATTCAGTGGTTAAATACTGTGGTTGTGTTGTGCTCTTGCAAAAAACGCCATTTAGGGCCACAGAAAATAAATTGCAGTGTGAAATACACATGTGGAGGTGTGTAAAATAAACAATTTCTATATATTGTACAGTGCTATACTAAAAAAAACAACATTTTTTTTGAATAGCATTCTCTGCACTTCAATAGCTGTGCGATTCAGTGGTTAAATACTGTGGTTGTGTTGTGCTCTTCCAAAAAACGCCATTTAGGGCCACAGAAAATAAATTGCAGTGTGAAATACACATGTGGAGGTGTGTAAAATAAACAATTTCTATATATTGTACAGTGCTATACTAAAAAAAACAAAATTTTTTTTGAATAGCATTCTCTGCACTTCTATAGCTGTGCGATTCAGTGGTTAAATACTGTGGTTGTGTTGTGCTCTTGCAAAAAACGCCATTTAGGGCCACAGAAAATAAATTGCAGTGTGAAATACACATGTGGAGGTGTGTAAAATAAACAATTTCTATATATTGTACAGTGCTATACTAAAAAAAAAAACATTTTTTTTGAATAGCATTCTCTGCACTTCTATAGCTGTGCGATTCAGTGGTTAAATACTGTGGTTGTGTTGTGCTCTTCCAAAAAACGCCATTTAGGGCCACAGAAAATAAATTGCAGTGTGAAATACACATGTGGAGGTGTGTAAAATAAACAATTTCTATATATTGTACAGTGCTATACTAAAAAAAACAACATTTTTTTTGAATAGCATTCTCTGCACTTCTATAGCTGTGCGATTCAGTGGTTAAATACTGTGGTTGTGTTGTGCTCTTGCAAAAAACGCCATTTAGGGCCACAGAAAATAAATTGCAGTGTGAAATACACATGTGGAGGTGTGTAAAATAAACAATTTCTATATATTGTACAGTGCTATACTAAAAAAAACAACATTTTTTTTGAATAGCATTCTCTGCACTTCTATAGCTGTGCGATTCAGTGGTTAAATACTGTGGTTGTGTTGTGCTCTTGCAAAAAACGCCATTTAGGGCCACAGAAAATAAATTGCAGTGTGAAATACACATGTGGAGGTGTGTAAAATAAACAATTTCTATATATTGTACAGTGCTATACTAAAAAAAACAACATTTTTTTTGAATAGCATTCTCTGCACTTCTATAGCTGTGCGATTCAGTGGTTAAATACTGTGGTTGTGTTGTGCTCTTGCAAAAAACGCCATTTAGGGCCACAGAAAATAAATTGCAGTGTGAAATACACATGTGGAGGTGTGTAAAATAAACAATTTCTATATATTGTACAGTGCTATACTAAAAAAAACAACATTTTTTTTGAATAGCATTCTCTGCACTTCTATAGCTGTGCGATTCAGTGGTTAAATACTGTGGTTGTGTTGTGCTCTTCCAAAAAACGCCATTTAGGGCCACAGAAAATAAATTGCAGTGTGAAATACACATGTGGAGGTGTGTAAAATAAACAATTTCTATATATTGTACAGTGCTATACTAAAAAAAACAACATTTTTTTTGAATAGCATTCCCTGCACTTCTATAGCTGTGCGATTCAGTGGTTAAATACTGTGGTTGTGTTGTGCTCTTGCAAAAAACGCCATTTAGGGCCACAGAAAATAAATTGCAGTGTGAAATACACATGTGGAGGTGTGTAAAATAAACAATTTCTATATATTGTACAGTGCTATACTAAAAAAAACAACATTTTTTTTGAATAGCATTCTCTGCACTTCTATAGCTGTGCGATTCAGTGGTTAAATACTGTGGTTGTGTTGTGCTCTTCCAAAAAACGCCATTTAGGGCCACAGAAAATAAATTGCAGTGTGAAATACACATGTGGAGGTGTGTAAAATAAAAAATTTCTATATATTGTACAGTGCTATACTAAAAAAAACAACATTTTTTTTGAATAGCATTCTCTGCACTTCTATAGCTGTGCGATTCAGTGGTTAAATACTGTGGTTGTGTTGTGCTCTTGCAAAAAACGCCATTTAGGGCCACAGAAAATAAATTGCAGTGTGAAATACACATGTGGAGGTGTGTAAAATAAACAATTTCTATATATTGTACAGTGCTATACTAAAAAAAACAACATTTTTTTTGAATAGCATTCTCTGCACTTCTATAGCTGTGCGATTCAGTGGTTAAATACTGTGGTTGTGTTGTGCTCTTCCAAAAAACGCCATTTAGGGCCACAGAAAATATTTTGCAGTGTGAAATACACATCTGGAGGTGTGTGAAAAAACAACATTATTTTTAAAAAGCATTCTCTGGCCTCTGCAGCTGTGCGATTCAGCGGTTATATACTGTTGGGGTTGTTGTGCTCTTGCAAAAAACGCCATTTAGGGCCACAGAAAATATTTTGCAGTGTGAAATACACATCTGGAGGTGTGTGAAAAAACAACATTATTTTTGAATAGCATTCTCTGGCCTCTGCAGCTGTGCGATTCAGCGGTTATATACTGTTGGGGTTGTTGTGCTCTTCCAAAAAATGCCATTTAGGGCCACAGACAATAAATTGCAGTGTGAAATACACATGTGGAGGTGTGTAAAATAAACAATTTCTATATATTTTACAGTGCTATACTAAAAAAACAAAATTTTTTTTGAATAGCATTCTCTGCACTTCTATAGCTGTGCGATTCAGTGGTTAAATACTGTGGTTGTGTTGTGCTCTTGCAAAAAACGCCATTTAGGGCCACAGAAAATAAATTGCAGTGTGAAATACACATGTGGAGGTGTGTAAAATAAACAATTTCTATATATTGTACAGTGCTATACTAAAAAAAAAAACATTTTTTTTGAATAGCATTCTCTGCACTTCTATAGCTGTGCGATTCAGTGGTTAAATACTGTGGTTGTGTTGTGCTCTTCCAAAAAACGCCATTTAGGGCCACAGAAAATAAATTGCAGTGTGAAATACACATGTGGAGGTGTGTAAAATAAACAGTTTCTATATATTGTACAGTGCTATACTAAAAAAAAAAACATTTTTTTTGAATAGCATTCTCTGCACTTCTATAGCTGTGCGATTCAGTGGTTAAATACTGTGGTTGTGTTGTGCTCTTGCAAAAAACGCCATTTAGGGCCACAGAAAATAAATTGCAGTGTGAAATACACATGTGGAGGTGTGTAAAATAAACAATTTCTATATATTGTACAGTGCTATACTAAAAAAAACAACATTTTTTTTGAATAGCATTCTCTGCACTTCTATAGCTGTGCGATTCAGTGGTTAAATACTGTGGTTGTGTTGTGCTCTTGCAAAAAACGCCATTTAGGGCCACAGAAAATAAATTGCAGTGTGAAATACACATGTGGAGGTGTGTAAAATAAACAATTTCTATATATTGTACAGTGCTATACTAAAAAAAAAAACATTTTTTTTGAATAGCATTCTCTGCACTTCTATAGCTGTGCGATTCAGTGGTTAAATACTGTGGTTGTGTTGTGCTCTTGCAAAAAACGCCATTTAGGGCCACAGAAAATAAATTGCAGTGTGAAATACACATGTGGAGGTGTGTAAAATAAACAATTTCTATATATTGTACAGTGCTATACTAAAAAAAACAACATTTTTTTTGAATAGCATTCTCTGCACTTCTATAGCTGTGCGATTCAGTGGTTAAATACTGTGGTTGTGTTGTGCTCTTCCAAAAAACGCCATTTAGGGCCACAGAAAATAAATTGCAGTGTGAAATACACATGTGGAGGTGTGTAAAATAAACAATTTCTATATATTGTACAGTGCTATACTAAAAAAAACAACATTTTTTTTGAATAGCATTCTCTGCACTTCTATAGCTGTGCGATTCAGTGGTTAAATACTGTGGTTGTGTTGTGCTCTTGCAAAAAACGCCATTTAGGGCCACAGAAAATAAATTGCAGTGTGAAATACACATGTGGAGGTGTGTAAAATAAACAATTTCTATATATTGTACAGTGCTATACTAAAAAAAAAAACATTTTTTTTGAATAGCATTCTCTGCACTTCTATAGCTGTGCGATTCAGTGGTTAAATACTGTGGTTGTGTTGTGCTCTTCCAAAAAACGCCATTTAGGGCCACAGAAAATAAATTGCAGTGTGAAATACACATGTGGAGGTGTGTAAAATAAACAATTTCTATATATTGTACAGTGCTATACTAAAAAAAACAACATTTTTTTTGAATAGCATTCTCTGCACTTCTATAGCTGTGCGATTCAGTGGTTAAATACTGTGGTTGTGTTGTGCTCTTGCAAAAAACGCCATTTAGGGCCACAGAAAATAAATTGCAGTGTGAAATACACATGTGGAGGTGTGTAAAATAAACAATTTCTATATATTGTACAGTGCTATACTAAAAAAAACAACATTTTTTTTGAATAGCATTCTCTGCACTTCTATAGCTGTGCGATTCAGTGGTTAAATACTGTGGTTGTGTTGTGCTCTTCCAAAAAACGCCATTTAGGGCCACAGAAAATAAATTGCAGTGTGAAATACACATGTGGAGGTGTGTAAAATAAACAATTTCTATATATTGTACAGTGCTATACTAAAAAAAAAAACATTTTTTTTGAATAGCATTCTCTGCACTTCTATAGCTGTGCGATTCAGTGGTTAAATACTGTGGTTGTGTTGTGCTCTTGCAAAAAACGCCATTTAGGGCCACAGAAAATAAATTGCAGTGTGAAATACACATGTGGAGGTGTGTAAAATAAACAATTTCTATATATTGTACAGTGCTATACTAAAAAAAACAACATTTTTTTTGAATAGCATTCTCTGCACTTCTATAGCTGTGCGATTCAGTGGTTAAATACTGTGGTTGTGTTGTGCTCTTCCAAAAAACGCCATTTAGGGCCACAGAAAATAAATTGCAGTGTGAAATACACATGTGGAGGTGTGTAAAATAAACAATTTCTATATATTGTACAGTGCTATACTAAAAAAAACAATTTTTTTTTTCGAATAGCATTCTCTGCACTTCTATAGCTGTGCCATTCAGTGGTTAAATACTGTGGTTGTGTTGTGCTCTTGCAAAAAACGCCATTTAGGGCCACAGAAAATAAATTGCAGTGTGAAATACACATGTGGAGGTGTGTAAAATAAACAATTTCTATATATTGTACAGTGCTATACTAAAAAAAAAAACATTTTTTTTGAAT
The DNA here is from genome assembly GCA_029206835.1 of Rana muscosa. Lineage (NCBI taxonomy): Eukaryota > Metazoa > Chordata > Amphibia > Anura > Ranidae > Rana > Rana muscosa. The sequence continues at coordinate 115,344,702 of CM055118.1, forward strand.
AGCATTCTCTGCACTTCTATAGCTGTGCGATTCAGTGGTTAAATACTGTGGTTGTGTTGTGCTCTTCCAAAAAACGCCATTTAGGGCCACAGAAAATAAATTGCAGTGTGAAATACACATGTGGAGGTGTGTAAAATAAACAATTTCTATATATTGTACAGTGCTATACTAAAAAAAAAACATTTTTTTTGAATAGCATTCTCTGCACTTCTATAGCTGTGCGATTCAGTGGTTAAATACTGTGGTTGTGTTGTGCTCTTGCAAAAAACGCCATTTAGGGCCACAGAAAATAAATTGCAGTGTGAAATACACATGTGGAGGTGTGTAAAATAAACAATTTCTATATATTGTACAGTGCTATACTAAAAAAAACAACATTTTTTTTGAATAGCATTCTCTGCACTTCTATAGCTGTGCGATTCAGTGGTTAAATACTGTGGTTGTGTTGTGCTCTTGCAAAAAACGCCATTTAGGGCCACAGAAAATAAATTGCAGTGTGAAATACACATGTGGAGGTGTGTAAAATAAACAATTTCTATATATTGTACAGTGCTATACTAAAAAAAACAACATTTTTTTTGAATAGCATTCTCTGCACTTCTATAGCTGTGCGATTCAGTGGTTAAATACTGTGGTTGTGTTGTGCTCTTCCAAAAAACGCCATTTAGGGCCACAGAAAATATTTTGCAGTGTGAAATACACATCTGGAGGTGTGTAAAATAAACAATTTCTATATATTCTTCTTGTACAGTGCTATACTAAAAAAAACAACCTTTTTTTTTGAATAGCATTTTCTGTAGCTGTGCGATTCAGCGGTTACGTGCTGTGGGTGTGTTGTGGTCTGGCGAAAAATGCCATTTAGGGCCACAGAAAATATTTTGCAGTGTGAAATACACATCTGGAGGTGTGTGAAATAAACAATTTCTATATATTTTCCTTGTACTGTGCTATACTAAAAAAAACAACCTTTTTTTTTTTGAATAGCATTTTCTGCAGTTCTGTAGCTGTGCGTTTCAGCCATTACGTACTGTGGGTGTGTTGTGGTCTTCCAAAAAACGCCATTTAGGGCAAGATCCTAATTTTGGAAAATATGAGGGGAAGGTCAAAGGGACGTGGTGGCCCCGGTCGTGGTGCTGCTGGTGGAGCTCCTGTTGCAGGGAGAGGATGTGGTGGATCTGTGCCAGCTACACGCACAAGTGAAACACCTTCCTCAGGTGCGAGTAGGCGACCGAGCCTGCGGCGGTATTTTGTCGCGCCTAATGAGGCTGTACCAATGTTTAGGCCAGGACAAGTACAGGCGATAGTAGATTGGGTTGCTGACAGTGCCTCGGGTTCCTTCACATTGTCTCCCACCCACTCTTCTGATGAAAGATCAGAGTTGGCACCTGAAGCCCATGTCCATCAGTCTTTCACCTCACCCCCTTGCAAATCAGCCAAGCAGTCTGAGCCCCAAATCATGCAGCAGTCTCTTCTGCTTTTCGATGACTCTGTTAGCAGGGTTTCCCAGGGCCATCCACCTAGCCCTGCCCCAGAAGTGGAAGAGATTGAGTGCACCGATGCCCAACCACTTATGTTTCATGATGGGTACATGGGAGGACCATCGCAGCACGTCTCGGATGATGACGAAACACAGGTGCCAACTGCTGCTGCTTTCGCAATTGTGCAGACAGACATGGAGGGCAGGGGTGAAGACTGGGTGGAAGATGATGTGGAGGACGATGAGGTCCTCGACCCCACATGGAATCAACGTTATGCAGGTGACCAGTGTAGTTCGGAGGAAGAGGCAGTGGTCGCACAGAGCCACCAGCACAGCAGAAGAGGGAGCAGGGTGCAAAAACGGAGCATTCGTCCCCTAGACAGTACATCTGCTACTGCCCAACGCAGCAAGGGACCGAGCACACCAAAGCCAGGTCCAAGGACTTCCCTAGCGTGGCAGTTCTTCACACAGTGTGTTGATGACAAGACACGAGTGGTTTGCACGCTGTGCAATCAGAGCCTGAAGCGAGGCATAAACGTTCTTAACCTGAGCACAAGCTGCATGACCAGGCATCTAAGTGCAAAGCACGAGCTGCAGTGGAGTAGACACCTCAAAAACCAAGAAAGGTCTCTGGCTCCTCCTGCTTCCTCTTCTGCTGCAGTCTCGGCCTCTTCATCCACCTCTGTAGTGACAGTGGCACCTGTCACCCCGCAAACAGAGGATCTGCCAGCAACACTACCACCTGGGTCACCAACCATCTCCACAATGTCCCATGGAAGCGTTCAGCTCTCTATCTCCCAAACATTGGAGCGGAAGAGGAAGTACCCCCCTAGCCACCCGCGATCCCTGGCCCTGAATGCCAGCATTTCAAAATTCCTGGCCTTTGAAATGCTGTCATTCCGTCTGGTGGAGACGCAGAGTTTTAAAAGCCTGATGGCATTGGCTGTCCCGCAGTACGTCGTGCCCAGCCGCCACTACTTTTCCAGGCGAGCCATCCCTTCCCTGCACAACCAGGTGGGGGACAAAATCAGGTGTGCACTGCGCAACGCCATCTGTGGCAAGGTCCACCTAACTACGGATGCGTGGACCAGTAAGCACGGTCAGGGACGTTATATCTCACACTGGGTAAATGCAGTGGCGGCTGGGCCTGAGGCAGATAGCGGTTTGGCGCATGTCCTTCCACCACCGAGGATTGCAGGGCGCTTCAGTTTGCCTCCTGTTGCTAACTCCTCCTTCTCCGCTTCCTCATCCTCTACCGCCTCCTCATCCATTCAGCGTAACACCTTCACCACCAACTTCAGCACAGCCAGGGGTAAACGACAGCAGGCAGTTTTAAAACTTTCCTGTTTGGGGGAAAATCCCCACACCACGCAGGAGTTGTGGAGGGACATGGAACAACAGACCGATGAGTGGTTGCTGTCAGTGAGCCTCAAGCCCGGCCTGGTGGTGTGCGATAATGGGCGAAATCTCGTAGCAGCTCTGGGCCTAGCCGGTTTGACGCACATCCCTTGCCTGGCGCATGTGCTGAACTTGGTGGTCCAGAGGTTCCTTAAAAATTACCCCAATATGCCAGAGCTGCTGCAGAAAGTGCGGGCTGTCTGTGCGCACTTTCGGCGTTCTCACCCTGCTGCTGCTCGCCTGTCAGCGCTGCAGCGTAACTTCGGCCTTCCCGCTCACCGCCTCATATGTGACGTGCCCACAAGGTGGAACTCCACCTTGCACATGCTGGCCAGACTTTGCGAGCAGCAGCAGGCAATAGTGGAGTTTCAGCTGCAGCAATCACGCGTGAGTCGCTCTGCGGAACAGCACCACTTCACCACCAATAACTGGGCCTCCATGCGAGACCTGTGTGCCTTGTTGCGCTGTTTCGAGTACTCCACCAACATGGCCAGTGCCAATGACGCCGTTCTCAGCGTTACTATCCCAGTTCTATGCCTCCTTGAAAAAACGCTTCGTGCGATGATGGAAGAGGATGTGGCACAGGAGGATGAGGAGGAGGAGGAGGAAGCGGGATCATTTCAAAGGCTTTCAGGGCAGTCTTTCACAAGTGGCTACGAGGGTGGGTTCCTGCACCAACAAACGCCAGGTACACAATTGTCCGGCAGAAAGGGCACAGTTCTGGAGGATGACGAGGTGGAGGAGGAGATGGAGGAGGAGGAGGAGGAGGAGGAGCCATGTTCACAGCAGGGTGGCACTCAGACCAGCTCGTGGCCATTACTGGTGCGTGGCTGGGGGGATACAGAGGACACAGACGATACACCTCCCACAGAGGACAGCTTTTCTTTGCCTCTGGGCAGCCTGGCACACATGAGCGATTACATGCTGCAGTGTTTCCGCAACGACAGCCGAGTTGCCCACATTTTAACTGGTGCTGATTACTGGGTGGCCACCCTGCTGGATCCCCGTTACAAGGACAACGTACTGTCCTTAATTCCCTCACTGGAGCGGGATCGTAAGATGCGCGAGTACAAGCGCACGCTGGTAGACGCGCTGCTGGTGGCATTCCCACCTGACAGCGGGCGTACGGTGGAAGCACAAGGCGAAGGCAGAGGAGGAGGAAGAGGCCGCCAACGCAGCCGGGGCACCGGCAGCACCTCAGAAGGCAGGGTTAGCATGGCCGAAATGTGGAAAAGCTTTGTCAGCACGCCACAACAACCAGCACCACCAGCTGAGATGGAACGTCTTAGCAGGAGGCAGCATTTCACCAACATGGTTGAGCAGTATGTGTCCACAGGCCTACACGTACTGGATGACGGGTCTGCCCCCTTTAACTTCTGGGTCTCCAAATTGGGCACATGGCCTGAGCTTGCCGTTTATGCCTTGGAGGTGCTGGCCTGCCCTGCAGCCAGTGTATTATCTGAACGTGTATTTAGCACGGCAGGGGGCGTTATCACAGACAAGCGCAGCCGCCTGTCCAGAGCCAATGTGGACAAGCTCACGTTCATTAAAATGAACCAGGCATGGATCCCACAGGACTTGTCCGTACCTTGTGCAGAATAGACATGTATACCGGTGTTGTGACAAAAACTGTCCGGCCATCGGATTGTGCCCGGCCCGTACTGCGCAGGCGCAGCGCTTGCGCAGTACAGAGGACAAGGAGATTCACAAAATCTCCGAAGATGAACGGCGCCTGCGCTGTGAGTGCAGGTTCAAGCCCCACCATCCAAGAGGACATACGGTAGCACATAGTAACAGGGCCCCTCACGGGCTCGCTTCGATCGCGGCCTTGCTTGGCTCGGCTTGAACCACGGATGGTGTGGCCTTCACCTGAACTCAACACGCAGGCGCCGTTAGTCTTGGGAGATTTTTGAAATCCCCTTGTCCTACATACTCAGCAAGCGCAGTACAGGGCGGACACTATTCGACAGGGGACAGAATTCGACACATCACCGGCCTTACCCAGCCATTGTTGTATTTTTGAACCAGTGTTGGCTACCTCGTCCTCCTCCACCGCCGCTTCCACCTACACAGCCACATCCACCGCCACCTCAACCTCCTACTCCATATGGACCTCGTCCTGCTAGGCCAAGATTAAAATTTTTATTTTATTTTTTTGTAGCGCACAGATCCTTTCCCCCTTACCTGCCTTTATGTTGTTGGCTCTTCGCAGGAGGGAGAAAGGCACACCGCACTACCAGCCCGTATCCTCCTATATAAAGAGGTTGAGCGGTGTACTTGACGGGCCGTGTCCACAGCCGGAGTCAAAACTCCTCCAGAGGATGATTCTCACCTCTACTGTAGGTAGAGGCAAGTCCTTTAATTGCCAGTAAAGTCAATGTCCACACCAGCTGAAACTCCAACTCTTATTCTCTCATGGCAAAATAAACTGTACTCAGATAGAAAAGGTTAGAGCAAAGAAACAGGACAGCTTAAGGTGTGGAGGAGGTCCAGGCACAAACGTAGCACATTCACTTCACTGCTTAGGTTTCTCAAACAGTTTTTGGCGCACGGTCTCTGCCACAGACATTGAGGTTGGTCTCTGCCACAGACCGGGTGTACAAGGCCCCTGCCACGGGCCTGGAGAACTTTGGTCTCAGCCACAGACCAGGGTGTATAAGGCCCCTGCCACGGGCCGGTTGAATAAGGCCTCTGATACAGTCAAGGTGACCTTGAGCTTCTCCTTCTACGAACCTAGCCCATATCAAGGGGAAGACATCTCTCCAGGGAGTCAACAGACCATTCCTTCACTGTGACTCCCGCATCGGTCCATCAGAATGATCCTCCCTTCCCTGGAACAGGGTCCCCTACACGAGGCGGCTCTGGACTCCAGGCCTTACTCCCGCCCCTAGGCCTCCATACCCAGGGCAGCAAGAACTCCAGGATAGTACCTCACCCCGGGCTAAAGGTGCCCGAGATGGAACAGGAACACATGCACCCAGGCCGAAGGCACCTGGGCGCGGACCCCACTGGACATCAGCCCCCAGGCCAAAGGTCTGCCCCTTTTATATGCTCTCCCGGCATGCACAGCAGGTTCCCCGCCCCGCTGTACTACTGCCAAGAGGGGACACAAAAGGCGCCACCTGTAGGCCGCAGGGAACTGCACACCAATACTGTCCCCCGAGGACAAAATGGTCCATGAATCCTACAGAATTAGGGTATTTGAGCCTATTTACCACTCAAACACTTTCCTTAAATTTGGCACCCCGCTACATTTTTATTTCAAAGTATTTTATTTTCCCACTAGCTTATCCATTAAATTAAATAATTTATTCCATAAAGGGCGTATTCTGGGGCATTCCCACCATATGTGTGGCATCGTGCTGTTGAGTTTCTGAGGTTCTTAATGACTTCCTGTACCTCTTCTGCTGAAAAGGGGGCCTCCAGCATATTTTTTTATTTTTAATTTTTTTATGTTCTTTTAAGTTATTTCCTATCCACATTTGTTTGCAGAGCACTTGCCATGTTCTTAACAACATTTTGCTGCCATTTGCAGCCCTCTAGCCCTTTCCATTACTTTTTTAGAGCCTTTTTAGTCGTCAGAAGTCCGGGTCCCCATTGACTTCAATGGGGTCCGGGTCCGGGTTCGGGTTAAAGTTCGGTCCCGAATCCGAACTTTTTTCCGAAGTTCGGCCGAACCCGCCGGACCCGAATATCCAGCTACCCGCTCAACTCTAGTGCTGGGGCAAGCAAACCAGCCCTGTAAAAACAATTTGCTACTGCGAGCATAAAAAAAGAATAGGGCCTATCCAGCATTGTAGTGACATTAGCCAGCTGAACGTGTTGGCTGAGCTACCAATGCTTTAAGCTGCAAATTAGTGGCTCGAGCATAAAAGAAGAGGGCCTATTAAAGTTAACTCCACCGTGGCCGGTCCCAAGTCCGAGCTGAGAAAGGAGGAGGGTCCCTTCCCCCTCCCTTTCCTTCCCTTTCCCCTTCCCCTCCCCCTCCCATCCCTTTCCCCTTCCCCCAGAGATACATGCTCAAATTACCTTTAAGGCAGTTTACTGTGCAAAGGGCTAAAAAGAGATTGTAGACAGTCCACTTTGGGCCGATCGGCGCCGTTCGGAGCTGTAATGCGAAGTTCCACTGTACATCTCTTCTCTGCTGTCCCATCTGTGTGCTGTCTCGACTGTGAAGTGTGGGAAGAGGGTGTACCCCTTTACGGAGGATAGACAGCAGGATCTGTTCGCCCCGAGTACATTAATTGTCTGAAGAAGAGAGAGCAATTTGGGTTCAAATTTGGTGCCATACTTGCTATCTGAGGAGTGACAAAGGAAATCTACCTGCGTGCCAAGTTTGAAGACAGGAGCCCCAAGGGTTCCAGAGATATGGCCACACAAAGAGAACTGACCGGTAATTGAAAGCTCCCTTGCGGGAAAACGTAGCAGTAATTTGTAATACCGCTTAAGTGGGACTCTGGAGCAACCTTGTCGGTATAGATTTTGCTGGTCAATATCTCCAAAACCATAAATCCTAAGAACTCCAAACTTGGTAGGGTGGGTCTCCCAATCAGTCCCATACATGTGTCTCTCAAGTTGAAAAAAACACTGCCTCCCGAAACATAAAGGGCGACGTCGCAGTGTTCTTTCAAACTGCATGGACCCAGATGAGGCCTCACTGCTGTATGTCTGTGTCCTACATTGGGAAAATGTTCAATATTTTTTTAACTCTGCCATGGCCGGTCCCAAGCCCGTGCTGCGAAAAGAGGAGGGTTGGGTGCTGGGACAAGCAAACCAGCCCTATTAAAACATTTGTAGAGCAAATGGGAAAGTTCAGTGACACAGAGGTGATGTTCCATCTCGGGGGAGGTTTAGTGTCACTGCAGCAATGAAGACCTCTCTGAGCGTGGTTGGTTCTGAGAGCAATGGCCCAGATCCCATTCCATAACAATTGTAAGATGCTCATTGCGGTCTAGAGCTGGTCCAAAGGTTGCGTGTGAAGGTTGTGTGCAAGCACACGTAAAGTGCTCCCTTCCGAAACTGGAAGACTGCTTACCAGTGCTCTTGAAACTCTTTAACTCTGCCATGGCCGGTCCCAAGCCCAGCTGCGAAAAAGGAGGGTTGAGTGCTGGGGCAAGCAAACCAGCCCTGTAAAAACAATTTGCTACTGCGAGCATAAAAGAAGAATAGGGCCTATCCAGCATTGTAGTGACATTAGCCAGCTGAACGTGTTGGCTGAGCTACCAATGCTTTAAGCTGCAAATTAGTGGCTCGAGCATAAAAGAAGAGGGCCTATTAAAGTTAACTCCACCGTGGCCGGTCCCAAGTCCGAGCTGAGAAAGGAGGAGGGTCCCTTCCCCCTCCCTTTCCTTCCCTTTCCCCTTCCCCTCCCCCTCCCTTCCCTTTCCCCTTCCACCAGAGATACATGCTCAAATTACCTTTAAGGCAGTTTACTGTGCAAAGGGCTAAAAAGAGATTGCAGACAGTCCACTTTGGGCCGATCGGCGCCGTTCGGAGCTGTAATGCGAAGTTCCACTGTACATCTCTTCTCTGCTGTCCCATCTGTGTGCTGTCTCGACTGTGAAGTGTGGGAAGAGGGTGTACCCCTTTACGGAGGATAGACAGCAGGATCTGTTCGCCCCGAGTACATAAATTGTCTGAAGAAGAGAGAGCAATTTGGGTTCAAATTTGGTCCCATACTTGCTATCTGAGGAGTAACAAAGGAAATCTACCTGCGTGCCAAGTTTGAAGACAGGAGCCCCAAGGGTTCCAGAGATATGGCCACACAAAGAGAACTGACCGGCAATTGAAAGCTCCCTTGCGGGAAAACGTAGCAGTAATTTGTAATACCGCTTAAGTGGGACTCTGGAGCAACCTTGTCGGTATAGATTTTGCTGGTCAATATCTCCAAAACCATAAATCCTAAGAACTCCAAACTTGTTAGGGTGGGTCTCCCAATCAGTCCCATACATGTGTCTCTCAAGTTGAAAAAAACACTGCCTCCCGAAACATAAAGGGCGACGTCGCAGTGTTATTTCAAACTGCACAGACCCAGATGAGGCCTCACTGCTGTATGTCTGTGTCCTACATTGGGAAAATGTTCAATATTTTTTTAACTCTGCCATGGCCGGTCCCAAGCCCGTGCTGCGAAAAGAGGAGGGTTGGGTGCTGGGACAAGCAAACCAGCCCTATTAAAACATTTGTAGAGCAAATGGGAAAGTTCAGTGACACAGAGGTGATGTTCCATCTCGGGGGAGGTTTAGTGTCACTGCAGCAATGAAGACCTCTCTGAGCGTGGTTGGTTCTGAGAGCAATGGCCCAGATCCCATTCCATAACAATTGTAAGATGCTCATTGCGGTCTAGAGCTGGTCCAAAGGTTGCGTGTGAAGGTTGTGTGCAAGCACACGTAAAGTGCTCCCTTCCGAAACTGGAAGACTGCTTACCAGTGCTCTTGAAACTCTTTAACTCTGCCATGGCCGGTCCCAAGCCCAGCTGCGAAAAGGAGGGTTGAGTGCTGGGGCAAGCAAACCAGCCCTGTAAAAACAATTTGCTACTGCGAGCATAAAAGAAGAATAGGGCCTATCCAGCATTGTAGTGACATTAGCCAGCTGAACGTGTTGGCTGAGCTACCAATGCTTTAAGCTGAAAATTAGTGGCTCGAGCATAAAAGAAGAGGGCCTATTAAAGTTAACTCCACCGTGGCCGGTCCCAAGTCCGAGCTGAGAAAGGAGGAGGGTCCCTTCCCCCTCCCTTTCCTTCCCTTTCCCCTTCCCCTCCCCCTCCCATGCCTTTCCCCTTCCCCCAGAGATACATGCTCAAATTACCTTTAAGGCAGTTTACTGTGCAAAGGGCTAAAAAGAGATTGTAGACAGTCCACTTTGGGCCGATCGGCGCCGTTCGGAGCTGTAATGCGAAGTTCCACTGTACATCTCTTCTCTGCTGTCCCATCTGTGTGCTGTCTCGACTGTGAAGTGTGGGAAGAGGGTGTACCCCTTTACGGAGGATAGACAGCAGGATCTGTTCGCCCCGAGTACATTAATTGTCTGAAGAAGAGAGAGCAATTTGGGTTCAAATTTGGTGCCATACTTGCTATCTGAGGAGTGACAAAGGAAATTTACCTGCGTGCCAAGTTTGAAGACAGGAGCCCCAAGGGTTCCAGAGATATGGCCACACAAAGAGAACTGACCGGCAATTGAAAGCTCCCTTGCGGGAAAACGTAGCAGTAATTTGTAATACCGCTTAAGTGGGACTCTGGAGCAACCTTGTCGGTATAGATTTTGCTGGTCAATATCTCCAAAACCATAAATCCTAAGAACTCCAAACTTGGTAGGGTGGGTCTCCCAATCAGTCCCATACATGTGTCTCTCAAGTTGAAAAAAACACTGCCTCCCGAAACATAAAGGGCGACGTCGCAGTGTTCTTTCTAACTGCACGGACCCAGATGAGGCCTCACTGCTGTATGTCTGTGTCCTACATTGGGAAAATGTTCAATATTTTTTTAACTCTGCCATGGCCGGTCCCAAGCCCGTGCTGCGAAAAAAGGAGGGTTGGGTGCTGGGACAAGTAAACCAGCCCTATTAAAACATTTGTAGAGCAAATGGGAAAGTTCAGTGACACAGAGGTGATGTTCAGTCTCGGAGGAGGTTTAGTGTCACTGCAGCAATGAAGACCTCTCTGAGCGTGGTTGGTTCTGAGAGCAATGGCCCAGATCCCATTCCATAACAATTGTAAGATGCTCATTGCGGTCTAGAGCTGGTCCAAAGGTTGCGTGTGAAGGTTGTGTGCAAGCACACGTAAACTGCTCCCTTCCGAAACTGGAAGACTGCTTACCAGTGCTCTTGAAACTTTTTAACTCTGCCATGGCCGGTCCCAAGCCCAGCTGCGAAAAGAGGAGGGTTGAGTGCTGGGGCAAGCAAACCAGCCCTGTAAAAACAATTTGCTATTGCGAGCATAAAAGAAGAATAGGGCCTATCCAGCATTGTAGTGACATTAGCCAGCTGAACGTGTTGGCTGAGCTACCAATGCTTTAAGCTGCAAATTAGTGGCTTGAGCATAAAAGAAGAGGGCCTATTAAAGTTAACTCCACCGTGGCCGGTCCCAAGTCCGAGCTGAGAAAGGAGGAGGGTCCCTTCCCCCTCCCTTTCCTTCCCTTTCCCCTTCCCCTCCCCCTCCCTTCCCTTTCCCCTTCCCCCAGAGATACATGCTCAAAAAACCTTTAAGGCAGTTTACTGTGCAAAGGGCTAAAAAGAGATTGTAGACAGTCCACTTTGGGCCGATCGGCGCCGTTCGGAGCTGTAATGCGATTTTCCACTGTACATCTCTTCTCTGCTGTCCCATCTGTGTGCTGTCTCGACTGTGAAGTGTGGGAAGAGGGTGTACCCCTTTACGGAGGATAGACAGTAGGATCTGTTCGCCCCGAGTACATAAATTGTCTGAAGAACAGAGAGCAATTTGGGTTCAAATTTGGTCCCATACTTGCTATCTGAGGAGTGACAAAGGAAATCTACCTGCGTGCCAAGTTTGAAGACAGGAGCCCCAAGGGTTCCAGAGATATGGCCACACAAAGAGAACTGACCGGCAATTGAAAGCTCCCTTGCGGGAAAATGTAGCAGTAATTTGTAATACCGCTTAAGTGGGACTCTGGAGCAACCTTGTCGGTATAGATTTTGCTGGTCAATATCTCCAAAACCATAAATCCTAAGAACTCCAAACTTGGTAGGGTGGGTCTCCCAATCAGTCCCATACATGTGTCTCTCAAGTTGAAAAAAACACTGCCTCCCGAAACATAAAGGGCGACGTTGCAATGTTCTTTCAAACTGCACGGACCCAGATGAGGCCTCACTGCTGTATGTCTGTGTCCTACATTGGGAAAATGTTCAATATTTTTTTAACTCTGCCATGGCCGGTCCCAAGCCCGTGCTGCGAAAAGAGGAGGGTTGGGTGCTGGGACAAGCAAACCAGCCCTATTAAAACATTTGTAGAGCAAATGGGAAAGTTCAGTGACACAGAGGTGATGTTCCATCTCGGGGGAGGTTTAGTGTCACTGCAGCAATGAAGACCTCTCTGAGCGTGGTTGGTTCTGAGAGCAATGGCCCAGATCCCATTCCATAACAATTGTAAGATGCTCATTGCGGTCTAGAGCTGGTCCAAAGGTTGCGTGTGAAGGTTGTGTGCAAGCACACGTAAAGTGCTCCCTTCCGAAACTGGAAGACTGCTTACAAGTGCTCTTGAATTTTTTTAACTCTGCCATGGCCGGTCCCAAGCCCAGCTGCGAAAAGTGGAGGGTGGAGTGCTGGGGCAAGCAAACCAGCCCTGTAAAAACAATTTGCTACTGCGAGCATAAAAGAAGAATAGGGCCTATCCAGCATTGTAGTGACATTAGCGAGCTGAACGTGTTGGCTGAGCTACCAATGCTTTAAGCTGCAAATTAGTGGCTCGAGCATAAAAGAAGAGGGCCTATTAAAGTTAACTCCACCGTGGCCGGTCCCAAGTCTGAGCTGAGAAAGGAGGAGGGTCCCTTCCCCCTCCCTTTCCTTCCCTTTCCCCTTCCCCTCCCTTCCCTTTCCCCTTCCCCCAGAGATACATGCTCAAATTACCTTTAAGGCAGTTTACTGTGCAAAGGGCTAAAAAGAGATTGTAGACAGTCCAATTTGGGCCGATCGGCGCCGTTCGGAGCTGTAATGCAAAGTTCCACTGTACATCTCTTCTCTGCTGTCCCATCTGTGTGCTGTCTCGACTGTGAAGTGTGGAAAGAGGGTGTACCCCTTTACGGAGGATAGACAGCAGGATCTGTTCGCCCCGAGTACATAAATTGTCTGAAGAAGAGAGAGCAATTTGGGTTCAAATTTGGTCCCATACTTGCTATCTGAGGAGTGACAAAGGAAATCTACCTGCGTGCCAAGTTTGAAGACAGGAGCCCCAAGGGTTCCAGAGATATGGCCACACAAAGAGAACTGACCGGCAATTGAAAGCTCCCTTGCGGGAAAATGTAGCAGTAATTTGTAATACCGCTTAAGTGGGACTCTGGAGCAACCTTGTCGGTATAGATTTTGCTGGTCAATATCTCCAAAACCATAAATCCTAAGAACTCCAAACTTGGTAGGGTGGGTCTCCCAATCAGTCCCATACATGTGTCTCTCAAGTTGAAAAAAACACTGCCTCCTGAAACATAAAGGGCGACGTCGCAGTGTTCTTTCAAACTGCACGGACCCAGATGAGGCCTCACTGCTGTATGTCTGTGTCCTACATTGGGAAAATGTTCAATATTTTTTTAACTCTGCCATGGCCGGTCCCAAGCCCGTGCTGCGAAAAGAGGAGGGTTGGGTGCTGGGACAAGCAAACCAGCCCTATTAAAACATTTGTAGAGAAAATGGGAAAGTTCAGTGACACAGAGGTGATGTTCCATCTCGGGGGAGGTTTAGTGTCACTGCAGCAATGAAGACCTCTCTGAGCGTGGTTGGTTCTGAGAGCAATGGCCCAGATCCCATTCCATAACAATTGTAAGATGCTCATTGCGGTCTAGAGCTGGTCCAAAGGTTGCGTGTGAAGGTTGTGTGCAAGCACACGTAAAGTGCTCCCTTCCGAAACTGGAAGACTGCTTACCAGTGCTCTTGAAACTTTTTAACTCTGCCATGGCCGGTCCCAAGCCCAGCTGCGAAAAGAGGAGGGTTGAGTGCTGGGGCAAGCAAACCAGCCCTGTAAAAACAATCTGCTACTGCGAGCATAAAAGAAGAATAGGGCCTATCCAGCATTGTAGTGACATTAGCCAGCTGAACGTGTTGGCTGAGCTACCAATGCTTTAAGCTGCAAATTAGTGGCTCAAGCATAAAAGAAGAGGGCCTATTAAAGTTAACTCCACCATGGCCGGTCCCAAGTCCGAGCTGAGAAAGGAGGAGGGTCCCTTCCCCCTCCCTTTCCTTCCCTTTCCCCTTCCCCTCCCTTCCCTTTCCCCTTCCCCCAGAGATACATGCTCAAATTACCTTTAAGGCAGTTTACTGTGCAAAGGGCTAAAAAGAGATTGTAGACAGTCCACTTTGGGCCGATCGGCGCCGTTCGGAGCTGTAATGCGAAGTTCCACTGTACATCTCTTCTCTGCTGTCCCATCTGTGTGCTGTCTCGACTGTGAAGTGTGGGAAGAGGGTGTACCCCTTTACAGAGGATAGACAGCAGGATCTGTTCGCCCCGAGTACATAAATTGTCTGAAGAAGAGAGAGCAATTTGGGTTCAAATTTGGTCCCATACTTGCTATCTGAGGAGTGACAAAGGAAATCTACCTGCGTGCCAAGTTTGAAGACAGGAGCCCCAAGGGTTCCAGAGATATGGCCACACAAAGAGAACTGACCGGCAATTGAAAGCTCCCTTGCGGGAAAATGTAGCAGTAATTTGTAATACCGCTTAAGTGGGACTCTGGAGCAACCTTGTCGGTATAGATTTTGCTGGTCAATATTTCCAAAACCATAAATCCTAAGAACTCCAAACTTGGTAGGGTGGGTCTCCCAATCAGTCCCATACATGTGTCTCTCAAGTTGAAAAAAACACTGCCTCCCAAAACATAAAGGGCGACGTCGCAGTGTTCTTTCAAACTGCACGGACCCAGATGAGGCCTCACTGCTGTATGTCTGTGTCCTACATTGGGAAAATGTTCAATATTTTTTTAACTCTGCCATGGCCGGTCCCAAGCCCGTGCTGCGAAAAGAGGAGGGTTGGGTGCTGGGACAAGCAAACCAGCCCTATTAAAACATTTGTAGAGCAAATGGGAAAGTTCAGTGACACAGAGGTGATGTTCCATCTCGGGGGAGGTTTAGTGTCACTGCAGCAATGAAGACCTCTCTGAGCGTGGTTGGTTCTGAGAGCAATGGCCCAGATCCCATTCCATAACAATTGTAAGATGCTCATTGCGGTCTAGAGCTGGTCCAAAGGTTGCGTGTGAAGGTTGTGTGCAAGCACACGTAAAGTGCTGCCTTCCAAAACTGGAAGACTGCTTACCAGTGCTCTTGAAACTTTTTAACTCTGCCATGGCCGGTCCCAAGCCCAGCTGTGAAAAGAGGAGGGTTGAGTGCTGGGGCAAGCAAACCAGCCCTGTAAAAACAATTTGCTACTGCGAGCATAAAAGAAGAATAGGGCCTATCCAGCATTGTAGTGACATTAGCCAGCTGAATGTGTTGGCTGAGCTACCAATGCTTTAAGCTGCAAATTAGTGGCTCAAGCATAAAAGAAGAGGGCCTATTAAAGTTAACTCCACCGTGGCCGGTCCCAAGTCCGAGCTGAGAAAGGAGGAGGGTCCCTTCCCCCTCCCTTTCCTTCCCGTTCCCCTTCCCCTCCCCCTCCCTTCCCTTTCCCCTTCCCCCAGAGATACATGCTCAAATTACCTTTAAGGCAGTTTACTGTGCAAAGGGCTAAAAAGAGATTGTAGACAGTCCACTTTGGGCCGATCGGCGCCGTTCGGAGCTGTAATGCGAAGTTCCACTGTACATCTCTTCTCTGCTGTCCCATCTGTGTGCTGTCTCGACTGTGAAGTGTGGGAAGAGGGTGTACCCCTTTACGGAGGATAGACAGCAGGATCTGTTCGCCCCGAGTACATAAATTGTCTGAAGAAGAGAGAGCAATTTGGGTTCAAATTTGGTCCCATACTTGCTATCTGAGGAGTGACAAAGGAAATTTACCTGCGTGCCAAGTTTGAAGACAGGAGCCCCAAGGGTTCCAGAGATATGGCCACACAAAGAGAACTGACCGGCAATTGAAAGCTCCCTTGTGGGAAAACGTAGCAGTAATTTGTAATACCGCTTAAGTGGGACTCTGGAGCAACCTTGTCGGTATAGATTTTGCTGGTCAATATCTCCAAAACCATAAATCCTAAGAACTCCAAACTTGTTAGGGTGGGTCTCCCAATCAGTCCCATACATGTGTCTCTCAAGTTGAAAAAAACACTGCCTCCCGAAACATAAAGGGCGACGTCGCAGTGTTCTTTCAAACTGCACAGACCCAGATGAGGCCTCACTGCTGTATGTCTGTGTCCTACATTGGGAAAATGTTCAATATTTTTTTAACTCTGCCATGGCCGGTCCCAAGCCCGTGCTGCGAAAAGAGGAGGGTTGGGTGCTGGGACAAGCAAACCAGCCCTATTAAAACATTTGTAGAGCAAATGGGAAAGTTCAGTGACACAGAGGTGATGTTCCATCTCGGGGGAGGTTTAGTGTCACTGCAGCAATGAAGACCTCTCTGAGCGTGGTTGGTTCTGAGAGCAATGGCCCAGATCCCATTCCATAACAATTGTAAGATGCTCATTGCGGTCTAGAGCTGGTCCAAAGGTTGCGTGTGAAGGTTGTGTGCAAGCACACGTAAAGTGCTCCCTTCCGAAACTGGAAGACTGCTTACCAGTGCTCTTGAAACTCTTTAACTCTGCCATGGCCGGTACCAAGCCCAGCTGCGAAAAAGGAGGGTTGAGTGCTGGGGCAAGCAAACCAGCCCTGTAAAAACAATTTGCTACTGCGAGCATAAAAGAAGAATAGGGCCTATCCAGCATTGTAGTGACATTAGCCAGCTGAACGTGTTGGCTGAGCTACCAATGCTTTAAGCTGAAAATTAGTGGCTCGAGCATAAAAGAAGAGGGCCTATTAAAGTTAACTCCACCGTGGCCGGTCCCAAGTCCGAGCTGAGAAAGGAGGAGGGTCCCTTCCCCCTCCCTTTCCTTCCCTTTCCCCTTCCCCTCCCCCTCCCATGCCTTTCCCCTTCCCCCAGAGATACATGCTCAAATTACCTTTAAGGCAGTTTACTGTGCAAAGGGCTAAAAAGAGATTGTAGACAGTCCACTTTGGGCCGATCGGCGCCGTTCGGAGCTGTAATGCGAAGTTCCACTGTACATCTCTTCTCTGCTGTCCCATCTGTGTGCTGTCTCGACTGTGAAGTGTGGGAAGAGGGTGTACCCCTTTACGGAGGATAGACAGCAGGATCTGTTCGCCCCGAGTACATTAATTGTCTGAAGAAGAGAGAGCAATTTGGGTTCAAATTTGGTCCCATACTTGCTATCTGAGGAGTGACAAAGGAAATCTACCTGCGTGCCAAGTTTGAAGACAGGAGCCCCAAGGGTTCCAGAGATGTGGCCACACAAAGAGAACTGACCGGCAATTGAAAGCTCCCTTGCGGGAAAACGTAGCAGTAATTTGTAATACCGCTTAAGTGGGACTCTGGAGCAACCTTGTCGGTATAGATTTTGCTGGTCAATATCTCCAAAACCATAAATCCTAAGAACTCCAAACTTGGTAGGGTGGGTCTCCCAATCAGTCCCATACATGTGTCTCTCAAGTTGAAAAAAACACTGCCTCCCGAAACATAAAGGGCGACGTCGCAGTGTTCTTTCAAACTGCACGGACCCAGATGAGGCCTCACTGCTGTATGTCTGTGTCCTACATTGGGAAAATGTTCAATATTTTTTTAACTCTGCCATGGCCGGTCCCAAGCCCGTGCTGCGAAAAGAGGAGGGTTGGGTGCTGGGACAAGCAAACCAGCCCTATTAAAACATTTGTAGAGCAAATGGGAAAGTTCAGTGACACAGAGGTGATGTTCCATCTCGGGGGAGGTTTAGTGTCACTGCAGCAATGAAGACCTCTCTGAGCGTGGTTGGTTCTGAGAGCAATGGCCCAGATCCCATTCCATAACAATTGTAAGATGCTCATTGCGGTCTAGAGCTGGTCCAAAGGTTGCGTGTGAAGGTTGTGTGCAAGCACACGTAAAGTGCTGCCTTCCGAAACTGGAAGACTGCTTACCAGTGCTCTTGAAACTTTTTAACTCTGCCATCGCCGGTCCCAAGCCCAGCTGCGAAAAGAGGAGGGTTGAGTAATGGGGCAAGCAAACCAGCCCTGTAAAAACAATTTGCTACTGCGAGCATAAAAGAAGAATAGGGCCTATCCAGCATTGTAGTGACATTAGCCAGCTGAATGTGTTGGCTGAGCTACCAATGCTTTAAGCTGCAAATTAGTGGCTCAAGCATAAAAGAAGAGGGCCTTTTAAAGTTAACTCCACCGTGGCCGGTCCCAAGTCCGAGCTGAGAAAGGAGGAGGGTCCCTTCCCCCTCCCTTTCCTTCCCTTTCCCCTTCCCCTCCCCCTCCCTTCCCTTTCCCCTTCCCCCAGAGATACATGCTCAAATTACCTTTAAGGCAGTTTACTGTGCAAAGGGCTAAAAAGAGATTGTAGACAGTCCACTTTGGGCCGATCGGCGCCGTTCGGAGCTGTAATGCGAAAGTTCCACTGTACATCTCTTCTCTGCTGTCCCATCTGTGTGCTGTCTCGACTGTGAAGTGTGGGAAGAGGGTGTACCCCTTTACGGAGGATAGACAGCAGGATCTGTTCGCCCCGAGTACATAAATTGTCTGAAGAAGAGAGAGCAATTTGGGTTCAAATTTGGTCCCATACTTGCTATCTGAGGAGTGACAAAGGAAATTTACCTGCGTGCCAAGTTTGAAGACAGGAGCCCCAAGGGTTCCAGAGATATGGCCACACAAAGAGAACTGACCGGCAATTCTCCCTTGCGGGAAAACGTAGCAGTAATTTGTAATACCGCTTAAGTGGGACTCTGGAGCAACCTTGTCGGTATAGATTTTGCTGGTCAATATCTCCAAAACCATAAATCCTAAGAACTCCAAACTTGGTAGGGTGGGTCTCCCAATCAGTCCCATACATGTGTCTCTCAAGTTGAAAAAACACTGCCTCCCGAAACATAAAGGGCGACGTCGCAGTGTTCTTTCAAACTGCACGGACCCAGATAAGGCCTCACTGCTGTATGTCTGTGTCCTACATTGGGAAAATGTTCAATATTTTTTTATCTCTGCCATGGCCGGTCCCAAGCCCGTGCTGCGAAAAGAGGAGGGTTGGGTGCTGGGACAAGCAAACCAGCCCTATTAAAACATTTGTAGAGCAAATGGGAAAGTTCAGTGACACAGAGGTGATGTTCCATCTCGGGGGAGGTTTAGTGTCACTGCAGCAATGAAGACCTCTCTGAGCGTGGTTGGTTCTGAGAGCAATGGCCCAGATCCCATTCCATAACAATTGTAAGATGCTCATTGCGGTCTAGAGCTGGTCCAAAGGTTGCGTGTGAAGGTTGTGTGCAAGCACACGTAAAGTGCTCCCTTCCGAAACTGGAAGACTGCTTACCAGTGCTCTTGAATCTTTTTAACTCTGCCATGGCCGGTCCCAAGCCCAGCTGCGAAAAGAGGAGGGTTGAGTGCTGGGGCAAGCAAACCAGCCCTGTAAAAACAATTTGCTACTGCGAGCATAAAAGAAGTATAGGGCCTATCCAGCATTGTAGTGACATTAGCCAGCTGAACGTGTTGGCTGAGCTACCAATGCTTTAAGCTGCAAATTAGTGGCTCGAGCATAAAAGAAGAGGGCCTATTAAAGTTAACTCCACCGTGGCCGGTCCCAAGTCCGAGCTGAGAAAGGAGGAGGGTCCCTTCCCCCTCCCTTTCCTTCCCTTTCCCCTTCCCCTCCCCCTCCCCCTACCTTCCCTTTCCCCTTCCCCCAGAGATACATGCTCAAATTACCT
The DNA here is from genome assembly GCA_029206835.1 of Rana muscosa. Lineage (NCBI taxonomy): Eukaryota > Metazoa > Chordata > Amphibia > Anura > Ranidae > Rana > Rana muscosa. The sequence continues at coordinate 115,364,094 of CM055118.1, forward strand.
TTAAGGCAGTTTACTGTGCAAAGGGCTAAAAAGAGATTGTAGACAGTCCACTTTGGGCCGATCGGCGCCGTTCGGAGCTGTAATGCGAAGTTCCACTGTACATCTCTTCTCTGCTGTCCCATCTGTGTGCTGTCTCGACTGTGAAGTGTGGGAAGAGGGTGTACCCCTTTACGGAGGATAGACAGCAGGATCTGTTCGCCCCGAGTACATTAATTGTCTGAAGAAGAGAGAGCAATTTGGGTTCAAATTTGGTCCCATACTTGCTATCTGAGGAGTGACAAAGGAAATCTACCTGCGTGCCAAGTTTGAAGACAGGAGCCCCAAGGGTTCCAGAGATATGGCCACACAAAGAGAACTGACCGGCAATTGAAAGCTCCCTTGCGGGAAAACGTAGCAGTAATTTGTAATACCGCTTAAGTGGGACTCTGGAGCAACCTTGTCGGTATAGATTTTGCTGGTCAATATCTCCAAAACCATAAATCCTAAGAACTCCAAACTTGGTAGGGTGGGTCTCCCAATCAGTCCCATACATGTGTCTCTCAAGTTGAAAAAAACACTGCCTCCCGAAACATAAAGGGCGACGTCGCAGTGTTCTTTCAAACTGCACGGACCCAGATGAGGCCTCACTGCTGTATGTCTGTGTCCTACATTGGGAAAATGTTCAATATTTTTTTAACTCTGCCATGGCCGGTCCCAAGCCCGTGCTGCGAAAAGAGGAGGGTTGGGTGCTGGGACAAGCAAACCAGCCCTATTAAAACATTTGTAGAGCAAATGGGAAAGTTCAGTGACACAGAGGTGATGTTCCATCTCGGGGGAGGTTTAGTGTCACTGCAGCAATGAAGACCTCTCTGAGCATGGTTGGTTCTGAGAGCAATGGCCCAGATCCCATTCCATAACAATTGTAAGATGCTCATTGCGGTCTAGAGCTGGTCCAAAGGTTGCGTGTGAAGGTTGTGTGCAAGCACACGTAAAGTGCTCCCTTCCGAAACTGGAAGACTGCTTACCAGTGCTCTTGAATCTTTTTAACTCTGCCATGGCCGGTCCCAAGCCCACCTGCGAAAAGAGGAGGGTTGAGTGCTGGGGCAAGCAAACCAGCCCTGTAAAAACAATTTGCTACTGCGAGCATAAAATAAGAATAGGGCCTATCCAGCATTGTAGTGACATTAGCCAGCTGAACGTGTTGGCTGAGCTACCAATGCTTTAAGCTGCAAATTAGTGGCTCAAGCATAAAAGAAGAGGGCCTTTTAAAGTTAACTCCACCGTGGCCGGTCCCAAGTCCGAGCTGAGAAAGGAGGAGGGTCCCTTCCCCCTCCCTTTCCTTCCCTTTCCCCTTCCCCTCCCCCTCCCTTCCCTTTCCCCTTCCCCCAGAGATACATGCTCAAATTACCTTTAAGGCAGTTTACTGTGCAAAGGGCTAAAAAGAGATTGTAGACAGTCCACTTTGGGCCGATCGGCGCCGTTCGGAGCTGTAATGCGAAAGTTCCACTGTACATCTCTTCTCTGCTGTCCCATCTGTGTGCTGTCTCGACTGTGAAGTGTGGGAAGAGGGTGTACCCCTTTACGGAGGATAGACAGCAGGATCTGTTCGCCCCGAGTACATAAATTGTCTGAAGAAGAGAGAGCAATTTGGGTTCAAATTTGGTCCCATACTTGCTATCTGAGGAGTGACAAAGGAAATTTACCTGCGTGCCAAGTTTGAAGACAGGAGCCCCAAGGGTTCCAGAGATATGGCCACACAAAGAGAACTGACCGGCAATTCTCCCTTGCGGGAAAACGTAGCAGTAATTTGTAATACCGCTTAAGTGGGACTCTGGAGCAACCTTGTCGGTATAGATTTTGCTGGTCAATATCTCCAAAACCATAAATCCTAAGAACTCCAAACTTGGTAGGGTGGGTCTCCCAATCAGTCCCATACATGTGTCTCTCAAGTTGAAAAAACACTGCCTCCCGAAACATAAAGGGCGACGTCGCAGTGTTCTTTCAAACTGCACGGACCCAGATAAGGCCTCACTGCTGTATGTCTGTGTCCTACATTGGGAAAATGTTCAATATTTTTTTATCTCTGCCATGGCCGGTCCCAAGCCCGTGCTGCGAAAAGAGGAGGGTTGGGTGCTGGGACAAGCAAACCAGCCCTATTAAAACATTTGTAGAGCAAATGGGAAAGTTCAGTGACACAGAGGTGATGTTCCATCTCGGGGGAGGTTTAGTGTCACTGCAGCAATGAAGACCTCTCTGAGCGTGGTTGGTTCTGAGAGCAATGGCCCAGATCCCATTCCATAACAATTGTAAGATGCTCATTGCGGTCTAGAGCTGGTCCAAAGGTTGCGTGTGAAGGTTGTGTGCAAGCACACGTAAAGTGCTCCCTTCCGAAACTGGAAGACTGCTTACCAGTGCTCTTGAATCTTTTTAACTCTGCCATGGCCGGTCCCAAGCCCAGCTGCGAAAAGAGGAGGGTTGAGTGCTGGGGCAAGCAAACCAGCCCTGTAAAAACAATTTGCTACTGCGAGCATAAAAGAAGTATAGGGCCTATCCAGCATTGTAGTGACATTAGCCAGCTGAACGTGTTGGCTGAGCTACCAATGCTTTAAGCTGCAAATTAGTGGCTCGAGCATAAAAGAAGAGGGCCTATTAAAGTTAACTCCACCGTGGCCGGTCCCAAGTCCGAGCTGAGAAAGGAGGAGGGTCCCTTCCCCCTCCCTTTCCTTCCCTTTCCCCTTCCCCTCCCCCTCCCCCTACCTTCCCTTTCCCCTTCCCCCAGAGATACATGCTCAAATTACCTTTAAGGCAGTTTACTGTGCAAAGGGCTAAAAAGAGATTGTAGACAGTCCACTTTGGGCCGATCGGCGCCGTTCGGAGCTGTAATGCGAAGTTCCACTGTACATCTCTTCTCTGCTGTCCCATCTGTGTGCTGTCTCGACTGTGAAGTGTGGGAAGAGGGTGTACCCCTTTACGGAGGATAGACAGCAGGATCTGTTCGCCCCGAGTACATTAATTGTCTGAAGAAGAGAGAGCAATTTGGGTTCAAATTTGGTCCCATACTTGCTATCTGAGGAGTGACAAAGGAAATCTACCTGCGTGCCAAGTTTGAAGACAGGAGCCCCAAGGGTTCCAGAGATATGGCCACACAAAGAGAACTGACCGGCAATTGAAAGCTCCCTTGCGGGAAAACGTAGCAGTAATTTGTAATACCGCTTAAGTGGGACTCTGGAGCAACCTTGTCGGTATAGATTTTGCTGGTCAATATCTCCAAAACCATAAATCCTAAGAACTCCAAACTTGGTAGGGTGGGTCTCCCAATCAGTCCCATACATGTGTCTCTCAAGTTGAAAAAAACACTGCCTCCCGAAACATAAAGGGCGACGTCGCAGTGTTCTTTCAAACTGCACGGACCCAGATGAGGCCTCACTGCTGTATGTCTGTGTCCTACATTGGGAAAATGTTCAATATTTTTTTAACTCTGCCATGGCCGGTCCCAAGCCCGTGCTGCGAAAAGAGGAGGGTTGGGTGCTGGGACAAGCAAACCAGCCCTATTAAAACATTTGTAGAGCAAATGGGAAAGTTCAGTGACACAGAGGTGATGTTCCATCTCGGGGGAGGTTTAGTGTCACTGCAGCAATGAAGACCTCTCTGAGCATGGTTGGTTCTGAGAGCAATGGCCCAGATCCCATTCCATAACAATTGTAAGATGCTCATTGCGGTCTAGAGCTGGTCCAAAGGTTGCGTGTGAAGGTTGTGTGCAAGCACACGTAAAGTGCTCCCTTCCGAAACTGGAAGACTGCTTACCAGTGCTCTTGAATCTTTTTAACTCTGCCATGGCCGGTCCCAAGCCCACCTGCGAAAAGAGGAGGGTTGAGTGCTGGGGCAAGCAAACCAGCCCTGTAAAAACAATTTGCTACTGCGAGCATAAAATAAGAATAGGGCCTATCCAGCATTGTAGTGACATTAGCCAGCTGAACGTGTTGGCTGAGCTACCAATGCTTTAAGCTGCAAATTAGTGGCTCGAGCATAAAAGAAGAGGGCCTATTAAAGTTAACTCCACCGTGGCCGGTCCCAAGTCCGAGCTGAGAAAGGAGGAGGGTCCCTTCCCCCTCCCTTTCCTTCCCTTTCCCCTTCCCCTCCCCCTCCCTTCCCTTTCCCCTTCCCCCAGAGATACATGCTCAAATTACCTTTAAGGCAGTTTACTGTGCAAAGGGCTAAAAAGAGATTGTAGACAGTCCACTTTGGGCCGATCGGCGCCGTTCGGAGCTGTAATGCGAAGTTCCACTGTACATCTCTTCTCTGCTGTCCCATCTGTGTGCTGTCTCGACTGTGAAGTGTGGGAAGAGGGTGTACCCCTTTACGGAGGATAGACAGCAGGATCTGTTTGCCCCGAGTACATTAATTGTCTGAAGAAGAGAGAGCAATTTGGGTTCAAATTTGGTCCCATACTTGCTATCTGAGGAGTGACAAAGGAAATCTACCTGCGTGCCAAGTTTGAAGACAGGAGCCCCAAGGGTTCCAGAGATATGGCCACACAAAGAGAACTGACCGGCAATTGAAAGCTCCCTTGCGGGAAAACGTAGCAGTAATTTGTAATACCGCTTAAGTGGGACTCTGGAGCAACCTTGTCGGTATAGATTTTGCTGGTCAATATCTCCAAAACCATAAATCCTAAGAACTCCAAACTTGGTAGGGTGGGTCTCCCAATCAGTCCCATACATGTGTCTCTCAAGTTGAAAAAAACACTGCCTCCCGAAACATAAAGGGCGACGTCGCAGTGTTCTTTCAAACTGCACGGACCCAGATGAGGCCTCACTGCTGTATGTCTGTGTCCTACATTGGGAAAATGTTCAATATTTTTTTTAAATCTGCCATGGCCGGTCCCAAGCCCGTGCTGCGAAAAGAGGAGGGTTGGGTGCTGGGACAAGCAAACCAGCCCTATTAAAACATTTGTAGAGCAAATGGGAAAGTTCAGTGACACAGAGGTGATGTTCCATCTCGGGGGAGGTTTAGTGTCACTGCAGCAATGAAGACCTCTCTGAGCGTGGTTGGTTCTGAGAGCAATGGCCCAGATCCCATTCCACAACAATTGTAAGATGCTCATTGCGGTCTAGAGCTGGTCCAAAGGTTGCGTGTGAAGGTTGTGTGCAAGCACACGTAAAGTGCTCCCTTCCGAAACTGGAAGACTGCTTACCAGTGCTCTTGAATCTTTTTAACTCTGCCATGGCCGGTCCCAAGCCCAGCTGCGAAAAGAGGAGGGTTGAGTGCTGGGGCAAGCAAACCAGCCCTGTAAAAACAATTTGCTACTGCGAGCATAAAAGAAGAATAGGGCCTATCCAGCATTGTAGTGACATTAGCCAGCTGAACGTGTTGGCTGAGCTACCAATGCTTTAAGCTGCAAATTAGTGGCTCGAGCATAAAAGAAGAGGGCCTATTAAAGTTAACTCCACCGTGGCCGGTCCTAAGTCCGAGCTGAGAAAGGAGCCCTTCCCCCTCCCTTTCCTTCCCTTTCCCCTTCCCCTCCCCCTCCCTTCCCTTTCCCCTTCCCCCAGAGATACATGCTCAAATTACCTTTAAGGCAGTTTACTGTGCAAAGGGCTAAAAAGAGATTGTAGACAGTCCACTTTTGGCCGATCGGTGCCGTTCGGAGCTGTAATGCGAAGTTCCACTGTACATCTCTTCTCTGCTGTCCCATCAGTGTGCTGTCTCGACTGTGAAGTGTGGGAAGAGGGTGTACCCCTTTACGGAGGATAGACAGCAGGATCTGTTCGCCCCGAGTACATTAATTGTCTGAAGAAGAGAGAGCAATTTGGGTTCAAATTTGGTCCCATACTTGCTATCTGAGGAGTGACAAAGGAAATCTACCTGCGTGCCAAGTTTGAAGACAGGAGCCCCAAGGGTTCCAGAGATATGGCCACACAAAGAGAACTGACCGGCAATTGAAAGCTCCCTTGCGGGAAAACGTAGCAGTAATTTGTAATACCGCTTAAGTGGGACTCTGGAGCAACCTTGTCGGTATAGATTTTGCTGGTCAATATCTCCAAAACCATAAATCCTAAGAACTCCAAACTTGGTAGGGTGGGTCTCCCAATCAGTCCCATACATGTGTCTCTCAAGTTGAAAAAAACACTGCCTCCCGAAACATAAAGGGCGACGTCGCAGTGTTCTTTCAAACTGCACGGACCCAGATGAGGCCTCACTGCTGTATGTCTGTGTCCTATATTGGGAAAATGTTCAATATTTTTTTTAAATCTGCCATGGCCGGTCCCAAGTCCGTGCTGCGAAAAGAGGAGGGTTGGGTGCTGGGACAAGCAAATCAGCCCTATTAAAACATTTGTAGAGCAAATGGGAAAGTTCAGTGACACAGAGGTGATGTTCCATCTCGGGGGAGGTTTAGTGTCACTGCAGCAATGAAGACCTCTCTGAGCATGGTTGGTTCTGAGAGCAATGGCCCAGATCCCATTCCATAACAATTGTAAGATGCTCATTGCGGTCTAGAGCTGGTCCAAAGGTTGCGTGTGAAGGTTGTGTGCAAGCACACGTAAAGTGCTCCCTTCCGAAACTGGAAGACTGCTTACCAGTGCTCTTGAATCTTTTTAACTCTGCCATGGCCGGTCCCAAGCCCACCTGCGAAAAGAGGAGGGTTGAGTGCTGGGGCAAGCAAACCAGCCCTGTAAAAACAATTTGCTACTGCGAGCATAAAATAAGAATAGGGCCTATCCAGCATTGTAGTGACATTAGCCAGCTGAACGTGTTGGCTGAGCTACCAATGCTTTAAGCTGCAAATTAGTGGCTCGAGCATAAAAGAAGAGGGCCTATTAAAGTTAACTCCACCGTGGCCGGTCCCAAGTCCGAGCTGAGAAAGGAGGAGGGTCCCTTCCCCCTCCCTTTCCTTCCCTTTCCCCTTCCCCTCCCCCTCCCTTCCCTTTCCCCTTCCCCCAGAGATACATGCTCAAATTACCTTTAAGGCAGTTTACTGTGCAAAGGGCTAAAAAGAGATTGTAGACAGTCCACTTTGGGCCGATCGGCGCCGTTCGGAGCTGTAATGCGAAGTTCCACTGTACATCTCTTCTCTGCTGTCCCATCTGTGTGCTGTCTCGACTGTGAAGTGTGGGAAGAGGGTGTACCCCTTTACGGAGGATAGACAGCAGGATCTGTTTGCCCCGAGTACATTAATTGTCTGAAGAAGAGAGAGCAATTTGGGTTCAAATTTGGTCCCATACTTGCTATCTGAGGAGTGACAAAGGAAATCTACCTGCGTGCCAAGTTTGAAGACAGGAGCCCCAAGGGTTCCAGAGATATGGCCACACAAAGAGAACTGACCGGCAATTGAAAGCTCCCTTGCGGGAAAACGTAGCAGTAATTTGTAATACCGCTTAAGTGGGACTCTGGAGCAACCTTGTCGGTATAGATTTTGCTGGTCAATATCTCCAAAACCATAAATCCTAAGAACTCCAAACTTGGTAGGGTGGGTCTCCCAATCAGTCCCATACATGTGTCTCTCAAGTTGAAAAAAACACTGCCTCCCGAAACATAAAGGGCGACGTCGCAGTGTTCTTTCAAACTGCACGGACCCAGATGAGGCCTCACTGCTGTATGTCTGTGTCCTACATTGGGAAAATGTTCAATATTTTTTTTAAATCTGCCATGGCCGGTCCCAAGCCCGTGCTGCGAAAAGAGGAGGGTTGGGTGCTGGGACAAGCAAACCAGCCCTATTAAAACATTTGTAGAGCAAATGGGAAAGTTCAGTGACACAGAGGTGATGTTCCATCTCGGGGGAGGTTTAGTGTCACTGCAGCAATGAAGACCTCTCTGAGCGTGGTTGGTTCTGAGAGCAATGGCCCAGATCCCATTCCACAACAATTGTAAGATGCTCATTGCGGTCTAGAGCTGGTCCAAAGGTTGCGTGTGAAGGTTGTGTGCAAGCACACGTAAAGTGCTCCCTTCCGAAACTGGAAGACTGCTTACCAGTGCTCTTGAATCTTTTTAACTCTGCCATGGCCGGTCCCAAGCCCAGCTGCGAAAAGAGGAGGGTTGAGTGCTGGGGCAAGCAAACCAGCCCTGTAAAAACAATTTGCTACTGCGAGCATAAAAGAAGAATAGGGCCTATCCAGCATTGTAGTGACATTAGCCAGCTGAACGTGTTGGCTGAGCTACCAATGCTTTAAGCTGCAAATTAGTGGCTCGAGCATAAAAGAAGAGGGCCTATTAAAGTTAACTCCACCGTGGCCGGTCCTAAGTCCGAGCTGAGAAAGGAGCCCTTCCCCCTCCCTTTCCTTCCCTTTCCCCTTCCCCTCCCCCTCCCTTCCCTTTCCCCTTCCCCCAGAGATACATGCTCAAATTACCTTTAAGGCAGTTTACTGTGCAAAGGGCTAAAAAGAGATTGTAGACAGTCCACTTTTGGCCGATCGGTGCCGTTCGGAGCTGTAATGCGAAGTTCCACTGTACATCTCTTCTCTGCTGTCCCATCAGTGTGCTGTCTCGACTGTGAAGTGTGGGAAGAGGGTGTACCCCTTTACGGAGGATAGACAGCAGGATCTGTTCGCCCCGAGTACATTAATTGTCTGAAGAAGAGAGAGCAATTTGGGTTCAAATTTGGTCCCATACTTGCTATCTGAGGAGTGACAAAGGAAATCTACCTGCGTGCCAAGTTTGAAGACAGGAGCCCCAAGGGTTCCAGAGATATGGCCACACAAAGAGAACTGACCGGCAATTGAAAGCTCCCTTGCGGGAAAACGTAGCAGTAATTTGTAATACCGCTTAAGTGGGACTCTGGAGCAACCTTGTCGGTATAGATTTTGCTGGTCAATATCTCCAAAACCATAAATCCTAAGAACTCCAAACTTGGTAGGGTGGGTCTCCCAATCAGTCCCATACATGTGTCTCTCAAGTTGAAAAAAACACTGCCTCCCGAAACATAAAGGGCGACGTCGCAGTGTTCTTTCAAACTGCACGGACCCAGATGAGGCCTCACTGCTGTATGTCTGTGTCCTATATTGGGAAAATGTTCAATATTTTTTTTAAATCTGCCATGGCCGGTCCCAAGTCCGTGCTGCGAAAAGAGGAGGGTTGGGTGCTGGGACAAGCAAATCAGCCCTATTAAAACATTTGTAGAGCAAATGGGAAAGTTCAGTGACACAGAGGTGATGTTCCATCTCGGGGGAGGTTTAGTGTCACTGCAGCAATGAAGACCTCTCTGAGCGTGGTTGGTTCTGAGAGCAATGGCCCAGATCCCATTCCACAACAATTGTAAGATGCTCATTGCGGTCTAGAGCTGGTCCAAAGGTTGCGTGTGAAGGTTGTGTGCAAGCACACGTAAAGTGCTCCCTTCCGAAACTGGAAGACTGCTTACCAGTGCTCTTGAATCTTTTTAACTCTGCCATGGCCGGTCCCAAGCCCAGCTGCGAAAAGAGGAGGGTTGAGTGCTGGGGCAAGCAAACCAGCCCTGTAAAAACAATTTGCTACTGCGAGCATAAAAGAAGAATAGGGCCTATCCAGCATTGTAGTGACATTAGCCAGCTGAACGTGTTGGCTGAGCTACCAATGCTTTAAGCTGCAAATTAGTGGCTCGAGCATAAAAGAAGAGGGCCTATTAAAGTTAACTCCACCGTGGCCGGTCCCAAGTCCGAGCTGAGAAAGGAGGAGGGTCCCTTCCCCCTCCCTTTCCTTCCCTTTCCCCTTCCCCTCCCCCTCCCTTCCCTTTCCCCTTCCCCCAGAGATACATGCTCAAATTACCTTTAAGGCAGTTTACTGTGCAAAGGGCTAAAAAGAGATTGTAGACAGTCCACTTTTGGCCGATCGGTGCCGTTCGGAGCTGTAATGCGAAGTTCCACTGTACATCTCTTCTCTGCTGTCCCATCAGTGTGCTGTCTCGACTGTGAAGTGTGGGAAGAGGGTGTACCCCTTTACGGAGGATAGACAGCAGGATCTGTTCGCCCCGAGTACATTAATTGTCTGAAGAAGAGAGAGCAATTTGGGTTCAAATTTGGTCCCATACTTGCTATCTGAGGAGTGACAAAGGAAATCTACCTGCGTGCCAAGTTTGAAGACAGGAGCCCCAAGGGTTCCAGAGATATGGCCACACAAAGAGAACTGACCGGCAATTGAAAGCTCCCTTGCGGGAAAACGTAGCAGTAATTTGTAATACCGCTTAAGTGGGACTCTGGAGCAGCCTTGTCGGTATAGATTTTGCTGGTCAATATCTCCAAAACCATAAATCCTAAGAACTCCAAACTTGGTAGGGTGGGTCTCCCAATCAGTCCCATACATGTGTCTCTCAAGTTGAAAAAAACACTGCCTCCCGAAACATAAAGGGCGACGTCGCAGTGTTCTTTCATACTGCACGGACCCAGATGAGGCCTCACTGCTGTATGTCTGTGTCCTACATTGGGAAAATGTTCAATATTTTTTTAACTCTGCCATGGCCGGTCCCAAGCCCGTGCTGCGAAAAGAGGAGGGTTGGGTGCTGGGACAAGCAAACCAGCCCTATTAAAACATTTGTAGAGCAAATGGGAAAGTTCAGTGACACAGAGGTGATGTTCCATCTCGGGGGAGGTTTAGTGTCACTGCAGCAATGAAGACCTCTCTGAGCGTGGTTGGTTCTGAGAGCAATGGCCCAGATCCCATTCCATAACAATTGTAAGATGCTCATTGCGGTCTAGAGCTGGTCCAAAGGTTGCGTGTGAAGGTTGTGTGCAAGCACACGTAAAGTGCTCCCTTCCGAAACTGGAAGACTGCTTACCAGTGCTCTTGAAAATTTTTAACTCTGCCATGGCCGGTCCCAAGCCCAGCTGCGAAAAGAGGAGGGTTGAGTGCTGGGGCAAGCAAACCAGCCCTGTAAAAACAATTTGCTACTGCGAGCATAAAAGAAGAATAGGGCCTATCCAGCATTGTAGTGACATTAGCCAGCTGAACGTGTTGGCTGAGCTACCAATGCTTTAAGCTGCAAATTAGTGGCTCGAGCATAAAAGAAGAGGGCCTATTAAAGTTAACTCCACCGTGGCCGGTCCCAAGTCCGAGCTGAGAAAGGAGGAGGGTCCCTTCCCCCTCCCTTTCCTTCCCTTTCCCCTTCCCCTTCCCCTCCCCCTCCCTTCCCTTTCCCCTTCCCCCAGAGATACATGCTCAAATTACCTTTAAGGCAGTTTACTGTGCAAAGGGCTAAAAAGAGATTGTAGACAGTCCACTTTGGCCCGATCGGTGCCGTTCGGAGCTGTAATGCGAAGTTCCACTGTACATCTCTTCTCTGCTGTCCCATCTGTGTGCTGTCTCGACTGTGAAGTGTGGGAAGAGGGTGTACCCCTTTACGGAGGATAGACAGCAGGATCTGTTCGCCCCGAGTACATTAATTGTCTGAAGAAGAGAGAGCAATTTGGGTTCAAATTTGGTCCCATACTTGCTATCTGAGGAGTGACAAAGGAAATCTACCTGCGTGCCAAGTTTGAAGACAGGAGCCCCAAGGGTTCCAGAGATATGGCCACACAAAGAGAACTGACCAGCAATTGAAAGCTCCCTTGCGGGAAAACGTAGCAGTAATTTGTAATACCGCTTAAGTGGGACTCTGGAGCAACCTTGTCGGTATAGATTTTGCTGGTCAATATCTCCAAAACCATAAATCCTAAGAACTCCAAACTTGGTAGGGTGGGTCTCCCAATCAGTCCCATACATGTGTCTCTCAAGTTGAAAAAAACACTGCCTCCCGAAACATAAAGGGCGACGTCGCAGTGTTCTTTCAAACTGCACGGACCCAGATGAGGCCTCACTGCTGTATGTCTGTGTCCTACATTGGGAAAATGTTCAATATTTTTTTAACTCTGCCATGGCCGGTCCCAAGCCCGTGCTGCGAAAAGAGGAGGGTTGGGTGCTGGGACAAGCAAACCAGCCCTATTAAAACATTTGTAGAGCAAATGGGAAAGTTCAGTGACACAGAGGTGATGTTCCATCTCGGGGGAGGTTTAGTGTCACTGCAGCAATGAAGACCTCTCTGAGCGTGGTTGGTTCTGAGAGCAATGGCCCAGATCCCATTCCATAACAATTGTAAGATGCTCATTGCGGTCTAGAGCTGGTCCAAAGGTTGCGTGTGAAGGTTGTGTGCAAGCACACGTAAAGTGCTCCCTTCCGAAACTGGAAGACTGCTTACCAGTGCTCTTGAAAATTTTTAACTCTGCCATGGCCGGTCCCAAGCCCAGCTGCGAAAAGAGGAGGGTTGAGTGCTGGGGCAAGCAAACCAGCCCTGTAAAAACAATTTGCTACTGCGAGCATAAAAGAAGAATAGGGCCTATCCAGCATTGTAGTGACATTAGCCAGCTGAACGTGTTGGCTGAGCTACCAATGCTTTAAGCTGCAAATTAGTGGCTCGAGCATAAAAGAAGAGGGCCTATTAAAGTTAACTCCACCGTGGCCGGTCCCAAGTCCGAGCTGAGAAAGGAGGAGGGTCCCTTCCCCCTCCCTTTCCTTCCCTTTCCCCTTCCCCTCCCCCTCCCTTCCCTTTCCCCTTCCCCCAGAGATACATGCTCAAATTACCTTTAAGGCAGTTTACTGTGCAAAGGGCTAAAAAGAGATTGTAGACAGTCCACTTTGGCCCGATCGGTGCCGTTCGGAGCTGTAATGCGAAGTTCCACTGTACATCTCTTCTCTGCTGTCCCATCTGTGTGCTGTCTCGACTGTGAAGTGTGGGAAGAGGGTGTACCCCTTTACGGAGGATAGACAGCAGGATCTGTTCGCCCCGAGTACATTAATTGTCTGAAGAAGAGAGAGCAATTTGGGTTCAAATTTGGTCCCATACTTGCTATCTGAGGAGTGACAAAGGAAATCTACCTGCGTGCCAAGTTTGAAGACAGGAGCCCCAAGGGTTCCAGAGATATGGCCACACAAAGAGAACTGACCGGCAATTGAAAGCTCCCTTGCGGGAAAACGTAGCAGTAATTTGTAATACCGCTTAAGTGGGACTCTGGAGCAACCTTGTCGGTATAGATTTTGCTGGTCAATATCTCCAAAACCATAAATCCTAAGAACTCCAAACTTGGTAGGGTGGGTCTCCCAATCAGTCCCATACATGTGTCTCTCAAGTTGAAAAAAACACTGCCTCCCGAAACATAAAGGGCGACGTCGCAGTGTTCTTTCAAACTGCACGGACCCAGATGAGGCCTCACTGCTGTATGTCTGTGTCCTACATTGGAAAAATGTTCAATATTTTTTTAACTCTGCCATGGCCGGTCCCAAGCCCGTGCTGCAAAAAGAGGAGGGTTGGGTGCTGGGACAAGCAAACCAGCCCTATTAAAACATTTGTAGAGCAAATGGGAAAGTTCAGTGACACAGAGGTGATGTTCCATCTCAGGGGAGGTTTAGTGTCACTGCAGCAATGAAGACCTCTCTGAGCGTGGTTGGTTCTGAGAGCAATGGCCCAGATCCCATTCCATAACAATTGTAAGATGCTCATTACGGTCTAGAGCTGGTCCAAAGGTTGCGTGTGAAGGTTGTGTGCAAGCACACGTAAAGTGCTCCCTTCCGAAACTGGAAGACTGCTTACCAGTGCTCTTGAAACTCTTTAACTCTGCCATGGCCGGTCCCAAGCCCAGCTGCAAAAAAGGAGGGTTGAGTGCTGGGGCAAGCAAACCAGCCCTGTAAAAACAATTTGCTACTGCGAGCATAAAAGAAGAATAGGGCCTATCCAGCATTGTAGTGACATTAGCCAGCTGAACGTGTTGGCTGAGCTACCAATGCTTTAAGCTGCAAATTAGTGGCTCGAGCATAAAAGAAGAGGGCCTATTAAAGTTAACTCCACCGTGGCCGGTCCCAAGTCCGAGCTGAGAAAGGAGGAGGGTCCCTTCCCCCTCCCTTTCCTTCCCTTTCCCCTTCCCCTCCCCCTCCCTTCCCTTTCCCCTTCCCCCAGAGACACATGCTCAAATTACCTTTAAGGCAGTTTACTGTGCAAAGGGCTAAAAAGAGATTGTAGACAGTCCACTTTGGGCCGATCGGCGCCGTTCGGAGCTGTAATGCGAAGTTCCACTGTACATCTCTTCTCTGCTGTCCCATCTGTGTGCTGTCTCGACTGTGAAGTGTGGGAAGAGGGTGTACCCCTTTACGGAGGATAGACAGCAGGATCTGTTCGCCCCGAGTACATAAATTGTCTGAAGAAGAGAGAGCAATTTGGGTTCAAATTTGGTCCCATAGTTGCTATCTGAGGAGTGACAAAGGAAATCTACCTGCGTGCCAAGTTTGAAGACAGGAGCCCCAAGGGTTCCAGAGATATGGCCACACAAAGAGAACTGACCGGCAATTGAAAGCTCCCTTGCGGGAAAACGTAGCAGTAATTTGTAATACCGCTTAAGTGGGACTCTGGAGCAACCTTGTCGGCAGGGATGAGCCGAACACCCCCCTGTTCGGTTCGCACCAGAACCTGCGAACAGACAAAATGTTCGTGTAAACTTTAGAACCCTATTAAATACAATGGACTCGAACGTTCGAAATCTAAAGTGTTAATTATAAAGGCTAATATGCAAGTTATTGTCCTAAAAAGTGTTTGGGGACCCGGGTCCTGCCCCTGGGGACATGTATCAATGCAAAAAGAAGTTTTAAAAACGGCCGTTTTTTCGGGAGCAGTGATTTTAATAATGCTTAAAATGAAAAAATAAAAGTGAAATATTCCTTTAAATTTCATACCTGGGGGGTGTGTATGATATGCATGTAAAGTGGCGCATGTTTCCCGTGCTTAGAACTGTCCCTGCAAAAAATGTCATTTTTGAAAGAAAAAAATGCATTTAAAACTGACTCGCGGCTATTAATGAATTGTCGGCTCCCGGCAATACATACAAAAGTCATTGATAAAAAAAAAAAAAAAAGCGTGGGGGTTCCCCAGAATTCAATTACCAGGCCCTTCAGGTCTGGAATGGATATTAAGGGGAACCCCACCGCAAATTAAAAAAAAAATGACGTGGGGTTCCCCCAAATATCCATTCCAGGCCCTTCAGATCTGGCATGGATTTTAAGGGGAACTCCACCCCAAATTTAAAAAAAAAATGGCGTGGAGTCCCCCTAAAAATCCATACCAGACCCCTTATCCGAGCACGCAACCTGGCCGGCCGCAGGGGAAAAGGGGGGGACGAGAGAGCGGCCCCCCTCCCTCCTGAACCGTACCAAGCCACATGCCCTCAACATGGGGAGGATGTCCCCATGTTGATGGGGACAAGGGCCTCATCCCCACAACCCTTGCCCGGTGGTTGTGGGGGTCTGCGGGCGGGGGGCTTATCGGAATCTGGAAGACCCCTTTAACAAAGGGGACCCCCAGATCCCGGCCCCCCCCTATGTGAATTGGTAAGGGGTACATTGTACCCCTACCATTTCACGAAGAAAGCGTAATTTTTTTTTAAAAAAAACACACAAACACCTTGAAAAAGTCCTTTATTTAAAAAAAAAACAAAAAAAAACATTCCAGCGGTGAAATCCAGTGTCCCGCGGCGATCCCGATGTCCAGCGCTGTCCTTCATTGGTTGTGCCTGAGCGGACCTGATGGGGAACTCCCTCTCAGTATTTTAAGTGTATAGACCCGCCCCTTCTAAAGTTCCCCATCAGGTCCGCTCAGCGGACCAGATGCGGAACATGAGAAGGGGCGGGTCTATACATGTATTACCAAAGTGAGAGCAGTTCCCCATCAGGTCCGCCCCCTCGGTATGTCGGACCCGCCTACGTCATTGGCTTGAGCGGGGAACTTCCTTCACTGTGTAATTTAAATTACACAGTGAAGGAAGTTCCCCGCTCAAGCCAATGACGTAGGCGGGTCCGACATACCGAGGGGGCGGACCTGATGGGGAACTGCTCTCACTTTGGTAATACATGTATAGACCCGCCCCTTCTCAACTTTAGAAGGGGCGGGTCTATACATTTAAAATACTGAGAGGGAGTTCCCCATCAGGTCCGCTCAGGCACAACCAATGAAGGACAGCGCTGGACATCGGGATCGCCGCGGGACACTGGATTTCACCGCTGGAATGTTTTTTTTGTTTTTTTTTAAATAAAGGACTTTTTCAAGGTGTTTGTGTGTTTTTTTAAACATTTTTTTACGCTTTCTTCGTGAAATGGTAGGGGTACAATGTACCCCTTACCAATTAACATAGGGGGGGGGGCCGAGATCTGGGGGTCCCCTTTGTTAAAGGGGTCTTCCAGATTCCGACAAGCCCCCCGCCCGCAGACCCCCACAACCACCGGGCAAGGGTTGTGGGGATGAGGCCCTTGTCCCCATCAACATGGGGACATCCTCCCCATGTTGAGGGCATGTGGCTTGGTACGGTTCAGGAGGGAGGGGGGGGCGCTCTCTCGTCCCCCCCTTTTCCCCTGCGGCCGGCCAGGTTGCGTGCTCGGATAAGGGGTCTGGTATGGATTTTTAGGGGGACTCCACGCCATTTTTTTAAAAATTTGGGGTGGAGTTCCCCTTAAAATCCATGCCAGATCTGAAGGGCCTGGAATGGATATTTGGGGGAACCCCACGTCAATTTTTTTTTAAATTTGCGGCGGGGTTCCCCTTAATATCCATTCCAGACCTGAAGGGCCTGGTAATTGAATTCTGGGGAACCCCCACGCTTTTTTTATTTTTTTATCAATGACTTTTGTATGTATTGCCGGGAGCCGACAATTCATTAATAGCCGCGAGTCAGTTTTAAATGCATTTTTTTCTTTCAAAAATGACATTTTTTGCAGGGACAGTTCTAAACACGGGAAACATGCGCCACTTTACATGCATATCATACACACCCCCCAGGTATGAAATTTAAAGGAATATTTCACTTTTATTGTTTCACTTTAAGCATTATTAAAATCACTGCTCCCGAAAAAACGGCCGTTTTTAAAACTTCTTTTTGCATTGATACATGTCCCCTGGGGCAGGACCCCGGTCCCCAAACACTTTATAGGACAATAACTTGCATATAAGCCTTTATAATTAGCACTTTAGATTTCTCCCATAGATTTTTCGAATTTGCCGCGAACACCCCAATTTGTTCGCTGTTCGGCGAACGGGCGAACAGGCAATGTTCGAGTCGAACATGAGTTCGACTCGAACTCGAAGCTCATCCCTACTTGTCAGTATAGATTTTGCTGGTCAATATCTCCAAAACCATAAATCCTAAGAACTCCAAACTTGGTAGGGTGGGTCTCCCAATCAGTCCCATACATGTGTCTCTCAAGTTGAAAAAAACACTGCCTCCCGAAACATAAAGGGCGACATCGCAGTGTTCTTTCAAACTGCACGGACCCAGATGAGGCCTCACTGCTGTATGTCTGTGTCCTACATTGGGAAAATGTTCAATATTTTTTTAACTCTGCCATGGCCGGTCCCAAGCCCGTGCTGCGAAAAGAGGAGGGTTGGGTGCTGGGACAAGCAAACCAGCCCTATTAAAACATTTGTAGAGCAAATGGGAAAGTTCAGTGACACAGAGGTGAAAAATAAAAAATGTAGCGCTACCTAGGCAAAATGATATATGTGAGCAAATTAATACACAACATAAACATATGGTAATCATATATAGTGAACACGTGTACCCAAAAAATCGTGCGTGCTGAGTGTCTCTATTGCTAGAGTGGTCAAACAATAATATGATAACCCATAATAATAAACAGAATGAGAATTATAATCGAATAAAATCCAACAGATAGAATAAAGTCCATCAGACAAAAATCAATACAATGTCCAAATGGTGAAGATCAATCCAAAAAGAAAAGAAAACGTGTTCAATCAAGATGTGAACTTGCGATACAGAATATTCGGTGTATAGGACTAATGTGAAAACCACCACCAAGGATAAGTTGAAGGAGGCTTACCAAAGATCTCGGATTTGGAGAGGCATACGCCACCCAAATCGGAGAAAGCTTGAGGGTTAATGGAACCCAGTATGGATGGTCTTGAGTTGGAGGGTGGTCAGGAGTCAAAGCGGTTGATCAGCTTCAATCATACAGGGTATCCAACACACAGATCACCAATGCATATAAGAACTCGGTATCCAAGAAGCATATGTGTAGAGATGGAGAAAAATCCACATAGCATGATACCGTTTGTAAAGGGTTTTAATGGCAAAACAAAACAGTGGAACACTCACATTTAAGATGGTTTATAAAAGCATGGATGCAGGTACGGGAGCGATGTGTACGGACAAGTCCACCCGACTAGTTTCGACTAAATAGTCATCATCTGGGGTAAGGACTTTGTCCCACACACATCGCAATTAAATGGACCACTTGACCTCCCTGATCCCGGAAGTGAACCGCCAATACCTCACTTCCGGTTTGGATTTTGTATCCTGGATGGCCAAATGGCACACAAAATAATATGTATTATGACTATACACATTACATCTAAAACGCTATATTTATAAGTTAAAAATAGACATGGAAATGGAAGAAGGCTATAGGTCACCTGTATAACAGTGTTGACCGAGCCTCTATATCATACATAAGGGTGTTTACATTGACTGAGCTGCGCTGGACGGGATCCAAGCCTCGCTATGAAAACGAGGCCTGGATCTAGCGCCTGCGCGTCACTTCCGTCATGGAAAAAACCGGAAGTGGCAGCCAAGCCTCGCTTCAGAAAGCGAGACGTAGGCCTGCCGCACAGCGCGGCCAGTAAGCACAATGATATGCCCCTAATGGAACCAGACCCCATTCAGGGAAGTTGTGAGTTGCGTCCTTTAGAGGGGCGGCCCTATTATTATGGGCTTTTAGAGCGCTGGGTGTGTAACTCGATGGAGGGGTGTGGCTGTGGTATGAGGCAGTCTTAGGTCTCGTTCTTCTGAACGATGCGTGGCTGCCACTTCCGTTTTCTTTCAGCGCATCTCTATTGGCTTATGTCACGTGTGGGAGTTGACATCCAGGCCTCGTTTTCAGGGCGGGGTCTGGTTCCATTAGGGGCATATCATTGTGCTTACTGGCCGCGCTGTGCGGCAGGCCTACGTCTCGCTTTCTGAAGCGAGGCTTGGCTGCCACTTCCGGTTTTTTCCATGACGGAAGTGACGCGCAGGCGCTAGATCCAGGCCTCGTTTTCATAGCGAGGCTTGGATCCCGTCCAGCGCAGCTCAGTCAATGTAAACACCCTTATGTATGATATAGAGGCTCGGTCAACACTGTTATACAGGTGACCTATAGCCTTCTTCCATTTCCATGTCTATTTTTAACTTATAAATATAGCGTTTTAGATGTAATGTGTATAGTCATAATACATATTATTTTGTGTGCCATTTGGCCATCCAGGATACAAAATCCAAACCGGAAGTGAGGTATTGGCGGTTCACTTCCGGGATCAGGGAGGTCAAGTGGTCCATTTAATTGCGATGTGTGTGGGACAAAGTCCTTACCCCAGATGATGACTATTTAGTCGAAACTAGTCGGGTGGACTTGTCCGTACACATCGCTCCCGTACCCGCATCCATGCTTTTATAAACCATCTTAAATGTGAGTTTCCACTGTTATGTTTTGCCATTAAAACCCTTTACAAACGGTATCATGCTATGTGGATTTTTCTCCATCTCTACACATATGCTTCTTGGATACCGAGTTCTTATATGCATTGGTGATCTGTGTGTTGGATACCCTGTATGATTGAAGCTGATCAACGGCTTTGACTCCTGACCACCCTCCAACTCAAGACCATCCATACTGGGTTCCATTAACCCTCAAGCTTTCTCCGATTTGGGTGGCGTATGCCTCTCCAAATCCGAGATCTTTGGTAAGCCTCCTTCAACTTATCCTTGGTGGTGGTTTTCACATTAGTCCTATACACCGAATATTCTGTATCGCAAGTTCACATCTTGATTGAACACGTTTTCTTTTCTTTTTGGATTGATCTTCACCATTTGGACATTGTATTGATTTTTGTCTGATGGACTTTATTC
The DNA here is from genome assembly GCA_029206835.1 of Rana muscosa. NCBI lineage: Eukaryota > Metazoa > Chordata > Amphibia > Anura > Ranidae > Rana > Rana muscosa. The sequence continues at coordinate 115,383,944 of CM055118.1, forward strand.
TATCTGTTGGATTTTATTCGATTATAATTCTCATTCTGTTTATTATTATGGGTTATCATATTATTGTTTGACCACTCTAGCAATAGAGACACTCAGCACGCACGATTTTTTGGGTACACGTGTTCACTATATATGATTACCATATGTTTATGTTGTGTATTAATTTGCTCACATATATCATTTTGCCTAGGTAGCGCTACATTTTTTATTTTTCACACTATTCCAGCTTTTTTTCTATTAGCAGTGTTGGCAGCTTCCTTTGGTATATACACAAGCCCAGCGCAGTATACCCCTTTACTTTTCACTACCAGTTTCACAGAATTTATATTGCTGCAGGAGATCCTTACTTATCCATATACTACCAATTGTTTATAATTTGGTAGTTCAAAGTATGGATGTTTTTGATTATCGTGCCTCACGGGTAGTGAGCACTGAGGGTGTGTTTGTTGTCACAGGCAATGACACTGAACTATCAGGTCTATTTCTGAGACTTAAAAACATCATGGTATCAGAACTCCATCTCCAATGGGACCTTGTTTTTCTGGAGCAATATGTTTCAGAGAACATGGTTCCCCGGAGTCTCAGATGGGATGTACATCCCCAGCAAGGAGAAACAGACCTTGATTCTTGGTCCAAATACTTCAACGATGCTGGGACCAAATTTCTCAACTTTCTTATTACTAGGAAACGTAATCGTCTCTTAATTTTAGATAGAGAAATCAAAGAACTTAAAGATGGTCTACTTGTATATAAAAATACAGTAGAATATAACACCTTGTCCTCTAATCTTCAAACATATCTTATCAAAGAAGATAAAGATCAGAGAACGAAAAAACATAAAAAATACTCACGAGATATTGGTGATTATAAGTCTGGGAAAGTGTACAGTTGGCAGAAGCCGCCTACACCAGATGCTGCTATGGAGGTAAATTCTTCAGACACTGGGGTGGCAGCACTCCCTACTACACACTTTAATCAACCCAAACCTTCTATGAATAGGAACCAACAACCTGGTGATCGTGCACAAGGGGTTGTACCCCAAAATACCCATACCCCTAAGAATTCTCAAAGGGGGAGGGGACATAGTTCCAATAGAAGAGGTGGGGGGAATCATAGAGGTAATCATTCCAACTATGATTACAATCAACAGCATTACGAGAGAGAAAAGTCGTACCAAGGGGGTTCACCATCCAACTTTTATGACAACTCTCATTCCTCCCATCATGGATACCCAGCTACATCTACTCACAATAGATATTTCCCTCTTCAAGACCAATATGATGATAGAGTATATCCATATCCCAATGCTAAGTTCGACCGACCTCCATATCCCAATCCTCATCCCTCTCAGGGTTTTCGGGAGGACCCCCCAAGAAGAAAAAGGGGTCCCGAAACAAGAGAGGGACCAGAGGAGGGAGGAGGAAACAAAGGAGGAAAGAAAAGTCGAACATAGCCTGTCAAGGTGTGTTTAACTTAAGCAGTGTTACACTGTCTCATGAAGAAAAGGTGGTTTTAGATAAGGGCCTTAAATTTGCCCCTCCACGAAAACTTAATAAATTTAACACTTTCGTGGATATACAAAAATATGTTCGAAAAATCAATATTCAACGCTACATCACTTCAAATCCTACCAGGAATATAGCCAGGGCAGCCACGTCAGGTACTGTCCATTCAGGGTTGGCAAATCCTTCGCTTTTCAACCCTCCCAACAAGCTTGCTCCAGCTCTCAACATGTTTAGAGATCTTGTTCTTCAGGATCTTGCTAAACTACCTATTAAAAAGATTTCCAACAATCCTTTGCCGAGTCAGGGCCTCAAAACCTTATGCGATAATAAAGATCTTATTATACGCCCCGCAGACAAAGGCGGAGGCATAGTTCTGTTGGATAAAGCAAGCTATATGCAAGAAATGTATAACATCCTGAGCGATCAAGATACCTACAAAGAGATATTTAACAATCCCACTCATCAATATAAGAAAAAGTTGATTAATCTCATCACTAGAGGTTTTGATTCTAAAATTTTAAATTCTAAAGAGAAGTCGTTTCTTGTCCCTCTGGCCCCCAGGATTCCAATTATATACTATCTACCTAAAATTCACAAAAATCCCCTCCATCCCCCTGGGCGTCCCATTATTAGTGGGATAGATTCCATTACGTCGAGGATAGGTAGATATATAGATTTCTTTCTACAACCCTCTGTTAAGACCACACCATCTTATTTGAAGGACACTAAAGACGTCATTCAACGCCTTACGTCACTGACCTTTGAGAGTGATTTTATTATGGCCACAGCTGACGTGGCATCCCTATACACCTGTATCCCGCATCATAGGGGGATGGAGGCTGCTCAGCAATTTTTGAATAGGGATCTTACATTGGCCGCCCCACAGGTTAATTTCATTATGGAACTATTAAAGTTTGCGACACAACACAATTATTTTTGGTTTGATGGACATTACTTCCTTCAACAGAAAGGGGTAGCAATGGGTGCTAAATTCGCACCAAGTCTGGCCAATCTATTTATGGCCAAGTGGGAGGAGGATGTCGTCTATGCCCTGCAGGAGCCTCGGCTTCTGCTTTGGGCCAGGTATATAGACGACATCCTCCTCCTATGGGCCGGCACTTCACAAACGTTACAAACCTTTTTTTCTACGTTAAATGATAATGATAGAGGCATTACCCTTACGTATGAAGCTAGTCAGTCCATGATACACTTCTTAGATTTGCAGATAGTAAGATCACAGCACCAATTTAAGTTCAGTACTTATTTCAAACCTACCGATAGAAATGGCTTCATACCCATGGGCAGTTGCCATCACCAGTCATGGCTGAAGTCGGTCCCTAAGAGTCAGTTCCTGCGTCTTCGCCGGAACTGTACAGAAACAGACACTTTCGTACTTCAAGCGAATGTGCTTAAAAATAGATTCTTAGATAAGGGATATAACAAGGTAGAAATAGATAATGATTTGAAGAGGGTGTTAGATATAGAAAGATCCACTTTGCTGGAAGAGAGACCACCTAAAGAAGAGGATGATACCTTCAGATGGTCTTTCCTTACCACCTTTTCTACCCAACATAAGCATATAAAGGCCATTTTTGAGAGACATTGGGGGATACTGAAAAATGACAGGGTGTTGGGTGCGTTGATACCAGAAAGGCCCAAGGTTATCTATAAAGGAGTACCCTCCCTTCAAAGCAAAATTGCACCCAACATCATAAACCCACCCATAAAACCCACATTCTTTCATAATTGGATGGGATACTATCCCTGCAAAAAATGTATTGTTTGCAAACACAATACAAGTGGAAGAAGACCTACAAAGGAATTTAGATCCACAGTGACTAATAAAGTCTACCCTATAAAACATTTTTGTACGTGTGCCACAACTCATGTGGTATATCTGTTGACCTGCCCTTGCGGTAAACAGTATGTGGGCAGAACAATAAGATCTTTCACCGCTAGGGTATCCGAACACGTGAGTCTAATCAAATTTGGGAGCATCAAACATACTGTCCCCAGACATTATCGGCAACACCATGCCCGAAACCCTGATGGCACTCAATTTCTAGTTATAGACCATTTCGTTGCCCCATGGAGGGGGGGAGCAACTACCAGGGGGGTATCCAGACTGGAAACATTCTGGATATACGAGCTTCAGACTCATCAGCCACAGGGAATGAATGTCGAGTGGGACATTAACGCCTTCATCAATGCGTCATGAATACTATACAATAATACACGACTTCTTTTAGATTTTTTATACTTTTTATTAAAATTCAATTTTAATTTCATATATTTTATTAACTTTTTCATTTAACATTATATGTCATAATGTGTGCATGTATATATGAGTTCGTAGTATAGTATGTTAGTCATACACATATATTTAGGAATGCATCATTGCATCCTATTACGTTTCATGCATCCATGTATATAATGTTTTATATATATTCTTTCAATTTAATGGCATTATTAATCCTAACGTTAATATATGTTTTTATTACAGTTTTTATAAACTCCTTTTCGTGCTTTTAGTCTGCCCTCCAGCCAGTTAAACACTTTTCTTCCCTTCAGGGAAGTTGTGAGTTGCGTCCTTTAGAGGGGCGGCCCTATTATTATGGGCTTTTAGAGCGCTGGGTGTGTAACTCGATGGAGGGGTGTGGCTGTGGTATGAGGCAGTCTTAGGTCTCGTTCTTCTGAACGATGCGTGGCTGCCACTTCCGTTTTCTTTCAGCGCATCTCTATTGGCTTATGTCACGTGTGGGAGTTGACATCCAGGCCTCGTTTTCAGGGCGGGGTCTGGTTCCATTAGGGGCATATCATTGTGCTTACTGGCCGCGCTGTGCGGCAGGCCTACGTCTCGCTTTCTGAAGCGAGGCTTGGCTGCCACTTCCGGTTTTTTCCATGACGGAAGTGACGCGCAGGCGCTAGATCCAGGCCTCGTTTTCATAGCGAGGCTTGGATCCCGTCCAGCGCAGCTCAGTCAATGTAAACACCCTTATGTATGATATAGAGGCTCGGTCAACACTGTTATACAGGTGACCTATAGCCTTCTTCCATTTCCATGTCTATTTTTAACTTATAAATATAGCGTTTTAGATGTAATGTGTATAGTCATAATACATATTATTTTGTGTGCCATTTGGCCATCCAGGATACAAAATCCAAACCGGAAGTGAGGTATTGGCGGTTCACTTCCGGGATCAGGGAGGTCAAGTGGTCCATTTAATTGCGATGTGTGTGGGACAAAGTCCTTACCTCAGATGATGACTATTTAGTCGAAACTAGTCGGGTGGACTTGTCCGTACACATCGCTCCCGTACCTGCATCCATGCTTTTATAAACCATCTTAAATGTGAGTGTTCCACTGTTATGTTTTGCCATTAAAACCCTTTACAAACGGTATCATGCTATGTGGATTTTTCTCCATCTCTACACATATGCTTCTTGGATACCGAGTTCTTATATGCATTGGTGATCTGTGTGTTGGATACCCTGTATGATTGAAGCTGATCAACGGCTTTGACTCCTGACCACCCTCCAACTCAAGACCATCCATACTGGGTTCCATTAACCCTCAAGCTTTCTCCGATTTGGGTGGCGTATGCCTCTCCAAATCCGAGATCTTTGGTAAGCCTCCTTCAACTTATCCTTGGTGGTGGTTTTCACATTAGTCCTATACACCGAATATTCTGTATCGCAAGTTCACATCTTGATTGAACACGTTTTCTTTTCTTTTTGGATTGATCTTCACCATTTGGACATTGTATTGATTTTTGTCTGATGGACTTTATTCTATCTGTTGGATTTTATTCGATTATAATTCTCATTCTGTTTATTATTATGGGTTATCATATTATTGTTTGACCACTCTAGCAATAGAGACACTCAGCACGCACGATTTTTTGGGTACACGTGTTCACTATATATGATTACCATATGTTTATGTTGTGTATTAATTTGCTCACATATATCATTTTGCCTAGGTAGCGCTACATTTTTTATTTTTCACACTATTCCAGCTTTTTTTCTATTAGCAGTGTTGGCAGCTTCCTTTGGTATATACACAAGCCCAGCGCAGTATACCCCTTTACTTTTCACTACCAGTGACACAGAGGTGATGTTCCATCTCGGGGGAGGTTTAGTGTCACTGCAGCAATGAAGACCTCTCTGAGCGTGGTTGGTTCTGAGAGCAATGGCCCAGATCCCATTCCATAACAATTGTAAGATGCTCATTGCGGTCTAGAGCTGGTCCAAAGGTTGCGTGTGAAGGTTGTGTGCAAGCACACGTAAAGTGCTCCCTTCCGAAACTGGAAGACTGCTTACCAGTGCTCTTGAAACTCTTTAACTCTGCCATGGCCGGTCCCAAGCCCAGCTGCGAAAAAGGAGGGTTGAGTGCTGGGGCAAGCAAACCAGCCCTGTAAAAACTATTTGCTACTGCGAGCATAAAAGAAGAATAGGGCCTATCCAGCATTGTAGTGACATTAGCCAGCTGAACGTGTTGGCTGAGCTACCAATGCTTTAAGCTGCAAATTAGTGGCTCGAGCATAAAAGAAGAGGGTATATTAAAGTTAACTCCACCGTGGCGGTCCCAAGTCCGAGCTGAGAAAGGAGGAGGGTCCCTTCCCCCTCCCTTTCCTTCCCTTTCCCCTTCCCCTCCCCCTCCCTTCCCTTTCCCCTTCCCCTCCCCCTCCCTTCCCTTTCCCCTTCCCCCAGAGATACATGCTCAAATTACCTTTAAGGCAGTTTACTGTGCAAAGGGCTAAAAAGAGATTGTAGACAGTCCACTTTGGGCCGATCGGCGCCGTTCGGAGCTGTAATGCGAAGTTCCACTGTACATCTCTTCTCTGCTGTCCCATCTGTGTGCTGTCTCGACTGTGAAGTGTGGGAAGAGGGTGTACCCCTTTACGGAGGATAGACAGCAGGATCTGTTCGCCCAGAGTACATAAATTGTCTGAAGAAGAGAGAGCAATTTGGGTTCAAATTTGGTCCCATACTTGCTATCTGAGGAGTGACAAAGGAAATCTACCTGCGTGCCAAGTTTGAAGACAGGAGCCCCAAGGGTTCCAGAGATATGGCCACACAAAGAGAACTGACCGGCAATTGAAAGCTCCCTTGCGGGAAAACGTAGCAGTAATTTGTAATACCGCTTAAGTGGGACTCTGGAGCAACCTTGTCGGTATAGATTTTGCTGGTCAATATCTCCAAAACCATAAATCCTAAGAACTCCAAACTTGGTAGGGTGGGTCTCCCAATCAGTCCCATACATGTGTCTCTCAAGTTGAAAAAAACACTGCCTCCCGAAACATAAAGGGCGACGTCGCAGTGTTCTTTCAAACTGCACAGACCCAGATGAGGCCTCACTGCTGTATGTCTGTGTCCTACATTGGGAAAATGTTCAATATTTTTTTAACTCTGCCATGGCCGGTCCCAAGCCCGTGCTGCGAAAAGAGGAGGGTTGGGTGCTGGGACAAGCAAACCAGCCCTATTAAAACATTTGTAGAGCAAATGGGAAAGTTCAGTGACACAGAGGTGATGTTCCATCTCGGGGGAGGTTTAGTGTCACTGCAGCAATGAAGACCTCTCTGAGCGTGGTTGGTTCTGAGAGCAATGGCCCAGATCCCATTCCATAACAATTATAAGATGCTCATTGCGGTCTAGAGCTGGTCCAAAGGTTGCGTGTGAAGGTTGTGTGCAAGCACACGTAAAGTGCTCCCTTCCGAAACTGGAAGACTGCTTACCAGTGCTCTTGAACTTTTTTAACTCTTCCATGGCCAGTCCCAAGCCCAGCTGCGAAAAGAGGAGGGTTGAGTGCTGGGGCAAGCAAACCAGCCCTGTAAAAACAATTTGCTACTGCGAGCATAAAAGAAGAATAGGGCCTATCCAGCATTGTAGTGACATTAGCCAGCTGAACGTGTTGGCTGAGCTACCAATGCTTTAAGCTGCAAATTAGTGGCTCGAGCATAAAAGAAGAGGGCCTATTAAAGTTAACTCCACCGTGGCCGGTCCCAAGTCCGAGCTGAGAAAGGAGGAGGGTCCCTTCCCCCTCCCTTTCCTTCCCTTTCCCCTTCCCCTCCCTTCCCTTTCCCCTTCCCCCAGAGATACATGCTCAAATTACCTTTAAGGCAGTTTACTGTGCAAAGGGCTAAAAAGAGATTGTAGACAGTCCACTTTGGGCCGATCGGCGACGTTCGGAGCTGTAATGCGAAGTTCCACTGTACATCTCTTCTCTGCTGTCCCATCTGTGTGCTGTCTCGACTGTGAAGTGTGGGAAGAGGGTGTACCCCTTTACGGAGGATAGACAGCAGGATCTGTTCGCCCCGAGTACATAAATTGTCTGAAGAAGAGAGAGCAATTTGGGTTCAAATTTGGTCCCATACTTGCTATCTGAGGAGTGACAAAGGAAATCTACCTGCGTGCCAAGTTTGAAGACAGGAGCCCCAAGGGTTCCAGAGATATGGCCACACAAAGAGAACTGACCGGCAATTGAAAGCTCCCTTGCGGGAAAACGTAGCAGTAATTTGTAATACCGCTTAAGTGGGACTCTGGAGCAACCTTGTCGGTATAGATTTTGCTGGTCAATGTCTCCAAAACCATAAATCCTAAGAACTCCAAACTTGGTAGGGTGGGTCTCCCAATAAGTCCCATACATGTGTCTCTCAAGTTTAAAAAAACACTGCCTCCCGAAACATAAAGGGCGACGTCGCAGTGTTCTTTCAAACTGCACAGACCCAGATGAGGCCTCACTGCTGTATGTCTGTGTCCTACATTGGGAAAATGTTCAATATTTTTTTAACTCTGCCATGGCCGGTCCCAAGCCCGTGCTGCGAAAAGAGGAGGGTTGGGTGCTGGGACAAGCAAAGCAGCCTTATTAAAACATTTGTAGAGCAAATGGGAAAGTTCAGTGACACAGAGGTGATGTTCCATCTCGGGGGAGGTTTAGTGTCACTGCAGCAATGAAGACCTCTCTGAGCGTGGTTGGTTCTGAGAGCAATGGCCCAGATCCCATTCCATAACAATTGTAAGATGCTCATTGCGGTCTAGAGCTGGTCCAAAGGTTGTGTGTGAAGGTTGTGTGCAAGCACACGTAAAGTGCTCCCTTCTGAAACTGGAAGACTGCTTACAAGTGCTCTTGAATTTTTTTAACTCTGCCATGGCCGGTCCCAAGCCCAGCTGCGAAAAGTGGAGGGTGGAGTGCTGGGGCAAGCAAACCAGCCCTGTAAAAACAATTTGCTACAGCGAGCATAAAAGAAGAATAGGGCCTATCCAGCATTGTAGTGACATTAGCGAGCTGAACGTGTTGGCTGAGCTACCAATGCTTTAAGCTGCAAATTAGTGGCTCGAGCATAAAAGAAGAGGGCCTATTAAAGTTAACTCCACCGTGGCCGGTCCCAAGTCTGAGCTGAGAAAGGAGGAGGGTCCCTTCCCTCTCCCTCCCTTCCCTTTCCCCTTCCCCCAGAGACACATGCTCAAATTACCTTTAAGGCAGTTTACTGTGCAAAGGGCTAAAAAGAGATTGTAGACAGTCCACTTTGGGCCGATCGGCGCCGTTCGGAGCTGTAATGCGAAGTTCCACTGTACATCTCTTCTCTGCTGTCCCATCTGTGTGCTGTCTCGACTGTGAAGTGTGGGAAGAGGGTGTACCCCTTTACGGAGGATAGACAGCAGGATCTGTTCGCCCCGAGTACATAAATTGTCTGAAGAAGAGAGAGCAATTTGGGTTCAAATTTGGTCCCATACTTGCTATCTGAGGAGTGACAAAGGAAATCTACCTGCGTGCCAAGTTTGAAGACAGGAGCCCCAAGGGTTCCAGAGATATGGCCACACAAAGAGAACTGACCGGCAATTGAAAGCTCCCTTGCGGGAAAACGTAGCAGTAATTTGTAATACCGCTTAAGTGGGACTCTGGAGCAACCTTGTCAGTATAGATTTTGCTGGTCAATATCTCCAAAACCATAAATCCTAAGAACTCCAAACTTGGTAGGGTGGGTCTCCCAATCAGTCCCATACATGTGTCTCTCAAGTTGAAAAAAACACTGCCTCCCGAAACATAAAGGGCGACGTCGCAGTGTTCTTTCAAACTGCACGGACCCAGATGAGGCCTCACTGCTGTATGTCTGTGTCCTACATTGGGAAAATCTTCAATATTTTTTTAACTCTGCCATGGCCGGTCCCAAGCCCGTGCTGCGAAAAGAGGAGGGTTGGGTGCTGGGACAAGCAAACCAGCCCTATTAAAACATTTGTAGAGCAAATGGGAAAGTTCAGTGACACAGAGGTGATGTTCCATCTCGGGGGAGGTTTAGTGTCACTGCAGCAATGAACACCTCTCTGAGCGTGGTTGGTTCTGAGAGCAATGGCCCAGATCCCATTCCATAACAATTGTAAGATGCTCATTGCGGTCTAGAGCTGGTCCAAAGGTTGCGTGTGAAGGTTGTGTGCAAGCACACGTAAAGTGCTCCCTTCCGAAACTGGAAGACTGCTTACCAGTGCTCTTGAAACTTTTTAACTCTGCCATGGCCGGTCCCAAGCCCAGCTGCGAAAAGAGGAGGGTTGAGTGCTGGGGCAAGCAAACCAGCCCTGTAAAAACAATTTGCTACTGCGAGCATAAAAGAAGAATAGGGCCTATCCAGCATTGTAGTGACATTAGCCAGCTGAACGTGTTGGCTGAGCTACCAATGATTTAAGCTGCAAATTAGTGGCTCGAGCATAAAAGAAGAGGGCCTATTAAACTTATCTCCACCGTGGCCGGTCCCAAGTCCGAGCTGAGAAAGGAGGAGGGTCCCTTCTCCCTCCCTTTCTTTCCCTTTCCCCTTCCCCTCCCCCTCCCTTCCCTTTCCCCTTCCCCCAGAGATACATGCTTAAATTACCTTTAAGGCAGTTTACTGTGCAAAGGGCTAAAAAGAGATTGTAGACAGTCCACTTTGGGCCGATCGGCGCCGTTCGGAGCTGTAATGCGAAGTTCCACTGTACATCTCTTCTCTGCTGTCCCATCTGTGTGCTGTCTCGACTGTGAAGTGTGGGAAGAGGGTGTACCCCTTTACGGAGGATAGACAGCAGGATCTGTTCGCCCCGAGTACATAAATTGTCTGAAGAAGAGAGAGCAATTTGGGTTCAAATTTGGTCCCATACTTGCTATCTGAGGAGTGACAAAGGAAATCTACCTGCGTGCCAATTTGAAGACAGAAGCCCCAAGGGTTCCAGAGATATGGCCACACAAAGAGAACTGACCGGCAATTGAAAGCTCCCTTGCGGGAAAACGTAGCAGTAATTTGTAATACCGCTTAAGTGGGACTCTGGAGCAACCTTGTCGGTATAGATTTTGCTGGTCAATATCTCCAAAACCATAAATCCTTAGAACTCCAAACTTGGTAGGGTGGGTCTCCCAATCAGTCCCATACATGTGTCTCTCAAGTTGAAAAAACACTGCCTCCCGAAACATAAAGGGCGACGTCGCAGTGTTCTTTCAAACTGCACGGACCCAGATGAGGCCTCACTGCTGTATGTCTGTGTCCTACATTGGGAAAATGTTCAATATTTTTTTAACTCTGCCATGGCCGGTCCCAAGCCCGTGCTGCGAAAAGAGGAGGGTTGGGTGCTGGGACAAGCAAACCAGCCCTATTAAAACATTTGTAGAGCAAATGGGAAAGTTCAGTGACACAGAGGTGATGTTCCATCTCGGGGGAGGTTTAGTGTCACTGCAGCAATGAAGACCTCTCTGAGCGTGGTTGGTTCTGAGAGCAATGGCTCAGATCCCATTCCATAACAATTGTAAGATGCTCATTGCGGTCTAGAGCTGGTCCAAAGGTTGCGTGTGAAGGTTGTGTGCAAGCACACGTAAAGTGCTCCCTTCAGAAACTGGAAGACTGCTTACCAGTGCTCTTGAATCTTTTTAACTCTGCCATGGCCGGTCCCAAGCCCAGCTGCGAAAAGAGGAGGGTTGAGTGCTGGGGCAAGCAAACCAGCCCTGTAAAAACAATTTGCTACTGCGAGCATAAAAGAAGAATAGGGCCTATCCAGCATTGTAGTGACATTAGCCAGCTGAACGTGTTGGCTGAGCTACCAATGCTTTAAGCTGCAAATTAGTGGCTCGAGCATAAAAGAAGAGGGCCTATTAAAGTTAACTCCACCGTGGCCGGTCCCAAGTCCGAGCTGAGAAAGGAGGAGGGTCCCTTCCCCCTCCCTTTCCTTCCCTTTCCCCTTCCCCTCCCCCACCCTTCCCTTTCCCCTTCCCCCAGAGATACATGCTCAAATTACCTTTAAGGCAGTTTACTGTGCAAAGGGCTAAAAAGAGATTGTAGACAGTCCACTTTGGGCCGATCGGTGCCGTTCGGAGCTGTAATGCGAAGTTCCACTGTACATCTCTTCTCTGCTGTCCCATCTGTGTGCTGTCTCGACTGTGAAGTGTGGGAAGAGGGTGTACCCCTTTACGGAGGATAGACAGCAGGATCTGTTCGCCCCGAGTAAATAAATTGTCTGAAGAAGAGAGAGCAATTTGGGTTCAAATTTGGTCCCATACTTGCTATCTGAGGAGTGACAAAGGAAATCTACCTGCGTGCCAAGTTTGAAGACAGAAGCCCCAAGGGTTCCAGAGATATGGCCACACAAAGAGAACTGACCGGCAATTGAAAGCTCCCTTGCGGGAAAACGTAGCAGTAATTTGTAATACCGCTTAAGTGGGACTCTGGAGCAACCTTGTCGGTATAGATTTTGCTGGTCAATATCTCCAAAACCATAAATCCTAAGAACTCCAAACTTGGTAGGGTGGGTCTCCCAATCAGTCCCATACATGTGTCTCTCAAGTTGAAAAAAACACTGCCTCCTGAAACATAAAGGGCGACGTCGCAGTGTTCTTTCAAACTGCACGGACCCAGATGAGGCCTCACTGCTGTATGTCTGTGTCCTACATTGGGAAAATGTTCAATATTTTTTTAACTCTGCCATGGCCGGTCCCAAGCCCGTGCTGCGAAAAGAGGAGGGTTGGGTGCTGGGAAAAGCAAACCAGCCCTATTAAAACATTTGTAGAGCAAATGGGAAAGTTCAGTGACACAGAGGTGATGTTCCATCTCGGGGGAGGTTTAGTGTCACTGCAGCAATGAAGACCTCTCTGAGCGTGGTTGGTTCTGAGAGCAATGGCCCAGATCCCATTCCATAACAATTGTAAGATGCTCATTGCGGTCTAGAGCTGGTCCAAAGGTTGCGTGTGAAGGTTGTGTGCAAGCACACGTAAAGTGCTCCCTTCCGAAACTGGAAGACTGCTTACCAGTGCTCTTGAAACTTTTTAACTCTGCCATGGCCGGTCCCAAGCCCAGCTGCGAAAAGAGGAGGGTTGAGTGCTGGGGCAAGCAAACCAGCCCTGTAAAAACAATTTGCTACTGCGAGCATAAAAGAAGAATAGGGCCTATCCAGCATTGTAGTGACATTAGCCAGCTGAACGTGTTGGCTGAGCTACCAATGCTTTAAGCTGCAAATTAGTGGCTCGAGCATAAAAGAAGAGGGCCTATTAAAGTTAACTCCACCATGGCCGGTCCCAAGTCCGAGCTGAGAAAGGAGGAGGGTCCCTTCCCCCTCCCTTTCCTTCCCTTTCCCCTTCCCCTCCCTTCCCTTTCCCCTTCCCCCAGAGATACATGCTCAAATTATCTTTAAGGCAGTTTACTGTGCAAAGGGCTAAAAAGAGATTGTAGACAGTCCACTTTGGGCCGATCGGCGCCGTTCAGAGCTGTAATGCGAAGTTCCACTGTACATCTCTTCTCTGCTGTCCCATCTGTGTGCTGTCTCAACTGTGAAGTGTGGGAAGAGGGTGTACCCCTTTATGGAGGATAGACAGCAGGATCTGTTCGCCCCGTGTACATAAATTGTCTGAAGAAGAGAGAGCAATTTGGGTTAAAATTTGGTCCCATACTTGCTATCTGAGGAGTGAGAAAGGAAATCTACCTGCGTGCCAAGTTTGAAGACAGGAGCCCCAAGGGTTCCAGAGATATGGCCACACAAAGAGAACTGACCGGCAATTGAAAGCTCCCTTGCGGGAAAACGTAGCAGTAATTTGTAATACCGCTTAAGTGGGACTCTGGAGCAACCTTGTCGGTATAGATTTTGCTGGTCAATATCTCCAAAACCATAAATCCTAAGAACTCCAAACTTGGTAGGGTGGGTCTCCCAATCAGTCCCATACATGTGTCTCTCAAGTTGAAAAAAACACTGCCTCCCGAAACATAAAGGGCGACGTCGCAGTGTTCTTTCAAACTGCACGGACCCAGATGAGGCCTCACTGCTGTATGTCTGTGTCCTACATTGGGAAAATGTTCAATATTTTTTTAACTCTGCCATGGCCGGTCCCAAGCCCGTGCTGCAAAAAGAGGAGGGTTGGGTGCTGGGACAAGCAAACCAGCCCTATTAAAACATTTGTAGAGCAAATGGGAAAGTTCAGTGACACAGAGGTGATGTTCCATCTTGGGGGAGGTTTAGTGTCACTGCAGCAATGAAGACCTCTCTGAGCGTGGTTGGTTCTGAGAGCAATGGCCCAGATCCCATTCCATAACAATTGTAAGATGCTCATTGCGGTCTAGAGCTGGTCCAAAGGTTGCGTGTGAAGGTTGTGTGCAAGCACACGTAAAGTGCTCCCTTCCGAAACTGGAAGACTGCTTACCAGTGCTCTTGAATCTTTTTAACTCTGCCATGGCCGGTCCCAAGCCCAGCTGCGAAAAGAGGAGGGTTGAGTGCTGGGGCAAGCAAACCAGCCCTGTAAAAACAATTTGCTACTGCGAGCATAAAAGAAGAATAGGGCCTATCCAGCATTGTAGTGACATTAGCCAGCTGAACGTGTTGGCTGAGCTACCAATGCTTTAAGCTGCAAATTAGTGGCTCGAGCATAAAAGAAGAGGGCCTATTAAAGTTAACTCCACCGTGGCCGGTCCCAAGTCCGAGCTGAGAAAGGAGGAGGGTCCCTTCCCCCTCCCTTTCCTTCCCTTTCCCCTTCCCCTCCCCCTACCTTCCCTTTCCCCTTCCCCCAGAGATACATGCTCAAATTACCTTTAAGGCAGTTTACTGTGCAAAGGGCTAAAAAGAGATTGTAGACAGTCCACTTTGGGCCGATCGGCACCGTTCGGAGCTGTAATGCGATGTTCCACTGTACATCTCTTCTCTGCTGTCCCATCTGTGTGCTGTCTCGACTGTGAAGTGTGGGAAGAGGGTGTACCCCTTTACGGAGGATAGACAGCAGGATCTGTTTGCCCCGAGTACATTAATTGTCTGAAGAAGAGAGAGCAATTTGGGTTAAAATTTGGTCCCATACTTGCTATCTGAGGAGTGACAAAGGAAATCTACCTGCGTGCCAAGTTTGAAGACAGGAGCCCCAAGGGTTCCAGAGATATGGCCACACAAAGAGAACTGACCGGCAATTGAAAGCTCCCTTGCGGGAAAACGTAGCAGTAATTTGTAATACCGCTTAAGTGGGACTCTGGAGCAACCTTGTCGGTATAGATTTTGCTGGTCAATATCTCCAAAACCATAAATCCTAAGAACTCCAAACTTGGTAGGGTGGGTCTCCCAATCAGTCCCATACATGTGTCTCTCAAGTTGAAAAAAACACTGCCTCCCGAAACATAAAGGGCGACGTCGCAGTGTTCTTTCAAACTGCACGGACCCAGATGAGGCCTCACTGCTGTATGTCTGTGTCCTACATTGAGAAAATGTTCAATATTTTTTTAACTCTGCCATGGCCGGTCCCAAGCCCGTGCTGCGAAAAGAGGAGGGTTGGGTGCTGGGACAAGCAAACCAGCCCTATTAAAACATTTGTAGAGCAAATGGCAAAGTTCAGTGACACAGAGGTGATGTTCCATCTCGGGGGAGGTTTAGTGTCACTGCAGCAATGAAGACCTCTCTGAGCGTGGTTGGTTCTGAGAGCAATGGCCCAGATCCCATTCCATAACAATTGTAAGATGCTCATTGCGGTCTAGAGCTGGTCCAAAGGTTGCGTGTGAAGGTTGTGTGCAAGCACACGTAAAGTGCTCCCTTCCGAAACTGGAAGACTGCTTACCAGTGCTCTTGAAACTTTTTAACTCTGCCATGGCCGGTCCCAAGCCCAGCTGCGAAAAGAGGAGGGTTGAGTGCTGGGGCAAGCAAACCAGCCCTGTAAAAACAATTTGCTACTGCGAGCATAAAAGAAGAATAGGGCCTATCCAGCATTGTAGTGACATTAGCCAGCTGAACGTGTTGGCTGAGCTACCAATGCTTTAAGCTGCAAATTAGTGGCTCGAGCATAAAAGAAGAGGGCCTATTAAAGTTAACTCCACCGTGGCCGGTCCCAAGTCCGAGCTGAGAAAGGAGGAGGGTCCCTTCCCCCTCCCTTTCCTTCCCTTTCCCCTTCCCCTCCCCCTCCCTTCCCTTTCCCCTTCCCCCAGAGATACATGCTCAAATTACCTTTAAGGCAGTTTACTGTGCAAAGGGCTAAAAAGAGATTGTAGACAGTCCACTTTGGGCCGATCGGCGCCGTTCGGAGCTGTAATGCGAAGTTCCACTGTACATCTCTTCTCTGCTGTCCCATCTGTGTGCTGTCTCGACTGTGAAGTGTGGGAAGAGTGTGTACCCCTTTACGGAGGATAGACAGCAGGACCTGTTCGCCCCGAGTACATAAATTGTCTGAAGAAGAGAGAGCAATTTGGGTTCAAATTTGGTCCCATACTTGCTATCTGAGGAGTGACAAAGGAAATCTACCTGAGTGCCAAGTTTGAAGACAGGAGCCCCAAGGGTTCCAGAGATATGGCCACACAAAGAGAACTGACCGGCAATTGAAAGCTCCCTTGTAGGAAAACGTAGCAGTAATTTGTAATACCGCTTAAGTGGGACTCTGGAGCAACCTTGTCGGTATAGATTTTGCTGGTCAATATCTCCAAAACCATAAATCCTAAGAACTCCAAACTTGGTAGGGTGGGTCTCCCAATCAGTCCCATACATGTGTCTCTCAAGTTGAAAAAAACACTGCCTCCCGAAACATAAAGGGCGACGTCGCAGTGTTCTTTCAAACTGCACGGACCCAGATGAGGCCTCACTGCTGTATGTCTGTGTCCTACATTGGGAAAATGTTCAATATTTTTTTAACTCTGCCATGGCCGGTCCCAAGCCCGTGCTGCGAAAAGAGGAGGGTTGGGTGCTGGGACAAGCAAACCAGCCCTATTAAAACATTTGTAGAGCAAATGGGAAAGTTCAGTGACACAGAGGTGATGTTCCATCTCGGGGGAGGTTTAGTGTCACTGCAGCAATGAAGACCTCTCTGAGCGTGGTTGGTTCTGAGAGCAATGGCCCAGATCCCATTCCACAACAATTGTAAGATGCTCATTGCGGTCTAGGGCTGGTCCAAAGGTTGCGTGTGAAGGTTGTGTGCAAGCACACGTAAAGTGCTCCCTTCCGAAACTGGAAGACTGCTTACCAGTGCTCTTGAATCTTTTTAACTCTGCCATGGCCGGTCCCAAGCCCAGCTGCGAAAAGAGGAGGGTTGAGTGCTGGGGCAAGCAAACCAGCCCTGTAAAAACAATTTGCTACTGCGAGCATAAAAGAAGAATAGGGCCTATCCAGCATTGTAGTGACATTAGCCAGCTGAACGTGTTGGCTGAGCTACCAATGCTTTAAGCTGCAAATTAGTGGCTCGAGCATAAAAGAAGAGGGCCTATTAAAGTTAACTCCACCGTGGCCGGTCCCAAGTCCGAGCTGAGAAAGGAGGAGGGTCCCTTCCCCCTCCCTTTCCTTCCCTTTCCCCTTCCCCTCCCCTCCCTTCCCTTTCCCCTTCCCCCAGAGATACATGCTCAAATTACCTTTAAGGCAGTTTACTGTGCAAAGGGCTAAAAAGAGATTGTAGACAGTCCACTTTGGGCCGATCGGCGCCGTTCGGAGCTGTAATGCGAAGTTCCACTGTACATCTCTTCTCTGCTGTCCCATCTGTGTGCTGTCTCGACTGTGAAGTGTGGGAAGAGGGTGTACCCCTTTACGGAGGATAGACAGCAGGACCTGTTCGCCCCGAGTACATAAATTGTCTGAAGAAGAGAGAGCAATTTGGGTTCAAATTTGGTCCCATACTTGCTATCTGAGGAGTGACAAAGGAAATCTACCTGAGTGCCAAGTTTGAAGACAGGAGCCCCAAGGGTTCCAGAGATATGGCCACACAAAGAGAACTGACCGGCAATTGAAAGCTCCCTTGTGGGAAAACGTAGCAGTAATTTGTAATACCGCTTAAGTGGGACTCTGGAGCAACCTTGTCGGTATAGATTTTGCTGGTCAATATCTCCAAAACCATAAATCCTAAGAACTCCAAACTTGGTAGGGTGGGTCTCCCAATCAGTCCCATACATGTGTCTCTCAAGTTGAAAAAAACACTGCCTCCCGAAACATAAAGGGCGACGTCGCAGTGTTCTTTCAAACTGCACGGACCCAGATGAGGCCTCACTGCTGTATGTCTGTGTCCTACATTGGGAAAATGTTCAATATTTTTTTAACTCTGCCATGGCCGGTCCCAAGCCCGTGCTGCGAAAAGAGGAGGGTTGGGTGCTGGGACAAGCAAACCAGCCCTATTAAAACATTTGTAGAGCAAATGGGAAAGTTCAGTGACACAGAGGTGATGTTCCATCTCGGGGGAGGTTTAGTGTCACTGCAGCAATGAAGACCTCTCTGAGCGTGGTTGGTTCTGAGAGCAATGGCCCAGATCCCATTCCATAACAATTGTAAGATGCTCATTGCGGTCTAGAGCTGGTCCAAAGGTTGCGTGTGAAGGTTGTGTGCAAGCACACGTAAAGTGCTCCCTTCCGAAACTGGAAGACTGCTTACCAGTGCTCTTGAAACTTTTTAACTCTGCCATGGCCGGTCCCAAGCCCAGCTGCGAAAAGAGGAGGGTTGAGTGCTGGGGCAAGCAAACCAGCCCTGTAAAAAACAATTTGCTACTGCGAGCATAAAAGAAGAATAGGGCCTATCCAGCATTGTAGTGACATTAGCCAGCTGAACGTGTTGGCTGAGCTACCAATGCTTTAAGCTGCAAATTAGTGGCTCGAGCATAAAAGAAGAGGGCCTATTAAAGTTAACTCCACCGTGGCCGGTCCCAAGTCCGAGCTGAGAAAGGAGGAGGGTCCCTTCCCCCTCCCTTTCCTTTCCTTCCCTTTCCCCTTCCCCTCCCCTCCCTTCCCTTTCCCCTTCCCCCAGAGATACATGCTCAAATTACCTTTAAGGCAGTTTACTGTGCAAAGGGCTAAAAAGAGATTGTAGACAGTCCACTTTGGGCCGATCGGCGCAGTTCGGAGCTGTAATGCAAAGTTCCACTGTACATCTCTTCTCTGCTGTCCCATCTGTGTGCTGTCTCGACTGTGAAGTGTGGGAAGAGGGTGTACCCCTTTACGGAGGATAGACAGCACAATCTGTTAGCCCCGAGTACATAAATTGTCTGAAGAAGAGAGAGCAATTTGGGTTCAAATTTGGTCCCATACTTGCTATCTGAGGAGTGACAAAGGAAATTTACCTGCGTGCCAAGTTTGAAGACAGGAGCCCCAAGGGTTCCAGAGATATGGCCACACAAAGAGAACTGACCGGCAATTGAAAGCTCCCTTGCGGGAAAACGTAGCAGTAATTTGTAATACCGCTTAAGTGGGACTCTGGAGCAACCTTGTCGGTATAGATTTTGCTGGTCAATATCTCCAAAACCATAAATCCTAAGAACTCCAAACTTGGTAGGGTGGGTCTCCCAATCAGTCCCATACATGTGTCTCTCAAGTTGAAAAAAACACTGCCTCCCGAAACATAAAGGGCGACGTCGCAGTGTTCTTTCAAACTGCACGGACCCAGATGAGGCCTCACTGCTGTATGTCTGTGTCCTACATTGGGAAAATGTTCAATATTTTTTTAACTCTGCCATGGCCGGTCCCAAGCCCGTGCTGCGAAAAGAGGAGGTTTGGGTGCTGGGACAAGCAAACCAGCCCTATTAAAACATTTGTAGAGCAAATGGGAAAGTTCAGTGACACAGAGGTGATGTTCCATCTCGGGGGAGGTTTAGTGTCACTGCAGCAATGAAGACCTCTCTGAGCGTGGTTGGTTCTGAGAGCAATGGCCCAGATCCCATTCCACAACAATTGTAAGATGCTCATTGCGGTCTAGGGCTGGTCCAAAGGTTGCGTGTGAAGGTTGTGTGCAAGCACACGTAAAGTGCTCCCTTCCGAAACTGGAAGACTGCTTACCAGTGCTCTTGAATCTTTTTAACTCTGCCATGGCCGGTCCCAAGCCCAGCTGCGAAAAGAGGAGGGTTGAGTGCTGGGGCAAGCAAACCAGCCCTGTAAAAACAATTTGCTACTGCGAGCATAAAAGAAGAATAGGGCCTATCCAGCATTGTAGTGACATTAGCCAGCTGAACGTGTTGGCTGAGCTACCAATGCTTTAAGCTGCAAATTAGTGGCTCGAGCATAAAAGAAGAGGGCCTATTAAAGTTAACTCCACCGTGGCCGGTCCCAAGTCCGAGCTGAGAAAGGAGGAGGGTCCCTTCCCCCTCCCTTTCCTTCCCTTTCCCCTTCCCCTCCCCCTCCCTTCCCTTTCCCCTTCCCCCAGAGATACATGCTCAAATTACCTTTAAGGCAGTTTACTGTGCAAAGGGCTAAAAAGAGATTGTAGACAGTCCACTTTGGGCCGATCGGCGCCGTTCGGAGCTGTAATGCGAAGTTCCACTGTACATCTCTTCTCTGCTGTCCCATCTGTGTGCTGTCTCGACTGTGAAGTGTGGGAAGAGGGTGTACCCCTTTACGGAGGATAGACAGCAGGACCTGTTCGCCCCGAGTACATAAATTGTCTGAAGAAGAGAGAGCAATTTGGGTTCAAATTTGGTCCCATACTTGCTATCTGAGGAGTGACAAAGGAAATCTACCTGAGTGCCAAGTTTGAAGACAGGAGCCCCAAGGGTTCCAGAGATATGGCCACACAAAGAGAACTGACCGGCAATTGAAAGCTCCCTTGTGGGAAAACGTAGCAGTAATTTGTAATACCGCTTAAGTGGGACTCTGGAGCAACCTTGTCGGTATAGATTTTGCTGGTCAATATCTCCAAAACCATAAATCCTAAGAACTCCAAACTTGGTAGGGTGGGTCTCCCAATCAGTCCCATACATGTGTCTCTCAAGTTGAAAAAAACACTGCCTCCCGAAACATAAAGGGCGACGTCGCAGTGTTCTTTCAAACTGCACGGACCCAGATGAGGCCTCACTGCTGTATGTCTGTGTCCTACATTGGGAAAATGTTCAATATTTTTTTAACTCTGCCATGGCCGGTCCCAAGCCCGTGCTGCGAAAAGAGGAGGGTTGGGTGCTGGGACAAGCAAACCAGCCCTATTAAAACATTTGTAGAGCAAATGGGAAAGTTCAGTGACACAGAGGTGATGTTCCATCTCGGGGGAGGTTTAGTGTCACTGCAGCAATGAAGACCTCTCTGAGCGTGGTTGGTTCTGAGAGCAATGGCCCAGATCCCATTCCATAACAATTGTAAGATGCTCATTGCGGTCTAGAGCTGGTCCAAAGGTTGCGTGTGAAGGTTGTGTGCAAGCACACGTAAAGTGCTCCCTTCCGAAACTGGAAGACTGCTTACCAGTGCTCTTGAAACTTTTTAACTCTGCCATGGCCGGTCCCAAGCCCAGCTGCGAAAAGAGGAGGGTTGAGTGCTGGGGCAAGCAAACCAGCCCTGTAAAAAACAATTTGCTACTGCGAGCATAAAAGAAGAATAGGGCCTATCCAGCATTGTAGTGACATTAGCCAGCTGAACGTGTTGGCTGAGCTACCAATGCTTTAAGCTGCAAATTAGTGGCTCGAGCATAAAAGAAGAGGGCCTATTAAAGTTAACTCCACCGTGGCCGGTCCCAAGTCCGAGCTGAGAAAGGAGGAGGGTCCCTTCCCCCTCCCTTTCCTTCCCTTTCCCCTTCCCCTCCCCTCCCTTCCCTTTCCCCTTCCCCCAGAGATACATGCTCAAATTACCTTTAAGGCAGTTTACTGTGCAAAGGGCTAAAAAGAGATTGTAGACAGTCCACTTTGGGCCGATCGGTGCCGTTCGGAGCTGTAATGCGAAGTTCCACTGTACATCTCTTCTCTGCTGTCCCATCTGTGTGCTGTCTCGACTGTGAAGTGTGGGAAGAGGGTGTACCCCTTTACGGAGGATAGACAGCAGGATCTGTTCGCCCCGAGTACATAAATTGTTTGAAGAAGAGAGAGCAATTTGGGTTCAAATTTGGTCCCATACTTGCTATCTGAGGAGTGACAAAGGAAATCTACCTGCGTGCCAAGTTTGAAGACAGGAGCCCCAAGGGTTCCAGAGATATGGCCACACAAAGAGAACTGACCGGCAATTGAAAGCTCCCTTGCGGGAAAACGTAGCAGTAATTTGTAATACCGCTTAAGTGGGACTCTGGAGCAACCTTGTCGGTATAGATTTTGCTGGTCAATGTCTCCAAAACCATAAATCCTAAGAACTCCAAACTTGGTAGGGTGGGTCTCCCAATAAGTCCCATACATGTGTCTCTCAAGTTGAAAAAAACACTGCCTCCCGAAACATAAAGGGCGACGTCGCAGTGTTCTTTCAAACTGCACGGACTCAGATGAGGCCTCACTGCTGTATGTCTGTGTCCTACATTGGGAAAATGTTCAATATTTTTTTAACTCTGCCATGGCCGGTCCCAAGCCCGTGCTGCGAAAAGAGGAGGGTTGGGTGCTGGGACAAGCAAACCAGCCCTATTAAAACATTTGTAGAGCAAATGGGAAAGTTCAGTGACACAGAGGTGATGTTCCATCTCGGGGGAGGTTTAGTGTCACTGCAGCAATGAAGACCTCTCTGAGCGTGGTTGGTTCTGAGAGCAATGGCCCAGATCCCATTCCATAACAATTGTAAGATGCTCATTGCGGTCTAGAGCTGGTCCAAAGGTTGCGTGTGAAGGTTGTGTGCAAGCACACGTAAAGTGCTCCCTTCAGAAACTGGAAGACTGCTTACCAGTGCTCTTGAATCTTTTTAACTCTGCCATGGCCGGTCCCAAGCCCAGCTGCGAAAAGAGGAGGGTTGAGTGCTGGGGCAAGCAAACCAGCCCTGTAAAAACAATTTGCTACTGCGAGCATAAAAGAAGAATAGGGCCTATCCAGCATTGTAGTGACATTAGCCAGCTGAACGTGTTGGCTGAGCTACCAATGCTTTAAGCTGCAAATTAGTGGCTCGAGCATAAAAGAAGAGGGCCTATTAAAGTTAACTCCACCGTGGCCGGTCCCAAGTCCGAGCTGAGAAAGGAGGAGGGTCCCTTCCCCCTCCCTTTCCTTCCCTTTCCCCTTCCCCTCCCCCACCCTTCCCTTTCCCCTTCCCCCAGAGATACATGCTCAAATTACCTTTAAGGCAGTTTACTGTGCAAAGGGCTAAAAAGAGATTGTAGACAGTCCACTTTGGGCCGATCGGTGCCGTTCGGAGCTGTAATGCGAAGTTCCACTGTACATCTCTTCTCTGCTGTCCCATCTGTGTGCTGTCTCGACTGTGAAGTGTGGGAAGAGGGTGTACCCCTTTACGGAGGATAGACAGCAGGATCTGTTCGCCCCGAGTACATAAATTGTCTGAAGAAGAGAGAGCAATTTGGGTTCAAATTTGGTCCCATACTTGCTATCTGAGGAGTGACAAAGGAAATCTACCTGCGTGCCAAGTTTGAAGACAGGAGCCCCAAGGGTTCCAGAGATATGGCCACACAAAGAGAACTGACCGGCAATTGAAAGCTCCCTTGCGGGAAAACGTAGCAGTAATTTGTAATACCGCTTAAGTGGGACTCTGGAGCAACCTTGTCGGTATAGATTTTGCTGGTCAATATCTCCAAAACCATAAATCCTAAGAACTCCAAACTTGGTAGGGTGGGTCTCCCAATCAGTCCCATACATGTGTCTCTCAAGTTGAAAAAAACACTGCCTCCTGAAACATAAAGGGCGACGTCGCAGTGTTCTTTCAAACTGCACGGACCCAGATGAGGCCTCACTGCTGTATGTCTGTGTCCTACATTGGGAAAATGTTCAATATTTTTTTAACTCTGCCATGGCCGGTCCCAAGCCCGTGCTGCGAAAAGAGGAGGGTTGGGTGCTGGGACAAGCAAACCAGCCCTATTAAAACATTTGTAGAGCAAATGGGAAAGTTCAGTAACACAGAGGTGATGTTCCATCTCGGGGGAGGTTTAGTGTCACTGCAGCAATGAAGACCTCTCTGAGCGTGGTTGGTTCTGAGAGCAATGGCCCAGATCCCATTCCATAACAATTGTAAGATGCTCATTGCGGTCTAGAGCTGGTCCAAAGGTTGCGTGTGAAGGTTGTGTGCAAGCACACGTAAAGTGCTCCCTTTCGAAACTGGAAGACTGCTTACCAGTGCTCTTGAAACTTTTTAACTCTGCCATGGCCGGTCCCAAGCCCAGCTGCGAAAAGAGGAGGGTTGAGTGCTGGGGCAAGCAAACCAGCCCTGTAAAAACAATTTGCTACTGCGAGCATAAAAGAAGAATAGGGCCTATCCAGCATTGTAGTGACATTAGCCAGCTGAACGTGTTGGCTGAGCTACCAATGCTTTAAGCTGCAAATTAGTGGCTCGAGCATAAAAGAAGAGGGCCTATTAAAGTTAACTCCACCATGGCCGGTCCCAAGTCCGAGCTGAGAAAGGAGGAGGGTCCCTTCCCCCTCCCTTTCCTTCCCTTTCCCCTTCCCCTCCCCCTCCCTTCCCTTTCCCCTTCCCCCAGAGATACATGCTCAAATTACCTTTAAGGCAGTTTACTGTGCAAAGGGCTAAAAAGAGATTGTAGACAGTCCACTTTGGGCCGATCGGTGCCGTTCGGAGCTGTAATGCGAAGTTCCACTGTACATCTCTTCTCTGCTGTCCCATCTGTGTGCTGTCTCGACTGTGAAGTGTGGGAAGAGGGTGTACCCCTTTACGGAGGATAGACAGCAGGATCTGTTCGCCCCGAGTACATTAATTGTCTGAAGAAGAGAGAACAATTTGGGTTAAAATTTGGTCCCATACTTGCTATCTGAGGAGTGACAAAGGAAATCTACCTGCGTGCCAAGTTTGAAGACAGGAGCCCCAAGGGTTCCAGAGATATGGCCACACAAAGAGAACTGACCGGCAATTGAAAGCTCCCTTGCGGGAAAACGTAGCAGTAATTTGTAATACCGCTTAAGTGGGACTCTGGAGCAACCTTGTCGGTATAGATTTTGCTGGTCAATATCTCCAAAACCATAAATCCTAAGAACTCCAAACTTGGTAGGGTGGGTCTCCCAATCAGTCCCATACATGTGTCTCTCAAGTTGAAAAAAACACTGCCTCCCGAAACATAAAGGGCGACTTCGCAGTGTTCTTTCAAACTGCACGGACCCAGATGAGGCCTCACTGCTGTATGTCTGTGTCCTACATTGGGAAAATGTTCAATATTTTTTTAACTCTGCCATGGCCGGTCCCAAGCCCGTGCTGCGAAAAGAGGAGGGTTGGGTGCTGGGACAAGCAAACCAGCCCTATTAAAACATTTGTAGAGCAAATGGGAAAGTTCAGTGACACAGAGGTGATGTTCCATCTCGGGGGAGGTTTAGTGTCACTGCAGCAATGAAGACCTCTCTGAGCGTGGTTGGTTCTGAGAGCAATGGCCCAGATCCCATTCCATAACAATTGTAAGATGCTCATTGCGGTCTAGAGCTGGTCCAAAGGTTGCGTGTGAAGGTTGTGTGCAAGCACACGTAAAGTGCTCCCTTCCGAAACTGGAAGACTGCTTACCAGTGCTCTTGAAACTTTTTAACTCTGCCATGGCCGGTCCCAAGCCCAGCTGCGAAAAGAGGAGGGTTGAGTGCTGGGGCAAGCAAACCAGCCCTGTAAAAAACAATTTGCTACTGCGAGCATAAAAGAAGAATAGGGCCTATCCAGCATTGTAGTGACATTAGCCAGCTGAACGTGTTGGCTGAGCTACCAATGCTTTAAGCTGCAAATTAGTGGCTCGAGCATAAAAGAAGAGGGCCTATTAAAGTTAACTCCACCGTGGCCGGTCCCAAGTCCGAGCTGAGAAAGGAGGAGGGTCCCTTCCCCCTCCCTTTCCTTCCCTTTCCCCTTCCCCTCCCCTCCCTTCCCTTTCCCCTTCCCCCAGAGATACATGCTCAAATTACCTTTAAGGCAGTTTACTGTGCAAAGGGCTAAAAAGAGATTGTAGACAGTCCACTTTGGGCCGATCGGCGCCGTTCGGAGCTGTAATGCAAAGTTCCACTGTACATCTCTTCTCTGCTGTCCCATCTGTGTGCTGTCTCGACTGTGAAGTGTGGGAAGAGGGTGTACCCCTTTACGGAGGATAGACAGCAGGATCTGTTAGCCCCGAGTACATAAATTGTCTGAAGAAGAGAGAGCAATTTGGGTTCAAATTTGGTCCCATACTTGCTATCTGAGGAGTGACAAAGGAAATTTACCTGCGTGCCAAGTTTGAAGACAGGAGCCCCAAGGGTTCCAGAGATATGGCCACACAAAGAGAACTGACCGGCAATTGAAAGCTCCCTTGCGGGAAAACGTAGCAGTAATTTGTAATACCGCTTAAGTGGGACTCTGGAGCAACCTTGTCGGTATAGATTTTGCTGGTCAATATCTCCAAAACCATAAATCCTAAGAACTCCAAACTTGGTAGGGTGGGTCTCCCAATCAGTCCCATACATGTGTCTCTCAAGTTGAAAAAAACACTGCCTCCCGAAACATAAAGGGCGACGTCGCAGTGTTCTTTCAAACTGCACGGACCCAGATGAGGCCTCACTGCTGTATGTCTGTGTCCTACATTGGGAAAATGTTCAATATTTTTTTAACTCTGCCATGGCCGGTCCCAAGCCCGTGCTGCGAAAAGAGGAGGGTTGGGTGCTGGGACAAGCAAACCAGCCCTATTAAAACATTTGTAGAGCAAATGGGAAAGTTCAGTGACACAGAGGTGATGTTCCATCTCGGGGGAGGTTTAGTGTCACTGCAGCAATGAAGACCTCTCTGAGCGTGGTTGGTTCTGAGAGCAATGGCCCAGATCCCATTCCATAACAATTGTAAGATGCTCATTGCGGTCTAGAGCTGGTCCAAAGGTTGCGTGTGAAGGTTGTGTGCAAGCACACGTAAAGTGCTCCCTTCAGAAACTGGAAGACTGCTTACCAGTGCTCTTGAATCTTTTTAACTCTGCCATGGCCGGTCCCAAGCCCAGCTGCGAAAAGAGGAGGGTTGAGTGCTGGGGCAAGCAAACCAGCCCTGTAAAAACAATTTGCTACTGCGAGCATAAAAGAAGAATAGGGCCTATCCAGCATTGTAGTGACATTAGCCAGCTGAACGTGTTGGCTGAGCTACCAATGCTTTAAGCTGCAAATTAGTGGCTCGAGCATAAAAGAAGAGGGCCTATTAAAGTTAACTCCACCGTGGCCGGTCCCAAGTCCGAGCTGAGAAAGGAGGAGGGTCCCTTCCCCCTCCCTTTCCTTCCCTTTCCCCTTCCCCTCCCCCACCCTTCCCTTTCCCCTTCCCCCAGAGATACATGCTCAAATTACCTTTAAGGCAGTTTACTGTGCAAAGGGCTAAAAAGAGATTGTAGACAGTCCACTTTGGGCCGATCGGTGCCGTTCGGAGCTGTAATGCGAAGTTCCACTGTACATCTCTTCTCTGCTGTCCCATCTGTGTGCTGTCTCGACTGTGAAGTGTGGGAAGAGGGTGTACCCCTTTACGGAGGATAGACAGCAGGATCTGTTCGCCCCGAGTACATAAATTGTTTGAAGAAGAGAGAGCAATTTGGGTTCAAATTTGGTCCCATACTTGCTATCTGAGGAGTGACAAAGGAAATCTACCTGCGTGCCAAGTTTGAAGACAGGAGCCCCAAGGGTTCCAGAGATATGGCCACACAAAGAGAACTGACCGGCAATTGAAAGCTCCCTTGCGGGAAAACGTAGCAGTAATTTGTAATACCGCTTAAGTGGGACTCTGGAGCAACCTTGTCGGTATAGATTTTGCTGGTCAATATCTCCAAAACCATAAATCCTAAGAACTCCAAACTTGGTAGGGTGGGTCTCCCAATCAGTCCCATACATGTGTCTCTCAAGTTGAAAAAAACACTGCCTCCTGAAACATAAAGGGCGACGTCGCAGTGTTCTTTCAAACTGCACGGACCCAGATGAGGCCTCACTGCTGTATGTCTGTGTCCTACATTGGGAAAATGTTCAATATTTTTTTAACTCTGCCATGGCCGGTCCCAAGCCCGTGCTGCGAAAAGAGGAGGGTTGGGTGCTGGGACAAGCAAACCAGCCCTATTAAAACATTTGTAGAGCAAATGGGAAAGTTCAGTAACACAGAGGTGATGTTCCATCTCGGGGGAGGTTTAGTGTCACTGCAGCAATGAAGACCTCTCTGAGCGTGGTTGGTTCTGAGAGCAATGGCCCAGATCCCATTCCATAACAATTGTAAGATGCTCATTGCGGTCTAGAGCTGGTCCAAAGGTTGCGTGTGAAGGTTGTGTGCAAGCACACGTAAAGTGCTCCCTTCCGAAACTGGAAGACTGCTTACCAGTGCTCTTGAAACTTTTTAACTCTGCCATGGCCGGTCCCAAGCCCAGCTGCGAAAAGAGGAGGGTTGAGTGCTGGGGCAAGCAAACCAGCCCTGTAAAAACAATTTGCTACTGCGAGCATAAAAGAAGAATAGGGCCTATCCAGCATTGTAGTGACATTAGCCAGCTGAACGTGTTGGCTGAGCTACCAATGCTTTAAGCTGCAAATTAGTGGCTCGAGCATAAAAGAAGAGGGCCTATTAAAGTTAACTCCACCATGGCCGGTCCCAAGTCCGAGCTGAGAAAGGAGGAGGGTCCCTTCCCCCTCCCTTTCCTTCCCTTTCCCCTTCCCCTCCCTTCCCTTTCCCGTCCCCCAGAGATACATGCTCAAATTATCTTTAAGGCAGTTTACTGTGCAAAGGGCTAAAAAGAGATTGTAGACAGTCCACTTTGGGCCGATCGGCGCCGTTCGGAGCTGTAATGCGAAGTTCCACTGTACATCTCTTCTCTGCTGTCCCATCTGTGTGCTGTCTCAACTGTGAAGTGTGGGAAGAGGGTGTACCCCTTTACGGAGGATAGACAGCAGGATCTGTTCGCCCCGAGTACATAAATTGTCTGAAGAAGAGAGAGCAATTTGGGTTAAAATTTGGTCCCATACTTGCTATCTGAGGAGTGACAAAGGAAATCTACCTGCGTGCCAAGTTTGAAGACAGGAGCCCCAAGGGTTCCAGAGATATGGCCACACAAAGAGAACTGACCGGCAATTGAAAGCTCCCTTGCGGGAAAACGTAGCAGTAATTTGTAATACCGCTTAAGTGGGACTCTGGAGCAACCTTGTCGGTATAGATTTTGCTGGTCAATATCTCCAAAACCATAAATCCTAAGAACTCCAAACTTGGTAGGGTGGGTCTCCCAATCAGTCCCATACATGTGTCTCTCAAGTTGAAAAAAACACTGCCTCCCCAAACATAAAGGGCGACGTCGCAGTGTTCTTTCAAACTGCACGGACCCAGATGAGGCCTCACTGCTGTATGTCTGTGTCCTACATTGGGAAAATGTTCAATATTTTTTTAACTCTGCCATGGCCGGTCCCAAGCCCGTGCTGCAAAAAGAGGAGGGTTGGGTGCTGGGACAAGCAAACCAGCCCTATTAAAACATTTGTAGAGCAAATGGGAAAGTTCAGTGACACAGAGGTGATGTTCCATCTCGGGGGAGGTTTAGTGTCACTGCAGCAATGAAGACCTCTCTGAGCGTGGTTGGTTCTGAGAGCAATGGCCCAGATCCCATTCCATAACAATTGTAAGATGCTCATTGCGGTCTAGAGCTGGTCCAAAGGTTGCGTGTGAAGGTTGTGTGCAAGCACACGTAAAGTGCTCCCTTCCGAAACTGGAAGACTGCTTACCAGTGCTCTTGAATCTTTTTAACTCTGCCATGGCCGGTCCCAAGCCCAGCTGCGAAAAGAGGAGGGTTGAGTGCTGGGGCAAGCAAACCAGCCCTGTAAAAACAATTTGCTACTGCGAGCATAAAAGAAGAATAGGGCCTATCCAGCATTGTAGTGACATTAGCCAGCTAAACGTGTTGGCTGAGCTACCAATGCTTTAAGCTGCAAATTAGTGGCTCGAGCATAAAAGAAGAGGGCCTATTAAAGTTAACTCCACCGTGGCCGGTCCCAAGTCCGAGCTGAGAAAGGAGGAGGGTCCCTTCCCCCTCCCTTTCCTTCCCTTTCCCCTTCCCCTCCCCCACCCTTCCCTTTCCCCTTCCCCCAGAGATACATGCTCAAATTACCTTTAAGGCAGTTTACTGTGCAAAGGGCTAAAAAGAGATTGTAGACAGTCCACTTTGGGCCGATCGGTGCCGTTCGGAGCTGTAATGCGAAGTTCCACTGTACATCTCTTCTCTGCTGTCCCATCTGTGTGCTGTCTCGACTGTGAAGTGTGGGAAGAGGGTGTACCCCTTTACGGAGGATAGACAGCAGGATCTGTTCGCCCCGAGTACATAAATTGTCTGAAGAAGAGAGAGCAATTTGGGTTCAAATTTGGTCCCATACTTGCTATCTGAGGAGTGACAAAGGAAATCTACCTGCGTGCCAAGTTTGAAGACAGGAGCCCCAAGGGTTCCAGAGATATGGCCACACAAAGAGAACTGACCGGCAATTGAAAGCTCCCTTGCGGGAAAACGTAGCAGTAATTTGTAATACCGCTTAAGTGGGACTCTGGAGCAACCTTGTCGGTATAGATTTTGCTGGTCAATATCTCCAAAACCATAAATCCTAAGAACTCCAAACTTGGTAGGGTGGGTCTCCCAATCAGTCCCATACATGTGTCTCTCAAGTTGAAAAAAACACTGCCTCCTGAAACATAAAGGGCGACGTCGCAGTGTTCTTTCAAACTGCACGGACCCAGATGAGGCCTCACTGCTGTATGTCTGTGTCCTACATTGGGAAAATGTTCAATATTTTTTTAACTCTGCCATGGCCGGTCCCAAGCCCGTGCTGCGAAAAGAGGAGGGTTGGGTGCTGGGACAAGCAAACCAGCCCTATTAAAACATTTGTAGAGCAAATGGGAAAGTTCAGTAACACAGAGGTGATGTTCCATCTCGGGGGAGGTTTAGTGTCACTGCAGCAATGAAGACCTCTCTGAGCGTGGTTGGTTCTGAGAGCAATGGCCCAGATCCCATTCCATAACAATTGTAAGATGCTCATTGCGGTCTAGAGCTGGTCCAAAGGTTGCGTGTGAAAGGTTGTGTGCAAGCACACGTAAAGTGCTCCCTTCCGAAACTGGAAGACTGCTTACCAGTGCTCTTGAAACTTTTTAACTCTGCCATGGCCGGTCCCAAGCCCAGCTGCGAAAAGAGGAGGGTTGAGTGCTGGGGCAAGCAAACCAGCCCTGTAAAAACAATTTGCTACTGCGAGCATAAAAGAAGAATAGGGCCTATCCAGCATTGTAGTGACATTAGCCAGCTGAACGTGTTGGCTGAGCTACCAATGCTTTAAGCTGCAAATTAGTGGCTCGAGCATAAAAGAAGAGGGCCTATTAAAGTTAACTCCACCATGGCCGGTCCCAAGTCCGAGCTGAGAAAGGAGGAGGGTCCCTTCCCCCTCCCTTTCCTTCCCTTTCCCCTTCCCCTCCCCCTACCTTCCCTTTCCCCTTCCCCCAGAGATACATGCTCAAATTACCTTTAAGACAGTTTACTGTGCAAAGGGCTAAAAAGAGATTGTAGACAGTCCACTTTGGGCCGATCGGCACCGTTCGGAGCTGTAATGCGATGTTCCACTGTACATCTCTTCTCTGCTGTCCCATCTGTGTGCTGTCTCGACTGTGAAGTGTGGGAAGAGGGTGTACCCCTTTACGGAGGATAGACAGCAGGATCTGTTCGCCCCGAGTACATTAATTGCCTGAAGAAGAGAGAGCAATTTGGGTTCAAATTTGGTCCCATACTTGCTATCTGAGGAGTGACAAAGGAAATCTACCTGCGTGCCAAGTTTGAAGACAGGAGCCCCAAGGGTTCCAGAGATATGGCCACACAAAGAGAACTGACCGGCAATTGAAAGCTCCCTTGCGGGAAAACATAGCAGTAATTTGTAATACCGCTTAAGTGGGACTCTGGAGCAACCTTGTCGGTATAGATTTTGCTGGTCAATATCTCCAAAACCATAAATCCTAAGAACTCCAAACTTGGTAGGGTGGGTCTCCCAATCAGTCCCATACATGTGTCTCTCAAGTTGAAAAAAACACTGCCTCCCGAAACATAAAGGGCGACGTCGCAGTGTTCTTTCAAACTGCACGGACCCAGATGAGGCCTCACTGCTGTATGTCTGTGTCCTACATTGAGAAAATGTTCAATATTTTTTTAACTCTGCCATGGCCGGTCCCAAGCCCGTGCTGCGAAAAGAGGAGGGTTGGGTGCTGGGACAAGCAAACCAGCCCTATTAAAACATTTGTAGAGCAAATGGGAAAGTTCAGTGACACAGAGGTGATGTTTCATCTCGGGGGAGGTTTAGTGTCACTGCAGCAATGAAGACCTCTCTGAGCGTGGTTGGTTCTGAGAGCAATGGCCCAGATCCCATTCCATAACAATTGTAAGATGCTCATTGCGGTCTAGAGCTGGTCCAAAGGTTGCGTGTGAAGGTTGTGTGCAAGCACACGTAAAGTGCTCCCTTCCGAAACTGGAAGACTGCTTACCAGTGCTCTTGAAACTTTTTAACTCTGCCATGGCCCGGTCCCAAGCCCAGCTGCGAAAAGAGGAGGGTTGAGTGCTGGGGCAAGCAAACCAGCCCTGTAAAAACAATTTGCTACTGCGAGCATAAAAGAATAGGGCCTATCCAGCATTGTAGTGACATTAGCCAGCTGAACGTGTTGGCTGAGCTACCAATGCTTTAAGCTGCAAATTAGTGGCTCGAGCATAAAAGAAGAGGGCCTATTAAAGTTAACTCCACCGTGGCCGGTCCCAAGTCCGAGCTGAGAAAGGAGGAGGGTCCCTTCCCCCTCCCTTTCCTTCCCTTTCCCCTTCCCCTCCCCCTCCCTTCCCTTTCCCCTTACCCCAGAGATACATGCTCAAATTACCTTTAAGGCAGTTTACTGTGCAAAGGGCTAAAAAGAGATTGTAGACAGTCCACTTTGGGCCGATCGGCGCCGTTCGGAGCTGTAATGCGAAGTTCCACTGTACATCTCTTCTCTGCTGTCCCATCTGTGTGCTGTCTCGACTGTGAAGTGTGGGAAGAGGGTGTACCCCTTTACGGAGGATAGACAGCAGGACCTGTTCGCCCCGAGTACATAAATTGTCTGAAGAAGAGAGAGCAATTTGGGTTCAAATTTGGTCCCATACTTGCTATCTGAGGAGTGACAAAGGAAATCTACCTGAGTGCCAAGTTTGAAGACAGGAGCCCCAAGGGTTCCAGAGATATGGCCACACAAAGAGAACTGACCGGCAATTGAAAGCTCCCTTGTGGGAAAACGTAGCAGTAATTTGTAATACCGCTTAAGTGGGACTCTGGAGCAACCTTGTCGGTATAGATTTTGCTGGTCAATATCTCCAAAACCATAAATCCTAAGAACTCCAAACTTGGTAGGGTGGGTCTCCCAATCAGTCCCATACATGTGTCTCTCAAGTTGAAAAAAACACTGCCTCCCGAAACATAAAGGGCGACGTCGCAGTGTTCTTTCAAACTGCACGGACCCAGATGAGGCCTCACTGCTGTATGTCTGTGTCCTACATTGGGAAAATGTTCAATATTTTTTTAACTCTGCCATGGCTGGTCCCAAGCCCGTGCTGCGAAAAGAGGAGGGTTGGGTGCTGGGACAAGCAAACCAGCCCTATTAAAACATTTGTAGAGCAAATGGGAAAGTTCAGTGACACAGAGGTGATGTTCCATCTCGGGGGAGGTTTAGTGTCACTGCAGCAATGAAGACCTCTCTGAGCGTGGTTGGTTCTGAGAGCAATGGCCCAGATCCCATTCCACAACAATTGTAAGATGCTCATTGCGGTCTAGAGCTGGTCCAAAGGTTGCGTGTGAAGGTTGTGTGCAAGCACACGTAAAGTGCTCCCTTCCGAAACTGGAAGACTGCTTACCAGTGCTCTTGAATCTTTTTAACTCTGCCATGGCCGGTCCCAAGCCCAGCTGCGAAAAGAGGAGGGTTGAGTGCTGGGGCAAGCAAACCAGCCCTGTAAAAACAATTTGCTACTGCGAGCATAAAAGAAGAATAGGGCCTATCCAGCATTGTAGTGACATTAGCCAGCTGAACGTGTTGGCTGAGCTACCAATGCTTTAAGCTGCAAATTAGTGGCTCGAGCATAAAAGAAGAGGGCCTATTAAAGTTAACTCCACCGTGGCCGGTCCCAAGTCCGAGCTGAGAAAGGAGGAGGGTCCCTTCCCCCTCCCTTTCCTTCCCTTTCCCCTTCCCCTCCCCTCCCTTCCCTTTCCCCTTCCCCCAGAGATACATGCTCATATTACCTTTAAGGCAGTTTACTGTGCAAAGGGCTAAAAAGAGATTGTAGACAGTCCACTTTGGGCCGATCGGTGCCGTTCGGAGCTGTAATGCGAAGTTCCACTGTACATCTCTTCTCTGCTGTCCCATCTGTGTGCTGTCTCGACTGTGAAGTGTGGGAAGAGGGTGTACCCCTTTACGGAGGATAGACAGCAGGATCTGTTCGCCCCGAGTACATTAATTGTCTGAAGAAGAGAGAGCAATTTGGGTTAAAATTTGGTCCCATACTTGCTATCTGAGGAGTGACAAAGGAAATCTACCTGCGTGCCAAGTTTGAAGACAGGAGCCCCAAGGGTTCCAGAGATATGGCCACACAAAGAGAACTGACCGGCAATTGAAAGCTCCCTTGCGGGAAAACGTAGCAGTAATTTGTAATACCGCTTAAGTGGGACTCTGGAGCAACCTTGTCGGTATAGATTTTGCTGGTCAATATCTCCAAAACCATAAATCCTAAGAACTCCAAACTTGGTAGGGTGGGTCTCCCAATCAGTCCCATACATGTGTCTCTCAAGTTGAAAAAAACACTGCCTCCCGAAACATAAAGGGCGACGTCGCAGTGTTCTTTCAAACTGCACGGACCCAGATGAGGCCTCACTGCTGTATGTCTGTGTCCTACATTGGGAAAATGTTCAATATTTTTTTAACTTTGCCATGGCCGGTCCCAAGCCCGTGCTGCGAAAAGAGGAGGGTTGGGTGCTGGGACAAGCAAACCAGCCCTATTAAAACATTTGTAGAGCAAATGGGAAAGTTCAGTGACACAGAGGTGATGTTCCATCTCGGGGGAGGTTTAGTGTCACTGCAGCAATGAAGACCTCTCTGAGCGTGGTTGGTTCTGAGAGCAATGGCCCAGATCCCATTCCATAACAATTGTAAGATGCTCATTGCGGTCTAGAGCTGGTCCAAAGGTTGCGTGTGAAGGTTGTGTGCAAGCACACGTAAAGTGCTCCCTTCCGAAACTGGAAGACTGCTTACCAGTGCTCTTGAAACTTTTTAACTCTGCCATGGCCGGTCCCAAGCCCAGCTGCGAAAAGAGGAGGGTTGAGTGCTGGGGCAAGCAAACCAGCCCTGTAAAAAACAATTTGCTACTGCGAGCATAAAAGAAGAATAGGGCCTATCCAGCATTGTAGTGACATTAGCCAGCTGAACGTGTTGGCTGAGCTACCAATGCTTTAAGCTGCAAATTAGTGGCTCGAGCATAAAAGAAGAGGGCCTATTAAAGTTAACTCCACCGTGGCCGGTCCCAAGTCCGAGCTGAGAAAGGAGGAGGGTCCCTTCCCCCTCCCTTTCCTTCCCTTTCCCCTTCCCCTCCCCCTCCCTTCCCTTTCCCCTTACCCCAGAGATACATGCTCAAATTACCTTTAAGGCAGTTTACTGTGCAAAGGGCTAAAAAGAGATTGTAGACAGTCCACTTTGGGCCGATCGGCGCCGTTCGGAGCTGTAATGCGAAGTTCCACTGTACATCTCTTCTCTGCTGTCCCATCTGTGTGCTGTCTCGACTGTGAAGTGTGGGAAGAGGGTGTACCCCTTTACGGAGGATAGACAGCAGGACCTGTTCGCCCCGAGTACATAAATTGTCTGAAGAAGAGAGAGCAATTTGGGTTCAAATTTGGTCCCATACTTGCTATCTGAGGAGTGACAAAGGAAATCTACCTGAGTGCCAAGTTTGAAGACAGGAGCCCCAAGGGTTCCAGAGATATGGCCACACAAAGAGAACTGACCGGCAATTGAAAGCTCCCTTGTGGGAAAACGTAGCAGTAATTTGTAATACCGCTTAAGTGGGACTCTGGAGCAACCTTGTCGGTATAGATTTTGCTGGTCAATATCTCCAAAACCATAAATCCTAAGAACTCCAAACTTGGTAGGGTGGGTCTCCCAATCAGTCCCATACATGTGTCTCTCAAGTTGAAAAAAACACTGCCTCCCGAAACATAAAGGGCGACGTCGCAGTGTTCTTTCAAACTGCACGGACCCAGATGAGGCCTCACTGCTGTATGTCTGTGTCCTACATTGGGAAAATGTTCAATATTTTTTTAACTCTGCCATGGCCGGTCCCAAGCCCGTGCTGCGAAAAGAGGAGGGTTGGGTGCTGGGACAAGCAAACCAGCCCTATTAAAACATTTGTAGAGCAAATGGGAAAGTTCAGTGACACAGAGGTGATGTTCCATCTCGGGGGAGGTTTAGTGTCACTGCAGCAATGAAGACCTCTCTGAGCGTGGTTGGTTCTGAGAGCAATGGCCCAGATCCCATTCCACAACAATTGTAAGATGCTCATTGCGGTCTAGAGCTGGTCCAAAGGTTGCGTGTGAAGGTTGTGTGCAAGCACACGTAAAGTGCTCCCTTCCGAAACTGGAAGACTGCTTACCAGTGCTCTTGAATCTTTTTAACTCTGCCATGGCCGGTCCCAAGCCCAGCTGCGAAAAGAGGAGGGTTGAGTGCTGGGGCAAGCAAACCAGCCCTGTAAAAACAATTTGCTACTGCGAGCATAAAAGAAGAATAGGGCCTATCCAGCATTGTAGTGACATTAGCCAGCTGAACGTGTTGGCTGAGCTACCAATGCTTTAAGCTGCAAATTAGTGGCTCGAGCATAAAAGAAGAGGGCCTATTAAAGTTAACTCCACCGTGGCCGGTCCCAAGTCCGAGCTGAGAAAGGAGGAGGGTCCCTTCCCCCTCCCTTTCCTTCCCTTTCCCCTTCCCCTCCCCTCCCTTCCCTTTCCCCTTCCCCCAGAGATACATGCTCAAATTACCTTTAAGGCAGTTTACTGTGCAAAGGGCTAAAAAGAGATTGTAGACAGTCCACTTTGGGCCGATCGGTGCCGTTCGGAGCTGTAATGCGAAGTTCCACTGTACATCTCTTCTCTGCTGTCCCATCTGTGTGCTGTCTCGACTGTGAAGTGTGGGAAGAGGGTGTACCCCTTTACGGAGGATAGACAGCAGGATCTGTTCGCCCCGAGTACATTAATTGTCTGAAGAAGAGAGAGCAATTTGGGTTAAAATTTGGTCCCATACTTGCTATCTGAGGAGTGACAAAGGAAATCTACCTGCGTGCCAAGTTTGAAGACAGGAGCCCCAAGGGTTCCAGAGATATGGCCACACAAAGAGAACTGACCGGCAATTGAAAGCTCCCTTGCGGGAAAACGTAGCAGTAATTTGTAATACCGCTTAAGTGGGACTCTGGAGCAACCTTGTCGGTATAGATTTTGCTGGTCAATATCTCCAAAACCATAAATCCTAAGAACTCCAAACTTGGTAGGGTGGGTCTCCCAATCAGTCCCATACATGTGTCTCTCAAGTTGAAAAAAACACTGCCTCCCGAAACATAAAGGGCGACGTCGCAGTGTTCTTTCAAACTGCACGGACCCAGATGAGGCCTCACTGCTGTATGTCTGTGTCCTACATTGGGAAAATGTTCAATATTTTTTTAACTTTGCCATGGCCGGTCCCAAGCCCGTGCTGCGAAAAGAGGAGGGTTGGGTGCTGGGACAAGCAAACCAGCCCTATTAAAACATTTGTAGAGCAAATGGGAAAGTTCAGTGACACAGAGGTGATGTTCCATCTCGGGGGAGGTTTAGTGTCACTGCAGCAATGAAGACCTCTCTGAGCGTGGTTGGTTCTGAGAGCAATGGCCCAGATCCCATTCCATAACAATTGTAAGATGCTCATTGCGGTCTAGAGCTGGTCCAAAGGTTGCGTGTGAAGGTTGTGTGCAAGCACACGTAAAGTGCTCCCTTCCGAAACTGGAAGACTGCTTACCAGTGCTCTTGAAACTTTTTAACTCTGCCATGGCCGGTCCCAAGCCCAGCTGCGAAAAGAGGAGGGTTGAGTGCTGGGGCAAGCAAACCAGCCCTGTAAAAAACAATTTGCTACTGCGAGCATAAAAGAAGAATAGGGCCTATCCAGCATTGTAGTGACATTAGCCAGCTGAACGTGTTGGCTGAGCTACCAATGCTTTAAGCTGCAAATTAGTGGCTCGAGCATAAAAGAAGAGGGCCTATTAAAGTTAACTCCACCGTGGCCGGTCCCAAGTCCGAGCTGAGAAAGGAGGAGGGTCCCTTCCCCCTCCCTTTCCTTCCCTTTCCCCTTCCCCTCCCCCTCCCTTCCCTTTCCCCTTCCCCCAGAGATACATGCTCAAATTACCTTTAAGGCAGTTTACTGTGCAAAGGGCTAAAAAGAGATTGTAGACAGTCCACTTTGGGCCGATCGGCGCCGTTCGGAGCTGTAATGCAAAGTTCCACTGTACATCTCTTCTCTGCTGTCCCATCTGTGTGCTGTCTCGACTGTGAAGTGTGGGAAGAGGGTGTACCCCTTTACGGAGGATAGACAGCAGGATCTGTTCGCCCCGAGTACATAAATTGTTTGAAGAAGAGAGAGCAATTTCGGTTCAAATTTGGTCCCATACTTGCTATCTGAGGAGTGACAAAGGAAATCTACCTGCGTGCCAAGTTTGAAGACAGGAGCCCCAAGGGTTCCAGAGATATGGCCACACAAAGAGAACTGACCGGCAATTGAAAGCTCCCTTGTGGGAAAACGTAGCAGTAATTTGTAATACCGCTTAAGTGGGACTCTGGAGCAACCTTGTCGGTATAGATTTTGCTGGTCAATATCTCCAAAACCATAAATCCTAAGAACTCCAAACTTGGTAGGGTGGGTCTCCCAATCAGTCCCATACATGTGTCTCTCAAGTTGAAAAAAACACTGCCTCCCGAAACATAAAGGGCGACGTCGCAGTGTTCTTTCAAACTGCACGGACCCAGATGAGGCCTCACTGCTGTATGTCTGTGTCCTACATTGGGAAAATGTTCAATATTTTTTTAACTCTGCCATGGCCGGTCCCAAGCCCGTGCTGTGAAAAGAGGAGGGT
This sequence comes from Rana muscosa, assembly GCA_029206835.1. Taxonomy (NCBI): domain Eukaryota; kingdom Metazoa; phylum Chordata; class Amphibia; order Anura; family Ranidae; genus Rana; species Rana muscosa. Next base: position 115,422,805 of record CM055118.1, read on the forward strand.
TGGGTGCTGGGACAAGCAAACCAGCCCTATTAAAACATTTGTAGAGCAAATGGGAAAGTTCAGTGACACAGAGGTGATGTTCCATCTCGGGGGAGGTTTAGTGTCACTGCAGCAATGAAGACCTCTCTGAGCGTGGTTGGTTCTGAGAGCAATGGCCCAGATCCCATTCCACAACAATTGTAAGATGCTCATTGCGGTCTAGAGCTGGTCCAAAGGTTGCGTGTGAAGGTTGTGTGCAAGCACACGTAAAGTGCTCCCTTCCGAAACTGGAAGACTGCTTACCAGTGCTCTTGAATCTTTTTAACTCTGCCATGGCCGGTCCCAAGCCCAGCTGCGAAAAGAGGAGGGTTGAGTGCTGGGGCAAGCAAACCAGCCCTGTAAAAACAATTTGCTACTGCGAGCATAAAAGAAGAATAGGGCCTATCCAGCATTGTAGTGACATTAGCCAGCTGAACGTGTTGGCTGAGCTACCAATGCTTTAAGCTGCAAATTAGTGGCTCGAGCATAAAAGAAGAGGGCCTATTAAAGTTAACTCCACCGTGGCCGGTCCCAAGTCCGAGCTGAGAAAGGAGGAGGGTCCCTTCCCCCTCCCTTTCCTTCCCTTTCCCCTTCCCCTCCCCCTCCCTTCCCTTTCCCCTTCCCCCAGAGATACATGCTCAAATTACCTTTAAGGCAGTTTACTGTGCAAAGGGCTAAAAAGAGATTGTAGACAGTCCACTTTGGGCCGATCGGTGCCGTTCGGAGCTGTAATGCGAAGTTCTACTGTACATCTCTTCTCTGCTGTCCCATCTGTGTGCTGTCTCGACTGTGAAGTGTGGGAAGAGGGTGTACCCCTTTACGGAGGATAGACAGCAGGATCTGTTCGCCCCGAGTACATTAATTGTCTGAAGAAGAGAGAGCAATTTGGGTTAAAATTTGGTCCCATACTTGCTATCTGAGGAGTGACAAAGGAAATCTACCTGCGTGCCAAGTTTGAAGACAGGAGCCCCAAGGGTTCCAGAGATATGGCCACACAAAGAGAACTGACCGGCAATTGAAAGCTCCCTTGCGGGAAAACGTAGCAGTAATTTGTAATACCGCTTAAGTGGGACTCTGGAGCAACCTTGTCGGTATAGATTTTGCTGGTCAATATCTCCAAAACCATAAATCCTAAGAACTCCAAACTTGGTAGGGTGGGTCTCCCAATCAGTCCCATACATGTGTCTCTCAAGTTGAAAAAAACACTGCCTCCCGAAACATAAAGGGCGACGTCGCAGTGTTCTTTCAAACTGCACGGACCCAGATGAGGCCTCACTGCTGTATGTCTGTGTCCTACATTGGGAAAATGTTCAATATTTTTTTAACTCTGCCATGGCCGGTCCCAAGCCCGTGCTGCGAAAAGAGGAGGGTTGGGTGCTGGGACAAGCAAACCAGCCCTATTAAAACATTTGTAGAGCAAATGGGAAAGTTCAGTGACACAGAGGTGATGTTCCATCTCGGGGGAGGTTTAGTGTCACTGCAGCAATGAAGACCTCTCTGAGCGTGGTTGGTTCTGAGAGCAATGGCCCAGATCCCATTCCATAACAATTGTAAGATGCTCATTGCGGTCTAGAGCTGGTCCAAAGGTTGCGTGTGAAGGTTGTGTGCAAGCACACATAAAGTGCTCCCTTCCGAAACTGGAAGACTGCTTACCAGTGCTCTTGAAACTTTTTAACTCTGCCATGGCCGGTCCCAAGCCCAGCTGCGAAAAGAGGAGGGTTGAGTGCTGGGGCAAGCAAACCAGCCCTGTAAAAAACAATTTGCTACTGCGAGCATAAAAGAAGAATAGGGCCTATCCAGCATTGTAGTGACATTAGCCAGCTGAACGTGTTGGCTGAGCTACCAATGCTTTAAGCTGCAAATTAGTGGCTCGAGCATAAAAGAAGAGGGCCTATTAAAGTTAACTCCACCGTGGCCGGTCCCAAGTCCGAGCTGAGAAAGGAGGAGGGTCCCTTCCCCCTCCCTTTCCTTCCCTTTCCCCTTCCCCTCCCCCTCCCTTCCCTTTCCCCTTCCCCCAGAGATACATGCTCAAATTACCTTTAAGGCAGTTTACTGTGCAAAGGGCTAAAAAGAGATTGTAGACAGTCCACTTTGGGCCGATCGGCGCCGTTCGGAGCTGTAATGCAAAGTTCCACTGTACATCTCTTCTCTGCTGTCCCATCTGTGTGCTGTCTTGACTGTGAAGTGTGGGAAGAGGGTGTACCCCTTTACGGAGGATAGACAGCAGGATCTGTTCGCCCCGAGTACATAAATTGTTTGAAGAAGAGAGAGCAATTTGGGTTCAAATTTGGTCCCATACTTGCTATCTGAGGAGTGACAAAGGAAATCTACCTGCGTGCCAAGTTTGAAGACAGGAGCCCCAAGGGTTCCAGAGATATGGCCACACAAAGAGAACTGACCGGCAATTGAAAGCTCCCTTGCGGGAAAACGTAGCAGTAATTTGTAATACCGCTTAAGTGGGACTCTGGAGCAACGTTGTCGGTATAGATTTTGCTGGTCAATGTCTCCAAAACCATAAATCCTAAGAACTCCAAACTTGGTAGGGTGGGTCTCCCAATAAGTCCCATACATGTGTCTCTCAAGTTGAAAAAAACACTGCCTCCCGAAACATAAAGGGCGACGTCGCAGTGTTCTTTCAAACTGCACGGACTCAGATGAGGCCTCACTGCTGTATGTCTGTGTCCTACATTGGGAAAATGTTCAATATTTTTTTAACTCTGCCATGGCCGGTCCCAAGCCCGTGCTGCGAAAAGAGGAGGGTTGGGTGCTGTGACAAGCAAACCAGCCCTATTAAAACATTTGTAGAGCAAATGGGAAAGTTCAGTGACACAGAGGTGATGTTCCATCTCGGGGGAGGTTTAGTGTCACTGCAGCAATGAAGACCTCTCTGAGCGTGGTTGGTTCTGAGAGCAATGGCCCAGATCCCATTCCATAACAATTGTAAGATGCTCATTGCGGTCTAGAGCTGGTCCAAAGGTTGCGTGTGAAGGTTGTGTGCAAGCACACGTAAAGTGATCCCTTCCGAAACTGGAAGACTGCTTACCAGTGCTCTTGAAACTTTTTAACTCTGCCATGGCCGGTCCCAAGCCCAGCTGCGGAAAGAGGAGGGTTGAGTGCTGGGGCAAGCAAACCAGCCCTGTAAAAACAATTTGCTACTGCGAGCATAAAATAAGAATAGGGCCTATCCAGCATTGTAGTGACATTAGCCAGCTGAACGTGTTGGCTGAGCTACCAATGCTTTAAGCTGCAAATTAGTGGCTCGAGCATAAAAGAAGAGGGCCTATTAAAGTTAACTCCACCGTGGCCGGTCCCAAGTCCGAGCTGAGAAAGGAGGAGGGTCCCTTCCCCCTCCCTTTCCTTCCCTTTCCCCTTCCCCTCCCCCTCCCTTCCCTTTCCCCTTCCCCCAGAGATACATGCTCAAATTACCTTTAAGGCAGTTTACTGTGCAAAGGGCTAAAAAGAGATTGTAGACAGTCCACTTTGGGCCGATCTGCGCCGTTCGGAGCTGTAATGCGAAGTTCCACTGTACATCTCTTCTCTGCTGTCCCATCTGTGTGCTGTCTCGACTGTGAAGTGTGGGAAGAGGGTGTACCCCTTTACGGAGGATAGACAGCAGGATCTGTTCGCCCGAGTACATAAATTGTCTGAAGAAGAGAGAGCAATTTGGGTTCAAATTTGGTCCCATACTTGCTATCTGAGGAGTGACAAAGGAAATCTACCTGCGTGCCAAGTTTGAAGACAGGAGCCCCAAGGGTTCCAGAGATATGGCCACACAAAGAGAACTGACCGGCAATTGAAAGCTCCCTTGCGGGAAAAACGTAGCAGTAATTTGTAATACCGCTTAAGTGGGACTCTGGAGCAACCTTGTCGGTATAGATTTTGCTGGTCAATATCTCCAAAACCATAAATCCTAAGAACTCCAAACTTGGTAGGGTGGGTCTCCCAATCAGTCCCATACATGTGTCTCTCAAGTTGAAAAAAACACTGCCTCCCGAAACATAAAGGGCGACGTCGCAGTGTTCTTTCGAACTGCACGGACCCAGATGAGGCCTCACTGCTGTATGTCTGTGTCCTACATTGGGAAAATGTTCAATATTTTTTTAACTCTGCCATGGCCGGTCCCAAGCTCAGCTGCGAAAAGAGGAGGGTTGAGTGCTGGGGCAAGCAAACCAGCCCTGTAAAAACAATTTGCTACTGCGAGCATAAAAGAAGAATAGGGCCTATCCAGCATTGTAGTGACATTAGCCAGCTGAACGTGTTGGCTGAGCTACCAATGCTTTAAGCTGCAAATTAGTGGCTCGAGCATAAAAGAAGAGGGCCTATTAAAGTTAACTCCACCGTGGCCGGTCCCAAGTCTGAGCTGAGAAAGGAGGAGGGTCCCTTCCCCCTCCCTTTCCTTCCCTTTCCCCTTCCCCTCCCCCTCCCTTCCCTTTCCCCTTCCCCCAGAGATACATGCTCAAATTACCTTTAAGGCAGTTTACTGTGCAAAGGGCTAAAAAGAGATTGTAGACAGTCCACTTTGGGCCGATCGGTGCCGTTCGGAGCTGTAATGCGAAGTTCCACTGTACATCTCTTCTCTGCTGTCCCATCTGTGTGCTGTCTCGACTGTGAAGTGTGGGAAGAGGGTGTACCCCTTTACGGAGGATAGACAGCAGGATCTGTTCGCCCCGAGTACATAAATTGTTTGAAGAAGAGAGAGCAATTTGGGTTCAAATTTGGTCCCATACTTGCTATCTGAGGAGTGACAAAGGAAATCTACCTGCGTGCCAAGTTTGAAGACAGGAGCCCCAAGGGTTCCAGAGATATGGCCACACAAAGAGAACTGACCGGCAATTGAAAGCTCCCTTGCGGGAAAACGTAGCAGTAATTTGTAATACCGCTTAAGTGGGACTCTGGAGCAACCTTGTCGGTATAGATTTTGCTGGTCAATGTCTCCAAAACCATAAATCCTAAGAACTCCAAACTTGGTAGGGTGGGTCTCCCAATAAGTCCCATACATGTGTCTCTCAAGTTGAAAAAAACACTGCCTCCCGAAACATAAAGGGCGACGTCGCAGTGTTCTTTCAAACTGCACGGACTCAGATGAGGCCTCACTGCTGTATGTCTGTGTCCTACATTGGGAAAATGTTCAATATTTTTTTAACTCTGCCATGGCCGGTCCCAAGCCCGTGCTGCGAAAAGAGGAGGGTTGGGTGCTGTGACAAGCAAACCAGCCCTATTAAAACATTTGTAGAGCAAATGGGAAAGTTCAGTGACACAGAGGTGATGTTCCATCTCGGGGGAGGTTTAGTGTCACTGCAGCAATGAAGACCTCTCTGAGCGTGGTTGGTTCTGAGAGCAATGGCCCAGATCCCATTCCATAACAATTGTAAGATGCTCATTGCGGTCTAGAGCTGGTCCAAAGGTTGCGTGTGAAGGTTGTGTGCAAGCACACGTAAAGTGCTCCCTTCCGAAACTGGAAGACTGCTTACCAGTGCTCTTGAAACTTTTTAACTCTGCCATGGCCGGTCCCAAGCCCAGCTGCGGAAAGAGGAGGGTTGAGTGCTGGGGCAAGCAAACCAGCCCTGTAAAAACAATTTGCTACTGCGAGCATAAAATAAGAATAGGGCCTATCCAGCATTGTAGTGACATTAGCCAGCTGAACGTGTTGGCTGAGCTACCAATGCTTTAAGCTGCAAATTAGTGGCTCGAGCATAAAAGAAGAGGGCCTATTAAAGTTAACTCCACCGTGGCCGGTCCCAAGTCCGAGCTGAGAAAGGAGGAGGGTCCCTTCCCCCTCCCTTTCCTTCCCTTTCCCCTTCCCCTCCCCCTCCCTTCCCTTTCCCCTTCCCCCAGTGATACATGCTCAAATTACCTTTAAGGCAGTTTACTGTGCAAAGGGCTTAAAAGAGATTGTAGACAGTCCACTTTGGGCCGATCTGCGCCGTTCGGAGCTGTAATGCGAAGTTCCACTGTACATCTCTTCTCTGCTGTCCCATCTGTGTGCTGTCTCGACTGTGAAGTGTGGGAAGAGGGTGTACCCCTTTACGGAGGATAGACAGCAGGATCTGTTCGCCCGAGTACATAAATTGTCTGAAGAAGAGAGAGCAATTTGGGTTCAAATTTGGTCCCATACTTGCTATCTGAGGAGTGACAAAGGAAATCTACCTGCGTGCCAAGTTTGAAGACAGGAGCCCCAAGGGTTCCAGAGATATGGCCACACAAAGAGAACTGACCGGCAATTGAAAGCTCCCTTGCGGGAAAAACGTAGCAGTAATTTGTAATACCGCTTAAGTGGGACTCTGGAGCAACCTTGTCGGTATAGATTTTGCTGGTCAATATCTCCAAAACCATAAATCCTAAGAACTCCAAACTTGGTAGGGTGGGTATCCCAATCAGTCCCATACATGTGTCTCTCAAGTTGAAAAAAACACTGCCTCCCGAAACATAAAGGGCGACGTCGCAGTGTTCTTTCGAACTGCACGGACCCAGATGAGGCCTCACTGCTGTATGTCTGTGTCCTACATTGGGAAAATGTTCAATATTTTTTTAACTCTGCCATGGCCGGTCCCAAGCCCAGCTGCGAAAAGAGGAGGGTTGAGTGCTGGGGCAAGCAAACCAGCCCTGTAAAAACAATTTGCTACTGCGAGCATAAAAGAAGAATAGGGCCTATCCAGCATTGTAGTGACATTAGCCAGCTGAACGTGTTGGCTGAGCTACCAATGCTTTAAGCTGCAAATTAGTGGCTCGAGCATAAAAGAAGAGGGCCTATTAAAGTTAACTCCACCGTGGCCGGTCCCAAGTCCGAACTGAGAAAGGAGGAGGGTCCCTTCCCCCTCCCTTTCCTTCCCTTTCCCCTTCCCCTCCCCCTCCCTTCCCTTTCCCCTTCCCACAGAGATACATGCTCAAATTACCTTTAAGGCAGTTTACTGTGCAAAGGGCTAAAAGAGATTGTAGACAGTCCACTTTGGGCCGATCGGTGCTGTTCGGAGCTGTAATGCGAAGTTCCACTGTACATCTCTTCTCTGCTGTCCCATCTGTGTGCTGTCTCGACTGTGAAGTGTGGGAAGAGGGTGTACCCCTTTACGGAGGATAGACAGCAGGATTTGTTCGCCCCGAGTACATAAATTGTCTGAAGAAGAGAGAGCAATTTGGGTTCAAATTTGGTCCCATACTTGCTATCTGAGGAGTGACAAAGGAAATCTACCTGCGTGCCAAGTTTGAAGACAGGAGCCCCAAGGGTTCCAGAGATATGGCCACACAAAGAGAACTGACCGGCAATTGAAAGCTCCCTTGCGGGAAAACGTAGCAGTAATTTGTAATACCGCTTAAGTGGGACTCTGGAGCAACCTTGTCGGTATAGATTTTGCTGGTCAATGTCTCCAAAACCATAAATCCTAAGAACTCCAAACTTGGTAGGGTGGGTCTCCCAATAAGTCCCACACATGTGTCTCTCAAGTTGAAAAAAACACTGCCTCCCGAAACACAAAGGGCGACGTCGCAGTGTTCTTTCAAACTGCACGGACCCAGATGAGGCCTCACTGCTGTATGTCTGTGTCCTACATTGGGAAAATGTTCAATATTTTTTTAACTCTGCCATGGCCGGTCCCAAGCCCGTGCTGCGAAAAGAGGAGGGTTGGGTGCTGGGACAAGCAAACCAGCCCTATTAAAACATTAGTAGAGCAAATGGGAAAGTTCAGTGACACAGAGGTGATGTTCCATCTCGGGGGAGGTTTAGTGTCACTGCAGCAATGAAGACCTCTCTGAGCGTGGTTGGTTCTGAGAGCAATGGCCCAGATCCCATTCCATAACAATTGTAAGATGCTCATTGCGGTCTAGAGCTGGTCCAAAGGTTGCGTGTGAAGGTTGTGTGCAAGCACACGTAAAGTGCTCCCTTCCGAAACTGGAAGACTGCTTACCAGTGCTCTTGAAACTTTTTAGCTCTGCCATGGCCGGTCCCAAGCCCAGCTGCGAAAAGAGGAGGGTTGAGTGCTGGGGCAAGCAAACCAGCCCTGTAAAAACAATTTGCTACTGTGAGCATAAAAGAAGAATAGGGCCTATCCAGCATTGTAGTGACATTAGCCAGCTGAATGTGTTGGCTGAGCTACCAATGCTTTAAGCTGCAAATTAGTGGCTCGAGCATAAAAGAAGAGGGCCTATTAAAGTTAACTCCACCGTGGCCGGTCCCAAGTCTGAGCTGAGAAAGGAGGAGGGTCCCTTCCCCCTCCCTTTCCTTCCCTTTCCCCTTCCCCTCCCCCTCCCTTCCCTTTCCCCTTCCCCCAGAGATACATGCTCAAATTACCTTTAAGGCAGTTTACTGTGCAAAGGGCTAAAAAGAGATTGTAGACAGTCCACTTTGGGCCGATCGGTGCCGTTCGGAGCTGTAATGCGAAGTTCCACTGTACATCTCTTCTCTGCTGTCCCATCTGTGTGCTGTCTCGACTGTGAAGTGTGGGAAGAGGGTGTACCCCTTTACGGAGGATAGACAGCAGGATCTGTTCGCCCCGAGTACATAAATTGTCTGAAGAAGAGAGAGCAATTTGGGTTCAAATTTGGTCCCATACTTGCTATCTGAGGAGTGACAAAGGAAATCTACCTGCGTGCCAAGTTTGAAGACAGGAGCCCCAAGGGTTCCAGAGATATGGCCACACAAAGAGAACTGACCGGCAATTGAAAGCTCCCTTGCGGGAAAACGTAGCAGTAATTTGTAATACCGCTTAAGTGGGACTCTGGAGCAACCTTGTCGGTATAGATTTTGCTGGTCAATATCTCCAAAACCATAAATCCTAAGAACTCCAAACTTGGTAGGGTGGGTCTCCCAATAAGTCCCATACATGTGTCTCTCAAGTTGAAAAAAACACTGCCTCCCGAAACATAAAGGGCGACGTCGCAGTGTTCTTTCAAACTGCACGGACCCAGATGAGGCCTCACTGCTGTATGTCTGTGTCCTACATTGGGAAAATGTTCAATATTTTTTTAACTCTGCCATGGCCGGTCCCAAGCCCGTGCTGCGAAAAGAGGAGGGTTGGGTGCTGGGACAAGCAAACCAGCCCTATTAAAACATTAGTAGAGCAAATGGGAAAGTTCAGTGTCACAGAGGTGATGTTCCATCTCGGGGGAGGTTTAGTGTCACTGCAGCAATGAAGACCTCTCTGAGCGTGGTTGGTTCTGAGAGCAATGGGCCAGATCCCATTCCATAACAATTGTAAGATGCTCATTGCGGTCTAGAGCTGGTCCAAAGGTTGCGTGTGAAGGTTGTGTGCAAGCACACGTAAAGTGCTCCCTTCCGAAACTGGAAGACTGCTTACCAGTGCTCTTGAAACTTTTTAGCTCTGCCATGGCCGGTCCCAAGCCCAGCTGCGAAAAGAGGAGGGTTGAGTGCTGGGGCAAGCAAACCAGCCCTGTAAAAACAATTTGCTACTGCGAGCATAAAAGAAGAATAGGGCCTATCCAGCATTGTAGTGACATTAGCCAGCTGAACGTGTTGGCTGAGCTACCAATGCTTTAAGCTGCAAATTAGTGGCTCGAGCATAAAAGAAGAGGGCCTATTAAAGTTAACTCCACCGTGGCCGGTCCCAAGTCCGAGCTGAGAAAGGAGGAGGGTCCCTTCCCCCTCCCTTTCCTTCCCTTTCCCCTTCCCCTCTCCCTCCCTTCCCTTTCCCCTTCCCCCAGAGATACATGCTCAAATTACCTTTAAGGCAGTTTACTGTGCAAAGGGCTAAAAAGAGATTGTAGACAGTCCACTTTGGGCCGATCGGCGCCGTTCGGAGCTGTAATGCGAAGTTCCACTGTACATCTCTTCTCTGCTGTCCCATCTGTGTGCTGTCTCGACTGTGAAGTGTGGGAAGAGGGTGTACCCCTTTACGGAGGATAGACAGCAGGATCTGTTCGCCCCGAGTACATCAATTGTCTGAAGAAGAGAGAGCAATTTGGGTTCAAATTTGGTCCCATACTTGCTATCTGAGGAGTGACAAAGGAAATCTACCTGCGTGCCAAGTTTGAAGACAGGAGCCCCAAGGGTTCCAGAGATATGGCCACACAAAGAGAACTGACCGGCAATTGAAAGCTCCCTTGCGGGAAAACGTAGCAGTAATTTGTAATACCGCTTAAGTGGGACTCTGGAGCAACCTTGTCGGTATAGATTTTGCTGGTCAATATCTCCAAAACCATAAATCCTAAGAACTCCAAACTTGGTAGGGTGGGTCTCCCAATCAATCCCATACATGTGTCTCTCAAGTTGAAAAAAACACTGCCTTCCGAAACATAAAGGGCGACGTCGCAGTGTTCTTTCAAACTGCACGGACCCAGATGAGGCCTCACTGCTGTATGTCTGTGTCCTACATTGGGAAAATGTTCAATATTTTTTTAACTCTGCCATGGCCGGTCCCAAGCCCGTGCTGCGAAAAGAGGAGGGTTGGGTGCTGGGACAAGCAAACCAGCCCTATTAAAACATTTGTAGAGCAAATGGGAAAGTTCAGTGACACAGAGGTGATGTTCCATCTCGGGGGAGGTTTAGTGTCACTGCAGCAATGAAGACCTCTCTGAGCGTGGTTGGTTCTGAGAGCAATGGCCCAGATCCCATTCCATAACAATTGTAAGATGCTCATTGCGGTCTAGAGCTGGTCCAAAGGTTGCGTGTGAAGGTTGTGTGCAAGCACACGTAAAGTGCTCCCTTCCGAAACTGGAAGACTGCTTACCAGTGCTCTTGAAACTTTTTAACTCTGCCATGGCCGGTCCCAAGCCCAGCTGCGAAAAGAGGAGGGTTGAGTGCTGGGGCAAGCAAACCAGCCCTGTAAAAACAATTTGCTACTGCGAGCATAAAAGAAGAATAGGGCCTATCCAGCATTGTAGTGACATTAGCCAGCTGAACGTGTTGGCTGAGCTACCAATGCTTTAAGCTGCAAATTAGTGGCTCGAGCATAAAAGAAGAGGGCCTATTAAAGTTAACTCCACCGTGGCCGGTCCCAAGTCCGAGCTGAAAAAGGAGGAGGGTCCCTTCCCCCTCCCTTTCCTTCCCTTTCCCCTTCCCCTCCCCCTCCCTTCCCTTTCCCCTTCCCCCAGAGATACATGCTCAAATTACCTTTAAGGCAGTTTACTGTGCAAAGGGCTAAAAAGAGATTGTAGACAGTCCACTTTGGGCCGATCGGCGCCGTTCGGAGCTGTAATGCAAAGTTCCACTGTACATCTCTTCTCTGCTGTCCCAACTGTGTGCTGTCTCGACTGTGAAGTGTGGGAAGAGGGTGTACCCCTTTACGGAGGATAGACAGCAGGATCTGTTCGCCCCGAGTACATAAATTGTCTGAAGAAGAGAGAGCAATTTGGGTTCAAATTTGGTCCCATACTTGCTATCTGAGGAGTGACAAAGGAAATTTACCTGCGTGCCAAGTTTGAAGACAGGAGTCCCAAGGGTTCCAGAGATATGGCCACACAAAGAGAACTGACCGGCAATTGAAAGCTCCCTTGCGGGAAAACGTAGCAGTAATTTGTAATACCGCTTAAGTGGGACTCTGGAGCAACCTTGTCGGTATAGATTTTGCTGGTCAATATCTCCAAAACCATAAATCCTAAGAACTCCAAACTTGGTAGGGTGGGTCTCCCAATCAGTCCCATACATGTGTCTCTCAAGTTGAAAAAAACACTGCCTCCCGAAACATAAAGGGCGACGTCGCAGTGTTCTTTCAAACTGCATGGTCCCAGATGAGGCCTCACTGCTGTATGTCTGTGTCCTACATTGGGAAAATGTTCAATATTTTTTTAACTCTGCCATGGCCGGTCCCAAGCCCGTGCTGCGAAAAGAGGAGGGTTGGGTGCTGGGACAAGCAAACCAGCCCTATTAAAACATTTGTAGAGCAAATGGGAAAGTTCAGTGACACAGAGGTGATGTTCCATCTCGGGGGAGGTTTAGTGTCACTGCAGCAATGAAGACCTCTCTGAGCATGGTTGGTTCTGAGAGCAATGGCCCAGATCCCATTCCACAACAATTGTAAGATGCTCATTGCGGTCTAGAGCTGGTCCAAAGGTTGCGTGTGAAGGTTGTGTGCAAGCACACGTAAAGTGCTCCCTTCCGAAACTGGAAGACTGCTTACCAGTGCTCTTGAATCTTTTTAACTCTGCCATGGCCGGTCCCAAGCCCAGCTGCGAAAAGAGGAGGGTTGAGTGCTGGGGCAAGCAAACCAGCCCTGTAAAAACAATTTGCTACTGCGAGCATAAAAGAAGAATAGGGCCTATCCAGCATTGTAGTGACATTAGCCAGCTGAACGTGTTGGCTGAGCTACCAATGCTTTAAGCTGCAAATTAGTGGCTTGAGCATAAAAGAAGAGGGCCTATTAAAGTTAACTCCACCGTGGCCGGTCCCAAGTCTGAGCTGAGAAAGGAGGAGGGTCCCTTCCCCCTCCCTTTCCTTCCCTTTCCCCTTCCCCTCCCCCTCCCTTCCCTTTCCCCTTCCCCCAGAGATACATGCTCAAATTACCTTTAAGGCAGTTTACTGTGCAAAGGGCTAAAAAGAGATTGTAGACAGTCCACTTTGGGCCGATCGGCGCCGTTCGGAGCTGTAATGCGAAGTTCCACTGTACATCTCTTCTCTGCTGTCCCATCTGTGTGCTGTCTCGACTGTGAAGTGTGGGAAGAGGGTGTACCCCTTTACGGAGGATAGACAGCAGGATCTGTTCGCCCCGAGTACATAAATTGTCTGAAGAAGAGAGAGCAATTTGGGTTCAAATTTGGTCCCATACTTGCTATCTGAGGAGTGACAAAGGAAATCTACCTGCGTGCCAAGTTTGAAGACAGGAGCCCCAAGGGTTCCAGAGATATGGCCACACAAAGAGAACTGACCGGCAATTGAAAGCTCCCTTGCGGGAAAAATGTAGCAGTAATTTGTAATACCGCTTAAGTGGGACTCTGGAGCAACCTTGTCGGTATAGATTTTGCTGGTCAATATCTCCAAAACCATAAATCCTAAGAACTCCAAACTTGGTAGGGTGGGTCTCCCAATCAGTCCCATACATGTGTCTCTCAAGTTGAAAAAAACACTGCCTCCCGAAACATAAAGAGCGACGTCGCAGTGTTCTTTCGAACTGCACGGACCCAGATGAGGCCTCACTGCTGTATGTCTGTGTCCTACATTGGGAAAATGTTCAATATTTTTTTAACTCTGCCATGGCCGGTCCCAAGCCCGTGCTGGGAAAAGAGGAGGGTTGGGTGCTGTGACAAGCAAACCAGCCCTATTAAAACATTTGTAGAGCAAATGGGAAAGTTCAGTGACACAGAGGTGATGTTCCATCTCGGGGGAGGTTTAGTGTCACTGCAGCAATGAAGACCTCTCTGAGCGTGGTTGGTTCTGAGAGCAATGGCCCAGATCCCATTCCATAACAATTGTAAGATGCTCATTGCGGTCTAGAGCTGGTCCAAAGGTTGCGTGTGAAGGTTGTGTGCAAGCACACGTAAAGTGCTCCCTTCCGAAACTGGAAGACTGCTTACCAGTGCTCTTGAAACTTTTTAACTCTGCCATGGCCGGTCCCAAGCCCAGCTGCGAAAAGAGGAGGGTTGAGTGCTGGGGCAAGCAAACCAGCCCTGTAAAAACAATTTGCTACTGCGAGCATAAAAGAAGAATAGGGCCTATCCAGCATTGTAGTGACATTAGCCAGCTGAACGTGTTGGCTGAGCTACCAATGCTTTAAGCTGCAAATTAGTGGCTCGAGCATAAAAGAAGAGGGCCTATTAAAGTTAACTCCACCGTGGCCGGTCCCAAGTCCGAGCTGAAAAAGGAGGAGGGTCCCTTCCCCCTCCCTTTCCTTCCCTTTCCCCTTCCCCTCCCCCTCCCTTCCCTTTCCCCTTCCCCCAGAGATACATGCTCAAATTACCTTTAAGGCAGTTTACTGTGCAAAGGGCTAAAAAGAGATTGTAGACAGTCCACTTTGGGCCGATCGGCGCCGTTCGGAGCTGTAATGCAAAGTTCCACTGTACATCTCTTCTCTGCTGTCCCATCTGTGTGCTGTCTCGACTGTGAAGTGTGGGAAGAGGGTGTACCCCTTTACGGAGGATAGACAGCAGGATCTGTTCGCCCCGAGTACATAAATTGTCTGAAGAAGAGAGAGCAATTTGGGTTCAAATTTGGTCCCATACTTGCTATCTGAGGAGTGACAAAGGAAATTTACCTGCGTGCCAAGTTTGAAGACAGGAGCCCCAAGGGTTCCAGAGATATGGCCACACAAATAGAACTGACCGGCAATTGAAAGCTCCCTTGCGGGAAAACGTAGCAGGAATTTGTAATACCGCTTAAGTGGGACTCTGGAGCAACCTTGTCGGTATAGATTTTGCTGGTCAATATCTCCAAAACCATAAATCCTAAGAACTCCAAACTTGGTAGGGTGGGTCTCCCAATCAGTCCCATACATGTGTCTCTCAAGTTGAAAAAAACACTGCCTCCCGAAACATAAAGGGCGACGTCGCAGTGTTCTTTCAAACTGCACGGTCCCAGATGAGGCCTCACTGCTGTATGTCTGTGTCCTACATTGGGAAAATGTTCAATATTTTTTTAACTCTGCCATGGCCGGTCCCAAGCCCGTGCTGCGAAAAGAGGAGGGTTGGGTGCTGGGACAAGCAAACCAGCCCTATTAAAACATTTGTAGAGCAAATGGGAAAGTTCAGTGACACAGAGGTGATGTTCCATCTCGGGGGAGGTTTAGTGTCACTGCAGCAATGAAGACCTCTCTGAGCATGGTTGGTTCTGAGAGCAATGGCCCAGATCCCATTCCACAACAATTGTAAGATGCTCATTGTGGTCTAGAGCTGGTCCAAAGGTTGCGTGTGAAGGTTGTGTGCAAGCACACGTAAAGTGCTCCCTTCCGAAACTGGAAGACTGCTTACCAGTGCTCTTGAATCTTTTTAACTCTGCCATGGCCGGTCCCAAGCCCAGCTGCGAAAAGAGGAGGGTTGAGTGCTGGGGCAAGCAAACCAGCCCTGTAAAAACAATTTGCTACTGCGAGCATAAAAGAAGAATAGGGCCTATCCAGCATTGTAGTGACATTAGCCAGCTGAACGTGTTGGCTGAGCTACCAATGCTTTAAGCTGCAAATTAGTGGCTCGAGCATAAAAGAAGAGGGCCTATTAAAGTTAACTCCACCGTGGCCGGTCCCAAGTCTGAGCTGAGAAAGGAGGAGGGTCCCTTCCCCCTCCCTTTCCTTCCCTTTCCCCTTCCCCTCCCCCTCCCTTCCCTTTCCCCTTCCCCCAGAGATACATGCTCAAATTACCTTTAAGGCAGTTTACTGTGCAAAGGGCTAAAAAGAGATTGTAGACAGTCCACTTTGGGCCGATCGGCGCCGTTCGGAGCTGTAATGCGAAGTTCCACTGTACATCTCTTCTCTGCTGTCCCATCTGTGTGCTGTCTCGACTGTGAAGTGTGGGAAGAGGGTGTACCCCTTTACGGAGGATAGACAGCAGGATCTGTTCGCCCCGAGTACATAAATTGTCTGAAGAAGAGAGAGCAATTTGGGTTCAAATTTGGTCCCATACTTGCTATCTGAGGAGTGACAAAGGAAATCTACCTGCGTGCCAAGTTTGAAGACAGGAGCCCCAAGGGTTCCAGAGATATGGCCACACAAAGAGAACTGACCGGCAATTGAAAGCTCCCTTGCGGGAAAAATGTAGCAGTAATTTGTAATACCGCTTAAGTGGGACTCTGGAGCAACCTTGTCGGTATAGATTTTGCTGGTCAATATCTCCAAAACCATAAATCCTAAGAACTCCAAACTTGGTAGGGTGGGTCTCCCAATCAGTCCCATACATGTGTCTCTCAAGTTGAAAAAAACACTGCCTCCCGAAACATAAAGGGCGACGTCGCAGTGTTCTTTCGAACTGCACGGACCCAGATGAGGCCTCACTGCTGTATGTCTGTGTCCTACATTGGGAAAATGTTCAATATTTTTTTAACTCTGCCATGGCCGGTCCCAAGCCCGTGCTGCGAAAAGAGGAGGGTTGGGTGCTGTGACAAGCAAACCAGCCCTATTAAAACATTTGTAGAGCAAATGGGAAAGTTCAGTGACACAGAGGTGATGTTCCATCTCGGGGGAGGTTTAGTGTCACTGCAGCAATGAAGACCTCTCTGAGCGTGGTTGGTTCTGAGAGCAATGGGCCAGATCCCATTCCATAACAATTGTAAGATGCTCATTGCGGTCTAGAGCTGGTCCAAAGGTTGCGTGTGAAGGTTGTGTGCAAGCACACGTAAAGTGCTCCCTTCCGAAACTGGAAGACTGCTTACCAGTGCTCTTGAAACTTTTTAGCTCTGCCATGGCCGGTCCCAAGCCCAGCTGCGAAAAGAGGAGGGTTGAGTGCTGGGGCAAGCAAACCAGCCCTGTAAAAACAATTTGCTACTGCGAGCATAAAAGAAGAATAGGGCCTATCCAGCATTGTAGTGACATTAGCCAGCTGAACGTGTTGGCTGAGCTACCAATGCTTTAAGCTGCAAATTAGTGGCTCGAGCATAAAAGAAGAGGGCCTATTAAAGTTAACTCCACCGTGGCCGGTCCCAAGTCTGAGCTGAAAAAGGAGGAGGGTCCCTTCCCCCTCCCTTTCCTTCCCTTTCCCCTTCCCCTCCCCCTCCCTTCCCTTTCCCCTTCCCCCAGAGATACATGCTCAAATTACCTTTAAGGCAGTTTACTGTGCAAAGGGCTAAAAAGAGATTGTAGACAGTCCACTTTGGGCCGATCGGCGCCGTTCGGAGCTGTAATGCAAAGTTCCACTGTACATCTCTTCTCTGCTGTCCCATCTGTGTGCTGTCTCGACTGTGAAGTGTGGGAAGAGGGTGTACCCCTTTACGGAGGATAGACAGCAGGATCTGTTCGCCCCGAGTACATAAATTGTCTGAAGAAGAGAGAGCAATTTGGGTTCAAATTTGGTCCCATACTTGCTATCTGAGGAGTGACAAAGGAAATTTACCTGCGTGCCAAGTTTGAAGACAGGAGCCCCAAGGGTTCCAGAGATATGGCCACACAAAGAGAACTGACCGGCAATTGAAAGCTCCCTTGCGGGAAAACGTAGCAGTAATTTGTAATACCGCTTAAGTGGGACTCTGGAGCAACCTTGTCGGTATAGATTTTGCTGGTCAATATCTCCAAAACCATAAATCCTAAGAACTCCAAACTTGGTAGGGTGGGTCTCCCAATCAGTCCCATACATGTGTCTCTCAAGTTGAAAAAAACACTGCCTCCCGAAACATAAAGGGCGACGTCGCAGTGTTCTTTCAAACTGCACGGTCCCAGATGAGGCCTCACTGCTGTATGTCTGTGTCCTACATTGGGAAAATGTTCAATATTTTTTTAACTCTGCCATGGCCGGTCCCAAGCCCGTGCTGCGAAAAGAGGAGGGTTGGGTGCTGGGACAAGCAAACCAGCCCTATTAAAACATTTGTAGAGCAAATGGGAAAGTTCAGTGACACAGAGGTGATGTTCCATCTCGGGGGAGGTTTAGTGTCACTGCAGCAATGAAGACCTCTCTGAGCATGGTTGGTTCTGAGAGCAATGGCCCAGATCCCATTCCACAACAATTGTAAGATGCTCATTGCGGTCTAGAGCTGGTCCAAAGGTTGCGTGTGAAGGTTGTGTGCAAGCACACGTAAAGTGCTCCCTTCCGAAACTGGAAGACTGCTTACCAGTGCTCTTGAATCTTTTTAACTCGGCCATGGCCGGTCCCAAGCCCAGCTGCGAAAAGAGGAGGGTTGAGTGCTGGGGCAAGCAAACCAGCCCTGTAAAAACAATTTGCTACTGCGAGCATAAAAGAAGAATAGGGCCTATCCAGCATTGTAGTGACATTAGCCAGCTGAACGTGTTGGCTGAGCTACCAATGCTTTAAGCTGCAAATTAGTGGCTCGAGCATAAAAGAAGAGGGCCTATTAAAGTTAACTCCACCGTGGCCGGTCCCAAGTCTGAGCTGAGAAAGGAGGAGGGTCCCTTCCCCCTCCCTTTCCTTCCCTTTCCCCTTCCCCTCCCCCTCCCTTCCCTTTCCCCTTCCCCCAGAGATACATGCTCAAATTACCTTTAAGGCAGTTTACTGTGCAAAGGGCTAAAAAGAGATTGTAGACAGTCCACTTTGGGCCGATCGGCGCCGTTCGGAGCTGTAATGCGAAGTTCCACTGTACATCTCTTCTCTGCTGTCCCATCTGTGTGCTGTCTCGACTGTGAAGTGTGGGAAGAGGGTGTACCCCTTTACGGAGGATAGACAGCAGGATCTGTTCGCCCCGAGTACATAAATTGTCTGAAGAAGAGAGAGCAATTTGGGTTCAAATTTGGTCCCATACTTGCTATCTGAGGAGTGACAAAGGAAATCTACCTGCGTGCCAAGTTTGAAGACAGGAGCCCCAAGGGTTCCAGAGATATGGCCACACAAAGAGAACTGACCGGCAATTGAAAGCTCCCTTGCGGGAAAAATGTAGCAGTAATTTGTAATACCGCTTAAGTGGGACTCTGGAGCAACCTTGTCGGTATAGATTTTGCTGGTCAATATCTCCAAAACCATAAATCCTAAGAACTCCAAACTTGGTAGGGTGGGTCTCCCAATCAGTCCCATACATGTGTCTCTCAAGTTGAAAAAAACACTGCCTCCCGAAACATAAAGGGCGACGTCGCAGTGTTCTTTCGAACTGCACGGACCCAGATGAGGCCTCACTGCTGTATGTCTGTGTCCTACATTGGGAAAATGTTCAATATTTTTTTAACTCTGCCATGGCCGGTCCCAAGCCCGTGCTGCGAAAAGAGGAGGGTTGGGTGCTGTGACAAGCAAACCAGCCCTATTAAAACATTTGTAGAGCAAATGGGAAAGTTCAGTGACACAGAGGTGATGTTCCATCTCGGGGGAGGTTTAGTGTCACTGCAGCAATGAAGACCTCTCTGAGCGTGGTTGGTTCTGAGAGCAATGGCCCAGATCCCATTCCATAACAATTGTAAGATGCTCATTGCGGTCTAGAGCTGGTCCAAAGGTTGCGTGTGAAGGTTGTGTGCAAGCACACGTAAAGTGCTCCCTTCCGAAACTGGAAGACTGCTTACCAGTGCTCTTGAAACTTTTTAGCTCTGCCATGGCCGGTCCCAAGCCCAGCTGCGAAAAGAGGAGGGTTGAGTGCTGGGGCAAGCAAACCAGCCCTGTAAAAACAATTTGCTACTGCGAGCATAAAAGAAGAATAGGGCCTATCCAGCATTGTAGTGACATTAGCCAGCTGAACGTGTTGGCTGAGCTACCAATGCTTTAAGCTGCAAATTAGTGGCTCGAGCATAAAAGAAGAGGGCCTATTAAAGTTAACTCCACCGTGGCCGGTCCCAAGTCCGAACTGAGAAAGGAGGAGGGTCCCTTCCCCCTCCCTTTCCTTCCCTTTCCCCTTCCCCTCCCCCTCCCTTCCCTTTCCCCTTCCCCCAGAGATACATGCTCAAATTACCTTTAAGGCAGTTTACTGTGCAAAGGGCTAAAAGAGATTGTAGACAGTCCACTTTGGGCCGATCGGTGCTGTTCGGAGCTGTAATGCGAAGTTCCACTGTACATCTCTTCTCTGCTGTCCCATCTGTGTGCTGTCTCGACTGTGAAGTGTGGGAAGAGGGTGTACCCCTTTACGGAGGATAGACAGCAGGATTTGCTCGCCCCGAGTACATAAATTGTCTGAAGAAGAGAGAGCAATTTGGGTTCAAATTTGGTCCCATACTTGCTATCTGAGGAGTGACAAAGGAAATCTACCTGCGTGCCAAGTTTGAAGACAGGAGCCCCAAGGGTTCCAGAGATATGGCCACACAAAGAGAACTGACCGGCAATTGAAAGCTCCCTTGCGGGAAAACGTAGCAGTAATTTGTAATACCGCTTAAGTGGGACTCTGGAGCAACCTTGTCGGTATAGATTTTGCTGGTCAATGTCTCCAAAACCATAAATCCTAAGAACTCCAAACTTGGTAGGGTGGGTCTCCCAATAAGTCCCATACATGTGTCTCTCAAGTTTAAAAAAACACTGCCTCCCGAAACATAAAGGGCGACGTCGCAGTGTTCTTTCAAACTGCACGGACCCAGATGAGGCCTCACTGCTGTATGTCTGTGTCCTACATTGGGAAAATGTTCAATATTTTTTTAACTCTGCCATGGCCGGTCCCAAGCCCGTGCTGCGAAAAGAGGAGGGTTGGGTGCTGGGACAAGCAAACCAGCCCTATTAAAACATTAGTAGAGCAAATGGGAAAGTTCAGTGTCACAGAGGTGATGTTCCATCTCGGGGGAGGTTTAGTGTCACTGCAGCAATGAAGACCTCTCTGAGCGTGGTTGGTTCTGAGAGCAATGGCCCAGATCCCATTCCATAACAATTGTAAGATGCTCATTGCGGTCTAGAGCTGGTCCAAAGGTTGCGTGTGAAGGTTGTGTGCAAGCACACATAAAGTGCTCCCTTCCGAAACTGGAAGACTGCTTACCAGTGCTCTTGAAACTTTTTAGCTCTGCCATGGCCGGTTCCAAGCCCAGCTGTGAAAAGAGGAGGGTTGAGTGCTGGGGCAAGCAAACCAGCCCTGTAAAAACAATTTGCTACTGCGAGCATAAAAGAAGAATAGGGCCTATCCAGCATTGTAGTGACATTAGCCAGCTGAACGTGTTGGCTGAGCTACCAATGCTTTAAGCTGCAAATTAGTGGCTCGAGCATAAAAGAAGAGGGCCTATTAAAGTTAACTCCACCGTGGCCGGTCCCAAGTCCGAGCTGAGAAAGGAGGAGGGTCCCTTCCCCCTCCCTTTCCTTCCCTTTCCCCTTCCCCTCCCCCTCCCTTCCCTTTCCCCTTCCCCCAGAGATACATGCTCAAATTACCTTTAAGGCAGTTTACTGTGCAAAGGGCTAAAAAGAGATTGTAGACAGTCCACTTTGGGCCGATCGGCGCCGTTCGGAGCTGTAATGCGAAGTTCCACTGTACATCTCTTCTCTGCTGTCCCATCTGTGTGCTGTCTCGACTGTGAAGTGTGGGAAGAGGGTGTACCCCTTTATGGAGGATAGACAGCAGGATCTGTTCGCCCCGAGTACATTAATTGTCTGAAGAAGAGAGAGCAATTTGGGTTCAAAGTTGGTCCCATACTTGCTATCTGAGGAGTGACAAAGGAAATCTACCTGCGTGCCAAGTTTGAAGACAGGAGCCCCAAGGGTTCCAGAGATATGGCCACACAAAGAGAACTGACCGGCAATTGAAAGCTCCCTTGCGGGAAAACGTAGCAGTAATTTGTAATACCGCTTAAGTGGGACTCTGGAGCAACCTTGTCGGTATAGATTTTGCTGGTCAATGTCTCCAAAACCATAAATCCTAAGAACTCCAAACTTGGTAGGGTGGGTCTCCCAATCAGTCCCATACATGTGTCTCTCAAGTTGAAAAAAACACTGCCTCCCGAAACATAAAGGGCGACGTCGCAGTGTTCTTTCAAACTGCACGGACCCAGATGAGGCCTCACTGCTGTATGTCTGTGTCCTACATTGGGAAAATGTTCAATATTTTTTTAACTCTGCCATGGCCGGTCCCAAGCCCGTGCTGCGAAAAGAGGAGGGTTGGGTGCTGGGACAAGCAAACCAGCCCTATTAAAACATTTGTAGAGCAAATGGGAAAGTTCAGTGACACAGAGGTGATGTTCCATCTCGGGGGAGGTTTAGTGTCACTGCAGCAATGAAGACCTCTCTGAGCGTGGTTGGTTCTGAGAGCAATGGCCCAGATCCCATTCCATAACAATTGTAAGATGCTCATTGCGGTCTAGAGCTGGTCCAAAGGTTGCGTGTGAAGGTTGTGTGCAAGCACACGTAAAGTGCTCCCTTCCGAAACTGGAAGACTGCTTACCAGTGCTCTTGAAACTTTTTAACTCTGCCATGGCCGGTCCCAAGCCCAGCTGCGAAAAGAGGAGGGTTGAGTGCTGGGGCAAGCAAACCAGCCCTGTAAAAACAATTTGCTACTGCGAGCATAAAAGAAGAATAGGGCCTATCCAGCATTGTAGTGACATTAGCCAGCTGAACGTGTTGGCTGAGCTACCAATGCTTTAAGCTGCAAATTAGTGGCTCGAGCATAAAAGAAGAGGGCCTATTAAAGTTAACTCCACCGTGGCCGGTCCCAAGTCCGAGCTGAAAAAGGAGGAGGGTCCCTTCCCCCTCCCTTTCCTTCCCTTTCCCCTTCCCCTCCCCCTCCCTTCCCTTTCCCCTTCCCCCAGAGATACATGCTCAAATTACCTTTAAGGCAGTTTACTGTGCAAAGGGCTAAAAAGAGATTGTAGACAGTCCACTTTGGGCCGATCGGCGCCGTTCGGAGCTGTAATGCGAAGTTCCACTGTACATCTCTTCTCTGCTGTCCCATCTGTGTGCTGTCTCGACTGTGAAGTGTGGGAAGAGGGTGTACCCCTTTACGGAGGATAGACAGCAGGATCTGTTCGCCTCGAGTACATTAATTGTCTGAAGAAGAGAGAGCAATTTGGGTTCAAATTTGGTCCCATACTTGCTATCTGAGGAGTGACAAAGGAAATCTACCTGCGTGCCAAGTTTGAAGACAGGAGCCCCAAGGGTTCCAGAGATATGGCCACACAAAGAGAACTGACCGGCAATTGAAAGCTCCCTTGCGGGAAAAACGTAGCAGTAATTTGTAATACCGCTTAAGTGGGACTCTGGAGCAACCTTGTCGGTATAGATTTTGCTGGTCAATATCTCCAAAACCATAAATCCTAAGAACTCCAAACTTGGTAGGTTGGGTCTCCCAATCAGTACCATACATGTGTCTCTCAAGTTGAAAAAAACACTGCCTCCCGAAACATAAAGGGCGACGTCGCAGTGTTCTTTCGAACTGCACGGACCCAGATGAGGCCTCACTGCTGTATGTCTGTGTCCTACATTGGGAAAATGTTCAATATTTTTTTAACTCTGCCATGGCCGGTCCCAAGCCCGTGCTGCGAAAAGAGGAGGGTTGGGTGCTGTGACAAGCAAACCAGCCCTATTAAAACATTTGTAGAGCAAATGGGAAAGTTCAGTGACAGAGAGTTGATGTTCCATCTCGGGGGAGGTTTAGTGTCACTGCAGCAATGAAGACCTCTCTGAGCGTGGTTGGTTCTGAGAGCAATGGCCCAGATCCCATTCCATAACAATTGTAAGATGCTCATTGCGGTCTAGAGCTGGTCCAAAGGTTGCGTGTGAAGGTTGTGTGCAAGCACACGTAAAGTGCTCCCTTCCGAAACTGGAAGACTGCTTACCAGTGCTCTTGAAACTTTTTAGCTCTGCCATGGCTGGTCCCAAGCCCAGCTGCGAAAAGAGGAGGGTTGAGTGCTGGGGCAAGCAAACCAGCCCTGTAAAAACAATTTGCTACTGCGAGCATAAAAGAAGAATAGGGCCTATCCAGCATTGTAGTGACATTAGCCAGCTGAACGTGTTGGCTGAGCTACCAATGCTTTAAGCTGCAAATTAGTGGCTCGAGCATAAAAGAAGAGGGCCTATTAAAGTTAACTCCACCGTGGCTGGCCCCAAGTCCGAGCTGAGAAAGGAGGAGGGTCCCTTCCCCCTCCCTTTCCTTCCCTTTCCCCTTCCCCTCCCCTCCCTTCCCTTTCCCCTTCCCCCAGAGATACATGCTCAAATTACCTTTAAGGCAGTTTACTGTGCAAAGGGCTAAAAAGAGATTGTAGACAGTCCACTTTGGGCCGATCGGCGCCGTTCGGAGCTGTAATGCGAAGTTCCACTGTACATCTCTTCTCTGCTGTCCCATCTGTGTGCTGTCTCGACTGTGAAGTGTGGGAAGAGGGTGTACCCCTTTACGGAGGATAGACAGCAGGATCTGTTCGCCCCGAGTACATTAATTGTCTGAAGAAGAGAGAGCAATTTGGGTTCAAATTTGGTCCCATACTTGCTATCTGAGGAGTGACAAAGGAAATCTACCTGCGTGCCAAGTTTGAAGACAGGAGCCCCAAGGGTTCCAGAGATATGGCCACACAAAGAGAACTGACCGGCAATTGAAAGCTCCCTTGCGGGAAAAACGTAGCAGTAATTTGTAATACCGCTTAAGTGGGACTCTGGAGCAACCTTGTCGGTATAGATTTTGCTGGTCAATGTCTCCAAAACCATAAATCCTAAGAACTCCAAACTTGGTAGGGTGGGTCTCCCAATAAGTCCCATACATGTGTCTCTCAAGTTGAAAAAAACACTGCCTCCCGAAACATAAAGGGCGACGTCGCAGTGTTCTTTCAAACTGCACGGACC
The DNA here is from genome assembly GCA_029206835.1 of Rana muscosa. Taxonomy (NCBI): domain Eukaryota; kingdom Metazoa; phylum Chordata; class Amphibia; order Anura; family Ranidae; genus Rana; species Rana muscosa. Next base: position 115,447,000 of record CM055118.1, read on the forward strand.
CAGATGAGGCCTCACTGCTGTATGTCTGTGTCCTACATTGGGAAAATGTTCAATATTTTTTTAACTCTGCCATGGCCGGTCCCAAGCCCGTGCTGCGAAAAGAGGAGGGTTGGGTGCTGGGACAAGCAAACCAGCCCTATTAAAACATTTGTAGAGCAAATAAGAAAGTTCAGTGACACAGAGGTGATGTTCCATCTCGGGGGAGGTTTAGTGTCACTGCAGCAATGAAGACCTCTCTGAGCGTGGTTGGTTCTGAGAGCAATGGCCCAGATCCCATTCCATAACAATTGTAAGATGCTCATTGCGGTCTAGAGCTGGTCCAAAGGTTGCGTGTGAAGGTTGTGTGCAAGCACACGTAAAGTGCTCCCTTCCGAAACTGGAAGACTGCTTACCAGTGCTCTTGAATCTTTTTAACTCTGCCATGGCCGGTCCCAAGCCCAGCTGCGAAAAGAGGAGGGTTGAGTGCTGGGGCAAGCAAACCAGCCCTGTAAAAACAATTTGCTACTGCGAGCATAAAAGAAGAATAGGGCCTATCCAGCATTGTAGTGACATTAGCCAGCTGAACGTGTTGGCTGAGCTACCAATGCTTTAAGCTGCAAATTAGTGGCTCAAGCATAAAAGAAGAGGGCCTATTAAAGTTAACTCCACCGTGGCCGGCCCCAAGTCCGAGCTGAGAAAGGAGGAGGGTCCCTTCCCCCTCCCTTTCCTTCCCTTTCCCCTTCCCCTCCCCCTCCCTTCCCTTTCCCCTTCCCCCAGAGATACATGCTCAAATTACCTTTAAGGCAGTTTACTGTGCAAAGGGCTAAAAAGAGATTGTAGACAGTCCACTTTGGGCCGATCGGCGCCGTTCGGAGCTGTAATGCGAAGTTCCACTGTACATCTCTTCTCTGCTGTCCCATCTGTGTGCTGTCTCGACTGTGAAGTGTGGGAAGAGGGTGTACCCCTTTACGGAGGATAGACAGCAGGATCTGTTCGCCTCGAGTACATTAATTGTCTGAAGAAGAGAGAGCAATTTGGGTTCAAATTTGGTCCCATACTTGCTATCTGAGGAGTGACAAAGGAAATCTACCTGCGTGCCAAGTTTGAAGACAGGAGCCCCAAGGGTTCCAGAGATATGGCCACACAAAGAGAACTGACCGGCAATTGAAAGCTCCCTTGCGGGAAAAACGTAGCAGTAATTTGTAATACCGCTTAAGTGGGACTCTGGAGCAACCTTGTCGGTATAGATTTTGCTGGTCAATATCTCCAAAACCATAAATCCTAAGAACTCCAAACTTGGTAGGTTGGGTCTCCCAATCAGTACCATACATGTGTCTCTCAAGTTGAAAAAAACACTGCCTCCCGAAACATAAAGGGCGACGTCGCAGTGTTCTTTCGAACTGCACGGACCCAGATGAGGCCTCACTGCTGTATGTCTGTGTCCTACATTGGGAAAATGTTCAATATTTTTTTAACTCTGCCATGGCCGGTCCCAAGCCCGTGCTGCGAAAAGAGGAGGGTTGGGTGCTGTGACAAGCAAACCAGCCCTATTAAAACATTTGTAGAGCAAATGGGAAAGTTCAGTGACAGAGAGTTGATGTTCCATCTCGGGGGAGGTTTAGTGTCACTGCAGCAATGAAGACCTCTCTGAGCATGGTTGGTTCTGAGAGCAATGGCCCAGATCCCATTCCATAACAATTGTAAGATGCTCATTGCGGTCTAGAGCTGGTCCAAAGGTTGCGTGTGAAGGTTGTGTGCAAGCACACGTAAAGTGCTCCCTTCCGAAACTGGAAGACTGCTTACCAGTGCTCTTGAAACTTTTTAGCTCTGCCATGGCTGGTCCCAAGCCCAGCTGCGAAAAGAGGAGGGTTGAGTGCTGGGGCAAGCAAACCAGCCCTGTAAAAACAATTTGCTACTGCGAGCATAAAAGAAGAATAGGGCCTATCCAGCATTGTAGTGACATTAGCCAGCTGAACGTGTTGGCTGAGCTACCAATGCTTTAAGCTGCAAATTAGTGGCTCGAGCATAAAAGAAGAGGGCCTATTAAAGTTAACTCCACCGTGGCTGGCCCCAAGTCCGAGCTGAGAAAGGAGGAGGGTCCCTTCCCCCTCCCTTTCCTTCCCTTTCCCCTTCCCCTCCCCCTCCCTTCCCTTTCCCCTTCCCCCAGAGATACATGCTCAAATTACCTTTAAGGCAGTTTACTGTGCAAAGGGCTAAAAAGAGATTGTAGACAGTCCACTTTGGGCCGATCGGCGCCGTTCGGAGCTGTAATGCGAAGTTCCACTGTACATCTCTTCTCTGCTGTCCCATCTGTGTGCTGTCTCGACTGTGAAGTGTGGGAAGAGGGTGTACCCCTTTACGGAGGATAGACAGCAGGATCTGTTCGCCCCGAGTACATAAATTGTCTGAAGAAGAGAGAGCAATTTGGGTTCAAATTTGGTCCCATACTTGCTATCTGAGGAGTGACAAAGGAAATCTACCTGCGTGCCAAGTTTGAAGACAGGAGCCCCAAGGGTTCCAGAGATATGGCCACACAAAGAGAACTGACCGGCAATTGAAAGCTCCCTTGCGGGAAAAACGTAGCAGTAATTTGTAATACCGCTTAAGTGGGACTCTGGAGCAACCTTGTCGGTATAGATTTTGCTGGTCAATGTCTCCAAAACCATAAATCCTAAGAACTCCAAACTTGGTAGGGTGGGTCTCCCAATAAGTCCCATACATGTGTCTCTCAAGTTGAAAAAAACACTGCCTCCCGAAACATAAAGGGCGACGTCGCAGTGTTCTTTCAAACTGCACGGACCCAGATGAGGCCTCACTGCTGTATGTCTGTGTCCTACATTGGGAAAATGTTCAATATTTTTTTAACTCTGCCATGGCCGGTCCCAAGCCCGTGCTGCGAAAAGAGGAGGGTTGGGTGCTGGGACAAGCAAACCAGCCCTATTAAAACATTTGTAGAGCAAATAAGAAAGTTCAGTGACACAGAGGTGATGTTCCATCTCGGGGGAGGTTTAGTGTCACTGCAGCAATGAAGACCTCTCTGAGCGTGGTTGGTTCTGAGAGCAATGGCCCAGATCCCATTCCATAACAATTGTAAGATGCTCATTGCGGTCTAGAGCTGGTCCAAAGGTTGCGTGTGAAGGTTGTGTGCAAGCACACGTAAAGTGCTCCCTTCCGAAACTGGAAGACTGCTTACCAGTGCTCTTGAATCTTTTTAACTCTGCCATGGCCGGTCCCAAGCCCAGCTGCGAAAAGAGGAGGGTTGAGTGCTGGGGCAAGCAAACCAGCCCTGTAAAAACAATTTGCTACTGCGAGCATAAAAGAAGAATAGGGCCTATCCAGCATTGTAGTGACATTAGCCAGCTGAACGTGTTGGCTAAGCTACCAATGCTTTAAGCTGCAAATTAGTGGCTCGAGCATAAAAGAAGAGGGCCTATTAAAGTTAACTCCACCGTGGCCGGCCCCAAGTCCGAGCTGAGAAAGGAGGAGGGTCCCTTCCCCCTCCCTTTCCTTCCCTTTCCCCTTCCCCTCCCCCTCCCTTCCCTTTCCCCTTCCCCCAGAGATACATGCTCAAATTACCTTTAAGGCAGTTTACTGTGCAAAGGGCTAAAAAGAGATTGTAGACAGTCCACTTTGGGCCGATCGGCGCCGTTCGGAGCTGTAATGCGAAGTTCCACTGTACATCTCTTCTCTGCTGTCCCATCTGTGTGCTGTCTCGACTGTGAAGTGTGGGAAGAGGGTGTACCCCTTTACGGAGGATAGACAGCAGGATCTGTTCGCCTCAAGTACATTAATTGTCTGAAGAAGAGAGAGCAATTTGGGTTCAAATTTGGTCCCATACTTGCTATCTGAGGAGTGACAAAGGAAATCTACCTGCGTGCCAAGTTTGAAGACAGGAGCCCCAAGGGTTCCAGAGATATGGCCACACAAAGAGAACTGACCGGCAATTGAAAGCTCCCTTGCGGGAAAAACGTAGCAGTAATTTGTAATACCGCTTAAGTGGGACTCTGGAGCAACCTTGTCGGTATAGATTTTGTTGGTCAATATCTCCAAAACCATAAATCCTAAGAACTCCAAACTTGGTAGGTTGGGTCTCCCAATCAGTACCATACATGTGTCTCTCAAGTTGAAAAAAACACTGCCTCCCGAAACATAAAGGGCGACGTCGCAGTGTTCTTTCGAACTGCACGGACCCAGATGAGGCCTCACTGCTGTATGTCTGTGTCCTACATTGGGAAAATGTTCAATATTTTTTTAACTCTGCCATGGCCGGTCCCAAGCCGTGCTGCGAAAAGAGGAGGGTTGGGTGCTGTGACAAGCAAACCAGCCCTATTAAAACATTTGTAGAGCAAATGGGAAAGTTCAGTGACAGAGAGTTGATGTTCCATCTCGGGGGAGGTTTAGTGTCACTGCAGCAATGAAGACCTCTCTGAGCGTGGTTGGTTCTGAGAGCAATGGCCCAGATCCCATTCCATAACAATTGTAAGATGCTCATTGCGGTCTAGAGCTGGTCCAAAGGTTGCGTGTGAAGGTTGTGTGCAAGCACACGTAAAGTGCTCCCTTCCGAAACTGGAAGACTGCTTACCAGTGCTCTTGAAACTTTTTAACTCTGCCATGGCCGGTCCCAAGCCCAGCTGCGAAAAGAGGAGGGTTGAGTGCTGGGGCAAGCAAACCAGCCCTGTAAAAACAATTTGCTACTGCGAGCATAAAATAAGAATAGGGCCTATCCAGCATTGTAGTGACATTAGCCAGCTGAACGTGTTGGCTGAGCTACCAATGCTTTAAGCTGCAAATTAGTGGCTCGAGCATAAAAGAAGAGGGCCTATTAAAGTTAACTCCACCGTGGCCGGTCCCAAGTCCGAGCTGAGAAAGGAGGAGGGTCCCTTCCCCCTCCCTTTCCTTCCCTTTCCCCTTCCCCTCCCCCTCCCTTCCCTTTCCCCTTCCCCCAGAGATACATGCTCAAATTACCTTTAAGGCAGTTTACTGTGCAAAGGGCTAAAAAGAGATTGTAGACAGTCCACTTTGGGCCGATCTGCGCCGTTCGGAGCTGTAATGCGAAGTTCCACTGTACATCTCTTCTCTGCTGTCCCATCTGTGTGCTGTCTCGACTGTGAAGTGTGGGAAGAGGGTGTACCCCTTTACGGAGGATAGACAGCAGGATCTGTTCGCCCGAGTACATAAATTGTCTGAAGAAGAGAGAGCAATTTGGGTTCAAATTTGGTCCCATACTTGCTATCTGAGGAGTGACAAAGGAAATCTACCTGCGTGCCAAGTTTGAAGACAGGAGCCCCAAGGGTTCCAGAGATATGGCCACACAAAGAGAACTGACCGGCAATTGAAAGCTCCCTTGCGGGAAAAACGTAGCAGTAATTTGTAATACCGCTTAAGTGGGACTCTGGAGCAACCTTGTCGGTATAGATTTTGCTGGTCAATATCTCCAAAACCATAAATCCTAAGAACTCCAAACTTGGTAGGGTGGGTCTCCCAATCAGTCCCATACATGTGTCTCTCAAGTTGAAAAAAACACTGCCTCCCGAAACATAAAGGGCGACGTCGCAGTGTTCTTTCGAACTGCACGGACCCAGATGAGGCCTCACTGCTGTATGTCTGTGTCCTACATTGGGAAAATGTTCAATATTTTTTTAACTCTGCCATGGCCGGTCCCAAGCCCGTGCTGTGAAAAGAGGAGGGTTGGGTGCTGGGACAAGCAAACCAGCCCTATTAAAACATTTGTAGAGCAAATGGGAAAGTTCAGTGACACAGAGGTGATGTTCCATCTCGGGGGAGGTTTAGTGTCACTGCAGCAATGAAGACCTCTCTGAGCGTGGTTGGTTCTGAGAGCAATTGCCCAGATCCCATTCCATAACAATTGTAAGATGCTCATTGCAGTCTAGAGCTGGTCCAAAGGTTGCGTGTGAAGGTTGTGTGCAAGCACACGTAAAGTGCTCCCTTCCGAAACTGGAAGACTGCTTACCAGTGCTCTTGAAACTTTTTAGCTCTGCCATGGCCGGTCCCAAGCCCAGCTGCGAAAAGAGGAGGGTTGAGTGCTGGGGCAAGCAAACCAGCCCTGTAAAAACAATTTGCTACTGCGAGCATAAAAGAAGAATAGGGCCTATCCAGCATTGTAGTGACATTAGCCAGCTGAACGTGTTGGCTGAGCTACCAATGCTTTAAGCTGCAAATTAGTGGCTCGAGCATAAAAGAAGAGGGCCTATTAAAGTTAACTCCACCGTGGCCGGTCCCAAGTCCGAACTGAGAAAGGAGGAGGGTCCCTTCCCCCTCCCTTTCCTTCCCTTTCCCCTTCCCCTCCCCCTCCCTTCCCTTTCCCCTTCCCCCAGAGATACATGCTCAAATTACCTTTAAGGCAGTTTACTGTGCAAAGGGCTAAAAGAGATTGTAGACAGTCCACTTTGGGCCGATCGGTGCTGTTCGGAGCTGTAATGCGAAGTTCCACTGTACATCTCTTCTCTGCTGTCCCATCTGTGTGCTGTCTCGACTGTGAAGTGTGGGAAGAGGGTGTACCCCTTTACGGAGGATAGACAGCAGGATTTGTTCGCCCCGAGTACATAAATTGTCTGAAGAAGAGAGAGCAATTTGGGTTCAAATTTGGTCCCATACTTGCTATCTGAGGAGTGACAAAGGAAATCTACCTGCGTGCCAAGTTTGAAGACAGGAGCCCCAAGGGTTCCAGAGATATGGCCACACAAAGAGAACTGACCGGCAATTGAAAGCTCCCTTGCGGGAAAACGTAGCAGTAATTTGTAATACCGCTTAAGTGGGACTCTGGAGCAACCTTGTCGGTATAGATTTTGCTGGTCAATGTCTCCAAAACCATAAATCCTAAGAACTCCAAACTTGGTAGGGTGGGTCTCCCAATAAGTCCCACACATGTGTCTCTCAAGTTGAAAAAAACACTGCCTCCCGAAACACAAAGGGCGACGTCGCAGTGTTCTTTCAAACTGCACGGACCCAGATGAGGCCTCACTGCTGTATGTCTGTGTCCTACATTGGGAAAATGTTCAATATTTTTTTAACTCTGCCATGGCCGGTCCCAAGCCCGTGCTGCGAAAAGAGGAGGGTTGGGTGCTGGGACAAGCAAACCAGCCCTATTAAAACATTAGTAGAGCAAATGGGAAAGTTCAGTGTCACAGAGGTGATGTTCCATCTCGGGGGAGGTTTAGTGTCACTGCAGCAATGAAGACCTCTCTGAGCGTGGTTGGTTCTGAGAGCAATGGCCCAGATCCCATTCCATAACAATTGTAAGATGCTCATTGCGGTCTAGAGCTGGTCCAAAGGTTGTGTGTGAAGGTTGTGTGCAAGCACACGTAAAGTGCTCCCTTCCGAAACTGGAAGACTGCTTACCAGTGCTCTTGAAACTTTTTAGCTCTGCCATGGCCGGTCCCAAGCCCAGCTGCGAAAAGAGGAGGGTTGAGTGCTGGGGCAAGCAAACCAGCCGTGTAAAAACAATTTGCTACTGCGAGCATAAAAGAAGAATAGGGCCTATCCAGCATTGTAGTGACATTAGCCAGCTGAACGTGTTGGCTGAGCTACCAATGCTTTAAGCTGCAAATTAGTGGCTCGAGCATAAAAGAAGAGGGCCTATTAAAGTTAACTCCACCGTGGCCGGTCCCAAGTCCGAGCTGAGAAAGGAGGAGGGTCCCTTCCCCCTCCCTTTCCTTCCCTTTCCCCTTCCCCTCCCCCTCCCCCTCCCTTCCCTTTCCCCTTCCCCCAGAGATACATGCTCAAATTACCTTTAAGGCAGTTTACTGTGCAAAGGGCTAAAAGAGATTGTAGACAGTCCACTTTGGGCCGATCGGTGCTGTTCGGAGCTGTAATGCGAAGTTCCACTGTACATCTCTTCTCTGCTGTCCCATCTGTGTGCTGTCTCGACTGTGAAGTGGGGGAAGAGGGTGTACCCCTTTACGGAGGATAGACAGCAGGATCTGTTCGCCCCGAGTACATAAATTGTCTGAAGAAGAGAGAGCAATTTGGGTTCAAATTTGGTCCCATACTTGCTATCTGAGGAGTGACAAAGGAAATCTACCTGCGTGCCAAGTTTGAAGACAGGAGCCCCAAGGGTTCCAGAGATATGGCCACACAAAGAGAACTGACCGGCAATTGAAAGCTCCCTTGCGGGAAAACGTAGCAGTAATTTGTAATACCGCTTAAGTGGGACTCTGGAGCAACCTTGTCGGTATAGATTTTGCTGGTCAATATCTCCAAAACCATAAATCCTAAGAACTCCAAACTTGGTAGGTTGGGTCTCCCAATCAGTCCCATACATGTGTCTCTCAAGTTGAAAAAAACACTGCCTCCCGAAACATAAAGGGCGACGTCGCAGTGTTCTTTCGAACTGCACGGACCCAGATGAGGCCTCACTGCTGTATGTCTGTGTCCTACATTGGGAAAATGTTCAATATTTTTTTAACTCTGCCATGGCCGGTCCCAAGCCCGTGCTGCGAAAAGAGGAGGGTTGGGTGCTGGGACAAGCAAACCAGCCCTATTAAAACATTAGTAGAGCAAATGGGAAAGTTCAGTGTCACAGAGGTGATGTTCCATCTCGGGGGAGGTTTAGTGTCACTGCAGCAATGAAGACCTCTCTGAGCGTGGTTGGTTCTGAGAGCAATGGCCCAGATCCCATTCCATAACAATTGTAAGATGCTCATTGCGGTCTAGAGCTGGTCCAAAGGTTGTGTGTGAAGGTTGTGTGCAAGCACACGTAAAGTGCTCCCTTCCGAAACTGGAAGACTGCTTACCAGTGCTCTTGAAACTTTTTAGCTCTGCCATGGCCGGTCCCAAGCCCAGCTGCGAAAAGAGGAGGGTTGAGTGCTGGGGCAAGCAAACCAGCCCTGTAAAAACAATTTGCTACTGCGAGCATAAAAGAAGAATAGGGCCTATCCAGCATTGTAGTGACATTAGCCAGCTGAACGTGTTGGCTGAGCTACCAATGCTTTAAGCTGCAAATTAGTGGCTCGAGCATAAAAGAAGAGGGCCTATTAAAGTTAACTCCACCGTGGCCGGTCCCAAGTCCGAGCTGAGAAAGGAGGAGGGTCCCTTCCCCCTCCCTTTCCTTCCCTTTCCCCTTCCCCTCCCCCTCCCCCTCCCTTCCCTTTCCCCTTCCCCCAGAGATACATGCTCAAATTACCTTTAAGGCAGTTTACTGTGCAAAGGGCTAAAAGAGATTGTAGACAGTCCACTTTGGGCCGATCGGTGCTGTTCGGAGCTGTAATGCGAAGTTCCACTGTACATCTCTTCTCTGCTGTCCCATCTGTGTGCTGTCTCGACTGTGAAGTGGGGGAAGAGGGTGTACCCCTTTACGGAGGATAGACAGCAGGATCTGTTCGCCCCGAGTACATAAATTGTCTGAAGAAGAGAGAGCAATTTGGGTTCAAATTTGGTCCCATACTTGCTATCTGAGGAGTGACAAAGGAAATCTACCTGCGTGCCAAGTTTGAAGACAGGAGCCCCAAGGGTTCCAGAGATATGGCCACACAAAGAGAACTGACCGGCAATTGAAAGCTCCCTTGCGGGAAAACGTAGCAGTAATTTGTAATACCGCTTAAGTGGGACTCTGGAGCAACCTTGTCGGTATAGATTTTGCTGGTCAATATCTCCAAAACCATAAATCCTAAGAACTCCAAGCTTGGTAGGTTGGGTCTCCCAATCAGTCCCATACATGTGTCTCTCAAGTTGAAAAAAACACTGCCTCCCGAAACATAAAGGGCGACGTCGCAGTGTTCTTTCGAACTGCACGGACCCAGATGAGGCCTCACTGCTGTATGTCTGTGTCCTACATTGGGAAAATGTTCAATATTTTTTTAACTCTGCCATGGCCGGTCCCAAGCCCGTGCTGCGAAAAGAGGAGGGTTGGGTGCTGTGACAAGCAAACCAGCCCTATTAAAACATTTGTAGAGCAAATGGGAAAGTTCAGTGACAGAGAGTTGATGTTCCATCTCGGGGGAGGTTTAGTGTCACTGCAGCAATGAAGACCTCTCTGAGCGTGGTTGGTTCTGAGAGCAATGGCCCAGATCCCATTCCATAATAATTGTAAGATGCTCATTGCGGTCTAGAGCTGGTCCAAAGGTTGCGTGTGAAGGTTGTGTGCAAGCACACATAAAGTGCTCCCTTCCGAAACTGGAAGACTGCTTACCAGTGCTCTTGAAACTTTTTAACTCTGCCATGGCCGGTCCCAAGCCCAGCTGCGAAAAGAGGAGGGTTGAGTGCTGGGGCAAGCAAACCAGCCCTGTAAAAACAATTTGCTACTGCAAGCATAAAATAAGAATAGGGCCTATCCAGCATTGGAGTGACATTAGCCAGCTGAACGTGTTGGCTGAGCTACCAATGCTTTAAGCTGCAAATTAGTGGCTCGAGCATAAAAGAAGAGGGCCTATTAAAGTTAACTCCACCGTGGCCGGTCCCAAGTCCGAGCTGAGAAAGGAGGATGGTCCCTTCCCCCTCCCTTTCCTTCCCTTTCCCCTTCCCCTCCCCCTCCCTCCCCTTTCCCCTTCCCCCAGAGATACATGCTCAAATTACCTTTAAGGCAGTTTACTGTGCAAAGGGCTAAAAAGAGATTGTAGACAGTCCACTTTGGGCCGATCTGCGCCGTTCGGAGCTGTAATGCGAAGTTCCACTGTACATCTCTTCTCTGCTGTCCCATCTGTGTGCTGTCTCGACTGTGAAGTGTGGGAAGAGGGTGTACCCCTTTACGGAGGATAGACAGCAGGATCTGTTCGCCCGAGTACATAAATTGTCTGAAGAAGAGAGAGCAATTTGGGTTCAAATTTGGTCCCATACTTGCTATCTGAGGAGTGACAAAGGAAATCTACCTGCGTGCCAAGTTTGAAGACAGGAGCCCCAAGGGTTCCAGAGATATGGCCACACAAAGAGAACTGACCGGCAATTGAAAGCTCCCTTGCGGGAAAAACGTAGCAGTAATTTGTAATACCGCTTAAGTGGGACTCTGGAGCAACCTTGTCGGTATAGATTTTGCTGGTCAATATCTCCAAAACCATAAATCCTAAGAACTCCAAACTTGGTAGGGTGGGTCTCCCAATCAGTCCCATACATGTGTCTCTCAAGTTGAAAAAAACACTGCCTCCCGAAACATAAAGGGCGACGTCGCAGTGTTCTTTCGAACTGCACGGACCCAGATGAGGCCTCACTGCTGTATGTCTGTGTCCTACATTGGGAAAATGTTCAATATTTTTTTAACTCTGCCATGGCCGGTCCCAAGCCCGTGCTGCGAAAAGAGGAGGGTTGGGTGCTGGGACAAGCAAACCAGCCGTATTAAAACATTTGTAGAGCAAATGGGAAAGTTCAGTGACACAGAGGTGATGTTCCATCTCGGGGGAGGTTTAGTGTCACTGCAGCAATGAAGACCTCTCTGAGCGTGGTTGGTTCTGAGAGCAATTGCCCAGATCCCATTCCATAACAATTGTAAGATGCTCATTGCAGTCTAGAGCTGGTCCAAAGGTTGCGTGTGAAGGTTGTGTGCAAGCACACGTAAAGTGCTCCCTTCCGAAACTGGAAGACTGCTTACCAGTGCTCTTGAAACTTTTTAGCTCTGCCATGGCCGGTCCCAAGCCCAGCTGTGAAAAGAGGAGGGTTGAGTGCTGGGGCAAGCAAACCAGCCCTGTAAAAACAATTTGCTACTGCGAGCATAAAAGAAGAATAGGGCCTATTCAGCATTGTAGTGACATTAGCCAGCTGAACGTGTTGGCTGAGCTACCAATGCTTTAAGCTGCAAATTAGTGGCTCGAGCATAAAAGAAGAGGGCCTATTAAAGTTAACTCCACCGTGGCCGGCCCCAAGTCCGAGCTGAGAAAGGAGGAGGGTCCCTTCCCCCTCCCTTTCCTTCCCTTTCCCCTTCCCCTCCCCCTCCCTTCCCTTTCCCCTTCCCCCAGAGACACATGCTCAAATTACCTTTAAGGCAGTTTACTGTGCAAAGGGCTAAAAAGAGATTGTAGACAGTCCACTTTGGGCCGATCGGCGCCGTTCGGAGCTGTAATGCGAAGTTCCACTGTACATCTCTTCTCTGCTGTCCCATCTGTGTGCTGTCTCGACTGTGAAGTGTGGGAAGAGGGTGTACCCCTTTACGGAGGATAGACAGAAGGATCTGTTCGCCCCGAGTACATTAATTGTCTGAAGAAGAGAGAGCAATTTGGGTTCAAATTTGGTCCCATACTTGCTATCTGAGGAGTGACAAAGGAAATCTACCTGCGTGCCAAGTTTGAAGACAGGAGCCCCAAGGGTTCCAGAGATATGGCCACACAAAGAGAACTGACCGGCAATTGAAAGCTCCCTTGCGGGAAAAACGTAGCAGTAATTTGTAATACCGCTTAAGTGGGACTCTGGAGCAACCTTGTCGGTATAGATTTTGCTGGTCAATATCTCCAAAACCATAAATCCTAAGAACTCCAAACTTGGTAGGTTGGGTCTCCCAATCAGTCCCATACATGTGTCTCTCAAGTTGAAAAAAACACTGCCTCCCGAAACATAAAGGGCGACGTCGCAGTGTTCTTTCGAACTGCACGGACCCAGATGAGGCCTCACTGCTGTATGTCTGTGTCCTACATTGGGAAAATGTTCAATATTTTTTTAACTCTGCCATGGCCGGTCCCAAGCCCGTGCTGCGAAAAGAGGAGGGTTGGGTGCTGTGACAAGCAAACCAGCCCTATTAAAACATTTGTAGAGCAAATGGGAAAGTTCAGTGACAGAGAGTTGATGTTCCATCTCGGGGGAGGTTTAGTGTCACTGCAGCAATGAAGACCTCTCTGAGCGTGGTTGGTTCTGAGAGCAATGGCCCAGATCCCATTCCATAACAATTGTAAGATGCTCATTGCGGTCTAGAGCTGGTCCAAAGGTTGCGTGTGAAGGTTGTGTGCAAGCACACGTAAAGTGCTCCCTTCCAAAACTGGAAGACTGCTTACCAGTGCTCTTGAAACTTTTTAACTCTGCCATGGCCGGTCCCAAGCCCAGCTGCGAAAAGAGGAGGGTTGAGTGCTGGGGCAAGCAAACCAGCCCTGTAAAAACAATTTGCTACTGCGAGCATAAAATAAGAATAGGGCCTATCCAGCATTGTAGTGACATTAGCCAGCTGAACGTGTTGGCTGAGCTACCAATGCTTTAAGCTGCAAATTAGTGGCTCGAGCATAAAAGAAGAGGGCCTATTAAAGTTAACTCCACCGTGGCCGGTCCCAAGTCCGAGCTGAGAAAGGAGGAGGGTCCCTTCCCCCTCCCTTTCCTTCCCTTTCCCCTTCCCCTCCCCCTCCCTTCCCTTTCCCCTTCCCCCAGAGATACATGCTCAAATTACCTTTAAGGCAGTTTACTGTGCAAAGGGCTAAAAAGAGATTGTAGACAGTCCACTTTGGGCCGATCTGCGCCGTTCGGAGCTGTAATGCGAAGTTCCACTGTACATCTCTTCTCTGCTGTCCCATCTGTGTGCTGTCTCGACTGTGAAGTGTGGGAAGAGGGTGTACCCCTTTACGGAGGATAGACAGCAGGATCTGTTCGCCCGAGTACATAAATTGTCTGAAGAAGAGAGAGCAATTTGGGTTCAAATTTGGTCCCATACTTGCTATCTGAGGAGTGACAAAGGAAATCTACCTGCGTGCCAAGTTTGAAGACAGGAGCCCCAAGGGTTCCAGAGATATGGCCACACAAAGAGAACTGACCGGCAATTGAAAGCTCCCTTGCGGGAAAAACGTAGCAGTAATTTGTAATACCGCTTAAGTGGGACTCTGGAGCAACCTTGTCGGTATAGATTTTGCTGGTCAATATCTCCAAAACCATAAATCCTAAGAACTCCAAACTTGGTAGGGTGGGTCTCCCAATCAGTCCCATACATGTGTCTCTCAAGTTGAAAAAAACACTGCCTCCCGAAACATAAAGGGCGACGTCGCAGTGTTCTTTCGAACTGCACGGACCCAGATGAGGCCTCACTGCTGTATGTCTGTGTCCTACATTGGGAAAATGTTCAATATTTTTTTAACTCTGCCATGGCCGGTCCCAAGCCCGTGCTGCGAAAAGAGGAGGGTTGGGTGCTGGGACAAGCAAACCAGCCCTATTAAAACATTTGTAGAGCAAATGGGAAAGTTCAGTGACACAGAGGTGATGTTCCATCTCGGGGGAGGTTTAGTGTCACTGCAGCAATGAAGACCTCTCTGAGCGTGGTTGGTTCTGAGAGCAATTGCCCAGATCCCATTCCATAACAATTGTAAGATGCTCATTGCAGTCTAGAGCTGGTCCAAAGGTTGCGTGTGAAGGTTGTGTGCAAGCACACGTAAAGTGCTCCCTTCCGAAACTGGAAGACTGCTTACCAGTGCTCTTGAAACTTTTTAGCTCTGCCATGGCCGGTCCCAAGCCCAGCTGCGAAAAGAGGAGGGTTGAGTGCTGGGGCAAGCAAACCAGCCCTGTAAAAACAATTTGCTACTGCGAGCATAAAAGAAGAATAGGGCCTATCCAGCATTGTAGTGACATTAGCCAGCTGAACGTGTTGGCTGAGCTACCAATGCTTTAAGCTGCAAATTAGTGGCTCGAGCATAAAAGAAGAGGGCCTATTAAAGTTAACTCCACCGTGGCCGGTCCCAAGTCCGAAATGAGAAAGGAGGAGGGTCCCTTCCCCCTCCCTTTCCTTCCCTTTCCCCTTCCCCTCCCCCTCCCTTCCCTTTCCCCTTCCCCCAGAGATACATGCTCAAATTACCTTTAAGGCAGTTTACTGTGCAAAGGGCTAAAAGAGATTGTAGACAGTCCACTTTGGGCCGATCGGTGCTGTTCGGAGCTGTAATGCGAAGTTCCACTGTACATCTCTTCTCTGCTGTCCCATCTGTGTGCTGTCTCGACTGTGAAGTGTGGGAAGAGGGTGTACCCCTTTACGGAGGATAGACAGCAGGATTTGTTCGCCCCGAGTACATAAATTGACTGAAGAAGAGAGAGCAATTTGGGTTCAAATTTGGTCCCATACTTGCTATCTGAGGAGTGACAAAGGAAATCTACCTGCGTGCCAAGTTTGAAGACAGGAGCCCCAAGGGTTCCAGAGATATGGCCACACAAAGAGAACTGACCGGCAATTGAAAGCTCCCTTGCGGGAAAACGTAGCAGTAATTTGTAATACCGCTTAAGTGGGACTCTGGAGCAACCTTGTCGGTATAGATTTTGCTGGTCAATGTCTCCAAAACCATAAATCCTAAGAACTCCAAACTTGGTAGGGTGGGTCTCCCAATAAGTCCCACACATGTGTCTCTCAAGTTGAAAAAAACACTGCCTCCCGAAACACAAAGGGCGACGTCGCAGTGTTCTTTCAAACTGCACGGACCCAGATGAGGCCTCACTGCTGTATGTCTGTGTCCTACATTGGGAAAATGTTCAATATTTTTTTAACTCTGCCATGGCCGGTCCCAAGCCCGTGCTGCGAAAAGAGGAGGGTTGGGTGCTGGGACAAGCAAACCAGCCCTATTAAAACATTAGTAGAGCAAATGGGAAAGTTCAGTGTCACAGAGGTGATGTTCCATCTCGGGGGAGGTTTAGTGTCACTGCAGCAATGAAGACCTCTCTGAGCGTGGTTGGTTCTGAGAGCAATGGCCCAGATCCCATTCCATAACAATTGTAAGATGCTCATTGCGGTCTAGAGCTGGTCCAAAGGTTGCGTGTGAAGGTTGTGTGCAAGCACACGTAAAGTGCTCCCTTCCGAAACTGGAAGACTGCTTACCAGTGCTCTTGAAACTTTTTAGCTCTGCCATGGCCGGTCCCAAGCCCAGCTGCGAAAAGAGGAGGGTTGAGTGCTGGGGCAAGCAAACCAGCCCTGTAAAAACAATTTGCTACTGCGAGCATAAAAGAAGAATAGGGCCTATCCAGCATTGTAGTGACATTAGCCAGCTGAACGTGTTGGCTGAGCTACCAATGCTTTAAGCTGCAAATTAGTGGCTCGAGCATAAAAGAAGAGGGCCTATTAAAGTTAACTCCACCGTGGCCGGTCCCAAGTCCGAGCTGAGAAAGGAGGAGGGTCCCTTCCCCCTCCCTTTCCTTCCCTTTCCCCTTCCCCTCCCCCTCCCTTCCCTTTCCCCTTCCCCCAGAGATACATGCTCAAATTACCTTTAAGGCAGTTTACTGTGCAAAGGGCTAAAAAGAGATTGTAGACAGTCCACTTTGGGCCGATCTGCGCCGTTCGGAGCTGTAATGCGAAGTTCCACTGTACATCTCTTCTCTGCTGTCCCATCTGTGTGCTGTCTTGACTGTGAAGTGTGGGAAGAGGGTGTACCCCTTTACGGAGGATAGACAGCAGGATCTGTTCGCCCGAGTACATAAATTGTCTGAAGAAGAGAGAGCAATTTGGGTTCAAATTTGGTCCCATACTTGCTATCTGAGGAGTGACAAAGGAAATCTACCTGCGTGCCAAGTTTGAAGACAGGAGCCCCAAGGGTTCCAGAGATATGGCCACACAAAGAGAACTGACCGGCAATTGAAAGCTCCCTTGCGGGAAAACGTAGCAGTAATTTGTAATACCGCTTAAGTGGGACTCTTTAGCAACCTTGTCGGTATAGATTTTGCTGGTCAATGTCTCCAAAACCATAAATCCTAAGAACTCCAAACTTGGTAGGGTGGGTCTCCCAATAAGTCCCACACATGTGTCTCTCAAGTTGAAAAAAACACTGCCTCCCGAAACACAAAGGGCGACGTCGCAGTGTTCTTTCAAACTGCACGGACCCAGATGAGGCCTCACTGCTGTATGTCTGTGTCCTACATTGGGAAAATGTTCAATATTTTTTTAACTCTGCCATGGCCGGTCCCAAGCCCGTGCTGCGAAAAGAGGAGGGTTGGGTGCTGGGACAAGCAAACCAGCCCTATTAAAACATTAGTAGAGCAAATGGGAAAGTTCAGTGTCACAGAGGTGATGTTCCATCTCGGGGGAGGTTTAGTGTCACTGCAGCAATGAAGACCTCTCTGAGCGTGGTTGGTTCTGAGAGCAATGGCCCAGATCCCATTCCATAACAATTGTAAGATGCTCATTGCGGTCTAGAGCTGGTCCAAAGGTTGCGTGTGAAGGTTGTGTGCAAGCACACGTAAAGTGCTCCCTTCCGAAACTGGAAGACTGCTTACCAGTGCTCTTGAAACTTTTTAGCTCTGCCATGGCCGGTCCCAAGCCCAGCTGCGAAAAGAGGAGGGTTGAGTGCTGGGGCAAGCAAACCAGCCCTGTAAAAACAATTTGCTACTGCGAGCATAAAAGAAGAATAGGGCCTATCCAGCATTGTAGTGACATTAGCCAGCTGAACGTGTTGGCTGAGCTACCAATGCTTTAAGCTGCAAATTAGTGGCTCGAGCATAAAAGAAGAGGGCCTATTAAAGTTAACTCCACCGTGGCCGGTCCCAAGTCCGAGCTGAGAAAGGAGGAGGGTCCCTTCCCCCTCCCTTTCCTTCCCTTTCCCCTTCCCCTCCCCCTCCCTTCCCTTTCCCCTTCCCCCAGAGATACATGCTCAAATTACCTTTAAGGCAGTTTACTGTGCAAAGGGCTAAAAGAGATTGTAGACAGTCCACTTTGGGCCGATCGGTGCTGTTCGGAGCTGTAATGCGAAGTTCCACTGTACATCTCTTCTCTGCTGTCCCATCTGTGTGCTGTCTCGACTGTGAAGTGGGGAAAGAGGGTGTACCCCTTTACGGAGGATAGACAGAAGGATCTGTTCGCCCCGAGTACATTAATTGTCTGAAGAAGAGAGAGCAATTTGGGTTCAAATTTGGTCCCATACTTGCTATCTGAGGAGTGACAAAGGAAATCTACCTGCGTGCCAAGTTTGAAGACAGGAGCCCCAAGGGTTCCAGAGATATGGCCACACAAAGAGAACTGACCGGCAATTGAAAGCTCCCTTGCGGGAAAAACGTAGCAGTAATTTGTAATACCGCTTAAGTGGGACTCTGGAGCAACCTTGTCGGTATAGATTTTGCTGGTCAATATCTCCAAAACCATAAATCCTAAGAACTCCAAACTTGGTAGGTTGGGTCTCCCAATCAGTCCCATACATGTGTCTCTCAAGTTGAAAAAAACACTGCCTCCCGAAACATAAAGGGCGACGTCGCAGTGTTCTTTCGAACTGCACGGACCCAGATGAGGCCTCACTGCTGTATGTCTGTGTCCTACATTGGGAAAATGTTCAATATTTTTTTAACTCTGCCATGGCCGGTCCCAAGCCCGTGCTGCGAAAAGAGGAGGGTTGGGTGCTGTGACAAGCAAACCAGCCCTATTAAAACATTTGTAGAGCAAATGGGAAAGTTCAGTGACAGAGAGTTGATGTTCCATCTCGGGGGAGGTTTAGTGTCACTGCAGCAATGAAGACCTCTCTGAGCGTGGTTGGTTCTGAGAGCAATGGCCCAGATCCCATTCCATAACAATTGTAAGATGCTCATTGCGGTCTAGAGCTGGTCCAAAGGTTGCGTGTGAAGGTTGTGTGCAAGCACACGTAAAGTGCTCCCTTCCAAAACTGGAAGACTGCTTACCAGTGCTCTTGAAACTTTTTAACTCTGCCATGGCCGGTCCCAAGCCCAGCTGCGAAAAGAGGAGGGTTGAGTGCTGGGGCAAGCAAACCAGCCCTGTAAAAACAATTTGCTACTGCGAGCATAAAATAAGAATAGGGCCTATCCAGCATTGTAGTGACATTAGCCAGCTGAACGTGTTGGCTGAGCTACCAATGCTTTAAGCTGCAAATTAGTGGCTCGAGCATAAAAGAAGAGGGCCTATTAAAGTTAACTCCACCGTGGCCGGTCCCAAGTCCGAGCTGAGAAAGGAGGAGGGTCCCTTCCCCCTCCCTTTCCTTCCCTTTCCCCTTCCCCTCCCCCTCCCTTCCCTTTCCCCTTCCCCCAGAGATACATGCTCAAATTACCTTTAAGGCAGTTTACTGTGCAAAGGGCTAAAAAGAGATTGTAGACAGTCCACTTTGGGCCGATCTGCGCCGTTCGGAGCTGTAATGCGAAGTTCCACTGTACATCTCTTCTCTGCTGTCCCATCTGTGTGCTGTCTCGACTGTGAAGTGTGGGAAGAGGGTGTACCCCTTTACGGAGGATAGACAGCAGGATCTGTTCGCCCGAGTACATAAATTGTCTGAAGAAGAGAGAGCAATTTGGGTTCAAATTTGGTCCCATACTTGCTATCTGAGGAGTGACAAAGGAAATCTACCTGCGTGCCAAGTTTGAAGACAGGAGCCCCAAGGGTTCCAGAGATATGGCCACACAAAGAGAACTGACCGGCAATTGAAAGCTCCCTTGCGGGAAAAACGTAGCAGTAATTTGTAATACCGCTTAAGTGGGACTCTGGAGCAACCTTGTCGGTATAGATTTTGCTGGTCAATATCTCCAAAACCATAAATCCTAAGAACTCCAAACTTGGTAGGGTGGGTCTCCCAATCAGTCCCATACATGTGTCTCTCAAGTTGAAAAAAACACTGCCTCCCGAAACATAAAGGGCGACGTCGCAGTGTTCTTTCGAACTGCACGGACCCAGATGAGGCCTCACTGCTGTATGTCTGTGTCCTACATTGGGAAAATGTTCAATATTTTTTTAACTCTGCCATGGCCGGTCCCAAGCCCGTGCTGCGAAAAGAGGAGGGTTGGGTGCTGGGACAAGCAAACCAGCCCTATTAAAACATTTGTAGAGCAAATGGGAAAGTTCAGTGACACAGAGGTGATGTTCCATCTCGGGGGAGGTTTAGTGTCACTGCAGCAATGAAGACCTCTCTGAGCGTGGTTGGTTCTGAGAGCAATTGCCCAGATCCCATTCCATAACAATTGTAAGATGCTCATTGCAGTCTAGAGCTGGTCCAAAGGTTGCGTGTGAAGGTTGTGTGCAAGCACACGTAAAGTGCTCCCTTCCGAAACTGGAAGACTGCTTACCAGTGCTCTTGAAACTTTTTAGCTCTGCCATGGCCGGTCCCAAGCCCAGCTGCGAAAAGAGGAGGGTTGAGTGCTGGGGCAAGCAAACCAGCCCTGTAAAAACAATTTGCTACTGCGAGCATAAAAGAAGAATAGGGCCTATCCAGCATTGTAGTGACATTAGCCAGCTGAACGTGTTGGCTGAGCTACCAATGCTTTAAGCTGCAAATTAGTGGCTCGAGCATAAAAGAAGAGGGCCTATTAAAGTTAACTCCACCGTGGCTGGTCCCAAGTCCGAAATGAGAAAGGAGGAGGGTCCCTTCCCCCTCCCTTTCCTTCCCTTTCCCCTTCCCCTCCCCCTCCCTTCCCTTTCCCCTTCCCCCAGAGATACATGCTCAAATTACCTTTAAGGCAGTTTACTGTGCAAAGGGCTAAAAGAGATTGTAGACAGTCCACTTTGGGCCGATCGGTGCTGTTCGGAGCTGTAATGCGAAGTTCCACTGTACATCTCTTCTCTGCTGTCCCATCTGTGTGCTGTCTCGACTGTGAAGTGTGGGAAGAGGGTGTACCCCTTTACGGAGGATAGACAGCAGGATTTGTTCGCCCCGAGTACATAAATTGTCTGAAGAAGAGAGAGCAATTTGGGTTCAAATTTGGTCCCATACTTGCTATCTGAGGAGTGACAAAGGAAATCTACCTGCGTGCCAAGTTTGAAGACAGGAGCCCCAAGGGTTCCAGAGATATGGCCACACAAAGAGAACTGACCGGCAATTGAAAGCTCCCTTGCGGGAAAACGTAGCAGTAATTTGTAATACCGCTTAAGTGGGACTCTGGAGCAACCTTGTCGGTATAGATTTTGCTGGTCAATGTCTCCAAAACCATAAATCCTAAGAACTCCAAACTTGGTAGGGTGGGTCTCCCAATAAGTCCCACACATGTGTCTCTCAAGTTGAAAAAAACACTGCCTCCCGAAACACAAAGGGCGACGTCGCAGTGTTCTTTCAAACTGCACGGACCCAGATGAGGCCTCACTGCTGTATGTCTGTGTCCTACATTGGGAAAATGTTCAATATTTTTTTAACTCTGCCATGGCCGGTCCCAAGCCCGTGCTGCGAAAAGAGGAGGGTTGGGTGCTGGGACAAGCAAACCAGCCCTATTAAAACATTAGTAGAGCAAATGGGAAAGTTCAGTGTCACAGAGGTGATGTTCCATCTCGGGGGAGGTTTAGTGTCACTGCAGCAATGAAGACCTCTCTGAGCGTGGTTGGTTCTGAGAGCAATGGCCCAGATCCCATTCCATAACAATTGTAAGATGCTCATTGCGGTCTAGAGCTGGTCCAAAGGTTGCGTGTGAAGGTTGTGTGCAAGCACACGTAAAGTGCTCCCTTCCGAAACTGGAAGACTGCTTACCAGTGCTCTTGAAACTTTTTAGCTCTGCCATGGCCGGTCCCAAGCCCAGCTGCGAAAAGAGGAGGGTTGAGTGCTGGGGCAAGCAAACCAGCCCTGTAAAAACAATTTGCTACTGCGAGCATAAAAGAAGAATAAGGCCCATCCAGCATTGTAGTGACATTAGCCAGCTGAACGTGTTGGCTGAGCTACCAATGCTTTAAGCTGCAAATTAGTGGCTCGAGCATAAAAGAAGAGGGCCTATTAAAGTTAACTCCACCGTGGCCGGTCCCAAGTCCGAGCTGAGAAAGGAGGAGGGTCCCTTCCCCCTCCCTTTCCTTCCCTTTCCCCTTCCCCTCCCCCTCCCTTCCCTTTCCCCTTCCCCCAGAGATACATGCTCAAATTACCTTTAAGGCAGTTTACTGTGCAAAGGGCTAAAAAGAGATTGTAGACAGTCCACTTTGGGCCGATCGGCGCCGTTCGGAGCTGTAATGCGAAGTTCCACTGTACATCTCTTCTCTGCTGTCCAATCTGTGTGCTGTCTCGACTGTGAAGTGTGGGAAGAGGGTGTACCCCTTTACGGAGGATAGACAGCAGGATCTGTTCGCCCCGAGTACATAAATTGTCTGAAGAAGAGAGAGCAATTTGGGTTCAAATTTGGTCCCATACTTGCTATCTGAGGAGTGACAAAGGAAATCTACCTGCGTGCCAAGTTTGAAGACAGGAGCCCCAAGGGTTCCAGAGATATGGCCACACAAAGAGAACTGACCGGCAATTGAAAGCTCCCTTGCGGGAAAACGTAGACGTAATTTGTAATACCGCTTAAGTGGGACTCTGGAGCAACCTTGTCGGTATAGATTTTGCTGGTCAATATCTCCAAAAGCATAAATCCTAAGAACTCCAAACTTGGTAGGGTGGGTCTCCCAATCAGTCCCATACATGTGTCTCTCAAGTTGAAAAAAACACTGCCTCCCGAAACATAAAGGGCGACGTCGCAGTGTTCTTTCAAACTGCACAGACCCAGATGAGGCCTCACTGCTGTATGTCTGTGTCCTACATTGGGAAAATGTTCAATATTTTTTTAACTCTGCCATGGCCGGTCCCAAGCCCGTGCTGCGAAAAGAGGAGGGTTGGGTGCTGGGACAAGCAAACCAGCCCTATTAAAACATTTGTAGAGCAAATGGGAAAGTTCAGTGACACAGAGGTGATGTTCCATCTCGGGGGAGGTTTAGTGTCACTGCAGCAATGAAGACCTCTCTGAGCGTGGTTGGTTCTGAGAGCAATGGCCCAGATCCCATTCCATAACAATTGTAAGATGCTCATTGCGGTCTAGAGCTGGTCCAAAGGTTGCGTGTGAAGGTTGTGTGCAAGCACGCGTAAAGTGCTCCCTTCCGAAACTGGAAGACTGCTTACCAGTGCTCTTGAATTTTTTTAACTCTGCCATGGCCGGTCCCAAGCCCAGCTGCGAAAAGAGGAGGGTTGAGTGCTGGGGCAAGCAAACCAGCCCGGTAAAAACAATTTGCTACTGCGAGCATAAAAGAAGAATAGGGCCTATCCAGCATTGTAGTGACATTAGCCAGCTGAACGTGTTGGCTGAGCTACCAATGCTTTAAGCTGCAAATTAGAGGCTCAAGCATAAAAGAAGAGGGCCTATTAAAGTTAACTCCACCGTGGCCGGTCCCAAGTCTGAGCTGAGAAAGGAGGAGGGTCCCTTCCCCCTCCCTTTCCTTCCCTTTCCCCTTCCCCTCCCCCTCCCTTCCCTTTCCCCTTCCCCTCCCTTCCCTTTCCCCTTCCCCCAGAGATACATGCTCAAATTACCTTTAAGGCAGTTTACTGTGCAAAGGGCTAAAAAGAGATTGTAGACAGTCCACTTTGGGCCGATCGGCGCCGTTCGGAGCTGTAATGCGAAGTTTCACTGTACATCTCTTCTCTGCTGTCCCATCTGTGTGCTGTCTCGACTGTGAAGTGTGGGAAGAGGGTGTACCCCTTTACGGAGGATAGACAGCAAGATCTGTTCGCCCCGAGTACATAAATTGTCTGAAGAAGAGAGAGCAATTTGGGTTCAAATTTGGTCCCATACTTGCTATCTGAGGAGTGACAAAGGAAATCTACCTGCGTGCCAAGTTTGAAGACAGGAGCCCCAAGGGTTCCAGAGATATGGCCACACAAAGAGAACTGACCGGCAATTGAAAGCTCCCTTGCGGGAAAACGTAGCAGTAATTTGTAATACCGCTTAAGTAGGACTCTGGAGCAACCTTGTCGGTATAGATTTTGCTGGTCAATGTCTCCAAAACCATAAATCCTAAGAACTCCAAACTTGGTAGGGTGGGTCTCCCAATAAGTCCCATACATGTGTCTCTCAAGTTGAAAAAAACACTGCCTCCCGAAACATAAAGGGCGACGTCGCAGTGTTCTTTCAAACTGCACGGACCCAGATGAGGCCTCACTGCTGTATGTCTGTGTCCTACATTGGGAAAATGTTCAATATTTTTTTAACTCTGCCATGGCCGGTCCCAAGCCCGTGCTGCGAAAAGAGGAGGGTTGGGTGCTGGGACAAGCAAACCAGCCCTATTAAAACATTTGTAGAGCAAATGGGAAAGTTCAGTGACACAGAGGTGATGTTCCATCTCGGGGGAGGTTTAGTGTCACTGCAGCAATGAAGACCTCTCTGAGCGTGGTTGGTTCTGAGAGCAATGGCCCAGATCCCATTCCATAACAATTGTAAGATGCTCATTGCGGTCTAGAGCTGGTCCAAAGGTTGCGTGTGAAGGTTGTGTGCAAGCACACGTAAAGTGCTCCCTTCCGAAACTGGAAGACTGCTTACCAGTGCTCTTGAAACTCTTTAACTCTGCCATGGCCGGTCCCAAGCCCAGCTGCGAAAAAGGAGGGTTGAGTGCTGGGGCAAGCAAACCAGCCCTGTAAAAACAATTTGCTACTGCAAGCATAAAAGAAGAATAGGGCCTATCCAGCATTGTAGTGACATTAGACAGCTGAACGTGTTGGCTGAGCTACCAATGCTTTAAGCTGCAAATTAGTGGCTCGAGCATAAAAGAAGAGGGCCTATTAAAGTTAACTCCACCGTGGCCGATCCCAAGCCCGAGCTGAGAAAGGAGGAGGGTCCCTTCCCCCTCCCTTTCCTTCCCTTTCCCCTTCCCCTCCCCCTCCCTTCCCTTTCCCCTTCCCCCAGAGATACATGCTCAAATTACCTTTAAGGCAGTTTACTGTGCAAAGGGCTAAAAAGAGATTGTAGACAGTCCACTTTGGGCCGATAGGCGCAGTTCGGAGCTGTAATGCGAAGTTCCACTGTACATCTCTTCTCTGCTGTCCCATCTGTGTGCTGTCTCGACTGTGAAGTGTGGGAAGAGGGTGTACCACTTTACGGAGGATAGACAGCAGGATCTGTTCGCCCGAGTACATAAATTGTCTGAAGAAGAGAGAGCAATTTGGGTTCAAATTTGGTCCCATACTTGCTATCTGAGGAGTGACAAAGGAAATCTACCTGCGTGCCAAGTTTGAAGACAGGAGCCCCAAGGGTTCCAGAGATATGGCCACACAAAGAGAACTGACCGGCAATTGAAAGCTCCCTTGTGGGAAAACGTAGCAGTAATTTGTAATACCGCTTAAGTGGGACTCTGGAGCAACCTGGTCGGTATAGATTTTGCTGGTCAATATCTCCAAAACCATAAATCCTAAGAACTCCAAACTTGGTAGGGTGGGTCTCCTAATCAGTCTTATACATGTGTCTCTCAAGTTAAAAAAACACTGCCTCCCGAAACATAAAGGGCGACGTCGCAGTGTTCTTTCAAACTGCACAGACCCAGATGAGGCCTCACTGCTGTATGTCTGTGTCCTACATTGGGAAAATGTTCAATATTTTTTTAACTCTGCCATGGCCGGTCCCAAGCCCGTGCTGCGAAAAGAGGAGGGTTGGGTGCTGGGACAAGCAAACCAGCCCTATTAAAACATTTGTAGAGCAAATGGGAAAGTTCAGTGACACAGAGGTGATGTTCCATCTCGGGGGAGGTTTAGTGTCACTGCAGCAATGAAGACCTCTCTGAGCGTGGTTGGTTCTGAGAGCAATGGCCCAGATCCCATTCCATAACAATTGTAAGATGCTCATTGCGGTCTAGAGCTGGTCCAAAGGTTGCGTGTGAAGGTTGTGTGCAAGCACACGTAAAGTGCTCCCTTCCGAAACTGGAAGACTGCTTACCAGTGCTCTTGAATTTTTTTAACTCTGCCATGGCCGGTCCCAAGCCCAGCTGCGAAAAAGGAGGGTTGAGTGCTGGGGCAAGCAAACCAGCCCTGTAAAAACAATTTGCTACTGCGAGCATAAAAGAAGAATAGGGCCTATCCAGCATTGTAGTGACATTAGCCAGCTGAACGTGTTGGCTGAGCTACCAATGCTTTAAGCTGCAAATTAGTGGCTCGAGCATAAAAGAAGAGGGCCTATTAAAGTTAACTCCACCGTGGCCGATCCCAAGCCCGAGCTGAGAAAGGAGGAGGGTCCCTTCCCCCTCCCTTTCCTTCCCTTTCCCCTTCCCCTCCCCCTCCCTTCCCTTTCCCCTTCCCCAGAGATACATGCTCAAATTACCTTTAAGGCAGTTTACTGTGCAAAGGGCTAAAAAGAGATTGTAGACAGTACACTTTGGGCCGATAGGCGCCGTTCGGAGCTGTAATGCGAAGTTCCACTGTACATCTCTTCTCTGCTGTCCCATCTGTGTGCTGTCTCGACTGTGAAGTGTGGGAAGAGGGTGTACCACTTTACGGAGGATAGACAGCAGGATCTGTTCGCCCGAGTACATAAATTGTCTGAAGAAGAGAGAGCAATTTGGGTTCAAATTTGGTCCCATACTTGCTATCTGAGGAGTGACAAAGGAAATCTACCTGCGTGCCAAGTTTGAAGACAGGAGCCCCAAGGGTTCCAGAGATATGGCCACACAAAGAGAACTGACCGGCAATTGAAAGCTCCCTTGTGGGAAAACGTAGCAGTAATTTGTAATACCGCTTAAGTGGGACTCTGGAGCAACCTGGTCGGTATAGATTTTGCTGGTCAATATCTCCAAAACCATAAATCCTAAGAACTCCAAACTTGGTAGGGTGGGTCTCCTAATCAGTCTTATACATGTGTCTCTCAAGTTAAAAAAAACACTGCCTCCCGAAACATAAAGGGCGACGTCGCAGTGTTCTTTCAAACTGCACAGACCCAGATGAGGCCTCACTGCTGTATGTCTGTGTCCTACATTGGGAAAATGTTCAATATTTTTTTAACTCTGCCATGGCCGGTCCCAAGCCCGTGCTGCGAAAAGAGGAGGGTTGGGTGCTGGGACAAGCAAACCAGCCCTATTAAAACATTTGTAGAGCAAATGGGAAAGTTCAGTGACACAGAGGTGATGTTCCATCTCGGGGGAGGTTTAGTGTCACTGCAGCAATGAAGACCTCTCTGAGCGTGGTTGGTTCTGAGAGCAATGGCCCAGATCCCATTCCATAACAATTGTAAGATGCTCATTGCGGTCTAGAGCTGGTCCAAAGGTTGCGTGTGAAGGTTGTGTGCAAGCACACGTAAAGTGCTCCCTTCCGAAACTGGAAGACTGCTTACCAGTGCTCTTGAATTTTTTTAACTCTGCCATGGCCGGTCCCAAGCCCAGCTGCGAAAAGAGGAGGGTTGAGTGCTGGGGCAAGCAAACCAGCCCTGTAAAAACAACTTGCTACTGCGAGCATAAAAGAAGAATAGGGCCTATCCAGCATTGTAGTGACATTAGCCAGCTGAACGTGTTGGCTGAGCTACCAATGCTTTAAGCTGCAAATTAGTGGCTCGAGCATAAAAGAAGAGGGCCTATTAAACTTAACTCCACCGTGGCCGGTCCCAAGTCCGAGCTGAGAAAGGAGGAGGGTCCCTTCCCCCTCCCTTTCCTTTCCCCTTCCCCTCCTCCTCCCTTCCCTTTCCCCTTCCCCCAGAGGTACATGCTCAAATGACCTTTAAGGCAGTTTACTGTGCAAAGGGCTAAAAAGAGATTGTAGACAGTCCACTTTGGGCCGATCGGCGCCGTTCGGAGCTGTAATGCGAAGTTCCACTGTACATCTCTTCTCTGCTGTCCCATCTGTGTGCTGTCTCGACTGTGAAGTGTGGGAAGAGGGTGTACCCCTTTACGGAGGATAGACAGCAGGATCTGTTCGCCCCGAGTACATAAATTGTCTGAAGAAGAGAGAGCAATTTGGGTTCAAATTTGGTCCCATACTTGCTATCTGAGGAGTGACAAAGGAAATCTACCTGCGTGCCAAGTTTGAAGACAGGAGCCCCAAGGGTTCCAGAGATATGGCCACACAAAGAGAACTGACCGGCAATTGAAAGCTCCCTTGCGGGAAAACGTAGCAGTAATTTGTAATACCGCTTAAGTGGGACTCTGGAGCAACCTTGTCGGTATAGATTTTGCTGGTCAATGTCTCCAAAACCATAAATCCTAAGAACTCCAAACTTGGTAGGGTGGGTCTCCCAATAAGTCCCATACATGTGTCTCTCAAGTTGAAAAAAACACTGCCTCCGAAACATAAAGGGCGACGTCGCAGTGTTCTTTCAAACTGCACGGACCCAGATGAGGCCTCACTGCTGTATGTCTGTGTCCTACATTGGGAAAATGTTCAATATTTTTTTAACTCTGCCATGGCCGGTCCCAAGCTCGTGCTGCGAAAAGAGGAGGGTTGGGTGCTGGGACAAGCAAACCAGCCCTATTAAAACATTTGTAGAGCAAATGGGAAAGTTCAGTGACACAGAGGTGATGTTCCATCTCGGGGGAGGTTTAGTGTCACTGCAGCAATGAAGACCTCTCTGAGCGTGGTTGGTTCTGAGAGCAATGGCCCAGATCCCATTCCATAACAATTGTAAGATGCTCATTGCGGTCTAGAGCTGGTCCAAAGGTTGCGTGTGAAGGTTGTGTGCGAGCACACGTAAAGTGCTCCCTTCCGAAACTGGAAGACTGCTTACCAGTACTCTTGAATTTTTTTAGCTCTGCCATGGCCGGTCCCAAGCCCAGCTGCGAAAAGAGGAGGGTTGAGTGCTGGGGCAAGCAAACCAGCCCTGTAAAAACAATTTGCTACTGCGAGCATAAAAGAAGAATAGGGCCTATCCAGCATTGTAGTGACATTAGCCAGCTGAACGTGTTGGCTGAGCTACCAATACTTTAAGCTGCAAATTAGTGGCTCAAGCATAAAAGAAGAGGGCCTATTAAATTTAACTCCACCGTGGCCGGTCCCAAGTCAGAGCTGAGAAAGGAGGAGGGTCCCTTCCCCCTCCCTTTCCTTCCCTTTCCCCTTCCCCTCCCCCTCCCTTCCCTTTCCCCTTCCCGCAGAGATACATGCTCAAATTACCTTTAAGGCAGTTTACTGTGCAAAGGGCTAAAAAGAGATTGTAGACAGTCCACTTTGGGCCGATCGGCGACGTTCGGAGCTGTAATGCGAAGTTCCACTGTACATCTCTTCTCTGCTGTCCCATCTGTGTGCTGTCTCGACTGTGAAGTGTGGGAAGAGGGTGTACCCCTTTACGGAGGATAGACAGCAGGATCTGTTCGCCCCGAGTATATAAATTGTCTGAAGAAGAGAGAGCAATTTGGGTTCAAATTTGGTCCCATACTTGCTATCTGAGGAGTGACAAAGGAAATCTACCTGCGTGCCAAGTTTGAAGACAGGAGCCCCAAGGGTTCCAGAGATATGGCTACACAAAGAGAACTGACCGGCAATTGAAAGCTCCCTTGCGGGAAAACGTAGCAGTAATTTGTAATACCGCTTAAGTGGGACTCTGGAGCAACCTTGTCGGTATAGATTTTGCTGGTCAATGTCTCCAAAACCATAAATCCTAAGAACTCCAAACTTGGTAGGGTGGGTTTCCCAATAAGTCCCATACATGTGTCTCTCAAGTTTAAAAAAACACTGCCTCCCGAAACATAAAGGGCGACGTCGCAGTGTTCTTTCAAACTGCACGGACCCAGATGAGGCCTCACTGCTGTATGTCTGTGTCCTACATTGGGAAAATGTTCAATATTTTTTTAACTCTGCCATGGCCGGTCCCAAGCCCGTGCTGCGAAAAGAGGAGGGTTGGGTGCTGGGACAAGCAAACCAGCCCTATTAAAACATTTGTAGAGCAAATGGGAAAGTTCAGTGACACAGAGGTGATGTTCCATCTCGGGGGAGGTTTAGTGTCACTGCAGCAATGAAGACCTCTCTGAGCGTGGTTGGTTCTGAGAGCAATGGCCCAGATCCCTTTCCATAACAATTGTAAGATGCTCATTGCGGTCTAGAGCTGGTCCAAAGGTTGCGTGTGAAGGTTGTGTGCAAGCACACGTAAAGTGCTCCCTTCCGAAACTGGAAGACTGCTTAAAAGTGCTCTTGAAACTTTTTAACTCTGCCATGGCCGGTCCCAAGCCCAGCTGCGAAAAGAGGAGGGTTGAGTGCTGGGGCAAGCAAACCAGCCCTGTAAAAACAATTTGCTACTGCGAGCATAAAAGAAGAATAGGGCCTATCCAGCATTGTAGTGACATTAGCCAGCTGAACGTGTTGGCTGAGCTACCAATGCTTTAAGCTGCAAATTAGTGGCTCAAGCATAAAAGAAGAGGGCCTATTAAATTTAACTCCACCGTGGCCGGTCCCAAGTCAGAGCTGAGAAAGGAGGAGGGTCCCTTCCCCCTCCCTTTCCTTCCCTTTCCCCTTCCCCTCCCCCTCCCTTCCCTTTCCCCTTCCCGCAGAGATACATGCTCAAATTACCTTTAAGGCAGTTTACTGTGCAAAGGGCTAAAAAGAGATTGTAGACAGTCCACTTTGGGCCGATCGGCGACGTTCGGAGCTGTAATGCGAAGTTCCACTGTACATCTCTTCTCTGCTGTCCCATCTGTGTGCTGTCTCGACTAGAGTTGAGCGGGTAGCTGGATATTCGGGTCCGGCGGGTTCGGCCGAACTTCGGAAAAAAGTTCGGATTCGGGACCGAACTTTAACCCGAACCCGGACCCGGACCCCATTGAAGTCAATGGGGACCCGGACTTCTGACGACTAAAAAGGCTCTAAAAAAGTAATGGAAAGGGCTAGAGGGCTGCAAATGGCAGCAAAATGTTGTTAAGAACATGGCAAGTGCTCTGCAAACAAATGTGGATAGGAAATAACTTAAAAGAACATAAAAAAAATTAAAAAATAAAAAAATATGCTGGAGGCCCCCTTTTCAGCAGAAGAGGTACAGGAAGTCATTAAGAACCTTAGAAACTCAACGGCACAATGCCACACATATGGTGGGAATGCCCCAGAATACGCCCTTTATGGAATAAATTATTTAATTTAATGGATAAGCTAGTGGGAAAATAAAATACTTTGAAATAAAAATGTAGCGGGGTGCTAAATTTAAGGAAAGTGTTTGAGTGGTAAATAGGCTCAAATACCCTAATTCTGTAGGATTCATGGACCATTTTGTCCTCGGGGGACAGTATTGGTGTGCAGTTCCCTGCGGCCTACAGGTGGCGCCTTTTGTGTCCCCTCTTGGCAGTAGTACAGCGGGGCGGGGAACCTGCTGTGCATGCCGGGAGAGCATATAAAAGGGGCAGACCTTTGGCCTGGGGGCTGATGTCCAGTGGGGTCCGCGCCCAGGTGCCTTCGGCCTGGGTGCATGTGTTCCTGTTCCATCTCGGGCACCTTTAGCCCGGGGTGAGGTACTATCCTGGAGTTCTTGCTGCCCTGGGTATGGAGGCCTAGGGGCGGGAGTAAAGCCTGGAGTCCAGAGCCGCCTCGTGTAGGGGACCCTGTTCCAGGGAAGGGAGGATCATTCTGATGGACCGATGCGGGAGTCACGGTGAAGGAATGGTCTGTTGACTCCCTGGAGAGATGTCTTCCCCTTGATATGGGCTAGGTTCGTAGAAGGAGAAGCTCAAGGTCACCTTGACTGTATCACAGGCCTTATTCAACCGGCCCGTGGCAGGGGCCTTATACACCCTGGTCTGTGGCTGAGACCAAAGTTCTCCAGGCCCGTGGCAGGGGCCTTGTACACCCGGTCTGTGGCAGAGACCAACCTCAATGTCTGTGGCAGAGACCGTGCGCCAAAAACTGTTTGAGAAACCTAAGCAGTGAAGTGAATGTGCTACGTTTGTGCCTGGACCTCCTCCACACCTTAAGCTGTCCTGTTTCTTTGCTCTAACCTTTTCTATCTGAGTACAGTTTATTTTGCCATGAGAGAATAAGAGTTGGAGTTTCAGCTGGTGTGGACATTGACTTTACTGGCAATTAAAGGACTTGCCTCTACCTACAGTAGAGGTGAGAATCATCCTCTGGAGGAGTTTTGACTCCGGCTGTGGACACGGCCCGTCAAGTACACCGCTCAACCTCTTTATATAGGAGGATACGGGCTGGTAGTGCGGTGTGCCTTTCTCCCTCCTGCGAAGAGCCAACAACATAAAGGCAGGTAAGGGGGAAAGGATCTGTGCGCTACAAAAAAATAAAATAACAATTTTAATCTTGGCCTAGCAGGACGAGGTCCATATGGAGTAGGAGGTTGAGGTGGCGGTGGATGTGGCTGTGTAGGTGGAAGCGGCGGTGGAGGAGGACGAGGTAGCCAACACTGGTTCAAAAATACAACAATGGCTGGGTAAGGCCGGTGATGTGTCGAATTCTGTCCCCTGTCGAATAGTGTCCGCCCTGTACTGCGCTTGCTGAGTATGTAGGACAAGGGGATTTCAAAAATCTCCCAAGACTAACGGCGCCTGCGTGTTGAGTTCAGGTGAAGGCCACACCATCCGTGGTTCAAGCCAAGCCAAGCAAGGCCGCGATCGAAGCGAGCCCGTGAGGGGCCCTGTTACTATGTGCTACCGTATGTCCTCTTGGATGGTGGGGCTTGAACCTGCACTCACAGCGCAGGCGCCGTTCATCTTCGGAGATTTTGTGAATCTCCTTGTCCTCTGTACTGCGCAAGTGCTGCGCCTGCGCAGTACGGGCCGGGCACAATCCGATGGCCGGACAGTTTTGTCACAACACCGGTATACATGTCTATTCTGCACAAGGTACGGACAAGTCCTGTGGGATCCATGCCTGGTTCATTTTAATGAACGTGAGCTTGTCCACATTGGCTCTGGACAGGCGGCTGCGCTTGTCTGTGATAACGCCCCCTGCCGTGCTAAATACACGTTCAGATAATACACTGGCTGCAGGGCAGGCCAGCACCTCCAAGGCATAAACGGCAAGCTCAGGCCATGTGCCCAATTTGGAGACCCAGAAGTTAAAGGGGGCAGACCCGTCATCCAGTACGTGTAGGCCTGTGGACACATACTGCTCAACCATGTTGGTGAAATGCTGCCTCCTGCTAAGACGTTCCATCTCAGCTGGTGGTGCTGGTTGTTGTGGCGTGCTGACAAAGCTTTTCCACATTTCGGCCATGCTAACCCTGCCTTCTGAGGTGCTGCCGGTGCCCCGGCTGCGTTGGCGACCTCTTCCTCCTCCTCTGCCTTCGCCTTGTGCTTCCACTGTACGCCCGCTGTCAGGTGGGAATGCCACCAGCAGCGCGTGTACCAGCGTGCGCTTGTACTCGCGCATCTTACGATCCCGCTCCAGTGAGGGAATTAAGGACGGTACGTTGTCCTTGTAACGGGGATCCAGCAGGGTGGCCACCCAGTAATCAGCACCAGTTAAAATGTGGGCAACTCAGCTGTCGTTGCGGAAACACTGCAGCATGTAATCGCTCATGTGTGCCAGGCTGCCCAGAGGCAAAGAAAAGCTGTCCTCTGTGGGAGGTGTATCGTCTGTGTCCTCTGTATCCCCCCAGCCACGCACCAGTAATGGCCACGAGCTGGTCTGAGTGCCACCCTGCTGTGAACATGGCTCCTCCTCCTCCTCCTCCTCCTCCATCTCCTCCTCCACCTCGTCATCCTCCAGAACTGTGCCCTTTCTGCCGGACAATTGTGTACCTGGCGTTTGTTGGTGCAGGAACCCACCCTCGTAGCCACTTGTGAAAGACTGCCCTGAAAGCCTTTGAAATGATCCCGCTTCCTCCTCCTCCTCATCCTCCTGTGCCACATCCTCTTCCATCATCGCACAAAGCGTTTTTTCAAGGAGGCATAGAACTGGGATAGTAACGCTGAGAACGGCGTCATTGGCACTGGCCATGTTGGTGGAGTACTCGAAACAGCGCAACAAGGCACACAGGTCTCGCATGGAGGCCCAGTTATTGGTGGTGAAGTGGTGCTGTTCCTCAGAGCGACTCACGCGTGATTGCTGCAGCTGAAACTCCACTATTGCCTGCTGCTGCTCGCACAGTCTGGCCAGCATGTGCAAGGTGGAGTTCCACCTTGTGGGCACGTCACATATGAGGCGGTGAGCGGGAAGGCCGAAGTTACGCTGCAGCGCTGACAGGCGAGCAGCAGCAGGGTGAGAACGCCGAAAGTGCGCACAGACAGCCCGCACTTTCTGCAGCAGCTCTGGCATATTGGGGTAATTTTTAAGGAACCTCTGGACCACCAAGTTCAGCACATGCGCCAGGCAAGGGATGTGCGTCAAACCGGCTAGGCCCAGAGCTGCTACGAGATTTCGCCCATTATCGCACACCACCAGGCCGGGCTTGAGGCTCACTGACAGCAACCACTCATCGGTCTGTTGTTCCATGTCCCTCCACAACTCCTGCGCGGTGTGGGGATTTTCCCCCAAACAGGAAAGTTTTAAAACTGCCTGCTGTCGTTTACCCCTGGCTGTGCTGAAGTTGGTGGTGAAGGTGTTACGCTGAATGGATGAGGAGGCGGTAGAGGATGAGGAAGCGGAGAAGGAGGAGTTAGCAACAGGAGGCAAACTGAAGCGCCCTGCAATCCTCGGTGGTGGAAGGACATGCGCCAAACCGCTATCTGCCTCAGGCCCAGCCGCCACTGCATTTACCCAGTGTGCTGTTAGGGAGATATAACGTCCCTGACCGTGCTTACTGGTCCACGCATCCGTAGTTAGGTGGACCTTGCCACAGATGGCGTTGCGCAGTGCACACCTGATTTTGTCCCCCACCTGGTTGTGCAGGGAAGGGATGGCTCGCCTGGAAAAGTAGTGGCGGCTGGGCACGACGTACTGCGGGACAGCCAATGCCATCAGGCTTTTAAAACTCTGCGTCTCCACCAGACGGAATGACAGCATTTCAAAGGCCAGGAATTTTGAAATGCTGGCATTCAGGGCCAGGGATCGCGGGTGGCTAGGGGGGTACTTCCTCTTCCGCTCCAATGTTTGGGAGATAGAGAGCTGAACGCTTCCATGGGACATTGTGGAGATGGTTGGTGACCCAGGTGGTAGTGTTGCTGGCAGATCCTCTGTTTGTGGGGTGACAGGTGCCACTGTCACTACAGAGGTGGATGAAGAGGCCGAGACTGCAGCAGAAGAGGAAGCAGGAGGATCCAGAGACCTTTCTTGGTTTTTGAGGTGTCTACTCCACTGCAGCTCGTGCTTTGCACTTAGATGCCTGGTCATGCAGCTTGTGCTCAGGTTGAGAACGTTTATGCCTCGCTTCAGGCTCTGATTGCACAGCGTGCAAACCACTCGTGTCTTGTCATCAACACACTGTGTGAAGAACTGCCACGCTAGGGAAGTCCTTGGACCTGGCTTTGGTGTGCTCGGTCCCTTGCTGCATTGGGCAGTAGCAGATGTACTGTCTAGGGGACGAATGCTCCGTTTTTGCACCCTGCTCCCTCTTCTGCTGTGCTGGTGGCTCTGTGCGACCACCGCCTCTTCCTCCGAACTACACTGGTCACCTGCATAACGTTGATTCCATGTGGGGTCGAGAACCTCATCGTCCTCCACATCATCTTCCACCCAGTCTTCACCCCTGCCCTCCATGTCTGTCTGCACAATTGCAAAAGCAGCAGCAGTTGGCACCTGTGTTTCGTCATCATCCGAGACGTGCTGCGATGGTCCTCCCATGTACCCATCATGAAACATAAGTGGTTGGGCATCGGTGCACTCAATCTCTTCCACTTCTGGGGCAGGGCTAGGTGGATGGCCCTGGGAAACCCTGCTAACAGAGTCATCGAAAAGCAGAAGAGACTGCTGCATGATTTGGGGCTCAGACTGCTTGGCTGATTTGCAAGGGGGTGAGGTGAAAGACTGATGGACATGGGCTTCAGGTGCCAACTCTGATCTTTCATCAGAAGAGTGGGTGGGAGACAATGTGAAGGAACCCGAGGCACTGTCAGCAACCCAATCTACTATCGCCTGTACTTGTCCTGGCCTAAACATTGGTACAGCCTCATTAGGCGCGACAAAATACCGCCGCAGGCTCGGTCGCCTACTCGCACCTGAGGAAGGTGTTTCACTTGTGCGTGTAGCTGGCACAGATCCACCACGTCCTCTCCCTGCAACAGGAGCTCCACCAGCAGCACCACGACCGGGGCCACCACGTCCCTTTGACCTTCCCCTCATATTTTCCAAATTTAGGATCTTGCCCTAAATGGCGTTTTTTGGAAGACCACAACACACCCACAGTACGTAATGGCTGAAACGCACAGCTACAGAACTGCAGAAAATGCTATTAAAAAAAAAAAAGGTTGTTTTTTTTAGTATAGCACAGTACAAGGAAAATATATAGAAATTGTTTATTTCACACACCTCCAGATGTGTATTTCACACTGCAAAATATTTTCTGTGGCCCTAAATGGCGTTTTTTGCCAGACCACAACACACCCACAGCACGTAACCGCTGAATCGCACAGCTACAGAAAATGCTATTCAAAAAAAAAGGTTGTTTTTTTTAGTATAGCACTGTACAAGAAGAATATATAGAAATTGTTTATTTTACACACCTCCAGATGTGTATTTCACACTGCAAAATATTTTCTGTGGCCCTAAATGGCGTTTTTTGGAAGAGCACAACACAACCACAGTATTTAACCACTGAATCGCACAGCTATAGAAGTGCAGAGAATGCTATTCAAAAAAAATTTTGTTTTTTTTAGTATAGCACTGTACAATATATAGAAATTGTTTATTTTACACACCTCCACATGTGTATTTCACACTGCAATTTATTTTCTGTGGCCCTAAATGGCGTTTTTTGCAAGAGCACAACACAATCACAGTATTTAACCACTGAATCGCACAGCTATAGAAGTGCAGAGAATGCTATTCAAAAAAAATGTTGTTTTTTTTAGTATAGCACTGTACAATATATAGAAATTGTTTATTTTACACACCTCCACATGTGTATTTCACACTGCAATTTATTTTCTGTGGCCCTAAATGGCGTTTTTTGCAAGAGCACAACACAACCACAGTATTTAACCACTGAATCGCACAGCTATAGAAGTGCAGAGAATGCTATTCAAAAAAAATGTTGTTTTTTTTAGTATAGCACTGTACAATATATAGAAATTGTTTATTTTACACACCTCCACATGTGTATTTCACACTGCAATTTATTTTCCGTGGCCCTAAATGGCGTTTTTTGGAAGAGCACAACACAACCACAGTATTTAACCACTGAATCGCACAGCTATAGAAGTGCAGAGAATGCTATTCAAAAAAAATGTTGTTTTTTTTAGTATAGCACTGTACAATATATAGAAATTGTTTATTTTACACACCTCCACATGTGTATTTCACACTGCAATTTATTTTCTGTGGCCCTAAATGGCGTTTTTTGCAAGAGCACAACACAACCACAGTATTTAACCACTGAATCGCACAGCTATAGAAGTGCAGAAAATGCTATTCAAAAAAAATGTTTTTTTTTTTTAGTATAGCACTGTACAATATATAGAAATTGTTTATTTTACACACCTCCACATGTGTATTTCACACTGCAATTTATTTTCTGTGGCCCTAAATGGCGTTTTTTGGAAGAGCACAACACAACCACAGTATTTAACCACTGAATCGCACAGCTATAGAAGTGCAGAGAATGCTATTCAAAAAAAATGTTTTTTTTTTTAGTATAGCACTGTACAATATATAGAAATTGTTTATTTTACACACCTCCACATGTGTATTTCACACTGCAATTTATTTTCTGTGGCCCTAAATGGCGTTTTTTGCAAGAGCACAACACAACCACAGTATTTAACCACTGAATCGCACAGCTATAGAAGTGCAGAGAATGCTATTCAAAAAAAATGTTGTTTTTTTTAGTATAGCACTGTACAATATATAGAAATTGTTTATTTTACACACCTCCACATGTGTATTTCACACTGCAATTTATTTTCTGTGGCCCTAAATGGCGTTTTTTGGAAGAGCACAACACAACCACAGTATTTAACCACTGAATCGCACAGCTATAGAAGTGCAGAGAATGCTATTCAAAAAAAATGTTGTTTTTTTTTAGTATAGCACTGTACAATATATAGAAATTGTTTATTTTACACACCTCCACATGTGTATTTCACACTGCAATTTATTTTCTGTGGCCCTAAATGGCGTTTTTTGCAAGAGCACAACACAACCACAGTATTTAACCACTGAATCGCACAGCTATAGAAGTGCAGAGAATGCTATTAAAAAAAAATGCGATTTTGCGCTAAAGTCCGGGTTCGGGTCCGGATTCGGGAATTTAATGGCGCAGTTAGAAATGCTTCAGGGGCCAGCCAATCACCATTTGATTAGCTGGTGTGCCCTTAGAAGCCATCATAGCCAGGCCTACTAATGGCATGGCTGTGATTGGTCAGTGCAACATGTGACCCAGCATGTGACCAGCTTCTATGTAAGCAAGAGGCACACAGCACAGATCGTCACTCTGCTTTTAGACAGTGTAGGGAAAGGATCCTGGCGGCTGTTGCTGTGAGGGAGAGAATTATATGATAGGAGTTAGTCCTGATTCTGCAATCTACTGATAGAAAAGATAGAGAGACAGTGTAGTGTAGTGTAGTGTAGGGGCAGGATCCTGTTTGTGCTTTCAGGGAGAGAGATTTAGATAGGAGTCCAGATTGAGAGATATAATAGCTCAGCGATCTGCATAGGTTTATCTGTTTGTGTTGCAAGCTCAGTGCACCAGCACTGCATTACGTTGAGTGATACATCTATTCCATACTGTGGCTGTATTGTGCTCTTGCTAAAAGACCCATTTCGGGCAGAAAAAAAAAGGCACTTTATTGTGCTTTTGCTAAAAAGACCCATTTTTGGGCCCCCCCAAAAAAAAGGCACTTTATTGTGCTGTTGCAAAAAAAAAAAGGCACTTTGTTGTGCGCAAAAAAGACCTATTTTTGGGCCAAAAAATATTTTGCAGTGTATATCTCTAGTTGTGTGAAATAACCAATTTCTATATATTTTTCTTGTACTATGCTATACTAAAAAAAAACAAAAAACTTTTTTTTGAATAGCATTCTCTGCAGCTGTGCGATTCAGCGGTTATATACTGTGGGTGTGTTGTGCTCTTGCAAAAAACGCCATTTAGGGCCACAGAAAATAAATTGCAGTGTGAAATACACATGTGGAGGTGTGTAAAATAAAGAATTTCTATATACTGTACAGTGCTATACTAAAAAAACAACATTTTTTTTGAATAGCATTCTCTGCACTTCTATAGCTGTGCGATTCAGTGGTTAAATACTGTGGTTGTGTTGTGCTCTTGCAAAAAACGCCATTTAGGGCCACAGAAAATAAATTGCAGTGTGAAATACACATGTGGAGGTGTGTAAAATAAAGAATTTCTATATATTGTACAGTGCTATACTAAAAAAAACAACATTTTTTTTGAATAGCATTCTCTGCACTTCTATAGCTGTGTGATTCAGTGGTTAAATACTGTGGTTGTGTTGTGCTCTTCCAAAAAACGCCATTTAGGGCCACAGAAAATATTTTGCAGTGTGAAATACACATCTGGAGGTGTGTGAAAAAACAACATTATTTTTAAAAAGCATTCTCTGGCCTCTGCAGCTGTGCGATTCAGCGGTTATATACTGTTGGGGTTGTTGTGCTCTTGCAAAAAACGCCATTTAGGGCCACAGAAAATATTTTGCAGTGTGAAATACACATCTGGAGGTGTGTGAAAAAACAACATTATTTTTGAATAGCATTCTCTGGCCTCTGCAGCTGTGCGATTCAGCGGTTATATACTGTTGGGGTTGTTGTGCTCTTCCAAAAAACGCCATTTAGGGCCACAGAAAATAAATTGCAGTGTGAAATACACATGTGGAGGTGTGTAAAATAAACAATTTCTATATATTGTACAGTGCTATACTAAAAAAACAACATTTTTTTTGAATAGCATTCTCTGCACTTCTATAGCTGTGCGATTCAGTGGTTAAATACTGTGGTTGTGTTGTGCTCTTCCAAAAAACGCCATTTAGGGCCACAGAAAATAAATTGCAGAGTGAAATACACATGTGGAGGTGTGTAAAATAAACAATTTCTATATATTGTACAGTGCTATACTAAAAAAAACAACATTTTTTTTGAATAGCATTCTCTGCACTTCTATAGCTGTGCGATTCAGTGGTTAAATACTGTGGTTGTGTTGTGCTCTTCCAAAAAACGCCATTTAGGGCCACAGAAAATATTTTGCAGTGTGAAATACACATCTGGAGGTGTGTGAAAAAACAACATTATTTTTGAATAGCATTCTCTGGCCTCTGCAGCTGTGCGATTCAGCGGTTATATACTGTTGGGGTTGTTGTGCTCTTCCAAAAAACGCCATTTAGGGCCACAGAAAATAAATTGCAGTGTGAAATACACATGTGGAGGTGTGTAAAATAAAGAATTTCTATATATTGTACAGTGCTATACTAAAAAAAACAAAAATTTTTTTGAATAGCATTCTCTGCACTTCTATAGCTGTGCAATTCAGTGGTTAAATACTGTGGTTGTGTTGTGCTCTTGCAAAAAACGCCATTTAGGGCCACAGAAAATAAATTGCAGTGTGAAATACACATGTGGAGGTGTGTAAAATAAACAATTTCTATATATTGTACAGTGCTATACTAAAAAAAACAAATTTTTTTTTGAATAGCATTCTCTGCACTTCTATAGCTGTGCGATTCAGTGGTTAAATACTGTGGTTGTGTTGTGCTCTTGCAAAAAACGCCATTTAGGGCCACAGAAAATAAATTGCAGTGTGAAATACACATGTGGAGGTGTGTAAAATAAACAATTTCTATATATTGTACAGTGCTATACTACAAAAAACAACATTTTTTTTGAATAGCATTCTCTGCACTTCTATAGCTGTGCGATTCAGTGGTTAAATACTGTGGTTGTGTTGTGCTCTTCCAAAAAACGCCATTTAGGGCCACAGAAAATAAATTGCAGTGTGAAATACACATGTGGAGGTGTGTAAAATAAACAATTTCTATATATTGTACAGTGCTATACTAAAAAAAACAACATTTTTTTTGAATAGCATTCTCTGCACTTCTATAGCTGTGCGATTCAGTGGTTAAATACTGTGGTTGTGTTGTGCTCTTGCAAAAAACGCCATTTAGGGCCACAGAAAATAAATTGCAGTGTGAAATACACATGTGGAGGTGTGTAAAATAAACAATTTCTATATATTGTACAGTGCTATACTAAAAAAACA
This sequence comes from Rana muscosa, assembly GCA_029206835.1. Classification (NCBI taxonomy): domain Eukaryota; kingdom Metazoa; phylum Chordata; class Amphibia; order Anura; family Ranidae; genus Rana; species Rana muscosa. The sequence goes on from CM055118.1 coordinate 115,487,698, forward strand.
ACATTTTTTTTGAATAGCATTCTCTGCACTTCTATAGCTGTGCGATTCAGTGGTTAAATACTGTGGTTGTGTTGTTCTCTTCCAAAAAACGCCATTTAGGGCCACAGAAAATAAATTGCAGTGTGAAATACACATGTGGAGGTTTGTAAAATAAACAATTTCTATATATTGTACAGTGCTATACTAAAAAAAAAAACATTTTTTTTGAATTGCATTCTCTGCACTTCTATAGCTGTGCGATTCAGTGGTTAAATACTTTGGTTGTGTTGTGCTCTTCCAAAAAACGCCATTTAGGGCCACAGAAAATAAATTGCAGTGTGAAATACACATCTGGAGGTGTGTGAAAAAACAACATTATTTTTAAAAAGCATTCTCTGGCCTCTGCAGCTGTGCGATTCAGCGGTTATATACTGTTGGGGTTGTTGTGCTCTTGCAAAAAACGCCATTTAGGGCCACAGAAAATATTTTGCAGTGTGAAATACACATCTGGAGGTGTGTGAAAAAACAACATTATTTTTGAATAGCATTCTCTGGCCTCTGCAGCTGTGCGATTCAGCGGTTATATACTGTTGGGGTTGTTGTGCTCTTGCAAAAAACGCCATTTAGGGCCACAGAAAATAAATTGCAGTGTGAAATACACATGTGGAGGTGTGTAAAATAAACAATTTCTATATATTGTACAGTGCTATACTAAAAAAAACAACATTTTTTTTGAATAGCATTCTCTGCACTTCTATAGCTGTGCGATTCAGTGGTTAAATACTGTGGTTGTGTTGTGCTCTTGCAAAAAACGCCATTTAGGGCCACAGAAAATAAATTGCAGTGTGAAATACACATGTGGAGGTGTGTAAAATAAACAATTTCTATATATTGTACAGTGCTATACTACAAAAAACAACATTTTTTTTGAATAGCATTCTCTGCACTTCTATAGCTGTGCGATTCAGTGGTTAAATACTGTGGTTGTGTTGTGCTCTTGCAAAAAACGCCATTTAGGGCCACAGAAAATAAATTGCAGTGTGAAATACACATGTGGAGGTGTGTAAAATAAAGAATTTCTATATATTGTACAGTGCTATACTAAAAAAAACAACATTTTTTTTGAATAGCATTCTCTGTACTTCTATAGCTGTGCGATTCAGTGGTTAAATACTGTGGTTGTGTTGTGCTCTTCCAAAAAACGCCATTTAGGGCCACAGAAAATATTTTGCAGTGTGAAATACACATCTGGAAGTGTGTGAAAAACAACATTATTTTTAAAAAGCATTCTCTGGCCTCTGCAGCTGTGCGATTCAGCGGTTATATACTGTTGGGGTTGTTGTGCTCTTGCAAAAAACGCCATTTAGGGCCACAGAAAATATTTTGCAGTGTGAAATACACATCTGGAGGTGTGTGAAAAAACAACATTATTTTTGAATAGCATTCTCTGGCCTCTGCAGCTGTGCGATTCAGCGGTTATATACTGTTGGGGTTGTTGTGCTCTTCCAAAAAACGCCATTTAGGGCCACAGAAAATAAATTGCAGTGTGAAATACACATGTGGAGGTGTGTAAAATAAACAATTTCTATATATTGTACAGTGCTATACTAAAAAAAACAACATTTTTTTTGAATAGCATTCTCTGCACTTCTATAGCTGTGCGATTCAGTGGTTAAATACTGTGGTTGTGTTGTGCTCTTCCAAAAAACGCCATTTAGGGCCACAGAAAATAAATTGCAGTGTGAAATACACATGTGGAGGTGTGTAAAATAAACAATTTCTATATATTGTACAGTGCTATAATAAAAAAAAACAACATTTTTTTTGAATAGCATTCTCTGCACTTCTATAGCTGTGCGATTCAGTGGTTAAATACTGTGGTTGTGTTGTGCTCTTGCAAAAAACGCCATTTAGGGCCACAGAAAATAAATTGCAGTGTGAAATACACATGTGGAGGTGTGTAAAATAAACAATTTCTATATATTGTACAGTGCTATACTAAAAAAAACAACATTTTTTTTGAATAGCATTCTCTGCACTTCTATAGCTGTGCGATTCAGTGGTTAAATACTGTGGTTGTGTTGTTCTCTTCCAAAAAACGCCATTTAGGGCCACAGAAAATAAATTGCAGTGTGAAATACACATGTGGCGGTGTGTAAAATAAACAATTTCTATATATTGTACAGTGCTATAATAAAAAAAAAACATTTTTTTTGAATTGCATTCTCTGCACTTCTATAGCTGTGCGATTCAGTGGTTAAATACTGTGGTTGTGTTGTGCTCTTCCAAAAAACGCCATTTAGGGCCACAGAAAATAAATTGCAGTGTGAAATACACATCTGGAGGTGTGTGAAAAAACAACATTATTTTTAAAAAGCATTCTCTGGCCTCTGCAGCTGTGCGATTCAGCGGTTATATACTGTTGGGGTTGTTGTGCTCTTGCAAAAAACGCCATTTAGGGCCACAGAAAATATTTTGCAGTGTGAAATACACATCTGGAGGTGTGTGAAAAAACAACATTATTTTTGAATAGCATTCTCTGGCCTCTGCAGCTGTGCGATTCAGCGGTTATATACTGTTGGGGTTGTTGTGCTCTTGCAAAAAACGCCATTTAGGGCCACAGAAAATAAATTGCAGTGTGAAATACACATGTGGAGGTGTGTAAAATAAACAATTTCTATATATTGTACAGTGCTATACTAAAAAAAAAAACATTTTTTTTGAATAGCATTCTCTGCACTTCTATAGCTGTGCGATTCAGTGGTTAAATACTGTGGTTGTGTTGTGCTCTTGCAAAAAACGCCATTTAGGGCCACAGAAAATAAATTGCAGTGTGAAATACACATGTGGAGGTGTGTAAAATAAAGAATTTCTATATATTGTACAGTGCTATACTAAAAAAACAACATTTTTTTTGAATAGCATTCTCTGCACTTCTATAGCTGTGCGATTCAGTGGTTAAATACTGTGGTTGTGTTGTGCTCTTGCAAAAAACGCCATTTAGGGCCACAGAAAATAAATTGCAGTGTGAAATACACATGTGGAGGTGTGTAAAATAAAGAATTTCTATATATTGTACAGTGCTATACTAAAAAAAAAAACATTTTTTTTGAATAGCATTCTCTGCACTTCTATAGCTGTGCGATTCAGTGGTTAAATACTGTGGTTGTGTTGTGCTCGTCCAAAAAACGCCATTTAGGGCCACAGAAAATATTTTGCAGTGTGAAATACACATCTGGAGGTGTGTGAAAAACAACATTATTTTTAAAAAGCATTCTCTGGCCTCTGCAGCTGTGCGATTCAGCGGTTATATACTGTTGGGGTTGTTGTGCTCTTGCAAAAAACGCCATTTAGGGCCACAGAAAATATTTTGCAGTGTGAAATACACATCTGGAGGTGTGTGAAAAAACAACATTATTTTTGAATAGCATTCTCTGGCCTCTGCAGCTGTGCGATTCAGCGGTTATATACTGTTGGGGTTGTTGTGCTCTTCCAAAAAACGCCATTTAGGGCCACAGAAAATAAATTGCAGTGTGAAATACACATGTGGAGGTGTGTAAAATAAAAAATTTCTATATATTGTACAGTGCTATACTAAAAAAAACAACATTTTTTTTGAATAGCATTCTCTGCACTTCTATAGCTGTGCTATTCAGTGGTTAAATACTGTGGTTGTGTTGTGCTCTTCCAAAAAACGCCATTTAGGGCCACAGAAAATAAATTGCAGTGTGAAATACACATGTGGAGGTGTGTAAAATAAACAATTTCTATATATTGTACAGTGCTATACTAAAAAAAACAACATTTTTTTTGAATAGCATTCTCTGCACTTCTATAGCTGTGCGATTCAGTGGTTAAATACTGTGGTTGTGTTGTGCTCTTCCAAAAAACGCCATTTAGGGCCACAGAAAATATTTTGCAGTGTGAAATACACATCTGGAGGTGTGTGAAAAAACAACATTATTTTTGAATAGCATTCTCTGGCCTCTGCAGCTGTGCGATTCAGCGGTTATATACTGTTGGGGTTGTTGTGCTCTTCCAAAAAACGCCATTTAGGGCCACAGAAAATAAATTGCAGTGTGAAATACACATGTGGAGGTGTGTAAAATAAAGAATTTCTATATATTGTACAGTGCTATACTAAAAAAAAAAACATTTTTTTTGAATAGCATTCTCTGCACTTCTATAGCTGTGCGATTCAGTGGTTAAATACTGTGGTTGTGTTGTGCTCTTGCAAAAAACGCCATTTAGGGCCACAGAAAATAAATTGCAGTGTGAAATACACATGTGGAGGTGTGTAAAATAAACAATTTCTATATATTGTACAGTGCTATACTAAAAAAAACAAAATTTTTTTTGAATAGCATTCTCTGCACTTCTATAGCTGTGCGATTCAGTGGTTAAATACTGTGGTTGTGTTGTGCTCTTGCAAAAAACGCCATTTAGGGCCACAGAAAATAAATTGCAGTGTGAAATACACATGTGGAGGTGTGTAAAATAAACAATTTCTATATATTGTACAGTGCTATACTAAAAAAAACAACATTTTTTTTGAATAGCATTCTCTGCACTTCTATAGCTGTGCGATTCAGTGGTTAAATACTGTGGTTGTGTTGTGCTCTTCCAAAAAACGCCATTTAGGGCCACAGAAAATAAATTGCAGTGTGAAATACACATGTGGAGGTGTGTAAAATAAACAATTTCTATATATTGTACAGTGCTATACTAAAAAAAACAACATTTTTTTTGAATAGCATTCTCTGCACTTCTATAGCTGTGCGATTCAGTGGTTAAATACTGTGGTTGTGTTGTGCTCTTCCAAAAAACGCCATTTAGGGCCACAGAAAATAAATTGCAGTGTGAAATACACATGTGGAGGTGTGTAAAATAAACAATTTCTATATATTGTACAGTGCTATACTAAAAAAAACAACATTTTTTTTGAATAGCATTCTCTGCACTTCTATAGCTGTGCGATTCAGTGGTTAAATACTGTGGTTGTGTTGTGCTCTTCCAAAAAACGCCATTTAGGGCCACAGAAAATAAATTGCAGTGTGAAATACACATCTGGAGGTGTGTGAAAAAACAACATTATTTTTAAAAAGCATTCTCTGGCCTCTGCAGCTGTGCGATTCAGCGGTTATATACTGTTGGGGTTGTTGTGCTCTTGCAAAAAACGCCATTTAGGGCCACAGAAAATATTTTGCAGTGTGAAATACACATCTGGAGGTGTGTGAAAAAACAACATTATTTTTGAATAGCATTCTCTGGCCTCTGCAGCTGTGCGATTCAGCGGTTATATACTGTTGGGGTTGTTGTGCTCTTGCAAAAAACGCCATTTAGGGCCACAGAAAATATTTTGCAGTGTGAAATACACATCTGGAGGTGTGTGAAAAAACAACATTATTTTTGAATAGCATTCTCTGGCCGCTGCAGCTGTGCGATTCAGCGGTTATATACTGTTGGGGTTGTTGTGCTCTTCCAAAAAACACCATTTAGGGCCACAAAAAATAAATTGCAGTGTGAAATACACATGTGGAGGTGTGTAAAATAAACAATTTCTATATATTGTACAGTGCTATACTAAAAAAAAAAACATTTTTTTTGAATAGCATTCTCTGCACTTCTATAGCTGTGCGATTCAGTGGTTAAATACTGTGGTTGTGTTGTGCTCTTCCAAAAAACGCCATTTAGGGCCACAGAAAATAAATTGCAGTGTGAAATACACATGTGGAGGTGTGTAAAATAAACAATTTCTATATATTGTACAGTGCTATACTAAAAAAAACAACATTTTTTTTGAATAGCATTCTCTGCACTTCTATAGCTGTGCGATTCAGTGGTTAAATACTGTGGTTGTGTTGTGCTCTTGCAAAAAACGCCATTTAGGGCCACAGAAAATAAATTGCAGTGTGAAATACACATGTGGAGGTGTGTAAAATAAACAATTTCTATATATTGTACAGTGCTATACTAAAAAAAACAACATTTTTTTGGAATAGCATTCTCTGCACTTCTATAGCTGTGCGATTCAGTGGTTAAATACTGTGGTTGTGTTGTGCTCTTCCAAAAAATGCCATTTAGGGCCACAGAAAATAAATTGCAGTGTGAAATACACATGTGGAGGTGTGTAAAATAAACAATTTCTATATATTGTACAGTGCTATACTAAAAAAAACAACATTTTTTTTGAATAGCATTCTCTGCACTTCTATAGCTGTGCGATTCAGTGGTTAAATACTGTGGTTGTGTTGTGCTCTTCCAAAAAACGCCATTTAGGGCCACAGAAAATAAATTGCAGTGTGAAATACACATGTGGAGGTGTGTAAAATAAAGAATTTCTATATATTGTACAGTGCTATACTAAAAAAAACAACATTTTTTTTGAATAGCATTCTCTGCACTTCTATAGCTGTGTGATTCAGTGGTTAAATACTGTGGTTGTGTTGTGCTCTTCCAAAAAACGCCATTTAGGGCCACAGAAAATATTTTGCAGTGTGAAATACACATCTGGAGGTGTGTGAAAAAACAACATTATTTTTAAAAAGCATTCTCTGGCCTCTGCAGCTGTGCGATTCAGCGGTTATATACTGTTGGGGTTGTTGTGCTCTTGCAAAAAACGCCATTTAGGGCCACAGAAAATATTTTGCAGTGTGAAATACACATCTGGAGGTGTGTGAAAAAACAACATTATTTTTGAATAGCATTCTCTGGCCTCTGCAGCTGTGCGATTCAGCGGTTATATACTGTTGGGGTTGTTGTGCTCTTCCAAAAAACGCCATTTAGGGCCACAGAAAATAAATTGCAGTGTGAAATACACATGTGGAGGTGTGTAAAATAAACAATTTCTATATATTGTACAGTGCTATACTAAAAAAACAACATTTTTTTTGAATAGCATTCTCTGCACTTCTATAGCTGTGCGATTCAGTGGTTAAATACTGTGGTTGTGTTGTGCTCTTCCAAAAAACGCCATTTAGGGCCACAGAAAATAAATTGCAGTGTGAAATACACATGTGGAGGTGTGTAAAATAAACAATTTCTATATATTGTACAGTGCTATACTAAAAAAAACAACATTTTTTTGAATAGCATTCTCTGCACTTCTATAGCTGTGCGATTCAGTGGTTAAATACTGTGGGTGTGTTGTGCTCTTCCAAAAAACGCCATTTAGGGCCACAGAAAATATTTTGCAGTGTGAAATACACATCTGGAGGTGTGTGAAAAAACAACATTATTTTTGAATAGCATTCTCTGGCCTCTGCAGCTGTGCGATTCAGCGGTTATATACTGTTGGGGTTGTTGTGCTCTTCCAAAAAACGCCATTTAGGGCCACAGAAAATAAATTGCAGTGTGAAATACACATGTGGAGGTGTGTAAAATAAAGAATTTCTATATATTGTACAGTGCTATACTAAAAAAAACCAACATTTTTTTTGAATAGCATTCTCTGCACTTCTATAGCTGTGCGATTCAGTGGTTAAATACTGTGGTTGTGTTGTGCTCTTGCAAAAAACGCCATTTAGGGCCACAGAAAATAAATTGCAGTGTGAAATACACATGTGGAGGTGTGTAAAATAAACAATTTCTATATATTGTACAGTGCTATACTAAAAAAAACAACATTTTTTTTGAATAGCATTCTCTGCACTTCTATAGCTGTGCGATTCAGTGGTTAAATACTGTGGTTGTGTTGTGCTCTTGCAAAAAACGCCATTTAGGGCCACAGAAAATAAATTGCAGTGTGAAATACACATGTGGAGGTGTGTAAAATAAACAATTTCTATATATTGTACAGTGCTATACTAAAAAAAACAACATTTTTTTTGAATAGCATTCTCTGCACTTCTATAGCTGTGCGATTCAGTGGTTAAATACTGTGGTTGTGTTGTGCTCTTCCAAAAAACGCCATTTAGGGCCACAGAAAATGAATTGCAGTGTGAAATACACATGTGGAGGTGTGTGTAAAATAAACAATTTCTATATATTGTACAGTGCTATACTAAAAAAAACAACATTTTTTTTGAATAGCATTCTCTGCACTTCTATAGCTGTGCGATTCAGTGGTTAAATACTGTGGTTGTGTTGTGCTCTTGCAAAAAACGCGATTTAGGGCCACAGAAAATAAATTGCAGTGTGAAATACACATGTGGAGGTGTGTAAAATAAAAAATTTCTATATATTGTACAGTGCTATACTAAAAAAAACAACATTTTTTTTGAATAGCATTCTCTGCACTTCTATAGCTGTGCGATTCAGTGGTTAAATACTGTGGTTGTGTTGTGCTCTTCCAAAAAACGCCATTTAGGGCCACAGAAAATAAATTGCAGTGTGAAATACACATGTGGAGGTGTGTAAAATAAACAATTTCTATATATTGTACAGTGCTATACTAAAAAAAAAACATTTTTTTGAATTGCATTCTCTGCACTTCTATAGCTGTGCAATTCAGTGGTTAAATACTGTGGTTGTGTTGTGCTCTTCCAAAAAACGCCATTTAGGGCCACAGAAAATAAATTGCAGTGTGAAATACACATCTGGAGGTGTGTGAAAAAACAACATTATTTTTAAAAAGCATTCTTTGGCCTCTGCAGCTGTGCGATTCAGCGGTTATATACTGTTGGGGTTGTTGTGCTCTTGCAAAAAACGCCATTTAGGGCCACAGAAAATATTTTGCAGTGTGAAATACACATCTGGAGGTGTGTGAAAAAACAACATTATTTTTGAATAGCATTCTCTGGCCTCTGCAGCTGTGCGATTCAGCGGTTATATACTGTTGGGGTTGTTGTGCTCTTGCAAAAAACGCCATTTAGGGCCACAGAAAATAAATTGCAGTGTGAAATACACATGTGGAGGTGTGTAAAATAAACAATTTCTATATATTGTACAGTGCTATACTAAAAAAAACAACATTTTTTTTTGAATAGCATTCTCTGCACTTCTATAGCTGTGCGATTCAGTGGTTAAATACTGTGGTTGTGTTGTGCTCTTGCAAAAAACGCCATTTAGGGCCACAGAAAATAAATTGCAGTGTGAAATACACATGTGGAGGTGTGTAAAATAAAGAATTTCTATATATTGTACAGTGCTATACTAAAAAAAAAAACATTTTTTTTGAATAGCATTCTCTGCACTTCTATAGCTGTGCGATTCAGTGGTTAAATACTGTGGTTGTGTTGTGCTCTTGCAAAAAACGCCATTTAGGGCCACAGAAAATAAATTGCAGTGTGAAATACACATGTGGAGGTGTGTAAAATAAAGAATTTCTATATATTGTACAGTGCTATACTAAAAAAAAAAACATTTTTTTTGAATAGCATTCTCTGCACTTCTATAGCTGTGTGATTCAGTGGTTAAATACTGTGGTTGTGTTGTGCTCTTCCAAAAAACGCCATTTAGGGCCACAGAAAATATTTTGCAGTGTGAAATACACATCTGGAGGTGTGTGAAAAAACAACATTATTTTTGAATAGCATTCTCTGGCCTCTGCAGCTGTGCGATTCAGCGGTTATATACTGTTGGGGTTGTTGTGCTCTTCCAAAAAACGCCATTTAGGGCCACAGAAAATAAATTGCAGTGTGAAATACACATGTGGAGGTGTGTAAAATAAACAATTTCAATATATTGTACAGTGCTATACTAAAAAAAACAACATTTTTTTTGAATAGCATTCTCTGCACTTCTATAGCTGTGCGATTCAGTGGTTAAATACTGTGGTTGTGTTGTGCTCTTCCAAAAAACGCCATTTAGGGCCACAGAAAATAAATTGCAGTGTGAAATACACATGTGGAGGTGTGTAAAATAAACAATTTCTATATATTGTACAGTGCTATACTAAAAAAAACAACATTTTTTTTGAATAGCATTCTCTGCACTTCTATAGCTGTGCGATTCAGTGGTTAAATACTGTGGTTGTGTTGTGCTCTTCCAAAAAACGCCATTTAGGGCCACAGAAAATATTTTGCAGTGTGAAATACACATCTGGAGGTGTGTGAAAAAACAACATTATTTTTGAATAGCATTCTCTGGCCTCTGCAGCTGTGCGATTCAGCGGTTATATACTGTTGGGGTTGTTGTGCTCTTCCAAAAAACGCCATTTAGGGCCACAGAAAATAAATTGCAGTGTGAAATACACATGTGGAGGTGTGTAAAATAAAGAATTTCTATATATTGTACAGTGCTATACTAAAAAAAACAACATTTTTTTTGAATAGCATTCTCTGCACTTCTATAGCTGTGCGATTCAGTGGTTAAATACTGTGGTTGTGTTGTGCTCTTGCAAAAAACGCCATTTAGGGCCACAGAAAATAAATTGCAGTGTGAAATACACATGTGGAGGTGTGTAAAATAAACAATTTCTATATATTGTACAGTGCTATACTAAAAAAAACAAATTTTTTTTTGAATAGCATTCTCTGCACTTCTATAGCTGTGCGATTCAGTGGTTAAATACTGTGGTTGTGTTGTGCTCTTGCAAAAAACGCCATTTAGGGCCACAGAAAATAAATTGCAGTGTGAAATACACATGTGGAGGTGTGTAAAATAAACAATTTCTATATATTGTACAGTGCTATACTAAAAAAAACAACATTTTTTTTGAATAGCATTCTCTGCACTTCTATAGCTGTGGGATTCAGTGGTTAAATACTGTGGTTGTGTTGTGCTCTTGCAAAAAACGCCATTTAGGGCCACAGAAAATAAATTGCAGTGTGAAATACACATGTGGAGGTGTGTAAAATAAACAATTTCTATATATTGTACAGTGCTATACTAAAAAAAACAACTTTTTTTTTGAATAGCATTCTCTGCACTTCTATAGCTGTGCGATTCAGTGGTTAAATACTGTGGTTGTGTTGTGCTCTTCCAAAAAACGCCATTTAGGGCCACAGAAAATAAATTGCAGTGTAAAATACACATGTGGAGGTGTGTAAAATAAACAATTTCTATATATTGTACAGTGCTATACTAAAAAAAAACAACATTTTTTTTGAATAGCATTCTCTGCACTTCTATAGCTGTGCGATTCAGTGGTTAAATACTGTGGTTGTGTTGTGCTCTTCCAAAAAACGCCATTTAGGGCCACAGAAAATAAATTGCAGTGTGAAATACACATCTGGAGGTGTGTGAAAAAACAACATTATTTTTAAAAAGCATTCTCTGGCCTCTGCAGCTGTGCGATTCAGCGGTTATATACTGTTGGGGTTGTTGTGCTCTTGCAAAAAACGCCATTTAGGGCCACAGAAAATATTTTGCAGTGTGAAATACACATCTGGAGGTGTGTGAAAAAACAACATTATTTTTGAATAGCATTCTCTGGCCTCTGCAGCTGTGCGATTCAGCGGTTATATACTGTTGGGGTTGTTGTGCTCTTGCAAAAAACGCCATTTAGGGCCACAGAAAATATTTTGCAGTGTGAAATACACATCTGGAGGTGTGTGAAAAAACAACATTATTTTTGAATAGCATTCTCTGGCCGCTGCAGCTGTGCGATTCAGCGGTTATATACTGTTGGGGTTGTTGTGCTCTTCCAAAAAACGCCATTTAGGGCCACAGAAAATAAATTGCAGTGTGAAATACACATGTGGAGGTGTGTAAAATAAACAATTTCTATATATTGTACAGTGCTATACTAAAAAAAAAAACATTTTTTTTGAATAGCATTCTCTGCACTTCTATAGCTGTGCGATTCAGTGGTTAAATACTGTGGTTGTGTTGTGCTCTTCCAAAAAACGCCATTTAGGGCCACAGAAAATAAATTGCAGTGTGAAATACACATGTGGAGGTGTGTAAAATAAACAATTTCTATATATTGTACAGTGCTATACTAAAAAAAATAAAAAAATTTTTGAATAGCATTCTCTGCACTTCTATAGCTGTGCGATTCAGTGGTTAAATACTGTGGTTGTGTTGTGCTCTTCCAAAAAACGCCATTTAGGGCCACAGAAAATAAATTGCAGTGTGAAATACACATGTGGAGGTGTGTAAAATAAACAATTTCTATATATTGTACAGTGCTATACTAAAAAAAAAACATTTTTTTTGAATAGCATTCTCTGCACTTCTATAGCTGTGCGATTCAGTGGTTAAATACTGTGGTTGTGTTGTGCTCTTGCAAAAATGCCATTTAGGGCCACAGAAAATAAATTGCAGTGTGAAATACACATGTGGAGGTGTGTAAAATAAACAATTTCTATATATTGTACAGTGCTATACTAAAAAAAAAAACATTTTTTTTGAATAGCATTCTCTGCACTTCTATAGCTGTGCGATTCAGTGGTTAAATACTGTGGTTGTGTTGTGCTCCTGCAAAAAACGCCATTTAGGGCCACAGAAAATAAATTGCAGTGTGAAATACACATGTGGAGGTGTGTAAAATAAACAATTTCTATATATTGTACAGTGCTATACTAAAAAAAACAAAATTTTTTTTGAATAGCATTCTCTGCACTTCTATAGCTGTGCGATTCAGTGGTTAAATACTGTGGTTGTGTTGTGCTCTTCCAAAAAACGCCATTTAGGGCCACAGAAAATATTTTGCAGTGTGAAATACACATCTGGAGGTGTGTAAAATAAACAATTTCTATATATTCTTCTTGTACAGTGCTATACTAAAAAAAACAACCTTTTTTTTTGAATAGCATTTTCTGTAGCTGTGCGATTCAGCGGTTACGTGCTGTGGGTGTGTTGTGGTCTGGCAAAAAACGCCATTTAGGGCCACAGAAAATATTTTGCAGTGTGAAATACACATCTGGAGGTGTGTGAAATAAACAATTTCTATATATTTTCCTTGTACTGTGCTATACTAAAAAAAACAACCTTTTTTTTTTTGAATAGCATTTTCTGCAGTTCTGTAGCTGTGCGTTTCAGCCATTACGTACTGTGGGTGTGTTGTGGTCTTCCAAAAAACGCCATTTAGGGCAAGATCCTAAATTTGGAAAATATGAGGGGAAGGTCAAAGGGACGTGGTGGCCCCGGTCGTGGTGCTGCTGGTGGAGCTCCTGTTGCAGGGAGAGGACGTGGTGGATCTGTGCCAGCTACACGCACAAGTGAAACACCTTCCTCAGGTGCGAGTAGGCGACCGAGCCTGCGGCGGTATTTTGTCGCGCCTAATGAGGCTGTACCAATGTTTAGGCCAGGACAAGTACAGGCAATAGTAGATTGGGTTGCTGACAGTGCCTCGGGTTCCTTCACATTGTCTCCCACCCACTCTTCTGATGAAAGATCAGAGTTGGCACCTGAAGCCCATGTCCATCAGTCTTTCACCTCACCCCCTTGCAAATCAGCCAAGCAGTCTGAGCCCCAAATCATGCAGCAGTCTCTTCTGCTTTTCGATGACTCTGTTAGCAGGGTTTCCCAGGGCCATCCACCTAGCCCTGCCCCAGAAGTGGAAGAGATTGAGTGCACCGATGCCCAACCACTTATGTTTCATGATGGGTACATGGGAGGACCATCGCAGCACGTCTCGGATGATGACGAAACACAGGTGCCAACTGCTGCTGCTTTCGCAATTGTGCAGACAGACATGGAGGGCAGGGGTGAAGACTGGGTGGAAGATGATGTGGAGGACGATGAGGTCCTCGACCCCACATGGAATCAACGTTATGCAGGTGACCAGTGTAGTTCGGAGGAAGAGGCGGTGGTCGCACAGAGCCACCAGCACAGCAGAAGAGGGAGCAGGGTGCAAAAACGGAGCATTCGTCCCCTAGACAGTACATCTGCTACTGCCCAACGCAGCAAGGGATCGAGCACACCAAAGCCAGGTCCAAGGACTTCCCTAGCGTGGCAGTTCTTCACACAGTGTGTTGATGACAAGACACGAGTGGTTTGCACTCTGTGCAATCAGAGCCTGAAGCGAGGCATAAACGTTCTCAACCTGAGCACAAGCTGCATGACCAGGCATCTAAGTGCAAAGCACGAGCTGCAGTGGAGTAGACACCTCAAAAACCAAGAAAGGTCTCTGGCTCCTCCTGCTTCCTCTTCTGCTGCAGTCTCGGCCTCTTCATCCACCTCTGTAGTGACAGTGGCACCTGTCACCCCGCAAACAGAGGATCTGCCAGCAACACTACCACCTGGGTCACCAACCATCTCCACAATGTCCCATGGAAGCGTTCAGCTCTCTATCTCCCAAACATTGGAGCGGAAGAGGAAGTACCCCCCTAGCCACCCGCGATCCCTGGCCCTGAATGCCAGCATTTCAAAATTCCTGGCCTTTGAAATGCTGTCATTCCGTCTGGTGGAGACTCAGAGTTTTAAAAGCCTGATGGCATTGGCTGTCCCGCAGTACGTCGTGCCCAGCCGCCACTACTTTTCCAGGCGAGCCATTCCTTCCCTGCACAACCAGGTGGGGGACAAAATCAGGTGTGCACTGCGCAACGCCATCTGTGGCAAGGTCCACCTAACTACGGAATGCGTGGACCAGTAAGCACGGTCAGGGACGTTATATCTCCCTAACAGCACACTGGGTAAATGCAGTGGCGGCTGGGCCTGAGGCAGATAGCGGTTTGGCGCATGTCCTTCCACCACCGAGGATTGCAGGGCGCTTCAGTTTGCCTCCTGTTGCTAACTCCTCCTTCTCCGCTTCCTCATCCTCTACCGCCTCCTCATCCATTCAGCGTAACACCTTCACCACCAACTTCAGCACAGCCAGGGGTAAACGACAGCAGGCAGTTTTAAAACTTTCCTGTTTGGGGGAAAATCCCCACACCGCGCAGGAGTTGTGGAGGGACATGGAACAACAGACCGATGAGTGGTTGCTGTCAGTGAGCCTCAAGCCCGGCCTGGTGGTGTGCGATAATGGGCGAAATCTCGTAGCAGCTCTGGGCCTAGCCGGTTTGACGCACATCCCTTGCCTGGCGCATGTGCTGAACTTGGTGGTCCAGAGGTTCCTTAAAAATTACCCCAATATGCCAGAGCTGCTGCAGAAAGTGCGGGCTGTCTGTGCGCACTTTCGGCGTTCTCACCCTGCTGCTGCTCGCCTGTCAGCGCTGCAGCGTAACTTCGGCCTTCCCGCTCACCGCCTCATATGTGACGTGCCCACAAGGTGGAACTCCACCTTGCACATGCTGGCCAGACTGTGCGAGCAGCAGCAGGCAATAGTGGAGTTTCAGCTGCAGCAATCACGCGTCAGTCGCTCTGCGGAACAGCACCACTTCACCACCAATAACTGGGCCTCCATGCGAGACCTGTGTGCCTTGTTGCGCTGTTTCGAGTACTCCACCAACATGGCCAGTGCCAATGACGCCGTTCTTAGCGTTACTATCCCAGTTCTATGCCTCCTTGAAAAAACGCTTCGTGCGATGATGGAAGAGGATGTGGCACAGGAGGATGAGGAGGAGGAGGAGGAAGCGGGATCATTTCAAAGGCTTTCAGGGCAGTCTTTCACAAGTGGCTACGAGGGTGGGTTCCTGCACCAACAAACGCCAGGTACACAATTGTCCGGCAGAAAGGGCACAGTTCTGGAGGATGACGAGGTGGAGGAGGAGATGGAGGAGGAGGAGGAGGAGGAGGAGCCATGTTCACAGCAGGGTGGCACTCAGACCAGCTCGTGGCCATTACTGGTGCGTGGCTGGGGGGATACAGAGGACACAGATGATACACCTCCCACAGAGGACAGCTTTTCTTTGCCTCTGGGCAGCCTGGCACACATGAGCGATTACATGCTGCAGTGTTTCCGCAACGACAGCCGAGTTGCCCACATTTTAACTGGTGCTGATTACTGGGTGGCCACCCTGCTGGATCCCCGTTACAAGGACAACGTACTGTCCTTAATTCCCTCACTGGAGCGGGATCGTAAGATGCGCGAGTACAAGCGCACGCTGGTAGACGCGCTGCTGGTGGCATTCCCACCTGACAGCGGGCGTACGGTGGAAGCACAAGGCGAAGGCAGAGGAGGAGGAAGAGGTCGCCAACGCAGCCGGGGCACCGGCAGCACCTCAGAAGGCAGGGTTAGCATGGCCGAAATGTGGAAAAGCTTTGTCAGCACGCCACAACAACCAGCACCACCAGCTGAGATGGAACGTCTTAGCAGGAGGCAGCATTTCACCAACATGGTTGAGCAGTATGTGTCCACAGGCCTACACGTACTGGATGACGGGTCTGCCCCCTTTAACTTCTGGGTCTCCAAATTGGGCACATGGCCTGAGCTTGCCGTTTATGCCTTGGAGGTGCTGGCCTGCCCTGCAGCCAGTGTATTATCTGAACGTGTATTTAGCACGGCAGGGGGCGTTATCACAGACAAGCGCAGCCGCCTGTCCAGAGCCAATGTGGACAAGCTCACGTTCATTAAAATGAACCAGGCATGGATCCCACAGGACTTGTCCGTACCTTGTGCAGAATAGACATGTATACCGGTGTTGTGACAAAAACTGTCCGGCCATCGGATTGTGCCCGGCCCGTACTGCGCAGGCGCAGCGCTTGCGCAGTACAGAGGACAAGGAGATTCACAAAATCTCCGAAGATGAACGGCGCCTGCGCTGTGAGTGCAGGTTCAAGCCCCACCATCCAAGAGGACATACGGTAGCACATAGTAACAGGGCCCCTCACGGGCTCGCTTCGATCGCGGCCTTGCTTGGCTCGGCTTGAACCACGGATGGTGTGGCCTTCACCTGAACTCAACACGCAGGCGCCGTTAGTCTTGGGAGATTTTTGAAATCCCCTTGTCCTACATACTCAGCAAGCGCAGTACAGGGCGGACACTATTCGACAGGGGACAGAATTCGACACATCACCGGCCTTACCCAGCCATTGTTGTATTTTTGAACCAGTGTTGGCTACCTCGTCCTCCTCCACCGCCGCTTCCACCTACACAGCCACATCCACCGCCACCTCAACCTCCTACTCCATATGGACCTCGTCCTGCTAGGCCAAGATTAAAATTTTTATTTTATTTTTTGTAGCGCACAGATCCTTTCCCCCTTACCTGCCTTTATGTTGTTGGCTCTTCGCAGGAGGGAGAAAGGCACACCGCACTACCAGCCCGTATCCTCCTATATAAAGAGGTTGAGCGGTGTACTTGACGGGCCGTGTCCACAGCCGGAGTCAAAACTCCTCCAGAGGATGATTCTCACCTCTACTGTAGGTAGAGGCAAGTCCTTTAATTGCCAGTAAAGTCAATGTCCACACCAGCTGAAACTCCAACTCTTATTCTCTCATGGCAAAATAAACTGTACTCAGATAGGAAAGGTTAGAGCAAAGAAACAGGACAGCTTAAGGTGTGGAGGAGGTCCAGGCACAAACGTAGCACATTCACTTCACTGCTTAGGTTTCTCAAACAGTTTTTGGCGCACGGTCTCTGCCACAGACATTGAGGTTGGTCTCTGCCACAGACCAGGTGTACAAGGCCCCTGCCACGGGCCTGGAGAACTTTGGTCTCAGCCACAGACCAGGGTGTATAAGGCCCCTGCCACGGGCCGGTTGAATAAGGCCTCTGATACAGTCAAGGTGACCTTGAGCTTCTCCTTCTACGAACCTAGCCCATATCAAGGGGAAGACATCTCTCCAGGGAGTCAACAGACCATTCCTTCACCGTGACTCCCGCATCGGTCCATCAGAATGATCCTCCCTTCCCTGGAACAGGGTCCCCTACACGAGGCGGCTCTGGACTCCAGGCTTTACTCCCGCCCCTAGGCCTCCATACCCAGGGCAGCAAGAACTCCAGGATAGTACCTCACCCCGGGCTAAAGGTGCCCGAGATGGAACAGGAACACATGCACCCAGGCCGAAGGCACCTGGACGCGGACCCCACTGGACATCAGCCCCCAGGCCAAATTTCTGTCCCTTTTATATGCTCTCCCGGCATGCACAGCAGGTTCCCCGCCCCGCTGTACTACTGCCAAGAGGGGACACAAAAGGTGCCACCTGTAGGCCGCAGGGAACTGCACACCAATACTGTCCCCCGAGGACAAAATGGTCCATGAATCCTACAGAATTAGGGTATTTGAGCCTATTTACCACTCAAACACTTTCCTTAAATTTAGCACCCCGCTACATTTTTATTTCAAAGTATTTTATTTTCCCACTAGCTTATCCATTAAATTAAATAATTTATTCCATAAAGGGCGTATTCTGGGGCATTCCCACCATATGTGTGGCATCGTGCCGTTGAGTTTCTGAGGTTCTTAATGACTTCCTGTACCTCTTCTGCTGAAAAGGGGGCCTCCAGCATATTTTTTTATTTTTTTATTTTTTTTATGTTCTTTTAAGTTATTTCCTATCCACATTTGTTTGCAGAGCACTTGCCATGTTCTTAACAACATTTTGCTGCCATTTGCAGCCCTCTAGCCCTTTCCATTACTTTTTTAGAGCCTTTTTAGTCGTCAGAAGTCCGGGTCCCCATTGACTTCAATGGGGTCCGGGTCCGGGTTCGGGTTAAAGTTCGGTCCCGAATCCGAACTTTTTTCCGAAGTTCGGCCGAACCCGCCGGACCCGAATATCCAGCTACCCGCTCAACTCTACTTACCAGTGCTCTTGAATTTTTTTAACTCTGCCATGGCCGCTCCCAAGCCCAGCTGCGAAAAGAGGAGGGTTGAGTGCTGGGGCAAGCAAACCAGCCCTGTAAAAACAATTTGCTACTGCGAGCATAAAAGAAGAATAGGGCCTATCCAGCATTGTAGTGACATTAGCCAGCTGAACGTGTTGGCTGAGCTACCAATGCTTTAAGCTGCAAATTAGTGGCTCGAGCATAAAAGAAGAGGGCCTATTAAACTTAACTCCACCGTGGCCGGTCCCAAGTCCGAGCTGAGAAAGGAGGAGGGTCCCTTCCCCCTCCCTTTCCTTTCCCCTTCCCCTCCCCCTCCCTTCCCTTTCCCACAGAGATACATGCTCAAATTACCTTTAAGGCAGTTTACTGTGCAAAGGGCTAAAAAGAGATTGTAGACAGTCCACTTTGGGCCGATCGGCGCCGTTCGGAGCTGTAATGCGAAGTTCCACTGTACATCTCTTCTCTGCTGTCCCATCTGTGTGCTGTCTCGACTGTGAAGTGTGGGAAGAGGGTGTACCCCTTTACGGAGGATAGACAGCAGGATCTGTTCGCCCCGAGTACATAAATTGTCTGAAGAAGAGAGAGCAATGTGGGTTCAAATTTGGTCCCATACTTGCTATCTGAGGAGTGACAAAGGAAATCTACCTGCGTGCCAAGTTTGAAGACAGGAGCCCCAAGGGTTCCAGAGATATGGCCACACAAAGAGAACTGACCGGCAATTGAAAGCTCCCTTGCGGGAAAACGTAGCAGTAATTTGTAATACCGCTTAAGTGGGACTCTGGAGCAACCTTGTCGGTATAGATTTTGCTGGTCAATATCTCCAAAACCATAAATCCTAAGAACTCCAAACTTGGTTGGGTGGGTCTCCCAATCAGTCCCATACATGTGTCTCTCAAGTTGAAAAAAACACTGCCTCCCGAAACATAAAGGGCGACGTCGCAGTGTTCTTTCGAACTGCACGGACCCAGATGAGGCCTCACTGCTGTATGTCTGTGTCCTACATTGGGAAAATGTTCAATATTTTTTTAACTCTGCCATGGCCGGTCCCAAGCCCGTGCTGCGAAAAGAGGAGGGTTGGGTGCTGTGACAAGCAAACCAGCCCTATTAAAACATTTGTAGAGCAAATGGGAAAGTTCAGTGACAGAGAGTTGATGTTCCATCTCGGGGGAGGTTTAGTGTCACTGCAGCAATGAAGACCTCTCTGAGCGTGGTTGGTTCTGAGAGCAATGGCCCAGATCCCATTCCATAACAATTGTAAGATGCTCATTGCGGTCTAGAGCTGGTCCAAAGGTTGTGTGTGAAGGTTGTGTGCAAGCACACGTAAAGTGCTCCCTTCCGAAACTGGAAGACTGCTTACCAGTGCTCTTGAAACTTTTTAGCTCTGCCATGGCCGGTCCCAAGCCCAGCTGCGAAAAGAGGAGGGTTGAGTGCTGGGGCAAGCAAACCAGCCCTGTAAAAACAATTTGCTACTGCGAGCATAAAATAAGAATAGGGCCTATCCAGCATTGTAGTGACATTAGCCAGCTGAACGTGTTGGCTGAGCTACCAATGCTTTAAGCTGCAAATTAGTGGCTCGAGCATAAAAGAAGAGGGCCTATTAAAGTTAACTCCACCGTGGCCGGTCCCAAGTCCGAGCTGAGAAAGGAGGAGGGTCCCTTCCCCCTCCCTTTCCTTCCCCTTCCCCTCCCCCTCCCTTCCCTTTCCCCTTCCCCCAGAGACACATGCTTAAACTACCTTTAAGGCAGTTTACTGTGCAAAGGGCTAAAAAGAGATTGTAGACAGTCCACTTTGGGCCGATCGGCGCCGTTCGGAGCTGTAATGCGAAGTTCCACTGTACATCTCTTCTCTGCTGTCCCATCTGTGTGCTGTCTCGACTGTGAAGTGTGGGAAGAGGGTGTACCCCTTTACGGAGGATAGACAGCAGGATCTGTTCGCCCCGAGTACATAAATTGTCTGAAGAAGAGAGAGCAATTTGGGTTCAAATTTGGTCCCATACTTGCTATCTGAGGAGTGACAAAGGAAATCTACCTGCGTGCCAAGTTTGAAGACAGGAGCCCCAAGGGTTCCAGAGATATGGCCACACAAAGAGAACTGCCTGGCAATTGAAAGCTCCCTTGCGGGAAAACGTAGCAGTAATTTGTAATACCGCTTAAGTGGGACTCTGGAGCAACCTTGTTGGTATAGATTTTGCTGGTCAATATCTCCAAAACCATAAATCCTAAGAACTCCAAACTTGGTAGGGTGGGTCTCCCAATCAGTCCCATACATGTGTCTCTCAAGTTGAAAAAAACACTGCCTCCCGAAACATAAAGGGCGACGTCGCAGTGTTCTTTCAAACTGCACGGACCCAGATGAGGCCTCACTGCTGTATGTCTGTGTCCTACATTGGGAAAATGTTCAATATTTTTTTAACTCTGCCATGGCCGGTCCCAAGCCCGTGCTGCGAAAAGAGGAGGGTTGGGTGCTGGGACAAGCAAACCAGCCCTATTAAAACATTTGTAGAGCAAATGGGAAAGTTCAGTGACACAGAGGTGATGTTCCATCTCGGGGGAGGTTTAGTGTCACTGCAGCAATGAAGACCTCTCTGAGCGTGGTTGGTTCTGAGAGCAATGGCCCAGATCCCATTCCATAACAATTGTAAGATGCTCATTGTGGTCTAGAGCTGGTCCAAAAGTTGCGTGTGAAGGTTGTGTGCAAGCACACGTAAAGTGCTCCCTTCCGAAACTGGAAGATTGCTTAACAGTGCTCTTGAATTTTTTTAACTCTGCCATGGCCGGTCTCAAGCCCAGCTGTGAAAAGAGGAGGGTTGAGTGCTGGGGCAAGCAAACCAGCCCTGTAAAAACAATTTGCTACTGCGAGCATAAAAGAAGAATAGGGCCTATCCAGCATTGTAGTGACATTAGCCAGCTGAACGTGTTGGCTGAGCTACCAATGCTTTAAGCTGCAAATTAGTGGCTCGAGCATAAAAGAAGAGGGCCTATTAAAGTTAACTCCACCGTGGCCGGTCCCAAGTACGAGCTGAGAAAGGAGGAGGGTCCCTTCCCTCTCCATTTCCTTCCCTTTCCCCTTCCCCTCCCCCTCCCTTCCCTTTCCCCTTCCCCCAGAGATACATGCTCAAATTACCTTTAAGGCAGTTTACTGTGCAAAGGGCTAAAAAGAGATTGTAGACAGTCCACTTTGGGCCGATCGGCGCCGTTCGGAGCTGTAATGCGAAGTTCCACTGTACATCTCTTCTCTGCTGTCCCATCTGTGTGATGTCTCGACTGTGAAGTGTGGGAAGAGGGTGTACCCCTTTACGGAGGATAGACAGCAGGATCTGTTCGTCCCGAGTACATAAATTGTCTGAAGAAGAGAGAGCAATTTGGGTTCAAATTTGGTCCCATACTTGCTATCTGAGGAGTGACAATGGAAATCTACCTGCGTGCCAAGTTTGAAGACAGGAGCCCCAAGGGTTCCAGAGATATGGCCACACAAAGAGAACTGACCGGCAATTGAAAGCTCCCTTGCGGGAAAACGTAGCAGTAATTTGTAATACCGCTTAAGTGGGACTCTGGAGCAACCTTGTCGGTATAGATTTTGCTGGTCAATATCTCCAAAACCATAAATCCTAAGAACTCCAAACTTGGTAGGGTGGGTCTCCCAATCAGTCCCATACATGTGTCTCTCAAGTTGAAAAAAACACTGCCTCCCGAAACATAAAGGGCGACGTCGCAGTATTCTTTCAAACTGCACGGACCCAGATGAGGCCTCACTGCTGTATGTCTGTGTCCTACATTGGGAAAATGTTCAATTTTTTTTAACTCTGCCATGGCCGGTCCCAAGCCCGTGCTGCGAAAAGAGGAGGGTTGGGTGCTGGGACAAGCAAACCAGCCCTATTAAAACATTTGTAGAGCAAATGGGAAAGTTCAGTGACACAGAGGTGATGTTCCATCTCGGGGGAGGTTTAGTGTCACTGCAGCAATGAAGACCTCTCTGAGCGTGGTTGGTTCTGAGAGAAATGGCCCACATCCCATTCCATAACAATTGTAAGATGCTCATTGCGGTCTAGAGCTGGTCCAAAGGTTGCGTGTGAAGGTTTGTGCAAGCACACGTAAAGTGCTCCCTTCCGAAACTGGAAGACTGCTTACCAGTGCTCTTGATTTTTTTAACTCTGCCATGGCCGGTCCCAAGCCCAGCTGCGAAAAGAGGAGGGTTGAGTGCTGGGGCAAGCAAACCAGCCCTGTAAAAACAATTTGCTACTGCGAGCATAAAAGAAGAATAGGGCCTATCCAGCATTGTAGTGACATTAGCCAGCTGAACGTGTTGGCTGAGCTACCAATGCTTTAAGCTGCAAATTAGTGGCTCGAGCATAAAAGAAGAGGGCCTATTAAAGTTAACTCCACCGTGGCCGGTCCCAAGTCCGAGCTGAGAAAGGAGGAGGGTCCCTTCCCCCTCCCTTTCCTTCCCTTTCCCCTTCCCCTCCCCCTCCCTTCCCTTTCCCCTTCCCCCAGAGACACATGCTCAAATTACCTTTAAGGCAGTTTACTGTGCAAAGGGCTAAAAAGAGATTGTAGACAGTCCACTTTGGGCCGATCGGCGACGTTCGGAGTTGTAATGCGAAGTTCCACTGTACATCTCTCCTCTGCTGTCCCATCTGTGTGCTGTCTCAACTGTGAAGTGTGGGAAGAGGGTGTACCCCTTTACGGAGGATAGACAGCAGGATCTGTTCGCCCCGAGTACATAAATTGTCTGAAGAAGAGAGAGCAATTTGGGTTCAAATTTGGTCCCATACTTGCTATCTGAGGAGTGACAAAGGAAATCTACCTGCGTGCCAAGTTTGAAGACAGGAGCCCCAAGGGTTCCAGAGATATGGCCACACAAAGAGAACTGACCGGCAATTGAAAGCTCCCTTGCGGGAAAACATAGCAGTAATTTGTAATACCGCTTAAGTGGGACTCTGGAGCAACCTTGTCGGTATAGATTTTGCTGGTCAATGTCTCCAAAACCATAAATCCTAAGAACTCCAAACTTGGTAGGGTGGGTCTCCCAATAAGTCCCATACATGTGTCTCTCAAGTGGAAAAAAACACTGCCTCCCGAAACATAAAGGGCGACGTCGCAGTGTTCTTTCAAACTGCACGGACCCAGATGAGGCCTCACTGCTGTATCTCTGTGTCCTACATTGGGAAAATGTTCAATATTTTTTTAACCCTGCCATGGCCGGTCCCAAGCCCATGCTGCGAAAAGAGGAGGGTTGAGTGCTGGGGCAAGCAAACCAGCCCTGTAAAAACAATTTGCTACTGCGAGCATAAAAGAAGAATAGGGCCTATCCAGCATTGTAGTGACATTAGCCAGCTGAACGTGTTGGCTGAGCTACCAATGCTTTAAGCTGCAAATTAGTGGCTCGAGCATAAAAGAAGAGGGCCTATTAAAGTTAACTCCACCGTGGCCGGTCCCAAGTCCGAGCTGAGAAAGGAGGAGGGTCCCTTCCCCCTCCCTTTCCTTCCCTTTCCCCTTCCCCTCCCCCTCCCTTCCCTTTCCCCTTCCCCCAGAGACACATGCTCAAATTACCTTTAAGGCAGTTTACTGTGCAAAGGGCTAAAAAGAGATTGTAGACAGTCCACTTTGGGCCGATCGGCGACGTTCGGAGTTGTAATGCGAAGTTCCACTGTACATCTCTCCTCTGCTGTCCCATCTGTGTGCTGTCTCGACTGTGAAGTGTGGGAAGAGGGTGTACCCCTTTACGGAGGATAGACAGCAGGATCTGTTCGCCCCGAGTACATAAATTGTCTGAAGAAGAGAGAGCAATTTGGGTTCAAATTTGGTCCCATACTTGCTATCTGAGGAGTGACAAAGGAAATCTACCTGCGTGCCAAGTTTGAAGACAGGAGCCCCAAGGGTTCCAGAGATATGGCCACACAAAGAGAACTGACCGGCAATTGAAAGCTCCCTTGCGGGAAAACATAGCAGTAATTTGTAATACCGCTTAAGTGGGACTCTGGAGCAACCTTGTCAGTATAGATTTTGCTGGTCAATGTCTCCAAAACCATAAATCCTAAGAACTCCAAACTTGGTAGGGTGGGTCTCCCAATAAGTCCCATACATGTGTCTCTCAAGTTGAAAAAAACACTGCCTCCCGAAACATAAAGGGCGACGTCGCAGTGTTCTTTCAAACTGCACGGACCCAGATGAGGCCTCACTGCTGTATCTCTGTGTCCTACATTGGGAAAATGTTCAATATTTTTTTAACTCTGCCATGGCCGGTTCCAAGCCCGTGCTGCGAAAAGAGGAGGGTTGGGTGCTGGGACACGCAAACCAGCCCTATTAAAACATTTGTAGAGCAAATGGGAGAGTTCAGTGACACAGAGGTGATGTTCCATCTCGGGGGAGGTTTAGTGTCACTGCAGCAATGAAGACCTCTCTGAGCGTGGTTGGTTCTGAGAGCAATGGCCCAGATCCCATTCCATAACAATTGTAAGATGCTCATTGCGGTCTAGAGCTGGTCCAAAGGTTGCGTGTGAAGGTTGTGTGCAAGCACACGTAAAGTGCTCCCTTCCGAAACTGGAAGACTGCTTACCAGTGCTCTTGAAACTTTTTAACTCTGCCATTGGCGGTCCCAAGCCCAGCTGCGAAAAGAGGAGGGGTGAGTGCTGGGGCAAGCAAACCAGCCCTGTAAAAACAATTTGCTACTGCGAGCATAAAAGAAGAATAGGGCCTATCCAGCATTGTAGTGACATTAGCCAGCTGAACGTGTTGGCTGAGCTACCAATGCTTTAAGCTGCAAATTAGTGGCTCGAGCATAAAAGAAGAGGGCCTATTAAACTTAACTCCACCGTGGCCGGTCCCAAGTCCGAGCTGAGAAAGGAGGAGGGTCCCTTCCCCCTCCCTTTCCTTCCCTTTCCCCTTCCCCTCCCCCTCCCTTCCCTTTCCCGTTCCCCCAGAGATACATGCTCAAATTACCTTTAAGGCAGTTTACTGTGCAAAGGGCTAAAAAGAGATTGTAGACAGTCCACTTTGGGCTGATCGGCGCCGTTCGGAGCTGTAATGCGAAGTTCCACTGTACATCTCTTCTCTGCTGTCCCATCTGTGTGCTGTCTCGACTGTGAAGTGTGGGAAGAGGGTGTACCCCTTTACGGAGGATAGACAGCAGGATCTGTTCGCCCCGAGTACATAAATTGTCTGAAGAAGAGAGAGCAATTTGGGTTCAAATTTGGTCCCATACTTGCTATCTGAGGAGTGACAAAGGAAATCTACCTGCGTGCCAAGTTTGAAGACAGGAGCCCCAAGGGTTCCAGAGATATGGCCACACAAAGAGAACTGACCGGCAATTGAAAGCTCCCTTGCGGGAAAACGTAGCAGTAATTTGTAATACCACTTAAGTGGGACTCTGGAGCAACCTTGTCGGTATAGATTTTGCTGGTCAATATCTCCAAAACCATAAATCCTAAGAACTCCAAACTTGGTAGGGTGGGTCTCCCAATCAGTCCCATACATGTGTCTCTCAAGCTGAAAAAAACACTGCCTCCCGAAACATAAAGGGCGACGTCGCAGTGTTCTTTCAAACTGCACGGACCCAGATGAGGCCTCACTGCTGTATGTCTGTGTCCTACATTGGGAAAATGTTCAATATTTTTTTAACTCTGCCATGGCCGGTCCCAAGCCCGTGCTGCGAAAAGAGGAGGGTTGGGTGCTGGGACAAGCAAACCAGCCCTATTAAAACATTTGTAGAGCAAATGGGAAAGTTCAGTGACACAGAGGTGATGTTCCATCTCGGGGGAGGTTTAGTGTCACTGCAGCAATGAAGACCTCTCTGAGCGTGGTTGGTTCTGAGAGCAATGGCCCAGATCCCATTCCATAACAATTGTAAGATACTCATTGCGGTCTAGAGCTGGTCCAAAGGTTGCGTGTGAAGGTTGTGTGCAAGCCCACGTAAAGTGCTCCCTTCCGAAACTGGAAGACTGCTTACCAGTGCTCTTGAATTTGTTTAACTCTGCCATGGCCGGTCCCAAGCCCAGCTGCGAAAAGAGGAGGGTTGAGTGCTGGGGCAAGCAAACCAGCGCCGTAAAAACAATTTGCTACTGCGAGCATAAAAGAAGAATAGGGCCTATCCAGCATTGTAGTGACATTAGCCAGCTGAACGTGTTGGCTGAGCTACCAATGCTTTAAGCTGCAAATTAGTGGCTCGAGCATAAAAGAAGAGGGCCTATTAAAGTTAACTCCACCGTGGCCGATCCCAAGTCCGAGCTGAGAAAGGAGGAGGGTCCCTTCCCCCTCCCTTTCCTTCCCTTTCCCCTTCCCCTCCCCCTCCCTTCCCTTTCCCCTTCCCCCAGAGATACATGCTCAAATTACCTTTAAGGCAGTTTACTGTGCAAAGGGCTAAAAAGAGATTGTAGACAGTCCACTTTGGGCCGATCGGCGCCGTTCGGACCTGTAATGCGAAGTTCCACTGTACATCTCTTCTCTGCTGTCCCATCTGTGTGCTGTCTCGACTGTGAAGTGTGGGAAGAGGGTGTACCCCTTTACAGAGGATAGACAGCAGGATCTGTTCGCCCCGAGTACATAAATTGTCTGAAGAAGAGAGAGCAATTTGGGTTCAAATTTGGTCCCATACTTGCTATCTGAGGAGTGACAAAGGAAATCTACCTGCGTGCCAAGTTTGAAGACAGGAGCCCCAAGGGTTCCAGAGAAATGGCCACACAAAGAGAACTGACCGGCAATTGAAAGCTCCCTTGCGGGAAAACGTAGCAGTAATTTGTAATACCGCTTAAGTGGGACTCTGGAGCAACCTTGTCGGTATAGATTTTGCTGGTCAATGTCTCCAAAACCATAAATCCTAAGAACTCCAAACTTGGTAGGGTGGGTCTCCCAATCAGTCCCATACATGTGTCTCTCAAGCTGAAAAAAACACTGCCTCCCGAAACATAAAGGGCGACGTCGCAGTGTTCTTTCAAACTGCACGGACCCAGATGAGGCCTCACTCCTGTATGTCTGTGTCCTACATTGGGAAAATGTTCAATATTTTTTTAACTCTGCCATGGCCGGTCCCAAGCCCGTGCTGCGAAAAGAGGAGGGTTGGGTGCTGGGACAAGCAAACCAGCCCTATTAAAACATTTGTAGAGCAAATGGGAAAGTTCAGTGACACAGAGGTGATGTTCCATCTCGGGGGAGGTTTAGTGTCACTGCAGCAATAAAGACCTCTCTGAGCGTGGTTGGTTCTGAGAGCAATGGCCCAGATCCCATTCCATAACAATTGTAAGATGCTCATTGCGGTCTAGAGCTGGTCCAAAGGTTGCGTGTGAAGGTTGTGTGCAAGCACACGTAAAGTGCTCCCTTCCGAAACTGGAAGACTGCTTACCAGTGCTCTTGAATTTTTTTAACTCTGCCATGGCCGGTCCCAAGCCCAGCTGCGAAAAGAGGAGGGTTGAGTGCTGGGGCAAGCAAACCAGCCCTGTAAAAACAATTTGCTACTGCGAGCATAAGAAAAGAATAGGGCCTATCCAGCATTGTAGTGACATTAGCCAGCTGAACGTGTTGGCTGAGCTACCAATGCCTTAAGCTGCAAATTAATGGCTCGAGCATAAAAGAAGAGGGCCTATTAAAGTTAACTCCACCGTGGCTGGTCCCAAGTCCGAGCTGAGAAAGGAGGAGGGTCCCTTCCCCCTCCCTTTCCTTCCCTTTCCCCTTCCCCTCCCCCTCCCTTCCCTTTCCCCTTCCCCCAGAGATACATGTTCAAATTACCTTTAAGGCAGTTTACTGTGCAAAGGGCTAAAAAGAGATTGTAGACAGTCCACTTTGGGCCGATCGGCGCCGTTCGGAGCTGTAATGTGAAGTTCCACTGTACATCTCTTCTCTGCTGTCCCATCTCTGTGCTGTCTCGACTGTGAAGTGTGGGAAGAGGGTGTACCCCTTTACGGAGGATAGACAGCAGGATCTGTTCGCCCCGAGTACATAAATTGTCTGAAGAAGAGAGAGCAATTTGGGTTCAAATTTGGTCCTATACTTGCTATCTGAGGAGTGACAAAGGAAATCTACCTGCGTGCCAAGTTTGAAGACAGGAGCCCCAAGGGTTCCAGAGATTAGTGATGAGCCGAACACCCCCGGGTTCGGTTCGCACCAGAACCCGCAAACGGACCGAAAGTTCGCACGAACATTAGAACCCTATTAAATACAATGGATGCGAACGTTCAGATTCTAAAGTGCTAATTATAACGACTATTATCCATGTTATTGTCCTAAACAGAGTTTGGGAACCCGGGTTCTGCACCAGGGGACATGTATCAATGCAAAAAGAAGTTTTAAAAACGGACATTTTCCGGGAGCAGTCATTTTAATGATGCATAGAGTGAAAAAAAAAGTCAAATATTCCTTTAAATATTGTACCTGGGGGGTGTCTAAAGTATGCCTGTGAAGTGCCACGTGTTTCCCGTGTTTAGAACTGTCCCTGCACAAAATTACATTTCCAAAAGAAAAAAAAGCCATTTAAAACTGCTTGCGGCTTTAATGTAATGTCTGGTCCCGGTAATATGGATGAAAATCTTTAAGAAAAATGGCATAGCTACCCCATCACACACCCCCCCTACCCCAGCCCATTACCAGCCCCTTTGGGTCTTGTATGGATATTAAGGGGAACCCCGCACACAAAATAAAAAAGGCCCTATATACTCTGAACAGCCGTATACAGGCGGTGCATACAAGACAGGGACTGTAGGTTTGTTCTTATGTAGAATCTGTTTGTAATTTTGAACAGCTACATTGTTTAAGTGTAGCTCCAGCCCAAATACCTATTTTTAAGCTTTTTGGAAAACATAGGGAAGGGTTATCACCGCTGTAACATTTGTTTTGCTGTCTGTGCCCCTGTTCAGAACATTTCACCTCACTTTGCGTCCCAATGACAACTGTTTTTGAAATGTGGTGTTTTTATTGAAACAAGGATTGGTGATAAAGCATCAGTAGAGAGGAGACACCTTTCTCCCATATTAATTCAGGAGAGAATTTTCCTTCCAAGGGGTAGATTTCCTCTCACTTCCTGTTGTCTTCTTCCGTTTGCAAGTAGTAGTCGTTTGTAAGTTGGATGTTTGAAAGTAGGGACCTGCCGTATATACTCTGCAGAAATTGGCCCCTTAGGTGTTGGTGTTGGCACAACACTGTAAGCACTCACAGTTACTCTTGGTGGGTGCTGGAACGCCCTGCTGTCAACTATTATATCAGGAATTGTAATAACATATAATTGTTGAACAGTGGTAGTAAAAATTGGGCCTTTGATGGTGTTGCTGGTGCCACAACACTGTAAGGCCTGACAGTTACTCTTGGTGGGCGCAGCAATGGGCCCTGCTGTGAATTATTAGATCAATAATTCTAATTGCATGCCCCTGTTGAACAGGGGCTGAAAAATTGGGCCTTTGGTGGTGGTGGTGGTGGTGTTGACACAACACTGTAAGGCCTGACAGTTACTCTTGGTGGGCGCAGCAATGGGCCCTGCTGTGAATTATTAGATCAATAATTATAATTGCATGCCCCTGTTGAACAGGGGCTGAAAAATTGGGTCTTAGGCACTGGTGGCACAACACTGCAACCCCTCACAGATACTGTACTTGGAGCACAGCAATGAGGCCTGTTGCAAAGTATTGCATCAAAAATTGTAATTACACGCCCCTGTTAAACAGGGGCTGAAAAATTGGGCCTTAGCCACTGGTGGCATCACCCATAAACCAAAATGATCTTCCAAGCTATCATCATTAATCGTATCATTGAGGAGGAGGAGGAGGATAGCCAGTCAACATAACAGCACAGGCACTCAGCATCAGCATCAGTCTTGAAGGGATGTGACATTTTAAAATCAATTAGTCTGTTATATCAGCATCAGGTGTGTTTTAGCTGGTGGTGATCCAAGACTGGTTCATCTTGATGAAAGTCAGTTGATCAACCGAGTCGGTGGACAGGCGCACCCTGTGATCCATGACAAATCCTCCAGCAGCACTGAATGTGCGTTCTGAAAGAACGCTGGATGCAGGACAGGCCAGTAGCTCAATTGCATGCTGTGCAAGCTCTGGCCAGTGATCCATCCTCAAGACCCAGTAAGCCAGAGGATTTTCGGTGGGGAAGGTGTCCAAGTCTGACCTTGCCCCTAGGTATTCCTGCACCATGTATATCAGACGCTGGCGATGGTTGCTGGAACCGATCATACTTTGGGGCTGCGGACTAAAGAATTGTCTGAACGCATCGGTCAGACGGCCACCTTCCCCACCGCTCCTTCATTGACTGCCCGAAGCCTCAGCAACTCGTTGTCCAGGACCAGGAGTTTGTAACCTCCCAGTCTCTGGGAACGCGTTGCACAGACCTTTCTGCAAGGCCTCCCGGAGTTGTCTCATCCTCTGCTCCCTCTGCGACGGTAACATAAGGTCCGCAACCTTACCCTTGTACCGTGGATCAAGGAGAGTGGCCAGCCAGTAATGGTCCCTCTCCTTGATCCGAAGAATACGAGGATCCTTCCGCAGACTTTGCAGGATCAGGGAGGCCATGCAGCGTAGGTTAGCTGAGGCATTCAGTCCGGAGTCCTCTGGGTCACTAAGGACGACATGATCCGCAGCCACCTCCTCCCAGCCACGTACAAGTCCACTGGTTTCTTGGGACTGTAAATCATCCCTAAAAGACTGCTGCTGATGATGCTGAGTGCCAGCCTCCACCTCCATGCTGACACAATCCTCCTCCTCCTCCTCCTCCTCCTCCTCTTCCTGTGCGATGGGTGGGACAGAAGGAACACTGTCTGGGTAAAGGGGGCCTTAAGAGGCAAGGAAGTCCTCCTCTTCCTGCCTCTGTTCTGCCTCAAGTGCCCTGTCCATTATTCCATGCAGCGTGTGCTCCAACAGGTGGACAAGAGGTACAGTGTCACTGATGCATGCACTGTCACTGCTCACCATCCTCGTGGCCTCCTCAAATGGTGCCAGGACAGTGCATGCATCCCTGATCATGCCCCACTGGCGTGGTGAAAAAAAAACAAGCTCCCCTGACCCTGTCCTGGTGCCGTAGTCGCACAGGTACTCATTGATGGCCTTCTGCTGCATGTGCAGCCGCTGCAGCATGGCCAACGTTGAGTTCCACCTGGTGGGCATGTCACATATAAGGCGGTTCTTGGGCAGGTTCAACTCCTTTTGCAGCTCAGCCAGGCGAGCACTGGCATTATAAGATCTGCGGAAATGCACACAGACTTTCCTGGCCTGCCTCAGGACATCCTGTAAGCCCGGGTACCTGCCCAAGAACCGCTGCACCACCAGGTTAAGGACGTGAGCCATACAGGGCACATGGGTCAGTTGTCCCTGTCGGAGGGCGGAGAGGAGGTTGGTGCCATTGTCGCAAACCACCATTCCTGGCTTAAGCTGGCGTGGCGTCAACCACCTCTCGGCCTGCCCCTGCAGAGCAGAGAGGACCTCTGCCCCAGTGTGGCTCCTGTCCCCCAAACACACCAGCGCAAGCACGGCATGGCATCTTTTTGCCTGCGTACTTGCGTAGCCCCTTGAACGCCTACGGAGCACCGCTGGTTCCGAGGACAAACCACAGGAAGAGGCCATGAAGGAAGAAGAAGAGGAGGGGGTGGAGGAGAGAGGTGTGTCACAACCAGTAGTAGCATTTTGGAGGCGTGGCGGTGGAACAACCTCCAACACTACTGCACCTTGTCCTGCATCCTTCCCAGCTGCCAAAAGAGTGACCCAATGGGCCGTGAAAGAAAGGTAACGTCCCTGTCCATGCCTGCTGGACCATGAGTCAGCGGTAATATGCACCTTACCGCTGACCGCCCTGTCCAGCGAGGCCAAGACATTGCCTTCCACATGCCTGTAGAGAGCCGGAATCGCCTTCCGTGAGAAAAAGTGGCGTTTGGGAACCTGCCACTGAGGAACCGCACATTGCACAAACTCACGGAAGGGGGCCGAGTCTACCAACTGAAAAGGCAGCAGTTGAAGCGCTAGCAATTTAGCCAAGCTAGCATTCAACCGCTGGGCATGTGGATGGCTGGGAGTGAACTTCTTTCGACGGTCCAGCAGCTGGGGCAGGGAAATTTGCCTGCTAGAATCGGACGTCGGTGTACTGCTAGCAGAGTGGCCGCAAGTACTTGGCTGTGACACACCTAATTCTACACCTTCATTCCTCTCAGTGCAGGTTTCAGAGAGGACTGATGGTATAGTGGGGTTGGAGATCCCAGCTGATGCGGTGCAAGGAGAGGTCCGCTTTGTTCTTTGGTGTGGGTCTTTAAGGTAGGCTTGCCAACGAGCTGCATGGCAGGTCAACATATGTCTGATCAAGCATGTGGTGCCCAAGCGGCTGATGTTTTGGCCACGCGATATACGCTTGAGACATATGTTGCAAACAGCAGCTGTGCGATCTGATGCACTCGCCTCAAAAAAGGCCCACACCAAAGAACTTTTTGAATGACGGGCAGAGGCAGCGCCCTGCACAGGCGGAGCTCTGCGGTGTGATTCCGTCGGTGTGCTGCCCATACGCTGGCCACCCAAGGGCATCCTGCCTCGTTGGAGATGTGCCTCCTCCTCATCCTCCTCCTCTCTCCTATTAGGCACCCACGTGGAGTCAGTGACCTCATCATCCCCTCCCTCCTCATCACTGGAGCCAATCTGGCAGTATGCTGCAGCTGCTGGAACATGACTGCCAGATTGGTGTCCTTCTTGAGCATCCCCTCTCTCTGCTCTCACGCTACTGTCTTCCTCTAGCTGGGTATCATCATCAGATCCTTCGAAACGCTGGGCATCCTCCTGGAGCATGTACCCAACACTGTGCTAGAACAGTTCGGGGGACTCCTCAGGAGGAGGACATGGTGGGTCTAGAGAAGGAGTGACTAATGATGACATTGATACCAGAGAAGAGGACGCTTTGGCAGCTGCTTTGCCAGTACCCTGAGCCTGGGTGAGAGAGGATGAGGAGGATGAGGTGGGCTTGGTCATTCACTCTACCAAGTCTTCGGCATGATGTGGCTCAACATGTCCAGCTGCCGAAAAGAAGGACAAGCGTGTCCCATGGCCACGTGCTGATGACAATGCACCGCGTCCACAACCAGCACTGTTGCCCCCAGACACAGAGCCTGCTTGCCCTCTTTTTTTGCCTCCTGACTGTCTGCCTCTCCTTGTTTGCCTTGCAGACATTTTAATGGATGGCCTGCAGGGAGATGGGAAAAACAACAATAAGGGCTACCTTCAGGTGTATACTGTGCAGGAGGCTTAGCAACAAAGACACTGACACTGTCCCCTGCCTATCCTTCTCTGTCCCTAAACACAAGGATTTGCAATATGCTTCAGCAAGATTGGTTTAGCACAGAATAGCACACTGATAGTTTCCCTCACTGTCCTTCTCTGTCCCTACAAACAATATTTAGCACAGAATAGCACACTGATAGTTTCCACGAGTGTCCTTCTCTGTCCCTAAACTCAAGGATTTCAAATATGGTTCAGCAAGATTGGTTTAGAACAGAATAGCACACTGACAGTTTCCCCGAGTGTCCTTCTCTGTCCCTAAACTCAAGGATTTCAAATATGGTTCAGCAAGATTGGTTTAGGACAGAATAGCACACTGACACTTTCCCTCACTGTCCTTCTCTGTCCCTACAAACAAGATTTAGCACAGAATAGCACACTGATAGTTTCCCCGAGTGTCCTTCTCTGTCCCTAAACTCAAGGATTTCAAATATGGTTCAGCAAGATTGGTTTAGGACAGAATAGCACACTGACACTTTCCCTCACTGTCCTTCTCTGTCCCTACAAACAAGATTTAGCACAGAATAGCACACTGATAGTTTCCCCGAGTGTCCTTCTCTGTCCCTAAACTCAAGGATTTCAAATATGGTTCAGCAAGATTGGTTTAGGACAGAATAGCACACTGACACTTTCCCTCACTGTCCTTCTCTGTCCCTACAAACAAGATTTAGCACAGAATAGCACACTGATAGTTTCCCCGAGTGTCCTTCTCTGTCCCTAAACTCAAGGATTTCAAATATGGTTCAGCAAGATTGGTTTAGAACAGAATAGCACACTGACAGTTTCCCCGAGTGTCCTTCTCTGTCCCTAAACTCAAGGATTTCAAATATGGTTCAGCAAGATTGGTTTAGGACAGAATAGCACACTGACACTTTCCCTCACTGTCCTTCTCTGTCCCTACAAACAAGATTTAGCACAGAATAGCACACTGATAGTTTCCCCGAGTGTCCTTCTCTGTCCCTAAACTCAAGGATTTCAAATATGGTTCAGCAAGATTGGTTTAGCACAGAATAGCACACTGATAGTTTCCCTCACTGTCCTTCTCTGTCCCTACAAACAAGATTTAGCACAGAATAG
Source organism: Rana muscosa (assembly GCA_029206835.1). NCBI lineage: Eukaryota > Metazoa > Chordata > Amphibia > Anura > Ranidae > Rana > Rana muscosa. Next base: position 115,522,464 of record CM055118.1, read on the forward strand.
CACACTGATAGTTTCCACGAGTGTCCTTCTCTGTCCCTAAACTCAAGGATTTCAAATATGGTTCAGCAAGATTGGTTTAGAACAGAATAGCACACTGACAGTTTCCCCGAGTGTCCTTCTCTGTCCCTAAACTCAAGGATTTCAAATATGGTTCAGCAAGATTGGTTTAGGACAGAATAGCACACTGACACTTTCCCTCACTGTCCTTCTCTGTCCCTACAAACAAGATTTAGCACAGAATAGCACACTGATAGTTTCCCCGAGTGTCCTTCTCTGTCCCTAAACTCAAGGATTTCAAATATGGTTCAGCAAGATTGGTTTAGGACAGAATAGCACACTGACACTTTCCCTCACTGTCCTTCTCTGTCCCTACAAACAAGATTTAGCACAGAATAGCACACTGATAGTTTCCACGAGTGTCCTTCTCTGTCCCTAAACTCAAGGATTTCAAATATGGTTCAGCAAGATTGGTTTAGAACAGAATAGCACACTGACAGTTTCCCCGAGTGTCCTTCTCTGTCCCTAAACTCAAGGATTTCAAATATGGTTCAGCAAGATTGGTTTAGGACAGAATAGCACACTGACACTTTCCCTCACTGTCCTTCTCTGTCCCTACAAACAAGATTTAGCACAGAATAGCACACTGATAGTTTCCACGAGTGTCCTTCTCTGTCCCTAAACTCAAGGATTTCAAATATGGTTCAGCAAGATTGGATTAGGACAGAATAGCACACTGACACTTTCCCTCACTGTCCTTCTCTGTCCCTACAAACAAGATTTAGCACAGAATAGCACACTCATAGTTTCCCCGAGTGTCCTTCTCTGTCCCTAAACTCAAGGATTTCAAATATGGTTCAGCAAGATTGGTTTAGGACAGAATAGCACACTGACACTTTCCCTCACTGTCCTTCTCTGTCCCTACAAACAAGATTTAGCACAGAATAGCACACTGATAGTTTCCACGAGTGTCCTTCTCTGTCCCTAAACTCAAGGATTTCAAATACGGTTCAGCAAGATTGGTTTAGAACAGAATAGCACACTGACAGTTTCCCTCACTGTCCTTCTCTGTCCCTACAAACAAGGATTAGCACAGAATAGCACACTGACACTTTCCCTCACTGTCCTTCTCTGTCCCTACAAACAAGGTTTAGCACAGAATGACACACTGACACTCTCCCTACCTATCCTTCTCTGTCCCTAAACACAAGGAATCCAGGATTAGTAAAGGAAAAAAATGACACTGTCCCTGCCTATGCTTCTCTTTCCCTGCTCCGGAACACACTACACAAGGCCGCCGCGCTGGCGGCCTTTTATAGTGTGGGGCGTGTACTAAACCCCCTCAGCAATAATTGGCCACAGGCATCCTGCCTGTGGCCAATCATTGCTCTCCTTGCTGCCGGCGCTGTGATTGGCCAAGCATGAGGGGTCACAGTGCATGCTTGGCCAATCACAGCGCCTGGATGACACTGCGATGGCATAGTGCATTGTGGGCCGTTCGCATCACTCGAATTTGGCGCGAACGGCCCAAATCGTTCGATCTTCATCGAACGATCGAACAGCCGATGTTCGAGTCGAACGTATGTTCGACTCGAACACGAAGCTCATCCCTACCAGAGATATGGCCACACAAAGAGAACTGACCGGCAATTGAAAGCTCCCTTGCGGGAAAACGTAGCAGTAATTTGTAATACCGCTTAAGTGGGACTCTGGAGCAACCTTGTCGGTATAGATTTTGCTGGTCAATATCTCCAAAACCATAAATCCTAAGAACTCCAAACTTGGTAGGGTGGGTCTCCCAATCAGTCCCATACATGTGTCTCTCAAGTTGAAAAAAACACTGCCTCCCGAAACAGAAAGGGCAACGTCGCAGTGTTCTTTCAAACTGCACGGACCCAGATGAGGCCTCACTGCTGTATGTCTGTGTCCTACATTGGGAAAATGTTCAATATTTTTTTAACTCTGCCATGGCCGGTCCCAAGCCCGTGCTGCGAAAAGAGGAGGGTTGGGTGCTGGGACAAGCAAACCAGCCCTATTAAAACATTTGTAGAGCAAATGGGAAAGTTCAGTGACACAGAGGTGATGTTCCATCTCGGGGGAGGTTTAGTGTCACTGCAGCAATGAAGACCTCTCTGAGCGTGGTTGGTTCTGAGAGCAATGGCCCAGATCCCATTCCATAACAATTGTAAGATGCTCATTGCGGTCTAGAGCTGGTCCAAAGGTTGCGTGTGAAGGTTGTGTGCAAGCACACGTAAAGTGCTCCCTTCTGAAACTGGAAGACTGCTTACCAGTGCTCTTGAATTTTTTTAACTCTGCCATGGCCGGTCCCAAGCCCAGCTGCGAAAAGAGGAGGGTTGAGTGCTGGGGCAAGCAAACCAGCCCTGTAAAAACAATTTGCTACTGCGAGCATAAAAGAAGAATAGGGCCTATCCAGCATTGTAGTGACATTAGCCAGCTGAACGTGTTGGCTGAGCTACCAATGCTTTAAGCTGCAAATTAGTGGCTCGAGCATAAAAGAAGAGGGCCTATTAAAGTTAACTCCACCGTGGCCGATCCCAAGTCCGAGCTGAGAAAGGAGGAGGGTCCCTTCCCCCTCCCTTTCCCCTTCCCCTCCCCCTCCCTTCCCTTTCCCCTTCCCCCAGAGATACATGCTCAAATTACCTTTAAGGCAGTTTACTGTGCAAAGGGCTAAAAAGAGATTGTAGACAGTCCACTTTGGGCCGATCGGCGCCGTTCGGAGCTGTAATGCGAAGTTCCACTGTACATCTCTTCTCTGCTGTCCCATCTGTGTGCTGTCTCGACTGTGAAGTGTGGGAAGAGGGTGTACCCCTTTACGGAGGATAGACAGCAGGATCTGTTCGCCCCGAGTACATAAATTGTCTGAAGAAGAGAGAGCAATTTGGGTTCAAATTTGGTTCCATACTTGCTATCTGAGGAGTGACAAAGGAAATCTACCTGCGTGCCAAGTTTGAAGACAGGAGCCCCAAGGGTTCCAGAGATATGGCCACACAAAGAGAACTGACCAGCAATTGAAAGCTCCCTTGCGGGAAAACGTAGCAGTAATTTGTAATACAGCTTAAGTGGGACTGTGGAGCAACCTTGTCGGTATAGATTTTGCTGGTCAATATCTCCAAAACCATAAATCCTAAGAACTCCAAACTTGGTAGGGTGGGTCTCCCAATCAGTCCCATACATGTGTCTCTCAAGTTAAAAAAAACACTGCCTCCCGAAACATAAAGGGCGACGTCGCAGTGTTCTTTCAAACTGCACGGACCCAGATGAGGCCTCACTGCTGTATGTCTGTGTCCTACATTGGGAAAATGTTCAATATTTTTTAACTCTGCCATGGCCGGTCCCAAGCCCGTGCTGCGAAAAGAGGAGGGTTGGGTGCTGGGACAAGCAAACCAGCCCTATTAAAACATTTGTAGAGCAAATGGGAAAGTTCAGTGACACAGAGGTGATGTTCCATCTCGGGGGAGGTTTAGTGTCACTGCAGCAATGAAGACCTCTCTGAGCGTGGTTGGTTCTGAGAGCAATGGCCCAGATCCCATTCCATAACTATTGTAAGATGCTCATTGCGGTCTAGAGCTGGTCCAAAGGTTGCGTGTGAAGGTTGTGTGCAAGCACACGTAAAGTGCTCCCTTCCAAAACTGGAAGACTGCTTACCAGTGCTCTTGAATTTTTTTAACTCTGCCATGGCCGGTCCCAAGCCCAGCTGTGAAAAGAGGAGGGTTGAGTGCTGGGGAAAGCAAACCAGCCCTGTAAAAACAATTTGCTACTGCGAGCATAAAAGAAGAATAGGGCCTATCCAGCATTGTAGTGACATTAGTGAGCTGAACGTGTTGGCTGAGCTACCAATGCTTTAAGCTGCAAATTAGTGGCTCGAGCATAAAAGAAGAGGGCCTATTAAAGTTAACTCCACCGTGGCCGGTCCCAAGTCCGAGCTGAGAAAGGAGGAGGGTCCCTTCCCCCTCCCTTTCCTTCCCTTTCCCCTTCCCCTCCCCTTCCCTTCCCTTTCCCCTTCCCCCAGAGACACATGCTCAAATTACCTTTAAGGCAGTTTACTGTGCAAAGGGCTAAAAAGAGATTGTAGACAGTCCACTTTGGGCTGATCGGCGCCGTTCGGAGCTGTAATGCGAAGTTCCACTGTACATCTCTTCTCTGCTGTCCCATCTGTGTGCTGTCTCGACTGTGAAGTGTGGGAAGAGGGTGTACCCCTTTACGGAGGATAGACAGCAGGATCTGTTCGCCCCGAGTACATAAATTGTCTGAAGAAGAGAGAGCAATTTGGGTTAAAATTTGGTCCCATACTTGCTATCTGACAAAGGAAATCTACCTGCGTGCCAAGTTTGAAGACAGGAGCCCCAAGGGTTCCAGAGATATGGCCACACAAAGAGAACTGACCGGCAATTGAAAGCTCCCTTGCGGGAAAACGTAGCAGTAATTTGTAATACCGCTTAAGTGGGACTCTGGAGCAACCTTGTCGGTATAGATTTTGCTGGTCAATGTCTCCAAAACCATAAATCCTAAGAACTCCAAACTTGGTAGGGTGGGTCTCCCAATCAGTCCCATACATGTGTCTCTCAAGTTGAAAAAAACACTGCCTCCCGAAACATAAAGGGCGACGTCGCAGTGTTCTTTCAAACTGCACGGACCCAGATGAGGCCTCACTGCTGTATGTCTGTGTCCTACATTGGGAAAATGTTCAATATTTTTTTAACTCTGCAATGGCCGGTCCCAAGCCAGTGCTGCGAAAAGAGGAGGGTTGGGTGCTGGGACAAGCAAACCAGCCCTATTAAAACATTTGTAGAGCAAATGGGAAAGTTCAGTGACACAGAGGTGATGTTCCATCTCGGGGGAGGTTTAGTGTCACTGCAGCAATGAAGACCTCTCTGAGCGTGGTTGGTTCTGAGAGCAATGGCCCAGATCCCATTCCATAACTATTGTAAGATGCTCATTGCGGTCTAGAGCTGGTCCAAAGGTTGCGTGTGAAGGTTGTGTGCAAGCACACGTAAAGTGCTCCCTTCCAAAACTGGAAGACTGCTTACCAGTGCTCTTGAATTTTTTTAACTCTGCCATGGCCGGTCCCAAGCCCAGCTGTGAAAAGAGGAGGGTTGAGTGCTGGGGAAAGCAAACCAGCCCTGTAAAAACAATTTGCTACTGCGAGCATAAAAGAAGAATAGGGCCTATCCAGCATTGTAGTGACATTAGTGAGCTGAACGTGTTGGCTGAGCTACCAATGCTTTAAGCTGCAAATTAGTGGCTCGAGCATAAAAGAAGAGGGCCTATTAAAGTTAACTCCACCGTGGCCGGTCCCAAGTCCGAGCTGAGAAAGGAGGAGGGTCCCTTCCCTCTCCCTTTCCTTCCCTTTCCCCTTCCGCCAGAGATACATGCTCAAATTACCTTTAAGGCAGTTTACTGTGCAAAGGGCTAAAAAGAGATTGTAGACAGTCCACTTTGGGCCGATCGGCGCCGTTCGGAGCTGTTATGCGAAGTTCCATTGTACATCTCGTCTCTGCTGTCCCATCTGTGTGCTGTCTCGACTGTGAAGTGTGGGAAGAGGGTGTACCCCTTTACGGAGGATAGACAGTAGGATCTGTTCGCCCCGAGTACATAAATTGTCTGAAGAAGAGAGAGCAATTTGGGTTCAAATTTGGTCCCATACTTGCTATCTGAGGAGTGACAAAGGAAATCTACCTGCGTGCCAAGTTTGAAGACAGGAGCCCCAATGGTTCCAGAGATATGGCCACACAAAGAGAACTGACCGGCAATTGAAAGCTCCCTTGCGGGAAAACGTAGCAGTAATTTGTAATACCGCTTAAGTGGGACTCTGGAGCAACCTTGTCGGTATAGATTTTGCTCGTCAATATCTACAAAACCATAAATCCTAAGAACTCCAAACTTGGTAGGGTGGGTCTCCCAGTCAGTCCCATACATGTGTCTCTCAAGTTGAAAAAAACACTGCCTCCCGAAACATAAAGGGCGACGTCGCAGTGTTCTTTCAAACTGCACGGACCCAGATGAGGCCTCACTGCTGTATGTCTGTGTCCTACATTGGGAAAATCTTCAATATTTTTTTAACTCTGCCATGGCCGGTCCCAAGCCTGTGCTGCGAAAAGAGGGGGGTTGGGTGCTGGAACAAGCAAACCAGCCCTATTAAAACATTTGTAGAGCAAATGGGAAAGTTCAGTGACACAGAGGTGATGTTCCATCTCGGGGGAGGTTTAGTGTCACTGCAGCAATGAAGACCTCTCTGAGCGTGGTTGGTTCTGAGAGCAATGGCCCAGATCCCATTCCATAACAATTGTAAGATGCTCATTGCGGTCTAGAGCTGGTCCAAAGGTTGCGTGTGAAGGTTGTGTGCAAGCACACGTAAAGTGCTCCCTTCCGAAACTGGAAGACTGCTTACCAGTGCTCTTGAATCTTTTTAACTCTGCCAGGGCCGGTCCCAAGCCCAGCTGCGAAAAGCGGAGAGTTGAGTGCTGGTGCAAGCAAACCAGCCCTGTAAAAACAATTTGCTACTGCGAGCATAAAAGAAGAATAGGGCCTATCCAGCATTGTAGTGACATTAGCCAGCTGAACGTGTTGGCTGAGCTACCAATGCTTTAAGCTGCAAATTAGTGGCTCGAGCATAAAAGAAGAGGGCCTATTAAAGTTAACTCCACCGTGGCCGGTCCCAAGTCCGAGCTGAGAAAGGAGGAGGGTCCCTTCCCCCTCCCTTTCCTTTCCTTTCCCCTTCCCCTCCCTTCCCTTTCCCCTTCCCCCAGAGACACATGCTCAAATTACCTTTAAGGCAGTTTACTGTGCAAAGGGCTAAAAAGAGATTGTAGACAGTCCACTTTGGGCCAATCGGCGCCATTCGGAGCTGTAATGCGAAGTTCCACTGTACATCTCTTCTCTGCTGTCCCATCTGTGTGCTGTCTCGACTGTGAAGTGTGGGAAGAGGGTGTACCCCTTTACGGAGGATAGACAGCAGGATCTGTTCGCCCCGAGTACATAAATTGTCTGAAGAAGAGAGAGCAATTTGGGTTCAAATTTGGTCCCATACTTGCTATCTGAGGAGTGACAAAGGAAATCTACCTGCGTGCCAAGTTTGAAGACAGGAGCCCCAAGGGTTCCAGAGATATGGCCACACAAAGAGAACTGACCGGCAAATGAAAGCTCCCTTGCGGGAAAACGTAGCAGTAATTTTTAATACCGCTTAAGTGGGACTCTGGAGCAACCTTGTCGGTATAGATTTTGCTGGTCAATATCTTTAAAACCATAAATCCTAAGAACTCCAAACTTGGTAGGGTGGGTCTCCCAATCAGTCCCATACATGTGTCTCTCAAGTTGAAAAAAACACTGCCTCCCGAAACATAAAGGGCGACGTCGCAGTGTTCTTTCAAACTGCACGGACCCAGATGAGGCCTCACTGCTGTATGTCTGTGTCCTACATTGGGAAAATGTTCAATATTTTTTTTAACTCTGCCATGGCCGGTCCCAAGCCCGTGCTGCGAAAAGAGGAGGGTTGGGTGCTGGGACAAGCAAACCACCCTCATTAAAACATTTGTAGAGCAAATGGGAAAGTTCAGTGACACAGAGGTGATGTTCCATCTCGGGGGAGGTTTAGTGTCACTGCAGCAATGAAGACCTCTCTGAGCGTGGTTGGTTCTGAGAGCAATGGCCCAGATCCCATTCCATAACAATTGTAAGATGCTCATTGCGGTCTAGAGCTGGTCCAAAGGTTGCATGTGAAGGTTGTGTGCAAGCACACGTAAAGTGCTCCCTTCCAAAACTGGAAGACTGCTTACCAGTGCTCTTGAAGTTTTTTTAACTCTGCCATGGCCGGTCCCAAGCCCAGCTGCGAAAATAGGAGGGTTTAGTGCTGGGGCAAGCAAACCAGCCCTGTAAAAACAATTTGCTACTGCGAGCATAAAAGAAGAATAGGGCCTATCCAGCATTGTAGTGACATTAGCCAGCTGAACGTGTTGGCTGAGCTACCAATGCTTTAAGCTGCAAATTAGTGGCTCGAGCATAAAAGAAGAGGGCCTATTAAAGTTAACTCCACCGTGGCCGGTCCCAAGTCCGAGCTGAGAAAGGAGGAGGGTCCCTTCCCCCTCCCTTTCCTTCCCTTTTCCCTTCCCCTCCCCTCCCTTCCCTTTCCCATTCCCCCAGAGACACATGCTCAAATTACCTTTAAGGCAGTTTACTGTGCAAAGGGCTAAAAAGAGATTGTAGACAGTCCACTTTAGGCCGATCGGCGCCGTTCGGAGCTGTAATGCGAAGTTCCACTGTACATCTCTTCTCTGCTGTCCCATCTGTGTGCTGTCTCGACTGTAAAGTGTGGGAAGAGGGTGTACCCCTTTACGGAGGATAGACAGCAGGATCTGTTCACCCCGAGTACATAAATTGTCTGAAGAAGAGAGAGCAATTTGGGTTCAAATTTGGTCCCATACTTGCTATCTGAGGAGTGACAAAGGAAATCTACCTGCGTGCCAAGTTTGAAGACAGGAGCCCCAAGGGTTCCAGAGATATGGCCACACAAAGAGAACTGACCGGCAATTGAAAGCTCCCTTGCGGGAAAACGTAGCAGTAATTTGTAATGCCGCTTAAGTGGGACTCTGGAGCAACCTTGTCGGTATAGATTTTGCTGGTCAATATCTCCAAAACCATAAATCCTAAGAACTCCAAACTTGGTAGGGTGGGTCTCCCAATCAGTCCCATACATGTGTCTCTCAAGTTGAAAAAAACACTGCCTCCCGAAACATAAAGGGCGACGTCGCAGTGTTCTTTCAAACTGCACGGACCCAGATGAGGCCTCACTGCTGTATGTCTGTGTCCTACATTGGGAAAATGTTCAATATTTTTTTAACTCTGCCATGGCCGGTCCCAAGCCCGTGCTGCGAAAAGAGGAGGGTTGGGTGCTGGGACAAGCAAACCAGCCCTATTAAAACATTTGTAGAGCAAATGGGAAAGTTCAGTGACACAGAGGTGATGTTCCATCTCGGGGGAGGTTTAGTGTCACTGCAGCAATGAAGACCTCTCTGAGCGTGGTTGGTTCTGAGAGCAATGGCCCAGATCCCATTCCATAACAATTGTAAGATGCTCATTGCGGTCTAGAGCTGGTCCAAAGGTTGCGTGTGAAGGTTGTGTGCAAGCACACGTAAAGTGCTCCCTTCCGAAACTGGAAGACTGCTTACCAGTGCTCTTGAATTTTTTTAACTCTGCCATGGCTGGTCCCAAGCCCAGCTGCGAAAAGAGGAGGGTTGAGTGCTGGGGCAAGCAAACCAGCCCTGTAAAAACAATTTGCTACTGCGAGCATAAAAGAAGAATAGGGCCTATCCAGCATTGCAGTGACATTAGCCAGCTGAACGTGTTGGCTGAGCTACCAATGCTTTAAGCTGCAAATTAGTGGCTCGAGCATAAAAGAAGAGGGCCTATTAAAGTTAACTCCACCGTGGCCAGTCCCAAGTCCGAGCTGAGAAAGGAGGAGGGTCCCTTCCCCCTCCCTTTCCTTCCCTTTCCCCTTCCCCTTCCCCTCCCCCTCCCTTCCCTTTCCCCTTTCCCCAGAGATACATGCTCAAATTACCTTTAAGGCAGTTTACTGTGCAAAGGGCTAAAAAGAGATTGTAGACAGTCCACTTTGGGCCGATCGGCGCAGTTCGGAGCTGTAATGCGAAGTTCCACTGTACATCTCTTCTCTGCTGTCCCATCTGTGTGCTGTCTCGACTGTAAAGTGTGGGAAGAGGGTGTACCCCTTTACGGAGGATAGACAGCAGGATCTGTTCGCCCCGAGTACATAAATTGTCTGAAGAAGAGAGAGCAATTTGGGTTCAAATTTGGTCCCATACTTGCTATCTGAGGAGTGACAAAGGAAATCTACCTGCGTGCCAAGTTTGAAGACAGGAGCCCCAAGGGTTCCAGAGATATGGCCACACAAAGAGAACTGACCGGCAATTGAAAGCTCCCTTGCGGGAAAACGTAGCAGTAATTTGTAATACCGCTTAAGTGGGACTCTGGAGCAACCTTGTCGGTATAGATTTTGCTGGTCAATATCCCCAAAACCATAAATCCTAAGAACTCCAAACTTGGTAGGGTGGGTCTCCCAATCAGTCCCATACATGCGTCTCTCAAGTTGAAAAAAACACTGCCTCCCGAAACATAAAGGGCAACGTCGCAGTGTTCTTTCAAACTGCACGGACCCAGATGAGGCCTCACTGCTGTATGTCTGTGTCCTACATTGGGAAAATGTTCAATATTTTTTTAACTCTGCCATGGCCGGTCCCAAGCCCGTGCTGCGAAAAGAGGAGGGTTGGGTGCTGGGACAAGCAAACCAGCCCTATTAAAACATTTGTAGAGCAAATGGGAAAGTTCAGTGACACAGAGGTGATGTTCCATCTCGGGGGAGGTTTAGTGTCACTGCAGCAATGAAGACCTCTCTGAGCGTGGTTGGTTCTGAGAGCAATGGCCCAGATCCCATTCCATAACAATTGTAAGATGCTCATTGCGGTCTAGAGCTGGTCCAAAGGTTGCGTGTGAAGGTTGTGTGCAAGCACACGTAAAGTGCTCCCTTCCGAAACTGGAAGACTGCTTACCAGTGCTCTTGAATCTTTTTAACTCTGCCATGGCCGGTCCCAAGCCCAGCTGCGAAAAGAGGAGGGTTGAGTGCTGGGGCAAGCAAACCAGCCCTGTAAAAACAATTTGCTACTGCGAGCATAAAAGAAGAATAGGGCCTATCCAGCATTGCAGTGACATTAGCCAGCTGAACGTGTTGGCTGAGCTACCAATGCTTTAAGCTGCAAATTAGTGGCTCGAGCATAAAAGAAGAGGGCCTATTAAAGTTAACTCCACCGTGGCCGGTCCCAAGTCCGAGCTGAGAAAGGAGGAGGGTCCCTTCCCCCTCCCTTTCCTTCCCTTTCCCCTTCCCCTCCCCCTCCCTTCCCTTTCCCCTTTCCCCAGAGATACATGCTCAAATTACCTTTAAGGCAATTTACTGTGCAAAGGGCTAAAAAGAGATTGTAGACAGTCCACTTTGGGCTGATCGGCGCAGTTCGGAGCTGTAATGCGAAGTTCCACTGTACATCTCTTCTCTGCTGTCCCATCTGTGTGCTGTCTCGACTGTGAAGTGTGGGAAGAGGGTGTACCCCTTTACGGAGGATAGACAGCAGGATCTGTTCACCCCGAGTACATAAATTGTCTGAAGAAGAGAGAGCAATTTGGGTTCAAATTTGGTCCCATACTTGTTATCTGAGGAGTGACAAAGGAAATCTACCTGCGTGCCAAGTTTGAAGACAGGAGCCCCAAGGGTTCCAGAGATATGGCCACACAAAGAGAACTGACCGGCAATTGAAAGCTCCCTTGGGGGAAAACGTAGCAGTAATTTGTAATACCGCTCAAGTGGGACTCTGGAGCAACCTTGTCGGTATAGAATTTGCTGGTCAATATCTCCAAAACCATAAATCCTAAGAACTCCAAACTTGGTAGGGTGGGTCTCCCAATCAGTCCCATACATGCGTCTCTCAAGTTGAAAAAAACACTGCCTCCCGAAACATAAAGGGCGACGTCGCAGTGTTCTTTCAAACTGCACGGACCCAGATGAGGCCTCACTGCTGTATGTCTGTGTCCTACATTGGGAAAATCTTCAATATTTTTTTAACTCTGCCATGGCCGGTCCCAAGCCCGTGCTGGGAAAAGAGGAGGGTTGGGTGCTGGGACAAGCAAACCAGCCCTATTAAAACATTTGTAGAGCAAATGGGAAAGTTCAGTGACACAGAGGTGATGTTCCATCTCGGGGGAGGTTTAGTGTCACTGCAGCAATGAAGACCTCTCTGAGCGTGGTTGGTTCTGAGAGCAATGGCCCAGATCCCATTCCATAACAATTGTAAGATGCTCATTGCGGTCTAGAGCTGGTCCAAAGGTTGCGTGTGAAGGTTGTGTGCAAGCACACGTAAAGTGCTCCCTTCCGAAACTGGAAGACTGCTTACCAGTGCTCTTGAATTTTTTTAACTCTGCCATGGCCGGTCCCAAGCCCAGCTGCGAAAAGAGGAGGGTTGAGTGCTGGGGCAAGCAAACCAGCCCTGTAAAAACAATTTGCTACTGCGAGCATAAAAGAAGAATAGGGCCTATCCAGCATTGTAGTGACATTAGCCAGCTGAACGTGTTGGCTGAGCTACCAATGCTTTAAGCTGCAAATTAGTGGCTCGAGCATAAAAGAAGAGGGCCTATTAAAGTTAACTGCACCGTGGCCGGTCCCAAGTCCGAGCTGAGAAAGGAGGAGGGTCCCTTCCCCCTCCCTTTCCTTCCCTTTTCCCTTCCCCTCCCCTCCCTTCCCTTTCCCATTCCCCCAGAGACACATGCTCAAATTACCTTTAAGGCAGTTTACTGTGCAAAGGGCTAAAAAGAGATTGTAGACAGTCCACTTTAGGCCGATCAGCGCCGTTCGGAGCTGTAATGCGAAGTTCCACTGTACATCTCTTCTCTGCTGTCCCATCTGTGTGCTGTCTCGACTGTAAAGTGTGGGAAGAGGGTGTACCCCTTTACGGAGGATAGACAGCAGGATCTGTTCACCCCGAGTACATCAATTGTCTGAAGAAGAGAGAGCAATTTGGGTTCAAATTTGGTCCCATACTTGCTATCTGAGGAGTGACAAAGGAAATCTACCTGCGTGCCAAGTTTGAAGACAGGAGCCCCAAGGGTTCCAGAGATATGGCCACACAAAGAGAACTGACCGGCAATTGAAAGCTCCCTTGCGGGAAAACGTAGCAGTAATTTGTAATGCCGCTTAAGTGGGACTCTGGAGCAACCTTGTCGGTATAGATTTTGCTGGTCAATATCTCCAAAACCATAAATCCTAAGAACTCCAAACTTGGTAGGGTGGGTCTCCCAATCAGTCCCATACATGTGTCTCTCAAGTTGAAAAAAACACTGCCTCCCGAAACATAAAGGGCGACGTCGCAGTGTTCTTTCAAACTGCACGGACCCAGATGAGGCCTCACTGCTGTATGTCTGTGTCCTACATTGGGAAAATGTTCAATATTTTTTTAACTCTGCCATGGCCGGTCCCAAGCCCGTGCTGCGAAAAGAGGAGGGTTGGGTGCTGGGACAAGCAAACCAGCCCTATTAAAACATTTGTAGAGCAAATGGGAAAGTTCAGTGACACAGAGGTGATGTTCCATCTCGGGGGAGGTTTAGTGTCACTGCAGCAATGAAGACCTCTCTGAGCGTGGTTGGTTCTGAGAGCAATGGCCCAGATCCCATTCCATAACAATTGTAAGATGCTCATTGCGGTCTAGAGCTGGTCCAAAGGTTGCGTGTGAAGGTTGTGTGCAAGCACACGTAAAGTGCTCCCTTCCGAAACTGGAAGACTGCTTACCAGTGCTCTTGAATTTTTTTAACTCTGCCATGGCTGGTCCCAAGCCCAGCTGCGAAAAGAGGAGGGTTGAGTGCTGGGGCAAGCAAACCAGCCCTGTAAAAACAATTTGCTACTGCGAGCATAAAAGAAGAATAGGGCCTATCCAGCATTGCAGTGACATTAGCCAGCTGAACGTGTTGGCTGAGCTACCAATGCTTTAAGCTGCAAATTAGTGGCTCGAGCATAAAAGAAGAGGGCCTATTAAAGTTAACTCCACCGTGGCCGGTCCCAAGTCCGAGCTGAGAAAGGAGGAGGGTCCCTTCCCCCTCCCTTTCCTTCCCTTTCCCCTTCCCCTCCCTTCCCTTTCCCCTTCCATTCCCTTTCCCCCAGAGATACATGCTCAAATTACCTTTAAGGCAGTTTACTGTGCAAAGGGCTAAAAAGAGATTGTAGACAGTCCACTTTGGGCCGATCAGCGCCGTTCGGAGCTGTAATGCGACGTTCCACTGTACATCTCTTCTCTGCTGTCCCATCTGTGTGCTGTCTCGACTGTAAAGTGTGGGAAGAGGGTGTACCCCTTTACGGAGGATAGACAGCAGGATCTGTTCGCCCCGAGTACATAAATTGTCTGAAGAAGAGAGAGCAATTTGGGTTCAAATTTGGTCCCATACTTGCTATCTGAGGAGTGACAAAGGAAATCTACCTGCGTGCCAAGTTTGAAGACAGGAGCCCCAAGGGTTCCAGAGATATGGCCACACAAAGAGAAGTGACCGGCAATTGAAAGCTCCCTTGCGGGAAAACGTAGCAGTAATTTGTAATACCGCTTAAGTGGGACTCTGGAGCAACCTTGTCGGTATAGATTTTGCTGGTCAATATCTCCAAAATCATAAATCCTAAGAACTCCAAACTTGGTAGGGTGGGTCTCCCAATCAGTCCCATACGTGTCTCTCAAGTTTGAAAAAAACACTGCCTCCCAAAACATAAAGGGCGACGTCGCAGTGTTCTTTCAAACTTCACGGACCAAGATGAGGCCTCACTGCTGTATCTCTGTGTCCTACATTGGGAAAATGTTCAATATTTTTTTAACCCTGCCATGGCCGGTCCCAAGCCCGTGCTGTGAAAAGAGGAGGGTTGGGTGCTGGGACAAGCAAACCAGCCCTATTAAAACATTTGTAGAGCAAATGGGAAAGTTCAGTGACACAGAGGTGATGTTCCATCTCGGGGGAGGTTTAGTGTCACTGCAGCAATGAAGACCTCTCTGAGCGTGGTTGGTTCTGAGAGCAATGGCCCAGATCCCATTCCATAACAATTGTAAGATGCTCATTGTGGTCTAGAGCTGGTCCAAAGGTTGCGCGTGAAGGTTGTGTGCAAGCACACTGTGAGGGGGTTAGCTCGGCAGCGGGTGTGTGTGACCCCCGGGATGGGCTCCCCACACAAAAACAGGCCCAGCAAACGGAGGTTGTGGTTTTCAAAATCAAAAAAGGTGCGGTTTATTTTCTATTTACAGTGACAAAACACAGCAAAGCCAAAAGAAACATAAACAAAATAAATCCTGGTCAACTTGACCTCTGACTAAACATACAGGTTTCCTAACTAACAACTGGGATCAGCCTAGTGCTGTCCTAGTCCCTAAGTCCCTGGTTTTAAATGTCCAAGCAAATAGCCACACAGGCTTTGTCTCACCGCACAGGGGTTCACTCTCCCTAGACAGTCCACACAGGTCTGGGTCCAGGCATGAGCAAACACCTAATGAAGCTGGGAGTTCTTATAGAGGCCTAAATGAGCTGACAAGCTTCAGCTGGTCTCATCAACTCCCTGTCTGCACGACGCCCCACACTCTCCCTAGAGGTATGAGTCATCCATGAGCCCACTAGCCTCAGCTGGGCTTATACAACTCTCCACCTAGTTGTATAAGTCGGCGTAAAGCCTGAATCTGGGCGAAATATATCTACCCCCCTGGATGCAACCAGGTGACTTTACCTTCCTGCTGTCACATACCCCCCCCTCTTGTTTTAACCTCGGGGTTGGAACACCAGCAATCAGGCATTCATGTACTCGAGACAAAGCATCCACATTCCCCATTTGAACGCCAGGGCGATGCTTTACTGTGAAGTTGAATTCCTGGAGGGCCAAGAACCACCTATTCACTCTTCTATTTGTTTCCTTGTTTTGAGCCATCCACTTTAACGGAGCGTGATCCGTAACCATGTCAAAGTGCCTACCTAGCAGGTAGTACCGAAGGGAATCTAGAGCCCACTTCACCGCTAAACACTCCTTTTCAACGGTGGCGTAATTTACCTCATGGGACTTCAACTTCCTGCTGAGGTAAATGACTGGGTGCTCTTCCCCGTTCCAGACCTGGGACAATACTGCTCCTAACCCCACATCTGACGCATCACTTTGTACGACAAAGTCTTTAGAGAAGTCGGGTGAGTACAACACTGGCTGGCTACATAAGGCTTGTTTCAAGAATTGGAATGCTGCCTCAGCCTCGGGGGTCCATTTAATCATGACCGACCCTTTCCGTTTCGTCAGGTTGGTTAGGGGCACAGCCTTAGAAGCAAAGTGGGGAATGAAGCGCCGATAATAACCCGCGATTCCCAGAAAGGCCCGTACCTGCTTCTTGCTGTTGGGACGTGGCCAACTCTGGATGGCCTCGACTTTGTTGAGTTGGGGTTTTATTACTCCCCTCCCAATGGTGTACCCAAGATATTTGGCCTCCTCCTGCCCAATGGTACACTTCTTGGGGTTAGCCGTAAACCCCGCTTCCCGAACAGAGTCCAGGACTGCTTGCACTTTTGGCAGATGTGAGGCCCAATCTGTGCTATGGACAATTACGTCATCCAGGTAAGCCGCAGCATACTTCCGATGGGGCCTCAGCATCTGGTCCATTTTCCGCTGGAATGTGGCCGGCGCATTCTGTAACCCGAACGGCATTCTTTTATATTGGAACGCCCCGTCTGGGGTTACAAATGCGGTTTTCTCTTTGGCCAATTTGGCCAGGGGGATTTGCCAATACCCTTTTGTGAGGTCAAGAGTCGTCATGTATCGGGCTGTTCCCAGCCGGACGATCAACTCATCTATACGTGGCATGGGGTAGGTGTCAAATTTTGTAACTTTGTTCAACTGACGAAAATCGTTACAAAATCGCCAGCTCCCATCCGGTTTAGGCACCAACACAATGGGACTAGACCAATCACTTTGGGACTCCTCTATCACCCCTAAGTTCAGCATTTTCTGTACTTCCTCCCGTATTGCCTCCCGTCGGGCCTCTGGGATCCGATAGGGTTTTAACTTCACCCTTTCACCGGGCGGGGTAATGATGTCATGCTCTACCCCAGATGTTTGTCCCGGCAGCTCAGAGAATACCTCCTTGTTGCGAAACACAAACTCCTTAACCTCCTGTTGTTGGGGTTGTGACAAGGTGGCTGCTATTCCAACCTCAGGAATCACGCAACCAGTTTGAGCTGGTGACCAAGTGTCTGCGACTAGGGACTCTCTATCCCTCCAGGCTTTCAACAGATTAACGCGATAGATCTGTTCGGGCTTTCGCCTTCCTGGTTGTCTGACCTTGTAATTCACTTCGCTCACTTTTTCCATTATCTCGTAGGGGCCTTGCCATTTGGCAAGGAATTTACTTTCAACCGTAGGGACAAGTACCAGTATCCTATCCCCCGGGGAAAAGGTACGGGTCTTGGCTCCACGGTTGTACACTCTCTGCTGTGCTAACTGCGCTTGGGCCAAATGTTCCTTCACGATGGGCATTACCTGTGCAATTCGGTCTTGCATCAGGGCGACATGCTCAATCACACTCCTGTGGGGAGAACTCTCACTTTCCCAAGTTTCCTTGGCAATATCCAACAGCCCTCTTGGGTGTCTCCCATACAGTAACTCAAAGGGGGAGAATCCCGTAGAGGATTGGGGCACCTCCCTAATAGCAAACATCAGATAAGGAAGTAGACAGTCCCAATCCTTTCCATCTCTATCCACCACTTTCTTCAACATTTGTTTTAGGGTTTTGTTGAATCTTTCAACCAGCCCATCGGTTTGGGGGTGATACACAGATGTACGTAATTGCGTCACTTTGAACAATTTACACAGCTCCTTCATAACCCGGGACATAAAGGGTGTACCTTGGTCCGTAAGCAGTTCTTTACAAATACCCACCCGGCTAAACACAAGAGATAGCTCTTTGGCTATGGTTTTGGCCGAGGTATTTCGGAGAGGGATCGCTTCTGGATAACGGGTGGCATAGTCCATTATAACTAATATGTACTGGTGCCCCCTAGCGGACTTGATTATAGGACCTACCAAATCCATGGCGATCCTCTCAAACGGGACCTCAATGATGGGTAGAGGGACCAGCGGGCTACGGAAATGTGGCATCGGGGCCGACCTCTGACACACAGGGCAGGAGGAACAATAATTTTCTATGTCCTTCATCACCCCCGGCCAATAGAATCTCTGTAATACCCTCTCTCGGGTTTTCTCTGTCCCCAGATGACCTCCAAGAATGTGCCCATGGGCCAACTCCAACACCAACTTCCTGTAAGGTTTGGGCACCACAAGCTGCTCAACGGTTTCTTCTGCCCTTTTTGCCACCCGATACAGTAGGTCCTTCTCTACGCTGAAGTATGGGTAAGTGCAGGTATTATCTGGGTTCACTAACTCGCCATCTATTTTCACTACGTTTTCCCGTGCCTTTATTAGGGCGGGGTCTTTCAACTGTTCTGTGGCAAAGTTTTCCCTGTGAACCTCAAGATCAGAAAACTCCACAGACGGTAGGTTTTCGTCTGAGGAGGTGGCCTCCTCTCCAGTTTCTTGAGTCTCCCCTGCCAATACTGATAAGGGAAATTCCGGAGAGTCCTCACCACTCTCAGGGGAGTTCTGGCTATCACATTCCTGGTACATAGGGGCACCAGTGGGGGGCTCAGGATCATCTCACAGTTCCCAGAACTTCGGAAAATCCCTTCCCACAATGGCGTCATGCGGTAACTGAGATACTAAGCCCACTGGATGAGAGAGGGTACCTTTGGGGGTCTCGAAACACACTGTAGTCACTGGATACTCTCGGGTGTCCCCATGCACACAAATAACAGCTACCTTGCTATTCCCAGAGACCTCTGTTTTAACTAACTCAGCCTTTATCAGGGTCACAAGGCTACCTGAATCCAGCAATTCCACAACATTTCTACCATTAACACACATTTTGCATAAATGTTTCTCAGTTCCTCGAATGGCAGTGCATGCGACTGTCGCACACAGCGACTGACGTCTGCCCGTCAGAAAGTCACACTGCATGGGTTCCTCCACAACCGGGCAATTGGCTGCAATATGTCCCGCTTGCCGGCAGCGGTAGCAAACGATCCTTCTTGCCGCCTCTTGAGCCGCTGATTTCCCAGGCTGTTCTCGCCAAACTTGGGGTAGAGCTCCCACCCTCTCACTCTCTCCACCCTCACCCCTTGGAATCCTCTTATCCGCCCCTGGGGATGGTCTGGTCTTAGGGTGGAAAGTCCGAGTGTCTCTGGAAGAGGCCGTCAGGTTCTCTGTAGCCAAGTATTTCTCCACACGATCCACAAGACCATCGGCCGTCTCTGGGTCTCCATGGCTTACCCACTTTTGGATGGCAGTAGGAAGAGCTCTCAAAAACCGATCCATTACAACACGTTCCACAATCTTTGGTGCGGACAAAGTCTCTGGCTGTAGCCACTTTCTGCTCAGGTGAATGAGATCATACATTTGAGACCTGGGGGGTTTTCCAAGCTGGAAAGTCCAGTTATGCACACGCTGAGCCCGGACAGCCTGGGTGACACCCAGCCTTGCCAATATTTCAGCTTTTAGCATCACATAGTCTTTTGCTTGGTCAGGCTCTAGGTCATAGTAAGCCTTCTGCGATTCACCAGTTAACAGAGGAGCCACCAGTCCAGCCCACTGCTCCTCAGGCCACTTTTCTCCTTCAGCAGTCCTTTCAAATGTGGTCAAAAATACCTCTGGATCATCCTCTCCAGTCATTTTTGTCAATAAACGACTCACCCCAAAGGACGCGGTATTAGTGGGACGGCTTTCCTCACTGGTCTGCGGACGTTGCTGCATTACTGCTTCCATTTGTTGTAGTCTCTGCTCTTGCTTCTGTAACAGGTCTATGAAGCGGGCCTCAGATTGCTGCTGGGCTTGTTGCTGAGCTTCCAGACTCTGTTGGTGAGCTTGCTGCTGGGCTGCAAGGCTCTGTTGATGAGCTTGCTGCTGGGCTGCGAAGTTCTGTTGTTGAGCTGCAAGGCTCTGTTGATGAGCTGCAAGGCTCTTTTGCAAACCTGCATTTGTCTGCTGTTGATTGGCATTTGCTAGAGCCAGCTGCTTCAGTATCTCCTCCATGCTGGCTTAAAAAAAAAACTGCCACTGGTTCTCCACCAACTGTGAGGGGGTTAGCTCGGCAGCGGGTGTGTGTGACCCCCGGGATGGGCTCCCCACACAAAAACAGGCCCAGCAAACGGAGGTTGTGGTTTTCAAAATCAAAAAAGGTGCGGTTTATTTTCTATTTACAGTGACAAAACACAGCAAAGCCAAAAGAAACATAAACAAAATAAATCCTGGTCAACTTGACCTCTGACTAAACATACAGGTTTCCTAACTAACAACTGGGATCAGCCTAGTGCTGTCCTAGTCCCTAAGTCCCTGGTTTTAAATGTCCAAGCAAATAGCCACACAGGCTTTGTCTCACCGCACAGGGGTTCACTCTCCCTAGACAGTCCACACAGGTCTGGGTCCAGGCATGAGCAAACACCTAATGAAGCTGGGAGTTCTTATAGAGGCCTAAATGAGCTGACAAGCTTCAGCTGGTCTCATCAACTCCCTGTCTGCACGACGCCCCACACTCTCCCTAGAGGTATGAGTCATCCATGAGCCCACTAGCCTCAGCTGGGCTTATACAACTCTCCACCTAGTTGTATAAGTCGGCGTAAAGCCTGAATCTGGGCGAAATATATCTACCCCCCTGGATGCAACCAGGTGACTTTACCTTCCTGCTGTCACAACACGTAAAGTGCTGGGGAACTCTGTGCTCCCTTCCAAAACTGGAATACTGCTTTCCAGTGCTCTTGAATTTTTTTAACTCTGCCATGGCCGGTCCCAAGCCCAGCTGCGAAAAGATGAGGGTTGAGTGCTGGGGCAAGCAAACCAGCCCTGTAAAAACAGTTTGCTACTGCGAGCATAAAAGAAGAATAGGGCCTATCCAGCATTGTAGTGACATTAGCCATCTGAACGTGTTGGCTGAGCTACCAATGCTTTAAGCTGCAAATTAGTGGCTCGAGCATAAAAGAAGAGGGCCTATTAAAGTTAACTCCACCGTGGCCGGTCCCAAGTCTGAGCTAAAAAGGAGGAGGGTCCCTTCCCCCTCCCTTTCCTTCCCTTTCCCTTCCCCTCCCCCTCCCTTCCCTTTCCCCTTCCCCAGAGACACATGCTCAAATTACCTTTAAGGCAGTTTACTGTGCAAAGGGCTAAAAAGAGATTGTAGACAGTCCACTTTGGGCCGATTGGCGCCGTTCGGAGCTGTAATGCGAAGTTCCACTGTACATCTCTTCTCTGCTGTCCCATCTGTGTGCTGTCTCGACTGTAAAGTGTGGGAAGAGGGTGTACCCCTTTACGGAGGATAGACAGCAGGATCTGTTCACCCCGAGTACATAAATTGTCTGAAGAAGAGAGAGCAATTTGGGTTCAAATTTGGTCCCATACTTGCTATCTGAGGAGTGACAAAGGAAATCTACCTGCATGCCAAGTTTGAAGACAGGAGCCCTAAGGGTTCCAGAGATATGGCCACACAAAGAGAACCGACCGGCAATTGAAATTTCCCTTGGCGGGAAAACGTAGCAGTAATTTGTAATACCGCTTAGCGGGACTCTGGAGCAACCTTGTCGGTATAGATTTTGCTGGTCAATATCTCCAAGACCATAAAACCTAGGAACTCCAAACTTGGTGGGGTGGGTCTCCCAATCAGTCCCATACATGTGTCTCTCAAGTTTGAATAAAACACTGCTTACCAAACTATAAAGGGTGACGTTGCAGTGTTCTTTCAAACTTCACGGACCCAGATGAGGCCTCACTGCTGTATTAGATTTTTTTTTAGCTGCGCAACAAAACTACATTGAATTGAGAACAGAGTGTCCAATCTCTGGTGCATGTGATCATGCACCAATGAAGAGAAATAAAATGTCCAAACAAAAATTAAGGAATTGAACCCCAAAGTGTACACTCCTAGTGCACCAAACCTCATAAGTAATTGATGCAAATTACATAAGGTCCATAGAGCAGTTAATGTAAAAAAAACTTTTAACCAGGATAATAACGCTGTAGGTGATTACTGTAGATATCCATCTTCTTAACATGCATCAGTGACATCAGATATGAACACCCTAGAACAGTGCTGCTTCCAGTTAGAAAATAATCCAGCACCTCTAATAAAGCTGCCGCTTACCAGAGATACTGATCCCTGAAAGAGATCAGTCAAAAAAAGACTGATGTTATCCCTGCGAGGGTCTCTCACGGCTCAATCAGCTGTCTCCACTCTTCTGGTGCATATATCATTGGTCTCTCACTCGGTGTCACAATACATCATGTCAGGATGAAAGAGAAAGCCACCATAGCCTAATCCAGTAAAAACAACTATATTATTAAAACATGTAAAAGAATTGCACTTACAAAACGATGTAGATAAAATAGCGTGTGTGTAATCTTAAGCCGGCCGGCTCTCACAGCCCGTTCCTTCCAGGACTCTGCGATAGTGTTTGCGGTGTGGTGTTCACAAGCCATGGATCATGGTGGCACCTATCCACTACTGTTCCTTTTAACCGGCTAAAAGCAAGTTTTTGTGGTTAGTTTACTATCTTCCTGTTGGATTTCTAAATCTAGAAAGTGGATAAGTTTATCACTATTCTCATATGACAATTTTATATTGTTTTGATTGTTGTTCAATTTATCAAAAAATCCCTTGAGGCTAGTTTCATCACCTCTCCATATTACAATACAATCGTCTATGAACCTTCTATATATAATAAGCTCTTCTGGGATATTGGAATAATTGGCCTGCTCCTCCCATTTAGCCATAAAGATGTTCGCTACACTAGGTGCATATTTAGCACCTATTCCTATCCCATTTAGCTGCCTATAGAAATCCAAATTATGCCAGAAATAATTGTGTTTTAGCCCATAAGCCAAGCATCTCAAGATAAATCTTTTCTGCTTAGAGATTATATTACTAAAGCTATATAGGGCCCATCTCGCAGCTTGTATGGCATCTTGGTGTTGGATTATCGTGTATAAAGATGATATGTCTGCCGTTGCAATCAAATATTTTTCTTGTGGTAGCAACTCAATAGTGTTCATAATCTGAATCAGGTGTTTAGTATCTCGTAAATAGGCTCTTGTTTGTAACACTAGCGGTTGCATATACCGATCAACATATTCACCCAATCTCGCATTTATGGATTGTATGCCATTGATTATTGGTCTTCCAGGTGGGTGAATAAGATTCTTATGGACCTTTGGTACTGTATAAATGATCGGTACCCTGCAGGTGTCCGGTATCAGATACTTTTCTGATTGGTAATCATTCCTATCTCTCAAATATTTTCTTTTCTTTCTTTGTTAGAACAAAAGGATATAGAAATCAAAAACTTTGTTCAACTGACTGGTGAGTGTTGTGAAGGATGCTGAATCTTTACAAAGAAAGAAAAGAAAATATTTGAGATATACGAATGATTACCAATCAGAACAAACCTTCAAATGCCAATTAAAATTGAAGGAGGGGAAAATTGGATCTACTACGTCTTCCCCTGAAAGGGAGGTACAGATTTGTTAGTCCCAGACGGGACCAAAGGCATGGGTCCCCAGAAACCCAAAGACAATATCGGGAATATCCAAGTGAAAATGAGAGACCTTATAGAGATGAGAACAATGGACCAAGAACTCCGAAGCCATGGTGGAGAAATAAAAATAAATCACCAAAGAAACCTTTTTGGAAGAACAATGGCAATCGGAATAATCAAAAACCACGTAACCAACCACAAAACAAATATGCTAATACGGGAGGTTATGATTATGGTAACCAAGGAAACCATGCGTACTACAATCAGGATAGAAGAGATGGACGAGACCCCCCATACCATCAGAATCAGCAATATTATCGACAAGGTAATTATGGGTATCAAGATCAATATCAGTACCAAAATTAATATAGAAGAAGTCCGATTCCAACTCACAACAGATATGAAGCTTTAAGAAACCACCAAGATGACACGCAATCACTGTCTTTTTTAGATCATCGCAGGAGCGAGAGGACTCCCCTCGGCATGACAAAACATCAAATGTAAGAAGCCCAAACACAAGAGGGGATGCCGAGGAGGATCCAAGATCCAAAAGAAAAAGAGAGGAGTGGGAGAGGGGATCTACAACCTAAGTGGAGTGGATCTAACGAGAACCAAAATGTTAACTCTAGATAAAGGCTTGAAGTACGCTCCTAAACGGAATCTGAACAAATTTGATATGTATGTGGATATACAAAAATATACCCGAAGGCTAAACATTAAAAAGTACATGATGAATACAGCTCCAGTTATTGAAAGATCAAGAACGGACACGCCAGGAAGAGTGGTTCACAGTAACCTGAGAAACAAGTGCTTATTTAACCCGCCTGTTCATAACAATAAACACATAGAGGTTTTCAATCAAATGGTTATACAGGATTTGGAAAAACTCAAAATCAAAAGAATGAGTGATCCCCAGGCAATTAAAAGAGGTATAAAAGAATTGGAGGAAAATAAGCAGGTCATTGTTCGACCTGCTGATAAGGGTGGTGCTATTGTGGTTTTATCCAAAGAATATTATAACAAGGAGTTATTGGATCAATTAAATGATGCCAATACATACATTACATTAAGAGGAAATCCCACAAGTGAATACAAGCAGGAGCTTACAGAATTAATTGCAAGAGGTAGCCTCAAGAATATCCTTACCTAAAAAGAAGAAAAGTATCTGATACCGGACACCTGCAGGGTACCAATCATTTATACAGTACCAAAGGTCCATAAGAATCTTGTTCACCCACCTGGAAGACCAATAATCAATGGCATACAATCCATAAATGCGAGATTGGGTGAATATGTTGATCGGTATATGCAACCGCTAGTGTTACAAACAAGAGCCTATTTACGAGATACCAAACACTTGATTCAGATTATGAACACTATTGTGTTGCTACCACAAGAAAAATATTTGATTGCAATGGCAGACGTATCATCGTTATACACGATGATCCAACACCAAGGTGCCATACAAGCTGCCAGATGGGCCCTATAGTAATATAATCTCTAAGCAGAAAAGATTTATCTTGAGATGCTTGGCTTATGGGCTACAACACAATTATTTCTGGCATAATTCGGATTTCTATAGGCAGCTAAATGTATGGAAGTATGGAAGAGCCCTGGGGCCATCATAATTTTTTTTTTTTAAAATGACAGAATTTTTTCTTTTTTTTTACAGAATTAAGTTTAATTTTTTTGTTTTTTTAGAAAATTCTGAGTTTGAAAGTCAGAATTCGGAGATTAAATGTCAGAATTCTGAGATTATAAATATAGTAGTCTCTATTAGAAGGATTTAAGGAGCAATTAGCAATAATGTAGAAACACCCACAGACCATCATTCTGCAGACATACATGTCTTCTGCTCTGTATATGGATATGTAAATCTATCTTAGTTACAGCACACAGTATGGGGAAGCAGGCAGTGCTGGGCTCTCTGGTTCCTCTACTGTATTAATATTTCCTCGGTTTGCTGTATTATCCTTCTTCTCTGTCATCTGCTCCAACATAAAGAGCCATGCTGAAAACGTGTGTATTGTGTGTAAGTGTGTGTGTGTGTGTGGGGGGGGGGGGGCACAGCTTCCATAGATAACAGAACACAATGGCCAGCACAGCTCTGCACCCCGATTTGTAGGAAACATTGCAGTTGCCCCTACATGAGGGAATATTGTGAATGGCTAGAAGGCAGCAGGACAATGTGTGTCTATGGTCATAACGGATCGATCATAGCAATTACTTGTCTGGATTTATACAGTTATTTCACAAACAATTAACCTCATATTAAACATAAAAGCAGATTGTAACAGCTGGTGCAGAGCTAGCATAGTGGTTAGGATAGTAGGATTACATTGGTGAAGTTGTGGGTTCTAATCCAGGTGACAGTACACTTTTTTTGAATCGCACTTGTGGGTGTCAGTGAGCCCGCTGTCAAATGCGGGAGACTTGCGGCCGCCATCAGGAACTTTGGGGCCCCCTACACAGCTTCAGGCATGGGCCCCCTGGAGCAGAGAACCGGGGGGTGCTGCCGACGCGAATTGAGAAGCAGGGGGTGCCACAAATTAGAAGCGGGGGGGGGCTAGGGTGCTGCCGCCGCAAATTGTTGAGGTTGAGGGGGCTTTGGGTGCTGGCGAACAAAAAAATAAAAATTAATTAAAAAAAAAGGGGTTACCATCCGGGGCCCTGGGGACCTCTGGGCGCCTTACAGGTGTACTGCCTGTACCCCCCTGCTGACACTGTCAGTACATACAGCTCATGGCCTGCTCTGCACTGCCACTATATACACTAGTTACTGTGCATGGCCCTGTCTTTACTACTAAAACTAATGCCACTAATTGTCTCCCCACTTGCACAATCTCTGCATCAAGACTACATATTGTGGCTGCATAGCGCACACATTAGCACCAACAGTATACTGAAAATATATATGTAGCGGCCTCACCCCCTGCTCCCTTGTCAGTGAAACGGCTGGCTTGTCTAGGGGGTATGTGGGAGGAGGGTGAGGTTCACTATGGCCTATGTCCTCTTAGTGTGCAGAGGGGAAAGCCAACACTTGTTTTACTTTCGGCCTGTGTTCTGGATGGAGCCTCTGCTTCTTCTGTGGAGATCTGACTGTCAGTAATAAAGCCCCACACCATAAAAAGTCCAACACTCCTTTATTCTTCTTCACAAGTGAACAGTATCAGTTGAACTTTTAGATGAACAGACAGGGGTGTGGATGCGAGTAGGTCCAGGCACAGTGAACTCTCCTATTCCTTTTAGTGCAAATAGGCTTGGCGCACAGCCGCTGCCACCGACCGGGTGAACTGTTGAGGCCCCTGCCACAGGCCTGGGTTGATTAGATGGACCTCTGCCACCGGCTGTGGAACATGAACTACCTTCCTTGAGAAGCTGGCCCTTGTTGGGGAAAGACATCCATCCGGACGGTCTTCAGAGGCCCACCCGGCACTGGCAATATGCTGCACCAGCTCTACGGGAGGGTCACCTCTCCGGTCCCTTACGCCCTGGATTCAGGCACCCGACACCAGGGGCACCTTAGGACAATCCCTCACTCGTGGGACCCAGTGGAAGGTACTAGGCCCCAGGCCTTCTGACAAAGACCTCACCCCAGACCGAAGGTGTCTGGGATGGAACACGAACTCCACGTGCCCAGGCCAAGGGCGCCTGGACACTGATCACGGACAGCAGCCCTCAGGCTGAAGGTGCCTGGGACTCGAACCTCGTGGTGAAGATGTCCGCCCCCCTTTATACCCTCTCCCAGCAAGCACAGCAGGTTCCCCACCCCGCTGTACAGCTGCTGCGAGGGGTCACAAAGGGTACAGCACTGCAGTGGTGGTTCAACCCCGGCCCAAAGCGACAGCTCCACCTACTGGGCCGCAGGGAACTGAGCACCACTGATGTCTTCACACAAATGAAAACAGCCCTACTCTACCAATTAATGCATCTGGGTCATACTACCACCCAGATGCTGCCCCTAAATAATACATACCCGCTACACTCTCCCCCCAGTAATTTGACACTCGTCCCCAGTGTCTGGACCAAGCCATGCCCCAAAGGGAGCCAACATAACCCGATCCAGAGACTAGTATTTTTATAGCACTGGTCGCTGTAAAAATGACAATGGTCCCAAAATAGTGTCAAAAGTGTCCGTCGTAATGTCGCAGTCACGAAAAAAAAAAAAAAAAAAATCACTGATCGCCGCAATTACTAGTTAAAAAAATAAATTAATAAAGCCACAAAACTACCCCCTATTTTGTAAACGCTATAATTTTTGTGATTTTTTTTTTTACCAAAAATATGTAGAATACTTATTGGCCTAAACTGAGGAAAAAATATGTTCTTTTTATACATTTTTTGGGGATATTATAGCAAAAAGTAAAAAATATTGCATTTTTTTCAAAATTGTCGCTCTATTTTTGTTTACAGGGCAAAAAATAAAAACCGCAGAGGTGATCAAATACCACCAAAAGAAAGCTCTATTTGTGGGTAAAAAAAGGACGCCAATTTTGTTTGAGAGCCACGACCGCGCAATTGTCAGTTAAAGCGACGCAGTGCCGAATCGCAAAAAAGGGGCCTGGCCCTTATGCTGCATATTGGCCCGGGCCTTAAGTGGTTAAAGCTGGTAGGCGTTTTCTTTCTCCTGACTGTCCTATGAAGCTGCACGACCCCCTGATCCCGTCTGGACAGTGCTGATTGGCCCTGTAACGATCACATGCACCCTCCCAAAAAAAATAAAAACAACTTTAGCAACACACACACACACACACCAAACTAAGCATGAGCAGAGTGCCTCCTAGGGCTCTGTACTATCAGGAGATGGATTATGGACAGTAAAAGGGGAGGATCAGAGCAGACAGGATCAACCAGCTTTTTCACACAATGTGGATGTTTAATCCCACAGTGAGTATAACAAGCATAATTTACTGCATATACACACTGATTTTACTATGGTGGGTTTAAAAGGTTCATTCCAGCTATGAATGTAAAGCTAGTGATTTATGTAATCCTCTTTGGCCAACTTTCACACGGCTACTTATGTGTTGTGGGTGGTGGATTGCCCAGCTTCAAGCATGAAAAATCTGATTCAAATGTCGAAGGCATGCGGTAACAGCATTGCAAGGAAATAACTTGATCCTGACAGATTTAGGCTTTTTATATATGAGAAACAAAGAATCTGGTAGTATGTGTTTGAAAATTCGACTGCATTGCAAAAGGGGATTCAGGGGACCGAATGATCACACAAATAGCCAGATAAAAAAAAACAACCGAATGCTCTGCACAGAAAGGGGCTATATGCAGTCCATGACTTAAAAACACATATCTACTGTTATCAATTACCGTATATACTCGAGTATAAGCCACGTTTTTCAGCACTTTTTTTTGTGCTGAAAATGCCCCCCTCGGCTTATACTCGTCACCTTTTTGCACCTGATCTCCCAGACTTTGGGGAACCGGTACCGGCCATAGGTCCCCTGGACCCCAAACTTGAGAAACAGCATGGCTCCCGCGAAGTGTGTTTGAAAACACTGGCCATCATTTTACCTGGAAGAGTAATACTACAGGGAGTCCCCGAGTTACGAACATCCGACTTGCGAACGACTCCTACTTACAAACGGGAGGCTGCGTGGCCACTTTTCAAAGGCGGGCACATTCGACGGAACATTTTTTCGACGATGGGCACATTCGACGGAACATTTTTCGACGACCAGCACATTCGACGGGACATCGGAAAACAACGTATCTGCCGTTCTGCACATGCTGTTCCGACTTACGAACATATTCGACTTAAGAACAAACCTACAGTCTCTAACCCGTTCGTAACTCGGGGACCCCCTGTATCTAGCAAGAATTAGTGCTAGATTGAAGGGCAGTATTACAGCACAGACTTTTTTTTATATAAATATCAGCTGGGAATATTTTAATTCTGCATTAAAGGGTAAATTTAATCGGGTTCCAATTGCCATCCCTCAAAACCTGTCCCTACCCTACCAAGATCTTTGCTATGTGTGCCTGTAATCTTCATCTGTTCCAATAAACGATTTGTACTCTGCTGGGACACAGTTTTCAATTAAATGAATTGGGTTTCTTCTTTTCCTTCTTCAGAGGTTGGGAGGTACAGCACAGGCTACAGAATAAAGATGCTTGTGTAGTGGGTATAGTCAAATAAAATGACTTGAAAGGCTGGAGGTGGGATTTGGAATGTAGTAAAATGTACAGTTTCATATTCAACTTTGATGTGTACTCCAAAGCCTTAACTATGCCTCCATACCCTTGCATATTAGGCCTCTACCAGTCTCACAAGCATATTTTCTTCTTCCAATTCAATATGATACAACAGTGACATATTAATCAGTGGGTGAAACCATGATTAGGGGGAACACAGGAATCCAACAATCCTGAAGGGTTGAATGCTGAAGACACTGATGGAGACTGCAGCACTGGAGTTGAGAGAATATAAGAGAGACATGGGCCACTGAAAGGAGAGGTGGGTAAAAGTGCCTTCTGCAGGGCACGTTTATTTAGATTTGTTCATACCCTAACAAACACAGACATGACTTAGAAAAAAAAAATTATTTGAAAAAGTTCCAATAAATTAGGAGGGCGAGTAGTCTGTCCATTTTTTTTCTTTGGTCCATACATCCCAGTGGTGTTAATTATGCCACCTCATCAAGAAGCAGAAAGAAAAAACAGGTGGCAAACACCTTCATCAGCTTTCGCCAGAAAATATATCTGGGTTTTCTTCCCAAAACTTGTCACCGATGACATCACAATGCAGAATGCCAAACTGGTTCCGCGAGCGAGATACCTCCACCTCTCTCTCCTCCTTGCCTTCTAGCTTTATTACCTTCTTGCTGATTTCATTTACCTAAACAAGAAGTACAGGATGAGAATAAAAATGAACAAGAACAATTCAAGTATTGTCAGTCAACTCAACTGACGCACATGGAAAGTGATGCGATTCTTACGCAATAAGTCAACAAGCAGTTAAAGGAGAACTTCTCTTTTAATACAGTTATCCTGAATACGCCAGACACTATCCACCACATATTACACTTAACTTGCATTGAAACTATAATTATAGTAAAAAGTGTGGGACTTTTGAGGCACAGCATCTCACTAAAAAATATAACATTTTATTTAATTTCCTTAAAATTGGACATAAAATAATGACAGACTTATAATAAAATGCAATTATAAAACAGCCTATTCCAACCACTGCAGTCATTTATACAACACAGTCTCTGTTCAACACGTTTCTAGGACATGGTTCTCTTCATCAGGAGCCAACAGACTTTTGATGCCGCCATCTTCTATATGGCAGCCATGACAATTAATTAAACATTGAAATCATTCCTGCTACCCTGATAAAACAGGGAGATGATCAATTAGGCAGATAGTTGATAAGTAAATTCCTTTCATAGGTTTAATTTAGGTTCCTCACATTGAGTTACAGAGAAAGGCGAAGGGAAGTCGATGCTGGTTTTAGATATTTAAAACAGCAATTTCCAAGCTTAACAACCATTTGCTGTCTCATTTAAGCAGAGGTTAGCAGAGTCTGTAATGGTTTGCTGCTGCCAAACAATTCACCAGAATGTTTGCAGGCTATAGGGGAGAGAGAGAACAGTTATCACTCCACTAAGATTTAAGTGTTGGGTTCCGCAGTCATCTTCAAAAGTCTCCACGCTAGGACCTGGCCACCTAGAAGCAACTTAGGCCCCTTACCTTAACTGGTTATGTCCCTTTTTTGCAGAGTTTTCCACTCTAGGGAGCGGTTTATTATGGACCGGGAAGATTATACGCCGACTGCGTCTCCCGCTCTTTCTTACCATCAGACCTAAAGCACCACCTGAACCCCCCTTCCCTTTTTTGGGGGGTTACCTTAACCCCAATGGGCGTTCTGAACTGCAGATTTTGTTGGCCTTTTCAATGATGTAATATTTTCATCCACCTGTGCAGACACAGATTTTTCCTCTTTTTACATTTCTACGAATCCATAATGTACAGGGCCTTCCTGATAACGTGATGCTATGTTTTAGTCTTAATTTATTTCTACCACGTTTTGTATTGCATTAAAAAAAATAAAAAAATCTACAAGGTATACTCTTCTCTGATCATGCATGTGCAACCACAATCTGTATTCATTCTCATGGAAAGGCCATGTACACTCCTAGAGTGAAAGTGTAGGTGACCTTTTTCTTAGGAATGAATGTGGTATGCAGAAAACATGCATGTGAAAAGGAGAGCATGGACTAGGACATTTTTAAAGAGATGAGTTTAGCAAATAATCCTTAACCTACGCAATGAATCAATTTAAGTTTTTAACAGGGCTGCCCGTTTTCAGGTGAAAAATCTATAAGTGATAAATATGTGTTATTTAAACCACGCTCACTAAATCATAAATTCATCAAATGATTACATCAAAGTGAATAAGTGCTCAAAAAAAAAAAAAATAAAAAAAAAGTGCATTCAGTGCAATGTACATAAACAGCCACCAGATGTCTCCACTTGGATACGAGTGGTATATTGTCGGCTGTCTTCTTGTCAACTCGTTCCACTACTGGCGGAAGGGACGTGTCACGCAAGATTCCGCCAGTAGTGGAACGCAGGTGGAGCGCATATTGGCGTCCCTGCATTAATCGCGAGCTCTGAAATTTTTACCTTTGTAAGTGTAACTTGTATAGCGTGTATTTTAAAATAAACATTACGTACTTCACCATGGGAGGTATCCCCCTATTTTTATACCGTTTTTGGGAGATCTAGTCTATGTCCAAGTTTGCTCACTGATCGACTGAGAAGAGTACTAGAAACTGCATCATTCTGCTTAATGTGACTAACTGTAATGAGGGTCATGCAAGTCCGGTGAGTGGGCTGTGTGTCTGATGTTGGTGGATGAGAATATTAAAACACTGTTATGTGGAGTTGACAAGAAGACAGCAGACAATATACCACTCGTATCCAGGTGGAAACATCTGGTGGCTGTTTATGGACATTGCACTTTATTTTTGAGCACTTCTTCACTTTGATGTAAAACATTTGATGAATTTATGATTAGGGAGTTTAACCTCCCTGGCGGTATGATTATTTCAGATTTTAGGTGCTGAAAGTGGTACCATTATTTTGCATGGAAATTTGGCGTATTGTATTGTAGGCCTGTAATTCTTAGGAATAACTCACTTAAATCTGTCCAAACAGGAGTCTAGTAGACATCCCGGGTATGATAAAGTTTGAAACACAAAATCATAAATTATAATATAATAAATAACTATAAATAATTATAATAAAAATTATTCAATAATGTAATCAAATCAAAAACACTGAAATTTGCTCAGTTGCAGAATTGTCGCTGTCATTACTTTCAGTGTTTGATGACGAATTTCCCCACAGATCGTTATCGCTCAATCCTGCAAGTGATTCTAATTTATTATCGCTGTTTTCTAGCTGGTCTAAAACCACTTTTGACGTAAACTGACACTTTTTGGTTGCTATGGACAATCTCCAGTTTCCAGGCAGAAAGAACAGTTTTTATAATATAAAATTGCATGCAGGGCACTGGACAGACCGCTAGGGACAAATGTGTATTTGATACAGTACACTGTAATCTTACAGATTACAGTACTGTATGTATTGTGTGTTTTTTACTTTTTGAATTTGGCGCCGAACTCCGTCCCCGTGCGTCGCAACGCTCGGAAACAGAGCTCGGCACTGTGAATCGAGCGAGGAGACATGGCAGGATCCAGGGGACAAGGCAAGTAGCTTTCCCTGTATCCTGCAATGCAGCCCGAGTCTGGCTCTGGGGGTTACCGCTTTTGGTATGAAAAATTCACCCCGAGCCAGACTGGAGGAAAATACCGCTAGGCAGGATAAATAACACATTTATCACAGGACATTTTTGAAGAGGTTGTGCACCATCCATCATGGGTGTCCAGAGTTTATGATTCTAGTGGAGGATCTTTTTTGTCTTCAATTTTAAAAAGGTCAATGTATCATCTAGTTATACCAGTACATAGGCTCTCTGAAAGATGTCTGATTACCTTCTTCTTTAGGATGACTGATCCTTTCCTGTACATTAAAGGCTCATTATTGTAGTTGATGTTAAACTCTGAAAATAAGATTTCATTCTTCTCGGCAGCAAGTGTTCCCTGTGGGGGCAAGGGAAAAAATACAGCAGGCTTGCAAGTACGTAGAAAGGCCATTGCACAGAAAACAGGAACATTGATTATGAAGCATTACCATTCACACTTTTGTCATCTGTTGCAGAACATGCTTGCTTACATATAGTATTTGGTGCATGGAGGCAGCCTGTTCATTTTTAAAAAGGGACTGCCAATGCACCACAAGGGACAAAATAAGGTGCACCATAATGTATTGAATGTGCATTGTAGTGCACTGTGATGTGTTGCCAGCTACAGTACCTAACCAGCGCCACAACTGTGTGTGAATGCATTTGTTTATCACAACACATAGCTGTGAAGCCAGCCGTAACACTGTATCTAAGTGTTCAGTGCATGCAGGCTAAGGAATTTGTTAATGTAACACTTCCAGGTATTTATTACCTCTTACAGAGATCTGAGTACTCATCCCGACAATGCCTTCATCTGCTTTTCTCTCCAGAGGGATGGAATCATATTTGTTCAAACATTAGCCAAAATCGCAGTCTAATTCCTGGACTGAGCTGCTTCCTCTGAACTGAGACATGACACAACCATGTAAATCCTGGTGCCTGTGCAGTTCTTGGTTGTGTTTAGCAATATCTGAGGCAGGTCAGTCCCTGCAACTGCCTCTCACCTTGTGACTTGCTAAATGAATTCTACATACCACCAAGGAGAAGCCAACAAACGATGCTGGCCAAGAAATGCTGTGTATAATACTATATATACTCGAGTATAAGCCGAGGCACCCAATTTTACCACAATTAACTGGGAAAACGTATTGACTCAAGTATAAGCCTAGGGTGTCCATCTGCATGCCTCGCTGTGCCTCACTTTGTCCATGTGCATGCCTCACTGTGCCCATGCCTCACTGACGTTTAATATGGGAGTCTATGGAAGGGGTGCCTGGCTTTGAAAAATCGGTGCTCCCCGGCCGTAGGTCCCCCAGACAACAAATTTGCACACTTGTAGAGGAAGAGTGGGGCTACATGTGCGCCAAGTTTAGGGTCCAGGGGACCTACGGCCGGCCAGTACCGGGTCCCCAAAATCCGGGAGATCAGGCGTAAAAAGGTGACTCGATTATAAGCCGAGGGGGGCATTTTCAGCACAAAAAAAAGTGCTGAAAAACTCGGCTTATACTCGAGTATATACGGTATGTCCTCTAGTGGGATTACCCTTCAGAATAGGTTAACAAATCAGACTTTTAAAATATTCTCTCTTATTGTATAAACAGATGTACATAATAAAAATCACATTCCTATGTCTAAATTCCTTATTACATCAGTCCCTTACATCTATACATTTATTCTCCCTATTTCCCCAAACTCCCTATATAAAATAACATGTCATACTTACCTCCACTGTGGGGTTCGTTTTGCACAGAGTGGCCCCGAACACCGTCTTTCGGGGTCCCTCTGCGACTCTCGCGGCTACTTGCCGCATCAGATAACCCCCTAGGAGAAGCGCTCTCCCAGGGGGCTACCTTCTGGGCGCGCTCCCGAGTCTATCCATCAATGGATTTGATTGACAGCAGTGGGAGCCAATGGCTGCGCTGCTATCAATCTATCCAATCAAGAGCCGAGAATCCCAGGCAGAGGGACAGCGTATCCCCGTTGTGGGAAATTCCAGGGCTCAGGTAAGTAAAAACGGGGGGGCTAGGGGGCCGGTGACTGTCAGGATGCATTAAGGTGACAAAACACAAGGTTTTACAATCCCTTTAAGTGAGATTAAAAAAAAAAATAGCAATCAACTCGTGGCAAATAATTTTAGGACTGCTTAAGAGTAGGACTACAGCCTCACATCAAATGATTCTGTGCCTCCAATCTGAGGAATTTTGAGAGAATTTTCTTGTGCGACTTGGAAGTAGCGCTAGTGATGAAAAATGGTGATCTGACTTACCTGTAGCCTTTTCTGAGCCTGCGCTGGAGTTAATCCTCCCCTCTGGACCAGCATCCAGAACACAGTGTTGCACAGATTGATGTGGCCTGCAGAAAAGCAAGTAAAACAAAGTGTAAGTTACCATAGGACAAAAGTGAGCCCTATAAATGTGTAAAGTAATTCTAAAAGCTAACTACACAGATGGAATGTTTAGATTTTAGCAGTTTTACAAGCATAAGGATGGAAAATTTCATTCATGCAGTTTTGTGATACAAACACCCCTGCCAGACAGGACAGCCAAGTCCTGGACCAAGACCAATCGCAGCCCGTGAACAAATAAGTAGCCACATGATGATCGCTTTAAAGCATGTTCTTGCTAGTGCTATGCAAAGCTACACGGCCCTAGTTAGCTCAGAGTGCTGCCTCTTCCTCAGCCAGTGCTTCTGTATATGGATTACAGGGGAGGTAACTATAAGACATATTTAGGTACTTTAAATGTATTTTTTATAGAAATAAAATGGAACTCCAGTAATTTTTTTCCTTGATTTGGATAAGAATCCGAGCCTGTATTTATTGAGAATTGTGCACAAATAATGGAGATTTTCATTCACTTCTTGTCCATAGAAAGTGGAAATACATTTTTTTTCTTTTTATTAAAATTGAGAAGACTGGATTCTCCATCAGTTTTTAATTGCTGTCTACAGGGTTGTCACTGGTACAAGAAATAAGGGGAAAGAATCTCCAACGTGCCCCAGACAATAAAAACCTGAGACCTGATCCCTTCCAAACCTTGTCCTAAAACTAATGGAGCACACAGAAGAAAAAATATTTCTCCCAAAAAGCAATGTTCTGCTCAACTGAAATGTAATCATAAAGATCATTGTATTAAAACCCTCCTCTAGTCCGTACCCCAATAAATCCACTAAAAATCAAACCCCATAATAGAGATCAAAACCAGTCTGCTGATGAGCCATGAAACCAAATCAGCTGCTCAAAAGGACTCAACATAAGTCCCTAGCTGAGCTGACCCGAGTTAGCTAGTATTCAACTGCAAATAAACATCAGCTAAAGACAACAGAACAAGCGGCATTAGAACGAAGATGGGCAGGTGCTGGTTTCTATCATGGAGTCCATTTTAAATGGTTTTATTGGGGTATGGAATATGTGATCCTTATACGTGATCTGTAACTTTCAAGAATGGATATTTTTGCTTCTAAAATTTTGGTACTGCAGAGCATTGCTTTTTTGGGGAAAATATATTTTAGTGTTTGCTTTATGTAATTTCACCTTTTTTGTATACACAGATATATATTGGCCTTGGTAGTTTCTGACTAGATCTCATGGACTGGCAATGATCTGACCACCTTCGTTATCAGGTCCTCGCACCTGCAGTATTTTTTATGTATGCGTTTGGCGTAAATTCGTTTTTTGGAAGATTGAGTCAGGAACGTATCTGAAAAGGCCCCAGATGAAGAAGACAGGGGGTAACGTAGCCCACCAGCATCCACCTATAACAGAAGCCTCAGTTTTTTTTTTTTTTTTTTATGCAAACTTTAGAAAACCACAGACCAATAATAGTCCATGCACATATACTTGCAAATCTGTGTTAGCTTTTGCTTTATCCAAACTTTCTATATTCTCTATGCCATTTTGCAGAGTCTATTCCATGTACTTCCTCAGCATTAGTGGAAGGTGACTAAGGCAGTGCCGCTGTCTGAGGTAATGTGATCATTCCCAAACAGGGAGTTTCAGCAGCAATTACTTTTTTTCTTTGCTACGATTTGGATGTCTCATAAGGCAGCTCTATACCCATTGTTAACCTTCCTCAACTCTGCTCTTTTATCAACTGCATTGTTACTTTTTATTTATTGCATCAAAGAAGGCGGCATAAGGCTGGATTCACACCTATGCATTTTTAGTGCATTTTGCAGATTTGCACTACAAAACATGTTCTATAGGAAACCATGTTAAATGGACTGTAGTGCAAGTCTGCAAAATGCAAAAAGCACAAAAAATGCATAGGTGTGAATCCAGCCTTATACAGGACAGGGGAAGCCACTTTGTTCTATGCAATGATGGTCTCTGCTCCCAATGCAAATATAGAAGCATAACAACATACTAAACCCGGCCATAGCCTTTGCAATTGTTGGCTGGTTCCTGATGAACTGGACCAAATTTGCTTTGTGGCGGGTTCTGTGGTCCTCTTCCTGTACAACATCATTTGATTGAAAAATTAGCCAAACAGAATCCAAATCAGATGCAGTTGCTGTTCAGGTATTCTGACAGCCACTGTCAACATCTGTCAGAATGCAATAACCCTGCAGGCTGAACGAAAAAAAAAAAAATGTATCCGTGTACGGCCAGCCTAAGAGATGGGCAAAATGCCTACTACCCCTTAGCTGTTCAGCCAGGAGGGATCAAGACAAAAGGTCTTCCTGCTAAGCCTGTACCATCAGCTGGGAAACCTATTGAGAAAGCCACAATACACATAGCAAATATTATACTTTCTTTTCTGGAAAAGTATATAGGAGAAAAAAAAAAAAAAAACTCAACAATTCCTGTGCATAAGATCTAACTGAAGTTACATGCCCAAATTGTTCATTTTCTTGCGAATTGTCCCTGAATAAAGTGTATGGCTATGCTACACAAACGAGAAAGACAGACTCAGTAACCATTTAAAATGATTGTAAAGTCTCTTTTTTTTCTATCAAAATAACAAACATGTTATACTTACCTACCCTGTGCAGTGGATTTGCAAAGAGCAGCCCAGATCCTCCTCTTCTCGAGTTCCTGGCTGGAGCTCCTGGCGAGTGCCCCCACTGCAAGCAGCTTGCTATGGGGGCACCCGAGCCAAGCTGAAGCTCTGTGTATCCATTAAGACATGGTGCTGCGGTTCAGCCCCACCCCCTCTCTCTCCTGATTAGCTAACCAAGTTTGATTGACAGCAGCGGGAGCCAATGGCGCCACTTCTGTGTCTCAGCCAATCAGGAGGGAGAGTCTCGGATGGCCAAGGCATTCGTGGACATCGCTGGATAGGGCAGGGGCTTGGGTAAGTATTATGGGGGCTGGAAGTGGCCTGCTGCACACCGATAGCTTTTTATCTTAATGCATAGATTGCATTAAGATAAAAAACCTTCTGACTTTACAACCCCTTTAAAACGAAGCCCAGGGTGTTCTCCCTCTTACTACTGAAAAGGAGATCAGCTTGCTGAAAAGTCTTTTGCATTTGACACCTCTGGGACTGCAAAGTGCCTGGTCTCCTTCTGCACTCAGTGGTTCCTTCTGTCAGCCCCTACATCACTGCACCCTGTAGAGACAGAGGGAGGGCCCATTGAATGAAACAAATGCACAGCAGGGATCAGGCCATTCGACACTCCTGGAAGTGCAGGATGCAGAAGAATTTACACAGCTGTCACCAAAATACAGTAGATTAGCAACTTTGTCATACCAGCAGAGATGCACACAACGTTTCACTCAACTTTGAGGAGCAATAAAATAGCAGTCATACTCAAGATTAAAAAAAAAAAAAAAAAATGTGGCAGCATTTAACTACATTAACTACACCTAGAATTGACGGTTCACAACAAAAAAGTTAATTAAAGTGTAGAACTTTTAGTTTCACTTTCATGGGCACATCAGCTCCTGAAAGGCGACAAAGTCCTGTTGATGTGTGCACACCAGACAAGATTATTACACAGAATAATAATCTTTGGGTTGTGTGTGCACCACATAAGTTGCAAAGAATTACAAAAAAGAAAAACTTCAGTTCTTTAGAGTACGTTCCAACTACCAGCAGAGAAAGACTGTCTATTTATTTTTTTGTGTTCAATGATTGCAGCTGCTGGCAGAGGGGAAGTGGTGCCTTGCATTTTTACAAGACAATGCACCACTTCACCTTTGTGACAGCTGCGGGGAAGTGTGAACAGGGCACATAGAAAACTATGGTTTTCTGTGTGCGCTTTTTTTTTTTTTTTTATGTAGAAAAACAGAGCTGTCTGTTATAGAAAGAAACAATTTTATCCACAGAAGCCATATTGTAAAAGTAAATCCTATATACAAATGTGTCCAGAATATAATGAGAATGAAGTTCCTATGCTGAAGGGCTCTGTGAAGGGAGAAGCTGGGTAAGGTCCCTTGGGGTGGGGTGCCAGGTATACATTAGAACACTGATCAGTTGCATTCCAGCCCTGTCAGAGCAGTGGCGAGCCATCCATTAGGGGCGCACGGGTGCCACCCCCCCTATCCATGTGTCGAGCCCCCTAATCTACATGCAGGGGCGTCAGACCATGGATTCCAGTAGAGGGGGGGGGGTGTATTTTTTTGAAGCACGTGATTAGAGCCAGAGGCTCCAATGCGCTTCAATAAAAGGGTGGGCTCATTTTGCAGAGCATTGCGCTCCGAGCACATCCAGTTGTGCGACATGGCGAATTAATATTCGCTATCGCCCCACTGATCCTCCTCCCAGCCAATCAGGAAGCGAGTCTGAGACCAGTGACCCGATTGGCTGAAAGGACAGGCGATCCTATTGGACACCTAGGAGGAGGATCACGCTAGGACACACTGCCAACACTTGGACGACACGCTGCCTGCTCACCACCTAGATGGGGAAAGTGCCAGGCTTAGTCTGTCACCTCGCATGAAAAAAAAAAAGAGAAGAAGAAGAAGAAGGACTTGGGTTCACAACGAAACCCTCATCTTCCATCTATTATTGTCAACAATTTCCTTTATTGTATGCTGCCTATACTATACTGTGCTACCCAACAATGTCTTATCTTGTTGTTCCAAAATCTTAATAAAAAAAAAAGATTGAAACAGAAAGCTCGAATGAGCAAATGAAAACAAAGCAGGCTCTGAACACCATGAAGACTTCCAAGGATGCTATAAAGAATGGAAAAAAAAAAAAAAAGGAAATATCGCTGGGAGCGTTGTGTAGACTCACAAGGTACTTTTAAGGAGACAATGTTCAATTGAAAAATATTTCAAAAGAAGAATTTTTTAAATATTATCATATTATGGACACACCTCCTATTTAAATGCAATCAGTGTATGGAACTGGCTCTTTGTGAATTCACAGGCCACATTTTGTGAAAACACAATCTAATTGACACTTTTACATGTCACAGTCATGAGCTGAGATTACAATGGCTACTTACAGTCAGCCTGTCTCCAGCTGAGATAATCCTTTAGGTTCTGCTCACTGGGATACAATACCACTCTACCGTCAAACCCAGGAGGGTACAAGGTTTGCTGATCCAGGAAGAACTCCTTCCAGTAGAAGACAAAACTGAAGGCAAGCTGTGAAACCACGCGTCATAAACTTGCTTAAAAAAAAAAAAAAAAAAATTCCCAGTTGTGAAAAAATGTTAATCTTCAAATGTAATCACTGCATTTTATTTTGTAATATAAACAAGCAATATGAACCCTTGCAAATTATGCAATGTCAAATATTTTCCTTGCACTGTAGCTGGTAAAAAAAAAAAAAAATCGAATGTTTGCTTCGTTCGGATACTATGGCCTCTTTCACACTGGGTTTTTTAGCCTTGAAGCATGAAAAGTCCAGCATACTGCTCTAAACATTAGTACCGCTTAGTGCGCAGTCCAGCGGTCAGCCTTTTATAGACTTCTACAGGCTGTCAGTAGCAGGGCTGAACAGTGCGCGCCCATTCTTTAAATCTGCACCTAAATGTCAGAGTGCAATGCACCGGGGTAAACGCCAAGTGTGCATAAGGCTTTAATGTTGATACTCAATTTATTTTAATTTACTTCTTTATTATAGGTACTTATAGGGCCGTCAATTTACACCGTGCTTTACATATACATATATTTTACGTTCACAGTACATAAACTTTTGATTAAAGCAGAACCTTACCCCACTCCCCATTTTTTTTTTTTTTAATCCGCTCTGTTTTACTAAAGTTATCTATGAAACAGAGGGGCCCAACAGCCACAATTATCAGTGTGAGGAGAAACAAAAAACACACACAACGAGGTGTACTCCTGGATGGTGAGAAACCCAAAACAATGGAGGATGAGGGAGTGGCTATTTATTCCTTCTGGTTTGTGTTTTGCATTGAAGGTGGAGCCCAAGACTTCACACAGCACAGCTCCTCTCCCCCTCCCACACAACACACAGCTCAGATCGATTCTCTTACAGACACAGCCTCTATCTGCACACTGTGTATCTGGATGATATGCTGCAGAGCTGTTTTTATCTGGGAACATCACAGGTCAGAACTGCAGCATACAGAGTGTGTAGATAAAGGCCGTCTTTTAGAGAATTAATCCGAGCTATGTACTGTGTAAGAGGGAGGGGGGAGAGAAGCTGTGCTCCCTGGGCCCAGACGGTGTGCAGGGTGGCGATGCGAGAAGGAGCTCAATTGGAACAGCTCCCCCTAGATCCAGCCATGTTTATACCACTTTTATGCAGAGGAATAGCAGTGTCTGAACTTGTTTACTGTTCGGAGAGTGTGCCCGTTCGTGGTGCAACGGATCGGTGGTGACCCGTGATCCAAACGGGTTACCCTGTTTGGATCGGAACACCACGCGATCCGCGGAGCACTCCGGAGCCTCGGCCTCTGGAAAGGCAGCGGCTTCGGCCTAGCTCCGGAGCGGTGACCATCTTTGTACACCCGGCGGCGGCCGCTGTAGTGACGTTTCATCGCCGCCATCTTGCTCCACCTCACACTCCTCACTATCATTACTGTGCAGGGGCCAAGCGGACATCTTGTTACACCCAACGAAGTTTTAGATTTCAGTTATTTTCACACAAAACTGAGCTTATATGCTTAAATACATTATTTGGAAATCCAACGGACTGTTTACATGTTACATTTTAAAAGCAGCAGCAAACCTTACATGGTTGCTAATGTGACGGAACACCTCTGATTATCACATTTAACATTTAGTTCTGTCACATTAGCAACCATGTAAGGTCAGCAGGTTTGCTGCTGCTTTTAAAATTTAACATGTAAACAGTCCGTTGGATTTCCAAATAATGTATTTACGCATATAAGCTCCGTTTTGTGTTGAAAATAACGGTGGGTGTAACAAGATTTGTCTTTTTTTTTTGTTTTGCCGATCCGAAAAATGATCCGATCTGTGAGTTTTTTGATCCGTTGCACCCCTAGTGCCTGTTAACTGCTTGCCAACCGTAATAACAGATATACGGCGGCAAGGCGGCTCTGCTGCACCAGATCATGTACTGGGTATGTGACCTGGCAGTTCTGGGTAGGGGACGGGCACTCGCACGCTGCCAGCGACCCGGCCGTGCTGTAATTAAACACAGCAGATGTTGATCAGCGGGTGTCGGCCAATGGATAACCACCGTCACCCACTGATCGTCATGAATTTACAAAGGACAGAGCCCTGCCATGTAAACAAGGCAGAGCTCTGTCCTGTCAATGGGGAAGTAATGGATTTTCTTTTCCCACAAAGCAGGGAATAAAATCCATTGCTTGCCTTAGTAAAAGCACCTCACACAGCACACCAAACACTTGCTAGGCACACATTTTTACCCTTTGATTGCCCTAGATGTTTAACCCCATTCCCAGCCAGTGTCATAAGTACAGTATCACTGGTTTCCAAAAAGTGTTGAAAGTGTCAGTGCCAGAATGTCTGCTGCAATATCGCAGTTCCGCTATAAGTCACGGATCACCGCCATTATAAGAATGAATTTTGGCCTAAAGTTATCAAGAAATTTGATTTTTTATTTTTTCTATTGGATAGGTTTTATAGCAGATTGTCTGGCTTTGTTTATAGCGCAAAAAATAAACACAGTGGTGATCAAATACCATCTTCCAGAGGTCAAGTGGTTAACCAAGCGCAGCTACATCTCTCAGTGGAGGAAGGACAGAAAGAGGGGGGTGTATCCGCCACCTTTAAACATTCAAACAGCAAATAGACTGTTACTGGGACCTATATGAAAGATGAAGTGCCCCTGCTGGAAAAACAAAGGGAGGAAGCTGATTAATGATTATGGTAATATGGAATTTTCACTTTAAAACATGCTCAGTATGCTTTTGCTAAAAGCATGCTGATTGAGAAGGCCAGCACTCCTACGCAGATCTGCACTGGACATTCCTAAATTACAAATGAAAATTTTTATAGGGGGGTGATAAATACAATGGCCTTTAGAATGGAGTTGCTGACATCAGTTTGAGACCTTTCTTAGATCATTTAGAATTCACTGACAGGTGCATTTGACCTACAGTTGGCCTCATTCTGAGCTGCTTTAAGAAGGTTTTGCAGTCCCCTAGACTTGCACAGTAATGAAAAATTCATCTGAAGTAAACAAAAGCCCTTCAACACACCTTACGAGTTTCTAGTAGAGGAGCACGGAAACTTTGGTGGCTGAAAAACACATTGACCGAAAATGGGGTTGTCGGCATGCGGCCGAAAAAAAAAAAGTGCTGATAATATCGGCACGGAAAAGGGGGCGGACTGCCCCGGGTGCCATCCCGGTGTGCCCCTGTCAGAGTCCTCCCCTCCCTCCTCCTCTTCTCCTTGTGCGTTATGCAGAGCGGCTATCTCCCGGTGCGTCACGGAGCTGAAATGTTCTGCAGCCCCTGTAACAATGTCCCGCCTCCTGTGCTGTGATTGACGGCACACTGATCCAATGCTAGGAAATTGAATCAGTGTGACGTGCATCATAGGAGGCTGGACTTTGTTACAGCGCCCGCCCGGGCAATTGAAATTCAGCTCCGTGATACAGAAGGAGATCCCCGCTCTGTGTGATCCAGGCACTGGAAGGCTGCATCTGATGGTGAGGCTGCATTTGATGGGCACTGGTGATCTCCTGTAGTATGTCTGCAGGCTCTGAATATCTCCTGTCTGCTAGAGGTGCACCGAATATAAATTTTGCTAATACTATTAGCAATGTGTTTAATTAAAAGATTGCAGAGACATGATATACGAGATGGTTAGAGACGGAGGACATGATACAAGA
Organism: Rana muscosa; assembly: GCA_029206835.1. Classification (NCBI taxonomy): domain Eukaryota; kingdom Metazoa; phylum Chordata; class Amphibia; order Anura; family Ranidae; genus Rana; species Rana muscosa. The sequence goes on from CM055118.1 coordinate 115,566,609, forward strand.
CATGGTCAGAGAATGCAGGCTGCATTTTTCCCCGAGCTTTTCTTGCACTAAATATAGTGGCCAACAATAAATTCATATTGATTTAAAATTGATGATATTAATTAAAAAGTCAAATACAATTATATATATTTTTTTAAAACTGTCATTTTCGGTACCAAAATGTCTATTCGGTGCACCTCTAGTTTCTAGAGCCAATAAAAGATTTGCTTCTTATACACATCTTCTTTGGATCTGACAGAAATAGTCCATAACCCCTTCCCGCCGGCTGCCTCCCAGCCCTTTAAGGGTTCTAAATTCCAGGAGGCGAATATTAGGTCATGTGACCGCTGTGATTGGCTGTCACAGCGATTATATGATCGGAAAAGCTCCTGATCGCTAGTATGAATCGGAAGCTTTCTGGTAACCACATTGGGAGCGCACTCTCAGCACGATAAGTGGTTAAAACAGGGCCGCATATATATATGGCCACTCAGTGTAGGGCTGCAACTAACGACTATTTTCATAAATCGATTAGTTGGCCGATTATTGTTTTGATTAATCAGTTAAAATGACCTTAAAAAAAAAAAGGAAAAAAAAAAAAAAAAAAGTGTGGTGTATAATTTAGTTAATATGTAAAGTTTAAAAAAAAAGGCAATTTATTCTTAAATATCTTCATGCAGCGGTAAATATAAATAACCAATTCTATGGTTAGGGAGAAAAATCTCTAATCCACTCTGAAAATAACTGACAGAATAGATATACTGTATATACTATTAGGAGGGTGAATCTGGTAAATATCAGATATTAGAAATAAAAAACTTCTTGGTCAAAGGAATTTTCAGACAGTGTATGTGGTTTACGTTCAGAAATGACATTCAGTTTAAAAGTGAATGTTAAAAGCAAGTGAAAATTTCAAAAACAACATTCTTCCATTCAGCAAATGTACAAAGATTTTTTGTATTAATATCCTCGTCTGAAAATTTATCCATGTGGCCAGCATAAATAAGGCTCAGTGCACACCTATGCACTTTGCTTTTGATCTGTTTCTGCAGTGTGTTTTGATTTTTGCGCACGTGATTTTGCTGAAATTTGGGTGTTTGCATTTTTTTTATGCTTTTTTTGGGCCAATTTGTTGTTGGGCAGATTAAAAAAAACACAATTTGCTGCGAAAACGCATTACATGCTTTTCTGCAGCTTCTCCATTGAAGTATATTTAACCAAAAAAAGCACCGTTTTGCGTTGAAAAAAGTCCCTGACCCTTTCCAAATAACGCAGCAGCTGAAAAGAAATAGATGTGAACGTGTCCCATAGGAAACCATGTAAATGAACTGTAGTGCATTTCTGCAAAAAACGCATAGGTGTGAACCAGGCCTAAGACGTTTAGTAACATAATGGGGTTAAAAAAAAAATAAAAAAAATTAGCCCTTTATAGTACAAAGAGCAAATACTGTAAGGGATTCATTTTTTTTTACCGTGGAACAGTGAAAGTAATATTTACAGTAGCGATTATTTGCTCTTTTTGTACTATAAAAGGGCAAATTTTTTTTTTTTTTAACCCCATTATGTTACTGGCCGATTAATCGATTATGAAAATAGTAATCGATTAATCGATTAGTTGTTTCGGCCCTAGCTCAGTGTGAAGGCCACATATATGTGTGCGGCCGGCGTGAAGAGGTTAATGTTCCAAAGATAAAAAGAAAAACTATTGCAATGTATCAAAAAATTTACTGACCTTGCACGTCTTTTGTACCAGTTAGATTTCTTGTGAAAGACAAAGCTGTACTCATCGCTTTGTCCATACGCCAGACAGATGTCTTTCAGTTCCTCCATCACGTTCTGTGCACAGCGGTTCATGAGCTGGAGAGAACGGATGTCATTGGCTTTCACAAAGTTATGCTGCTCCGAGAACCTGTTGGAACAAGTGATGGCTCAGTGGGCATAAACACGCTAAACAAAAACAAACAACGTTGGTAACATTGGCATGTTAATAGAAATGCTGTAATGCAGAATAACCAGTTTACTGTAGAACATTACTAAACAAATGCAGAAGTGTTCTCCACTAACTGCTGAAATACATATACATTACCTGCTTCACCCATTCATGTTTTTGTTATTGCAGGGCTTGACAAATTTGCTTGGAATCTAGGAGCCAGCTAAAAAAGTTAGGAGCCAGGAACGCGCCCCATCCCGCCGAGCTCGGGCGCAGAAGCGAACGCATACGTGAGTAGCGCCTGCATATAAAAGCGGTGTTCAAACCACACGTGAGGTATTGCCGCGATCGGTAGAGCGAGAGCAATAATTCTAGCCCAAGACCTCCTCTGTAACTCAAAACATGCAACCTGTAGAATTTTTTAAACGTTGCCTATGGAGATTTCAAAGGGTAAAAGTTAGTCGCCATTCCACGAGCGAACGCAATTTTGAAGCGTGACATGTTGGGTATCAATTTACTCAGCATAACATTATCTTTTACAATATTAAAAAAAATTGGGCTGACTTTACTGTTGTCTTATTTTATAAAAAAAAAAAAAAGTGTATTTTTTCCCAAAAAAGTGCGCTTGTAAGATCGCTGCGCAAATACGGTGTGACAGAAAGTATTGCAACGACCGCCATTTTATTCTCTAGGGTGTTAGAATAAAAAATATATATAATGTTTGGGGGTTCTAATTAGAGGAAAGGAGATGGCAGTGAAAACAGACAGGGAAACTCCATTAGCATTGCTGTTTGTCTTGTCATACCAGCGGCCACCACAAGATGGCGCTAGATCACAGAAGGAAGCATAGGCCTGCAGAAGGCCGCAAAGCCGGGGCCTCAATTACCGGATGGCGCGGCCCGACGCGATCCCGCGGCGCGGGGGCACGGAGAGACAGGATTCCCCAGCTGTGCTGCCCCAGGCGCCAGGTCGCTAATTCTAGTCGCAATGGCGACCTGGCGCCCGGGGTTTGTCGAGCCCTGTGTTATTGTATTCAGCCTGTCTAGTGATCCAAACACCCCTGCCAGGCAGCACAACTAGGTTAGTGACCTCTCTTTTTTCTTGTGCAGTTAAAGCCCAACTCCATTGGAAAAAAATAATAATACACCTTTATAGTAGGTATCCCCCTAAAAATCAAGGGTTAATTGTCTTTTAATGTTTAGGGGCAGAGGATTGAAACACTTACCTTATTCCGCACTCCAGCAGGGTCCCTCTAGCACTTTGGCCAGTGGAGTTGGTCTTTAAGTGACAAAGTTTCGTCATTTTCCTACCCCTAGCCACACATATTAGGGTAACACTCTGCTCTCGTCTCCTATAATCATGCTCACAACAGTTGACAGACAGCATAAAGCCATACAGAAGTACAACTGACTGCAGGCGCATTTTTATGGGTGTTGCAGTCCAGCGTGATTGGGCCCTTAGGTGGATTGGGTGGGAGCCGCCATTTACGGCACGGGCTCTGAGCTCCAGCACTGTATGCCGGTGTTCTGTCAAAATAGCCAATTCATCGAGATCTCCAGTCATGTCACTTCCGGTTAATGTAAAGCATCAGTAATTGGAGCTTTCGACGACTTGCTGTTTTGACACAACACCGGCAACCGTGTACACTCCGGTACACGATATTATGAGCGGACATTGTTAGTCTGCTCCGATACAAACCAACAAAATGGCCGCCTCCGAGGCAGCGACAACTTTTTCCTCCTTACCCTCCGTTCTGTCAAAAAAGGGAATTCTTTGTGTACCGGAGACTACACGGTTGCCAGTGTTGTGTCAAAACAGCAAGTCAAGTGGTTTACAGTAACTGGAAGTGTCGCGATTGGAGATCTCAATGGATTGGCTATTTTGACACCGGACTGGTGCATGTGCTGGGTGACGTCACCGGCTGTATGTACTCTGAATATCTCCTAAACGGTGCAAGTTTAGGAGATATTCACTGTACCTACAGCCTTACTATAGACTTTTCTATAGGTACAAGTGGCAGAACAGACTATAAAGCATCTGTAACACTCTAGAAATAGGTGGACCCCACACTCTGACACCCAGAGGAATCCTGCACACAGGAATACACTTTGAAAAGTTACAGTGACAGGGAGCTGAATCATATTCCAATATATGTACCATGATGACCAATCAGGACCACTCAGCCAGTGATGGGGAATGATAGGTCCGCAGAGAACCACGTGACCTCACCTGTGGAAGTTCCTCCCGTCCACTCTCACCACCAGCCAGCAGTTGGGCAGACATGTGTCCGCCGCCTCGAACTCCCTCACATACTCAAACTTGCTCTTTGCCATGCCTCTGCAGCACACTGCACCCGGCAACTTCAACCCTCGTAGGAGCCACAGACTTCCTATCCTCATAGCCGGAAGCGGAAATCACCCAGGCAGCCACGAGTCTCCTCTCTATGGTTCTCCTTGGTTACCACATACAGCACCCGCGGCTCTCGCGAGAGAGAAAGTTGTAGTAGTTCTGTCGAGAAGTGCCCGGGACGAACGGCGCATGCGCCGTAGGTCCCAGCACACCAGCTGCGTTTACGATCAGATGTTGTGTCGGCTAGACAGCGCATGCGCAGTTCATGTAGGTTGAGGGGCGGATTTTTCAATGATGCTTCTCGAGAGAACAACGGCTCAGGTGGGAGTGGGCGTGATCAGCGCATGGGACGGGCGTGACCAGAGGATGGGGCGGGCGTGGCCTGAGCCAAGTAAATAGGCAATCGGGAGCGGGGAGGAGGGAACATCTGCCCACGCTAACATCAACGACAACATGACACGTGACTTAGTTCTACCTTACACGCGCAACAGCTGGAGCCGTTAGATAGTGACGTCAGGAGGAGGCGTGGCTTAAGCTGATAAATAGCTGAGCTGGGCTGGCAGAGCGTCAGTGTGAGCAGAGCAGAGAAGAGGAAGCATCTTTAGCACAGAGCGCCGGAGGGAGGCGACATTGTCCGGACTACAGGCGGGCCGCAGCGTGTCTGTGTCCAGGGATCATGCCGCCTCTGCTCAGGCTCTAAGGAACTACAACTCCCAGCAATCTGTCCGCATGGAGATCTACAACTACCAACATGCACTGTGTAAGTAACGGAGGTTCAGCTCCCAGCCTGAAATGAGATGATTTTTTTTTCCTATGGAGATATTACAGGTCCCAGTGATCTCTACATACCCCAGCCTGCTCCCCTCCCCCTCCTCATGGGTAATTGCACCCCACACTCTTCTCCCACCGAGGTGGATGGGTCCCCTCCCCCCCAGGATAAGGGTGGGCCGGTTGGGCCTGCGGGGGAGGGGTAAGTGGCGTGGGAGATGAGTGGGGTTGGCGGGACTGGGGGGGGTGCAATTCCCCCTGAGGAGGGGAGCAGACTGGGGTATGTAGCGATCACTGGGACCTGTAATATCTCAATAGAAAAAATCATGCTGGGATATGTAGTCCCACAGTATCTTCTTCTAGGCTGGGAGCTGAACCCCCATTACTTACACAGTGCATGCTGGGAGTTGTAGTTCCTCATGTGGACAGAGATTGCTGGGAGTTGTAGTTCCTCAGAGCCTGAGCAGAAGCGACAGATTACAGACACTCTGTGACCTGCCTGTAGTACAGACAATGGCTCCTCCCTCTGGAGCTCTGTGCGGGAGATGGTCCCTCCTCCCCCGCTCTCCACACATTGACACCCACATCTCCACTCACTTACCACCGAGGGTGGGGCTCCAATTGCCCGCCCTCCCCCACACACAGGGCTGATCCAGGAAATATTTGATTGCCTCTCGGATCAGGAAGGAATTCTTTCCTCAGCTGGAGTACATTGGATCATTCTTTGCTGGGGGTTTTCGCGTTCCTCTGGATCAACTGCCTCACAACCTAATACACCCACTCATCTACCACCAAGAGGGGAAACTACCATCCCGGGTATGGGGTGAGTGTAGCCAGTGGAACTTCCCTCCAAGTGTCATCTGCCCTCACGCCCAACGTAATGGTACTGGCCCCACCTACATGCCCTCATCTACCACCAAGAGGGGCCACAGAAAATGGGGTGCCTTGCCGTGGCTCTGTGGCTTATGCATGTATTTGTAAATATGTGCAACTAAACCCCTGTCTTTCACACATACTGCTCGACATGCCAATTCGGTTGGTCGCAGGCTGGTCGGTAAGTTGAGCATGGAAACGTCTGTTATTTTTATGTGTTTGCCTTTCCAATGCTCCTTGCTGCAGTGACCAGTTACAGGTGGGGGCAGTAACCACTTTTTTGTACCACCCAGAGTGGCAATGCCTTTTACTGTATAGTGTTTTCTCCATTTGCAATATAGTCCCATCTGTGGGATTTTTTATTGGATATTGTAATAAAATTTGACTACTTTTACTTAATAAATACTTGTTGGTGTGGTACTGTTACATTTCTATATAACTGTGTTTAGTGTGTTTGTTTTATGTGAACAGTTTGGGATTCCATTTGTTTTTCCCGATCCGCCCACTGGCTGATTGAAAAAAAAAAAACTCTTTGGCCAACCTTGGGGACTTTAGCAGCACAGAGATTATGAAATTTTCTTTGCGTCCATAATGGGGGAATCCCTCCCATAGTGCTATTGTGTTTTGCCAGCGGGGTGCTTTCCCTGCTGGCAGAACAGAATCATCACTGCCGGAAGTGATCTCCTGAAAAAAAATCCCACAGGCTGGTTGCACTGACGTCAATCTATTTCAGTACAACCAGCCTGCCCAGGGATAGATTGAATCTTAGGCCTGTCCCTGCTGAACCAGCCAAGGTTCAATCCTTCTTTGTCTGGCTATGGATTGTAAGATCAGAGAGGACTGATATGAATGTGTAAATTGTCGGCATTATAGAAATACCTGTGATAAATAAATGCATTTATTTAAATGCAAATGCATTTCGAGGACGCACAATGCATTTTTGGGAGCGCTGTATACAATGCTCCCAAACCGCCCCAAAGGTGCTGCTTGTAGGACTTTTTGTAACGTCCCACAATCGCACCGCCCCAGTGTGAAAGCACTTAGGCTTTCACATTTGGGAGGCAGCTTACAGGCGCTATGTCTAGCGCTAAAATGACTAATAACTGCCTCCAGTGTGAAAGGGGTCTACAGCACTAGATCTGTGCGCCCTCTCGTTCTTTTTATGGTTTCAGTTCCAGACTCCCCCAGTCCTAAGAAGCAGCAAGACAAAGTGCATCTATACAAGCCAGGATGGAAATATAGCCAACTTACATTGTGTGTGTCCACTCCCAAGTGCAGGAGGTTTTTGTGTGGATTTACTTTTTGCTCCTTCCATGTGCACCTTACTGCGAAGGCAAGTTATACATTGGGAGGGTTGCCATCTTTTTGTATGGCTTGCTCACTGGATTTGATATGGGGACACAAGGGATGCCTTCAGCTGTTATTGCGCTCTTGCTGGGTTTCTAATGTGTCCCTGTGCCTTTCTGCCCAGCCGTAAAATGAGGGCTGGAGGGGATATTTGCCCTTCTGGGTGGACGTCATATGATGTCTTCCCCAGAATGCATCTTGCACGCCACACATACCGTGCTGCAGCTGGACACAATGGATGACATATCAGCATACCGGTGTGCTGTCGGTGCCATGTGATCACTGCAGACCAACATGACAATTGTACACAATGAATGGTTTCTGTTCATGCCATTGATTGTGTACTATTGTGTTGCTCTCTGTGATTGGCCACAGTGATCACATGGAACAGACAGGTCCAATCACAGCCTATCTGTACCATGTGATTAGCTGTGACTAATCATAATAGTAAGCACGGAATTAATAGATTTGATTCAGCAAAAATGGTTGCTTATAGCAGTGAAATATCAGCATAGTGTGTAAAAAAAATACCTTACTATGTATAGGAACACCGTATTGCTCTGTTCACAGTATGTAAAAAATCATTAAAAAAAATGTAATAAAAAAGGAAAATAAATTTAGAAAATTGAAAAAAAAAATATAAAAAAAATGTATTGTTTTTTTTCCACATTGTCACCAGTCACTGATCACTGCCACATCAGTTATATGAGTACACTGTACTGCACTGGTGACAGTTGACAGTATGTAAACAAAAAAAGAAAATGGGGAACATTTTTTTTTTTCATTTTCCAAACAATTGCAACAAAGGATTACAACTTTAAAAAACCCGCTGTGTCTCTTACTAAATACTTCAGAGTCAGAGCCCATTCACACAGGGGCGGCACGACTTGTGCCGCGACTGTGCTGGGCGATCTACAGGCGACTTCAATGGAGACTTCCAAAATGACTTCTGTATTGAAGTCAATGGAAGTCGCCTTGAAGTAGTACAGGAACCTTTTTCTAAGTCGGGAGCGACTTCAGTCGCTCCGCTTAGAACGGTTCCATTGTACAGAATGGGACGCGACTCGTCAGGCGGCTGAGACGCCTGACGAGTCGCCCCTGTGTGAATGGGGTCTCAGACTGTCTATGTTCCAAAAAGAGGTAATTTAGGGGGCAATTGTCCTGTCCTGACAGTTTTGGGCCTCAAGGAATGAGATTGGCTGTCAGTACATCGGGATTGATCCATTTTCTCTAAAGCCCCTTTCACACTGGGGCGGGTATATGCGGTGGCGGTATAGCGGCGCGATTTTCAGCGCAGCTATACCGTCGTGTTTATCGCGATATGCGGCCGGTAGCGGTGCGGTTCTAACCCCCGCTAGTGGCCGAAGAAGGGTTAATACCGCCCGCAAACCGCGGCTATTGCCGCGGTTTGTGGGCGGTATTACCGCAGTGTCCCATTGATTTCAATAGGAAGGAGCGGTATACACACCGCTCCTTTACCGCTCCAAAGATGCGGCTTGCAGGAGATTTTTTTGTCTCCTGCCAGTGCACCGCCTCAGTGTGAAAGCCCCTCGGGCTTTCACATTGAGAATGCTGAGGCAGGAGTATTTCAGGCGTTATCTGTGCGGTATTTTTAGCGCAAAAACGCCTGAAATACGCCTCAGTGTGAAAGGGGCCTAACTCTCCTACGGACTAAATAATATACACTGATTTGGGTTATATTCACCAAAGAAATGTAGCAGAATACATTTTGGCCTAAATATATGAAGAATTATTATTTATTTGTTCGGTTTTATAACAGAAACAGAGAAAATTTAGTTTTTCAATATTGTTGGTCTTATTCTGTTTGTATAATAAAAAAAAACCCCAGTGAGGATTAAATGCAACCAAAAGCTTTATTTGTGTGAAAAAAATTATAAAAATGTCATATGGGTACAATTTTGCATGACCGCATGTCATTCAAAGTGTTACAGGGCTGAAAGCTGAAGAATTGGCTTGGGCAGGAAGGGGGTGACAGTGCCTGGTATTGAAGAGTTTAATGAAAAGAAAAGCAGTAAAATGGATCCCCTGCAGCTGACAACAATAAATAATATTGACGTACTATGAGAGTATAAAGAGGACATTCATTTCTCAAGCACCACCCTTTGGACCCCTTCTGCTAATTTCATGTTAGTAGAATTTTGGTGAGCGCTGATTTGCGATTTTCAAATGCCTTTTAAAATACCTTTGGCATAACGTCAACAGTATCACCAGCAAAGCAGCTTCGTTATTATCCCATTAACCCGCATAGCGGTATTCCCGAGTCTGGCTCGGGGTGGAATTTCAGTACCTAAAGCGGTAACCCCGAGCCAGACTTGGGATCGCATCGCAGGATACAGGGTAAGTTACTTACCTTGTCCCCTGGATCCTGCGATGTGTCCCCGCTGTGTGTGCAAGCTGTCTCCTCGCTCGATTCACACTGCCGAGTGCCGCCGAGCTCCGTTCCCTGCGAGGTTGTGGCGCACGAGGGGGGAATTCGGCGCCAAATTCAAAAAGTGAAACACAATACTCATACAGTATACTGTACTCTTACAGATTACAGGACTGTATCAAATAATAACACTTCCCCTTGTCCCTAGTGGTCTGTCCAGTGCCCTGCATGCACTTTTATATTATAAAAACTATTTCTGCCTGGAAACTGGAGATTGTCCATAGCAACCAAAAAGTGTCCCTTTATGTCAAAAGTGGTTTTAGACCAGCTAGAAAACAGCGATAATAAATTAGAATCACTTGCAGAATTGAGCGATAGTGATTTTGGCGAAATTCGTCATCAAACACTGAAAAACACTTTTATTATTATCATATTATTTTTTGTTATAATTATTTTATAGTTATTTATTATATTATAATTTATGATTTTGTTTTTTGAACTTTATCATACCCAGAATGTCTACTAGACTCTGGTTTGGACAGATTTAAGTGAGTTATTCCTAAGAATTACAGGCCTACAATATAAAACGCCAAATTTCCATGCAAAATAATGGTACCGCTTTCAGCACCTAAAATCTGAAATAATCATACCGCCAGGGAGTTTAAAGAAGATGAGAATTTTGACATTTCATCAATTGCTGCGTCACAAATGTTAATTCTAGATTACAAACAGTAGTTTACAAGACCGAACTCTTCCCAGTCGTTCCTTGTTTCCGAGATTGCGTGTTTGTACTTTCGACTTTTGTGTGACGGATTTCTGCACTGACCATCCGAAAATCAGACTTTGAGTTCACATCAGACGTTTTATAGTCTGCACATCCAGCTTTTGTTTGATGAAAAAGTCAAATCGTCTGTCGAATGCACCGTAATAACGCTCCGAAAATCCGCAGAAAGCTCGTCTTACGACTTTTCCCTTCCGATTGTCGTACCGTGTGTACGAGGCCTAACATGTTGTTAAAGGTGAACTTATCCTTTAAACTCACACACCTTGTTTCAGTGGCATTTTGTACTGATCTTCTGCTGCATACCAGTTTTTACACTGCCATCTATCTTTCCTACATCATTGGGAGCTGGCTGTATTTTCCAGGTTCTTGCAGCTAGCGCCCTGATGACGTGCCCCCGAGTCCATTCTCCAGACGCTGCGTGGAAGCTGATGCCTCATGGAAAATGGGATGTGGGTATCCCAGGAGGCATTAGAAGCAGGGCTCATGCAATTTTTGCCTAGGGGTGCTTTTATATACAGTATCTCACAAAAGTGAGTACACACCCTTTTTGTAAATTATTTTTTATTTCTTTTCATGTGACAACACTGAAGAAATGACACTTTGTTACACTGTAAAGTAGTGAGTGTACAGCTTGTATAACAGTGTACATTTGCTGTCCCCTCAAAATAGCTCAGCACACAGCCAATAATGTCTAAACCGCTGGCAACAAACGTGAGTACACCCTTAAGTAAAAATGTCCAAATTGGGTCCAATTACCCATTTTCCCCCCCGGTGTCACGTGACTCGTTAGTGTTACAAGGTCTCAGGTGTGAATGGGAGGCAGGTGTGTTAAATTTGGTGTTATCGCTCTCACTCTCTCATACTGGTCACTGGAAGTTCAACATGGCACCTCATGGCAAAGAACTCTCTGAGGATCTGAAAAAAAGAATTGTTGCTCTACATAAAGATGGCCTAGGCTATAAGAAGATTGCCAAGACCCTGAAACTGAGCTGCAGCACGGTGGCCAAGACCATACAGCGGTTTAACAGGACAGGTTCCACTCAGAAAAGGCCTTGCCATGGTTGAACAAAGAAGTTGAGTGCATGTGCTCAGTAACATATGCAGAGGTTGTCTTTGGGATATAGATGTATGAATCCTGCCAGCATTGCTGCAGAGGTTGAAGGGGTGGGGGGTCAGCCTGTCAGTGCTCAGACCATACGCCGCACCCTGCATCAAATTGGTCTGCATGGCTATCATCCCAGAAGGAAGCCTCTTCTAAAGATGATGCACAAGAAACAGTTTGCTGAAGACAAGCAGACTAAGGACGTGGGTTACTGGTACCATGTCCTGTGGTCTGATCTGATGAGACCAAGATAAACTTATTTGGTTCAGATGGTGTCAAACGTGTGTTTTAACAACCAGGTGAGGAGTAGAAAGACAAGGGGTGTACCCACTTTTCGCTGTGTGTCGAGGGGACAGCAAATTTGCACTGTTATACAAGCTGTACACTCACCACTTTACATTGTAATAAAGTGTAATTTCTTCAGTGTTGTCATATGAAAAGATATAATAAAATATTTACAAAAATGTGAGGGGTGTACTCACTTTTGTGAGATACTGTACATACAGGTCATCCAGGGCAATCAGCAACTTTATATAAAGTGGGCAGAAAAATAAAGTGATTAAAAAAGCAGTAATGAATTAAATTTGAAAAGACAGACTTAGTGGTCTTTAATTATACATACAACATTACGTTTTTTCTAAAGTGTTTTAGTAGTCATTGACATGTCTCATGTATCTTCAGATTCTTTGCATACGTTTCTGTTTGGGAACTGAAAGCCTGCAAGATAAATACCCAAAATGTGTGTATTTACACAAGATATTCCCATCGGGCCGATTGAAAAATTGCAGTCAACAGTCTTCAGTTTATTGTTGTGAGCAGCTGGCACATCATGAATATTTATTTTATTATAATAGGAAGTTTGTGCCAGCAGGGCAAAGGAAATCACATTCTACTTGTTAAGCAATTTAAAGTGTTTGTTACCCTAACATTTCATATTCCTGATATGTGCCTGTTGTACAATGTACTTGTATGAGAAAGTATCATGCTCTCTTTGTATTTCTTCCTTTGTGGTAAATCCCTGGCACTCCTGCTAGTCCCCTTGCTTTCCTATTAAAAACTGATCACACTAAGCAGGAGAGCACACCATGGTCAATTCTCAAGCTATGCTGGGAACTCAGGCTGCTCTCCTCCCATGATTAGACTTGTCCTAACACACTTCCCCTGCACAGCCTGTCACTGGGAATCTCAGTGTACTGCTGCTTCTCCTCACCCCAGCTCTTATGCAGCTGGGAACAGAGGGAATGTGATCATTTCCAAAAAAGGGAACAAAAGGTATTTGTGTTTTTTTCTATACAACAATGTTTTGCCTTTCATTTCTATTTTAAATTGAATGGGTTGTTTTTCAAGGTGATCGTTTACGTTCACATATACTTTTGTCAGAGTGCCCTTTTTTTTTAAGGGTTTTATATTTTTTCCTTCTTTTTTATGTCTTCCATGGCTTTCTTGCTTTTTTTCTTTATTTTGATATATATTTATATTTAAAGGGGTTGTAAAGGTTCATGTTTTTTCACCTATGCATTAAGGTGAAAAAACATCTTACGATCACCGGCCCCCCGACCCCCTCATTTTATTTACCTGAGCCCTGGAAAGTCCTGCGTCGCGAACGCGCTCTTCCTTTGCTCGGTCTTCTCGGCTCTTCATTGGATAGATTGATAGCAGCGCAGCCATTGGCTCGTGCTGCTGTCAATCAACTCCAATGACGCGGGGGCCGGGCAAGGCCAAGTTCTTTAGTCGGTGGCTATGGACGCCAAATACAAGACTCGGGAGCGCGCCCGCAAGGTAACCCCCTTGGGAGAGCGCGCCCGCAAGGTAACCCCCTTGGGAGAGCGCTTCCCAGCGGGGGTTATCAGAAGCAGGGAGGAGCCGAGACAGCCGCCGAGGGACCCCAGAAGATGCCGTGCGGGGCCACTCTGTGCAAAACGAGCTGCACAGTGGAGGCAAAACCTTTAGTGGGACTCTGGAGCAACCTTGTCGGTATAGATTTTGCTGGTCAATATCTCCAAAACCATAAATCCTAAGAACTCCAAACTTGGTAGGGTGGGTCTCCCAATCAGTCCCATACGTGTCTCTCAAGTTTGAAAAAAACACTGCCTCCCGAAACATAAAGGGCGACGTCGCAGTGTTCTTTCAAACTTCACGGACCAAGATGAGGCCTCACTGCTGTATCTCTGTGTCCTACATTGGGAAAATGTTCAATATTTTTTTAACCCTGCCATGGCCGGTCCCAAGCCCGTGCTGCGAAAAGAGGAGGGTTGGGTGCTGGGACAAGCAAACCAGCCCTATTAAAACATTTGTAGAGCAAATGGGAAAGTTCAGTGACACAGAGGTGATGTTCCATCTCGGGGGAGGTTTAGTGTCACTGCAGCAATGAAGACCTCTCTGAGCGTGGTTGGTTCTGAGAGCAATGGCCCAGATCCCATTCCATAACAATTGTAAGATGCTCATTGCGGTCTAGAGCTGGTCCAAAGGTTGCGTGTGAAGGTTGTGTGCAAGCACACGTAAAGGGCTCCCTTCCGAAACTGGAAGACTGTTTACCAGTGCTCTTGAATTTTTTTAACTCTGCCATGGCCGGTCCCAAGCCCAGCTGCGAAAAGAGGAGGGTTGAGTGCTGGGGCAAGCAAACCAGCCCTGTAAAAACAATTTGCTACTGCGAGCATAAAAGAAGAATAGGGCCTATCCAGCATTGTAGTGACATTAGCCAGCTGAACGTGTTGGCTGAGCTACCAATGCTTTAAGCTGCAAATTAGTGGCTCGAGCATAAAAGAAGAGGGCCTATTAAAGTTAACTCCACCGTGGCCGGTCCCAAGTCCGAGCTGAGAAAGGAGGAGGGTCCCTTCCCCCTCCCTTTCCTTCCCCCTTCCCCTCCCTTCCCTTTCCCCTTCCCCCAGAGATACATGCTCAAATTACCTTTAAGGCAGTTTACTGTGCAAAGGGCTAAAAAGAGATTGTAGACAGTCCACTTTGGGCCGATCGGCGCCCTTCGGAGCTGTAATGCGAAGTTCCACTGTACATCTTTGCTGTCCCATCTGTGTGCTGTCTCGACTGTGAAGTGTGGGAAGAGGGTGTACCCCTTTACGGAGGATAGACAGCAGGATCTGTTCGCCCCGAGTACATAAATTGTCTGAAGAAGAGAGAGAGCAATTTGGGTTCAAATTTGGTCCCATACTTGCTATCTGAGGAGTGACAAAGGAAATCTACCTGCGTGCCAAGTTTGAAGACAGGAGCCCCAAGGGTTCCAGAGATATGGCCACACAAAGAGAACTGACCAGCAATTGAAAGCTCCCTTGCGGGAAAACGTAGCAGTAATTTGTAATACCACTTAAGTGGGACTCTGGAGCAACCTTGTCGGTATAGATTTTGCTGGTCAATATCTCCAAAACCATAAATCCTAAGAACTCCAAACTTGGTAGGGTGGGTCTCCCAATCAGTCCCATACATGTGTCTCTCAAGTTGAAAAAAACACTGCCTCCCGAAACATAAAGGGCGACGTCGCAGTGTTCTTTCAAACTGCACGGACCCAGATGAGGCCTCACTGCTGTATGTCTGTGTCCTACATTGGGAAAATGTTCAATATTTTTTTAACTCTGCCATGGCCGGTCCCAAGCCCGTGCTGCGAAAAGAGGAGGGTTGGGTGCTGGGACAAGCAAACCAGCCCTATTAAAATAGTTGTAGAGCAATTGGGAAAGTTCAGTGACACAGAGGTGATGTTCCATCTCGGGGGAGGTTTAGTGTCACTGCAGCAATGAAGACCTCTCTGAGCACGGTTTGTTCTGAGAGCAATGGCCCAGAGACCATTCCATAACAATTGGAAGATGCTCATTGCGGTCTAGAGCTGGTCCAAAGGTTGCGCGTGAAGGTTGTGTGCAAGCACACGTAAAGTGCAGGGGAACTCTGTGCTCCCTTCCGAAACCTGGAAGACTGCTTACCAGTGCTCTTGAATTTTTTTAACTCTGCCATGGCCGGTCCCAAGCCCGGCTGCAAAAAGAGGAGGGTTGAGTGCTGGGGCAAGCAAACCAGCCCTGTAAAAACAATTTGCTACTGCGAGCATAAAATAAGAATAGGGCCTATCCAGCATTGTAGTGACATTAGCCAGCTGAACGTGTTGGCTGAGCTACCAATGCTTTAAGCTGCAAATTAGTGGCTCAAGCATAAAAGAAGAGGGCCTATTAAAGTTAACTCCACCGTGGCCGGTCCAAAGTCCGAGCTGAGAAAGGAGGAGGGTCCCTTCCCCTTCCCTTTCTCCTTCCCATCCCCTCCCTTCCCTTTCCCCTTCCCCCAGAGACAAATGCTCAAATTACCTTTAAGGCAGTTTACTGTGCAAAGGGCTAAAAAGAGATTGTAGACAGTCCACTTTGGGCCGATCGGCGCCGTTCGGAGCTGTAATGCGAAGTTCCACTGTACATCTCTTCTCTGCTGTCCCATCTGTGTGCTGTCTCGACTGTGAAGTGTGGGAAGAGGGTGTACCCCTTTACGGAGGATAGACAGCAGGATCTGTTCACCCCGAGTACATAAATTGTCTGAAGAAGAGAGAGCAATTTGGGTTCAAATTTGGTCCCATACTTGCTATCTGAGGAGTGACAAAGGAAATCTACCTGCGTGCCAAGTTTGAAGATATGGCCACACAAAGAGAACCGACCGGCAATTGAAATTTCCCTTTGCGGGAAAACGTAGCAGTAATTTGTAATACCGCTTAGCGGGACTCTAGAGCAACCTTGTCGGTATAGATTTTGCTGGTCAATAGCTCCAAGACCATAAAACCTAGGAACTCCAAACTTGGTGGGGTGGGTCTCCCAATCAGTCCCATACATGTGTCTCTCAAGTTTGAATAAAACACTGCTTACCAAACTATAAAGGGTGACGTTGCAGTGTTCTTTCAAACTTCACGGACCCAGATGAGGCCTCACTGCTGTATTAGATTTTTTTTTAGCTGCGCAACAAAACTACATTGAATTGAGAACAGAGTGTCCAATCTCTGGTGCATGTGATCATGCACCAATGAAGAGAAATAAAATGTCCAAACAAAAATTAAGGAATTGAACCCCAAAGTGTACACTCCTAGTGCACCAAACCTCATAAGTAATTGATGCAAATTACATAAGGTCCATAGAGCAGTTAATGTAAAAAAAACTTTTAACTAGGATAATAATGCTGTAGGTGATTACTGTAGATATCCATCTTCTTAACATGCATCAGTGACAACAGATATGAACACCCTAGAACAGTGCTGCTTCCAGTTAGAAAATAATCCACCACCTCTAATAAAGCTGCCGCTTACCAGAGATACTGATCCCTGAAAGAGATCAGTCAAAAAAAGACTGATGTTATCCCTGCCAGGGTCTCTCACGGCTCAATCAGCTGTCTCCACTCTTCTGGTGCATATATCATTGGTCTCTCACTCGGTGTCACAATGTCAGGATGAAAGAGAAAGCCACCATAGCCTAATCCAGTAAAAAAAACTAATTTATTAAAACATGTAAAAGAATTGCACTTACAAAACGATGTAGATAAAATAGCGTGTGTGTAATCTTAAGCCGGCCCGCTCTCACAGCCCGTTCCTTCCGGGACTCTGCGATAGTGTTTGCGGTGTGGTGTTCACAAGCCATGGATCATGGTGGTACCTATCCACTACTGTTCCTTTTAACCGGCTAAAAGCATGTTTTTGTGGTTAGTTTACTATCTTCCTGTTGGATTTCTAAATCTAGGAAGTGGATAAGTTTATCACTATTCTCATATGACAATTTTATATTGTTTTGATTGTTGTTCAATTTATCAAAAAATCCCTTGAGGCTAGTTTCATCACCTCTCCATATTACAATACAATCGTCTATGAACCTTCTATATATAATAAGCTCTTCTGGGATATTGGAATAATTGGCCTGCTCCTCCCATTTAGCCATAAAGATGTTCGCTACACAAGGTGCATATTTAGCACCTATTCCTATCCCATTTAGCTGCCTATAGAAATCCAAATTATGCCAGAAATAATTGTGTTGTAGCCCATAAGCCAAGCATCTCAAGATAAATCGTTTCTGCTTAGAGATTATATTACTAAAGCTATATAGGGCCCATCTCGCAGCTTGTATGGCATCTTGGTGTTGGATTATCGTGTATAAAGATGATACGTCTGCCGTTGCAATCAAATATTTTTCTTGTGGTAGCAACTCAATAGTGTTCATAATCTGAATCAGGTGTTTAGTATCTCGTAAATAGGCTCTTGTTTGTAACACTAGCGGTTGCATATACCGATCAACATATTCACCCAATCTCGCATTTATGGATTGTATGCCATTGATTATTGGTCTTCCAGGTGGGTGAATAAGATTCTTATGGACCTTTGGTACTGTATAAATGATCGGTACCCTGCAGGTGTCCGGTATCAGATACTTTTCTGATTGGTAATCATTCCTATCTCTCAAATATTTTCTTTTCTTTCTTTGTTAGAACAAAAGGATATAGAAATCAAAAACTTTGTTCAACTGACTGGTGAGTGTTGTGAAGGATGCTGAATCTTTACAAAGAAAGTAAAGAAAATATTTGAGATATACGAATGATTACCAATCAGAACAAACCTTCAAATGCCAATTAAAATTGAAGGAGGGGAAAATTGGATCTACTACGTCTTTCCCTGAAAGGGAGGTACGGATTTGTTAGTCCCAGACGGGACCAAAGGCATGGGGTCCCCAGAAACCCAAAGACAATATCGGGAATATCCAAGTGAAAATGAGAGACCTTATAGAGATGAGAACAATGGACCAAGAACTCCGAAGCCATGGTGGAGAAATAAAAATAAATCACCAAAGAAACCTTTTTGGAAGAACAATGGCAATCGGAATAATCAAAAACCACGTAACCAACCACAAAACCAATATGCTAATACGGGAAATTATGATTATGGTAACCAAGGAAACCATGAGTATTACAATCAGGATAGAAGAGATGGACGAGACCCCCCATACCATCAGAATCAGCAATATTATCGACAAGGTAATTATGGGTATCAAGATCAATATCAGTACCAAAATTAATATAGAAGAAGTCCGATTCCAACTCACAACAGATATGAAGCTTTAAGAAACCACCAAGATGACACGCAATCACTGTCTTTTTTAGATCATCGCAGGAGCGAGAGGACTCCCCTCGGCATGACAAAACATCAAATGTAAGAAGCCCAAACACAAGAGGGGATGCCGAGGAGGATCCAAGATCCAAAAGAAAAAGAGAGGAGTGGGAGAGGGGATCTACAACCTAAGTGGAGTGGATCTAACGAGAACCAAAATGTTAACTCTAGATAAAGGCTTGAAGTACGCTCCTAAACGGAATCTGAACAAATTTGATATGTATGTGGATATACAAAAATATACCCGAAGGCTAAACATTAAAAAGTACATGATGAATACAGCTCCAGTTATTGAAAGATCAAGAACGGACACGCCAGGAAGAGTGGTTCACAGTAACCTGAGAAACAAGTGCTTATTTAACCCGCCTGTTCATAACAATAAACACATAGAGGTTTTCAATCAAATGGTTATACAGGATTTGGAAAAACTCAAAATCAAAAGAATGAGTGATCCCCAGGCAATTAAAAGAGGTATAAAAGAATTGGAGGAAAATAAGCAGGTCATTGTTCGACCTGCTGATAAGGGTGGTGCTATTGTGGTTTTATCCAAAGAATATTATAACAAGGAGTTATTGGATCAATTAAATGATGCCAATACATACATTACATTAAGAGGAAATCCCACAAGTGAATACAAGCAGGAGCTTACAGAATTAATTGCAAGAGGTAGCCTCAAGAATATCCTTACCTAAAAAGAAGAAAAGTATCTGATACCGGACACCTGCAGGGTACCAATCATTTATACAGTACCAAAGGTCCATACGAATCTTGTTCACCCACCTGGAAGACCAATAATCAATGGCATACAATCCATAAATGCGAGATTGGGTGAATATGTTGATCGGTATATGGAACCGCTAGTGTTACAAACAAGAGCCTATTTACGAGATACCAAACACTTGATTCAGATTATGAACACTATTGTGTTGCTACCACAAGAAAAATATTTGATTGCAATGGCAGACGTATCATCGTTATACACGATGATCCAACACCAAGGTGCCATACAAGCTGCCAGATGGGCCCTATAGTAATATAATCTCTAAGCAGAAAAGATTTATCTTGAGATGCTTGGCTTATGGGCTACAACACAATTATTTCTGGCATAATTCGGATTTCTATAGGCAGCTAAATGTATGGAAGTATGGAAGAGCCCTGGGGCCATCATAATTTTTTTTTTTTAAAAATGACAGAATTTTTTTTTTTTTTTACAGAATTGAGTTTAATTTTTTTTTTTTTTTTTTTTTTTAGAAAATTCTGAGTTTGAAAGTCAGAATTCTGAGATTAAATGTCAGAATTCTGAGATTATAGATATAGTAGTCTCTATTAGGAGGATTTAAGGAGCAATTAGCAATAATGTAGAAACACCCACAGACCATCATTCTGCAGACATACATGTCTTCTGCTCTGTATATGGATATGTAAATCTATCTTAGTTACAGCACACAGTACGGGGAAGCAGGCAGTGCTGGGCTCTCTGGTTCCTCTACTGTATTAATATTTCCTCGGTTTGCTGTATTATCCTTCTTCTCTGTCATCTGCTCCAACATAAAGAGCCATGCTGAAAACGTGTGTATTGTGTGTGTGTGTGTGGGGGGGGGGGGGGGGCACAGCTTCCATAGATAACAGAACACAATAGCCAGCACAGCTCTGCACCCCGATTTGTAGGAAACATTGCAGTTGCCCCTACATGAGGGAATATTGTGAATGGCTAGAAGGCAGCAGGACAATGTGTGTCTATGGTCATAACGGATCGATCATAGCAATTACTTGTCTGGATTTATACAGTTATTTCACAAACAATTAACCTCATAGTAAACATAAAAGCAGATTGTTACAGCTAGTGCAGAGCTAGCATAGTGGTTAGGATAGTAGGATTACATTGGTGAAGTTGTGGGTTCTAATCCAGATGACAGTACATTTTTTTTGAATCGCACTTGTGGGTGTCAGTGAGCTCGCTGTCAAATGCGGGAGACTTGCGGCCGCCATCAGGAACTTTGGGGCCCCCTACACAGCTTCAGGCATGGGCCCCCTGGAGCAGAGAACCGGGGGGGTGCTGCCGACGCAAATTGAGAAGCAGGGGGTGCCACAAATTAGAAGCGGGGGGGAGGGGCTGGGGTGCTGCCGCCGCAAATTGTTGAGGTTGAGGGGGCTTTGGGTGCTGGCGAACAAAAAAATAAAAATTAATTAAAAAAAAAGGGGTTACCATCCGGGGCCCTGGGGACCTCTGTGCGCCTTACAGGTGTACTGCCTGTACCCCCCTGCTGACACTGTCAGTACATACAGCTCATGGCCTGCTCTGCACTGCCACTATATACACTAGTTACTGTGCATGGCCCTGTCTTTACTACTAAAACTAATGCCACTAATTGTCTCCCCACTTGCACAATCTCTGCATCAAGACTACATATTGTGGCTGCATAGCGCACACATTAGCACCAACAGTATACTGAAAATATATATGTAGCGGCCTCACCCCCTGCTCCCTTGTCAGTGAAACGGCTGGCTTGTCTAGGGGGTATGTGGGAGGAGGGTGAGGTTCACTATGGCCTATGTCCTCTTAGTGTGCAGAGGGGAAAGCCAACACTTGTTTTACCTTCGGCCTGTGTTCTGGATGGAGCCTCTGCTTCTTCTGTGGAGATCTGACTGTCAGTAATAGAGCCCCACACCATAAAAAGTCCAACACTCCTTTATTCTTCTTCACAAGTGAACAGTATCAGTTGAACTTTTAGATGAACAGACAGGGGTGTGGATGCGAGTAGGTCCAGGCACAGTGAACTCTCCTATTCCTTTTAGTGCAAATTGGCTTGGCGCACAGCCGCTGCCACCGACCGGGTGAACTGTTGAGGCCCCTGCCACAGGCCTGGGTTGATTAGATGGACCTCTGCCACCGGCCGTGGAACATGAACTACCTTCCTTGAGAAGCTGGCCCTTGTTGGGGAAAGACATCCATCCGGACGGTCTTCAGAGGCCCACCCAGCCCTGGCAATATGCTGCACCAGCTCTACGGGAGGGTCACCTCTCCGGTCCCTTACGCCCTGGATTCAGGCACCCGACACCAGGGGCACCTTAGGACAATCCCTCACTCGTGGGACCCAGTGGAAGGTACTAGGCCCCAGGCCTTCTGACAAGGACCTCACCCCAGACCAAAGGTGTCTGGGATGGAACACGAACTCCACGTGCCCAGGCCAAGGGCGCCTGGACACTGATCACGGACAGCAGCCCTCAGGTTGAAGGTGCCTGGGACTCGAACCTCATGGTGAAGATGTCCGCCCCCTTTATACCCTCTCCCAGCAAGCACAGCAGGTTCCCCGCCCCGCTGTACAGCTGCTGCGAGGGGTCACAAAGGGTACAGCCCTGCAGTGGTGGTTCAACCCCGGCCCAAAGCGACAGCAGCACCACCTACTGGGCCGCAGGGAACTGAGCACCACTGATGTCTTCACACAAATGAAAACAGCCCTACTCTACCAATTAGTGCATCTGGGTCATACTGCCACCCAGATGCTGCCCCTAAATAGTACATACCCGCTACACTCTCCCCCCAGTAATTTGACACTCGTCCCCAGTGTCTGGACCAAGCCATGCCCCAAAGGGAGCCAACATAACCCGATCCAGAGACTAGCATTTTTATAGCACTGGTCGCTGTAAAAATGACAATGGTCCCAAAATAGTGTCAAAAGTGTCCGCCGTAATGTCGCAGTCATGAAAAAAAAAAAATCACTGATCGCCGCAATTACTAGTTAAAAAAATAAATTAATAAAGCCACAAAACTACCCCCTATTTTGTAAACGCTATAATTTTTGTGATTTTTTTTTACCAAAAATATGTAGAATACCTATTGGCCTAAACTGAGGAAAAAAATATGTTCTTTTTATACATTTTTTGGGGATATTTATTATAGCAAAAAGTAAAAAATATTGCATTTTTTTTTCAAAATTGTCGCTCTATTTTTGTTTACAGGGCAAAAAATAAAAACCGCAGAGGTGATCAAATACCACCAAAAGAAAGCTCTATTTGTGGGAAAAAAAGGACGCCAATTTTGTTTGGGAGCCACGACCGCGCAATTGTCAGTTAAAGCGACGCAGTGCCGAATCGCAAAAAAGGGGCCTGGCCCTTATGCTGCATATTGGCCCGGGCCTTAAGTGGTTAAAGCTTGTAGGAGTTTTCTTTCTCCCGACTGTCCTATGAAGCTGCACGACCCCCTGATCCCGTCTGGACAGTGCTGATTGGCCCTGTAACGATCACATGCACCCTCCCAAAAAAAATAAAAACTTTAGCAACACACACACACCAAACTAAGCATGAGCAGAGTGCCTCCTAGGGCTCTGTACTATCAGGAGATGGATTATGGACAGTAAAAGGGGAGGATCAGAGCAGACAGGATCAACCAGCTTTTTCACACAATGTGGATGTTTAATCCCACAGTGAGTATAACAAGCATAATTTACTGCATATACAGACTGATTTTACTATGGTGGGTTTAAAAGGTTCATTCCAGCTATGAATGTAAAGCTAGTGATTTATGTAATCCTCTTTGGCCAACTTTCACACGGCTACTTATGTGTTGTGGGTGGTGGATTGCCCAGCTTCAAGCATGAAAAATCTGATTCAAATGTCGAAGGCATGCGGTAACAGCATTGCAAGGAAATAACTTGATCCTGACAGATTTAGGCTTTTTATATATGAGAAACAAAGAATCTGGTAGTATGTGTTTGAAAATTCGACTGCATTGCAAAAGGGGATTCAGGGGACCGAATGATCACACAAATAGCCAGATAAAAAAAAACAACCGAATGCTCTGCACAGAAAGGTGCTATATGCAGTCCATGACTTAAAAACACATATCTACTGTTATCAATTACTGTATATACTCGAGTATAAGCCACGTTTTTCAGCACTTTTTTTTGTGCTGAAAATGCCCCCCTCGGCTTATACTCGTCACCTTTTTGCACCTGATCTCCCAGACTTTGGGGAACCGGTACCGGCCATAGGTCCCCTGGACCCCAAACTTGAGAAACAGCATGGCTCCCGCGAAGTGTGTTTGAAAACACTGGCCATCATTTTACCTGGAAGAGTAATACTAAAGGGAGTCCCCGAGTTACGAACATCCGACTTGCGAACGACTCCTACTTACAAACGGGAGGCTGCGTGGCCACTTTTCAAAGGCGGGCACATTCGACGGGACATCGGAAAACAACGTATCTGCCGTTTTGCACATGCTGTTCCGACTTCCGAACATATTCGACTTAAGAACAAACCTACAGTCTCTAACCCGTTCGTAACTCGTGGACCCCCTGTATCTAGCAAGAATTAGTGCTAGATTGAAGGGCAGTATTACAGCACAGACTTTTTTTTTTTATAAATATCAGCTGGGAATATTTTAATTCTGCATTAAAGGGTAAATTTAATCGGGTTCCAATTGCCATCCCTCAAAACTTGTCCCTACCCTACCAAGATCTTTGCTATGTGTGCCTGTAATCTTCATCTGTTCCAATAAACGATTTGTACTCTGCTGGGACACAGTTTTCAATTAAATGAATTGGGTTTCTTCTTTTCCTTCTTCAGAGGTTGGGAGGTACAGCACAGGCTACAGAATAAAGATGCTTGTGTAGTGGGTATAGTCAAATAAAATGACTTGAAAGGCTGGAGGTGGGATTTGGAATGTAGTAAAATGTACAGTTTCATATTCAACTTTGATGTGTACTCCAAAGCCTTAACTATGCCTCCATACCCTTGCATATTAGGCCTCTACCAGTCTCACAAGCATATTTTCTTCTTCCAATTCAATATGATACAACAGTGACATATTAATCAGTGGGTGAAACCATGATTAGGGGGAACACAGGAATCCAACAATCCTGAAGGGTTGAATGCTGAAGACACTGATGGAGACTGCAGCACTGGAGTTGAGAGAATATAAGAGAGACATGGGCCACTGAAAGGAGAGGTGGGTAAAAGTGCCTTCTGCAGGGCACGTTTATTTAGATTTGTTCATACCCTAACAAACACAGACATGACTTAGAAAAAAAAAATTATTTGAAAAAGTTCCAATAAATTAGGAGGGCGAGTAGTCTGCCCATTTTTTTTCTTTGGTCCACACATCCCAGTGGCGTTAATTATGCCACCTCATCAAGAAGCAGAAAGAAAAAACAACAGGTGGAAAACACCTTCATCAGCTTTCGCCAGAAAATATATCTGGGTTTTCTTCCCAAAACTTGTCACCGATGACATCACAATGCAGAATGGCAAACTGGTTCCACGAGCGAGATACCTCCACCTCTCTCTCCTCCTCGCCTTCTAGCTTTATTACCTTCTTGCTGATTTCATTTACCTAAACAAGAAGTACAGGATGAGAATAAAAATGAACAAGAACAATTCAAGTATTGTCAGTCAACTCAACTGACGCACATGGAAAGTGATGCGATTCTTACGCAATAAGTCAACAAGCAGTTAAAGGAGAACTTCTCTTTTAATACAGTTATCCTGAATACGCCAGACACTATCCACCACATATTACACTTAACTTGCATTGAAACTATAATTATAGTAAAAAGTGTGGGACTTTTGAGGCACAGCATCTCACTAAAAAATATAACATTTTATTTAATTTCCTTAAAATTGGACATAAAATAATGACAGACTTATAATAAAATGCAATTATAAAACAGCCTATTCCAACCACTGCAGTCATTTATACAACACAGTCTCTGTTCAACACGTTTCTAGGACATGGTTCTCTTCATCAGGAGCCAACAGACTTTTGATGCCGCCATCTTCTATATGGCAGCCATGACAATTAATTAAACATTGAAATCATTCCTGCTACCCTGATAAAACAGGGAGATGATCAATTAGGCAGATAGTTGATAAGTAAATTCCTTTCATAGGTTTAATTTAGGTTCCTCACATTGAGTTACAGAGAAAGGCGAAGGGAAGTCGATGCTGGTTTTAGATATTTAAAACAGCAATTTCCAAGCTTAACAACCATTTGCTGTCTCATTTAAGCAGAGGTTAGCAGAGTCTGTAATGGTTTGCTGCTGCCAAACAATTCACCAGAATGTTTGCAGGCTATAGGGGAGAGAGAGAACAGTTATCACTCCACTAAGATTTAAGTGTTGGGTTCCGCAGTCATCTTCAAAAGTCTCCACGCTAGGACCTGGCCACCTAGAAGCAACTTAGGCCCCTTACCTTAACTGGTTATGTCCCTTTTTTGCAGAGTTTTCCACTCTAGGGAGCGGTTTATTATGGATCAGGAAGATTATACGCCGACTGCGTCTCCCGCTCTCTTTCTTACCATCAGACCTAAAGCACCACCTGAACCCCCCTTCCCTTTTTTGGGGGGTTACCTTAACCCCAATGGGCGTTCTGAACTGCAGATTTTGTTGGCCTTTTCAATGATGTAATATTTTCATCTACCTGTGCAGACACAGATTTTTCCTCTTTTTACATTTCTACGAATCCATAATGTACAGGGCCTTCCTGATAACGTGATGCTATGTTTTAGTCTTAATTTATTTCTACCACGTTTTGTATTGCATTAAAAAAAATAAAAAAATCTACAAGGTATACTCTTCTCTGATCATGCATGTGCAACCACAATCTGTATTCATTCTCATGGAAAGGCCATGTACACTCCTAGAGTGAAAGTGTAGGTGACCTTTTTCTTAGGAATGAATGTGGTATGCAGAAAACATGCATGTGAAAAGGAGAGCATGGACTAGGACATTTTTAAAGAGATGAGTTTAGCAAATAATCCTTAACCTACGCAATGAATCAATTTACGTTTTTAACAGGGCTGCCCGTTTTCAGGTGAAAAATCTATAAGTGATAAATATGTGTTATTTAAACCACGCTCACTAAATCATAAATTCATCAAATGATTACATCAAAGTGAATAAGTGCTCAAAAAAAAAAAAAAAAAGTGCATTCAGTGCAATGTACATAAACAGCCACCAGATGTCTCCACTTGGATACGAGTGGTATATTGTCGGCTGTCTTCTTGTCAACTCGTTCCACTACTGGCGGAAGGGACGTGTCACGCAAGATTCCGCCAGTAGTGAAACGCAGGTGGAGCGCATATTGGCGTCCCTGCATTAATCGCGAGCTCTGAAATTTTTACCTTTGTAAGTGTAACTTGTATAGCATGTATTTTAAAATAAACATTACGTACTTCACCATGGGAGGTATCCCCCTATTTTTATACCGTTTTTGGGAGATCTAGTCTATGTCCAAGTTTGCTCACTGATCGACTGAGAAGAGTACTAGAAACTGCATCATTCTGCTTAATGTGACTAACTGTAATGAGGGTCATGTAAGTCCGGTGAGTGAGCTGTGTGTCTGATGTTGGTGGATGAGAATATTAAACACTTATGTGGAGTTGACAAGAAGACAGCAGACAATATACCACTCGTATCCAGGTGGAAACATCTGGTGGCTGTTTATGGACATTGCACTTTATTTTTGAGCACTTCTTCACTTTGATGTAAAACATTTGATGAATTTATGATTAGGGAGTTTAACCTCCCTGGCGGTATGATTATTTCAGATTTTAGGTGCTGAAAGTGGTACCATTATTTTGCATGGAAATTTGGCGTATTGTATTGTAGGCCTGTAATTCTTAGGAATAACTCACTTAAATCTGTCCAAACAGGAGTCTAGTAGACATCCCGGGTATGATGAAGTTTGAAACACAAAATCATAAATTATAATATAATAAATAACTATAAATAATTATAATAAAAATTATTCAATAATGTAATCAAATCAAAAACACTGAAATTTGCTCAGTTGCAGAATTGTCGCTGTCATTACTTTCAGTGTTTGATGACGAATTTCCCCACAGATCGTTATCGCTCAATCCTGCAAGTGATTCTAATTTATTATCGCTGTTTTCTAGCTGGTCTAAAACCACTTTTGACGTAAACTGACACTTTTTGGTTGCTATGGACAATCTCCAGTTTCCAGGCAGAAAGAACAGTTTTTATAATATAAAATTGCATGCAGGGCACTGGACAGACCACTAGGGACAAATGTGTATTTGATACAGTACACTGTAATCTTACAGATTACAGTACTGTATGTATTGTGTGTTTTTTACTTTTTGAATTTGGCGCCGAACTCCGTCCCCGTGCGTCGCAACGCTCGGAAACGGAGCTCGGCACTGTGAATCGAGCGAGGAGACAGCTCGCAGACACAGCGGGAGACATCGCAGGATCCAGGGGACAAGGCAAGTAGCTTTCCCTGTATCCTGCAATGCAGCCCGAGTCTGGCTCTGGGGGTTACCGCTTTTGGTATGAAAAATTCACCCCGAGCCAGACTGGAGGAAAATACCGCTAGGCAGGATAAATAACACATTTATCACAGGACATTTTTGAAGAGGTTGTGCACCATCCATCATGGGTGTCCAGAGTTTATGATTCTAGTGGAGGATCTTTTTTGTCTTCAATTTTAAAAGGTCAATGTATCATCTAGTTATACCAGTACATAAGCTCTATGAAAGATGTCTGATTACCTTCTTCTTAAGGATGAATGATCCTTTCCTTTACATTAAAGGCTCATTATTGTAGTTGATGTTAAACTCTGAAAATAAGATTTCATTCTTCTCGGCAGCAAGTGTTCCCTGTGGGGGCGAGGGAAAAAATACAGCAGGCTTGCAAGTACGTAGAAAGGCCATTGCACAGAAAACGGGAAAATTGATTATGAAGCATTACCATTCACACTTTTTTCATCTGTTGCAGAACATGCTTGCTTAAATATAGCATTTTTAAAAAAGGGACTGCCAATGCACCACAAGGGACAAAATAAGGTGCACCATAATGTATTGAATGTGCATTGTAGTGCACTGTGATGTGTTGCCAGCTACAGTACCTAACCAGCGCCACAACTGTGTGTGAATGCATTTGTTTATCACAACACATAGATACAGTGTTACGGCTGGCTTCACAGCTAAGTGTTCAGTGCATGCAGGCTAAGGAATTTGTTAATGTAACACTTCCAGGTATTTATTACCTCTTACAGAGATCTGAGTACTCATCCCGACAATGCCTTCATCTGCTTTTCTCTCCAGAGGGATGGAATCATATTTGTTCAAACATTAGCCAAAATCGCAGTCTAATTCCTGGACTGAGCTGCTTCCTCTGAACTGAGACATGACACAACCATGTAAATCCTGGTGCCTGTGCAGTTCTTGGTTGTGTTTACCAATATCTGAGGCAGGTCAGTCCCTGCAACTGCCTCTCACCTTGTGACTTGCTAAATGAATTCTACATACCACCAAGGAGAAGCCAACAAACGATGCTGGCCAAGAAATGCTGTGTATAATACTATATATACTCGAGTATAAGCCGAGGCACCCAATTTTACCACAATTAACTGGGAAAACTTATTGACTCGAGTATAAGCCTAGGGTGTCCATCTGCATGCCTCGCTGTGCCTCACTTTGTCCATGTGCATGCCTCACTGTGCCCTTGCCTCACTGACGTTTAATATGGGAGTCTATGGAAGGGGTGCCTGGCTTTGAAAAATCGGTGCTCCCCGGCCGTAGGTCCCCCAGACAACAAATTTGCACACTTGTAGAGGAAGAGTGGGGCTACATGTGCGCCAAGTTTGGGGTCCAGGGGACCTACGGCCGGCCAGTACCGGGTCCCCAAAATCCGGGAGATCAGGCGTAAAAAGGTGACTCGATTATAAGCCGAGGGGGGCATTTTCAGCACAAAAAAAAGTGCTGAAAAACTCGGCTTATACTCGAGTATATACGGTATGTCCTCTAGTGGGATTACCCTTCAGAATAGGTTAACAATTCAGACTTTTAAAATATTCTCTCTTATTGTATAAACAGATGTACATAATAAAAATCACATTCCTATGTCTAAATTCCTTATTACATCAGTCCCTTACATCTATACATTTATTCTCCCTATTTCCCCAAACTCCCTATATAAAATAACATGTCATACTTACCTCCACTGTGGGGTTCGTTTTGCACAGAGTGGCCCCGAACACCGTCTTTCGGGGTCCCTCTGCGACTCTCGCGGCTACTTGCCGCATCAGATAACCCCCTAGGAGAAGCGCTCTCCCAGGGGGCTACCTTCTGGGCGCGCTCCCGAGTCTATCCATCAATGGATTTGATTGACAGCAGTGGGAGCCAATGGCTGCGCTGCTATCAATCTATCCAATCAAGAGCCGAGAATCCCAGGCAGAGGGACAGCGTATCCCCGTTGTGGGAAATTCCAGGGCTCAGGTAAGTAAAAACGGGGGGGCTAGGGGGCCGGTGACTGTCAGGATGCATTAAGGTGAAAAAACACAAGGTTTTACAATCCCTTTAAGTGAGATTAAAAAAAAAAATAGCAATCAACTCGTGGCAAATAATTTTAGGACTGCTTAAGAGTAGGACTACAGCCTCACATCAAATGATTCCGTGCCTCCAATCTGAGGAATTTTGAGAGAATTTTCTTGTGCGACTTGGAAGTGGCGCTAGTGATGAAAAATGGTGATCTGACTTACCTGTAGCCTTTTCTGAGCCTGCGCTAGAGTTAATCCTCCCCTCTGGACCAGCATCCAGAACAGTGTTGCACAGATTGTTGATGTGGCCTGCAGAAAAGCAAGTAAAACAAAGTGTAAGTTACCATAGGACAAAAGTGAGCCCTATAAATGTGTAAAGTAATTCTAAAAGCTAACTACACAGATGGAATGTTTAGATTTTAGCAGTTTTACAAGCATAAGGATGGAACATTTCATTCATGCAGTTTTGTGATACAAACACCCCTGCCAGACAGGACAGCCAAGTCCTGGACCAAGACCAATCGCAGCCCGTGAACAAATAAGTAGCCACATGATGATCGCTTTAAAGCATGTTCTTGCTAGTGCTATGCAAAGCTACACGGCCCTAGTTAGCTCAGAGCGCTGCCTCTTCCTCAGCCAGTGCTTCTGTATATGGATTACAGGGGAGGTAACTATAAGACATATTTAGGTACTTTAAATGTATTTTTTATAGAAATAAAATGGAACTCCAGTAATTTTTTTCCTTGATTTGGATAAGAATCCGAGCCTGTATTTATTGAGAATTGTGCACAAATAATGGAGATTTTCATTCACTTCTTGTCCATAGAAAGTGGAAATACATTTTTATTTTTTTATTAAAATTGAGAAGACTGGATTCTCCATCAGTTTTTAATTGCTGTCTACAGGGTTGTCACTGGTACAAGAAATAAGGGGAAAGAATCTCCAACGTGCCCCAGACAATAAAAACCTGAGACCTGATCCCTTCCAAACCTTGTCCTAAAACTAATGGAGCACACAGAAGAAAAAATATTTCTCCCAAAAAGCAATGTTCTGCTCAACTGAAATGTAATCATAAAGATCATTGTATTAAAACCCTCCTCTAGTCCGTACCCCAATAAATCCACTAAAAATCAAACCCCATAATAGAGATCAAAACCAGTCTGCTGATGAGCCATGAAACCAAATCAGCTGCTCAAAAGGACTCAACATAAGTCCCTAGCTGAGCTGACCCGAGTTAGCTAGTATTCAACTGCAACGAAACATCAGCTAAAGACAACAGAACAAGCGGCATTAGAACGAAGATGGGCAGGTGCTGGTTTCTATCATGGAGTCCATTTTAAATGGTTTTATTGGGGTATGGAATATGTGATCCTTATACGTTATCTGTAACTTTCAAGAATGGATATTTTTGCTTCTAAAATTTTGGTACTGCAGAGCATTGCTTTTTTGGGGAAAATATATTTTAGTGTTTGCTTTATGTAATTTCACCTTTTTTGTATACACAGATATATATTGGCCTTGGTAGTTTCTGACTAGATCTCATGGACTGGCAATGATCTGACCACCTTCGTTATCAGGTCCTCGCACCTGCAGTATTTTTTATGTATGCGTTTGGCGTAAATTTGTTTTTTGGAAGATTGATACAGGAACGTATCTGAAAAGGCCCCAGATGAAGAAGACGGGGTAACGTAGCCCACCAGCATCCACCTATAACAGAAGCCTCAGTTTTTTTTTTTTTTTATGCAAACTTTAGAAAACCACAGACCAATAATAGTCCATGCACATATACTTGCAAATCTGTGTTAGCTTTTGCTTTATCCAAACTTTCTATATTCTCTATGCCATTTTGCAGAGTCTATTCCATGTACTTCCTCAGCATTAGTGGAAGGTGACTAAGGCAGTGCCGCTGTCTGAGGTAATGTGATCATTCCCAAACAGGGAGTTTCTGCAGCAATTACTTTTTTTCTTTGCTACGATTTGGATGTCTCATAAGGCAGCTCTATACCCATTGTTAACCTTCCTCAACTCTGCTCTTTTATCAACTGCATTGTTACTTTTTATTTATTGCATCAAAGAAGGCTGCATAAGGCTGGATTCACACCTATGCATTTTTAGTGCATTTTGCAGATTTGCACTACAAAACATGTTCTATAGGAAACCATGTTAAATGGACTGTAGTGCAAGTCTGCAAAATGCAAAAAGCACAAAAAATGCATAGGTGTGAATCCAGCCTTATACAGGACAGGGGAAGCCACTTTGTTCTATGCA
This sequence comes from Rana muscosa, assembly GCA_029206835.1. Lineage (NCBI taxonomy): Eukaryota > Metazoa > Chordata > Amphibia > Anura > Ranidae > Rana > Rana muscosa. The sequence continues at coordinate 115,598,795 of CM055118.1, forward strand.
ATGATGGTCTCTGCTCCCAATGCAAATATAGAAGCATAACAACATACTAAACCCGGCCATAGCCTTTGCAATTGTTGGCTGGTTCCTGATGAACTGGACCAAATTTGCTTTGTGGCGGGTTCTGTGGTCCTCTTCCTGTACAACATCATTTGATTGAAAAATTAGCCAAACAGAATCCAAATCAGATGCAGTTGCTGTTCAGGTATTCTGACAGCCACTGTCAACATCTGTCAGAATGCAATAACCCTGCAGGCTGAACGAAAAAAAAAAAATGTATCCGTGTACGGCCAGCCTAAGAGATGGGCAAAATGCCTACTACCCCTTAGCTGTTCAGCCAGGAGGGATCAAGACAAAAGGTCTTCCTGCTAAGCCTGTACCATCATCTGGGAAACCTATTGAGAAAGCCACAATACACATAGCAAATATTATACTTTCTTTTCTGGAAAAGTATATAGGAGAAAAAAAAAAAAAAAAAAAAAACTCAACAATTCCTGTGCATAAGATCTAACTGAAGTTACATGCCCAAATTGTTCATTTTCTTGCGAATTGTCCCTGAATAAAGTGTATGGCTATGCTACACAAACGAGAAAGACAGACTCAGTAACCATTTAAAATGATTGTAAAGTCTCATTTTTTTTTTCTATTAAAATAACAAACATGTTATACTTACCTACCCTGTGCAGTGGATTTGCAAAGAGAAGCCCAGATCCTCCTCTTCTCGAGTTCCTGGCTGGAGCTCCTGGCGAGTGCCCCCACTGCAAGCAGCTTGCTATGGGGGCACCCGAGCCAAGCTGAAGCTCTGTGTATCCATTAAGACATGGTGCTGCGGTTCAGCCCCACCCCCTCTCTCTCCTGATTAGCTAACCAAGTTTGATTGACAGCAGCGGGAGCCAATGGCGCCACTTCTGTGTCTCAGCCAATCAGGAGGGAGAGTCTCGGATGGCCAAGGCATTCGTGGACATCGCTGGATAGGGCAGGGGCTTGGGTAAGTATTATGGGGGCTTGAAGTGGCCTGCTGCACACCGATAGCTTTTTATCTTAATGCATAGATTGCATTAAGATAAAAAACCTTCTGACTTTACAACCCCTTTAAAACGAAGCCCAGGGTGTTCTCCCTCTTACTACTGAAAAGGAGGAGATCAGCTTGCTGAAAAGTCTTTTGCATTTGACACCTCTGGGACTGCAAAGTGCCTGGTCTCCTTCTGCACTCAGTGGTTCCTTCTGTCAGCCCCTACATCACTGCGCCCTGTAGAGACAGAGGGAGGGCCCATTGAATGAAACAAATGCACAGCAGGGATCAGGCCATTCGACACTCCTGGAAGTGCAGGATGCAGAAGAATTTACACAGCTGTCACCAAAATACAGTAGATTAGCAACTTTGTCATACCAGCAGAGATGCACACAACGTTTCACTCAACTTTGAGGAGCAATAAAATAGCAGTCATACTCAAGATTAAAAAAAAAAAAAAAAAATGTGGCAGCATTTAACTACATTAACTACACCTAGAATTGACGGTTCACAACAAAAAAGTTAATTAAAGTGTAGAACTTTTAGTTTCACTTTCATGGGCACATCAGCTCCTGAAAGGCGACAAAGTCCTGTTGATGTGTGCACACCAGACAAGATTATTACACAGAATAATAATCTTTGGGTTGTGTGTGCACCACATAAGTTGCAAAGAATTACAAAAAAGAAAAACTTCAGTTCTTTAGAGTACGTTCCAACTACCAGCAGAGAAAGACTGTCTATTTATTTTTTTGTGTTCAATGATTGCAGCTGCTGGCAGAGGGGAAGTGGTGCCTTGCATTTTTACAAGACAATGCACCACTTCACCTGTGTGACAGCTGCGGGGAAGTGTGAACAGGGCACATAGAAAACTATGGTTTTCTGTGTGCGCTTTTTTTTTTTTTATGTAGAAAAACAGAGCTGTCTGTTATAGAAAGAAACAATTTTATCCACAGAAGCCATAATGTAAAAGTAAATCCTATATACAAATGTGTCCAGAATATAATGAGAATGAAGTTCCTATGCTGAAGGGCTCTGTGAAGGGAGAAGCTGGGTAAGGTCCCTTGGGGTGGGGTGCCAGGTATACATTAGAACACTGATCAGTTGCATTTCAGCCCTGTCAGAGCAGTGGCGAGCCATCCATTAGAGGCGCACGGGTGCCACCCCCCCCCCTATCCATGTGTCGAGCCCCCTAATCTACATGCAGGGGCGTCAGACCATGGATTCCAGTAGAGGGGGGGGGTGTATTTTTTTGAAGCACGTGATTAGAGCCAGAGGCTCCAATGCGCTTCAATAAAAGGGTGGGCTCATTTTGCAGAGCATTGCGCTCCGAGCACATCCAGTTGTGCGACATGGCGAATTAATATTCGCTATCGCCCCACTGATCCTCCTCCCAGCCAATCAGGAAGCGAGTCTGAGACCAGTGACCCGATTGGCTGAAAGGACAGGCGATCCTATTGGACACCTAGGAGGAGGATCACGCTAGGACACACTGCCAACACTTGGACGACACGCTGCCTGCTCACCACCTAGATGGGGAAAGTGCCAGGCTTAGTCTGTCACCTCGCATGGAAAAAAAAAAAAAAAGAGAAGAAGAAGAAGAAGGACTTGGGTTCACAACTAAACCCTCATCTTCCATCTATTATTGTCAACAATTTCCTTTATTGTATGCTGCCTATACTATACTGTGCTACCCAACAATGTCTTATCTTGTTGTTCCAAAATCTTAATAAAAAAAAAAGATTGAAACAGAAAGCTCGAATGAGCAAATGAAAACAAAGCAGGCTCTGAACACCATGAAGACTTCCAGGGATGCTATAAAGAATGGAAAAAAAAAAATGGAAATATCGCTGGGAGCGTTGTGTAGACTCACAAGGTACTTTGAAGGAGACAATGTTCAATTGAAAAATATTTCAAAAGAAGAATTTTTTAAATATTATCATATTATGGACACACCTCCTATGTTAATGCAATCAGTGTATGGAACTGGCTCTTTGTGAATTCACAGGCCACATTTTGTGAAAACACAATCTAATTGACACTTTTACATGTCACAGTCATGAGCTGAGATTACAATGGCTACTTACAGTCAGCCTGTCTCCAGCTGAGATAATCCTTTAGGTTCTCCTCACTGGGATACAATACCACTCTACCGTCAAACCCAGGAGGGTACAAGGTTTGCTGATCCAGGAAGAACTCCTTCCAGTAGAAGACAAAACTGAAGGCAAGCTGTGAAACCACGCGTCATAAACTTGCTTAAAAAAAAAAAAAAAAATTCCCAGTTGTGAAAAAATGTTAATCTTCAAATGTAATCACTGCATTTTATTTTGTAATATAAACAAGCAATATGAACCCTTGCAAATTATGCAATGTCAAATATTTTCCTTGCACTGTAGCTGGTAAAAAAAAATAAAAAATCGAATGTTTGCTTCGTTCGGATACTATGGCCTCTTTCACACTGGGTTTTTTAGCCTTGAAGCATGAAAAGTCCAGCATACTGCTCTAAACATTAGTACCGCTTAGTGCGCAGTCCAGCGGTCAGCCTTTTATAGACTTCTACAGGCTGTCAGTAGCAGGGCTGAACAGTGCGCGCCCATTCTTTAAATCTGCACCTAAATGTCAGAGTGCAATGCACCGGGGTAAACGCCAAGTGTGCATAAGGCTTTAATGTTGATACTCAATTTATTTTAATTTACTTCTTTATTATAGGTACTTATAGGGCCGTCAATTTACACCGTGCTTTACATATACATATATTTTACGTTCACAGTACATAAACTTTTGATTAAAGCAGAACCTTACCCCACTCCCCATTTTTTTTTTTTTTAATCCGCTCTGTTTTACTAAAGTTATCTATGAAACAGAGGGGCCCAACAGCCACAATTATCAGTGTGAGGAGAAACAAAAACACACACAACGAGGTGTACTCCTGGATGGTGAGAAACCCAAAACAATGGAGGATGAGGGAGTGGCTATTTATTCCTTCTGGTTTGTGTTTTGCGTTGAAGGTGGAGCCCAAGACTTCACACAGCACAGCTCCTCTCCCCCTCCCACACAACACACAGCTCAGATCGATTCTCTTACAGACACAGCCTCTATCTGCACACTGTGTATCTGGATGATATGCTGCAGAGCTGTTTTTATCTGGGAACATCACAGGTCAGAACTGCAGCATACAGAGTGTGTAGATAAAGGCCGTCTTTTAGAGAATTAATCCGAGCTATGTACTGTGTAAGAGGGAGGGGGAGAGAAGCTGTGCTCCCTGGGCCCAGACGGTGTGCAGGGTGGCGATGCGAGAAGGAGCTCAATTGGAACAGCTCCCCCTAGATCCAGCCATGTTTATACCACTTTTATGCAGAGGAATAGCAGTGTCTGAACTTGTTTACTGTTCGGAGAGTGTGCCCGTTCGTGGTGCAACGGATCGGTGGTGACCCGTGATCCAAACGGGTTACCCTGTTTGGATCGGAACACCACGCGATCCGCGGAGCACTCCGGAGCCTCGGCCTCTGGAAAGGCAGCGGCTTCGGCCTAGCTCCGGACCGGTGACCATCTTTGTACACCCGGCGGCGGCCGCTGTAGTGACGTTTCCTCGCCGCCATCTTGCTCCACCTCACACTCCTCACTATCATTACTGTGCAGGGGCCAAGCGGACATCTTGTTACACCCAACGAAGTTTTAGATTTCAGTTATTTTCACACAAAACTGAGCTTATATGCTTAAATACATTATTTGGAAATCCAACGGACTGTTTACATGTTACATTTTAAAAGCAGCAGCAAACCTTACATGGTTGCTAATGTGACGGAACACCTCTGATTATCACATTTAACATTTAGTTCTGTCACATTAGCAACCATGTAAGGTCAGCAGGTTTGCTGCTGCTTTTAAAATTTAACATGTAAACAGTCCGTTGGATTTCCAAATAATGTATTTACGCATATAAGCTCCGTTTTGTGTTGAAAATAACGGTGGGTGTAACAAGATTTGTCTTTTTTTTTTGTTTTGCCGATCCGAAAAATGATCCGATCTGTGAGTTTTTTGATCCGTTGCACCCCTAGTGCCTGTTAACTGCTTGCCAACCGTAATAACAGATATACGGCGGCAAGGCGGCTCTGCTGCACCAGATCATGTACTGGGTATGTGACCTGGCAGTTCTGGGTAGGGGACGGGCACTCGCACGCTGCCAGCGACCCGGCCGTGCTGTAATTAAACACAGCAGATGTTGATCAGCGGGTGTCGGCCAATGGATAACCACCGTCACCCACTGATCGTCATGAATTTACAAAGGACAGAGCCCTGCCATGTAAACAAGGCAGAGCTCTGTCCTGTCAATGGGGAAGTAATGGATTTTCTTTTCCCACAAAGCAGGGAATAAAATCCATTGCTTGCCTTAGTAAAAGCACCTCACACAGTACACCAAACACTTGCTAGGCACACATTTTTACCCTTTGATTGCCCTAGATGTTTAACCCCATTCCCAGCCAGTGTCATAAGTACAGTATCACTGGTTTCCAAAAAGTGTTGAAAGTGTCAGTGCCAGAATGTCTGCTGCAATATCGCAGTTCCGCTATAAGTCACGGATCACCGCCATTATAAGAATGAATTTTGGCCTAAAGTTATCAAGAAATTTGATTTTTTATTTTTTCTATTGGATAGGTTTTATAGCAGATTGTCTGGCTTTGTTTATAGCGCAAAAAATAAACAGTGGTGATCAAATACCATCTTCCAGAGGTCAAGTGGTTAACCAAGCGCAGCTACATCTCTCAGTGGAGGAAGGACAGAAAGAGGGGGGTGTATCCGCCACCTTTAAACATTCAAACAGCAAATAGACTGTTACTGGGACCTATATGAAAGATGAAGTGCCCCTGCTGGAAAAACAAAGGGAGGAAGCTGATTAATGATTATGGTAATATGGAATTTTCACTTTAAAACATGCTCAGTATGCTTTTGCTAAAAGCATGCTGATTGAGAAGGCCAGCACTCCTACGCAGATCTGCACTGGACATTCCTAAATTACAACTGAAAAATTTTATAGGGGGGTGATAAATACAATGGCCTTTAGAATGGAGTTGCTGACATCAGTTTGAGACCTTTCTTAGATCATTTAGAATTCACTGACAGGTGCATTTGACCTACAGTTGGCCTCATTCTGAGCTGCTTTAAGAAGGTTTTGCAGTCCCCTAGACTTGCACAGTAATGAAAAATTCATCTGAAGTAAACAAAAGCCCTTCAACACACCTTACGAGTTTCTAGTAGAGGAGCACGGAAACTTTGGTGGCTGAAAAACACATTGACCGAAAATGGGGTTGTCGGCATGCGGCCGAAAAAAAAAAAGTGCTGATAATATCGGCACGGAAAAGGGGGCGGACTGCCCCGGGTGCCATCCCGGTGTGCCCCTGTCAGAGTCCTCCCCTCCCTCCTCCTCTTCTCCTTGTGCGTTATGCAGAGCGGCTATCTCCCGGTGCGTCACGGAGCTGAAATGTTCTGCAGCCCCAGTAACAATGTCCCGCCTCCTGTGCTGTGATTGACGGCACACTGATCCAATGCTAGGAAATTGACTCAGTGTGACGTGCATCATAGGAGGCTGGACTTTGTTACAGCGCCCGCCCGGGCAATTGAAATTCAGCTCCGTGATACAGAAGGAGATCCCCGCTCTGTCTGATCCAGGCACTGGAAGGCTGCATCTGATGGTGAGGCTGCATTTGATGGGCACTGGTGATCTCCTGTAGTATGTCTGCAGGCTCTGAATATCTCCTGTCTGCTAGAGGTGCACCGAATATAAATTTTGCTAATACTATTAGCAATGTGTTTAATTAAAAGATTGCAGAGACATGATATACGAGATGGTTAGAGACGGAGGACATGATACAAGACATGGTCAGAGAATGCAGGCTGCATTTTTCCCCGAGCTTTTCTTGCACTATAGTGGCCAACAATAAATTCATATTGATTTAAAATTGATGATATTAATTAAAAAGTCGAATACAATTATATATATTTTTTTAAAACTGTAATTTTCGGTACCAAAATGTCCATTCGGTGCACCTCTAGTTTCTAGAGCCAATAAAAGATTTGCTTCTTATACACATCTTCTTTGGATCTGACAGAAATAGACCATAACCCCTTCCCGCCGGCTGCCTCCCAGCCCTTTAAGGGTTCTAAATTCCAGGAGGCGAATATTAGGTCATGTGACCGCTGTGATTGGCTGTCACAGCGATTATATGATCGGAAAAGCTCCTGATCGCTAGTATGAATCGGAAGCTTTCTGGTAACCACGTTGGGAGCGCACTCTCAGCACGATAAGTGGTTAAAACAGGGCCGCATATATATATGGCCACTCAGTGTAGGGCTGCAACTAACGACTATTTTCATAATCGATTAGTTGGCCGATTATTGTTTTGATTAATCAGTTAAAATGACCTTAAAAAAAAAAAAAAAAAAGTGTGGTGTATAATTTAGTTAATATGTAAAGTTTAAAAAAAAAGGCAATTTATTCTTAAATATCTTCATGCAGCGGTAAATATAAATAACCAATTCTATGGTTAGGGAGAAAAATCTCTAATCCACTCTGAAAATAACTGACAGAATAGATATACTGTATATACTATTAGGAGGGTGAATCTGGTAAATATCAGATATTAGAAATAAAAAACTTCTTGGTCAAAGGAATTTTCAGACAGTGTATGTGGTTTACGTTCAGAAATGACATTCAGTTTAAAAGTGAATGTTAAAAGCAAGTGAAAATTTCAAAAACAACATTCTTCCATTCAGCGAATGTACAAAGATTTTTTGTATTAATATCCTCGTCTGAAAATTTATCCATGTGGCCAGCATAAATAAGGCTCAGTGCACACCTATGCACTTTGCTTTTTATCTGTTTCTGCAGTGTGTTTTGATTTTTGCGCACATGATTTTGCTGAAATTTGGGTGTTTGCATTTTTTTTATGCTTTTTTTGGGCCAATTTGTTGTTGGGCAGATTTAAAAAAACACAATTTGCTGCGAAAACGCATTACATGCTTTTCTGCAGCTTCTCCATTGAAGTATATTTAACCAACAAAAGCACCGTTTTGCGTTGAAAAAAGTCCCTGACCCTTTCCAAATAACGCAGCAGCTGAAAAGAAATAGATGTGAACGTGTCCCATAGGAAACCATGTAAATGAACTGTAGTGCATTTCTGCAAAAAACGCATAGGTGTGAACCAGGCCTAAGACGTTTAGTAACATAATGGGGTTAAAAAAAAATAAAAAAAATTAGCCCTTTATAGTACAAAGAGCAAATACTGTAAGGGATTCTTTTTTTTTTACCGTGGAACAGTGAAAGTAATATTTACAGTAGCGATTATTTGCTCTTTCTGTACTATAAAAGGGCAAATTTTTTTTTTTTTAACCCCATTATGTTACTGGCCGATTAATCGATTATGAAAATAGTAATCGATTAATCGATTAGTTGTTTCGGCCCTAGCTCAGTGTGAAGGCCACATATATGTGTGCGGCCAGCGTGAAGAGGTTAATGTTCCAAAGATAAAAAGAAAAACGATTGCAATGTATCAAAAAATTTACTGACCTTGCACGTCTTTTGTACCAGTTAGATTTCTTGTGAAAGACAAAGCTGTACTCATCGCTTTGTCCATACGCCAGACAGATGTCTTTCAGTTCCTCCATCACGTTCTGTGCACAGCGGTTCATGAGCTGGAGAGAACGGATGTCATTGGCTTTCACAAAGTTATGCTGCTCCGAGAACCTGTTGGAACAAGTGATGGCTCAGTGGGCATAAACACGCTAAACAAAAACAAACAACGTTGGTAACATTGGCATGTTAATAGAAATGCTGTAATGCAGAATAACCAGTTTACTGTAGAACATTACTAAACAAATGCAGAAGTGTTCTCCACTAACTGCTGAAATACATATACATTACCTGCTTCACCCATTCATGTTTTTGTTATTGCAGGGCTTGACAAATTTGCTTGGAATCTAGGAGCCAGCTAAAAAAGTTAGGAGCCAGGAACGCGCCCCATCCCGCCGAGCTCGGGCGCAGAAGCGAACGCATACGTGAGTAGCGCCTGCATATGAAAGCGGTGTTCAAACCACACGTGAGGTATCGCCGCGATCGGTAGAGCGAGAGCAATAATTCTAGCCCAAGACCTCCTCTGTAACTCAAAACATGCAACCTGTAGAATTTTTTAAACGTTGCCTATGGAGATTTCAAAGGGTAAAAGTTAGTCGCCATTCCACGAGCGAACGCAATTTTGAAGCGCGACATGTTGGGTATCAATTTACTCAGCATAACATTATCTTTTACAATATTAAAAAAAAATTGGGCTGACTTTACTGTTGTCTTATTTTATTAAAAAAAAAAAGTGTATTTTTTCCCAAAAAAGTGCGCTTGTAAGATCGCTGCACAAATACGGTGTGACAGAAAGTATTGCAACGACCGCCATTTTATTCTCTAGGGTGTTAGAATAAAAAATATATATAATGTTTGGGGGTTCTAATTAGAGGAAAGGAGATGGCAGTGAAAACAGACAGGGAAACTCCATTAGCATTGCTGTTTGTCTTGTCATACCAGCGGCCACCACAAGATGGCGCTAGATCACAGAAGGAAGCATAGGCCTGCAGAAGGCCGCAAAGCCGCGGCCTCAATTACCGGATGGCGCGGCCCGACGCGATCCCGCGGCGCGGAGGGGGGGGCACGGAGAGACAGGATTCCCCAGCTGTGCTGCCCCAGGTCGCTAATTCTAGTCGCAATGGCGACCTGGCGCCCGGGGTTTGTCAAGCCCTGTGTTATTGTATTCAGCCTGTCTAGTGATCCAAACACCCCTGCCAGGCAGCACAACTAGGTTAGTGACCTCTCTTTTTTCTTGTGCAGCTAAAGCCCAACTCCATTGGAAAAAAATAATAATACACCTTTATAGTAGGTATCCCCCTAAAAATCAAGGGTTAATTGTCTTTTAATGTTTAGGGGCAGAGGATTGAAACACTTACCTTATTCCGCACTCCAGCAGGGTCCCTCTAGCACTTTGGCCAGTGGAGTTGGTCTTTAAGTGACAAAGTTTCGTCATTTTCCTACCCCTAGCCACACATATTAGGGTAACACTCTGCTCTCGTCTCCTATAATCATGCTCACAACAGTTGACAGACAGCATAAAGCCATACAGAAGTACAACTGACTGCAGGCGCATTTTTATGGGTGTTGCAGTGCAGCGTGATTGGGCCCTTAGGTGGATTGGGTGGGAGCCGCCATTTACGGCACGGGCTCTGAGCTCCAGCACTGTATACCGGTGTTCTGTCAAAATAGCCAATTCATCGAGATCTCCAGTCATGTCACTTCCGGTTAATGTAAAGCATCAGTAATTGGAGCTTTCGACGACTTGCTGTTTTGACACAACACCGGCAACCGTGTACACTCCGGTACACGATATTATGAGCGGACATTGTTAGTCTGCTCCGATACAAACCAACAAAATGGCCGCCTCCGAGGCAGCGACAACTTTTTCCTCCTTACCCTCCGTTCTGTCAAAAAAGGGAATTCTTTGTGTACCGGAGAGTACACGGTTGCCAGTGTTGTGTCAAAACAGCAAGTCAAGTGGTTTACAGTAACTGGAAGTGTCGCGATTGGAGATCTCAATGGATTGGCTATTTTGACACCGGACTGGTGCATGTGCTGGGTGACATCACCGGCTGTATGTACTCTGAATATCTCCTAAACCATGGATATGCAATTAGCGGACCTCCAGCTGTTGCAAAACTACAAGTCCCATCATACCTCTGCCTCTGGGTGTCATGCTTGCTGCTGTCAGAGTCTCGCTATGCCTCATGGGACTTGTAGTTTGGCAACAGCTGGAGGTCCGCTAATTGCATATCCCTGTCCTAAACGGTGCAAGTTTAGGAGGTATTCACTGTACCTACAGCCTTACTATAGACTTTTCTATAGGTACAAGTGGCAGAACAGACTATAAAGCATCTGTAACACTCTAGAAATAGGTGGACCCCACACTCTGACACCCAGAGGAATCCTGCACACAGGAATACACTTTGAAAAGTCACAGTGACAGGGAGCTGAATCATATTCCAATATATGTACCATGATGACCAATCAGGACCACTCAGCCAGTGATGGGGAATGATAGGTCCGCAGAGAACCACGTGACCTCACCTGTGGAAGTTCCTCCCGTCCACTCTCACCACCACCCAGCAGTTGGGCAGACATGTGTCCGCCGCCTCGAACTCCCTCACATACTCAAACTTGCTCTTTGCCATGCCTCTGCAGCACACTGCACCCGGCAACTTCAACCCTCGTAGGAGCCACAGACTTCCTATCCTCATAGCCGGAAGCGGAAATCACCCAGGCAGCCACGAGTCTCCTCTCTATGGTTCTCCTTGGTTACCACATACAGCACCCGCGGCTCTCGCGAGAGAGAAAGTTGTAGTAGTTCTGTCGAGAAGTGCCCGTGGCGAACGGCGCATGCGCCGTAGGTCCCAGCACACCAGCTGCGTTTACGATCAGATGTTGTGTCGGCTAGACAGCGCATGCGCAGTTCATGTAGGTTGAGGGGCGGATTTTTCAATGATGCTTCTCGAGAGAACAACGGCTCAGGTGGGAGTGGGCGTGATCAGCGCATGGGACGGGCGTGACCAGAGGATGGGGCGGGCGTGGCCTGAGCCAAGTAAATAGGCAATCGGGAGCGGGGAGGAGGGAACATCTGCCCACGCTAACATCAACGACAACATGACACGTGACTTAGTTCTACCTCACACGCGCAACAGCTGGAGCCGTTAGATAGTGACGTCAGGAGGAGGCGTGGCTTAAGCTGATAAATAACTGAGCTGGGCTGGCAGAGCGTCAGTGTGAGCAGAGCAGAGAAGAGGGAGCATCTTCAGCACAGAGCTCCGGAGGGAGGCGACATTGTCCGGACTACAGGCGGGCCGCAGCGTGTCTGTGTCCGGGGATCATGCCGCCTCTGCTCAGGCTCTAAGGAACTACAACTCCCAGCAATCTCTGTCCGCATGGAGATCTACAACTACCAACATGCACTGTGTAAGTAACGGAGGTTCAGCTCCCAGCCTGAAATGAGATGATTTTTTTTTCCTATGGAGATATTACAGGTCCCAGTGATCTCTACATACCCCAGCCTGCTCCCCTCCCCCTCCTCATGGGTAATTGCACCCCACACTCTTCTCCCACCGAGGTGGATGGGTCCCCTCCCCCCCCAGGATAAGGGTGGGCCGGTTGGGCCTGCGGGGGAGGGGTAAGTGGCGTGGGAGATGAGTGGGGTTGGCGGGACTGGGGGGGGGGAGCAGACTGGGGTATGTAGCGATCACTGGGACCTGTAATATCTCCATAGAAAAAATCATGCTGGGATATGTAGTCCCACAGTATCTTCTTCTAGGCTGGGAGCTGAACCCCCATTACTTACACAGTGCATGCTGGGAGTTGTAGTTCCTCATGTGGACAGATTGCTGGGAGTTGTAGTTCCTCAGAGCCTGAGCAGAAGCGACAGATTACACAGACACTCTGTGACCCGCCTGTAGTACAGACAATGGCTCCTCCCTCTGGAGCTCTGTGCGGGAGATGGTCCCTCCTCCCCCGCTCTCCACACATTGACACCCACATCTCCACTCACTTACCACCGAGGGTGGGGCTCTAATTGCCCGCCCTCCCCCACACACAGGGCTGATCCAGGAAATATTCGATTGCCTCTCGGATCAGGAAGGAATTCTTTCCTCAGCTGGAGTACATTGGATATTGGATCATTCTTTGCTGGGGGTTTTCGCGTTCCTCTGGATCAACTGCCTCACAACCTAATACACCCACTCATCTACCACCAAGAGGGGAAACTACCATCCCGGGTATGGGGTGAGTGTAGCCAGTGGAACTTCCCTCCAAGTGTCATCTGCCCTCACGCCCAACGTAATGGTACTACCCCCTGGCCCCACCTACATGCCCTCATCTACCACCAAGAGGGGCCACAGAAAATGGGGTGCCTTGCCGTGGCTCTGTGGCTTATGCATGCATTTGTAAATATGTGCAACTAAACCCCTGTCTTTCACACATACTGCTCGACATGCCAATTCGGTTGGTCGCAGGCTGGTCGGTAAGTTGAGCATGGAAACGTCTGTTATTTTTATGTGTTTGCCTTTCCAATGCTCCTTGCTGCAGTGACCAGTTACAGGTGGGGGCAGTAACCACTTTTTTGTACCACCCAGAGTGGCAATGCCTTTTACTGTATAGTGTTTTCTCCATTTGCAATATAGTCCCATCTGTGGGATTTTTTATTGGATATTGTAATAAAATTTGACTACTTTTACTTAATAAATACTTGTTGGTGTGGTATTGTTACATTTCTATATAACTGTGTTTAGTGTGTTTGTTTTATGTGAACAGTTTGGGATTCCATTTGTTTTTTCCGATCCGCCCACTGGCTGATTGAAAAAAAAAAAAAACTCTTTGGCCAACCTTGGGGACTTTAGCAGCACAGAGATTATGAAATTTTCTTTGCGTCCATAATGGGGGAATCCCTCCCATAGTGCTATTGTGTTTTGCCAGCGGGGTGCTTTCCCTGCTGGCAGAACAGAATCATCACTGCCGGCAGTGATCTCCTGAAAAAAAATCCCACAGGCTGGTTGCACTGACGTCAATCTATTTCAGTACAACCAGCCTGCCCAGGGATAGATTGAATCTTAGGCCTCTCCCTGCTGAACCAGCCAAGGTTCAATCCTTCTTTGTCCGGCTATGGATTGTAAGATCAGAGAGGACTGATATGAATGTGTAAATTGTCGGCATTATAGAAATACCTGTGATAAATAAATGCATTTATTTAAATGCAAATGCATTTTGAGGACGCACAATGCATTTTTGGGAGAGCTGTATACAATGCTCCCAAACCGCCCCAAAGGTGCTGCTTGTAGGACTTTTTGTAACGTCCCACAATCGCACCGCCCCAGTGTGAAAGCACTCAGGCTTTCACATTTGGGAGGCAGCTTACAGGCGCTATGTCTAGCGCTAAAATGACTACTAACTGCCTCCAGTGTGAAAGGGGTCTACAGCACTAGATCTGTGCGCCCTCTCGTTCTTTTTATGGTTTCAGTTGTTCCAGACTCCCCCAGTCCTAAGAAGCAGCAAGACAAAGTGCATCTATACAAGCCAGGATGGAAATATAGCCAACTTACATTGTGTGTGTCCACTCCCAAGTGCAGGAGGTTTTTGTGTGGATTTACTTTTTGCTCCTTCCATGTGCACCTTACTGCGAAGGCAAGTTATACATTGGGAGGGTTGCCATCTTTTTGTATGGCTTGCTCACTGGATTTGATATGGGGACACAAGGGATGCCTTCAGCTGTTATTGCGCTCTTGCTGGGTTTCTAATGTGTCCCTGTGCCTTTCTGCCCAGCCGTAAAATGAGGGCTGGAGGGGATATTTGCCCTTCTGGGTGGACGTCATATGATGTCTTCCCCAGAATGCATCTTGCACGCCACACATACCGTGCTGCAGCTGGACACAATGGATGACATATCAACATACCGGTGTGCTGTCGGTGCCATGTGATCACTGCAGACCAACATGACAATTGTACACAATGAATGGTTTCTGTTCATGCCATTGATTGTGTACTATTGTGTTGCTCTCTGTGATTGGCCACAGTGATCACATGGAACAGACAGGTCCAATCACAGCCTATCTGTACCATGTGATTAGCTGTGACTAATCATAATAGTAAGCACGGAATTAATAGATTTGATTCAGCAAAAATGGTTGCTTATAGCAGTGAAATATCAGCATAGTGTGTAAAAAAATACCTTACTATGTATAGGAACACCGTATTGCTCTGTTCACAGTATGTAAAAAATCATTAAAAAAAATGTAATAAAAAAGGAAAATAAATTTAGAAAATTGAAAAAAAATATATAAAAAAAATGTATTGTTTTTTTTCCACATTGTCACCAGTCACTGATCACTGCCACATCAGTTATATGAGTACACTGTACTGCACTGGTGACAGTTGACAGTATGTAAACAAAAAAAGAAAATGGGGAACATTTTTTTTTTTCATTTTCCAAACAATTGCAACAAAGGATTACAACTTTAAAAAACCCGCTGTGTCTCTTACTAAATACTTCAGAGTCAGAGCCCATTTACACAGGGGCGGCACGACTTGTGCCGCGACTGTGCTGGGCGATCTACAGGCGACTTCAATGGAGACTTCCAAAATGACTTCTGTATTGAAGTCAATGGAAGTCGCCTTGAAGTAGTACAGGAACCTTTTTCTAAGTCGGGAGCGACTTCAGTCGCTCCGCTTAGAACGGTTCCATTGTACAGAATGGGACGCGACTCGTCAGGCGGCTGAGACGCCTGACGAGTCGTCCCTGTGTGAATGGGGTCTCAGACTGTCTATGTTCCAAAAAGAGGTAATTTAGGGGGCAATTGTCCTGTCCTGACAGTTTTGGGCCTCAAGGAATGAGATTGGCTGTCAGTACATCAGGATTGATCCATTTTCTCTAAAGCCCCTTTCACACTGGGGCGGGTATATGCGGTGGCGGTATAGCGGCGCGATTTTCAGCGCAGCTATACCGTCGTGTTTACCGCGATATGCGGCCGGTAGCGGTGCGGTTCTAACCCCCGCTAGTGGCCGAAAAAGGGTTAATACCGCCCGCAAACCGCGGCTATTGCCGCGGTTTGTGGGCGGTATTACCGCAGTGTCCCATTGATTTCAATAGGAAGGAGCGGTATACACACCGCTCCTTTACCGCTCCAAAGATGCGGCTTGCAGGAGATTTTTTTGTCTCCTGCCAGTGCACCGCCTCAGTGTGAAAGCCCCTCGGGCTTTCACATTGAGAATGCTGAGGCAGGAGTATTTCAGGCGTTATCTGCGCGGCATTTTTAGCGCAAAAACGCCTGAAATACGCCTCAGTGTGAAAGGGGCCTAACTCTCCTACGGACTAAATAATATACACTGATTTGGGTTATATTCACCAAAGAAATGTAGCAGAATACATTTTGGCCTAAATATATGAAGAATTATTATTTATTTGTTCGGTTTTATAACAGAAACAGAGAAAAATTTGTTTTTCAATATTGTTGGTCTTATTCTGTTTGTATAATAAAAAAAAACCCCAGTGAGGATTAAATGCAACCAAAAGCTTTATTTGTGTGAAAAAAATTATAAAAATGTCATATGGGTACAATTTTGCATGACCGCACAATTGTCATTCAAAGCGTGACAGCGCTGAAAGCTGAAGAATTGGCTTGGGCAGGAAGGGGGTGACAGTGCCTGGTATTGAAGACTTTAATGAAAAGAAAAGCAGTAAAATGGATCCCCTGCAGCTGACAACAATAAATAATATTGACGTACTATGAGAGTATAAAGAGGACGTTCATTTCTCAAGCACCACCCTTTGGACCCCTTCTGCTAATTTCATGTTAGTAGAATTTTGGTGAGCGCTGATTTGCGATTTTCAAATGCCTTTTAAAATACCTTTGGCATAACGTCAACAGTATCACCAGCAAAGCAGCTTCGTTATTATCCCATTAACCCGCCTAGCGGTATTCCCGAGTCTGGCTCGGGGTGGAATTTCAGTACCTAAAGCGGTAACCCCGAGCCAGACTTGGGATCGCATTGCAGGATACAGGGTAAGTTACTTACCTTGTCCCCTGGATCCTGCGATGTGTCCCCGCTGTGTGTGCAAGCTGTCTCCTCGCTCGATTCACACTGCCGAGTGCCACCGAGCTCCGTTCCCTGCAAGGTTGTGGCGCACGAGGGGGGAATTCGGCGCCAAATTCAAAAAGTGAAACACACAATACTCATACAGTATACTGTACTCTTACAGATTACAGGACTGTATCAAATAATAACACTTCCCTTTGTCCCTAGTGGTCTGTCCAGTGCCCTGCATGCACTTTTATATTATAAAAACTATTTCTGCCTGGAAACTGGAGATTGTCCATAGCAACCAAAAAGTGTCCCTTTATGTCAAAAGTGGTTTTAGACCAGCTAGAAAACAGCGATAATAAATTAGAATCACTTGCAGAATTGAGCGATAGTGATTTTGGCGAAATTCGTCATCAAACACTGAAAAACACTTTTATTATTATCATATTATTTTTTGTTATAATTATTTTATAGTTATTTATTATATTATAATTTATGATTTTGTTTTTTGAACTTTATCATACCCAGAATGTCTACTAGACTCTGGTTTGGACAGATTTAAGTGAGTTATTCCTAAGAATTACAGGCCTACAATATAAAACGCCAATTTTCCATGCAAAATAATGGTACCGCTTTCAGCACCTAAAATCTGAAATAATCATACCGCCAGGGAGTTTAAAGAAGATGAGAATTTTGACATTTCATCAATTGCTGCGTCACAAATGTTAATTCTAGATTACAAACAGTAGTTTACAAGACCGAACTCTTCCCAGTCGTTCCTTGTTTCCGAGAATGCGTGTTTGTACTTTCGACTTTTGTGTGACGGATTTCTGCACTGACCATCCGAAAATCAGACTTTGAGTTCACATCAGACGTTTTATAGTCTGCACATCCAGCTTTTGTTTGATGAAAAAGTCAAATCGTCTGTCGAATGCACCGTAATAACGCTCCGAAAATCCGCAGAAAGCTCGTCTTACGACTTTTCCCTTCCGATTGTCGTACCGTGTGTACGAGGCCTAACATGTTGTTAAAGGTGAACTTATCCTTTAAACTCACACACCTTGTTTCAGTGGCATTTTGTACTGATCTTCTGCTGCATACCAGTTTTTACACTGCCATCTATCTTTCCTACATCATTGGGAGCTGGCTGTATTTTCCAGGTTCTTGCAGCTAGCGCCCTGATGACGTGCCCCCGAGTCCATTCTCCAGACGCTGCGTGGAAACTGATGCCTCATGGAAAATGGGATGTGGGTATCCCAGGAGGCATTAGAAGCAGGGCTTATGTAATTTTTGCCTAGGGGTGCTTTTATATACAGTATCTCACAAAAGTGAGTACACACCCTTTTTGTAAATTATTTTTTATTTCTTTTCATGTGACAACACTGAAGAAATGACACTTTGTTACACTGTAAAGTAGTGAGTGTACAGCTTGTATAACAGTGTACATTTGCTGTCCCCTCAAAATAGCTCAGCACACAGCCAATAATGTCTAAACCGCTGGCAACAAACGTGAGTACACCCTTAAGTAAAAATGTCCAAATTGGGTCCAATTACCCATTTTCCCTCCCCGGTGTCACGTGACTCGTTAGTGTTACAAGGTCTCAGGTGTGAATGGGAGGCAGGTGTGTTAAATTTGGTGTTATCGCTCTCACTCTCTCATACTGGTCACTGGAAGTTCAACATGGCACCTCATGGCAAATAACTCTGAGGATCTGAAAAAAAGAATTGTTGCTCTACATAAAGATGGCCTAGGCTATAAGAAGATTGCCAAGACCCTGAAACTGAGCTGCAGCACGGTGGCCAAGACCATACAGCGGTTTAACAGGACAGGTTCCACTCAGAAAAGGCCTTGCCATGGTTGAACAAAGAAGTTGAGTGCATGTGCTCAGTAACATATGCAGAGGTTGTCTTTGGGATATAGATGTATGAATCCTGCCAGCATTGCTGCAGAGGTTGAAGGGGTGGGGGGTCAGCCTGTCAGTGCTCAGACCATACGCCGCACCCTGCATCAAATTGGTCTGCATGGCTATCATCCCAGAAGGAAGCCTCTTCTAAAGATGATGCACAAGAAACAGTTTGCTGAAGACAAGCAGACTAAGGACGTGGGTTACTGGTACCATGTCCTGTGGTCTGATCTGATGAGACCAAGATAAACTTATTTGGTTCAGATGGTGTCAAACGTGTGTTTTAACAACCAGGTGAGGAGTAGAAAGACAAGGGGTGTACCCACTTTTGTTGCCAGAGGTTTAGACATGGCTGTGTGTCGAGGGGACAGCAAATTTGCACTGTTATACAAGCTGTACACTCACCACTTTACATTGTAATAAAGTGTAATTTCTTCAGTGTTGTCATATGAAAAGATATAATAAAATATTTACAAAAATGTGAGGGGTGTACTCACTTTTGTGAGATACTGTACATACAGGTCATCCAGGGCAATCAGCAACTTTATATAAAGTGGGAAGAAAAATAAAGTGATTAAAAAAGCAGTAATGAATTAAATTTGAAAAGACAGACTTAGTGGTCTTTAATTATACATACAACATTACGTTTTTTCTAAAGTGTTTTAGTAGTCATTGACATGTCTCATGTATCTTCAGATCTTTGCATACGTTTCTGTTTGGGAACTGAAAGCCTGCAAGATAAATACCCAAATTGTGTGTATTTACACAAGATATTACCATCGGGCCAATTGAAAAATTGCAGTCAACAGTCTTCAGTTTATTGTTGTGAGCAGCTGGCACATCATGAATATTTATTTTATTATAATAGGAAGTTTGTGCCAGCAGGGCAAAGGAAATCACATTCTACTTGTTAAGCAATTTAAAGTGTTTGTTACCCTAACATTTCATATTCCTGATATGTGCCTGTTGTACAATGTACTTGTATGAGAAAGTATCATGCTCTCTTTGTATTTCTTCCTTTGTGGTAAATCCCTGGCACTCCTGCTAGTCCCCTTGCTTTCCTATTAAAAACTGATCACACTAAGCAGGAGAGCACACCATGGTCAATTCTCAAGCTATGCTGGGAACTCAGGCTGCTCTCCTCCCATGATTAGACTTGTCCTAACACACTTCCCCTGCACAGCCTGTCACTGGGAATCTCAGTGTACTGCTGCTTCTCCTCACCCCAGCTCTTATGCAGCTGGGAACAGAGGGAATGTGATCATTTCCAAAAAAGGGAACAAAAGGTATTTGTGTTTTTTTCTACACAACAATGTTTTGCCTTTCATTTCTATTTTAAATTGAATGGGTTGTTTTTCAAGGTGATCGTTTACGTTCACATATACTTTTGTCAGAGTGCCCTTTTTTTTTAAGGGTTTTATATTTTTTCCTTCTTTTTTATGTCTTCCATGGCTTTCTTGCTTTTTTTCTTTATTTTGATATATATTTATATTTAAAGGGGTTGTAAAGGTTCATGTTTTTTCACCTATGCATTAAGGTGAAAAAACATCTTACGATCACCGGCCCCCCGACCCCCTCATTTTACTTACCTGAGCCCTGGAAAGTCCTGCGTCGTGAACGCGCTCTTCCTTTGCTCGGTCTTCTCGGCTCTTCATTGGATAGATTGATAGCAGCGCAGCCATTGGCTCGTGCTGCTGTCAATCAACTCCAATGACGCGGGGGCCGGGCAAGGCCAAGTTCTTTAGTCGGTGGCTATGGACGCCAAATACAAGACTCGGGAGCGCGCCCGCAAGGTAACCCCCTTGGGAGAGCGCTTCCCAGCGGGGGTTATCAGAAGCAGGGAGGAGCCGAGACAGCCGCCGAGGGACCCCAGAAGATGCCGTGCGGGGCCACTCTGTGCAAAACGAGCTGCACAGTGGAGGCAAAACCTTTAGTGGGACTCTGGAGCAACCTTGTCGGTATAGATTTTGCTGGTCAATATCTCCAAAACCATAAATCCTAAGAACTCCAAACTTGGTAGGGTGGGTCTCCCAATCAGTCCCATACATGTGTCTCTCAAGTTGAAAAAAACACTGCCTCCCGAAACATAAAGGGCGACGTCGCAGTGTTCTTTCAAACTGCACGGACCCAGATGAGGCCTCACTGCTGTATGTCTGTGTCCTACATTGGGAAAATGTTCAATATTTTTTTAACTCTGCCATGGCCGGTCCCAAGCCCGTGCTGCGAAAAGAGGAGGGTTGGGTGCTGGGACAAGCAAACCAGCCCTATTAAAACATTTGTAGAGCAAATGGGAAAGTTCAGTGACACAGAGGTGATGTTCCATCTCGGGGGAGGTTTAGTGTCACTGCAGCAATGAAGACCTCTCTGAGCGTGGTTGGTTCTGAGAGCAATGGCCCAGATCCCATTCCATAACAATTGTAAGATGCTCATTGCGGTCTAGAGCTGGTCCAAAGGTTGCGTGTGAAGGTTGTGTGCAAGCACACGTAAAGTGCTCCCTTCCGAAACTGGAAGACTGCTTACCAGTGCTCTTGAAACACTTTAACTCTGCCATGGCCGGTCCCAAGCCCAGCTGCGAAAAAGGAGGGTTGAGTGCTGGGGCAAGCAAACCAGCCCTGTAAAAACAATTTGCTACTGCGAGCATAAAAGAAGAATAGGGCCTATCCAGCATTGTAGTGACATTAGCCAGCTGAACGTGTTGGCTGAGCTACCAATGCTTTAAGCTGCAAATTAGTGGCTCGAGCATAAAAGAAGAGGGCCTATTAAAGTTAACTCCACCGTGGCCGGTCCCAAGTCCGAGCTGAGAAAGGAGGAGGGTCCCTTCCCCCTCCCTTTCCTTCCCTTTCCCCTTCCCCTCCCCCTCCCTTCCCTTTCCCCTTCCACCAGAGATACATGCTCAAATTACCTTTAAGGCAGTTTACTGTGCAAAGGGCTAAAAAGAGATTGTAGACAGTCCACTTTGGGCCGATCGGCGCCGTTCGGAGCTGTAATGCGAAGTTCCACTGTACATCTCTTCTCTGCTGTCCCATCTGTGTGCTGTCTCGACTGTGAAGTGTGGGAAGAGGGTGTACCCCTTTACGGAGGATAGACAGCAGGATCTGTTCGCCCCGAGTACATAAATTGTCTGAAGAAGAGAGAGCAATTTGGGTTCAAATTTGGTCCCATACTTGCTATCTGAGGAGTAACAAAGGAAATCTACCTGCGTGCCAAGTTTGAAGACAGGAGCCCCAAGGGTTCCAGAGATATGGCCACACAAAGAGAACTGACCGGCAATTGAAAGCTCCCTTGCGGGAAAACGTAGCAGTAATTTGTAATACCGCTTAAGTGGGACTCTGGAGCAACCTTGTCGGTATAGATTTTGCTGGTCAATATCTCCAAAACCATAAATCCTAAGAACTCCAAACTTGGTAGGGTGGGTCTCCCAATCAGTCCCATACATGTGTCTCTCAAGTTGAAAAAAACACTGCCTCCCGAAACATAAAGGGCGACGTCGCAGTGTTCTTTCAAACTGCACAGACCCAGATGAGGCCTCACTGCTGTATGTCTGTGTCCTACATTGGGAAAATGTTCAATATTTTTTTAACTCTGCCATGGCCGGTCCCAAGCCCGTGCTGCGAAAAGAGGAGGGTTGGGTGCTGGGACAAGCAAACCAGCCCTATTAAAACATTTGTAGAGCAAATGGGAAAGTTCAGTGACACAGAGGTGATGTTCCATCTCGGGGGAGGTTTAGTGTCACTGCAGCAATGAAGACCTCTCTGAGCGTGGTTGGTTCTGAGAGCAATGGCCCAGATCCCATTCCATAACAATTGTAAGATGCTCATTGCGGTCTAGAGCTGGTCCAAAGGTTGCGTGTGAAGGTTGTGTGCAAGCACACGTAAAGTGCTCCCTTCCGAAACTGGAAGACTGCTTACCAGTGCTCTTGAAACTTTTTAACTCTGCCATGGCCGGTCCCAAGCCCAGCTGCGAAAAGAGGAGGGTTGAGTGCTGGGGCAAGCAAACCAGCCCTGTAAAAACAATTTGCTATTGCGAGCATAAAAGAAGAATAGGGCCTATCCAGCATTGTAGTGACATTAGCCAGCTGAACGTGTTGGCTGAGCTACCAATGCTTTAAGCTGCAAATTAGTGGCTTGAGCATAAAAGAAGAGGGCCTATTAAAGTTAACTCCACCATGGCCGGTCCCAAGTCCGAGCTTAGAAAGGAGGAGGGTCCCTTCCCCCTCCCTTTCCTTCCCTTTCCCCTTCCCCTCCCCCTCCCTTCCCTTTCCCCTTCCCCCAGAGACACATGCTCAAATTACCTTTAAGGTAGTTTTCTGTGCAAAGGGCTAAAAAGAGATTGTAGACAGTCCACTTTGGGCCGATCGGCGCCGTTCGGAGCTGTAATGCGAAGTTCCACTGTACATCTCTTCTCTGCTGTCCCATCTGTGTGCTGTCTCGACTGTGAAGTGTGGGAAGAGGGTGTACCCCTTTACGGAGGATAGACAGCAGGATCTGTTCGCCCCGAGTACATTAATTGTCTGAAGAAGAAAGAGCAATTTGGGTTAAAATTTGGTCCCATACTTGCTATCTGAGGAGTGACAAAGGAAATCTACCTGCGTGCCAAGTTTGAAGACAGGAGCCCCAAGGGTTCCAGAGATATGGCCACACAAAGAGAACTGACCGGCAATTGAAAGCTCCCTTGCGGGAAAACGTAGCAGTAATTTGTAATACCGCTTAAGTGGGACTCTGGAGCAACCTTGTCGGTATAGATTTTGCTGGTCAATATCTCCAAAACCATAAATCCTAAGAACTCCAAACTTGGTAGGGTGGGTCTCCCAATCAGTCCCATACATGTGTCTCTCAAGTTGAAAAAAACACTGCCTCCCGAAACATAAAGGGCGACGTCGCAGTGTTCTTTCAAACTGCACGGACCCAGATGAGGCCTCACTGCTGTATGTCTGTGTCCTACATTGAGAAAATGTTCAATATTTTTTTAACTCTGCCATGGCCGGTCCCAAGCCCGTGCTGCGAAAAGAGGAGGGTTGGGTGCTGGGACAAGCAAACCAGCCCTATTAAAACATTTGTAGAGCAAATGGGAAAGTTCAGTGACACAGAGGTGATGTTCCATCTCGGGGGAGGTTTAGTGTCACTGCAGCAATGAAGACCTCTCTGAGCGTGGTTGGTTCTGAGAGCAATGGCCCAGATCCCATTCCATAACAATTGTAAGATGCTCATTGCGGTCTAGAGCTGGTCCAAAGGTTGCGTGTGAAGGTTGTGTGCAAGCACACGTAAAGTGCTCCCTTCCAAAACTGGAAGACTGCTTACCAGTGCTCTTGAAACTTTTTAACTCTGCCATGGCCGGTCCCAAGCCCAGCTGCGAAAAGAGGAGGGTTGAGTGCTGGGGCAAGCAAACCAGCCCTGTAAAAACAATTTTCTACTGCGAGCATAAAAGAAGAATAGGGGCTATCCAGCATTGTAGTGACATTAGCCAGCTGAACGTGTTGGCTGAGCTACCAATGCTTTAAGCTGCAAATTAGTGGCTCGAGCATAAAAGAAGAGGGCCTATTAAAGTTAACTCCACCGTGGCCGGTCCCAAGTCCGAGCTGAGAAAGGAGGAGGGTCCCTTCCCCCTCCCTTTCCTTCCCTTTCCCCTTCACCTCCCCCTCCCCTCCCTTTCCCCTTCCCCCAGAGATACATGCTCAAATTACCTTTAAGGCAGTTTACTGTGCAAAGGGCTAAAAAGAGATTGTAGACAGTCCACTTTGGGCCGATCGGCGCCGTTCAGAGCTGTAATGCGAAGTTCCACTGTAAATCTCTTCTCTGCTGTCCCATCTGTGTGCTGTCTCGACTGTGAAGTGTGGGAAGAGGGTGTACCCCTTTACGGAGGATAGACAGCAGGATCTGTTCGCCCCGAGTACATAAATTGTCTGAAGAAGAGAGAGCAATTTGGGTTCAAATTTGGTCCCATACTTGCTATCTGAGGAGTGACAAAGGAAATCTACCTGCGTGCCAAGTTTGAAGACAGGAGCCCCAAGGGTTCCAGAGATATGGCCACACAAAGAGAACTGACCGGCAATTGAAAGCTCCCTTGCGGGAAAACGTAGCAGTAATTTGCAATACCGCTTAAGTGGGACTCTGGAGCAACCTTGTCGGTATAGATTTTTCTGGTCAATGTCTCCAAAACCATAAATCCTAAGAACTCCAAACTTGGTAGGGTGGGTCTCCCAATCAGTCCCATACATGTGTCTCTCAAGTTGAAAAAAACACTGCCTCCCGAAACATAAAGGGCGACGTCGCAGTGTTCTTTCGAACTGCACGGACCCAGATGAGGCCTCACTGCTGTATGTCTGTGTCCTACATTGGGAAAATGTTCAATATTTTTTTAACTCTGCCATGGCCGGTCCCAAGCCCGTGCTGCGAAAAGAGGAGGGTTGGGTGCTGTGACAAGCAAACCAGCCCTATTAAAACATTTGTAGAGCAAATGGGAAAGTTCAGTGACACAGAGGTGATGTTCCATCTCGGGGGAGGTTTAGTGTCACTGCAGCAATGAAGACCTCTCTGAGCGTGGTTGGTTCTGAGAGCAATGGCCCAGATCCCATTCCATAACAATTGTAAGATGCTCATTGCGGTCTAGAGCTGGTCCAAAGGTTGCGTGTGAAGGTTGTGTGCAAGCACACGTAAAGTGCTCCCTTCCGAAACTGGAAGACTGCTTACCAGTGCTCTTGAAACTTTTTAACTCTGCCATGGCCGGTCCCAAGCCCAGCTGCGAAAAGAGGAGGGTTGAGTGCTGGGGCAAGCAAACCAGCCCTGTAAAAACAATTTGCTACTGCGAGCATAAAATAAGAATAGGGCCTATCCAGCATTGTAGTGACATTAGCCAGCTGAACGTGTTGGCTGAGCTACCAATGCTTTAAGCTGCAAATTAGTGGCTCGAGCATAAAAGAAGAGGGCCTATTAAAGTTAACTCCACCGTGGCCGGTCCCAAGTCCGAGCTGAGAAAGGAGGAGGGTCCCTTCCCCCTCCCTTTCCTTCCCTTTCCCCTTCCCCTCCCCCTCCCTTCCCTTTCCCCTTCCCCCTGAGATACATACTCAAATTACCTTTAAGGCAGTTTACTGTGCAAAGGGCTAAAAAGAGATTGTAGACAGTCCACTTTGGGCCGATCTGCGCCGTTCGGAGCTGTAATGCGAAGTTCCACTGTACATCTCTTCTCTGCTGTCCCATCTGTGTGCTGTCTCGACTGTGAAGTGTGGGAAGAGGGTGTACCCCTTTACGGAGGATAGACAGCAGGATCTGTTCGCCCGAGTACATAAATTGTCTGAAGAAGAGAGAGCAATTTGGGTTCAAATTTGGTCCCATACTTGCTATCTGAGGAGTGACAAAGGAAATCTACCTGCGTGCCAAGTTTGAAGACAGGAGCCCCAAGGGTTCCAGAGATATGGCCACACAAAGAGAACTGACCGGCAATTGAAAGCTCCCTTGCGGGAAAACGTAGCAGTAATTTGTAATACCGCTTAAGTGGGACTCTGGAGCAACCTTGTCGGTATAGATTTTGCTGGTCAATGTCTCCAAAACCATAAATCCTAAGAACTCCAAACTTGGTAGGGTGGGTCTCCCAATAAGTCCCACACATGTGTCTCTCAAGTTGAAAAAAACACTGCCTCCCGAAACACAAAGGGCGACGTCGCAGTGTTCTTTCAAACTGCACAGACCCAGATGAGGCCTCACTGCTGTATGTCTGTGTCCTACATTGGGAAAATGTTCAATATTTTTTTAACTCTGCCATGGCCGGTCCCAAGCCCGTGCTGCGAAAAGAGGAGGGTTGGGTGCTGGGACAAGCAAACCAGCCCTATTAAAACATTAGTAGAGCAAATGGGAAAGTTCAGTGTCACAGAGGTGATGTTCCATCTCGGGGGAGGTTTAGTGTCACTGCAGCAATGAAGACCTCTCTGAGCGTGGTTGGTTCTGAGAGCAATGGCCCAGATCCCATTCCATAACAATTGTAAGATGCTCATTGCGGTCTAGAGCTGGTCCAAAGGTTGCGTGTGAAGGTTGTGTGCAAGCACACGTAAAGTGCTCCCTTCCGAAACTGGAAGACTGCTTACCAGTGCTCTTGAAACTTTTTAGCTCTGCCATGGCCGGTCCCAAGCCCAGCTGCGAAAAGAGGAGGGTTGAGTGCTGGGGCAAGCAAACCAGCCCTGTAAAAACAATTTGCTACTGCGAGCATAAAAGAAGAATAGGGCCTATCCAGCATTGTAGTGACATTAGCCAGCTGAACGTGTTGGCTGAGCTACCAATGCTTTAAGCTGCAAATTAGTGGCTCGAGCATAAAAGAAGAGGGCCTATTAAAGTTAACTCCACCGTGGCCGGTCCCAAGTCCGAGCTGAGAAAGGAGGAGGGTCCCTTCCCCCTCCCTTTCCTTCCCTTTCCCCTTCCCCTCCCCCTCCCTTCCCTTTTCCCTTCCCCCAGAGATACATGCTCAAATTACCTTTAAGGCAGTTTACTGTGCAAAGGGCTAAAAAGAGATTGTAGACAGTCCACTTTGGGCCGATCGGCGCCGTTCGGAGCTGTAATGCGAAGTTCCACTGTACATCTCTTCTCTGCTGTCCCATCTGTGTGCTGTCTCGACTGTGAAGTGTGGGAAGAGGGTGTACCCCTTTACGGAGGATAGACAGCAGGATCTGTTCGCCCCGAGTACATTAATTGTCTGAAGAAGAGAGAGCAATTTGGGTTCAAATTTGGTCCCATACTTGCTATCTGAGGAGTGACAAAGGAAATCTACCTGCGTGCCAAGTTTGAAGACAGGAGCCCCAAGGGTTCCAGAGATATGGCCACACAAAGAGAACTGACTGGCAATTGAAAGCTCCCTTGCGGGAAAACGTAGCAGTAATTTGTAATACCGCTTAAGTGGGACTCTGGAGCAACCTTGTCGGTATAGATTTTGCTGGTCAATATCTCCAAAACCATAAATCCTAAGAACTCCAAACTTGGTAGGGTGGGTCTCCCAATCAGTCCCATACATGTGTCTCTCAAGTTGAAAAAAACACTGCCTCCCAAAACATAAAGGGCGACGTCGCAGTGTTCTTTCAAACTGCACGGACCCAGATGAGGCCTCACTGCTGTATGTCTGTGTCCTACATTGGGAAAATGTTCAATATTTTTTTAACTCTGCCATCGCCGGTCCCAAGCCCGTGCTGCGAAAAGAGGAGGGTTGGGTGCTGGGACAAGCAAACCAGCCCTATTAAAACATTTGTAGAGCAAATGGGAAAGTTCAGTGACACAGAGGTGATGTTCCATCTCGGGGGAGGTTTAGTGTCACTGCAGCAATGAAGACCTCTCTGAGCGTGGTTGGTTCTGAGAGCAATGGCCCAGATCCCATTCCATAACAATTGTAAGATGCTCATTGCGGTCTAGAGCTGGTCCAAAGGTTGCGTGTGAAGGTTGTGTGCAAGCACACGTAAAGTGCTCCCTTCCGAAACTGGAAGACTGCTTACCAGTGCTCTTGAAACTTTTTAACTCTGCCATGGCCGGTCCCAAGCCCAGCTGCGAAAAGAGGAGGGTTGAGTGCTGGGGCAAGCAAACCAGCCCTGTAAAAACAATTTGCTACTGTGAGCATAAAAGAAGAATAGGCCTATCCAGCATTGTAGTGACATTAGCCAGCTGAACGTGTTGGCTGAGCTACCAATGCTTTAAGCTGCAAATTAGTGGCTCGAGCATAAAAGAAGAGGGCCTATAAAAGTTAACTCCACCGTGGCCGGTCCCAAGTCCGAGCTGAGAAAGGAGGAGGGTCCCTTCCCCCTCCCTTTCCTTCCCTTTCCCCTTCCCCTCCCCCTCCCTTCCCTTTCCCCTTCCCCCAGAGACACATGCTCAAATTACCTTTAAGGCAGTTTACTGTGCAAAGGGCTAAAAAGAGATTGTAGAATGTCCACTTTGGGCCGTTCGGCGCCGTTCGGAGCTGTAATGCGAAGTTCCACTGTACATCTCTTCTCTGCTGTCCCATCTGTGTGCTGTCTCGACTGTGAAGTGTGGGAAGAGGGTGTACCCCTTTACGGAGGATAGACAGCAGGATCTGTTCGCCCCGAGTACATAAATTGTCTGAAGAAGAGAGAGCAATTTGGTTTCAAATTTGGTCCCATACTTGCTATCTGAGGAGTGACAAAGGAAATCTACCTGTGTGCCAAGTTTGAAGACAGGAGCCCCAAGGGTTCCAGAGATATGGCCACACAAAGAGAACTGACCGGCAATTGAAAGCTCCCTTGCGGGAAAACGTAGCAGTAATTTGTAATACAGCTTAAGTGGGACTCTGGAGAAACCTTGTCGGTATAGATTTTGCTGGTCAATATCTCCAAAACCATAAATCCTAAGAACTCCAAACTTGGTAGGGTGGGTCTCCCAATCAGTCCCATACATGTGTCTCTCAAGTTGAAAAAAACACTGCCTCCCGAAACATAAAGGGCGACGTCGCAGTGTTCTTTCAAACTGCACGGACCCAGATGAGGCCTCACTGCTGTATGTCTGTGTCCTACATTGGGAAAATGTTCAATATTTTTTTAACTCTGCCATGGCCGGTCCCAAGCCCGTGCTGCGAAAAGAGGAGGGTTGGGTGCTGGGACAAGCAAACCAGCCCTATTAAAACATTTGTAGAGCAAATGGGAAAGTTCAGTGACACAGAGGTGATGTTCCATCTCGGGGGAGGTTTAGTGTCACTGCAGCAATGAAGACCTCTCTGAGCGTGGTTGGTTCTGAGAGCAATGGCCCAGATCCCATTCCATAACAATTGTAAGATGCTCATTGTGGTCTAGAGCTGGTCCAAAGGTTGCGTGTGAAGGTTGTGTGCAAGCACACGTAAAGTGCTCCCTTCCGAAACTGGAAGACTGCTTACCAGTGCTCTTGAATTTTTTTAACTCTGCCATGGCCGGTCCCAAGCCCAGCTGCAAAAAGAGGAGGGTTGAGTGCTGGGGCAAGCAAACCAGCCCTGTAAAAACAATTTGCTACTGCGAGCATAAAAGAAGAATAGGGCCTATCCAGCATTGTAGTGACATTAGCCAGCTGAATGTGTTGGCTGAGCTACCAATGCTTTAAGCTGCAAATCAGTTGCTCGAGCATAAAAGAAGAGGGCCTATTAAAGTTAACTCCACCGTGGCCGGTCCCAAGTCCGAGCTGAGAAAGGAGGAGGGTCCCTTCCCCCTCCCTTTCCTTCCCTTTCCCCTTCACCTTCCCCTCCCTTCCCTTTCCCCTTCCCCCAGAGATACATGCTCAAATTACCTTTAAGGCAGTTTACTGTGCAAAGGGCTAAAAAGAGATTGTAGACAGTCCACTTTGGGCCGATCGGCGCCGTTCGGAGCTGTAATGCGAAGTTTCACTGTACATCTCTTCTCTGCTGTCCCATCTGTGTGCTGTCTCGACTGTGAAGTGTGGGAAGAGGGTGTACCCCTTTACGGAGGATAGACAGCAGGATCTGTTCGCCCCGAGTACATAAATTGTCTGAAGAAGAGAGAGCAATTTGGGTTCAAATTTGGTCCCATACTTGCTATCTGAGGAGTGACAAAGGAAATCTACCTGCGTGCCAAGTTTGAAGACAGGAGCCCCAAGGGTTCCAGAGATATGGCCACACAAAGAGAACTGACCGGCAATTGAAAGCTCCCTTGCGGGAAAACGTAGTAGTAATTTGTAATACCGCTTAAGTGGGACTCTGGAGCAACCTTGTCGGCATAGATTTTGCTGGTCAATATCTCCAAAACCATAAATCCTAAGAACTCCAAACTTGGTAGGGTGGGTCTCCCAATCAGTCCCATACATGTGTCTCTCAAGTTGAAAAAAACACTGCCTCCCGAAACATAAAGGGCGACGTCGCAGTGTTCTTTCAAACTGCACGGACCCAGATGAGGCCTCACTGCTGTATGTCTGTGTCCTACATTGGGAAAATGTTCAATATTTTTTTAACTCTGCCATGGCCGGTCCCAAGCCCGTGCTGCGAAAAGAGGAGGGTTGGGTGCTGGGACAAGCAAACCAGCCCTATTAAAACATTTGTAGAGCAAATGGGAAAGTTCACTGACAGAGAGGTGATGTTCCATCTCGGGGGAGGTTTAGTGTCACTGCAGCAATGAAGACGTCTCTGAGCGTGGTTGGTTCTGAGAGCAATGGCCCAGATCCCATTCCATAACAATTGTAAGATGCTCATTGCGGTCTAGAGCTGGTCTAAAGATTGCGTGTGAAGGTTGTGTGCAAGCACACGTAAAGTGCTCCCTTCCGAAACTGGAAGACTGCTTACCAGTGCTCTTGAATTTTTTTAACTCTGCCATGGCCGGTCCCAAGCCCAGCTGCGAAAAGTGGAGGGTGGAGTGCTGGGGCAAGCAAACCAGCCCTGTAAAAACAATTTGCTACTGCGAGCATAAAAGAAGAATAGGGCCTATCCAGCATTGTAGTGACATTAGCGAGCTGAACGTGTTGGCTGAGCTACCAATGCTTTAAGCTGCAAATTAGTGGCTCGAGCATAAAAGAAGAGGGCCTATTAAAGTTAACTCCACCGTGGCCGGTCCCAAGTCCGAGCTGAGAAAGGAGGAGGGTCCCTTCCCCCTCCCTTTCCTTCCCTTTCCCCTTCCCCTCCCCCTCCCTTCCCTTTCCCCTTCCCCCAGAGAAACATGCTCAAATTACCTTTTAGGCAGTTTACTGTGCAAAGGGCTAAAAAGAGATTGTAGACAGTCCACTTTGGGCCGATCGGCGCCGTTCAGAGCTGTAATGCGAAGTTCCACTGTACATCTCTTCTCTGCTGTCCCATCTGTGTGCTGTCTCGACTGTGAAGTGTGGGAAGAGGGTGTACCCCTTTACGGAGGATAGACAGCAGGATCTGTTCGCCCCGAGTACATAAATTGTCTGAAGAAGAGAGAGCAATTTGGGTTCAAATTTGGTCCCATACTTGCTATCTGAGGAGTGACAAAGGAAATCTACCTGCGTGCCAAGTTTGAAGACAGGAGCCCCAAGGGTTCCAGAGATATGGCCACACAAAGAGAACTGACCGGCAATTGAAAGCTCCCTTGCGGGAAAACGTAGCAGTAATTTGTAATACCGCTTAAGTGGGACTCTGGAGCAACCTTGTTGGTATAGATTTTGCTGGTCAATATCTCCAAAACCATAAATCCTAAGAACTCCAAACTTGGTAGGGTGTCACGGATGCCTAACACGGCATCCAGCACAGGGTACGCAGATCAGTGGGCTGCACTAAAGGAACTAGGCACAAGGTAAGTAAATATATATATGAGTTTATTGAAAGGATAATTCCTAAAACAATAAAGGCAACCAGCAAACAACCACAGTGACACACAAAACAACTCCCTACACCAACGTGAATACAGTTTAGAGATTAAAGCGTAAATGTAATCAAGCCAGGGTCATACACGAGAGATCAGTCCGATTGAACAGGGAGCCGGAAGGGACAACAGGAGGAAGGGATGAGTCTGCAAGACAGGGGTCCAGGGATGGATGCAGGGTTCAGGAACACAGGATACAAGGTACAGAGGCAGGGGTCCAGGGATGGATGCAGGGTTCAGGAACACAGGATACAAGGTACAGAGGCAGGGGTCCAGGGATGGATGCAGGGTTCAGGAACACAGGATACAAGGTAACAGATAACAGGTCACAAGGTTCAGGTTCAGGTTCAGGTTCAGGCATACAGGTCTGGGTTCCAAGACAATACCAGAGCAAATGCTTTAGTGTCTGCTGGGTATTTATACACACCTCCTGCAATCAGTCTCAGGTGACGCCTGATTGCAGGAGATGATTTCGGCTCCAGACAAATGGGAGACACCCGCTGGTGGCCACCAGAACTGCACCCTTTGGTGCTGAAAGCAATAGCACCACCAGCAGGTGACCCAGGCAATGACACTGATCATGACAGTTCCCCCTCCCAAGGAGTGGCCTCCGGACGCTCCATTCTGCCCTTGATCTGGCAGTGCTGGTAGGTGCGGAAAGGTCCCAAAAAGTCTCCCCTGTGTCTGCGGACTACTTGTGCTCCTCCGGCCAGAGTCCTTAAACTTACTGGGAGGCGTGGCACCTGAGTCCGGCAATGGAACACGCACCCCACCACCAGGGTCAGGAAGTTGGGATCTGGAAATGAAAACAGGTAGGGCAATGTGCATGAACCTAACGGAGGCGAACAACACAAGGGCATCACAGTCAGGCTGGGAATCAAGCAGGCCAAAATCAGTGGCAAGCCGGGCATCGAGAACTGGTTTAGCAGGCACCATGTCAGCGGGCTGGGCAAATGGCGCTGGGTCTTCAAGCTGGCCACCGGGCAGAAGTTCAGCAAGCCAGATGGCAGGCACTGGTTCAGCGGGCTGAAAGACGGGCACCAAAACGTCAGGCTGGGTGACGGGCACCGAAAATCCAGGCTGGAACAGGTTGGCTGGTGTGGAAACAGGCTGGAACAGGTTGGCTGGTGTGGAAACAGGCTGGAACAAGTCGGCTGGTGTGGAAACAGGCTGGAACAGGTTGGCTGGTGTGGAAACAGGCTGGAACAAGTCGGCTGGTGTGGAAACAGGCTGGAGCGAATCGGCTGGTGTGGAAGCAGGCTGGAGCGAATCGGCTGGTGTGGAAGCAGGCTGGAGCGAATCGGCTGGTGTGGAAGCAGGCTGGAGCGGATTGGCTGGTGTGGAAGCAGGCTGGAGCGGATCGGCTGGTGTAGAAGCAGGCTGGAGCGGATCGGCTGGTGTAGAAGCAGGCTGGAGCGGATCGGCTGGTGTGGAAACAGGCTGCAACAGGTCGCTTGGTTTGGAAACAGGCTGCAACAAGTCGCTTGGCTTGGAAACAGGCTGCAACAAGTCGCTTGGTTTGGAAACAGGCTGCAACAGGTCGTTTGGTTTGGAAACAGGCTGCAACAGGTCGCTTGGTTTGGAAACAGGCTGCAACAGGTCGCTTGGTTTGGAAACAGGCTGCAACAGGTCGCTTGGTTTGGAAACAGGCTGCAACAGGTCGCTTGGTTTGGAAACAGGCTGCAACAGGTCGCTTGGTGCGGAGACAGGCTGCAACAGGTCGGCTGGTGCGGAGACAGGTTGCAACAGGTCGGCTGGTGCGGAGACAGGCTGCAACAGGTCGGCTGGTCCGGAGACAGGCTGCAACAGGTCGGCTGGTGCGGAGACAGGCTGCAACAGGTCGGCTGGTGCGGAGACAGGCTGCAACAGGTCGGCTGGTGCGGAGACAGGCTGCAACAGGTCGGCTGGTGCGGAGACAGGCTGCAACAGGTCGGCTGGTGCGGAGACAGGCTGCAACAGGTCGGCTGGTGCGGAGACAGGCTGCAACAGGTCGGCTGGTGCGGAGACAGGCTGCAACAGGTCGGCTGGTGCGGAGACAGGATGCAACGGGTCGGCTGGTGCGGAGACAGGCTGCAACGGGTCGGCTGGTGCGGAGACAGGCTGCAACGGGTCGGCTGGTGCGGAGACAGGCTGCAACGGGTCGGCTGGTGCGGAGACAGACTGCAACGGGTCGGCTGGTGCGGAGACAGGCTGCAACGGGTCGGCTGGTGCGGAGACAAGCTGCAACGGGTCGGCTGGTGCGGAGACAGGCTGCAACAGGTCGGCTGGTGCGGAGACAGGCTGCAACAGGTCGGCTGGTGCGGAGACAGGCTGCAACAGGTCGGCTGGTGCGTAGACAGGCTGCAACAGGTCGGCTGGTGCGTAGACAGGCTGCAACAGGTCGGCTGGTGTGGAAACAGGCTGGGTTACTGGCAGGATCGTGTGAGTTGGAAAGAACTTCCGTTTTTTCTTTGGTTTAGCCACCGAAGATTTGTATATGTATACAGGGCTGTAGGTGGTGGATGCAGCTGGTAGAGGCGAAGAGCAGAAGGATGGTGAAGCAGAGGGTGCGGATTTTGAAGGGGGTCTTAGGGGAACTGATGGAGGCAGCCGAGACGAAGCAGGAGGGTTAAAGGCAGGGTAAGTGCAGCAGGGGGAAACAGGGTACTGGTACTTCATTGGTAGGAGGGTGTATTGGTTGGCCACTGTGGTAGTTGGGAGTAAAGGAGACGCAGACATCCCAGCAGGCTGGTGTCTAGACACAGGAATGGGTGGCAGGGAACCGACAGGGGCTGAGTACAATAAACTTGACCAGGCCTGTAGTAATGATTGCACAAAGTTAGGTTTGCATACTGCTTGTCTGACCAGAGACTGCACTGACTCAATACATGCTGCAAGCACCTGTGTAGGACAAGTTGAGTAGTGCTCAAGGAAAAAGACTGAGTCATCTTCCAACAGCCACACCAAGGACTCTACCTGAGCTGCACTAAAAGGGGGTGTATAGTCATCGTCTCCACTGGAGGCATCAGACAGGGCCAACTCTGTACAGATACAGATCAGATCTTGCACATCCTCAAACACAAAACTGCCCAGATCCACAAAAACATGGGCTATGCGGATGCATTCCAACAACTGCTCTCTAGTGTGTTCACTTAATGTTTGAGAACAAAACTCCCTGTCCTCAGTTGCTAGTAGCGAAAAATACAGAATATCGTCAAGCTGCATTTTTAAAGCAATAGCAGTGCCCAGACCCAATTCCCAAGTGCAGCCGATCTGCTTGAATGGCTCTGGTATTCTGTCACGGATGCCAAACACGGCATCCAGCACAGGGTACGCAGATCAGTGGGCTGCACTAAAGGAACTAGGCACAAGGTAAGTAAATATATATATGAGTTTATTGAAAGGATAATTCCTAAAACAATAAAGGCAACCAGCAAACAACCACAGTGACACACAAAACAACTCCCTACACCAACGTGAATACAGTTTAGAGATTAAAGCGTAAATGTAATCAAGCCAGGGTCATACACGAGAGATCAGTCCGATTGAACAGGGAGCCGGAAGGGACAACAGGAGGAAGGGATGAGTCTGCAAGACAGGGGTCCAGGGATGGATGCAGGGTTCAGGAACACAGGATACAAGGTACAGAGGCAGGGGTCCAGGGATGGATGCAGGGTTCAGGAACACAGGATACAAGGTACAGAGGCAAGGGTCCAGGGATGGATGCAGGGTTCAGGAACACAGGATACAAGGTAACAGATAACAGGTCACAAGGTTCAGGTTCAGGTTCAGGTTCAGGTTCAGGTTCAGGCATACAGGTCTGGGTTCCAAGACAATACCAGAGCAAATGCTTTAGTGTCTGCTGGGTATTTATACACACCTCCTGCAATCAGTCTCAGGTGACGCCTGATTGCAGGAGATGATTTTGGCTCCAGACAAATGGGAGACACCCGCTGGTGGCCACCAGAACTGCACCCTTTGGTGCTGAAAGCAATAGCACCACCAGCAGGTGACCCAGGCAATGACACTGATCATGACATAGGGTGGGTCTCCCAATCAGTCCCATACATGTGTCTCTCAAGTTGAAAAAAACACTGCCTCCCGAAACATAAAGGGCGACGTCGCAGTGTTCTTTCAAACTGCACGGACCCAGATGAGGCCTCACTGCTGTATGTCTGTGTCCTACATTGGGAAAATGTTCAATATTTTTTTAACTCTGCCATGGCCGGTCCCAAGCCCGTGCTGCGAAAAGAGGAGGGTTGGGTGCTGGGACAAGCAAACCAGCCCTAATAAAACATTTGTAGAGCAAATGGAAAAGTTCAGTGACACAGAGGTGATGTTCCATCTCGGGGGAGGTTTAGTGTCACTGCAGCAATCAAGACCTCTCTGAGCGTGGTTGGTTCTGAGAGCAATGGCCCAGATCCCATTCCATAACAATTGTAAGATGCTCATTGTGGTCTAGAGCTGGTCCAAAGGTTGCGTGTGAAGGTTGTGTGCAAGCACACATAAAGTGCTCCCTTCCGAAACTGGAAGACTGCTTACCAGTGCTCTTGAAACTTTTTAACTCTGCCATGGCCGGTCCCAAGCCCAGCTGTGAAAAGAGGAGGGTTGAGTGCTGGGGCAAGCAAACCAGCCCTGTAAAAACAATTTGCTACTGCGAGCATAAAAGAAGAATAGGGCCTATCCAGCATTGTAGTGACATTAGCCAGCTGAACGTGTTGGCTGAGCTACCAATGCTTTAAGCTGCAAATTAGTGGCTCGAGCATAAAAGAAGAGGGCCTATTAAAGTTAACTCCACCGTGGCCGGTCCCAAGTCCGAGCTGAGAAAGGAGGAGGGTCCCTTCCCCCTCCCTTTCCTTCCCTTTCCCCTTCCCCTCCCCCTCCCTTCCCTTTCCCCTTCCCCCAGAGATACATGCTCAAATTACCTTTAAGGCAGTTTACTGTGCAAAGGGCTAAAAAGAGATTGTAGACAGTCCACTTTGGGCCGATCGGCGCCGTTCGGAGCTGTAATGCGAAGTTCCACTGTACATCTCTTCTCTGCTGTCCCATCTGTGTGCTGTCTCGACTGTGAAGTGTGGGAAGAGGGTGTACCCCTTTACGGAGGATAGACAGCAGGATCTGTTCGCCCCGAGTACATAAATTGTCTGAAGAAGAGAGAGCAATTTGGGTTCAAATTTGGTCCCATACTTGCTATCTGAGGAGTGACAAAGGAAATCTACCTGCGTGCCAAGTTTGAAGACAGGAGCCCCAAGGGTTCCAGAGATATGGCCACACAAAGAGAACTGACCGGCAATTGAAAGCTCCCTTGCGGGAAAACGTAGCAGTAATTTGTAATACCGCTTAAGTGGGACTCTGGAGCAACCTTGTTGGTATAGATTTTGCTGGTCAATATCTCCAAAACCATAAATCCTAAGAACTCCAAACTTGGTAGGGTGTCACGGATGCCGAACACGGCATCCAGCACAGGGTACGCAGATCAGTGGGCTGCACTAAAGGAACTAGGCACAAGGTAAGTAAATATATATATGAGTTTATTGAAAGGATAATTCCTAAAACAATAAAGGCAACCAGCAAACAACCACAGTGACACACAAAACAACTCCCTACACCAACGTGAATACAGTTTAGAGATTAAAGCGTAAATGTAATCAAGCCAGGGTCATACACGAGAGATCAGTCCGATTGAACAGGGAGCCGGAAGGGACAACAGGAGGAAGGGATGAGTCTGCAAGACAGGGGTCCAGGGATGGATGCAGGGTTCAGGAACACAGGATACAAGGTACAGAGGCAGGGGTCCAGGGATGGATGCAGGGTTCAGGAACACAGGATACAAGGTACAGAGGCAGGGGTCCAGGGATGGATGCAGGGTTCAGGAACACAGGATACAAGGTAACAGATAACAGGTCACAAGGTTCAGGTTCAGGTTCAGGTTCAGGCATACAGGTCTGGGTTCCAAGACAATACCAGAGCAAATGCTTTAGTGTCTGCTGGGTATTTATACACACCTCCTGCAATCAGTCTCAGGTGACGCCTGATTGCAGGAGATGATTTCGGCTCCAGACAAATGGGAGACACCCGCTGGTGGCCACCAGAACTGCACCCTTTGGTGCTGAAAGCAATAGCACCACCAGCAGGTGACCCAGGCAATGACACTGATCATGACAGTTCCCCCTCCCAAGGAGTGGCCTCCGGACGCTCCATTCTGCCCTTGATCTGGCAGTGCTGGTAGGTGCGGAAAGGTCCCAAAAAGTCTCCCCTGTGTCTGCGGACTACTTGTGCTCCTCCGGCCAGAGTCCTTAAACTTACTGGGAGGCGTGGCACCTGAGTCCGGCAATGGAACACGCACCCCACCACCAGGGTCAGGAAGTTGGGATCTGGAAATGAAAACAGGTAGGGCAATGTGCATGAACCTAACGGAGGCGAACAACACAAGGGCATCACAGTCAGGCTGGGAATCAAGCAGGCCAAAATCAGTGGCAAGCCGGGCATCGAGAACTGGTTTAGCAGGCACCATGTCAGCGGGCTGGGCAAATGGTGCTGGGTCTTCAAGCTGGCCACCGGGCAGAAGTTCAGCAAGCCAGATGGCAGGCACTGGTTCAGCGGGCTGAAAGACGGGCACCAAAACGTCAGGCTGGGTGACGGGCACCGAAAATCCAGGCTGGAACAGGTTGGCTGGTGTGGAAACAGGCTGGAACAGGTTGGCTGGTGTGGAAACAGGCTGGAACAAGTCGGCTGGTGTGGAAACAGGCTGGAACAGGTTGGCTGGTGTGGAAACAGGCTGGAACAAGTCGGCTGGTGTGGAAACAGGCTGGAGCGAATCGGCTGGTGTGGAAGCAGGCTGGAGCGAATCGGCTGGTGTGGAAGCAGGCTGGAGCGAATCGGCTGGTGTGGAAGCAGGCTGGAGCGGATTGGCTGGTGTGGAAGCAGGCTGGAGCGGATCGGCTGGTGTAGAAGCAGGCTGGAGCGGATCGGCTGGTGTAGAAGCAGGCTGGAGCGGATCGGCTGGTGTGGAAACAGGCTGCAACAGGTCGCTTGGTTTGGAAACAGGCTGCAACAAGTCGCTTGGCTTGGAAACAGGCTGCAACAAGTCGCTTGGTTTGGAAACAGGCTGCAACAGGTCGTTTGGTTTGGAAACAGGCTGCAACAGGTCGCTTGGTTTGGAAACAGGCTGCAACAGGTCGCTTGGTTTGGAAACAGGCTGCAACAGGTCGCTTGGTTTGGAAACAGGCTGCAACAGGTCGCTTGGTTTGGAAACAGGCTGCAACAGGTCGCTTGGTGCGGAGACAGGCTGCAACAGGTCGGCTGGTGCGGAGACAGGTTGCAACAGGTCGGCTGGTGCGGAGACAGGCTGCAACAGGTCGGCTGGTCCGGAGACAGGCTGCAACAGGTCGGCTGGTGCGGAGACAGGCTGCAACAGGTCGGCTGGTGCGGAGACAGGCTGCAACAGGTCGGCTGGTGCGGAGACAGGCTGCAACAGGTCGGCTGGTGCGGAGACAGGCTGCAACAGGTCGGCTGGTGCGGAGACAGGCTGCAACAGGTCGGCTGGTGCGGAGACAGGCTGCAACAGGTCGGCTGGTGCGGAGACAGGCTGCAACAGGTCGGCTGGTGCGGAGACAGGATGCAACGGGTCGGCTGGTGCGGAGACAGGCTGCAACGGGTCGGCTGGTGCGGAGACAGGCTGCAACGGGTCGGCTGGTGCGGAGACAGGCTGCAACGGGTCGGCTGGTGCGGAGACAGACTGCAACGGGTCGGCTGGTGCGGAGACAGGCTGCAACGGGTCGGCTGGTGCGGAGACAAGCTGCAACGGGTCGGCTGGTGCGGAGACAGGCTGCAACAGGTCGGCTGGTGCGGAGACAGGCTGCAACAGGTCGGCTGGTGCGGAGACAGGCTGCAACAGGTCGGCTGGTGCGTAGACAGGCTGCAACAGGTCGGCTGGTGCGTAGACAGGCTGCAACAGGTCGGCTGGTGTGGAAACAGGCTGGGTTACTGGCAGGATCGTGTGAGTTGGAAAGAACTTCCGTTTTTTCTTTGGTTTAGCCACCGAAGATTTGTATATGTATACAGGGCTGTAGGTGGTGGATGCAGCTGGTAGAGGCGAAGAGCAGAAGGATGGTGAAGCAGAGGGTGCGGATTTTGAAGGGGGTCTTAGGGGAACTGATGGAGGCAGCCGAGACGAAGCAGGAGGGTTAAAGGCAGGGTAAGTGCAGCAGGGGGAAACAGGGTACTGGTACTTCATTGGTAGGAGGGTGTATTGGTTGGCCACTGTGGTAGTTGGGAGTAAAGGAGACGCAGACATCCCAGCAGGCTGGTGTCTAGACACAGGAATGGGTGGCAGGG
The DNA here is from genome assembly GCA_029206835.1 of Rana muscosa. NCBI lineage: Eukaryota > Metazoa > Chordata > Amphibia > Anura > Ranidae > Rana > Rana muscosa. The sequence continues at coordinate 115,638,943 of CM055118.1, forward strand.
AACCGACAGGGGCTGAGTACAATAAACTTGACCAGGCCTGTAGTAATGATTGCACAAAGTTAGGTTTGCATACTGCTTGTCTGACCAGAGACTGCACTGACTCAATACATGCTGCAAGCACCTGTGTAGGACAAGTTGAGTAGTGCTCAAGGAAAAAGACTGAGTCATCTTCCAACAGCCACACCAAGGACTCTACCTGAGCTGCACTAAAAGGGGGTGTATAGTCATCGTCTCCACTGGAGGCATCAGACAGGGCCAACTCTGTACAGATACAGATCAGATCTTGCACATCCTCAAACACAAAACTGCCCAGATCCACAAAAACATGGGCTATGCGGATGCATTCCAACAACTGCTCTCTAGTGTGTTCACTTAATGTTTGAGAACAAAACTCCCTGTCCTCAGTTGCTAGTAGCGAAAAATACAGAATATCGTCAAGCTGCATTTTTAAAGCAATAGCAGTGCCCAGACCCAATTCCCAAGTGCAGCCGATCTGCTTGAATGGCTCTGGTATTCTGTCACGGATGCCAAACACGGCATCCAGCACAGGGTACGCAGATCAGTGGGCTGCACTAAAGGAACTAGGCACAAGGTAAGTAAATATATATATGAGTTTATTGAAAGGATAATTCCTAAAACAATAAAGGCAACCAGCAAACAACCACAGTGACACACAAAACAACTCCCTACACCAACGTGAATACAGTTTAGAGATTAAAGCGTAAATGTAATCAAGCCAGGGTCATACACGAGAGATCAGTCCGATTGAACAGGGAGCCGGAAGGGACAACAGGAGGAAGGGATGAGTCTGCAAGACAGGGGTCCAGGGATGGATGCAGGGTTCAGGAACACAGGATACAAGGTACAGAGGCAGGGGTCCAGGGATGGATGCAGGGTTCAGGAACACAGGATACAAGGTACAGAGGCAAGGGTCCAGGGATGGATGCAGGGTTCAGGAACACAGGATACAAGGTAACAGATAACAGGTCACAAGGTTCAGGTTCAGGTTCAGGTTCAGGTTCAGGTTCAGGTTCAGGCATACAGGTCTGGGTTCCAAGACAATACCAGAGCAAATGCTTTAGTGTCTGCTGGGTATTTATACACACCTCCTGCAATCAGTCTCAGGTGACGCCTGATTGCAGGAGATGATTTTGGCTCCAGACAAATGGGAGACACCCGCTGGTGGCCACCAGAACTGCACCCTTTGGTGCTGAAAGCAATAGCACCACCAGCAGGTGACCCAGGCAATGACACTGATCATGACATAGGGTGGGTCTCCCAATCAGTCCCATACATGTGTCTCTCAAGTTGAAAAAAACACTGCCTCCCGAAACATAAAGGGCGACGTCGCAGTGTTCTTTCAAACTGCACGGACCCAGATGAGGCCTCACTGCTGTATGTCTGTGTCCTACATTGGGAAAATGTTCAATATTTTTTTAACTCTGCCATGGCCGGTCCCAAGCCCGTGCTGCGAAAAGAGGAGGGTTGGGTGCTGGGACAAGCAAACCAGCCCTAATAAAACATTTGTAGAGCAAATGGAAAAGTTCAGTGACACAGAGGTGATGTTCCATCTCGGGGGAGGTTTAGTGTCACTGCAGCAATCAAGACCTCTCTGAGCGTGGTTGGTTCTGAGAGCAATGGCCCAGATCCCATTCCATAACAATTGTAAGATGCTCATTGTGGTCTAGAGCTGGTCCAAAGGTTGCGTGTGAAGGTTGTGTGCAAGCACACATAAAGTGCTCCCTTCCGAAACTGGAAGACTGCTTACCAGTGCTCTTGAAACTTTTTAACTCTGCCATGGCCGGTCCCAAGCCCAGCTGTGAAAAGAGGAGGGTTGAGTGCTGGGGCAAGCAAACCAGCCCTGTAAAAACAATTTGCTACTGCGAGCATAAAAGAAGAATAGGGCCTATCCAGCATTGTAGTGACATTAGCCAGCTGAACGTGTTGGCTGAGCTACCAATGCTTTAAGCTGCAAATTAGTGGCTCGAGCATAAAAGAAGAGGGCCTATTAAAGTTAACTCCACCGTGGCCGGTCCCAAGTCCGAGCTGAGAAAGGAGGAGGGTCCCTTCCCCCTCCCTTTCCTTCCCTTTCCCCTTCCCCTCCCCCTCCCTTCCCTTTCCCCTTCCCCCAGAGATACATGCTCAAATTACCTTTAAGGCAGTTTACTGTGCAAAGGGCTAAAAAGAGATTGTAGACAGTCCACTTTGGGCCGATCGGCGCCGTTCGGAGCTGTAATGCGAAGTTCCACTGTACATCTCTTCTCTGCTGTCCCATCTGTGTGCTGTCTCGACTGTGAAGTGTGGGAAGAGGGTGTACCCCTTTACGGAGGATAGACAGCAGGATCTGTTCGCCCCGAGTACATAAATTGTCTGAAGAAGAGAGAGCAATTTGGGTTCAAATTTGGTCCCATACTTGCTATCTGAGGAGTGACAAAGGAAATCTACCTGCGTGCCAAGTTTGAAGACAGGAGCCCCAAGGGTTCCAGAGATATGGCCACACAAAGAGAACTGACCGGCAATTGAAAGCTCCCTTGCGGGAAAACGTAGCAGTAATTTGTAATACCGCTTAAGTGGGACTCTGGAGCAACCTTGTCGGTATAGATTTTGCTGGTCAATATCTCCAAAACCATAAATCCTAAGAACTCCAAACTTGGTAGGGTGGGTCTCCCAATCAGTCCCATACATGTGTCTCTCAAGTTGAAAAAAACACTGCCTCCCGAAACATAAAGGGCGACGTCGCAGTGTTCTTTCAAACTGCACGGACCCAGATGAGGCCTCACTGCTGTATGTCTGTGTCCTACATTGGGAAAATGTTCAATATTTTTTTAACTCTGCCATGGCCGGTCCCAAGCCCGTACTGCGAAAAGAGGAGGGTTGGGTGCTGGGACAAGCAAACCAGCCCTATTAAAACATTTGTAGAGCAAATGGGAAAGTTCAGTGACACAGAGGTGATGTTCCATCTCGGGGGAGGTTTAGTGTCACTGCAGCAATGAAGACCTCTCTGAGCGTGGTTGGTTCTGAGAGCAATGGCCCAGATCCCATTCCATAACAATTGTAAGATGCTCATTGCGGTCTAGAGCTGGTCCAAAGGTTGCGTGTGAAGGTTGTGTGCAAGCACACGTAAAGTGCTCCCTTCCGAAACTGGAAGACTGCTTACCAGTGCTCTTGAAACTTTTTAACTCTGCCTTGGCCGGTCCCAAGCCCAGCTCCGAAAAGAGGAGGGTTGAGTGCTGGGGCAAGCAAACCAGCCCTGTAAAAACAATTTGCTACTGCGAGCATAAAATAAGAATAGGGCCTATCCAGCATTGTAGTGACATTAGCCAGCTGAACGTGTTGGCTGAGCTACCAATGCTTTAAGCTGCAAATTAGTGGCTCGAGCATAAAAGAAGAGGGCCTATTAAAGTTAACTCCACCGTGGCCGGTCCCAAGTCCGAGCTGAGAAAGGAGGAGGGTCCCTTCCCCCTCCCTTTCCTTCCCTTTCCCCTTCCCCTCCCCCTCCCTTCCCTTTCCCCTTCCCCCAGAGATACATACTCAAATTACCTTTAAGGCAGTTTACTGTGCAAAGGGCTAAAAAGAGATTGTAGACAGTCCACTTTGGGCCGATCTGCGCCGTTCGGAGCTGTAATGCGAAGTTCCACTGTACATCTCTTCTCTGCTGTCCCATCTGTGTGCTGTCTCGACTGTGAAGTGTGGGAAGAGGGTGTACCCCTTTACGGAGGATAGACAGCAGGATCTGTTCGCCCGAGTACATAAATTGTCTGAAGAAGAGAGAGCAATTTGGGTTCAAATTTGGTCCCATACTTGCTATCTGAGGAGTGACAAAGGAAATCTACCTGCGTGCCAAGTTTGAAGACAGGAGCCCCAAGGGTTCCAGAGATATGGCCACACAAAGAGAACTGACCGGCAATTGAAAGCTCCCTTGCGGGAAAAACGTAGCAGTAATTTGTAATACCGCTTAAGTGGGACTCTGGAGCAACCTTGTCGGTATAGATTTTGCTGGTCAATATCTCCAAAACCATAAATCCTAAGAACTCCAAACTTGGTAGGGTGGGTCTCCCAATCAGTCCCATACATGTGTCTCTCAAGTTGAAAAAAACACTGCCTCCCGAAACATAAAGGGCGACGTCGCAGTGTTCTTTCGAACTGCACGGACCCAGATGAGGCCTCACTGCTGTATGTCTGTGTCCTACATTGGGAAAATGTTCAATATTTTTTTAACTCTGCCATGGCCGGTCCCAAGCCCGTGCTGCGAAAAGAGGAGGGTTGGGTGCTGGGACAAGCAAACCAGCCCTATTAAAACATTTGTAGAGCAAATGGGAAAGTTCAGTGACACAGAGGTGATGTTCCATCTCGGGGGAGGTTTAGTGTCACTGCAGCAATGAAGACCTCTCTGAGCGTGGTTGGTTCTGAGAGCAATGGCCCAGATCCCATTCCATAACAATTGTAAGATGCTCATTGCGGTCTAGAGCTGGTCCAAAGGTTGCGTATGAAGGTTGTGTGCAAGCACACGTAAAGTGCTCCCTTCCGAAACTGGAAGACTGCTTACCAGTGCTCTTGAAACTTTTTAGCTCTGCCATGGCCGGTCCCAAGCCCAGCTGCGAAAAGAGGAGGGTTGAGTGCTGGGGCAAGCAAACCAGCCCTGTAAAAACAATTTGCTACTGCGAGCATAAAAGAAGAATAGGGCCTATCCAGCATTGTAGTGACATTAGCCAGCTGAACGTGTTGGCTGAGCTACCAATGCTTTAAGCTTCAAATTAGTAGCTCGAGCATAAAAGAAGAGGGCCTATTAAAGTTAACTCCACCGTGGCCGGTCCCAAGTCCGAACTGAGAAAGGAGGAGGGTCCCTTCCCCCTCCCTTTCCTTCCCTTTCCCCTTCCCCTCCCCCTCCCTTCCCTTTCCCCTTCCCCCAGAGATACATGCTCAAATTACCTTTAAGGCAGTTTACTGTGCAAAGGGCTAAAAGAGATTGTAGACAGTCCACTTTGGGCCGATCGGTTCTGTTCGGAGCTGTAATGCGAAGTTCCACTGTACATCTCTTCTCTGCTGTCCCATCTGTGTGCTGTCTCGACTGTGAAGTGTGGGAAGAGGGTGTACCCCTTTACGGAGGATAGACAGCAGGATTTGTTCGCCCCGAGTACATAAATTGTCTGAAAAAGAGAGAGCAATTTGGGTTCAAATTTGGTCCCATACTTGCTATCTGAAGAGTGACAAAGGAAATCTACCTGCGTGCCAAGTTTGAAGACAGGAGCCCCAAGGGTTCCAGAGATATGGCCACACAAAGAGAACTGACCGGCAATTGAAAGCTCCCTTGTGGGAAAACGTAGCAGTAATTTGTAATACCGCTTAAGTGGGACTCTGGAGCAACCTTGTCGGTATAGATTTTGCTGGTCAATGTCTCCAAAACCATAAATCCTAAGAACTCCAAACTTGGTAGGGTGGGTCTCCCAATAAGTCCCACACATGTGTCTCTCAAGTTGAAAAAAACACTGCCTCCGGAAACACAAAGGGCGACGTCGCAGTGTTCTTTCAAACTGCACGGACCCAGATGAGGCCTCACTGCTGTATGTCTGTGTCCTACATTGGGAAAATGTTCAATATTTTTTTAACTCTGCCATGGCCGGTCCCAAGCCCGTGCTGCGAAAAGAGGAGGGTTGGGTGCTGGGACAAGCAAACCAGCCCTATTAAAACATTAGTAGAGCAAATGGGAAAGTTCAGTGTCACAGAGGTGATGTTCCATCTCGGGGGAGGTTTAGTGTCACTGCAGCAATGAAGACCTCTCTGAGCGTGGTTGGTTCTGAGAGCAATGGCCCAGATCCCATTCCATAACAATTGTAAGATGCTCATTGTGGTCTAGAGCTGGTCCAAAGGTTGCGTGTGAAGGTTGTGTGCAAGCACACGTAAAGTGCTCCCTTCCGAAACTGGAAGACTGCTTACCAGTGCTCTTGAAACTTTTTAGCTCTGCCATGGCCGGTCCCAAGCCCAGCTGCGAAAAGAGGAGGGTTGAGTGCTGGGGCAAGCAAACCAGCCCTGTAAAAACAATTTGCTACTGCGAGCATAAAAGAAGAATAGGGCCTATCCAGCATTGTAGTGACATTAGCCAGCTGAACGTGTTGGCTGAGCTACCAATGCTTTAAGCTGCAAATTAGTGGCTCGAGCATAAAAGAAGAGGGCCTATTAAAGTTAACTCCACCGTGGCCGGTCCCAAGTCCGAGCTGAGAAAGGAGGAGGGTCCCTTCCCCCTCCCTTTCCTTCCCTTTCCCCTTCCCCTCCCCCTCCCTTCCCTTTCCCCTTCCCCCAGAGATACATGCTCAAATTACCTTTAAGGCAGTTTACTGTGCAAAGGGCTAAAAAGAGATTGTAGACAGTCCACTTTGGGCCGATCGGCGCCGTTCGGAGCTGTAATGCGAAGTTCCACTGTACATCTCTTCTCTGCTGTCCCATCTGTGTGCTGTCTCGACTGTGAAGTGTGGGAAGAGGGTGTACCCCTTTACGGAGGATAGACAGCAGGATCTGTTCGCCCCGAGTACATTAATTGTCTGAAGAAGAGAGAGCAATTTGGGTTCAAATTTGGTCCCATACTTGCTATCTGAGGAGTGACAAAGGAAATCTACCTGCGTGCCAAGTTTGAAGACAGGAGCCCCAAGGGTTCCAGAGATATGGCCACACAAAGAGAACTGACCGGCAATTGAAAGCTCCCTTGCGGGAAAACGTAGCAGTAATTTGTAATACCGCTTAAGTGGGACTCTGGAGCAACCTTGTCGGTATAGATTTTGCTGGTCAATATCTCCAAAACCATAAATCCTAAGAACTCCAAACTTGGTAGGGTGGGTCTCCCAATCAGTCCCATACATGTGTCTCTCAAGTTGAAAAAAACACTGCCTCCCGAAACATAAAGGGCGACGTCGCAGTGTTCTTTCAAACTGCACGGACCCAGATGAGGCCTCACTGCTGTATGTCTGTGTCCTACATTGGGAAAATGTTCAATATTTTTTTAACTCTGCCATCGCCGGTCCCAAGCCCGTGCTGCGAAAAGAGGAGGGTTGGGTGCTGGGACAAGCAAACCAGCCCTATTAAAACATTTGTAGAGCAAATGGGAAAGTTCAGTGACACAGAGGTGATGTTCCATCTCGGGGGAGGTTTAGTGTCACTGCAGCAATGAAGACCTCTCTGAGCGTGGTTGGTTCTGAGAGCAATGGCCCAGATCCCATTCCATAACAATTGTAAGATGCTCATTGCGGTCTAGAGCTGGTCCAAAGGTTGCGTGTGAAGGTTGTGTGCAAGCACACGTAAAGTGCTCCCTTCCGAAACTGGAAGACTGCTTACCAGTGCTCTTGAAACTTTTTAACTCTGCCATGGCCGGTCCCAAGCCCAGCTGCGAAAAGAGGAGGGTTGAGTGCTGGGGCAAGCAAACCAGCCCTGTAAAAACAATTTGCTACTGCGAGCATAAAAGAAGAATAGGCCTATCCAGCATTGTAGTGACATTAGCCAGCTGAACGTGTTGGCTGAGCTACCAATGCTTTAAGCTGCAAATTAGTGGCTCGAGCATAAAAGAAGAGGGCCTATAAAAGTTAACTCCACCGTGGCCGGTCCCAAGTCCGAGCTGAGAAAGGAGGAGGGTCCCTTCCCCCTCCCTTTCCTTCCCTTTCCCCTTCCCCTCCCCCTCCCTTCCCTTTCCCCTTCCCCCAGAGACACATGCTCAAATTACCTTTAAGGCAGTTTACTGTGCAAAGGGCTAAAAAGAGATTGTAGAATGTCCACTTTGGGCCGTTCGGCGCCGTTCGGAGCTGTAATGCGAAGTTCCACTGTACATCTCTTCTCTGCTGTCCCATCTGTGTGCTGTCTCGTCTGTGAAGTGTGGGAAGAGGGTGTACCCCTTTACGGAGGATAGACAGCAGGATCTGTTCGCCCCGAGTACATAAATTGTCTGAAGAAGAGAGAGCAATTTGGTTTCAAATTTGGTCCCATACTTGCTATCTGAGGAGTGACAAAGGAAATCTACCTGCGTGCCAAGTTTGAAGACAGGAGCCCCAAGGGTTCCAGAGATATGGCCACACAAAGAGAACTGACCGGCAATTGAAAGCTCCCTTGCGGGAAAACGTAGCAGTAATTTGTAATACAGCTTAAGTGGGACTCTGGAGAAACCTTGTCGGTATAGATTTTGCTGGTCAATATCTCCAAAACCATAAATCCTAAGAACTCCAAACTTGGTAGGGTGGGTCTCCCAATCAGTCCCATACATGTGTCTCTCAAGTTGAAAAAAACACTGCCTCCCGAAACATAAAGGGCGACGTCGCAGTGTTCTTTCAAACTGCACGGACCCAGATGAGGCCTCACTGCTGTATGTCTGTGTCCTACATTGGGAAAATGTTCAATATTTTTTTAACTCTGCCATGGCCGGTCCCAAGCCCGTGCTGCGAAAAGAGGAGGGTTGGGTGCTGGGACAAGCAAACCAGCCCTATTAAAACATTTGTAGAGCAAATGGGAAAGTTCAGTGACACAGAGGTGATGTTCCATCTCGGGGGAGGTTTAGTGTCACTGCAGCAATGAAGACCTCTCTGAGCGTGGTTGGTTCTGAGAGCAATGGCCCAGATCCCATTCCATAACAATTGTAAGATGCTCATTGTGGTCTAGAGCTGGTCCAAAGGTTGCGTGTGAAGGTTGTGTGCAAGCACACGTAAAGTGCTCCCTTCTGAAACTGGAAGACTGCTTACCAGTGCTCTTGAATTTTTTTAACTCTGCCATGGCCGGTCCCAAGCCCAGCTGCAAAAAGAGGAGGGTTGAGTGCTGGGGCAAGCAAACCAGCCCTGTAAAAACAATTTGCTACTGCGAGCATAAAAGAAGAATAGGGCCTATCCAGCATTGTAGTGACATTAGCCAGCTGAATGTGTTGGCTGAGCTACCAATGCTTTAAGCTGCAAATCAGTTGCTCGAGCATAAAAGAAGAGGGCCTATTAAAGTTAACTCCACCGTGGCCGGTCCCAAGTCCGAGCTGAGAAAGGAGGAGGGTCCCTTCCCCCTCCCTTTCCTTCCCTTTCCCCTTCACCTCCCCCTCCCTTCCCTTTCCCCTTCCCCCAGAGATACATGCTCAAATTACCTTTAAGGCAGTTTACTGTGCAAAGGGCTAAAAAGAGATTGTAGACAGTCCACTTTGGGCCGATCGGCGCCGTTCGGAGCTGTAATGCGAAGTTCCACTGTACATCTCTTCTCTGCTGTCCCATCTGTGTGCTGTCTCAACTGTGAAGTGTGGGAAGAGGGTGTACCCCTTTACGGAGGATAGACAGCAGGATCTGTTCGCCCCGAGTACATAAATTGTCTGAAGAAGAGAGAGCAATTTGGGTTCAAATTTGGTCCCATACTTGCTATCTGAGGAGTGACAAAGGAAATCTACCTGCGTGCCAAGTTTGAAGACAGGAGCCCCAAGGGTTCCAGAGATATGGCCACACAAAGAGAACTGACCGGCAATTGAAAGCTCCCTTGCGGGAAAACGTAGTAGTAATTTGTAATACCGCTTAAGTGGGACTCTGGAGCAACCTTGTCGGCATAGATTTTGCTGGTCAATATCTCCAAAACCATAAATCCTAAGAACTCCAAACTTGGTAGGGTGGGTCTCCCAATCAGTCCCATACATGTGTCTCTCAAGTTGAAAAAAACACTGCCTCCCGAAACATAAAGGGCGACGTCGCAGTGTTCTTTCAAACTGCACGGACCCAGATGAGGCCTCACTGCTGTATGTCTGTGTCCTACATTGGGAAAATGTTCAATATTTTTTTAACTCTGCCATGGCCGGTCCCAAGCCCGTGCTGCGAAAAGAGGAGGGTTGGGTGCTGGGACAAGCAAACCAGCCCTATTAAAACATTTGTAGAGCAAATGGGAAAGTTCACTGACAGAGAGGTGATGTTCCATCTCGGGGGAGGTTTAGTGTCACTGCAGCAATGAAGACCTCTCTGAGCGTGGTTGGTTCTGAGAGCAATGGCCCAGATCCCATTCCATAACAATTGTAAGATGCTCATTGTGGTCTAGAGCTGGTCCAAAGGTTGCGTGTGAAGGTTGTGTGCAAGCACACGTAAAGTGCTCCCTTCCGAAACTGGAAGACTGCTTACCAGTGCTCTTGAATTTTTTTAACTCTGCCATGGCCGGTCCCAAGCCCAGCTGCAAAAAGAGGAGGGTTGAGTGCTGGGGCAAGCAAACCAGCCCTGTAAAAACAATTTGCTACTGCGAGCATAAAAGAAGAATAGGGCCTATCCAGCATTGTAGTGACATTAGCCAGCTGAATGTGTTGGCTGAGCTACCAATGCTTTAAGCTGCAAATCAGTTGCTCGAGCATAAAAGAAGAGGGCCTATTAAAGTTAACTCCACCGTGGCCGGTCCCAAGTCCGAGCTGAGAAAGGAGGAGGGTCCCTTCCCCCTCCCTTTCCTTCCCTTTCCCCTTCACCTCCCCCTCCCTTCCCTTTCCCCTTCCCCCAGAGATACATGCTCAAATTACCTTTAAGGCAGTTTACTGTGCAAAGGGCTAAAAAGAGATTGTAGACAGTCCACTTTGGGCCGATCGGCGCCGTTCGGAGCTGTAATGCGAAGTTCCACTGTACATCTCTTCTCTGCTGTCCCATCTGTGTGCTGTCTCGACTGTGAAGTGTGGGAAGAGGGTGTACCCCTTTACGGAGGATAGACAGCAGGATCTGTTCGCCCCGAGTACATAAATTGTCTGAAGAAGAGAGAGCAATTTGGGTTCAAATTTGGTCCCATACTTGCTATCTGAGGAGTGACAAAGGAAATCTACCTGCGTGCCAAGTTTGAAGACAGGAGCCCCAAGGGTTCCAGAGATATGGCCACACAAAGAGAACTGACCGGCAATTGAAAGCTCCCTTGCGGGAAAACGTAGTAGTAATTTGTAATACCGCTTAAGTGGGACTATGGAGCAACCTTGTCGGCATAGATTTTGCTGGTCAATATCTCCAAAACCATAAATCCTAAGAACTCCAAACTTGGTAGGGTGGGTCTCCCAATCAGTCCCATACATGTGTCTCTCAAGTTGAAAAAAACACTGCCTCCCGAAACATAAAGGGCGACGTCGCAGTGTTCTTTCAAACTGCACGGACCCAGATGAGGCCTCACTGCTGTATGTCTGTGTCCTACATTGGGAAAATGTTCAATATTTTTTTAACTCTGCCATGGCCGGTCCCAAGCCCGTGCTGCGAAAAGAGGAGGGTTGGGTGCTGGGACAAGCAAACCAGCCCTATTAAAACATTTGTAGAGCAAATGGGAAAGTTCACTGACAGAGAGGTGATGTTCCATCTCGGGGGAGGTTTAGTGTCACTGCAGCAATGAAGACCTCTCTGAGCGTGGTTGGTTCTGAGAGCAATGGCCCAGATCCCATTCCATAACAATTGTAAGATGCTCATTGCGGTCTAGAGCTGGTCTAAAGATTGCGTGTGAAGGTTGTGTGCAAGCACACGTAAAGTGCTCCCTTCCGAAACTGGAAGACTGCTTACCAGTGCTCTTGAATTTTTTTAACTCTGCCATGGCCGGTCCCAAGCCCAGCTGCGAAAAGTGGAGGGTGGAGTGCTGGGGCAAGCAAACCAGCCCTGTAAAAACAATTTGCTACTGCGAGCATAAAAGAAGAATAGGGCCTATCCAGCATTGTAGTGACATTAGCGAGCTGAACGTGTTGGCTGAGCTACCAATGCTTTAAGCTGCAAATTAGTGGCTCGAGCATAAAAGAAGAGGGCCTATTAAAGTTAACTCCACCGTGGCCGGTCCCAAGTCCGAGCTGAGAAAGGAGGAGGGTCCCTTCCCCCTCCCTTTCCTTCCCTTTCCCCTTCCCCTCCCCCTCCCTTCCCTTTCCCCTTCCCCCAGAGAAACATGCTCAAATTACCTTTTAGGCAGTTTACTGTGCAAAGGGCTAAAAAGAGATTGTAGACAGTCCACTTTGGGCCGATCGGCGCCGTTCAGAGCTGTAATGCGAAGTTCCACTGTACATCTCTTCTCTGCTGTCCCATCTGTGTGCTGTCTCGACTGTGAAGTGTGGGAAGAGGGTGTACCCCTTTACGGAGGATAGACAGCAGGATCTGTTCGCCCCGAGTACATAAATTGTCTAAAGAAGAGAGAGCAATTTGGGTTCAAATTTGGTCCCATACTTGCTATCTGAGGAGTGACAAAGGAAATCTACCTGCGTGCCAAGTTTGAAGACAGGAGCCCCAAGGGTTCCAGAGATATGGCCACACAAAGAGAACTGACCGGCAATTGAAAGCTCCCTTGCGGGAAAACGTAGCAGTAATTTGTAATACCGCTTAAGTGGGACTCTGGAGCAACCTTGTTGGTATAGATTTTGCTGGTCAATATCTCCAAAACCATAAATCCTAAGAACTCCAAACTTGGTAGGGTGTCACGGATGCCTAACACGGCATCCAGCACAGGGTACGCAGATCAGTGGGCTGCACTAAAGGAACTAGGCACAAGGTAAGTAAATATATATATGAGTTTATTGAAAGGATAATTCCTAAAACAATAAAGGCAACCAGCAAACAACCACAGTGACACACAAAACAACTCCCTACACCAACGTGAATACAGTTTAGAGATTAAAGCGTAAATGTAATCAAGCCAGGGTCATACACGAGAGATCAGTCCGATTGAACAGGGAGCCGGAAGGGACAACAGGAGGAAGGGATGAGTCTGCAAGACAGGGGTCCAGGGATGGATGCAGGGTTCAGGAACACAGGATACAAGGTACAGAGGCAGGGGTCCAGGGATGGATGCAGGGTTCAGGAACACAGGATACAAGGTACAGAGGCAGGGGTCCAGGGATGGATGCAGGGTTCAGGAACACAGGATACAAGGTAACAGATAACAGGTCACAAGGTTCAGGTTCAGGTTCAGGTTCAGGTTCAGGCATACAGGTCTGGGTTCCAAGACAATACCAGAGCAAATGCTTTAGTGTCTGCTGGGTATTTATACACACCTCCTGCAATCAGTCTCAGGTGACGCCTGATTGCAGGAGATGATTTCGGCTCCAGACAAATGGGAGACACCCGCTGGTGGCCACCAGAACTGCACCCTTTGGTGCTGAAAGCAATAGCACCACCAGCAGGTGACCCAGGCAATGACACTGATCATGACAGTTCCCCCTCCCAAGGAGTGGCCTCCGGACGCTCCATTCTGCCCTTGATCTGGCAGTGCTGGTAGGTGCGGAAAGGTCCCAAAAAGTCTCCCCTGTGTCTGCGGACTACTTGTGCTCCTCCGGCCAGAGTCCTTAAACTTACTGGGAGGCGTGGCACCTGAGTCCGGCAATGGAACACGCACCCCACCACCAGGGTCAGGAAGTTGGGATCTGGAAATGAAAACAGGTAGGGCAATGTGCATGAACCTAACGGAGGCGAACAACACAAGGGCATCACAGTCAGGCTGGGAATCAAGCAGGCCAAAATCAGTGGCAAGCCGGGCATCGAGAACTGGTTTAGCAGGCACCATGTCAGCGGGCTGGGCAAATGGCGCTGGGTCTTCAAGCTGGCCACCGGGCAGAAGTTCAGCAAGCCAGATGGCAGGCACTGGTTCAGCGGGCTGAAAGACGGGCACCAAAACGTCAGGCTGGGTGACGGGCACCGAAAATCCAGGCTGGAACAGGTTGGCTGGTGTGGAAACAGGCTGGAACAGGTTGGCTGGTGTGGAAACAGGCTGGAACAAGTCGGCTGGTGTGGAAACAGGCTGGAACAGGTTGGCTGGTGTGGAAACAGGCTGGAACAAGTCGGCTGGTGTGGAAACAGGCTGGAGCGAATCGGCTGGTGTGGAAGCAGGCTGGAGCGAATCGGCTGGTGTGGAAGCAGGCTGGAGCGAATCGGCTGGTGTGGAAGCAGGCTGGAGCGGATTGGCTGGTGTGGAAGCAGGCTGGAGCGGATCGGCTGGTGTAGAAGCAGGCTGGAGCGGATCGGCTGGTGTAGAAGCAGGCTGGAGCGGATCGGCTGGTGTGGAAACAGGCTGCAACAGGTCGCTTGGTTTGGAAACAGGCTGCAACAAGTCGCTTGGTTTGGAAACAGGCTGCAACAAGTCGCTTGGTTTGGAAACAGGCTGCAACAGGTCGTTTGGTTTGGAAACAGGCTGCAACAGGTCGCTTGGTTTGGAAACAGGCTGCAACAGGTCGCTTGGTTTGGAAACAGGCTGCAACAGGTCGCTTGGTTTGGAAACAGGCTGCAACAGGTCGCTTGGTTTGGAAACAGGCTGCAACAGGTCGCTTGGTGCGGAGACAGGCTGCAACAGGTCAGCTGGTGCGGAGACAGGTTGCAACAGGTCGGCTGGTGCGGAGACAGGCTGCAACAGGTCGGCTGGTCCGGAGACAGGCTGCAACAGGTCGGCTGGTGCGGAGACAGGCTGCAACAGGTCGGCTGGTGCGGAGACAGGCTGCAACAGGTCGGCTGGTGCGGAGACAGGCTGCAACAGGTCGGCTGGTGCGGAGACAGGCTGCAACAGGTCGGCTGGTGCAGAGACAGGCTGCAACAGGTCGGCTGGTGCGGAGACAGGCTGCAACAGGTCAGCTGGTGCGGAGACAGGCTGCAACAGGTCGGCTGGTGCGGAGACAGGCTGCAACAGGTCGGCTGGTGCGGAGACAGGCTGCAACAGGTCGGCTGGTGCGGAGACAGGCTGCAACAGGTCGGCTGGTGCGGAGACAGGCTGCAACAGGTCGGCTGGTGCGGAGACAGGATGCAACAGGTCGGCTGGTGCGGAGACAGGCTGCAACGGGTCGGCTGGTGCGGAGACAGGCTGCAACGGGTCGGCTGGTGCGGAGACAGGCTGCAACGGGTCGGCTGGTGCGGAGACAGACTGCAACGGGTCGGCTGGTGCGGAGACAGGCTGCAACGGGTCGGCTGGTGCGGAGACAAGCTGCAACGGGTCGGCTGGTGCGGAGACAGGCTGCAACAGGTCGGCTGGTGCGGAGACAGGCTGCAACAGGTCGGCTGGTGCGGAGACAGGCTGCAACAGGTCGGCTGGTGCGTAGACAGGCTGCAACAGGTCGGCTGGTGTGGAAACAGGCTGGGTTACTGGCAGGATCGTGTGAGTTGGAAAGAACTTCCGTTTTTTCTTTGGTTTAGCCACCGAAGATTTGTATATGTATACAGGGCTGTAGGTGGTGGATGCAGCTGGTAGAGGCGAAGAGCAGAAGGATGGTGAAGCAGAGGGTGCGGATTTTGAAGGGGGTCTTAGGGGAACTGATGGAGGCAGCCGAGACGAAGCAGGAGGGTTAAAGGCAGGGTAAGTGCAGCAGGGGGAAACAGGGTACTGGTACTTCATTGGTAGGAGGGTGTATTGGTTGGCCACTGTGGTAGTTGGGAGTAAAGGAGACGCAGACATCCCAGCAGGCTGGTGTCTAGACACAGGAATGGGTGGCAGGGAACCGACAGGGGCTGAGTACAATAAACTTGACCAGGCCTGTAGTAATGATTGCACAAAGTTAGGTTTGCATACTGCTTGTCTGACCAGAGACTGCACTGACTCAATACATGCTGCAAGCACCTGTGTAGGACAAGTTGAGTAGTGCTCAAGGAAAAAGACTGAGTCATCTTCCAACAGCCACACCAAGGACTCTACCTGAGCTGCACTAAAAGGGGGTGTATAGTCATCGTCTCCACTGGAGGCATCAGACAGGGCCAACTCTGTACAGATACAGATCAGATCTTGCACATCCTCAAACACAAAACTGCCCAGATCCACAAAAACATGGGCTATGCGGATGCATTCCAACAACTGCTCTCTAGTGTGTTCACTTAATGTTTGAGAACAAAACTCCCTGTCCTCAGTTGCTAGTAGCGAAAAATACAGAATATCGTCAAGCTGCATTTTTAAAGCAATAGCAGTGCCCAGACCCAATTCCCAAGTGCAGCCGATCTGCTTGAATGGCTCTGGTATTCTGTCACGGATGCCAAACACGGCATCCAGCACAGGGTACGCAGATCAGTGGGCTGCACTAAAGGAACTAGGCACAAGGTAAGTAAATATATATATGAGTTTATTGAAAGGATAATTCCTAAAACAATAAAGGCAACCAGCAAACAACCACAGTGACACACAAAACAACTCCCTACACCAACGTGAATACAGTTTAGAGATTAAAGCGTAAATGTAATCAAGCCAGGGTCATACACGAGAGATCAGTCCGATTGAACAGGGAGCCGGAAGGGACAACAGGAGGAAGGGATGAGTCTGCAAGACAGGGGTCCAGGGATGGATGCAGGGTTCAGGAACACAGGATACAAGGTACAGAGGCAGGGGTCCAGGGATGGATGCAGGGTTCAGGAACACAGGATACAAGGTACAGAGGCAAGGGTCCAGGGATGGATGCAGGGTTCAGGAACACAGGATACAAGGTAACAGATAACAGGTCACAAGGTTCAGGTTCAGGTTCAGGTTCAGGTTCAGGTTCAGGTTCAGGTTCAGGTTCAGGCATACAGGTCTGGGTTCCAAGACAATACCAGAGCAAATGCTTTAGTGTCTGCTGGGTATTTATACACACCTCCTGCAATCAGTCTCAGGTGACGCCTGATTGCAGGAGATGATTTCGGCTCCAGACAAATGGGAGACACCCGCTGGTGGCCACCAGAACTGCACCCTTTGGTGCTGAAAGCAATAGCACCACCAGCAGGTGACCCAGGCAATGACACTGATCATGACATAGGGTGGGTCTCCCAATCAGTCCCATACATGTGTCTCTCAAGTTGAAAAAAACACTGCCTCCCGAAACATAAAGGGCGACGTCGCAGTGTTCTTTCAAACTGCACGGACCCAGATGAGGCCTCACTGCTGTATGTCTGTGTCCTACATTGGGAAAATGTTCAATATTTTTTTAACTCTGCCATGGCCGGTCCCAAGCCCGTACTGCGAAAAGAGGAGGGTTGGGTGCTGGGACAAGCAAACCAGCCCTATTAAAACATTTGTAGAGCAAATGGGAAAGTTCAGTGACACAGAGGTGATGTTCCATCTCGGGGGAGGTTTAGTGTCACTGCAGCAATGAAGACCTCTCTGAGCATGGTTGGTTCTGAGAGCAATGGCCCAGATCCCATTCCATAACAATTGTAAGATGCTCATTGCGGTCTAGAGCTGGTCCAAAGGTTGCGTGTGAAGGTTGTGTGCAAGCACACGTAAAGTGCTCCCTTCCGAAACTGGAAGACTGCTTACCAGTGCTCTTGAATCTTTTTAACTCTGCCATGGCCGGTCCCAAGCCCAGCTGCGAAAAGAGGAGGGTTGAGTGCTGGGGCAAGCAAACCAGCCCTGTAAAAACAATTTGCTACTGCGAGCATAAAAGAAGAATAGGGCCTATCCAGCATTGTAGTGACATTAGCCAGCTGAACGTGTTGGCTGAGCTACCAATGCTTTAAGCTGCAAATTAGTGGCTCGAGCATAAAAGAAGAGGGCCTATTAAAGTTAACTCCACCGTGGCCGGTCCCAAGTCCGAGATGAGAAAGGAGGAGGGTCCCTTCCCCCTCCCTTTCCTTCCCTTTCCCCTTCCCCTCCCCCTCCCTTCCCTTTCCCCTTCCCCCAGAGATACATGCTCAAATTACCTTTAAGGCAGTTTACTGTGCAAAGGGCTAAAAAGAGATTGTAGACAGTCCACTTTGGGCCGATCGGCGCCGTTCGGAGCTGTAATGCGAAGTTCCACTGTACATCTCTTCTCTGCTGTCCCATCTGTGTGCTGTCTCGACTGTGAAGTGTGGGAAGAGGGTGTACCCCTTTACGGAGGATAGACAGCAGGATCTGTTCACCCCGAGTACATAAATTGTCTGAAGAAGAGAGCAATTTGGGTTCAAATTTGGTCCCATACTTGCTATCTGAGGAGTGACAAAGGAAATCTACCTGCGTGCCAAGTTTGAAGACAGGAGCCCCAAGGGTTCCAGAGATATGGCCACACAAAGAGAACTGACCGGCAATTGAAAGCTCCCTTGCGGGAAAAACGTAGCAGTAATTTGTAATACCGCTTAAGTGGGACTCTGGAGCAACCTTGTCGGTATAGATTTTGCTGGTCAATATCTCCAAAACCATAAATCCTAAGAACTCCAAACTTGGTAGGGTGGGTCTCCCAATCAGTCCCATACATGTGTCTCTCAAGTTGAAAAAAACACTGCCTCCCGAAACATAAAGGGCGACGTCGCAGTGTTCTTTCGAACTGCACGGACCCAGATGAGGCCTCACTGCTGTATGTCTGTGTCCTACATTGGGAAAATGTTCAATATTTTTTTAACTCTGCCATGGCCGGTCCCAAGCCCGTGCTGCGAAAAGAGGAGGGTTGGGTGCTGTGACAAGCAAACCAGCCCTATTAAAACATTTGTAGAGCAAATGGGAAAGTTCAGTGACACAGAGGTGATGTTCCATCTCGGGGGAGGTTTAGTGTCACTGCAGCAATGAAGACCTCTCTGAGCGTGGTTGGTTCTGAGAGCAATGGCCCAGATCCCATTCCATAACAATTGTAAGATGCTCATTGCGGTCTAGAGCTGGTCCAAAGGTTGCGTGTGAAGGTTGTGTGCAAGCACACGTAAAGTGCTCCCTTCCGAAACTGGAAGACTGCTTACCAGTGCTCTTGAAACTTTTTAACTCTGCCATGGCCGGTCCCAAGCCCAGCTCCGAAAAGAGGAGGGTTGAGTGCTGGGGCAAGCAAACCAGCCCTGTAAAAACAATTTGCTACTGCGAGCATAAAATAAGAATAGGGCCTATCCAGCATTGTAGTGACATTAGCCAGCTGAACGTGTTGGCTGAGCTACCAATGCTTTAAGCTGCAAATTAGTGGCTCGAGCATAAAAGAAGAGGGCCTATTAAAGTTAACTCCACCGTGGCCGGTCCCAAGTCCGAGCTGAGAAAGGAGGAGGGTCCCTTCCCCCTCCCTTTCCTTCCCTTTCCCCTTCCCCTCCCCCTCCCTTCCCTTTCCCCTTCCCCCAGAGATACATACTCAAATTACCTTTAAGGCAGTTTACTGTGCAAAGGGCTAAAAAGAGATTGTAGACAGTCCACTTTGGGCCGATCTGCGCCGTTCGGAGGTGTAATGCGAAGTTCCACTGTACATCTCTTCTCTGCTGTCCCATCTGTGTGCTGTCTCGACTGTGAAGTGTGGGAAGAGGGTGTACCCCTTTACGGAGGATAGACAGCAGGATCTGTTCGCCCGAGTACATAAATTGTCTGAAGAAGAGAGAGCAATTTGGGTTCAAATTTGGTCCCATACTTGCTATCTGAGGAGTGACAAAGGAAATCTACCTGCGTGCCAAGTTTGAAGACAGGAGCCCCAAGGGTTCCAGAGATATGGCCACACAAAGAGAACTGACCGGCAATTGAAAGCTCCCTTGCGGGAAAAACGTAGCAGTAATTTGTAATACCGCTTAAGTGGGACTCTGGAGCAACCTTGTCGGTATAGATTTTTCTGGTCAATATCTCCAAAACCATAAATCCTAAGAACTCCAAACTTGGTAGGGTGGGTCTCCCAATCAGTCCCATACATGTGTCTCTCAACTTGAAAAAAACACTGCCTCCCGAAACATAAAGGGCGACGTCGCAGTGTTCTTTCGAACTGCACGGACCCAGATGAGGCCTCACTGCTGTATGTCTGTGTCCTACATTGGGAAAATGTTCAATATTTTTTTAACTCTGCCATGGCCGGTCCCAAGCCCGTGCTGCGAAAAGAGGAGGGTTGGGTGCTGGGACAAGCAAACCAGCCCTATTAAAACATTTGTAGAGCAAATGGGAAAGTTCAGTGACACAGAGGTGATGTTCCATCTCGGGGGAGGTTTAGTGTCACTGCAGCAATGAAGACCTCTCTGAGCGTGGTTGGTTCTGAGAGCAATGGCCCAGATCCCATTCCATAACAATTGTAAGATGCTCATTGCGGTCTAGAGCTGGTCCAAAGGTTGCGTATGAAGGTTGTGTGCAAGCACACGTAAAGTGCTCCCTTCCGAAACTGGAAGACTGCTTACCAGTGCTCTTGAAACTTTTTAGCTCTGCCATGGCCGGTCCCAAGCCCAGCTGCGAAAAGAGGAGGGTTGAGTGCTGGGGCAAGCAAACCAGCCCTGTAAAAACAATTTGCTACTGCGAGCATAAAAGAAGAATAGGGCCTATCCAGCATTGTAGTGACATTAGCCAGCTGAACGTGTTGGCTGAGCTACCAATGCTTTAAGCTTCAAATTAGTAGCTCGAGCATAAAAGAAGAGGGCCTATTAAAGTTAACTCCACCGTGGCCGGTCCCAAGTCCGAGCTGAGAAAGGAGGAGGGTCCCTTCCCCCTCCCTTTCCTTCCCTTTCCCCTTCCCCTCCCCCTCCCTTCCCTTTCCCCTTCCCCCAGAGATACATACTCAAATTACCTTTAAGGCAGTTTACTGTGCAAAGGGCTAAAAAGAGATTGTAGACAGTCCACTTTGGGCCGATCTGCGCCGTTCGGAGGTGTAATGCGAAGTTCCACTGTACATCTCTTCTCTGCTGTCCCATCTGTGTGCTGTCTCGACTGTGAAGTGTGGGAAGAGGGTGTACCCCTTTACGGAGGATAGACAGCAGGATCTGTTCGCCCGAGTACATAAATTGTCTGAAGAAGAGAGAGCAATTTGGGTTCAAATTTGGTCCCATACTTGCTATCTGAGGAGTGACAAAGGAAATCTACCTGCGTGCCAAGTTTGAAGACAGGAGCCCCAAGGGTTCCAGAGATATGGCCACACAAAGAGAACTGACCGGCAATTGAAAGCTCCCTTGCGGGAAAAACGTAGCAGTAATTTGTAATACCGCTTAAGTGGGACTCTGGAGCAACCTTGTCGGTATAGATTTTTCTGGTCAATATCTCCAAAACCATAAATCCTAAGAACTCCAAACTTGGTAGGGTGGGTCTCCCAATCAGTCCCATACATGTGTCTCTCAACTTGAAAAAAACACTGCCTCCCGAAACATAAAGGGCGACGTCGCAGTGTTCTTTCGAACTGCACGGACCCAGATGAGGCCTCACTGCTGTATGTCTGTGTCCTACATTGGGAAAATGTTCAATATTTTTTTAACTCTGCCATGGCCGGTCCCAAGCCCGTGCTGCGAAAAGAGGAGGGTTGGGTGCTGGGACAAGCAAACCAGCCCTATTAAAACATTTGTAGAGCAAATGGGAAAGTTCAGTGACACAGAGGTGATGTTCCATCTCGGGGGAGGTTTAGTGTCACTGCAGCAATGAAGACCTCTCTGAGCATGGTTGGTTCTGAGAGCAATGGCCCAGATCCCATTCCATAACAATTGTAAGATGCTCATTGCGGTCTAGAGCTGGTCCAAAGGTTGCGTGTGAAGGTTGTGTGCAAGCACACGTAAAGTGCTCCCTTCCGAAACTGGAAGACTGCTTACCAGTGCTCTTGAATCTTTTTAACTCTGCCATGGCCGGTCCCAAGCCCAGCTGCGAAAAGAGGAGGGTTGAGTGCTGGGGCAAGCAAACCAGCCCTGTAAAAACAATTTGCTACTGCGAGCATAAAAGAAGAATAGGGCCTATCCAGCATTGTAGTGACATTAGCCAGCTGAACGTGTTGGCTGAGCTACCAATGCTTTAAGCTGCAAATTAGTGGCTCGAGCATAAAAGAAGAGGGCCTATTAAAGTTAACTCCACCGTGGCCGGTCCCAAGTCCGAGATGAGAAAGGAGGAGGGTCCCTTCCCCCTCCCTTTCCTTCCCTTTCCCCTTCCCCTCCCCCTCCCTTCCCTTTCCCCTTCCCCCAGAGATACATGCTCAAATTACCTTTAAGGCAGTTTACTGTGCAAAGGGCTAAAAAGAGATTGTAGACAGTCCACTTTGGGCCGATCGGCGCCGTTCGGAGCTGTAATGCGAAGTTCCACTGTACATCTCTTCTCTGCTGTCCCATCTGTGTGCTGTCTCGACTGTGAAGTGTGGGAAGAGGGTGTACCCCTTTACGGAGGATAGACAGCAGGATCTGTTCACCCCGAGTACATAAATTGTCTGAAGAAGAGAGAGCAATTTGGGTTCAAATTTGGTCCCATACTTGCTATCTGAGGAGTGACAAAGGAAATCTACCTGCGTGCCAAGTTTGAAGACAGGAGCCCCAAGGGTTCCAGAGATATGGCCACACAAAGAGAACTGACCGGCAATTGAAAGCTCCCTTGCGGGAAAAACGTAGCAGTAATTTGTAATACCGCTTAAGTGGGACTCTGGAGCAACCTTGTCGGTATAGATTTTGCTGGTCAATATCTCCAAAACCATAAATCCTAAGAACTCCAAACTTGGTAGGGTGGGTCTCCCAATCAGTCCCATACATGTGTCTCTCAAGTTGAAAAAAACACTGCCTCCCGAAACATAAAGGGCGACGTCGCAGTGTTCTTTCGAACTGCACGGACCCAGATGAGGCCTCACTGCTGTATGTCTGTGTCCTACATTGGGAAAATGTTCAATATTTTTTTAACTCTGCCATGGCCGGTCCCAAGCCCGTGCTGCGAAAAGAGGAGGGTTGGGTGCTGTGACAAGCAAACCAGCCCTATTAAAACATTTGTAGAGCAAATGGGAAAGTTCAGTGACACAGAGGTGATGTTCCATCTCGGGGGAGGTTTAGTGTCACTGCAGCAATGAAGACCTCTCTGAGCGTGGTTGGTTCTGAGAGCAATGGCCCAGATCCCATTCCATAACAATTGTAAGATGCTCATTGCGGTCTAGAGCTGGTCCAAAGGTTGCGTGTGAAGGTTGTGTGCAAGCACACGTAAAGTGCTCCCTTCCGAAACTGGAAGACTGCTTACCAGTGCTCTTGAAACTTTTTAACTCTGCCATGGCCGGTCCCAAGCCCAGCTCCGAAAAGAGGAGGGTTGAGTGCTGGGGCAAGCAAACCAGCCCTGTAAAAACAATTTGCTACTGCGAGCATAAAATAAGAATAGGGCCTATCCAGCATTGTAGTGACATTAGCCAGCTGAACGTGTTGGCTGAGCTACCAATGCTTTAAGCTGCAAATTAGTGGCTCGAGCATAAAAGAAGAGGGCCTATTAAAGTTAACTCCACCGTGGCCGGTCCCAAGTCCGAGCTGAGAAAGGAGGAGGGTCCCTTCCCCCTCCCTTTCCTTCCCTTTCCCCTTCCCCTCCCCCTCCCTTCCCTTTCCCCTTCCCCCAGAGATACATACTCAAATTACCTTTAAGGCAGTTTACTGTGCAAAGGGCTAAAAAGAGATTGTAGACAGTCCACTTTGGGCCGATCTGCGCCGTTCGGAGGTGTAATGCGAAGTTCCACTGTACATCTCTTCTCTGCTGTCCCATCTGTGTGCTGTCTCGACTGTGAAGTGTGGGAAGAGGGTGTACCCCTTTACGGAGGATAGACAGCAGGATCTGTTCGCCCGAGTACATAAATTGTCTGAAGAAGAGAGAGCAATTTGGGTTCAAATTTGGTCCCATACTTGCTATCTGAGGAGTGACAAAGGAAATCTACCTGCGTGCCAAGTTTGAAGACAGGAGCCCCAAGGGTTCCAGAGATATGGCCACACAAAGAGAACTGACCGGCAATTGAAAGCTCCCTTGCGGGAAAAACGTAGCAGTAATTTGTAATACCGCTTAAGTGGGACTCTGGAGCAACCTTGTCGGTATAGATTTTTCTGGTCAATATCTCCAAAACCATAAATCCTAAGAACTCCAAACTTGGTAGGGTGGGTCTCCCAATCAGTCCCATACATGTGTCTCTCAACTTGAAAAAAACACTGCCTCCCGAAACATAAAGGGCGACGTCGCAGTGTTCTTTCGAACTGCACGGACCCAGATGAGGCCTCACTGCTGTATGTCTGTGTCCTACATTGGGAAAATGTTCAATATTTTTTTAACTCTGCCATGGCCGGTCCCAAGCCCGTGCTGCGAAAAGAGGAGGGTTGGGTGCTGGGACAAGCAAACCAGCCCTATTAAAACATTTGTAGAGCAAATGGGAAAGTTCAGTGACACAGAGGTGATGTTCCATCTCGGGGGAGGTTTAGTGTCACTGCAGCAATGAAGACCTCTCTGAGCGTGGTTGGTTCTGAGAGCAATGGCCCAGATCCCATTCCATAACAATTGTAAGATGCTCATTGCGGTCTAGAGCTGGTCCAAAGGTTGCGTATGAAGGTTGTGTGCAAGCACACGTAAAGTGCTCCCTTCCGAAACTGGAAGACTGCTTACCAGTGCTCTTGAAACTTTTTAGCTCTGCCATGGCCGGTCCCAAGCCCAGCTGCGAAAAGAGGAGGGTTGAGTGCTGGGGCAAGCAAACCAGCCCTGTAAAAACAATTTGCTACTGCGAGCATAAAAGAAGAATAGGGCCTATCCAGCATTGTAGTGACATTAGCCAGCTGAACGTGTTGGCTGAGCTACCAATGCTTTAAGCTTCAAATTAGTAGCTCGAGCATAAAAGAAGAGGGCCTATTAAAGTTAACTCCACCGTGGCCGGTCCCAAGTCCGAGCTGAGAAAGGAGGAGGGTCCCTTCCCCCTCCCTTTCCTTCCCTTTCCCCTTCCCCTCCCCCTCCCTTCCCTTTCCCCTTCCCCCAGAGATACATACTCAAATTACCTTTAAGGCAGTTTACTGTGCAAAGGGCTAAAAAGAGATTGTAGACAGTCCACTTTGGGCCGATCTGCGCCGTTCGGAGGTGTAATGCGAAGTTCCACTGTACATCTCTTCTCTGCTGTCCCATCTGTGTGCTGTCTCGACTGTGAAGTGTGGGAAGAGGGTGTACCCCTTTACGGAGGATAGACAGCAGGATCTGTTCGCCCGAGTACATAAATTGTCTGAAGAAGAGAGAGCAATTTGGGTTCAAATTTGGTCCCATACTTGCTATCTGAGGAGTGACAAAGGAAATCTACCTGCGTGCCAAGTTTGAAGACAGGAGCCCCAAGGGTTCCAGAGATATGGCCACACAAAGAGAACTGACCGGCAATTGAAAGCTCCCTTGCGGGAAAAACGTAGCAGTAATTTGTAATACCGCTTAAGTGGGACTCTGGAGCAACCTTGTCGGTATAGATTTTTCTGGTCAATATCTCCAAAACCATAAATCCTAAGAACTCCAAACTTGGTAGGGTGGGTCTCCCAATCAGTCCCATACATGTGTCTCTCAACTTGAAAAAAACACTGCCTCCCGAAACATAAAGGGCGACGTCGCAGTGTTCTTTCGAACTGCACGGACCCAGATGAGGCCTCACTGCTGTATGTCTGTGTCCTACATTGGGAAAATGTTCAATATTTTTTTAACTCTGCCATGGCCGGTCCCAAGCCCGTGCTGCGAAAAGAGGAGGGTTGGGTGCTGGGACAAGCAAACCAGCCCTATTAAAACATTTGTAGAGCAAATGGGAAAGTTCAGTGACACAGAGGTGATGTTCCATCTCGGGGGAGGTTTAGTGTCACTGCAGCAATGAAGACCTCTCTGAGCGTGGTTGGTTCTGAGAGCAATGGCCCAGATCCCATTCCATAACAATTGTAAGATGCTCATTGCGGTCTAGAGCTGGTCCAAAGGTTGCGTATGAAGGTTGTGTGCAAGCACACGTAAAGTGCTCCCTTCCGAAACTGGAAGACTGCTTACCAGTGCTCTTGAAACTTTTTAGCTCTGCCATGGCCGGTCCCAAGCCCAGCTGCGAAAAGAGGAGGGTTGAGTGCTGGGGCAAGCAAACCAGCCCTGTAAAAACAATTTGCTACTGCGAGCATAAAAGAAGAATAGGGCCTATCCAGCATTGTAGTGACATTAGCCAGCTGAACGTGTTGGCTGAGCTACCAATGCTTTAAGCTTCAAATTAGTAGCTCGAGCATAAAAGAAGAGGGCCTATTAAAGTTAACTCCACCGTGGCCGGTCCCAAGTCCGAACTGAGAAAGGAGGAGGGTCCCTTCCCCCTCCCTTTCCTTCCCTTTCCCCTTCCCCTCCCCCTCCCTTCCCTTTCCCCTTCCCCCAGAGATACATGCTCAAATTACCTTTAAGGCAGTTTACTGTGCAAAGGGCTAAAAGAGATTGTAGACAGTCCACTTTGGGCCGATCGGTTCTGTTCGGAGCTGTAATGCGAAGTTCCACTGTACATCTCTTCTCTGCTGTCCCATCTGTGTGCTGTCTCGACTGTGAAGTGTGGGAAGAGGGTGTACCCCTTTACGGAGGATAGACAGCAGGATTTGTTCGCCCCGAGTACATAAATTGTCTGAAAAAGAGAGAGCAATTTGGGTTCAAATTTGGTCCCATACTTGCTATCTGAGGAGTGACAAAGGAAATCTACCTGCGTGCCAAGTTTGAAGACAGGAGCCCCAAGGGTTCCAGAGATATGGCCACACAAAGAGAACTGACCGGCAATTGAAAGCTCCCTTGCGGGAAAACGTAGCAGTAATTTGTAATACCGCTTAAGTGGGACTCTGGAGCAACCTTGTCGGTATAGATTTTGCTGGTCAATGTCTCCAAAACCATAAATCCTAAGAACTCCAAACTTGGTAGGGTGGGTCTCCCAATAAGTCCCACACATGTGTCTCTCAAGTTGAAAAAAACACTGCCTCCCGAAACACAAAGGGCGACGTCGCAGTGTTCTTTCAAACTGCACGGACCCAGATGAGGCCTCACTGCTGTATGTCTGTGTCCTACATTGGGAAAATGTTCAATATTTTTTTAACTCTGCCATGGCCGGTCCCAAGCCCGTGCTGCGAAAAGAGGAGGGTTGGGTGCTGGGACAAGCAAACCAGCCCTATTAAAACATTAGTAGAGCAAATGGGAAAGTTCAGTGTCACAGAGGTGATGTTCCATCTCGGGGGAGGTTTAGTGTCACTGCAGCAATGAAGACCTCTCTGAGCGTGGTTGGTTCTGAGAGCAATGGCCCAGATCCCATTCCATAACAATTGTAAGATGCTCATTGCGGTCTAGAGCTGGTCCAAAGGTTGCGTGTGAAGGTTGTGTGCAAGCACACGTAAAGTGCTCCCTTCCGAAACTGGAAGACTGCTTACCAGTGCTCTTGAAACTTTTTAGCTCTGCCATGGCCGGTCCCAAGCCCAGCTGCGAAAAGAGGAGGGTTGAGTGCTGGGGCAAGCAAACCAGCCCTGTAAAAACAATTTGCTACTGCGAGCATAAAAGAAGAATAGGGCCTATCCAGCATTGTAGTGACATTAGCCAGCTGAACGTGTTGGCTGAGCTACCAATGCTTTAAGCTGCAAATTAGTGGCTCGAGCATAAAAGAAGAGGGCCTATTAAAGTTAACTCCACCGTGGCCGGTCCCAAGTCCGAGCTGAGAAAGGAGGAGGGTCCCTTCCCCCTCCCTTTCCTTCCCTTTCCCCTTCCCCTCCCCCTCCCTTCCCTTTCCCCTTCCCCCAGAGATACATGCTCAAATTACCTTTAAGGCAGTTTACTGTGCAAAGGGCTAAAAAGAGATTGTAGACAGTCCACTTTGGGCCGATCGGCGCCGTTCGGAGCTGTAATGCGAAGTTCCACTGTACATCTCTTCTCTGCTGTCCCATCTGTGTGCTGTCTCGACTGTGAAGTGTGGGAAGAGGGTGTACCCCTTTACGGAGGATAGACAGCAGGATCTGTTCGCCCCGAGTACATTAATTGTCTGAAGAAGAGAGAGCAATTTGGGTTCAAATTTGGTCCCATACTTGCTATCTGAGGAGTGACAAAGGAAATCTACCTGCGTGCCAAGTTTGAAGACAGGAGCCCCAAGGGTTCCAGAGATATGGCCACACAAAGAGAACTGACCGGCAATTGAAAGCTCCCTTGTGGGAAAACGTAGCAGTAATTTGTAATACCGCTTAAGTGGGACTCTGGAGCAACCTTGTCGGTATAGATTTTGCTGGTCAATATCTCCAAAACCATAAATCCTAAGAACTCCAAACTTGGTAGGGTGGGTCTCCCAATCAGTCCCATACATGTGTCTCTCAAGTTGAAAAAAACACTGCCTCCCGAAACATAAAGGGC
The DNA here is from genome assembly GCA_029206835.1 of Rana muscosa. NCBI lineage: Eukaryota > Metazoa > Chordata > Amphibia > Anura > Ranidae > Rana > Rana muscosa. The sequence goes on from CM055118.1 coordinate 115,666,789, forward strand.
GACGTCGCAGTGTTCTTTCAAACTGCACGGACCCAGATGAGGCCTCACTGCTGTATGTCTGTGTCCTACATTGGGAAAATGTTCAATATTTTTTTAACTCTGCCATCGCCGGTCCCAAGCCCGTGCTGCGAAAAGAGGAGGGTTGGGTGCTGGGACAAGCAAACCAGCCCTATTAAAACATTTGTAGAGCAAATGGGAAAGTTCACTGACAGAGAGGTGATGTTCCATCTCGGGGGAGGTTTAGTGTCACTGCAGCAATGAAGACTTCTCTGAGCGTGGTTGGTTCTGAGAGCAATGGCCCAGATCCCATTCCATAACAATTGTAAGATGCTCATTGCGGTCTAGAGCTGGTCTAAAGATTGCGTGTGAAGGTTGTGTGCAAGCACACGTAAAGTGCTCCCTTCCGAAACTGGAAGACTGCTTACCAGTGCTCTTGAATTTTTTTAACTCTGCCATGGCCGGTCCCAAGCCCAGCTGCGAAAAGTGGAGGGTGGAGTGCTGGGGCAAGCAAACCAGCCCTGTAAAAACAATTTGCTACTGCGAGCATAAAAGAAGAATAGGGCCTATCCAGCATTGTAGTGACATTAGCGAGCTGAACGTGTTGGCTGAGCTACCAATGCTTTAAGCTGCAAATTAGTGGCTCGAGCATAAAAGAAGAGGGCCTATTAAAGTTAACTCCACCGTGGCCGGTCCCAAGTCCGAGCTGAGAAAGGAGGAGGGTCCCTTCCCCCTCCCTTTCCTTCCCTTTCCCCTTCCCCTCCCCCTCCCTTCCCTTTCCCCTTCCCCCAGAGAAACATGCTCAAATTACCTTTTAGGCAGTTTACTGTGCAAAGGGCTAAAAAGAGATTGTAGACAGTCCACTTTGGGCCGATCGGCGCTGTTCAGAGCTGTAATGCGAAGTTCCACTGTACATCTCTTCTCTGCTGTCCCATCTGTGTGCTGTCTCGACTGTGAAGTGTGGGAAGAGGGTGTACCCCTTTACGGAGGATAGACAGCAGGATCTGTTCGCCCCGAGTACATAAATTGTCTGAAGAAGAGAGAGCAATTTGGGTTCAAATTTGGTCCCATACTTGCTATCTGAGGAGTGACAAAGGAAATCTACCTGCGTGCCAAGTTTGAAGACAGGAGCCCCAAGGGTTCCAGAGATATGGCCACACAAAGAGAACTGACCGGCAATTGAAAGCTCCCTTGCGGGAAAACGTAGCAGTAATTTGTAATACCGCTTAAGTGGGACTCTGGAGCAACCTTGTTGGTATAGATTTTGCTGGTCAATATCTCCAAAACCATAAATCCTAAGAACTCCAAACTTGGTAGGGTGTCACGGATGCCTAACACGGCATCCAGCACAGGGTACGCAGATCAGTGGGCTGCACTAAAGGAACTAGGCACAAGGTAAGTAAATATATATATGAGTTTATTGAAAGGACAATTCCTAAAACAATAAAGGCAACCAGCAAACAACCACAGTGACACACAAAACAACTCCCTACACCAACGTGAATACAGTTTAGAGATTAAAGCGTAAATGTAATCAAGCCAGGGTCATACACGAGAGATCAGTCCGATTGAACAGGGAGCCGGAAGGGACAACAGGAGGAAGGGATGAGTCTGCAAGACAGGGGTCCAGGGATGGATGCAGGGTTCAGGAACACAGGATACAAGGTACAGAGGCAGGGGTCCAGGGATGGATGCAGGGTTCAGGAACACAGGATACAAGGTACAGAGGCAGGGGTCCAGGGATGGATGCAGGGTTCAGGAACACAGGATACAAGGTAACAGATAACAGGTCACAAGGTTCAGGTTCAGGTTCAGGTTCAGGTTCAGGCATACAGGTCTGGGTTCCAAGACAATACCAGAGCAAATGCTTTAGTGTCTGCTGGGTATTTATACACACCTCCTGCAATCAGTCTCAGGTGACGCCTGATTGCAGGAGATGATTTCGGCTCCAGACAAATGGGAGACACCCGCTGGTGGCCACCAGAACTGCACCCTTTGGTGCTGAAAGCAATAGCACCACCAGCAGGTGACCCAGGCAATGACACTGATCATGACAGTTCCCCCTCCCAAGGAGTGGCCTCCGGACGCTCCATTCTGCCATTGATCTGGCAGTGCTGGTAGGTGCGGAAAGGTCCCAAAAAGTCTCCCCTGTGTCTGCGGACTACTTGTGCTCCTCCGGCCAGAGTCCTTAAACTTACTGGGAGGCGTGGCACCTGAGTCCGGCAATGGAACACGCACCCCACCACCAGGGTCAGGAAGTTGGGATCTGGAAATGAAAACAGGTAGGGCAATGTGCATGAACCTAACGGAGGCGAACAACACAAGGGCATCACAGTCAGGCTGGGAATCAAGCAGGCCAAAATCAGTGGCAAGCCGGGCATCGAGAACTGGTTTAGCAGGCACCATGTCAGCGGGCTGGGCAAATGGCGCTGGGTCTTCAAGCTGGCCACCGGGCAGAAGTTCAGCAAGCCAGATGGCAGGCACTGGTTCAGCGGGCTGAAAGACGGGCACCAAAACGTCAGGCTGGGTGACGGGCACCGAAAATCCAGGCTGGAACAGGTTGGCTGGTGTGGAAACAGGCTGGAACAGGTTGGCTGGTGTGGAAACAGGCTGGAACAAGTCGGCTGGTGTGGAAACAGGCTGGAACAGGTTGGCTGGTGTGGAAACAGGCTGGAACAAGTCGGCTGGTGTGGAAACAGGCTGGAGCGAATCGGCTGGAGTGGAAGCAGGCTGGAGCGAATCGGCTGGTGTGGAAGCAGGCTGGAGCGAATCGGCTGGTGTGGAAGCAGGCTGGAGCGGATTGGCTGGTGTGGAAGCAGGCTGGAGCGGATCGGCTGGTGTAGAAGCAGGCTGGAGCGGATCGGCTGGTGTAGAAGCAGGCTGGAGCGGATCGGCTGGTGTGGAAACAGGCTGCAACAGGTCGCTTGGTTTGGAAACAGGCTGCAACAAGTCGCTTGGTTTGGAAACAGGCTGCAACAAGTCGCTTGGTTTGGAAACAGGCTGCAACAGGTCGTTTGGTTTGGAAACAGGCTGCAACAGGTCGCTTGGTTTGGAAACAGGCTGCAACAGGTCGCTTGGTTTGGAAACAGGCTGCAACAGGTCGCTTGGTTTGGAAACAGGCTGCAACAGGTCGCTTGGTTTGGAAACAGGCTGCAACAGGTCGCTTAGTGCGGAGACAGGCTGCAACAGGTCGGCTGGTGCGGAGACAGGTTGCAACAGGTCGGCTGGTGCGGAGACAGGCTGCAACAGGTCGGCTGGTCCGGAGACAGGCTGCAACAGGTCGGCTGGTGCGGAGACAGGCTGCAACAGGTCGGCTGGTGCGGAGACAGGCTGCAACAGGTCGGCTGGTGCGGAGACAGGCTGCAACAGGTCGGCTGGTGCGGAGACAGGCTGCAACAGGTCGGCTGGTGCAGAGACAGGCTGCAACAGGTCGGCTGGTGCGGAGACAGGCTGCAACAGGTCGGCTGGTGCGGAGACAGGCTGCAACAGGTCGGCTGGTGCGGAGACAGGCTGCAACAGGTCGGCTGGTGCGGAGACAGGCTGCAACAGGTCGGCTGGTGCGGAGACAGGCTGCAACAGGTCGGCTGGTGCGGAGACAGGATGCAACAGGTCGGCTGGTGCGGAGACAGGCTGCAACGGGTCGGCTGGTGCGGAGACAGGCTGCAACGGGTCGGCTGGTGCGGAGACAGGCTGCAACGGGTCGGCTGGTGCGGAGACAGGCTGCAACGGGTCGGCTGGTGCGGAGACAGACTGCAACGGGTCGGCTGGTGCGGAGACAGGCTGCAACGGGTCGGCTGGTGCGGAGACAAGCTGCAACGGGTCGGCTGGTGCGGAGACAGGCTGCAACGGGTCGGCTGGTGCGGAGACAGGCTGCAACGGGTCGGCTGGTGCGGAGACAGACTGCAACGGGTCGGCTGGTGCGGAGACAGGCTGCAACGGGTCGGCTGGTGCGGAGACAAGCTGCAACGGGTCGGCTGGTGCGGAGACAGGCTGCAACAGGTCGGCTGGTGCGGAGACAGGCTGCAACAGGTCGGCTGGTGCGTAGACAGGCTGCAACAGGTCGGCTGGTGTGGAAACAGGCTGGGTTACTGGCAGGATCGTGTGAGTTGGAAAGAACTTCCGTTTTTTCTTTGGTTTAGCCACCGAAGATTTGTATATGTATACAGGGCTGTAGGTGGTGGATGCAGCTGGTAGAGGCGAAGAGCAGAAGGATGGTGAAGCAGAGGGTGCGGATTTTGAAGGGGGTCTTAGGGGAACTGATGGAGGCAGCCGAGACGAAGCAGGAGGGTTAAAGGCAGGGTAAGTGCAGCAGGGGGAAACAGGGTACTGGTACTTCATTGGTAGGAGGGTGTATTGGTTGGCCACTGTGGTAGTTGGGAGTAAAGGAGACGCAGACATCCCAGCAGGCTGGTGTCTAGACACAGGAATGGGTGGCAGGGAACCGACAGGGGCTGAGTACAATAAACTTGACCAGGCCTGTAGTAATGATTGCACAAAGTTAGGTTTGCATACTGCTTGTCTGACCAGAGACTGCACTGACTCAATACATGCTGCAAGCACCTGTGTAGGACAAGTTGAGTAGTGCTCAAGGAAAAAGACTGAGTCATCTTCCAACAGCCACACCAAGGACTCTACCTGAGCTGCACTAAAAGGGGGTGTATAGTCATCGTCTCCACTGGAGGCATCAGACAGGGCCAACTCTGTACAGATACAGATCAGATCTTGCACATCCTCAAACACAAAACTGCCCAGATCCACAAAAACATGGGCTATGCGGATGCATTCCAACAACTGCTCTCTAGTGTGTTCACCTAATGTTTGAGAACAAAACTCCCTGTCCTCAGTTGCTAGTAGCGAAAAATACAGAATATCGTCAAGCTGCATTTTTAAAGCAATAGCAGTGCCCAGACCCAATTCCCAAGTGCAGCCGATCTGCTTGAATGGCTCTGGTATTCTGTCACGGATGCCAAACACGGCATCCAGCACAGGGTACGCAGATCAGTGGGCTGCACTAAAGGAACTAGGCACAAGGTAAGTAAATATATATATGAGTTTATTGAAAGGATAATTCCTAAAACAATAAAGGCAACCAGCAAACAACCACAGTGACACACAAAACAACTCCCTACACCAACGTGAATACAGTTTAGAGATTAAAGCGTAAATGTAATCAAGCCAGGGTCATACACGAGAGATCAGTCCGATTGAACAGGGAGCCGGAAGGGACAACAGGAGGAAGGGATGAGTCTGCAAGACAGGGGTCCAGGGATGGATGCAGGGTTCAGGAACACAGGATACAAGGTACAGAGGCAGGGGTCCAGGGATGGATGCAGGGTTCAGGAACACAGGATACAAGGTACAGAGGCAAGGGTCCAGGGATGGATGCAGGGTTCAGGAACACAGGATACAAGGTAACAGATAACAAGTCACAAGGTTCAGGTTCAGGTTCAGGTTCAGGTTCAGGTTCAGGTTCAGGCATACAGGTCTGGGTTCCAAGACAATACCAGAGCAAATGCTTTAGTGTCTGCTGGGTATTTATACACACCTCCTGCAATCAGTCTCAGGTGACGCCTGATTGCAGGAGATGATTTCGGCTCCAGACAAATGGGAGACACCCGCTGGTGGCCACCAGAACTGCACCCTTTGGTGCTGAAAGCAATAGCACCACCAGCAGGTGACCCAGGCAATGACACTGATCATGACATAGGGTGGGTCTCCCAATCAGTCCCATACATGTGTCTCTCAAGTTGAAAAAAACACTGCCTCCCGAAACATAAAGGGCGACGTCGCAGTGTTCTTTCAAACTGCACGGACCCAGATGAGGCCTCACTGCTGTATGTCTGTGTCCTACATTGGGAAAATGTTCAATATTTTTTTAACTCTGCCATGGCCGGTCCCAAGCCCGTGCTGCGAAAAGAGGAGGGTTGGGTGCTGGGACAAGCAAACCAGCCCTAATAAAACATTTGTAGAGCAAATGGAAAAGTTCAGTGACACAGAGGTGATGTTCCATCTCGGGGGAGGTTTAGTGTCACTGCAGCAATCAAGACCTCTCTGAGCGTGGTTGGTTCTGAGAGCAATGGCCCAGATCCCATTCCATAACAATTGTAAGATGCTCATTGCGGTCTAGAGCTGGTCCAAAGGTTGCGTGTGAAGGTTGTGTGCAAGCACACATAAAGTGCTCCCTTCCGAAACTGGAAGACTGCTTACCAGTGCTCTTGAAACTTTTTAACTCTGCCATGGCCGGTCCCAAGCCCAGCTGCGAAAAGAGGAGGGTTGAGTGCTGGGGCAAGCAAACCAGCCCTGTAAAAACAATTTGCTACTGCGAGCATAAAAGAAGAATAGGGCCTATCCAGCATTGTAGTGACATTAGCCAGCTGAACGTGTTGGCTGAGCTACCAATGCTTTAAGCTGCAAATTAGTGGCTCGAGCATAAAAGAAGAGGGCCTATTAAAGTTAACTCCACCGTGGCCGGTCCCAAGTCCGAGCTGAGAAAGGAGGAGGGTCCCTTCCCCCTCCCTTTCCTTCCCTTTCCCCTTCCCCTCCCCCTCCCTTCCCTTTCCCCTTCCCCCAGAGATACATGCTCAAATTACCTTTAAGGCAGTTTACTGTGCAAAGGGCTAAAAAGAGATTGTAGACAGTCCACTTTGGGCCGATCGGCGCCGTTCGCAGCTGTAATGCGAAGTTCCACTGTACATCTCTTCTCTGCTGTCCCATCTGTGTGCTGTCTCGACTGTGAAGTGTGGGAAGAGGGTGTACCCCTTTACGGAGGATAGACAGCAGGATCTGTTCGCCCCGAGTACATAAATTGTCTGAAGAAGAGAGAGCAATTTGGGTTCAAATTTGGTCCCATACTTGCTATCTGAGGAGTGACAAAGGAAATCTACCTGCGTGCCAAGTTTGAAGACAGGAGCCCCAAGGGTTCCAGAGATATGGCCACACAAAGAGAACTGACCGGCAATTGAAAGCTCCCTTGCGGGAAAACGTAGCAGTAATTTGTAATACCGCTTAAGTGGGACTCTGGAGCAACCTTGTCGGTATAGATTTTGCTGGTCAATATCTCCAAAACCATAAATCCTAAGAACTCCAAACTTGGTAGGGTGGGTCTCCCAATCAGTCCCATACATGTGTCTCTCAAGTTGAAAAAAACACTGCCTCCCGAAACATAAAGGGCGACGTCGCAGTGTTCTTTCAAACTGCACGGACCCAGATGAGGCCTCACTGCTGTATGTCTGTGTCCTACATTGGGAAAATGTTCAATATTTTTTTAACTCTGCCATGGCCGGTCCCAAGCCCGTGCTGCGAAAAGAGGAGGGTTGGGTGCTGGGACAAGCAAACCAGCCCTATTAAAACATTTGTAGAGCAAATGGGAAAGTTCAGTGACACAGAGGTGATGTTCCATCTCGGGGGAGGTTTAGTGTCACTGCAGCAATGAAGACCTCTCTGAGCGTGGTTGGTTCTGAGAGCAATGGCCCAGATCCCATTCCATAACAATTGTAAGATGCTCATTGCGGTCTAGAGCTGGTCCAAAGGTTGCGTGTGAAGGTTGTGTGCAAGCACACGTAAAGTGCTCCCTTCCAAAACTGGAAGACTGCTTACCAGTGCTCTTGAAACTTTTTAACTCTGCCATGGCCGGTCCCAAGCCCAGCTGCGAAAAGAGGAGGGTTGAGTGCTGGGGCAAGCAAACCAGCCCTGTAAAAACAATTTTCTACTGCGAGCATAAAAGAAGAATAGGGCCTATCCAGCATTGTAGTGACATTAGCCAGCTGAACGTGTTGGCTGAGCTACCAATGCTTTAAGCTGCAAATTAGTGGCTCGAGCATAAAAGAAGAGGGCCTATTAAAGTTAACTCCACCGTGGCCGGTCCCAAGTCCGAGCTGAGAAAGGAGGAGGGTCCCTTCCCCCTCCCTTTCCTTCCCTTTCCCCTTCACCTCCCCCTCCCCTCCCTTTCCCCTTCCCCCAGAGATACATGCTCAAATTACCTTTAAGGCAGTTTACTGTGCAAAGGGCTAAAAAGAGATTGTAGACAGTCCACTTTGGGCCGATCTGCGCCGTTCAGAGCTGTAATGCGAAGTTCCACTGTAAATCTCTTCTCTGCTGTCCCATCTGTGTGTTGTCTCGACTGTGAAGTGTGGGAAGAGGGTGTACCCCTTTACGGAGGATAGACAGCAGGATCTGTTCGCCCCGAGTACATAAATTGTCTGAAGAAGAGAGAGCAATTTGGGTTCAAATTTGGTCCCATACTTGCTATCTGAGGAGTGACAAAGGAAATCTACCTGCGTGCCAAGTTTGAAGACAGGAGCCCCAAGGGTTCCAGAGATATGGCCACACAAAGAGAACTGACCGGCAATTGAAAGCTCCCTTGCGGGAAAACGTAGCAGTAATTTGCAATACCGCTTAAGTGGGACTCTGGAGCAACCTTGTCGGTATAGATTTTGCTGGTCAATATCTCCAAAACCATAAATCCTAAGAACTCCAAACTTGGTAGGGTGGGTCTCCCAATCAGTCCCATACATGTGTCTCTCAAGTTGAAAAAAACACTGCCTCCCGAAACATAAAGGGCGACGTCGCAGTGTTCTTTCAAACTGCACGGACCCAGATGAGGCCTCACTGCTGTATGTCTGTGTCCTACATTGGGAAAATGTTCAATATTTTTTTAACTCTGCCATGGCCGGTCCCAAGCCCGTGCTGCGAAAAGAGGAGGGTTGGGTGCTGGGACAAGCAAACCAGCCCTATTAAAACATTTGTAGAGCAAATGGGAAAGTTCAGTGACACAGAGGTGATGTTCCATCTCGGGGGAGGTTTAGTGTCACTGCAGCAATGAAGACCTCTCTGAGCATGGTTGGTTCTGAGAGCAATGGCCCAGATCCCATTCCATAACAATTGTAAGATGCTCATTGCGGTCTAGAGCTGGTCCAAAGGTTGCGTGTGAAGGTTGTGTGCAAGCACACGTAAAGTGCTCCCTTCCGAAACTGGAAGACTGCTTACCAGTGCTCTTGAATCTTTTTAACTCTGCCATGGCCGGTCCCAAGCCCAGCTGTGAAAAGAGGAGGGTTGAGTGCTGGGGCAAGCAAACCAGCCCTGTAAAAACAATTTGCTACTGCGAGCATAAAAGAAGAATAGGGCCTATCCAGCATTGTAGTGACATTAGCCAGCTGAACGTGTTGGCTGAGCTACCAATGCTTTAAGCTGCAAATTAGTGGCTCGAGCATAAAAGAAGAGGGCCTATTAAAGTTAACTCCACCGTGGCCGGTCCCAAGTCCGAGCTGAGAAAGGAGGAGGGTCCCTTCCCCCTCCCTTTCCTTCCCTTTCCCCTTCCCCTCCCCCTCCCTTCCCTTTCCCCTTCCCCCAGAGATACATGCTCAAATTACCTTTAAGGCAGTTTACTGTGCAAAGGGCTAAAAAGAGATTGTAGACAGTCCACTTTGGGCCGATCTGCGCCGTTCGGAGCTGTAATGCGAAGTTCCACTGTACATCTCTTCTCTGCTGTCCCATCTGTGTGCTGTCTCGACTGTGAAGTGTGGGAAGAGGGTGTACCCCTTTACGGAGGATAGACAGCAGGATCTGTTCACCCCGAGTACATAAATTGTCTGAAGAAGAGAGAGCAATTTGGGTTCAAATTTGGTCCCATACTTGCTATCTGAGGAGTGACAAAGGAAATCTACCTGCGTGCCAAGTTTGAAGACAGGAGCCCCAAGGGTTCCAGAGATATGGCCACACAAAGAGAACTGACCGGCAATTGAAAGCTCCCTTGCGGGAAAAACGTAGCGGTAATTTGTAATACCGCTTAAGTGGGACTCTGGAGCAACCTTGTCGGTATAGATTTTGCTGGTCAATATCTCCAAAACCATAAATCCTAAGAACTCCAAACTTGGTAGGGTGGGTCTCCCAATCAGTCCCATACATGTGTCTCTCAAGTTGAAAAAAACACTGCCTCCCGAAACATAAAGGGCGACGTCGCAGTGTTCTTTCGAACTGCACGGACCCAGATGAGGCCTCACTGCTGTATGTCTGTGTCCTACATTGGGAAAATGTTCAATATTTTTTTAACTCTGCCATGGCCGGTCCCAAGCCCGTGCTGCGAAAAGAGGAGGGTTGGGTGCTGTGACAAGCAAACCAGCCCTATTAAAACATTTGTAGAGCAAATGGGAAAGTTCAGTGACACAGAGGTGATGTTCCATCTCGGGGGAGGTTTAGTGTCACTGCAGCAATGAAGACCTCTCTGAGCGTGGTTGGTTCTGAGAGCAATGGCCCAGATCCCATTCCATAACAATTGTAAGATGCTCATTGCGGTCTAGAGCTGGTCCAAAGGTTGCGTGTGAAGGTTGTGTGCAAGCACACGTAAAGTGCTCCCTTCCGAAACTGGAAGACTGCTTACCAGTGCTCTTGAAACTTTTTAACTCTGCCATGGCCGGTCCCAAGCCCAGCTCCGAAAAGAGGAGGGTTGAGTGCTGGGGCAAGCAAACCAGCCCTGTAAAAACAATTTGCTACTGCGAGCATAAAATAAGAATAGGGCCTATCCAGCATTGTAGTGACATTAGCCAGCTGAACGTGTTGGCTGAGCTACCAATGCTTTAAGCTGCAAATTAGTGGCTCGAGCATAAAAGAAGAGGGCCTATTAAAGTTAACTCCACCGTGGCCGGTCCCAAGTCCGAGCTGAGAAAGGAGGAGGGTCCCTTCCCCCTCCCTTTCCTTCCCTTTCCCCTTCCCCTCCCCCTCCCTTCCCTTTCCCCTTCCCCCAGAGATACATACTCAAATTACCTTTAAGGCAGTTTACTGTGCAAAGGGCTAAAAAGAGATTGTAGACAGTCCACTTTGGGCCGATCTGCGCCGTTCGGAGCTGTAATGCGAAGTTCCACTGTACATCTCTTCTCTGCTGTCCCATCTGTGTGCTGTCTCGACTGTGAAGTGTGGGAAGAGGGTGTACCCCTTTACGGAGGATAGACAGCAGGATTTGTTCGCCCCGAGTACATAAATTGTCTGAAAAAGAGAGAGCAATTTGGGTTCAAATTTGGTCCCATACTTGCTATCTGAGGAGTGACAAAGGAAATCTACCTGCGTGCCAAGTTTGAAGACAGGAGCCCCAAGGGTTCCAGAGATATGGCCACACAAAGAGAACTGACCGGCAATTGAAAGCTCCCTTGCGGGAAAACGTAGCAGTAATTTGTAATACCGCTTAAGTGGGACTCTGGAGCAACCTTGTCGGTATAGATTTTGCTGGTCAATGTCTCCAAAACCATAAATCCTAAGAACTCCAAACTTGGTAGGGTGGGTCTCCCAATAAGTCCCACACATGTGTCTCTCAAGTTGAAAAAAACACTGCCTCCCGAAACACAAAGGGCGACGTCGCAGTGTTCTTTCAAACTGCACGGACCCAGATGAGGCCTCACTGCTGTATGTCTGTGTCCTACATTGGGAAAATGTTCAATATTTTTTTAACTCTGCCATGGCCGGTCCCAAGCCCGTGCTGCGAAAAGAGGAGGGTTGGGTGCTGGGACAAGCAAACCAGCCCTATTAAAACATTAGTAGAGCAAATGGGAAAGTTCAGTGACACAGAGGTGATGTTCCATCTCGGGGGAGGTTTAGTGTCACTGCAGCAATGAAGACCTCTCTGAGCGTGGTTGGTTCTGAGAGCAATGGCCCAGATCCCATTCCATAACAATTGTAAGATGCTCATTGCGGTCTAGAGCTGGTCCAAAGGTTGCGTGTGAAGGTTGTGTGCAAGCACACGTAAAGTGCTCCCTTCCGAAACTGGAAGACTGCTTACCAGTACTCTTGAATCTTTTTAACTCTGCCATGGCCGGTCCCAAGCCCAGCTGCGAAAAGAGGAGGGTTGAGTGCTGGGGCAAGCAAACCAGCCCTGTAAAAACAATTTGCTACTGCGAGCATAAAAGAAGAATAGGGCCTATCCAGCATTGTAGTGACATTAGCCAGCTGAACGTGTTGGCTGAGCTACCAATGCTTTAAGCTGCAAATTAGTGGCTCGAGCATAAAAGAAGAGGGCCTATTAAAGTTAACTCCACCGTGGCCGGTCCCAAGTCCGAGCTGAGAAAGGAGGAGGGTCCCTTCCCCCTCCCTTTCCTTCCCTTTCCCCTTCCCCTCCCCCTCCCTTCCCTTTCCCCTTCCCCCAGAGATACATGCTCAAATTACCTTTAAGGCAGTTTACTGTGCAAAGGGCTAAAAAGAGATTGTAGACAGTCCACTTTGGGCCGATCGGCGCAGTTCGGAGCTGTAATGCGAAGTTCCACTGTACATCTCTTCTCTGCTGTCCCATCTGTGTGCTGTCTCGACTGTGAAGTGTGGGAAGAGGGTGTAACCCTTTACGGAGGATAGACAGCAGGATCTGTTCGCCCCGAGTACATAAATTGTCTGAAGAAGAGAGAGCAATTTGGGTTCAAATTTGGTCCCATAGTTGCTATCTGAGGAGTGACAAAGGAAATCTACCTGCGTGCCAAGTTTGAAGACAGGAGCCCCAAGGGTTCCAGAGATATGGCCACACAAAGAGAACTGACCGGCAATTGAAAGCTCCCTTGCGGGAAAACGTAGCAGTAATTTGTAATACCGCTTAAGTGGGACTTTGGAGCAACATTGTCGGTATAGATTTTGCTGGTCAATATCTCCAAAACCATAAATCCTAAGAACTCCAAACTTGGTAGGGTGGGTCTCCCAATCAGTCCCATACATGTGTCTCTCAAGTTGAAAAAAACACTGCCTCCCGAAACATAAAGGGCAATGTCGCAGTGTTCTTTCAAACTGCACGGACCCAGATGAGGCCTCACTGCTGTATGTCTGTGTCCTACATTGGGAAAATGTTCAATATTTTTTTAACTCTGCCATAACCGGTCCCAAGCCCGTGCTGCGAAAAGAGGAGGGTTGGGTGCTGGGACAAGCAAACCAGCCCTATTAAAACATTTGTAGAGCAAATGGGAAAGTTCAGTGACACAGAGGTGATGTTCCATCTCGGGGGAGGTTTAGTGTCACTGCAGCAATGAAGACCTCTCTGAGCGTGGTTGGTTCTGAGAGCAATGGCCCAGATCCCATTCCATAACAATTGTAAGATGCTCATTGCGGTCTAGAGCTGGTCCAAAGGTTGCGTGTGAAGGTTGTGTGCAAGCACTTGTAAAGTGCTCCCTTCCGAAACTGGAAGACTGCTTAACAGTGCTCTTGAAACTCTTTAACTCTGCCATGGCCGGTCCCAAGCCCAGCTGCGAAAAAGGAGGGTTGAGTGCTGGGGCAAGCAAACCAGCCCTGTAAAAACAATTTGCTACTGCGAGCATAAAAGAAGAATAGGGCCTATCCAGCATTGTAGTGACATTAGCCAGCTGAACGTGTTGGCTGAGCTACCAATGCTTTAAGCTGCAAATTAGTGGCTCGAGCATAAAAGAAGAGGGCCTATTAAAGTTAACTCCACCGTGGCCGGTCCCAAGTCCGAGCTGAGAAAGGAGGAGGGTCCCTTCCCCCTCCCTTTCCTTCCCTTTCCCCTTCCCCTCCCCCTCCCTTCCCTTCCCTTTCCCCTTCCCCCAGAGATACATGCTCAAATTACCTTTAAGGCAGTTTACTGTGCAAAGGACTAAAAAGAGATTGTAGACAGTCCACTTTGGGCCGATCGGCGCCGTTCGGAGCTGTAATGCGAAGTTCCACTGTACATCTCTTCTCTGCTGTCCCATCTGTGTGCTGTCTCGACTGTGAAGTGTGGGAAGAGGGTGTACCCCTTTACGGAGGATAGACAGCAGGATCTGTTCGCCACGAGTACATAAATTGTCTGAAGAAGAGAGAGCAATTTTTGTTCAAATTTGGTCCCATACTTGCTATCTGAGGAGTGACAAAGGAAATCTACCTGCGTGCCAAGTTTGAAGACAGGAGCCCCAAGGGTTCCAGAGATATGGCCACACAAAGAGAACTGACCGGCAATTGAAAGCTCTCTTGCGGGAAAACGTAGCAGTAATTTGTAATACCGCTTAAGTGGGACTCTGGAGCAACCTTGTCGGTATAGATTTTGCTGGTCAATATCTCCAAAACCATAAATCCTAAGAACTCCAAACTTGGTAGGGTGGGTCTCCCAATCAGTCCCATACATGTGTCTCTCAAGTTGAAAAAAACACTGCCTCCCGAAACATAAAGGGCGACGTCGCAGTGTTCTTTCAAACTGCACAGACCCAGATGAGGCCTCACTGCTGTATGTCTGTGTCCTACATTGGGAAAATGTTCAATATTTTTTTAACTCTGCCATGGCCGGTCCCAAGCCCGTGCTGCGAAAAGAGGAGGGTTGGGTGCTGGGACAAGCAAACCAGCCCTATTAAAACATTTGTAGAGCAAATGGGAAAGTTCAGTGACACAGAGGTGATGTTCCATCTCGGGGGAGGTTTAGTGTCACTGCAGCAATGAAGACCTCTCTGAGCGTGGTTGGTTCTGAGAGCAATGGCCCAGATCCCATTCCATAACAATTGTAAGATGCTCATTGCGGTCTAGAGCTGGTCCAAAGGTTGCGTGTGAAGGTTGTGTGCAAGCACTTGTAAAGTGCTCCCTTCCGAAACTGGAAGACTGCTTAACAGTGCTCTTGAAACTCTTTAACTCTGCCATGGCCGGTCCCAAGCCCAGCTGCGAAAAAGGAGGGTTGAGTGCTGGGGCAAGCAAACCAGCCCTGTAAAAACAATTTGCTACTGCGAGCATAAAAGAAGAATAGGGCCTATCCAGCATTGTAGTGACATTAGCCAGCTGAACGTGTTGGCTGAGCTACCAATGCTTTAAGCTGCAAATTAGTGGCTCGAGCATAAAAGAAGAGGGCCTATTAAAGTTAACTCCACCGTGGCCGGTCCCAAGTCCGAGCTGAGAAAGGAGGAGGGTCCCTTCCCCCTCCCTTTCCTTCCCTTTCCCCTTCCCCTCCCCCTCCCTTCCCTTCCCTTTCCCCTTCCCCCAGAGATACATGCTCAAATTACCTTTAAGGCAGTTTACTGTGCAAAGGACTAAAAAGAGATTGTAGACAGTCCACTTTGGGCCGATCGGCGCCGTTCGGAGCTGTAATGCGAAGTTCCACTGTACATCTCTTCTCTGCTGTCCCATCTGTGTGCTGTCTCGACTGTGAAGTGTGGGAAGAGGGTGTACCCCTTTACGGAGGATAGACAGCAGGATCTGTTCGCCACGAGTACATAAATTGTCTGAAGAAGAGAGAGCAATTTTTGTTCAAATTTGGTCCCATACTTGCTATCTGAGGAGTGACAAAGGAAATCTACCTGCGTGCCAAGTTTGAAGACAGGAGCCCCAAGGGTTCCAGAGATATGGCCACACAAAGAGAACTGACCGGCAATTGAAAGCTCTCTTGCGGGAAAACGTAGCAGTAATTTGTAATACCGCTTAAGTGGGACTCTGGAGCAACCTTGTCGGTATAGATTTTGCTGGTCAATATCTCCAAAACCATAAATCCTAAGAACTCCAAACTTGGTAGGGTGGGTCTCCCAATCAGTCCCATACATGTGTCTCTCAAGTTGAAAAAAACACTGCCTCCCGAAACATAAAGGGCGACGTCGCAGTGTTCTTTCAAACTGCACAGACCCAGATGAGGCCTCACTGCTGTATGTCTGTGTCCTACATTGGGAAAATGTTCAATATTTTTTTAACTCTGCCATGGCCGGTCCCAAGCCCGTGCTGCGAAAAGAGGAGGGTTGGGTGCTGGGACAAGCAAACCAGCCCTATTAAAACATTTGTAGAGCAAATGGGAAAGTTCAGTGACACAGAGGTGATGTTCCATCTCGGGGGAGGTTTAGTGTCACTGCAGCAATGAAGACCTCTCTGAGCGTGGTTGGTTCTGAGAGCAATGGCCCAGATCCCATTCCATAACAATTGTAAGATGCTCATTGCGGTCTAGAGCTGGTCCAAAGGTTGCGTGTGAAGGTTGTGTGCAAGCACACGTAAAGTGCTCCCTTCCGAAATTGGAAGACTGCTTACCAGTGCTCTTGAAACTTTTTAACTCTGCCATGGCCGGTCCCAAGCCCAGCTGCGAAAAGAGGAGGGTTGAGTTCTGGGGCAAGCAAACCAGCCCTGTAAAAACAATTTGCTACTGCGAGCATAAAAGAAGAATAGGGCCTATCCAGCATTGTAGTGACATTAGCCAGCTGAACGTGTTGGCTGAGCTACCAATGCTTTAAGCTGAAAATTAGTGGCTCGAGCATAAAAGAAGAGGGCCTATTAAAGTTAACTCCACCGTGGCCGGTCCCAAGTCCGAGCTGAGAAAGGAGGAGGGTCCCTTCCCCCTCCCTTTCCTTCCCTTTCCCCTTCCCCTCCCCCTCCCTTCCCTTTCCCCTTCCCCCAGAGATACATGCTCAAATTACCTTTAAGGCAGTTTACTGTGCAAAGGGCTAAAAAGAGATTGTAGACAGTCCACTTTGGGCCGATCGGTGCCGTTCGGAGCTGTAATGCGAAGTTCCACTGTACATCTCTTCTCTGCTGTCCCATCTGTGTGCTGTCTCGACTGTGAAGTGTGGGAAGAGGGTGTACCCCTTTACGGAGGATAGACAGCAGGATCTGTTCGCCCCGAGTACATTAATTGTCTGAAGAAGAGAGAGCAATTTGGGTTCAAATTTGGTCCCATACTTGCTATCTGAGGAGTGACAAAGGAAATCTACCTGCGTGCCAAGTTTGAAGACAGGAGCCCCAAGGGTTCCAGAGATATGGCCACACAAAGAGAACTGACCGGCAATTGAAAGCTCCCTTGCGGGAAAACGTAGCAGTAATTTGTAATACCGCTTAAGTGGGACTCTGGAGCAACCTTGTCGGTATAGATTTTGCTGGTCAATATCTCCAAAACCATAAATCCTAAGAACTCCAAACTTGGTAGGGTGGGTCTCCCAATCAGTCCCATACATGTGTCTCTCAAGTTGAAAAAAACACTGCCTCCCGAAACATAAAGGGCGACGTCGCAGTATTCTTTCAAACTGCACGGACCCAGATGAGGCCTCACTGCTGTATGTCTGTGTCCTACATTGGGAAAATGTTCAATATTTTTTTAACTCTGCCATGGCCGGTCCCAAGCCCGTGCTGCGAAAAGAGGAGGGTTGGGTGCTGGGACAAGCAAACCAGCCCTATTAAAACATTTGTAGAGCAAATGGGAAAGTTCAGTGACACAGAGGTGATGTTCCATCTCGGGGGAGGTTTAGTGTCACTGCAGCAATGAAGACCTCTCTGAGCGTGGTTGGTTCTAAGAGCAATGGCCCAGATCCCATTCCACAACAATTGTAAGATGCTCATTGTGGTCTAGAGCTGGTCCAAAGGTTGCGTGTGAAGGTTGTGTGCAAGCACACGTAAAGTGCTCCCTTCCGAAACTGGAAGACTGCTTACCAGTGCTCTTGAATCTTTTTAACTCTGCCATGGCCGGTCCCAAGCCCAGCTGCGAAAAGAGGAGGGTTGAGTGCTGGGGCAAGCAAACCAGCCCTGTAAAAACAATTTGCTACTGCGAGCATAAAAGAAGAATAGGGCCTATCCAGCATTGTAGTGACATTAGCCAGCTGAACGTGTTGGCTGAGCTACCAATGCTTTAAGCTGCAAATTAGTGGCTTGAGCATAAAAGAAGAGGGCCTATTAAAGTTAACTCCACCGTGGCGGTCCCAAGTCCGAGCTGAGAAAGGAGGAGGGTCCCTTCCCCCTCCCTTTCCTTCCCTTTCCCCTTCCCCTCCCCCTCCCTTCCCTTTCCCCTTCCCCCAGAGATACATGCTCAAATTACCTTTAAGGCAGTTTACTGTGCAAAGGGCTAAAAAGAGATTGTAGACAGTCCACTTTGGGCCGATCGGCGCCGTTCGGAGCTGTAATGCGAAGTTCCACTGTAAATCTCTTCTCTGCTGTCCCATCTGTGTGCTGTCTCGACTGTGGAGTGTGGGAAGAGGGTGTACCCCTTTACGGAGGATAGACAGCAGGATCTGTTCGCCCCGAGTACATATATTGTCTGAAGAAGAGAGAGCAATTTGGGTTCAAATTTGGTCCCATACTTGCTATCTGAGGAGTGACAAAGGAAATCTACCTGCGTGCCAAGTTTGAAGACAGGAGCCCCAAGGGTTCCAGAGATATGGCCACACAAAGAGAACTGACCGGCAATTGAAAGCTCCCTTGCGGGAAAACGTAGCAGTAATTTGCAATACCGCTTAAGTGGGACTCTGGAGCAACCTTGACGGTATAGATTTTGCTGGTCAATATCTCCAAAACCATAAATCCTAAGAACTCCAAACTTGGTAGGGTGGGTCTCCCAATCAGTCCCATACATGTGTCTCTCAAGTTGAAAAAAACACTGCCTCCCGAAACATAAAGGGCGACGTCGCAGTGTTCTTTCAAACTGCACGGACCCAGATGAGGCCTCACTGCTGTATGTCTGTGTCCTACATTGGGAAAATGCTCAATATTTTTTTAACTCTGCCATGGCCGGTCCCAAGCCCGTGCTGCGAAAAGAGGAGGGTTGGGTGCTGGGACAAGCAAACCAGCCCTATTAAAACATTTGTAGAGCAAATGGGAAAGTTCAGTGACACAGAGGTGATGTTCCATCTCGGGGGAGGTTTAGTGTCACTGCAGCAATGAAGACCTCTCTGAGCGTGGTTGGTTCTGAGAGCAATGGCCCAGATCCCATTCCATAACAATTGTAAGATGCTCATTGCGGTCTAGAGCTGGTCCAAAGGTTGCGTGTGAAGGTTGTGTGCAAGCACACGTAAAGTGCTCCCTTCCGAAACTGGAAGACTGCTTACCAGTGCTCTTGAAACTTTTTAACTCTGCCATGGCCGGTCCCAAGCCCAGCTGCGAAAAGAGGAGGGTTGAGTGCTGGGGCAAGCAAACCAGCCCTGTAAAAACAATTTGCTACTGCGAGCATAAAAGAAGAATAGGGCCTATCCAGCATTGTAGTGACATTAGCCAGCTGAACGTGTTGGCTGAGCTACCAATGCTTTAAGCTGCAAATTAGTGGCTCGAGCATAAAAGAAGAGGGCCTATTAAAGTTAACTCCACCGTGGCCGGTCCCAAGTCCGAGCTGAGAAAGGAGGAGGGTCCCTTCCCCCTCCCTTTCCTTCCCTTTCCCCTTCCCCTCCCCCTCTCTTCCCTTTCCCCTTCCCCCAGAGATACATGCTCAAATTACCTTTAAGGCAGTTTACTGTGCAAAGGGCTAAAAAGAGATTGTAGACAGTCCACTTTGGGCCGATCGGCGCCGTTCGGAGCTGTAATGCGAAGTTCCACTGTACATCTCTTCTCTGCTGTCCCATCTGTGTGCTGTCTCGACTGTGAAGTGTGGGAAGAGGGTGTACCCCTTTACGGAGGATAGACAGCAGGATCTGTTCGCCCCGAGTACATTAATTGTCTGAAGAAGAAAGAGCAATTTGGGTTAAAATTTGGTCCCATACTTGCTATCTGAGGAGTGACAAAGGAAATCTACCTGCGTGCCAAGTTTGAAGACAGGAGCCCCAAGGGTTCCAGAGATATGGCCACACAAAGAGAACTGACCGGCAATTGAAAGCTCCCTTGCGGGAAAACGTAGCAGTAATTTGCAATACCGCTTAAGTGGGACTCTGGAGCAACCTTGTCGGTATAGATTTTTCTGGTCAATATCTCCAAAACCATAAATCCTAAGAACTCCAAACTTGGTAGGGTGGGTCTCCCAATCAGTCCCATACATGTGTCTCTCAAGTTGAAAAAAACACTGCCTCCCGAAACATAAAGGGCGACGTCGCAGTGTTCTTTCAAACTGCACGGACCCAGATGAGGCCTCACTGCTGTATGTCTGTGTCCTACATTGGGAAAATGTTCAATATTTTTTTAACTCTGCCATGGCCGGTCCCAAGCCCGTGCTGCGAAAAGAGGAGGGTTGGGTGCTGGGACAAGCAAACCAGCCCTATTAAAACATTTGTAGAGCAAATGGGAAAGTTCAGTGACACAGAGGTGATGTTCCATCTCGGGGGAGGTTTAGTGTCACTGCAGCAATGAAGACCTCTCTGAGCATGGTTGGTTCTGAGAGCAATGGCCCAGATCCCATTCCATAACAATTGTAAGATGCTCATTGCGGTCTAGAGCTGGTCCAAAGGTTGCGTGTGAAGGTTGTGTGCAAGCACACGTAAAGTGCTCCCTTCCGAAACTGGAAGACTGCTTACCAGTGCTCTTGAATCTTTTTAACTCTGCCATGGCCGGTCCCAAGCCCAGCTGCGAAAAGAGGAGGGTTGAGTGCTGGGGCAAGCAAACCAGCCCTGTAAAAACAATTTGCTACTGCGAGCATAAAAGAAGAATAGGGCCTATCCAGCATTGTAGTGACATTAGCCAGCTGAACGTGTTGGCTGAGCTACCAATGCTTTAAGCTGCAAATTAGTGTCTCGAGCATAAAAGAAGAGGGCCTATTAAAGTTAACTCCACCGTGGCCGGTCCCAAGTCCGAGCTGAGAAAGGAGGAGGGTCCCTTCCCCCTCCCTTTCCTTCCCTTTCCCCTTCCCCTCCCCCTCCCTTCCCTTTCCCCTTCCCCCAGAGATACATGCTCAAATTACCTTTAAGGCAGTTTACTGTGCAAAGGGCTAAAAAGAGATTGTAGACAGTCCACTTTGGGCCGATCGGCGCCGTTCGGAGCTGTAATGCGAAGTTCCACTGTACATCTCTTCTCTGCTGTCCCATCTGTGTGCTGTCTCGACTGTGAAGTGTGGGAAGAGGGTGTACCCCTTTACGGAGGATAGACAGCAGGATCTGTTCGCCCCGAGTACATAAATTGTCTGAAGAAGAGAGAGCAATTTGGGTTCAAATTTGGTCCCATACTTGCTATCTGAGGAGTGACAAAGGAAATCTACCTGCGTGCCAAGTTTGAAGACAGGAGCCCCAAGGGTTCCAGAGATATGGCCACACAAAGAGAACTGACCGGCAATTGAAAGCTCCCTTGCGGGAAAAACGTAGCAGTAATTTGTAATACCACTTAAGTGGGACTCTGGAGCAACCTTGTCGGTATAGATTTTGCTGGTCAATATCTCCAAAACCATAAATCCTAAGAACTCCAAACTTGGTAGGGTGGGTCTCCCAATCAGTCCCATACATGTGTCTCTCAAGTTGAAAAAAACACTGCCTCCCGAAACATAAAGGGCGACGTCGCAGTGTTCTTTCGAACTGCACGGACCCAGATGAGGCCTCACTGCTGTATGTCTGTGTCCTACATTGGGAAAATGTTCAATTTTTTTTAACTCTGCCATGGCCGGTCCCAAGCCCGTGCTGCGAAAAGAGGAGGGTTGGGTGCTGTGACAAGCAAACCAGCCCTATTAAAACATTTGTAGAGCAAATGGGAAAGTTCAGTGACACAGAGGTGATGTTCCATCTCGGGGGAGGTTTAGTGTCACTGCAGCAATGAAGACCTCTCTGAGCGTGGTTGGTTCTGAGAGCAATGGCCCAGATCCCATTCCATAACAATTGTAAGATGCTCATTGCGGTCTAGAGCTGGTCCAAAGGTTGCGTGTGAAGGTTGTGTGCAAGCACACGTAAAGTGCTCCCTTCCGAAACTGGAAGACTGCTTACCAGTGCTCTTGAAACTTTTTAACTCTGCCATGGCCGGTCCCAAGCCCAGCTGCAAAAAGAGGAGGGTTGAGTGCTGGGGCAAGCAAACCAGCCCTGTAAAAACAATTTGCTACTGCGAGCATAAAATAAGAATAGGGCCTATCCAGCATTGTAGTGACATTAGCCAGCTGAACGTGTTGGCTGAGCTACCAATGCTTTAAGCTGCAAATTAGTGGCTCGAGCATAAAAGAAGAGGGCCTATTAAAGTTAACTCCACCGTGGCCGGTCCCAAGTCCGAGCTGAGAAAGGAGGAGGGTCCCTTCCCCCTCCCTTTCCTTCCCTTTCCCCTTCCCCTCCCCCTCCCTTCCCTTTCCCCTTCCCCCAGAGATACATACTCAAATTACCTTTAAGGCAGTTTACTGTGCAAAGGGCTAAAAAGAGATTGTAGACAGTCCACTTTGGGCCGATCTGCGCCGTTCGGAGCTGTAATGCGAAGTTCCACTGTACATCTCTTCTCTGCTGTCCCATCTGTGTGCTGTCTCGACTGTGAAGTGTGGGAAGAGGGTGTACCCCTTTACGGAGGATAGACAGCAGGATCTGTTCGCCCGAGTACATAAATTGTCTGAAGAAGAGAGAGCAATTTGGGTTCAAATTTGGTCCCATACTTGCTATCTGAGGAGTGACAAAGGAAATCTACCTGCGTGCCAAGTTTGAAGACAGGAGCCCCAAGGGTTCCAGAGATATGGCCACACAAAGAGAACTGACCGGCAATTGAAAGCTCCCTTTCGGGAAAAACGTAGCAGTAATTTGTAATACCGCTTAAGTGGGACTCTGGAGCAACCTTGTCGGTATAGATTTTGCTGGTCAATATCTCCAAAACCATAAATCCTAAGAACTCCAAACTTGGTAGGGTGGGTCTCCCAATCAGTCCCATACATGTGTCTCTCAAGTTGAAAAAAACACTGCCTCCCGAAACATAAAGGGCGACGTCGCAGTGTTCTTTCGAACTGCACGGACCCAGATGAGGCCTCACTGCTGTATGTCTGTGTCCTACATTGGGAAAATGTTCAATATTTTTTTAACTCTGCCATGGCCGGTCCCAAGCCCGTGCTGCGAAAAGAGGAGGGTTGGGTGCTGGGACAAGCAAACCAGCCCTATTAAAACATTTGTAGAGCAAATGGGAAAGTTCAGTGACACAGAGGTGATGTTCCATCTCGGGGGAGGTTTAGTGTCACTGCAGCAATGAAGACCTCTCTGAGCGTGGTTGGTTCTGAGAGCAATGGCCCAGATCCCATTCCATAACAATTGTAAGATGCTCATTGCGGTCTAGAGCTGGTCCAAAGGTTGCGTATGAAGGTTGTGTGCAAGCACACGTAAAGTGCTCCCTTCCGAAACTGGAAGACTGCTTACCAGTGCTCTTGAAACTTTTTAGCTCTGCCATGGCCGGTCCCAAGCCCAGCTGCGAAAAGAGGAGGGTTGAGTGCTGGGGCAAGCAAACCAGCCCTGTAAAAACAATTTGCTACTGCGAGCATAAAAGAAGAATAGGGCCTATCCAGCATTGTAGTGACATTAGCCAGCTGAACGTGTTGGCTGAGCTACCAATGCTTTAAGCTTCAAATTAGTAGCTCGAGCATAAAAGAAGAGGGCCTATTAAAGTTAACTCCACCGTGGCCGGTCCCAAGTCCGAACTGAGAAAGGAGGAGGGTCCCTTCCCCCTCCCTTTCCTTCCCTTTCCCCTTTCCCTCCCCCTCCCTTCCCTTTCCCCTTCCCCCAGAGATACATGCTCAAATTACCTTTAAGGCAGTTTACTGTGCAAAGGGCTAAAAGAGATTGTAGACAGTCCACTTTGGGCCGATCGGTTCTGTTCGGAGCTGTAATGCGAAGTTCCACTGTACATCTCTTCTCTGCTGTCCCATCTGTGTGCTGTCTCGACTGTGAAGTGTGGGAAGAGGGTGTACCCCTTTACGGAGGATAGACAGCAGGATTTGTTCGCCCCGAGTACATAAATTGTCTGAAAAAGAGAGAGCAATTTGGGTTCAAATTTGGTCCCATACTTGCTATCTGAGGAGTGACAAAGGAAATCTACCTGCGTGCCAAGTTTGAAGACAGGAGCCCCAAGGGTTCCAGAGATATGGCCACACAAAGAGAACTGACCGGCAATTGAAAGCTCCCTTGCGGGAAAACGTAGCAGTAATTTGTAATACCGCTTAAGTGGGACTCTGGAGCAACCTTGTCGGTATAGATTTTGCTGGTCAATGTCTCCAAAACCATAAATCCTAAGAACTCCAAACTTGGTAGGGTGGGTCTCCCAATAAGTCCCACACATGTGTCTCTCAAGTTGAAAAAAACACTGCCTCCCGAAACACAAAGGGCGACGTCGCAGTGTTCTTTCAAACTGCACGGACCCAGATGAGGCCTCACTGCTGTATGTCTGTGTCCTACATTGGGAAAATGTTCAATATTTTTTTAACTCTGCCATGGCCGGTCCCAAGCCCGTGCTGCGAAAAGAGGAGGGTTGGGTGCTGGGACAAGCAAACCAGCCCTATTAAAACATTAGTAGAGCAAATGGGAAAGTTCAGTGACACAGAGGTGATGTTCCATCTCGGGGGAGGTTTAGTGTCACTGCAGCAATGAAGACCTCTCTGAGCGTGGTTGGTTCTGAGAGCAATGGCCCAGATCCCATTCCATAACAATTGTAAGATGCTCATTGCGGTCTAGAGCTGGTCCAAAGGTTGCGTGTGAAGGTTGTGTGCAAGCACACGTAAAGTGCTCCCTTCCGAAACTGGAAGACTGCTTACCAGTGCTCTTGAATCTTTTTAACTCTGCCATGGCCGGTCCCAAGCCCAGCTGCGAAAAGAGGAGGGTTGAGTGCTGGGGCAAGCAAACCAGCCCTGTAAAAACAATTTGCTACTGCGAGCATAAAAGAAGAATAGGGCCTATCCAGCATTGTAGTGACATTAGCCAGCTGAACGTGTTGGCTGAGCTACCAATGCTTTAAGCTGCAAATTAGTGGCTCGAGCATAAAAGAAGAGGGCCTATTAAAGTTAACTCCACCGTGGCCGGTCCCAAGTCCGAGCTGAGAAAGGAGGAGGGTCCCTTCCCCCTCCCTTTCCTTCCCTTTCCCCTTCCCCTCCCCCTCCCTTCCCTTTCCCCTTCCCCCAGAGATACATGCTCAAATTACCTTTAAGGCAGTTTACTGTGCAAAGGGCTAAAAAGAGATTGTAGACAGTCCACTTTGGGCCGATCGGCGCAGTTCGGAGCTGTAATGCGAAGTTCCACTGTACATCTCTTCTCTGCTGTCCCATCTGTGTGCTGTCTCGACTGTGAAGTGTGGGAAGAGGGTGTAACCCTTTACGGAGGATAGACAGCAGGATCTGTTCGCCCCGAGTACATAAATTGTCTGAAGAAGAGAGAGCAATTTGGGTTCAAATTTGGTCCCATAGTTGCTATCTGAGGAGTGACAAAGGAAATCTACCTGCGTGCCAAGTTTGAAGACAGGAGCCCCAAGGGTTCCAGAGATATGGCCACACAAAGAGAACTGACCGGCAATTGAAAGCTCCCTTGCGGGAAAACGTAGCAGTAATTTGTAATACCGCTTAAGTGGGACTTTGGAGCAACATTGTCGGTATAGATTTTGCTGGTCAATATCTCCAAAACCATAAATCCTAAGAACTCCAAACTTGGTAGGGTGGGTCTCCCAATCAGTCCCATACATGTGTCTCTCAAGTTGAAAAAAACACTGCCTCCCGAAACATAAAGGGCAATGTCGCAGTGTTCTTTCAAACTGCACGGACCCAGATGAGGCCTCACTGCTGTATGTCTGTGTCCTACATTGGGAAAATGTTCAATATTTTTTTAACTCTGCCATAACCGGTCCCAAGCCCGTGCTGCGAAAAGAGGAGGGTTGGGTGCTGGGACAAGCAAACCAGCCCTATTAAAACATTTGTAGAGCAAATGGGAAAGTTCAGTGACACAGAGGTGATGTTCCATCTCGGGGGAGGTTTAGTGTCACTGCAGCAATGAAGACCTCTCTGAGCGTGGTTGGTTCTGAGAGCAATGGCCCAGATCCCATTCCATAACAATTGTAAGATGCTCATTGCGGTCTAGAGCTGGTCCAAAGGTTGCGTGTGAAGGTTGTGTGCAAGCACTTGTAAAGTGCTCCCTTCCGAAACTGGAAGACTGCTTAACAGTGCTCTTGAAACTCTTTAACTCTGCCATGGCCGGTCCCAAGCCCAGCTGCGAAAAAGGAGGGTTGAGTGCTGGGGCAAGCAAACCAGCCCTGTAAAAACAATTTGCTACTGCGAGCATAAAAGAAGAATAGGGCCTATCCAGCATTGTAGTGACATTAGCCAGCTGAACGTGTTGGCTGAGCTACCAATGCTTTAAGCTGCAAATTAGTGGCTCGAGCATAAAAGAAGAGGGCCTATTAAAGTTAACTCCACCGTGGCCGGTCCCAAGTCCGAGCTGAGAAAGGAGGAGGGTCCCTTCCCCCTCCCTTTCCTTCCCTTTCCCCTTCCCCTCCCCCTCCCTTCCCTTCCCTTTCCCCTTCCCCCAGAGATACATGCTCAAATTACCTTTAAGGCAGTTTACTGTGCAAAGGACTAAAAAGAGATTGTAGACAGTCCACTTTGGGCCGATCGGCGCCGTTCGGAGCTGTAATGCGAAGTTCCACTGTACATCTCTTCTCTGCTGTCCCATCTGTGTGCTGTCTCGACTGTGAAGTGTGGGAAGAGGGTGTACCCCTTTACGGAGGATAGACAGCAGGATCTGTTCGCCACGAGTACATAAATTGTCTGAAGAAGAGAGAGCAATTTTTGTTCAAATTTGGTCCCATACTTGCTATCTGAGGAGTGACAAAGGAAATCTACCTGTGTGCCAAGTTTGAAGACAGGAGCCCCAAGGGTTCCAGAGATATGGCCACACAAAGAGAACTGACCGGCAATTGAAAGCTCTCTTGCGGGAAAACGTAGCAGTAATTTGTAATACCGCTTAAGTGGGACTCTGGAGCAACCTTGTCGGTATAGATTTTGCTGGTCAATATCTCCAAAACCATAAATCCTAAGAACTCCAAACTTGGTAGGGTGGGTCTCCCAATCAGTCCCATACATGTGTCTCTCAAGTTGAAAAAAACACTGCCTCCCGAAACATAAAGGGCGACGTCGCAGTGTTCTTTCAAACTGCACAGACCCAGATGAGGCCTCACTGCTGTATGTCTGTGTCCTACATTGGGAAAATGTTCAATATTTTTTTAACTCTGCCATGGCCGGTCCCAAGCCCGTGCTGCGAAAAGAGGAGGGTTGGGTGCTGGGACAAGCAAACCAGCCCTATTAAAACATTTGTAGAGCAAATGGGAAAGTTCAGTGACACAGAGGTGATGTTCCATCTCGGGGGAGGTTTAGTGTCACTGCAGCAATGAAGACCTCTCTGAGCGTGGTTGGTTCTGAGAGCAATGGCCCAGATCCCATTCCATAACAATTGTAAGATGCTCATTGCGGTCTAGAGCTGGTCCAAAGGTTGCGTGTGAAGGTTGTGTGCAAGCACACGTAAAGTGCTCCCTTCCGAAATTGGAAGACTGCTTACCAGTGCTCTTGAAACTTTTTAACTCTGCCATGGCCGGTCCCAAGCCCAGCTGCGAAAAGAGGAGGGTTGAGTTCTGGGGCAAGCAAACCAGCCCTGTAAAAACAATTTGCTACTGCGAGCATAAAAGAAGAATAGGGCCTATCCAGCATTGTAGTGACATTAGCCAGCTGAACGTGTTGGCTGAGCTACCAATGCTTTAAGCTGAAAATTAGTGGCTCGAGCATAAAAGAAGAGGGCCTATTAAAGTTAACTCCACCGTGGCCGGTCCCAAGTCCGAGCTGAGAAAGGAGGAGGGTCCCTTCCCCCTCCCTTTCCTTCCCTTTCCCCTTCCCCTCCCCCTCCCTTCCCTTTCCCCTTCCCCCAGAGATACATGCTCAAATTACCTTTAAGGCAGTTTACTGTGCAAAGGGCTAAAAAGAGATTGTAGACAGTCCACTTTGGGCCGATCGGTGCCGTTCGGAGCTGTAATGCGAAGTTCCACTGTACATCTCTTCTCTGCTGTCCCATCTGTGTGCTGTCTCGACTGTGAAGTGTGGGAAGAGGGTGTACCCCTTTACGGAGGATAGACAGCAGGATCTGTTCGCCCCGAGTACATTAATTGTCTGAAGAAGAGAGAGCAATTTGGGTTCAAATTTGGTCCCATACTTGCTATCTGAGGAGTGACAAAGGAAATCTACCTGCGTGCCAAGTTTGAAGACAGGAGCCCCAAGGGTTCCAGAGATATGGCCACACAAAGAGAACTGACCGGCAATTGAAAGCTCCCTTGCGGGAAAACGTAGCAGTAATTTGTAATACCGCTTAAGTGGGACTCTGGAGCAACCTTGTCGGTATAGATTTTGCTGGTCAATATCTCCAAAACCATAAATCCTAAGAACTCCAAACTTGGTAGGGTGGGTCTCCCAATCAGTCCCATACATGTGTCTCTCAAGTTGAAAAAAACACTGCCTCCCGAAACATAAAGGGCGACGTCGCAGTGTTCTTTCAAACTGCACGGACCCAGATGAGGCCTCACTGCTGTATGTCTGTGTCCTACATTGGGAAAATGTTCAATATTTTTTTAACTCTGCCATGGCCGGTCCCAAGCCCGTGCTGCGAAAAGAGGAGGGTTGGGTGCTGGGACAAGCAAACCAGCCCTATTAAAACATTTGTAGAGCAAATGGGAAAGTTCAGTGACACAGAGGTGATGTTCCATCTCGGGGGAGGTTTAGTGTCACTGCAGCAATGAAGACCTCTCTGAGCGTGGTTGGTTCTAAGAGCAATGGCCCAGATCCCATTCCACAACAATTGTAAGATGCTCATTGTGGTCTAGAGCTGGTCCAAAGGTTGCGTGTGAAGGTTGTGTGCAAGCACACGTAAAGTGCTCCCTTCCGAAACTGGAAGACTGCTTACCAGTGCTCTTGAATCTTTTTAACTCTGCCATGGCCGGTCCCAAGCCCAGCTGCGAAAAGAGGAGGGTTGAGTGCTGGGGCAAGCAAACCAGCCCTGTAAAAACAATTTGCTACTGCGAGCATAAAAGAAGAATAGGGCCTATCCAGCATTGTAGTGACATTAGCCAGCTGAACGTGTTGGCTGAGCTACCAATGCTTTAAGCTGCAAATTAGTGGCTTGAGCATAAAAGAAGAGGGCCTATTAAAGTTAACTCCACCGTGGCCGGTCCCAAGTCCGAGCTGAGAAAGGAGGAGGGTCCCTTCCCCCTCCCTTTCCTTCCCTTTCCCCTTCCCCTCCCCCTCCCTTCCCTTTCCCCTTCCCCCAGAGATACATGCTCAAATTACCTTTAAGGCAGTTTACTGTGCAAAGGGCTAAAAAGAGATTGTAGACAGTCCACTTTGGGCCGATCGGCGCCGTTCGGAGCTGTAATGCGAAGTTCCACTGTAAATCTCTTCTCTGCTGTCCCATCTGTGTGCTGTCTCGACTGTGGAGTGTGGGAAGAGGGTGTACCCCTTTACGGAGGATAGACAGCAGGATCTGTTCGCCCCGAGTACATATATTGTCTGAAGAAGAGAGAGCAATTTGGGTTCAAATTTGGTCCCATACTTGCTATCTGAGGAGTGACAAAGGAAATCTACCTGCGTGCCAAGTTTGAAGACAGGAGCCCCAAGGGTTCCAGAGATATGGCCACACAAAGAGAACTGACCGGCAATTGAAAGCTCCCTTGCGGGAAAACGTAGCAGTAATTTGCAATACCGCTTAAGTGGGACTCTGGAGCAACCTTGACGGTATAGATTTTGCTGGTCAATATCTCCAAAACCATAAATCCTAAGAACTCCAAACTTGGTAGGGTGGGTCTCCCAATCAGTCCCATACATGTGTCTCTCAAGTTGAAAAAAACACTGCCTCCCGAAACATAAAGGGCGACGTCGCAGTGTTCTTTCAAACTGCACGGACCCAGATGAGGCCTCACTGCTGTATGTCTGTGTCCTACATTGGGAAAATGTTCAATATTTTTTTAACTCTGCCATGGCCGGTCCCAAGCCCGTGCTGCGAAAAGAGGAGGGTTGGGTGCTGGGACAAGCAAACCAGCCCTATTAAAACATTTGTAGAGCAAATGGGAAAGTTCAGTGACACAGAGGTGATGTTCCATCTCGGGGGAGGTTTAGTGTCACTGCAGCAATGAAGACCTCTCTGAGCGTGGTTGGTTCTGAGAGCAATGGCCCAGATCCCATTCCATAACAATTGTAAGATGCTCATTGCGGTCTAGAGCTGGTCCAAAGGTTGCGTGTGAAGGTTGTGTGCAAGCACACGTAAAGTGCTCCCTTCCGAAACTGGAAGACTGCTTACCAGTGCTCTTGAAACTTTTTAACTCTGCCATGGCCGGTCCCAAGCCCAGCTGCGAAAAGAGGAGGGTTGAGTGCTGGGGCAAGCAAACCAGCCCTGTAAAAACAATTTGCTACTGCGAGCATAAAAGAAGAATAGGGCCTATCCAGCATTGTAGTGACATTAGCCAGCTGAACGTGTTGGCTGAGCTACCAATGCTTTAAGCTGCAAATTAGTGGCTCGAGCATAAAAGAAGAGGGCCTATTAAAGTTAACTCCACCGTGGCCGGTCCCAAGTCCGAGCTGAGAAAGGAGGAGGGTCCCTTCCCCCTCCCTTTCCTTCCCTTTCCCCTTCCCCTCCCCCTCTCTTCCCTTTCCCCTTCCCCCAGAGATACATGCTCAAATTACCTTTAAGGCAGTTTACTGTGCAAAGGGCTAAAAAGAGATTGTAGACAGTCCACTTTGGGCCGATCGGCGCCGTTCGGAGCTGTAATGCGAAGTTCCACTGTACATCTCTTCTCTGCTGTCCCATCTGTGTGCTGTCTCGACTGTGAAGTGTGGGAAGAGGGTGTACCCCTTTACGGAGGATAGACAGCAGGATCTGTTCGCCCCGAGTACATTAATTGTCTGAAGAAGAAAGAGCAATTTGGGTTAAAATTTGGTCCCATACTTGCTATCTGAGGAGTGACAAAGGAAATCTACCTGCGTGCCAAGTTTGAAGACAGGAGCCCCAAGGGTTCCAGAGATATGGCCACACAAAGAGAACTGACCGGCAATTGAAAGCTCCCTTGCGGGAAAACGTAGCAGTAATTTGCAATACCGCTTAAGTGGGACTCTGGAGCAACCTTGTCGGTATAGATTTTGCTGGTCAATATCTCCAAAACCATAAATCCTAAGAACTCCAAACTTGGTAGGGTGGGTCTCCCAATCAGTCCCATACATGTGTCTCTCAAGTTGAAAAAAACACTGCCTCCCGAAACATAAAGGGCGACGTCGCAGTGTTCTTTCGAACTGCACGGACCCAGATGAGGCCTCACTGCTGTATGTCTGTGTCCTACATTGGGAAAATGTTCAATATTTTTTTAACTCTGCCATGGCCGGTCCCAAGCCCGTGCTGCGAAAAGAGGAGGGTTGGGTGCTGGGACAAGCAAACCAGCCCTATTAAAACATTTGTAGAGCAAATGGGAAAGTTCAGTGACACAGAGGTGATGTTCCATCTCGGGGGAGGTTTAGTGTCACTGCAGCAATGAAGACCTCTCTGAGCGTGGTTGGTTCTGAGAGCAATGGCCCAGATCCCATTCCATAACAATTGTAAGATGCTCATTGCGGTCTAGAGCTGGTCCAAAGGTTGCGTATGAAGGTTGTGTGCAAGCACACGTAAAGTGCTCCCTTCCGAAACTGGAAGACTGCTTACCAGTGCTCTTAAAACTTTTTAGCTCTGCCATGGCCGGTCCCAAGCCCAGCTGCGAAAAGAGGAGGGTTGAGTGCTGGGGCAAGCAAACCAGCCCTGTAAAAACAATTTGCTACTGCGAGCATAAAAGAAGAATAGGGCCTATCCAGCATTGTAGTGACATTAGCCAGCTGAACGTGTTGGCTGAGCTACCAATGCTTTAAGCTTCAAATTAGTAGCTCGAGCATAAAAGAAGAGGGCCTATTAAAGTTAACTCCACCGTAGCCGGTCCCAAGTCCGAACTGAGAAAGGAGGAGGGTCCCTTCCCCCTCCCTTTCCTTCCCTTTCCCCTTCCCCTCCCCCTCCCTTCCCTTTCCCCTTCCCCCAGAGATACATGCTCAAATTACCTTTAAGGCAGTTTACTGTGCAAAGGGCTAAAAGAGATTGTAGACAGTCCACTTTGGGCCGATCGGTTCTGTTCGGAGCTGTAATGCGAAGTTCCACTGTACATCTCTTATCTGCTGTCCCATCTGTGTGCTGTCTCGACTGTGAAGTGTGGGAAGAGGGTGTACCCCTTTACGGAGGATAGACAGCAGGATTTGTTCGCCCGAGTACATAAATTGTCTGAAAAAGAGAGAGCAATTTGGGTTCAAATTTGGTCCCATACTTGCTATCTGAGGAGTGACAAAGGAAATCTACCTGCGTGCCAAGTTTGAAGACAGGAGCCCCAAGGGTTCCAGAGATATGGCCACACAAAGAGAACTGACCGGCAATTGAAAGCTCCCTTGCGGGAAAACGTAGCAGTAATTTGTAATACCGCTTAAGTGGGACTCTGGAGCAACCTTGTCGGTATAGATTTTGCTGGTCAATGTCTCCAAAACCATAAATCCTAAGAACTCCAAACTTGGTAGGGTGGGTCTCCCAATAAGTCCCACACATGTGTCTCTCAAGTTGAAAAAAACACTGCCTCCCGAAACATAAAGGGCGACGTCGCAGTGTTCTTTCAAACTGCACGGACCCAGATGAGGCCTCACTGCTGTATGTCTGTGTCCTACATTGGGAAAATGTTCAATATTTTTTTAACTCTGCCATCGCCGGTCCCAAGCCCGTGCTGCGAAAAGAGGAGGGTTGGGTGCTGGGACAAGCAAACCAGCCCTATTAAAACATTTGTAGAGCAAATGGGAAAGTTCAGTGACACAGAGGTGATGTTCCATCTCGGGGGAGGTTTAGTGTCACTGCAGCAATGAAGACCTCTCTGAGCGTGGTTGGTTCTGAGAGCAATGGCCCAGATCCCATTCCATAACAATTGTAAGATGCTCATTGCGGTCTAGAGCTGGTCCAAAGGTTGCGTGTGAAGGTTGTGTGCAAGCACACGTAAAGTGCTCCCTTCCGAAACTGGAAGACTGCTTACCAGTGCTCTTGAAACTTTTTAACTCTGCCATGGCCGGTCCCAAGCCCAGCTGCGAAAAGAGGAGGGTTGAGTGCTGGGGCAAGCAAACCAGCCCTGTAAAAACAATTTGCTACTGCGAGCATAAAAGAAGAATAGGCCTATCCAGCATTGTAGTGACATTAGCCAGCTGAACGTGTTGGCTGAGCTACCAATGCTTTAAGCTGCAAATTAGTGGCTCGAGCATAAAAGAAGAGGGCCTATAAAAGTTAACTCCACCGTGGCCGGTCCCAAGTCCGAGCTGAGAAAGGAGGAGGGTCCCTTCCCCCTCCCTTTCCTTCCCCTCCCCCTCCCTTCCCTTTCCCCTTCCCCCAGAGACACATGCTCAAATTACCTTTAAGGCAGTTTACTGTGCAAAGGGCTAAAAAGAGATTGTAGAATGTCCACTTTGGGCCGTTCGGCGCCGTTCGGAGCTGTAATGCGAAGTTCCACTGTACATCTCTTCTCTGCTGTCCCATCTGTGTGCTGTCTCGACTGTGAAGTGTGGGAAGAGGGTGTACCCCTTTACGGAGGATAGACAGCAGGATCTGTTCGCCCCGAGTACATAAATTGTCTGAAGAAGAGAGAGCAATTTGGTTTCAAATTTGGTCCCATACTTGCTATCTGAGGAGTGACAAAGGAAATCTACCTGCGTGCCAAGTTTGAAGACAGGAGCCCCAAGGGTTCCAGAGATATGGCCACACAAAGAGAACTGACCGGCAATTGAAAGCTCCCTTGCGGGAAAACGTAGCAGTAATTTGTAATACAGCTTAAGTGGGACTCTGGAGAATCCTTGTCGGTATAGATTTTGCTGGTCAATATCTCCAAAACCATAAATCCTAAGAACTCCAAACTTGGTAGGGTGGGTCTCCCAATCAGTCCCATACATGTGTCTCTCAAGTTGAAAAAAACACTGCCTCCCGAAACATAAAGGGCGACGTCGCAGTGTTCTTTCAAACTGCACGGACCCAGATGAGGCCTCACTGCTGTATGTCTGTGTCCTACATTGGGAAAATGTTCAATATTTTTTTAACTCTGCCATGGCCGGTCCCAAGCCCGTGCTGCGAAAAGAGGAGGGTTGGGTGCTGGGACAAGCAAACCAGCCCTATTAAAACATTTGTAGAGCAAATGGGAAAGTTCAGTGACACAGAGGTGATGTTCCATCTCGGGGGAGGTTTAGTGTCACTGCAGCAATGAAGACCTCTCTGAGCGTGGTTGGTTCTGAGAGCAATGGCCCAGATCCCATTCCATAACAATTGTAAGATGCTCATTGTGGTCTAGAGCTGGTCCAAAGGTTGCGTGTGAAGGTTGTGTGCAAGCACACGTAAAGTGCTCCCTTCCGAAACTGGAAGACTGCTTACCAGTGCTCTTGAATTTTTTTAACTCTGCCATGGCCGGTCCCAAGCCCAGCTGCAAAAAGAGGAGGGTTGAGTGCTGGGGCAAGCAAACCAGCCCTGTAAAAACAATTTGCTACTGCGAGCATAAAAGAAGAATAGGGCCTATCCAGCATTGTAGTGACATTAGCCAGCTGAATGTGTTGGCTGAGCTACCAATGCTTTAAGCTGCAAATCAGTTGCTCGAGCATAAAAGAAGAGGGCCTATTAAAGTTAACTCCACCGTGGCCGGTCCCAAGTCCGAGCTGAGAAAGGAGGAGGGTCCCTTCCCCCTCCCTTTCCTTCCCTTTCCCCTTCCCCTCCCCCTCCCTTCCCTTTCCCCTTCCCCCAGAGATACATGCTCAAATTACCTTTAAGGCAGTTTACTGTGCAAAGGGCTAAAAAGAGATTGTAGACAGTCCACTTTGGGCCGATCGGCGCCGTTCGGAGCTGTAATGCGAAGTTCCACTGTACATCTCTTCTCTGCTGTCCCATCTGTGTGCTGTCTCGACTGTGAAGTGTGGGAAGAGGGTGTACCCCTTTACGGAGGATAGACAGCAGGATCTGTTCGCCCCGAGTACATAAATTGTCTGAAGAAGAGAGAGCAATTTGGGTTCAAATTTGGTCCCATACTTGCTATCTGAGGAGTGACAAAGGAAATCTACCTGCGTGCCAAGTTTGAAGACAGGAGCCCCAAGGGTTCCAGAGATATGGCCACACAAAGAGAACTGACCGGCAATTGAAAGCTCCCTTGCGGGAAAACGTAGTAGTAATTTGTAATACCGCTTAAGTGGGACTCTGGAGCAACCTTGTCGGCATAGATTTTGCTGGTCAATATCTCCAAAACCATAAATCCTAAGAACTCCAAACTTGGTAGGGTGGGTCTCCCAATCAGTCCCATACATGTGTCTCTCAAGTTGAAAAAAACACTGCCTCCCGAAACATAAAGGGCGACGTCGCAGTGTTCTTTCAAACTGCACGGACCCAGATGAGGCCTCACTGCTGTATGTCTGTGTCCTACATTGGGAAAATGTTCAATATTTTTTTAACTCTGCCATGGCCGGTCCCAAGCCCGTGCTGCGAAAAGAGGAGGGTTGGGTGCTGGGACAAGCAAACCAGCCCTATTAAAACATTTGTAGAGCAAATGGGAAAGTTCACTGACAGAGAGGTGATGTTCCATCTCGGGGGAGGTTTAGTGTCACTGCAGCAATGAAGACGTCTCTGAGCGTGGTTGGTTCTGAGAGCAATGGCCCAGATCCCATTCCATAACAATTGTAAGATGCTCATTGCGGTCTAGAGCTGGTCTAAAGATTGCGTGTGAAGGTTGTGTGCAAGCACACGTAAAGTGCTCCCTTCCGAAACTGGAAGACTGCTTACCAGTGCTCTTGAATTTTTTTAACTCTGCCATGGCCGGTCCCAAGCCCAGCTGCGAAAAGTGGAGGGTGGAGTGCTGGGGCAAGCAAACCAGCCCTGTAAAAACAATTTGCTACTGCGAGCATAAAAGAAGAATAGGGCCTATCCAGCATTGTAGTGACATTAGCGAGCTGAACGTGTTGGCTGAGCTACCAATGCTTTAAGCTGCAAATTAGTGGCTCGAGCATAAAAGAAGAGGGCCTATTAAAGTTAACTCCACCGTGGCCGGTCCCAAGTCCGAGCTGAGAAAGGAGGAGGGTCCCTTCCCCCTCCCTTTCCTTCCCTTTCCCCTTCCCCTCCCCCTCCCTTCCCTTTCCCCTTCCCCCAGAGAAACATGCTCAAATTACCTTTTAGGCAGTTTACTGTGCAAAGGGCTAAAAAGAGATTGTAGACAGTCCACTTTGGGCCGATCGGCGCCGTTCAGAGCTGTAATGCGAAGTTCCACTGTACATCTCTTCTCTGCTGTCCCATCTGTGTGCTGTCTCGACTGTGAAGTGTGGGAAGAGGGTGTACCCCTTTACGGAGGATAGACAGCAGGATCTGTTCGCCCCGAGTACATAAATTGTCTGAAGAAGAGAGAGCAATTTGGGTTCAAATTTGGTCCCATACTTGCTATCTGAGGAGTGACAAAGGAAATCTACCTGCGTGCCAAGTTTGAAGACAGGAGCCCCAAGGGTTCCAGAGATATGGCCACACAAAGAGAACTGACCGGCAATTGAAAGCTCCCTTGCGGGAAAACGTAGCAGTAATTTGTAATACCGCTTAAGTGGGACTCTGGAGCAACCTTGTTGGTATAGATTTTGCTGGTCAATATCTCCAAAACCATAAATCCTAAGAACTCCAAACTTGGTAGGGTGTCACGGATGCCTAACACGGCATCCAGCACAGGGTACGCAGATCAGTGGGCTGCACTAAAGGAACTAGGCACAAGGTAAGTAAATATATATATGAGTTTATTGAAAGGATAATTCCTAAAACAATAAAGGCAACCAGCAAACAACCACAGTGACACACAAAACAACTCCCTACACCAACGTGAATACAGTTTAGAGATTAAAGCGTAAATGTAATCAAGCCAGGGTCATACACGAGAGATCAGTCCGATTGAACAGGGAGCCGGAAGGGACAACAGGAGGAAGGGATGAGTCTGCAAGACAGGGGTCCAGGGATGGATGCAGGGTTCAGGAACACAGGATACAAGGTACAGAGGCAGGGGTCCAGGGATGGATGCAGGGTTCAGGAACACAGGATACAAGGTACAGAGGCAGGGGTCCAGGGATGGATGCAGGGTTCAGGAACACAGGATACAAGGTAACAGATAACAGGTCACAAGGTTCAGGTTCAGGTTCAGGTTCAGGTTCAGGCATACAGGTCTGGGTTCCAAGACAATACCAGAGCAAATGCTTTAGTGTCTGCTGGGTATTTATACACACCTCCTGCAATCAGTCTCAGGTGACGCCTGATTGCAGGAGATGATTTCGGCTCCAGACAAATGGGAGACACCCGCTGGTGGCCACCAGAACTGCACCCTTTGGTGCTGAAAGCAATAGCACCACCAGCAGGTGACCCAGGCAATGACACTGATCATGACAGTTCCCCCTCCCAAGGAGTGGCCTCCGGACGCTCCATTCTGCCCTTGATCTGGCAGTGCTGGTAGGTGCGGAAAGGTCCCAAAAAGTCTCCCCTGTGTCTGCGGACTACTTGTGCTCCTCCGGCCAGAGTCCTTAAACTTACTGGGAGGCGTGGCACCTGAGTCCGGCAATGGAACACGCACCCCACCACCAGGGTCAGGAAGTTGGGATCTGGAAATGAAAACAGGTAGGGCAATGTGCATGAACCTAACGGAGGCGAACAACACAAGGGCATCACAGTCAGGCTGGGAATCAAGCAGGCCAAAATCAGTGGCAAGCCGGGCATCGAGAACTGGTTTAGCAGGCACCATGTCAGCGGGCTGGGCAAATGGCGCTGGGTCTTCAAGCTGGCCACCGGGCAGAAGTTCAGCAAGCCAGATGGCAGGCACTGGTTCAGCGGGCTGAAAGACGGGCACCAAAACGTCAGGCTGGGTGACGGGCACCGAAAATCCAGGCTGGAACAGGTTGGCTGGTGTGGAAACAGGCTGGAACAGGTTGGCTGGTGTGGAAACAGGCTGGAACAAGTCGGCTGGTGTGGAAACAGGCTGGAACAGGTTGGCTGGTGTGGAAACAGGCTGGAACAAGTCGGCTGGTGTGGAAACAGGCTGGAGCGAATCGGCTGGTGTGGAAGCAGGCTGGAGCGAATCGGCTGGTGTGGAAGCAGGCTGGAGCGAATCGGCTGGTGTGGAAGCAGGCTGGAGCGGATTGGCTGGTGTGGAAGCAGGCTGGAGCGGATCGGCTGGTGTAGAAGCAGGCTGGAGCGGATCGGCTGGTGTAGAAGCAGGCTGGAGCGGATCGGCTGGTGTGGAAACAGGCTGCAACAGGTCGCTTGGTTTGGAAACAGGCTGCAACAAGTCGCTTGGTTTGGAAACAGGCTGCAACAAGTCGCTTGGTTTGGAAACAGGCTGCAACAGGTCGTTTGGTTTGGAAACAGGCTGCAACAGGTCGCTTGGTTTGGAAACAGGCTGCAACAGGTCGCTTGGTTTGGAAACAGGCTGCAACAGGTCGCTTGGTTTGGAAACAGGCTGCAACAGGTCGCTTGGTTTGGAAACAGGCTGCAACAGGTCGCTTGGTGCGGAGACAGGCTGCAACAGGTCGGCTGGTGCGGAGACAGGTTGCAACAGGTCGGCTGGTGCGGAGACAGGCTGCAACAGGTCGGCTGGTGCGGAGACAGGCTGCAACAGGTCGGCTGGTGCGGAGACAGGCTGCAACAGGTCGGCTGGTGCGGAGACAGGCTGCAACAGGTCGGCTGGTGCGGAGACAGGCTGCAACAGGTCGGCTGGTGCGGAGACAGGCTGCAACAGGTCGGCTGGTGCTGAGACAGGCTGCAACAGGTCGGCTGGTGCGGAGACAGGCTGCAACAGGTCGGCTGGTGCGGAGACAGGCTGCAACAGGTCGGCTGGTGCGGAGACAGGCTGCAACAGGTCGGCTGGTGCGGAGACAGGCTGCAACAGGTCGGCTGGTGCGGAGACAGGATGCAACAGGTCGGCTGGTGCGGAGACAGGCTGCAACGGGTCGGCTGGTGCGGAGACAGGCTGCAACGGGTCGGCTGGTGCGGAGACAGGCTGCAACGGGTCGGCTGGTGCGGAGACAGACTGCAACGGGTCGGCTGGTGCGGAGACAGGCTGCAACGGGTCGGCTGGTGCGGAGACAAGCTGCAACGGGTCGGCTGGTGCGGAGACAGGCTGCAACAGGTCGGCTGGTGCGGAGACAGGCTGCAACAGGTCGGCTGGTGCGGAGACAGGCTGCAACAGGTCGGCTGGTGCGTAGACAGGCTGCAACAGGTCGGCTGGTGTGGAAACAGGCTGGGTTACTGGCAGGATCGTGTGAGTTGGAAAGAACTTCCGTTTTTTCTTTGGTTTAGCCACCGAAGATTTGTATATGTATACAGGGCTGTAGGTGGTGGATGCAGCTGGTAGAGGCGAAGAGCAGAAGGATGGTGAAGCAGAGGGTGCGGATTTTGAAGGGGGTCTTAGGGGAACTGATGGAGGCAGCCGAGACGAAGCAGGAGGGTTAAAGGCAGGGTAAGTGCAGCAGGGGGAAACAGGGTACTGGTACTTCATTGGTAGGAGGGTGTATTGGTTGGCCACTGTGGTAGTTGGGAGTAAAGGAGACGCAGACATCCCAGCAGGCTGGTGTCTAGACACAGGAATGGGTGGCAGGGAACCGACAGGGGCTGAGTACAATAAACTTGACCAGGCCTGTAGTAATGATTGCACAAAGTTAGGTTTGCATACTGCTTGTCTGACCAGAGACTGCACTGACTCAATACATGCTGCAAGCACCTGTGTAGGACAAGTTGAGTAGTGCTCAAGGAAAAAGACTGAGTCATCTTCCAACAGCCACACCAAGGACTCTACCTGAGCTGCACTAAAAGGGGGTGTATAGTCATCGTCTCCACTGGAGGCATCAGACAGGGCCAACTCTGTACAGATACAGATCAGATCTTGCACATCCTCAAACACAAAACTGCCCAGATCCACAAAAACATGGGCTATGCGGATGCATTCCAACAACTGCTCTCTAGTGTGTTCACTTAATGTTTGAGAACAAAACTCCCTGTCCTCAGTTGCTAGTAGCGAAAAATACAGAATATCGTCAAGCTGCATTTTTAAAGCAATAGCAGTGCCCAGACCCAATTCCCAAGTGCAGCCGATCTGCTTGAATGGCTCTGGTATTCTGTCACGGATGCCAAACACGGCATCCAGCACAGGGTACGCAGATCAGTGGGCTGCATGCACTAAAGGAACTAGGCACAAGGTAAGTAAATATATATATGAGTTTATTGAAAGGATAATTCCTAAAACAATAAAGGCAACCAGCAAACAACCACAGTGACACACAAAACAACTCCCTACACCAACGTGAATACAGTTTAGAGATTAAAGCGTAAATGTAATCAAGCCAGGGTCATACACGAGAGATCAGTCCGATTGAACAGGGAGCCGGAAGGGACAACAGGAGGAAGGGATGAGTCTGCAAGACAGGGGTCCAGGGATGGATGCAGGGTTCAGGAACACAGGATACAAGGTACAGAGGCAGGGGTCCAGGGATGGATGCAGGGTTCAGGAACACAGGATACAAGGTACAGAGGCAAGGGTCCAGGGATGGATGCAGGGTTCAGGAACACAGGATACAAGGTAACAGATAACAGGTCACAAGGTTCAGGTTCAGGTTCAGGTTCAGGTTCAGGCATACAGGTCTGGGTTCCAAGACAATACCAGAGCAAATGCTTTAGTGTCTGCTGGGTATTTATACACACCTCCTGCAATCAGTCTCAGGTGACGCCTGATTGCAGGAGATGATTTCGGCTCCAGACAAATGGGAGACACCCGCTGGTGGCCACCAGAACTGCACCCTTTGGTGCTGAAAGCAATAGCACCACCAGCAGGTGACCCAGGCAATGACACTGATCATGACATAGGGTGGGTCTCCCAATCAGTCCCATACATGTGTCTCTCAAGTTGAAAAAAACACTGCCTCCCGAAACATAAAGGGCGACGTCGCAGTGTTCTTTCAAACTGCACGGACCCAGATGAGGCCTCACTGCTGTATGTCTGTGTCCTACATTGGGAAAATGTTCAATATTTTTTTAACTCTGCCATGGCCGGTCCCAAGCCCGTGCTGCGAAAAGAGGAGGGTTGGGTGCTGGGACAAGCAAATCAGCCCTATTAAAACATTTGTAGAGCAAATGGGAAAGTTCAGTGACACAGAGGTGATGTTCCATCTCGGGGGAGGTTTAGTGTCACTGCAGCAATGAAGACCTCTCTGAGCGTGGTTGGTTTTGAGAGCAATGGCCCAGATCCCATTCCATAACAATTGTAAGATGCTCATTGCGGTCTAGAGCTGGTCCAAAGGTTGCGTGTGAAGGTTGTGTGCAAGCACACGTAAAGTGCTCCCTTCCGAAACTGGAAGACTGCTTACTAGTGCTCTTGAATTTTTTTAACTCTGCCATGGCCGGTCCCAAGCCCAGCTGCGAAAAGAGGAGGGTTGAGTGCTGGGGCAAGCAAACCAGCCCTGTAAAAACAATTTGCTACTGCGAGCATAAAAGAAGAATAGGGCCTATCCAGCATTGTAGTGACATTAGCCAGCTTAACGTGTTGGCTGAGCTACCAATGCTTTAAGCTGCAAATTAGTGGCTCGAGCATAAAAGAAGAGGGCCTATTAAACTTAACTCCACCGTGGCCGGTCCCAAGTCCGAGCTGAGAAAGGAGGAGGGTCCCTTCCCCCTCCCTTTCCTTCCCTTTCCCCTTCCCCTCCCTTCCCTTTCCCCTTTCCCCCAGAGACACATGCTCAAATTACCTTTAAGGCAGTTTACTGTGCAAAGGGCTAAAAAGAGATTGTAGACAGTCCACTTTGGGCTGATCGGCGCCGTTCGGAGCTGTAATGCGAAGTTCCACTGTACATCTCTTCTCTGCTGTCCCATCTGTGTGCTGTCTCGACTGTGAAGTGTGGGAAGAGGGTGTACCCCTTTACAGAGGATAGACAGCAGGATCTGTTCGCCCCGAGTACATAAATTATCTGAAGAAGAGAGAGCAATTTGGGTTCAAATTTGGTCTCATACTTGCTATCTGAGGAGTGACAAAGGAAATCTACCTGCGTGCCAAGTTTGAAGACAGGAGCCCCAAGGGTTCCAGAGATATGGCCACACAAAGAGAACTGACCGGCAATTGAAAGCTCCCTTGCGGGAAAACGTAGCAGTAATTTGTAATACCGCTTAAGTGGGACTCTGGAGCAACCTTGTCGGTATAGATTTTGCTGGTCAATATCTCCAAAACCATAAATCCTAAGAACTCCAAACTTGGTAGGGTGGGTCTCCCAATCAGTCCCATACATGTGTCTCTCAAGTTGAAAAAAACACTGCCTCCCGAAACATAAAGGGCGACGTCGCAGTGTTCTTTCAAACTGCACGGACCCAGATGAGGCCTCACTGCTGTATGTCTGTGTCCTACATTGGGAAAATGTTCAATATTTTTTTAACTCTGCCATGGCCGGTCCCAAGCCCGTGCTGCGAAAAGAGGAGGGTTGGGTGCTGGGACAAGCAAACCAGCCCTATTAAAACATTTGTACAGCAAATGGGAAAGTTCAGTGACACAGAGGTGATGTTCCATCTCGGGGGAGGTTTAGTGTCACTGCAGCAATGAAGACCTCTCTGAGCGTGGTTGGTTCTGAGAGCAATGGCCCAGATCCCATTCCATAACAATTGTAAGATGCTCATTGCGGTCTAGAGCTGGTCCAAAGGTTGCGTGTGAAGGTTGTGTGCAAGCACACGTAAAGTGCTCCCTTCCGAAACTGGAAGACTGCTTACCAGTGCTCTTGAAACTTTTTAACTCTGCCATGGCCGGTCCCAAGCCCAGCTGCGAAAAGAGGAGGGTTGAGTGCTGGGGCAAGCAAACCAGCCCTGTAAAAACAATTTGCTACTGCGAGCATAAAAGAAGAATAGGGCCTATCCAGCATTGTAGTGACATTAGCCAGCTGAACGTGTTGGCTGAGCTACCAATGCTTTAAGCTGCAAATTAGTGGCTCGAGCATAAAAGAAGAGGGCCTATTAAACTTAACTCCACCGTGGCCGGTCCCAAGTCCGAGCTGAGAAAGGAGGAGGGTCCCTTCCCCCTCCCTTTCCTTCCCTTTCCCCTTCCCCTCCCCCTCCCTTCCCTTTCCCCTTCCCCCAGAGACACATGCTCAAATTACCTTTAAGGCAGTTTACTGTGCAAAGGGCTAAAAAGAGATTGTAGACAGTCCACTTTGGGCCGATCGGCGATGTTCGGAGCTGTAATGCGAAGTTCCACTGTACATCTCTTCTCTGCTGTCCCATCTGTGTGCTGTCTCGACTGTGAAGTGTGGGAAGAGGCTGTACCCCTTTACGGAGGATAGACAGCAGGATCTGTTCGCCCCGAGTACATAAATTATCTGAAGAAGAGAGAGCAATTTGGGTTCAAATTTGGTCTCATACTTGCTATCTGAGGAGTGACAAAGGAAATCTACCTGCGTGCCAAGTTTGAAGACAGGAGCCCCAAGGGTTCCAGAGATATGGCCACACAAAGAGAACTGACCGGCAATTGAAAGCTCCCTTGCGGGAAAACGTAGCAGTAATTTGTAATACCGCTTAAGTGGGACTCTGGAGCAACCTTGTCGGTATAGATTTTGCTGGTCAATATCTCCAAAACCATAAATCCTAAGAACTCCAAACTTGGTAGGGTGGGTCTCCCAATCAGTCCCATACATGTGTCTCTCAAGTTGAAAAAAACACTGCCTCCCGAAACATAAAGGGCGACGTCGCAGTGTTCTTTCAAACTGCACGGACCCAGATGAGGCCTCACTGCTGTATGTCTGTGTCCTACATTGGGAAAATGTTCAATATTTTTTTAACTCTGCCATGGCCGGTCCCAAGCCCGTGCTGCGAAAAGAGGAGGGTTGGGT
Source organism: Rana muscosa (assembly GCA_029206835.1). Lineage (NCBI taxonomy): Eukaryota > Metazoa > Chordata > Amphibia > Anura > Ranidae > Rana > Rana muscosa. The sequence goes on from CM055118.1 coordinate 115,710,245, forward strand.
GCTGGGACAAGCAAACCAGCCCTATTAAAACATTTGTAGAGCAAATGGGAAAGTTCAGTGACACAGAGGTGATGTTCCATCTCGGGGGAGGTTTAGTGTCACTGCAGCAATGAAGACCTCTCTGAGCGTGGTTGGTTCTGAGAGCAATGGCCCAGATCCCATTCCATAACAATTGTAAGATGCTCATTGCGGTCTAGAGCTGGTCCAAAGGTTGCGTGTGAAGGTTGTGTGCAAGCACACATAAAGTGCTTCCTTCCGAAACTGGAAGACTGCTTACCAGTGCTCTTGAAACTTTTTAACTCTGCCATGGCCGGTCCCAAGCCCAGCTGCGAAAAGAGGAGGGTTGAGTGCTGGGGCAAGCAAACCAGCCCTGTAAAAACAATTTGCTATTGCGAGCATAAAAGAAGAATAGGGCCTATCCAGCATTGTAGTGACATTAGCCAGCTGAACGTGTTGGCTGAGCTACCAATGCTTTAAGCTGCAAATTAGTGGCTCGAGCATAAAAGAAGAGGGCCTATTAAACTTAACTCCACCGTGGCCGGTCCCAAGTCCGAGCTGAGAAAGGAGGAGGGTCCCTTCCCCCTCCCTTTCCTTCCCTTTTCCCCTTCCCCTCCCCCTCCCTTCCCTTTCCCCTTCCCCCAGAGACACATGCTCAAATTACCTTTAAGGCAGTTTACTGTGCAAAGGGCTAAAAAGAGATTGTAGACAGTCCACTTTGGGCCGATCTGCGCCGTTCGGAGCTGTAATGCGAAGTTCCACTGTACATCTCTTCTCTGCTGTCCCATCTGTGTGCTGTCTCGACTGTGAAGTGTGGGAAGAGGGTGTACCCCTTTACGGAGGATAGACAGCAGGATCTGTTCGCCCTGAGTACAAAAATTGTCTGAAGAAGAGAGAGCAATTTGGGTTCAAATTTGGTCCCATACTTGCTATCTGAGGAGTGACAAAGGAAATCTACCTGCGTGCCAAGTTTGAAGACAGGAGCCCCAAGGGTTCCAGAGATATGGCCACACAAAGAGAACTGACCGGCAATTGAAAGCTCCCTTGCGGGAAAACGTAGCAGTAATTTGTAATACCGCTTAAGTGGGACTCTGGAGCAACCTTGTCGGTATAGATTTTTCTGGTCAATGTCTCCAAAACCATAAATCCTAAGAACTCCAAACTTGGTAGGGTGGGTCTCCCAATAAGTCCCATACATGTGTCTCTTAAGTTGAAAAAAAAACACTGCCTCCCGAAACATAAAGGGCGACGTCGCAGTGTTCTTTCAAACTGCACGGACCCAGATGAGGCCTCACTGCTGTATGTCTGTGTCCTACATTGGGAAAATGTTCAATATTTTTTTAACTCTGCCATGGCCGGTCCCAAGCCCGTGCTGCGAAAAGAGGAGGGTTGGGTGCTGGGACAAGCAAACCAGCCCTATTAAAACATTTGTAGAGCAAATGGGAAAGTTCAGTGACACAGAGGTGATGTTCCATCTCGGGGGAGGTTTAGTGTCACTGCAGCAATGAAGACCTCTCTGAGCGTGGTTGGTTCTGAGAGCAATGGCCCAGATCCCATTCCATAACAATTGTAAGATGCTCATTGCGGTCTAGAGCTGGTCCAAAGGTTGCGTGTGAAGGTTGTGTGCAAGCACACTTAAAGTGCTCCCTTCCGAAACTGGAAGACTGCTTACCAGTGCTCTTGAATTTTTTTAACTCTGCCATGGCCGGTCCCAAGCCCAGCTGCGAAAAGAGGAGGGTTGAGTGCTGGGGCAAGCAAACCAGCCCTGTAAAAACAATTTGCTACTGCGAGCATAAAAGAAGAATAGGGCCTATCCAGCATTGTAGTGACATTAGCCAGCTGAACGTGTTGGCTGAGCTACCAATGCTTTAAGCTGCAAATTAGTTGCTCGAGCATAAAAGAAGAGGGCCTATTAAACTTAACTCCACCGTGGCCGGTCCCAAGTCTGAGCTGAGAAAGGAGGAGGGTCCCTTCCCCATCCCTTTCCTTCCCTTTCCCCTTCCCCTCCCCCTCCCTTCCTTTTCCCTTTCCCCCAGAGATACATGCTCAAATTACTTTTAAGGCAGTTTACTGTGCAAAGGGCTAAAAAGAGATTGTAGACAGTCCACTTTGGGCCGATCGGCGCCGTTCGGAGCTGTAATGCGAAGTTCCACTGTACATCTCTTCTCTGCTGTCCCATCTGTGTGCTGTCTCGACTGTGAAGTGTGGGAAGAGGGTGTACCCCTTTACGGAGGATAGACAGCAGGATCTGTTCGCCCCGAGTACATAAATTGTCTGAAGAAGAGAGAGCAATTTGGGTTCAAATTTGGTCCCATACTTGCTATCTGAGGAGTGACAAAGGAAATCTACCTGCGTGCCAAGTTTGAAGACAGGAGCCCCAAGGGTTCCAGAGATATGGCCACACAAAGAGAACTGACCGGCAATTGAAAGCTCCCTTGCGGGAAAACGTAGCAGTAATTTGTAATACCGCTTAAGTGGGACTCTGGAGCAACCTTGTTGGTATAGATTTTGCTGGTCAATATCTCCAAAACCATAAATCCTAAGAACTCCAAACTTGGTAGGGTGTCACGGATGCCTAACACGGCATCCAGCACAGGGTACGCAGATCAGTGGGCTGCACTAAAGGAACTAGGCACAAGGTAAGTAAATATATATATGAGTTTATTGAAAGGATAATTCCTAAAACAATAAAGGCAACCAGCAAACAACCACAGTGACACACAAAACAACTCCCTACACCAACGTGAATACAGTTTAGAGATTAAAGCGTAAATGTAATCAAGCCAGGGTCATACACGAGAGATCAGTCCGATTGAACAGGGAGCCGGAAGGGACAACAGGAGGAAGGGATGAGTCTGCAAGACAGGGGTCCAGGGATGGATGCAGGGTTCAGGAACACAGGATACAAGGTACAGAGGCAGGGGTCCAGGGATGGATGCAGGGTTCAGGAACACAGGATACAAGGTACAGAGGCAGGGGTCCAGGGATGGATGCAGGGTTCAGGAACACAGGATACAAGGTAACAGATAACAGGTCACAAGGTTCAGGTTCAGGTTCAGGTTCAGGTTCAGGCATACAGGTCTGGGTTCCAAGACAATACCAGAGCAAATGCTTTAGTGTCTGCTGGGTATTTATACACACCTCCTGCAATCAGTCTCAGGTGACGCCTGATTGCAGGAGATGATTTCGGCTCCAGACAAATGGGAGACACCCGCTGGTGGCCACCAGAACTGCACCCTTTGGTGCTGAAAGCAATAGCACCACCAGCAGGTGACCCAGGCAATGACACTGATCATGACAGTTCCCCCTCCCAAGGAGTGGCCTCCGGACGCTCCATTCTGCCCTTGATCTGGCAGTGCTGGTAGGTGCGGAAAGGTCCCAAAAAGTCTCCCCTGTGTCTGCGGACTACTTGTGCTCCTCCGGCCAGAGTCCTTAAACTTACTGGGAGGCGTGGCACCTGAGTCCGGCAATGGAACACGCACCCCACCACCAGGGTCAGGAAGTTGGGATCTGGAAATGAAAACAGGTAGGGCAATGTGCATGAACCTAACGGAGGCGAACAACACAAGGGCATCACAGTCAGGCTGGGAATCAAGCAGGCCAAAATCAGTGGCAAGCCGGGCATCGAGAACTGGTTTAGCAGGCACCATGTCAGCGGGCTGGGCAAATGGCGCTGGGTCTTCAAGCTGGCCACCGGGCAGAAGTTCAGCAAGCCAGATGGCAGGCACTGGTTCAGCGGGCTGAAAGACGGGCACCAAAACGTCAGGCTGGGTGACGGGCACCGAAAATCTAGGCTGGAACAGGTTGGCTGGTGTGGAAACAGGCTGGAACAGGTTGGCTGGTGTGGAAACAGGCTGGAACAAGTCGGCTGGTGTGGAAACAGGCTGGAACAGGTTGGCTGGTGTGGAACAGGCTGGAACAAGTCGGCTGGTGTGGAAACAGGCTGGAGCGAATCGGCTGGTGTGGAAGCAGGCTGGAGCGAATCGGCTGGTGTGGAAGCAGGCTGGAGCGAATCGGCTGGTGTGGAAGCAGGCTGGAGCGGATTGGCTGGTGTGGAAGCAGGCTGGAGCGGATCGGCTGGTGTAGAAGCAGGCTGGAGCGGATCGGCTGGTGTAGAAGCAGGCTGGAGCGGATCGGCTGGTGTGGAAACAGGCTGCAACAGGTCGCTTGGTTTGGAAACAGGCTGCAACAAGTCGCTTGGTTTGGAAACAGGCTGCAACAAGTCGCTTGGTTTGGAAACAGGCTGCAACAGGTCGTTTGGTTTGGAAACAGGCTGCAACAGGTCGCTTGGTTTGGAAACAGGCTGCAACAGGTCGCTTGGTTTGGAAACAGGCTGCAACAGGTCGCTTGGTTTGGAAACAGGCTGCAACAGGTCGCTTGGTTTGGAAACAGGCTGCAACAGGTCCATTGGTGCGGAGACAGGCTTCAACAGGTCGGCTGGTGCGGAGACAGGTTGCAACAGGTCGGCTGGTGAGGAGACAGGCTGCAACAGGTCGGCTGGTGCGGAGACAGGCTGCAACAGGTCGGCTGGTGCGGAGACAGGCTGCAACAGGTCGGCTGGTGCGGAGACAGGCTGCAACAGGTCGGCTGGTGCGGAGACAGGCTGCAACAGGTCGGCTGGTGCGGAGACAGGCTGCAACAGGTCGGCTGGTGCGGAGACAGGCTGCAACAGGTCGGCTGGTGCGGAGACAGGCTGCAACAGGTCGGCTGGTGCGGAGACAGGCTGCAACAGGTCGGCTGGTGCGGAGACAGGCTGCAACAGGTCGGCTGGTGCGGAGACAGGCTGCAACAGGTCGGCTGGTGCGGAGACAGGCTGCAACAGGTCGGCTGGTGCGGAGACAGGATGCAACAGGTCGGCTGGTGCGGAGACAGGCTGCAACGGGTCGGCTGGTGCGGAGACAGGCTGCAACGGGTCGGCTGGTGCGGAGACAGGCTGCAACGGGTCGGCTGGTGCGGAGACAGACTGCAACGGGTCGGCTGGTGCGGAGACAGGCTGCAACGGGTCGGCTGGTGCGGAGACAAGCTGCAACGGGTCGGCTGGTGCGGAGACAGGCTGCAACAGGTCGGCTGGTGCGGAGACAGGCTGCAACAGGTCGGCTGGTGCGGAGACAGGCTGCAACAGGTCGGCTGGTGCGTAGACAGGCTGCAACAGGTCGGCTGGTGTGGAAACAGGCTGGGTTACTGGCAGGATCGTGTGAGTTGGAAAGAACTTCCGTTTTTTCTTTGGTTTAGCCACCGAAGATTTGTATATGTATACAGGGCTGTAGGTGGTGGATGCAGCTGGTAGAGGCGAAGAGCAGAAGGATGGTGAAGCAGAGGGTGCGGATTTTGAAGGGGGTCTTAGGGGAACTGATGGAGGCAGCCGAGACGAAGCAGGAGGGTTAAAGGCAGGGTAAGTGCAGCAGGGGGAAACAGGGTACTGGTACTTCATTGGTAGGAGGGTGTATTGGTTGGCCACTGTGGTAGTTGGGAGTAAAGGAGACGCAGACATCCCAGCAGGCTGGTGTCTAGACACAGGAATGGGTGGCAGGGAACCGACAGGGGCTGAGTACAATAAACTTGACCAGGCCTGTAGTAATGATTGCACAAAGTTAGGTTTGCATACTGCTTGTCTGACCAGAGACTGCACTGACTCAATACATGCTGCAAGCACCTGTGTAGGACAAGTTGAGTAGTGCTCAAGGAAAAAGACTGAGTCATCTTCCAACAGCCACACCAAGGACTCTACCTGAGCTGCACTAAAAGGGGGTGTATAGTCATCGTCTCCACTGGAGGCATCAGACAGGGCCAACTCTGTACAGATACAGATCAGATCTTGCACATCCTCAAACACAAAACTGCCCAGATCCACAAAAACATGGGCTATGCGGATGCATTCCAACAACTGCTCTCTAGTGTGTTCACTTAATGTTTGAGAACAAAACTCCCTGTCCTCAGTTGCTAGTAGCGAAAAATACAGAATATCGTCAAGCTGCATTTTTAAAGCAATAGCAGTGCCCAGACCCAATTCCCAAGTGCAGCCGATCTGCTTGAATGGCTCTGGTATTCTGTCACGGATGCCAAACACGGCATCCAGCACAGGGTACGCAGATCAGTGGGCTGCACTAAAGGAACTAGGCACAAGGTAAGTAAATATATATATGAGTTTATTGAAAGGATAATTCCTAAAACAATAAAGGCAACCAGCAAACAACCACAGTGACACACAAAACAACTCCCTACACCAACGTGAATACAGTTTAGAGATTAAAGCGTAAATGTAATCAAGCCAGGGTCATACACGAGAGATCAGTCCGATTGAACAGGGAGCCGGAAGGGACAACAGGAGGAAGGGATGAGTCTGCAAGACAGGGGTCCAGGGATGGATGCAGGGTTCAGGAACACAGGATACAAGGTACAGAGGCAGGGGTCCAGGGATGGATGCAGGGTTCAGGAACACAGGATACAAGGTACAGAGGCAAGGGTCCAGGGATGGATGCAGGGTTCAGGAACACAGGATACAAGGTAACAGATAACAGGTCACAAGGTTCAGGTTCAGGTTCAGGTTCAGGTTCAGGTTCAGGCATACAGGTCTGGGTTCCAAGACAATACCAGAGCAAATGCTTTAGTGTCTGCTGGGTATTTATACACACCTCCTGCAATCAGTCTCAGGTGACGCCTGATTGCAGGAGATGATTTCGGCTCCAGACAAATGGGAGACACCCGCTGGTGGCCACCAGAACTGCACCCTTTGGTGCTGAAAGCAATAGCACCACCAGCAGGTGACCCAGGCAATGACACTGATCATGACATAGGGTGGGTCTCCCAATCAGTCCCATACATGTGTCTCTCAAGTTGAAAAAAACACTGCCTCCCGAAACATAAAGGGCGACGTCGCAGTGTTCTTTCAAACTGCACGGACCCAGATGAGGCCTCACTGCTGTATGTCTGTGTCCTACATTGGGAAAATGTTCAATATTTTTTTAACTCTGCCATGGCCGGTCCCAAGCCCGTGCTGCGAAAAGAGGAGGGTTGGGTGCTGGGACAAGCAAATCAGCCCTATTAAAACATTTGTAGAGCAAATGGGAAAGTTCAGTGACACAGAGGTGATGTTCCATCTCGGGGGAGGTTTAGTGTCACTGCAGCAATGAAGACCTCTCTGAGCGTGGTTGGTTTTGAGAGCAATGGCCCAGATCCCATTCCATAACAATTGTAAGATGCTCATTGCGGTCTAGAGCTGGTCCAAAGGTTGCGTGTGAAGGTTGTGTGCAAGCACACGTAAAGTGCTCCCTTCCGAAACTGGAAGACTGCTTACCAGTGCTCTTGAATTTTTTTAACTCTGCCATGGCCGGTCCCAAGCCCAGCTGCGAAAAGAGGAGGGTTGAGTGCTGGGGCAAGCAAACCAGCCCTGTAAAAACAATTTGCTACTGCGAGCATAAAAGAAGAATAGGGCCTATCCAGCATTGTAGTGACATTAGCCAGCTTAACGTGTTGGCTGAGCTACCAATGCTTTAAGCTGCAAATTAGTGGCTCGAGCATAAAAGAAGAGGGCCTATTAAACTTAACTCCACCGTGGCCGGTCCCAAGTCCGAGCTGAGAAAGGAGGAGGGTCCCTTCCCCCTCCCTTTCCTTCCCTTTCCCCTTCCCCTCCCTTCCCTTTCCCCTTTCCCCCAGAGACACATGCTCAAATTACCTTTAAGGCAGTTTACTGTGCAAAGGGCTAAAAAGAGATTGTAGACAGTCCACTTTGGGCCGATCGGCGCCGTTCGGAGCTGTAATGCGAAGTTCCACTGTACATCTCTTCTCTGCTGTCCCATCTGTGTGCTGTCTCGACTGTGAAGTGTGGGAAGAGGCTGTACCCCTTTACGGAGGATAGACAGCAGGATCTGTTCGCCCCGAGTACATAAATTATCTGAAGAAGAGAGAGCAATTTGGGTTCAAATTTGGTCTCATACTTGCTATCTGAGGAGTGACAAAGGAAATCTACCTGCGTGCCAAGTTTGAAGACAGGAGCCCCAAGGGTTCCAGAGATATGGCCACACAAAGAGAACTGACCGGCAATTGAAAGCTCCCTTGCGGGAAAACGTAGCAGTAATTTGTAATACCGCTTAAGTGGGACTCTGGAGCAACCTTGTCGGTATAGATTTTGCTGGTCAATATCTCCAAAACCATAAATCCTAAGAACTCCAAACTTGGTAGGGTGGGTCTCCCAATCAGTCCCATACATGTGTCTCTCAAGTTGAAAAAAACACTGCCTCCCGAAACATAAAGGGCGACGTCGCAGTGTTCTTTCAAACTGCACGGACCCAGATGAGGCCTCACTGCTGTATGTCTGTGTCCTACATTGGGAAAATGTTCAATATTTTTTTAACTCTGCCATGGCCGGTCCCAAGCCCGTGCTGCGAAAAGAGGAGGGTTGGGTGCTGGGACAAGCAAACCAGCCCTATTAAAACATTTGTAGAGCAAATGGGAAAGTTCAGTGACACAGAGGTGATGTTCCATCTCGGGGGAGGTTTAGTGTCACTGCAGCAATGAAGACCTCTCTGAGCGTGGTTGGTTCTGAGAGCAATGGCCCAGATCCCATTCCATAACAATTGTAAGATGCTCATTGCGGTCTAGAGCTGGTCCAAAGGTTGCGTGTGAAGGTTGTGTGCAAGCACACATAAAGTGCTTCCTTCCGAAACTGGAAGACTGCTTACCAGTGCTCTTGAAACTTTTTAACTCTGCCATGGCCGGTCCCAAGCCCAGCTGCGAAAAGAGGAGGGTTGAGTGCTGGGGCAAGCAAACCAGCCCTGTAAAAACAATTTGCTATTGCGAGCATAAAAGAAGAATAGGGCCTATCCAGCATTGTAGTGACATTAGCCAGCTGAACGTGTTGGCTGAGCTACCAATGCTTTAAGCTGCAAATTAGTGGCTCGAGCATAAAAGAAGAGGGCCTATTAAACTTAACTCCACCGTGGCCGGTCCCAAGTCCGAGCTGAGAAAGGAGGAGGGTCCCTTCCCCCTCCCTTTCCTTCCCTTTTCCCCTTCCCCTCCCCCTCCCTTCCCTTTCCCCTTCCCCCAGAGACACATGCTCAAATTACCTTTAAGGCAGTTTACTGTGCAAAGGGCTAAAAAGAGATTGTAGACAGTCCACTTTGGGCCGATCTGCGCCGTTCGGAGCTGTAATGCGAAGTTCCACTGTACATCTCTTCTCTGCTGTCCCATCTGTGTGCTGTCTCGACTGTGAAGTGTGGGAAGAGGGTGTACCCCTTTACGGAGGATAGACAGCAGGATCTGTTCGCCCTGAGTACAAAAATTGTCTGAAGAAGAGAGAGCAATTTGGGTTCAAATTTGGTCCCATACTTGCTATCTGAGGAGTGACAAAGGAAATCTACCTGCGTGCCAAGTTTGAAGACAGGAGCCCCAAGGGTTCCAGAGATATGGCCACACAAAGAGAACTGACCGGCAATTGAAAGCTCCCTTGCGGGAAAACGTAGCAGTAATTTGTAATACCGCTTAAGTGGGACTCTGGAGCAACCTTGTCGGTATAGATTTTTCTGGTCAATGTCTCCAAAACCATAAATCCTAAGAACTCCAAACTTGGTAGGGTGGGTCTCCCAATAAGTCCCATACATGTGTCTCTTAAGTTGAAAAAAAAACACTGCCTCCCGAAACATAAAGGGCGACGTCGCAGTGTTCTTTCAAACTGCACGGACCCAGATGAGGCCTCACTGCTGTATGTCTGTGTCCTACATTGGGAAAATGTTCAATATTTTTTTAACTCTGCCATGGCCGGTCCCAAGCCCGTGCTGCGAAAAGAGGAGGGTTGGGTGCTGGGACAAGCAAACCAGCCCTATTAAAACATTTGTAGAGCAAATGGGAAAGTTCAGTGACACAGAGGTGATGTTCCATCTCGGGGGAGGTTTAGTGTCACTGCAGCAATGAAGACCTCTCTGAGCGTGGTTGGTTCTGAGAGCAATGGCCCAGATCCCATTCCATAACAATTGTAAGATGCTCATTGCGGTCTAGAGCTGGTCCAAAGGTTGCGTGTGAAGGTTGTGTGCAAGCACACATAAAGTGCTTCCTTCCGAAACTGGAAGACTGCTTACCAGTGCTCTTGAAACTTTTTAACTCTGCCATGGCCGGTCCCAAGCCCAGCTGCGAAAAGAGGAGGGTTGAGTGCTGGGGCAAGCAAACCAGCCCTGTAAAAACAATTTGCTATTGCGAGCATAAAAGAAGAATAGGGCCTATCCAGCATTGTAGTGACATTAGCCAGCTGAACGTGTTGGCTGAGCTACCAATGCTTTAAGCTGCAAATTAGTGGCTCGAGCATAAAAGAAGAGGGCCTATTAAACTTAACTCCACCGTGGCCGGTCCCAAGTCCGAGCTGAGAAAGGAGGAGGGTCCCTTCCCCCTCCCTTTCCTTCCCTTTTCCCCTTCCCCTCCCCCTCCCTTCCCTTTCCCCTTCCCCCAGAGACACATGCTCAAATTACCTTTAAGGCAGTTTACTGTGCAAAGGGCTAAAAAGAGATTGTAGACAGTCCACTTTGGGCCGATCGGCGCCGTTTGGAGCTGTAATGCGAAGTTCCACTGTACATCTCTTCTCTGCTGTCCCATCTGTGTGCTGTCTCGACTGTGAAGTGTGGGAAGAGGGTGTACCCCTTTACGGAAAGGATAGACAGCAGGATCTGTTCGCCCCGAGTACATAAATTGTCTGAAGAAGAGAGAGCAATTTGGGTTAAAATTTGGTCCCATACTTGCTATCTGAGGAGTGACAAAGGAAATCTACCTGCGTGCCAAGTTTGAAGACAGGAGCCCCAAGGGTTCCAGAGATATGGCCACACAAAGAGAACTGACCGGCAATTGAAAGCTCCCTTGCGGGAAAACGTAGCAGTAATTTGTAATACCGCTTAAGTGGGACTCTGGAGCAACCTTGTCGGTATAGATTTTGCTGGTCAATATCTCCAAAACCATAAATCCTAAGAACTCCAAACTTGGTAGGGTGGGTCTCCCAATCAGTCCCATACATGTGTCTCTCAAGTTGAAAAAAACACTGCCTCCCGAAACATAAAGGGCGACGTCGCAGTGTTCTTTCAAACTGCACGGACCCAGATGAGGCCTCACTGCTGTATGTCTGTGTCCTACATTGGGAAAATGTTCAATATTTTTTTAACTCTGCCATGGCCGGTCCCAAGCCCGTGCTGCGAAAAGAGGAGGGTTGGGTGCTGGGACAAGCAAACCAGCCCTATTAAAACATTTGTAGAGCAAATGGGAAAGTTCAGTGACACAGAGGTGATGTTCCATCTCGGGGGAGGTTTAGTGTCACTGCAGCAATGAAGACCTCTCTGAGCGTGGTTGGTTCTGAGAGCAATGGCCCAGATCCCATTCCATAACAATTGAAAGATGCTCATTGCGGTCTAGAGCTGGTCCAAAGGTTGCGTGTGAAGGTTGTGTGCAAGCACACGTAAAGTGCTCCCTTCCGAAACTGGAAGACTGCTTACCAGTGCTCTTGAAACTTTTTAACTCTGCCATGGCCGGTCCCAAGCCCAGCTGCGAAAAGAGGAGGGTTGAGTGCTGGGGCAAGCAAACCAGCCCTGTAAAAACAATTTGCTACTGCGAGCATAAAAGAAGAATAGGGCCTATCCAGCATTGTAGTGACATTAGCCAGCTGAACGTGTTGGCTGAGCTACCAATGCTTTAAGCTGCAAATTAGTGGCTCGAGCATAAAAGAAGAGGGCCTATTAAACTTAACTCCACCGTGGCCGGTCCCAAGTCCGAGCTGAGAAAGGAGGAGGGTCCCTTCCCCCTCCCTTTCCTTCCCTTTCCCCTTCCCCTCCCCCTCCCTTCCCTTTCCCCTTCCCCCAGAGACACATGCTCAAATTACCTTTAAGGCAGTTTACTGTGCAAAGGGCTAAAAAGAGATTGTAGACAGTCCACTTTGGGCCGATCGGCGACGTTCGGAGCTGTAATGCGAAGTTCCACTGTACATCTCTTCTCTGCTGTCCCATCTGTGTGCTGTCTCGACTGTGAAGTGTGGGAAGAGGCTGTACCCCTTTACGGAGGATAGACAGCAGGATCTGTTCGCCCCGAGTACATAAATTATCTGAAGAAGAGAGAGCAATTTGGGTTCAAATTTGGTCTCATACTTGCTATCTGAGGAGTGACAAAGGAAATCTACCTGCGTGCCAAGTTTGAAGACAGGAGCCCCAAGGGTTCCAGAGATATGGCCACACAAAGAGAACTGACCGGCAATTGAAAGCTCCCTTGCGGGAAAACGTAGCAGTAATTTGTAATACCGCTTAAGTGGGACTCTGGAGCAACCTTGTCGGTATAGATTTTGCTGGTCAATATCTCCAAAACCATAAATCCTAAGAACTCCAAACTTGGTAGGGTGGGTCTCCCAATCAGTCCCATACATGTGTCTCTCAAGTTGAAAAAAACACTGCCTCCCGAAACATAAAGGGCGACGTCGCAGTGTTCTTTCAAACTGCACGGACCCAGATGAGGCCTCACTGCTGTATGTCTGTGTCCTACATTGGGAAAATGTTCAATATTTTTTTAACTCTGCCATGGCCGGTCCCAAGCCCGTGCTGCGAAAAGAGGAGGGTTGGGTGCTGGGACAAGCAAACCAGCCCTATTAAAACATTTGTAGAGCAAATGGGAAAGTTCAGTGACACAGAGGTGATGTTCCATCTCGGGGGAGGTTTAGTGTCACTGCAGCAATGAAGACCTCTCTGAGCGTGGTTGGTTCTGAGAGCAATGGCCCAGATCCCATTCCATAACAATTGTAAGATGCTCATTGCGGTCTAGAGCTGGTCCAAAGGTTGCGTGTGAAGGTTGTGTGCAAGCACACATAAAGTGCTTCCTTCCGAAACTGGAAGACTGCTTACCAGTGCTCTTGAAACTTTTTAACTCTGCCATGGCCGGTCCCAAGCCCAGCTGCGAAAAGAGGAGGGTTGAGTGCTGGGGCAAGCAAACCAGCCCTGTAAAAACAATTTGCTATTGCGAGCATAAAAGAAGAATAGGGCCTATCCAGCATTGTAGTGACATTAGCCAGCTGAACGTGTTGGCTGAGCTACCAATGCTTTAAGCTGCAAATTAGTGGCTCGAGCATAAAAGAAGAGGGCCTATTAAACTTAACTCCACCGTGGCCGGTCCCAAGTCCGAGCTGAGAAAGGAGGAGGGTCCCTTCCCCCTCCCTTTCCTTCCCTTTTCCCCTTCCCCTCCCCCTCCCTTCCCTTTCCCCTTCCCCCAGAGACACATGCTCAAATTACCTTTAAGGCAGTTTACTGTGCAAAGGGCTAAAAAGAGATTGTAGACAGTCCACTTTGGGCCGATCTGCGCCGTTCGGAGCTGTAATGCGAAGTTCCACTGTACATCTCTTCTCTGCTGTCCCATCTGTGTGCTGTCTCGACTGTGAAGTGTGGGAAGAGGGTGTACCCCTTTACGGAGGATAGACAGCAGGATCTGTTCGCCCTGAGTACAAAAATTGTCTGAAGAAGAGAGAGCAATTTGGGTTCAAATTTGGTCCCATACTTGCTATCTGAGGAGTGACAAAGGAAATCTACCTGCGTGCCAAGTTTGAAGACAGGAGCCCCAAGGGTTCCAGAGATATGGCCACACAAAGAGAACTGACCGGCAATTGAAAGCTCCCTTGCGGGAAAACGTAGCAGTAATTTGTAATACCGCTTAAGTGGGACTCTGGAGCAACCTTGTCGGTATAGATTTTTCTGGTCAATGTCTCCAAAACCATAAATCCTAAGAACTCCAAACTTGGTAGGGTGGGTCTCCCAATAAGTCCCATACATGTGTCTCTTAAGTTGAAAAAAAAACACTGCCTCCCGAAACATAAAGGGCGACGTCGCAGTGTTCTTTCAAACTGCACGGACCCAGATGAGGCCTCACTGCTGTATGTCTGTGTCCTACATTGGGAAAATGTTCAATATTTTTTTAACTCTGCCATGGCCGGTCCCAAGCCCGTGCTGCGAAAAGAGGAGGGTTGGGTGCTGGGACAAGCAAACCAGCCCTATTAAAACATTTGTAGAGCAAATGGGAAAGTTCAGTGACACAGAGGTGATGTTCCATCTCGGGGGAGGTTTAGTGTCACTGCAGCAATGAAGACCTCTCTGAGCGTGGTTGGTTCTGAGAGCAATGGCCCAGATCCCATTCCATAACAATTGTAAGATGCTCATTGCGGTCTAGAGCTGGTCCAAAGGTTGCGTGTGAAGGTTGTGTGCAAGCACACATAAAGTGCTTCCTTCCGAAACTGGAAGACTGCTTACCAGTGCTCTTGAAACTTTTTAACTCTGCCATGGCCGGTCCCAAGCCCAGCTGCGAAAAGAGGAGGGTTGAGTGCTGGGGCAAGCAAACCAGCCCTGTAAAAACAATTTGCTATTGCGAGCATAAAAGAAGAATAGGGCCTATCCAGCATTGTAGTGACATTAGCCAGCTGAACGTGTTGGCTGAGCTACCAATGCTTTAAGCTGCAAATTAGTGGCTCGAGCATAAAAGAAGAGGGCCTATTAAACTTAACTCCACCGTGGCCGGTCCCAAGTCCGAGCTGAGAAAGGAGGAGGGTCCCTTCCCCCTCCCTTTCCCTCCCTTTTCCCCTTACCCTCCCCCTCCCTTCCCTTTCCCCTTCCCCCAGAGACACATGCTCAAATTACCTTTAAGGCAGTTTACTGTGCAAAGGGCTAAAAAGAGATTGTAGACAGTCCACTTTGGGCCGATCGGCGCCGTTTGGAGCTGTAATGCGAAGTTCCACTGTACATCTCTTCTCTGCTGTCCCATCTGTGTGCTGTCTCGACTGTGAAGTGTGGGAAGAGGGTGTACCCCTTTACGGAAAGGATAGACAGCAGGATCTGTTCGCCCCGAGTACATAAATTGTCTGAAGAAGAGAGAGCAATTTGGGTTAAAATTTGGTCCCATACTTGCTATCTGAGGAGTGACAAAGGAAATCTACCTGCGTGCCAAGTTTGAAGACAGGAGCCCCAAGGGTTCCAGAGATATGGCCACACAAAGAGAACTGACCGGCAATTGAAAGCTCCCTTGCGGGAAAACGTAGCAGTAATTTGTAATACCGCTTAAGTGGGACTCTGGAGCAACCTTGTCGGTATAGATTTTGCTGGTCAATATCTCCAAAACCATAAATCCTAAGAACTCCAAACTTGGTAGGGTGGGTCTCCCAATCAGTCCCATACATGTGTCTCTCAAGTTGAAAAAAACACTGCCTCCCGAAACATAAAGGGCGACGTCGCAGTGTTCTTTCAAACTGCACGGACCCAGATGAGGCCTCACTGCTGTATGTCTGTGTCCTACATTGGGAAAATGTTCAATATTTTTTTAACTCTGCCATGGCCGGTCCCAAGCCCGTGCTGCGAAAAGAGGAGGGTTGGGTGCTGGGACAAGCAAACCAGCCCTATTAAAACATTTGTAGAGCAAATGGGAAAGTTCAGTGACACAGAGGTGATGTTCCATCTCGGGGGAGGTTTAGTGTCACTGCAGCAATGAAGACCTCTCTGAGCGTGGTTGGTTCTGAGAGCAATGGCCCAGATCCCATTCCATAACAATTGAAAGATGCTCATTGCGGTCTAGAGCTGGTCCAAAGGTTGCGTGTGAAGGTTGTGTGCAAGCACACGTAAAGTGCTCCCTTCCGAAACTGGAAGACTGCTTACCAGTGCTCTTGAAACTTTTTAACTCTGCCATGGCCGGTCCCAAGCCCAGCTGCGAAAAGAGGAGGGTTGAGTGCTGGGGCAAGCAAACCAGCCCTGTAAAAACAATTTGCTACTGCGAGCATAAAAGAAGAATAGGGCCTATCCAGCATTGTAGTGACATTAGCCAGCTGAACGTGTTGGCTGAGCTACCAATGCTTTAAGCTGCAAATTAGTGGCTCGAGCATAAAAGAAGAGGGCCTATTAAACTTAACTCCACCGTGGCCGGTCCCAAGTCCGAGCTGAGAAAGGAGGAGGGTCCCTTCCCCCTCCCTTTCCTTCCCTTTCCCCTTCCCCTCCCCCTCCCTTCCCTTTCCCCTTCCCCCAGAGACACATGCTCAAATTACCTTTAAGGCAGTTTACTGTGCAAAGGGCTAAAAAGAGATTGTAGACAGTCCACTTTGGGCCGATCGGCGACGTTCGGAGCTGTAATGCAAAGTTCCACTGTACATCTCTTCTCTGCTGTCCCATCTGTGTGCTGTCTCGACTGTGAAGTGTGGGAAGAGGGTGTACCCCTTTACGGAGGATAGACAGCAGGATCTGTTCGCCCCGAGTACATAAATTGTCTGAAGAAGAGAGAGCAATTTGGGTTCAAATTTGGTCCCATACTTGCTATCTGAGGAGTGACAAAGGAAATCTACCTGCGTGCCAAGTTTGAAGACAGGAGCCCCAAGGGTTCCAGAGATATGGCCACACAAAGAGAACTGAACGGCAATGGAAAGCTCCCTTGCGGGAAAACGTAGCAGTAATTTGTAATACCGCTTAAGTGGGACTCTGGAGCAACCTTGTCGGTATAGATTTTGCTGGTCAATGTCTCCAAAACCATAAATCCTAAGAACTCCAAACTTGGTAGGGTGGGTCTCCCAATAAGTCCCATACATGTGTCTCTCAAGTTGAAAAAAACACTGCCTCCCAAAACATAAAGGGCGACGTTGCAGTGTTCTTTCAAACTGCACGGACCCAGATGAGGCCTCACAGCTGTATGTCTGTGTCCTACATTGGGAAAATGTTCAATATTTTTTTAACTCTGCCATGGCCGGTCCCAAGCCCGTGCTGCGAAAAGAGGAGGGTTGGGTGCTGGGACAAGCAAGCCAGCCCTATTAAAACATTTGTAGAGCAAATGGGAAAGTTCAGTGACACAGAGGTGATGTTCCATCTCGGGGGAGGTTTAGTGTCACTGCAGCAATGAAGACCTCTCTGAGCGTGGTTGGTTCTGAGAGCAATGGCCCAGATCCCATTCCATAACAATTGTAAGATGCTCATTGCGGTCTAGAGCTGGTCCAAAGGTTGCGTGTGAAGGTTGTGTGCAAGCACACGTAAAGTGCTCCCTTCCGAAACTGGAAGACTGCTTACCAGTGCTCTTGAAACTTTTTAACTCTGCCATGGCCGGTCCCAAGCCCAGCTGCGAAAAGAGGAGGGTTGAGTGCTGGGGCAAGCAAACCAGCCCTGTAAAAACAATTTGCTACTGCGAGCATAAAAGAAGAATAGGGCCTATCCAGCATTGTAGTGACATTAGCCAGCTGAACGTGTTGGCTGAGCTACCAATGCTTTAAGCTGCAAATTAGTGGCTCGAGCATAAAAGAAGAGGGCCTATTAAAGTTAACTCCACCGTGGCCGGTCCCAAGTCCGAGCTGAGAAAGGAGGAGGGTCCCTTCCCCCTCCCTTTCCTTCCCTTTCCCCTTCCCCTCCCCCTCCCTTCCCTTTCCCCTTCCCCCAGAGATACATGCTCAAATTACCTTTAAGGCAGTTTACTGTGCAAAGGGCTAAAAAGAGATTGTAGACAGTCCACTTTGGGCCAATCGGCGCCGTTTGGAGCTGTAATGCGAAGTTCCACTGTACATCTCTTCTCTGCTGTCCCATCTGTGTGCTGTCTCGACTGTGAAGTGTGGGAAGAGGGTGTACCCCTTTACGGAGGATAGACAGCAGGATCTGTTCGCCCCGAGTACATAAATTGTCTGAAGAAGAGAGAGCAATTTGGGTTAAAATTTGGTCCCATACTTGCTATCTGAGGAGTGACAAAGGAAATCTACCTGCGTGCCAAGTTTGAAGACAGGAGCCCCAAGGGTTCCAGAGATATGGCCACACAAAGAGAACTGACCGGCAATTGAAAGCTCCCTTGCGGGAAAACGTAGCAGTAATTTGTAATACCGCTTAAGTGGGACTCTGGAGCAACCTTGTCGGTATAGATTTTGCTGGTCAATATCTCCAAAACCATAAATCCTAAGAACTCCAAACTTGGTAGGGTGGGTCTCCCAATCAGTCCCATACATGTGTCTCTCAAGTTGAAAAAAACACTGCCTCCCGAAACATAAAGGGCGACGTCGCAGTGTTCTTTCAAACTGCACGGACCCAGATGAGGCCTCACTGCTGTATGTCTGTGTCCTACATTGGGAAAATGTTCAATATATTTTTAACTCTGCCATGGCCGGTCCCAAGCCCGTGCTGCGAAAAGAGGAGGGTTGGGTGCTGGGACAAGCAAACCAGCCCTATTAAAACATTTGTAGAGCAAATGGGAAAGTTCAATGACACAGAGGTGATGTTCCATCTCGGGGGAGGTTTAGTGTCACTGCAGCAATGAAGACCTCTCTGAGCGCGGTTGGTTCTGAGAGCAATGGCCCAGAGACCATTCCATAACAATTGGAAGATGCTCATTGCGGTCTAGAGATGGTCCAAAGGTTGCGTGTGAGGGTTGTGTGCAAGCACACGTAAAGTGCGGGGAACTCTGTGCTCCCTTCCGAAACTTGAAGATTGCTTACCAGTGCTCTTGAATTTTTTTAACTCTGCCATGGCCGGTCCCAAGCCCGGCTGCGAAAAGAGTAGGGTTGAGTGCTGGGGCAAAATCTATACCGACAAGGTTGCTCTAGAGTCCCACTTAAGCGGTATTACAAATTACTGCTACGTTTTCCCGCAAGGGAGCTTTCAATTGCCGGTCAGTCCTCTTTGTGTGGCCATATCTCTGGAACCCTTGGGGCTCCTGTCTTCAAACTTGGCACGCAGGTAGATTTCCTTTGTCACTCCTCAGATAGCAAGTATGGGACCAAATTTGAACCCAAATTGCTCTCTCTTCTTCAGACAATTTATGTACTCGGGGCGAACAGATCCTGCTGTTTATCCTCCGTAAAGGGGTACACCCTCTTCCCACATTTTACAGTCGAGACAGCACACAGATGGGACAGCAGAGAAGAGATGTACAGTGGAACTTCGCATTACAGCTCCAAACGGCGCCGATGGGCCCAAAGTGGACTGTCTACAATCTCTTTCTAGCCCTTTGCACAGTAAACTGTCTTAAAGGTAATTTGAGCATGTATCTCTGGGGGAAGGGGAAAGGGAAGGGAGGGGGAGGGGAAGGGGAAAGGGAAGGAAAGGGAGGGGGAAGGGACCCTCCTCCTTTCTCAGCTCGGACTTGGGACCGGCCACGGTGGAGTTAACTTTAATAGGCCCTCTTCTTTTATGCTTGAGCCACTAATTTGCAGCTTAAAGCATTGGTAGCTCAGCCAACACGTTCAGCTGGCTAATGTCACTACAATGCTGGATAGGCCCTATTCTTCTTTTATGCTCGCAGTAGCAAATTGTTTTTACAGGGCTGGTTTGCTTGCCCCAGCACTCAACCCTCCTCTTTTCGCAGCTGGGCTTGGGACCGGCCATGGCAGAGTTAAAAAGATTCAAGAGCACTGGTAAGCAGTCTTCCAGTTTCGGAAGGGAGCACTTTACGTGTGCTTGCACACAACCTTCACACGCAACCTTTGGACCAGCTCTAGACCGTAATGAGCATCTTACAATTGTTATGGAATGGGATCTGGGCCATTGCTCTCAGAACCAACCACGCTCAGAGAGGTCTTCATTGCTGCAGTGACACTAAACCTCCCCCGAGATGGAACATCACCTCTGTGTCACTGAACTTTCCCATTTGCTCTACAAATGTTTTAATAGGGCTGGTTTGCTTGTCCCAGCACCCAACCCTCCTCTTTTCGCAGCACGGGCTTGGGACCGGCCATGGCAGAGTTAAAAAAATATTGAACATTTTCCCAATGTAGGACACAGACATACAGCAGTGAGGCCTCATCTGGGTCCGTGCAGTTTGAAAGAACACTGCGACGTCGCCCTTTATGTTTTGGGAGGCAGTGTTTTTTTCAACTTGAGAGACACATGTATGGGACTGATTGGGAGACCCACCCTACCAAGTTTGGAGTTCTTAGGATTTATGGTTTTGGAGATATTGACCAGCAAAATCTATACTGACAAGTAGGGATGAGCTTCGAGTTCGAGTCGAACTCATGTTCGACTCGAACATTGCCTGTTCGCCCGTTCGCCGAACAGCGAACAAATTGGGGTGTTCGCGGCAAATTCGAAAAATCTATGGGAGAAATCTAAAGTGCTAATTATAAAGGCTTATATGCAAGTTATTGTCCTAAAAAGTGTTTGGGGACCCGGGTCCTGCCCCAGGGGACATGTATCAATGCAAAAAGAAGTTTTAAAAACTGTAGTTTTTTCGGGAGCAGTGATTTTAATAATGCTTAAAATGAAAAAATAAAAGTGAAATATTCCTTTAAATTTCGTACCTGGGGGGTGTGTATGATATGCATGTGAAGTGGCTCATGTTTCCCGTGCTTAGAACTGTCCCTGCAAAAAATTTCATTTTTGAAAGAAAAAAAGTCTTTTAAAACTGACTCGCGGCTATTAATGAATTGTCGGCTCCCGGCAATACATACAAAAGTCATTGATAAAAAAAAATAAAAAAGCGTGGGGGTTCCCCAGAATTCAATTACCAGGCCCTTCAGGTCTGGAATGGATATTAAGGGGAACCCCGCCGCAAATTTAAAAAAAAATTGACGTGGGGTTCCCCCAAATATCCATTCCAGGCCCTTCAGATCTGGCATGGATTTTAAGGGGAACTCCACCCCAAATTTACAAAAAAAATGGCGTGGAGTCCCCCTAAAAATCCATACCAGACCCCTTATCCGAGCACGCAACCTGGCCGGCCGCAGGGGAAAAGGGGGGGACGAGAGAGCGGCCCCCCCTCCCTCCTGAACCGTACCAAGCTACATGCCCTCAACATGGGGAGGATGTCCCCATGTTGATGGGGACAAGGGCCTCATCCCCACAACCCTTGCCCGGTGGTTGTGGGGGTCTGCGGGCGGGGGGCTTATCGGAATCTGGAAGACCCCTTTAACAAAGGGGACCCCCAGATCCCGGCCCCCCCTATGTGAATTGGTAAGGGGTACATTGTACCCCTACCATTTCACGAAGAAAGCGTAAAAATTTTTTTAAAAAAACACACAAACACCTTGAAAAAGTCCTTTAAAAAAAACAAAAAAAAAAAAACATTCCAACGCTGAAATCCAGTGTCCCGCGGCGATCCCGATGTCCAGCGCTGTCCTTCATTGGTTGTGCCTGAGCGGACCTGATGGGGAACTCCCTCTCAGTATTTTAAATGTATAGACCCGCCCCTTCTATAGTTCCCCATCAGGTCCGCTCAGCGGACCAGATGCGGAACATGAGAAGGGGCGGGTCTATACATGTATTACCACAGTGAGAGAAGTTCCCCATCAGGTCCGCCTCCTCGGTATGTCGGACCCGCCTACGTCATTGGCTTGAGCGGGGAACTTCCTTCACTGTGTAATTTAAATTTACATAGTGAAGGAAGTTCCCCGCTCAAGCCAATGACGTAGGCGGGTCCGACATACCGAGGGGGCGGACCTGATGGGGAACTGCTCTCACTTTGGTAATACATGTATAGACCCGCCCCTTCTCATGTTCCGCATCTGGGGAACTTTAGAAGGGGCGGGTCTATACATTTAAAATACTGAGAGGGAGTTCCCCATCAGGTCCGCTCAGGCACAACCAATGAAGGACAGCGCTGGACATCGGGATCGCCGTGGGACACTGGATTTCACCGCTGGAATGTTTTTTTTGTTTTTTTTTTAATAAAGGACTTTTTCAAGGTGTTTGTGTGTTTTTTTAAACATTTTTTTACGCTTTCTTCGTGAAATGGTAGGGGTACAATGTACCCCTTACCAATTTACATAGGGGGGGGGCCGGGATCTGGGGGTCCCCTTTGTTAAAGGGGTCTTCCAGATTCCGATAAGCCCCCCGCCCGCAGACCCGCACAACCACCGGGCAAGGGTTGTGGGGATGAGGCCCTTGTCCCCATCAACATGGGGACATCCTCCCCATGTTGAGGACATGTGGCCTGGTACGGTTCAGGAGGGAGGGGGGGGCCGCTCTCTCGTCCCCCCCTCTTCCCCTGCGGCCGGCCAGGTTGCGTGCTCGGATAAGGGGTCTGGTATGGATTTTTAGGGGGACTCCACGCCATTTTTTTTTTAAATTTGGGGTGGAGTTCCCCTTAAAATCCATGCCAGATCTGAAGGGCCTGGAATGGATATTTGGGGGAAACCCACGTCAATTTTTTTTTGAATTTGCAGCGGGGTTCCCCTTAATATCCATTCCAGACCTGAAGGGCCTGGTAATTGAATTCTGGGGAACCCCCACGCTTTTTTTTTTTTTTTATCAATGACTTTTGTATGTATTGCCGGGAGCCGACAATTCATTAATAGCCGCGAGTCAGTTTTAAATGCATTTTTTTCTTTCAAAAATGTCATTTTTTGCAGGGACAGTTCTAAGCACGGGAAACATGCGCCACTTCACATGCATATCATACACACCCCCCAGGTACAAAATTTAAAGGAATATTTCACTTTTATTTTTTCATTTTAAGCATTATTAAAATCACTGCTCCCGAAAAAACGGCCGTTTTTAAAACTTCTTTTTGCATTGAAACATGTCCCCTGGGGCAGGACCCGGGTCCCCAAACACTTTTTAGGACAATAACTTGCATATTAGCCTTTATAATTAACACTTTAGATTTCGAACGTTTGAGTCCATTGTATTTAATAGGGTTCTAAAGTTTACACGAACATTTTGTCTGTTCGCAGGTTCTGGTGCGAACCGAACAGGGGGGTGTTCGGCTCATCCCTGCCCTTGCGGGAAAACGTAGCAGTAATTTGTAATACCGCTTAAGTGGGACTCTGGAGCAACCTTGTCGGTATAGATTTTGCTGGTCAATATCTCCAAAACCATAAATCCTAAGAACTCCAAACTTGGTAGGGTGGGTCTCCTAATCAGTCCCATACATGTGTCTCTAAAGTTGAAAAAAACACTGACTCCCGAAACATAAAGGGCGACGTCGCAGTGTTCTTTCAAACTGCACAGACCCAGATGAGGCCTCACTGCTGTATGTCTGTGTCCTACATTGGAAAAATGTTCAATATTTTTTTAACTCTGCCATGGCTGGTCCCAAGCCCGTGCTGCGAAAAGAGGAGGGTTGGGTGCTGGGACAAGCAAACCAGCCCTATTAAAACATTTGTAGAGCAAATGGGAAAGTTCAGTGACACAGAGGTGATGTTCCATCTCGGGGGAGGTTTAGTGTCACTGCAGCAATGAAGACCTCTCTGAGCGTGGTTGGTTCTGAGAGCAATGGCCCAGATCCCATTCCATAACAATTGTAAGATGCTCATTGCGGTCTAGAGCTGGTCCAAAGGTTGCGTGTGAAGGTTGTGTGCAAGCACACGTAAAGTGCTCCCTTCCGAAACTGGAAGACTGCTTACCAGTGCTCTTGAAACTTTTTAACTCTGCCATGGCCGGTCCCAAGCTCAGCTGCGAAAAGAGGAGGGTTGAGTGCTGGGGCAAGCAAACCAGCCCTGTAAAAACAATTTGCTACTGCGAGCATAAAAGAAGAATAGGGCCTATCCAGCATTGTAGTGACATTAGCCAGCTGAACGTGTTGGCTGAGCTACCAATGCTTTAAGCTGCAAATTAGTGGCTCGAGCATAAAAGAAGAGGGCCTATTAAAGTTAACTCCACCGTGGCCGGTCCCAAGTCCGAGCTGAGAAAGGAGGAGGGTCCCTTCCCCCTCCCTTTCCTTCCCTTTCCCCTTCCCCTCCCCCTCCCTTCCCTCTCCCCTTCCCCTGCCCTTCCCTTTCTCTTCCCCTTCCCCTTCCCCCAGAGACACATTCTCAAATTACCTTTAAGGCAGTTTACTGTGCAAAGAGCTAAAAAGAGATTGTAGACAGTCCACTTTGGGCCGATCGTCGCCGTTCGGAGCCGTAATGTGAAGTTCCACTGTACATCTCTTCTCTGCTATCCCATCTGTGTGCTGTCTCGACTGTAAAGTGTGGGAAGAGGGTGTACCCCTTTACGGAGGATAGACAGCAGGATCTGTTCGCCCCGAGTACATAAATTGTCTGAAGAAGAGAGAGCAATTTGGGTTCAAATTTGGTCCCATACTTGCTATCTGAGGAGTGACAATGGAAATCTACCTGCGTGCCAAGTTTGGAGACAGGAGCCCTAAGGGTTCCAGAGATATGGCCACACAAAGAGAACCGACCGGCACTTGAAAGCTCCCTTGCGGGAAAACGTAGCAGTCATTTGTAATACCGCTTAGTGGGACTCTGGTGCAACCTTGTCGGTATAGATTTTGCTGGTCACTATCTCCGAAACCATAAATCCTAAGAACTCCAAACTTGGTAGGGTGGGTCTCCCAATCAGTCCCATACATGTGTCTCTCAAGTTTGAAAAAAACACTGCCTACCGAACCATAAAGGGCGACGTCGCAGTGTTCTTTCAAACTTCATGGACCCAGATGAGGCCTCACTGCTGTATGTCTGTGTCCTACATTGGGAAAATGTTCAATATTTTTTTAACTCTGCCATGGCCGGTCCCAAGCCCGTGCTGCGAAAAGAGGAGGGTTGGGTGCTGGGACAAGCAAACCAGCCCTATTAAAACATTTGTAGAGCAAATGGGAAAGTTCACTGACAGAGAGGTGATGTTCCATCTCGGGGGAGGTTTAGTGTCACTGCAGCAATGAAGACGTCTCTGAGCGTGGTTGGTTCTGAGAGCAATGGCCCAGATCCCATTCCATAACAATTGTAAGATGCTCATTGCGGTCTAGAGCTGGTCTAAAGATTGCGTGTGAAGGTTGTGTGCAAGCACACGTAAAGTGCTCCCTTCCGAAACTGGAAGACTGCTTACCAGTGCTCTTGAATTTTTTTAACTCTGCCATGGCCGGTCCCAAGCCCGGCTGCGAAAAGAGTAGGGTTGAGTGCTGTGGCAAGCAAACTAGCCCTGTAAAAACAATTTGCTACTGCGAGCATAAAATGAGAATAGGGCCTATCCAGCATTGTAGTGACATTAGCCAGCTGAACGTGTTGGCTAAGCTACCAATGCTTTAAGCTGCAAATTAGTGGCTCGAGCATAAAAGAAGAGGGCCTATTAAAGTTAACTACACCGTGGCGGGTCCCAAGTCTGAGCTAAGAAAGGAGGGGGGTCCCTTCCCCCTCCCATTCCTTCCCTTTCGCCTTCCCCTCCCTTCCCTTTCCCTTTCCCCTTCCCCCAGAGACACATGCTCAAATTACCTTTAAGGCATTTTACTGTGCAAAGGGCTAAAAAGAGATTGTAGACAGTCCACTTTCGGCTGATTGGCGCCGTTCGGTGCTGTAATGCGAAGTTCCACTGTACATCTCTTCTCTGCTGTCCCATCTGTGTGCTGTCTCGACTGTAAAGTGTGGGAAGAGGGTGTACCCCTTTACGGAGGATAAACAGCAGGATCTGTTCACCCCGAGTACATAAATTGTCTGAAGAAGAGAGAGCAATTTGGGTTCAAATTTGGTCCCATACTTGCTATCTGAGGAGTGACAATGGAAATCTACCTGTGTGCCAAGTTTGAAGACAGGAGCCCCAAGGGTTCCAGAGATATGGCCACACAAAGAGAACCGACTGGCAATTGAAAGCTCCCTTGCGGGAAAACGTAGCAGTAATTTGTAATGCCGCTTAGCGGGACTCTGGTGCAACTTTGTTGTTATAGATTTTGCTGGACAATATCTCCGAAACTGCTGCGAAAAGAGGAGGGTTGGGTGCTGAGACAAGCAAACCATGTTCCATCTTGGGGGAGGTTTAGTGTCACTGCAGCAATGAAGACCTCTCTGAGCGCGGTTGGTTCTGAGAGCAATGGCCCAGACCCCATTCCATAACAATTGTAAGATGCACATTGCAGTCTAGAGCTGGTCCAAAGGTTATGCTTGAAGGTTGTGTGCAAGCACACGTAAAGTGCTCCCTTCCGAAACTGGAAGACTGCTTACCAGTGCTCTTGAATTTTTTTAACTCTGCCATGTCCGGTCCCAAGCCCGGCTGCGAAAAGAGGAGGGTTGAGTGCTGGGGCAAGCAAACCAGTCCTGTAAAAACAATTTTCTACTGCAAGCATAAAATAAGAATAGGGCATATCTAGCCTTGTAGTGACATCAGCTAGCTGAACGTGTTGGCTGAGCTACCAATGCTTTAAGCGGCAAATTAGTGGGTCAAGCATAAAAGAAGAGCGCCTATTAAAGTTAACTCCACCGTGGCCGGTCCCAAGTCTGAGCTGAGAAAGGAGGAGGGTCCCTTCTCCCTCCCTTTCCTTCCCTCTCCCCTTCCCCCTCCCTTTCCTTCCCTTTCCCCTTCCCCCTCCCTTTCCTTCCCTTTCCCCTTCTCCTCTCTCTCTCTCCCTTCCCTTTCCCCTTCCCCCAGAGACACATGCTCAAATTACCTTTAAGGCAGTTTACTGTGCAAAGGGCTAAAAAGAGATTGTAGACAGTCCACTTTGGGCCGATTGGCGCCGTTCGGAGCTGTAATGCGAAGTTCCACTGTACATCTCTTCTCTGCTGTCCCATCTGTGTGCTGTCTCGACTGTAAAGTGTGGGAAGAGGGTGTACCCCTTTACGGAGGATAGACAGCAGGATCTGTTCACCCCGAGTACATAAATTGTCTGAAGAAGAGAGAGCAATTTGGGTTCAAATTTGGTCCCATACTTGCTATCTGAGGAGTGACAATGGAAATCTACCTGCGTGCCAAGTTTGGAGACAGGAGCCCCAAGGGTTCCAGAGATATGGCCACACAAAGAGAACCGACCGGCAATTGAAATTTCCCTTTGCGGGAAAACGTAGCAGTAATTTGTAATACCGCTTAGCGGGACTCTGGAGCAACCTTGTCGGTATAGATTTTGCTGGTCAATATCTCCAAGACCATAAAACCTAGGAACTCCAAACTTGGTGGGGTGGGTCTCCCAATCAGTCCCATACATGTGTCTCTCAAGTTTGAATAAAACACTGCTTACCAAACTATAAAGGGTGACGTTGCAGTGTTCTTTCAAACTTCACGGACCCAGATGAGGCCTCACTGCTGTATTAGAATTTTTTTTAGCTGCGCAACAAAACTACATTGAATTGAGAACAGAGTGTCCAATCTCTGGTGCATGTGATCATGCACCAATGAAGAGAAATAAAATGTCCAAACAAAAATTAAGGAATTGAACCCCAAAGTGTACACTCCTAGTGCACCAAACCTCATAAGTAATTGATGCAAATTACATAAGGTCCATAGAGCAGTTAATGTAAAAAAAACTTTTAACTAGGATAATAATGCTGTAGGTGATTACTGTAGATATCCATCTTCTTAACATGCATCAGTGACATCAGATATGAACACCCTAGAACAGTGCTGCTTCCAGTTAGAAAAGAATCCACCACCTCTAATAAAGCTGCCGCTTACCAGAGATACTGATCCCTGAAAGAGATCAGTCAAAAAAAGACTGATGTTATCCCTGTGAGGGTCTCTCACGGCTCAATCAGCTGTCTCCACTCTTCTGGTGCATATATCATTGGTCTCTCACTCGGTGTCACAATACATCATGTCAGGATGAAAGAGAAAGCCACCATAGCCTAATCCAGTAAAAAAAACTAATTTATTAAAACATGTAAAAGAATTGCACTTACAAAACGATGTAGATAAAATAGCGTGTGTGTAATCTTAAGCCGGCCGGCTCTCACAGCCCGTTCCTTCCGGGACTCTGCGATAGTGTTTGCGGTGTGGTGTTCACAAGCCATGGATCATGGTGGCACCTATCCACTACTGTTCCTTTTAACCGGCTAAAAGCAAGTTTTTGTGGTTAGTTTACTATCTTCCTGTTGGATTTCTAAATCTAGGAAGTGGATAAGTTTATCACTATTCTCATATGACAATTTTATATTGTTTTGATTGTTGTTCAATTTATCAAAAAATCCCTTAAGGCTAGTTTCATCACCTCTCCATATTACAATACAATCGTCTATGAACCTTCTATATATAATAAGCTCTTCTGGGATATTGGAATAATTGGCCTGCTCCTCCCATTTAGCCATAAAGATGTTCGCTACACTAGGTGCATATTTAGCACCTATTCCTATCCCATTTAGCTGCCTATAGAAATCCAAATTATGCCAGAAATAATTGTGTTGTAGCCCATAAGCCAAGCATCTCAAGATAAATCTTTTCTGCTTAGAGATTATATTACTAAAGCTATATAGGGCCCATCTCGCAGCTTGTATGGCATCTTGGTGTTGGATTATCGTGTATAAAGATGATATGTCTGCCGTTGCAATCAAATATTTTTCTTGTGGTAGCAACTCAATAGTGTTCATAATCTGAATCAGGTGTTTAGTATCTCGTAAATAGGCTCTTGTTTGTAACACTAGCGGTTGCATATACCGATCAACATATTCACCCAATCTCGCATTTATGGATTGTATGCCATTGATTATTGGTCTTCCAGGTGGGTGAATAAGATTCTTATGGACCTTTGGTACTGTATAAATGATCGGTACCCTGCAGGTGTCCGGTATCAGATACTTTTCTGATTGGTAATCATTCCTATCTCTCAAATATTTTCTTTTCTTTCTTTGTTAGAACAAAAGGATATAGAAATCAAAAACTTTGTTCAACTGACTGGTGAGTGTTGTGAAGGATGCTGAATCTTTACAAAGAAAGAAAAGAAAATATTTGAGATATACGAATGATTACCAATCAGAACAAACCTTCAAATGCCAATTAAAATTGGAGGGGAAAATTGGATCTACTACGTCTTCCCCTGAAAGGGAGGTACGGATTTGTTAGTCCCAGACGGGACCAAAGGCATGGGTCCCCAGAAACCCAAAGACAATATCGGGAATATCCAAGTGAAAATGAGAGACCTTATAGAGATGAGAACAATGGACCAAGAACTCCGAAGCCATGGTGGAGAAATAAAAATAAATCACCAAAGAAACCTTTTTGGAAGAACAATGGCAATCGGAATAATCAAAAACCACGTAACCAACCACAAAACAAATATGCCAATACGGGAGGTTATGATTATGGTAACCAAGGAAACCATGAGTACTACAATCAGGATAGAAGAGATGGACGAGACCCCCCATACCATCAGAATCAGCAATATTATCGACAAGGTAATTATGGGTATCAAGATCAATATCAGTACCAAAATTAATATAGAAGAAGTCCGATTCCAACTCACAACAGATATGAAGCTTTAAGAAACCACCAAGATGACACGCAATCACTGTCTTTTTTAGATCATCGCAGGAGCGAGAGGACTCCCCTCGGCATGACAAAACATCAAATGTAAGAAGTCCAAACACAAGAGGGGATGCCGAGGAGGATCCAAGATCCAAAAGAAAAAGAGAGGAGTGGGAGAGGGGATCTACAACCTAAGTGGAGTGGATCTAACGAGAACCAAAATGTTAACTCTAGATAAAGGCTTGAAGTACGCTCCTAAACGGAATCTGAACAAATTTGATATGTATGTGGATATACAAAAATATACCCGAAGGCTAAACATTAAAAAGTACATGATGAATACAGCTCCAGTTATTGAAAGATCAAGAACGGACACGCCAGGAAGAGTGGTTCACAGTAACCTGAGAAACAAGTGCTTATTTAACCCGCCTGTTCATAACAATAAACACATAGAGGTTTTCAATCAAATGGTTATACAGGATTTGGAAAAACTCAAAATCAAAAGAATGAGTGATCCCCAGGCAATTAAAAGAGGTATAAAAGAATTGGAGGAAAATAAGCAGGTCATTGTTCGACCTGCTGATAAGGGTGGTGCTATTGTGGTTTTATCCAAAGAATATTATAACAAGGAGTTATTGGATCAATTAAATGATGCCAATACATACATTACATTAAGAGGAAATCCCACAAGTGAATACAAGCAGGAGCTTACAGAATTAATTGCAAGAGGTAGCCTCAAGAATATCCTTACCTAAAAAAGAAGAAAAGTATCTGATACCGGACACCTGCAGGGTACCAATCATTTATACAGTACCAAAGGTCCATAAGAATCTTGTTCACCCACCTGGAAGACCAATAATCAATGGCATACAATCCATAAATGCGAGATTGGGTGAATATGTTGATCGGTATATGCAACCGCTAGTGTTACAAACAAGAGCCTATTTACGAGATACCAAACACTTGATTCAGATTATGAACACTATTGTGTTGCTACCACAAGAAAAATATTTGATTGCAATGGCAGACGTATCATCGTTATACACGATGATCCAACACCAAGGTGCCATACAAGCTGCCAGATGGGCCCTATAGTAATATAATCTCTAAGCAGAAAAGATTTATCTTGAGATGCTTGGCTTATGGGCTACAACACAATTATTTCTGGCATAATTCGGATTTCTATAGGCAGCTAAATGTATGGAAGTATGGAAGAGCCCTGGGGCCATCATAATTTTTTTTTTTTAAAATGACAGAATTTTTTCTTTTTTTTTACAGAATTGAGTTTAATTATTTTTTTTTTGTTTTTTTAGAAAATTCTGAGTTTGAAAGTCAGAATTCTGAGATTATAAAATATAGTAGTCTCTATTAGAAGGATTTAAGGAGCAATTAGCAATAATGTAGAAACACCCACAGACCATCATTCTGCAGACATACATGTCTTCTGCTCTGTATATGGATATGTAAATCTATCTTAGTTACAGCACACAGTATGGGGAAGCAGGCAGTGCTGGGCTCTCTGGTTCCTCTACTGTATTAATATTTCCTCGGTTTGCTGTATTATCCTTCTTCTCTGTCATCTGCTCCAACATAAAGAGCCATGCTGAAAACGTGTGTATTGTGTGTACGTGTGTGTGTGTGTGTGGGGGGGGGGGGCACAGCTTCCATAGATAACAGAACACAATGGCCAGCACAGCTCTGCACCCCGATTTGTAGGAAACATTGCAGTTGCCCCTACATGAGGGAATATTGTGAATGGCTAAAAGGCAGCAGGACAATGTGAGTCTATGGTCATAACGGATCGATCATAGCAATTACTTGTCTGGATTTATACAGTTATTTCACAAACAATTAACCTCATATTAAACATAAAAGCAGATTGTAACAGCTAGTGCAGAGCAAGCATAGTGGTTAGGATAGTAGGATTACATTGGTGAAGTTGTGGGTTCTAATCCAGGTGACAGTACATTTTTTTTGAATCGCACTTGTGGGTGTCAGTGAGCCCGCTGTCAAATGCGGGAGACTTGTGGCCGCCATCAGGAACTTTGGGGCCCCCTACACAGCTTCAGGCATGGGCCCCCTGGAGCAGAGAACCAGGGGGTGCTGCCGACGCGAATTGAGAAGCAGGGGGTGCCACAAATTAGAAGCGGGGGGGGGGGCTAGGGTGCTGCCGCCGCAAATTGTTGAGGTTGAGGGGGCTTTGGGTGCTGGCGAACAAAAAAATAAAAATTAAAAAAAAGGGGTTACCATCCGGGGCCCTGGGCGCCTTACAGGTGTACTGCCTGTACCCCCCTGCTGACACTGTCAGTACATACAGCTCATGGCCTGCTCTGCACTGCCACTATATACACTAGTTACTGTGCATGGCCCTGTCTTTACTACTAAAACTAATGCCACTAATTGTCTCCCCACTTGCACAATCTCTGCATCAAGACTACATATTGTGGCTGCATAGCGCACACATTAGCACCAACAGTATACTGAAAATATATATGTAGCGGCCTCGCCCCCTGCTCCCTTGTCAGTGAAACGGCTGGCTTGTCTAGGGGGTATGTGGGAGGAGGGTGAGGTTCACTATGGCCTATGTCCTCTTAGTGTGCAGAGGGGAAAGCCAACACTTGTTTTACCTTCGGCCTGTGTTCTGGATGGAGCCTCTGCTTCTTCTGTGGAGATCTGACTGTCAGTAATAGAGCCCCACACCATAAAAAGTCCAACACTCCTTTATTCTTCTTCACAAGTGAACAGTATCAGTTGAACTTTTAGATGAACAGACAGGGGTGTGGATGCGAGTAGGTCCAGGCACAGTGAACTCTCCTATTCCTTTTAGTGCAAATAGGCTTGGCGCACAGCCGCTGCCACTGACCGTGAGGTTGGCCGCTGCCACCGACCGGGTGAACTGTTGAGGCCCCTGCCACAGGCCTGGGTTGATTAGATGGACCGCTGCCACCGGCCGTGGAACATGAACTACCTTCCTTGAGAAGCTGGCCCTTGTTGGGGAAAGACATCCATCCGGACGGTCTTCAGAGGCCCACCCGGCACTGGCAATATGCTGCACCAGCTGTACGGGAGGGTCACCTCTCCGGTCCCTTACGCCCTGGATTCAGGCACCCGACACCAGGGGCACCTTAGGACAATCCCTCACTCGTGGGACCCAGTGGAAGGTACTAGGCCCCAGGCCTTCTGACAAGGACCTCACCCCCAGACCGAAGGTGTCTGGGATGGAACACGAACTCCACGTGCCCAGGCCAAGGGCGCCTGGACACTGATCACGGACAGCAGCCCTCAGGCTGAAGGTGCCTGGGACTCGAACCTCGTGGTGAAGATGTCCGCCCCCCTTTATACCCTCTCCCAGCAAGCACAGCAGGTTCCCCGCCCCGCTGTACAGCTGCTGCGAGGGGTCACAAAGGGTACAGCACTGCAGTGGTGGTTCAACCCCGGCCCAAAGCGACAGCAGGGAACTGAGCACCACTGATGTCTTCACACAAATGAAAACAGCCCTACTCTACCAATTAGTGCATCTGGGTCATACTACCACCCAGATGCAGCCCCTAAATAATACATACCCGCTACACTCTCCCCCCAGTAATTTGACACTCGTCCCCAGTGTCTGGACCAAGCCATGCCCCAAAGGGAGCCAACATAACCCGATCCAGAGACTAGCATTTTTATAGCACTGGTCGCTGTAAAAATGACAATGGTCCCAAAATAGTGTCAAAAGTGTCCGTCGTAATGTCGCAGTCACGAAAAAAAAAAAAAAAATCACTGATCGCCGCAATTACTAGTTAAAAAAATAAATGAATAAAGCCACAAAACTACCCCCTATTTTGTAAACGCTATAATTTTTGTGATTTTTTTTTACCAAAAATATGTAGAATACTTATTGGCCTAAACTGAGGAAAAAATATGTTCTTTTTATACATTTTTTGGGGATATTTATTATAGCAAAAAGTAAAAAATATTGCATTTTTTTCAAAATTGTCGCTCTATTTTTGTTTACAGGGCAAAAAATAAAAACCGCAGAGGTGATCAAATACCACCAAAAGAAAGCTCTATTTGTGGGGAAAAAAAAGGACGCCAATTTTGTTTGGGAGCCACGACCGCGCAATTGTCAGTTAAAGCGACGCAGTGCCGAATCGCAAAAAAGGGGCCTGGCCCTTATGCTGCATATTGGCCCGGGCCTTAAGTGGTTAAAGCTTGTAGGAGTTCTTTCTCCTGACTGTCCTATGAAGCTGCACGACGCCCTGATCCCGTCTGGACAGTGCTGATTGGCCCTGTAACGATCACATGCACCCTCCCAAAAAAAATAAAAACAACTTTAGCAACACACACACACACACCAAACTAAGCATGAGCAGAGTGCCTCCTAGGGCTCTGTACTATCAGGAGATGGATTATGGACAGTAAAAGGGGAGGATCAGAGCAGACAGGATCAACCAGCTTTTTCACACAATGTGGATGTTTAAACCCACAGTGAGTATAACGAGCATAATTTACTGCATATACAGACTGATTTTACTATGGTGGGTTTAAAAGGTTCATTCCAGCTATGAATGTAAAGCTAGTGATTTATGTAATCCTCTTTGGCCAACTTTCACACGGCTACTTATGTGTTGTGGGTGGTGGATTGCCCAGCTTCAAGCATGAAAAATCTGATTCAAATGTCGAAGGCATGCGGTAACAGCATTGCAAGGAAATAACTTGATCCCGACAGATTTAGGCTTTTTATATATGAGAAACAAAGAATCTGGTAGTATGTGTTTGAAAATTCTACTGCATTGCAAAAGGGGATTCAGTGGACCGAATGATCACACAAATAGCCAGATAAAAAAAACAACCGAATGCTCTGCACAGAAAGGGGCTATATGCAGTCCATGACTTAAAAACACATATCTACTGTTATCAATTACCGTATATACTCGAGTATAAGCCACGTTTTTCAGCACTTTTTTTGTGCTGAAAATGCCCCCCTCGGCTTATACTCGTCACCTTTTTGCACCTGATCTGCCAGACTTTGGGGAACCGGTACCGGCCATAGGTCCCCTGGACCCCAAACTTGAGAAACAGCATGGCTCCCGCGAAGTGTGTTTGAAAACACTGGCCATCATTTTACCTGGAAGAGTAATACTACAGGGAGTCCCCGAGTTACGAACATCCGACTTGCGAACGAATCCTACTTACAAACGGGAGGCTGCGTGGCCACTTTTCAAAGGCGGGCACATTCGACGGAACATTTTTCGACGATGGGCACATTCGACGGAACATTTTTCGACGACCAGCACATTCGACGGGACATCGGAAAACAACGTATCTGCCGTTCTGCACATGCTGTTCCGACTTACGAACATATTCGACTTAAGAACAAACCTACAGTCTCTAACCCGTTCGTAACTCGGGTACCCCCTGTATCTAGCAAGAATTAGTGCTAGATTGAAGGGCAGTATTACAGCACAGACTTTTTTTTTATAAATATCAGCTGGGAATATTTTAATTCTGCATTAAAGGGTAAATTTAATTGGGTTCCAATTGCCATCCCTCAAAACCTGTCCCTACCCTACCAAGATCTTTGCTATGTGTGCCTGTAATCTTCATCTGTTCCAATAAACGATTTGTACTCTGCTGGGACACCGTTTTCAATTAAATGAATTGGGTTTCTTCTTTTCCTTCAGAGGTTGGGAGGTACAGCACAGGCTACAGAATAAAGATGCTTGTGTAGTGGGTATAGTCAAATAAAATGACTTGAAAGGCTGGAGGTGGGATTTGGAATGTAGTAAAATGTACAGTTTCATATTCAACTTTGATGTGTACTCCAAAGCCTTAACTATGCCTCCATACCCTTGCATATTAGGCCTCTACCAGTCTCACAAGCATATTTTCTTCTTCCAATTCAATATGATACAACAGTGACATATTAATCAGTGGGTGAAACCATGATTAGGGGGAACACAGGAATCCAACAATCCTGAAGGGTTGAATGCTGAAGACACTGATGGAGACTGCAGCACTGGAGTTGAGAGAATATAAGAGAGACATGGGCCACTGAAAGGAGAGGTGGGTAAAAGTGCCTTCTGCAGG
Source organism: Rana muscosa (assembly GCA_029206835.1). Classification (NCBI taxonomy): domain Eukaryota; kingdom Metazoa; phylum Chordata; class Amphibia; order Anura; family Ranidae; genus Rana; species Rana muscosa. The sequence continues at coordinate 115,745,344 of CM055118.1, forward strand.
GCACGTTTATTTAGATTTGTTCATACCCTAACAAACACAGACATGACTTAGAAAAAAAAAATTATTTGAAAAAGTTCCAATAAATTAGGAGGGCGAGTAGTCTGTCCATTTTTTTTCTTTGGTCCATACATCCCAGTGGTGTTAATTATGCCACCTCATCAAGAAGCAGAAAGAAAAAACAGGTGGAAAACACCTTCATCAGCTTTCGCCAGAAAATATATCTGGGTTTTCTTCCCAAAACTTGTCACCGATGACATCACAATGCAGAATGGCAAACTGGTTCCGCGAGCGAGATACCTCCACCTCTCTCTCCTCCTCGCCTTCTAGCTTTATTACCTTCTTGCTGATTTCATTTACCTAAACAAGAAGTACAGGATGAGAATAAAAATGAACAAGAACAATTCAAGTATTGTCAGTCAACTCAACTGACGCACATGGAAAGTGATGCGATTCTTACGCAATAAGTCAACAAGCAGTTAAAGGAGAACTTCTCTTTTAATACAGTTATCCTGAATACGCCAGACACTATCCACCACATATTACACTTAACTTGCATTGAAACTATAATTATAGTAAAAAGTGTGGGACTTTTGAGGCACAGCATCTCACTAAAAAATATAACATTTTATTTAATTTCCTTAAAATTGGACATAAAATAATGACAGACTTATAATAAAATGCAATTATAAAACAGCCTATTCCAACCACTGCAGTCATTTATACAACACAGTCTCTGTTCAACACGTTTCTAGGACATGGTTCTCTTCATCAGGAGCCAACAGACTTTTGATGCCGCCATCTTCTATATGGCAGCCATGACAATTAATTAAACATTGAAATCATTCCTGCTACCCTGATAAAACAGGGAGATGATCAATTAGGCAGATAGTTGATAAGTAAATTCCTTTCATAGGTTTAATTTAGGTTCCTCACATTGAGTTACAGAGAAAAGGCGAAGGGAAGTCGATGCTGGTTTTAGATATTTAAAACAGCAATTTCCAGACTTAACCATTTGCTGTCTCATTTAAGCAGAGGTTAGCAGAGTCTGTAATGGTTTGCTGCTGCCAAACAATTCACCAGAATGTTTGCAGGCTATAGGGGAGAGAGAGAACAGTTATCACTCCACTAAGATTTAAGTGTTGGGTTCCGCAGTCATCTTCAAAAGTCTCCACGCTAGGACCTGGCCACCTAGAAGCAACTTAGGCCCCTTACCTTAACTGGTTATGTCCCTTTTTTGCAGAGTTTTCCACTCTAGGGAGCGGTTTATTATGGATCGGGAAGATTATACGCCGACTGCGTCTCCCGCTCTTTCTTACCATCAGACCTAAAGCACCACCTGAACCCCCCTTCCCTTTTTTGGGGGGTTACCTTAACCCCAATGGGCGTTCTGAACTGCAGATTTTGTTGGCCTTTTCAATGATGTAATATTTTCATCCACCTGTGCAGACACAGATTTTTCATCTTTTTACATTTCTACGAATCCATAATGTACAGGGCCTTCCTGATAACGTGATGCTATGTTTTAGTCTTAATTTATTTCTACCACGTTTTGTATTGCATTAAAAAAAATAAAAAAATCTACAAGGTATACTCTTCTCTGATCATGCATGTACAACCACAATCTGTATTCATTCTCATGGAAAGGCCATGTACACTCCTAGAGTGAAAGTGTAGGTGACCTTTTTCTTAGGAATGAATGTGGTATGCAGAAAACATGCATGTGAAAAAGGAGAGCATGGACTAGGACATTTTTAAAGAGATGAGTTTAGCAAATAATCCTTAACCTACGCAATGAATCAATTTAAGTTTTTAACAGGGCTGCCCGTTTTCAGGTGAAAAATCTATAAGTGATAAATATGTGTTATTTAAACCACGCTCACTAAATCATAAATTCATCAAATGATTACATCAAAGTGAATAAGTGCTCAAAAAAAAAAAAAAAAGTGCATTCAGTGCAATGTACATCAACAGCCACCAGATGTCTCCACTTGGATACAAGTGGTATATTGTCGGCTGTCTTCTTGTCAACTTGTTCCACTACTGGCGGAAGGGACGTGTCACGCAAGATTCCGCCAGTAGTGGAACGCAGGTGGAGCGCATATTGGCGTCCCTGCATTAATCGCGAGCTCTGAAATTTTTACCTTTGTAAGTGTAACTTGTATAGCGTGTATTTTAAAATAAACATTACGTACTTCACCATGGGAGGTATCCCCCTATTTTTATACCGTTTTTGGGAGATCTAGTCTATGTCCAAGTTTGCTCACTGATCGACTGAGAAGAGTACTAGAAACTGCATCATTCTGCTTAATGTGACTAACTGTAATGAGGGTCATGCAAGTCCGGTGAGTGGGCTGTGTGTCTGATGTTGGTGGATGAGAATATTAAACACTGTTATGTGGAGTTTACAAGAAGACAGCAGACAATATACCACTCGTATCCAGGTGGAAACATCTGGTGGCTGTTTATGGACATTGCACTTTATTTTTGAGCACTTCTTCACTTTGATGTAAAACATTTGATGAATTTATGATTAGGGAGTTTAACCTCCCTGGCGGTATGATTATTTCAGATTTTAGGTGCTGAAAGTGGTACCATTATTTTGCATGGAAATTTGGCGTATTGTATTGTAGGCCTGTAATTCTTAGGAATAACTCACTTAAATCTGTCCAAACAGGAGTCTAGTAGACATCCCGGGTATGATAAAGTTTGAAACACAAAATCATAAATTATAATATAATAAATAACTATAAATAATTATAATAAAAATTATTCAATAATGTAATCAAATCAAAAACACTGAAATTTGCTCAGTTGCAGAATTGTCGCTGTCATTACTTTCAGTGTTTGATGACGAATTTCCCCACAGATCGTTATCGCTCAATCCTGCAAGTGATTCTAATTTATTATCGCTGTTTTCTAGCTGGTCTAAAACCACTTTTGACGTAAACTGACACTTTTTGGTTGCTATGGACAATCTCCAGTTTCCAGGCAGAAAGAACAGTTTTTATAATATAAAATTGCATGCAGGGCACTGGACAGACCACTAGGGACAAATGTGTATTTGATACAGTACACTGTAATCTTACAGATTACAGTACTGTATGTATTGTGTTTTTTACTTTTTGAATTTGGCGCCGAACTCCGTCCCCGTGCGTCGCAACGCTCGGAAACAGAGCTCGGCACTGTGAATCGAGCGAGGAGACATCGCAGGATCCAGGGGACAAGGCAAGTAGCTTTCCCTGTATCCTGCAATGCAGCCCGAGTCTGGCTCTGGGGGTTACCGCTTTTGGTATGAAAAATTCACCCCGAGCCAGACTGGAGGAAAATACCGCTAGGCAGGATAAATAACACATTTATCACAGGACATTTTTGAAGAGGTTGTGCACCATCCATCATGGGTGTCCAGAGTTTATGATTCTAGTGGAGGATCTTTTTTGTCTTCAATTTTAAAAGGTCAATGTATCATCTAGTTATACCAGTACATAAGCTCTATGAAAGATGTCTGATTACCTTCTTCTTAAGGATGAATGATCCTTTCCTTTACATTAAAGGCTCATTATTGTAGCTGATGTTAAACTCTGAAAATAAGATTTCATTCTTCCTCGGCAGCAAGTGTTCCCTGTGGGGCGAGGGAAAAAATACAGCAGGCTTGTAAGTACGTAGAAAGGCCATTGCACAGAAAACGGGAAAATTGATTATGAAGCATTACCATTCACACTTTTTTCATCTGTTGCAGAACATGCTTGCTTAAATATAGCATTTTTAAAAAAGGAACTGCCAATGCACCACAAGGGACAAAATAAGGTGCACCATAATGTATTGAATGTGCATTGTAGTGCACTGTGATGTGTTGCCAGCTACAGTACCTAACCAGCGCCACAACTGTGTGTGAATGCATTTGTTTATCACAACACATAGATACAGTGTTACGGCTGGCTTCACAGCTAAGTGTTCAGTGCATGCAGGCTAAGGAATTTGTTAATGTAACACTTCCAGGTATTTATTACCTCTTACAGAGATCTGAGTACTCATCCCGACAATGCCTTCATCTGCTTTTCTCTCCAGAGGGATGGAATCATATTTGTTCAAACATTAGCCAAAATCGCAGTCTAATTCCTGGACTGAGCTGCTTCCTCTGAACTGAGACATGACACAACCATGTAAATCCTGGTGCCTGTGCAGTTCTTGGTTGTGTTTACCAATATCTGAGGCAGGTCAGTCCCTGCAACTGCCTCTCACCTTGTGACTTGCTAAATGAATTCTACATACCACCAAGGAGAAGCCAACAAACGATGCTGGCCAAGATATGCTGTGTATAATACTATATATACTCGAGTATAAGCCGAGGCACCCAATTTTACCACAATTAAAGTGGAGCTCCACCCTAAATAGCAACTTTTGCTATTTGGATGCCTCCCCCCCTCCGGTGTCACAATTGACACCTTTCAGGGGGGAGGGGGGTGAAGATACCTGTCTAAGACAGGTATTTTCACCCACATCCGGGAGTCCTGTCTCCGGGAATCTGCGGGAGTTACGTCACTTCCCGCAGACTTCCCTTGGTGTTCTGGGAGACACTCAGCTCCCAGAACACAGGAGCACCAATCAGAACGGCGCAGCGCGACTCGCGCATGCGCCGTAGGGAACCGGGCATGAAGCCGCAGGGCTTCACTTCCTGGTTCCCTCAGCGAGGATGGCGGAGGGAGCAGCAGAGCGACGAGCGGTCGCTCGTCCTCTGCTGCGGACGTCGTGGACTCCAGGACAGGTAAGTGTCCAAATATTAAAAGCCAGCAGCTGCTGTAGCTGTAGCTGCTGGCTTTTAATTTTTTTTTTCCGGTGGAGCAACCCCTTTAACTGGGAAAACTTATTGACTCGAGTATAAGCCTAGGGTGTCCATCTGCATGCCTCGCTGTGCCTCACTTTGTCCATGTGCATGCCTCACTGTGCCCATGCCTCACTGTGCCCTTGCCTCACTGACGTTTAATATGGGAGTCTATGGAAGGGGTGCCTGGCTTTGAAAAATCGGTGCTCCCCGGCCGTAGGTCCCCCAGACAACAAATTTGCACACTTGTAGAGGAAGAGTGGGGCTACATGTGCGCCAAGTTTGGGGTCCAGGGGACCTACGGCCGGCCAGTACCGGGTCCCCAAAATCCGGGAGATCAGGCGTAAAAAGGTGACTCGATTATAAGCCGAGGGGGGCATTTTCAGCACAAAAAAAAAGTGCTGAAAAACTCGGCTTATACTCGAGTATATACGGTATGTCCTCTAGTGGGATTACCCTTCAGAATAGGTTAACAAATCAGACTTTTAAAATATTCTCCCTTATTGTATAAACAGATGTACATAATAAAAATCACATTCCTATGTCTAAATTCCTTATTACATCAGTCCCTTACATCTATACATTTATTCTCCCTATTTCCCCAAACTCCCTATATAAAATAACATGTCATACTTACCTCCACTGTGGGGTTCGTTTTGCACAGAGTGGCCCCGAACACCGTCTTTCGGGGTCCCTCTGCGACTCTCGCGGCTACTTGCCGCATCAGATAACCCCCTAGGAGAAGCGCTCTCCCAGGGGGCTACCTTCTGGGCGCGCTCCCGAGTCTATCCATCAATGGATTTGATTGACAGCAGTGGGAGCCAATGGCTGCGCTGCTATCAATCTATCCAATCAAGAGCCGAGAATCCCAGGCAGAGGGACAGCGTATCCCCGTTGTGGGAAATTCCAGGGCTCAGGTAAGTAAAAACGGGGGGGGCTAGGGGGCCGGTGACTGTCAGGATGCATTAAGGTGGAAAAACACAAGGTTTTACAATCCCTTTAAGTGAGATAAAAAAAAAAAAATAGCAATCAACTCGTGGCAAATAATTTTAGGACTGCTTAAGAGTAAGACTACAGCCTCACATCAAATGATTCCGTGCCTCCAATCTGAGGAATTTTGAGAGAATTTTCTTGTGCGGCTTGGAAGTAGCGCTAGTGATGAAAAATGGTGATCTGACTTACCTGTAGCCTTTTCTGAGCCTGCGCTGGAGTTAATCCTCCCCTCTGGACCAGCATCCAGAACACAGTGTTGCACAGATTGTTGATGTGGCCTGCAGAAAAGCAAGTAAAACAAAGTGTAAGTTACCATAGGACAAAAGTGAGCCCTATAAATGTGTAAAGTAATTCTAAAAGCTAACTACACAGATGGAATGTTTAGATTTTAGCAGTTTTACAAGCATAAGGATGGAAAATTTCATTCATGCAGTTTTGTGATACAAACACCCCTGCCAGACAGGACAGCCAAGTCCTGGACCAAGACCAATCGCAGCCCGTGAACAAATAAGTAGCCACATGATGATCGCTTTAAAGCATGTTCTTGCTAGTGCTATGCAAAGCTACACGGCCCTAGTTAGCTCAGAGTGCTGCCTCTTCCTCAGCCAGTGCTTCTGTATATGGATTACAGGGGAGGTAACTATAAGACATATTTAGGTACTTTAAATGTATTTTTTATAGAAATAAAATGGAACTCCAGTAATTTTTTTCCTTGATTTGGATAAGAATCCGAGCCTGTATTTATTGAGAATTGTGCACAAATAATGGAGATTTTCATTCACTTCTTGTCCATAGAAAGTGGAAATACATTTTTTTTTTTTTTATTAAAATTGAGAAGACTAGATTCTCCATCAGTTTTTAATTGCTGTCTACAGGGTTGTCACTGGTACAAGAAATAAGGGGAAAGAATCTCCAACGTGCCCCAGACAAAAAAAACCTGAGACCTGATCCCTTCCAAACCTTGTCCTAAAACTAATGGAGCACACAGAAGAAAAAATATTTCTCCCAAAAAGCAATGTTCTGCTCAACTGAAAATGTAATCATAAAGATCATTGTATTAAAACCCTCCTCTGGTCCGTACCCCAATAAATCCACTAAAAATCAAACACCATAATAGAGATCAAAACCAGTCTGCTGATGAGCCATGAAACCAAATCAGCTGCTCAAAAGGACTCAACATAAGTCCCTAGCTGAGCTGACCCGAGTTAGCTAGTATTCAACTGCAAATAAACATCAGCTAAAGACAACAGAACAAGCGGCATTAGAACGAAGATGGGCAGGTGCTGGTTTCTATCATGGAGTCCATTTTAAATGGTTTTATTGGGGTATGGAATATGTGATCCTTATACGTTATCTGTAACTTTCAAGAATGGATATTTTTGCTTCTAAAATTTTGGTACTGCAGAGAATTGCTTTTTTGGGGAAAATATATTTTAGTGTTTGCTTTATGTAATTTCACCTTTTTTGTATACACAGATATATATTGGCCTTGGTAGTTTCTGACTAGATCTCATGGACTGGCAATGATCTGACCACCTTCGTTATCAGGTCCTCGCACCTGCAGTATTTTTTATGTATGCGTTTGGCGTAAATTCGTTTTTTGGAAGATTGAGTCAGGAACGTATCTGAAAAGGCCCCAGATGAAGAAGACAGGGGGTAACGTAGCCCACCAGCATCCACCTATAACAGAAGCCTCAGTTTTTTTTTTTTTTATGCAAACTTTAGAAAACCACAGACCAATAATAGTCCATGCACATATACTTGCAAACCTGTGTTAGCTTTTGCTTTATCCAAACTTTCTATATTCTCTATGCCATTTTGCAGAGTCTATTCCATGTACTTCCTCAGCATTAGTGGAAGGTGACTAAGGCAGTGCCGCTGTCTGAGGTAATGTGATCATTCCCAAACAGGGAGTTTCTGCAGCAATTACTTTTTTTCTTTGCTACGATTTGGATGTCTCATAAGGCAGCTCTATACCCATTGTTAACCTTCCTCAACTCTGCTCTTTTATCAACTGCATTGTTACTTTTTATTTATTGCATCAAAGAAGGCGGCATAAGGCTGGATTCACACCTATGCATTTTTAGTGCATTTTGCAGATTTGCACTACAAAACATGTTCTATAGGAAACCATGTTAAATGGACTGTAGTGCAAGTCTGCAAAATGCAAAAAGCACAAAAAATGCATAGGTGTGAATCCAGCCTTATACAGGACAGGGGAAGCCACTTTGTTCTATGCAATGATGGTCTCTGCTCCCAATGCAAATATAGAAGCATAACAACATACTAAACCCGGCCATAGCCTTTGCAATTGTTGGCTGGTTCCTGATGAACTGGACCAAATTTGCTTTGTGGCGGGTTCTGTGGTCCTCTTCCTGTACAACATCATTTGATTGAAAAATTAGCCAAACAGAATCCAAATCAGATGCAGTTGCTGTTCAGGTATTCTGACAGCCACTGTCAACATCTGTCAGAATGCAATAACCCTGCAGGCTGAACGAAAAAAAAAAATGTATCCGTGTACGGCCAGCCTAAGAGATGGGCAAAATGCCTACTACCCCTTAGCTGTTCAGCCAGGAGGGATCAAGACAAAAGGTCTTCCTGCTAAGCCTGTACCATCAGCTGGGAAACCTATTGAGAAAGCCACAATACACATAGCAAATATTATACTTTCTTTTCTGGAAAAGTATATAGGAGAAAAAAAAAAAAAAAAAACTCAACAATTCCTGTGCATAAGATCTAACTGAAGTTACATGCCCAAATTGTTCATTTTCTTGCGAATTGTCCCTAAATAAAGTGTATGGCTATGCTACACAAACGAGAAAGACAGACTCAGTAACCATTTAAAATGATTGTAAAGTCTCATTTTTTTTTCTATTAAAATAACAAACATGTTATACTTACCTACCCTGTGCAGTGGATTTGCAAAGAGCAGCCCAGATCCTCCTCTTCTCGAGTTCCTGGCTGGAGCTCCTGGCGAGTGCCCCCACTGCAAGCAGCTTGCTATGGGGGCACCCGAGCCAAGCTGAAGCTCTGTGTATCCATTAAGACATGGTGCTGCGGTTCAGCCCCACCCCCTCTCTCTCCTGATTAGCTAACCAAGTTTGATTGACAGCAGCGGGAGCCAATGGCGCCACTTCTGTGTCTCAGCCAATCAGGAGGGAGAGTCTCGGATGGCCAAGGCATTCGTGGACATCGCTGGATAGGGCAGGGGCTTGGGTAAGTATTATGGGGGCTGGAAGTGGCCTGCTGCACACCGATAGCTTTTTATCTTAATGCATAGATTGCATCAAGATAAAAAAACCTTCTGACTTTACAACCCCTTTAAAACGAAGCCCAGGGTGTTCTCCCTCTTACTACTGAAAAGGAGGAGATCAGCTTGCTGAAAAGTCTTTTGCATTTGACACCTCTGGGACTGCAAAGTGCCTGGTCTCCTTCTGCACTCAGTGGTTCCTTCTGTCAGCCCCTACATCACTGCGCCCTGTAGAGACAGAGGGAGGGCCCATTGAATGAAACAAATGCACAGCAGGGATCAGGCCATTCGACAGTCCTGGAAGTGCAGGATGCAGAAGAATTTACACAGCTGTCACCAAAATACAGTAGATTAGCAACTTTGTCATACCAGCAGAGATGCACACAACGTTTCACTCAACTTTGAGGAGCAATAAAATAGTAGTCATACTCAAGATTAAAAAAAAAAAAAAAACAAACAAAAAAATGTGGCAGCATTTAACTACATTAACTACACCTAGAATTGACGGTTCACAACAAAAAAGTTAATTAAAGTGTAGAACTTTTAGTTTCACTTTCATGGGCACATCAGCTCCTGAAAGGCGACAAAGTCCTGTTGATGTGTGCACACCAGACAAGATTATTACACAGAATAATAATCTTTGGGTTGTGTGTGCACCACATAAGTTGCAAAGAATTACAAAAAAGAAAAACTTCAGTTCTTTAGAGTACGTTCCAACTACCAGCAGAGAAAGACTGTCTATTTATTTTTTTGTGTTCAATGATTGCAGCTGCTGCCAGAGTGCCAGAGGGGAAGTGGTGCCTTGCATTTTTACAAGACAATGCACCACTTCACCTTTGTGACAGCTGCGGGGAAGTGTGAACAGGGCACATAGAAAACTATGGTTTTCTGTGTGCGCTTTTTTTTATTTTATTTTTTTTTATGTAGAAAAACAGAGCTGTCTGTTATAGAAAGAAACAATTTTATCCACAGAAGCCATAATGTAAAAGTAAATCCTATATACAAATGTGTCCAGAATATAATGAGAATGAAGTTCCTATGCTGAAGAAGGGCTCTGTGAAGGGAGAAGCTGGGTAAGGTCCCTTGGGGTGGGGTGCCAGGTATACATTAGAACACTGATCAGTTGCATTCCAGCCCTGTCAGAGCAGTGGTGAGCCATCCATTAGGGGCGCACGGGTGCCACCCCCCCCCTAATCTACATGCAGGGGCGTCAGACCATGGATTCCAGTAGAGGGGGGGGGGGTGTATTTTTTTGAAGCACGTGATTAGAGCCAGAGGCTCCAATAAAAGGGTGGGCTCATTTTGCAGAGCATTGCGCTCCGAGCACATCCAGTTGTGCGACATGGCGAATTAATATTCGCTATCGCCCCACTGATCCTCCTCCCAGCCAATCAGGAAGCGAGTCTGAGACCAGTGACCCGATTGGCTGAAAGGACAGGCGATCCTATTGGACACCTAGGAGGAGGATCACGCTAGGACACACTGCCAACACTTGGACGACACGCTGCCTGCTCACCACCTAGATGGGGAAAGTGCCAGGCTTAGTCTGTCACCTCGCATGAAAAAAAAAAAAAAAGAGAAGAAGGACTTGGGTTCACAACGAAACCCTCATCTTCCATCTATTATTGTCAACAATTTCCTTTATTGTATGCTGCCTATACTATACTGTGCTACCCAACAAAGTCTTATCTTGTTGTTCCAAAATCTTTATAAAAAAAAAAAAAAAAAGATTGAAACAGAAAGCTCGAATGAGCAAATGAAAACAAAGCAGGCTCTGAACACCATGAAGACTTCCAGGGATGCTATAAAGAATGGAAAAATAAAATAAAAAAAGGAAATATCGCTGGGAGCGTTGTGTAGACTCACAAGGTACTTTGAAGGAGACAATGTTCAATTGAAAAATATTTCAAAAGAAGAATTTTTTAAATATTATCATATTATGGACACACCTCCTATGTAAATGCCATCAGTATATGGAACTGGCTCTTTGTGAATTCACAGGCCACATTTTGTGAATACACAATCTAATTGACACTTTTACATGTCACAGTCATGAGCTGAGATTACAATGGCTACTTACAGTCAGCCTGTCTCCAGCTGAGATAATCCTTTAGGTTCTGCTCACTGGGATACAATACCACTCTACCGTCAAACCCAGGAGGGTACAAGATTTGCTGATCCAGGAAGAACTCCTTCCAGTAGAAGACAAAACTGAAGGCAAGCTGTGAAACCACGTGTCATAAACTTGCTTAAAAAAAAAAAAAAAAAAAAGGAAAAAAAATAAATAAAAATTCCCAGATGTGAAAAAATGTTAATCTTCAAAATGTAATCACTGCATTTTATTTTGTAATATAAACAAGCAATATGAACCCTTGCAAATTATGCAATGTCAAATATTTTCCTTGCACTGTAGCTGGTAAAAAAAAAAAAAAAAAAAAAAAATCGAATGTTTGCTTCGTTCGGATACTATGGCCTCTTTCACACTGGGTTTTTTAGCCTTGAAGCATGAAAAGTCCAGCATACTGCTCTAAACATTAGTACCGCTTAGTGCGCAGTCCAGCGGTCAGCCTTTTATAGACTTCTACAGGCTGTCAGTAGCAGGGCTGAACAGTGCGCGCCCATTCTTTAAATCTGCACCTAAATGTCAGAGTGCAATGCACCGGGGGTAAACGCCAAGTGTGCATAAGGCTTTAATGTTGATACTCAATTTATTTTAATTTACTTCTTTATTATAGGTACTTATAGGGCCGTCAATTTACACCGTGCTTTACATATACATATATTTTACGTTCACAGTACATAAACTTTTGATTAAAAGCAGAACCTTACCCCACTCCCCATTTTTTTTTTTTTTTAATCCGCTCTGTTTTACTAAAGTTATCTATGAAACAGAAGGGCCCAACAGCCACAAATATCAGTGTGAGGAGAAACAAAAACACACACAACGAGGTGTACTCCTGGATGGTGAGAAACCCAAAACAATGGAGGATGAGGGAGTGGCTATTTATTCCTTCTGGTTTGTGTTTTGCGTTGAAGGTGGAGCCCAAGACTTCACACAGCACAGCTCCTCTCCCCCTCCCACACAACACACAGCTCAGATCGATTCTCTTACAGACAGCCTCTATCTGCACACTGTGTAGCTGGATGATATGCTGCAGAGCTTTTTTTTATCTGGGAACATCACAGGTCAGAACGGCAGCATACAGAGTGTGTAGATAAAGGCCGTCTGTTAGAGAATTAATCCGAGCTATGTACTGTGTAAGAGGGGTGGGGAGAGAAGCTGCGCTCCCTGGTCCCAGACGGTGTGCAGGGTGGTGACGCGAGAAGGAGCTCAATTGGCACAGCATCCATGGAGGATGGGGGGGGGGGGTGGACAGCTCCCCCTAGATCCAGCCATGTTTATACCACTTTTATGCAGAGGAATAGCAGTGTCTGAACTTGTTTACTGTTCGGAGTGTGTGCCCGTTCGTGGTGCAACGGATCGGTGGTGACCCGTGATCCAAACGGGTTACTCTGTTTGGATCGGAACACCACGCGATCCGCAGAGCACTCCGGAGCCTCGGCCATTGGAAAGGCAGCGGCTTCGGCCTAGCTCCGGAGCGGTGACCATCTTTGTACACCCTGCGGCGGCCGCTGTAGTGACGTTTCATCGCCGCCATCTTGCTCCACCTCACATTCCTCACTATCATTACTGTGCAGGGGCCAAGCGGACATCTTGTTACACCCAACGAAGTTTTAGATTTCAGTTATTTTCACACAAAACTGAGCTTATATGCTTAAATACATTATTTGGAAATCCAACGGACTGTTTACATGTTACATTTTAAAAGCAGCAGCAAACCTTACATGGTTGCTAATGTGACGGAACACCTCTGATTATCACATTTAACATTTAGTTCTGTCACATTAGCAACCATGTAAGGTCAGCAGGTTTGCTGCTGCTTTTAAAATTTAACATGTAGACAGTCCGTTGGATTTCCAAATAATGTTATTACGCATATAAGCTCCGTTTTGTGTTGAAAATAACGGTGGGTGTAACAAGATTTGTCTTTTTTGTTTTTGTTTTGCCGATCCGAAAAATGATCCGATCTGTGAGTTTTTTGATCCGTTGCACCCCTAGTGCCTGTTAACTGCTTGCCAACCGTAATAACAGATATACGGCGGCAAGGCGGCTCTGCTGCACCAGATCATGTACTGGGTATGTGACCTGGCAGTTCTGGGTAGGGGACGTGCTGTAATTAAACACAGCAGATGTTGATCAGCGGGTGTCGGCCAATGGATAACCACCGTCACCCACTGATCGTCATGAATTTACAAAGGACAGAGCCCTGCCATGTAAACAAGGCAGAGCTCTGTCCTGTCAATGGGGAAGTAATGGATTTTCTTTTCCCACAAAGCAAGGAATAAAATCCATTGCTTGCCTTGGTAAAAGCACCTCACACAGTACACCAAACACTTGCTAGGCACACATTTTTACCCTTTGATTGCCCTAGATGTTTAACCCCATTCCCAGCCAGTGTCATAAGTACAGTATCACTGGTTTCCAAAAAGTGTTGAAAGTGTCAGTGCCAGAATGTCTGCTGCAATATCGCAGTTCCGCTATAAGTCACGGATCACCGCCATTATAAGAATGAATTTTGGCCTAAAGTTATCAAGAAATTCGATTTTTTATTTTTTCTATTGGATAGGTTTTATAGCAGATTGTCTGGCTTTCTTTGTTTATAGCGCAAAAAATAAACACACACAGTGGTGATCAAATACCATCTTCCAGAGGTCAAGTGGTTAACTAAGCGCAGCTACATCTCTCAGTGGAGGAAGGACAGAAAGAGGGGGTGTATCCGCCACCTTTAAACATTCAAACAGCAAATAGACTTTTAGTGGGACCTATATGAAAGATGAAGTGCCCCTGCTGGAAAAACAAAGGGAGGAAGCTGATTAATGATTATGGTAATATGGAATTTTCACTTTAAAACATGCTCAGTATGCTTTTGCTAAAAGCATGCTGATTGAGAAGGCCAGCACTCCTACGCAGATCTGCACTGGACATTCCTAAATTACAAATGAAAATTATTATAGGGGGGTGATAAATACAATGGCCTTTAGAATGGAGTTGCTGACATCAGTTTGAGACCTTTCTTAGATCATTTAGAATTCACTGACAGGTGCATTTGACCTACAGTTGGCCTCATTCTGAGCTGCTTTAAGAAGGTTTTGCAGTCCCCTAGACTTGCACAGTAATGAAAAATTAATCTGAAGTAAACAAAAGCCCTTCAACACACCTTACGAGTTTCTAGTAGAGGAGCACGGAAACTTTGGTGGCTGAAAAACACATTGACCGAAAATGGGGTTGTCGGCATGCGGCCGGAAAAAAAAAAGTGCTGATAATATCGGCACGGAAAAGGGGGCGGACTGCCCCGGGTGCCATCCTGGTGTGCCCCTGTCAGAGTCCTCCCCTCCCTCCTCCTCTTCTCCTTGTGCGTTATGCAGAGCGGCGATCTCCCGATGCGTCACGGAGCTGAAATGTTCTGCAGCCCCTGTAACAATGTCCCGCCTCCTGTGCTGTGATAGACGGCACACTGATCCAATGCTAGGAAACTGAATCAGTGTGACGTGCATCATAGGAGGCTGGACTTTGTTACAGCGCCCGCCCGGGCAATTGAAATTCAGCTCCGTGATACAGAAGGAGATCCCCACTCTGTGTGATCCAGGCACTGGAAGGCTGCATCTGATGGTGAGGCTGCATTTGATGGGCACTGGTGATCTCCTGTAGTATGTCTGCAGGCTCTGAATATCTCCTGTCTGCTAGAGGTGCACCGAATATAAATTTAGCTAATACTTTTAGCAATGTGTTTGATTAAAAGATTGCAGAGACATGATATACGAGATGGTTAGAGACGGAGGACATGATACAAGACATGGTCAGAGAATGCAGGCTGCATTTTTCCCCGAGCTTTTCTTGCACTAAATATAGTGGCCAACAATAAAATCATATTGATTTAAAATTGATGATATTAATTAAAAAGTCGAATATAATTATATATATTTTTTTTAAACTGTAATTTTCGGTACCAAAAAGTACCAGTTACTTACCGGTAATGGTCTTTCTGGTAAGTCTTCCAGGACGGCACAATGAGAGATGACTAGTCCACCTGACAGGAAACACAATCAAAGAGGTTAAAAATCCCACCCCTCCCTGTGCTCCTCAGTTTGTGAAAAAGTACTCCACACTAGTGCACGAGAGTGAAAACAACATACCACAACAACTCTATATATATATATATATATATATATATATATATATATATATATATATATATATATATATATATATATATATATATTAATATACTTAACCAGAGCGGTGGGAAGTAGGCCTGCCGTCCTGGAAGACTTACCAGAAAGACCATTACCGGTAAGTAACTGGTACTTTTCTCAAGGCGTCTTCCAGGACGGCACAATGAGAGAGAAGCAAGTAATTTGCAGGCCTACCTTAGGGTGGGACGACCGCTTGCAGGACCTTCCTACCAAATGAGAGGTCCTGAGGCGACAGCAACTCCACTCTATAATGCTTCAAAAAAGTGTTCTGGCTTGACCATGTCGCAGCTTGGCAGATTTGTTCAACCGAAGCTCCGGCCCTTTCTGCCCAGGAGGTCGCCAGAGACCGAGTGGAATGTGCCTTAACCTTCGGGGCTGTCTTAGCAGCCTGGTCATAAGCTAGGGAGATTGCTTGTTTTATCCACCTAGCTATGGTTACTCTAGAAGCCTGTTGGCCCTTTTTCTGACCAGAAAAATTAATAAATAAGTGGCAGGATTTTCTGAAAATGCTAACTCTATCCAAATAAGAAAGCAGACATCGTCTGACATCCAAACAATGAAAGGAAGCCTCCCTTTCATTCTGGGGATTGGAACAAAAAGAAGGGAGTATTATTTCCTGTGTTCTATGAAATTTTGATACTACCTTGGGAAGGTACAGGGGGTCCTGCCTGAGAACAACCCTGTCCTCAAATAACCGAAAAAACGGCTCTTTAATTGACAGAGCCTGCATATCACCTACTCTTTTGGCTGTCGTTATCGCCAGCAGAAAGGTAAAAACTTAACTGTGAGAAGTTTAATAGAAATACTGTCTAAAGGCTCGAACGGAGCCTTAGTTAACTGTTCTAGAACCAAGGAGAGATCCCAGGGTGGAACCCTAGAGATCTGTACTGGAGACATTCTGTCCCTAGCTGACAAGAATCTTTTAATCAACGGGTCCTGGGACAATCTTCTGTCCAGGAAGTAAGATAAGGCTGCTACCTGAACTCTTAGTGTCTTGGTAGCCAGCCCCAGCTCAACTCCATCCTGGAGAAATTCCAGAATGACCGAAGTTTCCTGTTGGGAAACCTCTCTCTCTGAACACCAGCGAGAGAAGACCCCCCACACCTTAGCATAAATCCGCCTGGTGACCTCCTTTCTACTAGAGAGGAGAGTGGTGATCACTCTCTCTGAACAGCCCTTCTCCCGCAGGTTCTGCCTTTCAAGCACCAGGCCGTCAGTTTGAAGAAGCTGGGCTCTGGGTGGAAGACCGGACCCTGAAGAAGAAGGTCTGACCGAACTGGTAGATGGAGAGGGGGAGCTACAGACCAGTTCTCCAGAGTGGGAAACCAGGCTCTCTTGGGCCACCAGGGGGTGACCAAAATGAGACAGCATTCTGAGAGGTCCAGCTTCTGCAGGATCCTCGGAATCAGACTCAGAGGGGGAAAGGCATAGGCCAGATGAAAACTCCACACCTGGGCCAGCGCATCCACTCCCTCTGAGCCCCATTCCCGGGTCAGGGAAAAGAACCTCTTTAGCTTTTTGTTTTCCCTGCGGGCGAAGAGGTCTATCTCCGGATTGCCGAACCGTTGGCACACCAGATCGAACACCTCTGTGTTCAACTCCCATTCTCCCTGGAGAATTGGGTGGCGACTTAAAAAGTCCGCCTCTACGTTGTGAACCCCTTTTATGTGAACCGCTGTGATAGAGGGAATCCGGAGCTCTGCCCAGCTCAGGATCTCCAGAGACAAAGCCAGAAGGGTACGCGACCTGGTGCCTCCCTGATGGTTCAGGAATGCCACTGTGGTGGCATTGTCGGATAGAATCTGGACCTCTCGGCCCCTGACTCTCTCCTCGAAGGCCTTTAGAGCCTCTCGGACCGCCAACAATTCCCGGAGGTTTGAGGAGGCGCCCCTCTGACCTCGGTTCCAGGAACCCTGAGCTCTGAGCTCGTCTAAGTGAGCCCCCCAACCCCAGGCGCTTGCGTCTGTGGTTATCCTGAGAGGGTTGGACTGACTCCACAGACGACCCACCAGTAAATTCTGAGGAAGGAGCCACCACCTCAGAGATTCCTTTGCCACAACTGGGATGGGGACCCTGTAGTCTAGAGATTCCCTTGATCCGTCCCAAGAGGATAGAAGGAATTCTTGGAGAGGTCTGGAGTGGAGCTGAGCCCACGGCACCGCTGGGATGCAAGAGGTCATTAGACCCAGCACCCGCATGATGCTTCTGAAGGAGGATTCCTCTGCCTCCAACATAGACCTGACCGTTGTCATAAGACCCTGGACCTTGTCCTGGGGTAAAACAAGTTTTCTTTCTAAGGAATCCACTAGGAATCCCAAGTAAACTTTCTTCTGTTCTGGGAACATCGAGGATTTTTCATTGTTGATGATCCACCCCAGGCTTTCCAAGGTGCTCACGACCCTGGCCAGGTCTGCAAGAAGGAGATCTCGATTCTGATTGTAGAGAAGCAGATCGTCGAGGTAGGGGACTACTGCTATACCCTGCAGGTGCAGGTAAGCAATCACCTCCGCCATGATCTTTGTAAAGACTCTTGGACTGGATGACAGTCCGAAGGGAAGCGCAGCAAACTGCCAATGCTGCACTCCCTGGGCGGAAGTGATTGCAAACCTGAGAAAGGCCTGATGTGCTCGGAATAATCGGGACGTGTAGATAGGCGTCCTTTAGGTCTATGGTCACCATGAACACCCCCCTCAGAAGAAGCTTCCTGAGAGTGTACACGCTCTCCATCCGAAACCTCTTGCGACGCAGATAAGCGTTCAAGGGTCTCAAGTTTATTATAAGCCGATGCTTCCCTGACGGCTTTGGAACAACGAAAACGTGGGAATAGACTTGTTGTTCTGTAGGTACCGGGATAACTACTCCCTGCCTTTCCAGTTCTGAGACATTCTGTACCAGACCTGCAGCTTTTAAGGGGTCCCTGGGTAGATGTGTTACCAGAAACTTCGGGGGAGGGGAGTGAAGGAACTCTAGCTTGTAGCCCTCTTTTAAGATTTGGAGGACATGGGGGCTCTGAGATATGCTTTCCCATCTGGGGAGAAACTGGGAAAGCCTTCCCCCTACCCTTACGTCACTTAGAGTTCTTGTCATTAGGCTTTTGGCTGGAGAAAAGGATACCTCCCTTCTGTTTGTCCTTGCCAGCACTCCACCTCCTAGTATTGACAGGTCTTTTGTCTGAAGACCGGTTCTTACCCTGGGGGCCTCGAAAAAATCTCCTTTTTTCCTTTTTAGGTTTGGTAGGAAACTTCTTACCCTTTTCGGTGGACCTGGACAGGGCTTGGTCAAGTCCTGTACCGAAAAGAAGGGAGCCCTCAAATGGGAGACCACATAAACGGGTCTTGGATGCACTATCACCATCCCAGGTTTTGACCCATACAGCTCTTCTAGCAGAGTTTAAGAGGGCTCCAGTCTTTGCGGTGGTTCTTACGGTTTCTACCGCTGCGTCCGCTAGGTATGCCACCGCGCTACCTATTAGCTGCAACGACTCCAAGACTTCCTTGGATTTGGAAGTGCCTGAAACATGGTCCGTTAATTTTGAGATCCATGCATCTGCATTCCTGGCTACGCATGCTGAAGCCAGCGCCAGGCTCATGGCTGCCGCATTGGCTTCCCAGGCCCTCCGTAAGGTGGTTTCAGCACGCCGGTCCATCTGATCTTTGACGTTACCAGTATCCTCAAAGGAGAGGTCAGACTGTTTGGATACCTGGGCTAAGGAAGCATCCAATCTGGGTGTTTTGAAGAACCTATCTTCATCTTCCTCCTTGAAAGGGCACCTACGTTTCCACGTTTTTGGTCTTAAAAGCTTCCTTTCAGGATCCTTCCATTCTTGAAGGATAATGTCCTTCAGTGCCTGGTGGACGGGGAAGGTTCTGGGTTGAGACTTCAACAAACCCTGATACATTCTATCCTGTGCGGAAACCTGTTCCGCAGGCTCCTGGATCTCCTCAGAAGCATAAATTGCCCCAAGGAGGCCCTCAATATCATCGGCCGAGAAGATGTGCCTTCCTGGCCTGGAGCCCTCTTCCTCGTCCTCTGCCTGACTATCCACCAGACCCTCATCAGATACTTCTCGATCGGAGATATCTGAATCCTCCTCCAGCTCCGAACCCTGTGAAGGTAGGGATTTTAGAGGCTGCGGGCGTTTTTTAACCACCCTGGGAGTCAAAGAACTCTCCTGAGAGGAAGAGCCCCCCCCCACTTGTCTGAGGTTCTGGTTCCCTAGACCTGAGTGAGGATTGAAACTCCTTAAGCGTAGTTAGCATCTGGGTCTGGACAGACAGGAAGTCTTTCATGACCTGAGATGTTTCTTTTCCAGCCAATTTCTGAATGCATTTAAAGCAGAAAGGTCTGGAATAGTCTGGAGGCAACCTATCGTTGCAGTAGCCACATCTTTTGATGCGAGCAGGGGCTTTAGAGGGACGGCTGGTAGACCCCTGGGCAGTGACGTCCCCTCCTGCAGAAAAAAACAAATATACACAGGGAATTTTTTAGTACCAAACACCCCTGTGCAGAGCAAAAAGGGGGAAGAGTCGGGGTACCTCCCCCATCATAACCCCTGCTGGCTGGGTAGGACTCACCTCCTGTGGCCTCCTCTGTAGCCTTGGTCGTACCGGGCCTTTCCTCATGCTCCATGCGCCGTCCGGGCTCGAACCGTGTCGCTAAGAGCAAACAAGAGGAATGGGCGCCTCTTTTCCTGGCATCTTTATAGTGGAAGCTGGCTGAAAAGACGCCGGTCGTCGCCATCTTGCCGTAGACCGGAAACCGGAAGTGGCGCGGCGCGCGGTGACGTCATTCCGGGCGCTAGAGGAGGAAATCAATGAGTCCTCCAGGCCATGGGAAAATGGCGCCGCTCACGGCGCCAATAGCCAGAACAGCGCTTCACCGCTGGGTTCACCACCGCATCTGCGGGAGACCTGCCAGCCCCCCCTCCGAAGTGGACACCCACCAGGTAGGGAGGAAAAAAAGAGGAAACATTTGGCCCCTGAAGCTTCCAGGTACCCTGTACCTTAGGGCTTCAGAAAACTCAGGGGGGTTCTTCAAGGCTATTCCTTCCCCCCTGAGTATGTTACAACAAAAGGGGGACCCCCCAGGAAGGATGAGCCCATCCTGCTAGGTCCAGAGGCTTCCTAAGCGTTCGACCTAGGTCCCAGGGGGAGACCTCCAGCACCAGGCCTTTAGGTCTTTAGAAAATAACAAACGGTTTCGCTGTGGGGAAACACAATCAAAAACTGAGGAGCACAGGGAGGGGTGGGGTTTTTAACCTCTTTGATTGATTGTGTTTCCTGTCAGGTGGACTAGTCATCTCTCATTGTGCCGTCCTGGAAGACGTCTTGAGAAACGTCCATTCGGTGCACCTCTAGTTTCTAGAGCCAATAAAAGATTTGCTTCTTATACACATCTTCTTTGGATCTGACAGAAATAGTCCATAACCCCTTCCCGCCGGCTGCCTCCCAGCCCTTTAAGGGTTCTAAATTCCAGGAGGCGAATATTAGGTCATGTGACCGCTGTGATTGGCTGTCACAGCGATTATATGATCGGAAAAGCTCCTGATCGCTAGTATGAATCGGAAGCTTTCTGGTAACCACGTTGGGAGCGCACTCTTAGCACGATAAGTGGTTAAAACAGGGCCGCATATATATGGCCACTCAGTGTAGGGCTGCAACTAACGACTATTTTCATAATCGATTAGTTGGCCGATTATTGTTTTGATTAATCAGTTAAAATTGCCTTAAAAAAAAAAAAGGAAAAAAAAAAAAAAGTGTGGTGTATAATTTAGTTAATATGTAAAGTTTAAAAAAATAAATAAAAAAAAAGGCAATTTATTCTTAAATATCTTCATGCAGCGGTAAATATAAATAACCAATTCTATGGTTAGGGAGCAAAATCTCTAATCCACTCTGAAAATAACTGACAGAATAGATATACTGTATATACTATTTAGGAGGGTGAATCTGGTAAATATCAGATATTAGAAATAAAAAACTTCTTGGTCAAAGGAATTTTCAGACAGTGTATGTGGTTTTCGTTCAGAAATGACATTCAGTTTAAAAGTGAATGTTAAAAGCAAGTGAAAATTTCAAAAACAACATTCTTCCATTCAGCGAATGTACAAAGATTTTTTGTATTAATATCCTTGTCTGAAAATGTATCCATGTGGCCAGCATAAATAAGGCTCAGTACACACCTATGCACTTTGCTTTTGATCTGGGTATACCCTCTCAGTCTGCATCTTCGCAGATCAGTTCGTCAAAAAGCAGTACAAACTTAAAAAGGAGGGGTGGGTGCTGTGTCGGTCCATGGACTCAGAGAAAAGGATTTTACAGTGAGTAAAAAATCCTATTTACTCTTTCGTCCATGGACCGACACAGCTTCTCTATTGACAAAGTGGGACGTCCCAAAGCAGTGTCAGAGAAAAAACCAGGGGTGGTAACAGCATAAAAATAAACTTCACCCCAAACACAAAACAGCACTCCTCCAACGGAGGAGTTGCAACTCTAAACAGCCGCTTGCAAAACCTTGCGGCCAAAAGAGGCATCCGAAGATGCACCTACATCAATTTTGTAGAATTTTGTGAAAGTGTGAGCGGACGACCAAGTCGCCGCTTTACATAATTGGGAAACAGACGCTTGATGTCGGAAAGCCCAAGAGGCACCTATTGCCCTGGTCGAATGCGCCGTGACAGGAAAGGGGGGGGCGCCTGACCCTTTAAGGCGTAAGCCTGGATTACTATCTGTCGGATCCACCTAGAGATGGTGGCCGATGAGAATGCTTGGCCCTTCTTGGGACCAGCCACCGAAACAAACAGTGAGTCTGACTTCCGGAACAGGGAAGTAGCAGATAGGTATACTCTCAAAGCTCGGACAACGTCCAAGGAATGCAACGCCGACTCCTTAGGATTCGACGGCTGAGGACACAAGGATGGAAGTACAATGTCTTTGTTGAGATGAAAAGCCGAAACGACTTTCAGAAGAAAGGAAGGCTGCGGCCGCAGCACCACCTTATCCTTGTGGAAAATCAAACAGGGAGCCTTGCAGGACAAGGCTGCCAGCTCAGAGACTCGTCTAACTGACGTAACAGCCACCAAAAAGACCACTTTCTGAGAAAGTGTCAACAGGGGAATATCTCTAATATTCTCAAACGGTGCCTTCTGAAGCACCGAGAGGACCAGGTTCAAGTCCCACGGAGGTAACGGGGGACGGACCGGAGGGGCCACATGTCGGACCCCCTGCACAAATGTACTCACGAGAGAGTGAGTCGCCAGGGGTCGCTGAACAAAGACAGCCAGGGCAGATATCTGTCCCTTAAATCGTACTTAGGGCAAGCCCTTGGTCCACCCCATGCTGTAAAAACAGCAGGATTCTGGAAACCAAATAGGTACGCGGATGCCATTTCATTTCCTCACACCTGGAGATGTAGGCCCTCCAAGTGCGGTGATAGACCTTCCTAGAGGACGGTTTTCGAGCACTTCTCATAGTAGAGATTACTGAGTCTGACAGGCCCCGGTCTCTCAGTACCCGGTTCTCAACAGCCATGCCGTTAAAGCCAATGACTAAAGCAGGATGGAATATGGGACCTTGCGATAGCAGGTCCTTCCGTAGTGGTAGGCGCCAGGGGACGTCTGCTACCAGACGTACTAGATCGTCGTACCAAGTACGCTGAGGCCAATCTGGAGCGATTAGGATCATTGGAATTCCCTCTGCCTCCACTCTGCGGAGCAGAAGAGGAAGAAGCCTTAAGGGAGGGAAGGCATAGATTAGCCGATACTGACCCCACGATGCTACCAACGCGTCCGTTGCGTCTGCCCATGGGTCTCTTGACCGGGCCACAAATCTCAATACCTTCCGATTGAGTCGGGAAGCCAGAAGATCTACGTCTGGTGTGCCCCATCTTTGGCAGAGGAGTTGGAACACCTCCGGGTGTAAGGACCATTCTCCCTGGTCCAGCATCTGGCGGCTCAGGTAGTCCGCCTGCCAGTTTTCCACACCCGGAATGTACACGGCCGACAGTGCCGGTACGCTCCTCTCTGCCCACTTCAGGATGCGAGCGATCTCCGATGCTGCAGCTGAGCTTCTTGTTCCTCCTTGATGATTGACATATGCCACTGCTGTGGCGTTGTCTGACTGGATCCTGACTGGACGCCCTTGCAGTCTCTGAGACCATTTGAAGAGGCACAGCTTGATCGCCCGGATCTCCAGGACATTGATCGGCAGGAGGGCTTCCTCTGGGGTCCAGCGACCCTGCGCCGACTGGACACCCCAGACTCCCCCCCAACCTGTAAGGCTGGCTTCCGTCGTGATCACTATCCAGTAAACCGGAAGAAATGACTTCCCGGCCATTAGAGCCGGTGCTGTCAGCCACCATACCAGGGATCTCCTGACTAGGTGGCTCACTCGGATTTGATAATCCAGAGATGAAGGGCATCTGTTCCATCTGGACAGAACTTCCTTCTGTAACACTCGAGTGTGGTATTGAACATATGGGACCGCCTCGAAAGAGGCTACCATGAGGCCCAACACTCGCATGCAAAAACGGAGTGATGACCAATTCCTGGAAGTCAGCTGCCGTACTGCAGCCCGGAGGGTCTGCAACTTCTCCACAGGGAGGAATACCTTTGCCTCTGAGGAATCCAGAATCAACCCCAGGTACACTAGGCGTTGAGTGGGCACCAATACTGACTTTTGCGTGTTTAGTATCCAACCACAGTCTCGAAGAGTCTGACAGGTAATGGACACGCTTACCTCTAATTCTGAGCTTGAAGGGGCCTTCAGCAGAAGGTCGTATAAGTAGCCTGTGATAGCGATAACCCGCTGTCTTAGAAGTGCCAGAATCGGAGCGAGCACCTTGGTGAACGTCCTGGGTGCTGAGGCAAGGCACAACGGGAGGGCCACAAACTGGTAGTGGTCCTTCCCGATAGCAAATCGCAGAAACCTCTGGTGTCTGGAGTATATGGGGACATGCAGGTATGCGTCCTTGATGTCCAAGGAGGCCAGAAAGTCCCCCGGATGGAGAGCCGTGACTACAGATCGAACCGACTCCATCCGAAAACTTTGTACCTTCACAAAGCAATTGAGGGCTCTGAGATCCAAGCTTGGACGAACCCCCTCCTTCTTCGGCACAATGAACAGATTTGAGTAAAAACCCCGTTCCAGAACTGGAATAACTACCCCGCGTTCCAGTAGACCCTGGACCGCCCCCATACAGGGCCTCCCGACGGGTCGGTAGTAGCTGGAGATTGGAGGTGTTGAATCTGTCCGGTGGACAAGAGAGAAACTCCATCTTGTAGCCTGAGGAGATTACTTCGCAAACCCACCTGTCGGAGATTAGTGCTGTCCACTGAGTCGCGAATTTGCGAATACGTCTCCCCACCCGAGACCTGGGTGGGGGTGGACCTTCATGCGGACGCAAATTTGTCCGCAGGCTTATTGGGTATGCGGGACCAGGGACGCTTTTGTCCTTGGGCAGGCGCTTTATCGGCCTGGGGTCTTTTCCCTGTCGCCCTAGGGGGACGAAAAAACCACTTGTGTGCAGTAAAGGAGGGCCCTTGCCCTTGGCGTGGCCCCTTACCCTTGCTAATTTGGGGAAGCAAAGTGCTTTTACCTCCTGTGGCATCCTTGATGAAGTCATCCAGAGAAGCCCCAAAAAGTCTGTCGCCCTTAAAAGGCAGATCCAACAGGGCTTTCTTGGAAGTCTGGTCCGCAGACCAGCCTTTTAGCCAGATCAGGCGGCGTATTGCTACTGCATAAACCAAAGTTTTAGACAGCAGGGGAATAGTATTCATGTCTGACTCGCAGACAAACCTAAGGCCCTGGACCAACAGGTTGGCCAATGTTATCTCATCTAGAGGAGCATCTCGCTCCTTAACCCCTGGAGTAGCAATCTTGCCCATTCAGTAAGTGTGTGAGACACTAGGGCCCCCGCCAATGCCGGGCGTACTGCCGAGCCTACCACTGAGTATAGGTAGCAAGCGAGTGCTTCAGCCTTCTTATCCACAGGGTCCTAGAAAACAGGAGCCCCTTCTACAGGAATTGTGGTGGCCCTATTAAGTCTGGACACCGGAGGGTCCACTATAGGGGGGAGAGGTCCATTTCTTCAGAAAACTCTCCTCAAAAGGGGTACCGTACCGCAATCCTCTTTGGGGCTGTAAAGACCCTCAGTGGGTTCTCCCATTCCTTGTATAAGAGTTTATCAAAAGACACACAAGGGAACACCTTAGCAGTGCGGGCAGGTCTATGAAACCCAAGTGGACCGGAGTCTCTGCTGCTTCTGCAGTATTTTCTAATTTTAGCATATCCCGCACTGCAGTAATAAGGTCAGATACCAAACCCGTCTCGCGTACTGACCTGGACTTTGAGTCATTCTCACTGTCCGGTCACGGTCTGCAGTCTCTGATGCGTCAGAATCTGGGCCCCGAGCCGTAGCTGGGCCCCGAGCCGTAGCTGGACCTGGTTCTGCACCAGAATTATCCCCAGAAGCTTGCAGGGGATGGGGCGTTTACTACCCCCTGTATTCC
The DNA here is from genome assembly GCA_029206835.1 of Rana muscosa. Lineage (NCBI taxonomy): Eukaryota > Metazoa > Chordata > Amphibia > Anura > Ranidae > Rana > Rana muscosa. The sequence goes on from CM055118.1 coordinate 115,771,231, forward strand.
CGTGTGCTGCTTCCACCCTGGCAGCAAACGCCTCTAGGATTGCAGTCATAGCGTTCATAGACACCTCAGGGGCACCAGCTGCTAAATCTGGTGTTTCAGGGGAGAAGACATCTGGCTCAGATGCCATGCTGACCACACGCTGACACTCACAGGGCTCCAGGCAAGATATCAATAGGCCACCCTCCTGTGCTGCAGAGAGGCCGGGTCACCCAGAGGACTCACCACCCTGGATAGGTACTGCTATGCTGCGCCTGTGATGCTGTCCCCCTGCTGCTGTGTCAGTCTGCTTCTTTTATCAGCACTTCCTGTGTGAATTTTCGCGCCAGTGTAATGCACCCTAGAGGCCGGAGGCTCTCGAAAAATGGTTGCCAAAAACGTCTGTATGGAAGATAATGTGGGCTCTAAGAAAATGGCCGCGGACAGAAGATAGAGGTCAAGCAGCCATAGCCCACAAAAAGATGGCCGCCGAACGGCAATATCTGCATACAGGGTGGACAAACATGGCCGCCGATCAGCTGATAGGGGCCAGTGGGTGTGGCCGAACCACAGGAAGATGGCCGCCGGGCAGTCACAAGAGGCCAAACTTGGCATGGACCACCTCAAAATGGCCGCCGACAGCATGGAGGAGGAAGGACACAAACACAGGTAAGAAAAAATGACATTTCTTTTAAATGTTAGTTACAGCCAGCCCCGCTCCAGTGGGACCCCCTAGGTGACCCCCAGCACCCTTTAGCTAGAAGCCCAGGGAGGAGGGAAAGGCAGGGAGAGAGGGAAGAAAGGGGCCACAACCACTTACTTGATCTCTCCAGGAATGTCCAGCTAAATCACCCAGCCGAGGCAGGGGAGTTTTACTTACCTATCCTGCATGTATTCTGCTGGAAGACATTCCAAACAGATCATCGTCCGCGCACGGAAGGTGACTGTTGGCCAGGCATGCTGTGATTGGACCCAGAAGGGACGATCATATGTATGCCCTGGAGCATGACGCTCACCGGACAGGCTGCTGCGACTCGACCGTAAGGTCAGCCGAAGCTGAGCGGTCCGATGCAAGCCTTGGAGCGTAAGCTCACCGGCCAGGCTGCTGCGACTCGGCCGTAAGGTCAGCCGAAGCTGAGCGGTCCGATGCAGGCCCTGGAGCGTAAGCTCACCGGCCACCCGTGGAGCGACGGGCATGTCGTGGAAAACCCAGCGCGTAGCTAGGGTCGGCACACGCTCGATGGCTGAAACTGGGGAGACTACAAGGATCGAGGATCCAGCCTGTCACCCAGTCGGCAGTTGATCGAAGATCGCAGGAAACAACAAATGTAGCAAAAAAAAAAAAAAAGAAAAATATAAAAATATTATATATATATATATATATATATATATATATATATATATATATATATATATATATATATATAATTTTAACTTTTTTCCCCGGACCAATGGGCCCGAAGGGAGCCATGTCCTACTCCTTGCTAGACAGAAAAAAACTGATCTGCGAAGATGCAGACTGAGAGGGTATACGCAGAGGGTCCGCCCCCTGGGCGGTACTGTAGAAGGTGTGATGCAACACTTTTTACAAGTTTTTCTGCCTAGTCACTCCTAATTAACGGATAATACCCACTTTGTCAATAGAGAAGCTGTGTCGGTCCATGGACGAAAGAGTAAGCACCGTTTTGCGTTGAAAAAAGTCCCTGACCCTTTCCAAATAACGCAGCAGCTGAAAAGAAATAGATGTGAACGTGTCCCATAGGAAACCATGTAAATGAACTGTAGTGCATTTCTGCAAAAAACGCATAGGTGTGAACCAGGCCTAAGACGTTTAGTAACATAATGGGGTTAAAAAAAAAAAAAAAAATAATAATTAGCCCTTTATAGTACAAAAAGAGCAAATACTGTAAGGGGTTAATTTTTTTTTACCGTGAAACAGTGAAAGTAATATTTACAGTAGCGATTATTTGCTCTTTTTGTACTATAAAAGGGCAATTTTTTTTTTTTTTAACCCCATTATGTTACTGGCCGATTAATCGATTATGAAAATAGTAATCGATTAATCGATTAGTTGTTTCGGCCCTAGCTCAGTGTGAAGGCCACATATATGTGTGCGGCCGGCGTGAAGAGGTTAATGTTCCAAAGATAAAAAGAAAAACTATTGCAATGTATCAAAAAATGTACTGACCTTGCACGTCTTTTGTACCAGTTAGATTTCTTGTGAAAGACAAAGCTGTACTCATCGCTTTGTCCATACGCCAGACAGATGTCTTTCAGTTCCTCCATCACGTTCTGTGCACAGCGGTTCATGAGCTGGAGAGAACGGATGTCATTGGCTTTCACAAAGTTATGCTGCTCCGAGAACCTGTTGGAACAAGTGATGGCTCAGTGGGCATAAACACGCTAAACAAAAACAAACAACGTTGGTAACATTGGCATGTTAATAGAAATGCTGTAATGCAGAATAACCAGTTTACTGTAGAACATTACTAAACAAATGCAGAAGTGTTCTCCACTAACTGCTGAAATACATATACATTACCTGCTTCACCCATTCATGTTTTTGTTATTGTATTCAGCCTGTCTAGTGATCCAAACACCCCTGCCAGGCAGCACAACTAGGTTAGTGACCTCTCTTTTTTTCTTGTGCAGTTAAAGCCCAACTCCATTGGAAAAAAATAATAATACACCTTTATAGTAGGTATCCCACTAAAATGCAAGGGTTAATTGTCTTTTAATGTTTAGGGGCAGAGGATTGAAACACTTACCTTATTCCACACTCCAGCAGGGTCCCTCTAGCACTTTGGCCAGTGGAGTTGGTCTTTAAGTGACAAAGTTTCGTCATTTTCCTACCCCTAGCCACACATATTAGGGTAACACTCTGCTCTCGTCTCCTATAATCATGCTCACAACAGTTGACAGACAGCATAAAGCCATACAGAAGTACAACTGACTGCAGGCGCATTTTTATGGGTGTTGCAGTGCAGCGTGATTGGGCCCTTAGGTGGATTGGGTGGGAGCCGCCATTTACGGCACGGGCTCTGAGCTCCAGCACTGTATGCCGGTGTTCTGTCAAAATAGCCAATTCATCGAGATCTCCAGTCATGTCACTTCCGGTTAATGTAAAGCATCAGTAATTGGAGCTTTCGACGACTTGCTGTTTTGACACAACACCGGCAACCGTGTACACTCTGGTACACGATATTATGAGCGGACATTGTTAGTCTGCTCCAATACAAACCAACAAAATGGCCACCTCCGAGGCAGCGACAACTTTTTCCTCCTTACCCTCCGTTCTGTCAAAAAAGGGAATTCTTTGTGTACCGGAGAGTACACGGTTGCCAGTGTTGTGTCAAAACAGCAAGTCAAGTGGTTTACAGTAACTGGAAGTGTCGCGATTGGAGATCTCAATGGATTGGCTATTTTGACACCGGACTGGTGCATGTGCTGGGTGACGTCACCGGCTGTATGTACTCTGAATATCTCCTAAACGGTGCAAGTTTAGGAGATATTCACTGTACCTACAGCCTTACTATAGACTTTTCTATAGGTACAAGTGGCAGAACAGACTTTAAAGCATCTGTAACACTCTAGAAATAGGTGGACCCCACACTCTGACACCCAGAGGAATCCTGCACACAGGAATACACTTTGAAAAGTCACAGTGACAGGGAGCTGAATCATATTCCAATATATGTACCATGATGAGCAATCAGGACCACTCAGCCAATGATGGGGAATGATAGGTCTGCAGAGAACCACGTGACCTCACCTGTGGAAGTTCCTCCCGTCCACTCTCACCACCACCCAGCAGTTGGGCAGACATGTGTCCGCCGCCTCGAACTCCCTCACATACTCAAACTTGCTCTTTGCCATGCCTCTGCAGCACACTGCACCCGGCAACTTCAACCCTCGTAGGAGCCACAGACTTCCTATCCTCATAGCCGGAAGCGGAAATCACCCAGGCAGCCACGAGTCTCCTCTCTATGGTTCTCCTTGGTTATCACATACAGCACCCGCGGCTCTCGCGAGAGAGAAAGTTGTAGTAGTTCTGTCGAGAAGTGCCCAGGACGAACGGCGCATGCGCCGTAGGTCCCAGCACACCAGCTGCGTTTACGATCAGATGTTGTGTTGGCTAGACAGCGCATGCGCAGTTCATGTAGGTTGAGGGGCGGATTTTTCAATGATGCTTCTCGAGAGAACAACGGCTCAGGTGGGAGTGGGCGTGATCAGCGCATGGGACGGGCGTGACCAGAGGATGGGGCGGGCGTGGCCTGAGCCAAGTAAATAGGCAATCGGGAGCGGGGAGGAGGGAACATCTGCCCACGCTAACATCAACGACAACATGACACGTGACTTAGTTCTACCTTACACGCGCAAAACTGGAGCCGTTAGATGGAGGCGTGGCTTAATCCGATAAATAGCTGAGCTGGGCTGGCAGAGCGTCAGTGTGAGCAGAGCAGAGCAGAGGAAGCATCTTCAGTACAGAGCTCCGGAGGGAGGAGACATTGCACGGACTACAGGCGGGCCACAGCGTGTCTGTGTTCGGGGATCATGCCGCCTCTGCTCAGGCTCTAAGGAACTACAACTCCCAGCAATCTCTGTCCGCATGGAGATCTACAACTACCAACATGCACTGTGTAAGTAACGGAGGTTCAGCTCCCAGCCTGAAATGAGATGATTTTTTTTTCCTATGGAGATATTACAGGTCCCAGTGATCTCTACATACCCCAGCCTGCTCCCCTCCCCCTCCTCATGGGTAATTGCACCCCACACTCTTCTCCCACCGAAGTGGATGGGTCCCCTCCCCCCCAGGATAAGGGTGGGCCTGCGGGGGAGGGGTAAGTGGCGTGGGAGATGAGTGGGGTTGGCGGGACTGGGGGGGTGCAATTCCCCCTGAGGGGGAGGGGAGCAGACTGGGGTATGTAGAGATCACTGGGACCTGTAATATCTCCATAGAAAAAATCATGCTGGGATATGTAGTCCCACAGTATCTTCTTCTAGGCTGGGAGCTGAACCCCCATTACTTACACAGTGCATGCTGGGAGTTGTAGTTCCTCATGTGGACAGAGATTGCTGGGAGTTGTAGTTCCTCAGAGCCTGAGCAGAAGCGACAGATTACACAGACACTCTGTGACCTGCCTGTAGTACAGACAATGGCTCCTCCCTCTGGAGCTCTGTGCGGGAGATGGACCCTCCTCCCCCGCTCTCCACACATTGACACCCACATCTCCACTCACTTACCACCGAGGGTGGGGCTCCAATTGCCCGCCCTCCCCCACACACAGGGCTGATCCAGGAAATATTTGATTGCCTCTCGGATCAGGAAGGAATTCTTTCCTCAGCTGGAGTACATTGGATCATTCTTTGCTGGGGGTTTTCGCGTTCCTCTGGATCAACTGCCTCACAACCTAATACACCCACTCATCTACCACCAAGAGGGGAAACTACCATCCCGGGTATAGGGTGAGTGTAGCCAGTGGAACTTCCCCCCCAAGTGTCACCTGCCCTCACGCCCAACATAATGGTACTACCCCCTGGCCCCACCTACATGCCCTCATCTACCACCAAGAGGGACCACAGAAAATGGGGTGCCTTGCCGTGGCTCTGTGGCTTATGCATGTATTTGTAAATATGTGCAACTAAACCCCTGTCTTTCACACATACTGCTCAACATGCCAATTCGGTTGGTCGCAGGCTGGTCGGTAAGTTGAGCATGGAAACGTCTGTTATTTTTATGTGTTTGCCTTTCCAATGCTCCTTGCTGCAGTGACCAGTTACAGGTGGGGGCAGTAACCACTTTTTTGTACCACCCAGAGTGGCAATGCCTTTTACTGTATAGTGTTTTCTCCATTTGCAATATAGTCGCATCTGTGGGATTTTTTATTGGATATTGTAATAAAATTTGACTACTTTTGCTTAATAAATACTTGTTGGTGTGGTACTGTTACATTTCTATATAACTGTGTTTAGTGTGTTTGTTTTATGTGAACAGTTTGGGATTCCATTTGTTTTTTCCGATCCGCCCACTGGCTGATTGGAAAAAAAAAAAAAAAACTCTTTGGCCAACCTTAGGGACTTTAGCAGCACAGAGATTATGCAATTTTCTTTGCGTCCACAATGGGGGAATCCCATAGTGCTATTGTGTTTTGCCAGCGGGGTGCTTTCCCTGCTGGCAGAACAGAATCATCACTGCCGGCAGTGATCTCCTGAAAAAAATCCCACAGGCTGGTTGCACTGACGTCAATCTATTTCAGTACAACCAGCCTGCCCAGGGATAGATTGAATCTTAGGCCTGTCCCTGCTGAACCAGCCAAGGTTCAATCCTTCTTTGTCCGGCTATGGATTGTAAGATCAGAGAGGACTGATATGAATGTGTAAATTGTCGGCATTATAGAAATACCTGTGATAAATAAATGCATTTATTTAAATGCAAATGCATTTCGAGGACGCACAATGCATTTTTGGGAGCGCTGTATACAACGCTCCCAAACCGCCCCAAAGGTGCTGCTTGTAGGACTTTTTGTAACGTCCCACAATCGCACCGCCCCAGTGTGAAAGCACTCAGGCTTTCACATTTGGGAGGCAGCTTACAGGCGCTATGTCTAGCGCTAAAATGACTAATAACTGCCTCCAGTGTGAAAGGGGTCTACAGCACTAGATCTGTGCGCCCTCTCGTTCTTTTTATGGTTTCAGTTGTTCCAGACTCCCCCAGTCCTAAGAAGCAGCAAGACAAAGTGCATCTATACAAGCCAGGATGGAAATATACCGTATATACTTGAGTATAAGCCGAGATTTTCAGCCCTTTTTTTGGGGCTGAAAGTCCCCCCCCCCCCCTCTCGGCTTATACTCGAGTCATATAAATTTTACATTGTAAATATTACCTGTAAAGAAGTTGCGGCTGCGGCGTCCATCGTTCAAAATTCCGCGGTCTCTTCCTGTTCCTTCCTTGATAGGCGAGTCTCAGCAGACACTCTCCGCCTATCACGAACGTTCTCTCATCCTCAGTTTTCCAGCAGACGTCTGTGATTGGCGGAATACCCAACACAGTGTCTGCTGGGAAAACTAAGGATGAGAGAAGGATCGTGATAGGCGGAGAGTGTCTGCTGAGACTCGCCTATCAAGTAAGGAACAGGAAGAGACTGCGGAATTTGAACGATGGACGCCGCGGAATTTGAACGATGGACGCTGCAACTTCTTTACAGGTAATAATTACAATGTTAAAATTTCTTTTTACAGGGAACAGTGGGGCATCGGCTTATACTCGGGTCAGTGAGGTTTCCCAGTTTTTTGGGCAACATTAGGTACCTCGGCTTATACTCGAGTATATACGGTAGCCAACTTACATTGTGTGTGTCCACTCCCAAGTGCAGGAGGTTTTTGTGTGGATTTACTTTTTTCTCCTTCCATGTGCACCTTACTGCGAAGGCAAGTTATACATTGGGAGGGTTGCCATCTTTTTGTATGGCTTGCTCACTGGATTTGATATGGGGACACAAGGGATGCCTTCAGCTGTTATTGCGCTCTTGCTGGGTTTCTAATGTGTCCCTGTGCCTTTCTGCCCAGCCGTAAAATGAGGGCTGGAGGGGATATTTGCCCTTCTGGGTGGACGTCATATGATGTCTTCCCCAGAATGCATCTTGCACGCCACACATACCGTGCTGCAGCTGGACACAATGGATGACATATCAGCGTACCGGTGTGCTGTCGGTGCCATGTGATCGCTGTGACCAATCACTGCAGACCAACATGACAATTGTACACAATGAATGGTTTCTGTTCATGCCATTGATTGTGTACTATTGTGTTGCTCTCTGTGATTGGCCACAGTGGTCACATGGAACAGACAGGTCCAATCACAGCCTATCTGTACCATGTGATTAGCTGTGACTAATCATAATAGTAAGCACGGAATTAATAGATTTGATTCAGCAAAAATGGTTGCTTATAGCAGTGAAATATCAGCATAGTGTGTAAAAAAATACCTTACTATGTATAGGAACACCGTATTGCTCTGTTCACAGTATGTAAAAAATCATTAAAAAAATGTAATAAAAAAGGAAAATAAATTTAGAAAATTGAAAAAAAATATATTAAAAAAATGTATTGTTTTTTTTCCACATTGTCACCAGTCACTGATCACTGCCACATCAGTTATATGAGTACACTGTACTGCACTGGTGACAGTTGACTGTATGTAAACAAAAAAAGAAAATGGGGAACATTTTCTTTTTCATTTTCCAAACAATTGCAACAAAGGATTACAACTTTAAAAAACCTGCTGTGTCTCTTACTAAATACTTCAGAGTCAGAGCCCATTCACACAGGGGCGGCACGACTTGTGCCGCGACTGTGCTGGGCGATCTACAGGCGACTTCAATGGAGACTTCCAAAATGACTTCTGTATTGAAGTCAATGGAAGTCACCTTGAAGTAGTACAGGAACCTTTTTCTAAGTCGGGAGTGACTTCAGTCGCTCCGCTTAGAACGGTTCCATTGTACAGAATGGGACGAGTCGCCCCTGTGTGAATGGGGTCTCAGACTGTCTATGTTCCAAAAAAGGTAATTTAGGGGGCAATTGTCCTGTCCTGACAGTTTTGGGCCTCAAGGAATGAGATTGGCTGTCAGGACATCAGGATTGATCCATTTTCTCTAAAGCCCCTTTCACACTGGGGCGGGTATATGCGGTGGCGGTATAGCGGCGCGATTTTCAGCGCAGCTATACCGTCGTGTTTACTGCGATATGCGGCCGGTAGCGGTGCGGTTCTAACCCCCGCTAGTGGCCGAAAAAGGGTTAATACCGCCCGCAAACCGCGGCTGAGGCAGGAGTATTTCAGGCGTTATCTGCGCGGTATTTTTAGCGCAAAAACGCCTGAAATACGCCTCAGTGTGAAAGGGGCCTAACTCTCCTACGGACTAAATAATATACACTGATTTGGGTTATATTCACCAAAGAAATGTAGCAGAATACATTTTGGCCTAAATGTATGAAGAATTATTATTTATTTGTTCGGTTTTATAACAGAAACAGAGAAAAATTTGTTCATCAATATTGTTGGTCTTATTCTGTTTGTATAATAAAAAAAAACCCCAGTGAGGATTAAATGCAACCAAAAGCTTTATTTGTGTGAAAAAAATTATAAAAATGTCATATGGGTACAATTTTGCATGACCGCACAATTGTCATTCAAAGCGTGACAGCGCTGAAAGCTGAAGAATTGGCTTGGGCAGGAAGGGGGTGACAGTGTCTGGTATTGAAGAGTTTAATGAAAAGAAAATCAGTAAAATGGATCCCCTGCAGCTGACAACAATAAATAATATTGACGTACTATGAGAGTATAAAGAGGACATTCATTTCTCAAGCACCACCCTTTGGACCCCTTCTGCTAATTTCATGTTAGTAGAATTTTGGTGAGCGCTGATTTGCGATTTTCAAATGCCTTTTAAAATACCTTTGGCATAACGTCAACAGTATCACCAGCAAAGCAGCTTCGTTATTATCCCATTACCCGCCTAGCGGTATTCCCGAGTCTGGCTCGGGGTGGAATTTCAGTACCTAAAGCGGTAACCCCGAGCCAGACTCAGGATCGCATCGCAGGATACAGGGTAAGTTACTTACCTTGTCCCCTGGATCCTGCGATGTGTCCCCGCTGTGTGTGCAAGCTGTCTCCTCGCTCGATTCACACTGCCGAGTGCCGCCGAGCTCCGTTACCTGCGAGGTTGTGGCGCACGAGGGGGGAATTCGGCGCCAAATTCAAAAAGTGAAACACACAATACACATACAGTATACTGTACTTTTACAGATTACAGGACTGTATCAAATAATAACACTTCCCCTTGTCCCTAGTGGCCTGTCCAGTGCCCTGCATGCACTTTTATATTATAAAAACTATTTCTGCCTGGAAACTGGAGATTGTCCATAGCAACCAAAAAGTGTCCCTTTATGTCAAAAGTGGTTTTAGACCAGCTAGAAAACAGCGATAATAAATTAGAATCACTTGCAGAATTGAGCGATAGTGATTTTGGCGAAATTCGTCATCAAACACTGAAAAACACTTTTATTATTATCATATTATTTTTTGTTATAATTATTTTATAGTTATTTATTATATTATAATTTATGATTTTGTTTTTTGAACTTCATCATACCCGGAATGTCTACTAGACTCTGGTTTGGACAGATTTAAGTGAGTTATTCCTAAGAATTACAGGCCTACAATATAAAACGCCAAATTTCCATGCAAAATAATGGTACCGCTTTCAGCACCTAAAATCTGAAATAATCATACCGCCAGGGAGTTTAAAGAAGATGAGAATTTTGACATTTCATCAATTGCTGCGTCACAAATGTTAATTCTAGATTACAAACAGTAGTTTACAAGACCGAACTCTTCCCAGTCGTTCCTTGTTTCCGAGAATGCGTGTTTGTACTTTCGACTTTTGTGTGACGGATTTCTGCACTGACCATCCGAAAATCAGACTTTGAGTTCACATCAGACGTTTTATAGTCTGCACATCCAGCTTTTGTTTGATGAAAAAGTCAAATCGTCTGTCGAATGCACCGTAATAACGCTCCGAAAATCCGCAGACAGCTCGTCTTACGACTTTTCCCTTCCGATTGTCGTACCGTGTGTACGAGGCCTAACATGTTGTTAAAGGTGAACTTATCCTTTAAACTCACACACCTTGTTTCAGTGGCATTTTGTACTGATCTTCTGCTGCATACCAGTTTTTACACTGCCATCTATCTTTCCTACATCATTGGGAGCTGGCTGTATTTTCCAGGTTCTTGCAGCTAGCGCCCTGATGACGTTCCCCCGAGTCCATTCTCCAGATGCTGCGTGGAAGCTGATGCCTCATGGAAAATGGGATGTGGGTATCCCAGGAGGCATTAGAAGCAGGGCTTATGTAATTTTTGCCTAGGGGTGCTTTTATATACAGTATCTCACAAAAGAGTACACACCCTTTTTGTAAATTATTTTTTATTTCTTTTCATGTGACAACACTGAAGAAATGACACTTTGTTACACTGTAAAGTAGTGAGTGTACAGCTTGTATAACAGTGTACATTTGCTGTCCCCTCAAAATAGCTCAGCACACAGCCAATAATGTCTAAACCGCTGGCAACAAACGTGAGTACACCCTTAAGTAAAAATGTCCAAATTGGGTCCAATTACCCATTTTCCCTCCCCGGTGTCACGTGACTCGTTAGTGTTACAAGGTCTCAGGTGTGAATGGGAGGCAGGTGTGTTAAATTTGGTGTTATCGCTCTCACTCTCTCATACTGGTCACTGGAAGTTCAACATGGCACCTCATGGCAAAGAACTCTCTGAGGATCTGAAAAAAAGAATTGTTGCTCTACATAAAGATGGCCTAGGCTATAAGAAGATTGCCAAGACCCTGAAACTGAGCTGCAGCACGGTGGCCAAGACCATACAGCGGTTTAACAGGACAGGTTCCACTCAGAAAAGGCCTCGCCATGGTTGAACAAAGAAGTTGAGTGCATGTGCTCAGTAACATATGCAGAGGTTGTCTTTGGGATATAGATGTATGAATCCTGCCAGCATTGCTGCAGAGGTTGAAGGGGTGGGGGGTCAGCCTGTCAGTGCTCAGACCATACGCCGCACCCTGCATCAAATTGGTCTGCATGGCTATCATCCCAGAAGGAAGCCTCTTCTAAAGATGATGCACAAGAAACAGTTTGCTGAAGACAAGCAGACTAAGGACGTGGGTTACTGGTACCATGTCCTGTGGTCTGATCTGATGAGACCAAGATAAACTTATTTGGTTCAGATGGTGTCAAACGTGTGTTGTAACAACCAGGTGAGGAGTAGAAAGACAAGGGGTGTGCCCACTTTTGTTGCCAGAGGTTTAGACATGGCTGTGTGTCGAGGGGACAGCAATTTTGCACTGTTATACAAGCTGTACACTCACCACTTTACATTGTAATAAAGTGTAATTTCTTCAGTGTTGTCATATGAAAAGATATAATAAAATATTTACAAAAATGTGAGGGGTGTACTCACTTTTGTGAGATACTGTACATACAGGTCATCCAGGGCAACCAGCAACTTTATATAAAGTGGGCAGAAAAATAAAGTGATTAAAAAAGCAGTAATGAATTAAATTTGAAAAGACAGACTTAGTGGTCTTTAATTATACATACAACATTAAGTTTTTTCTAAAGTGTTTTAGTAGTCATTGACATGTCTCATGTATCTTCAGATCTTTGCATACGTTTCTGTTTGGGAACTGAAAGCCTGCAAGATAAATACCCAAAATGTGTGTATTTACACAAGATATTCCCATCGGGCCAATTGAAAAATTGCAGTCAACAGTCTTCAGTTTATTGTTGTGAGCAGCTGGCACATCATGAATATTTATTTTATTATAATAGGAAGTTTGTGCCAGCAGGGCAAAGGAAGTCACATTTTACTTGTTAAGCAATTTAAAGTGTTTGTTACCCTAACATTTCATATTCCTGATATGTGCCTGTTGTACAATGTACTTGTATGAGAAAGTATCATGCTCTCTTTGTATTTCTTCCTTTGTGTTAAATCCCTGGCACTCCTGCTAGTCCCCTTGCTTTCCTATTAAAAACTGATCACACTAAGCAGGAGAGCACACCATGGTCAATTCTCAAGCTATGCTGGGAACTCAGGCTGCTCTCCTCCCATGATTAGACTTGTCCTAACACACTTCCCCTGCACAGCCTGTCACTGGGAATCTCAGTGTACTGCTGCTTCTCCTCACCCCAGCTCTTATGCAGCTGGGAACAGAGGGAATGTGATCATTTCCAAAAAAGGGAACAAAAGGTATTTGTGTTTTTTTCTACACAACAATGTTTTGCCTTTCATTTCTATTTTAAATTGAATGGGTTGTTTTTCAAGGTGATCGTTTACGTTCACATATACTTTTGTCAGAGTGCCCCTTTTTTTTAAGGGTTTTATATTTTTTCCTTCTTTTTTATGTCTTCCATGGCTTTCTTGCTTTTTTTCTTTATTTTGATATATATTTATATTTAAAGGGGTTGTAAAGGTTCATGTTTTTTCACCTATGCATTAAGGTGAAAAAACATCTTACGATCACCGCCCCCCCGACCCCCTCATTTTACTTACCTGAGCCCTGGAAAGTCCTGCGTCGCGAACGCGCTCTTCCTTTGCTCGGTCTTCTCGGCTCTTCATTGGATAGATTGATAGCAGCGCAGCCATTGGCTCGTGCTGCTGTCAATCAACTCCAATGACGCGGGGGCCGGGCAAGGCCAAGTTCTTTAGTCGGTGGCTGCGGACGCCAAATACAAGACTCGGGAGCGAGCCCGCAAGGTAACCCCCTTGGGAGAGCGCTTCCCAGCGGGGGTTATCAGAAGCAGGGAGGAGCCGAGACAGCCGCCGAGGGACCCCAGAAGATGCCGTGCGGGGCCACTCTGTGCAAAACGAGCCGGACAGTGGAGGCAAAACCTTTAGTGGGACTCTGGAGCAACCTTGTCGGTATAGATTTTGCTGGTCAATATCTCCAAAACCATAAATCCTAAGAACTCCAAACTTGGTAGGGTGGGTCTCCCAATCAGTCCCATACATGTGTCTCTCAAGTTTGAAAAAAACACTGCCTCCTGAAACATAAAAGGCGACGTCGCAGTGTTCTTTCAAACTTCACGGACCCAGATGAGGCCTCACTGCTGTATGTCTGTGTCCTACATTGGGAAAATGTTCAATATTTTTTTAATTCTGCCATGGCCGGTCCCAAGCCCGTGCTGTGAAAAGAGGAGGGTTGGGTGCTGGGACAAGCAAACCAGCCCTATTAAAACATTTGTAGAGCAAATGGGAAAGTTCAGTGACACAGAGGTGATGTTCCATCTCGGGGGAGGTTTAGTGTCACTGCAGCAATGAAGACCTCTCTGAGCGTGGTTGGTTCTGAGAGCAATGGCCCAGATCCCATTCCATAACAATTGTAAGATGCTCATTGCGGTCTAGAGCTGGTCCAAAGGTTGCGTGTGAAGGTTGTGTGCAAGCACACTTAAAGTGCTCCCTTCCGAAACTGAAAGACTGCTTACCAGTGCTCTTGAATTTTTTTAACTCTGCCATGGCCGGTCCCAAGCCCAGCTGCGAAAAGAGGAGGGTTGAGTGCTGGGGCAAGCAAACCAGCCCTGTAAAAACAATTTGCTACTGCGAGCATAAAAGAAGAATAGGGCCTATCCAGCATTGTAGTGACATTAGCCAGCTGAACGTGTTGGCTGAGCTACCAATGCTTTAAGCTGCAAATTAGTGGCTCGAGCATAAAAGAAGAGGGCCTATTAAAGTTAACTCCACCGTGGCCGGTCCCAAGTCCGAGCTGAGAAAGGAGGAGGGTCCCTTCCCCCTCCCTTTCCTTCCCTTTCCCCTCCCCCTCCCTTCCCTTTCCCCTTCCCCCAGAGATACATGCTCAAATTACCTTTAAGGCAGTTTACTGTGCAAAGGGCTAAAAAGAGATTGTAGACAGTCCACTTTGGGCCGATCGACGCTGTTCGGAGCTGTAATGCGAAGTTCCACTGTACATCTCTTCTCTGCTGTCCCATCTGTGTGCTGTCTCGACTGTGAAGTGTGGGAAGAGGGTGTACCCCTTTACGGAGGATAGACAGCAGGATCTGTTCGCCCCGAGTACATAAATTGTCTGAAGAAGAGAGAGCAATTTGGGTTCAAATTTGGTCCCATACTTGCTATCTGAGGAGTGACAAAGGAAATCTACCTGCATGCCAAGTTTGAAGACAGGAGCCCCAAGGGTTCCAGAGATATGGCCACACAAAGAGAACTGACCGGCAATTGAAAGCTCCCTTGCGGGAAAACGTAGCAGTAATTTGTAATACCGCTTAAGTGGGACTCTGGAGCAACCTTGTCGGTATAGATTTTGCTGGTCAATGTCTCCAAAACCATAAATCCTAAGAACTCCAAACTTGGTAGGGTGGGTCTCCCAATAAGTCCCATACATGTGTCTCTCAAGTTGAAAAAAACACTGCCTCCCGAAACATAAAGGGCGACGTCGCAGTGTTCTTTCAAACTGCACGGACCCAGATGAGGCCTCACTGCTGTATGTCTGTGTCCTACATTGGGAAAATGTTCAATATTTTTTTAACTCTGCCATGGCCGGTCCCAAGCCCGTGCTGCGAAAAGAGGAGGGTTGGGTGCTGGGACAAGCAAACCAGCCCTATTAAAACATTTGTAGAGCAAATGGGAAAGTTCAGTGACACAGAGGTGATGTTCCATCTCGGGGGAGGTTTAGTGTCACTGCAGCAATGAAGACCTCTCTGAGCGTGGTTGGTTCTGAGAGCAATGGCCCAGATCCCATTCCATAACAATTGTAAGATGCTCATTGCGGTCTAGAGCTGATCCAAAGGTTGCGTGTGAAGGTTGTGTGCAAGCACACGTAAAGTGCTCCCTTCCGAAACTGGAAGACTGCTTACCAGTACTCTTGAATTTTTTTAACTCTGCCATGGCCGGTCCCAAGCCCAGCTGCGAAAAGAGGAGGGTTGAGTGCTGGGGCAAGCAAACCAGCCCTGTAAAAACAATTTGCTACTGCGAGCATAAAAGAAGAATAGGGCCTATCCAGCATTGTAGTGACATTAGCCAGCTGAACGTGTTGGCTGAGCTACCAATGCTTTAAGCTGCAAATTAGTGGCTCAAGCATAAAAGAAGAGGGCCTATTAAAGTTAACTCCACCGTGGCCGGTCCCAAGTCCGAGCTGAGAAAGGAGGAGGGTCCCTTCCCCCTCCCTTTCCTTCCCTTTCCCCTCCCCCTCCCTTCCCTTTCCCCTTCCCCCAGAGATACATGCTCAAATTACCTTTAAGTCAGTTTACTGTGCAAAGGGCTAAAAAGAGATTGTAGACAGTCCACTTTGGGCCGATCGGCGCCGTTCGGAGCTGTAATGCGAAGTTCCACTGTACATCTCTTCTCTGCTGTCCCATCTGTGTGCTGTCTCGACTGTGAAGTGTGGGAAGAGGGTGTACCCCTTTACAGAGGATAGACAGCAGGATCTGTTCGCTCCGAGTACATAAATTGTCTGAAGAAGAGAGAGCAATTTGGGTTCAAATTTGGTCCCATACTTGCTATCTGAGGAGTGACAAAGGAAATCTACCTGCGTGCCAAGTTTGAAGACAGGAGCCCCAAGGGTTCCAGAGATATGGCCACACAAAGAGAACTGACCGGCAATTGAAAGCTCCCTTGCGGGAAAACGTAGCAGTAATTTGTAATACCGCCTAAGTGGGACTCTGGAGCAACCTTGTCGGTATAGATTTTGCTGGTCAATGTCTCCAAAACCATAAATCCTAAGAACTCCAAACTTGGTAGGGTGGGTCTCCCAATCAGTCCCATACATGTGTCTCTCAAGTTGAAAAAAACACTGCCTCCCGAAACATAAAGGGCGACGTCGCAGTGTTCTTTCAAACTGCACGGACCCAGATGAGGCCTCACTGCTGTATGTCTGTGTCCTACATTGGGAAAATGTTCAATATTTTTTTAACTCTGCCATGGCCGGTCCCAAGCCAGTGCTGCGAAAAGAGGAGGGTTGGGTGCTGGGACAAGCAAACCAGCCCTATTAAAACATTTGTAGAGCAAATGGGAAAGTTCACTGACACAGAGGTGATGTTCCATCTCGGGGGAGGTTTAGTGTCACTGCAGCAATGAAGACCTCTCTGAGCGTGGTTGGTTCTGAGAGCAATGGCCCAGATCCCATTCCATAACAATTGTAAGATGCTCATTGCGGTCTAGAGCTGGTCCAAAGGTTGCGTGTGAAGGTTGTGTGCAAGCACACGTAAAGTGCTCCCTTCTGAAACTGGAAGACTGCTTACCAGTGCTCTTGAATTTTTTTAACTCTGCCATGGCCGGTCCCAAGCCCAGCTGCGAAAACAGGAGGGTTGAGTGCTGGGGCAAGCAAACCAGCCCTGTAAAAACAATTTGCTACTGCGAGCATAAAAGAAGAATAGGGCCTATCCAGCATTGTAGTGACATTAGCCAGCTGAACGTGTTGGCTGAGCTACCAATGCTTTAAGCTGCAAATTAGTGGCTCGAGCATAAAAGAAGAGGGCCTATTAAAGTTAACTCCACCGTGGCCGGTCCCAAGTCCGAGCTGAGAAAGGAGGAGGGTCCCTTCCCCCTCCCTTTCCTTCCCTTCCCCCTTCCCCTCCCTTCCCCCTCCCTTTCCCCTCCCTTCCCTTTCCCCTTCCCCCAGAGATACATGCTCAAATTACCTTTAAGGCAGTTTACTGTGCAAAGGACTAAAAAGAGATTGTAGACAGTCCACTTTGGGCCAATCGGCGCCGTTCGGAGCTGTAATGCGAAGTTCCACTGTACATCTCTTCTCTGCTGTCCCATCTGTGTGCTGTCTCGACTGTGAAGTGTGGGAAGAGGGTGTACCCCTTTACGGAGGATAGACAGCAGGATCTGTTCGCCCCGAGTACATAAATTGTCTGAAGAAGAGAGAGCAATTTGGGTTCAAATTTGGTCCCATACTTGCTATCTGAGGAGTGACAAAGGAAATCTACCTGCGTGCCAAGTTTGAAGACAGGAGCCCCAAGGGTTCCAGAGATATGGCCACACAAAGAGAACTGGCTGGCAATTGAAAGCTCCCTTGCGGGAAAACGTAGCAGTAATTTGTAATACCGCTTAAGTGGGACTCTGGAGCAACCTTGTCGGTATAGATTTTGCTGGTCAATATCTCCAAAACCATAAATCCTAAGAACTCCAAACTTGGTAGGGTGGGTCTCCTAATCAGTCCCATACATGTGTCTCTCAAGTTGAAAAAAACACTGCCTCCCGAAACAAAGGGCGACGTCGCAGTGTTCTTTCAAACTGCACAGACCCAGATGAGGCCTCACTGCTGTATGTCTGTGTCCTACATTGGGAAAATGTTCAATATTTTTTTAACTCTGCCATGGCCGGTCCCAAGCCCGTGCTGCGAAAAGAGGAGGGTTGGGTGCTGGGACAAGCAAACCAGCCCTATTAAAACATTTGTAGAGCAAATGGGAAAGTTCAGTGACACAGAGGTGATGTTCCATCTCGGGGGAGGTTTAGTGTCACTGCAGCAATGAAGACCTCTCTGAGCGTGGTTGGTTATGAGAGCAATGGCCCAGATCCCATTCCATAACAATTGTAAGATGCTCATTGCGGTCTAGAGCTGGTCCAAAGGTTGCGTGTGAAGGTTGTGTGCAAGCACACGTAAAGTGCTCCCTTCCGAAACTGGAAGACTGCTTACCAGTGCTCTTGAAACTTTTTAACTCTGCCATGGCCGGTCCCAAGCCCAGCTGCGAAAAGAGGAGGGTTGAGTGCTGGGGCAAGCAAACCAGCCCTGTAAAAACAATTTGCTACTGCGAGCATAAAAGAAGAATAGGGCCTATCCAGCATTGTAGTGACATTAGCCAGCTGAACGTGTTGGCTGAGCTACCAATGCTTTAAGCTGCAAATTAGTGGCTCGAGCATAAAAGAAGAGGGCCTATTAAAGTTAACTCCACCGTGGCCGGTCCCAAGTCCGAGCTGAGAAAGGAGGAGGGTCCCTTCCCCCTCCCTTTCCTTCCCTTTCCCCTCCCCCTCCCTTCCCTTTCCCCTTCCCCCAGAGATACATGCTCAAATTACCTTTAAGGCAGTTTACTGTGCAAAGGGCTAAAAAGAGATTGTAGACAATCCACTTTGGGCGGATCGGCGCCGTTCGGAGCTGTAATGCGAAGTTCCACTGTACATCTCTTCTCTGCTGTCCCATCTGTGTGCTGTCTCGACTGTGAAGTGTGGGAAGAGGGTGTACCCCTTTACGGAGGATAGACAGCAGGATCTGTTTGCCCCGAGTACATAAATTGTCTGAAGAAGAGAGAGCAATTTGGGATCAAATTTGGTCCCATACTTGCTATCTGAGGAGTGACAAAGGAAATCTACCTGCGTGCCAAGTTTGAAGACAGGAGCCCCAAGGGTTCCAGAGATATGGCCACACAAAGAGAACTGACCGGCAATTGAAAGCTCCCTTGCGGGAAAACGTAGCAGTAATTTGTAATACCGCTTAAGTGGGACTCTGGAGCAACCTTGTCGGTATAGATTTTGCTGGTCAATATCTCCAAAACCATAAATCCTAAGAACTCCAAACTTGGTAGGGTGGGTCTCCCAATCAGTCCCATACATGTGTCTCTCAAGTTGTAAAAAACACTGCCTCCCGAAACATAAAGGGCGACGTCGCAGTGTTCTTTCAAACTGCACGGACCCAGATGAGGCCTCACTGCTGTATGTCTGTGTCCTACATTGGGAAAATGTTCAATATTTTTTTAACTCTGCCATGGCCGGTCCCAAGCCCGTGCTGCGAAAAGAGGAGGGTTGGGTGCTGGGACAAGCAAACCAGCCCTATTAAAACATTTGTAGAGCAAATGGGAAAGTTCAGTGACACAGAGGTGATGTTCCATCTCGGGGGAGGTTTAGTGTCACTGCAGCAATGAAGACCTCTCTGAGCGTGGTTGGTTCTGAGAGCAATGGCCCAGATCCCATTCCATAACAATTGTAAGATGCTCATTGCGGTCTAGAGCTGGTCCAAAGGTTGCGTGTGAAGGTTGTGTGCAAGCACACGTAAAGTGCTCCCTTCCAAAACTGGAAGACTGCTTACCAGTGCTCTTGAAACTCTTTAACTCTGCCATGGCCGGTCCCAAGCCCAGCTGCGAAAAAGGAGGGTTGAGTGCTGGGGCAAGCAAACCAGCCCTGTAAAAACAATTTGCTACTGCGAGCATAAAAGAAGAATAGGGCCTATCCAGCATTGTAGTGACATTAGCCAGCTGAACGTGTTGGCTGAGCTACCAATGCTTTAAGCTGCAAATTAGTGGCTCGAGCATAAAAGAAGAGGGCCTATTAAAGTTAACTCCACCGTGGCCGGTCCCAAGTCCGAGCTGAGAAAGGAGGAGGGTCCCTTCCCCCTCCCTTTCCTTCCCTTTCCCCTTCCCCCTCCCTTTCCTTCCCTTTCCCCTTCCCCTCCCTTCCCTTTCCCCTTCCCCCAGAGACACATGCTCAAATTACCTTTAAGGCAGTTTACTGTGCAAAGGGCTAAAAAGAGATTGTAGACAGTCCACTTTGGGCCGATAAGCGCCGTTCGGAGCTGTAATGCGAAGTTCCACTGTACATCTCTTCTCTGCTGTCCCATCTGTGTGCTGTCTCGACTGTGAAGTGTGGGAAGAGGGTGTACCCCTTTACGGAGGATAGACAGCAGGATCTGTTCGCCCCGAGTACATAAATTGTCTGAAGAAGAGAGAGCAATTTGGGTTCAAATTTGGTCCCATACTTGCTATCTGAGGAGTGACAATGGAAATCTACCTGTGTGCCAAGTTTGAAGACAGGAGCCCCAAGGGTTCCAGAGATATGGCCACACAAAGAGAACCGACTGGCAATTGAAAGCTTTCTTGCGGGAAAACGTAGCAGTAATTTGTAATACCGCTTAGCGGGACTCTGGTGCAACTTTGTCGTTATAGATTTTGCTGGACAATATCTCCGAAACTGCTGCGAAAAGAGGAGGGTTGGGTGCTGAGACAAGCAAACCATGTTCCAATCTCGGGGGAGGTTTAGTGTCACTGCAGCAATGAAGACCTCTCTGAGCGCGGTTGGTTCTGAGAGCAATGGCCCAGACCCCATTCCATAACAATTGTAAGATGCTCATTGCAGTCTAGAGCTGGTCCAAAGGTTATGCTTGAAGGTTGTGTGCAAGCACACGTAAAGTGCTCCCTTCCGAAACTGGAAGACTGCTTACCAGTGCTCTTGAATTTTTTTAACTCTGCCATGTCCGGTCCCAAGCCCGGCTGCGAAAAGAGGAGGGTTGAGTGCTGGGGCAAGCAAACCAGTCCTGTAAAAACAATTTTCTACTGCAAGCATAAAATAAGAATAGGGCATATCTAGCCTTGTAGTGACATCAGCTAGCTGAACGTGTTGGCTGAGCTACCAATGCTTTAAGCGGCAAATTAGAGGGTCAAGCATAAAAGAAGAGCGCCTATTAAAGTTAACTCCACCGTGGCCGGTCCCAAGTCAGAGCTGAGAAAGGAGGAGGGTCCCTTCTCCCTCCCTTTCCTTCCCTCTCCCCTTCCCCCTCCCCCTCCCTTTCCTTCCCTTTCCTCTCCCTCCCCTTTCCCCTTCCCTTTCCCCTTCTCCTCTCCCTCCCTTCCCTTTCCCCTTCCCCCAGAGACACATGCTCAAATTACCTTTAAGGCAGTTTACTGTGCAAAGGGCTAAAAAGAGATTGTAGACAGTCCACTTTGGGCCGATTGGCGCCGTTCGGAGCTGTAATGCGAAGTTCCACTGTACATCTCTTCTCTGCTGTCCCATCTGTGTGCTGTCTCGACTGTAAAGTGTGGGAAGAGGGTGTACCCCTTTACGGAGGATAGACAGCAGGATCTGTTCACCCCGAGTACATAAATTGTCTGAAGAAGAGAGAGCAATTTGGGTTCAAATTTGGTCCCATACTTGCTATCTGAGGAGTGACAAAGGAAATCTACCTGCGTGCCAAGTTTGAAGACAGGAGGAGGGTGAGGTTCACTATGGCCTATGTCCTCTTAGTGTGCAGAGGGGAAAGCCAACACTTGTTTTACCTTCGGCCTGTGTTCTGGATGGAGCCTCTGCTTCTTCTGTGGAGATCTGACTGTCAGTAATAGAGCCCCACACCATAAAAAGTCCAACACTCCTTTATTCTTCTTCACAAGTGAACAGTATCAGTTGAACTTTTAGATGAACAGACAGGGGTGTGGATGCGAGTAGGTCCAGGCACAGTGAACTCTCCTATTCCTTTTAGTGCAAATAGGCTTGGCGCACAGCCGCTGCCACTGACCGTGAGGTTGGCCGCTGCCACCGACCGGGTGAACTGTTGAGGCCCCTGCCACAGGCCTGGGTTGATTAGATGGACCGCTGCCACCGGCCGTGGAACATGAACTACCTTCCTTGAGAAGCTGGCCCTTGTTGGGGAAAGACATCCATCTGGACGGTCTTCAGAGGCCCACCCGGCACTGGCAATATGCTGCACCAGCTCTACGGGAGGGTCACCTCTCCGGTCCCTTACGCCCTGGATTCAGGCACCCGACACCAGGGGCACCTTAGGACAATCCCTCACTCGTGGGACCCAGTGGAAGGTACTAGGCCCCAGGCCTTCTGACAAGGACCTCACCCCAGACCGAAGGTGTCTGGGATGGAACACGAATTCCACGTGCCCAGGCCAAGGGCGCCTGGACACTGATCACAGACAGCAGCCCTCAGGCTGAAGGTGCCTGGGACTCGAACCTCGTGGTGAAGATGTCCGCCCCCTTTATACCCTCTCCCAGCAAGCACAGCAGGTTCCCCACCCCGCTGTACAGCTGCTGCGAGGGGTCACAAAGGGTACAGCACTGCAGTGGTGGTTCAACCCCGGCCCAAAGCGACAGCTCCACCTACTGGGCCGCAGGGAACTGAGCACCACTGATGTCTTCACACAAATGAAAACAGCCCTACTCTACCAATTAATGCATCTGGGTCATACTACCACCCAGATGCTGCCCCTAAATAATACATACCCGCTACACTCTCCCCCCAGTAATTTGACACTCGTCCCCAGTGTCTGGACCAAGCCATGCCCCAAAAGGGAGCCAACATAACCCGATCCAGAGACTAGCATTTTTATAGCACTGGTCGCTGTAAAAATGACAATGGTCCCAAAATAGTGTCAAAAGTGTCCGTCGTAATGTCGCAGTCACGAAAAAAAAAAAAAATCACTGATCGCCGCAATTACTAGTTAAAAAAATAAATGAATAAAGCCACAAAACTACCCCCTATTTTGTAAACGCTATAATTTTTGTGATTTTTTTTTACCAAAAATATGTAGAATACTTATTGGCCTAAACTGAGGAAAAAATATGTTCTTTTTATACATTTTTTGGGGATATTTATTATAGCAAAAAGTAAAAAATATTGCATTTTTTTCAAAATTGTCGCTCTATTTTTGTTTACAGGGCAAAAAATAAAAACCGCAGAGGTGATCAAATACCACCAAAAGAAAGCTCTATTTGTGGGTAAAAAAAGGACGCCAATTTTGTTTGAGAGCCACGACCGCGCAATTGTCAGTTAAAGCGACGCAGTGCCGAATCGCAAAAAAGGGGCCTGGCCCTTATGCTGCATATTGGCCCGGGCCTTAAGTGGTTAAAGCTTGTAGGCGTTTACTTTCTCCTGACTGTCCTATGAAGCTGCACGACCCCCTGATCCCGTCTGGACAGTGCTGATTGGCCCTGTAACGATCACATGCACCCTCCCAAAAAAAATAAAAACTTTAGCAACACACACACACCAAACTAAGCATGAGCAGAGTGCCTCCTAGGGCTCTGTACTATCAGGAGATGGATTATGGACAGTAAAAGGGGAGGATCAGAGCAGACAGGATCAACCAGCTTTTTCACACAATGTGGATGTTTAATCCCACAGTGAGTATAACAAGCATAATTTACTGCATATACAGACTGATTTTACTATGGTGGGTTTAAAAGGTTCATTCCAGCTATGAATGTAAAGCTAGTGATTTATGTAATCCTCTTTGGCCAACTTTCACACGGCTACTTATGTGTTGTGGGTGGTGGATTGCCCAGCTTCAAGCATGAAAAATCTGATTCAAATGTCGAAGGCATGCGGTAACAGCATTGCAAGGAAATAACTTGATCCTGACAGATTTAGGCTTTTTATATATGAGAAACAAAGAATCTGGTAGTATGTGTTTGAAAATTCTACTGCATTGCAAAAGGGGATTCAGTGGACCGAATGATCACACAAATAGCCAGATAAAAAAAAAAACAACCGAATGCTCTGCACAGAAAGGTGCTATATGCAGTCCATGACTTAAAAACACATATCTACTGTTATCAATTACTGTATATACTCGAGTATAAGCCACGTTTTTCAGCACTTTTTTTTGTGCTGAAAATGCCCCCCTCGGCTTATACTCGTCACCTTTTTGCACCTGATCTCCCAGACTTTGGGGAACCGGTACCGGCCATAGGTCCCCTGGACCCCAAACTTGAGAAACAGCATGGCTCCCGCGAAGTGTGTTTGAAAACACTGGCCATCATTTTACCTGGAAGAGTAATACTACAGGGAGTCCCCGAGTTACGAACATCCGACTTGCGAACGACTCCTACTTACAAACGGGAGGCTGCGTGGCCACTTTTCAAAGGCGGGCACATTCGACGGAACATTTTTCGACGATGGGCACATTCGACGGAACATTTTTCGACGACCAGCACATTCGACGGGACATCGGAAAACAACGTATCTGCCGTTCTGCACATGCTGTTCCGACTTACGAACATATTCGACTTAAGAACAAACCTACAGTCTCTAACCCGTTCGTAACTCGGGGACCCCCTGTATCTAGCAAGAATTAGTGCTAGATTGAAGGGCAGTATTACAGCACAGACTTTTTTTTATATAAATATCAGCTGGGAATATTTTAATTCTGCATTAAAGGGTAAATTTAATCGGGTTCCAATTGCCATCCCTCAAAACCTGTCCCTACCCTACCAAGATCTTTGCTATGTGTGCCTGTAATCTTCATCTGTTCCAATAAACGATTTGTACTCTGCTGGGACACAGTTTTCAATTAAATGAATTGGGTTTCTTCTTTTCCTTCTTCAGAGGTTGGGAGGTACAGCACAGGCTACAGAATAAAGATGCTTGTGTAGTGGGTATAGTCAAATAAAATGACTTGAAAGGCTGGAGGTGGGATTTGGAATGTAGTAAAATGTACAGTTTCATATTCAACTTTGATGTGTACTCCAAAGCCTTAACTATGCCTCCATACCCTTGCATATTAGGCCTCTACCAGTCTCACAAGCATATTTTCTTCTTCCAATTCAATATGATACAACAGTGACATATTAATCAGTGGGTGAAACCATGATTAGGGGGAACACAGGAATCCAACAATCCTGAAGGGTTGAATGCTGAAGACACTGATGGAGACTGCAGCACTGGAGTTGAGAGAATATAAGAGAGACATGGGCCACTGAAAGGAGAGGTGGGTAAAAGTGCCTTCTGCAGGGCACGTTTATTTAGATTTGTTCATACCCTAACAAACACAGACATGACTTAGAAAAAAAAAATTATTTGAAAAAGTTCCAATAAATTAGGAGGGCGAGTAGTCTGCCCATTTTTTTTCTTTGGTCCACACATCCCAGTGGTGTTAATTATGCCACCTCATCAAGAAGCAGAAAGAAAAAACAACAGGTGGAAAACACCTTCATCAGCTTTCGCCAGAAAATATATCTGGGTTTTCTTCCCAAAACTTGTCACCGATGACATCACAATGCAGAATGGCAAACTGGTTCCACGAGCGAGATACCTCCACCTCTCTCTCCTCCTCGCCTTCTAGCTTTATTACCTTCTTGCTGATTTCATTTACCTAAACAAGAAGTACAGGATGAGAATAAAAATGAACAAGAACAATTCAAGTATTGTCAGTCAACTCAACTGACGCACATGGAAAGTGATGCGATTCTTACGCAATAAGTCAACAAGCAGTTAAAGGAGAACTTCTCTTTTAATACAGTTATCCTGAATACGCCAGACACTATCCACCACATATTACACTTAACTTGCATTGAAACTATAATTATAGTAAAAAGTGTGGGACTTTTGAGGCACAGCATCTCACTAAAAAATATAACATTTTATTTAATTTCCTTAAAATTGGACATAAAATAATGACAGACTTATAATAAAATGCAATTATAAAACAGCCTATTCCAACCACTGCAGTCATTTATACAACACAGTCTCTGTTCAACACGTTTCTAGGACATGGTTCTCTTCATCAGGAGCCAACAGACTTTTGATGCCGCCATCTTCTATATGGCAGCCATGACAATTAATTAAACATTGAAATCATTCCTGCTACCCTGATAAAACAGGGAGATGATCAATTAGGCAGATAGTTGATAAGTAAATTCCTTTCATAGGTTTAATTTAGGTTCCTCACATTGAGTTACAGAGAAAGGCGAAGGGAAGTCGATGCTGGTTTTAGATATTTAAAACAGCAATTTCCAAGCTTAACAACCATTTGCTGTCTCATTTAAGCAGAGGTTAGCAGAGTCTGTAATGGTTTGCTGCTGCCAAACAATTCACCAGAATGTTTGCAGGCTATAGGGGAGAGAGAGAACAGTTATCACTCCACTAAGATTTAAGTGTTGGGTTCCGCAGTCATCTTCAAAAGTCTCCACGCTAGGACCTGGCCACCTAGAAGCAACTTAGGCCCCTTACCTTAACTGGTTATGTCCCTTTTTTGCAGAGTTTTCCACTCTAGGGAGCGGTTTATTATGGACCGGGAAGATTATACGCCGACTGCGTCTCCCGCTCTTTCTTACCATCAGACCTAAAGCACCACCTGAACCCCCCTTCCCTTTTTTGGGGGGTTACCTTAACCCCAATGGGCGTTCTGAACTGCAGATTTTGTTGGCCTTTTCAATGATGTAATATTTTCATCCACCTGTGCAGACACAGATTTTTCCTCTTTTTACATTTCTACGAATCCATTATGTACAGGGCCTTCCTGATAACGTGATGCTATGTTTTAGTCTTAATTTATTTCTACCACGTTTTGTATTGCATTAAAAAAAATAAAAAAATCTACAAGGTATACTCTTCTCTGATCATGCATGTGCAACCACAATCTGTATTCATTCTCATGGAAAGGCCATGTACACTCCTAGAGTGAAAGTGTAGGTGACCTTTTTCTTAGGAATGAATGTGGTATGCAGAAAACATGCATGTGAAAAGGAGAGCATGGACTAGGACATTTTTAAAGAGATGAGTTTAGCAAATAATCCTTAACCTACGCAATGAATCAATTTAAGTTTTTAACAGGGCTGCCCGTTTTCAGGTGAAAAATCTATAAGTGATAAATATGTGTTATTTAAACCACGCTCACTAAATCATAAATTCATCAAATGATTACATCAAAGTGAATAAGTGGTCAAAAAAAAAAAAGTGCATTCAGTGCAATGTACATAAACAGCCACCAGATGTCTCCACTTGGATACAAGTGGTATATTGTCGGCTGTGTTCTTGTCAACTCGTTCCACTACTGGCGGAAGGGACGTGTCACGCAAGATTCCGCCAGTAGTGAAACGCAGGTGGAGCGCATATTGGCGTCCCTGCATTAATCGCGAGCTCTGAAATTTTTACCTTTGTAAGTGTAACTTGTATAGCGTGTATTTTAAAATAAACATTACGTACTTCACCATGGGAGGTATCCCCCTATTTTTATACCGTTTTTGGGAGATCTAGTCTATGTCCAAGTTTGCTCACTGATCGACTGAGAAGAGTACTAGAAACTGCATCATTCTGCTTAATGTGACTAACTGTAATGAGGGTCATGCAAGTCCGGTGAGTGGGCTGTGTGTCTGATGTTGGTGGATGAGAATATTAAACACTGTTATGTGGAGTTGACAAGAAGACAGCAGACAATATACCACTCGTATCCAGGTGGAAACATCTGGTGGCTGTTTATGGACATTGCACTTTATTTTTGAGCACTTCTTCACTTTGATGTAAAACATTTGATGAATTTATGATTAGGGAGTTTAACCTCCCTGGCGGTATGATTATTTCAGATTTTAGGTGCTGAAAGTGGTACCATTATTTTGCATGGAAATTTGGCGTATTGTATTGTAGGCCTGTAATTCTTAGGAATAACTCACTTAAATCTGTCCAAACAGGAGTCTAGTAGACATCCCGGGTATGATAAAGTTTGAAACACAAAATCATAAATTATAATATAATAAATAACTATAAATAATTATAATAAAAATTATTCAATAATGTAATCAAATCAAAAACACTGAAATTTGCTCAGTTGCAGAATTGTCGCTGTCATTACTTTCAGTGTTTGATGACGAATTTCCCCACAGATCGTTATCGCTCAATCCTGCAAGTGATTCTAATTTATTATCGCTGTTTTCTAGCTGGTCTAAAACCACTTTTGACGTAAACTGACACTTTTTGGTTGCTATGGACAATCTCCAGTTTCCAGGCAGAAAGAACAGTTTTTATAATATAAAATTGCATGCAGGGCACTGGACAGACCACTAGGGACAAATGTGTATTTGATACAGTACACTGTAATCTTACAGATTACAGTACTGTATGTATTGTGTGTTTTTTACTTTTTGAATTTGGCGCCGAACTCCGTCCCCGTGCGTCGCAACGCTCGGAAACAGAGCTGGGCACTGTGAATCGAGCGAGGAGACATGGCAGGATCCAGGGGACAAGGCAAGTAGCTTTCCCTGTATCCTGCAATGCAGCCCGAGTCTGGCTCTGGGGGTTACCGCTTTTGGTATGAAAAATTCACCCCGAGCCAGACTGGAGGAAAATACCGCTAGGCAGGATAAATAACACATTTATCACAGGACATTTTTGAAGAGGTTGTGCACCATCCATCATGGGTGTCCAGAGTTTATGATTCTAGTGGAGGATCTTTTTTGTCTTCAATTTTAAAAGGTCAATGTATCATCTAGTTATACCAGTACATAAGCTCTATGAAAGATGTCTGATTACCTTCTTCTTAAGGATGAATGATCCTTTCCTTTACATTAAAGGCTCATTATTGTAGTTGATGTTAAACTCTGAAAATAAGATTTCATTCTTCTCGGCAGCAAGTGTTCCCTGTGGGGGCGAGGGAAAAAATACAGCAGGCTTGTAAGTACGTAGAAAGGCCATTGCACAGAAAACGGGAAAATTGATTATGAAGCATTACCATTCACACTTTTTTCATCTGTTGCAGAACATGCTTGCTTAAATATAGCATTTTTAAAAAAGGGACTGCCAATGCACCACAAGGGACAAAATAAGGTGCACCATAATGTATTGAATGTGCATTGTAGTGCACTGTGATGTGTTGCCAGCTACAGTACCTAACCAGCGCCACAACTGTGTGTGAATGCATTTGTTTATCACAACACATAGCTGTGAAGCCAGCCGTAACACTGTATCTAAGTGTTCAGTGCATGCAGGCTAAGGAATTTGTTAATGTAACACTTCCAGGTATTTATTACCTCTTACAGAGATCTGAGTACTCATCCCAACAATGCCTTCATCTGCTTTTCTCTCCAGAGGGATGGAATCATATTTGTTCAAACATTAGCCAAAATCGCAGTCTAATTCCTGGACTGAGCTGCTTCCTCTGAACTGAGACATGACACAACCATGTAAATCCTGGTGCCTGTGCAGTTCTTGGTTGTGTTTACCAATATCTGAGGCAGGTCAGTCCCTGCAACTGCCTCTCACCTTGTGACTTGCTAAATGAATTCTACATACCACCAAGGAGAAGCCAACAAACGATGCTGGCCAAGAAATGCTGTGTATAATACTATATATACTCGAGTATAAGCCGAGGCACCCAATTTTACCACAATTAACTGGGAAAACTTATTGACTCGAGTATAAGCCTAGGGTGTCCATCTGCATGCCTCGCTGTGCCCATGTGCATGCCTCACTGTGCCCTTGCCTCACTGACGTTTAATATGGGAGTCTATGGAAGGGGTGCCTGGCTTTGAAAAATCGGTGCTCCCCGGCCGTAGGTCCCCCAGACAACAAATTTGCACACTTGTAGAGGAAGAGTGGGGCTACATGTGCGCCAAGTTTAGGGTCCAGGGGACCTACGGCCGGCCAGTACCGGGTCCCCAAAATTCGGGAGATCAGGCGTAAAAAGGTGACTCGATTATAAGCCGAGGGGGGCATTTTCAGCACAAAAAAAAGTGCTGAAAAACTCGGCTTATACTCGAGTATATACGGTATGTCCTCTAGTGGGATTACCCTTCAGAATAGGTTAACAAATCAGACTTTTAAAATATTCTCTCTTATTGTATAAACAGATGTACATAATAAAAATCACATTCCTATGTCTAAATTCCTTATTACATCAGTCCCTTACATCTATACATTTATTCTCCCTATTTCCCCAAACTCCCTATATAAAAAAACATGTCATACTTACCTCCACTGTGGGGTTCGTTTTGCACAGAGTGGCCCCGAACACCGTCTTTCGGGGTCCCTCTGCGACTCTCGCGGCTACTTGCCGCATCAGATAACCCCCTAGGAGAAGCGCTCTCCCAGGGGGCTACCTTCTGGGCGCGCTCCCGAGTCTATCCATCAATGGATTTGATTGACAGCAGTGGGAGCCAATGGCTGCGCTGCTATCAATCTATCCAATCAAGAGCCGAGAATCCCAGGCAGAGGGACAGCATATCCCCGTTGTGGGAAATTCCAGGGCTCAGGTAAGTAAAAACGGGGGGGCTAGGGGGCCGGTGACTGTCAGGATGCATTAAGGTGAAAAAACACAAGGTTTTACAATCCCTTTAAGTGAGATTAAAAAAAAAAAATAGCAATCAACTCGTGGCAAATAATTTTAGGACTGCTTAAGAGTAGGACTACAGCCTCACATCAAATGATTCTGTGCCTCCAATCTGAGGAATTTTGAGAGAATTTTCTTGTGCGACTTGGAAGTAGCGCTAGTGATGAAAAATGGTGATCTGACTTACCTGTAGCCTTTTCTGAGCCTGCGCTGGAGTTAATCCTCCCCTCTGGACCAGCATCCAGAACACAGTGTTGCACAGATTGTTGATGTGGCCTGCAGAAAAGCAAGTAAAACAAAGTGTAAGTTACCATAGGACAAAAGTGAGCCCTATAAATGTGTAAAGTAATTCTAAAAGCTAACTACACAGATGGAATGTTTAGATTTTAGCAGTTTTACAAGCATAAGGATGGAAAATTTCATTCATGCAGTTTTGTGATACAAACACCCCTGCCAGACAGGACAGCCAAGTCCTGGACCAAGACCAATCGCAGCCCGTGAACAAATAAGTAGCCACATGATGATCGCTTTAAAGCATGTTCTTGCTAGTGCTATGCAAAGCTACACGGCCCTAGTTAGCTCAGAGTGCTGCCTCTTCCTCAGCCAGTGCTTCTGTATATGGATTACAGGGGAGGTAACTATAAGACATATTTAGGTACTTTAAATGTATTTTTTATAGAAATAAAATGGAACTCCAGTAATTTTTTTCCTTGATTTGGATAAGAATCCGAGCCTGTATTTATTGAGAATTGTGCACAAATAATGGAGATTTTCATTCACTTCTTGTCCATAGAAAGTGGAAATACATTTTTTATTTTTTTTTATTAAAATTGAGAAGACTGGATTCTCCATCAGTTTTTAATTGCTGTCTACAGGGTTGTCACTGGTACAAGAAATAAGGGGAAAGAATCTCCAACGTGCCCCAGACAATAAAAACCTGAGACCTGATCCCTTCCAAACCTTGTCCTAAAACTAATGGAGCACACAGAAGAAAAAATATTTCTCCCAAAAAGCAATGTTCTGCTCAACTGAAATGTAATCATAAAGATCATTGTATTAAAACCCTCCTCTAGTCCGTACCCCAATAAATCCACTAAAAATCAAACCCCATAATAGAGATCAAAACCAGTCTGCTGATGAGCCATGAAACCAAATCAGCTGCTCAAAAGGACTCAACATAAGTCCCTAGCTGAGCTGACCAGAGTTAGCTAGTATTCAACTGCAAATAAACATCAGCTAAAGACAACAGAACAAGCGGCATTAGAACGAAGATGGGCAGGTGCTGGTTTCTATCATGGAGTCCATTTTAAATGGTTTTATTGGGGTATGGAATATGTGATCCTTATACGTTATCTGTAACTTTCAAGAATGGATATTTTTGCTTCTAAAATTTTGGTACTGCAGAGCATTGCTTTTTTGGGGAAAATATATTTTAGTGTTTGCTTTATGTAATTTCACCTTTTTTGTATACACAGATATATATTGGCCTTGGTAGTTTCTGACTAGATCTCATGGACTGGCAATGATCTGACCACCTTCGTTATCAGGTCCTCGCACCTGCAGTATTTTTTATGTATGCGTTTGGCGTAAATTCGTTTTTTGGAAGATTGAGTCAGGAACGTATCTGAAAAGGCCCCAGATGAAGAAGACAGGGGGTAACGTAGCCCACCAGCATCCACCTATAACAGAAGCCTCAGTTTTTTTTTTTTATGCAAACTTTAGAAAACCACAGACCAATAATAGTCCATGCACATATACTTGCAAATCTGTGTTAGCTTTTGCTTTATCCAAACTTTCTATATTCTCTATGCCATTTTGCAGAGTCTATTCCATGTACTTCCTCAGCATTAGTGGAAGGTGACTAAGGCAGTGCCGCTGTCTGAGGTAATGTGATCATTCCCAAACAGGGAGTTTCTGCAGCAATTACTTTTTTTCTTTGCTACGATTTGGATGTCTCATAAGGCAGCTCTATACCCATTGTTAACCTTCCTCAACTCTGCTCTTTTATCAACTGCATTGTTACTTTTTATTTATTGCATCAAAGAAGGCGGCATAAGGCTGGATTCACACCTATGCATTTTTAGTGCATTTTGCAGATTTGCACTACAAAACATGTTCTATAGGAAACCATGTTAAATGGACTGTAGTGCAAGTCTGCAAAATGCAAAAAGCACAAAAAATGCATAGGTGTGAATCCAGCCTTATACAGGACAGGGGAAGCCACTTTGTTCTATGCAATGATGGTCTCTGCTCCCAATGCAAATATAGAAGCATAACAACATACTAAACCCGGCCATAGCCTTTGCAATTGTTGGCTGGTTCCTGATGAACTGGACCAAATTTGCTTTGTGGCGGGTTCTGTGGTCCTCTTCCTGTACAACATCATTTGATTGAAAAATTAGCCAAACAGAATCCAAATCAGATGCAGTTGCTGTTCAGGTATTCTGACAGCCACTGTCAACATCTGTCAGAATGCAATAACCCTGCAGGCTGAACGAAAAAAAAAAATGTATCCGTGTACGGCCAGCCTAAGAGATGGGCAAAATGCCTACTACCCCTTAGCTGTTCAGCCAGGAGGGATCAAGACAAAAGGTCTTCCTGCTAAGCCTGTACCATCAGCTGGGAAACCTATTGAGAAAGCCACAATACACATAGCAAATATTATACTTACTTTTATGGAAAAGTATATAGGAGAAAAAAAAAAAAACTCAACAATTCCTGTGCATAAGATCTAACTGAAGTTACATGCCCAAATTGTTCATTTTCTTGCGAATTGTCCCTGAATAAAGTGTATGGCTATGCTACACAAACGAGAAAGACAGACTCAGTAACCATTTAAAATGATTGTAAAGTCTCATTTTTTTTTTCTATTAAAATAACAAACATGTTATACTTACCTACCCTGTGCAGTGGATTTGCAAAGAGAAGCCCAGATCCTCCTCTTCTCGAGTTCCTGGCTGGAGCTCCTGGCGAGTGCCCCCACTGCAAGCAGATTGCTATGGGGGCACCCGAGCCAAGCTGAAGCTCTGTGTATCCATTAAGACATGGTGCTGCGGTTCAGCCCCACCCCCTCTCTCTCCTGATTAGCTAACCAAGTTTGATTGACAGCAGCGGGAGCCAATGGCGCCACTTCTGTGTCTCAGCAAATCAGGAGGGAGAGTCTCGGATGGCCAAGGCATTCGTGGACATCGCTGGATAGGGCAGGGGCTTGGGTAAGTATTATGGGGGCTGGAAGTGGCCTGCTGCACACCGATAGCTTTTTATCTTAATGCATAGATTGCATTAAGATAAAAAACCATCTGACTTTACAACCCCTTTAAAACGAAGCCCAGGGTGTTCTCCCTCTTACTACTGAAAAGGAGGAGATCAGCTTGCTGAAAAGTCTTTTGCATTTGACACCTCTGGGACTGCAAAGTGCCTGGTCTCCTTCTGCACTCAGTGGTTCCTTCTGTCAGCCCCTACATCACTGCGCCCTGTAGAGACAGAGGGAGGGCCCATTGAATGAAACAAATGCACAGCAGGGATCAGGCCATTCGACACTCCTGGAAGTGCAGGATGCAGAAGAATTTACACAGCTGTCACCAAAATACAGTAGATTAGCAACTTTGTCATACCAGCAGAGATGCACACAACGTTTCACTCAACTTTGAGGAGCAATAAAATAGCAGTCATACTCAAGATTAAAAAAAAAAAAAAAAAAAATGTGGCAGCATTTAACTACATTAACTACACCTAGAATTGACGGTTCACAACAAAAAAGTTAATTAAAGTGTAGAACTTTTAGTTTCACTTTCATGGGCACATCAGCTCCTGAAAGGCGACAAAGTCCTGTTGATGTGTGCACACCAGACAAGATTATTACACAGAATAATAATCTTTGGGTTGTGTGTGCACCACATAAGTTGCAAAGAATTACAAAAAAGAAAAACTTCAGTTCTTTAGAGTACGTTCCAACTACCAGCAGAGAAAGACTGTCTATTTTTTTGTGTTCAATGATTGCAGCTGCTGGCAGAGGGGAAGTGGTGCCTTGCATTTTTACAAGACAATGCACCACTTCACCTTTGTGACAGCTGCGGGGAAGTGTGAACAGGGCACATAGAAAACTATGGTTTTCTGTGTGCGCTTTTTTTTTTTTATTTTTTTATGTAGAAAAACAGAGCTGTCTGTTATAGAAAGAAACAATTTTATCCACAGAAGCCATAATGTAAAAGTAAATCCTATATACAAATGTGTCCAGAATATAATGAGAATGAAGTTCCTATGCTGAAGGGCTCTGTGAAGGGAGAAGCTGGGTAAGGTCCCTTGGGGTGGGGTGCCAGGTATACATTAGAACACTGATCAGTTGCATTCCAGCCCTGTCAGAGCAGTGGCGAGCCATCCATTAGGGGCGCACGGGTGCCACCCCCCCCTATCCATGTGTCGAGCCCCCTAATCTACATGCAGGGGCGTCAGACCATGGATTCCAGTAGAGGGGGGGGTGTATTTTTTTGAAGCACGTGATTAGAGCCAGAGGCTCCAATGCGCTTCAATAAAAGGGTGGGCTCATTTTGCAGAGCATTGCGCTCCGAGCACATCCAGTTGTGCGACATGGCGAATTAATATTCGCTATCGCCCCACTGATCCTCCTCCCAGCCAATCAGGAAGCGAGTCTGAGACCAGTGACCCGATTGGCTGAAAGGACAGGCGATCCTATTGGACACCTAGGAGGAGGATCACGCTAGGACACACTGCCAACACGCTGCCTACTCACCACCTAGATGGGGAAAGTGCCAGGCTTAGTCTGTCACCTCGCATGAAAAAAAAAAAAAAAGAGAAGAAGAAGAAGGACTTGGGTTCACAACGAAACCCTCATCTTCCATCCATTATTGTCAACAATTTCCTTTATTGTATGCTGCCTATACTATACTGTGCTACCCAACAATGTCTTATCTTGTTGTTCCAAAATCTTAATAAAAAAAAAAAGATTGAAACAGAAAGCTCGAATGAGCAAATGAAAACAAAGCAGGCTCTGAACACCATG
This sequence comes from Rana muscosa, assembly GCA_029206835.1. Classification (NCBI taxonomy): domain Eukaryota; kingdom Metazoa; phylum Chordata; class Amphibia; order Anura; family Ranidae; genus Rana; species Rana muscosa. Next base: position 115,806,556 of record CM055118.1, read on the forward strand.
AAGACTTCCAGGGATGCTATAAAAAATGGAAAAAAAAAAAAAAAGGAAATATCGCTGGGAGCGTTGTGTAGACTCACAAGGTACTTTTAAGGAGACAATGTTCAATTGAAAGATATTTCAAAAGAAGAATTTTTTTAATATTATCATATTATGGACACACCTCCTATGTAAATGCAATCAGTGTATGGAACTGGCTCTTTGTGAATTCACAGGCCACATTTTGTGAAAACACAATCTAATTGACACAGTCATGAGCTGAGATTACAATGGCTACTTACAGTCAGCCTGTCTCCAGCTGAGATAATCCTTTAGGTTCTGCTCACTGGGATACAATACCACTCTACCGTCAAACCCAGGAGGGTACAAGGTTTGCTGATCCAGGAAGAACTCCTTCCAGTAGAAGACAAAACTGAAGGCAAGCTGTGAAACCACACGTCATAAACTTGCTTAAAAAAAAAAAAAAAAAAATTCCCAGTTGTGAAAAAATGTTAATCTTCAAATGTAATCACTGCATTTTATTTTGTAATATAAACAAGCAATATGAACCCTTGCAAATTATGCAATGTCAAATATTTTCCTTGCACTGTAGCTGGTAAAAAAAAATAAAAAATCGAATGTTTGCTTCGTTCGGATACTATGGCCTCTTTCACACTGGGTTTTTTAGCCTTGAAGCATGAAAAGTCCAGCATACTGCTCTAAACATTAGTACCGCTTAGTGCGCAGTCCAGCGGTCAGCCTTTTATAGACTTCTACAGGCTGTCAGTAGCAGGGCTGAACAGTGCGCGCCCATTCTTTAAATCTGCACCTAAATGTCAGAGTGCAATGCACCGGGGTAAACGCCAAGTGTGCATAAGGCTTTAATGTTGATACTCAATTTATTTTAATTTACTTCTTTATTATAGGTACTTATAGGGCCGTCAATTTACACCGTGCTTTACATATACATATATTTTACGTTCACAGTACATAAACTTTTGATTAAAGCAGAACCTTACCCCACTCCCCATTTTTTTTTTTAATCCGCTCTGTTTTACTAAAGTTATCTATGAAACAGAGGGGCCCAACAGCCACAATTATCAGTGTGAGGAGAAACAAAAAACACACACAACGAGGTGTACTCCTGGATGGTGAGAAACCCAAAACAATGGAGGATGAGGGAGTGGCTATTTATTCCTTCTGGTTTGTGTTTTGCGTTGAAGGTGGAGCCCAAGACTTCACACAGCACAGCTCCTCTCCCCCTCCCACACAACACACAGCTCAGATCGATTCTCTTACAGACACAGCCTCTATCTGCACACTGTGTATCTGGATGATATGCTGCAGAGCTGTTTTTATCTGGGAACATCACAGGTCAGAACTGCAGCATACAGAGTGTGTAGATAAAGGCCGTCTTTTAGAGAATTAATCCGAGCTATGTACTGTGTAAGAGGGAGGGGGAGAGAAGCTGTGCTCCCTGGGCCCAGACGGTGTGCAGGGTGGCGATGCGAGAAGGAGCTCAATTGGAACAGCTCCCCCTAGATCCAGCCATGTTTATACCACTTTTATGCAGAGGAATAGCAGTGTCTGAACTTGTTTACTGTTCGGAGAGTGTGCCCGTTCGTGGTGCAACGGATCGGTGGTGACCCGTGATCCAAACGGGTTACCCTGTTTGGATCGGAACACCACGCGATCCGCGGAGAACTCCGGAGCCTCGGCCTCTGGAAAGGCAGCGGCTTCGGCCTAGCTCCGGAGCGGTGACCATCTTTGTACACCCGGCGGCGGCCGCTGTAGTGACGTTTCATCGCCGCCATCTTGCTCCACCTCACACTCCTCACTATCATTACTGTGCAGGGGCCGGACATCTTGTTACACCCAACGAAGTTTTAGATTTCAGTTATTTTCACACAAAACTGAGCTTATATGCTTAAATACATTATTTGGAAATCCAACGGACTGTTTACATGTTACATTTTAAAAGCAGCAGCAAACCTTACATGGTTGCTAATGTGACGGAACACCTCTGATTATCACATTTAACATTTAGTTAAATGTGAAAATCAGAGGTGTTCTGTCACATTAGCAACCATGTAAGGTCAGCAGGTTTGCTGCTGCTTTTAAAATTTAACATGTAAACAGTCCGTTGGATTTCCAAATAATGTATTTACGCATATAAGCTCCGTTTTGTGTTGAAAATAACGGTGGGTGTAACAAGATTTGTCTTTTTTTTTTGTTTTGCCGATCCGAAAAATGATCCGATCTGTGAGTTTTTTGATCCGTTGCACCCCTAGTGCCTGTTAACTGCTTGCCAACCGTAATAACAGATATACGGCGGCAAGGCGGCTCTGCTGCACCAGATCATGTACTGGGTATGTGACCTGGCAGTTCTGGGTAGGGGACGGGCACTCGCACGCTGCCAGCGACCCGGCCGTGCTGTAATTAAACACAGCAGATGTTGATCAGCGGGTGTCGGCCAATGGATAACCACCGTCACCCACTGATCGTCATGAATTTACAAAGGACAGAGCCCTGCCATGTAAACAAGGCAGAGCTCTGTCCTGTCAATGGGGAAGTAATGGATTTTCTTTTCCCACAAAGCAGGGAATAAAATCCATTGCTTGCCTTAGTAAAAGCACCTCACACAGTACACCAAACACTTGCTAGGCACACATTTTTACCCTTTGATTGCCCTAGATGTTTAACCCCATTCCCAGCCAGTGTCATAAGTACAGTATCACTGGTTTCCAAAAAGTGTTGAAAGTGTCAGTGCCAGAATGTCTGCTGCAATATCGCAGTTCCGCTATAAGTCACGGATCACCGCCATTATAAGAATGAATTTTGGCCTAAAGTTATCAAGAAATTTGATTTTTTATTTTTTCTATTGGATAGGTTTTATAGCAGATTGTCTGGCTTTGTTTATAGCGCAAAAAATAAACAAACACAGTGGTGATCAAATACCATCTTCCAGAGGTCAAGTGGTTAACCAAGCGCAGCTACATCTCTCAGTGGAGGAAGGACAGAAAGAGGGGGGTGTATCCGCCACCTTTAAACATTCAAACAGCAAATAGACTGTTACTGGGACCTATATGAAAGATGAAGTGCCCCTGCTGGAAAAACAAAGGGAGGAAGCTGATTAATGATTATGGTAATATGGAATTTTCACTTTAAAACATGCTCAGTATGCTTTTGCTAAAAGCATGCTGATTGAGAAGGCCAGCACTCCTACGCAGATCTGCACTGGACATTCCTAAATTACAAATGAAAAATTTTATAGGGGGGTGATAAATACAATGGCCTTTAGAATGGAGTTGCTGACATCAGTTTGAGACCTTTCTTAGATCATTTAGAATTCACTGACAGGTGCATTTGACCTACAGTTGGCCTCATTCTGAGCTGCTTTAAGAAGATTTTGCAGTCCCCTAGACTTGCACAGTAATGAAAAATTCATCTGAAGTAAACAAAAGCCCTTCAACACACCATACGAGTTTCTAGTAGAGGAGCACGGAAACTTTGGTGGCTGAAAAACACATTGACCGAAAATGGGGTTGTCGGCATGCGGCCGAAAAAAAAAAAGTGCTGATAATATCGGCACGGAAAAGGGGGCGGACTGCCCCGGGTGCCATCCCGGTGTGCCCCTGTCAGAGTCCTCCCCTCCCTCCTCCTCTTCTCCTTGTGCGTTATGCAGAGCCGCTATCTCCCGGTGCGTCACGGAGCTGAAATGTTCTGCAGCCCCTGTAACAATGTCCCGCCTCCTGTGCTGTGATTGACGGCACACTGATCCAATGCTAGGAAATTGAATCAGTGTGACGTGCATCATAGGAGGCTGGACTTTGTTACAGCGCCCGCCCGGGCAATTGAAATTCAGCTCCGTGATACAGAAGGAGATCCCCGCTCTGTGTGATCCAGGCACTGGAAGGCTGCATCTGATGGGCACTGGTGATCTCCTGTAGTATGTCTGCAGGCTCTGAATATCTCCTGTCTGCTAGAGGTGCACCGAATATAAATTTTGCTAATACTATTAGCAATGTGTTTAATTAAAAGATTGCAGAGACATGATATACGAGATGGTTAGAGACGGAGGACATGATACAAGACATGGTCAGAGAATGCAGGCTGCATTTTTCCCCGAGCTTTTCTTGCACTAAATATAGTGGCCAACAATAAATTCATATTGATTTAAAATTGATGATATTAATTAAAAAGTCGAATACAATTATATCTATTTTTTTAAAACTGTAATTTTCGGTACCAAAATGTCCATTCGGTGCACCTCTAGTTTCTAGAGCCAATAAAAGATTTGCTTCTTATACACATCTTCTTTGGATCTGACAGAAATAGTCCATAACCCCTTCCCGCCGGCTGCCTCCCAGCCCTTTAAGGGTTCTAAATTCCAGGAGGCAAATATTAGGTCATGTGACCGCTGTGATTGGCTGTCACAGCGATTATATGATCGGAAAAGCTCCTGATCGCTAGTATGAAACGGAAGCTTTCTGGTAACCACGTTGGGAGCGCACTCTCAGCACGATAAGTGGTTAAAACAGGGCCGCATATATATATGGCCACTCAGTGTAGGGCTGCAACTAACGACTATTTTCATAATCGATTAGTTGGCCGATTATTGTTTTGATTAATCAGTTAAAATGACCTTAAAAAAAAAAAAAGGAAAAAAAAAAAAAAGTGTGGTGTATAATTTAGTTAATATGTAAAGTTTAAAAAAAAAGGCAATTTATTCTTAAATATCTTCATGCAGCGGTAAATATAAATAACCAATTCTATGGTTAGGGAGAAAAATCTCTAATCCACTCTGAAAATAACTGACAGAATAGATATACTGTATATACTATTAGGAGGGTGAATCTGGTAAATATCAGATATTAGAAATAAAAAACTTCTTGGTCAAAGGAATTTTCAGACAGTGTATGTGGTTTACGTTCAGAAATGACATTCAGTTTAAAAGTGAATGTTAAAAGCAAGTGAAAATTTCAAAAACAACATTCTTCCATTCAGCGAATGTACAAAGATTTTTTGTATTAATATCCTCGTCTGAAAATTTATCCATGTGGCCAGCATAAATAAGGCTCAGTGCACACCTATGCACTTTGCTTTTGATCTGTTTCTGCAGTGTGTTTTGATTTTTGCACACGTGATTTTGCTGAAATTTGGGTGTTTGCATTTTTTTTATGCTTTTTTTGGGCCAATTTGTTGTTGGGCAGATTTAAAAAAAACACAATTTGCTGCGAAAACGCATTACATGCTTTTCTGCAGCTTCTCCATTGAAGTATATTTAACCAACAAAAGCACCGTTTTGCGTTGAAAAAAGTCCCTGACCCTTTCCAAATAACGCAGCAGCTGAAAAGAAATAGATGTGAACGTGTCCCATAGGAAACCATGTAAATGAACTGTAGTGCATTTCTGCAAAAAACGCATAGGTGTGAACCAGGCCTAAGACGTTTAGTAACATAATGGGGTTAAAAAAAAATAAAAAAAATTAGCCCTTTATAGTACAAAGAGCAAATACTGTAAGGGATTCATTTTTTTTTACCGTGGAACAGTGAAAGTAATATTTACAGTAGCGATTATTTGCTCTTTCTGTACTATAAAAGGGCAAATTTTATTTTTTTTAACCCCATTATGTTACTGGCCGATTAATCGATTATGAAAATAGTAATCGATTAGTTGTTTCGGCCCTAGCTCAGTGTGAAGGCCACATATATGTGTGCGGCCGGCGTGAAGAGGTTAATGTTCCTAAGATAAAAAGAAAAACGATTGCAATGTATCAAAAAATTTACTGACCTTGCACGTCTTTTGTACCAGTTAGATTTCTTGTGAAAGACAAAGCTGTACTCATCGCTTTGTCCATACGCCAGACAGATGTCTTTCAGTTCCTCCATCACGTTCTGTGCACAGCGGTTCATGAGCTGGAGAGAACGGAAGTCATTGGCTTTCACAAAGTTATGCTGCTCCGAGAACCTGTTGGAACAAGTGATGGCTCAGTGGGCATAAACACGCTAAACAAAAACAAACAACGTTGGTAACATTGGCATGTTAATAGAAATGCTGTAATGCAGAATAACCAGTTTACTGTAGAACATTACTAAACAAATGCAGAAGTGTTCTCCACTAACTGCTGAAATACATATACATTACCTGCTTCACCCATTCATGTTTTTGTTATTGCAGGGCTTGACAAATTTGCTTGGAATCTAGGAGCCAGCTAAAAAAGTTAGGAGCCAGGAACGCGCCCCATCCCGCCGAGCTCGGGCGCAGAAGCGAACGCATACGTGAGTAGCGCCTGCATATGAAAGCGGTGTTCAAACCACACGTGAGGTATCGCCGCGATCGGTAGAGCGAGAGCAATAATTCTAGCCCAAGACCTCCTCTAACTCAAAACATGCAACCTGTAGAATTTTTTAAACGTTGCCTATAGAGATTTCAAAGGGTAAAAGTTAGTCGCCATTCCACGAGCGAACACAATTTTGAAGCGTGACATGTTGGGTATCAATTTACTCAGCATAACATTATCTTTTACAATATTAAAAAAAATTGGGCTGACTTTACTGTTGTCTTATTTTTTTATTAAAAAAAAAATAGGATTTTTTACTCACCGTAAAATCCTTTTCTCTGAGTCCATGGACCGACACAGCTTCTCTATTGACAAAGTGGGTATTATCCGTTAATTAGGAGTGACTAGGCAGAAAAACTTGTAAAAAGTGTTGCATCACACCTTCTACAGTACCGCCCAGGGGGCGGACCCTCTGGGTATACCCTCTCAGTCTGCATCTTCGCAGATCAGTTCGTCAAAAAGCAGTACAAACTTAAAAAGGAGGGGTGGGTGCTGTGTCGGTCCATGGACTCAGAGAAAAGGATTTTACGGTGAGTAAAAAATCCTATTTACTCTTTCGTCCATGGACCGACACAGCTTCTCTATTGACAAAGTGGGACGTCCCAAAGCAGTGTCAGAGAAAAAACGAGGGGTGGTAACAGCATAAAAATAAACTTCACCCCAAACACAAAACAGCACTCCTCCAACGGAGGAGTTGCAACTCTAAACAGCCGCTTGTAAAACCTTGCAGCCAAAAGAGGCATCCGAAGATGCACCTACATGAATTTTGTAGAATTTTGTGAAAGTGTGAGCGGACGACCAAGTCGCCGCTTTACATAATTGGGAAACAGACGCTTGATGTCGGAAAGCCCAAGAGGCACCTATTGCCCTGGTCGAATGCGCCGTGACAGGAAAGGGGGGCGCCTGACCCTTTAAGGCGTAAGCCTGGATTACTATCTGTCGGATCCACCTAGAGATGGTGGCCGATGAGACTGCTTGGCCCTTCTTGGGACCAGCCACCGAAACAAACAGTGAGTCTGACTTCCGGAACAGGGAAGTAGCAGATAGGTATACTCTCAAAGCTCGGACAACGTCCAAGGAATGCAACGCCGACTCCTTAGGATTCTACGGCTGAGGACACAAGGATGGAAGAAGTACAATGTCTTCATTGAGATGAAAAGCCGAAACGACTTTCGGAAGAAAGGAAGGCTGCGGCCGCAGCACCACCTTATCCTTGTGGAAAATCAAATAGGGAGCCTTGCAGGACAAGGCTGCCAGCTCAGAGACTCGTCTAACTGACGTAACAGCCACCAAAAAGACCACCTTCTGAGAAAGTGTCAACAGGGGAATATCTCTAATATTCTCAAACGGTGCCTTCTGAAGCACCGAGAGGACCAGGTTCAAGTCCCACGGAGGTAACGGGGGACGGACCGGAGGGGCCACCTGTCGGACCCCCTGCACAAATGTACTCACGAGAGAGTGAGTCGCCAGGGGTCGCTGAAAAAAGACAGCCAGGGCAGATATCTGTCCCTTAAATCGTACTTAGGGCAAGCCCTTGGTCCACCCCATGCTGTAAAAACAGCAGGATTCTGGAAACCAAATAGGTACGCGGATGCCATTTCATTTCCTCACACCTGGAGATGTAGGCCCTCCAAGTGCGGTGATAGACCTTCCTAGAGGACGGTTTTTGAGCACTTCTCATAGTAGAGATTACTGAGTCTGACAGGCCCTGGTCTCTCAGTACCCGGTTCTCAACAGCCATGCTGTTAAAGCCAATGACTGTAAAGCAGGATGGAATATGGGACCTTGCGATAGCAGGTCCTTCCGTAGTGGTAGGCGCCAGGGGACGTCTGCTACCAGACGTACTAGATCGTCGTACCAAGAACGCTGAGGCCAATCTGGAGCGATTAGGATCATTGGAATTCCCTCTGCCTCCACTCTGCGGAGCAGAAGAGGAAGAAGCCTTAAGGGAGGGAAGGCATAGATTAGCCGATACTGACCCCACGATGCTACCAACGCGTCCGTTGCGTCTGCCCATGGGTCTCTTGACCGGGCCACAAATCTCAATACCTTCCGATTGAGTCGGGAAGCCAGAAGATCTACGTCTGGTGTGCCCCATCTTTGGCAGAGGAGTTGGAACACCTCCGGGTGTAAGGACCATTCTCCCTGGTCCAGCATCTGGCGGCTCAGGTAGTCCGCCTGCCAGTTTTCCACACCCGGAATGTACACGGCCGACAGTGCCGGTACGCTCCTCTCTGCCCACTTCAGGATGCGAGCGATCTCCGATGCTGCAGCTGAGCTTCTTGTTCCTCCTAGATGATTGACATATGCCACTGCTGTGGCGTTGTCTGACTGGATCCTGACTGGACGCCCTTGCAGTCTCTGAGACCATTTGAAGAGGCACAGCTTGATCGCCCGGATCTCCAGGACATTGATCGGCAGGAGGGCTTCCTCTGGGGTCCAGCGACCCTGCGCTGACTGGACACCCCAGACTCCCCCCCCAACCTGTAAGGCTGGCTTCCGTCGTGATCACTATCCAGTAAACCGGAAGAAATGACTTCCCGGCCATTAGAGCCGGTGCTGTCAGCCACCATACCAGGGATCTCCTGACTAGGTGGCTCACTCGGATTTGATAATCCAGAGATGAAGGGCATCTGTTCCATCTGGACAGAACTTCCTTCTGTAACACTCGAGTGTGGAATTGAACATATGGGACCGCCTCGAAGGAGGCTACCATGAGGCCCAACACTCGCATGCAAAAACGGAGTGACGACCAATTCCTGGAAGTCAGCTGCCGTACTGCAGCCCGGAGGGTCTGCAACTTCTCCACAGGGAGGAATACCTTTGCCTCTGAGGAATCCAGAATCAACCCCAGGTACACTAGGCGTTGAGTGGGCACCAATACTGACTTTTGCGTGTTTAGTATCCAACCACAGTCTCGAAGAGTCTGACAGGTAATGGACACGCTTACCTCTAATTCTGAGCTTGAAGGGGCCTTCAGCAGAAGGTCGTATAAGTAGCCTGTGATAGCGATACCCCGCTGTCTTAGAAGTGCCAGAATCGGAGCGAGCACCTTGGTGAACGTCCTGGGTGCTGAGGCAAGGCCCAACGGGAGGGCCACAAACTGGTAGTGGTCCTTCCCGATAGCAAATCGCAGAAACCTCTGGTGTCTGGAGTATATGGGGGACATGCAGGTATGCGTCCTTGATGTCCAAGGAGGCCAGAAAGTCCCCCGGATGGAGAGCCGTGACTACAGATCGAACCGACTCCATCCGAAAACTTTGTACCTTCACAAAGCAATTGAGGGCTCTGAGATCCAAGCTTGGACGAACCCCCTCCTTCTTCGGCACAATGAACAGATTTGAGTAAAAACCCCGTTCCAGAACTGGAATAACTACCCCGCGTTCCAGTAGACCCTGGACCGCCCCCATACAGGGCCTCCCGACGGGTCGGTAGTAGCTGGAGATTGGAGGTGTTGAATCTGTCCGGTGGACAAGAGAGAAACTCCATCTTGTAGCCTGAGGAGATTACTTCGCAAACCCACCTGTCGGAGATTAGTGCTGTCCACTGAGTCGCGAATTTGCGAATACGTCTCCCCACCCGAGAGCTGGGTGGGGGTGGACCTTCATGCGGACGCAAATTTGTCCGCAGGCTTATTGGGTATGCGGGACCAGGGACGCTTTTGTCCTTGGGCAGGCGCTTTATCGGCCTGGGGTCTTTTCCCTGTCGCCCTAGGGGGACGAAAAAACCACTTGTGTGCAGTAAAGGAGGGCCCTTGCCCTTGGCGTGGCCCCTTACCCTTGCTAATTTGGGGAAGCAAAGTGCTTTTACCTCCTGTGGCATCCTTGATGAAGTCATCCAGAGAAGCCCCAAAAAGTCTGTCGCCCTTAAAAGGCAGATCCAACAGGGCTTTCTTGGAAGTCTGGTCCGCAGACCAGCCTTTTAGCCAGATCAGGCGGCGTATTGCTACTGCATAAACCAAAGTTTTAGACAGCAGGGGAATAGTATTCATGTCTGACTCGCAGACAAACCTAAGGCCCTGGACCAACAGGTTGGCCAATGTTATCTCATCTAGAGGAGCATCTCGCTCCTTAACCCCTGGAGTAGCAATCTTGCCCATTCAGTAAGTGTGTGAGACACTAGGGCCCCCGCCAATGCCGGGCGTACTGCCGAGCCTACCACTGAGTATAGGTAGCAAGCGAGTGCTTCAGCCTTCTTATCCACAGGGTCCTAGAAAACAGGAGCCCCTTCTACAGGAATTGTGGTGGCCCTATTAAGTCTGGACACCGGAGGGTCCACTATAGGGGGGAGAGGTCCATTTCTTCAGAAAACTCTCCTCAAAAGGGGTACCGTACCGCAATCCTCTTTGGGGCTGTAAAGACCCTCAGTGGGTTCTCCCATTCCTTGTATAAGAGTTTATCAAAAGACACACAAGGGAACACCTTAGCAGTGCGGGCACGTCTATGAAACCCAAGTGGACCGGAGTCTCTGCTGCTTCTGCAGTATTTTCCAATTTTAGCATATCCCGCACTGCAGTAATAAGGTCAGATACCAAAGCCGTCTCGCGTACTGACCTGGACTTTGAGTCATTCTCACTGTCCGGTCACGGTCTCTGGTGCGTCAGAATCTGGGCCCCGAGCCGTAGCTGGACCTGGTTCTGCACCAGAATTATCCCCAGAAGCTTGCAGGGGATGGGGCGTTTACTACCCCCTGTATTCCCGTGTGCTGCTTCCACCCTGGCAGCAAACGCCTCTAGGATTGCAGTCATAGCGTTCATAGACACCTCAGGGGCACCAGCTGCTAAATCTGGTGTTTCAGGGGAGAAGACATCTGGCTCAGATGCCATGCTGACCACACGCTGACACTCACAGGGCTCCAGGCAAGATATCAATAGGCCACCCTCCTGTGCTGCAGAGAGGCCGGGTCACCCAGAGGACTCACCACCCTGGATAGGTACTGCTATGCTGCGCCTGTGATGCTGTCCCCCCTGCTGCTGTGTCAGTCTGCTTCTTTTATCAGCACTGCCTGTGTGAATTTTCGCGCCAGTGTAATGCACCCTAGAGGCCGGAGGCTCTCGAAAAATGGTTGCCAAAAACGTCTGTATGGAAGATAATGTGGGCTCTAAGAAAATGGCCGCGGACAGAAGATAGAGGTCAAGCAGCCATAGCCCACAAAAAGATGGCCGCCGAACGGCAATATCTGCATACAGGGTGGACAAACATGGCCGCCGATCAGCTGATAGGGGCCAGTGGGTGTGGCCGAACCACAGGAAGATGGCCGCCGGGCAGTCACAAGAGGCCAAACTTGGCATGGACCACCTCAAAATGGCCGCCGACAGCATGGAGGAGGAAGGACACAAACACAGGTAAGAAAAAATGACATTTCTTTTAAATGTTAGTTACAGCCAGCCCCGCTCCAGTGGGACCCCCTAGGTGACCCCCAGCACCCTTTAGCTAGAAGCCCAGGGAGGAGGGAAAGGCAGGGAGAGAGGGAAGAAAGGGGCCACAACCACTTACTTGATCTCTCCAGGAATGTCCAGCTAAATCACCCAGCCGAGGCAGGGGAGTTTTACTTACCTATCCTGCATGTATTATGCTGGAAGACATTCCAAACAGATCATCGTCCGCGCACGGAAGGTGACTGTTGGCCAGGCATGCTGTGATTGGACCCAGAAGGGACGATCATATGTATGCCCTGGAGCATGACGCTCACCGGACAGGCTGCTGCGACTCGGCCGTAAGGTCAGCCGAAGCTGAGCGGTCCGATGCAAGCCTTGGAGCGTAAGCTCACCGGCCAGGCTGCTGCGACTCGGCCGTAAGGTCAGCCGAAGCTGAGCGGTCCGATGCAGGCCCTGGAGCGTAAGCTCACCGGCCACCCGTGGAGCGACGGGCATGTCGTGGAAAACCCAGCGCGTAGCTAGGGTCGGCACACGCTCGATGGCCGAAACTGGGGAGACTACAAGGATCGAGGATCCAGCCTGTCACCCAGTCGGCAGTTGATCGAAGATCGCAGGAAACAACAAATGTAAAAAAATATATCTTTTTTCCCCGGACCAATGGGCCCGAAGGGAGCCATGTCCTACTCCTTGCTAGACAGAAAAAAACTGATCTGCGAAGATGCAGACTGAGAGGGTATACCCAGAGGGTCCGCCCCCTGGGCGGTACTGTAGAAGGTGTGATGCAACACTTTTTACAAGTTTTTCTGCCTAGTCACTCCTAATTAACGGATAATACCCACTTTGTCAATAGAGAAGCTGTGTCGGTCCATGGACGAAAGAGTAAAGTGTATTTTTTCCCAAAAAAGTGCGCTTGTAAGATCGCTGCGCAAATACGGTGTGACAGAAAGTATTGCAACGACCGCCATTTTATTCTCTAGGGTGTTAGAATAAAAAATATATATAATGTTTGGGGGTTCTAATTAGAGGAAAGGAGATGGCAGTGAAAACAGACAGGGAAACTCCATTAGCATTGCGGTTTGTCTTGTCATACCAGCGGCCACCACAAGATGGCGCTAGATCACAGAAAGAAGCATAGGCCTGCAGAAGGCCGCAAAGCCGCGGCCTCAATTACCGGATGGCGCGGCCCGACGCGATCCCGCGGCACGGAGAGACAGGATTCCCCAGCTGTGCTGCCCCAGGCGCCAGGTCGCTAATTCTAGTCGCAATGGCGACCTGGGTTTGTCGAGCCCTGTGTTATTGTATTCAGCCTGTCTAGTGATCCAAACACCCCTGCCAGGCAGCACAACTAGGTTAGTGACCTCTCTTTTTTCTTGTGCAGCTAAAGCCCAACTCCATTGGAAAAAAATAATAATACACCTTTATAGTAGGTATCCCCCTAAAAATCAAGGGTTAATTGTCTTTTAATGTTTAGGGGCAGAGGATTGAAACACTTACCTTATTCCGCACTCCAGCAGGGTCCCTCTAGCACTTTGGCCAGTGGAGTTGGTCTTTAAGTGACAAAGTTTCGTCATTTTCCTACCCCTAGCCACACATATTAGGGTAACACTCTGCTCTCGTCTCCTATAATCATGCTCACAACAGTTGACAGACAGCATAAAGCCATACAGAAGTACAACTGACTGCAGGCGCATTTTTATGGGTGTTGCAGTGCAGCATGATTGGGCCCTTAGGTGGATTGGGTGGGAGCCGCCATTTACGGCACGGGCTCTGAGCTCCAGCACTGTATGCCGGTGTTCTGTCAAAATAGCCAATTCATCGAGATCTCCAGTCATATCACTTCCGGTTAATGTAAAGCATCAGTAATTGGAGCTTTCGACGACTTGCTGTTTTGACACAACACCGGCAACCGTGTACACTCCGGTACACGATATTATGAGCGGACATTGTTAGTCTGCTCCGATACAAACCAACAAAATGGCCGCCTCCGAGGCAGCGACAACTTTTTCCTCCTTACCCTCCATTCTGTCAAAAAAGGGAATTCTTTGTGTACCGGAGAGTACACGGTTGCCAGTGTTGTGTCAAAACAGCAAGTCAAGTGGTTTACAGTAACTGGAAGTGTCGCGATTGGAGATCTCAATGGATTGGCTATTTTGACACCGGACTGGTGCATGTGCTGGGTGACGTCACCGGCTGTATGTACTCTGAATATCTCCTAAACGGTGCAAGTTTAGGAGATATTCACTGTACCTACAGCCTTACTATAGACTTTTCTATAGGTACAAGTGGCAGAACAGACTATAAAGCATCTGTAACACTCTAGAAGTAGGTGGACCCCACACTCTGACACCCAGAGGAATCCTGCACACAGGAATACACTTTGAAAAGTCACAGTGACAGGGAGCTGAATCATATTCCAATATATGTACCATGATGACCAATCAGGACCACTCAGCCAGTGATGGGGAATGATAGGTCCGCAGAGAACCACGTGACCTCACCTGTGGAAGTTCCTCCCGTCCACTCTCACCACCAGCCAGCAGTTGGGCAGACATGTGTCCGCCGCCTCGAACTCCCTCACATACTCAAACTTGCTCTTTGCCATGCCTCTGCAGCACACTGCACCCGGCAACTTAAACCCTCGTAGGGGCCACAGACTTCCTATCCTCATAGCCGGAAGCGGAAATCACCCAGGCAGCCACGAGTCTCCTCTCTATGGTTCTCCTTGGTTACCACATACAGCACCCGCGGCTCTCGCGAGAGAGAAAGTTGTAGTAGTTCTGTCGAGAAGTGCCCGGGACGAACGGCGCATGCGCCGTAGGTCCCAGCACACCAGCTGCGTTTACGATCAGATGTTGTGTCGGCTAGACAGCGCATGCGCAGTTCATGTAGGTTGAGGGGCGGATTTTTCAATGATGCTTCTCGAGAGAACAACGGCTCAGGTGGGAGTGGGCGTGATCAGCGCATGGGACGGGCGTGACCAGAGGATGGGGCGGGCGTGGCCTGAGCCAAGTAAATAGGCAATCGGGAGCGGGGAGGAGGGAACATCTGCCCACGCTAACATCAACGACAACATGACACGTGACTTAGTTCTACCTCACACGCGCAACAGCTGGAGCCGTTAGATAGTGACGTCAGGAGGAGGCGTGGCTTAAGCTGATAAATAACTGAGTTGGGCTAGCAGAGCAGAGAAGAGGAAGCATCTTCAGCACAGAGCTCCGGAGGGAGGCGACATTGTCCGGACTACAGGCGGGCCGCAGCGTGTCTGTGTCCGGGGATCATGCCGCCTCTGCTCAGGCTCTAAGGAACTACAACTCCCAGCAATCTCTGTCCGCATGGAGATCTACAACTACCAACATGCACTGTGTAAGTAACGGAGGTTCAGCTCCCAGCCTGAAATTAGATGATTTTTTTTTCCTATGGAGATATTACAGGTCCCAGTGATCTCTACATACCCCAGCCTGCTCCCCTCCCCCTCCTCATGGGTAATTGCACCCCACACTCTTCTCCCACCGAGGTAGATGGGTCCCCCCCCCCCAGGATAAGGGTGGGCCGGTTGGGCCTGCGGGGCAGGGGTAAGTGGCGTGGGAGATGAGTGGGGTTGGCGGGACTGGGGGGGGGTGCAATTCCCCTGAGGAGGGGGAGGGGAGCAGACTGGGGTATGTAGCGATCACTGGGACCTGTAATATCTCAATAGAAAAAATCATGCTGGGATATGTAGTCCCACAGTATCTTCTTCTAGGCTGGGAGCTGAACCCCCATTACTTACACAGTGCATGCTGGGAGTTGTAGTTCCTCATGTGGACAGAGATTGCTGGGAGTTGTAGTTCCTCAGAGCCTGAGCAGAAGCGACAGATTACAGACACTCTGTGACCCGCCTGTAGTACAGACAATGGCTCCTCCCTCTGGAGCTCTGTGCGGGAGATGGTCCCTCCTCCCCCGCTCTCCACACATTGACACCCACATCTCCACTCACTTACCACCGAGGGTGGGGCTCCAATTGCCCGCCCTCCCCCACACACAGGGCTGATCCAGGAAATATTTGATTGCCTCTCGGATCAGGAAGGAATTCTTTCCTCAGCTGGAGTACATTGGATCATTCTTTGCTGGGGGTTTTCGCGTTCCTCTGGATCAACTGCCTCACAACCTAATACACCCACTCATCTACCACCAAGAGGGGAAACTACCATCCCGGGTATGGGGTGAGTGTAGCCAGTGGAACTTCCCCCCAAGTGTCATCTGCCCTCACGCCCAACGTAATGGTACTACCCCCCTGGCCCCACCTACATGCCCTCATCTACCACCAAGAGGGACCACAGAAAATGGGGTGCCTTGCCGTGGCTCTGTGGCTTATGCATGTATTTGTAAATATGTGCAACTAAACCCCTGTCTTTCACACATACTGCTCGACATGCCAATTCGGTTGGTCGCAGGCTGGTCGGTAAGTTGAGCATGGAAATGTCTGTTATTTTTATGTGTTTGCCTTTCCAATGCTCCTTGCTGCAGTGACCAGTTACAGGTGGGGGCAGTAACCACTTTTTTGTACCACCCAGAGTGGCAATGCCTTTTACTGTATAGTGTTTTCTCCATTTGCAATATAGTCCCATCTGTGGGATTTTTTATTGGATATTGTAATAAAATTTGACTACTTTTACTTAATAAATACTTGTTGGTGTGGTACTGTTACATTTCTATATAACTGTGTTTAGTGTGTTTGTTTTATGTGAACAGTTTGGGATTCCATTTGTTTTTTCCGATCCGCCCACTGGCTGATTGAAAGAAAAAAAAACTCTTTGGCCAACCTTGGGGACTTTAGCAGCACAGAGATTATGACATTTTCTTTGCGTCCATAATGGGGGAATCCCTCCCATAGTGCTATTGTGTTTTGCCAGCGGGGTGCTTTCCCTGCTGGCAGAACAGAATCATCACTGCCGGCAGTGATCTGAAAAAAAATCCCACAGGCTGGTTGCACTGACGTCAATCTATTTCAGTACAACCAGCCTGCCCAGGGATAGATTGAATCTTAGGCCTGTCCCTGCTGAACCAGCCAAGGTTCAATCCTTCTTTGTCCGGCTATGGATTGTAAGATCAGAGAGGACTGATATGAATGTGTAAATTGTCGGCATTATAGAAATACCTGTGATAAATAAATGCATTTATTTAAATGCAAATGCATTTCGAGGACGCACAATGCATTTTTGGGAGCGCTGTATACAATGCTCCCAAACCGCCCCAAAGGTGCTGCTTGTAGGACTTTTTGTAACGTCCCACAATCGCACCGCCCCAGTGTGAAAGCACTCAGGCTTTCACATTTGGGAGGCAGCTTACAGGCGCTATGTCTAGCGCTAAAATGACTAATAACTGCCTCCAGTGTGAAAGGGGTCTACAGCACTAGATCTGTGCGCCCTCTCGTTCTTTTTATGGTTTCAGTTGTTCCAGACTCCCCCAGTCCTAAGAAGCAGCAAGACAAAGTGCATCTATACAAGCCAGGATGGAAATATAGCCAACTTACATTGTGTGTGTCCACTCCCAAGTGCAGGAGGTTTTTGTGTGGATTTACTTTTTGCTCCTTCCATGTGCACCTTACTGCGAAGGCAAGTTATACATTGGGAGGGTTGCCATCTTTTTGTATGGCTTGCTCACTGGATTTGATATGGGGACACAAGGGATGCCTTCAGCTGTTATTGCGCTCTTGCTGGGTTTCTAATGTGTCCCTGTGCCTTTCTGCCCAGCCGTAAAATGAGGGCTGGAGGGGATATTTGCCCTTCTGGGTGGACGTCATATGATGTCTTCCCCAGAATGCATCTTGCACGCCACACATACCGTGCTGCAGCTGGACACAATGGATGACATATCAGCATACCGGTGTGCTGTCGGTGCCATGTGATCACTGCAGACCAACATGACAATTGTACACAATGAATGGTTTCTGTTCATGCCATTGATTGTGTACTATTGTGTTGCTCTCTGTGATTGGCCACAGTGATCACATGGAACAGACAGGTCCAATCACAGCCTATCTGTACCATGTGATTAGCTGTGACTAATCATAATAGTAAGCACGGAATTAATAGATTTGATTCAGCAAAAATGGTTGCTTATAGCAGTGAAATATCAGCATAGTGTGTAAAAAAATACCTTACTATGTATAGGAACACCGTATTGCTCTGTTCACAGTATGTAAAAAATCATTATAAAAAAGGAAAATAAATTTAGAAAATTGAAAAAAAATATATAAAAAAAATGTATTGTTTTTTTTCCACATTGTCACCAGTCACTGATCACTGCCACATCAGTTATATGAGTACACTGTACTGCACTGGTGACAGTTGACAGTATGTAAACAAAAAAAGAAAATGGGGAACATTTTTTTTTTCATTTTCCAAACAATTGCAACAAAGGATTACAACTTTAAAAAACCCGCTGTGTCTCTTACTAAATACTTCAGAGTCAGAGCCCATTCACACAGGGGCGGCACGACTTGTGCCGCGACTGTGCTGGGCGATCTACAGGCGATTTCAATGGAGACTTCCAAAATGACTTCTGTATTGAAGTCAATGGAAGTCGCCTTGAAGTAGTACAGGAACCTTTTTCTAAGTCGGGAGCGACTTCAGTCGCTCCGCTTAGAACGGTTCCATTGTACAGAATGGGACGCGACTCGTCAGGCGGCTGAGACGCCTGACGAGTCGCCCCTGTGTGAATGGGGTCTCAGACTGTCTATGTTCCAAAAAGAGGTAATTTAGGGGGCAATTGTCCTGTCCTGACAGTTTTGGGCCTCAAGGAATGAGATTGGCTGTCAGTACATCAGGATTGATCCATTTTCTCTAAAGCCCCTTTCACACTGGGGCGGGTATATGCAGTGGCGGTATAGCGGCGCGATTTTCAGCGCAGCTATACCGTCGTGTTTACCGCGATATGCGGCCGGTAGCGGTGCGGTTCTAACCCCCGCTAGTGGCCGAAAAAGGGTTAATACCGCCCGCAAACCGCGGCTATTGCCGCGGTTTGTGGGCGGTATTACCGCAGTGTCCCATTGATTTCAATAGGAAGGAGCGGTATACACACCGCTCCTTTACCGCTCCAAAGATGCGGCTTGCAGGAGATTTTTTTGTCTCCTGCCAGTGCACCGCCTCAGTGTGAAAGCCCCTCGGGCTTTCACATTGAGAATGCTGAGGCAGGAGTATTTCAGGCGTTATCTGCGCGGTATTTTTAGCGCAAAAACGCCTGAAATACGCCTCAGTGTGAAAGGGGCCTAACTCTCCTACGGACTAAATAATATACACTGATTTGGGTTATATTCACCAAAGAAATGTAGCAGAGTTCATTTTGGCCTAAATATATGAAGAATTATTATTTATTTGTTCGGTTTTATAACAGAAACAGAGAAAAATTTGTTTTTCAATATTGTTGGTCTTATTCTGTTTGTATAATAAAAAAAACCCCCAGTGAGGATTAAATGCAACCAAAAGCTTTATTTGTGTGAAAAAAATTATAAAAATGTCATATGGGTACAATTTTGCATGACCGCACAATTGTCATTCAAAGCGTGACAGCGCTGAAAGCTGAAGAATTGGCTTGGGCAGGAAGGGGGTGACAGTGCCTGGTATTGAAGAGTTTAATGAAAAGAAAAGCAGTAAAATGGATCCCCTGCAGCTGACAACAATAAATAATATTGACGTACTATGAGAGTATAAAGAGGACGTTCATTTCTCAAGCACCACCCTTTGGACCCCTTCTGCTAATTTCATGTTAGTAGAATTTTGGTGAGCGCTGATTTGCGATTTTCAAATGCCTTTTAAAATACCTTTGGCATAACGTCAACAGTATCACCAGCAAAGCAGCTTCGTTATTATCCCATTAACCCGCCTAGCGGTATTCCCGAGTCTGGCTCGGGGTGGAATTTCAGTACCTAAAGCGGTAACCCCGAGCCAGACTTGGGATCGCATTGCAGGATACAGGGTAAGTTACTTACCTTGTCCCCTGGATCCTGCGATGTGTCCCCGCTGTGTGTGCAAGCTGTCTCCTCGCTCGATTCACACTGCCGAGTGCCGCCGAGCTCCGTTCCCTGCGAGGTTGTGGCGCACGAGGGGGGAATTCGGCGCCAAATTCAAAAAGTGAAACACACAATACTCATACAGTATACTGTACTCTTACAGATTACAGGACTGTATCAAATAATAACACTTCCCCTTGTCCCTAGTGGTCTGTCCAGTGCCCTGCATGCACTTTTATATTATAAAAACTATTTCTGCCTGGAAACTGGAGATTGTCCATAGCAACCAAAAAGTGTCCCTTTATGTCAAAAGTGGTTTTAGACCAGCTAGAAAACAGCGATAATAAATTAGAATCACTTGCAGAATTGAGCGATAGTGATTTTGGCGAAATTCGTCATCAAACACTGAAAAACACTTTTATTATTATCATATTATTTTTTGTTATAATTATTTTATAGTTATTTATTATATTATAATTTATGATTTTGTTTTTTGAACTTTATCATACCCAGAATGTCTACTAGACTCTGGTTTGGACAGATTTAAGTGAGTTATTCCTAAGAATTACAGGCCTACAATATAAAACGCCAAATTTCCATGCAAAATAATGGTACCGCTTTCAGCACCTAAAATCTGAAATAATCATACCGCCAGGGAGTTTAAAGAAGATGAGAATTTTGACATTTCATCAATTGCTGCGTCACAAATGTTAATTCTAGATTACAAACAGTAGTTTACAAGACCGAACTCTTCCCAGTCGTTCCTTGTTTCCGAGAATGCGTGTTTGTACTTTCGACTTTTGTGTGACGGATTTCTGCACTGACCATCCGAAAATCAGACTTTGAGTTCACATCAGACGTTTTATAGTCTGCACATCCAGCTTTTGTTTGATGAAAAAGTCAAATCGTCTGTCGAATGCACCGTAATAAAGCTCCGAAAATCCGCAGACAGCTCCTCTTACGACTTTTCCCTTCCGATTGTCGTACCGTGTGTACGAGGCCTAACATGTTGTTAAAGGTGAACTTATCCTTTAAACTCACACACCTTGTTTCAGTGGCATTTTGTACTGATCTTCTGCTGCATACCAGTTTTTACACTGCCATCTATCTTTCCTACATCATTGGGAGCTGGCTGTATTTTCCAGGTTCTTGCAGCTAGCGCCCTGATGACGTGCCCCCGAGTCCATTCTCCAGACGCTGCGTGGAAGCTGATGCCTCATGGAAAATGGGATGTGGGTATCCCAGGAGGCATTAGAAGCAGGGCTTATGTAATTTTTGCCTAGGGGTGCTTTTATATACAGTATCTCACAAAAGTGAGTACACACCCTTTTTGTAAATTATTTTTTATTTCTTTTCATGTGACAACACTGAAGAAATGACACTTTGTTACACTGTAAAGTAGTGAGTGTACAGCTTGTATAACAGTGTACATTTGCTGTCCCCTCAAAATAGCTCAGCACACAGCCAATAATGTCTAAACCGCTGGCAACAAACGTGAGTACACCCTTAAGTAAAAATGTCCAAATTGGGTCCAATTACCCATTTTCCCTCCCCGGTGTCACGTGACTCGTTAGTGTTACAAGGTCTCAGGTGTGAATGGGAGGCAGGTGTGTTAAATTTGGTGTTATCGCTCTCACTCTCTCATACTGGTCACTGGAAGTTCAACATGGCACCTCATGGCAAATAACTCTCTGAGGATCTGAAAAAAAGAATTGTTGCTCTACATAAAGATGGCCTAGGCTATAAGAAGATTGCCAAGATCCTGAAACTGAGCTGCAGTACGGTGGCCAAGACCATACAGCGGTTTAACAGGACAGGTTCCACTCAGAAAAGGCCTTGCCATGGTTGAACAAAGAAGTTGAGTGCATGTGCTCAGTAACATATGCAGAGGTTGTCTTTGGGATATAGATGTATGAATCCTGCCAGCATTGCTGCAGAGGTTGAAGGGGTGGGGGGTCAGCCTGTCAGTGCTCAGACCATACGCCGCACCCTGCATCAAATTGGTCTGCATGGCTATCATCCCAGAAGGAAGCCTCTTCTAAAGATGATGCACAAGAAACAGTTTGCTGAAGACAAGCAGACTAAGGACGTGGGTTACTGGTACCATGTCCTGTGGTCTGATCTGATGAGACCAAGATAAACTTATTTGGTTCAGATGGTGTCAAACGTGTGTTTTAACAACCAGGTGAGGAGTAGAAAGACAAGGGGTGTACCCACTTTTGTTGCCAGAGATTTAGACATGGCTGTGTGTCGAGGGGACAGCAAATTTGCACTGTTATACAAGCTGTACACTCACCACTTTACATTGTAATAAAGTGTAATTTCTTCAGTGTTGTCATATGAAAAGATATAATAAAATATTTACAAAAATGTGAGGGGTGTACTCACTTTTGTGAGATACTGTACATACAGGTCATCCAGGGCAATCAGCAACTTTATATAAAGTGGGCAGAAAAATAAAGTGGTTAAAAAAGCAGTAATGAATTAAATTTGAAAATACAGACTTAGTGGTCTTTAATTATACATACAACATTACGTTTTTTCTAAAGTGTTTTAGTAGTCATTGACATGTCTCATGTATCTTCAGATCTTTGCATACGTTTCTGTTTGGGAACTGAAAGCCTGCAAGATAAATACCCAAAATGTGTGTGTTTACACAAGATATTCCCATCGGGCCAATTGAAAAATTGCAGTCAACAGTCTTCAGTTTATTGTTGTGAGCAGCTGGCACATCATGAATATTTATTTTATTATAATAGGAAGTTTGTGCCAGCAGGGCAAAGGAAATCACATTCTACTTGTTAAGCAATTTAAAGTGTTTGTTACCCTAACATTTCATATTCCTGATATGTGCCTGTTGTACAATGTACTTGTATGAGAAAGTATCATGCTCTCTTTGTATTTCTTCCTTTGTGGTAAATCCCTGGCACTCCTGCTAGTCCCCTTGCTTTCCTATTAAAAACTGATCACACTAAGCAGGAGAGCACACCATGGTCAATTCTCAAGCTATGCTGGGAACTCAGGCTGCTCTTCTCCCATGATTAGACTTGTCCTAACACACTTCCCCTGCACAGCCTGTCACTGGGAATCTCAGTGTACTGCTGCTTCTCCTCACCCCAGCTCTTATGCAGCTGGGAACAGAGGGAATGTGATCATTTCCAAAAAAGGGAACAAAAGGTATTTGTGTTTTTTTCTACACAACAATGTTTTGCCTTTCATTTCTATTTTAAATTGAATGGGTTGTTTTTCAAGGTGATCGTTTACGTTCACATATACTTTTGTCAGAGTGCCCTTTTTTTTTAAGGGTTTTATATTTTTTCCTTCTTTTTTATGTCTTCCATGGCTTTCTTGCTTTTTTTCTTTATTTTGACAGTATTTATATTTAAAGGGGTTGTAAAGGTTCATGTTTTTTCACCTATGCATTAAGGTGAAAAAACATCTTACGATCACCGGCCCCCCGACCCCCTCATTTTACTTACCTGAGCCCTGGAAAGTCCTGCGTCGCGAACACGCTCTTCCTTTGCTCGGTCTTCTCGGCTCTTCATTGAATAGATTGATAGCAGCGCAGCCATTGGCTCGTGCTGCTGTCAATCAACTCCAATGACGCGGGGGCCGGGCAAGGCCAAGTTCTTTAGTCGGTGGCTATGGACGCCAAATACAAGACTCGGGAGCGCGCCCGAAAGGTAACCCCCTTGGGAGAGCGCTTCCCAGCGGGGGTTATCAGAAGCAGGGAGGAGCCGAGACAGCCGCCGAGGGACCCCAGAAGATGCCGTGCGGGGCCACTCTGTGCAAAACGAGCTGCACAGTGGAGGCAAAACCTTTAGTGGGACTCTGGAGCAACCTTGTCGGTATAGATTTTGCTGGTCAATATCTCCAAAACCATAAATCCTAAGAACTCCAAACTTGGTAGGGTGGGTCTCCCAATCAGTCCCATACGTGTCTCTCAAGTTTGAAAAAAACACTGCCTCCCGAAACATAAAGGGCGACGTCGCAGTGTTCTTTCAAACTTCACGGACCAAGATGAGGCCTCACTGCTGTATCTCTGTGTCCTACATTGGGAAAATGTTCAATATTTTTTTAACCCTGCCATGGCCGGTCCCAAGCCCGTGCTGCGAAAAGAGGAGGGTTGAGTGCTTGGGCAAGCAAACCAGCCCTGTAAAAACAATTTGCTTCTGCGAGCATAAAAGAAGAATAGGGCCTATCCAGCATTGTAGGGACATTAGCCAGCTGAACGTGTTGGCTGAGCTACCAATGCTTTAAGCTGCAAATTAGTGGCTCGAGCATAAAAGAAGAGGGCCTATTAAAGTTAACTCCACCGTGGCCGGTCCCAAGTCCGAGCTGAGAAAGGAGGAGGGTCCCTTCCCCCTCCCTTTCCTTCCCCTCCCCCTCCCTTCCCTTTCCCCTCCCTTCCCTTTCCCCTCCCCCCAGAGACACATGCTCAAATGACCTTTAAGGCAGTTTACTGTGCAAAGGGCTAAAAAGAGATTGTAGACAGTCCACTTTGGGCTGATCGGCGCCGTTCGGAGCTGTAATGCGAAGTTCCACTGTACATCTCTTCTCTGCTGTCCCATCTGTGTGCTGTCTCGACTGTAAAGTGTGGGAAGAGGGTGTACCCCTTTACGGAGGATAGACAGCAGGATCTGTTCGCCCCGAGTACATAAATTGTCTGAAGAAGAGAGAGCAATTTGGGTTCAAATTTGGTCCCATACTTGCTATCTGAGGAGTGACAAAGGAAATCTACCTGCGTGCCAAGTTTGAAGACAGGAGCCCCAAGGGTTCCAGAGATATGGCCACACAAAGAGAACTGACCGGCAATTGAAAGCTCCCTTGCGGGAAAACGTAGCAGTAATTTGTAATACCGCTTAAGTGGGACTCTGGAGCAACCTTGTCGGTATAGATTTTGCTGGTCAATATCTCCAAAACCATAAATCCTAAGAACTCCAAACTTGGTAGGGTGGGTCTCCCAATCAGTCCCATACATGTGTCTCTCAAGTTGAAAAAAACACTGCCTCCCGAAACATAAAGGGCGACGTCGCAGTGTTCTTTCAAACTGCACGGACCCAGATGAGGCCTCACTGCTGTATGTCTGTGTCCTACATTGGGAAAATGTTCAATATTTTTTTAACTCTGCCATGGCCGGTCCCAAGCCCGTGCTGCGAAAAGAGGAGGGTTGGGTGCTGGGACAAGCAAACCAGCCCTATTAAAACATTTGTAGAGCAAATGGGAAAGTTCAGTGACACAGAGGTGATGTTCCATCTCAGGGGAGGTTTAGTGTCACTGCAGCAATGAAGACCTCTCTGAGCGTGGTTGGTTCTGAGAGCAATGGCCCAGATCCCATTCCATAACAATTTAAGATGCTCATTGCGGTCTAGAGCTGGTCCAAAGGTTGCGTGTGAAGGTTGTGTGCAAGCACACGTAAAGTGCTCCCTTCCGAAACTGGAAGACTGCTTACCAGTGCTCTTGAAACTCTTTAACTCTGCCATGGCCGGTCCCAAGCCCAGCTGCGAAAAGAGGAGGGTTGAGTGCTGGGGCAAGCAAACCAGCCCTGTAAAAACAATTTGCTACTGCGAGCATAAAAGAAGAATAGGGCCTATCCAGCATTGTAGTGACATTAGCCAGCTGAACGTGTTGGCTGAGCTACCAATGCTTTAACCTGCAAATTAGTGGCTCGAGCATAAAAGAAGAGGGCCTATTAAAGTTAACTCCACCGTGGCCGGTCCCAAGTCCGAGCTGAGAAAGGAGGAGGGTCCCTTCCCCCTCCCTTTCCTTCCCCCTTCCCCTCCCTTCCCTTTCCCCTTCCCCCAGAGATACATGCTCAAATTACCTTTAAGGCAGTTTACTGTGCAAAGGGCTAAAAAGAGATTGTAGACAGTCCACTTTGGGCCGATCGGCGCCGTTCGGAGCTGTAATGCGAAGTTCCACTGTACATCTTTGCTGTCCCATCTGTGTGCTGTCTCGACTGTGAAGTGTGGGAAGAGGGTGTACCCTTTTACGGAGGATAGACAGCAGGATCTGTTCGCCCCGAGTACATAAATTGTCTGAAGAAGAGAGAGCAATTTGGGTTCAAATTTGGTCCCATAGTTGCTATCTGAGGAGTGACAAAGGAAATCTACCTGCGTGCCATGTTTGAAGACAGGAGCCCCAAGGGTTCCAGAGATATGGCCACACAAAGAGAACTGACCGGCAATTGAAAGCTCCCTTGCGGGAAAACGTAGCAGTAATTTGTAATACCGCTTAAGTGGGACTCTGGAGCAACCTTGTCGGCAGGGATGAGCCGAACACCCCCCTGTTCGGTTCGCACCAGAACCTGCGAACAGACAAAATGTTTGTGTAAACTTTAGAACCCTATTAAATACAATGGACTCGAACGTTCGAAATCTAAAGTGTTAATTATAAAGGCTAATATGCAAGTTATTGTCCTAAAAAGTGTTTGGGGACCCGGGTCCTGCCCCAGGGGACATGTATCAATGCAAAAAGAAGTTTTAAAAACGGCCGTTTTTTCGGGAGCAGTGATTTTAATAATGCTTAAAATGAAGAAATAAAAGTGAAATATTCCTTTAAATTTCATACCTGGGGGGTGTGTATGATATGCATGTAAAGTGGCGCATGTTTCCCGTGCTTAGAACTGTCCCTGCAAAAAATGTCATTTTTGAAAGAAAAAAATGCATTTAAAACTGACTCGCGGCTATTAATGAATTGTCGGCTCCCGGCAATACATACAAAAGTCATTGATAAAAAAAAAAAAAAAAGCGTGGGGGTTCCCCAGAATTCAATTACCAGGCCCTTCAGGTCTGGAATGGATATGAAGGGGAACCCCACCGCAAATTTAAAAAAAAATTGACGTGGGGTTCCCCCAAATATCCATTCCAGGCCCTTCAGATCTGGCATGGATTTTAAGGGGAACTCCACCCCAAATTTAAAAAAAAAATGGCGTGGAGTCCCCCTAAAATCCATACCAGACCCCTTATCCGAGCACGCAACCTGGCCGGCCGCAGGGGAAAAGGGGGGGACGAGAGAGCGGCCCCCCTCCCTCCTGAACCGTACCAAGCCACATGCCCTCAACATGGGGAGGATGTCCCCATGTTGATGGGGACAAGGGCCTCATCCCCACAACCCTTGCCCGGTGGTTGTGGGGGTCTGCGGGCGGGGGGCTTATCGGAATCTGGAAGACCCCTTTAACAAAGGGGACCCCCAGATCCCGCCCCCCCTATGTGAATTGGTAAGGGGTACATTGTACCCCTACCATTTCACGAAGAAAGCGTAAAAAAATGTTTAAAAAAACACACAAACACCTTGAAAAAGTCCTTTATTAAAAAAAAAACAAAAAAAAACATTCCAGCGGTGAAATCCAGTGTCCCGCGGCGATCCCGATGTCCAGCGCTGTCCTTCATTGGTTGTGCCTGAGCGGACCTGATGGGGAACTCCCTCTCAGTATTTTAAATGTATAGACCCGCCCCTTCTAAAGTTCCCCATCAGGTCCGCTCAGCGGACCAGATGCGGAACATGAGAAGGGGCGGGTCTATACATGTATTACCAAAGTGAGAGCAGTTCCCCATCAGGTCCGCCCCCTCGGTATGTCGGACCCGCCTACGTCATTGGCTTGAGCGGGGAACTTCCTTCACTGTGTAATTTAAATTACACAGTGAAGGAAGTTCCCCGCTCAAGCCAATGACGTAGGCGGGTCCGACATACCGAGGGGGCGGACCTGATGGGGAACTGCTCTCACTTTGGTAATACATGTATAGACCCGCCCCTTCTCAACTTTAGAAGGGGCGGGTCTATACATTTAAAATACTGAGAGGGAGTTCCCCATCAGGTCCGGTTAGGCACAACCAATGAAGGACAGCGCTGGACATCGGGATCGCCGCGGGACACTGGATTTCACCACTGGAATGTTTTTTTAGTTTTTTTTTAAATAAAGGACTTTTTCAAGGTGTTTGTGTATTTTTTTAAAAAATTTTTTACGCTTTCTTCGTGAAATGGTAGGGGTACAATGTACCCCTTACCAATTCACATAGGGGGAGGGCCGGGATCTGGGGGTCCCCTTTGTTAAAGGGGTCTTCCAGATTCCGATAAGCCCCCCGCCCGCAGACCCCCACAACCACCGGGCAAGGGTTGTGGGGATGAGGCCCTTGTCCCCATCAACATGGGGACATCCTCCCCATGTTGAGGGCATGTGGCTTGGTACGGTTCAGGAGGGAGGGGGGGCCGCTCTCTCGTCCCCCCCTTTTCCCCTGCGGCCGGCCAGGTTGCGTGCTCGGATAAGGGGTCTGGTATGGATTTTTAGGGGGACTCCACGCCATTTTTTTTTTAAATTTGGGGTGGAGTTCCCCTTAAAATCCATGCCAGATCTGAAGGGCCTGGAATGGATATTTGGGGGAACCCCACGTCAATTTTTTTTTAAATTTGCGGCGGGGTTCCCCTTAATATCCATTCCAGACCTGAAGGGCCTGGTAATTGAATTCTGGGGAACCCCCACGCTTTTTTTTTTTTTTTTTTAATCAATGACTTTTGTATGTATTGCCGGGAGCCGACAATTCATTAATAGCCGCGAGTCAGTTTTAAATGCATTTTTTTCTTTCAAAAATGACATTTTTTGCAGGGACAGTTCTAAGCACGGGAAACATGCGCCACTTTACATGCATATCATACACACCCCCCAGGTATGAAATTGAAAGGAATATTTCACTTTTATTGTTTCACTTTAAGCATTATTAAAATCACTGCTCCCGAAAAAACGGCCGTTTTTAAAACTTCTTTTTGCATTGATACATGTCCCCTGGGGCAGGACCCCGGTCCCCAAACACTTTTTAGGACAATAACTTGCATATAAGCCTTTATAATTAGCACTTTAGATTTCTCCCATAGATTTTTCGAATTTGCCGCGAACACCCCAATTTGTTCGCTGTTCGGCGAACGGGCGAACAGGCAATGTTCGAGTCGAACATGAGTTCGACTCGAACTCGAAGCTCATCCCTACTTGTCAGTATAGATTTTGCTGGTCAATATCTCCAAAACCATAAATCCTAAGAACTCCAAACTTGGTAGGGTGGGTCTCCCAATCAGTCCCATACATGTGTCTCTCAAGTTGAAAAAAACACTGCCTCCTGAAACATAAAGGGCGACGTCGCAGTGTTCTTTCAAACTGCACGGACCCAGATGAGGCCTCACTGCTGTATGTCTGTGTCCTACATTGGGAAAATGTTCAATATTTTTTTAACTCTGCCATGGCCGGTCCCAAGCCCGTGCTGCGAAAAGAGGAGGGTTGGGTGCTGGGACAAGCAAACCAGCCCTATTAAAACATTTGTAGAGCAAATGGGAAAGTTCAGTGACACAGAGGTGATGTTCCATCTCGGGGGAGGTTTAGTGTCACTGCAGCAATGAAGACCTCTCTGAGCGTGGTTGGTTCTGAGAGCAATGGCCCAGATCCCATTCCATAACAATTGTAAGATGCTCATTGCGGTCTAGAGCTGGTCCAAAGGTTGCGTGTGAAGGTTGTGTGCAAGCACACGTAAAGTGCTCCCTTCCGAAACTGGAAGACTGCTTACCAGTGCTCTTGAAACTCTTTAACTCTGCCATGGCCGGTCCCAAGCCCAGCTGCGAAAAAGGAGGGTTGAGTGCTGGGGCAAGCAAACCAGCCCTGTAAAAACAATTTGCTACTGCGAGCATAAAAGAAGAATAGGGCCTATCCAGCATTGTAGTGACATTAGCCAGCTGAACGTGTTGGCTGAGCTACCAATGCTTTAAGCTGCAAATTAGTGGCTCGAGCATAAAAGAAGAGGGCCTATTAAAGTTAACTCCACCGTGGCCGGTCCCAAGTCCGAGCTGAGAAAGGAGGAGGGTCCCTTCCCCCTCCCTTTCCTTCCCTTTCCCCTTCCCCTCCCCCTCCCTTCCCTTTCCCCTTCCACCAGAGATACATGCTCAAATTACCTTTAAGGCAGTTTACTGTGCAAAGGGCTAAAAAGAGATTGTAGACAGTCCACTTTGGGCCGATCGGCGCCGTTCGGAGCTGTAATGCGAAGTTCCACTGTACATCTCTTCTCTGCTGTCCCATCTGTGTGCTGTCTCGACTGTGAAGTGTGGGAAGAGGGTGTACCCCTTTACGGAGGATAGACAGCAGGATCTGTTCGCCCCGAGTACATAAATTGTCTGAAGAAGAGAGCAATTTGGGTTCAAATTTGGTCCCATACTTGCTATCTGAGGAGTAACAAAGGAAATCTACCTGCATGCCAAGGTTGAAGACAGGAGCCCCATGGGTTCCAGAGATATGGCCACACAAAGAGAACTGACCGGCAATTGAAAGCTCCCTTGCGGGAAAACGTAGCAGTAATTTGTAATACCGCTTAAGTGGGACTCTGGAGCAACCTTGTCGGTATAGATTTTGCTGGTCAATATCTCCAAAACCATAAATCCTAAGAACTCCAAACTTGGTAGGGTGGGTCTCCCAATCAGTCCCATACATGTGTCTCTCAAGTTGAAAAAAACACTGCCTCCCGAAACATAAAGGGCGACGTCGCAGTGTTCTTTCAAACTGCACAGACCCAGATGAGGCCTCACTGCTGTATGTCTGTGTCCTACATTGGGAAAATGTTCAATATTTTTTTAACTCTGCCATGGCCGGTCCCAAGCCCGTGCTGCGAAAAGAGGAGGGTTGGGTGCTGGGACAAGCAAACCAGCCCTATTAAAACATTTGTAGAGCAAATGGGAAAGTTCAGTGACACAGAGGTGATGTTCCATCTCGGGGGAGGTTTAGTGTCACTGCAGCAATGAAGACCTCTCTGAGCGTGGTTGGTTCTGAGAGCAATGGCCCAGATCCCATTCCATAACAATTGTAAGATGCTCATTGCGGTCTAGAGCTGGTCCAAAGGTTGCGTGTGAAGGTTGTGTGCAAGCACACGTAAAGTGCTCCCTTCCGAAACTGGAAGACTGCTTACCAGTGCTCTTGAAACTCTTTAACTCTGCCATGGCCGGTCCCAAGCCCAGCTGCGAAAAAGGAGGGTTGAGTGCTGGGTAGTGTTGAGCGGACCCGAACTGTAAAGTTCGGGTCCGTACCGAATTTTGGCGTTTTCCCGACCCCGGACCCGGACCCGGATTTTGCGCTAAAGTCCGGGTTCGGGTCCGGATTCGGGAATTTAATGGCGCAGTTAGAAATGCTTCAGGGGCCAGCCAATCACCATTTGATTAGCTGGTGTGCCCTTAGAAGCCATCATAGCCATGCCTACTAATGGCATGGCTGTGATTGGTCAGTGCAACATGTGACCCAGCATGTGACCAGCTTCTATGTAAGCAAGAGGCACACAGCACAGATCGTCACTCTGCTTTTAGACAGTGTAGGGAAAGGATCCTGGCTGCTGTTGCTGTGAGGGAGAGAATTATATGATAGGAGTTAGTCCTGATTCTGCAATCTACTGATAGAAAAGATAGAGAGACAGTGTAGTGTAGTGTAGTGTAGGGGCAGGATCCTGTTTGTGCTTTCAGGGAGAGAGATTTAGATAGGAGTCCAGATTGAGAGATATAATAGCTCAGCGATCTGCATAGGTTTATCTGTTTGTGTTGCAAGCTCAGTGCACCAGCACTGCATTACGTTGAGTGATACACCTATTCCATACTGTGGCTGTATTGTGCTCTTGCTAAAAGACCCATTTCGGGCAGAAAAAAAAAGGCACTTTATTGTGCTGTTGCAAAAAAAAAAAGGCACTTTGTTGTGCGCAAAAAAGACCTATTTTTGGGCAAAAAAAATATTTTGCAGTGTATATCTCTAGTTGTGTGAAATAACCAATTTCTATATATTTTTCTTGTACTATGCTATACTAAAAAAAAAAAAAAAACTTTTTTTTGAATAGCATTCTCTGCAGCTGTGCGATTCAGCGGTTATATACTGTGGGTGTGTTGTGCTCTTCCAAAAAACGCCATTTAGGGCCACAGAAAATATTTTGCAGTGTGAAATACACATCTGGAGGTGTGTGAAAAAACAACATTATTTTTGAATAGCATTCTCTGGCCTCTGCAGCTGTGCGATTCAGCGGTTATATACTGTTGGGGTTGTTGTGCTCTTCAAAAAAACGCCATTTAGGGCCACAGAAAATAAATTGCAGTGTGAAATACACATGTGGAGGTGTGTAAAATAAAGAATTTCTATATATTGTACAGTGCTATACTAAAAAAAACAACATTTTTTTTGAATAGCATTCTCTGCACTTCTATAGCTGTGCGATTCAGTAGTTAAATACTGTGGTTGTGTTGTGCTCTTCCAAAAAATGCCATTTAGGGCCACAGAAAATATTTTGCAGTGTGAAATACACATCTGGAGGTGTGTGAAAAAACAACATTATTTTTAAAAAGCATTCTCTGGCCTCTGCAGCTGTGCGATTCAGTGGTTATATACTGTTGGGGTTGTTGTGCTCTTGCAAAAAACGCCATTTAGGGCCACAGAAAATATTTTGCAGTGTGAAATACACATCTGGAGGTGTGTGAAAAAACAACATTATTTTTGAATAGCATTCTCTGGCCTCTGCAGCTGTGCGATTCAGCGGTTATATACTGTTGGGGTTGTTGTGCTCTTGCAAAAAACGCCATTTAGGGCCACAGAAAATATTTTGCAGTGTGAAATACACATCTGGAGTTGTGTGAAAAAACAACATTATTTTTGAATAGCATTCTCTGGCCTCTGCAGCTGTGCGATTCAGCGGTTATATACTGTTGGGGTTGTTGTGCTCTTCCAAAAAACGCCATTTAGGGCCACAGAAAATAAATTGCAGTGTGAAATACACATGTGGAGGTGTGTAAAATAAACAATTTCTATATATTGTACAGTGCTATACTAAAAAAAACAACATTTTTTTTGAATAGCATTCTCTGCACTTCTATAGCTGTGCGATTCAGTGGTTAAATACTGTGGTTGTGTTGTGCTCTTGCAAAAAACGCCATTTAGGGCCACAGAAAATAAATTGCAGTGTGAAATACACATGTGGAGGTGTGTAAAATAAACAATTTCTATATATTGTACAGTGCTATACTAAAAAAAACAACATTTTTTTTGAATAGCATTCTCTGCACTTCTATAGCTGTGCGATTCAGTGGTTAAATACTGTGGTTGTGTTGTGCTCTTCCAAAAAACGCCATTTAGGGCCACAGAAAATATTTTGCAGTGTGAAATACACATCTGGAGGTGTGTGAAAAAACAACATTATTTTTAAAAAGCATTCTCTGGCCTCTGCAGCTGTGCGATTCAGCGGTTATATACTGTTGGGGTTGTTGTGCTCTTGCAAAAAACGCCATTTAGGGCCACAGAAAATATTTTGCAGTGTGAAATACACATCTGGAGGTGTGTGAAAAAACAACATTATTTTTGAATAGCATTCTCTGGCCTCTGCAGCTGTGCGATTCAGCGGTTATATACTGTTGGGGTTGTTGTGCTCTTCCAAAAAACGCCATTTAGGGCCACAGAAAATAAATTGCAGTGTGAAATACACATGTGGAGGTGTGTAAAATAAACAATTTCTATATATTGTACAGTGCTATACTAAAAAAAAACACATTTTTTTTGAATAGCATTCTCTGCACTTCTATAGCTGTGCGATTCAGTGGTTAAATACTGTGGTTGTGTTGTGCTCTTCCAAAAAACTCCATTTAGGGCCACAGAAAATATTTTGCAGTGTGAAATACACATCTGGAGGTGTGTGAAAAAACAACATTATTTTTAAAAAGCATTCTCTGGCCTCTGCAGCTGTGCGATTCAGCGGTTATATACTGTTGGGGTTGTTGTGCTCTTGCAAAAAACGCCATTTAGGGCCACAGAAAATATTTTGCAGTGTGAAATACACATCTGGAGGTGTGTGAAAAAACAACATTATTTTTGAATAGCATTCTCTGGCCTCTGCAGCTGTGCGATTCAGCGGTTATATACTGTTGGGGTTGTTGTGCTCTTGCAAAAAACGCCATTTAGGGCCACAGAAAATATTTTGCAGTGTGAAATACACATCTGGAGGTGTGTGAAAAAACAACATTATTTTTTAATAGCATTCTCTGGCCTCTGCAGCTGTGCGATTCAGCGGTTATATACTGTTGGGGTTGTTGTGCTCTTCCAAAAAACGCCATTTAGGGCCACAGAAAATAAATTGCAGTGTGAAATACACATGTGGAGGTGTGTAAAATAAACAATGTCTATATATTGTACAGTGCTATACTAAAAAAACAACATTTTTTTTGAATAGCATTCTCTGCACTTCTATAGCTGTGCGATTCAGTGGTTAAATACTGTGGTTGTGTTGTGCTCTTGCAAAAAACGCCATTTAGGGCCACAGAAAATAAATTGCAGTGTGAAATACACATGTGGAGGTGTGTAAAATAAACAATTTCTATATATTGTACAGTGCTATACTAAAAAAAACAACATTTTTTTTGAATAGCATTCTCTGCACTTCTATAGCTGTGCGATTCAGTGGTTAAATACTGTGGTTGTGTTGTGCTCTTCCAAAAAACGCCATTTAGGGCCACAGAAAATAAATTGCAGTGTGAAATACACATGTGGAGGTGTGTAAAATAAACAATTTCTATATATTGTACAGTGCTATACTAAAAAAAAAAACATTTTTTTTGAATAGCATTCTCTGCACTTCTATAGCTGTGCGATTCAGTGGTTAAATACTGTGGTTGTGTTGTGCTCTTCCAAAAAACGCCATTTAGGGCCACAGAAAATAAATTGCAGTGTGAAATACACATGTGGAGGTGTGTAAAATAAACAATTTCTATATATTGTACAGTGCTATACTAAAAAAAACAACATTTTTTTTGAATAACATTCTCTGCACTTCTATAGCTGTGCGATTCAGTGGTTAAATACTGTGGTTGTGTTGTGCTCTTGCAAAAAACGCCATTTAGGGCCACAGAAAATAAATTGCAGTGTGAAATACACACGTGGAGGTGTGTAAAATAAACAATTTCTATATATTGTACCGTGCTATACTAAAAAAAAACAACATTTTTTTTGAATAGCATTCTCTGCACTTCTATAGCTGTGCGATTCAGTGGTTAAATACTGTGGTTGTGTTGTGCTCTTCCAAAAAACGCCATTTAGGGCCACAGAAAATAAATTGCAGTGTGAAATACACATGTGGAGGTGTGTAAAATAAACAATTTCTATATATTGTACAGTGCTATACTAAAAAAAAAAACATTTTTTTTGAATAGCATTCTCTGCACTTCTATAGCTGTGCGATTCAGTGGTTAAATACTGTGGTTGTGTTGTACTCTTGCAAAAAACGCCATTTAGGGCCACAGAAAATAAATTGCAGTGTGAAATACACATGTGGAGGTGTGTAAAATAAACAATTTCTATATATTGTACAGTGCTATACTAAAAAAAAAAACATTTTTTTTGAATAGCATTCTCTGCACTTCTATAGCTGTGCGATTCAGTGGTTAAATACTGTGGTTGTGTTGTGCTCTTGCAAAAAACGCCATTTAGGGCCACAGAAAATAAATTGCAGTGTGAAATACACATGTGGAGGTGTGTAAAATAAACAATTTCTATATATTGTACAGTGCTATACTAAAAAAAAACAACATTTTTTTTGAATAGCATTCTCTGCACTTCTATAGCTGTGCGATTCAGTGGTTAAATACTGTGGTTGTGTTGTGCTCTTCCAAAAAACGCCATTTAGGGCCACAGAAAATAAATTGCAGTGTGAAATACACATGTGGAGGTGTGTAAAATAAACAATTTCTATATATTGTACAGTGCTATACTAAAAAAAACAACATTTTTTTTGAATAGCATTCTCTGCACTTCTATAGCTGTGCGATTCAGTGGTTAAATACTGTGGTTGTGTTGTGCTCTTGCAAAAAACGCCATTTAGGGCCACAGAAAATAAATTGCAGTGTGAAATACACATGTGGAGGTGTGTAAAATAAACAATTTCTATATATTGTACAGTGCTATACTAAAAAAAACAACATTTTTTTTGAATAGCATTCTCTGCACTTCTATAGCTGTGCGATTCAGTGGTTAAATACTGTGGTTGTGTTGTGCTCTTCCAAAAAACGCCATTTAGGGCCACAGAAAATAAATTGCAGTGTGAAATACACATGTGGAGGTGTGTAAAATAAACAATTTCTATATATTGTACAGTGCTATACTAAAAAAAACAACATTTTTTTTGAATAGCATTCTCTGCACTTCTATAGCTGTGCGATTCAGTGGTTAAATACTGTGGTTGTGTTGTGCTCTTGCAAAAAACGCCATTTAGGGCCACAGAAAATAAATTGCAGTGTGAAATACACATGTGGAGGTGTGTAAAATAAACAATTTCTATATATTGTACAGTGCTATACTAAAAAAAACAACATTTTTTTTGAATAGCATTCTCTGCACTTCTATAGCTGTGCGATTCAGTGGTTAAATACTGTGGTTGTGTTGTGCTCTTCCAAAAAACGCCATTTAGGGCCACAGAAAATAAATTGCAGTGTGAAATACACATGTGGAGGTGTGTAAAATAAACAATTTCTATATATTGTACAGTGCTATACTAAAAAAAACAACATTTTTTTTGAATAGCATTCTCTGCACTTCTATAGCTGTGCGATTCAGTGGTTAAATACTGTGGTTGTGTTGTGCTCTTCCAAAAAACGCCATTTAGGGCCACAGAAAATAAATTGCAGTGTGAAATACACATGTGGAGGTGTGTAAAATAAACAATTTCTATATATTGTACAGTGCTATACTAAAAAAAACAACATTTTTTTTGAATAGCATTCTCTGCACTTCTATAGCTGTGCGATTCAGTGGTTAAATACTGTGGTTGTGTTGTGCTCTTCCAAAAAACGCCATTTAGGGCCACAGAAAATAAATTGCAGTGTGAAATACACATGTGGAGGTGTGTAAAATAAACAATTTCTATATATTGTACAGTGCTATACTAAAAAAAAAACATTTTTTTTGAATAGCATTCTCTGCACTTCTATAGCTGTGCGATTCAGTGGTTAAATACTGTGGTTGTGTTGTGCTCTTGCAAAAATGCCATTTAGGGCCACAGAAAATAAATTGCAGTGTGAAATACACATGTGGAGGTGTGTAAAATAAACAATTTCTATATATTGTACAGTGCTATACTAAAAAAAACAACATTTTTTTTGAATAGCATTCTCTGCACTTCTATAGCTGTGCGATTCAGTGGTTAAATACTGTGGTTGTGTTGTGCTCCTGCAAAAAACGCCATTTAGGGCCACAGAAAATAAATTGCAGTGTGAAATACACATGTGGAGGTGTGTAAAATAAACAATTTGTATATATTGTACAGTGCTATACTAAAAAAAACAAAATTTTTTTTGAATAGCATTCTCTGCACTTCTATAGCTGTGCGATTCAGTGGTTAAATACTGTGGTTGTGTTGTGCTCTTCCAAAAAACGCCATTTAGGGCCACAGAAAATATTTTGCAGTGTGAAATACACATCTGGAGGTGTGTAAAATAAACAATTTCTATATATTCTTCTTGTACAGTGCTATACTAAAAAAAACAACCTTTTTTTTTGAATAGCATTTTCTGTAGCTGTGCGATTCAGCGGTTACGTGCTGTGGGTGTGTTGTGGTCTGGCAAAAAACGCCATTTAGGGCCACAGAAAATATTTTGCAGTGTGAAATACACATCTGGAGGTGTGTGAAATAAACAATTTCTATATATTTTCCTTGTACTGTGCTATACTAAAAAAAACAACCTTTTTTTTTTTGAATAGCATTTTCTGCAGTTCTGTAGCTGTGCGTTTCAGCCATTACGTACTGTGGGTGTGTTGTGGTCTTCCAAAAAACGCCATTTAGGGCAAGATCCTAAATTTGGAAAATATGAGGGGAAGGTCAAAGGGACGTGGTGGCCCCGGTCGTGGTGCTGCTGGTGGAGCTCCTGTTGCAGGGAGAGGACGTGGTGGATCTGTGCCAGCTACACGCACAAGTGAAACACCTTCCTCAGGTGCGAGTAGGCGACCGAGCCTGCGGCGGTATTTTGTCGCGCCTAATGAGGCTGTACCAATGTTTAGGCCAGGACAAGTACAGGCAATAGTAGATTGGGTTGCTGACAGTGCCTCGGGTTCCTTCACATTGTCTTCCACCCACACTTCTGATGAAAGATCAGAGTTGGCACCTGAAGCCCATGTCCATCAGTCTTTCACCTCACCCCCTTGCAAATCAGCCAAGCAGTCTGAGCCCCAAATCATGCAGCAGTCTCTTCTGCTTTTCGATGACTCTGTTAGCAGGGTTTCCCAGGGCCATCCACCTAGCCCTGCCCCAGAAGTGGAAGAGATTGAGTGCACCGATGCCCAACCACTTATGTTTCATGATGGGTACATGGGAGGACCATCGCAGCACGTCTCGGATGATGACGAAACACAGGTGCCAACTGCTGCTGCTTTCGCAATTGTGCAGACAGACATGGAGGGCAGGGGTGAAGACTGGGTGGAAGATGATGTGGAGGACGATGAGGTCCTCGACCCCACATGGAATCAACGTTATGCAGGTGACCAGTGTAGTTCGGAGGAAGAGGCGGTGGTCGCACAGAGCCACCAGCACAGCAGAAGAGGGAGCAGGGTGCAAAAACGGAGCATTCGTCCCCTAGACAGTACATCTGCTACTGCCCAACGCAGCAAGGGATCGAGCACACCAAAGCCAGGTCCAAGGACTTCCCTAGCGTGGCAGTTCTTCACACAGTGTGTTGATGACAAGACACGAGTGGTTTGCACGCTGTGCAATCAGAGCCTGAAGCGAGGCATAAACGTTTTCTCAACCTGAGCACAAGCTGCATGACCAGGCATCTAAGTGCAAAGCACGAGCTGCAGTGGAGTAGACACCTCAAAAACCAAGAAAGGTCTCTGGCTCCTCCTGCTTCCTCTTCTGCTGCAGTCTCGGCCTCTTCATCCACCTCTGTAGTGACAGTGGCACCTGTCACCCCGCAAACAGAGGATCTGCCAGCAACACTACCACCTGGGTCACCAACCATCTCCACAATGTCCCATGGAAGCGTTCAGCTCTCTATCTCCCAAACATTGGAGCGGAAGAGGAAGTACCCCCCTAGCCACCCGCGATCCCTGGCCCTGAATGCCAGCATTTCAAAATTCCTGGCCTTTGAAATGCTGTCATTCCGTCTGGTGGAGACTCAGAGTTTTAAAAGCCTGATGGCATTGGCTGTCCCGCAGTACGTCGTGCCCAGCCGCCACTACTTTTCCAGGCGAGCCATTCCTTCCCTGCACAACCAGGTGGGGGACAAAATCAGGTGTGCACTGCGCAACGCCATCTGTGGCAAGGTCCACCTAACTACGGAATGCGTGGACCAGTAAGCACGGTCAGGGACGTTATATCTCCCTAACAGCACACTGGGTAAATGCAGTGGCGGCTGGGCCTGAGGCAGATAGCGGTTTGGCGCATGTCCTTCCACCACCGAGGATTGCAGGGCGCTTCAGTTTGCCTCCTGTTGCTAACTCCTCCTTCTCCGCTTCCTCATCCTCTACCGCCTCCTCATCCATTCAGCGTAACACCTTCACCACCAACTTCAGCACAGCCAGGGGTAAACGACAGCAGGCAGTTTTAAAACTTTCCTGTTTGGGGGAAAATCCCCACACCGCGCAGGAGTTGTGGAGGGACATGGAACAACAGACCGATGAGTGGTTGCTGTCAGTGAGTCTCAAGCCCGGCCTGGTGGTGTGGGCGAAATCTCGTAGCAGCTCTGGGCCTAGCCGGTTTGACGCACATCCCTTGCCTGGCGCATGTGCTGAACTTGGTGGTCCAGAGGTTCCTTAAAAATTACCCCAATATGCCAGAGCTGCTGCAGAAAGTGCGGGCTGTCTGTGCGCACTTTCGGCGTTCTCACCCTGCTGCTGCTCGCCTGTCAGCGCTGCAGCGTAACTTCGGCCTTCCCGCTCACCGCCTCATATGTGACGTGCCCACAAGGTGGAACTCCACCTTGCACATGCTGGCCAGACTGTGCGAGCAGCAGCAGGCAATAGTGGAGTTTCAGCTGCAGCAATCACGCGTGAGTCGCTCTGCGGAACAGCACCACTTCACCACCAATAACTGGGCCTCCATGCGAGACCTGTGTGCCTTGTTGCGCTGTTTCGAGTACTCCACCAACATGGCCAGTGCCAATGACGCCGTTCTCAGCGTTACTATCCCAGTTCTATGCCTCCTTGAAAAAACGCTTCGTGCGATGATGGAAGAGGATGTGGCACAGGAGGATGAGGAGGAGGAGGAGGAAGCGGGATCATTTCAAAGGCTTTCAGGGCAGTCTTTCACAAGTGGCTACGAGGGTGGGTTCCTGCACCAACAAACGCCAGGTACACAATTGTCCGGCAGAAAGGGCACAGTTCTGGAGGATGACGAGGTGGAGGAGGAGATGGAGGAGGAGGAGGAGGAGGAGCCATGTTCACAGCAGGGTGGCACTCAGACCAGCTCGTGGCCATTACTGGTGCGTGGCTGGGGGGATACAGAGGACACAGACGATATACCTCCCACAGAGGACAGCTTTTCTTTGCCTCTGGGCAGCCTGGCACACATGAGCGATTACATGCTGCAGTGTTTCCGCAACGACAGCCGAGTTGCCCACATTTTAACTGGTGCTGATTACTGGGTGGCCACCCTGCTGGATCCCCGTTACAAGGACAACGTACCGTCCTTAATTCCCTCACTGGAGCGGGATCGTAAGATGCGCGAGTACAAGCGCACGCTGGTAGACGCGCTGCTGGTGGCATTCCCACCTGACAGCGGGCGTACGGTGGAAGCACAAGGCGAAGGCAGAGGAGGAGGAAGAGGTCGCCAACGCAGCCGGGGCACCGGCAGCACCTCAGAAGGCAGGGTTAGCATGGCCGAAATGTGGAAAAGCTTTGTCAGCACGCCACAACAACCAGCACCACCAGCTGAGATGGAACGTCTTAGCAGGAGGCAGCATTTCACCAACATGGTTGAGCAGTATGTGTCCACAGGCCTACACGTACTGGATGACGGGTCTGCCCCCTTTAACTTCTGGGTCTCCAAATTGGGCACATGGCCTGAGCTTGCCGTTTATGCCTTGGAGGTGCTGGCCTGCCCTGCAGCCAGTGTATTATCTGAACGTGTATTTAGCACGGCAGGGGGCGTTATCACAGACAAGCGCAGCCGCCTGTCCAGAGCCAATGTGGACAAGCTCACGTTCATTAAAATGAACCAGGCATGGATCCCACAGGACTTGTCCGTACCTTGTGCAGAATAGACATGTATACCGGTGTTGTAACAAAAACTGTCCGGCCATCGGATTGTGCCCGGCCCGTACTGCGCAGGCGCAGCGCTTGCGCAGTACAGAGGACAAGGAGATTCACAAAATCTCCGAAGATGAACGGCGCCTGCGCTGTGAGTGCAGGTTCAAGCCCCACCATCCAAGAGGACATACGGTAGCACATAGTAACAGGGCCCCTCACGGGCTCGGTTCGATCGCGGCCTTGCTTGGCTCGGCTTGAACCACGGATGGTGTGGCCTTCACCTGAACTCAACACGCAGGCGCTGTTAGTCTTGGGAGATTTTTGAAATCCCCTTGTCCTACATACTCAGCAAGCGCAGTACAGGGCGGACACTATTCGACAGGGGACAGAATTCGACACATCACCGGCCTTACCCAGCCATTGTTGTATTTTTGAACCAGTGTTGGCTACCTTGTCCTCCTCCACCGCCGCTTCCACCTACACAGCCACATCCACCGCCACCTCAACCTCCTACTCCATATGGACCTCGTCCTGCTAGGCCAAGATTAAAATTGTTATTTTATTTTTTGTAGCGCACAGATCCTTTCCCCCTTACCTGCCTTTATGTTGTTGGCTCTTCGCAGGAGGGAGAAAGGCACACCGCACTACCAGCCCGTATCCTCCTATATAAAGAGGTTGAGCGGTGTACTTGACGGGCCGTGTCCACAGCCGGAGTCAAAACTCCTCCAGAGGATGATTCTCACCTCTACTGTAGGTAGAGGCAAGTCCTTTAATTGCCAGTAAAGTCAATGTCCACACCAGCTGAAACTCCAACTCTTATTCTCTCATGGCAAAATAAACTGTACTCAGATAGAAAAGGTTAGAGCAAAGAAACAGGACAGCTTAAGGTGTGGAGGAGGTCCAGGCACAAACGTAGCACATTCACTTCACTGCTTAGGTTTCTCAAACAGTTTTTGGCGCACGGTCTCTGCCACAGACATTGAGGTTGGTCTCTGCCACAGACCGGGTGTACAAGGCCCCTGCCACGGGCCTGGAGAACTTTGGTCTCAGCCACAGACCAGGGTGTATAAGGCCCCTGCCACGGGCCGGTTGAATAAGGCCTCTGATACAGTCAAGGTGACCTTGAGCTTCTCCTTCTACGAACCTAGCCCATATCAAGGGGAAGACATCTCTCGAGGGAGTCAACAGACCATTCCTTCACCGTGACTCCCGCATCGGTCCATCAGAATGATCCTCCCTTCCCTGGAACAGGGTCCCCTACACGAGGCGGCTCTGGACTCCAGGCTTTACTCCCGCCCCTAGGCCTCCATACCCAGGGCAGCAAGAACTCCAGGATAGTACCTCACCCCGGGCTAAAGGTGCCCGAGATGGAACAGGAACACATGCACCCAGGCCGAAGGCACCTGGGCGCGGACCCCACTGGACATCAGCCCCCAGGCCAAAGGTCTGCCCCTTTTATATGCTCTCCCGGCATGCACAGCAGGTTCCCCGCCCCGCTGTACTACTGCCAAGAGGGGACACAAAAGGCGCCACCTGTAGGCCGCAGGGAACTGCACACCAATACTGTCCCCCGAGGACAAAATGGTCCATGAATCCTACAGAATTAGGGTATTTGAGCCTATTTACCACTCAAACACTTTCCTTAAATTTAGCACCCCGCTACATTTTTATTTCAAAGTATTTTATTTTCCCACTAGCTTATCCATTAAATTAAATAATTTATTCCATAAAGGGCGTATTCTGGGGCATTCCCACCATATGTGTGGCATCGTGCAGTTGAGTTTCTGAGGTTCTTAATGACTTCCTGTACCTCTTCTGCTGAAAAGGGGGCCTCCAGCATATTTTTTTATTTTTAAATTTTTTTTATGTTCTTTTAAGTTCTTTCCTATCCACATTTGTTTGCAGAGCACTTGCCATGTTCTTAACAACATTTTGCTGCCATTTGCAGCCCTCTAGCCCTTTCCATTACTTTTTTAGAGCCTTTTTAGTCGTCAGAAGTCCGGGTCCCCATTGACTTCAATGGGGTCCGGGTCCGGGTCCGGGTTCGGGTTCGGGTTAAAGTTCGGTCCCGAATCCGAACTTTTTTCCGAAGTTCGGCCGAACCCGCCGGACCCGAATATCCAGCTACCCGCTCAACTCTAGTGCTGGGGCAAGCAAACCAGCCCTGTAAAAACAATTTGCTACTGCGAGCATAAAAGAAGAATAGGGCCTATCCAGCATTGTAGTGACATTAGCCAGCTGAACGTGTTGGCTGAGCTACCAATGCTTTAAGCTGAAAATTAGTGGCTCGAGCATAAAAGAAGAGGGCCTATTAAAGTTAACTCCACCGTGGCCGGTCCCAAGTCCGAGCTGAGAAAGGAGGAGGGTCCCTTCCCCCTCCCTTTCCTTCCCTTTCCCCTTCCCCTCCCCCTCCCATCCCTTTCCCCTTCCCCCAGAGATACATGCTCAAATTACCTTTAAGGCAGTTTACT
This sequence comes from Rana muscosa, assembly GCA_029206835.1. Lineage (NCBI taxonomy): Eukaryota > Metazoa > Chordata > Amphibia > Anura > Ranidae > Rana > Rana muscosa. The sequence goes on from CM055118.1 coordinate 115,849,921, forward strand.
GTGCAAAGGGCTAAAAAGAGCTTGTAGACAGTCCACTTTGGGCCGATCGGCGCCGCTCGGAGCTGTAATGCGAATTTCCACTGTACATCTCTTCTCTGCTGTCCCATCTGTGTGCTGTCTCGACTGTGAAGTGTGGGAAGAGGGTGTACCCCTTTACGGAGGATAGACAGCAGGATCTGTTCGCCCCGAGTACATAAATTGTCTGAAGAACAGAGAGCAATTTGGGTTCAAATTTGGTCCCATACTTGCTATCTGAGGAGTGACAAAGGAAATCTACCTGCGTGCCAAGTTTGAAGACAGGAGCCCCAAGGGTTCCAGAGATATGGCCACACAAAGAGAACTGACCGGCAATTGAAAGCTCCCTTGCGGGAAAACGTAGCAGTAATTTGTAATACCGCTTAAGTGGGACTCTGGAGCAACCTTGTCGGTATAGATTTTGCTGGTCAAAATCTCCAAAACCATAAATCCTAAGAACTCCAAACTTGGTAGGGTGGGTCTCCCAATCAGTCCCATACATGTGTCTCTCAAGTTGAAAAAAACACTGCCTCCCGAAACATAAAGGGCGACGTCGCAATGTTCTTTCAAACTGCACGGACCCAGATGAGGCCTCACTGCTGTATGTCTGTGTCCTACATTGGGAAAATGTTCAATATTTTTTTAACTCTGCCATGGCCGGTCCCAAGCCCGTGCTGCGAAAAGAGGAGGGTTGGGTGCTGGGACAAGCAAACCAGCCCTATTAAAACATTTGTAGAGCAAATGGGAAAGTTCAGTGACACAGAGGTGATGTTCCATCTCGGGGGAGGTTTAGTGTCACTGCAGCAATGAAGACCTCTCTGAGCGTGGTTGGTTCTGAGAGCAATGGCCCAGATCCCATTCCATAACAATTGTAAGATGCTCATTGCGGTCTAGAGCTGGTCCAAAGGTTGCGTGTGAAGGTTGTGTGCAAGCACACGTAAAGTGCTCCCTTCCGAAACTGGAAGACTGCTTACAAGTGCTCTTGAATTTTTTTAACTCTGCCATGGCCGGTCCCAAGCCCAGCTGCGAAAAGTGGAGGGTGGAGTGCTGGGGCAAGCAAACCAGCCCTGTAAAAACAATTTGCTACTGCGAGCATAAAAGAAGAATAGGGCCTATCCAGCATTGTAGTGACATTAGCGAGCTGAACGTGTTGGCTGAGCTACCAATGCTTTAAGCTGCAAATTAGTGGCTCGAGCATAAAAGAAGAGGGCCTATTAAAGTTAACTCCACCGTGGCCGGTCCCAAGTCTGAGCTGAGAAAGGAGGAGGGTCCCTTCCCCCTCCCTTTCCTTCCCTTTCCCCTTCCCCTCCCTTCCCTTTCCCCTTCCCCCAGAGATACATGCTCAAATTACCTTTAAGGCAGTTTACTGTGCAAAGGGCTAAAAAGAGATTGTAGACAGTCCACTTTGGGCCGATCGGCGCCGTTCGGAGCTGTAATGCGAAGTTCCACTGTACATCTCTTCTCTTCTGTCCCATCTGTGTGCTGTCTCGACTGTGAAGTGTGGAAAGAGGGTGTACCCCTTTACGGAGGATAGACAGCAGGATCTGTTCGCCCCGAGTACATAAATTGTCTGAAGAAGAGAGAGCAATTTGGGTTCAAATTTGGTCCCATACTTGCTATCTGAGGAGTGACAAAGGAAATCTACCTGCGTGCCAAGTTTGAAGACAGGAGCCCCAAGGGTTCCAGAGATATGGCCACACAAAGAGAACTGACCGGCAATTGAAAGCTCCCTTGCGGGAAAATGTAGCAGTAATTTGTAATACCGCTTAAGTGGGACTCTGGAGCAACCTTGTCGGTATAGATTTTGCTGGTCAATATCTCCAAAACCATAAATCCTAAGAACTCCAAACTTGGTAGGGTGGGTCTCCCAATCAGTCCCATACATGTGTCTCTCAAGTTGAAAAAAACACTGCCTCCTGAAACATAAAGGGCGACGTCGCAGTGTTCTTTCAAACTGCACGGACCCAGATGAGGCCTCACTGCTGTATGTCTGTGTCCTACATTGGGAAAATGTTCAATATTTTTTTAACTCTGCCATGGCCGGTCCCAAGCCCGTGCTGCGAAAAGAGGAGGGTTGGGTGCTGGGACAAGCAAACCAGCCCTATTAAAACATTTGTAGAGCAAATGGGAAAGTTCAGTGACACAGAGGTGATGTTCCATCTCGGGGGAGGTTTAGTGTCACTGCAGCAATGAAGACCTCTCTGAGCGTGGTTGGTTCTGAGAGCAATGGCCCAGATCCCATTCCATAACAATTGTAAGATGCTCATTGCGGTCTAGAGCTGGTCCAAAGGTTGCGTGTGAAGGTTGTGTCCAAGCACACGTAAAGTGCTCCCTTCCGAAACTGGAAGACTGCTTACCAGTGCTCTTGAAACTTTTTAACTCTGCCATGGCCGGTCCCAAGCCCAGCTGCGAAAAGAGGAGGGTTGAGTGCTGGGGCAAGCAAACCAGCCCTGTAAAAACAATTTGCTACTGCGAGCATAAAAGAAGAATAGGGCCTATCCAGCATTGTAGTGACATTAGCCAGCTGAACGTGTTGGCTGAGCTACCAATGCTTTAAGCTGCAAATTAGTGGCTCGAGCATAAAAGAAGAGGGCCTATTAAAGTTAACTCCACCATGGCCGGACCCAAGTCCGAGCTGAGAAAGGAGGAGGGTCCCTTCCCCCTCCCTTTCCTTCCCTTTCCCCTTCCCCTCCCTTCCCTTTCCCCTTCCCCCAGAGATACATGCTCAAATTACCTTTAAGGTAGTTTACTGTGCAAAGGGCTAAAAAGAGATTGTAGACAGTCCACTTTGGGCCGATCGGCGCCGTTCGGAGCTGTAATGTGAAGTTCCACTGTACATCTCTTCTCTGCTGTCCCATCTGTGTGCTGTCTCGACTGTGAAGTGTGGGAAGAGGGTGTACCCCTTTACAGAGGATAGACAGCAGGATCTGTTTGCCCCGAGTACATAAATTGTCTGAAGAAGAGAGAGCAATTTGGGTTCAAATTTGGTCCCATACTTGCTATCTGAGGAGTGACAAAGGAAATCTACCTGCGTGCCAAGTTTGAAGACAGGAGCCCCAAGGGTTCCAGAGATATGGCCACACAAAGAGAACTGACCGGCAATTGAAAGCTCCCTTGCGGGAAAACGTAGCAGTAATTTGTAATACCGCTTAAGTGGGACTCTGGAGCAACCTTGTCGGTATAGATTTTGCTGGTCAATATTTCCAAAACCATAAATCCTAAGAACTCCAAACTTGGTAGGGTGGGTCTCCCAATCAGTCCCATACATGTGTCTCTCAAGTTGAAAAAAACACTGCCTCCCAAAACATAAAGGGCGACGTCGCAGTGTTCTTTCAAACTGCACGGACCCAGATGAGGCCTCACTGCTGTATGTCTGTGTCCTACATTGGCAAAATGTTCAATATTTTTTTAACTCTGCCATGGCCGGTCCCAAGCCCGTGCTGCGAAAAGAGGAGGGTTGGGTGCTGGGACAAGCAAACCAGCCCTATTAAAACATTTGTAGAGCAAATGGGAAAGTTCAGTGACACAGAGGTGATGTTCCATCTCGGGGGAGGTTTAGTGTCACTGCAGCAATGAAGACCTCTCTGAGCGTGGTTGGTTCTGAGAGCAATGGCCCAGATCCCATTCCATAACAATTGTAAGATGCTCATTGCGGTCTAGAGCTGGTCCAAAGGTTGCGTGTGAAGGTTGTGTGCAAGCACACGTAAAGTGCTGCCTTCCGAAACTGGAAGACTGCTTACCAGTGCTCTTGAAACTTTTTAACTCTGCCATGGCCGGTCCCAAGCCCAGCTGCGAAAAGAGGAGGGTTGAGTGCTGGGGCAAGCAAACCAGCCCTGTAAAAACAATTTGCTACTGCGAGCATAAAAGAAGAATAGGGCCTATCCAGCATTGTAGTGACATTAGCCAGCTGAATGTGTTGGCTGAGCTACCAATGCTTTAAGCTGCAAATTAGTGGCTTGAGCATAAAAGAAGAGGGCCTATTAAAGTTAACTCCACCGTGGCCGGTCCCAAGTCCGAGCTGAGAAAGGAGGAGGGTCCCTTCCCCCTCCCTTTCCTTCCCTTTCCCCTTCCCCTCCCCCTCCCTTCCCTTTCCCCTTCCCCCAGAGATACATGCTCAAATTACCTTTAAGGCAGTTTACTGTGCAAAGGGCTAAAAAGAGATTGTAGACAGTCCACTTTGGGCCGATCGGCGCCGTTCGGAGCTGTAATGCGAAGTTCCACTGTACATCTCTTCTCTGCTGTCCCATCTGTGTGCTGTCTCGACTGTGAAGTGTGGGAAGAGGGTGTACCCCTTTACGGAGGATAGACAGCAGGATCTGTTCGCCCCGAGTACATAAATTGTCTGAAGAAGAGAGAGCAATTTGGGTTCAAATTTGGTCCCATACTTGCTATCTGAGGAGTGACAAAGGAAATTTACCTGCGTGCCAAGTTTGAAGACAGGAGCCCCAAGGTTTCCAGAGATATGGCCACACAAAGAGAACTGACCGGCAATTGAAAGCTCCCTTGCGGGAAAACGTAGCAGTAATTTGTAATACCGCTTAAGTGGGACTCTGGAGCAACCTTGTCGGTATAGATTTTGCTGGTCAATATCTCCAAAACCATAAATCCTAAGAACTCCAAACTTGGTAGGGTGGGTCTCCCAATCAGTCCCATACATGTGTCTCTCAAGTTGAAAAAACACTGCCTCCCGAAACATAAAGGGCGACGTCGCAGTGTTCTTTCAAACTGCACGGACCCAGATGAGGCCTCACTGCTGTATGTCTGTGTCCTACATTGGGAAAATGTTCAATTTTTTTTAACTCTGCCATGGCCGGTCCCAAGCCCGTGCTGCGAAAAGAGGAGGGTTGGGTGCTGGGACAAGCAAACCAGCCCTATTAAAACATTTGTAGAGAAAATGGGAAAGTTCAGTGACACAGAGGTGATGTTCCATCTCGGGGGAGGTTTAGTGTCACTGCAGCAATGAAGACCTCTCTGAGCGTGGTTGGTTCTGAGAGCAATGGCCCAGATCCCATTCCATAACAATTGTAAGATGCTCATTGCGGTCTAGAGCTGGTCCAAAGGTTGCGTGTGAAGGTTGTGTGCAAGCACACGTAAAGTGCTGCCTTCCGAAACTGGAAGACTGCTTACCAGTGCTCTTGAAACTTTTTAACTCTGCCATGGCCGGTCCCAAGCCCAGCTGCGAAAAGAGGAGGGTTGAGTGCTGGGGCAAGCAAACCAGCCCTGTAAAAACAATTTGCTACTGCGAGCATAAAAGAAGAATAGGGCCTATCCAGCATTGTAGTGACATTAGCCAGCTGAATGTGTTGGCTGAGCTACCAATGCTTTAAGCTGCAAATTAGTGGCTCGAGCATAAAAGAAGAGGGCCTATTAAAGTTAACTCCACCGTGGCCGGTCCCAAGTCCGAGCTGAGGAAGGAGGAGGGTCCCTTCCCCCTCCCTTTCCTTCCCTTTCCCCTTCCCCTCCCCCTCCCTTCCCTTTCCCCTTCCCCCAGAGATACATGCTCAAATTACCTTTAAGGCAGTTTACTGTGCAAAGGGCTAAAAAGAGATTGTAGACAGTCCACTTTGGGCCGATCGGCGCCGTTCGGAGCTGTAATGCGAAGTTCCACTGTACATCTCTTCTCTGCTGTCCCATCTGTGTGCTGTCTCGACTGTGAAGTGTGGGAAGAGGGTGTACCCCTTTACGGAGGATAGACAGCAGGATCTGTTCGCCCCGAGTACATAAATTATCTGAAGAAGAGAGAGCAATTTGGGTTCAAATTTGGTCCCATACTTGCTATCTGAGGAGTGACAAAGGAAATTTACCTGCGTGCCAAGTTTGAAGACAGGAGCCCCAAGGTTTCCAGAGATATGGCCACACAAAGAGAACTGACCGGCAATTGAAAGCTCCCTTGCGGGAAAACGTAGCAGTAATTTGTAATACCGCTTAAGTGGGACTCTGGAGCAACCTTGTCGGTATAGATTTTGCTGGTCAATATCTCCAAAACCATAAATCCTAAGAACTCCAAACTTGGTAGGGTGGGTCTCCCAATCAGTCCCATACATGTGTCTCTCAAGTTGAAAAAACACTGCCTCCCGAAACATAAAGGGCGACGTCGCAGTGTTCTTTCAAACTGCACGGACCCAGATGAGGCCTCACTGCTGTATGTCTGTGTCCTACATTGGGAAAATGTTCAATATTTTTTTAACTCTGCCATGGCCGGTCCCAAGCCCGTGCTGCGAAAAGAGGAGGGTTGGGTGCTGGGACAAGCAAACCAGCCCTATTAAAACATTTGTAGAGCAAATGGGAAAGTTCAGTGACACAGAGGTGATGTTCCATCTCGGGGGAGGTTTAGTGTCACTGCAGCAATGAAGACCTCTCTGAGCATGGTTGGTTCTGAGAGCAATGGCCCAGATCCCATTCCATAACAATTGTAAGATGCTCATTGCGGTCTAGAGCTGGTCCAAAGGTTGCGTGTGAAGGTTGTGTGCAAGCACACGTAAAGTGCTCCCTTCCGAAACTGGAAGACTGCTTACCAGTGCTCTTGAATCTTTTTAACTCTGCCATGGCCGGTCCCAAGCCCAGCTGCGAAAAGAGGAGGGTTGAGTGCTGGGGCAAGCAAACCAGCCCTGTAAAAACAATTTGCTACTGCGAGCATAAAAGAAGAATAGGGCCTATCCAGCATTGTAGTGACATTAGCCAGCTGAACGTGTTGGCTGAGCTACCAATACTTTAAGCTGCAAATTAGTGGCTCGAGCATAAAAGAAGAGGGCCTATTAAAGTTAACTCCACCGTGGCCGGTCCCAAGTCCGAGCTGAGAAAGGAGGAGGGTCCCTTCCCCCTCCCTTTCCTTCCCTTTCCCCTTCCCCTCCCCCTCCCCCTACCTTCCCTTTCCCCTTCCCCCAGAGATACATGCTCAAATTACCTTTAAGGCAGTTTACTGTGCAAAGGGCTAAAAAGAGATTGTAGACAGTCCACTTTGGGCCGATCGGCGCCGTTCGGAGCTGTAATGCGAAGTTCCACTGTACATCTCTTCTCTGCTGTCCCATCTGTGTGCTGTCTCGACTGTGAAGTGTGGGAAGAGGGTGTACCCCTTTACGGAGGATAGACAGCAGGATCTGTTCGCCCCGAGTACATTAATTGTCTGAAGAAGAGAGAGCAATTTGGGTTCAAATTTGGTGCCATACTTGCTATCTGAGGAGTGACAAAGGAAATCTACCTGCGTGCCAAGTTTGAAGACAGGAGCCCTAAGGGTTCCAGAGATATGGCCACACAAAGAGAACTGACCGGCAATTGAAAGCTCCCTTGCGGGAAAACGTAGCAGTAATTTGTAATACCGCTTAAGTGGGACTCTGGAGCAACCTTGTCGGTATAGATTTTGCTGGTCAATATCTCCAAAACCATAAATCCTAAGAACTCCAAACTTGGTAGGGTGGGTCTCCCAATCAGTCTCATACATGTGTCTCTCAAGTTGAAAAAAACACTGCCTCCCGAAACATAAAGGGCGACGTCGCAGTGTTCTTTCAAACTGCACGGACCCAGATGAGGCCTCACTGCTGTATGTCTGTGTCCTACATTGGGAAAATGTTCAATATTTTTTTAACTCTGCCATGGCCGGTCCCAAGCCCGTGCTGCGAAAAGAGGAGGGTTGGGTGCTGGGACAAGCAAACCAGCCCTATTAAAACATTTGTAGAGCAAATGGGAAAGTTCAGTGACACAGAGGTGATGTTCCATCTCGGGGGAGGTTTAGTGTCACTGCAGCAATGAAGACCTCTCTGAGCATGGTTGGTTCTGAGAGCAATGGCCCAGATCCCATTCCATAACAATTGTAAGATGCTCATTGCGGTCTAGAGCTGGTCCAAAGGTTGCGTGTGAAGGTTGTGTGCAAGCACACGTAAAGTGCTCCCTTCCGAAACTGGAAGACTGCTTACCAGTGCTCTTGAATCTTTTTAACTCTGCCATGGCTGGTCCCAAGCCCAGCTGCGAAAAGAGGAGGGTTGAGTGCTGGGGCAAGCAAACCAGCCCTGTAAAAACAATTTGCTACTGCGAGCATAAAAGAAGAATAGGGCCTATCCAGCATTGTAGTGACATTAGCCAGCTGAACGTGTTGGCTGAGCTACCAATGCTTTAAGCTGCAAATTAGTGGCTCGAGCATAAAAGAAGAGGGCCTATTAAAGTTAACTCCACCGTGGCCAGTCCCAAGTCCGAGCTGAGAAAGGAGGAGGGTCCCTTCCCCCTCCCTTTCCTTCCCTTTCCCCTTCCCCTCCCCCTCCCTTCCCTTTCCCCTTCCCCCAGAGATACATGCTCAAATTACCTTTAAGGCAGTTTACTGTGCAAAGGGCTAAAAAGAGATTGTAGACAGTCCACTTTGGGCCGATCGGCGCCGTTCGGAGCTGTAATGCGAAGTTCCACTGTACATCTCTTCTCTGCTGTCCCATCTGTGTGCTGTCTCGACTGTGAAGTGTGGGAAGAGGGTGTACCCCTTTACGGAGGATAGACAGCAGGATCTGTTTGCCCCGAGTACATTAATTGTCTGAAGAAGAGAGAGCAATTTGGGTTCAAATTTGGTCCCATACTTGCTATCTGAGGAGTGACAAAGGAAATCTACCTGCGTGCCAAGTTTGAAGACAGGAGCCCCAAGGGTTCCAGAGATATGGCCACACAAAGAGAACTGACCGGCAATCGAAAGCTCCCTTGCGGGAAAACGTAGCAGTAATTTGTAATACCGCTTAAGTGGGACTCTGGAGCAACCTTGTCGGTATAGATTTTGCTGGTCAATATCTCCAAAACCATAAATCCTAAGAACTCCAAACTTGGTAGGGTGGGTCTCCCAATCAGTCCCATACATGTGTCTCTCAAGTTGAAAAAAACACTGCCTCCCGAAACATAAAGGGCGACGTCGCAGTGTTCTTTCAAACTGCACGGACCCAGATGAGGCCTCACTGCTGTATGTCTGTGTCCTACATTGGGAAAATGTTCAATATTTTTTTTAAATCTGCCATGGCCGGTCCCAAGCCCGTGCTGCGAAAAGAGGAGGGTTGGGTGCTGGGACAAGCAAACCAGCCCTATTAAAACATTTGTAGAGCAAATGGGAAAGTTCAGTGACACAGAGGTGATGTTCCATCTCGGGGGAGGTTTAGTGTCACTGCAGCAATGAAGACCTCTCTGAGCGTGGTTGGTTCTGAGAGCAATGGCCCAGATCCCATTCCACAACAATTGTAAGATGCTCATTGCGGTCTAGAGCTGGTCCAAAGGTTGCGTGTGAAGGTTGTGTGCAAGCACACGTAAAGTGCTCCCTTCCGAAACTGGAAGACTGCTTACCAGTGCTCTTGAATCTTTTTAACTCTGCCATGGCCGGTCCCAAGCCCAGCTGCGAAAAGAGGAGGGTTGAGTGCTGGGGCAAGCAAACCAGCCCTGTAAAAACAATTTGCTACTGCGAGCATAAAAGAAGAATAGGGCCTATCCAGCATTGTAGTGACATTAGCCAGCTGAACGTGTTGGCTGAGCTACCAATGCTTTAAGCTGCAAATTAGTGGCTCGAGCATAAAAGAAGAGGGCCTATTAAAGTTAACTCCACCGTGGCCGGTCCCAAGTCCGAGCTGAGAAAGGAGGAGGGTCCCTTCCCCCTCCCTTTCCTTCCCTTTCCCCTTCCCCTCCCCCTCCCTTCCCTTTCCCCTTCCCCCAGAGATACATGCTCAAATTACCTTTAAGGCAGTTTACTGTGCAAAGGGCTAAAAAGAGATTGTAGACAGTCCACTTTGGGCCGATCGGTGCCGTTCGGAGCTGTAATGCGAAGTTCCACTGTACATCTCTTCTCTGCTGTCCCATCTGTGTGCTGTCTCGACTGTGAAGTGTGGGAAGAGGGTGTACCCCTTTACGGAGGATAGACAGCAGGATCTGTTCGCCCCGAGTACATTAATTGTCTGAAGAAGAGAGAGCAATTTGGGTTCAAATTTGGTCCCATACTTGCTATCTGAGGAGTGACAAAGGAAATCTACCTGCGTGCCAAGTTTGAAGACAGGAGCCCCAAGGGTTCCAGAGATATGGCCACACAAAGAGAACTGACCGGCAATTGAAAGCTCCCTTGCGGGAAAACATAGCAGTAATTTGTAATACCGCTTAAGTGGGACTCTGGAGCAGCCTTGTCGGTATAGATTTTGCTGGTCAATATCTCCAAAACCATAAATTCTAAGAACTCCAAACTTGGTAGGGTGGGTCTCCCAATCAGTCCCATACATGTGTCTCTCAAGTTGAAAAAAACACTGCCTCCCGAAACATAAAGGGCGACGTCGCAGTGTTCTTTCAAACTGCACGGACCCAGATGAGGCCTCACTGCTGTATGTCTGTGTCCTACATTGGGAAAATGTTCAATATTTTTTTAACTCTGCCATGGCCGGTCCCAAGCCCGTGCTGCGAAAAGAGGAGGGTTGGGTGCTGGGACAAGCAAACCAGCCCTATTAAAACATTTGTAGAGCAAATGGGAAAGTTCAGTGACACAGAGGTGATGTTCCATCTCGGGGGAGGTTTAGTGTCACTGCAGCAATGAAGACCTCTCTGAGCGTGGTTGGTTCTGAGAGCAATGGCCCAGATCCCATTCCATAACAATTGTAAGATGCTCATTACGGTCTAGAGCTGGTCCAAAGGTTGCGTGTGAAGGTTGTGTGCAAGCACACGTAAAGTGCTCCCTTCCGAAACTGGAAGACTGCTTACCAGTGCTCTTGAAACTCTTTAACTCTGCCATGGCCGGTCCCAAGCCCAGCTGCGAAAAAGGAGGGTTGAGTGCTGGGGCAAGCAAACCAGCCCTGTAAAAACAATTTGCTACTGCGAGCATAAAAGAAAAATAGGGCCTATCCAGCATTGTAGTGACATTAGCCAGCTGAACGTGTTGGCTGAGCTACCAATGCTTTAAGCTGCAAATTAGTGGCTCGAGCATAAAAGAAGAGGGCCTATTAAAGTTAACTCCACCGTGGCCGGTCCCAAGTCCGAGCTGAGAAAGGAGGAGGGTCCCTTCCCCCTCCCTTTCCTTCCCTTTCCCCTTCCCCTTCCCCTCCCTTCCCTTTCCCCTTCCCCCAGAGACACATGCTCAAATTACCTTTAAGGCAGTTTACTGTGCAAAGGGCTAAAAAGAGATTGTAGACAGTCCACTTTGGGCCGATCGGCGCCGTTCGGAGCTGTAATGCGAAATTCCACTGTACATCTCTTCTCTGCTGTCCCATCTGTGTGCTGTCTCGACTGTGAAGTGTGGGAAGAGGGTGTACCCCTTTACGGAGGATAGACAGCAGGATCTGTTCGCCCCGAGTACATAAATTGTCTGAAGAAGAGAGAGCAATTTGGGTTCAAATTTGGTCCCATAGTTGCTATCTGAGGAGTGACAAAGGAAATCTACCTGCGTGCCAAGTTTGAAGACAGGAGCCCCAAGGGTTCCAGAGATATGGCCACACAAAGAGAACTGACCGGCAATTGAAAGCTCCCTTGCGGGAAAACGTAGCAGTAATTTGTAATACCGCTTAAGTGGGACTCTGGAGCAACCTTGTCGGTATAGATTTTGCTGGTCAATATCTCCAAAACCATAAATCCTAAGAACTCCAAACTTGGTAGGGTGGGTCTCCCAATCAGTCCCATACATGTGTCTCTCAAGTTGAAAAAAACACTGCCTCCCGAAACATAAAGGGCGACGTCGCAGTGTTCTTTCAAACTGCACGGACCCAGATGAGGCCTCACTGCTGTATGTCTGTGTCCTACATTGGGAAAATGTTCAATATTTTTTTTAAATCTGCCATGGCCGGTCCCAAGCCCGTGCTGCGAAAAGAGGAGGGTTGGGTGCTGGGACAAGCAAACCAGCCCTATTAAAACATTTGTAGAGCAAATGGGAAAGTTCAGTGACACAGAGGTGATGTTCCATCTCGGGGGAGGTTTAGTGTCACTGCAGCAATGAAGACCTCTCTGAGCGTGGTTGGTTCTGAGAGCAATGGCCCAGATCCCATTCCACAACAATTGTAAGATGCTCATTGCGGTCTAGAGCTGGTCCAAAGGTTGCGTGTGAAGGTTGTGTGCAAGCACACGTAAAGTGCTCCCTTCCGAAACTGGAAGACTGCTTACCAGTGCTCTTGAATCTTTGTAACTCTGCCATGGCCGGTCCCAAGCCCAGCTGCGAAAAGAGGAGGGTTGAGTGCTGGGGCAAGCAAACCAGCCCTGTAAAAACAATTTGCTACTGCGAGCATAAAAGAAGAATAGGGCCTATCCAGCATTGTAGTGACATTAGCCAGCTGAACGTGTTGGCTGAGCTACCAATGCTTTAAGCTGCAAATTAGTGGCTCGAGCATAAAAGAAGAGGGCCTATTAAAGTTAACTCCACCGTGGCCGGTCCCAAGTCTGAGCTGAGAAAGGAGGAGGGTCCCTTCCCCCTCCCTTTCCTTCCCTTTCCCCTTCCCCTCCCCCTCCCTTCCCTTTCCCCTTCCCCCAGAGATACATGCTCAAATTACCTTTAAGGCAGTTTACTGTGCAAAGGGCTAAAAAGAGATTGTAGACAGTCCACTTTGGGCCGATCGGTGCCGTTCGGAGCTGTAATGCGAAGTTCCACTGTACATCTCTTCTCTGCTGTCCCATCTGTGTGCTGTCTCAACTGTGAAGTGTGGGAAGAGGGTGTACCCCTTTACGGAGGATAGACAGCAGGATCTGTTCGCCCCGAGTACATTAATTGTCTGAAGAAGAGAGAGCAATTTGGGTTCAAATTTGGTCCCATACTTGCTATCTGAGGAGTGACAAAGAAAATCTACCTGCGTGCCAAGTTTGAAGACAGGAGCCCCAAGGGTTCCAGAGATATGGCCACACAATGAGAACTGACCGGCAATTGAAAGCTCCCTTGCGGGAAAACGTAGCAGTAATTTGTAATACCGCTTAAGTGGGACTCTGGAGCAGCCTTGTCGGTATAGATTTTGCTGGTCAATATCTCCAAAACCATAAATCCTAAGAACTCCAAACTTGGTAGGGTGGGTCTCCCAATCAGTCCCATACATGTGTCTCTCAAGTTGAAAAAAACACTGCCTCCCGAAACATAAAGGGCGACGTCGCAGTGTTCTTTCAAACTGCACGGACCCAGATGAGGCCTCACTGCTGTATGTCTGTGTCCTACATTGGGAAAATGTTCAATATTTTTTTAACTCTGCCATGGCCGGTCCCAAGCCCGTGCTGCGAAAAGAGGAGGGTTGGGTGCTGGGACAAGCAAACCAGCCCTATTAAAACATTTGTAGAGCAAATGGGAAAGTTCAGTGACACAGAGGTGATGTTTCATCTCGGGGGAGGTTTAGTGTCACTGCAGCAATGAAGACCTCTCTGAGCGTGGTTGGTTCTGAGAGCAATGGCCCAGATCCCATTCCATAACAATTGTAAGATGCTCATTGCGGTCTAGAGCTGGTCCAAAGGTTGCGTGTGAAGGTTGTGTGCAAGCACACGTAAAGTGCTCCCTTCCGAAACTGGAAGACTGCTTACCAGTGCTCTTGAAACTTTTTAACTCTGCCATGGCCGGTCCCAAGCCCAGCTGCGAAAAGAGGAGGGTTGAGTGCTGGGGCAAGCAAACCAGCCCTGTAAAAACAATTTGCTACTGCGAGCATAAAAGAAGAATAGGGCCTATCCAGCATTGTAGTGACATTAGCCAGCTGAACGTGTTGGCTGAGCTACCAATGCTTTAAGCTGCAAATTAGTGGCTCGAGCATAAAAGAAGAGGGCCTATTAAAGTTAACTCCACCGTGGCCGGTCCCAAGTCCGAGCTGAGAAAGGAGGAGGGTCCCTTCCCCCTCCCTTTCCTTCCCTTTCCCCTTCCCCTCCCCCTCCCTTCCCTTTCCCCTTCCCCCAGAGATACATGCTCAAATTACCTTTAAGGCAGTTTACTGTGCAAAGGGCTAAAAAGAGATTGTAGACAGTCCACTTTGGGCCGATCGGTGCCGTTCGGAGCTGTAATGCGAAGTTCCACTGTACATCTCTTCTCTGCTGTCCCATCTGTGTGCTGTCTCGACTGTGAAGTGTGGGAAGAGGGTGTACCCCTTTACGGAGGATAGACAGCAGGATCTGTTCGCCCCGAGTACATTAATTGTCTGAAGAAGAGAGAGCAATTTGGGTTCAAATTTGGTCCCATACTTGCTATCTGAGGAGTGACAAAGGAAATCTACCTGCGTGCCAAGTTTGAAGACAGGAGCCCCAAGGGTTCCAGAGATATGGCCACACAAAGAGAACTGACCGGCAATTGAAAGCTCCCTTGCGGGAAAACGTAGCAGTAATTTGTAATACCGCTTAAGTGGGACTCTGGAGCAACCTTGTCGGTATAGATTTTGCTGGTCAATATCTCCAAAACCATAAATCCTAAGAACTCCAAACTTGGTAGGGTGGGTCTCCCAATCAGTCCCATACATGTGTCTCTCAAGTTGAAAAAAACACTGCCTCCCGAAACATAAAGGGCAACGTCACAGTGTTCTTTCAAACTGCACGGACCCAGATGAGGCCTCACTGCTGTATGTCTGTGTCCTACATTGGGAAAATGTTCAATATTTTTTTAACTCTGCCATGGCCGGTCCCAAGCCCGTGCTGCGAAAAGAGGAGGGTTGGGTGCTGGGACAAGCAAACCAGCCCTATTAAAACATTTGTAGAGCAAATGGGAAAGTTCAGTGACACAGAGGTGATGTTCCATCTCAGGGGAGGTTTAGTGTCACTGCAGCAATGAAGACCTCTCTGAGCGTGGTTGGTTCTGAGAGCAATGGCCCAGATCCCATTCCATAACAATTGTAAGATGCTCATTGCGGTCTAGAGCTGGTCCAAAGGTTGCGTGTGAAGGTTGTGTGCAAGCACACGTAAAGTGCTCCCTTCCGAAACTGGAAGACTGCTTACCAGTGCTCTTGAAACTCTTTAACTCTGCCATGGCCGGTCCCAAGCCCAGCTGCGAAAAAGGAGGGTTGAGTGCTGGGGCAAGCAAACCAGCCCTGTAAAAACAATTTGCTACTGCGAGCATAAAAGAAGAATAGGGCCTATCCAGCATTGTAGTGACATTAGCCAGCTGAACGTGTTGGCTGAGCTACCAATGCTTTAAGCTGCAAATTAGTGGCTCGAGCATAAAAGAAGAGGGCCTATTAAAGTTAACTCCACCGTGGCCGGTCCCAAGTCCGAGCTGAGAAAGGAGGAGGGTCCCTTCCCCCTCCCTTTCCTTCCCTTTCCCCTTCCCCTCCCCCTCCCTTCCCTTTCCCCTTCCCCAGAGATACATGCTCAAATTACCTTTAAGGCAGTTTACTGTGCAAAGGGCTAAAAAGAGATTGTAGACAGTCCACTTTGGGCCGATCGGCGCCGTTCGGAGCTGTAATGCGAAGTTCCACTGTACATCTCTTCTCTGCTGTCCCATCTGTGTGCTGTCTCGACTGTGAAGTGTGGGAAGAGGGTGTACCCCTTTACGGAGGATAGACAGCAGGATCTGTTCGCCCAGAGTACATAAATTGTCTGAAGAAGAGAGAGCAATTTGGGTTAAAATTTGGTCCCATACTTGCTATCTGAGGAGTGACAAAGGAAATCTACCTGCGTGCCAAGTTTGAAGACAGGAGCCCCAAGGGTTCCAGAGATATGGCCACACAAAGAGAACTGACCGGCAATTGAAAGCTCCCTTGCGGGAAAACGTAGCAGTAATTTGTAATACCGCTTAAGTGGGACTCTGGAGCAACCTTGTCGGTATAGATTTTGCTGGTCAATATCTCCAAAACCATAAATCCTAAGAACTCCAAACTTGGTAGGGTGGGTCTCCCAATCAGTCCCATACATGTGTCTCTCAAGTTGAAAAAAACACTGCCTCCCGAAACATAAAGGGCGACGTTGCAGTGTTCTTTCAAACTGCACAGACCCAGATGAGGCCTCACTGCTGTATGTCTGTGTCCTACATTGGGAAAATGTTCAATATTTTTTTAACTCTGCCATGGCCGGTCCCAAGCCCGTGCTGCGAAAAGAGGAGGGTTGGGTGCTGGGACAAGCAAACCAGCCCTATTAAAACATTTGTAGAGCAAATGGGAAAGTTCAGTGACACAGAGGTGATGTTCCATCTCGGGGGAGGTTTAGTGTCACTGCAGCAATGAAGACCTCTCTGAGCGTGGTTGGTTCTGAGAGCAATGGCCCAGATCCCATTCCATAACAATTGTAAGATGCTCATTGCGGTCTAGAGCTGGTCCAAAGGTTGCGTGTGAAGGTTGTGTGCAAGCACACGTAAAGTGCTCCCTTCCGAAACTGGAAGACTGCTTACCAGTGCTCTTGAAACTCTTTAACTCTGCCATGGCCGGTCCCAAGCCCAGCTGCGAAAAAGGAGGGTTGAGTGCTGGGGCAAGCAAACCAGCCCTGTAAAAACAATTTGCTATTGCGAGCATAAAAGAAGAATAGGGCCTATCCAGCATTGTAGTGACATTAGCCAGCTGAACGTGTTGGCTGAGCTACCAATGCTTTAAGCTGCAAATTAGTGGCTTGAGCATAAAAGAAGAGGGCCTATTAAAGTTAACTCCACCGTGGCCGGTCCCAAGTCCGAGCTGAGAAAGGAGGAGGGTCCCTTCCCCCTCCCTTTCCTTCCCTTTCCCCTTCCCCTCCCTTCCCTTTCCCCTTCCCCCAGAGATACATGCTCAAATTACCTTTAAGGCAGTTTACTGTGCAAAGGGCTAAAAAGAGATTGTAGACAGTCCACTTTGGGCCGATCGGCGCCGTTCGGAGCTGTAATGCGAAGTTCCACTGTACATCTCTTCTCTGCTGTCCCATCTGTGTGCTGTCTCGACTGTGAAGTGTGGGAAGAGGGTGTACCCCTTTACGGAGGATAGACAGCAGGATCTGTTCGCCCCGAGTACATAAATTGTCTGAAGAACAGAGAGCAATTTGGGTTCAAATTTGGTCCCATACTTGCTATCTGAGGAGTGACAAAGGAAATCTACCTGCGTGCCAAGTTTGAAGACAGGAGCCCCAAGGGTTCCAGAGATATGGCCACACAAAGAGAACTGACCGGCAATTGAAAGCTCCCTTGCGGGAAAACGTAGCAGTAATTTGTAATACCGCTTAAGTGGGACTCTGGAGCAACCTTGTCGGTATAGATTTTGCTGGTCAATATCTCCAAAACCATAAATCCTAAGAACTCCAAACTTGGTAGGGTGGGTCTCCCAATCAGTCCCATACATGTGTCTCTCAAGTTGAAAAAAACACTGCCTCCCGAAACATAAAGGGCGACATCACAGTGTTCTTTCAAACTGCACGGACCCAGATGAGGCCTCACTGCTGTATGTCTGTGTCCTACATTGGGAAAATGTTCAATATTTTTTTAACTCTGCCATGGCCGGTCCCAAGCCCGTGCTGCGAAAAGAGGAGGGTTGGGTGCTGGGACAAGCAAACCAGCCCTATTAAAACATTTGTAGAGCAAATGGGAAAGTTCAGTGACAGAGAGGTGATGTTCCATCTCAGGGGAGGTTTAGTGTCACTGCAGCAATGAAGACCTCTCTGAGCGTGGTTGGTTCTGAGAGCAATGGCCCAGATCCCATTCCATAACAATTGTAAGATGCTCATTGTGGTCTAGAGCTGGTCCAAAGATTGCGTGTTAAGGTTGTGTGCAAGCACACGTAAAGTGCTCCCTTCCGAAACTGGAAGACTGCTTACCAGTGCTCTTGAATTTTTTTAACTCTTCCATGGCCAGTCCCAAGCCCAGCTGCGAAAAGAGGAGGGTTGAGTGCTGGGGCAAGCAAACCAGCCCTGTAAAAACAATTTGCTACTGCGAGCATAAAAGAAGAATAGGGCCTATCCAGCATTGTAGTGACATTAGCCAGCTGAACGTGTTGGCTGAGCTACCAATGCTTTAAGCTGCAAATTAGTGGCTCGAGCATAAAAGAAGAGGGCCTATTAAAGTTAACTCCACCGTGGCCGGTCCCAAGTCCGAGC
Source organism: Rana muscosa (assembly GCA_029206835.1). Taxonomy (NCBI): domain Eukaryota; kingdom Metazoa; phylum Chordata; class Amphibia; order Anura; family Ranidae; genus Rana; species Rana muscosa. The sequence goes on from CM055118.1 coordinate 115,867,840, forward strand.
TGAGAAAGGAGGAGGGTCCCTTCCCCCTCCCTTTCCTTCCCTTTCCCCTTCCCCTCCCCCTCCCTTCCCTTTCCCCTTCCCCCAGAGATACATGCTCAAATTACCTTTAAGGCAGTTTACTGTGCAAAGGGCTAAAAAGAGATTGTAGACAGTCCACTTTGGGCCGATCGGCGACGTTCGGAGCTGTAATGCGAAGTTCCACTGTACATCTCTTCTCTGCTGTCCCATCTGTGTGCTGTCTCGACTGTGAAGTGTGGGAAGAGGGTGTACCCCTTTACGGAGGATAGACAGCAGGATCTGTTCGCCCCGAGTACATAAATTGTCTGAAGAAGAGAGAGCAATTTGGGTTCAAATTTGGTCCCATACTTGCTATCTGAGGAGTGACAAAGGAAATCTACCTGCGTGCCAAGTTTGAAGACAGGAGCCCCAAGGGTTCCAGAGATATGGCCACACAAAGAGAACTGACCGGCAATTGAAAGCTCCCTTGCGGGAAAACGTAGCAGTAATTTGTAATACCGCTTAAGTGGGACTCTGGAGCAACCTTGTCGGTATAGATTTTGCTGGTCAATGTCTCCAAAACCATAAATCCTAAGAACTCCAAACTTGGTAGGGTGGGTCTCCCAATAAGTCCCATACATGTGTCTCTCAAGTTTAAAAAAACACTGCCTCCCGAAACATAAAGGGCGACGTCGCAGTGTTCTTTCAAACTGCACAGACCCAGATGAGGCCTCACTGCTGTATGTCTGTGTCCTACATTGGGAAAATGTTCAATATTTTTTTAACTCTGCCATGGCCGGTCCCAAGCCCGTGCTGCGAAAAGAGGAGGGTTGGGTGCTGGGACAAGCAAACCAGCCCTATTAAAACATTTGTAGAGCAAATGGGAAAGTTCAGTGACACAGAGGTGATGTTCCATCTCGGGGGAGGTTTAGTGTCACTGCAGCAATGAAGACCTCTCTGAGCGTGGTTTGTTCTGAGAGCAATGGCCCAGATCCCATTCCATAACAATTGTAAGATGCTCATTGCGGTCTAGAGCTGGTCCAAAGGTTGCGTGTGAAGGTTGTGTGCAAGCACACGTAAAGTGCTCCCTTCTGAAACTGGAAGACTGCTTACAAGTGCTCTTGAATTTTTTTAACTCTGCCATGGCCGGTCCCAAGCCCAGCTGCGAAAAGTGGAGGGTGGAGTGCTGGGGCAAGCAAACCAGCCCTGTAAAAACAATTTGCTACAGCGAGCATAAAAGAAGAATAGGGCCTATCCAGCATTGTAGTGACATTAGCGAGCTGAACGTGTTGGCTGAGCTACCAATGCTTTAAGCTGCAAATTAGTGGCTCGAGCATAAAAGAAGAGGGCCTATTAAAGTTAACTCCACCGTGGCCGGTCCCAAGTCTGAGCTGAGAAAGGAGGAGGGTCCCTTCCCTCCCCTCCCTTCCCTTTCCCCTTCCCCCAGAGACACATGCTCAAATTACCTTTAAGGCAGTTTACTGTGCAAAGGGCTAAAAAGAGATTGTAGACAGTCCACTTTGGGCCGATCGGCGCCGTTCGGAGCTGTAATGCGAAGTTCCACTGTACATCTCTTCTCTGCTGTCCCATCTGTGTGCTGTCTCGACTGTGAAGTGTGGGAAGAGGGTGTACCCCTTTACGGAGGATAGACAGCAGGATCTGTTCGCCCCGAGTACATAAATTGTCTGAAGAAGAGAGAGCAATTTGGGTTCAAATTTGGTCCCATACTTGCTATCTGAGGAGTGACAAAGGAAATCTACCTGCGTGCCAATTTGAAGACAGGAGCCCCAAGGGTTCCAGAGATATGGCCACACAAAGAGAACTGACCGGCAATTGAAAGCTCCCTTGCGGGAAAACGTAGCAGTAATTTGTAATACCGCTTAAGTGGGACTCTGGAGCAACCTTGTCGGTATAGATTTTGCTGGTCAATATCTCCAAAACCATAAATCCTAAGAACTCCAAACTTGGTAGGGTGGGTCTCCCAATCAGTCCCATACATGTGTCTCTCAAGTTGAAAAAACACTGCCTCCCGAAACATAAAGGGCGACGTCGCAGTGTTCTTTCAAACTGCACGGACCCAGATGAGGCCTCACTGCTGTATGTCTGTGTCCTACATTGGGAAAATGTTCAATATTTTTTTAACTCTGCCATGGCCGGTCCCAAGCCCGTGCTGCGAAAAGAGGAGGGTTGGGTGCTGGGACAAGCAAACCAGCCCTATTAAAACATTTGTAGAGCAAATGGGAAAGTTCAGTGACACAGAGGTGATGTTCCATCTCGGGGGAGGTTTAGTGTCACTGCAGCAATGAAGACCTCTCTGAGCGTGGTTGGTTCTGAGAGCAATGGCCCAGATCCCATTCCATAACAATTGTAAGATGCTCATTGCGGTCTAGAGCTGGTCCAAAGGTTGCGTGTGAAGGTTGTGTGCAAGCACACGTAAAGTGCTCCCTTCAGAAACTGGAAGACTGCTTACCAGTGCTCTTGAATCTTTTTAACTCTGCCATGGCCGGTCCCAAGCCCAGCTGCGAAAAGAGGAGGGTTGAGTGCTGGGGCAAGCAAACCAGCCCTGTAAAAACAATTTGCTACTGCGAGCATAAAAGAAGAATAGGGCCTATCCAGCATTGTAGTGACATTAGCCAGCTGAACGTGTTGGCTGAGCTACCAATGCTTTAAGCTGCAAATTAGTGGCTCGAGCATAAAAGAAGAGGGCCTATTAAAGTTAACTCCACCGTGGCCGGTCCCAAGTCCGAGCTGAGAAAGGAGGAGGGTCCCTTCCCCCTCCCTTTCCTTCCCTTTCCCCTTCCCCTCCCCCTCCCTTCCCTTTCCCCTTCCCCCAGAGATACATGCTCAAATTACCTTTAAGGCAGTTTACTGTGCAAAGGGCTAAAAAGAGATTGTAGACAGTCCACTTTGGGCCGATCGGTGCCGTTCGGAGCTGTAATGCGAAGTTCCACTGTATATCTCTTCTCTGCTGTCCCATCTGTGTGCTGTCTCGACTGTGAAGTGTGGGAAGAGGGTGTACCCCTTTACGGAGGATAGACAGCAGGATCTGTTCGCCCCGAGTACATAAATTGTCTGAAGAAGAGAGAGCAATTTGGGTTCAAATTTGGTCCCATACTTGCTATCTGAGGAGTGACAAAGGAAATCTACCTGCGTGCCAAGTTTGAAGACAGGAGCCCCAAGGGTTCCAGAGATATGGCCACACAAAGAGAACTGACCGGCAATTGAAAGCTCCCTTGCGGGAAAACGTAGCAGTAATTTGTAATATCGCTTAAGTGGGACTCTGGAGCAACCTTGTCGGTATAGATTTTGCTGGTCAATATCTCCAAAACCATAAATCCTAAGAACTCCAAACTTGGTAGGGTGGGTCTCCCAATCAGTCCCATACATGTGTCTCTCAAGTTGAAAAAAACACTGCCTCCCGAAACATAAAGGGCGACGTCGCAGTGTTCTTTCAAACTGCACGGACCCAGATGAGGCCTCACTGCTGTATGTCTGTGTCCTACATTGGGAAAATGTTCAATATTTTTTTAACTCTGCCATGGCCGGTCCCAAGCCCGTGCTGCGAAAAGAGGAGGGTTGGGTGCTGGGACAAGCAAACCAGCCCTATTAAAACATTTGTAGAGCAAATGGGAAAGTTCAGTGACACAGAGGTGATGTTCCATCTCGGGGGAGGTTTAGTGTCACTGCAGCAATGAAGACCTCTCTGAGCATGGTTGGTTCTGAGAGCAATGGCCCAGATCCCATTCCACAACAATTGTAAGATGCTCATTGCGGTCTAGAGCTGTTCCAAAGGTTGCGTGTGAAGGTTGTGTGCAAGCACACGTAAAGTGCTCCCTTCCGAAACTGGAAGACTGCTTACCAGTGCTCTTGAATCTTTTTAACTCTGCCATGGCCGGTCCCAAGCCCAGCTGCGAAAAGAGGAGGGTTGAGTGCTGGGGCAAGCAAACCAGCCCTGTAAAAACAATTTGCTACTGCGAGCATAAAAGAAGAATAGGGCCTATCCAGCATTGTAGTGACATTAGCCAGCTGAACGTGTTGGCTGAGCTACCAATGCTTTAAGCTGCAAATTAGTGGCTCGAGCATAAAAGAAGAGGGCCTATTAAAGTTAACTCCACCGTGGCCGGTCCCAAGTCCGAGCTGAGAAAGGAGGAGGGTCCCTTCCCCCTCCCTTTCCTTCCCTTTCCCCTTCCCCTCCCCCTCCCTTCCCTTTCCCCTTCCCCCAGAGATACATGCTCAAATTACCTTTAAGGCAGTTTACTGTGCAAAGGGCTAAAAAGAGATTGTAGACAGTCCACTTTGGGCCGATCGGTGCCGTTCGGAGCTGTAATGCGAAGTTCCACTGTACATCTCTTCTCTGCTGTCCCATCTGTGTGCTGTCTCGACTGTGAAGTGTGGGAAGAGGGTGTACCCCTTTACGGAGGATAGACAGCAGGATCTGTTCGCCCCGAGTACATTAATTGTCTGAAGAAGAGAGAGCAATTTGGGTTCAAATTTGGTCCCATACTTGCTATCTGAGGAGTGACAAAGGAAATCTACCTGCGTGCCAAGTTTGAAGACAGGAGCCCCAAGGGTTCCAGAGATATGGCCACACAAAGAGAACTGACCGGCAATTGAAAGCTCCCTTGCGGGAAAACGTAGCAGTAATTTGTAATACCGCTTAAGTGGGACTCTGGAGCAACCTTGTCGGTATAGATTTTGCTGGTCAATATCTCCAAAACCATAAATCCTAAGAACTCCAAACTTGGTAGGGTGGGTCTCCCAATCAGTCCCATACATGTGTCTCTCAAGTTGAAAAAAACACTGCCTCCCGAAACATAAAGGGCGACGTCGCAGTGTTCTTTCAAACTGCACGGACCCAGATGAGGCCTCACTGCTGTATGTCTGTGTCCTACATTGGGAAAATGTTCAATATTTTTTTAACTCTGCCATGGCCGGTCCCAAGCCCGTGCTGCGAAAAGAGGAGGGTTGGGTGCTGGGACAAGCAAACCAGCCCTATTAAAACATTTGTAGAGCAAATGGGAAAGTTCAGTGACACAGAGGTGATGTTCCATCTCGGGGGAGGTTTAGTGTCACTGCAGCAATGAAGACCTCTCTGAGCATGGTTGGTTCTGAGAGCAATGGCCCAGATCCCATTCCACAACAATTGTAAGATGCTCATTGCGGTCTAGAGCTGTTCCAAAGGTTGCGTGTGAAGGTTGTGTGCAAGCACACGTAAAGTGCTCCCTTCCGAAACTGGAAGACTGCTTACCAGTGCTCTTGAATCTTTTTAACTCTGCCATGGCCGGTCCCAAGCCCAGCTGCGAAAAGAGGAGGGTTGAGTGCTGGGGCAAGCAAACCAGCCCTGTAAAAACAATTTGCTACTGCGAGCATAAAAGAAGAATAGGGCCTATCCAGCATTGTAGTGACATTAGCCAGCTGAACGTGTTGGCTGAGCTACCAATGCTTTAAGCTGCAAATTAGTGGCTCGAGCATAAAAGAAGAGGGCCTATTAAAGTTAACTCCACCGTGGCCGGTCCCAAGTCCGAGCTGAGAAAGGAGGAGGGTCCCTTCCCCCTCCCTTTCCTTCCCTTTCCCCTTCCCCTCCCCCTCCCTTCCCTTTCCCCTTCCCCCAGAGATACATGCTCAAATTACCTTTAAGGCAGTTTACTGTGCAAAGGGCTAAAAAGAGATTGTAGACAGTCCACTTTGGGCCGATCGGTGCCGTTCGGAGCTGTAATGCGAAGTTCCACTGTACATCTCTTCTCTGCTGTCCCATCTGTGTGCTGTCTCGACTGTGAAGTGTGGGAAGAGGGTGTACCCCTTTACGGAGGATAGACAGCAGGATCTGTTCGCCCCGAGTACATTAATTGTCTGAAGAAGAGAGAGCAATTTGGGTTCAAATTTGGTCCCATACTTGCTATCTGAGGAGTGACAAAGGAAATCTACCTGCGTGCCAAGTTTGAAGACAGGAGCCCCAAGGGTTCCAGAGATATGGCCACACAAAGAGAACTGACCGGCAATTGAAAGCTCCCTTGCGGGAAAACATAGCAGTAATTTGTAATACCGCTTAAGTGGGACTCTGGAGCAACCTTGTCGGTATAGATTTTGCTGGTCAATATCTCCAAAACCATAAATCCTAAGAACTCCAAACTTGGTAGGGTGGGTCTCCTAATCAGTCCCATACATGTGTCTCTCAAGTTGAAAAAAACACTGCCTCCCGAAACATAAAGGGCGACGTCGCAGTGTTCTTTCAAACTGCACGGACCCAGATGAGGCCTCACTGCTGTATGTCTGTGTCCTACATTGGGAAAATGTTCAATATTTTTTTAACTCTGCCATGGCCGGTCCCAAGCCCGTGCTGCGAAAAGAGGAGGGTTGGGTGCTGGGACAAGCAAACCAGCCCTATTAAAACATTTGTAGAGCAAATGGGAAAGTTCAGTGACACAGAGGTGATGTTCCATCTCGGGGGAGGTTTAGTGTCACTGCAGCAATGAAGACCTCTCTGAGCGTGGTTGGTTCTGAGAGCAATGGCCCAGATCCCATTCCACAACAATTGTAAGATGCTCATTGCGGTCTAGAGCTGATCCAAAGGTTGCGTGTGAAGGTTGTGTGCAAGCACACGTAAAGTGCTCCCTTCCGAAACTGGAAGACTGCTTACCAGTGCTCTTGAATCTTTTTAACTCTGCCATGGCCGGTCCCAAGCCCAGCTGCAAAAAGAGGAGGGTTGAATGCTGGGGCAAGCAAACCAGCCCTGTAAAAACAATTTGCTACTGCGAGCATAAAAGAAGAATAGGGCCTATCCAGCATTGTAGTGACATTAGCCAGCTGAACGTGTTGGCTGAGCTACCAATGCTTTAAGCTGCAAATTAGTGGCTCGAGCATAAAAGAAGAGGGCCTATTAAAGTTAACTCCACCGTGGCCGGTCCCAAGTCCGAGCTGAGAAAGGAGGAGGGTCCCTTCCCCCTCCCTTTCCTTCCCTTTCCCCTTCCCCTCCCCCTCCCTTCCCTTTCCCCTTCCCCCAGAGATACATGCTCAAATTACCTTTAAGGCAGTTTACTGTGCAAAGGGCTAAAAAGAGATTGTAGACAGTCCACTTTGGGCCGATCGGTGCCGTTCGGAGCTGTAATGCGAAGTTCCACTGTACATCTCTTCTCTGCTGTCCCATCTGTGTGCTGTCTCGACTGTGAAGTGTGGGAAGAGGGTGTACCCCTTTACGGAGGATAGACAGCAGGATCTGTTCGCCCGAGTACATTAATTGTCTGAAGAAGAGAGAGCAATTTGGGTTCAAATTTGGTCCCATACTTGCTATCTGAGGAGTGAGAAAGGAAATCTACCTGCGTGCCAAGTTTGAAGACAGGAGCCCCAAAGGTTCCAGAGATATGGCCACACAAAGAGAACTGACTGGCAATTGAAAGCTCCCTTGCGGGAAAACGTAGCAGTAATTTGTAATACCACTTAAGTGGGACTCTGGAGCAACCTTGTCGGTATAGATTTTGCTGGTCAATATCTCCAAAACCATAAATCCTAAGAACTCCAAACTTGGTAGGGTGGGTCTCCCAATCAGTCCCATACATGTGTCTCTCAAGTTGAAAAAAACACTGCCTCCCGAAACATAAAGGGCGACGTCGCAGTGTTCTTTCAAACTGCACGGACCCAGATGAGGCCTCACTGCTGTATGTCTGTGTCCTACATTGGGAAAATGTTCAATATTTTTTTAACTCTGCCATGGCCGGTCCCAAGCCCGTGCTGCGAAAAGAGGAGGGTTGGGTGCTGGGACAAGCAAACCAGCCCTATTAAAACATTTGTAGAGCAAATGGGAAAGTTCAGTGACACAGAGGTGATGTTCCATCTCGGGGGAGGTTTAGTGTCACTGCAGCAATGAAGACCTCTCTGAGCGTGGTTGGTTCTGAGAGCAATGGCCCAGATCCCATTCCATAACAATTGTAAGATGCTCATTGCGGTCTAGAGCTGGTCCAAAGGTTGCGTGTGAAGGTTGTGTGCAAGCACACGTAAAGTGCTCCCTTCCGAAACTGGAAGACTGCTTACCAGTGCTCTTGAAACTTTTTAACTCTGCCATGGCCGGTCCCAAGCCCAGCTGCGAAAAGAGGAGGGTTGAGTGCTGGGGCAAGCAAACCAGCCCTGTAAAAACAATTTGCTACTGCGAGCATAAAAGAAGAATAGGGCCTATCCAGCATTGTAGTGACATTAGCCAGCTGAACGTGTTGGCTGAGCTACCAATGCTTTAAGCTGCAAATTAGTGGCTCGAGCATAAAAGAAGAGGGCCTATTAAAGTTAACTCCACCGTGGCCGGTCCCAAGTCCGAGCTGAGAAAGGAGGAGGGTCCCTTCCCCCTCCCTTTCCTTCCCTTTCCCCTTCCCCTCCCCCTCCCTTCCCTTTCCCCTTCCCCCAGAGATACATGCTCAAATTACCTTTAAGGCAGTTTACTGTGCAAAGGGCTAAAAAGAGATTGTAGACAGTCCACTTTGGCCCGATCGGTGCCGTTCGGAGCTGTAATGCGAAGTTCCACTGTACATCTCTTCTCTGCTGTCCCATCTGTGTGCTGTCTCGACTGTGAAGTGTGGGAAGAGGGTGTACCCCTTTACGGAGGATAGACAGCAGGATCTGTTCGCCCCGAGTACATTAATTGTCTGAAGAAGGGAGAGCAATTTGGGTTCAAATTTGGTCCCATACTTGCTATCTGAGGAGTGACAAAGGAAATCTACCTGCGTGCCAAGTTTGAAGACAGGAGCCCCGAGGGTTCCAGAGATATGGCCACACAAAGAGAACTGACCGGCAATTGAAAGCTCCCTTGCGGGAAAACGTAGCAGTAATTTGTAATACCGCTTAAGTGGGACTCTGGAGCAACCTTGTCGGTATAGATTTTGCTGGTCAATATCTCCAAAACCATAAATCCTAAGAACTCCAAACTTGGTAGGGTGGGTCTCCCAATCAGTCCCATACATGTGTCTCTCAAGTTGAAAAAAACACTGCCTCCCGAAACATAAAGGGCGACGTCGCAGTGTTCTTTCGAACTGCACGGACCCAGATGAGGCCTCACTGCTGTATGTCTGTGTCCTACATTGGGAAAATGTTCAATATTTTTTTAACTCTGCCATGGCCGGTTACAAGCCCGTGCTGCGAAAAGAGGAGAGTTGGGTGCTGGGACAAGCAAACCAGCCCTATTAAAACATTTGTAGAGCAAATGGGAAAGTTCAGTGACACAGAGGTGATGTTCCATCTCGGGGGAGGTTTAGTGTCACTGCAGCAATGAAGACCTCTCTGAGCGTGGTTGGTTCTGAGAGCAATGGCCCAGATCCCATTCCACAACAATTGTAAGATGCTCATTGCGGTCTAGAGCTGGTCCAAAGGTTGCGTGTGAAGGTTGTGTGCAAGCACACGTAAAGTGCTCCCTTCCGAAACTGGAAGACTGCTTACCAGTGCTCTTGAATCTTTTTAACTCTGCCATGGCCGGTCCCAAGCCCAGCTGCGAAAAGAGGAGGGTTGAGTGCTGGGGCAAGCAAACCAGCCCTGTAAAAACAATTTGCTACTGCGAGCATAAAAGAAGAATAGGGCCTATCCAGCATTGTAGTGACATTAGCCAGCTGAACGTGTTGGCTGAGCTACCAATGCTTTAAGCTGCAAATTAGTGGCTCGAGCATAAAAGAAGAGGGCCTATTAAAGTTAACTCCACCGTGGCCGGTCCCAAGTCCGAGCTGAGAAAGGAGGAGGGTCCCTTCCCCCTCCCTTTCCTTCCCTTTCCCCTTCCCCTCCCCCTCCCTTCCCTTTCCCCTTCCCCCAGAGATACATGCTCAAATTACCTTTAAGGCAGTTTACTGTGCAAAGGGCTAAAAAGAGATTGTAGACAGTCCACTTTGGGCCGATCGGTGCCGTTCGGAGCTGTAATGCGAAGTTCCACTGTACATCTCTTCTCTGCTGTCCCATCTGTGTGCTGTCTCGACTGTGAAGTGTGGGAAGAGGGTGTACCCCTTTACGGAGGATAGACAGCAGGATCTGTTCGCCCCGAGTACATTAATTGTCTGAAGAAGAGAGAGCAATTTGGGTTAAAATTTGGTCCCATACTTGCTATCTGAGGAGTGACAAAGGAAATCTACCTGCGTGCCAAGTTTGAAGACAGGAGCCCCAAGGGTTCCAGAGATATGGCCACACAAAGAGAACTGACCGGCAATTGAAAGCTCCCTTGCGGGAAAACGTAGCAGTAATTTGTAATACCGCTTAAGTGGGACTCTGAAGCAACCTTGTCGGTATAGATTTTGCTGGTCAATATCTCCAAAACAATAAATCCTAAGAACTCCAAACTTGGTGGGGTGGGTCTTCCAATCAGTCCCATACATGTGTCTCTCAAGTTGAAAAAAACACTGCCTCCCGAAACATAAAGGGCGACGTCGCAGTGTTCTTTCAAACTGCACGGACCCAGATGAGGCCTCACTGCTGTATGTCTGTGTCCTACATTGGGAAAATGTTCAATATTTTTTTAACTCTGCCATGGCCGGTCCCAAGCCCGTGCTGCGAAAAGAGGAGGGTTGGGTGCTGGGACAAGCAAACCAGCCCTATTAAAACATTTGTAGAGCAAATGGGAAAGTTCAGTGACACAGAGGTGATGTTCCATCTCGGGGGAGGTTTAGTGTCACTGCAGCAATGAAGACCTCTCTGAGCGTGGTTGGTTCTGAGAGCAATGGCCCAGATCCCATTCCATAACAATTGTAAGATGCTCATTGCGGTCTAGAGCTGGTCCAAAGGTTGCGTGTGAAGGTTGTGTGCAAGCAAACGTAAAGTGCTCCCTTCCGAAACTGGAAGACTGCTTACCAGTGCTCTTGAAACTTTTTAACTCTGCCATGGCCGGTCCCAAGCCCAGCTGCGAAAAGAGGAGGGTTGAGTGCTGGGGCAAGCAAACCAGCCCTGTAAAAAACAATTTGCTACTGCGAGCATAAAAGAAGAATAGGGCCTATCCAGCATTGTAGTGACATTAGCCAGCTGAACGTGTTGGCTGAGCTACCAATGCTTTAAGCTGCAAATTAGTGGCTCGAGCATAAAAGAAGAGGGCCTATTAAAGTTAACTCCACCGTGGCCGGTCCCAAGTCCGAGCTGAGAAAGGAGGAGGGTCCCTTCCCCCTCCCTTTCCTTCCCTTTCCCCTTCCCCTCCCCCTCCCTTCCCTTTCCCCTTCCCCCAGAGATACATGCTCAAATTACCTTTAAGGCAGTTTACTGTGCAAAGGGCTAAAAAGAGATTGTAGACAGTCCACTTTGGGCCGATCGGCGCCGTTCGGAGCTGTAATGCAAAGTTCCACTGTACATCTCTTCTCTGCTGTCCCATCTGTGTGCTGTCTCGACTGTGAAGTGTGGGAAGAGGGTGTACCCCTTTACGGAGGATAGACAGCAGGATCTGTTCGCCCCGAGTACATAAATTGTCTGAAGAAGAGAGAGCAATTTGGGTTCAAATTTGGTCCCATACTTGCTATCTGAGGAGTGACAAAGGAAATTTACCTGCGTGCCAAGTTTGAAGACAGGAGCCCCAAGGGTTCCAGAGATATGGCCACACAAAGAGAACTGACCGGCAATTGAAAGCTCCCTTGCGGGAAAACGTAGCAGTAATTTGTAATACCGCTTAAGTGGGACTCTGGAGCAACCTTGTCGGTATAGATTTTGCTGGTCAATATCTCCAAAACCATAAATCCTAAGAACTCCAAACTTGGTAGGGTGGGTCTCCCAATCAGTCCCATACATGTGTCTCTCAAGTTGAAAAAAACACTGCCTCCCGAAACATAAAGGGCGACGTCGCAGTGTTCTTTCAAACTGCACGGACCCAGATGAGGCCTCACTGCTGTATGTCTGTGTCCTACATTGGGAAAATGTTCAATATTTTTTTAACTCTGCCATGGCCGGTCCCAAGCCCGTGCTGCGAAAAGAGGAGGGTTGGGTGCTGGGACAAGCAAACCAGCCCTATTAAAACATTTGTAGAGCAAATGGGAAAGTTCAGTGACACAGAGGTGATGTTCCATCTCGGGGGAGGTTTAGTGTCACTGCAGCAATGAAGACCTCTCTGAGCATGGTTGGTTCTGAGAGCAATGGCCCAGATCCCATTCCACAACAATTGTAAGATGCTCATTGCGGTCTAGAGCTGGTCCAAAGGTTGCGTGTGAAGGTTGTGTGCAAGCACACGTAAAGTGCTCCCTTCCGAAACTGGAAGACTGCTTACCAGTGCTCTTGAATCTTTTTAACTCTGCCATGGCCGGTCCCAAGCCCAGCTGCGAAAAGAGGAGGGTTGAGTGCTGGGGCAAGCAAACCAGCCCTGTAAAAACAATTTGCTACTGCGAGCATAAAAGAAGAATAGGGCCTATCCAGCATTGTAGTGACATTAGCCAGCTGAACGTGTTGGCTGAGCTACCAATGCTTTAAGCTGCAAATTAGTGGCTCGAGCATAAAAGAAGAGGGCCTATTAAAGTTAACTCCACCGTGGCCGGTCCCAAGTCTGAGCTGAGAAAGGAGGAGGGTCCCTTCCCCCTCCCTTTCCTTCCCTTTCCCCTTCCCCTCCCCCTCCCTTCCCTTTCCCCTTCCCCCAGAGATACATGCTCAAATTATCTTTAAGGCAGTTTACTGTGCAAAGGGCTAAAAAGAGATTGTAGACAGTCCACTTTGGGCCGATCGGTGCCGTTCGGAGCTGTAATGCGAAGTTCCACTGTACATCTCTTCTCTGCTGTCCCATCTGTGTGCTGTCTCGACTGTGAAGTGTGGGAAGAGGGTGTACCCCTTTACGGAGGATAGACAGCAGGATCTGTTCGCCCCGAGTACATAAATTGTCTGAAGAAGAGAGAGCAATTTGGGTTCAAATTTGGTCCCATACTTGCTATCTGAGGAGTGACAAAGGAAATCTACCTGCGGGCCAAGTTTGAAGACAGGAGCCCCAAGGGTTCCAGAGATATGGCCACACAAAGAGAACTGACCGGCAATTAAAAGCTCCGTTGCGGGAAAACGTAGCAGTAATTTGTAATATCGCTTAAGTGGGACTCTGGAGCAACCTTGTCGGTATAGATTTTGCTGGTCAATGTCTCCAAAACCATAAATCCTAAGAACTCCAAACTTGGTAGGGTGGGTCTCCCAATAAGTCCCATACATGTGTCTCTCAAGTTGAAAAAAACACTGCCTCCCGAAACATAAAGGGCGACGTCGCAGTGTTCTTTCGAACTGCACGGACCCAGATGAGGCCTCACTGCTGTATGTCTGTGTCCTACATTGGGAAAATGTTCAATATTTTTTTAACTCTGCCATGGCCGGTCCCAAGCCCAGCTGCGAAAAGAGGAGGGTTGAGTGCTGGGGCAAGCAAACCAGCCCTGTAAAAACAATTTGCTACTGCGAGCATAAAAGAAGAATAGGGCCTATCCAGCATTGTAGTGACATTAGCCAGCTGAATGTGTTGGCTGAGCTACCAATGCTTTAAGCTGCAAATTAGTGGCTCGAGCATAAAAGAAGAGGGCCTATTAAAGTTAACTCCACCGTGGCCGGTCCCAAGTCCGAACTGAGAAAGGAGGAGGGTCCCTTCCCCCTCCCTTTCCTTCCCTTTCCCCTTCCCCTCCCCCTCCCTTCCCTTTCCCCTTCCCCCAGAGATACATGCTCAAATTACCTTTAAGGCAGTTTACTGTGCAAAGGGCTAAAAGAGATTGTAGACAGTCCACTTTGGGCCGATCGGTGCTGTTCGGAGCTGTAATGCGAAGTTCCACTGTACATCTCTTCTCTGCTGTCCCATCTGTGTGCTGTCTCGACTGTGAAGTGTGGGAAGAGGGTGTACCCCTTTACGGAGGATAGACAGCAGGATTTGTTCGCCCCGAGTACATAAATTGTCTGAAGAAGAGAGAGCAATTTGGGTTCAAATTTGGTCCCATACTTGCTATCTGAGGAGTGACAAAGGAAATCTACCTGCGTGCCAAGTTTGAAGACAGGAGCCCCAAGGGTTCCAGAGATATGGCCACACAAAGAGAACTGACCGGCAATTGAAAGCTCCCTTGCGGGAAAACGTAGCAGTAATTTGTAATACCGCTTAAGTGGGACTCTGGAGCAACCTTGTCGGTATAGATTTTGCTTGTCAATGTCTCCAAAACCATAAATCCTAAGAACTCCAAACTTGGTAGGGTGGGTCTCCCAATAAGTCCCATACATGTGTCTCTCAAGTTGAAAAAAACACTGCCTCCCGAAACATAAAGGGCGACGTCGCAGTGTTCTTTCAAACTGCACGGACCCAGATGAGGCCTCACTGCTGTATGTCTGTGTCCTACATTGGGAAAATGTTCAATATTTTTTTAACTCTGCCATGGCCGGTCCCAAGCCCGTGCTGCGAAAAGAGGAGGGTTGGGTGCTGGGACAAGCAAACCAGCCCTATTAAAACATTTGTAGAGCAAATGGGAAAGTTCAGTGACACAGAGGTGATGTTCCATCTCGGGGGAGGTTTAGTGTAACTGCAGCAATGAAGACCTCTCTGAGCGTGGTTTGTTCTGAGAGCAATGGCCCAGATCCCATTCCATAACAATTGTAAGATGCTCATTGCGGTCTAGAGCTGGTCCAAAGGTTGCGTGTGAAGGTTGTGTGCAAGCACACGTAAAGTGCTCCCTTCCGAAACTGGAAGACTGCTTACCAGTGCTCTTGAAACTTTTTAGCTCTGCCATGGCCGGTCCCAAGCCCAGCTGCAAAAAGAGGAGGGTTGAGTGCTGGGGCAAGCAAACCAGCCCTGTAAAAACAATTTGCTACTGCGAGCATAAAAGAAGAATAGGGCCTATCCAGCATTGTAGTGACATTAGCCAGCTGAACGTGTTGGCTGAGCTACCAATGCTTTAAGCTGCAAATTAGTGGCTCGAGCATAAAAGAAGAGGGCCTATTAAAGTTAACTCCACCGTGGCCGGTCCCAAGTCCGAGCTGAGAAAGGAGGAGGGTCCCTTCCCCCTCCCTTTCCCCTTCCCCTCCCCCTCCCTTCCCTTTCCCCTTCCCCCAGAGATACATGCTCAAATTACCTTTAAGGCAGTTTACTGTGCAAAGGGCTAAAAAGAGATTGTAGACAGTCCACTTTGGGCCGATCGGCGCCGTTCGGAGCTGTAATGCGAAGTTCCACTGTACATCTCTTCTCTGCTGTCCCATCTGTGTGCTGTCTCGACTGTGAAGTGTGGGAAGAGGGTGTACCCCTTTACAGAGGATAGACAGCAGGATCTGTTCGCCCCGAGTACATTAATTGTCTGAAGAAGAGAGAGCAATTTGGGTTCAAATTTGGTCCCATACTTGCTATCTGAGGAGTGACAAAGGAAATCTACCTGCGTGCCAAGTTTGAAGACAGGAGCCCCAAGGGTTCCAGAGATATGGCCACACAAAGAGAACTGACCGGCAATTGAAAGCTCCCTTGCGGGAAAACGTAGCAGTAATTTGTAATACCGCTTAAGTGGGACTCTGGAGCAACCTTGTCGGTATAGATTTTGCTGGTCAATATCTCCAAAACCATAAATCCTAAGAACTCCAAACTTGGTAGGGTGGGTCTCCCAATCAATCCCATACATGTGTCTCTCAAGTTGAAAAAAACACTGCCTCCCGAAACATAAAGGGCGACGTCGCAGTGTTCTTTCAAACTGCACGGACCCAGATGAGGCCTCACTGCTGTATGTCTGTGTCCTACATTGGGAAAATGTTCAATATTTTTTTAACTCTGCCATGGCCGGTCCCAAGCCCGTGCTGCGAAAAGAGGAGGGTTGGGTGCTGGGACAAGCAAGCCAGCCCTATTAAAACATTTGTAGAGCAAATGGGAAAGTTCAGTGACACAGAGGTGATGTTCCATCTCGGGGGAGGTTTAGTGTCACTGCAGCAATGAAGACCTCTCTGAGCGTGGTTGGTTCTGAGAGCAATGGCCCAGATCCCATTCCATAACAATTGTAAGATGCTCATTGCGGTCTAGAGCTGGTCCAAAGGTTGCGTGTGAAGGTTGTGTGCAAGCACACGTAAAGTGCTCCCTTCCGAAACTGGAAGACTGCTTACCAGTGCTCTTGAAACTTTTTAACTCTGCCATGGCCGGTCCCAAGCCCAGCTGCGAAAAGAGGAGGGTTGAGTGCTGGGGCAAGCAAACCAGCCCTGTAAAAACAATTTGCTACTGCGAGCATAAAAGAAGAATAGGGCCTATCCAGCATTGTAGTGACATTAGCCAGCTGAACGTGTTGGCTGAGCTACCAATGCTTTAAGCTGCAAATTAGTGGCTCGAGCATAAAAGAAGAGGGCCTATTAAAGTTAACTCCACCATGGCCGGTCCCAAGTCCGAGCTGAGAAAGGAGGAGGGTCCCTTCCCCCTCCCTTTCCTTCCCTTTCCCCTTCCCCTCCCTTCCCTTTCCCCTTCCCCCAGAGATACATGCTCAAATTATCTTTAAGGCAGTTTACTGTGCAAAGGGCTAAAAAGAGATTGTAGACAGTCCACTTTGGGCCGATCGGCGCCGTTCGGAGCTGTAATGCGAAGTTCCACTGTACATCTCTTCTCTGCTGTCCCATCTGTGTCCTGTCTCAACTGTGAAGTGTGGGAAGAGGGTGTACCCCTTTACGGAGGATAGACAGCAGGATCTGTTCGCCCCGAGTACATAAATTGTCTGAAGAAGAGAGAGCAATTTGGGTTCAAATTTGGTCCCATACTTGCTATCTGAGGAGTGACAAAGGAAATCTACCTGCGTGCCAAGTTTGAAGACAGGATCCCCAAGGGTTCCAGAGATATGGCCACACAAAGAGAACTGACCGGCAATTGAAAGCTCCCTTGCGGGAAAACGTAGCAGTAATTTGTAATACCGCTTAAGTGGGACTCTGGAGCAACCTTGTCGGTATAGATTTTGCTGGTCAATATCTCCAAAACCATAAATCCTAAGAACTCCAAACTTGGTAGGGTGGGTCTCCCAATCAGTCCCATACATGTGTCTCTCAAGTTGAAAAAAACACTGCCTCCCGAAACATAAAGGGCGACGTCGCAGTGTTCTTTCAAACTGCACGGACCTAGATGAGGCCTCACTGCTGTATGTCTGTGTCCTACATTGGGAAAATGTTCAATATTTTTTTAACTCTGCCATGGCCGGTCCCAAGCCCGTGCTGCAAAAAAGAGGAGGGTTGGGTGCTGGGACAAGCAAACCAGCCCTATTAAAACATTTGTAGAGCAAATGGGAAAGTTCAGTGACACAGAGGTGATGTTCCATCTCGGGGGAGGTTTAGTGTCACTGCAGCAATGAAGACCTCTCTGAGCGTGGTTGGTTCTGAGAGCAATGGCCCAGATCCCATTCCATAACAATTGTAAGATGCTCATTGCGGTCTAGAGCTGGTCCAAAGGTTGCGTGTGAAGGTTGTGTGCAAGCACACGTAAAGTGCTCCCTTCCGAAACTGGAAGACTGCTTACCAGTGCTCTTGAATCTTTTTAACTCTGCCATGGCCGGTCCCAAGCCCAGCTGCAAAAAGAGGAGGGTTGAGTGCTGGGGCAAGCAAACCAGCCCTGTAAAAACCATTTGCTACTGCGAGCATAAAAGAAGAATAGGGCCTATCCAGCATTGTAGTGACATTAGCCAGCTGAACGTGTTGGCTGAGCTACCAATGCTTTAAGCTGCAAATTAGTGGCTCGAGCATAAAAGAAGAGGGCCTATTAAAGTTAACTCCACCGTGGCCGGTCCCAAGTCCGAGCTGAGAAAGGAGGAGGGCCCCTTCCCCCTCCCTTTCCTTCCCTTTCCCCTTCCCCTCCCCCTACCTTCCCTTTCCCCTTCCCCCAGAGATACATGCTCAAATTACCTTTAAGGCAGTTTACTGTGCAAAGGGCTAAAAAGAGATTGTAGACAGTCCACTTTGGGCCGATCGGCACCGTTCGGAGCTGTAATGCGATGTTCCACTGTACATCTCTTCTCTGCTGTCCCATCTGTGTGCTGTCTCGACTGTGAAGTGTGGGAAGAGGGTGTACCCCTTTACGGAGGATAGACAGCAGGATCTGTTCGCCCCGAGTACATTAATTGTCTGAAGAAGAGAGAGCAATTTGGGTTCAAATTTGGTCCCATACTTGCTATCTGAGGAGTGACAAAGGAAATCTACCTGCGTGCCAAGTTTGAAGACAGGAGCCCCAAGGGTTCCAGAGATATGGCCACACAAAGAGAACTGACCGGCAATTGAAACCTCCCTTGCGGGAAAACGTAGCAGTAATTTGTAATACCGCTTAAGTGGGACTCTGGAGCAACCTTGTCGGTATAGATTTTGCTGGTCAATATCTCCAAAACCATAAATCCTAAGAACTCCAAACTTGGTAGGGTGGGTCTCCCAATCAGTCCCATACATGTGCCTCTCAAGTTGAAAAAAACACCGCCTCCCGAAACATAAAGGGCGACGTCGCAGTGTTCTTTCAAACTGCACGGACCCAGATGAGGCCTCACTGCTGTATGTCTGTGTCCTACATTGAGAAAATGTTCAATATTTTTTTAACTCTGCCATGGCCGGTCCCAAGCCCGTGCTGCGAAAAGAGGAGAGTTGGGTGCTGGGACAAGCAAACCAGCCCTATTAAAACATTTGTAGAGCAAATGGGAAAGTTCAGTGACACAGAGGTGATGTTCCATCTCGGGGGAGGTTTAGTGTCACTGCAGCAATGAAGACCTCTCTGAGCGTGGTTGGTTCTGAGAGCAATGGCCCAGATCCCATTCCATAACAATTGTAAGATGCTCATTGCGGTCTAGAGCTGGTCCAAAGGTTGCGTGTGAAGGTTGTGTGCAAGCACACGTAAAGTGCTCCCTTCCGAAACTGGAAGACTGCTTACCAGTGCTCTTGAAACTTTTTAACTCTGCCATGGCCGGTCCCAAGCCCAGCTGCGAAAAGAGGAGGGTTGAGTGCTGGGGCAAGCAAACCAGCCCTGTAAAAACAATTTGCTACTGCGAGCATAAAAGAAGAATAGGGCCTATCCAGCATTGTAGTGACATTAGCCAGCTGAACGTGTTGGCTGAGCTACCAATGCTTTAAGCTGCAAATTAGTGGCTCAAGCATAAAAGAAGAGGGCCTATTAAAGTTAACTCCACCGTGGCCGGTCCCAAGTCCGAGCTGAGAAAGGAGGAGGGTCCCTTCCCCCTCCCTTTCCTTCCCTTTCCCCTTCCCCTCCCCCTCCCTTCCCTTTCCCCTTCCCCCAGAGATACATGCTCAAATTACCTTTAAGGAAGTTTACTGTGCAAAGGGCTAAAAAGAGATTGTAGACAGTCCACTTTGGGCCGATCGGCGCCGTTCGGAGCTGTAATGCGAAGTTCCACTGTACATCTCTTCTCTGCTGTCCCATCTGTGTGCTATCTCGACTGTGAAGTGTGGGAAGAGGGTGTACCCCTTTACGGAGGATAGACAGCAGGATCTGTTCGCCCCGAGTACATAAATTGTCTGAAGAAGAGAGAGCAATTTGGGTTCAAATTTGGTCCCATACTTGCTATCTGAGGAGTGAGAAAGGAAATCTACCTGCGTGCCAAGTTTGAAGACAGGAGCCCCAAGGGTTCCAGAGATATGGCCACACAAAGAGAACTGACCGGCAATTGAAAGCTCCCTTGTGGGAAAACGTAGCAGTAATTTGTAATACCGCTTAAGTGGGACTCTGGAGCAACCTTGTCGGTATAGATTTTGCTGGTCAATATCTCCAAAACCATAAATCCTAAGAACTCCAAACTTGGTAGGGTGGGTCTCCCAATCAGTCCCATACATGTGTCTCTCAAGTTGAAAAAAACACTGCCTCCCGAAACATAAAGGGCGACGTCGCAGTGTTCTTTCAAACTGCACGGACCCAGATGAGGCCTCACTGCTGTATGTCTGTGTCCTACATTGGGAAAATGTTCAATATTTTTTTAACTCTGCCATGGCCGGTCCCAAGCCCGTGCTGCGAAAAGAGGAGGGTTGGGTGCTGGGACAAGCAAACCAGCCCTATTAAAACATTTGTAGAGCAAATGGGAAAGTTCAGTGACACAGAGGTGATGTTCCATCTCGGGGGAGGTTTAGTGTCACTGCAGCAATGAAGACCTCTCTGAGCATGGTTGGTTCTGAGAGCAATGGCCCAGATCCCATTCCATAACAATTGTAAGATGCTCATTGCGGTCTAGAGCTGGTCCAAAGGTTGCGTGTGAAGGTTGTGTGCAAGCACACGTAAAGTGCTCCCTTCCGAAACTGGAAGACTGCTTACCAGTGCTCTTGAATCTTTTTAACTCTGCCATGGCCGGTCCCAAGCCCAGCTGCGAAAGGAGGAGGGTTGAGTGCTGGGGCAAGCAAACCAGCCCTGTAAAAACAATTTGCTACTGCGAGCATAAAAGAAGAATAGGGCCTATCCAGCATTGTAGTGACATTAGCCAGCTGAACGTGTTGGCTGAGCTACCAATGCTTTAAGCTGCAAATTAGTGGCTCGAGCATAAAAGAAGAGGGCCTATTAAAGTTAACTCCACCGTGGCCGGTCCCAAGTCCGAGCTGAGAAAGGAGGAGGGTCCCTTCCCCCTCCCTTTCCTTCCCTTTCCCCTTCCCCTCCCCCTCCCTTCCCTTTCCCCTTCCCCCAGAGATACATTCTCAAATTACCTTTAAGGCAGTTTACTGTGCTAAGGGCTAAAAAGAGATTGTAGACAGTCCACTTTGGGCCGATCGGCGCCGTTCGGAGCTGTAATGCGAAGTTCCACTGTACATCTCTTCTCTGCTGTCCCATCTGTGTGCTGTCTCGACTGTGAAGTGTGGGAAGAGGGTGTACCCCTTTACGGAGGATAGACAGCAGGATCTGTTCGCCCCGAGTACATTAATTGTCTGAAGAAGAGAGAGCAATTTGGGTTCAAATTTGGTCCCATACTTGCTATCTGAGGAGTGACAAAGGAAATCTACCTGCGTGCCAAGTTTGAAGACAGGAGCCCCAAGGGTTCCAGAGATATGGCCACACAAAGAGAACTGACCGGCAATTGAAAGCTCCCTTGCGGGAAAACGTAGCAGTAATTTGTAATACCGCTTAAGTGGGACTCTGGAGCAACCTTGTCGGTATAGATTTTGCTGGTCAATATCTCCAAAACCATAAATCCTAAGAACTCCAAACTTGGTAGGGTGGGTCTCCTAATCAGTCCCATACATGTGTCTCTCAAGTTGAAAAAAACACTGCCTCCCGAAACATAAAGGGCGACGTCGCAGTGTTCTTTCAAACTGCACGGACCCAGATGAGGCCTCACTGCTGTATGTCTGTGTCCTACATTGGGAAAATGTTCAATATTTTTTTAACTCTGCCATGGCCGGTCCCAAGCCCGTGCTGCGAAAAGAGGAGGGTTGGGTGCTGGGACAAGCAAACCAGCCCTATTAAAACATTTGTAGAGCAAATGGGAAAGTTCAGTGACACAGAGGTGATGTTCCATCTCGGGGGAGGTTTAGTGTCACTGCAGCAATGAAGACCTCTCTGAGCGTGGTTGGTTCTGAGAGCAATGGCCCAGATCCCATTCCACAACAATTGTAAGATGCTCATTGCGGTCTAGAGCTGATCCAAAGGTTGCGTGTAAAGGTTGTGTGCAAGCACACGTAAAGTGCTCCCTTCCGAAACTGGAAGACTGCTTACCAGTGCTCTTGAATATTTTTAACTCTGCCATGGCCGGTCCCAAGCCCAGCTGCAAAAAGAGGAGGGTTGAATGCTGGGGCAAGCAAACCAGCCCTGTAAAAACAATTTGCTACTGCGAGCATAAAAGAAGAATAGGGCCTATCCAGCATTGTAGTGACATTAGCCAGCTGAACGTGTTGGCTGAGCTACCAATGATTTAAGCTGCAAATTAGTGGCTCGAGCATAAAAGAAGAGGGCCTATTAAAGTTAACTCCACCGTGGCCGGTCCCAAGTCCGAGCTGAGAAAGGAGGAGGGTCCCTTCCCCCTCCCTTTCCTTCCCTTTCCCCTTCCCCTCCCCCTACCTTCCCTTTCCCCTTCCCCCAGAGATACATGCTCAAATTACCTTTAAGGCAGTTTACTGTGCAAAGGGCTAAAAAGAGATTGTAGACAGTCCACTTTGGGCCGATCGGCACCGTTCGGAGCTGTAATGCGATGTTCCACTGTACATCTCTTCTCTGCTGTCCCATCTGTGTGCTGTCTCGACTGTGAAGTGTGGGAAGAGGGTGTACCCCTTTACGGAGGATAGACAGCAGGATCTGTTCACCCCGAGTACATTAATTGTCTGAAGAAGAGAGAGCAATTTGGGTTCAAATTTGGTCCCATACTTGCTATCTGAGGAGTGACAAAGGAAATCTACCTGTGTGCCAAGTTTGAAGACAGGAGCCCCAAGGGTTCCAGAGATATGGCCACACAAAGAGAACTGACCGGCAATTGAAAGCTCCCTTGCGGGAAAACGTAGCAGTAATTTGTAATACCGCTTAAGTGGGACTCTGGAGCAACCTTGTCGGTATAGATTTTGCTGGTCAATATCTCCAAAACCATAAATCCTAAGAACTCCAAACTTGGTAGGGTGGGTCTCCCAATTAGTCCCATACATGTGCCTCTCAAGTTGAAAAAAACACCGCCTCCCGAAACATAAAGGGCGACGTCGCAGTGTTCTTTCAAACTGCACGGACCCAGATGAGGCCTCACTGCTGTATGTCTGTGTCCTACATTGAGAAAATGTTCAATATTTTTTTAACTCTGCCATGGCCGGTCCCAAGCCCGTGCTGCGAAAAGAGGAGAGTTGGGTGCTGGGACAAGCAAACCAGCCCTATTAAAACATTTGTAGAGCAAATGGGAAAGTTCAGTGACACAGAGGTGATGTTCCATCTCGGGGGAGGTTTAGTGTCACTGCAGCAATGAAGACCTCTCTGAGCGTGGTTGGTTCTGAGAGCAATGGCCCAGATCCCATTCCATAACAATTGTAAGATGCTCATTGCGGTCTAGAGCTGGTCCAAAGGTTGCGTGTGAAGGTTGTGTGCAAGCACACGTAAAGTGCTCCCTTCCGAAACTGGAAGACTGCTTACCAGTGCTCTTGAAACTTTTTAACTCTGCCATGGCCGGTCCCAAGCCCAGCTGCGAAAAGAGGAGGGTTGAGTGCTGGGGCAAGCAAACCAGCCCTGTAAAAACAATTTGCTACTGCGAGCATAAAAGAAGAATAGGGCCTATCCAGCATTGTAGTGACATTAGCCAGCTGAACGTGTTGGCTGAGCTACCAATGCTTTAAGCTGCAAATTAGTGGCTCAAGCATAAAAGAAGAGGGCCTATTAAAGTTAACTCCACCGTGGCCGGTCCCAAGTCCGAGCTGAGAAAGGAGGAGGGTCCCTTCCCCCTCCCTTTCCTTCCCTTTCCCCTTCCCCTCCCCCTCCCTTCCCTTTCCCCTTCCCCCAGAGATACATGCTCAAATTACCTTTAAGGAAGTTTACTGTGCAAAGGGCTAAAAAGAGATTGTAGACAGTCCACTTTGGGCCGATCGGCGCCGTTCGGAGCTGTAATGCGAAGTTCCACTGTACATCTCTTCTCTGCTGTCCCATCTGTGTGCTATCTCGACTGTGAAGTGTGGGAAGAGGGTGTACCCCTTTACGGAGGATAGACAGCAGGATCTGTTCGCCCCGAGTACATAAATTGTCTGAAGAAGAGAGAGCAATTTGGGTTCAAATTTGGTCCCATACTTGCTATCTGAGGAGTGAGAAAGGAAATCTACCTGCGTGCCAAGTTTGAAGACAGGAGCCCCAAGGGTTCCAGAGATATGGCCACACAAAGAGAACTGACCGGCAATTGAAAGCTCCCTTGTGGGAAAACGTAGCAGTAATTTGTAATACCGCTTAAGTGGGACTCTGGAGCAACCTTGTCGGTATAGATTTTGCTGGTCAATATCTCCAAAACCATAAATCCTAAGAACTCCAAACTTGGTAGGGTGGGTCTCCCAATCAGTCCCATACATGTGTCTCTCAAGTTGAAAAAAACACTGCCTCCCGAAACATAAAGGGCGACGTCGCAGTGTTCTTTCAAACTGCACGGACCCAGATGAGGCCTCACTGCTGTATGTCTGTGTCCTACATTGGGAAAATGTTCAATATTTTTTTAACTCTGCCATGGCCGGTCCCAAGCCCGTGCTGCGAAAAGAGGAGGGTTGGGTGCTGGGACAAGCAAACCAGCCCTATTAAAACATTTGTAGAGCAAATGGGAAAGTTCAGTGACACAGAGGTGATGTTCCATCTCAGGGGAGGTTTAGTGTCACTGCAGCAATGAAGACCTCTCTGAGCATGGTTGGTTCTGAGAGCAATGGCCCAGATCCCATTCCATAACAATTGTAAGATGCTCATTGCGGTCTAGAGCTGGTCCAAAGGTTGCGTGTGAAGGTTGTGTGCAAGCACACGTAAAGTGCTCCCTTCCGAAACTGGAAGACTGCTTACCAGTGCTCTTGAATCTTTTTAACTCTGCCATGGCCGGTCCCAAGCCCAGCTGCGAAAGGAGGAGGGTTGAGTGCTGGGGCAAGCAAACCAGCCCTGTAAAAACAATTTGCTACTGCGAGCATAAAAGAAGAATAGGGCCTATCCAGCATTGTAGTGACATTAGCCAGCTGAACGTGTTGGCTGAGCTACCAATGCTTTAAGCTGCAAATTAGTGGCTCGAGCATAAAAGAAGAGGGCCTATTAAAGTTAACTCCACCGTGGCCGGTCCCAAGTCCGAGCTGAGAAAGGAGGAGGGTCCCTTCCCCCTCCCTTTCCTTCCCTTTCCCCTTCCCCTCCCCCTCCCTTCCCTTTCCCCTTCCCCCAGAGATACATTCTCAAATTACCTTTAAGGCAGTTTACTGTGCTAAGGGCTAAAAAGAGATTGTAGACAGTCCACTTTGGGCCGATCGGCGCCGTTCGGAGCTGTAATGCGAAGTTCCACTGTACATCTCTTCTCTGCTGTCCCATCTGTGTGCTGTCTCGACTGTGAAGTGTGGGAAGAGGGTGTACCCCTTTACGGAGGATAGACAGCAGGATCTGTTCGCCCCGAGTACATTAATTGTCTGAAGAAGAGAGAGCAATTTGGGTTCAAATTTGGTCCCATACTTGCTATCTGAGGAGTGACAAAGGAAATCTACCTGCGTGCCAAGTTTGAAGACAGGAGCCCCAAGGGTTCCAGAGATATGGCCACACAAAGAGAACTGACCGGCAATTGAAAGCTCCCTTGCGGGAAAACGTAGCAGTAATTTGTAATACCGCTTAAGTGGGACTCTGGAGCAACCTTGTCGGTATAGATTTTGCTGGTCAATATCTCCAAAACCATAAATCCTAAGAACTCCAAACTTGGTAGGGTGGGTCTCCTAATCAGTCCCATACATGTGTCTCTCAAGTTGAAAAAAACACTGCCTCCCGAAACATAAAGGGCGACGTCGCAGTGTTCTTTCAAACTGCACGGACCCAGATGAGGCCTCACTGCTGTATGTCTGTGTCCTACATTGGGAAAATGTTCAATATTTTTTTAACTCTGCCATGGCCGGTCCCAAGCCCGTGCTGCGAAAAGAGGAGGGTTGGGTGCTGGGACAAGCAAACCAGCCCTATTAAAACATTTGTAGAGCAAATGGGAAAGTTCAGTGACACAGAGGTGATGTTCCATCTCGGGGGAGGTTTAGTGTCACTGCAGCAATGAAGACCTCTCTGAGCGTGGTTGGTTCTGAGAGCAATGGCCCAGATCCCATTCCACAACAATTGTAAGATGCTCATTGCGGTCTAGAGCTGATCCAAAGGTTGCGTGTAAAGGTTGTGTGCAAGCACACGTAAAGTGCTCCCTTCCGAAACTGGAAGACTGCTTACCAGTGCTCTTGAATATTTTTAACTCTGCCATGGCCGGTCCCAAGCCCAGCTGCAAAAAGAGGAGGGTTGAATGCTGGGGCAAGCAAACCAGCCCTGTAAAAACAATTTGCTACTGCGAGCATAAAAGAAGAATAGGGCCTATCCAGCATTGTAGTGACATTAGCCAGCTGAACGTGTTGGCTGAGCTACCAATGATTTAAGCTGCAAATTAGTGGCTCGAGCATAAAAGAAGAGGGCCTATTAAAGTTAACTCCACCGTGGCCGGTCCCAAGTCCGAGCTGAGAAAGGAGGAGGGTCCCTTCCCCCTCCCTTTCCTTCCCTTTCCCCTTCCCCTCCCCCTACCTTCCCTTTCCCCTTCCCCCAGAGATACATGCTCAAATTACCTTTAAGGCAGTTTACTGTGCAAAGGGCTAAAAAGAGATTGTAGACAGTCCACTTTGGGCCGATCGGCACCGTTCGGAGCTGTAATGCGATGTTCCACTGTACATCTCTTCTCTGCTGTCCCATCTGTGTGCTGTCTCGACTGTGAAGTGTGGGAAGAGGGTGTACCCCTTTACGGAGGATAGACAGCAGGATCTGTTCGCCCGAGTACATTAATTGTCTGAAGAAGAGAGAGCAATTTGGGTTCAAATTTGGTCCCATACTTGCTATCTGAGGAGTGAGAAAGGAAATCTACCTGCAAGCTAAGTTTGAAGACAGGAGCCCCAAAGGTTCCAGAGATATGGCCACACAAAGAGAACTGACCGGCAATTGAAAGCTCCCTTGCGGGAAAACGTAGCAGTAATTTGTAATACCGCTTAAGTGGGACTCTGGAGCAACCTTGTCGGTATAGATTTTGCTGGTCAATATCTCCAAAACCATAAATCCTAAGAACTCCAAACTTGGTAGGGTGGGTCTCCCAATCAGTCCCATACATGTGTCTCTCAAGTTGAAAAAAACACTGCCTCCCGAAACATAAAGGGCGACGTCGCAGTGTTCTTTCAAACTGCACGGACCCAGATGAGGCCTCACTGCTGTATGTCTGTGTCCTACATTGGGAAAATGTTCAATATTTTTTTAACTCTGCCATGGCCGGTCCCAAGCCCGTGCTGCGAAAAGAGGAGGGTTGGGTGCTGGGACAAGCAAACTAGCCCTATTAAAACATTTGTAGAGCAAATGGGAAAGTTCAGTGACACAGAGGTGATGTTCCATCTCGGGGGAGGTTTAGTGTCACTGCAGCAATGAAGACCTCTCTGAGCGTGGTTGGTTCTGAGAGCAATGGCCCAGATCCCATTCCATAACAATTGTAAGATGCTCATTGCGGTCTAGAGCTGGTCCAAAGGTTGCGTGTGAAGGTTGTGTGCAAGCACACGTAAAGTGCTCCCTTCCGAAACTGGAAGACTGCTTACCAGTGCTCTTGAATCTTTTTAACTCTGCCATGGCCGGTCCCAAGCCCAGCTGCGAAAAGAGGAGGGTTGAGTGCTGGGGCAAGCAAACCAGCCCTGTAAAAACCATTTGCTACTGCGAGCATAAAAGAAGAATAGGGCCTATCCAGCATTGTAGTGACATTAGCCAGCTGAACGTGTTGGCTGAGCTACCAATGCTTTAAGCTGCAAATTAGTGGCTCGAGCATAAAAGAAGAGGGCCTATTAAAGTTAACTCCACCGTGGCCGGTCCCAAGTCCGAGCTGAGAAAGGAGGAGGGTCCCTTCCCCTCCCTTTCCTTCCCTTTCCCCTTCCCCTCCCCCTACCTTCCCTTTCCCCTTCCCCCAGAGATACATGCTCAAATTACCTTTAAGGCAGTTTACTGTGCAAAGGGCTAAAAAGAGATTGTAGACAGTCCACTTTGGGCCGATCGGCACCGTTCGGAGCTGTAATGCGATGTTCCACTGTACATCTCTTCTCTGCTGTCCCATCTGTGTGCTGTCTCGACTGTGAAGTGTGGGAAGAGGGTGTACCCCTTTACGGAGGATAGACAGCAGGATCTGTTCGCCCCGAGTACATTAATTGTCTGAAGA
Source organism: Rana muscosa (assembly GCA_029206835.1). Lineage (NCBI taxonomy): Eukaryota > Metazoa > Chordata > Amphibia > Anura > Ranidae > Rana > Rana muscosa. Next base: position 115,895,550 of record CM055118.1, read on the forward strand.
AGAGAGAGCAATTTGGGTTCAAATTTGGTCCCATACTTGCTATCTGAGGAGTGACAAAGGAAATCTACCTGTGTGCCAAGTTTGAAGACAGGAGCCCCAAGGGTTCCAGAGATATGGCCACACAAAGAGAACTGACCGGCAATTGAAAGCTCCCTTGCGGGAAAACGTAGCAGTAATTTGTAATACCGCTTAAGTGGGACTCTGGAGCAACCTTGTCGGTATAGATTTTGCTGGTCAATATCTCCAAAACCATAAATCCTAAGAACTCCAAACTTGGTAGGGTGGGTCTCCCAATCAGTCCCATACATGTGTCTCTCAAGTTGAAAAAAACACTGCCTCCCGAAACATAAAGGGTGACGTCGCAGTGTTCTTTCAAACTGCACGGACCCAGATGAGGCCTCACTGCTGTATGTCTGTGTCCTACATTGAGAAAATGTTCAATATTTTTTTAACTCTGCCATGGCCGGTCCCAAGCCCGTGCTGCGAAAAGAGGAGGGTTGGGTGCTGGGACAAGCAAACCAGCCCTATTAAAACATTTGTAGAGCAAATGGGAAAGTTCAGTGACACAGAGGTGATGTTCCATCTCGGGGGAGGTTTAGTGTCACTGCAGCAATGAAGACCTCTCTGAGCGTGGTTGGTTCTGAGAGCAATGGCCCAGATCCCATTCCATAACAATTGTAAGATGCTCATTGCAATCTAGAGCTGGTCCAAAGGTTGCGTGTGAAGGTTGTGTGCAAGCACACGTAAAGTGCTCCCTTCCGAAACTGGAAGACTGCTTACCAGTGCTCTTGAAACTTTTTAACTCTGCCATGGCCGGTCCCAAGCCCAGCTGCGAAAAGAGGAGGGTTGAGTGCTGGGGCAAGCAAACCAGCCCTGTAAAAACAATTTGCTACTGTGAGCATAAAAGAAGAATAGGGCCTATCCAGCATTGTAGTGACATTAGCCAGCTGAACGTGTTGGCTGAGCTACCAATGCTTTAAGCTGCAAATTAGTGGCTCAAGCATAAAAGAAGAGGGCCTATTAAAGTTAACTCCACCGTGGCCGGTCCCAAGTCCGAGCTGAGAAAGGAGGAGGGTCCCTTCCCCCTCCCTTTCCTTCCCTTTCCCCTTCCCCTCCCCCTCCCCCTCCCTTCCCTTTCCCCTTCCCCCAGAGATACATGCTCAAATTACCTTTAAGGAAGTTTACTGTGCAAAGGGCTAAAAAGAGATTGTAGACAGTCCACTTTGGGCCGATCGGCGCCGTTCGGAGCTGTAATGCGAAGTTCCACTGTACATCTCTTCTCTGCTGTCCCATCTGTGTGCTATCTCGACTGTGAAGTGTGGGAAGAGGGTGTACCCCTTTACGGAGGATAGACAGCAGGATCTGTTCGCCCCGAGTACATAAATTGTCTGAAGAAGAGAGAGCAATTTGGGTTCAAATTTGGTCCCATACTTGCTATCTGAGGAGTGAGAAAGGAAATCTACCTGCGTGCCAAGTTTGAAGACAGGAGCCCCAAGGGTTCCAGAGATATGGCCACACAAAGAGAACTGACCGGCAATTGAAAGCTCCCTTGTGGGAAAACGTAGCAGTAATTTGTAATACCGCTTAAGTGGGACTCTGGAGCAACCTTGTCGGTATAGATTTTGCTGGTCAATATCTCCAAAACCATAAATCCTAAGAACTCCAAACTTGGTAGGGTGGGTCTCCCAATCAGTCCCATACATGTGTCTCTCAAGTTGAAAAAAACACTGCCTCCCGAAACATAAAGGGCGACGTCGCAGTGTTCTTTCAAACTGCACGGACCCAGATGAGGCCTCACTGCTGTATGTCTGTGTCCTACATTGGGAAAATGTTCAATATTTTTTTAACTCTGCCAAGGCCGGTCCCAAGCCCGTGCTGCGAAAAGAGGAGGGTTGGGTGCTGGGACAAGCAAACCAGCCCTATTTAAACATTTGTAGAGCAAATGGGAAAGTTCAGTGACACAGAGGTGATGTTCCATCTCGGGGGAGGTTTAGTGTCACTGCAGCAATGAAGACCTCTCTGAGCATGGTTGGTTCTGAGAGCAATGGCCCAGATCCCATTCCATAACAATTGTAAGATGCTCATTGCGGTCTAGAGCTGGTCCAAAGGTTGCGTGTGAAGGTTGTGTGCAAGCACACGTAAAGTGCTCCCTTCCGAAACTGGAAGACTGCTTACCAGTGCTCTTGAATCTTTTTAACTCTGCCATGGCCGGTCCCAAGCCCAGCTGCGAAAGGAGGAGGGTTGAGTGCTGGGGCAAGCAAACCAGCCCTGTAAAAACAATTTGCTACTGCGAGCATAAAAGAAGAATAGGGCCTATCCAGCATTGTAGTGACATTAGCCAGCTGAACGTGTTGGCTGAGCTACCAATGCTTTAAGCTGCAAATTAGTGGCTCGAGCATAAAAGAAGAGGGCCTATTAAAGTTAACTCCACCGTGGCCGGTCCCAAGTCCGAGCTGAGAAAGGAGGAGGGTCCCTTCCCCCTCCCTTTCCTTCCCTTTCCCCTTCCCCTCCCCCTCCCTTCCCTTTCCCCTTCCCCCAGAGATACATTCTCAAATTACCTTTAAGGCAGTTTACTGTGCAAAGGGCTAAAAAGAGATTGTAGACAGTCCACTTTGGGCCGATCTGCGCCGTTCGGAGCTGTAATGCGAAGTTCCACTGTACATCTCTTCTCTGCTGTCCCATCTGTGTGCTGTCTCGACTGTGAAGTGTGGGAAGAGGGTGTACCCCTTTACGGAGGATAGACAGCAGGATCTGTTCGCCCGAGTACACTAATTGTCTGAAGAAGAGAGAGCAATTTGGGTTCAAATTTGGTCCCATACTTGCTATCTGAGAAGTGACAAAGGAAATCTACCTGCGTGCCAAGTTTGAAGAAAGGAGCCCCAAGGGTTCCAGAGATATGGCCACACAAAGAGAACTGACCGGCAATTGAAAGCTCCCTTGCGGGAAAACGTAGCAGTAATTTGTAATACCGCTTAAGTGGGACTCTGGAGCAACCTTGTCGGTATAGATTTTGCTGGTCAATATCTCCAAAACCATAAATCCTAAGAACTCCAAACTTGGTAGGGTGGGTCTCCTAATCAGTCCCATACATGTGTCTCTCAAGTTGAAAAAAACACTGCCTCCCGAAACATAAAGGGCGACGTCGCAGTGTTCTTTCAAACTGCACGGACCCAGATGAGGCCTCACTGCTGTATGTCTGTGTCCTACATTGGGAAAATGTTCAATATTTTTTTAACTCTGCCATGGCCGGTCCCAAGCCCGTGCTGCGAAAAGAGGAGGGTTGGGTGCTGGGACAAGCAAACCAGCCCTATTAAAACATTTGTAGAGCAAATGGGAAAGTTCAGTGACACAGAGGTGATGTTCCATCTCGGGGGAGGTTTAGTGTCACTGCAGCAATGAAGACCTCTCTGAGCGTGGTTGGTTCTGAGAGCAATGGCCCAGATCCCATTCCACAACAATTGTAAGATGCTCATTGCGGTCTAGAGCTGATCCAAAGGTTGCGTGTAAAGGTTGTGTGCAAGCACACGTAAAGTGCTCCCTTCCAAAACTGGAAGACTGCTTACCAGTGCTCTTGAATCTTTTTAACTCTGCCATGGCCGGTCCCAAGCCCAGCTGCAAAAAGAGGAGGGTTGAATGCTGGGGCAAGCAAACCAGCCCTGTAAAAACAATTTGTCTACTGCGAGCATAAAAGAAGAATAGGGCCTATCCAGCATTGTAGTGACATTAGCCAGCTGAACGTGTTGGCTGAGCTACCAATGATTTAAGCTGCAAATTAGTGGCTCGAGCATAAAAGAAGAGGGCCTATTAAAGTTAACTCCACCGTGGCCGGTCCCAAGTCCGAGCTGAGAAAGGAGGAGGGTCCCTTCCCCCTCCCTTTCCTTCCCTTTCCCCTTCCCCTCCCCCTCCCTTCCCTTTCCCCTTCCCCCAGAGATACATGCTCAAATTACCTTTAAGGCAGTTTACTGTGCAAAGGGCTAAAAAGAGATTGTAGACAGTCCACTTTGGGCCGATCGGTGCCGTTCGGAGCTGTAATGCGAAGTTCCACTGTACATCTCTTCTCTGCTGTCCCATCTGTGTGCTGTCTCGACTGTGAAGTGTGGGAAGAGGGTGTACCCCTTTACGGAGGATAGACAGCAGGATCTGTTCGCCCGAGTACATTAATTGTCTGAAGAAGAGAGAGCAATTTGGGTTCAAATTTGGTCCCATACTTGCTATCTGAGGAGTGAGAAAGGAAATCTACCTGCGTGCTAAGTTTGAAGACAGGAGCCCCAAAGGTTCCAGAGATATGGCCACACAAAGAGAACTGACCGGCAATTGAAAGCTCCCTTGCGGGAAAACGTAGCAGTAATTTGTAATACCGCTTAAGTGGGACTCTGGAGCAACCTTGTCGGTATAGATTTTGCTGGTCAATATCTCCAAAACCATAAATCCTAAGAACTCCAAACTTGGTAGGGTGGGTCTCCCAATCAGTCCCATACATGTGTCTCTCAAGTTGAAAAAAACACTGCCTCCCGAAACATAAAGGGCGACGTCGCAGTGTTCTTTCAAACTGCACGGACCCAGATGAGGCCTCACTGCTGTATGTCTGTGTCCTACATTGGGAAAATGTTCAATATTTTTTTAACTCTGCCATGGCCGGTCCCAAGCCCGTGCTGCGAAAAGAGGAGGGTTGGGTGCTGGGACAAGCAAACTAGCCCTATTAAAACATTTGTAGAGCAAATGGGAAAGTTCAGTGACACAGAGGTGATGTTCCATCTTGGGGGAGGTTTAGTGTCACTGCAGCAATGAAGACCTCTCTGAGCGTGGTTGGTTCTGAGAGCAATGGCCCAGATCCCATTCCATAACAATTGTAAGATGCTCATTGCGGTCTAGAGCTGGTCCAAAGGTTGCGTGTGAAGGTTGTGTGCAAGCACACGTAAAGTGCTCCCTTCCGAAACTGGAAGACTGCTTACCAGTGCTCTTGAATCTTTTTAACTCTGCCATGGCCGGTCCCAAGCCCAGCTGCGAAAAGAGGAGGGTTGAGTGCTGGGGCAAGCAAACCAGCCCTGTAAAAACCATTTGCTACTGCGAGCATAAAAGAAGAATAGGGCCTATCCAGCATTGTAGTGACATTAGCCAGCTGAACGTGTTGGCTGAGCTACCAATGCTTTAAGCTGCAAATTAGTGGCTCGAGCATAAAAGAAGAGGGCCTATTAAAGTTAACTCCACCGTGGCCGGTCCCAAGTCCGAGCTGAGAAAGGAGGAGGGTCCCTTCCCCCTCCCTTTCCTTCCCTTTCCCCTTCCCCTCCCCCTACCTTCCCTTTCCCCTTCCCCCAGAGATACATGCTCAAATTACCTTTAAGGCAGTTTACTGTGCAAAGGGCTAAAAAGAGATTGTAGACAGTCCACTTTGGGTCGATCGGCACCGTTCGGAGCTGTAATGCGATGTTCCACTGTACATCTCTTCTCTGCTGTCCCATCTGTGTGCTGTCTCGACTGTGAAGTGTGGGAAGAGGGTGTACCCCTTTACGGAGGATAGACAGCAGGATCTGTTCGCCCCGAGTACATTAATTGTCTGAAGAAGAGAGAGCAATTTGGGTTCAAATTTGGTCCCATACTTGCTATCTGAGGAGTGACAAAGGAAATCTACCTGTGTGCCAAGTTTGAAGACAGGAGCCCCAAGGGTTCCAGAGATATGGCCACACAAAGAGAACTGACCGGCAATTGAAAGCTCCCTTGCGGGAAAACGTAGCAGTAATTTGTAATACCGCTTAAGTGGGACTCTGGAGCAACCTTGTCGGTATAGATTTTGCTGGTCAATATCTCCAAAACCATAAATCCTAAGAACTCCAAACTTGGTAGGGTGGGTCTCCCAATCAGTCCCATACATGTGTCTCTCAAGTTGAAAAAAACACTGCCTCCCGAAACATAAAGGGCGACGTCGCAGTGTTCTTTCAAACTGCACGGACCCAGATGAGGCCTCACTGCTGTATGTCTGTGTCCTACATTGAGAAAATGTTCAATATTTTTTTAACTCTGCCATGGCCGGTCCCAAGCCCGTGCTGCGAAAAGAGGAGGGTTGGGTGCTGGGACAAGCAAACCAGCCCTATTAAAACATTTGTAGAGCAAATGGGAAAGTTCAGTGACACAGAGGTGATGTTCCATCTCGGGGGAGGTTTAGTGTCACTGCAGCAATGAAGACCTCTCTGAGCGTGGTTGGTTCTGAGAGCAATGGCCCAGATCCCATTCCATAACAATTGTAAGATGCTCATTGCGGTCTAGAGCTGGTCCAAAGGTTGCGTGTGAAGGTTGTGTGCAAGCACACGTAAAGTGCTCCCTTCCGAAACTGGAAGACTGCTTACCAGTGCTCTTGAAACTTTTTAACTCTGCCATGGCCGGTCCCAAGCCCAGCTGCGAAAAGAGGAGGGTTGAGTGCTGGGGCAAGCAAACCAGCCCTGTAAAAACAATTTGCTACTGCGAGCATAAAAGAAGAATAGGGCCTATCCAGCATTGTAGTGACATTAGCCAGCTGAACGTGTTGGCTGAGCTACCAATGCTTTAAGCTGCAAATTAGTGGCTCAAGCATAAAAGAAGAGGGCCTATTAAAGTTAACTCCACCGTGGCCGGTCCCAAGTCCGAGCTGAGAAAGGAGGAGGGTCCCTTCCCCCTCCCTTTCCTTCCCTTTCCCCTTCCCCTCCCCCTCCCCCTCCCTTCCCTTTCCCCTTCCCCCAGAGATACATGCTCAAATTACCTTTAAGGAAGTTTACTGTGCAAAGGGCTAAAAAGAGATTGTAGACAGTCCACTTTGGGCCGATCGGCGCCGTTCGGAGCTGTAATGCGAAGTTCCACTGTACATCTCTTCTCTGCTGTCCCATCTGTGTGCTATCTCGACTGTGAAGTGTGGGAAGAGGGTGTACCCGTTTACGGAGGATAGACAGCAGGATCTGTTCGCCCCGAGTACATAAATTGTCTGAAGAAGAGAGAGCAATTTGGGTTCAAATTTGGTCCCATACTTGCTATCTGAGGAGTGAGAAAGGAAATCTACCTGCGTGCCAAGTTTGAAGACAGGAGCCCCAAGGGTTCCAGAGATATGGCCACACAAAGAGAACTGACCGGCAATTGAAAGCTCCCTTGTGGGAAAACGTAGCAGTAATTTGTAATACCGCTTAAGTGGGACTCTGGAGCAACCTTGTCGGTATAGATTTTGCTGGTCAATATCTCCAAAACCATAAATCCTAAGAACTCCAAACTTGGTAGGGTGGGTCTCCCAATCAGTCCCATACATGTGTCTCTCAAGTTGAAAAAAACACTGCCTCCCGAAACATAAAGGGCGACGTCGCAGTGTTCTTTCAAACTGCACGGACCCAGATGAGGCCTCACTGCTGTATGTCTGTGTCCTACATTGGGAAAATGTTCAATATTTTTTTAACTCTGCCATGGCCGGTCCCAAGCCCGTGCTGCGAAAAGAGGAGGGTTGGGTGCTGGGACAAGCAAACCAGCCCTATTTAAACATTTGTAGAGCAAATGGGAAAGTTCAGTGACACAGAGGTGATGTTCCATCTCGGGGGAGGTTTAGTGTCACTGCAGCAATGAAGACCTCTCTGAGCATGGTTGGTTCTGAGAGCAATGGCCCAGATCCCATTCCATAACAATTGTAAGATGCTCATTGCGGTCTAGAGCTGGTCCAAAGGTTGCGTGTGAAGGTTGTGTGCAAGCACACGTAAAGTGCTCCCTTCCGAAACTGGAAGACTGCTTACCAGTGCTCTTGAATCTTTTTAACTCTGCCATGGCCGGTCCCAAGCCCAGCTGCGAAAGGAGGAGGGTTGAGTGCTGGGGCAAGCAAACCAGCCCTGTAAAAACAATTTGCTACTGCGAGCATAAAAGAAGAATAGGGCCTATCCAGCATTGTAGTGACATTAGCCAGCTGAACGTGTTGGCTGATCTACCAATGCTTTAAGCTGCAAATTAGTGGCTCGAGCATAAAAGAAGAGGGCCTATTAAAGTTAACTCCACCGTGGCCGGTCCCAAGTCCGAGCTGAGAAAGGAGGAGGGTCCCTTCCCCCTCCCTTTCCTTCCCTTTCCCCTTCCCCTCCCCCTCCCTTCCCTTTCCCCTTCCCCCAGAGATACATTCTCAAATTACCTTTAAGGCAGTTTACTGTGCAAAGGGCTAAAAAGAGATTGTAGACAGTCCACTTTGGGCCGATCGGCGCCGTTCGGAGCTGTAATGCGAAGTTCCACTGTACATCTCTTCTCTGCTGTCCCATCTGTGTGCTGTCTCGACTGTGAAGTGTGGGAAGAGGGTGTACCCCTTTACGGAGGATAGACAGCAGGATCTGTTCGCCCGAGTACACTAATTGTCTGAAGAAGAGAGAGCAATTTGGGTTCAAATTTGGTCCCATACTTGCTATCTGAGGAGTGACAAAGGAAATCTACCTGCGTGCCAAGTTTGAAGAAAGGAGCCCCAAGGGTTCCAGAGATATGGCCACACAAAGAGAACTGACCGGCAATTGAAAGCTCCCTTGCGGGAAAACGTAGCAGTAATTTGTAATACCGCTTAAGTGGGACTCTGGAGCAACCTTGTCGGTATAGATTTTGCTGGTCAATATCTCCAAAACCATAAATCCTAAGAACTCCAAACTTGGTAGGGTGGGTCTCCTAATCAGTCCCATACATGTGTCTCTCAAGTTGAAAAAAACACTGCCTCCCGAAACATAAAGGGCGACGTCACAGTGTTCTTTCAAACTGCACGGACCCAGATGAGGCCTCACTGCTGTATGTCTGTGTCCTACATTGGGAAAATGTTCAATATTTTTTTAACTCTGCCATGGCCGGTCCCAAGCCCGTGCTGCGAAAAGAGGAGGGTTGGGTGCTGGGACAAGCAAACCAGCCCTATTAAAACATTTGTAGAGCAAATGGGAAAGTTCAGTGACACAGAGGTGATGTTCCATCTCGGGGGAGGTTTAGTGTCACTGCAGCAATGAAGACCTCTCTGAGCGTGGTTGGTTCTGAGAGCAATGGCCCAGATCCCATTCCACAACAATTGTAAGATGCTCATTGCGGTCTAGAGCTGATCCAAAGGTTGCGTGTAAAGGTTGTGTGCAAGCACACGTAAAGTGCTCCCTTCCGAAACTGGAAGACTGCTTACCAGTGCTCTTGAATCTTTTTAACTCTGCCATGGCCGGTCCCAAGCCCAGCTGCAAAAAGAGGAGGGTTGAATGCTGGGGCAAGCAAACCAGCCCTGTAAAAACAATTTGCTACTGCGAGCATAAAAGAAGAATAGGGCCTATCCAGCATTGTAGTGACATTAGCCAGCTGAACGTGTTGGCTGAGCTACCAATGATTTAAGCTGCAAATTAGTGGCTCGAGCATAAAAGAAGAGGGCCTATTAAAGTTAACTCCACCGTGGCCGGTCCCAAGTCCGAGCTGAGAAAGGAGGAGGGTCCCTTCCCCCTCCCTTTCCTTCCCTTTCCCCTTCCCCTCCCCCTACCTTCCCTTTCCCCTTCCCCCAGAGATACATGCTCAAATTACCTTTAAGGCAGTTTACTGTGCAAAGGGCTAAAAAGAGATTGTAGACAGTCCACTTTGGGTCGATCGGCACCGTTCGGAGCTGTAATGCGATGTTCCACTGTACATCTCTTCTCTGCTGTCCCATCTGTGTGCTGTCTCGACTGTGAAGTGTGGGAAGAGGGTGTACCCCTTTACGGAGGATAGACAGCAGGATCTGTTCGCCCCGAGTACATTAATTGTCTGAAGAAGAGAGAGCAATTTGGGTTCAAATTTGGTCCCATACTTGCTATCTGAGGAGTGACAAAGGAAATCTACCTGTGTGCCAAGTTTGAAGACAGGAGCCCCAAGGGTTCCAGAGATATGGCCACACAAAGAGAACTGACCGGCAATTGAAAGCTCCCTTGCGGGAAAACGTAGCAGTAATTTGTAATACCGCTTAAGTGGGACTCTGGAGCAACCTTGTCGGTATAGATTTTGCTGGTCAATATCTCCAAAACCATAAATCCTAAGAACTCCAAACTTGGTAGGGTGGGTCTCCCAATCAGTCCCATACATGTGTCTCTCAAGTTGAAAAAAACACTGCCTCCCGAAACATAAAGGGCGACGTCGCAGTGTTCTTTCAAACTGCACGGACCCAGATGAGGCCTCACTGCTGTATGTCTGTGTCCTACATTGGGAAAATGTTCAATATTTTTTTAACTCTGCCATGGCCGGTCCCAAGCCCGTGCTGCGAAAAGAGGAGGGTTGGGTGCTGGGACAAGCAAACCAGCCCTATTTAAACATTTGTAGAGCAAATGGGAAAGTTCAGTGACACAGAGGTGATGTTCCATCTCGGGGGAGGTTTAGTGTCACTGCAGCAATGAAGACCTCTCTGAGCATGGTTGGTTCTGAGAGCAATGGCCCAGATCCCATTCCATAACAATTGTAAGATGCTCATTGCGGTCTAGAGCTGGTCCAAAGGTTGCGTGTGAAGGTTGTGTGCAAGCACACGTAAAGTGCTCCCTTCCGAAACTGGAAGACTGCTTACCAGTGCTCTTGAATCTTTTTAACTCTGCCATGGCCGGTCCCAAGCCCAGCTGCGAAAGGAGGAGGGTTGAGTGCTGGGGCAAGCAAACCAGCCCTGTAAAAACAATTTGCTACTGCGAGCATAAAAGAAGAATAGGGCCTATCCAGCATTGTAGTGACATTAGCCAGCTGAACGTGTTGGCTGAGCTACCAATGCTTTAAGCTGCAAATTAGTGGCTCGAGCATAAAAGAAGAGGGCCTATTAAAGTTAACTCCACCGTGGCCGGTCCCAAGTCCGAGCTGAGAAAGGAGGAGGGTCCCTTCCCCCTCCCTTTCCTTCCCTTTCCCCTTCCCCTCCCCCTCCCTTCCCTTTCCCCTTCCCCCAGAGATACATTCTCAAATTACCTTTAAGGCAGTTTACTGTGCAAAGGGCTAAAAAGAGATTGTAGACAGTCCACTTTGGGCCGATCGGCGCCGTTCGGAGCTGTAATGCGAAGTTCCACTGTACATCTCTTCTCTGCTGTCCCATCTGTGTGCTGTCTCGACTGTGAAGTGTGGGAAGAGGGTGTACCCCTTTACGGAGGATAGACAGCAGGATCTGTTCGCCCGAGTACACTAATTGTCTGAAGAAGAGAGAGCAATTTGGGTTCAAATTTGGTCCCATACTTGCTATCTGAGGAGTGACAAAGGAAATCTACCTGCGTGCCAAGTTTGAAGAAAGGAGCCCCAAGGGTTCCAGAGATATGGCCACACAAAGAGAACTGACCGGCAATTGAAAGCTCCCTTGCGGGAAAACGTAGCAGTAATTTGTAATACCGCTTAAGTGGGACTCTGGAGCAACCTTGTCGGTATAGATTTTGCTGGTCAATATCTCCAAAACCATAAATCCTAAGAACTCCAAACTTGGTAGGGTGGGTCTCCTAATCAGTCCCATACATGTGTCTCTCAAGTTGAAAAAAACACTGCCTCCCGAAACATAAAGGGCGACGTCGCAGTGTTCTTTCAAACTGCACGGACCCAGATGAGGCCTCACTGCTGTATGTCTGTGTCCTACATTGGGAAAATGTTCAATATTTTTTTAACTCTGCCATGGCCGGTCCCAAGCCCGTGCTGCGAAAAGAGGAGGGTTGGGTGCTGGGACAAGCAAACCAGCCCTATTAAAACATTTGTAGAGCAAATGGGAAAGTTCAGTGACACAGAGGTGATGTTCCATCTCGGGGGAGGTTTAGTGTCACTGCAGCAATGAAGACCTCTCTGAGCGTGGTTGGTTCTGAGAGCAATGGCCCAGATCCCATTCCACAACAATTGTAAGATGCTCATTGCGGTCTAGAGCTGATCCAAAGGTTGCGTGTAAAGGTTGTGTGCAAGCACACGTAAAGTGCTCCCTTCCGAAACTGGAAGACTGCTTACCAGTGCTCTTGAATCTTTTTAACTCTGCCATGGCCGGTCCCAAGCCCAGCTGCAAAAAGAGGAGGGTTGAATGCTGGGGCAAGCAAACCAGCCCTGTAAAAACAATTTGCTACTGCGAGCATAAAAGAAGAATAGGGCCTATCCAGCATTGTAGTGACATTAGCCAGCTGAACGTGTTGGCTGAGCTACCAATGATTTAAGCTGCAAATTAGTGGCTCGAGCATAAAAGAAGAGGGCCTATTAAAGTTAACTCCACCGTGGCCGGTCCCAAGTCCGAGCTGAGAAAGGAGGAGGGTCCCTTCCCCCTCCCTTTCCTTCCCTTTCCCCTTCCCCTCCCCCTACCTTCCCTTTCCCCTTCCCCCAGAGATACATGCTCAAATTACCTTTAAGGCAGTTTACTGTGCAAAGGGCTAAAAAGAGATTGTAGACAGTCCACTTTGGGTCGATCGGCACCGTTCGGAGCTGTAATGCGATGTTCCACTGTACATCTCTTCTCTGCTGTCCCATCTGTGTGCTGTCTCGACTGTGAAGTGTGGGAAGAGGGTGTACCCCTTTACGGAGGATAGACAGCAGGATCTGTTCGCCCCGAGTACATTAATTGTCTGAAGAAGAGAGAGCAATTTGGGTTCAAATTTGGTCCCATACTTGCTATCTGAGGAGTGACAAAGGAAATCTACCTGTGTGCCAAGTTTGAAGACAGGAGCCCCAAGGGTTCCAGAGATATGGCCACACAAAGAGAACTGACCGGCAATTGAAAGCTCCCTTGCGGGAAAACGTAGCAGTAATTTGTAATACCGCTTAAGTGGGACTCTGGAGCAACCTTGTCGGTATAGATTTTGCTGGTCAATATCTCCAAAACCATAAATCCTAAGAACTCCAAACTTGGTAGGGTGGGTCTCCCAATCAGTCCCATACATGTGTCTCTCAAGTTGAAAAAAACACTGCCTCCCGAAACATAAAGGGCGACGTCGCAGTGTTCTTTCAAACTGCACGGACCCAGATGAGGCCTCACTGCTGTATGTCTGTGTCCTACATTGAGAAAATGTTCAATATTTTTTTAACTCTGCCATGGCCGGTCCCAAGCCCGTGCTGCGAAAAGAGGAGGGTTGGGTGCTGGGACAAGCAAACCAGCCCTATTAAAACATTTGTAGAGCAAATGGGAAAGTTCAGTGACACAGAGGTGATGTTCCATCTCGGGGGAGGTTTAGTGTCACTGCAGCAATGAAGACCTCTCTGAGCGTGGTTGGTTCTGAGAGCAATGGCCCAGATCCCATTCCATAACAATTGTAAGATGCTCATTGCGGTCTAGAGCTGGTCCAAAGGTTGCGTGTGAAGGTTGTGTGCAAGCACACGTAAAGTGCTCCCTTCCGAAACTGGAAGACTGCTTACCAGTGCTCTTGAAACTTTTTAACTCTGCCATGGCCGGTCCCAAGCCCAGCTGCGAAAAGAGGAGGGTTGAGTGCTGGGGCAAGCAAACCAGCCCTGTAAAAACAATTTGCTACTGCGAGCATAAAAGAAGAATAGGGCCTATCCAGCATTGTAGTGACATTAGCCAGCTGAACGTGTTGGCTGAGCTACCAATGCTTTAAGCTGCAAATTAGTGGCTCAAGCATAAAAGAAGAGGGCCTATTAAAGTTAACTCCACCGTGGCCGGTCCCAAGTCCGAGCTGAGAAAGGAGGAGGGTCCCTTCCCCCTCCCTTTCCTTCCCTTTCCCCTTCCCCTCCCCCTCCCCCTCCCTTCCCTTTCCCCTTCCCCCAGAGATACATGCTCAAATTACCTTTAAGGAAGTTTACTGTGCAAAGGGCTAAAAAGAGATTGTAGACAGTCCACTTTGGGCCGATCGGCGCCGTTCGGAGCTGTAATGCGAAGTTCCACTGTACATCTCTTCTCTGCTGTCCCATCTGTGTGCTATCTCGACTGTGAAGTGTGGGAAGAGGGTGTACCCGTTTACGGAGGATAGACAGCAGGATCTGTTCGCCCCGAGTACATAAATTGTCTGAAGAAGAGAGAGCAATTTGGGTTCAAATTTGGTCCCATACTTGCTATCTGAGGAGTGAGAAAGGAAATCTACCTGCGTGCCAAGTTTGAAGACAGGAGCCCCAAGGGTTCCAGAGATATGGCCACACAAAGAGAACTGACCGGCAATTGAAAGCTCCCTTGTGGGAAAACGTAGCAGTAATTTGTAATACCGCTTAAGTGGGACTCTGGAGCAACCTTGTCGGTATAGATTTTGCTGGTCAATATCTCCAAAACCATAAATCCTAAGAACTCCAAACTTGGTAGGGTGGGTCTCCCAATCAGTCCCATACATGTGTCTCTCAAGTTGAAAAAAACACTGCCTCCCGAAACATAAAGGGCGACGTCGCAGTGTTCTTTCAAACTGCACGGACCCAGATGAGGCCTCACTGCTGTATGTCTGTGTCCTACATTGGGAAAATGTTCAATATTTTTTTAACTCTGCCATGGCCGGTCCCAAGCCCGTGCTGCGAAAAGAGGAGGGTTGGGTGCTGGGACAAGCAAACCAGCCCTATTTAAACATTTGTAGAGCAAATGGGAAAGTTCAGTGACACAGAGGTGATGTTCCATCTCGGGGGAGGTTTAGTGTCACTGCAGCAATGAAGACCTCTCTGAGCATGGTTGGTTCTGAGAGCAATGGCCCAGATCCCATTCCATAACAATTGTAAGATGCTCATTGCGGTCTAGAGCTGGTCCAAAGGTTGCGTGTGAAGGTTGTGTGCAAGCACACGTAAAGTGCTCCCTTCCGAAACTGGAAGACTGCTTACCAGTGCTCTTGAATCTTTTTAACTCTGCCATGGCCGGTCCCAAGCCCAGCTGCGAAAGGAGGAGGGTTGAGTGCTGGGGCAAGCAAACCAGCCCTGTAAAAACAATTTGCTACTGCGAGCATAAAAGAAGAATAGGGCCTATCCAGCATTGTAGTGACATTAGCCAGCTGAACGTGTTGGCTGAGCTACCAATGCTTTAAGCTGCAAATTAGTGGCTCGAGCATAAAAGAAGAGGGCCTATTAAAGTTAACTCCACCGTGGCCGGTCCCAAGTCCGAGCTGAGAAAGGAGGAGGGTCCCTTCCCCCTCCCTTTCCTTCCCTTTCCCCTTCCCCTCCCCCTCCCTTCCCTTTCCCCTTCCCCCAGAGATACATTCTCAAATTACCTTTAAGGCAGTTTACTGTGCAAAGGGCTAAAAAGAGATTGTAGACAGTCCACTTTGGGCCGATCGGCGCCGTTCGGAGCTGTAATGCGAAGTTCCACTGTACATCTCTTCTCTGCTGTCCCATCTGTGTGCTGTCTCGACTGTGAAGTGTGGGAAGAGGGTGTACCCCTTTACGGAGGATAGACAGCAGGATCTGTTCGCCCGAGTACACTAATTGTCTGAAGAAGAGAGAGCAATTTGGGTTCAAATTTGGTCCCATACTTGCTATCTGAGGAGTGACAAAGGAAATCTACCTGCGTGCCAAGTTTGAAGAAAGGAGCCCCAAGGGTTCCAGAGATATGGCCACACAAAGAGAACTGACCGGCAATTGAAAGCTCCCTTGCGGGAAAACGTAGCAGTAATTTGTAATACCGCTTAAGTGGGACTCTGGAGCAACCTTGTCGGTATAGATTTTGCTGGTCAATATCTCCAAAACCATAAATCCTAAGAACTCCAAACTTGGTAGGGTGGGTCTCCTAATCAGTCCCATACATGTGTCTCTCAAGTTGAAAAAAACACTGCCTCCCGAAACATAAAGGGCGACGTCGCAGTGTTCTTTCAAACTGCACGGACCCAGATGAGGCCTCACTGCTGTATGTCTGTGTCCTACATTGGGAAAATGTTCAATATTTTTTTAACTCTGCCATGGCCGGTCCCAAGCCCGTGCTGCGAAAAGAGGAGGGTTGGGTGCTGGGACAAGCAAACCAGCCCTATTAAAACATTTGTAGAGCAAATGGGAAAGTTCAGTGACACAGAGGTGATGTTCCATCTCGGGGGAGGTTTAGTGTCACTGCAGCAATGAAGACCTCTCTGAGCGTGGTTGGTTCTGAGAGCAATGGCCCAGATCCCATTCCACAACAATTGTAAGATGCTCATTGCGGTCTAGAGCTGATCCAAAGGTTGCGTGTAAAGGTTGTGTGCAAGCACACGTAAAGTGCTCCCTTCCGAAACTGGAAGACTGCTTACCAGTGCTCTTGAATCTTTTTAACTCTGCCATGGCCGGTCCCAAGCCCAGCTGCAAAAAGAGGAGGGTTGAATGCTGGGGCAAGCAAACCAGCCCTGTAAAAACAATTTGCTACTGCGAGCATAAAAGAAGAATAGGGCCTATCCAGCATTGTAGTGACATTAGCCAGCTGAACGTGTTGGCTGAGCTACCAATGCTTTAAGCTGCAAATTAGTGGCTCGAGCATAAAAGAAGAGGGCCTATTAAAGTTAACTCCACCGTGGCCGGTCCCAAGTCCGAGCTGAGAAAGGAGGAGGGTCCCTTCCCCCTCCCTTTCCTTCCCTTTCCCCTTCCCCTCCCCCTCCCTTCCCTTTCCCCTTCCCCCAGAGATACATGCTCAAATTACCTTTAAGGCAGTTTACTGTGCAAAGGGCTAAAAAGAGATTGTAGACAGTCCACTTTGGGCCGATCGGTGCCGTTCGGAGCTGTAATGCGAAGTTCCACTGTACATCTCTTCTCTGCTGTCCCATCTGTGTGCTGTCTCGACTGTGAAGTGTGGGAAGAGGGTGTACCCCTTTACGGAGGATAGACAGCAGGATCTGTTCGCCCGAGTACATTAATTGTCTGAAGAAGAGAGAGCAATTTGGGTTCAAATTTGGTCCCATACTTGCTATCTGAGGAGTGAGAAAGGAAATCTACCTGCGTGCCAAGTTTGAAGACAGGAGCCCCAAAGGTTCCAGAGATATGGCCACACAAAGAGAACTGACCGGCAATTGAAAGCTCCCTTGTGGGAAAACGTAGCAGTAATTTGTAATACCGCTTAAGTGGGACTCTGGAGCAACCTTGTCGGTATAGATTTTGCTGGTCAATATCTCCAAAACCATAAATCCTAAGAACTCCAAACTTGGTAGGGTGGGTCTCCCAATCAGTCCCATACATGTGTCTCTCAAGTTGAAAAAAACACTGCCTCCCGAAACATAAAGGGCGACGTCGCAGTGTTCTTTCGAACTGCACGGACCCAGATGAGGCCTCACTGCTGTATGTCTGTGTCCTACATTGGGAAAATGTTCAATATTTTTTTAACTCTGCCATGGCCGGTCCCAAGCCCGTGCTGCGAAAAGAGGAGGGTTGGGTGCTGGGACAAGCAAACCAGCCCTATTAAAACATTTGTAGAGCAAATGGGAAAGTTCAGTGACACAGAGGTGATGTTCCATCTCGGGGGAGGTTTAGTGTCACTGCAGCAATGAAGACCTCTCTGAGCGTGGTTGGTTCTGAGAGCAATGGCCCAGATCCCATTCCATAACAATTGTAAGATGCTCATTGCGGTCTAGAGCTGGTCCAAAGGTTGCGTGTGAAGGTTGTGTGCAAGCACACGTAAAGTGCTCCCTTCCGAAACTGGAAGACTGCTTACCAGTGCTCTTGAAACTTTTTAACTCTGCCATGGCCGGTCCCAAGCCCAGCTGCGAAAAGAGGAGGGTTGAGTGCTGGGGCAAGCAAACCAGCCCTGTAAAAACAATTTGCTACTGCGAGCATAAAAGAAGAATAGGGCCTATCCAGCATTGTAGTGACATTAGCCAGCTGAACGTGTTGGCTGAGCTACCAATGCTTTAAGCTGCAAATTAGTGGCTCGAGCATAAAAGAAGAGGGCCTATTAAAGTTAACTCCACCGTGGCCGGTCCCAAGTCCGAGCTGAGAAAGGAGGAGGGTCCCTTCCCCCTCCCTTTCCTTCCCTTTCCCCTTCCCCTCCCCCTCCCTTCCCTTTCCCCTTCCCCCAGAGATACATGCTCAAATTACCTTTAAGGCAGTTTACTGTGCAAAGGGCTAAAAAGAGATTGTAGACAGTCCACTTTGGCCCGATCGGTGCCGTTCGGAGCTGTAATGCGAAGTTCCACTGTACATCTCTTCTCTGCTGTCCCATCTGTGTGCTGTCTCGACTGTGAAGTGTGGGAAGAGGGTGTACCCCTTTACGGAGGATAGACAGCAGGATCTGTTCGCCCCGAGTACATTAATTGTCTGAAGAAGAGAGAGCAATTTGGGTTCAAATTTGGTCCCATACTTGCTATCTGAGGAGTGACAAAGGAAATCTACCTGCGTGCCAAGTTTGAAGACAGGAGCCCCAAGGGTTCCAGAGATATGGCCACACAAAGAGAACTGACCGGCAATTGAAAGCTCCCTTGCGGGAAAACGTAGCAGTAATTTGTAATACCGCTTAAGTGGGACTCTGGAGCAACCTTGTCGGTATAGATTTTGCTGGTCAATATCTCCAAAACCAGAAATCCTAAGAACTCCAAACTTGGTAGGGTGGGTCTCCCAATCAGTCCCATACATGTGTCTCTCAAGTTGAAAAAAACACTGCCTCCCGAAACATAAAGGGCGACGTCGCAGTGTTCTTTCGAACTGAACGGACCCAGATGAGGCCTCACTGCTGTATGTCTGTGTCCTACATTGGGAAAATGTTCAATATTTTTTTAACTCTGCCATGGCCGGTCCCAAGCCCGTGCTGCGAAAAGAGGAGGGTTGGGTGCTGGGACAAGCAAACCAGCCCTATTAAAACATTTGTAGAGCAAATGGGAAAGTTCAGTGACACAGAGGTGATGTTCCATCTCGGGGGAGGTTTAGTGTCACTGCAGCAATGAAGACCTCTCTGAGCGTGGTTGGTTCTGAGAGCAATGGCCCAGATCCCATTCCACAACAATTGTAAGATGCTCATTGCGGTCTAGAGCTGGTCCAAAGGTTGCGTGTGAAGGTTGTGTGCAAGCACACGTAAAGTGCTCCCTTCCGAAACTGGAAGACTGCTTACCAGTGCTCTTGAATCTTTTTAACTCTGCCATGGCCGGTCCCAAGCCCAGCTGCGAAAAGAGGAGGGTTGAGTGCTGGGGCAAGCAAACCAGCCCTGTAAAAACAATTTGCTACTGCGAGCATAAAAGAAGAATAGGGCCTATCCAGCATTGTAGTGACATTAGCCAGCTGAACGTGTTGGCTGAGCTACCAATGCTTTAAGCTGCAAATTAGTGGCTCGAGCATAAAAGAAGAGGGCCTATTAAAGTTAACTCCACCGTGGCCGGTCCCAAGTCCGAGCTGAGAAAGGAGGAGGGTCCCTTCCCCCTCCCTTTCCTTCCCTTTCCCCTTACCCTCCCCCTCCCCTCCCCCTCCCTTCCCTTTCCCCTTCCCCCAGAGATACATGCTCAAATTACCTTTAAGGCAGTTTACTGTGCAAAGGGCTAAAAAGAGATTGTAGACAGTCCACTTTGGGCCGATCGGTGCCGTTCGGAGCTGTAATGCGAAGTTCCACTGTACATCTCTTCTCTGCTGTCCCATCTGTGTGCTGTCTCGACTGTAAAGTGTGGGAAGAGGGTGTACCCCTTTACGGAGGATAGACAGCAGGATCTGTTCGCCCCGAGTACATTAATTGTCTGAAGAAGAGAGAGCAATTTGGGTTAAAATTTGGTCCCATACTTGCTATCTGAGGAGTGACAAAGGAAATCTACCTGCGTGCCAAGTTTGAAGACAGGAGCCCCAAGGGTTCCAGAGATATGGCCACACAAAGAGAACTGACCGGCAATTGAAAGCTCCCTTGCGGGAAAACGTAGCAGTAATTTGTAATACCGCTTAAGTGGGACTCTGAAGCAACCTTGTCGGTATAGATTTTGCTGGTCAATATCTCCAAAACCATAAATCCTAAGAACTCCAAACTTGGTGGGGTGGGTCTTCCAATCAGTCCCATACATGTGTCTCTCAAGTTGAAAAAAACACTGCCTCCCGAAACATAAAGGGCGACGTCGCAGTGTTCTTTCAAACTGCACGGACCCAGATGAGGCCTCACTGCTGTATGTCTGTGTCCTACATTGGGAAAATGTTCAATATTTTTTTAACTCTGCCATGGCCGGTCCCAAGCCCGTGCTGCGAAAAGAGGAGGGTTGGGTGCTGGGACAAGCAAACCAGCCCTATTAAAACATTTGTAGAGCAAATGGGAAAGTTCAGTGACACAGAGGTGATGTTCCATCTCGGGGGAGGTTTAGTGTCACTGCAGCAATGAAGACCTCTCTGAGCATGGTTGGTTCTGAGAGCAATGGCCCAGATCCCATTCCACAACAATTGTAAGATGCTCATTGCGGTCTAGAGCTGGTCCAAAGGTTGCGTGTGAAGGTTGTGTGCAAGCCCACGTAAAGTGCTCCCTTCCGAAACTGGAAGACTGCTTACCAGTGCTCTTGAATCTTTTTAACTCTGCCATGGCCGGTCCCAAGCCCAGCTGCGAAAAGAGGAGGGTTGAGTGCTGGGGCAAGCAAACCAGCCCTGTAAAAACAATTTGCTACTGCGAGCATAAAAGAAGAATAGGGCCTATCCAGCATTGTAGTGACATTAGCCAGCTGAACGTGTTGGCTGAGCTACCAATGCTTTAAGCTGCAAATTAGTGGCTCGAGCATAAAAGAAGAGGGCCTATTAAAGTTAACTCCACCGTGGCCGGTCCCAAGTCTGAGCTGAGAAAGGAGGAGGGTCCCTTCCCCCTCCCTTTCCTTCCCTTTCCCCTTCCCCTCCCCCTCCCTTCCCTTTCCCCTTCCCCCAGAGATACATGCTCAAATTATCTTTAAGGCAGTTTACTGTGCAAAGGGCTAAAAAGAGATTGTAGACAGTCCACTTTGGGCCGATCGGTGCCGTTCGGAGCTGTAATGCGAAGTTCCACTGTACATCTCTTCTCTGCTGTCCCATCTGTGTGCTGTCTCGACTGTGAAGTGTGGGAAGAGGGTGTACCCCTTTACGGAGGATAGACAGCAGGATCTGTTCGCCCCGAGTACATAAATTGTCTGAAGAAGAGAGAGCAATTTGGGTTCAAATTTGGTCCCATACTTGCTATCTGAGGAGTGACAAAGGAAATCTACCTGCGTGCCAAGTTTGAAGACAGGAGCCCCAAGGGTTCCAGAGATATGGCCACACAAAGAGAACTGACCGGCAATTGAAAGCTCCCTTGCGGGAAAACGTAGCAGTAATTTGTAATACCGCTTAAGTGGGACTCTGAAGCAACCTTGTCGGTATAGATTTTGCTGGTCAATATCTCCAAAACCATAAATCCTAAGAACTCCAAACTTGGTGGGGTGGGTCTTCCAATCAGTCCCATACATGTGTCTCTCAAGTTGAAAAAAACACTGCCTCCCGAAACATAAAGGGCGACGTCGCAGTGTTCTTTCAAACTGCACGGACCCAGATGAGGCCTCACTGCTGTATGTCTGTGTCCTACATTGGGAAAATGTTCAATATTTTTTTAACTCTGCCATGGCCGGTCCCAAGCCCGTGCTGCGAAAAGAGGAGGGTTGGGTGCTGGGACAAGCAAACCAGCCCTATTAAAACATTTGTAGAGCAAATGGGAAAGTTCAGTGACACAGAGGTGATGTTCCATCTCGGGGGAGGTTTAGTGTCACTGCAGCAATGAAGACCTCTCTGAGCATGGTTGGTTCTGAGAGCAATGGCCCAGATCCCATTCCACAACAATTGTAAGATGCTCATTGCGGTCTAGAGCTGGTCCAAAGGTTGCGTGTGAAGGTTGTGTGCAAGCCCACGTAAAGTGCTCCCTTCCGAAACTGGAAGACTGCTTACCAGTGCTCTTGAATCTTTTTAACTCTGCCATGGCCGGTCCCAAGCCCAGCTGCGAAAAGAGGAGGGTTGAGTGCTGGGGCAAGCAAACCAGCCCTGTAAAAACAATTTGCTACTGCGAGCATAAAAGAAGAATAGGGCCTATCCAGCATTGTAGTGACATTAGCCAGCTGAACGTGTTGGCTGAGCTACCAATGCTTTAAGCGGCAAATTAGTGGCTCGAGCATAAAAGAAGAGGGCCTATTAAAGTTAACTCCACCGTGGCCGGTCCCAAGTCTGAGCTGAGAAAGGAGGAGGGTCCCTTCCCCCTCCCTTTCCTTCCCTTTCCCCTTCCCCTCCCCCTCCCTTCCCTTTCCCCTTCCCCCAGAGATACATGCTCAAATTATCTTTAAGGCAGTTTACTGTGCAAAGGGCTAAAAAGAGATTGTAGACAGTCCACTTTGGGCCGATCGGTGCCGTTCGGAGCTGTAATGCGAAGTTCCACTGTACATCTCTTCTCTGCTGTCCCATCTGTGTGCTGTCTCGACTGTGAAGTGTGGGAAGAGGGTGTACCCCTTTACGGAGGATAGACAGCAGGATCTGTTCGCCCCGAGTACATAAATTGTCTGAAGAAGAGAGAGCAATTTGGGTTCAAATTTGGTCCCATACTTGCTATCTGAGGAGTGACAAAGGAAATCTACCTGCGTGCCAAGTTTGAAGACAGGAGCCCCAAGGGTTCCAGAGATATGGCCACACAAAGAGAACTGACCGGCAATTAAAAGCTCCCTTGCGGGAAAACGTAGCATTAATTTGTAATACCGCTTAAGTGGGACTCTGGAGCAACCTTGTCGGTATAGATTTTGCTGGTCAATGTCTCCAAAACCATAAAGCCTAAGAACTCCAAACTTGGTAGGGTGGGTCTCCCAATAAGTCCCATACATGTGTCTCTCAAGTTGAAAAAAACACTGCCTCCCGAAACATAAAGGGCGACGTCGCAGTGTTATTTCAAACTGCACGGACCCAGATGAGGCCTCACTGCTGTATGTCTGTGTCCTACATTGGGAAAATGTTCAATATTTTTTTAACTCTGCCATGGCCGGTCCCAAGCCCGTGCAGCGAAAAGAGGAGGGTTGGGTGCTGTGACAAGCAAACCAGCCCTATTAAAACATTTGTAGAGCAAATGGGAAAGTTCAGTGACACAGAGGTGATGTTCCATCTCGGGGGAGGTTTAGTGTCACTGCAGCAATGAAGACCTCTCTGAGCGTGGTTGGTTCTGAGAGCAATGGCCCAGATCCCATTCCATAACAATTGTAAGATGCTCATTGCGGTCTAGAGCTGGTCCAAAGGTTGCGTGTGAAGGTTGTGTGCAAGCACACGTAAAGTGCTCCCTTCCGAAACTGGAAGACTGCTTACCAGTGCTCTTGAAACTTTTTAACTCTGCCATGGCCAGTCCCAAGCCCAGCTGCGAAAAGAGGAGGGTTGAGTGCTGGGGCAAGCAAACCAGCCCTGTAAAAACAATTTGCTACTGCGAGCATAAAATAAGAATAGGGCCTATCCAGCATTGTAGTGACATTAGCCAGCTGAACGTGTTGGCTGAGCTACCAATGCTTTAAGCTGCAAATTAGTGGCTCGAGCATAAAAGAAGAGGGCCTATTAAAGTTAACTCCACCGTGGCCGGTCCCAAGTCCGAGCTGAGAAAGGAGGAGGGTCCCTTCCCCCTCCCTTTCCTTCCCTTTCCCCTTCCCCTCCCCCTCCCTTCCCTTTCCCCTTCCCCCAGAGATACATGCTCAAATTACCTTTAAGGCAGTTTACTGTGCAAAGGGCTAAAAAGAGATTGTAGACAGTCCACTTTGGCCCGATCTGCGCCGTTCGGAGCTGTAATGCGAAGTTCCACTGTACATCTCTTCTCTGCTGTCCCATCTGTGTGCTGTCTCGACTGTGAAGTGTGGGAAGAGGGTGTACCCCTTTACGGAGGATAGACAGCAGGATCTGTTCGCCCGAGTACATAAATTGTCTGAAGAAGAGAGAGCAATTTGGGTTCAAATTTGGTCCCATACTTGCTATCTGAGGAGTGACAAAGGAAATCTACCTGCGTGCCAAGTTTGAAGACAGGAGCCCCAAGGGTTCCAGAGATATGGCCACACAAAGAGAACTGACCGGCAATTGAAAGCTCCCTTGCGGTAAAAACGTAGCAGTAATTTGTAATACCGCTTAAGTGGGACTCTGGAGCAACCTTGTCGGTATAGATTTTGCTGGTCAATATCTCCAAAACCATAAATCCTAAGAACTCCAAACTTGGTAGGGTGGGTCTCCCAATCAATCCCATACATGTGTCTCTCAAGTTGAAAAAAACACTGCCTCCCGAAACATAAAGGGCGACGTCGCAGTGTTCTTTCAAACTGCACGGACCCAGATGAGGCCTCACTGCTGTATGTCTGTGTCCTACATTGGGAAAATGTTCAATATTTTTTTAACTCTGCCATGGCCGGTCCCAAGCCCGTGCTGCGAAAAGAGGAGGGTTGGGTGCTGGGACAAGCAAGCCAGCCCTATTAAAACATTTGTAGAGCAAATGGGAAAGTTCAGTGACACAGAGGTGATGTTCCATCTCGGGGGAGGTTTAGTGTCACTGCAGCAATGAAGACCTCTCTGAGCGTGGTTGGTTCTGAGAGCAATGGCCCAGATCCCATTCCATAACAATTGTAAGATGCTCATTGCGGTCTAGAGCTGGTCCAAACGTTGCGTGTGAAGGTTGTGTGCAAGCACACGTAAAGTGCTCCCTTCCGAAACTGGAAGACTGCTTACCAGTGCTCTTGAAACTTTTTAACTCTGCCATGGCCGGTCCCAAGCCCAGCTGCGAAAAGAGGAGGGTTGAGTGCTGGGACAAGCAAACCAGCCCTGTAAAAACAATTTGCTACTGCGAGCATAAAAGAAGAATAGGGCCTATCCAGCATTGTAGTAACATTAGCCAGCTGAACGTGTTGGCTGAGCTACCAATGCTTTAAGCTGCAAATTAGTGGCTCGAGCATAAAAGAAGAGGGCCTATTAAAGTTAACTGAACCGTGGCCGGTCCCAAGTCCGAGCTGAAAAAGGAGGAGGGTCCCTTCCCCCTCCCTTTCCTTCCCTTTCCCCTTCCCCTCCCCCTCCCTTCCCTTTCCCCTTCCCCCAGAGATACATGCTCAAATTACCTTTAAGGCAGTTTACTGTGCAAAGGGCTAAAAAGAGATTGTAGACAGTCCACTTTGGGCCGATCTGCGCCGTTCGGAGCTGTAATGCGAAGTTCCACTGTACATCTCTTCTCTGCTGTCCCATCTGTGTGCTGTCTCGACTGTGAAGTGTGGGAAGAGGGTGTACCCCTTTACGGAGGATAGACAGCAGGATCTGTTCGCCCGAGTACATAAATTGTCTGAAGAAGAGAGAGCAATTTGGGTTCAAATTTGGTCCCATACTTGCTATCTGAGGAGTGACAAAGGAAATCTACCTGCGTGCCAAGTTTGAAGACAGGAGCCCCAAGGGTTCCAGAGATATGGCCACACAAAGAGAACTGACCGGCAATTGAAAGCTCCCTTGCGGGAAAAACGTAGCAGTAATTTGTAATACCGCTTAAGTGGGACTCTGGAGCAACCTTGTCGGTATAGATTTTGCTGGTCAATATCTCCAAAACCATAAATCCTAAGAACTCCAAACTTGGTAGGGTGGGTCTCCCAATCAGTCCCATACATGTGTCTCTCAAGTTGAAAAAAACACTGCCTCCCGAAACATAAAGGGCGACGTCGCAGTGTTCTTTCGAACTGCACGGACCCAGATGAGGCCTCACTGCTGTATGTCTGTGTCCTACATTGGGAAAATGTTCAATATTTTTTTAACTCTGCCATGGCCGGTCCCAAGCCCGTGCTGCGAAAAGAGGAGGGTTGGGTGCTGGGACAAGCAAACCAGCCCTATTAAAACATTTGTAGAGCAAATGGGAAAGTTCAGTGACACAGAGGTGATGTTCCATCTCGGGGGAGGTTTAGTGTCACTGCAGCAATGAAGACCTCTCTGAGCGTGGTTGGTTCTGAGAGCAATGGCCCAGATCCCATTCCATAACAATTGTAAGATGCTCATTGCGGTCTAGAGCTGGTCCAAAGGTTGCGTGTGAAGGTTGTGTGCAAGCACACGTAAAGTGCTCCCTTCAGAAACTGGAAGACTGCTTACCAGTGCTCTTGAAACTTTTTAACTCTGCCATGGCCGGTCCCAAGCCCAGCTGCGAAAAGAGGAGGGTTGAGTGCTGGGGCAAGCAAACCAGCCCTGTAAAAACAATTTGCTACTGCGAGCATAAAAGAAGAATAGGGCCTATCCAGCATTGTAGTGACATTAGCCAGCTGAACATGTTGGCTGAGCTACCAATGCTTTAAGCTGCAAATTAGTGGCTCGAGCATAAAAGAAGAGGGCCTATTAAAGTTAACTCCACCGTGGCCGGTCCCAAGTCCGAACTGAGAAAGGAGGAGGGTCCCTTCCCCCTCCCTTTCCTTCCCTTTCCCCTTCCCCTCCCCCTCCCTTCCCTTTCCCCTTCCCCCAGAGATACATGCTCAAATTACCTTTAAGGCAGTATACTGTGCAAAGGGCTAAAAGAGATTGTAGACAGTCCACTTTGGGCCGATCGGTGCTGTTCGGAGCTGTAATGCGAAGTTCCACTGTACATCTCTTCTCTGCTGTCCCATCTGTGTGCTGTCTCGACTGTGAAGTGTGGGAAGAGGGTGTACCCCTTTACGGAGGATAGACAGCAGGATCTGTTCGCCCGAGTACATAAATTGTCTGAAGAAGAGAGAGCAATTTGGGTT
This sequence comes from Rana muscosa, assembly GCA_029206835.1. Lineage (NCBI taxonomy): Eukaryota > Metazoa > Chordata > Amphibia > Anura > Ranidae > Rana > Rana muscosa. The sequence continues at coordinate 115,921,982 of CM055118.1, forward strand.
CAAATTTGGTCCCATACTTGCTATCTGAGGAGTGACAAAGGAAATCTACCTGCGTGCCAAGTTTGAAGACAGGAGCCCCAAGGGTTCCAGAGATATGGCCACACAAAGAGAACTGACCGGCAATTGAAAGCTCCCTTGCGGGAAAAACGTAGCAGTAATTTGTAATACCGCTTAAGTGGGACTCTGGAGCAACCTTGTCGGTATAGATTTTGCTGGTCAATATCTCCAAAACCATAAATCCTAAGAACTCCAAACTTGGTAGGGTGGGTCTCCCAATCAGTCCCATACATGTGTCTCTCAAGTTGAAAAAAACACTGCCTCCCGAAACATAAAGGGCGACGTCGCAGTGTTCTTTCAAACTGCACGGACCCAGATGAGGCCTCACTGCTGTATGTCTGTGTCCTACATTGGGAAAATGTTCAATATTTTTTTAACTCTGCCATGGCCGGTCCCAAGCCCAGCTGCGAAAAGAGGAGGGTTGAGTGCTGGGACAAGCAAACCAGCCCTATTAAAACATTTGTAGAGCAAATGGGAAAGTTCAGTGACACAGAGGTGATGTTCCATCTCGGGGGAGGTTTAGTGTCACTGCAGCAATGAAGACCTCTCTGAGCGTGGTTGGTTCTGAGAGCAATGGCCCAGATCCCATTCCATAACAATTGTAAGATGCTCATTGCGGTCTAGAGCTGGTCCAAAGGTTGCGTGTGAAGGTTGTGTGCAAGCACACGTAAAGTGCTCCCTTCCGAAACTGGAAGACTGCTTACCAGTGCTCTTGAAACTTTTTAACTCTGCCATGGCCGGTCCCAAGCCCAGCTGCGAAAAGAGGAGGGTTGAGTGCTGGGGCAAGCAAACCAGCCCTGTAAAAAACAATTTGCTACTGCGAGCATAAAAGAAGAATAGGGCCTATCCAGCATTGTAGTGACATTAGCCAGCTGAACGTGTTGGCTGAGCTACCAATGCTTTAAGCTGCAAATTAGTGGCTCGAGCATAAAAGAAGAGGGCCTATTAAAGTTAACTCCACCGTGGCCGGTCCCAAGTCCGAGCTGAGAAAGGAGGAGGGTCCCTTCCCCCTCCCTTTCCTTCCCTTTCCCCTTCCCCTCCCCCTCCCTTCCCTTTCCCCTTCCCCCAGAGATACATGCTCAAATTACCTTTAAGGCAGTTTACTGTGCAAAGGGCTAAAAAGAGATTGTAGACAGTCCACTTTGGGCCGATCGGCGCAGTTCGGAGCTGTAATGCAAAGTTCCACTGTACATCTCTTCTCTGCTGTCCCATCTGTGTGCTGTCTCGACTGTGAAGTGTGGGAAGAGGGTGTACCCCTTTACGGAGGATAGACAGCAGGATCTGTTCGCCCCGAGTACATAAATTGTCTGAAGAAGAGAGAGCAATTTGGGTTCAAATTTGGTCCCATACTTGCTATCTGAGGAGTGACAAAGGAAATTTACCTGCGTGCCAAGTTTGAAGACAGGAGCCCCAAGGGTTCCAGAGATATGGCCACACAAAGAGAACTGACCGGCAATTGAAAGCTCCCTTGCGGGAAAACGTAGCAGTAATTTGTAATACCGCTTAAGTGGGACTCTGGAGCAACCTTGTCGGTATAGATTTTGCTGGTCAATATCTCCAAAACCATAAATCCTAAGAACTCCAAACTTGGTAGGGTGGGTCTCCCAATCAGTCCCATACATGTGTCTCTCAAGTTGAAAAAAACACTGCCTCCCGAAACATAAAGGGCGACGTCGCAGTGTTCTTTCAAACTGCACGGACCCAGATGAGGCCTCACTGCTGTATGTCTGTGTCCTACATTGGGAAAATGTTCAATATTTTTTTAACTCTGCCATGGCCGGTCCCAAGCCCGTGCTGCGAAAAGAGGAGGGTTGGGTGCTGGGACAAGCAAACCAGCCCTATTAAAACATTTGTAGAGCAAATGGGAAAGTTCAGTGACACAGAGGTGATGTTCCATCTCGGGGGAGGTTTAGTGTCACTGCAGCAATGAAGACCTCTCTGAGCATGGTTGGTTCTGAGAGCAATGGCCCAGATCCCATTCCACAACAATTGTAAGATGCTCATTGCGGTCTAGAGCTGGTCCAAAGGTTGCGTGTGAAGGTTGTGTGCAAGCCCACGTAAAGTGCTCCCTTCTGAAACTGGAAGACTGCTTACCAGTGCTCTTGAATCTTTTTAACTCTGCCATGGCCGGTCCCAAGCCCAGCTGCGAAAAGAGGAGGGTTGAGTGCTGGGGCAAGCAAACCAGCCCTGTAAAAACAATTTGCTACTGCGAGCATAAAAGAAGAATAGGGCCTATCCAGCATTGTAGTGACATTAGCCAGCTGAACGTGTTGGCTGAGCTACCAATGCTTTAAGCTGCAAATTAGTGGCTCGAGCATAAAAGAAGAGGGCCTATTAAAGTTAACTCCACCGTGGCCGGTCCCAAGTCTGAGCTGAGAAAGGAGGAGGGTCCCTTCCCCCTCCCTTTCCTTCCCTTTCCCCTTCCCCTCCCCCTCCCTTCCCTTTCCCCTTCCCCCAGAGATACATGCTCAAATTATCTTTAAGGCAGTTTACTGTGCAAAGGGCTAAAAAGAGATTGTAGACAGTCCACTTTGGGCCGATCGGTGCCGTTCGGAGCTGTAATGCGAAGTTCCACTGTACATCTCTTCTCTGCTGTCCCATCTGTGTGCTGTCTCGACTGTGAAGTGTGGGAAGAGGGTGTACCCCTTTACGGAGGATAGACAGCAGGATCTGTTCGCCCCGAGTACATAAATTGTCTGAAGAAGAGAGAGCAATTTGGGTTCAAATTTGGTCCCATACTTGCTATCTGAGGAGTGACAAAGGAAATCTACCTGCGTGCCAAGTTTGAAGACAGGAGCCCCAAGGGTTCCAGAGATATGGCCACACAAAGAGAACTGACCGGCAATTAAAAGCTCCCTTGCGGGAAAACGTAGCAGTAATTTGTAATACCGCTTAAGTGGGACTCTGGAGCAACCTTGTCGGTATAGATTTTGCTGGTCAATGTCTCCAAAACCATAAAGCCTAAGAACTCCAAACTTGGTAGGGTGGGTCTCCCAATAAGTCCCATACATGTGTCTCTCAAGTTGAAAAAAACACTGCCTCCCGAAACATAAAGGGCGACGTCGCAGTGTTATTTCAAACTGCACGGACCCAGATGAGGCCTCACTGCTGTATGTCTGTGTCCTACATTGGGAAAATGTTCAATATTTTTTTAACTCTGCCATGGCCGGTCCCAAGCCCGTGCAGCGAAAAGAGGAGGGTTGGGTGCTGTGACAAGCAAACCAGCCCTATTAAAACATTTGTAGAGCAAATGGGAAAGTTCAGTGACACAGAGGTGATGTTCCATCTCGGGGGAGGTTTAGTGTCACTGCAGCAATGAAGACCTCTCTGAGCGTGGTTGGTTCTGAGAGCAATGGCCCAGATCCCATTCCATAACAATTGTAAGATGCTCATTGCGGTCTAGAGCTGGTCCAAAGGTTGCGTGTGAAGGTTGTGTGCAAGCACACGTAAAGTGCTCCCTTCCGAAACTGGAAGACTGCTTACCAGTGCTCTTGAAACTTTTTAACTCTGCCATGGCCAGTCCCAAGCCCAGCTGCGAAAAGAGGAGGGTTGAGTGCTGGGGCAAGCAAACCAGCCCTGTAAAAACAATTTGCTACTGCGAGCATAAAATAAGAATAGGGCCTATCCAGCATTGTAGTGACATTAGCCAGCTGAACGTGTTGGCTGAGCTACCAATGCTTTAAGCTGCAAATTAGTGGCTCGAGCATAAAAGAAGAGGGCCTATTAAAGTTAACTCCACCGTGGCCGGTCCCAAGTCCGAGCTGAGAAAGGAGGAGGGTCCCTTCCCCCTCCCTTTCCTTCCCTTTCCCCTTCCCCTCCCCCTCCCTTCCCTTTCCCCTTCCCCCAGAGATACATGCTCAAATTACCTTTAAGGCAGTTTACTGTGCAAAGGGCTAAAAAGAGATTGTAGACAGTCCACTTTGGCCCGATCTGCGCCGTTCGGAGCTGTAATGCGAAGTTCCACTGTACATCTCTTCTCTGCTGTCCCATCTGTGTGCTGTCTCGACTGTGAAGTGTGGGAAGAGGGTGTACCCCTTTACGGAGGATAGACAGCAGGATCTGTTCGCCCGAGTACATAAATTGTCTGAAGAAGAGAGAGCAATTTGGGTTCAAATTTGGTCCCATACTTGCTATCTGAGGAGTGACAAAGGAAATCTACCTGCGTGCCAAGTTTGAAGACAGGAGCCCCAAGGGTTCCAGAGATATGGCCACACAAAGAGAACTGACCGGCAATTGAAAGCTCCCTTGCGGTAAAAACGTAGCAGTAATTTGTAATACCGCTTAAGTGGGACTCTGGAGCAACCTTGTCGGTATAGATTTTGCTGGTCAATATCTCCAAAACCATAAATCCTAAGAACTCCAAACTTGGTAGGGTGGGTCTCCCAATCAATCCCATACATGTGTCTCTCAAGTTGAAAAAAACACTGCCTCCCGAAACATAAAGGGCGACGTCGCAGTGTTCTTTCAAACTGCACGGACCCAGATGAGGCCTCACTGCTGTATGTCTGTGTCCTACATTGGGAAAATGTTCAATATTTTTTTAACTCTGCCATGGCCGGTCCCAAGCCCGTGCTGCGAAAAGAGGAGGGTTGGGTGCTGGGACAAGCAAGCCAGCCCTATTAAAACATTTGTAGAGCAAATGGGAAAGTTCAGTGACACAGAGGTGATGTTCCATCTCGGGGGAGGTTTAGTGTCACTGCAGCAATGAAGACCTCTCTGAGCGTGGTTGGTTCTGAGAGCAATGGCCCAGATCCCATTCCATAACAATTGTAAGATGCTCATTGCGGTCTAGAGCTGGTCCAAACGTTGCGTGTGAAGGTTGTGTGCAAGCACACGTAAAGTGCTCCCTTCCGAAACTGGAAGACTGCTTACCAGTGCTCTTGAAACTTTTTAACTCTGCCATGGCCGGTCCCAAGCCCAGCTGCGAAAAGAGGAGGGTTGAGTGCTGGGACAAGCAAACCAGCCCTGTAAAAACAATTTGCTACTGCGAGCATAAAAGAAGAATAGGGCCTATCCAGCATTGTAGTAACATTAGCCAGCTGAACGTGTTGGCTGAGCTACCAATGCTTTAAGCTGCAAATTAGTGGCTCGAGCATAAAAGAAGAGGGCCTATTAAAGTTAACTGAACCGTGGCCGGTCCCAAGTCCGAGCTGAAAAAGGAGGAGGGTCCCTTCCCCCTCCCTTTCCTTCCCTTTCCCCTTCCCCTCCCCCTCCCTTCCCTTTCCCCTTCCCCCAGAGATACATGCTCAAATTACCTTTAAGGCAGTTTACTGTGCAAAGGGCTAAAAAGAGATTGTAGACAGTCCACTTTGGGCCGATCTGCGCCGTTCGGAGCTGTAATGCGAAGTTCCACTGTACATCTCTTCTCTGCTGTCCCATCTGTGTGCTGTCTCGACTGTGAAGTGTGGGAAGAGGGTGTACCCCTTTACGGAGGATAGACAGCAGGATCTGTTCGCCCGAGTACATAAATTGTCTGAAGAAGAGAGAGCAATTTGGGTTCAAATTTGGTCCCATACTTGCTATCTGAGGAGTGACAAAGGAAATCTACCTGCGTGCCAAGTTTGAAGACAGGAGCCCCAAGGGTTCCAGAGATATGGCCACACAAAGAGAACTGACCGGCAATTGAAAGCTCCCTTGCGGGAAAAACGTAGCAGTAATTTGTAATACCGCTTAAGTGGGACTCTGGAGCAACCTTGTCGGTATAGATTTTGCTGGTCAATATCTCCAAAACCATAAATCCTAAGAACTCCAAACTTGGTAGGGTGGGTCTCCCAATCAGTCCCATACATGTGTCTCTCAAGTTGAAAAAAACACTGCCTCCCGAAACATAAAGGGCGACGTCGCAGTGTTCTTTCGAACTGCACGGACCCAGATGAGGCCTCACTGCTGTATGTCTGTGTCCTACATTGGGAAAATGTTCAATATTTTTTTAACTCTGCCATGGCCGGTCCCAAGCCCGTGCTGCGAAAAGAGGAGGGTTGGGTGCTGGGACAAGCAAACCAGCCCTATTAAAACATTTGTAGAGCAAATGGGAAAGTTCAGTGACACAGAGGTGATGTTCCATCTCGGGGGAGGTTTAGTGTCACTGCAGCAATGAAGACCTCTCTGAGCGTGGTTGGTTCTGAGAGCAATGGCCCAGATCCCATTCCATAACAATTGTAAGATGCTCATTGCGGTCTAGAGCTGGTCCAAAGGTTGCGTGTGAAGGTTGTGTGCAAGCACACGTAAAGTGCTCCCTTCAGAAACTGGAAGACTGCTTACCAGTGCTCTTGAAACTTTTTAACTCTGCCATGGCCGGTCCCAAGCCCAGCTGCGAAAAGAGGAGGGTTGAGTGCTGGGGCAAGCAAACCAGCCCTGTAAAAACAATTTGCTACTGCGAGCATAAAAGAAGAATAGGGCCTATCCAGCATTGTAGTGACATTAGCCAGCTGAACATGTTGGCTGAGCTACCAATGCTTTAAGCTGCAAATTAGTGGCTCGAGCATAAAAGAAGAGGGCCTATTAAAGTTAACTCCACCGTGGCCGGTCCCAAGTCCGAACTGAGAAAGGAGGAGGGTCCCTTCCCCCTCCCTTTCCTTCCCTTTCCCCTTCCCCTCCCCCTCCCTTCCCTTTCCCCTTCCCCCAGAGATACATGCTCAAATTACCTTTAAGGCAGTATACTGTGCAAAGGGCTAAAAGAGATTGTAGACAGTCCACTTTGGGCCGATCGGTGCTGTTCGGAGCTGTAATGCGAAGTTCCACTGTACATCTCTTCTCTGCTGTCCCATCTGTGTGCTGTCTCGACTGTGAAGTGTGGGAAGAGGGTGTACCCCTTTACGGAGGATAGACAGCAGGATCTGTTCGCCCGAGTACATAAATTGTCTGAAGAAGAGAGAGCAATTTGGGTTCAAATTTGGTCCCATACTTGCTATCTGAGGAGTGACAAAGGAAATCTACCTGCGTGCCAAGTTTGAAGACAGGAGCCCCAAGGGTTCCAGAGATATGGCCACACAAAGAGAACTGACCGGCAATTGAAAGCTCCCTTGCGGGAAAAACGTAGCAGTAATTTGTAATACCGCTTAAGTGGGACTCTGGAGCAACCTTGTCGGTATAGATTTTGCTGGTCAATATCTCCAAAACCATAAATCCTAAGAACTCCAAACTTGGTAGGGTGGGTCTCCCAATCAGTCCCATACATGTGTCTCTCAAGTTGAAAAAAACACTGCCTCCCGAAACATAAAGGGCGACGTCGCAGTGTTCTTTCAAACTGCACGGACCCAGATGAGGCCTCACTGCTGTATGTCTGTGTCCTACATTGGGAAAATGTTCAATATTTTTTTAACTCTGCCATGGCCGGTCCCAAGCCCAGCTGCGAAAAGAGGAGGGTTGAGTGCTGGGACAAGCAAACCAGCCCTATTAAAACATTTGTAGAGCAAATGGGAAAGTTCAGTGACACAGAGGTGATGTTCCATCTCGGGGGAGGTTTAGTGTCACTGCAGCAATGAAGACCTCTCTGAGCGTGGTTGGTTCTGAGAGCAATGGCCCAGATCCCATTCCATAACAATTGTAAGATGCTCATTGCGGTCTAGAGCTGGTCCAAAGGTTGCGTGTGAAGGTTGTGTGCAAGCACACGTAAAGTGCTCCCTTCCGAAACTGGAAGACTGCTTACCAGTGCTCTTGAAACTTTTTAACTCTGCCATGGCCGGTCCCAAGCCCAGCTGCGAAAAGAGGAGGGTTGAGTGCTGGGGCAAGCAAACCAGCCCTGTAAAAAACAATTTGCTACTGCGAGCATAAAAGAAGAATAGGGCCTATCCAGCATTGTAGTGACATTAGCCAGCTGAACGTGTTGGCTGAGCTACCAATGCTTTAAGCTGCAAATTAGTGGCTCGAGCATAAAAGAAGAGGGCCTATTAAAGTTAACTCCACCGTGGCCGGTCCCAAGTCCGAGCTGAGAAAGGAGGAGGGTCCCTTCCCCCTCCCTTTCCTTCCCTTTCCCCTTCCCCTCCCCCTCCCTTCCCTTTCCCCTTCCCCCAGAGATACATGCTCAAATTACCTTTAAGGCAGTTTACTGTGCAAAGGGCTAAAAAGAGATTGTAGACAGTCCACTTTGGGCCGATCGGCGCAGTTCGGAGCTGTAATGCAAAGTTCCACTGTACATCTCTTCTCTGCTGTCCCATCTGTGTGCTGTCTCGACTGTGAAGTGTGGGAAGAGGGTGTACCCCTTTACGGAGGATAGACAGCAGGATCTGTTCGCCCCGAGTACATAAATTGTCTGAAGAAGAGAGAGCAATTTGGGTTCAAATTTGGTCCCATACTTGCTATCTGAGGAGTGACAAAGGAAATTTACCTGCGTGCCAAGTTTGAAGACAGGAGCCCCAAGGGTTCCAGAGATATGGCCACACAAAGAGAACTGACCGGCAATTGAAAGCTCCCTTGCGGGAAAACGTAGCAGTAATTTGTAATACCGCTTAAGTGGGACTCTGGAGCAACCTTGTCGGTATAGATTTTGCTGGTCAATATCTCCAAAACCATAAATCCTAAGAACTCCAAACTTGGTAGGGTGGGTCTCCCAATCAGTCCCATACATGTGTCTCTCAAGTTGAAAAAAACACTGCCTCCCGAAACATAAAGGGCGACGTCGCAGTGTTCTTTCAAACTGCACGGACCCAGATGAGGCCTCACTGCTGTATGTCTGTGTCCTACATTGGGAAAATGTTCAATATTTTTTTAACTCTGCCATGGCCGGTCCCAAGCCCGTGCTGCGAAAAGAGGAGGGTTGGGTGCTGGGACAAGCAAACCAGCCCTATTAAAACATTTGTAGAGCAAATGGGAAAGTTCAGTGACACAGAGGTGATGTTCCATCTCGGGGGAGGTTTAGTGTCACTGCAGCAATGAAGACCTCTCTGAGCATGGTTGGTTCTGAGAGCAATGGCCCAGATCCCATTCCACAACAATTGTAAGATGCTCATTGCGGTCTAGAGCTGGTCCAAAGGTTGCGTGTGAAGGTTGTGTGCAAGCCCACGTAAAGTGCTCCCTTCTGAAACTGGAAGACTGCTTACCAGTGCTCTTGAATCTTTTTAACTCTGCCATGGCCGGTCCCAAGCCCAGCTGCGAAAAGAGGAGGGTTGAGTGCTGGGGCAAGCAAACCAGCCCTGTAAAAACAATTTGCTACTGCGAGCATAAAAGAAGAATAGGGCCTATCCAGCATTGTAGTGACATTAGCCAGCTGAACGTGTTGGCTGAGCTACCAATGCTTTAAGCTGCAAATTAGTGGCTCGAGCATAAAAGAAGAGGGCCTATTAAAGTTAACTCCACCGTGGCCGGTCCCAAGTCTGAGCTGAGAAAGGAGGAGGGTCCCTTCCCCCTCCCTTTCCTTCCCTTTCCCCTTCCCCTCCCCCTCCCTTCCCTTTCCCCTTCCCCCAGAGATACATGCTCAAATTATCTTTAAGGCAGTTTACTGTGCAAAGGGCTAAAAAGAGATTGTAGACAGTCCACTTTGGGCCGATCGGTGCCGTTCGGAGCTGTAATGCGAAGTTCCACTGTACATCTCTTCTCTGCTGTCCCATCTGTGTGCTGTCTCGACTGTGAAGTGTGGGAAGAGGGTGTACCCCTTTACGGAGGATAGACAGCAGGATCTGTTCGCCCCGAGTACATAAATTGTCTGAAGAAGAGAGAGCAATTTGGGTTCAAATTTGGTCCCATACTTGCTATCTGAGGAGTGACAAAGGAAATCTACCTGCGTGCCAAGTTTGAAGACAGGAGCCCCAAGGGTTCCAGAGATATGGCCACACAAAGAGAACTGACCGGCAATTAAAAGCTCCCTTGCGGGAAAACGTAGCAGTAATTTGTAATACCGCTTAAGTGGGACTCTGGAGCAACCTTGTCGGTATAGATTTTGCTGGTCAATGTCTCCAAAACCATAAAGCCTAAGAACTCCAAACTTGGTAGGGTGGGTCTCCCAATAAGTCCCATACATGTGTCTCTCAAGTTGAAAAAAACACTGCCTCCCGAAACATAAAGGGCGACGTCGCAGTGTTATTTCAAACTGCACGGACCCAGATGAGGCCTCACTGCTGTATGTCTGTGTCCTACATTGGGAAAATGTTCAATATTTTTTTAACTCTGCCATGGCCGGTCCCAAGCCCGTGCAGCGAAAAGAGGAGGGTTGGGTGCTGTGACAAGCAAACCAGCCCTATTAAAACATTTGTAGAGCAAATGGGAAAGTTCAGTGACACAGAGGTGATGTTCCATCTCGGGGGAGGTTTAGTGTCACTGCAGCAATGAAGACCTCTCTGAGCGTGGTTGGTTCTGAGAGCAATGGCCCAGATCCCATTCCATAACAATTGTAAGATGCTCATTGCGGTCTAGAGCTGGTCCAAAGGTTGCGTGTGAAGGTTGTGTGCAAGCACACGTAAAGTGCTCCCTTCCGAAACTGGAAGACTGCTTACCAGTGCTCTTGAAACTTTTTAACTCTGCCATGGCCGGTCCCAAGCCCAGCTGCGAAAAGAGGAGGGTTGAGTGCTGGGGCAAGCAAACCAGCCCTGTAAAAACAATTTGCTACTGCGAGCATAAAATAAGAATAGGGCCTATCCAGCATTGTAGTGACATTAGCCAGCTGAACGTGTTGGCTGAGCTACCAATGCTTTAAGCTGCAAATTAGTGGCTCGAGCATAAAAGAAGAGGGCCTATTAAAGTTAACTCCACCGTGGCCGGTCCCAAGTCCGAGCTGAGAAAGGAGGAGGGTCCCTTCCCCCTCCCTTTCCTTCCCTTTCCCCTTCCCCTCCCCCTCCCTTCCCTTTCCCCTTCCCCCAGAGATACATGCTCAAATTACCTTTAAGGCAGTTTACTGTGCAAAGGGCTAAAAAGAGATTGTAGACAGTCCACTTTGGCCCGATCTGCGCCGTTCGGAGCTGTAATGCGAAGTTCCACTGTACATCTCTTCTCTGCTGTCCCATCTGTGTGCTGTCTCGACTGTGAAGTGTGGGAAGAGGGTGTACCCCTTTACGGAGGATAGACAGCAGGATCTGTTCGCCCGAGTACATAAATTGTCTGAAGAAGAGAGAGCAATTTGGGTTCAAATTTGGTCCCATACTTGCTATCTGAGGAGTGACAAAGGAAATCTACCTGCGTGCCAAGTTTGAAGACAGGAGCCCCAAGGGTTCCAGAGATATGGCCACACAAAGAGAACTGACCGGCAATTGAAAGCTCCCTTGCGGGAAAAACGTAGCAGTAATTTGTAATACCGCTTAAGTGGGACTCTGGAGCAACCTTGTCGGTATAGATTTTGCTGGTCAATATCTCCAAAACCATAAATCCTAAGAACTCCAAACTTGGTAGGGTGGGTCTCCCAATCAGTCCCATACATGTGTCTCTCAAGTTGAAAAAAACACTGCCTCCCGAAACATAAAGGGCGACGTCGCAGTGTTCTTTCGAACTGCACGGACCCAGATGAGGCCTCACTGCTGTATGTCTGTGTCCTACATTGGGAAAATGTTCAATATTTTTTTAACTCTGCCATGGCCGGTCCCAAGCCCGTGCTGCGAAAAGAGGAGGGTTGGGTGCTGGGACAAGCAAACCAGCCCTATTAAAACATTTGTAGAGCAAATGGGAAAGTTCAGTGACACAGAGGTGATGTTCCATCTCGGGGGAGGTTTAGTGTAACTGCAGCAATGAAGACCTCTCTGAGCGTGGTTGGTTCTGAGAGCAATGGCCCAGATCCCATTCCATAACAATTGTAAGATGCTCATTGCGGTCTAGAGCTGGTCCAAAGGTTGCGTGTGAAGGTTGTGTGCAAGCACACGTAAAGTGCTCCCTTCCGAAACTGGAAGACTGCTTACCAGTGCTCTTGAAACTTTTTAACTCTGCCATGGCCGGTCCCAAGCCCAGCTGCGAAAAGAGGAGGGTTGAGTGCTGGGGCAAGCAAACCAGCCCTGTAAAAACAATTTGCTACTGCGAGCATAAAAGAAGAATAGGGCCTATCCAGCATTGTAGTGACATTAGCCAGCTGAACGTGTTGGCTGAGCTACCAATGCTTTAAGCTGCAAATTAGTGGCTCGAGCATAAAAGAAGAGGGCCTATTAAAGTTAACTCCACCGTGGCCGGTCCCAAGTCCGAACTGAGAAAGGAGGAGGGTCCCTTCCCCCTCCCTTTCCTTCCCTTTCCCCTTCCCCTCCCCCTCCCTTCCCTTTCCCCTTCCCCCAGAGATACATGTTTAAATTACCTTTAAGGCAGTATACTGTGCAAAGGGCTAAAAGAGATTGTAGACAGTCCACTTTGGGCCGATCGGTGCTGTTCGGAGCTGTAATGCGAAGTTCCACTGTACATCTCTTCTCTGCTGTCCCATCTGTGTGCTGTCTCGACTGTGAAGTGTGGGAAGAGGGTGTACCCCTTTACGGAGGATAGACAGCAGGATCTGTTCGCCCGAGTACATAAATTGTCTGAAGAAGAGAGAGCAATTTGGGTTCAAATTTGGTCCCATACTTGCTATCTGAGGAGTGACAAAGGAAATCTACCTGCGTGCCAAGTTTGAAGACAGGAGCCCCAAGGGTTCCAGAGATATGGCCACACAAAGAGAACTGACCGGCAATTGAAAGCTCCCTTGCGGGAAAAACGTAGCAGTAATTTGTAATACCGCTTAAGTGGGACTCTGGAGCAACCTTGTCGGTATAGATTTTGCTGGTCAATATCTCCAAAACCATAAATCCTAAGAACTCCAAACTTGGTAGGGTGGGTCTCCCAATCAGTCCCATACATGTGTCTCTCAAGTTGAAAAAAACACTGCCTCCCGAAACATAAAGGGCGACGTCGCAGTGTTCTTTCGAACTGCACGGACCCAGATGAGGCCTCACTGCTGTATGTCTGTGTCCTACATTGGGAAAATGTTCAATATTTTTTTAACTCTGCCATGGCCGGTCCCAAGCCCAGCTGCGAAAAGAGGAGGGTTGAGTGCTGGGGCAAGCAAACCAGCCCTGTAAAAACAATTTGCTACTGCGAGCATAAAAGAAGAATAGGGCCTATCCAGCATTGTAGTGACATTAGCCAGCTGAACGTGTTGGCTGAGCTACCAATGCTTTAAGCTGCAAATTAGTGGCTTGAGCATAAAAGAAGAGGGCCTATTAAAGTTAACTCCACCGTGGCCGGTCCCAAGTCCGAACTCAGAAAGGAGGAGGGTCCCTTCCCCCTCCCTTTCCTTCCCTTTCCCCTTCCCCTCCCCCTCCCTTCCCTTTACCCTTCCCCCAGAGATACATGCTCAAATTACCTTTAAGGCAGTTTACTGTGCAAAGGGCTAAAAGAGATTGTAGACAGTCCACTTTGGGCCGATCGGTGCTGTTCGGAGCTGTAATGCGAAGTTCCACTGTACATCTCTTCTCTGCTGTCCCATCTGTGTGCTGTCTCGACTGTGAAGTGTGGGAAGAGGGTGTACCCCTTTACGGAGGATAGACAGCAGGATTTGTTCGCCCCGAGTACATAAATTGTCTGAAGAAGAGAGAGCAATTTGGGTTCAAATTTGGTCCCATACTTGCTATCTGAGGAGTGACAAAGGAAATCTACCTGCGTGCCAAGTTTGAAGACAGGAGCCCCAAGGGTTCCAGAGATATGGCCACACAAAGAGAACTGACCGGCAATTGAAAGCTCCCTTGCGGGAAAACGTAGCAGTAATTTGTAATACCGCTTAAGTGGGACTCTGGAGCAACCTTGTCGGTATAGATTTTGCTGGTCAATGTCTCCAAAACCATAAATCCTAAGAACTCCAAACTTGGTAGGGTGGGTCTCCCAATAAGTCCCATACATGTGTCTCTCAAGTTGAAAAAAACACTGCCTCCCGAAACATAAAGGGCGACGTCGCAGTGTTCTTTCAAACTGCACGGACCCAGATGAGGCCTCACTGCTGTATGTCTGTGTCCTACATTGGGAAAATGTTCAATATTTTTTTAACTCTGCCATGGCCGGTCCCAAGCCCGTGCTGCGAAAAGAGGAGGGTTGGGTGCTGGGACAAGCAAACCAGCCCTATTAAAACATTTGTAGAGCAAATGGGAAAGTTCAGTGACACAGAGGTGATGTTCCATCTCGGGGGAGGTTTAGTGTAACTGCAGCAATGAAGACCTCTCTGAGCGTGGTTGGTTCTGAGAGCAATGGCCCAGATCCCATTCCATAACAATTGTAAGATGCTCATTGCGGTCTAGAGCTGGTCCAAAGGTTGCGTGTGAAGGTTGTGTGCAAGCACACGTAAAGTGCTCCCTTCCGAAACTGGAAGACTGCTTACCAGTGCTCTTGAAACTTTTTAGCTCTGCCATGGCCGGTCCCAAGCCCAGCTGCAAAAAGAGGAGGGTTGAGTGCTGGGGCAAGCAAACCAGCCCTGTAAAAACAATTTGCTACTGCGAGCATAAAAGAAGAATAGGGCCTATCCAGCATTGTAGTGACATTAGCCAGCTGAACGTGTTGGCTGAGCTACCAATGCTTTAAGCTGCAAATTAGTGGCTCGAGCATAAAAGAAGAGGGCCTATTAAAGTTAACTCCACCGTGGCCGGTCCCAAGTCCGAGCTGAGAAAGGAGGAGGGTCCCTTCCCCCTCCCTTTCCCCTTCCCCTCCCCCTCCCTTCCCTTTCCTCTTCCCCCAGAGATACATGCTCAAATTACCTTTAAGGCAGTTTACTGTGCAAAGGGCTAAAAAGAGATTGTAGACAGTCCACTTTGGGCCGATCGGCGCCGTTCGGAGCTGTAATGCGAAGTTCCACTGTACATCTCTTCTCTGCTGTCCCATCTGTGTGCTGTCTCGACTGTGAAGTGTGGGAAGAGGGTGTACCCCTTTACGGAGGATAGACAGCAGGATCTGTTCGCCCGAGTACATAAATTGTCTGAAGAAGAGAGAGCAATTTGGGTTCAAATTTGGTCCCATACTTGCTATCTGAGGAGTGACAAAGGAAATCTACCTGCGTGCCAAGTTTGAAGACAGGAGCCCCAAGGGTTCCAGAGATATGGCCACACAAAGAGAACTGACCGGCAATTGAAAGCTCCCTTGCGGGAAAAACGTAGCAGTAATTTGTAATACCGCTTAAGTGGGACTCTGGAGCAACCTTGTCGGTATAGATTTTGCTGGTCAATATCTCCAAAACCATAAATCCTAAGAACTCCAAACTTGGTAGGGTGGGTCTCCCAATCAGTCCCATACATGTGTCTCTCAAGTTGAAAAAAACACTGCCTCCCGAAACATAAAGGGCGACGTCGCAGTGTTCTTTCGAACTGCACGGACCCAGATGAGGCCTCACTGCTGTATGTCTGTGTCCTACATTGGGAAAATGTTCAATATTTTTTTAACTCTGCCATGGCCGGTCCCAAGCCCGTGCTGCGAAAAGAGGAGGGTTGGGTGCTGGGACAAGCAAACCAGCCCTATTAAAACATTTGTAGAGCAAATGGGAAAGTTCAGTGACACAGAGGTGATGTTCCATCTCGGGGGAGGTTTAGTGTCACTGCAGCAATGAAGACCTCTCTGAGCGTGGTTGGTTCTGAGAGCAATGGCCCAGATCCCATTCCATAACAATTGTAAGATGCTCATTGCGGTCTAGAGCTGGTCCAAACGTTGCGTGTGAAGGTTGTGTGCAAGCACACGTAAAGTGCTCCCTTCCGAAACTGGAAGACTGCTTACCAGTGCTCTTGAAACTTTTTAACTCTGCCATGGCCGGTCCCAAGCCCAGCTGCGAAAAGAGGAGGGTTGAGTGCTGGGGAAAGCAAACCAGCCCTGTAAAAACAATTTGCTACTGCGAGCATAAAAGAAGAATAGGGCCTATCCAGCATTGTAGTGACATTAGCCAGCTGAACGTGTTGGCTGAGCTACCAATGCTTTAAGCTGCAAATTAGTGGCTCGAGCATAAAAGAAGAGGGCCTATTAAAGTTAACTCCACCGTGGCCGGTCCCAAGTCCGAACTGAGAAAGGAGGAGGGTCCCTTCCCCCTCCCTTTCCTTCCCTTTCCCCTTCCCCTCCCCCTCCCTTCCCTTTCCCCTTCCCCCAGAGATACATGCTCAAATTACCTTTAAGGCAGTATACTGTGCAAAGGGCTAAAAGAGATTGTAGACAGTCCACTTTGGGCCGATCGGTGCTGTTCGGAGCTGTAATGCGAAGTTCCACTGTACATCTCTTCTCTGCTGTCCCATCTGTGTGCTGTCTCAACTGTGAAGTGTGGGAGGAGGGTGTACCCCTTTACGGAGGATAGACAGCAGGATTTGTTCGCCCCGAGTACATAAATTGTCTGAAGAAGAGAGAGCAATTTGGGTTCAAATTTGGTCCCATACTTGCTATCTGAGGAGTGACAAAGGAAATCTACCTGCGTGCCAAGTTTGAAGACAGGAGCCCCAAGGGTTCCAGAGATATGGCCACACAAAGAGAACTGACCGGCAATTGAAAGCTCCCTTGCGGGAAAACGTAGCAGTAATTTGTAATACCGCTTAAGTGGGACTCTGGAGCAACCTTGTCGGTATAGATTTTGCTGGTCAATGTCTCCAAAACCATAAATCCTAAGAACTCCAAACTTGGTAGGGTGGGTCTCCCAATAAGTCCCACACATGTGTCTCTGAAGTTGAAAAAAACACTGCCTCCCGAAACACAAAGGGCGACGTCGCAGTGTTCTTTCAAACTGCACGGACCCAGATGAGGCCTCACTGCTGTATGTCTGTGTCCTACATTGGGAAAATGTTCAATATATTTTTAACTCTGCCATGGCCGGTCCCAAGCCCGTGCTGCGAAAAGAGGAGGGTTGGGTGCTGGGACAAGCAAACCAGCCCTATTAAAACATTAGTAGAGCAAATGGGAAAGTTCAGTGTCACAGAGGTGATGTTCCATCTCGGGGGAGGTTTAGTGTCACTGCAGCAATGAAGACCTCTCTGAGCGTGGTTGGTTCTGAGAGCAATGGCCCAGATCCCATTCCATAACAATTGTAAGATGCTCATTGCGGTCTAGAGCTGGTCCAAAGGTTGCGTGTGAAGGTTGTGTGCAAGCACACGTAAAGTGCTCCCTTCCGAAACTGGAAGACTGCTTACCAGTGCTTTTGAAACTTTTTAGCTCTGCCATGGCCGGTCCCAAGCCCAGATGCAAAAAGAGGAGGGTTGAGTGCTGGGGCAAGCAAACCAGCCCTGTAAAAACAATTTGCTACTGCGAGCATAAAAGAAGAATAGGGCCTATCCAGCATTGTAGTGACATTAGCCAGCTGAACGTGTTGGCTAAGCTACCAATGCTTTAAGCTGCAAATTAGTGGCTCGAGCATAAAAGAAGAGGGCCTATTAAAGTTAACTCCACCGTGGCCGGTCCCAAGTCCGAGCTGAGAAAGGAGGAGGGTCCCTTCCCCCTCCCTTTCCCCTTCCCCTCCCCCTCCCTTCCCTTTCCCCTTCCCCCAGAGATACATGCTCAAATTACCTTTAATGCAGTTTACTGTGCAAAGGGCTAAAAAGAGATTGTAGACAGTCCACTTTGGGCCGATCAGCGCCGTTTGGAGCTGTAATGCGAAGTTCCACTGTACATCTCTTCTCTGCTGTCCCATCTGTGTGCTGTCTCGACTGTGAAGTGTGGGAAGAGGGTGTACCCCTTTACGGAGGATAGACAGCAGGATCTGTTCGCCCGAGTACATAAATTGTCTGAAGAAGAGAGAGCAATTTGGGTTCAAATTTGGTCCCATACTTGCTATCTGAGGAGTGACAAAGGAAATCTACCTGCGTGCCAAGTTTGAAGACAGGAGCCCCAAGGGTTCCAGAGATATGGCCACACAAAGAGAACTGACCGGCAATTGAAAGCTCCCTTGCGGGAAAAACGTAGCAGTAATTTGTAATACCGCTTAAGTGGGACTCTGGAGCAACCTTGTCGGTATAGATTTTGCTGGTCAATATCTCCAAAACCATAAATCCTAAGAACTCCAAACTTGGTAGGGTGGGTCTCCCAATCAGTCCCATACATGTGTCTCTCAAGTTGAAAAAAACACTGCCTCCCGAAACATAAAGGGCGACGTCGCAGTGTTCTTTCGAACTGCACGGACCCAGATGAGGCCTCACTGCTGTATGTCTGTGTCCTACATTGGGAAAATGTTCAATATTTTTTTAACTCTGCCATGGCCGGTCCCAAGCCCGTGCTGCGAAAAGAGGAGGGTTGGGTGCTGGGACAAGCAAACCAGCCCTATTAAAACATTTGTAGAGCAAATGGGAAAGTTCAGTGACACAGAGGTGATGTTCCATCTCGGGGGAGGTTTAGTGTCACTGCAGCAATGAAGACCTCTCTGAGCGTGGTTGGTTCTGAGAGCAATGGCCCAGATCCCATTCCATAACAATTGTAAGATGCTCATTGCGGTCTAGAGCTGGTCCAAACGTTGCGTGTGAAGGTTGTGTGCAAGCACACGTAAAGTGCTCCCTTCCGAAACTGGAAGACTGCTTACCAGTGCTCTTGAAACTTTTTAACTCTGCCATGGCCGGTCCCAAGCCCAGCTGCGAAAAGAGGAGGGTTGAGTGCTGAGGAAAGCAAACCAGCCCTGTAAAAACAATTTGCTACTGCGAGCATAAAAGAAGAATAGGGCCTATCCAGCATTGTAGTGACATTAGCCAGCTGAACGTGTTGGCTGAGCTACCAATGCTTTAAGCTGCAAATTAGTGGCTCGAGCATAAAAGAAGAGGGCCTATTAAAGTTAACTCCACCGTGGCCGGTCCCAAGTCCGAACTGAGAAAGGAGGAGGGTCCCTTCCCCCTCCCTTTCCTTCCCTTTCCCCTTCCCCTCCCCCTCCCTTCCCTTTCCCCTTCCCCCAGAGATACATGCTCAAATTACCTTTAAGGCAGTATACTGTGCAAAGGGCTAAAAGAGATTGTAGACAGTCCACTTTGGGCCGATCGGTGCTGTTCGGAGCTGTAATGCGAAGTTCCACTGTACATCTCTTCTCTGCTGTCCCATCTGTGTGCTGTCTCAACTGTGAAGTGTGGGAGGAGGGTGTACCCCTTTACGGAGGATAGACAGCAGGATTTGTTCGCCCCGAGTACATAAATTGTCTGAAGAAGAGAGAGCAATTTGGGTTCAAATTTGGTCCCATACTTGCTATCTGAGGAGTGACAAAGGAAATCTACCTGCGTGCCAAGTTTGAAGACAGGAGCCCCAAGGGTTCCAGAGATATGGCCACACAAAGAGAACTGACCGGCAATTGAAAGCTCCCTTGCGGGAAAACGTAGCAGTAATTTGTAATACCGCTTAAGTGGGACTCTGGAGCAACCTTGTCGGTATAGATTTTGCTGGTCAATGTCTCCAAAACCATAAATCCTAAGAACTCCAAACTTGGTAGGGTGGGTCTCCCAATAAGTCCCACACATGTGTCTCTGAAGTTGAAAAAAACACTGCCTCCCGAAACACAAAGGGCGACGTCGCAGTGTTCTTTCAAACTGCACGGACCCAGATGAGGCCTCACTGCTGTATGTCTGTGTCCTACATTGGGAAAATGTTCAATATTTTTTTAACTCTGCCATGGCCGGTCCCAAGCCCGTGCTGCGAAAAGAGGAGGGTTGGGTGCTGGGACAAGCAAACCAGCCCTATTAAAACATTAGTAGAGCAAATGGGAAAGTTCAGTGTCACAGAGGTGATGTTCCATCTCGGGGGAGGTTTAGTGTCACTGCAGCAATGAAGACCTCTCTGAGCGTGGTTGGTTCTGAGAGCAATGGCCCAGATCCCATTCCATAACAATTGTAAGATGCTCATTGCGGTCTAGAGCTGGTCCAAAGGTTGCGTGTGAAGGTTGTGTGCAAGCACACGTAAAGTGCTCCCTTCCGAAACTGGAAGACTGCTTACCAGTGCTTTTGAAACTTTTTAGCTCTGCCATGGCCGGTCCCAAGCCCAGATGCAAAAAGAGGAGGGTTGAGTGCTGGGGCAAGCAAACCAGCCCTGTAAAAACAATTTGCTACTGCGAGCATAAAAGAAGAATAGGGCCTATCCAGCATTGTAGTGACATTAGCCAGCTGAACGTGTTGGCTGAGCTACCAATGCTTTAAGCTGCAAATTAGTGGCTCGAGCATAAAAGAAGAGGGCCTATTAAAGTTAACTCCACCGTGGCCGGTCCCAAGTCCGAGCTGAGAAAGGAGGAGGGTCCCTTCCCCCTCCCTTTCCCCTTCCCCTCCCCCTCCCTTCCCTTTCCCCTTCCCCCAGAGATACATGCTCAAATTACCTTTAAGGCAGTTTACTGTGCAAAGGGCTAAAAAGAGATTGTAGACAGTCCACTTTGGGCCGATCAGCGCCGTTCGGAGCTGTAATGCGAAGTTCCACTGTACATCTCTTCTCTGCTGTCCCATCTGTGTGCTGTCTCGACTGTGAAGTGTGGGAAGAGGGTGTACCCCTTTACAGAGGATAGACAGCAGGATCTGTTCGCCCCGAGTACATTAATTGTCTGAAGAAGAGAGAGCAATTTGGGTTCAAATTTGGTCCCATACTTGCTATCTGAGGAGTGACAAAGGAAATCTACCTGCGTGCCAAGTTTGAAGACAGGAGCCCCAAGGGTTCCAGAGATATGGCCACACAAAGAGAACTGACCGGCAATTGAAAGCTCCCTTGCGGGAAAACGTAGCAGTAATTTGTAATACCACTTAAGTGGGACTCTGGAGCAACCTTGTCGGTATAGATTTTGCTGGTCAATATCTCCAAAACCATAAATCCTAAGAACTCCAAACTTGGTAGGGTGGGTCTCCCAATCAATCCCATACATGTGTCTCTCAAGTTGAAAAAAACACTGCCTCCCGAAACATAAAGGGCGACGTCGCAGTGTTCTTTCAAACTGCACGGACCCAGATGAGGCCTCACTGCTGTATGTCTGTGTCCTACATTGGGAAAATGTTCAATATTTTTTTAACTCTGCCATGGCCGGTCCCAAGCCCGTGCTGCGAAAAGAGGAGGGTTGGGTGCTGGGACAAGCAAACCAGCCCTATTAAAACATTTGTAGAGCAAATGGGAAAGTTCAGTGACACAGAGGTGATGTTCCATCTCGGGGGAGGTTTAGTGTCACTGCAGCAATGAAGACCTCTCTGAGCGTGGTTGGTTCTGAGAGCAATGGCCCAGATCCCATTCCATAACAATTGTAAGATGCTCATTGCAGTCTAGAGCTGGTCCAAAGGTTGCGTGTGAAGGTTGTGTGCAAGCACACATAAAGTGCTCCCTTCCGAAACTGGAAGACTGCTTACCAGTGCTCTTGAAACTTTTTAACTCTGCCATGGCCGGTCCCAAGCCCAGCTGCGAAAAGAGGAGGGTTGAGTGCTGGGGCAAGCAAACCAGCCCTGTAAAAACAATTTGCTACTGCGAGCATAAAAGAAGAATAGGGCCTATCCAGCATTGTAGTGACATTAGCCAGCTGAACGTGTTGGCTGAGCTACCAATGCTTTAAGCTGCAAATTAGTGGCTCGAGCATAAAAGAAGAGGGCCTATTAAAGTTAACTCCACCGTGGCCGGTCCCAAGTCCGAGCTGAGAAAGGAGGAGGGTCCCTTCCCCCTCCCTTTCCCCTTCCCCTCCCCCTCCCTTCCCTTTCCCCTTCCCCCAGAGATACATGCTCAAATTACCTTTAAGGCAGTTTACTGTGCAAAGGGCTAAAAAGAGATTGTAGACAGTCCACTTTGGGCCGATCGGCGCCGTTCGGAGCTGTAATGTGAAGTTCCACTGTACATCTCTTCTCTGCTGTCCCATCTGTGTGCTGTCTCGACTGTGAAGTGTGGGAAGAGGGTGTACCCCTTTACGGAGGATAGACAGCAGGATCTGTTCGCCCCGAGTACATTAATTGTCTGAAGAAGAGAGAGCAATTTGGGTTCAAATTTGGTCCCATACTTGCTATCTGAGGAGTGACAAAGGAAATCTACCTGCGTGCCAAGTTTGAAGACAGGAGCCCCAAGGGTTCCAGAGATATGGCCACACAAAGAGAACTGACCGGCAATTGAAAGCTCCCTTGCGGGAAAACGTAGCAGTAATTTGTAATACCGCTTAAGTGGGACTCTGGAGCAACCTTGTCGGTATAGATTTTGCTGGTCAATATCTCCAAAACCATAAATCCTAAGAACTCCAAACTTGGTAGGGTGGGTCTCCCAATCAATCCCATACATGTGTCTCTCAAATTGAAAAAAACACTGCCTCCCGAAACATAAAGGGCGACGTCGCAGTGTTCTTTCAAACTGCACGGACCCAGATGAGGCCTCACTGCTGTATGTCTGTGTCCTACATTGGGAAAATGTTCAATATTTTTTTAACTCTGCCATGGCCGGTCCCAAGCCCGTGCTGCGAAAAGAGGAGGGTTGGGTGCTGGGACAAGCAAACCAGCCCTATTAAAACATTTGTAGAGCAAATGGGAAAGTTCAGTGACACAGAGGTGATGTTCCATCTCGGGGGAGGTTTAGTGTCACTGCAGCAATGAAGACCTCTCTGAGCGTGGTTGGTTCTGAGAGCAATGGCCCAGATCCCATTCCATAACAATTGTAAGATGCTCATTGCGGTCTAGAGCTGGTCCAAAGGTTGCGTGTGAAGGTTGTGTGCAAGCACACATAAAGTGCTCCCTTCCGAAACTGGAAGACTGCTTACCAGTGCTCTTGAAACTTTTTAACTCTGCCATGGCCGGTCCCAAGCCCAGCTGCGAAAAGAGGAGGGTTGAGTGCTGGGGCAAGCAAACCAGCCCTGTAAAAACAATTTGCTACTGCGAGCATAAAAGAAGAATAGGGCCTATCCAGCATTGTAGTGACATTAGCCAGCTGAACGTGTTGGCTGAGCTACCAATGCTTTAAGCTGCAAATTAGTGGCTCGAGCATAAAAGAAGAGGGCCTATTAAAGTTAACTCCACCGTGGCCGGTCCCAAGTCCGAGCTGAAAAAGGAGGAGGGTCCCTTCCCCCTCCCTTTCCTTCCCTTTCCCCTTCCCCTCCCCCTCCCTTCCCTTTCCCCTTCCCCAGAGATACATGCTCAAATTACCTTTAAGGCAGTTTACTGTGCAAAGGGCTAAAAAGAGATTGTAGACAGTCCACTTTGGGCCGATCGGCGCCGTTCGGAGCTGTAATGCAAAGTTCCACTGTACATCTCTTCTCTGCTGTCCCATCTGTGTGCTGTCTCGACTGTGAAGTGTGGGAAGAGGGTGTACCCCTTTACGGAGGACAGACAGCAGGATCTGTTCGCCCCGAGTACATAAATTGTCTGAAGAAGAGAGAGCAATTTGGGTTCAAATTTGGTCCCATACTTGCTATCTGAGGAGTGACAAAGGAAATTTACCTGCGTGCCAAGTTTGAAGACAGGAGCCCCAAGGGTTCCAGAGATATGGCCACACAAAGAGAACTGACCGGCAATTGAAAGCTCCCTTGCGGGAAAACGTAGCAGTAATTTGTAATACCGCTTAAGTGGGACTCTGGAGCAACCTTGTCGGTATAGATTTTGCTGGTCAATATCTCCAAAACCATAAATCCTAAGAACTCCAAACTTGGTAGGGTGGGTCTCCCAATCAGTCCCATACATGTGTCTCTCAAGTTGAAAAAAACACTGCCTCCCAAAACACAAAGGGCGACGTCGCAGTGTTCTTTCAAACTGCACGGACCCAGATGAGGCCTCACTGCTGTATGTCTGTGTCCTACATTGGGAAAATGTTCAATATTTTTTTAACTCTGCCATGGCCGGTCCCAAGCCCGTGCTGCGAAAAGAGGAGGGTTGGGTGCTGGGACAAGCAAACCAGCCCTATTAAAACACTAGTAGAGCAAATGGGAAAGTTCAGTGTCACAGAGGTGATGTTCCATCTCGGGGGAGGTTTAGTGTCACTGCAGCAATGAAGACCTCTCTGAGCGTGGTTGGTTCTGAGAGCAATGGCCCAGATCCCATTCCATAACAATTGTAAGATGCTCATTGCGGTCTAGAGCTGGTCCAAAGGTTGCGTGTGAAGGTTGTGTGCAAGCACACGTAAAGTGCTCCCTTCCGAAACTGGAAGACTGCTTACCAGTGCTCTTGAAACTTTTTAGCTCTGCCATGGCCGGTCCCAAGCCCAGATGCAAAAAGAGGAGGGTTGAGTGCTGGGGCAAGCAAACCAGCCCTGTAAAAACAATTTGCTACTGCGAGCATAAAAGAAGAATAGGGCCTATCCAGCATTGTAGTGACATTAGCCAGCTGAACGTGTTGGCTGAGCTACCAATGCTTTAAGCTGCAAATTAGTGGCTCGAGCATAAAAGAAGAGGGCCTATTAAAGTTAACTCCACCGTGGCCGGTCCCAAGTCCGAGCTGAGAAAGGAGGAGGGTCCCTTCCCCCTCCCTTTCCCCTTCCCCTCCCCCTCCCTTCCCTTTCCCCTTCCCCCAGAGATACATGCTCAAATTACCTTTAAGGCAGTTTACTGTGCAAAGGGCTAAAAAGAGATTGTAGACAGTCCACTTTGGGCCGATCGGCGCCGTTCGGAGCTGTAATGCGAAGTTCCACTGTACATCTCTTCTCTGCTGTCCCATCTGTGTGCTGTCTCGACTGTGAAGTGTGGGAAGAGGGTGTACCCCTTTACGGAGGATAGACAGCAGGATCTGTTCGCCCCGAGTACATTAATTGTCTGAAGAAGAGAGAGCAATTTGGGTTCAAATTTGGTCCCATACTTGCTATCTGAGGAGTGACAAAGGAAATCTACCTGCGTGCCAAGTTTGAAGACAGGAGCCCCAAGGGTTCCAGAGATATGGCCACACAAAGAGAACTGACCGGCAATTGAAAGCTCCCTTGCGGGAAAACGTAGCAGTAATTTGTAATACCGCTTAAGTGGGACTCTGGAGCAACCTTGTCGGTATAGATTTTGCTGGTCAATATCTCCAAAACCATAAATCCTAAGAACTCCAAACTTGGTAGGGTGGGTCTCCCAATCAATCCCATACATGTGTCTCTCAAATTGAAAAAAACACTGCCTCCCGAAACATAAAGGGCGACGTCGCAGTGTTCTTTCAAACTGCACGGACCCAGATGAGGCCTCACTGCTGTATGTCTGTGTCCTACATTGGGAAAATGTTCAATATTTTTTTAACTCTGCCATGGCCGGTCCCAAGCCCGTGCTGCGAAAAGAGGAGGGTTGGGTGCTGGGACAAGCAAACCAGCCCTATTAAAACATTTGTAGAGCAAATGGGAAAGTTCAGTGACACAGAGGTGATGTTCCATCTCGGGGGAGGTTTAGTGTCACTGCAGCAATGAAGACCTCTCTGAGCGTGGTTGGTTCTGGGAGCAATGGCCCAGATCCCATTCCATAACAATTGTAAGATGCTCATTGCGGTCTAGAGCTGGTCCAAAGGTTGCGTGTGAAGGTTGTGTGCAAGCACACGTAAAGTGCTCCCTTCCGAAACTGGAAGACTGCTTACCAGTGCTCTTGAAACTTTTTAACTCTGCCATGGCCGGTCCCAAGCCCAGCTGCGAAAAGAGGAGGGTTGAGTGCTGGGGCAAGCAAACCAGCCCTGTAAAAACAATTTGCTACTGCGAGCATAAAAGAAGAATAGGGCCTATCCAGCATTGTAGTGACATTAGCCAGCTGAACGTGTTGGCTGAGCTACCAATGCTTTAAGCTGCAAATTAGTGGCTCGAGCATAAAAGAAGAGGGCCTATTAAAGTTAACTCCACCGTGGCCGGTCCCAAGTCCGAGCTGAAAAAGGAGGAGGGTCCCTTCCCCCTCCCTTTCCTTCCCTTTCCCCTTCCCCTCCCCCTCCCTTCCCTTTCCCCTTCCCCCAGAGATACATGCTCAAATTACCTGTAAGGCAGTTTACTGTGCAAAGGGCTAAAAAGAGATTGTAGACAGTCCACTTTGGGCCGATCGGCGCCGTTCGGAGCTGTAATGCAAAGTTCCACTGTACATCTCTTCTCTGCTGTCCCATCTGTGTGCTGTCTCGACTGTGAAGTGTGGGAAGAGGGTTTACCCCTTTACGGAGGATAGACAGCAGGATCTGTTCGCCCCGAGTACATAAATTGTCTGAAGAAGAGAGAGCAATTTGGGTTCAAATTTGGTCCCATACTTGCTATCTGAGGAGTGACAAAGGAAATTTACCTGCGTGCCAAGTTTGAAGACAGGAGCCCCAAGGGTTCCAGAGATATGGCCACACAAAGAGAACTGACCGGCAATTGAAAGCTCCCTTGCGGGAAAACGTAGCAGTAATTTGTAATACCGCTTAAGTGGGACTCTGGAAGCAACCTTGTCGGTATAGATTTTGCTGGTCAATATCTCCAAAACCATAAATCCTAAGAACTCCAAACTTGGTAGGGTGGGTCTCCCAATCAGTCCCATACATGTGTCTCTCAAGTTGAAAAAAACACTGCCTCCCGAAACATAAAGGGCGACATCGCAGTGTTCTTTCAAACTGCACGGACCCAGATGAGGCCTCACTGCTGTATGTCTGTGTCCTACATTGGGAAAATGTTCAATATTTTTTTAACTCTGCCATGGCCGGTCCCAAGCCCGTGCTGCGAAAAGAAGAGGGTTGGGTGCTGGGACAAACAAACCAGCCCTATTAAAACATTTGTAGAGCAAATGGGAAAGTTCAGTGACACAGAGGTGATGTTCCATCTCGGGGGAGGTTTAGTGTCACTGCAGCAATGAAGACCTCTCTGAGCATGGTTGGTTCTGAGAGCAATGGCCCAGATCCCATTCCATAACAATTGTAAGATGCTCATTGCGGTCTAGAGCTGGTCCAAAGGTTGCGTGTGAAGGTTGTGTGCAAGCACACGTAAAGTGCTCCCTTCCGAAACTGGAAGACTGCTTACCAGTGCTCTTGAAACTTTTTAACTCTGCCATGGCCGGTCCCAAGCCCAGCTGCGAAAAGAGGAGGGTTGAGTGCTGGGGCAAGCAAACCAGCCCTGTAAAAACAATTTGCTACTGTGAGCATAAAATAAGAATAGGTCCTATCCAGCATTGTAGTGACATTAGCCAGCTGAACGTGTTGGCTGAGCTACCAATGCTTTAAGCTGCAAATTAGTGGCTCGAGCATAAAAGAAGAGGGCCTATTAAAGTTAACTCCACCGTGGCCGGTCCCAAGTCCGAGCTGAGAAAGGAGGAGGGTCCCTTCCCCCTCCCTTTCCTTCCCTTTCCCCTTCCCCTCCCCCTCCCTTCCCTTTCCCCTTCCCCCAGAGATACATGCTCAAATTACCTTTAAGGCAGTTTACTGTGCAAAGGGCTAAAAAGAGATTGTAGACAGTCCACTTTGGGCCGATCTGCGCCGTTCGGAGCTGTAATGCGAAGTTCCACTGTACATCTCTTCTCTGCTGTCCCATCTGTGTGCTGTCTCGACTGTGAAGTGTGGGAAGAGGGTGTACCCCTTTACGGAGGATAGACAGCAGGATTTGTTTGCCCCGAGTACATAAATTGTCTGAAGAAGAGAGAGCAATTTGGGTTCAAATTTGGTCCCATACTTGCTATCTGAGGAGTGACAAAGGAAATCTACCTGCGTGCCAAGTTTGAAGACAGGAGCCCCAAGGGTTCCAGAGATATGGCCACACAAAGAGAACTGACCGGCAATTGAAAGCTCCCTTGCGGGAAAACGTAGCAGTAATTTGTAATACCGCTTAAGTGGGACTCTGGAGCAACCTTGTCGGTATAGATTTTGCTGGTCAATGTCTCCAAAACCATAAATCCTAAGAACTCCAAACTTGGTAGGGTGGGTCTCCCAATAAGTCCCACACATGTGTCTCTCAAGTTGAAAAAAACACTGCCTCCCGAAACACAAAGGGCGACGTCGCAGTGTTCTTTCAAACTGCACGGACCCAGATGAGGCCTCACTGCTGTATGTCTGTGTCCTACATTGGGAAAATGTTCAATATTTTTTTAACTCTGCCATGGCCGGTCCCAAGCCCGTGCTGCGAAAAGAGGAGGGTTGGGTGCTGGGACAAGCAAACCAGCCCTATTAAAACATTAGTAGAGCAAATGGGAAAGTTCAGTGTCACAGAGGTGATGTTCCATCTCGGGGGAGGTTTAGTGTCACTGCAGCAATGAAGACCTCTCTGAGCGTGGTTGGTTCTGAGAGCAATGGCCCAGATCCCATTCCATAACAATTGTAAGATGCTCATTGCGGTCTAGAGCTGGTCCAAAGGTTGCGTGTGAAGGTTGTGTGCAAGCACACGTAAAGTGCTCCCTTCCGAAACTGGAAGACTGCTTACCAGTGCTCTTGAAACTTTTTAGCTCTGCCATGGCCGGTCCCAAGCCCAGCTGCGAAAAGAGGAGGGTTGAGTGCTGGGGCAAGCAAACCAGCCCTGTAAAAACAATTTGCTACTGCGAGCATAAAAGAAGAATAGGGCCTATCCAGCATTGTAGTGACATTAGCCAGCTGAACGTGTTGGCTGAGCTACCAATGCTTTAAGCTGCAAATTAGTGGCTCGAGCATAAAAGAAGAGGGCCTATTAAAGTTAACTCCACCGTGGCCGGTCCCAAGTCCGAGCTGAGAAAGGAGGAGGGTCCCTTCCCCCTCCCTTTCCTTCCCTTTCCCCTTCCCTCCCCCTCCCTTCCCTTTCCCCTTCCCCCAGAGATACATGCTCAAATTACCTTTAAGGCAGTTTACTGTGCAAAGGGCTAAAAAGAGATTGTAGACAGTCCACTTTGGGCCGATCGGCGCCGTTCGGAGCTGTAATGCGAAGTCCCACTGTACATCTCTTCTCTGCTGTCCCATCTGTGTGCTGTCTCGACTGTGAAGTGTGGGAAGAGGGTGTACCCCTTTACGGAGGATAGACAGCAGGATTTGTTCGCCCTGAGTACATAAATTGTCTGAAGAAGAGAGAGCAATTTGGGTTCAAATTTGGTCCCATACTTGCTATCTGAGGAGTGACAAAGGAAATCTACCTGCGTGCCAAGTTTGAAGACAGGAGCCCCAAGGGTTCCAGAGATATGGCCACACAAAGAGAACTGACCGGCAATTGAAAGCTCCCTTGCGGGAAAACGTAGCAGTAATTTGTAATATCGCTTAAGTGGGACTCTGGAGCAACCTTGTCGGTATAGATTTTGCTGGTCAATGTCTCCAAAACCATAAATCCTAAGAACTCCAAACTTGGTAGGGTGGGTCTCCCAATAAGTCCCACACATGTGTCTCTCAAGTTGAAAAAAACACTGCCTCCCGAAACACAAAGGGCGACGTCGCAGTGTTCTTTCAAACTGCACGGACCCAGATGAGGCCTCACTGCTGTATGTCTGTGTCCTACATTGGGAAAATGTTCAATATTTTTTTAACTCTGCCATGGCCGGTCCCAAGCCCGTGCTGCGAAAAGAGGAGGGTTGGGTGCTGGGACAAGCAAACCAGCCCTATTAAAACATTAGTAGAGCAAATGGGAAAGTTCAGTGTCACAGAGGTGATGTTCCATCTCGGGGGAGGTTTAGTGTCACTGCAGCAATGAAGACCTCTCTGAGCGTGGTTGGTTCTGAGAGCAATGGCCCAGATCCCATTCCATAACAATTGTAAGATGCTCATTGCGGTCTAGAGCTGGTCCAAAGGTTGCGTGTGAAGGTTGTGTGCAAGCACACGTAAAGTGCTCCCTTCCGAAACTGGAAGACTGCTTACCAGTGCTCTTGAAACTTTTTAGCTCTGCCATGGCCGGTCCCAAGCCCAGCTGCGAAAAGAGGAGGGTTGAGTGCTGGGGCAAGCAAACCAGCCCTGTAAAAACAATTTGCTATTGCGAGCATAAAAGAAGAATAGGGCCTATCCAGCATTGTAGTGACATTAGCCAGCTGAACGTGTTGGCTGAGCTACCAATGCTTTAAGCTGCAAATTAGTGGCTTGAGCATAAAAGAAGAGGGCCTATTAAAGTTAACTCCACCGTGGCCGGTCCCAAGTCCGAGCTGAGAAAGGAGGAGGGTCCCTTCCCCCTCCCTTTCCTTCCCTTTCCCCTTCCCCTCCCCCTCCCTTCCCTTTCCCCTTCCCCAGAGATACATGCTCAAATTACCTTTAAGGCAGTTTACTGTGCAAAGGGCTAAAAAGAGATTGTAGACAGTCCACTTTGGGCCGATCGGCGCCGTTCGGAGCTGTAATGCGAATTTCCACTGTACATCTCTTCTCTGCTGTCCCATCTGTGTGCTGTCTCGACTGTGAAGTGTGGGAAGAGGGTGTACCCCTTTACGGAGGATAGACAGCAGGATCTGTTCACCCCGAGTACATAAATTGTCTGAAGAACAGAGAGCAATTTGGGTTCAAATTTGGTCCCATACTTGCTATCTGAGGAGTGAGAAAGGAAATCTACCTGCGTGCCAAGTTTGAAGACAGGAGCCCCAAGGGTTCCAGAGATATGGCCACACAAAGAGAACTGACCGGCAATTGAAAGCTCCCTTGCGGGAAAACGTAGCAGTAATTTGTAATACCGCTTAAGTGGGACTCCGGAGCAACCTTGTCGGTATAGATTTTGCTGGTCAATATCTCCAAAACCATAAATCCTAAGAACTCCAAACTTGGTAGGGTGGGTCTCCCAATCAGTCCCATACATGTGTCTCTCAAGTTGAAAAAACACTGCCTCCCGAAACATAAAGGGCGACGTCGCAGTGTTCTTTCAAACTGCACGGACCCAGATGAGGCCTCACTGCTGTATGTCTGTGTCCTACATTGGGAAAATGTTCAATAATTTTTTTAACTCTGCCATGGCCGGTCCCAAGCCCGTGCTGCGAAAAGAGGAGGGTTGGGTGCTGGGACAAGCAAACCAGCCCTATTAAAACATTTGTAGAGCAAATGGGAAAGTTCAGTGACACAGAGGTGATGTTACATCTCGGGGGAGGTTTAGTGTCACTGCAGCAATGAAGACCTCTCTGAGCGTGGTTGGTTCTGAGAGCAATGGCCCAGATCCCATTCCATAACAATTGTAAGATGCTCATTGCGGTCTAGAGCTGGTCCAAAGGTTGCGTGTGAAGGTTGTGTGCAAGCACACGTAAAGTGCTCCCTTCCGAAACTGGAAGACTGCTTACCAGTGCTCTTGAAACTTTTTAACTCTGCCATGGCCGGTCCCAAGCCCAGCTGCAAAAAGAGGAGGGTTGAGTGCTGGGGCAAGCAAACCAGCCCTGTAAAAACAATTTGCTACTGCGAGCATAAAAGAAGAATAGGGCCTATCCAGCATTGTAGTGACATTAGCCAGCTGAACGTGTTGGCTGAGCTACCAATGCTTTAAGCTGCAAATTAGTGGCTCGAGCATAAAAGAAGAGGGCCTATTAAACTTATCTCCACCGTGGCCGGTCCCAAGTCCGAGCTGAGAAAGGAGGAGGGTCCCTTCTCCCTCCCTTTCCTTCTCTTTCCCCTTCCCCTCCCCCTCCCTTCCCTTTCCCCTTCCCCCAGAGATACATGCTTAAATTACCTTTAAGGCAGTTTACTGTGCAAAGGGCTAAAAAGAGATTGTAGACAGTCCACTTTGGGCCGATCGGCGCCGTTCGGAGCTGTAATGCGAAGTTCCACTGTACATCTCTTCTCTGCTGTCCCATCTGTGTGCTGTCTCGACTGTGAAGTGTGGGAAGAGGGTGTACCCCTTTACGGAGGATAGACAGCAGGATCTGTTCGCCCCGAGTACATAAATTGTCTGAAGAAGAGAGAGCAATTTGGGTTCAAATTTGGTCCCATACTTGCTATCTGAGGAGTGACAAAGGAAATCTACCTGCGTGCCAATTTGAAGACAGGAGCCCCAAGGGTTCCAGAGATATGGCCACACAAAGAGAACTGACCGGCAATTGAAAGCTCCCTTGCGGGAAAACGTAGCAGTAATTTGTAATACCGCTTAAGTGGGACTCTGGAGCAACCTTGTCGGTATAGATTTTGCTGGTCAATATCTCCAAAACCATAAATCCTAAGAACTCCAAACTTGGTAGGGTGGGTCTCCCAATCAGTCCCATACATGTGTCTCTCAAGTTGAAAAAACACTGCCTCCCGAAACATAAAGGGCGACGTCGCAGTGTTCTTTCAAACTGCACGGACCCAGATGAGGCCTCACTGCTGTATGTCTGTGTCCTACATTGGGAAAATGTTCAATAATTTTTTTAACTCTGCCATGGCCGGTCCCAAGCCCGTGCTGCGAAAAGAGGAGGGTTGGGTGCTCGGACAAGCAAACCAGCCCTATTAAAACATTTGTAGAGCAAATGGGAAAGTTCAGTGACACAGAGGTGATGTTCCATCTCGGGGGAGGTTTAGTGTCACTGCAGCAATGAAGACCTCTCTGAGCGTGGTTGGTTCTGAGAGCAATGGCCCAGATCCCATTCCATAACAATTGTAAGATGCTCATTGCGGTCTAGAGCTGCTCCAAAGGTTGCGTGTGAAGGTAGTGTGCAAGCACACGTAAAGTGCTCCCTTCAGAAACTGGAAGACTGCTTACCAGTGCTCTTGAATCTTTTTAACTCTGCCATGGCCGGTCCCAAGCCCAGCTGCAAAAAGAGGAGGGTTGAATGCTGGGGCAAGCAAACCAGCCCTGTAAAAACAATTTGCTACTGCGAGCATAAAAGAAGAATAGGGCCTATCCAGCATTGTAGTGACATTAGCCAGCTGAACGTGTTGGCTGAGCTACCAATGCTTTAAGCTGCAAATTAGTGGCTCGAGCATAAAAGAAGGGGGCCTATTAAAGTTAACTCCACCGTGGCCGGTCCCAAGTCCGAGCTGAGAAAGGAGGAGGGTCCCTTCCCCCTCCCTTTCCTTCCCTTTCCCCTTCCCCTCCCCCTCCCTTCCCTTTACCCTTCCCCCAGAGATACATGCTCAAATTACCTTTAAGGCAGTTTACTGTGCAAAGGGCTAAAAAGAGATTGTAGACAGTCCACTTTGGGCCGATCGGTGCCGTTCGGAGCTGTAATGCGAAGTTCCACTGTACATCTCTTCTCTACTGTCCCATCTGTGTGCTGTCTCGACTGTGAAGTGTGGGAAGAGGGTGTACCCCTTTACGGAGGATAGACAGCAGGATCTGTTTGCCCGAGTACATTAATTGTCTGAAGAAGAGAGAGCAATTTGGGTTCAAATTTGGTCCCATACTTGCTATCTGAGGAGTGAGAAAGGAAATCTACCTGCGTGCCAAGTTTGAAGACAGGAGCCCCAAAGGTTCCAGAGATATGGCCACACAAAGAGAACTGACCGGCAATTGAAAGCTCCCTTGCGGGAAAACGTAGCAGTAATTTGTAATACCGCTTAAGTGGGACTCTGGAGCAACCTTGTCGGTATAGATTTTGCTGGTCAATATCTCCAAAACCATAAATCCTAAGAACTCCAAACTTGGTAGGGTGGGTCTCCCAATCAGTTCCATACATGTGTCTCTCAAGTTGAAAAAAACACTGCCTCCCGAAACATAAAGGGCGACGTCGCAGTGTTCTTTCAAACTGCACGGACCCAGATGAGGCCTCACTGCTGTATGTCTGTGTCCTACATTGGGAAAATGTTCAATATTTTTTTAACTCTGCCATGGCCGGTCCCAAGCCCGTGCTGCGAAAAGAGGAGGGTTGGGTGCTGGGACAAGCAAACCAGCCCTATTAAAACATTTGTAGAGCAAATGGGAAAGTTCAGTGACACAGAGGTGATGTTCCATCTCGGGGGAGGTTTAGTGTCACTGCAGCAATGAAGACCTCTCTGAGCGTGGTTGGTTCTGAGAGCAATGGCCCAGATCCCATTCCACAACAATTGTAAGATGCTCATTGTGGTCTAGAGCTGATCCAAAGGTTGCGTGTGAAGGTTGTGTGCAAGCACACGTAAAGTGCTCCCTTCCGAAACTGGAAGACTGCTTACCAGTGCTCTTGAATCTTTTTAACTCTGCCATGGCCGGTCCCAAGCCCAGCTGCAAAAAAAGGAGGGTTGAATGCTGGGGCAAGCAAACCAGCCCTGTAAAAACAATTTGCTACTGCGAGCATAAAAGAAGAATAGGGCCTATCCAGCATTGTAGTGACATTAGCCAGCTGAACGTGTTGGCTGAGCTACCAATGCTTTAAGCTGCAAATTAGTGGCTCGAGCATAAAAGAAGAGGGCCTATTAAAGTTAACTCCACCGTGGCCGGTCCCAAGTCCGAGCTGAGAAAGGAGGAGGGTCCCTTCCCCCTCCCTTTCCTTCCCTTTCCCCTTCCCCTCCCCCTCCCTTCCCTTTACCCTTCCCCCAGAGATACATGCTCAAATTACCTTTAAGGCAGTTTACTGTGCAAAGGGCTAAAAAGAGATTGTAGACAGTCCACTTTGGGCCGATCGGTGCCGTTCGGAGCTGTAATGCGAAGTTCCACTGTACATCTCTTCTCTGCTGTCCCATCTGTGTGCTGTCTCGACTGTGAAGTGTGGGAAGAGGGTGTACCCCTTTACGGAGGATAGACAGCAGGATCTGTTCGCCCGAGTACATTAATTGTCTGAAGAAGAGAGAGCAATTTGGGTTCAAATTTGGTCCCATACTTGCTATCTGAGGAGTGAGAAAGGAAATCTACCTGCGTGCCAAGTTTGAAGACAGGAGCCCCAAAGGTTCCAGAGATATGGCCACACAAAGAGAACTGACCGGCAATTGAAAGCTCCCTTGCGGGAAAACGTAGCAGTAATTTGTAATACCGCTTAAGTGGGACTCTGGAGCAACCTTGTCGGTATAGATTTTGCTGGTCAATATCTCCAAAACCATAAATCCTAAGAACTCCAAACTTGGTAGGGTGGGTCTCCCAATCAGTTCCATACATGTGTCTCTCAAGTTGAAAAAAACACTGCCTCCCGAAACATAAAGGGCGACGTCGCAGTGTTCTTTCAAACTGCACGGACCCAGATGAGGCCTCACTGCTGTATGTCTGTGTCCTACATTGGGAAAATGTTCAATATTTTTTTAACTCTGCCATGGCCGGTCCCAAGCCCGTGCTGCGAAAAGAGGAGGGTTGGGTGCTGGGACAAGCAAACCAGCCCTATTAAAACATTTGTAGAGCAAATGGGAAAGTTCAGTGAAACAGAGGTGATGTTCCATCTCGGGGGAGGTTTAGTGTCACTGCAGCAATGAAGACCTCTCTGAGCGTGGTTGGTTCTGAGAGCAATGGCCCAGATCCCATTCCATAACAATTGTAAGATGCTCATTGCGGTCTAGAGCTGGTCCAAAGGTTGCGTGTGAAGGTTGTGTGCAAGCACACGTAAAGTGCTCCCTTCCGAAACTGGAAGACTGCTTACCAGTGCTCTTGAAACTTTTTAACTCTGCCATGGCCGGTCCCAAGCCCAGCTGCGAAAAGAGGAGGGTTGAGTGCTGGGGCAAGCAAACCAGCCCTGTTAAAAACAATTTGCTACTGCGAGCATAAAAGAAGAATAGGGCCTATCCAGCATTGTAGTGACATTAGCCAGCTGAACGTGTTGGCTGAGCTACCAATGCTTTAAGCTGCAAATTAGTGGCTCGAGCATAAAAGAAGAGGGCCTATTAAAGTTAACTCCACCGTGGCCGGTCCCAAGTCCGAGCTGAGAAAGGAGGAGGGTCCCTTCCCCCTCCCTTTCCTTCCCTTTCCCCTTCCCCTCCCCCTCCCTTCCCTTTCCCCTTCCCCCAGAGATACATTCTCAAATTACCTTTAAGGCAGTTTACTGTGCAAAGGGCTAAAAAGAGATTGTAGACAGTCCACTTTGGGCCGATCGGCGCCGTTCGGAGCTGTAATGCGAAGTTCCACTGTACATCTCTTCTCTGCTGTCCCATCTGTGTGCTGTCTCGACTGTGAAGTGTGGGAAGAGGGTGTACCCCTTTACGGAGGATAGACAGCAGGATCTGTTCGCCCCGAGTACATTAATTGTCTGAAAAAGAGAGAGCAATTTGGGTTCAAATTTGGTCCCATACTTGCTATCTGAGGAGTGACAAAGGAAATCTACCTGCGTGCCAAGTTTGAAGACAGGAGCCCCAAGGGTTCCAGAGATATGGCCACACAAAGAGAACTGACCGGCAATTGAAAGCTCCCTTGCGGGAAAACGTAGCAGTAATTTGTAATACCGCTTAAGTGGGACTCTGGAGCAACCTTGTCGGTATAGATTTTGCTGGTCAATATCTCCAAAACCATAAATCCTAAGAACTCCAAACTTGGTAGGGTGGGTCTCCTAATCAGTCCCATACATGTGTCTCTCAAGTTGAAAAAAACACTGCCTCCCGAAACATAAAGGGCGACGTCGCAGTGTTCTTTCAAACTGCACGGACCCAGATGAGGCCTCACTGCTGTATGTCTGTGTCCTACATTGGGAAAATGTTCAATATTTTTTTAACTCTGCCATGGCCGGTCCCAAGCCCGTGCTGCGAAAAGAGGAGGGTTGGGTGCTGGGACAAGCAAACCAGCCCTATTAAAACATTTGTAGAGCAAATGGGAAAGTTCAGTGACACAGAGGTGATGTTCCATCTCGGGGGAGGTTTAGTGTCACTGCAGCAATGAAGACCTCTCTGAGCGTGGTTGGTTCTGAGAGCAATGGCCCAGATCCCATTCCACAACAATTGTAAGATGCTCATTGTGGTCTAGAGCTGATCCAAAGGTTGCGTGTGAAGGTTGTGTGCAAGCACACGTAAAGTGCTCCCTTCCGAAACTGGAAGACTGATTACCAGTGCTCTTGAATCTTTTTAACTCTGCCATGGCCGGTCCCAAGCCCAGCTGCAAAAAGAGGAGGGTTGAATGCTGGGGCAAGCAAACCAGCCCTGTAAAAACAATTTGCTACTGCGAGCATAAAAGAAGAATAGGGCCTATCCAGCATTGTAGTGACATTAGCCAGCTGAACGTGTTGGCTGAGCTACCAATGCTTTAAGCTGCAAATTAGTGGCTCGAGCATAAAAGAAGAGGGCCCATTAAAGTTAACTCCACCGTGGCCGGTCCCAAGTCCGAGCTGAGAAAGGAGGAGGGTCCCTTCCCCCTCCCTTTCCTTCCCTTTCCCCTTCCCCTCCCCCTCCCTTCCCTTTCCCCTTCCCCCAGAGATACATGCTCAAATTACCTTTAAGGCAGTTTACTGTGCAAAGGGCTAAAAAGAGATTGTAGACAGTCCACTTTGGGCCGATCGGTGCCGTTCGGAGCTGTAATGCGAAGTTCCACTGTACATCTCTTCTCTGCTGTCCCATCTGTGTGCTGTCTCGACTGTGAAGTGTGGGAAGAGGGTGTACCCCTTTACGGAGGATAGACAGCAGGATCTGTTCGCCCGAGTACATTAATTGTCTGAAGAAGAGAGAGCAATTTGGGTTCAAATTTGGTCCCATACTTGCTATCTGAGGAGTGAGAAAGGAAATCTACCTGCGTGCCAAGTTTGAAGACAGGAGCCCCAAAGGTTCCAGAGATATGGCCACACAAAGAGAACTGACCGGCAATTGAAAGCTCCCTTGCGGGAAAACGTAGCAGTAATTTGTAATACCGCTTAAGTGGGACTCTGGAGCAACCTTGTCGGTATAGATTTTGCTGGTCAATATCTCCAAAACCATAAATCCTAAGAACTCCAAACTTGGTAGGGTGGGTCTCCCAATCAGTCCCATACATGTGTCTCTCAAGTTGAAAAAAACACTGCCTCCCGAAACATAAAGGGCGACGTCGCAGTGTTCTTTCAAACTGCACGGACCCAGATGAGGCCTCACTGCTGTATGTCTGTGTCCTACATTGGGAAAATGTTCAATATTTTTTTAACTCTGCCATGGCCGGTCCCAAGCCCGTGCTGCGAAAAGAGGAGGGTTGGGTGCTGGGACAAGCAAACCAGCCCTATTAAAACATTTGTAGAGCAAATGGGAAAGTTCAGTGACACAGAGGTGATGTTCCATCTCGGGGGAGGTTTAGTGTCACTGCAGCAATGAAGACCTCTCTGAGCGTGGTTGGTTCTGAGAGCAATGGCCCAGATCCCATTCCATAACAATTGTAAGATGCTCATTGCGGTCTAGAGCTGGTCCAAAGGTTGCGTGTGAAGGTTGTGTGCAAGCACACGTAAAGTGCTCCCTTCCGAAACTGGAAGACTGCTTACCAGTGCTCTTGAAACTTTTTAACTCTGCCATGGCCGGTCCCAAGCCCAGCTGCGAAAAGAGGAGGGTTGAGTGCTGGGGCAAGCAAACCAGCCCTGTAAAAACAATTTGCTACTGCGAGCATAAAAGAAGAATAGGGCCTATCCAGCATTGTAGTGACATTAGCCAGCTGAACGTGTTGGCTGAGCTACCAATGCTTTAAGCTGCAAATTAGTGGCTCGAGCATAAAAGAAGAGGGCCTATTAAAGTTAACTCCACCGTGGCCGGTCCCAAGTCCGAGCTGAGAAAGGAGGAGGGTCCCTTCCCCCTCCCTTTCCTTCCCTTTCCCCTTCCCCTCCCCCTCCCTTCCCTTTCCCCTTCCCCCAGAGATACATGCTCAAATTACCTTTAAGGCAGTTTACTGTGCAAAGGGCTAAAAAGAGATTGTAGACAGTCCACTTTGGCCAGATCGGTGCCGTTCGGAGCTGTAATGCGAAGTTCCACTGTACATCTCTTCTCTGCTGTCCCATCTGTGTGCTGTCTCGACTGTGAAGTGTGGGAAGAGGGTGTACCCCTTTACGGAGGATAGACAGCAGGATCTGTTCGCCCCGAGTACATTAATTGTCTGAAGAAGAGAGAGCAATTTGGGTTAAAATTTGGTCCCATACTTGCTATCTGAGGAGTGACAAAGGAAATCTACCTGCGTGCCAAGTTTGAAGACAGGAGCCCCAAGGGTTCCAGAGATATGGCCACACAAAGAGAACTGACCGGCAATTGAAAGCTCCCTTGCGGGAAAACGTAGCAGTAATTTGTAATACCGCTTAAGTGGGACTCTGAAGCAACCTTGTCGGTATAGATTTTGCTGGTCAATATCTCCAAAACCATAAATCCTAAGAACTCCAAACTTGGTAGGGTGGGTCTCCCAATCAGTCCCATACATGTGTCTCTCAAGTTGAAAAAAACACTGCCTCCCGAAACATAAAGGGCGACGTCGCAGTGTTCTTTCAAACTGCACGGACCCAGATGAGGCCTCACTGCTGTATGTCTGTGTCCTACATTGGGAAAATGTTCAATATTTTTTTAACTCTGCCATGGCCGGTCCCAAGCCCGTGCTGCGAAAAGAGGAGGGTTGGGTGCTGGGACAAGCAAACCAGCCCTATTAAAACATTTGTAGAGCAAATGGGAAAGTTCAGTGACACAGAGGTGATGTTCCATCTCGGGGGAGGTTTAGTGTCACTGCAGCAATGAAGACCTCTCTGAGCGTGGTTGGTTCTGAGAGCAATGGCCCAGATCCCATTCCATAACAATTGTAAGATGCTCATTGCGGTCTAGAGCTGGTCCAAAGGTTGCGTGTGAAGGTTGTGTGCAAGCACACGTAAAGTGCTCCCTTCCGAAACTGGAAGACTGCTTACCAGTGCTCTTGAAACTTTTTAACTCTGCCATGGCCGGTCCCAAGCCCAGCTGCGAAAAGAGGAGGGTTGAGTGCTGGGGCAAGCAAACCAGCCCTGTAAAAACAATTTGCTACTGCAAGCATAAAAGAAGAATAGGGCCTATCCAGCATTGTAGTGACATTAGCCAGCTGAACGTGTTGGCTGAGCTACCAATGCTTTAAGCTGCAAATTAGTGGCTCGAGCATAAAAGAAGAGGGCCCATTAAAGTTAACTCCACCGTGGCCGGTCCCAAGTCCGAGCTGAGAAAGGAGGAGGGTCCCTTCCCCCTCCCTTTCCTTCCCTTTCCCCTTCCCCTCCCCCTCCCTTCCCTTTCCCCTTCCCCCAGAGATACATGCTCAAATTACCTTTAAGGCAGTTTACTGTGCAAAGGGCTAAAAAGAGATTGTAGACAGTCCACTTTGGGCCGATCGGTGCCGTTCGGAGCTGTAATGCGAAGTTCCACTGTACATCTCTTCTCTGCTGTCCCATCTGTGTGCTGTCTCGACTGTGAAGTGTGGGAAGAGGGTGTACCCCTTTACGGAGGATAGACAGCAGGATCTGTTCGCCCGAGTACATTAATTGTCTGAAGAAGAGAGAGCAATTTGGGTTCAAATTTGGTCCCATACTTGCTATCTGAGGAGTGAGAAAGGAAATCTACCTGCGTGCCAAGTTTGAAGACAGGAGCCCCAAAGGTTCCAGAGATATGGCCACACAAAGAGAACTGACCGGCAATTGAAAGCTCCCTTGCGGGAAAACGTAGCAGTAATTTGTAATACCGCTTAAGTGGGACTCTGGAGCAACCTTGTCGGTATAGATTTTGCTGGTCAATATCTCCAAAACCATAAATCCTAAGAACTCCAAACTTGGTAGGGTGGGTCTCCCAATCAGTCCCATACATGTGTCTCTCAAGTTGAAAAAAACACTGCCTCCCGAAACATAAAGGGCGACGTCGCAGTGTTCTTTCAAACTGCACGGACCCAGATGAGGCCTCACTGCTGTATGTCTGTGTCCTACATTGGGAAAATGTTCAATATTTTTTTAACTCTGCCATGGCCGGTCCCAAGCCCGTGCTGCGAAAAGAGGAGGGTTGGGTGCTGGGACAAGCAAACCAGCCCTATTAAAACATTTGTAGAGCAAATGGGAAAGTTCAGTGACACAGAGGTGATGTTCCATCTCGGGGGAGGTTTAGTGTCACTGCAGCAATGAAGACCTCTCTGAGCGTGGTTGGTTCTGAGAGCAATGGCCCAGATCCCATTCCATAACAATTGTAAGATGCTCATTGCGGTCTAGAGCTGGTCCAAAGGTTGCGTGTGAAGGTTGTGTGCAAGCACACGTAAAGTGCTCCCTTCCGAAACTGGTAGACTGCTTACCAGTGCTCTTGAAACTTTTTAACTCTGCCATGGCCGGTCCCAAGCCCAGCTGCGAAAAGAGGAGGGTTGAGTGCTGGGGCAAGCAAACCAGCCCTGTAAAAACAATTTGCTACTGCGAGCATAAAAGAAGAACAGGGCCTATCCAGCATTGTAGTGACATTAGCCAGCTGAACGTGTTGGCTGAGCTACCAATGCTTTAAGCTGCAAATTAGTGGCTCGAGCATAAAAGAAGAGGGCCTATTAAAGTTAACTCCACCGTGGCCGGTCCCAAGTCCGAGCTGAGAAAGGAGGAGGGTCCCTTCCCCCTCCCTTTCCTTCCCTTTCCCCTTCCCCTCCCCCTCCCTTCCCTTTCCCCTTCCCCCAGAGATACATGCTCAAATTACCTTTAAGGCAGTTTACTGTGCAAAGGGCTAAAAAGAGATTGTAGACAGTCCACTTTGGCCAGATCGGTGCCGTTCGGAGCTGTAATGCGAAGTTCCACTGTACATCTCTTCTCTGCTGTCCCGTCTGTGTGCTGTCTCGACTGTGAAGTGTGGGAAGAGGGTGTACCCCTTTACGGAGGATAGACAGCAGGATCTGTTCGCCCCGAGTACATTAATTGTCTGAAGAAGAGAGAGCAATTTGGGTTAAAATTTGGTCCCATACTTGCTATCTGAGGAGTGACAAAGGAAATCTACCTGCGTGCCAAGTTTGAAGACAGGAGCCCCAAGGGTTCCAGAGATATGGCCACACAAAGAGAACTGACCGGCAATTGAAA
This sequence comes from Rana muscosa, assembly GCA_029206835.1. NCBI lineage: Eukaryota > Metazoa > Chordata > Amphibia > Anura > Ranidae > Rana > Rana muscosa. The sequence goes on from CM055118.1 coordinate 115,963,371, forward strand.
GCTCCCTTGCGGGAAAACGTAGCAGTAATTTGTAATACCGCTTAAGTGGGACTCTGAAGCAACCTTGTCGGTATAGATTTTGCTGGTCAATATCTCCAAAACCATAAATCCTAAGAACTCCAAACTTGGTAGGGTGGGTCTCCCAATCAGTCCCATACATGTGTCTCTCAAGTTGAAAAAAACACTGCCTCCCGAAACATAAAGGGCGACGTCGCAGTGTTCTTTCAAACTGCACGGACCCAGATGAGGCCTCACTGCTGTATGTCTGTGTCCTACATTGGGAAAATGTTCAATATTTTTTTAACTCTGCCATGGCCGGTCCCAAGCCCGTGCTGCGAAAAGAGGAGGGTTGGGTGCTGGGACAAGCAAACCAGCCCTATTAAAACATTTGTAGAGCAAATGGGAAAGTTCAGTGACACAGAGGTGATGTTCCATCTCGGGGGAGGTTTAGTGTCACTGCAGCAATGAAGACCTCTCTGAGCGTGGTTGGTTCTGAGAGCAATGGCCCAGATCCCATTCCATAACAATTGTAAGATGCTCATTGCGGTCTAGAGCTGGTCCAAAGGTTGCGTGTGAAGGTTGTGTGCAAGCACACGTAAAGTGCTCCCTTCCGAAACTGGAAGACTGCTTACCAGTGCTCTTGAAACTTTTTAACTCTGCCATGGCCGGTCCCAAGCCCAGCTGCGAAAAGAGGAGGGTTGAGTGCTGGGGCAAGCAAACCAGCCCTGTAAAAACAATTTGCTACTGCAAGCATAAAAGAAGAATAGGGCCTATCCAGCATTGTAGTGACATTAGCCAGCTGAACGTGTTGGCTGAGCTACCAATGCTTTAAGCTGCAAATTAGTGGCTCGAGCATAAAAGAAGAGGGCCTATTAAAGTTAACTCCACCGTGGCCGGTCCCAAGTCCGAGCTGAGAAAGGAGGAGGGTCCCTTCCCCTTCCTTTCCTTCCCTTTCCCCTTCCCCTCCCCCTCCCTTCCCTTTCCCCTTCCCCCAGAGATACATGCTCAAATTACCTTTAAGGCAGTTTACTGTGCAAAGGGCTAAAAAGAGATTGTAGACAGTCCACTTTGGGCCGATCGGTGCCGTTCGGAGCTGTAATGCGAAGTTCCACTGTACATCTCTTCTCTGCTGTCCCATCTGTGTGCTGTCTCGACTGTGAAGTGTGGGAAGAGGGTGTACCCCTTTACGGAGGATAGACAGCAGGATCTGTTCGCCCCGAGTACATTAATTGTCTGAAGAAGAGAGAGCAATTTGGGTTCAAATTTGGTCCCATACTTGCTATCTGAGGAGTGACAAAGGAAATCTACCTGCGTGCCAAGTTTGAAGACAGGAGCCCCAAGGGTTCCAGAGATATGGCCACACAAAGAGAACTGACCGGCAATTGAAAGCTCCCTTGCGGGAAAACGTAGCAGTAATTTGTAATACCGCTTAAGTGGGACTCTGGAGCAACCTTGTCGGTATAGATTTTGCTGGTCAATATCTCCAAAACCATAAATCCTAAGAACTCCAAACTTGGTAGGGTGGGTCTCCCAATCAGTCCCATACATGTGTCTCTCAAGTTGAAAAAAACACTGCCTCCCGAAACATAAAGGGCGACGTCGCAGTGTTCTTTCAAACTGCACGGACCCAGATGAGGCCTCACTGCTGTATGTCTGTGTCCTACATTGGGAAAATGTTCAATATTTTTTTAACTCTGCCATGGCCGGTCCCAAGCCCGTGCTGCGAAAAGAGGAGGGTTGGGTGCTGGGACATGCAAACCAGCCCTATTAAAACATTTGTAGAGCAAATGGGAAAGTTCAGTGACACAGAGGTGATGTTCCATCTCGGGGGAGGTTTAGTGTCACTGCAGCAATGAAGACCTCTCTGAGCGTGGTTGGTTCTGAGAGCAATGGCCCAGATCCCATTCCACAACAATTGTAAGATGCTCATTGCGGTCTAGAGCTGGTCCAAAGGTTGCGTGTGAAGGTTGTGTGCAAGCACACGTAAAGTGCTCCCTTCCGAAACTGGAAGACTGCTTACCAGTGCTCTTGAAACTTTTTAACTCTGCCATGGCCGGTCCCAAGCCTAGCTGCGAAAAGAGGAGGGTTGAGTGCTGGGGCAAGCAAACCAGCCCTGTAAAAACAATTTGCTACTGCGAGCATAAAAGAAGAATAGGGCCTATCCAGCATTGTAGTGACATTAGCCAGCTGAACGTGTTGGCTGAGCTACCAATGCTTTAAGCTGCAAATTAGTGGCTCGAGCATAAAAGAAGAGGGCCTATTAAAGTTAACTCCACCGTGGCCGGTCCCAAGTCCGAGCTGAGAAAGGAGGAGGGTCCCTTCCCCCTCCCTTTCCTTCCCTTTCCCCTTCCCCTCCCCCTCCCTTCCCTTTCCCCTTCCCCCAGAGATACATGCTCAAATTACCTTTAAGGCAGTTTACTGTGCAAAGGGCTAAAAAGAGATTGTAGACAGTCCACTTTGGGCCGATCGGTGCCGTTCGGAGCTGTAATGCGAAGTTCCACTGTACATCTCTTCTCTGCTGTCCCATCTGTGTGCTGTCTCGACTGTGAAGTGTGGGAAGAGGGTGTACCCCTTTACGGAGGATAGACAGCAGGATCTGTTCGCCCCGAGTACATTAATTGTCTGAAGAAGAGAGAGCAATTTGGGTTAAAATTTGGTCCCATACTTGCTATCTGAGGAGTGACAAAGGAAATCTACCTGCGTGCCAAGTTTGAAGACAGGAGCCCCAAGGGTTCCAGAGATATGGCCACACAAAGAGAACTGACCGGCAATTGAAAGCTCCCTTGCGGGAAAACGTAGCAGTAATTTGTAATACCGCTTAAGTGGGACTCTGAAGCAACCTTGTCGGTATAGATTTTGCTGGTCAATATCTCCAAAACCATAAATCCTAAGAACTCCAAACTTGGTAGGGTGGGTCTCCCAATCAGTCCCATACATGTGTCTCTCAAGTTGAAAAAAACACTGCCTCCCGAAACATAAAGGGCGACGTCGCAGTGTTCTTTCAAACTGCACGGACCCAGATGAGGCCTCACTGCTGTATGTCTGTGTCTTACATTGGGAAAATGTTCAATATTTTTTTAACTCTGCCATGGCCGGTCCCAAGCCCGTGCTGCGAAAAGAGGAGGGTTGGGTGCTGGGACAAGCAAACCAGCCCTATTAAAACATTTGTAGAGCAAATGGGAAAGTTCAGTGACACAGAGGTGATGTTCCATCTCGGGGGAGGTTTAGTGTCACTGCAGCAATGAAGACCTCTCTGAGCGTGGTTGGTTCTGAGAGCAATGGCCCAGATCCCATTCCATAACAATTGTAAGATGCTCATTGCGGTCTAGAGCTGGTCCAAAGGTTGCGTGTGAAGGTTGTGTGCAAGCACACGTAAAGTGCTCCCTTCCGAAACTGGAAGACTGCTTACCAGTGCTCTTGAAACTTTTTAACTCTGCCATGGCCGGTCCCAAGCCCAGCTGCGAAAAGAGGAGGGTTGAGTGCTGGGGCAAGCAAACCAGCCCTGTAAAAAACAATTTGCTACTGCGAGCATAAAAGAAGAATAGGGCCTATCCAGCATTGTAGTGACATTAGCCAGCTGAACGTGTTGGCTGAGCTACCAATGCTTTAAGCTGCAAATTAGTGGCTCGAGCATAAAAGAAGAGGGCCTATTAAAGTTAACTCCACCGTGGCCGGTCCCAAGTCCGAGCTGAGAAAGGAGGAGGGTCCCTTCCCCCTCCCTTTCCTTCCCTTTCCCCTTCCCCTCCCCCTCCCTTCCCTTTCCCCTTCCCCCAGAGATACATGCTCAAATTACCTTTAAGGCAGTTTACTGTGCAAAGGGCTAAAAAGAGATTGTAGACAGTCCACTTTGGGCCGATCGGTGCCGTTCGGAGCTGTAATGCGAAGTTCCACTGTACATCTCTTCTCTGCTGTCCCATCTGTGTGCTGTCTCGACTGTGAAGTGTGGGAAGAGGGTGTACCCCTTTACGGAGGATAGACAGCAGGATCTGTTCGCCCCGAGTACATTAATTGTCTGAAGAAGAGAGAGCAATTTGGGTTAAAATTTGGTCCCATACTTGCTATCTGAGGAGTGACAAAGGAAATCTACCTGCGTGCCAAGTTTGAAGACAGGAGCCCCAAGGGTTCCAGAGATATGGCCACACAAAGAGAACTGACCGGCAATTGAAAGCTCCCTTGCGGGAAAACGTAGCAGTAATTTGTAATACCGCTTAAGTGGGACTCTGAAGCAACCTTGTCGGTATAGATTTTGCTGGTCAATATCTCCAAAACCATAAATCCTAAGAACTCCAAACTTGGTAGGGTGGGTCTCCCAATCAGTCCCATACATGTGTCTCTCAAGTTGAAAAAAACACTGCCTCCCGAAACATAAAGGGCGACGTCGCAGTGTTCTTTCAAACTGCACGGACCCAGATGAGGCCTCACTGCTGTATGTCTGTGTCCTACATTGGGAAAATGTTCAATATTTTTTTAACTCTGCCATGGCCGGTCCCAAGCCCGTGCTGCGAAAAGAGGAGGGTTGGGTGCTGGGACAAGCAAACCAGCCCTATTAAAACATTTGTAGAGCAAATGGGAAAGTTCAGTGACACAGAGGTGATGTTCCATCTCGGGGGAGGTTTAGTGTCACTGCAGCAATGAAGACCTCTCTGAGCGTGGTTGGTTCTGAGAGCAATGGCCCAGATCCCATTCCATAACAATTGTAAGATGCTCATTGCCGTCTAGAGCTGGTCCAAAGGTTGCGTGTGAAGGTTGTGTGCAAGCACACGTAAAGTGCTCCCTTCCGAAACTGGAAGACTGCTTACCAGTGCTCTTGAAACTTTTTAACTCTGCCATGGCCGGTCCCAAGCCCAGCTGCGAAAAGAGGAGGGTTGAGTGCTGGGGCAAGCAAACCAGCCCTGTAAAAAACAATTTGCTACTGCGAGCATAAAAGAAGAATAGGGCCTATCCAGCATTGTAGTGACATTAGCCAGCTGAACGTGTTGGCTGAGCTACCAATGCTTTAAGCTGCAAATTAGTGGCTCGAGCATAAAAGAAGAGGGCCTATTAAAGTTAACTCCACCGTGGCCGGTCCCAAGTCCGAGCTGAGAAAGGAGGAGGGTCCCTTCCCCCTCCCTTTCCTTCCCTTTCCCCTTCCCCTCCCCCTCCCTTCCCTTTCCCCTTCCCCCAGAGATACATGCTCAAATTACCTTTAAGGCAGTTTACTGTGCAAAGGGCTAAAAAGAGATTGTAGACAGTCCACTTTGGGCCGATCGGCGCCGTTCGGAGCTGTAATGCAAAGTTCCACTGTACATCTCTTCTCTGCTGTCCCATCTGTGTGCTGTCTCGACTGTGAAGTGTGGGAAGAGGGTGTACCCCTTTACGGAGGATAGACAGCAGGATCTGTTCGCCCCGAGTACATAAATTGTCTGAAGAAGAGAGAGCAATTTGGGTTCAAATTTGGTCCCATACTTGCTATCTGAGGAGTGACAAAGGAAATTTACCTGCGTGCCAAGTTTGAAGACAGGAGCCCCAAGGGTTCCAGAGATATGGCCACACAAAGAGAACTGACCGGCAATTGAAAGCTCCCTTGCGGGAAAACGTAGCAGTAATTTGTAATACCGCTTAAGTGGGACTTTGGAGCAACCTTGTCGGTATAGATTTTGCTGGTCAATATCTCCAAAACCATAAATCCTAAGAACTCCAAATTTGGTAGGGTGGGTCTCCCAATCAGTCCCATACATGTGTCTCTCAAGTTGAAAAAAACACTGCCTCCCGAAACATAAAGGGCGACGTCGCAGTGTTCTTTCAAACTGCACGGACCCAGATGAGGCCTCACTGCTGTATGTCTGTGTCCTACATTGGGAAAATGTTCAATATTTTTTTAACTCTGCCATGGCCGGTCCCAAGCCCGTGCTGCAAAAAGAGGAGGGTTGGGTGCTGGGACAAGCAAACCAGCCCTATTAAAACATTTGTAGAGCAAATGGGAAAGTTCAGTGACACAGAGGTGATGTTCCATCTCGGGGGAGGTTTAGTGTCACTGCAGCAATGAAGACCTCTCTGAGCATGGTTGGTTCTGAGAGCAATGGCCCAGATCCCATTCCACAACAATTGTAAGATGCTCATTGCGGTCTAGAGCTGGTCCAAAGGTTGCGTGTGAAGGTTGTGTGCAAGCACACGTAAAGTGCTCCCTTCCGAAACTGGAAGACTGCTTACCAGTGCTCTTGAATCTTTTTAACTCTGCCATGGCCGGTCCCAAGCCCAGCTGCGAAAAGAGGAGGGTTGAGTGCTGGGGCAAGCAAACCAGACCTGTAAAAACAATTTGCTACTGCGAGCATAAAAGAAGAATAGGGCCTATCCAGCATTGTAGTGACATTAGCCAGCTGAACGTGTTGGCTGAGCTACCAATGCTTTAAGCTGCAAATTAGTGGCTCGAGCATAAAAGAAGAGGGCCTATTAAAGTTAACTCCACCGTGGCCGGTCCCAAGTCTGAGCTGAGAAAGGAGGAGTGTCCCTTCCCCCTCCCTTTCCTTCCCTTTCCCCTTCCCCTCCCCCTCCCTTCCCTTTCCCCTTCCCCCAGAGATACATGCTCAAATTACTTTTAAGGCAGTTTACTGTGCAAAGGGCTAAAAAGAGATTGTAGACAGTCCACTTTGGGCCGATCGGTGCCGTTCGGAGCTGTAATGCGAAGTTCCACTGTACATCTCTTCTCTGCTGTCCCATCTGTGTGCTGTCTCGACTGTGAAGTGTGGGAAGAGGGTGTACCCCTTTACGGAGGATAGACAGCAGGATCTGTTCGCCCCGAGTACATAAATTGTCTGAAGAAGAGAGAGCAATTTGGGTTCAAATTTGGTCCCATACTTGCTATCTGAGGAGTGACAAAGGAAATCTACCTGCGTGCCAAGTTTGAAGACAGGAGCCCCAAGGGTTCCAGAGATATGGCCACACAAAGAGAACTGACCGGCAATTGAAAGCTCCCTTGCGGGAAAACGTAGCAGTAATTTGTAATACCGCTTAAGTGGGACTCTGGAGCAACCTTGTCGGTATAGATTTTGCTGGTCAATATCCCCAAAACCATAAATCCTAAGAACTCCAAACTTGGTAGGGTGGGTCTCCCAATCAGTCCCATACATGTGTCTCTCAAGTTGAAAAAAACACTGCCTCCCGAAACATAAAGGGCGACGTCGCAGTGTTCTTTCAAACTGCACGGACCCAGATGAGGCCTCACTGCTGTATGTCTGTGTCCTACATTGGGAAAATGTTCAATATTTTTTTAACTCTGCCATGGCCGGTCCCAAGCCCGTGCTGCGAAAAGAGGAGGGTTGGGTGCTGGGACAAGCAAACCAGCCCTATTAAAACATTTGTAGAGCAAATGGGAAAGTTCAGTGACACAGAGGTGATGTTCCATCTCGGGGGAGGTTTAGTGTCACTGCAGCAATGAAGACCTCTCTGAGCGTGGTTGGTTCTGAGAGCAATGGCCCAGATCCCATTCCACAACAATTGTAAGATGCTCATTGCGGTCTAGAGCTGGTCCAAAGGTTGCGTGTGAAGGTTGTGTGCAAGCACACGTAAAGTGCTCCCTTCCGAAACTGGAAGACTGCTTACCAGTGCTCTTGAATCTTTTTAACTCTGCCATGGCCGGTCCCAAGCCTAGCTGCGAAAAGAGGAGGGTTGAGTGCTGGGGCAAGCAAACCAGCCCTGTAAAAACAATTTGCTACTGCGAGCATAAAAGAAGAATAGGGCCTATCCAGCATTGTAGTGACATTAGCCAGCTGAACGTGTTGGCTGAGCTACCAATGCTTTAAGCTGCAAATTAGTGGCTCGAGCATAAAAGAAGAGGGCCTATTAAAGTTAACTCCACCGTGGCCGGTCCCAAGTCCGAGCTGAGAAAGGAGGAGGGTCCCTTCCCCCTCCCTTTCCTTTCCTTCCCTTTCCCCTTCCCCTCCCCCTCCCTTCCCTTTCCCCTTCCCCCAGAGATACATGCTCAAATTACCTTTAAGGCAGTTTACTGTGCAAAGGGCTAAAAAGAGATTGTAGACAGTCCACTTTGGGCCGATCGGTGCCGTTCGGAGCTGTAATGCGAAGTTCCACTGTACATCTCTTCTCTGCTGTCCCATCTGTGTGCTGTCTCGATTGTGAAGTGTGGGAAGAGGGTGTACCCCTTTACGGAGGATAGACAGCAGGATCTGTTCGCCCCGAGTACATTAATTGTCTGAAGAAGAGAGAGCAATTTGGGTTAAAATTTGGTCCCATACTTGCTATCTGAGGAGTGACAAAGGAAATCTACCTGCGTGCCAAGTTTGAAGACAGGAGCCCCAAGGGTTCCAGAGATATGGCCACACAAAGAGAACTGACCGGCAATTGAAAGCTCCCTTGCGGGAAAACGTAGCAGTAATTTGTAATACCGCTTAAGTGGGACTCTGAAGCAACCTTGTCGGTATAGATTTTGCTGGTCAATATCTCCAAAACCATAAATCCTAAGAACTCCAAACTTGGTAGGGTGGGTCTCCCAATCAGTCCCATACATGTGTCTCTCAAGTTGAAAAAAACACTGCCTCCCGAAACATAAAGGGCGACGTCGCAGTGTTCTTTCAAACTGCACGGACCCAGATGAGGCCTCACTGCTGTATGTCTGTGTCCTACATTGGGAAAATGTTCAATATTTTTTTAACTCTGCCATGGCCGGTCCCAAGCCCGTGCTGCGAAAAGAGGAGGGTTGGGTGCTGGGACAAGCAAACCAGCCCTATTAAAACATTTGTAGAGCAAATGGGAAAGTTCAGTGACACAGAGGTGATGTTCCATCTCGGGGGAGGTTTAGTGTCACTGCAGCAATGAAGACCTCTCTGAGCGTGGTTGGTTCTGAGAGCAATGGCCCAGATCCCATTCCATAACAATTGTAAGATGCTCATTGCGGTCTAGAGCTGGTCCAAAGGTTGCGTGTGAAGGTTGTGTGCAAGCACACGTAAAGTGCTCCCTTCCGAAACTGGAAGACTGCTTACCAGTGCTCTTGAAACTTTTTAACTCTGCCATGGCCGGTCCCAAGCCCAGCTGCGAAAAGAGGAGGGTTGAGTGCTGGGGCAAGCAAACCAGCCCTGTAAAAAACAATTTGCTACTGCGAGCATAAAAGAAGAATAGGGCCTATCCAGCATTGTAGTGACATTAGCCAGCTGAACGTGTTGGCTGAGCTACCAATGCTTTAAGCTGCAAATTAGTGGCTCGAGCATAAAAGAAGAGGGCCTATTAAAGTTAACTCCACCGTGGCCGGTCCCAAGTCCGAGCTGAGAAAGGAGGAGGGTCCCTTCCCCCTCCCTTTCCTTCCCTTTCCCCTTCCCCTCCCCCTCCCTTCCCTTTCCCCTTCCCCCAGAGATACATGCTCAAATTACCTTTAAGGCAGTTTACTGTGCAAAGGGCTAAAAGAGATTGTAGACAGTCCACTTTGGGCCGATCGGTGCTGTTCGGAGCTGTAATGCGAAGTTCCACTGTACATCTCTTCTCTGCTGTCCCATCTGTGTGCTGTCTCGACTGTGAAGTGTGGGAAGAGGGTGTACCCCTTTACGGAGGATAGACAGCAGGATTTGTTCGCCCCGAGTACATAAATTGTCTGAAGAAGAGAGAGCAATTTGGGTTCAAATTTGGTCCCATACTTGCTATCTGAGGAGTGACAAAGGAAATCTACCTGCGTGCCAAGTTTGAAGACAGGAGCCCCAAGGGTTCCAGAGATATGGCCACACAAAGAGAACTGACCGGCAATTGAAAGCTCCCTTGCGGGAAAACGTAGCAGTAATTTGTAATACCGCTTAAGTGGGACTCTGGAGCAACCTTGTCGGTATAGATTTTGCTGGTCAATGTCTCCAAAACCATAAATCCTAAGAACTCCAAACTTGGTAGGGTGGGTCTCCCAATAAGTCCCATACATGTGTCTCTCAAGTTGAAAAAAACACTGCCTCCCGAAACATAAAGGGCGACGTCGCAGTGTTCTTTCAAACTGCACGGACCCAGATGAGGCCTCACTGCTGTATGTCTGTGTCCTACATTGGGAAAATGTTCAATATTTTTTTAACTCTGCCATGGCCGGTCCCAAGCCCGTGCTGCGAAAAGAGGAGGGTTGGGTGCTGGGACAAGCAAACCAGCCCTATTAAAACATTTGTAGAGCAAATGGGAAAGTTCAGTGACACAGAGGTGATGTTCCATCTCGGGGGAGGTTTAGTGTCACTGCAGCAATGAAGACCTCTCTGAGCGTGGTTGGTTCTGAGAGCAATGGCCCAGATCCCATTCCATAACAATTGTAAGATGCTCATTGCGGTCTAGAGCTGGTCCAAAGGTTGCGTGTGAAGGTTGTGTGCAAGCACACGTAAAGTGCTCCCTTCCGAAACTGGAAGACTGCTTACCAGTGCTCTTGAAACTTTTTAACTCTGCCATGGCCGGTCCCAAGCCCAGCTGCGAAAAGAGGAGGGTTGAGTGCTGGGGCAAGCAAACCAGCCCTGTAAAAACAATTTGCTACTGCGAGCATAAAAGAAGAATAGGGCCTATCCAGCATTGTAGTGACATTAGCCAGCTGAACGTGTTGGCTGAGCTACCAATGCTTTAAGCTGCAAATTAGTGGCTCGAGCATAAAAGAAGAGGGCCTATTAAAGTTAACTCCACCGTGGCCGGTCCCAAGTCTGAGCTGAGAAAGGAGGAGTGTCCCTTCCCCCTCCCTTTCCTTCCCTTTCCCCTTCCCCTCCCCCTCCCTTCCCTTTCCCCTTCCCCCAGAGATACATGCTCAAATTACCTTTAAGGCAGTTTACTGTGCAAAGGGCTAAAAGAGATTGTAGACAGTCCACTTTGGGCCGATCGGTGCTGTTCGGAGCTGTAATGCGAAGTTCCACTGTACATCTCTTCTCTGCTGTCCCATCTGTGTGCTGTCTCGACTGTGAAGTGTGGGAAGAGGGTGTACCCCTTTACGGAGGATAGACAGCAGGATTTGTTCGCCCCGAGTACATAAATTGTCTGAAGAAGAGAGAGCAATTTGGGTTCAAATTTGGTCCCATACTTGCTATCTGAGGAGTGACAAAGGAAATCTACCTGCGTGCCAAGTTTGAAGACAGGAGCCCCAAGGGTTCCAGAGATATGGCCACACAAAGAGAACTGACCGGCAATTGAAAGCTCCCTTGCGGGAAAACGTAGCAGTAATTTGTAATACCGCTTAAGTGGGACTCTGGAGCAACCTTGTCGGTATAGATTTTGCTGGTCAATATCTCCAAAACCATAAATCCTAAGAACTCCAAACTTGGTAGGGTGGGTCTCCCAATCAATCCCATACATGTGTCTCTCAAGTTGAAAAAAACACTGCCTCCCGAAACATAAAGGGCGACGTCGCAGTGTTCTTTCAAACTGCACGGACCCAGATGAGGCCTCACTGCTGTATGTCTGTGTCCTACATTGGGAAAATGTTCAATATTTTTTTAACTCTGCCATGGCCGGTCCCAAGCCCGTGCTGCGAAAAGAGGAGGGTTGGGTGCTGGGACAAGCAAACCAGCCCTATTAAAACATTAGTAGAGCAAATGGGAAAGTTCAGTGTCACAGAGGTGATGTTCCATCTCGGGGGAGGTTTAGTGTCACTGCAGCAATGAAGACCTCTCTGAGCGTGGTTGGTTCTGAGAGCAATGGCCCAGATCCCATTCCATAACAATTGTAAGATGCTCATTGCGGTCTAGAGCTGGTCCAAAGGTTGCGTGTGAAGGTTGTGTGCAAGCACACGTAAAGTGCTCCCTTCCGAAACTGGAAGACTGCTTACCAGTGCTCTTGAAACTTTTTAGCTCTGCCATGGCCGGTCCCAAGCCCAGCTGCAAAAAGAGGAGGGTTGAGTGCTGGGGCAAGCAAACCAGCCCTGTAAAAACAATTTGCTACTGTGAGCATAAAAGAAGAATAGGGCCTATCCAGCATTGTAGTGACATTAGCCAGCTGAACGTGTTGGCTGAGCTACCAATGCTTTAAGCTGCAAATTAGTGGCTCGAGCATAAAAGAAGAGGGCCTATTAAAGTTAACTCCACCGTGGCCGGTCCCAAGTCCGAGCTGAGAAAGGAGGAGGGTCCCTTCCCCCTCCCTTTCCCCTTCCCCTCCCCCTCCCTTCCCTTTCCCCTTCCCCCAGAGATACATGCTCAAATTACCTTTAAGGCAGTTTACTGTGCAAAGGGCTAAAAAGAGATTGTAGACAGTCTACTTTGGGCCGATCGGCGCCGTTCGGAGCTGTAATGCGAAGTTCCACTGTACATCTCTTCTCTGCTGTCCCATCTGTGTGCTGTCTCGACTGTGAAGTGTGGGAAGAGGGTGTACCCCTTTACAGAGGATAGACAGCAGGATCTGTTCGCCCCGAGTACATTAATTGTCTGAAGAAGAGAGAGCAATTTGGGTTCAAATTTGGTCCCATACTTGCTATCTGAGGAGTGACAAAGGAAATCTACCTGCGTGCCAAGTTTGAAGACAGGAGCCCCAAGGGTTCCAGAGATATGGCCACACAAAGAGAACTGACCGGCAATTGAAAGCTCCCTTGCGGGAAAACGTAGCAGTAATTTGTAATACCGCTTAAGTGGGACTCTGGAGCAACCTTGTCGGTATAGATTTTGCTGGTCAATATCTCCAAAACCATAAATCCTAAGAACTCCAAACTTGGTAGGGTGGGTCTCCCAATCAATCCCATACATGTGTCTCTCAAGTTGAAAAAAACACTGCCTCCCGAAACATAAAGGGCGACGTCGCAGTGTTCTTTCAAACTGCACGGACCCAGATGAGGCCTCACTGCTGTATGTCTGTGTCCTACATTGGGAAAATGTTCAATATTTTTTTAACTCTGCCATGGCCGGTCCCAAGCCCGTGCTGCGAAAAGAGGAGGGTTGGGTGCTGGGACAAGCAAACCAGCCCTATTAAAACATTAGTAGAGCAAATGGGAAAGTTCAGTGTCACAGAGGTGATGTTCCATCTCGGGGGAGGTTTAGTGTCACTGCAGCAATGAAGACCTCTCTGAGCGTGGTTGGTTCTGAGAGCAATGGCCCAGATCCCATTCCATAACAATTGTAAGATGCTCATTGCGGTCTAGAGCTGGTCCAAAGGTTGCGTGTGAAGGTTGTGTGCAAGCACACGTAAAGTGCTCCCTTCCGAAACTGGAAGACTGCTTACCAGTGCTCTTGAAACTTTTTAGCTCTGCCATGGCCGGTCCCAAGCCCAGCTGCAAAAAGAGGAGGGTTGAGTGCTGGGGCAAGCAAACCAGCCCTGTAAAAACAATTTGCTACTGTGAGCATAAAAGAAGAATAGGGCCTATCCAGCATTGTAGTGACATTAGCCAGCTGAACGTGTTGGCTGAGCTACCAATGCTTTAAGCTGCAAATTAGTGGCTCGAGCATAAAAGAAGAGGGCCTATTAAAGTTAACTCCACCGTGGCCGGTCCCAAGTCCGAGCTGAGAAAGGAGGAGGGTCCCTTCCCCCTCCCTTTCCCCTTCCCCTCCCCCTCCCTTCCCTTTCCCCTTCCCCCAGAGATACATGCTCAAATTACCTTTAAGGCAGTTTACTGTGCAAAGGGCTAAAAAGAGATTGTAGACAGTCCACTTTGGGCCGATCGGCGCCGTTCGGAGCTGTAATGCGAAGTTCCACTGTACATCTCTTCTCTGCTGTCCCATCTGTGTGCTGTCTCGACTGTGAAGTGTGGGAAGAGGGTGTACCCCTTTACAGAGGATAGACAGCAGGATCTGTTCGCCCCGAGTACATTAATTGTCTGAAGAAGAGAGAGCAATTTGGGTTCAAATTTGGTCCCATACTTGCTATCTGAGGAGTGACAAAGGAAATCTACCTGCGTGCCAAGTTTGAAGACAGGAGCCCCAAGGGTTCCAGAGATATGGCCACACAAAGAGAACTGACCGGCAATTGAAAGCTCCCTTGCGGGAAAACGTAGCAGTAATTTGTAATACCGCTTAAGTGGGACTCTGGAGCAACCTTGTCGGTATAGATTTTGCTGGTCAATATCTCCAAAACCATAAATCCTAAGAACTCCAAACTTGGTAGGGTGGGTCTCCCAATCAATCCCATACATGTGTCTCTCAAGTTGAAAAAAACACTGCCTCCCGAAACATAAAGGGCGACGTCGCAGTGTTCTTTCAAACTGCACGGACCCAGATGAGGCCTCACTGCTGTATGTCTGTGTCCTACATTGGGAAAATGTTCAATATTTTTTTAACTCTGCCATGGCCGGTCCCAAGCCCGTGCTGCGAAAAGAGGAGGGTTGGGTGCTGGGACAAGCAAACCAGCCCTATTAAAACATTAGTAGAGCAAATGGGAAAGTTCAGTGTCACAGAGGTGATGTTCCATCTCGGGGGAGGTTTAGTGTCACTGCAGCAATGAAGACCTCTCTGAGCGTGGTTGGTTCTGAGAGCAATGGCCCAGATCCCATTCCATAACAATTGTAAGATGCTCATTGCGGTCTAGAGCTGGTCCAAAGGTTGCGTGTGAAGGTTGTGTGCAAGCACACGTAAAGTGCTCCCTTCCGAAACTGGAAGACTGCTTACCAGTGCTCTTGAAACTTTTTAGCTCTGCCATGGCCGGTCCCAAGCCCAGCTGCAAAAAGAGGAGGGTTGAGTGCTGGGGCAAGCAAACCAGCCCTGTAAAAACAATTTGCTACTGTGAGCATAAAAGAAGAATAGGGCCTATCCAGCATTGTAGTGACATTAGCCAGCTGAACGTGTTGGCTGAGCTACCAATGCTTTAAGCTGCAAATTAGTGGCTCGAGCATAAAAGAAGAGGGCCTATTAAAGTTAACTCCACCGTGGCCGGTCCCAAGTCCGAGCTGAGAAAGGAGGAGGGTCCCTTCCCCCTCCCTTTCCCCTTCCCCTCCCCCTCCCTTCCCTTTCCCCTTCCCCCAGAGATACATGCTCAAATTACCTTTAAGGCAGTTTACTGTGCAAAGGGCTAAAAAGAGATTGTAGACAGTCTACTTTGGGCCAATCGGCGCCGTTCGGAGCTGTAATGCGAAGTTCCACTGTACATCTCTTCTCTGCTGTCCCATCTGTGTGCTGTCTCGACTGTGAAGTGTGGGAAGAGGGTGTACCCCTTTACAGAGGATAGACAGCAGGATCTGTTCGCCCCGAGTACATTAATTGTCTGAAGAAGAGAGAGCAATTTGGGTTCAAATTTGGTCCCATACTTGCTATCTGAGGAGTGACAAAGGAAATCTACCTGCGTGCCAAGTTTGAAGACAGGAGCCCCAAGGGTTCCAGAGATATGGCCACACAAAGAGAACTGACCGGCAATTGAAAGCTCCCTTGCGGGAAAACGTAGCAGTAATTTGTAATACCGCTTAAGTGGGACTCTGGAGCAACCTTGTCGGTATAGATTTTGCTGGTCAATATCTCCAAAACCATAAATCCTAAGAACTCCAAACTTGGTAGGGTGGGTCTCCCAATCAATCCCATACATGTGTCTCTCAAGTTGAAAAAAACACTGCCTCCCGAAACATAAAGGGCGACGTCGCAGTGTTCTTTCAAACTGCACGGACCCAGATGAGGCCTCACTGCTGTATGTCTGTGTCCTACATTGGGAAAATGTTCAATATTTTTTTAACTCTGCCATGGCCGGTCCCAAGCCCGTGCTGCGAAAAGAGGAGGGTTGGGTGCTGGGACAAGCAAACCAGCCCTATTAAAACATTAGTAGAGCAAATGGGAAAGTTCAGTGTCACAGAGGTGATGTTCCATCTCGGGGGAGGTTTAGTGTCACTGCAGCAATGAAGACCTCTCTGAGCGTGGTTGGTTCTGAGAGCAATGGCCCAGATCCCATTCCATAACAATTGTAAGATGCTCATTGCGGTCTAGAGCTGGTCCAAAGGTTGCGTGTGAAGGTTGTGTGCAAGCACACATAAAGTGCTCCCTTCCGAAACTGGAAGACTGCTTACCAGTGCTCTTGAAACTTTTTAGCTCTGCCATGGCCGGTCCCAAGCCCAGCTGCAAAAAGAGGAGGGTTGAGTGCTGGGGCAAGCAAACCAGCCCTGTAAAAACAATTTGCTACTGTGAGCATAAAAGAAGAATAGGGCCTATCCAGCATTGTAGTGACATTAGCCAGCTGAACGTGTTGGCTGAGCTACCAATGCTTTAAGCTGCAAATTAGTGGCTCGAGCATAAAAGAAGAGGGCCTATTAAAGTTAACTCCACCGTGGCCGGTCCCAAGTCCGAGCTGAGAAAGGAGGAGGGTCCCTTCCCCCTCCCTTTCCCCTTCCCCTCCCCCTCCCTTCCCTTTCCCCTTCCCCCAGAGATACATGCTCAAATTACCTTTAAGGCAGTTTACTGTGCAAAGGGCTAAAAAGAGATTGTAGACAGTCCACTTTGGGCCGATCGGCGCCGTTCGGAGCTGTAATGCGAAGTTCCACTGTACATCTCTTCTCTGCTGTCCCATCTGTGTGCTGTCTCGACTGTGAAGTGTGGGAAGAGGGTGTACCCCTTTACAGAGGATAGACAGCAGGATCTGTTCGCCCCGAGTACATTAATTGTCTGAAGAAGAGAGAGCAATTTGGGTTCAAATTTGGTCCCATACTTGCTATCTGAGGAGTGACAAAGGAAATCTACCTGCGTGCCAAGTTTGAAGACAGGAGCCCCAAGGGTTCCAGAGATATGGCCACACAAAGAGAACTGACCGGCAATTGAAAGCTCCCTTGCGGGAAAACGTAGCAGTAATTTGTAATACCGCTTAAGTGGGACTCTGGAGCAACCTTGTCGGTATAGATTTTGCTGGTCAATATCTCCAAAACCATAAATCCTAAGAACTCCAAACTTGGTAGGGTGGGTCTCCCAATCAATCCCATACATGTGTCTCTCAAGTTGAAAAAAACACTGCCTCCCGAAACATAAAGGGCGACGTCGCAGTGTTCTTTCAAACTGCACGGACCCAGATGAGGCCTCACTGCTGTATGTCTGTGTCCTACATTGGGAAAATGTTCAATATTTTTTTAACTCTGCCATGGCCGGTCCCAAGCCCGTGCTGCGAAAAGAGGAGGGTTGGGTGCTGGGACAAGCAAACCAGCCCTATTAAAACATTTGTAGAGCAAATGGGAAAGTTCAGTGACACAGAGGTGATGTTCCATCTCGGGGGAGGTTTAGTGTCACTGCAGCAATGAAGACCTCTCTGAGCGTGGTTGGTTCTGAGAGCAATGGCCCAGATCCCATTCCATAACAATTGTAAGATGCTCATTGCCGTCTAGAGCTGGTCCAAAGGTTGCGTGTGAAGGTTGTGTGCAAGCACACGTAAAGTGCTCCCTTCCGAAACTGGAAGACTGCTTACCAGTGCTCTTGAAACTTTTTAACTCTGCCATGGCCGGTCCCAAGCCCAGCTGCGAAAAGAGGAGGGTTGAGTGCTGGGGCAAGCAAACCAGCCCTGTAAAAACAATTTGCTACTGCGAGCATAAAAGAAGAATAGGGCCTATCCAGCATTGTAGTGACATTAGCCAGCTGAACGTGTTGGCTGAGCTACCAATGCTTTAAGCTGCAAATTAGTGGCTCGAGCATAAAAGAAGAGGGCCTATTAAAGTTAACTCCACCGTGGCCGGTCCCAAGTCCGAGCTGAAAAAGGAGGAGGGTCCCTTCCCCCTCCCCTTCCTTCCCTTTCCCCTTCCCCTCCCCCTCCCTTCCCTTTCCCCTTCCCCCAGAGATACATGCTCAAATTACCTTTAAGGCAGTTTACTGTGCAAAGGGCTAAAAAGAGATTGTAGACAGTCCACTTTGGGCCGATCTGCGCCGTTCGGAGCTGTAATGCGAAGTTCCACTGTACATCTCTTCTCTGCTGTCCCATCTGTGTGCTGTCTCGACTGTGAAGTGTGGGAAGAGGGTGTACCCCTTTACGGAGGATAGACAGCAGGATTTGTTCGCCCCGAGTACATAAATTGTCTGAAGAAGAGAGAGCAATTTGGGTTCAAATTTGGTCCCATACTTGCTATCTGAGGAGTGACAAAGGAAATCTACCTGCGTGCCAAGTTTGAAGACAGGAGCCCCAAGGGTTCCAGAGATATGGCCACACAAAGAGAACTGACCGGCAATTGAAAGCTCCCTTGCGGGAAAACGTAGCAGTAATTTGTAATACCGCTTAAGTGGGACTCTGGAGCAACCTTGTCGGTATAGATTTTGCTGGTCAATGTCTCCAAAACCATAAATCCTAAGAACTCCAAACGTGGTAGGGTGGGTCTCCCAATAAGTCCCATACATGTGTCTCTCAAGTTGAAAAAAACACTGCCTCCCGAAACATAAAGGGCGACGTCGCAGTGTTCTTTCAAACTGCACGGACCCAGATGAGGCCTCACTGCTGTATGTCTGTGTCCTACATTGGGAAAATGTTCAATATTTTTTTAACTCTGCCATGGCCGGTCCCAAGCCCGTGCTGCGAAAAGAGGAGGGTTGGGTGCTGGGACAAGCAAACCAGCCCTATTAAAACATTTGTAGAGCAAATGGGAAAGTTCAGTGACACAGAGGTGATGTTCCATCTCGGGGGAGGTTTAGTGTCACTGCAGCAATGAAGACCTCTCTGAGCGTGGTTGGTTCTGAGAGCAATGGCCCAGATCCCATTCCATAACAATTGTAAGATGCTCATTGCGGTCTAGAGCTGGTCCAAAGGTTGCGTGTGAAGGTTGTGTGCAAGCACACGTAAAGTGCTCCCTTCCGAAACTGGAAGACTGCTTACCAGTGCTCTTGAAACTTTTTAACTCTGCCATGGCCGGTCCCAAGCCCAGCTGCGAAAAGAGGAGGGTTGAGTGCTGGGGCAAGCAAACCAGCCCTGTAAAAACAATTTGCTACTGCGAGCATAAAAGAAGAATAGGGCCTATCCAGCATTGTAGTGACATTAGCCAGCTGAATGTGTTGGCTGAGCTACCAATGCTTTAAGCTGCAAATTAGTGGCTCGAGCATAAAAGAAGAGGGCCTATTAAAGTTAACTCCACCGTGGCCGGTCCCAAGTCCGAGCTGAAAAAGGAGGAGGGTCCCTTCCCCCTCCCTTTCCTTCCCTTTCCCCTTCCCCTCCCCCTCCCTTCCCTTTCTCCTTACCCCAGAGATACATGCTCAAATTACCTTTAAGGCAGTTTACTGTGCAAAGGGCTAAAAAGAGATTGTAGACAGTCCACTTTGGGCCAATCGGCGCCGTTCGGAGCTGTAATGCAAAGTTCCACTGTACATCTCTTCTCTGCTGTCCCATCTGTGTGCTGTCTCGACTGTGAAGTGTGGGAAGAGGGTGTACCCCTTTACGGAGGATAGACAGCAGGATCTGTTCGCCCCGAGTACATAAATTGTCTGAAGAAGAGAGAGCAATTTGGGTTCAAATTTGGTCCCATACTTGCTATCTGAGGAGTGACAAAGGAAATTTACCTGCGTGCCAAGTTTGAAGACAGGAGCCCCAAGGGTTCCAGAGATATGGCCACACAAAGAGAACTGACCGGCAATTGAAAGCTCCCTTGCGGGAAAACGTAGCAGTAATTTGTAATACCGCTTAAGTGGGACTCTGGAGCAACCTTGTCGGTATAGATTTTGCTGGTCAATATCTCCAAAACCATAAATCCTAAGAACTCCAAACTTGGTAGGGTGGGTCTCCCAATCAGTCCCATACATGTGTCTCTCAAGTTGAAAAAAACACTGCCTCCCGAAACATAAAGGGCGACGTCGCAGTGTTCTTTCAAACTGCACGGACCCAGATGAGGCCTCACTGCTGTATGTCTGTGTCCTACATTGGGAAAATGTTCAATATTTTTTTAACTCTGCCATGGCCGGTCCCAAGCCCGTGCTGCGAAAAGAGGAGGGTTGGGTGCTGGGACAAGCAAACCAGCCCTATTAAAACATTTGTAGAGCAAATGGGAAAGTTCAGTGACACAGAGGTGATGTTCCATCTCGGGGGAGGTTTAGTGTCACTGCAGCAATGAAGACCTCTCTGAGCATGGTTGGTTCTGAGAGCAATGGCCCAGATCCCATTCCACAACAATTGTAAGATGCTCATTGCGGTCTAGAGCTGGTCCAAAGGTTGCGTGTGAAGGTTGTGTGCAAGCACACGTAAAGTGCTCCCTTCCGAAACTGGAAGACTGCTTACCAGTGCTCTTGAATCTTTTTAACTCTGCCATGGCCGGTCCCAAGCCCAGCTGCGAAAAGAGGAGGGTTGAGTGCTGGGGCAAGCAAACCAGCCCTGTAAAAACAATTTGCTACTGCGAGCATAAAAGAAGAATAGGGCCTATCCAGCATTGTAGTGACATTAGCCAGCTGAACGTGTTGGCTGAGCTACCAATGCTTTAAGCTGCAAATTAGTGGCTCGAGCATAAAAGAAGAGGGCCTATTAAAGTTAACTCCACCGTGGCCGGTCCCAAGTCAGAGCTGAAAAAGGAGGAGGGTCCCTTTCCCCTCCCTTTCCTTCCCTTTCCCCTTCCCCTCCCCCTCCCTTCCCTTTCCCCTTCCCCAGAGATACATGTTCAAATTACCTTTAAGGCAGTTTACTGTGCAAAGGGCTAAAAAGAGATTGTAGACAGTCCACTTTGGGCCGATCGGCGCCGTTCGGAGCTGTAATGCAAAGTTCCACTGTACATCTCTTCTCTGCTGTCCCATCTGTGTGCTGTCTCGACTGTGAAGTGTGGGAAGAGGGTGTACCCCTTTACGGAGGATAGACAGCAGGATCTGTTCGCCCCGAGTACATAAATTGTCTGAAGAAGAGAGAGCAATTTGGGTTCAAATTTGGTCCCATACTTGCTATCTGAGGAGTGACAAAGGAAATTTACCTGCGTGCCAAGTTTGAAGACAGGAGCCCCAAGGGTTCCAGAGATATGGCCACACAAAGAGAACTGACCGGCAATTGAAAGCTCCCTTGCGGGAAAACGTAGCAGTAATTTGTAATACCGCTTAAGTGGGACTCTGGAGCAACCTTGTCGGTATAGATTTTGCTGGTCAATATCTCCAAAACCATAAATCCTAAGAACTCCAAACTTGGTAGGGTGGGTCTCCCAATCAGTCCCATACATGTGTCTCTCAAGTTGAAAAAAACACTGCCTCCCGAAACATAAAGGGCGACGTCGCAGTGTTCTTTCAAACTGCACGGACCCAGATGAGGCCTCACTGCTGTATGTCTGTGTCCTACATTGGGAAAATGTTCAATATTTTTTTAACTCTGCCATGGCCGGTCCCAAGCCCGTGCTGTGAAAAGAGGAGGGTTGGGTGCTGGGACAAGCAAACCAGCCCTATTAAAACATTTGTAGAGCAAATGGGAAAGTTCAGTGACACAGAGGTGATGTTCCATCTCGGGGGAGGTTTAGTGTCACTGTAGCAATGAAGACCTCTCTGAGCATGGTTGGTTCTGAGAGCAATGGCCCAGATCCCATTCCACAACAATTGTAAGATGCTCATTGCGGTCTAGAGCTGGTCCAAAGGTTGCGTGTGAAGGTTGTGTGCAAGCACACGTAAAGTGCTCCCTTCCGAAACTGGAAGACTGCTTACCAGTGCTCTTGAATCTTTTTAACTCTGCCATGGCCGGTCCCAAGCCCAGCTGCGAAAAGAGGAGGGTTGAGTGCTGGGGCAAGCAAACCAGCCCTGTAAAAACAATTTGCTACTGCGAGCATAAAAGAAGAATAGGGCCTATCCAGCATTGTAGTGACATTAGCCAGCTGAACGTGTTGGCTGAGCTACCAATGCTTTAAGCTGCAAATTAGTGGCTCGAGCATAAAAGAAGAGGGCCTATTAAAGTTAACTCCACCGTGGCCGGTCCCAAGTCTGAGCTGAGAAAGGAGGAGGGTCCCTTCCCCCTCCCTTTCCTTCCCTTTCCCCTTCCCCTCCCCCTCCCTTCCCTTTCCCCTTCCCCCAGAGATACATGCTCAAATTACCTTTAAGGCAGTTTACTGTGCAAAGGGCTAAAAAGAGATTGTAGACAGTCCACTTTGGGCCGATCGGTGCCGTTCGGAGCTGTAATGCGACGTTCCACTGTACATCTCTTCTCTGCTGTCCCATCTGTGTGCTGTCTCGACTGTGAAGTGTGGGAAGAGGGTGTACCCCTTTACGGAGGATAGACAGCAGGATCTGTTCGCCCCGAGTACATAAATTGTCTGAAGAAGAGAGAGCAATTTGGGTTCAAATTTGGTCCCATACTTGCTATCTGAGGAGTGACAAAGGAAATCTACCTGCGTGCCAAGTTTGAAGACAGGAGCCCCAAGGGTTCCAGAGATATGGCCACACAAAGAGAACTGACCGGCAATTGAAAGCTCCCTTGCGGGAAAACGTAGCAGTAATTTGTAATACCGCTTAAGTGGGACTCTGGAGCAACCTTGTCGGTATAGATTTTGCTGGTCAATGTCTCCAAAACCATAAATCCTAAGAACTCCAAACTTGGTAGGGTGGGTCTCCCAATAAGTCCCATACATGTGTCTCTCAAGTTGAAAAAAACACTGCCTCCCGAAACATAAAGGGCGACGTCGCAGTGTTCTTTCAAACTGCACGGACCCAGATGAGGCCTCACTGCTGTATGTCTGTGTCCTACATTGGGAAAATGTTCAATATTTTTTTAACTCTGCCATGGCCGGTCCCAAGCCCGTGCTGCGAAAAGAGGAGGGTTGGGTGCTGGGACAAGCAAACCAGCCCTATTAAAACATTTGTAGAGCAAATGGGAAAGTTCAGTGACACAGAGGTGATGTTCCATCTCGGGGGAGGTTTAGTGTCACTGCAGCAATGAAGACCTCTCTGAGCGTGGTTGGTTCTGAGAGCAATGGCCCAGATCCCTTTCCATAACAATTGTAAGATGCTCATTGCGGTCTAGAGCTGGTCCAAAGGTTGCGTGTGAAGGTTGTGTGCAAGCACACGTAAAGTGCTCCCTTCCGAAACTGGAAGACTGCTTACCAGTGCTCTTGAATTTTTTTAACTCTGCCATGGCCGGTCCCAAGCCCAGCTGCGAAAAGAGGAGGGTTGAGTGCTGGGGCAAGCAAACCAGCCCTGTAAAAACAATTTGCTACTGCGAGCATAAAAGAAGAATAGGGCCTATCCAGCATTGTAGTGACATTAGCCAGCTGAACGTGTTGGCTGAGCTACCAATGCTTTAAGCTGCAAATTAGTGGCTCGAGCATAAAAGAAGAGGGCCTATTAAAGTTAACTCCACCGTGGCCGGCCCCAAGTCCGAGCTGAGAAAGGAGGAGGGTCCCTTCCCCCTCCCTTTCCTTCCCTTTCCCCTTCCCCTCCCCCTCCCTTCCCTTTCCCCTTCCCCCAGAGATACATGCTCAAATTACCTTTAAGGCAGTTTACTGTGCAAAGGGCTAAAAAGAGATTGTAGACAGTCCACTTTGGGCCGATCGGCGCCGTTCGGAGCTGTAATGCGAAGTTCCACTGTACATCTCTTCTCTGCTGTCCCATCTGTGTGCTGTCTCGACTGTGAAGTGTGGGAAGAGGGTGTACCCCTTTACGGAGAATAGACAGCAGGATCTGTTCGCCCCGAGTACATTAATTGTCTGAAGAAGAGAGAGCAATTTGGGTTCAAATTTGGTCCCATACTTGCTATCTGAGGAGTGACAAAGGAAATCTACCTGCGTGCCAAGTTTGAAGACAGGAGCCCCAAGGGTTCCAGAGATATGGCCACACAAAGAGAACTGACCGGCAATTGAAAGCTCCCTTGCGGGAAAACGTAGCAGTAATTTGTAATACCGCTTAAGTGGGACTCTGGAGCAACCTTGTCGGTATAGATTTTGCTGGTCAATATCTCCAAAACCATAAATCCTAAGAACTCCAAACTTGGTAGGGTGGGTCTCCCAATCAGTCCCATACATGTGTCTCTCAAGTTGAAAAAAACACTGCCTCCCGAAACATAAAGGGCGACGTCGCAGTGTTCTTTCAAACTGCACGGACCCAGATGAGGCCTCACTGCTGTATGTCTGTGTCCTACATTGGGAAAATGTTCAATATTTTTTTAACTCTGCCATGGCCGGTCCCAAGCCCGTGCTGCGAAAAGAGGAGGGTTGGGTGCTGGGACAAGCAAACCAGCCCTATTAAAACATTTGTAGAGCAAATGGGAAAGTTCAGTGACACAGAGGTGATGTTCCATCTCGGGGGAGGTTTAGTGTCACTGCAGCAATGAAGACCTCTCTGAGCATGGTTGGTTCTGAGAGCAATGGCCCAGATCCCATTCCACAACAATTGTAAGATGCTCATTGCGGTCTAGAGCTGGTCCAAAGGTTGCGTGTGAAGGTTGTGTGCAAGCACACGTAAAGTGCTCCCTTCCGAAACTGGAAGACTGCTTACCAGTGCTCTTGAATCTTTTTAACTCTGCCATGGCCGGTCCCAAGCCCAGCTGCGAAAAGAGGAGGGTTGAGTGCTGGGGCAAGCAAACCAGCCCTGTAAAAACAATTTGCTACTGCGAGCATAAAAGAAGAATAGGGCCTATCCAGCATTGTAGTGACATTAGCCAGCTGAACGTGTTGGCTGAGCTACCAATGCTTTAAGCTGCAAATTAGTGGCTCGAGCATAAAAGAAGAGGGCCTATTAAAGTTAACTCCACCGTGGCCGGTCCCAAGTCAGAGCTGAAAAAGGAGGAGGGTCCCTTCCCCCTCCCTTTCCTTCCCTTTCCCCTTCCCCTTCCCCTCCCCCTCCCTTCCCTTTCCCCTTCCCCCAGAGATACATGCTCAAATTACCTTTAAGGCAGTTTACTGTGCAAAGGGCTAAAAAGAGATTGTAGACAGTCCACTTTGGGCCGATCTGCGCCGTTCGGAGCTGTAATGCAAAGTTCCACTGTACATCTCTTCTCTGCTGTCCCATCTGTGTGCTGTCTCGACTGTGAAGTGTGGGAAGAGGGTGTACCCCTTTACGGAGGATAGACAGCAGGATATGTTCGCCCCGAGTACATAAATTGTCTGAAGAAGAGAGAGCAATTTGGGTTCAAATTTGGTCCCATACTTGCTATCTGAGGAGTGACAAAGGAAATTTACCTGCGTGCCAAGTTTGAAGACAGGAGCCCCAAGGGTTCCAGAGATATGGCCACACAAAGAGAACTGACCGGCAATTGAAAGCTCCCTTGCGGGAAAACGTAGCAGTAATTTGTAATACCGCTTAAGTGGGACTCTGGAGCAACCTTGTCGGTATAGATTTTGCTGGTCAATGTCTCCAAAACCATAAATCCTAAGAACTCCAAACTTGGTAGGGTGGGTCTCCCAATAAGTCCCATACATGTGTCTCTCAAGTTGAAAAAAACACTGCCTCCCGAAACATAAAGGGCGACGTCGCAGTGTTCTTTCAAACTGCACGGACCCAGATGAGGCCTCACTGCTGTATGTCTGTGTCCTACATTGGGAAAATGTTCAATATTTTTTTAACTCTGCCATGGCCGGTCCCAAGCCCGTGCTGCGAAAAGAGGAGGGTTGGGTGCTGGGACAAGCAAACCAGCCCTATTAAAACATTTGTAGAGCAAATGGGAAAGTTCAGTGACACAGAGGTGATGTTCCATCTCGGGGGAGGTTTAGTGTCACTGCAGCAATGAAGACCTCTCTGAGCGTGGTTGGTTCTGAGAGCAATGGCCCAGATCCCTTTCCATAACAATTGTAAGATGCTCATTGCGGTCTAGAGCTGGTCCAAAGGTTGCGTGTGAAGGTTGTGTGCAAGCACACGTAAAGTGCTCCCTTCCGAAACTGGAAGACTGCTTACCAGTGCTCTTGAATTTTTTTAACTCTGCCATGGCCGGTCCCAAGCCCAGCTGCGAAAAGAGGAGGGTTGAGTGCTGGGGCAAGCAAACCAGCCCTGTAAAAACAATTTGCTACTGCGAGCATAAAAGAAGAATAGGGCCTATCCAGCATTGTAGTGACATTAGCCAGCTGAACGTGTTGGCTGAGCTACCAATGCTTTAAGCTGCAAATTAGTGGCTCGAGCATAAAAGAAGAGGGCCTATTAAAGTTAACTCCACCGTGGCCGGCCCCAAGTCCGAGCTGAGAAAGGAGGAGGGTCCCTTCCCCCTCCCTTTCCTTCCCTTTCCCCTTCCCCTCCCCCTCCCTTCCCTTTCCCCTTCCCCCAGAGATACATGCTCAAATTACCTTTAAGGCAGTTTACTGTGCAAAGGGCTAAAAAGAGATTGTAGACAGTCCACTTTGGGCCGATCGGCGCCGTTCGGAGCTGTAATGCGAAGTTCCACTGTACATCTCTTCTCTGCTGTCCCATATGTGTGCTGTCTCGACTGTGAAGTGTGGGAAGAGGGTGTACCCCTTTACGGAGGATAGACAGCAGGATCTGTTCGCCCCGAGTACATTAATTGTCTGAAGAAGAGAGAGCAATTTGGGTTCAAATTTGGTCCCATACTTGCTATCTGAGGAGTGACAAAGGAAATCTACCTGCGTGCCAAGTTTGAAGACAGGAGCCCCAAGGGTTCCAGAGATATGGCCACACAAAGAGAACTGACCGGCAATTGAAAGCTCCCTTGCGGGAAAACGTAGCAGTAATTTGTAATACCGCTTAAGTGGGACTCTGGAGCAACCTTGTCGGTATAGATTTTGCTGGTCAATATCTCCAAAACCATAAATCCTAAGAACTCCAAACTTGGTAGGGTGGGTCTCCCAATCAGTCCCATACATGTGTCTCTCAAGTTGAAAAAAACACTGCCTCCCGAAACATAAAGGGCGACGTCGCAGTGTTCTTTCGAACTGCACGGACCCAGATGAGGCCTCACTGCTGTATGTCTGTGTCCTACATTGGGAAAATGTTCAATATTTTTTTAACTCTGCCATGGCCGCTCCCAAGCCCGTGCTGCGAAAAGAGGAGGGTTGGGTGCTGTGACAAGCAAACCAGCCCTATTAAAACATTTGTAGAGCAAATGGGAAAGTTCAGTGACACAGAGGTGATGTTCCATCTCGGGGGAGGTTTAGTGTCACTGCAGCAATGAAGACCTCTCTGAGCGTGGTTGGTTCTGAGAGCAATGGCCCAGATCCCATTCCATAACAATTGTAAGATGCTCATTGCAGTCTAGAGCTGGTCCAAAGGTTGCGTGTGAAGGTTGTGTGCAAGCACACGTAAAGTGCTCCCTTCCGAAACTGGAAGACTGCTTACCAGTGCTCTTGAAACTTTTTAGCTCTGCCATGGCCGGTCCCAAGCCCAGCTGCGAAAAGAGGAGGGTTGAGTGCTGGGGCAAGCAAACCAGCCCTGTAAAAACAATTTGCTACTGCGAGCATAAAAGAAGAATAGGGCCTATCCAGCATTGTAGTGACATTAGCCAGCTGAACGTGTTGGCTGAGCTACCAATGCTTTAAGCTGCAAATTAGTGGCTCGAGCATAAAAGAAGAGGGCCTATTAAAGTTAACTCCACCGTGGCCGGTCCCAAGTCCGAACTGAGAAAGGAGGAGGGTCCCTTCCCCCTCCCTTTCCTTCCCTTTCCCCTTCCCCTCCCCTCCCTTCCCTTTCCCCTTCCCCCAGAGATACATGCTCAAATTACCTTTAAGGCAGTTTACTGTGCAAAGGGCTAAAAGAGATTGTAGACAGTCCACTTTGGGCCGATCGGTGCTGTTCGGAGCTGTAATGCGAAGTTCCACTGTACATCTCTTCTCTGCTGTCCCATCTGTGTGCTGTCTCGACTGTGAAGTGTGGGAAGAGGGTGTACCCCTTTACGGAGGATAGACAGCAGGATTTGTTCGCCCCAAGTACATAAATTGTCTGAAGAAGAGAGAGCAATTTCGGTTCAAATTTGGTCCCATACTTGCTATCTGAGGAGTGACAAAGGAAATCTACCTGCGTGCCAAGTTTGAAGACAGGAGCCCCAAGGGTTCCAGAGATATGGCCACACAAAGAGAACTGACCGGCAATTGAAAGCTCCCTTGCGGGAAAACGTAGCAGTAATTTGTAATACCGCTTAAGTGGGACTCTAGAGCAACCTTGTCGGTATAGATTTTGCTGGTCAATGTCTCCAAAACCATAAATCCTAAGAACTCCAAACTTGGTAGGGTGGGTCTCCCAATAAGTCCCACACATGTGTCTCTCAAGTTGAAAAAAACACTGCCTCCCGAAACACAAAGGGCGACGTCGCAGTGTTCTTTCAAACTGCACGGACCCAGATGAGGCCTCACTGCTGTATGTCTGTGTCCTACATTGGGAAAATGTTCAATATTTTTTTAACTCTGCCATGGCCGGTCCCAAGCCCGTGCTGCGAAAAGAGGAGGGTTGGGTGCTGGGACAAGCAAACCAGCCCTATTAAAACATTAGTAGAGCAAATGGGAAAGTTCAGTGTCACAGAGGTGATGTTCCATCTCGGGGGAGGTTTAGTGTCACTGCAGCAATGAAGACCTCTCTGAGCGTGGTTGGTTCTGAGAGCAATGGCCCAGATCCCATTCCATAACAATTGTAAGATGCTTATTGCGGTCTAGAGCTGGTCCAAAGGTTGCGTGTGAAGGTTGTGTGCAAGCACACGTAAAGTGCTCCCTTCCGAAACTGGAAGACTGCTTACCAGTGCTCTTGAAACTTTTTAGCTCTGCCATGGCCGGTCCCAAGCCCAGCTGCGAAAAGAGGAGGGTTGAGTGCTGGGGCAAGCAAACCAGCCCTGTAAAAACAATTTGCTACTGCGAGCATAAAAGAAGAATAGGGCCTATCCAGCATTGTAGTGACATTAGCCAGCTGAACGTGTTGGCTGAGCTACCAATGCTTTAAGCTGCAAATTAGTGGCTCAAGCATAAAAGAAGAGGGCCTATTAAAGTTAACTCCACCGTGGCCGGTCCCAAGTCCGAGCTGAGAAAGGAGGAGGGTCCCTTCCCCCTCCCTTTCCTTCCCTTTCCCCTTCCCCTCCCCCTCCCTTCCCTTTCCCCTTCCCCCAGAGATACATGCTCAAATTACCTTTAAGGCAGTTTACTGTGCAAAGGGCTAAAAAGAGATTGTAGACAGTCCACTTTGGGCCGATCTGCGCCGTTCGGAGCTGTAATGCGAAGTTCCACTGTACATCTCTTCTCTGCTGTCCCATCTGTGTGCTGTCTCGACTGTGAAGTGTGGGAAGAGGGTGTACCCCTTTACGGAGGATAGACAGCAGGATCTGTTCGCCCGAGTACATAAATTGTCTGAAGAAGAGAGAGCAATTTGGGTTCAAATTTGGTCCCATACTTGCTATCTGAGGAGTGACAAAGGAAATCTACCTGCGTGCCAAGTTTGAAGACAGGAGCCCCAAGGGTTCCAGAGATATGGCCACACAAAGAGAACTGACCGGCAATTGAAAGCTCCCTTGCGGGAAAAACGTAGCAGTAATTTGTAATACCGCTTAAGTGGGACTCTGGAGCAACCTTGTCGGTATAGATTTTGCTGGTCAATATCTCCAAAACCATAAATCCTAAGAACTCCAAACTTGGTAGGGTGGGTCTCCCAATCAGTCCCATACATGTGTCTCTCAAGTTGAAAAAAACACTGCCTCCCGAAACATAAAGGGTGACGTCGCAGTGTTCTTTCGAACTGCACGGACCCAGATGAGGCCTCACTGCTGTATGTCTGTGTCCTACATTGGGAAAATGTTCAATATTTTTTTAACTCTGCCATGGCCGGTCCCAAGCCCGTGCTGCAAAAAGAGGAGGGTTGGGTGCTGGGACAAGCAAACCAGCCCTATTAAAACATTTGTAGAGCAAATGGGAAAGTTCAGTGACACAGAGGTGATGTTCCATCTCGGGGGAGGTTTAGTGTCACTGCAGCAATGAACACCTCTCTGAGCGTGGTTGGTTCTGAGAGCAATGGCCCAGATCCCATTCCATAACAATTGTAAGATGCTCAT
This sequence comes from Rana muscosa, assembly GCA_029206835.1. Lineage (NCBI taxonomy): Eukaryota > Metazoa > Chordata > Amphibia > Anura > Ranidae > Rana > Rana muscosa. Next base: position 115,993,050 of record CM055118.1, read on the forward strand.
TGCAGTCTAGAGCTGGTCCAAAGGTTGCGTGTGAAGGTTGTGTGCAAGCACACGTAAAGTGCTCCCTTCCGAAACTGGAAGACTGCTTACCAGTGCTCTTGAAACTTTTTAGCTCTGCCATGGCCGGTCCCAAGCCCAGCTGCGAAAAGAGGAGGGTTGAGTGCTGGGGCAAGCAAACCAGCCCTGTAAAAACAATTTGCTACTGCGAGCATAAAAGAAGAATAGGGCCTATCCAGCATTGTAGTGACATTAGCCAGCTGAACGTGTTGGCTGAGCTACCAATGCTTTAAGCTGCAAATTAGTGGCTCGAGCATAAAAGAAGAGGGCCTATTAAAGTTAACTCCACCGTGGCCGGTCCCAAGTCCGAACTGAGAAAGGAGGAGGGTCCCTTCCCCCTTCCTTTCCTTCCCTTTCCCCTTCCCCTCCCCCTCCCTTCCCTTTCCCCTTCCCCCAGAGATACATGCTCAAATTACCTTTAAGGCAGTTTACTGTGCAAAGGGCTAAAAGAGATTGTAGACAGTCCACTTTGGGCCGATCGGTGCTGTTCGGAGCTGTAATGCGAAGTTCCACTGTACATCTCTTCTCTGCTGTCCCATCTGTGTGCGGTCTCGACTGTGAAGTGTGGGAAGAGGGTGTACCCCTTTACGGAGGATAGACAGCAGGATTTGTTCGCCCCGAGTACATAAATTGTCTGAAGAAGAGAGAGCAATTTGGGTTCAAATTTGGTCCCATACTTGCTATCTGAGGAGTGACAAAGGAAATCTACCTGCGTGCCAAGTTTGAAGACAGGAGCCCCAAGGGTTCCAGAGATATGGCCACACAAAGAGAACTAACCGGCAATTGAAAGCTCCCTTGCGGGAAAACGTAGCAGTAATTTGTAATACCGCTTAAGTGGGACTCTGGAGCAACCTTGTCGGTATAGATTTTGCTGGTCAATATCTCCAAAACCATAAATCCTAAGAACTCCAAACTTGGTAGGGTGGGTCTCCCAATCAGTCCCATACATGTGTCTCTCAAGTTGAAAAAAACACTGCCTCCCGAAACATAAAGGGCGACGTCGCAGTGTTCTTTCAAACTGCACGGACCCAGATGAGGCCTCACTGCTGTATGTCTGTGTCCTACATTGGGAAAATGTTCAATATTTTTTTAACTCTGCCATGGCCGGTCCCAAGCCCGTGCTGCGAAAAGAGGAGGGTTGGGTGCTGGGACAAGCAAACCAGCCCTATTAAAACATTTGTAGAGCAAATGGGAAAGTTCAATGACACAGAGGTGATGTTCCATCTCGGGGGAGGTTTAGTGTCACTGCAGCAATGAAGACCTCTCTGAGCGTGGTTGGTTCTGAGAGCAATGGCCCAGATCCCATTCCATAACAATTGTAAGATGCTCATTGCGGTCTAGAGCTGGTCCAAAGGTTGCGTGTGAAGGTTGTGTGCAAGCACACGTAAAGTGCTCCCTTCCAAAACTGGAAGACTGCTTACCAGTGCTCTTGAATTTTTTTAACTCTGCCATGGCCGGTCCCAAGCCCAGCTGCGAAAAGAGGAGGGTTGAGTGCTGGGGCAAGCAAACCAGCCCTGTAAAAACAATTTGCTACTGCGAGCATAAAAGAAGAATAGGGCCTATCCAGCATTGTAGTGACATTAGCCAGCTGAACGTGTTGGCTGAGCTACCAATGCTTTAAGCTGCAAATTAGTGGCTCGAGCATAAAAGAAGAGGGCCTATTAAAGTTAACTCCACCGTGGCCGGTCCCAAGTCTGAGCTGAGAAAGGAGGAGGGTCCCTTCCCCCTCCCTTTCCTTCCCCTTCCCCTCCCCCTCCCTTCCCTTTCCCCTTCCCCCAGAGATACATGCTCAAATTACCTTTAAGGCAGTTTACTGTGCAAAGGGCTAAAAAGAGATTGTAGACAGTCCACTTTGGGCCGATCGGCGCCGTTCGGAGCTGTAATGCGAAGTTCCACTGTACATCTCTTCTCTGCTGTCCCATCTGTGTGCTGTCTCGACTGTGAAGTGTGGGAAGAGGGTGTACCCCTTTACGGAGGATAGACAGCAGGATCTGTTCGCCCCGAGTACATAAATTGTCTGAAGAAGAGAGAGCAATTTGGGTTCAAATTTGGTCCCATACTTGCTATCTGAGGAGTGACAAAGGAAATCTACCTGCGTGTCAAGTTTGAAGACAGGAGCCCCAAGGGTTCCAGAGATATGGCCACACAAAGAGAACTGACCGGCAATTGAAAGCTCCCTTGCGGGAAAACGTAGCAGTAATTTCTAATACCGCTTAAGTGGGACTCTGGAGCAACCTTGTCGGTATAGATTTTGCTGGTCAATGTCTCCAAAACCATAAATCCTAAGAACTCCAAACTTGGTAGGGTGGGTCTCCCAATAAGTCCCATACATGTGTCTCTCAAGTTGAAAAAAACACTGCCTCCCGAAACATAAAGGGCGAAGTCGCAGTGTTCTTTCAAACTGCACGGACCCAGATGAGGCCTCACTGCTGTATGTCTGTGTCCTACATTGGGAAAATGTTCAATATTTTTTTAACTCTGCCATGGCCGGTCCCAAGCCCGTGCTGCGAAAAGAGGAGAGTTGGGTGCTGGGACAAGCAAACCAGCCCTATTAAAACATTTGTAGAGCAAATGGGAAAGTTCAGTGACACAGAGGTGATGTTCCATCTCGGGGGAGGTTTAGTGTCACTGCAGCAATGAAGACCTCTCTGAGCGTGGTTGGTTCTGAGAGCAATGGCCCAGATCCCATTCCATAACAATTGTAAGATGCTCATTGCGGTCTAGAGCTGGTCCAAAGGTTGCGTGTGAAGGTTGTGTGCAAGCACACGTAAAGTGCTCCCTTCCGAAACTGGAAGACTGCTTACCAGTGCTCTTGAAACTTTTTAACTCTGCCATGGCCGGTCCCAAGCCCAGCTGCGAAAAGAGGAGGGTTGAGTGCTGGGGCAAGCAAACCAGCCCTGTAAAAACAATTTGCTACTGCGAGCATAAAAGAAGAATAGGGCCTATCCAGCATTGTAGTGACATTAGCCAGCTGAACGTGTTGGCTGAGCTACCAATGCTTTAAGCTGCAAATTAGTGGCTCGAGCATAAAAGAAGAGGGCCTATTAAAGTTAACTCCACCGTGGCCGGTCCCAAGTCCGAGCTGAGAAAGGAGGAGGGTCCCTTCCCCCTCCCTTTCCTTCCCCTTCCCCTCCCCCTCCCTTCCCTTTCCCCTTCCCCCAGAGATACATGCTCAAATTACCTTTAAGGCAGTTTACTGTGCAAAGGGCTAAAAAGAGATTGTAGACAGTCCACTTTGGGCCAATCGGCGCCGTTCGGAGCTGTAATGCGAAGTTCCACTGTACATCTCTTCTCTGCTGTCCCATCTGTGTGCTGTCTCGACTGTGAAGTGTGGGAAGAGGGTGTACCCCTTTACGGAGGATAGACAGCAGGATCTGTTCGCCCCGAGTACATAAATTGTCTGAAGAAGAGAGAGCAATTTGGGTTCAAATTTGGTCCCATACTTGCTATCTGAGGAGTGACAAAGGAAATCTACCTGCGTGCCAAGTTTGAAGACAGGAGCCCCAAGGGTTCCAGAGATATGGCCACACAAAGAGAACTGACCGGCAATTGAAAGCTCCCTTGCGGGAAAACGTAGCAGTAATTTCTAATACCGCTTAAGTGGGACTCTGGAGCAACCTTGTCGGTATAGATTTTGCTGGTCAATATCTCCAAAACCAGAAATCCTAAGAACTCCAAACTTGGTAGGGTGGGTCTCCCAATCAGTCCCATACATGTGTCTCTCAAGTTGAAAAAAACACTGCCTCCCGAAACATAAAGGGCGACGTCGCAGTGTTCTTTCAAACTGCACGGACCCAGATGAGGCCTCACTGCTGTATGTCTGTGTCCTACATTGGGAAAATGTTCAATATTTTTTTAACTCTGCCATGGCCGGTCCCAAGCCCGTGCTGTGAAAAGAGGAGGGTTGGGTGCTGGGACAAGCAAACCAGCCCTATTAAAACATTTGTAGAGCAAATGGGAAAGTTCAGTGACACAGAGGTGATGTTCCATCTCGGGGGAGGTTTAGTGTCACTGCAGCAATGAAGACCTCTCTGAGCGTGGTTGGTTCTGAGAGCAATGGCCCAGATCCCATTCCATAACAATTGTAAGATGCTCATTGCGGTCTAGAGCTGGTCCAAAGGTTGCGTGTGAAGGTTGTGTGCAAGCACACGTAAAGTGCTCCCTTCCGAAACTGGAAGACTGCTTACCAGTGCTCTTGAATTTTTTTAACTCTGCCATGGCCGGTCCCAAGCCCAGCTGCGAAAAGAGGAGGGTTGAGTGCTGGGGCAAGCAAACCAGCCCTGTAAAAACAATTTGCTACTGCGAGCATAAAAGAAGAATAGGGCCTATCCAGCATTGTAGTGACATTAGCCAGCTGAACGTGTTGGCTGAGCTACCAATGCTTTAAGCTGCAAATTAGTGGCTCGAGCATAAAAGAAGAGGGCCTATTAAACTTAACTCCACCGTGGCCGGTCCCAAGTCCGAGCTGAGAAAGGAGGAGGGTCCCTTCCCCCTCCCTTTCCTTCCCTTTCCCCCTCCCCCTCCCTTCCCTTTCCCCTTCCCCCAGAGATACATGCTCAAATTACCTTTAAGGCAGTTTACTGTGCAAAGGGCTAAAAAGAGATTGTAGACAGTCCACTTTGGGCCGATCGACGCCGTTCGGAGCTGTAATGCGAAGTTCCACTGTACATCTCTTCTCTGCTGTCCCATCTGTGTGCTGTCTCGACTGTGAAGTGTGGGAAGAGGGTGTACCCCTTTACGGAGGATAGACAGCAGGATCTGTTCGCCCCGAGTACATAAATTGTCTGAAGAAGAGAGAGCAATTTGGGTTCAAATTTTGTCCCATACTTGCTATCTGAGGAGTGACAAAGGAAATCTACCTGCGTGCCAAGTTTGAAGACAGGAGCCCCAAGGGTTCCAGAGATATGGCCACACAAAGAGAACTGAACGGCAATTGAAAGCTCCCTTGCGGGAAAACGTAGCAGTAATTTCTAATACCGCTTAAGTGGGACTCTGGAGCAACCTTGTCGGTATAGATTTTGCTGGTCAATATCTCCAAAACCATAAATCCTAAGAACTCCAAACTTGGTAGGGTGTGTCTCCCAATCAGTCCCATACATGTGTCTCTCAAGTTGAAAAAAACACTGCCTCCCGAAACATAAAGGGCGACGTCGCAGTGTTCTTTCAAACTGCACGGACCCAGATGAGGCCTCACTGCTGTATGTCTGTGTCCTACATTGGGAAAATGTTCAATATTTTTTTAACTCTGCCATGGCCGGTCCCAAGCCCGTGCTGCGAAAAGAGGAGGGTTGGGTGCTGGGACAAGCAAACCAGCCCTATTAAAACATTTGTAGAGCAAATGGGAAAGTTCAGTGACACAGAGGTGATGTTCCATCTCGGGGGAGGTTTAGTGTCACTGCAGCAATGAAGACCTCTCTGAGCGTGGTTGGTTCTGAGAGCAATGGCCCAGATCCCATTCCATAACAATTGTAAGATGCTCATTGCGGTCTAGAGCTGGTCCAAAGGTTGCGTGTGAAGGTTGTGTGCAAGCTCACGTAAAGTGCTCCCTTCCGAAACTGGAAGACTGCTTACCAGTGCTCTTGAATTTTTTTAACTCTGCCATGGCCGGTCCCAAGCCCAGCTGCGAAAAGAGGAGGGTTGAGTGCTGGGGCAAGCAAACCAGCCCTGTAAAAACAATTTGCTACTGCGAGCATAAAAGAAGAATAGGGCCTATCCAGCATTGTAGTGACATTAGCCAGCTGAACGTGTTGGCTGAGCTACCAATGCTTTAAGCTGCAAATTAGTGGCTCGAGCATAAAAGAAGAGGGCCTATTAAAGTTAACTCCACCGTGGCCGGTCCCAAGTCCGAGCTGAGAAAGGAGGAGGGTCCCTTCCCCCTCCCTTTCCTTCCCTTTCCCCTTCCCCTCCCCCTCCCTTTCCTTTCCCCTTCCCCCAGAGATACATGCTCAAATTACCTTTAAGGCAGTTTACTGTGCAAAGGACTAAAAAGAGATTGTAGACAGTCCACTTTGGGCCAATCGGCACCGTTCAGAGCTGTAATGCGAAGTTCCACTGTACATCTCTTCTCTGCTGTCCCATCTGTGTGCTGTCTCGACTGTGAAGTGTGGGAAGAGGGTGTACCCCTTTACGGAGGATAGACAGCAGGATCTGTTCGCCCCGAGTACATAAATTGTCTGAAGAAGAGAGAGCAATTTGGGTTCAAATTTGGTCCCATACTTGCTATCTGAGGAGTGACAAAGGAAATCTACCTGCGTGCCAAGTTTGAAGACAGGAGCCCCAAGGGTTCCAGGGATATGGCCACACAAAGAGAACTGACCGGCAATTGAAAGCTCCCTTGCGGGAAAACGTAGCAGTAATTTGTAATACCGCTTAAGTGGGACTCTGGAGCAACCTTGTCGGTATAGATTTTGCTGGTCAATATCTCCAAAACCATAAATCCTAAGAACTCCAAACTTGGTAGGGTGGGTCTCCCAATCAGTCCCATACATGTGTCTCTCAAGTTGAAAAAAACACTGCCTCCCGAAACATAAAGGGCGACGTCGCAGTGTTCTTTCAAACTGCACGGACCCAGATGAGGCCTCACTGCTGTATGTCTGTGTCCTACATTGGGAAAATGTTCAATATTTTTTTAACTCTGCCATGGCCGGTCCCAAGCCCGTGCTGCGAAAAGAGGAGGGTTGGGTGCTGGGACAAGCAAACCAGCCCTATTAAAACATTTGTAGAGCAAATGGGAAAGTTCAGTGACACAGAGGTGATGTTCCATCTCGGGGGAGGTTTAGTGTCACTGCAGCAATGAAGACCTCTCTGAGCGTGGTTGGTTCTGAGAGCAATGGCCCAGATCCCATTCCATAACAATTGTAAGATGCTCATTGCGGTCTAGAGCTGGTCCAAAGGTTGCGTGTGAAGGTTGTGTGCAAGCACACGTAAAGTGCTCCCTTCCGAAACTGGAAGACTGCTTACCAGTGCTCTTGAATTTTTTTAACTCTGCCATGGCCGGTCCCAAGCCCAGCTGCGAAAAGAGGAGGGTTGAGTGCTGGGGCAAGCAAACCAGCCCTGTAAAAACAATTTGCTACTGCGAGCATAAAAGAAGAATAGGGCCTATCCAGCATTGTAGTGACATTAGCCAGCTGAACGTGTTGGCTGAGCTACCAATGCTTTAAGCTGCAAATTAGTGGCTCGAGCATAAAAGAAGAGGGCCTATTAAAGTTAACTCCACCGTGGGCGGTCCCAAGTCCGAGCTGAGAAAGGAGGAGGGTCCCTTCCCCCTCCCTTTCCTTCCCTTTCCCCTCCCCCTCCCTTCCCTTTCCCCTTCCCCCAGAGATACATGCTCAAATTACCTTTAAGGCAGTTTACTGTGCAAAGGGCTAAAAAGAGATTGTAGACAGTCCACTTTGGGCCAATCGGCGCCGTTCGGAGCTGTAATGCGAAGTTCCACTGTACATCTCTTCTCTGCTGTCCCATCTGTGTGCTGTCTCGACTGTGAAGTGTGGGAAGAGGATGTACCCCTTTACAGAGGATAGACAGCAGGATCTGTTCGCCCCCAGTACATAAATTGTCTGAAGAAGAGAGAGCAATTTGGGTTCAAATTTGGTCCCATACTTGCTATCTGAGGAGTGACAAAGGAAATCTACCTGCGTGCCAAGTTTGAAGACAGGAGCCCCAAGGGTTCCAGAGATATGGCCACACAAAGAGAACTGACCGGCAATTGAAAGCTCCCTTGCGGGAAAACGTAGCAGTAATTTGTAATACCGCTTAAGTGGGACTCTGGAGCAACCTTGTCGGTATAGATTTTGCTGGTCAATGTCTCCAAAACCATAAAACTTAAGAACTCCAAACTTGGTAGGGTGGGTCTCCCAATAAGTCCCATACATGTGTCTCTCAAGTTGAAAAAAACACAGCCTCCCGAAACATAAAGGGCGACGTCGCAGTGTTCTTTCAAACTGCACGGACCCAGATGAGGCCTCACTGCTGTATGTCTGTGTCCTACATTGGGAAAATGTTCAATATTTTTTTAACTCTGCCATGGCCGGTCCCAAGCCCGTGCTGCGAAAAGAGGAGGGTTGGGTGCTGGGACAAGCAAACCAGCCCTATTAAAACATTTGTAGAGCAAATGGGAAAGTTCAGTGACACAGAGGTGATGTTCCATCTCGGGGGAGGTTTAGTGTCACTGCAGCAATGAAGACCTCTCTGAGCGTGGTTGGTTCTGAGAGCAATGGCCCAGATCCCATTCCATAACAATTGTAAGATGCTCATTGCAGTCTAGAGCTGGTCCAAAGGTTGCGTGTGAAGGTTGTGTGCAAGCACACGTAAAGTGCTCCCTTCCGAAACTGGAAGACTGCTTACCAGTGCTCTTGAAACTTTTTAGCTCTGCCATGGCCGGTCCCAAGCCCAGCTGCGAAAAGAGGAGGGTTGAGTGCTGGGGCAAGCAAACCAGCCCTGTAAAAACAATTTGCTACTGCGAGCATAAAAGAAGAATAGGGCCTATCCAGCATTGTAGTGACATTAGCCAGCTGAACGTGTTGGCTGAGCTACCAATGCTTTAAGCTGCAAATTAGTGGCTCGAGCATAAAAGAAGAGGGCCTATTAAAGTTAACTCCACCGTGGCCGGTCCCAAGTCCGAACTGAGAAAGGAGGAGGGTCCCTTCCCCCTTCCTTTCCTTCCCTTTCCCCTTCCCCTCCCCCTCCCTTCCCTTTCCCCTTCCTTCAGAGATACATGCTCAAATTACCTTTAAGGCAGTTTACTGTGCAAAGGGCTAAAAGAGATTGTAGACAGTCCACTTTGGGCCGATCGGTGCTGTTCGGAGCTGTAATGCGAAGTTCCACTGTACATCTCTTCTCTGCTGTCCCATCTGTGTGCGGTCTCGACTGTGAAGTGTGGGAAGAGGGTGTACCCCTTTACGGAGGATAGACAGCAGGATTTGTTCGCCCCGAGTACATAAATTGTCTGAAGAAGAGAGAGCAATTTGGGTTCAAATTTGGTCCCATACTTGCTATCTGAGGAGTGACAAAGGAAATCTACCTGCGTGCCAAGTTTGAAGACAGGAGCCCCAAGGGTTCCAGAGATATGGCCACACAAAGAGAACTAACCGGCAATTGAAAGCTCAATTGCGGGAAAACGTAGCAGTAATTTGTAATACCGCTTAAGTGGGACTCTGGAGCAACCTTGTCGGTATAGATTTTGCTGGTCAATGTCTCCAAAACCATAAATCCTAAGAACTCCAAACTTGGTAGGGTGGGTCTCCCAATAAGTCCCACACATGTGTCTCTCAAGTTGAAAAAAACACTGCCTCCCGAAACACAAAGGGCGACGTCGCAGTGTTCTTTCAAACTGCACGGACCCAGATGAGGCCTCACTGCTGTATGTCTGTGTCCTACATTGGGAAAATGTTCAATATTTTTTTAACTCTGCCATGGCCGGTCCCAAGCCCGTGCTGCGAAAAGAGGAGGGTTGGGTGCTGGGACAAGCAAACCAGCCCTATTAAAACATTAGTAGAGCAAATGGGAAAGTTCAGTGTCACAGAGGTGATGTTCCATCTCGGGGGAGGTTTAGTGTCACTGCAGCAATGAAGACCTCTCTGAGCGTGGTTGGTTCTGAGAGCAATGGCCCAGATCCCATTCCATAACAATTGTAAGATGCTCATTGCGGTCTAGAGCTGGTCCAAAGGTTGCGTGTGAAGGTTGTGTGCAAGCACATGTAAAGTGCTCCCTTCCGAAACTGGAAGACTGCTTACCAGTGCTCTTGAAACTTTTTAGCTCTGCCATGGCCGGTCCCAAGCCCAGCTGCGAAAAGAGGAGGGTTGAGTGCTGGGGCAAGCAAACCAGCCCTGTAAAAACAATTTGCTACTGCGAGCATAAAAGAAGAATAGGGCCTATCCAGCATTGTAGTGACATTAGCCAGCTGAACGTGTTGGCTGAGCTACCAATGCTTTAAGCTGCAAATTAGTGGCTCGAGCATAAAAGAAGAGGGCCTATTAAAGTTAACTCCACCGTGGCCGGTCCCAAGTCCGAGCTGAGAAAGGAGGAGGGTCCCTTCCCCCTCCCTTTCCTTCCCTTTCCCCTTCCCCTCCCCCTCCCTTCCCTTTCCCCTTCCCCCAGAGATACATGCTCAAATTACCTTTAAGGCAGTTTACTGTGCAAAGGGCTAAAAGAGATTGTAGACAGTCCACTTTGGGCCGATCGGTGCTGTTCGGAGCTGTAATGCTAAGTTCCACTGTACATCTCTTCTCTGCTGTCCCATCTGTGTGCTGTCTCGACTGTGAAGTGGGGGAAGAGGGTGTACCCCTTTATGGAGGATAGACAGCAGGATCTGTTCGCCCCGAGTACATAAATTGTCTGAAGAAGAGAGAGCAATTTGGGTTCAAATTTGGTCCCATACTTGCTATCTGAGGAGTGACAAAGGAAATCTACCTGCGTGCCAAGTTTGAAGACAGGAGCCCCAAGGGTTCCAGAGATATGGCCACACAAAGAGAACTGACTGGCAATTGAAAGCTCCCTTGCGGGAAAACGTAGCAGTAATTTGTAATACCGCTTAAGTGGGACTCTGGAGCAACCTTGTCGGTATAGATTTTGCTGGTCAATGTCTCCAAAACCATAAATCCTAAGAACTCCAAACTTGGTAGGGTGGGTCTCCCAATAAGTCCCATACATGTGTCTCTCAAGTTGAAAAAAACACTGCCTCCCGAAACATAAAGGGCGACGTCGCAGTGTTCTTTCAAACTGCACGGACCCAGATGAGGCCTCACTGCTGTATGTCTGTGTCCTACATTGGGAAAATGTTCAATATTTTTTTAACTCTGCCATGGCCGGTCCCAAGCCCGTGCTGCGAAAAGAGGAGGGTTGGGTGCTGGGACAAGCAAACCAGCCCTATTAAAACATTTGTAGAGCAAATGGGAAAGTTCAGTGACACAGAGGTGATGTTCCATCTCGGGGGAGGTTTAGTGTCACTGCAGCAATGAAGACCTCTCTGAGCGTGGTTGGTTCTGAGAGCAATGGCCCAGATCCCATTCCATAACAATTGTAAGATGCTCATTGCGGTCTAGAGCTGGTCCAAAGGTTGCGTGTGAAGGTTGTGTGCAAGCACACGTAAAGTGCTCCCTTCCGAAACTGGAAGACTGCTTACCAGTGCTCTTGAAACTTTTTAACTCTGCCATGGCCGGTCCCAAGCCCAGCTGCGAAAAGAGGAGGGTTGAGTGCTGGGGCAAGCAAGCCAGCCCTGTAAAAACAATTTGCTACTGCGAGCATAGAATAAGAATAGGGCCTATCCAGCATTGTAGTGACATTAGCCAGCTGAACGTGTTGGCTGAGCTACCAATGCTTTAAGCTGCAAATTAGTGGCTCGAGCATAAAAGAAGAGGGCCTATTAAAGTTAACTCCACCGTGGCCGGTCCCAAGTCCGAGCTGAGAAAGGAGGAGGGTCCCTTCCCCCTCCCTTTCCTTCCCTTTCCCCTTCCCCTCCCCCTCCCTTCCCTTTCCCCTTCCCCCAGAGATACATGCTCAAATTACCTTTAAGGCAGTTTACTGTCCAAAGGGCTAAAAGAGATTGTAGACAGTCCACTTTGGGCCGATCGGTGCCGTTCGGAGCTGTAATGCGAAGTTCCACTGTACATCTCTTCTCTGCTGTCCCATCTGTGTGCTGTCTCGACTGTGAAGTGTGGGAAGAGGGTGTACCCCTTTACGGAGGATAGACAGCAGGATCTGTTCGCCCCGAGTACATAAATTGTCTGAAGAAGAGAGAGCAATTTGGGTTCAAATTTGGTCCCATACTTGCTATCTGAGGAGTGACAAAGGAAATCTACCTGCGTGCCAAGTTTGAAGACAGGAGCCCCAAGGGTTCCAGAGATATGGCCACACAAAGAGAACTGACCGGCAATTGAAAGCTCCCTTGCGGGAAAACGTAGCAGTAATTTGTAATACCGCTTAAGTGGGACTCTAGAGCAACCTTGTCGGTATAGATTTTGCTGGTCAATATCTCCAAAACCATAAATCCTAAGAACTCCAAACTTGGTAGGGTTGGTCTCCCAATCAGTCCCATACATGTGTCTCTCAAGTTGAAAAAAACACTGCCTCCCGAAACATAAAGGGCGACGTCGCAGTGTTCTTTCAAACTGCACAGACCCAGATGAGGCCTCACTGCTGTATGTCTGTGTCCTACATTGGGAAAATGTTCAATATTTTTTTAACTCTGCCATGGCCGGTCCCAAGCCCGTGCTGCGAAAAGAGGAGGGTTGGGTGCTGGGACAAGCAAACCAGCCCTATTAAAACATTTGTAGAGCAAATGGGAAAGTTCAGTGACACAGAGGTGATGTTCCATCTCGGGGGAGGTTTAGTGTCACTGCAGCAATGAAGACCTCTCTGAGCGTGGTTGGTTCTGAGAGCAATGGCCCAGATCCCATTCCATAACAATTGTAAGATGCTCATTGCGGTCTAGAGCTGGTCCAAAGGTTGCGTGTGAAGGTTGTGTGCAAGCACGCGTAAAGTGCTCCCTTCCGAAACTGGAAGACTGCTTACCAGTGCTCTTGAATTTTTTTAACTCTGCCATGGCCGGTCCCAAGCCCAGCTGCGAAAAGAGGAGGGTTGAGTGCTGGGGCAAGCAAACCAGCCCGGTAAAAACAATTTGCTACTGTGAGCATAAAAGAAGAATAGGGCCTATCCAGCATTGTAGTGACATTAGCCAGCTGAACGTGTTGGCTGAGCTACCAATGCTTTAAGCTGCAAATTAGAGGCTCAAGCATAAAAGAAGAGGGCCTATTAAAGTTAACTCCACCGTGGCCGGTCCCAAGTCTGAGCTGAGAAAGGAGGAGGGTCCCTTCCCCCTCCCTTTCCTTCCCTTTCCCCTTCCCCTCCCCCTCCCTTCCCTTTCCCCTTCCCCTCCCTTCCCTTTCCCCTTCCCCCAGAGATACATGCTCAAATTACCTTTAAGGCAGTTTACTGTGCAAAGGGCTAAAAAGAGATTGTAGACAGTCCACTTTGGGCCGATCGGCGCCGTTTGGAGCTGTAATGCGAAGTTTCACTGTACATCTCTTCTCTGCTGTCCCATCTGTGTGCTGTCTCGACTGTGAAGTGTGGGAAGAGGGTGTACCCCTTTACGGAGGATAGACAGCAGGATCTGTTCGCCCCGAGTACATAAATTGTCTGAAGAAGAGAGAGCAATTTGGGTTCAAATTTGGTCCCATACTTGCTATCTGAGGAGTGACAAAGGAAATCTACCTGCGTGCCAAGTTTGAAGACAGGAGCCCCAAGGGTTCCAGAGATATGGCCACACAAAGAGAACTGACCGGCAATTGAAAGCTCCCTTGCGGGAAAACGTAGCAGTAATTTGTAATACCGCTTAAGTGGGACTCTGGAGCAACCTTGTCGGTATAGATTTTGCTGGTCAATGTCTCCAAAACCATAAATCCTAAGAACTCCAAACTTGGTAGGGTGGGTCTCCCAATAAGTCCCATACATGTGTCTCTCAAGTTGAAAAAAACACTGCCTCCCGAAACATAAAGGGCGACGTCGCAGTGTTCTTTCAAACTGCACGGACCCAGATGAGGCCTCACTGCTGTATGTCTGTGTCCTACATTGGGAAAATGTTCAATATTTTTTTAACTCTGCCATGGCCGGTCCCAAGCCCGTGCTGCGAAAAGAGGAGGGTTGGGTGCTGGGACAAGCAAACCAGCCCTATTAAAACATTTGTAGAGCAAATGGGAAAGTTCAGTGACACAGAGGTGATGTTCCATTTCGGGGGAGGTTTAGTGTCACTGCAGCAATGAAGACCTCTCTGAGCGTGGTTGGTTCTGAGAGCAATGGCCCAGATCCCATTCCATAACAATTGTAAGATGCTCATTGCGGTCTAGAGCTGGTCCAAAGGTTGCGTGTGAAGGTTGTGTGCAAGCACACGTAAAGTGCTCCCTTCCGAAACTGGAAGACTGCTTACCAGTGCTCTTGAATTTTTTTAACTCTGCCATGGCCGGTCCCAAGCCCAGCTGTGAAAAGAGGAGGGTTGAGTGCTGGGGCAAGCAAACCAGCCCTGTAAAAACAACTTGCTACTGCGAGCATAAAAGAAGAATAGGGCCTATCCAGCATTGTAGTGACATTAGCCAGCTGAACGTGTTGGCTGAGCTACCAATGCTTTAAGCTGCAAATTAGTGGCTCGAGCATAAAAGAAGAGGGCCTATTAAACTTAACTCCACTGTGGCCGGTCCCAAGTCCGAGCTGAGAAAGGAGGAGGGTCCCTTCCCCCTCCCTTTCCTTTCCCCTTCCCCTCCTCCTCCCTTCCCTTTCCCCTTCCCCCAGAGGTACATGCTCAAATTACCTTTAAGGCAGTTTACTGTGCAAAGGGCTAAAAAGAGATTGTAGACAGTCCACTTTGGGCCGATCGGCGACGTTTGGAGCTGTAATGCGAAGTTCCACTGTACATCTCTTCTCTGCTGTCCCATCTGTGTGCTGTCTCGACTGTGAAGTGTAGGAAGAGGGTGTACCCCTTTACGGAGGATAGACAGCAGGATCTGTTCGCCCCGAGTACATAAATTGTCTGAAGAAGAGAGAGCAATTTGGGTTCAAATTTGGTCCCATACTTGCTATCTGAGGAGTGACAAAGGAAATCTACCTGCGTGCCAAGTTTGAAGACAGGAGCCCCAAGGGTTCCAGAGATATGGCCACACAAAGAGAACTGACCGGCAATTGAAAGCTCCCTTGCGGGAAAACGTAGCAGTAATTTGTAATACCGCTTAAGTGGGACTCTGGAGCAACCTTGTCGGTATAGATTTTGCTGGTCAATGTCTCCAAAACCATAAATCCTAAGAACTCCAAACTTGGTAGGGTGGGTTTCCCAATAAGTCCCATACATGTGTCTCTCAAGTTTAAAAAAACACTGCCTCCCGAAACATAAAGGGCGACGTCGCAGTGTTCTTTCAAACTGCACGGAACCAAATGAGGCCTCACTGCTGTATGTCTGTGTCCTACATTGGGAAAATGTTCAATATTTTTTTAACTCTGCCATGGCCGGTCCCAAGCCCGTGCTGCGAAAAGAGGAGGGTTGGGTGCTGGGACAAGCAAACCAGCCCTATTAAAACATTTGTAGAGCAAATGGGAAAGTTCAGTGACACAGAGGTGATGTTCCATCTCGGGGGAGGTTTAGTGTCACTGCAGCAATGAAGACCTCTCTGAGCGTGGTTGGTTCTGAGAGCAATGGCCCAGATCCCATTCCATAACAATTGTAAGATGCTCATTGCGGTCTAGAGCTGGTCCAAAGGTTGCGTGTGAAGGTTGTGTGCAAGCACACGTAAAGTGCTCCCTTCCGAAACTGGAAGACTGCTTACCAGTGCTCTTGAATTTTTTTAACTCTGCCATGGCCGGTCCCAAGCCCAGCTGCGAAAAGAGGAGGGTTGAGTGCTGGGGCAAGCAAACCAGCCCTGTAAAAACAATTTGCTACTGCGAGCATAGAATAAGAATAGGGCCTATCCAGCATTGTAGTGACATTAGCCAGCTGAACGTGTTGGCTGAGCTACCAATGCTTTAAGCTGCAAATTAGTGGCTCGAGCATAAAAGAAGAGGGCCTATTAAAGTTAACTCCACCGTGGCCGGTCCCAAGTCCGAGCTGAGAAAGGAGGAGGGTCCCTTCCCCCTCCCTTTCCTTCCCTTTCCCCTTCCCCTCACCCTCCCTTCCCTTTCCCCTTCCCCCAGAGATACATGCTCAAATTACCTTTAAGGCAGTTTACTGTCCAAAGGGCTAAAAGAGATTGTAGACAGTCCACTTTGGGCCGATCGGTGCCGTTCGGAGCTGTAATGCGAAGTTCCACTGTACATCTCTTCTCTGCTGTCCCATCTGTGTGCTGTCTCGACTGTGAAGTGTGGGAAGAGGGTGTACCCCTTTACGGAGGATAGACAGCAGGATCTGTTCGCCCCGAGTACATAAATTGTCTGAAGAAGAGAGAGCAATTTGGGTTCAAATTTGGTCCCATACTTGCTATCTGAGGAGTGACAAAGGAAATCTACCTGCGTGCCAAGTTTGAAGACAGGAGCCCCAAGGGTTCCAGAGATATGGCCACACAAAGAGAACTGACCGGCAATTGAAAGCTCCCTTGCGGGAAAACGTAGCAGTAATTTGTAATACCGCTTAAGTGGGACTCTAGAGCAACCTTGTCGGTATAGATTTTGCTGGTCAATATCTCCAAAACCATAAATCCTAAGAACTCCAAACTTGGTAGGGTGGGTCTCCCAATCAGTCCCATACATGTGTCTCTCAAGTTGAAAAAAACACTGCCTCCCGAAACATAAAGGGCGACGTCGCAGTGTTCTTTCAAACTGCACAGACCCAGATGAGGCCTCACTGCTGTATGTCTGTGTCCTACATTGGGAAAATGTTCAATATTTTTTTAACTCTGCCATGGCCGGTCCCAAGCCCGTGCTGCGAAAAGAGGAGGGTTGGGTGCTGGGACAAGCAAACCAGCCCTATTAAAACATTTGTAGAGCAAATGGGAAAGTTCAGTGACACAGAGGTGATGTTCCATCTCGGGGGAGGTTTAGTGTCACTGCAGCAATGAAGACCTCTCTGAGCGTGGTTGGTTCTGAGAGCAATGGCCCAGATCCCATTCCATAACAATTGTAAGATGCTCATTGCGGTCTAGAGCTGGTCCAAAGGTTGCGTGTGAAGGTTGTGTGCAAGCACGCGTAAAGTGCTCCCTTCCGAAACTGGAAGACTGCTTACCAGTGCTCTTGAATTTTTTTAACTCTGCCATGGCCGGTCCCAAGCCCAGCTGCGAAAAGAGGAGGGTTGAGTGCTGGGGCAAGCAAACCAGCCCGGTAAAAACAATTTGCTACTGTGAGCATAAAAGAAGAATAGGGCCTATCCAGCATTGTAGTGACATTAGCCAGCTGAACGTGTTGGCTGAGCTACCAATGCTTTAAGCTGCAAATTAGAGGCTCAAGCATAAAAGAAGAGGGCCTATTAAAGTTAACTCCACCGTGGCCGGTCCCAAGTCTGAGCTGAGAAAGGAGGAGGGTCCCTTCCCCCTCCCTTTCCTTCCCTTTCCCCTTCCCCTCCCCCTCCCTTCCCTTTCCCCTTCCCCTCCCTTCCCTTTCCCCTTCCCCCAGAGATACATGCTCAAATTACCTTTAAGGCAGTTTACTGTGCAAAGGGCTAAAAAGAGATTGTAGACAGTTCACTTTGGGCCGATCGGCGCCGTTTGGAGCTGTAATGCGAAGTTTCACTGTACATCTCTTCTCTGCTGTCCCATCTGTGTGCTGTCTCGACTGTGAAGTGTGGGAAGAGGGTGTACCCCTTTACGGAGGATAGACAGCAGGATCTGTTCGCCCCGAGTACATAAATTGTCTGAAGAAGAGAGAGCAATTTGGGTTCAAATTTGGTCCCATACTTGCTATCTGAGGAGTGACAAAGGAAATCTACCTGCGTGCCAAGTTTGAAGACAGGAGCCCCAAGGGTTCCAGAGATATGGCCACACAAAGAGAACTGACCGGCAATTGAAAGCTCCCTTGCGGGAAAACGTAGCAGTAATTTGTAATACCGCTTAAGTGGGACTCTGGAGCAACCTTGTCGGTATAGATTTTGCTGGTCAATGTCTCCAAAACCATAAATCCTAAGAACTCCAAACTTGGTAGGGTGGGTCTCCCAATAAGTCCCATACATGTGTCTCTCAAGTTGAAAAAAACACTGCCTCCCGAAACATAAAGGGCGACGTCGCAGTGTTCTTTCAAACTGCACGGACCCAGATGAGGCCTCACTGCTGTATGTCTGTGTCCTACATTGGGAAAATGTTCAATATTTTTTTAACTCTGCCATGGCCGGTCCCAAGCCCGTGCTGCGAAAAGAGGAGGGTTGGGTGCTGGGACAAGCAAACCAGCCCTATTAAAACATTTGTAGAGCAAATGGGAAAGTTCAGTGACACAGAGGTGATGTTCCATTTCGGGGGAGGTTTAGTGTCACTGCAGCAATGAAGACCTCTCTGAGCGTGGTTGGTTCTGAGAGCAATGGCCCAGATCCCATTCCATAACAATTGTAAGATGCTCATTGCGGTCTAGAGCTGGTCCAAAGGTTGCGTGTGAAGGTTGTGTGCAAGCACACGTAAAGTGCTCCCTTCCGAAACTGGAAGACTGCTTACCAGTGCTCTTGAATTTTTTTAACTCTGCCATGGCCGGTCCCAAGCCCAGCTGTGAAAAGAGGAGGGTTGAGTGCTGGGGCAAGCAAACCAGCCCTGTAAAAACAACTTGCTACTGCGAGCATAAAAGAAGAATAGGGCCTATCCAGCATTGTAGTGACATTAGCCAGCTGAACGTGTTGGCTGAGCTACCAATGCTTTAAGCTGCAAATTAGTGGCTCGAGCATAAAAGAAGAGGGCCTATTAAACTTAACTCCACTGTGGCCGGTCCCAAGTCCGAGCTGAGAAAGGAGGAGGGTCCCTTCCCCCTCCCTTTCCTTTCCCCTTCCCCTCCTCCTCCCTTCCCTTTCCCCTTCCCCCAGAGGTACATGCTCAAATTACCTTTAAGGCAGTTTACTGTGCAAAGGGCTAAAAAGAGATTGTAGACAGTCCACTTTGGGCCGATCGGCGACGTTTGGAGCTGTAATGCGAAGTTCCACTGTACATCTCTTCTCTGCTGTCCCATCTGTGTGCTGTCTCGACTGTGAAGTGTGGGAAGAGGGTGTACCCCTTTACGGAGGATAGACAGCAGGATCTGTTCGCCCCGAGTACATAAATTGTCTGAAGAAGAGAGAGCAATTTGGGTTCAAATTTGGTCCCATACTTGCTATCTGAGGAGTGACAAAGGAAATCTACCTGCGTGCCAAGTTTGAAGACAGGAGCCCCAAGGGTTCCAGAGATATGGCCACACAAAGAGAACTGACCGGCAATTGAAAGCTCCCTTGCGGGAAAACGTAGCAGTAATTTGTAATACCGCTTAAGTGGGACTCTGGAGCAACCTTGTCGGTATAGATTTTGCTGGTCAATGTCTCCAAAACCATAAATCCTAAGAACTCCAAACTTGGTAGGGTGGGTTTCCCAATAAGTCCCATACATGTGTCTCTCAAGTTTAAAAAAACACTGCCTCCCGAAACATAAAGGGCGACGTCGCAGTGTTCTTTCAAACTGCACGGACCCAAATGAGGCCTCACTGCTGTATGTCTGTGTCCTACATTGGGAAAATGTTCAATATTTTTTTAACTCTGCCATGGCCGGTCCCAAGCCCGTGCTGCGAAAAGAGGAGGGTTGGGTGCTGGGACAAGCAAACCAGCCCTATTAAAACATTTGTAGAGCAAATGGGAAAGTTCAGTGACACAGAGGTGATGTTCCATCTCGGGGGAGGTTTAGTGTCACTGCAGCAATGAAGACCTCTCTGAGCGTGGTTGGTTCTGAGAGCAATGGCCCAGATCCCATTCCATAACAATTGTAACATGCTCATTGCGGTCTAGAGCTGGTCCAAAGGTTGCGTGTGAAGGTTGTGTGCAAGCACACGTAAAGTGCTCCCTTCCGAAACTGGAAGATTGCTTAAAAGTGCTCTTGAAACTTTTTAACTCTGCCATGGCCGGTCCCAAGCCCAGCTGCGAAAAGAGGAGGGTTGAGTGCTGGGGCAAGCAAACCAGCCCTGTAAAAACAATTTGCTACTGCGAGCATAAAAGAAGAATAGGGCCTATCCAGCATTGTAGTGACATTAGCCAGCTGAACGTGTTGGCTGAGCTACCAATGCTTTAAGCTGCAAATTAGTGGCTCGAGCATAAAAGAAGAGGGCCTATTAAAGTTAACTCCACCGTGGCTGGTCCCAAGTCCGAGCTGAGAAAGGAGGAGGGTCCCTTCCCCCTCCCTTTCCTTCCCTTTCCCCTTCCCCTCCCCCTCCCTTCCCTTTCCCCTTCCCCCAGAGATACATGCTCAAATTACCTTTAAGGCAGTTTACTGTGCAAAGGGCTAAAAAGAGATTGTAGACAGTCCACTTTGGGCCGATCGGCGCCGTTCGGAGCTGTAATACGGAGTTCCACTGTACATCTCTTCTCTGCTGTCCCATCTGTGTGCTGTCTCGACTAGAGTTGAGCGGGTAGCTGGATATTCGGGTCCGGCGGGTTCGGCCGAACTTCGGAAAAAAGTTCGGATTCGGGACCGAACTTTAACCCGAACCCGGACCCGGACCCCATTGAAGTCAATGGGGACCCGGACTTCTGACGACTAAAAAGGCTCTAAAAAAGTAATGGAAAGGGCTAGAGGGCTGCAAATGGCAGCAAAATGTTGTTAAGAACATGGCAAGTGCTCTGCAAACAAATGTGGATAGGAAATAACTTAAAAGAACATAAAAAAAATTAAAAAATAAAAAAATATGCTGGAGGCCCCCTTTTCAGCAGAAGAGGTACAGGAAGTCATTAAGAACCTCAGAAACTCAACGGCACGATGCCACACATATGGTGGGAATGCCCCAGAATACGCCCTTTATGGAATAAATTATTTAATTTAATGGATAAGCTAGTGGGAAAATAAAATACTTTGAAATAAAAATGTAGCGGGGTGCTAAATTTAAGGAAAGTGTTTGAGTGGTAAATAGGCTCAAATACCCTAATTCTGTAGGATTCATGGACCATTTTGTCCTCGGGGGACAGTATTGGTGTGCAGTTCCCTGCGGCCTACAGGTGGCGCCTTTTGTGTCCCCTCTTGGCAGTAGTACAGCGGGGCGGGGAACCTGCTGTGCATGCCGGGAGAGCATATAAAAGGGGCAGACCTTTGGCCTGGGGGCTGATGTCCAGTGGGGTCCGCGCCCAGGTGCCTTCGGCCTGGGTGCATGTGTTCCTGTTCCATCTTGGGCACCTTTAGCCCGGGGTGAGGTACTATCCTGGAGTTCTTGCTGCCCTGGGTATGGAGGCCTAGGGGCGGGAGTAAAGCCTGGAGTCCAGAGCCGCCTCGTGTAGGGGACCCTGTTCCAGGGAAGGGAGGATCATTCTGATGGACCGATGCGGGAGTCACGGTGAAGGAATGGTCTGTTGACTCCCTGGAGAGATGTCTTCCCCTTGATATGGGCTAGGTTCGTAGAAGGAGAAGCTCAAGGTCACCTTGACTGTATCAGAGGCCTTATTCAACCGGCCCGTGGCAGGGGCCTTATACACCCTGGTCTGTGGCTGAGACCAAAGTTCTCCAGGCCCGTGGCAGGGGCCTTGTACACCCGGTCTGTGGCAGAGACCAACCTCAATGTCTGTGGCAGAGACCGTGCGCCAAAAACTGTTTGAGAAACCTAAGCAGTGAAGTGAATGTGCTACGTTTGTGCCTGGACCTCCTCCACACCTTAAGCTGTCCTGTTTCTTTGCTCTAACCTTTTCTATCTGAGTACAGTTTATTTTGCCATGAGAGAATAAGAGTTGGAGTTTCAGCTGGCGTGGACATTGACTTTACTGGCAATTAAAGGACTTGCCTCTACCTACAGTAGAGGTGAGAATCATCCTCTGGAGGAGTTTTGACTCCGGCTGTGGACACGGCCCGTCAAGTACACCGCTCAACCTCTTTATATAGGAGGATACGGGCTGGTAGTGCGGTGTGCCTTTCTCCCTCCTGCGAAGAGCCAACAACATAAAGGCAGGTAAGGGGGAAAGGATCTGTGCGCTACAAAAAAATAAAATAAAAATTTTAATCTTGGCCTAGCAGGACGAGGTCCATATGGAGTAGGAGGTTGAGGTGGCGGTGGATGTGGCTGTGTAGGTGGAAGCGGCGGTGGAGGAGGACGAGGTAGCCAACACTGGTTCAAAAATACAACAATGGCTGGGTAAGGCCGGTGATGTGTCGAATTCTGTCCCCTGTCGAATAGTGTCCACCCTGTACTGCGCTTGCTGAGTATGTAGGACAAGGGGATTTCAAAAATCTCCCAAGACTAACGGCGCCTGCGTGTTGAGTTCAGGTGAAGGCCACACCATCCGTGGTTCAAGCCGAGCCAAGCAAGGCCGCGATCGAAGCGAGCCCGTGAGGGGCCCTGTTACTATGTGCTACCGTATGTCCTCTTGGATGGTGGGGCTTGAACCTGCACTCACAGCGCAGGCGCCGTTCATCTTCGGAGATTTTGTGAATCTCCTTGTCCTCTGTACTGCGCAAGCGCTGCGCCTGCGCAGTACGGGCCGGGCACAATCCGATGGCCGGACAGTTTTTGTCACAACACCGGTATACATGTCTATTCTGCACAAGGTACGGACAAGTCCTGTGGGATCCATGCCTGGTTCATTTTAATGAACGTGAGCTTGTCCACATTGGCTCTGGACAGGCGGCTGCGCTTGTCTGTGATAACGCCCCCTGCCGTGCTAAATACACGTTCAGATAATACACTGGCTGCAGGGCAGGCCAGCACCTCCAAGGCATAAATGGCAAGCTCAGGCCATGTGCCCAATTTGGAGACCCAGAAGTTAAAGGGGGCAGACCCGTCATCCAGTACGTGTAGGCCTGTGGACACATACTGCTCAACCATGTTGGTGAAATGCTGCCTCCTGCTAAGACGTTCCATCTCAGCTGGTGGTGCTGGTTGTTGTGGCGTGCTGACAAAGCTTTTCCACATTTCGGCCATGCTAACCCTGCCTTCTGAGGTGCTGCCGGTGCCCCGGCTGCGTTGGCGACCTCTTCCTCCTCCTCTGCCTTCGCCTTGTGCTTCCACCGTACGCCCGCTGTCAGGTGGGAATGCCACCAGCAGCGTGTCTACCAGCGTGCGCTTGTACTCGCGCATCTTACGATCCCGCTCCAGTGAGGGAATTAAGGACGGTACGTTGTCCTTGTAACGGGGATCCAGCAGGGTGGCCACCCAGTAATCAGCACCAGTTAAAATGTGGGCAACTCGGCTGTCGTTGCGGAAACACTGCAGCATGTAATCGCTCATGTGTGCCAGGCTGCCCAGAGGCAAAGAAAAGCTGTCCTCTGTGGGAGGTGTATCGTCTGTGTCCTCTGTATCCCCCCAGCCACGCACCAGTAATGGCCACGAGCTGGTCTGAGTGCCACCCTGCTGTGAACATGGCTCCTCCTCCTCCTCCTCCATCTCCTCCTCCACCTCGTCATCCTCCAGAACTGTGCCCTTTCTGCCGGACAATTGTGTACCTGGCGTTTGTTGGTGCAGGAACCCACCCTCGTAGCCACTTGTGAAAGACTGCCCTGAAAGCCTTTGAAATGATCCCGCTTCCTCCTCCTCCTCCTCATCCTCCTGTGCCACATCCTCTTCCATCATCGCACGAAGCGTTTTTTCAAGGAGGCATAGAACTGGGATAGTAACGCTGAGAACGGCGTCATTGGCACTGGCCATGTTGGTGGAGTACTCGAAACAGCGCAACAAGGCACACAGGTCTCGCATGGAGGCCCAGTTATTGGTGGTGAAGTGGTGCTGTTCCGCAGAGCGACTCACGCGTGATTGCTGCAGCTGAAACTCCACTATTGCCTGCTGCTGCTCGCACAGTCTGGCCAGCATGTGCAAGGTGGAGTTCCACCTTGTGGGCACGTCACATATGAGGCGGTGAGCGGGAAGGCCGAAGTTACGCTGCAGCGCTGACAGGCGAGCAGCAGCAGGGTGAGAACACCGAAAGTGCGCACAGACAGCCCGCACTTTCTGCAGCAGCTCTGGCATATTGGGGTAATTTTTAAGGAACCTCTGGACCACCAAGTTCAGCACATGCGCCAGGCAAGGGATGTGCGTCAAACCGGCTAGGCCCAGAGCTGCTACGAGATTTCGCCCATTATCGCACACCACCAGGCCAGGCTTGAGGCTCACTGACAGCAACCACTCATCGGTCTGTTGTTCCATGTCCCTCCACAACTCCTGCGCGGTGTGGGGATTTTCCCCCAAACAGGAAAGTTTTAAAACTGCCTGCTGTCGTTTACCCCTGGCTGTGCTGAAGTTGGTGGTGAAGGTGTTACGCTGAATGGATGAGGAGGCGGTAGAGGATGAGGAAGCGGAGAAGGAGGAGTTAGCAACAGGAGGCAAACTGAAGCGCCCTGCAATCCTCGGTGGTGGAAGGACATGCACCAAACCGCTATCTGCCTCAGGCCCAGCCGCCACTGCATTTACCCAGTGTGCTGTTAGGGAGATATAACGTCCCTGACCGTGCTTACTGGTCCACGCATCCGTAGTTAGGTGGACCTTGCCACAGATGGCGTTGCGCAGTGCACACCTGATTTTGTCCCCCACCTGGTTGTGCAGGGAAGGGATGGCTCGCCTGGAAAAGTAGTGGCGGCTGGGCACGACGTACTGCGGGACAGCCAATGCCATCAGGCTTTTAAAACTCTGCGTCTCCACCAGACGGAATGACAGCATTTCAAAGGCCAGGAATTTTGAAATGCTGGCATTCAGGGCCAGGGATCGCGGGTGGCTAGGGGGGTACTTCCTCTTCCGCTCCAATGTTTGGGAGATAGAGAGCTGAACGCTTCCATGGGACATTGTGGAGATGGTTGGTGACCCAGGTGGTAGTGTTGCTGGCAGATCCTCTGTTTGCGGGGTGACAGGTGCCACTGTCACTACAGAGGTGGATGAAGAGGCCGAGACTGCAGCAGAAGAGGAAGCAGGAGGAGCCAGAGACCTTTCTTGGTTTTTGAGGTGTCTACTCCACTGCAGCTCGTGCTTTGCACTTAGATGCCTGGTCATGCAGCTTGTGCTCAGGTTGAGAACGTTTATGCCTCGCTTAAGGCTCTGATTGCACAGCGTGCAAACCACTCGTGTCTTGTCATCAACACACTGTGTGAAGAACTGCCACGCTAGGGAAGTCCTTGGACCTGGCTTTGGTGTGCTCGGTCCCTTGCTGCGTTGGGCAGTAGCAGATGTACTGTCTAGGGGACGAATGCTCCGTTTTTGCACCCTGCTCCCTCTTCTGCTGTGCTGGTGGCTCTGTGCGACCACCGCCTCTTCCTCCGAACTACACTGGTCACCTGCATAACGTTGATTCCATGTGGGGTCGAGGACCTCATCGTCCTCCACATCATCTTCCACCCAGTCTTCACCCCTGCCCTCCATGTCTGTCTGCACAATTGCGAAAGCAGCAGCAGTTGGCACCTGTGTTTCGTCATCATCCGAGACGTGCTGCGATGGTCCTCCCATGTACCCATCATGAAACATAAGTGGTTGGGCATCGGTGCACTCAATCTCTTCCACTTCTGGGGCAGGGCTAGGTTGATGGCCCTGGGAAACCCTGCTAACAGAGTCATCGAAAAGCAGAAGAGACTGCTGCATGATTTGGGGCTCAGACTGCTTGGCTGATTTGCAAGGGGGTGAGGTGAAAGACTGATGGACATGGGCTTCAGGTGCCAACTCTGATCTTTCATCAGAAGAGTGGGTGGGAGACAATGTGAAGGAACCCGAGGCACTGTCAGCAACCCAATCTACTATCGCCTGTACTTGTCCTGGCCTAAACATTGGTACAGCCTCATTAGGCGCGAAAAAATACCGCCGCAGGCTCGGTCGCCTACTCGCACCTGAGGAAGGTGTTTCACTTGTGCGTGTAGCTGGCACAGATCCACCACGTCCTCTCCCTGCAACAGGAGCTCCACCAGCAGCACCACGACCGGGGCCACCACGTCCCTTTGACCTTCCCCTCATATTTTCCAAATTTAGGATCTTGCCCTAAATGGCGTTTTTTGGAAGACCACAACACACCCACAGTACGTAATGGCTGAAACGCACAGCTACAGAACTGCAGAAAATGCTATTCAAAAAAAAAAAAGGTTGTTTTTTTTAGTATAGCACAGTACAAGGAAAATATATAGAAATTGTTTATTTCACACACCTCCAGATGTGTATTTCACACTGCAAAATATTTTCTGTGGCCCTAAATGGCGTTTTTTGCCAGACCACAACACACCCACAGCACGTAACCGCTGAATCGCACAGCTACAGAAAATGCTATTCAAAAAAAAAGGTTGTTTTTTTTAGTATAGCACTGTACAAGAAGAATATATAGAAATTGTTTATTTTACACACCTCCAGATGTGTATTTCACACTGCAAAATATTTTCTGTGGCCCTAAATGGCGTTTTTTGGAAGAGCACAACACAACCACAGTATTTAACCACTGAATCGCACAGCTATAGAAGTGCAGAGAATGCTATTCAAAAAAAATGTTGTTTTTTTTAGTATAGCACTGTACAATATATAGAAATTGTTTATTTTACACACCTCCACATGTGTATTTCACACTGCAATTTATTTTCTGTGGCCCTAAATGGCGTTTTTTGCAAGAGCACAACACAACCACAGTATTTAACCACTGAATCGCACAGCTATAGAAGTGCAGAGAATGCTATTCAAAAAAAATGTTGTTTTTTTTAGTATAGCACTGTACAATATATAGAAATTGTTTATTTTACACACCTCCACATGTGTATTTCACACTGCAATTTATTTTCTGTGGCCCTAAATGGCGTTTTTTGCAAGAGCACAACACAACCACAGTATTTAACCACTGAATCGCACAGCTATAGAAGTGCAGAGAATGCTATTCAAAAAAAATGTTGTTTTTTTTAGTATAGCACTGTACAATATATAGAAATTGTTTATTTTACACACCTCCACATGTGTATTTCACACTGCAATTTATTTTCTGTGGCCCTAAATGGCGTTTTTTGGAAGAGCACAACACAACCACAGTATTTAACCACTGAATCGCACAGCTATAGAAGTGCAGAGAATGCTATTCAAAAAAAATGTTTTTTTTTTTAGTATAGCACTGTACAATATATAGAAATTGTTTATTTTACACACCTCCACATGTGTATTTCACACTGCAATTTATTTTCTGTGGCCCTAAATGGCGTTTTTTGCAAGAGCACAACACAACCACAGTATTTAACCACTGAATCGCACAGCTATAGAAGTGCAGAGAATGCTATTCAAAAAAAAATTTGTTTTTTTTAGTATAGCACTGTACAATATATAGAAATTGTTTATTTTACACACCTCCACATGTGTATTTCACACTGCAATTTATTTTCTGTGGCCCTAAATGGCGTTTTTTGCAAGAGCACAACACAACCACAGTATTTAACCACTGAATCGCACAGCTATAGAAGTGCAGAGAATGCTATTCAAAAAAAATGTTGTTTTTTTAGTATAGCACTGTACAATATATAGAAATTGTTTATTTTACACACCTCCACATGTGTATTTCACACTGCAATTTATTTTCTGTGGCCCTAAATGGCGTTTTTTGGAAGAGCACAACACAACCACAGTATTTAACCACTGAATCGCACAGCTATAGAAGTGCAGAGAATGCTATTCAAAAAAAATGTTGTTTTTTTTAGTATAGCACTGTACAATATATAGAAATTGTTTATTTTACACACCTCCACATGTGTATTTCACACTGCAATTTATTTTCTGTGGCCCTAAATGGCGTTTTTTGCAAGAGCACAACACAACCACAGTATTTAACCACTGAATCGCACAGCTATAGAAGTGCAGAGAATGCTATTCAAAAAAAATTTTGTTTTTTTTAGTATAGCACTGTACAATATATAGAAATTGTTTATTTTACACACCTCCACATGTGTATTTCACACTGCAATTTATTTTCTGTGGCCCTAAATGGCGTTTTTTGGAAGAGCACAACACAACCACAGTATTTAACCACTGAATCGCACAGCTATAGAAGTGCAGAGAATGCTATTCAAAAAAAATTTTGTTTTTTTTAGTATAGCACTGTACAATATATAGAAATTGTTTATTTTACACACCTCCACATGTGTATTTCACACTGCAATTTATTTTCTGTGGCCCTAAATGGCGTTTTTTGCAAGAGCACAACACAACCACAGTATTTAACCACTGAATCGCACAGCTATAGAAGTGCAGAGAATGCTATTCAAAAAAAATTTTGTTTTTTTTAGTATAGCACTGTGCAATATATAGAAATTGTTTATTTTACACACCTCCACATGTGTATTTCACACTGCAATTTATTTTCTGTGGCCCTAAATGGCGTTTTTTGCAAGAGCACAACACAACCACAGTATTTAACCACTGAATCGCACAGCTATAGAAGTGCAGAGAATGCTATTCAAAAAAAATGTTGTTTTTTTAGTATAGCACTGTACAATATATAGAAATTGTTTATTTTACACACCTCCACATGTGTATTTCACACTGCAATTTATTTTCTGTGGCCCTAAATGGCGTTTTTTGGAAGAGCACAACACAACCACAGTATTTAACCACTGAATCGCACAGCTATAGAAGTGCAGAGAATGCTATTCAAAAAAAATGTTGTTTTTTTTAGTATAGCACTGTACAATATATAGAAATTGTTTATTTTACACACCTCCACATGTGTATTTCACACTGCAATTTATTTTCTGTGGCCCTAAATGGCGTTTTTTTGCAAGAGCACAACACAATCACAGTATTTAACCACTGAATCGCACAGCTATAGAAGTGCAGAGAATGCTATTCAAAAAAAATGTTGTTTTTTTTAGTATAGCACTGTACAATATATAGAAATTGTTTATTTTACACACCTCCACATGTGTATTTCACACTGCAATTTATTTTCTGTGGCCCTAAATGGCGTTTTTTGGAAGAGCACAACACAACCACAGTATTTAACCACTGAATCGCACAGCTATAGAAGTGCAGAGAATGCTATTCAAAAAAAATGTTGTTTTTTTTTGTATAGCACTGTACAATATATAGAAATTGTTTATTTTACACACCTCCACATGTGTATTTCACACTGCAATTTATTTTCTGTGGCCCTAAATGGCGTTTTTTGCAAGAGCACAACACAACCACAGTATTTAACCACTGAATCGCACAGCTATAGAAGTGCAGAGAATGCTATTCAAAAAAAATGTTGTTTTTTTTAGTATAGCACTGTACAATATATAGAAATTGTTTATTTTACACACCTCCACATGTGTATTTCACACTGCAATTTATTTTCTGTGGCCCTAAATGGCGTTTTTTGGGAGAGCACAACACAACCACAGTATTTAACCACTGAATCGCACAGCTATAGAAGTGCAGAGAATGCTATTCAAAAAAAATGTTGTTTTTTTTAGTATAGCACTGTACAATATATAGAAATTGTTTATTTTACACACCTCCACATGTGTATTTCACACTGCAATTTATTTTCTGTGGCCCTAAATGGCGTTTTTTGCAAGAGCACAACACAACCACAGTATTTAACCACTGAATCGCACAGCTATAGAAGTGCAGAGAATGCTATTCAAAAAAAATGTTTTTTTTTTTAGTATAGCACTGTACAATATATAGAAATTGTTTATTTTACACACCTCCACATGTGTATTTCACACTGCAATTTATTTTCTGTGGCCCTAAATGGCGTTTTTTGGAAGAGCACAACACAACCACAGTATTTAACCACTTAACAACCACCTGCCGCCGAATAACGGCGGCAAGGTGGTTGCTTAACTCTGGGAGGACGTTATATAACGTCCTCCCTTAGAACCGTTCCTGCGCGCACCCGCGGGCGCGCACACGCAAACGACTGTGCTCGCCGGGTTCACCGGACCCGTAGCAACACAGATCGGGGTGAATGGCCAATGACAGCGGCCTTTTACCACGTGATCGCGCCGTCCAATGACGGCGCGATCACAATGTAAACAAACCAGGGTCAGCAGCAGTTCATCTCTCTCCTCACCTCACACCGATGCAGCGTGAGAGGAGAGGAGAGACATCAGTGCAACCCTGTGCCACACAGTGAGTTTTTACTACTTTTAGCTGTGCCCAGCTGTGCCCAGCTGTGCCCAGCAGTGCCCAGCAGTGCCCAACAGTGCCCCAAAAGTGCCCCAAAAGTGCAAAAAGTGCCATCTGTGCCACATCTGTGCCACATTTGTGCCACCTGTGCCACCTGTGCCACACCAGTGCCACACCAGTGCCACACCAGTGCCACCAGAGCCACACCAGAGCCACCAGAGCCACACCAGTGCCACCAGAGCCACATCAGTGTCACCAGTGCCACATCAGTGCCACACTAGTGCCACCTGTGCCCATCAGTGCCACCTGTGCCCATCAGTGCCACCTGTGCCCATCAGTGCTCATCTGCGCCACTGCAGTGCCACATCAGTGCCGCCTGTGCCCACCAGTGCCACCAGTGCCGCCTGTGCCCACCGGTGCCGCCTGTGCCCACCAGTGCCACCAGTGCCCACCAGAGCCACACCAGTGCCCACCAGAGCCACACCTGTGCCCACCAGAGCCACACCTGTGCACACCAGAGCCACCTGTGCACACCAGAGCCACCTGTGCCCATCAGTGCCACCTGTGTCCATCAGTGCCACCTGTGCCCATCAGTGCCGCCTTTGCCCACCAGTGCCACCTGTGCCCAGTGCCACCTGTGCCCATCAGCGCCACTGCAGTGCCACATCAGTGCCGCCTGTCCCCACCAGTGCCGCCTGTCCCCACCAGTGCCGCCTGTGCCCACCAGTGCCGCCTGTGCCCACCAGTGCTGCCTGTGCCGCCTGTGTGCCACCAGAGCCACACCAGTGCAACCAGAGCCACACCAGTGCAACCAGAGCCACACCAGTGCAACCAGAGCCACACCAGTGCCGCCTGTGCCACATCAGTGCCGCCTGTGCCCGCCAGTGTCCACCAGTGCCACCACAGTGCTCTGCAGTGCAGCCTCACCAGCCACCAACATGGCAAAAAAATTCTTTACTTGTGAGGAGGCCTACCAGCGTCTAATCATGACCGATGAGAGCAGCGAGGAGTCTCAGTCTGATTCGGATTCGGCCTATGAACCCGTTACAGACAGTGGGTCTGATACAGAATCAGAAGAGGAATGTGTGCCCGTGAAAACAAGGGGTTCTGGCGTGGAGAAGCGGCCTACTACCAGCAACACAGTGCCGTCCACCTCAAGCGCAGTGCCGTCCACCTCAAGCGCAGTACCGTCCACCTCAAGCGCAGTACCGTCCACCTCAAGCGCAGTGCCGTCCACCCCAAGCGCAGTGCCGTCCACCCCAAGTGCAGTGCCGTCCACCCCAAGCGCAGTGCCACTGCAACAAAGGCCAGGCACCAGTAGGGTGTCATCTCAGCCCCAAAGGGATAGGGGCCATGCCAGCCTTCCCTATGGCCTTCAAAACCCCCTGTGGCTTCCCCCTAATTCCGGAGCAGCAAATATCCCCCCTTTCACCGCCCAGCCAGGTGTCCAGGTGAACACCGATGAATTTTCCATGCTCGATTTTTTCAATTTAGTATTCACTGAAGACTTACTATCCTCCATTGTGGCCCAGTGCAACCTCTATGCACAGCAGTACATAGCAAGCAACCCTGGGTCTAGTTACGCCCGTCCCTTTGAGTGGAGAGAACTTACCGTAGAGGAATTCAAAATTTTCCTAGGCCTAACTTTTAGTATGGGACTCTCAAAAAAACCCCAATTGTACTCCTACTGGTCTACCAAACCCATCCACCACATGCCACTCTTCTCATCCCTTATGCCAAGATCCCGATACCTAATGATTATGCGGTTCCTCCACTATAATGACAACACCCAGTGCCCTCCCCGAAATGACCCAGCTTTTGACAAACTATATAAAATTCGGCCACTCCTAAATTTTTTCTCTGAAAAATTTTCCCAGTTATATATCCCTGAACAGAATATCTCCGTGGATGAGTCCCTCATAAAATTCTCAGGCAGGCTGAGCATTAAACAGTTTATCCCCAGCAAAAGGGCCCGATATGGGGTTAAAATGTACAAACTTTGTGACCGAGCCACGGGGTACATCTACGCCTTTCTGGTGTACGAAGGGAAGGACTCCCAACTGCATCCCCCTGAATGCCCAGAGTACATCGGTGTCAGCGGAAAAGTGGTCTGGGAGCTTATCTATCCACTCCTTGGAAAGGGATACCACCTTTATGTGGATAATTTTTATACCAGCTTGCCCCTGTTCCGCAATCTTTACCGGAGGGACACCCCAGCATGTGGCACAATAAGAGCCAATAGAAAAGGCTTCCCACAAAAACTCGCCAATGAAAAGCTACGACGAGGGGAGGCGGCATCATTGAGGAACCAGGAGATATTGGCTGTCAGGTGGAGGGACAAACGAAACGTCCACATGCTCACATCAATCCACAACGACACCTACGTGGAAGTCCCCAAAAGAAACGGCACAATCCAGAAACCAGCTTGTGTCTACGATTATAATTTGTTTATGGGGGGAGTGGACTTTAACGATCAGATGATTGAACCCTATCTTCCCACAAGAAAATCCCGCCACTGGTATAAGAAAGTGTCCCTTTATTTTTTTAGTTTGGCCATGTATAACACTTATGTTATTTACAAAAAATCAACAGAGAACCCCGTATCCTATCTACTCTACCAAGAAGAAGTTATCTCCGCCCTTTTGTACCCTGAAAGCCCACCAGAAACTATTCGCTCTGATTCCGTGAGCAGACTCCACGAGC
This sequence comes from Rana muscosa, assembly GCA_029206835.1. NCBI lineage: Eukaryota > Metazoa > Chordata > Amphibia > Anura > Ranidae > Rana > Rana muscosa. The sequence goes on from CM055118.1 coordinate 116,025,444, forward strand.
GCTACTTTCCTGAGAAAGCCGCCCCCCGCGAAACAGGCTACAGACGTCAAAAGAGATGCCGGGTGTGCTCCAGAGGAGGAATTCGAAGAGACACCATGTATTATTGTCCCGATTGTCCTTCCCAACCAGGCCTCTGTATAGGCGAATGTTTCCGCCGTTACCATACGTTTCTACACTATTAGGGAAGTATGGTAAATGCAATTCTCATTTCCTGTCATTTTCCTCCACACCCCTTATGCCACTGCACTGAACTGTACATACCTCTGCCTTCTCCGGAACCGACCTTGGACTGTTATACGACCACGCTTTTGCCTAACGCTAAACATACCTCTGCTTTCTCCGGAACTGACCCTGGCCTGTTATACGACCACTCTTCTGCCTAACGCTAAACTGTACCTACCTCTGCCTGCTCCGGAACTGACCCTGGCCTGTTATACGACCACTCTTCTGCCTAACGCTTAACTGTACCTACCTCTGCCTGCTCTGGAACTGACCCTGGACTGTTTGACCACGTTTTTTGCCTGCCTCTTGGATTGATCTTTTACCCTGCTATGCTAGTGGGAACACAGGGGTCTCACATATGTGAGGGGCTCCAGAATTGTTTTTCTGGATGAAGAAAACTATTTTTTAGTTTTCTCATTCCCGGATTAGGGTCTGGAGACTCGGGGGCTTCAAAGAGATTTGGGTGGGAGAAGCCCCTACCCCTGTCCCCATTCTTTCCTGGCCTGCTACTTGGACCATGTTCCTGCTGATTACCAGGACCAATATTTTGGCACTGCTGGCAATGTCTCTACTTACACTGACCCTGGACTGTATATGGACAGTATTCCTGCCTGTAGTGACTATGGAGAATATTCCTGTCTGCTGCCTGGACAATTCAATTCACTGTCACTGACCACGTCCCTGCCTGCTGCCTGGATCAGGGCTCTCCTTCTGTGGACAATTGCACTACCAAAACCACAGGTAATCTTTTTTTTACCGTTTACTCAGCAGAATGTATTTTAGGGTGTAATTCTTGGTATGTACATGCTGTGTTAGAAATATGAAGGGCCTTCAAAAATGTGATATATTGTAAGGAAATTGGATGTGTAATTTATGTCCCTAGAACACCTGATGGTGCTTCTTGGATGTTGGGCCTCTATGTGGCCAGGCTGTTAAAAAAGCTCACACATGTGGCATCGCCATACTCAGGAGGAGTAGCAGAAAATATTTTGGGGTGTCATTTTTGCTATGTACATGCTATGTGTTGAAAATATCCTATAAATGGACAACTTTGTGTAAAAAAATTGCGTTTTCATTTTTTTTCCACATTTTCCAAAAACTTCTGGAAAAAAATGAACCGTTCAAAAGACTCATTATGCCTCATAGATTATACGTTGGGGTGTTAGCTTTCCAAAATGGGGTCACTTTGTGGGCGTTTCCATTGTCCTGGTGCTCCAGGGCCTTCAAAAGTGTAATAGGTGGTTGAGAGATTAGATGTGTAATTTATGCTCCTAGAACGCCTGAAGTTGCTACTTCAGTGTTGGACCTCTGTATGTGGCCAGGCTGTATAAAAGTCTCACACATTTGGTATTGTCATACTCAGGAGGAGCAGCAGAATATATTTTGGGGTGTCATTTTTGCTGTGTACATGCTATGTGTTGGAAATATCCTATAAATGAACAACTTTGTGTAAAAAAATTGCGTTTTCATTTTTTTTCCACATTTTCAAAAAACTTCTGGAAAAAAATGAACCGTTCAAAAGACTCATTATGCCTCATAGATTATACGTTGGGGTGTTAGCTTTCCAAAATGGGGTCACTTTTTGGGCGTTTCCCTTGTCCTGGTGCTCCAGGGCCTTCAAAAGTGTAATAGGTGGTTGAGAGATTAGATGTGTAATTTATGCTCCTAGAACGCCTGAAGTTGCTACTTCAGTGTTGGACCTCTGTATGTGGCCAGGCTGTATAAAAGTCTCACACATTTGGTATCGTCATACTCAGGAGGAGCAGCAGAATATATTTTGGGGTGTCATTTTTGCTGTGTACATGCTATGTGTTGGAAATATCCTATAAATGGACAACTTTGTGTAAAAAAATTGCGTTTTCATTTTTTTTCCACATTTTCCAAAAACTTCTGGAAAAAAATGAACCGTTCAAAAGACTCATTATGCCTCATAGATTATACGTTGGGGTGTTAGCTTTCCAAAATGGGGTCACTTTTTGGGCGTTTCCATTGTCCTGGTGCTCCAGGGCCTTCAAAAGTGTAATAGGTGGTTGAGAGATTAGATGTGTAATTTATGCTCCTAGAACGCCTGAAGTTGCTACTTCAGTGTTGGACCTCTGTATGTGGCCAGGCTGTATAAAAGTCTCACACATTTGGTATCGTCATACTCAGGAGGAGCAGCAGAATATATTTTGGGGTGTCATTTTTGCTGTGTACATGCTATGTGTTGGAAATATCCTATAAATGGACAACTTTGTGTAAAAAAATTGCGTTTTCATTTTTTTTCCACATTTTCAAAAAACTTCTGGAAAAAAATGAACCGTTCAAAAGACTCATTATGCCTCATAGATTATACGTTGGGGTGTTAGCTTTCCAAAATGGGGTCACTTTGTGGGCGTTTCCATTGTCCTGGTGCTCCAGGGCCTTCAAAAGTGTAATAGGTGGTTGAGAGATTAGATGTGTAATTTATGCTCCTAGAACGCCTGAAGTTGCTACTTCAGTGTTGGACCTCTGTATGTGGCCAGGCTGTATAAAAGTCTCACACATTTGGTATTGTCATACTCAGGAGGAGCAGCAGAATATATTTTGGGGTGTCATTTTTGCTGTGTACATGCTATGTGTTGGAAATATCCTATAAATGGACAACTTTGTGTAAAAAAATTGCGTTTTCATTTTTTTTCCACATTTTCCAAAAACTTCTGGAAAAAAATGAACCGTTCAAAAGACTCATTATGCCTCATAGATTATACGTTGGGGTGTTAGCTTTCCAAAATGGGGTCACTTTGTGGGCGTTTCCATTGTCCTGGTGCTCCAGGGCCTTCAAAAGTGTAATAGGTGGTTGAGAGATTAGATGTGTAATTTATGCTCCTAGAACGCCTGAAGTTGCTACTTCAGTGTTGGGCCTCTGTATGTGTGCAGGCTGTATAAAAGTCTCACACATGTGGTATCGCCATACTCGGGGGAGCAGCAGAATATATTTTGGGGTGTCATTCGTGGAATGTACATGCCATGTGAGAGAAGTAACCTGTTATAATGACAATTTGGTGTGAAAAAAATAAAAAATAATAATCATCTTAATTTTGCAAAGAATTGTGGGAAAAAATGACAACTTCAAAAAACTAACTATGCCTCTTACTAACTACCTTGGAATGTCTACTTTCCAAAAAGGGGTCATTTGGGGGTATTTGTACTTTACTGGCTTGTTAGGGTCTCAAGAAATGAGATAGGCTGTCAGTACATCAGGTGTGATCAAATTGATCAATTTTCAGTAATTGGCACCATAGCTTGTAGACCCTATAACTTTCACCCAGACTAAATAATATCCACTAATTTGGGTTATTTTTACCAAATATATGTAGCAATATAAATATTTGGCCAAATTTATGAGGAAAAATTACTTATTGGCAAAATTTTATAATAGAAATGAAGAAAAATGCATTTTTTTCCAAAATTTTCGGTCTTTTTTCATATATAGCGAAAAAAATAAAAACCGCAGAGGTGATCAAATACCACCAAATAAAAGCTCTATTTGTGTGAAAAAAAGGATGGAAATTTCATATGGGTACAGTGTTGCATGACTGAGTAATTGTCATTCAAAATGTGAGAGCACCAAAAGCTGAAAATTGGTCTGGTTATTAAGGGGATTTAAGTGCCCAGTTGTCAAGTGGTTAACAACTGAATCGCACAGCTATAGAAGTGCAGAGAATGCTATTCAAAAAAAATTTTGTTTTTTTTAGTATAGCACTGTACAATATATAGAAATTGTTTATTTTACACACCTCCACATGTGTATTTCACACTGCAATTTATTTTCTGTGGCCCTAAATGGCGTTTTTTGCAAGAGCACAACACAACCACAGTATTTAACCACTGGATCGCACAGCTATAGAAGTGCAGAGAATGCTATTCAAAAAAAATGTTGTTTTTTTTAGTATAGCACTGTACAATATATAGAAATTGTTTATTTTACACACCTCCACATGTGTATTTCACACTGCAATTTATTTTCTGTGGCCCTAAATGGCGTTTTTTGGAAGAGCACAACACAACCACAGTATTTAACCACTGAATCACACAGCTATAGAAGTGCAGAGAATGCTATTCAAAAAAAATGTTGTTTTTTTTAGTATAGCATTGTACAATATATAGAAATTCTTTATTTTACACACCTCCACATGTGTATTTCACACTGCAATTTATTTTCTGTGGCCCTAAATGGCGTTTTTTGGAAGAGCACAACACAACCACAGTATTTAACCACTGAATCGCACAGCTATAGAAGTGCAGAGAATGCTATTCAAAAAAAATTTTGTTTTTTTTAGTATAGCACTGTACAATATATAGAAATTGTTTATTTTACACACCTCCACATGTGTATTTCACACTGCAATTTATTTTCTGTGGCCCTAAATGGCGTTTTTTGGAAGAGCACAACACAACCACAGTATTTAACCACTGAATCGCACAGCTATAGAAGTGCAGAGAATGCTATTCAAAAAAAATGTTGTTTTTTTAGTATAGCACTGTACAATATATAGAAATTGTTTACTTTACACACCTCCACATGTGTATTTCACACTGCAATTTATTTTCTGTGGCCCTAAATGGCGTTTTTTGGAAGAGCACAACACAACCACAGTATTTAACCACTGAATCGCACAGCTATAGAAGTGCAGAGAATGCTATTCAAAAAAAATGTTGTTTTTTTTAGTATAGCACTGTACAATATATAGAAATTGTTTATTTTACACACCTCCACATGTGTATTTCACACTGCAATTTATTTTCTGTGGCCCTAAATGGCGTTTTTTGGAAGAGCACAACAACCCCAACAGTATATAACCGCTGAATCGCACAGCTGCAGAGGCCAGAGAATGCTATTCAAAAATAATGTTGTTTTTTCACACACCTCCAGATGTGTATTTCACACTGCAAAATATTTTCTGTGGCCCTAAATGGCGTTTTTTGCAAGAGCACAACAACCCCAACAGTATATAACCGCTGAATCGCACAGCTGCAGAGGCCAGAGAATGCTATTCAAAAATAATGTTGTTTTTTCACACACCTCCAGATGTGTATTTCACACTGCAAAATATTTTCTGTGGCCCTAAATGGCGTTTTTTGCAAGAGCACAACAACCCCAACAGTATATAACCGCTGAATCGCACAGCTGCAGAGGCCAGAGAATGCTTTTTAAAAATAATGTTGTTTTTTCACACACCTCCAGATGTGTATTTCACACTGCAAAATATTTTCTGTGGCCCTAAATGGCGTTTTTTGGAAGAGCACAACACAACCACAGTATTTAACCACTGAATCGCACAGCTATAGAAGTGCAGAGAATGCTATTCAAAAAAATGTTGTTTTGTTTAGTATAGCACTGTACAATATATAGAAATTGTTTATTTTACACACCTCCACATGTGTATTTCACACTGCAATTTATTTATTGTGGCCCTAAATGGCGTTTTTTGGAAGAGCACAACAACCCCAACAGTATATAACCGCTTAATCGCACAGCTGCAGAGGCCAGAGAATGCTATTCAAAAATAATGTTGTTTTTTCACACACCTCCAGATGTGTATTTCACACTGCAAAATATTTTCTGTGGCCCTAAATGGCGTTTTTTGCAAGAGCACAACAACCCCAACAGTATATAACCGCTGAATCGCACAGCTGCAGAGGCCAGAGAATGCTTTTTAAAAATAATGTTGTTTTTTCACACACCTCCAGATGTGTATTTCACACTGCAAAATATTTTCTGTGGCCCTAAATGGCGTTTTTTGGAAGAGCACAACACAACCACAGTATTTAACCACTGAATCGCACAGCTATAGAAGTGCAGAGAATGCTATTCAAAAAAAATGTTTTTTTTTTTAGTATAGCACTGTACAATATATAGAAATTGTTTATTTTACACACCTCCACATGTGTATTTCACACTGCAATTTATTTTCTGTGGCCCTAAATGGCGTTTTTTGCAAGAGCACAACACAACCACAGTATTTAACCACTGAATCGCACAGCTATAGAAGTGCAGAGAATGCTATTAAAAAAAAATGTTTTTTTTTTTAGTATAGCACTGTACAATATATAGAAATTGTTTATTTTACACACCTCCACATGTGTATTTCACACTGCAATTTATTTTCTGTGGCCCTAAATGGCGTTTTTTGGAAGAGCACAACACAACCACAGTATTTAACCACTGAATCGCACAGCTATAGAAGTGCAGAGAATGCTATTCAAAAAAAATGTTGTTTTTTTTAGTATAGCACTGTACAATATATAGAAATTGTTTATTTTACACACCTCCACATGTGTATTTCACACTGCAATTTATTTTCTGTGGCCCTAAATGGCGTTTTTTGGAAGAGCACAACAACCCCAACAGTATATAACCGCTGAATCGCACAGCTGCAGAGGCCAGAGAATGCTATTCAAAAATAATGTTGTTTTTTCACACACCTCCAGATGTGTATTTCACACTGCAAAATATTTTCTGTGGCCCTAAATGGCGTTTTTTGCAAGAGCACAACAACCCCAACAGTATATAACCGCTGAATCGCACAGCTGCAGAGGCCAGAGAATGCTATTCAAAAATAATGTTGTTTTTTCACACACCTCCAGATGTGTATTTCACACTGCAAAATATTTTCTGTGGCCCTAAATGGCGTTTTTTGCAAGAGCACAACAACCCCAACAGTATATAACCGCTGAATCGCACAGCTGCAGAGGCCAGAGAATGCTTTTTAAAAATAATGTTGTTTTTTCACACACCTCCAGATGTGTATTTCACACTGCAAAATATTTTCTGTGGCCCTAAATGGCGTTTTTTGCAAGAGCACAACACACCCACAGTATATAACTGCTGAATCGCACAGCTGCAGAGAATGCTATTCAAAAAAAAGTTGTTTTTTTTTTTTAGTATAGCATAGTACAAGAAAAATATATAGAAATTGGTTATTTCACACAACTAGAGATATACACTGCAAAATATTTTTTTTGCCCAAAAATAGGTCTTTTTTGCGCACAACAAAGTGCCTTTTTTTTTTTGCAACAGCACAATAAAGTGCCTTTTTTTTTTTTTGGGGCCCAAAAATGGGTCTTTTTAGCAAAAGCACAATAAAGTGCCTTTTTTTTTTTCTGCCCAAAATGGGTCTTTTAGCAAGAGCACAATACAGCCACAGTATGGAATAGGTGTATCACTCAACGTAATGCAGTGCTGGTGCACTGAGCTTGCAACACAAACAGATAAACCTATGCAGATCGCTGAGCTATTATATCTCTCAATCTGGACTCCTATCTAAATCTCTCTCCCTGAAAGCACAAACAGGATCCTGCCCCTACACTACACTACACTACACTGTCTCTCTATCTTTTCTATCAGTAGATTGCAGAATCAGGACTAACTCCTATCATATAATTCTCTCCCTCACAGCAACAGCAGCCAGGATCCTTTCCCTACACTGTCTAAAAGCAGAGTGACGATCTGTGCTGTGTGCCTCTTGCTTACATAGAAGCTGGTCACATGCTGGGTCACATGTTGCACTGACCAATCACAGCCATGCCATTAGTAGGCATGGCTATGATGGCTTCTAAGGGCACACCAGCTAATCAAATGGTGATTGGCTGGCCCCTGAAGCATTTCTAACTGCGCCATTAAATTCCCGAATCCGGACCCGAACCCGGACTTTAGCGCAAAATCCGGGTCCGGGTCCGGGGTCGGGAAAACGCCAAAATTCGGTACGGACCCGAACTTTAGTTCGGGTCCGCTCAACACTAGTCTCGACTGTGAAGTGTGGGAAGAGGGTGTACCCCTTTACGGAGGATAGACAGCAGGATTTGTTCGCCCCGAGTACATAAATTGTCTGAAGAAGAGAGAGCAATTTGGGTTCAAATTTGGTCCCATACTTGCTATCTGAGGAGTGACAAAGGAAATCTACCTGCGTGCCAAGTTTGAAGACAGGAGCCCCAAGGGTTCCAGAGATATGGCCACACAAAGAGAACTGACCGGCAATTGAAAGCTCCCTTGCGGGAAAACGTAGCAGTAATTTGTAATACCGCTTAAGTGGGGCTCTGGAGCAACCTTGTCGGTATAGATTTTGCTGGTCAATATCTCCAAAACCATAAATCCTAAGAACTCCAAACTTGGTAGGGTGGGTCTCCCAATCAGTCCCATACATGTGTCTCTCAAGTTGAAAAAAACACTGCCTCCCGAAACATAAAGGGCGACGTTGCAGTGTTCTTTCAAACTGCACGGACCCAGATGAGGCCTCACTGCTGTATGTCTGTGTCCTACATTGGGAAAATGTTCAATATTTTTTTAACTCTGCCATGGCCGGTCCCAAGCCCGTGCTGCGAAAAGAGGAGGGTTGGGTGCTGGGACAAGCAAACCAGCCCTATTAAAACATTTGTAGAGCAAATGGGAAAGTTCAGTGACACAGAGGTGATGTTCCATCTCGGGGGAGGTTTAGTGTCACTGCAGCAATGAAGACCTCTCTGAGCGTGGTTGGTTCTGAGAGCAATGGCCCAGATCCCATTCCATAACAATTGTAAGATGCTCATTGCGGTCTAGAGCTGGTCCAAAGGTTGCGTGTGAAGGTTGTGTGCAAGCACACGTAAAGTGCTCCCTTCCGAAACTGGAAGACTGCTTACCAGTAGTGTTGAGCGGACCCGAACTGTAAAGTTCGGGTCCGTACCGAATTTTGGCGTTTTCCCGACCCCGGACCCGGATTTTGCGCTAAAGTCCGGGTTCGGGTCCGGATTCGGGAATTTAATGGCGCAGTTAGAAATGCTTCAGGGGCCAGCCAATCACCATTTGATTAGCTGGTGTGCCCTTAGAAGCCATCATAGCCATGCCTACTAATGGCATGGCTGTGATTGGTCAGTGCAACATGTGACCCAGCATGTGACCAGCTTCTATGTAAGCAAGAGGCACACAGCACAGATCGTCACTCTGCTTTTAGACAGTGTAGGGAAAGGATCCTGGCTGCTGTTGCTGTGAGGGAGAGAATTATATGATAGGAGTTAGTCCTGATTCTGCAATCTACTGATAGAAAAGATAGAGAGACAGTGTAGTGTAGTGTAGTGTAGGGGCAGGATCCTGTTTGTGCTTTCAGGGAGAGAGATTTAGATAGGAGTCCAGATTGAGAGATATAATAGCTCAGCGATCTGCATAGGTTTATCTGTTTGTGTTGCAAGCTCAGTGCACCAGCACTGCATTACGTTGAGTGATACACCTATTCCATACTGTGGCTGTATTGTGCTCTTGCTAAAAGACCCATTTCGGGCAGAAAAAAAAAGGCACTTTATTGTGCTTTTGCTAAAAAGACCCATTTTTGGGCCCCAAAAAAAAAAAGGCACTTTATTGTGCTGTTGCAAAAAAAAAAAGGCACTTTGTTGTGTGCAAAAAAGACCTATTTTTGGGCCAAAAAAATATTTTGCAGTGTATATCTCTAGTTGTGTGAAATAACCAATTTCTATATATTTTTCTTGTACTATGCTATACTAAAAAAAAAAAAAAAAACTTTTTTTTGAATAGCATTCTCTGCAGCTGTGCGATTCAGCGGTTATATACTGTGGGTGTGTTGTGCTCTTGCAAAAAACGCCATTTAGGGCCACAGAAAATAAATTGCAGTGTGAAATACACATGTGGAGGTGTGTAAAATAAACAATTTCTATATATTGTACAGTGCTATACTAAAAAAAACAACATTTTTTTTGAATAGCATTCTCTGCACTTCTATAGCTGTGCGATTCAGTGGTTAAATACTGTGGTTGTGTTGTGCTCTTGCAAAAAACGCCATTTAGGGCCACAGAAAATAAATTGCAGTGTGAAATACACATGTGGAGGTGTGTAAAATAAAGAATTTCTATATATTGTACAGTGCTATACTAAAAAAAACAACATTTTTTTTGAATAGCATTCTCTGCACTTCTATAGCTGTGCGATTCAGTGGTTAAATACTGTGGTTGTGTTGTGCTCTTGCAAAAAACGCCATTTAGGGCCACAGAAAATAAATTGCAGTGTGAAATACACATGTGGAGGTGTGTAAAGTAAAGAATTTCTATATATTGTACAGTGCTATACTAAAAAAACAACATTTTTTTTGAATAGCATTCTCTGCACTTCTATAGCTGTGCGATTCAGTGGTTAAATACTGTGGTTGTGTTGTGCTCTTGCAAAAAACGCCATTTAGGGCCACAGAAAATAAATTGCAGTGTGAAATACACATGTGGAGGTGTGTAAAATAAAGAATTTCTATATATTGTACAGTGCTATACTAAAAAAAACAACATTTTTTTTGAATAGCATTCTCTGCACTTCTATAGCTGTGCGATTCAGTGGTTAAATACTGTGGTTGTGTTGTGCTCTTGCAAAAAACGCCATTTAGGGCCACAGAAAATAAATTGCAGTGTGAAATACACATGTGGAGGTGTGTAAAGTAAAGAATTTCTATATATTGTACAGTGCTATACTAAAAAAAACAACATTTTTTTTGAATAGCATTCTCTGCACTTCTATAGCTGTGTGATTCAGTGGTTAAATACTGTGGTTGTGTTGTGCTCTTCCAAAAAACGCCATTTAGGGCCACAGAAAATATTTTGCAGTGTGAAATACACATCTGGAGGTGTGTGAAAAAACAACATTATTTTTAAAAAGCATTCTCTGGCCTCTGCAGCTGTGCGATTCAGCGGTTATATACTGTTGGGGTTGTTGTGCTCTTGCAAAAAACGCCATTTAGGGCCACAGAAAATATTTTGCAGTGTGAAATACACATCTGGAGGTGTGTGAAAAAACAACATTATTTTTGAATAGCATTCTCTGGCCTCTGCAGCTGTGCGATTCAGCGGTTATATACTGTTGGGGTTGTTGTGCTCTTGCAAAAAACGCCATTTAGGGCCACAGAAAATAAATTGCAGTGTGAAATACACATGTGGAGGTGTGTAAAATAAACAATTTCTATATATTGTACAGTGCTATACTAAAAAAACAACATTTTTTTTGAATAGCATTCTCTGCACTTCTATAGCTGTGCGATTCAGTGGTTAAATACTGTGGTTGTGTTGTGCTCTTGCAAAAAACGCCATTTAGGGCCACAGAAAATAAATTGCAGTGTGAAATACACATGTGGAGGTGTGTAAAATAAAGAATTTCTATATATTGTACAGTGCTATACTAAAAAAAACAACATTTTTTTTGAATAGCATTCTCTGCACTTCTATAGCTGTGCGATTCAGTGGTTAAATACTGTGGTTGTGTTGTGCTCTTGCAAAAAACGCCATTTAGGGCCACAGAAAATAAATTGCAGTGTGAAATACACATGTGGAGGTGTGTAAAGTAAAGAATTTCTATATATTGTACAGTGCTATACTAAAAAAAAAAAACATTTTTTTTGAATAGCATTCTCTGCACTTCTATAGCTGTGCGATTCAGTGGTTAAATACTGTGGTTGTGTTGTGCTCTTGCAAAAAACGCCATTTAGGGCCACAGAAAATAAATTGCAGTGTGAAATACACATGTGGAGGTGTGTAAAATAAAGAATTTCTATATATTGTACAGTGCTATACTAAAAAAAACAACATTTTTTTTGAATAGCATTCTCTGCACTTCTATAGCTGTGCGATTCAGTGGTTAAATACTGTGGTTGTGTTGTGCTCTTGCAAAAAACGCCATTTAGGGCCACAGAAAATAAATTGCAGTGTGAAATACACATGTGGAGGTGTGTAAAGTAAAGAAATTCTATATATTGTACAGTGCTATACTAAAAAAAACAACATTTTTTTTGAATAGCATTCTCTGCACTTCTATAGCTGTGTGATTCAGTGGTTAAATACTGTGGTTGTGTTGTGCTCTTCCAAAAAACGCCATTTAGGGCCACAGAAAATATTTTGCAGTGTGAAATACACATCTGGAGGTGTGTGAAAAAACAACATTATTTTTAAAAAGCATTCTCTGGCCTCTGCAGCTGTGCGATTCAGCGGTTATATACTGTTGGGGTTGTTGTGCTCTTGCAAAAAACGCCATTTAGGGCCACAGAAAATATTTTGCAGTGTGAAATACACATCTGGAGGTGTGTGAAAAAACAACATTATTTTTGAATAGCATTCTCTGGCCTCTGCAGCTGTGCGATTCAGCGGTTATATACTGTTGGGGTTGTTGTGGTCTTGCAAAAAACGCCATTTAGGGCCACAGAAAATAAATTGCAGTGTGAAATACACATGTGGAGGTGTGTAAAATAAACAATTTCTATATATTGTACAGTGCTATACTTAAAAAAAACCATTTTTTTTGAATAGCATTCTCTGCACTTCTATAGCTGTGCGATTCAGTGGTTAAATACTGTGGTTGTGTTGTGCTCTTCCAAAAAACGCCATTTAGGGCCACAGAAAATAAATTGCAGTGTGAAATACACATGTGGAGGTGTGTAAAATAAACAATTTCTATATATTGTACAGTGCTATACTAAAAAAAACAACATTTTTTTTGAATAGCATTCTCTGCACTTCTATAGCTGTGCGATTCAGTGGTTAAATACTGTGGTTGTGTTGTGCTCTTCCAAAAAACGCCATTTAGGGCCACAGAAAATATTTTGCAGTGTGAAATACACATCTGGAGGTGTGTGAAAAAACAACATTATTTTTGAATAGCATTCTCTGGCCTCTGCAGCTGTGCGATTCAGCGGTTATATACTGTTGGGGTTGTTGTGCTCTTCCAAAAAACGCCATTTAGGGCCACAGAAAATAAATTGCAGTGTGAAATACACATGTGGAGGTGTGTAAAATAAAGAATTTCTATATATTGTACAGTGCTATACTAAAAAAACAACATTTTTTTTGAATAGCATTCTCTGCACTTCTATAGCTGTGCGATTCAGTGGTTAAATACTGTGGTTGTGTTGTGCTCTTGCAAAAAACGCCATTTAGGGCCACAGAAAATAAATTGCAGTGTGAAATACACATGTGGAGGTGTGTAAAATAAAGAATTTCTATATATTGTACAGTGCTATACTAAAAAAAAAAACATTTTATTGGAATAGCATTCTCTGGACTTCTATAGCTGTGCGATTCAGTGGTTAAATACTGTGGTTGTGTTGTGCTCTTGCAAAAAACGCCATTTAGGGCCACAGAAAATAAATTGCAGTGTGAAATACACATGTGGAGGTGTGTAAAATAAACAATTTCTATATATTGTACAGTGCTATACTAAAAAAAACAACTTTTTTTTTGAATAGCATTCTCTGCACTTCTATAGCTGTGCGATTCAGTGGTTAAATACTGTGGTTGTGTTGTGCTCTTCCAAAAAACGCCATTTAGGGCCACAGAAAATAAATTGCAGTGTGAAATACACATGTGGAGGTGTGTAAAATAAACAATTTCTATATATTGTACAGTGCTATACTAAAAAAAACAACATTTTTTTTGAATAGCATTCTCTGCACTTCTATAGCTGTGCGATTCAGTGGTTAAATACTGTGGTTGTGTTGTGCTCTTGCAAAAAACGCCATTTAGGGCCACAGAAAATATTTTGCAGTGTGAAATACACATCTGGAGGTGTGTGAAAAAACAACATTATTTTTGAATAGCATTCTCTGGCCTCTGCAGCTGTGCGATTCAGCGGTTATATACTGTTGGGGTTGTTGTGCTCTTGCAAAAAACGCCATTTAGGGCCACAGAAAATATTTTGCAGTGTGAAATACACATCTGGAGGTGTGTGAAAAAACAACATTATTTTTGAATAGCATTCTCTGGCCTCTGCAGCTGTGCGATTCAGCGGTTATATACTGTTGGGGTTGTTGTGCTCTTCCAAAAAACGCCATTTAGGGCCACAGAAAATAAATTGCAGTGTGAAATACACATGTGGAGGTGTGTAAAATAAACAATTTCTATATATTGTACAGTGCTATACTAAAAAAACAACATTTTTTTTGAATAGCATTCTCTGCACTTCTATAGCTGTGCGATTCAGTGGTTAAATACTGTGGTTGTGTTGTGCTCTTCCAAAAAACGCCATTTAGGGCCACAGAAAATAAATTGCAGTGTAAAATACACATGTGGAGGTGTGTAAAATAAACAATTTCTATATATTGTACAGTGCTATACTAAAAAAACCAAAATTTTTTTTGAATAGCATTCTCTGCACTTCTATAGCTGTGCGATTCAGTGGTTAAATACTGTGGTTGTGTTGTGCTCTTCCAAAAAACGCCATTTAGGGCCACAGAAAATAAATCGCAGTGTGAAATACACATGTGGAGGTGTGTAAAATAAACAATTTCTATATATTGTACAGTGCTATACTAAAAAAAAAAACATTTTTTTTGAATAGCATTCTCTGCACTTCTATAGCTGTGCGATTCAGTGGTTAAATACTGTGGTTGTGTTGTGCTCTTGCAAAAAACACCATTTAGGGCCACAGAAAATAAATTGCAGTGTGAAATACACATGTGGAGGTGTGTAAAATAAACAATTTCTATATATTGTACAGTGCTATACTAAAAAAAACAACATTTTTTTTGAATAGCATTCTCTGCACTTCTATAGCTGTGCGATTCAGTGGTTAAATACTGTGGTTGTGTTGTGCTCTTGCAAAAAACGCCATTTAGGGCCACAGAAAATAAATTGCAGTGTGAAATACACATGTGGAGGTGTGTAAAATAAACAATTTCTATATATTGTACAGTGCTATACTGAAAAAAACAACATTTTTTTTGAATAGCATTCTCTGCACTTCTATAGCTGTGCGATTCAGTGGTTAAATACTGTGGTTGTGTTGTGCTCTTCCAAAAAACGCCATTTAGGGCCACAGAAAATATTTTGCAGTGTGAAATACACATCTGGAGGTGTGTAAAATAAACAATTTCTATATATTCTTCTTGTACAGTGCTATACTAAAAAAAACAACCTTTTTTTTGAATAGCATTTTCTGTAGCTGTGCGATTCAGCGGTTACGTGCTGTGGGTGTGTTGTGGTCTGGCAAAAAACGCCATTTAGGGCCACAGAAAATATTTTGCAGTGTGAAATACACATCTGGAGGTGTGTGAAATAAACAATTTCTATATATTTTCCTTGTGCTGTGCTATACTAAAAAAAACAACCTTTTTTTTTTTTGAATAGCATTTTCTGCAGTTCTGTAGCTGTGCGTTTCAGCCATTACGTACTGTGGGTGTGTTGTGGTCTTCCAAAAAACGCCATTTAGGGCAAGATCCTAAATTTGGAAAATATGAGGGGAAGGTCAAAGGGACGTGGTGGCCCCGGTCGTGGTGCTGCTGGTGGAGCTCCTGTTGCAGGGAGAGGACGTGGTGGATCTGTGCCAGCTACACGCACAAGTGAAACACCTTCCTCAGGTGCGAGTAGGCGACCGAGCCTGCGGCGGTATTTTGTCGCGCCTAATGAGGCTGTACCAATGTTTAGGCCAGGACAAGTACAGGCGATAGTAGATTGGGTTGCTGACAGTGCCTCGGGTTCCTTCACATTGTCTCCCACCCACTCTTCTGATGAAAGATCAGAGTTGGCACCTGAAGCCCATGTCCATCAGTCTTTCACCTCACCCCCTTGCAAATCAGCCAAGCAGTCTGAGCCCCAAATCATGCAGCAGTCTCTTCTGCTTTTCGATGACTCTGTTAGCAGGGTTTCCCAGGGCCATCCACCTAGCCCTGCCCCAGAAGTGGAAGAGATTGAGTGCACCGATGCCCAACCACTTATGTTTCATGATGGGTACATGGGAGGACCATCGCAGCACGTCTCGGATGATGACGAAACACAGGTGCCAACTGCTGCTGCTTTCGCAATTGTGCAGACAGACATGGAGGGCAGGGGTGAAGACTGGGTGGAAGATGATGTGGAGGACGATGAGGTCCTTGACCCCACATGGAATCAACGTTATGCAGGTGACCAGTGTAGTTTGGAGGAAGAGGCGGTGGTCGCACAGAGCCACCAGCACAGCAGAAGAGGGAGCAGGGTGCAAAAACGGAGCATTCGTCCCCTAGACAGTACATCTGCTACTGCCCAACACAGCAAGGGACCGAGCACACCAAAGCCAGGTCCAAGGACTTCCCTAGCGTGGCAGTTCTTCACACAGTGTGTTGATGACAAGACACGAGTGGTTTGCACGCTGTGCAATCAGAGCCTGAAGCGAGGCATAAACGTTCTCAACCTGAGCACAAGCTGCATGACCAGGCATCTAAGTGCAAAGCACGAGCTGCAGTGGAGTAGACACCTCAAAAACCAAGAAAGGTCTCTGGCTCCTCCTGCTTCCTCTTCTGCTGCAGTCTCGGCCTCTTCATCCACCTCTGTAGTGACAGTGGCACCTGTCACCCCGCAAACAGAGGATCTGCCAGCAACACTACCACCTGGGTCACCAACCATCTCCACAATGTCCCATGGAAGCGTTCAGCTCTCTATCTCCCAAACATTGGAGCGGAAGAGGAAGTACCCCCCTAGCCACCCGCGATCCCTGGCCCTGAATGCCAGCATTTCAAAATTCCTGGCCTTTGAAATGCTGTCATTCCGTCTGGTGGAGACGCAGAGTTTTAAAAGCCTGATGGCATTGGCTGTCCCGCAGTACGTCGTGCCCAGCCGCCACTACTTTTCCAGGCGAGCCATCCCTTCCCTGCACAACCAGGTGGGGGACAAAATCAGGTGTGCACTGCGCAACGCCATCTGTGGCAAGGTCCACCTAACTACGGATGCGTGGACCAGTAAGCACGGTCAGGGACGTTATATCTCCCTAACAGCACACTGGGTAAATGCAGTGGCGGCTGGGCCTGAGGCAGATAGCGGTTTGGCGCATGTCCTTCCACCACCGAGGATTGCAGGGCGCTTCAGTTTGCCTCCTGTTGCTAACTCCTCCTTCTCCGCTTCCTCATCCTCTACCGCCTCCTCATCCATTCAGCGTAACACCTTCACCACCAACTTCAGCACAGCCAGGGGTAAACGACAGCAGGCAGTTTTAAAACTTTCCTGTTTGGGGGAAAATCCCCACACCGCGCAGGAGTTGTGGAGGGACATGGAACAACAGACCGATGAGTGGTTGCTGTCAGTGAGCCTCAAGCCCGGCCTGGTGGTGTGCGATAATGGGCGAAATCTCGTAGCAGCTCTGGGCCTAGCCGGTTTGACGCACATCCCTTGCCTGGCGCATGTGCTGAACTTGGTGGTCCAGAGGTTCCTTAAAAATTACCCCAATATGCCAGAGCTGCTGCAGAAAGTGCGGGCTGTCTGTGCGCACTTTCGGTGTTCTCACCCTGCTGCTGCTCGCCTGTCAGCGCTGCAGCGTAACTTCGGCCTTCCCGCTCACCGCCTCATATGTGACGTGCCCACAAGGTGGAACTCCACCTTGCACATGCTGGCCAGACTGTGCGAGCAGCAGCAGGCAATAGTGGAGTTTCAGCTGCAGCAATCACGCGTGAGTCGCTCTGCGGAACAGCACCACTTCACCACCAATAACTGGGCCTCCATGCGAGACCTGTGTGCCTTGTTGCGCTGTTTCGAGTACTCCACCAACATGGCCAGTGCCAATGATGCCGTTCTCAGCGTTACTATCCCAGTTCTATGCCTCCTTGAAAAAACGCTTCGTGCGATGATGGAAGAGGATGTGGCACAGGAGGATGAGGAGGAGGAGGAGGAAGCGGGATCATTTCAAAGGCTTTCAGGGCAGTCTTTCACAAGTGGCTACGAGGGTGGGTTCCTGCACCAACAAACGCCAGGTACACAATTGTCCGGCAGAAAGGGCACAGTTCTGGAGGATGACGAGGTGGAGGAGGAGATGGAGGAGGAGGAGGAGGAGGAGGAGCCATGTTCACAGCAGGGTGGCACTCAGACCAGCTCGTGGCCATTACTGGTGCGTGGCTGGGGGGATACAGAGGACACAGACGATACACCTCCCACAGAGGACAGCTTTTCTTTGCCTCTGGACAGCCTGGCACACATGAGCGATTACATGCTGCAGTGTTTCCGCAACGACAGCCGAGTTGCCCACATTTTAACTGGTGCTGATTACTGGGTGGCCACCCTGCTGGATCCCCGTTACAAGGACAAGGTACCGTCCTTAATTCCCTCACTGGAGCGGGATCGTAAGATGCGCGAGTACAAGCGCACGCTGGTAGACGCGCTGCTGGTGGCATTCCCACCTGACAGCGGGCGTACGGTGGAAGCACAAGGCGAAGGCAGAGGAGGAGGAAGAGGTCGCCAACGCAGCCGGGGCACCGGCAGCACCTCAGAAGGCAGGGTTAGCATGGCCGAAATGTGGAAAAGCTTTGTCAGCACGCCACAACAACCAGCACCACCAGCTGAGATGGAACGTCTTAGCAGGAGGCAGCATTTCACCAACATGGTTGAGCAGTATGTGTCCACAGGCCTACACGTACTGGATGATGGGTCTGCCCCCTTTAACTTCTGGGTCTCCAAATTGGGCACATGGCCTGAGCTTGCCGTTTATGCCTTGGAGGTGCTGGCCTGCCCTGCAGCCAGTGTATTATCTGAACGTGTATTTAGCACGGCAGGGGGCGTTATCACAGACAAGCGCAGCCGCCTGTCCAGAGCCAATGTGGACAAGCTCACGTTCATTAAAATGAACCAGGCATGGATCCCACAGGACTTGTCCGTACCTTGTGCAGAATAGACATGTATACCGGTGTTGTGACAAAAACTGTCCGGCCATCGGATTGTGCCCGGCCCGTACTGCGCAGGCGCAGCGCTTGCGCAGTACAGAGGACAAGGAGATTCACAAAATCTCCGAAGATGAACGGCGCCTGCGCTGTGAGTGCAGGTTCAAGCCCCACCATCCAAGAGGACATACGGTAGCACATAGTAACAGGGCCCCTCACGGGCTCACTTCGATCGCGGCCTTGCTTGGCTCGGCTTGAACCACGGATGGTGTGGCCTTCACCTGAACTCAACACGCAGGCGCCGTTAGTCTTGGGAGATTTTTGAAATCCCCTTGTCCTACATACTCAGCAAGCGCAGTACAGGGCGGACACTATTCGACAGGGGACAGAATTCGACACATCACCGGCCTTACCCAGCCATTGTTGTATTTTTGAACCAGTGTTGGCTACCTCGTCCTCCTCCACCGCCGCTTCCACCTACACAGCCACATCCACCGCCACCTCAACCTCCTACTCCATATGGACCTCGTCCTGCTAGGCCAAGATTAAAATTTTTATTTATTTTTTTTGTAGCGCACAGATCCTTTCCCCCTTACCTGCCTTTATGTTGTTGGCTCTTCGCAGGAGGGAGAAAGGCACACCGCACTACCAGCCCGTATCCTCCTATATAAAGAGGTTGAGCGGTGTACTTGACGGGCCGTGTCCACAGCCGGAGTCAAAACTCCTCCAGAGGATGATTCTCACCTCTACTGTAGGTAGAGGCAAGTCCTTTAATTGCCAGTAAAGTCAATGTCCACACCAGCTGAAACTCCAACTCTTATTCTCTCATGGCAAAATAAACTGTACTCAGATAGAAAAGGTTAGAGGAAAGAAACAGGACAGCTTAAGGTGTGGAGGAGGTCCAGGCACAAACGTAGCACATTCACTTCACTGCTTAGGTTTCTCAAACAGTTTTTGGCGCACGGTCTCTGCCACAGACATTGAGGTTGGTCTCTGCCACAGACCGGGTGTACAAGGCCCCTGCCACGGGCCTGGAGAACTTTGGTCTCAGCCACAGACCAGGGTGTATAAGGCCCCTGCCACGGGCCGGTTGAATAAGGCCTCTGATACAGTCAAGGTGACCTTGAGCTTCTCCTTCTACGAACCTAGCCCATATCAAGGGGAAGACATCTCTCCAGGGAGTCAACAGACCATTCCTTCACCGTGACTCCCGCATCGGTCCATCAGAATGATCCTCCCTTCCCTGGAACAGGGTCCCCTACACGAGGCGGCTCTGGACTCCAGGCTTTACTCCCGCCCCTAGGCCTCCATACCCAGGACAGCAAGAACTCCAGAATAGTACCTCACCCCGGGCTAAAGGTGCCCGAGATGGAACAGGAACACATGCACCCAGGCCGAAGGCACCTGGGCGCGGACCCCACTGGACATCAGCCCCCAGGCCAAATTTCTGGCCCTTTTATATGCTCTCCCGGCATGCACAGCAGGTTCCCCGTCCCGCTGTACTACTGCCAAGAGGGGACACAAAAGGCGCCACCTGTAGGCCGCAGGGAACTGCACACCAATACTGTCCCCCGAGGACAAAATGGTCCATGAATCCTACAGAATTAGGGTATTTGAGCCTATTTACCACTCAAACACTTTCCTTAAATTTAGCACCCCGCTACATTTTTATTTCAAAGTATTTTATTTTCCCACTAGCTTATCCATTAAATTAAATAATTTATTCCATAAAGGGCGTATTCTGGGGCATTCCCACCATATGTGTGGCATCGTGCCGTTGAGTTTCTGAGGTTCTTAATGACTTCCTGTACCTCTTCTGCTGAAAAGGGGGCCTCCAGCATATTTTTTTATTTTTTTATTTTTTTTATGTTCTTTTAAGTTATTTCCTATCCACATTTGTTTGCAGAGCACTTGCCATGTTCTTAACAACATTTTGCTGCCATTTGCAGCCCTCTAGCCCTTTCCATTACTTTTTTAGAGCCTTTTTAGTCGTCAGAAGTCCGGGTCCCCATTGACTTCAATGGGGTCTGGGTCCGGGTCCGGGTTCGGGTTAAAGTTCGGTCCCGAATCCGAACTTTTTTCCGAAGTTCGGCCGAACCCGCCGGACCCGAATATCCAGCTACCCGCTCAACTCTACTTACCAGTGCTCTTGAATTTTTTTAACTCTGCCATGGCCGTTCCCAAGCCCAGCTGCGAAAAGAGGAGGGTTGAGTGCTGGGGCAAGCAAACCAGCCCTGTAAAAACAATTTGCTACTGCGAGCATAAAAGAAGAATAGGGCCTATCCAGCATTGTAGTGACATTAGCCAGCTGAACGTGTTGGGTGAGCTACCAATGCTTTAAGCTGCAAATTAGTGGCTCGAGCATAAAAGAAGAGGGCCTATTAAACTTAACTCCACCGTGGCCGGTCCCAAGTCCGAGCTGAGAAAGGAGGAGGGTCCCTTCCCCCTCCCTTTCCTTTCCCCTTCCCCTCCCCCTCCCTTCCCTTTCCCCTTCCCCCAGAGATACATGCTCAAATTACCTTTAAGGCAGTTTACTGTGCAAAGGGCTAAAAAGAGATTGTAGACAGTCCACTTTGGGCCGATCGGCGCCGTTCGGAGCTGTAATGCGAAGTTCCACTGTACATCTCTTCTCTGCTGTCCCATCTGTGTGCTGTCTCGACTGTGAAGTGTGGGAAGAGGGTGTACCCCTTTACGGAGGATAGACATCAGGATCTGTTCGCCCCGAGTACATAAATTGTCTGAAGAAGAGAGAGCAATTTGGGTTCAAATTTGGTCCCATACTTGCTATCTGAGGAGTGACAAAGGAAATCTACCTGCATGCCAAGTTTGAAGACAGGAGCCCCAATGGTTCCAGAGATATGGCCACACAAAGAGAACTGACCGGCAATTGAAAGCTCCCTTGTGGGAAAACGTAGCAGTAATTTGTAATACCGCTTAAGTGGGACTCTGGAGCAACCTTGTCGGTATAGATTTTGCTGGTCAATGTCTCCAAAACCATAAATCCTAAGAACTCCAAACTTGGTAGGGTGGGTTTCCCAATAAGTCCCATACATGTGTCTCTCAAGTTGAAAAAAACACTGCCTCCCGAAACATAAAGGGCGACGTCGCAGTGTTCTTTCAAACTGCACGGACCCAGATGAGGCCTCACTGCTGTATGTCTGTGTCCTACATTGGGAAAATGTTCAATATTTTTTTAACTCTGCCATGGCCGGTCCCAAGCCAGGGCTGCGAAAAGAGGAGGGTTGGGTGCTGGGACAAGCAAACCAGCCCTATTAAAACATTTGTAGAGCAAATGGGAAAGTTCAGTGACACAGAGGTGATGTTCCATCTCGGGGGAGGTTTAGTGTCACTGCAGCAATGAAGACCTCTCTGAGTGTGGTTGGTTCTGAGAGCAATGGCCCAGATCCCATTCCATAACAATTGTAAGATGCTCATTGCGGTCTAGAGCTGGTCCAAAGGTTGCGTGTGAAGGTTGTGTGCAAGCACACGTAAAGTGCTCCCTTCCGAAACTGGAAGACTGCTTACCAGTGCTCTTGAAACTTTTTAACTCTGCCATGGCCGGTCCCAAGCCCAGCTGCGAAAAGAGGAGGGTTGAGTGCTGGGGCAAGCAAACCAGCCCTGTAAAAACAATTTGCTACTGCGAGCATAAAAGAAGAATAGGGCCTATCCAGCATTGTAGTGACATTAGCCAGCTGAACGTGTTGGCTGAGCTACCAATGCTTTAAGCTGCAAATTAGTGGCTCGAGCATAAAAGAAGAGGGCCTATTAAAGTTAACTCCACCGTGGCCGGTCCCAAGTCCGAGCTGAGAAAGGAGGAGGGTCCCTTCCCCCTCCCTTTCCTTCCCTTTCCCCTTCCCCTCCCCCTCCCTTCCCTTTCCCCTTCCCCCAGAGATACATGCTCAAATTACCTTTAAGGCAGTTTACTGTGCAAAGGGCTAAAAAGAGATTGTAGACAGTCCACTTTGAGCCGATCGGCGCCGTTCGGAGCTGTAATGCGAAGTTCCACTGTACATCTCTTCTCTGCTGTCCCATCTGTGTGCTGTCTCGACTGTGAAGTGTGGGAAGAGGGTTACCCCTTTACGGAGGATAGACAGCAGGATCTGTTCGCCCCGAGTACATAAATTGTCTGAAGAAGAGAGAGCAATTTGGGTTCAAATTTGGTCCCATACTTGCTATCTGAGGAGTGACAAAGGAAATCTACCTGCGTGCCAAATTTGAAGACAGGAGAACCAAGGGTTCCAGAGATATGGCCACACAAAGAGAACTGACCAGCAATTGAAAGCTCCCTTGCTGGAAAACGTAGCAGTAATTTGTAATACCGCTTAAGTGGGACTCTGGAGCAACCTTGTCGGTATAGATTTTGCTGGTCAATATCTCCAAAACCATAAATCCTAAGAACTCCAAACTTGGTAGGGTGGGTCTCCCAATCAGTCCCATACATGTGTCTCTCAAGTTGAAAAAAACACTGCCTCCCGAAACATAAAGGGCGACGTCGCAGTGTTCTTTCAAACTGCACAGACCCAGATGAGGCCTCACTGCTGTATGTCTGTGTCCTACATTGGGAAAATGTTCAATATTTTTTTAACTCTGCCATGGCCGGTCCCAAGCCCGTGCTGCGAAAAGAGGAGGGTTGGGTGCTGGGACAAGCAAACCAGCCCTATTAAAACATTTGTAGAGCAAATGGGAAAGTTCAGTGACAGAGAGTTGATGTTCCATCTCGGGGGAGGTTTAGTGTCACTGCAGCAATGAAGACCTCTCTGAGCGTGGTTGGTTCTGAGAGCAATGGCCCAGATCCCATTCCATAACAATTGTAAGATGCTCATTGTGGTCTAGAGCTGGTCCAAAGGTTGCGTGTGAAGGTTGTGTGCAAGCACACGTAAAGTGCTCCCTTCCGAAACTGGAAGGCTGCTTACCAGTGCTCTTGAATTTTTTTAACTCTGCCATGGCCAGTCCCAAGCCCAGCTGCGAAAAGAGGAGGGTTGAGTGCTGGGGCAAGCAAACCAGCCCTGTAAAAACTATTTGCTACTGTGAGCATAAAAGAAGAATAGGGCCTATCCAGCATTGTAGTGACATTAGCCAGCTGAACGTGTTGGCTGAGCTACCAATGCTTTAAGCTGCAAATTAGTGGCTCGAGCATAAAAGAAGAGAGCCTATTAAAGTTAACTCCACCGTAGCCGGTCCCAAGTCCGAGCTGAGAAAGGAGGAGGGTCCCTTCCCCCTCCCTTTCCTTCCCTTTCCCCTTCCCCTCCCCCTCCCTTCCCTTTCGCCTTCCCCCAGAGACACATGCTCAAATTACCTTTAAGGCAGTTTACTGTGCAAAGGGCTAAAAAGAGATTGTAGACAGTCCACTTTGGGCCGATCGGCGACGTTCGGAGCTGTAATGCGAAGTTCCACTGTACATCTCTTCTCTGCTGTCCCGTCTGTGTGCTGTCTCGACTGTGAAGTGTGGGAAGAGGGTGTACCCCTTTACGGAGGATAGACAGCAGGATCTGTTTGCCCCGAGTACATAAATTGTCTGAAGAAGAGAGAGCAATTTGGGTTCAAATTTGGTCCCATACTTGCTATCTGAGGAGTGACAAAGGAAATCTACCTGCGTGCCAAGTTTGAAGACAGGAGCCCCAAGGGTTCCAGAGATATGGCCACACAAATAGAACTGACCGGCAATTGAAAGCTCCCTTGCGGGAAAACATAGCAGTAATTTGTAATACCGCTTAAGTGGGTCTCTGGAGCAACCTTGTCGGTATAGATTTTGCTGGTCAATATCTCCAAAACCATAAATCCTAAGAACTCCAAACTTGGTAGGGTGGGTCTCCCAATCAGTCCCATACATGTGTCTCTCAAGTTGAAAAAAACACTGCCTCCTGAAACATAAAGGGCGACGTTGCAGTGTTCTTTCAAACTGCACGGACCCAGATGAGGCCTCACTGGTGTATGTCTGTGTCCTACATTGGGAAAATGTTCAATATTTTTTTAACTCTGCCATGGCCGGTCCCAAGCCCGTGCTGCGAAAAGAGGAGGGTTGGGTGCTGGGACAAGCAAACCAGCCCTATTAAAACATTTGTAGAGCAAATGGGAAAGTTCAGTGACACAGAGGTGATGTTCTATCTCGGGGGAGGTTTAGTGTCACTGCAGCAATGAAGACCTCTCTGAGCGTGGTTGGTTCTGAAAACAATGGCCCAGATCCCATTCCATAACAATTGTAAGATGCTCATTGCGGTCTAGA
The DNA here is from genome assembly GCA_029206835.1 of Rana muscosa. Lineage (NCBI taxonomy): Eukaryota > Metazoa > Chordata > Amphibia > Anura > Ranidae > Rana > Rana muscosa. Next base: position 116,050,473 of record CM055118.1, read on the forward strand.
GCTGGTCCAAAGGTTGCGTGTGAAGGTTGTGTGCAAGCACACGTAAAGTGCTCCCTTCCGAAACTGGAAGACTGCTTACCAGTGCTCTTGAAACTTTTTAACTCTGCCATGGCCGGTCCCAAGCCCAGCTGCGAAAAGAGGAGGGTTGAGTGCTGGGGCAAGCAAACCAGCCCTGTAAAAACAATTTGCTACTGCGAGCATAAAATAAGAATAGGGCCTATCCAGCATTGTAGTGACATTAGCCAGCTGAACGTGTTGGCTGAGCTACCAATGCTTTAAGCTGCAAATTAGTGGCTCGAGCATAAAAGAAGAGGGCCTATTAAAGTTAACTCCACCGTGGCCGGTCCCAAGTCCGAGCTGAGAAAGGAGGAGGGTCCCTTCCCCCTCCCTTTCCTTCCCTTTCCCCTTCCCCTCCCCCTCCCTTCCCTTTCCCCTTCCCCCAGAGATACATGCTCAAATTACCTTTAAGGCAGTTTACTGTGCAAAGGGCTAAAAAGAGATTGTAGACAGTCCACTTTGGGCCGATCGGCGCCGTTCGGAGCTGTAATGCGAATTTCCACTGTACATCTCTTCTCTGCTGTCCCATCTGTGTGCTGTCTCGACTGTGAAGTGTGGGAAGAGGGTGTACCCCTTTACGGAGGATAGACAGCAGGATCTGTTTGCCCCGAGTACATAAATTGTCTGAAGAAGAGAGAGCAATTTGGGTTAAAATTTGGTCCCATACTTGCTATCTGAGGAGTGACAAAGGAAATCTACCTGCGTGCCAAGTTTGAAGACAGGAGCCCCAAGGGTTCCAGAGATATGGCCACACAAAGAGAACTGACCGGCAATTGAAAGCTCCCTTGCGGGAAAACGTAGCAGTAATTTGTAATACCGCTTAAGTGGGACTCTGGAGCAACCTTGTCGGTATAGATTTTGCTGGTCAATATCTCCAAACCATAAATCCTAAGAACTCCAAACTTGGTAGGGTGGGTCTCCCAATCAGTCCCATACATGTGTCTCTCAAGTTGAAAAAAACACTGCCTCCCGAAACATAAAGGGTGACGTCGCAGTGTTCTTTCAAACTGCACAGACCCAGATGAGGCCTCACTGCTGTATGTCTGTGTCCTACATTGGGAAAATGTTCAATATTTTTTTAACTCTGCCATGGCCGGTCCCAAGCCCGTGCTGCGAAAAGAGGAGGGTTGGGTGCTGGGACAAGCAAACCAGCCCTATTAAAACATTTGTAGAGCAAATGGGAAAGTTCAGTGACAGAGAGTTGATGTTCCATCTCGGGGGAGGTTTAGTGTCACTGCAGCAATGAAGACCTCTCTGAGCGTGGTTGGTTCTGAGAGCAATGGCCCAGATCCCATTCCATAACAATTGTAAGATGCTCATTGCGGTCTAGAGCTGGTCCAAAGGTTGCGTGTGAAGGTTGTGTGCAAGCACACGTAAAGTGCTCCCTTCCGAAACTGGAAGGCTGCTTACCAGTGCTCTTGAATTTTTTTAACTCTGCCATGGCCAGTCCCAAGCCCAGCTGCGAAAAGAGGAGGGTTGAGTGCTGGGGCAAGCAAACCAGCCCTGTAAAAACTATTTGCTACTGTGAGCATAAAAGAAGAATAGGGCCTATCCAGCATTGTAGTGACATTAGCCAGCTGAACGTGTTGGCTGAGCTACCAATGCTTTAAGCTGCAAATTAGTGGCTCGAGCATAAAAGAAGAGAGCCTATTAAAGTTAACTCCACCGTAGCCGGTCCCAAGTCCGAGTTGAGAAAGGAGGAGGGTCCCTTCCCCCTCCCTTTCCTTCCCTTTCCCCTTCCCCTCCCCCTCCCTTCCCTTTCGCCTTCCCCCAGAGACACATGCTCAAATTACCTTTAAGGCAGTTTACTGTGCAAAGGGCTAAAAAGAGATTGTAGACAGTCCACTTTGGGCCGATCGGCGCCGTTCGGAGCTGTAATGCGAATTTCCACTGTACATCTCTTCTCTGCTGTCCCATCTGTGTGCTGTCTCGACTGTGAAGTGTGGGAAGAGGGTGTACCCCTTTACGGAGGATAGACAGCAGGATCTGTTTGCCCCGAGTACATAAATTGTCTGAAGAAGAGAGAGCAATTTGGGTTAAAATTTGGTCCCATACTTGCTATCTGAGGAGTGACAAAGGAAATCTACCTGCGTGCCAAGTTTGAAGACAGGAGCCCCAAGGGTTCCAGAGATATGGCCACACAAAGAGAACTGACCGGCAATTGAAAGCTCCCTTGCGGGAAAACGTAGCAGTAATTTGTAATACCGCTTAAGTGGGACTCTGGAGCAACCTTGTCGGTATAGATTTTGCTGGTCAATATCTCCAAACCATAAATCCTAAGAACTCCAAACTTGGTAGGGTGGGTCTCCCAATCAGTCCCATACATGTGTCTCTCAAGTTGAAAAAAACACTGCCTCCCGAAACATAAAGGGTGACGTCGCAGTGTTCTTTCAAACTGCACAGACCCAGATGAGGCCTCACTGCTGTATGTCTGTGTCCTACATTGGGAAAATGTTCAATATTTTTTTAACTCTGCCATGGCCGGTCCCAAGCCCGTGCTGCGAAAAGAGGAGGGTTGGGTGCTGGGACAAGCAAACCAGCCCTATTAAAACATTTGTAGAGCAAATGGGAAAGTTCAGTGACAGAGAGTTGATGTTCCATCTCGGGGGAGGTTTAGTGTCACTGCAGCAATGAAGACCTCTCTGAGCGTGGTTGGTTCTGAGAGCAATGGCCCAGATCCCATTCCATAACAATTGTAAGATGCTCATTGCGGTCTAGAGCTGGTCCAAAGGTTGCGTGTGAAGGTTGTGTGCAAGCACACGTAAAGTGCTCCCTTCCGAAACTGGAAGGCTGCTTACCAGTGCTCTTGAATTTTTTTAACTCTGCCATGGCCAGTCCCAAGCCCAGCTGCGAAAAGAGGAGGGTTGAGTGCTGGGGCAAGCAAACCAGCCCTGTAAAAACTATTTGCTACTGTGAGCATAAAAGAAGAATAGGGCCTATCCAGCATTGTAGTGACATTAGCCAGCTGAACGTGTTGGCTGAGCTACCAATGCTTTAAGCTGCAAATTAGTGGCTCGAGCATAAAAGAAGAGAGCCTATTAAAGTTAACTCCACCGTAGCCGGTCCCAAGTCCGAGTTGAGAAAGGAGGAGGGTCCCTTCCCCCTCCCTTTCCTTCCCTTTCCCCTTCCCCTCCCCCTCCCTTCCCTTTCGCCTTCCCCCAGAGACACATGCTCAAATTACCTTTAAGGCAGTTTACTGTGCAAAGGGCTAAAAAGAGATTGTAGACAGTCCACTTTGGGCCGATCGGCGACGTTCGGAGCTGTAATGCGAAGTTCCACTGTACATCTCTTCTCTGCTGTCCCATCTGTGTGCTGTCTCGACTGTGAAGTGTGGGAAGAGGGTGTACCCCTTTACGGAGGATAGACAGCAGGATCTGTTTGCCCCGAGTACATAAATTGTCTGAAGAAGAGAGAGCAATTTGGGTTCAAATTTGGTCCCATACTTGCTATCTGAGGAGTGACAAAGGAAATCTACCTGCGTGCCAAGTTTGAAGACAGGAGCCCCAAGGGTTCCAGAGATATGGCCACACAAATAGAACTGACCGGCAATTGAAAGCTCCCTTGCGGGAAAACATAGCAGTAATTTGTAATACCGCTTAAGTGGGTCTCTGGAGCAACCTTGTCGGTATAGATTTTGCTGGTCAATATCTCCAAAACCATAAATCCTAAGAACTCCAAACTTGGTAGGGTGGGTCTCCCAATCAGTCCCATACATGTGTCTCTCAAGTTGAAAAAAACACTGCCTCCTGAAACATAAAGGGCGACGTTGCAGTGTTCTTTCAAACTGCACGGACCCAGATGAGGCCTCACTGGTGTATGTCTGTGTCCTACATTGGGAAAATGTTCAATATTTTTTTAACTCTGCCATGGCCGGTCCCAAGCCCGTGCTGCGAAAAGAGGAGGGTTGGGTGCTGGGACAAGCAAACCAGCCCTATTAAAACATTTGTAGAGCAAATGGGAAAGTTCAGTGACACAGAGGTGATGTTCTATCTCGGGGGAGGTTTAGTGTCACTGCAGCAATGAAGACCTCTCTGAGCGTGGTTGGTTCTGAAAACAATGGCCCAGATCCCATTCCATAACAATTGTAAGATGCTCATTGCGGTCTAGAGCTGGTCCAAAGGTTGCGTGTGAAGGTTGTGTGCAAGCACACGTAAAGTGCTCCCTTCCGAAACTGGAAGACTGCTTACCAGTGCTCTTGAAACTTTTTAACTCTGCCATGGCCGGTCCCAAGCCCAGCTGCGAAAAGAGGAGGGTTGAGTGCTGGGGCAAGCAAACCAGCCCTGTAAAAACAATTTGCTACTGCGAGCATAAAATAAGAATAGGGCCTATCCAGCATTGTAGTGACATTAGCCAGCTGAACGTGTTGGCTGAGCTACCAATGCTTTAAGCTGCAAATTAGTGGCTCGAGCATAAAAGAAGAGGGCCTATTAAAGTTAACTCCACCGTGGCCGGTCCCAAGTCCGAGCTGAGAAAGGAGGAGGGTCCCTTCCCCCTCCCTTTCCTTCCCTTTCCCCTTCCCCTCCCCCTCCCTTCCCTTTCCCCTTCCCCCAGAGATACATGCTCAAATTACCTTTAAGGCAGTTTACTGTGCAAAGGGCTAAAAAGAGATTGTAGACAGTCCACTTTGGGCCGATCGGCGCCGTTCGGAGCTGTAATGCGAATTTCCACTGTACATCTCTTCTCTGCTGTCCCATCTGTGTGCTGTCTCGACTGTGAAGTGTGGGAAGAGGGTGTACCCCTTTACGGAGGATAGACAGCAGGATCTGTTTGCCCCGAGTACATAAATTGTCTGAAGAAGAGAGAGCAATTTGGGTTAAAATTTGGTCCCATACTTGCTATCTGAGGAGTGACAAAGGAAATCTACCTGCGTGCCAAGTTTGAAGACAGGAGCCCCAAGGGTTCCAGAGATATGGCCACACAAAGAGAACTGACCGGCAATTGAAAGCTCCCTTGCGGGAAAACGTAGCAGTAATTTGTAATACCGCTTAAGTGGGACTCTGGAGCAACCTTGTCGGTATAGATTTTGCTGGTCAATATCTCCAAACCATAAATCCTAAGAACTCCAAACTTGGTAGGGTGGGTCTCCCAATCAGTCCCATACATGTGTCTCTCAAGTTGAAAAAAACACTGCCTCCCGAAACATAAAGGGTGACGTCGCAGTGTTCTTTCAAACTTCACGGACTGCTGTATGTCTGTGTCCTACATTGGGAAAATGTTCAATATTTTTTTAACTCTGCCATGGCCGGTCCCAAGCCCGTGCTGCGAAAAGAGGAGGGTTGGGTGCTGGGACAAGCAAACCAGCCCTATTAAAACATTTGTAGAGCAAATGGGAAAGTTCAGTGACACAGAGGTGATGTTCCATCTCAGGGGAGGTTTAGTGTCACTGCAGCAATGAAGACCTCTCTGAGCGTGGTTGGTTCTGAGAGCAATGGCCCAGATCCCATTTCATAACAATTGTAAGATGCTCATTGCGGTCTAGAGCTGGTCCAAAGGTTGCGCGTGAAGGTTGTGTGCAAGCACACGTAAAGTGCTCCCTTCCGAAACTGGAAGACTGCTTACCAGTGCTCTTGAATTTTTTTAACTCTGCCATGGCCGGTCCCAAGCCCGGCTGTGAAAAGAGGAGGGTTGAGTGCTGGGGCAAGCAAACCAGCCCTGTAAAAACAATTTGCTACTGCGAGCATAAAAGAAGAACAGGGCCTATCCAGCATTGTAGTGACATTAGCCAGCTGAACGTGTTGGCTGAGCTACCAATGCTTTAAGCTGCAAATTAGTGGCTCGAGCATAAAAGAAGAGGGCCTATTAAAATTAACTCCACCGTGGCCGGTCCCAAGTCCGAGCTGAGAAAGGAGGAGGGTCCCTTCCCCCTCCCTTTCCTTCCCTTTCCCCTTCCCCTCCCCCTTCCTTCCCTTTCCCCTTCCCCCAGAGACACATGCTCAAATGACCTTTAAGGCAGTTTACTGTGCAAAGGGCTAAAAAGAGATTGTAGACAGTCCACTTTGGGCCGATCGGCGCCGTTCGGAGCTGTAATGCGAAGTTCCACTGTACATCTCTTCTCTGCTGTCCCATCTGTGTGCTGTCTCGACTGTAAAGTGTGGGAAGAGGGTGTACCCCTTTACGGAGGATAGACAGCAGGATCTGTTCGCCCCGAGTACATAAATTGTCTGAAGAAGAGAGAGCAATTTGGGTTCAAATTTGGTCCCATACTTGCTATCTGAGGAGTGACAAAGGAAATCTACCTGCGTGCCAAGTTTGAAGACAGGAGCCCCAAGGGTTCCAGAGATATGGCCACACAAAGAGAACTGACCGGCAATTGAAAGCTCCCTTGCGGGAAAACGTAGCAGTAATTTGTAATACCGCTTAAGTGGGACTCTGGAGCAACCTTGTTGGTATAGATTTTGCTGGTCAATATCTCCAAAACCATAAATCCTAAGAACTCCAAACTTGGTAGGGTGGGTCTCCCAATCAGTCCCATACATGTGTCTCTCAAGTTGAAAAAAACACTGCCTCCCGAAACATAAAGGGCGACGTCGCAGTGTTCTTTCAAACTGCACGGACCCAGATGAGGCCTCACTGCTGTATGTCTGTGTCCTACATTGGGAAAATGTTTAATATTTTTTTAACTCTGCCATGGCCGGTCCCAAGCCCGTGCTGCGAAAAGAGGAGGGTTGGGTGCTGGGACAAGCAAACCAGCCCTATTAAAACATTTGTAGAGCAAATGGGAAAGTTCAGTGACACAGAGGTGATGTTCCATCTCGGGGGAGGTTTAGTGTCACTGCAGCAATGAAGACCTCTCTGAGCGTGGTTGGTTCTGAGAGCAATGGCCCAGATCCCATTCCATAACAATTGTAAGATGCTCATTGTGGTCTAGAGCTGGTCCAAAAGTTGCGTGTGAAGGTTGTGTGCAAGCACACGTAAAGTGCTCCCTTCCGAAACTGGAAGATTGCTTACCAGTGCTCTTGAATTTTTTTAACTCTGCCATGGCTGGTCTCAAGCCCAGCTGTGAAAAGAGGAGGGTTGAGTGCTGGGGCAAGCAAACCAGCCCTGTAAAAACAATTTGCTGCTGCGAGCATAAAAGAAGAATAGGGCCTATCCAGCATTGTAGTGACATTAGCCAGCTGAACGTGTTGGCTGAGCTACCAATGCTTTAAGCTGCAAATTAGTGGCTCGAGCATAAAAGAAGAGGGCCTATTAAAGTTAACTCCACCGTGGCCGGTCCCAAGTACGAGCTGAGAAAGGAGGAGGGTCCCTTCCCTCTCCATTTCCTTCCCTTTCCCCTTCCCCTCCCCCTCCCTTCCCTTTCCCCTTCCCCCAGAGATACATGCTCAAATTACCTTTAAGGCAGTTTACTGTGCAAAGGGCTAAAAAGAGATTGTAGACAGTCCACTTTGGGCCGATCGGCGCCGTTCGGAGCTGTAATGCGAAGTTCCACTGTACATCTCTTCTCTGCTGTCCCATCTGTGTGATGTCTCGACTGTGAAGTGTGGGAAGAGGGTGTACCCCTTTACGGAGGATAGACAGCAGGATCTGTTCGTCCCGAGTACATAAATTGTCTGAAGAAGAGAGAGCAATTTGGGTTCAAATTTGGTCCCATACTTGCTATCTGAGTAGTGACAATGGAAATCTACCTGCGTGCCAAGTTTGAAGACAGGAGCCCCAAGGGTTCCAGAGATATGGCCACACAAAGAGAACTGACCGGCAATTGAAAGCTCCCTTGCGGGAAAACGTAGCAGTAATTTGTAATACCGCTTAAGTGGGACTCTGGAGCAACCTTGTCGGTATAGATTTTGCTGGTCAATATCTCCAAAACCATAAATCCTAAGAACTCCAAACTTGGTAGGGTGGGTCTCCCAATCAGTCCCATACATGTGTCTCTCAAGTTGAAAAAAACACTGCCTCCCGAAACATAAAGGGCGACGTCGCAGTGTTCTTTCAAACTGCACGGACCCAGATGAGGCCTCACTGCTGTATGTCTGTGTCCTACATTGGGAAAATGTTCAATATTTTTTTAACTCTGCCATGGCCGGTCCCAAGCCCGTGCTGCGAAAAGAGGAGGGTTGGGTGCTGGGACAAGCAAACCAGGCCTATTAAAACATTTGTAGAGCAAATGGGAAAGTTCAGTGACACAGAGGTGATGTTCCATCTCGGGGGAGGTTTAGTGTCACTGCAGCAATGAAGACCTCTCTGAGCGTGGTTGGTTCTGAGAGCAATGGCCCACATCCCATTCCATAACAATTGTAAGATGCTCATTGCGGTCTAGAGCTGGTCCAAAGGTTGCGTGTGAAGGTTGTGTGCAAGCACACGTAAAGTGCTCCCTTCCGAAACTGGAAGACTGCTTACCAGTGCTCTTGATTTTTTTAACTCTGCCATGGCCGGTCCCAAGCCCAGCTGCGAAAAGAGGAGGGTTGAGTGCTGGGGCAAGCAAACCAGCCCTGTAAAAACAATTTGCTACTGCGAGCATAAAAGAAGAATAGGGCCTATCCAGCATTGTAGTGACATTAGCCAGCTGAACGTGTTGGCTGAGCTACCAATGCTTTAAGCTGCAAATTAGTGGCTCGAGCATAAAAGAAGAGGGCCTATTAAAGTTAACTCCACCGTGGCCGGTCCCAAGTCCGAGCTGAGAAAGGAGGAGGGTCCCTTCCCCCTCTCTTTCCTTCCCTTTCCCCTTCCCCTCCCCCTCCCTTCCCTTTCCCCTTCCCCCAGAGACACATGCTCAAATTACCTTTAAGGCAGTTTACTGTGCAAAGGGCTAAAAAGAGATTGTAGACAGTCCACTTTGGGACGATCGGCGACGTTCGGAGTTGTAATGCGAAGTTCCACTGTACATCTCTCCTCTGCTGTCCCATCTGTGTGCTGTCTCGACTGTGAAGTGTGGGAAGAGGGTGTACCCCTTTACGGAGGATAGACAGCAGGATCTGTTCGCCCCGAGTACATAAATTGTCTGAAGAAGAGAGAGCAATTTGGGTTCAAATTTGGTCCCATACTTGCTATCTGAGGAGTGACAAAGGAAATCTACCTGCGTGCCAAGTTTGAAGACAGGAGCCCCAAGGGTTCCAGAGATATGGCCACACAAATAGAACTGACCGGCAATTGAAAGCTCCCTTGCGGGAAAACATAGCAGTAATTTGTAATACCGCTTAAGTGGGACTCTGGAGCAACCTTGTCGGTATAGATTTTGCTGGTCAATGTCTCCAAAACCATAAATCCTAAGAACTCCAAACTTGGTAGGGTGGGTCTCCCAATCAGTCCCATACATGTGTCTCTCAAGTGGAAAAAAACACTGCCTCCCGAAACATAAAGGGCGACGTCGCAGTGTTCTTTCAAACTGCACGGACCCAGATGAGGCCTCACTGCTGTATCTCTGTGTCCTACATTGGCAAAATTTTCAATATTTTTTTAACCCTGCCATGGCCGGTCCCAAGCCCATGCTGCGAAAAGAGGAGGGTTGAGTGCTGGGGCAAGCAAACCAGCCCTGTAAAAACAATTTGCTACTGCGAGCATAAAAGAAGAATAGGGCCTATCCAGCATTGTAGTGACATTAGCCAGCTGAACGTGTTGGCTGAGCTACCAATGCTTTAAGCTGCAAATTAGTGGCTCGAGCATAAAAGAAGAGGGCCTATTAAAGTTAACTCCACCGTGGCCGGTCCCAAGTCCGAGCTGAGAAAGGAGGAGGGTCCCTTCCCCCTCCCTTTCCTTCCCTTTCCCCTTCCCCTCCCCCTCCCTTCCCTTTCCCCTTCCCCCAGAGACACATGCTCAAATTACCTTTAAGGCAGTTTACTGTGCAAAGGGCTAAAAAGAGATTGTAGACAGTCCACTTTGGGCCGATCTGCGACGTTCGGAGTTGTAATGCGAAGTTCCACTGTACATCTCTCCTCTGCTGTCCCATCTGTGTGCTGTCTCGACTGTGAAGTGTGGGAAGAGGGTGTACCCCTTTACGGAGGATAGACAGCAGGATCTGTTCGCCCCGAGTACAGAAATTGTCTGAAGAAGAGAGAGCAATTTGGGTTCAAATTTGGTCCCATACTTGCTATCTGAGGAGTGACAAAGGAAATCTACCTGCGTGCCAAGTTTGAAGACAGGAGCCCCAAGGGTTCCAGAGATATGGCCACACAAAGAGAACTGACCGGCAATTGAAAGCTCCCTTGCGGGAAAACATAGCAGTAATTTGTAATACCGCTTAAGTGGGACTCTGGAGCAACCTTGTCGGTATAGATTTTGCTGGTCAATGTCTCCAAAACCATAAATCCTAAGAACTCCAAACTTGGTAGGGTGGGTCTCCCAATCAGTCCCATACATGTGTCTCTCAAGTGGAAAAAAACACTGCCTCCCGAAACATAAAGGGCGACGTCGCAGTGTTCTTTCAAACTGCACGGACCCAGATGAGGCCTCACTGCTGTATCTCTGTGTCCTACATTGGCAAAATTTTCAATATTTTTTTAACCCTGCCATGGCCGGTCCCAAGCCCATGCTGCGAAAAGAGGAGGGTTGAGTGCTGGGGCAAGCAAACCAGCCCTGTAAAAACAATTTGCTACTGCGAGCATAAAAGAAGAATAGGGCCTATCCAGCATTGTAGTGACATTAGCCAGCTGAACGTGTTGGCTGAGCTACCAATGCTTTAAGCTGCAAATTAGTGGCTCGAGCATAAAAGAAGAGGGCCTATTAAAGTTAACTCCACCGTGGCCGGTCCCAAGTCCGAGCTGAGAAAGGAGGAGGGTCCCTTCCCCCTCCCTTTCCTTCCCTTTCCCCTTCCCCTCCCCCTCCCTTCCCTTTCCCCTTCCCCCAGAGACACATGCTCAAATTACCTTTAAGGCAGTTTACTGTGCAAAGGGCTAAAAAGAGATTGTAGACAGTCCACTTTGGGCCGATCTGCGACGTTCGGAGTTGTAATGCGAAGTTCCACTGTACATCTCTCCTCTGCTGTCCCATCTGTGTGCTGTCTCGACTGTGAAGTGTGGGAAGAGGGTGTACCCCTTTACGGAGGATAGACAGCAGGATCTGTTCGCCCCGAGTACAGAAATTGTCTGAAGAAGAGAGAGCAATTTGGGTTCAAATTTGGTCCCATACTTGCTATCTGAGGAGTGACAAAGGAAATCTACCTGCGTGCCAAGTTTGAAGACAGGAGCCCCAAGGATTCCAGAGATATGGCCACACAAAGAGAACTGACCGGCAATTGAAAGCTCCCTTGCGGGAAAACGTAGCAGTAATTTGTAATACCGCTTAAGTGGGACTCTGGAGCAACCTTGTCGGTATAGATTTTGCTGGTCAATGTCTCCAAAACCATAAATCCTAAGAACTCCAAACTTGGTAGGGTGGGTCTCCCAATAAGTCCCATACATGTGTCTCTCAAGTTGAAAAAAACACTGCCTCCCGAAACATAAAGGGCAACGTCGCAGTGTTCTTTCAAACTGCACGGACCCAGATGAGGCCTCACTGCTGTATCTCTGTGTCCTACATTGGGAAAATGTTCAATATTTTTTTAACCCTGCCATGGCCGGTCCCAAGCCCATGCTGCGAAAAGAGGAGGGTTGAGTGCTGGGGCAAGCAAACCAGCCCTGTAAAAACAATTTTCTACTGCGAGCATAAAAGAAGAATAGTGCCTATCCAGCATTGTAGTGACATTAGCCAGCTGAACGTGTTGGCTGAGCTACCAATGCTTTAAGCTGCAAATTAGTGGCTCGATCATAAAAGAAGAGGGCCTATTAAAGTTAACTCCACCGTGGTCGGTCCCAAGTCCGAGCTGAGAAAGGAGGAGGGTCCCTTCCCCCTCCCTTTCCTTCCCTTTCCCCTTCCCCTCCCCCTCCCTTCCCTTTCCCCTTCCCCCAGAGACACATGCTCAAATTACCTTTAAGGCAGTTTACTGTGCAAAGGGCTAAAAAGAGATTGTAGACAGTCCACTTTGGGCCGATCGGCGACGTTCGGAGTTGTAATGCGAAGTTCCACTGTACATCTCTCCTCTGCTGTCCCATCTGTGTGCTGTCTCGACTGTGAAGTGTGGGAAGAGGGTGTACCCCTTTACGGAGGATAGACAGCAGGATCTGTTCGCCCCGAGTACAGAAATTGTCTGAAGAAGAGAGAGCAATTTGGGTTCAAATTTGGTCCCATACTTGCTATCTGAGGAGTGACAAAGGAAATCTACCTGCGTGCCAAGTTTGAAGACAGGAGCCCCAAGGGTTCCAGAGATATGGCCACACAAAGAGAACTGACCGGCAATTGAAAGCTCCCTTGCGGGAAAACATAGCAGTAATTTGTAATACCGCTTAAGTGGGACTCTGGAGCAACCTTGTCGGTATAGATTTTGCTGGTCAATGTCTCCAAAACCATAAATCCTAAGAACTCCAAACTTGGTAGGGTGGGTCTCCCAATAAGTCCCATACATGTGTCTCTCAAGTTGAAAAAAACACTGCCTCCCGAAACATAAAGGGCGACGTCGCAGTGTTCTTTCAAACTGCACGGACCCAGATGAGGCCTCACTGCTGTATGTCTGTGTCCTACATTGGGAAAATGTTCAATATTTTTTTAACTCTGCCATGGCCGGTTCCAAGCCCGTGCTGCGAAAAGAGGAGGGTTGGGTGCTGGGACACGCAAACCAGCCCTATTAAAACATTTGTAGAGCAAATGGGAAAGTTCAGTGACACAGAGGTGATGTTCCATCTCGGGGGAGGTTTAGTGTCACTGCAGCAATGAAGACCTCTCTGAGCGTGGTTGGTTCTGAGAGCAATGGCCCAGATCCCATTCCATAACAATTGTAAGATGCTCATTGCAGTCTAGAGCTGGTCCAAAGGTTGCGTGTGAAGGTTGTGTGCAAGCACACGTAAAGTGCTCCCTTCCGAAACTGGAAGACTGCTTACCAGTGCTCTTGAAACTTTTTAACTCTGCCATTGCCGGTCCCAAGCCCAGCTGCGAAAAGAGGAGGGTTGAGTGCTGGGGCAAGCAAACCAGCCCTGTAAAAACAATTTGCTACTGCGAGCATAAAAGAAGAATAGGGCCTATCCAGCATTGTAGTGACATTAGCCAGCTGAACGTGTTGGCTGAGCTACCAATGCTTTAAGCTGCAAATTAGTGGCTCGAGCATAAAAGAAGAGGGCCTATTAAAGTTAACTCCACCGTGGCCGGTCCCAAGTCCGAGCTGAGAAAGGAGGAGGGTCCCTTCCCCCTCCCTTTCCTTCCCTTTCCCCTTCCCCTCCCCCTCCCTTCCCTTTCCCGTTCCCCCAGAGATACATGCTCAAATTACCTTTAAGGCAGTTTACTGTGCAAAGGGCTAAAAAGAGATTGTAGACAGTCCACTTTGGGCTGATCGGCGCCGTTCGGAGCTGTAATGCGAAGTTCCACTGTACATCTCTTCTCTGCTGTCCCATCTGTGTGCTGTCTCGACTGTGAAGTGTGGGAAGAGGGTGTACCCCTTTACGGAGGATAGACAGCAGGATCTGTTCGCCCCGAGTACATAAATTGTCTGAAGAAGAGAGAGCAATTTGGGTTCAAATTTGGTCCCATACTTGCTATCTGAGGAGTGACAAAGGAAATCTACCTGCGTGCCAAGTTTGAAGACAGGAGCCCCAAGGGTTCCAGAGATATGGCCACACATAGAGAACTGACCGGCAATTGAAAGCTCCCTTGCGGGAAAATGTAGCAGTAATTTGTAATACCGCTTAAGTGGGACTCTGGAGCAACCTTGTCGGTATAGATTTTGCTGGTCAATATCTCCAAAACCATAAATCCTAAGAACTCCAAACTTGGTAGGGTGGGTCTCCCAATCAGTCCCATACATGTGTCTCTCAAGCTGAAAAAAACACTGCCTCCCGAAACATAAAGGGCGACGTCGCAGTGTTCTTTCAAACTGCACGGACCCAGATGAGGCCTCACTGCTGTATGTCTGTGTCCTACATTGGGAAAATGTTCAATATTTTTTTAACTCTGTCATGGCCGGTCCCAAGCCCGTGCTGCGAAAAGAGGAGGGTTGGGTGCTGGGACAAGCAAACCAGCCCTATTAAAACATTTGTAGAGCAAATGGGAAAGTTCAGTGACACAGAGGTGATGTTCCATCTCGGGGGAGGTTTAGTGTCACTGCAGCAATGAAGACCTCTCTGAGCGTGGTTGGTTCTGAGAGCAATGGCCCAGATCCCATTCCATAACAATTGTAAGATACTCATTGCGGTCTAGAGCTGGTCCAAAGGTTGCGTGTGAAGGTTGTGTGCAAGCCCACGTAAAGTGCTCCCTTCCAAAACTGGAAGACTGCTTACCAGTGCTCTTGAATTTGTTTAACTCTGCCATGGCCGGTCCCAAGCCCAGCTGCGAAAAGAGGAGGGTTGAGTGCTGGGGCAAGCAAACCAGCCCTGTAAAAACAATTTGCTACTGCGAGCATAAGAAAAGAATAGGGCCTATCCAGCATTGTAGTGACATTAGCCAGCTGAACGTGTTGGCTGAGCTACCAATGCCTTAAGCTGCAAATTAGTGGCTCGAGCATAAAAGAAGAGGGCCTATTAAAGTTAACTCCACCGTGGCCGTTCCCAAGTCCGAGCTGAGAAAGGAGGAGGGTCCCTTCCCCCTCCCATTCCTTCCCTTTCCCCTTCCCCTCCCCCTCCCTTCCCTTTCCCCTTCCCCCAGAGATACATGTTCAAATTACCTTTAAGGCAGTTTACTGTGCAAAGGGCTAAAAAGAGATTGTAGACAGTCCACTTTGGGCCGATCGGCGCCGTTCGGAGCTGTAATGCGAAGTTCCACTGTACATCTCTTCTCTGCTGTCCCATCTGTGTGCTGTCTCGACTGTGAAGTGTGGGAAGAGGGTGTACCCCTTTACGGAGGATAGACAGCAGGATCTGTTCGCCCCGAGTACATAAATTGTCTGATGAAGAGAGAGCAATTTGGGTTCAAATTTGGTCCCATACTTGCTATCTGAGGAGTGACAAAGGAAATCTACCTGCGTGCCAAGTTTGAAGACAGGAGCCCCAAGGGTTCCAGAGATATGGCCACACAAAGAGAACTGACCGGCAATTGAAAGCTCCCTTGTGGGAAAACGTAGCAGTAATTTGTAATACCGCTTAAGTGGGACTCTGGAGCAACCTTGTCGGTATAGATTTTGCTGGTCAATATCTCCAAAACCATAAATCCTAAGAACTCCAAACTTGGTAGGGTGGGTCTCCCAATCAGTCCCATACATGTGTCTCTCAAGTTGAAAAAAACACTGCCTCCCGAAACATAAAGGGCGACGTCGCAGTGTTCTTTCAAACTGCACGAACCCAGATGAGGCCTCACTGCTGTATGTCTGTGTCCTACATTGGGAAAATGTTCAATATTTTTTTAACTCTGCCATGGCCGGTCCCAAGCCCGTGCTGCGAAAAGAGGAGGGTTGGGTGCTGGGACAAGCAAACCAGCCCTATTAAAACATTTGTAGAGCAAATGGGAAAGTTCAGTGACACAGAGGTGATGTTCCATCTCGGGGGAGGTTTAGTGTCACTGCAGCAATGACGACCTCTCTGAGCATGGTTGGTTCTGAGAGCAATGGCCCAGATCCCATTCCATAACAATTGTAAGATGCTCATTGCGGTCTAGAGCTGGTCCAAAGGTTGCGTGTGAAGGTTGTGTGCAAGCACACGTAAAGTGCTCCCTTCCGAAACTGGAAGACTGCTTACCAGTGCTCTTGAATTTTTTTAACTCTGCCATGGCCGGTCCCAAGCCCAGCTGCGAAAAGAGGAGGGTTGAGTGCTGGGGCAAGCAAACCAGCCCTGTAAAAACAATTTGCTACTGCGAGCATAAAAGAAGAATAGGGCCTATCCAGCATTGTAGTGATATTAGCCAGCTGAACGTGTTGGCTGAGCTACCAATGCTTTAAGCTGCAAATTAGTGGCTCGAGCATAAAAGAAGAGGGCCTATTAAAGTTAACTCCACCGTGGTTGGTCCCAAGTCCGAGCTGAGAAAGGAGGAGGGTCCCTTCCCCCTCCCTTTCCTTCCCTTTC
Organism: Rana muscosa; assembly: GCA_029206835.1. NCBI lineage: Eukaryota > Metazoa > Chordata > Amphibia > Anura > Ranidae > Rana > Rana muscosa. The sequence continues at coordinate 116,066,477 of CM055118.1, forward strand.
CCCTTCCCCTCCCCCTCCCTTCCCTTTCCCCTTCCCCCAGAGATACATGCTCAAATTACCTTTAAGGCAGTTTACTGTGCAAAGGGCTAAAAAGAGATTGTAGACAGTCCACTTTGGGCCGATCGGCGACGTTCGGAGCTGTAATGTGAAGTTCCACTGTACATCTCTTCTCTGCTGTCCCATCTGTGTGCTGTCTCGACTGTGAAGTGTAGGAAGAGGGTGTACCCCTTTACGGAGGATAGACAGCAGGATCTGTTCGCCCCGAGTACATAAATTGTCTGAAGAAGAGAGAGCAATTTGGGTTCAAATTTGGTCCTATACTTGCTATCTGAGGAGTGACAAAGGAAATCTACCTGCGTGCCAAGTTTGAAGACAGGAGCCCCAAGGGTTCCAGAGATTAATGATGAGCCGAACACCCCCGGGTTCGGTTCGCACCAGAACCCGCGAACGGACCGAAAGTTCGCACGAACATTAGAACCCTATTAAATACAATGGATGCGAACGTTCAGATTCTAAATTGCTAATTATAACGACTATTATCCATGTTATTGTCCTAAACAGAGTTTGGGAACCCGGGTTCTGCACCAGGGGACATGTATCAATGCAAAAAGAAGTTTTAAAAACGGACATTTTCCGGGAGCAGTCATTTTAATGATGCATAGAGTGAAAAAAAAGTCAAATATTCCTTTAAATATTGTACCTGGGGGGTGTCTAAAGTATGCCTGTGAAGTGCCACGTGTTTCCCGTGTTTAGAACTGTCCCTGCACAAAATTACATTTCCAAAAGAAAAAAAAGCCATTTAAAACTGCTTGCGGCTTTAATGTAATGTCTGGTCCCGGTAATATGGATGAAAATCTTTAAGAAAAATGGCATAGCTACCCCATCACACACCCCCCCCCCTACCCCAGCCCATTACCAGCCCCTTTGGGTCTTGTACGGATATTAAGGGGAACCCCGCACACAAAATAAAAAAGGCCCTATATACTCTGAACAGCCGTATACAGGCGGTGCATACAATACAGGGACTGTAGGTTTGTTCTTATGTAGAATCTGTTTGTAATTTTGAACAGCTACATTGTTTAAGTGTAGCTCCAGCCCCAATACCTATTTTTAAGCTTTTTGGAAAACATAGGGAAGGGTTATCACCCCTGTAACATTTGTTTTGCTGTCTGTGCCCCTGTTCAGAACATTTCACCTCACTTTGCGTCCCAATGACAACTGTTTTTGAAATGTGGTGTTTTTATTGAAACAAGGATTGGTGATAAAGCATCAGTAGAGAGGAGACACCTTTCTCCCATATTAATTCTTACAGGAGAGAATTTTCCTTCCAAGGGGTAGATTTCCTCTCACTTCCTGTTGTCTTCTTCCGTTTGCAAGTAGTAGTCGTTTGTAAGTTGGATGTTTGAAAGTAGGGACCTGCCGTATATACTCTGCAGAAATTGGCCCCTTAGGTGTTGGTGTTGGCACAACACTGTAAGCACTCACAGTTACTCTTGGTGGGTGCTGGAACGCCCTGCTGTCAACTATTATATCAGGAATTGTAATAACATATAATTGTTGAACAGTGGTAGTAAAAATTGGGCCTTTGATGGTGGTGCTGGTGCCACAACACTGTAAGGCCTGACAGTTACTCTTGGTGGGCGCAGCAATGGGCCCTGCTGTGAATTATTAGATCAATAATTCTAATTGCATGCCCCTGTTGAACAGGGGCTGAAAAATTGGGCCTTTGGTGGTGTTGGTGGTGGTGGTGGTGTTGACACAACACTGTAAGGCCTGACAGTTACTCTTGGTGGGCGCAGCAATGGGCCCTGCTGTGAATTATTAGATCAATAATTATAATTGCATGCCCCTGTTGAACAGGGGCTGAAAAATTGGGTCTTAGGCACTGGTGGCACAACACTGCAACCCCTCACAGATACTGTACTTGGAGCACAGCAATGAGGCCTGTTGCAAAGTATTGCATCAAAAATTGTAATTACACGCCCCTGTTAAACAGGGGCTGAAAAATTGGGCCTTAGCCACTGGTGGCGTCACCCATAAACCAAAATGATCTTCCAAGCTATCATCATTAATCGTATCATTGAGGAGGAGGAGGAGGATAGCCAGTCAACATAACAGCACAGGCACTCAGCATCAGCATCAGTCTTGAAGGGATGTGACATTTTAAAATCAATTAGTCTGTTATATCAGCATCAGGTGTGTGGTAGCTGGTGGTGATCCAAGACTGGTTTATCTTGATGAAAGTCAGTTGATCAACCGAGTCGGTGGACAGGCGCACCCTGTGATCCATGACAAATCCTCCAGCAGCACTGAATGTGCGTTCTGAAAGAACGCTGGATGCAGGACAGGCCAGTAGCTCAATTGCATACTGTGCAAGCTCTGGCCAGTGATCCATCCTCAAGACCCAGTAAGCCAGAGGATTTTCGGTGGGGAAGGTGTCCAAGTCTGACCTTGCCCCTAGGTATTCCTGCACCATGTATATCAGACGCTGGCGATGGTTGCTGGAACCGATCATACTTTGGGGCTGCGGACTAAAGAATTGTCTGAACGCATCGGTCAGACGGCCACCTTCCCCACCGCTCCTTCTTTGACTGCCCGAAGCCTCAGCAACTCGTTGTCCAGGACCAGGAGTTTGTAACCTCCCAGTCTCTGGGAACGCGTTGCACAGACCTTTCTGCAAGGCCTCCCGGAGTTGTCTCATCCTCTGCTCCCTCTGCGACGGTAACATAAGGTCCGCAACCTTACCCTTGTACCGTGGATCAAGGAGAGTGGCCAGCCAGTAATGGTCCCTCTCCTTGATCCGAAGAATACGAGGATCCTTCCGCAGACTTTGCAGGATCAGGGAGGCCATGCAGCGTAGGTTAGCTGAGGCATTCAGTCCGGAGTCCTCTGGGTCACTAAGGACGACATGATCCGCAGCCACCTCCTCCCAGCCACGTACAAGTCCACTGGTTTCTTGGGACTGTAAATCATCCCTAAAAGACTGCTGCTGATGATGCTGAGTGCCAGCCTCCACCTCCATGTTGACACAATCCTCCTCCTCCTCCTCCTCCTCCTCTTCCTGTGCGATGGGTGGGACAGAAGGAACACTGTCTGGGTAAAGGGGGCCTTAAGAGGCAAGGAAGTCCTCCTCTTCCTGCCTCTGTTCTGCCTCAAGTGCCCTGTCCATTATTCCACGCAGCGTGTGCTCCAACAGGTGGACAAGAGGTACAGTGTCACTGATGCATGCACTGTCACTGCTCACCATCCTCGTGGCCTCCTCAAATGGTGCCAGGACAGTGCATGCATCCCTGATCATGCCCCACTGGCGTGGTGAAAAAAACCCAAGCTCCCCTGACCCTGTCCTGGTGCCCTCTGCTGCATGTGCAGCCGCTGCAGCATGGCCAACGTCGAGTTCCACCTGGTGGGCATGTCACATATAAGGCGGTTCTTGGGCAGGTTCAACTCCTTTTGCAGCTCAGCCAGGCGAGCACTGGCATTATAAGATCTGTGGAAATGCACACAGACTTTCCTGGCCTGCCTCAGGACATCCTGTAAGCCCGGGTACCTGCCCAAGAACCGCTGCACCACCAGGTTAAGGACGTGAGCCATACAGGGCACATGGGTCAGTTGTCCCTGTCGGAGGGCGGAGAGGAGGTTGGTGCCATTGTCGCAAACCACCATTCCTGGCTTAAGCTGGCGTGGCGTCAACCACCTCTCGGCCTGCCCCTGCAGAGCAGAGAGGACCTCTGCCCCAGTGTGGCTCCTGTCCCCCAAACACACCAGCGCAAGCAAGGCATGGCATCTTTTTGCCTGCGTACTTGCGTAGCCCCTTGAACGCCTACGGAGCACCGCTGGTTCCGAGGACAAACCACAGGAAGAGGCCATGAAGGAAGAAGAAGAGGAGGGGGTGGAGGAGAGAGGTGTGTCACAACCAGTAGTAGCATTTTGGAGGCGTGGCGGTGGAACAACCTCCAACACTACTGCACCTTGTCCTGCATCCTTCCCAGCTGCCAAAAGAGTGACCCAATGGGCCGTGAAAGAAAGGTAACGTCCCTGTCCATGCCTGCTGGACCATGAGTCAGCGGTAATATGCACCTTACCGCTGACCGCCCTGTCCAGCGAGGCCAAGACATTGCCTTCCACATGCCTGTAGAGAGCCGGAATCGCCTTCCGTGAGAAAAAGTGGCGTTTGGGAACCTGCCACTGAGGAACCGCACATTGCACAAACTCACGGAAGGGGGCCGAGTCTACCAACTGAAAAGGCAGCAGTTGAAGCGCTAGCAATTTAGCCAAGCTAGCATTCAACCGCTGGGCATGTGGATGGCTGGGAGTGAACTTCTTTCGACGGTCCAGCAGCTGGGGCAGGGAAATTTGCCTGCTAGAATCGGACGTCGGTGTACTGCTAGCAGAGTGGCCGCAAGTACTTGGCTGTGACACACCTAATTCTACACCTTCATTCCTCTCAGTGCAGGTTTCAGAGAGGACTGATGGTATAGTGGGGTTGGAGATCCCAGCTGATGCGGTGCAAGGAGAGGTCCGCTTTGTTCTTTGGTGTGGGTCTTTAAGGTAGGCTTGCCAACGAGCTGCATGGCAGGTCAACATATGTCTGATCAAGCATGTGGTGCCCAAGCGGCTGATGTTTTGGCCACGCGATATACGCTTGAGACATATGTTGCAAACAGCAGCTGTGCGATCTGATGCACTCGCCTCAAAAAAGGCCCACACCAAAGAACTTTTTGAATGACGGGCAGAGGCAGCGCCCTGCACAGGCGGAGCTCTGCGGTGTGATTCCGTCGGTGTGCTGCCCATACGCTGGCCACCCAAGGGCATCCTGCCTCGTTGGAGATGTGCCTCCTCCTCATCCTCCTCCTCTCTCCTATTAGGCACCCACGTGGAGTCAGTGACCTCATCATCCCCTCCCTCCTCATCACTGGAGCCAATCTGGCAGTATGCTGCAGCTGCTGGAACATGACTGCCAGATTGGTGTCCTTCTTGAGCATCCCCTCTCTCTGCTCTCACGCTACTGCCTTCCTCTAGCTGGGTATCATCATCAGATCCTTCGAAACGCTGGGCATCCTCCTGGAGCATGTACCCAACACTGTGCTAGAACAGTTCGGGGGACTCCTCAGGAGGAGGACATGGTGGGTCTAGGGAAGGAGTGACTAATGATGACATTGATACCAGAGAAGAGGACGCTTTGGCAGCTGCTTTGCCAGTACCCTGAGCCTGGGTGAGAGAGGATGAGGAGGATGAGGTGGGCTTGGTCATTCACTCTACCAAGTCTTCGGCATGATGTGGCTCAACATGTCCAGCTGCCGAAAAGAAGGACAAGCGTGTCCCATGGCCACGTGCTGATGACAATGCACCGCGTCCACAACCAGCACTGTTGCCCCCAGACACAGAGCCTGCTTGCCCTCTTTTTTTGCCTCCTGACTGTCTGCCTCTCCTTGTTTGCCTTGCAGACATTTTAATGGATGGCCTGCAGGGAGATGGGAAAAACAACAATAAGGGCTACCTTCAGGTGTATACTGTGCAGGAGGCTTAGCAACAAAGACACTGACACTGTCCCCTGCCTATCCTTCTCTGTCCCTAAACACAAGGATTTGCAATATGCTTCAGCAAGATTGGTTTAGCACAGAATAGCACACTGATAGTTTCCCTCACTGTCCTTCTCTGTCCCTACAAACAATATTTAGCACAGAATAGCACACTGATAGTTTCCACGAGTGTCCTTCTCTGTCCCTAAACTCAAGGATTTCAAATATGGTTCAGCAAGATTGGTTTAGAACAGAATAGCACACTGACAGTTTCCCCGAGTGTCCTTCTCTGTCCCTAAACTCAAGGATTTCAAATATGGTTCAGCAAGATTGGTTTAGGACAGAATAGCACACTGACACTTTCCCTCACTGTCCTTCTCTGTCCCTACAAACAAGATTTAGCACAGAATAGCACACTGATAGTTTCCCCGAGTGTCCTTCTCTGTCCCTAAACTCAAGGATTTCAAATATGGTTCAGCAAGATTGGTTTAGGACAGAATAGCACACTGACACTTTCCCTCACTGTCCTTCTCTGTCCCTACAAACAAGATTTAGCACAGAATAGCACACTGATAGTTTCCCCGAGTGTCCTTCTCTGTCCCTAAACTCAAGGATTTCAAATATGGTTCAGCAAGATTGGTTTAGGACAGAATAGCACACTGACACTTTCCCTCACTGTCCTTCTCTGTCCCTACAAACAAGATTTAGCACAGAATAGGACACTGATAGTTTCCCCGAGTGTCCTTCTCTGTCCCTAAACTCAAGGATTTCAAATATGGTTCAGCAAGATTGGTTTAGAACAGAATAGCACACTGACAGTTTCCCTGAGTGTCCTTCTCTGTCCCTAAACTCAAGGATTTCAAATATGGTTCAGCAAGATTGGTTTAGGACAGAATAGCACACTGACACTTTCCCTCACTGTCCTTCTCTGTCCCTACAAACAAGATTTAGCACAGAATAGCACACTGATAGTTTCCCTGAGTGTCCTTCTCTGTCCCTAAACTCAAGGATTTCAAATATGGTTCAGCAAGATTGGTTTAGCACAGAATAGCACACTGATAGTTTCCCTCACTGTCCTTCTCTGTCCCTACAAACAAGATTTAGCACAGAATAGCACACTGATAGTTTCCACTAGTGTCCTTCTCTGTCCCTAAACTCAAGGATTTCAAATATGGTTCAGCAAGATTGGTTTAGGACAGAATAGCACACTGACAGTTTCCCTGAGTGTCCTTCTCTGTCCCTAAACTCAAGGATTTCAAATATGGTTCAGCAAGATTGGTTTAGGACAGAATAGCACACTGACACTTTCCCTCACTGTCCTTCTCTGTCCCTACAAACAAGATTTAGCACAGAATAGCACACTGATAGTTTCCCCGAGTGTCCTTCTCTGTCCCTAAACTCAAGGATTTCAAATATGGTTCAGCAAGATTGGTTTAGGACAGAATAGCACACTGACACTTTCCCTCACTGTCCTTCTCTGTCCCTACAAACAAGATTTAGCACAGAATAGCACACTGATAGTTTCCCCGAGTGTCCTTCTCTGTCCCTAAACTCAAGGATTTCAAATATGGTTCAGCAAGATTGGTTTAGAACAGAATAGCACACTGACAGTTTCCCCGAGTGTCCTTCTCTGTCCATAAACTCAAGGATTTCAAATATGGTTCAGCAAGATTGGTTTAGGACAGAATAGCACACTGACACTTTCCCTCACTGTCCTTCTCTGTCCCTACAAACAAGATTTAGCACAGAATAGCACACTGATAGTTTCCACGAGTGTCCTTCTCTGTCCCTAAACTCAAGGATTTCAAATATGGTTCAGCAAGATTGGTTTAGAACAGAATAGCACACTGACAGTTTCCCCGAGTGTCCTTCTCTGTCCCTAAACTCAAGGATTTCAAATATGGTTCAGCAAGATTGGTTTAGGACAGAATAGCACACTGACACTTTCCCTCACTGTCCTTCTCTGTCCCTACAAACAAGATTTAGCACAGAATAGCACACTCATAGTTTCCCCGAGTGTCCTTCTCTGTCCCTAAACTCAAGGATTTCAAATATGGTTCAGCAAGATTGGTTTAGGACAGAATAGCACACTGACACTTTCCCTCACTGTCCTTCTCTGTCCCTACAAACAAGATTTAGCACAGAATAGCACACTGATAGTTTCCCCGAGTGTCCTTCTCTGTCCCTAAACTCAAGGATTTCAAATATGGTTCAGCAAGATTGGTTTAGGACAGAATAGCACACTGACACTTTCCCTCACTGTCCTTCTCTGTCCCTACAAACAAGATTTAGCACAGAATAGCACACTGATAGTTTCCACGAGTGTCCTTCTTTGTCCCTAAACTCAAGGATTTCAAATATGGTTCAGCAAGATTGGTTTAGCACAGAATAGCACACTGATAGTTTCCCTCACTGTCCTTCTCTGTCCCTACAAACAAGATTTAGCACAGAATAGCACACTGATAGTTTCCACGAGTGTCCTTCTCTGTCCCTAAACTCAAGGATTTCAAATACGGTTCAGCAAGATTGGTTTAGAACAGAATAGCACACTGACAGTTTCCCTCACTGTCCTTCTCTGTCCCTACAAACAAGGATTAGCACAGAATAGCACACTGACACTTTCCCTCACTGTCCTTCTCTGTCCCTACAAACAAGGTTTAGCACAGAATGACACACTGACACTCTCCCTACCTATCCTTCTCTGTCCCTAAACACAAGGAATCCAGGATTAGTAAAGGAAAAAAATGACACTGTCCCTGCCTATGCTTCTCTTTCCCTGCTCCGGAACACACTACACAAGGCCGCCGCGCTGGCGGCCTTTTATAGTGTGGGGCGTGTACTAAACCCCCTCAGCAATAATTGGCCACAGGCATCCTGCCTGTGGCCAATCATTGCTCTCCTCGCTGCCGGCGCTGTGATTGGCCAAGCATGAGGGGTCACAGTGCATGCTTGGCCAATCACAGCGCCTGGATGACACTGCGATGGCATAGTGCATTGTGGGCCGTTCGCATCACTCGAATTTGGCGCGAACGGCCCAAATCGTTCGATCTTCATCGAACGATCGAACAGCCGATGTTCGAGTCGAACGTATGTTCGACTCGAACACGAAGCTCATCCCTACCAGAGATATGGCCACACAAAGAGAACTGACCGGCAATTGAAAGCTCCCTTGCGGGAAAACGTAGCAGTAATTTGTAATACAGCTTAAGTGGGACTCTGGAGCAACCTTGTCGGTATAGATTTTGCTGGTCAATATCTCCAAAACCATAAATCCTAAGAACTCCAAACTTGGTAGGGTGGGTCTCCCAATCAGTCCCATACATGTGTCTCTCAAGTTAAAAAAAACACTGCCTCCCGAAACATAAAGGGCGACGTCGCAGTGTTCTTTCAAACTGCACGGACCCAGATGAGGCCTCACTGCTGTATGTCTGTGTCCTACATTGGGAAAATGTTCAATATTTTTTAACTCTGCCATGGCCGGTCCCAAGCCCGTGCTGCGAAAAGAGGAGGGTTGGGTGCTGGGACAAGCAAACCAGCCCTATTAAAACATTTGTAGAGCAAATGGGAAAGTTCAGTGACACAGAGGTGATGTTCCATCTCGGGGGAGGTTTAGTGTCACTGCAGCAGTGAAGACCTCTCTGAGCGTGGTTGGTTCTGAGAGCAATGGCCCAGATCCCATTCCATAACAATTGTAAGATGCTCATTGCGGTCTAGAGCTGGTCCAAAGGTTGCGTGTGAAGGTTGTGTGCAAGCCCACGTAAAGTGCTCCCTTCCGAAACTGGAAGACTGCTTACCAGTGCTCTTGAATTTTTTTAACTCTGCTATGGCCGGTCCCAAGCCCAGCTGTGAAAAGAGGAGGGTTGAGTGCTAGGGCAAGCAAACCAGCCCTGTAAAAACAATTTGCTACTGCGAGCATAAAAGAAGAATAGGGCCTATCCAGCATTGTAGTGACATTAGCCAGCTGAACGTGTTGGCTGAGCTACCAATGCTTTAAGCTGCAAATTAGTGGCTCGAGCATAAAAGAAGAGGGCCTATTAAAGTTAACTCCACCGTGGCCGGTCCCAAGTCCGAGCTGAGAAAGGAGGAGGGTCCCTTCCCCCTCCCTTTCCTTCCCTTTCCCCTTCCCCTCCCCCTCCCTTCCTTTTCCCCTTCCCCCAGAGATACATGCTCAAATTAACTTTAAGGTAGTTTACTGTGCAAAGGGCTAAAAAGAGATTGTAGACAGTCCACTTTGGGCCGATCGGCGCCGTTCGGAGCTGTAATGCGAAGTTCCACTGTACATCTCTTCTCTGCTGTCCCATCTGTGTGCTGTCTCGACTGTGAAGTGTGGGAAGAGGGTGTACCCCTTTACGGAGGATAGACAGCAGGATCTGTTTGCCCCGAGTACATAAATTGTCTGAAGAAGAGAGAGCAATTTGGGTTCAAATTTGGTCCCATACTTGCTATCTGAGGAGTGACAAAGGAAATCTACCTGCGTGCCAAGTTTGAAGACAGGAGCCCCAAGGGTTCCAGAGATATGGCCACACAAAGAGAACTGACCGGCAATTGAAAGCTCCCTTGCGGGAAAACGTAGCAGTAATTTGTAATACCGCTTAAGTGGGACTCTGGAGCAACCTTGTCGGTATAGATTTTGCTGGTCAATGTCTCCAAAACCATAAATCCTAAGAACTCCAAACTTGGTAGGATGGGTCTCCCAATCAGTCCCATACATGTGTCTCTCAAGTTGAAAAAAACACTGCCTCCCGAAACATAAAGGGCGACGTCGCAGTGTTCTTTCAAACTGCACGGACCCAGATGAGGCCTCACTGCTGTATGTCTGTGTCCTACATTGGGAAAATGTTCAATATTTTTTTAACTCTGCAATGGCCGGTCCCAAGCCAGTGCTGCGAAAAGAGGAGGGTTGGGTGCTGGGACAAGCAAACCAGCCCTATTAAAACATTTGTAGAGCAAATGGGAAAGTTCAGTGACACAGAGGTGATGTTCCATCTCGGGGGAGGTTTAGTGTCACTGCAGCAATGAAGACCTCTCTGAGCGTGGTTGGTTCTGAGAGAAATGGCCCAGATCCCATTCCATAACTATTGTAAGATGCTCATTGCGGTCTAGAGCTGGTCCAAAGGTTGCGTGTGAAGGTTGTGTGCAAGCACACGTAAAGTGCTCCCTTCCAAAACTGGAAGACTGCTTACCAGTGCTCTTGAATTTTTTTAACTCTGCCATGGCCGGTCCCAAGCCCAGCTGTGAAAAGAGGAGGGTTGAGTGCTGGGGAAAGCAAACCAGCCCTGTAAAAACAATTTGCTACTGCGAGCATAAAAGAAGAATAGGGCCTATCCAGCATTGTAGTGACATTAGTGAGCTGAACGTGTTGGCTGAGCTACCAATGCTTTAAGCTGCAAATTAGTGGCTCGAGCATAAAAGAAGAGGGCCTATTAAAGTTAACTCCACCGTGGCCGGTCCCAAGTCCGAGCTGAGAAAGGAGGAGGGTCCCTTCCCCCTCCCTTTCCTTCCCTTCCCTTTCCCCTTCCCCTCCCCTTCCCTTCCCTTTCCCCTTCCCCCAGAGACACATGTTCAAATTACCTTTAAGGCAGTTTACTGTGCAAAGGGCTAAAAAGAGATTGTAGACTGTCCACTTTGGGCCGATCGGCGCCGTTCGGAGCTGTAATGCGAAGTTCCACTGTACATCTCTTCTCTGCTGTCCCATCTGTGTGCTGTCTCGACTGTGAAGTGTGGGAAGAGGGTGTACCCCTTTACGGAGGATAGACAGCAGGATCTGTTCGCCCCGAGTACATTAATTGTTTGAAGAAAAGAAAGCAATTTGGGTTCAAATTTGGTCCCATACTTGCTATCTGAGGAGTGACAAAGGAAATCTACCTGTGTGCCAAGTTTGAAGACAGGAGCCCCAAGGGTTCCAGAGATATGGCCACACAAAGAGAACTGACCGGCAATTGAAAGCTCCCTTGCGGGAAAACGTAGCATTAATTCGTAATACCGCTTAAGTGGGACTCTGGAGCAACCTTGTCGGTATAGATTTTGCTGGTCAATATCTCCAAAACCATAAATCCTAAGAACTCCAAACTTGGTAGGGTGGGTCTCCCAATCAGTCCCATACATGTGTCTCTCAAGTTGAAAAAAACACTGCCTCCCGAAACATAAAGGGCGACGTCGCAGTGTTCTTTCAAACTGCACGGACCCAGATGAGGCCTCACTGCTGTATGTCTGTGTCCTACATTGGGAAAATGTTCAATATTTTTTTAACTCTGCAATGGCCGGTCCCAAGCCAGTGCTGCGAAAAGAGGAGGGTTGGGTGCTGGGACAAGCAAACCAGCCCTATTAAAACATTTGTAGAGCAAATGGGAAAGTTCAGTGACACAGAGGTGATGTTCCATCTCGGGGGAGGTTTAGTGTCACTGCAGCAATGAAGACCTCTCTGAGCGTGGTTGGTTCTGAGAGCAATGGCCCAGATCCCATTCCATAACTATTGTAAGATGCTCATTGCGGTCTAGAGCTGGTCCAAAGGTTGCGTGTGAAGGTTGTGTGCAAGCACACGTAAAGTGCTCCCTTCCAAAACTGGAAGACTGCTTACCAGTGCTCTTGAATTTTTTTAACTCTGCCATGGCCGGTCCCAAGCCCAGCTGTGAAAAGAGGAGGGTTGAGTGCTGGGGAAAGCAAACCAGCCCTGTAAAAACAATTTGCTACTGCGAGCATAAAAGAAGAATAGGGCCTATCCAGCATTGTAGTGACATTAGTGAGCTGAACGTGTTGGCTGAGCTACCAATGCTTTAAGCTGCAAATTAGTGGCTCGAGCATAAAAGAAGAGGGCCTATTAAAGTTAACTCCACCGTGGCCGGTCCCAAGTCCGAGCTGAGAAAGGAGGAGGGTCCCTTCCCCCTCCCTTTCCTTCCCTTTCCCCTTCCCCTCCCCTTCCCTTTCCCCTTCCCCCAGAGACACATGCTCAAATTACCTTTAAGGCAGTTTACTGTGCAAAGGGCTAAAAAGAGATTGTAGACAGTCCACTTTGGGCCGATCGGAGCCGTTCGGAGCTGTAATGCGAAGTTCCACTGTACATCTCTTCTCTGCTGTCCCATCTGTGTGCTGTCTTGACTGTGAAGTGTGGGAAGAGGGTGTACCCCTTTACGGAGGATAGACAGCAGGATCTGTTCGCCCCGAGTACATAAATTGTCTGAAGAAGAGAGAGCAATTTGGGTTCAAATTTGGTCCCATACTTGCTATCTGAGGAGTGACAAAGGAAATCTACCTGCGTGCCAAGTTTGAAGACAGGAGCCCCAAGGGTTCCAGAGATATGGCCACACAAAGAGAACTGACCGGCAATTGAAAGCTCCCTTGCGGGAAAACGTAGCATTAATTTGTAATACCGCTTAAGTGGGACTCTGGAGCAACCTTGTCGGTATAGATTTTGCTGGTCAATATCTCCAAAACCATAAATCCTAAGAACTCCAAACTTGGTAGGGTGGGTCTCCCAATCTGTCCCATACATGTGTCTCTCAAGTTGAAAAAAACACTGCCTCCCGAAACATAAAGGGCGATGTCGCAGTGTTCTTTCAAACTGCACGGACCCAGATGAGGCCTCACTGCTGTATGTCTGTGTCCTACATTGGGAAAATGTTCAATATTTTTTTAACTCTGCCATGGCCGGTCCCAAGCCCGTGCTGTGAAAAGAGGAGGGTTGGGTGCTGGGACAAGCAAACCAGCCCTATTAAAACATTTGTAGAGCAAATGGGAAAGTTCAGTGACACAGAGGTGATGTTCCATCTCGGGGGAGGTTTAGTGTCACTGCAGCAATGAAGACCTCTCTGAGCGTGGTTGGTTCTGAGAGCAATGGCCCAGATCCCATTCCATAACAATTGTAAGATGCTCATTGCGGTCTAGAGCTGGTCCAAAGGTTGCGTGTGAAGGTTGTGTGCAAGCACACGTAAAGTGCTCCCTTCCGAAACTGGAAGACTGCTTACCAGTGCTCTTGAATTTTTTTAACTCTGCCATGGCCGGTCCCAAGCCCAGCTGCGAAAAGAGGAGGGTTGAGTGCTGGGACAAGCAAACCAGCCCTGTAAAAACAATTTGCTACTGCGAGCATAAAAGAAGAATAGGGCCTATCCAGCATTGTAGTGACATTAGCCAGCTGAACGTGTTGGCTGAGCTACCAATGCTTTAAGCTGCAAATTAGTGGCTCGAGTATAAAAGAAGAGGGCCTATTAAAGTTAACTCCACCGTGGCCGGTCCCAAGTCCGAGCTGAGAAAGGAGGAGGGTCCCTTCCCCCTCCCTTTCCTTCCCTTTCCCCTTCCCCTCCCCCTCCCTTCCCTTTCCCCTTCCCCCAGAGATACATGCTCAAATTACCTTTAAGGCAGTTTACTGTGCAAAGGGCTAAAAAGAGATTGTAGACAGTCCACTTTGAGCCGATCGGCGCCGTTCGGAGCTATAATGCGAAGTTCCACTGTACATCTCTTCTCTGCTGTCCCATCTGTGTGCTGTCTCGACTGTGAAGTGTGGGAAGAGGGTGTACCCCTTTACGGAGGATAGACAGCAGGATCTGTTCGCCCCGAGTACATAAATTGTCTGAAGAAGAGAGAGCAATTTGGGTTCAAATTTGGTCCCATACTTGCTATCTGAGGAGTGACAAAGGAAATCTACCTGCGTGCCAAGTTTGAAGACAGGAGCCCCAAGGGTTCCAGAGATATGGCCACACAAAGAGAACTGACCGGCAATTGAAAGCTCCCTTGCGGGAAAACGTAGCAGTAATTTGTAATACCGCTTAAGTGGGACTCTGGAGCAACCTTGTCGGTATAGATTTTGCTGGCAAATATCTCCAAAACCATAAATCCTAAGAACTCCAAACTTGGTAGGGTGGGTCTCCCAATCAGTCCCATACATGTGTCTCTCAAGTTGAAAAAAACACTGCCTCCCGAAACATAAAGGGCGACGTCGCAGTGTTCTTTCGAACTGCACGGACCCAGATGAGGCCTCACTGCTGTATGTCTGTGTCCTACATTGGGAAAATGTTCAATATTTTTTTAACTCTGCCATGGCCGGTCCCAAGCCCGTGCTGCGAAAAGAGGAGGGTTGGGTGCTGGGACAAGCAAACCAGCCCTATTAAAACATTTGTAGAGCAAATGGGAAAGTTCAGTGACACAGAGGTGATGTTCCATCTCGGGGGAGGTTTAGTGTCACTGCAGCAATGAAGACCTCTCTGAGCGTGGTTGGTTCTGAGAGCAATGGCCCAGATCCCATTCCATAACAATTGTAAGATGCTCATTGCGGTCTAGAGCTGGTCCAAAGGTTGCGTGTGAAGGTTGTGTGCAAGCACACGTAAAGTGCTCCCTTCCGAAACTGGAAGACTGCTTACCAGTGCTCTTGAATCTTTTTAACTCTGCCATGGCCGGTCCCAAGCCCAGCTGCGAAAAGAGGAGGGTTGAGTGCTGGGGCAAGCAAACCAGCCCTGTAAAAACAATTTGCTACTGCGAGCATAAAAGAAGAATAGGGCCTATCCAGCATTGTAGTGACATTAGCCAGCTGAACGTGTTGGCTGAGCTACCAATGCTTTAAGCTGCAAATTAGTGGCTCGAGCATAAAAGAAGAGGGCCTATTAAAGTTAACTCCACCGTGGCCGGTCCCAAGTCCGAGCTGAGAAAGGAGGAGGGTCCCTTCCCCCTCCCTTTCCTTCCCTTTCCCCTTCCCCCAGAGATACATGCTCAAATTACCTTTAAGGCAGTTTACTGTGCAAAGGGCTAAAAAGAGATTGTAGACAGTCCACTTTGGGCCGATCGGCGCAGTTCGGAGCTGTAATGCGAAGTTCCACTGTACATCTCTTCTCTGCTGTCCCATCTGTGTGCTGTCTCGACTGTGAAGTGTGGGAAGAGGGTGTACCCCTTTACGGAGGATAGACAGCAGGATCTGTTCGCCCCGAGTACATAAATTGTCTGAAGAAGAGAGAGCAATTTGGGTTCAAATTTGGTCCCATACTTGCTATCTGAGGAGTGACAAAGGAAATCTACCTGCGTGCCAAGTTTGAAGACAGGAGCCCCAAGGGTTCCAGAGATATGGCCACACAAAGAGAACTGACCGGCAATTGAAAGCTCCCTTGCGGGAAAACGTAGCAGTAATTTGTAATACCGCTTAAGTGGGACTCTGGAGCAACCTTGTCGGTATAGATTTTGCTGGTCAATATCTCCAAAACCATAAATCCTAAGAACTCCAAACTTGGTAGGGTGGGTCTCCCAATCAGTCCCATACATGTGTCTCTCAAGTTGAAAAAAACACTGCCTCCCGAAACATAAAGGGCGACGTCGCAGTGTTCTTTCAAACTGCACGGACCCAAATGAGGCCTCACTGCTGTATGTCTGTGTCCTACATTGGGAAAATGTTCAATATTTTTTTAACTCTGCCATGGCCGGTCCCAAGCCCGTGCTGCGAAAAGAGGAGGGTTGGGTGCTGGGACAAGCAAACCAGCCCTATTAAAACATTTGTAGAGCAAATGGGAAAGTTCAGTGACACAGAGGTGATGTTCCATCTCGGGGGAGGTTTAGTGTCACTGCAGCAATGAAGACCTCTCTGAGCGTGGTTGGTTCTGAGAGCAATGGCCCAGATCCCATTCCATAACAATTGTAAGATGCTCATTGCGGTCTAGAGCTGGTCCAAAGGTTGCGTGTGAAGGTTGTGTGCAAGCACACGTAAAGTGCTCCCTTCCGAAACTGGAAGACTGCTTACCAGTGCTCTTGAATTTTTTTAACTCTGCCATGGCCGGTTCCAAGCCCAGCTGCGAAAAGAGGAGGGTTGAGTGCTGGGGCAAGCAAACCAGCCCTGTAAAAACAATTTGCTACTGCGAGCATAAAAGAAGAATAGGGCCTATCCAGCATTGTAGTGACATTAGCCAGCTGAACGTGTTGGCTGAGCTACCAATGCTTTAAGCTGCAAATTAGTGGCTCGAGTATAAAAGAAGAGGGCCTATTAAAGTTAACTCCACCGTGGCCGATCCCAAGTCCGAGCTGATCAAGGAGGAGGGTCCCTTCCCCCTCCCTTTTCTTCCCTTTCCCCTTCCCCTCCCCCTCCCTTCCCTTTCCCCTTCCCCCAGAGATACATGCTCAAATTACCTTTAAGGCAGTTTACTGTGCAAAGGGCTAAAAAGAGATTGTAGACAGTCCACTTTGGGCCGATCGGCGCCGTTCGGAGCTATAATGCGAAGTTCCACTGTACATCTCTTCTCTGCTGTCCCATCTGTGTGCTGTCTCGACTGTGAAGTGTGGGAAGAGGGTGTACCCCTTTATGGAGGATAGACAGCAGGATCTGTTCGCCCCGAGTACATAAATTGTCTGAAGAAGAGAGAGCAATTTGGGTTCAAATTTGGTCCCATACTTGCTATCTGAGGAGTGACAAAGGAAATCTACCTGCGTGCCAAGTTTGAAGACAGGAGCCCCAAGGGTTCCAGAGATATGGCCACACAAAGAGAACTGACCGGCAATTGAAAGCTCCCTTGCGGGAAAACGTAGCAGTAATTTGTAATACCGCTTAAGTGGGACTCTGGAGCAACCTTGTCGGTATAGATTTTGCTGGCAAATATCTCCAAAACCATAAATCCTAAGAACTCCAAACTTGGTAGGGTGGGTCTCCCAATCAGTCCCATACATGTGTCTCTCAAGTTGAAAAAAACACTGCCTCCCGAAACATAAAGGGCGACGTCGCAGTGTTCTTTCAAACTGCACGGACCCAGATGAGGCCTCACTGCTGTATGTCTGTGTCCTACATTGGGAAAATGTTCAATATTTTTTTAACTCTGCCATGGCCGGTCCCAAGCCCGTGCTGCGAAAAGAGGAGGGTTGGGTGCTGGGACAAGCAAACCAGCCCTATTAAAACATTTGTAGAGCAAATGGGAAAGTTCAGTGACACAGAGGTGATGTTCCATCTCGGGGGAGGTTTAGTGCCACTGCAGCAATGAAGACCTCTCTGAGCGTGGTTGGTTCTGAGAGCAATGGCCCAGATCCCATTCCATAACAATTGTAAGATGCTCATTGCGGTCTAGAGCTGGTCTAAAGGTTGCGTGTGAAGGTTGTGTGCAAGCACACGTAAATTGCTCTCTTCCGAAACTGGAAGACTGCTTACCAGTGCTCTTGAATCTTTTTAACTCTGCCATGGCCGGTCCCAAGCCCAGCTGCGAAAAGAGGAGGGTTGAGTGCTGGGGCAAGCAAACCAGCCCTGTAAAAACAATTTGCTACTGCGAGCATAAAAGAAGAATAGGGCCTATCCAGCATTGTAGTGACATTAGCCAGCTGAACGTGTTGGCTGAGCTACCAATGCTTTAAGCTGCAAATTAGTGGCTCGAGCATAAAAGAAGAGGGCCTATTAAAGTTAACTCCACCGTGGCCGGTCCCAAGTCCGAGCTGAGAAAGGATGAGGGTCCCTTCCCCCTCCCTTTCCTTCCCTTTCCCCTTCCCCTCCCCCTCCTTTCCCTTTCCCCTTCCCCCAGCGATACATGCTCAAATTACCTTTAAGGCAGTTTACTGTGCAAAGGGCTAAAAAGAGATTGTAGACAGTCCACTTTGGGCCGATCTGCGCCGTTCGGAGCTGTAATGCGAAGTTCCATTGTACATCTCTTCTCTGCTGTCCCATCTGTGTGCTGTCTCGACTGTGAAGTGTGGGAAGAGGGTGTACCCCTTTACGGAGGATAGACAGCGGGATCTGTTCGCCCCGAGTACATAAATTGTCTGAAGAAGAGAGAGCAATTTGGGTTCAAATTTGGTCCCATACTTGCTATCTGAGGAGTGACAAAGGAAATCTACCTGCGTGCCAAGTTTGAAGACAGGAGCCCCAAGGGTTCCAGAGATATGGCCACACAAAGAGAACTGACCGGCAATTGAAAGCTCCCTTGCGGGAAAACGTAGCAGTAATTTGTAATACCGCTTAAGTGGGACTCTGGAGCAACCTTGTCGGTATAGATTTTGCTCGTCAATATCTCCAAAACCATAAATCCTAAGAACTCCAAACTTGGTAGGGTGGGTCTCCCAATCAGTCCCATACATGTGTCTCTCAAGTTGAAAAAAACACTGCCTCCCGAAACATAAAGGGCGACGTCGCAGTGTTCTTTCAAACTGCACGGACCCAGATGAGGCCTCACTGCTGTATGTCTGTGTCCTACATTGGGAAAATCTTCAATATTTTTTTAACTCTGCCATGGCCGGTCCCAAGCCTGTGCTGCGAAAAGAGGGGGGTTGGGTGCTGGGACAAGCAAACCAGCCCTATTAAAACATTTGTAGAGCAAATGGGAAAGTTCAGTGACACAGAGGTGATGTTCCACCTCGGGGGAGGTTTAGTGTCACTGCAGCAATGAAGACCTCTCTGAGCGTGGTTGGTTCTGAGAGCAATGGCCCAGATCCCATTCCATAACAATTGTAAGATGCTCATTGCGGTCTAGAGCTGGTCCAAAGGTTGCGTGTGAAGGTTGTGTGCAAGCACACGTAAAGTGCTCCCTTCCGAAACTGGAAGACTGCTTACCAGTGCTCTTGAATCTTTTTAATTCTGCCATGGCCGGTCCCAAGCCCAGCTGCGAAAAGAGGAGGGTTGAGTGCTGGGGAAAGCAAACCAGCCCTGTAAAAACAATTTGCTACTGCGAGCATAAAAGAAGAATAGGGCCTATCCAGCATTGTAGTGACATTAGCCAGCTGAACGTGTTGGCTGAGCTACCAATGCTTTAAGCTGCAAATTAGTGGCTCGAGCATAAAAGAAGAGGGCCTATTAAACTTAACTCCACCGTGGCCGGTCCCAAGTTCGAGCTGAGAAAAGAGGAGGGTCCCTTTCCCCTCCCTTTCCTTCCCTTTCCCCTTCCCCTCCCCCTCCCTTCCCTTTCCCCTTCCCCCAGAGATACATGCTCAAATAACCTTTAAGGCAGTTTACTGTGCAAAGGGCTAAAAAGAGATTGTAGACAGTCCACTTTGGGCCGATCGGCGCCGTTCGGAGCTGTAATGCGAAGTTCCACTGTATATCTCTTCTCTGCTGTCCCATCTGTGTGCTGTCTCGACTGTGAAGTGTGGGAAGAGGGTGTACCCCTTTACGGAGGATAGACAGCAGGATCTGTTCGCCCCGAGTACATAAATTGTCTGAAGAAGAGAGAGCAATTTGGGTTCAAATTTGGTCCCATACTTGCTATCTGAGGAGTGACAAAGGAAATCTACCTGCGTGCCAAGTTTGAAGACAGGAGCCCCAAGGGTTCCAGAGATATGGCCACACAAAGAGAACTGACCGGCAATTGAAAGCTCCCTTGCGGAAAAACGTAGCAGTAATTTGTAATACCGCTTAAGTGGGACTCTGGAGCAACCTTGTCGGTATAGATTTTGCTGGTCAATATCTCCAAAACCATAAATCCTAAGAACTGCAAACTTGGTAGGGTGGGTCTCCCAATCAGTCCCATACATGTGTCTCTCAAGTTGAAAAAAACACTGCCTCCCGAAACATAAAGGGCGACGTCGCAGTGTTCTTTCAAACTGCACGGACCCAGATGAGGCCTCACTGCTGTATGTCTGTGTCCTACATTGGGAAAATGTTCAATATTTTTTTAACTCTGCCATGGCCGGTCCCAAGCCCGTGCTGCGAAAAGAGGAGGGTTGGGTGCTGGGACAAGCAAACCAGCCCTATTAAAACATTTGTAGAGCAAATGGGAAAGTTCAGTGACACAGAGGTGATGTTCCATCTCGGGGAGGTTTAGTGTCACTGCAGCAATGAAGACCTCTCTGAGCGTGGTTGGTTCTGAGAGCAATGGCCCAGATCCCATTCCATAACAATTGTAAGATGCTCATTGTGGTCTAGAGCTGGTCCAAAGGTTGCGTGTGAAGGTTGTGTGCAAGCACACGTAAAGTGCTCCCTTCCAAAACTGGAAGACTGCTTACCAGTGCTCTTGAAACTCTTTAACTCTGCCATGGCCGGTCCCAAGCCCAGCTGCGAAAAAGGAGGGTTGAGTGCTGGGGCAAGCAAACCAGCCCTGTAAAAACAATTTGCTACTGCGAGCATAAAAGAAGAATAGGGCCTATCCAGCATTGTAGTGACATTAGCCAGCTGAACGTGTTGGCTGAGCTACCAATGCTTTAAGCTGCAAATTAGTGGCTCGAGCATAAAAGAAGAGGGCCTATTAAAGTTAACTCCACCGTGGCCGGTCCCAAGTCCGAGCTGAGAAAGGAGGAGGGTCCCTTCCCCCTCCCTTTCCTTCCCTTTTCCCTTCCCCTCCCCCTCCCTTCCCTTTCCACTTCCCCAGAGACACATGCTCAAATTACCTTTAAGGCAGTTTACTGTGCAAAGGGCTAAAAAGAGATTGTAGACAGTCCACTTTGGGCCGATCGGCGCCGTTCGGAGCTGTAATGCGAAGTTCCACTGTACATCTCTTCTCTGCTGTCCCATCTGTGTGCTGTCTCGACTGTAAAGTGTGGGAAGAGGGTGTACCCCTTTATGGAGGATAGACAGCAGGATCTGTTCGCCCCGAGTACATAAATTGTCTGAAGAAGAGAGAGCAATTTGGGTTCAAATTTGGTCCCATACTTGCTATCTGAGGAGTGACAAAGGAAATCTACCTGCGTGCCAAGTTTGAAGACAGGAGCCCCAAGGGTTCCAGAGATATGGCCACACAAAGAGAACTGACCGGCAATTGAAAGCTCCCTTGCGGGAAAACGTAGCAGTAATTTGTAATACCGCTTAAGTGGGACTCTGGAGCAACCTTGTCGGTATAGATTTTGCTGGTCAATATCTCCAAAACCATAAATCCTAAGAACTCCAAACTTGGTAGGGTGGGTCCCCCAATCAGTCCCATACATGTGTCTCTCAAGTTGAAAAAAACACTGCCTCCCGAAACATAAAGGGCGATGTCGCAGTGTTCTTTCAAACTGCACAGACCCAGGTGAGGCCTCACTGCTGTATGTCTGTGTCCTACATTGGGAAAATGTTCAATATTTTTTTAACTCTGCCATGGCCGGTCCCAAGCCCGTGCTGCGAAAAGAGGAGGGTTGGGTGCTGGGACAAGCAAACCAGCCCTATTAAAACATTTGTAGAGCAAATGGGAAAGTTCAGTGACACAGAGGTGATGTTCCATCTCGGGGGAGGTTTAGTGTCACTGCAGCAATGAAGACATCTCTGAGCGTGGTTGGTTCTGAGAGCAATGGCCCAGATCCCATTCCATAACAATTGTAAGATGCTCATTGCGGTCTAGAGCTGGTCCAAAGGTTGCGTGTGAAGGTTGTGTGCAAGCACACGTAAAGTGCTCCCTTCCGAAACTGGAAGACTGCTTACCAGTGCTCTTGAATCTTTTTAACTCTGCCATGGCCGGTCCCAAGCCCAGCTGCGAAAAGAGGAGGGTTGAGTGCTGGGGCAAGCAAACCAGCCCTGTAAAAACAATTTGCTACTGCGAGCATAAAAGAAGAATAGGGCCTATCCAGCATTGTAGTGACATTAGCCAGCTGAACGTGTTGGCTGAGCTACCAATGCTTTAAGCTGCAAATTAGTGGCTCGAGCATAAAAGAAGAGGGCCTATTAAAGTTAACTCCACCGTGGCCGGTCCCAAGTCCGAGCTGAGAAAGGAGGAGGGTCCCTTCCCCCTCCCTTTCCTTCCCTTTCCCCTTCCCCCTCCCTTTCCTTCCCTTTCCCCTTCCCCTCCCCCTCCCTTCCCTTTCCCCTTCCCCCAGAGACACATGCTCAAATTACCTTTAAGGCAGTTTACTGTGCAAAGGGCTAAAAAGAGATTGTAGACAGTCCACTTTGGGCCGATCGGCGCCGTTCGGAGCTGTAATGCGAAGTTCCACTGTACATCTCTTCTCTGCTGTCCCATCTGTGTGCTGTCTCGACTGTGAAGTGTGGGAAGAGGGTGTACCCCTTTACGGAGGATAGACAGCAGGATCTGTTCGCCCCGAGTACATAAATTGTCTGAAGAAGAGAGAGCAATTTGGGTTCAAATTTGGTCCCATACTTGCTATCTGAGGAGTGACAAAGGAAATCTACCTGCGTGCCAAGTTTGAAGACAGGAGCCCCAAGGGTTCCAGAGATATGGCCACACAAAGAGAACTGACCGGCAATTAAAAGCTCCCTTGCGGGAAAACGTAGCAGTAATTTGCAATACCGCTTAAGTGGGACTCTGGAGCAACCTTGTCGGTATAGATTTTGCTGGTCAATATCTCCAAAACCATAAATCCTAAGAACTCCAAACTTGGTAGGGTGGGTCTCCCAATCAGTCCCATACATGTGTCTCTCAAGTTGAAAAAAACACTGCCTCCCGAAACATAAAGGGCGACGTCGCAGTGTTCTTTCAAACTGCACGGACCCAGATGAGGCCTCACTGCTGTATGTCTGTGTCCTACATTGGGAAAATGTTCAATATTTTTTTAACTCTGCCATGGCCGGTCCCAAGCCCGTGCTGCAAAAAGAGGAGGGGTGGGTGCTGGGACAAGCAAACCAGCCCTATTAAAACATTTGTAGAGAAAATGGGAAAGTTCAGTGACACAGAGGTGATGTTCCATCTCGGGGGAGGTTTAGTGTCACTGCAGCAATGAAGACCTCTCTGAGCGTGGTTGGTTCTGAGAGCAATGGCCCAGATCCCATTCCATAACAATTGTAAGATGCTCATTGCGGTCTAGAGCTGGTCCAAAGGTTGCGTGTGAAGGTTGTGTGCAAGCACAAGTAAAGTGCTCCCTTCCGAAACTGGAAGACTGCTTACCAGTGCTCTTGAATCTTTTTAACTCTGCCATGGCCGGTCCCAAGCCCAGCTGCGAAAAGAGGAGGGTTGAGTGCTGGGGCAAGCAAACCAGCCCTGTAAAAACAATTTGCTACTGCGAGCATAAAAGAAGAATAGGGCCTATCCAGCATTGTAGTGACATTAGCCAGCTGAACGTGTTGGCTGAGCTACCAATGCTTTAAGCTGCAAATTAGTGGCTCGAGCATAAAAGAAGAGGGCCTATTAAAGTTAACTCCACCGTGGCCGGTCCCAAGTCCGAGCTGAGAAAGGAGGAGGGTCCCTTCCCCCTCCCTTTCCTTCCCTTTCCCCTCCCCCTCCCTTCCCTTTCCCCTTCCCCCAGAGATACATGCTCAAATTACCTTTAAGGCAGTTTACTGTGCAAAGGGCTAAAAAGAGATTGTAGACAGTCCACTTTGGGCCGATCTGCGCCGTTCGGAGCTGTAATGCGAAGTTCCATTGTACATCTCTTCTCTGCTGTCCCATCTGTGTGCTGTCTCGACTGTGAAGTGTGGGAAGAGGGTGTACCCCTTTACGGAGGATAGACAGCAGGACCTGTTCGCCCCGAGTACATAAATTGTCTGAAGAAGAGAGAGCAATTTGGGTTCAAATTTGGTCCCATACTTGCTATCTGAGGAGTGACAAAGGAAATCTACCTGCGTGCCAAGTTTGAAGACAGGAGCCCCAAGGGTTCCAGAGATATGGCCACACAAAGAGAACTGACCGGCAATTGAAAGCTCCCTTGCGGGAAAACGTAGCAGCAGTAATTTGTAATACCGCTTAAGTGGGACTCTGGAGCAACCTTGTCGGTATAGATTTTGCTCGTCAATATCTACAAAACCATAAATCCTAAGAACTCCAAACTTGGTAGGGTGGGTCTCCCAATCAGTCCCATACATGTGTCTCTCAAGTTGAAAAAAACACTGCCTCCCGAAACATAAAGGGCGACGTCGCAGTGTTCTTTCAAACTGCACAGACCCAGATGAGGCCTCACTGCTGTATGTCTGTGTCCTACATTGGGAAAATCTTCAATATTTTTTTAACTCTGCCATGGCCGGTCCCAAGCCTGTGCTGCGAAAAGAGGGGGGTTGGGTGCTGGGACAAGCAAACCAGCCCTATTAAAACATTTGTAGAGCAAATGGGAAAGTTCAGTGACACAGAGGTGATGTTCCATCTCGGGGGAGGTTTAGTGTCACTGCAGCAATGAAGACCTCTCTGAGCGTGGTTCGTTCTGAGAGCAATGGCCCAGATCCCTTTCCATAACAATTGTAAGATGCTCATTGCGGTCTAGAGCTGGTCCAAAGGTTGCGTGTGAAGGTTGTGTGCAAGCACACGTAAAGTGCTCCCTTCCGAAACTGGAAGACTGCTTACCAGTGCTCTTGAATCTTTTTAACTCTGCCAGGGCCGGTCCCAAGCCCAGCTGCGAAAAGAGGAGGGTTGAGTGCTGGGGCAAGCAAACCAGCCCTGTAAAAACAATTTGCTACTGCGAGCATAAAAGAAGAATAGGGCCTATCCAGCATTGTAGTGACATTAGCCAGCTGAACGTGTTGCCTGAGCTACCAATGCTTTAAGCTGCAAATTAGTGGCTCGAGCATAAAAGAAGAGGGCCTATTAAAGTTAACTCCACCGTGGCCGGTCCCAAGTCCGAGCTGAGAAAGGAGGAGGGTCCCTTCCCCCTCCCTTTCCTTCCCTTTCCCCTTCCCCTCCCCTCCCTTCCCTTTCCCCTTCCCCCAGAGACACATGCTCAAATTACCTTTAAGGCAGTTTACTGTGCAAAGGGCTAAAAAGAGATTGTAGACAGTCCACTTTAGGCCGATCGGCGCCGTTCGGAGCTGTAATGCGAAGTTCCACTGTACATCTCTTCTCTGCTGTCCCATCTGTGTGCTGTCTCGACTGTAAAGTGTGGGAAGAGGGTGTACCCCTTTACGGAGGATAGACAGCAGGATCTGTTCACCCCGAGTACATAAATTGTCTGAAGAAGAGAGAGCAATTTGGGTTCAAATTTGGTCCCATACTTGCTATCTGAGGAGTGACAAAGGAAATCTACCTGCGTGCCAAGTTTGAAGACAGGAGCCCCAAGGGTTCCAGAGATATGGCCACACAAAGAGAACTGACCGGCAATTGAAAGCTCCCTTGCGGGAAAACGTAGCAGCAGTAATTTGTAATACCGCTTAAGTGGGACTCTGGAGCAACCTTGTCGGTATAGATTTTGCTCGTCAATATCTACAAAACCATAAATCCTAAGAACTCCAAACTTGGTAGGGTGGGTCTCCCAATCAGTCCCATACATGTGTCTCTCAAGTTGAAAAAAACACTGCCTCCCGAAACATAAAGGGCGACGTCGCAGTGTTCTTTCAAACTGCACAGACCCAGATGAGGCCTCACTGCTGTATGTCTGTGTCCTACATTGGGAAAATCTTCAATATTTTTTTAACTCTGCCATGGCCGGTCCCAAGCCTGTGCTGCGAAAAGAGGGGGGTTGGGTGCTGGGACAAGCAAACCAGCCCTATTAAAACATTTGTAGAGCAAATGGGAAAGTTCAGTGACACAGAGGTGATGTTCCATCTCGGGGGAGGTTTAGTGTCACTGCAGCAATGAAGACCTCTCTGAGCGTGGTTCGTTCTGAGAGCAATGGCCCAGATCCCTTTCCATAACAATTGTAAGATGCTCATTGCGGTCTAGAGCTGGTCCAAAGGTTGCGTGTGAAGGTTGTGTGCAAGCACACGTAAAGTGCTCCCTTCCGAAACTGGAAGACTGCTTACCAGTGCTCTTGAATCTTTTTAACTCTGCCAGGGCCGGTCCCAAGCCCAGCTGCGAAAAGAGGAGGGTTGAGTGCTGGGGCAAGCAAACCAGCCCTGTAAAAACAATTTGCTACTGCGAGCATAAAAGAAGAATAGGGCCTATCCAGCATTGTAGTGACATTAGCCAGCTGAACGTGTTGCCTGAGCTACCAATGCTTTAAGCTGCAAATTAGTGGCTCGAGCATAAAAGAAGAGGGCCTATTAAAGTTAACTCCACCGTGGCCGGTCCCAAGTCCGAGCTGAGAAAGGAGGAGGGTCCCTTCCCCCTCCCTTTCCTTCCCTTTCCCCTTCCCCTCCCCTCCCTTCCCTTTCCCCTTCCCCCAGAGACACATGCTCAAATTACCTTTAAGGCAGTTTACTGTGCAAAGGGCTAAAAAGAGATTGTAGACAGTCCACTTTAGGCCGATCGGCGCCGTTCGGAGCTGTAATGCGAAGTTCCACTGTACATCTCTTCTCTGCTGTCCCATCTGTGTGCTGTCTCGACTGTAAAGTGTGGGAAGAGGGTGTACCCCTTTACGGAGGATAGACAGCAGGATCTGTTCACCCCGAGTACATAAATTGTCTGAAGAAGAGAGAGCAATTTGGGTTCAAATTTGGTCCCATACTTGCTATCTGAGGAGTGACAAAGGAAATCTACCTGCGTGCCAAGTTTGAAGACAGGAGCCCCAAGGGTTCCAGAGATATGGCCACACAAAGAGAACTGACCGGCAATTGAAAGCTCCCTTGCGGGAAAACGTAGCAGTAATTTGTAATACCGCTTAAGTGGGACTCTGGAGCAACCTTGTCGGTATAGATTTTGCTGGTCAATATCTCCAAAACCATAAATCCTAAGAACTCCAAACTTGGTAGGGTGGGTCTCCCAATCAGTCCCATACATGTGTCTCTCAAGTTGAAAAAAACACTGCCTCCCGAAACATAAAGGGCGACGTCGCAGTGTTCTTTCAAACTGCACGGACCCAGATGAGGCCTCACTGCTGTATGTCTGTGTCCTACATTGGGAAAATGTTCAATATTTTTTTAACTCTGCCATGGCCGGTCCCAAGCCCGTGCTGCGAAAAGAGGAGGGTTGGGTGCTGGGACAAGCAAACCAGCCCTATTAAAACATTTGTAGAGCAAATGGGAAAGTTCAGTGACACAGAGGTGATGTTCCACCTCGGGGGAGGTTTAGTGTCACTGCAGCAATGAAGACCTCTCTGAGCGTGGTTGGTTCTGAGAGCAATGGCCCAGATCCAATTCCATAACAATTGTAAGATGCTCATTGCGGTCTAGAGCTGGTCCAAAGGTTGCGTGTGAAGGTTGTGTGCAAGCACAAGTAAAGTGCTCCCTTCCGAAACTGGAAGACTGCTTACCAGTGCTCTTGAATCTTTTTAACTCTGCCATGGCCGGTCCCAAGCCCAGCTGCGAAAAGAGGAGGGTTGAGTGCTGGGGCAAGCAAACCAGCCCTGTAAAAACAATTTGCTACTGCGAGCATAAAAGAAGAATAGGGCCTATCCAGCATTGTAGTGACATTAGCCAGCTGAACGTGTTGGCTGAGCTACCAATGCTTTAAGCTGCAAATTAGTGGCTCGAGCATAAAAGAAGAGGGCCTATTAAACTTAACTCCACCGTGGCCGGTCCCAAGTCCGAGCTGAGAAAGGAGGAGGGTCCCTTCCCCCTCCCTTTCCTTCCCTTTCCCCTCCCCCTCCCTTCCCTTTCCCCTTCCCCCAGAGATACATGCTCAAATTACCTTTAAGGCAGTTTACTGTGCAAAGGGCTAAAAAGAGATTGTAGACAGTCCACTTTGGGCCGATCTGCGCCGTTCGGAGCTGTAATGCGAAGTTCCATTGTACATCTCTTCTCTGCTGTCCCATCTGTGTGCTGTCTCGACTGTGAAGTGTGGGAAGAGGGTGTACCCCTTTACGGAGGATAGACAGCAGGATCTGTTCGCCCCGAGTACATAAATTGTCTGAAGAAGAGAGAGCAATTTGGGTTCAAATTTGGTCCCATACTTGCTATCTGAGGAGTGACAAAGGAAATCTACCTGCGTGCCAAGTTTGAAGACAGGAGCCCCAAGGGTTCCAGAGATATGGCCACACAAAGAGAACTGACCGGCAATTGAAAGCTCCCTTGCGGGAAAACGTAGCAGCAGTAATTTGTAATACCGCTTAAGTGGGACTCTGGAGCAACCTTGTCGGTATAGATTTTGCTCGTCAATATCTACAAAACCATAAATCCTAAGAACTCCAAACTTGGTAGGGTGGGTCTCCCAATCAGTCCCATACATGTGTCTCTCAAGTTGAAAAAAACACTGCCTCCCGAAACATAAAGGGCGACGTCGCAGTGTTCTTTCAAACTGCACGGACCCAGATGAGGCCTCACTGCTGTATGTCTGTGTCCTACATTGGGAAAATCTTCAATATTTTTTTAACTCTGCCATGGCCGGTCCCAAGCCTGTGCTGCGAAAAGAGGGGGGTTGGGTGCTGGGACAAGCAAACCAGCCCTATTAAAACATTTGTAGAGCAAATGGGAAAGTTCAGTGACACAGAGGTGATGTTCCATCTCGGGGGAGGTTTAGTGTCACTGCAGCAATGAAGACCTCTCTGAGCGTGGTTCGTTCTGAGAGCAATGGCCCAGATCCCTTTCCATAACAATTGTAAGATGCTCATTGCGGTCTAGAGCTGGTCCAAAGGTTGCGTGTGAAGGTTGTGTGCAAGCACACGTAAAGTGCTCCCTTCCGAAACTGGAAGACTGCTTACCAGTGCTCTTGAATCTTTTTAACTCTGCCAGGGCCGGTCCCAAGCCCAGCTGCGAAAAGAGGAGGGTTGAGTGCTGGGGCAAGCAAACCAGCCCTGTAAAAACAATTTGCTACTGCGAGCATAAAAGAAGAATAGGGCCTATCCAGCATTGTAGTGACATTAGCCAGCTGAACGTGTTGCCTGAGCTACCAATGCTTTAAGCTGCAAATTAGTGGCTCGAGCATAAAAGAAGAGGGCCTATTAAAGTTAACTCCACCGTGGCCGGTCCCAAGTCCGAGCTGAGAAAGGAGGAGGGTCCCTTCCCCCTCCCTTTCCTTCCCTTTCCCCTTCCCCTCCCCTCCCTTCCCTTTCCCCTTCCCCCAGAGACACATGCTCAAATTACCTTTAAGGCAGTTTACTGTGCAAAGGGCTAAAAAGAGATTGTAGACAGTCCACTTTAGGCCGATCGGCGCCGTTCGGAGCTGTAATGCGAAGTTCCACTGTACATCTCTTCTCTGCTGTCCCATCTGTGTGCTGTCTCGACTGTAAAGTGTGGGAAGAGGGTGTACCCCTTTACGGAGGATAGACAGCAGGATCTGTTCACCCCGAGTACATAAATTGTCTGAAGAAGAGAGAGCAATTTGGGTTCAAATTTGGTCCCATACTTGCTATCTGAGGAGTGACAAAGGAAATCTACCTGCGTGCCAAGTTTGAAGACAGGAGCCCCAAGGGTTCCAGAGATATGGCCACACAAAGAGAACTGACCGGCAATTGAAAGCTCCCTTGCGGGAAAACGTAGCAGTAATTTGTAATACCGCTTAAGTGGGACTCTGGAGCAACCTTGTCGGTATAGATTTTGCTGGTCAATATCTCCAAAACCATAAATCCTAAGAACTCCAAACTTGGTAGGGTGGGTCTCCCAATCAGTCCCATACATGTGTCTCTCAAGTTGAAAAAAACACTGCCTCCCGAAACATAAAGGGCGACGTCGCAGTGTTCTTTCAAACTGCACGGACCCAGATGAGGCCTCACTGCTGTATGTCTGTGTCCTACATTGGGAAAATGTTCAATATTTTTTTAACTCTGCCATGGCCGGTCCCAAGCCCGTGCTGCGAAAAGAGGAGGGTTGGGTGCTGGGACAAGCAAACCAGCCCTATTAAAACATTTGTAGAGCAAATGGGAAAGTTCAGTGACACAGAGGTGATGTTCCACCTCGGGGGAGGTTTAGTGTCACTGCAGCAATGAAGACCTCTCTGAGCGTGGTTGGTTCTGAGAGCAATGGCCCAGATCCAATTCCATAACAATTGTAAGATGCTCATTGCGGTCTAGAGCTGGTCCAAAGGTTGCGTGTGAAGGTTGTGTGCAAGCACACGTAAAGTGCTCCCTTCCGAAACTGGAAGACTGCTTACCAGTGCTCTTGAATCTTTTTAATTCTGCCATGGCCGGTCCCAAGCCCAGCTGCGAAAAGAGGAGGGTTGAGTGCTGGGGAAAGCAAACCAGCCCTGTAAAAACAATTTGCTACTGCGAGCATAAAAGAAGAATAGGGCCTATCCAGCATTGTAGTGACATTAGCCAGCTGAACGTGTTGGCTGAGCTACCAATGCTTTAAGCTGCAAATTAGTGGCTCGAGCATAAAAGAAGAGGGCCTATTAAACTTAACTCCACCGTGGCCGGTCCCAAGTCCGAGCTGAGAAAAGAGGAGGGTCCCTTTCCCCTCCCTTTCCTTCCCTTTCCCCTTCCCCTCCCCCTCCCTTCCCTTTCCCCTTCCCCCAGAGATACATGCTCAAATAACCTTTAAGGCAGTTTACTGTGCAAAGGGCTAAAAAGAGATTGTAGACAGTCCACTTTGGGCCGATCGGCGCCGTTCGGAGCTGTAATGCGAAGTTCCACTGTACATCTCTTCTCTGCTGTCCCATCTGTGTGCTGTCTCGACTGTGAAGTGTGGGAAGAGGGTGTACCCCTTTACGGAGGATAGACAGCAGGATCTGTTCGCCCCGAGTACATAAATTGTCTGAAGAAGAGAGAGCAATTTGGGTTCAAATTTGGTCCCATACTTGCTATCTGAGGAGTGACAAAGGAAATCTACCTGCGTGCCAAGTTTGAAGACAGGAGCCCCAAGGGTTCCAGAGATATGGCCACACAAAGAGAACTGACCGGCAATTGAAAGCTCCCTTGCGGAAAAACGTAGCAGTAATTTGTAATACCGCTTAAGTGGGACTCTGGAGCAACCTTGTCGGTATAGATTTTGCTGGTCAATATCTCCAAAACCATAAATCCTAAGAACTGCAAACTTGGTAGGGTGGGTCTCCCAATCAGTCCCATACATGTGTCTCTCAAGTTGAAAAAAACACTGCCTCCCGAAACATAAAGGGCGACGTCGCAGTGTTCTTTCAAACTGCACGGACCCAGATGAGGCCTCACTGCTGTATGTCTGTGTCCTACATTGGGAAAATGTTCAATATTTTTTTAACTCTGCCATGGCCGGTCCCAAGCCCGTGCTGTGAAAAGAGGAGGGTTGGGTGCTGGGACAAGCAAACCAGCCCTATTAAAACATTTGTAGAGCAAATGGGAAAGTTCAGTGACACAGAGGTGATGTTCCACCTCGGGGGAGGTTTAGTGTCACTGCAGCAATGAAGACCTCTCTGAGCGTGGTTGGTTCTGAGAGCAATGGCCCAGATCCAATTCCATAACAATTGTAAGATGCTCATTGCGGTCTAGAGCTGGTCCAAAGGTTGCGTGTGAAGGTTGTGTGCAAGCACACGTAAAGTGCTCCCTTCCGAAACTGGAAGACTGCTTACCAGTGCTCTTGAATCTTTTTAATTCTGCCATGGCCGGTCCCAAGCCCAGCTGCGAAAAGAGGTGGGTTGAGTGCTGGGGAAAGCAAACCAGCCCTGTAAAAACAATTTGCTACTGCGAGCATAAAAGAAGAATAGGGCCTATCCAGCATTGTAGTGACATTAGCCAGCTGAACGTGTTGGCTGAGCTACCAATGCTTTAAGCTGCAAATTAGTGGCTCGAGCATAAAAGAAGAGGGCCTATTAAACTTAACTCCACCGTGGCCGGTCCCAAGTCCGAGCTGAGAAAAGAGGAGGGTCCCTTTCCCCTCCCTTTCCTTCCCTTTCCCCTTCCCCTCCCCCTCCCTTCCCTTTCCCCTTCCCCCAGAGATACATGCTCAAATAACCTTTAAGGCAGTTTACTGTGCAAAGGGCTAAAAAGAGATTGTAGACAGTCCACTTTGGGCCGATCGGCGCCGTTCGGAGCTGTAATGCGAAGTTCCACTGTACATCTCTTCTCTGCTGTCCCATCTGTGTGCTGTCTCGACTGTGAAGTGTGGGAAGAGGGTGTACCCCTTTACGGAGGATAGACAGCAGGATCTGTTCGCCCCGAGTACATAAATTGTCTGAAGAAGAGAGAGCAATTTGGGTTCAAATTTGGTCCCATACTTGCTATCTGAGGAGTGACAAAGGAAATCTACCTGCGTGCCAAGTTTGAAGACAGGAGCCCCAAGGGTTCCAGAGATATGGCCACACAAAGAGAACTGACCGGCAATTGAAAGCTCCCTTGCGGAAAAACGTAGCAGTAATTTGTAATACCGCTTAAGTGGGACTCTGGAGCAACCTTGTCGGTATAGATTTTGCTGGTCAATATCTCCAAAACCATAAATCCTAAGAACTGCAAACTTGGTAGGGTGGGTCTCCCAATCAGTCCCATACATGTGTCTCTCAAGTTGAAAAAAACACTGCCTCCCGAAACATAAAGGGCGACGTCGCAGTGTTCTTTCAAACTGCACGGACCCAGATGAGGCCTCACTGCTGTATGTCTGTGTCCTACATTGGGAAAATGTTCAATATTTTTTTAACTCTGCCATGGCCGGTCCCAAGCCCGTGCTGCGAAAAGAGGAGGGTTGGGTGCTGGGACAAGCAAACCAGCCCTATTAAAACATTTGTAGAGCAAATGGGAAAGTTCAGTGACACAGAGGTGATGTTCCATCTCGGGGAGGTTTAGTGTCACTGCAGCAATGAAGACCTCTCTGAGCGTGGTTGGTTCTGAGAGCAATGGCCCAGATCCCATTCCATAACAATTGTAAGATGCTCATTGCGGTCTAGAGCTGGTCCAAAGGTTGCGTGTGAAGGTTGTGTGCAAGCACACGTAAAGTGCTCCCTTCCAAAACTGGAAGACTGCTTACCAGTGCTCTTGAAACTCTTTAACTCTGCCTTGGCCGGTCCCAAGCCCAGCTGCGAAAAAGGAGGGTTGAGTGCTGGGGCAAGCAAACCAGCCCTGTAAAAACAATTTGCTACTGCGAGCATAAAAGAAGAATAGGGCCTATCCAGCATTGTAGTGACATTAGCCAGCTGAACGTGTTGGCTGAGCTACCAATGCTTTAAGCTGCAAATTAGTGGCTCGAGCATAAAAGAAGAGGGCCTATTAAAGTTAACTCCACCGTGGCCGGTCCCAAGTCCGAGCTGAGAAAGGAGGAGGGTCCCTTCCCCCTCCCTTTCCTTCCCTTTTCCCTTCCCCTCCCCCTCCCTTCCCTTTCCACTTCCCCCAGAGACACATGCTCAAATTACCTTTAAGGCAGTTTACTGTGCAAAGGGCTAAAAAGAGATTGTAGACAGTCCACTTTGGGCCGATCGGCGCAGTTCGGAGCTGTAATGCGAAGTTCCACTGTACATCTCTTCTCTGCTGTCCCATCTGTGTGCTGTCTCGACTGTAAAGTGTGGGAAGAGGGTGTACCCCTTTATGGAGGATAGACAGCAGGATCTGTTCGCCCCGAGTACATAAATTGTCTGAAGAAGAGAGAGCAATTTGGGTTAAAATTTGGTCCCATACTTGCTATCTGAGGAGTGACAAAGGAAATCTACCTGCGTGCCAAGTTTGAAGACAGGAGCCCCAAGGGTTCCAGAGATATGGCCACACAAAGAGAACTGACCGGCAATTGAAAGCTCCCTTGCGGGAAAACGTAGCAGTAATTTGTAATACCGCTTAAGTGGGACTCTGGAGCAACCTTGTCGGTATAGATTTTGCTGGTCAATATCTCCAAAACCATAAATCCTAAGAACTCCAAACTTGGTAGGGTGGGTCCCCCAATCAGTCCCATACATGTGTCTCTCAAGTTGAAAAAAACACTGCCTCCCGAAACATAAAGGGCGATGTCGCAGTGTTCTTTCAAACTGCACAGACCCAGATGAGGCCTCACTGCTGTATGTCTGTGTCCTACATTGGGAAAATGTTCAATATTTTTTTAACTCTGCCATGGCCGGTCCCAAGCCCGTGCTGCGAAAAGAGGAGGGTTGGGTGCTGGGACAAGCAAACCAGCCCTATTAAAACATTTGTAGAGCAAATGGGAAAGTTCAGTGACACAGAGGTGATGTTCCATCTCGGGGGAGGTTTAGTGTCACTGCAGCAATGAAGACCTCTCTGAGCGTGGTTGGTTCTGAGAGCAATGGCCCAGATCCCATTCCATAACAATTGTAAGATGCTCATTGCGGTCTAGAGCTGGTCCAAAGGTTGCGTGTGAAGGTTGTGTGCAAGCACACGTAAAGTGCTCCCTTCCGAAACTGGAAGACTGCTTACCAGTGCTCTTGAATCTTTTTAACTCTGCCATGGCCGGTCCCAAGCCCAGCTGCGAAAAGAGGAGGGTTGAGTGCTGGGGCAAGCAAACCAGCCCTGTAAAAACAATTTGCTACTGCGAGCATAAAAGAAGAATAGGGCCTATCCAGCATTGTAGTGACATTAGCCAGCTGAACGTGTTGGCTGAGCTACCAATGCTTTAAGCTGCAAATTAGTGGCTCGAGCATAAAAGAAGAGGGCCTATTAAAGTTAACTCCACCGTGGCCGGTCCCAAGTCCGAGCTGAGAAAGGAGGAGGGTCCCTTCCCCCTCCCTTTCCTTCCCTTTTCCCTTCCCCTCCCCCTCCCTTCCCTTTCCACTTCCCCCAGAGACACATGCTCAAATTACCTTTAAGGCAGTTTACTGTGCAAAGGGCTAAAAAGAGATTGTAGACAGTCCACTTTGGGCCGATCGGCGCAGTTCGGAGCTGTAATGCGAAGTTCCACTGTACATCTCTTCTCTGCTGTCCCATCTGTGTGCTGTCTCGACTGTAAAGTGTGGGAAGAGGGTGTACCCCTTTATGGAGGATAGACAGCAGGATCTGTTCGCCCCGAGTACATAAATTGTCTGAAGAAGAGAGAGCAATTTGGGTTCAAATTTGGTCCCATACTTGCTATCTGAGGAGTGACAAAGGAAATCTACCTGCGTGCCAAGTTTGAAGACAGGAGCCCCAAGGGTTCCAGAGATATGGCCACACAAAGAGAACTGACCGGCAATTGAAAGCTCCCTTGCGGGAAAACGTAGCAGTAATTTGTAATACCGCTTAAGTGGGACTCTGGAGCAACCTTGTCGGTATAGATTTTGCTGGTCAATATCTCCAAAACCATAAATCCTAAGAACTCCAAACTTGGTAGGGTGGGTCCCCCAATCAGTCCCATACATGTGTCTCTCAAGTTGAAAAAAACACTGCCTCCCGAAACATAAAGGGCGATGTCGCAGTGTTCTTTCAAACTGCACAGACCCAGATGAGGCCTCACTGCTGTATGTCTGTGTCCTACATTGGGAAAATGTTCAATATTTTTTTAACTCTGCCATGGCCGGTCCCAAGCCCGTGCTGCGAAAAGAGGAGGGTTGGGTGCTGGGACAAGCAAACCAGCCCTATTAAAACATTTGTAGAGCAAATGGGAAAGTTCAGTGACACAGAGGTGATGTTCCATCTCGGGGGAGGTTTAGTGTCACTGCAGCAATGAAGACCTCTCTGAGCGTGGTTGGTTCTGAGAGCAATGGCCCAGATCCCATTCCATAACAATTGTAAGATGCTCATTGCGGTCTAGAGCTGGTCCAAAGGTTGCGTGTGAAGGTTGTGTGCAAGCACACGTAAAGTGCTCCCTTCCGAAACTGGAAGACTGCTTACCAGTGCTCTTGAATCTTTTTAACTCTGCCATGGCCGGTCCCAAGCCCAGCTGCGAAAAGAGGAGGGTTGAGTGCTGGGGCAAGCAAACCAGCCCTGTAAAAACAATTTGCTACTGCGAGCATAAAAGAAGAATAGGGCCTATCCAGCATTGTAGTGACATTAGCCAGCTGAACGTGTTGGCTGAGCTACCAATGCTTTAAGCTGCAAATTAGTGGCTCGAGCATAAAAGAAGAGGGCCTATTAAAGTTAACTCCACCGTGGCCGGTCCCAAGTCCGAGCTGAGAAAGGAGGAGGGTCCCTTCCCCCTCCCTTTCCTTCCCTTTCCCCTTCCCCCTCCCTTTCCTTCCCTTTCCCCTTCCCCTCCCCCTCCCTTCCCTTTCCCCTTCCCCCAGAGACACATGCTCAAATTACCTTTAAGGCAGTTTACTGTGCAAAGGGCTAAAAAGAGATTGTAGACAGTCCACTTTGGGCCGATCGGCGCCGTTCGGAGCTGTAATGCGAAGTTCCACTGTACATCTCTTCTCTGCTGTCCCATCTGTGTGCTGTCTCGACTGTGAAGTGTGGGAAGAGGGTGTACCCCTTTACGGAGGATAGACAGCAGGATCTGTTCGCCCCGAGTACATAAATTGTCTGAAGAAGAGAGAGCAATTTGGGTTAAAATTTGGTCCCATACTTGCTATCTGAGGAGTGACAAAGGAAATCTACCTGCGTGCCAAGTTTGAAGACAGGAGCCCCAAGGGTTCCAGAGATATGGCCACACAAAGAGAACTGACCGGCAATTAAAAGCTCCCTTGCGGGAAAACGTAGCAGTAATTTGCAATACCGCTTAAGTGGGACTCTGGAGCAACCTTGTCGGTATAGATTTTGCTGGTCAATATCTCCAAAACCATAAATCCTAAGAACTCCAAACTTGGTAGGGTGGGTCTCCCAATCAGTCCCATACATGTGTCTCTCAAGTTGAAAAAAACACTGCCTCCCGAAACATAAAGGGCGACGTCGCAGTGTTCTTTCAAACTGCACGGACCCAGATGAGGCCTCACTGCTGTATGTCTGTGTCCTACATTGGGAAAATGTTCAATATTTTTTTAACTCTGCCATGGCCGGTCCCAAGCCCGTGCTGCAAAAAGAGGAGGGGTGGGTGCTGGGACAAGCAAACCAGCCCTATTAAAACATTTGTAGAGAAAATGGGAAAGTTCAGTGACACAGAGGTGATGTTCCATCTCGGGGGAGGTTTAGTGTCACTGCAGCAATGAAGACCTCTCTGAGCATGGTTGGTTCTGAGAGCAATGGCCCAGATCCCATTCCATAACAATTGTAAGATGCTCATTGCGGTCTAGAGCTGGTCCAAAGGTTGCGTGTGAAGGTTGTGTGCAAGCACAAGTAAAGTGCTCCCTTCCGAAACTGGAAGACTGCTTACCAGTGCTCTTGAATCTTTTTAACTCTGCCATGGCCGGTCCCAAGCCCAGCTGCGAAAAGAGGAGGGTTGAGTGCTGGGGCAAGCAAACCAGCCCTGTAAAAACAATTTGCTACTGCGAGCATAAAAGAAGAATAGGGCCTATCCAGCATTGTAGTGACATTAGCCAGCTGAACGTGTTGGCTGAGCTACCAATGCTTTAAGCTGCAAATTAGTGGCTCGAGTATAAAAGAAGAGGGCCTATTAAAGTTAACTCCACCGTGGCCGATCCCAAGTCCGAGCTGAGAAAGGAGGAGGGTCCCTTCCCCCTCCCTTTTCTTCCCTTTCCCCTTCCCCTCCCCCTCCCTTCCCTTTCCCCTTCCCCCAGAGATACATGCTCAAATTAATTTTAAGGCAGTTTACTGTGCAAAGGGCTAAAAAGAGATTGTAGACAGTCCACTTTGGGCCGATCGGCGCCGTTCGGAGCTATAATGCGAAGTTCCACTGTACATCTCTTCTCTGCTGTCCCATCTGTGTGCTGTCTCGACTGTGAAGTGTGGGAAGAGGGTGTACCCCTTTACGGAGGATAGACAGCAGGATCTGTTCGCCCCGAGTACATAAATTGTCTGAAGAAGAGAGAGCAATTTGGGTTCAAATTTGGTCCCATACTTGCTATCTGAGGAGTGACAAAGGAAATCTACCTGCGTGCCAAGTTTGAAGACAGGAGCCCCAAGGGTTCCAGAGATATGGCCACACAAAGAGAACTGACCGGCAATTGAAAGCTCCCTTGCGGGAAAACGTAGCAGTAATTTGTAATACCGCTTAAGTGGGACTCTGGAGCAACCTTGTCGGTATAGATTTTGCTGGCAAATATCTCCAAAACCATAAATCCTAAGAACTCCAAACTTGGTAGGGTGGGTCTCCCAATCAGTCCCATACATGTGTCTCTCAAGTTGAAAAAAACACTGCCTCCCGAAACATAAAGGGCGACGTCGCAGTGTTCTTTCAAACTGCACGGACCCAGATGAGGCCTCACTGCTGTATGTCTGTGTCCTACATTGGGAAAATGTTCAATATTTTTTTAACTCTGCCATGGCCGGTCCCAAGCCCGTGCTGCGAAAAGAGGAGGGTTGGGTGCTGGGACAAGCAAACCAGCCCTATTAAAACATTTGTAGAGCAAATGGGAAAGTTCAGTGACACAGAGGTGATGTTCCATCTCGGGGGAGGTTTAGTGCCACTGCAGCAATGAAGACCTCTCTGAGCGTGGTTGGTTCTGAGAGCAATGGCCCAGATCCCATTCCATAACAATTGTAAGATGCTCATTGCGGTCTAGAGCTGGTCCAAAGGTTGCGTGTGAAGGTTGTGTGCAAGCACACGTAAAGTGCTCCCTTCCGAAACTGGAAGACTGCTTACCAGTGCTCTTGAATCTTTTTAACTCTGCCATGGCCGGTCCCAAGCCCAGCTGCGAAAAGAGGAGGGTTGAGTGCTGGGGCAAGCAAACCAGCCCTGTAAAAACAATTTGCTACTGCGAGCATAAAAGAAGAATAGGGCCTATCCAGCATTGTAGTGACATTAGCCAGCTGAACGTGTTGGCTGAGCTACCAATGCTTTAAGCTGCAAATTAGTGGCTCGAGCATAAAAGAAGAGGGCCTATTAAAGTTAACTCCACCGTGGCCGGTCCCAAGTCCGAGCTGAGAAAGGATGAGGGTCCCTTCCCCCTCCCTTTCCTTCCCTTTCCCCTTCCCCTCCCCCTCCTTTCCCTTTCCCCTTCCCCCCGCGATACATGCTCAAATTACCTTTAAGGCAGTTTACTGTGCAAAGGGCTAAAAAGAGATTGTAGACAGTCCACTTTGGGCCGATCTGCGCCGTTCGGAGCTGTAATGCGAAGTTCCATTGTACATCTCTTCTCTGCTGTCCCATCTGTGTGCTGTCTCGACTGTGAAGTGTGGGAAGAGGGTGTACCCCTTTACGGAGGATAGACAGCAGGATCTGTTCGCCCCGAGTACATAAATTGTCTGAAGAGGAGAGAGCAATTTGGGTTCAAATTTGGTCCCATACTTGCTATCTGAGGAGTGACAAAGGAAATCTACCTGCGTGCCAAGTTTGAAGACAGGAGCCCCAAGGGTTCCAGAGATATGGCCACACAAAGAGAACTGACCGGCAATTGAAAGCTCCCTTGCGGGAAAACGTAGCAGTAATTTGTAATACCGCTTAAGTGGGACTCTGGAGCAACCTTGTCGGTATAGATTTTGCTCGTCAATATCTCCAAAACCATAAATCCTAAGAACTCCAAACTTGGTAGGGTGGGTCTCCCAATCAGTCCCATACATGTGTCTCTCAAGTTGAAAAAAACACTGCCTCCCGAAACATAAAGGGCGACGTCGCAGTGTTCTTTCAAACTGCACGGACCCAGATGAGGCCTCACTGCTGTATGTCTGTGTCCTACATTGGGAAAATCTTCAATATTTTTTTAACTCTGCCATGGCCGGTCCCAAGCCTGTGCTGCGAAAAGAGGGGGGTTGGGTGCTGGGACAAGCAAACCAGCCCTATTAAAACATTTGTAGAGCAAATGGGAAAGTTCAGTGACACAGAGGTGATGTTCCACCTCGGGGGAGGTTTAGTGTCACTGCAGCAATGAAGACCTTTCTGAGCGTGGTTGGTTCTGAGAGCAATGGCCCAGATCCCATTCCATAACAATTGTAAGATGCTCATTGCGGTCTAGAGCTGGTCCAAAGGTTGCGTGTGAAGGTTGTGTGCAAGCACACGTAAAGTGCTCCCTTCCGAAACTGGAAGACTGCTTACCAGTGCTCTTGAATCTTTTTAATTCTGCCATGGCCGGTCCCAAGCCCAGCTGCGAAAAGAGGAGGGTTGAGTGCTGGGGAAAGCAAACCAGCCCTGTAAAAACAATTTGCTACTGCGAGCATAAAAGAAGAATAGGGCCTATCCAGCATTGTAGTGACATTAGCCAGCTGAACGTGTTGGCTGAGCTACCAATGCTTTAAGCTGCAAATTAGTGGCTCGAGCATAAAAGAAGAGGGCCTATTAAACTTAACTCCACCGTGGCCGGTCCCAAGTTCGAGCTGAGAAAAGAGGAGGGTCCCTTTCCCCTCCCTTTCCTTCCCTTTCCCCTTCCCCTCCCCCTCCCTTCCCTTTCCCCTTCCCCCAGAGATACATGCTCAAATAACCTTTAAGGCAGTTTACTGTGCAAAGGGCTAAAAAGAGATTGTAGACAGTCCACTTTGGGCCGATCGGCGCCGTTCGGAGCTGTAATGCGAAGTTCCACTGTATATCTCTTCTCTGCTGTCCCATCTGTGTGCTGTCTCGACTGTGAAGTGTGGGAAGAGGGTGTACCCCTTTACGGAGGATAGACAGCAGGATCTGTTCGCCCCGAGTACATAAATTGTCTGAAGAAGAGAGAGCAATTTGGGTTCAAATTTGGTCCCATACTTGCTATCTGAGGAGTGACAAAGGAAATCTACCTGCGTGCCAAGTTTGAAGACAGGAGCCCCAAGGGTTCCAGAGATATGGCCACACAAAGAGAACTGACCGGCAATTGAAAGCTCCCTTGCGGAAAAACGTAGCAGTAATTTGTAATACCGCTTAAGTGGGACTCTGGAGCAACCTTGTCGGTATAGATTTTGCTGGTCAATATCTCCAAAACCATAAATCCTAAGAACTGCAAACTTGGTAGGGTGGGTCTCCCAATCAGTCCCATACATGTGTCTCTCAAGTTGAAAAAAACACTGCCTCCCGAAACATAAAGGGCGACGTCGCAGTGTTCTTTCAAACTGCACGGACCCAGATGAGGCCTCACTGCTGTATGTCTGTGTCCTACATTGGGAAAATGTTCAATATTTTTTTAACTCTGCCATGGCCGGTCCCAAGCCCGTGCTGCGAAAAGAGGAGGGTTGGGTGCTGGGACAAGCAAACCAGCCCTATTAAAACATTTGTAGAGCAAATGGGAAAGTTCAGTGACACAGAGGTGATGTTCCATCTCGGGGAGGTTTAGTGTCACTGCAGCAATGAAGACCTCTCTGAGCGTGGTTGGTTCTGAGAGCAATGG
Organism: Rana muscosa; assembly: GCA_029206835.1. Lineage (NCBI taxonomy): Eukaryota > Metazoa > Chordata > Amphibia > Anura > Ranidae > Rana > Rana muscosa. The sequence goes on from CM055118.1 coordinate 116,107,626, forward strand.
CCCAGATCCCATTCCATAACAATTGTAAGATGCTCATTGTGGTCTAGAGCTGGTCCAAATGTTGCGTGTGAAGGTTGTGTGCAAGCACACGTAAAGTGCTCCCTTCCAAAACTGGAAGACTGCTTACCAGTGCTCTTGAAACTCTTTAACTCTGCCATGGCCGGTCCCAAGCCCAGCTGCGAAAAAGGAGGGTTGAGTGCTGGGGCAAGCAAACCAGCCCTGTAAAAACAATTTGCTACTGCGAGCATAAAAGAAGAATAGGGCCTATCCAGCATTGTAGTGACATTAGCCAGCTGAACGTGTTGGCTGAGCTACCAATGCTTTAAGCTGCAAATTAGTGGCTCGAGCATAAAAGAAGAGGGCCTATTAAAGTTAACTCCACCGTGGCCGGTCCCAAGTCCGAGCTGAGAAAGGAGGAGGGTCCCTTCCCCCTCCCTTTCCTTCCCTTTTCCCTTCCCCTCCCCCTCCCTTCCCTTTCCACTTCCCCCAGAGACACATGCTCAAATTACCTTTAAGGCAGTTTACTGTGCAAAGGGCTAAAAAGAGATTGTAGACAGTCCACTTTGGGCCAATCGGCGCCGTTCGGAGCTGTAATGCGAAGTTCCACTGTACATCTCTTCTCTGCTGTCCCATCTGTGTGCTGTCTCGACTGTAAAGTGTGGGAAGAGGGTGTACCCCTTTATGGAGGATAGACAGCAGGATCTGTTCGCCCCGAGTACATAAATTGTCTGAAGAAGAGAGAGCAATTTGGGTTCAAATTTGGTCCCATACTTGCTATCTGAGGAGTGACAAAGGAAATCTACCTGCGTGCCAAGTTTGAAGACAGGAGCCCCAAGGGTTCCAGAGATATGGCCACACAAAGAGAACTGACCGGCAATTGAAAGCTCCCTTGCGGGAAAACGTAGCAGTAATTTGTAATACCGCTTAAGTGGGACTCTGGAGCAACCTTGTCGGTATAGATTTTGCTGGTCAATATCTCCAAAACCATAAATCCTAAGAACTCCAAACTTGGTAGGGTGGGTCCCCCAATCAGTCCCATACATGTGTCTCTCAAGTTGAAAAAAACACTGCCTCCCGAAACATAAAGGGCGATGTCGCAGTGTTCTTTCAAACTGCACAGACCCAGATGAGGCCTCACTGCTGTATGTCTGTGTCCTACATTGGGAAAATGTTCAATATTTTTTTAACTCTGCCATGGCCGGTCCCAAGCCCGTGCTGCGAAAAGAGGAGGGTTGGGTGCTGGGACAAGCAAACCAGCCCTATTAAAACATTTGTAGAGCAAATGGGAAAGTTCAGTGACACAGAGGTGATGTTCCATCTCGGGGGAGGTTTAGTGTCACTGCAGCAATGAAGACCTCTCTGAGCGTGGTTGGTTCTGAGAGCAATGGCCCAGATCCCATTCCATAACAATTGTAAGATGCTCATTGCGGTCTAGAGCTGGTCCAAAGGTTGCGTGTGAAGGTTGTGTGCAAGCACACGTAAAGTGCTCCCTTCCGAAACTGGAAGACTGCTTACCAGTGCTCTTGAATCTTTTTAACTCTGCCATGGCCGGTCCCAAGCCCAGCTGCGAAAAGAGGAGGGTTGAGTGCTGGGGCAAGCAAACCAGCCCTGTAAAAACAATTTGCTACTGCGAGCATAAAAGAAGAATAGGGCCTATCCAGCATTGTAGTGACATTAGCCAGCTGAACGTGTTGGCTGAGCTACCAATGCTTTAAGCTGCAAATTAGTGGCTCGAGCATAAAAGAAGAGGGCCTATTAAAGTTAACTCCACCGTGGCCGGTCCCAAGTCCGAGCTGAGAAAGGAGGAGGGTCCCTTCCCCCTCCCTTTCCTTCCCTTTCCCCTTCCCCCTCCCTTTCCTTCCCTTTCCCCTTCCCCTCCCCCTCCCTTCCCTTTCCCCTTCCCCCAGAGACACATGCTCAAATTACCTTTAAGGCAGTTTACTGTGCAAAGGGCTAAAAAGAGATTGTAGACAGTCCACTTTGGGCCGATCGGCGCCGTTCGGAGCTGTAATGCGAAGTTCCACTGTACATCTCTTCTCTGCTGTCCCATCTGTGTGCTGTCTCGACTGTGAAGTGTGGGAAGAGGGTGTACCCCTTTACGGAGGATAGACAGCAGGATCTGTTCGCCCCGAGTACATAAATTGTCTGAAGAAGAGAGAGCAATTTGGGTTAAAATTTGGTCCCATACTTGCTATCTGAGGAGTGACAAAGGAAATCTACCTGCGTGCCAAGTTTGAAGACAGGAGCCCCAAGGGTTCCAGAGATATGGCCACACAAAGAGAACTGACCGGCAATTAAAAGCTCCCTTGCGGGAAAACGTAGCAGTAATTTGCAATACCGCTTAAGTGGGACTCTGGAGCAACCTTGTCGGTATAGATTTTGCTGGTCAATATCTCCAAAACCATAAATCCTAAGAACTCCAAACTTGGTAGGGTGGGTCTCCCAATCAGTCCCATACATGTGTCTCTCAAGTTGAAAAAAACACTGCCTCCCGAAACATAAAGGGCGACGTCGCAGTGTTCTTTCAAACTGCACGGACCCAGATGAGGCCTCACTGCTGTATGTCTGTGTCCTACATTGGGAAAATGTTCAATATTTTTTTAACTCTGCCATGGCCGGTCCCAAGCCCGTGCTGCAAAAAGAGGAGGGGTGGGTGCTGGGACAAGCAAACCAGCCCTATTAAAACATTTGTAGAGAAAATGGGAAAGTTCAGTGACACAGAGGTGATGTTCCATCTCGGGGGAGGTTTAGTGTCACTGCAGCAATGAAGACCTCTCTGAGCGTGGTTGGTTCTGAGAGCAATGGCCCAGATCCCATTCCATAACAATTGTAAGATGCTCATTGCGGTCTAGAGCTGGTCCAAAGGTTGCGTGTGAAGGTTGTGTGCAAGCACAAGTAAAGTGCTCCCTTCCGAAACTGGAAGACTGCTTACCAGTGCTCTTGAATCTTTTTAACTCTGCCATGGCCGGTCCCAAGCCCAGCTGCGAAAAGAGGAGGGTTGAGTGCTGGGGCAAGCAAACCAGCCCTGTAAAAACAATTTGCTACTGCGAGCATAAAAGAAGAATAGGGCCTATCCAGCATTGTAGTGACATTAGCCAGCTGAACGTGTTGGCTGAGCTACCAATGCTTTAAGCTGCAAATTAGTGGCTCGAGCATAAAAGAAGAGGGCCTATTAAACTTAACTCCACCGTGGCCGGTCCCAAGTCCGAGCTGAGAAAGGAGGAGGGTCCCTTCCCCCTCCCTTTCCTTCCCTTTCCCCTCCCCCTCCCTTCCTCTTCCCCTTCCCCCAGAGAACCATGCTCAAATTACCTTTAAGGCAGTTTACTGTGCAAAGGGCTAAAAAGAGATTGTAGACAGTCCACTTTGGGCCGAACGGCGCCGTTCGGAGCTGTAATGCGAAGTTCCACTGTACATCTCTTCTCTGCTGTCCCATCTGTGTGCTGTCTCGACTGTGAAGTGTGGGAAGAGGGTGTACCCCTTTACGGAGGATAGACAGCAGGATCTGTTCGCCCCGAGTACATAAATTGTCTGAAGAAGAGAGAGCAATTTGGGTTCAAATTTGGTCCCATACTTGCTATCTGAGGAGTGACAAAGGAAATCTACCTAAGTGCCAAGTTTGAAGACAGGAGCCCCAAGGGTTCCAGAGATATGGCCACACAAAGAGAACTGACCAGCAATTGAAAGCTCCCTTGCAGGAAAACGTAGCAGTAATTTGTAATACCACTTAAGTGGGACTCTGGAGCAACCTTGTTGGTATAGATTTTGCTGGTCAATATCTCCAAAACCATAAATCCTAAGAACTCCAAACTTGGTAGGGTGGGTCTCCCAATCAGTCCCATACATGTGTCTCTCAAGTTGAAAAAAACACTGCCTCCCGAAACATAAAGGGCGACGTTGCAGTGTTCTTTCAAACTGCACAGACCCAGATGAGGCCTCACTGCTGTATGTCTGTGTCCTACATTGGGAAAATGTTCAATATTTTTTTAACTCTGCCATGGCCGGTCCCAAGCCCGTGCTGCGAAAAGAGGAGGGTTGGGTGCTGGGACAAGCAAACCAGCCCTATTAAAACATTTGTAGAGCAAATGGGAAAGTTCAGTGACACAGAGGTGATGTTCCATCTCGGGGGAGGTTTAGTGTCACTGCAGCAATGAAGACCTCTCTGAGCGTGGTTGGTTCTGAGAGCAATGGCCCAGATCCCATTCCATAACAATTGTAAGATGCTCATTGCGGTCTAGAGCTGGTCCAAAGGTTGCGTGTGAAGGTTGTGTGCAAGCACACGTAAAGTGCTCCCTTCCGAAACTGGAAGACTGCTTACCAGTGCTCTTGAATCTTTTTAACTCTGCCATGGCCGGTCCCAAGCCCAGCTGCGAAAAGAGGAGGGTTGAGTGCTGGGGCAAGCAAACCAGCCCTGTAAAAACAATTTGCTACTGCGAGCATAAAAGAAGAATAGGGCCTATCCAGCATTGTAGTGACATTAGCCAGCTGAACGTGTTGGCTGAGCTACCAATGCTTTAAGCTGCAAATTAGTGGCTCGAGCATAAAAGAAGAGGGCCTATTAAAGTTAACTCCACCGTGGCCGGTCCCAAGTCCGAGCTGAGAAAGGAGGAGGGTCCCTTCCCCCTCCCTTTCCTTCCCTTTCCCCTTCCCCCTCCCTTTCCTTCCCTTTCCCCTTCCCCTCCCCCTCCCTTCCCTTTCCCCTTCCCCCAGAGACACATGCTCAAATTACCTTTAAGGCAGTTTACTGTGCAAAGGGCTAAAAAGAGATTGTAGACAGTCCACTTTGGGCCAATCGGCACCGTTCGGAGCTGTAATGCGAAGTTCCACTGTACATCTCTTCTCTGCTGTCCCATCTGTGTGCTGTCTCGACTGTGAAGTGTGGGAAGAGGGTTTACCCCTTTACGGAGGATAGACAGCAGGATCTGTTCGCCCCGAGTACATAAATTGTCTGAAGAAGAGAGAGCAATTTGGGTTCAAATTTGGTCCCATACTTGCTATCTGAGGAGTGACAAAGGAAATCTACCTGCGTGCCAAGTTTGAAGACAGGAGCCCCAAGGGTTCCAGAGATATGGCCACACAAAGAGAACTGACCGGCAATTGAAAGCTCCCTTGCGGGAAAACGTAGCAGTAATTTGTAATACCGCTTAAGTGGGACTCTGGAGCAACCTTGTCGGTATAGATTTTGCTGGTCAATATCTCCAAAACCATAAATCCTAAGAACTCCAAACTTGGTAGGGTGGGTCTCCCAATCAGTCCCATACATGTGTCTCTCAAGTTGAAAAAAACACTGCCTCCCGAAACATAAAGGGCGACGTCGCAGTGTTCTTTCAAACTGCACGGACCCAGATGAGGCCTCACTGCTGTATGTCTGTGTCCTACATTGGGAAAATGTTCAATATTTTTTTAACTCTGCCATGGCCGGTCCCAAGCCCGTGCTGCGAAAAGAGGAGGGTTGGGTGCTGGGACAAGCAAACCAGCCCTATTAAAACATTTGTAGAGCAAATGGGAAAGTTCAGTGACACAGAGGTGATGTTCCATCTCGGGGGAGGTTTAGTGTCACTGCAGCAATGAAGACCTCTCTGAGCGTGGTTGGTTCTGAGAGCAATGGCCCAGATCCCATTCCATAACAATTGTAAGATGCTCATTGCGGTCTAGAGCTGGTCCAAAGGTTGCGTGTGAAGGTTGTGTGCAAGCACACGTAAAGTGCTCCCTTCCAAAACTGGAAGACTGCTTACCAGTGCTCTTGAATTTTTTTAACTCTGCCATGGCCGGTCCCAAGCCCAGCTGCGAAAAGAGGAGGGTTGAGTGCTGGGGCAAGCAAACCAGCCCTGTAAAAACAATTTGCTACTGCGAGCATAAAAGAAGAATAGGGCCTATCCAGCATTGTAGTGACATTAGCCAGCTGAACGTGTTGGCTGAGCTACCAATGCTTTAAGCTGCAAATTAGTGGCTCGAGCATAAAAGAAGAGGGCCTATTAAAGTTAACTCCACCGTGGCCGGTCCCAAGTCCGAGCTGAGAAAAGAGGAGGGTCCCTTCCCCATCCCTTTCCTTCCCTTTCCCCTTCCCCCTCCCTTTCCTTCCCTTTCCCCTTCCCCTCCCCCTCCCTTCCTCTTCCCCTTCCCCCAGAGACACATGCTCAAATTACCTTTAAGGCAGTTTACTGTGCAAAGGGCTAAAAAGAGATTGTAGACAGTCCACTTTGGGCCGATCGGCGCCGTTCGGAGCTGTAATGCGAAGTTCCACTGTACATCTCTTCTCTGCTGTCCCATCTGTGTGCTGTCTCGACTGTGAAGTGTGGGAAGAGGGTGTACCCCTTTACAGAGGATAGACAGCAGGATCTGTTCGCCCCGAGTACATAAATTGTCTGAAGAAGAGAGAGCAATTTGGGTTCAAATTTGGTCCCATACTTGCTATCTGAGGAGTGACAAAGGAAATCTACCTGCGTGCCAAGTTTGAAGACAGGAGCCCCAAAGGTTCCAGAGATATGGCCACACAAAGAGAACTGACCGGCAATTGAAAGCTCCCTTGCGGGAAAACGTAGCAGTAATTTGTAATACCGCTTAAGTGGGACTCTGGAGCAACCTTGTTGGTATAGATTTTGCTGGTCAATATCTCCAAAACCATAAATCCTAAGAACTCCAAACTTGGTAGGGTGGGTCTCCCAATCAGTCCCATACATGTGTCTCTCAAGTTGAAAAAAACACTGCCTCCCGAAACATAAAGGGCGACGTCGCAGTCTTCTTTCAAACTGCACGGACCCAGATGAGGCCTCACTGCTGTATGTCTGTGTCCTACATTGGGAAAATGTTCAATATTTTTTTAACTCTGCCATGGTCGGTCCCAAGCCCGTGCTGCGAAAAGAGGAGGGTTGGGTGCTGGGACAAGCAAACCAGCCCTATTAAAACATTTGTAGAGCAAATGGGAAAGTTCAGTGACACAGAGGTGATGTTCCATCTCGGGGGAGGTTTAGTGTCACTGCAGCAATGAAGACCTCTCTGAGCGTGGTTGGTTCTGAGAGCAATGGCCCAGATCCCATTCCATAACAATTGTAAGATGCTTATTGCGGTCTAGAGCTGGTCCAAAGGTTGCGTGTGAAGGTTGTGTGCAAGCACACGTAAAGTGCTCCCTTCCGAAACTGGAAGACTGCTTACCAGTACTCTTGAATTTTTTTAACTCTGCCATGGCCAGTCCCAAGCCCAGCTGCGAAAAGAGGAGGGTTGAGTGCTGGGGCAAGCAAACCAGCCCTGTAAAAACAATTTGCTACTGCGAGCATAAAAGAAGAATAGGGCCTATCCAGCATTGTAGTGACATTAGCCAGCTGAACGTGTTGGCTGAGCTACCAATGCTTTAAGCTGCAAATTAGTGGCTCGAGCATAAAAGAAGAGGGCCTATTAAAGTTAACTCCACCGTGGCCGGTCCCAAGTCCGAGCTGAGAAAAGAGGAGGGTCCCTTCCCCCTCCCTTTCCTTCCCTTTCCCCTTCCCCCTCCCTTTCCTTCCCTTTCCCCTTCCTCTCCCCCTCCCTTCCTCTTCCCCTTCCCCCAGAGACACATGCTCAAATTACCTTTAAGGCAGTTTACTGTGCAAAGGGCTAAAAAGAGATTGTAGACAGTCCACTTTGGGCCGATCGGCGCCGTTCGGAGTTGTAATGCGAAGTTCCACTGTACATCTCTTCTCTGCTGTCCCATCTGTGTGCTGTCTCGACTGTGAAGTGTGGGAAGAGGGTGTACCCCTTTACAGAGGATAGACAGCAGGATCTGTTCGCCCCGAGTACATAAATTGTCTGAAGAAGAGAGAGCAATTTGGGTTCAAATTTGGTCCCATACTTGCTATCTGAGGAGTGACAAAGGAAATCTACCTGCGTGCCAAGTTTGAAGACAGGAGCCCCAAAGGTTCCAGAGATATGGCCACACAAAGAGAACTGACCGGCAATTGAAAGCTCCCTTGCGGGAAAACGTAGCAGTAATTTGTAATACCGCTTAAGTGGGACTCTGGAGCAACCTTGTTGGTATAGATTTTGCTGGTCAATATCTCCAAAACCATAAATCCTAAGAACTCCAAACTTGGTAGGGTGGGTCTCCCAATCAGTCCCATACATGTGTCTCTCAAGTTGAAAAAAACACTGCCTCCCGAAACATAAAGGGTGACGTCGCAGTGTTCTTTCAAACTGCACGGACCCAGATGAGGCCTCACTGCTGTATGTCTGTGTCCTACATTGGGAAAATGTTCAATATTTTTTTAACTCTGCCATGGCCGGTCCCAAGCCCGTGCTGCGAAAAGTGGGGGGTGGGGTGCTGGGACAAGCAAACCAGCCCTATTAAAACATTTGTAGAGCAAATGGGAAAGTTCAGTGACACAGAGGTGATGTTCCATCTCGGGGGAGGTTTAGTGTCACTGCAGCAATGAAGACCTCTCTGAGCGTGGTTGGTTCTGAGAGCAATGGCCCAGATCCCATTCCATAACAATTGTAAGATGCTCATTGCGGTCTAGAGCTGGTCCAAAGGTTGCGTGTGAAGGTTGTGTGCAAGCACACGTAAAGTGCTCCCTTCCGAAACTGGAAGACTGCTTACCAGTGCTCTTGAATCTTTTTAACTCTGCCATGGCCGGTCCCAAGCCCAGCTGCGAAAAGAGGAGGGTTGAGTGCTGGGGCAAGCAAACCAGCCCTGTAAAAACAATTTGCTACTGCGAGCATAAAAGAAGAATAGGGCCTATCCAGCATTGTAGTGACATTAGCCAGCTGAACGTGTTGGCTGAGCTACCAATGCTTTAAGCTGCAAATTAGTGGCTCGAGCATAAAAGAAGAGGGCCTATTAAACTTAACTCCACCGTGGCCGGTCCCAAGTCCGAGCTGAGAAAGGAGGAGGGTCCCTTCCCCCTCCCTTTCCTTCCCTTTCCCCTTCCCCCTCCCTTTCCTTCCCTTTCCCCTTCCCCTCCCCCTCCCTTCCCTTTCCCCTTCCCCCAGAGACACATGCTCAAATTACCTTTAAGGCAGTTTACTGTGCAAAGGGCTAAAAAGAGATTGTAGACAGTCCACTTTGGGCCAATCGGCACCGTTCGGAGCTGTAATGCGAAGTTCCACTGTACATCTCTTCTCTGCTGTCCCATCTGTGTGCTGTCTCGACTGTGAAGTGTGGGAAGAGGGTTTACCCCTTTACGGAGGATAAACAGCAGGATCTGTTCGCCCCGAGTACATAAATTGTCTGAAGAAGAGAGAGCAATTTGGGTTCAAATTTGGTCCCATACTTGCTATCTGAGGAGTGACAAAGGAAATCTACCTGCGTGCCAAGTTTGAAGACAGGAGCCCCAAGGGTTCCAGAGATATGGCCACACAAAGAGAACTGACCGGCAATTGAAAGCTCCCTTGCGGGAAAACGTAGCAGTAATTTGTAATACCGCTTAAGTGGGACTCTGGAGCAACCTTGTCGGTATAGATTTTGCTGGTCAATATCTCCAAAACCATAAATCCTAAGAACTCCAAACTTGGTAGGGTGGGTCTCCCAATCAGTCCCATACATGTGTCTCTCAAGTTGAAAAAAACACTGCCTCCCGAAACATAAAGGGCGACGTCGCAGTGTTCTTTCAAACTGCACGGACCCAGATGAGGCCTCACTGCTGTATGTCTGTGTCCTACATTGGGAAAATGTTCAATATTTTTTTAACTCTGCCATGGCCGGTCCCAAGCCCGTGCTGCGAAAAGAGGAGGGTTGGGTGCTGGGACAAGCAAACCAGCCCTATTAAAACATTTGTAGAGCAAATGGGAAAGTTCAGTGACACAGAGGTGATGTTCCATCTCGGGGGAGGTTTAGTGTCACTGCAGCAATGAAGACCTCTCTGAGCGTGGTTGGTTCTGAGAGCAATGGCCCAGATCCCATTCCATAACAATTGTAAGATGCTTATTGCGGTCTAGAGCTGGTCCAAAGGTTGCGTGTGAAGGTTGTGTGCAAGCACACGTAAAGTGCTCCCTTCCGAAACTGGAAGACTGCTTACCAGTACTCTTGAATTTTTTTAACTCTGCCATGGCCGGTCCCAAGCCCAGCTGCGAAAAGAGGAGGGTTGAGTGCTGGGGCAAGCAAACCAGCCCTGTAAAAACAATTTGCTACTGCGAGCATAAAAGAAGAATAGGGCCTATCCAGCATTGTAGTGACATTAGCCAGCTGAACGTGTTGGCTGAGCTACCAATGCTTTAAGCTGCAAATTAGTGGCTCGAGCATAAAAGAATAGGGCCTATTAAAGTTAACTCCACCGTGGCCGGTCCCAAGTCCGAGCTGAGAAAGGAGGAGGGTCCCTTCCCCCTCCCTTTCCTTCCCTTTCCCCTTCCCCTCCCCCTCCCTTCCCTTTCCCCTTCCCCCAGAGATACATGCTCAAATTACCTTTAAGGCAGTTTACTGTGCAAAGGGCTAAAAAGAGATTGTAGACAGTCCACTTTGGGCCGATCGGCGCAGTTCGGAGCTGTAATGCGAAGTTCCACTGTACATCTCTTCTCTGCTGTCCCATCTGTGTGCTGTCTCGACTGTGAAGTGTGGGAAGAGGGTGTACCCCTTTACAGAGGATAGACAGCAGGATCTGTTCGCCCCGAGTACATAAATTGTCTGAAGAAGAGAGAGCAATTTGGGTTCAAATTTGGTCCCATACTTGCTATCTGAGGAGTGACAAAGGAAATCTACCTGCGTGCCAAGTTTGAAGACAGGAGCCCCAAAGGTTCCAGAGATATGGCCACACAAAGAGAACTGACCGGCAATTGAAAGCTCCCTTGCGGGAAAACGTAGCAGTAATTTGTAATACCGCTTAAGTGGGACTCTGGAGCAACCTTGTTGGTATAGATTTTGCTGGTCAATATCTCCAAAACCATAAATCCTAAGAACTCCAAACTTGGTAGGGTGGGTCTCCCAATCAGTCCCATACATGTGTCTCTCAAGTTGAAAAAAACACTGCCTCCCGAAACATAAAGGGTGACGTCGCAGTGTTCTTTCAAACTGCACGGACCCAGATGAGGCCTCACTGCTGTATGTCTGTGTCCTACATTGGGAAAATGTTCAATATGTTTTTAACTCTGCCATGGCCGGTCCCAAGCCCGTGCTGCGAAAAGAGGAGGGTTGGGTGCTGGGACAAGCAAACCAGCCCTATTAAAACATTTGTAGAGCAAATGGGAAAGTTCAGTGACACAGAGGTGATGTTCCATCTCGGGGGGAGGTTTAGTGTCACTGCAGCAATGAAGACCTCTCTGAGCATGGTTGGTTCTGAGAGCAATGGCCCAGATCCCATTCCATAACAATTGTAAGATGCTCATTGCGGTCTAGAGCTGGTCCAAAGGTTGCGTGTGAAGGTTGTGTGCAAGCACACGTAAAGTGCTCCCTTCCGAAACTGGAAGACTGCTTACCAGTGCTCTTGAATCTTTTTAACTCTGCCATGGCCGGTCCCAAGCCCAGCTGCGAAAAGAGGAGGGTTGAGTGCTGGGGCAAGCAAACCAGCCCTGTAAAAACAATTTGCTACTGCGAGCATAAAAGAAGAATAGGGCCTATCCAGCATTGTAGTGACATTATCCAGCTGAACGTGTTGGCTGAGCTACCAATGCTTTAAGCTGCAAATTAGTGGCTCGAGCATAAAAGAAGAGGGCCTATTAAACTTAACTCCACCGTGGCCGGTCCCAAGTCCGAGCTGAGAAAGGAGGAGGGTCCCTTCCCCCTCCCTTTCCTTCCCTTTCCCCTTCCCCTCCCCCTCCCTTCCCTTTCCCCTTCCCCCAGAGATACATGCTCAAATTACCTTTAAGGCAGTTTACTGTGCAAAGGGCTAAAAAGAGATTGTAGACAGTCCACTTTGGGCCGATCGGCGCAGTTCGGAGCTGTAATGCGAAGTTCCACTGTACATCTCTTCTCTGCTGTCCCATCTGTGTGCTGTCTCGACTGTGAAGTGTGGGAAGAGGGTGTACCCCTTTACGGAGGATAGACAGCAGGATCTGTTCGCCCCGAGTACATAAATTGTTTGAAGAAGAGAGAGCAATTTGGGTTCAAATTTGGTCCCATACTTGCTATCTGAGGAGTGACAAAGGAAATCTACCTGCGTGCCAAGTTTGAAGACAGGAGCCCCAAGGGTTCCAGAGATATGGCCACACAAAGAGAACTGACCGGCAATTGAAAGCTCCCTTGCGGGAAAACGTAGCAGTAATTTGTAATACCGCTTAAGTGGGACTCTGGAGCAACCTTGTCGGTATAGATTTTGCTGGTCAATATCTCCAAAACCATAAATCCTAAGAACTCCAAACTTGGTAGGGTGGGTCTCCCAATCAGTCCCATACATGTGTCTCTCAAGTTGAAAAAAACACTGCCTCCCGAAACATAAAGGGCGACGTCGCAGTGTTCTTTCAAACTGCACAGACCCAGATGAGGCCTCACTGCTGTATGTCTGTGTCCTACATTGGGAAAATGTTCAATATTTTTTTAACTCTGCCATAACCGGTCCCAAGCCCGTGCTGCGAAAAGAGGAGGGTTGGGTGCTGGGACAAGCAAACCAGCCCTATTAAAACATTTGTAGAGCAAATGGGAAAGTTCAGTGACACAGAGGTGATGTTCCATCTCGGGGGAGGTTTAGTGTCACTGCAGCAATGAAGACCTCTCTGAGCATGGTTGGTTCTGAGAGCAATGGCCCAGATCCCATTCCATAAAAATTGTAAGATGCTCATTGCGGTCTAGAGCTGGTCCAAAGGCTGCGTGTGAAGGTTGTGTGCAAGCACTTGTAAAGTGCTCCCTTCCAAAACTGGAAGACTGCTTACCAGTGCTCTTGAAACTCTTTAACTCTGCCATGGCCGGTCCCAAGCCCAGCTGCGAAAAAGGAGGGTTGAGTGCTGGGGTAAGCAAACCAGCCCTGTAAAAACAATTTGCTACTGCGAGCATAAAAGAAGAATAGGGCCTATCCAGCATTGTAGTGACATTAGCCAGCTGAACGTGTTGGCTGAGCTACCAATGCTTTAAGCTGCAAATTAGTGGCTCGAGCATAAAAGAAGAGGGCCTATTAAAGTTAACTCCACTGTGGCCGGTCCCAAGTCCGAGCTGAGAAAGGAGGAGGGTCCCTTCCCCCTCCCTTTCCTTCCCTTTCCCTTTCCCCTCCCCCTCCCTTCCCTTTCCCCTTCCCCCAGAGACACATGCTCAAATTACCTTTAAGGCAGTTTACTGTGCAAAGGGCTAAAAAGAGATTGTAGACAGTCCACTTTGGGCCGATCGGCGCCGTTCGGAGCTGTAATGCGAAGTTCCACTGTACATCTCTTCTCTGATGTCCCATCTGTGTGCTGTCTCGACTGTGAAGTGTGGGAAGAGGGTGTACCACTTTACGGAGGATAGACAGCAGGATCTGTTCGCCCCGAGTACATAAATTGCCTGAAGAAGAGAGAGCAATTTGGGTTCAAATTTGGTCCCATACTTGCTATCTGAGGAGTGACAAAGGAAATCTACCTGCGTGCCAAGTTTGAAGACAGGAGCCCCAAGGGTTCCAGAGATATGGCCACACAAATAGAACTGACCGGCAATTGAAAGCTCCCTTGCGGGAAAACGTAGCAGTAATTTGCAATACCGCTTAAGTGGGACTCTGGAGCAACCTTGTCGGTATAGATTTTGCTGGTCAATATCTCCAAAACCATAAATCCTAAGAACTCCAAACTTGGTAGGGTGGGTCTCCCAATCAGTCCCATACATGCGTCTCTCAAGTTGAAAAAAACACTGCCTCCCGAAACATAAAGGGCGACGTCGCAGTGTTCTTTCAAACTGCACGGACCCAGATGAGGCCTCACTGCTGTATGTCTGTGTCCTACATTGGGAAAATGTTCAATATTTTTTTAACTCTGCCATGGCCGGTCCCAAGCCCGTGCTGCGAAAAGAGGAGGGTTGGGTGCTGGGACAAGCAAACCAGCCCTATTAAAACATTTGTAGAGAAAATGGGAAAGTTCAGTGACACAGAGGTGATGTTCCATCTCGGGGGAGGTTTAGTGTCACTGCAGCAATGAAGACCTCTCTGAGCGTGGTTGGTTCTGAGAGCAATGGCCCAGATCCCATTCCATAACAATTGTAAGATGCTCATTGCGGTCTAGAGCTGGTCCAAAGGTTGCGTGTGAAGGTTGTGTGCAAGCACAAGTAAAGTGCTCCCTTCCGAAACTGGAAGACTGCTTACCAGTGCTCTTGAATCTTTTTAACTCTGCCATGGCCGGTCCCAAGCCCAGCTGCGAAAAGAGGAGGGTTGAGTGCTGGGGCAAGCAAACCAGCTCTGTAAAAACAATTTGCTACTGCGAGCATAAAAGAAGAATAGGGCCTATCCAGCATTGTAGTGACATTAGCCAGCTGAACGTGTTGGCTGAGCTACCAATGCTTTAAGCTGCAAATTAGTGGCTCGAGCATAAAAGAAGAGGGCCTATTAAAGTTAACTCCACCGTGGCCGGTCCCAAGTCCGAGCTGAGAAAAGAGGAGGGTCCCTTCCCCCTCCCTTTCCTTCCCTTTCCCCTTCCTTTCCTTCCCTTTCCCCTTCCCCTCCCCCTCCCTTCCCTTTCCCCTTCCCCCAGAGATACATGCTCAAATTACCTTTAAGGCAGTTTACTGTGCAAAGGGCTAAAAAGAGATTGTAGACAGTCCACTTTGGGCCGATCGGCGCAGTTCGGAGCTGTAATGCGAAGTTCCACTGTACATCTCTTCTCTGCTGTCCCATCTGTGTGCTGTCTCGACTGTGAAGTGTGGGAAGAGGGTGTACCCCTTTACGGAGGATAGACAGCAGGACCTGTTCGCCCCGAGTACATAAATTGTCTGAAGAAGAGAGAGCAATTTGGGTTCAAATTTGGTCCCATAATTGCTATCTGAGGAGTGACAAAGGAAATCTACCTGCGTGCCAAGTTTGAAGACAGGAGCCCCAAGGGTTCCAGAGATATGGCCACACAAAGAGAACTGACCGGCAATTGAAAGCTCCCTTGCGGGAAAACGTAGCAGTAATTTGTAATACCGCTTAAGTGGGACTCTGGAGCAACCTTGTCGGTATAGATTTTGCTGGTCAATATCTCCAAAACCATAAATCCTAAGAACTCCAAACTTGGTAGGGTGGGTCTCCCAATCAGTCCCATACATGTGTCTCTCAAGTTGAAAAAAACACTGCCTCCCGAAACATAAAGGGCAATGTCGCAGTGTTCTTTCAAACTGCACGGACCCAGATGAGGCCTCACTGCTGTATGTCTGTGTCCTACATTGGGAAAATGTTCAATATTTTTTTAACTCTGCCATGACCGGTCCCAAGCCCGTGCTGCGAAAAGAGGAGGGTTGGGTGCTGGGACAAGCAAACCAGCCCTATTAAAACATTTGTAGAGCAAATGGGAAAGTTCAGTGACACAGAGGTGATGTTCCATCTCAGGGGAGGTTTAGTGTCACTGCAGCAATGAAGACCTCTCTGAGCGTGGTTGGTTCTGAGAGCAATGGCCCAGATCCCATTCCATAAAAATTGTAAGATGCTCATTGCGGTCTAGAGCTGGTCCAAAGGTTGCGTGTGAAGGTTGTGTGCAAGCACTTGTAAAGTGCTCCCTTCCGAAACTGGAAGACTGCTTACCAGTGCTATTGAAACTCTTTAACTCTGCCATGGCCGGTCCCAAGCCCAGCTGCGAAAAAGGAGGGTTGAGTGCTGGGGCAAGCAAACCAGCCCTGTAAAAACAATTTGCTACTGCGAGCATAAAAGAAGAATAGGGCCTATCCAGCATTGTAGTGACATTAGCCAGCTGAACGTGTTGGCTGAGCTACCAATGCTTTAAGCTGCAAATTAGTGGCTCGAGCATAAAAGAAGAGGGCCTATTAAAGTTAACTCCACCGTGTCCGGTCCCAAGTCCGAGCTGAGAAAAGAGGAGGGTCCCTTCCCCCTCCCTTTCCTTCCCTTTCCCCTTCCTTTCCTTCCCTTTCCCCTTCCCCTCCCCCTCCCTTCCCTTTCCCCTTCCCCCAGAGATACATGCTCAAATTACCTTTAAGGCAGTTTACTGTGCAAAGGGCTAAAAAGAGATTGTAGACAGTCCACTTTGGGCCGATCGGCGCAGTTCGGAGCTGTAATGCGAAGTTCCACTGTACATCTCTTCTCTGCTGTCCCATCTGTGTGCTGTCTCGACTGTGAAGTGTGGGAAGAGGGTGTACCCCTTTACGGAGGATAGACAGCAGGACCTGTTCGCCCCGAGTACATAAATTGTCTGAAGAAGAGAGAGCAATTTGGGTTCAAATTTGGTCCCATAATTGCTATCTGAGGAGTGACAAAGGAAATCTACCTGCGTGCCAAGTTTGAAGACAGGAGCCCCAAGGGTTCCAGAGATATGGCCACACAAAGAGAACTGACCGGCAATTGAAAGCTCCCTTGCGGGAAAACGTAGCAGTAATTTGTAATACCGCTTAAGTGGGACTCTGGAGCAACCTTGTCGGTATAGATTTTGCTGGTCAATATCTCCAAAACCATAAATCCTAAGAACTCCAAACTTGGTAGGGTGGGTCTCCCAATCAGTCCCATACATGTGTCTCTCAAGTTGAAAAAAACACTGCCTCCCGAAACATAAAGGGCAATGTCGCAGTGTTCTTTCAAACTGCACGGACCCAGATGAGGCCTCACTGCTGTATGTCTGTGTCCTACATTGGGAAAATGTTCAATATTTTTTTAACTCTGCCATGACCGGTCCCAAGCCCGTGCTGCGAAAAGAGGAGGGTTGGGTGCTGGGACAAGCAAACCAGCCCTATTAAAACATTTGTAGAGCAAATGGGAAAGTTCAGTGACACAGAGGTGATGTTCCATCTCAGGGGAGGTTTAGTGTCACTGCAGCAATGAAGACCTCTCTGAGCGTGGTTGGTTCTGAGAGCAATGGCCCAGATCCCATTCCATAAAAATTGTAAGATGCTCATTGCGGTCTAGAGCTGGTCCAAAGGTTGCGTGTGAAGGTTGTGTGCAAGCACTTGTAAAGTGCTCCCTTCCGAAACTGGAAGACTGCTTACCAGTGCTATTGAAACTCTTTAACTCTGCCATGGCCGGTCCCAAGCCCAGCTGCGAAAAAGGAGGGTTGAGTGCTGGGGCAAGCAAACCAGCCCTGTAAAAACAATTTGCTACTGCGAGCATAAAAGAAGAATAGGGCCTATCCAGCATTGTAGTGACATTAGCCAGCTGAACGTGTTGGCTGAGCTACCAATGCTTTAAGCTGCAAATTAGTGGCTCGAGCATAAAAGAAGAGGGCCTATTAAAGTTAACTCCACCGTGTCCGGTCCCAAGTCCGAGCTGAGAAAAGAGGAGGGTCCCTTC
This sequence comes from Rana muscosa, assembly GCA_029206835.1. Lineage (NCBI taxonomy): Eukaryota > Metazoa > Chordata > Amphibia > Anura > Ranidae > Rana > Rana muscosa. The sequence goes on from CM055118.1 coordinate 116,124,896, forward strand.
CCCATCCCTTTCCTTCCCTTTCCCCTTCCCCCTCCCTTTCCTTCCCTTTCCCCTTCCCCTCCCCCTCCCTTCCTCTTCCCCTTCCCCCAGAGACACATGCTCAAATTACCTTTAAGGCAGTTTACTGTGCAAAGGGCTAAAAAGAGATTGTAGACAGTCCACTTTGGGCCGATCGGCGCCGTTCGGAGCTGTAATGCGAAGTTCCACTGTACATCTCTTCTCTGCTGTCCCATCTGTGTGCTGTCTCGACTGTGAAGTGTGGGAAGAGGGTGTACCCCTTTACAGAGGATAGACAGCAGGATCTGTTCGCCCCGAGTACATAAATTGTCTGAAGAAGAGAGAGCAATTTGGGTTCAAATTTGGTCCCATACTTGCTATCTGAGGAGTGACAAAGGAAATCTACCTGCGTGCCAAGTTTGAAGACAGGAGCCCCAAAGGTTCCAGAGATATGGCCACACAAAGAGAACTGACCGGCAATTGAAAGCTCCCTTGCGGGAAAACGTAGCAGTAATTTGCAATACCGCTTAAGTGGGACTCTGGAGCAACCTTGTCGGTATAGATTTTGCTGGTCAATATCTCCAAAACCATAAATCCTAAGAACTCCAAACTTGGTAGGGTGGGTCTCCCAATCAGTCCCATACATGTGTCTCTCAAGTTGAAAAAAACACTGCCTCCCGAAACATAAAGGGCGACGTTGCAGTGTTCTTTCAAACTGCACGGACCCAGATGAGGCCTCACTGCTGTATGTCTGTGTCCTACATTGGGAAAATGTTCAATATTTTTTTAACTCTGCCATGGCCGGTCCCAAGCCCGTGCTGCGAAAAGAGGAGGGTTGGGTGCTGGGACAAGCAAACCAGCCCTATTAAAACATTTGTAGAGAAAATGGGAAAGTTATGTGACACAGAGGTGATGTTCCATCTCGGGGGAGGTTTAGTGTCACTGCAGCAATGAAGACCTCTCTGAGCGTGGTTGGTTCTGAGAGCAATGGCCCAGATCCCATTCCATAACAATTGTAAGATGCTCATTGCGGTCTAGAGCTGGTCCAAAGGTTGCGTGTGAAGGTTGTGTGCAAGCACAAGTAAAGTGCTCCCTTCCGAAACTGGAAGACTGCTTACCAGTGCTCTTGAATCTTTTTAACTCTGCCATGGCCGGTCCCAAGCCCAGCTGCGAAAAGAGGAGGGTTGAGTGCTGGGGCAAGCAAACCAGCCCTGTAAAAACAATTTGCTACTGCGAGCATAAAAGAAGAATAGGGCCTATCCAGCATTGTAGTGACATTAGCCAGCTGAACGTGTTGGCTGAGCTACCAATGCTTTAAGCTGCAAATTAGTGGCTCGAGCATAAAAGAAGAGGGCCTATTAAAGTTAACTCCACCATGGCCGGTCCCAAGTCCGAGCTGAGAAAGGAGGAGGGTCCCTTCCCCCTCCCTTTCCTTCCCTTTCCCCTTCCCCTCCCCCTCCCTTCCCTTTCCCCTTCCCCCAGAGATACATGCTCAAATTACCTTTAAGGCAGTTTACTGTGCAAAGGGCTAAATAGAGATTGTAGACAGTCCACTTTGGGCCGATCGGCGCCGTTCGGAGCTGTAATGCGAAGTTCCACTGTACATCTCTTCTCTGCTGTCCCATCTGTGTGCTGTCTCGACTGTGAAGTGTGGGAAGAGGGTGTACCCCTTTACGGAGGATAGACAGCAGGATCTGTTCGCCCCGAGTACATAAATTGTCTGAAGAAGAGAGAGCAATTTGGGTTCAAATTTGGTCCCATACTTGCTATCTGAGGAGTGACAAAGGAAATCTACCTGCGTGCCAAGTTTGAAGACAGGAGCCCCAAGGGTTCCAGAGATATGGCCACACAAAGAGAACTGACCGGCAATTGAAAGCTCCCTTGCGGGAAAACGTAGCAGTAATTTGTAATACCGCTTAAGTGGGACTCTGGAGCAACCTTGTCGGTATAGATTTTGCTGGTCAATATCTCCAAAACCATAAATCCTAAGAACTCCAAACTTGGTAGGGTGGGTCTCCCAATCAGTCCCATACATGTGTCTCTCAAGTTGAAAAACACACTGCCTCCCGAAACATAAAGGGCGACGTCGCAGTGTTCTTTCAAACTGCACAGACCCAGATGAGGCCTCACTGCTGTATGTCTGTGTCCTACATTGGGAAAATGTTCAATATTTTTTTAACTCTGCCATGGCCGGTCCCAAGCCCGTGCTGCGAAAAGAGGAGGGTTGGGTGCTGGGACAAGCAAACCAGCCCTATTAAAACATTTGTAGAGCAAATGGGAAAGTTCAGTGACACAGAGGTGATGTTCCATCTCGGGGGAGGTTTAGTGTCACTGCAGCAATGAAGACCTCTCTGAGCGTGGTTGGTTCTGAGAGCAATGGCCCAGATCCCATTCCATAACAATTGTAAGATGCTCATTGTGGTCTAGAGCTGGTCCAAAGGTTGCGTGTGAAGGTTGTGTGCAAGCACACGTAAAGTGCTCCCTTCCGAAACTGGAAGACTGCTTACCAGTGCTCTTGAATCTTTTTAACTCTGCCATGGCCGGTCCCAAGCCCAGCTGCGAAAAGAGGAGGGTTGAGTGCTGGGGCAAGCAAACCAGCCCTGTAAAAACAATTTGCTACTGCGAGCATAAAAGAAGAATAGGGCCTATCCAGCATTGTAGTGACATTAGCCAGCTGAACGTGTTGGCTGAGCTACCAATGCTTTAAGCTGCAAATTAGTGGCTCGAGCATAAAAGAAGAGGGCCTATTAAACTTAACTCCACCGTGGCCGGTCCCAAGTCCGAGCTGAGAAAGGAGGAGGGTCCCTTCCCCCTCCCTTTCCTTCCCTTTCCCCTTCACCTCCCCCTCCCTTCCCTTTCCCCTTCCCCCAGAGATACATGCTCAAATTACCTTTAAGGCAGTTTACTGTGCAAAGGGCTAAAAAGAGATTGTAGACAGTCCACTTTGGGCCGATCGGCGCCGTTCGGAGCTGTAATGCGAAGTTCCACTGTACATCTCTTCTCTGCTGTCCCATCTGTGTGCTGTCTCGACTGTGAAGTGTGGGAAGAGGGTGTACCCCTTTACGGAGGATAGACAGCAGGATCTGTTCGCCCCGAGTACATAAATTGTCTGAAGAAGAGAGAGCAATTTGGGTTCAAATTTGGTCCCATAGTTGCTATCTGAGGAGTGACAAAGGAAATCTACCTGCGTGCCAAGTTTGAAGACAGGAGCCCCAAGGGTTCCAGAGATATGGCCACACAAAGAGAACTGACCGGCAATTGAAAGCTCCCTTGCGGGAAAACGTAGCAGTAATTTGTAATATCGCTTAAGTGGGACTCTGGAGCAACCTTGTCGGTATAGATTTTGCTGGTCAATGTCTCCAAAACCATAAATCCTAAGAACTCCAAACTTGGTAGGGTGGGTCTCCCAATAAGTCCCATACATGTGTCTCTCAAGTTGAAAAAAACACTGCCTCCCGAAACATAAAGGGCGACGTCGCAGTGTTCTTTCAAACTGCACAGACCCAGATGAGGCCTCAATGCTGTATGTCTGTGTCCTACATTGGGAAAATGTTCAATATTTTTTTAACTCTGCCATGGCCGGTTCCAAGCCCGTGCTGTGAAAAGAGGAGGGTTGGGTGCTGGGACAAGCAAACCAGCCCTATTAAAACATTTGTAGAGCAAATGGGAAAGTTCAGTGACACAGAGGTGATGTTCCATCTCGGGGGAGGTTTAGTGTCACTGCAGCAATGAAGACCTCTCTGAGCGTGGTTGGTTCTGAGAGCAATGGCCCAGATCCCATTCCATAACAATTGTAAGATGCTCATTGCGGTCTAGAGCTGGTCCAAAGGTTGCGTGTGAAGGTTGTGTGCAAGCACACGTAAAGTGCTCCCTTCCGAAACTGGAAGACTGCTTACCAGTGCTCTTGAATCTTTTTAACTCTGCCATGGCCGGTCCCAAGCCCAGCTGCGAAAAGAGGAGGGTTGAGTGCTGGGGCAAGCAAACCAGCCCTGTAAAAACAATTTGCTACTGCGAGCATAAAAGAAGAATAGGGCCTATCCAGCATTGTAGTGACATTAGCCAGCTGAACGTGTTGGCTGAGCTACCAATGCTTTAAGCTGCAAATTAGTGGCTCGAGCATAAAAGAAGAGGGCCTATTAAACTTAACTCCACCGTGACCGGTCCCAAGTCCGAGCTGAGAAAGGAGGAGGGTCCCTTCCCCATCCCTTTCCTTCCCTTTCCCCTTCCCCCTCCCTTTCCTTCCCTTTCCCCTTCCCCTCCCCCTCCCTTCCCTTTCCCCTTCCCCCAGAGATACATGCTCAAATTACCTTTAAGGCAGTTTACTGTGCAAAGGGCTAAAAAGAGATTGTAGACAGTCCACTTTGGGCCGATCGGCGCCGTTCGGAGCTGTAATGCGAAGTTCCACTGTACATCTCTTCTCTGCTGTCCCATCTGTGTGCTGTCTCGACTGTGAAGTGTGGGAAGAGGGTGTACCCCTTTACGGAGGATAGACAGCAGGATCTGTTCGCCCCGAGTACATAAATTGTCTGAAGAAGAGAGAGCAATTTGGGTTCAAATTTGGTCCCATAGTTGCTATCTGAGGAGTGACAAAGGAAATCTACCTGCGTGCCAAGTTTGAAGACAGGAGCCCCAAGGGTTCCAGAGATATGGCCACACAAAGAGAACTGACCGGCAATTGAAAGCTCCCTTGCGGGAAAACGTAGCAGTAATTTGTAATATCGCTTAAGTGGGACTCTGGAGCAACCTTGTCGGTATAGATTTTGCTGGTCAATGTCTCCAAAACCATAAATCCTAAGAACTCCAAACTTGGTAGGGTGGGTCTCCCAATAAGTCCCATACATGTGTCTCTCAAGTTGAAAAAAACACTGCCTCCCGAAACATAAAGGGCGACGTTGCAGTGTTCTTTCAAACTGCACAGACCCAGATGAGGCCTCACTGCTGTATGTCTGTGTCCTACATTGGGAAAATGTTCAATATTTTTTTAACTCTGCCATGGCCGGTTCCAAGCCCGTGCTGTGAAAAGAGGAGGGTTGGGTGCTGGGACAAGCAAACCAGCCCTATAAAAACATTTGTAGAGCAAATGGGAAAGTTCAGTGACACAGAGGTGATGTTCCATCTCGGGGGAGGTTTAGTGTCACTGCAGCAATGAAGACCTCTCTGAGCGTGGTTGGTTCTGAGAGCAATGGCCCAGATCCCATTCCATAACAATTGTAAGATGCTCATTGCGGTCTAGAGCTGGTCCAAAGGTTGCGTGTGAAGGTTGTGTGCAAGCACACGTAAAGTGCTCCCTTCCGAAACTGGAAGACTGCTTACCAGTGCTCTTGAATCTTTTTAACTCTGCCATGGCCGGTCCCAAGCCCAGCTGCGAAAAGAGGAGGGTTGAGTGCTGGGGCAAGCAAACCAGCCCTGTAAAAACAATTTGCTACTGCGAGCATAAAAGAAGAATAGGGCCTATCCAGCATTGTAGTGACATTAGCCAGCTGAACGTGTTGGCTGAGCTACCAATGCTTTAAGCTGCAAATTAGTGGCTCGAGCATAAAAGAAGAGGGCCTATTAAACTTAACTCCACCGTGACCGGTCCCAAGTCCGAGCTGAGAAAGGAGGAGGGTCCCTTCCCCCTCCCTTTCCTTCCCTTTCCCCTTCCCCTCCCCCTCCCTTCCCTTTCCCCTTCCCCCAGAGATACATGCTCAAATTACCTTTAAGGCAGTTTACTGTGCAAAGGGCTAAAAAGAGATTGTAGACAGTCCACTTTGGGCCGATCGGCGCCGTTCGGAGCTGTAATGCGAAGTTCCACTGTACATCTCTTCTCTGCTGTCCCATCTGTGTGCTGTCTCGACTGTGAAGTGTGGGAAGAGGGTGTACCCCTTTACGGAGGATAGACAGCAGGATCTGTTCGCCCCGAGTACATAAATTGTCTGAAGAAGAGAGAGCAATTTGGGTTCAAATTTGGTCCCATAGTTGCTAACTGAGGAGTGACAAAGGAAATCTACCTGCGTGCCAAGTTTGAAGACAGGAGCCCCAAGGGTTCCAGAGATATGGCCACACAAAGAGAACTGACCGGCAATTGAAAGCTCCCTTGCGGGAAAACGTAGCAGTAATTTGTAATATCGCTTAAGTGGGACTCTGGAGCAACCTTGTCGGTATAGATTTTGCTGGTCAATGTCTCCAAAACCATAAATCCTAAGAACTCCAAACTTGGTAGGGTGGGTCTCCCAATAAGTCCCATACATGTGTCTCTCAAGTTGAAAAAAACTCTGCCTCCCGAAACATAAAGGGCGACGTCGCAGTGTTCTTTCAAACTGCACAGACCCAGATGAGGCCTCACTGCTGTATGTCTGTGTCCTACATTGGGAAAATGTTCAATATTTTTTTAACTCTGCCATGGCCGGTTCCAAGCCCGTGCTGTGAAAAGAGGAGGGTTGGGTGCTGGGACAAGCAAACCAGCCCTATTAAAAAATTTGTAGAGCAAATGGGAAAGTTCAGTGACACAGAGGTGATGTTCCATCTCGGGGGAGGTTTAGTGTCACTGCAGCAATGAAGACCTCTCTGAGCGTGGTTGGTTCTGAGAGCAATGGCCCAGATCCCATTCCATAACAATTGTAAGTTGCTCATTGCGGTCTAGAGCTGGTCCAAAGGTTGCATGTGAAGGTTGTGTGCAAGCACACGTAAAGTGCTCCCTTCCGAAACTGGAAGACTGCTTACCAGTGCTCTTGAATTTTTTTAACTCTGCCATGGCCGGTCCCAAGCCCAGCTGCGAAAAGAGGAGGGTTGAGTGCTGGGGCAAGCAAACCAGCCCTGTAAAAACAATTTGCTACTGCGAGCATAAAAGAAGAATAGGGCCTATCCAGCATTGTAGTGACATTAGCCAGCTGAACGTGTTGGCTGAGCTACCAATGCTTTAAGCTGCAAATTAGTGGCTCAAGCATAAAAGAAGAGGGCCTATTAAACTTAACTCCACCGTGGCCGGTCCCAAGTCCGAGCTGAGAAAGGAGGAGGGTCCCGTCCCCCTCCCTTTCCTTCCCTTTCCCTCCCTTTCCCCTTCCCCTCCCCTCCCTTCCCTTTCCCCTTCCCCCAGAGATACATGCTCAAATTACCTTTAAGGCAGTTTACTGTGCAAAGGGCTAAAAATAAATTGTAGACAGTCCACTTTGGGCCGATCGGCGCCGTTCGGAGCTGTAATGCGAAGTTCCACTGTACATCTCTTCTCTGCTGTCCCATCTGTGTGCTGTCTCGACTGTGAAGTGTGGGAAGAGGGTGTACCCCTTTACGGAGGATAGACAGCAGGATCTGTTCGCCCCGAGTACATAAATTGTCTGAAGAAGAGAGAGCAATTTGGGTTCAAATTTGGTCCCATACTTGCTATTTGAGGAGTGACAAAGGAAATCTACCTGCGTGCCAAGTTTGAAGACAGGAGCCCCAAGGGTTCCAGAGATATGGCCACACAAAGAGAACTGACCGGCAATTGAAAGCTCCCTTGCGGGAAAACGTAGCAGTAATTTGTAATACCGCTTAAGTGGGACTCTGGAGCAACCTTGTCGGTATAGATTTTGCTGGTCAATGTCTCCAAAACCATAAATCCTAAGAACTCCAAACTTGGTAGGGTGGGTCTCCCAATAAGTCCCATACATGTGTCTCTCAAGTTGAAAAAAACACTGCCTCCCGAAACATAAAGGGCGACGTCGCAGTGTTCTTTCAAACTGCACGGACCCAGATGAGGCCTCACTGCTGTATGTCTGTGTCCTACATTGGGAAAATGTTCAATATTTTTTTTAACTCTGCCATGGCCGGTCCCAAGCCCGTGCTGCGAAAAGAGGAGGGTTGGGTGCTGGGACAAGCAAACCAGCCCTATTAAAACATTTGTAGAGCAAATGGGAAAGTTCAGTGACACAGAGGTGATGTTCCATCTCGGGGGAGGTTTAGTGTCACTGCAGCAATGAAGACCTCTCTGAGCGTGGTTGGTTCTGAGAGCAATGGCCCAGATCCCATTCCATAACAATTGTAAGATGCTCATTGCGGTCTAGAGCTGGTCCAAAGGTTGCGTGTGAAGGTTGTGTGCAAGCACACGTAAAGTGCTCCCTTCCGAAACTGGAAGACTGCTTACCAGTGCTCTTGAATCTTTTTAACTCTGCCATGGCCGGTCCCAAGCCCAGCTGCGAAAAGAGGAGGGTTGAGTGCTGGGGCAAGCAAACCAGCCCTGTAAAAACAATTTGCTACTGCGAGCATAAAAGAAGAATAGGGCCTATCCAGCATTGTAGTGACATTAGCCAGCTGAACGTGTTGGCTGAGCTACCAATGCTTTAAGCTGCAAATTAGTGGCTCGAGCATAAAAGAAGAGGGCCTATTAAACTTAACTCCACCGTGACCAGTCCCAAGTCCGAGCTGAGAAAGGAGGAGGGTCCCTTCCCCCTCCCTTTCCTTCCCTTTCCCCTTCCCCTCCCCCTCCCTTCCCTTTTCCCTTCCCCCAGAGATACATACTCAAATTACCTTTAAGGCAGTTTACTGTGCAAAGGGCTAAAAAGAGATTGTAGACAGTCCACTTTGGGCCGATCGGCGCCGTTCGGAGCTGTAATGCGAAGTTCCACTGTACATCTCTTCTCTGCTGTCCCATCTGTGTGCTGTCTCGACTGTGAAGTGTGGGAAGAGGGTGTACCCCTTTACGGAGGATAGACAGCAGGATCTGTTTGCCCCGAGTACATAAATTGTCTGAAGAAGAGAGAGCAATTTGGGTTCAAATTTGGTCCCATAGTTGCTATCTGAGGAGTGACAAAGGAAATCTACCTGCGTGCCAAGTTTGAAGACAGGAGCCCCAAGGGTTCCAGAGATATGGCCACACAAAGAGAACTGACCGGCAATTGAAAGCTCCCTTGCGGGAAAACGTAGCAGTAATTTGTAATATCGCTTAAGTGGGACTCTGGAGCAACCTTGTCGGTATAGATTTTGCTGGTCAATGTCTCCAAAACCATAAATCCTAAGAACTCCAAACTTGGTAGGGTGGGTCTCCCAATAAGTCCCATACATGTGTCTCTCAAGTTGAAAAAAACACTGCCTCCCGAAACATAAAGGGCGACGTCGCAGTGTTCTTTCAAACTGCACAGACCCAGATGAGGCCTCACTGCTGTATGTCTGTGTCCTACATTGGGAAAATGTTCAATATTTTTTTAACTCTGCCATGGCCGGTTCCAAGCCCGTGCTGTGAAAAGAGGAGGGTTGGGTGCTGGGACAAGCAAACCAGCCCTATTAAAACATTTGTAGAGCAAATGGGAAAGTTCAGTGACACAGAGGTGATGTTCCATCTCGGGGGAGGTTTAGTGTCACTGCAGCAATGAAGACCTCTCTGAGCGTGGTTGGTTCTGAGAGCAATGGCCCAGATCCCATTCCATAACAATTGTAAGATGCTCATTGCGGTCTAGAGCTGGTCCAAAGGTTGCGTGTGAAGGTTGTGTGCAAGCACACATAAAGTGCTCCCTTCCGAAACTGGAAGACTGCTTGCCAGTGCTCTTGAAACTTTTTAACTCTGCCATGGCCGGTCCCAAGCCCAGCTGCGAAAAGAGGAGGGTTGAGTGCTGGGGCAAGCAAACCAGCCCTGTAAAAACAATTTGCTACTGTGAGCATAAAAGAAGAATAGGGCCTATCCAGCATTGTAGTGACATTAGCCAGCTGAACGTGTTGGCTGAGCTACCAATGCTTTAAGCTGCAAATTAGTGGATCGAGCATAAAAGAAGAGGGCCTATTAAAGTTAACTCCACCGTGGCCGGTCCCAAGTCCGAGCTGAGAAAGGAGGAGGGTCCCTTCCCCCTCCCTTTCCTTCCCTTTCCCCTTCCCCTCCCCCTCCCTTCCCTTTCCCCTTCCCCCAGAGACACATGCTCAAATTACCTTTAAGGCAGTTTACTGTGCAAAGGGCTAAAAAGAGATTGTAGACAGTCCACTTTGGGCCGATCGGCACCGTTCGGAGCTGTAATGCGAAGTTCCACTGTACATCTCTTCTCTGCTGTCCCATCTGTGTGCTGTCTCGACTGTGAAGTGTGGGAAGAGGGTGTACCCCTTTACGGAGGATAGACAGCAGGATCTGTTCGCCCCGAGTACATAAATTGTCTGAAGAAGAGAGAGCAATTTGGGTTCAAATTTGGTCCCATACTTGCTATCTGAGGAGTGACAATGGAAATCTACCTGCATGCCAAGTTTGAAGACAGGAGCCCCAAGGGTTCCAGAGATATGGCCACACAAAGAGAACTGACTGGCAATTGAAAGCTCCCTTGCGGGAAAACGTAGCAGTAATTTGTAATACCGCTTAAGTGGGACTCTGGAGCAACCTTGTCGGTATAGATTTTGCTGGTCAATGTCTCCAAAACCATAAATCCTAAGAACTCCAAACTTGGTAGGGTGGGTCTCCCAATAAGTCCCATACATGTGTCTCTCAAGTTGAAAAAAACACTGCCTCCCAAAACATAAAGGGCGACGTCGCAGTGTTCTTTCAAACTGCACGGACCCAGATGAGGCCTCACTGCTGTATGTCTGTGTCCTACATTGGGAAAATGTTCAATATTTTTCTAACTCTGCCATGGCCGGTCCCAAGCCCGTGCTGCGAAAAGAGGAGGGTTGGGTGCTGGGACAAGCAAACCAGCCCTATTAAAACATTTGTAGAGCAAATGGGAAAGTTCAGTGACACAGAGGTGATGTTCCATCTCGGGGGAGGTTTAGTGTCACTGCAGCAATGAAGACCTCTCTGAGCGTGGTTGGTTCTGAGAGCAATGGCCCAGATCCCATTCCATAACAATTGCAAGATGCTCATTGCGGTCTAGAGCTGGTCCAAAGGTTGCGTGTGAAGGTTGTGTGCAAGCACACGTAAAGTGCTCCCTTCCGAAACTGGAAGACTGCTTACCAGTGCTCTTGAAACTTTTTAACTCTGCCATGGCCGGTCCCAAGCCCAGCTGCGAAAAGAGGAGGGTTGAGTGCTGGGGCAAGCAAACCAGCCCTGTAAAAACAATTTGCTACTGTGAGCATAAAAGAAGAATAGGGCCTATCCAGCATTGTAGGGACATTAGCCAGCTGAACGTGTTGGCTGAGCTACCAATGCTTTAAGCTGCAAATTAGTGGCTCGAGCATAAAAGAAGAGGGCCTATTAAAGTTAACTCCACCGTGGCCGGTCCCAAGTCCGAGCTGAGAAAGGAGGAGGGTCCCTTCCCCCTCCCTTTCCTTCCCTTTCCCCTTCCCCTCCCCTCCCTTCCCTTCCCTTTCCCCTTCCCCCAGAGATACATGCTCAAATTACCTTTAAGGCAGTTTACTGTGCAAAGGGCTAAAAAGAAATTGTAGACAGTCCACTTTGGGCCGATCGGCGCCGTTCGGAGCTGTAATGCGAAGTTCCACTGTACATCTCTTCTCTGCTGTCCCATCTGTGTGCTGTCTCGACTGTGAAGTGTGGGAAGAGGGTGTACCCCTTTACGGAGGATAGACAGCAGGATCTGTTCGCCCCGAGTACATAAATTGTCTGAAGAAGAGAGAGCAATTTGGGTTCAAATTTGGTCCCATACTTGCTATTTGAGGAGTGACAAAGGAAATCTACCTGCGTGCCAAGTTTGAAGACAGGAGCCCCAAGGGTTCCAGAGATATGGCCACACAAAGAGAACTGACCGGCAATTGAAAGCTCCCTTGCGGGAAAACGTAGCAGTAATTTGTAATACCGCTTAAGTGGGACTCTGGAGCAACCTTGTCGGTATAGATTTTGCTGGTCAATGTCTCCAAAACCATGAATCCTAAGAACTCCAAACTTGGTAGGGTGGGTCTCCCAATAAGTCCCATACATGTGTCTCTCAAGTTGAAAAAAACACTGCCTCCCGAAACATAAAGGGCGACGTCGCAGTGTTCTTTCAAACTGCACGGACCCAGATGAGGCCTCACTGCTGTATGTCTGTGTCCTACATTGGGAAAATGTTCAATATTTTTTTTAACTCTGCCATGGCCGGTCCCAAGCCCGTGCTGCGAAAAGAGGAGGGTTGGGTGCTGGGACAAGCAAACCAGCCCTATTAAAACATTTGTAGAGCAAATGGGAAAGTTCAGTGACACAGAGGTGATGTTCCATCTCGGGGGAGGTTTAGTGTCACTGCAGCAATGAAGACCTCTCTGAGCGTGGTTGGTTCTGAGAGCAATGGCCCAGATCCCATTCCATAACAATTGTAAGATGCTCATTGCGGTCTAGAGCTGGTCCAAAGGTTGCGTGTGAAGGTTGTGTGCAAGCACACGTAAAGTGCTCCCTTCCGAAACTGGAAGACTGCTTACCAGTGCTCTTGAATCTTTTTAACTCTGCCATGGCCGGTCCCAAGCCCAGCTGCGAAAAGAGGAGGGTTGAGTGCTGGGGCAAGCAAACCAGCCCTGTAAAAACAATTTGCTACTGCGAGCATAAAAGAAGAATAGGGCCTATCCAGCATTGTAGTGACATTAGCCAGCTGAACGTGTTGGCTGAGCTACCAATGCTTTAAGCTGCAAATTAGTGGCTCGAGCATAAAAGAAGAGGGCCTATTAAACTTAACTCCACCGTGACCAGTCCCAAGTCCGAGCTGAGAAAGGAGGAGGGTCCCTTCCCCCTCCCTTTCCTTCCCTTTCCCCTTCCCCTCCCCCTCCCTTCCCTTTCCCCTTCCCCCAGAGATACATACTCAAATTACCTTTAAGGCAGTTTACTGTGCAAAGGGCTAAAAAGAGATTGTAGACAGTCCACTTTGGGCCGATCGGCGCCGTTCGGAGCTGTAATGCGAAGTTCCACTGTACATCTCTTCTCTGCTGTCCCATCTGTGTGCTGTCTCGACTGTGAAGTGTGGGAAGAGGGTGTACCCCTTTACGGAGGATAGACAGCAGGATCTGTTCGCCCCGAGTACATAAATTGTCTGAAGAAGAGAGAGCAATTTGGGTTCAAATTTGGTCCCATAGTTGCTATCTGAGGAGTGACAAAGGAAATCTACCTGCGTGCCAAGTTTGAAGACAGGAGCCCCAAGGGTTCCAGAGATATGGCCACACAAAGAGAACTGACCGGCAATTGAAAGCTCCCTTGCGGGAAAACGTAGCAGTAATTTGTAATATCGCTTAAGTGGGACTCTGGAGCAACCTTGTCGGTATAGATTTTGCTGGTCAATGTCTCCAAAACCATAAATCCTAAGAACTCCAAACTTGGTAGGGTGGGTCTCCCAATAAGTCCCATACATGTGTCTCTCAAGTTGAAAAAAACACTGCCTCCTGAAACATAAAGGGCGACGTCGCAGTGTTCTTTCAAACTGCACAGACCCAGATGAGGCCTCACTGCTGTATGTCTGTGTCCTACATTGGGAAAATGTTCAATATTTTTTTAACTCTGCCATGGCCGGTTCCAAGCCCGTGCTGTGAAAAGAGGAGGGTTGGGTGCTGGGACAAGCAAACCAGCCCTATTAAAACATTTGTAGAGCAAATGGGAAAGTTCAGTGACACAGAGGTGATGTTCCATCTCGGGGGAGGTTTAGTGTCACTGCAGCAATGAAGACCTCTCTGAGCGTGGTTGGTTCTGAGAGCAATGGCCCAGATCCCATTCCATAACAATTGTAAGATGCTCATTGCGGTCTAGAGCTGGTCCAAAGGTTGCGTGTGAAGGTTGTGTGCAAGCACACGTAAAGTGCTCCCTTCCGAAACTGGAAGACTGCTTACCAGTGCTCTTGAATCTTTTTAACTCTGCCATGGCCGGTCCCAAGCCCAGCTGCGAAAAGAGGAGGGTTGAGTGCTGGGGCAAGCAAACCAGCCCTGTAAAAACAATTTGCTACTGCGAGCATAAAAGAAGAATAGGGCCTATCCAGCATTGTAGTGACATTAGCCAGCTGAACGTGTTGGCTGAGCTACCAATGCTTTAAGCTGCAAATTAGTGGCTCGAGCATAAAAGAAGAGGGCCTATTAAACTTAACTCCCCCGTGACCGGTCCCAAGTCCGAGCTGAGAAAGGAGGAGGGTCCCTTCCCCCTCCCTTTCCTTCCCTTTCCCCTTCCCCTCCCCCTCCCTTCTCTTTCCCCTTCCCCCAGAGATACATGCTCAAATTACCTTTAAGGCAGTTTACTGTGCAAAGGGCTAAAAAGAGATTGTAGACAGTCCACTTTGGGCCGATCGGCGCCGTTCGGAGCTGTAATGCGAAGTTCCACTGTACATCTCTTCTCTGCTGTCCCATCTGTGTGCTGTCTCGACTGTGAAGTGTGGGAAGAGGGTGTACCCCTTTACGGAGGATAGACAGCAGGATCTGTTCGCCCCGAGTACATAAATTGTCTGAAGAAGAGAGAGCAATTTGGGTTCAAATTTGGTCCCATACTTGCTATCTGAGGAGTGACAATGGAAATCTACCTGCATGCCAAGTTTGAAGACAGGAGCCCCAAGGGTTCCAGAGATATGGCCACACAAAGAGAACTGACCGGCAATTGAAAGCTCCCTTGCGGGAAAACGTAGCAGTAATTTGTAATACCGCTTAAGTGGGACTCTGGAGCAACCTTGTCGGTATAGATTTTGCTGGTCAATGTCTCCAAAACCATAAATCCTAAGAACTCCAAACTTGGTAGGGTGGGTCTCCCAATAAGTCCCATACATGTGTCTCTCAAGTTGAAAAAAACACTGCCTCCCAAAACATAAAGGGCGACGTCGCAGTGTTCTTTCAAACTGCACGGACCCAGATGAGGCCTCACTGCTGTATGTCTGTGTCCTACATTGGGAAAATGTTCAATATTTTTCTAACTCTGCCATGGCCGGTCCCAAGCCCGTGCTGCGAAAAGAGGAGGGTTGGGTGCTGGGACAAGCAAACCAGCCCTATTAAAACATTTGTAGAGCAAATGGGAAAGTTCAGTGACACAGAGGTGATGTTCCATCTCGGGGGAGGTTTAGTGTCACTGCAGCAATGAAGACCTCTCTGAGCGTGGTTGGTTCTGAGAGCAATGGCCCAGATCCCATTCCATAACAATTGCAAGATGCTCATTGCGGTCTAGAGCTGGTCCAAAGGTTGCGTGTGAAGGTTGTGTGCAAGCACACGTAAAGTGCTCCCTTCCGAAACTGGAAGACTGCTTACCAGTGCTCTTGAAACTTTTTAACTCTGCCATGGCCGGTCCCAAGCCCAGCTGCGAAAAGAGGAGGGTTGAGTGCTGGGGCAAGCAAACCAGCCCTGTAAAAACAATTTGCTACTGTGAGCATAAAAGAAGAATAGGGCCTATCCAGCATTGTAGGGACATTAGCCAGCTGAACGTGTTGGCTGAGCTACCAATGCTTTAAGCTGCAAATTAGTGGCTCGAGCATAAAAGAAGAGGGCCTATTAAAGTTAACTCCACCGTGGCCGGTCCCAAGTCCGAGCTGAGAAAGGAGGAGGGTCCCTTCCCCCTCCCTTTCCTTCCCTTTCCCCTTCCCCTCCCCCTCCCTTCCCTTTCCCCCAGAGACACATGCTCAAATTACCTTTAAGGCAGTTTACTGTGCAAAGGGCTAAAAAGAGATTGTAGACATTCCACTTTGGGCCGATCGGCGCCGTTCGGAGCTGTAATGCGAAGTTCCACTGTACATCTCTTCTCTGCTGTCCCATCTGTGTGCTGTCTCAACTGTGAAGTGTGAGAAGAGGGTGTACCCCTTTACGGAGGATAGACAGCAGAATCTGTTCGCCCCGAGTACATAAATTGTCTGAAGAAGAGAGAGCAATTTGGGTTCAAATTTGGTCCCATACTTGCTATCTGAGGAGTGACAAAGGAAATCTACCTGCGTGCCAAGTTTGAAGACAGGAGCCCCAAGGGTTCCAGAGATATGGCCACACAAAGAGAACTGACCGGCAATTGAAAGCTCCCTTGCGGGAAAACGTAGCAGTAATTTGTAATACCGCTTAAGTGGGACTCTGGAGCAACCTTGTCGGTATAGATTTTGCTGGTCAATATCTCCAAAACCATAAATCCTAAGAACTCCAAACTTGGTAGGGTGGGTCTCCCAATCAGTCCCATACATGTGTCTCTCAAGTTGAAAAAAACACTGCCTCCCGAAACATAAAGGGCGACGTCACAGTGTTCTTTCAAACTGCACGGACCCAGATGAGGCCTCACTGCTGTATGTCTGTGTCCTACATTGGGAAAATGTTCAATATTTTTTTAACTCTGCCATGGCCGGTCCCAAGCCCGTGCTGCGAAAAGAGGAGGGTTGGGTGCTGGGACAAGCAAACCAGCCCTATTAAAACATTTGTAGAGCAAATGGGAAAGTTCAGTGACACAGAGGTGATGTTCCATCTCGGGGGAGGTTTAGTGTCACTGCAGCAATGAAGACCTCTCTGAGCGTGGTTGGTTCTGAGAGCAATGGCCCAGATCCCATTCCATAACAATTGTAAGATGCTCATTGCGGTCTAGAGCTGGTCCAAAGGTTGCGTGTGAAGGTTGTGTGCAAGCACACGTAAAGTGCTCCCTTCCGAAACTGGAAGACTGCTTACCAGTGCTCTTGAAACTTTTTAACTCTGCCATGGCCGGTCCCAAGCCCAGCTGCGAAAAGAGGAGGGTTGAGTGCTGGGGCAAGCAAACCAGCCCTGTAAAAACAATTTGCTACTGCGAGCATAAAAGAAGAATAGGGCCTATCCAGCATTGTAGTGACATTAGCCAGCTGAACGTGTTGGCTGAGCTACCAATGCTTTAAGCTGCAAATTAGTGGCTCGAGCATAAAAGAAGAGGGCCTATTAAAGTTAACTCCACCGTGGCCGGTCCCAAGTCCGAGCTGAGAAAGGAGGAGGGTCCCTTCCCCCTCCCTTTCCTTCCCTTTCCCCTTCCCCCCCCCTCCCTTCCCTTTCCCCTTCCCCCAGAGATACATGCTCAAATTACCTTTAAGGCAGTTTACTGTGCAAAGGGCTAAAAAGAGATTGTAGACAGTCCACTTTGGGCCGATCGGTGCCGTTCGGAGCTGTAATGCGAAGTTCCACTGTACATCTCTTCTCTGCTGTCCCATCTGTGTGCTGTCTTGACTGTGAAGTGTGGGAAGAGGGTGTACCCCTTTACGGAGGATAGACAGCAGGATCTGTTCGCCCCGAGTACATTAATTGTCTGAAGAAGAGAGAGCAATTTGGGTTAAAATTTGGTCCCATACTTGCTATCTGAGGAGTGACAAAGGAAATCTACCTGCGTGCCAAGTTTGAAGACAGGAGCCCCAAGGGTTCCAGAGATATGGCCACACAAAGAGAACTGACCGGCAATTGAAAGCTCCCTTGTGGGAAAACGTAGCAGTAATTTGTAATACCGCTTAAGTGGGACTCTGGAGCAACCTTGTCGGTATAGATTTTGCTGGTCAATATCTCCAAAACCATAAATCCTAAGAACTCCAAACTTGGTAGGGTGGGTCTCCCAATCAGTCCCATACATGTGTCTCTCAAGTTGAAAAAAACACTGCCTCCCGAAACATAAAGGGCGACGTCGCAGTGTTCTTTCAAACTGCACGGACCCAGATGAGGCCTCACTGCTGTATGTCTGTGTCCTACATTGAGAAAATGTTCAATATTTTTTTAACTCTGCCATGGCCGGT
This sequence comes from Rana muscosa, assembly GCA_029206835.1. Lineage (NCBI taxonomy): Eukaryota > Metazoa > Chordata > Amphibia > Anura > Ranidae > Rana > Rana muscosa. Next base: position 116,142,403 of record CM055118.1, read on the forward strand.
CTTAAGCCCGTGCTGCGAAAAGAGGAGGGTTGGGTGCTGGGACAAGCAAACCAGCCCTATTAAAACATTTGTAGAGCAAATGGGAAAGTTCAGTGACACAGAGGTGATGTTCCATCTCGGGGGAGGTTTAGTGTCACTGCAGCAATGAAGACCTCTCTGAGCGTGGTTGGTTCTGAGAACAATGGCCCAGATCCCATTCCATAACAATTGTAAGATGCTCATTGCGGTCTAGAGCTGGTCCAAAGGTTGCGTGTGAAGGTTGTGTGCAAGCACACGTAAAGTGCTCCCTTCCGAAACTGGAAGACTGCTTACCAGTGCTCTTGAAACTTTTTAACTCTGCCATGGCCGGTCCCAAGCCCAGCTGCGAAAAGAGGAGGGTTGAGTGCTGGGGCAAGCAAACCAGCCCTGTAAAAACAATTTGCTACTGCGAGCATAAAAGAAGAATATGGCCTATCCAGCATTGTAGTGACATTAGCCAGCTGAACGTGTTGGCTGAGCTACCAATGCTTTAAGCTGCAAATTAGTGGCTCGAGCATAAAAGAAGAGGGCCTATTAAAGTTAACTCCACCGTGGCCGGTCCCAAGTCCGAGCTGAGAAAGGAGGAGGGTCCCTTCCCCCTCCCTTTCCTTCCCTTTCCCCTTCCCCTCCCCCTCCCTTCCCTTTCCCCTTCCCCCAGAGATACATGCTCAAATTACCTTTAAGGCAGTTTACTGTGCAAAGGGCTAAAAAGAGATTGTAGACAGTCCACTTTGGGCCGATCGGCGCCGTTCGGAGCTGTAATGCGAAGTTCCACTGTAAATCTTTTCTCTGCTGTCCCATCTGTGTGCTGTCTCGACTGTGAAGTGTGGGAAGAGGGTGTACCCCTTTACGGAGGATAGACAGCAGGATCTGTTCGCCCCGAGTACATAAATTGTCTGAAGAAGAGAGAGCAATTTGGGTTCAAATTTGGTCCCATACTTGCTATCTGAGGAGTGACAAAGGAAATCTACCTGCGTGCCAAGTTTGAAGACAGGAGCCCCAAGGGTTCCAGAGATATGGCCACACAAAGAGAACTGACCGGCAATTGAAAGCTCCCTTGCGGGAAAACATAGCAGTAATTTGCAATACCGCTTAAGTGGGACTCTGGAGCAACCTTGTCGGTATAGATTTTGCTGGTCAATATCTCCAAAACCATAAATCCTAAGAACTCCAAACTTGGTAGGGTGGGTCTCCCAATCAGTCCCATACATGTGTCTCCCAAGTTGAAAAAAACACTGCCTCCCGAAACATAAAGGGCGACGTCGCAGTGTTCTTTCAAACTGCACGGACCCAGATGAGGCCTCACTGCTGTATGTCTGTGTCCTACATTGGGAAAATGTTCAATATTTTTTTAACTCTGCCATGGCCGGTCCCAAGCCCGTGCTGCGAAAAGAGGAGGGTTGGGTGCTGGGACAAGCAAACCAGCCCTATTAAAACATTTGTAGAGCAAATGGGAAAGTTCAGTGACACAGAGGTGATGTTCCATCTCGGGGGAGGTTTAGTGTCACTGCAGCAATGAAGACCTCTCTGAGCATGGTTGGTTCTGAGAGCAATGGCCCAGATCCCATTCCATAACAATTGTAAGATGCTCATTGCGGTCTAGAGCTGGTCCAAAGGTTGTGTGTGAAGGTTGTGTGCAAGCACACGTAAAGTGCTCCCTTCCGAAACTGGAAGACTGCTTACCAGTGCTCTTGAATCTTTTTAACTCTGCCATGGCCGGTCCCAAGCCCAGCTGCGAAAAGAGGAGGGTTGAGTGCTGGGGCAAGCAAACCAGCCCTGTAAAAACAATTTGCTACTGCGAGCATAAAAGAAGAATAGGGCCTATCCAGCATTGTAGTGACATTAGCCAGCTGAACGTGTTGGCTGAGCTACCAATGCTTTAAGCTGCAAATTAGTGGCTCGAGCATAAAAGAAGAGGGCCTATTAAAGTTAACTCCACCGTGGCCGGTCCCAAGTCCGAGCTGAGAAAGGAGGAGGGTCCCTTCCCCCTCCCTTTCCTTCCCTTTCCCCTTCCCCTCCCCCTCCCTTCCCTTTCCCCTTCCCCCAGAGATACATGCTCAAATTACCTTTAAGGCAGTTTACTGTGCAAAGGGCTAAAAAGAGATTGTAGACAGTCCACTTTGGGCCGATCGGCGCCGTTCGGAGCTGTAATGCGAAGTTCCACTGTACATCTCTTCTCTGCTGTCCCATCTGTGTGCTGTCTCGACTGTGAAGTGTGGGAAGAGGGTGTACCCCTTTACGGAGGATAGACAGCAGGATCTGTTCGCCCCGAGTACATTAATTGTCTGAAGAAGAGAGAGCAATTTGGGTTCAAATTTGGTCCCATACTTGCTATCTGAGGAGTGACAAAGGAAATCTACCTGCGTGCCAAGTTTGAAGACAGGAGCCCCAAGGGTTCCAGAGATATGGCCACACAAAGAGAACTGACCGGCAATTGAAAGCTCCCTTGCGGGAAAACGTAGCAGTAATTTGTAATACCGCTTAAGTGGGACTCTGGAGCAACCTTGTCGGTATAGATTTTGCTGGTCAATATCTCCAAAACCATAAATCCTAAGAACTCCAAACTTGGTAGGGTGGGTCTCCCAATCAGTCCCATACATGTGTCTCTCAAGTTGAAAAAAACACTGCCTCCCGAAACATAAAGGGCGACGTCGCAGTGTTCTTTCAAACTGCACGGACCCAGATGAGGCCTCACTGCTGTATGTCTGTGTCCTACATTGGGAAAATGTTCAATATTTTTTTAACTCTGCCATGGCCGGTCCCAAGCCCGTGCTGCGAAAAGAGGAGGGTTGGGTGCTGGGACAAGCAAACCAGCCCTATTAAAACATTTGTAGAGCAAATGGGAAAGTTCAGTGACACAGAGGTGATGTTCCATCTCGGGGGAGGTTTAGTGTCACTGCAGCAATGAAGACCTCTCTGAGCGTGGTTGGTTCTGAGAGCAATGGCCCAGATCCCATTCCATAACAATTGTTAGATGCTCATTGCGGTCTAGAGCTGGTCCAAAGGTTGCGTGTGAAGGTTGTGTGCAAGCACACGTAAAGTGCTCCCTTCCGAAACTGGAAGACTGCTTACCAGTGCTCTTGAAACTTTTTAACTCTGCCATGGCCGGTCCCAAGCCCAGCTGCGAAAAGAGGAGGGTTGAGTGCTGGGGCAAGCAAACCAGCTCTGTAAAAAACAATTTGCTACTGCGAGCATAAAAGAAGAATAGGGCCTATCCAGCATTGTAGTGACATTAGCCAGCTGAACGTGTTGGCTGAGCTACCAATGCTTTAAGCTGCAAATTAGTGGCTCGAGCATAAAAGAAGAGGGCCTATTAAAGTTAACTCCACCGTGGCCGGTCCCAAGTCCGAGCTGAGAAAGGAGGAGGGTCCCTTCCCCCTCCCTTTCCTTCCCTTTCCCCTTCCCCTCCCCCTCCTTTCCCTTTCCCCTTCCCCCAGAGATACATGCTCAAATTACCTTTAAGGCAGTTTACTGTGCAAAGGGCTAAAAAGAGATTGTAGACAGTCCACTTTGGGCCGATCGGCGCCGTTCGGAGCTGTAATGCAAAGTTCCACTGTACATCTCTTCTCTGCTGTCCCATCTGTGTGCTGTCTCGACTGTGAAGTGTGGGAAGAGGGTGTACCCCTTTACGGAGGATAGACAGCAGGATCTGTTCGCCCCGAGTACATAAATTGTCTGAAGAAGAGAGAGCAATTTGGGTTCAAATTTGGTCCCATACTTGCTATCTGAGGAGTGACAAAGGAAATTTACCTGCGTGCCAAGTTTGAAGACAGGAGCCCCAAGGGTTCCAGAGATATGGCCACACAAAGAGAACTGACCGGCAATTGAAAGCTCCCTTGCGGGAAAACGTAGCAGTAATTTGTAATACCGCTTAAGTGGGACTCTGGAGCAACCTTGTCGGTATAGATTTTGCTGGTCAATATCTCCAAAACCATAAATCCTAAGAACTCCAAACTTGGTAGGGTGGGTCTCCCAATCAGTCCCATACATGTGTCTCTCAAGTTGAAAAAAACACTGCCTCCCGAAACATAAAGGGCGACGTCGCAGTGTTCTTTCAAACTGCACGGACCCAGATGAGGCCTCACTGCTGTATGTCTGTCCTACATTGGGAAAATGTTCAATATTTTTTTAACTCTGCCATGGCTGGTCCCAAGCCCGTGCTGCGAAAAGAGGAGGGTTGGGTGCTGGGACAAGCAAACCAGCCCTATTAAAACATTTGTAGAGCAAATGGGAAAGTTCAGTGACACAGAGGTGATGTTCCATCTCGGGGGAGGTTTAGTGTCACTGCAGCAATGAAGACCTCTCTGAGCATGGTTGGTTCTGAGAGCAATGGCCCAGATCCCATTCCACAACAATTGTAAGATGCTCATTGCAGTCTAGAGCTGGTCCAAAGGTTGCGTGTGAAGGTTGTGTGCAAGCACACGTAAAGTGCTCCCTTCCGAAACTGGAAGACTGCTTACCAGTGCTCTTGAATCTTTTTAACTCTGCCATGGCCGGTCCCAAGCCCAGCTGCGAAAAGAGGAGGGTTGAGTGCTGGGGCAAGCAAACCAGCCCTGTAAAAACAATTTGCTACTGCGAGCATAAAAGAAGAATAGGGCCTATCCAGCATTGTAGTGACATTAGCCAGCTGAACGTGTTGGCTGAGCTACCAATGCTTTAAGCTGCAAATTAGTGGCTCGAGCATAAAAGAAGAGGGCCTATTAAAGTTAACTCCACCGTGGCCGGTCCCAAGTCCGAGCTGAGAAAGGAGGAGGGTCCCTTCCCCCTCCCTTTCCTTCCCTTTCCCCTTCCCCTCCCCCTCCCTTCCCTTTCCCCTTCCCCCAGAGACACATGCTCAAATTACCTTTAAGGCAGTTTACTGTGCAAAGGGCTAAAAAGAGATTGTAGACAGTCCACTTTGGGCCGTTCGGCGCCGTTCGGAGCTGTAATGTGAAGTTCCACTGTACATCTCTTCTCTGCTGTCCCATCTGTGTGCTGTCTCGACTGTGAAGTGTGGGAAGAGGGTGTACCCCTTTACGGAGGATAGACAGCAGGATCTGTTCGCCCCGAGTACATAAATTGTCTGAAGAAGAGAGAGCAATTTGGTTTCAAATTTGGTCCCATACTTGCTATCTGAGGAGTGACAAAGGAAATCTACCTGCGTGCCAAGTTTGAAGACAGGAGCCCCAAGGGTTCCAGAGATATGGCCACACAAAGAGAACTGACCGGCAATTGAAAGCTCCCTTGCGGGAAAACGTAGCAGTAATTTGTAATACCGCTTAAGTGGGACTCTGGAGAAACCTTGTCGGTATAGATTTTGCTGGTCAATATCTCCAAAACCATAAATCCTAAGAACTCCAAACTTGGTAGGGTGGGTCTCCCAATCAGTCCCATACATGTGTCTCTCAAGTTGAAAAAAACACTGCCTCCCGAAACATAAAGGGCGACGTCGCAGTGTTCTTTCAAACTGCACGGACCCAGATGAGGCCTCACTGCTGTATGTCTGTGTCCTACATTGGGAAAATGTTCAATATTTTTTTAACTCTGCCATGGCCGGTCCCAAGCCCGTGCTGCGAAAAGAGGAGGGTTGGGTGCTGGGACAAGCAAACCAGCCCTATTAAAACATTTGTAGAGCAAATGGGAAAGTTCAGTGACACAGAGGTGATGTTCCATCTCGGGGGAGGTTTAGTGTCACTGCAGCAATGAAGACCTCTCTGAGCGTGGTTGGTTCTGAGAGCAATGGCCCAGATCCCATTCCATAACAATTGTAAGATGCTCATTGTGGTCTAGAGCTGGTCCAAAGGTTGCGTGTGAAGGTTGTGTGCAAGCACACGTAAAGTGCTCCCTTCCGAAACTGGAAGACTGCTTACCAGTGCTCTTGAATTTTTTTAACTCTGCCATGGCCGGTCCCAAGCCCAGCTGCAAAAAGAGGAGGGTTGAGTGCTGGGGCAAGCAAACCAGCCCTGTAAAAACAATTTGCTACTGCGAGCATAAAAGAAGAATAGGGCCTATCCAGCATTGTAGTGACATTAGCCAGCTGAATGTGTTGGCTGAGCTACCAATGCTTTAAGCTGCAAATCAGTTGCTCGAGCATAAAAGAAGAGGGCCTATTAAAGTTAACTCCACCGTGGCCGGTCCCAAGTCCGAGCTGAGAAAGGAGGAGGGTCCCTTCCCCCTCCCTTTCCTTCCCTTTCCCCTTCCCCTCCCCCTCCCTTCCCTTTCCCCTTCCCCCAGAGATACATGCTCAAATTACCTTTAAGGCAGTTTACTGTGCAAAGGGCTAAAAAGAGATTGTAGACAGTCCACTTTGGGCCGATCGGCGCCGTTCAGAGCTGTAATGCGAAGTTCCACTGTACATCTCTTCTCTGCTGTCCCATCTGTGTGCTGTCTCGACTGTGAAGTGTGGGAAGAGGGTGTACCCCTTTACGGAGGATAGACAGCAGGATCTGTTCGCCCCGAGTACATAAATTGTCTGAAGAAGAGAGAGCAATTTGGGTTCAAATTTGGTCCCATACTTGCTATCTGAGGAGTGACAAAGGAAATCTACCTGCGTGCCAAGTTTGAAGACAGGAGCCCCAAGGGTTCCAGAGATATGGCCACACAAAGAGAACTGACCGGCAATTGAAAGCTCCCTTGCGGGAAAACGTAGTAGTAATTTGTAATACCGCTTAAGTGGGACTCTGGAGCAACCTTGTCGGCATAGATTTTGCTGGTCAATATCTCCAAAACCATAAATCCTAAGAACTCCAAACTTGGTAGGGTGGGTCTCCCAATCAGTCCCATACATGTGTCTCTCAAGTTGAAAAAAATAGGATTTTTATAACAGCTTACCTGTAAAATCCTTTTCTTGGAGTACATCACGGGACACAGAGCGACATAGTCATTACTAATGGGTTATATAGATACCGTCAGGTGCTGGCACTGGCAACTTCCAAAACCGGAAGTACCCTCCCCTATATAAGCCCCTCCCATCCGGGAGCACCTCAGTTTTGTAGCAAAGCAATAAGTGTCCCTAAAGAGGGGCGGGAGCTCTGTGTCCCGTGATGTACTCCAAGAAAAGGATTTTACAGGTAAGCTGTTATAAAAATCCTATTTTCTTTCTGGTACATCACGGGACACAGAGCGACATAGTCATTACTAATGGGATGTCCTAAAGCAATGCCAAATGAGGGGGGGGATACACCATATATAAGCTGAGCGCTATCAGACATGAGGATCTTTTGCGGCCTGCAACACACTGCGCCCAAAGGCGACATCCTCCTGACTTCTAACGTCCACCTGGTAGGACCTAGTAAACGTGTGTACCGAAGACCATGTTGCGGCCTTACAGATTTGAGCCAGGGAGGCCTGGTGATGCACTGCCCATGAAGTTCCAACTGCTCTCGTGGAGTGCGCTCTAACTTTGAACGGAGGCGGTCTCCTTCTCAAGCCATAAGCTTGCATAATGACCTGTCGAATCCACTTGGCTAAAGTAGATTTTGACGCTGCCTGACCCTTTCTGGGGCCTTCCGGCAGAATAAACAAAGTATCCGTTCTGCGAATCTGAGCAGTGGCTTTTAGATAAGCTTTAACTGCTCTTACTACATCCAAAGAATGCAATAACTTTTCCTCTACCGAAGTAGGTTTGGGGAAAAAAGAAGGAAGAACCACATCTTGGTTCAAATGAAACCTCGATACCACCTTAGGAAGAAAGGCTGGATGAGGACGTAACACTACTCTGTCCTTATGGATAACCAGATATGGCTCCTTACAGGACATAGCTGCTAATTCCGATACTCTTTTAGCCGAACAAATGGCTACTAGAAAAATCAATTTCCTGGTGAGAAGCACCAAGGAAATATGCTGTAATGGTTCAAATGGTTGTTTCTGTAGAACCGACAGAACCAAGTTTAGATCCCATGGACATATGGGAATATTAACCCGAGGCCTAATACGCATCACTCCTTGTATAAAGGCTTTGACTAGTGAATGCGAAGCCAAGGGCCTTTGAAAAAATATTGACAAGGCCGAAATCTGACCCTTGATAGTACTCAAGGCAAGCTTCCTATCTACAGCCCACTGTAGGAAGTACAGAATCCTACCTATTACGTACTTATGTGGATGCCATTTCTTGGCCTCACACCACGCGATGTACGCCTTCCAGATTCTATAGTAGATCTGCCTGGATACCGGCTTCCTGGCATTGATCATGGTAGATACCACAGCATTAGAGAGCCCTCTCTTTTTTAGAATGTGGGCTTCAATAGCCAGGCCGTCAAACCTAGGGCTGGTAAGGAAGGGTGGTATATCGGTCCTTGCGAAAGCCGGACGACGTGGGAGAGTCCAAGGACTCCCCACTGAAATTTTACAATCTCCGCGTACCACGCTCTTCGGGGCCACGCTGGAGCCACCGGAATCACTGGTTTATTTTCTACCCTGATTCTGCGGAGTAATCGAGGTAACCATTGTGGCGGTGTGAATGCATATATCAGCTTGAACTGATCCCCAGGGAACACTAGGGCATCCGAGCCGCAAGCTAGGGGATCCCTTGTCCGAGAGACAAACCTGTCCCCCTTTGCGTTGAATCTGGATGCTAGAAGATCTACATCCGATGTTCCCCACCGCTGACATATTGTCCAGAAAACCTCGGGGTGAAGGGACCCTTCCTCTGGGCCTAATTGCTGGCGACTTAGAAAGTCCGCCTTCCAATTCTCCACTCCTGGAATGAATACCGCAGATATGGCTGGGACATATTTTTCTGCCCATTTCAGGATGTAATTTACTTCCCTCTGGGCTGCACGACTCCTGGTGCCCCCCTGATGATTGATATATGCCACTGCTGTGGCATTGTCTGATTGAATTCTGACAGGGGACCCTTGGAGTTTGGATGTCCATGCTACTAGGGCATACCGGGCTGCTCGTATCTCTAAGAGATTGATGGGCAGGGCCTTTTCTGCATCCGACCATCTGCCCTGGAGAGACTATTGCTCCAGTACTGCTCCCCAGCCTATAAGGCTGGCATCTGTAGTGACCACCTTCCAAGAAATCGGACTGAAGGATTTCCTTTTTTCCAGATTCTGGGGAACCCACCACCAACGGAGGCTCTTGCGAACGGAAGGGGACAAGCACATTGTAAGTCTAGGGCCTGAACTTTTTTGTTCCAGGCTGACAGTATGGCCCCTTGCAAATTCCTTGAATGGAATTGACCGTAGGGTACTGCTTCGAATGATGCCACCATTTTTCCCAGCAGCCTCATATACAGGCGTATGGACGGCTGTCTTTTTTGTACCCACTAAGTGGATCAAATCTTTCAAAGACAACACCTTTCCTCGAGGCAAGAATATTTTTCTCTGGCCTGAATCCAACCTTAGCCCCAAGTATTCCAGACTTTTGACTGGTTTTTAGGGCTGACTTGTCTCGGTTGATAATCCAACCGTGAGATTCCAGATACTTGATCGTCTTGTGAACGACCACGTCTAGTTTTTTCACTGAGTGGTCTATCAGCAACAAGTCATCCAGATATGCCATTATCATTACACCTTGTGTTCTTAGATTGGCCAATAAAGGGCCCGAATTTTTGTAAACACTCGTGGTGCTGTGGCCAAACCGAAGGGTAAGGCTCTGAACTGAAAATGGCGCCCTTCTACTGCAAAGCGTAGAAATTTTTGGTGGACTGGAAAGATGGGAATGTGCAAATAAGCATCTTTGATGTCGATCGTGGCTAACCAATCCTCCCCTTGTAGGGCAGTGGCCACCGATCGGATCGACTCCATCGGAAAGTCCTGATATACAGGAATTTGTATAGCCCTTTTAGAATTAATATGGGCCTCCCGACCGCGTTTGCTTCGGGACTGTAAAGAGGTTTGAGTAAAACCCGAACCCTCATTCTTCCAGGGGAACCTCCATAATTACTCCTTGGAGCAATAGTTGTTCTAGTGCCAACAGGAGGGACTCTCTCTTCCGGGGATCCCTTGGCACGTTTGACCTCAAAAATGGGAAGGAGGAGAGTCTTTTAACTCCAAACTGTATCCCAAACCTACTGCGGAGAGCACCTATCTGTCTTGATCGTGTCCCGCCAGGTCTCTTGCGAACAACTGGAGTCCTCCCCCCACCCGACTGAGTGAGGGCTTCATGAATTTAACTTTGGGGGAGGTTTTGTACCTCCCCTAACCCAGGGTTTCTCATTACCCTGCTACTGTCCCTGTTTTTTACCCCCGGGATTTGACCGAGGAGGCCGTCGGAACTGTTACACAGCCGATGCCCCAGGGACTGGAGAAGCAGGCCTCTTAAAGAGGGACCTCTAACTCTGCTTTTAACCGGCAAGAGCGTATTTTTACCGCTGGAAATTTTCTGGATATATTTGTCCAGGTTTTCCCTGAATAAGCGTTCACCATGAAATGGGACGCTAACCAGCCATTCTTTACAGGGAGCTTCAGCAGACCAGTTTTTGAGCCATAGGAGCCTACGCATATGTACTATAGACAGCGTAAGGCGGGAGGCCTGATGGACTGAATCCTCTATGGCGTCAACCGCAAAGCCTAAGGCTCTAGGTAGATCAGCTAGGGCAAAGCCTGCTGATCTGTCAAGTCCCTCAAGACCTGTTTCAACTGATCCTTCACTGCTTAGCAGACCCCAATAGCTGCTACTGCTGGTTGTATCACCAAGCAGATTTTCATAAGGACTCCAATCTTTTATCTATTGGGTTCTTGAACATTTGGACATTATCCACTGGACATGTCAGTGATTTATACATACAAGAGATGGCTGCGTCCACTGTAGGGACCTTCCATTTTTTATTTTTTTTGATGAACTTATCCTCCATGGGATAGACCACCGGAAATCTCTTGGGGGAATAAATATTTTCTCAGGACGTTCCCAATCCTGGTAAATGAGCCCTTTCAGTAAAGGGTGAAGTGGAAAAAAACAAACAGTCTGGGGGCTTCTAGCGACCCCAACGAGGATACAGTAGTGGTTGATGGTTCCGCAAGGTGCATTTTTAAATGCTGATCGGACCATGTTAGTCAGAGACTGAACCCATAATCTTTCAGCTTAAGATGCTGAGAAAAGGTTCCCCCACTGTTGATTCCTCTATAACAGAATCAACCTCATCCTGATCCCCTTCAGGCAGGTCGATCCCTGTATGGGACTGTTGCTCTGCTAACAGGCACTCTGAAGGAGGAGACGGAGATCGGGCGTGCTTTCCCTGACAGGGAGGCAGCGATAAATGTTGACAATCTCTCTCTAATCCTCCCAGAGCTGAGGAAAAAACCTCCTCTGTTACATACACAGGAGCAGGTGAACTGAGGACAGCCACAGTACCAAGTACCCCTGCGGGGTCTCTACGGTCACTTACCTCTGAACTTCAGGGGAGACTGGTGCAGCAGGAGTATGCCCAAGATCCTCCGAGCCCGATGAGACCCCCTTCGCTTCCTGGAAGATTCAGTTCCGGAGCTTCTGGACGGCATATTCCTAAGCCTAAAGCTGAGGTATTCCAGCCGTAATACACCACTTTTACTGAGAATAGTCTAGCACAATTGCTGCTATATCACAGTTGGTGTCTACTAATGTGCCTTTCTAGGGGATGCCTGTATCAACCGCTTGCTGTATGCCTTTAAATGTTGCCAGCTCTGTCTCTGTACTTCATAGCCAGCTCACTACAATATTGTGGTTTTTTTAAACTGCTGGGACGCCCGCACATGCGCAGAAGCGCTGCGGCGCGCACAGAGCGTCATCCCCCAGGCTCCGCCCCCTTTCCCGGCTCACCTCTATATATAGAGGCGCGTGCACGCGCACGGGCACGTGCGCCTTCGGCGCTAATTTCAAATATGGTAACAAGGGACAGGAGCCAGGGCCCCTCTTTGCCGCAGGCCGGGGGATGGACGAGCACTGCAACATGGCAGAGGAAGCAGTTTCCTATAAGAGAACTCACCATCTGCCTGGACTTTGCTCTGCTGAGAAGAAGCTAGTCCACATGACAAGAAAACATTCCACAGCGGCCTCTAGTGGACAAACACAGGTACCGCAGTCTAATATATTAAATATATATAAAAAAAAATTTTTTTTTCTTGACCACCATTAAAAATTATTACATTTTTTTTTTTTTTAGTAGTTACAGGCATTCACAGAATTTTGCGGGAATACCATTAGGTAACAGACAGAAAGACAAATTAGGCTTGGGGGTCCCCCAATAGAACCAAGTTCCTGGGGGCCCCCACTTACCTGTTCCCCGCCGCAGGACTTTGTTTGGTCCACAAAAGCCCAAACTTCACCAATCACGGCAGGCATTGTAATCAAACCTTCAGGGACCGGGTTCCCAAGGATTCCACTCCCCTGGACCTGTATAGCACCCTGCACAGAAAACATCTTGGTCGTGGGTATGACCAGAGCTCTGGATCCCAGGGTCCAGCTCTCCTAAGAGAAGCATTACAGGCAAAACCTTGCTCTTCTCTGCAAGGCCCGGGTACCGACCGTTTAGCTATGAAGCTTTTTTGGTCGGATCCGGAATAGCTTACTGAGGCCCAAAAGAACCTGTACGCAAGCTCAGTGAAAAACACATGTTTCTTCTTGGCCAACACCTTAGACACTGGCAAAAAACTGAGGTGCTCCCGGATGGGAGGGGCTTATATAGGGGAGGGTACTTCCGGTTTTGGAAGTTGCCAGTGCCAGCACCTGACGGTATCTATATAACCCATTAGTAATGACTATGTCGCTCTGTGTCCCGTGATGTACAAGAAAGAAAACACTGCCTCCCGAAACATAAAGGGCGACGTCGCAGTGTTCTTTCAAACTTCACGGACCCAGATGAGGCCTCACTGCTGTATGTCTGTGTCCTACATTGGGAAAATGTTCAATATTTTTTTAACTCTGCCATGGCCGGTCCCAAGCCCGTGCTGCGAAAAGAGGAGGGTTGGGTGCTGGGACAAGCAAACCAGCCCTATTAAAACATTTGTAGAGCAAATGGGAAAGTTCACTGACAGAGAGGTGATGTTCCATCTCGGGGAGGTTTAGTGTCACTGCAGCAATGAAGACCTCTCTGAGCGTGGTTGGTTCTGAGAGCAATGGCCCAGATCCCATTCCATAACAATTGTAAGATGCTCATTGCGGTCTAGAGCTGGTCTAAAGATTGCGTGTGAAGGTTGTGTGCAAGCACACGTAAAGTGCTCCCTTCCGAAACTGGAAGACTGCTTACCAGTGCTCTTGAATTTTTTTAACTCTGCCATGGCCGGTCCCAAGCCCAGCTGCGAAAAGTGGAGGGTGGAGTGCTGGGGCAAGCAAACCAGCCCTGTAAAAACAATTTGCTACTGCGATCATAAAAGAAGAATAGGGCCTATCCAGCATTGTAGTGACATTAGCCAGCTGAACGTGTTGGCTGAGCTACCAATGCTTTAAGCTGCAAATTAGTGGCTCGAGCATAAAAGAAGAGGGCCTATTAAAGTTAACTCCACCGTGGCCGGTCCCAAGTCCGAGCTGAGAAAGGAGGAGGGTCCCTTCCCCCTCCCTTTCCTTCCCTTTCCCCTTCCCCTCCCCCTCCCTTCCCTTTCCCCTTCCCCCAGAGACACATGCTCAAATTACCTTTTAGGCAGTTTACTGTGCAAAGGGCTAAAAAGAGATTGTAGACAGTCCACTTTGGGCCGATCGGCGCCGTTCGGAGCTGTAATGCGAAGTTCCACTGTTCGCCCCGAGTACATAAATTGTCTGAAGAAGAGAGAGCAATTTGGGTTCAAATTTGGTCCCATACTTGCTATCTGAGGAGTGACAAAGGAAATCTACCTGCGTGCCAAGTTTGAAGACAGGAGCCCCAAGGGTTCCAGAGATATGGCCACACAAAGAGAACTGACCGGCAATTGAAAGCTCCCTTGCGGGAAAACGTAGCAGTAATTTGTAATACCGCTTAAGTGGGACTCTGGAGCAACCTTGTTGGTATAGATTTTGCTGGTCAATATCTCCAAAACCATAAATCCTAAGAACTCCAAACTTGGTAGGGTGTCACGGATGCCTAACACGGCATCCAGCACAGGGTACGCAGATCAGTGGGCTGCACTAAAGGAACTAGGCACAAGGTAAGTAAATATATATATGAGTTTATTGAAAGGATAATTCCTAAAACAATAAAGGCAACCAGCAAACAACCACAGTGACACACAAAACAACTCCCTACACCAACGTGAATACAGTTTAGAGATTAAAGCGTAAATGTAATCAAGCCAGGGTCATACACGAGAGATCAGTCCGATTGAACAGGGAGCCGGAAGGGACAACAGGAGGAAGGGATGAGTCTGCAAGACAGGGGTCCAGGGATGGATGCAGGGTTCAGGAACACAGGATACAAGGTACAGAGGCAGGGGTCCAGGGATGGATGCAGGGTTCAGGAACACAGGATACAAGGTACAGAGGCAGGGGTCCAGGGATGGATGCAGGGTTCAGGAACACAGGATACAAGGTAACAGATAACAGGTCACAAGGTTCAGGTTCAGGTTCAGGTTCAGGCATACAGGTCTGGGTTCCAAGACAATACCAGAGCAAATGCTTTAGTGTCTGCTGGGTATTTATACACACCTCCTGCAATCAGTCTCAGGTGACGCCTGATTGCAGGAGATGATTTCGGCTCCAGACAAATGGGAGACACCCGCTGGTGGCCACCAGAACTGCACCCTTTGGTGCTGAAAGCAATAGCACCACCAGCAGGTGACCCAGGCAATGACACTGATCATGACAGTTCCCCCTCCCAAGGAGTGGCCTCCGGACGCTCCATTCTGCCCTTGATCTGGCAGTGCTGGTAGGTGCGGAAAGGTCCCAAAAAGTCTCCCCTGTGTCTGCGGACTACTTGTGCTCCTCCGGCCAGAGTCCTTAAACTTACTGGGAGGCGTGGCACCTGAGTCCGGCAATGGAACACGCACCCCACCACCAGGGTCAGGAAGTTGGGATCTGGAAATGAAAACAGGCAGGGCAATGTGCATGAACCTAACGGAGGCGAACAACACAAGGGCATCACAGTCAGGCTGGGAATCAAGCAGGGCAAAATCAGTGGCAAGCCGGGCATCGAGAACTGGTTTAGCAGGCACCATGTCAGCGGGCTGGGCAAATGGCGCTGGGTCTTCAAGCTGGCCACCGGGCAGAAGTTCAGCAAGCCAGATGGCAGGCACTGGTTCAGCGGGCTGAAAGACGGGCACCAAAACGTCAGGCTGGGTGACGGGCACCGAAAATCCAGGCTGGAACAGGTTGGCTGGTGTAGAAACAGGCTGGAACAGGTTGGCTGGTGTGGAAACAGGCTGGAACAAGTCGGCTGGTGTGGAAACAGGCTGGAACAGGTTGGCTGGTGTGGAAACAGGCTGGAACAAGTCGGCTGGTGTGGAAACAGGCTGGAGCGAATCAGCTGGTGTGGAAGCAGGCTGGAGCGAATCGGCTGGTGTGGAAGCAGGCTGGAGCGAATCGGCTGGTGTGGAAGCAGGCTGGAGCGGATTGGCTGGTGTGGAAGCAGGCTGGAGCGGATCGGCTGGTGTAGAAGCAGGCTGGAGCGGATCGGCTGGTGTAGAAGCAGGCTGGAGCGGATCGGCTGGTGTGGAAACAGGCTGCAACAGGTCGCTTGGTTTGGAAACAGGCTGCAACAAGTCGCTTGGTTTGGAAACAGGCTGCAGCAAGTCGCTTGGTTTGGAAACAGGCTGCAACAAGTCGCTTGGTTTGGAAACAGGCTGCAACAGGTCGCTTGGTTTGGAAACAGGCTGCAACAGGTCGCTTGGTTTGGAAACAGGCTGCAACAGGTCGCTTGGTTTGGAAACAGGCTGCAACAGGTCGCTTGGTTTGGAAACAGGCTGCAACAGGTCACTTGGTTTGGAAACAGGCTGCAACAGGTCGCTTGGTGCGGAGACAGGCTGCAACAGGTCGGCTGGTGCGGAGACAGGTTGCAACAGGTCGGCTGGTGCGGAGACAGGCTGCAACAGGTCGGCTGGTGCGGAGACAGGCTGCAACAGCTCGGCTGGTGCGGAGACAGGCTGCAACAGGTCGGCTGGTGCGGAGACAGGCTGCAACAGGTCGGCTGGTGCGGAGACAGGCTGCAACAGGTCGGCTGGTGCGGAGACAGGCTGCAACAGGTCGGCTGGTGCAGAGACAGGCTGCAACAGGTCGGCTGGTGCGGAGACAGGCTGCAACAGGTCGGCTGGTGTGGAGACAGGCTGAAACAGGTCGGCTGGTGCGGAGACAGGCTGCAACAGGTCGGCTGGTGCGGAGACAGGCTGCAACAGGTCGGCTGGTGCGGAGACAGGCTGCAACGGGTCGGCTGGTGCGGAGACAGGCTGCAACGGGTCGGCTGGTGCAGAGACAGGCTGCAACGGGTCGACTGGTGCGGAGACAGACTGCAACGGGTCGGCTGGTGCGGAGACAGGCTGCAACGGGTCGGCTGGTGCGGAGACAAGCTGCAACGGGTCGGCTGGTGCGGAGACAGGCTGCAACAGGTCGGCTGGTGCGGAGACAGGCTGCAACAGGTCGGCTGGTGCGGAGACAGGCTGCAACAGGTCGGCTGGTGCGGAGACAGGCTGCAACAGGTCGGCTGGTGCGTAGACAGGCTGCAACAGGTCGGCTGGTGTGGAAACAGGCTGGGTTACTGGCAGGATCGTGTGAGTTGGAAAGAACTTCCGTTTTTTCTTTGGTTTAGCCACCGAAGATTTGTATATGTATACAGGGCTGTAGGTGGTGGATGCAGCTGGTAGAGGCGAAGAGCAGAAGGATGGTGAAGCAGAGGGTGCGGATTTTGAAGGGGGTCTTAGGGGAACTGATGGAGGCAGCCGAGACGAAGCAGGAGGGTTAAAGGCAGGGTAAGTGCAGCAGGGGGAAACAGGGTACTGGTACTTCATTGGTAGGAGGGTGTATTGGTTGGCCACTGTGGTAGTTGGGAGTAAAGGAGACGCAGACATCCCAGCAGGCTGGTGTCTAGACACAGGAATGGGTGGCAGGGAACCGACAGGGGCTGAGTACAATAAACTTGACCAGGCCTGTAGTAATGATTGCACAAAGTTAGGTTTGCATACTGCTTGTCTGACCAGAGACTGCACTGACTCAATACATGCTGCAAGCACCTGTGTAGGACAAGTTGAGTAGTGCTCAAGGAAAAAGACTGAGTCATCTTCCAACAGCCACACCAAGGACTCTACCTGAGCTGCACTAAAAGGGGGTGTATAGTCATCGTCTCCACTGGAGGCATCAGACAGGGCCAACTCTGTACAGATACAGATCAGATCTTGCACATCCTCAAACACAAAACTGCCCAGATCCACAAAAACATGGGCTATGCGGATGCATTCCAACAACTGCTCTCTAGTGTGTTCACTTAATGTTTGAGAACAAAACTCCCTGTCCTCAGTTGCTAGTAGCGAAAAATACAGAATATCGTCAAGCTGCATTTTTAAAGCAATAGCAGTGCCCAGACCCAATTCCCAAGTGCAGCCGATCTGCTTGAATGGCTCTGGTATTCTGTCACGGATGCCTAACACGGCATCCAGCACAGGGTACGCAGATCAGTGGGCTGCACTAAAGGAACTAGGCACAAGGTAAGTAAATATATATATGAGTTTATTGAAAGGATAATTCCTAAAACAATAAAGGCAACCAGCAAACAACCACAGTGACACACAAAACAACTCCCTACACCAACGTGAATACAGTTTAGAGATTAAAGCGTAAATGTAATCAAGCCAGGGTCATACACGAGAGATCAGTCCGATTGAACAGGGAGCCGGAAGGGACAACAGGAGGAAGGGATGAGTCTGCAAGACAGGGGTCCAGGGATGGATGCAGGGTTCAGAACACAGGATACAAGGTACAGAGGCAGGGGTCCAGGGATGGATGCAGGGTTCAGGAACACAGGATACAAGGTACAGAGGCAGGGGTCCAGGGATGGATGCAGGGTTCAGGAACACAGGATACAAGGTAACAGATAACAGGTCACAAGGTTCAGGTTCAGGTTCAGGTTCAGGTTCAGGCATACAGGTCTGGGTTCCAAGACAATACCAGAGCAAATGCTTTAGTGTCTGCTGGGTATTTATACACACCTCCTGCAATCAGTCTCAGGTGACGCCTGATTGCAGGAGATGATTTCGGCTCCAGACAAATGGGAGACACCCGCTGGTGGCCACCAGAACTGCACCCTTTGGTGCTGAAAGCAATAGCACCACCAGCAGGTGACCCAGGCAATGACACTGATCATGACATAGGGTGGGTCTCCCAATCAGTCCCATACATGTGTCTCTCAAGTTGAAAAAAAACACTGCCTCCCGAAACATAAAGGGCGACGTCGCAGTGTTCTTTCAAACTGCACGGACCCAGATGAGGCCTCACTGCTGTATGTCTGTGTCCTACATTGGGAAAATGTTCAATATTTTTTTAACTCAGCCATGGCCGGTCCCAAGCCCGTGCTGCGAAAAGAGGAGGGTTGGGTGCTGGGACAAGCAAACCAACCCTATTAAAACATTTGTAGAGCAAATGGAAAAGTTCAGTGACACAGAGGTGATGTTCCATCTCGGGGGAGGTTTAGTGTCACTGCAGCAATCAAGACCTCTCTGAGCGTGGTTGGTTCTGAGAGCAATGGCCCAGATCCCATTCCATAACAATTGTAAGATGCTCATTGCGGTCTAGAGCTGGTCCAAAGGTTGCGTGTGAAGGTTGTGTGCAAGCACACATAAAGTGCTCCCTTCTGAAACTGGAAGACTGCTTACCAGTGCTCTTGAAACTTTTTAACTCTGCCATGGCCGGTCCCAAGCCCAGCTGCGAAAAGAGGAGGGTTGAGTGCTGGGGCAAGCAAACCAGCCCTGTAAAAACAATTTGCTACTGCGAGCATAAAAGAAGAATAGGGCCTATCCAGCATTGTAGTGACATTAGCCAGCTGAACGTGTTGGCTGAGCTACCAATGCTTTAAGCTGCAAATTAGTGGCTCGAGCATAAAAGAAGAGGGCCTATTAAAGTTAACTCCACCATGGCCGGTCCCAAGTCCGAGCTGAGAAAGGAGGAGGGTCCCTTCCCCCTCCCTTTCCTTCCCTTTCCCCTTCCCCTCCCCCTCCCTTCCCTTTCCCCTTCCCCCAGAGACACATGCTCAAATTACCTTTTAGGCAGTTTACTGTGCAAAGGGCTAAAAAGAGATTGTAGACAGTCCACTTTGGGCCGATCGGCGCCGTTCGGAGCTGTAATGCGAAGTTCCACTGTTCGCCCCGAGTACATAAATTGTCTGAAGAAGAGAGAGCAATTTGGGTTCAAATTTGGTCCCATACTTGCTATCTGAGGAGTGACAAAGGAAATCTACCTGCGTGCCAAGTTTGAAGACAGGAGCCCCAAGGGTTCCAGAGATATGGCCACACAAAGAGAACTGACCGGCAATTGAAAGCTCCCTTGCGGGAAAACGTAGCAGTAATTTGTAATACCGCTTAAGTGGGACTCTGGAGCAACCTTGTTGGTATAGATTTTGCTGGTCAATATCTCCAAAACCATAAATCCTAAGAACTCCAAACTTGGTAGGGTGTCACGGATGCCTAACACGGCATCCAGCACAGGGTACGCAGATCAGTGGGCTGCACTAAAGGAACTAGGCACAAGGTAAGTAAATATATATATGAGTTTATTGAAAGGATAATTCCTAAAACAATAAAGGCAACCAGCAAACAACCACAGTGACACACAAAACAACTCCCTACACCAACGTGAATACAGTTTAGAGATTAAAGCGTAAATGTAATCAAGCCAGGGTCATACACGAGAGATCAGTCCGATTGAACAGGGAGCCGGAAGGGACAACAGGAGGAAGGGATGAGTCTGCAAGACAGGGGTCCAGGGATGGATGCAGGGTTCAGGAACACAGGATACAAGGTACAGAGGCAGGGGTCCAGGGATGGATGCAGGGTTCAGGAACACAGGATACAAGGTACAGAGGCAGGGGTCCAGGGATGGATGCAGGGTTCAGGAACACAGGATACAAGGTAACAGATAACAGGTCACAAGGTTCAGGTTCAGGTTCAGGTTCAGGCATACAGGTCTGGGTTCCAAGACAATACCAGAGCAAATGCTTTAGTGTCTGCTGGGTATTTATACACACCTCCTGCAATCAGTCTCAGGTGACGCCTGATTGCAGGAGATGATTTCGGCTCCAGACAAATGGGAGACACCCGCTGGTGGCCACCAGAACTGCACCCTTTGGTGCTGAAAGCAATAGCACCACCAGCAGGTGACCCAGGCAATGACACTGATCATGACAGTTCCCCCTCCCAAGGAGTGGCCTCCGGACGCTCCATTCTGCCCTTGATCTGGCAGTGCTGGTAGGTGCGGAAAGGTCCCAAAAAGTCTCCCCTGTGTCTGCGGACTACTTGTGCTCCTCCGGCCAGAGTCCTTAAACTTACTGGGAGGCGTGGCACCTGAGTCCGGCAATGGAACACGCACCCCACCACCAGGGTCAGGAAGTTGGGATCTGGAAATGAAAACAGGCAGGGCAATGTGCATGAACCTAACGGAGGCGAACAACACAAGGGCATCACAGTCAGGCTGGGAATCAAGCAGGGCAAAATCAGTGGCAAGCCGGGCATCGAGAACTGGTTTAGCAGGCACCATGTCAGCGGGCTGGGCAAATGGCGCTGGGTCTTCAAGCTGGCCACCGGGCAGAAGTTCAGCAAGCCAGATGGCAGGCACTGGTTCAGCGGGCTGAAAGACGGGCACCAAAACGTCAGGCTGGGTGACGGGCACCGAAAATCCAGGCTGGAACAGGTTGGCTGGTGTAGAAACAGGCTGGAACAGGTTGGCTGGTGTGGAAACAGGCTGGAACAAGTCGGCTGGTGTGGAAACAGGCTGGAACAGGTTGGCTGGTGTGGAAACAGGCTGGAACAAGTCGGCTGGTGTGGAAACAGGCTGGAGCGAATCAGCTGGTGTGGAAGCAGGCTGGAGCGAATCGGCTGGTGTGGAAGCAGGCTGGAGCGAATCGGCTGGTGTGGAAGCAGGCTGGAGCGAATCGGCTGGTGTGGAAGCAGGCTGGAGCGGATTGGCTGGTGTGGAAGCAGGCTGGAGCGGATCGGCTGGTGTAGAAGCAGGCTGGAGCGGATCGGCTGGTGTAGAAGCAGGCTGGAGCGGATCGGCTGGTGTGGAAACAGGCTGCAACAGGTCGCTTGGTTTGGAAACAGGCTGCAACAAGTCGCTTGGTTTGGAAACAGGCTGCAGCAAGTCGCTTGGTTTGGAAACAGGCTGCAACAAGTCGCTTGGTTTGGAAACAGGCTGCAACAGGTCGCTTGGTTTGGAAACAGGCTGCAACAGGTCGCTTGGTTTGGAAACAGGCTGCAACAGGTCGCTTGGTTTGGAAACAGGCTGCAACAGGTCGCTTGGTTTGGAAACAGGCTGCAACAGGTCACTTGGTTTGGAAACAGGCTGCAACAGGTCGCTTGGTGCGGAGACAGGCTGCAACAGGTCGGCTGGTGCGGAGACAGGTTGCAACAGGTCGGCTGGTGCGGAGACAGGCTGCAACAGGTCGGCTGGTGCGGAGACAGGCTGCAACAGCTCGGCTGGTGCGGAGACAGGCTGCAACAGGTCGGCTGGTGCGGAGACAGGCTGCAACAGGTCGGCTGGTGCGGAGACAGGCTGCAACAGGTCGGCTGGTGCGGAGACAGGCTGCAACAGGTCGGCTGGTGCAGAGACAGGCTGCAACAGGTCGGCTGGTGCGGAGACAGGCTGCAACAGGTCGGCTGGTGTGGAGACAGGCTGAAACAGGTCGGCTGGTGCGGAGACAGGCTGCAACAGGTCGGCTGGTGCGGAGACAGGCTGCAACAGGTCGGCTGGTGCGGAGACAGGCTGCAACGGGTCGGCTGGTGCGGAGACAGGCTGCAACGGGTCGGCTGGTGCAGAGACAGGCTGCAACGGGTCGGCTGGTGCGGAGACAGACTGCAACGGGTCGGCTGGTGCGGAGACAGGCTGCAACGGGTCGGCTGGTGCGGAGACAAGCTGCAACGGGTCGGCTGGTGCGGAGACAGGCTGCAACAGGTCGGCTGGTGCGGAGACAGGCTGCAACAGGTCGGCTGGTGCGGAGACAGGCTGCAACAGGTCGGCTGGTGCGGAGACAGGCTGCAACAGGTCGGCTGGTGCGTAGACAGGCTGCAACAGGTCGGCTGGTGTGGAAACAGGCTGGGTTACTGGCAGGATCGTGTGAGTTGGAAAGAACTTCCGTTTTTTCTTTGGTTTAGCCACCGAAGATTTGTATATGTATACAGGGCTGTAGGTGGTGGATGCAGCTGGTAGAGGCGAAGAGCAGAAGGATGGTGAAGCAGAGGGTGCGGATTTTGAAGGGGGTCTTAGGGGAACTGATGGAGGCAGCCGAGACGAAGCAGGAGGGTTAAAGGCAGGGTAAGTGCAGCAGGGGGAAACAGGGTACTGGTACTTTATTGGTAGGAGGGTGTATTGGTTGGCCACTGTGGTAGTTGGGAGTAAAGGAGACGCAGACATCCCAGCAGGCTGGTGTCTAGACACAGGAATGGGTGGCAGGGAACCGACAGGGGCTGAGTACAATAAACTTGACCAGGCCTGTAGTAATGATTGCACAAAGTTAGGTTTGCATACTGCTTGTCTGACCAGAGACTGCACTGACTCAATACATGCTGCAAGCACCTGTGTAGGACAAGTTGAGTAGTGCTCAAGGAAAAAGACTGAGTCATCTTCCAACAGCCACACCAAGGACTCTACCTGAGCTGCACTAAAAGGGGGTGTATAGTCATCGTCTCCACTGGAGGCATCAGACAGGGCCAACTCTGTACAGATACAGATCAGATCTTGCACATCCTCAAACACAAAACTGCCCAGATCCACAAAAACATGGGCTATGCGGATGCATTCCAACAACTGCTCTCTAGTGTGTTCACTTAATGTTTGAGAACAAAACTCCCTGTCCTCAGTTGCTAGTAGCGAAAAATACAGAATATCGTCAAGCTGCATTTTTAAAGCAATAGCAGTGCCCAGACCCAATTCCCAAGTGCAGCCGATCTGCTTGAATGGCTCTGGTATTCTGTCACGGATGCCTAACACGGCATCCAGCACAGGGTACGCAGATCAGTGGGCTGCACTAAAGGAACTAGGCACAAGGTAAGTAAATATATATATGAGTTTATTGAAAGGATAATTCCTAAAACAATAAAGGCAACCAGCAAACAACCACAGTGACACACAAAACAACTCCCTACACCAACGTGAATACAGTTTAGAGATTAAAGCGTAAATGTAATCAAGCCAGGGTCATACACGAGAGATCAGTCCGATTGAACAGGGAGCCGGAAGGGACAACAGGAGGAAGGGATGAGTCTGCAAGACAGGGGTCCAGGGATGGATGCAGGGTTCAGAACACAGGATACAAGGTACAGAGGCAGGGGTCCAGGGATGGATGCAGGGTTCAGGAACACAGGATACAAGGTACAGAGGCAGGGGTCCAGGGATGGATGCAGGGTTCAGGAACACAGGATACAAGGTAACAGATAACAGGTCACAAGGTTCAGGTTCAGGTTCAGGTTCAGGTTCAGGTTCAGGCATACAGGTCTGGGTTCCAAGACAATACCAGAGCAAATGCTTTAGTGTCTGCTGGGTATTTATACACACCTCCTGCAATCAGTCTCAGGTGACGCCTGATTGCAGGAGATGATTTCGGCTCCAGACAAATGGGAGACACCCGCTGGTGGCCACCAGAACTGCACCCTTTGGTGCTGAAAGCAATAGCACCACCAGCAGGTGACCCAGGCAATGACACTGATCATGACATAGGGTGGGTCTCCCAATCAGTCCCATACATGTGTCTCTCAAGTTGAAAAAAACACTGCCTCCCGAAACATAAAGGGCGACGTCGCAGTGTTCTTTCAAACTGCACGGACCCAGATGAGGCCTCACTGCTGTATGTCTGTGTCCTACATTGGGAAAACGTTCAATATTTTTTTAACTCTGCCATGGCCGGTCCCAAGCCCGTGCTGCGAAAAGAGGAGGGTTGGGTGCTGGGACAAGCAAACCAGCCCTATTAAAACATTTGTAGAGCAAATGGGAAAGTTCAGTGACACAGAGGTGATGTTCCATCTCGGGGGAGGTTTAGTGTCACTGCAGCAATGAAGACCTCTCTGAGCGTGGTTGGTTCTGAGAGCAATGGCCCAGATCCCATTCTATAACAATTGTAAGATGCTCATTGCGGTCTAGAGCTGGTCCAAAGGTTGCGTGTGAAGGTTGTGTGCAAGCACACGTAAAGTGCTCCCTTCCGAAACTGGAAGACTGCTTACCAGTGCTCTTGAAACTTTTTAACTCTGCCATGGCCGGTCCCAAGCCCAGCTGCGAAAAGAGGAGGGTTGAGTGCTGGGGCAAGCAAACCAGCCCTGTAAAAACAATTTGCTATTGCGAGCATAAAAGAAGAATAGGGCCTATCCAGCATTGTAGTGACATTAGCCAGCTGAACGTGTTGGCTGAGCTACCAAAGCTTTAAGCTGCAAATTAGTGGCTCGAGCATAAAAGAAGAGGGCCTATTAAAGTTAACTCCACCGTGGCCGGTCCCAAGTCCGAGCTGAGAAAGGAGGAGGGTCCCTTCCCCCTCCCTTTCCTTCCCTTTCCCCTTCCCCTCCCCCTCCCTTCCCTTTCCCCTTCCCCCAGAGACACATGCTCAAATTACCTTTAAGGCAGTTTACTGTGCAAAGGGCTAAAAAGAGATTGTAGACAGTCCACTTTGGGCCGATCGGCGCCGTTCGGAGCTGTAATGCGAAGTTCCACTGTACATCTCTTCTCTGCTGTCCCATCTGTGTGCTGTCTCGACTGTGAAGTGTGGGAAGAGGGTGTACCCCTTTACGGAGGATAGACAGCAGGATCTGTTCGCCCCGAGTACATAAATTGTCTGAAGAAGAGAGAGCAATTTGGTTTCAAATTTGGTCACATACTTGCTATCTGAGGAGTGACAAAGGAAATCTACCTGCGTGCCAAGTTTGAAGACAGGAGCCCCAAGGGTTCCAGAGATATGGCCACACAAAGAGAACTGACCGGCAATTGAAAGCTCCCTTGTGGGAAAATGTAGCAGTAATTTGTAATACCGCTTAAGTGGGACTCTGGAGAAACCTTGTCGGTATAGATTTTGCTGGTCAATATCTCCAAAACCATAAATCCTAAGAACTCCAAACTTGGTAGGGTGGGTCTCCCAATCAGTCCCATACATGTGTCTCTCAAGTTGAAAAAAACACTGCCTCCCGAAACATAAAGGGCGACGTTGCAGTGTTCTTTCAAACTGCACGGACCCAGATGAGGCCTCACTGCTGTATGTCTGTGTCCTACATTGGGAAAATGTTCAATATTTTTTTAACTCTGCCATGGCCGGTCCCAAGCCCGTGCTGCGAAAAGAGGAGGGTTGGGTGCTGGGACAAGCAAACCAGCCCTATTAAAACATTTGTAGAGCAAATGGGAAAGTTCAGTGACACAGAGGTGATGTTCCATCTCGGGGGAGGTTTAGTGTCACTGCAGCAATGAAGACCTCTCTGAGCGTGGTTGGTTCTGAGAGCAATGGCCCAGATCCCATTCCATAACAATTGTAAGATGCTCATTGTGGTCTAGAGCTGGTCCAAAGGTTGCGTGTGAAGGTTGTGTGCAAGCACACGTAAAGTGCTCCCTTCCGAAACTGGAAGACTGCTTACCAGTGCTCTTGAATTTTTTTAACTCTGCCATGGCCGGTTCCAAGCCCAGCTGCAAAAAGAGGAGGGTTGAGTGCTGGGGCAAGCAAACCAGCCCTGTAAAAACAATTTGCTACTGCGAGCATAAAAGAAGAATAGGGCCTATCCAGCATTGTAGTGACATTAGCCAGCTGAATGTGTTGGCTGAGCTACCAATGCTTTAAGCTGCAAATCAGTTGCTCGAGCATAAAAGAAGAGGGCCTATTAAAGTTAACTCCACCGTGGCCGGTCCCAAGTCCGAGCTGAGAAAGGAGGAGGGTCCCTTCCCCCTCCCTTTCCTTCCCTTTCCCCTTCCCCTCCCTTCCCTTTCCCCTTCCCCCAGAGACACATGCTCAAATTACCTTTAAGGCAGTTTACTGTGCAAAGGGCTAAAAAGAGATTGTAGAATGTCCACTTTGGGCCGATTGGCGCCGTTCAGAGCTGTAATGCGAAGTTCCACTGTACATCTCTTCTCTGCTGTCCCATCTGTGTGCTGTCTCGACTGTGAAGTGTGGGGAGAGGGTGTACCCCTTTACGGAGGATAGACAGCAGGATCTGTTCGCCCCGAGTACATAAATTGTCTGAAGAAGAGAGAGCAATTTGGGTTCAAATTTGGTCCCATAGTTGCTATCTGAGGAGTGACAAAGGAAATCTACCTGCGTGCCAAGTTTGAAGACAGGAGCCCCAAGGGTTCCAGAGATATGGCCACACAAAGAGAACTGACCGGCAATTGAAAGCTCCCTTGCGGGAAAACGTAGCAGTAATTTGTAATACCGCTTAAGTGGGACTCTGGAGCAACCTTGTCGGTATAGATTTTGCTGGTCAATGTCTCCAAAACCATAAATCCTAAGAACTCCAAACTTGGTACGGTGGGTCTCCCAATAAGTCCCATACATGTGTCTCTCAAGTTGAAAAAAACACTGCCTCCCAAAACATAAAGGGCGACGTCGCAGTGTTCTTTCAAACTGCACGGACCCAGATGAGGCCTCACTGCTGTATGTCTGTGTCCTACATTGGGAAAATGTTCAATATTTTTTTAACTCTGCCATGGTCGGTCCCAAGCCCGTGCTGCGAAAAGAGGAGGGTTGGGTGCTGGGACAAGCAAACCAGCCCTATTAAAATATTTGTAGAGCAAATGGGAAAGTTCAGTGACACAGAGGTGATGTTCCATCTCGGGGGAGGTTTAGTGTCACTGCAGCAATGAAGACCTCTCTGAGCGTGGTTGGTTCTGAGAGCAATGGCCCAGATCCCATCCCATAACAATTGTAAGATTCTCATTGCGGTCTAGAGCTGGTCCAAAGATTGCGTGTGAAGGTTGTGTGCAAGCACACGTAAAGTGCTCCCCTCCGAAACTGGAAGACTGCTTACCAGTGCTCTTGAATTTTTTTAACTCTGCCATGGCCGGTCCCAAGCCCAGCTGCGAAAAGAGGAGGGTTGAGTGCTGGGGCAAGCAAACCAGCCCTGTAAAAACAATTTGCTACTGCGAGCATAAAAGAAGAATAGGGCCTATCCAGCATTGTAGTGACATTAGCCAGCTGAACGTGTTGGCTGAGCTACCAATGCTTTAAGCTGCAAATTAGTGGCTCGAGCATAAAAGAAGAGGGCCTATTAAAGTTAACTCCACCGTGGCCGGTCCCAAGTCCGAGCTGAGAAAGGAGGAGGGTCCCTTCCCCCTCCCTTTCCTTCCCTTTCCCCTTCCCCCTCCCTTTCCTTCCCTTTCCCCTTCCCCTCCCCCTCCCTTCCCTTTCCCCTTCCCCCAGAGACACATGCTCAAATGAGCTTTAAGGCAGTTTACTGTGCAAAGGGCTAAAAAGAGATTGTAGACAGTCCACTTTGGGCCGATCGGCACCGTTCGGTGCTGTAATGCGAAGTTCCACTGTACATCTCTTCTCTGCTGTCCCATCTGTGTGCTGTCTCGACTGTGAAGTGTGGGAAGAGGGTTTACCCCTTTACGGAGGATAGACAGCAGGATCTGTTCGCCCCGAGTACATAAATTGTCTGAAGAAGAGAGAGCAATTTGGGTTCAAATTTGGTCCCATACTTGCTATCTGAGGAGTGACAAAGGAAATCTACCTGCGTGCCAAGTTTGAAGACAGGAGCCCCAAGGGTTCCAGAGATATGGCCACACAAAGAGAACTGACCGGCAATTGAAAGCTCCCTTGTGGGAAAATGTAGCAGTAATTTGTAATACCGCTTAAGTGGGACTCTGGAGAAACCTTGTCGGTATAGATTTTGCTGGTCAATGTCTCCAAAACCATAAATCCTAAGAACTCCAAACTTGGTACGGTGGGTCTCCCAATAAGTCCCATACATGTGTCTCTCAAGTTGAAAAAAACACTGCCTCCCAAAACATAAAGGGCGACGTCGCAGTGTTCTTTCAAACTGCACGGACCCAGATGAGGCCTCACTGCTGTATGTCTGTGTCCTACATTGGGAAAATGTTCAATATTTTTTTAACTCTGCCATGGTCGGTCCCAAGCCCGTGCTGCGAAAAGAGGAGGGTTGGGTGCTGGGACAAGCAAACCAGCCCTATTAAAATATTTGTAGAGCAAATGGGAAAGTTCAGTGACACAGAGGTGATGTTCCATCTCGGGGGAGGTTTAGTGTCACTGCAGCAATGAAGACCTCTCTGAGCGTGGTTGGTTCTGAGAGCAATGGCCCAAATCCCATCCCATAACAATTGTAAGATTCTCATTGCGGTCTAGAGCTGGTCCAAAGATTGCGTGTGAAGGTTGTGTGCAAGCACACGTAAAGTGCTCCCCTCCGAAACTGGAAGACTGCTTACCAGTGCTCTTGAATTTTTTTAACTCTGCCATGGCCGGTCCCAAGCCCAGCTGCGAAAAGAGGAGGGTTGAGTGCTGGGGCAAGCAAACCAGCCCTGTAAAAACAATTTGCTACTGCGAGCATAAAAGAAGAATAGGGCCTATCCAGCATTGTAGTGACATTAGCCAGCTGAACGTGTTGGCTGAGCTACCAATGCTTTAAGCTGCAAATTAGTGGCTCGAGCATAAAAGAAGAGGGCCTATTAAAGTTAACTCCACCGTGGCCGGTCCCAAGTCCGAGCTGAGAAAGGAGGAGGGTCCCTTCCCCCTCCCTTTCCTTCCCTTTCCCCTTCCCCTCCCCCTCCCTTCCCTTTCCCCTTCCCCCAGAGACACATGCTCAAATTACCTTTAAGGCAGTTTACTGTGCAAAGGGCTAAAAAGAGATTGTAGAATGTCCACTTTGGGCTGATTGGCGCCGTTCAGAGCTGTAATGCGAAGTTCCACTGTACATCTCTTCTCTGCTGTCCCATCTGTGTGCTGTCTCGACTGTGAAGTGTGGGAAGAGGGTGTACCCCTTTACGGAGGATAGACAGCAGGATCTGTTCGCCCCGAGTACATAAATTGTCTGAAGAAGAGAGAGCAATTTGGGTTCAAATTTGGTCCCATAGTTGCTATCTGAGGAGTGACAAAGGAAATCTACCTGCGTGCCAAGTTTGAAGACAGGAGCCCCAAGGGTTCCAGAGATATGGCCACACAAAGAGAACTGACCGGCAATTGAAAGCTCCCTTGCGGGAAAACGTAGCAGTAATTTGTAATACCGCTTAAGTGGGACTCTGGAGCAACCTTGTCGGTATAGATTTTGCTGGTCAATGTCTCCAAAACCATAAATCCTAAGAACTCCAAACTTGGTACGGTGGGTCTCCCAATAAGTCCCATACATGTGTCTCTCAAGTTGAAAAAAACACTGCCTCCCAAAACATAAAGGGCGACGTCGCAGTGTTCTTTCAAACTGCACGGACCCAGATGAGGCCTCACTGCTGTATGTCTGTGTCCTACATTGGGAAAATGTTCAATATTTTTTTAACTCTGCCATGGTCGGTCCCAAGCCCGTGCTGCGAAAAGAGGAGGGTTGGGTGCTGGGACAAGCAAACCAGCCCTATCAAAATATTTGTAGAGCAAATGGGAAAGTTCAGTGACACAGAGGTGATGTTCCATCTCGGGGGAGGTTTAGTGTCACTGCAGCAATGAAGACCTCTCTGAGCGTGGTTGGTTCTGAGAGCAATGGCCCAGATCCCATCCCATAACAATTGTAAGATTCTCATTGCGGTCTAGAGCTGGTCCGAAGATTGTGTGTGAAGGTTGTGTGCAAGCACACGTAAAGTGCTCCCCTCCGAAACTGGAAGACTGCTTACCAGTGCTCTTGAATTTTTTTAACTCTGCCATGGCCGGTCCCAAGCCCAGCTGCGAAAAGAGGAGGGTTGAGTGCTGGGGCAAGCAAACCAGCCATGTAAAAACAATTTGCTACTGCGAGCATAAAAGAAGAATAGGGCCTATCCAGCATTGTAGTGACATTAGCCAGCTGAACGTGTTGGCTGAGCTACCAATGCTTTAAGCTGCAAATTAGTGGCTCGAGCATAAAAGAAGAGGGCCTATTAAAGTTAACTCCACCGTGGCCAGTCCCAAGTCCGAGCTGAGAAAGGAGGAGGGTCCCTTCCCCCTCCCTTTCCTTCCCTTTCCCCTTCCCCTCCCCCTCCCTTCCCTTTCCCCTTCCCCCAGAGATACATGCTCAAATTACCTTTAAGGCAGTTTACTGTGCAAAGGGCTAAAAAGAGATTGTAGACAGTCCACTTTGGGCCGATCGGCGCAGTTCGGAGCTGTAATGCGAAGTTCCACTGTACATCTCTTCTCTGCTGTCCCATCTGTGTGCTGTCTCGACTGTGAAGTGTGGGAAGAGGGTGTACCCCTTTACGGAGGATAGACAGCAGGATCTGTTCGCCCCGAGTACATAAATTGTCTGAAGAAGAGAGAGCAATTTGGGTTCAAATTTGGTCCCATAGTTGCTATCTGAGGAGTGACAAAGGAAATCTACCTGCGTGCCAAGTTTGAAGACAGGAGCCCCAAGGGTTCCAGAGATATGGCCACACAAAGAGAACTGACCGGCAATTGAAAGCTCCCTTGCGGGAAAACGTAGCAGTAATTTGTAATACCGCTTAAGTGGGACTCTGGAGCAACCTTGTCGGTATAGATTTTGCTGGTCAATATCTCCAAAACCATAAATCCTAAGAACTCCAAACTTGGTAGGGTGGGTCTCCCAATCAGTCCCATACATGTGTCTCTCAAGTTGAAAAAAACACTGCCTCCCGAAACATAAAGGGCAATGTCGCAGTGTTCTTTCAAACTGCACGGACCCAGATGAGGCCTCACTGCTGTATGTCTGTGTCCTACATTGGGAAAATGTTCAATATTTTTTTAACTCTGCCATAACCGGTCCCAAGCCCGTGCTGCGAAAAGAGGAGGGTTGGGTGCTGGGACAAGCAAACCAGCCCTATTAAAACATTTGTAGAGCAAATGGGAAAGTTCAGTGACACAGAGGTGATGTTCCATCTCGGGGGAGGTTTAGTGTCACTGCAGCAATGAAGACCTCTCTGAGCGTGGTTGGTTCTGAGAGCAATGGCCCAGATCCCATTCCATAACAATTGTAAGATGCTCATTGCGGTCTAGAGCTGGTCCAAAGGTTGCGTGTGAAGGTTGTGTGCAAGCACTTGTAAAGTGCTCCCTTCCGAAACTGGAAGACTGCTTACCAGTGCTCTTGAAACTCTTTAACTCTGCCATGGCCGGTCCCAAGCCCAGCTGCGAAAAAGGAGGGTTGAGTGCTGGGGCAAGCAAACCAGCCCTGTAAAAACAATTTGCTACTGCGAGCATAAAAGAAGAATAGGGCCTATCCAGCATTGTAGTGACATTAGCCAGCTGAACGTGTTGGCTGAGCTACCAATGCTTTAAGCTGCAAATTAGTGGCTCGAGCATAAAAGAAGAGGGCCTATTAAAGTTAACTCCACCGTGGCCGGTCCCAAGTCCGAGCTGAGAAAGGAGGAGGGTCCCTTCCCCCTCCCTTTCCTTCCCTTTCCCCTTCCCCCTCCCTTTCCTTCCCTTTCCCCTTCCCTTTCCTTCCCTTTCCCCTTCCCCTCCCCCTCCCTTCCCTTTCCCCTTCCCCCAGAGACACATGCTCAAATTACCTTTAAGGCAGTTTACTGTGCAAAGGGCTAAAAAGAGATTGTAGACAGTCCACTTTGGGCCGATCTGCACCGTTCGGAGCTGTAATGCGAAGTTCCACTGTACATCTCTTCTCTGCTGTCCCATCTGTGTGCTGTCTCGACTGTGAAGTGTGGGAAGAGGGTTTACCCCTTTACGGAGGATAGACAGCAGAATCTGTTCGCCCCGAGTACATAAATTGTCTGAAGAAGAGAGAGCAATTTGGGTTCAAATTTGGTCCCATACTTGCTATCTGAGGAGTGACAAAGGAAATCTACCTGCGTGCCAAGTTTGAAGACAGGAGCCCCAAGGGTTCCAGAGATATGGCCACACAAAGAGAACTGACCGGCAATTGAAAGCTCCCTTGCGGGAAAACGTAGCAGTAATTTGTAATACCGCTTAAGTGGGACTCTGGAGCAATCTTGTCGGTATAGATTTTGCTGGTCAATATCTCCAAAACCATAAATCCTAAGAACTCCAAACTTGGTAGGGTGGGTCTCCCAATCAGTCCCATACATGTGTCTCTCAAGTTGAAAAAAACACTGCCTCCCGAAACATAAAGGGCGACGTCGCAGTGTTCTTTCAAACTGCACGGACCCAGATGAGGCCTCACTGCTGTATGTCTGTGTCCTACATTGGGAAAATGTTCAATATTTTTTTAACTCTGCCATGGCCGGTCCCAAGCCCGTGCTGCGAAAAGAGGAGGGTTGGGTGCTGGGACAAGCAAACCAGCCCTATTAAAACATTTGTAGAGCAAATGGGAAAGTTCAGTGACACAGAGGTGATGTTCCATCTCGGGGGAGGTTTAGTGTCACTGCAGCAATGAAGACCTCTCTGAGCGTGGTTGGTTCTGAGAGCAATGGCCCAGATCCCATTCCATAACAATTGTAAGATGCTCATTGCGGTCTAGAGCTGGTCCAAAGGTTGCGTGTGAAGGTTGTGTGCAAGCACACGTAAAGTGCTCCCTTCCGAAACTGGAAGACTGCTTACCAGTACTCTTGAATTTTTTTAACTCTGCCATGGCCGGTCCCAAGCCCAGCTGTGAAAAGAGGAGGGTTGAGTGCTGGGGCAAGCAAACCAGCCCTGTAAAAACAATTTGCTACTGCGAGCATAAAAGAAGAATAGGGCCTATCCAGCATTGTAGTGACATTAGCCAGCTGAACGTGTTGGCTGAGCTACCAATGCTTTAAGCTGCAAATTAGTGGCTCGAGCATAAAAGAAGAGGGCCTATTAAAGTTAACTCCACCGTGGCCGGTCCCAAGTCCGAGCTGAGAAAAGAGGAGGGTCCCTTCCCCCTCCCTTTCCTTCCCTTTCCCCTTCCCCCTCCCTTTCCTTCCCTTTCCCCTTCCCCTCCCCCTCCCTTCCTCTTCCCCTTCCCCCAGAGACACATGCTCAAATTACCTTTAAGGCAGTTTACTGTGCAAAGGGCTAAAAAGAGATTGTAGACAGTCCACTTTGGGCCGATCGGCGCCGTTCGGAGCTGTAATGCGAAGTTCCACTGTACATCTCTTCTCTGCTGTCCCATCTGTGTGCTGTCTCGACTGTGAAGTGTGGGAAGAGGGTGTACCCCTTTATAGAGGATAGACAGCAGGATCTGTTCGCCCCGAGTACATAAATTGTCTGAAGAAGAGAGAGCAATTTGGGTTCAAATTTGGTCCCATACTTGCTATCTGAGGAGTGACAAAGGAAATCTACCTGTGTGCCAAGTTTGAAGACAGGAGCCCCAAGGGTTCCAGAGATATGGCCACACAAAGAGAACTGACCGGCAATTGAAAGCTCCCTTGCGGGAAAACGTAGCAGTAATTTATAATACCGCTTAAGTGGGACTCTGGAGCAACCTTGTCGGTATAGATTTTGCTGGTCAATATCTCCAAAACCATAAATCCTAAGAACTCCAAACATGGTAGGGTGGGTCTCCCAATCAGTCCCATACATGTGTCTCTCAAGTTGAAAAAAACACTGCCTCCCGAAACATAAAGGGCGACGTCGCAGTGTTCTTTCAAACTGCACAGACCCAGATGAGGCCTCACTGCTGTATGTCTGTGTCCTACATTGGGAAAATGTTCAATATTTTTTTAACTCTGCCATGGCCGGTCCCAAGCCCGTGCTGCGAAAAGAGGAGGGTTGGGTGCTGGGACAAGCAAACCAGCCCTATTAAAACATTTGTAGAGCAAATGGGAAAGTTCAGTGACACAGAGGTGATGTTCCATCTCGGGGGAGGTTTAGTGTCACTGCAGCAATGAAGACCTCTCTGAGCGTGGTTGGTTCTGAGAGCAATGGCCCAGATCCCATTCCATATCAATTGTAAGATGCTCATTGCGATCTAGAGCTGGTCCAAAGGTTGCGTGTGAAGGTTGTGTGCAAGCACACGTAAAGTGCTCCCTTCCGAAACTGGAAGACTGCTTACCAGTGCTCTTGAATCTTTTTAACTCTGCCATGGCCGGTCCCAAGCCCAGCTGCGAAAAGAGGAGGGTTGAGTGCTGGGGCAAGCAAACCAGCCCTGTAAAAACAATTTGCTACTGCGAGCATAAAAGAAGAATAGGGCCTATCCAGCATTGTAGTGACATTAGCCAGCTGAACGTGTTGGCTGAGCTACCAATGCTTTAAGCTGCAAATTAGTGGCTCGAGCATAAAAGAAGAGGGCCTATTAAAGTTAACTCCACCGTGGCCGGTCCCAAGTCCGAGCTGAGAAAGGAGGAGGGTCCCTTCCCCCTCCCTTTCCTTCCCTTTCCCCTTCCCCTCCCCCTCCCTTCCCTTTCCCCTTCGCCCAGAGATACATGCTCAAATTACCTTTAAGGCAGTTTACTGTGCAAAGGGCTAAAAAGAGATTGTAGACAGTCCACTTTGGGCCGATCGGCGCAGTTCGGAGCTGTAATGCGAAGTTCCACTGTACATCTCTTCTCTGCTGTCCCATCTGTGTGCTGTCTCGACTGTGAAGTGTGGGAAGAGGGTGTACCCCTTTACGGAGGATAGACAGCAGGATCTGTTCACCCCGAGTACATAAATTGTCTGAAGAAGAGAGAGCAATTTGGGTTCAAATTTGGTCCCATAGTTGCTATCTGAGGAGTGACAAAGGAAATCTACCTGCGTGCCAAGTTTGAAGACAGGAGCCCCAAGGGTTCCAGAGATATGGCCACACAAAGAGAACTGACCGGCAATTGAAAGCTCCCTTGCGGGAAAACGTAGCAGTAATTTATAATACCGCTTAAGTGGGACTCTGGAGCAACCTTGTCGGTATAGATTTTGCTGGTCAATATCTCCAAAACCATAAATCCTAAGAACTCCAAACTTGGTAGGGTGGGTCTCCCAATCAGTCCCATACATGTGTCTCTCAAGTTGAAAAAAACACTGCCTCCCGAAACATAAAGGGCAATGTCGCAGTGTTCTTTCAAACTGCACAGACCCAGATGAGGCCTCACTGCTGTATGTCTGTGTCCTACATTGGGAACATGTTCAATATTTTTTTAACTCTGCCATGACCGGTCCCAAGCCCGTGCTGCGAAAAGAGGAGGGTTGGGTGCTGGGACAAGCAAACCAGCCCTATTAAAACATTTGTAGAGCAAATGGGAAAGTTCAGTGACACAGAGGTGATGTTCCATCTCGGGGGAGGTTTAGTGTCACTGCAGCAATGAAGACCTCTCTGAGCGTGGTTGGTTCTGAGAGCAATGGCCCAGATCCCATTCCGTAACAATTGTAAGATGCTCATTGCGGTCTAGAGCTGGTCCAAAGGTTGCGTGTGAAGGTTGTGTGCAAGCACTTGTAAAGTGCTCCCTTCCGAAACTGGAAGACTGCTTACCAGTGCTCTTGAAACTCTTTAACTCTGCCATGGCCGGTCCCAAGCCCAGCTGCGAAAAAGGAGGGTTGAGTGCTGGGGCAAGCAAACCAGCCCTGTAAAAACAATTTGCTACTGCGAGCATAAAAGAAGAATAGGGCCTATCCAGCATTGTAGTGACATTAGCCAGCTGAACGTGTTGGCTGAGCTACCAATGCTTTAAGCTGCAAATTAGTGGCTCGAGCATAAAAGAAGAGGGCCTATTAAAGTTAACTCCACCGTGGCCGGTCCCAAGTCCGAGCTGAGAAAGGAGGAGGGTCCCTTCCCCCTCCTTCCCTTTCCCCTTCCCCTCCCCCTCCCTTCCCTTCCCTTTCCCCTTCCCCCAGAGATACATGCTCAAATTACCTTTAAGGCAGTTTACTGTGCAAAGGGCTAAAAAGAGATTGTAGACAGTCCACTTTGGGCCGATCAGCGCCGTTCGGAGCTGTAATGCGAAGTTCCACTGTACATCTCTTCTCTGCTGTCCCATCTGTGTGCTGTCTCGACTGTGAAGTGTGGGAAGAGGGTGTACCCCTTTATGGAGGATAGACAGCAGGATCTGTTCGCCCCGAGTACATAAATTGTCTGAAGAAGAGAGAGCAATTTGGGTTCAAATTTGGTCCCATACTTGCTATCTGAGGAGTGACAAAGGAAATCTACCTGCGTGCCAAGTTTGAAGACAGGAGCCCCAAGGGTTCCAGAGATATGGCCACACAAAGAGAACTGACCGGCAATTGAAAGCTCCCTTGCGGGAAAACGTAGCAGTAATTTGTAATACCGCTTAAGTGGGACTCTGGAGCAACCTTGTCGGTATAGATTTTTACTGGTCAATATCTCCAAAACCATAAATCCTAAGAACTCCAAACTTGGTAGGGTGGGTCTCCCAATCAGTCCCATACATGTGTCTCTCAAGTTGAAAAAAACACTGCCTCCCGAAACATAAAGGGCGACGTCGCAGTGTTCTTTCAAACTGCACGGACCCAGATGAGGCCTCACTGCTGTATGTCTGTGTCCTACATTGGGAAAATGTTCAATATTTTTTTAACTCCGCCATGGCCGGTCCCAAGCCCGTGCTGCGAAAAGAGGAGGGTTGGGTGCTGGGACAAGCAAACCAGCCCTATTAAAACATTTGTAGAGCAAATGGGAAAGTTCAGTGACACAGAGGTGATGTTCCATCTCGGGGGAGGTTTAGTGTCACTGCAGCAATGAAGACCTCTCTGAGCGTGGTTGGTTCTGAGAGCAATGGCCCAGATCCCATTCCATAACAATTGTAAGATGCTCATTGCGGTCTAGAGCTGGTCCAAAGGTTATGCTTGAAGGTTGTGTGCAAGCACACGTAAAGTGCTCCCTTCCGAAACTGGAAGACTGCTTACCAGTGCTCTTGAATTTTTTTAACTCTGCCATGTCCGGTCCCAAGCCCGGCTGCGAAAAGAGGAGGGTTGAGTGCTGGGGCAAGCAAACCAGTCCTGTAAAAACAATTTTCTACTGCAAGCATAAAATAAGAATAGGGCATATCTAGCCTTGTAGTGACATCAGCTAGCTGAACGTGTTGGCTGAGCTACCAATGCTTTAAGCGGCAAATTAGTGGGTCAAGCATAAAAGAAGAGCGCCTATTAAAGTTAACTCCACCGTGGCCGGTCCCAAGTCCGAGCTGAGAAAGGAGGAGGGTCCCTTCTCCCTCCCTTTCCTTCCCTCTCCCCTTCCCCCTCCCTTTCCTTCCCTTTCCCCTTCTCCTCTCCCTCCCTTCCCTTTCCCCTTCCCCCTCCCTTTCCCCTTCTCCTCTCCCTCCCTTCCCTTTCCCCTTCCCCCAGAGACACATGCTCAAATTACCTTTAAGGCAGTTTACTGTGCAAAGGGCTAAAAAGAGATTGTAGACAGTCCACTTTGGGCCGATTGGCGCCGTTCGGAGCTGTAATGCGAAGTTCCACTGTACATCTCTTCTCTGCTGTCCCATCTGTGTGCTGTCTCGACTGTAAAGTGTGGGAAGAGGGTGTACCCCTTTACGGAGGATAGACAGCAGGATCTGTTCGCCCCGAGTACATAAATTGTCTGAAGAAGAGAGAGCAATTTGGGTTCAAATTTGGTCCCATACTTGCTATCTGAGGAGTGACAAAGGAAATCTACCTGCGTGCCAAGTTTGAAGACAGGAGCCCCAAGGGTTCCAGAGATATGGCCACACAAAGAGAACTGACCGGCAATTGAAAGCTCCCTTGCGGGAAAACGTAGCAGTAATTTGTAATACCGCTTAAGTGGGACTCTGGAGCAACCTTGTCGGTATAGATTTTGCTGGTCAATATCTCCAAAACCATAAATCCTAAGAACTCCAAACTTGGTAGGGTGGGTCTCCCAATCAGTCCCATACATGTGTCTCTCAAGTTGAAAAAAACACTGCCTCCCGAAACATAAAGGGCAATGTCGCAGTGTTCTTTCAAACTGCACGGACCCAGATGAGGCCTCACTGCTGTATGTCTGTGTCCTACATTGGGAAAATGTTCAATATTTTTTTAACTCTGCCATGACCGGTCCCAAGCCCGTGCTGCGAAAAGAGGAGGGTTGGGTGCTGGGACA
The DNA here is from genome assembly GCA_029206835.1 of Rana muscosa. Lineage (NCBI taxonomy): Eukaryota > Metazoa > Chordata > Amphibia > Anura > Ranidae > Rana > Rana muscosa. The sequence goes on from CM055118.1 coordinate 116,180,427, forward strand.
AGCAAACCAGCCCTATTAAAACATTTGTAGAGCAAATGGGAAAGTTCAGTGACACAGAGGTGATGTTCCATCTCGGGGGAGGTTTAGTGTCACTGCAGCAATGAAGACCTCTCTGAGCGTGGTTGGTTCTGAGAGCAATGGCCCAGATCCCATTCCATAAAAATTGTAAGATGCTCATTGCGGTCTAGAGCTGGTCCAAAGGTTGCGTGTGAAGGTTGTGTGCAAGCACTTGTAAAGTGCTCCCTTCCAAAACTGGAAGACTGCTTACCAGTGCTCTTGAAACTCTTTAACTCTGCCATGGCCGGTCCCAAGCCCAGCTGCGAAAAAGGAGGGTTGAGTGCTGGGGTAAGCAAACCAGCCCTGTAAAAACAATTTGCTACTGCGAGCATAAAAGAAGAATAGGGCCTATCCAGCATTGTAGTGACATTAGCCAGCTGAACGTGTTGGCTGAGCTACCAATGCTTTAAGCTGCAAATTAGTGGCTCGAGCATAAAAGAAGAGGGCCTATTAAAGTTAACTCCACTGTGGCCGGTCCCAAGTCCGAGCTGAGAAAGGAGGAGGGTCCCTTCCCCCTCCCTTTCCTTCCCTTTCCCCTCCCCCTCCCTTCCCTTTCCCCTTCCCCCAGAGACACATGCTCAAATTACCTTTAAGGCAGTTTACTGTGCAAAGGGCTAAAAAGAGATTGTAGACAGTCCACTTTGGGCCGATCGGCGCCGTTCGGAGCTGTAATGCGAAGTTCCACTGTACATCTCTTCTCTGCTGTCCCATCTGTGTGCTGTCTCGACTGTGAAGTGTGGGAAGAGGGTGTACCCCTTTACGGAGGATAGACAGCAGGATCTGTTCGCCCCGAGTACATAAATTGTCTGAAGAAGAGAGAGCAATTTGGGTTCAAATTTGGTCCCATACTTGCTATCTGAGGAGTGACAAAGGAAATCTACCTGCGTGCCAAGTTTGAAGACAGGAGCCCCAAGGGTTCCAGAGATATGGCCACACAAAGAGAACTGACCGGCAATTGAAAGCTCCCTTGCGGGAAAACGTAGCAGTAATTTGCAATACCGCTTAAGTGGGACTCTGGAGCAACCTTGTCGGTATAGATTTTGCTGGTCAATATCTCCAAAACCATAAATCCTAAGAACTCCAAACTTGGTAGGGTGGGTCTCCCAATCAGTCCCATACATGCATCTCTCAAGTTGAAAAAAACACTGCCTCCCGAAACATAAAGGGCGACGTCGCAGTGTTCTTTCAAACTGCACGGACCCAGATGAGGCCTCACTGCTGTATGTCTGTGTCCTACATTGGGAAAATGTTCAATATTTTTTTAACTCTGCCATGGCCGGTCCCAAGCCCGTGCTGCGAAAAGAGGAGGGTTGGGTGCTGGGACAAGCAAACCAGCCCTATTAAAACATTTGTAGAGAAAATGGGAAAGTTCAGTGACACAGAGGTGATGTTCCATCTCGGGGGAGGTTTAGTGTCACTGCAGCAATGAAGACCTCTCTGAGCGTGGTTGGTTCTGAGAGCAATGGCCCAGATCCCATTCCATAACAATTGTAAGATGCTCATTGCGGTCTAGAGCTGGTCCAAAGGTTGCGTGTGAAGGTTGTGTGCAAGCACAAGTAAAGTGCTCCCTTCCGAAACTGGAAGACTGCTTACCAGTGCTCTTGAATCTTTTTAACTCTGCCATGGCCGGTCCCAAGCCCAGCTGCGAAAAGAGGAGGGTTGAGTGCTGGGGCAAGCAAACCAGCCCTGTAAAAACAATTTGCTACTGCGAGCATAAAAGAAGAATAGGGCCTATCCAGCATTGTAGTGACATTAGCCAGCTGAACGTGTTGGCTGAGCTACCAATGCTTTAAGCTGCAAATTAGTGGCTCGAGCATAAAAGAAGAGGGCCTATTAAAGTTAACTCCACCGTGGCCGGTCCCAAGTCCGAGCTGAGAAAAGAGGAGGGTCCCTTCCCCCTCCCTTTCCCCTTCCCCCTCCCTTTCCCCTTCCCCCTCCCTTTCCTTCCCTTTCCCCTTCCCCCTCCCTTTCCTTCCCTTTCCCCTTCCCCTCCCCCTCCCTTCCTCTTCCCCTTCCCCCAGAGATACATGCTCAAATTACCTTTAAGGCAGTTTACTGTGCAAAGGGCTAAAAAGAGATTGTAGACAGTCCACTTTGGGCCGATCGGCGCAGTTCGGAGCTGTAATGCGAAGTTCCACTGTACATCTCTTCTCTGCTGTCCCATCTGTGTGCTGTCTCGACTGTGAAGTGTGGGAAGAGGGTTTACCCCTTTACGGAGGATAGACAGCAGGATCTGTTCGCCCCGAGTACATAAATTGTCTGAAGAAGAGAGAGCAATTTGGGTTCAAATTTGGTCCCATACTTGCTATCTGAGGAGTGACAAAGGAAATCTACCTGCGTGCCAAGTTTGAAGACAGGAGCCCCAAGGGTTCCAGAGATATGGCCACACAAAGAGAACCGACCGGCTATTGAAATTTCCCTTTGCGGGAAAACGTAGCAGTAATTTGTAATACCGCTTAGCGGGACTCTGGAGCAACCTTGTCGGTATAGATTTTGCTGGTAAAGATCTCCAAGACCATAAAACCTAGGAACTCCAAACTTGGTGGGGTGGGTCTCCCAATCAGTCCCATACATGTGTCTCTCAAGTTTGAATAAAACACTGCTTACCAAACTATAAAGGGTGACGTTGCAGTGTTCTTTCAAACTTCACGGACCCAGATGAGGCCTCACTGCTGTATTAGAATTTTTTTTAGCTGCGCAACAAAACTACATTGAATTGAGAACAGAGTGTCCAATCTCTGGTGCATGTGATCATGCACCAATGAAGAGAAATAAAATGTCCAAACAAAAATTAAGGAATTGAACCCCAAAGTGTACACTCCTAGTGCACCAAACCTCATAAGTAATTGATGCAAATTACATAAGGTCCATAGAGCAGTTAATGTAAAAAAAAAAACTTTTAACCAGGATAATAATGCTGTAGGTGATTACTGTAGATATCCATCTTCTTAACATGCATCAGTGACATCAGATATGAACACCCTAGAACAGTGCTGCTTCCAGTTAGAAAAGAATCCACCACCTCTAATAAAGCTGCCGCTTACCAGAGATACTGATCCCTGAAAGAGATCAGTCAAAAAAAGACTGATGTTATCCCTGTGAGGGTCTTTCACGGCTCAATCAGCTGTCTCCACTCTTCTGGTGCATATATCATTGGTCTCTCACTCGGTGTCACAATACATCATGTCAGGATGAAAGAGAAAGCCACCATAGCCTAATCCAGTAAAAAAAACTAATTTATTAAAACATGTAAAAGAATTGCACTTACAAAACGATGTAGATAAAATAGCGTGTGTGTAATCTTAAGCCGGCCGGCTCTCACAGCCCGTTCCTTCCGGGACTCTGCGATAGTGTTTGCGGTGTGGTGTTCACAAGCCATGGATCATGGTGGCACCTATCCACTACTGTTCCTTTTAACCGGCTAAAAGCAAGTTTTTGTGGTTAGTTTACTATCTTCCTGTTGGATTTCTAAATCTAGGAAGTGGATAAGTTTATCACTATTCTCATATGACAATTTTATATTGTTTTGATTGTTGTTCAATTCATCAAAAAATCCCTTGAGGCTAGTTTCATCACCTCTCCATATTACAATACAATCGTCCATGAACCTTCTATATATAATAAGCTCTTCTGGGATATTGGAATAATTGGCCTGCTCCTCCCATTTAGCCATAAAGATGTTCGCTACACTAGGTGCATATTTAGCACCTATTCCTATCCCATTTAGCTGCCTATAGAAATCCAAATTATGCCAGAAATAATTGTGTTGTAGCCCATAAGCCAAGCATCTCAAGATAAATCTTTTCTGCTTAGAGATTATATTACTAAAGCTATATAGGGCCCATCTCGCAGCTTGTATGGCATTTTGGTGTTGGATTATCGTGTATAAAGATGATATGTCTGCCGTTGCAATCAAATATTTTTCTTGTGGTAGCAACTCAATAGTGTTCATAATCTGAATCAGGTGTTTAGTATCTCGTAAATAGGCTCTTGTTTGTAACACTAGCGGTTGCATATACCGATCAACATATTCACCCAATCTCGCATTTATGGATTGTATGCCATTGATTATTGGTCTTCCAGGTGGGTGAATAAGATTCTTATGGACCTTTGGTACTGTATAAATGATCGGTACCCTGCAGGTGTCCGGTATCAGATACTTTTCTGATTGGTAATCATTCCTATCTCTCAAATATTTTCTTTTCTTTCTTTGTTAGAACAAAAGGATATAGAAATCAAAAACTTTGTTCAACTGACTGGTGAGTGTTGTGAAGGATGCTGAATCTTTACAAAGAAAGAAAAGAAAATATTTGAGATATACGAATGATTACCAATCAGAACAAACCTTCAAATGCCAATTAAAATTGAAGGAGGGGAAAATTGGATCTACTACGTCTTCCCCTGAAAGGGAGGTACGGATTTGTTAGTCCCAGACGGGACCAAAGGCATGGGTCCCCAGAAACCCAAAGACAATATCGGGAATATCCAAGTGAAAATGAGAGACCTTATAGAGATGAGAACAATGGACCAAGAACTCCGAAGCCATGGTGGAGAAATAAAAATAAATCACCAAAGAAACCTTTTTGGAAGAACAATGGCAATCGGAATAATCAAAAACCACGTAACCAACCACAAAACAAATATGCTAATACGGGAGGTTATGATTATGGTAACCAAGGAAACCATGAGTACTACAATCAGGATAGAAGAGATGGACGAGACCCCCCATACCATCAGAATCAGCAATATTATCGACAAGGTAATTATGGGTATCAAGATCAATATCAGTACCAAAATTAATATAGAAGAAGTCCGATTCCAACTCACAACAGATATGAAGCTTTAAGAAACCACCAAGATGACACGCAATCACTGTCTTTTTTAGATCATCGCAGGAGCGAGAGGACTCCCCTCGGCATGACAAAACATCAAATGTAAGAAGCCCAAACACAAGAGGGGATGCCGAGGAGGATCCAAGATCCAAAAGAAAAAGAGAGGAGTGGGAGAGGGGATCTACAACCTAAGTGGAGTGGATCTAACGAGAGCCAAAATGTTAACTCTAGATAAAGGCTTGAAGTACGCTCCTAAACGGAATCTGAACAAATTTGATATGTATGTGGATATACAAAAATATACCCGAAGGCTAAACATTAAAAAGTACATGATGAATACAGCTCCAGTTATTGAAAGATCAAGAACGGACACGCCAGGAAGAGTGGTTCACAGTAACCTGAGAAACAAGTGCTTATTTAACCCGCCTGTTCATAACAATAAACACATAGAGGTTTTCAATCAAATGGTTATACAGGATTTGGAAAAACTCAAAATCAAAAGAATGAGTGATCCCCAGGCAATTAAAAGAGGTATAAAAGAATTGGAGGAAAATAAGCAGGTCATTGTTCGACCTGCTGATAAGGGTGGTGCTATTGTGGTTTTATCCAAAGAATATTATAACAAGGAGTTATTGGATCAATTAAATGATGCCAATACATACATTACATTAAGAGGAAATCCCACAAGTGAATACAAGCAGGAGCTTACAGAATTAATTGCAAGAGGTAGCCTCAAGAATATCCTTACCTAAAAAGAAGAAAAGTATCTGATACCGGACACCTGCAGGGTACCAATCATTTATACAGTACCAAAGGTCCATAAGAATCTTGTTCACCCACCTGGAAGACCAATAATCAATGGCATACAATCCATAAATGCGAGATTGGGTGAATATGTTGATCGGTATATGCAACCGCTAGTGTTACAAACAAGAGCCTATTTACGAGATACCAAACACTTGATTCAGATTATGAACACTATTGTGTTGCTACCACAAGAAAAATATTTGATTGCAATGGCAGACGTATCATCGTTATACACGATGATCCAACACCAAGGTGCCATACAAGCTGCCAGATGGGCCCTATAGTAATATAATCTCTAAGCAGAAAAGATTTATCTTGAGATGCTTGGCTTATGAGCTACAACACAATTATTTCTGGCATAATTCGGATTTCTATAGGCAGCTAAATGTATGGAAGTATGGAAGAGCCCTGGGGCCATCATAAATTTTTTTTAAAAAAATGACAGAATTTTTTCTTTTTTTTTTACAGAATTGAGTTTAATTTTATTTATTTTTGTTTTTTTAGAAAATTCTGAGTTTGAAAGTCAGAATTCTGAGATTAAATGTCAGAATTCTGAGATTATAAATATAGTAGTCTCTATTAGAAGGATTTAAGGAGCAATTAGCAATAATGTAGAAACACCCACAGACCATCATTCTGCAGACATACATGTCTTCTGCTCTGTATATGGATATGTAAATCTATCTTAGTTACAGCACACAGTATGGGGAAGCAGGCAGTGCTGGGCTCTCTGGTTCCTCTACTGTATTAATATTTCCTCGGTTTGCTGTATTATCCTTCTTCTCTGTCATCTGCTCCAACATAAAGAGCCATGCTGAAAACGTGTGTATTGTGTGTAAGTGTGTGTGTGTGTGTGGGGGGGGGCACAGCTTCCATAGATAACAGAACACAATGGCCAGCACAGCTCTGCACCCTGATTTGTAGGAAACATTGCAGTTGCCCCTACATGAGGGAATATTGTGAATGGCTAAAAGGCAGCAGGACAATGTGTGTCTATGGTCATAACGGATCGATCATAGCAATTACTTGTCTGGATTTATACAGTTATTTCACAAACAATTAACCTCATATTAAACATAAAAGCAGATTGTAACAGCTAGTGCAGAGCAAGCATAGTGGTTAGGATAGTAGGATTACATTGGTGAAGTTGTGGGTTCTAATCCAGGTGACAGTACATTTTTTTTGAATCGCACTTGTGGGTGTCAGTGAGCCCGCTGTCAAATGCGGGAGACTTGCGGCCGCCATCAGGAACTTTGGGGCCCCCTACACAGCTTCAGGCATGGGCCCCCTGGAGCAGAGAACCGGGGGATGCTGCCGACGCGAATTGAGAAGCAGGGGGTGCCACAAATTAGAAGCGGGGGGGGGGCTAGGGTGCTGCCGCCGCAAATTGTTGAGGTTGAGGGGGCTTTGGGTGCTGGCGAACAAAAAAATAAAAATTAATTAAAAAAAAGGGGTTACCATCCGGGGCCCTGGGGACCTCTGGGCGCCTTACAGGTGTACTGCCTGTACCCCCCTGCTGACACTGTCAGTACATACAGCTCATGGCCTGCTCTGCACTGCCACTATATACACTAGTTACTGTGCATGGCCCTGTCTTTACTACTAAAAACTAATGCCACTAATTGTCTCCCCACTTGCACAATCTCTGCATCAAGACTACATATTGTGGCTGCATAGCGCACACATTAGCACCAACAGTATACTGAAAATATATATGTAGCGGCCTCGCCCCCTGCTCCCTTGTCAGTGAAACGGCTGGCTTGTCTAGGGGGTATGTGGGAGGAGGGTGAGGTTCACTATGGCCTATGTCCTCTTAGTGTGCAGAGGGGAAAGCCAACATTTGTTTTACCTTCGGCCTGTGTTCTGGATGGAGCCTCTGCTTCTTCTGTGGAGATCTGACTGTCAGTAATAGAGCCCCACACCATAAAAAGTCCAACACTCCTTTATTCTTCTTCACAAGTGAACAGTATCAGTTGAACTTTTAGATGAACAGACAGGGGTGTGGATGCGAGTAGGTCCAGGCACAGTGAACTCTCCTATTCCTTTTAGTGCAAATAGGCTTGGCGCACAGCCGCTGCCACTGACCGTGAGGTTGGCCGCTGCCACCGACCGGGTGAACTGTTGAGGCCCCTGCCACAGGCCTGGGTTGATTAGATGGACCGCTGCCACCGGCCGTGGAACATGAACTACCTTCCTTGAGAAGCTGGCCCTTGTTGGGGAAAGACATCCATCCGGACGGTCTTCAGAGGCCCACCCGGCACTGGCAATATGCTGCACCAGCTCTACGGGAGGGTCACCTCTCCGGTCCCTTACGCCCTGGATTCAGGCACCCGACACCAGGGGCACCTTAGGACAATCCCTCACTCGTGGGACCCAGTGGAAGGTACTAGGCCCCAGGCCTTCTGACAAGGACCTCACCCCAGACCGAAGGTGTCTGGGATGGAACACGAACTCCACGTGCCCAGGCCAAGGGCGCCTGGACACTGATCACGGACAGCAGCCCTCAGGCTGAAGGTGCCTGGGACTCGAACCTCGTGGTGACGATGTCTGCCCCCCTTTATACCCTCTCCCAGCAAGCACAGCAGGTTCCCCGCCCCGCTGTACAGCTGCTGCGAGGGGTCACAAAGGGTACAGCACTGCAGTGGTGGTTCAACCCCGGCCCAAAGCGACAGCAGGGAACTGAGCACCACTGATGTCTTCACACAAATGAAAACAGCCCTACTCTACCAATTAGTGCATCTGGGTCATACTACCACCCAGATGCTGCCCCTAAATAATACATACCCGCTACACTCTCCCCCCAGTAATTTGACACTCGTCCCCAGTGTCTGGACCAAGCCATGCCCCAAAGGGAGCCAACATAACCCGATCCAGAGACTAGCATTTTTATAGCACTGGTCGCTGTAAAAATGACAATGGTCCCAAAATAGTGTCAAAAGTGTCCGTCGTAATGTCGCAGTCACGAGAAAAAAAAAAAAACACTGATCGCCGCAATTACTAGTTAAAAAAATAAATTAATAAAGCCACAAAACTACCCCCTATTTTGTAAACTCTATAATTTTTGTGATTTTTTTTTACCAAAAATATGTAGAATACTTATTGGCCTAAACTGAGGAAAAAATATGTTCTTTTTATACATTTTTTGGGGATATTTATTATAGCAAAAAGTAAAAAATATTGCATTTTTTTCAAAATTGTCGCTCTATTTTTGTTTACAGGGCAAAAAATAAAAACCGCAGAGGTGATCAAATACCACCAAAAGAAAGCTCTATTTGTGGGGAAAAAAAAAGGACGCCAATTTTGTTTGGGAGCCACGACCACGCAATTGTCAGTTAAAGCGACGCAGTGCCGAATCGCAAAAAAGGGGCCTGGCCCTTATGCTGCATATTGGCCCGGGCCTTAAGTGGTTAAAGCTTGTAGGAGTTTTCTTTCTCCTGACTGTCCTATGAAGCTGCACGACCCCCTGATCCCGTCTGGACAGTGCTGATTGGCCCTGTAACGATCACATGCACCCTCCCAAAAAAAATAAAAACAACTTTAGCAACACACACACACCAAACTAAGCATGAGCAGAGTGCCTCCTAGGGCTCTGTACTATCAGGAGATGGATTATGGACAGTAAAAGGGGAGGATCAGAGCAGACAGGATCAACCAGCTTTTTCACACAATGTGGATGTTTAATCCCACAGTGAGTATAACAAGCATAATTTACTGCATATACAGACTGATTTTACTATGGTGGGTTTAAAAGGTTCATTCCAGCTATGAATGTAAAGCTAGTGATTTATGTAATCCTCTTTGGCCAACTTTCACACGGCTACTTATGTGTTGTGGGTGGTGGATTGCCCAGCTTCAAGCATGAAAAATCTGATTCAAATGTCGAAGGCATGCGGTAACAGCATTGCAAGGAAATAACTTGATCCTGACAGATTTAGGCTTTTTATATATGAGAAACAAAGAATCTGGTAGTATGTTTGAAAATTCTACTGCATTGCAAAAGGGGATTCAGTGGACCGAATGATCACACAAATAGCCAGATAAAAAAAAAAAAACAACCGAATGCTCTGCACAGAAAGGGGCTATATGCAGTCCATGACTTAAAAACGCATATCTACTGTTATCAATTACCGTATATACTCGAGTATAAGCCACGTTTTTCAGCACTTTTTTTGTGCTGAAAATGCCCCCCTCGGCTTATACTCGTCACCTTTTTGCACCTGATCTGCCAGACTTTGGGGAACCGGTACCGGCCATAGGTCCCCTGGACCCCAAACTTGAGAAACAGCATGGCTCCCGCGAAGTGTGTTTGAAAACACTGGCCATCATTTTACCTGGAAGAGTAATACTACAGGGAGTCCCCGAGTTACGAACATCCGACTTGCGAACGACTCCTACTTACAAACGGGAGGCTGCGTGGCCACTTTTCAAAGGCGGGCACATTCGACGGAACATTTTTCGACGATGGGCACATTCGACGGAACATTTTTCGACGACCAGCACTTTCGACGGGACATCGGAAAACAACGTATCTGCCGTTCTGCACATGCTGTTCCGACTTACAAACATATTCGACTTAACAAACCTACAGTCTCTAACCCGTTCGTAACTCGGGGACCCCCTGTATCTAGCAAGAATTAGTGCTAGATTGAAGGGCAGTATTACAGCACAGACTTTTTTTTTTTTTTTTTTTATAAATATCAGCTGGGAATATTTTAATTCTGCATTAAAGGGTAAATTTAATCGGGTTCCAATTGCCATCCCTCAAAACCTGTCCCTACCCTACCAAGATCTTTGCTATGTGTGCCTGTAATCTTCATCTGTTCCAATAAACGATTTGTACTCTGCTGGGACACCGTTTTCAATTAAATGAATTGGGTTTCTTCTTTTCCTTCTTCAGAGGTTGGGAGGTACAGCACAGGCTACAGAATAAAGATGCTTGTGTAGTGGGTATAGTCAAATAAAAAGACTTGAAAGGCTGGAGGTGGGATTTGGAATGTAGTAAAATGTACAGTTTCATATTCAACTTTGATGTGTACTCCAAAGCCTTAACTATGCCTCCATACCCTTGCATATTAGGCCTCTACCAGTCTCACAAGCATATTTTCTTCTTCCAATTCAATATGATACAACAGTGACATATTAATCAGTGGGTGAAACCATGATTAGGGGGAACACAGGAATCCAACAATCCTGAAGGGTTGAATGCTGAAGACACTGATGGAGACTGCAGCACTGGAGTTGAGAGAATATAAGAGAGACATGGGCCACTGAAAGGAGAGGTGGGTAAAAGTGCCTTCTGCAGGGCACGTTTATTTAGATTTGTTCATACCCTAACAAACACAGACATGACTTAGAAAAAAAAAATTATTTGAAAAAGTTCCAATAAATTAGGAGGGTGAGTAGTCTGTCCATTTTTTTTTCTTTGGTCCATACATCCCAGTGGTGTTAATTATGCCACCTCATCAAGAAGCAGAAAGAAAAAACAGGTGGAAAACACCTTCATCAGCTTTCGCCAGAAAATATATCTGGGTTTTCTTCCCAAAACTTGTCACCGATGACATCACAATGCAGAATGGCAAACTGGTTCCGCGAGCGAGATACCTCCACCTCTCTCTCCTCCTCGCCTTCTAGCTTTATTACCTTCTTGCTGATTTCATTTACCTAAACAAGAAGTACAGGATGAGAATAAAAATGAACAAGAACAATTCAAGTATTGTCAGTCAACTCAACTGACGCACATGGAAAGTGATGCGATTCTTACGCAATAAGTCAACAAGCAGTTAAAGGAGAACTTCTCTTTTAATACAGTTATCCTGAATACGCCAGACACTATCCACCACATATTACACTTAACTTGCATTGAAACTATAATTATAGTAAAAAGTGTGGGACTTTTGAGGCACAGCATCTCACTAAAAAATATAACATTTTATTTAATTTCCTTAAAATTGGACATAAAATAATGACAGACTTATAATAAAATGCAATTATAAAACAGCCTATTCCAACCACTGCAGTCATTTATACAACACAGTCTCTGTTCAACACGTTTCTAGGACATGGTTCTCTTCATCAGGAGCCAACAGACTTTTGATGCCGCCATCTTCTATATGGCAGCCATGACAATTAATTAAACATTGAAATCATTCCTGCTACCCTGATAAAACAGGGAGATGATCAATTAGGCAGATAGTTGATAAGTAAATTCCTTTCATAGGTTTAATTTAGGTTCCTCACATTGAGTTACAGAGAAAGGCGAAGGGAAGTCGATGCTGGTTTTAGATATTTAAAACAGCAATTTCCAGGCTTAACCATTTGCTGTCTCATTTAAGCAGAGGTTAGCAGAGTCTGTAATGGTTTGCTGCTGCCAAACAATTCACCAGAATGTTTGCAGGCTATAGGGGAGAGAGAGAACAGTTATCACTCCACTAAGATTTAAGTGTTGGGTTCCGCAGTCATCTTCAAAAGTCTCCACACTAGGACCTGGCCACCTAGAAGCAATTTAGGCCCCTTACCTTAACTGGTTATGTCCCTTTTTTGCAGAGTTTTCCACTCTAGGGAGCGGTTTATTATGGATCGGGAAGATTATACGCCGACTGCGTCTCCCGCTCTTTCTTACCATCAGACCTAAAGCACCACCTGAACCCCCCTTCCCTTTTTTGGGGGGTTACCTTAACCCCAATGGGCGTTCTGAACTGCAGATTTTGTTGGCCTTTTCAATGATGTAATATTTTCATCCACCTGTGCAGACACAGATTTTTCCTCTTTTTACATTTCTACGAATCCATAATGTACAGGGCCTTCCTGATAACGTGATGCTATGTTTTAGTCTTAATTTATTTCTACCACGTTTTGTATTGCATTAAAAAAAAAAAAAAAAATCTACAAGGTATACTCTTCTCTGATCATGCATGTGCAACCACAATCTGTATTCATTCTCATGGAAAGGCCATGTACACTCCTAGAGTGAAAGTGTAGGTGACCTTTTTCTTAGGAATGAATGTGGTATGCAGAAAACATGCATGTGAAAAGGAGAGCATGGACTAGGACATTTTTAAAGAGATGAGTTTAGCAAATAATCCTTAACCTACGCAATGAATCAATTTAAGTTTTTAACAGGGCTGCCCGTTTTCAGGTGAAAAATCTATAAGTGATAAATATGTGTTATTTAAACCACGCTCACTAAATCATAAATTCATCAAATGATTACATCAAAGTGAATAAGTGCTCAAAAAAAAAAAAAAAAAGTGCATTCAGTGCAATGTACATAAACAGCCACCAGATGTCTCCACTTGGATACGAGTGGTATATTGTCGGCTGTCTTCTTGTCAACTCGTTCCACTACTGGCGGAAGGGACGTGTCACGCAAGATTCCGCCAGTAGTGAAACGCAGGTGGAGCGCATATTGGCGTCCCTGCATTAATCGCGAGCTCTGAAATTTTTACCTTTGTAAGTGTAACTTGTATAGCGTGTATTTTAAAATAAACATTACGTACTTCACCATGGGAGGTATCCCCCTATTTTTATACCGTTTTTGGGAGATCTAGTCTATGTCCAAGTTTGCTCACTGATCGACTGAGAAGAGTACTAGAAACTGCATCATTCTGCTTAATGTGACTAACTGTAATGAGGGTCATGCAAGTCCGGTGAGTGGGCTGTGTGTCTGATGTTGGTGGATGAGAATATTAAACACTTATGTGGAGTTGACAAGAAGACAGCAGACAATATACCACTCGTATCCAGGTGGAAACATCTGGTGGCTGTTTATGGACATTGCACTTTATTTTTGAGCACTTCTTCACTTTGATGTAAAACATTTGATGAATTTATGATTAGGGAGTTTAACCTCCCTGGCGGTATGATTATTTCAGATTTTAGGTGCTGAAAGTGGTACCATTATTTTGCATGGAAATTTGGCGTATTGTATTGTAGGCCTGTAATTCTTAGGAATAACTCACTTAAATCTGTCCAAACAGGAGTCTAGTAGACATCCCGGGTATGATAAAGTTTGAAACACAAAATCATAAATTATAATATAATAAATAACTATAAATAATTATAATAAAAATTATTCAATAATGTAATCAAATCAAAAACACTGAAATTTGCTCAGTTGCAGAATTGTCGCTGTCATTACTTTCAGTGTTTGATGACGAATTTCCCCACAGATCGTTATCGCTCAATCCTGCAAGTGATTCTAATTTATTATCGCTGTTTTCTAGCTGGTCTAAAACCACTTTTGACGTAAACTGACACTTTTTGGTTGCTATGGACAATCTCCAGTTTCCAGGCAGAAAGAACAGTTTTTATAATATAAAATTGCATGCAGGGCACTGGACAGACCACTAGGGACAAATGTGTATTTGATACAGTACACTGTAATCTTACAGATTACAGTACTGTATGTATTGTGTGTTTTTTACTTTTTGAATTTGGCGCCGAACTCCGTCCCTGTGCGTCGCAACGCTCGGAAACGGAGCTCGGCACTGTGAATCGAGCGAGGAGACAGCTCGCAGACACAGCGGGAGACATCGCAGGATCCAGGGGACAAGGCAAGTAGCTTTCCCTGTATCCTGCAATGCAGCCCGAGTCTGGCTCTGGGGGTTACCGCTTTTGGTATGAAAAATTCACCCCGAGCCAGACTGGAGGAAAATACCGCTAGGCAGGATAAATAACACATTTATCACAGGACATTTTTGAAGAGGTTGTGCACCATCCATCATGGGTGTCCAGAGTTTATGATTCTAGTGGAGGATCTTTTTTGTCTTCAATTTTAAAAGGTCAATGTATCATCTAGTTATACCAGTACATAAGCTCTATGAAAGATGTCCGATTACCTTCTTCTTAAGGATGAATGATCCTTTCCTTTACATTAAAGGCTCATTATTGTAGTTGATGTTAAACTCTGAAAATAAGATTTCATTCTTCTCGGCAGCAAGTGTTCCCTGTGGGGGCGAGGGAAAAAATACAGCAGGCTTGTAAGTACGTAGAAAGGCCATTGCACAGAAAACGGGAAAATTGATTATGAAGCATTACCATTCACACTTTTTTCATCTGTTGCAGAACATGCTTGCTTAAATATAGCATTTTTAAAAAAGGAACTGCCAATGCACCACAAGGGACAAAATAAGGTGCACCATAATGTATTGAATGTGCATTGTAGTGCACTGTGATGTGTTGCCAGCTACAGTACCTAACCAGCGCCACAACTGTGTGTGAATGCATTTGTTTATCACAACACATAGCTGTGAAGCCAGCCGTAACACTGTATCTACTAAGTGTTCAGTGCATGCAGGCTAAGGAATTTGTTAATGTAACACTTCCAGGTATTTATTACCTCTTACAGAGATCTGAGTACTCATCCCGACAATGCCTTCATCTGCTTTTCTCTCCAGAGGGATGGAATCATATTTGTTCAAACATTAGCCAAAATCGCAGTCTAATTCCTGGACTGAGCTGCTTCCTCTGAACTGAGACATGACACAACCATGTAAATCCTGGTGCCTGTGCAGTTCTTGGTTGTGTTTACCAATA
Organism: Rana muscosa; assembly: GCA_029206835.1. Taxonomy (NCBI): domain Eukaryota; kingdom Metazoa; phylum Chordata; class Amphibia; order Anura; family Ranidae; genus Rana; species Rana muscosa. The sequence continues at coordinate 116,195,657 of CM055118.1, forward strand.
TCTGAGGCAGGTCAGTCCCTGCAACTGCCTCTCACCTTGTGACTTGCTAAATGAATTCTACATACCACCAAGGAGAAGCCAACAAACGATGCTGGCCAAGAAATGCTGTGTATAATACTATATATACTCGAGTATAAGCCGAGGCACCCAATTTTACCAATTAACTGGGAAAACTTATTGACTCGAGTATAAGCCTAGGGTGTCCATCTGCATGCCTCGCTGTGCCTCACTTTGTCCATGTGCATGCCTCACTGTGCCCTTGCCTCACTGACGTTTAATATGGGAGTCTATGGAAGGGGTGCCTGGCTTTGAAAAATCGGTGCTCCCCGGCCGTAGGTCCCCCAGACAACAAATTTGCACACTTGTAGAGGAAGAGTGGGGCTACATGTGCGCCAAGTTTGGGGTCCAGGGGACCTACGGCCGGCCAGTACCGGGTCCCCAAAATCCGGGAGATCAGGCGTAAAAAGGTGACTCGATTATAAGCCGAGGGGGGCATTTTCAGCACAAAAAAAAAAGTGCTGAAAAACTCGGCTTATACTCGAGTATATACGGTATGTCCTCTAGTGGGATTACCCTTCAGAATAGGTTAACAAATCAGACTTAAAATATTCTCTCTTATTGTATAAACAGATGTACATAATAAAAATCACATTCCTATGTCTAAATTCCTTATTACATCAGTCCCTTACATCTATACATTTATTCTCCCTATTTCCCCAAACTCCCTATATAAAATAACATGTCATACTTACCTCCACTGTGGGGTTCGTTTTGCACAGAGTGGCCCCGAACACCGTCTTTCGGGGTCCCTCTGCGACTCTCGCGGCTACTTGCCGCATCAGATAACCCCCTAGGAGAAGCGCTCTCCCAGGGGGCTACCTTCTGGGCGCGCTCCCGAGTCTATCCATCAATGGATTTGATTGACAGCAGTGGGAGCCAATGGCTGCGCTGCTATCAATCTATCCAATCAAGAGCCGAGAATCCCAGGCAGAGGGACAGCGTATCCCCGTTGTGGGAAATTCCAGGGCTCAGGTAAGTAAAAACGGGGGGGCTAGGGGGCCGGTGACTGTCAGGATGCATTAAGGTGAAAAAACACAAGGTTTTACAATCCCTTTAAGTGAGATTAAAAAAAAAAATAGCAATCAACTCGTGGCAAATAATTTTAGGACTGCTTAAGAGTAGGACTACAGCCTCACATCAAATGATTCCGTGCCTCCAATCTGAGGAATTTTGAGAGAATTTTCTTGTGCGACTTGGAAGTATCGCTAGTGATGAAAAATGGTGATCTGACTTACCTGTAGCCTTTTCTGAGCCTGCGCTGGAGTTAATCCTCCCCTCTGGACCAGCATCCAGAACACAGTGTTGCACAGATTGTTGATGTGGCCTGCAGAAAAGCAAGTAAAACAAAGTGTAAGTTACCATAGGACAAAAGTGAGCCCTATAAATGTGTAAAGTAATTCTAAAAGCTAACTACACAGATGGAATGTTTAGATTTTAGCAGTTTTACAAGCATAAGGATGGAAAATTTCATTCATGCAGTTTTGTGATACAAACACCCCTGCCAGACAGGACAGCCAAGTCCTGGACCAAGACCAATCGCAGCCCGTGAACAAATAAGTAGCCACATGATGATCGCTTTAAAGCATGTTCTTGCTAGTGCTATGCAAAGCTACACGGCCCTAGTTAGCTCAGAGCGCTGCCTCTTCCTCAGCCAGTGCTTCTGTATATGGATTACAGGGGAGGTAACTAAGACATATTTAGGTACTTTAAATGTATTTTTTATAGAAATAAAATGGAACTCCAGTAATTTTTTTCCTTGATTTGGATAAGAATCCGAGCCTGTATTTATTGAGAATTGTGCACAAATAATGGAGATTTTCATTCACTTCTTGTCCATAGAAAGTGGAAATACATTTTTTTTTTTTATTAAAATTGAGAAGACTGGATTCTCCATCAGTTTTTAATTGCTGTCTACAGGGTTGTCACTGGTACAAGAAATAAGGGGAAAGAATCTCCAACGTGCCCCAGACAATAAAAACCTGAGACCTGATCCCTTCCAAACCTTGTCCTAAAACTTATGGAGCACACAGAAGAAAAAATATTTCTCCCAAAAAGCAATGTTCTGCTCAACTGAAATGTAATCATAAAGATCATTGTATTAAAACCCTCCTCTAGTCCGTACCCCAATAAATCCACTAAAAATCAAACCCCATAATAGAGATCAAAACCAGTCTGCTGATGAGCCATGAAACCAAATCAGCTGCTCAAAAGGACTCAACATAAGTCCCTAGCTGAGCTGACCCGAGTTAGCTAGTATTCAACTGCAAATAAACATCAGCTAAAGACAACAGAACAAGCGGCATTAGAACGAAGATGGGCAGGTGCTGGTTTCTATCATGGAGTCCATTTTAAATGGTTTTATTGGGGTATGGAATATGTGATCCTTATACGTTATCTGTAACTTTCAAGAATGGATATTTTTGCTTCTAAAATTTTGGTACTGCAGAGCATTGCTTTTTTGGGGAAAATATATTTTAGTGTTTGCTTTATGTAATTTCACCTTTTTTGTATACACAGATATATATTGGCCTTGGTAGTTTCTGACTAGATCTCATGGACTGGCAATGATCTGACCACCTTCGTTATCAGGTCCTCGCACCTGCAGTATTTTTTATGTATGCGTTTGGCGTAAATTCGTTTTTTGGAAGATTGAGTCAGGAACGTATCTGAAAAGGCCCCAGATGAAGAAGACAGGGGGTAACGTAGCCCACCAGCATCCACCTATAACAGAAGCCTCAGTTTTTTTTTTTTTATGCAAACTTTAGAAAACCACAGACCAATAATAGTCCATGCACATATACTTGCAAATCTGTGTTAGCTTTTGCTTTATCCAAACTTTCTATATTCTCTATGCCATTTTGCAGAGTCTATTCCATGTACTTCCTCAGCATTAGTGGAAGGTGACTAAGGCAGTGCCGCTGTCTGAGGTAATGTGATCATTCCCAAACAGGGAGTTTCTGCAGCAATTACTTTTTTTCTTTGCTATGATTTGGATGTCTCATAAGGCAGCTCTATACCCATTGTTAACCTTCCTCAACTCTGCTCTTTTATCAACTGCATTGTTACTTTTTATTTATTGCATCAAAGAAGGCGGCATAAGGCTGGATTCACACCTATGCATTTTTAGTGCTTTTTGCATTTTGCAGATTTGCACTACAAAACATGTTCTATAGGAAACCATGTTAAATGGACTGTAGTGCAAGTCTGCAAAATGCAAAAAGCACAAAAAATGCATAGGTGTGAATCCAGCCTTATATACAGGACAGGGGAAGCCACTTTGTTCTATGCAATGATGGTCTCTGCTCCCAATGGAAATATAGAAGCATAACAACATACTAAACCCGGCCATAGCCTTTGCAATTGTTGGCTGGTTCCTGATGAACTGGACCAAATTTGCTTTGTGGCGGGTTCTGTGGTCCTCTTCCTGTACAACATCATTTGATTGAAAAATTAGCCAAACAGAATCCAAATCAGATGCCGTTGCTGTTCAGGTATTCTGACAGCCACTGTCAACATCTGTCAGAATGCAATAACCCTGCAGGCTGAACGAAAAAAAAAAATGTATCCGTGTACGGCCAGCCTAAGAGATGGGCAAAATGCCTACTACCCCTTAGCTGTTCAGCCAGGAGGGATCAAGACAAAAGGTCTTCCTGCTAAGCCTGTACCATCAGCTGGGAAACCTATTGAGAAAGCCACAATACACATAGCAAATATTATACTTTCTTTTCTGGAAAAGTATATAGGAGAAAAAAAAAAAAAAAAAAAACTCAACAATTCCTGTGCATAAGATCTAACTGAAGTTACATGCCCAAATTGTTCATTTTCTTGCGAATTGTCCCTGAATAAAGTGTATGGCTATGCTACACAAACGAGAAAGACAGACTCAGTAACCATTTAAAATGATTGTAAAGTCTCATTTTTTTTTCTATTAAAATAACAAACATGTTATACTTACCTACCCTGTGCAGTGGATTTGCAAAGAGCAGCCCAGATCCTCCTCTTCTCGAGTTCCTGGCTGGAGCTCCTGGCGAGTGCCCCCACTGCAAGCAGCTTGCTATGGGGGCACCCGAGCCAAGCTGAAGCTCTGTGTATCCATTAAGACATGGTGCTGCGGTTCAGCCCCACCCCCTCTCTCTCCTGATTAGCTAACCAAGTTTGATTGACAGCAGCGGGAGCCAATGGCGCCACTTCTGTGTCTCCGCCAATCAGGAGGGAGAGTCTCGGATGGCCAAGGCATTCGTGGACATCGCTGGATAGGGCAGGGGCTTGGGTAAGTATTATGGGGGCTGGAAGTGGCCTGCTGCACACCGATAGCTTTTTATCTTAATGCATAGATTGCATTAAGATAAAAAACCTTCTGACTTTACAACCCCTTTAAAACGAAGCCCAGGGTGTTCTCCCTCTTACTACTGAAAAGGAGGAGATCAGCTTGCTGAAAAGTCTTTTGCATTTGACACCTCTGGGACTGCAAAGTGCCTGGTCTCCTTCTGCACTCAGTGGTTCCTTCTGTCAGCCCCTACATCACTGCGCCCTGTAGAGACAGAGGGAGGGCCCATTGAATGAAACAAATGCACAGCAGGGATCAGGCCATTCGACACTCCTGGAAGTGCAGGATGCAGAAGAATTTACACAGCTGTCACCAAAATACAGTAGATTAGCAACTTTGTCATACCAGCAGAGATGCACACAACGTTTCACTCAACTTTGAGGAGCAATAAAATAGCAGTCATACTCAAGATTAAAAAAAAAAAAAAAATGTGGCAGCATTTAACTACATTAACTACACCTAGAATTGACGGTTCACAACAAAAAAGTTAATTAAAGTGTAGAACTTTTAGTTTCACTTTCATGGGCACATCAGCTCCTGAAAGGCGACAAAGTCCTGTTGATGTGTGCACACCAGACAAGATTATTACACAGAATAATAATCTTTGGGTTGTGTGTGCACCACATAAGTTGCAAAGAATTACAAAAAAGAAAAACTTCAGTTCTTTAGAGTACGTTCCAACTACCAGCAGAGAAAGACTGTCTATTTTTTTGTGTTCAATGATTGCAGCTGCTGGCAGAGGGGAAGTGGTGCCTTGCATTTTTACAAGACAATGCACCACTTCACCTTTGTGACAGCTGCGGGGAAGTGTGAACAGGGCACATAGAAAACTATGGTTTTCTGTGTGCGCTTTTTTTTATTTTATTTTTTTTTTTTATGTAGAAAAACAGAGCTGTCTGTTATAGAAAGAAACAATTTTATCCACAGAAGCCATAATGTAAAAGTAAATCCTATATACAAATGTGTCCAGAATATAATGAGAATGAAGTTCCTATGCTGAAGAAGGGCTCTGTGAAGGGAGAAGCTGGGTAAGGTCCCTTGGGGTGGGGTGCCAGGTATACATTAGAACACTGATCAGTTGCATTCCAGCCCTGTCAGAGCAGTGGTGAGCCATCCATTAGGGGCGCACGGGTGCCACCCCCCCCCCCTAATCTACATGCAGGGGCGTCAGACCATGGATTCCAGTAGAGGGGGGGTGTATTTTTTTGAAGCACGTGATTAGAGCCAGAGGCTCCAATAAAAGGGTGGGCTCATTTTGCAGAGCATTGCGCTCCGAGCACATCCAGTTGTGCGACATGGCGAATTAATATTCGCTATCGCCCCACAGATCCTCCTCCCAGCCAATCAGGAAGAGAGTCTGAGACCAGTGACCCGATTGGCTGAAAGGACAGGCGATCCTATTGGACACCTAGGAGGAGGATCACGCTAGGACACACTGCCAACACTTGGACGACACGCTGCCTGCTCACCACCTAGATGGGGAAAGTGCCAGGCTTAGTCTGTCACCTCGCATGAAAAAAAAAAAAAAAAAAAAAAAAAAGAGAAGAAGAAGAAGGACTTGGGTTCACAACGAAACCCTCATCTTCCATCTATTATTGTCAACAATTTCCTTTATTGTATGCTGCCTATACTATACTGTGCTACCCAACAATGTCTTATCTTGTTGTTCCAAAATCTTTATAAAAAAAAAAAAAAAAAAAAAAAGGAAATATCGCTGGGAGCGTTGTGTAGACTCACAAGGTACTTTGAAGGAGACAATGTTCAATTGAAAAATATTTCAAAAAGAAGAATTTTTTAAATATTATCATATTATGGACACACCTCCTATGTAAATGCCATCAGTATATGGAACTGGCTCTTTGTGAATTCACAGGCCACATTTTGTGAAAACACAATCTAATTGACACTTTTACATGTCACAGTCATGAGCTGAGATTACAATGGCTACTTACAGTCAGCCTGTCTCCAGCTGAGATAATCCTTTAGGTTCTGCTCACTGGGATACAATACCACTCTACCGTCAAACCCAGGAGGGTACAAGATTTGCTGATCCAGGAAGAACTCCTTCCAGTAGAAGACAAAACTGAAGGCAAGCTGTGAAACCACGTGTCATAAACTTGCTTAAAAAAAAAAAAAAAAAAAAAAAAAAGGAAAAAAAGAAATAAAAATTCCCAGTTGTGAAAAAATGTTAATCTTCAAATGTAATCACTGTATTTTATTTTGTAATATAAACAAGCAATATGAACCCTTGCAAATTATGCAATGTCAAATATTTTCCTTGCACTGTAGCTGGTAAAAAAAAAAAAATTTGAATGTTTGCTTCGTTCGGATACTATGGCCTCTTTCACACTGGGTTTTTTAGCCTTGAAGCATGAAAAGTCCAGCATACTGCTCTAAACATTAGTACCGCTTAGTGCGCAGTCCAGCGGTCAGCCTTTTATAGACTTCTACAGGCTGTCAGTAGCAGGGCTGAACAGTGCGCGCCCATTCTTTAAATCTGCACCTAAATGTCAGAGTGCAATGCACCGGGGGTAAACGCCAAGTGTGCATAAGGCTTTAATGTTGATACTCAATTTATTTTAATTTACTTCTTTATTATAGGTACTTATAGGGCCGTCAATTTACACCGTGCTTTACATATACATATATTTTACGTTCACAGTACATAAACTTTTGATTAAAGCAGAACCTTACCCCACTCCCCATTTATTTATTTTTTTAATCCGCTCTGTTTTACTAAAGTTATCTATGAAACAGAGGGGCCCAACAGCCACAAATAGTGTGAGGAGAAACAAAAAACACACACACACACACAACGAGGTGTACTCCTGGATGGTGAGAAACCCAAAACAATGGAGGATGAGGGAGTGGCTATTTATTCCTTCTGGTTTGTGTTTTGCGTTGAAGGTGGAGCCCAAGACTTCACACAGCACGGCTCCTCTCCCCTCCCACACAACACACAGCTCAGATCGATTCTCTTACAGACAGCCTCTATCTGCACACTGTGTAGCTGGATGATATGCTGCAGAGCTTTTTTTTATCTGGGAACATCACAGGTCAGAACTGCAGCATACAGAGTGTGTAGATAAAGGCCGTCTGTTAGAGAATTAATCCGAGCTATGTACTGTGTAAGAGGGGTGGGGAGAGAAGCTGTGCTCCCTGGGCCCAGACGGTGTGCAGGGTGGTGATGCGAGAAGGAGCTCAATTGGCACAGCATCCATGGAGGATGGGGGGGGGGGGGGAAACAGCTCCCCCTAGATCCAGCCATGTTTATACCACTTTTATGCAGAGGAATAGCAGTGTCTGAACTTGTTTACTGTTCGGAGTGTGTGCCCGTTCGTGGTGCAACGGATCGGTGGTGACCCGTGATCCAAACGGGTTACTCTGTTTGGATCGGAACACCACGCGATCCGCAGAGCACTCCGGAGCCTCGGCCATTGGAAAGGCAGCGGCTTCGGCCTAGCTCCGGAGCGGTGACCATCTTTGTACACCCTGCGGCGGCCGCTGTAGTGACGTTTCATCGCCGCCATCTTGCTCCACCTCACATTCCTCACTATCATTACTGTGCAGGGGCCAAGCGGACATCTTGTTACACCCAACGAAGTTTTAGATTTCAGTTATTTTCACACAAAACTGAGCTTATATGCTTAAATACATTATTTGGAAATCCAACGGACTGTTTACATGTTACATTTTAAAAGCAGCAGCAAACCTTACATGGTTGCTAATGTGACGGAACACCTCTGATTATCACATTTAACATTTAGTTAAATGTGAAAATCAGAGGTGTTCTGTCACATTAGCAACCATGTAAGGTCAGCAGGTTTGCTGCTGCTTTTAAAATTTAACATGTAAACAGTCCGTTGGATTTCCAAATAATGTATTTACGCATATAAGCTCCGTTTTGTGTTGAAAATAACGGTGGGTGTAACAAGATTTGTCTTTTTTGTTTTTGTTTTGCCGATCCGAAAAATGATCCGATCTGTGAGTTTTTTGATCCGTTGCACCCCTAGTGCCTGTTAACTGCTTGCCAACCGTAATAACAGATATACGGCGGCAAGGCGGCTCTGCTGCACCAGATCATGTACTGGGTATGTGACCTGGCAGTTCTGGGTAGGGGACGTGCTGTAATTAAACACAGCAGATGTTGATCAGCGGGTGTCGGCCAATGGATAACCACCGTCACCCACTGATCGTCATGAATTTACAAAGGACAGAGCCCTGCCATGTAAACAAGGCAGAGCTCTGTCCTGTCAATGGGGAAGTAATGGATTTTCTTTTCCCACAAAGCAAGGAATAAAATCCATTGCTTGCCTTGGTAAAAGCACCTCACACAGTACACCAAACACTTGCTAGGCACACATTTTTACCCTTTGATTGCCCTAGATGTTTAACCCCATTCCCAGCCAGTGTCATAAGTACAGTATCACTGGTTTCCAAAAAGTGTTGAAAGTGTCAGTGCCAGAATGTCTGCTGCAATATCGCAGTTCCGCTATAAGTCACGGATCACCGCCATTATAAGAATGAATTTTGGCCTAAAGTTATCAAGAAATTTGATTTTTTATTTTTTCTATTGGATAGGTTTTATAGCAGATTGTCTGGCTTTCTTTGTTTATAGCGCAAAAAATAAAAAATAAACACACACAGTGGTGATCAAATACCATCTTCCAGAGGTCAAGTGGTTAACTAAGCGCAGCTACATCTCTCAGTGGAGGAAGGACAGAAAGAGGGGGTGTATCCGCCACCTTTAAACATTCAAACAGCAAATAGACTTTTAGTGGGACCTATATGAAAGATGAAGTGCCCCTGCTGGAAAAACAAAGGGAGGAAGCTGATTAATGATTATGGTAATATGGAATTTTCACTTTAAAACATGCTCAGTATGCTTTTGCTAAAAGCATGCTGATTGAGAAGGCCAGCACTCCTACGCAGATCTGCACTGGACATTCCTAAATTACAAATGAAAATTTTTATAGGGGGGTGATAAATACAATGGCCTTTAGAATGGAGTTGCTGACATCAGTTTGAGACCTTTCTTAGATCATTTAGAATTCACTGACAGGTGCATTTGACCTACAGTTGGCCTCATTCTGAGCTGCTTTAAGAAGGTTTTGCAGTCCCCTAGACTTGCACAGTAATGAAAAATTCATCTGAAGTAAACAAAAGCCCTTCAACACACCTTACGAGTTTCTAGTAGAGGAGCACGGAAACTTTGGTGGCTGAAAAACACATTGACCGAAAATGGGGTTGTCGGCATGCGGCCGGAAAAAAAAAAGTGCTGATAATATCGGCACGGAAAAGGGGGCGGACTGCCCCGGGTGCCATCCTGGTGTGCCCCTGTCAGAGTCCTCCCCTCCCTCCTCCTCTTCTCCTTGTGCGTTATGCAGAGCGGCGATCTCCCGGTGCGTCACGGAGCTGAAATGTTCTGCAGCCCCTGTAACAATGTCCCGCCTCCTGTGCTGTGATTGACGGCACACTGATCCAATGCTAGGAAATTGAATCAGTGTGACGTGCATCATAGGAGGCTGGACTTTGTTACAGCGCCCGCCCGGGCAATTGAAATTCAGCTCCGTGATACAGAAGGAGATCCCCACTCTGTGTGATCCAGGCACTGGAAGGCTGCATCTGATGGTGAGGCTGCATTTGATGGGCACTGGTGATCTCCTGTAGTATGTCTGCAGGCTCTGAATATCTCCTGTCTGCTAGAGGTGCACCGAATATAAAATTTAGCTAATACTTTTAGCAATGTGTTTGATTAAAAGATTGCAGAGACATGATATACGAGATGGTTAGAGACGGAGGACATGATACAAGACATGGTCAGAGAATGCAGGCTGCATTTTTCCCCGAGCTTTTCTTGCACTAAATATAGTGGCCAACAATAAATTCATATTGATTTAAAATTGATGATATTAATTAAAAAGTCGAATACAATTATATATATTTTTTTTAAAACTGTAATTTTCGGTACCAAAAAGTACCAGTTACTTACCGGTAATGGTCTTTCTGGCAAGTCTTCCAGGATGGCACAATGAGAGATGACTAGTCCACCTGACAGGAAACACAATCAAAGAGGTTAAAAACCCCACCCCTCCCTGTGCTCCTCAGTTTGTGAAAAAGTACTCCACACTAGTGCACGAGAGTGAAAACAACATACCACAACAACTCATATATATATATATATATATATATATATATATATATATATATATATATATATATATATATATATATATATATATATATATATATTAATATACTTAACCAGAGCGGTGGGAAGTAGGCCTGCCGTCCTGGAAGACTTACCAGAAAGACCATTACCGGTAAGTAACTGGTACTTTTCTCAAGACGTCTTCCAGGACGGCACAATGAGAGAGAAGCAAGTAATTTGCAGGCCTACCTTAGGGTGGGACGACCGCTTGCAGGACCTTCCTACCAAATGAGAGGTCCTGAGGCGACAGCAACTCCACTCTATAATGCTTCAAAAAAGTGTTCTGGCTTGACCATGTCGCAGCTTGGCAGATTTGTTCGACCGAAGCTCCGGCCCTTTCTGCCCAGGAGGTCGCCAGAGACCGAGTGGAATGTGCCTTAACCTTCGGGGCTGTCTTAGCAGCCTGGTCATAAGCTAGGGAGATTGCTTGTTTTATCCACCTAGCTATGGTTACTCTAGAAGCCTGTTGGCCCTTTTTCTGACCAGAAAAATTAATAAATAAGTGGCAGGATTTTCTGAAAATGCTAACTCTATCCAAATAAGAAAGCAGACATCGTCTGACATCCAAACAATGAAAGGAAGCCTCCCTTTCATTCTGGGGATTGGAACAAAAAGAAGGGAGTATTATTTCCTGTGTTCTATGAAATTTTGATACTACCTTGGGAAGGTACAGGGGGTCCTGCCTGAGAACAACCCTGTCCCCAAATAACCGAAAAAACGGCTCTTTAATTGACAGAGCCTGCATATCACCTACTCTTTTGGCTGTCGTTATCGCCAGCAGAAAGGTAAAAACTTAACTGTGAGAAGTTTAATAGAAATACTGTCTAAAGGCTCGAACGGAGCCTTAGTTAACTGTTCTAGAACCAAGGAGAGATCCCAGGGTGGAACCCTAGAGATCTGTACTGGAGACATTCTGTCCCTAGCTGACAAGAATCTTTTAATCAACGGGTCCTGGGACAATCTTCTGTCCAGGAAGTAAGATAAGGCTGCTACCTGAACTCTTAGTGTCTTGGTAGCCAGCCCCAGCTCAACTCCATCCTGGAGAAATTCCAGAATGACCGAAGTTTCCTGTTGGGAAACCTCTCTCTCTGAACACCAGCGAGAGAAGACCCCCCCACACCTTAGCATAAATCCGCCTGGTGACCTCCTTTCTACTAGAGAGGAGAGTGGTGATCACTCTCTCTGAACAGCCCTTCTCCCGCAGGTTCTGCCTTTCAAGCACCAGGCCGTCAGTTTGAAGAAGCTGGGCTCTGGGTGGAAGACCGGACCCTGAAGAAGAAGGTCTGACCGAACTGGTAGATGGAGAGGGGGAGCTACAGACCAGTTCTCCAGAGTGGGAAACCAGGCTCTCTTGGGCCACCAGGGGGTGACCAAAATGAGACAGCATTCTGAGAGGTCCAGCTTCTGCAGGATCCTCGGAATCAGACTCAGAGGGGGAAAGGCATAGGCCAGATGAAAACTCCACACCTGGGCTAGCGCATCCACTCCCTCTGAGCCCCATTCCCGGGTCAGGGAAAAGAACCTCTTTAGCTTTTTGTTTTCCCTGCGGGCGAAGAGGTCTATCTCCGGATTGCCGAACCGTTGGCACACCAGATCGAACACCTCTGTGTTCAACTCCCATTCTCCCTGGAGAATTGGGTGGCGACTTAAAAAGTCCGCCTCTACGTTGTGAACCCCTTTTATGTGAACCGCTGTGATAGAGGGAATCCGGAGCTCTGCCCAGCTCAGGATCTCCAGAGACAAAGCCAGAAGGGTACGCGACCTGGTGCCTCCCTGATGGTTCAGGAATGCCACTGTGGTGGCATTGTCGGATAGAATCTGGACCTCTCGGCCCCTGACTCTCTCCTCGAAGGCCTTTAGAGCCTCTCGGACCGCCAACAATTCCCAGAGGTTTGAGGAGGCGCCCCTCTGACCTCGGTTCCAGGAACCCTGAGCTCGTCTAAGTGAGCCCCCCAACCCCAGGCGCTTGCATCTGTGGTTATCCTGAGAGGGTTGGACTGACTCCAGACGACCCACCAGTAAATTCTGAGGAAGGAGCCACCACCTCAGAGATTCCTTTGCCACAACTGGGATGGGGACCCTGTAGTCTAGAGATTCCCTTGATCCGTCCCAAGAGGATAGAAGGAATTCTTGGAGAGGTCTGGAGTGGAGCTGAGCCCACGGCACCGCTGGGATGCAAGAGGTCATTAGACCCAGCACCCGCATGATGCTTCTGAAGGAGGATTCCTCTGCCTCCAACATAGACCTGACCGTTGTCATAAGACCCTGGACCTTGTCCTGGGGTAAAACAAGTTTTCTTTCTAAGGAATCCACTAGGAATCCCAAGTAAACTTTCTTCTGTTCTGGGAACATCGAGGATTTTTCTTTGTTGATGATCCACCCCAGGCTTTCCAAGGTGCTCACGACCCTGGCCAGGTCTGCAAGAAGGAGATCTCGATTCTGATTGTAGAGAAGCAGATCGTCGAGGTAGGGGACTACTGCTATACCCTGCAGGTGCAGGTAAGCAATCACCTCCGCCATGATCTTTGTAAAGACTCTTGGACTGGATGACAGTCCGAAGGGAAGCGCAGCAAACTGCCAATGCTGCACTCCCTGGGCGGAAGTGATTGCAAACCTGAGAAAGGCCTGATGTGCTCGGAATAATCGGGACGTGTAGATAGGCGTCCTTTAGGTCTATGGTCACCATGAACACCCCCCTCAGAAGAAGCTTCCTGAGAGTGTACACGCTCTCCATCCGAAACCTCTTGCGACGCAGATAAGCGTTCAAGGGTCTCAAGTTTATTATAAGCCGATGCTTCCCTGACGGCTTTGGAACAACGAAAACGTGGGAATAGACGCCCAAACCTTGTTGTTCTGTAGGTACCGGGATAACTACTCCCTGCCTTTCCAGTTCTGAGACATTCTGTACCAGACCTGCAGCTTTTAAGGGGTCCCTGGGTAGATGTGTTACCAGAAAATTCGGGGGAGGGGAGTGAAGGAACTCTAGCTTGTAGCCCTCTTTTAAGATTTGGAGGACATGGGGGCTCTGAGATATGCTTTCCCATCTGGGGAGAAACTGGGAAAGCCTTCCCCCTACCCTTACGTCACTTAGAGTTCTTGTCATTAGGCTTTTGGCTGGAGAAAAGGATACCTCCCTTCTGTTTGTCCTTGCCAGCACTCCACCTCCTAGTATTGACAGGTCTTTTGTCTGAAGACCGGTTCTTACCCTGGGGGCCTCGAAAAAATCTCCTTTTTTCCTTTTTAGGTTTGGTAGGAAACTTCTTACCCTTTTCGGTGGAACTGGACAGGGCTTGGTCAAGTCCTGTACCGAAAAGAAGGGAGCCCTCAAATGGGAGACCACATAAACGGGTCTTGGATGCACTATCACCATCCCAGGTTTTGACCCATACAGCTCTTCTAGCAGAGTTTAAGAGGGCTCCAGTCTTTGCGGTGGTTCTTACGGTTTCTACCGCTGCGTCCGCTAGGTACGCCACCGCGCTACCTATTAGCTGCAACGACTCCAAGACTTCCTTGGATTTGGAAGTGCCTGAAACATGGTCCGTTAATTTTGAGATCCATGCATCTGCATTCCTGGCTACGCATGCTGAAGCCAGCGCCGGGCTCATGGCTGCCGCATTGGCTTCCCAGGCCCTCCGCAAGGTGGTTTCAGCACGCCGGTCCATCTGATCTTTGAGGTTACCAGTATCCTCAAAGGAGAGGTCAGACTGTTTGGATACCTGGGCTAAGGAAGCATCCAATCTGGGTGTTTTGAAGAACCTATCTTCATCTTCCTCCTTGAAAGGGCACCTACGTTTCCACGTTTTTGGTCTTAAAAGCTTCCTTTCAGGATCCTTCCATTCTTGAAGGATAATGTCCTTCAGTGCCTGGTGGACGGGGAAGGTTCTGGGTTGAGACTTCAACAAACCCTGATACATTCTATCCTGTGCGGAAACCTGTTCCGCAGGCTCCTGGATCTCCTCAGAAGCATAAATTGCACCAAGGAGGCCCTCCATATCATCGGCCGAGAAGATGTGCCTTCCTGGCCTGGAGCCCTCTTCCTCGTCCTCTGCCTGACTATCCACCAGACCCTCATCAGATACTTCTCGATCGGAGATATCTGAATCCTCCTCCAGCTCCGAACCCTGTGAAGGTAGGGATTTTAGAGGCTGCGGGCGTTTTTTAACCACCCTGGGAGTCAAAGAACTCTCCTGAGAGGAAGAGCCCCCCCCCACTTGTCTGAGGTTCTGGTTCCCTAGACCTGAGTGAGGATTGAAACTCCTTAAGCGTAGTTAGCATCTGGGTCTGGACAGATAGGAAGTCTTTCATGACCTGAGATGTTTCTTTTCCAGCCAATTTCTGAATGCATTTAAAGCAGAAAGGTCTGGAATAGTCTGGAGGCAACCTATCGTTGCAGTAGCCACATCTTTTGATGCGAGCAGGGGCTTTAGAGGGACGGCTGGTAGACCCCTGGGCAGTGACGTCCCCTCCTGCAGAAAAAAACAAATATACACAGGGAATTTTTTAGTACCAAACACCCCTGTGCAGAGCAAAAAAGGGGGAAGAGTCGGGGTACCTCCCCCATCATAACCCCTGCTGGCTGGGTAGGACTCACCTCCTGTGGCCTCCTCTGTAGCCTTGGCCGTACCGGGCCTTTCCTCATGCTCCATGCGCCGTCCGGGCTCGAACCGTGTCGCTAAGAGCAAACAGGAGGAATGGGCGCCTCTTTTCCTGGCATCTTTATAGTGGAAGCTGGCTGAAAAGACACCGGTCGTCGCCATCTTGCCGTAGACCGGAAACCGGAAGTGGCGCGGCGCGCGGTGACGTCATTCCGGGCGCTAGAGGAGGAAATCAATGAGTCCTCCAGGCCATGGGAAAATGGCGCCGCACATGCCTGAGCGGCGCCAATAGCCAGAACAGCGCTTCACCGCTGGGTTCACCACCGCATCTGCGGGAGACCTGCCAGCCCCTTCTCCGAAGTGGACACCCACCAGGTAGGGAGGAAAAAAAGAGGAAACATTTGGCCCCTGAAGCTTCCAGGTACCCTGTACCTTAGGGCTTCAGAAAACTCAGGGGGGTTCTTCAAGGCTATTCCTTCCCCCCTGAGTATGTTACAACAAAAGGGGGACCCCCCAGGAAGGATGAGCCCATCCTGCTAGGTCCAGAGGCTTCCTAAGCGTTCGACCTAGGTCCCAGGGGGAGACCTCCAGCACCAGGCCTTTAGGTCTTTAGAAAATAACGGTTTCGCTGTGGGGAAACACAATCAAAAACTGAGGAGCACAGGGAGGGGTGGGGTTTTTAACCTCTTTGATTGATTGTGTTTCCTGTCAGGTGGACTAGTCATCTCTCATTGTGCCGTCCTGGAAGACTTCTTGAGAAATGTCCATTCGGTGCACCTCTAGTTTCTAGAGCCAATAAAAGATTTGCTTCTTATACACATCTTCTTTGGATCTGACAGAAATAGTCCATAACCCCCTTCCCGCCGGCTGCCTCCCAGCCCTTTAAGGGTTCTAAATTCCAGGAGGCGAATATTAGGTCATGTGACCGCTGTGATTGGCTGTCACAGCGATTATATGATCGGAAAAGCTCCTGATCGCTAGTATGAATCGGAAGCTTTCTGGTAACCACGTTGGGAGCGCACTCTTAGCACGATAAGTGGTTAAAACAGGGCCGCATATATATGGCCACTCAGTGTAGGGCTGCAACTAACGACTATTTTCATAATCGATTAGTTGGCCGATTATTGTTTTGATTAATCAGTTAAAATTGCCTTAAAAAAAAAGAAAAAAAAAAAAAAAAGTGTGGTGTATAATTTAGTTAATATGTAAAGTTTAAAAAAATAAATAAAAAAAAAGGCAATTTATTCTTAAATATCTTCATGCAGCGGTAAATATAAATAACCAATTCTATGGTTAGGGAGAAAAATCTCTAATCCACTCTGAAAATAACTGACAGAATAGATATACTGTATATACTATTTAGGAGGGTGAATCTGGTAAATATCAGATATTAGAAATAAAAAACTTCTTGGTCAAAGGAATTTTCAGACAGTGTATGTGGTTTTCGTTCAGAAATGACATTCAGTTTAAAACTGAATGTTAAAAGCAAGTGAAAATTTCAAAAACAACATTCTTCCATTCAGCGAATGTACAAAGATTTTTTGTATTAATATCCTCGTCTGAAAATTTATCCATGTGGCCAGCATAAATAAGGCTCAGTACACACCTATGCACTTTGCTTTTGATCTGGGTATACCCTCTCAGTCTGCATCTTCGCAGATCAGTTCGTCAAAAAGCAGTACAAACTTAAAAGGAGGGGTGGGTGCTGTGTCGGTCCATGGACTCAGAGAAAAGGATTTTACGGTGAGTAAAAAATCCTATTTACTCTTTCGTCCATGGACCGACACAGCTTCTCTATTGACAAAGTGGGACGTCCCAAAGCAGTGTCAGAGAAAAAACCAGGGGTGGTAACAGCATAAAAATAAACTTCACCCCAAACACAAAACAGCACTCCAACGGAGGAGTTGCAACTCTAAACAGCCGCTTGCAAAACCTTGCGGCCAAAAGAGGCATCCGAAGATGCACCTACATCAATTTTGTAGAATTTTGTGAAAGTGTGAGCGGACGACCAAGTCGCCGCTTTACATAATTGGGAAACAGACGCTTGATGTCGGAAAGCCCAAGAGGCACCTATTGCCCTGGTCGAATGCGCCGTGACAGGAAAGGGGAGCGCCTGACCCTTTAAGGCGTAAGCCTGGATTACTATCTGTCGGATCCACCTAGAGATGGTGGCCGATGAGACTGCTTGGCCCTTCTTGGGACCAGCCACCGAAACAAACAGTGAGTCTGACTTCCGGAACAGGGAAGTAGCAGATAGGTATACTCTCAAAGCTCGGACAACGTCCAAGGAATGCAACGCCGACTCCTTAGGATTCGACGGCTGAGGACACAAGGATGGAAGTACAATGTCTTCGTTGAGATGAAAAGCCGAAACGACTTTCGGAAGAAAGGAAGGCTGCGGCCGCAGCACCACCTTATCCTTGTGGAAAATCAAATAGGGAGCCTTGCAGGACAAGGCTGCCAGCTCAGAGACTCGTCTAACTGACGTAACAGCCACCAAAAAGACCACTTTCTGAGAAAGTGTCAACAGGGGAATATCTCTAATATTCTCAAACGGTGCCTTCTGAAGCACCGAGAGGACCAGGTTCAAGTCCCACGGAGGTAACGGGGGACGGACCGGAGGGGCCACATGTCGGACCCCCTGCACAAATGTACTCACGAGAGAGTGAGCCGCCAGGGGTCGCTGAACAAAGACAGCCAGGGCAGATATCTGTCCCTTAAATCGTACTTAGGGCAAGCCCTTGGTCCACCCCATGCTGTAAAAACAGCAGGATTCTGGAAACCAAATAGGTACGCGGATGCCATTTCATTTCCTCACACCTGGAGATGTAGGCCCTCCAAGTGCGGTGATAGACCTTCCTAGAGGACGGTTTTCGAGCACTTCTCATAGTAGAGATTACTGAGTCTGACAGGCCCCGGTCTCTCAGTACCCGGTTCTCAACAGCCATGCCGTTAAAGCCAATGACTGTAAAGCAGGATGGAATATGGGACCTTGCGATAGCAGGTCCTTCCGTAGTGGTAGGCGCCAGGGGACGTCTGCTACCAGACGTACTAGATCGTCGTACCAAGGACGCTGAGGCCAATCTGGAGCGATTAGGATCATTGGAATTCCCTCTGCCTCCACTCTGCGGAGCAGAAGAGGAAGAAGCCTTAAGGGAGGGAAGGCATAGATTAGCCGATACTGACCCCACGATGCTACCAACGCGTCCGTTGCGTCTGCCCATGGGTCTCTTGACCGGGCCACAAATCTCAATACCTTCCAATTGAGTCGGGAAGCCAGAAGATCTACGTCTGGTGTGCCCCATCTTTGGCAGAGGAGTTGGAACACCTCCGGGTGTAAGGACCATTCTCCCTGGTCCAGCATCTGGCGGCTCAGGTAGTCCGCCTGCCAGTTTTCCACACCCGGAATGTACACGGCCGACAGTGCCGGTACGCTCCTCTCTGCCCACTTCAGGATGCGAGCGATCTCCGATGCTGCAGCTGAGCTTCTTGTTCCTCCTAGATGATTGACATATGCCACTGCTGTGGCGTTGTCTGACTGGATCCTGACTGGACGCCCTTGCAGTCTCTGAGACCATTTGAAGAGGCACAGCTTGATCGCCCGGATCTCCAGGACATTGATCGGCAGGAGGGCTTCCTCTGGGGTCCAGCGACCCTGCGCTGACTGGACACCCCAGACTCCCCCCCCAACCTGTAAGGCTGGCTTCCGTCGTGATCACTATCCAGTAAACCGGAAGAAATGACTTCCCGGCCATTAGAGCCGGTGCTGTCAGCCACCATACCAGGGATCTCCTGACTAGGTGGCTCACTCGGATTTGATAATCCAGAGATGAAGGGCATCTGTTCCATCTGGACAGAACTTCCTTCTGTAACACTCGAGTGTGGTATTGAACATATGGGACCGCCTCGAAGGAGGCTACCATGAGGCCCAACACTCGCATGCAAAAACGGAGTGACGACCAATTCCTGGAAGTCAGCTGCCGTACTGCAGCCCGGAGGGTCTGCAACTTCTCCACAGGGAGGAATACCTTTGCCTCTGAGGAATCCAGAATCAACCCCAGGTACACTAGGCGTTGAGTGGGCACCAATACTGACTTTTGCGTGTTTAGTATCCAACCACAGTCTCGAAGAGTCTGACAGGTAATGGACACGCTTACCTCTAATTCTGAGCTTGAAGGGGCCTTCAGCAGAAGGTCGTATAAGTAGCCTGTGATAGCGATACCCCGCTGTCTTAGAAGTGCCAGAATCGGAGCGAGCACCTTGGTGAACGTCCTGGGTGCTGAGGCAAGGCCCAACGGGAGGGCCACAAACTGGTAGTGGTCCTTCCCGATAGCAAATCGCAGAAACCTCTGGTGTCTGGAGTATATGGGGACATGCAGGTATGCGTCCTTGATGTCCAAGGAGGCCAGAAAGTCCCCCGGATGGAGAGCCGTGACTACAGATCGAACCGACTCCATCCGAAAACTTTGTACCTTCACAAAGCAATTGAGGGCTCTGAGATCCAAGCTTGGACGAACCCCCTCCTTCTTCGGCACAATGAACAGATTTGAGTAAAAACCCCGTTCCAGAACTGGAATAACTACCCCGCGTTCCAGTAGACCCTGGACCGCCCCCATACAGGGCCTCCCGACGGGTCGGTAGTAGCTGGAGATTGGAGGTGTTGAATCTGTCCGGTGGACAAGAGAGAAACTCCATCTTGTAGCCTGAGGAGATTACTTCGCAAACCCACCTGTCGGAGATTAGTGCTGTCCACTGAGTCGCGAATTTGCGAATACGTCTCCCCACCCGAGAGCTGGGTGG
Organism: Rana muscosa; assembly: GCA_029206835.1. Classification (NCBI taxonomy): domain Eukaryota; kingdom Metazoa; phylum Chordata; class Amphibia; order Anura; family Ranidae; genus Rana; species Rana muscosa. Next base: position 116,215,650 of record CM055118.1, read on the forward strand.
GGGTGGACCTTCATGCGGACGCAAATTTGTCCGCAGGCTTATTGGGTATGCGGGACCAGGGACGCTTTTGTCCTTGGGCAGGCGCTTTATCGGCCTGGGGTCTTTTCCCTGTCGCCCTAGGGGGACGAAAAAACCACTTGTGTGCAGTAAAGGAGGGCCCTTGCCCTTGGCGTGGCCCCTTACCCTTGCTAATTTGGGGAAGCAAAGTGCTTTTACCTCCTGTGGCATCCTTGATGAAGTCATCCAGAGAAGCCCCAAAAAGTCTGTCGCCCTTAAAAGGCAGATCCAACAGGGCTTTCTTGGAAGTCTGGTCCGCAGACCAGCCTTTTAGCCAGATCAGGCGGCGTATTGCTACTGCATAAACCAACGTTTTAGACAGCAGGGGAATAGTATTCATGTCTGACTCGCAGACAAACCTAAGGCCCTGGACCAACAGGTTGGCCAATGTTATCTCATCTAGAGGAGCATCTCGCTCCTTAACCCCTGGAGTAGCAATCTTGCCCATTCAGTAAGTGTGTGAGACACTAGGGCCCCCGCCAATGCCGGGCGTACTGCCGAGCCTACCACTGAGTATAGGTAGCAAGCGAGTGCTTCAGCCTTCTTATCCACAGGGTCCTAGAAAACAGGAGCCCCTTCTACAGGAATTGTGGTGGCCCTATTAAGTCTGGACACCGGAGGGTCCACTATAGGGGGGAGAGGTCCATTTCTTCAGAAAACTCTCCTCAAAAGGGGTACCGTACCGCAATCCTCTTTGGGGCTGTAAAGACCCTCAGTGGGTTCTCCCATTCCTTGTATAAGAGTTTATCAAAAGACACACAAGGGAACACCTTAGCAGTGCGGGCACGTCTATGAAACCCAAGTGGACCGGAGTCTCTGCTGCTTCTGCAGTATTTTCCAATTTTAGCATATCCCGCACTGCAGTAATAAGGTCAGATACCAAAGCCGTCTCGCGTACTGACCTGGACTTTGAGTCATTCTCACTGTCCGGTCACGGTCTGCAGTCTCTGATGCGTCAGAATCTGGGCCCCGAGCCGTAGCTGGACCTGGTTCTGCACCAGAATTATCCCCAGAAGCTTGCAGGGGATGGGGCGTTTACTACCCCCTGTATTCCCGTGTGCTGCTTCCACCCTGGCAGCAAACGCCTCTAGGATTGCAGTCATAGCGTTCATAGACACCTCAGGGGCACCAGCTGCTAAATCTGGTGTTTCAGGGGAGAAGACATCTGGCTCAGATGCCATGCTGACCACACGCTGACACTCACAGGGCTCCAGGCAAGATATCAATAGGCCACCCTCCTGTGCTGCAGAGAGGCCGGGTCACCCAGAGGACTCACCACCCTGGATAGGTACTGCTATGCTGCGCCTGTGATGCTGTCCCCCCTGCTGCTGTGTCAGTCTGCTTCTTTTATCAGCACTTCCTGTGTGAATTTTCGCGCCAGTGTAATGCACCCTAGAGGCCGGAGGCTCTCGAAAAATGGTTGCCAAAAACGTCTGTATGGAAGATAATGTGGGCTCTAAGAAAATGGCCGCCGACAGAAGAGAGGTCAAGCAGCCATAGCCCACAAAAAGATGGCCGCCGAACGGCAATATCTGCATACAGGGTGGACAAACATGGCCGCCGATCAGCTGATAGGGGCCAGTGGGTGTGGTCGAACCACAGGAAGATGGCCGCCGGGCAGTCACAAGAGGCCAAACTTGGCATGGACCACCTCAAAATGGCCGCCGACAGCATGGAGGAGGAAGGACACAAACACAGGTAAGAAAAAATGACATTTCTTTTAAATGTTAGTTACAGCCAGCCCCGCTCCAGTGGGACCCCCTAGGTGACCCCCAGCACCCTTTAGCTAGAAGCCCAGGGAGGAGGGAAAGGCAGGGAGAGAGGGAAGAAAGGGGCCACAACCACTTACTTGATCTCTCCAGGAATGTCCAGCTAAATCACCCAGCCGAGGCAGGGGAGTTTTACTTACCTATCCTGCATGTATTCTGCTGGAAGACATTCCAAACAGATCATCGTCCGCGCACGGAAGGTGACTGTTGGCCAGGCATGCTGTGATTGGACCCAGAAGGGATGATCATATGTATGCCCTGGAGCATGACGCTCACCGGACAGGCTGCTGCGACTCGGCCGTAAGGTCAGCCGAAGCTGAGCGGTCCGATGCAAGCCTTGGAGCGTAAGCTCACCGGCCAGGCTGCTGCGACTCGGCCGTAAGGTCAGCCGAAGCTGAGCGGTCCGATGCAGGCCCTGGAGCGTAAGCTCACCGGCCACCCGTGGAGCGACGGGCATGTCGTGGAAAACCCAGCGCGTAGCTAGGGTCGGCACACGCTCGATGGCTGAAACTGGGGAGACTACAAGGATCGAGGATCCAGCCTGTCACCCAGTCGGCAGTTGATCGAAGATCGCAGGAAACAACAAATGTAGCAAAAAAAAAAAAAAAAAAGAAAAATATATATATATAATTTTATCTTTTTTCCCCGGACCAATGGGCCCGAAGGGAGCCATGTCCTACTCCTTGCTAGACAGAAAAAAACTGATCTGCGAAGATGCAGACTGAGAGGGTATACCCAGAGGGTCCGCCCCCTGGGCGGTACTGTAGAAGGTGTGATGCAACACTTTTTACAAGTTTTTCTGCCTAGTCACTCCTAATTAACGGATAATACCCACTTTGTCAATAGAGAAGCTGTGTCGGTCCATGGACGAAAGAGTAAGCACCGTTTTGCGTTGAAAAAAGTCCCTGACCCTTTCCAAATAACGCAGCAGCTGAAAAGAAATAGATGTGAACGTGTCCAATAGGAAACCATGTAAATGAACTGTAGTGCATTTCTGCAAAAAACGCATAGGTGTGAACCAGGCCTAAGACGTTTAGTAACATAATGGGGTTAAAAAAAAAAAAAAATAATAATTAGCCCTTTATAGTACAAAAAGAGCAAATACTGTAAGGGGTTAATTTTTTTTTACCGTGGAACAGTGAAAGTAATATTTACAGTAGCGATTATTTGCTCTTTTTGTACTATAAAAGGGCAAATTTTATTTTTTTTAACCCCATTATGTTACTGGCCGATTAATCGTTTATGAAAATAGTAATCGATTAGTTGTTTCGGCCCTAGCTCAGTGTGAAGGCCACATATATGTGTGCGGCCGGCGTGAAGAGGTTAATGTTCCAAAGATAAAAAGAAAAACTATTGCAATGTATCAAAAAATGTACTGACCTTGCACGTCTTTTGTACCAGTTAGATTTCTTGTGAAAGACAAAGCTGTACTCATCGCTTTGTCCATACGCCAGACAGATGTCTTTCAGTTCCTCCATCACGTTCTGTGCACAGCGGTTCATGAGCTGGAGAGAACGGATGTCATTGGCTTTCACAAAGTTATGCTGCTCCGAGAACCTGTTGGAACAAGTGATGGCTCAGTGGGCATAAACACGCTAAACAAAAACAAACAACGTTGGTAACATTGGCATGTTAATAGAAATGCTGTAATGCAGAATAACCAGTTTACTGTAGAACGGGCGTCACTAAATGGCGGACCGCGGGCCGGATCCGGCCCCAGTGGCCATTCTGTCCGGACCGCAGCCTCGCCAAGTAGCGTCCTCTCCCTGTCGCCGGCTCACCTGGCTCGCCCGCCTGCCGCTGCCGATGCTGCTATATACACAGCATGGCAGGCGCGGCGGGTCCGTGCCTTCTCTAATATCTCTGCACTGCCCCTCCCCACACTGCCTGTCTAAAATCACACAAAACATGAGGCGCGGCCGCTCTGGACAAAGGGCGGGACTTTTAAGTTAAAAAGTGGGTGATTGGTTGCTAGGCAGCGGGGCGGTCCCAGCAATAAATCACTCACTTTTAACGTGAAAAGTCCCGCCCATGGTCCAGAGCGCCCACGCTTCATGTCCTGTGTGAAAAAGGTAGGGTTTTGTGGGGAGGGGAGAAGTGCTGTGCTGTGCTGTAAAGGACAGTGTTTTTTGATATCGAGAGAGGTCTGTGATGGGGGGTCAGTCTGTGATGAGGGGTCTGTGATGGGGGGTCAGTCTGTGATGAGGGGTCTGTGATGGGGGGTCAGTCTGTGATGAGGGGTCTGTGATGGGGGGGTCAGTCTGTGATGAGGGGACTGTGATGGGGGGGTCAGTCTGTGATGAGGGGTCTGTGATGGGGGGGTCAGTCTGTGATGAGGGGTCTGTGATGGGGGGTCAGTCTGTGATGAGGGGTCTGTGATGGGGGGTCAGTCTGTGATGAGGGGTCTGTGATGGGGGGGTCAGTCTGTGATGAGGGGACTGTGATGGGGGGGTCAGTCTGTGATGAGGGGACTGTGATGGGGGGGGTCAGTCTGTAATAAGGGGTCTGTGATGGGGGGTCAGTCTGTGATGAGGGGTCTGTGATGGGGGGTCAGTCTGTGATGAGGGGTCTGTGATGGGGGTCAGTCTGTGATGAGGGGTCTGTGATGGGGGGTCAGTCTGTGATGAGGGGTCTGTGATGGGGGGGTCAGTCTGTGATGAGGGGTCTGTGATGGGGGGGGTCAGTCTGTGATGAGGGGACTGTGATGGGGGGGTCAGTCTGTGATGGGGGGTCAGTCTGTGATGAGGGGTCTGTGATGGGGGGTCAGTCTGTGATGAGGGGTCTGTGATGGGGGGTCAGTCTGTGATGAGGGGTCTGTGATGGGGGGTCAGTCTGTGATGAGGGGTCTGTGATGGGGGGGGGTCAGTCTGTGATGAGGGGTCTGTGATGGGGGGGTCAGTCTGTGATGAGGGGTCTGTGATGGGGGGGTCAGTCTGTAATAAGGGGTCTGTGATGGGGGGCCAGTCTGTAATGGGGGGTCAGTCTGTGATGAGGGGTCTGTGATGGGGGGTCAGTCTGTGATGAGAGGTCTGTGATGGGGGGTCAGTCTGTGATGAGAGGTCTGTGATGGGGGGTCAGTCTGTGATGGGGGGTTTGTGATGAGGCAGGGGAGATGTGACGTAAGTGGGGGCTGAGGACACTGATGTAAAGGGGGGGCTGTGATGTGAAGTGGGGGACTGAAGACACTAATGTAAAAGGAGGTCTAATTTCTGCACTAGCAAAACACGTCTCTGCAAGGGCAATAGAAAACAATTGTTTTCTATGTGTCCTGTTCACACAGAAACAGCGCCCCTGCGTACTGAGCAGTGTGGTGCAAAATGCATACTGTTTCTATGCACCGCAACTGAGCTGTGGTGCATAAAAATGAATTAAATGTATTTTGACATTTCAATAAAGTTGAAAGGAAAAAAAGCACAAATTGTGATGTGTGTGGATCGTAATGGTGTGTGCATGTGTGTGGTGGTGGGAGGCGCTGTGAAGTGGAGGACATCATGTGGAGTCATAGCACCAATATGGCATTCGGACCTCCGCTGGAACAAAATTTTTCCGACCGGACCCCCGTGAATTTTAATTCAGTACCCCTGCTGTAGAACATTACTAAACAAATGCAGAAGTGTTCTCCACTAACTGCTGAAATACATATACATTACCTGCTTCACCCATTCATGTTTTTGTTATTGTATTCAGCCTGTCTAGTGATCCAAACACCCCTGCCAGGCAGCACAACTAGGTTAGTGACCTCTCTTTTTTCTTGTGCAGTTAAAGCCCAACTCCATTGGAAAAAAATAATAATACACCTTTATAGTAGGTATCCCACTAAAATGCAAGGGTTAATTGTCTTTTAATGTTTAGGGGCAGAGGATTGAAACACTTACCTTATTCCGCACTCCAGCAGGGTCCCTCTAGCACTTTGGCCAGTGGAGTTGGTCTTTAAGTGACAAAGTTTCATCATTTTCCTACCCCTAGCCACACATATTAGGGTAACACTCTGCTCTCGTCTCCTATAATCATGCTCACAACAGTTGACAGACAGCATAAAGCCATACAGAAGTACAACTGACTGCAGGCGCATTTTTATGGGTGTTGCAGTGCAGCGTGATTGGGCCCTTAGGTGGATTGGGTGGGAGCCGCCATTTACGGCACGGGCTCTGAGCTCCAGCACTGTATACCGGTGTTCTGTCAAAATAGCCAATTCATCGAGATCTCCAGTCATGTCACTTCCGGTTAATGTAAAGCATCAGTAATTGGAGCTTTCGACGACTTGCTGTTTTGACACAACACCGGCAACCGTGTACACTCTGGTACACGATATTATGAGCGGACATTGTTAGTCTGCTCCGATACAAACCAACAAAATGGCCGCCTCCGAGGCAGCGACAACTTTTTCCTCCTTACCCTCCGTTCTGTCAAAAAAGGGAATTCTTTGTGTACCGGAGAGTACACGGTTGCCAGTGTTGTGTCAAAACAGCAAGTCAAGTGGTTTACAGTAACTGGAAGTGTCGCGATTGGAGATCTCAATGGATTGGCTATTTTGACACCGGACTGGTGCATGTGCTGGGTGACGTCACCGGCTGTATGTACTCTGAATATCTCCTAAACGGTGCAAGTTTAGGAGATATTCACTGTACCTACAGCCTTACTATAGACTTTTCTATAGGTACAAGTGGCAGAACAGACTATAAAGCATCTGTAACACTCTAGAAATAGGTGGACCCCACACTCTGACACCCAGAGGAATCCTGCACACAGGAATACACTTTGAAAAGTCACAGTGACAGGGAGCTGAATCATATTCCAAAATATGTACCATGATGACCAATCAGGACCACTCAGCCAATGATGGGGAATGATAGGTCCGCAGAGAACCACGTGACCTCACCTGTGGAAGTTCCTCCCGTCCACTCTCACCACCAGCCAGCAGTTGGGCAGACATGTGTCCGCCGCCTCGAACTCCCTCACATACTCAAACTTGCTCTTTGCCATGCCTCTGCAGCACACTGCACCCGGCAACTTCAACCCTCGTAGAAGCCACAGACTTCCTATCCTCATAGCCGGAAGCGGAAATCAGCCAGGCATCCACGAGTCTCCTCTCTATGGTTCTCCTTGGTTATCACATACAGCACCCGCGGCTCTCGCGAGAGAGAAAGTTGTAGTAGTTCTGTCGAGAAGTGCCCGGGACGAACGGCGCATGCGCCGTAGGTCCCAGCACACCAGCTGCGTTTACGATCAGCGCATGCGCAGTTCATGTAGGTTGAGGGGCGGATTTTTCAATGATGCTTCTCGAGAGAACAACGGCTCAGGTGGGAGTGGGCGTGATCAGCGCATGGGACGGGCGTGACCAGAGGATGGGGCGGGCGTGGCCTGAGCCAAGTAAATAGGCAATCGGGAGCGGGGAGGAGGGAACATCTGCCCACGCTAACATCAACGACAACATGACACGTGACTTAGTTCTACCTTACACGCGCAAAACTGGAGCCGTTAGATAGTGACGTCAGGAGGAGGCGTGGCTTAATCTGATAAATAGCTGAGCTGGGCTGGCAAAGCGTCAGTGTGAGCAGAGCAGAGAAGAGGAAGCATCTTCAGCACAGAGCTCCGGAGGGAGGAGACATTGCACGGACTACAGGCGGGCCACAGCGTGTTTGTGTCCGGGGATCATGCCGCCTCTGCTCAGGCTCTAAGGAACTACAACTCCCAGCAATCTCTGTCCGCATGGAGAGCTACAACTACCAACATGCACTGTGTAAGTAACGGAGGTTCAGCTCCCAGCCTGAAATGAGATGATTTTTTTTTCCTATGGAGATATTACAGGTCCCAGTGATCTCTACATACCCCAGCCTGCTCCCCTCCCCCTCCTCATGGGTAATTGCACCCTACACTCTTCTCCCACCGAAGTGGATGGGTCCCCTCCCCCCCCAGGATAAGGGTGGGCCTGCGGGGGAGGGGTAAGTGGCGTGGGAGATGAGTGGGGTTGGCGGGACTGGGGGGGTGCAATTCCCCCTGAGGAGGGGAGCAGACTGGGGTATGTAGAGATCACTGGGACCTGTAATATCTCCATAGAAAAAATCATGCTGGGATATGTAGTCCCACAGTATCTTCTTCTAGGCTGGGAGCTGAACCCCCATTACTTACACAGTGCATGCTGGGAGTTGTAGTTCCTCATGTGGACAGAGATTGCTTGGAGTTGTAGTTCCTCAGAGCCTGAGCAGAAGCGACAGATTACACAGACACTCTGTGACCTGCCTGTAGTACAGACAATGGCTCCTCCCTCTGGAGCTCTGTGCGGGAGATGGACCCTCCTCCCCCGCTCTCCACACATTGACACCCACATCTCCACTCACTTACCACCGAGGGTGGGGCTCCAATTGCCCGCCCTCCCCCACACACAGGGCTGATCCAGGAAATATTTGATTGCCTCTCGGATCAGGAAGGAATTCTTTCCTCAGCTGGAGTACATTGGATCATTCTTTGCTGGGGGTTTTCGCGTTCCTCTGGATCAACTGCCTCACAACCTAATACACCCACTCATCTACCACCAAGAGGGGAAACTACCATCCCGGGTATGGGGTGAGTGTAGCCAGTGGAACTTCCCCCCAAGTGTCACCTGCCCTCACGCCCAACATAATGGTACTACCCCCTGGCCCCACCTACATGCCCTCATCTACCACCAAGAGGGGCCACAGAAAATGGGGTGCCTTGCCGTGGCTCTGTGGCTTATGCATGTATTTGTAAATATGTGCAACTAAACCCCTGTCTTTCACACATACTGCTCGACATGCCAATTCGGTTGGTCGCAGGCTGGTCGGTAAGTTGAGCATGGAAATGTCTGTTATTTTTATGTGTTTGCCTTTCCAATGCTCCTTGCTGCAGTGACCAGTTACAGGTGGGGGCAGTAACCACTTTTTTGTACCACCCAGAGTGGCAATGCCTTTTACTGTATAGTGTTTTCTCCATTTGCAATATAGTCGCATCTGTGGGATTTTTTATTGGATTTTGTAATAAAATTTGACTACTTTTGCTTAATAAATACTTGTTGGTGTGGTACTGTTACATTTCTATATAACTGTGTTTAGTGTGTTTGTTTTATGTGACCAGTTTGGGATTCCATTTGTTTTTTCCGATCCGCCCACTGGCTGATTGAAAAAAAAAAAAAACTCTTTGGCCAACCTTAGGGACTTTAGCAGCACAGAGATTATGCAATTTTCTTTGCGTCCACAATGGGGGAATCCCATAGTGCTATTGTGTTTTGCCAGCGGGGTGCTTTCCCTGCTGGCAGAACAGAATCATCACTGCCGGCAGTGATCTCCTGAAAAAAATCCCACAGGGTGGTTGCACTGACGTCAATCTATTTCAGTACAACCAGCCTGCCCAGGGATAGATTGAATCTTAGGCCTGTCCCTGCTGAACCAGCCAAGGTTCAATCCTTCTTTGTCCGGCTATGGATTGTAAGATCAGAGAGGACTGATATGAATGTGTAAATTGTCGGCATTATAGAAATACCTGTGATAAATGCATTTATTTAAATGCAAATGCATTTCGAGGACGCACAATGCATTTTTGGGAGCGCTGTATACAACGCTCCCAAACCGCCCCAAAGGTGCTGCTTGTAGGACTTTTTGTAACGTCCCACAATCGCACCGCCCCAGTGTGAAAGCACTCAGGCTTTCACATTTGGGAGGCAGCTTACAGGCGCTATGTCTAGCGCTAAAATGACTAATAACTGCCTCCAGTGTGAAAGGGGTCTACAGCACTAGATCTGTGCGCCCTCTCGTTCTTTTTATGGTTTCAGTTGTTCCAGACTCCCCCAGTCCTAAGAAGCAGCAAGACAAAGTGCATCTATACAAGCCAGGATGGAAATATACCGTATATACTCGAGTATAAGCCAAGATTTTCAGCCCTTTTTTTGGGGCTGAAAGTCCCCCCCCCTCGGCTTATACTCGAGTCATATAAATTTTACATTGTAAATATTACCTGTAAAGAAGCTGCGGCGTCCATCGTTCAAAATTCCGCGGTCTCTTCCTGTTCCTTCCTTGATAGGCGAGTCTCAGCAGACACTCTCCGCCTATCACGAACGTTCTCTCATCCTCAGTTTTCCAGCAGACGTCTGTGATTGGCGGAATACCCATCACAGTGTCTGCTGGGAAAACTAAGGATGAGAGAAGGATCGTGATAGGCGGAGAGTGTCTGCTGAGACTCGCCTATCAAGTAAGGAACAGGAAGAGACCGCGGAATTTGAACGATGGACGCCGCGGAATTTGAACGATGGACGCTGCAACTTCTTTACAGGTAATAATTACAATGTTAAAATTTCTTTTTACAGGGAACAGTGGGGCATCGGCTTATACTCGGGTCAGTGAGGTTTCCCAGTTTTTTGGGCAACATTAGGTACCTCGGCTTATACTCGAGTATATACGGTAGCCAACTTACATTGTGTGTGTCCACTCCCAAGTGCAGGAGGTTTTTGTGTGGATTTACTTTTTTCTCCTTCCATGTGCACCTTACTGCGAAGGCAAGTTATACATTGGGAGGGTTGCCATCTTTTTGTATGGCTTGCTCACTGGATTTGATATGGGGACATAAGGGATGCCTTCAGCTGTTATTGCGCTCTTGCTGGGTTTCTAATGTGTCCCTGTGCCTTTCTGCCCAGCCGTAAAATGAGGGCTGGAGGGGATATTTGCCCTTCTGGGTGGACGTCGTATGATGTCTTCCCCAGAATGCATCTTGCACGCCACACATACCGTGCTGCAGCTGGACACAATGGATGACATATCAGCGTACCGGTGTGCTGTCGGTGCCATGTGATCGCTGTGACCAATCACTGCAGACCAACATGACAATTGTACACAATGAATGGTTTCTGTTCATGCCATTGATTGTGTACTATTGTGTTGCTCTCTGTGATTGGCCACAGTGGTCACATGGAACAGACAGGTCCAATCACAGCCTATCTGTACCATGTGATTAGCTGTGACTAATCATAATAGTAAGCACGGAATTAATAGATTTGATTCAGCAAAAATGGTTGCTTATAGCAGTGAAATATCAGCATAGTGTGTAAAAAAATACCTTACTATGTATAGGAACACCGTATTGCTCTGTTCACAGTATGTAAAAAATCATTAAAAAAATGTAATAAAAAAGGAAAATAAATTTAGAAAATTGAAAAAAAATATATTAAAAAAATGTATTGTTTTTTTTCCACATTGTCACCAGTCACTGATCACTGCCACATCAGTTATATGAGTACACTGTACTGCACTGGTGACAGTTGACAGTATGTAAACAAAAAAAGAAAACGGGGAACATTTTTTTTTTTCATTTTCCAAACAATTGCAACAAAGGATTACAACTTTAAAAAACCCGCTGTGTCTCTTACTAAATACTTCAGAGTCAGAGCCCATTCACACAGGGGCGGCACGACTTGTGCCGCGACTGTGCTGGGCGATCTACAGGCGACTTCAATGGAGACTTCCAAAATGACTTCTGTATTGAAGTCAATGGAAGTCGCCTTGAAGTAGTACAGGAACCTTTTTCTAAGTCGGGAGCGACTTCAGTCTTCAGTCGCTCCGCTTAGAAAGGTTCCATTGTACAGAATGGGACGCGACTCGTCAGGCGGCTGAGACGCCTGACGAGTCGCCCCTGTGTGAATGGGGTCTCAGACTGTCTATGTTCCAAAAAAGGTAATTTAGGGGGCAATTGTCCTGTCCTGACAGTTTTGGGCCTCAAGGAATGAGATTGGCTGTCAGTACATCAGGATTGATCCATTTTCTCTAAAGCCCCTTTCACACTGGGGCGGGTATATGCGGTGGCGGTATAGCGGCGCGATTTTCAGCGCAGCTATACCGTCGTGTTTACTGCGATATGCGGCCGGTAGCGGTGCGGTTCTAACCCCCGCTAGTGGCCGAAAAAGGGTTAATACCGCCCGCAAACCGCGGCTATTGCCGCGGTTTGTGGGCGGTATTACCGCAGTGTCCCATTGATTTCAATAGGAAGGAGCGGTATACACACCGCTCCTTTACCGCTCCAAAGATGCGGCTTGCAGGAGATTTTTTTGTCTCCTGCCAGTGCACCGCCTCAGTGTGAAAGCCCCTCGGGCTTTCACATTGAGAATGCTGAGGCAGGAGTATTTCAGGCGTTATCTGCGCGGTATTTTTAGCGCAAAAACGCCTGAAATACGCCTCAGTGTGAAAGGGGCCTAACTCTCCTACGGACTAAATAATATACACTGATTTGGGTTATATTCACCAAAGAAATGTAGCAGATTACATTTTGGCCTAAATGTATGAAGAATTATTATTTATTTGTTCGGTTTTATAACAGAAACAGAGAAAAATTTGTTTATCAATATTGTTGGTCTTATTCTGTTTGTATAATAAAAAAAAACCCCAGTGAGGATTAAATGCAACCAAAAGCTTTATTTGTGTGAAAAAAATTATAAAAATGTCATATGGGTACAATTTTGCATGACCGCACAATTGTCATTCAAAGCGTGACAGCGCTGAAAGCTGAAGAATTGGCTTGGGCAGGAAGGGGGTGACAGTGTCTGGTATTGAAGAGTTTAATGAAAAGAAAATCAGTAAAATGGATCCCCTGCAGCTGACAACAATAAATAATATTGACGTACTATGAGAGTATAAAGAGGACGTTCATTTCTCAAGCACCACCCTTTGGACCCCTTCTGCTAATTTCATGTTAGTAGAATTTTGGTGAGCGCTGATTTGCGATTTTCAAATGCCTTTTAAAATACCTTTGGCATAACGTCAACAGTATCATCAGCAAAGCAGCTTCGTTATTATCCCATTACCCGCCTAGCGGTATTCCCGAGTCTGGCTCGGGGTGGAATTTCAGTACCTAAAGCGGTAACCCAGAGCCAGACTCGGGATCGCATCGCAGGATACAGGGTAAGTTACTTACCTTGTCCCCTGGATCCTGCGATGTGTCCCCGCTGTGTGTGCAAGCTGTCTCCTCGCTCGATTCACACTGCCGAGTGCCGCCGAGCTCCGTTCCCTGCGAGGTTGTGGCGCACGAGGGGGGAATTCGGCGCCAAATTCAAAAAGTGAAACACACAATACACATACAGTATACTGTACTTTTACAGATTACAGGACTGTATCAAATAATAACACTTCCCCTTGTCCCTAGTGGCCTGTCCAGTGCCCTGCATGCACTTTTATATTATAAAAAACATTTCTGCCTGGAAACTGGAGATTGTCCATAGCAACCAAAAAGTGTCCCTTTATGTCAAAAGTGGTTTTAGACCAGCTAGAAAACAGCGATAATAAATTAGAATCACTTGCAGAATTGAGCGATAGTGATTTTGGGGAAATTCGTCATCAAACACTGAAAAACACTTTTATTATTATCATATTATTTTTTGTTATAATTATTTTATAGTTATTTATTATATTATAATTTATGATTTTGTTTTTTGAACTTCATCATACCCGGAATGTCTACTAGACTCTGGTTTGGACAGATTTAAGTGAGTTATTCCTAAGAATTACAGGCCTACAATATAAAACGCCAAATTTCCATGCAAAATAATGGTACCGCTTTCAGCACCTAAAATCTGAAATAATCATACCGCCAGGGAGTTTAAAGAAGATGAGAATTTTGACATTTCATCAATTGCTGCGTCACAAATGTTAATTCTAGATTACAAACAGTAGTTTACAAGACCGAACTCTTCCCAGTCGTTCCTTGTTTCCGAGAATGCGTGTTTGTACTTTCGACTTTTGTGTGACGGATTTCTGCACTGACCATCCGAAAATCAGACTTTGAGTTCACATCAGACGTTTTATAGTCTGCACATCCAGCTTTTGTTTGATGAAAAAGTCAAATCGTCTGTCGAATGCACCGTAATAACGCTCCGAAAATCCGCAGACAGCTCGTCTTACGACTTTTCCCTTCCGATTGTCGTACCGTGTGTACGAGGCCTAACATGTTGTTAAAGGTGAACTTATCCTTTAAACTCACACACCTTGTTTCAGTGGCATTTTGTACTGATCTTCTGCTGCATACCAGTTTTTACACTGCCATCTATCTTTCCTACATCATTGGGAGCTGGCTGTATTTTCCAGGTTCTTGCAGCTAGCGCCCTGATGACGTGCCCCCGAGTCCATTCTCCAGACGCTGCGTGGAAGCTGATGCCTCATGGAAAATGGGATGTGGGTATCCCAGGAGGCATTAGAAGCAGGGCTTATGTAATTTTTGCCTAGGGGTGCTTTTATATACAGTATCTCACAAAAGTGAGTACACACCCTTTTTGTAAATTATTTTTTATTTCTTTTCATGTGACAACACTGAAGAAATGACACTTTGTTACACTGTAAAGTAGTGAGTGTACAGCTTGTATAACAGTGTACATTTGCTGTCCCCTCAAAATAGCTCAGCACACAGCCAATAATGTCTAAACCGCTGGCAACAAACGTGAGTACACCCTTAAGTAAAAATGTCCAAATTGGGTCCAATTACCCATTTTCCCTCCCCGGTGTCACGTGACTCGTTAGTGTTACAAGGTCTCAGGTGTGAATGGGAGGCAGGTGTGTTAAATTTGGTGTTATCGCTCTCACTCTCTCATACTGGTCACTGGAAGTTCAACATGGCACCTCATGGCAAAGAACTCTCTGAGGATCTGAAAAAAAGAATTGTTGCTCTACATAAAGATGGCCTAGGCTATAAGAAGATTGCCAAGACCCTGAAACTGAGCTGCAGCACGGTGGCCAAGACCATACAGCGGTTTAACAGGACAGGTTCCACTCAGAAAAGGCCTCGCCATGGTTGAACAAAGAAGTTGAGTGCATGTGCTCAGTAACATATGCAGAGGTTGTCTTTGGGATATAGATGTATGAATCCTGCCAGCATTGCTGCAGAGGTTGAAGGGGTGGGGGGTCAGCCTGTCAGTGCTCAGACCATACGCCGCACCCTGCATCAAATTGGTCTGCATGGCTATCATCCCAGAAGGAAGCCTCTTCTAAAGATGATGCACAAGAAACAGTTTGCTGAAGACAAGCAGACTAAGGACGTGGGTTACTGGTACCATGTCCTGTGGTCTGATCTGATGAGACCAAGATAAACTTATTTGGTTCAGATGGTGTCAAACGTGTGTTGTAACAACCAGGTGAGGAGTAGAAAGACAAGGGGTGTACCCACTTTTGTTGCCAGAGGTTTAGACATGGCTGTGTGTCGAGGGGACAGCAAATTTGCACTGTTATACAAGCTGTACACTCACCACTTTACATTGTAATAAAGTGTAATTTCTTCAGTGTTGTCATATGAAAAGATATAATAAAATATTTACAAAAATGTGAGGGGTGTACTCACTTTTGTGAGATACTGTACATACAGGTCATCCAGGGCAACCAGCAACTTTATATAAAGTGGGCAGAAAAATAAAGTGATTAAAAAAGCAGTAATAAATTAAATTTGAAAAGACAGACTTAGTGGTCTTTAATTATGCATACAACATTAAGTTTTTTCTAAAGTGTTTTAGTAGTCATTGACATGTCTCATGTATCTTCAGATCTTTGCATACGTTTCTGTTTGGGAACTGAAAGCCTGCAAGATAAATACCCAAAATGTGTGTATTTACACAAGATATTCCCATCGGGCCAATTGAAAAATTGCAGTCAACAGTCTTCAGTTTATTGTTGTGAGCAGCTGGCACATCATGAATATTTATTTTATTATAATAGGAAGTTTGTGCCAGCAGGGCAAAGGAAATCACATTCTACTTGTTAAGCAATTTAAAGTGTTTGTTACCCTAACATTTCATATTCCTGATATGTGCCTGTTGTACAATGTACTTGTATGAGAAAGTATCATGCTCTCTTTGTATTTCTTCCTTTGTGTTAAATCCCTGGCACTCCTGCTAGTCCCCTTGCTTTCCTATTAAAAACTGATCACACTAAGCAGGAGAGCACACCATGGTCAATTCTCAAGCTATGCTGGGAACTCAGGCTGCTCTCCTCCCATGATTAGACTTGTCCTAACACACTTCCCCTGCACAGCCTGTCACTGGGAATCTCAGTGTACTGCTGCTTCTCCTCACCCCAGCTCTTATGCAGCTGGGAACAGAGGGAATGTGATCATTTCCAAAAAAGGGAACAAAAGGTATTTGTGTTTTTTTCTACACAACAATGTTTTGCCTTTCATTTCTATTTTAAATTGAATGGGTTGTTTTTCAAGGTGATCGTTTACGTTCACATATACTTTTGTCAGAGTGCCCTTTTTTTTTAAGGGTTTTATATTTTTTCCTTCTTTTTTATGTCTTCCATGGCTTTCTTGCTTTTTTTCTTTATTTTGATATATATTTATATTTAAAGGGGTTGTAAAGGTTCATGTTTTTTCACCTATGCATTAAGGTGAAAAAACATCTTACGATCACCGGCCCCCCGACCCCCTCATTTTACTTACCTGAGCCCTGGAAAGTCCTGCGTCGCGAACGCGCTCTTCCTTTGCTCGGTCTTCTCGGCTCTTCATTGGATAGATTGATAGCAGCGCAGCCATTGGCTCGTGCTGCTGTCAATCAACTCCAATGACGCGGGGGCCGGGCAAGGCCAAGTTCTTTAGTCGGTGGCTACGGACGCCAAATACAAGACTCGGGAGCGCGCCCGCAAGGTAACCCCTTTGGGAGAGCGCTTCCCAGCGGGGGTTATCAGAAGCAGGGAGGAGCCGAGACATCCGCCGAGGGACCCCAGAAGATGCTGTGCGGGGCCACTCTGTGCAAAACGAGCCGGACAGTGGAGGCAAAACCTTTAGTGGGACTCTGGAGCAACCTTGTCGGTATAGATTTTGCTGGTCAATATCTCCAAAACCATAAATCCTAAGAACTCCAAACTTGGTAGGGTGGGTCTCCCAATCAGTCCCATACATGTGTCTCTCAAGTTGAAAAAAACACTGCCTCCCGAAACATAAAGGGCGACGTCGCAGTGTTCTTTCAAACTGCACGGACCCAGATGAGGCCTCACTGCTGTATGTCTGTGTCCTACATTGGGAAAATTTTCAATATTTTTTTAACTCTGCCATGGCCGGTCCCAAGCCCGTGCTGCGAAAAGAGGAGGGTTGGGTGCTGGGACAAGCAAACCAGCCCTATTAAAACATTTGTAGAGCAAATGGGAAAGTTCAGTGACACAGAGGTGATGTTCCATCTCGGGGGAGGTTTAGTGTCACTGCAGCAATGAAGACCTCTCTGAGCGTGGTTGGTTCTGAGAGCAATGGCCCAGATCCCATTCCATAACAATTGTAAGATGCTCATTGCGGTCTAGAGCTGGTCCAAAGGTTGCGTGTGAAGGTTGTGTGCAAGCACACGTAAAGTGCTCCCTTCCGAAACTGGAAGACTGCTTACCAGTGCTCTTGAAACTTTTTAACTCTGCCATGGCCGGTCCCAAGCCCAGCTGCGAAAAGAGGAGGGTTGAGTGCTGGGGCAAGCAAACCAGCCCTGTAAAAACAATTTGCTACTGCGAGCATAAAAGAAGAATAGGGCCTATCCAGCATTGTAGTGACATTAGCCAGCTGAACGTGTTGGCTGAGCTACCAATGCTTTAAGCTGCAAATTAGTGGCTCGAGCATAAAAGAAGAGGGCCTATTAAACTTAACTCCACCGTGGCCGGTCCCAAGTCCAAGCTGAGAAAGGAGGAGGGTCCCTTCCCCCTCCCTTTCCTTCCCTTTCCCCTTCCCCTCCCCCTCCCTTCCCTTTCCCCTTCCCCCAGAGACACATGCTCAAATTACCTTTAAGGCAGTTTACTGTGCAAAGGGCTAAAAAGAGATTGTAGACAGTCCACTTTGGGCCGATCGGCGACGTTCGGAGCTGTAATGCGAAGTTCCACTGTACATCTCTTCTCTGCTGTCCCATCTGTGTGCTGTCTCGACTGTGAAGTGTGGGAAGAGGGTGTACCCCTTTACGGAAGATAGACAGCAGGATCTGTTCGCCCCGAGTACATAAATTGTCTGAAGAAGAGAGAGCAATTTGGGTTCAAATTTGGTCCCATACTTGCTATCTGAGGAGTGACAAAGGAAATCTACCTGCGTGCCAAGTTTGAAGACAGGAGCCCCAAGGGTTCCAGAGATATGGCCACACAAAGAGAACTGAACGGCAATGGAAAGCTCCCTTGCGGGAAAACGTAGCAGTAATTTGTAATACCGCTTAAGTGGGACTCTGGAGCAACCTTGTCGGTATAGATTTTGCTGGTCAATGTCTCCAAAACCATAAATCATAAGAACTCCAAACTTGGTAGGGTGGGTCTCCCAATAAGTCCCATACATGTGTCTCTCAAGTTGAAAAAAACACTGCCTCCCAAAACATAAAGGGCGACGTTGCAGTGTTCTTTCAAACTGCACGGACCCAGATGAGGCCTCACAGCTGTATGTCTGTGTCCTACATTGGGAAAATGTTCAATATTTTTTTAACTCTGCCATGGCCGGTCCCAAGCCCGTGCTGCGAAAAGAGGAGGGTTGGGTGCTGGGACAAGCAAACCAGCCCTATTAAAACATTTGTAGAGCAAATGGGAAAGTTCAGTGACACAGAGGTGATGTTCCATCTCGGGGGAGGTTTAGTGTCACTGCAGCAATGAAGACCTCTCTGAGCGTGGTTGGTTCTGAGAGCAATGGCCCAGATCCCATTCCATAACAATTGTAAGATGCTCATTGCGGTCTAGAGCTGGTCCAAAGGTTGCGTGTGAAGGTTGTGTGCAAGCACACGTAAAGTGCTCCCTTCCGAAACTGGAAGACTGCTTACCAGTGCTCTTGAAACTTTTTAACTCTGCCATGGCCGGTCCCAAGCCCAGCTGCGAAAAGAGGAGGGTTGAGTGCTGGGGCAAGCAAACCAGCCCTGTAAAAACAATTTGCTACTGCGAGCATAAAAGAAGAATAGGGCCTATCCAGCATTGTAGTGACATTAGCCAGCTGAACGTGTTGGCTGAGCTACCAGTGCTTTAAGCTGCAAATTAGTGGCTCGAGCATAAAAGAAGAGGGCCTATTAAACTTAACTCCACCGTGGCCGGTCCCAAGTCTGAGCTGAGAAAGGAGGAGGGTCCCTTCCCCCTCCCTTTCCTTCCCTTTCCCCTTCCCCTCCCCCTCCCTTCCCTTTCCCCTTCCCCCAGAGATACATGCTCAAATTACCTTTAAGGCAGTTTACTGTGCAAAGGGCTAAAAAGAGATTGTAGACAGTCCACTTTGGGCTGAACGGCGCCGTTCGGAGCTGTAATGCGAAGTTCCACTGTACATCTCTTCTCTGCTGTCCCATCTGTGTGCTGTCTCGACTGTGAAGTGTGGGAAGAGGGTGTACCCCTTTACGGAGGATAGACAGCAGGATATGTTCGTCCCGAGTACATAAATTGTCTGAAGAAGAGAGAGCAATTTGGGTTCAAATTTGGTCCCATACTTGCTATCTGAGGAGTGACAAAGGAAATCTACCTGCGTGCCAAGTTTGAAGACAGGAGCCCCAAGGGTTCCAGAGATATGGCCACACAAAGAGAACTGACCGGCAATTGAAAGCTCCCTTGCGGGAAAACGTAGCAGTAATTTGTAATACCGCTTAAGTGGGACTCTGGAGCAACCTTGTCGGTATAGATTTTGCTGGTCAATGTCTCCAAAACCATAAATCCTAAGAACTCCAAACTTGGTAGGGTGGGTCTCCCAATAAGTCCCATACATGTGTCTCTCAAGTTGAAAAAAACACTGCCTCCCAAAACATAAAGGGCGACGTCGCAGTGTTCTTTCAAACTGCACGGACCCAGATGAGGCCTCACTGCTGTATGTCTGTGTCCTGCATTGGGAAAATGTTCAATATTTTTTTAACTCTGCCATGGCCGGTCCCAAGCCCGTGCTGCGAAAAGAGGAGGGTTGGGTGCTGGGACAAGCAAACCAGCCCTATTAAAACATTTGTAGAGCAAATGGGAAAGTTCAGTGACACAGAGGTGATGTTCCATCTCGGGGGAGGTTTAGTGTCACTGCAGCAATGAAGACCTCTCTGAGCGTGGTTGGTTCTGAGAGCAATGGCCCAGATCCCATTCCATAACAATTGTAAGATGCTCATTGCGGTCTAGAGCTGGTCCAAAGGTTGCGTGTGAAGGTTGTGTGCAAGCACACGTAAAGTGCTACCTTCCAAAACTGGAAGACTGCTTACCAGTGCTCTTGAAACTTTTTAATTCAATCTTATTTTATTATATTATATGCAAGAGAAAGACAGAAAAAGACACACTTCGTCTTAAACATTACAAACAGTGATAGGATACACCATCGACAGGTATCATGTATGGCAAAACAAAGCAGGGCTAAGTTACACATATAAGGATTGAGCACCTGTGTAGGAGGACCTCCGTGGGATTTTTGTAATATCAGTCCCTGTACAAGAATAAATGAGGTAAGGAAACCTTTATCTGTATTTCTGCGAAGGGGATCCTAGGTCCTCCGTATGCAACTTATCAGATGAGATTATACACAAATCTGTTTGGAGAATATGACGTAGGGTCACTCATTGGGTTATTGGCATTAAGTAGATCGAAGCCCTGGTACGTTTTCTCACTGTATTCCTAGAGGTGTAATTAGATATAGAGAAAAGAAAAAAAGAATCAGGGTCAGGGGCAGATAGAAGGGGACAATTAGGTAGGGGACAGGAATCAGAATCCCAATCACTCCATCACGGTCCCACGGCGGACCCGTCCAGGTCACGTCCCGCCCAGGACACAAACTCAGAGGAGTATCGGAACACGGACCACGAAGTCCATGTGAGAGAGAACTGTTCACTTTTACCACTTTCCTCCGCCAGCAAGCGTTCCAGGTCTCTAATGTGGTCCACCTCAACAGCCCAATCTCCCAGGGAAGGCATGGTTGTCGATCTCCAATGACGGGGAATCACTATTCTGGCCGCCGCCAAGAAGTGTCGCAATACATCATTTCTGATGGATTTAAATGACCCCGGGATTATAGACAGGAGGGCCACCTCAGGTGAAGGCTGGATAGAGGTCGCCATCAGTTTGCAGTAAAGTGTGAAAATTCGCTGCCAGAACCTCCGCACAGGAGGGCACTCCCACCAGATGTGGAGCATGGTTCCCCGGGAGTCGAGACACCGCCAGCAGGCATCCGACACTTCCGGATTGAAGTGATGAATAGATGATGGACATCTGTACCATCTCGTTATTAGTTTAAACCCCTTCTCCTGGGTCTTAGTGGCTAGGGATAATTTGTGAGTGAGGATGAAACATTTTTGCCAGTCAATAGGGGAGATAGGGTGATGCAGATCTGTCTCCCAGGCCACCGTGTACGGTGGAAGGTCAGGGGAGTGGATATCGAGCAGAATGGAGTACAGTTGAGATACAACATGTGTTGGAGGCTCCACCTGCATGAGCAGTTCCTCGAATCTCGTCAGTTCAGCAAGAATGTCTGTAATAGACGGGAAAGTCCGGATGTAGGAGATAGTCTGTTGCCTCTGAAGCCACTGCATGGGGTGACGGGGGGTCGGACCGGCAGGGGTATCTGACCGTAAAGTGGGGTCTGCACGAAGGACCTGGGCAAGTCGTCTATGATCCTCCTTTCGCCATGGTCCGAATCTTGTTACAGACATAGCTGGTGGAAAGGCCGGTGTCCCAAAGAAGGGAGTCATAGGCCCCATGTGGTTTGACAAGCCCCTTCTGGACAACATGCGGTCCCAGATCCGAATCGTTTGACGGGTAAGGTCATTGAGAGGGCCTGAACCCCCCCGGACCGTGGGCAAGGTCCACGGGAGAGTGGAGAGTTCAATTGGGTTCATGTGGCCTTCTAATTGGACCCAAAGTTTGGTGGAAGAGTGGTGAAACCAGTCTAATATGCGGGTAAGCACCGCTGCTTTATGGTATAGGGAGGCAATTGGGGCTCCGGCCCCCCCCCCCGAGCCTTTGGGAGAGACAGTGTTTCATACCGTATCCTTGGACGGGCCGCATTCCAAATAAATTTGGAAAACAGCTGGCGTATTTTCTTGAAGTACGAGTTGGGTATGTGAATAGGGATGGTCTGAAACAAATATAAGAACCTAGGGAGAACGTCCATTTTCAGGGCATTCACTCTACCCAGCCAAGAGAGCTGTTTGGATGCATAGTTGGTTAAATCTGCTTGGGTCCTAAGGAGTAGGGGGGCAAAATTCAGGGAAAAAAGTTGGGAAGCATCCGCCGGTATTTGAATTCCGAGAAACCTTATGGAGGGGGAACCAGTTTTGAAGGAGAAAGTAGACGCTAGTCGTCGTAGGGCCGATGTGGGCAGAGATATGTTAAGGATTTCCGATTTATTGTAGTTAACCTTGAAGTTGCTAACTTCTCCAAATTTCTGAAACTCCTGCAATACCGAGGGCAAAGATGTGTGTGGATGTGTCACGAACAAGAGCAGATCATCTGCAAAAAGAGCGAGTTTCGTATGTGTGGGCCCGACTGTTATGCCGTGGATAGAGGGATTGTTACGTAGAGCAGTAGCCAAATGTTCCATAGTGAGAACATACAGGAGGGGGGATAGTGGGCATCCCTGTCGTGTCCCGTTGGATACAGAAAAGGCTGGAGAAAGCGAGCCATTCAGTCTAATCCTAGCATACGGAGAGGAGTAAAGGGACATTATTCTCGCCATCATATTAGTTCCCACACCTATTTGTTGCAGGGATAATCGAAGGAACTGCCAGTCGACTTGGTCGAATGCCTTCTCGGCATCGACTGTTAAGAGGCATAGTGGGATATCGTGGGACCGGGCATAGTTGGTTAGAAGAAGGGTCTTCAGGGTGTTATCTCTAGCCTCACGGCCACTCACAAAGCCGACCTGGTCTAAGTGTATTATCCCAGGCAACAACGGTTGTATTCTATTGGCTAGAATTTTAGCAAAGACTTTCAGATCGACCCCAATCAAAGAGATCGGCCTGTAGCTTGCACATAGAGTAGGGTCTTTGCCTGGCTTTGGGATGAGGGATATGTGGGCCTCAAGTGTTTGTGAGGGGAACAAGGAGCCCTCCGACAAAGAGTTGAACATCTTAGTTAGAAAAGGTGTGAGGAGGGCGGCAAAAAGTTTGTAAAACTTAGGAGTGAAGCCGTCTGGGCCCGGGCTCTTTCCACTCGGCGTACCCGCTATGGCTTTGGCAACCTCCTCTTCTGTGATTGAGACTTCCAGATCAGCGATGATGTCATCATCTAATGTGGGGAGCGCGGTTTCTGAGATATATGACACCTGGTCTTCCACCCTGGAAGAAGGGGAACCAGTCCCGTGAGTCTTAGATATATTGTACAGGGACTGGTAGAAGTCTCTGAATTCCTCTGCCATCTTAGTGGGTGAGGAGACCAATTCTCCCTGTGCCCCCCGAATATGAGGCACAAAGGTGGAAGTCGCTTTTGGGTGCAGGGCGCGAGCCAATGGCCTACCACATTTATCTCGAAACTTATATTGATGGAAAGCGAGCTTATCTGCATATGTGCGTGCAGAGGCTTCATAAAGCTCTCTGAGTTGTGATCGCGCCTTAGAAACGTCCGCCAGTGTTGTCACTGTCGGGGATCGCTTGTGTTCAGTTTCTAAGTTCCTAAGCTTTTGGTTTGCTGCCTCAATGGCGGCTGAGCGCTCCTTTTTAAGACGCGTACCCATTTGGATAAAGGCACCTCGTAGAACCGCCTTCAGTGCCTCCCACTGAAAGGGCAACGATGTCGTATCTGAAGCGTGGTCCGCAAAAAAATTAGATATTGTATCCGAAACCCTTTTCACACATTCTGGATTCGTAAGCAATGAATCGTTCAAGCGCCATGACCACTCCCTATTCGGAGTGGAGGGGAGCGAGAACGTCATATGTATAGGAGAGTGGTCAGACCAGACCATTGGGTCTATGGTGCAGTCCGGGGACCAGTCTAGACAGCTATGGTCACTCATTAGGTAGTCTATGCAACTATAGGTGTGATGGACATGGGAGAAGTGGGTATAGTTGCGGGCCGTGGGGTGCAACACCCTCCAAACATCCACTAGACGCAGATCGTAAAATGCCCGTTTTAGAGCCCTCAGTTTGGGGAAGGAGATACACGATCGCGAGGTGGAGGAATCTAAAAGTGGTTCAAGAGGGGTGTTAAAATCTCCCCCCAGTACGAGCTTACCCTCCATGAATCCCGACAGAACCCTCAAGTATTGTAACGCGGCCGATACTTGGTTAATATTAGGGAGGTAAATGTTGGCTACCGTAAATTTGGTACCCCATAACATGAATTTCACAAAAACATACCTCCCCTGTGGGTCCGAGAGATGATCAAGTACCTCTATAGGGAGCGTCTTATGAAAAGCCACAGACACTCCCCTGGCTTTCTGGGTTGGGCTAGTGCTGTGGAACCACCTGTTGAAATATCTGCTGGAGCAGGAAGGGGTGGAGGCAGAGTCAAAATGTGTCTCCTGGAGAAGAAGCACATTGACCTGGCGTTTGTGCATTTGATACAGGATTTGTCCTCTTTTGGTGGCAATATTAAGCCCATTGACATTGTAGGAACAGAATTGTAGCCTAGGGCGAGAGATCACCGTGTGAGCCATGACGGAGCGACAGGGGGGGAGGGTGAGGGGAGGTGAGAGAGAAATAAGGAAAGAAACAGAAAAGGGGGAAAACACAGCAGGGGAGGAAGAGAGGAGGTAGAGCGATGTGGGGAAGAGATTGAACAGAGAGAGCACCTGGGGAAGGTGGCTCAAAAATACTAAAGTGTGCGCAAAAACGTAACACTTCGTGAAATATCACGTAGTAGGCACGAACTGTGCCAATCCTATTTAGGGGGAGAGAACGGGATTAGAACAGCTGAGTTGTGTTCCCGACAACCTAGCAGGCATAAATAACATAACTGTAAAGTAACACACCCAATGACCGTGGTATTTAAAGCTTACCTGTCTAGTCACTAAAGAGCAATGTCAGATTAAATACCATTGGTACGCTTGAGTACAATAAACAATCAAAAATGACATAAAAAAGAAAAAAGAACATCAGTGAAGAACAAGGTGTATACAAACTGGTGGCAAGATAAAGGCACAGGTATTCCCGCGTAATCATGCGGGGGTAGGAAACATCAATTGCTACATTTATAGCAGCATTAACTATGATTGTCATCACGGCTCAGCTCAGATATCTGTGTAAACGCACAGAAGGTGTCAGTGCCAAGGTCAGCCAGTTTCAAGCCCCCAGGACATAAATGCCCAGAGCCCAAGGGAAGACCCGGAGGTCCCCGGACGAGCCAAAGGGCTATGTCCGGGAAACCCCAAGCCAACCCGCAGAGCCAGAGCCGTGAGAGAACATATCAACATCACTGGCCGCTTTTCCAGAACCCCATCAAGTACAACCGCACCAGCCGAGGGCAGCGAAGTGCTTTTCGAGCCATGTGAGACAACTAAACCGTCAGCAGCATTTAAATAGCAACGTTAGCAAGAGTCAGTGGGCTGAGAGTGCAAGTACACTGTGAAGACATAACAAAACAGGGAAAACAGAAGGTGGACCTGGCCGGAGTCTCATAAAAGAGCTGTATCCACCTAGTAAGTAAAAGGACATAGCAGAAAGAACCATTTCAGGTCTCAGACGACAGAGTCCGGATCAGTCCTCTGGTGACGTGGCTCGCCGCTCTCTAGGACCAGAAGGTACCGATCTAGACTGAGGGCGTCCTCGACGTTGCAGAGGAGGGCCCGGTAGCCGCTGACGGTCATCTGGGGGGTCCAACCAGTTCGGGACGACAACAGGGTCCCGGCTCAGGAACAGGAAGAAGGCAGGAAGCTGGTCCGGGTCTGAGAGGACAAATTTGTGGTTATCTTCCCGGGTCACTTTGATGCTGAATGGGTGACCCCAAGTGTACGTGGCGCCTACTTGGCGAAGCAAGTCCAGCAGAGGGCGGACCATTCGCCGCATGTACAGCGTGTTGCGGGAAAGGTCCGGATAGAGGTGTATAGATGATCCGTGAAAGTCTAGTGGCCCCAGGCGCCAGGCCTTGCGCAAAATCTCCTCCTTTAGGGTATAGTAGTGCACCCGGCAGAGGACGTCACGAGGGCGGTCCCTGCGATCCCCTCCTATGCCTCCCACTCTATGTACTCTGTCCAATTCAATGGGAGATGTAACTTCCCTGCCCAGGACCTGGTTAAGGATAGCAATGACAGTGGGTTTGAGATCAGTACCTGAGGTCGCCTCCGGGACCCCCTGCAGCCGGATGTTGTTCCTGCGACTCCGGTTCTCACTATCTTCTATCCGGAGCTGGTGTTGCCTTAGACGGGAGAGATGAGCCGTAGATGCATTTTCAAGCGCCGTTATGCGGGCTGAGTGGTCTTCTTGGGTGGTGACCATAGCAGAAACCGTGACCTCAGACGCGGAGACCCGTTGTTTGAGGGCATTTAGTTCAACATGGAGAGAAGTTTCCATTTTGGAAGCCCAGGAATCAAAGTCAGCTCGGAAGGCAGACAGTATGGCAGTGGATGTGGCGCCTGGGGAAAGCGTCTCCGCTGAGACAGTGCCCTCGCCAAGGGCAGTGGGATCCATCAGAGGAGTCGGGTGTGTACCCGGGCCGGTCCCACTGGCAGAGGAAGCTGCTGCAGTCGGGGGAGGAGGTTGTGATCTGCCTGAGGCTCGGGTTGACGAAGGTTTATCCTTCCCTGTACGGGAGTCCTGCGATGTTGTGCGTAGCAGGTACCGTTGAATAGTACCTTGTTGCAGTTCAGCGGAGTCAGCAGAGGTAGAGCTGGAAGCCGCCATCAGCCGGTTGGGCGTGATTGGGTGGGAACGTAGCCTGCGGTCGTCGGGAGAGCACAGAGCTCAGCGGTGCATGTCTTCAGCCCTCCATCCTCAGCCACGCATCATCAAAGGTGGAACGGATGAGCAGAGGATGCGACCCGTGTTGCAAATGGGGATCAGTGCTTACTGTGATGTTACTGTCCTTTTGGAGTGCCTGTGCATGTGCTGCAGCACAGCGACACGGCAGTTTAGGCAGTACCGGTGGCCGAGGAGGGAGTGGATGGAGGTCAGTGGTAAGAGTTGAGAGTTAGCACTGAGTCCGGGTGGAGCAAGATGGCCGCTACACTTCTTGGCAGTGTGTGACTGGAGGAGTGCGGGGAGGGCAAGATGGATGAGGTATAGGCTCAGCTGCCCCGTAGGCCAGAATAGCCAGGATTTGATGTATAGGGTGAAGCAGGTTGAAGTGGGCAGGGGGGGGACCCAGCAGCACTATGGTCGGGTGTAGCAAGATGGCCGCCCCTTAAGCCTATGGGATCAGGGCTCCCACCAGGTACTCCCGTCTGCCAGCCAGGGGGGGGATTAGCCTAGGTCTAATGTCCTGTATTTCACCCCTGCCCCGCTTACCCTGTGTGGGATGGTCCTTCCTGCTGGATGCTGCGTTGGGTGTAGTGGGAGCAGCAAGATGGCCGCCGACTTCCAGAGGTAGGCCGGAGCCGCGGACATTCCTAAGGCTGGCCGCCGCGGGTGTGTGAGGCCGAACGTTCCGGGATCTCTCAGGCAGCTAGCTCCATCCAGTGCAGGCACAGGTGTGGCCGAGCCTCTCGCCGTAAACCCCGCCGACCGCGGCACTCCAGGCCGGAGGATGCAGATGTTATTGTAGGCCGCAAGATGGCTGTCAGGCTCCGGAGCCGACCACGGGCCAGGAAGAAGACCGAGGGGGCTCCTTACTGTACAGACACCCCCATCCAAGCCTGGATGGAGACGCAGGGTGTCCTGTGGGTATCCGTAGACCCCCTGGGAGGTGTTGGAGGCTTTGTGGGCCCCAAGATGGCGTTGGGCCCGAGCTGCATGGAACTGGCCTGGCAAGTTCTGGACGGCCGGCCCAAAGTCAAAAATGTACACCGGATTGCAGGTAGGAGACCCTCAGGAGCAATGGGGGTAGATTTGGAGTATCATCCAAGTAATATGTAGCGAGGATGGCTATGGATGGAAGGTATGGTTGCAGAGCTCAATGTCTGCACGTCTTGCTCTTGAAACTTTTTAACTCTGCCATGGCCGGTCCCAAGCCCAGCTGCGAAAAGAGGAGGGTTGAGTGCTGGGGCAAGCAAACCAGCCCTGTAAAAACAATTTGCTACTGCGAGCATAAAAGAAGAATAGGGCCTATCCAGCATTGTAGTGACATTAGCCAGCTGAACGTGTTGGCTGAGCTACCAATGCTTTAAGCTGCAAATTAGTGGCTCGAGCATAAAAGAAGAGGGCCTATTAAAGTTAACTCCACCGTGGCCGGTCCCAAGTCCGAGCTGAGAAAGGAGGAGGGTCCCTTCCCCCTCCCTTTCCTTCCCTTTCCCCTCCCCCTCTCTTCCCTTTCCCCTTCCCCCAGAGATACATGCTCAAATTACCTTTAAGGCAGTTTACTGTGCAAAGGGCTAAAAAGAGATTGTAGACAGTCCACTTTGGGCCGATCGGCGCAGTTCGGAGCTGTAATGTGAAGTTCCACTGTACATCTCTTCTCTGCTGTCCCATCTGTGTGCTGTCTCGACTGTGAAGTGTGGGAAGAGGGTGTACCCCTTTATGGAGGATAGACAGCAGGATCTGTTCGCCCCGAGTACATAAATTGTCTGAAGAAGAGAGAGCAATTTGGGTTCAAATTTGGTCCCATACTTGCTATCTGAGGAGTGACAAAGGAAATCTACCTGCGTGCCAAGTTTGAAGACAGGAGCCCCAAGGGTTCCAGAGATATGGCCACACAAAGAGAACTGACCGGCAATTGAAAGCTCCCTTGCGGGAAAACGTAGCAGTAATTTGTAATACCGCTTAAGTGGGACTCTGGAGCAACCTTGTCGGTATAGATTTTGCTGGTCAATGTCTCCAAAACCATAAATCCTAAGAACTCCAAACTTGGTAGGGTGGGTCTCCCAATAAGTCCCATACATGTGTCTCTCAAGTTGAAAAAAACACTGCCTCCCAAAACATAAAGGGTGACGTCGCAGTGTTCTTTCAAACTGCACGGACCCAGATGAGGCCTCACTGCTGTATGTCTGTGTCCTACATTGGGAAAATGTTCAATATTTTTTTAACTCTGCCATGGCCGGTCCCAAGCCCGTGCTGCGAAAAGAGGAGGGTTGGCTGCTGGGACAAGCAAACCAGCCCTATTAAAACATTTGTAGAGCAAATGGGAAAGTTCAGTGACACAGAGGTGATGTTCCATCTCGGGGGAGGTTTAGTGTCACTGCAGCAATGAAGACCTCTCTGAGCGTGGTTGGTTCTGAGAGCAATGGCCCAGATCCCATTCCATAACAATTGTAAGATGCTCATTGCGGTCTAGAGCTGGTCCAAAGGTTGCGTGTGAAGGTTGTGTGCAAGCACACGTAAAGTGCTCCCTTCCAAAACTGGAAGACTGCTTACCAGTGCTCTTGAAACTTTTTAACTCTGCCATGGCCGGTCCCAAGCCCAGCTGCGAAAAGAGGAGGGTTGAGTGCTGGGGCAAGCAAACCAGCCCTGTAAAAACAATTTGCTACTGCGAGCATAAAAGAAGAATAGGGCCTATCCAGCATTGTAGTGACATTAGCCAGCTGAACGTGTTGGTTGAGCTACCAATGCTTTAAGCTGCAAATTAGTGGCTCGAGCATAAAAGAAGAGGGCCTATTAAACTTAACTCCACAGTGGCCGGTCCCAAGTCCGAGCTGAGATAGGAGGAGGGTCCCTTCCCCCTCCCTTTCCTTCCCTTTCCCCTTCCCCTCCCCCTCCCTTCCCTTTCCCCTTCCCCCAGAGATACATGCTCAAATTACCTTTAAGGCAGTTTACTGTGCAAAGGGCTAAAAAAAGATTGTAGACAGTCCACTTTGGGCCGATCGGCGCCGTTCGGAGCTGTAATGCGAAGTTCCACTGTACATCTCTTCTCTGCTGTCCCATCTGTGTGCTGTCTCGACTGTGAAGTGTGGGAAGAGGGTGTACCCCTTTACGGAGGATAGACAGCAGGATCTGTTCGCCCCGAGTACATAAATTGTCTGAAGAAGAGAGAGCAATTTGGGTTCAAATTTGGTCCCATACTTGCTATCTGAGGAGTGACAAAGGAAATCTACCTGCATGCCAAGTTTGAAGACAGGAGCCCCAAGGGTTCCAGAGATATGGCCACACAAAGAGAACTGACCGGCAATTGAAAGCTCCCTTGCGGGAAAACGTAGCAGTAATTTGTAATACCGCTTAAGTGGGACTCTGGAGCAACCTTGTCGGTATAGATTTTGCTGGTCAATATCTCCAAAACCATAAATCCTAAGAACTCCAAACTTGGTAGGGTGGGTCTCCCAATCAGTCCCATACATGTGTCTCTCAAGTTGAAAAAAACACTGCCTCCCGAAACATAAAGGGCAACGTCGCAGTGTTCTTTCAAACTGCACGGACCCAGAGGAGGCCTCACTGCTGTATGTCTGTGTCCTACATTGGGAAAATGTTCAATATTTTTTTAACTCTGCCATGGCCGGTCCCAAGCCCATGCTGCGAAAAGAGGAGGGTTGGGTGCTGGGACAAGCAAACCAGCCCTATTAAAACATTTGTAGAGCAAATGGGAAAGTTCAGTGACACAGAGGTGATATTCCATCTCGGGGAAGGTTTAGTGTCACTGCAGCAATGAAGACCTCTCTGAGCGTGGTTGGTTCTGAGAGCAATGGCCCAGATCCCATTCCATAACAATTGTAAGATGCTCATTGCGGTCTAGAGCTGGTCCAAAGGTTGCGTGTGAAGGTTGTGTGCAAGCACACGTAAAGTGCTCCCTTCCGAAACTGGAAGACTGCTTACCAGTGCTCTTGAATTTTTTTAACTCTGCCAAGGCCGGTCCCAAGCCCAGCTGCGAAAAGAGGAGGGTTGAGTGCTGGGGCAAGCAAACCAGCCCTGTAAAAACAATTTGCTACTGCGAGCATAAAAGAAGAATAGGGCCTATCCAGCATTGTAGTGACATTAGCCAGCTGAACGTGTTGGTTGAGCTACCAATGCTTTAAGCTGCAAATTAGTGGCTCAAGCATAAAAGAAGAGGGCCTATTAAACTTAACTCCACAGTGGCCTGTCCCAAGTCCGAGCTGAGAAAGGAGGAGGGTCCCTTCCCCCTCCCTTTCCTTCCCTTTCCCCTTCCCCTCCCCCTCCCTTCCCTTTCCCCTTCCCCCAGAGATACATGCTCAAATTACCTTTAAGGCAGTTTACTGTGCAAAGGGCTAAAAAGAGATTGTAGACAGTCCACTTTGGGCCAATCGGCGCCGTTTGGAGCTGTAATGCGTAGTTCCACTGTACATCTCTTCTCTGCTGTCCCATCTGTGTGCTGTCTCGACTGTGAAGTGTGGGAAGAGGGTGTACCCCTTTACGGAGGATAGACAGCAGGATCTGTTCGCCCCGAGTACATAAATTGTCTGAAGAAGAGAGAGCAATTTGGGTTCAAATTTGGTCCCATACTTGCTATCTGAGGAGTGACAAAGGAAATCTACCTGCGTGCCAAGTTTGAAGACAGGAGCCCCAAGGGTTCCAGAGATATGGCCACACAAAGAGAACTGACCGGCAATTGAAAGCTCCCTTGCGGGAAAACGTAGCAGTAATTTGTAATACCGCTTAAGTGGGACTCTGGAGCAACCTTGTCGGTATAGATTTTGCTGGTCAATATCTCCAAAACCATAAATCCTAAGAACTCCAAACTTGGTAGGGTGGGTCTCCCAATAAGTCCCATACATGTGTCTCTCAAGTTGAAAAAAACACTGCCTCCCAAAACATAAAGGGCGACGTCGCAGTGTTCTTTCAAACTGCACGGACCCAGATGAGGCCTCACTGCTGTATGTCTGTGTCCTACATTGGGAAAATGTTCAATATTTTTTTAACTCTGCCATGGCCGGTCCCAAGCCCGTGCTGCGAAAAGAGGAGGGTTGGCTGCTGGGACAAGCAAACCAGCCCTATTAAAACATTTGTAGAGCAAATGGGAAAGTTCAGTGACACAGAGGTGATGTTCCATCTCGGGGGAGGTTTAGTGTCACTGCAGCAATGAAGACCTCTCTGAGCGTGGTTGGTTCTGAGAGCAATGGCCCAGATCCCATTCCATAACAATTGTAAGATGCTCATTGCGGTCTAGAGCTGGTCCAAAGGTTGCGTGTGAAGGTTGTGTGCAAGCACACGTAAAGTGCTCCCTTCCAAAACTGGAAGACTGCTTACCAGTGCTCTTGAAACTTTTTAACTCTGCCATGGCCGGTCCCAAGCCCAGCTGCGAAAAGAGGAGGGTTGAGTGCTGGGGCAAGCAAACCAGCCCTGTAAAAACAATTTGCTACTGCGAGCATAAAAGAAGAATAGGGCCTATCCAGCATTGTAGTGACATTAGCCAGCTGAACGTGTTGGTTGAGCTACCAATGCTTTAAGCTGCAAATTAGTGGCTCGAGCATAAAAGAAGAGGGCCTATTAAACTTAACTCCACAGTGGCCGGTCCCAAGTCCGAGCTGAGAAAGGAGGAGGGTCCCTTCCCCCTCCCTTTCCTTCCCTTTCCCCTTCCCCTCCCCCTCCCTTCCCTTTCCCCTTCCCCCAGAGATACATGCTCAAATTACCTTTAAGGCAGTTTACTGTGCAAAGGGCTAAAAAAAGATTGTAGACAGTCCACTTTGGGCCGATCGGCGCCGTTCGGAGCTGTAATGCGAAGTTCCACTGTACATCTCTTCTCTGCTGTCCCATCTGTGTGCTGTCTCGACTGTGAAGTGTGGGAAGAGGGTGTACCCCTTTACGGAGGATAGACAGCAGGATCTGTTCGCCCCGAGTACATAAATTGTCTGAAGAAGAGAGAGCAATTTGGGTTCAAATTTGGTCCCATACTTGCTATCTGAGGAGTGACAAAGGAAATCTACCTGCATGCCAAGTTTGAAGACAGGAGCCCCAAGGGTTCCAGAGATATGGCCACACAAAGAGAACTGACCGGCAATTGAAAGCTCCCTTGCGGGAAAACGTAGCAGTAATTTGTAATACCGCTTAAGTGGGACTCTGGAGCAACCTTGTCGGTATAGATTTTGCTGGTCAATATCTCCAAAACCATAAATCCTAAGAACTCCAAACTTGGTAGGGTGGGTCTCCCAATCAGTCCCATACATGTGTCTCTCAAGTTGAAAAAAACACTGCCTCCCGAAACATAAAGGGCAACGTCGCAGTGTTCTTTCAAACTGCACGGACCCAGATGAGGCCTCACTGCTGTATGTCTGTGTCCTACATTGGGAAAATGTTCAATATTTTTTTAACTCTGCCATGGCCGGTCCCAAGCCCATGCTGCGAAAAGAGGAGGGTTGGGTGCTGGGACAAGCAAACCAGCCCTATTAAAACATTTGTAGAGCAAATGGGAAAGTTCAGTGACACAGAGGTGATGTTCCATCTCGGGGGAGGTTTAGTGTCACTGCAGCAATGAAGACCGCTCTGAGCGTGGTTGGTTCTGAGAGCAATGGCCCAGATCCCATTCCATAACAATTGTAAGATGCTCATTGCGGTCTAGAGCTGGTCCAAAGGTTGCGTGTGAAGGTTGTGTGCAAGCACACATAAAGTGCTCCCTTCCGAAACTGGAAGACTGCTTACCAGTGCTCTTGAATTTTTTTAACTCTGCCAAGGCCGGTCCCAAGCCCAGCTGCGAAAAGAGGAGGGTTGAGTGCTGGGGCAAGCAAACCAGCCCTGTAAAAACAATTTGCTACTGCGAGCATAAAAGAAGAATAGGGCCTATCCAGCATTGTAGTGACATTAGCCAGCTGAACGTGTTGGCTGAGCTACCAATGCTTTAAGCTGCAAATTAGTGGCTCGAGCATAAAAGAAGAGGGCCTATTAAAGTTAACTCCACCGTGGCCGGTCCCAAGTCCGAGCTGAGAAAGGAGGAGGGTCCCTTCCCCCTCCCTTTCCTTCCCTTTCCCCTTCCCCTCCCCCTCCCTTCCCTTTCCCCTTCCCCCAGAGATACATGCTCAAATTACCTTTAAGGCAGTTTACTGTGCAAAGGGCTAAAAAGAGATTGTAGACAGTCCACTTTGGGCCAATCGGCGCCGTTTGGAGCTGTAATGCGTAGTTCCACTGTACATCTCTTCTCTGCTGTCCCATCTGTGTGCTGTCTCGACTGTGAAGTGTGGGAAGAGGGTGTACCCCTTTACGGAGGATAGACAGCAGGATCTGTTCGCCCCGAGTACATAAATTGTCTGAAGAAGAGAGAGCAATTTGGGTTCAAATTTGGTCCCATACTTGCTATCTGAGGAGTGACAAAGGAAATCTACCTGTGTGCCAAGTTTGAAGACAGGAGCCCCAAGGGTTCCAGAGATATGGCCACACAAAGAGAACTGACCGGCAATTGAAAGCTCCCTTGCGGGAAAACGTAGCAGTAATTTGTAATACCGCTTAAGTGGGACTCTGGAGCAACCTTGTCGGTATAGATTTTGCTGGTCAATATCTCCAAAACCATAAATCCTAAGAACTCCAAACTTGGTAGGGTGGGTCTCCCAATCAGTCCCATACATGTGTCTCTCAAGTTGAAAAAAACACTGCCTCCCGAAACATAAAGGGCGACGTCGCAGTGTTCTTTCAAACTGCACGGACCCAGATGAGGCCTCACTGCTGTATGTCTGTGTCCTACATTGGGAAAATGTTCAATATTTTTTTAACTCTGCCATGGCCGGTCCCAAGCCCGTGCTGCGAAAAGAGGAGGGTTGGGTGCTGGGACAAGCAAACCAGCCCTATTAAAACATTTGTAGAGCAAATGGGAAAGTTCAATGACACAGAGGTGATGTTCCATCTCGGGGGAGGTTTAGTGTCACTGCAGCAATGAAGACCTCTCTGAGCGTGGTTGGTTCTGAGAGCAATGGCCCAGATCCCATTCCATAACAATTGTAAGATGCTCATTGCGGTCTAGAGCTGGTCCAAAGGTTGCGTGTGAAGGTTGTGTGCAAGCACACGTAAAGTGCTCCCTTCCAAAACTGGAAGACTGCTTACCAGTGCTCTTGAATTTTTTTAACTCTGCCATGGCCGGTCCCAAGCCCAGCTGCGAAAAGAGGAGGGTTGAGTGCTGGGGCAAGCAAACCAGCCCTGTAAAAACAATTTGCTACTGCGAGCATAAAAGAAGAATAGGGCCTATCCAGCATTGTAGTGACATTAGCCAGCTGAACGTGTTGGCTGAGCTACCAATGCTTTAAGCTGCAAATTAGTGGCTCGAGCATAAAAGAAGAGGGCCTATTAAAGTTAACTCCACCGTGGCCGGTCCCAAGTCTGAGCTGAGAAAGGAGGAGGGTCCCTTCCCCCTCCCTTTCCTTCCCCTTCCCCTCCCCCTCCCTTCCCTTTCCCCTTCCCCCAGAGATACATGCTCAAATTACCTTTAAGGCAGTTTACTGTGCAAAGGGCTAAAAAGAGATTGTAGACAGTCCACTTTGGGCCGATCGGCGCCGTTCGGAGCTGTAATGCGAAGTTCCACTGTACATCTCTTCTCTGCTGTCCCATCTGTGTGCTGTCTCGACTGTGAAGTGTGGGAAGAGGGTGTACCCCTTTACGGAGGATAGACAGCAGGATCTGTTCGCCCCGAGTACATAAATTGTCTGAAGAAGAGAGAGCAATTTGGGTTCAAATTTGGTCCCATACTTGCTATCTGAGGAGTGACAAAGGAAATCTACCTGCGTGTCAAGTTTGAAGACAGGAGCCCCAAGGGTTCCAGAGATATGGCCACACAAAGAGAACTGACCGGCAATTGAAAGCTCCCTTGCGGGAAAACGTAGCAGTAATTTCTAATACCGCTTAAGTGGGACTCTGGAGCAACCTTGTCGGTATAGATTTTGCTGGTCAATGTCTCCAAAACCATAAATCCTAAGAACTCCAAACTTGGTAGGGTGGGTCTCCCAATAAGTCCCATACATGTGTCTCTCAAGTTGAAAAAAACACTGCCTCCCGAAACATAAAGGGCGAAGTCGCAGTGTTCTTTCAAACTGCACGGACCCAGATGAGGCCTCACTGCTGTATGTCTGTGTCCTACATTGGGAAAATGTTCAATATTTTTTTAACTCTGCCATGGCCGGTCCCAAGCCCGTGCTGCGAAAAGAGGAGAGTTGGGTGCTGGGACAAGCAAACCAGCCCTATTAAAACATTTGTAGAGCAAATGGGAAAGTTCAGTGACACAGAGGTGATGTTCCATCTCGGGGGAGGTTTAGTGTCACTGCAGCAATGAAGACCTCTCTGAGCGTGGTTGGTTCTGAGAGCAATGGCCCAGATCCCATTCCATAACAATTGTAAGATGCTCATTGCGGTCTAGAGCTGGTCCAAAGGTTGCGTGTGAAGGTTGTGTGCAAGCACACGTAAAGTGCTCCCTTCCGAAACTGGAAGACTGCTTACCAGTGCTCTTGAAACTTTTTAACTCTGCCATGGCCGGTCCCAAGCCCAGCTGCGAAAAGAGGAGGGTTGAGTGCTGGGGCAAGCAAACCAGCCCTGTAAAAACAATTTGCTACTGCGAGCATAAAAGAAGAATAGGGCCTATCCAGCATTGTAGTGACATTAGCCAGCTGAACGTGTTGGCTGAGCTACCAATGCTTTAAGCTGCAAATTAGTGGCTCGAGCATAAAAGAAGAGGGCCTATTAAAGTTAACTCCACCGTGGCCGGTCCCAAGTCCGAGCTGAGAAAGGAGGAGGGTCCCTTCCCCCTCCCTTTCCTTCCCCTTCCCCTCCCCCTCCCTTCCCTTTCCCCTTCCCCCAGAGATACATGCTCAAATTACCTTTAAGGCAGTTTACTGTGCAAAGGGCTAAAAAGAGATTGTAGACAGTCCACTTTGGGCCAATCGGCGCCGTTCGGAGCTGTAATGCGAAGTTCCACTGTACATCTCTTCTCTGCTGTCCCATCTGTGTGCTGTCTCGACTGTGAAGTGTGGGAAGAGGGTGTACCCCTTTACGGAGGATAGACAGCAGGATCTGTTCGCCCCGAGTACATAAATTGTCTGAAGAAGAGAGAGCAATTTGGGTTCAAATTTGGTCCCATACTTGCTATCTGAGGAGTGACAAAGGAAATCTACCTGCGTGCCAAGTTTGAAGACAGGAGCCCCAAGGGTTCCAGAGATATGGCCACACAAAGAGAACTGACCGGCAATTGAAAGCTCCCTTGCGGGAAAACGTAGCAGTAATTTCTAATACCGCTTAAGTGGGACTCTGGAGCAACCTTGTCGGTATAGATTTTGCTGGTCAATATCTCCAAAACCAGAAATCCTAAGAACTCCAAACTTGGTAGGGTGGGTCTCCCAATCAGTCCCATACATGTGTCTCTCAAGTTGAAAAAAACACTGCCTCCCGAAACATAAAGGGCGACGTCGCAGTGTTCTTTCAAACTGCACGGACCCAGATGAGGCCTCACTGCTGTATGTCTGTGTCCTACATTGGGAAAATGTTCAATATTTTTTTAACTCTGCCATGGCCGGTCCCAAGCCCGTGCTGCGAAAAGAGGAGGGTTGGGTGCTGGGACAAGCAAACCAGCCCTATTAAAACATTTGTAGAGCAAATGGGAAAGTTCAGTGACACAGAGGTGATGTTCCATCTCGGGGGAGGTTTAGTGTCACTGCAGCAATGAAGACCTCTCTGAGCGTGGTTGGTTCTGAGAGCAATGGCCCAGATCCCATTCCATAACAATTGTAAGATGCTCATTGCGGTCTAGAGCTGGTCCAAAGGTTGCGTGTGAAGGTTGTGTGCAAGCACACGTAAAGTGCTCCCTTCCGAAACTGGAAGACTGCTTACCAGTGCTCTTGAATTTTTTTAACTC
Source organism: Rana muscosa (assembly GCA_029206835.1). Classification (NCBI taxonomy): domain Eukaryota; kingdom Metazoa; phylum Chordata; class Amphibia; order Anura; family Ranidae; genus Rana; species Rana muscosa. The sequence continues at coordinate 116,253,109 of CM055118.1, forward strand.
TGCCATGGCCGGTCCCAAGCCCAGCTGCGAAAAGAGGAGGGTTGAGTGCTGGGGCAAGCAAACCAGCCCTGTAAAAACAATTTGCTACTGCGAGCATAAAAGAAGAATAGGGCCTATCCAGCATTGTAGTGACATTAGCCAGCTGAACGTGTTGGCTGAGCTACCAATGCTTTAAGCTGCAAATTAGTGGCTCGAGCATAAAAGAAGAGGGCCTATTAAACTTAACTCCACCGTGGCCGGTCCCAAGTCCGAGCTGAGAAAGGAGGAGGGTCCCTTCCCCCTCCCTTTCCTTCCCTTTCCCCCTCCCCCTCCCTTCCCTTTCCCCTTCCCCCAGAGATACATGCTCAAATTACCTTTAAGGCAGTTTACTGTGCAAAGGGCTAAAAAGAGATTGTAGACAGTCCACTTTGGGCCGATCGACGCCGTTCGGAGCTGTAATGCGAAGTTCCACTGTACATCTCTTCTCTGCTGTCCCATCTGTGTGCTGTCTCGACTGTGAAGTGTGGGAAGAGGGTGTACCCCTTTACGGAGGATAGACAGCAGGATCTGTTCGCCCCGAGTACATAAATTGTCTGAAGAAGAGAGAGCAATTTGGGTTCAAATTTTGTCCCATACTTGCTATCTGAGGAGTGACAAAGGAAATCTACCTGCGTGCCAAGTTTGAAGACAGGAGCCCCAAGGGTTCCAGAGATATGGCCACACAAAGAGAACTGAACGGCAATTGAAAGCTCCCTTGCGGGAAAACGTAGCAGTAATTTCTAATACCGCTTAAGTGGGACTCTGGAGCAACCTTGTCGGTATAGATTTTGCTGGTCAATATCTCCAAAACCATAAATCCTAAGAACTCCAAACTTGGTAGGGTGTGTCTCCCAATCAGTCCCATACATGTGTCTCTCAAGTTGAAAAAAACACTGCCTCCCGAAACATAAAGGGCGACGTCGCAGTGTTCTTTCAAACTGCACGGACCCAGATGAGGCCTCACTGCTGTATGTCTGTGTCCTACATTGGGAAAATGTTCAATATTTTTTTAACTCTGCCATGGCCGGTCCCAAGCCCGTGCTGCGAAAAGAGGAGGGTTGGGTGCTGGGACAAGCAAACCAGCCCTATTAAAACATTTGTAGAGCAAATGGGAAAGTTCAGTGACACAGAGGTGATGTTCCATCTCGGGGGAGGTTTAGTGTCACTGCAGCAATGAAGACCTCTCTGAGCGTGGTTGGTTCTGAGAGCAATGGCCCAGATCCCATTCCATAACAATTGTAAGATGCTCATTGCGGTCTAGAGCTGGTCCAAAGGTTGCGTGTGAAGGTTGTGTGCAAGCTCACGTAAAGTGCTCCCTTCCGAAACTGGAAGACTGCTTACCAGTGCTCTTGAATTTTTTTAACTCTGCCATGGCCGGTCCCAAGCCCAGCTGCGAAAAGAGGAGGGTTGAGTGCTGGGGCAAGCAAACCAGCCCTGTAAAAACAATTTGCTACTGCGAGCATAAAAGAAGAATAGGGCCTATCCAGCATTGTAGTGACATTAGCCAGCTGAACGTGTTGGCTGAGCTACCAATGCTTTAAGCTGCAAATTAGTGGCTCGAGCATAAAAGAAGAGGGCCTATTAAAGTTAACTCCACCGTGGCCGGTCCCAAGTCCGAGCTGAGAAAGGAGGAGGGTCCCTTCCCCCTCCCTTTCCTTCCCTTTCCCCTTCCCCTCCCCCTCCCTTTCCTTTCCCCTTCCCCCAGAGATACATGCTCAAATTACCTTTAAGGCAGTTTACTGTGCAAAGGACTAAAAAGAGATTGTAGACAGTCCACTTTGGGCCAATCGGCACCGTTCAGAGCTGTAATGCGAAGTTCCACTGTACATCTCTTCTCTGCTGTCCCATCTGTGTGCTGTCTCGACTGTGAAGTGTGGGAAGAGGGTGTACCCCTTTACGGAGGATAGACAGCAGGATCTGTTCGCCCCGAGTACATAAATTGTCTGAAGAAGAGAGAGCAATTTGGGTTCAAATTTGGTCCCATACTTGCTATCTGAGGAGTGACAAAGGAAATCTACCTGCGTGCCAAGTTTGAAGACAGGAGCCCCAAGGGTTCCAGGGATATGGCCACACAAAGAGAACTGACCGGCAATTGAAAGCTCCCTTGCGGGAAAACGTAGCAGTAATTTGTAATACCGCTTAAGTGGGACTCTGGAGCAACCTTGTCGGTATAGATTTTGCTGGTCAATATCTCCAAAACCATAAATCCTAAGAACTCCAAACTTGGTAGGGTGGGTCTCCCAATCAGTCCCATACATGTGTCTCTCAAGTTGAAAAAAACACTGCCTCCCGAAACATAAAGGGCGACGTCGCAGTGTTCTTTCAAACTGCACGGACCCAGATGAGGCCTCACTGCTGTATGTCTGTGTCCTACATTGGGAAAATGTTCAATATTTTTTTAACTCTGCCATGGCCGGTCCCAAGCCCGTGCTGCGAAAAGAGGAGGGTTGGGTGCTGGGACAAGCAAACCAGCCCTATTAAAACATTTGTAGAGCAAATGGGAAAGTTCAGTGACACAGAGGTGATGTTCCATCTCGGGGGAGGTTTAGTGTCACTGCAGCAATGAAGACCTCTCTGAGCGTGGTTGGTTCTGAGAGCAATGGCCCAGATCCCATTCCATAACAATTGTAAGATGCTCATTGCGGTCTAGAGCTGGTCCAAAGGTTGCGTGTGAAGGTTGTGTGCAAGCACACGTAAAGTGCACCCTTCCGAAACTGGAAGACTGCTTACCAGTGCTCTTGAATTTTTTTAACTCTGCCATGGCCGGTCCCAAGCCCAGCTGCGAAAAGAGGAGGGTTGAGTGCTGGGGCAAGCAAACCAGCCCTGTAAAAACAATTTGCTACTGCGAGCATAAAAGAAGAATAGGGCCTATCCAGCATTGTAGTGACATTAGCCAGCTGAACGTGTTGGCTGAGCTACCAATGCTTTAAGCTGCAAATTAGTGGCTCGAGCATAAAAGAAGAGGGCCTATTAAAGTTAACTCCACCGTGGGCGGTCCCAAGTCCGAGCTGAGAAAGGAGGAGGGTCCCTTCCCCCTCCCTTTCCTTCCCTTTCCCCTCCCCCTCCCTTCCCTTTCCCCTTCCCCCAGAGATACATGCTCAAATTACCTTTAAGGCAGTTTACTGTGCAAAGGGCTAAAAAGAGATTGTAGACAGTCCACTTTGGGCCAATCGGCGCCGTTCGGAGCTGTAATGCGAAGTTCCACTGTACATCTCTTCTCTGCTGTCCCATCTGTGTGCTGTCTCGACTGTGAAGTGTGGGAAGAGGATGTACCCCTTTACAGAGGATAGACAGCAGGATCTGTTCGCCCCCAGTACATAAATTGTCTGAAGAAGAGAGAGCAATTTGGGTTCAAATTTGGTCCCATACTTGCTATCTGAGGAGTGACAAAGGAAATCTACCTGCGTGCCAAGTTTGAAGACAGGAGCCCCAAGGGTTCCAGAGATATGGCCACACAAAGAGAACTGACCGGCAATTGAAAGCTCCCTTGCGGGAAAACGTAGCAGTAATTTGTAATACCGCTTAAGTGGGACTCTGGAGCAACCTTGTCGGTATAGATTTTGCTGGTCAATGTCTCCAAAACCATAAAACTTAAGAACTCCAAACTTGGTAGGGTGGGTCTCCCAATAAGTCCCATACATGTGTCTCTCAAGTTGAAAAAAACACAGCCTCCCGAAACATAAAGGGCGACGTCGCAGTGTTCTTTCAAACTGCACGGACCCAGATGAGGCCTCACTGCTGTATGTCTGTGTCCTACATTGGGAAAATGTTCAATATTTTTTTAACTCTGCCATGGCCGGTCCCAAGCCCGTGCTGCGAAAAGAGGAGGGTTGGGTGCTGGGACAAGCAAACCAGCCCTATTAAAACATTTGTAGAGCAAATGGGAAAGTTCAGTGACACAGAGGTGATGTTCCATCTCGGGGGAGGTTTAGTGTCACTGCAGCAATGAAGACCTCTCTGAGCGTGGTTGGTTCTGAGAGCAATGGCCCAGATCCCATTCCATAACAATTGTAAGATGCTCATTGCGGTCTAGAGCTGGTCCAAAGGTTGCGTGTGAAGGTTGTGTGCAAGCACACGTAAAGTGCTACCTTCCAAAACTGGAAGACTGCTTACCAGTGCTCTTGAAACTTTTTAACTCTGCCATGGCCGGTCCCAAGCCCAGCTGCGAAAAGAGGAGGGTTGAGTGCTGGGGCAAGCAAACCAGCCCTGTAAAAACAATTTGCTACTGCGAGCATAAAAGAAGAATAGGGCCTATCCAGCATTGTAGTGACATTAGCCAGCTGAACGTGTTGGCTGAGCTACCAATGCTTTAAGCTGCAAATTAGTGGCTCGAGCATAAAAGAAGAGGGCCTATTAAAGTTAACTCCACCGTGGGCGGTCCCAAGTCCGAGCTGAGAAAGGAGGAGGGTCCCTTCCCCTCCCTTTCCTTCCCTTTCCCCTCCCCCTCCCTTCCCTTTCCCCTTCCCCCAGAGATACATGCTCAAATTACCTTTAAGGCAGTTTACTGTGCAAAGGGCTAAAAAGAGATTGTAGACAGTCCACTTTGGGCCAATCGGCGCCGTTCGGAGCTGTAATGCGAAGTTCCACTGTACATCTCTTCTCTGCTGTCCCATCTGTGTGCTGTCTCGACTGTGAAGTGTGGGAAGAGGATGTACCCCTTTACAGAGGATAGACAGCAGGATCTGTTCGCCCCGAGTACATAAATTGTCTGAAGAAGAGAGAGCAATTTGGGTTCAAATTTGGTCCCATACTTGCTATCTGAGGAGTGACAAAGGAAATCTACCTGCGTGCCAAGTTTGAAGACAGGAGCCCCAAGGGTTCCAGAGATATGGACACACAAAGAGAACTGACCGGCAATTGAAAGCTCCCTTGCGGGAAAACGTAGCAGTAATTTGTAATACCGCTTAAGTGGGACTCTGGAGCAACCTTGTCGGTATAGATTTTGCTGGTCAATGTCTCCAAAACCATAAATCCTAAGAACTCCAAACTTGGTAGGGTGGGTCTCCCAATAAGTCCCATACATGTGTCTCTCAAGTTGAAAAAAACACTGCCTCCCAAAACATAAAGGGCGACGTCGCAGTGTTCTTTCAAACTGCACGGACCCAGATGAGGCCTCACTGCTGTATGTCTGTGTCCTACATTGGGAAAATGTTCAATATTTTTTTAACTCTGCCATGGCCGGTCCCAAGCCCGTGCTGCGAAAAGAGGAGGGTTGGGTGCTGGGACAAGCAAACCAGCCCTATTAAAACATTTGTAGAGCAAATGGGAAAGTTCAGTGACACAGAGGTGATGTTCCATCTCGGGGGAGGTTTAGTGTCACTGCAGCAATGAAGACCTCTCTGAGCGTGGTTGGTTCTGAGAGCAATGGCCCAGATCCCATTCCATAACAATTGTAAGATGCTCATTGCGGTCTAGAGCTGGTCCAAAGGTTGCGTGTGAAGGTTGTGTGCAAGCACACGTAAAGTGCTCCCTTCCAAAACTGGAAGACTGCTTACCAGTGCTCTTGAAACTTTTTAACTCTGCCATGGCCGGTCCCAAGCCCAGCTGCGAAAAGAGGAGGGTTGAGTGCTGGGGCAAGCAAACCAGCCCTGTAAAAACAATTTGCTACTGCGAGCATAAAAGAAGAATAGGGCCTATCCAGCATTGTAGTGACATTAGCCAGCTGAACGTGTTGGTTGAGCTACCAATGCTTTAAGCTGCAAATTAGTGGCTCGAGCATAAAAGAAGAGGGCCTATTAAACTTAACTCCACAGTGGCCGGTCCCAAGTCCGAGCTGAGATAGGAGGAGGGTCCCTTCCCCCTCCCTTTCCTTCCCTTTCCCCTTCCCCTCCCCCTCCCTTCCCTTTCCCCTTCCCCCAGAGATACATGCTCAAATTACCTTTAAGGCAGTTTACTGTGCAAAGGGCTAAAAAAAGATTGTAGACAGTCCACTTTGGGCCGATCGGCGCCGTTCGGAGCTGTAATGCGAAGTTCCACTGTACATCTCTTCTCTGCTGTCCCATCTGTGTGCTGTCTCGACTGTGAAGTGTGGGAAGAGGGTGTACCCCTTTACGGAGGATAGACAGCAGGATCTGTTCGCCCCGAGTACATAAATTGTCTGAAGAAGAGAGAGCAATTTGGGTTCAAATTTGGTCCCATACTTGCTATCTGAGGAGTGACAAAGGAAATCTACCTGCATGCCAAGTTTGAAGACAGGAGCCCCAAGGGTTCCAGAGATATGGCCACACAAAGAGAACTGACCGGCAATTGAAAGCTCCCTTGCGGGAAAACGTAGCAGTAATTTGTAATACCGCTTAAGTGGGACTCTGGAGCAACCTTGTCGGTATAGATTTTGCTGGTCAATATCTCCAAAACCATAAATCCTAAGAACTCCAAACTTGGTAGGGTGGGTCTCCCAATCAGTCCCATACATGTGTCTCTCAAGTTGAAAAAAACACTGCCTCCCGAAACATAAAGGGCAACGTCGCAGTGTTCTTTCAAACTGCACGGACCCAGATGAGGCCTCACTGCTGTATGTCTGTGTCCTACATTGGGAAAATGTTCAATATTTTTTTAACTCTGCCATGGCCGGTCCCAAGCCCATGCTGCGAAAAGAGGAGGGTTGGGTGCTGGGACAAGCAAACCAGCCCTATTAAAACATTTGTTGAGCAAATGGGAAAGTTCAGTGACACAGAGGTGATGTTCCATCTCGGGGGAGGTTTAGTGTCACTGCAGCAATGAAGACCTCTCTGAGCGTGGTTGGTTCTGAGAGCAATGGCCCAGATCCCATTCCATAACAATTGTAAGATGCTCATTGCGGTCTAGAGCTGGTCCAAAGGTTGCGTGTGAAGGTTGTGTGCAAGCACACGTAAAGTGCTCCCTTCCGAAACTGGAAGACTGCTTACCAGTGCTCTTGAATTTTTTTAACTCTGCCAAGGCCGGTCCCAAGCCCAGCTGCAAAAAGAGGAGGGTTGAGTGCTGGGGCAAGCAAACCAGCCCTGTAAAAACAGTTTGCTACTGCGAGCATAAAAGAAGAATAGGGCCTATCCAGCATTGTAGTGACATTAGCCAGCTGAACGTGTTGTCTGAGCTACCAATGCTTTACGCTGCAAATTAGTGGCTCGAGCATAAAAGAAGAGGGCCTATTAAAGTTAACTCCACCGTGGCCGGTCCCAAGTCCGAGCTGAGAAAGGAGGAGGGTCCCTTCCCCCTCCCTTTCCTTCCCTTTCCCCTTCCCCTCCCCCTCCCTTCCCTTTCCCCTTCCCCCAGAGATACATGCTCAAATTACCTTTAAGGCAGTTTTACTGTGCAAAGGGCTAAAAAGAGATTGTAGACAGTCCACTTTGGGCCAATCGGCGCCGTTTGGAGCTGTAATGCGTAGTTCCACTGTACATCTCTTCTCTGCTGTCCCATCTGTGTGCTGTCTCGACTGTGAAGTGTGGGAAGAGGGTGTACCCCTTGTGACAGCAGGAAGGTAAAGTCACCTGGTTGCATCCAGGGGGGTAGATATATTTCGCCCAGATTCAGGCTTTACGCCGACTTATACAACTAGGTGGAGAGTTGTATAAGGCTAGTGGGCTCATGGATGACTCATACCTCTAGGGAGAGTGTGGGGCGTCGTACAGACAGGGAGTTGATGAGACCAGCTGAAGCTTGTCAGCTCATTTAGGCCTCTATAAGAACTCCCAGCTTCATTAGATGTTAGCTCATGCCTGGAACCAGACCTGTGTGGACTGTCTAGGGAGAGTGAACCCCTGTGCGGTGAGACAAAGCCTGTGTGGCTATTTGCTTGGACATTTAAAACCAGGGACTTAGGGACTAGGACAGCACTAGGCTGATCCCAGTTGTTAGTTAGGAAACCTGTATGTTTAGTCAGAGGTCAACTTGACCAGGATTTATTTTGGTTATGTTTCTTTTGCTTTGCTGTGTTTTGTCACTGTAAATAGAAAATAAACCGCACCTTTTTGATTTTGAAAACCACAACCTCCGTTTGCTGGGCCTGTTTTGTGTGGGGAGCCCATCCCGGGGGTCACACACACCCGCTGCCGAGCTAACCCCCTCACAGTTGGTGGAGAATGCGGGCAGTTTTTTTTTAAGCCAGCATGGAGGAGATACTGAAACAGCTGGCTCTAGCAAATGCCAATCAACAGCAGACAAATGCAGGTTTGCAAAGGAGCCTTGCAGCCCAGCAGCAAGCTCATCAACAGAGCCTTGCAGCCCAGCAGCAAGCTCACCAACAGAGTCTGGAAGCTCAGCAACAAGCCCAGCAGCAATCTGAGGCCCGCTTCATAGATCTGTTACAGAAGCAAGAGCAGAGACTACAACAAATGGAAGCAGTAATGCAGCAACGTCCGCAGACCAGTGAGGAAAGCCGTCCCACTAATACCGCGTCCTTTGGGGTGAGTCGTTTATTGACAAAAATGACTGGAGAGGATGATCCAGAGGTATTTTTGACCACATTTGAAAGGACCGCTGAAAGAGAAAAGTGGCCTGAGGAGCAGTGGGCTGGACTGGTGGCTCCTCTGTTAACTGGTGAATCGCAGAAAGCTTACTATGACCTAGAGCCTAACCAAGCAAAAGACTATGTGATGCTAAAAGCTGAAATTTTGGCAAGGCTGGGTGTCACCCAGGCTGTCCGGGCTCAGCGTGTGCATAACTGGACTTTCCAGCTTGGAAAACCCCCCAGGTCTCAAATGTATGATCTCATTCACCTGAGCAGAAAGTGGCTACAGCCAGAGACTTTGTCTGCACCAAAGATTGTGGAACGTGTTGTAATGGATCGGTTTTTGAGAGCTCTTCCTACTGCCATCCAAAAGTGGGTAAGCCATGGAGACCCAGAGACGGCCGATGGTCTTGTGGATCGTGTGGAGAAATACTTGGCTACAGAGAACCTGACGGCCTCTTCCAGAGACACTCGGACTTTCCACCCTAAGACCAGACCATCCCCAGGGGCGGATAAGAGGATTCCAAGGGGTGAGGGTGGAGAGAGTGAGAGGGTGGGAGCTCTACCCCAAGTTTGGCGAGAACAGCCTGGGAAATCAGCGGCTCAAGAGGCAGCAAGAAGGATCGTTTGCTACCGCTGCTGGCAATCGGGACATATTGCAGCCAATTGCCCGGTTGTGGAGGAACCCATGCAGTGTGACTTTCTGACGGGCAGACGTCAGTCGCTGTGTGCGACAGTCGCATGCACTGCCATTCGAGGAACTGAGAAACATTTATGCAAAATGTGTGTTAATGGTAGAAATGTTGTGGTATTGCTGGATTCAGGTAGCCTTGTGACCCTGATAAAGGCTGAGTTAGTTAAAACAGAGGTCTCTGGGAATAGCAAGGTAGCTGTTATTTGTGTGCATGGGGACACCCGAGAGTATCCAGTGACTACAGTGTGTTTCGAGACCCCCAAAGGTACCCTCTCTCATCCAGTGGGCTTAGTATCTCAGTTACCGCATGACGCCATTGTGGGAAGGGATTTTCCGAAGTTCTGGGAACTGTGGGATGATCCTGAGCCCCTCACTGGTGCCCCTATGTACCAGGAATGTGATAGCCAGAACTCCCCTGAGAGTGGTGAGGACTCTCCGGAATTTCCCTTATCAGTATTGGCAGGGGAGACTCAAGAAACTGGAGAGGAGCCCACCTCCTCAGACGAAAACCTACCGTCTGTGGAGTTTTCTGATCTTGAGGTTCACAGGGAAAACTTTGCCACAGAACAGTTGAAAGACCCCGCCCTAATAAAGGCACGGGAAAACGTAGTGAAAATAGATGGCGAGTTAGTGAACCCAGATAATACCTGCACTTACCCATACTTCAGCGTAGAGAAGGACCTACTGTATCGGGTGGCAAAAAGGGCAGAAGAAACCGTTGAGCAGCTTGTGGTGCCCAAACCTTACAGGAAGTTGGTGTTGGAGTTGGCCCATGGGCACATTCTTGGAGGTCATCTGGGGACAGAGAAAACCCGAGAGAGGGTATTACAGAGATTCTATTGGCCGGGGGTGATGAAGGACGTAGAAAATTATTGTTCCTCCTGCCCTGTGTGTCAGAGGTTGGCCCCGATGCCACATTTCCGTAGCCCGCTGGTCCCTCTACCCATCATTGAGGTCCCGTTTGAGAGGATCGCCATGGATTTGGTAGGTCCTATAATCAAGTCCGCTAGGGGGCACCAGTACATATTAGTTATAATGGACTATGCCACCCGTTATCCAGAAGCGATCCCTCTCCGAAATACCTCGGCCAAAACCATAGCCAAAGAGCTATCTCTTGTTTTTAGCCGGGTGGGTATTTGTAAAGAACTGCTTACGGACCAAGGTACACCCTTTATGTCCCGGGTTATGAAAGAGCTGTGTAAATTGTTCAAAGTGACGCAATTGCGTACGTCTGTGTATCACCCCCAAACCGATGGGCTGGTTGAAAGATTCAACAAAACCCTAAAACAAATGTTGAAGAAAGTGGTGGATAGAGATGGAAAGGATTGGGACTGTTTACTTCCTTATTTGATGTTTGCTATTAGGGAGGTGCCCCAATCCTCTACGGGATTCTCCCCCTTTGAGTTACTGTATGGGAGACACCCAAGAGGGCTGTTGGATATTGCCAAGGAAACTTGGGAAAGTGAGAGTTCTCCCCACAGGAGTGTGATTGAGCATGTCGCCCTGATGCAAGATCGAATTGCACAGGTAATGCCCATCGTGAAGGAACATTTGGCCCAAGCGCAGTTGGCACAGCAGAGAGTGTACAACCGTGGAGCCAAGACCCGTACCTTTTCCCCGGGGGATAGGATATTGGTACTTGTCCCTACGGTTGAAAGTAAATTCCTTGCCAAATGGCAAGGCCCCTACGAGATAATGGAAAAAGTGAGCGAAGTGAATTACAAGGTCAGACAACCAGGAAGGCGAAAGCCCGAACAGATCTATCACGTTAATCTGTTGAAAGCCTGGAGGGATAGAGAGTCCCTAGTCGCAGACACTTGGTCACCAGCTCAAACTGGTTGCGTGATTCCTGAGGTTGGAATAGCAGCCACCTTGTCACAACCCCAACAACAGGAGGTTAAGGAGTTTGTGCTTCGCAACAAGGAGGTATTCTCTGAGCTGCCGGGACAAACATCTGGGGTAGAGCATGACATCATTACCCCGCCCGGTGAAAGGGTGAAGTTAAAACCCTATCGGATCCCAGAGGCTCGACGGGAGGCAATACGGGAGGAAGTACAGAAAATGCTGAACTTAGGGGTGATAGAGGAGTCCCAAAGTGATTGGTCTAGTCCCATCGTGTTGGTGCCTAAACCGGATGGGAGCTGGCGATTTTGTAATGATTTTCGTCAGTTGAACAAAGTTACAAAATTTGACACCTACCCCATGCCACGTATAGATGAGTTGATCGACCGGCTGGGAACAGCCCGATACATGACGACTCTTGACCTCACAAAAGGGTATTGGCAAATCCCCCTGGCCAAGTCGGCCAAAGAGAAAACCGCATTTGTAACCCCAGACGGGGCGTTCCAATATAAAAGAATGCCGTTCGGGTTACAGAATGCGCCGGCCACATTCCAGCGGAAAATGGACCAGATGCTGAGGCCCCATCGGAAGTATGCTGCGGCTTACCTGGATGACGTAATTGTCCATAGCACAGATTGGGCCTCACATCTGCCAAAAGTGCAAGCAGTCCTGGACTCTGTTCGGGAAGCGGGGTTTACGGCTAACCCCAAGAAGTGTACCATTGGGCAGGAGGAGGCCAAATATCTTGGGTACACCATTGGGAGGGGAGTAATAAAACCCCAACTCAACAAAGTCGAGGCCATCCAGAGTTGGCCACGTCCCAACAGCAAGAAGCAGGTACGAGCCTTTCTGGGAATCGCTGGGTATTATCGGCGATTCATTCCCCACTTTGCTTCTAAGGCTGTGCCCCTAACCAACCTGACGAAGGGGAAAGGGTCGGTCATGATTAAATGGACCCCCGAGGCTGAGGCAGCATTCCAATTCTTGAAACAAGCCTTATGTAGCCAGCCAGTGTTGTACTCACCCGACTTCTCTAAAGACTTTGTCGTACAAAGTGATGCGTCAGATGTGGGGTTAGGAGCAGTATTGTCCCAGGTCTGGAACGGGGAAGAGCACCCAGTCATTTACCTCAGCAGGAAGTTGAAGTCCCATGAGGTAAATTACGCCACCGTTGAAAAGGAGTGTTTAGCGGTGAAGTGGGCTCTAGATTCCCTTCGGTACTACCTGCTAGGTAGGCACTTTGACATGGTTACGGATCACGCTCCGTTAAAGTGGATGGCTCAAAACAAGGAAACAAATAGAAGAGTGAATAGGTGGTTCCTGGCCCTCCAGGAATTCAACTTCACAGTAAAGCATCGCCCTGGCGTTCAAATGGGGAATGTGGATGCTTTGTCTCGAGTACTTGAATGCCTGATTGCTGGTGTTCCAATCCCGAGGTTAAAACAAGAGGGGGGGGTATGTGACAGCAGGAAGGTAAAGTCACCTGGTTGCATCCAGGGGGGTAGATATATTTCGCCCAGATTCAGGCTTTACGCCGACTTATACAACTAGGTGGAGAGTTGTATAAGGCTAGTGGGCTCATGGATGACTCATACCTCTAGGGAGAGTGTGGGGCGTCGTACAGACAGGGAGTTGATGAGACCAGCTGAAGCTTGTCAGCTCATTTAGGCCTCTATAAGAACTCCCAGCTTCATTAGATGTTAGCTCATGCCTGGAACCAGACCTGTGTGGACTGTCTAGGGAGAGTGAACCCCTGTGCGGTGAGACAAAGCCTGTGTGGCTATTTGCTTGGACATTTAAAACCAGGGACTTAGGGACTAGGACAGCACTAGGCTGATCCCAGTTGTTAGTTAGGAAACCTGTATGTTTAGTCAGAGGTCAACTTGACCAGGATTTATTTTGGTTGTTTCTTTTGCTTTGCTGTGTTTTGTCACTGTAAATAGAAAATAAACCGCACCTTTTTGATTTTGAAAACCACAACCTCCGTTTGCTGGGCCTGTTTTGTGTGGGGAGCCCATCCCGGGGGTCACACACACCCGCTGCCGAGCTAACCCCCTCACACCCTTTACGGAGGATAGACAGCAGGATCTGTTCGCCCCGAGTACATAAATTGTCTGAAGAAGAGAGAGCAATTTGGGTTCAAATTTGGTCCCATACTTGCTATCTGAGGAGTGACAAAGGAAATCTACCTGCGTGCCAAGTTTGAAGACAGGAGCCCCAAGGGTTCCAGAGATATGGCCACACAAAGAGAACTGACCGGCAATTGAAAGCTCCCTTGCGGGAAAACGTAGCAGTAATTTGTAATACCGCTTAAGTGGGACTCTGGAGCAACCTTGTCGGTATAGATTTTGCTGGTCAATATCTCCAAAACCATAAATCCTAAGAACTCCAAACTTGGTAGGGTGGGTCTCCCAATCAGTCCCATACATGTGTCTCTCAAGTTGAAAAAAACACTGCCTCCCAAAACATAAAGGGCGACGTCGCAGTGTTCTTTCAAACTGCACGGACCCAGATGAGGCCTCACTGCTGTATGTCTGTGTCCTACATTGGGAAAATGTTCAATATTTTTTTAACTCTGCCATGGCCGGTCCCAAGCCCGTGCTGCGAAAAGAGGAGGGTTGGGTGCTGGGACAAGCAAACCAGCCCTATTAAAACATTTGTAGAGCAAATGGGAAAGTTCAATGACACAGAGGTGATGTTCCATCTCGGGGGAGGTTTAGTGTCACTGCAGCAATGAAGACCTCTCTGAGCGTGGTTGGTTCTGAGAGCAATGGCCCAGATCCCATTCCATAACAATTGTAAGATGCTCATTGCGGTCTAGAGCTGGTCCAAAGGTTGCGTGTGAAGGTTGTGTGCAAGCACACGTAAAGTGCTCCCTTCCGAAACTGGAAGACTGCTTACCAGTGCTCTTGAATTTTTTTAACTCTGCCATGGCCGGTCCCAAGCCCAGCTGCGAAAAGAGGAGGGTTGAGTGCTGGGGCAAGCAAACCAGCCCTGTAAAAACAATTTGCTACTGCGAGCATAAAAGAAGAATAGGGCCTATTCAGCATTGTAGTGACATTAGCCAGCTGAACGTGTTGGCTGAGCTACCAATGCTTTAAGCTGCAAATTAGTGGCTCGAGCATAAAAGAAGAGGGCCTATTAAAGTTAACTCCACCGTGGCCGGTCCCAAGTCCGAGCTGAGAAAGGAGGAGGGTCCCTTCCCCCTCCGTTTCCTTCCCTTTCCCCTTCCCCTCCCCCTCCCTTCCCTTTCCCCTTCCCCCAGAGATACATGCTCAAATTACCTTTAAGGCAGTTTACTGTGCAAAGGGCTAAAAAAAGATTGTAGACAGTCCACTTTGGGCCGATCGGCGCCGTTCGGAGCTGTAATGCGAAGTTCCACTGTACATCTCTTCTCTGCTGTCCCATCTGTGTGCTGTCTCGACTGTGAAGTGTGGGAAGAGGGTGTACCCCTTTACGGAGGATAGACAGCAGGATCTGTTCGCCCCGAGTACATAAATTGTCTGAAGAAGAGAGAGCAATTTGGGTTCAAATTTGGTCCCATACTTGCTATCTGAGGAGGGACAAAGGAAATCTACCTGCATGCCAAGTTTGAAGACAGGAGCCCCAAGGGTTCCAGAGATATGGCCACACAAAGAGAACTGACCGGCAATTGAAAGCTCCCTTGCGGGAAAACGTAGCAGTAATTTGTAATACCGCTTAAGTGGGACTCTGGAGCAACCTTGTCGGTATAGATTTTGCTGGTCAATATCTCCAAAACCATAAATCCTAAGAACTCCAAACTTGGTAGGGTGGGTCTCCCAATCAGTCCCATACATGTGTCTCTCAAGTTGAAAAAAACACTGCCTCCCGAAACATAAAGGGCAACGTCGCAGTGTTCTTTCAAACTGCACGGACCCAGATGAGGCCTCACTGCTGTATGTCTGTGTCCTACATTGGGAAAATGTTCAATATTTTTTTAACTCTGCCATGGCCGGTCCCAAGCCCATGCTGCGAAAAGAGGAGGGTTGGGTGCTGGGACAAGCAAACCAGCCCTATTAAAACATTTGTAGAGCAAATGGGAAAGTTCAGTGACACAGAGGTGATGTTCCATCTCGGGGGAGGTTTAGTGTCACTGCAGCAATGAAGACCTCTCTGAGCGTGGTTGGTTCTGAGAGCAATGGCCCAGATCCCATTCCATAACAATTGTAAGATGCTCATTGCGGTCTAGAGCTGGTCCAAAGGTTGCGTGTGAAGGTTGTGTGCAAGCACACGTAAAGTGCTCCCTTCCGAAACTGGAAGACTGCTTACCAGTGCTCTTGAATTTTTTTAACTCTGCCAAGGCCGGTCCCAAGCCCAGCTGCGAAAAGAGGAGGGTTGAGTGCTGGGGCAAGCAAACCAGCCCTGTAAAAACAATTTGCTACTGCGAGCATAAAAGAAGAATAGGGCCTATCCAGCATTGTAGTGACATTAGCCAGCTGAACGTGTTGGCTGAGCTACCAATGCTTTAAGCTGCAAATTAGTGGCTCGAGCATAAAAGAAGAGGGCCTATTAAAGTTAACTCCACCGTGGCCGGTCCCAAGTCCGAGCTGAGAAAGGAGGAGGGTCCCTTCCCCCTCCCTTTCCTTCCCTTTCCCCTTCCCCTCCCCCTCCCTTCCCTTTCCCCTTCCCCCAGAGATACATGCTCAAATTACCTTTAAGGCAGTTTACTGTGCAAAGGGCTAAAAAGAGATTGTAGACAGTCCACTTTGGGCCAATCGGCGCCGTTTGGAGCTGTAATGCGTAGTTCCACTGTACATCTCTTCTCTGCTGTCCCATCTGTGTGCTGTCTCGACTGTGAAGTGTGGGAAGAGGGTGTACCCCTTTACGGAGGATAGACAGCAGGATCTGTTCGCCCCGAGTACATAAATTGTCTGAAGAAGAGAGAGCAATTTGGGTTCAAATTTGGTCCCATACTTGCTATCTGAGGAGTGACAAAGGAAATCTACCTTCGTGCCAAGTTTGAAGACAGGAGCCCCAAGGGTTCCAGAGATATGGCCACACAAAGAGAACTGACCGGCAATTGAAAGCTCCCTTGCGGGAAAACGTAGCAGTAATTTGTAATACCGCTTAAGTGGGACTCTGGAGCAACCTTGTCGGTATAGATTTTGCTGGTCAATATCTCCAAAACCATAAATCCTAAGAACTCCAAACTTGGTAGGGTGGGTCTCCCAATCAGTCCCATACATGTGTCTCTCAAGTTGAAAAAAACACTGCCTCCCGAAACATAAAGGGCGACGTCGCAGTGTTCTTTCAAACTGCACGGACCCAGATGAGGCCTCACTGCTGTATGTCTGTGTCCTACATTGGGAAAATGTTCAATATTTTTTTAACTCTGCCATGGCCGGTCCCAAGCCCGTGCTGCGAAAAGAGGAGGGTTGGGTGCTGGGACAAGCAAACCAGCCCTATTAAAACATTTGTAGAGCAAATGGGTAAGTTCAATGACACAGAGGTGATGTTCCATCTCGGGGGAGGTTTAGTGTCACTGCAGCAATGAAGACCTCTCTGAGCGTGGTTGGTTCTGAGAGCAATGGCCCAGATCCCATTCCATAACAATTGTAAGATGCTCATTGCGGTCTAGAGCTGGTCCAAAGGTTGCGTGTGAAGGTTGTGTGCAAGCACACGTAAAGTGCTCCCTTCCGAAACTGGAAGACTGCTTACCAGTGCTCTTGAATTTTTTTAACTCTGCCATGGCCGGTCCCAAGCCCAGCTGCGAAAAGAGGAGGGTTGAGTGCTGGGGCAAGCAAACCAGCCCTGTAAAAACAATTTGCTACTGCGAGCATAAAAGAAGAATAGGGCCTATCCAGCATTGTAGTGACATTAGCCAGCTGAACGTGTTGGCTGAGCTACCAATGCTTTAAGCTGCAAATTAGTGGCTCGAGCATAAAAGAAGAGGGCCTATTAAAGTTAACTCCACCGTCGCCGGTCCCAAGTCCGAGCTGAGAAAGGAGGAGGGTCCCTTCCCCCTCCCTTTCCTTCCCCTTCCCCTCCCCCTCCCTTCCCTTTCCCCTTCCCCCAGAGATACATGCTCAAATTACCTTTAAGGCAGTTTACTGTGCAAAGGGCTAAAAAGAGATTGTAGACAGTCCACTTTGGGCCGATCGGCGCCGTTCGGAGCTGTAATGCGAAGTTCCACTGTACATCTCTTCTCTGCTGTCCCATCTGTGTGCTGTCTCGACTGTGAAGTGTGGGAAGAGGGTGTACCCCTTTACGGAGGATAGACAGCAGGATCTGTTCACCCCGAGTACATAAATTGTCTGAAGAAGAGAGAGCAATTTGGGTTCAAATTTGGTCCCATACTTGCTATCTTAAGAGTGACAAAGGAAATATACCTGCATGCCAAGTTTGAAGACAGGAGCCCCAAGGGTTCCAGAGAAATGGCCACACAAAGAGAACTGACCGGCAATTGAAAGCTCCCTTGCGGGAAAACGTAGCAGTAATTTCTAATACCGCTTAAGTGGGACTCTGGAGCAACCTTGTCGGTATAGATTTTGCTGGTCAATATCTCCAAAACCATAAATCCTAAGAACTCCAAACTTGGTAGGGTGGGTCTCCCAATCAGTCCCATACATGTGTCTCTCAAGTTGAAAAAAACACTGCCTCCCGAAACATAAAGGGCGACATCGCAGTGTTCTTTCAAACTGCACGGACCCAGATGAGGCCTCACTGCTGTATGTCTGTGTCCTACATTGGGAAAATGTTCAATATTTTTTTAACTCTGCCATGGCCGGTCCCAAGCCCGTGCTGTGAAAAGAGGAGGGTTGGGTGCTGGGACAAGCAAACCAGCCCTATTAAAACATTTGTAGAGCAAATGGGAAAGTTCAGTGACACAGAGGTGATGTTCCATCTCGGGGGAGGTTTAGTGTCACTGCAGCAATGAAGACCTCTCTGAGCGTGGTTGGTTCTGAGAGCAATGGCCCAGATCCCATTCCATAACAATTGTAAGATGCTCATTGCGGTCTAGAGCTGGTCCAAAGGTTGCGTGTGAAGGTTGTGTGCAAGCACACGTAAAGTGCTCCCTTCCGAAACTGGAAGACTGCTTACCAGTGCTCTTGAATTTTTTTAACTCTGCCATGGCCGGTCCCAAGCCCAGCTGCGAAAAGAGGAGGGTTGAGTGCTGGGGCAAGCAAACCAGCCCTGTAAAAACAATTTGCTACTGCGAGCATAAAAGAAGAATAGGGCCTATCCAGCATTGTAGTGACATTAGCCAGCTGAACGTGTTGGCTGAGCTACCAATGCTTTAAGCTGCAAATTAGTGGCTCGAGCATAAAAGAAGAGGGCCTATTAAACTTAACTCCACCGTGGCCGGTCCCAAGTCCGAGCTGAGAAAGGAGGAGGGTCCCTTCCCCCTCCCTTTCCTTCCCTTTCCCCTTCCCCTCCCCCTCCCTTCCCTTTCCCCTTCCCCCAGAGATACATGCTCAAATTACCTTTAAGGCAGTTTACTGTGCAAAGGGCTAAAAAAAGATTGTAGACAGTCCACTTTGGGCCGATCGGCGCCGTTCGGAGCTGTAATGCGAAGTTCCACTGTACATCTCTTCTCTGCTGTCCCATCTGTGTGCTGTCTCGACTGTGAAGTGTGGGAAGAGGGTGTACCCCTTTACGGAGGATAGACAGCAGGATCTGTTCGCCCCGAGTACATAAATTGTCTGAAGAAGAGAGAGCAATTTGGGTTCAAATTTGGTCCCATACTTGCTATCTGAGGAGTGACAAAGGAAATCTACCTGCATGCCAAGTTTGAAGACAGGAGCCCCAAGGGTTCCAGAGATATGGCCACACAAAGAGAACTGACCGGCAATTGAAAGCTCCCTTGCGGGAAAACGTAGCAGTAATTTGTAATACCGCTTAAGTGGGACTCTGGAGCAACCTTGTCGGTATAGATTTTGCTGGTCAATATCTCCAAAACCATAAATCCTAAGAACTCCAAACTTGGTAGGGTGGGTCTCCCAATCAGTCCCATACATGTGTCTCTCAAGTTGAAAAAAACACTGCCTCCCGAAACATAAAGGGCAACGTCGCAGTGTTCTTTCAAACTGCACGGACCCAGATGAGGCCTCACTGCTGTATGTCTGTGTCCTACATTGGGAAAATGTTCAATATTTTTTTAACTCTGCCATGGCCGGTCCCAAGCCCATGCTGCGAAAAGAGGAGGGTTGGGTGCTGGGACAAGCAAACCAGCCCTATTAAAACATTTGTAGAGCAAATGGGAAAGTTCAGTGACACAGAGGTGATGTTCCATCTCGGGGGAGGTTTAGTGTCACTGCAGCAATGAAGACCTCTCTGAGCGTGGTTGGTTCTGAGAGCAATGGCCCAGATCCCATTCCATAACAATTGTAAGATGCTCATTGCGGTCTAGAGCTGGTCCAAAGGTTGCGTGTGAAGGTTGTGTGCAAGCACACATAAAGTGCTCCCTTCCGAAACTGGAAGACTGCTTACCAGTGCTCTTGAATTTTTTTAACTCAGCCAAGGCCGGTCCCAAGCCCAGCTGCGAAAAGAGGAGGGTTGAGTGCTGGGGCAAGCAAACCAGCCCTGTAAAAACAATTTGCTACTGCGAGCATAAAAGAAGAATAGGGCCTATCCAGCATTGTAGTGACATTAGCCAGCTGAACGTGTTGGCTGAGCTACCAATGCTTTAAGCTGCAAATTAGTGGCTCAAGCATAAAAGAAGAGGGCCTATTAAAGTTAACTCCACCGTGGCCGGTCCCAAGTCCGAGCTGAGAAAGGAGGAGGGTCCCTTCCCCCTCCCTTTCCTTCCCTTTCCCCTTCCCCTCCCCCTCCCTTTCCCCTTCCCCCAGAGATACATGCTCAAATTACCTTTAAGGCAGTTTACTGTGCAAAGGGCTAAAAAGAGATTGTAGACAGTCCACTTTGGGCCAATCGGCGCCGTTTGGAGCTGTAATGCGTAGTTCCACTGTACATCTCTTCTCTGCTGTCCCATCTGTGTGCTGTCTCGACTGTGAAGTGTGGGAAGAGGGTGTACCCCTTTACGGAGGATAGACAGCAGGATCTGTTCGCCCCGAGTACATAAATTGTCTGAAGAAGAGAGAGCAATTTGGGTTCAAATTTGGTCCCATACTTGCTATCTGAGGAGTGACAAAGGAAATCTACCTGTGTGCCAAGTTTGAAGACAGGAGCCCCAAGGGTTCCAGAGATATGGCCACACAAAGAGAACTGACCGGCAATTGAAAGCTCCCTTGCGGGAAAACGTAGCAGTAATTTGTAATACCGCTTAAGTGGGACTCTGGAGCAACCTTGTCGGTATAGATTTTGCTGGTCAATATCTCCAAAACCATAAATCCTAAGAACTCCAAACTTGGTAGGGTGGGTCTCCCAATCAGTCCCATACATGTGTCTCTCAAGTTGAAAAAAACACTGCCTCCCAAAACATAAAGGGCGACGTCGCAGTGTTCTTTCAAACTGCACGGACCCAGATGAGGCCTCACTGCTGTATGTCTGTGTCCTACATTGGGAAAATGTTCAATATTTTTTTAACTCTGCCATGGCCGGTCCCAAGCCCGTGCTGCGAAAAGAGGAGGGTTGGGTGCTGGGACAAGCAAACCAGCCCTATTAAAACATTTGTAGAGCAAATGGGAAAGTTCAGTGACACAGAGGTGATGTTCCATCTCGGGGGAGGTTTAGTGTCACTGCAGCAATGAAGACCTCTCTGAGCGTGGTTGGTTCTGAGAGCAATGGCCCAGATCCCATTCCATAACAATTGTAAGATGCTCATTGCGGTCTAGAGCTGGTCCAAAGGTTGCGTGTGAAGGTTGTGTGCAAGCACACGTAAAGTGCTCCCTTCCGAAACTGGAAGACTGCTTACCAGTGCTCTTGAAACTTTTTAACTCTGCCATGGCCGGTCCCAAGCCCAGCTGCGAAAAGAGGAGGGTTGAGTGCTGGGGCAAGCAAACCAGCCCTGTAAAAACAATTTGCTACTGCGAGCATAAAAGAAGAATAGGGCCTATCCAGCATTGTAGTGACATTAGCCAGCTGAACGTGTTGGCTGAGCTACCAATGCTTTAAGCTGCAAATTAGTGGCTCGAGCATAAAAGAAGAGGGCCTATTAAAGTTAACTCCACCGTGGCCGGTCCCAAGTCCGAGCTGAGAAAGGAGGAGGGTCCCTTCCCCCTCCCTTTCCTTCCCTTTCCCCTTCCCCTCCCCCTCCCTTCCCTTTCCCCTTCCCCCAGAGACACATGCTCAAATTACCTTTAAGGCAGTTTACTGTGCAAAGGGCTAAAAAGAGATTGTAGACAGTCCACTTTGGGCCGATCGGCGCCGTTCGGAGCTGTAATGCGAAGTTCCACTGTACATCTCTTCTCTGCTGTCCCATCTGTGTGCTGTCTCGACTGTGAAGTGTGGGAAGAGGGTGTACCCCTTTACGGAGGATAGACAGCAGGATCTGTTCGCCCCGAGTACATAAATTGTCTGAAGAAGAGAGAGCAATTTGGGTTCAAATTTGGTCCCATACTTGCTATCTGAGGAGTGACAAAGGAAATCTACCTGCGTGTCAAGTTTGAAGACAGGAGCCCCAAGGGTTCCAGAGATATGGCCACACAAAGAGAACTGACCGGCAATTGAAAGCTCCCTTGCGGGAAAACGTAGCAGTAATTTCTAATACCGCTTAAGTGGGACTCTGGAGCAACCTTGTCGGTATAGATTTTGCTGGTCAATGTCTCCAAAATCATAAATCCTAAGAACTCCAAACTTGGTAGGGTGGGTCTCCCAATAAGTCCCATACATGTGTCTCTCAAGTTGAAAAAAACACTGCCTCCCAAAACATAAAGGGCGAAGTCGCAGTGTTCTTTCAAACTGCACGGACCCAGATGAGGCCTCACTGCTGTATGTCTGTGTCCTACATTGGGAAAATGTTCAATATTTTTTTAACTCTGCCATGGCCGGTCCCAAGCCCGTGCTGCGAAAAGAGGAGGGTTGGGTGCTGGGACAAGCAAACCAGCCCTATTAAAACATTTGTAGAGCAAATGGGAAAGTTCAGTGACACAGAGGTGATGTTCCATCTCGGGGGAGGTTTAGTGTCACTGCAGCAATGAAGACCTCTCTGAGCGTGGTTGGTTCTGAGAGCAATGGCCCAGATCCCATTCCATAACAATTGTAAGATGCTCATTGCGGTCTAGAGCTGGTCCAAAGGTTGCGTGTGAAGGTTGTGTGCAAGCACACGTAAAGTGCTCCCTTCCGAAACTGGAAGACTGCTTACCAGTGCTCTTGAAACTTTTTAACTCTGCCATGGCCGGTCCCAAGCCCAGCTGCGAAAAGAGGAGGGTTGAGTGCTGGGGCAAGCAAACCAGCCCTGTAAAAACAATTTGCTACTGCGAGCATAAAAGAAGAATAGGGCCTATCCAGCATTGTAGTGACATTAGCCAGCTGAACGTGTTGGCTGAGCTACCAATGCTTTAAGCTGCAAATTAGTGGCTCGAGCATAAAAGAAGAGGGCCTATTAAAGTTAACTCCACCGTGGCCGGTCCCAAGTCCGAGCTGAGAAAGGAGGAGGGTCCCTTCCCCCTCCCTTTCCTTCCCTTTCCCCTTCCCCTCCCCCTCCCTTCCCTTTCCCCTTCCCCCAGAGATACATGCTCAAATTACCTTTAAGGCAGTTTACTGTGCAAAGGGCTAAAAAGAGATTGTAGACAGTCCACTTTGGGCCAATCGGCGCCGTTCAGAGCTGTAATGCGAAGTTCCACTGTACATCTCTTCTCTGCTGTCCCATCTGTGTGCTGTCTCGACTGTGAAGTGTGGGAAGAGGGTGTACCCCTTTACGGAGGATAGACAGCAGGATCTGTTCGCCCCGAGTACATAAATTGTCTGAAGAAGAGAGAGCAATTTGGGTTCAAATTTGGTCCCATACTTGCTATCTGAGGAGTGACAAAGGAAATCTACCTGCGTGCCAAGTTTGAAGACAGGAGCCCCAAGGGTTCCAGAGATATGGCCACACAAAGAGAACTGACCGGCAATTGAAAGCTCCCTTGCGGGAAAACGTAGCAGTAATTTCTAATACCGCTTAAGTGGGACTCTGGAGCAACCTTGTCGGTATAGATTTTGCTGGTCAATATCTCCAAAAGCCATAAATCCTAAGAACTCCAAACTTGGTAGGGTGGGTCTCCCAATCAGTCCCATACATGTGTCTCTCAAGTTGAAAAAAACACTGCCTCCCGAAACATAAAGGGCGACGTCGCAGTGTTCTTTCAAACTGCACGGACCCAGATGAGGCCTCACTGCTGTATGTCTGTGTCCTACATTGGGAAAATGTTCAATATTTTTTTAACTCTGCCATGGCCGGTCCCAAGCCCGTGCTGCGAAAAGAGGAGGGTTGGGTGCTGGGACAAGCAAACCAGCCCTATTAAAACATTTGTAGAGCAAATGGGAAAGTTCAGTGACACAGAGGTGATGTTCCATCTCGGGGGAGGTTTAGTGTCACTGCAGCAATGAAGACCTCTCTGAGCGTGGTTGGTTCTGAGAGCAATGGCCCAGATCCCATTCCATAACAATTGTAAGATGCTCATTGCGGTCTAGAGCTGGTCCAAAGGTTGCGTGTGAAGGTTGTGTGCAAGCACACGTAAAGTGCTCCCTTCCGAAACTGGAAGACTGCTTACCAGTGCTCTTGAATTTTTTTAACTCTGCCATGGCCGGTCCCAAGCCCAGCTGCGAAAAGAGGAGGGTTGAGTGCTGGGGCAAGCAAACCAGCCCTGTAAAAACAATTTGCTACTGCGAGCATAAAAGAAGAATAGGGCCTATCCAGCATTGTAGTGACATTAGCCAGCTGAACGTGTTGGCTGAGCTACCAATGCTTTAAGCTGCAAATTAGTGGCTCGAGCATAAAAGAAGAGGGCCTATTAAAGTTAACTCCACCGTGGCCGGTCCCAAGTCCGAGCTGAGAAAGGAGGAGGGTCCCTTCCCCCTCCCTTTCCTTCCCTTTCCCCTTCCCCTCCCCCTCCCTTCCCTTTCCCCTTCCCCCAGAGATACATGCTCAAATTACCTTTAAGGCAGTTTACTGTGCAAAGGGCTAAAAAGAGATTGTAGACAGTCCACTTTGGGCCGATCGACGCCGTTCGGAGCTGTAATGCGAAGTTCCACTGTACATCTCTTCTCTGCTGTCCCATCTGTGTGCTGTCTCGACTGTGAAGTGTGGGAAGAGGGTGTACCCCTTTACGGAGGATAGACAGCAGGATCTGTTCGCCCCGAGTACATAAATTGTCTGAAGAAGAGAGAGCAATTTGGGTTCAAATTTGGTCCCATACTTGCTATCTGAGGAGTGACAAAGGAAATCTACCTGCGTGCCAAGTTTGAAGACAGGAGCCCCAAGGGTTCCAGAGATATGGCCACACAAAGAGAACTGAACGGCAATTGAAAGCTCCCTTGCGGGAAAACGTAGCAGTAATTTCTAATACCGCTTAAGTGGGACTCTGGAGCAACCTTGTCGGTATAGATTTTGCTGGTCAATATCTCCAAAACCATAAATCCTAAGAACTCCAAACTTGGTAGGGTGGGTCTCCCAATCAGTCCCATACATGTGTCTCTCAAGTTGAAAAAAACACTGCCTCCCGAAACATAAAGGGCGACGTCGCAGTGTTCTTTCAAACTGCACGGACCCAGATGAGGCCTCACTGCTGTATGTCTGTGTCCTACATTGGGAAAATGTTCAATATTTTTTTAACTCTGCCATGGCCGGTCCCAAGCCCGTGCTGCGAAAAGAGGAGGGTTGGGTGCTGGGACAAGCAAACCAGCCCTATTAAAACATTTGTAGAGCAAATGGGAAAGTTCAATGACACAGAGGTGATGTTCCATCTCGGGGGAGGTTTAGTGTCACTGCAGCAATGAAGACCTCTCTGAGCGTGGTTGGTTCTGAGAGCAATGGCCCAGATCCCATTCCATAACAATTGTAAGATGCTCATTGCGGTCTAGAGCTGGTCCAAAGGTTGCGTGTGAAGGTTGTGTGCAAGCACACGTAAAGTACTCCCTTCCGAAACTGGAAGACTGCTTACCAGTGCTCTTGAATTTTTTTAACTCTGCCATGGCCGGTCCCAAGCCCAGCTGCGAAAAGAGGAGGGTTGAGTGCTGGGGCAAGCAAACCAGCCCTGTAAAAACAATTTGCTACTGCGAGCATAAAAGAAGAATAGGGCCTATCCAGCATTGTAGTGACATTAGCCAGCTGAACGTGTTGGCTGAGCTACCAATGCTTTAAGCTGCAAATTAGTGGCTCGAGCATAAAAGAAGAGGGCCTATTAAAGTTAACTCCACCGTGGCCGGTCCCAAGTCCGAGCTGAGAAAGGAGGAGGGTCCCTTCCCCCTCCCTTTCCTTCCCCTTCCCCTCCCCCTCCCTTCCCTTTCCCCTTCCCCCAGAGATACATGCTCAAATTACCTTTAAGGCAGTTTACTGTGCAAAGGGCTAAAAAGAGATTGTAGACAGTCCACTTTGGGCCGATCGGCGCCGTTCGGAGCTGTAATGCGAAGTTCCACTGTACATCTCTTCTCTGCTGTCCCATCTGTGTGCTGTCTCGACTGTGAAGTGTGGGAAGAGGGTGTACCCCTTTACGGAGGATAGACAGCAGGATCTGTTCACCCCGAGTACATAAATTGTCTGAAGAAGAGAGAGCAATTTGGGTTCAAATTTGGTCCCATACTTGCTATCTTAAGAGTGACAAAGGAAATCTACCTGCATGCCAAGTTTGAAGACAGGAGCCCCAAGGGTTCCAGAGAAATGGCCACACAAAGAGAACTGACCGGCAATTGAAAGCTCCCTTGCGGGAAAACGTAGCAGTAATTTCTAATACCACTTAAGTGGGACTCTGGAGCAACCCTGTCGGTATAGATTTTGCTGGTCAATATCTCCAAAACCATAAATCCTAAGAACTCCAAACTTGGTAGGGTGGGTCTCCCAATAAGTCCCATACATGTGTCTCTCAAGTTGAAAAAAACACTGCCTCCCGAAACATAAAGGGCGACGTCGCAGTGTTCTTTCAAACTGCACGGACCCAGATGAGGCCTCACTGCTGTATGTCTGTGTCCTACATTGGGAAAATGTTCAATATTTTTTTAACTCTGCCATGGCCGGTCCCAAGCCCGTGCTGCGAAAAGAGGAGGGTTGGATGCTGGGACAAGCAAACCAGCCCTATTAAAACATTTGTAGAGCAAATGGGAAAGTTCAGTGACACAGAGGTGATGTTCCATCTCGGGGGAGGTTTAGTGTCACTGCAGCAATGAAGACCTCTCTGAGCGTGGTTGGTTCTGAGAGCAATGGCCCAGATCCCATTCCATAACAATTGTAAGATGCTCATTGCGGTCTAGAGCTGGTCCAAAGGTTGCGTGTGAAGGTTGTGTGCAAGCACACGTAAAGTGCTCCCTTCCGAAAATGGAAGACTGCTTACCAGTGCTCTTGAATTTTTTTAACTCTGCCTTGGCCGGTCCCAAGCCCAGCTGCGAAAAGAGGAGGGTTGAGTGCTGGGGCAAGCAAACCAGCCCTGTAAAAACAATTTGCTACTGCGAGCATAAAAGAAGAATAGGGCCTATCCCGCATTGTAGTGACATTAGCCAGCTGAACGTGTTGGCTGAGCTACCAATGCTTTAAGCTGCAAATTAGTGGCTCGAGCATAAAAGAAGAGGGCCTATTAAAGTTAACTCCACCGTGGCCGGTCCCAAGTCCGAGCTGAGAAAGGAGGAGGGTCCCTTCCCCCTCCCTTTCCTTCCCTTTCCCCTTCCCCTCCCCCTCCCTTCCCTTTCCCCTTCCCCCAGAGATACATGCTCAAATTACCTTTAAGGCAGTTTACTGTGCAAAGGGCTAAAAAGAGATTGTAGACAGTCCACTTTGGGCCAATCAGCGCCGTTCGGAGCTGTAATGCGAAGTTCCACTGTACATCTCTTCTCTGCTGTCCCATCTGTGTGCTGTCTCGACTGTGAAGTGTGGGAAGAGGGTGTACCCCTTTACGGAGGATAGACAGCAGGATCTGTTCGCCCCGCGTACATAAATTGTCTGAAGAAGAGAGAGCAATTTGGGTTCAAATTTGGTCCCATACTTGCTATCTGAGGAGTGACAAAGGAAATCTACCTGCGTGCCAAGTTTGAAGACAGGAGCCCCAAGGGTTCCAGAGATATGGCCACACAAAGAGAACTGACCGGCAATTGAAAGCTCCCTTGCGGGAAAACGTAGCAGTAATTTCTAATACCGCTTAAGTGGGACTCTGGAGCAACCTTGTCGGTATAGATTTTGCTGGTCAATATCTCCAAAACCATAAATCCTAAGAACTCCAAACTTGGTAGGGTGGGTCTCCCAATCAGTCCCATACATGTGTCTCTCAAGTTGAAAAAAACACTGCCTCCCGAAACATAAAGGGCGACGTCGCAGTGTTCTTTCAAACTGCACGGACCCAGATGAGGCCTCACTGCTGTATGTCTGTGTCCTACATTGGGAAAATGTTCAATATTTTTTTAACTCTGCCATGGCCGGTCCCAAGCCCGTGCTGCGAAAAGAGGAGGGTTGGGTGCTGGGACAAGCAAACCAGCCCTATTAAAACATTTGTAGAGCAAATGGGAAAGTTCAGTGACACAGAGGTGATGTTCCATCTCGGGGGAGGTTTAGTGTCACTGCAGCAATGAAGACCTCTCTGAGCGTGGTTGGTTCTGAGAGCAATGGCCCAGATCCCATTCCATAACAATTGTAAGATGCTCATTGCGGTCTAGAGCTGGTCCAAAGGTTGCGTGTGAAGGTTGTGTGCAAGCACACGTAAAGTGCTCCCTTCCGAAACTGGAAGACTGCTTACCAGTGCTCTTGAATTTTTTTAACTCTGCCATGGCCGGTCCCAAGCCCAGCTGCGAAAAGAGGAGGGTTGAGTGCTGGGGCAAGCAAACCAGCCCTGTAAAAACAATTTGCTACTGCGAGCATAAAAGAAGAATAGGGCCTATCCAGCATTGTAGTGACATTAGCCAGCTGAACGTGTTGGCTGAGCTACCAATGCTTTAAGCTGCAAATTAGTGGCTCGAGCATAAAAGAAGAGGGCCTATTAAAGTTAACTCCACCGTGGCCGGTCCCAAGTCCGAGCTGAGAAAGGAGGAGGGTCCCTTCCCCCTCCCTTTCCTTCCCTTTCCCCTTCCCCTCCCCCTCCCTTCCCTTTCCCCTTCCCCCAGAGATACATGCTCAAATTACCTTTAAGGCAGTTTACTGTGCAAAGGGCTAAAAAGAGATTGTAGACAGTCCACTTTGGGCCGATCGACGCCGTTCGGAGCTGTAATGCGAAGTTCCACTGTACATCTCTTCTCTGCTGTCCCATCTGTGTGCTGTCTCGACTGTGAAGTGTGGGAAGAGGGTGTACCCCTTTACGGAGGATAGACAGCAGGATCTGTTCGCCCCGAGTACATAAATTGTCTGAAGAAGAGAGAGCAATTTGGGTTCAAATTTGGTCCCATACTTGCTATCTGAGGAGTGACAAAGGAAATCTACCTGCGTGCCAAGTTTGAAGACAGGAGCCCCAAGGGTTCCAGAGATATGGCCACACAAAGAGAACTGAACGGCAATTGAAAGCTCCCTTGCGGGAAAACGTAGCAGTAATTTCTAATACCGCTTAAGTGGGACTCTGGAGCAACCTTGTCGGTATAGATTTTGCTGGTCAATATCTCCAAAACCATAAATCCTAAGAACTCCAAACTTGGTAGGGTGGGTCTCCCAATCAGTCCCATACATGTGTCTCTCAAGTTGAAAAAAACACTGCCTCCCGAAACATAAAGGGCGACGTCGCAGTGTTCTTTCAAACTGCACGGACCCAGATGAGGCCTCACTGCTGTATGTCTGTGTCCTACATTGGGAAAATGTTCAATATTTTTTTAACTCTGCCATGGCCGGTCCCAAGCCCGTGCTGCGAAAAGAGGAGGGTTGGGTGCTGGGACAAGCAAACCAGCCCTATTAAAACATTTGTAGAGCAAATGGGAAAGTTCAGTGACACAGAGGTGATGTTCCATCTCGGGGGAGGTTTAGTGTCACTGCAGCAATGAAGACCTCTCTGAGCGTGGTTGGTTCTGAGAGCAATGGCCCAGATCCCATTCCATAACAATTGTAAGATGCTCATTGCGGTCTAGAGCTGGTCCAAAGGTTGCGTGTGAAGGTTGTGTGCAAGCACACGTAAAGTGCTCCCTTCCGAAACTGGAAGACTGCTTACCAGTGCTCTTGAATTTTTTTAACTCTGCCATGGCCGGTCCCAAGCCCAGCTGCGAAAAGAGGAGGGTTGAGTGCTGGGGCAAGCAAACCAGCCCTGTAAAAACAATTTGCTACTGCGAGCATAAAAGAAGAATAGGGCCTATCCAGCATTGTAGTGACATTAGCCAGCTGAACGTGTTGGCTGAGCTACCAATGCTTTAAGCTGCAAATTAGTGGCTCGAGCATAAAAGAAGAGGGCCTATTAAAGTTAACTCCACCGTGGCCGGTCCCAAGTCCGAGCTGAGAAAGGAGGAGGGTCCCTTCCCCCTCCCTTTCCTTCCCTTTCCCCTTCCCCTCCCCCTCCCTTCCCTTTCCTTTCCCCTTCCCCCAGAGATACATGCTCAAATTACCTTTAAGGCAGTTTACTAAGCAAAGGACTAAAAAAAGATTGTAGACAGTCCACTTTGGGCCAATCGGCGCCGTTCAGAGCTGTAATGCGAAGTTCCACTGTACATCTCTTCTCTGCTGTCCCATCTGTGTGCTGTCTCGACTGTGAAGTGTGGGAAGAGGGTGTACCCCTTTACGGAGGATAGACAGCAGGATCTGTTCGCCCCGAGTACATAAATTGTCTGAAGAAGAGAGAGCAATTTGGGTTCAAATTTGGTCCCATACTTGCTATCTGAGGAGTGACAAAGTAAATCTACCTGCGTGCCAAGTTTGAAGACAGGAGCCCCAAGGGTTCCAGGGATATGGCCACACAAAGAGAACTGACCGGCAATTGAAAGCTCCCTTGCGGGAAAACGTAGCAGTAATTTCTAATACCGCTTAAGTGGGACTCTGGAGCAACCTTGTCGGTATAGATTTTGCTGGTCAATATCTCCAAAACCATAAATCCTAAGAACTCCAAACTTGGTAGGGTGGGTCTCCCAATCAGTCCCATACATGTGTCTCTCAAGTTGAAAAAAACACTGCCTCCCGAAACATAAAGGGCGACGTCGCAGTGTTCTTTCAAACTGCACGGACCCAGATGAGGCCTCACTGCTGTATGTCTGTGTCCTACATTGGGAAAATGTTCAATATTTTTTTAACTCTGCCATGGCCGGTCCCAAGCCCGTGCTGCGAAAAGAGGAGGGTTGGGTGCTGGGACAAGCAAACCAGCCCTATTAAAACATTTGTAGAGCAAATGGGAAAGTTCAGTGACACAGAGGTGATGTTCCATCTCGGGGGAGGTTTAGTGTCACTGCAGCAATGAAGACCTCTCTGAGCGTGGTTGGTTCTGAGAGCAATGGCCCAGATCCCATTCCATAACAATTGTAAGATGCTCATTGCGGTCTAGAGCTGGTCCAAAGGTTGCGTGTGAAGGTTGTGTGCAAGCACACGTAAAGTGCTCCCTTCCGAAACTGGAAGACTGCTTACCAGTGCTCTTGAATTTTTTTAACTCTGCCATGGCCGGTCCCAAGCCCAGCTGCGAAAAGAGGAGGGTTGAGTGCTGGGGCAAGCAAACCAGCCCTGTAAAAACAATTTGCTACTGCGAGCATAAAAGAAGAATAGGGCCTATCCAGCATTGTAGTGACATTAGCCAGCTGAACGTGTTGGCTGAGCTACCAATGCTTTAAGCTGCAAATTAGTGGCTCGAGCATAAAAGAAGAGGGCCTATTAAAGTTAACTCCACCGTGGCCGGTCCCAAGTCCGAGCTGAGAAAGGAGGAGGGTCCCTTCCCCCTCCCTTTCCTTCCCTTTCCCCTTCCCCTCCCCCTCCCTTCCCTTTCCCCTTCCCCCAGAGATACATGCTCAAATTACCTTTAAGGCAGTTTACTGTGCAAAGGGCTAAAAAGAGATTGTAGACAGTCCACTTTGGGCCGATCGACGCCGTTCGGAGCTGTAATGCGAAGTTCCACTGTACATCTCTTCTCTGCTGTCCCATCTGTGTGCTGTCTCGACTGTGAAGTGTGGGAAGAGGGTGTACCCCTTTACGGAGGATAGACAGCAGGATCTGTTCGCCCCGAGTACATAAATTGTCTGAAGAAGAGAGAGCAATTTGGGTTCAAATTTGGTCCCATACTTGCTATCTGAGGAGTGACAAAGGAAATCTACCTGCGTGCCAAGTTTGAAGACAGGAGCCCCAAGGGTTCCAGAGATATGGCCACACAAAGAGAACTGACCGGCAATTGAAAGCTCCCTTGCGGGAAAACGTAGCAGTAATTTGTAATACCGCTTAAGTGGGACTCTGGAGCAACCTTGTCGGTATAGATTTTGCTGGTCAATGTCTCCAAAACCATAAATCCTAAGAACTCCAAACTTGGTAGGGTGGGTCTCCCAATAAGTCCCATACATGTGTCTCTCAAGTTGAAAAAAACACTGCCTCCCGAAACATAAAGGGCGACGTCACAGTGTTCTTTCAAACTGCACGGACCCAGATGAGGCCTCACTGCTGTATGTCTGTGTCCTACATTGGGAAAATGTTCAATATTTTTTTAACTCTGCCATGGCCGGTCCCAAGCCCGTGCTGCGAAAAGAGGAGGGTTGGGTGCTGGGACAAGCAAACCAGCCCTATTAAAACATTTGTAGAGCAAATGGGAAAGTTCAGTGACACAGAGGTGATGTTCCATCTCGGGGGAGGTTTAGTGTCACTGCAGCAATGAAGACCTCTCTGAGCGTGGTTGGTTCTGAGAGCAATGGCCCAGATCCCATTCCATAACAATTGTAAGATGCTCATTGCGGTCTAGAGCTGGTCCAAAGGTTGCGTGTGAAGGTTGTGTGCAAGCACACGTAAAGTGCTCCCTTCCGAAACTGGAAGACTGCTTACCAGTGCTCTTGAATTTTTTTAACTCTGCCATGGCCGGTCCCAAGCCCAGCTGCGAAAAGAGGAGGGTTGAGTGCTGGGGCAAGCAAACCAGCCCTGTAAAAACAATTTGCTACTGCGAGCATAAAAGAAGAATAGGGCCTATCCAGCATTGTAGTGACATTAGCCAGCTGAACGTGTTGGCTGAGCTACCAATGCTTTAAGCTGCAAATTAGTGGCTCGAGCATAAAAGAAGAGGGCCTATTAAAGTTAACTCCACCGTGGGCGGTCCCAAGTCCGAGCTGAGAAAGGAGGAGGGTCCCTTCCCCCTCCCTTTCCTTCCCTTTCCCCTCCCCCTCCCTTCCCTTTCCCCTTCCCCCAGAGATACATGCTCAAATTACTTTTAAGGCAGTTTACTGTGCAAAGGGCTAAAAAGAGATTGTAGACAGTCCACTTTGGGCCAATCGGCGCCGTTCGGAGCTGTAATGCGAAGTTCCACTGTACATCTCTTCTCTGCTGTCCCATCTGTGTGCTGTCTCGACTGTGAAGTGTGGGAAGAGGATGTACCCCTTTACAGAGGATAGACAGCAGGATCTGTTCGCCCCGAGTCCCTAAATTGTCTGAAGAAGAGAGAGCAATTTGGGTTCTAATTTGGTCCCATACTTGCTATCTGAGGAGTGACAAAGGAAATCTACCTGCGTGCCAAGTTTGAAGACAGGAGCCCCAAGGGTTCCAGAGATATGGCCACACAAAGAGAACTGACCGGCAATTGAAAGCTCCCTTGCGGGAAAACGTAGCAGTAATTTGTAATACCGCTTAACCACTTAACGACCGCCCACTGTAAATATACGTCGGCAGAATGGCACCGACAGGCAGAATCACGTACATATACGTGATTGCCTTTGTATAGTTGGGGGGTCCGATCGGACCCTCCTTCTTTACAGTGGGTGGTCGTTTTACCTTCGGGAGCGATCCGGCATGAGGGGACGGCCGTTCGATTCCGGCCACCCCCTCTCGATCGCTCCCGGCGAATGAGAGAGCTTCCCCTGCCTGCCAGGAAGGAGGAAGTGATGTCATCTCTCCTGCGGCGCTCACATATACCGAGTGCCGTACAGGAGAAGATGCAGGTTAGTACACAAAACAGCACACTGACACCAGGACACATAGGCACATAAATCGCCCCCCCAGGCCCCCCCAGATCACCCCCCAGCCCCCAGTCACAGTGTCACTGATTGCAGTGACCATTTATTTAGTGATCACTGCAATCAGTGACATTTGTGACTGTAAAAGTGTCACTACATTTAGTTTTAGGTCCAGTGTAGCCCCCTAACCCCCCCTAATAAAGGTTTAACCCCCTGATCACCCCCCAGATAACCCTTTCACCCCCTAGCACCGCCGTCACTAAGCAATCATTTTTCTGATCGATGTCTTAGCGTCGGTGATGCTGATCGGTAGCCAGTAATTTTTTTTAGGTTCGCCGCAGGTTTTTATAGCGTCGGGTACCCCCATATATTACCTAATGAAGGTTTAACCCCCTTGATCGCCCCCCAGGTAACCCTTTCACCCCCTATCACCACTGTCACTAAGCGATAATTTTTCTGATCGATGTCTTAGCGTCGGCGATGCTGATCGGTAGCCAGTAATTATTTTTAGGTTCGCCGCAGGTTTTTATAGCGTCGGGTACCCCCATATATTACCTAATAAAGGTTTAACCCCCTTGATCACCCCCCAGGTAACCCTTTCACCCCCTAGCACCGCCGTCACTATGCGATCATTTTTCTGATCGATGTCTTAGCGTCGGTGATGCTGATCGGTAGCCAGTAATTTTTTTTAGGTTCGCCGCAGGTTTTTATAGCGTCGGGTACCCCCATATATTACCTAATAAAGGTTTAACCCCCTTGATCGCCCCCCCAGGGTAACCCTTTCACCCCCTATCACCACTGTCACTAAGCGATAATTTTTCTGATCGATGTCTTAGCGTCGGCGATGCTGATCGGTAGCTAGTAATTTTTTTTAGGTTCGCCGCAGGTTTTTATAGCGTCGGGTACCCCCATATATTACCTAATAAAGGTGTAACCCCCTTGATCACCCCCCAGGTAACCCTTTCACCCCCTATCACCACTGTCACTAAGCGATAATTTTTCTGATCGATGTCTTAGCGTCGGCGATGCTGATCGGTAGCCAGTAATTTTTTTTAGGTTCGCCGCAGGTTTTTATAGCGTCGGGTACCCCCATATATTACCTAATAAAGGTGTAACCCCCTTGATCACCCCCCAGGTAACCCTTTCACCCCCTAGCACCGCCGTCACTATGCGATCATTTTTCTGATCGATGTCTTAGCGTCGGTGATGCTGATCGGTAGCCAGTAATTTTTTTTAGGTTCGCTGCAGGTTTTTATAGCGTCAGGTACCCCCATATATTATCTAATAAAGGTTTAACCCCCTGATCACCCCCCAGGTAACCCTTTCACCCCCTATCACCACTGTCGCTAAGCAATCGTTTTTATGATCGTTGTCTTAGTGTCGGTGATGCCGATAGGTAGCCAGTAATTTTTTTTTAGGTTCGCCGTCAGGTTTTTATATAGCGTCAGGTACCCCCATATATTACCTAATAAAGGTTTTAACCCCCTAATTGCCCCTAGTTAACCCTTTCACCAGTGATCATCATATAAGTGTTACGGGTGACGCTGGTTAGTTAGTTTGCTTTTTATAGTGTCAGGGCACCCGCCGTATATAACCCAATAAAGGTTTAACCCCCTGATCGCCCGGCGGGTGATATCAGTTAGGTTTTAGCGTCAGAGAGGGTCTGCGTCACACCCCAGGCAGCGTCAGGTTAGTGCCAGTAGCGCTAACACCCACACGTGAAGCATACACCCCCCTTAGTGGTATAGTATCTGATCAGCTCAATATCTGATCTGATCAGATCTATACTAGCGTCCCCAGCAGTTTAGGGTTCCCAAAAACGCACTGTTAGTGGGATCAGCCCAGATACCTGCTAGCACCTGCGTTTTGCCCCTCCGTCCAGCCCAGGCCACCCAAGTGCAGTATCGATCGATCACTGTCACTTGCAAAACACAACACACATAACTGCAGCGTTCGCAGAGACAGGCCTGATCCCTGCGACTCCAGTGCTGTAGGAGGTGATTTCACCACCACAGTTAATAAAAAAAAGCATATATGCCGAAGCATTGGGGCAGCAGGAGCAGAGGAGCGATTTTGCTCCTAATGCCGCGTATATACGGTCGAAATTCTGACGGAGGCTTGCCCGTGGAAAAGTCTGACCATGTGTACGCGGCATAACTTTTGCGAGAAGATGCCCCCATGCTTCGGCATATATAAATGGTGCATGTATGCCCATCATTAGAAGTGGGTGGATGAAGGGCGGTATTCTAATGGTGGGCATACCCACCGATCAATCTTTTTTTTTTGTTCAGCCAACAGGCTGCATGAAAAAAAAGATTACAATACATGTCCAACAAAGACCAGCAACGTACTGGTATGTTGCTGGACTTTGAATGTTTATACCAGAATGATGCCTGCGGGTTTAGGTATCATCTTGGTATCATTCTTTTCAGCCAGCGGCCGGCTTTCATGTAAAAGCAATCCTAGTGGCTAATTAGCCTCTGGACTGCTTTTACAAGCAGTGGGAGGGAATGTCCGCCCCCCCGGATATAAAAAGCGCCATTGGGAAATTGGGAAAGCATTTTATCACACCGATCTTGGTGTGGTCAGATGCTTTGAGGGCAGAGGAAAGATCTAGGGTCCAATAGACCCCAGTTTTTTCAAAAAAGAGTACCTGTCATTACCTATTGCTATCATAGGGGATATTTACATTCCCTGAGATAACAATAAAAGTGATAAAAATAAATAAATATGGAAGCAACAGTTTAAAAATAAAATAAAAAAGCAAAATTAATAATAATAAAAAAAAAAGCACCCCTGTCCTGCCCTGCTCTTGCCCAATGGCGAACGCAAGCGTCGGTCTGGCGTCATATGTAAACAGCAATTGCACCATGCATGTGAGGTATCACCGCGAAGGTCAGATCGAGGGCAGTAATTTTAGCAGTAGACCTCCTCTGTAAATCTAACGGGGTAACCTGTAAATGCTTTTAAAGGCTTTTAAAAATGTATGTAGTTTGTCGCCAATGCACGTTTGTGCGAAATTTTAAAGCATGTCGTGTTTGGTATCTATGTACTCGGCCTAAGATCATCTTTTTTATTTCATCAAACATTTGGGCAATATAGTGTGTTTTAGTGCATTAAAATTAAAAAAAGTGTATTTTTTCCCAAAAAAATGCGTTTGAAAAATCGCTGCGCAAATACTGTGTAGAAAAAAAAAATGCAACACCCACCATTTTATTCTGTAGGGCCTTTGCTTTAAAAATATATATAATGTTTGGGGGTTCAACATAATTTTCTTGCAAAAAAAATATGTTTTCATGTAAACAAAAAGTGTCAAAAAGGGCTTTGTCTTCAAGTGGTTAGAAGAGTGGATGTAAGCTTCCTAATGTTGTGTATAAAATGCCAGAACAGTTCAAAACCCCCCCAAATGACCCCATTTTGGAAAGTAGACACCCCAAGCTATATACTGAGAGGCATGTCGAGTCCATGGAATATTTTATATGCTGACACAAGTTGCGGAAAAAATAATTTTTTTTTTTTTTGCACAAAGTTGTCACTAAATGATATATTGCTCAAACATGCCATGGGCATATGTGGAATTACACCCCAAAATACATTCTGTTGCTTCTCCTGAGTACGGGGATACCACATGTGTGAGACTTTTTGGGAGCCTAGCCGCGTACGGGACCCCAAAAACCAATCACCGCCTTCAGGCTTTCTAATGCCGCGTACACACGATCGTGATTCACGGCGGTGAAAACACCGCCGTGAATCACGACATGAAAAAAAAGAAAAATGAGGGAACGGCATGTTCCCCCACACACGACCGTTTTTCCCGTCATTTTTTTCTTTGTCGAGAAAAACGACCGTGTGTGGGCTCCGCGGCAGTGTCTCCCTATGGGAAAACTGCCGCAGAAAAAAATGATGGAAAAAACAATGAGAAAATTTAGAACATGTTCTAATTTTTCTCGTCGTTTTTTCTGCCGTTTTTCTCAACAAGAAAAACGACATAAAGCCCACAGACGATCGTTTTTCTCGGCGAAAAAAAAAAATGCCGTTTTTCTCGTCGAGAAAAGCGGTCGTGTGTACGCGGCATTAGGGTGTCAATTTTTGATTTCACTTCTCACTGCCTATCACAGTTTCGGAGGCCATGGAATGCCCAGATGGCACAAACCCCCCCAAATGACCCCATTTTGGAAAGTAGACACCCCAAGCTATTTGCTGAGAGGTATTGTGAGTATTTTGCAGATCTCGCTTTTTGTCACAAAGTTTTGAAAATTGAAAAAAAAAATTAAAAAAAAAATGTTCTTTCTTCATTTTCAAAAACAAATGAGAGCTGTAAAATACTCACTATGCCTCTCAGCAAACAGCTTGGGGTGTCTACTTTCCAAAATGGGGTCATTTGGGGGGGTTTTGTGCTATTTTGGCATTTTATGGCCTTCAAAACTGTGATAGGTAGTGAGGAGTGAAATCAAAAATTTGCGCCCTTAGAAATCCTGGAGGCGGTGCTTGGTTTCTGGGGTCCCGTACGTGGCTAGGCTCCTAAAAAGTCCCACACATGTGGTATCCCCGTACTCAGGAGAAGCAGCAGAATGTATTTTGGGGTGCAATTCCACATATAACCATGGCATGTGTGAGCAATATATCATTTAGTGACAACTTTTTGTATTTTTTTTTTTTTGTCATTATTCAATCACTTGGGACAAAAAAAAAATATTCAATGGGCTCAACAGGCCTCTCAGCAATTTCCTTGGGGTGTCTACTTTCTAAAATGGGGTCATTTGGGGGGGGTTGTGCTATTTTGGCATTTTATGGCCTTCAAAACTGTGATAGGTAGTGAGGAGTGAAATCAAAAATTTGCGCCCTTAGAAATCCTGAAGGCGGTGCTTGGTTTCCGGGGTCCCGTACGTGGCTAGGCTCCTAAAAAGTCCCACACATGTGGTATCCCCGTACTCAGGAGAAGCAGCAGAATGTATTTTGGGGTGCAATTCCACATATAACCATGGCATGTGTGAGCAATATATCATTTAGTGACAACTTTTTGTATTTTTATTTATTTTTTGTCATTATTCAATCACTTGGGACAAAAAAAAAATATTCAATGGGCTCAACATGCCTCTCAGCAATTTCCTTGGGGTGTCTACTTTCTAAAATGGGGTCATTTGGGGGGGTTTGTACTGCCCTGTCATTTTAGCACCTCAAGAAATTAGATAGGCAGTCATAAATTAAAAGCTGTGTAAATTCCAGAAAATGTACCCTAGTTTGTAAACGCTATAACTTTTGCGCAAACCGATAAATATACGCTTATTGACATTTTTTTTACTAAAGACATGTGGCTGAATACATTTTGGCCTAAATGTATGACTAAAATTGAGTTTATTCAATTTTCTTATAACAAAAAGTAGAAAATATCATTTTTTTTCAAAATTTTCGGTCTTTATCCGTTTATATCGCAAAAAATAAAAATCGCAGAGGCAATCAAATACCATTAAAAGAAAGCTCTATTTGTGGGAAGAAAAGGACGCAAATTTCGTTTGGGTACAACATTGCATGTCCGCACAATTTACAGTTAAAGCAGCGCAGTGCAAAATTCTGAATTCACCTCTGGTCCTTTAGCTACCAAATGGTCCGGGGCTTAAGTGGTTAAGTGGGACTCTGGAGCAACCTTGTCGGTATAGATTTTGCTGGTCAATGTCTCCAAAACCATAAATCCTAAGAACTCCAAACTTGGTAGGGTGGGTCTCCCAATAAGTCCCATACATGTGTCTCTCAAGTTGAAAAAAACACTGCCTCCCGAAACATAAAGGGCGATGTCGCAGTGTTCTTTCAAACTGCACGGACC
Source organism: Rana muscosa (assembly GCA_029206835.1). Lineage (NCBI taxonomy): Eukaryota > Metazoa > Chordata > Amphibia > Anura > Ranidae > Rana > Rana muscosa. The sequence goes on from CM055118.1 coordinate 116,291,971, forward strand.
CAGATGAGGCCTCACTGCTGTATGTCTGTGTCCTACATTGGGAAAATGTTCAATATTTTTTTAACTCTGCCATGGCCGGTCCCAAGCCCGTGCTGCGAAAAGAGGAGGGTTGGGTGCTGGGACAAGCAAACCAGCCCTATTAAAACATTTGTAGAGCAAATGGGAAAGTTCAGTGACACAGAGGTGATGTTCCATCTCGGGGGAGGTTTAGTGTCACTGCAGCAATGAAGACCTCTCTGAGCGTGGTTGGTTCTGAGAGCAATGGCCCAGATCCCATTCCATAACAATTGTAAGATGCTCATTGCGGTCTAGAGCTGGTCCAAAGGTTGCGTGTGAAGGTTGTGTGCAAGCACACATAAAGTGCTCCCTTCCGAAACTGGAAGACTGCTTACCAGTGCTCTTGAATTTTTTTAACTCTGCCATGGCCGGTCCCAAGCCCAGCTGCGAAAAGAGGAGGGTTGAGTGCTGGAGCAAGCAAACCAGCCCTGTAAAAACAATTTGCTACTGCGAGCATAAAAGAAGAATAGGGCCTATCCAGCATTGTAGTGACATTAGCCAGCTGAACGTGTTGGCTGAGCTACCAATGCTTTAAGCTGCAAATTAGTGGCTCAAGCATAAAAGAAGAGGGCCTATTAAAGTTAACTCCACCGTGGCCGGTCCCAAGTCCGAGCTGAGAAAGGAGGGGGGTCCCTTCCCCCTCCCTTTCCTTCCCTTTCCCCTTCCCCTCCCCCTCCCTTCCCTTTCCCCTTCCCCCAGAGATACATGCTCAAATTACCTTTAAGGCAGTTTACTGTGCAAAGGGCTAAAAAGAGATTGTAGACAGTCCACTTTGGGCCGATCGGCGCCGTTCGGAGCTGTAATGCGAAGTTCCACTGTACATCTCTTCTCTGCTGTCCCATCTGTGTGCTGTCTCGACTGTGAAGTGTGGGAAGAGGGTGTACCCCTTTACGGAGGATAGACAGCAGGATCTGTTCACCCCGAGTACATAAATTGTCTGAAGAAGAGAGAGCAATTTGGGTTCAAATTTGGTCCCATACTTGCTATCTGAGGAGTGACAAAGGAAATCTACCTGCGTGCCAAGTTTGAAGACAGGAGCCCCAAGGGTTCCAGAGATATGGCCACACAAAGAGAACTGACCGGCAATTGAAAGCTCCCTTGCGGGAAAACGTAGCAGTAATTTGTAATACCGCTTAAGTGGGACTCTGGAGCAACCTTGTCGGTATAGATTTTGCTGGTCAATATCTCCAAAACCATAAATCCTAAGAACTCCAAACTTGGTAGGGTGGGTCTCCCAATCAGTCCCAGACATGTGTCTCTCAAGTTGAAATAAACACTGCCTCCCGAAACATAAAGGGCGATGTCGCAGTGTTCTTTCAAACTGCACGGACCCAGATGAGGCCTCACTGCTGTATGTCTGTGTCCTACATTGGTAAAATGTTCAATATTTTTTTAACTCTGCCATGGCCGGTCCCAAGCCCGTGCTGCGAAAAGAGGAGGGTTGGGTGCTGGGACAAGCAAACCAGCCCTATTAAAACATTTGTAGAGCAAATGGGAAAGTTCAGTGACAGAGAGGTGATGTTCCATCTCGGGGGAGGTTTAGTGTCACTGCAGCAATGAAGACCTCTCTGAGCGTGGTTGGTTCTGAGAGCAATGGCCCAGATCCAATTCCATAACAATTGTAAGATGCTCATTGCGGTCTAGAGCTGGTCCAAAGGTTGCGTGTGAAGGTTGTGTGCAAGCACACGTAAAGTGCTCCCTTCCGAAACTGGAAGACTGCTTACCAGTGCTCTTGAATTTTTTTAACTCTGCCATGGCCGGTCCCAAGCCCAGCTGCGAAAAGAGGAGGGTTGAGTGCTGGGGCAAGCAAACCAGCCCTGTAAAAACAATTTGCTACTGCGAGCATAAAAGAAGAATAGGGCCTATCCAGCATTGTAGTGACATTAGCCAGCTGAACGTGTTGGCTGAGCTACCAATGCTTTAAGCTGCAAATTAGTGGCTCGAGCATAAAAGAAGAGGGCCTATTAAAGTTAACTCCACCGTGGCCGGTCCCAAGTCCGAGCTGAGAAAGGAGGAGGGTCCCTTCCCTCTCTCTTTCCTTCCCTTTCCCTTTCCCCTTCCCCTCCCCTTCCCTTTCCCCTTCCCCCAGAGACACATGCTCAAATTACCTTTAAGGCAGTTTACTGTGCAAAGGGCTAAAAAGAGATTGTAGACAGTCCACTTTGGGCCGATCGGCGCCGTTCGGAGCTGTAATGCGAAGTTCCACTGTACATCTCTTCTCTGCTGTCCCATCTGTGTGCTGTCTCGACTGTGAAGTGTGGGAAGAGGGTGTACCCCTTTACGGAGGATAGACAGCAGGATCTGTTCGCCCCGAGTACATAAATTGTCTGAAGAAGAGAGAGCAATTTGGGTTCAAATTTGGTCCCATACTTGCTATCTGAGGAGTGACAAAGGAAATCTACCTGCGTGCCAAGTTTGAAGACAGGAGCCCCAAGGGTTCCAGAGATATGGCCACACAAAGAGAACTGACCGGCAATTGAAAGCTCCCTTGCGTGAAAACGTAGCATTAATTTGTAATACCGCTTAAGTGGGACTCTGGAGCAACCTTGTTGGTATAGATTTTGCTGGTCAATATCTCCAAAACCATAAATCCTAAGAACTCCAAACTTGTTGGGGGGTTCTCCCAATCAGTCCCATACATGTGTCTCTCAAGTTGAAAAAAACACTGCCTCCCGAAACATAAAGGGCGATGTCGCAGTGTTCTTTCAAACTGCACGGACCCAGATGAGGCCTCACTGCTGTATGTCTGTGTCCTACATTGGGAAAATGTTCAATATTTTTTTAACTCTGCCATGGCCGGTCCCAAGCCCGTGCTGTGAAAAGAGGATGGTTGGGTGCTGGGACAAGCAAACCAGCCCTATTAAAACATTTGTAGAGCAAATGGGAAAGTTCAGTGACACAGAGGTGATGTTCCATCTCGGGGGAGGTTTAGTGTCACTGCAGCAATGAAGACCTCTCTGAGCGTGGTTGGTTCTGAGAGCAATGGCCCAGATCCCATTCCATAACAATTGTAAGATGCTCATTGTGGTCTAGAGCTGGTCCAAAGGTTGCGTGTGAAGGTTGTGTGCAAGCACACGTAAAGTGCTCCCTTCCGAAACTGGAAGACTGCTTACCAGTGCTCTTGAATTTTTTTAACTCTGCCATGGCCGGTCCCAAGCCCAGCTGCGAAAAGAGGAGGGTTGAGTGCTGGGGCAAGCAAACCAGCCCTGTAAAAACAATTTGCTACTGCGAGCATAAAAGAAGAATAGGGCCTATCCAGCATTGTAGTGACATTAGCCAGCTGAACGTGTTGGCTGAGCTACCAATGCTTTAAGCTGCAAATTAGTGGCTCGAGTATAAAAGAAGAGGGCCTATTAAAGTTAACTCCACCGTGGCCGATCCCAAGTCCGAGCTGAGAAAGGAAGGGGGTCCCTTCCCCCTCCCTTTCCTTCCCTTTCCCCTTCCCCCAGAGATACATGCTAAAATTACCTTTAATGCAGTTTACTGTGCAAAGGGCTAAAAAGAGATTGTAGACAGTCCACTTTGGGCCGATCGGCGCCGTTCGGAGCTGTAATGCGAAGTTCCACTGTACATCTCTTCTCTGCTGTCCCATCTGTGTGCTGTCTCGACTGTGAAGTGTGGGAAGAGGGTGTACCCCTTTACGGAGGATAGACAGCAGGATCTGTTCGCCCCGAGTACATAAATTGTCTGAAGAAGAGAGAGCAATTTGGGTTCAAATTTGGTCCCATACTTGCTATCTGAGGAGTGACAAAGGAAATCTACCTGCGTGCCAAGTTTGAAGACAGGAGCCCCAAGGGTTCCAGAGATATGGCCACACAAAGAGAACTGACCGGCAATTGAAAGCTCCCTTGCGGGAAAACGTAGCATTAATTTGTAATACCGCTTAAGTGGGACTCTGGAGCAACCTTGTCGGTATAGATTTTGCTGGTCAATATCTCCAAAACCATAAATCCTAAGAACTCCAAACTTGGTAGGGTGGGTCTCCCAATCAGTCCCATACATGTGTCTCTCAAGTTGAAAAAAACACTGCCTCCCGAAACATAAAGGGCGATGTCGCAGTGTTCTTTCAAACTGCACGGACCCAGATGAGGCCTCACTGCTGTATGTCTGTGTCCTACATTGGGAAAATGTTCAAATTTTTTTTAACTCTGCCATGGCCGGTCCCAAGCCTGTGCTGTGAAAAGAGGAGGGTTGGGTGCTGGGACAAGCAAACCAGCCCTATTAAAACATTTGTAGAGCAAATGGGAAAGTTCAGTGACACAGAGGTGATGTTCCATCTCGGGGGAGGTTTAGTGTCACTGCAGCAATGAAGACCTCTCTGAGCGTGGTTGGTTCTGAGAGCAATGGCCCAGATCCCATTCCATAACAATTGTAAGATGCTCATTGCGGTCTAGAGATGGTCCAAAGGTTGCGTGTGAAGGTTGTGTGCAAGCACACGTAAAGTGCTCCCTTCCGAAACTGGAAGACTGCTTACCAGTGCTCTTGAATTTTTTTAACTCTGCCATGGCCGGTCCCAAGCCCAGCTGCGAAAAGAGGAGGGTTGAGTGCTGGGGCAAGCAAACCAGCCCTGTAAAAACAATTTGCTACTGCGAGCATAAAAGAAGAATAGGGCCTATCCAGCATTGTAGTGACATTAGCCAGCTGAACGTGTTGGCTGAGCTACCAATGCTTTAAGCTGCAAATTAGTGGCTCGAGTATAAAAGAAGAGGGCCTATTAAAGTTAACTCCACCGTGGCCGATCCCAAGTCCGAGCTGAGAAAGGAGGAGGGTCCCTTCCCCCTCCCTTTCCTTCCCTTTCCCCTTCCCCCAGAGATACATGCTCAAATTACCTTTAAGGCAGTTTACTGTGCAAAGGGCTAAAAAGAGATTGTAGACAGTCCACTTTGGGCCGATCTGCGCCGTTCGGAGCTGTAATGCGAAGTTCCACTGTACATCTCTTCTCTGCTGTCCCATCTGTGTGCTGTCTCGACTGTGAAGTGTGGGAAGAGGGTGTACCCCTTTACGGAGGATAGACAGCAGGATCTGTTCGCCCCGAGTACATAAATTGTCTGAAGAAGAGAGAGCAATTTGGGTTCAAATTTGGTCCCATACTTGCTATCTGAGGAGTGACAAAGGAAATCTACCTGCGTGCCAAGTTTGAAGACAGGAGCCCCAAGGGTTCCAGAGATATGGCCACACAAAGAGAACTGACCGGCAATTGAAAGCTCCCTTGCGGGAAAACGTAGCAGTAATTTGTAATACCGCTTAAGTGGGACTCTGGAGCAACCTTGTCGGTATAGATTTTGCTGGTCAATATCTCCAAAACCATAAATCCTAAGAACTCCAAACTTGGTAGGGTGGGTCTCCCAATCAGTCCCATACATGTGTCTCTCAAGTTGAAAAAAACACTGCCTCCCGAAACATAAAGGGCGACGTCGCAGTGTTCTTTCAAACTGCACGGACCCAAATGAGGCCTCACTGCTGTATGTCTGTGTCCTACATTGGTAAAATGTTCAATATTTTTTTAACTCTGCCATGGCCGGTCCCAAGCCCGTGCTGCGAAAAGAGGAGGGTTGGGTGCTGGGACAAGCAAACCAGCCCTATTAAAACATTTGTAGAGCAAATGGGAAAGTTCAGTGACACAGAGGTGATGTTCCATCTCGGGGGAGGTTTAGTGTCACTGCAGCAATGAAGACCTCTCTGAGCATGGTTGGTTCTGAGAGCAATGGCCCAGATCCCATTCCATAACAATTGTAAGATGCTCATTGCGGTCTAGAGCTGGTCCAAAGGTTGCGTGTGAAGGTTGTGTGCAAGCACACGTAAAGTGCTCCCTTCCGAAACTGGAAGACTGCTTACCAGTGCTCTTGAATCTTTTTAACTCTGCCATGGCCGGTCCCAAGCCCAGCTGCGAAAAGAGGAGGGTTGAGTGCTGGGGCAAGCAAACCAGCCCTGTAAAAACAATTTGCTACTGCGAGCATAAAAGAAGAATAGGGCCTATCCAGCATTGTAGTGACATTAGCCAGCTGAACGTGTTGGCTGAGCTACCAATGCTTTAAGCTGCAAATTAGTGGCTCGAGTATAAAAGAAGAGGGCCTATTAAAGTTAACTCCACCGTGGCCGATCCCAAGTCCGAGCTGAGAAAGGAGGAGGGTCCCTTCCCCCTCCCTTTCCTTCCCTTTCCCCTTCCCCCAGAGATACATGCTCAAATTACCTTTAAGGCAGTTTACTGTGCAAAGGGCTAAAAAGAGATTGTAGACAGTCCACTTTGGGCCGATCTGCGCCGTTCGGAGCTGTAATGCGAAGTTCCACTGTACATCTCTTCTCTGCTGTCCCATCTGTGTGCTGTCTCGACTGTGAAGTGTGGGAAGAGGGTGTACCCCTTTACGGAGGATAGACAGCAGGATCTGTTCGCCCCGAGTACATAAATTGTCTGAAGAAGAGAGAGCAATTTGGGTTCAAATTTGGTCCCATACTTGCTATCTGAGGAGTGACAAAGGAAATCTACCTGCGTGCCAAGTTTGAAGACAGGAGCCCCAAGGGTTCCAGAGATATGGCCACACAAAGAGAACTGACCGGCAATTGAAAGCTCCCTTGCGGGAAAACGTAGCAGTAATTTGTAATACCGCTTAAGTGGGACTCTGGAGCAACCTTGTCGGTATAGATTTTGCTGGTCAATATCTCCAAAACCATAAATCCTAAGAACTCCAAACTTGGTAGGGTGGGTCTCCCAATCAGTCCCATACATGTGTCTCTCAAGTTGAAAAAAACACTGCCTCCCGAAACATAAAGGGCGACGTCGCAGTGTTCTTTCAAACTGCACGGACCCAAATGAGGCCTCACTGCTGTATGTCTGTGTCCTACATTGGTAAAATGTTCAATATTTTTTTAACTCTGCCATGGCCGGTCCCAAGCCCGTGCTGCGAAAAGAGGAGGGTTGGGTGCTGGGACAAGCAAACCAGCCCTATTAAAACATTTGTAGAGCAAATGGGAAAGTTCAGTGACACAGAGGTGATGTTCCATCTCGGGGGAGGTTTAGTGTCACTGCAGCAATGAAGACCTCTCTGAGCATGGTTGGTTCTGAGAGCAATGGCCCAGATCCCATTCCATAACAATTGTAAGATGCTCATTGCGGTCTAGAGCTGGTCCAAAGGTTGCGTGTGAAGGTTGTGTGCAAGCACACGTAAAGTGCTCCCTTCCGAAACTGGAAGACTGCTTACCAGTGCTCTTGAATCTTTTTAACTCTGCCATGGCCGGTCCCAAGCCCAGCTGCGAAAAGAGGAGGGTTGAGTGCTGGGGCAAGCAAACCAGCCCTGTAAAAACAATTTGCTACTGCGAGCATAAAAGAAGAATAGGGCCTATCCAGCATTGTAGTGACATTAGCCAGCTGAACATGTTGGCTGAAGCTGCAAATTAGTGGCTCGAGCATAAAAGAAGAGGGCCTATTAAAGTTAACTGCACCGTGGCCGGTCCCAAGTCCGAGCTGAGAAAGGAGGAGGGTCCCTTCCCCCTCCCTTTCCTTCCCTTTCCCCTTCCCCTCCCCCTCCCTTCCCTTTCCCCTTCCCCCAGAGATACATGCTCAAATTACCTTTAAGGCAGTTTACTGTGCAAAGGGCTAAAAAGAGATTGTAGACAGTCCACTTTGGGCCGATCTGCGCCGTTCGGAGCTGTAATGCGAAGTTCCATTGTACATCTCTTCTCTGCTGTCCCATCTGTGTGCTGTCTCGACTGTGAAGTGTGGGAAGAGGGTGTACCCCTTTACGGAGGATAGACAGCAGGATCTGTTCGCCCCGAGTACATAAATTGTCTGAAGAAGAGAGAGCAATTTGGGTTCAAATTTGGTCCCATACTTGCTATCTGAGGAGTGACAAAGGAAATCTACCTGCGTGCCAAGTTTGAAGACAGGAGCCCCAAGGGTTCCAGAGATATGGCCACACAAAGAGAACTGACCGGCAATTGAAAGCTCCCTTGCGGGAAAACGTAGCAGCAATTTGTAATACCGCTTAAGTGGGACTCTGGAGCAACCTTGTTGGTATAGAATTTGCTGGTCAATATCTCCAAAACCATAAATCCTAAGAACTCCAAACTTGGTAGGGTGGGTCTCCCAATCAGTCCCATACATGTGTCTCTCAAATTGAAAAAAACACTGCCTCCCGAAACATAAAGGGCGACGTCGCAGTGTTCTTTCAAACTGCACGGACCCAGATGAGGCCTCACTGCTGTATGTCTGTGTCCTACATTGGGAAAATGTTCAATATATTTTTAACTCTGCCATGGCCGGTCCCAAGCCCGTGCTGCGAAAAGAGGAGGGTTGGGTGCTGGGACAAGCAAACCAGCCCTATTAAAACATTTGTAGAGCAAATGGGAAAGTTCAGTGACACAGAGGTGATGTTCCATCTCGGGGGAGGTTTAGTGTCACTGCAGCAATGAAGACCTCTCTGAGCATGGTTGGTTCTGAGAGCAATGGCCCAGATCCCATTCCATAACAATTGTAAGATGCTCATTGCGGTCTAGAGCTGGTCCAAAGGTTGCGTGTGAAGGTTGTGTGCAAGCACACGTAAAGTGCTCCCTTCCGAAACTGGAAGACTGCTTACCAGTGCTCTTGAATCTTTTTAACTCTGCCATGGCCGGTCCCAAGCCCAGCTGCGAAAAGAGGAGGGTTGAGTGCTGGGGCAAGCAAACCAGCCCTGTAAAAACAATTTGCTACTGCGAGCATAAAAGAAGAATAGGGCCTATCCAGCATTGTAGTGACATTAGCCAGCTGAACATGTTGGCTGAAGCTGCAAATTAGTGGCTCGAGCATAAAAGAAGAGGGCCTATTAAAGTTAACTGCACCGTGGCCGGTCCCAAGTCCGAGCTGAGAAAGGAGGAGGGTCCCTTCCCCCTCCCTTTCCTTCCCTTTCCCCTTCCCCTCCCCCTCCCTTCCCTTTCCCCTTCCCCCAGAGATACATGCTCAAATTACCTTTAAGGCAGTTTACTGTGCAAAGGGCTAAAAAGAGATTGTAGACAGTCCACTTTGGGCCGATCTGCGCCGTTCGGAGCTGTAATGCGAAGTTCCATTGTACATCTCTTCTCTGCTGTCCCATCTGTGTGCTGTCTCGACTGTGAAGTGTGGGAAGAGGGTGTACCCCTTTACGGAGGATAGACAGCAGGATCTGTTCGCCCCGAGTACATAAATTGTCTGAAGAAGAGAGAGCAATTTGGGTTCAAATTTGGTCCCATACTTGCTATCTGAGGAGTGACAAAGGAAATCTACCTGCGTGCCAAGTTTGAAGACAGGAGCCCCAAGGGTTCCAGAGATATGGCCACACAAAGAGAACTGACCGGCAATTGAAAGCTCCCTTGCGGGAAAACGTAGCAGCAATTTGTAATACCGCTTAAGTGGGACTCTGGAGCAACCTTGTTGGTATAGAATTTGCTGGTCAATATCTCCAAAACCATAAATCCTAAGAACTCCAAACTTGGTAGGGTGGGTCTCCCAATCAGTCCCATACATGTGTCTCTCAAATTGAAAAAAACACTGCCTCCCGAAACATAAAGGGCGACGTCGCAGTGTTCTTTCAAACTGCACGGACCCAGATGAGGCCTCACTGCTGTATGTCTGTGTCCTACATTGGGAAAATGTTCAATATATTTTTAACTCTGCCATGGCCGGTCCCAAGCCCGTGCTGCGAAAAGAGGAGGGTTGGGTGCTGGGACAAGCAAACCAGCCCTATTAAAACATTTGTAGAGCAAATGGGAAAGTTCAGTGACACAGAGGTGATGTTCCATCTCGGGGGAGGTTTAGTGTCACTGCAGCAATAAAGACCTCTCTGAGCGTGGTTGGTTCTGAGAGCAATGGCCCAGATCCCATTCCATAACAATTGTAAGATGCTCATTGCGGTCTAGAGCTGGTCCAAAGATTGCGTGTGAAGGTGGTGTGCAAGCACACGTAAAGTGCTCCCTTCAAAAACTGGAAGACTGCTTATCAGTGCTCTTGAATTTTTTTAACTCTGCCATGGCCGGTCCCAAGCCCAGCTGCGAAAAGAGGAGGGTTGAGTGCTGGGGCAAGCAAACCAGCCCTGTAAAAACAATTTGCTACTGCGAGCATAAAAGAAGAATAGGGCCTATCCAGCATTGTAGTGACATTAGCCAGCTGAACGTGTTGGCTGAGCTACCAATGCTTTAAGCTGCAAATTAGTGGCTCGAGCATAAAAGAAGAGGGCCTATTAAAGTTAACTCCACCGTGGCCAGTCCCAAGTCCGAGCTGAGAAAGGAGGAGAGTCCCTTCCCCCTCCCTTTCCTTCCCTTTCCCCTTCCCCTCCCCCTCCCTTCCCTTTCCCCTTCCCCCAGAGACACATGCTCAAATTACCTTTAAGGCAGTTTACTGTGCAAAGGGCTAAAAAGAGATTGTAGACAGTCCACTTTGGGCCGATCGGCGCAGTTCGGAGCTGTAATGCGAAGTTCCACTGTACATCTCTTCTCTGCTGTCCCATCTGTGTGCTGTCTCGACTGTGAAGTGTGGGAAGAGGGTGTACCCCTTTACGGAGGATAGACAGCAGGATCTGTTCGCCCCGAGTACATAAATTGTCTGATGAAGAGAGAGCAATTTGGGTTCAAATTTGGTCCCATACTTGCTATCTGAGGAGTGACAAAGGAAATCTACCTGCGTGCCAAGTTTGAAGACAGGTGCCCCAAGGGATCCAGAGATATGGCCACACAAAGAGAACTGACCGGCAATTGAAAGCTCCCTTGCGGGAAAACGTAGCAGTAATTTGTAATACCGCTTAAGTGGGACTCTGGAGCAACCTTGTCGGTATAGATTTTGCTGGTCAATATCTCCAAAACCATAAATCCTAAGAACTCCAAACTTGGTAGGGTGGGTCTCCCAATCAGTCCCATACATGTGTCTCTCAAGTTGAAAAAAACACTGCCTCCCGAAACATAAAGGGCGACGTCACAGTGTTCTTTCAAACTGCACGGACCCAGATGAGGCCTCACTGCTGTATGTCTGTGTCCTACATTGGGAAAATGTTCAATATTTTTTTAACTCTGCCATGGCCAGTCCCAAGCCTGTGCTGCGAAAAGAGGAGGGTTGGGTGCTGGGACAAGCAAACCAGCCCTATTAAAACATTTGTAGAGCAAATGGGAAAGTTCAGTGACACAGAGGTGATGTTCCATCTCGGGGGAGGTTTAGTGTCACTGCAGCAATGAAGACCTCTCTGAGCGTGGTTGGTTCTGAGAGCAATGGCCCAGATCCCATTCCATAACAATTGTAAGATGCTTATTGCGGTCTAGAGCTGGTCCAAAGGTTGCGTGTGAAGGTTGTGTGCAAGCACACGTAAAGTGCTCCCTTCCGAAACTGGAAGACTGCTTACCAGTGCTCTTGAAACTTTTTAACTCTGCCATGGCCGGTCCCAAGCCCAGCTGCGAAAAGAGGAGGGTTGAGTGCTGGGGCAAGCAAACCAGCCCTGTAAAAACAATTTGCTACTGCGAGCATAAAAGAAGAATAGGGCCTATCCAGCATTGTAGTGACATTAGCCAGCTGAACGTGTTGGCTGAGCTACCAATGCTTTAAGCTGCAAATTAGTGGCTCGAGCATAAAAGAAGAGGGCCTATTAAAGTTAACTCCACCGTGGCCGGTCCCAAGTCCGAGCTGATAAAAGAAGGAGGGTTCCTTCCCCCTCCCTTTCCTTCCCTTTCCCCTTCCCCTCCCCCTCCCTTCCCTTTCCCCTTCCCCCAGAGACACATGCTCAAATTACCTTTAAGGCAGTTTACTGTGCAAAGGGCTAAAAAGAGATTGTAGACAGTCCACTTTGGGCCGATCGGCGCCGTTCGGAGCTGTAATGCGAAGTTCCACTGTACATCTCTTCTCTGCTGTCCCATCTATGTGCTGTCTCGACTGTGAAGTGTGGGAAGAGGGTGTACCCCTTTACGGAGGATAGACAGCAGGATCTGTTTGCCCCGAGTACATAAATTGTCTGAAGAAGAGAGAGCAATTTGGGTTCAAATTTGGTCCCATACTTGCTATCTGAGGAGTGACAAAGGAAATCTACCTGCGTGCCAAGTTTGAAGACAGGAGCCCCAAGGGTTCCAGAGATATGGCCACACAAAGAGAACTGACCGGCAATTGAAAGCTCCCTTGCGGGAAAACGTAGCAGTAATTTGTAATACCGCTTAAGTGGGACTCTGGAGCAACCTTGTCGGTATAGATTTTGCTGGTCAATATCTCCAAAACCATAAATCCTAAGAACTCCAAACTTGGTAGGGTGGGTCTCCCAATCAGTCCCATACATGTGTCTCTCAAGTTGAAAAAAAACACTGCCTCCCGAAACATAAAGGGCGACGTCGCAGTGTTCTTTCAAACTGCACAGACCCAGATGAGGCCTCACTGCTGTATGTCTGTGTCCTACATTGGGAAAATGTTCAATATTTTTTTAACTCTGCCATGGCCGGTCCCAAGCCCGTGCTGTGAAAAGAGGAGGGTTGGGTGCTGGGACAAGCAAACCAGCCCTATTAAAACATTTGTAGAGCAAATGGGAAAGTTCAGTGACAGAGAGGTGATGTTCCATCTCGGGGGAGGTTTAGTGTCACTGCAGCAATGAAGACCTCTCTGAGCGTGGTTGGTTCTGAGAGCAATGGCCCAGATCCCATTCCATAACAATTGTAAGATGCTCATTGCGGTCTAGAGCTGGTCCAAAGATTGCGTGTGAAGGTTGTGTGCAAGCACACGTAAAGTGCTCCCTTCCAAAACTGGAAGACTGCTTACCAGTGCTCTTAAATTTTTTTAACTCTGCCATGGCCGGTCCCAAGCCCGGCTGTGAAAAGAGGAGGGTTGAGTGCTGGGGCAAGCAAACCAGCCCTGTAAAAACAATTTGCTACTGCGAGCATAAAAGAAGAATAGGGCCTATCCAGCATTGTAGTGACACTAGCCAGCTGAACGTGTTGGCTGAGCTACCAATGCTTTAAGCTGCAAATTAGTGGCTCGAGCATAAAAGAAGAGGGCCTATTAAAGTTAACTCCACCGTGGCCGGTCCCAAGTCCGAGCTGAGAAAGGAGGAGGGTCCCTTCCCCCTCCCTTTCCTTCCCTTTCCCCTTCCCCTCCCCCTCCCTTCCCTTTCCCCTTCCCCCAGAGATACATGCTCAAATTACCTTTAAGGCAGTTTACAGTGCAAAGGGCTAAAAAGAGATTGTAGACAGTCCACTTTGGGCCGATCGGCGCAGTTCGGAGCTGTAATGCGAAGTTCCACTGTACATCTCTTCTCTGCTGTCCCATCTGTGTGCTGTCTCGACTGTGAAGTGTGGGAAGAGGGTGTACCCCTTTATGGAGGATAGACAGCAGGATCTGTTCGCACCGAGTACATAAATTGTCTTTAGAAGAGAGAGCAATTTGGGTTCAAATTTGGTCCCATACTTGCTATCTGAGGAGTGACAAAGGAAATCTACCTGCGTGCCAAGTTTGAAGACAGGAGCCCCAAGGGTTCCAGAGATATGGCCACACAAATAGAACTGACCGGAAATGGAAAGCTCCCTTGCGGGAAAACGTAGCAGTAATTTGTAATACCGCTTAAATGGGACTCTGGAGCAACCTTGTTGGTATAGATTTTGCTGGTCAATATCTCCAAAACCATAAATCCTAAGAACTCCAAACTTGGTAGGGTGGGTCTCCCAATCAGTCCCATACATGTGTCTCTCAAGTTGAAAAAAACACTGCCTCCCGAAACATAAAGGGCGACGTCGCAGTGTTCTTTCAAACTGCACGGACCCAGATGAGGCCTCACTGCTGTATGTCTGTGTCCTACATTGGGAAAATGTTCAATATTTTTTTAACTCTGCCATGGCCGGTCCCAAGCCCGTGCTGCGAAAAGAGGAGGGTTGGGTGCTGGGACAAGCAAACCAGCCCTATTAAAACATTTGTAGAGAAAATGGGAAAGTTCAGTGACACAGAGGTGATGTTCCATCTCGGGGGAGGTTTAGTGTCACTGCAGCAATGAAGACCTCTCTGAGCATGGTTGGTTCTGAGAGCAATGGCCCAGATCCCATTCCATAACAATTGTAAGATGCTCATTGCGGTCTAGAGCTGGTCCAAAGGTTGTGTGTGCAGGTTGTGTGCAAGCACACGTAAAGTGCTCCCTTCCGAAACTGGAAGACTGCTTACCAGTGCTCTTGAAACTTTTTAACTCTGCCATGGCCGGTCCCAAGCCCAGCTGTGAAAAGAGGAGGGTTGAGTGCTGGGGCAAGCAAACCAGCCCTGTAAAAAACAATTTGCTACTGCGAGCATAAAAGAAGAATAGGGCCTATCCAGCATTGTAGTGACATTAGCCAGCTGAACGTGTTGGCTGAGCTACCAATGCTTTAAGCTGCAAATTAGTGGCTCGAGCATAAAAGAAGAGGGCCTATTAAAGTTAACTCCACCGTGGCCGGTCCCAAGTCCGAGCTGAGAAAAGAGGAGGGTCCCTTCCCCCTCCCTTTCCTTCCCTTTCCCCTTCCCCTCCCCCTCCCTTCCCTTTCCCCTTCCCCCAGAGATACATGCTCAAATTACCTTTAAGGCAGTTTACTGTGCAAAGGGCTAAAAAGAGATTGTAGACAGTCCACTTTGGGCCGATCGGCGACGTTCGGAGCTGTAATGCGAAGTTCCACTGTACATCTCTTCTCTGCTGTCCCATCTGTGTGCTGTCTCGACTGTGAAGTGTGGGAAGAGGGTGTACCCCTTTACGGAGGATAGACAGCAGGATCTGTTCGCCCCGAGTACATAAATTGTCTGAAGAAGAGAGAGCAATTTGGGTTCAAATTTGGTCCCATACTTGCTATCTGAGGAGTGACAAAGGAAATCTACCTGTGTGCCAAGTTTGAAGACAGGAGCCCCAAGGGTTCCAGAGATATGGCCACACAAAGAGAACTGACCGGCAATTGAAAGCTCTCTTGCGGGAAAACGTTGCAGTAATTTGTAATACCTCTTAAGTGGGACTCTGGAGCAACCTTGTCGGTATAGATTTTGCTGGTCAATATCTCCAAAACCATAAATCCTAAGAACTCCAAACTTGGTAGGGTGGGTCTCCCAATCAGTCCCATACATGTGTCTCTCAAGTTGAAAAAAACACTGCCTCCCGAAACATAAAGGGCGACGTCGCAGTGTTCTTTCAAACTGCACGGACCCAGATGAGGCCTCACTGCTGTATGTCTGTGTCCTACATTGGGAAAATGTTCAATATTTTTTTAACTCTGCCATGGCCGGTCCCAAGCCCGTGCTGCAAAAAGAGGAGGGTTGGGTGCTGGGACAAGCAAACCAGCCCTATTAAAACATTTGTAGAGAAAATGGGAAAGTTCAGTGACACAGAGGTGATGTTCCATCTCGGGGGAGGTTTAGTGTCACTGCAGCAATGAAGACCTCTCTGAGCATGGTTGGTTCTGAGAGCAATGGCCCAGATCCCATTCCATAACAATTGTAAGATGCTCATTGCGGTCTAGAGCTGGTCCAAAGGTTGTGTGTGCAGGTTGTGTGCAAGCACACGTAAAGTGCTCCCTTCCGAAACTGGAAGACTGCTTACCAGTGCTCTTGAAACTTTTTAACTCTGCCATGGCCGGTCCCAAGCCCAGCTGTGAAAAGAGGAGGGTTGAGTGCTGGGGCAAGCAAACCAGCCCTGTAAATAACAATTTGCTACTGCGAGCATAAAAGAAGAATAGGGCCTATCCAGCATTGTAGTGACATTAGCCAGCTGAACGTATTGGCTGAGCTACCAATGCTTTAAGCTGCAAATTAGTGGCTCGAGCATAAAAGAAGAGGGCCTATTAAAGTTAACTCCACCGTGGCCGGTCCCAAGTCCGAGCTGAGAAAAGAGGAGGGTCCCTTCCCCCTCCCTTTCCTTCCCTTTCCCCTTCCCCTCCCCCTCCCTTCCCTTTCCCCTTCCCCCAGAGATACATGCTCAAATTACCTTTAAGGCAGTTTACTGTGCAAAGGGCTAAAAAGAGATTGTAGACAGTCCACTTTGGGCCGATCGGCGACGTTCGGAGCTGTAATGCGAAGTTCCACTGTACATCTCTTCTCTGCTGTCCCATCTGTGTGCTGTCTCGACTGTGAAGTGTGGGAAGAGGGTGTACCCCTTTACGGAGGATAGACAGCAGGATCTGTTCGCCCCGAGTACATAAATTGTCTGAAGAAGAGAGAGCAATTTGGGTTCAAATTTGGTCCCATACTTGCTATCTGAGGAGTGACAAAGGAAATCTACCTGCGTGCCAAGTTTGAAGACAGGAGCCCAAGGGTTCCAGAGATATGGCCACACAAAGAGAACTGACCGGCAATTGAAAGCTCCCTTGCGGGAAAACGTAGCAGTAATTTGTAATACCGCTTAAGTGGGACTCTGGAGCAACCTTGTCGGTATAGATTTTGCTGGTCAATATCTCCAAAACCATAAATTCTAAGAACTCCAAACTTGGTAGGGTGGGTCTCCCAATCAGTCCCATACATGTGTCTCTCAAGTTGAAAAAACACTGCCTCCCGAAACATAAAGGGCGACGTCGCAGTGTTCTTTCAAACTGCACGGACCCAGATGAGGCCTCACTGCTGTGTGTCTGTGTCCTACATTGGGAAAATGTTCAATATTTTTTTAACTCTGCCATGGCCGGTCCCAAGCCTGTGCTGCGAAAAGAGGAGGGTTGGGTGCTGGGACAAGCAAACCAGCCCTATTATAATATTTGTAGAGAAAATGGGAAAGTTCAGTGACACAGAGGTGATGTTCCATCTCGGGGGAGGTTTAGTGTCACTGCAGCAATGAAGACCTCTCTGAGCGTGGTTGGTTCTGAGAGCAATGGCCCAGATCCCATTCCATAACAATTGTAAGATGCTCATTGCAGTCTAGAGCTGGTCCAAAGGTTGCGTGTGAAGGTTGTGTGCAAGCACACGTAAAGTGCTCCCTTCCGAAACTGGAAGACTGCTTACCAGTGCTCTTGAAACTTTTTAACTCTGCCATGGCCGGTCCCAAGCCCAGCTGCGAAAAGAGGAGGGTTGAGTGCTGGGGCAAGCAAACCAGCCCTGTAAAAACAATTTGCTACTGCGAGCATAAAAGAAGAATAGGGCCTATCCAGCATTGTAGTGACATTAGCCAGCTGAACGTGTTGGCTGAGCTACCAATGCTTTAAGCTGCAAATTAGTGGCTCGAGCATAAAAGAAGAGGGCCTATTAAAGTTAACTCCACCGTGGCCGGTCCCAAGTCCGAGCTGAGAAAAGAGGAGGGTCCCTTCCCCCTTCCTTTCCTTCCCTTTCCCCTTCCCCTCCCCCTCCCTTCCCTTTCCCCTTCCCCAGAGATACATGCTCAAATTACCTTTAAGGCAGTTTACTGTGCAAAGGTCTAAAAAGAGATTGTAGACAGTCCACTTTGGGCCGATCGGCGACGTTCGGAGCTGTAATGCGAAGTTCCACTGTACATCTCTTCTCTGCTGTCCCATCTGTGTGCTGTCTCGACTGTGAAGTGTGGGAAGAGGGTGTACCCCTTTACGGAGGATAGACAGCAGGATCTGTTCGCCCCGAGTACATAAATTGTCTGAAGAAGAGAGAGCAATTTGGTTTCAAATTTGGTCCCATACTTGCTATCTGAGGAGTGACAAAGGAAATCTACCTGCGTGCCAAGTTTGAAGACAGGAGCCCCAAGGGTTCCAGAGATATGGCCACACAAAGAGAACTGACCGGCAATTGAAAGCTCCCTTGCGGGAAAACGTAGCAGTAATTTGTAATACCGCTTAAGTGGGACTCTGGAGCAACCTTGTCGGTATAGATTTTGCTGGTCAATGTCTCCAAAACCATAAATCCTAAGAACTCCAAACTTGGTACGGTGGGTCTCCCAATAAGTCCCATACATGTGTCTCTCAAGTTGAAAAAACACTGCCTCCCGAAACATAAAGGGCGACGTCGCAGTGTTCTTTCAAACTGCACGGACCCAGATGAGGCCTCACTGCTGTATGTCTGTGTCCTACATTGGGAAAATGTTCAATATTTTTTTAACTCTGCCATGGCCGGTCCCAAGCCCGTGCTGCGAAAAGAGGAGGGTTGGGTGCTGGGACAAGCAAACCAGCCCTATTAAAATAATTGTAGAGCAAATGGGAAAGTTCAGTGACACAGAGGTGATGTTCCATCTTGGGGGAGGTTTAGTGTCACTGCAGCAATGAAGACCTCTCTGAGCGTGGTTGGTTCTGAGAGCAATGGCCCAGATCCCATTCCATAACAATTGTAAGATGCTCATTGCGGTCTAGAGCTGGTCCAAAGGTTGCGTGTGAAGGTTGTGTGCAAGCACACGTAAAGTGCACCCTTCCGAAACTGGAAGACTGCTTACCAGTGCTCTTGAATCTTTTTAACTCTGCCATGGCCGGTCCCAAGCCCAGCTGCGAAAAGAGGAGGGTTGAGTGCTGGGGCAAGCAAACCAGCCCTGTAAAAACAATTTGCTACTGCGAGCATAAAAGAAGAATAGGGCCTATCCAGCATTGTAGTGACATTAGCCAGCTGAACGTGTTGGCTGAGCTACCAATGCTTTAAGCTGCAAATTAGTGGCTCGAGCATAAAAGAAGAGGGCCTATTAAAGTTAACTCCACCGTGGCCGGTCCCAAGTCCGAGCTGAGAAAGAAGGAGGGTCCCTTCCCCCTCCCTTTCCTTCCCTTTCCCCTTCCCCCTCCCTTTCCTTCCCTTTCCCCTTCCCCTCCCCCTCCCTTCCCTTTCCCCTTCCCCCAGAGACACATGCTCAAATTACCTTTAAGGCAGTTTACTGTGCAAAGGGCTAAAAAGAGATTGTAGACAGTCCACTTTGGGCCGATCGGCACCGTTCGGAGCTGTAATGCGAAGTTCCACTGTACATCTCTTCTCTGCTGTCCCATCTGTGTGCTGTCTCGACTGTGAAGTGTGGGAAGAGGGTTTACCCCTTTACGGAGGATAGACAGCAGGATCTGTTCGCCCCGAGTACATAAATTGTCTGAAGAAGAGAGAGCAATTTGGTTTCAAATTTGGTCCCATACTTGCTATCTGAGGAGTGACAAAGGAAATCTACCTGCGTGCCAAGTTTGAAGACAGGAGCCCCAAGGGTTCCAGAGATATGGCCACACAAAGAGAACTGACCGGCAATTGAAAGCTCCCTTGCGGGAAAACGTAGCAGTAATTTGTAATACCGCTTAAGTGGGACTCTGGAGCAACCTTGTCGGTATAGATTTTGCTGGTCAATGTCTCCAAAACCATAAATCCTAAGAACTCCAAACTTGGTACGGTGGGTCTCCCAATAAGTCCCATACATGTGTCTCTCAAGTTGAAAAAACACTGCCTCCCGAAACATAAAGGGCGACGTCGCAGTGTTCTTTCAAACTGCACGGACCCAGATGAGGCCTCACTGCTGTATGTCTGTGTCCTACATTGGGAAAATGTTCAATATTTTTTTAACTCTGCCATGGCCGGTCCCAAGCCCGTGCTGCGAAAAGAGGAGGGTTGGGTGCTGGGACAAGCAAACCAGCCCTATTAAAATAATTGTAGAGCAAATGGGAAAGTTCAGTGACACAGAGGTGATGTTCCATCTTGGGGGAGGTTTAGTGTCACTGCAGCAATGAAGACCTCTCTGAGCGTGGTTGGTTCTGAGAGCAATGGCCCAGATCCCATTCCATAACAATTGTAAGATGCTCATTGCGGTCTAGAGCTGGTCCAAAGGTTGCGTGTGAAGGTTGTGTGCAAGCACACGTAAAGTGCACCCTTCCGAAACTGGAAGACTGCTTACCAGTGCTCTTGAATCTTTTTAACTCTGCCATGGCCGGTCCCAAGCCCAGCTGCGAAAAGAGGAGGGTTGAGTGCTGGGGCAAGCAAACCAGCCCTGTAAAAACAATTTGCTACTGCGAGCATAAAAGAAGAATAGGGCCTATCCAGCATTGTAGTGACATTAGCCAGCTGAACGTGTTGGCTGAGCTACCAATGCTTTAAGCTGCAAATTAGTGGCTCGAGCATAAAAGAAGAGGGCCTATTAAAGTTAACTCCACCGTGGCCGGTCCCAAGTCTGAGCTGAGAAAGAAGGAGGGTCCCTTCCCCCTCCCTTTCCTTCCCTTTCCCCTTCCCCTCCCCCTCCCTTCCCTTTCCCCTTCCCCTTCCCCCAAAGATACATGCTCAAATTACCTTTAAGGCAGTTTACTGTGCAAAGGGCTAAAAAGAGATTGTAGACAGTCCACTTTGGGCCGATCTGCGCAGTTCGGAGCTGTAATGCAAAGTTCCACTGTACATCTCTTCTCTGCTGTCCCATCTGTGTGCTGTCTCGACTGTGAAGTGTGGGAAGAGGGTGTACCCCTTTACGGAGGATAGACAGCAGGATCTGTTCGCCCCGAGTACATAAATTGTCTGAAGAAGAGAGAGCAATTTGGGTTCAAATTTGGTCCCATAGTTGCTATCTGAGGAGTGACAAAGGAAATCTACCTGCGTGCCAAGTTTGAAGACAGGAGCCCCAAGGGTTCCAGAGATATGGCCACACAAAGAGAACTGACCGGCAATTGAAAGCTCCCTTGCGGGAAAACGTAGCAGTAATTTGTAATACCGCTTAAGTGGGACTCTGGAGCAACCTTGTCGGTATAGATTTTGCTGGTCAATGTCTCCAAAACCATAAATCCTAAGAACTCCAAACTTGGTACGGTGGGTCTCCCAATAAGTCCCATACATGTGTCTCTCAAGTTTAAAAAAACACTGCCTCCCGAAACCTAAAGGGCGACGTCGCAGTGTTCTTTCAAACTGCACGGACCCAGATGAGGCCTCACTGCTGTATGTCTGTGTCCTACATTGGGAAAATGTTCAATATTTTTTTAACTCTGCCATGGCCGGTCCCAAGCCCGTGCTGCGAAAAGAGGAGGGTTGGGTGCTGGGACAAGCAAACCAGCCCTATTAAAATATTTGTAGAGCAAATGGGAAAGTTCAGTGACACAGAGGTGATGTTCCATCTCGGGGGAGGTTTAGTGTCACTGCAGCAATGAAGACCTCTCTGAGCGTGGTTGGTTCTGAGAGCAATGGCCCAGATCCCATTCCATAACAATTGTAAGATGCTCATTGCGGTCTAGAGCTGGTCCAAAGGTTGCGTGTGAAGGTTGTGTGCAAGCACACGTAAAGTGCTCCCTTCCGAAACTGGAAGACTGCTTACCAGCGCTCTTGAATCTTTTTAACTCTGCCATGGCCGGTCCCAAGCCCAGCTGCGAAAAGAGGAGGGTTGAGTGCTGGGGCAAGCAAACCAGCCCTGTAAAAACAATTTGCTACTGCGAGCAAAAAAGAAGAATAGGGCCTATCCAGCATTGTAGTGACATTAGCCAGCTGAACGTGTTGGCTGAGCTACCAATGCTTTAAGCTGCAAATTAGTGGCTCGAGCATAAAAGAAGAGGGCCTATTAAAGTTAACTCCACCGTGGCCGGTCCCAAGTCCGAGCTGAGAAAGAAGGAGGGTCCCTTCCCCCTCCCTTTCCTTCCCTTTCCCCTTCCCCCTCCCTTTCCTTCCCTTTCCCCTTCCCCTTCCCCTCCCTTCCCTTCCCCCTTCCCCCAGAGACACATGCTCAAATTACCTTTAAGGCAGTTTACTGTGCAAAGGGCTAAAAAGAGATTGTAGACAGTCCACTTTGGGCCGATCGGCACCGTTCGGAGCTGTAATGCGAAGTTCCACTGTACATCTCTTCTCTGCTGTCCCATCTGTGTGCTGTCTCGACTGTGAAGTGTGGGAAGAGGGTTTACCCCTTTACGGAGGATAGACAGCAGGATCTGTTCGCCCCGAGTACATAAATTGTCTGAAGAAGAGAGAGCAATTTGGGTTCAAATTTGGTCCCATACTTGCTATCTGAGGAGTGACAAAGGAAATCTACCTGCGTGCCAAGTTTGAAGACAGGAGCCCCAAGGGTTCCAGAGATATGGCCACACAAAGAGAACTGACCGGCAATTGAAAGCTCCCTTGCGGGAAAACGTAGCAGTAATTTGTAATACCGCTTAAGTGGGACTCTGGAGCAACCTTGTCGGTATAGATTTTGCTGGTCAATGTCTCCAAAACCATAAATCCTAAGAACTCCAAACTTGGTACGGTGGGTCTCCCAATAAGTCCCATACATGTGTCTCTCAAGTTGAAAAAACACTGCCTCCCGAAACATAAAGGGCGACGTCGCAGTGTTCTTTCAAACTGCACGGACCCAGATGAGGCCTCACTGCTGTATGTCTGTGTCCTACATTGGGAAAATGTTCAATATTTTTTTAACTCTGCCATGGCCGGTCCCAAGCCCGTGCTGCGAAAAGAGGAGGGTTGGGTGCTGGGACAAGCAAACCAGCCCTATTAAAATAATTGTAGAGCAAATGGGAAAGTTCAGTGACACAGAGGTGATGTTCCATCTTGGGGGAGGTTTAGTGTCACTGCAGCAATGAAGACCTCTCTGAGCGTGGTTGGTTCTGAGAGCAATGGCCCAGATCCCATTCCATAACAATTGTAAGATGCTCATTGCGGTCTAGAGCTGGTCCAAAGGTTGCGTGTGAAGGTTGTGTGCAAGCACACGTAAAGTGCACCCTTCCGAAACTGGAAGACTGCTTACCAGTGCTCTTGAATCTTTTTAACTCTGCCATGGCCGGTCCCAAGCCCAGCTGCGAAAAGAGGAGGGTTGAGTGCTGGGGCAAGCAAACCAGCCCTGTAAAAACAATTTGCTACTGCGAGCATAAAAGAAGAATAGGGCCTATCCAGCATTGTAGTGACATTAGCCAGCTGAACGTGTTGGCTGAGCTACCAATGCTTTAAGCTGCAAATTAGTGGCTCGAGCATAAAAGAAGAGGGCCTATTAAAGTTAACTCCACCGTGGCCGGTCCCAAGTCTGAGCTGAGAAAGAAGGAGGGTCCCTTCCCCCTCCCTTTCCTTCCCTTTCCCCTTCCCCTCCCCCTCCCTTCCCTTTCCCCTTCCCCTTCCCCCAAAGATACATGCTCAAATTACCTTTAAGGCAGTTTACTGTGCAAAGGGCTAAAAAGAGATTGTAGACAGTCCACTTTGGGCCGATCTGCGCAGTTCGGAGCTGTAATGCAAAGTTCCACTGTACATCTCTTCTCTGCTGTCCCATCTGTGTGCTGTCTCGACTGTGAAGTGTGGGAAGAGGGTGTACCCCTTTACGGAGGATAGACAGCAGGATCTGTTCGCCCCGAGTACATAAATTGTCTGAAGAAGAGAGAGCAATTTGGGTTCAAATTTGGTCCCATAGTTGCTATCTGAGGAGTGACAAAGGAAATCTACCTGCGTGCCAAGTTTGAAGACAGGAGCCCCAAGGGTTCCAGAGATATGGCCACACAAAGAGAACTGACCGGCAATTGAAAGCTCCCTTGCGGGAAAACGTAGCAGTAATTTGTAATACCGCTTAAGTGGGACTCTGGAGCAACCTTGTCGGTATAGATTTTGCTGGTCAATGTCTCCAAAACCATAAATCCTAAGAACTCCAAACTTGGTACGGTGGGTCTCCCAATAAGTCCCATACATGTGTCTCTCAAGTTTAAAAAAACACTGCCTCCCGAAACCTAAAGGGCGACGTCGCAGTGTTCTTTCAAACTGCACGGACCCAGATGAGGCCTCACTGCTGTATGTCTGTGTCCTACATTGGGAAAATGTTCAATATTTTTTTAACTCTGCCATGGCCGGTCCCAAGCCCGTGCTGCGAAAAGAGGAGGGTTGGGTGCTGGGACAAGCAAACCAGCCCTATTAAAATATTTGTAGAGCAAATGGGAAAGTTCAGTGACACAGAGGTGATGTTCCATCTCGGGGGAGGTTTAGTGTCACTGCAGCAATGAAGACCTCTCTGAGCGTGGTTGGTTCTGAGAGCAATGGCCCAGATCCCATTCCATAACAATTGTAAGATGCTCATTGCGGTCTAGAGCTGGTCCAAAGGTTGCGTGTGAAGGTTGTGTGCAAGCACACGTAAAGTGCTCCCTTCCGAAACTGGAAGACTGCTTACCAGCGCTCTTGAATCTTTTTAACTCTGCCATGGCCGGTCCCAAGCCCAGCTGCGAAAAGAGGAGGGTTGAGTGCTGGGGCAAGCAAACCAGCCCTGTAAAAACAATTTGCTACTGCGAGCAAAAAAGAAGAATAGGGCCTATCCAGCATTGTAGTGACATTAGCCAGCTGAACGTGTTGGCTGAGCTACCAATGCTTTAAGCTGCAAATTAGTGGCTCGAGCATAAAAGAAGAGGGCCTATTAAAGTTAACTCCACCGTGGCCGGTCCCAAGTCCGAGCTGAGAAAGAAGGAGGGTCCCTTCCCCCTCCCTTTCCTTCCCTTTCCCCTTCCCCCTCCCTTTCCTTCCCTTTCCCCTTCCCCTTCCCCTCCCTTCCCTTCCCCCTTCCCCCAGAGACACATGCTCAAATTACCTTTAAGGCAGTTTACTGTGCAAAGGGCTAAAAAGAGATTGTAGACAGTCCACTTTGGGCCGATCGGCACCGTTCGGAGCTGTAATGCGAAGTTCCACTGTACATCTCTTCTCTGCTGTCCCATCTGTGTGCTGTCTCGACTGTGAAGTGTGGGAAGAGGGTTTACCCCTTTACGGAGGATAGACAGCAGGATCTGTTCGCCCCGAGTACATAAATTGTCTGAAGAAGAGAGAGCAATTTGGGTTCAAATTTGGTCCCATACTTGCTATCTGAGGAGTGACAAAGGAAATCTACCTGCGTGCCAAGTTTGAAGACAGGAGCCCCAAGGGTTCCAGAGATTTGGCCACACAAAGAGAACTGACCGGCAATTGAAAGCTCCCTTGCGGGAAAACGTAGCAGTAATTTGTAATACCGCTTAAGTGGGACTCTGGAGCATCCTTGTTGGTATAGATTTTGCTGGTCAATATCTCCAAAACCATAAATCCTAAGAACTCCAAACTTGGTAGGGTGGGTCTCCCAATCAGTCCCATACATGTGTCTCTCAAGTTGAAAAAAACACTGCCTCCCGAAACATAAAGGGCGACGTCGCAGTGTTCTTTCAAACTGCACAGACCCAGATGAGGCCTCACTGCTGTATGTCTGTGTCCTACATTGGGAAAATGTTCAATATTTTTTTAACTCTGCCATGGCCGGTCCCAAGCCCGTGCTGCGAAAAGAGGAGGGTTGGGTGCTGGGACAAGCAAACCAGCCCTATTAAAACATTTGTAGAGCAAATGGGAAAGTTCAGTGACACAGAGGTGATGTTCCATCTCGGGGGAGGTTTAGTGTCACTGCAGCAATGAAGACCTCTCTGAGCGTGGTTGGTTCTGAGAGCAATGGCCCAGATCCCATTCCATAACAATTGTAAGATGCTCATTGCGGTCTGGAGCTGGTCCAAAGGTTGCGTGTGAAGGTTGTGTGCAAGCACACGTAAAGTGCTCCCTTCCAAAACTGGAAGACTGCTTACCAGTGCTCTTGAATCTTTTTAACTCTGCCATGGCCGGTCCCAAGCCCAGCTGCGAAAAGAGGAGGGTTGAGTGCTGGGGCAAGCAAACCAGCCCTGTAAAAACAATTTGCTACTGCGAGCATAAAAGAAGAATAGGGCCTATCCAGCATTGTAGTGACATTAGCCAGCTGAACGTGTTGGCTGAGCTACCAATGCTTTAAGCTGCAAATTAGTGGCTCGAGCATAAAAGAAGAGGGCCTATTAAAGTTAACTCCACCGTGGCCGGTCCCAAGTCCGAGCTGAGAAAAGAGGAGGGTCCCTTCCCCCTTCCTTTCCTTCCCTTTCCCCTTCCCCTCCCCCTCCCTTCCCTTTCCCCTTCCCCCAGAGACACATGCTCAAATTACCTTTAAGGCAGTTTACTGTGCAAAGGGCTAAAAAGAGATTGTAGACAGTCCACTTTGGGCCGATCGGCGCCGTTCGGAGCTATAATGCGAAGTTCCACTGTACATCTCTTCTCTGCTGTCCCATCTGTGTGCTGTCTCGACTGTGAAGTGTGGGAAGAGGGTGTACCCTTTACGGAGGATAGACAGCAGGATCTGTTCGCCCCGAGTACATAAATTGTCTGAAGAAGAGAGAGCAATTTGGGTTCAAATTTGGTCCCATACTTGCTATCTGAGGAGTGACAAAGGAAATCTACCTGCGTGCCAAGTTTGAAGACAGGAGCCCCAAGGGTTCCAGAGATATGGCCACACAAAGAGAACTGACCGGCAATTGAAAGCTCCCTTGCGGGAAAACGTAGCAGTAATTTGTAATACCGCTTAAGTGGGACTCTGTAGCAACCTTGTCGGTATAGATTTTGCTGGTCAATATCTCCAAAACCATAAATCCTAAGAACTCCAAACTTGGTAGGGTGGGTCTCCCAATCAGTCCCATACATGTGTCTCTCAAGCTGAAAAAAACAGTGCCTCCCGAAACATAAAGGGTGACGTCGCAGTGTTCTTTCAAACTGCACGGACCCAGATGAGGCCTCACTGCTGTATGTCTGTGTCCTACATTGGGAAAATGTTCAATATTTTTTTAACTCTGCCATGGCTGGTCCCAAGCCCGTGCTGTGAAAAGAGGAGGGTTGGGTGCTGGGACAAGCAAACCAGCCCTATTAAAACATTTGTAGAGCAAATGGGAAAGTTCAGTGACACAGAGGTGATGTTCCATCTCGGGGGAGGTTTAGTGTCACTGCAGCAATGAAGACCTCTCTGAGCGTGGTTGGTTCTGAGAGCAATGGCCCAGATCCCATTCCATAACAATTGTAAGATGCTCATTGCGGTCTAGAGCTGGTCCAAAGGTTGCGTGTGAAGGTTGTGTGCAAGCACACGTAAAGTGCTCCCTTCCGAAACTGGAAGACTGCTTACCAGTGCTCTTGAAACTTTTTAACTCTGCCATGGCCGGTCCCAAGCCCAGCTGCGAAAAGAGGAGGGTTGAGTGCTGGGGCAAGCAAACCAGCCCTGTAAAAACAATTTGCTACTGCGAGCATAAAAGAAGAATAGGGCCTATCCAGCATTGTAGTGACATTAGCCAGCTGAACGTGTTGGCTGAGCTACCAATGCTTTAAGCTGCAAATTAGTGGCTCAAGCATAAAAGAAGAGGGCCTATTAAAGTTAACTCCACCGTGGCCGGTCCCAAGTCCGAGCTGAGAAAGGAGGAGGGTCCCTTCCCCCTCCCTTTCCTTCCCTTTCCCCTTCCCCTCCCCCTCCCTTCCCTTTCCCCCTTCCCCCAGAGATACATGCTCAAATTACCTTTAAGGCAGTTTACTGTGCAAAGGGCTAAAAATAGATTGTAGACAGTCCACTTTGGGCCGATCGGCGCCGTTCGGAGCTGTAATGCGAAGTTCCACTGTACATCTCTTCTCTGCTGTCCCATCTGTGTGCTGTCTCGACTGTGAAGTGTCGGAAGAGGGTGTACCCCTTTACGGAGGATAGACAGCAGGATCTGTTCGCCCCGAGTACATAAATTGTCTGAAGAAGAGAGAGCAATTTGGGTTCAAATTTGGTCCCATACTTGCTATCTGAGGAGTGACAAAGGAAATCTACCTGCGTGCCAAGTTTGAAGACAGGAGCCCCAAGGGTTCCAGAGATATGGCCACACAAAGAGAACTGACCGGCAATTGAAAGCTCCCTTGCGGGAAAACGTAGCAGTAATTTGTAATACCGCTTAAGTGGGACTCTGGAGCAACCTTGTCGGTATAGATTTTGCTGGTCAATATCTCCAAAACCATGAATCCTAAGAACTCCAAACTTGGTAGGGTGGGTCTCCCAATCAGTCCCATACATGTGTCTCTCAAGTTGAAAAAAACACTGCCTCCCGAAACATAAAGGGCGACGTCGCAGTGTTCTTTCAAACTGCACGGACCCAGATGAGGCCTTACTGCTGTATGTCTGTGTCCTACATTGGGAAAATGTTCAATATTTTTTTAACTCTGCCATGGCCGGTCCCAAGCCCGTGCTGCGAAAAGAGGAGGGTTGGGTACTGGGACAAGCAAACCAGCCCTATTAAAACATTTGTAGAGCAAATGGGAAAGTTCAGTGACACAGAGGTGATGTTCCATCTCGGGGGAGGTTTAGTGTCACTGCAGCAATGAAGACCTCTCTGAGCGTGGTTGGTTCTGAGAGCAATGGCCCAGATCCCATTCCATAACAATTGTAAGATGCTCATTGCGGTCTAGAGCTGGTCCAAAGGTTGCGTGTGAAGGTTGTGTGCAAGCACACGTAAAGTGCTCCCTTCCGAAACTGGAAGACTGCTTACCAGTGCTCTTAAATTTTTTTAACTCTGCCATGGCCGGTCCCAAGCCCAGCTGCGAAAAGAGGAGGGTTGAGTGCTGGGGCAAGCAAACCAGCCCTGTAAAAACAATTTGCTACTGCGAGCATAAAAGAAGAATAGAGCCTATCCAGCATTGTAGTGACATTAGCCAGCTGAACGTGTTGGCTGAGCTACCAATGCTTTAAGCTGCAAATTAGTGGCTCGAGCATAAAAGAAGAGGGCCTATTAAAGTTAACTCCACCGTGGCCGGTCCCAAGTCCGAGCTGAGAAAGGAGGAGGGTCCCTTCCCCCTCCCTTTCCTTCCCTTTCCCCTTCCCCTCCCTTCCCTTTCCCCTTCCCCCAGAGACACATGCTCAAATTACCTTTAAGGCAGTTTACTGTGCAAAGGGCTAAAAAGAGATTGTAGACAGTCCACTTTGGGCCGATCGGCGCCGTTCGGAGCTGTAATGCGAAGTTCCACTGTACATCTCTTCTCTGCTGTCCCATCTGTGTGCTGTCTCGACTGTAAAGTGTGGGAAGAGGGTGTACCCCTTTATGGAGGATAGACAGCAGGATCTGTTCGCCCCGAGTACATAAATTGTCTGAAGAAGAGAGAGCAATTTGGGTTCAAATTTGGTCCCATACTTGCTATCTGAGGAGTGACAAAGAAAATCTACCTGCGTGCCAAGTTTGAAGACAGGAGCCCCAAGGGTTCCAGAGATATGGCCATACAAAGAGAACTGACCGGCAATTGAAAGCTCCCTTGCGGGAAAACGTAGCAGTAATTTGTAATACCGCTTAAGTGGGACTCTGGAGCAACCTTGTCGGTATAGATTTTGCTGGTCAATGTCTCCAAAACCATAAATCCTAAGAACTCCAAACTTGGTAGGGTGGGTCTCCCAATCAGTCCCATACATGTGTCTCTCAAGTTGAAAAAACACTGCCTCCTGAAACATAAAGGGCGACGTCGCAGTGTTCTTTCAAACTGCACGGACCCAGATGAGGCCTCACTGCTGTATGTCTGTGTCCTACATTGGGAAAATGTTCAATATTTTTTTAACTCTGCCATGGCCGGTCCCAAGCCCGTGCTGCGAAAAGAGGAGGGTTGGGTGCTGGGACAAGCAAACCAGCCCTATTAAAACATTTGTAGAGCAAATGGGAAAGTTCAGTGACACAGAGGTGATGTTCCATCTCGGGGGAGGTTTAGTGTCACTGCAGCAATGAAGACCTCTCTGAGCGTGGTTGGTTCTGAGAGCAATGGCCCAGATCCCATTCCATAACAATTGTAAGATGCTCATTGCGGTCTAGAGCTGGTCCAAAGGTTGCGTGTGAAGGTTGTGTGCAAGCACACGTAAAGTGCTCCCTTCCGAAACTGGAAGATTGCTTACCAGTGCTCTTGAATTTTTTTAACTCTGCCATGGCCGGTCCCAAGCCCAGCTGCAAAAAGAGGAGGGTTGAGTGCTGGGGCAAGAAAACCAGCCCTGTAAAAACAATTTGCTACTGCGAGCATAAAAGAAGAATAGGGCCTATCCAGCATTGTAGTGACATTAGCCAGCTGAACGTGTTGGCTGAGCTACCAATGCTTTAAGCTGCAAATTAGTGGCTCGAGCATAAAAGAAGAGGGCCTATTAAAGTTAACTCCACCATGGCCGGTCCCAAGTCCGAGCTGAGAAAGGAGGAGGGTCCCTTCCCCCTCCCTTTCCTTCCCTTTCCCCTTCCCCTCCCCCTCCCTTCCCTTTCCCCTTCCCCCAGAGATACATGCTCAAATTACCTTTAAGGCAGTTTACTGTGCAAAGGGCTAAAAAGAGATTGTAGACAGTCCACTTTGGGCCGATCGGCGCCGTTCGGAGCTATAATGCGAAATTCCACTGTACATCTCTTCTCTGCTGTCCCATCTGTGTGCTGTCTCGACTGTGAAGTGTGGGAAGAGGGTGTACCCCTTTACGGAGGATAGACAGCAGGATCTGTTCGCCCCGAGTACATAAATTGTCTGAAGAAGAGAGAGCAATTTGGGTTCAAATTTGGTCCCATACTTGCTATCTGAGGAGTGACAAAGTGTCAGGGTCACCTGTGGCCAGGTGACAGATGCACACCGTAGGGGGACAGGAGTGCACCGTGAGGTAGTGAACCCTATGGCTGGCTTCTGTGGATAGGAAGCTGGGTGGTTGTGGAAAGCGGGACCAGAGGAGCACAACCGGGATCCCAACGGAAGCGAGAGCCAAGATTCCCCAGGGCGCGGAGTCTAAGACCCAGCTGGTCTTCTCCAGGGCCTCTAGTGGTGAGGATGTTACGCTGCAGGCTGGGACCAGGTCGCGGCCCCTGGAGTTTCCTAGCTCACGCCCCGTAGGATAAGGGGAAGCAGCAGCACACGATAGAGAGAACCGAATAACAAGCCGAAGGTCAGGGGCCACAAGCAGACAAGGATAACGAAGAACGAGCCGAAGGTCAAGGGTCACGAGCAGACAGGGATGGTCGGGGACAAGCCAATAACGTAACAGAGAGACAGACGTAGCACACGGCAGGCAGGAACCCAAACACACAATGCCTAACAAACACGTTGATCAGCCAAGCAGGCTTGCAGTGCACAGGTTAATATAGTGTTCAGTGATAGGGCCTGGGGTGGAGTCAGGCTGGGAGGAGATTATAAAGGAAGCCAGGTGAAGGAGGTCTGGTCTCTAGATGAACACATGAGGAGGAAGGTAAGATGGCAGACAAACACTACTGCATATCCATGACAGTACCCTCCCTCTTATGGGCCCTCCTCCGCCTGGACCCAGGCTTAAAGGGAAATCTCTGATGAAACCTTCTCAACAGATGAGGTGCAGCGACATCAGATGCAGCGATCCAAGACGCCTCCTCAGGACCAAAACCTCTCCAATGCACAAGGTACTGAAGAATGCCTCTGCAGAGCCGAGAATCCAGAACTTGTCTAACCTCGTACTTAAGATTATCCTCAGAGACTGAAAACGAGGTAGGGAGATGACAAGAAGATCTATTGAGGACCAAAGGCTCTCTAGGAATAAGCAAGGGCATGAGACGATCAACAGGAATCTGAGGAGGGTCCCCTAGACCCTTAAAGGGGAACTGGTCATCTTGCACAGGACCATCAGACTGGGCAGATGTCAGTGGAACCCTGAAGTCAGGTTGGTTAGAAGGTGACATGTCGCCGGAGTCAAGCTGAATAGCTGAAGGACAAGCAGAATGTCCCGAACAAGAAAAAGTGAGAGGCTCACTGGGCATGGGCTGGACTGGCATAACTAGTACAGAGGCAGAGTGAATAGCTGAGTCAGGTGTAGCGACTACCTGAATCGCATCGCAAGACGTAGCGACTGCAGGACTTGTAGACAAGCTAGCCTGGCTGTGCGTCCAAGGGTGGTTAGGGACAGAGAAATGTAAATGGTTATGCAACCTGGAATGAATGACCGGCTCAGATTCACAGGGGGCAACCTTGGGTAGGCAGGACGAGGAACAGGAGGGACCCCAAGCCAGGATCTGTCCAGTAGTCCAGTCCACATGAGGAGAATGGAGCTGTAACCATGGGAGACCCAAAATTATAGGCGTTGAGGCCTTGGGTAAGATAAGGAAGGATATCCACTCCTGGTGGAGTGTACCCACCGACATCTTAACAGGGAGGGTCTGGAAGCGGATAGGTCCCCCTGGGAGAACAGTACCATCAATCGCCAAGACCACCAATGGCGTGGTGAGGGGCAAAAGAGTAAGTCTCATGGACGATGCGATTTCCCAGTCCATGAAATTACCAGCGGCTCCGGAATCCAGATATGCTGAGACCGAATGAGAAGAAGCACCAACATGAAGGAACACAGAAAGCAGAAGACGAGAAGGGGAAGGTGATATTTCTGGGTCCAATACTCCACTTTCCAGATGAAGTGGACCCAAACGTTTTTCTGGACAAAGAGAGCAAGTGTCACGAAAATGACCTTTGCCCCCACAGTAGAGACACAGGCCTAGATTTCTGCGCCTAGCACGTTCCTCTGGGGATAGCCTGGTCCTGCCCAGCTGCATGGGTTCCTCAGCTGGCAGGAGATGCTCCACGGGTCGAGGAGAGGGGAGCTCAGGCTGACTAAGGACCAAGGAGTGCTGGCGCCGCTTTTCTAGGGTCCTTTCCTGAAAGCGAATATCGATCTGGTTACACAAGGAGATAACTCCGTCCAGATCAGTGGGGATGGTTCTTCCTGCTAATTCATCCTTCACTCTATCAGAAAGGCCATGCAAAAAGGTTGCGACTAAGGCCTCATTGTTCCAGCTCAACTCAGCCGACAGTATGCGGAAATTAAGGGCGTACTGTCCCACTGAAGCAGACTCTTGGCGGAGACGTAGAAGGGCGCTGGCCGCTGAAGAGACACGAGCCGGTTCTTCAAAGATATTCCGAAAAAGTTTCAAGAAGCCAGACAGGCTAGAAACCACTGGATCATTCAGTTCCCACAGAGGGGCTGCCCAGGCTAAAGCTTCACCGGAGAGGAGGGAAATGATATAGGCTACCTTTGCCCTATCAGACAGAAAGTTTTGAGGCTGAAGCTCAAAATGAATCGTGCATTGGCTAAGGAACCCTCTGCAGGCCTTGGAGTCCCCAGAGAAACGGAACGGAGCTGGCAGTATTAGTGAGTGTGTGGCTGCGACTGGTGCGATAGGTACCACCGCTGGTTGTACTTGAGGTTGCGGATTCGGGGTTCCCAAGGAGACCTGAAGCTGCTCGAATCGAGAAGCCAGATCCTGGAGGAATCGCATCACCTGGGTCTGATTTGATTCCTGGGTCTCAAGTCTGCGAACTATGCCCTGCAATGGATCTTCCGCGGGAAGCGGGATGTCAGCCGGGTTCATGGCTGATCAAACTGTCAGGGTCACCTGTGGCCAGGTGACAGATGCACACCGTAGGGGGACAGGAGTGCACCGCGAGGTAGTGAACCCTATGGCTGGCTTCTGTGGATAGGAAGCTGGGTGGTTGTGGAAAGCGGGACCAGAGGAGCACAACCGGGATCCCAACGGAAGCGAGAGCCAAGATTCCCCAGGGCGCGGAGTCTAAGACCCAGCTGGTCTTCTCCAGGGCCTCTAGTGGTGAGGATGTTACGCTGCAGGCTGGGACCAGGTCGCGGCCCCTGGAGTTTCCTAGCTCACGCCCCGTAGGATAAGGGGAAGCAGCAGCACACGATAGAGAGAACCGAATAACAAGCCGAAGGTCAGGGGCCACAAGCAGACAAGGATAACGAAGAACGAGCCGAAGGTCAAGGGTCACGAGCAGACAGGGATGGTCGGGGACAAGCCAATAACGTAACAGAGAGACAGACGTAGCACACGGCAGGCAGGAACCCAAACACACAATGCCTAACAAACACGTTGATCAGCCAAGCAGGCTTGCAGTGCACAGGTTAATATAGTGTTCAGTGATAGGGCCTGGGGTGGAGTCAGGCTGGGAGGAGATTATAAAGGAAGCCAGGTGAAGGAGGTCTGGTCTCTAGATGAACACATGAGGAGGAAGGTAAGATGGCAGACAAACACTACTGCATATCCATGACACAAAGGAAATCTACCTGTGTGCCAAGTTTGAAGACAGGAGCCCCAAGGGTTCCAGAGATATGGCCACACAAAGAGAACTGACCGGCAATTGAAAGCTCCCTTGCGGGAAAACGTAGCAGTAATTTGTAATACCGCTTAAGTGGGACTCTGGAGCAACCTTGTCGGTATAGATTTTGCTGGTCAATATCTCCAAAACCATAAATCCTAAGAACTCCAAACTTGGTAGGGTGGGTCTCCCAATCAGTCCCATACATGTGTCTCTCAAGTTGAAAAAAACACTGCCTCCCGAAACATAAAGGGCGACGTCGCAGTGTTCTTTCAAACTGCACGGACCCAGATGAGGCCTCACTGCTGTATGTCTGTGTCCTACATTGGGAAAATGTTCAATATTTTTTTAACTCTGCCATGGCCGGTCCCAAGCCCGTGCTGCGAAAAGAGGAGGGTTGGGTGCTGGGACAAGCAAACCAGCCCTATTAAAACATTTGTAGAGCAAATGGGAAAGTTCAGTGACACAGAGGTGATGTTCCATCTCGGGGGAGGTTTAGTGTCACTGCAGCAATGAAGACCTCTCTGAGCGTGGTTGGTTCTGAGAGCAATGGCCCAGATCCCATTCCATAACAATTGTAAGATGCTCATTGCGGTCTAGAGCTGGTCCAAAGGTTGCGTGTGAAGGTTGTGTCCAAGCACACGTAAAGTGCTCCCTTCTGAAACTGGAAGACTGCTTACCAGTGCTCTTGAATTTTTTTAACTCTGCCATGGCCGGTCCCAAGCCCAGCTGCGAAAAGAGGAGGGTTGAGTGCTGGGGCAAGCAAACCAGCCCTGTAAAAACAATTTGCTACTGCGAGCATAAAAGAAGAATAGGGCCTATCCAGCATTGTAGTGACATTAGCCAGCTGAACGTGTTGGCTGAGCTACCAATGCTTTAAGCTGCAAATTAGTGGCTCGAGCATAAAAGAAGAGGGCCTATTAAAGTTAACTCCACCGTGGCCGGTCCCAAGTCCGAGCTGAGAAAGGAGGAGGGTCCCTTCCCCCTCCCTTTCCTTCCCTTTCCCCTTCCCCTCCCTTCCCTTTCCCCTTCCCCCAGAGACACATGCTCAAATTACCTTTAAGGCAGTTTACTGTGCAAAGGGCTAAAAAGAGATTGTAGACAGTCCACTTTGGGCCGATCGGCGCCGTTCGGAGCTGTAATGCGAAGTTCCACTGTACATCTCTTCTCTGCTGTCCCATCTGTGTGCTGTCTCGACTGTAAAGTGTGGGAAGAGGGTGTACCCCTTTATGGAGGATAGACAGCAGGATCTGTTCGCCCCGAGTACATAAATTGTCTGAAGAAGAGAGAGCAATTTGGGTTCAAATTTGGTCCCATACTTGCTATCTGAGGAGTGACAAAGAAAATCTACCTGCGTGCCAAGTTTGAAGACAGGAGCCCCAAGGGTTCCAGAGATATGGCCACACAAAGAGAACTGACCGGCAATTGAAAGCTCCCTTGCGGGAAAACGTAGCAGTAATTTGTAATACCGCTTAAGTGGGACTCTGGAGCAACCTTGTCGGTATAGATTTTGCTGGTCAATGTCTCCAAAACCATAAATCCTAAGAACTCCAAACTTGGTAGGGTGGGTCTCCCAATCAGTCCCATACATGTGTCTCTCAAGTTGAAAAAAACACTGCCTCCTGAAACATAAAGGGCGACGTCGCAGTGTTCTTTCAAACTGCACGGACCCAGATGAGGCCTCACTGCTGTATGTCTGTGTCCTACATTGGGAAAATGTTCAATATTTTTTTAACTCTGCCATGGCCGGTCCCAAGCCCGTGCTGCGAAAAGAGGAGGGTTGGGTGCTGGGACAAGCAAACCAGCCCTATTAAAACATTTGTAGAGCAAATGGGAAAGTTCAGTGACACAGAGGTGATGTTCCATCTCGGGGGAGGTTTAGTGTCACTGCAGCAATGAAGACCTCTCTGAGCGTGGTTGGTTCTGAGAGCAATGGCCCAGATCCCATTCCATAACAATTGTAAGATGCTCATTGCGGTCTAGAGCTGGTCCAAAGGTTGCGTGTGAAGGTTGTGTGCAAGCACACGTAAAGTGCTCCCTTCCGAAACTGGAAGATTGCTTACCAGTGCTCTTGAATTTTTTTAACTCTGCCATGGCCGGTCCCAAGCCCAGCTGCGAAAAGAGGAGGGTTGAGTGCTGGGGCAAGCAAACCAGCCCTGTGAAAACAATTTGCTACTGCGAGCATAAAAGAAGAATAGGGCCTATCCAGCATTGTAGTGACATTAGCCAGCTGAACGTGTTGGCTGAGCTACCAATGCTTTAAGCTGCAAATTAGTGGCTCGAGCATAAAAGAAGAGGGCCTATTAAAGTTAACTCCACCATGGCCGGTCCCAAGTCCGAGCTGAGAAAGGAGGAGGGTCCCTTCCCCCTCCCTTTCCTTCCCTTTCCCCTTCCCCTCCCCCTCCCTTCCCTTTCCCCTTCCCCCAGAGATACATGCTCAAATTACCTTTAAGGCAGTTTACTGTGCAAAGGGCTAAAATGAGATTGTAGACAGTCCACTTTGGGCCGATCGGCGCCGTTCGGAGCTATAATGCGAAGTTCCACTGTACATCTCTTCTCTGCTGTCCCATCTGTGTGCTGTCTCGACTGTGAAGTGTGGGAAGAGGGTGTACCCCTTTACGGAGGATAGACAGCAGGATCTGTTCGCCCCGAGTACATAAATTGTCTGAAGAAGAGAGAGCAATTTGGGTTCAAATTTGGTCCCATACTTGCTATCTGAGGAGTGACAAAGGAAATCTACCTGTGTGCCAAGTTTGAAGACAGGAGCCCCAAGGGTTCCAGAGATATGGCCACACAAAGAGAACTGACCGGCAATTGAAAGCTCCCTTGCGGGAAAACGTAGCAGTAATTTGTAATACCGCTTAAGTGGGACTCTGGAGCAACCTTGTCGGTATAGATTTTGCTGGTCAATATCTCCAAAACCATAAATCCTAAGAACTCCAAACTTGGTAGGGTGGGTCTCCCAATCAGTCCCATACATGTGTCTCTCAAGTTGAAAAAAACACTGCCTCCCGAAACATAAAGGGCGACGTCGCAGTGTTCTTTCAAACTGCACGGACCCAGATGAGGCCTCACTGCTGTATGTCTGTGTCCTACATTGGGAAAATGTTCAATATTTTTTTAACTCTGCCATGGCCGGTCCCAAGCCCGTGCTGCGAAAAGAGGAGGGTTGGGTGCTGGGACAAGCAAACCAGCCCTATTAAAACATTTGTAGAGCAAATGGGAAAGTTCAGTGACACAGAGGTGATGTTCCATCTCGGGGGAGGTTTAGTGTCACTGCAGCAATGAAGACCTCTCTGAGCGTGGTTGGTTCTGAGAGCAATGGCCCAGATCCCATTCCATAACAATTGTAAGATGCTCATTGCGGTCTAGAGCTGGTCCAAAGGTTGCGTGTGAAGGTTGTGTGCAAGCACACGTAAAGTGCTCCCTTCCGAAACTGGAAGACTGCTTACCAGTGCTCTTAATTTTTTTTAACTCTGCCATGGCCGGTCCCAAGCCCAGCTGCGAAAAGAGGAGGGTTGAGTGCTGGGGC
Organism: Rana muscosa; assembly: GCA_029206835.1. Taxonomy (NCBI): domain Eukaryota; kingdom Metazoa; phylum Chordata; class Amphibia; order Anura; family Ranidae; genus Rana; species Rana muscosa. The sequence continues at coordinate 116,329,227 of CM055118.1, forward strand.
AAGCAAACCAGCCCTGTAAAAACAATTTGCTACTGCGAGCATAAAAGAAGAATAGAGCCTATCCAGCATTGTAGTGACATTAGCCAGCTGAACGTGTTGGCTGAGCTACCAATGCTTTAAGCTGCAAATTAGTGGCTCGAGCATAAAAGAAGAGGGCCTATTAAAGTTAACTCCACCGTGGCCGGTCCCAAGTCCGAGCTGAGAAAGGAGGAGGGTCCCTTCCCCCTCCCTTTCCTTCCCTTTCCCCTTCCCCTCCCTTCCCTTTCCCCTTCCCCCAGAGACACATGCTCAAATTACCTTTAAGGCAGTTTACTGTGCAAAGGGCTAAAAAGAGATTGTAGACAGTCCACTTTGGGCCGATCGGCGCCGTTAGGAGCTGTAATGCGAAGTTCCACTGTACATCTCTTCTCTGCTGTCCCATCTGTGTGCTGTCTCGACTGTAAAGTGTGGGAAGAGGGTGTACCCCTTTATGGAGGATAGACAGCAGGATCTGTTCGCCCCGAGTACATAAATTGTCTGAAGAAGAGAGAGCAATTTGGGTTCAAATTTGGTCCCATACTTGCTATCTGAGGAGTGACAAAGAAAATCTACCTGCGTGCCAAGTTTGAAGACAGGAGCCCCAAGGGTTCCAGAGATATGGCCATACAAAAGAACTGACCGGCAATTGAAAGCTCCCTTGCGGGAAAACGTAGCAGTAATTTGTAATACCGCTTAAGTGGGACTCTGGAGCAACCTTGTCGGTATAGATTTTGCTGGTCAATGTCTCCAAAACCATAAATCCTAAGAACTCCAAACTTGGTAGGGTGGGTCTCCCAATCAGTCCCATACATGTGTCTCTCAAGTTGAAAAAAATACTGCCTCCTGAAACATAAAGGGCGACGTCGCAGTGTTCTTTCAAACTGCACGGACCCAGATGAGGCCTCACTGCTGTATGTCTGTGTCCTACATTGGGAAAATGTTCAATATTTTTTTAACTCTGCCATGGCCGGTCCCAAGCCCGTGCTGCGAAAAGAGGAGGGTTGGGTGCTGGGACAAGCAAACCAGCCCTATTAAAACATTTGTAGAGCAAATGGGAAAGTTCAGTGACACAGAGGTGATGTTCCATCTCGGGGGAGGTTTAGTGTCACTGCAGCAATGAAGACCTCTCTGAGCGTGGTTGGTTCTGAGAGCAATGGCCCAGATCCCATTCCATAACAATTGTAAGATGCTCATTGCGGTCTAGAGCTGGTCCAAAGGTTGCGTGTGAAGGTTGTGTGCAAGCACACGTAAAGTGCTCCCTTCCGAAACTGGAAGATTGCTTACCAGTGCTCTTGAATTTTTTTAACTCTGCCATGGCCGGTCCCAAGCCCAGCTGCGAAAAGAGGAGGGTTGAGTGCTGGGGCAAGCAAACCAGCCCTGTAAAAACAATTTGCTACTGCGAGCATAAAAGAAGAATAGGGCCTATCCAGCATTGTAGTGACATTAGCCAGCTGAACGTGTTGGCTGAGCTACCAATGCTTTAAGCTGCAAATTAGTGGCTCGAGCATAAAAGAAGAGGGCCTATTAAAGTTAACTCCACCATGGCCGGTCCCAAGTCCGAGCTGAGAAAGGAGGAGGGTCCCTTCCCCCTCCCTTTCCTTCCCTTTCCCCTTCCCCTCCCCCTCCCTTCCCTTTCCCCTTCCCCCAGAGATACATGCTCAAATTACTTTAAGGCAGTTTACTGTGCAAAGGGCTAAAAAGAGATTGTAGACAGTCCACTTTGGGCCGATCGGCGCCGTTCGGAGCTATAATGCGAAGTTCCACTGTACATCTCTTCTCTGCTGTCCCATCTGTGTGCTGTCTCGACTGTGAAGTGTGGGAAGAGGGTGTACCCCTTTACGGAGGATAGACAGCAGGATCTGTTCGCCCCGAGTACATAAATTGTCTGAAGAAGAGAGAGCAATTTGGGTTCAAATTTGGTCCCATACTTGCTATCTGAGGAGTGACAAAGGAAATCTACCTGTGTGCCAAGTTTGAAGACAGGAGCCCCAAGGGTTCCAGAGATATGGCCACACAAAGAGAACTGACCGGCAATTGAAAGCTCCCTTGCGGGAAAACGTAGCAGTAATTTGTAATACCGCTTAAGTGGGACTCTGGAGCAACCTTGTCGGTATAGATTTTGCTGGTCAATATCTCCAAAACCATAAATCCTAAGAACTCCAAACTTGGTAGGGTGGGTCTCCCAATCAGTCCCATACATGTGTCTCTCAAGTTGAAAAAAACACTGCCTCCCGAAACATAAAGGGCGACGTCGCAGTGTTCTTTCAAACTGCACGGACCCAGATGAGGCCTCACTGCTGTATGTCTGTGTCCTACATTGGGAAAATGTTCAATATTTTTTTAACTCTGCCATGGCCGGTCCCAAGCCCGTGCTGCGAAAAGAGGAGGGTTGGGTGCTGGGACAAGCAAACCAGCCCTATTAAAACATTTGTAGAGCAAATGGGAAAGTTCAGTGACACAGAGGTGATGTTCCATCTCGGGGGAGGTTTAGTGTCACTGCAGCAATGAAGACCTCTCTGAGCGTGGTTGGTTCTGAGAGCAATGGCCCAGATCCCATTCCATAACAATTGTAAGATGCTCATTGCGGTCTAGAGCTGGTCCAAAGGTTGCGTGTGAAGGTTGTGTCCAAGCACACGTAAAGTGCTCCCTTCCGAAACTGGAAGACTGCTTACCAGTGCTCTTGAATTTTTTTAACTCTGCCATGGCCGGTCCCAAGCCCAGCTGCGAAAAGAGGAGGGTTGAGTGCTGGGGCAAGCAAACCAGCCCTGTAAAAACAATTTGCTACTGCGAGCATAAAAGAAGAATAGGGCCTATCCAGCATTGTAGTGACATTAGCCAGCTGAACGTGTTGGCTGAGCTACCAATGCTTTAAGCTGCAAATTAGTGGCTCGAGCATAAAAGAAGAGGGCCTATTAAAGTTAACTCCACCGTGGCCGGTCCCAAGTCCGAGCTGAGAAAGGAGGAGGGTCCCTTCCCCCTCCCTTTCCTTCCCTTTCCCCTTCCCCTCCCTTCCCTTTCCCCTTCCCCCAGAGACACATGCTCAAATTACCTTTAAGGCAGTTTACTGTGCAAAGGGCTAAAAAGAGATTGTAGACAGTCCACTTTGGGCCGATCGGCGCCGTTCGGAGCTGTAATGCGAAGTTCCACTGTACATCTCTTCTCTGCTGTCCCATCTGTGTGCTGTCTCGACTGTAAAGTGTGGGAAGAGGGTGTACCCCTTTATGGAGGATAGACAGCAGGATCTGTTCGCCCCGAGTACATAAATTGTCTGAAGAAGAGAGAGCAATTTGGGTTCAAATTTGGTCCCATACTTGCTATCTGAGGAGTGACAAAGAAAATCTACCTGCGTGCCAAGTTTGAAGACAGGAGCCCCAAGGGTTCCAGAGATATGGCCACACAAAGAGAACTGACCGGCAATTGAAAGCTCCCTTGCGGGAAAACGTAGCAGTAATTTGTAATACCGCTTAAGTGGGACTCTGGAGCAACCTTGTCGGTATAGATTTTGCTGGTCAATGTCTCCAAAACCATAAATCCTAAGAACTCCAAACTTGGTAGGGTGGGTCTCCCAATCAGTCCCATACATGTGTCTCTCAAGTTGAAAAAAACACTGCCTCCTGAAACATAAAGGGCGACGTCGCAGTGTTCTTTCAAACTGCACGGACCCAGATGAGGCCTCACTGCTGTATGTCTGTGTCCTACATTGGGAAAATGTTCAATATTTTTTTAACTCTGCCATGGCCGGTCCCAAGCCCGTGCTGCGAAAAGAGGAGGGTTGGGTGCTGGGACAAGCAAACCAGCCCTATTAAAACATTTGTAGAGCAAATGGGAAAGTTCAGTGACACAGAGGTGATGTTCCATCTCGGGGGAGGTTTAGTGTCACTGCAGCAATGAAGACCTCTCTGAGCGTGGTTGGTTCTGAGAGCAATGGCCCAGATCCCATTCCATAACAATTGTAAGATGCTCATTGCGGTCTAGAGCTGGTCCAAAGGTTGCGTGTGAAGGTTGTGTCCAAGCACACGTAAAGTGCTCCCTTCCGAAACTGGAAGACTGCTTACCAGTGCTCTTGAATTTTTTTAACTCTGCCATGGCCGGTCCCAAGCCCAGCTGCGAAAAGAGGAGGGTTGAGTGCTGGGGCAAGCAAACCAGCCCTGTAAAAACAATTTGCTACTGCGAGCATAAAAGAAGAATAGGGCCTATCCAGCATTGTAGTGACATTAGCCAGCTGAACGTGTTGGCTGAGCTACCAATGCTTTAAGCTGCAAATTAGTGGCTCGAGCATAAAAGAAGAGGGCCTATTAAAGTTAACTCCACCGTGGCCGGTCCCAAGTCCGAGCTGAGAAAGGAGGAGGGTCCCTTCCCCCTCCCTTTCCTTCCCTTTCCCCTTCCCCTCCCCCTCCCTTCCCTTTCCCCTTCCCCCAGAGATACATGCTCAAATTACCTTTAATGCAGTTTACTGTGCAAAGGGCTAAAAAGAGATTGTAGACAGTCCACTTTGGGCCGATCGGCGCCGTTCGGAGCTATAATACGAAGTTCCACTGTACATCTCTTCTCTGCTGTCCCATCTGTGTGCTGTCTCGACTGTAAAGTGTGGGAAGAGGGTGTACCCCTTTACGGAGGATAGACAGCAGGATCTGTTCACCCCGAGTACATAAATTGTCTGAAGAAGAGAGAGCAATTTGGGTTCAAATTTGGTCCCATACTTGCTATCTGAGGAGTGACAAAGGAAATCTACCTGCGTGCCAAGTTTGAAGACAGGAGCCCCAAGGGTTCCAGAGATATGGCCACACAAAGAGAACTGACCGGCAATTGAAAGCTCCCTTGCGGGAAAACGTAGCAGTAATTTGTAATACCGCTTAAGTGGGACTCTGGAGCAACCTTGTCGGTATAGATTTTGCTGGTCAATGTCTCCAAAACCATAAATCCTAAGAACTCCAAACTTGGTAGGGTGGGTCTCCCAATAAGTCCCATACATGTGTCTCTCAAGTTTAAAAAAACACTGCCTCAAGAAACATAAAGGGCGACGTCGCAGTGTTCTTTCAAACTGCACGGACCCAGATGAGGCCTCACTGCTGTATGTCTGTGTCCTACATTGGGAAAATGTTCAATATTTTTTTAACTCTGCCCGGTCCCAAGCCCGTGCTGCGAAAAGAGGAGGGTTGGGTGCTGGGACAAGCAAACCAGCCCTATTAAAACATTTGTAGAGCAAATGGGAAAGTTCAGTGACACAGAGGTGATGTTCCATCTCGGGGGAGCTTTAGTGTCACTGCAGCAATGAAGACCTCTCTGAGCGTGGTTGGTTCTGAGAGCAATGGCCCAGATCCCATTCCATAACAATTGTAAGATGCTCATTGCGGTCTAGAGCTGGTCCAAAGGTTGCGTGTGAAGGTTGTGTGCAAGCACACGTAAAGTGCTCCCTTCCGAAACTGGAAGACTGCTTACCAGTGCTCTTGAATTTTTTTAACTCTGCCATGGCCGGTCCCAAGCCCAGCTGCGAAAAGAGGAGGGTTGAGTGCTGGGGCAAGCAAACCAGCCCTGTAAAAACAATTTGCTACTGCGAGCATAAAAGAAGAATAGGGCCTATCCAGCATTGTAGTGACATTAGCCAGCTGAACGTGTTGGCTGAGCTACCAATGCTTTAAGCTGCAAATTAGTGGCTCGAGCATAAAAGAAGAGGGCCTATTAAAGTTAACTCCACCGTGGCCGGTCCCAAGTCCGAGCTGAGAAAGGAGGAGGGTCCCTTCCCCCTCCCTTTCCTTCCCTTTCCCTTTCCCCTCCCCCTCCCTTCCCTTTCCCCTTCCCCCAGAGACACATGCTCAAATTACCTTTAAGGCAGTTTACTGTGCAAAGGGCTAAAAAGAGATTGTAGACAGTCCACTTTGGGCCGATCGGCGCCGTTCGGAGCTGTAATGCAAAGTTCCACTGTACATCTCTTCTCTGCTGTCCCATCTGTGTGCTGTCTCGACTGTGAAGTGTGGGAAGAGGGTGTACCCCTTTACGGAGGATAGACAGCAGGATCTGTTCGCCCCGAGTACATAAATTGTCTGAAGAAGAGAGAGCAATTTGGGTTCAAATTTGGTCCCATACTTGCTATCTGAGGAGTGACAAAGGAAATCTACCTGCGTGCCAAGTTTGAAGACAGGAGCCTTAAGGGTTCCAGAGATATGGCCACACAAAGAGAACTGACCGGCAATTGAAAGCTCCCTTGCGGGAAAACGTAGCAGTAATTTGTAATACCGCTTAAGTGGGACTCTGGAGCAACCTTGTCGGTATAGATTTTGCTGGTCAATGTCTCCAAAACCATAAATCCTAAGAACTCCAAACTTGGTAGGGTGGGTCTCCCAATAAGTCCCATACATGTGTCTCTCAAGTTCAAAAAAACACTGCCTCCCGAAACATAAAGGGCGACGTCGCAGTGTTCTTTCAAACTGCACGGACCCAGATGAGGCCTCACTGCTGTATGTCTGTGTCCTACATTGGGAAAATGTTCAATATTTTTTTAACTCTGCCCGGTCCCAAGCCCGTGCTGCGAAAAGAGGAGGGTTGGGTGCTGGGACAAGCAAACCAGCCCTATTAAAACATTTGTAGAGCAAATGGGAAAGTTCAGTGACACAGAGGTGATGTTCCATCTCGGGGGAGCTTTAGTGTCACTGCAGCAATGAAGACCTCTCTGAGCGTGGTTGGTTCTGAGAGCAATGGCCCAGATCCCATTCCATAACAATTGTAAGATGCTCATTGCGGTCTAGAGCTGGTCCAAAGGTTGCGTGTGAAGGTTGTGTGCAAGCACACGTAAAGTGCTCCCTTCCGAAACTGGAAGACTGCTTACCAGTGCTCTTGAATTTTTTTAACTCTGCCATGGCCGGTCCCAAGCCCAGCTGCGAAAAGAGGAGGGTTGAGTGCTGGGGCAAGCAAACCAGCCCTGTAAAAACAATTTGCTACTGCGAGCATAAAAGAAGAATAGGGCCTATCCAGCATTGTAGTGACATTAGCCAGCTGAACGTGTTGGCTGAGCTACCAATGCTTTAAGCTGCAAATTAGTGGCTCGAGCATAAAAGAAGAGGGCCTATTAAAGTTAACTCCACCGTGGCCGGTCCCAAGTCCGAGCTGAGAAAGGAGGAGGGTCCCTTCCCCCTCCCTTTCCTTCCCTTTCCCTTTCCCCTCCCCCTCCCTTCCCTTTCCCCTTCCCCCAGAGACACATGCTCAAATTACCTTTAAGGCAGTTTACTGTGCAAAGGGCTAAAAAGAGATTGTAGACAGTCCACTTTGGGCCGATCGGCGCCGTTCGGAGCTGTAATGCAAAGTTCCACTGTACATCTCTTCTCTGCTGTCCCATCTGTGTGCTGTCTCGACTGTGAAGTGTGGGAAGAGGGTGTACCCCTTTACGGAGGATAGACAGCAGGATCTGTTCGCCCCGAGTACATAAATTGTCTGAAGAAGAGAGAGCAATTTGGGTTCAAATTTGGTCCCATACTTGCTATCTGAGGAGTGACAAAGGAAATCTACCTGCGTGCCAAGTTTGAAGACAGGAGCCTTAAGGGTTCCAGAGATATGGCCACACAAAGAGAACTGACCGGCAATTGAAAGCTCCCTTGCGGGAAAACGTAGCAGTAATTTGTAATACCGCTTAAGTGGGACTCTGGAGCAACCTTGTCGGTATAGATTTTGCTGGTCAATGTCTCCAAAACCATAAATCCTAAGAACTCCAAACTTGGTAGGGTGGGTCTCCCAATAAGTCCCATACATGTGTCTCTCAAGTTCAAAAAAACACTGCCTCCCGAAACATAAAGGGCGACGTCGCAGTGTTCTTTCAAACTGCACGGACCCAGATGAGGCCTCACTGCTGTATGTCTGTGTCCTACATTGGGAAAATGTTCAATATTTTTTTAACTCTGCCCGGTCCCAAGCCCGTGCTGCGAAAAGAGGAGGGTTGGGTGCTGGGACAAGCAAACCAGCCCTATTAAAACATTTGTAGAGCAAATGGGAAAGTTCAGTGACACAGAGGTGATGTTCCATCTCGGGGGAGCTTTAGTGTCACTGCAGCAATGAAGACCTCTCTGAGCGTGGTTGGTTCTGAGAGCAATGGCCCAGATCCCATTCCATAACAATTGTAAGATGCTCATTGCGGTCTAGAGCTGGTCCAAAGGTTGCGTGTGAAGGTTGTGTGCAAGCACACGTAAAGTGCTCCCTTCCGAAACTGGAAGACTGCTTACCAGTGCTCTTGAATTTTTTTAACTCTGCCATGGCCGGTCCCAAGCCCAGCTGCGAAAAGAGGAGGGTTGAGTGCTGGGGCAAGCAAACCAGCCCTGTAAAAACAATTTGCTACTGCGAGCATAAAAGAAGAATAGGGCCTATCCAGCATTGTAGTGACATTAGCCAGCTGAACGTGTTGGCTGAGCTACCAATGCTTTAAGCTGCAAATTAGTGGCTCGAGCATAAAAGAAGAGGGCCTATTAAAGTTAACTCCACCGTGGCCGGTCCCAAGTCCGAGCTGAGAAAGGAGGAGGGTCCCTTCCCCCTCCCTTTCCTTCCCTTTCCCTTTCCCCTCCCCCTCCCTTCCCTTTCCCCTTCCCCCAGAGACACATGCTCAAATTACCTTTAAGGCAGTTTACTGTGCAAAGGGCTAAAAAGAGATTGTAGACAGTCCACTTTGGGCCGATCGGCGCCGTTCGGAGCTGTAATGCAAAGTTCCACTGTACATCTCTTCTCTGCTGTCCCATCTGTGTGCTGTCTCGACTGTGAAGTGTGGGAAGAGGGTGTACCCCTTTACGGAGGATAGACAGCAGGATCTGTTCACCCCGAGTACATAAATTGTCTGAAGAAGAGAGAGCAATTTGGGTTCAAATTTGGTCCCATACTTGCTATCTGAGGAGTGACAAAGGAAATCTACCTGCGTGCCAAGTTTGAAGACAGGAGCCCCAAGGGTTCCAGAGATATGGCCACACAAAGAGAACTGACCGGCAATTGAAAGCTCCCTTGCGGGAAAACGTAGCAGTAATTTGTAATACCGCTTAGGTGGGACTCTGGAGCAACCTTGTCGGTATAGATTTTGCTGGTCAATATTTTCAAAACCATAAATCCTAAGAACTCCAAACTTGGTAGGGTGGGTCTCCCAATCAGTCCCATACATGTGTCTCTCAAGTTGAAAAAAACACTGCCTCCCGAAACATAAAGGGCGACGTCGCAGTGTTCTTTCAAACTGCACGGACCCAAATGAGGCCTTACTGCTGTATGTCTGTGTCCTACATTGGGAAAATGTTCAATATTTTTTTAACTCTGCCATGGCCGGTCCCAAGCCCGTGCTGCGAAAAGAGGAGGGTTGGGTGCTGGGACAAGCAAACCAGCCCTATTAAAACATTTGTAGAGCAAATGGGAAAGTTCAGTGACACAGAGGTGATGTTCCATCTCGGGGGAGGTTTAGTGTCACTGCAGCAATGAAGACCTCTCTGAGCGTGGTTGGTTCTGAGAGCAATGGCCCAGATCCCATTCCATAACAATTGTAAGATGCTCATTGCGGTCTAGAGCTGGTCCAAAGGTTGCGTGTGAAGGTTGTGTGCAAGCACACGTAAAGTGCTCCCTTCCGAAACTGGAAGACTGCTTACCAGTGCTCTTGAATCTTTTTAACTCTGCCATGGCCGGTCCCAAGCCCAGCTGCGAAAAGAGGAGGGTTGAGTGCTGGGGCAAGCAAACCAGCCCTGTAAAAACAATTTGCTACTGCGAGCATAAAAGAAGAATAGGGCCTATCCAGCATTGTAGTGACATTAGCCAGCTGAACGTGTTGGCTGAGCTACCAATGCTTTAAGCTGCAAATTAGTGGCTCGAGCATAAAAGAAGAGGGCCTATTAAAGTTAACTCCACCGTGACCGGTCCCAAGTCCGAGCTGAGAAAGGAGGAGGGTCCCTTCCCCCTCCCTTTCCTTCCCTTTCCCCTTCCCCTCCCCCTCCCTTCCCTTTCCCCTTCCCCCAGAGATACATGCTCAAATTACCTTTAAGGCAGTTTACTGTGCAAAGGGCTAAAAAGAGATTGTAGACAGTCCACTTTGGGCCGATCGGCGCCGTTCGGAGCTATAATGCGAAGTTCCACTGTACATCTCTTCTCTGCTGTCCCATCTGTGTGCTGTCTCGACTGTGAAGTGTGGGAAGAGGGTGTACCCCTTTACGGAGGATAGACAGCAGGATCTGTTCGCCCCGAGTACATAAATTGTCTGAAGAAGAGAGAGCAATTTGGGTTCAAATTTGGTCCCATACTTGCTATCTGAGGAGTGACAAAGAAAATCTACCTGCGTGCCAAGTTTGAAGACAGGAGCCCCAAGGGTTCCAGAGATATGGCCACACAAAGAGAACTGACCGGCAATTGAAAGCTCCCTTGCGGGAAAACGTAGCAGTAATTTGTAATACCGCTTAAGTGGGACTCTGGAGCAACCTTGTCGGTATAGATTTTGCTAGTCAATATCTCCAAAACCATAAATCCTAAGAACTCCAAACTTGGTAGGGTGGGTCTCCCAATCAGTCCCATACATGTGTCTCTCAAGTTGAAAAAAACACTGCCTCCCGAAACATAAAGGGCGACGTCGCAGTGTTCTTTCAAACTGCATGGACCCAGATGAGGCCTCACTGCTGTATGTCTGTGTCCTACATTGGGAAAATGTTCAATATTTTTTTAACTCTGCCATGGCCGGTCCCAAGCCCGTGCTGCGAAAAGAGGAGGGTTGGGTGCTGGGACAAGCAAACCAGCCCTATTAAAACATTTGTAGAGCAAATGGGAAAGTTCAGTGACACAGAGGTGATGTTCCATCTCGGGGGAGGTTTAGTGTCACTGCAGCAATGAAGACCTCTCTGAGCGTGGTTGGTTCTGAGAGCAATGGCCCAGATCCCATTCCATAACAATTGTAAGATGCTCATTGCGGTCTAGAGCTGGTCCAAAGGTTGCGTGTGAAGGTTGTGTGCAAGCACACGTAAAGTGCTCCCTTCCGAAACTGGAAGACTGCTTACCAGTGCTCTTGAATTTTTTTAACTCTGCCATGGCCGGTCCCAAGCCCAGCTGCGAAAAGAGGAGGGTTGAGTGCTGGGGCAAGCAAACCAGCCCTGTAAAAACAATTTGCTACTGCGAGCATAAAAGAAGAATAGGGCCTATCCAGCATTGTAGTGACAATAGCCAGCTGAACGTGTTGGCTGAGCTACCAATGCTTTAAGCTGCAAATTAGTGGCTCGAGCATAAAAGAAGAGGGCCTATTAAAGTTAACTCCACCGTGGCCGGTCCCAAGTCCAAGCTGAGAAAGGAGGAGGGTCCCTTCCCCCTCCCTTTCCTTCCCTTTCCCCTTCCCCTCCCCCTCCCTTCCCTTTCCCCTTCCCCCAGAGATACATGCTCAAATTACCTTTAAGGCAGTTTACTGTGCAAAGGGCTAAAAAGAGATTGTAGACAGTCCACTTTGGGCCGATCGGCGCCGTTCAGAGCTATAATACGAAGTTCCACTGTACATCTCTTCTCTGCTGTCCCATCTGTGTGCTGTCTCGACTGTGAAGTGTGGAAAGAGGGTGTACCCCTTTACGGAGGATAGACAGCAGGATCTGTTCGCCCCGAGTACATAAATTGTCTGAAGAAGAGAGAGCAATTTGGGTTCAAATTTGGTCCCATACTTGCTATCTGAGGAGTGACAAAGGAAATCTACCTGCGTGCCAAGTTTGAAGACAGGAGCCCCAAGGGTTCCAGAGATATGGCCACACAAAGAGAACTGACCGGCAATTGAAAGCTCCCTTGCGGGAAAACGTAGCAGTAATTTGTAATACCGCTTAAGTGGGACTCTGGAGCAACCTTGTCGGTATAGATTTTGCTGGTCAATGTCTCCAAAACCATAAATCCTAAGAACTCCAAACTTGGTAGGGTGGGTCTCCCAATAAGTCCCATACATGTGTCTCTCAAGTTTAAAAAAACACTGCCTCCCGAAACATAAAGGGCGACGTCGCAGTGTTCTTTCAAACTGCACGGACCCAGATGAGGCCTCACTGCTGTATGTCTGTGTCCTACATTGGGAAAATGTTCAATATTTTTTTAACTCTGCCCGGTCCCAAGCCCGTGCTGCGAAAAGAGGAGGGTTGGGTGCTGGGACAAGCAAACCAGCCCTATTAAAACATTTGTAGAGCAAATGGGAAAGTTCAGTGACACAGAGGTGATGTTCCATCTCGGGGGAGGTTTAGTGTCACTGCAGCAATGAAGACCTCTCTGAGCGTGGTTGGTTCTGAGAGCAATGGCCCAGATCCCATTCCATAACAATTGTAAGATGCTCATTGCGGTCTAGAGCTGGTCCAAAGGTTGCGTGTGAAGGTTGTGTGCAAGCACACGTAAAGTGCTCCCTTCCGAAACTGGAAGACTGCTTACCAGTGCTCTTGAATCTTTTTAACTCTGCCATGGCCGGTCCCAAGCCCAGCTGCGAAAAGAGGAGGGTTGAGTGCTGGGGCAAGCAAACCAGCCCTGTAAAAACAATTTGCTACTGCGAGCATAAAAGAAGAATAGGGCCTATCCAGCATTGTAGTGACATTAGCCAGCTGAACGTGTTGGCTGAGCTACCAATGCTTTAAGCTGCAAATTAGTGGCTCGAGCATAAAAGAAGAGGGCCTATTAAAGTTAACTCCACCGTGGCCGGTCCCAAGTCCGAGCTGAGAAAGGAGGAGGGTCCCTTCCCCCTACCTTTCCTTCCCTTTCCCTTTCCCCTCCCCCTCCATTCCCTTTCCCCTTCCCCCAGAGACACATGCTCAAATTACCTTTAAGGCAGTTTACTGTGCAAAGGGCTAAAAAGAGATTGTAGACAGTCCACTTTGGGCCGATCGGCGCCGTTCGGAGCTGTAATGCAAAGTTCCACTGTACATCTCTTCTCTGCTGTCCCATCTGTGTGCTGTCTCGACTGTAAAGTGTGGGAAGAGGGTGTACCCCTTTACGGAGGATAGACAGCAGGATCTGTTCGCCCCGAGTACATAAATTGTCTGAAGAAGAGAGAGCAATTTGGGTTCAAATTTGGTCCCATACTTGCTATCTGAGGAGTGACAAAGGAAATCTACCTGCGTGCCAAGTTTGAAGACAGGAGCCCCAAGGGTTCCAGAGATATGGCCACACAAAGAGAACTGACCGGCAATTGAAAGCTCCCTTGCGGGAAAACGTAGCAGTAATTTGTAATACCGCTTAAGTGGGACTCTGGAGCAACCTTGTCGGTATAGATTTTGCTGGTCAATGTCTCCAAAACCATAAATCCTAAGAACTCCAAACTTGGTAGGGTGGGTCTCCCAATAAGTCCCATACATGTGTCTCTCAAGTTCAAAAAAACACTGCCTCCCGAAACATAAAGGGCGACGTCGCAGTGTTCTTTCAAACTGCACGGACCCAGATGAGGCCTCACTGCTGTATGTCTGTGTCCTACATTGGGAAAATGTTCAATATTTTTTTAACTCTGCCATGGCCGGTCCCAAGCCCGTGCTGCGAAAAGAGGAGGGTTGGGTGCTGGGACAAGCAAACCAGCCCTATTAAAACATTTGTAGAGCAAATGGGAAAGTTCAGTGACACAGAGGTGATGTTCCATCTCGGGGGAGGTTTAGTGTCACTGCAGCAATGAAGACCTCTCTGAGCGTGGTTGGTTCTGAGAGCAATGGCACAAATCCCATTCCATAACAATTGTAAGATGCTCATTGCGGTCTAGAGCTGGTCCAAAGGTTGCGTGTGAAAGTTGTGTGCAAGCACACGTAAAGTGCTCCCTTCCGAAACTGGAAGACTGCTTACCAGTGCTCTTGAAACTCTTTAACTCTGCCATGGCCGGTCCCAAGCCCAGCTGCGAAAAAGGAGGGTTGAGTGCTGGGGCAAGCAAACCAGCCCTGTAAAAACAATTTGCTACTGCGAACATAAAAGAAGAATAGGGCCTATCCAGCATTGTAGTGACATTAGCCAGCTGAACGTGTTGGCTGAGCTACCAATGCTTTAAGCTGCAAATTGGTGGCTCGAGCATAAAAGAAGAGGGCCTATTAAAGTTAACTCCACCGTGGCCGGTCCCAAGTCCAAGCTGAGAAAGGAGGAGGGTCCCTTCCCCCTCCCTTTCCTTCCCTTTCCCCTCCCCCTCCCTTCCCTTTCCCCTTCCCCCAGAGACACATGCTCAAATTACCTTTAAGGCAGTTTACTGTGCAAAGGGCTAAAAAGAGATTGTAGACAGTCCACTTTGGGCCGATCGGCGCCGTTCGGAGCTGTAATGCGAAGTTCCACTGTACATCTCTTCTCTGCTGTCCCATCTGTGTGCTGTCTCGACTGTGAAGTGTGGGAAGAGGGTGTACCCCTTTACGGAGGATAGACAGCAGGATCTGTTCGCCCCGAGTACATAAATTGTCTGAAGAAGAGAGAGCAATTTGGGTTCAAATTTGGTCCCATACTTGCTATCTGAGGAGTGACAAAGGAAATCTACCTGCGTGCCAAGTTTGAAGACAGGAGCCCCAAGGGTTCCAGAGATATGGCCACACAAAGAGAACTGACCGGCAATTGAAAGCTCCCTTGCGGGAAAACGTAGCAGTAATTTGTAATACCGCTTAAGTGGGACTCTGGAGCAACCTTGTCGGTATAGATTTTGCTGGTCAATATCTCCAAAACCATAAATCCTAAGAACTCCAAACTTGGTAGGGTGGGTCTCCCAATCAGTCCTATACATGTGTCTCTCAAGTTGAAAAAAACACTGCCTCCCGAAACATAAAGGGCGACGTCGCAGTGTTCTTTCAAACTGCACGGACCCAGATGAGGCCTCACTGCTGTATGTCTGTGTCCTACATTGGGAAAATGTTCAATATTTTTTTAACTCTGCCATGGCCGGTCCCAAGCCCGTGCTGCGAAAAGAGGAGGGTTGGGTGCTGGGACAAGCAAACCAGCCCTATTAAAACATTTGTAGAGCAAATGGGAAAGTTCAGTGACACAGAGGTGATGTTCCATCTCGGGGGAGGTTTAGTGTCACTGCAGCAATGAAGACCTCTCTGAGCGTGGTTGGTTCTGAGAGCAATGGCCCAGATCCTATTCCATAACAATTGTAAGATGCTCATTGCGGTCTAGAGCTGGTCCAAAGGTTGCGTGTGAAGGTTGTGTGCAAGCACACGTAAAGTGCTCCCTTCCGAAACTGGAAGACTGCTTACCAGTGCTCTTGAATCTTTTTAACTCTGCCATGGCCGGTCCCAAGCCCAGCTGCAAAAAGAGGAGGGTTGAGTGCTGGGGCAAGCAAACCAGCCCTGTAAAAACAATTTGCTACTGCGAGCATAAAAGAAGAATAGGGCCTATCCAGCATTGTAGTGACATTAGCCAGCTGAACGTGTTGGCTGAGCTACCAATGCTTTAAGCTGCAAATTAGTGGCTCAAGCATAAAAGAAGAGGGCCTATTAAAGTTAACTCCACCGTGGCCGGTCCCAAGTCCAAGCTGAGAAAGGAGGAGGGTCCCTTCCCCCTCCCTTTCCTTCCCTTTCCCCTTCCCCTCCCCCTCCCTTCCCTTTCCCCTTCCCCCAGAGATACATGCTCAAATTACCTTTAAGGCAGTTTACTGTGCAAAGGGCTA
This sequence comes from Rana muscosa, assembly GCA_029206835.1. NCBI lineage: Eukaryota > Metazoa > Chordata > Amphibia > Anura > Ranidae > Rana > Rana muscosa. Next base: position 116,344,798 of record CM055118.1, read on the forward strand.
AAAAGAGATTGTAGACAGTCCACTTTGGGCCGATCGGCGCCGTTCGGAGCTGTAATGCGAAGTTCCACTGTACATCTCTTCTCTGCTGTCCCATCTGTGTGCTGTCTCGACTGTGAAGTGTGGGAAGAGGGTGTACCCCTTTACGGAGGATAGACAGCAGGATCTGTTCGCCCCGAGTACATAAATTGTCTGAAGAAGAGAGAGCAATTCGGGTTCAAATTTGGTCCCATAGTTGCTATCTGAGGAGTGACAAAGGAAATCTACCTGCGTGCCAAGTTTGAAGACAGGAGCCCCAAGGGTTCCAGAGATATGGCCACACAAAGAGAACTGACCGGCAATTGAAAGCTCCCTTGCGGGAAAACGTAGCAGTAATTTGTAATACCGCTTAAGTGGGACTCTGGAGCAACCTTGTCGGTATAGATTTTGCTGGTCAATATCTCCAAAACCATAAATCCTAAGAACTCCAAACTTGGTAGGGTGGGTCTCCCAATCAGTCCCATACATGTGTCTCTCAAGTTGAAAAAAACACTGCCTCCTGAAACATAAAGGGCGACGTCGCAGTGTTCTTTCAAACTGCACGGACCCAGATGAGGCCTCACTGCTGTATGTCTGTGTCCTACATTGGGAAAATGTTCAATATTTTTTTAACTCTGCCATGGCCGGTCCCAAGCCCTGTGCTGCGAAAAGAGGAGGGTTGGGTGCTGGGACAAGCAAACCAGCCCTATTAAAACATTTGTAGAGCAAATGGGAAAGTTCAGTGACACAGAGGTGATGTTCCATCTCGGGGGAGGTTTAGTGTCACTGCAGCAATGAAGACCTCTCTGAGCGTGGTTGGTTCTGAGAGCTATGGCCCAGATCCCATTCCATAACAATTGTAAGATGCTCATTGCGGTCTAGAGCTGGTCCAAAGGTTGCGTGTGAAGGTTGTGTGCAAGCACACGTAAAGTGCTCCCTTCCGAAACTGGAAGACTGCTTACCAGTGCTCTTGAAACTTTTTAACTCTGCCATGGCCGGTCCCAAGCCCAGCTGTGAAAAGAGGAGGGTTGAGTGCTGGGGCAAGCAAACCAGCCCTGTAAAAACAATTTGCTACCGCGAGCATAAAAAAAGAATAATAGGGCCTATCCAGCATTGTAGTGACATTAGCCAGCTGAACGTGTTGGCTGAGCTACCAATGCTTTAAGCTGCAAATTAGTGGCTCGAGCATAAAAGAAGAGGGCCTATTAAAGTTAACTCCACCGTGGCCGGTCCCAAGTCCGAGCTGAGAAAGGAGGAGGGTCCCTTCCCCCTCCCTTTCCTTCCCTTTCCCCTTCCCCTCCCCCTCCCTTCCCTTTCCCCTTCCCCCAGAGATACATGCTCAAATTACCTTTAAGGCAGTTTACTGTGCAAAGGGCTAAAAAGAGATTGTAGACAGTCCACTTTGGGCCGATCGGCGCCGTTCGGAGCTGTAATGCGAAGTTCCACTGTACATCTCTTCTCTGCTGTCCCATCTGTGTGCTGTCTCGACTGTGAAGTGTGGGAAGAGGGTGTACCCCTTTACGGAGGATAGACAGCAGGATCTGTTCGCCCCGAGTACATAAATTGTCTGAAGAAGAGAGAGCAATTTGGGTTCAAATTTGGTCCCATAGTTGCTATCTGAGGAGTGACAAAGGAAATCTACCTGCGTGCCAAGTTTGAAGACAGGAGCCCCAAGGGTTCCAGAGATATGGCCACACAAAGAGAACTGACCGGCAATTGAAAGCTCCCTTGCGGGAAAACGTAGCAGTAATTTGTAATACCGCTTAAGTGGGACTCTGGAGCAACCTTGTCGGTATAGATTTTGCTGGTCAATATCTCCAAAACCATAAATCCTAAGAACTCCAAACTTGGTAGGGTGGGTCTCCCAATCAGTCCCATACATGTGTCTCTCAAGTTGAAAAAAACACTGCCTCCCGAAACATAAAGGGCGACGTCGCAGTGTTCTTTCAAACTGCACGGACCCAGATGAGGCCTCACTGCTGTATGTCTGTGTCCTACATTGGGAAAATGTTCAATATTTTTTTAACTCTGCCATGGCCGGTCCCAAGCCCGTTTTGTGAAAAGAGGAGGGTTGGGTGCTGGGACAAGCAAACCAGCCCTATTAAAACATTTGTAGAGCAAATGGGAAAGTTCAGTGACACAGGTGATGTTCCATCTCGGGGGAGGTTTAGTGTCACTGCAGCAATGAAGACCTCTCTGAGCGTGGTTGGTTCTGAGAGCAATGGCCCAGATCCCATTCCATAACAATTGTAAGATGCTCATTGCGGTCTAGAGCTGGTCCAAAGGTTGCGTGTGAAGGTTGTGTGCAAGCACACGTAAAGTGCTCCCTTCCGAAACTGGAAGACTGCTTACCAGTGCTCTTGAAACTCTTTAACTCTGCCATGGCCGGTCCCAAGCCCAGCTGCGAAAAAGGAGGGTTGAGTGCTGGGGCAAGCAAACCAGCCCTGTAAAAACTATTTGCTACTGCGAGCATAAAAGAAGAATAGGGCCTATCCAGCATTGTAGTGACATTAGCCAGCTGAACGTGTTGGCTGAGCTACCAATGCTTTAAGCTGCAAATTAGTGGCTCGAGCATAAAAGAAGAGGGCCTATAAAACTTAACTCCACCGTGGCCGGTCCCAAGTTCGAGCTGAGAAAGGAGGAGGGTCCCTTCCCCCTCCCTTTCCCCTTCCCCTCCCCCTCCCTTTCCCCTTCCCCTCCCCCTCCCTTCCCTTTCCCCTTCCCCCAGAGATACATGCTCAAATTACCTTTAAGGCAGTTTACTGTGCAAAGGTCTAAAAAGAGATTGTAGACAGTCCACTTTGGGCCAATCTGCGCCGTTCGGAGCTGTAATGCGAAGTTCCACTGTACATCTCTTCTCTGCTGTCCCATCTGTGTGCTATCTCGACTGTGAAGTGTGGGAAGAGGGTGTACCCCTTTACGGAGGATAGACAGCAGGATCTGTTCGCCCCGAGTACATAAATTGTCTGAAGAAGAGAGAGCAATTTGGGTTCAAATTTGGTCCCATACTTGCTATCTGAGGAGTGACAAAGGAAATCTACCTGCGTGCCAAGTTTGAAGACAGGAGCCCCAAGGGTTCCAGAGATATGGCCACACAAAGAGAACTGACCGGCAATTGAAAGCTCCCTTGCGGGAAAACGTAGCAGTAATTTGTAATACCGCTTAAGTGGGACTCTGGAGCAACCTTGTCGGTATAGATTTTGCTGGTCAATATCTCCAAAACCATAAATCCTAAGAACTCCAAACTTGGTAGGGTGGGTCTCCCAATCAGTCCCATACATGTGTCTCTCAAGTTGAAAAAAACACTGCCTCCCGAAACATAAAGGAAGACGTCGCAGTGTTCTTTCAAACTGCACGGACCCAGATGAGGCCTCACTGCTGTATGTCTGTGTCCTACATTGGGAAAATGTTCAATATTTTTTTAACTCTGCCATGGCCGGTCCCAAGCCCGTGCTGCGAAAAGAGGAGGGTTGGGTGCTGGGACAAGCAAACCAGCCCTATTAAAACATTTGTAGAGCAAATGGGAAAGTTCAGTGACACAGAGGTGATGTTCCATCTCGGGGGAGGTTTAGTGTCACTGCAGCAATGAAGACCTCTCTGAGCGTGGTTGGTTCTGAGAGCAATGGCCCAGATCCCATTCCATAACAATTGTAAGATGCTCATTGCGGTCTAGAGCTGGTCCAAAGGTTGCGTGTGAAGGTTGTGTGCAAGCACACGTAAAGTGCTCCCTTCCGAAACTGGAAGACTGCTTACTAGTGCTCTTGAAACTTTTTAACTCTGCCATGGCCGGTCCCAAGCCCAGCTGTGAAAAGAGGAGGGTTGAGTGCTGGGGCAAGCAAACCAGCCCTGTAAAAACAATTTGCTACTGCGAGCATAAAAGAAGAATAGGGCCTATCCAGCATTGTAGTGACATTAGCCAGCTGAACGTGTTGGCTGAGCTACCAAAGCTTTAAGCTGCAAATTAGTGGCTCAAGCATAAAAGAAGAGGGCCTATTAAAGTTAACTCCACCGTGGCCGGTCCAAAGTCCGAGCTGAGAAAGGAGGAGGGTCCCTTCCCCCTCCCTTTCCTTCCCTTTCCCCTTCCCCTCCCCCTCCCTTCCCTTTCCCCTTCCCCCAGAGATACATGCTCAAATTACCTTTAAGGTAGTTTACTGTGCAAAGGGCTAAAAGAGATTGTAGACAGTCCACTTTGGGCCGATCGGCGCCGTTCGGAGCTGTAATGCGAAGTTCCACTGTACATCTCTTCTCTGCTGTCCCACCTGTGTGCTGTCTCGACTGTGAAGTGTGGAAAGAGGGTGTACCCCTTTACGGAGGATAGACAGCAGGATCTGTTCGCCCCGAGTACATAAATTGTCTGAAGAAGAGAGAGCAATTTGGGTTCAAATTTGGTCCCATACTTGCTATCTGAGGAGTGACAAAGGAAATCTACCTGCGTGCCAAGTTTGAAGACAGGAGCCCCAAGGGTTCCAAAGATATGGCCACACAAAGAGAACTGACCGGCAATTGAAAGCTCCCTTGCGGGAAAACGTAGCAGTAATTTGTAATACCGCTTAAGTGGGACTCTGGAGCAACCTTGTCGGTATAGATTTTGCTGGTCAATATCTCCAAAACCATAAATCCTAAGAACTCCAAACTTGGTAGGGTGGGTCTCCCAATCAGTCCCATACATGTGTCTCTCAAGTTGAAAAAAACACTGCCTCCCGAAACATAAAGGGCGACGTCGCAGTGTTCTTTCAAACTGCACGGACCCAGATGAGGCCTCACTGCTGTATGTCTGTGTCCTACATTGGGAAAATGTTCAATATTTTTTTAACTCTGCCATGGCCGGTCCCAAGCCCGTGCTGCGAAAAGAGGAGGGTTGGGTGCTGGGACAAGCATACCAGCCCTATTAAAACATTTGTAGAGCAAATGGGAAAGTTCAATGACACAGAGGTGATGTTCCATCTCGGGGGAGGTTTAGTGTCACTGCAGCAATGAAGACCTCTCTGAGCGTGGTTGGTTCTGAGAGCAATGGCCCAGATCCCATTCCATAACAATTGTAAGATGCTCATTGCGGTCTAGAGCTGGTCCAAAGGTTGCGTGTGAAGGTTGTGTGCAAGCACACGTAAAGTGCTCCCTTCCGAAACTGGAAGACTGCTTACCAGTGCTCTTGAATGTTTTTAACTCTGCCATGGCCGGTCCCAAGCCCAGCTGCGAAAAGAGGAGGGTTGAGTGCTGGGGCAAGCAAACCAGCCCTGTAAAAACAATTTGCTACTGCGAGCATAAAAGAAGAATAGGGCCTATCCAGCATTGTAGTGACATTAGCCAGCTGAACGTGTTGGCTGAGCTACCAATGCTTTAAGCTGCAAATTAGTGGCTCGAGCATAAAAGAAGAGGGCCTATTAAAGTTAACTCCACCGTGGCCGGTCCCAAGTCCGAGCTGAGAAAGGAGGAGGGTCCCTTCCCCCTCCCTTTCCTTCCCTTTCCCCTTCCCCTCCCCCTCCCTTCCCTTTCCCCTTCACCCAGAGATACATGCTCAAATTACCTTTAAGGCAGTTTACTGTGCAAAGGGCTAAAAAGAAATTGTAGACAGTCCACTTTGGGCCGATCGGCGCCGTTCGGAGCTGTAATGCGAAGTTCCACTGTACATCTCTTCTCTGCTGTCCCATCTGTGTGCTGTCTCGACTGTGAAGTGTGGGAAGAGGGTGTACCCCTTTACGGAGGATAGACAGCAGGATCTGTTCGCCCCGAGTACATAAATTGTCTGAAGAAGAGAGAGCAATTTGGGTTCAAATTTGGTCCCATACTTGCTATCTGAGGAGTGACAAAGGAAATCTACCTGCGTGCCAAGTTTGAAGACAGGAGCCCCAAGGGTTCCAGAGATATGGCCACACAAAGAGAACTGACTGGCAATTGAAAGCTCCCTTGCGGGAAAACGTAGCAGTAATTTGCAATACCGCTTAAGTGGGACTCTGGAGCAACCTTGTCGGTATAGATTTTGCTGGTCAATATCTCCAAAACCATAAATCCTAAGAACTCCAAACTTGGTAGGGTGGGTCTCCCAATCAGTCCCATACATGTGTCTCTCAAGTTGAAAAAAACACTGCATCCCGAAACATAAAGGGCGACGTCGCAGTGTTCTTTCAAACTGCACGGACCCAGATGAGGCCTCACTGCTGTATGTCTGTGTCCTACATTGGGAAAATGTTCAATATTTTTTGAACTCTGCCATGGCGGTCCCAAGCCCGTGCTGCGAAAAGAGGAGGGTTGGGTGCTCGGACAAGCAAACCAGCCCTATTAAAACATTTGTAGAGCAAATGGGAAAGTTCAGTGACACAGAGGTGATGTTCCATCTCGGGGGAGGTTTAGTGTCACTGCAGCAATGAAGACCTCTCTGAGCGTGGTTGGTTCTGAGAGCAATGGCCCAGATCCCATTCCATAACAATTGTAAGATGCTCATTGTGGTCTAGAGCTGGTCCAAAGGTTGCATGTGAAGGTTGTGTGCAAGCACACGTAAAGTGCTCCCTTCCGAAACTGGAAGACTGCTTACCAGTGCTCTTAAATTTTTTTAACTCTGCCATGGCCGGTCCCAAGCCCGGCTGTGAAAAGAGGAGGGTTGAGTGCTGGGGCAAGCAAACCAGCCCTGTAAAAACAATTTGCTACTGCGAGCATAAAAGAAGAATAGGGCCTATCCAGCATTGTAGTGACATTAGCCAGCTGAACGTGTTGGCTGAGCTACCAATGCTTTAAGTAGCAAATTAGTGGCTCGAGCATAAAAGAAGAGGGCCTATTAAAGTTAACTCCACCGTGGCCGGTCCCCAAGTCCGAGCTGAGAAAAGAGGAGGGTCCCTTCCCCCTCCCTTTCCTTCCCTTTCCCCTTCCCCTCCCTTCCCTTTCCCCTTCCCCCAGAAATACATGCTCAAATTACCTTTAAGGCAGTTTACTGTGCAAAGGGCTAAAAAGAGATTGTAGACAGTCCACTTTGGGCCGATCGGCGACGTTCGGAGCTGTAATGCGAAGTTCCACTGTACATCTCTTCTCTGCTGTCCCATCTGTGTGCTGTCTCGACTGTGAAGTGTGGGAAGAGGGTGTACCCCTTTACGGAGGATAGACAGCAGGATCTGTTCGCCCCGAGTACATAAATTGTCTGAAGAAGAGAGAGCAATTTGGGTTCAAATTTGGTCCCACTACCTGCGTGCCAAGTTTGAAGACAGGAGCCCCAAGGGTTCCAGAGATATGGCCACACAAAGAGAACTGACCGGCAATTGAAAGCTCCCTTGCGGGAAAACGTAGCAGTAATTTGTAATACCTCTTAAGTGGGACTCTGGAGCAACCTTGTCGGTATAGATTTTGCTGGTCAATATCTCCAAAACCATAAATCCTAAGAACTCCAAACTTGGTAGGGTGGGTCTCCAAATCAGTCCCATACATGTGTCTCTCAAGTTGAAAAAAACACTGCCTCCCGAAACATAAAGGGCGACGTCGCAGTGTTCTTTCAAACTGCACGGACCCAGATGAGGCCTCACTGCTGTATGTCTGTGTCCTACATTGGGAAAATGTTCAATATTTTTTTAACTCTGCCATGGCCGGTCCCAAGCCCGTGCTGCGAAAAGAGGAGGGTTGGGTGCTGGGACAAGCAAACCAGCCCTATTAAAACATTTGTAGAGCAAATGGTAAAGTTCAGTGACACAGAGGTGATGTTCCATCTCGGGGGAGGTTTAGTGTCACTGCAGCAATGAAGACCTCTCTGAGCGTGGTTGGTTCTGAGAGCAATGGCCCAGATCCCATTCCATAACAATTGTAAGATGCTCATTGCGGTCTAGAGCTGGTCCAGAGGTTGCGTGTGAAGGTTGTGTGCAAGCACACGTAAAGTGCTCCCTTCCGAAACTGGAAGACTGCTTACCAGTGCTCTTGAATTTTTTTAACTCTGCCATGGCCGGTCCCAAGCCCAGCTGTGAAAAGAGGAGGGTTGAGTGCTGGGGCAAGCAAACCAGCCCTGTAAAAACAATTTGCTACTGCGAGCATAAAAGAAGAATAGGGCCTATCCAGCATTGTAGTGACATTAGCCAGCTGAACGTGTTGGCTGAGCTACCAATGCTTTAAGCTGCAAATTAGTGGCTCGAGCATAAAAGAAGAGGGCCTATTAAAGTTAACTCCACCGTGGCCGGTCCCAAGTCCGAGCTGAGAAAGGAGGAGGGTCCCTTCCCCCTCCCTTTCCTTCCCTTTCCCCTTCCCCTCCCCCTCCCTTCCCTTTCCCCTTCCCCCAGAGACACATGCTCAAATTACCTTCAAGGCAGTTTACTGTGCAAAGGGCTAAAAAGAGATTGTAGACAGTCCACTTTGGGCCGATCGGCGCCGTTCGGAGCTGTAATGCGAAGTTCCACTGTACATCTCTTCTCTGCTGTCCCATCTGTGTGCTGTCTCGACTGTGAAGTGTGGGAAGAGGGTGTACCCCTTTACGGAGGATAGACAGCAGGATCTGTTCGCCCCGAGTACATAAATTGTCTGAAGAAGAGAGAGCAATTTGGGTTCAAATTTGGTCCCATATTTGCTATCTGAGGAGTGACAAAGGAAATCTACCTGCGTGCCAAGTTTGAAGACAGGAGCCCCAAGGGTTCCAGAGATATGGCCACACAAAGAGAACTGACCGGCAATTGAAAGCTCCCTTGCGGGAAAACGTAGCAGTAATTTGTAATACCGCTTAAGTGGGACTCTGGAGCAACCTTGTCGGTATAGATTTTGCTGGTCAATATCTCCAAATCCATAAATCCTAAGAACTCCAAACTTGGTAGGGTGGGTCTCCCAATCAGTTCCATACATGTGTCTCTCAAGTTGAAAAAAACACTGCCTCCCGAAACATAAAGGGCGACGTCGCAGTGTTCTTTCAAACTGCACGGACCCAGATGAGGCCTCATTGCTGTATGTCTGTGTCCTACATTGGGAAAATGTTCAATATTTTTTTAACTCTGCCATGGCCGGTCCCAAGCCCGTGCTGCGAAAAAAGGAGGGTTGGTTGCTGGGACAAGCAAACCAGCCCTATTAAAACATTTGTAGAGCAAATGGGAAAGTTCAGTGACACAGAGGAGATGTTCCATCTCGGGGGAGGTTTAGTGTCACTGCAGCAATGAAGACCTCTCTGAGCGTGGTTGGTTCTGAGAGCAATGGCCCAGATCCCATTCCATAACAATTGTAAGATGCTCATTGCGGTCTAGAGCTGGTCCAAAGGTTGCGTGTGAAGGTTGTGTGCAAGCACACGTAAAGTGCTCCCTTCAGAAACTGGAAGACTGCTTACCAGTGCTCTTGAATCTTTTTAACTCTGCCATGGCCGGTTCCAAGCTCAGCTGCGAAAAGAGGAGGGTTGAGTGCTGGGTCAAGCAAACCAGCCCTGTAAAAACAATTTGCTACTGCGAGCATAAAAGAAGAATAGGGCCTATCCAGCATTGTAGTGACATTAGCCAGCTGAACGTGTTGGCTGAGCTACCAATGCTTTAAGCTGCAAATTAGTGGCTCGAGCATAAAAGAAGAGGGCCTATTAAAGTTAACTCCACCGTGGCCGGTCCCAAGTCCGAGCTGAGAAAGGAGGAGGGTCCCTTCCCCCTCCCTTTCCTTCCCTTTCCCCTTCCCCTCCCCCTCCCTTCCCTTTCCCCTTCCCCCAGAGATACATGCTCAAATTACCTTTAAGGCAGTTTACTGTGCAAAGGGCTAAAAAGAGATTGTAGACAGTCCACTTTGGGCTGATCGGTGCCATTCGGAGCTGTAATGCGAAGTTCCACTGTACATCTCTTCTCTGCTGTCCCATCTGTGTGCTGTCTCGACTGTGAAGTGTGGGAAGAGGGTGTACCCCTTTACGGAGGATAGACAGCAGGATCTGTTCGCCCCGAGTACATAAATTGTCTGAAGAAGAGAGAGCAATTTGGGTTCAAATTTGGTCCCATACTTGCTATCTGAGGAGTGACAAAGGAAATCTACCTGCGTGCCAAGTTTGAAGACAGGAGCCCCAAGGGTTCCAGAGATATGGCCACACAAAGAGAACTGACTGGCAATTGAAAGCTCCCTTGCGGGAAAACGTAGCAGTAATTTGCAATACCGCTTAAGTGGGACTCTGGAGCAACCTTGTCGGTATAGATTTTGCTGGTCAATATCTCCAAAACCATAAATCCTAAGAACTCCAAACTTGGTAGGGTGGGTCTCCCAATCAGTCCCATACATGTGTCTCTCAAGTTGAAAAAAACACTGCCTCCCGAAACATAAAGGGCGACGTCGCAGTGTTCTTTCAAACTGCATGGACCCAGATGATGCCTCACTGCTGTATGTCTGTGTCCTACATTGGGAAAATGTTCAATATTTTTTGAACTCTGCCATGGCGGTCCCAAGCCCGTGCTGCGAAAAGAGGAGGGTTGGGTGCTCGGACAAGCAAACCAGCCCTATTAAAACATTTGTAGAGCAAATGGGAAAGTTCAGTGACACAGAGGTGATGTTCCATCTCGGGGGAGGTTTAGTGTCACTGCAGCAATGAAGACCTCTCTGAGCGTGGTTGGTTCTGAGAGCAATGGCCCAGATCCCATTCCATAACAATTGTAAGATGCTCATTGTGGTCTAGAGCTGGTCCAAAGGTTGCATGTGAAGGTTGTGTGCAAGCACACGTAAAGTGCTCCCTTCCGAAACTGGAAGACTGCTTACCAGTGCTCTTAATTTTTTTTAACTCTGCCATGGCCGGTCCCAAGCCCGGCTGTGAAAAGAGGAGGGTTGAGTGCTGGGGCAAGCAAACCAGCCCTGTAAAAACAATTTGCTACTGCGAGCATAAAAGAAGAATAGGGCCTATCCAGCATTGTAGTGACATTAGCCAGCTGAACGTGTTGGCTGAGCTACCAATGCTTTAAGCTGCAAATTAGTGGCTCGAGCATAAAAGAAGAGGGCCTATTAAAGTTAACTCCACCGTGGCCGGTCCCCAAGTCCGAGCTGAGAAAAGAGGAGGGTCCCTTCCCCCTCCCTTTCCTTCCCTTTCCCCTTCCCCTCCCTTCCCTTTCCCCTTCCCCCAGAAATACATGCTCAAATTACCTTTAAGGCAGTTTACTGTGCAAAGGGCTAAAAAGAGATTGTAGACAGTCCACTTTGGGCCGATCGGCGACGTTCGGAGCTGTAATGCGAAGTTCCACTGTACATCTCTTCTCTGCTGTCCCATCTGTGTGCTGTCTCGACTGTGAAGTGTGGGAAGAGGGTGTACCCCTTTACGGAGGATAGACAGCAGGATCTGTTCGCCCCGAGTACATAAATTGTCTGAAGAAGAGAGAGCAATTTGGGTTCAAATTTGGTCCCACTACCTGCGTGCCAAGTTTGAAGACAGGAGCCCCAAGGGTTCCAGAGATATGGCCACACAAAGAGAACTGACCGGCAATTGAAAGCTCCCTTGCGGGAAAACGTAGCAGTAATTTGTAATACCACTTAAGTGGGACTCTGGAGCAACCTTGTCGGTATAGATTTTGCTGGTCAATATCTCCAAAACCATAAATCCTAAGAACTCCAAACTTGGTAGGGTGGGTCTCCCAATCAGTCCCATACATGTGTCTCTCAAGTTGAAAAAAACACTGCCTCCCGAAACATAAAGGGCGACGTCGCAGTGTTCTTTCAAACTGCACGGACCCAGATGAGGCCTCACTGCTGTATGTCTGTGTCCTACATTGGGAAAATGTTCAATATTTTTTTAACTCTGCCATGGCCGGTCCCAAGCCCGTGCTGCGAAAAGAGGAGGGTTGGGTGCTGGGACAAGCAAACCAGCCCTATTAAAACATTTGTAGAGCAAATGGGAAAGTTCAGTGACACAGAGGTGATTTTCCATCTCGGGGGAGGTTTAGTGTCACTGCAGCAATGAAGACCTCTCTGAGCGTGGTTGGTTCTGAGAGCAATGGCCCAGATCCCATTCCATAACAATTGTAAGATGCTCATTGCGGTCTAGAGCTGGTCCAAAGGTTGCGTGTGAAGGTTGTGTGCAAGCACACGTAAAGTGCTCCCTTCCGAAACTGGAAGACTGCTTACCAGTGCTCTTAAATTTTTTTAACTCTGCCATGGCCGGTCCCAAGCCCAGCTGCGAAAAGAGGAGGGTTGAGTGCTGGGGCAAGCAAACCAGCCCTGTAAAAACAATTTGCTACTGCGAGCATAAAAGAAGAATAGGGCCTATCCAGCATTGTAGTGACATTAGCCAGCTGAACGTGTTGGCTGAGCTACCAATGCTTTAAGCTGCAAATTAGTGGCTCGAGCATAAAAGAAGAGGGCCTATTAAAGTTAACTCCACCGTGGCCGGTCCCAAGTCAGAGCTGAGAAAAGAGGAGGGTCCCTTCCCCCTCCCTTTCCTTCCCTTTCCCCTTCCCCTCCCCCTCCCTTCCCTTTCCCCTTCCCCCAGAGATACATGCTCAAATTACCTTTAAGGCAGTTTACTGTGCAAAGGGCTAAAAAGAGATTGTAGACAGTCCACTTTGGGCCGATCGGCGACGTTCGGAGCTGTAATGCGAAGTTCCACTGTACATCTCTTCTCTGCTGTCCCATCTGTGTGCTGTGTCGACTGTGAAGTGTGGGAAGAGGGTGTACCCCTTTACGGAGGATAGACAGCAGGATCTGTTCGCCCCGAGTACATAAATTGTCTGAAGAAGAGAGAGCAATTTGGTTTCAAATTTGGTCCCATACTTGCTATCTGAGGAGTGACAAAGGAAATCTACCTGCGTGCCAAGTTTGAAGACAGGAGACCCAAGGGTTCCAGAGATATGGCCACACAAAGAGAACTGACCGGCAATTGAAAGCTCCCTTGCGGGAAAACGTAGCAGTAATTTGTAATACCGATTAAGTGGGACTCTGGAGCAACCTTGTCGGTATAGATTTTGCTGGTCAATATCTCCAAAACCATAAATCCTAAGAACTCCAAACTTGGTAGGGTGGGTCTCCCAATCAGTCCCATACATGTGTCTCTCAAGTTGAAAAAAACACTGCCTCCCGAAACATAAAGGGCGACGTTGCAGTGTTCTTTCAAACTGCACGGACCCAGATGAGGCCTCACTGCTGTATGTCTGTGTCCTACATTGGGAAAATGTTCAATATTTTTTTAACTCTGCCATGGCCGGTCCCAAGCCCGTGCTGCGAAAAGAGGAGGGTTGGGTGCTTGGACAAGCAAACCAGCCCTATTAAAACATTTGTAGAGCAAATGGGAAAGTTCAGTGACACAGAGGTGATGTTCCATCTCGGGGGAGGTTTAGTGTCACTGCAGCAATGAAGACCTCTCTGAGCTTGGTTGGTTCTGAGAGCAATGGCCCAGATCCCATTCCATAACAATTGTAAGATGCTCATTGGGGTCTAGAGCTGGTCCAAAGGTTGCGTGTGAAGGTTGTGTGCAAGCACACGTAAAGTGCTCCCTTCCGAAACTGGAAGACTGCTTACCAGTGCTCTTGAAACTTTTTAACTCTGCCATGGCCGGTCCCAAGCCCAGCTATGAAAAGAGGAGGGTTGAGTGCTGGGGCAAGCAAACCAGCCCTGTAAAAACAATTTGCTACTGCGAGCATAAAAGAAGAATAGGGCCTATCCAGCATTGTAGTGACATTAGCCAGCTGAATGTGTTGGCTGAGCTACCAATGCTTTAAGCTGCAAATTAGTGGCTCGAGCATAAAAGAAGAGGGCCTATTAAAGTTAACTCCACCGTGGCCGGTCCCCAAGTCCGAGCTGAGAAAAGAGGAGGGTCCCTTCCCCCTCCCTTTCCTTCCCTTTCCCCTTCCCCTCCCCCTCCCTTCCCTTTCCCCTTCCCCCAGAGATACATGCTCAAATTACCTTTAAGGCAGTTTACTGTGCAAAGGGCTAAAAAGAGATTGTAGACAGTCCACTTTGGGCCGATCGGCGCCGTTCGGAGCTGTAATGCGAAGTTCCACTGTACATCTCTTCTCTGCTGTCCCATCTGTGTGCTGTCTCGACTGTGAAGTGTGGGAAGAGGGTGTACCCCTTTACGGAGGATAGACAGCAGGATCTGTTCGCCCCGAGTACATAAATTGTCTGAAGAAGAGAGAGCAATTTGGGTTCAAATTTGGTCCCATACTTGCTATCTGAGGAGTGACAAAGGAAATCTACCTGCGTGCCAAGTTTGAAGACAGGAGCCCCAAGGGTTCCAGAGATATGGCCACACAAAGAGAACTGACCGGCAATTGAAAGCTCCCTTGCGGGAAAACGTAACAGTAATTTGTAATACCGCTTAAGTGGGACTCTGGAGCAACCTTGTCGGTATAGATTTTGCTGGTCAATATCTCCAAAACCATAAATCCTAAGAACTCCAAACTTGGTAGGGTGGGTCTCCCAATCAGTCCCATACATGTGTCTCTCAAGTTGAAAAAAACACTGCCTCCTGAAACATAAAGGGCGACGTTGCAGTGTTCTTTCAAACTGCACGGACCCAGATGAGGCCTCACTGCTGTATGTCTGTGTCCTACATTGGAAAAATGTTCAATATTTTTTTAACTCTGCCATGGCCGGTCCCAAGCCCGTGCTGCGAAAAGAGGAGGGTTGGGTGCTTGGACAAGCAAACCAGCCCTATTAAAACATTTGTAGAGCAAATGGGAAAGTTCAGTGACACAGAGGTGATGTTCCATCTCTGGGGAGGTTTAGTGTCACTGCAGCAATGAAGACCTCTCTGAGCGTGGTTGGTTCTGAGAGCAATGGCCCAGATCCCATTCCATAACAATTGTAAGATGCTCATTGCGGTCTAGAGCTGGTCCAAAGGTTGCGTGTGAAGGTTGTGTGCAAGCACACATAAAGTGCTCCCTTCCGAAACTGGAAGACTGCTTACCAGTGCTCTTGAAACTTTTTAACTCTGCCATGGCCGGTCCCAAGCCCAGCTGTGAAAAGAGGAGGTTTGAGTGCTGGGGCAAGCAAACCAGCCCTGTAAAAACAATTTGCTACTGCGAGCATAAAATAAGAATAGGGCCTATCCAGCATTGTAGTGACATTAGCCAGCTGAACGTGTTGGCTGAGCTACCAATGCTTTAAGCTGCAAATTAGTGGCTCAAGCATAAAAGAAGAGGGCCTATTAAAGTTAACTCCACCGTGGCCGGTCCCCAAGTCCGAGCTGAGAAAAGAGGAGGGTCCCTTCCCCTCCCTTTCCTTCCCTTTCCCCTTCCCCTCCCCCTCCCTTCCCTTTCCCCTTCCCCCAGAGATACATGCTCAAATTACCTTTAAGGCAGTTTACTGTGCAAAGGGCTAAAAAGAGATTGTAGACAGTCCACTTTGGGCCGATCGGCGCCGTTCGGAGCTGTAATGCGAAGTTCCACTGTACATCTCTTCTCTGCTGTCCCATCTGTGTGCTGTCTCGACTGTGAAGTGTGGGAAGAGGGTGTACCCCTTTACGGAGGATAGACAGCAGGATCTGTTCGCCCCGAGTACATAAATTGTCTGAAGAAGAGAGAGCAATTTGGGTTCAAATTTGGTCCCATAGTTGCTATCTGAGGAGTGACAAAGGAAATCTACCTGCGTGCCAAGTTTGAAGACAGGAGCCCCAAGGGTTCCAGAGATATGGCCACACAAAGAGAACTGACCGGCAATTGAAAGCTCCCTTGCGGGAAAACGTAGCAGTAATTTGTAATACCGCTTAAGTGGGACTCTGGAGCAACCTTGTCGGTATAGATTTTGCTGGTCAATATCTCCAAAACCATAAATCCTAAGAACTCCAAACTTGGTAGGGTGGGTCTCCCAATCAGTCCCATACATGTGTCTCTCAAGTTGAAAAAAACACTGCCTCCCGAAACATAAAGGGCGACGTCGCAGTGTTCTTTCAAACTGCACGGACCCAGATGAGGCCTCACTGCTGTATGTCTGTGTCCTACATTGGGAAAATGTTCAATATTTTTTTAACTCTGCCATGGCCGGTCCCAAGCCCGTTTTGTGAAAAGAGGAGGGTTGGGTGCTGGGACAAGCAAACCAGCCCTATTAAAACATTTGTAGAGCAAATGGGAAAGTTCAGTGACACAGGTGATGTTCCATCTCGGGGGAGGTTTAGTGTCACTGCAGCAATGAAGACCTCTCTGAGCGTGGTTGGTTCTGAGAGCAATGGCCCAGATCCCATTCCATAACAATTGTAAGATGCTCATTGCGGTCTAGAGCTGGTCCAAAGGTTGCGTGTGAAGGTTGTGTGCAAGCACACGTAAAGTGCTCCCTTCCGAAACTGGAAGACTGCTTACCAGTGCTCTTGAAACTCTTTAACTCTGCCATGGCCGGTCCCAAGCCCAGCTGCGAAAAAGGAGGGTTGAGTGCTGGGGCAAGCAAACCAGCCCTGTAAAAACTATTTGCTACTGCGAGCATAAAAGAAGAATAGGGCCTATCCAGCATTGTAGTGACATTAGCCAGCTGAACGTGTTGGCTGAGCTACCAATGCTTTAAGCTGCAAATTAGTGGCTCGAGCATAAAAGAAGAGGGCCTATAAAACTTAACTCCACCGTGGCCGGTCCCAAGTTCGAGCTGAGAAAGGAGGAGGGTCCCTTCCCCCTCCCTTTCCCCTTCCCCTCCCCCTCCCTTTCCCCTTCCCCTCCCCCTCCCTTCCCTTTCCCCTTCCCCCAGAGATACATGCTCAAATTACCTTTAAGGCAGTTTACTGTGCAAAGGTCTAAAAAGAGATTGTAGACAGTCCACTTTGGGCCAATCTGCGCCGTTCGGAGCTGTAATGCGAAGTTCCACTGTACATCTCTTCTCTGCTGTCCCATCTGTGTGCTATCTCGACTGTGAAGTGTGGGAAGAGGGTGTACCCCTTTACGGAGGATAGACAGCAGGATCTGTTCGCCCCGAGTACATAAATTGTCTGAAGAAGAGAGAGCAATTTGGGTTCAAATTTGGTCCCATACTTGCTATCTGAGGAGTGACAAAGGAAATCTACCTGCGTGCCAAGTTTGAAGACAGGAGCCCCAAGGGTTCCAGAGATATGGCCACACAAAGAGAACTGACCGGCAATTGAAAGCTCCCTTGCGGGAAAACGTAGCAGTAATTTGTAATACCGCTTAAGTGGGACTCTGGAGCAACCTTGTCGGTATAGATTTTGCTGGTCAATATCTCCAAAACCATAAATCCTAAGAACTCCAAACTTGGTAGGGTGGGTCTCCCAATCAGTCCCATACATGTGTCTCTCAAGTTGAAAAAAACACTGCCTCCCGAAACATAAAGGAAGACGTCGCAGTGTTCTTTCAAACTGCACGGACCCAGATGAGGCCTCACTGCTGTATGTCTGTGTCCTACATTGGGAAAATGTTCAATATTTTTTTAACTCTGCCATGGCCGGTCCCAAGCCCGTGCTGCGAAAAGAGGAGGGTTGGGTGCTGGGACAAGCAAACCAGCCCTATTAAAACATTTGTAGAGCAAATGGGAAAGTTCAGTGACACAGAGGTGATGTTCCATCTCGGGGGAGGTTTAGTGTCACTGCAGCAATGAAGACCTCTCTGAGCGTGGTTGGTTCTGAGAGCAATGGCCCAGATCCCATTCCATAACAATTGTAAGATGCTCATTGCGGTCTAGAGCTGGTCCAAAGGTTGCGTGTGAAGGTTGTGTGCAAGCACACGTAAAGTGCTCCCTTCCGAAACTGGAAGACTGCTTACTAGTGCTCTTGAAACTTTTTAACTCTGCCATGGCCGGTCCCAAGCCCAGCTGTGAAAAGAGGAGGGTTGAGTGCTGGGGCAAGCAAACCAGCCCTGTAAAAACAATTTGCTACTGCGAGCATAAAAGAAGAATAGGGCCTATCCAGCATTGTAGTGACATTAGCCAGCTGAACGTGTTGGCTGAGCTACCAAAGCTTTAAGCTGCAAATTAGTGGCTCAAGCATAAAAGAAGAGGGCCTATTAAAGTTAACTCCACCGTGGCCGGTCCAAAGTCCGAGCTGAGAAAGGAGGAGGGTCCCTTCCCCCTCCCTTTCCTTCCCTTTCCCCTTCCCCTCCCCCTCCCTTCCCTTTCCCCTTCCCCCAGAGATACATGCTCAAATTACCTTTAAGGTAGTTTACTGTGCAAAGGGCTAAAAGAGATTGTAGACAGTCCACTTTGGGCCGATCGGCGCCGTTCGGAGCTGTAATGCGAAGTTCCACTGTACATCTCTTCTCTGCTGTCCCACCTGTGTGCTGTCTCGACTGTGAAGTGTGGAAAGAGGGTGTACCCCTTTACGGAGGATAGACAGCAGGATCTGTTCGCCCCGAGTACATAAATTGTCTGAAGAAGAGAGAGCAATTTGGGTTCAAATTTGGTCCCATACTTGCTATCTGAGGAGTGACAAAGGAAATCTACCTGCGTGCCATGTTTGAAGACAGGAGCCCCAAGGGTTCCAAAGATATGGCCACACAAAGAGAACTGACCGGCAATTGAAAGCTCCCTTGCGGGAAAACGTAGCAGTAATTTGTAATACCGCTTAAGTGGGACTCTGGAGCAACCTTGTCGGTATAGATTTTGCTGGTCAATATCTCCAAAACCATAAATCCTAAGAACTCCAAACTTGGTAGGGTGGGTCTCCCAATCAGTCCCATACATGTGTCTCTCAAGTTGAAAAAAACACTGCCTCCCGAAACATAAAGGGCGACGTCGCAGTGTTCTTTCAAACTGCACGGACCCAGATGAGGCCTCACTGCTGTATGTCTGTGTCCTACATTGGGAAAATGTTCAATATTTTTTTAACTCTGCCATGGCCGGTCCCAAGCCCGTGCTGCGAAAAGAGGAGGGTTGGGTGCTGGGACAAGCATACCAGCCCTATTAAAACATTTGTAGAGCAAATGGGAAAGTTCAATGACACAGAGGTGATGTTCCATCTCGGGGGAGGTTTAGTGTCACTGCAGCAATGAAGACCTCTCTGAGCGTGGTTGGTTCTGAGAGCAATGGCCCAGATCCCATTCCATAACAATTGTAAGATGCTCATTGCGGTCTAGAGCTGGTCCAAAGGTTGCGTGTGAAGGTTGTGTGCAAGCACACGTAAAGTGCTCCCTTCCGAAACTGGAAGACTGCTTACCAGTGCTCTTGAATGTTTTTAACTCTGCCATGGCCGGTCCCAAGCCCAGCTGCGAAAAGAGGAGGGTTGAGTGCTGGGGCAAGCAAACCAGCCCTGTAAAAACAATTTGCTACTGCGAGCATAAAAGAAGAATAGGGCCTATCCAGCATTGTAGTGACATTAGCCAGCTGAACGTGTTGGCTGAGCTACCAATGCTTTAAGCTGCAAATTAGTGGCTCGAGCATAAAAGAAGAGGGCCTATTAAAGTTAACTCCACCGTGGCCGGTCCCAAGTCCGAGCTGAGAAAGGAGGAGGGTCCCTTCCCCCTCCCTTTCCTTCCCTTTCCCCTTCCCCTCCCCCTCCCTTCCCTTTCCCCTTCACCCAGAGATACATGCTCAAATTACCTTTAAGGCAGTTTACTGTGCAAAGGGCTAAAAAGAAATTGTAGACAGTCCACTTTGGGCCGATCGGCGCCGTTCGGAGCTGTAATGCGAAGTTCCACTGTACATCTCTTCTCTGCTGTCCCATCTGTGTGCTGTCTCGACTGTGAAGTGTGGGAAGAGGGTGTACCCCTTTACGGAGGATAGACAGCAGGATCTGTTCGCCCCGAGTACATAAATTGTCTGAAGAAGAGAGAGCAATTTGGGTTCAAATTTGGTCCCATACTTGCTATCTGAGGAGTGACAAAGGAAATCTACCTGCGTGCCAAGTTTGAAGACAGGAGCCCCAAGGGTTCCAGAGATATGGCCACACAAAGAGAACTGACTGGCAATTGAAAGCTCCCTTGCGGGAAAACGTAGCAGTAATTTGCAATACCGCTTAAGTGGGACTCTGGAGCAACCTTGTCGGTATAGATTTTGCTGGTCAATATCTCCAAAACCATAAATCCTAAGAACTCCAAACTTGGTAGGGTGGGTCTCCCAATCAGTCCCATACATGTGTCTCTCAAGTTGAAAAAAACACTGCATCCCGAAACATAAAGGGCGACGTCGCAGTGTTCTTTCAAACTGCACGGACCCAGATGAGGCCTCACTGCTGTATGTCTGTGTCCTACATTGGGAAAATGTTCAATATTTTTTGAACTCTGCCATGGCGGTCCCAAGCCCGTGCTGCGAAAAGAGGAGGGTTGGGTGCTCGGACAAGCAAACCAGCCCTATTAAAACATTTGTAGAGCAAATGGGAAAGTTCAGTGACACAGAGGTGATGTTCCATCTCGGGGGAGGTTTAGTGTCACTGCAGCAATGAAGACCTCTCTGAGCGTGGTTGGTTCTGAGAGCAATGGCCCAGATCCCATTCCATAACAATTGTAAGATGCTCATTGTGGTCTAGAGCTGGTCCAAAGGTTGCATGTGAAGGTTGTGTGCAAGCACACGTAAAGTGCTCCCTTCCGAAACTGGAAGACTGCTTACCAGTGCTCTTAAATTTTTTTAACTCTGCCATGGCCGGTCCCAAGCCCGGCTGTGAAAAGAGGAGGGTTGAGTGCTGGGGCAAGCAAACCAGCCCTGTAAAAACAATTTGCTACTGCGAGCATAAAAGAAGAATAGGGCCTATCCAGCATTGTAGTGACATTAGCCAGCTGAACGTGTTGGCTGAGCTACCAATGCTTTAAGTAGCAAATTAGTGGCTCGAGCATAAAAGAAGAGGGCCTATTAAAGTTAACTCCACCGTGGCCGGTCCCCAAGTCCGAGCTGAGAAAAGAGGAGGGTCCCTTCCCCCTCCCTTTCCTTCCCTTTCCCCTTCCCCTCCCTTCCCTTTCCCCTTCCCCCAGAAATACATGCTCAAATTACCTTTAAGGCAGTTTACTGTGCAAAGGGCTAAAAAGAGATTGTAGACAGTCCACTTTGGGCCGATCGGCGACGTTCGGAGCTGTAATGCGAAGTTCCACTGTACATCTCTTCTCTGCTGTCCCATCTGTGTGCTGTCTCGACTGTGAAGTGTGGGAAGAGGGTGTACCCCTTTACGGAGGATAGACAGCAGGATCTGTTCGCCCCGAGTACATAAATTGTCTGAAGAAGAGAGAGCAATTTGGGTTCAAATTTGGTCCCACTACCTGCGTGCCAAGTTTGAAGACAGGAGCCCCAAGGGTTCCAGAGATATGGCCACACAAAGAGAACTGACCGGCAATTGAAAGCTCCCTTGCGGGAAAACGTAGCAGTAATTTGTAATACCTCTTAAGTGGGACTCTGGAGCAACCTTGTCGGTATAGATTTTGCTGGTCAATATCTCCAAAACCATAAATCCTAAGAACTCCAAACTTGGTAGGGTGGGTCTCCAAATCAGTCCCATACATGTGTCTCTCAAGTTGAAAAAAACACTGCCTCCCGAAACATAAAGGGCGACGTCGCAGTGTTCTTTCAAACTGCACGGACCCAGATGAGGCCTCACTGCTGTATGTCTGTGTCCTACATTGGGAAAATGTTCAATATTTTTTTAACTCTGCCATGGCCGGTCCCAAGCCCGTGCTGCGAAAAGAGGAGGGTTGGGTGCTGGGACAAGCAAACCAGCCCTATTAAAACATTTGTAGAGCAAATGGTAAAGTTCAGTGACACAGAGGTGATGTTCCATCTCGGGGGAGGTTTAGTGTCACTGCAGCAATGAAGACCTCTCTGAGCGTGGTTGGTTCTGAGAGCAATGGCCCAGATCCCATTCCATAACAATTGTAAGATGCTCATTGCGGTCTAGAGCTGGTCCAGAGGTTGCGTGTGAAGGTTGTGTGCAAGCACACGTAAAGTGCTCCCTTCCGAAACTGGAAGACTGCTTACCAGTGCTCTTGAATTTTTTTAACTCTGCCATGGCCGGTCCCAAGCCCAGCTGTGAAAAGAGGAGGGTTGAGTGCTGGGGCAAGCAAACCAGCCCTGTAAAAACAATTTGCTACTGCGAGCATAAAAGAAGAATAGGGCCTATCCAGCATTGTAGTGACATTAGCCAGCTGAACGTGTTGGCTGAGCTACCAATGCTTTAAGCTGCAAATTAGTGGCTCGAGCATAAAAGAAGAGGGCCTATTAAAGTTAACTCCACCGTGGCCGGTCCCAAGTCCGAGCTGAGAAAGGAGGAGGGTCCCTTCCCCCTCCCTTTCCTTCCCTTTCCCCTTCCCCTCCCCCTCCCTTCCCTTTCCCCTTCCCCCAGAGACACATGCTCAAATTACCTTTAAGGCAGTTTACTGTGCAAAGGGCTAAAAAGAGATTGTAGACAGTCCACTTTGGGCCGATCGGCGCCGTTCGGAGCTGTAATGCGAAGTTCCACTGTACATCTCTTCTCTGCTGTCCCATCTGTGTGCTGTCTCGACTGTGAAGTGTGGGAAGAGGGTGTACCCCTTTACGGAGGATAGACAGCAGGATCTGTTCGCCCCGAGTACATAAATTGTCTGAAGAAGAGAGAGCAATTTGGGTTCAAATTTGGTCCCATATTTGCTATCTGAGGAGTGACAAAGGAAATCTACCTGCGTGCCAAGTTTGAAGACAGGAGCCCCAAGGGTTCCAGAGATATGGCCACACAAAGAGAACTGACCGGCAATTGAAAGCTCCCTTGCGGGAAAACGTAGCAGTAATTTGTAATACCGCTTAAGTGGGACTCTGGAGCAACCTTGTCGGTATAGATTTTGCTGGTCAATATCTCCAAATCCATAAATCCTAAGAACTCCAAACTTGGTAGGGTGGGTCTCCCAATCAGTCCCATACATGTGTCTCTCAAGTTGAAAAAAACACTGCCTCCCGAAACATAAAGGGCGACGTCGCAGTGTTCTTTCAAACTGCACGGACCCAGATGAGGCCTCATTGCTGTATGTCTGTGTCCTACATTGGGAAAATGTTCAATATTTTTTTAACTCTGCCATGGCCGGTCCCAAGCCCGTGCTGCGAAAAAAGGAGGGTTGGTTGCTGGGACAAGCAAACCAGCCCTATTAAAACATTTGTAGAGCAAATGGGAAAGTTCAGTGACACAGAGGAGATGTTCCATCTCGGGGGAGGTTTAGTGTCACTGCAGCAATGAAGACCTCTCTGAGCGTGGTTGGTTCTGAGAGCAATGGCCCAGATCCCATTCCATAACAATTGTAAGATGCTCATTGCGGTCTAGAGCTGGTCCAAAGGTTGCGTGTGAAGGTTGTGTGCAAGCACACGTAAAGTGCTCCCTTCAGAAACTGGAAGACTGCTTACCAGTGCTCTTGAATCTTTTTAACTCTGCCATGGCCGGTCCCAAGCTCAGCTGCGAAAAGAGGAGGGTTGAGTGCTGGGTCAAGCAAACCAGCCCTGTAAAAACAATTTGCTACTGCGAGCATAAAAGAAGAATAGGGCCTATCCAGCATTGTAGTGACATTAGCCAGCTGAACGTGTTGGCTGAGCTACCAATGCTTTAAGCTGCAAATTAGTGGCTCGAGCATAAAAGAAGAGGGCCTATTAAAGTTAACTCCACCGTGGCCGGTCCCAAGTCCGAGCTGAGAAAGGAGGAGGGTCCCTTCCCCCTCCCTTTCCTTCCCTTTCCCCTTCCCCTCCCCCTCCCTTCCCTTTCCCCTTCCCCCAGAGATACATGCTCAAATTACCTTTAAGGCAGTTTACTGTGCAAAGGGCTAAAAAGAGATTGTAGACAGTCCACTTTGGGCTGATCGGTGCCATTCGGAGCTGTAATGCGAAGTTCCACTGTACATCTCTTCTCTGCTGTCCCATCTGTGTGCTGTCTCGACTGTGAAGTGTGGGAAGAGGGTGTACCCCTTTACGGAGGATAGACAGCAGGATCTGTTCGCCCCGAGTACATAAATTGTCTGAAGAAGAGAGAGCAATTTGGGTTCAAATTTGGTCCCATACTTGCTATCTGAGGAGTGACAAAGGAAATCTACCTGCGTGCCAAGTTTGAAGACAGGAGCCCCAAGGGTTCCAGAGATATGGCCACACAAAGAGAACTGACTGGCAATTGAAAGCTCCCTTGCGGGAAAACGTAGCAGTAATTTGCAATACCGCTTAAGTGGGACTCTGGAGCAACCTTGTCGGTATAGATTTTGCTGGTCAATATCTCCAAAACCATAAATCCTAAGAACTCCAAACTTGGTAGGGTGGGTCTCCCAATCAGTCCCATACATGTGTCTCTCAAGTTGAAAAAAACACTGCCTCCCGAAACATAAAGGGCGACGTCGCAGTGTTCTTTCAAACTGCATGGACCCAGATGATGCCTCACTGCTGTATGTCTGTGTCCTACATTGGGAAAATGTTCAATATTTTTTGAACTCTGCCATGGCGGTCCCAAGCCCGTGCTGCGAAAAGAGGAGGGTTGGGTGCTCGGACAAGCAAACCAGCCCTATTAAAACATTTGTAGAGCAAATGGGAAAGTTCAGTGACACAGAGGTGATGTTCCATCTCGGGGGAGGTTTAGTGTCACTGCAGCAATGAAGACCTCTCTGAGCGTGGTTGGTTCTGAGAGCAATGGCCCAGATCCCATTCCATAACAATTGTAAGATGCTCATTGTGGTCTAGAGCTGGTCCAAAGGTTGCATGTGAAGGTTGTGTGCAAGCACACGTAAAGTGCTCCCTTCCGAAACTGGAAGACTGCTTACCAGTGCTCTTAATTTTTTTTAACTCTGCCATGGCCGGTCCCAAGCCCGGCTGTGAAAAGAGGAGGGTTGAGTGCTGGGGCAAGCAAACCAGCCCTGTAAAAACAATTTGCTACTGCGAGCATAAAAGAAGAATAGGGCCTATCCAGCATTGTAGTGACATTAGCCAGCTGAACGTGTTGGCTGAGCTACCAATGCTTTAAGCTGCAAATTAGTGGCTCGAGCATAAAAGAAGAGGGCCTATTAAAGTTAACTCCACCGTGGCCGGTCCCCAAGTCCGAGCTGAGAAAAGAGGAGGGTCCCTTCCCCCTCCCTTTCCTTCCCTTTCCCCTTCCCCTCCCTTCCCTTTCCCCTTCCCCCAGAAATACATGCTCAAATTACCTTTAAGGCAGTTTACTGTGCAAAGGGCTAAAAAGAGATTGTAGACAGTCCACTTTGGGCCGATCGGCGACGTTCGGAGCTGTAATGCGAAGTTCCACTGTACATCTCTTCTCTGCTGTCCCATCTGTGTGCTGTCTCGACTGTGAAGTGTGGGAAGAGGGTGTACCCCTTTACGGAGGATAGACAGCAGGATCTGTTCGCCCCGAGTACATAAATTGTCTGAAGAAGAGAGAGCAATTTGGGTTCAAATTTGGTCCCACTACCTGCGTGCCAAGTTTGAAGACAGGAGCCCCAAGGGTTCCAGAGATATGGCCACACAAAGAGAACTGACCGGCAATTGAAAGCTCCCTTGCGGGAAAACGTAGCAGTAATTTGTAATACCACTTAAGTGGGACTCTGGAGCAACCTTGTCGGTATAGATTTTGCTGGTCAATATCTCCAAAACCATAAATCCTAAGAACTCCAAACTTGGTAGGGTGGGTCTCCCAATCAGTCCCATACATGTGTCTCTCAAGTTGAAAAAAACACTGCCTCCCGAAACATAAAGGGCGACGTCGCAGTGTTCTTTCAAACTGCACGGACCCAGATGAGGCCTCACTGCTGTATGTCTGTGTCCTACATTGGGAAAATGTTCAATATTTTTTTAACTCTGCCATGGCCGGTCCCAAGCCCGTGCTGCGAAAAGAGGAGGGTTGGGTGCTGGGACAAGCAAACCAGCCCTATTAAAACATTTGTAGAGCAAATGGGAAAGTTCAGTGACACAGAGGTGATTTTCCATCTCGGGGGAGGTTTAGTGTCACTGCAGCAATGAAGACCTCTCTGAGCGTGGTTGGTTCTGAGAGCAATGGCCCAGATCCCATTCCATAACAATTGTAAGATGCTCATTGCGGTCTAGAGCTGGTCCAAAGGTTGCGTGTGAAGGTTGTGTGCAAGCACACGTAAAGTGCTCCCTTCCGAAACTGGAAGACTGCTTACCAGTGCTCTTAAATTTTTTTAACTCTGCCATGGCCGGTCCCAAGCCCAGCTGCGAAAAGAGGAGGGTTGAGTGCTGGGGCAAGCAAACCAGCCCTGTAAAAACAATTTGCTACTGCGAGCATAAAAGAAGAATAGGGCCTATCCAGCATTGTAGTGACATTAGCCAGCTGAACGTGTTGGCTGAGCTACCAATGCTTTAAGCTGCAAATTAGTGGCTCGAGCATAAAAGAAGAGGGCCTATTAAAGTTAACTCCACCGTGGCCGGTCCCAAGTCAGAGCTGAGAAAAGAGGAGGGTCCCTTCCCCCTCCCTTTCCTTCCCTTTCCCCTTCCCCTCCCCCTCCCTTCCCTTTCCCCTTCCCCCAGAGATACATGCTCAAATTACCTTTAAGGCAGTTTACTGTGCAAAGGGCTAAAAAGAGATTGTAGACAGTCCACTTTGGGCCGATCGGCGACGTTCGGAGCTGTAATGCGAAGTTCCACTGTACATCTCTTCTCTGCTGTCCCATCTGTGTGCTGTGTCGACTGTGAAGTGTGGGAAGAGGGTGTACCCCTTTACGGAGGATAGACAGCAGGATCTGTTCGCCCCGAGTACATAAATTGTCTGAAGAAGAGAGAGCAATTTGGTTTCAAATTTGGTCCCATACTTGCTATCTGAGGAGTGACAAAGGAAATCTACCTGCGTGCCAAGTTTGAAGACAGGAGCCCCAAGGGTTCCAGAGATATGGCCACACAAAGAGAACTGACCGGCAATTGAAAGCTCCCTTGCGGGAAAACGTAGCAGTAATTTGTAATACCGATTAAGTGGGACTCTGGAGCAACCTTGTCGGTATAGATTTTGCTGGTCAATATCTCCAAAACCATAAATCCTAAGAACTCCAAACTTGGTAGGGTGGGTCTCCCAATCAGTCCCATACATGTGTCTCTCAAGTTGAAAAAAACACTGCCTCCCGAAACATAAAGGGCGACGTTGCAGTGTTCTTTCAAACTGCACGGACCCAGATGAGGCCTCACTGCTGTATGTCTGTGTCCTACATTGGGAAAATGTTCAATATTTTTTTAACTCTGCCATGGCCGGTCCCAAGCCCGTGCTGCGAAAAGAGGAGGGTTGGGTGCTTGGACAAGCAAACCAGCCCTATTAAAACATTTGTAGAGCAAATGGGAAAGTTCAGTGACACAGAGGTGATGTTCCATCTCGGGGGAGGTTTAGTGTCACTGCAGCAATGAAGACCTCTCTGAGCTTGGTTGGTTCTGAGAGCAATGGCCCAGATCCCATTCCATAACAATTGTAAGATGCTCATTGGGGTCTAGAGCTGGTCCAAAGGTTGCGTGTGAAGGTTGTGTGCAAGCACACGTAAAGTGCTCCCTTCCGAAACTGGAAGACTGCTTACCAGTGCTCTTGAAACTTTTTAACTCTGCCATGGCCGGTCCCAAGCCCAGCTATGAAAAGAGGAGGGTTGAGTGCTGGGGCAAGCAAACCAGCCCTGTAAAAACAATTTGCTACTGCGAGCATAAAAGAAGAATAGGGCCTATCCAGCATTGTAGTGACATTAGCCAGCTGAATGTGTTGGCTGAGCTACCAATGCTTTAAGCTGCAAATTAGTGGCTCGAGCATAAAAGAAGAGGGCCTATTAAAGTTAACTCCACCGTGGCCGGTCCCCAAGTCCGAGCTGAGAAAAGAGGAGGGTCCCTTCCCCCTCCCTTTCCTTCCCTTTCCCCTTCCCCTCCCCCTCCCTTCCCTTTCCCCTTCCCCCAGAGATACATGCTCAAATTACCTTTAAGGCAGTTTACTGTGCAAAGGGCTAAAAAGAGATTGTAGACAGTCCACTTTGGGCCGATCGGCGCCGTTCGGAGCTGTAATGCGAAGTTCCACTGTACATCTCTTCTCTGCTGTCCCATCTGTGTGCTGTCTCGACTGTGAAGTGTGGGAAGAGGGTGTACCCCTTTACGGAGGATAGACAGCAGGATCTGTTCGCCCCGAGTACATAAATTGTCTGAAGAAGAGAGAGCAATTTGGGTTCAAATTTGGTCCCATACTTGCTATCTGAGGAGTGACAAAGGAAATCTACCTGCGTGCCAAGTTTGAAGACAGGAGCCCCAAGGGTTCCAGAGATATGGCCACACAAAGAGAACTGACCGGCAATTGAAAGCTCCCTTGCGGGAAAACGTAACAGTAATTTGTAATACCGCTTAAGTGGGACTCTGGAGCAACCTTGTCGGTATAGATTTTGCTGGTCAATATCTCCAAAACCATAAATCCTAAGAACTCCAAACTTGGTAGGGTGGGTCTCCCAATCAGTCCCATACATGTGTCTCTCAAGTTGAAAAAAACACTGCCTCCCGAAACATAAAGGGCGACGTTGCAGTGTTCTTTCAAACTGCACGGACCCAGATGAGGCCTCACTGCTGTATGTCTGTGTCCTACATTGGAAAAATGTTCAATATTTTTTTAACTCTGCCATGGCCGGTCCCAAGCCCGTGCTGCGAAAAGAGGAGGGTTGGGTGCTTGGACAAGCAAACCAGCCCTATTAAAACATTTGTAGAGCAAATGGGAAAGTTCAGTGACACAGAGGTGATGTTCCATCTCTGGGGAGGTTTAGTGTCACTGCAGCAATGAAGACCTCTCTGAGCGTGGTTGGTTCTGAGAGCAATGGCCCAGATCCCATTCCATAACAATTGTAAGATGCTCATTGCGGTCTAGAGCTGGTCCAAAGGTTGCGTGTGAAGGTTGTGTGCAAGCACACATAAAGTGCTCCCTTCCGAAACTGGAAGACTGCTTACCAGTGCTCTTGAAACTTTTTAACTCTGCCATGGCCGGTCCCAAGCCCAGCTGTGAAAAGAGGAGGTTTGAGTGCTGGGGCAAGCAAACCAGCCCTGTAAAAACAATTTGCTACTGCGAGCATAAAATAAGAATAGGGCCTATCCAGCATTGTAGTGACATTAGCCAGCTGAACGTGTTGGCTGAGCTACCAATGCTTTAAGCTGCAAATTAGTGGCTCAAGCATAAAAGAAGAGGGCCTATTAAAGTTAACTCCACCGTGGCCGGTCCCCAAGTCCGAGCTGAGAAAAGAGGAGGGTCCCTTCCCCTCCCTTTCCTTCCCTTTCCCCTTCCCCTCCCCCTCCCTTCCCTTTCCCCTTCCCCCAGAGATACATGCTCAAATTACCTTTAAGGCAGTTTACTGTGCAAAGGGCTAAAAAGAGATTGTAGACAGTCCACTTTGGGCCGATCGGCGCCGTTCGGAGCTGTAATGCGAAGTTCCACTGTACATCTCTTCTCTGCTGTCCCATCTGTGTGCTGTCTCGACTGTGAAGTGTGGGAAGAGGGTGTACCCCTTTACGGAGGATAGACAGCAGGATCTGTTCGCCCCGAGTACATAAATTGTCTGAAGAAGAGAGAGCAATTTGGGTTCAAATTTGGTCCCATACTTGCTATCTGAGGAGTGACAAAGGAAATCTACCTGCGTGCCAAGTTTGAAGACAGGAGCCCCAAGGGTTCCAGAGATATGGCCACACAAAGAGAACTGACCGGCAATTGAAAGCTCCCTTGCGGGAAAACGTAGCAGTAATTTGTAATACCGCTTAAGTGGGACTCTGAAGCAACCTTGTCGGTATAGATTTTGCTGGTCAATGTCTCCAAAACCATAAATCCTAAGAACTCCAAACTTGGTACGGTGGGTCTCCCAATAAGTCCCATACATGTGTCTCTCAAGTTTAAAAAAACACTGCCTCCCGAAACATAAAGGGCGACGTCGCAGTGTTCTTTCAAACTGCACGGACCCAGATGAGGCCTCACTGCTGTATGTCTGTGTCCTACATTGGGAAAATGTTCAATATTTTTTTAACTCTGCCATGGCCGGTCCCAAGCCCGTGCTGCGAAAAGAGGAGGGTTGGGTGCTGGGACAAGCAAACCAGCCCTATTAAAACATTTGTAGAGCAAATGGGAAAGTTCAGTGACACAGAGGTGATGTTCCATCTCGGGGGAGGTTTAGTGTCACTGCAGCAATGAAGACCTCTCTGAGCGTGGTTGGTTCTGAGAGCAATGGCCCAGATCCCATTCCATAACAATTGTAAGATGCTCATTGCGGTCTAGAGCTGGTCCAAAGATTGCGTGTGAAGGTTGTGTGCAAGCACACGTAAAGTGCTCCCCTCCGAAACTGGAAGACTGCTTACCAGTGCTCTTGAATTTTTTTAACTCTGCCATGGCCGGTCCCAAGCCCAGCTGTGAAAAGAGGAGGGTTGAGTGCTGGGGCAAGCAAACCAGCCCTGTAAAAACAATTTGCTACTGCGAGCATAAAAGAAGAATAGGGCCTATCCAGCATTGTAGTGACATTAGCCAGCTGAACGTGTTGGCTGAGCTACCAATGCTTTAAGCTGCAAATTAGTGGCTCGAGCATAAAAGAAGAGGGCCTATTAAAGTTAACTCCACCGTGGCCGGTCCCAAGTCCGAGCTGAGAAAGGAGGAGGGTCCCTTCCCCCTCCCTTTCCTTCCCTTTCCCTTTCCCCTCCCCCTCCCTTCCCTTTCCCCTTCCCCCAGAGACACATGCTCAAATTACCTTTAAGGCAGTTTACTGTGCAAAGGGCTAAAAAGAGATTGTAGACAGTCCACTTTGGGCCGATCGGCGCCGTTCAGAGCTGTAATGCGAAGTTCCACTGTACATCTCTTCTCTGCTGTCCCATCTGTGTGCTGTCTCGACTGTGAAGTGTGGGAAGAGGGTGTACCCCTTTACGGAGGATAGACAGCAGGATCTGTTCGCCCCGAGTACATAAATTGTCTGAAGAAGAGAGAGCAATTTGGGTTCAAATTTGGTCCCATACTTGCTATCTGAGGAGTGACAAAGGAAATCTACCTGCGTGCCAAGTTTGAAGACAGGAGCCCCAAGGGTTCCAGAGATATGGCCACACAAAGAGAACTGACCGGCAATTGAAAGCTCCCTTGCGGGAAAACGTAGCAGTAATTTGCAATACCGCTTAAGTGGGACTCTGGAGCAACCTTGTCGGTATAGATTTTGCTGGTCAATATCTCCAAAACCATAAATCCTAAGAACTCCAAACTTGGTAGGGTGGGTCTCCCAATCAGTCCCATACATGTGTCTCTCAAGTTGAAAAAAACACTGCCTCCCGAAACATAAAGGGCGACGTTGCAGTGTTCTTTCAAACTGCACGGACCCAGATGAGGCCTCACTGCTGTATGTCTGTGTCCTACATTGGGAAAATGTTCAATATTTTTTTAACTCTGCCATAGCCGGTCCCAAGCCCGTGCTGCGAAAAGAGGAGGGTTGGGTGCTTGGACAAGCAAACCAGCCCTATTAAAACATTTGTAGAGCAAATGGGAAAGTTCAGTGACACAGAGGTGATGTTCCATCTCTGGGGAGGTTTAGTGTCACTGCAGCAATGAAGACCTCTCTGAGCGTGGTTGGTTCTGAGCGCAATGGCCCAGATCCCATTCCATAACAATTGTAAGATGCTCATTGCGGTCTAGAGCTGGTCCAAAGGTTGCGTGTGAAGGTTGTGTGCAAGCACACGTAAAGTGCTCCCTTCCGAAACTGGAAGACTGCTTACCAGTGCTCTTGAAACTTTTTAACTCTGCCATGGCCGGTCCCAAGCCCAGCTGTGAAAAGAGGAGGTTTGAGTGCTGGGGCAAGCAAACCAGTCCTGTAAAAACAATTTGCTACTGCGAGCATAAAAGAAGAATAGGGCCTATCCAGCATTGTAGTGACATTAGCCAGCTGAACGTGTTGGCTGAGCTACCAATGCTTTAAGCTGCAAATTAGTGGCTCGAGCATAAAAGAAGAGGGCCTATTAAAGTTAACTCCACCGTGGCCGGTCCCCAAGTCCGAGCTGAGAAAAGAGGAGGGTCCCTTCCCCTCCCTTTCCTTCCCTTTCCCCTTCCCCTCCCCCTCCCTTCCCTTTCCCCTTCCCCCAGAGATACATGCTCAAATTACCTTTAAGGCAGTTTACTGTGCAAAGGGCTAAAAAGAGATTGTAGACAGTCCACTTTGGGCCGATCGGCGCCGTTCGGAGCTGTAATGCGAAGTTCCACTGTACATCTCTTCTCTGCTGTCCCATCTGTGTGCTGTCTCGACTGTGAAGTGTGGGAAGAGGGTGTACCCCTTTACGGAGGATAGACAGCAGGATCTGTTCGCCCCGAGTACATAAATTGTCTGAAGAAGAGAGAGCAATTTGGGTTCAAATTTGGTCCCATACTTGCTATCTGAGGAGTGACAAAGGAAATCTACCTGCGTGCCAAGTTTGAAGACAGGAGCCCCAAGGGTTCCAGAGATATGGCCACACAAAGAGAACTGACCGGCAATTGAAAGCTCCCTTGCGGGAAAACGTAGCAGTAATTTGTAATACTGCTTAAGTGGGACTCTGGAGCAACCTTGTCGGTATAGATTTTGCTGGTCAATGTCTCCAAAACCATAAATCCTAAGAACTCCAAACTTGGTACGGTGGGTCTCCCAATAAGTCCCATACATGTGTCTCTCAAGTTTAAAAAAACACTGCCTCCCGAAACATAAAGGGCGACGTCGCAGTGTTCTTTCAAACTGCACGGACCCAGATGAGGCCTCACTGCTGTATGTCTGTGTCCTACATTGGGAAAATGTTCAATATTTTTTTAACTCTGCCATGGCCGGTCCCAAGCCCGTGCTGCGAAAAGAGGAGGGTTGGGTGCTGGGACAAGCAAACCAGCCCTATTAAAACATTTGTAGAGCAAATGGGAAAGTTCAGTGACACAGAGGTGATGTTCCATCTCGGGGGAGGTTTAGTGTCACTGCAGCAATGAAGACCTCTCTGAGCGTGGTTGGTTCTGAGAGCAATGGCCCAGATCCCATTCCATAACAATTGTAAGATGCTCATTGCAGTCTAGAGCTGGTCCAAAGATTGCGTGTGAAGGTTGTGTGCAAGCACACGTAAAGTGCTCCCCTCCGAAACTGGAAGACTGCTTACCAGTGCTCTTGAATTTTTTTAACTCTGCCATGGCCGGTCCCAAGCCCAGCTGCGAAAAGAGGAGGGTTGAGTGCTGGGGCAAGCAAACCAGCCCTGTAAAAACAATTTGCTACTGCGAGCATAAAAGAAGAATAGGGCCTATCCAGCATTGTAGTGACATTAGCCAGCTGAACGTGTTGGCTGAGCTACCAATGCTTTAAGCTGCAAATTAGTGGCTCGAGCATAAAAGAAGAGGGCCTATTAAAGTTAACTCCACCGTGGCCGGTCCCAAGTCCGAGCTGAGAAAGGAGGAGGGTCCCTTCCCCTCCCTTTCCTTCCCTTTCCCCTTCCCCCTCCCTTTCCTTCCCTTTCCCTTTCCCCTCCCCCTCCCTTCCCTTTCCCCTTCCCCCAGAGACACATGCTCAAATTACCTTTAAGGCAGTTTACTGTGCAAAGGGCTAAAAAGAGATTGTAGACAGTCCACTTTGGGCCGATCGGCGCCGTTCAGAGCTGTAATGCGAAGTTCCACTGTACATTCTTCTCTGCTGTCCCATCTGTGTGCTGTCTCGACTGTGAAGTGTGGGAAGAGGGTGTACCCCTTTACGGAGGATAGACAGCAGGATCTGTTCGCCCCGAGTACATAAATTGTCTGAAGAAGAGAGAGCAATTTGGGTTCAAATTTGGTCCCATACTTGCTATCTGAGGAGTGACAAAGGAAATCTACCTGCGTGCCAAGTTTGAAGACAGGAGCCCCAAGGGTTCCAGAGATATGGCCACACAAAGAGAACTGACCGGCAATTGAAAGCTCCCTTGCGGGAAAACGTAGCAGTAATTTGCAATACCGCTTAAGTGGGACTCTGGAGCAACCTTGTCGGTATAGATTTTGCTGGTCAATATCTCCAAAACCATAAATCCTAAGAACTCCAAACTTGTTAGGGTGGGTCTCCCAATCAGTCCCATACATGTGTCTCTCAAGTTGAAAAAAACACTGCCTCCCGAAACATAAAGGGCGACGTCGCAGTGTTCTTTCAAACTGCACGGACCCAGATGAGGCCTCACTGCTGTATGTCTGTGTCCTACATTGGGAAAATGTTCAATATTTTTTTAACTCTGCCATGGCCGGTCCCAAGCCCGTGCTGCGAAAAGAGGAGGGTTGGGTGCTGGGACAAGCAAACCAGCCCTATTAAAACATTTGTAGAGCAAATGGGAAAGTTCAGTGACACAGAGGTGATGTTCCATCTTGGGGGAGGTTTAGTGTCACTGCAGCAATGAAGACCTCTCTGAGCGTGGTTGGTTCTGAGAGCAATGGCCCAGATCCCATTCCATAACAATTGTAAGATGCTCATTGCGGTCTAGAGCTGGTCCAAAGGTTGCGTGTGAAGGTTGTGTGCAAGCACACGTAAAGTGCTCCCTTCCGAAACTGGAAGACTGCTTACCAGTGCTCTTGAATCTTTTTAACTCTGCCATGGCCGGTCCCAAGCCCAGCTGTGAAAAGAGGAGGGTTGAGTGCTGGGGCAAGCAAACCAGCCCTGTAAAAACAATTTGCTACTGCGAGCATAAAAGAAGAATAGGGCCTATCCAGCATTGTAGTGACATTAGCCAGCTGAACGTGTTGGCTGAGCTACCAATGCTTTAAGCTGCAAATTAGTGGCTCGAGCATAAAAGAAGAGGGCTTATTAAAGTTAACTCCACCGTGGCCGGTCCCAAGTCCGAGCTGAGAAAGGAGGAGGGTCCCTTCCCCCTCCCTTTCCTTCCCTTTCCCCTTCCCCTCCCCCTCCCTTCCCTTTCCCCTTCCCCC
The DNA here is from genome assembly GCA_029206835.1 of Rana muscosa. Lineage (NCBI taxonomy): Eukaryota > Metazoa > Chordata > Amphibia > Anura > Ranidae > Rana > Rana muscosa. The sequence continues at coordinate 116,379,374 of CM055118.1, forward strand.
AGAGATACATGCTCAAATTACCTTTAAGGCAGTTTACTGTGCAAAGGGCTAAAAAGAGATTGTAGACAGTCCACTTTGGGCCGATCGGCGCCGTTCGGAGCTGTAATGCGAAGTTCCACTGTACATCTCTTCTCTGCTGTCCCATCTGTGTGCTGTCTCGACTGTGAAGTGTGGGAAGAGGGTGTACCCCTTTACGGAGGATAGACAGCAGGATCTGTTCGCCCCGAGTACATAAATTGTCTGAAGAAGAGAGAGCAATTTGGGTTCAAATTTGGTCCCATACTTGCTATCTGAGGAGTGACAAAGGAAATCTACCTGCGTACCAAGTTTGAAGACAGGAGCCCCAAGGGTTCCAGAGATATGGCCACACAAAGAGAACTGACCGGCAATTGAAAGCTCCCTTGCGGGAAAACGTAGCAGTAATTTGTAATACCGCTTAAGTGGGACTCTGGAGCAACCTTGTCGGTATAGATTTTGCTGGTCAATATCTCCAAAACCATAAATCCTAAGAACTCCAAACTTGGTAGGGTGGGTCTCCCAATCAGTCCCATACATGTGTCTCTCAAGTTGAAAAAAACACTGCCTCCCGAAACATAAAGGGCGACGTCGCAGTGTTCTTTCAAACTGCACGGACCCAGATGAGGCCTCACTGCTGTATGTCTGTGTCCTACATTGGGAAAATGTTCAATATTTTTTTAACTCTGCCATGGCCGGTCCCAAGCCCGTGCTGCGAAAAGAGGAGGGTTGGGTGCTGGGACAAGCAAACCAGCCCTATTAAAACATTTGTAGAGCAAATGGGAAAGTTCAGTGACACAGAGGTGATGTTCCATCTCGGGGGAGGTTTAGTGTCACTGCAGCAATGAAGACCTCTCTGAGCGTGGTTGGTTCTGAGAGCAATGGCCCAGATCCCATTCCATAACAATTGTAAGATGCTCATTGCGGTCTAGAGCTGGTCCAAAGGTTGCGTGTGAAGGTTGTGTGCAAGCACACGTAAAGTGCTCCCTTCCGAAACTGGAAGACTGCTTACCAGTGCTCTTGAATCTTTTTAACTCTGCCATGGCCGGTCCCAAGCCCAGCTGTGAAAAGAGGAGGGTTGAGTGCTGGGGCAAGCAAACCAGCCCTGTAAAAACAATTTGCTACTGCGAGCATAAAAGAAGAATAGGGCCTATCCAGCATTGTAGTGACATTAGCCAGCTGAACGTGTTGGCTGAGCTACCAATGCTTTAAGCTGCAAATTAGTGGCTCGAGCATAAAAGAAGAGGGCTTATTAAAGTTAACTCCACCGTGGCCGGTCCCAAGTCTGAGCTGAGAAAGGAGGAGGGTCCCTTCCCCCTCCCTTTCCTTCCCTTTCCCCTTCCCTTCCCCCTCCCTTCCCTTTCCCCTTCCCCCAGAGATACATGCTCAAATTACCTTTAAGGCAGTTTACTGTGCAAAGGGCTAAAAAGAGATTGTAGACAGTCCACTTTGGGCCGATCGGCGCCGTTCGGAGCTGTAATGCGAAGTTCCACTGTACATCTCTTCTCTGCTGTCCCATCTGTGTGCTGTCTCGACTGTGAAGTGTGGGAAGAGGGTGTACCCCTTTACGGAGGATAGACAGCAGGATCTGTTCGCCCCGAGTACATAAATTGTCTGAAGAAGAGAGAGCAATTTGGGTTCAAATTTGGTCCCATACTTGCTATCTGAGGAGTGACAAAGGAAATCTACCTGCGTGCCAAGTTTGAAGACAGGAGCCCCAAGGGATCCAGAGATATGGCCACACAAAGAGAACTGACCGGCAATTGAAAGCTCCCTTGCGGGAAAACGTAGCAGTAATTTGTAATACCGCTTAAGTGGGACTCTGGAGCAACCTTGTCGGTATAGATTTTGCTGGTCAATATCTCCAAAACCATAAATCCTAAGAACTCCAAACTTGGTAGGGTGGGTCTCCCAATCAGTCCCATACATGTGTCTCTCAAGTTGAAAAAAACACTGCCTCCCGAAACATAAAGGGCGACGTCGCAGTGTTCTTTCAAACTGCACGGACCCAGATGAGGCCTCACTGCTGTATGTCTGTGTCCTACATTGGGAAAATGTTCAATATTTTTTTAACTCTGCCATGGCCGGTCCCAAGCCCGTGCTGCGAAAAGAGGAGGGTTGGGTGCTGGGACAAGCAAACCAGCCCTATTAAAACATTTGTAGAGCAAATGGGAAAGTTCAGTGACACAGAGGTGATGTTCCATCTCGGGGGAGGTTTAGTGTCACTGCAGCAATGAAGACCTCTCTGAGCGTGGTTGGTTCTGAGAGCAATGGCCCAGATCCCATTCCATAACAATTGTAAGATGCTCATTGCGGTCTAGAGCTGGTCCAAAGGTTGCGTGTGAAGGTTGTGTGCAAGCACACGTAAAGTGCTCCCTTCCGAAACTGGAAGACTGCTTACCAGTGCTCTTGAAACTTTTTAACTCTGCCATGGCCGGTCCCAAGCCCAGCTGTGAAAAGAGGAGGTTTGAGTGCTGGGGCAAGCAAACCAGTCCTGTAAAAACAATTTGCTACTGCGAGCATAAAAGAAGAATAGGGCCTATCCAGCATTGTAGTGACATTAGCCAGCTGAACGTGTTGGCTGAGCTACCAATGCTTTAAGCTGCAAATTAGTGGCTCGAGCATAAAAGAAGAGGGCCTATTAAAGTTAACTCCACCGTGGCCGGTCCCCAAGTCCGAGCTGAGAAAAGAGGAGGGTCCCTTCCCCTCCCTTTCCTTCCCTTTCCCCTTCCCCTCCCCCTCCCTTCCCTTTCCCCTTCCCCCAGAGATACATGCTCAAATTACCTTTAAGGCAGTTTACTGTGCAAAGGGCTAAAAAGAGATTGTAGACAGTCCACTTTGGGCCGATCGGCGCCGTTCGGAGCTGTAATGCGAAGTTCCACTGTACATCTCTTCTCTGCTGTCCCATCTGTGTGCTGTCTCGACTGTGAAGTGTGGGAAGAGGGTGTACCCCTTTACGGAGGATAGACAGCAGGATCTGTTCGCCCCGAGTACATAAATTGTCTGAAGAAGAGAGAGCAATTTGGGTTCAAATTTGGTCCCATACTTGCTATCTGAGGAGTGACAAAGGAAATCTACCTGCGTGCCAAGTTTGAAGACAGGAGCCCCAAGGGTTCCAGAGATATGGCCACACAAAGAGAACTGACCGGCAATTGAAAGCTCCCTTGCGGGAAAACGTAGCAGTAATTTGTAATACTGCTTAAGTGGGACTCTGGAGCAACCTTGTCGGTATAGATTTTGCTGGTCAATGTCTCCAAAACCATAAATCCTAAGAACTCCAAACTTGGTACGGTGGGTCTCCCAATAAGTCCCATACATGTGTCTCTCAAGTTTAAAAAAACACTGCCTCCCGAAACATAAAGGGCGACGTCGCAGTGTTCTTTCAAACTGCACGGACCCAGATGAGGCCTCACTGCTGTATGTCTGTGTCCTACATTGGGAAAATGTTCAATATTTTTTTAACTCTGCCATGGCCGGTCCCAAGCCCGTGCTGCGAAAAGAGGAGGGTTGGGTGCTGGGACAAGCAAACCAGCCCTATTAAAACATTTGTAGAGCAAATGGGAAAGTTCAGTGACACAGAGGTGATGTTCCATCTCGGGGGAGGTTTAGTGTCACTGCAGCAATGAAGACCTCTCTGAGCGTGGTTGGTTCTGAGAGCAATGGCCCAGATCCCATTCCATAACAATTGTAAGATGCTCATTGCAGTCTAGAGCTGGTCCAAAGATTGCGTGTGAAGGTTGTGTGCAAGCACACGTAAAGTGCTCCCCTCCGAAACTGGAAGACTGCTTACCAGTGCTCTTGAATTTTTTTAACTCTGCCATGGCCGGTCCCAAGCCCAGCTGCGAAAAGAGGAGGGTTGAGTGCTGGGGCAAGCAAACCAGCCCTGTAAAAACAATTTGCTACTGCGAGCATAAAAGAAGAATAGGGCCTATCCAGCATTGTAGTGACATTAGCCAGCTGAACGTGTTGGCTGAGCTACCAATGCTTTAAGCTGCAAATTAGTGGCTCGAGCATAAAAGAAGAGGGCCTATTAAAGTTAACTCCACCGTGGCCGGTCCCAAGTCCGAGCTGAGAAAGGAGGAGGGTCCCTTCCCCTCCCTTTCCTTCCCTTTCCCCTTCCCCCTCCCTTTCCTTCCCTTTCCCTTTCCCCTCCCCCTCCCTTCCCTTTCCCCTTCCCCCAGAGACACATGCTCAAATTACCTTTAAGGCAGTTTACTGTGCAAAGGGCTAAAAAGAGATTGTAGACAGTCCACTTTGGGCCGATCGGCACCGTTCAGAGCTGTAATGCGAAGTTCCACTGTACATTCTTCTCTGCTGTCCCATCTGTGTGCTGTCTCGACTGTGAAGTGTGGGAAGAGGGTGTACCCCTTTACGGAGGATAGACAGCAGGATCTGTTCGCCCCGAGTACATAAATTGTCTGAAGAAGAGAGAGCAATTTGGGTTCAAATTTGGTCCCATACTTGCTATCTGAGGAGTGACAAAGGAAATCTACCTGCGTGCCAAGTTTGAAGACAGGAGCCCCAAGGGTTCCAGAGATATGGCCACACAAAGAGAACTGACCGGCAATTGAAAGCTCCCTTGCGGGAAAACGTAGCAGTAATTTGCAATACCGCTTAAGTGGGACTCTGGAGCAACCTTGTCGGTATAGATTTTGCTGGTCAATATCTCCAAAACCATAAATCCTAAGAACTCCAAACTTGTTAGGGTGGGTCTCCCAATCAGTCCCATACATGTGTCTCTCAAGTTGAAAAAAACACTGCCTCCCGAAACATAAAGGGCGACGTCGCAGTGTTCTTTCAAACTGCACGGACCCAGATGAGGCCTCACTGCTGTATGTCTGTGTCCTACATTGGGAAAATGTTCAATATTTTTTTAACTCTGCCATGGCCGGTCCCAAGCCCGTGCTGCGAAAAGAGGAGGGTTGGGTGCTGGGACAAGCAAACCAGCCCTATTAAAACATTTGTAGAGCAAATGGGAAAGTTCAGTGACACAGAGGTGATGTTCCATCTTGGGGGAGGTTTAGTGTCACTGCAGCAATGAAGACCTCTCTGAGCGTGGTTGGTTCTGAGAGCAATGGCCCAGATCCCATTCCATAACAATTGTAAGATGCTCATTGCGGTCTAGAGCTGGTCCAAAGGTTGCGTGTGAAGGTTGTGTGCAAGCACATGTAAAGTGCTCCCTTCCGAAACTGGAAGACTGCTTACCAGTGCTCTTGAATCTTTTTAACTCTGCCATGGCCGGTCCCAAGCCCAGCTGTGAAAAGAGGAGGGTTGAGTGCTGGGGCAAGCAAACCAGCCCTGTAAAAACAATTTGCTACTGCGAGCATAAAAGAAGAATAGGGCCTCTCCAGCATTGTAGTGACATTAGCCAGCTGAACGTGTTGGCTGAGCTACCAATGCTTTAAGCTGCAAATTAGTGGCTCGAGCATAAAAGAAGAGGGCTTATTAAAGTTAACTCCACCGTGGCCGGTCCCAAGTCCGAGCTGAGAAAGGAGGAGGGTCCCTTCCCCCTCCCTTTCCTTCCCTTTCCCCTTCCCCTCCCCCTCCCTTCCCTTTCCCCTTCCCCCAGAGATACATGCTCAAATTACCTTTAAGGCAGTTTACTGTGCAAAGGGCTAAAAAGAGATTGTAGACAGTCCACTTTGGGCCGATCGGCGCCGTTCGGAGCTGTAATGCGAAGTTCCACTGTACATCTCTTCTCTGCTGTCCCATCTGTGTGCTGTCTCGACTGTGAAGTGTGGGAAGAGGGTGTACCCCTTTACGGAGGATAGACAGCAGGATCTGTTCGCCCCGAGTACATAAATTGTCTGAAGAAGAGAGAGCAATTTGGGTTCAAATTTGGTCCCATACTTGCTATCTGAGGAGTGACAAAGGAAATCTACCTGCGTACCAAGTTTGAAGACAGGAGCCCCAAGGGTTCCAGAGATATGGCCACACAAAGAGAACTGACCGGCAATTGAAAGCTCCCTTGCGGGAAAACGTAGCAGTAATTTGTAATACCGCTTAAGTGGGACTCTGGAGCAACCTTGTCGGTATAGATTTTGCTGGTCAATATCTCCAAAACCATAAATCCTAAGAACTCCAAACTTGGTAGGGTGGGTCTCCCAATCAGTCCCATACATGTGTCTCTCAAGTTGAAAAAAACACTGCCTCCCGAAACATAAAGGGCGACGTCGCAGTGTTCTTTCAAACTGCACGGACCCAGATGAGGCCTCACTGCTGTATGTCTGTGTCCTACATTGGGAAAATGTTCAATATTTTTTTAACTCTGCCATGGCCGGTCCCAAGCCCGTGCTGCGAAAAGAGGAGGGTTGGGTGCTGGGACAAGCAAACCAGCCCTATTAAAACATTTGTAGAGCAAATGGGAAAGTTCAGTGACACAGAGGTGATGTTCCATCTCGGGGGAGGTTTAGTGTCACTGCAGCAATGAAGACCTCTCTGAGCGTGGTTGGTTCTGAGAGCAATGGCCCAGATCCCATTCCATAACAATTGTAAGATGCTCATTGCGGTCTAGAGCTGGTCCAAAGGTTGCGTGTGAAGGTTGTGTGCAAGCACACGTAAAGTGCTCCCTTCCGAAACTGGAAGACTGCTTACCAGTGCTCTTGAATCTTTTTAACTCTGCCATGGCCGGTCCCAAGCCCAGCTGTGAAAAGAGGAGGGTTGAGTGCTGGGGCAAGCAAACCAGCCCTGTAAAAACAATTTGCTACTGCGAGCATAAAAGAAGAATAGGGCCTATCCAGCATTGTAGTGACATTAGCCAGCTGAACGTGTTGGCTGAGCTACCAATGCTTTAAGCTGCAAATTAGTGGCTCGAGCATAAAAGAAGAGGGCTTATTAAAGTTAACTCCACCGTGGCCGGTCCCAAGTCTGAGCTGAGAAAGGAGGAGGGTCCCTTCCCCCTCCCTTTCCTTCCCTTTCCCCTTCCCTTCCCCCTCCCTTCCCTTTCCCCTTCCCCCAGAGATACATGCTCAAATTACCTTTAAGGCAGTTTACTGTGCAAAGGGCTAAAAAGAGATTGTAGACAGTCCACTTTGGGCCGATCGGCGCCGTTCGGAGCTGTAATGCGAAGTTCCACTGTACATCTCTTCTCTGCTGTCCCATCTGTGTGCTGTCTCGACTGTGAAGTGTGGGAAGAGGGTGTACCCCTTTACGGAGGATAGACAGCAGGATCTGTTCGCCCCGAGTACATAAATTGTCTGAAGAAGAGAGAGCAATTTGGGTTCAAATTTGGTCCCATACTTGCTATCTGAGGAGTGACAAAGGAAATCTACCTGCGTGCCAAGTTTGAAGACAGGAGCCCCAAGGGATCCAGAGATATGGCCACACAAAGAGAACTGACCGGCAATTGAAAGCTCCCTTGCGGGAAAACGTAGCAGTAATTTGTAATACCGCTTAAGTGGGACTCTGGAGCAACCTTGTCGGTATAGATTTTGCTGGTCAATATCTCCAAAACCATAAATCCTAAGAACTCCAAACTTGGTAGGGTGGGTCTCCCAATCAGTCCCATACATGTGTCTCTCAAGTTGAAAAAAACACTGCCTCCCGAAACATAAAGGGCGACGTCGCAGTGTTCTTTCAAACTGCACGGACCCAGATGAGGCCTCACTGCTGTATGTCTGTGTCCTACATTGGGAAAATGTTCAATATTTTTTTAACTCTGCCATGGCCGGTCCCAAGCCCGTGCTGCGAAAAGAGGAGGGTTGGGTGCTGGGACAAGCAAACCAGCCCTATTAAAACATTTGTAGAGCAAATGGGAAAGTTCAGTGACACAGAGGTGATGTTCCATCTCGGGGGAGGTTTAGTGTCACTGCAGCAATGAAGACCTCTCTGAGCGTGGTTGGTTCTGAGAGCAATGGCCCAGATCCCATTCCATAACAATTGTAAGATGCTCATTGCGGTCTAGAGCTGGTCCAAAGGTTGCGTGTGAAGGTTGTGTGCAAGCACACGTAAAGTGCTCCCTTCCGAAACTGGAAGATTGCTTACCAGTGCTCTTGAATCTTTTTAACTCTGCCATGGCCAGTCCCAAGCCCAGCTGCGAAAAGAGGAGGGTTGAGTGCTGGGGCAAGCAAACCAGCCCTGTAAAAACAATTTGCTACTGCGAGCATAAAAGAAGAATAGGGCCTATCCAGCATTGTAGTGACATTAGCCAGCTGAACGTGTTGGCTGAGCTACCAATGCTTTAAGCTGCAAATTAGTGGCTTGAGCATAAAAGAAGAGGGCCTATTAAACTTAACTCCACCGTGGCCGGTCCCAAGTCCGAGCTGAGAAAGGAGGAGGGTCCCTTCCCCCTCCCTTTCCTTCCCTTTCCCCTTCCCCTCCCCCTCCCTTCCCTTTCCCCTTCCCCCAGAGAAACATGCTCAAATTACCTTTAAGGCAGTTTACTGTGCAAAGGGCTAAAAAGAGATTGTAGACAGTCCACTTTGGGCCGATCGGCGCCGTTCGGAGCTGTAATGCGAAGTTCCACTGTACATCTCTTCTCTGCTGTCCCATCTGTGTGCTGTCTCGACTGTGAAGTGTGGGAAGAGGGTGTACCCCTTTACGGAGGATAGACAGCAGGATCTGTTCGCCCCGAGTACATAAATTGTCTGAAGAAGAGAGAGCAATTTGGGTTCAAATTTGGTCCCATACTTGCTATCTGAGGAGTGACAAAGGAAATCTACCTGCGTGCCAAGTTTGAAGACAGGAGCCCCAAGGGTTCCAGAGATATGGCCACACAAAGAGAACTGACCGGCAATTGAAAGCTCCCTTGCGGGAAAACGTAGCAGTAATTTGTAATACCGCTTAAGTGGGACTCTGGAGCAACCTTGTCGGTATAGATTTTGCTGGTCAATATCTCCAAAACCATAAATCCTAAGAACTCCAAACTTGGTAGGGTGGGTCTCCCAATCAGTCCCATACATGTGTCTCTCAAGTTGAAAAAAACACTGCCTCCCGAAACATAAAGGGCGACGTCGCAGTGTTCTTTCAAACTGCACAGACCCAGATGAGGCCTCACTGCTGCATGTCTGTGTCCTACATTGGGAAAATGTTCAATTTTTTTTAACTCTGCCATGGCCGGTCCCAAGCCCGTGCTGCGAAAAGAGGAGGGTTGGGTGCTGGGACAAGCAAACCAGCCCTATTAAAACATTTGTAGAGCAAATGGGAAAGTTCAGTGACACAGAGGTGATGTTCCATCTCGGGGGAGGTTTAGTGTCACTGCAGCAATGAAGACCTCTCTGAGCGTGGTTGGTTCTGAGAGCAATGGCCCAGATCCCATTCCATAACAATTGTAAGATGCTCATTGCGGTCTAGAGCTGGTCCAAAGGTTGCGTGTGAAGGTTGTGTGCAAGCACACGTAAAGTGCTCCCTTCCGAAACTGGAAGACTGCTTACCAGTGCTCTTGAATCTTTTTAACTCTGCCATGGCCGGTCCCAAGCCCAGCTGCGAAAAGAGGAGGGTTGAGTGCTGGGGCAAGCAAACCAGCCCTGTAAAAACAATTTGCTACTGCGAGCATAAAAGAAGAATAGGGCCTAGCCAGCATTGTAGTGACATTAGCCAGCTGAACGTGTTGGCTGAGCTACCAATGCTTTAAGCTGCAAATTAGTGGCACGAGCATAAAAGAAGAGGGCCTATTAAAGTTAACTCCACCGTGGCCGGTCCCAAGTCGGAGCTGAGAAAGGAGGAGGGTCCCTTCCCCCTCCCTTTCCTTCCCTTTCCCCTTCCCCTCCCCCTCCCTTCCCTTTCCCCTTCCCCCAGAGATACATGCTCAAATTACCTTTAAGGCAGTTTACTGTGCAAAGGGCTAAAAAGAGATTGTAGACAGTCCACTTTGGGCCGATCGGCGCCGTTCGGAGCTGTAATGCGAATTTCCACTGTACATCTCTTCTCTGCTGTCCCATCTGTGTGCTGTCTCGACTGTGAAGTGTGGGAAGAGGGTGTACCCCTTTACGGAGGATAGACAGCAGGATCTGTTCGCCCCGAGTACATAAATTGTCTGAAGAAGAGAGAGCAATTTGGGTTCAAATTTGGTCCCATAGTTGCTATCTGAGGAGTGACAAAGGAAATCTACCTGCGTGCCAAGTTTGAAGACAGGAGCCCCAAGGGTTCCAGAGATATGGCCACACAAAGAGAACTGACCGGCAATTGAAAGCTCCCTTGCGGGAAAACGTAGCAGTAATTTGTAATACCGCTTAAGTGGGACTCTGGAGCAACCTTGTCGGTATAGATTTTGCTGGTCAATATCTCCAAAACCATAAATCCTAAGAACTCCAAACTTGGTAGGGTGGGTCTCCCAATCAGTCCCATACATGTGTCTCTCAAGTTGAAAAAAACACTGCCTCCCGAAACATAAAGGGCGACGTCGCAGTGTTCTTTCAAACTGCACGGACCCAGATGAGGCCTCACTGCTGTATGTCTGTGTCCTACATTGGGAAAATGTTCAATATTTTTTTAACTCTGCCATGGCCGGTCCCAAGCCCGTGCTGCGAAAAGAGGAGGGTTGGGTGCTGGGACAAGCAAGCCAGCCCTATTAAAACATTTGTAGAGCAAATGGGAAAGTTCAGTGACACAGAGGTGATGTTCCATCTCGGGGGAGGTTTAGTGTCACTGCAGCAATGAAGACCTCTCTGAGCGTGGTTGGTTCTGAGAGCAATGGCCCAGATCCCATTCCATAACAATTGTAAGATGCTCATTGCGGTCTAGAGCTGGTCCAAAGGTTGCGTGTGAAGGTTGTGTGCAAGCACACGTAAAGTGCTCCCTTCCAAAACTGGAAGACTGCTTACCAGTGCTCTTGAATCTTTTTAACTCTGCCATGGCCGGTCCCAAGCCCAGCTGCGAAAAGAGGAGGGTTGAGTGCTGGGGCAAGCAAACCAGCCCTGTAAAAACAATTTGCTACTGCGAGCATAAAAGAAGAATAGGGCCTATCCAGCATTGTAGTGACATTAGCCAGCTGAACGTGTTGGCTGAGCTACCAATGCTTTAAGCTGCAAATTAGTGGCTCGAGCATAAAAGAAGAGGGTCTATTAAACTTAACTCCACCGTGGCCGGTCCCAAGTCCGAGCTGAGAAAGGAGGAGGGTCCCTTTCCCCTCCCTTTCCTTCCCTTTCCCCTTCCCCTCCCCCTCCCTTCCCTTTCCCCTTCCCCCAGAGATACATGCTCAAATTACCTTTAAGGCAGTTTACTGTGCAAAGGGCTAAAAAGAGATTGTAGACAGTCCACTTTGGGCCGATCGGTGCCGTTCGGAGCTGTAATGCGAAGTTCCACTGTACATCTCTTCTCTGCTGTCCCATCTGTGTGCTGTCTCGACTGTGAAGTGTGGGAAGAGGGTGTACCCCTTTACGGAGGATAGACAGCAGGATCTGTTCGCCCCGAGTACATAAATTGTCTGAAGAAGAGAGAGCAATTTGGGTTCAAATTTGGTCCCATAGTTGCTATCTGAGGAGTGACAAAGGAAATCTACCTGCGTGCCAAGTTTGAAGACAGGAGCCCCAAGGGTTCCAGAGATATGGCCACACAAAGAGAACTGACCGGCAATTGAAAGCTCCCTTGCGGGAAAACGTAGCAGTAATTTGTAATACCGCTTAAGTGGGACTCTGGAGCAACCTTGTCGGTATAGATTTTGCTGGTCAATATCTCCAAAACCATAAATCCTAAGAACTCCAAACTTGGTAGGGTGGGTCTCCCAATCAGTCCCATACATGTGTCTCTCAAGTTGAAAAAAACACTGCCTCCCGAAACATAAAGGGCGACGTCGCAGTGTTCTTTCAAACTGCACGGACCCAGATGAGGCCTCACTGCTGTATGTCTGTGTCCTACATTGGGAAAATGTTCAATATTTTTTTAACTCTGCCATGGCCGGTCCCAAGCCCGTGCTGCGAAAAGAGGAGGGTTGGGTGCTGGGACAAGCAAACCAGCCCTATTAAAACATTTGTAGAGCAAATGGGAAAGTTCAGTGACACAGAGGTGATGTTCCATCTCGGGGGAGGTTTAGTGTCACTGCAGCAATGAAGACCTCTCTGAGCGTGGTTGGTTCTGAGAGCAATGGCCCAGATCCCATTCCATAACAATTGTAAGATGCTCATTGCGGTCTAGAGCTGGTCCAAAGGTTGCGTGTGAAGGTTGTGTGCAAGCACACGTAAAGTGCTCCCTTCCGAAACTGGAAGACTGCTTACCAGTGCTCTTGAATCTTTTTAACTCTGCCATGGCCGGTCCCAAGCCGAGCTGCGAAAAGAGGAGGGTTGAGTGCTGGGGCAAGCAAACCAGCCCTGTAAAAACAATTTGCTACTGCGAGCATAAAAGAAGAATAGGGCCTATCCAGCATTGTAGTGACATTAGCCAGCTGAACGTGTTGGCTGAGCTACCAATGCTTTAAGCTGCAAATTAGTGGCTCGAGCATAAAAGAAGAGGGTCTATTAAACTTAACTCCACCGTGGCCGGTCCCAAGTCCGAGCTGAGAAAGGAGGAGGGTCCCTTTCCCCTCCCTTTCCTTCCCTTTCCCCTTCCCCTCCCCCTCCCTTCCCTTTCCCCTTCCCCCAGAGATACATGCTCAAATTACCTTTAAGGCAGTTTACTGTGCAAAGGGCTAAAAAGAGATTGTAGACAGTCCACTTTGGGCCGATCGGCGCCGTTCGGAGCTGTAATGCGAAGTTCCACTGTACATCTCTTCTCTGCTGTCCCATCTGTGTGCTGTCTCGACTGTGAAGTGTGGGAAGAGGGTGTACCCCTTTACGGAGGATAGACAGCAGGATCTGTTCGCCCCGAGTACATAAATTGTCTGAAGAAGAGAGAGCAATTTGGGTTCAAATTTGGTCCCATAGTTGCTATCTGAGGAGTGACAAAGGAAATCTACCTGTGTGCCAAGTTTGAAGACAGGAGCCCCAAGGGTTCCAGAGATATGGCCACACAAAGAGAACTGACCGGCAATTGAAAGCTCCCTTGCGGGAAAACGTAGCAGTAATTTGTAATACCGCTTAAGTGGGACTCTGGAGCAACCTTGTCGGTATAGATTTTGCTGGTCAATATCTCCAAAACCATAAATCCTAAGAACTCCAAACTTGGTAGGGTGGGTCTCCCAATCAGTCCCATACATGTGTCTCTCAAGTTGAAAAAAACACTGCCTCCCGAAACATAAAGGGTGACGTCGCAGTGTTCTTTCAATCTGCACGGACCCAGATGAGGCCTCACTGCTGTATGTCTGTGTCCTACATTGGGAAAATGTTCAATATTTTTTTAACTCTGCCATGGCCGGTCCCAAGCCCGTGCTGCGAAAAGAGGAGGGTTGGGTGCTGGGACAAGCAAACCAGCCCTATTAAAACATTTGTAGAGCAAATGGGAAAGTTCAGTGACACAGAGGTGATGTTCCATCTCGGGGGAGGTTTAGTGTCACTGCAGCAATGAAGACCTCTCTGAGCGTGGTTGGTTCTGAGAGCAATGGCCCAGATCCCATTCCATAACAATTGTAAGATGCTCATTGCGGTCTAGAGCTGGTCCAAAGGTTGCGTGTGAAGGTTGTGTGCAAGCACACGTAAAGTGCTCCCTTCCGAAACTGGAAGACTGCTTACCAGTGCTCTTGAATCTTTTTAACTCTGCCATGGCCGGTCCCAAGCCGAGCTGCGAAAAGAGGAGGGTTGAGTGCTGGGGCAAGCAAACCAGCCCTGTAAAAACAATTTGCTACTGCGAGCATAAAAGAAGAATAGGGCCTATCCAGCATTGTAGTGACATTAGCCAGCTGAACGTGTTGGCTGAGCTACCAATGCTTTAAGCTGCAAATTAGTGGCTCGAGCATAAAAGAAGAGGGTCTATTAAACTTAACTCCACCGTGGCCGGTCCCAAGTCCGAGCTGAGAAAGGAGGAGGGTCCCTTTCCCCTCCCTTTCCTTCCCTTTCCCCTTCCCCTCCCCCTCCCTTCCCTTTCCCCTTCCCCCAGAGATACATGCTCAAATTACCTTTAAGGCAGTTTACTGTGCAAAGGGCTAAAAAGAGATTGTAGACAGTCCACTTTGGGCCGATCGGCGCCGTTCGGAGCTGTAATGCGAAGTTCCACTGTACATCTCTTCTCTGCTGTCCCATCTGTGTGCTGTCTCGACTGTGAAGTGTGGGAAGAGGGTGTACCCCTTTACGGAGGATAGACAGCAGGATCTGTTCGCCCCGAGTACATAAATTGTCTGAAGAAGAGAGAGCAATTTGGGTTCAAATTTGGTCCCATAGTTGCTATCTGAGGAGTGACAAAGGAAATCTACCTGTGTGCCAAGTTTGAAGACAGGAGCCCCAAGGGTTCCAGAGATATGGCCACACAAAGAGAACTGACCGGCAATTGAAAGCTCCCTTGCGGGAAAACGTAGCAGTAATTTGTAATACCGCTTAAGTGGGACTCTGGAGCAACCTTGTCGGTATAGATTTTGCTGGTCAATATCTCCAAAACCATAAATCCTAAGAACTCCAAACTTGGTAGGGTGGGTCTCCCAATCAGTCCCATACATGTGTCTCTCAAGTTGAAAAAAACACTGCCTCCCGAAACATAAAGGGCGACGTCGCAGTGTTCTTTCAAACTGCACGGACCCAGATGAGGCCTCACTGCTGTATGTCTGTGTCCTACATTGGGAAAATGTTCAATATTTTTTTAACTCTGCCATGGCCGGTCCCAAGCCCGTGCTGCGAAAAGAGGAGGGTTGGGTGCTGGGACAAGCAAACCAGCCCTATTAAAACATTTGTAGAGCAAATGGGAAAGTTCAGTGACACAGAGGTGATGTTCCATCTCGGGGGAGGTTTAGTGTCACTGCAGCAATGAAGACCTCTCTGAGCGTGGTTGGTTCTGAGAGCAATGGCCCAGATCCCATTCCATAACAATTGTAAGATGCTCATTGCGGTCCAGAGCTGGTCCAAAGGTTGCGTGTGAAGGTTGTGTGCAAGCACACGTAAAGTGCTCCCTTCCGAAACTGGAAGACTGCTTACCAGTGCTCTTGAATCTTTTTAATTCTGCCATGGCCGGTCCCAAGCCCAGCTGCGAAAAGAGGAGGGTTGAGTGCTGGGGCAAGCAAACCAGCCCTGTAAAAACAATTTGCTACTGCGAGCATAAAAGAAGAATAGGGCCTATCCAGCATTGTAGTGACATTAGCCAGCTGAACGTGTTGGCTGAGCTACCAATGCTTTAAGCTGCAAATTAGTGGCTCGAGCATAAAAGAAGAGGGCCTATTAAACTTAACTCCACCGTGGCCGGTCCCAAGTCCGAGCTGAGAAAAGAGGAGGGTCCCTTTCCCCTCCCTTTCCTTCCCTTTCCCCTTCCCCTCCCCCTCCCTTCCCTTTCCCCTTCCCCCAGAGATACATGCTCAAATAACCTTTAAGGCAGTTTACTGTGCAAAGGGCTAAAAAGAGATTGTAGACAGTCCACTTTGGGCCGATCGGCGCCGTTCGGAGCTGTAATGCGAAGTTCCACTGTACATCTCTTCTCTGCTGTCCCATCTGTGTGCTGTCTCGACTGTGAAGTGTGGGAAGAGGGTGTACCCCTTTACGGAGGATAGACAGCAGGATCTGTTCGCCCCGAGTACATAAATTGTCTGAAGAAGAGAGAGCAATTTGGGTTCAAATTTGGTCCCATAGTTGCTATCTGAGGAGTGACAAAGGAAATCTACCTGCGTGCCAAGTTTGAAGACAGGAGCCCCAAGGGTTCCAGAGATATGGCCACACAAAGAGAACTGACCGGCAATTGAAAGCTCCCTTGCGGGAAAACGTAGCAGTAATTTGTAATACCGCTTAAGTGGGACTCTGGAGCAACCTTGTCGGTATAGATTTTGCTGGTCAATATCTCCAAAACCATAAATCCTAAGAACTCCAAACTTGGTAGGGTGGGTCTCCCAATCAGTGCCATACATGTGTCTCTCAAGTTGAAAAAAACACTGCCTCCCGAAACATAAAGGGCGACATCGCAGTGTTCTTTCAAACTGCACGGACCCAGATGAGGCCTCACTGCTGTATGTCTGTGTCCTACATTGGGAAAATGTTCAATATTTTTTTAACTCTGCCATGGCCGGTCCCAAGCCCGTGCTGCGAAAAGAGGAGGGTTGGGTGCTGGGACAAGCAAACCAGCCCTATTAAAACATTTGTAGAGCAAATGGGAAAGTTCAGTGACACAGAGGTTATGTTCCATCTCGGGGAGGTTTAGTGTCACTGCAGCAATGAAGACCTCTCTGAGCGTGGTTGGTTCTGAGAGCAATGGCCCAGATCCCATTCCATAACAATTGTAAGATGCTCATTGCGGTCTAGAGCTGGTCCAAAGGTTGCGTGTGAAGGTTGTGTGCAAGCACACATAAAGTGCTCCCTTCCGAAACTGGAAGACTGCTTACCAGTGCTCTTGAAACTCTTTAACTCTGCCATGGCCAGTCCCAAGCCCAGCTGCGAAAAAGGAGGGTTGAGTGCTGGGGCAAGCAAACCAGCCCTGTAAAAACAATTTGCTACTGCGAGCATAAAAGAAGAATAGGGCCTATCCAGCATTGTAGTGACATTAGCCAGCTGAACGTGTTGGCTGAGCTACCAATGCTTTAAGCTGCAAATTAGTGGCTCGAGCATAAAAGAAGAGGGCCTATTAAAGTTAACTCCACCATGGCCGGTCCCAAGTCCGAGCTGAGAAAGGAGGAGGGTCCCTTCCCCCTCCCTTTCCTTCCCTTTCCCCTTCCCCTCCCCCTCCCTTCCCTTTCCCCTTCCCCCAGAGATACATGCTCAAATTACCTTTAAGGCAGTTTACTGTGCAAAGGGCTAAAAAGAGATTGTAGACAGTCCACTTTGGGCCGATCGGCGCCGTTCGGGAGCTGTAATGCGAAGTTCCACTGTACATCTCTTCTCTGCTGTCCCATCTGTGTGCTGTCTCGACTGTGAAGTGTGGGAAGAGGGTGTACCCCTTTACGGAGGATAGACAGCAGGATCTGTTCGCCCCAAGTACATAAATTGTCTGAAGAAGAGAGAGCAATTTGGGTTCAAATTTGGTCCCATACTTGCTATCTGAGGAGTGACAAAGGAAATCTACCTGCGTGCCAAGTTTGAAGACAGGAGCCCCAAGGGTTCCAGAGATATGGCCACACAAAGAGAACTGACCGGCAATTGAAAGCTCCCTTGCGGGAAAACGTAGCAGTAATTTGTAATACCGCTTAAGTGGGACTCTGGTGCAACCTTGTCGGTATAGATTTTGCTGGTCAATATCTCCAAAACCATAAATCCTAAGAACTCCAAACTTGGTAGTAGGGATGAGCTTCGTGTTCGAGTCGAACATACGTTCGACTCGAACATTGGCTGTTCGATCGTTCGACGAAGATCGAACGATTTGGGCCGTTCGCGCCAAATTCGAGTGACGCGAACGGCCCACAATGCACTACGCCATCGCAGTGTCATCCAGGCGCTGTGATTGGCCAAGCATGCACTGTGACCCCGCATGCTTGGCCAATCACAGCGCCGGCAGCGAGGAGAGCAATGATTGGCCACAGGCAGGATGCCTGTGGCCAATTATTGCTGAGGGTGTTTAGTACACGCCCCACACTATAAAAGGCCGCCAGCACGGCGGCCTAGTGTAGTGTGTTCCGGAGCAGGGATAGAGTAGCATAGGCAGGGACAGTGACTGTTATTTCTTTCTTGCTTAACCTGGATTCCTTTAGTTTAGGGAAAGAGAAGGATAGGTAGGGAGAGTGTCAGTGTGTTTTGTGCTTCTGCTATAGTGTGCTTAAAAAAAACATTTATTCTAGGGACAGAAAACTCTAGGTAGGGACAGTGTCAGTTTCTTTCACTCTGCAAGTCCTTGTTTCCAGGGACCTGTAAGGACAGTGAGTTAATTGTCCTTGTGCTATATTGTGCTTAAAAAAAACATTTATTCTAGGGACAGAAAACTCTAGGTAGGGACAGTGTCAGTTTCTTTCACTCTGCAAGTCCTTGTTTCCAGGGACCTGTAAGGACAGTGAGTTAATTGTCCTTGTGCTATATTGTGATTAAAAAAAACATTTATTCTAGGGACAGAAAACTCTAGGTAGGGACAGTGTCAGTTTCTTTCACTCTGCAAGTCCTTGTTTCCAGGGACCTGTAAGGACAGTGAGTTAATTTTCCTTGTGCTATATTGTGATTAAAAAAAACATTTTTTCTAGGGACAGAAAACTGTAGGTAGGGAGAGTGTTTTTTTTCTTTCACTCTGCAAGTCCTTGTTTCCAGGGACCTGTAAGGACAGTGAGTTAATTGTCCTTGTGCTATATTGTGCTTAAAAAAAACATTTATTCTAGGGACAGAAAACTCTAGGTAGGGACAGTGTCAGTTTCTTTCACTCTGCAAGTCCTTGTTTCCAGGGACCTGTAAGGACAGTGAGTTAATTGTCCTTGTGCTATATTGTGATTAAAAAAAACATTTATTCTAGGGACAGAAAACTCTAGGTAGGGACAGTGTCAGTTTCTTTCACTCTGCAAGTCCTTGTTTCCAGGGACCTGTAAGGACAGTGAGTTAATTTTCCTTGTGCTATATTGTGATTAAAAAAAACATTTATTCTAGGGACAGAAAACTCTAGGTAGGGACAGTGTCAGTTTCTTTCACTCTGCAAGTCCTTGTTTCCAGGGACCTGTAAGGACAGTGAGTTAATTTTCCTTGTGCTATATTGTGATTAAAAAAAACATTTATTCTAGGGACAGAAAACTGTAGGTAGGGAGAGTGTTTTTTTTCTTTCACTCTGCAAGTCCTTGTTTCCAGGGACCTGTAAGGACAGTGAGTTAATTTTCCTTGTGCTATATTGTGATTAAAAAAAACATTTTTTCTAGGGACAGAAAACTCTAGGTAGGGAGAGTGTTTTTTTTCTTTCACTCTGCAAGTCCTTGTTTCCAGGGACCTGTAAGGACAGTGAGTTAATTGTCCTTGTGCTATATTGTGCTTAAAAAAAACATTTATTCTAGGGACAGAAAACTCTAGGTAGGGACAGTGTCAGTTTCTTTCACTCTGCAAGTCCTTGTTTCCAGGGACCTGTAAGGACAGTGAGTTAATTGTCCTTGTGCTATATTGTGATTAAAAAAAACATTTATTCTAGGGACAGAAAACTCTAGGTAGGGACAGTGTCAGTTTCTTTCACTCTGCAAGTCCTTGTTTCCAGGGACCTGTAAGGACAGTGAGTTAATTGTCCTTGTGCTATATTGTGCTTAAAAAAAACATTTATTCTAGGGACAGAAAACTCTAGGTAGGGACAGTGTCAGTTTCTTTCACTCTGCAAGTCCTTGTTTCCAGGGACCTGTAAGGACAGTGAGTTAATTGTCCTTGTGCTATATTGTGATTAAAAAAAACATTTATTCTAGGGACAGAAAACTCTAGGTAGGGACAGTGTCAGTTTCTTTCACTCTGCAAGTCCTTGTTTCCAGGGACCTGTAAGGACAGTGAGTTAATTTTCCTTGTGCTATATTGTGATTAAAAAAAACATTTATTCTAGGGACAGAAAACTCTAGGTAGGGACAGTGTCAGTTTCTTTCACTCTGCAAGTCCTTGTTTCCAGGGACCTGTAAGGACAGTGAGTTAATTTTCCTTGTGCTATATTGTGATTAAAAAAAACATTTATTCTAGGGACAGAAAACTCTAGGTAGGGACAGTGTCAGTTTCTTTCACTCTGCAAGTCCTTGTTTCCAGGGACCTGTAAGGACAGTGAGTTAATTTTCCTTGTGCTATATTGTGATTAAAAAAAACATTTTTTCTAGGGACAGAAAACTGTAGGTAGGGAGAGTGTTTTTTTTCTTTCACTCTGCAAGTCCTTGTTTCCAGGGACCTGTAAGGACAGTGAGTTAATTTTCCTTGTGCTATATTGTGATTAAAAAAAACATTTTTTCTAGGGACAGAAAACTCTAGGTAGGGAGAGTGTTTTTTTTCTTTCACTCTGCAAGTCCTTGTTTCCAGGGACCTGTAAGGACAGTGAGTTAATTGTCCTTGTGCTATATTGTGCTTAAAAAAAACATTTATTCTAGGGACAGAAAACTCTAGGTAGGGACAGTGTCAGTTTCTTTCACTCTGCAAGTCCTTGTTTCCAGGGACCTGTAAGGACAGTGAGTTAATTTTCCTTGTGCTATATTGTGATTAAAAAAAACATTTATTCTAGGGACAGAAAACTGTAGGTAGGGAGAGTGTTTTTTTTCTTTCACTCTGCAAGTCCTTGTTTCCAGGGACCTGTAAGGACAGTGAGTTAATTGTCCTTGTGCTATATTGTGCTTAAAAAAAACATTTATTCTAGGGACAGAAAACTCTAGGTAGGGACAGTGTCAGTTTCTTTCACTCTGCAAGTCCTTGTTTCCAGGGACCTGTAAGGACAGTGAGTTAATTGTCCTTGTGCTATATTGTGATTAAAAAAAACATTTATTCTAGGGACAGAAAACTCTAGGTAGGGACAGTGTCAGTTTCTTTCACTCTGCAAGTCCTTGTTTCCAGGGACCTGTAAGGACAGTGAGTTAATTGTCCTTGTGCTATATTGTGCTTAAAAAAAACATTTATTCTAGGGACAGAAAACTCTAGGTAGGGACAGTGTCAGTTTCTTTCACTCTGCAAGTCCTTGTTTCCAGGGACCTGTAAGGACAGTGAGTTAATTGTCCTTGTGCTATATTGTGATTAAAAAAAACATTTATTCTAGGGACAGAAAACTCTAGGTAGGGACAGTGTCAGTTTCTTTCACTCTGCAAGTCCTTGTTTCCAGGGACCTGTAAGGACAGTGAGTTAATTTTCCTTGTGCTATATTGTGATTAAAAAAAACATTTATTCTAGGGACAGAAAACTCTAGGTAGGGACAGTGTCAGTTTCTTTCACTCTGCAAGTCCTTGTTTCCAGGGACCTGTAAGGACAGTGAGTTAATTTTCCTTGTGCTATATTGTGATTAAAAAAAACATTTATTCTAGGGACAGAAAACTCTAGGTAGGGACAGTGTCAGTTTCTTTCACTCTGCAAGTCCTTGTTTCCAGGGACCTGTAAGGACAGTGAGTTAATTTTCCTTGTGCTATATTGTGATTAAAAAAAACATTTTTTCTAGGGACAGAAAACTGTAGGTAGGGAGAGTGTTTTTTTTCTTTCACTCTGCAAGTCCTTGTTTCCAGGGACCTGTAAGGACAGTGAGTTAATTTTCCTTGTGCTATATTGTGATTAAAAAAAACATTTTTTCTAGGGACAGAAAACTCTAGGTAGGGAGAGTGTTTTTTTTCTTTCACTCTGCAAGTCCTTGTTTCCAGGGACCTGTAAGGACAGTGAGTTAATTGTCCTTGTGCTATATTGTGCTTAAAAAAAACATTTATTCTAGGGACAGAAAACTCTAGGTAGGGACAGTGTCAGTTTCTTTCACTCTGCAAGTCCTTGTTTCCAGGGACCTGTAAGGACAGTGAGTTAATTGTCCTTGTGCTATATTGTGATTAAAAAAAACATTTATTCTAGGGACAGAAAACTCTAGGTAGGGACAGTGTCAGTTTCTTTCACTCTGCAAGTCCTTGTTTCCAGGGACCTGTAAGGACAGTGAGTTAATTTTCCTTGTGCTATATTGTGATTAAAAAAAACATTTTTTCTAGGGACAGAAAACTCTAGGTAGGGACAGTGTTTTTTTTCTTTCACTCTGCAAGTCCTTGTTTCCAGGGACCTGTAAGGACAGTGAGTTAATTGTCCTTGTGCTATATTGTGCTTAAAAAAAACATTTATTCTAGGGACAGAAAACTCTAGGTAGGGACAGTGTCAGTTTCTTTCACTCTGCAAGTCCTTGTTTCCAGGGACCTGTAAGGACAGTGAGTTAATTGTCCTTGTGCTATATTGTGATTAAAAAAAACATTTATTCTAGGGACAGAAAACTCTAGGTAGGGACAGTGTCAGTTTCTTTCACTCTGCAAGTCCTTGTTTCCAGGGACCTGTAAGGACAGTGAGTTAATTTTCCTTGTGCTATATTGTGATTAAAAAAAACATTTTTTCTAGGGACAGAAAACTGTAGGTAGGGAGAGTGTTTTTTTTCTTTCACTCTGCAAGTCCTTGTTTCCAGGGACCTGTAAGGACAGTGAGTTAATTTTCCTTGTGCTATATTGTGATTAAAAAAAACATTTTTTCTAGGGACAGAAAACTGTAGGTAGGGAGAGTGTTTTTTTTCTTTCACTCTGCAAGTCCTTGTTTCCAGGGACCTGTAAGGACAGTGAGTTAATTGTCCTTGTGCTATATTGTGCTTAAAAAAAACATTTTTTCTAGGGACAGAAAACTGTAGGTAGGGAGAGTGTTTTTTTTTTTCACTCTGCAAGTCCTTGTTTCCAGGGACCTGTAAGGACAGTGAGTTAATTGTCCTTGTGCTATATTGTGCTTAAAAAAAACATTTATTCTAGGGACAGAAAACTCTAGGTAGGGACAGTGTCAGTTTCTTTCACTCTGCAAGTCCTTGTTTCCAGGGACCTGGAGAGACATTGAGTGAATTGTCCTTGTGCTATATTGTGATTAAAAAAAACATTTATTCTAGGGACAGAAAACTCTAGGTAGGGACAGTGTCAGTTTCTTTCACTGTGAAAGTCCTTGTTTCAAGGGACAGAGAAGGACACCTGAAGGTAGCCCTTATTGCTTTTTTCCCATCTCCCTGCAGGCCATCTATTAGAATGTCTGGAAGGCAAACAAGGAGAGGCAGACAGTCAGGAGGCAATAAAAGAGGGCAAGCAGGCTCTGTGTCTGGGGGCAACAGTGCTGGTCGTGGACGCGGTGCATTGTCATCAGCACATGGCCATGGGACACGCTTGTCCTTCTTTTCGGCAGCTGGACATGTTGAGCCACATCATGCCGAAGACTTGGTAGAGTGGATGACCAAGCCCTCCTCCTCCTCCTCATCCTCTCTCACCCAGGCTCAGGGTACTGGAAAAGCAGCTGCCAAAGCGTCGTCTTCCCTGGTATCAATGTCAGACAAATCATCAGTCACTCCTTCCCTAGACCCACCATGTCCTCCTCCTGAGGAGTCCCCCGAACTGTTTCAGCACAGTGTTGGGTACATGCTCCAGGAGGATGCCCAGCGTTTCGAAGGGTCTGATGATGAAACCCAGCTAGAGGAAGGCAGTAGCGTGAGAGCAGACAGAGGGGATGCTCAAGAAGGACACCAATCTGGCAGTCATGTTCCAGCAGCTGCAGCATACTGCCAGATTGGCTCCAGTGATGAGGAGGGAGGGGATGATGAGGTCAATGACTCCACGTGGGTGCCTAATAGGAGAGAGGAGGAGGAGGAGGATGAGGAGGAGGCACATCTCCAACGAGGCAGGATGCCCTTTGGTGGCCAGCGTAAGGGCAGTACACCGACGGAATCACACCGCAGAGCTCCGCCTGTGCAGGGCGCTGCCTCTGCCCGTCATTCAAAAAGTTCTTTGGTGTGGGCCTTTTTTGAGGCTAGTGCATCAGATCGCACAGCTGCTGTTTGCAACATATGTCTCAAGCGTATATCGCGTGGCCAAAACATCAGCCGCTTGGGTACCACATGCCTGACCAGACATATGTTGACCTGCCATGCAGCTCGTTGGCAAGCCTACCTCAAAGACCCACACCAAAGAACCAAGCGGACCTCTCCTTGCACCGCATCAGCTGGGATCTCCAACCCCACTATAACTTCAGTCCTCTCTGAAACATGCACTGAGAGGAATGAAGGTGTAGAATTAGGTGTGTCACAGCCAAGTACTTGCGCCCACTCTGCTAGCAGTACACCGACGTCCGATTCTAGCAGGCAAATTTCCCTGCCCCAGCTGCTGGACCGTCGAAAGAAGTTCACTCCCAGCCATCCACATGCCCAGCGGTTGAATGCTAGCTTGGCTAAATTGCTAGCGCTTCAACTGCTGCCTTTTCAGTTGGTAGACTCGGCCCCCTTCCGTGAGTTTGTGCAATGTGCGGTTCCTCAGTGGCAGGTTCCCAAACGCCACTTTTTCTCACGGAAGGCTATTCCGGCTCTCTACCGGCATGTGGAAGGCAATGTCTTGGCCTCGCTGGACAGGGCGGTCAGCGGTAAGGTGCATATTACCGCTGACTCATGGTCCAGCAGGCATGGACAGGGACGTTACCTTTCTTTCACGGCCCATTGGGTCACTCTTTTGGCAGCTGGGAAGGATTCAGGACAAGGTGCAGTAGTGTTGGAGGTTGTCCCACCGCCACGCCTCCAAAATGCTACTACTGGTTGTGACACACCTCTCTCCTCCACCCCCTCCTCTTCTTCTTCCTCCATGGCCTCTTCCTGTGGTTTGTCCTATGAACCAGCGGTGCTCCGTAGCCGTTCACGGGGCTACGCAAGTACGCAGGCAAAAAGATGCCATGCCGTGCTTGCGCTGGTGTGTTTGGGGGACAGAAGCCACACTGGGGCAGAGGTCCTGTCTGCTCTGCAGGGCCAGGCCGAGAGGTGGTTGACGCCACGCCAGCTTAAGCCAGGAATGGTGGTTTGCGACAATGGCACCAACCTCCTCTCCGCCCTCCGACAGGGACAACTGACCCATGTGCCCTGTGTGGCTCACGTCCTTAACCTGGTGGTGCAGCGCTTCTTGGGCAGGTACCCGGGCTTACAGGATGTCCTGAGGCAGGCCAGGAAAGTCTGTGTGCATTTCCGCAGATCTTATAATGCCAGTGCTCGCCTGGCTGAGCTGCAAAAGGAGTTGAACCTGCCCAAGAACCGCCTTATATGTGACATGCCCACCAGGTGGAACTCAACGTTGGCCATGCTGCAGCGGCTGCACACGCAGCAGAGGGCCATCAATGAGTACCTGTGCGACTACGGCACCAGGACAGGGTCAGGGGAGCTTGGTTTTTTTTCTCCACGCCAGTGGGGCATGATCAGGGATGCATGCACTGTCCTGGCACCATTTGAGGAGGCCACGAGGATGGTGAGCAGTGACAGTGCATGCATCAGTGACACTGTACCTCTTGTCCACCTGTTGGAGCACACGCTGCGTGGAATAATGGACAGGGCACTTGAGGCAGAACAGAGGCAGGAAGAGGAGGACTTCCTTGCCTCTCAAGGCCCCCTTTACCCAGACAGTGTTCCTTCTGTCCCACCCATCGCACAGGAAGAGGAGGAGGAGGAGGAGGAGGAGGAGGAGGAGGAGGAGGAGGAGGATTGTGTCAGCATGGAGGTGGAGGCTGGCACTCAGCATCATCAGCAGCAGTCTTTTAGGGATGATTTACAGTCCCAAGAAACCAGTGGACTTGTACGTGGCTGGGAGGAGGTGGCTGCGGATCATGTCGTCCTTAGTGACCCAGAGGACTCCGGAGCGAATGCCTCAGCAAACCTACGCTGCATGGCCTCCCTGATCCTGCAAAGTCTGCGGAAGGATCCTCGTATTCTTCGGATCAAGGAGAGGGACCATTACTGGCTGGCCACTCTCCTTGATCCACGGTACAAGGGTAAGGTTGCGGACCTTATGTTACCGTCGCAGAGGGAGCAGAGGATGAGACAACTCCGGGAGGCCTTGCAGAAAGGTCTGTGCAACGCGTTCCCAGAGACTGGGAGGTTGCAAACTCCTGGTCCTGGACAACGAGTTGCTGAGGCTTCGGCCAGTCAAAGAAGGAGCGGTGGGGAAGGTGGCCGTCTGACCGATGCGTTCAGACAATTCTTTAGTCCGCAGCCCCAAAGTATGATCGGTTCCAGCAACCATCGCCAGCGTCTGATAAACATGGTGCAGGAATATCTAGGGGCAAGGTCAGACTTGGACACCTTCCCCACCGAAAATCCTCTGGCTTACTGGGTCTTGAGGATGGATCACTGGCCAGAGCTTGCACAGTATGCAATTGAGCTACTGGCCTGTCCTGCATCCAGCGTTCTTTCGGAACGCACATTCAGTGCTGCTGGAGGATTTGTCACGGATCACAGGGTGCGCCTGTCCACCGACTCGGTTGATCGACTGACTTTCATCAAGATGAACCAGTCTTGGATCACCACCAGCTACCACACACCTGATGCTGATATAACAGACTAATTGATTTTAAAATGTCACATCCCTTCAAGACTGATGCTGATGCTGAGTGCCTGTGCTGTTATGTTGACTGGCTATCCTCCTCCTCCGAGTCCTCAATGATACGATTGATGATGATAGCTTGGAAGATCATTTTTGTTTATGGGTGCCGCCACCAGTGCCTAACGCCCAATTTTTCAGCCCCTGTTTAACAGGGGCGTGTAATTACAATTTTTGAAGCAATACTTTGCAACAGGGCTCATTGCTGTGCTCCAAGTACAGTATCTGTGAGGAGTTGCAGTGTTGTGCCACCAGTGCCTAAGGCCCAATTTTTCAGCCCCTGTTTAACAGGGGCGTGTCATTACAATTTTTGAAGCAATACTTTGCAACAGGGCTCATTGCTGTGCTCCAAGTACAGTATCTGTGAAGGGTTGCAGTGTTGTGCCACCAGTGCCTAAGGCCCAATTTTTCAGCCCCTGTTCAACAGGGGCATGTAATTACAATTCTTGATCTAATAATTCACAGCAGGGCCCATTGCTGCACCCACCAAGAGTAACTGTCAGGGCTTACAGTGTTGTGGCACCAGCACCACCATCAAAGGCCCAATTTTTACTACCACTGTTCAACAATTATATGTAATTAAAATTCCTGATATAATAGTTGACAGCAGGGCGTTCCAGCACCAACCAAGAGTAACTGTGAGTGCTTACAGTGTTGTGCCAACACCAACAACTAAGGGGCCTATTTCTGCAGAGTATATACGGCAGGTCCCTACTTTCAAACATCCAACTTACAAACGACTCCTACTTGCAAACGCAAGAAGACAACAGGAAGTGAGAGGAAATCTACCACTAGGAAGGAAAATTCTCTCCTGTAAGAATAAATATGGGAGAAAGGTGTCTCCTCTGTACTGATGCTTTATCAGCAATCCTTGTTTCAAGAAAAACACCACATTTCAAAAACAGTTGTCATTAGGACGGAAAGTGAGGTGAAATGTTCTGAACAGGGGCACAGACAGCAAAACAAATGTTACAGGGGTGATAACCCTTACCTATGTTTTCCAAAAAGTTTAAAAATAGATTTTTGGTCTGGAGCTACACTTCAACAATGTACCTGTTCAAAATTACAAACAGATTCTACATAACAACAAACCTACAGTCCCTGTCTTGTATGCACCGCCTGTATACGGCTGTTCAGAGTATATAGGGCCTTTTTTATTTTATGTGCGGGGTTCCCCTTAATATCCATACAAGACCCAAAGGGGCTGGTAATGGGCTGGGGTAGGGGGGGGGGTCATGGGGTAGCTATGCCATTTTTCTTAAAGATTTTCATCCATATTACCGGGACCAGACATTACATTAAAGCCGCAAGCAGTTTTAAATGGCTTTTTTTTCCTTTAGAAGTGTCATTTTGTGCAGGGACAGTTCTAAACACGGGAAACACGTGGCACTTCACAGGCATACTTTAGACACCCCCCAGGTACGATATTTAAAGGAATATTTGACTTTTTTTTTTTCACTTTATGCATCATTAAAATGACTGCTCCCGGAAAACGACCGTTTTTAAAACTTATTTTTGCATTGATACATGTCCCCTGGTGCAGAACCCGGGTTCCCAAACCCTTTTTAGGACAATAACATGCATAATAGTTTTTATAATTAGCACTTTAGAATTCGAACGTTCGCATCCATTGTATTTAATAGGGTTCTAATGTTCGTTCGAACTTTCGGTCCGTTCGCGGGTTCTGGTGCGAACCGAACCCGGGGGTGTTCGGCTCATCACTACTTGGTAGGGTGGGTCTCCCAATCAGTCCCATACATGTGTCTCTCAAGTTGAAAAAAACACTGCCTCCCGAAACATAAAGGGCGACGTCGCAGTGTTCTTTCAAACTGCACGGACCCAGATGAGGCCTCACTGCTGTATGTCTGTGTCCTACATTGGGAAAATGTTCAATATTTTTTTAACTCTGCCATGGCCGGTCCCAAGCCCGTGCTGCGAAAAGAGGAGGGTTGGGTGCTGGGACAAGCAAACCAGCCCTATTAAAACATTTGTAGAGCAAATGAGAAAGTTCAGTGACAGAGAGGTGATGTTCCATCTCGGGGGAGGTTTAGTGTCACTGCAGCAATGAAGACCTCTCTGAGCGTGGTTGGTTCTGAGAGCAATGGCCCAGATCCCATTCCATAACAATTGTAAGATGCTCATTGCGGTCTAGAGCTGGTCCAAAGGTTGCGTGTGAAGGTTGTGTGCAAGCACACGTAAAGTGCTCCCTTCCGAAACTGGAAGACTGCTTACCAGTGCTCTTAAATTTTTTTAACTCTGCCATGGCCGGTCCCAAGCCCAGCTGCGAAAAGAGGAGGGTTGAGTGCTGGGGCAAGCAAACCAGCCCTGTAAAAACTATTTCCTACTGCGAGCATAAAAGAAGAATAGGGCCTATCCAGCATTGTAGTGACATTAGCCAGCTGAACGTGTTGGCTGAGCTACCAATGCTTTAAGCTGCAAATTAGTGGCTTGAGCATAAAAGAAGAGGGCCTATTAAAGTTAACTCCACCGTGGCCGGTCCCAAGTCCGAGCTGAGAAAGGAGGAGGGTCCCTTCCCCCTCCCTTTTCTTCCCTTTTCCCTTCCCCTCCCCCTCCCTTCCCTTTCCCCTTCCCCCAGAGACACATGCTCAAATTACCTTTAAGGCAGTTTACTGTGCAAAGGGCTAAAAAGAGATTGTAGACAGTCCACTTTGGGCCGATCGGTGCCGTTCGGAGCTGTAATGCGAAGTTCCACTGTACATCTCTTCTCTGCTGTCCCATCTGTGTGCTGTCTCGACTGTAAAGTGTGGGAAGAGGGTGTACCCCTTTATGGGGGATAGACAGCAGGATCTGTTCGCCCCGAGTACATAAATTGTCTGAAGAAGAGAGAGCAATTTGGGTTCAAATTTGGTCCCATACTTGCTATCTGAGGAGTGACAAAGGAAATCTACCTGCGTGCCAAGTTTGAAGACAGGAGCCCCAAGGGTTCCAGAGATATGGCCACACAAAGAGAACTGACCGGCAATTGAAAGCTCCCTTGCGGGAAAACGTAGCAGTAATTTGTAATACCGCTTAATTGGGACTCTGGTGCAACCTTGTCGGTATAGATTTTGCTGGTCAATATCTCCAAAACCATAAATCCTAAGAACTCCAAACTTGGTAGGGTGGGTCTCCCAATCAGTCCCATACATGTGTCTCTCAAGTTGAAAAAAACACTGCCTCCCGAAACATAAAGGGCGACGTCGCAGTGTTCTTTCAAACTGCACGGACCCAGATGAGGCCTCACTGCTGTATGTCTGTGTCCTACATTGGGAAAATGTTCAATATTTTTTTAACTCTGCCATGGCCGGTCCCAAGCCCGTGCTGTGAAAAGAGGAGGGTTGGGTGCTGGGACAAGCAAACCAGCCCTATTAAAACATTTGTAGAGCAAATGAGAAAGTTCAGTGACAGAGAGGTGATGTTCCATCTCGGGGGAGGTTTAGTGTCACTGCAGCAATGAAGACCTCTCTGAGCGTGGTTGGTTCTGAGAGCAATGGCCCAGATCCCATTCCATAACAATTGTAAGATGCTCATTGCGGTCTAGAGCTGGTCCAAAGGTTGCGTGTGATAGTTGTGTGCAAGCACACGTAAAGTGCTCCCTTCCGAAACTGGAAGACTGCTTACCAGTGCTCTTAAATTTTTTTAACTCTGCCATGGCCGGTCCCAAGCCCAGCTGCGAAAAGAGGAGGGTTGAGTGCTGGGGCAAGCAAACCAGCCCTGTAAAAACTATTTGCTACTGCGAGCATAAAAGAAGAATAGGGCCTATCCAGCATTGTAGTGACATTAGCCAGCTGAACGTGTTGGCTGAGCTACCAATGCTTTAAGCTGCAAATTAGTGGCTTGAGCATAAAAGAAGAGGGCCTATTAAAGTTAACTCCACCGTGGCCGGTCCCAAGTCCGAGCTGAGAAAGGAGGAGGGTCCCTTCCCCCTCCCTTTTCTTCCCTTTTCCCTTCCCCTCCCCCTCCCTTCCCTTTCCCCTTCCCCCAGAGACACATGCTCAAATTACCTTTAAGGCAGTTTACTGTGCAAAGGGCTAAAAAGAGATTGTAGACAGTCCACTTTGGGCCGATCGGTGCCGTTCGGAGCTGTAATGCGAAGTTCCACTGTACATCTCTTCTCTGCTGTCCCATCTGTGTGCTGTCTCGACTGTAAAGTGTGGGAAGAGGGTGTACCCCTTTATGGGGGATAGACAGCAGGATCTGTTCGCCCCGAGTACATAAATTGTCTGAAGAAGAGAGAGCAATTTGGGTTCAAATTTGGTCCCATACTTGCTATCTGAGGAGTGACAAAGGAAATCTACCTGCGTGCCAAGTTTGAAGACAGGAGCCCCAAGGGTTCCAGAGATATGGCCACACAAAGAGAACTGACCGGCAATTGAAAGCTCCCTTGCGGGAAAACGTAGCAGTAATTTGTAATACCGCTTAAGTGGGACTCTGGAGCAACCTTGTCGGTATAGATTTTGCTGGTCAATATCTCCAAAACCATAAATCCTAAGAACTCCAAACTTGGTAGGGTGGGTCTCCCAATCAGTCCCATACATGTGTCTCTCAAAATGAAAAAAACACTGCCTCCCGAAACATAAAGGGCGACGTCGCAGTGTTCTTTCAAACTGCACGGACCCAGATGAGGCCTCACTGCTGTATGTCTGTGTCCTACATTGGGAAAATGTTCAATATTTTTTTAACTCTGCCATGGCCGGTCCCAAGCCCGTGCTGCGAAAAGAGGAGGGTTGGGTGCTGGGACAAGCAAACCAGCCCTATTAAAACATTTGTAGAGAAAATGGGAAAGTTCAGTGACACAGAGGTGATGTTCCATCTCGGGGGAGGTTTAGTGTCACTGCAGCAATGAAGACCTCTCTGAGCGTGGTTGGTTCTGAGAGCAATGGCCCAGATCCCATTCCATAACAATTGTAAGATGCTCATTACGGTCTAGAGCTGGTCCAAAGGTTGCGTGTGAAGGTTGTGTGCAAGCACAAGTAAAGTGCTCCCTTCCGAAACTGGAAGACTGCTTACCAGTGCTCTTGAATCTTTTTAACTCTGCCATGGCCGGTCCCAAGCCCAGCTGCGAAAAGAGGAGGGTTGAGTGCTGGGGCAAGCAAACCAGCCCTGTAAAAACAATTTGCTACTGCGAGCATAAAAGAAGAATAGGGCCTATCCAGCATTGTAGTGACATTAGCCAGCTGAACGTGTTGGCTGAGCTACCAATGCTTTAAGCTGCAAATTAGTGGCTCGAGCATAAAAGAAGAGGGCCTATTAAACTTAACTCCACCGTGGCCGGTCCCAAGTCCGAGCTGAGAAAGGAGGAGGGTCCCTTCCCCCTCCCTTTCCTTCCCTTTCCCCTTCCCCTCCCCCTCCCTTCCCTTTCCCCTTCCCCCAGAGATACATGCTCAAATTACCTTCAAGGCAGTTTACTGTGCAAAGGGCTAAAAAGAGATTGTAGACAGTCCACTTTGGGCCGAACGGCGCAGTTCGGAGCTGTAATGCGAAGTTCCACTGTACATCTCTTCTCTGCTGTCCCATCTGTGTGCTGTCTCGACTGTGAAGTGTGGGAAGAGGGTGTACCCCTTTACGGAGGATAGACAGCAGGATCTGTTCGCCCCGAGTACATAAATTGTCTGAAGAAGAGAGAGCAATTTGGGTTCAAATTTGGTCCCATACTTGCTATCTGAGGAGTGACAAAGGAAATCTACCTAAGTGCCAAGTTTGAAGACAGGAGCCCCAAGGGTTCCAGAGATATGGCCACACAAAGAGAACTGACCAGCAATTGAAAGCTCCCTTGCAGGAAAATGTAACAGTAATTTGTAATACCACTTAAGTGGGACTCTGGAGCAACCTTGTCGGTATAGATTTTGCTGGTCAATATCTCCAAAACCATAAATCCTAAGAACTCCAAACTTGGTAGGGTGGGTCTCCCAATCAGTCCCATACATGTGTCTCTCAAGTTGAAAAAAACACTGCCTCCCGAAACATAAAGGGCGACGTCGCAGTGTTCTTTCAAACTGCACAGACCCAGATGAGGCCTCACTGCTGTATGTCTGTGTCCTACATTGGGAAAATGTTCAATATTTTTTTAACTCTGCCATGGCCGGTCCCAAGCCCGTGCTGCGAAAAGAGGAGGGTTGGGTGCTGGGACAAGCAAACCAGCCCTATTAAAACATTTGTAGAGCAAATGGGAATGTTCAGTGACACAGAGGTGGTGTTCCATCTCGGGGGAGGTTTAGTGTCACTGCAGCAATGAAGACCTCTCTGAGCGTGGTTGGTTCTGAGAGCAATGGCCCAGATCCCATTCCATAACAATTGTAAGATGCTCATTGCGGTCTAGAGCTGGTCCAAAGGTTGCGTGTGAAGGTTGTGTGCAAGCACACATAAAGTGCTCCCTTCCGAAACTGGAAGACTGCTTACCAGTGCTCTTGAAACTCTTTAACTCTGCCATGGCCAGTCCCAAGCCCAGCTGCGAAAAAGGAGGGTTGAGTGCTGGGGCAAGCAAACCAGCCCTGTAAAAACAATTTGCTACTGCGAGCATAAAAGAAGAATAGGGCCTATCCAGCATTGTAGTGACATTAGCCAGCTGAACGTGTTGGCTGAGCTACCAATGCTTTAAGCTGCAAATTAGTGGCTCGAGCATAAAAGAAGAGGGCCTATTAAAGTTAACTCCACCATGGCCGGTCCCAAGTCCGAGCTGAGAAAGGAGGAGGGTCCCTTCCCCCTCCCTTTCCTTCCCTTTCCCCTTCCCCTCCCCCTCCCTTCCCTTTCCCCTTCCCCCAGAGATACATGCTCAAATTACCTTTAAGGCAGTTTACTGTGCAAAGGGCTAAAAAGAGATTGTAGACAGTCCACTTTGGGCCGATCGGCGCCGTTCGGGAGCTGTAATGCGAAGTTCCACTGTACATCTCTTCTCTGCTGTCCCATCTGTGTGCTGTCTCGACTGTGAAGTGTGGGAAGAGGGTGTACCCCTTTACGGAGGATAGACAGCAGGATCTGTTCGCCCCAAGTACATAAATTGTCTGAAGAAGAGAGAGCAATTTGGGTTCAAATTTGGTCCCATACTTGCTATCTGAGGAGTGACAAAGGAAATCTACCTGCGTGCCAAGTTTGAAGACAGGAGCCCCAAGGGTTCCAGAGATATGGCCACACAAAGAGAACTGACCGGCAATTGAAAGCTCCCTTGCGGGAAAACGTAGCAGTAATTTGTAATACCGCTTAAGTGGGACTCTGGTGCAACCTTGTCGGTATAGATTTTGCTGGTCAATATCTCCAAAACCATAAATCCTAAGAACTCCAAACTTGGTAGGGTGGGTCTCCCAATCAGTCCCATACATGTGTCTCTCAAGTTGAAAAAAACACTGCCTCCCGAAACATAAAGGGCGACGTCGCAGTGTTCTTTCAAACTGCACGGACCCAGATGAGGCCTCACTGCTGTATGTCTGTGTCCTACATTGGGAAAATGTTCAATATTTTTTTAACTCTGCCATGGCCGGTCCCAAGCCCGTGCTGCGAAAAGAGGAGGGTTGGGTGCTGGGACAAGCAAACCAGCCCTATTAAAACATTTGTAGAGCAAATGAGAAAGTTCAGTGACAGAGAGGTGATGTTCCATCTCGGGGGAGGTTTAGTGTCACTGCAGCAATGAAGACCTCTCTGAGCGTGGTTGGTTCTGAGAGCAATGGCCCAGATCCCATTCCATAACAATTGTAAGATGTTCATTGCGGTCTAGAGCTGGTCCAAAGGTTGCGTGTGAAGGTTGTGTGCAAGCACACGTAAAGTGCTCCCTTCCGAAACTGGAAGACTGCTTACCAGTGCTCTTAAATTTTTTTAACTCTGCCATGGCCGGTCCCAAGCCCAGCTGCGAAAAGAGGAGGGTTGAGTGCTGGGGCAAGCAAACCAGCCCTGTAAAAACTATTTGCTACTGCGAGCATAAAAGAAGAATAGGGCCTATCCAGCATTGTAGTGACATTAGCCAGCTGAACGTGTTGGCTGAGCTACCAATGCTTTAAGCTGCAAATTAGTGGCTTGAGCATAAAAGAAGAGGGCCTATTAAAGTTAACTCCACCGTGGCCGGTCCCAAGTCCGAGCTGAGAAAGGAGGAGGGTCCCTTCCCCCTCCCTTTTCTTCCCTTTTCCCTTCCCCTCCCCCTCCCTTCCCTTTCCCCTTCCCCCAGAGACACATGCTCAAATTACCTTTAAGGCAGTTTACTGTGCAAAGGGCTAAAAAGAGATTGTAGACAGTCCACTTTGGGCCGATCGGTGCCGTTCGGAGCTGTAATGCGAAGTTCCACTGTACATCTCTTCTCTGCTGTCCCATCTGTGTGCTGTCTCGACTGTAAAGTGTGGGAAGAGGGTGTACCCCTTTATGGGGGATAGACAGCAGGATCTGTTCGCCCCGAGTACATAAATTGTCTGAAGAAGAGAGAGCAATTTGGGTTCAAATTTGGTCCCATACTTGCTATCTGAGGAGTGACAAAGGAAATCTACCTGCGTGCCAAGTTTGAAGACAGGAGCCCCAAGGGTTCCAGAGATATGGCCACACAAAGAGAACTGACCGGCAATTGAAAGCTCCCTTGCGGGAAAACGTAGCAGTAATTTGTAATACCGCTTAAGTGGGACTCTGGAGCAACCTTGTCGGTATAGATTTTGCTGGTCAATATCTCCAAAACCATAAATCCTAAGAACTCCAAACTTGGTAGGGTGGGTCTCCCAATCAGTCCCATACATGTGTCTCTCAAGTTGAAAAAAACACTGCCTCCCGAAACATAAAGGGCGACGTCGCAGTGTTCTTTCAAACTGCACAGACCCAGATGAGGCCTCACTGCTGTATGTCTGTGTCCTACATTGGGAAAATGTTCAATATTTTTTTAACTCTGCCATGGCCGGTCCCAAGCCCGTGCTGCGAAAAGAGGAGGGTTGGGTGCTGGGACAAGCAAACCAGCCCTATTAAAACATTTGTAGAGCAAATGGGAAAGTTCAGTGACACAGAGGTGATGTTCCATCTCGGGGGAGGTTTAGTGTCACTGCAGCAATGAAGACCTCTCTGAGCGTGGTTGGTTCTGAGAGCAATGGCCCAGATCCCATTCCATAACAATTGTAAGATGCTCATTGCGGTCTAGAGCTGGTCCAAAGGTTGTGTGTGAAGGTTGTGTGCAAGCACACGTAAAGTGCTCCCTTCCGAAACTGGAAGACTGCTTACCAGTGCTCTTGAATCTTTTTAACTCTGCCATGGCCGGTCCCAAGCCCAGCTGCGAAAAGAGGAGGGTTGAGTGCTGGGGCAAGCAAACCAGCCCTGTAAAAACAATTTGCTACTGCGAGCATAAAAGAAGAATAGGGCCTATCCAGCATTGTAGTGACATTAGCCAGCTGAACGTGTTGGCTGAGCTACCAATGCTTTAAGCTGCAAATTAGTGGCTCAAGCATAAAAGAAGAGGGCCTATTAAAGTTAACTCCACCGTGGCCGGTCCCAAGTCCGAGCTGAGAAAGGAGGAGGGTCCCTTCCCCCTCCCTTTCTTTCCCTTTCCCCTTCCCCCTCCCTTTCCTTCCCTTTCCCCTTCCCCCTCCCTTTCCTTCCCTTTCCCCTTCCCCTCCCCCTCCCTTCCCTTTCCCCTTCCCCCAGAGACACATGCTCAAATTACCTTTAAGGCAGTTTACTGTGCAAAGGGCTAAAAAGAGATTGTAGACAGTCCACTTTGGGCCGATCGGCGCCGTTCGGAGCTGTAATGCGAAGTTCCACTGTACATCTCTTCTCTGCTGTCCCATCTGTGTGCTGTCTCGACTGTGAAGTGTGGGAAGAGGGTGTACCCCTTTACGGAGGATAGACAGCAGGATCTGTTCGCCCCGAGTACATAAATTGTCTGAAGAAGAGAGAGCAATTTGGGTTCAAATTTGGTCCCATACTTGCTATCTGAGGAGTGACAAAGGAAATCTACCTGCGTGCCAAGTTTGAAGACAGGAGCCCCAAGGGTTCCAGAGATATGGCCAC
Organism: Rana muscosa; assembly: GCA_029206835.1. Taxonomy (NCBI): domain Eukaryota; kingdom Metazoa; phylum Chordata; class Amphibia; order Anura; family Ranidae; genus Rana; species Rana muscosa. The sequence continues at coordinate 116,415,285 of CM055118.1, forward strand.
ACAAAGAGAACTGACCGGCAATTAAAAGCTCCCTTGCGGGAAAACGTAGCAGTAATTTGTAATACCGCTTAAGTGGGACTCTGGAGCAACCTTGTCGGTATAGATTTTGCTGGTCAATATCTCCAAAACCATAAATCCTAAGAACTCCAAACTTGGTAGGGTGGGTCTCCCAATCAGTCCCATACATGTGTCTCTCAAAATGAAAAAAACACTGCCTCCCGAAACATAAAGGGCGACGTCGCAGTGTTCTTTCAAACTGCACGGACCCAGATGAGGCCTCACTGCTGTATGTCTGTGTCCTACATTGGGAAAATGTTCAATATTTTTTTAACTCTGCCATGGCCGGTCCCAAGCCCGTGCTGCGAAAAGAGGAGGGTTGGGTGCTGGGACAAGCAAACCAGCCCTATTAAAACATTTGTAGAGAAAATGGGAAAGTTCAGTGACACAGAGGTGATGTTCCATCTCGGGGGAGGTTTAGTGTCACTGCAGCAATGAAGACCTCTCTGAGCGTGGTTGGTTCTGAGAGCAATGGCCCAGATCCCATTCCATAACAATTGTAAGATGCTCATTGCGGTCTAGAGCTGGTCCAAAGGTTGCGTGTGAAGGTTGTGTGCAAGCACAAGTAAAGTGCTCCCTTCCGAAACTGGAAGACTGCTTACCAGTGCTCTTGAATCTTTTTAACTCTGCCATGGCCGGTCCCAAGCCCAGCTGCGAAAAGAGGAGGGTTGAGTGCTGGGGCAAGCAAACCAGCCCTGTAAAAACAATTTGCTACTGCGAGCATAAAAGAAGAATAGGGCCTATCCAGCATTGTAGTGACATTAGCCAGCTGAACGTGTTGGCTGAGCTACCAATGCTTTAAGCTGCAAATTAGTGGCTCGAGCATAAAAGAAGAGGGCCTATTAAACTTAACTCCACCGTGGCCGGTCCCAAGTCCGAGCTGAGAAAGGAGGAGGGTCCCTTCCCCCTCCCTTTCCTTCCCTTTCCCCTTCCCCTCCCCCTCCCTTCCCTTTCCCCTTCCCCCAGAGATACATGCTCAAATTACCTTCAAGGCAGTTTACTGTGCAAAGGGCTAAAAAGAGATTGTAGACAGTCCACTTTGGGCCGAACGGCGCCGTTCGGAGCTGTAATGCGAAGTTCCACTGTACATCTCTTCTCTGCTGTCCCATCTGTGTGCTGTCTCGACTGTGAAGTGTGGGAAGAGGGTGTACCCCTTTACGGAGGATAGACAGCAGGATCTGTTCGCCCCGAGTACATAAATTGTCTGAAGAAGAGAGAGCAATTTGGGTTCAAATTTGGTCCCATACTTGCTATCTGAGGAGTGACAAAGGAAATCTACCTAAGTGCCAAGTTTGAAGACAGGAGCCCCAAGGGTTCCAGAGATATGGCCACACAAAGAGAACTGACCAGCAATTGAAAGCTCCCTTGCAGGAAAACGTAGCAGTAATTTGTAATACCACTTAAGTGGGACTCTGGAGCAACCTTGTCGGTATAGATTTTGCTGGTCAATATCTCCAAAACCATAAATCCTAAGAACTCCAAACTTGGTAGGGTGGGTCTCCCAATCAGTCCCATACATGTGTCTCTCAAGTTGAAAAAAACACTGCCTCCCGAAACATAAAGGGCGACGTCGCAGTGTTCTTTCAAACTGCACAGACCCAGATGAGGCCTCACTGCTGTATGTCTGTGTCCTACATTGGGAAAATGTTCAATATTTTTTTAACTCTGCCATGGCCGGTCCCAAGCCCGTGCTGCGAAAAGAGGAGGGTTGGGTGCTGGGACAAGCAAACCAGCCCTATTAAAACATTTGTAGAGCAAATGGGAATGTTCAGTGACACAGAGGTGGTGTTCCATCTCGGGGGAGGTTTAGTGTCACTGCAGCAATGAAGACCTCTCTGAGCATGGTTGGTTCTGAGAGCAATGGCCCAGATCCCATTCCATAACAATTGTAAGATGCTCATTGCGGTCTAGAGCTGGTCCAAAGGTTGTGTGTGAAGGTTGTGTGCAAGCACACGTAAAGTGCTCCCTTCCGAAACTGGAAGACTGCTTACCAGTGCTCTTGAATCTTTTTAACTCTGCCATGGCCGGTCCCAAGCCCAGCTGCGAAAAGAGGAGGGTTGAGTGCTGGGGCAAGCAAACCAGCCCTGTAAAAACAATTTGCTACTGCGAGCATAAAAGAAGAATAGGGCCTATCCAGCATTGTAGTGACATTAGCCAGCTGAACGTGTTGGCTGAGCTACCAATGCTTTAAGCTGCAAATTAGTGGCTCGAGCATAAAAGAAGAGGGCCTATTAAACTTAACTCCACCGTGGCCGGTCCCAAGTCCGAGCTGAGAAATGAGGAGGGTCCCTTCCCCCTCCCTTTCCTTCCCTTTCCCCTTCCCCCTCCCTTTCCTTCCCTTTCCCCTTCCCCTCCCCCTCCCTTCCTCTTCCCCTTCCCCCAGAGACACATGCTCAAATTACCTTTAAGGCAGTTTACTGTGCAAAGGGCTAAAAAGAGATTGTAGACAGTCCACTTTGGGCCGATCGGCGCCGTTCGGAGCTGTAATGCGAAGTTCCACTGTACATCTCTTCTCTGCTGTCCCATCTGTGTGCTGTCTCGACTGTGAAGTGTGGGAAGAGGGTGTACCCCTTTACAGAGGATAGACAGCAGGATCTGTTCGCCCCGAGTACATAAATTGTCTGAAGAAGAGAGAGCAATTTGGGTTCAAATTTGGTCCCATGCTTGCTATCTGAGGAGTGACAAAGGAAATCTACCTGCGTGCCAAGTTTGAAGACAGGAGCCCCAAGGGTTCCAGAGATATGGCCACACAAAGAGAACTGACCGGCAATTGAAAGCTCCCTTGCGGGAAAACGTAGCAGTAATTTGTAATACCGCTTAAGTGGGACTCTGGTGCAACCTTGTCGGTATAGATTTTGCTGGTCAATATCTCCAAAACCATAAATCCTAAGAACTCCAAACTTGGTAGGGTGGGTCTCCCAATCAGTCCCATACATGTGTCTCTCAAGTTGAAAAAAACACTGCCTCCCGAAACATAAAGGGCGACGTCGCAGTGTTCTTTCAAACTGCACGGACCCAGATGAGGCCTCACTGCTGTATGTCTGTGTCCTACATTGGGAAAATGTTCAATATTTTTTTAACTCTGCCATGGCCGGTCCCAAGCCCGTGCTGCGAAAAGAGGAGGGTTGGGTGCTGGGACAAGCAAACCAGCCCTATTAAAACATTTGTAGAGCAAATGGGAAAGTTCAGTGACAGAGAGGTGATGTTCCATCTCGGGGGAGGTTTAGTGTCACTGCAGCAATGAAGACCTCTCTGAGCGTGGTTGGTTCTGAGAGCAATGGCCCAGATCCCATTCCATAACAATTGTAAGATGCTCATTGCGGTCTAGAGCTGGTCCAAAGGTTGCGTGTGAAGGTTGTGTGCAAGCACACGTAAAGTGCTCCCTTCCGAAACTGGAAGACTGCTTACCAGTGCTCTTGAATCTTTTTAACTCTGCCATGGCCGGTCCCAAGCCCAGCTGCGAAAAGAGGAGGGTTGAGTGCTGGGGCAAGCAAACCAGCCCTGTAAAAACAATTTGCTACTGCGAGCATAAAAGAAGAATAGGGCCTATCCAGCATTGTAGTGACATTAGCCAGCTGAACGTGTTGGCTGAGCTACCAATGCTTTAAGCTGCAAATTAGTGGCTCGAGCATAAAAGAAGAGGGCCTATTAAAGTTAACTCCACCGTGGCCGGTCCCAAGTCCGAGCTGAGAAAGGAGGAGGGTCCCTTCCCCCTCCCTTTCCTTCCCTTTCCCCTTCCCCTCCCCTCCCTTCCCTTTCCCCTTCCCCCAGAGATACATGCTCAAATTACCTTTAAGGCAGTTTACTGTGCAAAGGGCTAAAAAGAGATTGTAGACAGTCCACTTTGGGCCGATCGGCGCAGTTCGGAGCTGTAATGCGAAGTTCCACTGTACATCTCTTCTCTGCTGTCCCATCTGTGTGCTGTCTCGACTGTGAAGTGTGGGAAGAGGGTGTACCCCTTTATGGGGGATAGACAGCAGGATCTGTTCGCCAAGAGTACATAAATTGTCTGAAGAAGAGAGAGCAATTTGGGTTCAAATTTGGTCCCATACTTGCTATCTGAGGAGTGACAAAGGAAATCTACCTGCGTGCCAAGTTTGAAGACAGGAGCCCCAAGGGTTCCAGAGATATGGCCACACAAAGAGAACTGACCGGCAATTGAAAGCTCCCTTGCGGGAAAACGTAGCAGTAATTTGTAATACCGCTTAAGTGGGACTCTGGAGCAACCTTGTCGGTATAGATTTTGCTGGTCAATATCTCCAAAACCATAAATCCTAAGAACTCCAAACTTGGTAGGGTGGGTCTCCCAATCAGTCCCATACATGTGTCTCTCAAGTTGAAAAAAACACTGCCTCCCGAAACATAAAGGGCGACGTCGCAGTGTTCTTTCAAACTGCACAGATCCAGATGAGGCCTCACTGCTGTATGTCTGTGTCCTACATTGGGAAAATGTTCAATATTTTTTTAACTCTGCCATGGCCGGTCCCAAGCCCGTGCTGCGAAAAGAGGAGGGTTGGGTGCTGGGACAAGCAAACCAGCCCTATTAAAACATTTGTAGTGCAAATGGGAAAGTTCAGTGACACAGAGGTGATGTTCCATCTCGGGGGAGGTTTAGTGTCACTGCAGCAATGAAGACCTCTCTGAGCGTGGTTGGTTCTGAGAGCAATGGCCCAGATCCCATTCCATAACAATTGTAAGATGCTCATTGCGGTCTAGAGCTGGTCCAAAGGTTGTGTGTGAAGGTTGTGTGCAAGCACACGTAAAGTGCTCCCTTCCGAAACTGGAAGACTGCTTACCAGTGCTCTTGAATCTTTTTAACTCTGCCATGGCCGGTCCCAAGCCCAGCTGCGAAAAGAGGAGGGTAGAGTGCTGGGGCAAGCAAACCAGCCCTGTAAAAACAATTTGCTACTGCGAGCATAAAAGAAGAATAGGGCCTATCCAGCATTGTAGTGACATTAGCCAGCTGAACGTGTAGGATGAGCTACCAATGCTTTAAGCTGCAAATTAGTGGCTCAAGCATAAAAGAAGAGGGCCTATTAAAGTTAACTCCACCGTGGCCGGTCCCAAGTCCGAGCTGAGAAAGGAGGAGGGTCCCTTCCCCCTCCCTTTCCTTCCCTTTCCCCTTCCCCCTCCCTTTCCTTCCCTTTCCCCTTCCCCCTCCCTTTCCTTCCCTTTCCCCTTCCCCTCCCCCTCCCTTCCCTTTCCCCTTCCCCCAGAGACACATGCTCAAATTACCTTTAAGGCAGTTTACTGTGCAAAGGGCTAAAAAGAGATTGTAGACAGTCCACTTTGGGCCGATCGGCGCCGTTCGGAGCTGTAATGCGAAGTTCCACTGTACATCTCTTCTCTGCTGTCCCATCTGTGTGCTGTCTCGACTGTGAAGTGTGGGAAGAGGGTGTACCCCTTTACGGAGGATAGACAGCAGGATCTGTTCGCCCCGAGTACATAAATTGTCTGAAGAAGAGAGAGCAATTTGGGTTCAAATTTGGTCCCATACTTGCTATCTGAGGAGTGACAAAGGAAATCTACCTGCGTGCCAAGTTTGAAGACAGGAGCCCCAAGGGTTCCAGAGATATGGCCACACAAAGAGAACTGACCGGCAATTGAAAGCTCCCTTGCGGGAAAACGTAGCAGTAATTTGTAATACCGCTTAAGTGGGACTCTGGAGCAACCTTGTCGGTATAGATTTTGCTGGTCAATATCTCCAAAACCATAAATCCTAAGAACTCCAAACTTGGTAGGGTGGGTCTCCCAATCAGTCCCATACATGTGTCTCTCAAAATGAAAAAAACACTGCCTCCCGAAACATAAAGGGCGACGTCGCAGTGTTCTTTCAAACTGCACGGACCCAGATGAGGCCTCACTGCTGTATGTCTGTGTCCTACATTGGGAAAATGTTCAATATTTTTTTAACTCTGCCATGGCCGGTCCCAAGCCCGTGCTGCGAAAAGAGGAGGGTTGGGTGCTGGGACAAGCAAACCAGCCCTATTAAAACATTTGTAGAGAAAATGGGAAAGTTCAGTGACACAGAGGTGATGTTCCATCTCGGGGGAGGTTTAGTGTCACTGCAGCAATGAAGACCTCTCTGAGCGTGGTTGGTTCTGAGAGCAATGGCCCAGATCCCATTCCATAACAATTGTAAGATGCTCATTGCGGTCTAGAGCTGGTCCAAAGGTTGCGTGTGAAGGTTGTGTGCAAGCACAAGTAAAGTGCTCCCTTCCGAAACTGGAAGACTGCTTACCAGTGCTCTTGAATCTTTTTAACTCTGCCATGGCCGGTCCCAAGCCCAGCTGCGAAAAGAGGAGGGTTGAGTGCTGGGGCAAGCAAACCAGCCCTGTAAAAACAATTTGCTACTGCGAGCATAAAAGAAGAATAGGGCCTATCCAGCATTGTAGTGACATTAGCCAGCTGAACGTGTTGGCTGAGCTACCAATGCTTTAAGCTGCAAATTAGTGGCTCGAGCATAAAAGAAGAGGGCCTATTAAACTTAACTCCACCGTGGCCGGTCCCAAGTCCGAGCTGTGAAAGGAGGAGGGTCCCTTCCCCCTCCCTTTCCTTCCCTTTCCCCTTCCCCTCCCCCTCCCTTCCCTTTCCCCTTCCCCCAGAGATACATGCTAAAATTACCTTCAAGGCAGTTTACTGTGCAAAGGGCTAAAAAGAGATTGTAGACAGTCCACTTTGGGCCGAACGGCGCCGTTCGGAGCTGTAATGCGAAGTTCCACTGTACATCTCTTCTCTGCTGTCCCATCTGTGTGCTGTCTCGACTGTGAAGTGTGGGAAGAGGGTGTACCCCTTTACGGAGGATAGACAGCAGGATCTGTTCGCCCCGAGTACATAAATTGTCTGAAGAAGAGAGAGCAATTTGGGTTCAAATTTGGTCCCATACTTGCTATCTGAGGAGTGACAAAGGAAATCTACCTAAGTGCCAAGTTTGAAGACAGGAGCCCCAATGGTTCCAGAGATATGGCCACACAAAAAGAACTGACCAGCAATTGAAAGCTCCCTTGCAGGAAAACGTAGCAGTAATTTGTAATACCACTTAAGTGGGACTCTGGAGCAACCTTGTCGGTATAGATTTTGCTGGTCAATATCTCCAAAACCATAAATCCTAAGAACTCCAAACTTGGTAGGGTGGGTCTCCCAATCAGTCCCATACATGTGTCTCTCAAGTTGAAAAAAACACTGCCTCCCGAAACATAAAGGGCGACGTCGCAGTGTTCTTTCAAACTGCACAGACCCAGATGAGGCCTCACTGCTGTATGTCTGTGTCCTACATTGGGAAAATGTTCAATATTTTTTTAACTCTGCCATGGCCGGTCCCAAGCCCGTGCTGCGAAAAGAGGAGGGTTGGGTGCTGGGACAAGCAAACCAGCCCTATTAAAACATTTGTAGAGCAAATGGGAATGTTCAGTGACACAGAGGTGGTGTTCCATCTCGGGGGAGGTTTAGTGTCACTGCAGCAATGAAGACCTCTCTGAGCGTGGTTGGTTCTGAGAGCAATGGCCCAGATCCCATTCCATAACAATTGTAAGATGCTCATTGCGGTCTAGAGCTGGTCCAAAGGTTGTGTGTGAAGGTTGTGTGCAAGCACACGTAAAGTGCTCCCTTCCGAAACTGGAAGACTGCTTACCAGTGCTCTTGAATCTTTTTAACTCTGCCATGGCCGGTCCCAAGCCCAGCTGCGAAAAGAGGAGGGTTGAGTGCTGGGGCAAGCAAACCAGCCCTGTAAAAACAATTTGCTACTGCGAGCATAAAAGAAGAATAGGGCCTATCCAGCATTGTAGTGACATTAGTCAGCTGAACGTGTTGGCTGAGCTACCAATGCTTTAAGCTGCAAATTAGTGGCTCGAGCATAAAAGAAGAGGGCCTATTAAACTTAACTCCACCGTGGCCGGTCCCAAGTCCGAGCTGAGAAATGAGGAGGGTCCCTTCCCCCTCCCTTTCCTTCCCTTTCCCCTTCCCCCTCCCTTTCCTTCCCTTTCCCCTTCCCCTCCCCCTCCCTTCCTCTTCCCCTTCCCCCAGAGACACATGCTCAAATTACCTTTAAGGCAGTTTACTGTGCAAAGGGCTAAAAAGAGATTGTAGACAGTCCACTTTGGGCCGATCGGCGCAGTTCGGAGCTGTAATGCGAAGTTCCACTGTACATCTCTTCTCTGCTGTCCCATCTGTGTGCTGTCTCGACTGTGAAGTGTGGGAAGAGGGTGTACCCCTTTACGGAGGATAGACAGCAGGATCTGTTCGCCCTGAGTACATAAATTGTCTGAAGAAGAGAGAGCAATTTGGGTTCAAATTTGGTCCCATACTTGCTATCTGAGGAATGACAAAGGAAATCTACCTGCGTGCCAAGTTTGAAGACAGGAGCCCCAAGGGTTCCAGAGATATGGCCACACAAAGAGAACTGACCGGCAATTGAAAGCTCCCTTGCGGGAAAACGTAGCAGTAATTTGTAATACCGCTTAAGTGGGACTCTGGAGCAACCTTGTCGGTATAGATTTTGCTGGTCAATATCTCCAAAACCATAAATCCTAAGAACTCCAAACTTGGTAGGGTGGGTCTCCCAATCAGTCCCATACATGTGTCTCTCAAGTTGAAAAAAACACTGCCTCCCGAAACATAAAGGGCGACGTCGCAGTGTTCTTTCAAACTGCACGGACCCAGATGAGGCCTCACTGCTGTATGTCTGTGTCCTACATTGGGAAAATGTTCAATATTTTTTTAACTCTGCCATGGCCGGTCCCAAGCCCGTGCTGCGAAAAGAGGAGGGTTGGGTGCTGGGACAAGCAAACCAGCCCTATTAAAACATTTGAAGAGCAAATGGGAAAGTTCAGTGACACAGAGGTTATGTTCCATCTCGGGGAGGTTTAGTGTCACTGCAGCAATGAAGACCTCTCTGAGCGTGGTTGGTTCTGAGAGCAATGGCCCAGATCCCATTCCATAACAATTGTAAGATGCTCATTGCGGTCTAGAGCTGGTCCAAAGGTTGCGTGTGAAGGTTGTGTGCAAGCACACGTAATGTGCTCCCTTCCGAAACTGGAAGACTGCTTACCAGTGCTCTTAAATCTTTTTAACTCTGCCATGGCCGGTCCCAAGCCCAGCTGCGAAAAGAGGAGGGTTGAGTGCTGGGGCAAGCAAACCAGCCCTGTAAAAACAATTTGCTACCGCGAGCATAAAAAAAGAATAATAGGGCCTATCCAGCATTGTAGTGACATTAGCCAGCTGAACGTGTTGGCTGAGCTACCAATGCTTTAAGCTGCAAATTAGTGGCTCGAGCATAAAAGAAGAGGGCCTATTAAAGTTAACTCCACCGTGGCCGGTCCCAAGTCCGAGCTGAGAAAGGAGGAGGGTCCCTTCCCCCTCCCTTTCCTTCCCTTTCCCCTTCCCCTCCCCCTCCCTTCCCTTTCCCCTTCCCCCAGAGATACATGCTCAAATTACCTTTAAGGCAGTTTACTGTGCAAAGGGCTAAAAAGAGATTGTAGACAGTCCACTTTGGGCCGATCGGCGCCGTTCGGGAGCTGTAATGCGAAGTTCCACTGTACATCTCTTCTCTGCTGTCCCATCTGTGTGCTGTCTCGACTGTGAAGTGTGGGAAGAGGGTGTACCCCTTTACGGAGGATAGACAGCAGGATCTGTTCGCCCCAAGTACATAAATTGTCTGAAGAAGAGAGAGCAATTTGGGTTCAAATTTGGTCCCATACTTGCTATCTGAGGAGTGACAAAGGAAATCTACCTGCGTGCCAAGTTTGAAGACAGGAGCCCCAAGGGTTCCAGAGATATGGCCACACAAAGAGAACTGACCGGCAATTGAAAGCTCCCTTGCGGGAAAACGTAGCAGTAATTTGTAATACCGCTTAAGTGGGACTCTGGTGCAACCTTGTCGGTATAGATTTTGCTGGTCAATATCTCCAAAACCATAAATCCTAAGAACTCCAAACTTGGTAGGGTGGGTCTCCCAATCAGTCCCATACATGTGTCTCTCAAGTTGAAAAAAACACTGCCTCCCGAAACATAAAGGGTGACGTCGCAGTGTTCTTTCAAACTGCACGGACCCAGATGAGGCCTCACTGCTGTATGTCTGTGTCCTACATTGGGAAAATGTTCAATATTTTTTTAACTCTGCCATGGCCGGTCCCAAGCCCGTGCTGCGAAAAGAGGAGGGTTGGGTGCTGGGACAAGCAAACCAGCCCTATTGAAACATTTGTAGAGCAAATGAGAAAGTTCAGTGACAGAGAGGTGATGTTCCATCTCGGGGGAGGTTTAGTGTCACTGCAGCAATGAAGACCTCTCTGAGCGTGGTTGGTTCTGAGAGCAATGGCCCAGATCCCATTCCATAACAATTGTAAGATGCTCATTGCGGTCTAGAGCTGGTCCAAAGGTTGCGTGTGAAGGTTGTGTGCAAGCACACGTAAAGTGCTCCCTTCCGAAACTGGAAGACTGCTTACCAGTGCTCTTAATTTTTTTTAACTCTGCCATGGCCGGTCCCAAGCCCAGCTGCGAAAAGAGGAGGGTTGAGTGCTGGGTCAAGCAAACCAGCCCTGTAAAAACTATTTGCTACTGCGAGCATAAAAGAAGAATAGGGCCTATCCAGCATTGTAGTGACATTAGCCAGCTGAACGTGTTGGCTGAGCTACCAATGCTTTAAGCTGCAAATTAGTGGCTCGAGCATAAAAGAAGAGGGCCTATTAAAGTTAACTCCACCGTGGCCGGTCCCAAGTCCGAGCTGAGAAAGGAGGAGGGTCCCTTCCCCCTCCCTTTCCTTCCCTTTTCCCTTCCCCTCCCCCTCCCTTCCCTTTCCCCTTCCCCCAGAGACACATGCTCAAATTACCTTTAAGGCAGTTTACTGTGCAAAGGGCTAAAAAGAGATTGTAGACAGTCCACTTTGGGCCGATCGGCGCCGTTCGGAGCTGTAATGCGAAGTTCCACTGTACATCTCTTCTCTGCTGTCCCATCTGTGTGCTGTCTCGACTGTAAAGTGTGGGAAGAGGGTGTACCCCTTTATGGAGGATAGACAGCAGGATCTGTTCGCCCCGAGTACATAAATTGTCTGAAGAAGAGAGAGCAATTTGGGTTCAAATTTGGTCCCATACTTGCTATCTGAGGAGTGACAAAGGAAATCTACCTGCGTGCCAAGTTTGAAGACAGGAGCCCCAAGGGTTCCAGAGATATGGCCACACAAAGAGAACTGACCGGCAATTGAAAGCTCCCTTGCGGGAAAACGTAGCAGTAATTTCTAATACCGCTTAAGTGGGACTCTGGAGCAACCTTGTCGGTATAGATTTTGCTGGTCAATATCTCCAAAACCATAAATCCTAAGAACTCCAAACTTGGTAGGGTGGGTCTCCCAATCAGTCCCATACATGTGTCTCTCAAGTTGAAAAAAACACTGCCTCCCGAAACATAAAGGGCGACGTCGCAGTGTTCTTTCAAACTGCACAGACCCAGATGAGGCCTCACTGCTGTATGTCTGTGTCCTACATTGGGAAAATGTTCAATATTTTTTTAACTCTGCCATGGCCGGTCCCAAGCCCGTGCTGCGAAAAGAGGAGGGTTGGGTGCTGGGACAAGCAAACCAGCCCTATTAAAACATTTGTAGAGCAAATGGGAAAGTTCAGTGACACAGAGGTGATGTTCCATCTCGGGGGAGGTTTAGTGTCACTGCAGCAATGAAGACCTCTCTGAGCGTGGTTGGTTCTGAGAGCAATGGCCCAGATCCCATTCCATAACAATTGTAAGATGCTCATTGCGGTCTAGAGCTGGTCCAAAGGTTGCGTGTGAAGGTTGTGTGCAAGCACACGTAAAGTGCTCCCTTCCGAAACTGGAAGACTGCTTACCAGTGCTCTTGAATCTTTTTAACTCTGCCATGGCCGGTCCCAAGCCCAGCTGCGAAAAGAGGAGGGTTGAGTGCTGGGGCAAGCAAACCAGCCCTGTAAAAACAATTTGCTACCGCGAGCATAAAAAAAGAATAATAGGGCCTATCCAGCATTGTAGTGACATTAGCCAGCTGAACGTGTTGGCTGAGCTACCAATGCTTTAAGCTGCAAATTAGTGGCTCGAGCATAAAAGAAGAGGGCCTATTAAAGTTAACTCCACCGTGGCCGGTCCCAAGTCCGAGCTGAGAAAGGAGGAGGGTCCCTTCCCCCTCCCTTTCCTTCCCTTTCCCCTTCCCCTCCCCCTCCCTTCCCTTTCCCCTTCCCCCAGAGATACATGCTCAAATTACCTTTAAGGCAGTTTACTGTGCAAAGGGCTAAAAAGAGATTGTAGACAGTCCACTTTGGGCCGATCGGCGCCGTTCGGGAGCTGTAATGCGAAGTTCCACTGTACATCTCTTCTCTGCTGTCCCATCTGTGTGCTGTCTCGACTGTGAAGTGTGGGAAGAGGGTGTACCCCTTTACGGAGGATAGACAGCAGGATCTGTTCGCCCCAAGTACATAAATTGTCTGAAGAAGAGAGAGCAATTTGGGTTCAAATTTGGTCCCATACTTGCTATCTGAGGAGTGACAAAGGAAATCTACCTGCGTGCCAAGTTTGAAGACAGGAGCCCCAAGGGTTCCAGAGATATGGCCACACAAAGAGAACTGACCGGCAATTGAAAGCTCCCTTGCGGGAAAACGTAGCAGTAATTTGTAATACCGCTTAAGTGGGACTCTGGTGCAACCTTGTCGGTATAGATTTTGCTGGTCAATATCTCCAAAACCATAAATCCTAAGAACTCCAAACTTGGTAGGGTGGGTCTCCCAATCAGTCCCATACATGTGTCTCTCAAGTTGAAAAAAACACTGCCTCCCGAAACATAAAGGGCGACGTCGCAGTGTTCTTTCAAACTGCACGGACCCAGATGAGGCCTCACTGCTGTATGTCTGTGTCCTACATTGGGAAAATGTTCAATGTTTTTTTAACTCTGCCATGGCCGGTCCCAAGCCCGTGCTGCGAAAAGAGGAGGGTTGGGTGCTGGGACAAGCAAACCAGCCCTATTAAAACATTTGTAGAGCAAATGAGAAAGTTCAGTGACAGAGAGGTGATGTTCCATCTCGGGGGAGGTTTAGTGTCACTGCAGCAATGAAGACCTCTCTGAGCGTGGTTGGTTCTGAGAGCAATGGCCCAGATCCCATTCCATAACAATTGTAAGATGCTCATTGCGGTCTAGAGCTGGTCCAAAGGTTGCGTGTGAAGGTTGTGTGCAAGCACACGTAAAGTGCTCCCTTCCGAAACTGGAAGACTGCTTACCAGTGCTCTTAAATTTTTTTAACTCTGCCATGGCCGGTCCCAAGCCCAGCTGCGAAAAGAGGAGGGTTGAGTGCTGGGGCAAGCAAACCAGCCCTGTAAAAACTATTTGCTACTGCGAGCATAAAAGAAGAATAGGGCCTATCCAGCATTGTAGTGACATTAGCCAGCTGAACGTGTTGGCTGAGCTACCAATGCTTTAAGCTGCAAATTAGTGGCTCGAGCATAAAAGAAGAGGGCCTATTAAAGTTAACTCCACCGTGGCCGGTCCCAAGTCCGAGCTGAGAAAGGAGGAGGGTCCCTTCCCCCTCCCTTTCCTTCCCTTTTCCCTTCCCCTCCTCCTCCCTTCCCTTTCCCCTTCCCCCAGAGACACATGCTCAAATTACCTTTAAGGCAGTTTACTGTGCAAAGGGCTAAAAAGAGATTGTAGAAAGTCCACTTTGGGCCGATCGGCGCCGTTCGGAGCTGTAATGCGAAGTTCCACTGTACATCTCTTCTCTGCTGTCCCATCTGTGTGCTGTCTCGACTGTAAAGTGTGGGAAGAGGGTGTACCCCTTTATGGAGGATAGACAGCAGGATCTGTTCGCCCCGAGTACATAAATTGTCTGAAGAAGACAGAGCAATTTGGGTTCAAATTTGGTCCCATACTTGCTATCTGAGGAGTGACAAAGGAAATCTACCTGCGTGCCAAGTTTGAAGACAGGAGCCCCAAGGGTTCCAGAGATATGGCCACACAAAAAGAACTGACCGGCAATTGAAAGCTCCCTTGCGGGAAAACGTAGCAGTAATTTGTAATACCGCTTAAGTGGGACTCTGGAGCAACCTTGTCGGTATAGATTTTGCTGGTCAATATCTCCAAAACCATAAATCCTAAGAACTCCAAACTTGGTAGGGTGGGTCTCCCAATCAGTCCCATACATGTGTCTCTCAAGTTGAAAAAAACACTGCCTCCCGAAACATAAAGGGCGACGTCGCAGTGTTCTTTCAAACTGCACAGACCCAGATGAGGCCTCACTGCTGTATGTCTGTGTCCTACATTGGGAAAATGTTCAATATTTTTTTAACTCTGCCATGGCCGGTCCCAAGCCCGTGCTGCGAAAAGAGGAGGGTTGGGTGCTGGGACAAGCAAACCAGCCCTATTAAAACATTTGTAGAGCAAATGGGAAAGTTCAGTGACACAGAGGTGATGTTCCATCTCGGGGGAGGTTTAGTGTCACTGCAGCAATGAAGACCTCTCTGAGCGTGGTTGGTTCTGAGAGCAATGGCCCAGATCCCATTCCATAACAATTGTAAGATGCTCATTGCGGTCTAGAGCTGGTCCAAAGGTTGCGTGTGAAGGTTGTGTGCAAGCACACGTAAAGTGCTCCCTTCCGAAACTGGAAGACTGCTTACCAGTGCTCTTGAATCTTTTTAACTCTGCCATGGCCGATCCCAAGCCCAGCTGCGAAAAGAGGAGGGTTGAGTGCTGGGGCAAGCAAACCAGCCCTGTAAAAACAATTTGCTACTGCGAGCATAAAAGAAGAATAGGGCCTATCCAGCATTGTAGTGACATTAGCCAGCTGAACGTGTTGGCTGAGCTACCAATGCTTTAAGCTGCAAATTAGTGGCTCGAGCATAAAAGAAGAGGGCCTATTAAAGTTAACTCCACCGTGGCCGGTCCCAAGTCCGAGCTGAGAAAGGAGGAGGGTCCCTTCCCCCTCCCTACCCTTCCCTTTCCCCTTCCCCTCCCCCTCCCTTCCCTTTCCCCTTCCCCCAGAGATACATGCTCAAATTACCTTTAAGGCAGTTTACTGTGCAAAGGGCTAAAAAGAGATTGTAGACAGTCCACTTTGGGCCGAACGGCGCCGTTCGGAGCTGTAATGCGAAGTTCCACTGTACATCTCTTCTCTGCTGTCCCATCTGTGTGCTGTCTCGACTGTGAAGTGTGGGAAGAGGGTGTACCCCTTTACGGAGGATAGACAGCAGGATCTGTTCGCCCCGAGTACATAAATTGTCTGAAGAAGAGAGAGCAATTTGGGTTCAAATTTGGTCCCATACTTGCTATCTGAGGAGTGACAAAGGAAATCTACCTAAGTGCCAAGTTTGAAGACAGGAGCCCCAAGGGTTCCAGAGATATGGCCACACAAAGAGAACTGACCAGCAATTGAAAGCTCCCTTGCAGGAAAACGTAGCAGTAATTTGTAATACCACTTAAGTGGGACTCTGGAGCAACCTTGTCGGTATAGATTTTGCTGGTCAATATCTCCAAAACCATAAATCCTAAGAACTCCAAACTTGGTAGGGTGGGTCTCCCAATCAGTCCCATACATGTGTCTCTCAAGTTGAAAAAAACACTGCCTCCCGAAACATAAAGGGCGACGTCGCAGTGTTCTTTCAAACTGCACAGACCCAGATGAGGCCTCACTGCTGTATGTCTGTGTCCTACATTGGGAAAATGTTCAATATTTTTTTAACTCTGCCATGGCCGGTCCCAAGCCCGTGCTGCGAAAAGAGGAGGGTTGGGTGCTGGGACAAGCAAACCAGCCCTATTAAAACATTTGTAGAGCAAATGGGAAAGTTCAGTGACACAGAGGTGGTGTTCCATCTCGGGGGAGGTTTAGTGTCACTGCAGCAATGAAGACCTCTCTGAGCGTGGTTGGTTCTGAGAGCAATGGCCAAGATCCCATTCCATAACAATTGTAAGATGCTCATTGCGGTCTAGAGCTGGTCCAAAGGTTGCGTGTGAAGGTTGTGTGCAAGCACACGTAAAGTGCTCCCTTCCGAAACTGGAAGACTGCTTACCAGTGCTCTTGAATCTTTTTAACTCTGCCATGGCCGGTCCCAAGCCCAGCTGCGAAAAGAGGAGGGTTGAGTGCTGGGGCAAGCAAACCAGCCCTGTAAAAACAATTTGCTACTGCGAGCATAAAAGAAGAATAGGGCCTATCCAGCATTGTAGTGACATTAGCCAGCTGAACGTGTTGGCTGAGCTACCAATGCTTTAAGCTGCAAATTAGTGGCTCGAGCATAAAAGAAGAGGGCCTATTAAACTTAACTCCTCTGTGGCCGGTCCCAAGTCCGAGCTGAGAAAGGAGGAGGGTCCCTTCCCCCTCCCTTCCCTTCCCTTTCCCTTTCCCCTCCCCCTCCCTTCCCTTTCCCCTTCCCCAGAGACACATGCTCAAATTACCTTTAAGGCAGTTTACTGTGCAAAGGGCTAAAAAGAGATTGTAGACAGTCCACTTTGGGCCGATCGGCGCCGTTCGGAGCTGTAATGCGAAGTTCCACTGTACATCTCTTCTCTGCTGTCCCATCTGTGTGCTGTCTCGACTGTGAAGTGTGGGAAGAGGGTGTACCCCTTTACGGAGGATAGACAGCAGGATCTGTTCGCCCCGAGTACATAAATTGTCTGAAGAAGAGAGAGCAATTTGGGTTCAAATTTGGTCCCATACTTGCTATCTGAGGAGTGACAAAGGAAATATACCTGCGTGCCAAGTTTGAAGACAGGAGCCCCAAGGGTTCCAGAGATATGGCCACACAAAGAGAACTGACCGGCAATTGAAAGCTCCCTTGCGGGAAAACGTAGCAGTAATTTGCAATACCGCTTAAGTGGGACTCTGGAGCAACCTTGTCGGTATAGATTTTGCTGGTCAATATCTCCAAAACCATAAATCCTAAGAACTCCAAACTTGGTAGGGTGGGTCTCCCAATCAGTCCCATACATGCGTCTCTCAAGTTGAAAAAAACACTGCCTCCCGAAACATAAAGGGCGACGTCGCAGTGTTCTTTCAAACTGCACGGACCCAGATGAGGCCTCACTGCTGTATGTCTGTGTCCTACATTGGGAAAATGTTCAATATTTTTTTAACTCTGCCATGGCTGGTCCCAAGCCCGTGCTGCGAAAAGAGGAGGGTTGGGTGCTGGGACAAGCAAACCAGCCCTATTAAAACATTTGTAGAGAAAATGGGAAAGTTCAGTGACACAGAGGTGATGTTCCATCTCGGGGGAGGTTTAGTGTCACTGCAGCAATGAAGACCTCTCTGAGCGTGGTTGGTTCTGAGAGCAATGGCCCAGATCCCATTCCATAACTATTGTAAGATGCTCATTGCGGTCTAGAGCTGGTCCAAAGATTGCGTGTGAAGGTTGTGTGCAAGCACAAGTAAAGTGCTCCCTTCCGAAACTGGAAGACTGCTTACCAGTGCTCTTGAATCTTTTTAACTCTGCCATGGCCGGTCCCAAGCCCAGCTGCGAAAAGAGGAGGGTTGAGTGCTGGGGCAAGCAAACCAGCCCTGTAAAAACAATTTGCTACTGCGAGCATAAAAGAAGAATAGGGCCTATCCAGCATTGTAGTGACATTAGCCAGCTGAACGTGTTGGCTGAGCTACCAATGCTTTAAGCTGCAAATTAGTGGCTCGAGCATAAAAGAAGAGGGCCTATTAAAGTTAACTCCACCGTGGCCGGTCCCAAGTCCGAGCTGAGAAAAGAGGAGGGTCCCTTCCCCCTCCCTTTCCTTCCCTTTCCCCTTCCCCCTCCCTTTCCTTCCCTTTCCCCTTCCCCCTCCCTTTCCTTCCCTTTCCCCTTCCCCTCCCCCTCCCTTCCTCTTCCCCTTCCCCCAGAGATACATGCTCAAATTACCTTTAAGGCAGTTTACTGTGCAAAGGGCTAAAAAGAGATTGTAGACAGTCCACTTTGGGCCGATCGGCGCAGTTCGGAGCTGTAATGCGAAGTTCCACTGTACATCTCTTCTCTGCTGTCCCATCTGTGTGCTGTCTCGACTGTGAAGTGTGGGAAGAGGGTTTACCCCTTTACGGAGGATAGACAGCAGGATCTGTTCGCCCCGAGTACATAAATTGTCTGAAGAAGAGAGAGCAATTTGGGTTCAAATTTGGTCCCATACTTGCTATCTGAGGAGTGACAAAGGAAATCTACCTGCGTGCCAAGTTTGAAGACAGGAGCCCCAAGGGTTCCAGAGATATGGCCACACAAAGAGAACTGACCGGCAATTGAAAGCTCCCTTGCGGGAAAACGTAGCAGTAATTTGTAATACCGCTTAAGTGGGACTCTGGAGCAACCTTGTTGGTATAGATTTTGCTGGTCAATATCTCCAAAACCATAAATCCTAAGAACTCCAAACTTGGTAGGGTGGGTCTCCCAATCAGTCCCATACATGTGTCTCTCAAGTTGAAAAAAACACTGCCTCCCGAAACATAAAGGGTGACGTCGCAGTGTTCTTTCAAACTGCACGGACCCAGATGAGGCCTCACTGCTGTATGTCTGTGTCCTACATTGGGAAAATGTTCAATATTTTTTTAACTCTGCCATGGCCGGTCCCAAGCCCGTGCTGCGAAAAGAGGAGGGTTGGGTGCTGGGACAAGCAAACCAGCCCTATTAAAACATTTGTAGAGCAAATGGGAAAGTTCAGTGACACAGAGGTGATGTTCCATCTCGGGGGAGGTTTAGTGTCACTGCAGCAATGAAGACCTCTCTGAGCGTGGTTGGTTCTGAGAGCAATGGCCCAGATCCCATTCCATAACAATTGTAAGATGCTCATTGCGGTCTAGAGCTGGTCCAAAGGTTGCGTGTGAAGGTTGTGTGCAAGCACACGTAAAGTGCTCCCTTCCGAAACTGGAAGATTGCTTACCAGTGCTCTTGAATCTTTTTAACTCTACCATGGCCGGTCCCAAGCCCAGCTGCGAAAAGAGGAGGGTTGAGTGCTGGGGCAAGCAAACCAGCCCTGTAAAAACAATTTGCTACTGCGAGCATAAAAGAAGAATAGGGCCTATCCAGCATTGTAGTGACATTAGCCAGCTGAACGTGTTGGCTGAGCTACCAATGCTTTAAGCTGCAAATTAGTGGCTCGAGCATAAAAGAAGAGGGCCTATTAAACTTAACTCCACCGTGGCCGGTCCCAAGTCCGAGCTGAGAAAGGAGGAGGGTCCCTTCCCCCTCCCTTTCCTTCCCTTTCCCCTTCCCCTCCCCCTCCCTTCCCTTTCCCCTTCCCCCAGAGATACATGCTCAAATTACCTTTAAGGCAGTTTACTGTGCAAAGGGCTAAAAAGAGATTGTAGACAGTCCACTTTGGGCCGATCGGCGCAGTTCGGAGCTGTAATGCGAAGTTCCACTGTACATCTCTTCTCTGCTGTCCCATCTGTGTGCTGTCTCGACTGTGAAGTGTGGGAAGAGGGTGTACCCCTTTACGGAGGATAGACAGCAGGATCTGTTCGCCCCGAGTACATAAATTGTCTGAAGAAGAGAGAGCAATTTGGGTTCAAATTTGGTCCCATACTTGCTATCTGAGGAGTGACAAAGGAAATCTACCTGCGTGCCAAGTTTGAAGACAGGAGCCCCAAGGGTTCCAGAGATATGGCCACACAAAGAGAACTGACCGGCAATTGAAAGCTCCCTTGCGGGAAAACGTAGCAGTAATTTGTAATACCGCTTAAGTGGGACTCTGGAGCAACCTTGTCGGTATAGATTTTGCTGGTCAATATCTCCAAAACCATAAATCCTAAGAACTCCAAACTTGGTAGGGTGGGTCTCCCAATCAGTCCCATACATGTGTCTCTCAAGTTGAAAAAAACACTGCCTCCCGAAACATAAAGGGCAATGTCGCAGTGTTCTTTCAAACTGCACGGACCCAGATGAGGCCTCACTGCTGTATGTCTGTGTCCTACATTGGGAAAATGTTCAATATTTTTTTAACTCTGCCATGACCGGTCCCAAGCCCGTGCTGCGAAAAGAGGAGGGTTGGGTGCTGGGACAAGCAAACCAGCCCTATTAAAACATTTGTAGAGCAAATGGGAAAGTTCAGTGACACAGAGGTGATGTTCCATCTCGGGGGAGGTTTAGTGTCACTGCAGCAATGAAGACCTCTCTGAGCGTGGTTGGTTCTGAGAGCAATGGCCCAGATCCCATTCCATAAAAATTGTAAGATGCTCATTGCGGTCTAGAGCTGGTCCAAAGGTTGCGTGTGAAGGTTGTGTGCAAGCACTTGTAAAGTGCTCCCTTCCAAAACTGGAAGACTGCTTACCAGTGCTCTTGAAACTCTTTAACTCTGCCATGGCCGGTCCCAAGCCCAGCTGCGAAAAAGGAGGGTTGAGTGCTGGGGTAAGCAAACCAGCCCTGTAAAAACAATTTGCTACTGCGAGCATAAAAGAAGAATAGGGCCTATCCAGCATTGTAGTGACATTAGCCAGCTGAACGTGTTGGCTGAGCTACCAATGCTTTAAGCTGCAAATTAGTGGCTCGAGCATAAAAGAAGAGGGCCTATTAAAGTTAACTCCACTGTGGCCGGTCCCAAGTCCGAGCTGAGAAAGGAGGAGGGTCCCTTCCCCCTCCCTTTCCTTCCCTTTCCCTTTCCCCTCCCCCTCCCTTCCCTTTCCCCTTCCCCCAGAGACACATGCTCAAATTACCTTTAAGGCAGTTTACTGTGCAAAGGGCTAAAAAGAGATTGTAGACAGTCCACTTTGGGCCGATCGGCGCCGTTCGGAGCTGTAATGCGAAGTTCCACTGTACATCTCTTCTCTGCTGTCCCATCTGTGTGCTGTCTCGACTGTGAAGTGTGGGAAGAGGGTGTACCCCTTTACGGAGGATAGACAGCAGGATCTGTTCGCCCCGAGTACATAAATTGTCTGAAGAAGAGAGAGCAATTTGGGTTCAAATTTGGTCCCATACTTGCTATCTGAGGAGTGACAAAGGAAATCTACCTGCGTGCCAAGTTTGAAGACAGGAGCCCCAAGGGTTCCAGAGATATGGCCACACAAAGAGAACTGACCGGCAATTGAAAGCTCCCTTGCGGGAAAACGTAGCAGTAATTTGCAATACCGCTTAAGTGGGACTCTGGAGCAACCTTGTCGGTATAGATTTTGCTGGTCAATATCTCCAAAACCATAAATCCTAAGAACTCCAAACTTGGTAGGGTGGGTCTCCCAATCAGTCCCATACATGTGTCTCTCAAGTTGAAAAAAACACTGCCTCCCGAAACATAAAGGGTGACGTCGCAGTGTTCTTTCAAACTGCACGGACCCAGATGAGGCCTCACTGCTGTATGTCTGTGTCCTACATTGGGAAAATGTTCAATATTTTTTTAACTCTGCCATGGCCGGTCCCAAGCCCGTGCTGCGAAAAGAGGAGGGTTGGGTGCTGGGACAAGCAAACCAGCCCTATTAAAACATTTGTAGAGCAAATGGGAAAGTTCAGTGACACAGAGGTGATGTTCCATCTCGGGGGAGGTTTAGTGTCACTGCAGCAATGAAGACCTCTCTGAGCGTGGTTGGTTCTGAGAGCAATGGCCCAGATCCCATTCCATAACAATTGTAAGATGCTCATTGCGGTCTAGAGCTGGTCCAAAGGTTGCGTGTGAAGGTTGTGTGCAAGCACACGTAAAGTGCTCCCTTCCGAAACTGGAAGATTGCTTACCAGTGCTCTTGAATCTTTTTAACTCTACCATGGCCGGTCCCAAGCCCAGCTGCGAAAAGAGGAGGGTTGAGTGCTGGGGCAAGCAAACCAGCCCTGTAAAAACAATTTGCTACTGCGAGCATAAAAGAAGAATAGGGCCTATCCAGCATTGTAGTGACATTAGCCAGCTGAACGTGTTGGCTGAGCTACCAATGCTTTAAGCTGCAAATTAGTGGCTCGAGCATAAAAGAAGAGGGCCTATTAAACTTAACTCCACCGTGGCCGGTCCCAAGTCCGAGCTGAGAAAGGAGGAGGGTCCCTTCCCCCTCCCTTTCCTTCCCTTTCCCCTTCCCCTCCCCCTCCCTTCCCTTTCCCCTTCCCCCAGAGATACATGCTCAAATTACCTTTAAGGCAGTTTACTGTGCAAAGGGCTAAAAAGAGATTGTAGACAGTCCACTTTGGGCCGATCGGCGCAGTTCGGAGCTGTAATGCGAAGTTCCACTGTACATCTCTTCTCTGCTGTCCCATCTGTGTGCTGTCTCGACTGTGAAGTGTGGGAAGAGGGTGTACCCCTTTACGGAGGATAGACAGCAGGATCTGTTCGCCCCGAGTACATAAATTGTCTGAAGAAGAGAGAGCAATTTGGGTTCAAATTTGGTCCCATACTTGCTATCTGAGGAGTGACAAAGGAAATCTACCTGCGTGCCAAGTTTGAAGACAGGAGCCCCAAGGGTTCCAGAGATATGGCCACACAAAGAGAACTGACCGGCAATTGAAAGCTCCCTTGCGGGAAAACGTAGCAGTAATTTGTAATACCGCTTAAGTGGGACTCTGGAGCAACCTTGTCGGTATAGATTTTGCTGGTCAATATCTCCAAAACCATAAATCCTAAGAACTCCAAACTTGGTAGGGTGGGTCTCCCAATCAGTCCCATACATGTGTCTCTCAAGTTGAAAAAAACACTGCCTCCCGAAACATAAAGGGCAATGTCGCAGTGTTCTTTCAAACTGCACGGACCCAGATGAGGCCTCACTGCTGTATGTCTGTGTCCTACATTGGGAAAATGTTCAATATTTTTTTAACTCTGCCATGACCGGTCCCAAGCCCGTGCTGCGAAAAGAGGAGGGTTGGGTGCTGGGACAAGCAAACCAGCCCTATTAAAACATTTGTAGAGCAAATGGGAAAGTTCAGTGACACAGAGGTGATGTTCCATCTCGGGGGAGGTTTAGTGTCACTGCAGCAATGAAGACCTCTCTGAGCGTGGTTGGTTCTGAGAGCAATGGCCCAGATCCCATTCCATAAAAATTGTAAGATGCTCATTGCGGTCTAGAGCTGGTCCAAAGGTTGCGTGTGAAGGTTGTGTGCAAGCACTTGTAAAGTGCTCCCTTCCAAAACTGGAAGACTGCTTACCAGTGCTCTTGAAACTCTTTAACTCTGCCATGGCCGGTCCCAAGCCCAGCTGCGAAAAAGGAGGGTTGAGTGCTGGGGTAAGCAAACCAGCCCTGTAAAAACAATTTGCTACTGCGAGCATAAAAGAAGAATAGGGCCTATCCAGCATTGTAGTGACATTAGCCAGCTGAACGTGTTGGCTGAGCTACCAATGCTTTAAGCTGCAAATTAGTGGCTCGAGCATAAAAGAAGAGGGCCTATTAAAGTTAACTCCACTGTGGCCGGTCCCAAGTCCGAGCTGAGAAAGGAGGAGGGTCCCTTCCCCCTCCCTTTCCTTCCCTTTCCCTTTCCCCTCCCCCTCCCTTCCCTTTCCCCTTCCCCCAGAGACACATGCTCAAATTACCTTTAAGGCAGTTTACTGTGCAAAGGGCTAAAAAGAGATTGTAGACAGTCCACTTTGGGCCGATCGGCGCCGTTCGGAGCTGTAATGCGAAGTTCCACTGTACATCTCTTCTCTGCTGTCCCATCTGTGTGCTGTCTCGACTGTGAAGTGTGGGAAGAGGGTGTACCCCTTTACGGAGGATAGACAGCAGGATCTGTTCGCCCCGAGTACATAAATTGTCTGAAGAAGAGAGAGCAATTTGGGTTCAAATTTGGTCCCATACTTGCTATCTGAGGAGTGACAAAGGAAATCTACCTGCGTGCCAAGTTTGAAGACAGGAGCCCCAAGGGTTCCAGAGATATGGCCACACAAAGAGAACTGACCGGCAATTGAAAGCTCCCTTGCGGGAAAACGTAGCAGTAATTTGCAATACCGCTTAAGTGGGACTCTGGAGCAACCTTGTCGGTATAGATTTTGCTGGTCAATATCTCCAAAACCATAAATCCTAAGAACTCCAAACTTGGTAGGGTGGGTCTCCCAATCAGTCCCATACATGCATCTCTCAAGTTGAAAAAAACACTGCCTCCCGAAACATAAAGGGCGACGTCGCAGTGTTCTTTCAAACTGCACGGACCCAGATGAGGCCTCACTGCTGTATGTCTGTGTCCTACATTGGGAAAATGTTCAATATTTTTTTAACTCTGCCATGGCCGGTCCCAAGCCCGTGCTGCGAAAAGAGGAGGGTTGGGTGCTGGGACAAGCAAACCAGCCCTATTAAAACATTTGTAGAGAAAATGGGAAAGTTCAGTGACACAGAGGTGATGTTCCATCTCGGGGGAGGTTTAGTGTCACTGCAGCAATGAAGACCTCTCTGAGCGTGGTTGGTTCTGAGAGCAATGGCCCAGATCCCATTCCATAACAATTGTAAGATGCTCATTGCGGTCTAGAGCTGGTCCAAAGGTTGCGTGTGAAGGTTGTGTGCAAGCACAAGTAAAGTGCTCCCTTCCGAAACTGGAAGACTGCTTACCAGTGCTCTTGAATCTTTTTAACTCTGCCATGGCCGGTCCCAAGCCCAGCTGCGAAAAGAGGAGGGTTGAGTGCTGGGGCAAGCAAACCAGCCCTGTAAAAACAATTTGCTACTGCGAGCATAAAAGAAGAATAGGGCCTATCCAGCATTGTAGTGACATTAGCCAGCTGAACGTGTTGGCTGAGCTACCAATGCTTTAAGCTGCAAATTAGTGGCTCGAGCATAAAAGAAGAGGGCCTATTAAAGTTAACTCCACCGTGGCCGGTCCCAAGTCCGAGCTGAGAAAAGAGGAGGGTCCCTTCCCCCTCCCTTTCCTTCCCTTTCCCCTTCCCCCTCCCTTTCCTTCCCTTTCCCCTTCCCCCTCCCTTTCCTTCCCTTTCCCCTTCCCCTCCCCCTCCCTTCCTCTTCCCCTTCCCCCAGAGATACATGCTCAAATTACCTTTAAGGCAGTTTACTGTGCAAAGGGCTAAAAAGAGATTGTAGACAGTCCACTTTGGGCCGATCGGCGCAGTTCGGAGCTGTAATGCGAAGTTCCACTGTACATCTCTTCTCTGCTGTCCCATCTGTGTGCTGTCTCGACTGTGAAGTGTGGGAAGAGGGTTTACCCCTTTACGGAGGATAGACAGCAGGATCTGTTCGCCCCGAGTACATAAATTGTCTGAAGAAGAGAGAGCAATTTGGGTTCAAATTTGGTCCCATACTTGCTATCTGAGGAGTGACAAAGGAAATCTACCTGCGTGCCAAGTTTGAAGACAGGAGCCCCAAGGGTTCCAGAGATATGGCCACACAAAGAGAACTGACCGGCAATTGAAAGCTCCCTTGCGGGAAAACTTAGCAGTAATTTGTAATACCGCTTAAGTGGGACTCTGGAGCAACCTTGTCAGTATAGATTTTGCTGGTCAATATCTCCAAAACCATAAATCCTAAGAACTCCAAACTTGGTAGGGTGGGTCTCCCAATCAGTCCCATACATGTGTCTCTCAAGTTGAAAAAAACACTGCCTCCCGAAACATAAAGGGCGACGTCGCAGTGTTCTTTCAAACTGCACGGACCCAGATGAGGCCTCACTGCTGTATGTCTGTGTCCTACATTGGGAAAATGTTCAATATTTTTTTAACTCTGCCATGGCCGGTCCCAAGCCCGTGCTGCGAAAAGAGGAGGGTTGGGTGCTGGGACAAGCAAACCAGCCCTATTAAAACATTTGTAGAGCAAATGGGAAAGTTCAGTGACACAGAGGTGATGTTCCATCTCGGGGGAGGTTTAGTGTCACTGCAGCAATGAAGACCTCTCTGAGCGTGGTTGGTTCTGAGAGCAATGGCCCAGATCCCATTCCATAACAATTGTAAGATGCTCATTGCGGTCTAGAGCTGGTCCAAAGGTTGCGTGTGAAGGTTGTGTGCAAGCACACGTAAAGTGCTCCCTTCCGAAACTGGAAGACTGCTTACCAGTGCTCTTGAATCTTTTTAACTCTGCCATGGCCGGTCCCAAGCCCAGCTGCGAAAAGAGGAGGGTTGAGTGCTGGGGCAAGCAAACCAGCCCTGTAAAAACAATTTGCTACTGCGAGCATAAAAGAAGAATAGGGCCTATCCAGCATTGTAGTGACATTAGCCAGCTGAACGTGTTGGCTGAGCTACCAATGCTTTAAGCTGCAAATTAGTGGCTCGAGCATAAAAGAAGAGGGCCTATTAAACTTAACTCCACCGTGGCCGGTCCCAAGTCCGAGCTGAGAAAGGAGGAGGGTCCCTTCCCCCTCCCTTTCCTTCCCTTTCCCCTTCCCCTCCCTTCCCTTTCCCCTTCCCCCAGAGATACATGCTCAAATTACCTTTAAGGCAGTTTACTGTGCAAAGGGCTAAAAAGAGATTGTAGACAGTCCACTTTGGGCCGATCGGCGCAGTTCGGAGCTGTAATGCGAAGTTCCACTGTACATCTCTTCTCTGCTGTCCCATCTGTGTGCTGTCTCGACTGTGAAGTGTGGGAAGAGGGTGTACCCCTTTACGGAGGATAGACAGCAGGATCTGTTCGCCCCGAGTACATAAATCTTCTGAAGAAGAGAGAGCAATTTGGGTTCAAATTTGGTCCCATACTTGCTATCTGAGGAGTGACAAAGGAAATCTACCTGCGTGCCAAGTTTGAAGACAGGAGCCCCAAGGGTTCCAGAGATATGGCCACACAAAGAGAACTGACCGGCAATTGAAAGCTCCCTTGCGGGAAAACGTAGCAGTAATTTGTAATACCGCTTAAGTGGGACTCTGGAGCAACCTTGTCGGTATAGATTTTGCTGGTCAATATCTCCAAAACCATAAATCCTAAGAACTCCAAACTTGGTAGGGTGGGTCTCCCAATCAGTCCCATACATGTGTCTCTCAAGTTGAAAAAAACACTGCCTCCCGAAACATAAAGGGCAATGTCGCAGTGTTCTTTCAAACTGCACGGACCCAGATGAGGCCTCACTGCTGTATGTCTGTTTCCTACATTGGGAAAATGTTCAATATTTTTTTAACTCTGCCATGACCGGTCCCAAGCCCGTGCTGCGAAAAGAGGAGGGTTGGGTGCTGGGACAAGCAAACCAGCCCTATTAAAACATTTGTAGAGCAAATGGGAAAGTTCAGTGACACAGAGGTGATGTTCCATCTCGGGGGAGGTTTAGTGTCACTGCAGCAATGAAGACCTCTCTGAGCGTGGTTGGTTCTGAGAGCAATGGCCCAGATCCCATTCCATAAAAATTGTAAGATGCTCATTGCGGTCTAGAGCTGGTCCAAAGGTTGCGTGTGAAGGTTGTGTGCAAGCACTTGTAAAGTGCTCCCTTCCAAAACTGGAAGACTGCTTACCAGTGCTCTTGAAACTCTTTAACTCTGCCATGGCCGGTCCCAAGCCCAGCTGCGAAAAAGGAGGGTTGAGTGCTGGGGTAAGCAAACCAGCCCTGTAAAAACAATTTGCTACTGCGAGCATAAAAGAAGAATAGGGCCTATCCAGCATTGTAGTGACATTAGCCAGCTGAACGTGTTGGCTGAGCTACCAATGCTTTAAGCTGCAAATTAGTGGCTCGAGCATAAAAGAAGAGGGCCTATTAAAGTTAACTCCACTGTGGCCGGTCCCAAGTCCGAGCTGAGAAAGGAGGAGGGTCCCTTCCCCCTCCCTTTCCTTCCCTTTCCCTTTCCCCTCCCCCTCCCTTCCCTTTCCCCTTCCCCCAGAGACACATGCTCAAATTACCTTTAAGGCAGTTTACTGTGCAAAGGGCTAAAAAGAGATTGTAGACAGTCCACTTTGGGCCGATCGGCGCAGTTCGGAGCTGTAATGCGAAGTTCCACTGTACATCTCTTCTCTGCTGTCCCATCTGTGTGCTGTCTCGACTGTGAAGTGTGGGAAGAGGGTTTACCCCTTTACGGAGGATAGACAGCAGGATCTGTTCGCCCCGAGTACATAAATTGTCTGAAGAAGAGAGAGCAATTTGGGTTAAAATTTGGTCCCATACTTGCTATCTGAGGAGAGACAAAGGAAATCTACCTAAGTGCCAAGTTTGAAGACAGGAGCCCCAAGGGTTCCAGAGATATGGCCACACAAAGAGAACTGACCGGCAATTGAAAGCTCCCTTGCGGGAAAACGTAGCAGTAATTTGTAATACCGCTTAAGTGGGACTCTGGAGCAACCTTGTCGGTATAGATTTTGCTGGTCAATGTCTCCAAAACCATAAATCCTAAGAACTCCAAACTTGGTAGGGTGGGTCTCCCAATAAGTCCCATACATGTGTCTCTCAAGTTGAAAAAAACACTGCCTCCCAAAACATAAAGGGCGACGTCGCAGTGTTCTTTCAAACTGCACGGACCCAGATGAGGCCTCACTGCTGTATGTCTGTGTCCTACATTGGGAAAATGTTCAATATTTTTTTAACTCTGCCATGGCCGGTCCCAAGCCCGTGCTGCGAAAAGAGGAGGGTTGGGTGCTGGGACAAGCAAACCAGCCCTATTAAAACATTTGTAGAGCAAATGGGAAAGTTCAGTGACACAGAGGTGATGTTCCATCTCGGGGGAGGATTAGTGTCACTGCAGCAATGAAGACCTCTCTGAGCGTGGTTGGTTCTGAGAGCAATGGCCCAGATCCCATTCCATAACAATTGCAAGATGCTCATTGCGGTCTAGAGCTGGTCCAAAGGCTGCGTGTGAAGGTTGTGTGCAAGCACACGTAAAGTGCTCCCTTCCGAAACTGGAAGACTGCTTACCAGTGCTCTTGAAACTTTTTAACTCTGCCATGGCCGGTCCCAAGCCCAGCTGCGAAAAGAGGAGGGTTGAGTGCTGGGGCAAGCAAACCAGCCCTGTAAAAACAATTTGCTACTGTGAGCATAAAAGAAGAATAGGGCCTATCCAGCATTGTAGTGACATTAGCCAGCTGAACGTGTTGGCTGAGCTACCAATGCTTTAAGCTGCAAATTAGTGGCTCGAGCATAAAAGAAGAGGGCCTATTAAAGTTAACTCCACCGTGGCCGGTCCCAAGTCCGAGCTGAGAAAGGAGGAGGGTCCCTTCCCCCTCCCTTTCCTTCCATTTCCCCTTCCCCTCCCCCTCCCCCTCCCTTCCCTCTCCCCTTCCCCTCCCCTTCCCTACCCTTTCTCTTCCCTTTCCCCTTCCCCCAGAGACACATTCTCAAATTACCTTTAAGGCAGTTTACTGTGCAAAGAGCTAAAAAGAGATTGTAGACAGTCCACTTTGGGACGATCGTTGCCGTTCGGAGCCGTAATGTGAAGTTCCACTGTACATCTTTTCTCTGCTGTCCCATTTGTGTGCTGTCTCGACTGTAAAGTGTGGGAAGAGGGTGTACCCCTTTACGGAGGATAAACAGCAGGATCTGTTTGCCCCGAGTACATAAAGTGTCTGAAGAAGAGAGAGCAAATTGGGTTCAAATTTGGTCCCATACTTGCTATCTGAGGAGTGACAATGGAAATCTACCTGCGTGCCAAGTTTGGAGACAGGAGCCCCAAGGGTTCCAGAGATATGGCCACACAAAGAGAACCGACCGGCACTTGAAAGCTCCCTTGCGGGAAAACGTAGCAGTCATTTGTAATACCGCTTAAGTGGGACTCTGGTGCAACCTTGTCGGTATAGATTTTGCTGGTCACTATCTCCGAAACCATAAATCCTAGGAACTCCAAACTTGGTAGGGTGGGTCTCCCAATCAGTCCCATACATGTGTCTCTCAAGTTTGAAAAAAACACTGCCTACCAAGCCATAAATGGCGACGTCGCAGTGTTCTTTCAAACTGCACGGACCCAGATGAGGCCTCACTGCTGTATGTCTGTGTCCTACATTGGGAAAATGCGCAATATTTTTTTTTAACTCTGCCATGGCCGGTCCCAAGCCCGTGCTGCAAAAGAGGAGGGTTGGGTGCTGGGACAAGCAAACCAGCCCTATTAAAACATTTGTAGAGCAATTGGGAAAGTTCAGTGACACAGAGGTGATGTTCCATCTCGGGGGAGGTTTAGTGTCACTGCAGCAATGAAGACCTCTCTGAGCACGGTTTGTTCTGAGAGCAATGGCCCAGAGACCATTCCATAACAATTGGAAGATGCTCATTGCGGTCTAGAGCTGGTCCAAAGGTTGCGCGTGAAGGTTGTGTGCAAGCACACGTAAAGTGCAGGGGAACTCTGTGCTCCCTTCCGAAACTGGAAGACTGCTTACCAGTGCTCTTGAATTTTTTTAACTCTGCCATGGCCGGTCCCAAGCCCGGCTGCAAAAAGAGGAGGGTTGAGTGCTGGGGCAAGCAAACCAGCCCTGTAAAAACAATTTGCTACTGCGAGCATAAAATAAGAATAGGGCCTATCCAGCATTGTAGTGACATTAGCCAGCTGAACGTGTTGGCTGAGCTACCAATGCTTTAAGCTGCAAATTAGTGGCTCGAGCATAAAAGAAGAGGGCCTATTAAAGTTAACTCCACCGTGGCCGGTCCAAAGTCCGAGCTGAGAAAGGAGGAGGGTCCCTTCCCCCTCCCTTTCCTTTCTCCTTCCCATCCCCTCCCTTCCCTTTCCCTTCCCTTTCCCTTCCCTTTCCCCTTCCCCCAGAGACAAATGCTCAAATTACCTTTAAGGCAGTTTACTGTGCAAAGGGCTAAAAAGAGATTGTAGACAGTCCACTTTGGGCCGATTGGCGCAGTTCCGAGCTGTAATGCGAAGTTCCACTGTACATCTCTTCTCTGCTGTCCCATCTGTGTGCTGTCTCGACTGTAAAGTGTGGGAAGAGGGTGTACCCCTTTACGGAGGATAGACAGCAGGATCTGTTCGCCACGAGTACATAAATTGTCTGAAGAAGAGAGAGCAATTTGGGTTCAAATTTGGTCCCATACTTGCTATCTGAGGAGTGACAATGGAAATCTACCTGCGTGCCAAGTTTGAAGACAGGAGCCCCAAGGATTCCAGAGATATGGCCACACAAAGAGAACCGACCGGCACTTGAAAGCTCCCTTGCGGGAAAACGTAGCAGTCATTTGCAATACCGCTTAGTGGGACTCTGGTGCAACCTTGTCGGTATAGATTTTGCTGGTCACTATCTCCGAAACCATAAATCCTAGGAACTCCAAACTTGGTAGGGTGGGTCTCCCAATCAGTCCCATACATGTGTCTCTCAAGTTTGAAAAAAACACTGCCTACCAAGCCATAAATGGCGACATCGCAGTGTTCTTTCAAACTTCACGGACCCAGATGAGGCCTCACTGCTGTATGTCCGTGTCCTACATTGGGAAAATGTTCAATATTTTTTTAACTCTGCCATGGCCGGTCCCAAGCCCGTGCTGCGAAAAGAGGAGGGTTGGGTGCTGGGACAAGCAAACCAGCCCTATTAAAACATTTGTAGAGCAATTGGGAAAGTTCAGTGACACAGAGGTGATGTTCCATCTCGGGGGAGGTTTAGTGTCACTGCAGCAATGAAGACCTCTCTGAGCGCGGTTGGTTCTGAGAGCAATGGCCCAGAGACCATTCCATAACAATTGGAAGATGCTCATTGCGGTCTAGAGATGGTCCAAAGGTTGCGTGTGAGGGTTGTGTGCAAGCACACGTAAAGTGCAGGGGAACTCTGTGCTCCCTTCCGAAACTTGAAGATTGCTTACCAGTGCTCTTGAATTTTTTTAACTCTGCCATGGCCGGTCCCAAGCCCGGCTGCGAAAAGAGTAGGGTTGTGTGCTGTGGCAAGCAAACTAGCCCTGTAAAAACAATTTGCTACTGCGAGCATAAAATGAGAATAGGGCCTATCCAGCATTGTAGTGACATTAGCCAGCTGAACGTGTTGGCTAAGCTACCAATGCTTTAAGCTGCAAATTAGTGGCTCGAGCATAAAAGAAGAGGGCCTATTAAAGTTAACTACACCGTGGCCGGTCCCAAGTCTGAGCTAAGAAAGGAGGGGGGTCCCTTCCCCCTCCCATTCCTTCCCTTTCGCCTTCCCCTCCCTTCCCTTTCCCTTCCCTTTCCCCTTCCCCCAGAGACACATGCTCAAATTACCTTTAAGGCATTTTACTGTGCAAAGGGCTAAAAAGAGATTGTAGACAGTCCACTTTCGGCTGATTGGCGCCGTTCGGTGCTGTAATGCGAAGTTCCACTGTACATCTCTTCTCTGCTGTCCCATCTGTGTGCTGTCTCGACTGTAAAGTGTGGGAAGAGGGTGTACCCCTTTACGGAAGATAAACAGCAGGATCTGTTCGCCCCGAGTACATAAATTGTCTGAAGAAGAGAGAGCAATTTGGGTTCAAATTTGGTCCCATACTTGCTATCTGAGGAGTGACAATGGAAATCTACCTGTGTGCCAAGTTTGAAGACAGGAGCCCCAAGGGTTCCAGAGATATGGCCACACAAAGAGAACCGACTGGCAATTGAAAGCTTTCTTGCGGGGAAACGTAGCAGTAATTTGTAATACCGCTTAGCGGGACTCTGGTGCAACTTTGTCGTTATAGATTTTGCTGGACAATATCTCCGAAACTGCTGCGAAAAGAGGAGGGTTGGGTGCTGAGACAAGCAAACCATGTTCCAATCTCGGGGGAGGTTTAGTGTCACTGCAGCAATGAAGACCTCTCTGAGCGCGGTTGGTTCTGAGAGCAATGGCCCAGACCCCATTCCATAACAATTGTAAGATGCTCATTGCAGTCTAGAGCTGGTCCAAAGGTTATGCTTGAAGGTTGTGTGCAAGCACACGTAAAGTGCTCCCTTCCGAAACTGGAAGACTGCTTACCAGTGCTCTTGAATTTTTTTAACTCTGCCATGTCCGGTCCCAAGCCCGGCTGCGAAAAGAGGAGGGTTGAGTGCTGGGGCAAGCAAACCAGTTCTGTAAAAACAATTTTCTACTGCAAGCATAAAATAAGAATAGGGCATATCTAGCCTTGTAGTGACATCAGCTAGCTGAACGTGTTGGCTGAGCTACCAATGCTTTAAGCGGCAAATTAGTGGGTCAAGCATAAAAGAAGAGCGCCTATTAAAGTTAACTCCACCGTGGCCGGTCCTAAGTCCGAGCTGAGAAAGGAGGAGGGTCCCTTCTCCCTCCCTTTCCTTCCCTCACCCCTTCCCCCTCCCTTTCCTTCTCTTTCCCCTTCTCCTCTCCCTCCCTTCCCTTTCCCCTTCCCCCTCCCCTTCCTTCCCTTTCCCCTTCTCCTCTCCCTCCCTTCCCTTTCCCCTTCCCCCAGAGACACATGCTCAAATTACCTTTAAGGCAGTTTACTGTGCAAAGGGCTAAAAAGAGATTGTAGACAGTCCACTTTGGGCCGATTGGCGCCGTTCGGAGCTGTAATGCGAAGTTCCACTGTACATCTCTTCTCTGCTGTCCCATCTGTGTGCTGTCTCGACTGTAAAGTGTGGGAAGAGGGTGTACCCCTTTACGGAGGATAGACAGCAGGATCTGTTCACCCCGAGTACATAAATTGTCTGAAGAAGAGAGAGCAATTTGGGTTCAAATTTGGTCCCATACTTGCTATCTGAGGAGTGACAAAGGAAATCTACCTGCGTGCCAAGTTTGAAGACAGGAGCCCCAAGGGTTCCAGAGATATGGCCACACAAAGAGAACCGACCGGCAATTGAAATTTCCCTTTGCGGGAAAACGTAGCAGTAATTTGTAATACCGCTTAGCGGGACTCTGGAGCAACCTTGTCGGTATAGATTTTGCTGGTCAATATCTCCAAGACCATAAAACCTAGGAACTCCAAACTTGGTGGGGTGGGTCTCCCAATCAGTCCCATACATGTGTCTCTCAAGTTTGAATAAAACACTGCTTACCAAACTATAAAGGGTGACGTTGCAGTGTTCTTTCAAACTTCACGGACCCAGATGAGGCCTCACTGCTGTATTAGAATTTTTTTTAGCTGCGCAACAAAACTACATTGAATTGAGAACAGAGTGTCCAATCTCTGGTGCATGTGATCATGCACCAATGAAGAGAAATAAAATGTCCAAACAAAAATTAAGGAATTGAACCCCAAAGTGTACACTCCTAGTGCACCAAACCTCATAAGTAATTGATGCAAATAACATAAGGTCCATAGAGCAGTTAATGTAAAAAAAACTTTTAACCAGGATAATAACGCTGTAGGTGATTACTGTAGATATCCATCTTCTTAACATGCATCAGTGACATCAGATATGAACACCCTAGAACAGTGCTGCTTCCAGTTAGAAAATAATCCACCACCTCTAATAAAGCTGCCGCTTACCAGAGATACTGATCCCTGAAAGAGATCAGTCAAAAAAAGACTGATGTTATCCCTGCGAGGGTCTCTCACGGCTCAATCAGCTGTCTCCACTCTTCTGGTGCATATATCATTGGTCTCTCACTCGGTGTCACAATACATCATGTCAGGATGAAAGAGAAAGCCACCATAGCCTAATCCAGTAAAAAAAACTAATTTATTAAAACATGTAAAAGAATTGCACTTACAAAACGATGTAGATAAAATAGCGTGTGTGTAATCTTAAGCCGGCCGGCTCTCACAGCCCGTTCCTTCCGGTACTCTGCGATAGTGTTTGCGGTGTGGTGTTCACAAGCCATGGATCATGGTGGCACCTATCCACTACTGTTCCTTTTAACCGGCTAAAAGCAAGTTTTTGTGGTTAGTTTACTATCTTCCTGTTGGATTTCTAAATCTAGGAAGTGGATAAGTTTATCACTATTCTCATATGACAATTTTATATTGTTTTGATTGTTGTTCAATTTATCAAAAAATCCCTTGAGGCTAGTTTCATCACCTCTCCATATTACAATACAATCGTCCATGAACCTTCTATATATAATAAGCTCTTCTGGGATATTGGAATAATTGGCCTGCTCCTCCCATTTAGCCATAAAGATGTTCGCTACACTAGGTGCATATTTAGCACCTATTCCTATCCCATTTAGCTGCCTATAGAAATCCAAATTATGCCAGAAATAATTGTGTTGTAGCCCATAAGCCAAGCATCTCAAGATAAATCTTTTCTGCTTAGAGATTATATTACTAAAGCTATATAGGGCCCATCTGGCAGCTTGTATGGCATCTTGGTGTTGGATTATCGTGTATAAAGATGATACGTCTGCCGTTGCAATCAAATATTTTTCTTGTGGTAGCAACTCAATAGTGTTCATAATCTGAATCAGGTGTTTAGTATCTCGTAAATAGGCTCTTGTTTGTAACACTAGCTGTTGCATATACCGATCAACATATTCACCCAATCTCGCATTTATGGATTGTATGCCATTGATTATTGGTCTTCCAGGTGGGTGAATAAGATTCTTATGGACCTTTGGTACTGTATAAATGATCGGTACCCTGCAGGTGTCCGGTATCAGATACTTTTCTGATTGGTAATCATTCCTATCTCTCAAATATTTTATTTTCTTTCTTTGTTAGAATAAAAGGATATAGAAATCAAAAACTTTGTTCAACTGACTGGTGAGTGTTGTGAAGGATGCTGAATCTTTACAAAGAAAGAAAAGAAAATATTTGAGATATACGAATGATTACCAATCAGAACAAACCTTCAAATGCCAATTAAAATTGAAGGAGGGGAAAATTGGATCTACTACGTCTTCCCCTGAAAGGGAGGTACGGATTTGTTAGTCCCAGACGGGACCAAAGGCATGGGTCCCCAGAAACCCAAAGACAATATCGGGAATATCCAAGTGAAAATGAGAGACCTTATAGAGATGAGAACAATGGACCAAGAACTCCGAAGCCATGGTGGAGAAATAAAAATAAATCACCAAAGAAACCTTTTTGGAAGAACAATGGCAATCGGAATAATCAAAAACCACGTAACCAACCACAAAACAAATATGCTAATACGGGAGGTTATGATTATGGTAACCAAGGAAACCATGAGTACTACAATCAGGATAGAAGAGATGGACGAGACCCCCCATACCATCAGAATCAGCAATATTATCGACAAGGTAATTATGGGTATCAAGATCAATATCAGTACCAAAATTAATATAGAAGAAGTCCGATTCCAACTCACAACAGATATGAAGCTTTAAGAAACCACCAAGATGACACGCAATCACTGTCTTTTTTAGATCATCGCAGGAGCGAGAGGACTCCCCTCGGCATGACAAAACATCAAATGTAAGAAGCCCAAACACAAGAGGGGATGCCGAGGAGGATCCAAGATCCAAAAGAAAAAGAGAGGAGTGGGAGAGGGGATCTACAACCTAAGTGGAGTGGATCTAATGAGAACCAAAATGTTAACTCTAGATAAAGGCTTGAAGTACGCTCCTAAACGGAATCTGAACAAATTTGATATGTATGTGGATATACAAAAATATACCCGAAGGCTAAACATTAAAAAGTACATGATGAATACAGCTCCAGTTATTGAAAGATCAAGAACGGACACGCCAGGAAGAGTGGTTCACAGTAACCTGAGAAACAAGTGCTTATTTAACCCGCCTGTTCATAACAATAAACACATAGAGGTTTTCAATCAAATGGTTATACAGGATTTGGAAAAACTCAAAATCAAAAGAATGAGTGATCCCCAGGCAATTAAAAGAGGTATAAAAGAATTGGAGGAAAATAAGCAGGTCATTGTTCAACCTGCTGATAAGGGTGGTGCTATTGTGGTTTTATCCAAAGAATATTATAACAAGGAGTTATTGGATCAATTAAATGATGCCAATACATACATTACATTAAGAGGAAATCCCACAAGTGAATACAAGCAGGAGCTTACAGAATTAATTGCAAGAGGTAGCCTCAAGAATATCCTTACCTAAAAAGAAGAAAAGTATCTGATACCGGACACCTGCAGGGTACCAATCATTTATACAGTACCAAAGGTCCATAAGAATCTTGTTCACCCACCTGGAAGACCAATAATCAATGGCATACAATCCATAAATGCGAGATTGGGTGAATATGTTGATCGGTATATGCAACCGCTAGTGTTACAAACAAGAGCCTATTTACGAGATACCAAACACTTGATTCAGATTATGAACACTATTGTGTTGCTACCACAAGAAAAATATTTGATTGCAATGGCAGACGTATCATCGTTATACACGATGATCCAACACCAAGGTGCCATACAAGCTGCCAGATGGGCCCTATAGTAATATAATCTCTAAGCAGAAAAGATTTATCTTGAGATGCTTGGCTTATGGGCTACAACACAATTATTTCTGGCATAATTCGGATTTCTATAGGCAGCTAAATGTATGGAAGTATGGAAGAGCCCTGGGGCCATCATAATTTTTTTTTTTTTAAATGACAGAATTTTTTCTTTTTTTTTACAGAATTGAGTTTAATTTTTTTTTTTGTTTGTTTTTTGTTTTTTTAGAAAATTCTGAGTTTGAAAGTCAGAATTCGGAGATTAAATGTCAGAATTCTGAGATTATAAATATAGTAGTCTCTAGACTTGTGCACAACGGAAAAATTCGTTCCGTTTCGGTTCGTTTCTTTCCGGTCCTGTTGATTCGTAATCATTCGTAATTTTGCTAGACGGGATTTTTCGTGTTCGGACTCATTCGTATTTTTGCAAGCGACATTTTTCGTTGAATTTTTTGTTGCTTTATAATTCGTACTTTCGGTAGAGTACGTTGTTTTTCGTTGATTCTGGACACAACTCCTACTTTCGTAACTTTTTTTGGGTTCGTACTTTCGGTAGAGTACGTTGTTTTTCGTTGATTCTGGACACAACTCCTACTTTCGTAACTTTTTTTGGGTTCGTTGATTCGTAATTTTCCGTGTCTCTCTCACAACGACGCTGCCTATTATGCCTAATGTGCTTCGAATGGATTTGTACTTTTCTAAATACATTGCGGTTATTTGTAACGATTCGAAATCTCGTATTTTACTTTCGTTTTTAACATGCGGCTATAGGCTCCGCCCCTGTACACCATTTTGAGAGGGTTCAGCACGGTGAGGGAGAAGCAGAGAGCAGAGCAGAGTGTTATTGTGCTTCGAATGGATTCGAAATCTCGTATTTTACTTTCGTTTTTTACATGCGGCTATAACCTCCGCCCCTGTACACCATTTTGAGAGGGAGTTCAGCACGGTGTGGGAGAAGCAGAGAGCAGAGCAGAGTGAGTGTTATTGTGCTTCTTATGGATTCGTACATTCGTAACTTTTTCATAACGAATTATGCCGAAGACATTCGGGCATTCGCTATTTGCGGTATAATTTATTTCGGATTCGGTCTTATTCGTAATTGCTTTGTTCGGAAATTCGAATGCTTCCGAATGTCCGAAAGTTGCTAAATTCGGACGAATTTCAATTCGTTACGAAACGAATTGCACAAGCCTAGTAGTCTCTATTAGAAGGATTTAAGGAGCAATTAGCAATAATGTAGAAACATCCACAGACCATCATTCTGCAGACATACATGTCTTCTGCTCTGTATATGGATATGTAAATCTATCTTAGTTACAGCACACAGTATGGGGAAGCAGGCAGTGCTGGGCTCTCTGGTTCCTCTACTGTATTAATATTTCCTCGGTTTGCTGTATTATCCTTCTTCTCTGTCATCTGCTCCAACATAAAGAGCCATGCTGAAAACGTGTGTATTGTGTGTAAGTGTGTGTGTGTGTGTGTGTGGGGGGGCACAGCTTCCATAGATAACAGAACACAATGGCCAGCACAGCTCTGCACCCCGATTTGTAGGAAACATTGCAGTTGCCCCTACATGAGGGAATATTGTGAATGGCTAGAAGGCAGCAGGACAATGTGTGTCTATGGTCATAACGGATCGATCATAGCAATTACTTGTCTGGATTTATACAGTTATTTCACAAACAATTAACCTCATATTAAACATAAAAGCAGATTGTAACAGCTAGTGCAGAGCTAGCATAGTGGTTAGGATAGTAGGATTACATTGGTGAAGTTGTGGGTTCTAATCCAGGTGACAGTACATTTTTTTTGAATCGCACTTGTGGGTGTCAGTGAGCCCGCTGTCAAATGCGGGAGACTTGCGGCCGCCATCAGGAACTTTGGGGCCCCCTACACAGCTTCAGGCATGGGCCCCCTGGAGCAGAGAACCGGGGGGTGCTGCCGACGCGAATTGAGAAGCAGGGGGTGCCACAAATTAGAAGCGGGGGGGGGCTAGGGTGCTGCCGCCGCAAATTGTTGAGGTTGAGGGGGCTTTGGGTGCCGGCGAACAAAAAAATAAAAATTAATTAAAAAAAAGGGGTTACCATCCGGGGCCCTGGGGACCTCTGGGCGCCTTACAGGTGTACTGCCTGTACCCCCCTGCTGACACTGTCAGTACATACAGCTCATGGCCTGCTCTGCACTGCCACTATATACACTAGTTACTGTGCATGGCCCTGTCTTTACTACTAAAACTAATGCCACTAATTGTCTCCCCACTTGCACAATCTCTGCATCAAGACTACATATTGTGGCTGCATAGCGCACACATTAGCACCAACAGTATACTGAAAATATATATGTAGCGGCCTCACCCCCTGCTCCCTTGTCAGTGAAACGGCTGGCTTGTCTAGGGGGTAGGTGGGAGGAGGGTGAGGTTCACTATGGCCTATGTCCTCTTAGTGTGCAGAGGGGAAAGCCAACACTTGTTTTACCTTCGGCCTGTGTTCTGGATGGAGCCTCTGCTTCTTCTGTGGAGATCTGACTGTCAGTAATAGAGCCCCACACCATAAAAAGTCCAACACTCCTTTATTCTTCTTCACAAGTGAACAGTATCAGTTGAACTTTTAGATGAACAGACAGGGGTGTGGATGCGAGTAGGTCCAGGCACAGTGAACTCTCCTATTCCTTTTAGTGCAAATAGGCTTGGCGCACAGCCGCTGCCACTGACCGTGAGGTTGGCCGCTGCCACCGACCGGGTGAACTGTTGAGGCCCCTGCCACAGGCCTGGGTTGATTAGATGGACCGCTGCCACCGCCCGTGGAACATGAACTACCTTCCTTGAGAAGCTGGCCCTTGTTGGGGAAAGACATCCATCCGGACGGTCTTCAGAGGCCCACCCGGCACTGGCAATATGCTGCACCAGCTCTACGGGAGGGTCACCTCTCCGGTCCCTTACGCCCTGGATTCAGGCACCCGACACCAGGGGCACCTTAGGACAATCCCTCACTCGTGGGACCCAGTGGAAGGTACTAGGCCCCAGGCCTTCTGACAAGGACCTCACCCCAGACCGAAGGTGTCTGGGATGGAACACGAACTCCACGTGCCCAGGCCAAGGGCGCCTGGACACTGATCACGGACAGCAGCCCTCAGGCTGAAGGTGCCTGGGACTCGAACCTCGTGGTGAAGATGTCCGCCCCCCTTTATACCCTCTCTCAGCAAGCACAGCAGGTTCCCCGCCCCGCTGTACAGCTGCTGCGAGGGGTCACAAAGGGTACAGCACTGCAGTGGTGGTTCAGCCCCGGCCCAAAGCGACAGCTCCACCTACTGGGCCGCAGGGAACTGAGCACCACTGATGTCTTCACACAAATGAAAACAGCCCTACTCTACCAATTAGTGCATCTGGGTCATACTACCACCCAGATGCTGCCCCTAAATAATACATACCCGCTACACTCTCCCCCCCCCAGTAATTTGACACTCGTCCCCAGTGTCTGGACCAAGCCATGCCCCAAAGGGAGCCAACATAACCCGATCCAGAGACTAGCATTTTTATAGCACTGGTCGCTGTAAAAATGACAATGGTCCCAAAATAGTGTCAAAAGTGTCCGTCGTAATGTCGCAGTCACGAAAAAAAAAATCACTGATCGCCGCAATTACTAGTTAAAAAAATAAATTAATAAAGCCACAAAACTACCCCCTATTTTGTAAACGCTATAATTTTTGTAATTTTTTTTTACCAAAAATATGTAGAATACTTATTGGCCTAAACTGAGGAAAAAATATGTTCTTTTTATACATTTTTTGGGGATATTTATTATAGCAAAAAGTAAAAAATATTGCATTTTTTTCAAAATTGTCGCTCTATTTTTGTTTACAGGGCAAAAAATAAAAACCGCAGAGGTGATCAAATACCACCAAGAGAAAGCTCTATTTGTGGGTAAAAAAAGGACGCCAATTTTGTTTGAGAGCCATGACCGCGCAATTGTCAGTTAAAGCGACGCAGTGCCGAATCGCAAAAAAGGGGCCTGGCCCTTATGCTGCATATTGGCCCGGGCCTTAAGTGGTTAAAGCTTGTAGGCGTTTTCTTTCTCCTAACTGTCCTATGAAGCTGCACGACCCCCTGATCCCGTCTGGACAGTGCTGATTGGCCCTGTAACGATCACATGCACCCTCCCAAAAAAAATAAAAACTTTAGCAACACACACACACCAAACTAAGCATGAGCAGAGTGCCTCCTAGGGCTCTGTACTATCAGGAGATGGATTATGGACAGTAAAAGGGGAGGATCAGAGCAGACAGGATCAACCAGCTTTTTCACACAATGTGGATGTTTAATCCCACAGTGAGTATAACAAGCATAATTTACTGCATATACAGACTGATTTTACTATGGTGGGTTTAAAAGGTTCATTCCAGCTATGAATGTAAAGCTAGTGATTTATGTAATCCTCTTTGGCCAACTTTCACACGGCTACTTATGTGTTGTGGGTGGTGGATTGCCCAGCTTCAAGCATGAAAAATCTGATTCAAATGTCGAAGGCATGCGGTAACAGCATTGCAAGGAAATAACTTGATCCTGACAGATTTAGGCTTTTTATATATGAGAAACAAAGAATCTGGTAGTATGTGTTTGAAAATTCTACTGCATTGCAAAAGGGGATTCAGTGGACCGAATGATCACACAAATAGCCAGATAAAAAAAAAACAACCGAATGCTCTGCACAGAAAGGGGCTATATGCAGTCCATGACTTAAAAACACATATCTACTGTTATCAATTACCGTATATACTCGAGTATAAGCCACGTTTTTCAGCACTTTTTTTTGTGCTGAAAATGCCCCCCTCGGCTTATACTCGTCACCTTTTTGCACCTGATCTCCCAGACTTTGGGGAACCGGTACCGGCCATAGGTCCCCTGGACCCCAAACTTGAGAAACAGCATGGCTCCCGCGAATTGTGTTTGAAAACACTGGCCATCATTTTACCTGGAAGAGTAATACTACAGGGAGTCCCCGAGTTACGAACATCCGACTTGCGAACGACTCCTACTTACAAACGGGAGGCTGCGTGGCCACTTTTCAAAGGCGGGCACATTCGACGGAACATTTTTCGACGATGGGCACATTCGACGGAACATTTTTCGACGACCAGCACATTCGACGGGACATCGGAAAACAACGTATCTGCCGTTCTGCACATGCTGTTCCGACTTACGAACATATTCGACTTAAGAACAAACCTACAGTCTCTAACCCGTTCGTAACTCGGGGACCCCCTGTATCTAGCAAGAATTAGTGCTAGATTGAAGGGCAGTATTACAGCACAGACTTTTTTTTTATATAAATATCAGCTGGGAATATTTTAATTCTGCATTAAAGGGTAAATTTAATCGGGTTCCAATTGCCATCCCTCAAAACCTGTCCCTACCCTACCAAGATCTTTGCTATGTGTGCCTGTAATCTTCATCTGTTCCAATAAACGATTTGTACTCTGCTGGGACACAGTTTTCAATTAAATGAATTGGGTTTCTTCTTTTCCTTCTTCAGAGGTTGGGAGGTACAGCACAGGCTACAGAATAAAGATGCTTGTGTAGTGGGTATAGTCAAATAAAATGACTTGAAAGGCTGGAGGTGGGATTTGGAATGTAGTAAAATGTACAGTTTCATATTCAACTTTGATGTGTACTCCAAAGCCTTAACTATGCCTCCATACCCTTGCATATTAGGCCTCTACCAGTCTCACAAGCATATTTTCTTCTTCCAATTCAATATGATACAACAGTGACATATTAATCAGTGGGTGAAACCATGATTAGGGGGAACACAGGAATCCAACAATCCTGAAGGGTTGAATGCTGAAGACACTGATGGAGACTGCAGCACTGGAGTTGAGAGAATATAAGAGAGACATGGGCCACTGAAAGGAGAGGTGGGTAAAAGTGCCTTCTGCAGGGCACGTTTATTTAGATTTGTTCATACCCTAACAAACACAGACATGACTTAGAAAAAAAAAATTATTTGAAAAAGTTCCAATAAATTAGGAGGGCGAGTAGTCTGTCCATTTTTTTTTCTTTGGTCCATACATCCCAGTGGTGTTAATTATGCCACCTCATCAAGAAGCAGAAAGAAAAAACAGGTGGCAAACACCTTCATCAGCTTTCGCCAGAAAATATAGCTGGGTTTTCTTCCCAAAACTTGTCACCGATGACATCACAATGCAGAATGGCAAACTGGTTCCACGAGCGAGATACCTCCACCTCTCTCTCCTCCTCGCCTTCTAGCTTTATTACCTTCTTGCTGATTTCATTTACCTAAACAAGAAGTACAAGATGAGAATAAAAATGAACAAGAACAATTCAAGTATTGTCAGTCAACTCAACTGACGCACATGGAAAGTGATGCGATTCTTACGCAATAAGTCAACAAGCAGTTAAAGGAGAACTTCTCTTTTAATACAGTTATCCTGAATACGCCAGACACTATCCACCACATATTACACTTAACTTGCATTGAAACTATAATTATAGTAAAAAGTGTGGGACTTTTGAGGCACAGCATCTCACTAAAAAATATAACATTTTATTTAATTTCCTTAAAATTGGACATAAAATAATGACAGACTTATAATAAAATGCAATTATAAAACAGCCTATTCCAACCACTGCAGTCATTTATACAACACAGTCTCTGTTCAACACGTTTCTAGGACATGGTTCTCTTCATCAGGAGCCAACAGACTTTTGATGCCGCCATCTTCTATATGGCAGCCATGACAATTAATTAAACATTGAAATCATTCCTGCTACCCTGATAAAACAGGGAGATGATCAATTAGGCAGATAGTTGATAAGTAAATTCCTTTCATAGGTTTAATTTAGGTTCCTCACATTGAGTTACAGAGAAAGGAAGTCGATGCTGGTTTTAGATATTTAAAACAGCAATTTCCAAGCTTAACAACCATTTGCTGTCTCATTTAAGCAGAGGTTAGCAGAGTCTGTAATGGTTTGCTGCTGCCAAACAATTCACCAGAATGTTTGCAGGCTATAGGGGAGAGAGAGAACAGTTATCACTCCACTAAGATTTAAGTGTTGGGTTCCGCAGTCATCTT
Organism: Rana muscosa; assembly: GCA_029206835.1. Lineage (NCBI taxonomy): Eukaryota > Metazoa > Chordata > Amphibia > Anura > Ranidae > Rana > Rana muscosa. The sequence continues at coordinate 116,459,361 of CM055118.1, forward strand.
CAAAAGTCTCCACGCTAGGACCTGGCCACCTAGAAGCAACTTAGGCCCCTTACCTTAACTGGTTATGTCCCTTTTTTGCAGAGTTTTCCACTCTAGGGAGCGGTTTATTATGGACCGGGAAGATTATACGCCGACTGCGTCTCCCGCTCTTTCTTACCATCAGACCTAAAGCACCACCTGAACCCCCCTTCCCTTTTTTGGGGGGTTACCTTAACCCCAATGGGCGTTCTGAACTGCAGATTTTGTTGGCCTTTTCAATGATGTAATATTTTCATCCACCTGTGCAGACACAGATTTTTCCTCTTTTTACATTTCTACGAATCCATAATGTACAGGGCCTTCCTGATAACGTGATGCTATGTTTTAGTCTTAATTTATTTCTACCACGTTTTGTATTGCATTAAAAAAAAAAAAAATCTACAAGGTATACTCTTCTCTGATCATGCATGTGCAACCACAATCTGTATTCATTCTCATGGAAAGGCCATGTACACTCCTAGAGTGAAAGTGTAGGTGACCTTTTTCTTAGGAATGAATGTGGTATGCAGAAAAACTTAGTTAGACTTACCGGTGACGGTATTTCTAAGAGCCTTTCAGGACAACCTTGGAAAGAGCGTAGCTCCGCCTCTTTAACAGGAAACACTTTCAGCCTTTAAATCCCTCCTCTTCCACCATGGCCTCAGTTATTGTGGTTTCCGACAAACTGGAAGAAAAAAGCACAGAACAACCACAACGACCATGATAGACACTTAATCAATACTTCTAAGATATATTAGGGAGGGAAATAGCGGTTGTCCTGAAAGGCTCTTAGAAATACCGTCACCGGTAAGTCTAACTAAGTTTTTCTCAAATCGCCTTTCAGGACAACCTTGGAGAGGATAACCGAGTAACTTACCCTAGGGTGGGACTACTGCCTGCAGTACCTTCCTGCCGAAGGCTTGATCTGCGGCAGACAGCAAGTCCAACCTATAGTGCCGGAGAAAAGTTGAGTAGTTGGACCAAGTGGCAGCCTTGCAAATCTGATCAGGCGTAGCACCGGCCCTCTCGGCCCAGGAAACTGCTGTTGACCTTGTTGAATGAGCAGCAATACCTGAGGGAGGTATTTCTCCTTTAGCTTGGTAAGCTTCTGTAATTGCTTGTCTAAGCCATCTGCCTAATGTACTTTTGGAAGCTTTCTCCCCTTTGCGGGGACCTGAAAATACTACAAAGAGGGCATTTGTTTTTCTAAACTCTTTGGTAACTGCTAGAAACTGGAGCAGACATCTTCTCACATCCAGCGTATGGAAAGCTTCCTCTCCTGCATTGTTAGGGACTGAGGAAAAGGTAGGCAGGGTTATCTCTTGTGACCTATGGAAGGTTGAAGATACTTTTGGTAGGAAGGCTGGATCCGTCTGAAGGATCACTCGGTCTGGAAAGACCCTCAAAAAAGGTTCTGTAACCGCCAGAGCCTGGAGTTCACTGACTCTCCTTGCCGATGTAATGGCAACTAAAAAAATTGTTTTGAAAACTAAACTTCTTAAGGAAGTCTCTTGAAGGGGTTCAAACTGAGCTCCCGTGAGACCCTGTAAAACAACAGATAGATCCCAACTGGGAAAAACTTTAAGGACTATGGGTCTGTTCCGAGCCAAGGCCCTAAAAAATCTGGAAATTAAAGTTTCTTTGGACAAAGCTTTTTCAAAGTAAACTGAAAGAGCCGCAACTTGGGTTTTCAAGGTGCTGGCTGCCAATCCTTTCTCCATTCCTTCATGGAGAAACTCTAAAACTGAAACGACACTCTTGACTATAAAGTTTTTGGAAGAACACCAAGAATTGAATTTTTTCCATACTTTAAGGTAGATGGCCCTAGTTACCTCCTTTCTACTGGACAGTAGGGTCCTTCCTACCTTATCTGAAAGTTCTTTGGCTTTTAGGAGGTCTTCTTCAGAAGCCAAGCAGTCAGATGTAGTCTGTCTGCTTCCGGATGGTTCACAGAACCCTGTGATAGTAAGTCCTTCCTGAGTGGTAGCCTCCAAGGAGGATTTGCGGCTAGGTTTAGAAGTGTCGCAAACCAAGGTCTTTTTGGCCAATATGGAGCAATCAGGATAAGACTGGTGTTCTCTTCCCTGAACTTTCTTAATACCAATGGGATTAGGGGAAATGGGGGAAAGGCGTAACACAGCTGGTAATGCCATGGGTGTGCTAGAGCATCTATTCCAACTGCCTGATCCCCTCTGTGGAGAGAAAAGAATTCTCAGACTTTCGTGTTTTGCTGGTTGGCAAATAGATCTACCTGGGGTTTCCCCCACTCTTTGGAGATCATGGAGAAAATCTCCTGGCTCATACTCCATTCTGCTTCCACCACACTCCTTCTGCTTAGCAGATCTGCCAACAGATTCTGGGATCCCTTTAAATGAACCGCTGATAAGGAGGTCACGTTTAGCTCTGCCCAGGACAACAACTGACTGGCTAACTCCATGAGACCTGGGCTCCTGGTTCCCCCTTGCTTTTGTACATAAGCTATCGCTGTTGTGTTGTCTGACAGAATTTGAACATGACGTCCTTTGACTGTCTGCTGAAAGGTAAGGAGGCCCAGAAATATGGCTTTTAACTCCCGCCAATTTGATGACTTCTTTGCTTCCCACTTGGACCAAGTTCCTTGAGCGGTTTGCCCTTCCAGATGAGCTCCCCAACCCCAAGCACTTGCGTCTGTTGTCAGACATTTGTCCAGTGGAAACACCCACGAGAGACCCTTTGTCAGGTTGTTTGGGTTTCTCCACCACCAGAGTGCTCTTTTTACGTTTGATTTTAGTTTGAAGCACTTTTCCAGTGACTTCTGGTGTGACCAAACTTGTAGAATGTTCCTCTGGAGGGGTCTGGAGTGTAGCCTTGCCCATTGTACGGCTGGGATTGAGGCCGTGAGGAGGCCTAATACTGCCATAGCCAATCGGACAGATGTTGGGAGATTTGTCTGAATCTGACCCACTGCAGAGTAAATCTTCTCTATCTTTTCTTGGGGGAGAAAGACCTTTTGAAGAACTGAGTTTATGGTGTAGCCCAGAAACCTCATCTCCTGAGTTGGATCTAAGTTTGATTTGTCCAGATTTAGGAGCCAACCTAAATTCTTGAGATGAGTCCGTGACACTTGCAGGTTTGTCACAAGCTGATCCCTGGAATCTGCAAAAAACAGTAGGTCGTCCAAATATGGAATGACCGAGATCCCCCTCAGTTTCAGAGGCTCTAGGGCTTCTGCCATGACTTTTGTGAAAATCCTGGGCGAGGATGAAAGCCCGAATGGTAGGGCTGTGAATTGGAGATGCCATATTGACATCCCCAGATCGATGGCTAGGCGGAGAAATCTTTGGGAAGCCAGAGCTATCGGCACATGTAGATAGGCGTCCCTCAAGTCCAGGGACGCCATGAAGCAACCTGGAGTCAACAGCTTTGTAATGGAGTGGATTGTGTCCATACGAAAGTGCTTGTACCTTACTGATTTGTTTAAGATCTTCAGATTCAGAATCAGTCGGTACTTGCCTGAAGGTTTTTTTACCAAGAATATATGGGAATAAAACCCCTGGCCCTCCTGATGTTTTGGGACTGGAACAATCACTTCCTGTTGTATCAGATCCTGTAAGAGGGTCATCATAGCGGAAGCTTTTTCCTGATCCCGTGGTAGGGCTGTGACATAAAACCTGCTTGGGGGGCATTCCGAGAATTCTAGACTGTATCCCTGTGAAATGATGTTCCTCACAAAGGGACTTTTGGATACTTGGTTCCATTGAGGGAAAAAAGCTGACAGTCTTCCCCCCACTGGAGTAATGCTGTCATTTGTTTTTAGAAGCTTGGTCTGTAGGGAATCTAAAGAGCACTCCACCCCTTCCTCTACCTTTTTGGGAAAACCAAGGCTTTTTGTTGTCATCTTTTTTGAAGGATTGCTGAACAGAACGAAAATTCTTTTTAAACGGTTGCTTCTTTTTAGAAGGGAAAGCCTTCTTCTTGTCAGCTGTTCTATCCAGCACAGTTTCTAGCTCTGGACCAAACAGCAAATCCCCCGAGAAGGGTAGGCCACAGAGTTTAATTTTTGAGGCTGTGTCACTTGACCATGTCTTTAGCCAGACTGCACGCCTAACTGAATTCACTAATGCTGTTGATCTAGCAGCCATTTTGATTGATTCAGCGGATGCATCTGCCATGTATTTTACCGCTTTCAAAATTAGAGGGAAGGATTCCAACAGGTCTTTCCTTGGAGTACCTGCCTCTACATGGTTCATCAATTTCTCTATCCAACACTCCAGGTTTCTTGCCACCACTGTGGAAGCCATAGCTGGTTTGAGGCAGGCTGACGTGGAGTCCCATGCTTTTTTCAGCAGGGAGTCTGCCCTTTTATCCATCGCATCCTTCAACACTCCCATGTCCTCAAAAGCGAGATCCGTACGACGAGAGACTTGCGAGAAGGCAGCGTCCACTCTTGGTTTTTTATTCCAGACCTCTGAGTCCTTGTTTTCAAAAGGAAAACACTTTTTGAGGGTCTTTGATAGGAAGGGACCTTTTTCAGGGTCCTTCCATTCCTTTTTGATAGTGTCCGATATGACCCTATGGACTGGGAACACTCTTTGCTTGGAATCATCCAGACCCTGGTACATTTTATCATGTACTGAAAGATGTACCTTTTCCTCCTGAATATCCAGGGTAGTGTAGATTGCTTTTAAGAGATCATCCACATCTTCCAAAGATAATTTATATCTGGAGGTTTTGCCATCATCTTCCTCTTCCTCCTCATCTGAGTCCTTGAGAGAGGGGAGAGTACTTGCCCCTTCGTCCTCAGAGTCCACACTCTCTGCTGGTCTAGAGGTGGAGGCTCTTGGGCTGGACGGTGGTTGCTGGGGTTCAGTTAAGACTGCTGGACTTAGCAGAGATTTAACCGAACCAAGAGAACTTGTAAGCTCTCTTACTGAGGAAAATAAATCCTTGAATTGCTGGGATGTTTCCTCTTCCACCAAGTCCTTAATGCAAGACCTGCACATAGCTTTTTGCCATGAATCCCTTAAAGGATTTTTGCAGGAGGGACACTTCCTCTGGCTTGGTGGGATTACATGTTTGGTTTTTGCTACAGCTTTCTCCTGAAACGAGATAAACAATAGAAATTCACCTAATGTCCTAGCCACACCTAACCAATTAGTGTCATTTAGGCCACCACCAAAGATAGAAAAGAAGTGTCCCAGTGAAAACAACCACCAATGTCCAAGCTGTAGCAGGTCAGAGAGAAGTAACCACCGACCGTACAGCAGCAGGCTCCCTTAAGGGAGGAAACAAACAAAACAACACAGCAAAAAAGACTCATTTGGATAAGAATAAAAGGCACCATTGTACCCCTCTTACCTGAGCCTGACCGGAGCTTAGGGCGCCTGCTTCCGCCATCGCTGTCTGTCTCTCTTCCATCTTGTCGAGAGCGCAGCTGGGTTATACACACAGTGTGTGTTTTAAATTTTCCCGGGTCCCGCGTCATCCACGTGGGCCGGAAACGGAAGCGCCGGTCGATAGACCCGCCCCCTAGTCTCTGCGTTCCAAGCGCTGGGAACCACTAGCGCCACGCCCCCACAGGAAACCGCATCGCCGGAACTGACGTCACCCGCCAGCCAGGACCCGGAACCGTCATGCGATTCGCGCCGCTGACCTGCAGCGGCAACCGCTCGGCTCCTGGAGCCTTACCGCGGATTCCGGGCACAAGATGCTGCGTCTCCTGTGGGTCCTTTACTCCCCTGAGCAGGCGAGACTGGGGACTCCGGAACACCCCCCGCTTGCGGTGGAGGGGGTGCTGGGATGGTCACTGGTACAAGTACCAAATAAAAGCTGCACACCAGGCAGAAAAAAAGAAAGGTAAGCCTTACTGCTTCCCCCTTGGAAAGAGCGTAGCACCCTGGTTCCCACCTGTTGCTTCCACCATGGCGGAGGAAACACAATAACTGAGGCCATGGTGGAAGAGGAGGGATTTAAAGGCTGAAAGTGTTTCCTGTTAAAGAGGCGGAGCTACGCTCTCTCCAAGGTTGTCCTGAAAGGCGATTTGAGAAAACATGCATGTGAAAAGGAGAGCATGGACTAGGACATTTTTAAAGAGATGAGTTTAGCAAATAATCCTTAACCTACGCAATGAATCAATTTAAGTTTTTAACAGGGCTGCCCGTTTTCAGGTGAAAAATCTATAAGTGATAAATATGTGTTATTTAAACCACGCTCACTAAATCATAAATTCATCAAATGATTACATCAAAGTGAATAAGTGCTCAAAAAAAAAAAAAAAAAAGTGCATTCAGTGCAATGTACATAAACAGCCACCAGATGTCTCCACTTGGATACGAGTGGTATATTGTCGGCTGTCTTCTTGTCAACTCGTTCCACTACTGGCGGAAGGGACATGTCACGCAAGATTCCGCCAGTAGTGGAACGCAGGTGGAGCGCATATTGGCGTCCCTGCATTAATCGCGAGCTCTGAAATTTTTACCTTTGTAAGTGTAACTTGTATAGCGTGTATTTTAAAATAAACATTACGTACTTCACCATGGGAGGTATCCCCCTATTTTTATACCGTTTTTGGGAGATCTAGTCTATGTCCAAGTTTGCTCACTGATCGACTGAGAAGAGTACTAGAAACTGCATCATTCTGCTTAATGTGACTAACTGTAATGAGGGTCATGCAAGTCCGGTGAGTGGGCTGTGTGTCTGATGTTGGTGGATGAGAATATTAAACACTGTTATGTGGAGTTGACAAGAAGACAGCAGACAATATACCACTCGTATCCAGGTGGAAACATCTGGTGGCTGTTTATGGACATTGCACTTTATTTTTGAGCACTTCTTCACTTTGATGTAAAACATTTGATGAATTTATGATTAGGGAGTTTAACCTCCCTGGCGGTATGATTATTTCAGATTTTAGGTGCTGAAAGTGGTACCATTATTTTGCATGGAAATTTGGCGTATTGTATTGTAGGCCTGTAATTCTTAGGAATAACTCACTTAAATCTGTCCAAACAGGAGTCTAGTAGACATCCCGGGTATGATAAAGTTTGAAACACAAAATCATAAATTATAATATAATAAATAACTATAAATAATTATAATAAAAATTATTCAATAATGTAATCAAATCAAAAACACTGAAATTTGCTCAGTTGCAGAATTGTCGCTGTCATTACTTTCAGTGTTTGATGACGAATTTCCCCACAGATCGTTATCGCTCAATCCTGCAAGTGATTCTAATTTATTATCGCTGTTTTCTAGCTGGTCTAAAACCACTTTTGACGTAAACTGACACTTTTTGGTTGCTATGGACAATCTCCAGTTTCCAGGCAGAAAGAACAGTTTTTATAATATAAAATTGCATGCAGGGCACTGGACAGACCACTAGGGACAAATGTGTATTTGATACAGTACACTGTAATCTTACAGATTACAGTACTGTATGTATTGTGTGTTTTTTACTTTTTGAATTTGGCGCCGAACTCCGTCCCCGTGCGTCGCAACGCTCGGAAACAGAGCTCGGCACTGTGAATCGAGCGAGGAGACATGGCAGGATCCAGGGGACAAGGCAAGTAGCTTTCCCTGTATCCTGCAATGCAGCCCGAGTCTGGCTCTGGGGGTTACCGCTTTTGGTATGAAAAATTCACCCCGAGCCAGACTGGAGGAAAATACCGCTAGGCAGGATAAATAACACATTTATCACAGGACATTTTTGAAGAGGTTGTGCACCATCCATCATGGGTGTCCAGAGTTTATGATTCTAGTGGAGGATCTTTTTTGTCTTCAATTTTAAAAGGTCAATGTATCATCTAGTTATACCAGTACATAAGCTCTATGAAAGATGTCTGATTACCTTCTTCTTAAGGATGAATGATCCTTTCCTTTACATTAAAGGCTCATTATTGTAGCTGATGTTAAACTCTGAAAATAAGATTTCATTCTTCTCGGCAGCAAGTGTTCCCTGTGGGGGCGAGGGAAAAAATACAGCAGGCTTGTAAGTACGTAGAAAGGCCATTGCACAGAAAACGGGAAAATTGATTATGAAGCATTACCATTCACACTTTTTTCATCTGTTGCAGAACATGCTTGCTTAAATATAGCATTTTTAAAAAAGGGACTGCCAATGCACCACAAGGGACAAAATAAGGTGCACCATAATGTATTGAATGTGCATTGTAGTGCACTGTGATGTGTTGCCAGCTACAGTACCTAACCAGCGCCACAACTGTGTGTGAATGCATTTGTTTATCACAACACATAGCTGTGAAGCCAGCCGTAACACTGTATCTAAGTGTTCAGTGCATGCAGGCTAAGGAATTTGTTAATGTAACACTTCCAGGTATTTATTACCTCTTACAGAGATCTGAGTACTCATCCCGACAATGCCTTCATCTGCTTTTCTCTCCAGAGGGATGGAATCATATTTGTTCAAACATTAGCCAAAATCGCAGTCTAATTCCTGGACTGAGCTGCTTCCTCTGAACTGAGACATGACACAACCATGTAAATCCTGGTGCCTGTGCAGTTCTTGGTTGTGTTTAGCAATATCTGAGGCAGGTCAGTCCCTGCAACTGCCTCTCACCTTGTGACTTGCTAAATGAATTCTACATACCACCAAGGAGAAGCCAACAAACGATGCTGGCCAAGAAATGCTGTGTATAATACTATATATACTCGAGTATAAGCCGAGGCACCCAATTTTACCACAATTAACTGGGAAAACTTATTGACTCGAGTATAAGCCTAGGGTGTCCATCTGCATGCCTCGCTGTGCCTCACTTTGTCCATGTGCATGCCTCACTGTGCCCATGCCTCACTGACGTTTAATATGGGAGTCTATGGAAGGGGTGCCTGGCTTTGAAAAATCGGTGCTCCCCGGCCGTAGGTCCCCCAGACAACAAATTTGCACACTTGTAGAGGAAGAGTGGGGCTACATGTGCGCCAAGTTTAGGGTCCAGGGGACCTACGGCCGGCCAGTACCGGGTCCCCAAAATCCGGGAGATCAGGCGTAAAAAGGTGACTCGATTATAAGCCGAGGGGGGCATTTTCAGCACAAAAAAAAAGTGCTGAAAAACTCGGCTTATACTCGAGTATATACGGTATGTCCTCTAGTGGGATTACCCTTCAGAATAGGTTAACAAATCAGACTTTTAAAATATTCTCTCTTATTGTATAAACAGATGTACATAATAAAAATCACATTCCTATGTCTAAATTCCTTATTACATCAGTCCCTTACATCTATACATTTATTCTCCCTATTTCCCCAAACTCCCTATATAAAAAAACATGTCATACTTACCTCCACTGTGGGGTTCGTTTTGCACAGAGTGGCCCCGAACACCGTCTTTCGGGGTCCCTCTGCGACTCTCGCGGCTACTTGCCGCATCAGATAACCCCCTAGGAGAAGCGCTCTCCCAGGGGGCTACCTTCTGGGCGCGCTCCCGAGTCTATCCATCAATGGATTTGATTGACAGCAGTGGGAGCCAATGGCTGCGCTGCTATCAATCTATCCAATCAAGAGCCGAGAATCCCAGGCAGAGGGACAGCGTATCCCCGTTGTGGGAAATTCCAGGGCTCAGGTAAGTAAAAACGGGGGGGCTAGGGGGCCGGTGACTGTCAGGATGCATTAAGGTGACAAAACACAAGGTTTTACAATCCCTTTAAGTGAGATTAAAAAAAAAAATAGCAATCAACTCGTGGCAAATAATTTTAGGACTGCTTAAGAGTAGGACTACAGCCTCACATCAAATGATTCTGTGCCTCCAATCTGAGGAATTTTGAGAGAATTTTCTTGTGCGACTTGGAAGTAGCGCTAGTGATGAAAAATGGTGATCTGACTTACCTGTAGCCTTTTCTGAGCCTGCGCTGGAGTTAATCCTCCCCTCTGGACCAGCATCCAGAACACAGTGTTGCACAGATTGATGTGGCCTGCAGAAAAGCAAGTAAAACAAAGTGTAAGTTACCATAGGACAAAAGTGAGCCCTATAAATGTGTAAAGTAATTCTAAAAGCTAACTACACAGATGGAATGTTTAGATTTTAGCAGTTTTACAAGCATAAGGATGGAAAATTTCATTCATGCAGTTTTGTGATACAAACACCCCTGCCAGACAGGACAGCCAAGTCCTGGACCAAGACCAATCGCAGCCCGTGAACAAATAAGTAGCCACATGATGATCGCTTTAAAGCATGTTCTTGCTAGTGCTATGCAAAGCTACACGGCCCTAGTTAGCTCAGAGTGCTGCCTCTTCCTCAGCCAGTGCTTCTGTATATGGATTACAGGGGAGGTAACTATAAGACATATTTAGGTACTTTAAATGTATTTTTTATAGAAATAAAATGGAACTCCAGTAATTTTTTTCCTTGATTTGGATAAGAATCCGAGCCTGTATTTATTGAGAATTGTGCACAAATAATGGAGATTTTCATTCACTTCTTGTCCATAGAAAGTGGAAATACATTTTTTTTTTTATTAAAATTGAGAAGACTGGATTCTCCATCAGTTTTTAATTGCTGTCTACAGGGTTGTCACTGGTACAAGAAATAAGGGGAAAGAATCTCCAACGTGCCCCAGACAATAAAAACCTGAGACCTGATCCCTTCCAAACCTTGTCCTAAAACTAATGGAGCACACAGAAGAAAAAATATTTCTCCCAAAAAGCAATGTTCTGCTCAACTGAAATGTAATCATAAAGATCATTGTATTAAAACCCTCCTCTAGTCCGTACCCCAATAAATCCACTAAAAATCAAACCCCATAATAGAGATCAAAACCAGTCTGCTGATGAGCCATGAAACCAAATCAGCTGCTCAAAAGGACTCAACATAAGTCCCTAGCTGAGCTGACCCGAGTTAGCTAGTATTCAACTGCAAATAAACATCAGCTAAAGACAACAGAACAAGCGGCATTAGAACGAAGATGGGCAGGTGCTGGTTTCTATCATGGAGTCCATTTTAAATGGTTTTATTGGGTTATGGAATATGTGATCCTTATACGTTATCTGTAACTTTCAAGAATGGATATTTTTGCTTCTAAAATTTTGGTACTGCAGAGCATTGCTTTTTTGGGGAAAATATATTTTAGTGTTTGCTTTATGTAATTTCACCTTTTTTGTATACACAGATATATATTGGCCTTGGTAGTTTCTGACTAGATCTCATGGACTGGCAATGATCTGACCACCTCCGTTATCAGGTCCTCGCACCTGCAGTATTTTTTATGTATGCGTTTGGCGTAAATTCGTTTTTTGGAAGATTGAGTCAGGAACGTATCTGAAAAGGCCCCAGATGAAGAAGACAGGGGGTAACGTAGCCCACCAGCATCCACCTATAACAGAAGCCTCAGTTTTTTTTTTTATGCAAACTTTAGAAAACCACAGACCAATAATAGTCCATGCACATATACTTGCAAATCTGTGTTAGCTTTTGCTTTATCCAAACTTTCTATATTCTCTATGCCATTTTGCAGAGTCTATTCCATGTACTTCCTCAGCATTAGTGGAAGGTGACTAAGGCAGTGCCGCTGTCTCACATTATGTGATCATTCCCAAACAGGGAGTTTCTGCAGCAATTACTTTTTTTCTTTGCTACGATTTGGATGTCTCATAAGGCAGCTCTATACCCATTGTTAACCTTCCTCAACTATGCTCTTTTATCAACTGCATTGTTACTTTTTATTTATTGCATCAAAGAAGGCGGCATAAGGCTGGATTCACACCTATGCATTTTTAGTGCATTTTGCAGATTTGCACTACAAAACATGTTCTATAGGAAACCATGTTAAATGGACTGTAGTGCAAGTCTGCAAAATTCAAAAAGCACAAAAAATGCATAGGTGTGAATCCAGCCTTATACAGGACAGGGGAAGCCACTTTGTTCTATGCAATGATGGTCTCTGCTCCCAATGCAAATATAGAAGCATAACAACATACTAAACCCGGCCATAGCCTTTGCAATTGTTGGCTGGTTCCTGATGAACTGGACCAAATTTGCTTTGTGGCGGGTTCTGTGGTCCTCTTCCTGTACAACATCATTTGATTGAAAATCTAGCCAAACAGAATCCAAATCAGATGCAGTTGCTGTTCAGGTATTCTGACAGCCACTGTCAACATCTGTCAGAATGCAATAACCCTGCAGGCTGAACGAAAAAAAAAAATGTATCCGTGTACGGCCAGCCTAAGAGATGGGCAAAATGCCTACTACCCCTTAGCTGTTCAGCCAGGAGGGATCAAGACAAAAGGTCTGCCTGCTAAGCCTGTACCATCAGCTGGGAAACCTATTGAGAAAGCCACAATACACATAGCAAATATTATACTTTCTTTTCTGGAAAAGTATATAGGAGAAAAAAAAAAAAAAACTCAACAATTCCTGTGCATAAGATCTAACTGAAGTTACATGCCCAAATTGTTCATTTTCTTGCGAATTGTCCCTGAATAAAGTGTATGGCTATGCTACACAAACGAGAAAGACAGACTCAGTAACCATTTAAAATGATTGTAAAGTCTCATTTTTTTTTTCTATTAAAATAACAAACATGTTATACTTACCTACCCTGTGCAGTGGATTTGCAAAGAGCAGCCCAGATCCTCCTCTTCTCGAGTTCCTGGCTGGAGCTCCTGGCGAGTGCCCCCACTGCAAGCAGCTTGCTATGGGGGCACCCGAGCCAAGCTGAAGCTCTGTGTATCCATTAAGACATGGTGCTGCGGTTCAGCCCCACCCCCTCTCTCTCCTGATTAGCTAACCAAGTTTGATTGACAGCAGCGGGAGCCAATGGCGCCACTTCTGTGTCTCAGCCAATCAGGAGGGAGAGTCTCGGATGGCCAAGGCATTCGTGGACATCGCTGGATAGGGCAGGGGCTTGGGTAAGTATTATGGGGGCTGGAAGTGGCCTGCTGCACACCGATAGCTTTTTATCTTAATGCATAGATTGCATTAAGATAAAAAACCTTCTGACTTTACAACCCCTTTAAAACGAAGCCCAGGGTGTTCTCCCTCTTACTACTGAAAAGGAGGAGACCAGCTTGCTGAAAAGTCTTTTGCATTTGACACCTCTGGGACTGCAAAGTGCCTGGTCTCCTTCTGCACTCAGTGGTTCCTTCTGTCAGCCCCTACATCACTGCGCCCTGTAGAGACAGAGGGAGGGCCCATTGAATGAAACAAATGCACAGCAGGGATCAGGCCATTCGACACTCCTGGAAGTGCAGGATGCAGAAGAATTTACACAGCTGTCACCAAAATACAGTAGATTAGCAACTTTGTCATACCAGCAGAGATGCACACAACGTTTCACTCAACTTTGAGGAGCAATAAAATAGCAGTCATACTCAAGATTAAAAAAAAAAAAAAAAATGTGGCAGCATTTAACTACATTAACTACACCTAGAATTGACGGTTCACAACAAAAAAGTTAATTAAAGTGTAGAACTTTTAGTTTCACTTTCATGGGCACATCAGCTCCTGAAAGGCGACAAAGTCCTGTTGATGTGTGCACACCAGACAAGATTATTACACAGAATAATAATCTTTGGGTTGTGTGTGCACCACATAAATTGCAAAGAATTACAAAAAAGAAAAACTTCAGTTCTTTAGAGTACGTTCCAACTACCAGCAGAGAAAGACTGTCTATTTATTTTTTTGTGTTCAATGATTGCAGCTGCTGGCAGAGGGGAAGTGGTGCCTTGCATTTTTACAAGACAATGCACCACTTCACCTTTGTGACAGCTGCGGGGAAGTGTGAACAGGGCACATAGAAAACTATGGTTTTCTGTGTGCGCTTTTTTTTTTTTTTTTTATGTAGAAAAACAGAGCTGTCTGTTATAGAAAGAAACAATTTTATCCACAGAAGCCATAATGTAAAAGTAAATCCTATATACAAATGTGTCCAGAATATAATGAGAATGAAGTTCCTATGCTGAAGGGCTCTGTGAAGGGAGAAGCTGGGTAAGGTCCCTTGGGGTGGGGTGCCAGGTATACATTAGAACACTGATCAGTTGCATTCCAGCCCTGTCAGAGCAGTGGCGAGCCATCCATTAGGGGCACACAGGTGCCACCCCCCCCTATCCATGTGTCGAGCCCCCTAATCTACATGCAGGGGCGTCAGACCATGGATTCCAGTAGAGGGGGGGGTGTATTTTTTTGAAGCACGTGATTAGAGCCAGAGGCTCCAATGCGCTTCAATAAAAGGGTGGGCTCATTTTGCAGAGCATTGCGCTCCGAGCACATCCAGTTGTGCGACATGGTGAATTAATATTCGCTATCGCCCCACTGATCCTCCTCCCAGCCAATCAGGAAGCGAGTCTGAGACCAGTGACCCGATTGGCTGAAAGGACAGGCGATCCTATTGGACACCTAGGAGGAGGATCACGCTAGGACACACTGCCAACACTTGGACGACACGCTGCCTGCTCACCACCTAGATGGGGAAAGTGCCAGGCTTAGTCTGTCACCTCGCATGAAAAAAAAAAAGAGAAGAAGAAGAAGAAGAAGGACTTGGGTTCACAACGAAACCCTCATCTTCCATCTATTATTGTCAACAATTTCCTTTATTGTATGCTGCCTATACTATACTGTGCTACCCAACAATGTCTTATCTTGTTGTTCCAAAATCTTAATAAAAAAAAAAAAGATTGAAACAGAAAGCTCGAATGAGCAAATGAAAACAAAGCAGGCTCTGAACACCATGAAGACTTCCAGGGATGCTATAAAGAATGGAAAAAAAAAAAAAAGGAAATATCGCTGGGAGCGTTGTGTAGACTCACAAGGTACTTTTAAGGAGACAATGTTCAATTGAAAAATATTTCAAAAGAAGAATTTTTTAAATATTATCATATTATGGACACACCTCCTATGTAAATGCAATCAGTGTATGGAACTGGCTCTTTGTGAATTCACAGGCCACATTTTGTGAAAACACAATCTAATTGACACTTTTACATGTCACAGTCATGAGCTGAGATTACAATGGCTACTTACAGTCAGCCTGTCTCCAGCTGAGATAATCCTTTAGGTTCTGCTCACTGGGATACAATACCACTCTACCGTCAAACCCAGGAGGGTACAAGGTTTGCTGATCCAGGAAGAACTCCTTCCAGTAGAAGACAAAACTGAAGGCAAGCTGTGAAACCACGCGTCATAAACTTGCTTAAAAAAAAAAAAAATTCCCAGTTGTGAAAAAATGTTAATCTTCAAATGTAATCACTGCATTTTATTTTGTAATATAAACAAGCAATATGAAACCTTGCAAATTATGCAATGTCAAATATTTTCCTTGCACTGTAGCTGGTAAAAAAAAAAAAAAATCGAATGTTTGCTTCGTTCGGATACTATGGCCTCTTTCACACTGGGTTTTTTAGCCTTGAAGCATGAAAAGTCCAGCATACTGCTCTAAACATTAGTACCGCTTAGTGCGCAGTCCAGCGGTCAGCCTTTTATAGACTTCTACAGGCTGTCAGTAGCAGGGCTGAACAGTGCGCGCCCATTCTTTAAATCTGCACCTAAATGTCAGAGTGCAATGCACCGGGGTAAACGCCAAGTGTGCATAAGGCTTTAATGTTGATACTCAATTTATTTTAATTTACTTCTTTATTATAGGTACTTATAGGGCCGTCAATTTACACCGTGCTTTACATATACATATATTTTACGTTCACAGTACATAAACTTTTGATTAAAGCAGAACCTTACCCCACTCCCCATTTTTTTTTTTTAATCGGCTCTGTTTTACTAAAGTTATCTATGAAACAGAGGGGCCCAACAGCCACAATTATCAGTGTGAGGAGAAACAAAAACACACACAACGAGGTGTACTCCTGGATGGTGAGAAACCCAAAACAATGGAGGATGAGGGAGTGGCTATTTATTCCTTCTGGTTTGTGTTTTGCATTGAAGGTGGAGCCCAAGACTTCACACAGCACAGCTCCTCTCCCCCTCCCACACAACACACAGCTCAGATCGATTCTCTTACAGACACAGCCTCTATCTGCACACTGTGTATCTGGATGATATGCTGCAGAGCTGTTTTTATCTGGGAACATCACAGGTCAGAACTGCAGCATACAGAGTGTGTAGATAAAGGCCGTCTTTTAGAGAATTAATCCGAGCTATGTACTGTGTAAGAGGGAGGGGGAGAGAAGCTGTGCTCCCTGGGCCCAGACGGTGTGCAGGGTGGCGATGCGAGAAGGAGCTCAATTGGAACAGCTCCCCCTAGATCCAGCCATGTTTATACCACTTTTATGCAGAGGAATAGCAGTGTCTGAACTTGTTTACTGTTCGGAGAGTGTGCCCGTTCGTGGTGCAACGGATCGGTGGTGACCCGTGATCCAAACGGGTTACCCTGTTTGGATCGGAACACCACGCGATCCGCGGAGCACTCCGGAGCCTCGGCCTCTGGAAAGGCAGCGGCTTCGGCCTAGCTCCGGAGCGGTGACCATCTTTGTACACCCGGCGGCGGCCGCTGTAGTGACGTTTCATCGCCGCCATCTTGCTCCACCTCACACTCCTTACTATCATTACTGTGCAGGGGCCAAGCGGACATCTTGTTACACCCAACGAAGTTTTAGATTTCAGTTATTTTCACACAAAACTGAGCTTATATGCTTAAATACATTATTTGGAAATCCAACGGACTGTTTACATGTTACATTTTAAAAGCAGCAGCAAACCTTACATGGTTGCTAATGTGACGGAACACCTCTGATTATCACATTTAACATTTAGTTCTGTCACATTAGCAACCATGTAAGGTCAGCAGGTTTGCTGCTGCTTTTAAAATTTAACATGTAAACAGTCCGTTGGATTTCCAAATAATGTATTTACGCATATAAGCTCCGTTTTGTGTTGAAAATAACGGTGGGTGTAACAAGATTTGTCTTTTTTTTTTTGTTTTGCCGATCCGAAAAATGATCCGATCTGTGAGTTTTTTGATCCGTTGCACCCCTAGTGCCTGTTAACTGCTTGCCAACCGTAATAACAGATATACGGCGGCAAGGCGGCTCTGCTGCACCAGATCATGTACTGGGTATGTGACCTGGCAGTTCTGGGTAGGGGACGGGCACTCGCACGCTGCCAGCGACCCGGCCGTGCTGTAATTAAACACAGCAGATGTTGATCAGCGGGTGTCGGCCAATGGATAACCACCGTCACCCACTGATCGTCATGAATTTACAAAGGACAGAGCCCTGCCATGTAAACAAGGCAGAGCTCTGTCCTGTCAATGGGGAAGTAATGGATTTTCTTTTCCCACAAAGCAGGGAATAAAATCCATTGCTTGCCTTAGTAAAAGCACCTCACACAGTACACCAAACACTTGCTAGGCACACATTTTTACCCTTTGATTGCCCTAGATGTTTAACCCCATTCCCAGCCAGTGTCATAAGTACAGTATCACTGGTTTCCAAAAAGTGTTGAAAGTGTCAGTGCCAGAATGTCTGCTGCAATATCGCAGTTCCGCTATAAGTCACGGATCACCGCCATTATAAGAATGAATTTTGGCCTAAAGTTATCAAGAAATTTGATTTTTTATTTTTTCTATTCGATAGGTTTTATAGCAGATTGTCTGGCTTTGTTTATAGCGCAAAAAATAAACACAGTGGTGATCAAATACCATCTTCCAGAGGTCAAGTGGTTAACCAAGCGCAGCTACATCTCTCAGTGGAGGAAGGACAGAAAGAGGGGGGTGTATCCGCCACCTTTAAACATTCAAACAGCAAATAGACTGTTACTGGGACCTATATGAAAGATGAAGTGCCCCTGCTGGAAAAACAAAGGGAGGAAGCTGATTAATGATTATGGTAATATGGAATTTTCACTTTAAAACATGCTCAGTATGCTTTTGCTAAAAGCATGCTGATTGAGAAGGCCAGCACTCCTACGCAGATCTGCACTGGACATTCCTAAATTACAAATGAAAAATTTTATAGGGGGGTGATAAATACAATGGCCTTTAGAATGGAGTTGCTGACATCAGTTTGAGACCTTTCTTAGATCATTTAGAATTCACTGACAGGTGCATTTGACCTACAGTTGGCCTCATTCTGAGCTGCTTTAAGAAGGTTTTGCAGTCCCCTAGACTTGCACAGTAATGAAAAATTCATCTGAAGTAAACAAAAGCCCTTCAACACACCTTACGAGTTTCTAGTAGAGGAGCACGGAAACTTTGGTGGCTGAAAAACACATTGACCGAAAATGGGGTTGTCGGCATGCGGCCGAAAAAAAAAAAGTGCTGATAATATCGGCACGGAAAAGGGGGCGGACTGCCCCGGGTGCCATCCCGGTGTGCCCCTGTCAGAGTCCTCCCCTCCCTCCTCCTCTTCTCCTTGTGCGTTATGCAGAGCGGCTATCTCCCGGTGCGTCACGGAGCTGAAATGTTCTGCAGCCCCTGTAACAATGTCCCGCCTCCTGTGCTGTGATTGACGGCACACTGATCCAATGCTAGGAAATTGAATCAGTGTGACGTGCATCATAGGAGGCTGGACTTTGTTACAGCGCCCGCCCGGGCAATTGAAATTCAGCTCCGTGATACAGAAGGAGATCCCCGCTCTGTGTGATCCAGGCACTGGAAGGCTGCATCTGATGGTGAGGCTGCATTTGATGGGCACTGGTGATCTCCTGTAGTATGTCTGCAGGCTCTGAATATCTCCTGTCTGCTAGAGGTGCACCGAATATAAATTTTGCTAATACTATTAGCAATGTGTTTAATTAAAAGATTGCAGAGACATGATATACGAGATGGTTAGAGACGGAGGACATGATACAAGACATGGTCAGAGAATGCAGGCTGCATTTTTCCCCGAGCTTTTCTTGCACTAAATATAGTGGCCAACAATAAATTCATATTGATTTAAAATTGATGATATTAATTAAAAAGTCGAATACAATTATATATATTTTTTTAAAACTGTAATTTTCGGTACCAAAATGTCCATTCGGTGCACCTCTAGTTTCTAGAGCCAATAAAAGATTTGCTTCTTATACACATCTTCTTTGGATCTGACAGAAATAGTCCATAACCCCTTCCCGCCGGCTGCCTCCCAGCCCTTTAAGGGTTCTAAATTCCAGGAGGCGAATATTAGGTCATGTGACCGCTGTGATTGGCTGACACAGCGATTATATGATCGGAAAAGCTCCTGATCGCTAGTATGAATCGGAAGCTTTCTGGTAACCACGTTGGGAGCGCACTCTCAGCACGATAAGTGGTTAAAACAGGGCAGCATATATATATGGCCACTCAGTGTATGGCTGCAACTAACGACTATTTTCATAATCGATTAGTTGGCCGATTATTGTTTTGATTAATCAGTTAAAATGACCTTAAAAAAAAAGGAAAAAAAAAAAAAAAAGTGTGGTGTATAATTTAGTTAATATGTAAAGTTTAAAAAAAAGGCAATTTATTCTTAAATATCTTCATGCAGCGGTAAATATAAATAACCAATTCTATGGTTAGGGAGAAAAATCTCTAATCCACTCTGAAAATAACTGACAGAATAGATATACTGTATATACTATTAGGAGGGTGAATCTGGTAAATATCAGATATTAGAAATAAAAAACTTCTTGGTCAAAGGAATTTTCAGACAGTGTATGTGGTTTACGTTCAGAAATGACATTCAGTTTAAAAGTGAATGTTAAAAGCAAGTGAAAATTTCAAAAACAACATTCTTCCATTCAGCAAATGTACAAAGATTTTTTGTATTAATATCCTCGTCTGAAAATTTATCCATGTGGCCAGCATAAATAAGGCTCAGTGCACACCTATGCACTTTGCTTTTGATCTGTTTCTGCAGTGTTTTGATTTTTGCGCACGTGATTTTGCTGAAATTTGGGTGTTTGCATTTTTTTTATGCTTTTTTTGGGCCAATTTGTTGTTGGGCAGATTAAAAAAAACACAATTTGCTGCGAAAACGCATTACATGCTTTTCTGCAGCTTCTCCATTGAAGTATATTTAACCAAAAAAAGCACCGTTTTGCGTTGAAAAAAGTCCCTGACCCTTTCCAAATAACGCAGCAGCTGAAAAGAAATAGATGTGAACGTGTCCCATAGGAAACCATGTAAATGAACTGTAGTGCATTTCTGCAAAAAACGCATAGGTGTGAACCAGGCCTAAGACGTTTAGTAACATAACGGGGTTAAAAAAAAATAAAAAAAATTAGCCCTTTATAGTACAAAGAGCAAATACTGTAAGGGATTCATTTTTTTTTACCGTGGAACAGTGAAAGTAATATTTACAGTAGCGATTATTTGCTCTTTTTGTACTATAAAAGGGCAAATTGTATTTTTTTTAACCCCATTATGTTACTGGCCGATTAATCGATTATGAAAATAGTAATCGATTAATCGATTAGTTGTTTCGGCCCTAGCTCAGTGTGAAGGCCACATATATGTGTGCGGCTGGCGTGAAGAGGTTAATGTTCCAAAGATAAAAAGAAAAACTATTGCAATGTATCAAAAAATTTACTGACCTTGCACGTCTTTTGTACCAGTTAGATTTCTTGTGAAAGACAAAGCTGTACTCATCGCTTTGTCCATACGCCAGACAGATGTCTTTCAGTTCCTCCATCACGTTCTGTGCACAGCGGTTCATGAGCTGGAGAGAACGGATGTCATTGGCTTTCACAAAGTTATGCTGCTCCGAGAACCTGTTGGAACAAGTGATGGCTCAGTGGGCATAAACACGCTAAACAAAAACAAACAACGTTGGTAACATTGGCATGTTAATAGAAATGCTGTAATGCAGAATAACCAGTTTACTGTAGAACATTACTAAACAAATGCAGAAGTGTTCTCCACTAACTGCTGAAATACATATACATTACCTGCTTCACCCATTCATGTTTTTGTTATTGCAGGGCTTGACAAATTTGCTTGGAATCTAGGAGCCAGCTAAAAAAGTTAGGAGCCAGGAACGCGCCCCATCCCGCCGAGCTCGGGCGCAGAAGCGAACGCATACGTGAGTAGCGCCTGCATATAAAAGCGGTGTTCAAACCACACGTGAGGTATTGCCGCGATCGGTAGAGCGAGAGCAATAATTCTAGCCCAAGACCTCCTCTGTAACTCAAAACATGCAACCTGTAGAATTTTTTAAACGTTGCCTATGGAGATTTCAAAGGGTAAAAGTTAGTCGCCATTCCACGAGCGAACGCAATTTTGAAGCGTGACATGTTGGGTATCAATTTACTCAGCATAACATTATCTTTTACAATATTAAAAAAAATTGGGCTGACTTTACTGTTGTCTTATTTTATTAAAAAAAAAAAAAGTGTATTTTTTCCCAAAAAAGTGCGCTTGTAAGATCGCTGCGCAAATACGGTGTGACAGAAAGTATTGCAACGACCGCCATTTTATTCTCTAGGGTGTTAGAATAAAAAATATATATAATGTTTGGGGGTTCTAATTAGAGGAAAGGAGATGGCAGTGAAAACAGACAGGGAAACTCCATTAGCATTGCTGTTTGTCTTGTCATACCAGCGGCCACCACAAGATGGCGCTAGATCACAGAAGGAAGCATAGGCCTGCAGAAGGCCGCAAAGCCGGGGCCTCAATTACCGGATGGCGCGGCCCGACGCGATCCCGCGGCGCGGAGGGGGGGCACGGAGAGACAGGATTCCCCAGCTGTGCTGCCCCAGGCGCCAGGTCGCTAATTCTAGTCGCAATGGCGACCTGGCGCCCGGGGTTTGTCGAGCCCTGTGTTATTGTATTCAGCCTGTCTAGTGATCCAAACACCCCTGCCAGGCAGCACAACTAGGTTAGTGACCTCTCTTTTTTCTTGTGCAGTTAAAGCCCAACTCCATTGGAAAAAAATAATAATACACCTTTATAGTAGGTATCCCCCTAAAAATCAAGGGTTAATTGTCTTTTAATGTTTAGGGGCAGAGGATTGAAACACTTACCTTATTCCGCACTCCAGCAGGGTCCCTCTAGCACTTTGGCCAGTGGAGTTGGTCTTTAAGTGACAAAGTTTCGTCATTTTCCTACCCCTAGCCACACATATTAGGGTAACACTCTGCTCTCGTCTCCTATAATCATGCTCACAACAGTTGACAGACAGCATAAAGCCATACAGAAGTACAACTGACTGCAGGCGCATTTTTATGGGTGTTGCAGTGCAGCGTGATTGGGCCCTTAGGTGGATTGGGTGGGAGCCGCCATTTATGGCACGGGCTCTGAGCTCCAGCACTGTATGCCGGTGTTCTGTCAAAATAGCCAATTCATCGAGATCTCCAGTCATGTCACTTCCGGTTAATGTAAAGCATCAGTAATTGGAGCTTTCGACGACTTGCTGTTTTGACACAACACCGGCAACCGTGTACACTCCGGTACACGATATTATGAGCGGACATTGTTAGTCTGCTCCGATACAAACCAACAAAATGGCCGCCTCCGAGGCAGCGACAACTTTTTCCTCCTTACCCTCCGTTCTGTCAAAAAAGGAAATTCTTTGTGTACCGGAGAGTACACGGTTGCCAGTGTTGTGTCAAAACAGCAAGTCAAGTGGTTTACAGTAACTGGAAGTGTCGCGATTGGAGATCTCAATGGATTGGCTATTTTGACACCGGACTGGTGCATGTGCTGGGTGACGTCACCGGCTGTATGTACTCTGAATATCTCCTAAACGGTGCAGGTTTAGGAGATATTCACTGTACCTACAGCCTTACTATAGACTTTTCTATAGGTACAAGTGGCAGAACAGACTATAAAGCATCTGTAACACTCTAGAAATAGGTGGACCCCACACTCTGACACCCAGAGGAATCCTGCACACAGGAATACACTTTGAAAAGTCACAGTGACAGGGAGCTGAATCATATTCCAATATATGTACCATGATGACCAATCAGGACCACTCAGCCAGTGATGGGGAATGATAGGTCCGCAGAGAACCACGTGACCTCACCTGTGGAAGTTCCTCCCGTCCACTCTTACCACCAGCCAGCAGTTGGGCAGACATGTGTCCGCCGCCTCGAACTCCCTCACATACTCAAACTTGCTCTTTGCCATGCCTCTGCAGCACACTGCACCCGGCAACTTCAACCCTCGTAGGAGCCACAGACTTCCTATCCTCATAGCCGGAAGCGGAAATCACCCAGGCAGCCACGAGTCTCCTCTCTATGGTTCTCCTTGGTTACCACATACAGCACCCGCGGCTCTCGCGAGAGAGAAAGTTGTAGTAGTTCTGTTGAGAAGTGCCCGGGACAAACGGCGCATGCGCCGTAGGTCCCAGCACACCAGCTGCGTTTACGATCAGATGTTGTGTCGGCTAGACAGCGCATGCGCAGTTCATGTAGGTTGAGGGGCGGATTTTTCAATGATGCTTCTCGAGAGAACAACGGCTCAGGTGGGAGTGGGCGTGATCAGCGCATGGGACGGGCGTGACCAGAGGATGGGGCGGGCGTGGCCTGAGCCAAGTAAATAGGCAATCGGGAGCGGGGAGGAGGGAACATCTGCCCACGCTAACATCAACGACAACATGACACGTGACTTAGTTCTACCTTACACGCGCAACAGCTGGAGCCGTTAGATAGTGACGTCAGGAGGAGGCGTGGCTTAAGCTGATAAATAGCTGAGCTGGGCTGGCAGAGCGTCAGTGTGAGCAGAGCAGAGAAGAGGAAGCATCTTCAGCACAGAGCTCCGGAGGGAGGCGACATTGTCCGGACTACAGGCGGGCCGCAGCGTGTCTGTGTCCAGGGATCATGCCGCCTCTGCTCAGGCTCTAAGGAACTACAACTCCCAGCAATCTCTGTCCGCATGGAGATCTACAACTACCAACATGCACTGTGTAAGTAACGGAGGTTCAGCTCCCAGCCTGAAATGAGATGATTTTTTTTTTCCTATGGAGATATTACAGGTCCCAGTGATCTCTACATACCCCAGCCTGCTCCCCTCCCCCTCCTCATGGGTAATTGCACCCCACACTTTTCTCCCACCGAGGTGGATGGGTCCCCTACCCCCAGGATAAGGGTGGGCCGGTTGGGCCTGCGGGGGAGGGGTAAGTGGCATGGGAGATGAGTGGGGTTGGCGGGACTGGGGGGGGTGCAATTCCCCCTGAGGATGGGGAGGGGAGCAGACTGGGGTATGTAGCGATCACTGGGACCTGTAATATCTCCATAGAAAAAATCATGCTGGGATATGTAGTCCCACAGTATCTTCTTCTAGGCTGGGAGCTGAACCCCCATTACTTACACAGTGCATGCTGGGAGTTGTAGTTCCTCATGTGGACAGAGATTGCTGGGAGTTGTAGTTCCTCAGAGCCTGAGCAGAAGCGACAGATTACAGACACTCTGTGACCCGCCTGTAGTACAGACAATGGCTCCTCCCTCTGGAGCTCTGTGCGGGAGATGGTCCCTCCTCCCCCGCTCTCCACACATTGACACCCACATCTCCACTCACTTACCACCGAGGGTGGGGCTCCAATTGCCTGCCCTCCCCCACACACAGGGCTGATCCAGGAAATATTTGATTGCCTCTCGGATCAGGAAGGAATTCTTTCCTCAGCTGGAGTACATTGGATCATTCTTTGCTGGGGGTTTTCGCGTTCCTCTGGATCAACTGCCTCACAACCTAATACACCCACTCATCTACCACCAAGAGGGGAAACTACCATCCCGGGTATGGGGTGAGTGTAGCCAGTGGAACTTCCCTCCAAGTGTCATCTGCCCTCACGCCCAACGTAATGGTACTACCCCCTGGCCCCACCTACATGCCCTCATCTACCACCAAGAGGGGCCACAGAAAATGGGGTGCCTTGCCGTGGCTCTGTGGCTTATGCATGTATTTGTAAATATGTGCAACTAAACCCCTGTCTTTCACACATACTGCTCGACATGCCAATTCGGTTGGTCGCAGGCTGGTCGGTAAGTTGAGCATGGAAACGTCTGTTATTTTTATGTGTTTGCCTTTCCAATGCTCCTTGCTGCAGTGACCAGTTACAGGTGGGGGCAGTAACCACTTTTTTGTACCACCCAGAGTGGCAATGCCTTTTACTGTATAGTGTTTTCTCCATTTGCAATATAGTCCCATCTGTGGGATTTTTTATTGGATATTGTAATACAATTTGACTACTTTTACTTAATAAATACTTGTTGGTGTGGTACTGTTACATTTCTATATAACTGTGTTTAGTGTGTTTGTTTTATGTGAACAGTTTGGGATTCCATTTGTTTTTTCCGATCCGCCCACTGGCTGATTGAAAAAAAAAAACTCTTTGGCCAACCTTGGGGACTTTAGCAGCACAGAGATTATGAAATTTTCTTTGCGTCCATAATGGGGGAATCCCTCCCATAGTGCTATTGTGTTTTGCCAGCGGGGTGCTTTCCCTGCTGGCAGAACAGAATCATCACTGCCGGAAGTGATCTCCTGAAAAAAAATCCCACAGGCTGGTTGCACTGACGTCAATCTATTTCAGTACAACCAGCCTGCCCAGGGATAGATTGAATCTTAGGCCTGTCCCTGCTGAACCAGCCAAGGTTCAATCCTTCTTTGTCCGGCTATGGATTGTAAGATCAGAGAGGACTGATATGAATGTGTAAATTGTCGGCATTATAGAAATACCTGTGATAAATAAATGCATTTATTTAAATGCAAATGCATTTCGAGGACGCACAATGCATTTTTGGGAGCGCTGTATACAATGCTCCCAAACCGCCCCAAAGGTGCTGCTTGTAGGACTTTTTGTAACGTCCCACAATCGCACCGCCCCAGTGTGAAAGCACTCAGGCTTTCACATTTGGGAGGCAGCTTACAGGCGCTATGTCTAGCGCTAAAATGACTAATAACTGCCTCCAGTGTGAAAGGGGTCTACAGCACTAGATCTGTGCGCCCTCTCGTTCTTTTTATGGTTTCAGTTCCAGACTCCCCCAGTCCTAAGAAGCAGCAAGACAAAGTGCATCTATACAAGCCAGGATGGAAATATAGCCAACTTACATTGTGTGTGTCCACTCCCAAGTGCAGGAGGTTTTTGTGTGGACTTACTTTTTGCTCCTTCCATGTGCACCTTACTGCGAAGGCAAGTTATACATTGGGAGGGTTGCCATCTTTTTGTATGGCTTGCTCACTGGATTTGATATGGGGACACAAGGGATGCCTTCAGCTGTTATTGCGCTCTTGCTGGGTTTCTAATGTGTCCCTGTGCCTTTCTGCCCAGCCGTAAAATGAGGGCTGGAGGGGATATTTGCCCTTCTGGGTGGACGTCATATGATGTCTTCCCCAGAATGCATCTTGCACGCCACACATACCGTGCTGCAGCTGGACACAATGGATGACATATCAGCATACCGGTGTGCTGTCGGTGCCATGTGATCACTGCAGACCAACATGACAATTGTACACAATGAATGGTTTCTGTTCATGCCATTGATTGTGTACTATTGTGTTGCTCTCTGTGATTGGCCACAGTGATCACATGGAACAGACAGGTCCAATCACAGCCTATCTGTACCATGTGATTAGCTGTGACTAATCATATTAGTAAGCGCGGAATTAATAGATTTGATTCAGCAAAAATGGTTGCTTATAGCAGTGAAATATCAGCATAGTGTGTAAAAAAAATACCTTACTATGTATAGGAACACCGTATTGCTCTGTTCACAGTATGTAAAAAATCATTAAAAAAAATGTAATAAAAAAGGAAAATAAATTTAGAAAATTGAAAAAAAATATATAAAAAAAATGTATTGTTTTTTTTCCACATTGTCACCAGTCACTGATCACTGCCACATCAGTTATATGAGTACACTGTACTGCACTGGTGACAGTTGACAGTATGTAAACAAAAAAAGAAAATGGGGAACATTTTTTTTTATCAGTTTCCAAACAATTGCAACAAAGGATTACAACTTTAAAAAACCCGCTGTGTCTCTTACTAAATACTTCAGAGTCAGAGCCCATTCACACAGGGGCGGCACGACTTGTGCCGCGACTGTGCTGGGCGATCTACAGGCGACTTCAATGGAGACTTCCAAAATGACTTCTGTATTGAAGTCAATGGAAGTCGCCTTGAAGTAGTACAGGAACCTTTTTCTAAGTCGGGAGCGACTTCAGTCGCTCCGCTTAGAACGGTTCCATTGTACAGAATGGGACGCGACTCGTCAGGCGGCTGAGACGCCTGACGAGTCGCCCTTGTGTGAATGGGGTCTCAGACTGTCTATGTTCCAAAAAGAGGTAATTTAGGGGGCAATTGTCCTGTCCTGACAGTTTTGGGCCTCAAGGAATGAGATTGGCTGTCAGTACATCAGGATTGATCCATTTTCTCTAAAGCCCCTTTCACACTGGGGCGGGTATATGCGGTGGCGGTATAGCGGCGCGATTTTCAGCGCAGCTATACCGTCGTGTTTACCGCGATATGCGGCCGGTAGCGGTGCGGTTCTAACCCCCGCTAGTGGCCGAAGAAGGGTTAATACCGCCCGCAAACCGCGGCTATTGCCGCGGTTTGTGGGCGGTATTACCGCAGTGTCCCATTGATTTCAATAGGAAGGAGCGGTATACACACCGCTCCTTTACCGCTCCAAAGATGCGGCTTGCAGGAGATTTTTTTGTCTCCTGCCAGTGCACCGCCTCAGTGTGAAAGCCCCTCGGGCTTTCACATTGAGAATGCTGAGGCAGGAGTATTTCAGGCGTTATCTGCGCGGTATTTTTAGCGCAAAAACGCCTGAAATACGCCTCAGTGTGAAAGGGGCCTAACTCTCCTACGGACTAAATAATATACACTGATTTGGGTTATATTCACCAAAGAAATGTAGCAGAATACATTTTGGCCTAAATATATGAAGAATTATTATTTATTTGTTCGGTTTTATAACAGAAACAGAGAAAAATTAGTTTTTCAATATTGTTGGTCTTATTCTGTTTGTATAATAAAAAAAAACCCCAGTGAGGATTAAATGCAACCAAAAGCTTTATTTGTGTGAAAAAAATTATAAAAATGTCATATGGGTACAATTTTGCATGACCGCACAATTGTCATTCAAAGTGTGACAGCGCTGAAAGCTGAAGAATTGGCTTGGGCAGGAAGGGGGTGACAGTGCCTGGTATTGAAGAGTTTAATGAAAAGAAAAGCAGTAAAATGGATCCCCTGCAGCTGACAACAATAAATAATATTGACGTACTATGAGAGTATAAAGAGGACGTTCATTTCTCAAGCACCACCCTTTGGACCCCTTCTGCTAATTTCATGTTAGTAGAATTTTGGTGAGCGCTGATTTGCGATTTTCAAATGCCTTTTAAAATACCTTTGGCATAACGTCAACAGTATCACCAGCAAAGCAGCTTTGTTATTATCCCATTAACCCGCCTAGCGGTATTCCCGAGTCTGGCTCGGGGTGGAATTTCAGTACCTAAAGCGGTAACCCCGAGCCAGACTTGGGATCGCATCGCAGGATACAGGGTAAGTTACTTACCTTGTCCCCTGGATCCTGCGATGTGTCCCCGCTGTGTGTGCAAGCTGTCTCCTCGCTCGATTCACACTGCCGAGTGCCGCCGAGCTCCGTTCCCTGCGAGGTTGTGGCGCACGAGGGGGGAATTCGGCGCCAAATTCAAAAAGTGAAACACACAATACTCATACAGTATACTGTACTCTTACAGATTACAGGACTGTATCAAATAATAACACTTCCCCTTGTCCCTAGTGGTCTGTCCAGTGCCCTGCATGCACTTTTATATTATAAAAACTATTTCTGCCTGGAAACTGGAGATTGTCCATAGCAACCAAAAAGTGTCCCTTTATGTCAAAAGTGGTTTTAGACCAGCTAGAAAACAGCGATAATAAATTAGAATCACTTGCAGAATTGAGCGATAGTGATTTTGGCGAAATTCGTCATCAAACACTGAAAAACACTTTTATTATTATCATATTATTTTTTGTTATAATTATTTTATAGTTATTTATTATATTATAATTTATGATTTTGTTTTTTGAACTTTATCATACCCAGAATGTCTACTAGACTCTGGTTTGGACAGATTTAAGTGAGTTATTCCTAAGAATTACAGGCCTACAATATAAAACGCCAAATTTCCATGCAAAATAATGGTACCGCTTTCAGCACCTAAAATCTGAAATAATCATACCGCCAGGGAGTTTAAAGAAGATGAGAATTTTGACATTTCATCAATTGCTGCGTCACAAATGTTAATTCTAGATTACAAACAGTAGTTTACAAGACCGAACTCTTCCCAGTCGTTCCTTGTT
The DNA here is from genome assembly GCA_029206835.1 of Rana muscosa. Lineage (NCBI taxonomy): Eukaryota > Metazoa > Chordata > Amphibia > Anura > Ranidae > Rana > Rana muscosa. Next base: position 116,488,531 of record CM055118.1, read on the forward strand.
TCCGAGATTGCGTGTTTGTACTTTCGACTTTTGTGTGACGGATTTCTGCACTGACCATCCGAAAATCAGACTTTGAGTTCACATCAGACGTTTTATAGTCTGCACATCCAGCTTTTGTTTGATGAAAAAGTCAAATCGTCTGTCGAATGCCCCGTAATAACGCTCCGAAAATCCGCAGAAAGCTCGTCTTACGACTTTTCCCTTCCGATTGTCGTACCGTGTGTACGAGGCCTAACATGTTGTTAAAGGTGAACTTATCCTTTAAACTCACACACCTTGTTTCAGTGGCATTTTGTACTGATCTTCTGCTGCATACCAGTTTTTACACTGCCATCTATCTTTCCTACATCATTGGGAGCTGGCTGTATTTTCCAGGTTCTTGCAGCTAGCGCCCTGATGACGTGCCCCCGAGTCCATTCTCCAGACGCTGCGTGGAAGCTGATGCCTCATGGAAAATGGGATGTGGGTATCCCAGGAGGCATTAGAAGCAGGGCTTATGCAATTTTTGCCTAGGGGTGCTTTTATATACAGTATCTCACAAAAGTGAGTACACACCCTTTTTGTAAATTATTTTTTATTTCTTTTCATGTGACAACACTGAAGAAATGACACTTTGTTACACTGTAAAGTAGTGAGTGTACAGCTTGTATAACAGTGTACATTTGCTGTCCCCTCAAAATAGCTCAGCACACAGCCAATAATGTCTAAACCGCTGGCAACAAACGTGAGTACACCCTTAAGTAAAAATGTCCAAATTGGGTCCAATTACCCATTTTCCCCCCCGGTGTCACGTGACTCGTTAGTGTTACAAGGTCTCAGGTGTGAATGGGAGGCAGGTGTGTTAAATTTGGTGTTATCGCTCTCACTCTCTCATACTGGTCACTGGAAGTTCAACATGGCACCTCATGGCAAAGAACTCTCTGAGGATCTGAAAAAAAGAATTGTTGCTCTACATAAAGATGGCCTAGGCTATAAGAAGATTGCCAAGACCCTGAAACTGAGCTGCAGCACGGTGGCCAAGACCATACAGCGGTTTAACAGGACAGGTTCCACTCAGAAAAGGCCTTGCCATGGTTGAACAAAGAAGTTGAGTGCATGTGCTCAGTAACATATGCAGAGGTTGTCTTTGGGATATAGATGTATGAATCCTGCCAGCATTGCTGCAGAGGTTGAAGGGGTGGGGGGTCAGCCTGTCAGTGCTCAGACCATACGCCGCACCCTGCATCAAATTGGTCTGCATGGCTATCATCCCAGAAGGAAGCCTCTTCTAAAGATGATGCACAAGAAACAGTTTGCTGAAGACAAGCAGACTAAGGACGTGGGTTACTGGTACCATGTCCTGTGGTCTGATCTGATGAGACCAAGATAAACTTATTTGGTTCAGATGGTGTCAAACGTGTGTTGTAACAACCAGGTGAGGAGTAGAAAGACAAGGGGTGTACCCACTTTTGTTGCCAGAGGTTTAGACATGGCTGTGTGTCGAGGGGACAGCAAATTTGCACTGTTATACAAGCTGTACACTCACCACTTTACATTGTAATAAAGTGTAATTTCTTCAGTGTTGTCATATGAAAAGATATAATAAAATATTTACAAAAATGTGAGGGGTGTACTCACTTTTGTGAGATACTGTACATACAGGTCATCCAGGGCAATCAGCAACTTTATATAAAGTGGGCAGAAAAATAAAGTGATTAAAAAAGCAGTAATGAATTAAATTTGAAAAGACAGACTTAGTGGTCTTTAATTATACATACAACATTACGTTTTTTCTAAAGTGTTTTAGTAGTCATTGACATGTCTCATGTATCTTCAGATCTTTGCATACGTTTCTGTTTGGGAACTGAAAGCCTGCAAGATAAATACCCAAAATGTGTGTATTTACACAAGATATTCCCATCGGGCCGATTGAAAAATTGCAGTCAACAGTCTTCAGTTTATTGTTGTGAGCAGCTGGCACATCATGAATATTTATTTTATTATAATAGGAAGTTTGTGCCAGCAGGGCAAAGGAAATCACATTCTACTTGTTAAGCAATTTAAAGTGTTTGTTACCCTAACATTTCATATTCCTGATATGTGCCTGTTGTACAATGTACTTGTATGAGAAAGTATCATGCTCTCTTTGTATTTCTTCCTTTGTGGTAAATCCCTGGCACTCCTGCTAGTCCCCTTGCTTTCCTATTAAAAACTGATCACACTAAGCAGGAGAGCACACCATGGTCAATTCTCAAGCTATGCTGGGAACTCAGGCTGCTCTCCTCCCATGATTAGACTTGTCCTAACACACTTCCCCTGCACAGCCTGTCACTGGGAATCTCAGTGTACTGCTGCTTCTCCTCACCCCAGCTCTTATGCAGCTGGGAACAGAGGGAATGTGATCATTTCCAAAAAAGGGAACAAAAGGTATTTGTGTTTTTTTCTACACAACAATGTTTTGCCTTTCATTTCTATTTTAAATTGAATGGGTTGTTTTTCAAGGTGATCGTTTACGTTCACATATACTTTTGTCAGAGTGCCCTTTTTTTTTAAGGGTTTTATATTTTTTCCTTCTTTTTTATGTCTTCCATGGCTTTCTTGCTTTTTTTCTTTATTTTGATATATATTTATATTTAAAGGGGTTGTAAAGGTTCATGTTTTTTCACCTATGCATTAAGGTGAAAAAACATCTTACGATCACCGGCCCCCGACCCCCTCATTTTATTTACCTGAGCCCTGGAAAGTCCTGCGTCGCGAACGCGCTCTTCCTTTGCTCGGTCTTCTCGGCTCTTCATTGGATAGATTGATAGCAGCGCAGCCATTGGCTCGTGCTGCTGTCAATCAACTCCAATGACGTGGGGGCCGGGCAAGGCCAAGTTCTTTAGTCGGTGGCTATGGACGCCAAATACAAGACTCGGGAGCGCGCCCGCAAGGTAACCCCCTTGGGAGAGCGCTTCCCAGCGGGGGTTATCAGAAGCAGGGAGGAGCCGAGACAGCCGCCGAGGGACCCCAGAAGATGCCGTGCGGGGCCACTCTGTGCAAAACGAGCTGCACAGTGGAGGCAAAACCTTTAGTGGGACTCTGGAGCAACCTTGTCGGTATAGATTTTGCTGGTCAATATCTCCAAAACCATAAATCCTAAGAACTCCAAACTTGGTAGGGTGGGTCTCCCAATCAGTCCCATACATGTGTCTCTCAAGTTGAAAAAAACACTGCCTCCCGAAACATAAAGGGCGACGTCGCAGTGTTCTTTCAAACCGCACGGACCCAGATGAGGCCTCACTGCTGTATGTCTGTGTCCTACATTGGGAAAATGTTCAATATTTTTTTAACTCTGCCATGGCCGGTCCCAAGCCCGTGCTGCGAAAAGAGGAGGGTTGGGTGCTGGGACAAGCAAACCAGCCCTATTAAAACATTTGTAGAGTAAATGGGAAAGTTCAGTGACACAGAGGTGATGTTCCATCTCGGGGGAGGTTTAGTGTAACTGCAGCAATGAAGACCTCTCTGAGCGTGGTTGGTTCTGAGAGCAATGGCCCAGATCCCATTCCATAACAATTGTAAGATGCTCATTGCGGTCTAGAGCTGGTCCAAAGGTTGCGTGTGAAGGTTGTGTGCAAGCACACGTAAAGTGCTCCCTTCCGAAACTGGAAGACTGCTTACCAGTGCTCTTGAAACGCTTTAACTCTGCCATGGCCGGTCCCAAGCCCAGCTGCGAAAAAGGAGGGTTGAGTGCTGGGGCAAGCAAACCAGCCCTGTAAAAATAATTTGCTACTGTGAGCATAAAAGAAGAATAGGGCCTATCCAGCATTGTAGTGACATTAGCCAGCTGAACGTGTTGGCTGAGCTACCAATGCTTTAAGCTACAAATTAGTGGCTCGAGCATAAAAGAAGAGGGCCTATTAAAGTTAACTCCACCGTGGCCGGTCCCAAGTCCAAGCTGAGAAAGGAGGAGGGTCCCTTCCCCCTCCCTTTCCTTCCCTTTCCCCTCCCCCTCCCTTCCCTTTCCCCTTCCCCCAGAGACACATGCTCAAATTACCTTTAAGGCAGTTTACTGTGCAAAGGGCTAAAAAGAGATTGTAGACAGTCCACTTTGGGCCGATCGGCGCCGTTCGGAGCTGTAATGCGAAGTTCCACTGTACATCTCTTCTCTGCTGTCCCATCTGTGTGCTGTCTCGACTGTGAAGTGTGGGAAGAGGGTGTACCCCTTTACGGAGGATAGACAGCAGGATCTGTTCGCCCCGAGTACATAAATTGTCTGAAGAAGAGAGAGCAATTTGGGTTCAAATTTGGTCCCATACTTGCTATCTGAGGAGTGACAAAGGAAATCTACCTGCGTGCCAAGTTTGAAGACAGGAGCCCCAAGGGTTCCAGAGATATGGCCACACAAAGAGAACTGACCAGCAATTGAAAGCTCCCTTGCGGGAAAACGTAGCAGTAATTTGTAATACCGCTTAAGTGGGACTCTGGAGCAACCTTGTCGGTATAGATTTTGCTGGTCAATATCTCCAAAACCATAAATCCTAAGAACTCCAAACTTGGTAGGGTGGGTCTCCCAATCAGTCCCATACATGTGTCTCTCAAGTTGAAAAAAACACTGCCTCCCGAAACATAAAGGGCGACGCCGCAGTGTTCTTTCAAACTGCACGGACCCAGATGAGGCCTCACTGCTGTATGACTGTGTCCTACATTGGGAAAATGTTCAATATTTTTTTAACTCTGCCATGGCCGGTCCCAAGCCCGTGCTGCGAAAAGAGGAGGGTTGGGTGCTGGGACAAGCAAACCAGCCCTATTAAAACATTTGTAGAGCAAATAAGAAAGTTCAGTGACACAGAGGTGATGTTCCATCTCGGGGGAGGTTTAGTGTCACTGCAGCAATGAAGACCTCTCTGAGCGTGGTTGGTTCTGAGAGCAATGGCCCAGATCCCATTTCATAACAATTGTAAGATGCTCATTGCGGTCTAGAGCTGGTCCAAAGGTTGCGTGTGAAGGTTGTGTGCAAGCACACGTAAAGTGCTCCCTTCCGAAACTGGAAGACTGCTTACCAGTGCTCTTGAAACTCTTTAACTCTGCCATGGCCGGTCCCAAGCCCAGCTGCGAAAAAGGAGGGTTGAGTGCTGGGGCAAGCAAACCAGCCCTGTAAAAACAATTTGCTACTGCGAGCATAAAAGAAGAATAGGGCCTATCCAGCATTGTAGTGACATTAGCCAGCTGAACGTGTTGGCTGAGCTACCAATGCTTTAAGCTGCAAATTAGTGGCTCGAGCATAAAAGAAGAGGGCCTATTAAAGTTAACTCCACCATGGCCGGTCCCAAGTCCGAGCTGAGAAAGGAGGAGGGTCCCTTCCCCCTCCCTTTCCTTCCCTTTCCCCTCCCCCTCCCTTCCCTTTCCCCTTCCCCCAGAGACACATGCTCAAATTACCTTTAAGGCAGTTTACTGTGCAAAGGGCTAAAAAGAGATTGTAGACAGTCCACTTTGGGCCGATCGGCGCCGTTCGGAGCTGTAATGCGAAGTTCCACTGTACATCTCTTCTCTGCTGTCCCATCTGTGTGCTGTCTCGACTGTGAAGTGTGGGAAGAGGGTGTACCCCTTTACGGAGGATAGACAGCAGGATCTGTTCGCCCCGAGTACATAAATTGTCTGAAGAAGAGAGAGCAATTTGGGTTCAAATTTGGTCCCATACTTGCTATCTGAGGAGTGACAAAGGAAATCTACCTGCGTGCCAAGTTTGAAGACAGGAGCCCCAAGGGTTCCAGAGATATGGCCACACAAAGAGAACTGACCAGCAATTGAAAGCTCCCTTGCGGGAAAACGTAGCAGTAATTTGTAATACCGCTTAAGTGGGACTCTGGAGCAACCTTGTCGGTATAGATTTTGCTGGTCAATATCTCCAAAACCATAAATCCTAAGAACTCCAAACTTGGTAGGGTGGGTCTCCCAATCAGTCCCATACATGTGTCTCTCAAGTTGAAAAAAACACTGCCTCCCGAAACATAAAGGGCGACGCCGCAGTGTTCTTTCAAACTGCACGGACCCAGATGAGGCCTCACTGCTGTATGACTGTGTCCTACATTGGGAAAATGTTCAATATTTTTTTAACTCTGCCATGGCCGGTCCCAAGCCCGTGCTGCGAAAAGAGGAGGGTTGGGTGCTGGGACAAGCAAACCAGCCCTATTAAAACATTTGTAGAGCAAATAAGAAAGTTCAGTGACACAGAGGTGATGTTCCATCTCGGGGGAGGTTTAGTGTCACTGCAGCAATGAAGACCTCTCTGAGCGTGGTTGGTTCTGAGAGCAATGGCCCAGATCCCATTTCATAACAATTGTAAGATGCTCATTGCGGTCTAGAGCTGGTCCAAAGGTTGCGTGTGAAGGTTGTGTGCAAGCACACGTAAAGTGCTCCCTTCCGAAACTGGAAGACTGCTTACCAGTGCTCTTGAAACTCTTTAACTCTGCCATGGCCGGTCCCAAGCCCAGCTGCGAAAAAGGAGGGTTGAGTGCTGGGGCAAGCAAACCAGCCCTGTAAAAACAATTTGCTACTGCGAGCATAAAAGAAGAATAGGGCCTATCCAGCATTGTAGTGACATTAGCCAGCTGAACGTGTTGGCTGAGCTACCAATGCTTTAAGCTGCAAATTAGTGGCTCGAGCATAAAAGAAGAGGGCCTATTAAAGTTAACTCCACCGTGGCCGGTCCCAAGTCCGAGCTGAGAAAGGAGGAGGGTCCCTTCCCCCTCCCTTTCCTTCCCTTTCCCCTTCCCCTCCCCCTCCCATCCCTTTCCCCTTCCCCCAGAGATACATGCTCAAATTACCTTTAAGGCAGTTTACTGTGCAAAGGGCTAAAAAGAGATTGTAGACAGTCCACTTTGGGCCGATCGGCGCCGTTCGGAGCTGTAATGCGAAGTTCCACTGTACATCTCTTCTCTGCTGTCCCATCTGTGTGCTGTCTCGACTGTGAAGTGTGGAAAGAGGGTGTACCCCTTTACGGAGGATAGACAACAGGATCTGTTCGCCCCGAGTACATAAATTGTCTGAAGAAGAGAGAGCAATTTGGGTTCAAATTTGGTCCCATACTTGCTATCTGAGGAGTGACAAAGGAAATCTACCTGCGTGCCAAGTTTGAAGACAGGAGCCCCAAGGGTTCCAGAGATATGGCCACACAAAGAGAACTGACCGGCAATTGAAAGCTCCCTTGCGGGAAAATGTAGCAGTAATTTGTAATACCGCTTAAGTGGGACTCTGGAGAAACCTTGTCGGTATAGATTTTGATGGTCAATATCTCCAAAACCATAAATCCTAAGAACTCCAAACTTGGTAGGGTGGGTCTCCCAATCAGTCCCATACATGTGTCTCTCAAGTTGAAAAAAACACTGCCTCCTGAAACATAAAGGGCGACGTCGCAGTGTTCTTTCAAACTGCACGGACCCAGATGAGGCCTCACTGCTGTATGTCTGTGTCCTACATTGGGAAAATGTTCAATATTTTTTTAACTCTGCCATGGCCGGTCCCAAGCCCGTGCTGCGAAAAGAGGAGGGTTGGGTGCTGGGACAAGCAAACCAGCCCTATTAAAACATTTGTAGAGCAAATGGGAAAGTTCAGTGACACAGAGGTGATGTTCCATCTCGGGGGAGGTTTAGTGTCACTGCAGCAATGAAGACCTCTCTGAGCGTGGTTGGTTCTGAGAGCAATGGCCCAGATCCCATTCCATAACAATTGTAAGATGCTCATTGCGGTCTAGAGCTGGTCCAAAGGTTGCGTGTGAAGGTTGTGTGCAAGCACACGTAAAGTGCTCCCTTCCGAAACTGGAAGACTGCTTACCAGTGCTCTTGAAACTTTTTAACTCTGCCATGGCCGGTCCCAAGCCCAGCTGCGAAAAGAGGAGGGTTGAGTGCTGGGGCAAGCAAACCAGCCCTGTAAAAACAATTTGCTACTGCGAGCATAAAAGAAGAATAGGGCCTATCCAGCATTGTAGTGACATTAGCCAGCTGAACGTGTTGGCTGAGCTACCAATGCTTTAAGCTGCAAATTAGTGGCTCGAGCATAAAAGAAGAGGGCCTATTAAAGTTAACTCCACCGTGGCCGGTCCCAAGTCCGAGCTGAGAAAGGAGGAGGGTCCCTTCCCCCTCCTTTTCCTTCCCTTTCCCCTTCCCCTCCCCCTACCTTCCCTTTCCCCTTCCCCCATAGATACATGCTCAAATTACCTTTAAGGCAGTTTACTGTGCAAAGGGCTAAAAAGAGATTGTAGACAGTCCACTTTGGGCCGATCGGCGCCGTTCGGAGCTGTAATGCGAAGTTCCATTGTACATCTCTTCTCTGCTGTCCCATCTGTGTGCTGTCTCGACTGTGAAGTGTGGGAAGAGGGTGTACCCCTTTACGGAGGATAGACAGCAGGATCTGTTCGCCCCGAGTACATTAATTGTCTGAAGAAGAGAGAGCAATTTGGGTTCAAATTTGGTCCCATACTTGCTATCTGAGGAGTGACAAAGGAAATCTACCTGCGTGCCAAGTTTGAAGACAGGAGCCCCAAGGGTTCCAGAGATATGGCCACACAAAGAGAACTGACCGGCAATTGAAAGCTCCCTTGCGGGAAAACGTAGCAGTAATTTGTAATACCGCTTAAGTGGGACTCTGGAGCAACCTTGTCGGTATAGATTTTGCTGGTCAATATCTCCAAAACCATAAATCCTAAGAACTCCAAACTTGGTAGGGTGGGTCTCCCAATCAGTCCCATACATGTGTCTCTCAAGTTGAAAAAAACACTGCCTCCCGAAACATAAAGGGCGACGTCGCAGTGTTCTTTCAAACTGCACGGACCCAGATGAGGCCTCACTGCTGTATGTCTGTGTCCTACATTGGGAAAATGTTCAATATTTTTTTAACTCTGCCATGGCCGGTCCCAAGCCCGTGCTGCGAAAAGAGGAGGGTTGGGTGCTGGGACAAGCAAACCAGCCCTATTAAAACATTTGTAGAGCAAATGGGAAAGTTCAGTGACACAGAGGTGATGTTCCATCTCGGGGGAGGTTTAGTGTCACTGCAGCAATGAAGACCTCTCTGAACATGGTTGGTTCTGAGAGCAATGGCCCAGATCCCATTCCATAACAATTGTAAGATGCTCATTGCGGTCTAGAGCTGGTCCAAAGGTTGCGTGTGAAGGTTGTGTGCAAGCACACGTAAAGTGCTCCCTTCCGAAACTGGAAGACTGCTTACCAGTGCTCTTGAATCTTTTTAACTCTGCCATGGCCGGTCCCAAGCCCAGCTGCGAAAAGAGGAGGGTTGAGTGCTGGGGCAAGCAAACCAGCCCTGTAAAAACAATTTGCTACTGCGAGCATAAAAGAAGAATAGGGCCTATCCAGCATTGTAGTGACATTAGCCAGCTGAACGTGTTGGCTGAGCTACCAATGCTTTAAGCTACAAATTAGTGGCTCGAGCATAAAAGAAGAGGGCCTATTAAAGTTAACTCCACCGTGGCCGGTCCCAAGTCCGAGCTGAGAAAGGAGGAGGGTCCCTTCCCCCTCCCTTTCCTTCCCTTTCCCCTTCCCCTCCCCCTCCCTTCCCTTTCCCCTTCCCCCAGAGATACATGCTCAAATTACCTTTAAGGCAGTTTACTGTGCAAAGGGCTAAAAAGAGATTGTAGACAGTCCACTTTGGGCCGATCGGCGCCGTTCGGAGCTGTAATGCGAAGTTCCACTGTACATCTCTTCTCTGCTGTCCCATCTGTGTGCTGTCTCGACTGTGAAGTGTGGGAAGAGGGTGTACCCCTTTACGGAGGATAGACAGCAGGATCTGTTCGCCCCGAGTACATTAATTGTCTGAAGAAGAGAGAGCAATTTGGGTTCAAATTTGGTCCCATACTTGCTATCTGAGGAGTGACAAAGGAAATCTACCTGCGTGCCAAGTTTGAAGACAGGAGCCCCAAGGGTTCCAGAGATATGGCCACACAAAGAGAACTGACCGGCAATTGAAAGCTCCCTTGCGGGAAAACGTAGCAGTAATTTGTAATACCGCTTAAGTGGGACTCTGGAGCAACCTTGTCGGTATAGATTTTGCTGGTCAATATCTCCAAAACCATAAATCCTAAGAACTCCAAACTTGGTAGGGTGGGTCTCCCAATCAGTCCCATACATGTGTCTCTCAAGTTGAAAAAAACACTGCCTCCCGAAACATAAAGGGCGACGTTGCAGTGTTCTTTCAAACTGCACGGACCCAGATGAGGCCTCACTGCTGTATGTCTGTGTCCTACATTGGGAAAATGTTCAATATTTTTTTTAAATCTGCCATGGCCGGTCCCAAGCCCGTGCTGCGAAAAGAGGAGGGTTGGGTGCTGGGACAAGCAAACCAGCCCTATTAAAACATTTGTAGAGCAAATGGGAAAGTTCAGTGACACAGAGGTGATGTTCCATCTCGGGGGAGGTTTAGTGTCACTGCAGCAATGAAGACCTCTCTGAGCGTGGTTGGTTCTGAGAGCAATGGCCCAGATCCCATTCCATAACAATTGTAAGATGCTCATTGCGGTCTAGAGCTGGTCCAAAGGTTGCGTGTGAAGGTTGTGTGCAAGCACACGTAAAGTGCTCCCTTCAGAAACTGGAAGACTGCTTACCAGTGCTCTTGAAACTCTTTAACTCTGCCATGGCCGGTCCCAAGCCCAGCTGCGAAAAAGGAGGGTTGAGTGCTGGGGCAAGCAAACCAGCCCTGTAAAAACAATTTGCTACTGCGAGCATAAAAGAAGAATAGGGCCTATCCAGCATTGTAGTGACATTAGCCAGCTGAACGTGTTGGCTGAGCTACCAATGCTTTAAGCTGCAAATTAGTGGCTCGAGCATAAAAGAAGAGGGCCTATTAAAGTTAACTCCACCGTGGCCGGTCCCAAGTCCGAGCTGAGAAAGGAGGAGGTTCCCTTCCCCCTCCCTTTCCTTCCCTTTCCCCTTCCCCTCCCCCTCCCTTCCCTTTCCCCTTCCCTTCCCTTTCCCCTTCCCCCAGAGATACATGCTCAAATTACCTTTAAGGCAGTTTACTGTGCAAAGGGCTAAAAAGAGATTGTAGACAGTCCACTTTGGGCCGATCGGCGCAGTTCGGAGCTGTAATGCGAAGTTCCACTGTACATCTCTTCTCTGCTGTACCATCTGTGTGCTGTCTCGACTGTGAAGTGTGGGAAGAGGGTGTACCCCTTTACGGAGGATAGACAGCAGGATCTGTTCGCCCCGAGTACATTAATTGTCTGAAGAAGAGAGAGCAATTTGGGTTCAAATTTGGTCCCATACTTGCTATCTGAGGAGTGACAAAGGAAATCTACCTGCGTGCCAAGTTTGAAGACAGGAGCCCCAAGGGTTCCAGAGATATGGCCACACAAAGAGAACTGACCGGCAATTGAAAGCTCCCTTGCGGGAAAACGTAGCAGTAATTTGTAATACCGCTTAAGTGGGACTCTGGAGCAACCTTGTCGGTATAGATTTTGCTGGTCAATATCTCCAAAACCATAAATCCTAAGAACTCCAAACTTGGTAGGGTGGGTCTCCCAATCAGTCCCATACATGTGTCTCTCAAGTTGAAAAAAACACTGCCTCCCGAAACATAAAGGGCGACGTCGCAGTGTTCTTTCAAACTGCACAGACCCAGATGAGGCCTCACTGCTGTATGTCTGTGTCCTACATTGAGAAAATGTTCAATATTTTTTTAAGTCTGCCATGGCCGGTCCCAAGCCCGTGCTGCGAAAAGAGGAGGGTTGGGTGCTGGGACAAGCAAACCAGCCCTATTAAAACATTTGTAGAGCAAATGGGAAAGTTCAGTGACACAGAGGTGATGTTCCATCTCGGGGGAGGTTTAGTGTCACTGCAGCAATGAAGACCTCTCTGAGCGTGGTTGGTTCTGAGAGCAATGGCCCAGATCCCATTCCATAACAATTGTAAGATGCTCATTGCGGTCTAGAGCTGGTCCAAAGGTTGCGTGTGAAGGTTGTGTGCAAGCACACGTAAAGTGCTCCCTTCCGAAACTGGAAGACTGCTTACCAGTGCTCTTGAAACTTTTTAACTCTGCCATGGCCGGTCCCAAGCCCAGCTGCGAAAAGAGGAGGGTTGAGTGCTGGGGCAAGCAAACCAGCCCTGTAAAAACAATTTGCTACTGCGAGCATAAAAGAAGAATAGGGCCTATCCAGCATTGTAGTGACATTAGGCAGCTGAACGTGTTGGCTGAGCTACCAATGCTTTAAGCTGCAAATTAGTGGCTCGAGCATAAAAGAAGAGGGCCTATTAAAGTTAACTCCACCGTGGCCGGTCCCAAGTCCGAGCTGAGAAAGGAGGAGGGTCCCTTCCCCCTCCCTTTCCTTCCCTTTCCCCTTCCCCTCCCCCTCCCTTCCCTTTCCCCTTCCCCCAGAGATACATGCTCAAATTACCTTTAAGGCAGTTTACTGTGCAAAGGGCTAAAAAGAGATTGTAGACAGTCCACTTTGGGCCGATCGGCGCCGTTCGGAGCTGTAATGCGAAGTTCCACTGTACATCTCTTCTCTGCTGTCCCATCTGTGTGCTGTCTCGACTGTGAAGTGTGGGAAGAGGGTGTACCCCTTTACGGAGGATAGACAGCAGGATCTGTTCGCCCCGAGTACATAAATTGTCTGAAGAAGAGAGAGCAATTTGGGTTCAAATTTGGTCCCATACTTGCTATCTGAGGAGTGACAAAGGAAATCTACCTGCGTGCCAAGTTTGAAGACAGGAGCCCCAAGGGTTCCAGAGATATGGCCACACAAAGAGAACTGACCGGCAATTGAAAGCTCCCTTGTGGGAAAACGTAGCAGTAATTTGTAATACCGCTTAAGTGGGACTCTGGAGCAACCTTGTCGGTATAGATTTTGCTGGTCAATATCTCCAAAACCATAAATCCTAAGAACTCCAAACTTGGTAGGGTGGGTCTCCCAATCAGTCCCATACATGTGTCTCTCAAGTTGAAAAAAACACTGCCTCCCGAAACATAAAGGGCGACGTCGCAGTGTTCTTTCAAACTGCACGGACCCAGATGAGGCCTCACTGCTGTATGTCTGTGTCCTACATTGGGAAAATGTTCAATATTTTTTTAACTCTGCCATGGCCGGTCCCAAGCCCGTGCTGCGAAAAGAGGAGGGTTGGGTGCTGGGACAAGCAAACCAGCCCTATTAAAACATTTGTAGAGCAAATGGGAAAGTTCAGTGACACAGAGGTGATGTTCCATCTCGGGGGAGGTTTAGTGTCACTGCAGCAATGAAGACCTCTCTGAGCATGGTTGGTTCTGAGAGCAATGGCCCAGATCCCATTCCATGACAATTGTAAGATGCTCATTGCGGTCTAGAGCTGGTCCAAAGGTTGCGTGTGAAGGTTGTGTGCAAGCACACGTAAAGTGCTCCCTTCCGAAACTGGAAGACTGCTTACCAGTGCTCTTGAATCTTTTTAACTCTGCCATGGCCGGTCCCAAGCCCAGCTGCGAAAAGAGGAGGGTTGAGTGCTGGGGCAAGCAAACCAGCCCTGTAAAAACAATTTGCTACTGCGAGCATAAAAGAAGAATAGGGCCTATCCAGCATTGTAGTGACATTAGCCAGCTGAACGTGTTGGCTGAGCTACCAATGCTTTAAGCTGCAAATTAGTGGCTCGAGCATAAAAGAAGAGGGCCTATTAAAGTTAACTCCACCGTGGCCGGTCCCAAGTCCGAGCTGAGAAAGGAGGAGGGTCCCTTCCCCCCTCCCTTTCCTTCCCTTTCCCCTTCCCCTCCCCCTCCCTTCCCTTTCCCCTTCCCCCAGAGATACATGCTCAAATTACCTTTAAGGCAGTTTACTGTGCAAAGGGCTAAAAAGAGATTGTAGACAGTCCACTTTGGGCCGATCGGTGCCGTTCGGAGCTGTAATGCGAAGTTCCACTGTACATCTCTTCTCTGCTGTCCCATCTGTGTGCTGTCTCGACTGTGAAGTGTGGGAAGAGGGTGTACCCCTTTACGGAGGATAGACAGCAGGATCTGTTCGCCCCGAGTACATTAATTGTCTGAAGAAGAGAGAGTAATTTGGGTTAAAATTTGGTCCCATACTTGCTATCTGAGGAGTGACAAAGGAAATCTACCTGCGTGCCAAGTTTGAAGACAGGAGCCCCAAGGGTTCCAGAGATATGGCCACACAAAGAGAACTGACCGGCAATTGAAAGCTCCCTTGCGGGAAAACGTAGCAGTAATTTGTAATACCGCTTAAGTGGGACTCTGGAGCAACCTTGTCGGTATAGATTTTGCTGGTCAATATCTCCAAAACCATAAATCCTAAGAACTCCAAACTTGGTAGGGTGGGTCTCCCAATCAGTCCCATACATGTGTCTCTCAAGTTGAAAAAAACACTGCCTCCCGAAACATAAAGGGCGACGTCGCAGTGTTCTTTCAAACTGCACGGACCCAGATGAGGCCTCACTGCTGTATGTCTGTGTCCTACATTGGGAAAATGTTCAATATTTTTTTAACTCTGCCATGGCCGGTCCCAAGCCCGTGCTGCGAAAAGAGGAGGGTTGGGTGCTGGGACAAGCAAACCAGCCCTATTAAAACATTTGTAGAGCAAATGGGAAAGTTCAGTGACACAGAGGTGATGTTCCATCTCGGGGGAGGTTTAGTGTCACTGCTGCAATGAAGACCTCTCTGAGCGTGGTTGGTTCTGAGAGCAATGGCCCAGATCCCATTCCATAACAATTGTAAGATGCTCATTGCGGTCTAGAGCTGGTCCAAAGGTTGCGTGTGAAGGTTGTGTGCAAGCACACGTAAAGTGCTCCCTTCCGAAACTGGAAGACTGCTTACCAGTGCTCTTGAAACTTTTTAACTCTGCCATGGCCGGTCCCAAGCCCAGCTGCGAAAAGAGGAGGGTTGAGTGCTGGGGCAAGCAAACCAGCCCTGTAAAAACAATTTGCTACTGTGAGCATAAAAGAAGAATAGGGCCTATCCAGCATTGTAGTGACATTAGCCAGCTGAACGTGTTGGCTGAGCTACCAATGCTTTAAGCTGCAAATTAGTGGCTCGAGCATAAAAGAAGAGGGCCTATTAAAGTTAACTCCACCGTGGCCGGTCCCAAGTCCGAGCTGAGAAAGGAGGAGGGTCCCTTCCCCCTCCCTTTCCTTCCCTTTCCCCTTCCCCTCCCCCTCCCTTCCCTTTCCCCTTCCCCCAGAGATACATGCTCAAATTACCTTTAAGGCAGTTTACTGTGCAAAGGGCTAAAAAGAGATTGTAGACAGTCCACTTTGGGCCGATCGGTGCCGTTCGGAGCTGTAATGCGAAGTTCCACTGTACATCTCTTCTCTGCTGTCCCATCTGTGTGCTGTCTCGACTGTGAAGTGTGGGAAGAGGGTGTACCCCTTTACGGAGGATAGACAGCAGGATCTGTTCGCCCCGAGTACATTAATTGTCTGAAGAAGAGAGAGCAATTTGGGTTCAAATTTGGTCCCATACTTGCTATCTGAGGAGTGACAAAGGAAATCTACCTGCGTGCCAAGTTTGAAGACAGGAGCCCCAAGGGTTCCAGAGATATGGCCACACAAAGAGAACTGACCGGCAATTGAAAGCTCCCTTGCGGGAAAACGTAGCTGTAATTTGTAATACCGCTTAAGTGGGACTCTGGAGCAACCTTGTCGGTATAGATTTTGCTGGTCAATATCTCCAAAACCATAAATCCTAAGAACTCCAAACTTGGTAGGGTGGGTCTCCCAATCAGTCCCATACATGTGTCTCTCAAGTTGAAAAAAACACTGCCTCCCGAAACATAAAGGGCGACGTCGCAGTGTTCTTTCAAACTGCACGGACCCAGATGAGGCCTCACTGCTGTATGTCTGTGTCCTACATTGGGAAAATGTTCAATATTTTTTTAACTCTGCCATGGCCGGTCCCAAGCCCGTGCTGCGAAAAGAGGAGGGTTGGGTGCTGGGACAAGCAAACCAGCCCTATTAAAACATTTGTAGAGCAAATGGGAAAGTTCAGTGACACAGAGGTGATGTTCCATCTCGGGGGAGGTTTAGTGTCACTGCAACAATGAAGACCTCTCTGAGCGTGGTTGGTTCTAAGAGCAATGGCCCAGATCCCATTCCACAACAATTGTAAGATGCTCATTGCGGTCTAGAGCTGGTCCAAAGGTTGCTTGTGAAGGTTGTGTGCAAGCACACGTAAAGTGCTCCCTTCCGAAACTGGAAGACTGCTTACCAGTGCTCTTGAATCTTTTTAACTCTGCCATGGCCGGTCCCAAGCCCAGCTGCGAAAAGAGGAGGGTTGAGTGCTGGGGCAAGCAAACCAGCCCTGTAAAAACAATTTGCTACTGCGAGCATAAAAGAAGAATAGGGCCTATCCAGCATTGTAGTGACATTAGCCAGCTGAACGTGTTGGCTGAGCTACCAATGCTTTAAGCTGCAAATTAGTGGCTCGAGCATAAAAGAAGAGGGCCTATTAAAGTTAACTCCACCGTGGCCGGTCCCAAGTCCGAGCTGAGAAAGGAGGAGGGTCCCTTCCCCCTCCCTTTCCTTCCCCTTCCCCTCCCCCTCCCTTCCCTTTCCCCTTCCCCCAGAGATACATGCTCAAATTACCTTTAAGGCAGTTTACTGTGCAAAGGGCTAAAAAGAGATTGTAGACAGTCCACTTTGGGCCGATCGGCGCCGTTCGGAGCTGTAATGCGAAGTTCCACTGTAAATCTCTTCTCTGCTGTCCCATCTGTGTGCTGTCTCGACTGTGAAGTGTGGGAAGAGGGTGTACCCCTTTACGGAGGATAGACAGCAGGATCTGTTCGCCCCGAGTACATAAATTGTCTGAAGAAGAGAGAGCAATTTGGGTTCAAATTTGGTCCCATACTTGCTATCTGAGGAGTGACAAAGGAAATCTACCTGCGTGCCAAGTTTGAAGACAGGAGCCCCAAGGGTTCCAGAGATATGGCCACACAAAGAGAACTGACCGGCAATTGAAAGCTCCCTTGCGGGAAAACGTAGCAGTAATTTGCAATACCGCTTAAGTGGGACTCTGGAGCAACCTTGTCGGTATAGATTTTGCTGGTCAATATCTCCAAAACCATAAATCCTAAGAACTCCAAACTTGGTAGGGTGGGTCTCCCAATCAGTCCCATACATGTGTCTCTCAAGTTGAAAAAAACACTGCCTCCCGAAACATAAAGGGTGACGTCGCAGTGTTCTTTCAAACTGCACGGACCCAGATGAGGCCTCACTGCTGTATGTCTGTGTCCTACATTGGGAAAATGTTCAATATTTTTTTAACTCTGCCATGGCCGGTCCCAAGCCCGTGCTGCGAAAAGAGGAGGGTTGGGTGCTGGGACAAGCAAACCAGCCCTATTAAAACATTTGTAGAGCAAATGGGAAAGTTCAGTGACACAGAGGTGATGTTCCATCTCGGGGGAGGTTTAGTGTCACTGCAGGAATGAAGACCTCTCTGAGCGTGGTTGGTTCTGAGAGCAATGGCCCAGATCCCATTCCATAACAATTGTAAGATGCTCATTGCGGTCTAGAGCTGGTCCAAAGGTTGCGTGTGAAGGTTGTGTGCAAGCACACGTAAAGTGCTCCCTTCCGAAACTGGAAGACTGCTTACCAGTGCTCTTGAAACTTTTTAACTCTGCCATGGCCGGTCCCAAGCCCAGCTGCGAAAAGAGGAGGGTTGAGTGCTGGGGCAAGCAAACCAGCCCTGTAAAAACAATTTGCTACTGCGAGCATAAAAGAAGAATAGGGCCTATCCAGCATTGTAGTGACATTAGCCAGCTGAACGTGTTGGCTGAGCTACCAATGCTTTAAGCTGCAAATTAGTGGCTCGAGCATAAAAGAAGAGGGCCTATTAAAGTTAACTCCACCGTGGCCGGTCCCAAGTCCGAGCTGAGAAAGGAGGAGGGTCCCTTCCCCCTCCCTTTCCTTCCCTTTCCCCTTCCCCTCCCCCTCCCTTCCCTTTCCCCTTCCCCCAGAGATACATGCTCAAATTACCTTTAAGGCAGTTTACTGTGCAAAGGGCTAAAAAGAGATTGTAGACAGTCCACTTTGGGCCGATCGGCACCGTTCGGAGCTGTAATGCGAAGTTCCACTGTACATCTCTTCTCTGCTGTCCCATCTGTGTGCTGTCTCGACTGTGAAGTGTGGGAAGAGGGTGTACCCCTTTACGGAGGATAGACAGCAGGATCTGTTCGCCCCGAGTACATTAATTGTCTGAAGAAGAGAGAGCAATTTGGGTTAAAATTTGGTCCCATACTTGCTATCTGAGGAGTGACAAAGGAAATCTACCTGCGTGCCAAGTTTGAAGACAGGAGCCCCAAGGGTTCCAGAGATATGGCCACACAAAGAGAACTGACCGGCAATTGAAAGCTCCCTTGCGGGAAAACGTAGCAGTAATTTGTAATACCGCTTAAGTGGGACTCTGGAGCAACCTTGTCGGTATAGATTTTGCTGGTCAATATCTCCAAAACCATAAATCCTAAGAACTCCAAACTTGGTAGGGTGGGTCTCCCAATCAGTCCCATACATGTGTCTCTCAAGTTGAAAAAAACACTGCCTCCCGAAACATAAAGGGCGACGTCGCAGTGTTCTTTCAAACTGCACGGACCCAGATGAGGCCTCACTGCTGTATGTCTGTGTCCTACATTGAGAAAATGTTCAATATTTTTTTAACTCTGCCATGGCCGGTCCCAAGCCCGTGCTGCGAAAAGAGGAGGGTTGGGTGCTGGGACAAGCAAACCAGCCCTATTAAAACATTTGTAGAGCAAATGGGAAAGTTCAGTGACACAGAGGTGATGTTCCATCTCGGGGGAGGTTTAGTGTCACTGTAGCAATGAAGACCTCTCTGAGCGTGGTTGGTTCTGAGAGCAATGGCCCAGATCCCATTCCATAACAATTGTAAGATGCTCATTGCGGTCTAGAGCTGGTCCAAAGGTTGCGTGTGAAGGTTGTGTGCAAGCACACGTAAAGTGCTCCCTTCCGAAACTGGAAGACTGCTTACCAGTGCTCTTGAAACTTTTTAACTCTGCCATGGCCGGTCCCAAGCCCAGCTGCGAAAAGAGGAGGGTTGAGTGCTGGGGCAAGCAAACCAGCCCTGTAAAAACAATTTGCTACTGCGAGCATAAAAGAAGAATAGGGCCTATCCAGCATTGTAGTGACATTAGCCAGCTGAACGTGTTGGCTGAGCTACCAATGCTTTAAGCTGCAAATTAGTGGCTCGAGCATAAAAGAAGAGGGCCTATTAAAGTTAACTCCACCGTTGCCAGTCCCAAGTCCGAGCTGAGAAAGGAGGAGGGTCCCTTCCCCCTCCCTTTCCTTCCCTTTCCCCTTCCCCTCTCCCTCCCTTCCCTTTCCCCTTCCCCCAGAGATACATGTTCAAATTACCTTTAAGGCAGTTTACTGTGCAAAGGGCTAAAAAGAGATTGTAGACAGTCCACTTTGGGCCGATCGGCACCGTTCGGAGCTGTAATGCGAAGTTCCACTGTACATCTCTTCTCTGCTGTCCCATCTGTGTGCTGTCTCGACTGTGAAGTGTGGGAAGAGGGTGTACCCCTTTACGGAGGATAGACAGCAGGATCTGTTCGCCCCGAGTACATTAATTGTCTGAAGAAGAGAGAGCAATTTGGGTTAAAATTTGGTCCCATACTTGCTATCTGAGGAGTGACAAAGGAAATCTACCTGCGTGCCAAGTTTGAAGACAGGAGCCCCAAGGGTTCCAGAGATATGGCCACACAAAGAGAACTGACCGGCAATTGAAAGCTCCCTTGCGGGAAAACGTAGCAGTAATTTGTAATACCGCTTAAGTGGGACTCTGGAGCAACCTTGTCGGTATAGATTTTGCTGGTCAATATCTCCAAAACCATAAATCCTAAGAACTCCAAACTTGGTAGGGTGGGTCTCCCAATCAGTCCCATACATGTGTCTCTCAAGTTGAAAAAAACACTGCCTCCCGAAACATAAAGGGCGACGTCGCAGTGTTCTTTCAAACTGCACGGACCCAGATGAGGCCTCACTGCTGTATGTCTGTGTCCTACATTGGGAAAATGTTCAATATTTTTTTAACTCTGCCATGGCCGGTCCCAAGCCCGTGCTGCGAAAAGAGGAGGGTTGGGTGCTGGGACAAGCAAACCAGCCCTATTAAAACATTTGTAGAGCAAATGGGAAAGTTCAGTGACACAGAGGTGATGTTCCATCTCGGGGGAGGTTTAGAGTCACTGCAGCAATGAAGACCTCTCTGAGCATGGTTGGTTCTGAGAGCAATGGCCCAGATCCCATTCCATAACAATTGTAAGATGCTCATTGCGGTCTAGAGCTGGTCCAAAGGTTGCGTGTGAAGGTTGTGTGCAAGCACACGTAAAGTGCTCCCTTCCGAAACTGGAAGACTGCTTACCAGTGCTCTTGAATCTTTTTAACTCTGCCATGGCCGGTCCCAAGCCCAGCTGCGAAAAGAGGAGGGTTGAGTGCTGGGGCAAGCAAACCAGCCCTGTAAAAACAATTTGCTACTGCGAGCATAAAAGAAGAATAGGGCCTATCCAGCATTGTAGTGACATTAGCCAGCTGAACGTGTTGGCTGAGCTACCAATGCTTTAAGCTGCAAATTAGTGGCTCGAGCATAAAAGAAGAGGGCCTATTAAAGTTAACTCCACCGTGGCCGGTCCCAAGTCCGAGCTGAGAAAGGAGGAGGGTCCCTTCCCCCTCCCTTTCCTTCCCTTTCCCCTTCCCCTCCCCCTCCCTTCCCTTTCCCCTTCCCCCAGAGATACATGCTCAAATTACCTTTAAGGCAGTTTACTGTGCAAAGGGCTAAAAAGAGATTGTAGACAGTCCACTTTGGGCCGATCGGTGCCGTTCGGAGCTGTAATGCGAAGTTCCACTGTACATCTCTTCTCTGCTGTCCCATCTGTGTGCTGTCTCGACTGTGAAGTGTGGGAAGAGGGTGTACCCCTTTACGGAGGATAGACAGCAGGATCTGTTCGCCCCGAGTACATAAATTGTCTGAAGAAGAGAGAGCAATTTGGGTTCAAATTTGGTCCCATACTTGCTATCTGAGGAGTGACAAAGGAAATCTACCTGCGTGCCAAGTTTGAAGACAGGAGCCCCAAGGGTTCCAGAGATATGGCCACACAAAGAGAACTGACCGGCAATTGAAAGCTCCCTTGCGGGAAAACGTAGCAGTAATTTGTAATACCGCTTAAGTGGGACTCTGGAGCAACCTTGTCGGTATAGATTTTGCTGGTCAATGTCTCCAAAACCATAAATCCTAAGAACTCCAAACTTGGTAGGGTGGGTCTCCCAATAAGTCCCATACATGTGTCTCTCAAGTTGAAAAAAACACTGCCTCCTGAAACATAAAGGGCGACGTCGCAGTGTTCTTTCAAACTGCACGGACCCAGATGAGGCCTCACTGCTGTATGTCTGTGTCCTACATTGGGAAAATGATTAATATTTTTTTAACTCTGCCATGGCCGGTCCCAAGCCCATGCTGCGAAAAGAGGAGGGTTGGGTGCTGGGACAAGCAAACCAGCCCTATTAAAACATTTGTAGAGCAAATGGGAAAGTTCAGTGACACAGAGGTGATGTTCCATCTCGGGGGAGGTTTAGTGTCACTGCAGCAATGAAGACCTCTCTGAGCGTGGTTGGTTCTGAGAGCAATGGCCCAGATCCCTTTCCATAACAATTGTAAGATGCTCATTGCGGTCTAGAGCTGGTCCAAAGGTTGCGTGTGAAGGTTGTGTGCAAGCACACGTAAAGTGCTCCCTTCCGAAACTGGAAGACTGCTTACCAGTGCTCTTGATTTTTTTTAACTCTGCCATGGCCGGTCCCAAGCCCAGCTGCGAAAAGAGGAGGGTTGAGTGCTGGGGCAAGCAAACCAGCCCTGTAAAAACAATTTGCTACTGCGAGCATAAAAGAAGAATAGGGCCTATCCAGCATTGTAGTGACATTAGCCAGCTGAACGTGTTGGCTGAGCTACCAATGCTTTAAGCTGCAAATTAGTGGCTCGAGCATAAAAGAAGAGGGCCTATTAAAGTTAACTCCACCGTGGCCGGTCCCAAGTCCGAGCTGAGAAAGGAGGAGGGTCCCTTCCCCCTCCCTTTCCTTCCCTTTCCCCTTCCCCTCCCCCTCCCTTCCCTTTCCCCTTCCCCCAGAGATACATGCTCAAATTACCTTTAAGGCAGTTTACTGTGCAAAGGGCTAAAAAGAGATTGTAGACAGTCCACTTTGGGCCGATCGGCGCCGTTCGGAGCTGTAATGCGAAGTTCCACTGTAAATCTCTTCTCTGCTGTCCCATCTGTGTGCTGTCTCGACTGTGAAGTGTGGGAAGAGGGTGTACCCCTTTACGGAGGATAGACAGCAGGATCTGTTCGCCCCGAGTACATAAATTGTCTGAAGAAGAGAGAGCAATTTGGGTTCAAATTTGGTCCCATACTTGCTATCTGAGGAGTGACAAAGGAAATCTACCTGCGTGCCAAGTTTGAAGACAGGAGCCCCAAGGGTTCCAGAGATATGGCCACACAAAGAGAACTGACCGGCAATTGAAAGCTCCCTTGCGGGAAAACGTAGCAGTAATTTGTAATACCGCTTAAGTGGGACTCTGGAGCAACCTTGTCGGTATAGATTTTGCTGGTCAATGTCTCCAAAACCATAAATCCTAAGAACTCCAAACTTGGTAGGGTGGGTCTCCCAATAAGTCCCATACATGTGTCTCTCAAGTTGAAAAAAACACTGCCTCCTGAAACATAAAGGGCGACGTCGCAGTGTTCTTTCAAACTGCACGGACCCAGATGAGGCCTCACTGCTGTATGTCTGTGTCCTACATTGGGAAAATGATTAATATTTTTTTAACTCTGCCATGGCCGGTCCCAAGCCCATGCTGCAAAAAGAGGAGGGTTGGGTGCTGGGACAAGCAAACCAGCCCTATTAAAACATTTGTAGAGCAAATGGGAAAGTTCAGTGACACAGAGGTGATGTTCCATCTCGGGGGAGGTTTAGTGTCACTGCAGCAATGAAGACCTCTCTGAGCGTGGTTGGTTCTGAGAGCAATGGCCCAGATCCCTTTCCATAACAATTGTAAGATGCTCATTGTGGTCTAGAGCTGGTCCAAAGGTTGCGTGTGAAGGTTGTGTGCAAGCACACGTAAAGTGCTCCCTTCCGAAACTGGAAGACTGCTTACCAGTACTCTTGATTTTTTTTAACTCTGCCATGGCCGGTCCCAAGCCCAGCTGCGAAAAGAGGAGGGTTGAGTGCTAGGGCAAGCAAACCAGCCCTGTAAAAACAATTTGCTACTGCGAGCATAAAAGAAGAATAGGGCCTATCCAGCATTGTAGTGACATTAGCCAGCTGAACGTGTTGGCTGAGCTACCAATGCTTTAAGCTGCAAATTAGTGGCTCGAGCATAAAAGAAGAGGGCCTATTAAAGTTAACTCCACCGTGGCCGGTCCCAAGTCCGAGCTGAGAAAGGAGGAGGGTCCCTTCCCCCTCCCTTTCCTTCCCTTTCCCCTTCCCCTCCCCCTCCCTTCCCTTTCCCCTTCCCCCAGAGATACATGCTCAAATTACCTTTAAGGCAGTTTACTGTGCAAAGGGCTAAAAAGAGATTGTAGACAGTCCACTTTGGGCCGATCGGCGCCGTTCGGAGCTGTAATGCGAAGTTCCACTGTACATCTCTTCTCTGCTGTCCCATCTGTGTGCTGTCTCGACTGTGAAGTGTGGGAAGAGGGTGTACCCCTTTACGGAGGATAGACAGCAGGATCTGTTCGCCCCGAGTACATAAATTGTCTGAAGAAGAGAGAGCAATTTGGGTTCAAATTTGGTCCCATACTTGCTATCTGAGGAGTGACAAAGGAAATCTACCTGCGTGCCAAGTTTGAAGACAGGAGCCCCAAGGGTTCCAGAGATATGGCCACACAAAGAGAACTGACCGGCAATTGAAAGCTCCCTTGCGGGAAAAACGTAGCAGTAATTTGTAATACCGCTTAAGTGGGACTCTGGAGCAACCTTGTCGGTATAGATTTTGCTGGTCAATATCTCCAAAACCATAAATCCTAAGAACTCCAAACTTGGTAGGGTGGGTCTCCCAATCAGTCCCATACATGTGTCTCTCAAGTTGAAAAAAACACTGCCTCCCGAAACATAAAGGGCGACGTCGCAGTGTTCTTTCGAACTGCACGGACCCAGATGAGGCCTCACTGCTGTATGTCTGTGTCCTACATTGGGAAAGTGTTCAATATTTTTTTAACTCTGCCATGGCCGGTCCCAAGCCCGTGCTGCGAAAAGAGGAGGGTTGGGTGCTGTGACAAGCAAACCAGCCCTATTAAAACATTTGTAGAGCAAATGGGAAAGTTCAGTGACACAGAGGTGATGTTCCATCTCAGGGGAGGTTTAGTGTCACTGCAGCAATGAAGACCTCTCTGAGCGTGGTTGGTTCTGAGAGCAATGGCCCAGATCCCATTCCATAACAATTGTAAGATGCTCATTGCGGTCTAGAGCTGGTCCAAAGGTTGCGTGTGAAGGTTGTGTGCAAGCACACGTAAAGTGCTCCCTTCCGAAACTGGAAGACTGCTTACCAGTGCTCTTGAAACTTTTTAACTCTGCCATGGCCGGTCCCAAGCCCAGCTGCGAAAAGAGGAGGGTTGAGTGCTGGGGCAAGCAAACCAGCCCTGTAAAAACAATTTGCTACTGCGAGCATAAAATAAGAATAGGGCCTATCCAGCATTGTAGTGACATTAGCCAGCTGAACGTGTTGGCTGAGCTACCAATGCTTTAAGCTGCAAATTAGTGGCTCGAGCATAAAAGAAGAGGGCCTATAAAAGTTAACTCCACCGTGGCCGGTCCCAAGTCCGAGCTGAGAAAGGAGGAGGGTCCCTTCCCCCTCCCTTTCCTTCCCTTTCCCCTTCCCCTCCCCTCCCTTCCCTTTCCCCTTCCCCCAGAGACACATGCTCAAATTACCTTTAAGGCAGTTTACTGTGCAAAGGGCTAAAAAGAGATTGTAGACAGTCCACTTTGGGCCGATCGGCGCCGTTCGGAGCTGTAATGCGAAGTTCCACTGTACATCTCTTCTCTGCTGTCCCATCTGTGTGCTGTCTCGACTGTGAAGTGTGGGAAGAGGGTGTACCCCTTTACGGAGGATAGACAGCAGGATCTGTTCGCCCCGAGTACATAAATTGTCTGAAGAAGAGAGAGCAATTTGGTTTCAAATTTGGTCCCATACTTGCTATCTGAGGAGTGACAAAGGAAATCTACCTGCGTGCCAAGTTTGAAGACAGGAGCCCCAAGGGTTCCAGAGATATGGCCACACAAAGAGAACTGACCGGCAATTGAAAGCTCCCTTGCGGGAAAACGTAGCAGTAATTTGTAATACCGCTTAAGTGGGACTCTGGAGAAACCTTGTCGGTATAGATTTTGCTGGTCAATATCTCCAAAACCATAAATCCTAAGAACTCCAAACTTGGTAGGGTGGGTCTCCCAACCAGTCCCATACATGTGTCTCTCAAGTTGAAAAAAACACTGCCTCCCGAAACATAAAGGGCGACGTCGCAGTGTTCTTTCAAACTGCACGGACCCAGATGAGGCCTCACTGCTGTATGTCTGTGTCCTACATTGGGAAAATGTTCAATATTTTTTTAACTCTGCCATGGCCGGTCCCAAGCCCGTGCTGCGAAAAGAGGAGGGTTGGGTGCTGGGACAAGGAAACCAGCCCTATTAAAACATTTGTAGAGCAAATGGGAAAGTTCAGTGACACAGAGGTGATGTTCCATCTCGGGGGAGGTTTAGTGTCACTGCAGCAATGAAGACCTCTCTGAGCGTGGTTGGTTCTGAGAGCAATGGCCCAGATCCCATTCCATAACAATTGTAAGATGCTCATTGTGGTCTAGAGCTGGTCCAAAGGTTGCGTGTGAAGGTTGTGTGCAAGCACACGTAAAGTGCTCCCTTCCGAAACTGGAAGACTGCTTACCAGTGCTCTTGAATTTTTTTAACTCTGCCATGGCCGGTCCCAAGCCCAGCTGCAAAAAGAGGAGGGTTGAGTGCTGGGGCAAGCAAACCAGCCCTGTAAAAACAATTTGCTACTGCGAGCATAAAAGAAGAATAGGGCCTATCCAGCATTGTAGTGACATTATCCAGCTGAATGTGTTGGCTGAGCTACCAATGCTTTAAGCTGCAAATCAGTTGCTCGAGCATAAAAGAAGAGGGCCTATTAAAGTTAACTCCACCGTGGCCGGTCCCAAGTCCGAGCTGAGAAAGGAGGAGGGTCCCTTCCCCCTCCCTTTCCTTCCCTTTCCCCTTCCCCTCCCCCTCCTTCCCTTTCCCCTTCCCCCAGAGAAACATGCTCAAATTACCTTTTAGGCAGTTTACTGTGCAAAGGGCTAAAAAGAGATTGTAGACAGTCCACTTTGGGCCGATCGGCGCCGTTCAGAGCTGTAATGCGAAGTTCCACTGTACATCTCTTCTCTGCTGTCCCATCTGTGTGCTGTCTCGACTGTGAAGTGTGGGAAGAGGGTGTACCCCTTTACGGAGGATAGACAGCAGGATCTGTTCGCCCCGAGTACATAAATTGTCTGAAGAAGAGAGAGCAATTTGGGTTCAAATTTGGTCCCATACTTGCTATCTGAGGAGTGACAAAGGAAATCTACCTGCGTGCCAAGTTTGAAGACAGGAGCCCCAAGGGTTCCAGAGATATGGCCACACAAAGAGAACTGACCGGCAATTGAAAGCTCC
This sequence comes from Rana muscosa, assembly GCA_029206835.1. Taxonomy (NCBI): domain Eukaryota; kingdom Metazoa; phylum Chordata; class Amphibia; order Anura; family Ranidae; genus Rana; species Rana muscosa. The sequence goes on from CM055118.1 coordinate 116,515,152, forward strand.
CTTGCGGGAAAACGTAGCAGTAATTTGTAATACCGCTTAAGTGGGACTCTGGAGCAACCTTGTTGGTATAGATTTTGCTGGTCAATATCTCCAAAACCATAAATCCTAAGAACTCCAAACTTGGTAGGGTGTCACGGATGCCTAACACGGCATCCAGCACAGGGTACGCAGATCAGTGGGCTGCACTAAAGGAACTAGGCACAAGGTAAGTAAATATATATATGAGTTTATTGAAAGGATAATTCCTAAAACAATAAAGGCAACCAGCAAACAACCACAGTGACACACAAAACAACTCCCTACACCAACGTGAATACAGTTTAGAGATTAAAGCGTAAATGTAATCAAGCCAGGGTCATACACGAGAGATCAGTCCGATTGAACAGGGAGCCGGAAGGGACAACAGGAGGAAGGGATGAGTCTGCAAGACAGGGGTCCAGGGATGGATGCAGGGTTCAGGAACACAGGATACAAGGTACAGAGGCAGGGGTCCAGGGATGGATGCAGGGTTCAGGAACACAGGATACAAGGTACAGAGGCAGGGGTCCAGGGATGGATGCAGGGTTCAGGAACACAGGATACAAGGTAACAGATAACAGGTCACAAGGTTCAGGTTCAGGTTCAGGTTCAGGTTCAGGCATACAGGTCTGGGTTCCAAGACAATACCAGAGCAAATGCTTTAGTGTCTGCTGGGTATTTATACACACCTCCTGCAATCAGTCTCAGGTGACGCCTGATTGCAGGAGATGATTTCGGCTCCAGACAAATGGGAGACACCCGCTGGTGGCCACCAGAACTGCACCCTTTGGTGCTGAAAGCAATAGCACCACCAGCAGGTGACCCAGGCAATGACACTGATCATGACAGTTCCCCCTCCCAAGGAGTGGCCTCCGGACGCTCCATTCTGCCCTTGATCTGGCAGTGCTGGTAGGTGCGGAAAGGTCCCAAAAAGTCTCCCCTGTGTCTGCGGACTACTTGTGCTCCTCCGGCCAGAGTCCTTAAACTTACTGGGAGGCGTGACACCTGAGTCCGGCAATGGAACACGCACCCCACCACCAGGGTCAGGAAGTTGGGATCTGGAAATGAAAACAGGCAGGGCAATGTGCATGAACCTAACGGAGGCGAACAACACAAGGGCATCACAGTCAGGCTGGGAATCAAGCAGGGCAAAATCAGTGGCAAGCCGGGCATCGAGAACTGGTTTAGCAGGCACCATGTCAGCGGGCTGGGCAAATGGCGCTGGGTCTTCAAGCTGGCCACCGGGCAGAAGTTCAGCAAGCCAGATGGCAGGCACTGGTTCAGCGGGCTGAAAGACGGGCACCAAAACGTCAGGCTGGGTGACGGGCACCGAAAATCCAGGCTGGAACAGGTTGGCTGGTGTGGAAACAGGCTGGAACAGGTTGGCTGGTGTGGAAACAGGCTGGAACAAGTCGGCTGGTGTGGAAACAGGCTGGAACAGGTTGGCTGGTGTGGAAACAGGCTGGAACAAGTCGGCTGGTGTGGAAACAGGCTGGAGCGAATCGGCTGGTGTGGAAGCAGGCTGGAGCGAATCGGCTGGTGTGGAAGCAGGCTGGAGCGAATCGGCTGGTGTGGAAGCAGGCTGGAGCGGATTGGCTGGTGTGGAAGCAGGCTGGAGCGGATCGGCTGGTGTAGAAGCAGGCTGGAGCGGATCGGCTGGTGTAGAAGCAGGCTGGAGCGGATCGGCTGGTGTGGAAACAGGCTGCAACAGGTCGCTTGGTTTGGAAACAGGCTGCAACAAGTCGCTTGGTTTGGAAACAGGCTGCAACAAGTCGCTTGGTTTGGAAACAGGCTGCAACAGGTCGCTTGGTTTGGAAACAGGCTGCAACAGGTCGCTTGGTTTGGAAACAGGCTGCAACAGGTCGCTTGGTTTGGAAACAGGCTGCAACAGGTCGCTTGGTTTGGAAACAGGCTGCAACAAGTCGCTTGGTGCGGAGACAGGCTGCAACAGGTCGGCTGGTGCGGAGACAGGTTGCAACAGGTCGGCTGGTGCGGAGACAGGCTGCAACGGGTCGGCTGGTGCGGAGACAGGCTGCAACAGGTCGGCTGGTGCGGAGACAGGCTGCAACAGGTCGGCTGGTGCGGAGACAGGCTGCAACAGGTCGGCTGGTGCGGAGACAGGCTGCAACAGGTCGGCTGGTGCGGAGACAGGCTGCAACAGGTCGGCTGGTGCGGAGACAGGCTGCAACAGGTCGGCTGGTGCGGAGACAGGCTGCAACAGGTCGGCTGGTGCGGAGACAGGCTGCAACAGGTCGGCTGGTGCGGAGACAGGCTGCAACAGGTCGGCTGGTGCGGAGACAGGCTGCAACAGGTCGGCTGGTGCGGAGACAGGCTGCAACGGGTCGGCTGGTGCGGAGACAGGCTGCAACGGGTCGGCTGGTGCGGAGACAGGCTGCAACGGGTCGGCTGGTGCGGAGACAGGCTGCAACGGGTCGGCTGGTGCGGAGACAGACTGCAACGGGTCGGCTGGTGCGGAGACAGGCTGCAACGGGTCGGCTGGTGCGGAGACAAGCTGCAACGGGTCGGCTGGTGCGGAGACAGGCTGCAACAGGTCGGCTGGTGCGGAGACAGGCTGCAACAGGTCGGCTGGTGCGTAGACAGGCTGCAACAGGTCGGCTGGTGTGGAAACAGGCTGGGTTACTGGCAGGATCGTGTGAGTTGGAAAGAACTTCCGTTTTTTCTTTGGTTTAGCCACCGAAGATTTGTATATGTATACAGGGCTGTAGGTGGTGGATGCAGCTGGTAGAGGCGAAGAGCAGAAGGATGGTGAAGCAGAGGGTGCGGATTTTGAAGGGGGTCTTAGGGGAACTGATGGAGGCAGCCGAGACGAAGCAGGAGGGTTAAAGGCAGGGTAAGTGCAGCAGGGGGAAACAGGGTACTGGTACTTCATTGGTAGGAGGGTGTATTGGTTGGCCACTGTGGTAGTTGGGAGTAAAGGAGATGCAGACATCCCAGCAGGCTGGTGTCTAGACACAGGAATGGGTGGCAGGGAACCGACAGGGGCTGAGTACAATAAACTTGACCAGGCCTGTAGTAATGATTGCACAAAGTTAGGTTTGCATACTGCTTGTCTGACCAGAGACTGCACTGACTCAATACATGCTGCAAGCACCTGTGTAGGACAAGTTGAGTAGTGCTCAAGGAAAAAGACTGAGTCATCTTCCAACAGCCACACCAAGGACTCTACCTGAGCTGCACTAAAAGGGGGTGTATAGTCATCGTCTCCACTGGAGGCATCAGACAGGGCCAACTCTGTACAGATACAGATCAGATCTTGCACATCCTCAAACACAAAACTGCCCAGATCCACAAAAACATGGGCTATGCGGATGCATTCCAACAACTGCTCTCTAGTGTGTTCACTTAATGTTTGAGAACAAAACTCCCTGTCCTCAGTTGCTAGTAGCGAAAAATACAGAATATCGTCAAGCTGCATTTTTAAAGCAATAGCAGTGCCCAGACCCAATTCCCAAGTGCAGCCGATCTGCTTGAATGGCTCTGGTATTCTGTCACGGATGCCTAACACGGCATCCAGCACAGGGTACGCAGATCAGTGGGCTGCACTAAAGGAACTAGGCACAAGGTAAGTAAATATATATATGAGTTTATTGAAAGGATAATTCCTAAAACAATAAAGGCAACCAGCAAACAACCACAGTGACACACAAAACAACTCCCTACACCAACGTGAATACAGTTTAGAGATTAAAGCGTAAATGTAATCAAGCCAGGGTCATACACGAGAGATCAGTCCGATTGAACAGGGAGCCAGAAGGGACAACAGGAGGAAGGGATGAGTCTGCAAGACAGGGGTCCAGGGATGGATGCAGGGTTCAGGAACACAGGATACAAGGTACAGAGGCAGGGGTCCAGGGATGGATGCAGGGTTCAGGAACAGAGGATACAAGGTACAGAGGCAGGGGTCCAGGGATGGATGCAGGGTTCAGGAACACAGGATACAAGGTAACAGATAACAGGTCACAAGGTTCAGGTTCAGGTTCAGGTTCAGGTTCAGGCATACAGGTCTGGGTTCCAAGACAATACCAGAGCAAATGCTTTAGTGTCTGCTGGGTATTTATACACACCTCCTGCAATCAGTCTCAGGTGACGCCTGATTGCAGGAGATGATTTCGGCTCCAGACAAATGGGAGACACCCGCTGGTGGCCACCAGAACTGCACCCTTTGGTGCTGAAAGCAATAGCACCACCAGCAGGTGACCCAGGCAATGACACTGATCATGACATAGGGTGGGTCTCCCAATCAGTCCCATACATGTGTTTCTCAAGTTGAAAAAAACACTGCCTCCCGAAACATAAAGGGCGACGTCGCAGTGTTCTTTCAAACTGCACGGACCCAGATGAGGCCTCACTGCTGTATGTCTGTGTCCTACATTGGGAAAATGTTCAATATTTTTTTAACTCTGCCATGGCCGGTCCCAAGCCCGTGCTGCGAAAAGAGGAGGGTTGGGTGCTGGGACAAGCAAACCAGCCCTATTAAAACATTTGTAGAGCAAATGGAAAAGTTCAGTGACACAGAGGTGATGTTCCATCTCGGGGGAGGTTTAGTGTCACTGCAGCAATCAAGACCTCTCTGAGCGTGGTTGGTTCTGAGAGCAATGGCCCAGATCCCATTCCATAACAATTGTAAGATGCTCATTGCGGTCTAGAGCTGGTCCAAAGGTTGCGTGTGAAGGTTGTGTGCAAGCACACATAAAGTGCTCCCTTCCGAAACTGGAAGACTGCTTACCAGTGCTCTTGAAACTTTTTAACTCTGCCATGGCCGGTCCCAAGCCCAGCTGCGAAAAGAGGAGGGTTGAGTGCTGGGGCAAGCAAACCAGCCCTGTAAAAACAATTTGCTACTGCGAGCATAAAAGAAGAATAGGGCCTATCCAGCATTGTAGTGACATTAGCCAGCTGAACGTGTTGGCTGAGCTACCAATGCTTTAAGCTGCAAATCAGTTGCTCGAGCATAAAAGAAGAGGGCCTATTAAAGTTAACTCCACCGTGGCCGGTCCCAAGTCCGAGCTGAGAAAGGAGGAGGGTCCCTTCCCCCTCCCTTTCCTTCCCTTTCCCCTTCCCCTCCCCCTCCTTCCCTTTCCCCTTCCCCCAGAGAAACATGCTCAAATTACCTTTTAGGCAGTTTACTGTGCAAAGGGCTAAAAAGAGATTGTAGACAGTCCACTTTGGGCCGATCGGCGCCGTTCAGAGCTGTAATGCGAAGTTCCACTGTACATCTCTTCTCTGCTGTCCCATCTGTGTGCTGTCTCGACTGTGAAGTGTGGGAAGAGGGTGTACCCCTTTACGGAGGATAGACAGCAGGATCTGTTCGCCCCGAGTACATAAATTGTCTGAAGAAGAGAGAGCAATTTGGGTTCAAATTTGGTCCCATACTTGCTATCTGAGGAGTGACAAAGGAAATCTACCTGCGTGCCAAGTTTGAAGACAGGAGCCCCAAGGGTTCCAGAGATATGGCCACACAAAGAGAACTGACCGGCAATTGAAAGCTCCCTTGCGGGAAAACGTAGCAGTAATTTGTAATACCGCTTAAGTGGGACTCTGGAGCAACCTTGTTGGTATAGATTTTGCTGGTCAATATCTCCAAAACCATAAATCCTAAGAACTCCAAACTTGGTAGGGTGTCACGGATGCCTAACACGGCATCCAGCACAGGGTACGCAGATCAGTGGGCTGCACTAAAGGAACTAGGCACAAGGTAAGTAAATATATATATGAGTTTATTGAAAGGATAATTCCTAAAACAATAAAGGCAACCAGCAAACAACCACAGTGACACACAAAACAACTCCCTACACCAACGTGAATACAGTTTAGAGATTAAAGCGTAAATGTAATCAAGCCAGGGTCATACACGAGAGATCAGTCCGATTGAACAGGGAGCCGGAAGGGACAACAGGAGGAAGGGATGAGTCTGCAAGACAGGGGTCCAGGGATGGATGCAGGGTTCAGGAACACAGGATACAAGGTACAGAGGCAGGGGTCCAGGGATGGATGCAGGGTTCAGGAACAGAGGATACAAGGTACAGAGGCAGGGGTCCAGGGATGGATGCAGGGTTCAGGAACACAGGATACAAGGTAACAGATAACAGGTCACAAGGTTCAGGTTCAGGTTCAGGTTCAGGCATACAGGTCTGGGTTCCAAGACAATACCAGAGCAAATGCTTTAGTGTCTGCTGGGTATTTATACACACCTCCTGCAATCAGTCTCAGGTGACGCCTGATTGCAGGAGATGATTTCGGCTCCAGACAAATGGGAGACACCCGCTGGTGGCCACCAGAACTGCACCCTTTGGTGCTGAAAGCAATAGCACCACCAGCAGGTGACCCAGGCAATGACACTGATCATGACATAGGGTGGGTCTCCCAATCAGTCCCATACATGTGTCTCTCAAGTTGAAAAAAACACTGCCTCCCGAAACATAAAGGGCGACGTCGCAGTGTTCTTTCAAACTGCACGGACCCAGATGAGGCCTCACTGCTGTATGTCTGTGTCCTACATTGGGAAAATGTTCAATATTTTTTTAACTCTGCCATGGCCGGTCCCAAGCCCGTGCTGCGAAAAGAGGAGGGTTGGGTGCTGGGACAAGCAAACCAGCCCTATTAAAACATTTGTAGAGCAAATGGAAAAGTTCAGTGACACAGAGGTGATGTTCCATCTCGGGGGAGGTTTAGTGTCACTGCAGCAATCAAGACCTCTCTGAGCGTGGTTGGTTCTGAGAGCAATGGCCCAGATCCCATTCCATAACAATTGTAAGATGCTCATTGCGGTCTAGAGCTGGTCCAAAGGTTGCGTGTGAAGGTTGTGTGCAAGCACACATAAAGTGCTCCCTTCCGAAACTGGAAGACTGCTTACCAGTGCTCTTGAAACTTTTTAACTCTGCCATGGCCGGTCCCAAGCCCAGCTGCGAAAAGAGGAGGGTTGAGTGCTGGGGCAAGCAAACCAGCCCTGTAAAAACAATTTGCTACTGCGAGCATAAAAGAAGAATAGGGCCTATCCAGCATTGTAGTGACATTAGCCAGCTGAACGTGTTGGCTGAGCTACCAATGCTTTAAGCTGCAAATTAGTAGCTCGAGCATAAAAGAAGAGGGCCTATTAAAGTTAACTCCACCGTGGCCGGTCCCAAGTCCGAGCTGAGAAAGGAGGAGGGTCCCTTCCCCCTCCCTTTCCTTCCCTTTCCCCTTCCCCTCCCCCTCCCTTCCCTTTCCCCTTCCCCCAGAGATACATGCTCAAATTACCTTTAAGGCAGTTTACTGTGCAAAGGGCTAAAAAGAGATTGTAGACAGTCCACTTTGGGCCGATCGGCGCCGTTCGGAGCTGTAATGCGAAGTTCCACTGTACATCTCTTCTCTGCTGTTCCATCTGTGTGCTGTCTCGACTGTGAAGTGTGGGAAGAGGGTGTACCCCTTTACGGAGGATAGACAGCAGGATCTGTTCGCCCCGAGTACATCAATTGTCTGAAGAAGAGAGAGCAATTTGGTTTCAAATTTGGTCCCATACTTGCTATCTGAGGAGTGACAAAGGAAATCTACCTGCGTGCCAAGTTTGAAGACAGGAGCCCCAAGGGTTCCAGAGATATGGCCACACAAAGAGAACTGACCGGCAATTGAAAGCTCCCTTGCGGGAAAACGTAGCAGTAATTTGTAATACCGCTTAAGTGGGACTCTGGAGCAACCTTGACGGTATAGATTTTGCTGGTCAATATCTCCAAAACCATAAATCCTAAGAACTCCAAACTTGGTAGGGTGGGTCTCCCAATCAGTCCCATACATGTGTCTCTCAAGTTGAAAAAAACACTGCCTCCCGAAACATAAAGGGCGACGTCGCAGTGTTCTTTCAAACTGCACGGACCCAGATGAGGCCTCACTGCTGTATGTCTGTGTCCTACATTGGGAAAACGTTCAATATTTTTTTAACTCTACCATGGCCGGTCCCAAGCCCGTGCTGCGAAAAGAGGAGGGTTGGGTGCTGGGACAAGCAAACCAGTCCTATTAAAACATTTGTAGAGCAAATGGGAAAGTTCAGTGACACAGAGGTGATGTTCCATCTCGGGGGAGGTTTAGTGTCACTGCAGCAATGAAGACCTCTCTGAGCGTGGTTGGTTCTGAGAGCAATGGCCCAGATCCCATTCCATAACAATTGTAAGATGCTCATTGTGGTCTAGAGCTGGTCCAAAGGTTGCGTGTGAAGGTTGTGTGCAAGCACACGTAAAGTGCTCCCTTCCGAAACTGGAAGACTGCTTACCAGTGCTCTTGAATCTTTTTAACTCTGCCATGGCCGGTCCGAAGCCCAGCTGCGAAAAGAGGAGGGTTGAGTGCTGGGGCAAGCAAACCAGCCCTGTAAAAACAATTTGCTACTGCGAGCATAAAAGAAGAATAGGGCCTATCCAGCATTGTAGTGACATTAGCCAGCTGAACGTGTTGGCTGAGCTACCAATGCTTTAAGCTGCAAATTAGTGGCTCGAGCATAAAAGAAGAGGGCCTATTAAAGTTAACTCCACCGTGGCCGGTCCCAAGTCCGAGCTGAGAAAGGAGGAGGGTCCCTTCCCCCTCCCTTTCCTTCCCTTTCCCCTTCCCCCTCCCTTTCCTTCCCTTTCCCCTTCCCCTCCCCCTCCCCCTCCCTTCCCTTTCCCCTTCCCCCAGAGACACATGCTCAAATTACCTTTAAGGCAGTTTACTGTGCAAAGGGCTAAAAAGAGATTGTAGACAGTCCACTTTGGGCCGATCTGCACCGTTCGGAGCTGTAATGCGAAGTTCCACTGTACATCTCTTCTCTGCTGTTCCATCTGTGTGCTGTCTCGACTGTGAAGTGTGGGAAGAGGGTGTACCCCTTTACGGAGGATAGACAGCAGGATCTGTTCGCCCCGAGTACATAAATTGTCTGAAGAAGAGAGAGCAATTTGGGTTCAAATTTGGTCCCATACTTGCTATCTGAGGAGTGACAAAGGAAATCTACCTGCGTGCCAAGTTTGAAGACAGGAGCCCCAAGGGTTCCAGAGATATGGCCACACAAAGAGAACTGACCGGCAATTGAAAGCTCCCTTGCGGGAAAACGTAGCAGTAATTTGTAATACCGCTTAAGTGGGACTCTGGAGCAACCTTGACGGTATAGATTTTGCTGGTCAATATCTCCAAAACCATAAATCCTAAGAACTCCAAACTTGGTAGGGTGGGTCTCCCAATCAGTCCCATACATGTGTCTCTCAAGTTGAAAAAAACACTGCCTCCCGAAACATAAAGGGCGACGTCGCAGTGTTCTTTCAAACTGCACGGACCCAGATGAGGCCTCACTGCTGTATGTCTGTGTCCTACATTGGGAAAACGTTCAATATTTTTTTAACTCTGCCATGGCCGGTCCCACGCCCGTGCTGCGAAAAGAGGAGGGTTGGGTGCTGGGACAAGCAAACCAGCCCTATTAAAACATTTGTAGAGCAAATGGGAAAGTTCAGTGACACAGAGGTGATGTTCCATCTCGGGGGAGGTTTAGTGTCACTGCAGCAATGAAGACCTCTCTGAGCGTGGTTGGTTCTGAGAGCAATGGCCCAGATCCCATTCTATAACAATTGTAAGATGCTCATTGCGGTCTAGAGCTGGTCCAAAGGTTGCGTGTGAAGGTTGTGTGCAAGCACACGTAAAGTGCTCCCTTCCGAAACTGGAAGACTGCTTACCAGTGCTCTTGAATTTTTTTAACTCTGCCATGGCCGGTCCCAAGCCCAGCTGCAAAAAGAGGAGGGTTGAGTGCTGGGGCAAGCAAACCAGCCCTGTAAAAACAATTTGCTATTGCGAGCATAAAAGAAGAATAGGGCCTATCCAGCATTGTAGTGACATTAGCCAGCTGAATGTGTTGGCTGAGCTACCAATGCTTTAAGCTGCAAATCAGTTGCTCGCGCATAAAAGAAGAGGGCCTATTAAAGTTAACTCCACCGTGGCCGGTCCCAAGTCCGAGCTGAGAAAGGAGGAGGGTCCCTTCCCCCTCCCTTTCCTTCCCTTTCCCCTTCCCCTCCCTTCCCTTTCCCCTTCCCCCAGAGATACATGCTCAAATTACCTTTAAGGCAGTTTACTGTGCAAAGGGCTAAAAAGAGATTGTAGACAGTCCACTTTGGGCCGATCGGCGCCGTTCGGAGCTGTAATGCGAAGTTCCACTGTACATCTCTTCTCTGCTGTCCCATCTGTGTGCTGTCTCGACTGTGAAGTGTGGGAAGAGGGTGTACCCCTTTACGGAGGATAGACAGCAGGATCTGTTCGCCCCGAGTACATAAATTGTCTGAAGAAGAGAGAGCAATTTGGGTTCAAATTTGGTCCCATAGTTGCTATCTGAGGAGTGACAAAGGAAATCTACCTGCGTGCCAAGTTTGAAGACAGGAGCCCCAAGGGTTCCAGAGATATGGCCACACAAAGAGAACTGACCGGCAATTGAAAGCTCCCTTGCGGGAAAACGTAGCAGTAATTTGTAATACCGCTTAAGTGGGACTCTGGAGCAACCTTGTCGGTATAGATTTTGCTGGTCAATATCTCCAAAACCATAAATCCTAAGAACTCCAAACTTGGTAGGGTGGGTCTCCCAATCAGTCCCATATATGTGTCTCTCAAGTTGAAAAAAACACTGCCTCCCGAAACATAAAGGGCAATGTCGCAGTGTTCTTTCTAACTGCACGGACCCAGATGAGGCCTCACTGCTGTATGTCTGTGTCCTACATTGGGAAAATGTTCAATATTTTTTTAACTCTGCCATAACCGGTCCCAAGCCTGTGCTGCGAAAAGAGGAGGGTTGGGTGCTGGGACAAGCAAACCAGCCCTATTAAAACATTTGTAGAGCAAATGGGAAAGTTCAGTGACACAGAGGTGATGTTCCATCTCGGGGGAGGTTTAGTGTCACTGCAGCAATGAAGACCTCTCTGAGCGTGGTTGGTTCGGAGAGCAATGGCCCAGATCCCATTCCATAACAATTGTAAGATGCTCATTGCGGTCTAGAGCTGGTCCAAAGGTTGCGTGTGAAGGTTGTGTGCAAGCAGTTGTAAAGTGCTCCCTTCCGAAACTGGAAGACTGCTTACCAGTGCTCTTGAAACTCTTTAACTCTGCCATGGCCGGTCCCAAGCCCAGCTGCGAAAAAGGAGGGTTGAGTGCTGGGGCAAGCAAACCAGCCCTGTAAAAACAATTTCCTACTGCGAGCATAAAAGAAGAATAGGGCCTATCCAGCATTGTAGTGACATTAGCCAGCTGAACGTGTTGGCTGAGCTACCAATGCTTTAAGCTGCAAATTAGTGGCTCGAGCATAAAAGAAGAGGGCCTATTAAAGTTAACTCCACCGTGGCCGGTCCCAAGTCCGAGCTGAGAAAGGAGGAGGGTCCCTTCCCCCTCCCTTTCCTTTCCTTCCCTTTCCCCTTCCCCCTCCCTTTCCTTCCCTTTCCCCTTCCCCTCCCCCTCCCTTCCCTTTCCCCTTCCCCCAGAGACACATGCTCAAATTACCTTTAAGGCAGTTTACTGTGCAAAGGGCTAAAAAGAGATTGTAGACAGTCCACTTTGGGCCGATCTGCACCGTTCGGAGCTGTAATGCGAAGTTCCACTGTACATCTCTTTTCTGCTGTCCCATCTGTGTGCTGTCTCGACTGTGAAGTGTGGGAAGAGGGTTTACCCCTTTACGGAGGATAGACAGCAGGATCTGTTCGCCCCGAGTACATAAATTGTCTGAAGAAGAGAGAGCAATTTGGGTTCAAATTTGGTCCCATACTTGCTATCTGAGGAGTGACAAAGGAAATCTACCTGCGTGCCAAGTTTGAAGACAGGAGCCCCAAGGGTTCCAGAGATATGGCCACACAAAGAGAACTGACCGGCAATTGAAAGCTCCCTTGCGGGAAAACGTAGCAGTAATTTATAATACCGCTTAAGTGGGACTCTGGAGCAACCTTGTCGGTATAGATTTTGCTGGTCAATATCTCCAAAACCATAAATCCTAAGAACTCCAAACTTGGTAGGGTGGGTCTCCCAATCAGTCCCATACATGTGTCTCTCAAGTTGAAAAAAACACTGCCTCCCGAAACATAAAGGGCAATGTCGCAGTGTTCTTTCAAACTGCACGGACCCAGATGAGGCCTCACTGCTGTATGTCTGTGTCCTACATTGGGAAAATGTTCAATATTTTTTTAACTCTGCCATGACCGGTCCCAAGCCCGTGCTGCGAAAAGAGGAGGGTTGGGTGCTGGGACAAGCAAACCAGCCCTATTAAAACATTTGTAGAGCAAATGGGAAAGTTCAGTGACACAGAGGTGATGTTCCATCTCGGGGGAGGTTTAGTGTCACTGCAGCAATGAAGACCTCTCTGAGCGTGGTTGGTTCTGAGAGCAATGGCCCAGATCCCATTCCATAACAATTGTAAGATGCTCATTGCGGTCTAGAGCTGGTCCAAAGGTTGCGTGTGAAGGTTGTGTGCAAGCACTTGTAAAGTGCTCCCTTCCGAAACTGGAAGACTGCTTACCAGTGCTCTTGAAACTCTTTAACTCTGCCATGGCCGGTCCCAAGCCCAGCTGCGAAAAAGGAGGGTTGAGTGCTGGGGCAAGCAAACCAGCCCTGTAAAAACAATTTGCTACTGCGAGCATAAAAGAAGAATAGGGCCTATCCAGCATTGTAGTGACATTAGCCAGCTGAACGTGTTGGCTGAGCTACCAATGCTTTAAGCTGCAAATTAGTGGCTCGAGCATAAAAGAAGAGGGCCTATTAAACTTAACTCCACCGTGGCCGGTCCCAAGTCCGAGCTGAGAAAGGAGGAGGGTCCCTTCCCCCTCCCTTTCCTTCCCTTTCCCCTTCCCCTCCCCCTCCCTTCCCTTTCCCCTTCCCCCAGAGATACATGCTCAAATTACCTTTAAGGCAGTTTACTGTGCAAAGGGCTAAAAAGAGATTGTAGACAGTCCACTTTGGGCCGATCGGCGCCGTTCGGAGCTGTAATGCGAAGTTCCACTGTACATCTCTTCTCTGCTGTCCCATCTGTGTGCTGTCTCGACTGTAAAGTGTGGGAAGAGGGTGTACCCCTTTACGGAGGATAGACAGCAGGATCTGTTCGCCCCGAGTACATAAATTGTCTGAAGAAGAGAGAGCAATTTGGGTTCAAATTTGGTCCCATACTTGCTATCTGAGGAGTGACAAAGGAAATCTACCTGCGTGCCAAGTTTGAAGACAGGAGCCCCAAGGGTTCCAGAGATATGGCCACACAAAGAGAACTGACCGGCAATTGAAAGCTCCCTTGCGGGAAAACGTAGCAGTAATTTGTAATACCGCTTAAGTGGGACTCTGGAGCAACCTTGTCGGTATAGATTTTACTGGTCAATGTCTCCAAAACCATTAATCCTAAGAACTCCAAACTTGGTAGGGTGGGTCTCCCAATAAGTCCCATACATGTGTCTCTCAAGTTGAAAAAAATACTGCCTCCCGAAACATAAAGGGCGACGTCGCAGTGTTCTTTCAAACTGCACAGACCCAGATGAGGCCTCACTGCTGTATGTCTGTGTCCTACATTGGGAAAATGTTCAATATTTTTTTAACTCTGCCATGGCCGGTCCCAAGCCCGTGCTGTGAAAAGAGGAGGGTTGGGTGCTGGGACAAGCAAACCAGCCCTATTAAAACATTTGTAGAGCAAATGGGAAAGTTCAGTGACACAGAGGTGATGTTCCATCTCGGGGGAGGTTTAGTGTCACTGCAGCAATGAAGACCTGTCTGAGCGTGGTTGGTTCTGAGAGCAATGGCACAGAGACCATTCCATAACAATTGGAAGATGCTCATTGCGGTCTAGAGATGGTCCAAAGGTTGCGTGTGAGGGTTGTGTGCAAGCACACGTAAAGTGCAGGGGAACTCTGTGCTCCCTTCCGAAACTTGAAGATTGCTTACCAGTGCTCTTGAATTTTTTTAACTCTGCCATGGCCGGTCCCAAGCCCGGCTGCGAAAAGAGTAGGGTTGAGTGCTGTGGCAAGCAAACTAGCCCTGTAAAAACAATTTGCTACTGCGAGCATAAAATGAGAATAGGGCCTATCCAGCATTGTAGTGAGATTAGCCAGCTGAACGTGTTGGCTAAGCTACCAATGCTTTAAGCTGCAAATTAGTGGCTCGAGCATAAAAGAAGAGGGCCTATTAAAGTTAACTACACCGTGGCGGGTCCCAAGTCTGAGCTAAGAAAGGAGGGGGGTCCCTTCCCCCTCCCATTCCTTCCCTTTCGCCTTCCCCTCCCTTCCCTTTCCCTTCCCTTTCCCCTTCCCCCAGAGACACATGCTCAAATTACCTTTAAGGCATTTTACTGTGCAAAGGGCTAAAAAGAGATTGTAGACAGTCCACTTTCGGCTGATTGGCGCCGTTCGGTGCTGTAATGCGAAGTTCCACTGTACATCTCTTCTCTGCTGTCCCATCTGTGTGCTGTCTCGACTGTAAAGTGTGGGAAGAGGGTGTACCCCTTTACGGAGGATAAACAGCAGGATCTGTTCGCCCCGAGTACATAAATTGTCTGAAGAAGAGAGAGCAATTTGGGTTCAAATTTGGTCCCATACTTGCTATCTGAGGAGTGACAATGGAAATCTACCTGTGTGCCAAGTTTGAAGACAGGAGCCCCAAGGGTTCCAGAGATATGGCCACACAAAGAGAACCGACTGGCAATTGAAAGCTCCCTTGCGGGAAAACGTAGCAGTAATTTGTAATACCGCTTAGCGGGACTCTGGTGCAACTTTGTCGTTATAGATTTTGCTGGACAATATCTCCGAAACTGCTGCGAAAAGAGGAGGGTTGGGTGCTGAGACAAGCAAACCATGTTCCATCTCGGGGGAGGTTTAGTGTCACTGCAGCAATGAAGACCTCTCTGAGCGCGGTTGGTTCTGAGAGCAATGGCCCAGACCCCATTCCATAACAATTGTAAGATGCTCATTGCAGTCTAGAGCTGGTCCAAAGGTTATGCTTGAAGGTTGTGTGCAAGCACACGTAAAGTGCTCCCTTCCGAAACTGGAAGACTGCTTACCAGTGCTCTTGAATTTTTTTAACTCTGCCATGTCCGGTCCCAAGCCCGGCTGCGAAAAGAGGAGGGTTGAGTGCTGGGGCAAGCAAACCAGTCCTGTAAAAACAATTTTCTACTGCAAGCATAAAATAAGAATAGGGCATATCTAGCCTTGTAGTGACATCAGCTAGCTGAACGTGTTGGCTGAGCTACCAATGCTTTAAGCGGCAAATTAGTGGGTCAAGCATAAAAGAAGAGCGCCTATTAAAGTTAACTCCACCGTGGCCGGTCCCAAGTCCGAGCTGAGAAAGGAGGAGGGTCCCTTCTCCCTCCCTTTCCTTCCCTCTCCCCCTCCCTTTCCTTCCCTTTCCCCTTCCCCTTCCCTTTCCCCTTCCCCCTCCCTTTCCCCTTCCCCCTCCCTTTCCTTTCCCCCTCCCTTTCCTTCCCTTTCCCCTTCTCCTCTCCCTCCCTTCCCTTTCCCCTTCCCCCAGAGACACATGCTCAAATTACCTTTAAGGCAGTTTACTGTGCAAAGGGCTAAAAAGAGATTGTAGACAGTCCACTTTGGGCCGATTGGCGCCGTTCGGAGCTGTAATGCGAAGTTCCACTGTACATCTCTTCTCTGCTGTCCCATCTGTGTGCTGTCTCGACTGTAAAGTGTGGGAAGAGGGTGTACCCCTTTACGGAGGATAGACAGCAGGATCTGTTCACCCCGAGTACATAAATTGTCTGAAGAAGAGAGAGCAATTTGGTCCCATACTTGCTATCTGAGGAGTGACAATGGAAATCTACCTGCGTGCCAAGTTTGGAGACAGGAGCCCCAAGGGTTCCAGAGATATGGCCACACAAAGAGAACCGACCGGCAATTGAAATTTCCCTTTGAGGGAAAACGTAGCAGTAATTTGTAATACCGCTTAGCGGGACTCTGGAGCAACCTTGTCGGTATAGATTTTGCTGGTCAATATCTCCAAGACCATAAAACCTAGGAACTCCAAACTTGGTGGGGTGGGTCTCCCAATCAGTCCCATACATGTGTCTCTCAAGTTTGAATAAAACACTGCTTACCAAACTATAAAGGGTGACGTTGCAGTGTTCTTTCAAACTTCACGGACCCAGATGAGGCCTCACTGCTGTATTAGAATTTTTTTTAGCTGCGCAACAAAACTACATTGAATTGAGAACAGAGTGTCCAATCTCTGGTGCATGTGATCATGCACCAATGAAGAGAAATAAAATGTCCAAACAAAAATTAAGGAATTGAACCCCAAAGTGTACACTCCTAGTGCACCAAACCTCATAAGTAATTGATGCAAATTACATAAGGTCCATAGAGCAGTTAATGTAAAAAAAACTTTTAACCAGGATAATAATGCTGTAGGTGATTACTGTAGATATCCATCTTCTTAACATGCATCAGTGACATCAGATATGAACACCCTAGAACAGTGCTGCTTCCAGTTAGAAAAGAATCCACCACCTCTAATAAAGCTGCCGCTTACCAGAGATACTGATCCCTGAAAGAGATCAGTCAAAAAAAGACTGATGTTATCCCTGTGAGGGTCTCTCACGGCTCAATCAGCTGTCTCCACTCTTCTGGTGCATATATCATTGGTCTCTCACTCGGTGTCACAATACATCATGTCAGGATGAAAGAGAAAGCCACCATAGCCTAATCCAGTAAAAAAAAAAACTAATTTATTAAAACATGTAAAAGAATTGCACTTACAAAACGATGTAGATAAAATAGCGTGTGTGTAATCTTAAGCCGGCCGGCTCTCACAGCCCGTTCCTTCCGGGACTCTGCGATAGTGTTTGCGGTGTTCACAAGCCATGGATCATGGTGGCACCTATCCACTACTGTTCCTTTTAACCGGCTAAAAGCAAGTTTTTGTGGTTAGTTTACTATCTTCCTGTTGGATTTCTAAATCTAGGAAGTGGATAAGTTTATCACTATTCTCATATGACAATTTTATATTGTTTTGATTGTTGTTCAATTTATCAAAAAATCCCTTGAGGCTAGTTTCATCACCTCTCCATATTACAATACAATCGTCTATGAACCTTCTATATATAATAAGCTCTTCTGGGATATTGGAATAATTGGCCTGCTCCTCCCATTTAGCCATAAAGATGTTCGCTACACTAGGTGCATATTTAGCACCTATTCCTATCCCATTTAGCTGCCTATAGAAATCCAAATTATGCCAGAAATAATTGCGTTGTAGCCCATAAGCCAAGCATCTCAAGATAAATCTTTTCTGTTTAGAGATTATATTACTAAAGCTATATAGGGCCCATCTCGCAGCTTGTATGGCATCTTGGTGTTGGATTATCGTGTATAAAGATGATACGTCTGCCGTTGCAATCAAATATTTTTCTTGTGGTAGCAACTCAATAGTGTTCATAATCTGAATCAAGTGTTTGGTATCTCGTAAATAGGCTCTTGTTTGTAACACTAGCGGTTGCATATACCGATCAACATATTCACCCAATCTCGCATTTATGGATTGTATGCCATTGATTATTGGTCTTCCAGGTGGGTGAATAAGATTCTTATGGACCTTTGGTACTGTATAAATGATCGGTACCCTGCAGGTGTCCGGTATCAGATACTTTTCTGATTGGTAATCATTCCTATCTCTCAAATATTTTATTTTCTTTCTTTGTTAGAACAAAAGGATATAGAAATCAAAAACTTTGTTCAACTGACTGGTGAGTGTTGTGAAGGATGCTGAATCTTTACAAAGAAAGAAAAGAAAATATTTGAGATATACGAATGATTACCAATCAGAACAAACCTTCAAATGCCAATTAAAATTGAAGGAGGGGAAAAATTGGATCTACTACGTCTTCCCCTGAAAGGGAGGTACGGATTTGTTAGTCCCAGACGGGACCAAAGGCATGGGTCCCCAGAAACCCAAAGACAATATCGGGAATATCCAAGTGAAAATGAGAGACCCAATAGAGATGAGAACAATGGACCAAGAACTCCGAAGCCATGGTGGAGAAATAAAAATAAATCACCAAAGAAACCTTTTTGGAAGAACAATGGCAATCGGAATAATCAAAAACCACGTAACCAACCACAAAACAAATATGCTAATACGGGAGGTTATGATTATGGTAACCAAGGAAACCATGAGTACTACAATCAGGATAGAAGAGATGGACGAGACCCCCCATACCATCAGAATCAGCAATATTATCGACAAGGTAATTATGGGTATCAAGATCAATATCAGTACCAAAATTAATATAGAAGAAGTCCGATTCCAACTCACAACAGATATGAAGCTTTAAGAAACTACCAAGATGACACGCAATCACTGTCTTTTTTAGATCATCGCAGGAGCGAGAGGACTCCCCTCGGCATGACAAAACATCAAATGTAAGAAGTCCAAACACAAGAGGGGATGCCGAGGAGGATCCAAGATCCAAAAGAAAAAGAGAGGAGTGGGAGAGGGGATCTACAACCCAAGTGGAGTGGATCTAACGAGAACCAAAATGTTAACTCTAGATAAAGGCTTGAAGTACGCTCCTAAACGGAATCTGAACAAATTTGATATGTATGTGGATATACAAAAATATACCCGAAGGCTAAACATTAAAAAGTACATGATGAATAC
Organism: Rana muscosa; assembly: GCA_029206835.1. NCBI lineage: Eukaryota > Metazoa > Chordata > Amphibia > Anura > Ranidae > Rana > Rana muscosa. The sequence goes on from CM055118.1 coordinate 116,533,773, forward strand.
AGCTCCAGTTATTGAAAGATCAAGAACGGACACGCCAGGAAGAGTGGTTCACAGTAACCTGAGAAACAAGTGCTTATTTAACCCGCCTGTTCATAACAATAAACACATAGAGGTTTTCAATCAAATGGTTATACAGGATTTGGAAAAACTCAAAATCAAAAGAATGAGTGATCCCCAGGCAATTAAAAGAGGTATAAAAGAATTGGAGGAAAATAAGCAGGTCATTGTTCGACCTGCTAAGGGTGGTGCTATTGTGGTTTTATCCAAAGAATATTATAACAAGGAGTTATTGGATCAATTAAATGATGCCAATACATACATTACATTAAGAGGAAATCCCACAAGTGAATACAAGCAGGAGCTTACAGAATTAATTGCAAGAGGTAGCCTCAAGAATATCCTTACCTAAAAAGAAGAAAAGTATCTGATACCGGACACCTGCAGGGTACCAATCATTTATACAGTACCACAGGTCCATAAGAATCTTGTTCACCCACCTGGAAGACCAATAATCAATGGCATACAATCCATAAATGCGAGATTGGGTGAATATGTTGATCGGTATATGCAACCGCTAGTGTTACAAACAAGAGCCTATTTACGAGATACCAAACACTTGATTCAGATTATGAACACTATTGTGTTGCTACCACAAGAAAAATATTTGATTGCAATGGCAGACGTATCATCGTTATACACGATGATCCAACACCAAGGTGCCATACAAGCTGCCAGATGGGCCCTATAGTAATATAATCTCTAAGCAGAAAAGATTTATCTTGAGATGCTTGGCTTATGGGCTACAACACAATTATTTCTGGCATAATTCGGATTTCTATAGGCAGCTAAATGTATGGAAGTATGGAAGAGCCCTGGGGCCATCATAATTTTTTTTTAAAAAAATGACAGAATTTTTCCTTTTTTTTACAGAATTGAGTTTAATTTTTTTGTTTTTTGTTTTTTTAGAAAATTCTGAGTTTGAAAGTCAGAATTCGGAGATTAAATGTCAGAATTCTGAGATTATAAATATAGTAGTCTCTATTAGAAGGATTTAAGGAGCAATTAGCAATAATGTAGAAACACCCACAGACCATCATTCTGCAGACATACATGTCTTCTGCTCTGTATATGGATATGTAAATCTATCTTAGTTACAGCACACAGTATGGGGAAGCAGGCAGTGCTGGGCTCTCTGGTTCCTCTACTGTATTAATATTTCCTCGGTTTGCTGTATTATCCTTCTTCTCTGTCATCTGCTCCAACATAAAGAGCCATGCTGAAAACGTGTGTATTGTGTGTAAGTGTGTGTGTGTGTGGGGGGGGGGGCACAGCTTCCATAGATAACAGAACACAATGGCCAGCACAGCTCTGCACCCCGATTTGTAGGAAACATTGCAGTTGCCCCTACATGAGGGAATATTGTGAATGGCTAGAAGGCAGCAGGACAATGTGTGTCTATGGTCATAACGGATCGATCATAGCAATTACTTGTCTGGATTTATACAGTTATTTCACAAACTTTGAATCGCACTTGTGGGTGTCAGTGAGCCCGCTGTCAAATGCGGGAGACTTGCGGCCGCCATCAGGAACTTTGGGGCCCCCTACACAGCTTCAGGCATGGGCCCCCTGGAGCAGAGAACCGGGGGGTGCTGCCGACGCAAATTGAGAAGCAGGGGGTGCCACAAATTAGAAGCGGGGGGGGCTAGGGTGCTGCCGCCGCAAATTGTTGAGGTTGAGGGGGCTTTGGGTGCTGGCGAACAAAAAAATAAAAATTAATTTAAAAAAAAGGGGTTACCATCCGGGGCCCTGGGCGCCTTACAGGTGTACTGCCTGTACCCCCCTGCTGACACTGTCAGTACATACAGCTCATGGTCTGCTCTGCACTGCCACTATATACACTAGTTACTGTGCATGGCCCTGTCTTTACTACTAAAACTAATGCCACTAATTGTCTCCCCACTTGCACAATCTCTGCATCAAGACTACATATTGTGGCTGCATAGCGCACACATTAGCACCAACAGTATACTGAAAATATATATGTAGCGGCCTCGCCCCCTGCTCCCTTGTCAGTGAAACGGCTGGCTTGTCTAGGGGGTATGTGGGAGGAGGGTGAGGTTCACTATGGCCTATGTCCTCTTAGTGTGCAGAGGGGAAAGCCAACACTTGTTTGACCTTCGGCCTGTGTTCTGGATGGAGCCTCTGCTTCTTCTGTGGAGATCTGACTGTCAGTAATAGAGCCCCACACCATAAAAAGTCCAACACTCCTTTATTCTTCTTCACAAGTGAACAGTATCAGTTGAACTTTTAGATGAACAGACAGGGGTGTGGATGCGAGTAGGTCCAGGCACAGTGAACTCTCCTATTCCTTTTAGTGCAAATAGGCTTGGCGCACAGCCGCTGCCACTGACCGTGAGGTTGGCCGCTGCCACCGACCGGGTGAACTGTTGAGGCCCCTGCCACAGGCCTGGGTTGATTAGATGGACCGCTGCCACCGGCCGTGGAACATGAACTACCTTCCTTGAGAAGCTGGCCCTTGTTGGGGAAAGACATCATCCATCCGGACGGTCTTCAGAGGCCCACCCGGCACTGGCAATATGCTGCACCAGCTCTACGGGAGGGTCACCTCTCCGGTCCCTTACGCCCTGGATTCAGGCACCCGACACCAGGGGCACCTTAGGACAATCCCTCACTCGTGGGACCCAGGCCTTCTGACAAGGACCTCACCCCAGACCGAAGGTGTCTGGGATGGAACACGAACTCCACGTGCCCAGGCCAAGGGCGCCTGGACACTGATCACGGACAGCAGCCCTCAGGCTGAAGGTGCCTGGGACTCGAACCTCGTGGTGAAGATGTCCGCCCCCCTTTATACCCTCTCCCAGCAAGCACAGCAGGTTCCCCGCCCCGCTGTACAGCTGCTGCGAGGGGTCACAAAGGGTACAGCACTGCAGTGGTGGTTCAACCCCGGCCCAAAGTGACAGCAGGGAACTGAGCACCACTGATGTCTTCACACAAATGAAAACAGCCCTACTCTACCAATTAGTGCATCTGGGTCATACTACCACCCAGATGCTGCCCCTAAATAATACATACCCGCTACACTCTCCCCCCAGTAATTTGACACTCGTCCCCAGTGTCTGGACCAAGCCATGCCCCAAAGGGAGCCAACATAACCCGATCCAGAGACTAGCATTTTTATAGCACTGGTCGCTGTAAAAATGACAATGGTCCCAAAATAGTGTCAAAAGTGTCCGTCGTAATGTCGCAGTCACGAAAAAAAAAAAAATCACTGATCGCCGCAATTACTAGTTAAAAAAATAAATTAATAAAGCCACAAAACTACCCCCTATTTTGTAAACGCTATAATTTTTGTGATTTTTTTTTTACCAAAAATATGTAGAATACTTATTGGCCTAAACTGAGGAAAAAATATGTTCTTTTTATACATTTTTTGGGGATATTTATTATAGCAAAAAGTTAAAAATATTGCATTTTTTTCAAAATTGTCGCTCTATTTTTGTTTACAGGGCAAAAAATAAAAACCGCAGAGGTGATCAAATACCACCAAAAGAAAGCTCTATTTGTGGGGAAAAAAAAAGGACGCCAATTTTGTTTGGGAGCCACGACCGCGCAATTGTCAGTTAAAGCGACGCAGTGCCGAATCGCAAAAAAGGGGCCTGGCCCTTATGCTGCATATTGGCCCGGGCCTTAAGTGGTTAAAGCTTGTAGGAGTTTTCTTTCTCCTGACTGTCCTATGAAGCTGCAAGACCCCCTGATCCCGTCTGGACAGTGCTGATTGGCCCTGTAACGATCACATGCACCCTCCCAAAAAAAATAAAAACAACTTTAGCAACACACACACACCAAACTAAGCATGAGCAGAGTGCCTCCTAGGGCTCTGTACTATCAGGAGATGGATTATGGACAGTAAAAGGGGAGGATCAGAGCAGACAGGATCAACCAGCATTTTCACACAATGTGGATGTTTAATCCCACAGTGAGTATAACAAGCATAATTTACTGCATATACAGACTGATTTTACTATGGTGGGTTTAAAAGGTTCATTCCAGCTATGAATGTAAAGCTAGTGATTTATGTAATCCTCTTTGGCCAACTTTCACACGGCTACTTATGTGTTGTGGGTGGTGGATTGCCCAGCTTCAAGCATGAAAAATCTGATTCAAATGTCGAAGGCATGCGGTAACAGCATTGCAAGGAAATAACTTGATCCTGACAGATTTAGGCTTTTTATATATGAGAAACAAAGAATCTGGTAGTATGTGTTTGAAAATTCTACTGCATTGCAAAAGGGGATTCAGTGGACCGAATGATCACACAAATAGCCAGATAAAAAAAAACAACCGAATGCTCTGCACAGAAAGGGGCTATATGCAGTCCATGACTTAAAAACACATATCCACTGTTATCAATTACCGTATATACTCGAGTATAAGCCACGTTTTTCAGCACTTTTTTTGTGCTGAAAATGCCCCCCTCGGCTTATACTCGTCACCTTTTTGCACCTGATCTGCCAGACTTTGGGGAACGGTACCGGCCATAGGTCCCCTGGACCCCAAACTTGAGAAACAGCATGGCTCCCGCGAAGTGTGTTTGAAAACACTGGCCATCATTTTACCTGGAAGAGTAATACTACAGGGAGTCCCCGAGTTACGAACATCCGACTTGCGAACGACTCCTACTTACAAACGGGAGGCTGCGTGGCCACTTTTCAAAGGCGGGAACATTCGACGGAACATTTTTCGACGATGGGCACATTCGACGGAACATTTTTCGACGACCAGCACATTCGACGGGACATCGGAAAACAACATATCTGCCGTTCTGCACATGCTGTTCCGACTTACGAACATATTCGACTTAAGAACAAACCTACAGTCTCTAACCCGTTCGTAACTCGGGGACCCCCTGTATCTAGCAAGAATTAGTGCTAGATTGAAGGGCAGTATTACAGCACAGACTTTTTTTTTATAAATATCAGCTGGGAATATTTTAATTCTGCATTAAAGGGTAAATTTAATCGGGTTCCAATTGCCATCCCTCAAAACCTGTCCCTACCCTACCAAGATCTTTGCCATGTGTGCCTGTAATCTTCATCTGTTCCAATAAACGATTTGTACTCTGCTGGGACACAGTTTTCAATTAAATTAATTGGGTTTCTTCTTTTCCTTCTTCAGAGGTTGGGAGGTACAGCACAGGCTACAGAATAAAGATGCTTGTGTAGTGGGTATAGTCAAATAAAATGACTTGAAAGGCTGGAGGTGGGATTTGGAATGTAGTAAAATGTACAGTTTCATATTCAACTTTGATGTGTACTCCAAAGCCTTAACTATGCCTCCATACCCTTGCATATTAGGCCTCTACCAGTCTCACAAGCATATTTTCTTCTTCCAATTCAATATGATACAACAGTGACATATTAATCAGTGGGTGAAACCATGATTAGGGGGAACACAGGAATCCAACAATCCTGAAGGGTTGAATGCTGAAGACACTGATGGAGACTGCAGCACTGGAGTTGAGAGAATATAAGAGAGACATGGGCCATTGAAAGGAGAGGTGGGTAAAAGTGCCTTCTGCAGGGCACGTTTATTTAGATTTGTTCATACCCTAACAAACACAGACATGACTTAGAAAAAAAAAAATATTTGAAAAAGTTCCAATAAATTAGGAGGGCGAGTAGTCTGTCCATTTTTTTTCTTTGGTCCATACATCCCAGTGGTGTTAATTATGCCACCTCATCAAGAAGCAGAAAGAAAAAACAGGTGGCAAACACCTTCATCAGCTTTCGCCAGAAAATATATCTGGGTTTTCTTCCCAAAACTTGTCACCGATGACATCACAATGCAGAATGGCAAACTGGTTCCACGAGCGAGATACCTCCACCTCTCTCCTCCTCGCCTTCTAGCTTTATTACCTTCTTGCTGATTTCATTTACCTAAACAAGAAGTACAGGATGAGAATAAAAATGAACAAGAACAATTCAAGTATTGTCAGTCAACTCAACTGACGCACATGGAAAGTGATGCGATTCTTACGCAATAAGTCAACAAGCAGTTAAAGGAGAACTTCTCTTTTAATACAGTTATCCTGAATACGCCAGACACTATCCACCACATATTACACTTAACTTGCATTGAAACTATAATTATAGTAAAAAGTGTGGGACTTTTGAGGCACAGCATCTCACTAAAAAATATAACATTTTATTTAATTTCCTTAAAATTGGACATAAAATAATGACAGACTTATAATAAAATGCAATTATAAAACAGCCTATTCCAACCACTGCAGTCATTTATACAACACAGTCTCTGTTCAACACGTTTCTAGGACATGGTTCTCTTCATCAGGAGCCAACAGACTTTTGATGCCGCCATCTTCTATATGGCAGCCATGACAATTAATTAAACATTGAAATCATTCCTGCTACCCTGATAAAACAGGGAGATGATCAATTAGGCAGATAGTTGATAAGTAAATTCCTTTCATAGGTTTAATTTAGGTTCCTCACATTGAGTTACAGAGAAAGGCGAAGGGAAGTCGATGCTGGTTTTCGATATTTAAAACAGCAATTTCCAAGCTTAACAACCATTTGCTGTCTCATTTAAGCAGAGGTTAGCAGAGTCTGTAATGGTTTGCTGCTGCCAAACAATTCACCAGAATGTTTGCAGGCTATAGGGGAGAGAGAGAACAGTTATCACTCCACTAAGATTTAAGTGTTGGGTTCCACAGTCATCTTCAAAAGTCTCCACGCTAGGACCTGGCCACCTAGAAGCAACTTAGGCCCCTTACCTTAACTGGTTATGTCCCTTTTTTGCAGAGTTTTCCACTCTAGGGAGCGGTTTATTATGGACCGGGAAGATTATACGCCGACTGCGTCTCCCGCTCTTTCTTACCATCAGACCTAAAGCACCACCTGAACCCCCCTTCCCTTTTTTGGGGGGTTACCTTAACCCCAATGGGCGTTCTGAACTGCAGATTTTGTTGGCCTTTTCAATGATGTAATATTTTCATCCACCTGTGCAGACACAGATTTTTCCTCTTTTTACATTTCTACGAATCCATAATGTACAGGGCCTTCCCAATAACGTGATGCTATGTTTTAGTCTTAATTTATTTCTACAACGTTTTGTATTGCATTAAAAAAAAAAAAAAAAATCTACAAGGTATACTCTTCTCTGATCATGCATGTGCAACCACAATCTGTATTCATTCTCATGGAAAGGCCATGTACACTCCTAGAGTGAAAGTGTAGGTGACCTTTTTCTTAGGAATGAATGTGGTATGCAGAAAACATGCATGTGAAAAGGAGAGCATGGACTAGGACATTTTTAAAGAGATAAGTTTAGCAAATAATCCTTAACCTACGCAATGAATCAATTTAAGTTTTTAACAGGGCTGCCCGTTTTCAGGTGAAAAATCTATAAGTGATAAATATGTGTTATTTAAACCACGCTCACTAAATCATAAATTCATCAAATGATTACATCAAAGTGAATAAGTGCTCAAAAAAAAAAAAAAAAAAAAAAAGTGCATTCAGTGCAATGTACATAAACAGCCACCAGATGTCTCCACTTGGATACGAGTGGTATATTGTCGGCTGTCTTCTTGTCAACTCGTTCCACTACTGGCGGAAGGGACGTGTCACGCAAGATTCCGCCAGTAGTGGAACGCAGGTGGAGCACATATTGGCGTCCCTGCATTAATCGCGAGCTCTGAAATTTTTACCTTTGTAAGTGTAACTTGTATAGCGTGTATTTTAAAATAAACATTACGTACTTCACCATGGGAGGTATCCCCCTATTTTTATACCGTTTTTGGGAGATCTAGTCTATGTCCAAGTTTGCTCACTGATCGACTGAGAAGAGTACTAGAAACTGCATCATTCTGCTTAATGTGACTAACTGTAATGAGGGTCATGCAAGTCCGGTGAGTGGGCTGTGTGTCTGATGTTGGTGGATGAGAATATTAAACACTTATGTGGAGTTGACAAGAAGACAGCAGACAATATACCACTCGTATCCAGGTGGAAACATCTGGTGGCTGTTTATGGACATTGCACTTTATTTTTGAGCACTTCTTCACTTTGATGTAAAACATTTGATGAATTTATGATTAGGGAGTTTAACCTCCCTGGCGGTATGATTATTTCAGATTTTAGGTGCTGAAAGTGGTACCATTATTTTGCATGGAAATTTGGCGTATTGTATTGTAGGCCTGTAATTCTTAGGAATAACTCACTTAAATCTGTCCAAACAGGAGTCTAGTAGACATGCCGGGTATGATAAAGTTTGAAACACAAAATCATAAATTATAATATAATAAATAACTATAAATAATTATAATAAAAATTATTCAATAATGTAATCAAATCAAAAACACTGAAATTTGCTCAGTTGCAGAATTGTCGCTGTCATTACTTTCAGTGTTTGATGACGAATTTCCCCACAGATCGTTATCGCTCAATCCTGCAAGTGATTCTAATTTATTATCGCTGTTTTCTAGCTGGTCTAAAACCACTTTTGACGTAAACTGACACTTTTTGGTTGCTATGGACAATCTCCAGTTTCCAGGCAGAAAGAACAGTTTTTATAATATAAAATTGCATGCAGGGCACTGGACAGACCACTAGGGACAAATGTGTATTTGATACAGTACACTGTAATCTTACAGATTACAGTACTGTATGTATTGTGTGTTTTTTACTTTTTGAATTTGGCGCCGAACTCCGTCCCCGTGCGTCGCAACGCTCGGAAACGGAGCTCGGCACTGTGAATCGAGCGAGGAGACAGCTCGCAGACACAGCGGGAGACATCGCAGGATCCAGGGGACAAGGCAAGTAGCTTTCCCTGTATCCTGCAATGCAGCCCGAGTCTGGCTCTGGGGGTTACCGCTTTTGGTATGAAAAATTCACCCCGAGCCAGACTGGAGGAAAATACCGCTAGGCAGGATAAATAACACATTTATCACAGGACATTTTTGAAGAGGTTGTGCACCATCCATCATGGGTGTCCAGAGTTTATGATTCTAGTGGAGGATCTTTTTTGTCTTCAATTTTAAAAGGTCAATGTATCATCTAGTTATACCAGTACATAAGCTCTATGAAAGATGTCTGATTACCTTCTTCTTAAGGATGAATGATCCTTTCCTTTACATTAAAGGCTCATTATTGTAGCTGATGTTAAACTCTGAAAATAAGATTGCATTCTTCTCGGCAGCAAGTGTTCCCTGTGGGGGCGAGGGAAAAAATACAGCAGGCTTGTAAGTACGTAGAAAGGCCATTGCACAGAAAACGGGAAAATTGATTATGAAGCATTACCATTCACACTTTTTTCATCTGTTGCAGAACATGCTTGCTTAAATATAGCATTTTTAAAAAAGGGACTGCCAATGCACCACAAGGGACAAAATAAGGTGCACCATAATGTATTGAATGTGCATTGTAGTGCACTGTGATGTGTTGCCAGCTACAGTACCTAACCAGCGCCACAACTGTGTGTGAATGCATTTGTTTATCACAACACATAGCTGTGAAGCCAGCCGTAACACTGTATCGAAGTGTTCAGTGCATGCAGGCTAAGGAATTTGTTAATGTAACACTTCCAGGTATTTATTACCTCTTACAGAGATCTGAGTACTCATCCCGACAATGCCTTCATCTGCTTTTCTCTCCAGAGGGATGGAATCATATTTGTTCAAACATTAGCCAAAATCGCAGTCTAATTCCTGGACTGAGCTGCTTCCTCTGAACTGAGACATGACACAACCATGTAAATCCTGGTGCCTGTGCAGTTCTTGGTTGTGTTTAGCAATATCTGAGGCAGGTCAGTCCCTGCAACTGCCTCTCACCTTGTGACTTGCTAAATGAATTCTACATACCACCAAGGAGAAGCCAACAAACGATGCTGGCCAAGATATGCTGTGTATAATACTATATATACTCGAGTATAAGCCGAGGCACCCAATTTTACCACAATTAACTGGGAAAACGTATTGACTCGAGTATAAGCCTAGGGTGTCCATCTGCATGCCTCGCTGTGCCTCACTTTGTCCATGTGCATGCCTCACTGTGCCCATGCCTCACTGACGTTTAATATGGGAGTCTATGGAAGGGGTGCCTGGCTTTGAAAAATCGGTGCTCCCCGGCCGTAGGTCCCCCAGACAACAAATTTGCACACTTGTAGAGGAAGAGTGGGGCTACATGTGCGCCAAGTTTGGGGTCCAGGGGACCTACGGCCAGCCAGTACCGGGTCCCCAAAATCCGGGAGATCGGGCGTAAAAAGGTGACTCGATTATAAGCCGAGGGGGCATTTTCAGCACAAAAAAAAGTGCTGAAAAACTCGGCTTATACTCGAGTATATACGGTATGTCCTCTAGTGGGATTACCCTTCAGAATAGGTTAACAAATCAGACTTTTAAAATATTCTCTCTTATTGTATAAACAGATGTACATAATAAAAATCACATTCCTATGTCTAAATTCCTTATTACATCAGTCCCTTACATCTATACATTTATTCTCCCTATTTCCCCAAACTCCCTATATAAAAAAACATGTCATACTTACCTCCACTGTGGGGTTCGTTTTGCACAGAGTGGCCCCGAACACAGTCTTTCGGGGTCCCTCTGCGACTCTCGCGGCTACTTGCCGCATCAGATAACCCCCTAGGAGAAGCGCTCTCCCAGGGGGCTACCTTCTGGGCGCGCTCCCGAGTCTATCCATCAATGGATTTGATTGACAGCAGTGGGAGCCAATGGCTGCGCTGCTATCAATCTATCCAATCAAGAGCCGAGAATCCCAGGCAGAGGGACAGCGTATCCCCGTTGTGGGAAATTCCAGGGCTCAGGTAAGTAAAAACGGGGGGGCTAGGGGGCCGGTGACTGTCAGGATGCATTAAGGTGAAAAAACACAAGGTTTTACAATCCCTTTAAGTGAGATAAAAAAAAAAAATAGCAATCAACTCGTGGCAAATAATTTTAGGACTGCTTAAGAGTAGGCCTACAGCCTCACATCAAATGATTCCGTGCCTCCAATCTGAGGAATTTTGAGAGAATTTTCTTGTGCGACTTGGAAGTAGCGCTAGTGATGAAAAATGGTGATCTGACTTACCTGTAGCCTTTTCTGAGCCTGCGCTGGAGTTAATCCTCCCCTCTGGACCAGCATCCAGAACACAGTGTTGCACAGATTGTTGATGTGGCCTGCAGAAAAGCAAGTAAAACAAAGTGTAAGTTACCATAGGACAAAAGTGAGCCCTATAAATGTGTAAAGTAATTCTAAAAGCTAACTACACAGATGGAATGTTTAGATTTTAGCAGTTTTACAAGCATAAGGATGGAAAATTTCATTCATGCAGTTTTGTGATACAAACACCCCTGCCAGACAGGACAGCCAAGTCCTGGACCAAGACCAATCGCAGCCCGTGAACAAATAAGTAGCCACATGATGATCGCTTTAAAGCATGTTCTTGCTAGTGCTATGCAAAGCTACACGGCCCTAGTTAGCTCAGAGTGCTGCCTCTTCCTCAGCCAGTGCTTCTGTATATGGATTACAGGGGAGGTAACTATAAGACATATTTAGGTACTTTAAATGTATTTTTTATAGAAATAAAATGGAACTCCAGTAATTTTTTTCCTTGATTTGGATAAGAATCCGAGCCTGTATTTATTGAGAATTGTGCACAAATAATGGAGATTTTCATTCACTTCTTGTCCATAGAAAGTGGAAATACATTTATTTTTTTTATTAAAATTGAGAAGACTAGATTCTCCATCAGTTTTTAATTGCTGTCTACAGGGTTGTCACTGGTACAAGAAATAAGGGGAAAGAATCTCCAACGTGCCCCAGACAATAAAAACCTGAGACCTGATCCCTTCCAAACCTTGTCCTAAAACTAATGGAGCACACAGAAGAAAAAAATATTTCTCCCAAAAAGCAATGTTCTGCTCAACTGAAAATGTAATCATAAAGATCATTGTATTAAAACCCTCCTCTAGTCCGTACCCCAATAAATCCACTAAAAATCAAACCCCATAATAGAGATCAAAACCAGTCTGCTGATGAGCCATGAAACCAAATCAGCTGCTCAAAAGGACTCAACATAAGACCCTAGCTGAGCTGACCCGAGTTAGCTAGTATTCAACTGCAAATAAACATCAGCTAAAGACAACAGAACAAGCGGCATTAGAACGAAGATGGGCAGGTGCTGGTTTCTATCATGGAGTCCATTTTAAATGGTTTTATTGGGGTATGGAATATGTGATCCTTATACGTTATCTGTAACTTTCAAGAATGGATATTTTTGCTTCTAAAATTTTGGTACTGCAGAGCATTGCTTTTTTGGGGAAAATATATTTTAGTGTTTGCTTTATGTAATTTCACCTTTTTTGTATACACAGATATATATTGGCCTTGGTAGTTTCTGACTAGATCTCATGGACTGGCAATGATCTGACCACCTTCGTTATCAGGTCCTCGCACCTGCAGTATTTTTTATGTATGCGTTTGGCGTAAATTCGTTTTTTGGAAGATTGAGTCAGGAACGTATCTGAAAAGGCCCCAGATGAAGAAGACAGGGGGTAACGTAGCCCACCAGCATCCACCTATAACAGAAGCCTCAGTTTTTTTTTTTTATGCAAACTTTAGAAAACCACAGACCAATAATAGTCCATGCACATATACTTGCAAATCTGTGTTAGCTTTTGCTTTATCCAAACTTTCTATATTCTCTATGCCATTTTGCAGAGTCTATTCCATGTACTTCCTCAGCATTAGTGGAAGGTGACTAAGGCAGTGCCGCTGTCTGAGGTAATGTGATCATTCCCAAACAGGGAGTTTCTGCAGCAATTACTTTTTTTCTTTGCTACGATTTGGATGTCTCATAAGGCAGCTCTATACCCATTGTTAACCTTCCTCAACTCTGCTCTTTTATCAACTGCATTGTTACTTTTTATTTATTGCATCAAAGAAGGCGGCATAAGGCTGGATTCACACCTATGCATTTTTAGTGCTTTTTGCAGATTTGCACTACAAAACATGTTCTATAGGAAACCATGTTAAATGGACTGTAGTGCAAGTCTGCAAAATGCAAAAAGCACAAAAAATGCATAGGTGTGAATCCAGCCTTATACAGGACAGGGGAAGCCACTTTGTTCTATGCAATGATGGTCTCTGCTCCCAATGCAAATATAGAAGCATAACAACATACTAAACCCGGCCATAGCCTTTGCAATTGTTGGCTGGTTCCTGATGAACTGGACCAAATTTGCTTTGTGGCGGGTTCTGTGGTCCTCTTCCTGTACAACATCATTTGATTGAAAAATTAGCCAAACAGAATCCAAATCAGATGCAGTTGCTGTTCAGGTATTCTGACAGCCACTGTCAACATCTGTCAGAATGCAATAACCCTGCAGGCTGAACGAAAAAAAAAAATGTATCCGTGTACGGCCAGCCTAAGAGATGGGCAAAATGCCTACTACCCCTTAGCTGTTCAGCCAGGAGGGATCAAGACAAAAGGTCTTCCTGCTAAGCCTGTACCATCAGCTGGGAAACCTATTGAGAAAGCCACAATACACATAGCAAATATTATACTTTTTTTTCTGGAAAAGTATATAGGAGAAAAAAAAAAAAAACTCAACAATTCCTGTGCATAAGATCTAACTGAAGTTACATGCCCAAATTGTTCATTTTCTTGCGAATTGTCCCTGAATAAAGTGTATGGCTATGCTACACAAACGAGAAAGACAGACTCAGTAACCATTTAAAATGATTGTAAAGTCTCTTTTTTTTCTATTAAAATAACAAACATGTTATACTTACCTACCCTGTGCAGTGGATTTGCAAAGAGCAGCCCAGATCCTCCTCTTCTCGAGTTCCTGGCTGGAGCTCCTGGCGAGTGCCCCCACTGCGAGCAGCTTGCTATGGGGGCACCCGAGCCAAGCTGAAGCTCTGTGTATCCATTAAGACATGGTGCTGCGGTTCAGCCCCACCCCCTCTCTCTCCTGATTAGCTAACCAAGTTTGATTGACAGCAGCGGGAGCCAATGGTGCCACTTCTGTGTCTCAGGCAATCAGGAGGGAGAGTCTCGGATGGCCAAGGCATTCGTGGACATCGCTGGATAGGGCAGGGGCTTGGGTAAGTATTATGGGGGCTGGAAGTGGCCTGCTGCACACCGATAGCTTTTTATCTTAATGCATAGATTGCATTAAGATAAAAAACCTTCTGACTTTACAACCCCTTTAAAACGAAGCCCAGGGTGTTCTCCCTCTTACTACTGAAAAGGAGGAGATCAGCTTGCTGAAAAGTCTTTTGCATTTGACACCTCTGGGACTGCAAAGTGCCTGGTCTCCTTCTGCACTCAGTGGTTCCTTCTGTCAGCCTCTACATCACTGCGCCCTGTAGAGACAGAGGGAGGGCCCATTGAATGAAACAAATGCACAGCAGGGATCAGGCCATTCGACACTCCTGGAAGTGCAGGATGCAGAAGAATTTACAACAAAATACAGTAGATTAGCAACTTTGTCATACCAGCAGAGATGCACACAACGTTTCACTCAACTTTGAGGAGCAATAAAATAGCAGTCATACTCAAGATTAAAAAAAAAAAAAAATGTGGCAGCATTTAACTACATTAACTACACCTAGAATTGACGGTTCACAACAAAAAAGTTAATTAAAGTGTAGAACTTTTAGTTTCACTTTCATGGGCACATCAGCTCCTGAAAGGCGACAAAGTCCTGTTGATGTGTGCACACCAGACAAGATTATTACACAGAATAATAATCTTTGGGTTGTGTGTGCACCACATAAGTTGCAAAGAATTACAAAAAAGAAAAACTTCAGTTCTTTAGAGTACGTTCCAACTACCAGCAGAGAAAGACTGTCTATTTATTTTTTTGTGTTCAATGATTGCAGCTGCTGGCAGAGGGGAAGTGGTGCCTTGCATTTTTACAAGACAATGCACCACTTCACCTTTGTGACAGCTGCGGGGAAGTGTGAACAGGGCACATAGAAAACTATGGTTTTCTGTGTGCGCTTTTTTTTATTTTATTTTATTTTTTATGTAGAAAAACAGAGCTGTCTGTTATAGAAAGAAACAATTTTATCCACAGAAGCCATAATGTAAAAGTAAATCCTATATACAAATGTGTCCAGAATATAATGAGAATGAAGTTCCTATGCTGAAGAAGGGCTCTGTGAAGGGAGAAGCTGGGTAAGGTCCCTTGGGGTGGGGTGCCAGGTATACATTAGAACACTGATCAGTTGCATTCCAGCCCTGTCAGAGCAGTGGTGAGCCATCCATTAGGGGCGCACGGGTGCCACCCCCCCCCCTAATCTACATGCAGGGGCGTCAGACCATGGATTCCAGTAGAGGGGGGGGGTGTATTTTTTTGAAGCACGTGATTAGAGCCAGAGGCTCCAATAAAAGGGTGGGCTCATTTTGCAGAGCATTGCGCTCCGAGCACATCCAGTTGTGCGACATGGCGAATTAATATTCGCTATCGCCCCACTGATCCTCCTCCCAGCCAATCAGGAAGCGAGTCTGAGACCAGTGACCCGATTGGCTGAAAGGACAGGCGATCCTATTGGACACCTAGGAGGATCACGCTAGGACACACTGCCAACACTTGGACGACACGCTGCCTGCTCACCACCTAGATGGGAAAAGTGCCAGGCTTAGTCTGTCACCTCGCATGAAAAAAAAAAAAAAGAGAAGAAGAAGAAGGACTTGGGTTCACAACGAAACCCTCATCTTCCATCTATTATTGTCAACAATTTCCTTTATTGTATGCTGCCTATACTATACTGTGCTACCCAACAATGTCTTATCTTGTTGTTCCAAAATCTTTATAAAAAAAAAAAAAAAAAAAAAAGATTGAAACAGAAAGCTCGAATGAGCAAATGAAAAAAAAGCAGGCTCTGAACACCATGAAGACTTCCAGGGATGCTATAAAGAATGGAAAAATAAAATAAAAAAAGGAAATATCGCTGGGAGCGTTGTGTAGACTCACAAGGTACTTTGAAGGAGACAATGTTCAATTGAAAAATATTTCAAAAGAAGAATTTTTTAAATATTATCATATTATGGACACACCTCCTATGTAAATGCCATCAGTATATGGAACTGGCTCTTTGTGAATTCACAGGCCACATTTTGTGAATACACAATCTAATTGACACTTTTACATGTCACAGTCATGAGCTGAGATTACAATGGCTACTTACAGTCAGCCTGTCTCCAGCTGAGATAATCCTTTAGGTTCTGCTCACTGGGATACAATACCACTCTACCGTCAAACCCAGGAGGGTACAAGATTTGCTGATCCAGGAAGAACTCCTTCCAGTAGAAGACAAAACTGAAGGCAAGCTGTGAAACCACGTGTCATAAACTTGCTTAAAAAAAAAAAAAAAAAAAAAAAAAAGGAAAAAAAATAAATAAAAATTCCCAGATGTGAAAAAATGTTAATCTTCAAAATGTAATCACTGCATTTTATTTTGTAATATAAACAAGCAATATGAACCCTTGCAAATTATGCAATGTCAAATATTTTCCTTGCACTGTAGCTGGTAAAAAAAAAAAAAATCGAATGTTTGCTTCGTTCGGATACTATGGCCTCTTTCACACTGGGTTTTTTAGCCTTGAAGCATGAAAAGTCCAGCATACTGCTCTAAACATTAGTACCGCTTAGTGCGCAGTCCAGTGGTCAGCCTTTTATAGACTTCTACAGGCTGTCAGTAGCAGGGCTGAACAGTGCGCGCCCATTCTTTAAATCTGCACCTAAATGTCAGAGTGCAATGCACCGGGGGTAAACGCCAAGTGTGCATAAGGCTTTAATGTTGATACTCAATTTATTTTAATTTACTTCTTTATTATAGGTACTTATAGGGCCGTCAATTTACACCGTGCTTTACATATACATATATTTTACGTTCACAGTACATAAATTTTTGATTAAAACAGAACCTTACCCCACTCCCCATTTTTTTTTTTTTTAATCCGCTCTGTTTTACTAAAGTTATCTATGAAACAGAGGGGCCCAACAGCCACAAATATCAGTGTGAGGAGAAACAAAAACACACACAACGAGGTGTACTCCTGGATGGTGAGAAACCCAAAACAATGGAGGATGAGGGAGTGGCTATTTATTCCTTCTGGTTTGTGTTTTGCGTTGAAGGTGGAGCCCAAGACTTCACACAGCACAGCTCCTCTCCCCTCCCACACAACACACAGCTCAGATCGATTCTCTTACAGACAGCCTCTTTCTGCACACTGTGTAGCTGGATGATATGCTGCAGAGCTTTTTTTTATCTGGGAACATCACAGGTCAGAACTGCAGCATACAGAGTGTGTAGATAAAGGCCGTCTGTTAGAGAATTAATCCGAGCTATGTACTGTGTAAGAGGGGTGGGGAGAGAAGCTGTGCTCCCTGGGCCCAGACGGTGTGCAGGGTGGTGATGCGAGAAGGAGCTCAATTGGCACAGCATCCATGGAGGATGGCGGGGGGGGGGGGGGACAGCTCCCCCTAGATCCAGCTATGTTTATACCACTTTTATGCAGAGGAATAGCAGTGTCTGAACTTGTTTACTGTTCGGAGTGTGTGCCCGTTCGTGGTGCAACGGATCGGTGGTGACCCGTGATCCAAACGGGTTACTCTGTTTGGATCGGAACACCACGCGATCCGCAGAGCACTCCGGAGCCTCGGCCATTGGAAAGGCAGCGGCTTCGGCCTAGCTCCGGAGCGGTGACCATCTTTGTACACCCGGCGGCGGCCGCTGTAGTGACGTTTCATCGCCGCCATCTTGCTCCACCTCACATTCCTCACTATCATTACTGTGCAGGGGCCAAGCGGACATCTTGTTACACCCAACGAAGTTTTAGATTTCAGTTATTTTCACACAAAACTGAGCTTATATGCTTAAATACATTATTTGGAAATCCAACGGACTGTTTACATGTTACATTTTAAAAGCAGCAGCAAACCTTACATGGTTGCTAATGTGACGGAACACCTCTGATTATCACATTTAACATTTAGTTCTGTCACATTAGCAACCATGTAAGGTCAGCAGGTTTGCTGCTGCTTTTAAAATTTAACATGTAGACAGTCCGTTGGATTTCCAAATAATGTTATTACGCATATAAGCTCCGTTTTGTGTTGAAAATAACGGTGGGTGTAACAAGATTTGTCTTTTTTTTTTGTTTTGCCGATCCGAAAAATGATCCGATCTGTGAGTTTTTTGATCCGTTGCACCCCTAGTGCCTGTTAACTGCTTGCCAACCGTAATAACAGATATACGGCGGCAAGGCGGCTCTGCTGCACCAGATCATGTACTGGGTATGTGATCTGGCAGTTCTGGGTAGGGGACGTGCTGTAATTAAACACAGCAGATGTTGATCAGCGGGTGTCGGCCAATGGATAACCACCGTCACCCACTGATCGTCATGAATTTACAAAGGACAGAGCCCTGCCATGTAAACAAGGCAGAGCTCTGTCCTGTCAATGGGGAAGTAATGGATTTTCTTTTCCCACAAAGCAAGGAATAAAATCCATTGCTTGCCTTGGTAAAAGCACCTCACACAGTACACCAAACACTTGCTAGGCACACATTTTTACCCTTTGATTGCCCTAGATGTTTAACCCCATTCCCAGCCAGTGTCATAAGTACAGTATCACTGGTTTCCAAAAAGTGTTGAAAGTGTCAGTGCCAGAATGTCTGCTGCAATATCGCAGTTCCGCTATAAGTCACGGATCACCGCCATTATAAGAATGAATTTTGGCCTAAAGTTATCAAGAAATTCGATTTTTTATTTTTTCTATTGGATAGGTTTTATAGCAGATTGTCTGGCTTTCTTTGTTTATAGCGCAAAAAATAAACACACACAGTGGTGATCAAATACCATCTTCCAGAGGTCAAGTGGTTAACTAAGCGCAGCTACATCTCTCAGTGGAGGAAGGACAGAAAGAGGGGGTGTATCCGCCACCTTTAAACATTCAAACAGCAAATAGACTTTTAGTGGGACCTATATGAAAGATGAAGTGCCCCTGCTGGAAAAACAAAGGGAGGAAGCTGATTAATGATTATGGTAATATGGAATTTTCACTTTAAAACATGCTCAGTATGCTTTTGCTAAAAGCATGCTGATTGAGAAGGCCAGCACTCCTACGCAGATCTGCACTGGACATTCCTAAATTACAAATGAAATTTTTTATAGGGGGGTGATAAATACAATGGCCTTTAGAATGGAGTTGCTGACATCAGTTTGAGACCTTTCTTAGATCATTTAGAATTCACTGACAGGTGCATTTGACCTAGAGTTGGCCTCATTCTGAGCTGCTTTAAGAAGGTTTTGCAGTCCCCTAGACTTGCACAGTAATGAAAAATTCATCTGAAGTAAACAAAAGCCCTTCAACACACCTTACGAGTTTCTAGTAGAGGAGCACGGAAACTTTGGTGGCTGAAAAACACATTGACCGAAAATGGGGTTGTCGGCATGCGGCCGAAAAAAAAAAAGTGCTGATAATATCGGCACGGAAAAGGGGGCGGACTGCCCCGGGTGCCATCCTGGTGTGCCCCTGTCAGAGTCCTCCCCTCCCTCCTCCTCTTCTCGTTGTGCGTTATGCAGAGCGGCGATCTCCCGGTGCGTCACGGAGCTGAAATGTTCTGCAGCCCCTGTAACAATGTCCCGCCTCCTGTGCTGTGATAGACGGCACACTGATCCAATGCTAGGAAATTGAATCAGTGTGACGTGCATCATAGGAGGCTGGACTTTGTTACAGCGCCCGCCCGGGCAATTGAAATTCAGCTCCGTGATACAGAAGGAGATCCCCACTCTGTGTGATCCAGGCACTGGAAGGCTGCATCTGATGGGCACTGGTGATCTCCTGTAGTATGTCTGCAGGCTCTGAATATCTCCTGTCTGCTAGAGGTGCACCGAATATAAATTTAGCTAATACTTTTAGCAATGTGTTTGATTAAAAGATTGCAGAGACATGATATACGAGATGGTTAGAGACGGAGGACATGATACAAGACATGGTCAGAGAATGCAGGCTGCATTTTTCCCCGAGCTTTTCTTGCACTAAATATAGTGGCCAACAATAAATTCATATTGATTTAAAATTGATGATATTAATTAAAAAGTCGAATACAATTATATATATTTTTTTAAAACTGTAATTTTCGGTACCAAAAAGTACCAGTTACTTACCGGTAATGGTCTTTCTGGTAAGTCTTCCAGGACGGCACAATGAGAGATGACTAGTCCACCTGACAGGAAACACAATCAAAGAGGTTAAAAACCCCACCCCTCCCTGTGCTCCTCAGTTTGTGAAAAAGTACTCCACACTAGTGCACGAGAGTGAAAACAACATACCACAACAACTCTATATATATATATATATATTAATATACTTAACCAGAGCGGTGGGAAGTAGGCCTGCCGTCCTGGAAGACTTACCAGAAAGACCATTACCGGTAAGTAACTGGTACTTTTCTCAAGACGTCTTCCAGGACGGCACAATGAGAGAGAAGCAAGTAATTTGCAGGCCTACCTTAGGGTGGGACGACCGCTTGCAGGACCTTCCTACCAAATGAGAGGTCCTGAGGCGACAGCAACTCCACTCTATAATGCTTCAAAAAAGTGTTCTGGCTTGACCATGTCGCAGCTTGGCAGATTTGTTCGACCGAAGCTCCGGCCCTTTCTGCCCAGGAGGTCGCCAGAGACCGAGTGGAATGTGCCTTAACCTTCGGGGCTGTCTTAGCAGCCTGGTCATAAGCTAGGGAGATTGCTTGTTTTATCCACCTAGCTATGGTTACTCTAGAAGCCTGTTGGCCCTTTTTCTGACCAGAAAAATTAATAAATAAGTGGCAGGATTTTCTGAAAATGCTAACGCTATCCAAATAAGAAAGCAGACATCGTCTGACATCCAAACAATGAAAGGAAGCCTCCCTTTCATTCTGGGGATTGGAACAAAAAGAAGGGAGTATTATTTCCTGTGTTCTATGAAATTTTGATACTACCTTGGGAAGGTACAGGGGGTCCTGCCTGAGAACAACCCTGTCCTCAAATAACCGAAAAAAACGGCTCTTTAATTGACAGAGCCTGCATATCACCTACTCTTTTGGCTGTCGTTATCGCCAGCAGAAAGGTAAAAACTTAACTGTGAGAAGTTTAATAGAAATACTGTCTAAAGGCTCGAACGGAGCCTTAGTTAACTGTTCTAGAACCAAGGAGAGATCCCAGGGTGGAACCCTAGAGATCTGTACTGGAGACATTCTGTCCCTAGCTGACAAGAATCTTTTAATCAACGGGTCCTGGGACAATCTTCTGTCCAGGAAGTAAGATAAGGCTGCTACCTGAACTCTTAGTGTCTTGGTAGCCAGCCCCAGCTCAACTCCATCCTGGAGAAATTCCAGAATGACCGAAGTTTCCTGTTGGGAAACCTCTCTCTCTGAACACCAGCGAGAGAAGACCCCCCCACACCTTAGCATAAATCCGCCTGGTGACCTCCTTTCTACTAGAGAGGAGAGTGGTGATCACTCTCTCTGAACAGCCCTTCTCCCGCAGGTTCTGCCTTTCAAGCACCAGGCCGTCAGTTTGAAGAAGCTGGGCTCTGGGTGGAAGACCGGACCCTGAAGAAGAAGGTCTGACCGAACTGGTAGATGGAGAGGGGGAGCTACAGACCAGTTCTCCAGAGTGGGAAGCCAGGCTCTCTTGGGCCACCAGGGGGTGACCAAAATGAGACAGCATTCTGAGAGGTCCAGCTTCTGCAGGATCCTCGGAATCAGACTCAGAGGGGGAAAGGCATAGGCCAGATGAAAACTCCACACCTGGGCTAGCGCATCCACTCCCTCTGAGCCCCATTCCCGGGTCAGGGAAAAGAACCTCTTTAGCTTTTTGTTTTCCCTGCGGGCGAAGAGGTCTATCTCCGGATTGCCGAACCGTTGGCACACCAGATCGAACACCTCTGTGTTCAACTCCCATTCTCCCTGGAGAATTGGGTGGCGACTTAAAAAGTCCGCCTCTACGTTGTGAACCCCTTTTATGTGAACCGCTGTGATAGAGGGAATCCGGAGCTCTGCCCAGCTCAGGATCTCCAGAGACAAAGCCAGAAGGGTACGCAACCTGGTGCCTCCCTGATGGTTCAGGAATGCCACTGTGGTGGCATTGTCGGATAGAATCTGGACCTCTCGGCCCCTGACTCTCTCCTCGAAGGCCTTTAGAGCCTCTCGGACCGCCAACAATTCCCGGAGGTTTGAGGAGGCGCCCCTCTGACCTCGGTTCCAGGAACCCTGAGCTCGTCTAAGTGAGCCCCCCAACCCCAGGCGCTTGCGTCTGTGGTTATCCTGAGAGGGTTGGACTGACTCCACAGACGACCCACCAGTAAATTCTGAGGAAGGAGCCACCACCTCAGAGATTCCTTTGCCACAACTGGGATGGGGACCCTGTAGTCTAGAGATTCCCTTGATCCGTCCCAAGAGGATAGAAGGAATTCTTGGAGAGGTCTGGAGTGGAGCTGAGCCCACGGCACCGCTGGGATGCAAGAGGTCATTAGACCCAGCACCCGCATGATGCTTCTGAAGGAGGATTCCTCTGCCTCCAACATAGACCTGACCGTTGTCATAAGACCCTGGACCTTGTCCTGGGGTAAAACAAGTTTTCTTTCTAAGGAATCCACTAGGAATCCCAAGTAAACTTTCTTCTGTTCTGGGAACATCGAGGATTTTTCTTTGTTGATGATCCACCCCAGGCTTTCCAAGGTGCTCACGACCCTGGGCAGGTCTGCAAGAAGGAGATCTCGATTCTGATTGTAGAGAAGCAGATCGTCGAGGTAGGGGACTACTGCTATACCCTGCAGGTGCAGGTAAGCAATCACCTCCGCCATGATCTTTGTAAAGACTCTTGGACTGGATGACAGTCCGAAGGGAAGCGCAGCAAACTGCCAATGCTGCACTCCCTGGGCGGAAGTGATTGCAAACCTGAGAAAGGCCTGATGTGCTCGGAATAATCGGGACGTGTAGATAGGCGTCCTTTAGGTCTATGGTCACCATGAACACCCCCCTCAGAAGAAGCTTCCTGAGAGTGTACACGCTCTCCATCCGAAACCTCTTGCGACGCAGATAAGCGTTCAAGGGTCTCAAGTTTATTATAAGCCGATGCTTCCCTGACGGCTTTGGAACAATGAAAACGTGGGAATAGACGCCCAAACCTTGTTGTTCTGTAGGTACCGGGATAACTACTCCCTGCCTTTCCAGTTCTGAGACATTCTGTACCAGACCTGCAGCTTTTAAGGGGTCCCTGGGTAGATGTGTTACCAGAAACTTCGGGGGAGGGGAGTGAAGGAACTCTAGCTTGTAGCCCACTTTTAAGATTTGGAGGACATGGGGGCTCTGAGATATGCTTTCCCATCTGGGGAGAAACTGGGAAAGCCTTCCCCCTACCCTTACGTCACTTAGAGTTCTTGTCATTAGGCTTTTGGCTGGAGAAAAGGATACCTCCCTTCTGTTTGTCCTTGCCAGCACTCCACCTCCTAGTATTGACAGGTCTTTTGTCTGAAGACCGGTTCTTACCCTGGGGGCCTCGAAAAAATCTCCTTTTTTCCTTTTTAGGTTTGGTAGGAAACTTCTTACCCTTTTCGGTGGAACTGGACAGGGCTTGGTCAAGTCCTGTACCGAAAAGAAGGGAGCCCTCAAATGGGAGACCACATAAACGGGTCTTGGATGCACTATCACCATCCCAGGTTTTGACCCATACAGCTCTTCTAGCAGAGTTTAAGAGGGCTCCAGTCTTTGCGGTGGTTCTTACGGTTTCTACCGCTGCGTCCGCTAGGTACGCCACCGCGCTACCTATTAGCTGCAACGACTCCAAGACTTCCTTGGATTTGGAAGTGCCTGAAACATGGTCCGTTAATTTTGAGATCCATGCATCTGCATTCCTGGCTACGCATGCTGAAGCCAGCGCCGGGCTCATGGCTGCCGCATTGGCTTCCCAGGCCCTCCGCAAGGTGGTTTCAGCACGCCGGTCCATCTGATCTTTGAGGTTACCAGTATCCTCAAAGGAGAGGTCAGACTGTTTGGATACCTGGGCTAAGGAAGCATCCAATCTGGGTGTTTTGAAGAACCTATCTTCATCTTCCTCCTTGAAAGGGCACCTACGTTTCCACGTTTTTGGTCTTAAAAGCTTCCTTTCAGGATCCTTCCATTCTTGAAGGATAATGTCCTTCAGTGCCTGGTGGACGGGGAAGGTTCTGGGTTGAGACTTCAACAAACCCCGATACATTCTATCCTGTGCGGAAACCTGTTCCGCAGGCTCCTGGATCTCCTCAGAAGCATAAATTGCCCCAAGGAGGCCCTCCATATCATCGGCCGAGAAGATGTGCCTTCCTGGCCTGGAGCCCTCTTCCTCGTCCTCTGCCTGACTATCCACCAGACCCTCATCAGATACTTCTCGATCGGAGATATCTGAATCCTCCTCCAGCTCCGAACCCTGTGAAGGTAGGGATTTTAGAGGCTGCGGGCGTTTTTTAACCACCCTGGGAGTCAAAGAACTCTCCTGAGAGGAAGAGCCCCCCCCCACTTGTCTGAGGTTCTGGTTCCCTAGACCTGAGTGAGGATTGAAACTCCTTAAGCGTAGTTAGCATCTGGGTCTGGACAGACAGGAAGTCTTTCATGACTTGAGATGTTTCTTTTCCAGCCAATTTCTGAATGCATTTAAAGCAGAAAGGTCTGGAATAGTCTGGAGGCAACCTATCGTTGCAGTAGCCACATCTTTTGATGCGAGCAGGGGCTTTAGAGGGACGGCTGGTAGACCCCTGGGCAGTGACGTCCCCTCCTGCAGAAAAAAACAAATATACACAGGGAATTTTTTAGTACCAAACACCCCTGTGCAGAGCAAAAAGGGGGAAGAGTCGGGGTACCTCCCCCATCATAACCCCTGCTGGCTGGGTAGGACTCACCTCCTGTGGCCTCCTCTGTAGCCTTGGCCGTACCGGGCCTTTCCTCATGCTCCATGCGCCGTCCGGGCTCGAACCGTGTCGCTAAGAGCAAACAGGAGGAATGGGCGCCTCTTTTCCTGGCATCTTTATAGTGGAAGCTGGCTGAAAAGACGCCGGTCGTCGCCATCTTGCCGTAGACCGGAAACCGGAAGTGGCGCGGCGCGCGGTGACGTCATTCCGGGCGCTAGAGGAGGAAATCAATGAGTCCTCCAGGCCATGGGAAAATGGCGCCGCACATGCCTGAGCGGCGCCAATAGCCAGAACAGCGCTTCACCGCTGGGTTCACCACCGCATCTGCGGGAGACCTGCCAGCCCCCCCTCCGAAGTGGACACCCACCAGGTAGGGAGGAAAAAAAGAGGAAACATTTGGCCCCTGAAGCTTCCAGGTACCCTGTACCTTAGGGCTTCAGAAAACTCAGGGGGGTTCTTCAAGGCTATTCCTTCCCCCCTGAGTATGTTACAACAAAAGGGGGACCCCCCAGGAAGGATGAGCCCATCCTGCTAGGTCCAGAGGCTTCCTAAGCGTTCGACCTAGGTCCCAGGGGGAGACCTCCAGCACCAGGCCTTTAGGTCTTTAGAAAATAACAAACGGTTTCGCTGTGGGGAAACACAATCAAAAACTGAGGAGCACAGGGAGGGGTGGGGTTTTTAACCTCTTTGATTGATTGTGTTTCCTGTCAGGTGGACTAGTCATCTCTCATTGTGCCGTCCTGGAAGACGTCTTGAGAAATGTCCATTCGGTGCACCTCTAGTTTCTAGAGCCAATAAAAGATTTGCTTCTTATACACATCTTCTTTGGATCTGACAGAAATAGTCCATAACCCTTTCCCGCCGGCTGCCTCCCAGCCCTTTAAGGGTTCTAAATTCCAGGAGGCGAATATTAGGTCATGTGACCGCTGTGATTGGCTGTCACAGCCATTATATGATCGGAAAAGCTCCTGATCGCTAGTATGAATCGGAAGCTTTCTGGTAACCACGTTGGGAGCGCACTCTTAGCACGATAAGTGGTTAAAACAGGGCCGCATATATATGGCCACTCAGTGTAGGGCTGCAACTAACGACTATTTTCATAATCGATTAATCAAAACAATAATCGGCCAACTAATCAGTTAAAATTGCCTTAAAAAAAAGGAAAAAAAAAAAAAAAAGTGTGGTGTATAATTTAGTTAATATGTAAAGTTTAAAAAAATAAATAAAAAAAAGGCAATTTATTCTTAAATATCTTCATGCAGCGGTAAATATAAATAACCAATTCTATGGTTAGGGAGCAAAATCTCTAATCCACTCTGAAAATAACTGACAGAATAGATATACTGTATATACTATTTAGGAGGGTGAATCTGGTAAATATCAGATATTAGAAATAAAAAACTTCTTGGTCAAAGGAATTTTCAGACAGTGTATGTGGTTTTCGTTCAGAAATGACATTCAGTTTAAAAGTGAATGTTAAAAGCAAGTGAAAATTTCAAAAACAACATTCTTCCATTCAGCGAATGTACAAAGATTTTTTGTATTAATATCCTTGTCTGAAAATGTATCCATGTGGCCAGCATAAATAAGGCTCAGTACACACCTATGCACTTTGCTTTTGATCTGGGTATACCCTCTCAGTCTGCATCTTCGCAGATCAGTTCGTCAAAAAGCAGTACAAACTTAAAAAGGAGGGGTGGGTGCTGTGTCGGTCCATGGACTCAGAGAAAAGGATTTTACAGTGAGTAAAAAATCCTATTTACTCTTTCGTCCATGGACCGACACAGCTTCTCTATTGACAAAGTGGGACGTCCCAAAGCAGTGTCAGAGAAAAAACCAGGGGTGGTAACAGCATAAAAATAAACTTCACCCCAAACACAAAACAGCACTCCAACGGAGGAGTTGCAACTCTAAACAGCCGCTTGCAAAACCTTGCGGCCAAAAGAGGCATCCGAAGATGCACCTACATCAATTTTGTAGAATTTTGTGAAAGTGTGAGCGGACGACCAAGTCGCCGCTTTACATAATTGGGAAACAGACGCTTGATGTCGGAAAGCCCAAGAGGCACCTATTGCCCTGGTCGAATGTGCCGTGACAGGAAAGGGGGGCGCCTGACCCTTTAAGGCGTAAGCCTGGATTACTATCTGTCGGATCCACCTAGAGATGGTGGCCGATTGAGACTGCTTGGCCCTTCTTGGGACCAGCCACCGAAACAAACAGTGAGTCTGACTTCCGGAACAGGGAAGTAGCAGATAGGTATACTCTCAAAGCTCGGACAACGTCCAAGGAACGCAACGCCGACTCCTTAGGATTCGACGGCTGAGGACACAAGGATGGAAGTACAATGTCTTCGTTGAGATGAAAAGCCGAAACGACTTTCAGAAGAAAGGAAGGCTGCGGCCGCAGCACCACCTTATCCTTGTGGAAAATCAAATAGGGAGCCTTGCAGGACAAGGCTGCCAGCTCAGAGACTCGTCTAACTGACGTAACAGCCACCAAAAAGACCACTTTCTGAGAAAGTGTCA
Organism: Rana muscosa; assembly: GCA_029206835.1. Taxonomy (NCBI): domain Eukaryota; kingdom Metazoa; phylum Chordata; class Amphibia; order Anura; family Ranidae; genus Rana; species Rana muscosa. Next base: position 116,561,283 of record CM055118.1, read on the forward strand.
ACAGGGGAATATCTCTAATATTCTCAAACGGTGCCTTCTGAAGCACCGAGAGGACCAGGTTCAAGTCCCACGGAGGTAACGGGGGACGGACCGGAGGGGCCACATGTCGGACCCCCTGCACAAATGTATTCACGAGAGAGTGAGTCGCCAGGGGTCGCTGAACAAAGACAGCCAGGGCAGATATCTGTCCCTTAAATCGTACTTAGGGCAAGCCCTTGGTCCACCCCATGCTGTAAAAACAGCAGGATTCTGGAAACCAAATAGGTACGCGGATGCCATTTCATTTCCTCACACCTGGAGATGTAGGCCCTCCAAGTGCGGTGATAGACCTTCCTAGAGGACGGTTTTCGAGCACTTCTCATAGTAGAGATTACTGAGTCTGACAGGCCCCGGTCTCTCAGTACCCGGTTCTCAACAGCCATGCCGTTAAAGCCAATGACTAAAGCAGGATGGAATATGGGACCTTGCGATAGCAGGTCCTTCCGTAGTGGTAGGCGCCAGGGGACGTCTGCTACCAGACGTACTAGATCGTCGTACCAAGGACGCTGAGGCCAATCTGGAGCGATTAGGATCATTGGAATTCCCTCTGCCTCCACTCTGCGGAGCAGAAGAGGAAGAAGCCTTAAGGGAGGGAAGGCATAGATTAGCCGATACTGACCCCACGATGCTACCAACGCGTCCGTTGCGTCTGCCCATGGGTCTCTTGACCGGGCCACAAATCTCAATACCTTCCAATTGAGTCGGGAAGCCAGAAGATCTACGTCTGGTGTGCCCCATCTTTGGCAGAGGAGTTGGAACACCTCCGGGTGTAAGGACCATTCTCCCTGGTCCAGCATCTGGCGGCTCAGGTAGTCCGCCTGCCAGTTTTCCACACCCGGAATGTACACGGCCGACAGTGCCGGTACGCTCCTCTCTGCCCACTTCAGGATGCGAGCGATCTCCGATGCTGCAGCTGAGCTTCTTGTTCCTAATAGATGATTGACATATGCCACTGCTGTGGCGTTGTCTGACTGGATCCTGACTGGACGCCCTTGCAGTCTCTGAGACCATTTGAAGAGGCACAGCTTGATCGCCCGGATCTCCAGGACATTGATCGGCAGGAGGGCTTCCTCTGGGGTCCAGCGACCCTGCGCCGACTGGACACCCCAGACTCCCCCCCAACCTGTAAGGCTGGCTTCCGTCGTGATCACTATCCAGTAAACCGGAAGAAATGACTTCCCGGCCATTAGAGCCGGTGCTGTCAGCCACCATACCAGGGATCTCCTGACTAGGTGGCTCACTCGGATTTGATAATCCAGAGATGAAGGGCATCTGTTCCATCTGGACAGAACTTCCTTCTGTAACACTCGAGTGTGGTATTGAACATATGGGACCGCATCGAAGGAGGCTACCATTAGGCCCAACACTCGCATGCAAAAACGGAGTGACGACCAATTCCTGGAAGTCAGCTGCCGTACTGCAGCCCGGAGGGTCTGCAACTTCTCCACAGGGAGGAATACCTTTGCCTCTGAGGAATCCAGAATCAACCCCAGGTACACTAGGCGTTGAGTGGGCACCAATACTGACTTTTGCGTGTTTAGTATCCAACCACAGTCTCGAAGAGTCTGACAGGTAATGGACACGCTTACCTCTAATTCTGAGCTTGAAGGGGCCTTCAGCAGAAGGTCGTATAAGTAGCCTGTGATAGCGATACCCCGCTGTCTTAGAAGTGCCAGAATCGGAGCGAGCACCTTGGTGAACGTCCTGGGTGCTGAGGCAAGGCCCAACGGGAGGGCCACAAACTGGTAGTGGTCCTTCCCGATAGCAAATCGCAGAAACCTCTGGTGTCTGGAGTATATGGGGACATGCAGGTATGCGTCCTTGATGTCCAAGGAGGCCAGAAAGTCCCCCGGATGGAGAGCCATGACTACAGATCGAACCGACTCCATCCGAAAACTTTGTACCTTCACAAAGCAATTGAGGGCTCTGAGATCCAAGCTTGGACGAACCCCCTCCTTCTTCGGCACAATGAACAGATTTGAGTATAGAATGTGGGTATAGAACTGTGGGTATAGAATTGGGTATATGGGATTGTACGATATATGTTTATTTTTATTTTTTTATTTTTATTTTTTACGGTTGAACTGGATGGACTTGTGTCTTTTTTCAACCTGACTAACTATGTAACTATGTAACTATGTAACTATGTAACTATGAGTAAAAACCCCGTTCCAGTTCTGGAATTGGAATAACTACCCCGCGTTCCAGTAGACCCTGGACCGCCCCCCATACAGGGCCTCCCGACGGGTCGGTAGTAGCTGGAGATTGGAGGTGTTGAATCTGTCCGGTGGACAAGAGAGAAACTCTATCTTGTAGCCTGAGGAGATTACTTCGCAAACCCACCTGTCGGAGATTAGTGCTGTCCACTGAGTCGCGAATTTGCGAATACGTCTCCCCACCCGAGAGCTGGGTGGGGGTGGACCTTCATGCGGACGCAAATTTGTCCGCAGGCTTATTGGGTATGCGGGACCAGGGACGCTTTTGTCCTTGGGCAGGCGCTTTATCGGCCTGGGGTCTTTTCCCTGTCGCCCTAGGGGGACGAAAAAACCACTTGTGTGCAGTAAAGGAGGGCCCTTGCCCTTGGCGTGGCCCCTTACCCTTGCTAATTTGGGGAAGCAAAGTGCTTTTACCTCCTGTGGCATCCTTGATGATGTCATCCAGAGAAGCCCCAAAAAGTCTGTCGCCCTTAAAAGGCAGATCCAACAGGGCTTTCTTGGAAGTCTGGTCCGCAGACCAGCCTTTTAGCCAGATCAGGCGGCGTATTGCTACTGCATAAACCGAAGTTTTAGACAGCAGGGGAATAGTATTCATGTCTGACTCGCAGACAAACCTAAGGCCCTGGACCAACAGGTTGGCCAATGTTATCTCATCAGGAGGAGCATCTCGCTCCTTAACCCCTGGAGTAGCAATCTTGCCCATTCAGTAAGTGTGTGAGACACTAGGGCCCCCGCCAATGCCGGGCGTACTGCCGAGCCTACCACTGAGTATAGGTAGCAAGCGAGTGCTTCAGCCTTCTTATCCACAGGGTCCTAGAAAACAGGAGCCCCTTCTACAGGAATTGTGGTGGCCCTATTAAGTCTGGACACCGGAGGGTCCACTATAGGGGGGAGAGGTCCATTTCTTCAGAAAACTCTCCTCAAAAGGGGTACCGTACCGCAAACCTCTTTGGGGCTGTAAAGACCCTCAGTGGGTTCTCCCATTCCTTGTATAAGAGTTTATCAAAAGACACACAAGGGAACACCTTAGCAGTGCGGGCAGGTCTATGAAACCCAAGTGGACCGGAGTCTCTGCTGCTTCTGCAGTATTTTCCAATTTTAGCATATCCCGCACTGCAGTAATAAGGTCAGATACCAAAGCCGTCTCGCGTACTGACCTGGACTTTGAGTCATTCTCACTGTCCGGTCACGGTCTGCAGTCTCTGATGCGTCAGAATCTGGGCCCCGAGCCGTAGCTGGACCTGGTTCTGCACCAGAATTATCCCCAGAAGCTTGCAGGGGATGGGGCGTTTACTACCCCCTGTATTCCCGTGTGCTGCTTGCACCCTGGCAGCAAACGCCTCTAGGATTGCAGTCATAGCGTTCATAGACACCTCAGGGGCACCAGCTGCTAAATCTGGTGTTTCAGGGGAGAAGACATCTGGCTCAGATGCCATGCTGACCACACGCTGACACTCACAGGGCTCCAGGCAAGATATCAATAGGCCACCCTCCTGTGCTGCAGAGAGGCCGGGTCACCCAGAGGACTCACCACCCTGGATAGGTACTGCTATGCTGCACCTGTGATGCTGTCCCCCTGCTGCTGTGTCAGTCTGCTTCTTTTATCAGCACTTCCTGTGTGAATTTTCGCACCAGTGTAATGCACCCTAGAGGCCGGAGGCTCTCGAAAAATGGTTGCCAAAAACGTCTGTATGGAAGATAATGTGGGCTCTAAGAAAATGGCCGCCGACAGAAGATAGAGGTCAAGCAGCCATAGCCCACAAAAAGATGGCCGCCGAACGGCAATATCTGCATACAGGGTGGACAAACATGGCCGCCGATCAGCTGATAGGGGCCAGTGGGTGTGGCCGAACCACAGGAAGATGGCCGCCGGGCAGTCACAAGAGGCCAAACTTGGCATGGACCACCTCAAAATGGCCGCCGACAGCATGGAGGAGGAAGGACACAAACACAGGTAAGAAAAAATGACATTTCTTTTAAATGTTAGTTACAGCCAGCCCCGCTCCAGTGGGACCCCCTAGGTGACCCCCAGCACCCTTTAGCTAGAAGCCCAGGGAGGAGGGAAAGGCAGGGAGAGAGGGAAGAAAGGGGCCACAACCACTTACTTGATCTCTCCAGGAATGTCCAGCTAAATCACCCAGCCGAGGCAGGGGAGTTTTACTTACCTATCCTGCATGTATTCTGCTGGAAGACATTCCAAACAGATCATCGTCCGCGCACGGAAGGTGACTGTTGGCCAGGCATGCTGTGATTGGACCCAGAAGGGACGATCATATGTATGCCCTGGAGCATGACGCTCACCGGACAGGCTGCTGCGACTCGGCCGTAAGGTCAGCCGAAGCTGAGCGGTCCGATGCAAGCCTTGGAGCGTAAGCTCACCGGCCAGGCTGCTGCGACTCGGCCGTAAGGTCAGCCGAAGCTGAGCGGTCCGATGCAGGCCCTGGAGCGTAAGCTCACCGGCCACCCGTGGAGCGACGGGCATGTCGTGGAAAACCCAGCGCGTAGCTAGGGTCGGCACACGCTCGATGGCTGAAACTGGGGAGACTACAAGGATCGAGGATCCAGCCTGTCACCCAGTCGGCAGTTGATCGAAGATCGCAGGAAACAACAAATGTAGCAAAAAAAAAAAAAGAAAAAAAAATATATATATATAATTTTATCTTTGTTCCCCGGACCAATGGGCCCGAAGGGAGCCATGTCCTACTCCTTGCTAGACAGAAAAAAACTGATCTGCGAAGATGCAGACTGAGAGGGTATACCCAGAGGGTCCGCCCCCTGGGCGGTACTGTAGAAGGTGTGATGCAACACTTTTTACAAGTTTTTCTGCCTAGTCACTCCTAATTAACGGATAATACCCACTTTGTCAATAGAGAAGCTGTGTCGGTCCATGGACGAAAGAGTAAGCACCGTTTTGCGTTGAAAAAAGTCCCTGACCCTTTCCAAATAACGCAGCAGCTGAAAAGAAATAGATGTGAACGTGTCCCATAGGAAACCATGTAAATGAACTGTAGTGCATTTCTGCAAAAAACGCATAGGTGTGAACCAGGCCTAAGACGTTTAGTAACATAATGGGGTTAAAAAAAATAAAAAAAAATAATAATAATTAGCCCTTTATAGTACAAAAAGAGCAAATACTGTAAGGGGTTAATTTTTTTTTACCGTGGAACAGTGAAAGTAATATTTACAGTAGCGATTATTTGCTCTTTGTACTATAAAAGGGCAAATTTTATTTTTTTTAACCCCATTATGTTACTGGCCGATTAATCGATTATGAAAATAGTAATCGATTAATCGATTAGTTGTTTCGGCCCTAGCTCAGTGTGAAGGCCACATATATGTGTGCGGCCGGCGTGAAGAGGTTAATGTTCCAAAGATAAAAAGAAAAACTATTGCAATGTATCAAAAAATGTACTGACCTTGCACGTCTTTTGTACCAGTTAGATTTCTTGTGAAAGACAAAGCTGTACTCATCGCTTTGTCCATACGCCAGACAGATGTCTTTCAGTTCCTCCATCACGTTCTGTGCACAGCGGTTCATGAGCTGGAGAGAACGGATGTCATTGGCTTTCACAAAGTTATGCTGCTCCGAGAACCTGTTGGAACAAGTGATGGCTCAGTGGGCATAAACACGCTAAACAAAAACAAACAACGTTGGTAACATTGGCATGTTAATAGAAATGCTGTAATGCAGAATAACCAGTTTACTGTAGAACATTACTAAACAAATGCAGAAGTGTTCTCCACTAACTGCTGAAATACATATACATTACCTGCTTCACCCATTCATGTTTTTGTTATTGTATTCAGCCTGTCTAGTGATCCAAACACCCCTGCCAGGCAGCACAACTAGGTTAGTGACCTCTCTTTTTTCTTGTGCAGTTAAAGCCCAACTCCATTGGAAAAAAATAATACACCTTTATAGTAGGTATCCCACTAAAAAGCAAGGGTTAATTGTCTTTTAATGTTTAGGGGCAGAGGATTGAAACACTTACCTTATTCCGCACTCCAGCAGGGTCCCTCTAGCACTTTGGCCAGTGGAGTTGGTCTTTAAGTGACAAAGTTTCGTCATTTTCCTACCCCTAGCCACACATATTAGGGTAACACTCTGCTCTCGTCTCCTATAATCATGCTCACAACAGTTGACAGACAGCATAAAGCCATACAGAAGTACAACTGACTGCAGGCGCATTTTTATGGGTGTTGCAGTGCAGCGTGATTGGGCCCTTAGGTGGGAGCCGCCATTTACGGCACGGGCTCTGAGCTCCAGCACTGTATGCCGGTGTTCTGTCAAAATAGCCAATTCATCGAGATCTCCAGTCATGTCACTTCCGGTTAATGTAAAGCATCAGTAATTGGAGCTTTCGACGACTTGCTGTTTTGACACAACACCGGCAACCGTGTACACTCTGGTACACGATATTATGAGCGGACATTGTTAGTCTGCTCCGATACAAACCAACAAAATGGCCACCTCCGAGGCAGCGACAACTTTTTCCTCCTTACACTCCGTTCTGTCAAAAAAGGGAATTCTTTGTGTACCGGAGAGTACACGGTTGCCAGTGTTGTGTCAAAACAGCAAGTCAAGTGGTTTACAGTAACTGGAAGTGTCGCGATTGGAGATCTCAATGGATTGGCTATTTTGACACCGGACTGGTGCATGTGCTGGGTGACGTCACCGGCTGTATGTACTCTGAATATCTCCTAAACGGTGCAAGTTTAGGAGATATTCACTGTACCTACAGCCTTACTATAGACTTTTCTATAGGTACAAGTGGCAGAACAGACTTTAAAGCATCTGTAACACTCTAGAAATAGGTGGACCCCACACTCTGACACCCAGAGGAATCCTGCACACAGGAATACACTTTGAAAAGTCACAGTGACAGGGAGCTGAATCATATTCCAATATATGTACCATGATGACCAATCAGGACCACTCAGCCAGTGATGGGGAATGATAGGTCCGCAGAGAACCGCGTGACCTCACCTGTGGAAGTTCCTCCCGTCCACTCTCACCACCACCCAGCAGTTGGGCAGACATGTGTCCGCCGCCTCGAACTCCCTCACATACTCAAACTTGCTCTTTGCCATGCCTCTGCAGCACACTGCACCCGGCAACTTCAACCCTCGTAGGAGCCACAGACTTCCTATCCTCATAGCCGGAAGCGGAAATCACCCAGGCAGCCACGAGTCTCCTCTCTATGGTTCTCCTTGGTTATCACATACAGCACCCGCGGCTCTCGCGAGAGAGAAAGTTGTAGTAGTTCTGTCGAGAAGTGCCCGGGACGAACGGCGCATGCGCCGTAGGTCCCAGCACACCAGCTGCGTTTACGATCAGATGTTGTGTTGGCTAGACAGCGCATGCGCAGTTCATGTAGGTTGAGGGGCGGATTTTTCAATGATGCTTCTCGAGAGAACAACGGCTCAGGTGGGAGTGGGCGTGATCAGCGCATGGGACGGGCGTGACCAGAGGATGGGGCGGGCGTGGCCTGAGCCAAGTAAATAGGCAATCGGGAGCGGGGAGGAGGGAACATCTGCCCACGCTAACATCAACGACAACATGACACGTGACTTAGTTCTACCTTACACGCGCAAAACTGGAGCCGTTAGATGGAGGCGTGGCTTAATCCGATAAATAGCTGAGCTGGGCTGGCAGAGCGTCAGTGTGAGCAGAGCAGAGAAGAGGAAGCATCTTCAGTACAGAGCTCCGGAGGGAGGAGACATTGCACGGATTACAGGCGGGCCACAGCGTGTCTGTGTCCGGGGATCATGCCGCCTCTGCTCAGGCTCTAAGGAACTACAACTCCCAGCAATCTCTGTCCGCATGGAGATCTACAACTACCAACATGCACTGTGTAAGTAACGGAGGTTCAGCTCCCAGCCTGAAATGAGATGATTTTTTTTTCCTATGGAGATATTACAGGTCCCAGTGATCTCTACATACCCCAGCCTGCTCCCCTCCCCCTCCTCATGGGTAATTGCACCCCACACTCTTCTCCCACCGAAGTGGATGGGTCCCCTCCCCACCAGGATAAGGGTGGGCCTGCGGGGGAGGGGTAAGTGGCGTGGGAGATGAGTGGGGTTGGCGGGATTGGGGGGGTGCAATTCCCCCTGAGGAGGGGGAGGGGAGCAGACTGGGGTATGTAGAGATCACTGGGACCTGTAATATCTCCATAGAAAAAATCATGCTGGGATATGTAGTCCCACAGTATCTTCTTCTAGGCTGGGAGCTGAACCCCCCCCCCCCCATTACTTACACAGTGCATGCTGGGAGTTGTAGTTCCTCATGTGGACAGAGATTGCTGGGAGTTGTAGTTCCTCAGAGCCTGAGCAGAAGCGACAGATTACGCAGACACTCTGTGACCTGCCTGTAGTACAGACAATGGCTCCTCCCTCTGGAGCTCTGTGCGGGAGATGGTCCCTCCTCCCCCGCTCTCCACACATTGACACCCACATCTCCACTCACTTACCACCGAGGGTGGAGCTCCAATTGCCCGCCCTCCCCCACACACAGGGCTGATCCAGGAAATATTTGATTGCCTCTCGGATCAGGAAGGAATTCTTTCCTCAGCTGGAGTACATTGGATCATTCTTTGCTGGGGGTTTTCGCGTTCCTCTGGATCAACTGCCTCACAACCTAATACACCTACTCATCTACCACCAAGAGGGGAAACTACCATCCCGGGTATGGGGTGAGTGTAGCCAGTGGAACTTCCCCCCCAAGTGTCATCTGCCCTCATCTACCACCAAGAGGGGCCACAGAAAATGGGGTGCCTTGCCGTGGCTTATGCATGTATTTGTAAATATGTGCAACTAAACCCCTGTCTTTCACACATACTGCTCAACATGCCAATTCGGTTGGTCGCAGGCTGGTCGGTAAGTTGAGCATGGAAACGTTTGTTATTTTTATGTGTTTGCCTTTCCAATGCTCCTTGCTGCAGTGACCAGTTACAGGTGGGGGCAGTAACCACTTTTTTGTACCACCCAGAGTGGCAATGCCTTTTACTGTATAGTGTTTTCTCCATTTGCAATATAGTCGCATCTGTGGGATTTTTTATTGGATATTGTAATACAATTTGACTACTTTTGCTTAATAAATACTTGTTGGTGTGGTACTGTTACATTTCTATATAACTGTGTTTAGTGTGTTTGTTTTATGTGAACAGTTTGGGATTCCATTTGTTTTTTCCGATCCGCCCACTGGCTGATTGAAAAAAAAAACTCTTTGGCCAACCTTAGGGACTTTAGCAGCACAGAGATTATGCAATTTTCTTTGCGTCCACAATGGGGGAATCCCATAGTGCTATTGTGTTTTGCCAGCGGGGTGCTTTCCCTGCTGGCAGAACAGAATCATCACTGCCGGGAGTGATCTCCTGAAAAAAATCCCACAGGCTGGTTGCACTGACATCAATCTATTTCAGTACAACCAGCCTGCCCAGGGATAGATTGAATCTTAGGCCTGTCCTTGCTGAACCAGCCAAGGTTCAATCCTTCTTTGTCCGGCTATGGATTGTAAGATCAGAGAGGACTGATATGAATGTGTAAATTGTCGGCATTATAGAAATACCTGTGATAAATAAATGCATTTATTTAAATGCAAATGCATTTCGAGGACGCACAATGCATTTTTGGGAGCGCTGTATACAACGCTCCCAAACCGCCCCAAAGGTGCTGCTTGTAGGACTTTTTGTAACGTCCCACAATCGCACCGCCCCAGTGTGAAAGCACTCAGGCTTTCACATTTGGGAGGCAGCTTACAGGTGCTATGTCTAGCGCTAAAATGACTAATAACTGCCTCCAGTGTGAAAGGGGTCTACAGCACTAGATCTGTGCGCCCTCTCGTTCTTTTTATGGTTTCAGTTGTTCCAGACTCCCCCAGTCCTAAGAAGCAGCAAGACAAAGTGCATCTATACAAGCCAGGATGGAAATATACCGTATATACTCGAGTATAAGCCGAGATTTTCAGCCCTTTTTTTGGGGCTGAAAGTCCCTGCCCCCCCCCCCCCCCCCCCCTCGGCTTATACTCGAGTCATATAAATTTTACATTGTAAATATTACCTGTAAAGAAGTTGCGGCTGCGGCGTCCATCGTTCAAAATTCCGCGGTCTCTTCCTGTTCCTTCCTTGATAGGCGAGTCTCAGCAGACACAACGTTCTCTCATCCTCAGTTTTCCAGCAGACGTCTGTGATTGGCGGAATACCCAACACAGTGTCTGCTGGGAAAACTAAGGATGAGAGAAGGATCGTGATAGGCGGAGAGTGTCTGCTGAGCCTCGCCTATCAAGTAAGGAACAGGAAGAGACCGCGGAATTTGAACGATGGACGCTGCAACTTCTTTACAGGTAATAATTACAATGTTAAAATTTCTTTTTACAGGGAACAGTGGGGCATCGGCTTATACTCGGGTCAGTGAGGTTTCCCAGTTTTTTGGGCAACATTAGGTACCTCGGCTTATACTCGAGTATATACGGTAGCCAACTTACATTGTGTGTGTCCACTCCCAAGTGCAGGAGGTTTTTGTGTGGATTTACTTTTTTCTCCTTCCATGTGCACCTTACTGCGAAGGCAAGTTATACATTGGGAGGGTTGCCATCTTTTTGTATGGCTTGCTCACTGGATTTGATATGGGGACACAAGGGATGCCTTCAGCTGTTATTGCGCTCTTGCTGGGTTTCTAATGTGTCCCTGTGCCTTTCTGCCCAGCCGTAAAATGAGGGCTGGAGGGGATATTTGCCCTTCTGGGTGGACGTCATATGATGTCTTCCCCAGAATGCATCTTGCACGCCACACATACCGTGCTGCAGCTGGACACAATGGATGACATATCAGCGTACCGGTGTGCTGTCGGTGCCATGTGATCGCTGTGACCAATCACTGCAGACCAACATGACAATTGTACACAATGAATGGTTTCTGTTCATGCCATTGATTGTGTACTATTGTGTTGCTCTCTGTGATTGGCCACAGTGGTCACATGGAACAGACAGGTCCAATCACAGCCTATCTGTACCATGTGATTAGCTGTGACTAATCATAATAGTAAGCACGGAATTAATAGATTTGATTCAGCAAAAATGGTTGCTTATAGCAGTGAAATATCAGCATAGTGTGTAAAAAAATACCTTACTATGTATAGGAACACCGTATTGCTCTGTTCACAGTATGTAAAAAATCATTAAAAAAATGTAATAAAAAAGGAAAATAAATTTAGAAAATTGAAAAAAAATATATTAAAAAAATGTATTGTTTTTTTTCCACATTGTCACCAGTCACTGATCACTGCCACATCAGTTATATGAGTACACTGTACTGCACTGGTGACAGTTGACTGTATGTAAACAAAAAAAGAAAATGGGGAACATTTTCTTTTTCATTTTCCAAACAATTGCAACAAAGGATTACAACTTTAAAAAACCTGCTGTGTCTCTTACTAAATACTTCAGAGTCAGAGCCCATTCACACAGGGGCGGCACGACTTGTGCCGCGACTGTGCTGGGCGATCTACAGGCGACTTCAATGGAGACTTCCAAAATGACTTCTGTATTGAAGTCAATGGAAGTCGCCTTGAAGTAGTACAGGAACCTTTTTCTAAGTCGGGAGTGACTTCAGTCGCTCCGCTTAGAACGGTTCCATTGTACAGAATGGGACGCGACTCGTCAGGCGGCTGAGACGCCTGACGAGTCGCCCCTGTGTGAATGGGGTCTCAGACTGTCTATGTTCCAAAAAAGGTAATTTAGGGGGCAATTGTCCTGTCCTGACAGTTTTGGGCCTCAAGGAATGAGATTGGCTGTCAGTACATCAGGATTGATCCATTTTCTCTAAAGCCCCTTTCACACTAGGGCGGGTATATGCGGTGGCGGTATAGCGGCGCGATTTTCAGCGCAGCTATACCGTCGTGTTTACTGCGATATGCGGCCGGTAGCGGTGCGGTTCTAACCCCCGCTAGTGGCCGAAAAAGGGTTAATACCGCCCGCAAACCGCGGCTATTGCCGCGGTTTGTGGGCGGTATTACCGCAGTGTCCCATTGATTTCAATAGGAAGGAGCGGTATACACACCGCTCCTTTACCGCTCCAAAGATGCGGCTTGCAGGAGATTTTTTTGTCTCCTGCCAGTGCACCGCCTCAGTGTGAAAGCCCCTCGGGCTTTCACATTGAGAATGCTGAGGCAGGAGTATTTCAGGCGTTATCTGCGCGGTATTTTTAGCGCAAAAACGCCTGAAATACGCCTCAGTGTGAAAGGGGCCTAACTCTCCTACGGACTAAATAATATACACTGATTTGGGTTATATTCACCAAAGAAATGTAGCAGAATACATTTTGGCCTAAATGTATGAAGAATTATTATTTATTTGTTCGGTTTTATAACAGAAACAGAGAAAAATTTGTTTATCAATATTGTTGGTCTTATTCTGTTTGTATAATAAAAAAAAACCCCAGTGAGGATTAAATGCAACCAAAAGCTTTATTTGTGTGAAAAAAATTATAAAAATGTCATATGGGTACAATTTTGCATGACCGCACAATTGTCATTCAAAGTGTGACAGCGCTGAAAGCTGAAGAATTGGCTTGGGCAGGAAGGGGGTGACAGTGCCTGGTATTGAAGAGTTTAATGAAAAGAAAAGCAGTAAAATGGATCCCCTGCAGCTGACAACAATAAATAATATTGACGTACTATGAGAGTATAAAGAGGACGTTCATTTCTCAAGCACCACCCTTTGGACCCCTTCTGCTAATTTCATGTTAGTAGAATTTTGGTGAGCGCTGATTTGCGATTTTCAAATGCCTTTTAAAATACCTTTGGCATAACGTCAACAGTATCACCAGCAAAGCAGCTTCGTTATTATCCCATTACCCGCCTAGCGGTATTCCCGAGTCTGGCTCGGGGTGGAATTTCAGTACCTAAAGCGGTAACCCCGAGCCAGACTCGGGATCGCATCGCAGGATACAGGGTAAGTTACTTACCTTGTCCCCTGGATCCTGCGATGTGTCCCCGCTGTGTGTGCAAGCTGTCTCCTCGCTCGATTCACACTGCCGAGTGCCGCCGAGCTCCGTTACCTGCGAGGTTGTGGCGCACAAGGGGGGAATTCGGCGCTAAATTCAAAAAGTGAAACACACAATAAACATACAGTATACTGTACTTTTACAGATTACAGGACTGTATCAAATAATAACACTTCCCCTTGTCCCTAGTGGCCTGTCCAGTGCCCTGCATGCACTTTTATATTATAAAAACTATTTCTGCCTGGAAACTGGAGATTGTCCATAGCAAACAAAAAGTGTCCCTTTATGTCAAAAGTGGTTTTAGACCAGCTAGAAAACAGCGATAATAAATTAGAATCACTTGCAGAATTGAGCGATAGTGATTTTGGCGAAATTCGTCATCAAACACTGAAAAACACTTTTATTATTATCATATTATTTTTTGTTATAATTATTTTATAGTTATTTATTATATTATAATTTATGATTTTGTTTTTTGAACTTCATCATACCCGGAATGTCTACTAGACTCTGGTTTGGACAGATTTAAGTGAGTTATTCCTAAGAATTACAGGCCTACAATATAAAACGCCAAATTTCCATGCAAAATAATGGTACCGCTTTCAGCACCTAAAATCTGAAATAATCATACCGCCAGGGAGTTTAAAGAAGATGAGAATTTTGACATTTCATCAATTGCTGCGTCACAAATGTTAATTCTAGATTACAAACAGTAGTTTACAAGACCGAACTCTTCCCAGTCGTTCCTTGTTTCCGAGAATGCGTGTTTGTACTTTCGACTTTTGTGTGACGGATTTCTGCACTGACCATCCGAAAATCAGACTTTGAGTTCACACCAGACGTTTTATAGTCTGCACATCCAGCTTTTGTTTGATGAAAAAGTCAAATCGTCTGTCGAATGCACCGTAATAACGCTCCAAAAATCCGCAGACAGCTCGTCTTACGACTTTTCCCTTCCGATTGTCGTACCGTGTGTACGAGGCCTAACATGTTGTTAAAGGTGAACTTATCCTTTAAACTCACACACCTTGTTTCAGTGGCATTTTGTACTGATCTTCTGCTGCATACCAGTTTTTACACTGCCATCTATCTTTCCTACATCATTGGGAGCTGGCTGTATTTTCCAGGTTCTTGCAGCTAGCGCCCTGATGACGTTCCCCCGAGTCCATTCTCCAGATGCTGCGTGGAAGCTGATGCCTCATGGAAAATGGGATGTGGGTATCCCAGGAGGCATTAGAAGCAGGGCTTATGTAATTTTTGCCTAGGGGTGCTTTTATATACAGTATCTCACAAAAGTGAGTACACACCCTTTTTGTAAATTATTTTTTATTTCTTTTCATGTGACAACACTGAAGAAATGACACTTTGTTACACTGTAAAGTAGTGAGTGTACAGCTTGTATAACAGTGTACATTTGCTGTCCCCTCAAAATAGCTCAGCACACAGCCAATAATGTCTAAACCGCTGGCAACAAACGTGAGTACACCCTTAAGTAAAAATGTCCAAATTGGGTCCAATTACCCATTTTCCCTCCCCGGTGTCACGTGACTCGTTAGTGTTACAAGGTCTCAGGTGTGAATGGGAGGCAGGTGTGTTAAATTTGGTGTTATCGCTCTCACTCTCTCATACTGGTCACTGGAAGTTCAACATGGCACCTCATGGCAAAGAACTCTCTGAGGATCTGAAAAAAAGAATTGTTGCTCTACATAAAGATGGCCTAGGCTATAAGAAGATTGCCAAGACCCTGAAACTGAGCTGCAGCACGGTGGCCAAGACCATACAGTGGTTTAACAGGACAGGTTCCACTCAGAAAAGGCCTCGCCATGGTTGAACAAAGAAGTTGAGTGCATGTGCTCAGTAACATATGCAGAGGTTGTCTTTGGGATATAGATGTATGAATCCTGCCAGCATTGCTGCAGAGGTTGAAGGGGTGGGGGGTCAGCCTGTCAGTGCTCAGACCATACGCCGCACCCTGCATCAAATTGGTCTGCATGGCTATCATCCCAGAAGGAAGCCTCTTCTAAAGATGATGCACAAGAAACAGTTTGCTGAAGACAAGCAGACTAAGGACGTGGGTTACTGGTACCATGTCCTGTGGTCTGATCTGATGAGACCAAGATAAACTTATTTGGTTCAGATGGTGTCAAACGTGTGTTGTAACAACCAGGTGAGGAGTAGAAAGACAAGGGGTGTACCCACTTTTGTTGCCAGAGGTTTAGACATGGCTGTGTGTCGAGGGGACAGCAAATTTGCACTGTTATACAAGCTGTACACTCACCACTTTACATTGTAATAAAGTGTAATTTCTTCAGTGTTGTCATATGAAAAGATATAATAAAATATTTACAAAAATGTGAGGGGTGTACTCACTTTTGTGAGATACTGTACATACAGGTCATCCAGGGCAATCAGCAACTTTATATAAAGTGGGCAGAAAAATAAAGTGATTAAAAAAGCAGTAATAAATTAAATTTGAAAAGACAGACTTAGTGGTCTTTAATTATACATACAACATTAAGTTTTTTCTAAAGTGTTTTAGTAGTCATTGACATGTCTCATGTATCTTCAGATCTTTGCATACGTTTCTGTTTGGGAACTGAAAGCCTGCAAGATAAATACCCAAAATGTGTGTATTTACACAAGATATTCCCATCGGGCCAATTGAAAAATTGCAGTCAACAGTCTTCAGTTTATTGTTGTGAGCAGCTGGCACATCATGAATATTTATTTTATTATAATAGGAAGTTTGTGCCAGCAGGGCAAAGGAAGTCACATTTTACTTGTTAAGCAATTTAAAGTGTTTGTTACCCTAACATTTCATATTCCTGATATGTGCCTGTTGTACAATGTACTTGTATGAGAAAGTATCATGCTCTCTTTGTATTTCTTCCTTTGTGTTAAATCCCTGGCACTCCTGCTAGTCCCCTTGCTTTCCTATTAAAAACTGATCACACTAAGCAGGAGAGCACACCATGGTCAATTCTCAAGCTATGCTGGGAACTCAGGCTGCTCTCCTCCCATGATTAGACTTGTCCTAACACACTTCCCCTGCACAGCCTGTCACTGGGAATCTCAGTGTACTGCTGCTTCTCCTCACCCCAGCTCTTATGCAGCTGGGAACAGAGGGAATGTGATCATTTCCAAAAAAGGGAACAAAAGGTATTTGTGTTTTTTTCTACACAACAATGTTTTGCCTTTCATTTCTATTTTAAATTGAATGGGTTGTTTTTCAAGGTGATCGTTTACGTTCACATATACTTTTGTCAGAGTGCCCTTTTTTTTTAAGGGTTTTATATTTTTTCCTTCTTTTTTATGTCTTCCATGGCTTTCTTGCTTTTTTTCTTTATTTTGATATATATTTATATTTAAAGGGGTTGTAAAGGTTCATGTTTTTTCACCTATGCATTAAGGTGAAAAAACATCTTACGATCACCGGCCCCCCGACCCCCTCATTTTACTTACCTGAGCCCTGGAAAGTCCAGCGTCGCGAACGCGCTCTTCCTTTGCTCGGTCTTCTCGGCTCTTCATTGGATAGATTGATAGCAGCGCAGCCATTGGCTCGTGCTGCTGTCAATCAACTCCAATGACGCGGGGGCCGGGCAAGGCCAAGTTCTTTAGTCGGTGGCTACGGACGCCAAATACAAGACTCGGGAGCGAGCCCGCAAGGTAACCCCCTTGGGAGAGCGCTTCCCAGCGGGGGTTATCAGAAGCAGGGAGGAGCCGAGACAGCCGCCGAGGGACCCCAGAAGATGCCGTGCGGGGCCACTCTGTGCAAAACGAGCCGGACAGTGGAGGCAAAACCTTTAGTGGGACTCTGGAGCAACCTTGTCGGTATAGATTTTGCTGGTCAATATCTCCAAAACCATAAATCCTAAGAACTCCAAACTTGGTAGGGTGGGTCTCCCAATCAGTCCCATACATGTGTCTCTCAAGTTTGAAAAAAACACTGCCTCCTGAAACATAAAAGGCGACGTTGCAGTGTTCTTTCAAACTGCACGGACCCAGATGAGGCCTCACTGCTGTATGTCTGTGTCCTACATTGGGAAAATGTTCAATATTTTTTTAACTCTGCCATGGCCGGTCCCAAGCCCGTGCTGCGAAAAGAGGAGGGTTGGGTGCTGGGACAAGCAAACCAGCCCTATTAAAACATTTGTAGAGCAAATGGGAAAGTTCAGTGACACAGAGGTGATGTTCCATCTCGGGGGAGGTTTAGTGTCACTGCAGCAATGAAGACCTCTCTGAGCGTGGTTGGTTCTGAGAGCAATGGCCCAGATCCCATTCCATAACAATTGTAAGATGCTCATTGCGGTCTAGAGCTGGTCCAAAGGTTGCGTGTGAAGGTTGTGTGCAAGCACACTTAAAGTGCTCCATTCCGAAACTGGAAGACTGCTTACCAGTGCTCTTGAATTTTTTTAACTCTGCCATGGCCGGTCCCAAGCCCAGCTGCGAAAAGAGGAGGGTTGAGTGCTGGGGCAAGCAAACCAGCCCTGTAAAAACAATTTGCTACTGCGAGCATAAAAGAAGAATAGGGCCTATCCAGCATTGTAGTGACATTAGCCAGCTGAACGTGTTGGCTGAGCTACCAATGCTTTAAGCTGCAAATTAGTGGCTCGAGCATAAAAGAAGAGGGCCTATTAAACTTAACTCCACCGTGGCCGGTCCCAAGTCTGAGCTGAGAAAGGAGGAGGGTCCCTTCCCCATCCCTTTCCTTCCCTTTCCCCTTCCCCTCCCCCTCCCTTCCCTTTCCCCTTCCCCCAGAGATACATGCTCAAATTACTTTTAAGGCAGTTTACTGTGCAAAGGGCTAAAAAGAGATTGTAGACAGTCCACTTTGGGCCGATCGGCGCCGTTTGGAGCTGTAATGCGAAGTTCCACTGTACATCTCTTCTCTGCTGTCCCATCTGTGTGCTGTCTCGACTGTGAAGTGTGGGAAGAGGGTGTACCCCTTTACGGAAAGGATAGACAGCAGGATCTGTTCGCCCCGAGTACATAAATTGTCTGAAGAAGAGAGAGCAATTTGGGTTCAAATTTGGTCCCATACTTGCTATCTGAGGAGTGACAAAGGAAATCTACCTGCGTGCCAAGTTTGAAGACAGGAGCCCCAAGGGTTCCAGAGATATGGCCACACAAAGAGAACTGACCGGCAATTGAAAGCTCCCTTGCGGGAAAACGTAGCAGTAATTTGTAATACCGCTTAAGTGGGACTCTGGAGCAACCTTGTCGGTATAGATTTTGCTGGTCAATATCTCCAAAACCATAAATCCTAAGAACTTCAAACTTGGTAGGGTGGGTCTCCCAATCAGTCCCATACATGTGTCTCTCAAGTTGAAAAAAACACTGCCTCCCGAAACATAAAGGGCGACGTCGCAGTGTTCTTTCAAACTGCACGGACCCAGATGAGGCCTCACTGCTGTATGTCTGTGTCCTACATTGGGAAAATGTTCAATATTTTTTTAACTCTGCCATGGCCGGTCCCAAGCCCGTGCTGCGAAAAGAGGAGGGTTGGGTGCTGGGACAAGCAAACCAGCCCTATTAAAACATTTGTAGAGCAAATGGGAAAGTTCAGTGACACAGAGGTGATGTTCCATCTCGGGGGAGGTTTAGTGTCACTGCAGCAATGAAGACCTCTCTGAGCGTGGTTGGTTCTGAGAGCAATGGCCCAGATCCCATTCCATAACAATTGTAAGATGCTCATTGCGGTCTAGAGCTGGTCCAAAGGTTGCGTGTGAAGGTTGTGTGCAAGCACACGTAAAGTGCTCCCTTCCGAAACTGGAAGACTGCTTACCAGTGCTCTTAAAACGTTTTAACTCTGCCATGGCCGGTCCCAAGCCCAGCTGCGAAAACAGGAGGGTTGAGTGCTGGGGCAAGCAAACCAGCCCTGTAAAAACAATTTGCTACTGCGAGCATAAAAGAAGAATAGGGCCTATCCAGCATTGTAGTGACATTAGCCAGCTGAACGTGTTGGCTGAGCTACCAATGCTTTAAGCTGCAAATTAGTGGCTCGAGCATAAAAGAAGAGGGCCTATTAAAGTTAACTCCACCGTGGCCGGTCCCAAGTCCGAGCTGAGAAAGGAGGAGGGTCCCTTCCCCTTTCCTTCCCTTTCCCCTTCCCCTCCCCTCCCTTCCCTTTCCCCTTCCCCCAGAGATACATGCTCAAATTACCTTTAAGGCAGTTTACTGTGCAAAGGGCTAAAAAGAGATTGTAGACAGTCCACTTTGGGCCGATCTGCGCCGTTCGGAGCTGTAATGCGAAGTTCCACTGTACATCTCTTCTCTGCTGTCCCATCTGTGTGCTGTCTCGACTGTGAAGTGTGGGAAGAGGGTGTACCCCTTTACGGAGGATAGACAGCAGGATCTGTTCGCCCCGAGTACATAAATTGTCTGAAGAAGAGAGAGCAATTTGGGTTCAAATTTGGTCCCATACTTGCTATCTGAGGAGTGATAAAGGAAATCTACCTGCGTGCCAAGTTTGAAGACAGGAGCCCCAAGGGTTCCAGAGATATGGCCACACAAAGAGAACTGACCGGCAATTGAAAGCTCCCTTGCGGGAAAACGTAGCAGTAATTTGTAATACTGCTTAAGTGGGACTCTGGAGCAACCTTGTCGGTATAGATTTTGCTGGTCAATGTCTCCAAAACCATAAATCCTAAGAACTCCAAACTTGGTAGGGTGGGTCTCCCAATAAGTCCCATACATGTGTCTCTCAAGTTGAAAAAAACACTGCCTCCCAAAACATAAAGGGCGACGTTGCAGTGTTCTTTCAAACTGCACGGACCCAGATGAGGCCTCACAGCTGTATGTCTGTGTCCTACATTGGGAAAATGTTCAATATTTTTTTAACTCTGCCATGGCCGGTCCCAAGCCCGTGCTGCGAAAAGAGGAGGGTTGGGTGCTGGGACAAGCAAACCAGCCCTATTAAAACATTTGTAGAGCAAATGGGAAAGTTCAGTGACACAGAGGTGATGTTCCATCTCGGGGGAGGTTTAGTGTCACTGCAGCAATGAAGACCTCTCTGAGCGTGGTTGGTTCTGAGAGCAATGGCCCAGATCCCATTCCATAACAATTGTAAGATGCTCATTGTGGTCTAGAGCTGGTCCAAAGGTTGCGTGTGAAGGTTGTGTGCAAGCACACGTAAAGTGCTCCCTTCCGAAACTGGAAGACTGCTTACCAGTGCTCTTGAAACTTTTTAACTCTGCCATGGCCGGTCCCAAGCCCAGCTGCGAAAAGAGGAGGGTTGAGTGCTGGGGCAAGCAAACCAGCCCTGTAAAAACAATTTGCTACTGCGAGCATAAAAGAAGAATAGGGCCTATCCAGCATTGTAGTGACATTAGCCAGCTGAACGTGTTGGCTGAGCTACCAATGCTTTAAGCTGCAAATTAGTGGCTCGAGCATAAAAGAAGAGGGCCTATTAAAGTTAACTCCACCGTGGCCGGTCCCAAGTCCGAGCTGAGAAAGGAGGAGGGTCCCTTCCCCCTCCCTTTCCTTCCCTTTCCCCTTCCCCTCCCCCTCCCTTCCCTTTCCCCTTCCCCCAGAGATACATGCTCAAATTACCTTTAAGGCAGTTTACTGTGCAAAGGGCTAAAAAGAGATTGTAGACAGTCCACTTTGGGCCGATCTGCGCCGTTCGGAGCTGTAATGCGAAGTTCCACTGTACATCTCTTCTCTGCTGTCCCATCTGTGTGCTGTCTCGACTGTGAAGTGTGGGAAGAGGGTGTACCCCTTTACGGAGGATAGACAGCAGGATCTGTTCGCCCCGAGTACATAAATTGTCTGAAGAAGAGAGAGCAATTTGGGTTCAAATTTGGTCCCATACTTGCTATCTGAGGAGTGACAAAGGAAATCTACCTGCGTGCCAAGTTTGAAGACAGGAGCCCCAAGGGTTCCAGAGATATGGCCACACAAAGAGAACTGACCGGCAATTGAAAGCTCCCTTGCGGGAAAACGTAGCAGTAATTTGTAATACCGCTTAAGTGGGACTCTGGAGCAACCTTGTCGGTATAGATTTTGCTGGTCAATGTCTCCAAAACCATAAATCCTAAGAACTCCAAACTTGGTAGGGTGGGTCTCCCAATAAGTCCCATACATGTGTCTCTCAAGTTGAAAAAAACACTGCCTCCCAAAACATAAAGGGCGACGTCGCAGTGTTCTTTCAAACTGCACGGACCCAGATGAGGCCTCACAGCTGTATGTCTGTGTCCTACATTGGGAAAATGTTCAATTTTTTTTAACTCTGCCATGGCCGGTCCCAAGCCCGTGCTGCGAAAAGAGGAGGGTTGGGTGCTGGGACAAGCAAACCAGCCCTATTAAAACATTTGTAGAGCAAATGGGAAAGTTCAGTGACACAGAGGTGATGTTCCATCTCGGGGGAGGTTTAGTGTCACTGCAGCAATGAAGACCTCTCTGAGCATGGTTGGTTCTGAGAGCAATGGCCCAGATCCCATTCCATAACAATTGTAAGATGCTCATTGTGGTCTAGAGCTGGTCCAAAGGTTGCGTGTGAAGGTTGTGTGCAAGCACACGTAAAGTGCTCCCTTCCGAAACTGGAAGACTGCTTACCAGTGCTCTTAAAACTTTTTAACTCTGCCATGGCCGGTCCCAAGCCCAGCTGCGAAAACAGGAGGGTTGAGTGCTGGGGCAAGCAAACCAGCCCTGTAAAAACAATTTGCTACTGCGAGCATAAAAGAAGAATAGGGCCTATCCAGCATTGTAGTGACATTAGCCAGCTGAACGTGTTGGCTGAGCTACCAATGCTTTAAGCTGCAAATTAGTGGCTCGAGCATAAAAGAAGAGGGCCTATTAAAGTTAACTCCACCGTGGCCGGTCCCAAGTCCGAGCTGAGAAAGGAGGAGGGTCCCTTCCCCCTCCCTTTCCTTCCCTTTCCCCTTCCCCTCCCCCTCCCTTCCCTTTCCCCTTCCCCCAGAGATACATGCTCAAATTACCTTTAAGGCAGTTTACTGTGCAAAGGGCTAAAAAGAGATTGTAGACAGTCCACTTTGGGCCGATCGGCGCCGTTCGGAGCTGTAATGCGAAGTTCCACTGTACATCTCTTCTCTGCTGTCCCATCTGTGTGCTGTCTCGACTGTGAAGTGTGGGAAGAGGGTGTACCCCTTTACGGAGGATAGACAGCAGGATCTGTTCGCCCCGAGTACATAAATTGTCTGAAGAAGAGAGAGCAATTTGGGTTCAAATTTGGTCCCATACTTGCTATCTGAGGAGTGATAAAGGAAATCTACCTGCGTGCCAAGTTTGAAGACAGGAGCCCCAAGGGTTCCAGAGATATGGCCACACAAAGAGAACTGACCGGCAATTGAAAGCTCCCTTGCGGGAAAACGTAGCAGTAATTTGTAATACTGCTTAAGTGGGACTCTGGAGCAACCTTGTCGGTATAGATTTTGCTGGTCAATGTCTCCAAAACCATAAATCCTAAGAACTCCAAACTTGGTAGGGTGGGTCTCCCAATAAGTCCCATACATGTGTCTCTCAAGTTGAAAAAAACACTGCCTCCCAAAACATAAAGGGCGACGTTGCAGTGTTCTTTCAAACTGCACGGACCCAGATGAGGCCTCACAGCTGTATGTCTGTGTCCTACATTGGGAAAATGTTCAATATTTTTTTAACTCTGCCATGGCCGGTCCCAAGCCCGTGCTGCGAAAAGAGGAGGGTTGGGTGCTGGGACAAGCAAACCAGCCCTATTAAAACATTTGTAGAGCAAATGGGAAAGTTCAGTGACACAGAGGTGATGTTCCATCTCGGGGGAGGTTTAGTGTCACTGCAGCAATGAAGACCTCTCTGAGCGTGGTTGGTTCTGAGAGCAATGGCCCAGATCCCATTCCATAACAATTGTAAGATGCTCATTGCGGTCTAGAGCTGGTCCAAAGGTTGCGTGTGAAGGTTGTGTGCAAGCACACGTAAAGTGCTCCCTTCCGAAACTGGAAGACTGCTTACCAGTGCTCTTGAAACTTTTTAACTCTGCCATGGCCGGTCCCAAGCCCAGCTGCGAAAAGAGGAGGGTTGAGTGCTGGGGCAAGCAAACCAGCCCTGTAAAAACAATTTGCTACTGCGAGCATAAAAGAAGAATAGGGCCTATCCAGCATTGTAGTGACATTAGCCAGCTGAACGTGTTGGCTGAGCTACCAATGCTTTAAGCTGCAAATTAGTGGCTCGAGCATAAAAGAAGAGGGCCTATTAAAGTTAACTCCACCGTGGCCGGTCCCAAGTCCGAGCTGAGAAAGGAGGAGGGTCCCTTCCCCCTCCCTTTCCTTCCCTTTCCCCTTCCCCTCCCCCTCCCTTCCCTTTCCCCTTCCCCCAGAGATACATGCTCAAATTACCTTTAAGGCAGTTTACTGTGCAAAGGGCTAAAAAGAGATTGTAGACAGTCCACTTTGGGCCGATCGGCGCCGTTCGGAGCTGTAATGCGAAGTTCCACTGTACATCTCTTCTCTGCTGTCCCATCTGTGTGCTGTCTCGACTGTGAAGTGTGGGAAGAGGGTGTACCCCTTTACGGAGGATAGACAGCAGGATCTGTTCGCCCCGAGTACATAAATTGTCTGAAGAAGAGAGAGCAATTTGGGTTCAAATTTGGTCCCATACTTGCTATCTGAGGAGTGACAAAGGAAATCTACCTGCGTGCCAAGTTTGAAGACAGGAGCCCCAAGGGTTCCAGAGATATGGCCACACAAAGAGAACTGACCGGCAATTGAAAGCTCCCTTGCGGGAAAACGTAGCAGTAATTTGTAATACCGCTTAAGTGGGACTCTGGAGCAACCTTGTCGGTATAGATTTTGCTGGTCAATGTCTCCAAAACCATAAATCCTAAGAACTCCAAACTTGGTAGGGTGGGTCTCCCAATAAGTCCCATACATGTGTCTCTCAAGTTGAAAAAAACACTGCCTCCCAAAACATAAAGGGCGACGTCGCAGTGTTCTTTCAAACTGCACGGACCCAGATGAGGCCTCACTGCTGTATGTCTGTGTCCTACATTGGGAAAATGTTCAATATTTTTTTAACTCTGCCATGGCCGGTCCCAAGCCCGTGCTGCGAAAAGAGGAGGGTTGGGTGCTGGGACAAGCAAACCAGCCCTATTAAAACATTTGTAGAGCAAATGGGAAAGTTCAGTGACACAGAGGTGATGTTCCATCTCGGGGGAGGTTTAGTGTCACTGCAGCAATGAAGACCTCTCTGAGCGTGGTTGGTTCTGAGAGCAATGGCCCAGATCCCATTCCATAACAATTGTAAGATGCTCATTGCGGTCTAGAGCTGGTCCAAAGGTTGCGTGTGAAGGTTGTGTGCAAGCACACGTAAAGTGCTCCCTTCCGAAACTGGAAGACTGCTTACCAGTGCTCTTGAATTTTTTTAACTCTGCCAAGGCCGGTCCCAAGCCCAGCTGCGAAAAGAGGAGGGTTGAGTGCTGGGGCAAGCAAACCAGCCCTGTAAAAACAATTTGCTACTGCGAGCATAAAAGAAGAATAGGGCCTATCCAGCATTGTAGTGACATTAGCCAGCTGAACGTGTTGGCTGAGCTACCAATGCTTTAAGCTGCAAATTAGTGGCTCGAGCATAAAAGAAGAGGGCCTATTAAAGTTAACTCCACCGTGGCCGGTCCCAAGTCCGAGCTGAGAAAGGAGGAGGGTCCCTTCCCCCTCCCTTTCCTTCCCTTTCCCCTCCCTTCCCTTTCCCCTTCCCCCAGAGATACATGCTCAAATTACCTTTAAGGCAGTTTACTGTGCAAAGGGCTAAAAAGAGATTGTAGACAGTCCACTTTGGGCCGATCGACGCCATTCGGAGCTGTAATGCGAAGTTCCACCGGTCATCTCTTCTCTGCTGTCCCATCTGTGTGCTGTCTCGACTGTGAAGTGTGGGAAGAGGGTGTACCCCTTTACGGAGGATAGACAGCAGGATCTGTTCGCCCCGAGTACATAAATTGTCTGAAGAAGAGAGAGCAATTTGGGTTCAAATTTGGTCCCATACTTGCTATCTGAGGAGTGACAAAGGAAATCTACCTGCGTGCCAAGTTTGAAGACAGGAGCCCCAAGGGTTCCAGAGATATGGCCACACAAAGAGAACTGACCGGCAATTGAAAGCTCCCTTGCGGGAAAACGTAGCAGTAATTTCTAATACCGCTTAAGTGGGACTCTGGAGCAACCTTGTCGGTATAGATTTTGCTGGTCAATGTCTCCAAAACCATAAATCCTAAGAACTCCAAACTTGGTAGGGTGGGTCTCCCAATAAGTCCCATACATGTGTCTCTCAAGTTGAAAAAAACACTGCCTCCCGAAACATAAAGGGCGACGTCGCAGTGTTCTTTCAAACTGCACGGACCCAGATGAGGCCTCACTGCTGTATGTCTGTGTCCTACATTGGGAAAATGTTCAATATTTTTTTAACTCTGCCATGGCCGGTCCCAAGCCCGTGCTGCGAAAAGAGGAGGGTTGGGTGCTGGGACAAGCAAACCAGCCCTATTAAAACATTTGTAGAGCAAATGGGAAAGTTCAGTGACACAGAGGTGATGTTCCATCTCGGGGGAGGTTTAGTGTCACTGCAGCAATGAAGACCTCTCTGAGCGTGGTTGGTTCTGAGAGCAATGGCCCAGATCCCATTCCATAACAATTGTAAGATGCTCATTGCGGTCTAGAGCTGGTCCAAAGGTTGCGTGTGAAGGTTGTGTGCAAGCACACGTAAAGTGCTCCCTTCCGAAACTGGAAGACTGCTTACCAGTGCTCTTGAAACTTTTTAACTCTGCCATGGCCGGTCCCAAGCCCAGCTGCGAAAAGAGGAGGGTTGAGTGCTGGGGCAAGGAAACCAGCCCTGTAAAAACAATTTGCTACTGCGAGCATAAAAGAAGAATAGGGCCTATCCAGCATTGTAGTGACATTAGCCAGCTGAACGTGTTGGCTGAGCTACCAATGCTTTAAGCTGCAAATTAGTGGCTCGAGCATAAAAGAAGAGGGCCTATTAAAGTTAACTCCACCGTGGCCGGTCCCAAGTCCGAGCTGAGAAAGGAGGAGGGTCCCTTCCCCCTCCCTTTCCTTCCCCTTCCCCTCCCCCTCCCTTCCCTTTCCTCTTCCCCCAGAGATACATGCTCAAATTACCTTTAAGGCAGTTTACTGTGCAAAGGGCTAAAAAGAGATTGTAGACAGTCCACTTTGGGCCGATCGGCGACGTTCGGAGCTGTAATGCGAAGTTCCACTGTACATCTCTTCTCTGCTGTCCCATCTGTGTGCTGTCTCGACTGTGAAGTGTGGGAAGAGGGTGTACCCCTTTACGGAGGATAGACAGCAGGATCTGTTCGCCCCGAGTACATAAATTGTCTGAAGAAGAGAGAGCAATTTGGGTTCAAATTTGGTCCCATACTTGCTATCTTAAGAGTGACAAAGGAAATCTACCTGCATGCCAAGTTTGAAGACAGGAGCCCCAAGGGTTCCAGAGAAATGGCCACACAAAGAGAACTGACCGGCAATTGAAAGCTCCCTTGCGGGAAAACGTAGCAGTAATTTGTAATACCGCTTAAGTGGGACTCTGGAGCAACCTTGTCGGTATAGATTTTGCTGGTCAATGTCTCCAAAACCATAAATCCTAAGAACTCCAAACTTGGTAGGGTGGGTCTCCCAATAAGTCCCATACATGTGTCTCTCAAGTTGAAAAAAACACTGCCTCCCGAAACATAAAGGGCGATGTCGCAGTGTTCTTTCAAACTGCACGGACCCAGATGAGGTCTCACTGCTGTATGTCTGTGTCCTACATTGGGAAAATGTTCAATATTTTTTTAACTCTGCCATGGCCGGTCCCAAGCCCGTGCTGCGAAAAGAGGAGGGTTGGGTGCTGGGACAAGCAAACCAGCCCTATTAAAACATTTGTAGAGCAAATGGGAAAGTTCAGTGACACAGAGGTGATGTTCCATCTCGGGGGAGGTTTAGTGTCACTGCAGCAATGAAGACCTCTCTGAGCGTGGTTGGTTCTGAGAGCAATGGCCCAGATCCCATTCCATAACAATTGTAAGATGCTCATTGCGGTCTAGAGCTGGTCCAAAGGTTGCGTGTGAAGGTTGTGTGCAAGCACACGTAAAGTGCTCCCTTCCGAAACTGGAAGACTGCTTACCAGTGCTCTTGAATTTTTTTAACTCTGCCATGGCCGGTCCCAAGCCCAGCTGCGAAAAGAGGAGGGTTGAGTGCTGGAGCAAGCAAACCAGCCCTGTAAAAACAATTTGCTACTGCGAGCATAAAAGAAGAATAGGGCCTATCCAGCATTGTAGTGACATTAGCCAGCTTAACGTGTTGGCTGAGCTACCAATGCTTTAAGCTGCAAATTAGTGGCTCGAGCATAAAAGAAGAGGGCCTATTAAAGTTAACTCCACCGTGGCCGGTCCCAAGTCCGAGCTGAGAAAGGAGGAGGGTCCCTTCCCCCTCCCTTTCCTTCCCTTTCCCCTTCCCCTCCCCCTCCCTTCCCTTTCCCCTTCCCCCAGAGATACATGCTCAAATTACCTTTAAGGCAGTTTACTGTGCAAAGGGCTAAAAAGAGATTGTAGACAGTCCACTTTGGGCCGATCGGCGCCGTTCGGAGCTGTAATGCGAAGTTCCACTGTACATCTCTTCTCTGCTGTCCCATCTGTGTGCTGTCTCGACTGTGAAGTGTGGGAAGAGGGTGTACCCCTTTACGGAGGATAGACAGCAGGATCTGTTCGCCCCGAGTACATAAATTGTCTGAAGAAGAGAGAGCAATTTGGGTTCAAATTTGGTCCCATACTTGCTATCTGAGGAGTGACAAAGGAAATCTACCTGCGTGCCAAGTTTGAAGACAGGAGCCCCAAGGGTTCCAGAGATATGGCCACACAAAGAGAACTGACCGGCAATTGAAAGCTCCCTTGCGGGAAAACGTAGCAGTAATTTGTAATACCGCCTAAGTGGGACTCTGGAGCAACCTTGTCGGTATAGATTTTGCTGGTCAATGTCTCCAAAACCATAAATCCTAAGAACTCCAAACTTGGTAGGGTGGGTCTCCCAATAAGTCCCATACATGTGTCTCTCAAGTTGAAAAAAACACTGCCTCCCGAAACATAAAGGGCGACGTCGCAGTGTTCTTTCAAACTGCACGGACTCAGATGAGGCCTCACTGCTGTATGTCTGTGTCCTACATTGGGAAAATGTTCAATATTTTTTTAACTCTGCCATGGCCGGTCCCAAGCCCGTGCTGCGAAAAGAGGAGGGTTGGGTGCTGGGACAAGCAAACCAGCCCTATTAAAACATTTGTAGAGCAAATGGGAAAGTTCAGTGACACAGAGGTGATGTTCCATCTCGGGGGAGGTTTAGTGTCACTGCAGCAATGAAGACCTCTCTGAGCGTGGTTGGTTCTGAGAGCAATGGCCCAGATCCCATTCCATAACAATTGTAAGATGCTCATTGCAGTCTAGAGCTGGTCCAAAGGTTGCGTGTGAAGGTTGTGTGCAAGCACACGTAAAGTGCTCCCTTCCGAAACTGGAAGACTGCTTACCAGTGCTCTTGAAACTTTTTAACTCTGCCATGGACGGTCCCAAGCCCAGCTGCGAAAAGAGGAGGGTTGAGTGCTGGGGCAAGCAAACCAGCCCTGTAAAAACAATTTGCTACTGCGAGCATAAAAGAAGAATAGGGCCTATCCAGCATTGTAGTGACATTAGCCAGCTGAACGTGTTGGCTGAGCTACCAATGCTTTAAGCTGCAAATTAGTGGCTCAAGCATAAAAGAAGAGGGCCTATTAAAGTTAACTCCACCGTGGCCGGTCCCAAGTCCGAGCTGAGAAAGGAGGAGGGTCCCTTCCCTCTCCCTTTCCTTCCCTTTCCCCTTCCACTCCCCCTCCCTTCCCTTTCCCCTTCCCCCAGAGATACATGCTCAAATTACCTTTAAGGCAGTTTACTGTGCAAAGGGCTAAAAAGAGATTGTAGACAGTCCACTTTGGGCCGATCGGCGCCGTTCGGAGCTGTAATGCGAAGTTCCACTGTACATCTCTTCTCTGCTGTCCCATCTGTGTGCTGTCTCGACTGTGAAGTGTGGGAAGAGGGTGTACCCCTTTACAGAGGATAGACAGCAGGATCTGTTCGCTCCGAGTACATAAATTGTCTGAAGAAGAGAGAGCAATTTGGGTTCACATTTGGTCCCATACTTGCTATCTGAGGAGTGACAAAGGAAATCTACCTGCGTGCCAAGTTTGAAGACAGGAGCCCCAAGGGTTCCAGAGATATGGCCACACAAAGAGAACTGACCGGCAATTGAAAGCTCCCTTGCAGGAAAACGTAGCAGTAATTTGTAATACCGCCTAAGTGGGACTCTGGAGCAACCTTGTCGGTATAGATTTTGCTGGTCAATGTCTCCAAAACCATAAATCCTAAGAACTCCAAACTTGGTAGGGTGGGTCTCCCAATAAGTCCCATACATGTGTCTCTCAAGTTGAAAAAAACACTGCCTCCCGAAACATAAAGGGCAACGTCGCAGTGTTCTTTCAAACTGCACGGACTCAGATGAGGCCTCACTGCTGTATGTCTGTGTCCTACATTGGGAAAATGTTCAATATTTTTTTAACTCTGCCATGGCCGGTCCCAAGCCCGTGCTGCGAAAAGAGGAGGGTTGGGTGCTGGGACAAGCAAACCAGCCCTATTAAAACATTTGTAGAGCAAATGGGAAAGTTCAGTGACACAGAGGTGATGTTCCATCTCGGGGGAGGTTTAGTGTCACTGCAGCAATGAAGACCTCTCTGAGCGTGGTTGGTTCTGAGAGCAATGGCCCAGATCCCATTCCATAACAATTGTAAGATGCTCATTGCGGTCTAGAGCTGGTCCAAAGGTTGCGTGTGAAGGTTTTGTGCAAGCACACGTAAAGTGCTCCCTTCCAAAACTGGAAGACTGCTTACCAGTGCTCTTGAAACTTTTTAACTCTGCCATGGCCGGTCCCAAGCCCAGCTGCGAAAAGAGGAGGGTTGAGTGCTGGGGCAAGCAAACCAGCCCTGTAAAAACAATTTGCTACTGCGAGCATAAAAGAAGAATAGGGCCTATCCAGCATTGTAGTGACATTAGCCAGCTGAACGTGTTGGCTGAGCTACCAATGCTTTAAGCTGCAAATTAGTGGCTCGAGCATAAAAGAAGAGGGCCTATTAAAGTTAACTCCACCGTGGCCGGTCCCAAGTCCGAGCTGAGAAAGGAGGAGGGTCCCTTCCCCCTCCCTTTCCTTCCCTTTCCCCTTCCCCTCCCCCTCCCTTCCCTTTCCCCTTCCCCCAGAGATACATGCTCAAATTACCTTTAAGGCAGTTTACTGTGCAAAGGGCTAAAAAGAGATTGTAGACAGTCCACTTTGGGCCGATCGGCGACGTTCGGAGCTGTAATGCGAAGTTCCACTGTACATCTCTTCTCTGCTGTCCCATCTGTGTGCTGTCTCGACTGTGAAGTGTGGGAAGAGGGTGTACCCCTTTACGGAGGATAGACAGCAGGATCTGTTCGCCCCGAGTACATAAATTGTCTGAAGAAGAGAGAGCAATTTGGGTTCAAATTTGGTCCCATACTTGCTATCTGAGGAGTGACAAAGGAAATCTACCTGCGTGCCAAGTTTGAAGACAGGAGCCCCAAGGGTTCCAGAGATATGGCCACACAAAGAGAACTGACCGGCAATTGAAAGCTCCCTTGCGGGAAAACGTAGCAGTAATTTCTAATACCGCTTAAGTGGGACTCTGGAGCAACCTTGTCGGTATAGATTTTGCTGGTCAATATCTCCAAAACCATACATCCTAAGAACTCCAAACTTGGTAGGGTGGGTCTCCCAATCAGTCCCATACATGTGTCTCTCAAGTTGAAAAAAACACTGCCTCCCGAAACATAAAGGGCGACGTCGCAGTGTTCTTTCAAACTGCACGGACCCAGATGAGGCCTCACTGCTGTATGTCTGTGTCCTACATTGGGAAAATGTTCAATATTTTTTTAACTCTGCCATGGCCGGTCCCAAGCCCGTGCTGCGAAAAGAGGAGGGTTGGGTGCTGGGACAAGCAAACCAGCCCTATTAAAACATTTGTAGAGCAAATGGGAAAGTTCAGTGACACAGAGGTGATGTTCCATCTCGGGGAAGGTTTAGTGTCACTGCAGCAATGAAGACCTCTCTGAGCGTGGTTGGTTCTGAGAGCAATGGCCCAGATCCCATTCCATAACAATTGTAAGATGCTCATTGCGGTCTAGAGCTGATCCAAAGGTTGCGTGTGAAGGTTGTGTGCAAGCACACGTAAAGTGCTCCCTTCCGAAACTGGAAGACTGCTTACCAGTGCTCTTGAATTTTTTTAACTCTGCCATGGCCGGTCCCAGGCCCAGCTGCGAAAAGAGGAGGGTTGAGTGCTGGAGCAAGCAAACCAGCCCTGTAAAAACAATTTGCTACTGCGAGCATAAAAGAAGAATAGGGCCTATCCAGCATTGTAGTGACATTAGCCAGCTGAACGTGTTGGCTGAGCTACCAATGCTTTAAGCTGCAAATTAGTGGCTCAAGCATAAAAGAAGAGGGCCTATTAAAGTTAACTCCACCGTGGCCGGTCCCAAGTCCGAGCTGAGAAAGGAGGAGGGTCCCTTCCCCCTCCCTTTCCTTCCCTTTCCCCTTCCCCTCCCCCTCCCTTCCCTTTCCCCTTCCCCCAGAGATACATGCTCAAATTACCTTTAAGGCAGTTTACTGTGCAAAGGGCTAAAAAGAGATTGTAGACAGTCCACTTTGGGCCGATCGGCGCCGTTCGGAGCTGTAATGCGAAGTTCCACTGTACATCTCTTCTCTGCTGTCCCATCTGTGTGCTGTCTCGACTGTGAAGTGTGGGAAGAGGGTGTACCCCTTTACGGAGGATAGACAGCAGGATCTGTTCGCTCCGAGTACATAAATTGTCTGAAGAAGAGAGAGCAATTTGGGTTCAAATTTGGTCCCATACTTGCTATCTGAGAAGTGACAAAGGAAATCTACCTGCGTGCCAAGTTTGAAGACAGGAGCCCCAAGGGTTCCAGAGATATGGCCACACAAAGAGAACTGACCGGCAATTGAAAGCTCCCTTGCGGGAAAACGTAGCAGTAATTTGTAATACCGCCTAAGTGGGACTCTGGAGCAACCTTGTCGGTATAGATTTTGCTGGTCAATGTCTCCAAAACCATAAATCCTAAGAACTCCAAACTTGGTAGGGTGGGTCTCCCAATAAGTCCCATACATGTGTCTCACAAGTTGAAAAAAACACTGCCTCCCGAAACATAAAGGGCGACGTCGCAGTGTTCTTTCAAACTGCACGGACTCAGATGAGGCCTCACTGCTGTATGTCTGTGTCCTACATTGGGAAAATGTTCAATATTTTTTTAACTCTGCCATGGCCGGTCCCAAGCCCGTGCTGCGAAAAGAGGAGGGTTGGGTGCTGGGACAAGCAAACCAGACCTATTAAAACATTTGTAGAGCAAATGGGAAAGTTCAGTGACACAGAGGTGATGTTCCATCTCGGGGGAGGTTTAGTGTCACTGCAGCAATGAAGACCTCTCTGAGCGTGGTTGGTTCTGAGAGCAATGGCCCAGATCCCATTCCATAACAATTGTAAGATGCTCATTGCGGTCTAGAGCTGGTCCAAAGGTTGCGTGTGAAGGTTGTGTGCAAGCACACGTAAAGTGCTCCCTTCCGAAACTGGAAGACTGCTTACCAGTGCTCTTGAATTTTTTTAACTCTGCCATGGCCGGACCCAAGCCCAGCTGCGAAAAGAGGAGGGTTGAGTGCTGGGGCAAGCAAACCAGCCCTGTAAAAACAATTTGCTACTGCGAGCATAAAAGAAGAATAGGGCCTATCCAGCATTGTAGTGACATTAGCCAGCTGAACGTGTTGGCTGAGCTACCAATGCTTTAGGCTGCAAATTAGTGGCTCAAGCATAAAAGAAGAGGGCCTATTAAAGTTAACTCCACCGTGGCCGGTCCCAAGTCCGAGCTGAGAAAGGAGGAGGGTCCCTTCCCCCTCCCTTTCCTTCCCTTTCCCCTTCCCCTCCCCCTCCCTTCCCTTTCCCCTTCCCCCAGAGATACATGCTCAAATTACCTTTAAGGCAGTTTACTGTGCAAAGGGCTAAAAAGAGATTGTAGACAGTCCACTTTGGGCCGATCGGCGCCGTTTGGAGCTGTAATGCGAAGTTCCACTGTACATCTCTTCTCTGCTGTCCCATCTGTGTGCTGTCTCGACTGTGAAGTGTGGGAAGAGGGTGTACCCCTTTACAGAAGATAGACAGCAGGATCTGTTCGCTCCGAGTACATAAATTGTCTGAAGAAGAGAGAGCAATTTGGGTTCAAATTTGGTCCCATACTTGCTATCTGAGGAGTGACAAAGGAAATCTACCTGCGTGCCAAGTTTGAAGACAGGAGCCCCAAGGGTTCCAGAGATATGGCCACACAAAGAGAACTGACCGGCAATTGAAAGCTCCCTTGCGGGAAAACGTAGCAGTAATTTGTAATACCGCCTAAGTGGGACTCTGGAGCAACCTTGTCGGTATAGATTTTGCTGGTCAATGTCTCCAAAACCATAAATCCTAAGAACTCCAAACTTGGTAGGGTGGGTCTCCCAATAAGTCCCATACATGTGTCTCTCAAGTTGAAAAAAACACTGCCTCCCGAAACATAAAGGGCGATGTCGCAGTGTTCTTTCAAACTGCACGGACTCAGATGAGGCCTCACTGCTGTATGTCTGTGTCCTACATTGGGAAAATGTTCAATATTTTTTTAACTCTGCCATGGCCGGTCCCAAGCCCGTGCTGCGAAAAGAGGAGGGTTGGGTGCTGGGACAAGCAAACCAGCCCTATTAAAACATTTGTAGAGCAAATGGGAAAGTTCAGTGACACAGAGGTGATGTTCCATCTCGGGGGAGGTTTAGTGTCACTGCAGCAATGAAGACCTCTCTGAGCGTGGTTGGTTCTGAGAGCAATGGCCCAGATCCCATTCCATAACAATTGTAAGATGCTCATTGCGGTCTAGAGCTGGTCCAAAGGTTGCGTGTGAAGGTTGTGTGCAAGCACACGTAAAGTGCTCCCTTCCGAAACTGGAAGACTGCTTACCAGTGCTCTTGAAACTTTTTAACTCTGCCATGGACGGTCCCAAGCCCAGCTGCGAAAAGAGGAGGGTTGAGTGCTGGGGCAAGCAAACCAGCCCTGTAAAAACAATTTGCTACTGCGAGCATAGAAGAAGAATAGGGCCTATCCAGCATTGTAGTGACATTAGCCAGCTGAACGTGTTGGCTGAGCTACCAATGCTTTAAGCTGCAAATTAGTGGCTCGAGCATAAAAGAAGAGGGCCTATTAAAGTTAACTCCACTGTGGCCCGTTTTAGTCCGAGCTGAGAAAGGAGGAGGGTCCCTTCCCCCTCCCTTTCCTTCCCTTTCCCCTTCCCCTCCCCCTCCCTTCCCTTTCCCCTTCCCCCAGAGATACATGCTCAAATTACCTTTAAGGCAGTTTACTGTGCAAAGGGCTAAAAAGAGATTGTAGACAGTCCACTTTGGGCCGATCGGCGCCGTTCGGAGCTGTAATGCGAAGTTCCACTGTACATCTCTTCTCTGCTGTCCCATCTGTGTGCTGTCTCGACTGTGAAGTGTGGGAAGAGGGTGTACCCCTTTACGGAGGATAGACAGCAGGATCTGTTCGCCCCGAGTACATAAATTGTCTGAAGAAGAGAGAGCAATTTGGGTTCAAATTTGGTCCCATACTTGCTATCTGAGGAGTGACAAAGGAAATCTACCTGCGTGCCAAGTTTGAAGACAGGAGCCCCAAGGGTTCCAGAGATATGGCCACACAAAGAGAACTGACCGGCAATTGAAAGCTCCCTTGCGGGAAAACGTAGCAGTAATTTCTAATACCGCTTAAGTGGGACTCTGGAGCAACCTTGTCGGTATAGATTTTGCTGGTCAATATCTCCAAAACCATAAATCCTAAGAACTCCAAACTTGGTAGGGTGGGTCTCCCAATCAGTCCCATACATGTGTCTCTCAAGTTGAAAAAAACACTGCCTCCCGAAACATAAAGGGCGAAGTCGCAGTGTTCTTTCAAACTGCACGGACCCAGATGAGGCCTCACTGCTGTATGTCTGTGTCCTACATTGGGAAAATGTTCAATATTTTTTTAACTCTGCCATGGCCGGTCCCAAGCCCGTGCTGCGAAAAGAGGAGGGTTGGGTGCTGGGACAAGCAAACCAGCCCTATTAAAACATTTGTAGAGCAAATGGGAAAGTTCAGTGACACAGAGGTGATGTTCCATCTCGGGGAAGGTTTAGTGTCACTGCAGCAATGAAGACCTCTCTGAGCGTGGTTGGTTCTGAGAGCAATGGCCCAGATCCCATTCCATAACAATTGTAAGATGCTCATTGCGGTCTAGAGCTGATCCAAAGGTTGCGTGTGAAGGTTGTGTGCAAGCACACGTAAAGTGCTCCCTTCCGAAACTGGAAGACTGCTTACCAGTGCTCTTGAATTTTTTTAACTCTGCCATGGCCGGTCCCAAGCCCAGCTGCGAAAAGAGGAGGGTTGAGTGCTGGAGCAAGCAAACCAGCCCTGTAAAAACAATTTGCTACTGCGAGCATAAAAGAAGAATAGGGCCTATCCAGCATTGTAGTGACATTAGCCAGCTGAACGTGTTGGCTGAGCTACCAATGCTTTAAGCTGCAAATTAGTGGCTCAAGCATAAAAGAAGAGGGCCTATTAAAGTTAACTCCACCGTGGCCGGTCCCAAGTCCGAGCTGAGAAAGGAGGAGGGTCCCTTCCCCCTCCCTTTCCTTCCCTTTCCCCTTCCCCTCCCCCTCCCTTCCCTTTCCCCTTCCCCCAGAGATACATGCTCAAATTACCTTTAAGGCAGTTTACTGTGCAAAGGGCTAAAAAGAGATTGTAGACAGTCCACTTTGGGCCGATCGGCGCCGTTCGGAGCTGTAATGCGAAGTTCCACTGTACATCTCTTCTCTGCTGTCCCATCTGTGTGCTGTCTCGACTGTGAAGTGTGGGAAGAGGGTGTACCCCTTTACAGAGGATAGACAGCAGGATCTGTTCGCTCCGAGTACATAAATTGTCTGAAGAAGAGAGAGCAATTTGGGTTCAAATTTTGTCCCATACTTGCTATCTGAGGAGTGACAAAGGAAATCTACCTGCGTGCCAAGTTTGAAGACAGGAGCCCCAAGGGTTCCAGAGATATGGCCACACAAAGAGAACTGACCGGCAATTGAAAGCTCCCTTGCGGGAAAACGTAGCAGTAATTTGTAATACCGCCTAAGTGGGACTCTGGAGCAACCTTGTCGGTATAGATTTTGCTGGTCAATGTCTCCAAAACCATAAATCCTAAGAACTCCAAACTTGGTAGGGTGGGTCTCCCAATAAGTCCCATACATGTGTCTCTCAAGTTGAAAAAAACACTGCCTCCCGAAACATAAAGGGCGACGTCGCAGTGTTCTTTCAAACTGCACGGACTCAGATGAGGCCTCACTGCTGTATGTCTGTGTCCTACATTGGGAAAATGTTCAATATTTTTTTAACTCTGCCATGGCCGGTCCCAAGCCCGTGCTGCGAAAAGAGGAGGGTTGGGTGCTGGGACAAGCAAACCAGCCCTATTAAAACATTTGTAGAGCAAATGGGAAAGTTCAGTGACACAGAGGTGATGTTCCATCTCGGGGGAGGTTTAGTGTCACTGCAGCAATGAAGACCTCTCTGAGCGTGGTTGGTTCTGAGAGCAATGGCCCAGATCCCATTCCATAACAATTGTAAGATGCTCATTGCGGTCTAGAGCTGGTCCAAAGGTTGCGTGTGAAGGTTGTGTGCAAGCACACGTAAAGTGCTCCCTTCCGAAACTGGAAGACTGCTTACCAGTGCTCTTGAAACTTTTTAACTCTGCCATGGACGGTCCCAAGCCCAGATGCGAAAAGAGGAGGGTTGAGTGCTGGGGCAAGCAAACCAGCCCTGTAAAAACAATTTGCTACTGCGAGCATAAAAGAAGAATAGGGCCTATCCAGCATTGTAGTGACATTAGCCAGCTGAACGTGTTGGCTGAGCTACCAATGCTTTAAGCTGCAAATTAGTGGCTCAAGCATAAAAGAAGAGGGCCTATTAAAGTTAACTCCACCGTGGCCGGTCCCAAGTCCGAGCTGAGAAAGGAGGAGGGTCCCTTCCCCCTCCCTTTCCTTCCCTTTCCCCTTCCCCTCCCCCTCCCTTCCCTTTCCCCTTCCCCCAGAGATACATGCTCAAATTACCTTTAAGGCAGTTTACTGTGCAAAGGGCTAAAAAGAGATTGTAGACAGTCCACTTTGGGCCGATCGGCGCCGTTCGGAGCCGTAATGCGAAGTTCCACTGTACATCTCTTCTCTGCTGTCCCATCTGTGTGCTGTCTCGACTGTGAAGTGTGGGAAGAGGGTGTACCCCTTTACAGAGGATAGACAGCAGGATCTGTTCGCTCCGAGTACATAAATTGTCTGAAGAAGAGAGAGCAATTTGGGTTAAAATTTTGTCCCATACTTGCTATCTGAGGAGTGACAAAGGAAATCTACCTGCGTGCCAAGTTTGAAGACAGGAGCCCCAAGGGTTCCAGAGATATGGCCACACAAAGAGAACTGACCGGCAATTGAAAGCTCCCTTGCGGGAAAACGTAGCAGTAATTTCTAATTCCGCTTAAGTGGGACTCTGGAGCAACCTTGTCGGTATAGATTTTGCTGGTCAATATCTCCAAAACCATACATCCTAAGAACTCCAAACTTGGTAGGGTGGGTCTCCCAATCAGTCCCATACATGTGTCTCTCAAGTTGAAAAAAACACTGCCTCCCGAAACATAAAGGGCGACATCGCAGTGTTCTTTCAAACTGCACGGACCCAGATGAGGCCTCACTGCTGTATGTCTGTGTCCTACATTGGGAAAATGTTCAATATTTTTTTAACTCTGCCATGGCCGGTCCCAAGCCCGTGCTGCGAAAAGAGGAGGGTTGGGTGCTGGGACAAGCAAACCAGCCCTATTAAAACATTTGTAGAGCAAATGGGAAAGTTCAGTGGCACAGAGGTGATGTTCCATCTCGGGGAAGGTTTAGTGTCACTGCAGCAATGAAGACCTCTCTGAGCGTGGTTGGTTCTGAGAGCAATGGCCCAGATCCCATTCCATAACAATTGTAAGATGCTCATTGCGGTCTAGAGCTGATCCAAAGGTTGCGTGTGAAGGTTGTGTGCAAGCACACGTAAAGTGCTCCCTTCCGAAACTGGAAGACTGCTTACCAGTGCTCTTGAATTTTTTTAACTCTGCCATGGCCGGTCCCAGGCCCAGCTGCGAAAAGAGGAGGGTTGAGTGCTGGAGCAAGCAAACCAGCCCTGTAAAAACAATTTGCTACTGCGAGCATAAAAGAAGAATAGGGCCTATCCAGCATTGTAGTGACATTAGCCAGCTGAACGTGTTGGCTGAGCTACCAATGCTTTAAGCTGCAAATTAGTGGCTCAAGCATAAAAGAAGAGGGCCTATTAAAGTTAACTCCACCGTGGCCGGTCCCAAGTCCGAGCTGAGAAAGGAGGAGGGTCCCTTCCCCCTCCCTTTCCTTCCCTTTCCCCTTCCCCTCCCTTCCCTTTCCCCTTCCCCCAGAGATACATGCTCAAATTACCTTTAAGGCAGTTTACTGTGCAAAGGGCTAAAAAGAGATTGTAGACAGTCCACTTTGGGCCGATCGGCGCCGTTCGGAGCTGTAATGCGAAGTTCCACTGTACATCTCTTCTCTGCTGTCCCATCTGTGTGCTGTCTCGACTGTGAAGTGTGGGAAGAGGGTGTACCCCTTTACGGAGGATAGACAGCAGGATCTGTTCGCTCCGAGTACATAAATTGTCTGAAGAAGAGAGAGCAATTTGGGTTCAAATTTGGTCCCATACTTGCTATCTGAGAAGTGACAAAGGAAATCTACCTGCGTGCCAAGTTTGAAGACAGGAGCCCCAAGGGTTCCAGAGATATGGCCACACAAAGAGAACTGACCGGCAATTGAAAGCTCCCTTGCGGGAAAACGTAGCAGTAATTTGTAATACCGCCTAAGTGGGACTCTGGAGCAACCTTGTCGGTATAGATTTTGCTAGTCAATGTCTCCAAAACCATAAATCCTAAGAACCCCAAACTTGGTAGGGTGGGTCTCCCAATAAGTCCCATACATGTGTCTCTCAAGTTGAAAAAAACACTGCCTCCCGAAACATAAAGGGCGATGTCGCAGTGTTCTTTCAAACTGCACGGACTCAGATGAGGCCTCACTGCTGTATGTCTGTGTCCTACATTGGGAAAATGTTCAATATTTTTTTAACTCTGCCATGGCCGGTCCCAAGCCCGTGCTGCGAAAAGAGGAGGGTTGGGTGCTGGGACAAGCAAACCAGCCCTATTAAAACATTTGTAGAGCAAATGGGAAAGTTCAGTGACACAGAGGTGATGTTCCATCTCGGGGGAGGTTTAGTGTCACTGCAGCAATGAAGACCTCTCTGAGCATGGTTGGTTCTGAGAGCAATGGCCCAGATCCCATTCCATAACAATTGTAAGATGCTCATTGTGGTCTAGTGCTCGTCCAAAGGTTGCGTGTGAAGGTTGTGTGCAAGCACACGTAAAGTGCTCCCTTCCGAAACCGGAAGACTGCTTACCAGTGCTCTTGAAACTTTTTAACTCTGCCATGGACGGTCCCAAGCCCAGCTGCGAAAAGAGGAGGGTTGAGTGCTGGGGCAAGCAAACCAGCCCTGTAAAAACAATTTGCTACTGCGAGCATAAAAGAAGAATAGGGCCTATCCAGCATTGTAGTGACATTAGCCAGCTGAACGTGTTGGCTGAGCTACCAATGCTTTAAGCTGCAAATTAGTGGCTCGAGCATAAAAGAAGAGGGCCTATTAAAGTTAACTCCACCGTGGCCGGTCCCAAGTCCGAGCTGAGAAAGGAGGAGGGTCCCTTCCCCCTCCCTTTCCTTCCCTTTCCCCTTCCCCTCCCCCTCCCTTCCCTTTCCCCTTCCCCCAGAGATACATGCTCAAATTACCTTTAAGGCAGTTTACTGTGCAAAGGGCTAAAAAGAGATTGTAGACAGTCCACTTTGGGCCGATCGGCGCCGTTCGGAGCTGTAATGCGAAGTTCCACTGTACATCTCTTCTCTGCTGTCCCATCTGTGTGCTGTCTCGACTGTGAAGTGTGGGAAGAGGGTGTACCCCTTTACAGAGGATAGACAGCAGGATCTGTTCGCTCCGAGTACATAAATTGTCTGAAGAAGAGAGAGCAATTTGGGTTCAAATTTTGTCCCATACTTGCTATCTGAGGAGTGACAAAGGAAATCTACCTGCGTGCCAAGTTTGAAGACAGGAGCCCCAAGGGTTCCAGAGATATGGCCACACAAAGAGAACTGACCGGCAATTGAAAGCTCCCTTGCGGGAAAACGTAGCAGTAATTTGTAATACCGCCTAAGTGGGACTCTGGAGCAACCTTGTCGGTATAGATTTTGCTGGTCAATGTCTCCAAAACCATAAATCCTAAGAACTCCAAACTTGGTAGGGTGGGTCTCCCAATCAGTCCCATACATGTGTCTCTCAAGTTGAAAAAAACACTGCCTCCCGAAACATAAAGGGCGACGTCGCAGTGTTCTTTCAAACTGCACGGACCCAGATGAGGCCTCACTGCTGTATGTCTGTGTCCTACATTGGGAAAATGTTCAATATTTTTTTAACTCTGCCATGGCCGGTCCCAAGCCCGTGCTGCGAAAAGAGGAGGGTTGGGTGCTGGGACAAGCAAACCAGCCCTATTAAAACATTTGTAGAGCAAATGGGAAAGTTCAGTGACACAGAGGTGATGTTCCATCTCGGGGAAGGTTTAGTGTCACTGCAGCAATGAAGACCTCTCTGAGCGTGGTTGGTTCTGAGAGCAATGGCCCAGATCCCATTCCATAACAATTGTAAGATGCTCATTGCGGTCTAGAGCTGATCCAAAGCTTGCGTGTGAAGGTTGTGTGCAAGCACACGTAAAGTGCTCCCTTCCGAAACTGGAAGACTGCTTACCAGTGCTCTTGAATTTTTTTAACTCTGCCATGGCCGGTCCCAAGCCCAGCTGCGAAAAGAGGAGGGTTGAGTGCTGGAGCAAGCAAACCAGCCCTGTAAAAACAATTTGCTACTGCGAGCATAAAAGAAGAATAGGGCCTATCCAGCATTGTAGTGACATTAGCCAGCTGAACGTGTTGGCTGAGCTACCAATGCTTTAAGCTGCAAATTAGTGGCTCAAGCATAAAAGAAGAGGGCCTATTAAAGTTAACTCCACCGTGGCCGGTCCCAAGTCCGAGCTGAGAAAGGAGGAGGGTCCCTTCCCCCTCCCTTTCCTTCCCTTTCCCCTTCCCCTCCCCCTCCCTTCCCTTTCCCCTTCCCCCAGAGATACATGCTCAAATTACCTTTAAGGCAGTTTACTGTGCAAAGGGCTAAAAAGAGATTGTAGACAGTCCACTTTGGGCCGATCGGCGCCGTTCGGAGCTGTAATGCGAAGTTCCACTGTACATCTCTTCTCTGCTGTCCCATCTGTGTGCTGTCTCGACTGTGAAGTGTGGGAAGAGGGTGTACCCCTTTATGGAGGATAGACAGCAGGATCTGTTCGCTCCGAGTACATAAATTGTCTGAAGAAGAGAGAGCAATTTGGGTTCAAATTTGGTCCCATACTTGCTATCTGAGGAGTGACAAAGGAAATCTACCTGCGTGCCAAGTTTGAAGACAGGAGCCCCAAGGGTTCCAGAGATATGGCCACACAAAGAGAACTGACCGGCAATTGAAAGCTCCCTTGCGGGAAAACGTAGCAGTAATTTGTAATACCGCCTAAGTGGGACTCTGAAGCAACCTTGTCGGTATAGATTTTGCTGGTCAATGTCTCCAAAACCATAAATCCTAAGAACTCCAAACTTGGTAGGGTGGGTCTCCCAATAAGTCCCATACATGTGTCTCTCAAGTTGAAAAAA
The DNA here is from genome assembly GCA_029206835.1 of Rana muscosa. Taxonomy (NCBI): domain Eukaryota; kingdom Metazoa; phylum Chordata; class Amphibia; order Anura; family Ranidae; genus Rana; species Rana muscosa. Next base: position 116,603,453 of record CM055118.1, read on the forward strand.
ACACTGCCTCCCGAAACATAAAGGGCGACGTCGCAGTGTTCTTTCAAACTGCACGGACTCAGATGAGGCCTCACTGCTGTATGTCTGTGTCCTACATTGGGAAAATTTTCAATATTTTTTTAACTCTGCCATGGCCGGTCCCAAGCCCGTGCTGCGAAAAGAGGAGGGTTGGGTGCTGGGACAAGCAAACCAGCCCTATTAAAACATTTGTAGAGCAAATGGGAAAGTTCAGTGACACAGAGGTGATGTTCCATCTCGGGGGAGGTTTAGTGTCACTGCAGCAATGAAGACCTCTCTGAGCGTGGTTGGTTCTGAGAGCAATGGCCCAGATCCCATTCCATAACAATTGTAAGATGCTCATTGCGGTCTAGAGCTGGTCCAAAGGTTGCTTGTGAAGGTTGTGTGCAAGCACACGTAAAGTGCTCCCTTCCGAAACTGGAAGACTGCTACCAGTGCTCTTGAATTTTTTTAACTCTGCCATGGCCGGACCCAAGCCCAGCTGCGAAAAGAGGAGGGTTGAGTGCTGGGGCAAGCAAACCAGCCCTGTAAAAACAATTTGCTACTGCAAGCATAAAAGAAGAATAGGGCCTATCCAGCATTGTAGTGACATTAGCCAGCTGAACGTGTTGGCTGAGCTACCAATGCTTTAAGCTGCAAATTAGTGGCTCAAGCATAAAAGAAGAGGGCCTATTAAAGTTAACTCCACCGTGGCCGGTCCCAAGTCCGAGCTGAGAAAGGAGGAGGGTCCCTTCCCCCTCCCTTTCCTTCCCTTTCCCCTTCCCCTCCCCCTCCCTTCCCTTTTCCCTTCCCCCAGAGATACATGCTCAAATTACCTTTAAGGCAGTTTACTGTGCAAAGGGCTAAAAAGAGATTGTAGACAGTCCACTTTGGGCCAATCGGCGCCGTTCGGAGCTGTAATGCGAAGTTCCACTGTACATCTCTTCTCTGCTGTCCCATCTGTGTGCTGTCTCGACTGTGAAGTGTGGGAAGAGGGTGTACCCCTTTACAGAGGATAGACAGCAGGATCTGTTCGCCCCGAGTACATAAATTTTCTGAAGAAGAGAGAGCAATTTGGGTTCAAATTTGGTCCCATACTTGCTATCTGAGGAGTGACAAAGGAAATCTACCTGCGTGCCAAGTTTGAAGACAGGAGCCCCAAGGGTTCCAGAGATATGGCCACACAAAGAGAACTGACCGGCAATTGAAAGCTCCCTTGCGGGAAAACGTAGCAGTAATTTGTAATACCGCCTAAGTGGGACTCTGGAGCAACCTTGTCGGTATAGATTTTGCTGGTCAATATCTCCAAAACCATAAATCCTAAGAACTCCAAACTTGGTAGGGTGGGTCTCCCAATCAGTCCCATACATGTGTCTCTCAAGTTGAAAAAAACACTGCCTCCTGAAACATAAAGGGCGACGTCGCAGTGTTCTTTCAAACTGCACGGACCCAGATGAGGCCTCACTGCTGTATGTCTGTGTCCTACATTGAGAAAATGTTCAATATTTTTTTAACTCTGCCATGGCCGGTCCCAAGCCCGTGCTGCGAAAAGAGGAGGGTTGGGTGCTGGGACAAGCAAACCAGCCCTATTAAAACATTTGTAGAGCAAATGGGAAAGTTCAGTGACACAGAGGTGATGTTCCATCTCGGGGAGGTTTAGTGTCACTGCAGCAATGAAGACCTCTCTGAGCGTGGTTGGTTCTGAGAGCAATGGCCCAGATCCCATTCCATAACAATTGTAAGATGCTCATTGCGGTCTAGAGCTGGTCCAAAGGTTGCGTGTGAAGGTTGTGTGCAAGCACACGTAAAGTGCTCCCTTCTGAAACTGGAAGACTGCTTACCAGTGCTCTTGAATTTTTTTAACTCTGCCATGGCCGGTCCCAAGCCCAGCTGCGAAAACAGGAGGGTTGAGTGCTGGGGCAAGCAAACCAGCCCTGTAAAAACAATTTGCTACTGCGAGCATAAAAGAAGAATAGGGCCTATCCAGCATTGTAGTGACATTAGCCAGCTGAACGTGTTGGCTGAGCTACCAATGCTTTAAGCTGCAAATTAGTGGCTCGAGCATAAAAGAAGAGGGCCTATTAAAGTTAACTCCACCGTGGCCGGTCCCAAGTCCGAGCTGAGAAAGGAGGAGGGTCCCTTCCCCCTCCCTTTCCTTCCCTTTCCCCTTCCCCTCCCCCTCCCTTCCCTTTCCCCTTCCCCCAGAGATACATGCTCAAATTACCTTTAAGGCAGTTTACTGTGCAAAGGGCTAAAAAGAGATTGTAGACAGTCCACTTTGGGCCGATCGACGCCGTTCGGAGCTGTAATGCGAAGTTCCACTGTACATCTCTTCTCTGCTGTCCCATCTGTGTGCTGTCTCGACTGTGAAGTGTGGGAAGAGGGTGTACCCCTTTACGGAGGATAGACAGCAGGATCTGTTCGCCCCGAGTACATAAATTGTCTGAAGAAGAGAGAGCAATTTGGGTTCAAATTTGGTCCCATACTTGCTATCTGAGGAGTGACAAAGGAAATCTACCTGCGTGCCAAGTTTGAAGACAGGAGCCCCAAGGGTTCCAGAGATATGGCCACACAAAGAGAACTGACCGGCAATTGAAAGCTCCCTTGCGGGAAAACGTAGCAGTAATTTGTAATACCGCTTAAGTGGGACTCTGGAGCAACCTTGTCGGTATAGATTTTGCTGGTCAATGTCTCCAAAACCATAAATCCTAAGAACTCCAAACTTGGTAGGGTGGGTCTCCCAATAAGTCCCATACATGTGTCTCTCAAGTTGAAAAAAACACTGCCTCCCGAAACATAAAGGGCGACGTTGCAGTGTTCTTTCAAACTGCACGGACCCAGATGAGGCCTCACTGCTGTATGTCTGTGTCCTACATTGGGAAAATGTTCAATATTTTTTTAACTCTGCCATGGCCGGTCCCAAGCCCGTGCTGCGAAAAGAGGAGGGTTGGGTGCTGGGACAAGCAAACCAGCCCTATTAAAACATTTGTAGAGCAAATGGGAAAGTTCAGTGACACAGAGGTGATGTTCCATCTCGGGGGAGGTTTAGTGTCACTGCAGCAATGAAGACCTCTCTGAGCAAGGTTGGTTCTGAGAGCAATGGCCCAGATCCCATTCCATAACAATTGTAAGATGCTCATTGCGGTCTAGAGCTGGTCCAAAGGTTGCGTGTGAAGGTTGTGTGCAAGCACACGTAAAGTGCTCCCTTCCGAAACTGGAAGACTGCTTACCAGTGCTCTTGAATTTTTTTAACTCTGCCATGGCCGGTCCCAAGCCCAGCTGCGAAAAGAGGAGGGTTGAGTGCTGGGGCAAGCAAACCAGCCCTGTAAAAACAATTTGCTACTGCGAGCATAAAAGAAGAATAGGGCCTATCCAGCATTGTAGTGACATTAGCCAGCTGAACGTGTTGGCTGAGCTACCAATGCTTTAAGCTGCAAATTAGTGGCTCGAGCATAAAAGAAGAGGGCCTATTAAAGTTAACTCCACCATGGGCGGTCCCAAGTCCGAGCTGAGAAAGGAGGAGGGTCCCTTCCCCCTCCCTTTCCTTCCCTTTCCCCTTCCCCTCCCCCTCCCTTCCCTTTCCCCTTCCCCCAGAGATACATGCTCAAATTACCTTTAAGGCAGTTTACTGTGCAAAGGGCTAAAAAGAGATTGTAGACAGTCCACTTTGGGCCAATCGGCGCCGTTCGGAGCTGTAATGCGAAGTTCCACTGTACATCTCTTCTCTGCTGTCCCATCTGTGTGCTGTCTCGACTGTGAAGTGTGGGAAGAGGGTGTACCCCTTTACGGAGGATAGACAGCAGGATCTGTTCGCCCCGAGTACATAAATTGTCTGAAGAAGAGAGAGCAATTTGGGTTCAAATTTGGTCCCATACTTGCTATCTGAGGAGTGACAAAGGAAATCTACCTGCGTGCCAAGTTTGAAGACAGGAGCCCCAAGGGTTCCAGAGATATGGCCACACAAAGAGAACTGACCGGCAATTGAAAGCTCCCTTGCGGGAAAACGTAGCAGTAATTTGTAATACCGCTTAACCACTTAACGACCGCCCACTGTAAATATACGTCGGCAGAATGGCACCGACAGGCAGAATCACGTACATATACGTGATTGCCTTTGTATAGTTGGGGGGTCCGATCGGACCCTCCTTCTTTACAGTGGGTGGTCGTTTTACCTTCGGGAGCGATCCGGCATGAGGGGACGGCCGTTCGATTCCGGCCACCCCCTCTCGATCGCTCCCGGCGAATGAGAGAGCTTCCCCTGCCTGCCAGGAAGGAGGAAGTGATGTCATCTCTCCTGCGGCGCTCACATATACCGAGCGCCGTACAGGAGAAGATGCAGGTTAGTACACAAAACAGCACACTGACACCAGGACACATAGGCACATAAATCGCCCCCCCAGGCCCCCTCAGATCACCCCCCAGCCCCCCCCCCCAGCCCCCAGTCACAGTGTCACTGATTGCAGTGACCATTTATTTAGTGATCACTGCAATCAGTGACATTTGTGACTGTAAAAGTGTCACTACATTTAGTTTTAGGTCCAGTGTAGCCCCCTAACCCCCCCTAATAAAGGTTTAACCCCCTGATCACCCCCCAGATAACCCTTTCACCCCCTAGCACCGCCGTCACTAAGCAATCATTTTTCTGATCGATGTCTTAGCGTCGGTGATGCTGATCGGTAGCCAGTAATTTTTTTTAGGTTCGCCGCAGGTTTTTATAGCGTCGGGTACCCCCATATATTACCTAATGAAGGTTTAACCCCCTTGATCGCCCCCCAGGTAACCCTTTCACCCCCTATCACCACTGTCACTAAGCGATAATTTTTCTGATCAATGTCTTAGCGTCGGCGATGCTGATCGGTAGCCAGTAATTATTTTTAGGTTCGCCGCAGGTTTTTATAGCGTCGGGTACCCCCATATATTACCTAATAAAGGTTTAACCCCCTTGATCACCCCCAGGTAACCCTTTCACCCCCTAGCACCGCCGTCACTATGCGATCATTTTTCTGATCGATGTCTTAGCGTCGGTGATGCTGATCGGTAGCCAGTAATTTTTTTTAGGTTCGCCGCAGGTTTTTATAGCGTCGGGTACCCCCATATATTACCTAATAAAGGTTTAACCCCCTTGATCGCCCCCCCAGGTAACCCTTTCACCCCCTATCACCACTGTCACTAAGCGATAATTTTTCTGATCGATGTCTTAGCGTCGGCGATGCTGATCGGTAGCTAGTAATTTTTTTTAGGTTCGCCGCAGGTTTTTATAGCGTCGGGTACCCCCATATATTACCTAATAAAGGTGTAACCCCCTTGATCACCCCCCAGGTAACCCTTTCACCCCCTATCACCACTGTCACTAAGCGATAATTTTTCTGATCGATGTCTTAGCGTCGGCGATGCTGATCGGTAGCCAGTAATTTTTTTTAGGTTCGCCGCAGGTTTTTATAGCGTCGGGTACCCCCATATATTACCTAATAAAGGTGTAACCCCCTTGATCACCCCCCAGGTAACCCTTTCACCCCCTAGCACCGCCGTCACTATGCGATCATTTTTCTGATCGATGTCTTAGCGTCGGTGATGCTGATCGGTAGCCAGTATTTTATTTTAGGTTCGCTGCAGGTTTTTATAGCGTCAGGTACCCCCATATATTATCTAATAAAGGTTTAACCCCCTGATCGCCCCCCAGGTAACCCTTTCACCCCCTATCACCACTGTCGCTAAGCAATCGTTTTTATGATCGTTGTCTTAGTGTCGGTGATGCCGATAGGTAGCCAGTAATTTTTTTTTAGGTTCGCCGTCAGGTTTTTATATAGCGTCAGGTACCCCCATATATTACCTAATAAAGGTTTTAACCCCCTAATTGCCCCTAGTTAACCCTTTCACCAGTGATCATCATATAAGTGTTACGGGTGACGCTGGTTAGTTAGTTTGCTTTTTATAGTGTCAGGGCACCCGCCGTATATAACCCAATAAAGGTTTAACCCCCTGATCGCCCGGCGGGTGATATCAGTTAGGTTTTAGGGTCAGAGAGGGTCTGCGTCACACCCCAGGCAGCGTCAGGTTAGTGCCAGTAGCGCTAACACCCACACGTGAAGCATACACCCCCCTTAGTGGTATAGTATCTGATCAGCTCAATATCTGATCTGATCAGATCTATACTAGCGTCCCCAGCAGTTTAGGGTTCCCAAAAACGCACTGTTAGTGGGATCAGCCCAGATACCTGCTAGCACCTGCGTTTTGCCCCTCCGTCCAGCCCAGGCCACCCAAGTGCAGTATCGATCGATCACTGTCACTTGCAAAACACAACACACATAACTGCAGCGTTCGCAGAGACAGGCCTGATCCCTGCGACTCCAGTGCTGTAGGAGGTGATTTCACCACCACAGTTAATAAAAAAAAGCATATATGCCGAAGCATTGGGGCAGCAGGAGCGGAGGAGCGATTTTGGAGGCTTGCCCGTGGAAAAGTCTGACCATGGGTACGCGGCATAACTTTTGCGAGAAGATGCCCCCATGCTTCGGCATATATAAATGGTGCATGTATGCCCATCATTAGAAGTGGGTGGATGAAGGGCGGTATTCTAATGGTGGGCATACCCACGGATCAATCTTTTTTTTTCGTTCAGCCAACAGGCTGGTATGTTGCTGGACTTTGAATGTTTATACCAGAATGATGCCTGCGGGTTTAGGTATCATCTTGGTATCATTCTTTTCAGCCAGCGTCCGGCTTTCATGTAAAAGCAATCCTAGTGGCTAATTAGCCTCTGGACTGCTTTTACAAGCAGTGGGAGGGAATGTCCGCCCCCCCGGATATAAAAAGCACCATTGGGAAATTGGGAAAGCATTTTATCACACCGATCTTGGTGTGGTCAGATGCTTTGAGGGCAGAGGAAAGATCTAGGGTCCAATAGACCCCAGTTTTTTCAAAAAAGAGTACCTGTCATTACCTATTGCTATCATAGGGGATATTTACATTCCCTGAGATAACAATAAAAGTGATAAAAATAAATAAATATGGAAGCAACAGTTTAAAAATAAAATAAAAAAGCAAAATTAATAATAAAAAAAATAAATAAAAAAGCACCCCTGTCCTGCCCTGCTCTTGCCCAATGGCGAACGCAAGCGTCGGTCTGGCGTCATATGTAAACAGCAATTGCACCATGCATGTGAGGTATCACCGCGAAGGTCAGATCGAGGGCAGTAATTTTAGCAGTAGACCTCCTCTGTAAATCTAACGGGGTAACCTGTAAATGCTTTTAAAGGCTTTTAAAAATGTATGTAGTTTGTCGCCAATGCACGTGTGTGCGAAATTTTAAAGCATGTCGTGTTTGGTATCTATGTACTCGGCCTAAGATCATCTTTTTTATTTCATCAAACATTTGGGCAATATAGTGTGTTTTAGTGCATTAAAATTAAAAAAAGTGTATTTTTTCCCAAAAAAATGCGTTTGAAAAATCGCTGCGCAAATACTGTGTAGAAAAAAAAATGCAACACCCACCATTTTATTCTGTAGGGCCTTTGCTTTAAAAATATATATAATGTTTGGGGGTTCAACATAATTTTCTTGCAAAAAAAAAAATGTTTTCATGTAAACAAAAAGTGTCAAAAAGGGCTTTGTCTTCAAGTGGTTAGAAGAGTGGATGTAAGCTTCCTAATGTTGTGTATAAAATGCCAGAACAGTTCAAAACCCCCCCAAATGACCCCATTTTGGAAAGTAGACACCCCAAGCTATATACTGAGAGGCATGTCGAGTCCATGGAATATTTTATATGTTGACACAAGTTGCGGAAAAAATATATATTTTTTTTTTTTTTGCACAAAGTTGTCACTAAATGATATATTGCTCAAACATGCCATGGGCATATGTGGAATTACACCCCAAAATACATTCTGTTGCTTCTCCTGAGTACGGGGATACCACATGTGTGAGACTTTTTGGGAGCCTAGCCGCGTACGGGACCCCAAAAACCAATCACCGCCTTCAGGCTTTCTAATGCCGCGTACACACGATCGTGATTCACGGCGGTGAAAACACCGCCGTGAATCGCGACATGAAAAAAAATGAAAAACGAGGGAACGGCATGTTCCCCCACACACGACCGTTTTTCCCGTCATTTTTTTCTTTGTCGAGAAAAACGACCGTGTGTGGGCTCCGCGGCAGTGTCTCCCTATGGGAAAACTGCCGCAGAAAAAAATGATGGAAAAAACAATGAGAAAATTTAGAACATGTTCTAATTTTTCTCGTCGTTTTTTCTGCCGTTTTTCTCAACAAGAAAAACGACATAAAGCCCACAGACGATCGTTTTTCTCAGTGAAAAAAAAAAATGCAGTTTTTCTCGTCGAGAAAAGCGGTCGTGTGTACGCGGCATTAGGGTGTCAATTTTTGATTTCACTTCTCACTGCCTATCACAGTTTTGGAGGCCATGGAATGCCCAGATGGCACAAAACCCCCCCAAATGACCCCATTTTGGAAAGTAGACACCCCAAGCTATTTGCTGAGAGGTATTGTGAGTATTTTGCAGATCTCGCTTTTTGTCACAAAGTTTTGAAAATTGAAAAAAAAAAGAAAAAAAAAATGTTCTTTCTTCATTTTCAAAAACAAATGAGAGCTGTAAAATACTCACTATGCCTCTCAGCAAACAGCTTGGGGTGTCTACTTTCCAAAATGGGGTCATTTGGGGGGTTTTGTGCTATTTTGGCATTTTATGGCCTTCAAAACTGTGATAGGTAGTGAGGAGTGAAATCAAAAATTTGCGCCCCTAGAAATCCTGGAGGCGGTGCTTGGTTTCCGGGGTCCCGTACGTGGCTAGGCTCCTAAAAAGTCCCACACATGTGGTATCCCCGTACTCAGGAGAAGCAGCAGAATGTATTTTGGGGTGCAATTCCACATATAACCATGGCATGTGTGAGCAATATATCATTTAGTGACAACTTTTTGTAATTTTTTTTTTTTGTCATTATTCAATCACTTGGGACAAAAAAAATATTCAATGGGCTCAACAGGCCTCTCAGCAATTTCCTTGGGGTGTCTACTTTCTAAAATGGGGTCATTTGGGGGGTTTTGTGCTATTTTGGCATTTTATGGCCTTCAAAACTGTGATAGGTAGTGAGGAGTTAAATCAAAAATTTGCGCCCTTAGAAATCCTGAAGGCGGTGCTTGGTTTCCGGGGTCCCATACGTGGCTAGGCTGCTAAAAAGTCCCACACATGTGGTATCCCCGTACTCAGGAGAAGCAGCAGAATGTATTTTGGGGTGCAATTCCACATATAACCATGGCATGTGTGAGCAATATATCATTTAGTGACAACTTTTTGTAATTTTTTTTTTTTTGTCATTATTCAATCACTTGGGACAAAAAAAAATATTCAATGGGCTCAACATGCCTCTCAGCAATTTCCTTGGGGTGTCTACTTTCTAAAATGGGGTCATTTGGGGGGGTTTTGTACTGCCCTGTCATTTTAGCACCTCAAGAAATTAAATAGGCAGTCATAAATTAAAAGCTGTGTAAATTCCAGAAAATGTACCCTAGTTTGTAAACGCTATAACTTTTGCGCAAACCGATAAATATACGCTTATTGACATTTTTTTTACTAAAGACATGTGGCTGAATACATTTTGGCCTAAATGTATGACTAAAATTGAGTTTATTCGATTTTTCTTATAACAAAAAGTAGAAAATATCATTTTTTTTCAAAATTTTCGGTCTTTTTCCGTTTATATCGCAAAAAATAAAAATCGCAGAGGCAATCAAATACCATTAAAAGAAAGCTCTATTTGTGGGAAGAAAAGGACGCAAATTTCGTTTGGGTACAACATTGCATGTCCGCACAATTTACAGTTAAAGCAGCGCAGTGCAAAATTCTGAATTCACCTCTGGTCCTTTAGCTACCAAATGGTCCGGGGCTTAAGTGGTTAAGTGGGACTCTGGAGCAACCTTGTCGGTATAGATTTTGCTGGTCAATATCTCCAAAACCATAAATCCTAAGAACTCCAAACTTGGTAGGGTGGGTCTCCCAATAAGTCCCATACATGTGTCTCTCAAGTTGAAAAAAACACTGCCTCCCGAAACATAAAGGGCGATGTCGCAGTGTTCTTTCAAACTGCACGGACCCAGATGAGGCCTCACTGCTGTATGTCTGTGTCCTACATTGGGAAAATGTTCAATATTTTTTTAACTCTGCCATGGCCGGTCCCAAGCCCGTGCTGCGAAAAGAGGAGGGTTGGGTGCTGGGACAAGCAAACCAGCCCTATTAAAACATTTGTAGAGCAAATGGGAAAGTTCAGTGACACAGAGGTGATGTTCCATCTCGGGGGAGGTTTAGTGTCACTGCAGCAAAGAAGACCTCTCTGAGCGTGGTTGGTTCTGAGAGCAATGGCCCAGATCCCATTCCATAACAATTGTAAGATGCTCATTGCGGTCTAGAGCTGGTCCAAAGGTTGCGTGTGAAGGTTGTGTGCAAGCACACGTAAAGTGCTCCCTTCCGAAACTGGAAGACTGCTTACCAGTGCTCTTGAATTTTTTTAACTCTGCCATGGCCGGTCCCAAGCCCAGCTGCGAAAAGAGGAGGGTTGAGTGCTGGAGCAAGCAAACCAGCCCTGTAAAAACAATTTGCTACTGCGAGCATAAAAGAAGAATAGGGCCTATCCAGCATTGTAGTGACATTAGCCAGCTGAACGTGTTGGCTGAGCTACCAATGCTTTAAGCTGCAAATTAGTGGCTCAAGCATAAAAGAAGAGGGCCTATTAAAGTTAACTCCACCGTGGCCGGTCCCAAGTCCGAGCTGAGAAAGGAGGAGGGTCCCTTCCCCCTCCCTTTCCTTCCCTTTCCCCTTCCCCTCCCCCTCCCTTCCCTTTCCCCTTCCCCCAGAGATACATGCTCAAATTACCTTTAAGGCAGTTTACTGTGCAAAGGGCTAAAAAGAGATTGTAGACAGTTCACTTTGGGCCGATCGGCGCCGTTCGGAGCTGTAATGCGAAGTTCCACTGTACATCTCTTCTCTGCTGTCCCATCTGTGTGCTGTCTCGACTGTGAAGTGTGGGAAGAGGGTGTACCCCTTTACGGAGGATAGACAGCAGGATCTGTTCGCCCCGAGTACATAAATTGTCTGAAGAAGAGAGAGCAATTTGGGTTCAAATTTGGTCCCATACTTGCTATCTGAGGAGTGACAAAGGAAATCTACCTGCGTGCCAAGTTTGAAGACAGGAGCCCCAAGGGTTCCAGAGATATGGCCACACAAAGAGAACTGACCGGCAATTGAAAGCTCCCTTGCGGGAAAACGTAGCAGTAATTTGTAATACCGCTTAAGTGGGACTCTGGAGCAACCTTGTCGGTATAGATTTTGCTGGTCAATATCTCCAAAACCATAAATCCTAAGAACTCCAAACTTGGTAGGGTGGGTCTCCCAATCAGTCCCATACATGTGTCTCTCAAGTTGAAAAAAACACTGCCTCCCAAAACATAAAGGGCGACGTCGCAGTGTTCTTTCAAACTGCACGGACTCAGATGAGGCCTCACTGCTGTATGTCTGTGTCCTACATTGGGAAAATGTTCAATATTTTTTTAACTCTGCCATGGCCGGTCCCAAGCCCGTGCTGCGAAAAGAGGAGGGTTGGGTGCTGGGACAAGCAAACCAGCCCTATTAAAACATTTGTAGAGCAAATGGGAAAGTTCAGTGACACAGAGGTGATGTTCCATCTCGGGGGAGGTTTAGTGTCACTGCAGCAATGAAGACCTCTCTGAGCGTGGTTGGTTCTGAGAGCAATGGCCCAGATCCCATTCCATAACAATTGTAAGATGCTCATTGCGGTCTACAGCTGGTCCAAAGGTTGCGTGTGAAGGTTGTGTGCAAGCACACGTAAAGTGCTCCCTTCCGAAACTGGAAGACTGCTTACCAGTGCTCTTGAATCTTTTTAACTCTGCCATGGCCGGTCCCAAGCCCAGCTGCGAAAAGAGGAGGGTTGAGTGCTGGGGCAAGCAAACCAGCCCTGTAAAAACAATTTGCTACTGCGAGCATAAAAGAAGAATAGGGCCTATCCAGCATTGTAGTGACATTAGCCAGCTGAACGTGTTGGCTGAGCTACCAATGCTTTAAGCTGCAAATTAGTGGCTCGAGCATAAAAGAAGAGGGCCTATTAAACTTAACTCCACCGTGGCCGGTCCCAAGTCCGAGCTGAGAAAGGAGGAGGGTCCCTTTCCCCTCCCTTTCCTTCCCTTTCCCCTTCCCCTCCCCCTCCCTTCCCTTTCCCCTTCCCCCAGAGACACATTCTCAAATAACCTTTAAGGCAGTTTACTGTGCAAAGGGCTAAAAAGAGATTGTAGACAGTCCACTTTGGGCCGATCGGCGCCGTTCGGAGCTGTAATGCAAAGTTCCACTGTACATCTCTTCTCTGCTGTCCCATCTGTGTGCTGTCTCGACTGTGAAGTGTGGGAAGAGGGTGTACCCCTTTACGGAGGATAGACAGCAGGATCTGTTCGCCCCGAGTACATAAATTGTCTGAAGGAGAGAGCAATTTGGGATCAAATTTGGTCCCATACTTGCTATCTGAGGAGTGACAAAGGAAATCTACCTAAGTGCCAAGTTTGAAGACAGGAGCCCCAAGGGTTCCAGAGATATGGCCACACAAAGAGAACTGACCAGCAATTGAAAGCTCCCTTGCAGGAAAACGTAGCAGTAATTTGTAATACCGCTTAAGTGGGACTCTGGAGCAACCTTGTCGGTATAGATTTTGCTGGTCAATATCTCCAAAACCATAAATCCTAAGAACTCCAAACTTGGTAGGGTGGGTCTCCCAATCAGTCCCATACATGTGTCTCTCAAGTTGAAAAAAACACTGCCTCCCGAAACATAAAGGGCGACGTCGCAGTGTTCTTTCAAACTGCACAGACCCAGATGAGACTTCACTGCTGTATGTCTGTGTCCTACATTGGGAAAATGTTCAATATTTTTTTAACTCTGCCATGGCCGGTCCCAAGCCCGTGCTGCGAAAAGAGGAGGGTTGGGTGCTGGGACAAGCAAACCAGCCCTATTAAAACATTTGTAGAGCAAATGGGAAAGTTCAGTGACACAGAGGTGATGTTCCATCTCGGGGGAGGTTTAGTGTCACTGCAGCAATGAAGACCTCTCTGAGCGTGGTTGGCTCTGAGAGCAATGGCCCAGATCCCATTCCATAACAATTGTAAGATGCTCATTGCGGTCTAGAGCTGGTCCAAAGGTTGCGTGTGAAGGTTGTGTGCAAGCACACGTAAAGTGCTCCCTTCCGAAATTGGAAGATTGCTTACCAGTGCTCTTGAATCTTTTTAACTCTGCCATGGCCGGTCCCAAGCCCAGCTGCGAAAAGAGGAGGGTTGAGTGCTGGGGCAAGCAAACCAGCCCTGTAAAAACAATTTGCTACTGCGAGCATAAAAGAAGAATAGGGCCTATCCAGCATTGTAGTGACATTAGCCAGCTGAACGTGTTGGCTGAGCTACCAATGCTTTAAGCTGCAAATTAGTGGCTCGAGCATAAAAGAAGAGGGCCTATTAAAGTTAACTCCACCGTGGCCGGTCCCAAGTCCGAGCTGAGAAAGGAGGAGGGTCCCTTCCCCCTCCCTTTCCTTCCCTTTCCCCTTCCCCCTCCCTTTCCTTCCCTTTCCCCTTCCCCTCCCCCTCCCTTCCCTTTCCCCTTCCCCCAGAGACACATGCTCAAATTACCTTTAAGGCAGTTTACTGTGCAAATGGGCTAAAAAGAGATTGTAGACAGTCCACTTTGGGCCGATCGGCACCGTTCGGAGCTGTAATGCGAAGTTCCACTGTACATCTCTTCTCTGCTGTCCCATCTGTGTGCTGTCTCGACTGTGAAGTGTGGGAAGAGGGTTTACCCCTTTACGGAGGATAGACAGCAGGATCTGTTCGCCCCGAGTACATAAATTGTCTGAAGAAGAGAGAGCAATTTGGGTTCAAATTTGGTCCCATACTTGCTATCTGAGGAGTGACAAAGGAAATCTACCTGCGTGCCAAGTTTGAAGACAGGAGCCCCAAGGGTTCCAGAGATATGGCCACACAAAGAGAACTGACCGGCAATTGAAAGCTCCCTTGCGGGAAAACGTAGCAGTAATATGTAATACCGCTTAAGTGGGACTCTGGAGCAACCTTGTCGGTATAGATTTTGCTGGTCAATATCTCCAAAACCATAAATCCTAAGAACTCCAAACTTGGTAGGGTGGGTCTCCCGATCAGTCCCATACATGTGTCTCTCAAGTTGAAAAAAACACTGCCTCCTGAAACATAAAGGGCGACGTCGCAGTGTTCTTTCAAACTGCACGGACCCAGATGAGGCCTCACTGCTGTATTTCTGTGTCCTACATTGGGAAAATGTTCAATATTTTTTTAACTCTGCCATGGCCGGTCCCAAGCCCGTGCTGCGAAAAGAGGAGGGTTGGGTGCTGGGACAAGCAAACCAGCCCTATTAAAACATTTGTAGAGCAAATGGGAAAGTTCAGTGACACAGAGGTGATGTTCCATCTCGGGGGAGGTTTAGTGTCACTGCAGCAATGAAGACCTCTCTGAGCGTGGTTGGTTCTGAGAGCAATGGCCCAGATCCCATTCCATAAAAATTGTAAGATGCTCATTGCGGTTTAGAGCTGGTCCAAAGGTTGCGTGTGAAGGTTGTGTGCAAGCACTTGTAAAGTGCTCCCTTCCAAAACTGGAAGACTGCTTACCAGTGCTCTTGAAACTCTTTAACTCTGCCATGGCCGGTCCCAAGCCCAGCTGCGAAAAAGGAGGGTTGAGTGCTGGGGTAAGCAAACCAGCCCTGTAAAAACAATTTGCTACTGCGAGCATAAAAGAAGAATAGGGCCTATCCAGCATTGTAGTGACATTAGCCAGCTGAACGTGTTGGCTGAGCTACCAATGCTTTAAGCTGCAAATTAGTGGCTCGAGCATAAAAGAAGAGGGCCTATTAAACTTAACTCCACCGTGGCCGGTCCCAAGTCCGAGCTGAGAAAGGAGGAGGGTCCCTTCCCCCTCCCTTTCCTTCCCTTTCCCCTTCCCCTCCCCCTCCCTTCCCTTTCCCCTTCCCCAGAGATACATGCTCAAATTACCTTTAAGGCAGTTTACTGTGCAAAGGGCTAAAAAGAGATTGTAGACAGTCCACTTTGGGCCGATCGGCGCCGTTCGGAGCTGTAATGCGAAAGTCCACTGTACATCTCTTCTCTGCTGTCCCATCTGTGTGCTGTCTCAACTGTGAAGTGTGGGAAGAGGGTGTACCCCTTTACGGAGGATAGACAGCAGGATCTGTTCGCCCCGAGTACATAAATTGTCTGAAGAAGAGAGAGCAATTTGGGTTCAAATTTGGTCCCATAGTTGCTATCTGAGGAGTGACAAAGGAAATCTACCTGCGTGCCAAGTTTGAAGACAGGAGCCCCAAGGGTTCCAGAGATATGGCCACACAAAGAGAACTGACCGGCAATTGAAAGCTCCCTTGCGGGAAAACGTAGCAGTAATTTGTAATACCGCTTAAGTGGGACTCTGGAGCAACCTTGTCGGTATAGATTTTGCTGGTCAATATCTCCAAAACCATAAATCCTAAGAACTCCAAACTTGGTAGGGTGGGTCTCCCAATCAGTCCCATACATGTGTCTCTCAAGTTGAAAAAAACACTGCCTCCCGAAACATAAAGGGCGACATCGCAGTGTTCTTTCAAACTGCACAGACCCAGATGAGGCCTCACTGCTGTATGTCTGTGTCCTACATTGGGAAAATGTTCAATATTTTTTTAACTCTGCCATGGCCGGTCCCAAGCCTGTGCTGCGAAAAGAGGAGGGTTGGGTGCTGGGACAAGCAAACCAGCCCTATTAAAACATTTGTAGAGCAAATGGGAAAGTTCAGTGACACAGAGGTGATGTTCCATCTCGGGGGAGGTTTAGTGTCACTGCAGCAATGAAGACCTCTCTGAGCGTGGTTGGTTCTGAGAGCAATGGCCCAGATCCCATTCCATAACAATTGTAAGATGCTCATTGCGGTCTAGAGCTGGTCCAAAGGTTGCGTGTGAAGGTTGTGTGCAAGCACACGTAAAGTGCTCCCTTCCGAAACTGGAAGACTGCTTACCAGTGCTCTTGAATCTTTTTAACTCTGCCATGGCCGGTCCCAAGCCCAGCTGCGAAAAGAGGAGGGTTGAGTGCTGGGGCAAGCAAACCAGCCCTGTAAAAACAATTTGCTACTGCGAGCATAAAAGAAGAATAGGGCCTATCCAGCATTGTAGTGACATTAGCCAGCTGAACGTGTTGGCTGAGCTACCAATGCTTTAAGCTGCAAATTAGTGGATCGAGCATAAAAGAAGAGGGCCTATTAAACTTAACTCCACCGTGGCCGGTCCCAAGTCCGAGCTGAGAAAGGAGGAGGGTCCCTTCCCCCTCCCCTCCCTTCCATTTCCCCTTCCCCTCCCCCTCCCTTCCCTCTCCCCTTCCCTACCCTTTCTCTTCCCTTTCCCCTTCCCCCAGAGACACATTCTCAAATTACCTTTAAGGCAGTTTACTGTGCAAAGAGCTAAAAAGAGATTGTAGACAGTCCACTTTGGGACGATCGTTGCCGTTCGGAGCCGTAATGTGAAGTTCCACTGTACATCTCTTCTCTGCTGTCCCATTTGTGTGCTGTCTCGACTGTAAAGTGTGGGAAGAGGGTGTACCCCTTTACGGAGGATAAACAGCAGGATCTGTTTGCCCCGAGTACATAAAGTGTCTGAAGAAGAGAGAGCAAATTGGGTTCAAATTTGGTCCCATACTTGCTATCTGAGGAGTGACAATGGAAATCTACCTGCGTGCCAAGTTTGGAGACAGGAGCCCCAAGGGTTCCAGAGATATGGCCACACAAAGAGAACCGACCGGCACTTGAAAGCTCCCTTGCGGGAAAACGTAGCAGTCATTTGTAATACCGCTTAGTGGGACTCTGGTGCAACCTTGTCGGTATAGATTTTGCTGGTCACTATCTCCGAAACCATAAATCCTAGGAACTCCAAACTTGGTAGGGTGGGTCTCCCAATCAGTCCCATACATGTGTCTCTCAAGTTTGAAAAAAACACTGCCTACCAAGCCATAAATGGCGACGTCGCAGTGTTCTTTCAAACTGCACGGACCCAGATGAGGCCTCACTGCTGTATGTCTGTGTCCTACATTGGGAAAATGCGCAATATTTTTTTTAACTCTGCCATGGCCGGTCCCAAGCCCGTGCTGCAAAAGAGGAGGGTTGGATGCTGGGACAAGCAAACCAGCCCTATTAAAACATTTGTAGAGCAATTGGGAAAGTTCAGTGACACAGAGGTGATGTTCCATCTCGGGGGAGGTTTAGTGTCACTGCAGCAATGAAGACCTCTCTGAGCGCGGTTTGTTCTGAGAGCAATGGCCCAGAGACCATTCCATAACAATTGGAAGATGCTCATTGCGGTCTAGAGCTGGTCCAAAGGTTGCGCGTGAAGGTTGTGTGCAAGCACACGTAAAGTGCAGGGGAACTCTGTGCTCCCTTCCGAAACTGGAAGACTGCTTACCAGTGCTCTTGAATTTTTTTAACTCTGCCATGGCCGGTCCCAAGCCCGGCTGCAAAAAGAGGAGGGTTGAGTGCTGGGGCAAGCAAACCAGCCCTGTAAAAACTATTTGCTACTGCGAGCATAAAATAAGAATAGGGCCTATCCAGCATTGTAGTGACATTAGCCAGCTGAACGTGTTGGCTGAGCTACCAATGCTTTAAGCTGCAAATTAGTGGCTCGAGCATAAAAGAAGAGGGCCTATTAAAGTTAACTCCACCGTGGCCGGTCCAAAGTCCGAGCTGAGAAAGGAGGAGGGTCCCTTCCCCCTCCCTTTCCTTTCTCCTTCCCATCCCCTCCCATCCCCTCCCTTCCCTTTCCCCTTCCCCCAGAGACAAATGCTCAAATTACCTTTAAGGCAGTTTACTGTGCAAAGGGCTAAAAAGAGATTGTAGACAGTCCACTTTGGGCCGATCGGCGCAGTTCCGAGCTGTAATGCGAAGTTCCACTGTACATCTCTTCTCTGCTGTCCCATCTGTGTGCTGTCTCGACTGTAAAGTGTGGGAAGAGGGTGTACCCCTTTACGGAGGATAGACAGCAGGATCTGTTCGCCACGAGTACATAAATTGTCTGAAGAAGAGAGAGCAATTTGGGTTCAAATTTGGTCCCATACTTGCTATCTGAGGAGTGACAATGGAAATCTACCTGCGTGCCAAGTTTGAAGACAGGAGCCCCAAGGATTCCAGAGATATGGCCACACAAAGAGAACCGACCGACACTTGAAAGCTCCCTTGCGGGAAAACGTAGCAGTCATTTGCAATACCGCTTAAGTGGGACTCTGGTGCAACCTTGTCGGTATAGATTTTGCTGGTCACTATCTCCGAAACCATAAATCCTAGGAACTCCAAACTTGGTAGGGTGGGTCTCCCAATCAGTCCCATACATGTGTCTCTCAAGTTTGAAAAAAACACTGCCTACCAAGCCATAAATGGCGACATCGCAGTGTTCTTTCAAACTTCACGGACCCAGATGAGGCCTCACTGCTGTATGTCCGTGTCCTACATTGGGAAAATGTTCAATATTTTTTTAACTCTGCCATGGCCGGTCCCAAGCCCGTGCTGTGAAAAGAGGAGGGTTGGGTGCTGGGACAAGCAAACCAGCCCTATTAAAACATTTGTAGAGCAATTGGGAAAGTTCAGTGACACAGAGGTGATGTTCCATCTCGGGGGAGGTTTAGTGTCACTGCAGCAATGAAGACCTCTCTGAGCGCGGTTGGTTCTGAGAGCAATGGCCCAGAGACCATTCCATAACAATTGGAAGATGCTCATTGCGGTCTAGAGATGGTCCAAAGGTTGCGTGTGAGGGTTGTGTGCAAGCACACGTAAAGTGCAGGGGAACTCTGTGCTCCCTTCCGAAACTTGAAGATTGCTTACCAGTGCTCTTGAATTTTTTTAACTCTGCCATGGCCGGTCCCAAGCCCGGCTGCGAAAAGAGTAGGGTTGTGTGCTGTGGCAAGCAAACTAGCCCTGTAAAAACAATTTGCTACTGCGAGCATAAAATGAGAATAGGACCTAGCCAGCATTGTAGTGACATTAGCCAGCTGAACGTGTTGGCTAAGCTACCAATGCTTTAAGCTGCAAATTAGTGGCTCGAGCATAAAAGAAGAGGGCCTATTAAAGTTAACTACACCGTGGCCGGTCCCAAGTCTGAGCTAAGAAAGGAGGGGGGTCCCTTCCCCCTCCCATTCCTTCCCTTTCGCCTTCCCCTCCCTTTCCCTTCCCTTTCCCCTTCCCCCAGAGACACATGCTCAAATTACCTTTAAGGCATTTTACTGTGCAAAGGGCTAAAAAGAGATTGTAGACAGTCCACTTTCGGCTGATTGGCGCCGTTCGGTGCTGTAATGCGAAGTTCCACTGTACATCTGTCACGTACCTGACGGTGACGAGCCCGGTTAGCAGAGGGAGGCCTCCCTTACGGCTCCCACCGGCGGCCCCTGGTGGTATAACAGGAAGCACGGAGGTGGAAGGGGTACGAGTGCCTGGCAGGATCAAGAACTACCGCAGGTGATCAGGAACCAGCAGGTGAGGAGGCAGGAACCAGGAACTACAGCAGGTGAGTGGACAGGAACCAGGAACTACAGCAGGTGAGTAGACAGGAACCAGGAACTCAGAAGATGACCCGGACCGGGAGGCACAGCAGGTAGACTGGAACCACTGGGCAGCAGCAGATGAACAGGAACCAGCAGATGAGCAGACAGGAACCAGCAGATGAGCAGACAGGAACCAGGAACTCAGCAGATGACCCGGAGGCACAGCAGGTAGACTGGAACCACTGGGCAGCAGCAGGTGAACAGGAACCAGCAGATGAGCAGACAGGAACCAGCAGATGAGCAGACAGGAACCAGCAGATGAGCAGACAGGAACCAGGAACTCAGCAGATGACCCAGACCGGGAGGCACAGCAGGTAAACTGGAACCACTAGGCAGCAGCAGGTGAACAGGAACTAGCAGATGAGCAGACAGGAACCAGCAGATGAGCAAACAGGAACCAGCAGATGAGCAGACAGGAACCAGGAACTCAGCAGATGACCCGGACCGGGAGGCACAGCAGGTAAACTGGAACCACTAGGCAGCAGCAGGTGAACAAGAGCCAAGGTCAGGCAGGATCGTCAGACAAGCCGGGGTCGGGTAAACTGGCAGGCAGCGAGGCACAAAAGGATCAGGCAATACCGAAGTCAGAAAACAGGCCGATGGTCAGGTACAGGCAGATAGCAGGAGGGTCACAGGAAGCCGGGTCAGATACAGGTAAACAAGGCAGATCAGGTCACTTGGGATAAACGCTGTAGAGCAGACAGCAGGGACTGTCTGCAAGTGAGGAGTTTAAATAGCCCTTCGGGCGTCACCTGCGGGGGCGGGAACCAGGAAGTCCAGGGCGTCTGTTCCTGACAGGGTTTTCATGACATTGCCCCCCCCCCCAACGGGCAGCCTCCGGATGCCCCTAGGAGCAAACTTCTCGGTGTGAGACCTCCTGAAGGCTTGTATCAGGTCTTTGGCGTGAATGTTCTCTTCGGGTTCCCAAGAGTTCTCCTCTGGTCCGTAACCCTTCCATTTTATTAAAAATTGACTCTGGCTATTTCTTCTTCGTGCGTCTAAAATAGCTTCTACCTCGAATTCCTGTTCCCCGTCTATGATGACGGGATCAGGGCGAGTCGGGGTCCGACCTGGGAATGGGTTGGAGACTGACGGTTTCAATAGAGAAACATGAAAAACAGGGTGGACCCTCAGGGAGTCGGGGAGCTCCAGCTCGTAGGCCACCTCGTTGATTTTCCTTTTGATAGGAAAAGGCCCTAGAAACTTGGGGCCCAATTTCTTGGACGGGCAAGCCAATCTTAGATTGATGGTGGAAAGCCATACTTGGTCGCCCGGTGCCAGCGCTAATTCACCCCGTCTCCTCCTGTCGTAGACCGTCTTGTTATACTCCTGAGTTCTTGCCATGGCTTCGCGTAGAAGCTGGTTGTTAGAGGAGAAGAAATTCACTTTTTCCAGAACTGCGGGCACTGAGCACTCAGGGAGAGAGTTGGGCAGAAATGTGGGGTGAAACCCGAAGTTCGCAAAAAATGGGGTCTGGTTAGTTGCGGAGTGGATGGAGTTATTGTAGGAGAACTCCGCTAGCGGAAGCAGGGAGAGCCAGTCACTCTGAGCAAAGGAGGAGAAACAACGCAAATATTGCTCGAGGGTCTGATTTGTTCTCTCAGTCTGTCCATTGGTTTGAGGGTGGTAAGCGCGAAGAGAATGATAGCTCTATTCCCAGAGTCTTGCAGAGGGACCTCCAGATTCGGGAGGTAAATTGTACCCCCCCCGATCGGAGACTATATTAGCAGGTACCCCGTGGAGCCTGACGACTTCTTTAATGAACATTTGTGCAGTTTCCGGGGCCGAGGGGGTCCCTCTCATAGGAACAAAATGTGCCATCTTGGACAGACGGTCCACAATCACAAAGATGGTGGTGTGATTCTCAGCCGGGGGGAGTTCAACTATGAAGTCGATAGAAAGCATTTTCCACGGTCTCTCTGGAACGGGTAAGGGCTTCAGTAGTCCCCAGGCTTTGGATCTGGACCCTTTATTCCGGGTACATGTAGTACAGGACTCCACGAACCTCCTGCAATCCTCGTAGTCGAGGCCACCAGAAGGTACGTTGTACCAACTCAGTGGTCTTAGCCACGCCAAAGTGCCCAGCAAGGGCATGATCGTGGCAGAGCTCTAGCACGGTTATCTTTAGTTCTTCTGGTATGAATATCCTGTCTTGGTGCCAGAGTAATCCATCCTTGGTTTGCAGATCCAGTTCAGGAGAGGGTTCCTGTCTAGTGGTGGCTTGTCTGATCCGGGAGAGTAGGTCCTCCTGAAGTAGGAGAAAATTCCCAGGAGCGAGGATTGTATCGGGTGAGGAGAGTTCTTTGGATCCATGAAACATTCGGGACAAGGCGTCAGGTTTAGTGTTCTTGGCACCGGGGCGGTATGTCACATGGAAGGAGAACCGGGAAAAAAACAGGGCCCATCTGGCTTGTCGTGGTTTTAGTCTTTTTGCAGTTTTCAGGTACTCTAAGTTCTTATGGTCGGTGAATACTAAGATCGGGTGAGCAGCACCTTCAAGTAAGTACCTCCATTCTTCCAGGGCGGACTTAATCGCCAAGAGTTCCCGGTCTCCCACGTCATAGTTCTTTTCTGCCGCAGATAATTTGCGAGAAAAGAAAGCCACCGGATGAAGCAAAGCCTTGGTTCCTTGCCTCTGTGACAATATTGCCCCTACTGCAATCTCAGAAGCATCTACCTCAAGTACAAATGGTAGGGAGGAATCTGGGTGTTTTAAGATGGATGCAGAGGTGAAGAGCCCTTTGAGATCCTCAAAGGCCTTTTGGGCCTCAGGGGACCAGTGGAAGCGGGTACCTTGCTTGGTTAGCTGAGTAATGGGTGCAATGATGGCGGAGAACCCCCGGATGAATTTACGATAAAAGTTGGCGAATCCAACGAACCGTTGGATTCCCTTCTTATCCACTGGCGCTGGCCAGTCCAAGATTGCGGTGATCTTCTGTGGGTCCATCCTGATGCCTTCGCCAGAGATGATTAATCCCAGAAATGCTATGCTCTCCCGCTCAAACTCGCATTTCTCAGCCTTCGCATATAGTTTATGCTGCCGAAGCCGGTCTAACACGCTTCTGACATGCCTGCGATGAGAGTCAAGGGAGGAAGAGAAGATTAGTATGTCATCTAAATAAGCAATCACAAAGAGATCTAAAAAGTCCCGAAGAACATCATTAATTAAATACTGGAAGGTGGCAGGGGCATTGCACAGCCCGAAGGGCATCACTAAATATTCGAAATGTCCGAACCGGGAGCGGAAGGCGGTTTTCCACTCATCGCCCTCCTTGATTCGGACCAGGTTATAGGCTCCCCGGAGGTCAAGCTTAGTGAAAATAACGGCAGCTCCCAATCTTTGGAACAACTCTGGTACCAGAGGAAGAGGATAACGATTTTTAATGGTGACCTTATTTAGTTCACGGTAGTCCACACATGGCCTGAGGGTATGGTCCTTCTTTTCTACAAAGAAAATGCCTGCGCCTGCTGGCGACGTAGAGGGGCGAATGAACCCCTTTAAAAGGTTCTCATCTATGTAGTCCTTCAGGGCCCCCTGTTCCACCTCCGTTAAAGGGAAAATCCTACCGAAAGGAATAGCTGCTCCGGGAAGTAGATCAATGGGGCAGTCGTAGGCTCGGTGGGGTGGTAGTGTCTCTGCCCCCTGTTTACTAAACACATCGAGAAAGTCCAGGTAAGCGTCAGGGATGGCCTGACGTATTCCGGCCTCAGTGTCGGTACACATTAAGGTGGCAGGCCCAGAGGGTTTGTGTGAGCCACAGGACCGTTGGCAGTAGGAGGAAGGAAACGTGATCACCCCCGTGACCCAGTTAATGGTAGGATTATGGGCTTGTAGCCAGGGCATACCGAGAATTATGGGGAACAGTGGAGAGGAGATAATATCCAGCCGTAGATATTCTCGGTGCACCCCGGTAGAGGAGAAGACAGTGACAGGTAGGGGAGCCGTCTCTTCGACCACGGGCCCCGACTTGATAAGGGACCCATCAGCCAGGTGAACCCGTAGTCCATGGGTCTTGGGAAGTAGAGGAATAAGTTGAGTACGGGCAAAAGTTGAGTCCATGAAGCAACTACAAGCCCCAGAGTCAATAATTGCGACGACTTGCAGGGTCCTTCCTGGGAGCTGCAGGGAGATAGAAAGAGCGAAGTGAGAGGAGGATTTAGTCTGAGGGTTGATCACAGCAGGGAATACTGACAAGCCCTTACGGAACTTCAGGGGACAGTTCCTAACGAAGTGACCGGGCTCCCCGCAGTACAGGCACAGGTTGTGCGCGCGTCGGCGTTGGCGTTCCTCCGGAGTAAGGGAAGGGCGGAGGACCCCAAGCTGCATGGGTTCAGGAGCATCGTACGAGGGGGTCAAGGGTGCTGCAGAAGCTGGGTGCGGATGACTGGGGACCCGGGGAAGCATCCAGGTCGGCCGGGTGAAGCCTGTGGCCCTCTCAACCCTCCGTTCCCTCAGGCGTCGGTCGATCTGAATTGTCAGATCGATCAGTAGGTTCAAATTTTCTGGTATTCCTACCCTAGCCAGTTCGTCCTTCAATGGGTCAGAAAGGCCTATGCGAAACTGGTGACGGAGGGCAGCGTCATTCCAGCTGGTGTCTGCGCTCCAGCGCCTGAATTCAGCTACATAGTCTTCCGCTGCTCTGCGTCCCTGCTGAAGGGTCCGCAGGGCGTTCTCTGCAGTGACCGAGAGCTGAGGGTCCTCGTACAATTGGGCAATGGCGTCAAAAAAAAGTGTAAGGCTGTCCAAGGACGCATCTTTGCGTTCTAGCAGGCGGTGGGCCCAGTTCTGTGGGTCTCCGGAAAGCAGCGAAATTACAAAGCCCACCTTGGTAGCTTCTAAGGAAAAGGTGCGGGGCTGTAAGGCAAAGTACAACTTACAAGAGTTCCGGAAAGCCCTGAACATGCTCCGGTCCCCGGAGAATCTTTCGGGTGTAGGGACCCTGGGTTCAGGGGGAAGCATGACCACCATGGGCGCAGCTCCTGCCCCGGCGGAAGAAGTGGAGGCACGTGGACCCCCTTGAGCTCCATCGGGGTTGGTGAGGGCCCGCACTTGTCCTTCCAGGTGAGTGTAGCCTTGCTGGAGGCTCTTAACGGCCTCGGTCAGTCCCGCCAGGTGTCGGCATAGTTCCTCCATAGGTGAGGCTCCCTGCTCGGGCTCAGACATGGCTGTCTGCTACTGTCACGTACCTGACGGTGACGAGCCCGGTTAGCAGAGGGAGGCCTCCCTTACGGCTCCCACCGGCGGCCCCTGGTGGTATAACAGGAAGCACGGAGGTGGAAGGGGTACGAGTGCCTGGCAGGATCAAGAACTACCGCAGGTGATCAGGAACCAGCAGGTGAGGAGGCAGGAACCAGGAACTACAGCAGGTGAGTGGACAGGAACCAGGAACTACAGCAGGTGAGTAGACAGGAACCAGGAACTCAGAAGATGACCCGGACCGGGAGGCACAGCAGGTAGACTGGAACCACTGGGCAGCAGCAGATGAACAGGAACCAGCAGATGAGCAGACAGGAACCAGCAGATGAGCAGACAGGAACCAGGAACTGCAGCAGGTGAGTAGACAGGAACCAGGAACTCAGCAGATGACCCGGACCGGGAGGCACAGCAGGTAGACTGGAACCACTGGGCAGCAGCAGGTGAACAGGAACCAGCAGATGAGCAGACAGGAACCAGCAGATGAGCAGACAGGAACCAGCAGATGAGCAGACAGGAACCAGGAACTACAGCAGGTGAGTAGACAGGAACCAGGAACTCAGAAGATGACCCGGACCGGGAGGCACAGCAGGTAGACTGGAACCACTGGGCAGCAGCAGATGAACAGGAACCAGCAGATGAGCAGACAGGAACCAGCAGATGAGCAGACAGGAACCAGGAACTGCAGCAGGTGAGTAGACAGGAACCAGGAACTCAGCAGATGACCCGGACCGGGAGGCACAGCAGGTAGACTGGAACCACTGGGCAGCAGCAGGTGAACAGGAACCAGCAGATGAGCAGACAGGAACCAGCAGATGAGCAGACAGGAACCAGCAGATGAGCAGACAGGAACCAGGAACTCAGCAGATGACCCAGACCGGGAGGCACAGCAGGTAAACTGGAACCACTAGGCAGCAGCAGGTGAACAGGAACTAGCAGATGAGCAGACAGGAACCAGCAGATGAGCAAACAGGAACCAGCAGATGAGCAGACAGGAACCAGGAACTCAGCAGATGACCCGGACCGGGAGGCACAGCAGGTAAACTGGAACCACTAGGCAGCAGCAGGTGAACAAGAGCCAAGGTCAGGCAGGATCGTCAGACAAGCCGGGGTCGGGTAAACTGGCAGGCAGCGAGACACAAAAGGATCAGGCAATACCGAAGTCAGAAAACAGGCCGATGGTCAGGTACAGGCATATAGCAGGAGGGTCACAGGAAGCCGGGTCAGATACAGGTAAACAAGGCAGATCAGGTCACTTGGGATAAACGCTGTAGAGCAGACAGCAGGGACTGTCTGCAAGTGAGGAGTTTAAATAGCCCTTCGGGCGTCACCTGCGGGGGCGGGAACCAGGAAGTCCAGGGCGTCTGTTCCTGACAGGGTTTTCATGACAACATCTCTTCTCTGCTGTCCCATCTGTGTGCTGTCTCGACTGTGAAGTGTGGGAAGAGGGTGTACCCCTTTATGGAGGATAGACAGCAGGATCTGTTCGCCCCGAGTACATAAATTGTCTGAAGAAGAGAGAGCAATTTGGGTTCAAATTTGGTCCCATACTTGCTATCTGAGGAGTGACAAAGGAAATCTACCTGCGTGCCAAGTTTGAAGACAGGAGCCCCAAGGGTTCCAGAGATATGGCCACACAAAGAGAACCGACTGGCAATTGAAAGCTTTCTTGCGGGAAAACGTAGCAGTAATTTGTAATACCGCTTAGCGGGACTCTGGTGCAACTTTGTCGTTATAGATTTTGCTGGACAATATCTCCGAAACTGCTGCGAAAAGAGGAGGGTTGGGTGCTGAGACAAGCAAACCATGTTCCAATCTCGGGGGAGGTTTAGTGTCACTGCAGCAATGAAGACCTCTCTGAGTGCGGTTGGTTCTGAGAGCAATGGCCCAGACCCCATTCCATAACAATTGTAAGATGCTCATTGCAGTCTAGAGCTGGTCCAAAGGTTATGCTTGAAGGTTGTGTGCAAGCACACGTAAAGTGCTCCCTTCCGAAACTGGAAGACTGCTTACCAGTGCTCTTGAATTTTTTTAACTCTGCCATGTCCGGTCCCAAGCCCGGCTGCGAAAAGAGGAGGGTTGAGTGCTGGGGCAAGCAAACCAGTCCTGTAAAAACAATTTTCTACTGCAAGCATAAAATAAGAATAGGGCATATCTAGCCTTGTAGTGACATCAGCTAGCTGAACGTGTTGGCTGAGCTACCAATGCTTTAAGCGGCAAATTAGTGGGTCAAGCATAAAAGAAGAGCGCCTATTAAAGTTAACTCCACCGTGGCCGGTCCCAAGTCCGAGCTGAGAAAGGAGGAGGGTCCCTTCTCCCTCCCTTTCCTTCCCTCTCCCCTTCCCCCTCCCTTTCCTTCCCTTTCCCCTTCTCCTCTCCCTCCCTTCCCTTTCCCCTTCCCCCTCCCTTTCCTTCCCTTTCCCCTTCTCCTCTCCCTCCCTTCCCTTTCCCCTTCCCCCAGAGACACATGCTCAAATTACCTTTAAGGCAGTTTACTGTGCAAAGGGCTAAAAAGAGATTGTAGACAGTCCACTTTGGGCCGATTGGCGCCGTTCGGAGCTGTAATGCGAAGTTCCACTGTACATCTCTTCTCTGCTGTCCCATCTGTGTGCTGTCTCGACTGTAAAGTGTGGGAAGAGGGTGTACCCCTTTACGGAGGATAGACAGCAGGATCTGTTCACCCCGAGTACATAAATTGTCTGAAGAAGAGAGAGCAATTTGGGTTCAAATTTGGTCCCATACTTGCTATCTGAGGAGTGACAAAGGAAATCTCCCTGCGTGCCAAGTTTGAAGACAGGAGCCCCAAGGGTTCCAGAGATATGGCCACACAAAGAGAACCGACCGGCAATTGAAATTTCCCTTTGCGGGAAAACGTAGCAGTAATTTGTAATACCGCTTAGCGGGACTCTGGAGCAACCTTGTCGGTATAGATTTTGCTGGTCAATATTTCCAAGACCATAAAACCTAGGAACTCCAAACTTGGTGGGGTGGGTCTCCCAATCAGTCCCATACATGTGTCTCTCAAGTTTGAATAAAACACTGCTTACCAAACTATAAAGGGTGACGTTGCAGTGTTCTTTCAAACTTCACGGACCCAGATGAGGCCTCACTGCTGTATTAGAATTTTTTTTAGCTGCGCAACAAAACTACATTGAATTGAGAACAGAGTGTCCAATCTCTGGTGCATGTGATCATGCACCAATGAAGAGAAATAAAATGTCCAAACAAAAATTAAGGAATTGAACCCCAAAGTGTACACTCCTAGTGCACCAAACCTCATAAGTAATTGATGCAAATTACATAAGGTCCATAGAGCAGTTAATGTAAAAAAAACTTTTAACCAGGATAATAATGCTGTAGGTGATTACTGTAGATATCCATCTTCTTAACATGCATCAGTGACATCAGATATGAACACCCTAGAACAGTGCTGCTTCCAGTTAGAAAAGAATCCACCACCTCTAATAAAGCTGCCGCTTACCAGAGATACTGATCCCTGAAAGAGATCAGTCAAAAAAAGACTGATGTTATCCCTGTGAGGGTCTCTCACGGCTCAATCAGCTGTCTCCACTCTTCTGGTGCATATATCATTGGTCTCTCACTCGGTGTCACAATACATCATGTCAGGATGAAAGAGAAAGCCACCATAGCCTAATCCAGTAAAAAAAACTAATTTAATAAAACATGTAAAAGAATTGCACTTACAAAACGATGTAGATAAAAAAGCGTGTGTGTAATCTTAAGCCGGCCGGCTCTCACAGCCCGTTCCTTCCGGGACTCTGCGATAGTGTGGTGTTCACAAGCGGTGTGGTGTTCACAAGCCATGGATCATGGTGGCACCTATCCACTACTGTTCCTTTTAACCGGCTAAAAGCAAGTTTTTGTGGTTAGTTTACTATCTTCCTGTTGGATTTCTAAATCTAGGAAGTGGATAAGTTTATCACTATTCTCATATGACAATTTTATATTGTTTTGATTGTTGTTCAATTTATCAAAAAATCCCTTGAGGCTAGTTTCATCACCTCTCCATATTACAATACAATCGTCTATGAACCTTCTATATATAATAAGCTCTTCTGGGATATTGGAATAATTGGCCTGCTCCTCCCATTTAGCCATAAAGATGTTCGCTACACTAGGTGCATATTTAGCACCTATTCCTATCCCATTTAGCTGCCTATAGAAATCCAAATTATGCCAGAAATAATTGTGTTGTAGCCCATAAGCCAAGCATCTCAAGAGAAATCTTTTCTGCTTAGAGATTATATTACTAAAGCTATATAGGGCCCATCTCGCAGCTTGTATGGCATCTTGGTGTTGGATTATCGTGTATAAAGATGATACGTCTGCCGTTGCAATCAAATATTTTTCTTGTGGTAGCAACTCAATAGTGTTCATAATCTGAATCAGGTGTTTAGTATCTCGTAAATAGGCTCTTGTTTGTAACACTAGCGGTTGCATATACCGATCAACATATTCACCCAATCTCGCATTTATGGATTGTATGCCATTGATTATTGGTCTTCCAGGTGGGTGAATAAGATTCTTATGGACCTTTGGTACTGTATAAATGATCGGTACCCTGCAGGTGTCCGGTATCAGATACTTTTCTGATTGGTAATCATTCCTATCTCTCAAATATTTTATTTTCTTTCTTTGTTAGAACAAAAGGATATAGAAATCAAAAACTTTGTTCAACTGACTGGTGAGTGTTGTGAAGGATGCTGAATCTTTACAAAGAAAGAAAAGAAAATATTTGAGATATACGAATGATTACCAATCAGAACAAACCTTCAAATGCCAATTAAAATTGAAGGAGGGGAAAATTGGATCTACTACGTCTTCCCCTGAAAGGGAGGTACGGATTTGTTAGTCCCAGACGGGACCAAAGGCATGGGTCCCCAGAAACCCAAAGACAATATCGGGAATATCTAAGTGAAAATGAGAGACCTTATAGAGATGAGAACAATGGACCAAGAACTCCGAAGCCATGGTGGAGAAATAAAAATAAATCACCAAAGAAACCTTTTTGGAAGAACAATGGCAATCGGAATAATCAAAAACCACGTAACCAACCACAAAACAAATATGCTAATACGGGAGGTTATGATTATGGTAACCAAGGAAACCATGAGTACTACAATCAGGATAGAAGAGATGGACGAGACCCCCCATACCATCAGAATCAGCAATATTATCGACAAGGTAATTATGGGTATCAAGATCAATATCAGTACCAAAATTAATATAGAAGAAGTCCGATTCCAACTCACAACAGATATGAAGCTTTAAGAAACCACCAAGATGACACGCAATCACTGTCTTTTTTAGATCATCGCAGGAGCGAGAGGACTCCCCTCGGCATGACAAAACATCAAATGTAAGAAGCCCAAACACAAGAGGGGATGCCGAGGAGGATCCAAGATCCAAAAGAAAAAGAGAGGAGTGGGAGAGGGGATCTACAACCTAAGTGGAGTGGATCTAACGAGAACCAAAATGTTAACTCTAGATAAAGGCTTGAAGTACGCTCCTAAACGGAATCTGAACAAATTTGATATGTATGTGGATATACAAAAATATACCCGAAGGCTAAACATTAAAAAGTACATGATGAATACAGCTCCAGTTATTGAAAGATCAAGAACGGACACGCCAGGAAGAGTGGTTCACAGTAACCTGAGAAACAAGTGCTTATTTAACCCGCCTGTTCATAACAATAAACACATAGAGGTTTTCAATCAAATGGTTATACAGGATTTGGAAAAACTCAAAATCAAAAGAATGAGTGATCCCCAGGCAATTAAAAGAGGTATAAAAGAATTGGAGGAAAATAAGCAGGTCATTGTTCGACCTGCTGATAAGGGTGGTGCTATTGTGGTTTTATCCAAAGAATATTATAACAAGGAGTTATTGGATCAATTAAATGATGCCAATACATACATTACATTAAGAGGAAATCCCACAAGTGAATACAAGCAGGAGCTTACAGAATTAATTGCAAGAGGTAGCCTCAAGAATATCCTTACCTAAAAAGAAGAAAAGTATCTGATACCGGACACCTGCAGGGTACCAATCATTTATACAGTACCAAAGGTCCATAAGAATCTTGTTCACCCACCTGGAAGACCAATAATCAATGGCATACAATCCATAAATGCGAGATTGGGTGAATATGTTGATCGGTATATGCAACCGCTAGTGTTACAAACAAGAGCCTATTTACGAGATACCAAACACTTGATTCAGATTATGAACACTATTGTGTTGCTACCACAAGAAAAATATTTGATTGCAATGGCAGACGTATCATCGTTATACACGATGATCCAACACCAAGGTGCCATACAAGCTGCCAGATGGGCCCTATAGTAATATAATCTCTAAGCAGAAAAGATTTATCTTGAGATGCTTGGCTTATGGGCTACAACACAATTATTTCTGGCATAATTCGGATTTCTATAGGCAGCTAAATGTATGGAAGTATGGAAGAGCCCTGGGGCCATCATATTTTTTTTTTTTAAAAATGACAGAATTTTTCCTTTTTTTTTACAGAATTGAGTTTAATTTTTTTGTTTTTTGTTTTTTTAGAAAATTCTGAGTTTGAAAGTCAGAATTCGGAGATTAAATGTCAGAATTCTGAGATTATAAATATAGTAGTCTCTATTAGAAGGATTTAAGGAGCAATTAGCAATAATGTAGAAACACCCACAGACCATCATTCTGCAGACATACATGTCTTCTGCTCTGTATATGGATATGTAAATCTATCTTAGTTACAGCACACAGTATGGGGAAGCAGGCAGTGCTGGGCTCTCTGGTTCCTCTACTGTATTAATATTTCCTCGGTTTGCTGTATTATCCTTCTTCTCTGTCATCTGCTCCAACATAAAGAGCCATGCTGAAAACGTGTGTATTGTGTGTAAGTGTGTGTGTGTGGGGGGGGGGGGGCACAGCTTCCATAGATAACAGAACACAATGGCCAGCACAGCTCTGCACCCCGATTTGTAGGAAACATTGCAGTTGCCCCTACATGAGGGAATATTGTGAATGGCTAGAAGGCAGCAGGACAATGTGTGTCTATGGTCATAACGGATCGATCATAGCAATTACTTGTCTGGATTTATACAGTTATTTCACAAACAATTAACCTCATATTAAACATAAAAGCAGATTGTAACAGCTGGTGCAGAGCTAGCATAGTGGTTAGGATAGTAGGATTACATTGGTGAAGTTGTGGGTTCTAATCCAGGTGACAGTACACTTTTTTTGAATCGCACTTGTGGGTGTCAGTGAGCCCGCTGTCAAATGCGGGAGACTTGCGGCCGCCATCAGGAACTTTGGGGCCCCCTACACAGCTTCAGGCATGGGCCCCCTGGAGCAGAGAACCGGGGGGTGCTGCCGACGCGAATTGAGAAGCAGGGGGTGCCACAAATTAGAAGCGGGGGGGGGCTAGGGTGCTGCCGCCGCAAATTGTTGAGGTTGAGGGGGCTTTGGGTGCTGGCGAACAAAAAAATAAAAATTAATTAAAAAAAAAGGGGTTACCATCCGGGGCCCTGGGGACCTCTGGGCGCCTTACAGGTGTACTGCCTGTACCCCCCTGCTGACACTGTCAGTACATACAGCTCATGGCCTGCTCTGCACTGCCACTATATACACTAGTTACTGTGCATGGCCCTGTCTTTACTACTAAAACTAATGCCACTAATTGTCTCCCCACTTGCACAATCTCTGCATCAAGACTACATATTGTGGCTGCATAGCGCACACATTAGCACCAACAGTATACTGAAAATATATATATGTAGCGGCCTCACCCCCTGCTCCCTTGTCAGTGAAACGGCTGGCTTGTCTAGGGGGTATGTGGGAGGAGGGTGAGGTTCACTATGGCCTATGTCCTCTTAGTGTGCAGAGGGGAAAGCCAACACTTGTTTTACCTTCGGCCTGTGTTCTGGATGGAGCCTCTGCTTCTTCTGTGGAGATCTGACTGTCAGTAATAAAGCCCCACACCATAAAAAGTCCAACACTCCTTTATTCTTCTTCACAAGTGAACAGTATCAGTTGAACTTTTAGATGAACAGACAGGGGTGTGGATGCGAGTAGGTCCAGGCACAGTGAACTCTCCTATTCCTTTTAGTGCAAATAGGCTTGGCGCACAGCCGCTGCCACCGGCCAGGTGAACTGTTGAGGCCCCTGCCACAGGCCTGGGTTGATTAGATGGACCTCTGCCACCGGCCGTGGAACATGAACTACCTTCCTTGAGAAGCTGGCCCTTGTTGGGGAAAGACATCCATCCGGACGGTCTTCAGAGGCCCACCCGGCACTGGCAATATGCTGCACCAGCTCTACGGGAGGGTCACCTCTCCGGTCCCTTACGCCCTGGATTCAGGCACCCGACACCAGGGGCACCTTAGGACAATCCCTCACTCGTGGGACCCAGTGGAAGGTACTAGGCCCCAGGCCTTCTGACAAGGACCTCACCCCAGACCGAAGGTGTCTGGGATGGAACACGAACTCCATGTGCCCAGGCCAAGGGCGCCTGGACACTGATCACGGACAGCAGCCCTCAGGCTGAAGGTGCCTGGGACTCGAACCTCGTGGTGAAGATGTCCGCCCCCTTTATACCCTCTCCCAGCAAGCACAGCAGGTTCCCCACCCCGCTGTACAGCTGCTGCGAGGGGTCACAAAGGGTACAGCACTGCAGTGGTGGTTCAACCCCGGCCCAAAGCGACAGCTCCACCTACTGGGCCGCAGGGAACTGAGCACCACTGATGTCTTCACACAAATGAAAACAGCCCTACTCTACCAATTAATGCATCTGGGTCATACTACCACCCAGATGCTGCCCCTAAATAATACATACCCGCTACACTCTCCCCCCAGTAATTTGACACTCGTCCCCAGTGTCTGGACCAAGCCATGCCCCAAAGGGAGCCAACATAACCCGATCCAGAGACTAGTATTTTTATAGCACTGGTCGCTGTAAAAATGACAATGGTCCCAAAATAGTGTCAAAAGTGTCCGTCGTAATGTCGCAGTCACGAAAAAAAATAAAAATCACTGATCGCTGCAATTACTAGTTAAAAAAATAAATTAATAAAGCCACAAAACTACCCCCTATTTTGTAAACGCTATAATTTTTGTGATTTTTTTTTTAACCAAAAATATGTAGAATACTTATTGGCCTAAACTGAGGAAAAAATATGTTCTTTTTATACATTTTTTTGGGGATATTTATTATAGCAAAAAGTAAAAAATATTGCATTTTTTTCAAAATTGTCGCTCTATTTTTGTTTACAGGGCAAAAAATAAAAACCGCAGAGGTGATCAAATACCACCAAAAGAAAGCTCTATTTGTGGGTAAAAAAAGGACGCCAATTTTGTTTGAGAGCCACGACCGCGCAATTGTCAGTTAAAGCGACGCAGTGCCGAATCGCAAAAAAGGGGCCTGGCCCTTATGCTGCATATTGGCCCGGGCCTTAAGTGGTTAAAGCTTGTAGGCGTTTACTTTCTCCTGACTGTCCTATGAAGCTGCACGACCCCCTGATCCCGTCTGGACAGTGCTGATTGGCCCTGTAACGATCACATGCACCCTCCCAAAAAAAATAAAAACTTTAGCAACACACACACACCAAACTAAGCATGAGCAGAGTGCCTCCTAGGGCTCTGTACTATCAGGAGATGGATTATGGACAGTAAAAGGGGAGGATCAGAGCAGACAGGATCAACCAGCTTTTTCACACAATGTGGATGTTTAATCCCACAGTGAGTATAACAAGCATAATTTACTGCATATACACACTGATTTTACTATGGTGGGTTTAAAAGGTTCATTCCAGCTATGAATGTAAAGCTAGTGATTTATGTAATCCTCTTTGGCCAACTTTCACACGGCTACTTATGTGTTGTGGGTGGTGGATTGCCCAGCTTCAAGCATGAAAAATCTGATTCAAATGTCGAAGGCATGCGGTAACAGCATTGCAAGGAAATAACTTGATCCTGACAGATTTAGGCTTTTTATATATGAGAAACAAAGAATCTGGTAGTATGTGTTTGAAAATTCTACTGCATTGCAAAAGGGGATTCAGGGGACCGAATGATCACACAAATAGCCAGATAAAAAAAAAACAACCGAATGCTCTGCACAGAAAGGGGCTATATGCAGTCCATGACTTAAAAACACATATCTACTGTTATCAATTACCGTATATACTCGAGTATAAGCCACGTTTTTCAGCACTTTTTTTTGTGCTGAAAATGCCCCCCTCGGCTTATACTCGTCACCTTTTTGCACCTGATCTCCCAGACTTTGGGGAACCGGTACCGGCCATAGGTCCCCTGGACCCCAAACTTGAGAAACAGCATGGCTCCCGCGAAGTGTGTTTGAAAACACTGGCCATCATTTTACCTGGAAGAGTAATACTACAGGGAGTCCCCGAGTTACGAACATCCGACTTGCGAACGACTCCTACTTACAAACGGGAGGCTGCGTGGCCACTTTTCAAAGGCGGGCACATTCGACGGAACATTTTTCGACGATGGGCACATTCGACGGAACATTTTTCGACGACCAGCACATTCGACGGGACATCGGAAAACAACGTATCTGCCGTTCTGCACATGCTGTTCCGACTTACGAACATATTCGACTTAAGAACAAACCTACAGTCTCTAACCCGTTCGTAACTCGGGGACCCCCTGTATCTAGCAAGAATTAGTGCTAGATTGAAGGGCAGTATTACAGCACAGACTTTTTTTTATATAAATATCAGCTGGGAATATTTTAATTCTGCATTAAAGGGTAAATTTAATCGGGTTCCAATTGCCATCCCTCAAAACCTGTCCCTACCCTACCAAGATCTTTGCTATGTGTGCCTGTAATCTTCATCTGTTCCAATAAACGATTTGTACTCTGCTGGGACACAGTTTTCAATTAAATGAATTGGGTTTCTTCTTTTCCTTCTTCAGAGGTTGGGAGGTACAGCACAGGCTACAGAATAAAGATGCTTGTGTAGTGGGTATAGTCAAATAAAATGACTTGAAAGGCTGGAGGTGGGATTTGGAATGTAGTAAAATGTACAGTTTCATATTCAACTTTGATGTGTACTCCAAAGCCTTAACTATGCCTCCATACCCTTGCATATTAGGCCTCTACCAGTCTCACAAGCATATTTTCTTCTTCCAATTCAATATGATACAACAGTGACATATTAATCAGTGGGTGAAACCATGATTAGGGGGAACACAGGAATCCAACAATCCTGAAGGGTTGAATGCTGAAGACACTGATGGAGACTGCAGCACTGGAGTTGAGAGAATATAAGAGAGACATGGGCCATTGAAAGGAGAGGTGGGTAAAAGTGCCTTCTGCAGGGCACGTTTATTTAGATTTGTTCATACCCTAACAAACACAGACATGACTTAGAAAAAAAAAATTATTTGAAAAAGTTCCAATAAATTAGGAGGGCGAGTAGTCTGTCCATTTTTTTTCTTTGGTCCATACATCCCAGTGGTGTTAATTATGCCACCTCATCAAGAAGCAGAAAGAAAAAACAGGTGGCAAACACCTTCATCAGCTTTCGCCAGAAAATATATCTGGGTTTTCTTCCCAAAACTTGTCACCGATGACATCACAATGCAGAATGGCAAACTGGTTCCACGAGCGAGATACCTCCACCTCTCTCTCCTCCTCGCCTTCTAGCTTTATTACCTTCTTGCTGTTTTCATTTACCTAAACAAGAAGTACAGGATGAGAATAAAAATGAACAAGAACAATTCAAGTATTGTCAGTCAACTCAACTGACGCACATGGAAAGTGATGCGATTCTTACGCAATAAGTCAACAAGCAGTTAAAGGAGAACTTCTCTTTTAATACAGTTATCCTGAATACGCCAGACACTATCCACCACATATTACACTTAACTTGCATTGAAACTATAATTATAGTAAAAAGTGTGGGACTTTTGAGGCACAGCATCTCACTAAAAAATATAACATTTTATTTAATTTCCTTAAAATTGGACATAAAATAATGACAGACTTATAATAAAATGCAATTATAAAACAGCCTATTCCAACCACTGCAGTCATTTATACAACACAGTCTCTGTTCAACACGTTTCTAGGACATGGTTCTCTTCATCAGGAGCCAACAGACTTTTGATGCCGCCATCTTCTATATGGCAGCCATGACAATTAATTAAACATTGAAATCATTCCTGCTACCCTGATAAAACAGGGAGATGATCAATTAGGCAGATAGTTGATAAGTAAATTCCTTTCATAGGTTTAATTTAGGTTCCTCACATTGAGTTACAGAGAAAGGCGAAGGGAAGTCGATGCTGGTTTTAGATATTTAAAACAGCAATTTCCAAGCTTAACAACCATTTGCTGTCTCATTTAAGCAGAGGTTAGCAGAGTCTGTAATGGTTTGCTGCTGCCAAACAATTCACCAGAATGTTTGCAGGCTATAGGGGAGAGAGAGAACAGTTATCACTCCACTAAGATTTAAGTGTTGGGTTCCGCAGTCATCTTCAAAAGTCTCCACGCTAGGACCTGGCCACCTAGAAGCAACTTAGGCCCCTTACCTTAACTGGTTATGTCCCTTTTTTGCAGAGTTTTCCACTCTAGGGAGCGGTTTATTATGGACCGGGAAGATTATACGCCGACTGCGTCTCCCGCTCTTTCTTACCATCAGACCTAAAGCACCACCTGAACCCCCCTTCCCTTTTTTGGGGGGTTACCTTAACCCCAATGGGCGTTCTGAACTGCAGATTTTGTTGGCCTTTTCAATGATGTAATATTTTCATCCACCTGTGCAGACA
The DNA here is from genome assembly GCA_029206835.1 of Rana muscosa. Classification (NCBI taxonomy): domain Eukaryota; kingdom Metazoa; phylum Chordata; class Amphibia; order Anura; family Ranidae; genus Rana; species Rana muscosa. The sequence goes on from CM055118.1 coordinate 116,641,100, forward strand.
CAGATTTTTCCTCTTTTTACATTTCTACGAATCCATAATGTACAGGGCCTTCCTGATAACGTGATGCTATGTTTTAGTCTTAATTTATTTCTACCACGTTTTGTATTGCATTAAAAAAAATAAAAAAATCTACAAGGTATACTCTTCTCTGATCATGCATGTGCAACCACAATCTGTATTCATTCTCATGGAAAGGCCATGTACACTCCTAGAGTGAAAGTGTAGGTGACCTTTTTCTTAGGAATGAATGTGGTATGCAGAAAACATGCATGTGAAAAGGAGAGCATGGACTAGGACATTTTTAAAGAGATGAGTTTAGCAAATAATCCTTAACCTACGCAATGAATCAATTTAAGTTTTTAACAGGGCTGCCCGTTTTCAGGTGAAAAATCTATAAGTGATAAATATGTGTTATTTAAACCACGCTCACTAAATCATAAATTCATCAAATGATTACATCAAAGTGAATAAGTGCTCAAAAAAAAAAAAAAAAAAAAAAAAAGTGCATTCAGTGCAATGCACATAAACAGCCACCAGATGTCTCCACTTGGATACGAGTGGTATATTGTCGGCTGTCTTCTTGTCAACTCGTTCCACTACTGGCGGAAGGGACGTGTCACGCAAGATTCCGCCAGTAGTGGAACGCAGGTGGAGCGCATATTGGCGTCCCTGCATTAATCGCGAGCTCTGAAATTTTTACCTTTGTAAGTGTAACTTGTATAGCGTGTATTTTAAAATAAACATTACGTACTTCACCATGGGAGGTATCCCCCTATTTTTATACCGTTTTTGGGAGATCTAGTCTATGTCCAAGTTTGCTCACTGATCGACTGAGAAGAGTACTAGAAACTGCATCATTCTGCTTAATGTGACTAACTGTAATGAGGGTCATGCAAGTCCGGTGAGTGGGCTGTGTGTCTGATGTTGGTGGATGAGAATATTAAACACTGTTATGTGGAGTTGACAAGAAGACAGCAGACAATATACCACTCGTATCCAGGTGGAAACATCTGGTGGCTGTTCGTGGACATTGCACTTTATTTTTGAGCACTTCTTCACTTTGATGTAAAACATTTGATGAATTTATGATTAGGGAGTTTAACCTCCCTGGCGGTATGATTATTTCAGATTTTAGGTGCTGAAAGTGGTACCATTATTTTGCATGGAAATTTGGCGTATTGTATTGTAGGCCTGTAATTCTTAGGAATAACTCACTTAAATCTGTCCAAACAGGAGTCTAGTAGACATCCCGGGTATGATAAAGTTTGAAACACAAAATCATAAATTATAATATAATAAATAACTATAAATAATTATAATAAAAATTATTCAATAATGTAATCAAATCAAAAACACTGAAATTTGCTCAGTTGCAGAATTGTCGCTGTCATTACTTTCAGTGTTTGATGACGAATTTCCCCACAGATCGTTATCGCTCAATCCTGCAAGTGATTCTAATTTATTATCGCTGTTTTCTAGCTGGTCTAAAACCACTTTTGACGTAAACTGACACTTTTTGGTTGCTATGGACAATCTCCAGTTTCCAGGCAGAAAGAACAGTTTTTATAATATAAAATTGCATGCAGGGCACTGGACAGACCACTAGGGACAAATGTGTATTTGATACAGTACACTGTAATCTTACAGATTACAGTACTGTATGTATTGTGTGTTTTTTACTTTTTGAATTTGGCGCCGAACTCCGTCCCCGTGCGTCGCAACGCTCGGAAACAGAGCTCGGCGCTGTGAATCGAGCGAGGAGACATGGCAGGATCCAGGGGACAAGGCAAGTAGCTTTCCCTGTATCCTGCAATGCAGCCCGAGTCTGGCTCTGGGGGTTACCGCTTTTGGTATGAAAAATTCACCCCGAGCCAGACTGGAGGAAAATACCGCTAGGCAGGATAAATAACACATTTATCACAGGACATTTTTGAAGAGGTTGTGCACCATCCATCATGGGTGTCCAGAGTTTGATTCTAGTGGAGGATCTTTTTTGTCTTCAATTTTAAAAGGTCAAATGTATCATCTAGTTATACCAGTACATAAGCTCTATGAAAGATGTCTGATTACCTTCTTCTTAAGGATGAATGATCCTTTCCTTTACATTAAAGGCTCATTATTGTAGTTGATGTTAAACTCTGAAAATAAGATTTCATTCTTCTCGGCAGCAAGTGTTCCCTGTGGGGGCGAGGGAAAAAATACAGCAGGCTTGTAAGTACGTAGAAAGGCCATTGCACAGAAAAACGGGAAAATTGATTATGAAGCATTACCATTCACACTTTTTTCATCTGTTGCAGAACATGCTTGCTTAAATATAGCATTTTTAAAAAAGGGACTGCCAATGCACCACAAGGGACAAAATAAGGTGCACCATAATGTATTGAATGTGCATTGTAGTGCACTGTGATGTGTTGCCAGCTACAGTACCTAACCAGCGCCACAACTGTGTGTGAATGCATTTGTTTATCACAACACATAGCTGTGAAGCCAGCCGTAACACTGTATCTAAGTGTTCAGTGCATGCAGGCTAAGGAATTTGTTAATGTAACACTTCCAGGTATTTATTACCTCTTACAGAGATCTGAGTACTCATCCCGACAATGCCTTCATCTGCTTTTCTCTCCAGAGGGATGGAATCATATTTGTTCAAACATTAGCCAAAATCGCAGTCTAATTCCTGGACTGAGCTGCTTCCTCTGAACTGAGACATGACACAACCATGTAAATCCTGGTGCCTGTGCAGTTCTTGGTTGTGTTTAGCAATATCTGAGGCAGGTCAGTCCCTGCAACTGCCTCTCACCTTGTGACTTGCTAAATGAATTCTACATACCACCAAGGAGAAGCCAACAAACGATGCTGGCCAAGAAATGCTGTGTATAATACTATATATACTCGAGTATAAGGCGAGGCACCCAATTTTACCACAATTAACTGGGAAAACTTATTGACTCGAGTATAAGCCTAGGGTGTCCATCTGCATGCCTCGCTGTGCCTCACTTTGTCCATGTGCATGCCTCACTGTGCCCATGCCTCACTGACGTTTAATATGGGAGTCTATGGAAGGGGTGCCTGGCTTTGAAAAATCGGTGCTCCCCGGCCGTAGGTCCCCCAGACAACAAATTTGCACACTTGTAGAGGAAGAGTGGGGCTACATGTGCGCCAAGTTTAGGGTCCAGGGGACCTACGGCCGGCCAGTACCGGGTCCCCAAAATCCGGGAGATCAGGCGTAAAAAGGTGACTCGATTATAAGCCGAGGGGGGCATTTTCAGCACAAAAAAAAAAGTGCTGAAAAACTCGGCTTATACTCGAGTATATACGGTATGTCCTCTAGTGGGATTACCCTTCAGAATAGGTTAACAAATCAGACTTTTAAAATATTCTCTCTTATTGTATAAACAGATGTACATAATAAAAATCACATTCCTATGTCTAAATTCCTTATTACATCAGTCCCTTACATCTATACATTTATTCTCCCTATTTCCCCAAACTCCCTATATAAAAAAACATGTCATACTTACCTCCACTGTGGGGTTCGTTTTGCACAGAGTGGCCCCGAACACCGTCTTTCGGGGTCCCTCTGCGACTCTCGCGGCTACTTGCCGCATCAGATAACCCCCTAGGAGAAGCGCTCTCCCAGGGGGCTACCTTCTGGGCGTGCTCCCGAGTCTATCCATCAATGGATTTGATTGACAGCAGTGGGAGCCAATGGCTGCGCTGCTATCAATCTATCCAATCAAGAGCCGAGAATCCCAGGCAGAGGGACAGCGTATCCCCGTTGTGGGAAATTCCAGGGCTCAGGTAAGTAAAAACGGGGGGGCTAGGGGGCCGGTGACTGTCAGGATGCATTAAGGTGACAAAACACAAGGTTTTACAATCCCTTTAAGTGAGATTAAAAAAAAAAATAGCTATCAACTCGTGGCAAATAATTTTAGGACTGCTTAAGAGTAGGACTACAGCCTCACATCAAATGATTCTGTGCCTCCAATCTGAGGAATTTTGAGAGAATTTTCTTGTGCGACTTGGAAGTAGCGCTAGTGATGAAAAATGGTGATCTGACTTACCTGTAGCCTTTTCTGAGCCTGCGCTGGAGTTAATCCTCCCCTCTGGACCAGCATCCAGAACACAGTGTTGCACAGATTGATGTGGCCTGCAGAAAAGCAAGTAAAACAAAGTGTAAGTTACCATAGGACAAAAGTGAGCCCTATAAATGTGTAAAGTAATTCTAAAAGCTAACTACACAGATGGAATGTTTAGATTTTAGCAGTTTTACAAGCATAAGGATGGAAAATTTCATTCATGCAGTTTTGTGATACAAACACCCCTGCCAGACAGGACAGCCAAGTCCTGGACCAAGACCAATCGCAGCCCGTGAACAAATAAGTAGCCACATGATGATCGCTTTAAAGCATGTTCTTGCTAGTGCTATGCAAAGCTACACGGCCCTAGTTAGCTCAGAGCGCTGCCTCTTCCTCAGCCAGTGCTTCTGTATATGGATTACAGGGGAGGTAACTATAAGACATATTTAGGTACTTTAAATGTATTTTTTATAGAAATAAAATGGAACTCCAGTAATTTTTTTCCTTGATTTGGATAAGAATCCGAGCCTGTATTTATTGAGAATTGTGCACAAATAATGGAGATTTTCATTCACTTCTTGTCCATAGAAAGTGGAAATACATTTTTTTTTTTTTTATTAAAATTGAGAAGACTGGATTCTCCATCAGTTTTTAATTGCTGTCTACAGGGTTGTCACTGGTACAAGAAATAAGGGGAAAGAATCTCCAACGTGCCCCAGACAATAAAAACCTGAGACCTGATCCCTTCCAAACCTTGTCCTAAAACTAATGGAGCACACAGAAGAAAAAATATTTCTCCCAAAAAGCAATGTTCTGCTCAACTGAAATGTAATCATAAAGATCATTGTATTAAAACCCTCCTCTAGTCCGTACCCCAATAAATCCACTAAAAATCAAACCCCATAATAGAGATCAAAACCAGTCTGCTGATGAGCCATGAAACCAAATCAGCTGCTCAAAAGGACTCAACATAAGTCCCTAGCTGAGCTGACCCGAGTTAGCTAGTATTCAACTGCAAATAAACATCAGCTAAAGACAACAGAACAAGCGGCATTAGAACGAAGATGGGCAGGTGCTGGTTTCTATCATGGAGTCCATTTTAAATGGTTTTATTGGGGTATGGAATATGTGATCCTTATACGTTATCTGTAACTTTCAAGAATGGATATTTTTGCTTCTAAAATTTTGGTACTGCAGAGCATTGCTTTTTTGGGGAAAATATATTTTAGTGTTTGCTTTATGTAATTTCACCTTTTTTGTATACACAGATATATATTGGTCTTGGTAGTTTCTGACTAGATCTCATGGACTGGCAATGATCTGACCACCTTCGTTATCAGGTCCTCGCACCTGCAGTATTTTTTATGTATGCGTTTGGCGTAAATTCGTTTTTTGGAAGATTGAGTCAGGAACGCATCTGAAAAGGCCCCAGATAAAGAAGACAGGGGGTAACGTAGCCCACCAGCATCCACCTATAACAGAAGCCTGTTTTTTTTTTTATGCAAACTTTAGAAAACCACAGACCAATAATAGTCCATGCACATATACTTGCAAATCTGTGTTAGCTTTTGCTTTATCCAAACTTTCTATATTCTCTATGCCATTTTGCAGAGTCTATTCCATGTACTTCCTCAGCATTAGTGGAAGGTGACTAAGGCAGTGCCGCTGTCTGAGGTAATGTGATCATTCCCAAACAGGGAGTTTCTGCAGCAATTACTTTTTTTCTTTGCTACGATTTGGATGTCTCATAAGGCAGCTCTATACCCATTGTTAACCTTCCTCAACTCTGCTCTTTTATCAACTGCATTGTTACTTTTTATTTATTGCATCAAAGAAGGCGGCATAAGGCTGGATTCACACCTATGCATTTTTAGTGCATTTTGCAGATTTGCACTACAAAACATGTTCTATAGGAAACCATGTTAAATGGACTGTAGTGCAAGTCTGCAAAATGCAAAAAGCACAAAAAATGCATAGGTGTGAATCCAGCCTTATACAGGACAGGGGAAGCCACTTTGTTCTATGCAATGATGGTCTCTGCTCCCAATGCAAATATAGAAGCATAACAACATACTAAACCCGGCCATAGCCTTTGCAATTGTTGGCTGGTTCCTGATGAACTGGACCAAATTTGCTTTGTGGCGGGTTCTGTGGTCCTCTTCCTGTACAACATCATTTGATTGAAAAATTAGCCAAACAGAATCCAAATCAGATGCAGTTGCTGTTCAGGTATTCTGACAGCCACTGTCAACATCTGTCAGAATGCAATAACCCTGCAGGCTGAACGAAAAAAAAAAATGTATCCGTGTACGGCCAGCCTAAGAGATGGGCAAAATGCCTACTACCCCTTAGCTGTTCAGCCAGGAGGGATCAAGACAAAAGGTCTTCCTGCTAAGCCTGTACCATCAGCTGGGAAACCTATTGAAAAAGCCACAATACACATAGCAAATATTATACTTTCTTTTCTGGAAAAGTATATAGGAGAAAGAAAAAAAAAAAAAAACTCAACAATTCCTGTGCATAAGATCTAACTGAAGTTACATGCCCAAATTGTTCATTTTCTTGCGAATTGTCCCTGAATAAAGTGTATGGCTATGCTACACAAACGAGAAAGACAGACTCAGTAACCATTTAAAATGATTGTAAAGTCTCATTTTTTTTTTCTATTAAAATAACAAACATGTTATACTTACCTACCCTGTGCAGTGGATTTGCAAAGAGCAGCCCAGATCCTCCTCTTCTCGAGTTCCTGGCTGGAGCTCCTGGCGAGTGCCCCCACTGCAAGCAGATTGCTATGGGGGCACCCAAGCCAAGCTGAAGCTCTGTGTATCCATTAAGACATGGTGCTGCGGTTCAGCCCCACCCCCTCTCTCTCCTGATTAGCTAACCAAGTTTGATTGACAGCAGCGGGAGCCAATGGCGCCACTTCTGTGTCTCAGCCAATCAGGAGGGAGAGTCTCGGATGGCCAAGGCATTCGTGGACATCGCTGGATAGGGCAGGGGCTTAGGTAAGTATTATGGGGGCTGGAAGTGGCCTGCTGCACACCGATAGCTTTTTATCTTAATGCATAGATTGCATTAAGATAAAAAACCTTCTGACTTTACAACCCCTTTAAAACGAAGCCCAGGGTGTTCTCCCTCTTACTACTGAAAAGGAGGAGATCAGCTTGCTGAAAAGTCTTTTGCATTTGACACCTCTGGGACTGCAAAGTGCCTGGTCTCCTTCTGCACTCAGTGGTTCCTTCTGTCAGCCCCTACATCACTGCGCCCTGTAGAGACAGAGGGAGGGCCCATTGAATGAAACAAATGCACAGCAGGGATCAGGCCATTCGACACTCCTGGAAGTGCAGGATGCAGAAGAATTTACACAGCTGTCACCAAAATACAGTAGATTAGCAACTTTGTCATACCAGCAGAGATGCACACAACGTTTCACTCAACTTTGAGGAGCAATAAAATAGCAGTCATACTCAAGATTAAAAAAAAAAAAAAAATGTGGCAGCATTTAACTACATTAACTACACCTAGAATTGACGGTTCACAACAAAAAAGTTAAAGTGTAGAACTTTTAGTTTCACTTTCATGGGCACATCAGCTCCTGAAAGGCGACAAAGTCCTGTTGATGTGTGCACACCAGACAAGATTATTACACAGAATAATAATCTTTGGGTTGTGTGTGCACCACATAAGTTGCAAAGAATTACAAAAAAGAAAAACTTCAGTTCTTTAGAGTACGTTCCAACTACCAGCAGAGAAAGACTGTCTATTTATTTTTTTGTGTTCAATGATTGCAGCTGCTGGCAGAGGGGAAGTGGTGCCTTGCATTTTTACAAGACAATGCACCACTTCACCTTTGTGACAGCTGCGGGGAAGTGTGAACAGGGCACATAGAAAACTATGGTTTTCTGTGTGCGCTTTTTTTTTATGTAGAAAAACAGAGCTGTCTGTTATAGAAAGAAACAATTTTATCCACAGAAGCCATAATGTAAAAGTAAATCCTATATACAAATGTGTCCAGAATATAATGATAATGAAGTTCCTATGCTGAAGGGCTCTGTGAAGGGAGAAGCTGGGTAAGGTCCCTTGGGGTGGGGTGCCAGGTATACATTAGAACACTGATCAGTTGCATTCCAGCCCTGTCAGAGCAGTGGCGAGCCATCCATTAGGGGCGCACGGGTGCCACCCCCCCTATCCATGTGTCGAGCCCCCTAATCTACATGCAGGGGCGTCAGACCATGGATTCCAGTAGAGGGGGGGGGGGGGTGTATTTTTTTGAAGCACGTGATTAGAGCCAGAGGCTCCAATGCGCTTCAATAAAAGGGTGGGCTCATTTTGCAGAGCATTGCGCTCCGAGCACATCCAGTTGTGCGACATGGCGAATTAATATTCGCTATCGCCCCACTGATCCTCCTCCCAGCCAATCAGGAAGCGAGTCTGAGACCAGTGACCCGATTGGCTGAAAGGACAGGCGATCCTATTGGACACCTAGGAGGATCACGCTAGGACACACTGCCAACACTTGGACGACACGCTGCCTGCTCACCACCTAGATGGGGAAAGTGCCAGGCTTAGTCTGTCACCTCGCATGAAAAAAAAAAAAAGAGAAGAAGAAGAAGGACTTGGGTTCACAACGAAACCCTCATCTTCCACCTATTATTGTCAACAATTTCCTTTATTGTATGCTGCCTATACTATACTGTGCTACCCAACAATGTCTTATCTTGTTGTTCCAAAATCTTAATAAAAAAAAAAAAAGATTGAAACAGAAAGCTCGAATGAGCAAATGAAAACAAAGCAGGCTCTGAACACCATGAAGACTTCCAGGGATGCTATGAAGAATGGAAAAAAAAAAAAAAGGAAATATCGCTGGGAGCGTTGTGTAGACTCACAAGGTACTTTTAAGGAGACAATGTTCAATTGAAAAATATTTCAAAAGAAGAATTTTTTAAATATTATCATATTATGGACACACCTCCTATGTAAATGCAATCAGTGTATGGAACTGGCTCTTTGTGAATTCACAGGCCACATTTTGTGAAAACACAATCTAATTGACACTTTTACATGTCACAGTCATGAGCTGAGATTACAATGGCTACTTACAGTCAGCCTGTCTCCAGCTGAGATAATCCTTTAGGTTCTGCTCACTGGGATACAATACCACTCTACCGTCAAACCCAGGAGGGTACAAGGTTTGCTGATCCAGGAAGAACTCCTTCCAGTAGAAGACAAAACTGAAGGCAAGCTGTGAAACCACGCGTCATAAACTTGCTTAAAAAAAAAAATTCCCAGTTGTGAAAAAATGTTAATCTTCAAATATAATCACTGCATTTTATTTTGTAATATAAACAAGCAATATGAACCCTTGCAAATGATGCAATGTCAAATATTTTCCTTGCACTGTAGCTGGTAAAAAAAAAAAAAAAAACCAATGTTTGCTTCGTTCGGATACTATGGCCTCTTTCACACTGGGTTTTTTAGCCTTGAAGCATGAAAAGTCCAGCATACTGCTCTAAACATTAGTACCGCTTAGTGCGCAGTCCAGCGGTCAGCCTTTTATAGACTTCTACAGGCTGTCAGTAGCAGGGCTGAACAGTGCGCGCCCATTCTTTAAATCTGCACCTAAATGTCAGAGTGCAATGCACCGGGGTAAACGCCAAGTGTGCATAAGGCTTTAATGTTGATACTCAATTTATTTTAATTTACTTCTTTATTATAGGTACTTATAGGGCCGTCAATTTACACCGTGCTTTACATATACATATATTTTACGTTCACAGTACATAAACTTTTGATTAAAGCAGAACCTTACCCCACTCCCCATTTTTTTTTTTTTTAATCCGCTCTGTTTTACTAAAGTTATCTATGAAACAGAGGGGCCCAACAGCCACAATTATCAGTGTGAGGAGAAACAAAAACACACACAACGAGGTGTACTCCTGGATGGTGAGAAACCCAAAACAATGGAGGATGAGGGAGTGGCTATTTATTCCTTCTGGTTTGTGTTTTGCGTTGAAGGTGGAGCCCAAGACTTCACACAGCACAGCTCCTCTCCCCCTCCCACACAACACACAGCTCAGATCGATTCTCTTACAGACACAGCCTCTATCTGCACACTGTGTATCTGGATGATATGCTGCAGAGCTGTTTTTATCTGGGAACATCACAGGTCAGAACTGCAGCATACAGAGTGTGTAGATAAAGGCCGTCTTTTAGAGAATTAATCCGAGCTATGTACTGTGTAAGAGGGAGGGGGAGAGAAGCTGTGCTCCCTGGGCCCAGACGGTGTGCAGGGTGGCGATGCGAGAAGGAGCTCAATTGGAACAGCTCCCCCTAGATCCAGCCACGTTTATACCACTTTTATGCAGAGGAATAGCAGTGTCTGAACTTGTTTACTGTTCGGAGAGTGTGCCCGTTCGTGGTGCAACGGATCGGTGGTGACCCGTGATCCAAACGGGTTACCCTGTTTGGATCGGAACACCACGCGATCCGCGGAGAACTCCGGAGCCTCGGCCTCTGGAAAGGCAGCGGCTTGGGCCTAGCTCCGGAGCGGTGACCATCTTTGTACACCCGGCGGCGGCCGCTGTAGTGACGTTTCATCGCCGCCATCTTGCTCCACCTCACACTCCTCACTATCATTACTGTGCAGGGGCCAAGCGGACATCTTGTTACACCCAACGAAGTTTTAGATTTCAGTTATTTTCACACAAAACTGAGCTTATATGCTTAAATACATTATTTGGAAATCCAACGGACTGTTTACATGTTACATTTTAAAAGCAGCAGCAAACCTTACATGGTTGCTAATGTGACGGAACACCTCTGATTATCACATTTAACATTTAGTTAAATGTGAAAATCAGAGGTGTTCTGTCACATTAGCAACCATGTAAGGTCAGCAGGTTTGCTGCTGCTTTTAAAATTTAACATGTAAACAGTCCGTTGGATTTCCAAATAATGTATTTACGCATATAAGCTCCGTTTTGTGTTGAAAATAACGGTGGGTGTAACAAGATTTGTCTTTTTTTTTTGTTTTGCCGATCCGAAAAATGATCCGATCTGTGAGTTTTTTGATCCGTTGCACCCCTAGTGCCTGTTAACTGCTTGCCAACCGTAATAACAGATATACGGCGGCAAGGCGGCTCTGCTGCACCAGATCATGTACTGGGTATGTGACCTGGCAGTTCTGGGTAGGGGACGGGCACTCGCACGCTGCCAGCAACCCGGCCGTGCTGTAATTAAACACAGCAGATGTTGATCAGCGGGTGTCGGCCAATGGATAACCACCGTCACCCACTGATCGTCATGAATTTACAAAGGACAGAGCCCTGCCATGTAAACAAGGCAGAGCTCTGTCCTGTCAATGGGGAAGTAATGGATTTTCTTTTCCCACAAAGCAGGGAATAAAATCCATTGCTTGCCTTAGTAAAAGCACCTCACACAGTACACCAAACACTTGCTAGGCACACATTTTTACCCTTTGATTGCCCTAGATGTTTAACCCCATTCCCAGCCAGTGTCATAAGTACAGTATCACTGGTTTCCAAAAAGTGTTGAAAGTGTCAGTGCCAGAATGTCTGCTGCAATATCGCAGTTCCGCTATAAGTCACGGATCACCGCCATTATAAGAATGAATTTTGGCCTAAAGTTATCAAGAAATTTGATTTTTTATTTTTTCTATTGGATAGGTTTTATAGCAGATTGTCTGGCTTTGTTTATAGCGCAAAAAATAAACACAGTGGTGATCAAATACCATCTTCCAGAGGTCAAGTGGTTAACCAAGCGCAGCTACATCTCTCAGTGGAGGAAGGACAGAAAGAGGGGGGTGTATCCGCCACCTTTAAACATTCAAACAGCAAATAGACTGTTACTGGGACCTATATGAAAGATGAAGTGCCCCTGCTGGAAAAACAAAGGGAGGAAGCTGATTAATGATTATGGTAATATGGAATTTTCACTTTAAAACATGCTCAGTATGCTTTTGCTAAAAGCATGCTGATTGAGAAGGCCAGCACTCCTACGCAGATCTGCACTGGACATTCCTAAATTACAAATGAAAATTTTTATAGGGGGGTGATAAATACAATGGCCTTTAGAATGGAGTTGCTGACATCAGTTTGAGACCTTTCTTAGATCATTTAGAATTCACTGACAGGTGCATTTGACCTACAGTTGGCCTCATTCTGAGCTGCTTTAAGAAGGTTTTGCAGTCCCCTAGACTTGCACAGTAATGAAAAATTCATCTGAAGTAAACAAAAGCCCTTCAACACACCTTACGAGTTTCTAGTAGAGGAGCACGGAAACTTTGGTGGCTGAAAAACACATTGACCGAAAATGGGGTTGTCGGCATGCGGCCGAAAAAAAAAAGTGCTGATAATATCGGCACGGAAAAGGGGGCGGACTGCCCCGGGTGCCATCCTGGTGTGCCCCTGTCAGAGTCCTCCCCTCCCTCCTCCTCTTCTCCTTGTGCGTTATGCAGAGCGGCTATCTCCCGGTGCGTCACGGAGCTGAAATGTTCTGCAGCCCCTGTAACAATGTCCCGCCTCCTGTGCTGTGATTGACGGCACACTGATCCAATGCTAGGAAATTGAATCAGTGTGACGTGCATCATAGGAGGCTGGACTTTGTTACAGCGCCCGCCCGGGCAATTGAAATTCAGCTCCGTGATACACAAGGAGATCCCCGCTCTGTGTGATCCAGGCACTGGAAGGCTGCATCTGATGGGCACTGGTGATCTCCTGTAGTATGTCTGCAGGCTCTGAATATCTCCTGTCTGCTAGAGGTGCACCGGATATAAATTTTGCTAATACTATTAGCAATGTGTTTAATTAAAAGATTGCAGAGACATGATATACGAGATGGTTAGAGACGGAGGACATGATACAAGACATGGTCAGAGAATGCAGGCTGCATTTTTCCCCGAGCTTTTCTTGCACTAAATATAGTGGCCAACAATAAATTCATATTGATTTAAAATTGATGATATTAATTAAAAAGTCGAATACAATTATATATATTTTTTTAAAACTGTAATTTTCGGTACCAAAATGTCCATTCGGTGCACCTCTAGTTTCTAGAGCCAATAAAAGATTTGCTTCTTATACACATCTTCTTTGGATCTGACAGAAATAGTCCATAACCCCTTCCCGCCGGCTGCCTCCCAGCCCTTTAAGGGTTCTAAATTCCAGGAGGCGAATATTAGGTCATGTGACCGCTGTGATTGGCTGTCACAGCGATTATATGATCGGAAAAGCTCCTGATCGCTAGTATGAATCGGAAGCTTTCTGGTAACCACGTTGGGAGCGCACTCTCAGCACGATAAGTGGTTAAAACAGGGCCGCATATATATATGGCCACTCAGTGTAGGGCTGCAACTAACGACTATTTTCATAATCGATTAGTTGGCCGATTATTGTTTTGATTAATCAGTTAAAATGACCTTTAAAAAAAAGGAAAAAAAAAAAAAAGTGTGGTGTATAATTTAGTTAATATGTAAAGTTTAAAAAAAAAGGCAATTTATTCTTAAATATCTTCATGCAGCGGTAAATATAAATAACCAATTCTATGGTTAGGGAGAAAAATCTCTAATCCACTCTGAAAATAACTGACAGAATAGATATACTGTATATACTATTAGGAGGGTGAATCTGGTAAATATCAGATATTAGAAATAAAAAACTTCTTGGTCAAAGGAATTTTCAGACAGTGTATGTGGTTTACGTTCAGAAATGACATTCAGTTTAAAAGTGAATGTTAAAAGCAAGTGAAAATTTCAAAAACAACATTCTTCCATTCAGCGAATGTACAAAGATTTTTTGTATTAATATCCTCGTCTGAAAATGTATCCATGTGGCCAGCATAAATAAGGCTCAGTGCACACCTATGCACTTTGCTTTTGATCTGTTTCTGCAGTGTGTTTTGATTTTTGCGCACGTGATTTTGCTGAAATTTGGGTGTTTGCATTTTTTTTATGCTTTTTTTGGGCCAATTTGTTGTTGGGCAGATTTAAAAAAACACAATTTGCTGCGAAAACGCAATACATGCTTTTCTGCAGCTTCTCCATTGAAGTATATTTAACCAACAAAAGCACCGTTTTGCGTTGAAAAAAGTCCCTGACCCTTTCCAAATAACGCAGCAGCTGAAAAGAAATAGATGTGAACGTGTCCCATAGGAAACCATGTAAATGAACTGTAGTGCATTTCTGCAAAAAACGCATAGGTGTGAACCAGGCCTAAGACGTTTAGTAACATAATGGGGTTAAAAAAAAATAAAAAAAATTAGCCCTTTATAGTACAAAGAGCAAATACTGTAAGGGATTCATTTTTTTTTACCGTGGAACAGTGAAAGTAATATTTACAGTAGCGATTATTTGCTCTTTCTGTACTATAAAAGGGCAATTTTTTTTTTTTTTAACCCCATTATGTTACTGGCCGATTAATCGATTATGAAAATTGTAATCGATTAATCGATTAGTTGTTTCGGCCCTAGCTCAGTGTGAAGGCCACATATATGTGTGCGGCCGGCGTGAAGAGGTTAATGTTCCAAAGATAAAAAGAAAAACTATTGCAATGTATCAAAAAATTTACTGACCTTGCACGTCTTTTGTACCAGTTAGATTTCTTGTGAAAGACAAAGCTGTACTCATCGCTTTGTCCATACGCCAGACAGATGTCTTTCAGTTCCTCCATCACGTTCTGTGCACAGCGGTTCATGAGCTGGAGAGAACGGATGTCATTGGCTTTCACAAAGTTATGCTGCTCCGAGAACCTGTTGGAACAAGTGATGGCTCAGTGGGCATAAACACGCTAAACAAAAACAAACAACGTTGGTAACATTGGCATGTTAATAGAAATGCTGTAATGCAGAATAACCAGTTTACTGTAGAACATTACTAAACAAATGCAGAAGTGTTCTCCACTAACTGCTGAAATACATATACATTACCTGCTTCACCCATTCATGTTTTTGTTATTGCAGGGCTTGACAAATTTGCTTGGAATCTAGGAGCCAGCTAAAAAAGTTAGGAGCCAGGAACGCGCCCCATCCCGCCGAGCTCGGGCGCAGAAGCGAACGCATACGTGAGTAGCGCCTGCATATAAAAGCGGTGTTCAAACCACACGTGAGGTATCGCCGCGATCGGTAGAGCGAGAGCAATAATTCTAGCCCAAGACCTCCTCTGTAACTCAAAACATGCAACCTGTAGAATTTTTTAAACGTTGCCTATGGAGATTTCAAAGGGTAAAAGTTAGTCGCCATTCCACGAGCGAACGCAATTTTGAAGCGTGACATGTTGGGTATCAATTTACTCAGCATAACATTATCTTTTACAATATTAAAAAAAATTGGGCTGACTTTACTGTTGTCTTATTTTATTAAAAAAAAAAAAAAAGTGTATTTTTTCCCAAAAAAGTGCGCTTGTAAGATCGCTGCGCAAATACGGTGTGACAGAAAGTATTGCAACGACCGCCATTTTATTCTCTAGGGTGTTAGAATAAAAAATATATAATGTTTGGGGGTTCTAATTAGAGGAAAGGAGATGGCAGTGAAAACAGACAGGGAAACTCCATTAGCATTGCTGTTTGTCTTGTCATACCAGCGGTCACCACAAGATGGCGCTAGATCACAGAAGGAAGCATAGGCCTGCAGAAGGCCGCAAAGCCGCAGCCTCAATTACCGGATGGCGCGGCCCGACGCGATCCCGCGGCGCGGAGGGGGGGGGGCACGGAGAGACAGGATTCCCCAGCTGTGCTGCCCCAGGCGCCAGGTCGCTAATTCTAGTCGCAATGGCGACCTGGCGCCCGGGGTTTGTCGAGCCCTGTGTTATTGTATTCAGCCTGTCTAGTGATCCAAACACCCCTGCCAGGCAGCACAACTAGGTTAGTGACCTCTCTTTTTTCTTGTGCAGTTAAAGCCCAACTCCATTGGAAAAAAATAATAATACACCTTTCTAGTAGGTATCCCCCTAAAAATCAAGGGTTAATTGTCTTTTAATGTTTAGGGGCAGAGGATTGAAACACTTACCTTATTCCGCACTCCAGCAGGGTCCCTCTAGCACTTTGGCCAGTGGAGTTGGTCTTTAAGTGACAAAGTTTCGTCATTTTCCTACCCCTAGCCACACATATTAGGGTAACACTCTGCTCTCGTCTCCTATAATCATGCTCACAACAGTTGACAGACAGCATAAAGCCATACAGAAGTACAACTGACTGCAGGCGCATTTTTATGGGTGTTGCAGTGCAGCGTGATTGGGCCCTTAGGTGGATTGGGTGGGAGCCGCCATTTACGGCACGGGCTCTGAGCTCCAGCACTGTATGCCGGTGTTCTGTCAAAATAGCCAATTCATCGAGATCTCCAGTCATGTCACTTCCGGTTAATGTAAAGCATCAGTAATTGGAGCTTTTGACGACTTGCTGTTTTGACACAACACCGGCAACCGTGTACACTCCGGTACACGATATTATGAGCGGACATTGTTAGTCTGCTCCGATACAAACCAACAAAATGGCCGCCTCCGAGGCAGCGACAACTTTTTCCTCCTTACCCTCCGTTCTGTCAAAAAAGAGAATTCTTTGTGTACCGGAGAGTACACGGTTGCCAGTGTTGTGTCAAAACAGCAAGTCAAGTGGTTTACAGTAACTGGAAGTGTCGCGATTGGAGATCTCAATGGATTGGCTATTTTGACACCGGACTGGTGCATGTGCTGGGTGACGTCACCGGCTGTATGTACTCTGAATATCTCCTAAACGGTGCAAGTTTAGGAGATATTCACTGTACCTACAGCCTTACTATAGACTTTTCTATAGGTACAAGTGGCAGAACAGACTATAAAGCATCTGTAACACTCTAGAAATAGGTGGACCCCACACTCTGACACCCAGAGGAATCCTGCACACAGGAATACACTTTGAAAAGTCACAGTGACAGGGAGCTGAATCATATTCCAATATATGTACCATGATGACCAATCAGGACCACTCAGCCAGTGATGGGGAATGATAGGTCCGCAGAGAACCACGTGACCTCACCTGTGGAAGTTCCTCCCGTCCACTCTCACCACCAGCCAGCAGTTGGGCAGACATGTGTCCGCCGCCTCGAACTCCCTCACATACTCAAACTTGCTCTTTGCCATGCCTCTGCAGCACACTGCACCCGGCAACTTCAACCCTCGTAGGAGCCACAGACTTCCTATTCTCATAGCCGGAAGCGGAAATCACCCAGGCAGCCACGAGTCTCCTCTCTATGGTTCTCCTTGGTTACCACATACAGCACCCGCGGCTCTCGCGAGAGAGAAAGTTGTAGTAGTTCTGTCGAGAAGTGCCCGGGACGAACGGCGCATGCGCCGTAGGTCCCAGCACACCAGCTGCGTTTACGATCAGATGTTGTGTCGGCTAGACAGCGCATGCGCAGTACATGTAGGTTGAGGGGCGGATTTTTCAATGATGCTTCTCGAGAGAACAACGGCTCAGGTGGGAGTGGGCGTGATCAGCGCATGGGACGGGCGTGACCAGAGGATGGGGCGGGCGTGGCCTGAGCCAAGTAAATAGGCAATCGGGAGCGGGGAGGAGGGAACATCTGCCCACGCTAACATCAACGACAACATGACACGTGACTTAGTTCTACCTTACACGCGCAACAGCTGGAGCCGTTAGATAGTGACGTCAGAAGGAGGCGTGGATTAAGCTGATAAATAGCTGAGCTGGGCTGGCAGAGCGTCAGTGTGAGCAGAGCAGAGAAGAGGAAGCATCTTCAGCACAGAGCTCCGGAGGGAGGCGATATTGTCCGGACTACAGGCGTGTCTGTGTCCAGGGATCATGCCGCTTCTGCTCAGGCTCTAAGGAACTACAACTCCCAGCAATCTCTGTCCGCATGAAGATCTACAACTACCAACATGCACTGTGTAAGTAACGGAGGTTCAGCTCCCAGCCTGAAATGAGATGATTTTTTTTTTCCTATGGAGATATTACAGGTCCCAGTGATCTCTACATACCCCAGCCTGCTCACCTCCCCCTCCTCATGGGTAATTGCACCCCACACTCTTCTCCCACCGAGGTGGATGGGTCCCCTCCCCCCCAGGATAAGGGTGGGCCGGTTGGGCCTGCGGGGGAGGGGTAAGTGGCGTGGGAGATGAGTGGGGTTGGCGGGACTGGGGGGGGGGTGCAATTCCCCCTGAGGAGGGGGAGGGGAGCAGACTGGGGTATGTAGCGATCACTGGGACCTGTAATATCTCCATAGAAAAAATCATGCTGGGATATGTAGTCCCACAGTATCTTCTTCTAGGCTGGGAGCTGAACCCCCATTACTTACACAGTGCATGCTGGGAGTTGTAGTTCCTCATGTGGACAGAGATTGCTGGGAGTTGTAGTTCCTCAGAGCCTGAGCAGAAGCGACAGATTACAGACACTCTGTGACCCGCCTGTAGTACAGACAATGGCTCCTCCCTCTGGAGCTCTGTGCGGGAGATGGTCCCTCCTCCCCCGCTCTCCACACATTGACACCCACATCTCCACTCACTTACCACCGAGGGTGGGGCTCCAATTGCCCACCCTCCCCCACACACAGGGCTGATCCAGGAAATATTTGATTGCCTCTCGGATCAGGAAGGAATTCTTTCCTCAGCTGGAGTACATTGGATCATTCTTTGCTGGGGGTTTTCGCATTCCTCTGGATCAACTGCCTCACAACCTAATACACCCACTCATCTACCACCAAGAGGGGAAACTACCATCCCGGGTATGGGGTGAGTGTAGCCAGTGGAACTTCCCTCCAAGTGTCATCTGCCCTCACGCCCAACGTAATGGTACTACCCCCTGGCCCCACCTACATGCCCTCATCTACCACCAAGAGGGGCCACAGAAAATGGGGTGCCTTGCCGTGGCTCTGTGGCTTATGCATGTATTTGTAAATATGTGCAACTAAACCCCTGTCTTTCACACATACTGCTCGACATGCCAATTCGGTTGGTCGCAGGCTGGTCGGTAAGTTGAGCATGGAAACGTCTGTTATTTTTATGTGTTTGCCTTTCCAATGCTCCTTGCTGCAGTGACCAGTTACAGGTGGGGGCAGTAACCACTTTTTTGTACCACCCAGAGTGGCAATGCCTTTTACTGTATAGTGTTTTCTCCATTTGCAATATAGTCCCATTTTTTATTGGATATTGTAATACAATTTGACTACTTTTACTTAATAAATACTTGTTGGTGTGGTACTGTTACATTTCTATATAACTGTGTTTAGTGTGTTTGTTTTATGTGAACAGTTTGGGATTCCATTTGTTTTTTCCGATCCGCCCACTGGCTGATTGAAAGAAAAAAAAACTCTTTGGCCAACCTTGGGGACTTTAGCAGCACAGAGATTATGAAATTTTCTTTGCGTCCATAATGGGGGAATCCCTCCCATAGTGCTATTGTGTTTTGCCAGCGGGGTGCTTTCCCTGCTGGCAGAACAGAATCATCACTGCCGGAAGTGATCTCCTGAAAAAAAATCCCACAGGCTGGTTGCACTGACGTCAATCTATTTCAGTACAACCAGCCTGCCCAGGGATAGATTGAATCTTAGGACTGTCCCTGCTGAACCAGCCAAGGTTCAATCCTTTGTCCGGCTATGGATTGTAAGATCAGAGAGGACTGATATGAATGTGTAAATTGTCGGCATTATAGAAATACCTGTGATAAATAAATGCATTTATTTAAATGCAAATGCATTTCGAGGACGCACAATGCATTTTTGGGAGCGCTGTATACAATGCTCCCAAACCGCCCCAAAGGTGCTGCTTGTAGGACTTTTTGTAACGTCCCACAATCGCACCGCCCCAGTGTGAAAGCACTCAGGCTTTCACATTTGGGAGGCAGCTTACAGGCGCTATGTCTAGCGCTAAAATGACTACTAACTGCCTCCAGTGTGAAAGGGGTCTACAGCACTAGATCTGTGCGCCCTCTCGTTCTTTTTATGGTTTCAGTTCCAGACTCCCCCAGTCCTAAGAAGCAGCAAGACAAAGTGCATCTATACAAGCCAGGATGGAAATATAGCCAACTTACATTGTGTGTGTCCACTCCCAAGTGCAGGAGGTTTTTGTGTGGATTTACTTTTTGCTCCTTCCATGTGCACCTTACTGCGAAGGCAAGTTATACATTGGGAGGGTTGCCATCTTTTTGTATGGCTTGCTCACTGGATTTGATATGGGGACACAAGGGATGCCTTCAGCTGTTATTGCGCTCTTGCTGGGTTTCTAATGTGTCCCTGTGCCTTTCTGCCCAGCCGTAAAATGAGGGCTGGAGGGGATATTTGCCCTTCTGGGTGGACGTCATATGATGTCTTCCCCAGAATGCATCTTGCACGCCACACATACCGTGCTGCAGCTGGACACAATGGATGACATATCAGCATACCGGTGTGCTGTCGGTGCCATGTGATCACTGCAGACCAACATGACAATTGTACACAATGAATGGTTTCTGTTCATGCCATTGATTGTGTACTATTGTGTTGCTCTCTGTGATTGGCCACAGTGATCACATGGAACAGACAGGTCCAATCACAGCCTATCTGTACCATGTGATTAGCTGTGACTAATCATAATAGTAAGCACGGAATTAATAGATTTGATTCAGCAAAAATGGTTGCTTATAGCAGTGAAATATCAGCATAGTGTGTAAAAAAATACCTTACTATGTATAGGAACACCGTATTGCTCTGTTCACAGTATGTAAAAAATCATTAAAAAAAATGTAATAAAAAGGGAAAATAAATTTAGAAAATTGAAAAAAAATATATAAAAAAATGTATTGTTTTTTTTCCACATTGTCACCAGTCACTGATCACTGCCACATCAGTTATATGAGTACACTGTACTGCACTGGTGACAGTTGACAGTATGTAAACAAAAAAAGAAAATGGGGAACATTTTTTTTTATCAGTTTCCAAACAATTGCAACAAAGGATTACAACTTTAAAAAACCCGCTGTGTCTCTTACTAAATACTTCAGAGTCAGAGCCCATTCACACAGGGGCGGCACGACTTGTGCCGCGACTGTGCTGGGTGATCTACAGGCGACTTCAATGGAGACTTCCAAAATGACTTCTGTATTGAAGTCAATGGAAGTCGCCTTGAAGTAGTACAGGAACCTTTTTCTAAGTCGGGAGCGACTTCAGTCGCTCCGCTTAGAACGGTTCCATTGTACAGAATGGGACGCGACTCGTCAGGCGGCTGAGACGCCTGACGAGTCGCCCCTGTGTGAATGGGGTCTCAGACTGGCTATGTTCCAGAAAGAGGTAATTTAGGGGGCAATTGTCCTGTCCTGACAGTTTTGGGCCTCAAGGAATGAGATTGGCTGTCAGTACATCAGGATTGATCCATTTTCTCTAAAGCCCCTTTCACACTGGGGCGGGTATATGCGGTGGCGGTATAGCGGCGCGATTTTCAGCGCAGCTATACCGTCGTGTTTACCGCGATATGCGGCCGGTAGCGGTGCGGTTCTAACCCCCGCTAGTGGCCGAAAAAGGGTTAATACCGCCCGCAAACCGCGGCTATTGCCGCCGTTTGTGGGCGGTATTACCGCAGTGTCCCATTGATTTCAATAGGAAGGAGCGGTATACACACCGCTCCTTTACCGCTCCAAAGATGCGGCTTGCAGGAGATTTTTTTGTCTCCTGCCAGTGCACCGCCTCAGTGTGAAAGCCCCTCGGGCTTTCACATTGAGAATGCTGAGGCAGGAGTATTTCAGGCGTTATCTGCGCGGTATTTTTAGCGCAAAAACGCCTGAAATACGCCTCAGTGTGAAAGGGGCCTAACTCTCCTACGGACTAAATAATATACACTGATTTGGGTTATATTCACCAAAGAAATGTAGCAGAGTTCATTTTGGCCTAAATATATGAAGAATTATTATTTATTTGTTCGGTTTTATAACAGAAACAGAGAAAAATTAGTTTTTCAATATTGTTGGTCTTATTCTGTTTGTATAATAAAAAAAAAACCCCAGTGAGGATTAAATGCAACCAAAAGCTTTATTTGTGTGAAAAAAATTATAAAAATGTCATATGGGTACAATTTTGCATGACCGCACAATTGTCATTCAAAGTGTGACAGCGCTGAAAGCTGAAGAATTGGCTTGGGCAGGAAGGGGGTGACAGTGCCTGGTATTGAAGAGTTTAATGAAAAGAAAAGCAGTAAAATGGATCCCCTGCAGCTGACAACAATAAATAATATTGACGTACTATGAGAGTATAAAGAGGACGTTCATTTCTCAAGCACCACCCTTTGGACCCCTTCTGCTAATTTCATGTTAGTAGAATTTTGGTGAGCGCTGATTTGCGATTTTCAAATGCCTTTTAAAATACCTTTGGCATAACGTCAACAGTATCACCAGCAAAGCAGCTTCGTTATTATCCCATTAACCCGCCTAGCGGTATTCCCGAGTCTGGCTCGGGGTGGAATTTCAGTACCTAAAGCGGTAACCCCGAGCCAGACTTGGGATCGCATCGCAGGATACA
Source organism: Rana muscosa (assembly GCA_029206835.1). NCBI lineage: Eukaryota > Metazoa > Chordata > Amphibia > Anura > Ranidae > Rana > Rana muscosa. The sequence continues at coordinate 116,663,668 of CM055118.1, forward strand.
GGGTAAGTTACTTACCTTGTCCCCTGGATCCTGCGATGTGTCCCCGCTGTGTGTGCAAGCTGTCTCCTCGCTCGATTCACACTGCCGAGTGCCGCCGAGCTCCGTTCCCTGCGAGGTTGTGGCGCACGAGGGGGGAATTCAGCGCCAAATTCAAAAAGTGAAACACACAATACTCATACAGTATACTGTACTCTTACAGATTACAGGACTGTATCAAATAATAACACTTCCCTTTGTCCCTAGTGGTCTGTCCAGTGCCCTGCATGCACTTTTATATTATAAAAACTATTTCTGCCTGGAAACTGGAGATTGTCCATAGCAACCAAAAAGTGTCCCTTTATGTCAAAAGTGGTTTTAGACCAGCTAGAAAACAGCGATAATAAATTAGAATCACTTGCAGAATTGAGCGATAGTGATTTTGGCGAAATTCGTCATCAAACACTGAAAAACACTTTTATTATTATCATATTATTTTTTGTTATAATTATTTTATAGTTATTTATTATATTATGATTTTGTTTTTTGAACTTTATCATACCCAGAATGTCTACTAGACTCTGGTTTGGACAGATTTAAGTGAGTTATTCCTAAGAATTACAGGCCTACAATATAAAACGCCAAATTTCCATGCAAAATAATGGTACCGCTTTCAGCACCTAAAATCTGAAATAATCATACCGCCAGGGAGTTTAAAGAAGATGAGAATTTTGACATTTCATCAATTGCTGCGTCACAAATGTTAATTCTAGATTACAAACAGTAGTTTACAAGACCGAACTCTTCCCAGTCGTTCCTTGTTTCCGAGATTGCGTGTTTGTACTTTCGACTTTTGTGTGACGGATTTCTGCACTGACCATCCGAAAATCAGACTTTGAGTTCACATCAGACGTTTTATAGTCTGCACATCCAGCTTTTGTTTGATGAAAAAGTCAAATCGTCTGTCGAATGCACCGTAATAACGCTCCGAAAATCCGCAGAAAGCTCGTCTTACGACTTTTCCCTTCCGATTGTCGTACCGTGTGTACGAGGCCTAACATGTTGTTAAAGGTGAACTTATCCTTTAAACTCACACACCTTGTTTCAGTGGCATTTTGTACTGATCTTCTGCTGCATACCAGTTTTTACACTGCCATCTATCTTTCCTACATCATTGGGAGCTGGCTGTATTTTCCAGGTTCTTGCAGCTAGCGCCCTGATGACGTGCCCCCGAGTCCATTCTCCAGACGCTGCGTGGAAGCTGATGCCTCATGGAAAATGGGATGTGGGTATCCCAGGAGGCATTAGAAGCAGGGCTTATGCAATTTTTGCCTAGGGGTGCTTTTATATACAGTATCTCACAAAAGTGAGTACACACCCTTTTTGTAAATTATTTTTTATTTCTTTTCATGTGACAACACTGAAGAAATGACACTTTGTTACACTGTAAAGTAGTGAGTGTACAGCTTGTATAACAGTGTACATTTGCTGTCCCCTCAAAATAGCTCAGCACACAGCCAATAATGTCTAAACCGCTGGCAACAAATGTGAGTACACCCTTAAGTAAAAATGTCCAAATTGGGTCCAATTACCCATTTTCCCCCCCGGTGTCACGTGACTCGTTAGTGTTACAAGGTCTCAGGTGTGAATGGGAGGCAGGTGTGTTAAATTTGGTGTTATCGCTCTCACTCTCTCATACTGGTCACTGGAAGTTCAACATGGCACCTCATGGCAAAGAACTCTCTGAGGATCTGAAAAAAAGAATTGTTGCTCTACATAAAGATGGCCTAGGCTATAAGAAGATTGCCAAGACCCTGAAACTGAGCTGCAGCACGGTGGCCAAGACCATACAGCGGTTTAACAGGACAGGTTCCACTCAGAAAAGGCCTTGCCATGGTTGAACAAAGAAGTTGAGTGCATGTGCTCAGTAACATATGCAGAGGTTGTCTTTGGGATATAGATGTATGAATCCTGCCAGCATTGCTGCAGAGGTTGAAGGGGTGGGGGGTCAGCCTGTCAGTGCTCAGACCATACGCCGCACCCTGCATCAAATTGGTCTGCATGGCTATCATCCCAGAAGGAAGCCTCTTCTAAAGATGATGCACAAGAAACAGTTTGCTGAAGACAAGCAGACTAAGGACGTGGGTTACTGGTACCATGTCCTGTGGTCTGATCTGATGAGACCAAGATAAACTTATTTGGTTCAGATGGTGTCAAACGTGTGTTGTAACAACCAGGTGAGGAGTAGAAAGACAAGGGGTGTACCCACTTTTGTTGCCAGAGGTTTAGACATGGCTGTGTGTCGAGGGGACAGCAAATTTGCACTGTTATACAAGCTGTACACTCACCACTTTACATTGTAATAAAGTGTAATTTCTTCAGTGTTGTCATATGAAAAGATATAATAAAATATTTACAAAAATGTGAGGGGTGTACTCACTTTTGTGAGATACTGTACATACAGGTCATCCAGGGCAATCAGCAACTTTATATAAAGTGGGCAGAAAAATAAAGTGATTAAAAAAGCAGTAATGAATTAAATTTGAAAAGACAGACTTAGTGGTCTTTAATTATACATACAACATTACGTTTTTTCTAAAGTGTTTTAGTAGTCATTGACATGTCTCATGTATCTTCAGATCTTTGCATACGTTTCTGTTTGGGAACTGAAAGCCTGCAAGATAAATACCCAAAATGTGTGTATTTACACAAGATATTCCCATCGGGCCGATTGAAAAATTGCAGTCAACAGTCTTCAGTTTATTGTTGTGAGCAGCTGGCACATCATGAATATTTATTTTATTATAATAGGAAGTTTGTGCCAGCAGGGCAAAGGAAATCACATTCTACTTGTTGAGCAATTTAAAGTGTTTGTTACCCTAACATTTCATATTCCTGATATGTGCCTGTTGTACAATGTACTTGTATGAGAAAGTATCATGCTCTCTTTGTATTTCTTCCTTTGTGGTAAATCCCTGGCACTCCTGCTAGTCCCCTTGCTTTCCTATTAAAAACTGATCACACTAAGCAGGAGAGCACACCATGGTCAATTCTCAAGCTATGCTGGGAACTCAGGCTGCTCTCCTCCCATGATTAGACTTGTCCTACCACACTTCCCCTGCACAGCCTGTCACTGGGAATCTCAGTGTACTGCTGCTTCTCCTCACCCCAGCTCTTATGCAGCTGGGAACAGAGGGAATGTGATCATTTCCAAAAAAGGGAACAAAAGGTATTTGTGTTTTTTTTCTACACAACAATGTTTTGCCTTTCATTTCTATTTTAAATTGAATGGGTTGTTTTTCAAGGTGATCGTTTACGTTCACATATACTTTTGTCAGAGTGCCCTTTTTTTTTAAGGGTTTTATATTTTTTCCTTCTTTTTTATGTCTTCCATGGTTTTCTTGCTTTTTTTCTTTATTTTGATATATATTTATATTTAAAGGGGTTGTAAAGGTTCATGTTTTTTCACCTATGCATTAAGGTGAAAAAACATCTTACGATCACCGGCCCCCCGACCCCCTCATTTTACTTACCTGAGCCCTGGAAAGTCCTGCGTCGCGAACGCGCTCTTCCTTTGCTCAGTCTTCTCGGCTCTTCATTGGATAGATTGATAGCAGCGCAGCCATTGGCTCGTGCTGCTGTCAATCAACTCCAATGACGCGGGGGCCGGGCAAGGCCAAGTTCTTTAGTCGGTGGCTATGGACGCCAAATACAAGACTCGGGAGCGCGCCCGCAAGGTAACCCCCTTGGGAGAGCGCTTCCCAGCGGGGGTTATCAGAAGCAGGGAGGAGCCGAGACAGCCGCCGAGGGACCCCAGAAGATGCCGTGCGGGGCCACTCTGTGCAAAACGAGCTGCACAGTGGAGGCAAAACCTTTAGTGGGACTCTGGAGCAACCTTGTCGGTATAGATTTTGCTGGTCAATATCTCCAAAACCATAAATCCTAAGAACTCCAAACTTGGTAGGGTGGGTCTCCCAATCAGTCCCATACGTGTCTCTCAAGTTTGAAAAAAACACTGCCTCCCGAAACATAAAGGGCGACGTCGCAGTGTTCTTTCAAACTTCACGGACCAAGATGAGGCCTCACTGCTGTATCTCTGTGTCCTACATTGGGAAAATGTTCAATATTTTTTTAACCCTGCCATGGCCGGTCCCAAGCCTGTGCTGCGAAAAGAGGAGGGTTGAGTGCTTGGGCAAGCAAACCAGCCCTGTAAAAACAATTTGCTACTGCGAGCATAAAAGAAGAATAGGGCCTATCCAGCATTGTAGGGACATTAGCCAGCTGAACGTGTTGGCTGAGCTACCAATGCTTTAAGCTGCAAATTAGTGGCTCGAGCATAAAAGAAGAGGGCCTATTAAAGTTAACTCCACCGTGGCCGGTCCCAAGTCCGAGCTGAGAAAGGAGGAGGGTCCCTTCCCCCTCCCTTTCCTTCCCCTCCCTTCCCTTTCCCCTTCGCCCTCCCTTCCCTTTCCCCTTCCCCCAGAGACACATGCTCAAATGACCTTTAAGGCAGTTTACTGTGCAAAGGGCTAAAAAGAGATTGTAGACAGTCCACTTTGGGCCGATCGGCACCGTTCGGAGCTGTAATGCGAAGTTCCACTGTACATCTCTTCTCTGCTGTCCCATCTGTGTGCTGTCTCGACTGTAAAGTGTGGGAAGAGGGTGTACCCCTTTACGGAGGATAGACAGCAGGATCTGTTCGCCCCGAGTACATAAATTGTCTGAAGAAGAGAGAGCAATTTGGGTTCAAATTTGGTCCCATACTTGCTATCTGAGGAGTGACAAAGGAAATCTACCTGCGTGCCAAGTTTGAAGACAGGAGCCCCAAGGGTTCCAGAGATATGGCCACACAAATAGAACTGACCGGCAATTGAAAGCTCCCTTGCGGGAAAACGTAGCAGTAATTTGTAATACCGCTTAAGTGGGACTCTGGAGCAACCTTGTCGGTATAGATTTTGCTGGTCAATATCTCCAAAACCATAAATCCTAAGAACTCCAAACTTGGTAGGGTGGGTCTCCCAATCAGTCCCATACGTGTCTCTGAAGTTTGAAAAAAAACACTGCCTCCCGAAACATAAAGGGCGACGTCGCAGTGTTCTTTCAAACTTCACGAACCAAGAGGAGGCCTCACTGCTGTATCTCTGTGTCCTACATTGGGAAAATGTTCAATATTTTTTTAACTCTGCCATGGCCGGTCCCAAGCCCGTGCTACGAAAAGAGGAGGGTTGGGTGCTGGGACAAGCAAACCAGCCCTATTAAAACATTTGTAGAGCAAATGGGAAAGTTCAGTGACACAGAGGTGATGTTCCATCTCGGGGGAGGTTTAGTGTCACTGCAGCAATGAAGACCTCTCTGAGCGTGGTTGGTTCTGAGAGCAATGGCCCAGATCCCATTCCATAACAATTGTAAGATGCTCATTGCGGTCTAGAGCTGGTCCAAAGGTTGCGTGTGAAGGTTGTGTGCAAGCACACGTAAAGTGCTCCCTTCCGAAACTGGAAGACTGCTTACCAGTGCTCTTGAATTTTTTTAACTCTGCCATGGCCGGTCCCAAGCCCAGCTGCGAAAAGAGGAGGGTTGAGTGCTGGGGCAAGCAAACCAGCCCTGTAAAAACAATTTGCTACTGCGAGCATAAAAGAAGAATAGGGCCTATCCAGCATTGTAGTGACATTAGCCAGCTGAACGTGTTGGCTGAGCTACCAATGCTTTAAGCTGCAAATTAGTGGCTCGAGCATAAAAGAAGAGGGCCTATTAAAGTTAACTCCACCATGGCCGGTCCCAAGTCCGAGCTGAGAAAGGAGGAGGGTCCTTTCCCCCTCCCTTTCCTTCCCTTTCCCCCTCCCTTTCCTTCCCTTTCCCCTTCCCCTCCCTTCCCTTTCCCCTTCCCCTCCCTTCCCTTTCCCCTTCCCCTCCCCCTCCCTTCCCTTTCCCCTTCCCCCAGAGATACATGCTCAAATTACCTTTAAGGCAGTTTACTGTGCAAAGGGCTAAAAAGAGATTGTAGACAGTCCACTTTGGGCCGATCTGCGCCGTTCGGAGCTGTAATGCGAAGTTCCACTGTACATCTCTTCTCTGCTGTCCCATCTGTGTGCTGTCTCGACTGTGAAGTGTGGGAAGAGGGTGTACCCCTTTACGGAGGATAGACAGCAGGATCTGTTCGCCCCGAGTACATAAATTGTCTGAAGAAGAGAGAGCAATTTGGGTTCAAATTTGGTCCCATACTTGCTATCTGAGGAGTGACAAAGGAAATCTACCTGCGTGCCAAGTTTGAAGACAGGAGCCCCAAGGGTTCCAGAGATATGGCCACACAAAGAGAACTGACCGGCAATTGAAAGCTCCCTTGCGGGAAAACGTAGCAGTAATTTGTAATACCGCTTAAGTGGGACTCTGGAGCAACCTTGTCGGTATAGATTTTGCTGGTCAATATCTCCAAAACCATAAATCCTAAGAACTCCAAACTTGGTAGGGTGGGTCTCCCAATCAGTCCCATACATGTGTCTCTCAAGTTGAAAAAAACACTGCCTCCCGAAACATAAAGGGCGACGTCGCAGTGTTCTTTCAAACTGCACGGACCCAGATGAGGCCTCACTGCTGTATGTCTGTGTCCTACATTGGGAAAATGTTCAATATTTTTTTAACTCTGCCATGGCCGGTCCCAAGCCCGTGCTGCGAAAAGAGGAGGGTTGGGTGCTGGGACAAGCAAACCAGCCCTATTAAAACATTTGTAGAGCAAATGGGAAAGTTCAGTGACACAGAGGTGATGTTCCATCTCGGGGGAGGTTTAGTGTCACTGCAGCAATGAAGACCTCTCTGAGCGTGGTTGGTTCTGAGAGCAATGGCCCAGATCCCATTCCATAACAATTGTAAGATGCTCATTGCGGTCTAGATCTGGTCCAAAGGTTGCGTGTGAAGGTTGTGTGCAAGCACACGTAAAGTGCTCCCTTCCGAAACTGGAAGACTGCTTACCAGTGCTCTTGAATTTTTTTAACTCTGCCATGGCCGGTCCCAAGCCCGGCTGCAAAAAGAGGAGGGTTGAGTGCTGGGGCAAGCAAACCAGCCCTGTAAAAACAATTTGCTACTGCGAGCATAAAATAAGAATAGGGCCTACCCAGCATTGTAGTGACATTAGCCAGCTGAACGTGTTGGCTGAGCTACCAATGCTTTAAGCTGCAAATTAGTGGCTCGAGCATAAAAGAAGAGGGCCTATTAAAGTTAACTCCACCGTGGCCGGTCCAAAGTCCGAGCTGAGAAAGGAGGAGGGTCCCTTCCACCTCCCTTTCCTTCCCTTTCTCCTTCCCATCCCCTCCCTTTCCCTTTCCCCTTCCCCCAGAGACAAATGCTCAAATTACCTTTAAGGCAGTTTACTGTGCAAAGGGCTAAAAAGAGATTGTAGACAGTCCACTTTGGGCCGATCGGCGCCGTTCGGAGCTGTAATGCGAAGTTCCACTGTACATCTCTTCTCTGCTGTCCCATCTGTGTGCTGTCTTGACTGTGAAGTGTGGGAAGAGGGTGTACCCCTTTACAGAGGATAGACAGCAGGATCTTTTCACCCCGAGTACATAAATTGTCTGAAGAAGAGAGAGCAATTTGGGTTCAAATTTGGTCCCATACTTGCTATCTGAGGAGTGACAATGGAAATCTACCTGCGTGCCAAGTTTGGAGACAGGAGCCCCAAGGGTTCCAGAGATATGGCCACACAAAGAGAACCGACCGGCAATTGAAATTTCCCTTTGCGGGAAAACGTAGCAGTAATTTGTAATACCGCTTAGCGGGACTCTGGAGCAACCTTGTCGGTATAGATTTTGCTGGTCAATATCTCCAAGACCATAAAACCTAGGAACTCCAAACTTGGTGGGGTGGGTCTCCCAATCAGTCCCATACATGTGTCTCTCAAGTTTGAATAAAACACTGCTTACCAAACTATAAAGGGTGACGTTGCAGTGTTCTTTCAAACTTCACGGACCCAGATGAGGCCTCACTGCTGTATTAGAATTTTTTTTAGCTGCGCAACAAAACTACATTGAATTGAGAACAGAGTGTCCAATCTCTGGTGCATGTGATCATGCACCAATGAAGAGAAATAAAATGTCCAAACAAAAATTAAGGAATTGAACCCCAAAGTGTACACTCCTAGTGCACCAAACCTCATAAGTAATTGATGCAAATTACATAAGGTCCATAGAGCAGTTAATGTAAAAAAAACTTTTAACCAGGATAATAACGCTGTAGGTGATTACTGTAGATATCCATCTTCTTAACATGCATCAGTGACATCAGATATGAACACCCTAGAACAGTGCTGCTTCCAGTTAGAAAAGAATCCACCACCTCTAATAAAGCTGCCGCTTACCAGAGATACTGATCCCTGAAAGAGATCAGTCAAAAAAAGACTGATGTTATCCCTGCCAGGGTCTCTCACGGCTCAATCAGCTGTCTCCACTCTTCTGGTGCATATATCATTGGTCTCTCACTCGGTGTCACAATACATCATGTCAGGATGAAAGAGAAAGCCACCATAGCCTAATCCAGTAAAAAAAACTAATTTATTAAAACATGTAAAAGAATTGCACTTACAAAACGATCTGGATAAAATAGCGTGTGTGTAATCTTAAGCCAGCCGGCTCTCACAGCCCGTTCCTTCCGGGACTCTGCGATAGTGTTTGCGGTGTGGTGTTCACAAGCCATGGATCATGGTGGCACCTATCCACTACTGTTCCTTTTAACCGGCTAAAAGCATGTTTTTGTGGTTAGTTTACTATCTTCCTGTTGGATTTCTAAATCTAGGAAGTGGATAAGTTTATCACTATTCTCATATGACAATTTTATATTGTTTTGATTGTTGTTCAATTTATCAAAAAATCCCTTGAGGCTAGTTTCATCACCTCTCCATATTACAATACAATCGTCTATGAACCTTCTATATATAATAAGCTCTTCTGGGATATTGGAATAATTGGCCTGCCCCTCCCATTTAGCCATAAAGATGTTCGCTACACAAGGTGCATATTTAGCACCTATTCCTATCCCATTTAGCTGCCTATAGAAATCCAAATTATGCCAGAAATAATTGTGTTGTAGCCCATAAGCCAAGCATCTCAAGATAAATCTTTTCTGCTTAGAGATTATATTACTAAAGCTATATAGGGCCCATCTCGCAGCTTGTATGGCATCTTGGTGTTGGATTATCGTGTATAAAGATGATACGTCTGCCGTTGCAATCAAATATTTTTCTTGTGGTAGCAACTCAATAGTGTTCATAATCTGAATCAGGTGTTTAGTATCTCGTAAATAGGCTCTTGTTTGTAACACTAGCGGTTGCATATACCGATCAACATATTCACCCAATCTCGCATTTATGGATTGTATGCCATTGATTATTGGTCTTCCAGGTGGGTGAATAAGATTCTTATGGACCTTTGGTACTGTATAAATGATCGGTACCCTGCAGGTGTCCGGTATCAGATACTTTTCTGATTGGTAATCATTCGTATCTCTCAAATATTTTCTTTTGTTTCTTTGTTAGAACAAAAGGATATAGAAATCAAAAACTTTGTTCAACTGACTGGTGAGTGTTGTGAAGGATGCTGAATCTTTACAAAGAAAGTAAAGAAAATATTTGAGATATACGAATGATTACCAATCAGAACAAACCTTCAAATGCCAATTAAAATTGAAGGAGGGGAAAATTGGATCTACTACGTCTTCCCCTGAAAGGGAGGTACGGATTTGTTAGTCCCAGACGGGACCAAAGGCATGGGGTCCCCAGAAACCCAAAGACAATATCGGGAATATCCAAGTGAAAATGAGAGACCTTATAGAGATGAGAACAATGGACCAAGAACTCCGAAGCCATGGTGGAGAAATAAAAATAAATCACCAAAGAAACCTTTTTGGAAGAACAATGGCAATCGGAATAATCAAAAACCACGTAACCAACCACAAAACCAATATGCTAATACGGGAGGTTATGATTATGGTAACCAAGGAAACCATGAGTACTACAATCAGGATAGAAGAGATGGACGAGACCCCCCATACCATCAGAATCAGCAATATTATCGACAAGGTAATTATGGGTATCAAGATCAATATCAGTACCAAAATTAATATAGAAGAAGTCCGATTCCAACTCACAACAGATATGAAGCTTTAAGAAACCACCAAGATGACACGCAATCACTGTCTTTTTTAGATCATCGCAGGAGCGAGAGGACTCCCCTCGGCATGACAAAACATCAAATGTAAGAAGCCCAAACACAAGAGGGGATGCCGAGGAGGATCCAAGATCCAAAAGAAAAAGAGAGGAGTGGGAGAGGGGATCTACAACCTAAGTGGAGTGGATCTAACGAGAACCAAAATGTTAACTCTAGATAAAGGCTTGAAGTACGCTCCTAAACGGAATCTGAACAAATTTGATATGTATGTGGATATACAAAAATATACCCGAAGGCTAAACATTAAAAAGTACATGATGAATACAGCTCCAGTTATTGAAAGATCAAGAACGGACACGCCAGGAAGAGTGGTTCACAGTAACCTGAGAAACAAGTGCTTATTTAACCCGCCTGTTCATAACAATAAACACATAGAGGTTTTCAATCAAATGGTTATACAGGATTTGGAAAAACTCAAAATCAAAAGAATGAGTGATCCCCAGGCAATTAAAAGAGGTATAAAAGAATTGGAGGAAAATAAGCAGGTCATTGTTCGACCTGCTGATAAGGGTGGTGCTATTGTGGTTTTATCCAAAGAATATTATAACAAGGAGTTATTGGATCAATTAAATGATGCCAATACATACATTACATTAAGAGGAAATCCCACAAGTGAATACAAGCAGGAGCTTACAGAATTAATTGCAAGAGGTAGCCTCAAGAATATCCTTACCTAAAAAGAAGAAAAGTATCTGATACCGGACACCTGCAGGGTACCAATCATTTATACAGTACCAAAGGTCCATAAGAATCTTGTTCACCCACCTGGAAGACCAATAATCAATGGCATACAATCCATAAATGCGAGATTGGGTGAATATGTTGATCGGTATATGGAACCGCTAGTGTTACAAACAAGAGCCTATTTACGAGATACCAAACACTTGATTCAGATTATGAACACTATTGTGTTGCTACCACAAGAAAAATATTTGATTGCAATGGCAGACGTATCATCGTTATACACGATGATCCAACACCAAGGTGCCATACAAGCTGCCAGATGGGCCCTATAGTAATATAATCTCTAAGCAGAAAAGATTTATCTTGAGATGCTTGGCTTATGGGCTACAACACAATTATTTCTGGCATAATTCGGATTTCTATAGGCAGCTAAATGTATGGAAGAGCCCTGGGGCCATCATAATTTTTTATTTTAAAAATGACAGAATTTTTTATTTTTTTTACAGAATTGAGTTTAATTTGGTTTTTTTTTTTTTTTTTTTTTAGAAAATTCTGAGTTTGAAAGTCAGAATTCTGAGATTAAATGTCAGAATTCTGAGATTATAGATATAGTAGTCTCTATTAGGAGGATTTAAGGAGCAATTAGCAATAATGTAGAAACACCCACAGACCATCATTCTGCAGACATACATGTCTTCTGCTCTGTATATGGATATGTAAATCAGTTACAGCACACAGTACGGGGAAGCAGGCAGTGCTGGGCTCTCTGGTTCCTCTACTGTATTAATATTTCCTTGGTTTGCTGTATTATCCTTCTTCTCTGTCATCTGCTCCAACATAAAGAGCCATGCTGAAAACGTGTGTATTGTGTGTAAGTGTGTGTGTGTGTGTGTGTGGGGGGGGGGGGGCACAGCTTCCATAGATAACAGAACACAATGGCCAGCACAGCTCTGCACCCCGATTTGTAGGAAACATTGCAGTTGCCCCTACATGAGGGAATATTGTGAATGGCTAGAAGGCAGCAGGACAATGTGTGTCTATGGTCATAACGGATCGATCATAGCAATTACTTGTCTGGATTTATACAGTTATTTCACAAACAATTAACCTCATAGTAAACATAAAAGCAGATTGTTACAGCTAGTGCAGAGCTAGCATAGTGGTTAGGATAGTAGGATTACATTGGTGAAGTTGTGGGTTCTAATCCAGATGACAGTACATTTTTTTTGAATCGCACTTGTGGCTGTCAGTGAGCTCGCTGTCAAATGCGGGAGACTTGCGGCCGCCATCAGGAACTTTGGGGCCCCCTACACAGCTTCAGGCATGGGCCCCCTGGAGCAGAGAACCGGGGGGGTGCTGCCGACGCAAATTGAGAAGCAGGGGGTGCCACAAATTAGAAGGGCTGGGGTGCTGCCGCCGCAAATTGTTGAGGTTGAGGGGGCTTTGGGTGCTGGCGAACAAAAAAATAAAAATTAATTAAAAAAAAGGGGTTACCATCCGGGGCCCTGGGACCTCTGGGCGCCTTACAGGTGTACTGCCTGTACCCCCCTGCTGACACTGTCAGTACATACAGCTCATGGCCTGCTCTGCACTGCCACTATATACACTAGTTACTGTGCATGGCCCTGTCTTTACTACTAAAACTAATGCCACTAATTGTCTCCCCACTTGCACAATCTCTGCATCAAGACTACATATTGTGGCTGCATAGCGCACACATTAGCACCAACAGTATACTGAAAATATATATGTAGCGGCCTCACCCCCTGCTCCCTTGTCAGTGAAACGGCTGGCTTGTCTAGGGGGTATGTGGGAGGAGGGTGAGGTTCACTATGGCCTATGTCCTCTTAGTGTGCAGAGGGGAAAGCCAACACTTGTTTTACCTTCGGCCTGTGTTCTGGATGGAGCCTCTGCTTCTTCTGTGGAGATCTGACTGTCAGTAATAGAGCCCCACACCATAAAAAGTCCAACACTCCTTTATTCTTCTTCACAAGTGAACAGTATCAGTTGAACTTTTAGATGAACAGACAGGGGTGTGGATGCGAGTAGGTCCAGGCACAGTGAACTCTCCTATTCCTTTTAGTGCAAATAGGCTTGGCGCACAGCCGCTGCCACCGACCGGGTGAACTGTTGAGGCCCCTGCCACAGGCCTGTGAGCAGGTCTCTGCCACTGACCTGGGTTGATTAGATGGACCGCTGCCACCGGCCGTGGAACATGAACTACCTTCCTTGAGAAGCTGGCCCTTGTTGGGGAAAGACATCCATCCGGACGGTCTTCAGAGGCCCACCCGGCACTGGCAATATGCTGCACCAGCTCTACGGGAGGGTCACCTCTCCGGTCCCTTACGCCCTGGATTCAGGCACCCGACACCAGGGGCACCTTAGGACAATCCCTCACTCGTGGGACCCAGTGGAAGGTACTAGGCCCCAGGCCTTCTGACAAGGACCTCACCCCAGACCGAAGGTGTCTGGGATGGAACACAAACTCCACGTGCCCAGGCCAAGGGCGCCTGGACACTGATCACGGACAGCAGCCCTCAGGCTGAAGGTGCCTGGGACTCAAACCTCGTGGTGAAGATGTCCGCCCCCTTTATACCCTCTCCCAGCAAGCACAGCAGGTTCCCCGCCCCGCTGTACAGCTGCTGCGAGGGGTCACAAAGGGTACAGCACTGCAGCGGTGGTTCAACCCCGGCCCAAAGCGACAGCACCACCTACTGGGCCACAGGGAACTGAGCACCACTGATGTCTTCACACAAATGAAAACAGCCCTACTCTACCAATTAGTGCATCTGGGTCATACTGCCACCCAGATGCTGCCCCTAAATAGTACATACCCGCTACACTCTCCCCCCAGTAATTTGACACTCGTCCCCAGTGTCTGGACCAAGCCATGCCCCAAAGGGAGCCAACATAACCCGATCCAGAGACTAGCATTTTTATAGCACTGGTCGCTGTAAAAATGACAATGGTCCCAAAATAGTGTCAAAAGTGTCCGCCGTAATGTCGCAGTCACGAAAAAAAAAAAAAAAAAAAAATCACTGATCGCCGCAATTACTAGCTAAAAAAATAAATTAATAAAGCCACAAAACTACCCCCTATTTAGTAAACGCTATAATTTTTGTGATTTTTTTTTTACCAAAAATATGTAAAATACCTATTGGCCTAAACTGAGGAAAAAAATATGTTCTTTTTATACATTTTTTGGGGATATTTATTATAGCAAAAAGTAAAAAATATTGCATTTTTTTTCAAAATTGTCGCTCTATTTTTGTTTACAGGGCAAAAAATAAAAACCGCAGAGGTGATCAAATACCACCAAAAGAAAGCTCTATTTGTGGGAAAAAAAGGACGCCAATTTTGTTTGGGAGCCACGACCGCGCAATTGTCAGTTAAAGCGACGCAGTGCCGAATCGCAAAAAAGGGGCCTGGCCCTTATGCTGCATATTGGCCCGGGCCTTAAGTGGTTAAAGCTTGTAGGAGTTTTCTTTCTCCCGACTGTCCTATGAAGCTGCACGACCCCCTGATCACGTCTGGACAGTGCTGATTGGCCCTGTAACGATCACATGCACCCTCCCAAAAAAAATAAAAACAACTTTACCAACACACACACACCAAACTAAGCATGAGCAGAGTGCCTCCTAGGGCTCTGTACTATCAGGAGATGGATTATGGACAGTAAAAGGGGAGGATCAGAGCAGACAGGATCAACCAGCTTTTTCACACAATGTGGATGTTTAATCCCACAGTGAGTATAACAAGCATAATTTACTGCATATACAGACTGATTTTACTATGGTGGGTTTAAAAGGTTCATTCCAGCTATGAATGTAAAGCTAGTGATTTATGTAATCCTCTTTGGCCAACTTTCACACGGCTACTTATGTGTTGTGGGTGGTGGATTGCCCAGCTTCAAGCATGAAAAATCTGATTCAAATGTCGAAGGCATGCGGTAACAGCATTGCAAGGAAATAACTTGATCCTGACAGATTTAGGCTTTTTATATATGAGAAACAAAGAATCTGGTAGTATGTGTTTGAAAATTCTACTGCATTGCAAAAGGGGATTCAGGGGACCGAATGATCACACAAATAGCCAGATAAAAAAAAAAAACAACCGAATGCTCTGCACAGAAAGGTGCTATATGCAGTCCATGACTTAAAAACACATATCTACTGTTATCAATTACTGTATATACTCGAGTATAAGCCACGTTTTTCAGCACTTTTTTTGTGCTGAAAATGCCCCCCTCGGCTTATACTCGTCACCTTTTTGCACCTGATCTCCCAGACTTTGGGGAACCGGTACCGGCCATAGGTCCCCTGGACCCCAAACAGCATGGCTCCCGCGAAGTGTGTTTGAAAACACTGGCCATCATTTTACCTGGAAGAGTAATACTACAGGGAGTCCCCGAGTTACGAACATCCGACTTGCGAACGACTCCCACTTACAAACGGGAGGCTGTGTGGCCACTTTTCAAAGGCGGGCACATTCGACAGAACATTTTTCGACGATGGACACATTCGACGGAACATTTTTCGACGACCAGCACATTCGACGGAACATCGGAAAACAACGTATCTGCCGTTCTGCACATGCTGTTCCGACATACCAACATATTCGACTTAAGAACAAACCTACAGTCTCTAACCCGTTCGTAACTCGGGGACCCCCTGTATCTAGCAAGAATTAGTGCTAGATTGAAGGGCAGTATTACAGCACAGACTTTTTTTTTTTATAAATATCAGCTGGGAATATTTTAATTCTGCATTAAAGGGTAAATTTAATCGGGTTCCAATTGCCATCCCTCAAAACTTGTCCCTACCCTAACAAGATCTTTGCTATGTGTGCCTGTAATCTTCATCTGTTCCAATAAACGATTTGTACTCTGCTGGGACACAGTTTTCAATTAAATGAATTGGGTTTCTTCTTTTCCTTCTTCAGAGGTTGGGAGGTACAGCACAGGCTACAGAATAAAGATGCTTGTGTAGTGGGTATAGTCAAATAAAATGACTTGAAAGGCTGGAGGTGGGATTTGGAATGTAGTAAAATGTACAGTTTCATATTCAACTTTGATGTGTACTCCAAAGCCTTAACTATGCCTCCATACCCTTGCATATTAGGCCTCTACCAGTCTCACAAGCATATTTTCTTCTTCCAATTCAATATGATACAACAGTGACATATTAATCAGTGGGTGAAACCATGATTAGGGGGAACACAGGAATCCAACAATCCTGAAGGGTTGAATGCTGAAGACACTGATGGAGACTGCAGCACTGGAGTTGAGAGAATATAAGAGAGACATGGGCCACTGAAAGGAGAGGTGGGTAAAAGTGCCTTCTGCAGGGCACGTTTATTTAGATTTGTTCATACCCTAACAAATACAGACATGACTTAGAAAAAAAAAAATTATTTGAAAAAGTTCCAATAAATTAGGAGGGCGAGTAGTCTGTCCATTTTTTTTCTTTGGTCCACACATCCCAGTGGTGTTAATTATGCCACCTCATCAAGAAGCAGAAAGAAAAAACAGGTGGAAAACACCTTCATCAGCTTTCGCCAGAAAATAGATCTGGGTTTTCTTCCCAAAACTTGTCACCGATGACATCACAATGCAGAATGGCAAACTGGTTCCACGAGCGAGATACCTCCACCTCTCTCTCCTCCTCACCTTCTAGCTTTATTACCTTCTTGCTGATTTCATTTACCTAAACAAGAAGTACAGGATGAGAATAAAAATGAACAAGAACAATTCAAGTATTGTCAGTCAACTCAACTGACGCACATGGAAAGTGATGCGATTCTTACGCAATAAGTCAACAAGCAGTTAAAGGAGAACTTCTCTTTTAATACAGTTATCCTGAATACGCCAGACACTATCCACCACATATTACACTTAACTTGCATTGAAACTATAATTATAGTAAAAAGTGTGGGACTTTTGAGGCACAGCATCTCACTAAAAAATATAACATTTTATTTAATTTCCTTAAAATTGGACATAAAATAATGACAGACTTATAATAAAATGCAATTATAAAACAGCCTATTCCAACCACTGCAGTCATTTATACAACACAGTCTCTGTTCAACACGTTTCTAGGACATGGTTCTCTTCATCAGGAGCCAACAGACTTTTGATGCCGCCATCTTCTATATGGCAGCCATGACAATTAATTAAACATTGAAATCATTCCTACTACCCTGATAAAACAGGGAGATGATCAATTAGGCAGATAGTTGATAAGTAAATTCCTTTCATAGGTTTAATTTAGGTTCCTCACATTGAGTTACAGAGAAAGGCGAAGGGAAGTCGATGCTGGTTTTAGATATTTAAAACAGCAATTTCCAAGCTTAACAACCATTTGCTGTCTCATTTAAGCAGAGGTTAGCAGAGTCTGTAATGGTTTGCTGCTGCCAAACAATTCACCAGAATGTTTGCAGGCTATAGGGGAGAGAGAGAACAGTTATCACTCCACTAAGATTTAAGTGTTGGGTTCCGCAGTCATCTTCAAAAGTCTCCACGCTAGGACCTGGCCACCTAGAAGCAACTTAGGCCCCTTACCTTAACTGGTTATGTCCCTTTTTTGCAGAGTTTTCCACTCTAGGGAGCGGTTTATTATGGATCGGGAAGATTATACGCCGACTGCGTCTCCCGCTCTCTTTCTTACCATCAGACCTAAAGCACCACCTGAACCCCCCTTCCCTTTTTTGGGGGGTTACCTTAACCCCAATGGGCGTTCTGAACTGCAGATTTTGTTGGCCTTTTCAATGATGTAATATTTTCATCCACCTGTGCAGACACAGATTTTTCCTCTTTTTACATTTCTACGAATCCATAATGTACAGGGCCTTCCTGATAACGTGATGCTATGTTTTAGTCTTAATTTATTTCTACCACGTTTTGTATTGCATTAAAAAAAATAAAAAAATCTACAAGGTATACTCTTCTCTGATCATGCATGTGCAACCACAATCTGTATTCATTCTCATGGAAAGGCCATGTACACTCCTAGAGTGAAAGTGTAGGTGACCTTTTTCTTAGGAATGAATGTGGTATGCAGAAAACATGCATGTGAAAAGGAGAGCATGGACTAGGACATTTTTAAAGAGATGAGTTTAGCAAATAATCCTTAACCTACGCAATGAATCAATTTAAGTTTTTAACAGGGCTGCCCGTTTTCAGGTGAAAAATCTATAAGTGATAAATATGTGTTATTTAAACCACGCTCACTAAATCATAAATTCATCAAATGATTACATCAAAGTGAATAAGTGCTCAAAAAAAAAAAAAAAAAAAAGTGCATTCAGTGCAATGTACATAAACAGCCACCAGATGTCTCCACTTGGATACGAGTGGTATATTGTCGGCTGTCTTGTCAACTCGTTCCACTACTGGCGGAAGGGACGTGTCACGCAAGATTCCGCCAGTAGTGGAACGCAGGTGGAGCGCATATTGGCGTCCCTGCATTAATCGCGAGCTCTGAAATTTTTACCTTTGTAAGTGTAACTTGTATAGCGTGTATTTTAAAATAAACATTACGTACTTCACCATGGGAGGTATCCCCCTATTTTTATACCGTTTTTGGGAGATCTAGTCTATGTCCAAGTTTGCTCACTGATCGACTGAGAAGAGTACTAGAAACTGCATCATTCTGCTTAATGTGACTAACTGTAATGAGGGTCATGCAAGTCCGGTGAGTGGGCTGTGTGTCTGATGTTGGTGGATGAGAATATTAAACACTGTTATGTGGAGTTGACAAGAAGACAGCAGACAATATACCACTCGTATCCAGGTGGAAACATCTGGTGGCTGTTTATGGACATTGCACTTTATTTTTGAGCACTTCTTCACTTTGATGTAAAACATTTGATGAATTTATGATTAGGGAGTTTAACCTCCCTGGCGGTATGATTATTTCAGATTTTAGGTGCTGAAAGTGGTACCATTATTTTGCATGGAAATTTGGCGTATTGTATTGTAGGCCTGTAATTCTTAGGAATAACTCACTTAAATCTGTCCAAACAGGAGTCTAGTAGACATCCCGGGTATGATAAAGTTTGAAACACAAAATCATAAATTATAATATAATAAATAACTATAAATAATTATAATAAAAATTATTCAATAATGTAATCAAATCAAAAACACTGAAATTTGCTCAGTTGCAGAATTGTCGCTGTCATTACTTTCAGTGTTTGATGACGAATTTCCCCACAGATCGTTATCGCTCAATCCTGCAAGTGATTCTAATTTATTATCGCTGTTTTCTAGCTGGTCTAAAACCACTTTTGACGTAAACTGACACTTTTTGGTTGCTATGGACAATCTCCAGTTTCCAGGCAGAAAGAACAGTTTTTATAATATAAAATTGCATGCAGGGCACTGGACAGACCACTAGGGACAAATGTGTATTTGATACAGTACACTGTAATCTTACAGATTACAGTACTGTATGTATTGTGTGTTTTTACTTTTTGAATTTGGCGCCGAACTCCGTCCCCGTGCGTCGCAACGCTCAGAAACGGAGCTCGGCACTGTGAATCGAGCGAGGAGACAGCTCGCAGACACAGCGGGAGACATCGCAGGATCCAGGGGACAAGGCAAGTAGCTTTCCCTGTATCCTGCAATGCAGCCCGAGTCTGGCTCTGGGGGTTACCGCTTTTGGTATGAAAAATTCACCCCGAGCCAGACTGGAGGAAAATACCGCTAGGCAGGATAAATAACACATTTATCACAGGACATTTTTGAAGAGGTTGTGCACCATCCATCATGGGTGTCCAGAGTTTATGATTCTAGTGGAGGATCTTTTTTGTCTTCAATTTTAAAAGGTCAATGTATCATCTAGTTATACCAGTACATAAGCTCTATGAAAGATGTCTGATTACCTTCTTCTTAAGGATGAATGATCCTTTCCTTTACATTAAAGGCTCATTATTGTAGTTGATGTTAAACTCTGAAAATAAGATTTCATTCTTCTCGGCAGCAAGTGTTCCCTGTGGGGGCGAGGGAAAAAATACAGCAGGCTTGTAAGTACGTAGAAAGGCCATTGCACAGAAAACGGGAAAATTGATTATGAAGCATTACCATTCACACTTTTTTCATCTGTTGCAGAACATGCTTGCTTAAATATAGCATTTTTAAAAAAGGGACTGCCAATGCACCACAAGGGACAAAATAAGGTGCACCATAATGTATTGAATGTGCATTGTAGTGCACTGTGATGTGTTGCCAGCTACAGTACCTAACCAGCGCCACAACTGTGTGTGAATGCATTTGTTTATCACAACACATAGCTGTGAAGCCAGCCGTAACACTGTATCTAAGTGTTCAGTGCATGCAGGCTAAGGAATTTGTTAATGTAACACTTCCAGGTATTTATTACCTCTTACAGAGATCTGAGTACTCATCCCGACAATGCCTTCATCTGCTTTTCTCTCCAGAGGGATGGAATCATATTTGTTCAAACATTAGCCAAAATCGCAGTCTAATTCCTGGACTGAGCTGCTTCCTCTGAACTGAGACATGACACAACCATGTAAATCCTGGTGCCTGTGCAGTTCTTGGTTGTGTTTAGCAATATCTGAGGCAGGTCAGTCCCTGCAACTGCCTCTCACCTTGTGACTTGCTAAATGAATTCTACATACCACCAAGGAGAAGCCAACAAACGATGCTGGTCAAGAAATGCTGTGTATAATACTATATATACTCGAGTATAAGCCGAGGCACCCAATTTTACCACAATTAACTGGGAAAACTTATTGACTCGAGTATAAGCCTAGGGTGTCCATCTGCATGCCTCGCTGTGCCTCACTTTGTCCATGTGCATGCCTCACTGTGCCCTTGCCTCACTGACGTTTAATATGGGAGTCTATGGAGGGGGTGCCTGGCTTTGAAAAATCGGTGCTCCCCGGCCGTAGGTCCCCCAGACAACAAATTTGCACACTTGTAGAGGAAGAGTGGGGCTACATGTGCGCCAAGTTTGGGGTCCAGGGGACCTACGGCCGGCCAGTACCGGGTCCCCAAAATCCGGGAGATCAGGCGTAAAAAGGTGACTCGATTATAAGCCGAGGGGGGCATTTTCAGCACAAAAAAAAAGTGCTGAAAAACTCGGCTTATACTCGAGTATATACGGTATGTCCTCTAGTGGGATTACCCTTCAGAATAGGTTAACAAATCAGACTTTTAAAATATTCTCTCTTATTGTATAAACAGATGTACATAATAAAAATCACATTCCTATGTCTAAATTCCTTATTACATCAGTCCCTTACATCTATACATTTATTCTCCCTATTTCCCCAAACTCCCTATATAAAATAACATGTCATACTTACCTCCACTGTGGGGTTCGTTTTGCACAGAGTGGCCCCGAACACCGTCTTTCGGGGTCCCTCTGCGACTCTCGCGGCTACTTGCCGCATCAGATAACCCCCTAGGAGAAGCGCTCTCCCAGGGGGCTACCTTCTGGGCGCGCTCCCGAGTCTATCCATCAATGGATTTGATTGACAGCAGTGGGAGCCAATGGCTGCGCTGCTATCAATCTATCCAATCAAGAGCCGAGAATCCCAGGCAGAGGGACAGCGTATCCCCGTTGTGGGAAATTCCAGGGCTCAGGTAAGTAAAAACGGGGGGGCTAGGGGGCCGGTGACTGTCAGGATGCATTAAGGTGAAAAAACACAAGGTTTTACAATCCCTTTAAGTGAGATTAAAAAAAAAAATAGCAATCAACTCGTGGCAAATAATTTTAGGACTGCTTAAGAGTAGGACTACAGCCTCACATCAAATGATTCCGTGCCTCCAATCTGAGGAATTTTGAGAGAATTTTCTTGTGCGACTTGGAAGTATCGCTAGTGATGAAAAATGGTGATCTGACTTACCTGTAGCCTTTTCTGAGCCTGCGCTAGAGTTAATCCTCCCCTCTGGACCAGCATCCAGAACACAGTGTTGCACAGATTGTTGATGTGGCCTGCAGAAAAGCAAGTAAAACAAAGTGTAAGTTACCATAGGACAAAAGTGAGCCCTATAAATGTGTAAAGTAATTCTAAAAGCTAACTACACAGATGGAATGTTTAGATTTTAGCAGTTTTACAAGCATAAGGATGGAAAATTTCATTCATGCAGTTTTGTGATACAAACACCCCTGCCAGACAGGACAGCCAAGTCCTGGACCAAGACCAATCGCAGCCCATGAACAAATAAGTAGCCACATGATGATCGCTTTAAAGCATGTTCTTGCTAGTGCTATGCAAAGCTACACGGCCCTAGTTAGCTCAGAGCGCTGCCTCTTCCTCAGCCAGTGCTTCTGTATATGGATTACAGGGGAGGTAACTATGACATATTTAGGTACTTTAAATGTATTTTTTATAGAAATAAAATGGAACTCCAGTAATTTTTTTCCTTGATTTGGATAAGAATCCGAGCCTGTATTTATTGAGAATTGTGCACAAATAATGGAGATTTTCATTCACTTCTTGTCCATAGAAAGTGGAAATACATTTTTTTTCTTTTTATTAAAATTGAGAAGACTGGATTCTCCATCAGTTTTTAATTGCTGTCTACAGGGTTGTCACTGGTACAAGAAATAAGGGGAAAGAATCTCCAACGTGCCCCAGACAATAAAAACCTGAGACCTGATCCCTTCCAAACCTTGTCCTAAAACTAATGGAGCACACAGAAGAAAAAATATTTCTCCCAAAAAGCAATGTTCTGCTCAACTGAAATGTAATCATAAAGATCATTGTATTAAAACCCTCCTCTAGTCCGTACCCCAATAAATCCACTAAAAATCAAACCCCATAATAGAGATCAAAACCAGTCTGCTGATGAGCCATGAAACCAAATCAGCTGCTCAAAAGGACTCAACATAAGTCCCTAGCTGAGCTGACCCGAGTTAGCTAGTATTCAACTGCAAATAAACATCAGCTAAAGACAACAGAACAAGCGGCATTAGAACGAAGATGGGCAGGTGCTGGTTTCTATCATGGAGTCCATTTTAAATGGTTTTATTGGGGTATGGAATATGTGATCCTTATACGTTATCTGTAACTTTCAAGAATGGATATTTTTGCTTCTAAAATTTTGGTACTGCAGAGCATTGCTTTTTTGGGGAAAATATATTTTAGTGTTTGCTTTATGTAATTTCACCTTTTTTGTATACACAGATATATATTGGCCTTGGTAGTTTCTGACTAGATCTCATGGACTGGCAATGATCTGACCACCTTCGTTATCAGGTCCTCGCACCTGCAGTATTTTTTATGTATGCGTTTGGCGTAAATTCGTTTTTTGGAAGATTGAGTCAGGAACGTATCTGAAAAGGCCCCAGATGAAGAAGACAGGGGGTAACGTAGCCCACCAGCATCCACCTATAACAGAAGCCTCAGTTTTTTTTTTATGCAAACTTTAGAAAACCACAGACCAATAATAGTCCATGCACATATACTTGCAAATCTGTGTTAGCTTTTGCTTTATCCAAACTTTCTATATTCTCTATGCCATTTTGCAGAGTCTATTCCATGTACTTCCTCAGCATTAGTGGAAGGTGACTAAGGCAGTGCCGCTGTCTGAGGTAATGTGATCATTCCCAAACAGGGAGTTTCTGCAGCAATTACTTTTTTTCTTTGCTACGATTTGGATGTCTCATAAGGCAGCTCTATACCCATTGTTAACCTTCCTCAACTCTGCTCTTTTATCAACTGCATTGTTACTTTTTATTTACTGCATCAAAGAAGGCGGCATAAGGCTGGATTCACACCTATGCATTTTTAGTGCTTTTTGCATTTTGCAGATTTGCACTACAAAACATGTTCTATAGGAAACCATGTTAAATGGACTGTAGTGCAAGTCTGCAAAATGCAAAAAGCACAAAAAATGCATAGGTGTGAATCCAGCCTTATACAGGACAGGGGAAGCCACTTTGTTCTATGCAATGATGGTCTCTGCTCCCAATGCAAATATAGAAGCATAACAACATACTAAACCCGGCCATAGCCTTTGCAATTGTTGGCTGGTTCCTGATGAACTGGACCAAATTTGCTTTGTGGCGGGTTCTGTGGTCCTCTTCCTGTACAACATCATTTGATTGAAAAATTAGCCAAACAGAATCCAAATCAGATGCAGTTGCTGTTCAGGTATTCTGACAGCCACTGTCAACATCTGTCAGAATGCAATAACCCTGCAGGCTGAACGAAAAAAAAAAATGTATCCGTGTACGGCCAGCCTAAGAGATGGGCAAAATGCCTACTACCCCTTAGCTGTTCAGCCAGGAGGGATCAAGACAAAAGGTCTTCCTGCTAAGCCTGTACCATCAGCTGGGAAACCTATTGAGAAAGCCACAATACACATAGCAAATATTATACTTTCTTTTCTGGAAAAGTATATAGGAGAAAAAAAAAAAAAAAAAAAACTCAACAATTCCTGTGCATAAGATCTAACTGAAGTTACATGCCCAAATTGTTCATTTTCTTGCGAATTGTCCCTGAATAAAGTGTATGGCTATGCTACACAAACGAGAAAGACAGACTCAGTAACCATTTAAAATGATTGTAAAGTCTCATTTTTTTTTCTATTAAAATAACAAACATGTTATACTTACCTACCCTGTGCAGTGGATTTGCAAAGAGCAGCCCAGATCCTCCTCTTCTCGAGTTCCTGGCTGGAGCTCCTGGCGAGTGCCCCCACTGCAAGCAGATTGCTATGGGGGCACCCGAGCCAAGCTGAAGCTCTGTGTATCCATTAAGACATGGTGCTGCGGTTCAGCCCCACCCCCTCTCTCTCCTGATTAGCTAACCAAGTTTGATTGACAGCAGCGGGAGCCAATGGCGCCACTTCTGTGTCTCAGCCAATCAGGAGGGAGAGTCTCAGATGGCCAAGGCATTCGTGGACATCGCTGGATAGGGCAGGGGCTTGGGTAAGTATTATGGGGGCTGGAAGTGGCCTGCTGCACACCGATAGCTTTTTATCTTAATGCATAGATTGCATTAAGATAAAAAACCTTCTGACTTTACAACCCCTTTAAAACGAAGCCCAGGGTGTTCACCCTCTTACTACTGAAAAGGAGGAGATCAGCTTGCTGAAAAGTCTTTTGCATTTGACACCTCTGGGACTGCAAAGTGCCTGGTCTCCTTCTGCACTCAGTGGTTCCTTCTGTCAGCCCCTACATCACTGCGCCCTGTAGAGACAGAGGGAGGGCCCATTGAATGAAACAAATGCACAGCAGGGATCAGGCCATTCGACACTCCTGGAAGTGCAGGATGCAGAAGAATTTACACAGCTGTCACCAAAATACAGTAGATTAGCAACTTTGTCATACCAGCAGAGATGCACACAACGTTTCACTCAACTTTGAGGAGCAATAAAATAGCAGTCATACTCAAGATTAAAAAAAAAAAAAAAAATGTGGCAGCATTTAACTACATTAACTACACCTAGAATTGACGGTTCACAACAAAAAAGTTAATTAAAGTGTAGAACTTTTAGTTTCACTTTCATGGGCACATCAGCTCCTGAAAGGCGACAAAGTCCTGTTGATGTGTGCACACCAGACAAGATTATTACACAGAATAATAATCTTTGGGTTGTGTGTGCACCACATAAGTTGCAAAGAATTACAAAAAAGAAAAACTTCAGTTCTTTAGAGTACGTTCCAACTACCAGCAGAGAAAGACTGTCTATTTATTTTTTTGTGTTCAATGATTGCAGCTGCTGGCAGAGGGGAAGTGGTGCCTTGCATTTTTACAAGACAATGCACCACTTCACCTTTGTGACAGCTGCGGGGAAGTGTGAACAGGGCACATAGAAAACTATGGTTTTCTGTGTGCGCTTTTATTTATTTTTTTATTTTTTTTATGCAGAAAAACAGAGCTGTCTGTTATAGAAATTAACAATTTTATCCACAGAAGCCATAATGTAAAAGTAAATCCTATATACAAATGTGTCCAGAATATAATGAGAATGAAGTTCCTATGCTGAAGGGCTCTGTGAAGGGAGAAGCTGGGTAAGGTCCCTTGGGGTGGGGTGCCAGGTATACATTAGAACACTGATCAGTTGCATTCCAGCCCTGTCAGAGCAGTGGTGAGCCATCCATTAGGGGCGCACGGGTGCCACCCCCCCCTATCCATGTGTCAAGCCCCCTAATCTACATGCAGGGGCGTCAGACCATGGATTCCAGTAGAGGGGGGGGGGTGTATTTTTTTGAAGCACGTGATTAGAGCCAGAGGCTCCAGTGCGCTTCAATAAAAGGGTGGGCTCATTTTGCAGAGCATTGCGCTCCGAGCACATCCAGTTGTGCGACATGGCGAATTAATATTC
Organism: Rana muscosa; assembly: GCA_029206835.1. NCBI lineage: Eukaryota > Metazoa > Chordata > Amphibia > Anura > Ranidae > Rana > Rana muscosa. Next base: position 116,689,849 of record CM055118.1, read on the forward strand.
GCTATCGCCCCACTGATCCTCCTCCCAGCCAATCAGGAAGCGAGTCTGAGACCAGTGACCCGATTGGCTGAAAGGACAGGCGATCCTATTGGACACCTAGGAGGAGGATCACGCTAGGACACACTGCCAACACTTGGACGACACGCTGCCTGCTCACCACCTAGATGGGGAAAGTGCCAGGCTTAGTCTGTCACCTCGCATGAAAAAAAAAAAGAGAAGAAGAAGAAGGACTTGGGTTCACAACGAAACCCTCATCTTCCATCTATTATTGTCAACAATTTCCTTTATTGTATGCTGCCTATACTATACTGTGCTACCCAACAATGTCTTATCTTGTTGTTCCAAAATCTTAATAAAAAAAAAAGATTGAAACAGAAAGCTCGAATGAGCAAATGAAAACAAAGCAGGCTCTGAACACCATGAAGACTTCCAGGGATGCTATAAAGAATGGAAAAAAAAAAAAAAAAGGAAATATCGCTGGGAGCGTTGTGTAGACTCACAAGGTACTTTTAAGGAGACAATGTTCAATTGAAAAATATTTCAAAAGAAGAATTTTTTAAATATTATCATATTATGGACACACCTCCTATGTAAATGCAATCAGTGTATGGAACTGGCTCTTTGTGAATTCACAGGCCACATTTTGTGAAAACACAATCTAATTGACACTTTTACATGTCACAGTCATGAGCTGAGATTACAATGGCTACTTACAGTCAGCCTGTCTCCAGCTGAGATAATCCTTTAGGTTCTGCTCACTGGGATACAATACCACTCTACCGTCAAACCCAGGAGGGTACAAGGTTTGCTGATCCAGGAAGAACTCCTTCCAGTAGAAGACAAAACTGAAGGCAAGCTGTGAAACCACACGTCATAAACTTGCTTAAAAAAAAATAAAAATAAAAAAAATTCCCAGTTGTGAAAAAATGTTAATCTTCAAATGTAATCACTGCATTTTATTTTGTAATATAAACAAGCAATATGAACCCTTGCAAATTATGCAATGTCAAATATTTTCCTTGCACTGTAGCTGGTAAAAAAAAAAAAATCGAATGTTTGCTTCGTTCGGATACTATGGCCTCTTTCACACTGGGTTTTTTAGCCTTGAAGCATGAAAAGTCCAGCATACTGCTCTAAACATTAGTACCGCTTAGTGCGCAGTCCAGCGGTCAGCCTTTTATAGACTTCTACAGGCTGTCAGTAGCAGGGCTGAACAGTGCGCGCCTATTCTTTAAATCTGCACCTAAATGTCAGAGTGCAATGCACCGGGGTAAACGCCAAGTGTGCATAAGGCTTTAATGTTGATACTCAATTTATTTTAATTTACTTCTTTATTATAGGTACTTATAGGGCCGTCAATTTACACCGTGCTTTACATATACATATATTTTACGTTCACAGTACATAAACTTTTGATTAAAGCAGAACCTTACCCCACTCCCCATTTTTTTTTTTTTAATCCGCTCTGTTTTACTAAAGTTATCTATGAAACAGAGGGGCCCAACAGCCACAATTATCAGTGTGAGGAGAAACAAAAACACACACAACGAGGTGTACTCCTGGATGGTGAGAAACCCAAAACAATGGAGGATGAGGGAGTGGCTATTTATTCCTTCTGGTTTGTGTTTTGCGTTGAAGGTGGAGCCCAAGACTTCACACAGCACAGCTCCTCTCCCCCTCCCACACAACACACAGCTCAGATCGATTCTCTTACAGACACAGCCTCTATCTGCACACTGTGTATCTGGATGATATGCTGCAGAGCTGTTTTTATCTGGGAACATCACAGGTCAGAACTGCAGCATACAGAGTGTGTAGATAAAGGCCGTCTTTTAGAGAATTAATCCGAGCTATGTACTGTGTAAGAGGGAGGGGGAGAGAAGCTGTGCTCCCTGGGCCCAGACGGTGTGCAGGGTGGCGATGCGAGAAGGAGCTCAATTGGAACAGCTCCCCCTAGATCCAGCCATGTTTATACCACTTTTATGCAGAGGAATAGCAGTGTCTGAACTTGTTTACTGTTCGGAGTGTGTGCCCGTTCGTGGTGCAACGGATCGGTGGTGACCCGTGATCCAAACGGGTTACCCTGTTTGGATCGGAACACCACGCGATCCGCGGAGCACTCCGGAGCCTCGGCCTCTGGAAAGGCAGCGGCTTCGGCCTAGCTCCGGAGCGGTGACCATCTTTGTACACCCGGCGGCGGCCGCTGTAGTGACGTTTCATCGCCGCCATCTTGCTCCACCTCACACTCCTCACTATCATTACTGTGCAGGGGCCAAGCGGACATCTTGTTACACCCAACGAAGTTTTAGATTTCAGTTATTTTCACACAAAACTGAGCTTATATGCTTAAATACATTATTTGGAAATCCAACGGACTGTTTACATGTTACATTTTAAAAGCAGCAGCAAACCTTACATGGTTGCTAATGTGACGGAACACCTCTGATTATCACATTTAACATTTAGTTCTGTCACATTAGCAACCATGTAAGGTCAGCAGGTTTGCTGCTGCTTTTAAAATTTAACATGTAAACAGTCCGTTGGATTTCCAAATAATGTATTACACATATAAGCTCCGTTTTGTGTTGAAAATAACGGTGGGTGTAACAAGATTTGTCTTTTTTTGTTTTTGTTTTGCCGATCCGAAAAATGATCCGATCTGTGAGTTTTTTGATCCATTGCACCCCTAGTGCCTGTTAACTGCTTGCCAACCGTAATAACAGATATACGGCGGCAAGGCGGCTCTGCTGCACCAGATCATGTACTGGGTATGTGACCTGGCAGTTCTGGGTAGGGGACGGGCACTCGCACGCTGCCAGCGACCCGGCCGTGCTGTAATTAAACACAGCAGATGTTGATCAGCGGGTGTCGGCCAATGGATAACCACCGTCACCCACTGATCGTCATGAATTTACAAAGGACAGAGCCCTGCCATGTAAACAAGGCAGAGCTCTGTCCTGTCAATGGGGAAGTAATGGATTTTCTTTTCCCACAAAGCAGGGAATAAAATCCATTGCTTGCCTTAGTAAAAGCACCTCACACAGTACACCAAACACTTGCTAGGCACACATTTTTACCCTTTGATTGCCCTAGATGTTTAACCCCATTCCCAGCCAGTGTCATAAGTACAGTATCACTGGTTTCCAAAAAGTGTTGAAAGTGTCAGTGCCAGAATGTCTGCTGCAATATCGCAGTTCCGCTATAAGTCACGGATCACCGCCATTATAAGAATGAATTTTGGCCTAAAGTTATCAAGAAATTTTATTTTTTATTTTTTCTATTGGATAGGTTTTATAGCAGATTGTCTGGCTTTGTTTATAGCGCAAAAAATAAACACAGTGGTGATCAAATACCATCTTCCAGAGGTCAAGTGGTTAACCAAGCGCAGCTACATCTCTCAGTGGAGGAAGGACAGAAAGAGGGGGGTGTATCCGCCACCTTTAAACATTCAAACAGCAAATAGACTGTTACTGGGACCTATATGAAAGATGAAGTGCCCCTGCTGGAAAAACAAAGGGAGGAAGCTGATTAATGATTATGGTAATATGGAATTTTCACTTTAAAACATGCTCAGTATGCTTTTGCTAAAAGCATGCTGATTGAGAAGGCCAGCACTCCTACGCAGATCTGCACTGGACATTCCTAAATTACAAATGAAAATTTTTATAGGGGGGTGATAAATACAATGGCCTTTAGAATGGAGTTGCTGACATCAGTTTGAGACCTTTCTTAGATCATTTAGAATTCACTGACAGGTGCATTTGACCTACAGTTGGCCTCATTCTGAGCTGCTTTAAGAAGGTTTTGCAGTCCCCTAGACTTGCACAGTAATGAAAAATTCATCTGAAGTAAACAAAAGCCCTTCAACACACCTTACGAGTTTCTAGTAGAGGAGCACGGAAACTTTGGTGGCTGAAAAACACATTGACCGAAAATGGGGTTGTCGGCATGCGGCCGAAAAAAAAAAAGTGCTGATAATATCGGCACGGAAAAGGGGGCGGACTGCCCCGGGTGCCATCCCGGTGTGCCCCTGTCAGAGTCCTCCCCTCCCTCCTCCTCTTCTCCTTGTGCGTTATGCAGAGCGGCTATCTCCCGGTGCGTCACGGAGCTGAAATTTTCTGCAGCCCCTGTAACAATGTCCCGCCTCCTGTGCTGTGATTGACGGCACACTGATCCAATGCTAGGAAATTGAATCAGTGTGACGTGCATCATAGGAGGCTGGACTTTGTTACAGCGCCCGCCCGGGCAATTGAAATTCAGCTCCGTGATACAGAAGCAGATCCCCGCTCTGTGTGATCCAGGCACTGGAAGGCTGCATCTGATGGGCACTGGTGATCTCCTGTAGTATGTCTGCAGGCTCTGAATATCTCCTGTCTGCTAGAGGTGCACCGAATATAAATTTTGCTAATACTATTAGCAATGTGTTTAATTAAAAGATTGCAGAGACATGATATACGAGATGGTTAGAGACGGAGGACATGATACAAGACATGGTCAGAGAATGCAGGCTGCATTTTTCCTCGAGCTTTTCTTGCACTAAATATAGTGGCCAACAATAAATTCATATTGATTTAAAATTGATGATATTAATTAAAAAGTCGAATACAATTATATATATTTTTTTAAAACTGTAATTTTCGGTACCAAAATGTCCATTCGGTGCACCTCTAGTTTCTAGAGCCAATAAAAGATTTGCTTCTTATACACATCTTCTTTGGATCTGACAGAAATAGTCCATAACCCCTTCCCGCCGGCTGCCTCCCAGCCCTTTAAGGGTTCTAAATTCCAGGAGGCGAATATTAGGTCATGTGACCGCTGTGATTGGCTGTCACAGCGATTATATGATCGGAAAAGCTCCTGATCGCTAGTATGAATCGGAAGCTTTCTGGTAACCACGTTGGGAGCGCACTCTCAGCACGATAAGTGGTTAAAACAGGGCCGCATATATATATGGCCACTCAGTGTAGGGCTGCAACTAACGACTATTTTCATAATCGATTAGTTGGCCGATTATTGTTTTGATTAATCAGTTAAAATGACCTTAAAAAAAAAAGGAAAAAAAAAAAAAAAGTGTGGTGTATAATTTAGTTAATATGTAAAGTTTAAAAAAAAAGGCAATTTATTCTTAAATATCTTCATGCAGCGGTAAATATAAATAACCAATTCTATGGTTAGGGAGAAAAATCTCTAATCCACTCTGAAAATAACTGACAGAATAGATATACTGTATATACTATTAGGAGGGTGAATCTGGTAAATATCAGATATTAGAAATAAAAAACTTCTTGGTCAAAGGAATTTTCAGACAGACAGTGTATGTGGTTTACGTTCAGAAATGACATTCAGTTTAAAAGTGAATGTTAAAAGCAAGTGAAAATTTCAAAAACAACATTCTTCCATTCAGCGAATGTACAAAGATTTTTTGTATTAATATCCTCGTCTGAAAATTTATCCATGTGGCCAGCATAAATAAGGCTCAGTGCACACCTATGCACTTTGCTTTTTATCTGTTTCTGCAGTGTGTTTTGATTTTTGCGCACGTGATTTTGCTGAAATTTGGGTGTTTGCATTTTTTTTATGCTTTTTTTGGGCCAATTTGTTGTTGGGCAGATTTAAAAAAACACAATTTGCTGCGAAAACGCATTACATGCTTTTCTGCAGCTTCTCCATTGAAGTATATTTAACCAACAAAAGCACCGTTTTGCGTTGAAAAAAGTCCCTGACCCTTTCCAAATAACGCAGCAGCTGAAAAGAAATAGATGTGAACGTGTCCCATAGGAAACCATGTAAATGAACTGTAGTGCATTTCTGCAAAAAACGCATAGGTGTGAACCAGGCCTAAGACGTTTAGTAACATAATGGGGTTAAAAAAAAATAAAAAAAATTAGCCCTTTATAGTACAAAGAGCAAATACTGTAAGGGATTCATTTTTTTTTACCGTGGAACAGTGAAAGTAATATTTACAGTAGCGATTATTTGCTCTTTCTGTACTATAAAAGGGCAAATTTTATTTTTTTTAACCCCATTATGTTACTGGCCGATTAATCGATTATGAAAATAGTAATCGATTAATCGATTAGTTGTTTCGGCCCTAGCTCAGTGTGAAGGCCACATATATGTGTGCGGCCGGCGTGAAGAGGTTAATGTTCCAAAGATAAAAAGAAAAACGATTGCAATGTATCAAAAAATTTACTGACCTTGCACGTCTTTTGTACCAGTTAGATTTCTTGTGAAAGACAAAGCTGTACTCATCGCTTTGTCCATACGCCAGACAGATGTCTTTCAGTTCCTCCATCACGTTCTGTGCACAGCGGTTCATGAGCTGGAGAGAACGGATGTCATTGGCTTTCACAAAGTTATGCTGCTCCGAGAACCTGTTGGAACAAGTGATGGCTCAGTGGGCATAAACACGCTAAACAAAAACAAACAACGTTGGTAACATTGGCATGTTAATAGAAATGCTGTAATGCAGAATAACCAGTTTACTGTAGAACATTACTAAACAAATGCAGAAGTGTTCTCCACCAACTGCTGAAATACATATACATTACCTGCTTCACCCATTCATGTTTTTGTTATTGCAGGGCTTGACAAATTTGCTTGGAATCTAGGAGCCAGCTAAAAAAGTTAGGAGCCAGGAACGCGCCCCATCCCGCCGAGCTCGGGCGCAGAAGCAAACGCATACGTGAGTAGCGCCTGCATATGAAAGCGGTGTTCAAACCACACGTGAGGTATCGCCGCGATCGGTAGAGCGAGAGCAATAATTCTAGCCCAAGACCTCCTCTGTAACTCAAAACATGCAACCTGTAGAATTTTTTAAACGTTGCCTATGGAGATTTCAAAGGGTAAAAGTTAGTCGCCATTCCACGAGCGAACGCAATTTTGAAGCGTGACATGTTGGGTATCAATTTACTCAGCATAACATTATCTTTTACAATATTAAAAAAAATTGGGCTGACTTTACTGTTGTCTTATTTTTTTATTAAAAAAAAAAGTGTATTTTTTCCCAAAAAAGTGCGCTTGTAAGATCGCTGCGCAAATACGGTGTGACAGAAAGTATTGCAACGACCGCCATTTTATTCTCTAGGGTGTTAGAATAAAAAAAATATATAATGTTTGGGGGTTCTAATTAGAGGAAAGGAGATGGCAGTGAAAACAGACAGGGAAACTCCATTAGCATTGCTGTTTGTCTTGTCATACCAGCGGCCACCACAAGATGGCGCTAGATCACAGAAGGAAGCATAGGCCTGCAGAAGGCCGCAAAGCCGCAGCCTCAATTACCGGATGGCGCGGCCCGACGCGATCCCGCGGCGCGGAGGGGGGGGGGCACGGAGAGACAGGATTCCCCAGCTGTGCTGCCCCAGGCGCCAGGTCGCTAATTCTAGTCGCAATGGCGACCTGGCGCCCGGGGTTTGTCGAGCCCTGTGTTATTGTATTCAGCCTGTCTAGTGATCCAAACACCCCTGCCAGGCAGCACAACTAGGTTAGTGACCTCTCTTTTTTCTTGTGCAGCTAAAGCCCAACTCCATTGGAAAAAAATAATAATACACCTTTATAGTAGGTATCCCCCTAAAAATCAAGGGTTAATTGTCTTTTAATGTTTAGGGGCAGAGGATTGAAACACTTACCTTATTCCGCACTCCAGCAGGGTCCCTCTAGCACTTTGGCCAGTGGAGTTGGTCTTTAAGTGACAAAGTTTCGTCATTTTCCTACCCCTAGCCACACATATTAGGGTAACACTCTGCTCTCGTCTCCTATAATCATGCTCACAACAGTTGACACACAGCATAAAGCCATACAGAAGTACAACTGACTGCAGGCGCATTTTTATGGGTGTTGCAGTACAGCATGATTGGGCCCTTAGGTGGATTGGGTGGGAGCCGCCATTTACGGCACGGGCTCTGAGCTCCAGCACTGTATGCCGGTGTTCTGTCAAAATAGCCAATTCATCGAGATCTCCAGTCATGTCACTTCCGGTTAATGTAAAGCATCAGTAATTGGAGCTTTCGACGACTTGCTGTTTTGACACAACACCGGCAACCGTGTACACTCCGGTACACGATATTATGAGCGGACATTGTTAGTCTGCTCCGATACAAACCAACAAAATGGCCGCCTCCGAGGCAGCGACAACTTTTTCCTCCTTACCCTCCGTTCTGTCAAAAAAGAGAATTCTTTGTGTACCGGAGAGTACACGGTTGCCAGTGTTGTGTCAAAACAGCAAGTCAAGTGGTTTACAGTAACTGGAAGTGTCGCGATTGGAGATCTCAATGGATTGGCTATTTTGACACCGGACTGGTGCAGGTGCTGGGTGACGTCACCGGCTGTATGTACTCTGAATATCTCCTAAACGGTGCAAGTTTAGGAGATATTCACTGTACCTACAGCCTTACTATAGACTTTTCTATAGGTACAAGTGGCAGAACAGACTTTAAAGCATCTGTAACACTCTAGAAATAGGTGGACCCCACACTCTGACACCCAGAGGAATCCTGCACACAGGAATACACTTTGAAAAGTCACAGTGACAGGGAGCTGAATCATATTCCAATATATGTACCATGATGACCAATCAGGACCACTCAGCCAGTGATGGGGAATGATAGGTCCGCAGAGAACCACGTGACCTCACCTGTGGAAGTTCCTCCCGTCCACTCTCACCACCAGCCAGCAGTTGGGCAGACATGTGTCCGCCGCCTCGAACTCCCTCACATACTCAAACTTGCTCTTTGCCATGCCTCTGCAGCACACTGCACCCGGCAACTTCAACCCTCGTAGGAGCCACAGACTTCCTATCCTCATAGCCGGAAGCGGAAATCACCCAGGCAGCCACGAGTCTCCTCTCTATGGTTCTCCTTGGTTACCACATACAGCACCCGCGGCTCTCGCGAGAGAGAAAGTTGTAGTAGTTCTGTCGAGAAGTGCCCGGGACGAACGGCGCATGCGCCGTAGGTCCCAGCACACCAGCTGCGTTTACGATCAGATGCTGTGTCGGCTAGACAGCGCATGCGCAGTTCATGTAGGTTGAGGGGCGGATTTTTCAATGATGCTTCTCGAGAGAACAACTGCTCAGGTGGGAGTGGGCGTGATCAGCGCATGGGACGGGCGTGACCAGAGGATGGGGCGGGCGTGGCCTGAGCCAAGTAAATAGGCAATCGGGAGCGGGGAGGACGGAACATCTGCCCACGCTAACATCAACGACAACATGACACGTGACTTAGTTCTACCTCACACGCGCAACAGCTGGAGCCGTTAGATAGTGACGTCAGGAGGAGGCGTGGCTTAAGCTGATAAATAACTGAGCTGGGCTGGCAGAGCGTCAGTGTGAGCAGAGCAGAGAAGAGGAAGCATCTTCAGCACAGAGCTCCGGAGGGAGGCGACATTGTCCGGTCTACAGGCGGGCCGCAGCGTGTCTGTGTCCGGGGATCATGCTGCCTCTGCTCAGGCTCTAAGGAACTACAACTCCCAGCAATCTCTGAAAATGAAAAGAGAAAATGGGCTGTGGGACTTTAAATGAGGCATGGATGGGCGTAGGAAAAAGTCTAGGATATCAAGAATGAGTAGACATCACTGTCCCGTTGGGGAATAGTCTGTAGCCATATATACATGCTGCATAGTCAGTCTAAAGAATGGAGATCAAGGCATGGATATAAATATAAAAATGTATTGTATCATGGTAAAAGTACACATGGATCATGCAAACAAAGGCATAGTATAAATAGGGGTTATCACAAAAACATGATCAAAATTCACTGTTGAGACATGGCTGAAGCAAGTAATGACAGTTAAATGGACATACAGAAACAGTGAAAATGATTATCCGGTTAAAAAGTCAAGAATACACTTAATAGATTCATAGTTGGGCAAGCTTTACTTGACATGCCAGAGCATGGACTAATGGATGGGCATGGGGAAAAGGGTCTAAGATATCAAAAATTGGTAAACATCACTGTCCCGTTGGGGAGTGGTCTGTAGCCAGGTATACATGCTGCATAGTCAGTCTAAAGAATGGAGATCTGTATCATGGTAAAAGTACACATAGATCATGCAAACAAAGGCTCTTTTTACCTGCTTTTTTACATTTTGCCTTGCACTCTGCTCACACTGCTTCAAACACACATTTAATTTCATCGCTATTTAGCATTTTTGGGGATCTGGTTTGGCTTTTTTTCAAACCAGATTTATTTACACCAACACTTAGTTGATTTGCCAACTTTGGCTGTTAACCCTTTCAGTCATGTTATATCATTAACCCCCTTTTTTGTTCAATTTCTCCCAGCACCCATTACACATTATTCCCATTAGGCATCCACCAGCACATCATTTACATATTCACTCCCCTCTTCCTTTGTTCCCTTTTTGTTTTTTGTTTTTTGTTTTTCCTTCCCCTCCCTTCCCCCAATCACATTCTAATTTTGGTTCTCAAACCATTCAACCTTCTTTTTCACTCATTGCTCATTTTCATTTCTCCATCCCTTCACTAGCATTCTGCCCTTGCACCCTGTCTGTGCCTCTCCGTCAGTTTGGTGCTGTGCCGTGGCTGTCCGGGTTTCTCCTTGATGGATGTCCCATGCCATCTTCTCTTTGACTCTCCTCTTGATCGAGTGGCCGTTGAAGTGTTTATTGGGGGGCCTTCCCCGCCTCAGCCCCGGGTGAGACACTGTATCCAGGACCACCATTCTACGCCATATTTCAAATGCTTGGGACAACCCCATTCCGGGTTTTGCCATTGGTAACGTATCAGACTACCTTATTCTGTTTCAAATATGACATAATTTTTTCAAGACTTTATTTGATCTGTCTATCCATCTCCCCTTGTAGTCAAATGACATGCACCCCACTCCTGATGACTGGCTTTAAACGCCAAGAAACGCGTCGAGTCCATGCTCAGGGATGCCAAGTAAAGCCTGCCCAACTACGAATCTACAAAGTGTATTCTTGACATTTCAATTGGATAATTAATTTCACTGTTTCTGTATGTCCATTTAACTGTCACTACTTGCTCCAGCCATGTCTCAACAATGAATTGCGATTATGTCTATGTGATAACTTCTATTTACATTATGCCTTTGTTTGCATGATCTATGTGTACTTTTACCATGATACAGATCTCCATTCTTTAGACTGACTATGCAGCATGTATACCTGGCTACAGACCACTCCCCAACGGGACAGTGATGTTTACCAATTTTTGATATCTTAGACCCTTTTCCCCATGCCCATCCATTAGTCCATGCTCTGGCATGTCAAGTAAAGCTTGCCCAACTATGAATCTATTAAGTGTATTCTTGACTTTTTAACCGGATAATCATTTTCACTGTTTCTGTATGTCCATTTAACTGTCATTACTTGCTTCAGCCATGTCTCAACAGTGAATTTTGATCATGTTTTTGTGATAACCCCTATTTATACTATGCCTTTGTTTGCATGATCCATGTGTACTTTTACCATGATACAATACATTTTTATATTTATATCCATGCCTTGATCTCCATTCTTTAGACTGACTATGCAGCATGTATATATGGCTACAGACTATTCCCCAACGGGACAGTGATGTCTACTCATTCTTGATATCCTAGACTTTTTCCTACGCCCATCCATGCCTCATTTAAAGTCCCACAGCCCATTTTCTCTTTTCATTTTCAATGTACCAGGGATGGAGGCATGGGTATGGCATTTATGGGTCTCAATGGATCACCTGCCTTTTCTTCCCAGCAATCTCTGTCCGCATGGAGATCTACAACTACCAACATGCACTGTGTAAGTAACGGAGGTTCAGCTCCGAGCCTGAAATGAGATGATTTTTTTTTCCTATGGAGATATTACAGGTCCCAGTGATCTCTACATACCCCAGCCTGCTCCCCTCCCCCTCCTCATGGGTAATTGCACCCCACACTCTTCTCCCACCGAGGTAGGGGTAAGTGGCGTGGGAGATGAGTGGGGTTGGCGGGACTGGGGGGGGTGCAATTCCCCCTGAGGAGGGGGAGGGGAGCAGACTGGGGTATGTAGCGATCACTGGGACCTGTAATATCTCCATAGAAAAAATCATGCTGGGATATGTAGTCCCACAGTATCTTCTTCTAGGCTGGGAGCTGAACCCCCATTACTTACACAGTGCATGCTGGGAGTTGTAGTTCCTCATGTGGACAGAGATTGCTGGGAGTTGTAGTTCCTCAGAGCCTGAGCAGAAGCGACAGATTACACAGACACTCTGTGACCCGCCTGTAGTACAGACAATGGCTCCTCCCTCTGGAGCTCTGTGCGGGAGATGGTCCCTCCTCCCCCGCTCTCCACACATTGACACCCACATCTCCACTCACTTACCACCGAGGGTGGGGCTCCAATTGCCCGCCCTCCCCCACACACAGGGCTGATCCAGGAAATATTTGATTGCCTCTCGGATCAGGAAGGAATTCTTTCCTCAGCTGGAGTACATTGGATCATTCTTTGCTGGGGGTTTTCGCGTTCCTCTGGATCAACTGCCTCACAACCTAATACACCCACTCATCTACCACCAAGAGGGGAAACTACCATCCCGGGTATGGGGTGAGTGTAGCCAGTGGAACTTCCCTCCAAGTGTCATCTGCCCTCACGCCCAACGTAATGGTACTACCCCCTGGCCCCACCTACATGCCCTCATCTACCACCAAGAGGGGCCACAGAAAATGGGGTGCCTTGCCGTGGCTCTGTGGCTTATGCATGTATTTGTAAATATGTGCAACTAAACCCCTGTCTTTCACACATGCTGCTCGACATGCCAATTCGGTTGGTCGCAGGCTGGTCGGTAAGTTGAGCATGGAAACGTCTGTTATTTTTATGTGTTTGCCTTTCCAATGCTCCTTGCTGCAGTGACCAGTTACAGGTGGGGGCAGTAACCACTTTTTTGTACCACCCAGAGTGGCAATGCCTTTTACTGTATAGTGTTTTCTCCATTTGCAATATAGTCCCATCTGTGGGATTTTTTATTGGATATTGTAATACAATTCGACTACTTTTACTTAATAAATACTTGTTGGTGTGGTACTGTTACATTTCTATATAACTGTGTTTAGTGTGTTTGTTTTATGTGAACAGTTTGGGATTCCATTTGTTTTTTCCGATCCGCCCACTGGCTGATTGAAAAAAAAAAACTCTTTGGCCAACCTTGGGGACTTTAGCAGCACAGAGATTATGAAATTTTCTTTGCGTCCATAATGGGGTAATCCCTCCCATAGTGCTATTGTGTTTTGCCAGCGGGGTGCTTTCCCTGCTGGCAGAACAGAATCATCACTGCCGGCAGTGATCTCCTGAAAAAAAATCCCACAGGCTGGTTGCACTGACGTCAATCTATTTCAGTACAACCAGCCTGCCCAGGGATAGATTGAATCTTAGGCCTGTCCCTGCTGAACCAGCCAAGGTTCAATCCTTCTTTGTCCGGCTATGGATTGTAAGATCAGAGAGGACTGATATGAATGTGTAAATTGTCGGCATTATAGAAATACCTGTGATAAATAAATGCATTTATTTAAATGCAAATGCATTTCGAGGACGCACAATGCATTTTTGGGAGCGCTGTATACAATGCTCCCAAACCGCCCCAAAGGTGCTGCTTGTAGGACTTTTTGTAACGTCCCACAATCGCACCGCCCCAGTGTGAAAGCACTCAGGCTTTCACATTTGGGAGGCAGCTTACAGGCGCTATGTCTAGCGCTAAAATGACTAATAACTGCCTCCAGTGTGAAAGGGGTCTACAGCACTAGATCTGTGCGCCCTCTCGTTCTTTTAATGGTTTCAGTTGTTCCAGACTCCCCCAGTCCTAAGAAGCAGCAAGACAAAGTGCATCTATACAAGCCAGGATGGAAATATAGCCAACTTACATTGTGTGTGTCCACTCCCAAGTGCAGGAGGTTTTTGTGTGGATTTACTATTTTCTCCTTCCATGTGCACCTTACTGCGAAGGCAAGTTATACATTGGGAGGGTTGCCATCTTTTTGTATGGCTTGCTCACTGGATTTGATATGGGGACACAAGGGATGCCTTCAGCTGTTATTGCGCTCTTGCTGGGTTTCTAATGTGTCCCTGTGCCTTTCTGCCCAGCCGTAAAATGAGGGCTGGAGGGGATATTTGCCCTTCTGGGTGGACGTCATATGATGTCTTCCCCAGAATGCATCTTGCACGCCACACATACCGTGCTGCAGCTGGACACAATGGATGACATATCAGCATACCGGTGTGCTGTCGGTGCCATGTGATCACTGCAGACCAACATGACAATTGTACACAATGAATGGTTTCTGTTCATGCCATTGATTGTGTACTATTGTGTTGCTCTCTGTGATTGGCCACAGTGATCACATGGAACGGACAGGTCCAATCACAGCCTATCTGTACCATGTGATTAGCTGTGACTAATCATAATAGTAAGCACGGAATTAATAGATTTGATTCAGCAAAAATGGTTGCTTATAGCAGTGAAATATCAGCATAGTGTGTAAAAAAATACCTTACTATGTATAGGAACACCGTATTGCTCTGTTCACAGTATGTAAAAAATCGTTAAAAAAATGTAATAAAAAAGGAAAATAAATTTAGAAAATTGAAAAAAAAAATATAAAAAAAATGTATTGTTTTTTTTCCACATTGTCACCAGTCACTGATCACTGCCACATCAGTTATATGAGTACACTGTACTGCACTGGTGACAGTTGACAGTATGTAAACAAAAAAAGAAAATGGGGAACATTTTTTTTTTTCATTTTCCAAACAATTGCAACAAAGGATTACAACTTTAAAAAACCCGCTGTGTCTCTTACTAAATACTTCAGAGTCAGAGCCCATTCACACAGGGGCGGCACGACTTGTGCCGCGACTGTGCTGGGCGATCTACAGGCGATTTCAATGGAGACTTCCAAAATGACTTCTGTATTGAAGTCAATGGAAGTCGCCTTGAAGTAGTACAGGAACCTTTTTCTAAGTCGGGAGCGACTTCAGTCGCTCCGCTTAGAACGGTTCCATTGTACAGAATGGGACGCGACTCGTCAGGCCTGACGAGTCGCCCCTGTGTGAATGGGGTCTCAGACTGTCTATGTTCCAAAAAGAGGTAATTTAGGGGGCAATTGTCCTGTCCTGACAGTTTTGGACCTCAAGGAATGAGATTGGCTGTCAGTACATCAGGATTGATCCATTTTCTCTAAAGCCCCTTTCACACTGGGGCGGGTATATGCGGTGGCGGTATAGCGGCGCGATTTTCAGCGCAGCTACACCGTCGTGTTTACCGCGATATGCGGCCGGTAGCGGTGCGGTTCTAACCCCCGCTAGTGGCCGAAAAAGGGTTAATACCGCCCGCAAACCGCGGCTATTGCCGCGGTTTGTGGGCGGTATTACCGCAGTGTCCCATTGATTTCAATAGGAAGGAGCGGTATACACACCGCTCCTTTACCGCTCCAAAGATGCGGCTTGCAGGAGATTTTTTTTTGTCTCCTGCCAGTGCACCACCTCAGTGTGAAAGCCCCTCGGGCTTTCACATTGAGAATGCTGAGGCAGGAGTATTTCAGGCGTTATCTGCGCGGTATTTTTAGCGCAAAAACGCCTGAAATACGCCTCAGTGTGAAAGGGGCCTAACTCTCCTACGGACTAAATAATATACACTGATTTGGGTTATATTCACCAAAGAAATGTAGCAGAGTTCATTTTGGCCTAAATATATGAAGAATTATTATTTATTTGTTCGGTTTTATAACAGAAACAGAGAAAAATTTGTTTTTCAATATTGTTGGTCTTATTCTGTTTGTATAATAAAAAAAACCCCCAGTGAGGATTAAATGCAACCAAAAGCTTTATTTGTGTGAAAAAAATTATAAAAATGTCATATGGGTACAATTTTGCATGACCGCACAATTGTCATTCAAAGCGTGACAGCGCTGAAAGCTAAAGAATTGGCTTGGGCAGGAAGGGGGTGACAGTGCCTGGTATTGAAGAGTTTAATGAAAAGAAAAGCAGTAAAATGGATCCCCTGCAGCTGACAACAATAAATAATATTGACGTACTATGAGAGTATAAAGAGGACGTTCATTTCTCAAGCACCACCCTTTGGACCCCTTCTGCTAATTTCATGTTAGTAGAATTTTGGTGAGCGCTGATTTGCGATTTTCAAATGCCTTTTAAAATACCTTTGGCATAACGTCAACAGTATCACCAGCAAAGCAGCTTCGTTATTATCCCATTAACCCGCCTAGCGGTATTCCCGAGTCTGGCTCGGGGTGGAATTTCAGTACCTAAAGCGGTAACCCCGAGCCAGACTTGGGATCGCATTGCAGGATACAGGGTAAGTTACTTACCTTGTCCCCTGGATCCTGCGATGTGTCCCCGCTGTGTGTGCAAGCTGTCTCCTCGCTCGATTCACACTGCCGAGTGCCGCCGAGCTCCGTTCCCTGCGAGGTTGTGGCGCACGAGGGGGGAATTCGGCGCCAAATTCAAAAAGTGAAACACACAATACTCATACAGTATACTGTACTCTTACAGATTACAGGACTGTATCAAATAATAACACTTCCCCTTGTCCCTAGTGGTCTGTCCAGTGCCCTGCATGCACTTTTATATTATAAAAACTATTTCTGCCTGGAAACTGGAGATTGTCCATAGCAACCAAAAAGTGTCCCTTTATGTCAAAAGTGGTTTTAGACCAGCTAGAAAACAGCGATAATAAATTAGAATCACTTGCAGAATTGAGCGATAGTGATTTTGGCGAAATTCGTCATCAAACACTGAAAAACACTTTTATTATTATCATATTATTTTTTGTTATAATTATTTTATAGTTATTTATTATTTTATAATTTATGATTTTGTTTTTTGAACTTTATCATACCCAGAATGTCTACTAGACTCTGGTTTGGACAGATTTAAGTGAGTTATTCCTAAGAATTACAGGCCTACAATATAAAACGCCAAATTTCCATGCAAAATAATGGTACCGCTTTCAGCACCTAAAATCTGAAATAATCATACCGCCAGGGAGTTTAAAGAACATGAGAATTTTGACATTTCATCAATTGCTGCGTCACAAATGTTAATTCTAGATTACAAACAGTAGTTTACAAGACCGAACTCTTCCCAGTCGTTCCTTGTTTCCGAGAATGCGTGTTTGTACTTTCGACTTTTGTGTGACGGATTTCTGCACTGACCATCCGAAAATCAGACTTTGAGTTCACATCAGACGTTTTATAGTCTGCACATCCAGCTTTTGTTTGATGAAAAAGTCAAATCGTCTGTCGAATGCACCGTAATAACGCTCCGAAAATCCGCAGAAAGCTCGTCTTACGACTTTTCCCTTCCGATTGTCGTACCATGTGTACGAGGCCTAACATGTTGTTAAAGGTGAACTTATCCTTTAAACTCACACACCTTGTTTCAGTGGCATTTTGTACTGATCTTCTGCTGCATACCAGTTTTTACACTGCCATCTATCTTTCCTACATCATTGGGAGCTGGCTGTATTTTCCAGGTTCTTGCAGCTAGCGCCCCGATGACGTGCCCCCGAGTCCATTCTCCAGACGCTGCGTGGAAGCTGATGCCTCATGGAAAATGGGATGTGGGTATCCCAGGAGGCATTAGAAGCAGGGCTTATGTAATTTTTGCCTAGGGGTGCTTTTATATACAGTATCTCACAAAAGTGAGTACACACCCTTTTTGTAAATAATTTTTTATTTCTTTTCATGTGACAACACTGAAGAAATGACACTTTGTTACACTGTAAAGTAGTGAGTGTACAGCTTGTATAACAGTGTACATTTGCTGTCCCCTCAAAATAGCTCAGCACACAGCCAATAATGTCTAAACCGCTGGCAACAAACGTGAGTACACCCTTAAGTAAAAATGTCCAAATTGGGTCCAATTACCCATTTTCCCTCCCCGGTGTCACGTGACTCGTTAGTGTTACAAGGTCTCAGGTGTGAATGGGAGGCAGGTGTGTTAAATTTAGTGTTATCGCTCTCACTCTCTCATACTGGTCACTGGAAGTTCAACATGGCACCTCATGGCAAATAACTCTCTGAGGATCTGAAAAAAAGAATTGTTGCTCTACATAAAGATGGCCTAGGCTATAAGAAGATTGCCAAGACCCTGAAACTGAGCTGCAGCACGGTGGCCAAGACCATACAGCGGTTTAACAGGACAGGTTCCACTCAGAAAAGGCCTTGCCATGGTTGAACAAAGAAGTTGAGTGCATGTGCTCAGTAACATATGCAGAGGTTGTCTTTGGGATATAGATGTATGAATCCTGCCAGCATTGCTGCAGAGGTTGAAGGGGTGGGGGGTCAGCCTGTCAGTGCTCAGACCATACGCCGCACCCTGCATCAAATTGGTCTGCATGGCTATCATCCCAGAAGGAAGCCTCTTCTAAAGATGATGCACAAGAAACAGTTTGCTGAAGACAAGCAGACTAAGGACGTGGGTTACTGGTACCATGTCCTGTGGTCTGATCTGATGAGACCAAGATAAACTTATTTGGTTCAGATGGTGTCAAACGTGTGTTTTAACAACCAGGTGAGGAGTAGAAAGACAAGGGGTGTACCCACTTTTGTTGCCAGAGATTTAGACATGGCTGTGTGTCGAGGGGACAGCAAATTTGCACTGTTATACAAGCTGTACACTCACCACTTTACATTGTAATAAAGTGTAATTTCTTCAGTGTTGTCATATGAAAAGATATAATAAAATATTTACAAAAATGTGAGGGGTGTACTCACTTTTGTGAGATACTGTACATACAGGTCATCCAGGGCAATCAGCAACTTTATATAAAGTGGGCAGAAAAATAAAGTGATTAAAAAAGAAGTAATGAATTAAATTTGAAAAGACAGACTTAGTGGTCTTTAATTATACATACAACATTACGTTTTTTCTAAAGTGTTTTAGTAGTCATTGACATGTCTCATGTATCTTCAGATCTTTGCATACGTTTCTGTTTGGGAACTGAAAGCCTGCAAGATAAATACCCAAAATGTGTGTATTTACACAAGATATTCCCATCGGGCCAATTGAAAAATTGCAGTCAACAGTCTTCAGTTTATTGTTGTGAGCAGCTGGCACATCATGAATATTTATTTTATTATAATAGGAAGTTTGTGCCAGCAGGGCAAAGGAAATCACATTCTACTTGTTAAGCAATTTAAAGTGTTTGTTACCCTAACATTTCATATTCCTGATATGTGCCTGTTGTACAATGTACTTGTATGAGAAAGTATCATGCTCTCTTTGTATTTCTTCCTTTGTGGTAAATCCCTGGCACTCCTGCTAGTCCCCTTGCTTTCCTATTAAAAACTGATCACACTAAGCAGGAGAGCACACCATGGTCAATTCTCAAGCTATGCTGGGAACTCAGGCTGCTCTTCTCCCATGATTAGACTTGTCCTAACACACTTCCCCTGCACAGCCTGTCACTGGGAATCTCAGTGTACTGCTGCTTCTCCTCACCCCAGCTCTTATGCAGCTGGGAACAGAGGGAATGTGATCATTTCCAAAAAAGGGAACAAAAGGTATTTGTGTTTTTTTCTACACAACAATGTTTTGCCTTTCATTTCTATTTTAAATTGAATGGGTTGTTTTTCAAGGTGATCGTTTACGTTCACATATACTTTTGTCAGAGTGCCCTTTTTTTTTTTAAGGGTTTAATATTTTTTCCTTCTTTTTTATGTCTTCCATGGCTTTCTTGCTTTTTTTCTTTATTTTGATATATACAGTATTTATATTTAAAGGGGTTGTAAAGGTTCATGTTTTTTCACCTATGCATTAAGGTGAAAAAACATCTTACGATCACCGGCCCCCCGACCCCCTCATTTTACTTACCTGAGCCCTGGAAAGTCCTGCGTCGCGAACGCGCTCTTCCTTTGCTCGGTCTTCTCGGCTCTTCATTGGATAGATTGATAGCAGCGCAGCCATTGGCTCGTGCTGCTGTCAATCAACTCCAATGACGCGGGGGCCGGGCAAGGCCAAGTTCTTTAGTCGGTGGCTATGGACGCCAAATACAAGACTCGGGAGCGCGCCCGCAAGGTAACCCCCTTGGGAGAGCGCTTCCCAGCGGGGGTTATCAGAAGCAGGGAGGAGCCGAGACAGCCGCCGAGGGACCCCAGAAGATGCCGTGCGGGGCCACTCTGTGCAAAACGAGCTGCACAGTGGAGGCAAAACCTTTAGTGGGACTCTAGAGCAACCTTGTCGGTATAGATTTTGCTGGTCAATATCTCCAAAACCATAAATCCTAAGAACTCCAAACTTGGTAGGGTGGGTCTCCCAATCAGTCCCATACGTGTCTCTCAAGTTTGAAAAAAACACTGCCTCCCGAAACATAAAGGGCGACGTCGCAGTGTTCTTTCAAACTTCACGGACCAAGATGAGGCCTCACTGCTGTATCTCTGTGTCCTACATTGGGAAAATGTTCAATATTTTTTTAACCCTGCCATGGCCGGTCCCAAGCCCGTGCTGCGAAAAGAGGAGGGTTGAGTGCTTGGGCAAGCAAACCAGCCTTGTAAAAACAATTTGCTACTGCGAGCATAAAAGAAGAATAGGGCCTATCCAGCATTGTAGGGACATTAGCCAGCTGAACGTGTTGGCTGAGCTACCAATGCTTTAAGCTGCAAATTAGTGGCTCGAGCATAAAAGAAGAGGGCCTATTAAAGTTAACTCCACCGTGGCCGGTCCCAAGTCCGAGCTGAGAAAGGAGGAGGGTCCCTTCCCCCTCCCTTCCCTTTCCCCTCCCTTCCCTTTCCCCTTCCCCCAGAGACACATGCTCAAATGACCTTTAAGGCAGTTTACTGTGCAAAGGGCTAAAAAGAGATTGTAGACAGTCCACTTTGGGCCGATCGGCGCCGTTCGGAGCTGTAATGCGAAGTTCCACTGTACATCTCTTCTCTGCTGTCCCATCTGTGTGCTGTCTCGACTGTAAAGTGTGGGAAGAGGGTGTACCCCTTTACGGAGGATAGACAGCAGGATCTGTTCGCCCCGAGTACATAAATTGTCTGAAGAAGAGAGAGCAATTTGGGTTCAAATTTGGTCCCATACTTGCTATCTGAGGAGTGACAAAGGAAATCTACCTGCGTGCCATGTTTGAAGACAGGAGCCCCAAGGGTTCCAGAGATATGGCCACACAAAGAGAACTGACCGGCAATTGAAAGCTCCCTTGCGGGAAAACGTAGCAGTAATTTGTAATACCGCTTAAGTGGGACTCTGGAGCAACCTTGTCGGTATAGATTTTGCTGGTCAATATCTCCAAAACCATAAATCCTAAGAACTCCAAACTTGGTAGGGTGGGTCTCCCAATCAGTCCCATACATGTGTCTCTCAAGTTGAAAAAAACACTGCCTCCCGAAACATAAAGGGCGACGTCGCAGTGTTCTTTCAAACTGCACAGACCCAGATGAGGCCTCACTGCTGTATGTCTGTGTCCTACATTGGGAAAATGTTCAATATTTTTTTAACTCTGCCATGGCCGGTCCCAAGCCCGTGCTGCGAAAAGAGGAGGGTTGGGTGCTGGGACAAGCAAACCAGCCCTATTAAAACATTTGTAGAGCAAATGGGAAAGTTCAGTGACACAGAGGTGATGTTCCATCTCGGGGGAGGTTTAGTGTCACTGCAGCAATGAAGACCTCTCTGAGCGTGGTTGGTTCTGAGAGCAATGGCCCAGATCCCATTCCATAACAATTTAAGATGCTCATTGCGGTCTAGAGCTGGTCCAAAGGTTGCGTGTGAAGGTTGTGTGCAAGCACACGTAAAGTGCTCCCTTCCGAAACTGGAAGACTGCTTACCAGTGCTCTTGAAACTCTTTAACTCTGCCATGGCCGGTCCCAAGCCCAGCTGCGAAAAAGGAGGATTGAGTGCTGGGTAGTGTTGAGCGGACCCGAACTGTAAAGTTCGGGTCCGTACCGAATTTTGGCGTTTTCCCGACCCCGGACCCGGACCCGGATTTTGCGCTAAAGTCCGGGTTCGGGTCCGGATTCGGGAATTTAATGGCGCAGTTAGAAATGCTTCAGGGGCCAGCCAATCACCATTTGATTAGCTGGTGTGCCCTTAGAAGCCATCATAGCCATGCCTACTAATGGCATGGCTGTGATTGGTCAGTGCAACATGTGACCTAGCATGTGAACAGCTTCTATGTAAGCAAGAGGCACACAGCACAGATCGTCACTCTGCTTTTAGACAGTGTAGGGAAAGGATCCTGGCTGCTGTTGCTGTGAGGGAGAGAATTATATGATAGGAGTTAGTCCTGATTCTGCAATCTACTGATAGAAAAGATAGAGAGACAGTGTAGTGTAGTGTAGTGTAGGGGCAGGATCCTGTTTGTGCTTTCAGGGAGAGAGATTTAGATAGGAGTCCAGATTGAGAGATATAATAGCTCAGCGATCTGCATAGGTTTATCTGTTTGTGTTGCAAGCTCAGTGCACCAGCACTGCATTACGTTGAGTGATACACCTATTCCATACTGTGGCTGTATTGTGCTCTTGCTAAAAGACCCATTTCGGGCAGAAAAAAAAAAAAGGCACTTTATTGTGCTTTTGCTAAAAAGACCCATTTTTGGGCCCCCCCAAAAAAAAAAGGCACTTTATTGTGCTGTTGCAAAAAAAAAAGGCACTTTGTTGTGCGCAAAAAAGACCTATTTTTGGGCAAAAAAAATATTTTGCAGTGTATATCTCTAGTTGTGTGAAATAACCAATTTCTATATATTTTTCTTGTACTATGCTATACTAAAAAAAAAAAAAACTTTTTTTTTGAATAGCATTCTCTGCAGTTGTGCGATTCAGCGGTTATATACTGTGGGTGTGTTGTGCTCTTCCAAAAAACGCCATTTAGGGCCACAGAAAATATTTTGCAGTGTGAAATACACATCTGGAGGTGTGTGAAAAAACAACATTATTTTTGAATAGCATTCTCTGGCCTCAGCAGCTGTGCGATTCAGCGGTTATATACTGTTGGGGTTGTTGTGCTCTTCAAAAAAACGCCATTTAGGGCCACAGAAAATAAATTGCAGTGTGAAATACACATGTGGAGGTGTGTAAAATAAAGAATTTCTATATATTGTACAGTGCTATACTAAAAAAAACAACATTTTTTTTGAATAGCATTCTCTGCACTTCTATAGCTGTGCGATTCAGTGGTTAAATACTGTGGTTGTGTTGTGCTCTTCCAAAAAACGCCATTTAGGGCCACAGAAAATATTTTGCAGTGTGAAATACACATCTGGAGGTGTGTGAAAAAACAACATTATTTTTAAAAAGCATTCTCTGGCCTCTGCAGCTGTGCGATTCAGCGGTTATATACTGTTGGGGTTGTTGTGCTCTTGCAAAAAACGCCATTTAGGGCCACAGAAAATATTTTGCAGTGTGAAATACACATCTGGAGGTGTGTGAAAAAACAACATTATTTTTGAATAGCATTCTCTGGCCTCTGCAGCTGTGCGATTCAGCGGTTATATACTGTTGGGGTTGTTGTGCTCTTGCAAAAAACGCCATTTAGGGCCACAGAAAATATTTTGCAGTGTGAAATACACATCTGGAGGTGTGTGAAAAAACAACATTATTTTTGAATAGCATTCTCTGGCCTCTGCAGCTGTGCGATTCAGCGGTTATATACTGTTGGGGTTGTTGTGCTCTTCCAAAAAACGCCATTTAGGGCCACAGAAAATAAATTGCAGTGTGAAATACATATGTGGAGGTGTGTAAAATAAACAATTTCTATATATTGTACAGTGCTATACTAAAAAAACAAATTTTTTTTGAATAGCATTCTCTGCACTTCTATAGCTGTGCGATTCAGTGGTTAAATACTGTGGTTGTGTTGTGCTCTTGCAAAAAACGCCATTTAGGGCCACAGAAAATAAATTGCAGTGTGAAATACACATGTGGAGGTGTGTAAAAGAAACAATTTCTATATATTGTACAGTGCTATACTAAAAAAAACAACATTTTTTTTGAATAGCATTCTCTGCACTTCTATAGCTGTACGATTCAGTGGTTAAATACTGTGGTTGTGTTGTGCTCTTCCAAAAAACGCCATTTAGGGCCACAGAAAATATTTTGCAGTGTGAAATACACATCTGGAGGTGTGTGAAAAAACAACATTATTTTTAAAAAGCATTCTCTGGCCTCTGCAGCTGTGCGATTCAGCGGTTATATACTGTTGGGGTTGTTGTGCTCTTGCAAAAAACGCCATTTAGGGCCACAGAAAATATTTTGCAGTGTGAAATACACATCTGGAGGTGTGTGAAAAAACAACATTATTTTTGAATAGCATTCTCTGGCCTCTGCAGCTGTGCGATTCAGCGGTTATATACTGTTGGGGTTGTTGTGCTCTTCCAAAAAACGCCATTTAGGGCCACAGAAAATAAATTGCAGTGTGAAATACACATGTGGAGGTGTGTAAAATAAACAATTTCTATATATTGTACAGTGCTATACTAAAAAAAACAACATTTTTTTTGAATAGCATTCTCTGCACTTCTATAGCTGTGCGATTCAGTGGTTAAATACTGTGGTTGTGTTTTGCTCTTCCAAAAAACGCCATTTAGGGCCACAGAAAATATTTTGCAGTGTGAAATACACATCTGGAGGTGTGTGAAAAAACAACATTATTTTTAAAAAGCATTCTCTGGCCTCTGCAGCTGTGCGATTCAGCGGTTATATACTGTTGGGGTTGTTGTGCTCTTGCAAAAAACGCCATTTAGGGCCACAGAAAATATTTTGCAGTGTGAAATACACATCTGGAGGTGTGTGAAAAATCAACATTATTTTTGAATAGCATTCTCTGGCCTCTGCAGCTGTGCGATTCAGCGGTTATATACTGTTGGGGTTGTTGTGCTCTTGCAAAAAACGCCATTTAGGGCCACAGAAAATATTTTGCAGTGTGAAATACACATCTGGAGGTGTGTGAAAAAACAACATTATTTTTGAATAGCATTCTCTGGCCTCTGCAGCTGTGCGATTCAGCGGTTATATACTGTTGGGGTTGTTGTGCTCTTCCAAAAAACGCCATTTAGGGCCACAGAAAATAAATTGCAGTGTGAAATACACATGTGGAGGTGTGTAAAATAAACAATTTCTATATATTGTACAGTGCTATACTAAAAAAAACAACATTTTTTTTGAATAGCATTCTCTGCACTTCTATAGCTGTGCGATTCAGTGGTTAAATACTGTGGTTGTGTTGTGCTCTTCCAAAAAACGCCATTTAGGGCCACAGAAAATAAATTGCAGTGTGAAATACACATGTGGAGGTGTGTAAAATAAACAATTTCTATATATTGTACAGTGCTATACTAAAAAAAACAAAATTTTTTTTGAATAGCATTCTCTGCACTTCTATAGCTGTGCGATTCAGTGGTTAAATACTGTGGTTGTGTTGTGCTCTTCCAAAAAACGCCATTTAGGGCCACAGAAAATAAATTGCAGTGTGAAATACACATGTGGAGGTGTGTAAAATAAACAATTTCTATATATTGTACAGTGCTATACTAAAAAAAAACAACATTTTTTTTGAATAGCATTCTCTGCACTTCTATAGCTGTGCGATTCAGTGGTTAAATACTGTGGTTGTGTTGTGCTCTTGCAAAAAACGCCATTTAGGGCCACAGAAAATAAATTGCAGTGTGAAATACACATGTGGAGGTGTGTAAAATAAACAATTTCTATATATTGTACAGTGCTATACTAAAAAAAAAAACATTTTCTTTGAATAGCATTCTCTGCACTTCTATAGCTGTGCGATTCAGTGGTTAAATACTGTGGTTGTGTTGTGCTCTTGCAAAAAACGCCATTTAGGGCCACAGAAAATAAATTGCAGTGTGAAATACACATGTGGAGGTGTGTAAAATAAACAATTTCTATATATTGTACAGTGCTATACTAAAAAAAACAACATTTTTTTTGAATAGCATTCTCTGCACTTCTATAGCTGTGCGATTCAGTGGTTAAATACTGTGGTTGTGTTGTGCTCTTCCAAAAAACGCCATTTAGGGCCACAGAAAATAAATTGCAGTGTGAAATACACATGTGGAGGTGTGTAAAATAAACAATTTCTATATATTGTACAGTGCTATACTAAAAAAACAACATTTTTTTTGAATAGCATTCTCTGCACTTCTATAGCTGTGCGATTCAGTGGTTAAATACTGTGGTTGTGTTGTGCTCTTGCAAAAAACGCCATTTAGGGCCACAGAAAATAAATTGCAGTGTGAAATACACATGTGGAGGTGTGTAAAATAAACAATTTCTATATATTGTACAGTGCTATACTAAAAAAAACAACATTTTTTTTTGAATATCATTCTCTGCACTTCTATAGCTGTGCGATTCAGTGGTTAAATACTGTGGTTGTGTTGTGCTCTTCCAAAAAACGCCATTTAGGGCCACAGAAAATAAATTGCAGTGTGAAATACACATGTGGAGGTGTGTAAAATAATCAATTTCTATATATTGTACAGTGCTATACTAAAAAAAACAACATTTTTTTTGAATAGCATTCTCTGCACTTCTATAGCTGTGCGATTCAGTGGTTAAATACTGTGGTTGTGTTGTGCTCTTGCAAAAAACGCCATTTAGGGCCACAGAAAATAAATTGCAGTGTGAAATACACATGTGGAGGTGTGTAAAATAAACAATTTCTATATATTGTACAGTGCTATACTAAAAAAAACAACATTTTTTTTGAATAGCATTCTCTGCACTTCTATAGCTGTGCGATTCAGTGGTTAAATACTGTGGTTGTGTTGTGCTCTTCCAAAAAACGCCATTTAGGGCCACAGAAAATAAATTGCAGTGTGAAATACACATGTGGAGGTGTGTAAAATAAACAATTTCTATATATTGTACAGTGCTATACTAAAAAAAACAACATTTTTTTTGAATAGCATTCTCTGCACTTCTATAGCTGTGCGATTCAGTGGTTAAATACTGTGGTTGTGTTGTGCTCTTCCAAAAAACGCCATTTAGGGCCACAGAAAATAAATTGCAGTGTGAAATACACATGTGGAGGTGTGTAAAATAAACAATTTCTATATATTGTACAGTGCTATACTAAAAAAAACAACATTTTTTTTGAATAGCATTCTCTGCACTTCTATAGCTGTGCGATTCAGTGGTTAAATACTGTGGTTGTGTTGTGCTCTTGCAAAAAACGCCATTTAGGGCCACAGAAAATAAATTGCAGTGTGAAATACACATGTGGAGGTGTGTAAAATAAACAATTTCTATATATTGTACAGTGCTATACTAAAAAAAACAACATTTTTTTTTGAATAGCATTCTCTGCACTTCTATAGCTGTGCGATTCAGTGGTTAAATACTATGGTTGTGTTGTGCTCTTCCAAAAAACGCCATTTAGGGCCACAGAAAATATTTTGCAGTGTGAAATACACATCTGGAGGTGTGTAAAATAAACAATTTCTATATATTCTTCTTGTACAGTGCTATACTAAAAAAAACAACCTTTTTTTTTGAATAGCATTTTCTGTAGCTGTGCGATTCAGCGGTTACGTGCTGTGGGTGTGTTGTGGTCTGGCAAAAAACGCCATTTAGGGCCACAGAAAATATTTTGCAGTGTGAAATACACATCTGGAGGTGTGTGAAATAAACAATTTCTATATATTTTCCTTGTACTGTGCTATACTAAAAAAAACAACCTTTTTTTTTTTAACAGCATTTTCTGCAGTTCTGTAGCTGTGCGTTTCAGCCATTACGTACTGTGGGTGTGTTGTGGTCTTCCAAAAAACGCCATTTAGGGCAAGATCCTAAATTTGGAAAATATGAGGGGAAGGTCAAAGGGACGTGGTGGCCCCGGTCGTGGTGCTGCTGGTGGAGCTCCTGTTGCAGGGAGAGGACGTGGTGGATCTGTGCCAGCTACACGCACAAGTGAAACACCTTCCTCAGGTGCAAGTAGGCGACCGAGCCTGCGGCGGTATTTTGTCGCGCCTAATGAGGCTGTACCAATGTTTAGGCCAGGACAAGTACAGGCGATAGTAGATTGGGTTGCTGACAGTGCCTCGGGTTCCTTCACATTGTCTCCCACCCACTCTTCTGATGAAAGATCAGAGTTGGCACCTGAAGCCCATGTCCATCAGTCTTTCACCTCACCCCCTTACAAATCAGCCAAGCAGTCTGAGCCCCAAATCATGCAGCAGTCTCTTCTGCTTTTCGATGACTCTGTTAGCAGGGTTTCCCAGGGCCATCCACCTAGCCCTGCCCCAGAAGTGGAAGAGATTGAGTGCACCGATGCCCAACCACTTATGTTTCATGATGGGTACATGGGAGGACCATCGCAGCAAGTCTCGGATGATGACGAAACACAGGTGCCAACTGCTGCTGCTTTCGCAATTGTGCAGACAGACATGGAGGGCAGGGGTGAAGACTGGGTGGAAGATGATGTGGAGGACGATGAGGTCCTCGACCCCACATGGAATCAACGTTATGCAGGTGACCAGTGTAGTTCGGAGGAAGAGGCGGTGGTCGCACAGAGCCACCAGCACAGCAGAAGAGGGAGCAGGGTGCAAAAACGGAGCATTCATCCCCTAGACAGTACATCTGCTACTGCCCAACGCAGCAAGGGACCGAGCACACCAAAGCCAGGTCCAAGGACTTCCCTAGCGTGGCAGTTCTTCACACAGTGTGTTGATGACAAGACACGAGTGGTTTGCACGCTGTGCAATCAGCGCCTGAAGCGAGGCATAAACGTTCTCAACCTGAGCACAAGCTGCATGACCAGGCATCTAAGTGCAAAGCACAAGCTGCAGTGGAGTAGACACCTCAAAAACCAAGAAAGGTCTCTGGCTCCTCCTGCTTCCTCTTCTGCTGCAGTCTCGTCCTCTTCATCCACCTCTGTAGTGACAGTGGCACCTGTCACCCCGCAAACAGAGGATCTGCCAGCAACACTACCACCTGGGTCACCAACCATCTCCACAATGTCCCATGGAAGCGTTCAGCTCTCTATCTCCCAAACATTGGAGCGGAAGAGGAAGTACCCCCCTAGCCACCCGCGATCCCTGGCCCTGAATGCCAGCATTTCAAAATTCCTGGCCTTTGAAATGCTGTCATTCCGTCTGGTGGAGACGCAGAGTTTTAAAAGCCTGATGGCATTGGCTGTCCCGCAGTACGTCGTGCCCAGCCGCCACTACTTTTCCAGGCGAGCCATCCCTTCCCTGCACAACCAGGTGGGGGACAAAATCAGGTGTGCACTGCGCAACGCCATCTGTGGCAAGGTCCACCTAACTACGGATGCGTGGACCAGTAAGCACGGTCAGGGACGTTATATCTCCCTAACAGCACACTGGGTAAATGCAGTGGCGGCTGGGCCTGAGGCAGATAGCGGTTTGGCGCATGTCCTTCCACCACCGAGGATTGCAGGGCGCTTCAGTTTGCCTCCTGTTGCTAACTCCTCCTTCTCCGCTTCCTCATCCTCTACCGCCTCCTCATCCATTCAGCGTAACACCTTCACCACCAACTTCAGCACAGCCAGGGGTAAACGACAGCAGGCAGTTTTAAAACTTTCCTGTTTGGGGGAAAATCCCCACACCGCGCAGGAGTTGTGGAGGGACATGGAACAACAGACCGATGAGTGGTTGCTGTCAGTGAGCCTCAAGCCCGGCCTGGTGGTGTGCGATAATGGGCGAAATCTCGTAGCAGCTCTGGGCCTAGCCGGTTTGACGCACATCCCTTGCCTGGCGCATGTGCTGAACTTGGTGGTCCAGAGGTTCCTTAAAAATTACCCCAATATGCCAGAGCTGCTGCAGAAAGTGCGGGCTGTCTGTGCGCACTTTCGGCGTTCTCACCCTGCTGCTGCTCGCCTGTCAGCGCTGCAGCGTAACTTCGGCCTTCCCGCTCACCGCCTCATATGTGACGTGCCCACAAGGTGGAACTCCACCTTGCACATGCTGGCCAGACTGTGCGAGCAGCAGCAGGCAATAGTGGAGTTTCAGCTGCAGCAATCACGCGTGAGTCGCTCTGCGGAACAGCACCACTTCACCACCAATAACTGGGCCTCCATGCGAGACCTGTGTGCCTTGTTGCGCTGTTTCGAGTACTCCACCAACATGGCCAGTGCCAATGACGCCGTTCTCAGCGTTACTATCCCAGTTCTATGCCTCCTTGAAAAAACGCTTCGTGCGATGATGGAAGAGGATGTGGCACAGGAGGATGAGGAGGAGGAGGAGGAAGCGGGATCATTTCAAAGGCTTTCAGGGCAGTCTTTCACAAGTGGCTACGAGGGTGGGTTCCTGCACCAACAAACACCAGGTACACAATTGTCTGGCAGAAAGGGCACAGTTCTGGAGGATGACGAGGTGGAGGAGGAGATGGAGGAGGAGGAGGAGGAGGAGGAGCCATGTTCACAGCAGGGTGGCACTCAGACCAGCTCGTGGCCATTACTGGTGCGTGGCTGGGGGATACAGAGGACACAGACGATACACCTCCCACAGAGGACAGCTTTTCTTTGCCTCTGGGCAGCCTGGCACACATGAGCGATTACATGCTGCAGTGTTTCTGCAACGACAGCCGAGTTGCCCACATTTTAACTGGTGCTGATTACTGGGTGGCCACCCTGCTGGATCCCCGTTACAAGGACAACGTACCGTCCTTAATTCCCTCACTGGAGCGGGATCGTAAGATGCGCGAGTACAAGCGCACGCTGGTAGACGCGCTGCTGGTGGCATTCCCACCTGACAGCGGGCGTACGGTGGAAGCACAAGGCGAAGGCAGAGGAGGAGGAAGAGGTCGCCAACGCAGCCGGGGCACCGGCAGCACCTCAGAAGGCAGGGTTAGCATGGCCGAAATGTGGAAAAGCTTTGTCAGCACGCCACAACAACCAGCACCACCAGCTGAGATGGAACGTCTTAGCAGGAGGCAGCATTTCACCAACATGGTTGAGCAGTATGTGTCCACAGGCCTACACGTACTGGATGACGGGTCTGCCCCCTTTAACTTCTGGGTCTCCAAATTGGGCACATGGCCTGAGCTTGCCGTTTATGCCTTGGAGGTGCTGGCCTGCCCTGCAGCCAGTGTATTATCTGAACGTGTATTTAGCACGGCAGGGGGCGTTATCACAGACAAGCGCAGCCCCCTGTCCAGAGCCAATGTGGACAAGCTCACGTTCATTAAAATGAACCAGGCATGGATCCCACAGGACTTGTCCGTACCTTGTGCAGAATAGACATGTATACCGGTGTTGTGACAAAAACTGTCCGGCCATCGGATTGTGCCCGGCCCGTACTGCGCAGGCGCAGCGCTTGCGCAGTACAGAGGACAAGGAGATTCACAAAATCTCCGAAGATGAACGGCGCCTGCGCTGTGAGTGCAGGTTCAAGCCCCACCATCCAAGAGGACATACGGTAGCACATAGTAACAGGGCCCCTCACGGGCTCGCTTCGATCGCGGCCTTGCTTGGCTCGGCTTGAACCACGGATGGTGTGGCCTTCACCTGAACTCAACACGCAGGCGCCGTTAGTCTTGGGAGATTTTTGAAATCCCCTTGTCCTACATACTCAGCAAGCGCAGTACAGGGCGGACACTATTCGACAGGGGACAGAATTCGACACATCACCGGCCTTACCCAGCCATTGTTGTATTTTTGAACCAGTGTTGGCTACCTCGTCCTCCTCCACCGCCGCTTCCACCTACACAGCCACATCCACCACCACCTCAACCTCCTACTCCATATGGACCTCGTCCTGCTAGGCCAAGATTAAAATTTTTATTTTATTTTTTTGTAGCGCACAGATCCTTTCCCCCTTACCTGCCTTTATGTTGTTGGCTCTTCGCAGGAGGGAGAAAGGCACACCGCACTACCAGCCCGTATCCTCCTATATAAAGAGGTTGAGCGGTGTACTTGACGGGCCGTGTCCACAGCCGGAGTCAAAACTCCTCCAGAGGATGATTCTCACCTCTACTGTAGGTAGAGGCAAGTCCTTTAATTGCCAGTAAAGTCAATGTCCACACCAGCTGAAACTCCAACTGTTATTCTCTCATGGCAAAATAAACTGTACTCAGATAGAAAAGGTTAGAGCAAAGAAACAGGACAGCTTAAGGTGTGGAGGAGGTCCAGGCACAAACGTAGCACATTCACTTCACTGCTTAGGTTTCTCAAACAGTTTTTGGCGCACGGTCTCTGCCACAGACATTGAGGTTGGTCTCTGCCACAGACCGGGTGTACAAGGCCCCTGCCACGGGCCTGGAGAACTTTGGTCTCAGCCACAGACCAGGGTGTATAAGGCCCCTGCCACGGGCCGGTTGAATAAGGCCTCTGATACAGTCAAGGTGACCTTGAGCTTCTCCTTCTACGAACCTAGCCCATATCAAGGGGAAGACATCTCTCCAGGGAGTCAACAGACCATTCCTTCACTGTGACTCCCGCATCGGTCCATCAGAATGATCCTCCCTTCCCTGGAACAGGGTCCCCTACACGAGGCGGCTCTGGACTCCAGGCTTTACTCCCGCCCCTAGGCCTCCATACCCAGGGCAGCAAGAACTCCAGGATAGTACCTCACCCCGGGCTAAAGGTGCCCGAGATGGAACAGGAACACATGCACCCAGGCCGAAGGCACCTGGGCGCGGACCCCACTGGACATCAGCCCCCAGGCCAAAGGTCTGCCCCTTTTATATGCTCTCCCGGCATGCACAGCAGGTTCCCCGCCCCGCTGTACTACTGCCAAGAGGGGACACAAAAGGCGCCACCTGTAGGCCGCAGGGAACTGCACACCAATACTGTCCCCCGAGGACAAAATGGTCCATGAATCCTACAGAATTAGGGTATTTGAGCCTATTTACCACTCAAACACTTTCCTTAAATTTAGCACCCCGCTACATTTTTATTTCAAAGTATTTTATTTTCCCACTAGCTTATCCATTAAATTAAATAATTTATTCCATAAAGGGCGTATTCTGGGGCATTCCCACCATATGTGTGGCATCGTGCCGTTGAGTTTCTGAGGTTCTTAATGACTTCCTGTACCTCTTCTGCTGAAAAGGGGGCCTCCAGCATATTTTTTTATTTTTAAATTTTTTTTATGTTCTTTTAAGTTATTTCCTATCCACATTTGTTTGCAGAGCACTTGCCATGTTCTTAACAACATTTTGCTGCCATTTGCAGCCCTCTAGCCCTTTCCATTACTTTTTTAGAGCCTTTTTAGTCGTCAGAAGTCCGGGTCCCCATTGACTTCAATGGGGTCCGAGTCCGGGTTCGGGTTAAAGTTCGGTCCCGAATCCGAACTTTTTTCCGAAGTTCGGCCGAACCCGCCGGACCCGAATATCCAGCTACCCGCTCAACTCTAGTGCTGGGGCAAGCAAACCAGCCCTGTAAAAACAATTTGCTACTGCGAGCATAAAAGAAGAATAGGGCCTATCCAGCATTGTAGTGACATTAGCCAGCTGAACGTGTTGGCTGAGCTACCAATGCTTTAAGCTGAAAATTAGTGGCTCGAGCATAAAAGAAGAGGGCCTATTAAAGTTAACTCCACCGTGGCCGGTCCCAAGTCCGAGCTGAGAAAGGAGGAGGGTCCCTTCCCCCTCCCTTTCCTTCCCTTTCCCCTTCCCCTCCCCCTCCCATCCCTTTCCCCTTCCCCCAGAGATACATGCTCAAATTACCTTTAAGGCAGTTTACTGTGCAAAGGGCTAAAAAGAGATTGTAGACAGTCCACTTTGGGCCGATCGGCGCCGTTCGGAGCTGTAATGCAAAGTTCCACTGTACATCTCTTCTCTGCTGTCCCATCTGTGTGCTGTCTCGACTGTGAAGTGTGGGAAGAGGCTGTACCCCTTTACAGAGGATAGAGAGCAGGATCTGTTCGCCCCGAGTACATAAATTGTCTGAAGAAGAGAGAGCAATTTGGGTTCAAATTTGGTCCCATACTTGCTATCTGAGGAGTGACAAAGGAAATCTACCTGCGTGCCAAGTTTGAAGACAGGAGCCCCAAGGGTTCCAGAGATATGGCCACACAAAGAGAACTGACCGGCAATTGAAAGCTCCCTTGCAGGAAAACGTAGCAGTAATTTGTAATACCGCTTAAGTGGGACTCTGGAGCAACCTTGTCGGTATAGATTTTGCTGGTCAATATCTCCAAAACCATAAATCCTAAGAACTCCAAACTTGGTAGGGTGGGTCTCCCAATCAGTCCCATACATGTGTCTCTCAAGTTGAAAAAAACACTGCCTCCCAAAACATAAAGGGCGACGTCGCAGTGTTCTTTCAAACTGCACGAACCCAGATGAGGCCTCACTGCTGTATGTCTGTGTCCTACATTGGGAAAATGTTCAATATTTTTTTAACTCTGCCATGGCCGGTCCCAAGCCCGTGCTGCGAAAAGAGGAGGGTTGGGTGCTGGGACAAGCAAACCAGCCCTATTAAAACATTTGTAGAGCAAATGGGAAAGTTCAGTGACACAGAGGTGATGTTCAGTCTCGGAGGAGGTTTAGTGTCACTGCAGCAATGAAGACCTCTCTGAGCGTGGTTGGTTCTGAGAGCAATGGCCCAGATCCCATTCCATAACAATTGTAAGATGCTCATTGCGGTCTAGAGCTGGTCCAAAGGTTGCGTGTGAAGGTTGTGTGCAAGCACACGTAAAGTGCTCCCTTCCGAAACTGGAAGAGTGCTTACCAGTGCTCTTGAAACTTGTTAACTCTGCCATGGCCGGTCCCAAGCCCAGCTGCGAAAAGAGGAGGGTTGAGTGCTGGGGCAAGCAAACCAGCCCTGTAAAAACAATTTGCTATTGCGAGCATAAAAGAAGAATAGGGCCTATCCAGCATTGTAGTGACATTAGCCAGCTGAACGTGTTGGCTGAGCTACCAATGCTTTAAGCTGCAAATTAGTGGCTTGAGCATAAAAGAAGAGGGCCTATTAAAGTTAACTCCACCGTGGCCGGTCCCAAGTCCGAGCTGAGAAAGGAGGAGGGTCCCTTCCCCCTCCCTTTCCTTCCCTTTCCCCTTCCCCTCCCCCTCCCTTCCCTTTCCCCTTCCCCCAGAGATACATGCTCAAATTACCTTTAAGGCAGTTTACTGTGCAAAGGGCTAAAAAGAGATTGTAGACAGTCCACTTTGGGCCGATCGGCGCCGTTCGGAGCTGTAATGCGAATTTCCACTGTACATCTCTTCTCTGCTGTCCCATCTGTGTGCTGTCTCGACTGTGAAGTGTGGGAAGAGGGTGTACCCCTTTACGGAGGATAGACAGCAGGATCTGTTCGCCCCGAGTACATAAATTGTCTGAAGAAGAGAGAGCAATTTGGGTTCAAATTTGGTCCCATACTTGCTATCTGAGGAGTGACAAAGGAAATCTACCTGTGTGCCAAGTTTGAAGACAGGAGCCCCAAGGGTTCCAGAGATATGGCCACACAAAGAGAACTGACCGGCAATTGAAAGCTCCCTTGCGGGAAAACGTAGCAGTAATTTGTAATACCGCTTAAGTGGGACTCTGGAGCAACCTTGTCAGTATAGATTTTGCTGGTCAATATCTCCAAAACCATAAATCCTAAGAACTCCAAACTTGGTAGGGTGGGTCTCCCAATCAGTCCCATACATGTGTCTCTCAAGTTGAAAAAAACACTGCCTCCCGAAACATAAAGGGCGACGTCGCAGTGTTCTTTCAAACTGCACGGACCCAGATGAGGCCTCACTGCTGTATGTCTGTGTCCTACATTGGGAAAATGTTCAATATTTTTTTAACTCTGCCATGGCCGGTCCCAAGCCCGTGCTGCGAAAAGAGGAGGGTTGGGTGCTGGGACAAGCAAACCAGCCCTATTAAAACATTTGTAGAGCAAATGGGAAAGTTCAGTGACAGAGAGGTGATGTTCCATCTCGGGGGAGGTTTAGTGTCACTGCAGCAATGAAGACCTCTCTGAGCGTGGTTGGTTCTGAGAGCAATGGCCCAGATCCCATTCCATAACAATTGTAAGATGCTCATTGTGGTCTAGAGCTGGTCCAAAGATTGCGTGTTAAGGTTGTGTGCAAGCACACGTAAAGTGCTCCCTTCCGAAACTGGAAGACTGCTTACCAGTGCTCTTGAATTTTTTAACTCTTCCATGGCCAGTCCCAAGCCCAGCTGCGAAAAGAGGAGGGTTGAGTGCTGGGGCAAGCAAACCAGCCCTGTAAAAACAATTTGCTACTGCGAGCATAAAAGAAGAATAGGGCCTATCCAGCATTGTAGTGACATTAGCCAGCTGAACGTGTTGGCTGAGCTACCAATGCTTTAAGCTGCAAATTAGTGGCTCGAGCATAAAAGAAGAGGGCCTATTAAAGTTAACTCCACCGTGGCCGGTCCCAAGTCCGAGCTGAGAAAAGAGGAGGGTCCCTTCCCCCTCCCTTTCCTTCCCTTTCCCCTTCCCCTCCCCCTCCCTTCCCTTTCCCCTTCCCCCAGAGATACATGCTCAAATTACCTTTAAGGCAGTTTACTGTGCAAAGGGCTAAAAAGAGATTGTAGACAGTCCACTTTGGGCCGATCGGCGACGTTCGGAGCTGTAATGCGAAGTTCCACTGTACATCTCTTCTCTGCTGTCCCATCTGTGTGCTGTCTCGACTGTGAAGTGTGGGAAGAGGGTGTACCCCTTTACGGAGGATAGACAGCAGGATCTGTTCGCCCCGAGTACATAAATTATCTGAAGAAGAGAGAGCAATTTGGGTTCAAATTTGGTCCCATACTTGCTATCTGAGGAGTGACAAAGGAAATCTACCTGCGTGCCAAGTTTGAAGACAGGAGCCCCAAGGGTTCCAGAGATATGGCCACACAAAGAGAACTGACCGGCAATTGAAAGCTCCCTTGCGGGAAAACGTAGCAGTAATTTGTAATACCGCTTAAGTGGGACTCTGGAGCAACCTTGTCGGTATAGATTTTGCTGGTCAATGTCTCCAAAACCATAAATCCTAAGAACTCCAAACTTGGTAGGGTGGGTCTCCCAATAAGTCCCATACATGTGTCTCTCAAGTTTAAAAAAACACTGCCTCCCGAAACATAAAGGGCGACGTCGCAGTGTTCTTTCAAACTGCACAGACCCAGATGAGGCCTCACTGCTGTATGTCTGTGTCCTACATTGGGAAAATGTTCAATATTTTTTTAACTCTGCCATGGCCGGTCCCAAGCCCGTGCTGCGAAAAGAGGAGGGTTGGGTGCTGGGACAAGCAAAGCAGAACTATTAAAACATTTGTAGAGCAAATGGGAAAGTTCAGTGACACAGAGGTGATGTTCCATCTCGGGGGAGGTTTAGTGTCACTGCAGCAATGAAGACCTCTCTGAGCGTGGTTGGTTCTGAGCGCAATGGCCCAGATCCCATTCCATAACAATTGTAAGATGCTCATTGCGGTCTAGAGCTGGTCCAAAGGTTGCGTGTGAAGGTTGTGTGCAAGCACACGTAAAGTGCTCCCTTCTGAAACTGGAAGACTGCTTACAAGTGCTCTTGAATTTTTTTAACTCTGCCATGGCCGGTCCCAAGCCCAGCTGCGAAAAGTGGAGGGTGGAGTGCTGGGGCAAGCAAACCAGCCCTGTAAAAACAATTTGCTACAGCGAGCATAAAAGAAGAATAGGGCCTATCCAGCATTGTAGTGACATTAGCGAGCTGAACGTGTTGGCTGAGCTACCAATGCTTTAAGCTGCAAATTAGTGGCTCGAGCATAAAAGAAGAGGGCCTATTAAAGTTAACTCCACCGTGGCCGGTCCCAAGTCTAAGCTGAGAAAGGAGGAGGGTCCCTTCCCTCCCCCTCCCTTCCCTTTCCCCTTCCCCCAGAGACACATGCTCAAATAACCTTTAAGGCAGTTTACTGTGCAAAGGGCTAAAAAGAGATTGTAGACAGTCCACTTTGGGCCGATCGGCGCCGTTCGGAGCTGTAATGCGAAGTTCCACTGTACATCTCTTCTCTGCTGTCCCATCTGTGTGCTGTCTCGACTGTGAAGTGTGGGAAGAGGGTGTACCCCTTTACGGAGGATAGACAGCAGGATCTGTTCGCCCCGAGTACATAAATTGTCTGAAGAAGAGAGAGCAATTTGGGTTCAAATTTGGTCCCATACTTGCTATCTGAGGAGTGACAAAGGAAATCTACCTGCGTGCCAAGTTTGAAGACAGGAGCCCCAAGGGTTCCAGAGATATGGCCACACAAAGAGAACTGACCGGCAATTGAAAGCTCCCTTGCGGGAAAACGTAGCAGTAATTTGTAATACCGCTTAAGTGGGACTCTGG
The DNA here is from genome assembly GCA_029206835.1 of Rana muscosa. Lineage (NCBI taxonomy): Eukaryota > Metazoa > Chordata > Amphibia > Anura > Ranidae > Rana > Rana muscosa. Next base: position 116,728,007 of record CM055118.1, read on the forward strand.
AGCAACCTTGTCGGTATAGATTTTGCTGGTCAATATCTCCAAAACCATAAATCCTAAGAACTCCAAACTTGGTAGGGTGGGTCTCCCAATCAGTCCCATACATGTGTCTCTCAAGTTGAAAAAACACTGCCTCCCGAAACATAAAGGGCGACGTCGCAGTGTTCTTTCAAACTGCACGGACCCAGATGAGGCCTCACTGCTGTATGTCTGTGTCCTACATTGGGAAAATGTTCAATATTTTTTTAACTCTGCCATGGCCGGTCCCAAGCCCGTGCTGCGAAAAGAGGAGGGTTGGGTGATGGGACAAGCAAACCAGCTCTATTAAAACATTTGTAGAGCAAATGGGAAAGTTCAGTGACACAGAGGTGATGTTCCATCTCGGGGGAGGTTTAGTGTCACTGCAGCAATGAAGACCTCTCTGAGCGTGGTTGGTTCTGAGAGCAATGGCCCAGATCCCATTCCATAACAATTGTAAGATGCTCATTGCGGTCTAGAGCTGGTCCAAAGGTTGCGTGTGAAGGTTGTGTGCAAGCACACGTAAAGTGCTCCCTTCCGAAACTGGAAGACTGCTTACCAGTGCTCTTGAAACTTTTTAACTCTGCCATGGCCGGTCCCAAGCCCAGCTGCGAAAAGAGGAGGGTTGAGTGCTGGGGCAAGCAAACCAGCCCTGTAAAAACAATTTGCTACTGCGAGCATAAAAGAAGAATAGGGCCTATCCAGCATTGTAGTGACATTAGCCAGCTGAACGTGTTGGCTGAGCTACCAATGCTTTAAGCTGCAAATTAGTGGCTCGAGCATAAAAGAAGAGGGCCTATTAAAGTTAACTCCACCATGGCCGGTCCCAAGTCCGAGCTGAGAAAGGAGGAGGGTCCCTTCCCCCTCCCTTTCCTTCCCTTTCCCCTTCCCCTCCCTTCCCTTTCCCCTTCCCCCAGAGATACATGCTCAAATTATCTTTAAGGCAGTTTACTGTGCAAAGGGCTAAAAAGAGATTGTAGACAGTCCACTTTGGGCCGATCGGCGCCGTTCGGAGCTGTAATGCGAAGTTCCACTGTACATCTCTTCTCTGCTGTCCCATCTGTGTGCTGTCTCAACTGTGAAGTGTGGGAAGAGGGTGTACCCCTTTACGGAGGATAGACAGCAGGATCTGTTCGCCCCGAGTACATAAATTGTCTGAAGAAGAGAGAGCAATTTGGGTTCAAATTTGGTCCCATACTTGCTATCTGAGGAGTGAGAAAGGAAATCTACCTGCGTGCCAAGTTTGAAGACAGGAGCCCCAAGGGTTCCAGAGATATGGCCACACAAAGAGAACTGACCGGCAATTGAAAGCTCCCTTGTGGGAAAACGTAGCAGTAATTTGTAATACCGCTTAAGTGGGACTCTGGAGCAACCTTGTCGGTATAGATTTTGCTGGTCAATATCTCCAAAACCATAAATCCTAAGAACTCCAAACTTGGTAGGGTGGGTCTCCCAATCAGTCCCATACATGTGTCTCTCAAGTTGAAAAAAACACTGCCTCCCGAAACATAAAGGGCGACGTCGCAGTGTTCTTTCAAACTGCACGGACCCAGATGAGGCCTCACTGCTGTATGTCTGTGTCCTACATTGGGAAAATGTTCAATATTTTTTTAACTCTACCATGGCCGGTCCCAAGCCCGTGCTGCGAAAAGAGGAGGGTTGGGTGCTGGGACAAGCAAACCAGCCCTATTAAAACATTTGTAGAGCAAATGGGAAAGTTCAGTGACACAGAGGTGATGTCCCATCTCGGGGGAGGTTTAGTGTCACTGCAGCAATGAAGACCTCTCTGAGCATGGTTGGTTCTGAGAGCAATGGCCCAGATCCCATTCCATAACAATTGTAAGATGTTCATTGCGGTCTAGAGCTGGTCCAAAGGTTGCGTGTGAAGGTTGTGTGCAAGCACACGTAAAGTGCTCCCTTCCGAAACTGGAAGACTGCTTACCAGTGCTCTTGAATCTTTTTAACTCTGCCATGGCCGGTCCCAAGCCCAGCTGCGAAAGGAGGAGGGTTGAGTGCTGGGGCAAGCAAACCAGCCCTGTAAAAACAATTTGCTACTGCGAGCATAAAAGAAGAATAGGGCCTATCCAGCATTGTAGTGACATTAGCCAGCTGAACGTGTTGGCTGAGCTACCAATGCTTTAAGCTGCAAATTAGTGGCTCGAGCATAAAAGAAGAGGGCCTATTAAAGTTAACTCCACCGTGGCCGGTCCCAAGTCCGAGCTGAGAAAGGAGGAGGGTCCCTTCCCCCTCCCTTTCCTTCCCTTTCCCCTTCCCCTCCCCCTCCCTTCCCTTTCCCCTTCCCCCAGAGATACATGCTCAAATTACCTTTAAGGCAGTTTACTGTGCAAAGGGCTAAAAAGAGATTGTAGACAGTCCACTTTGGGCCGATCGGTGCCGTTCGGAGCTGTAATGCGAAGTTCCACTGTACATCTCTTCTCTGCTGTCCCATCTGTGTGCTGTCTCGACTGTGAAGTGTGGGAAGAGGGTGTACCCCTTTACGGAGGATAGACAGCAGGATCTGTTCGCCCGAGTACATTAATTGTCTGAAGAAGAGAGAGCAATTTGGGTTCAAATTTGGTCCCATACTTGCTATCTGAGGAGTGAGAAAGGAAATCTACCTGCGTGCCAAGTTTGAAGACAGGAGCCCCAAAGGTTCCAGAGATATGGCCACACAAAGAGAACTGACCGGCAATTGAAAGCTCCCTTGCGGGAAAACGTAGCAGTAATTTGTAATACCGCTTAAGTGGGACTCTGGAGCAACCTTGTTGGTATAGATTTTGCTGGTCAATATCTCCAAAACCATAAATCCTAAGAACTCCAAACTTGGTAGGGTGGGTCTCCCAATCAGTCCCATACATGTGTCTCTCAAGTTGAAAAAAACACTGCCTCCCGAAACATAAAGGGCGACGTCGCAGTGTTCTTTCAAACTGCACGGACCCAGATGAGGCCTCACTGCTGTATGTCTGTGTCCTACATTGGGAAAATGTTCAATATTTTTTTAACTCTGCCATGGCCGGTCCCAAGCCCGTGCTGCGAAAAGAGGAGGGTTGGGTGCTGGGACAAGCAAACCAGCCCTATTAAAACATTTGTAGAGCAAATAGGAAAGTTCAGTGACACAGAGGTGATGTTCCATCTCGGGGGAGGTTTAGTGTCACTGCAGCAATGAAGACCTCTCTGAGCGTGGTTGGTTCTGAGAGCAATGGCCCAGATCCCATTCCATAACAATTGTAAGATGCTCATTGCGGTCTAGAGCTGGTCCAAAGGTTGCGTGTGAAGGTTGTGTGCAAGCACACGTAAAGTGCTCCCTTCCGAAACTGGAAGACTGCTTACCAGTGCTCTTGAAACTTTTTAACTCTGCCATGGCCGGTCCCAAGCCCAGCTGCGAAAAGAGGAGGGTTGAGTGCTGGGGCAAGCAAACCAGCCCTGTAAAAACAATTTGCTACTGCGAGCATAAAAGAAGAATAGGGCCTATCCAGCATTGTAGTGACATTAGCCAGCTGAACGTGTTGGCTGAGCTACCAATGCTTTAAGCTGCAAATTAGTGGCTCGAGCATAAAAGAAGAGGGCCTATTAAAGTTAACTCCACCGTGGCCGGTCCCAAGTCCGAGCTGAGAAAGGAGGAGGGTCCCTTCCCCCTCCCTTTCCTTCCCTTTCCCCTCCCCCTCCCTTCCCTTTCCCCTTCCCCCAGAGATACATGCTCAAATTACCTTTAAGGCAGTTTACTGTGCAAAGGGCTAAAAAGAGATTGTAGACAGTCCACTTTGGCCCGATCGGTGCCGTTCGGAGCTGTAATGCGAAGTTCCACTGTACATCTCTTCTCTGCTGTCCCATCTGTGTGCTGTCTCGACTTTGAAGTGTGGGAAGAGGGTGTACCCCTTTACGGAGGATAGACAGCAGGATCTGTTCGCCCCGAGTACATTAATTGTCTGAAGAAGAGAGAGCAATTTGGGTTCAAATTTGGTCCCATACTTGCTATCTGAGGAGTGAGAAAGGAAATCTACCTGCGTGCCAAGTTTGAAGACAGGAGCCCCAAAGGTTCCAGAGATATGGCCACACAAAGAGAACTGACCGGCAATTGAAAGCTCCCTTGCGGGAAAACGTAGCAGTAATTTGTAATACCGCTTAAGTGGGACTCTGGAGCAACCTTGTTGGTATAGATTTTGCTGGTCAATATCTCCAAAACCATAAATCCTAAGAACTCCAAACTTGGTAGGGTGGGTCTCCCAATCAGTCCCATACATGTGTCTCTCAAGTTGAAAAAAACACTGCCTCCCGAAACATAAAGGGCGACGTCGCAGTGTTCTTTCAAACTGCACGGACCCAGATGAGGCCTCACTGCTGTATGTCTGTGTCCTACATTGGGAAAATGTTCAATATTTTTTTAACTCTGCCATGGCCGGTCCCAAGCCCGTGCTGCGAAAAGAGGAGGGTTGGGTGCTGGGACAAGCAAACCAGCCCTATTAAAACATTTGTAGAGCAAATAGGAAAGTTCAGTGACACAGAGGTGATGTTCCATCTCGGGGGAGGTTTAGTGTCACTGCAGCAATGAAGACCTCTCTGAGCGTGGTTGGTTCTGAGAGCAATGGCCCAGATCCCATTCCATAACAATTGTAAGATGCTCATTGCGGTCTAGAGCTGGTCCAAAGGTTGCGTGTGAAGGTTGTGTGCAAGCACACGTAAAGTGCTCCCTTCCGAAACTGGAAGACTGCTTACCAGTGCTCTTGAAACTTTTTAACTCTGCCATGGCCGGTCCCAAGCCCAGCTGCGAAAAGAGGAGGGTTGAGTGCTGGGGCAAGCAAACCAGCCCTGTAAAAACAATTTGCTACTGCGAGCATAAAAGAAGAATAGGGCCTATCCAGCATTGTAGTGACATTAGCCAGCTGAACGTGTTGGCTGAGCTACCAATGCTTTAAGCTGCAAATTAGTGGCTCGAGCATAAAAGAAGAGGGCCTATTAAAGTTAACTCCACCGTGGCCGGTCCCAAGTCCGAGCTGAGAAAGGAGGAGGGTCCCTTCCCCCTCCCTTTCCTTCCCTTTCCCCTCCCCCTTCCTTCCCTTTCCCCTTCCCCCAGAGATACATGCTCAAATTACCTTTAAGGCAGTTTACTGTGCAAAGGGCTAAAAAGAGATTGTAGACAGTCCACTTTGGCCCGATCGGTGCCGTTCGGAGCTGTAATGCGAAGTTCCACTGTACATCTCTTCTCTGCTGTCCCATCTGTGTGCTGTCTCGACTGTGAAGTGTGGGAAGAGGGTGTACCCCTTTACGGAGGATAGACAGCAGGATCTGTTCGCCCCGAGTACATTAATTGTCTGAAGAAGAGAGAGCAATTTGGGTTCAAATTTGGTCCCATACTTGCTATCTGAGGAGTGACAAAGGAAATCTACCTGCGTGCCAAGTTTGAAGACAGGAGCCCCAAGGGTTCCAGAGATATGGCCACACAAAGAGAACTGACCGGCAATTGAAAGCTCCCTTGCGGGAAAACGTAGCAGTAATTTGTAATACCGCTTAAGTGGGACTCTGGAGCAACCTTGTCGGTATAGATTTTGCTGGTCAATATCTGCAAAACCATAAATCCTAAGAACTCCAAACTTGGTAGGGTGGGTCTCCCAATCAGTCCCATACATGTGTCTCTCAAGTTGAAAAAAACACTGCCTCCCGAAACATAAAGGGCGACGTCGCAGTGTTCTTTCAAACTGCACGGACCCAGATGAGGCCTCACTGCTGTATGTCTGTGTCCTACATTGGGAAAATGTTCAATATTTTTTTAACTCTGCCATGGCCGGTCCCAAGCCCGTGCTGCGAAAAGAGGAGGGTTGGGTGCTGGGACAAGCAAACCAGCCCTATTAAAACATTTGTAGAGCAAATGGGAAAGTTCAGTGACACAGAGGTGATGTTCCATCTCGGGGGAGGTTTAGTGTCACTGCAGCAATGAAGACCTCTCTGAGCGTGGTTGGTTCTGAGAGCAATGGCCCAGATCCCATTCCACAACAATTGTAAGATGCTCATTGCGGTCTAGAGCTGGTCCAAAGGTTGCGTGTGAAGGTTGTGTGCAAGCACACGTAAAGTGCTCCCTTCCGAAACTGGAAGACTGCTTACCAGTGCTCTTGAATCTTTTTAACTCTGCCATGGCCGGTCCCAAGCCCAGCTGCGAAAAGAGGAGGGTTGAGTGCTGGGGCAAGCAAACCAGCCCTGTAAAAACAATTTGCTACTGCGAGCATAAAAGAAGAATAGGGCCTATCCAGCATTGTAGTGACATTAGCCAGCTGAACGTGTTGGCTGAGCTACCAATGCTTTAAGCTGCAAATTAGTGGCTCGAGCATAAAAGAAGAGGGCCTATTAAAGTTAACTCCACCGTGGCCGGTCCCAAGTCCGAGCTGAGAAAGGAGGAGGGTCCCTTCCCCCTCCCTTTCCTTCCCTTTCCCCTTCCCCTCCCCCTCCCTTCCCTTTCCCCTTCCCCCAGAGATACATGCTCAAATTACCTTTAAGGCAGTTTACTGTGCAAAGGGCTAAAAAGAGATTGTAGACAGTCCACTTTGGGCCGATCGGTGCCGTTCGGAGCTGTAATGCGAAGTTCCACTGTACATCTCTTCTCTGCTGTCCCATCTGTGTGCTGTCTCGACTGTGAAGTGTGGGAAGAGGGTGTACCCCTTTACGGAGGATAGACAGCAGGATCTGTTCGCCCCGAGTACATTAATTGTCTGAAGAAGAGAGAGCAATTTGGGTTAAAATTTGGTCCCATACTTGCTATCTGAGGAGTGACAAAGGAAATCTACCTGCGTGCCAAGTTTGAAGACAGGAGCCCCAAGGGTTCCAGAGATATGGCCACACAAAGAGAACTGACCGGCAATTGAAAGCTCCCTTGCGGGAAAACGTAGCAGTAATTTGTAATACCGCTTAAGTGGGACTCTGGAGCAACCTTGTTGGTATAGATTTTGCTGGTCAATATCTCCAAAACCATAAATCCTAAGAACTCCAAACTTGGTAGGGTGGGTCTCCCAATCAGTCCCATACATGTGTCTCTCAAGTTGAAAAAAACACTGCCTCCCGAAACATAAAGGGCGACGTCGCAGTGTTCTTTCAAACTGCACGGACCCAGATGAGGCCTCACTGCTGTATGTCTGTGTCCTACATTGGGAAAATGTTCAATATTTTTTTAACTCTGCCATGGCCGGTCCCAAGCCCGTGCTGCGAAAAGAGGAGGGTTGGGTGCTGGGACAAGCAACCCAGCCCTATTAAAACATTTGTAGAGCAAATAGGAAAGTTCAGTGACACAGAGGTGATGTTCCATCTCGGGGGAGGTTTAGTGTCACTGCAGCAATGAAGACCTCTCTGAGCGTGGTTGGTTCTGAGAGCAATGGCCCAGATCCCATTCCATAACAATTGTAAGATGCTCATTGCGGTCTAGAGCTGGTCCAAAGGTTGCGTGTGAAGGTTGTGTGCAAGCACACGTAAAGTGCTCCCTTCCGAAACTGGAAGACTGCTTACCAGTGCTCTTGAAACTTTTTAACTCTGCCATGGCCGGTCCCAAGCCCAGCTGCGAAAAGAGGAGTGTTGAGTGCTGGGGCAAGCAAACCAGCCCTGTAAAAAACAATTTGCTACTGCGAGCATAAAAGAAGAATAGGGCCTATCCAGCATTGTAGTGACATTAGCCAGCTGAACGTGTTGGCTGAGCTACCAATGCTTTAAGCTGCAAATTAGTGGCTCGAGCATAAAAGAAGAGGGCCTATTAAAGTTAACTCCACCGTGGCCGGTCCCAAGTCCGAGCTGAGAAAGGAGGAGGGTCCCTTCCCCCTCCCTTTCCTTCCCTTTCCCCTCCCCCTCCCTTCCCTTTCCCCTTCCCCCAGAGATACATGCTCAAATTACCTTTAAGGCAGTTTACTGTGCAAAGGGCTAAAAAGAGATTGTAGACAGTCCACTTTGGACCAATCGGCGCCGTTCGGAGCTGTAATGCAAAGTTCCACTGTACATCTCTTCTCTGCTGTCCCATCTGTGTGCTGTCTCGACTGTGAAGTGTGGGAAGAGGGTGTACCCCTTTACGGAGGATAGACAGCAGGATCTGTTCGCCCCGAGTACATAAATTGTCTGAAGAAGAGAGAGCAATTTGGGTTCAAATTTGGTCCCATACTTGCTATCTGAGGAGTGACAAAGGAAATTTACCTGCGTGCCAAGTTTGAAGACAGGAGCCCCAAGGGTTCCAGAGATATGGCCACACAAAGAGAACTGACCGGCAATTGAAAGCTCCCTTGCGGGAAAACGTAGCAGTAATTTGTAATACCGCTTAAGTGGGACTCTGGAGCAACCTTGTCGGTATAGATTTTGCTGGTCAATATCTCCAAAACCATAAATCCTAAGAACTCCAAACTTGGTAGGGTGGGTCTCCCAATCAGTCCCATACATGTGTCTCTCAAGTTGAAAAAAACACTGCCTCCCGAAACATAAAGGGCGACGTCGCAGTGTTCTTTCAAACTGCACGGACCCAGATGAGGCCTCACTGCTGTATGTCTGTGTCCTACATTGGGAAAATGTTCAATATTTTTTTAACTCTGCCATGGCCGGTCCCAAGCCCATGCTGCGAAAAGAGGAGGGTTGGGTGCTGGGACAAGCAAACCAGCCCTATTAAAACATTTGTAGAGCAAATGGGAAAGTTCAGTGACACAGAGGTGATGTTCCATCTCGGGGGAGGTTTAGTGTCACTGCAGCAATGAAGACCTCTCTGAGCATGGTTGGTTCTGAGAGCAATGGCCCAGATCCCATTCCACAACAATTGTAAGATGCTCATTGCGGTCTAGAGCTGGTCCAAAGGTTGCGTGTGAAGGTTGTGTGCAAGCACACGTAAAGTGCTCCCTTCCGAAACTGGAAGACTGCTTACCAGTGCTCTTGAATCTTTTTAACTCTGCCATGGCCGGTCCCAAGCCCAGCTGCGAAAAGAGGAGGGTTGAGTGCTGGGGCAAGCAAACCAGCCCTGTAAAAACAATTTGCTACTGCGAGCATAAAAGAAGAATAGGGCCTATCCAGCATTGTAGTGACATTAGCCAGCTGAACGTGTTGGCTGAGCTACCAATGCTTTAAGCTGCAAATTAGTGGCTCGAGCATAAAAGAAGAGGGCCTATTAAAGTTAACTCCACCGTGGCCGGTCCCAAGTCTGAGCTGAGAAAGGAGGAGGGTCCCTTCCCCCTCCCTTTCCTTCCCTTTCCCCTTCCCCTCCCCCTCCCTTCCCTTTCCCCTTCCCCCAGAGATACATGCTCAAATTACCTTTAAGGCAGTTTACTGTGCAAAGGGCTAAAAAGAGATTGTAGACAGTCCACTTTGGGCCGATCGGTGCCGTTCGGAGCTGTAATGCGAAGTTCCACTGTACATCTCTTCTCTGCTGTCCCATCTGTGTGCTGTCTCGACTGTGAAGTGTGGGAAGAGGGTGTACCCCTTTACGGAGGATAGACAGCAGGATCTGTTCGCCCCGAGTACATAAATTGTCTGAAGAAGAGAGAGCAATTTGGGTTCAAATTTGGTCCCATACTTGCTATCTGAGGAGTGACAAAGGAAATCTACCTGCGTGCCAAGTTTGAAGACAGGAGCCCCAAGGGTTCCAGAGATATGGCCACACAAAGAGAACTGACCGGCAATTGAAAGCTCCCTTGCGGGAAAACGTAGCAGTAATTTGTAATACCGCTTAAGTGGGACTCTGGAGCAACCTTGTCGGTATAGATTTTGCTGGTCAATGTCTCCAAAATCATAAATCCTAAGAACTCCAAACTTGGTAGGGTGGGTCTCCCAATAAGTCCCATACATGTGTCTCTCAAGTTGAAAAAAACACTGCCTCCCGAAACATAAAGGGCGACGTCGCAGTGTTCTTTCAAACTGCACGGACCCAGATGAGGCCTCACTGCTGTATGTCTGTGTCCTACATTGGGAAAATGTTCAATATTTTTTTAACTCTGCCATGGCCGGTCCCAAGCCCGTGCTGCGAAAAGAGGAGGGTTGGGTGCTGTGACAAGCAAACCAGCCCTATTAAAACATTTGTAGAGCAAATGGGAAAGTTCAGTGACACAGAGGTGATGTTCCATCTCGGGGGAGGTTTAGTGTCACTGCAGCAATGAAGACCTCTCTGAGCGTGGTTGGTTCTGAGAGCAATGGCCCAGATCCCATTCCATAACAATTGTAAGATGCTCATTGCGGTCTAGAGCTGGTCCAAAGGTTGCGTGTGAAGGTTGTGTGCAAGCACACGTAAAGTGCTCCCTTCCGAAACTGGAAGACTGCTTACCAGTGCTCTTGAAACTTTTTAACTCTGCCATGGCCGGTCCCAAGCCCAGCTGCGAAAAGAGGAGGGTTGAGTGCTGGGGCAAGCAAACCAGCCCTGTAAAAACAATTTGCTACTGCGAGCATAAAATAAGAATAGGGCCTATCCAGCATTGTAGTGACATTAGCCAGCTGAACGTGTTGGCTGAGCTACCAATGCTTTAAGCTGCAAATTAGTGGCTCGAGCATAAAAGAAGAGGGCCTATTAAAGTTAACTCCACCGTGGCCGGTCCCAAGTCCGAGCTGAGAAAGGAGGAGGGTCCCTTCCCCCTCCCTTTCCTTCCCTTTCCCCTTCCCCTCCCCCTCCCTTCCCTTTCCCCTTCCCCCAGAGATACATGCTCAAATTACCTTTAAGGCAGTTTACTGTGCAAAGGGCTAAAAAGAGATTGTAGACAGTCCACTTTGGGCCGATCTGCGCCGTTCGGAGCTGTAATGCGAAGTTCCACTGTACATCTCTTCTCTGCTGTCCCATCTGTGTGCTGTCTCGACTGTGAAGTGTGGGAAGAGGGTGTACCCCTTTACGGAGGATAGACAGCAGGATCTGTTCGCCCGAGTACATAAATTGTCTGAAGAAGAGAGAGCAATTTGGGTTCAAATTTGGTCCCATACTTGCTATCTGAGGAGTGACAAAGGAAATCTACCTGCGTGCCAAGTTTGAAGACAGGAGCCCCAAGGGTTCCAGAGATATGGCCACACAAAGAGAACTGACCGGCAATTGAAAGCTCCCTTGCGGGAAAAACGTAGCAGTAATTTGTAATACCGCTTAAGTGAGACTCTGGAGCAACCTTGTCGGTATAGATTTTGCTGGTCAATATCTCCAAAACCATAAATCCTAAGAACTCCAAACTTGGTAGGGTGGGTCTCCCAATCAGTCCCATACATGTGTCTCTCAAGTTGAAAAAAACACTGCCTCCCGAAACATAAAGGGCGACGTCGCAGTGTTCTTTCGAACTGCACGGACCCAGATGAGGCCTCACTGCTGTATGTCTGTGTCCTACATTGGGAAAATGTTCAATATTTTTTTAACTCTGCCATGGCCGGTCCCAAGCCCAGCTGCGAAAAGAGGAGGGTTGAGTGCTGGGGCAAGCAAACCAGCCCTGTAAAAACAATTTGCTACTGCGAGCATAAAAGAAGAATAGGGCCTATCCAGCATTGTAGTGACATTAGCCAGCTGAACGTGTTGGCTGAGCTACCACTGCTTTAAGCTGCAAATTAGTGGCTCGAGCATAAAAGAAGAGGGCCTATTAAAGTTAACTCCACCGTGGCCGGTCCCAAGTCCGAACTGAGAAAGGAGGAGGGTCCCTTCCCCCTCCCTTTCCTTCCCTTTCCCCTTCCCCTCCCCCTCCCTTCCCTTTCCCCTTCCCCCAGAGATACATGCTCAAATTACCTTTAAGGCAGTTTACTGTGCAAAGGGCTAAAAGAGATTGTAGACAGTCCACTTTGGGCCGATCGGTGCTGTTCGGAGCTGTAATGCGAAGTTCCACTGTACATCTCTTCTCTGCTGTCCCATCTGTGTGCTGTCTCGACTGTGAAGTGTGGGAAGAGGGTGTACCCCTTTACGGAGGATAGACAGCAGGATTTGTTCGCCCCGAGTACATAAATTGTCTGAAGAAGAGAGAGCAATTTGGGTTCAAATTTGGTCCCATACTTGCTATCTGAGGAGTGACAAAGGAAATCTACCTGCGTGCCAAGTTTGAAGACAGGAGCCCCAAGGGTTCCAGAGATATGGCCACACAAAGAGAAATGACCGGCAATTGAAAGCTCCCTTGCGGGAAAACGTAGCAGTAATTTGTAATACCGCTTAAGTGGGACTCTGGAGCAACCTTGTCGGTATAGATTTTGCTGGTCAATGTCTCCAAAACCATAAATCCTAAGAACTCCAAACTTGGTAGGGTGGGTCTCCCAATAAGTCCCACACATGTGTCTCTCAAGTTGAAAAAAACACTGCCTCCCGAAACACAAAGGGCGACGTCGCAGTGTTCTTTCAAACTGCACGGACCCAGATGAGGCCTCACTGCTGTATGTCTGTGTCCTACATTGGGAAAATGTTCAATATTTTTTTAACTCTGCCATGGCCGGTCCCAAGCCCGTGCTGCGAAAAGAGGAGGGTTGGGTGCTGGGACAAGCAAACCAGCCCTATTAAAACATTAGTAGAGCAAATGGGAAAGTTCAGTGTCACAGAGGTGATGTTCCATCTCGGGGGAGGTTTAGTGTCACTGCAGCAATGAAGACCTCTCTGAGCGTGGTTGGTTCTGAGAGCAATGGCCCAGATCCCATTCCATAACAATTGTAAGATGCTCATTGCGGTCTAGAGCTGGTCCAAAGGTTGCGTGTGAAGGTTGGGTGCAAGCACACGTAAAGTGCTCCCTTCCGAAACTGGAAGACTGCTTACCAGTGCTCTTGAAACTTTTTAGCTCTGCCATGGCCGGTCCCAAGCCCAGCTGCGAAAAGAGGAGGGTTGAGTGCTGGGGCAAGCAAACCAGCCCTGTAAAAACAATTTGCTACTGCGAGCATAAAAGAAGAATAGGGCCTATCCAGCATTGTAGTGACATTAGCCAGCTGAACGTGTTGGCTGAGCTACCAATGCTTTAAGCTGCAAATTAGTGGCTCGAGCATAAAAGAAGAGGGCCTATTAAAGTTAACTCCACCGTGGCCGGTCCCAAGTCCGAGCTGAGAAAGGAGGAGGGTCCCTTCCCCCTCCCTTTCCTTCCCTTTCCCCTTCCCCTCCCCCTCCCTTCCCTTTCCCCTTCCCCCAGAGATACATGCTCAAATTACCTTTAAGGCAGTTTACTGTGCAAAGGGCTAAAAAGAGATTGTAGACAGTCCACTTTGGGCCGATCGGCGCAGTTCGGAGCTGTAATGCGAAGTTCCACTGTACATCTCTTCTCTGCTGTCCCATCTGTGTGCTGTCTCGACTGTGAAGTGTGGGAAGAGGGTGTACCCCTTTACGGAGGATAGACAGCAGGATCTGTTCGCCCCGAGTACATTAATTGTCTGAAGAAGAGAGAGCAATTTGGGTTCAAATTTGGTCCCATACTTGCTATCTGAGGAGTGACAAAGGAAATCTACCTGCGTGCCAAGTTTGAAGACAGGAGCCCCAAGGGTTCCAGAGATATGGCCACACAAAGAGAACTGACCGGCAATTGAAAGCTCCCTTGCGGGAAAACGTAGCAGTAATTTGTAATACCGCTTAAGTGGGACTCTGGAGCAACCTTGTCGGTATAGATTTTGCTGGTCAATATCTCCAAAACCATAAATCCTAAGAACTCCAAACTTGGTAGGGTGGGTCTCCCAATCAATCCCATACATGTGTCTCTCAAGTTGAAAAAAACACTGCCTCCCGAAACATAAAGGGCGACGTCGCAGTGTTCTTTCAAACTGCACGGACCCAGATGAGGCCTCACTGCTGTATGTCTGTGTCCTACATTGGGAAAATGTTCAATATTTTTTTAACTCTGCCATGGCCGGTCCCAAGCCCGTGCTGCGAAAAGAGGAGGGTTGGGTGCTGGGACAAGCAAACCAGCCCTATTAAAACATTTGTAGAGCAAATGGGAAAGTTCAGTGACACAGAGGTGATGTTCCATCTCGGGGGAGGTTTAGTGTCACTGCAGCAATGAAGACCTCTCTGAGCGTGGTTGGTTCTGAGAGCAATGGCCCAGATCCCATTCCATAACAATTGTAAGATGCTCATTGCGGTCTAGAGCTGGTCCAAAGGTTGCGTGTGAAGGTTGTGTGCAAGCACACGTAAAGTGCTCCCTTCCGAAACTGGAAGACTGCTTACCAGTGCTCTTGAAACTTTTTAACTCTGCCATGGCCAGTCCCAAGCCCAGCTGCGAAAAGAGGAGGGTTGAGTGCTGGGGCAAGCAAACCAGCCCTGTAAAAACAATTTGCTACTGCGAGCATAAAAGAAGAATAGGGCCTATCCAGCATTGTAGTGACATTAGCCAGCTGAACGTGTTGGCTGAGCTACCAATGCTTTAAGCTGCAAATTAGTGGCTCGAGCATAAAAGAAGAGGGCCTATTAAAGTTAACTCCACCGTGGCCGGTCCCAAGTCCGAGCTGAAAAAGGAGGAGGGTCCCTTCCCCCTCCCTTTCCTTCCCTTTCCCCTTCCCCTCCCCCTCCCTTCCCTTTCCCCTTCCCCCAGAGATACATGCTGAAATTACCTTTAAGGCAGTTTACTGTGCAAAGGGCTAAAAAGAGATTGTAGACAGTCCACTTTGGGCCGATCGGCGCCGTTCGGAGCTGTAATGCAAAGTTCCACTGTACATCTCTTCTCTGCTGTCCCATCTGTGTGCTGTCTCGACTGTGAAGTGTGGGAAGAGGGTGTACCCCTTTACGGAGGATAGACAGCAGGATCTGTTCGCCCCGAGTACATAAATTGTCTGAAGAAGAGAGAGCAATTTGGGTTCAAATTTGGTCCCATACTTGCTATCTGAGGAGTGACAAAGGAAATTTACCTGCGTGCCAAGTTTGAAGACAGGAGCCCCAAGAGTTCCAGAGATATGGCCACACAAAGAGAACTGACCGGCAATTGAAAGCTCCCTTGCGGGAAAACGTAGCAGTAATTTGTAATACCGCTTAAGTGGGACTCTGGAGCAACCTTGTCGGTATAGATTTTGCTGGTCAATATCTCCAAAACCATAAATCCTAAGAACTCCAAACTTGGTAGGGTGGGTCTCCCAATCAGTCCCATACATGTGTCTCTCAAGTTGAAAAAAACACTGCCTCCCGAAACATAAAGGGCGACGTCGCAGTGTTCTTTCAAACTGCACGGACCCAGATGAGGCCTCACTGCTGTATGTCTGTGTCCTACATTGGGAAAATGTTCAATATTTTTTTAACTCTGCCATGGCCGGTCCCAAGCCCGTGCTGCGAAAAGAGGAGGGTTGGGTGCTGGGACAAGCAAACCAGCCCTATTAAAACATTTGTAGAGCAAATGGGAAAGTTCAGTGACACAGAGGTGATGTTCCATCTCGGGGGAGGTTTAGTGTCACTGCAGCAATGAAGACCTCTCTGAGCATGGTTGGTTCTGAGAGCAATGGCCCAGATCCCATTCCACAACAATTGTAAGATGCTCATTGCGGTCTAGAGCTGGTCCAAAGGTTGCGTGTGAAGGTTGTGTGCAAGCACACGTAAAGTGCTCCCTTCCGAAACTGGAAGACTGCTTACCAGTGCTCTTGAATCTTTTTAACTCTGCCATGGCCGGTCCCAAGCCCAGCTGCGAAAAGAGGAGGGTTGAGTGCTGGGGCAAGCAAACCAGCCCTGTAAAAACAATTTGCTACTGCGAGCATAAAAGAAGAATAGGGCCTATCCAGCATTGTAGTGACATTAGCCAGCTGAATGTGTTGGCTGAGCTACCAATGCTTTAAGCTGCAAATTAGTGGCTCGAGCATAAAAGAAGAGGGCCTATTAAAGTTAACTCCACCGTGGCCGGTCCCAAGTCTGAGCTGAGAAAGGAGGAGGGTCCCTTCCCCCTCCCTTTCCTTCCCTTTCCCCTTCCCCTCCCCCTCCCTTCCCTTTCCCCTTCCCCGAGAGATACATGCTCAAATTACCTTTAAGGCAGTTTACTGTGCAAAGGGCTAAAAAGAGATTGTAGACAGTCCACTTTGGGCCGATCGGCGCCGTTCGGAGCTGTAATGCGAAGTTCCACTGTACATCTCTTCTCTGCTGTCCCATCTGTGTGCTGTCTCGACTGTGAAGTGTGGGAAGAGGGTGTACCCCTTTATGGAGGATAGACAGCAGGATCTGTTCGCCCCGAGTACATAAATTGTCTGAAGAAGAGAGAGCAATTTGGGTTCAAATTTGGTCCCATACTTGCTATCTGAGGAGTGACAAAGGAAATCTACCTGCGTGCCAAGTTTGAAGACAGGAGCCCCAAGGGTTCCAGAGATATGGCCACACAAAGAAAACTGACCGGCAATTGAAAGCTCCCTTGCGGGAAAAACGTAGCAGTAATTTGTAATACCGCTTAAGTGGGACTCTGGAGCAACCTTGTCGGTATAGATTTTGCTGGTCAATGTCTCCAAAACCATAAATCCTAAGAACTCCAAACTTGGTAGGGTGGGTCTCCCAATAAGTCCCATACATGTGTCTCTCAAGTTGAAAAAAACACTGCCTCCCGAAACACAAAGGGCGACGTCGCAGTGTTCTTTCAAACTGCACGGACCCAGATGAGGCCTCACTGCTGTATGTCTGTGTCCTACATTGGGAAAATGTTCAATATTTTTTTAACTCTGCCATGGCCGGTCCCAAGCCCGTGCTGCGAAAAGAGGAGGGTTGGGTGCTGGGACAAGCAAACCAGCCCTATTAAAACATTTGTAGAGCAAATGGGAAAGTTCAGTGACACAGAGGTGATGTTCCATCTCGGGGGAGGTTTAGTGTCACTGCAGCAATGAAGACCTCTCTGAGCGTGGTTGGTTCTGAGAGCAATGGCCCAGATCCCATTCCATAACAATTGTAAGATGCTCATTGCGGTCTAGAGCTGGTCCAAAGGTTGCGTGTGAAGGTTGTGTGCAAGCACACGTAAAGTGCTCCCTTCCGAAACTGGAAGACTGCTTACCAGTGCTCTTGAAACTTTTTAGCTCTGCCATGGCCGGTCCCAAGCCCAGCTGTGAAAAGAGGAGGGTTGAGTGCTGGGGCAAGCAAACCAGCCCTGTAAAAACAATTTGCTACTGCGAGCATAAAAGAAGAATAGGGCCTATCCAGCATTGTAGTGACATTAGCCAGCTGAACGTGTTGGCTGAGCTACCAATGCTTTAAGCTGCAAATTAGTGGCTCGAGCATAAAAGAAGAGGGCCTATTAAAGTTAACTCCACCGTGGCCGGTCCCAAGTCCGAGCTGAGAAAGGAGGAGGGTCCCTTCCCCCTCCCTTTCCTTCCCTTTCCCTTTCCCCTTCCCCTCCCCCTCCCTTTCCCCTTCCCCCAGAGATACATGCTCAAATTACCTTTAAGGCAGTTTACTGTGCAAAGGGCTAAAAAGAGATTGTAGACAGTCCACTTTGGGCCGATCGGCGCCGTTCGGAGCTGTAATGCGAAGTTCCACTGTACATCTCTTCTCTGCTGTCCCATCTGTGTGCTGTCTCGACTGTGAAGTGTGGGAAGAGGGTGTACCCCTTTACGGAGGATAGACAGCAGGATCTGTTCGCCCCGAGTACATTAATTGTCTGAAGAAGAGAGAGCAATTTGGGTTCAAAGTTGGTCCCATACTTGCTATCTGAGGAGTGACAAAGGAAATCTACCTGCGTGCCAAGTTTGAAGACAGGAGCCCCAAGGGTTCCAGAGATATGGCCACACAAAGAGAACTGACCGGCAATTGAAAGCTCCCTTGCGGGAAAACGTAGCAGTAATTTGTAATACCGCTTAAGTGGGACTCTGGAGCAAACTTGTCGGTATAGATTTTGCTGGTCAATATCTCCAAAACCATAAATCCTAAGAACTCCAAACTTGGTAGGGTGGGTCTCCCAATCAGTCCCATACATGTGTCTCTCAAGTTGAAAAAAAACTGCCTCCCGAAACATAAAGGGCAACGTCGCAGTGTTCTTTCAAACTGCACGGACCCAGATGAGGCCTCACTGCTGTATGTCTGTGTCCTACATTGGGAAAATGTTCAATATTTTTTTAACTCTGCCATGGCCGGTCCCAAGCCCGTGCTGCGAAAAGAGGAGGGTTGGGTGCTGGGACAAGCAAACCAGCCCTATTTAAACATTTGTAGAGCAAATGGGAAAGTTCAGTGACACAGAGGTGATGTTCCATCTCGGGGGAGGTTTAGTGTCACTGCAGCAATGAAGACCTCTCTGAGCGTGGTTGGTTCTGAGAGCAATGGCCCAGATCTCTTTCCATAACAATTGTAAGATGCTCATTGCGGTCTAGAGCTGGTCCAAAGGTTGCGTGTGAAGGTTGTGTGCAAGCACACGTAAAGTGCTCCCTTCCGAAACTGGAAGACTGCATACCAGTGCTCTTGAATTTTTTTAACTCTGCCATGGCCGGTCCCAAGCCCAGCTGCGAAAAGAGGAGGGTTGAGTGCTGGGGCAAGCAAACCAGCCCTGTAAAAACAATTTGCTACTGCGAGCATAAAAGAAGAATAGGGCCTATCCAGCATTGTAGTGACATTAGCCAGCTGAACGTGTTGGCTGAGCTACCAATGCTTTAAGCTGCAAATTAGTGGCTCGAGCATAAAAGAAGAGGGCCTATTAAAGTTAACTCCACCGTGGCCGGCCCCAAGTCCGAGCTGAGAAAGGAGGAGGGTCCCTTCCCCCTCCCTTTCCTTCCCTTTCCCCTTCCCCTCCCCCTCCCTTCCCTTTCCCCTTCCCCCAGAGATACATGCTCAAATTACCTTTAAGGCAGTTTACTGTGCAAAGGGCTAAAAAGAGATTGTAGACAGTCCACTTTGGGCCGATCGGCGCCGTTCGGAGCTGTAATGCGAAGTTCCACTGTACATCTCTTCTCTGCTGTCCCATCTGTGTGCTGTCTCAACTGTGAAGTGTGGGAAGAGGGTGTACCCCTTTACGGAGGATAGACAGCAGGATCTGTTCGCCCCGAGTACATTAATTGTCTGAAGAAGAGAGAGCAATTTGGGTTCAAATTTGGTCCCATACTTGCTATCTGAGGAGTGACAAAGGAAATCTACCTGCGTGCCAAGTTTGAAGACAGGAGCCCCAAGGGTTCCAGAGATATGGCCACACAAAGAGAACTGACCGGCAATTGAAAGCTCCCTTGCGGGAAAAACGTAGCAGTAATTTGTAATACCGCTTAAGTGGGACTCTGGAGCAACCTTGTCGGTATAGATTTTGCTGGTCAATATCTCCAAAACCATAAATCCTAAGAACTCCAAACTTGGTAGGGTGGGTCTCCCAATCAGTTCCATACATGTGTCTCTCAAGTTGAAAAAAACACTGCCTCCCGAAACATAAAGGGCGACGTCGCAGTGTTCTTTCGAACTGCACGGACCCAGATGAGGCCTCACTGCTGTATGTCTGTGTCCTACATTGGGAAAATGTTCAATATTTTTTTAACTCTGCCATGGCCGGTCCCAAGCCCGTGCTGCGAAAAGAGGAGGGTTGGGTGCTGTGACAAGCAAACCAGCCCTATTAAAACATTTGTAGAGCAAATGGGAAAGTTCAGTGACACAGAGGTGATGTTCCATCTCGGGGGAGGTTTAGTGTCACTGCAGCAATGAAGACCTCTCTGAGCGTGGTTGGTTCTGAGAGCAATGGCCCAGATCCCATTCCATAACAATTGTAACATGCTCATTGCGGTCTAGAGCTGGTCCAAAGGTTGCGTGTGAAGGTTGTGTGCAAGCACACGTAAAGTGCTCCCTTCCTAAAATGGAAGACTGCTTACCAGTGCTCTTGAAACTTTTTAACTCTGCCATGGCCGGTCCCAAGCCCAGCTGCGAAAAGAGGAGGGTTGAGTGCTGGGGCAAGCAAACCAGCCCTGTAAAAACAATTTGCTACTGCGAGCATAAAATAAGAATAGGGCCTATCCAGCATTGTAGTGACATTAGCCAGCTGAACGTGTTGGCTGAGCTACCAATGCTTTAAGCTGCAAATTAGTGGCTCGAGCATAAAAGAAGAGGGCCTATTAAAGTTAACTCCACCGTGGCCGGTCCCAAGTCCAAGCTGAGAAAGGAGGAGGGTCCCTTCCCCCTCCCTTTCCTTCCCTTTCCCCTTCCCCTCCCCCTCCCTTCCCTTTCCCCTTCCCCCAGAGATACATGCTCAAATTACCTTTAAGGCAGTTTACTGTCCAAAGGGCTAAAAAGAGATTGTAGACAGTCCACTTTGGGCCGATCTGCGCCGTTCGGAGCTGTAATGCGAAGTTCCACTGTACATCTCTTCTCTGCTGTTCCATCTGTGTGCTGTCTCGACTGTGAAGTGTGGGAAGAGGGTGTACCCCTTTACGGAGGATAGACAGCAGGATCTGTTCGCCCGAGTACATAAATTGTCTGAAGAAGAGAGAGCAATTTGGGTTCAAATTTGGTCCCATACTTGCTATCTGAGGAGTGACAAAGGAAATCTACCTGCGTGCCAAGTTTGAAGACAGGAGCCCCAAGGGTTCCAGAGATATGGCCACACAAAGAGAACTGACCGGCAATTGAAAGCTCCCTTGCGGGAAAACGTAGCAGTAATTTGTAATACCGCTTAAGTGGGACTCTGGAGCAACCTTGTCGGTATAGATTTTGCTGGTCAATATCTCCAAAACCATAAATCCTAAGAACTCCAAACTTGGTAGGGTGGGTCTCCCAATCAGTCCCATACATGTGTCTCTCAAGTTGAAAAAAACACTGCCTCCCGAAACATAAAGGGCGACGTCGCAGTGTTCTTTCAAACTGCACGGACCCAGATGAGGCCTCACTGCTGTATGTCTGTGTCCTACATTGGGAAAATGTTCAATATTTTTTTAACTCTGCCATGGCCGGTCCCAAGCCCGTGCTGCGAAAAGAGGAGGGTTGGGTGCTGGGACAAGCAAACCAGCCCTATTAAAACATTTGTAGAGCAAATGGGAAAGTTCAGTGACACAGAGGTGATGTTCCATCTCGGGGGAGGTTTAGTGTCACTGCAGCAATGAAGACCTCTCTGAGCATGGTTGGTTCTGAGAGCAATGGCCCAGATCCCATTCCACAACAATTGTAAGATGCTCATTGCGGTCTAGAGCTGGTCCAAAGGTTGCGTGTGAAGGTTGTGTGCAAGCACACGTAAAGTGCTCCCTTCCGAAACTGGAAGACTGCTTACCAGTGCTCTTGAATCTTTTTAACTCTGCCATGGCCGGTCCCAAGCCCAGCTGTGAAAAGAGGAGGGTTGAGTGCTGGGGCAAGCAAACCAGCCCTGTAAAAACAATTTGCTACTGCGAGCATAAAAGAAGAATAGGGCCTATCCAGCATTGTAGTGACATTAGCCAGCTGAACGTGTTGGCTGAGCTACCAATGCTTTAAGCTGCAAATTAGTGGCTCGAGCATAAAAGAAGAGGGCCTATTAAAGTTAACTCCACCGTGGCCGGTCCCAAGTCCGAGCTGAAAAAGGAGGAGGGTCCCTTCCCCCTCCCTTTCCTTCCCTTTCCCCTTCCCCTCCCCCTCCCTTCCCTTTCCCCTTCCCCCAGAGATACATGCTCAAATTACCTTTAAGGCAGTTTACTGTGCAAAGGGCTAAAAAGAGATTGTAGACAGTCCACTTTGGGCCGATCGGCGCCGTTCGGAGCTGTAATGCAAAGTTCCACTGTACATCTCTTCTCTGCTGTCCCATCTGTGTGCTGTCTCGACTGTGAAGTGTGGGAAGAGGGTGTACCCCTTTACGGAGGATAGACAGCAGGATCTGTTCGCCCCGAGTACATAAATTGTCTGAAGAAGAGAGAGCAATTTGGGTTCAAATTTGGTCCCATACTTGCTATCTGAGGAGTGACAAAGGAAATTTACCTGCGTGCCAAGTTTGAAGACAGGAGCCCCAAGGGTTCCAGAGATATGGCCACACAAAGAGAACTGACCGGCAATTGAAAGCTCCCTTGCGGGAAAACGTAGCAGTAATTTGTAATACCGCTTAAGTGGGACTCTGGAGCAACCTTGTCGGTATAGATTTTGCTGGTCAATATCTCCAAAACCATAAATCCTAAGAACTCCAAACTTGGTAGGGTGGGTCTCCCAATCAGTCCCATACATGTGTCTCTCAAGTTGAAAAAAACACTGCCTCCCGAAACATAAAGGGCGACGTCGCAGTGTTCTTTCAAACTGCACGGACCCAGATGAGGCCTCACTGCTGTATGTCTGTGTCCTACATTGGGAAAATGTTCAATATTTTTTTAACTCTGCCATGGCCGGTCCCAAGCCCGTGCTGCGAAAAGAGGAGGGTTGGGTGCTGGGACAAGCAAACCAGCCCTATTAAAACATTTGTAGAGCAAATGGGAAAGTTCAGTGACACAGAGGTGATGTTCCATCTCGGGGGAGGTTTAGTGTCACTGCAGCAATGAAGACCTCTCTGAGCATGGTTGGTTCTGAGAGCAATGGCCCAGATCCCATTCCACAACAATTGTAAGATGCTCATTGCGGTCTAGAGCTGGTCCAAAGGTTGCGTGTGAAGGTTGTGTGCAAGCACACGTAAAGTGCTCCCTTCCGAAACTGGAAGACTGCTTACCAGTGCTCTTGAATCTTTTTAACTCTGCCATGGCCGGTCCCAAGCCCAGCTGCGAAAAGAGGAGGGTTGAGTGCTGGGGCAAGCAAACCAGCCCTGTAAAAACAATTTGCTACTGCGAGCATAAAAGAAGAATAGGGCCTATCCAGCATTGTAGTGACATTAGCCAGCTGAACGTGTTGGCTGAGCTACCAATGCTTTAAGCTGCAAATTAGTGGCTCGAGCATAAAAGAAGAGGGCCTATTAAAGTTAACTCCACCGTGGCCGGTCCCAAGTCTGAGCTGAGAAAGGAGGAGGGTCCCTTCCCCCTCCCTTTCCTTCCCTTTCCCCTTCCCCTCCCCCTCCCTTCCCTTTCCCCTTCCCCCAGAGATACATGCTCAAATTACCTTTAAGGCAGTTTACTGTGCAAAGGGCTAAAAAGAGATTGTAGACAGTCCACTTTGGGCCGATCTGCGCCGTTCGGAGCTGTAATGCGAAGTTCCACTGTACATCTCTTCTCTGCTGTCCCATCTGTGTGCTGTCTCGACTGTGAAGTGTGGGAAGAGGGTGTACCCCTTTACGGAGGATAGACAGCAGGATCTGTTCGCCCCGAGTACATAAATTGTCTGAAGAAGAGAGAGCAATTTGGGTTCAAATTTGGTC
This sequence comes from Rana muscosa, assembly GCA_029206835.1. NCBI lineage: Eukaryota > Metazoa > Chordata > Amphibia > Anura > Ranidae > Rana > Rana muscosa. The sequence goes on from CM055118.1 coordinate 116,751,070, forward strand.
CCATACTTGCTATCTGAGGAGTGACAAAGGAAATCTACCTGCGTGCCAAGTTTGAAGACAGGAGCCCCAAGGGTTCCAGAGATATGGCCACACAAAGAGAACTGACCGGCAATTGAAAGCTCCCTTGCGGGAAAACGTAGCAGTAATTTGTAATACCGCTTAAGTGGGACTCTGGAGCAACCTTGTCGGTATAGATTTTGCTGGTCAATGTCTCCAAAACCATAAATCCTAAGAACTCCAAACTTGGTAGGGTGGGTCTCCCAATCAGTCCCATACATGTGTCTCTCAAGTTGAAAAAAACACTGCCTCCCGAAACATAAAGGGCGACGTTGCAGTGTTCTTTCAAACTGCACGGACCCAGATGAGGCCTCACTGCTGTATGTCTGTGTCCTACATTGGGAAAATGTTCAATATTTTTTTAACTCTGCCATGGCCGGTCCCAAGCCCGTGCTGCGAAAAGAGGAGGGTTGGGTGCTGGGACAAGCAAACCAGCCCTATTAAAACATTTGTAGAGCAAATGGGAAAGTTCAGTGACACAGAGGTGATGTTCCATCTCGGGGGAGGTTTAGTGTCACTGCAGCAATGAAGACCTCTCTGAGCGTGGTTGGTTCTGAGAGCAATGGCCCAGATCCCTTTCCATAACAATTGTAAGATGCTCATTGCGGTCTAGAGCTGGTCCAAAGGTTGCGTGTGAAGGTTGTGTGCAAGCACACGTAAAGTGCTCCCTTCCGAAACTGGAAGACTGCATACCAGTGCTCTTGAATTTTTTTAACTCTGCCATGGCCGGTCCCAAGCCCAGCTGCGAAAAGAGGAGGGTTGAGTGCTGGGGCAAGCAAACCAGCCCTGTAAAAACAATTTGCTACTGCGAGCATAAAAGAAGAATAGGGCCTATCCAGCATTGTAGTGACATTAGCCAGCTGAACGTGTTGGCTGAGCTACCAATGCTTTAAGCTGCAAATTAGTGGCTCGAGCATAAAAGAAGAGGGCCTATTAAAGTTAACTCCACCGTGGCCGGCCCCAAGTCCGAGCTGAGAAAGGAGGAGGGTCCCTTCCCCCTCCCTTTCCTTCCCTTTCCCCTTCCCCTCCCCCTCCCTTCCCTTTCCCCTTCCCCCAGAGATACATGCTCAAATTACCTTTAAGGCAGTTTACTGTGCAAAGGGCTAAAAAGAGATTGTAGACAGTCCACTTTGGGCCGATCGGCGCCGTTCGGAGCTGTAATGCGAAGTTCCACTGTACATCTCTTCTCTGCTGTCCCATCTGTGTGCTGTCTCGACTGTGAAGTGTGGGAAGAGGGTGTACCCCTTTACGGAGGATAGACAGCAGGATCTGTTCGCCCCGAGTACATTAATTGTCTGAAGAAGAGAGAGCAATTTGGGTTCAAATTTGGTCCCATACTTGCTATCTGAGGAGTGACAAAGGAAATCTACCTGCGTGCCAAGTTTGAAGACAGGAGCCCCAAGGGTTCCAGAGATATGGCCACACAAAGAGAACTGACCGGCAATTGAAAGCTCCCTTGCGGGAAAAACGTAGCAGTAATTTGTAATACCGCTTAAGTGGGACTCTGGAGCAACCTTGTCGGTATAGATTTTGCTGGTCAATATCTCCAAAACCATAAATCCTAAGAACTCCAAACTTGGTAGGGTGGGTCTCCCAATCAGTCCCATACATGTGTCTCTCAAGTTGAAAAAAACACTGCCTCCCGAAACATAAAGGGTGACGTCGCAGTGTTCTTTCGAACTGCACGGACCCAGATGAGGCCTCACTGCTGTATGTCTGTGTCCTACATTGGGAAAATGTTCAATATTTTTTTAACTCTGCCATGGCCGGTCCCAAGCCCGTGCTGCGAAAAGAGGAGGGTTGGGTGCTGTGACAAGCAAACCAGCCCTATTAAAACATTTGTAGAGCAAATGGGAAAGTTCAGTGACACAGAGGTGATGTTCCATCTCGGGGGAGGTTTAGTGTCACTGCAGCAATGAAGACCTCTCTGAGCGTGGTTGGTTCTGAGAGCAATGGCCCAGATCCCATTCCATAACAATTGTAAGATGCTCATTGCGGTCTAGAGCTGGTCCAAAGGTTGCGTGTGAAGGTTGTGTGCAAGCACACGTAAAGTGCTCCCTTCCGAAACTGGAAGACTGCTTACCAGTGCTCTTGAAACTTTTTAACTCTGCCATGGCCGGTCCCAAGCCCAGCTGCGAAAAGAGGAGGGTTGAGTGCTGGGGCAAGCAAACCAGCCCTGTAAAAACAATTTGCTACTGCGAGCATAAAATAAGAATAGGGCCTATCCAGCATTGTAGTGACATTAGCCAGCTGAACGTGTTGGCTGAGCTACCAATGCTTTAAGCTGCAAATTAGTGGCTCGAGCATAAAAGAAGAGGGCCTATTAAAGTTAACTCCACCGTGGCCGGTCCCAAGTCCGAGCTGAGAAAGGAGGAGGGTCCCTTCCCCCTCCCTTTCCTTCCCTTTCCCCTTCCCCTCCCCCTCCCTTCCCTTTCCCCTTCCCCCAGAGATACATGCTCAAATTACCTTTAAGGCAGTTTACTGTGCAAAGGGCTAAAAAGAGATTGTAGACAGTCCACTTTAGGCCGATCTGCGCCGTTCGGAGCTGTAATGCGAAGTTCCACTGTACATCTCTTCTCTGCTGTCCCATCTGTGTGCTGTCTCGACTGTGAAGTGTGGGAAGAGGGTGTACCCCTTTACGGAGGATAGACAGCAGGATCTGTTCGCCCGAGTACATAAATTGTCTGAAGAAGAGAGAGCAATTTGGGTTCAAATTTGGTCCCATACTTGCTATCTGAGGAGTGACAAAGGAAATCTACCTGCGTGCCAAGTTTGAAGACAGGAGCCCCAAGGGTTCCAGAGATATGGCCACACAAAGAGAACTGACCGGCAATTGAAAGCTCCCTTGCGGGAAAAACGTAGCAGTAATTTGTAATACCGCTTAAGTGGGACTCTGGAGCAACCTTGTCGGTATAGATTTTGCTGGTCAATATCTCCAAAACCATAAATCCTTAGAACTCCAAACTTGGTAGGGTGGGTCTCCCAATCAGTCCCATACATGTGTCTCTCAAGTTGAAAAAAACACTGCCTCCCGAAACATAAAGGGCGACGTCGCAGTGTTCTTTCGAACTGCACGGACCCAGATGAGGCCTCACTGCTGTATGTCTGTGTCCTACATTGGGAAAATGTTCAATATTTTTTTAACTCTGCCATGGCCGGTCCCAAGCCCGTGCTGCGAAAAGAGGAGGGTTGGGTGCTGGGACAAGCAAACCAGCCCTATTAAAACATTTGTAGAGCAAATGGGAAAGTTCAGTGACACAGAGGTGATGTTCCATCTCGGGGGAGGTTTAGTGTCACTGCAGCAATGAAGACCTCTCTGAGCGTGGTTGGTTCTGAGAGCAATGGCCCAGATCCCATTCCATAACAATTGTAAGATGCTCATTGCGGTCTAGAGCTGGTCCAAAGGTTGCGTGTGAAGGTTGTGTGCAAGCACACGTAAAGTGCTCCCTTCCGAAACTGGAAGACTGCTTACCAGTGCTCTTGAAACTTTTTAGCTCTGCCATGGCCGGTCCCAAGCCCAGCTGCGAAAAGAGGAGGGTTGAGTGCTGGGGCAAGCAAACCAGCCCTGTAAAAACAATTTGCTACTGCGAGCATAAAAGAAGAATAGGGCCTATCCAGCATTGTAGTGACATTAGCCAGCTGAACGTGTTGGCTGAGCTACCAATGCTTTAAGCTGCAAATTAGTGGCTCGAGCATAAAAGAAGAGGGCCTATTAAAGTTAACTCCACCGTGGCCGGTCCCAAGTCCGAACTGAGAAAGGAGGAGGGTCCCTTCCCCCTCCCTTTCCTTCCCTTTCCCCTTCCCCTCCCTTCCCTTTCCCCTTCCCCCAGAGATACATGCTCAAATTACCTTTAAGGCAGTTTACTGTGCAAAGGGCTAAAAGAGATTGTAGACAGTCCACTTTGGGCCGATCGGTGCTGTTCGGAGCTGTAATGCGAAGTTCCACTGTACATCTCTTCTCTGATGTCCCATCTGTGTGCTGTCTCGACTGTGAAGTGTGGGAAGAGGGTGTACCCCTTTACGGAGGATAGACAGCAGGATTTGTTCGCCCCGAGTACATAAATTGTCTGAAGAAGAGAGAGCAATTTGGGTTCAAATTTGGTCCCATACTTGCTATCTGAGGAGTGACAAAGGAAATCTACCTGCGTGCCAAGTTTGAAGACAGGAGCCCCAAGGGTTCCAGAGATATGGCCACACAAAGAGAACTGACCGGCAATTGAAAGCTCCCTTGCGGGAAAACGTAGCAGTAATTTGTAATACCGCTTAAGTGGGACTCTGGAGCAACCTTGTCGGTATAGATTTTGCTGGTCAATGTCTCCAAAACCATAAATCCTAAGAACTCCAAACTTGGTAGGGTGGGTCTCCCAATAAGTCCCACACATGTGTCTCTCAAGTTGAAAAAAACACTGCCTCCCGAAACACAAAGGGCGACGTCGCAGTGTTCTTTCAAACTGCACGGACCCAGATGAGGCCTCACTGCTGTATGTCTGTGTCCTACATTGGGAAAATGTTCAATATTTTTTTAACTCTGCCATGGCCGGTCCCAAGCCCGTGCTGCGAAAAGAGGAGGGTTGGGTGCTGGGACAAGCAAACCAGCCCTATTAAAACATTAGTAGAGCAAATGGGAAAGTTCAGTGTCACAGAGGTGATGTTCCATCTCGGGGGAGGTTTAGTGTCACTGCAGCAATGAAGACCTCTCTGAGCGTGGTTGGTTCTGAGAGCAATGGCCCAGATCCCATTCCATAACAATTGTAAGATGCTCATTGCGGTCTAGAGCTGGTCCAAAGGTTGTGTGTGAAGGTTGTGTGCAAGCACATGTAAAGTGCTCCCTTCCGAAACTGGAAGACTGCTTACCAGTGCTCTTGAAACTTTTTAGCTCTGCCATGGCCGGTCCCAAGCCCAGCTGTGAAAAGAGGAGGGTTGAGTGCTGGGGCAAGCAAACCAGCCCTGTAAAAACAATTTGCTACTGCGAGCATAAAAGAAGAATAGGGCCTATCCAGCATTGTAGTGACATTAGCCAGCTGAACGTGTTGGCTGAGCTACCAATGCTTTAAGCTGCAAATTAGTGGCTCGAGCATAAAAGAAGAGGGCCTATTAAAGTTAACTCCACCGTGGCCGGTCCCAAGTCCGAACTGAGAAAGGAGGAGGGTCCCTTCCCCCTCCCTTTCCTTCCCTTTCCCCTTCCCCTCCCCCTCCCTTCCCTTTCCCCTTCCCCCAGAGATACATGCTCAAATTACCTTTAAGGCAGTTTACTGTGCAAAGGGCTAAAAAGAGATTGTAGACAGTCCACTTTGGGCCGATCGGCGCCGTTCGGAGCTGTAATGCGAAGTTCCACTGTACATCTCTTCTCTGCTGTCCCATCTGTGTGCTGTCTCGACTGTGAAGTGTGGGAAGAGGGTTTACCCCTTTACGGAGGATAGACAGCAGGATCTGTTCGCCCCGAGTACATAAATTGTCTGAAGAAGAGAGAGCAATTTGGGTTCAAATTTGGTCCCATACTTGCTATCTGAGGAGTGACAAAGGAAATTTACCTGCGTGCCAAGTTTGAAGACAGGAGCCCCAAGGGTTCCAGAGATATGGCCACACAAAGAGAACTGACCGGCAATTGAAAGCTCCCTTGCGGGAAAACGTAGCAGTAATTTGTAATACCGCTTAAGTGGGACTCTGGAGCAACCTTGTCGGTATAGATTTTGCTGGTCAATATCTCCAAAACCATAAATCCTAAGAACTCCAAACTTGGTAGGGTGGGTCTCCCAATCAGTCCCATACATGTGTCTCTCAAGTTGAAAAAAACACTGCCTCCCGAAACATAAAGGGCGACGTCGCAGTGTTCTTTCAAACTGCACGGACCCAGATGAGGCCTCACTGCTGTATGTCTGTGTCCTACATTGGGAAAATGTTCAATATTTTTTTAACTCTGCCATGGCCGGTCCCAAGCCCGTGCTGCGAAAAGAGGAGGGTTGGGTGCTGGGACAAGCAAACCAGCCCTATTAAAACATTTGTAGAGCAAATGGGAAAGTTCAGTGACACAGAGGTGATGTTCCATCTCGGGGGAGGTTTAGTGTCACTGCAGCAATGAAGACCTCTCTGAGCATGGTTGGTTCTGAGAGCAATGGCCCAGATCCCATTCCACAACAATTGTAAGATGCTCATTGCGGTCTAGAGCTGGTCCAAAGGTTGCGTGTGAAGGTTGTGTGCAAGCACACGTAAAGTGCTCCCTTCCGAAACTGGAAGACTGCTTACCAGTGCTCTTGAATCTTTTTAACTCTGCCATGGCCGGTCCCAAGCCCAGCTGTGAAAAGAGGAGGGTTGAGTGCTGGGGCAAGCAAACCAGCCCTGTAAAAACAATTTGCTACTGCGAGCATAAAAGAAGAATAGGGCCTATCCAGCATTGTAGTGACATTAGCCAGCTGAACGTGTTGGCTGAGCTACCAATGCTTTAAGCTGCAAATTAGTGGCTCGAGCATAAAAGAAGAGGGCCTATTAAAGTTAACTCCACCGTGGCCGGTCCCAAGTCCGAGCTGAAAAAGGAGAAGGGTCCCTTCCCCCTCCCTTTCCTTCCCTTTCCCCTTCCCCTCCCCCTCCCTTCCCTTTCCCCTTCCCCCAGAGATACATGCTCAAATTACCTTTAAGGCAGTTTACTGTGCAAAGGGCTAAAAAGAGATTGTAGACAGTCCACTTTGGGCCGATCGGCGCCGTTCGGAGCTGTAATGCAAAGTTCCACTGTACATCTCTTCTCTGCTGTCCCATCTGTGTGCTGTCTCGACTGTGAAGTGTGGGAAGAGGGTGTACCCCTTTACGGAGGATAGACAGCAGGATCTGTTCGCCCCGAGTACATAAATTGTCTGAAGAAGAGAGAGCAATTTGGGTTCAAATTTGGTCCCATACTTGCTATCTGAGGAGTGACAAAGGAAATTTACCTGCGTGCCAAGTTTGAAGACAGGAGCCCCAAGGGTTCCAGAGATATGGCCACACAAAGAGAACTGACCGGCAATTGAAAGCTCCCTTGCGGGAAAACGTAGCAGTAATTTGTAATACCGCTTAAGTGGGACTCTGGAGCAACCTTGTCGGTATAGATTTTGCTGGTCAATATCTCCAAAACCATAAATCCTAAGAACTCCAAACTTGGTAGGGTGGGTCTCCCAATCAGTCCCATACATGTGTCTCTCAAGTTGAAAAAAACACTGCCTCCCGAAACATAAAGGGCGACGTCGCAGTGTTCTTTCAAACTGCACGGACCCAGATGAGGCCTCACTGCTGTATGTCTGTGTCCTACATTGGGAAAATGTTCAATATTTTTTTAACTCTGCCATGGCCGGTCCCAAGCCCGTGCTGCGAAAAGAGGAGGGTTGGGTGCTGGGACAAGCAAACCAGCCCTATTAAAACATTTGTAGAGCAAATGGGAAAGTTCAGTGACACAGAGGTGATGTTCCATCTCGGGGGAGGTTTAGTGTCACTGCAGCAATGAAGACCTCTCTGAGCATGGTTGGTTCTGAGAGCAATGGCCCAGATCCCATTCCACAACAATTGTAAGATGCTCATTGCGGTCTAGAGCTGGTCCAAAGGTTGCGTGTGAAGGTTGTGTGCAAGCACACGTAAAGTGCTCCCTTCCGAAACTGGAAGACTGCTTACCAGTGCTCTTGAATCTTTTTAACTCTGCCATGGCCGGTCCCAAGCCCAGCTGCGAAAAGAGGAGGGTTGAGTGCTGGGGCAAGCAAACCAGCCCTGTAAAAACAATTTGCTACTGCGAGCATAAAAGAAGAATAGGGCCTATCCAGCATTGTAGTGACATTAGCCAGCTGAACGTGTTGGCTGAGCTACCAATGCTTTAAGCTGCAAATTAGTGGCTCGAGCATAAAAGAAGAGGGCCTATTAAAGTTAACTCCACCGTGGCCGGCCCCAAGTCCGAGCTGAGAAAGGAGGAGGGTCCCTTCCCCCTCCCTTTCCTTCCCTTTCCCCTTCCCCTCCCCCTCCCTTCCCTTTCCCCTTCCCCCAGAGATACATGCTCAAATTACCTTTAAGGCAGTTTACTGTGCAAAGGGCTAAAAAGAGATTGTAGACAGTCCACTTTGGGCCGATCGGCGCCGTTCGGAGCTGTAATGCGAAGTTCCACTGTACATCTCTTCTCTGCTGTCCCATCTGTGTGCTGTCTCAACTGTGAAGTGTGGGAAGAGGGTGTACCCCTTTACGGAGGATAGACAGCAGGATCTGTTCGCCCCGAGTACATTAATTGTCTGAAGAAGAGAGAGCAATTTGGGTTCAAATTTGGTCCCATACTTGCTATCTGAGGAGTGACAAAGGAAATCTACCTGCGTGCCAAGTTTGAAGACAGGAGCCCCAAGGGTTCCAGAGATATGGCCACACAAAGAGAACTGACCGGCAATTGAAAGCTCCCTTGCGGGAAAACGTAGCAGTAATTTGTAATACCGCTTAAGTGGGACTCTGGAGCAACCTTGTCGGTATAGATTTTGCTGGTCAATATCTCCAAAACCATAAATCCTAAGAACTCCAAACTTGGTAGGGTGGGTCTCCCAATCAGTCCCATACATGTGTCTCTCAAGTTGAAAAAAACACTGCCTCCCGAAACATAAAGGGCGACGTCGCAGTGTTCTTTCAAACTGCACGGACCCAGATGAGGCCTCACTGCTGTATGTCTGTGTCCTACATTGGGAAAATGTTCAATATTTTTTTAACTCTGCCATGGCCGGTCCCAAGCCCGTGCTGCGAAAAGAGGAGGGTTGGGTGCTGGGACAAGCAAACCAGCCCTATTAAAACATTTGTAGAGCAAATGGGAAAGTTCAGTGACACAGAGGTGATGTTCCATCTCGGGGGAGGTTTAGTGTCACTGCAGCAATGAAGACCTCTCTGAGCATGGTTGGTTCTGAGAGCAATGGCCCAGATCCCATTCCACAACAATTGTAAGATGCTCATTGCGGTCTAGAGCTGGTCCAAAGGTTGCGTGTGAAGGTTGTGTGCAAGCACACGTAAAGTGCTCCCTTCCGAAACTGGAAGACTGCTTACCAGTGCTCTTGAATCTTTTTAACTCTGCCATGGCCGGTCCCAAGCCCAGCTGCGAAAAGAGGAGGGTTGAGTGCTGGGGCAAGCAAACCAGCCCTGTAAAAACAATTTGCTACTGCGAGCATAAAAGAAGAATAGGGCCTATCCAGCATTGTAGTGACATTAGCCAGCTGAACGTGTTGGCTGAGCTACCAATGCTTTAAGCTGCAAATTAGTGGCTCGAGCATAAAAGAAGAGGGCCTATTAAAGTTAACTCCACCGTGGCCGGCCCCAAGTCCGAGCTGAGAAAGGAGGAGGGTCCCTTCCCCCTCCCTTTCCTTCCCTTTCCCCTTCCCCTCCCCCTCCCTTCCCTTTCCCCTTCCCCCAGAGATACATGCTCAAATTACCTTTAAGGCAGTTTACTGTGCAAAGGGCTAAAAAGAGATTGTAGACAGTCCACTTTGGGCCGATCGGCGCCGTTCGGAGCTGTAATGCGAAGTTCCACTGTACATCTCTTCTCTGCTGTCCCATCTGTGTGCTGTCTCAACTGTGAAGTGTGGGAAGAGGGTGTACCCCTTTACGGAGGATAGACAGCAGGATCTGTTCGCCCCGAGTACATTAATTGTCTGAAGAAGAGAGAGCAATTTGGGTTCAAATTTGGTCCCATACTTGCTATCTGAGGAGTGACAAAGGAAATCTACCTGCGTGCCAAGTTTGAAGACAGGAGCCCCAAGGGTTCCAGAGATATGGCCACACAAAGAGAACTGACCGGCAATTGAAAGCTCCCTTGCGGGAAAAACGTAGCAGTAATTTGTAATACCGCTTAAGTGGGACTCTGGAGCAACCTTGTCGGTATAGATTTTGCTGGTCAATATCTCCAAAACCATAAATCCTAAGAACTCCAAACTTGGTAGGGTGGGTCTCCCAATCAGTTCCATACATGTGTCTCTCAAGTTGAAAAAAACACTGCCTCCCGAAACATAAAGGGCGACGTCGCAGTGTTCTTTCGAACTGCACGGACCCAGATGAGGCCTCACTGCTGTATGTCTGTGTCCTACATTGGGAAAATGTTCAATATTTTTTTAACTCTGCCATGGCCGGTCCCAAGCCCGTGCTGCGAAAAGAGGAGGGTTGGGTGCTGGGACAAGCAAACCAGCCCTATTAAAACATTAGTAGAGCAAATGGGAAAGTTCAGTGACACAGAGGTGATGTTCCATCTCGGGGGAGGTTTAGTGTCACTGCAGCAATGAAGACCTCTCTGAGCGTGGTTGGTTCTGAGAGCAATGGCCCAGATCCCTTTCCATAACAATTGTAAGATGCTCATTGCGGTCTAGAGCTGGTCCAAAGGTTGCGTGTGAAGGTTGTGTGCAAGCACACGTAAAGTGCTCCCTTCCGAAACTGGAAGACTGCATACCAGTGCTCTTGAATTTTTTTAACTCTGCCATGGCCGGTCCCAAGCCCAGCTGCGAAAAGAGGAGGGTTGAGTGCTGGGGCAAGCAAACCAGCCCTGTAAAAACAATTTGCTACTGCGAGCATAAAAGAAGAATAGGGCCTATCCAGCATTGTAGTGACATTAGCCAGCTGAACGTGTTGGCTGAGCTACCAATGCTTTAAGCTGCAAATTAGTGGCTCGAGCATAAAAGAAGAGGGCCTATTAAAGTTAACTCCACCGTGGCCGGCCCCAAGTCCGAGCTGAGAAAGGAGGAGGGTCCCTTCCCCCTCCCTTTCCTTCCCTTTCCCCTTCCCCTCCCCCTCCCTTCCCTTTCCCCTTCCCCCAGAGATACATGCTCAAATTACCTTTAAGGCAGTTTACTGTGCAAAGGGCTAAAAAGAGATTGTAGACAGTCCACTTTGGGCCGATCGGCGCCGTTCGGAGCTGTAATGCGAAGTTCCACTGTACATCTCTTCTCTGCTGTCCCATCTGTGTGCTGTCTCGACTGTGAAGTGTGGGAAGAGGGTGTACCCCTTTACGGAGGATAGACAGCAGGATCTGTTCGCCCCGAGTACATTAATTGTCTGAAGAAGAGAGAGCAATTTGGGTTCAAATTTGGTCCCATACTTGCTATCTGAGGAGTGACAAAGGAAATCTACCTGCGTGCCAAGTTTGAAGACAGGAGCCCCAAGGGTTCCAGAGATATGGCCACACAAAGAGAACTGACCGGCAATTGAAAGCTCCCTTGCGGGAAAAACGTAGCAGTAATTTGTAATACCGCTTAAGTGGGACTCTGGAGCAACCTTGTCGGTATAGATTTTGCTGGTCAATATCTCCAAAACCATAAATCCTAAGAACTCCAAACTTGGTAGGGTGGGTCTCCCAATCAGTCCCATACATGTGTCTCTCAAGTTGAAAAAAACACTGCCTCCCGAAACATAAAGGGTGACGTCGCAGTGTTCTTTCGAACTGCACGGACCCAGATGAGGCCTCACTGCTGTATGTCTGTGTCCTACATTGGGAAAATGTTCAATATTTTTTTAACTCTGCCATGGCCGGTCCCAAGCCCGTGCTGCGAAAAGAGGAGGGTTGGGTGCTGTGACAAGCAAACCAGCCCTATTAAAACATTTGTAGAGCAAATGGGAAAGTTCAGTGACACAGAGGTGATGTTCCATCTCGGGGGAGGTTTAGTGTCACTGCAGCAATGAAGACCTCTCTGAGCGTGGTTGGTTCTGAGAGCAATGGCCCAGATCCCATTCCATAACAATTGTAAGATGCTCATTGCGGTCTAGAGCTGGTCCAAAGGTTGCGTGTGAAGGTTGTGTGCAAGCACACGTAAAGTGCTCCCTTCCGAAACTGGAAGACTGCTTACCAGTGCTCTTGAAACTTTTTAACTCTGCCATGGCCGGTCCCAAGCCCAGCTGCGAAAAGAGGAGGGTTGAGTGCTGGGGCAAGCAAACCAGCCCTGTAAAAACAATTTGCTACTGCGAGCATAAAATAAGAATAGGGCCTATCCAGCATTGTAGTGACATTAGCCAGCTGAACGTGTTGGCTGAGCTACCAATGCTTTAAGCTGCAAATTAGTGGCTCGAGCATAAAAGAAGAGGGCCTATTAAAGTTAACTCCACCGTGGCCGGTCCCAAGTCCGAGCTGAGAAAGGAGGAGGGTCCCTTCCCCCTCCCTTTCCTTCCCTTTCCCCTTACCCTCCCCCTCCCTTCCCTTTCCCCTTCCCCCAGAGATACATGCTCAAATTACCTTTAAGGCAGTTTACTGTGCAAAGGGCTAAAAAGAGATTGTAGACAGTCCACTTTAGGCCGATCTGCGCCGTTCGGAGCTGTAATGCGAAGTTCCACTGTACATCTCTTCTCTGCTGTCCCATCTGTGTGCTGTCTCGACTGTGAAGTGTGGGAAGAGGGTGTACCCCTTTACGGAGGATAGACAGCAGGATCTGTTCGCCCGAGTACATAAATTGTCTGAAGAAGAGAGAGCAATTTGGGTTCAAATTTGGTCCCATACTTGCTATCTGAGGAGTGACAAAGGAAATCTACCTGCGTGCCAAGTTTGAAGACAGGAGCCCCAAGGGTTCCAGAGATATGGCCACACAAAGAGAACTGACCGGCAATTGAAAGCTCCCTTGCGGGAAAAACGTAGCAGTAATTTGTAATACCGCTTAAGTGGGACTCTGGAGCAACCTTGTCGGTATAGATTTTGCTGGTCAATATCTCCAAAACCATAAATCCTTAGAACTCCAAACTTGGTAGGGTGGGTCTCCCAATCAGTCCCATACATGTGTCTCTCAAGTTGAAAAAAACACTGCCTCCCGAAACATAAAGGGCGACGTCGCAGTGTTCTTTCGAACTGCACGGACCCAGATGAGGCCTCACTGCTGTATGTCTGTGTCCTACATTGGGAAAATGTTCAATATTTTTTTAACTCTGCCATGGCCGGTCCCAAGCCCGTGCTGCGAAAAGAGGAGGGTTGGGTGCTGGGACAAGCAAACCAGCCCTATTAAAACATTTGTAGAGCAAATGGGAAAGTTCAGTGACACAGAGGTGATGTTCCATCTCGGGGGAGGTTTAGTGTCACTGCAGCAATGAAGACCTCTCTGAGCGTGGTTGGTTCTGAGAGCAATGGCCCAGATCCCATTCCATAACAATTGTAAGATGCTCATTGCGGTCTAGAGCTGGTCCAAAGGTTGCGTGTGAAGGTTGTGTGCAAGCACACGTAAAGTGCTCCCTTCCGAAACTGGAAGACTGCTTACCAGTGCTCTTGAAACTTTTTAGCTCTGCCATGGCCGGTCCCAAGCCCAGCTGCGAAAAGAGGAGGGTTGAGTGCTGGGGCAAGCAAACCAGCCCTGTAAAAACAATTTGCTACTGCGAGCATAAAAGAAGAATAGGGCCTATCCAGCATTGTAGTGACATTAGCCAGCTGAACGTGTTGGCTGAGCTACCAATGCTTTAAGCTGCAAATTAGTGGCTCGAGCATAAAAGAAGAGGGCCTATTAAAGTTAACTCCACCGTGGCCGGTCCCAAGTCCGAACTGAGAAAGGAGGAGGGTCCCTTCCCCCTCCCTTTCCTTCCCTTTCCCCTTCCCCTCCCTTCCCTTTCCCCTTCCCCCAGAGATACATGCTCAAATTACCTTTAAGGCAGTTTACTGTGCAAAGGGCTAAAAGAGATTGTAGACAGTCCACTTTGGGCCGATCGGTGCTGTTCGGAGCTGTAATGCGAAGTTCCACTGTACATCTCTTCTCTGATGTCCCATCTGTGTGCTGTCTCGACTGTGAAGTGTGGGAAGAGGGTGTACCCCTTTACGGAGGATAGACAGCAGGATTTGTTCGCCCCGAGTACATAAATTGTCTGAAGAAGAGAGAGCAATTTGGGTTCAAATTTGGTCCCATACTTGCTATCTGAGGAGTGACAAAGGAAATCTACCTGCGTGCCAAGTTTGAAGACAGGAGCCCCAAGGGTTCCAGAGATATGGCCACACAAAGAGAACTGACCGGCAATTGAAAGCTCCCTTGCGGGAAAACGTAGCAGTAATTTGTAATACCGCTTAAGTGGGACTCTGGAGCAACCTTGTCGGTATAGATTTTGCTGGTCAATGTCTCCAAAACCATAAATCCTAAGAACTCCAAACTTGGTAGGGTGGGTCTCCCAATAAGTCCCACACATGTGTCTCTCAAGTTGAAAAAAACACTGCCTCCCGAAACACAAAGGGCGACGTCGCAGTGTTCTTTCAAACTGCACGGACCCAGATGAGGCCTCACTGCTGTATGTCTGTGTCCTACATTGGGAAAATGTTCAATATTTTTTTAACTCTGCCATGGCCGGTCCCAAGCCCGTGCTGCGAAAAGAGGAGGGTTGGGTGCTGGGACAAGCAAACCAGCCCTATTAAAACATTAGTAGAGCAAATGGGAAAGTTCAGTGTCACAGAGGTGATGTTCCATCTCGGGGGAGGTTTAGTGTCACTGCAGCAATGAAGACCTCTCTGAGCGTGGTTGGTTCTGAGAGCAATGGCCCAGATCCCATTCCATAACAATTGTAAGATGCTCATTGCGGTCTAGAGCTGGTCCAAAGGTTGTGTGTGAAGGTTGTGTGCAAGCACACGTAAAGTGCTCCCTTCCGAAACTGGAAGACTGCTTACCAGTGCTCTTGAAACTTTTTAGCTCTGCCATGGCCGGTCCCAAGCCCAGCTGTGAAAAGAGGAGGGTTGAGTGCTGGGGCAAGCAAACCAGCCCTGTAAAAACAATTTGCTACTGCGAGCATAAAAGAAGAATAGGGCCTATCCAGCATTGTAGTGACATTAGCCAGCTGAACGTGTTGGCTGAGCTACCAATGCTTTAAGCTGCAAATTAGTGGCTCGAGCATAAAAGAAGAGGGCCTATTAAAGTTAACTCCACCGTGGCCGGTCCCAAGTCCGAACTGAGAAAGGAGGAGGGTCCCTTCCCCCTCCCTTTCCTTCCCTTTCCCCTTCCCCTCCCCCTCCCTTCCCTTTCCCCTTCCCCCAGAGATACATGCTCAAATTACCTTTAAGGCAGTTTACTGTGCAAAGGGCTAAAAAGAGATTGTAGACAGTCCACTTTGGGCCGATCGGCGCCGTTCGGAGCTGTAATGCGAAGTTCCACTGTACATCTCTTCTCTGCTGTCCCATCTGTGTGCTGTCTCGACTGTGAAGTGTGGGAAGAGGGTTTACCCCTTTACGGAGGATAGACAGCAGGATCTGTTCGCCCCGAGTACATAAATTGTCTGAAGAAGAGAGAGCAATTTGGGTTCAAATTTGGTCCCATACTTGCTATCTGAGGAGTGACAAAGGAAATTTACCTGCGTGCCAAGTTTGAAGACAGGAGCCCCAAGGGTTCCAGAGATATGGCCACACAAAGAGAACTGACCGGCAATTGAAAGCTCCCTTGCGGGAAAACGTAGCAGTAATTTGTAATACCGCTTAAGTGGGACTCTGGAGCAACCTTGTCGGTATAGATTTTGCTGGTCAATATCTCCAAAACCATAAATCCTAAGAACTCCAAACTTGGTAGGGTGGGTCTCCCAATCAGTCCCATACATGTGTCTCTCAAGTTGAAAAAAACACTGCCTCCCGAAACATAAAGGGCGACGTCGCAGTGTTCTTTCAAACTGCACGGACCCAGATGAGGCCTCACTGCTGTATGTCTGTGTCCTACATTGGGAAAATGTTCAATATTTTTTTAACTCTGCCATGGCCGGTCCCAAGCCCGTGCTGCGAAAAGAGGAGGGTTGGGTGCTGGGACAAGCAAACCAGCCCTATTAAAACATTTGTAGAGCAAATGGGAAAGTTCAGTGACACAGAGGTGATGTTCCATCTCGGGGGAGGTTTAGTGTCACTGCAGCAATGAAGACCTCTCTGAGCATGGTTGGTTCTGAGAGCAATGGCCCAGATCCCATTCCACAACAATTGTAAGATGCTCATTGCGGTCTAGAGCTGGTCCAAAGGTTGCGTGTGAAGGTTGTGTGCAAGCACACGTAAAGTGCTCCCTTCCGAAACTGGAAGACTGCTTACCAGTGCTCTTGAATCTTTTTAACTCTGCCATGGCCGGTCCCAAGCCCAGCTGTGAAAAGAGGAGGGTTGAGTGCTGGGGCAAGCAAACCAGCCCTGTAAAAACAATTTGCTACTGCGAGCATAAAAGAAGAATAGGGCCTATCCAGCATTGTAGTGACATTAGCCAGCTGAACGTGTTGGCTGAGCTACCAATGCTTTAAGCTGCAAATTAGTGGCTCGAGCATAAAAGAAGAGGGCCTATTAAAGTTAACTCCACCGTGGCCGGTCCCAAGTCTGAGCTGAAAAAGGAGGAGGGTCCCTTCCCCCTCCCTTTCCTTCCCTTTCCCCTTCCCCTCCCCCTCCCTTCCCTTTCCCCTTCCCCCAGAGATACATGCTCAAATTACCTTTAAGGCAGTTTACTGTGCAAAGGGCTAAAAAGAGATTGTAGACAGTCCACTTTGGGCCGATCGGCGCCGTTCGGAGCTGTAATGCAAAGTTCCACTGTACATCTCTTCTCTGCTGTCCCATCTGTGTGCTGTCTCGACTGTGAAGTGTGGGAAGAGGGTGTACCCCTTTACGGAGGATAGACAGCAGGATCTGTTCGCCCCGAGTACATAAATTGTCTGAAGAAGAGAGAGCAATTTGGGTTCAAATTTGGTCCCATACTTGCTATCTGAGGAGTGACAAAGGAAATTTACCTGCGTGCCAAGTTTGAAGACAGGAGCCCCAAGGGTTCCAGAGATATGGCCACACAAAGAGAACTGACCGGCAATTGAAAGCTCCCTTGTGGGAAAACGTAGCAGTAATTTGTAATACCGCTTAAGTGGGACTCTGGAGAAACCTTGTCGGTATAGATTTTGCTGGTCAATATCTCCAAAACCATAAATCCTAAGAACTCCAAACTTGGTAGGGTGGGTCTCCCAATCAGTCCCATACATGTGTCTCTCAAGTTGAAAAAAACACTGCCTCCCGAAACATAAAGGGCGACGTCGCAGTGTTCTTTCAAACTGCACGGACCCAGATGAGGCCTCACTGCTGTATGTCTGTGTCCTACATTGGGAAAATGTTCAATATTTTTTTAACTCTGCCATGGCCGGTCCCAAGCCCGTGCTGCGAAAAGAGGAGGGTTGGGTGCTGGGACAAGCAAACCAGCCCTATTAAAACATTTGTAGAGCAAATGGGAAAGTTCAGTGACACAGAGGTGATGTTCCATCTCGGGGGAGGTTTAGTGTCACTGCAGCAATGAAGACCTCTCTGAGCATGGTTGGTTCTGAGAGCAATGGCCCAGATCCCATTCCACAACAATTGTAAGATGCTCATTGCGGTCTAGAGCTGGTCCAAAGGTTGCGTGTGAAGGTTGTGTGCAAGCACATGTAAAGTGCTCCCTTCCGAAACTGGAAGACTGCTTACCAGTGCTCTTGAATCTTTTTAACTCTGCCATGGCCGGTCCCAAGCCCAGCTGCGAAAAGAGGAGGGTTGAGTGCTGGGGCAAGCAAACCAGCCCTGTAAAAACAATTTGCTACTGCAAGCATAAAAGAAGAATAGGGCCTATCCAGCATTGTAGTGACATTAGCCAGCTGAACGTGTTGGCTGAGCTACCAATGCTTTAAGCTGCAAATTAGTGGCTCGAGCATAAAAGAAGAGGGCCTATTAAAGTTAACTCCACCGTGGCCGGTCCCAAGTCTGAGCTGAGAAAGGAGGAGGGTCCCTTCCCCCTCCCTTTCCTTCCCTTTGCCCTTCCCCTCCCCCTCCCTTCCCTTTCCCCTTCCCCCAGAGATACATGCTCAAATTACCTTTAAGGCAGTTTACTGTGCAAAGGGCTAAAAAGAGATTGTAGACAGTCCACTTTGGGCCGATCGGTGCCGTTCGGAGCTGTAATGCGAAGTTCCACTGTACATCTCTTCTCTGCTGTCCCATCTGTGTGCTGTCTCGACTGTGAAGTGTGGGAAGAGGGTGTACCCCTTTACGGAGGATAGACAGCAGGATCTGTTCGCCCCGAGTACATAAATTGTCTGAAGAAGAGAGAGCAATTTGGGTTCAAATTTGGTCCCATACTTGCTATCTGAGGAGTGACAAAGGAAATCTACCTGCGTGCCAAGTTTGAAGACAGGAGCCCCAAGGGTTCCAGAGATATGGCCACACAAAGAGAACTGACCGGCAATTGAAAGCTCCCTTGCGGGAAAACGTAGCAGTAATTTGTAATACCGCTTAAGTGGGACTCTGGAGCAACCTTGTCGGTATAGATTTTGCTGGTCAATGTCTCCAAAACCATAAATCCTAAGAACTCCAAACTTGGTAGGGTGGGTCTCCCAATCAGTCCCATACATGTGTCTCTCAAGTTGAAAAAAACACTGCCTCCCGAAACATAAAGGGCGACGTCGCAGTGTTCTTTCAAACTGCACGGACCCAGATGAGGCCTCACTGCTGTATGTCTGTGTCCTACATTGGGAAAATGTTCAATATTTTTTTAACTCTGCCATGGCCGGTCCCAAGCCCGTGCTGCGAAAAGAGGAGGGTTGGGTGCTGGGACAAGCAAACCAGCCCTATTAAAACATTTGTAGAGCAAATGGGAAAGTTCAGTGACACAGAGGTGATGTTCCATCTCGGGGGAGGTTTAGTGTCACTGCAGCAATGAAGACCTCTCTGAGCATGGTTGGTTCTGAGAGCAATGGCCCAGATCCCTTTCCATAACAATTGTAAGATGCTCATTGCGGTCTAGAGCTGGTCCAAAGGTTGCGTGTGAAGGTTGTGTGCAAGCACACGTAAAGTGCTCCCTTCCGAAACTGGAAGACTGCATACCAGTGCTCTTGAATTTTTTTAACTCTGCCATGGCCGGTCCCAAGCCCAGCTGCGAAAAGAGGAGGGTTGAGTGCTGGGGCAAGCAAACCAGCCCTGTAAAAACAATTTGCTACTGCGAGCATAAAAGAAGAATAGGGCCTATCCAGCATTGTAGTGACATTAGCCAGCTGAACGTGTTGGCTGAGCTACCAATGCTTTAAGCTGCAAATTAGTGGCTCGAGCATAAAAGAAGAGGGCCTATTAAAGTTAACTCCACCGTGGCCGGCCCCAAGTCCGAGCTGAGAAAGGAGGAGGGTCCCTTCCCCCTCCCTTTCCTTCCCTTTCCCCTTCCCCTCCCCCTCCCTTCCCTTTCCCCTTCCCCCAGAGATACATGCTCAAATTACCTTTAAGGCAGTTTACTGTGCAAAGGGCTAAAAAGAGATTGTAGACAGTCCACTTTGGGCCGATCGGCGCCGTTCGGAGCTGTAATGCGAAGTTCCACTGTACATCTCTTCTCTGCTGTCCCATCTGTGTGCTGTGTCGACTGTGAAGTGTGGGAAGAGGGTGTACCCCTTTACGGAGGATAGACAGCAGGATCTGTTCGCCCCGAGTACATAAATTGTCTGAAGAAGAGAGAGCAATTTGGGTTCAAATTTGGTCCCATACTTGCTATCTGAGGAGTGACAAAGGAAATTTACCTGCGTGCCAAGTTTGAAGACAGGAGCCCCAAGGGTTCCAGAGATATGGCCACACAAAGAGAACTGACCGGCAATTGAAAGCTCCCTTGCGGGAAAACGTAGCAGTAATTTGTAATACCGCTTAAGTGGGACTCTGGAGCAACCTTGTCGGTATAGATTTTGCTGGTCAATATCTCCAAAACCATAAATCCTAAGAACTCCAAACTTGGTAGGGTGGGTCTCCCAATCAGTCCCATACATGTGTCTCTCAAGTTGAAAAAAACACTGCCTCCCGAAACATAAAGGGCGACGTCGCAGTGTTCTTTCAAACTGCACGGACCCAGATGAGGCCTCACTGCTGTATGTCTGTGTCCTACATTGGGAAAATGTTCAATATTTTTTTAACTCCGCCATGGCCGGTCCCAAGCCCGTGCTGCGAAAAGAGGAGGGTTGGGTGCTGGGACAAGCAAACCAGCCCTATTAAAACATTTGTAGAGCAAATGGGAAAGTTCAGTGACACAGAGGTGATGTTCCATCTCGGGGGAGGTTTAGTGTCACTGCAGCAATGAAGACCTCTCTGAGCATGGTTGGTTCTGAGAGCAATGGCCCAGATCCCATTCCACAACAATTGTAAGATGCTCATTGCGGTCTAGAGCTGGTCCAAAGGTTGCGTGTGAAGGTTGTGTGCAAGCACACGTAAAGTGCTCCCTTCCGAAACTGGAAGACTGCTTATCAGTGCTCTTGAATCTTTTTAACTCTGCCATGGCCGGTCCCAAGCCCAGCTGTGAAAAGAGGAGGGTTGAGTGCTGGGGCAAGCAAACCAGCCCTGTAAAAACAATTTGCTACTGCGAGCATAAAAGAAGAATAGGGCCTATCCAGCATTGTAGTGACATTAGCCAGCTGAACGTGTTGGCTGAGCTACCAATGCTTTAAGCTGCAAATTAGTGGCTCGAGCATAAAAGAAGAGGGCCTATTAAAGTTAACTCCACCGTGGCCGGTCCCAAGTCCGAGCTGAAAAAGGAGGAGGGTCCCTTCCCCCTCCCTTTCCTTCCCTTTCCCCTTCCCCTCCCCCTCCCTTCCCTTTCCCCTTCCCCCAGAGATACATGCTCAAATTACCTTTAAGGCAGTTTACTGTGCAAAGGGCTAAAAAGAGATTGTAGACAGTCCACTTTGGGCCGATCGGCGCCGTTCGGAGCTGTAATGCAAAGTTCCACTGTACATCTCTTCTCTGCTGTCCCATCTGTGTGCTGTCTCGACTGTGAAGTGTGGGAAGAGGGTGTACCCCTTTACGGAGGATAGACAGCAGGATCTGTTCGCCCCGAGTACATAAATTGTCTGAAGAAGAGAGAGCAATTTGGGTTCAAATTTGGTCCCATACTTGCTATCTGAGGAGTGACAAAGGAAATTTACCTGCGTGCCAAGTTTGAAGACAGGAGCCCCAAGGGTTCCAGAGATATGGCCACACAAAGAGAACTGACCGGCAATTGAAAGCTCCCTTGCGGGAAAACGTAGCAGTAATTTGTAATACCGCTTAAGTGGGACTCTGGAGAAACCTTGTCGGTATAGATTTTGCTGGTCAATATCTCCAAAACCATAAATCCTAAGAACTCCAAACTTGGTAGGGTGGGTCTCCCAATCAGTCCCATACATGTGTCTCTCAAGTTGAAAAAAACACTGCCTCCCGAAACATAAAGGGCGACGTCGCAGTGTTCTTTCAAACTGCACGGACCCAGATGAGGCCTCACTGCTGTATGTCTGTGTCCTACATTGGGAAAATGTTCAATATTTTTTTAACTCTGCCATGGCCGGTCCCAAGCCCGTGCTGCGAAAAGAGGAGGGTTGGGTGCTGGGACAAGCAAACCAGCCCTATTAAAACATTTGTAGAGCAAATGGGAAAGTTCAGTGACACAGAGGTGATGTTCCATCTCGGGGGAGGTTTAGTGTCACTGCAGCAATGAAGACCTCTCTGAGCATGGTTGGTTCTGAGAGCAATGGCCCAGATCCCATTCCACAACAATTGTAAGATGCTCATTGCGGTCTAGAGCTGGTCCAAAGGTTGCGTGTGAAGGTTGTGTGCAAGCACACGTAAAGTGCTCCCTTCCGAAACTGGAAGACTGCTTACCAGTGCTCTTGAATCTTTTTAACTCTGCCATGGCCGGTCCCAAGCCCAGCTGCGAAAAGAGGAGGGTTGAGTGCTGGGGCAAGCAAACCAGCCCTGTAAAAACAATTTGCTACTGCAAGCATAAAAGAAGAATAGGGCCTATCCAGCATTGTAGTGACATTAGCCAGCTGAACGTGTTGGCTGAGCTACCAATGCTTTAAGCTGCAAATTAGTGGCTCGAGCATAAAAGAAGAGGGCCTATTAAAGTTAACTCCACCGTGGCCGGTCCCAAGTCTGAGGTGAGAAAGGAGGAGGGTCCCTTCCCCCTCCCTTTCCTTCCCTTTCCCCTTCCCCTCCCCCTCCCTTCCCTTTCCCCTTCCCCCAGAGATACATGCTCAAATTACCTTTAAGGCAGTTTACTGTGCAAAGGGCTAAAAAGAGATTGTAGACAGTCCACTTTGGGCCGATCGGTGCCGTTCGGAGCTGTAATGCGAAGTTCCACTGTACATCTCTTCTCTGCTGTCCCATCTGTGTGCTGTCTCGACTGTGAAGTGTGGGAAGAGGGTGTACCCCTTTACGGAGGATAGACAGCAGGATCTGTTCGCCCCGAGTACATAAATTGTCTGAAGAAGAGAGAGCAATTTGGGTTCAAATTTGGTACCATACTTGCTATCTGAGGAGTGACAAAGGAAATCTACCTGCGTGCCAAGTTTGAAGACAGGAGCCCCAAGGGTTCCAGAGATATGGCCACACAAAGAGAACTGACCGGCAATTGAAAGCTCCCTTGCGGGAAAACGTAGCAGTAATTTGTAATACCGCTTAAGTGGGACTCTGGAGCAACCTTGTCGGTATAGATTTTGCTGGTCAATGTCTCCAAAACCATAAATCCTAAGAACTCCAAACTTGGTAGGGTGGGTCTCCCAATCAGTCCCATACATGTGTCTCTCAAGTTGAAAAAAACACTGCCTCCCGAAACATAAAGGGCGACGTCGCAGTGTTCTTTCAAATTGCACGGACCCAGATGAGGCCTCACTGCTGTATGTCTGTGTCCTACATTGGGAAAATGTTCAATATTTTTTTAACTCTGCCATGGCCGGTCCCAAGCCCGTGCTGCGAAAAGAGGAGGGTTGGGTGCTGGGACAAGCAAACCAGCCCTATTAAAACATTTGTAGAGCAAATGGGAAAGTTCAGTGACACAGAGGTGATGTTCCATCTCGGGGGAGGTTTAGTGTCACTGCAGCAATGAAGACCTCTCTGAGCGTGGTTGGTTCTGAGAGCAATGGCCCAGATCCCTTTCCATAACAATTGTAAGATGCTCATTGCGGTCTAGAGCTGGTCCAAAGGTTGCGTGTGAAGGTTGTGTGCAAGCACACGTAAAGTGCTCCCTTCCGAAACTGGAAGACTGCATACCAGTGCTCTTGAATTTTTTTAACTCTGCCATGGCCGGTCCCAAGCCCAGCTGCGAAAAGAGGAGGGTTGAGTGCTGGGGCAAGCAAACCAGCCCTGTAAAAACAATTTGCTACTGCGAGCATAAAAGAAGAATAGGGCCTATCCAGCATTGTAGTGACATTAGCCAGCTGAACGTGTTGGCTGAGCTACCAATGCTTTAAGCTGCAAATTAGTGGCTCGAGCATAAAAGAAGAGGGCCTATTAAAGTTAACTCCACCGTGGCCGGCCCCAAGTCCGAGCTGAGAAAGGAGGAGGGTCCCTTCCCCCTCCCTTTCCTTCCCTTTCCCCTTCCCCTCCCCCTCCCTTCCCTTTCCCCTTCCCCCAGAGATACATGCTCAAATTACCTTTAAGGCAGTTTACTGTGCAAAGGGCTAAAAAGAGATTGTAGACAGTCCACTTTGGGCCGATCGGCGCCGTTCGGAGCTGTAATGCGAAGTTCCACTGTACATCTCTTCTCTGCTGTCCCATCTGTGTGCTGTCTCGACTGTGAAGTGTGGGAAGAGGGTGTACCCCTTTACGGAGGATAGACAGCAGGATCTGTTCGCCCCGAGTACATTAATTGTCTGAAGAAGAGAGAGCAATTTGGGTTCAAATTTGGTCCCATACTTGCTATCTGAGGAGTGACAAAGGAAATCTACCTGCGTGCCAAGTTTGAAGACAGGAGCCCCAAGGGTTCCAGAGATATGGCCACACAAAGAGAACTGACCGGCAATTGAAAGCTCCCTTGCGGGAAAAACGTAGCAGTAATTTGTAATACCGCTTAAGTGGGACTCTGGAGCAACCTTGTCGGTATAGATTTTGCTGGTCAATATCTCCAAAACCATAAATCCTAAGAACTCCAAACTTGGTAGGGTGGGTCTCCCAATCAGTCCCATACATGTGTCTCTCAAGTTGAAAAAAACACTGCCTCCCGAAACATAAAGGGCGACGTCGCAGTGTTCTTTCAAACTGCACGGACCCAGATGAGGCCTCACTGCTGTATGTCTGTGTCCTACATTGGGAAAATGTTCAATATTTTTTTAACTCTGCCATGGCCGGTCCCAAGCCCGTGCTGCGAAAAGAGGAGGGTTGGGTGCTGGGACAAGCAAACCAGCCCTATTAAAACATTTGTAGAGCAAATGGGAAAGTTCAGTGACACAGAGGTGATGTTCCATCTCGGGGGAGGTTTAGTGTCACTGCAGCAATGAAGACCTCTCTGAGCATGGTTGGTTCTGAGAGCAATGGCCCAGATCCCATTCCACAACAATTGTAAGATGCTCATTGCGGTCTAGAGCTGGTCCAAAGGTTGCGTGTGAAGGTTGTGTGCAAGCACACGTAAAGTGCTCCCTTCCGAAACTGGAAGACTGCTTACCAGTGCTCTTGAATCTTTTTAACTCTGCCATGGCCGGTCCCAAGCCCAGCTGTGAAAAGAGGAGGGTTGAGTGCTGGGGCAAGCAAACCAGCCCTGTAAAAACAATTTGCTACTGCGAGCATAAAAGAAGAATAGGGCCTATCCAGCATTGTAGTGACATTAGCCAGCTGAACGTGTTGGCTGAGCTACCAATGCTTTAAGCTGCAAATTAGTGGCTCGAGCATAAAAGAAGAGGGCCTATTAAAGTTAACTCCACCGTGGCCGGTCCCAAGTCCGAGCTGAAAAAGGAGGAGGGTCCCTTCCCCCTCCCTTTCCTTCCCTTTCCCCTTCCCCTCCCCCTCCCTTCCCTTTCCCCTTCCCCCAGAGATACATGCTCAAATTACCTTTAAGGCAGTTTACTGTGCAAAGGGCTAAAAAGAGATTGTAGACAGTCCACTTTGGGCCGATCGGCGCCGTTCGGAGCTGTAATGCAAAGTTCCACTGTACATCTCTTCTCTGCTGTCCCATCAGTGTGCTGTCTCGACTGTGAAGTGTGGGAAGAGGGTGTACCCCTTTACGGAGGATAGACAGCAGGATCTGTTCGCCCCGAGTACATAAATTGTCTGAAGAAGAGAGAGCAATTTGGGTTCAAATTTGGTCCCATACTTGCTATCTGAGGAGTGACAAAGGAAATTTACCTGCGTGCCAAGTTTGAAGACAGGAGCCCCAAGGGTTCCAGAGATATGGCCACACAAAGAGAACTGACCGGCAATTGAAAGCTCCCTTGCGGGAAAACGTAGCAGTAATTTGTAATACCGCTTAAGTGGGACTCTGGAGCAACCTTGTCGGTATAGATTTTGCTGGTCAATATCTCCAAAACCATAAATCCTAAGAACTCCAAACTTGGTAGGGTGGGTCTCCCAATCAGTCCCATACATGTGTCTCTCAAGTTGAAAAAAACACTGCCTCCCGAAACATAAAGGGCGACGTCGCAGTGTTCTTTCAAACTGCACGGACCCAGATGAGGCCTCACTGCTGTATGTCTGTGTCCTACATTGGGAAAATGTTCAATATTTTTTTAACTCTGCCATGGCCGGTCCCAAGCCCGTGCTGCGAAAAGAGGAGGGTTGGGTGCTGGGACAAGCAAACCAGCCCTATTAAAACATTTGTAGAGCAAATGGGAAAGTTCAGTGACACAGAGGTGATGTTCCATCTCGGGGGAGGTTTAGTGTCACTGCAGCAATGAAGACCTCTCTGAGCATGGTTGGTTCTGAGAGCAATGGCCCAGATCCCATTCCACAACAATTGTAAGATGCTCATTGCGGTCTAGAGCTGGTCCAAAGGTTGCGTGTGAAGGTTGTGTGCAAGCACACGTAAAGTGCTCCCTTCCGAAACTGGAAGACTGCTTACCAGTGCTCTTGAATCTTTTTAACTCTGCCATGGCCGGTCCCAAGCCCAGCTGCGAAAAGAGGAGGGTTGAGTGCTGGGGCAAGCAAACCAGCCCTGTAAAAACAATTTGCTACTGCGAGCATAAAAGAAGAATAGGGCCTATCCAGCATTGTAGTGACATTAGCCAGCTGAACGTGTTGGCTGAGCTACCAATGCTTTAAGCTGCAAATTAGTGGCTCGAGCATAAAAGAAGAGGGCCTATTAAAGTTAACTCCACCGTGGCCGGTCCCAAGTCCGAGCTGAAAAAGGAGGAGGGTCCCTTCCCCCTCCCTTTCCTTCCCTTTCCCCTTCCCCTCCCCCTCCCTTCCCTTTCCCCTTCCCCCAGAGATACATGCTCAAATTACCTTTAAGGCAGTTTACTGTGCAAAGGGCTAAAAAGAGATTGTAGACAGTCCACTTTGGGCCGATCGGCGCCGTTCGGAGCTGTAATGCAAAGTTCCACTGTACATCTCTTCTCTGCTGTCCCATCTGTGTGCTGTCTCGACTGTGAAGTGTGGGAAGAGGGTGTACCCCTTTACGGAGGATAGACAGCAGGATCTGTTCGCCCCGAGTACATAAATTGTCTGAAGAAGAGAGAGCAATTTGGGTTCAAATTTGGTCCCATACTTGCTATCTGAGGAGTGACAAAGGAAATTTACCTGCGTGCCAAGTTTGAAGACAGGAGCCCCAAGGGTTCCAGAGATATGGCCACACAAAGAGAACTGACCGGCAATTGAAAGCTCCCTTGCGGGAAAACGTAGCAGTAATTTGTAATACCGCTTAAGTGGGACTCTGGAGCAACCTTGTCGGTATAGATTTTGCTGGTCAATATCTCCAAAACCATAAATCCTAAGAACTCCAAACTTGGTAGGGTGGGTCTCCCAATCAGTCCCATACATGTGTCTCTCAAGTTGAAAAAAACACTGCCTCCCGAAACATAAAGGGCGACGTCGCAGTGTTCTTTCAAACTGCACGGACCCAGATGAGGCCTCACTGCTGTATGTCTGTGTCCTACATTGGGAAAATGTTCAATATTTTTTTAACTCTGCCATGGCCGGTCCCAAGCCCGTGCTGCGAAAAGAGGAGGGTTGGGTGCTGGGACAAGCAAACCAGCCCTATTAAAACATTTGTAGAGCAAATGGGAAAGTTCAGTGACACAGAGGTGATGTTCCATTTTGGGGGAGGTTTAGTGTCACTGCAGCAATGAAGACCTCTCTGAGCATGGTTGGTTCTGAGAGCAATGGCCCAGATCCCATTCCACAACAATTGTAAGATGCTCATTGCAGTCTAGAGCTGGTCCAAAGGTTGCGTGTGAAGGTTGTGTGCAAGCACACGTAAAGTGCACCCTTCCGAAACTGGAAGACTGCTTACCAGTGCTCTTGAATCTTTTTAACTCTGCCATGGCCGGTCCCAAGCCCAGCTGCGAAAAGAGGAGGGTTGAGTGCTGGGGCAAGCAAACCAGCCCTGTAAAAACAATTTGCTACTGCGAGCATAAAATAAGAATAGGGCCTATCCAGCATTGTAGTGACATTAGCCAGCTGAACGTGTTGGCTGAGCTACCAATGCTTTAAGCTGCAAATTAGTGGCTCGAGCATAAAAGAAGAGGGCCTATTAAAGTTAACTCCACCGTGGCCGGTCCCAAGTCCGAGCTGAGAAAGGAGGAGGGTCCCTTCCCCCTCCCTTTCCTTCCCTTTCCCCTTCCCCTCCCCCTCCCTTCCCTTTCCCCTTCCCCCAGAGATACATGCTCAAATTACCTTTAAGGCAGTTTACTGTCCAAAGGGCTAAAAAGAGATTGTAGACAGTCCACTTTGGGCCGATCTGCGCCGTTCGGAGCTGTAATGCGAAGTTCCACTGTACATCTCTTCTCTGCTGTTCCATCTGTGTGCTGTCTCGACTGTGAATTGTGTGAAGAGGGTGTACCCCTTTACGGAGGATAGACAGCAGGATCTGTTCGCCCGAGTACATAAATTGTCTGAAGAAGAGAGAGCAATTTGGGTTCAAATTTGGTCCCATACTTGCTATCTGAGGAGTGACAAAGGAAATCTACCTGCGTGCCAAGTTTGAAGACAGGAGCCCCAAGGGTTCCAGAGATATGGCCACACAAAGAGAACTGACCGGCAATTGAAAGCTCCCTTGCGGGAAAACGTAGCAGTAATTTGTAATACCGCTTAAGTGGGACTCTGGAGCAACCTTGTCGGTATAGATTTTGCTGGTCAATATCTCCAAAACCATAAATCCTAAGAACTCCAAACTTGGTAGGGTGGGTCTCCCAATCAGTCCCATACATGTGTCTCTCAAGTTGAAAAAAACACTGCCTCCCGAAACATAAAGGGCGACGTCGCAGTGTTCTTTCAAACTGCACGGACCCAGATGAGGCCTCACTGCTGTATGTCTGTGTCCTACATTGGGAAAATGTTCAATATTTTTTTAACTCTGCCATGGCCGGTCCCAAGCCCGTGCTGCGAAAAGAGGAGGGTTGGGTGCTGGGACAAGCAAACCAGCCCTATTAAAACATTTGTAGAGCAAATGGGAAAGTTCAGTGACACAGAGGTGATGTTCCATCTCGGGGGAGGTTTAGTGTCACTGCAGCAATGAAGACCTCTCTGAGCATGGTTGGTTCTGAGAGCAATGGCCCAGATCCCATTCCACAACAATTGTAAGATGCTCATTGCGGTCTAGAGCTGGTCCAAAGGTTGCGTGTGAAGGTTGTGTGCAAGCACACGTAAAGTGCTCCCTTCCGAAACTGGAAGACTGCTTACCAGTGCTCTTGAATCTTTTTAACTCTGCCATGGCCGGTCCCAAGCCCAGCTGTGAAAAGAGGAGGGTTGAGTGCTGGGGCAAGCAAACCAGCCCTGTAAAAACAATTTGCTACTGCGAGCATAAAAGAAGAATAGGGCCTATCCAGCATTGTCGTGACATTAGCCAGCTGAACGTGTTGGCTGAGCTACCAATGCTTTAAGCTGCAAATTAGTGGCTCGAGCATAAAAGAAGAGGGCCTATTAAAGTTAACTCCACCGTGGCCGGTCCCAAGTCCGAGCTGAAAAAGGAGGAGGGTCCCTTCCCCCTCCCTTTCCTTCCCTTTCCCCTTCCCCTCCCCCTCCCTTCCCTTTCCCCTTCCCCCAGAGATACATGCTCAAATTACCTTTAAGGCAGTTTACTGTGCAAAGGGCTAAAAAGAGATTGTAGACAGTCCACTTTGGGCCGATCGGCGCCGTTCGGAGCTGTAATGCAAAGTTCCACTGTACATCTCTTCTCTGCTGTCCCATCAG
Source organism: Rana muscosa (assembly GCA_029206835.1). NCBI lineage: Eukaryota > Metazoa > Chordata > Amphibia > Anura > Ranidae > Rana > Rana muscosa. The sequence goes on from CM055118.1 coordinate 116,780,099, forward strand.
TGTGCTGTCTCGACTGTGAAGTGTGGGAAGAGGGTGTACCCCTTTACGGAGGATAGACAGCAGGATCTGTTCGCCCCGAGTACATAAATTGTCTGAAGAAGAGAGAGCAATTTGGGTTCAAATTTGGTCCCATACTTGCTATCTGAGGAGTGACAAAGGAAATTTACCTGCGTGCCAAGTTTGAAGACAGGAGCCCCAAGGGTTCCAGAGATATGGCCACACAAAGAGAACTGACCGGCAATTGAAAGCTCCCTTGCGGGAAAACGTAGCAGTAATTTGTAATACCGCTTAAGTGGGACTCTGGAGCAACCTTGTCGGTATAGATTTTGCTGGTCAATATCTCCAAAACCATAAATCCTAAGAACTCCAAACTTGGTAGGGTGGGTCTCCCAATCAGTCCCATACATGTGTCTCTCAAGTTGAAAAAAACACTGCCTCCCGAAACATAAAGGGCGACGTCGCAGTGTTCTTTCAAACTGCACGGACCCAGATGAGGCCTCACTGCTGTATGTCTGTGTCCTACATTGGGAAAATGTTCAATATTTTTTTAACTCTGCCATGGCCGGTCCCAAGCCCGTGCTGCGAAAAGAGGAGGGTTGGGTGCTGGGACAAGCAAACCAGCCCTATTAAAACATTTGTAGAGCAAATGGGAAAGTTCAGTGACACAGAGGTGATGTTCCATCTCGGGGGAGGTTTAGTGTCACTGCAGCAATGAAGACCTCTCTGAGCGTGGTTGGTTCTGAGAGCAATGGCCCAGATCCCATTCCATAACAATTGTAAGATGCTCATTGCGGTCTAGAGCTGGTCCAAAGGTTGCGTGTGAAGGTTGTGTGCAAGCACACGTAAAGTGCTCCCTTCCGAAACTGGAAGACTGCTTACCAGTGCTCTTGAAACTTTTTAGCTCTGCCATGGCCGGTCCCAAGCCCAGCTGCGAAAAGAGGAGGGTTGAGTGCTGGGGCAAGCAAACCAGCCCTGTAAAAACAATTTGCTACTGCGAGCATAAAAGAAGAATAGGGCCTATCCAGCATTGTAGTGACATTAGCCAGCTGAACGTGTTGGCTGAGCTACCAATGCTTTAAGCTGCAAATTAGTGGCTCGAGCATAAAAGAAGAGGGCCTATTAAAGTTAACTCCACCGTGGCCGGTCCCAAGTCCGAACTGAGAAAGGAGGAGGGTCCCTTCCCCCTCCCTTTCCTTCCCTTTCCCCTTCCCCTCCTCCTCCCTTCCCTTTCCCCTTCCTCCAGAGATACATGCTCAAATTACCTTTAAGGCAGTTTACTGTGCAAAGGGCTAAAAGAGATTGTAGACAGTCCACTTTGGGCCGATCAGTGCTGTTCGGAGCTGTAATGCGAAGTTCCACTGTACATCTCTTCTCTGCTGTCCCATCTGTGTGCTGTCTCGACTGTGAAGTGTCGGAAGAGGGTGTACCCCTTTACGGAGGATAGACAGCAGGATTTGTTCGCCCCGAGTACATAAATTGTCTGAAGAAGAGAGAGCAATTTGGGTTCAAATTTGGTCCCATACTTGCTATCTGAGGAGTGACAAAGGAAATCTACCTGCGTGCCAAGTTTGAAGACAGGAGCCCCAAGGGTTCCAGAGATATGGCCACACAAAGAGAACTGACCGGCAATTGAAAGCTCCCTTGCGGGAAAACGTAGCAGTAATTTGTAATACCGCTTAAGTGGGACTCTGGAGCAACCTTGTCGGTATAGATTTGAGCAATGGCCCAGATCCCATTCCATAACAATTGTAAGATGCTCATTGCGGTCTAGAGCTGGTCCAAAGGTTGCGTGTGAAGGTTGTGTGCAAGCACACGTAAAGTGCTCCCTTCCGAAACTGGAAGACTGCTTACCAGTGCTCTTGAAACTTTTTAGCTCTGCCATGGCCGGTCCCAAGCCCAGCTGCGAAAAGAGGAGGGTTGAGTGCTGGGGCAAGCAAACCAGCCCTGTAAAAACAATTTGCTACTGCGAGCATAAAAGAAGAATAGGGCCTATCCAGCATTGTAGTGACATTAGCCAGCTGAACGTGTTGGCTGAGCTACCAATGCTTTAAGCTGCAAATTAGTGGCTCGAGCATAAAAGAAGAGGGCCTATTAAAGTTAACTCCACCGTGGCCGGTCCCAAGTCCGAACTGAGAAAGGAGGAGGGTCCCTTCCCCCTCCCTTTCCTTCCCTTTCCCCTTCCCCTCCCCCTCCCTTCCCTTTCCCCTTCCCCCAGAGATACATGCTCAAATTACCTTTAAGGCAGTTTACTGTGCAAACGGCTAAAAGAGATTGTAGACAGTCCACTTTGGGCCGATCGGTGCTGTTCGGAGCTGTAATGCGAAGTTCCACTGTACATCTCTTCTCTGCTGTCCCATCTGTGTGCTGTCTCGACTGTGAAGTGGGGGATGAGGGTGTACCCCTTTACGGAGGATAGACAGCAGGATCTGTTCGCCCCGAGTACATAAATTGTCTGAAGAAGAGAGAGCAATTTGGGTTCAAATTTGGTCCCATACTTGCTATCTGAGGAGTGACAAAGGAAATCTACCTGCGTGCCAAGTTTGAAGACAGGAGCCCCAAGGGTTCCAGAGATATGGCCACACAAAGAGAACTGACCGGCAATTGAAAGCTCCCTTGCGGGAAAACGTAGCAGTAATTTGTAATACCGCTTAAGTGGGACTCTGGAGCAACCTTGTCGGTATAGATTTTGCTGGTCAATGTCTCCAAAACCATAAATCCTAAGAACTCCAAACTTGGTAGGGTGGGTCTCCCAATAAGTCCCATACATGTGTCTCTCAAGTTGAAAAAAACACTGCCTCCCGAAACATAAAGGGCGACGTCGCAGTGTTCTTTCAAACTGCACGGACCCAGATGAGGCCTCACTGCTGTATGTCTGTGTCCTACATTGGGAAAATGTTCAATATTTTTTTAACTCTGCCATGGCCGGTCCCAAGCCCGTGCTGCGAAAAGAGGAGGGTTGGGTGCTGGGACAAGCAAACCAGCCCTATTAAAACATTTGTAGAGCAAATGGGAAAGTTCAGTGACACAGAGGTGATGTTCCATCTCGGGGGAGGTTTAGTGTCACTGCAGCAATAAAGACCTCTCTGAGCGTGGTTGGTTCTGAGAGCAATGGCCCAGATCCCATTCCATAACAATTGTAAGATGCTCATTGCGGTCTAGAGCTGGTCCAAAGGTTGCGTGTGAAGGTTGTGTGCAAGCACACGTAAAGTGCTCCCTTCCGAAACTGGAAGACTGCTTACCAGTGCTCTTGAAACTTTTTAGCTCTGCCATGGCCGGTCCCAAGCCCAGCTGCGAAAAGAGGAGGGTTGAGTGCTGGGGCAAGCAAACCAGCCCTGTAAAAACAATTTGCTACTGCGAGCATAAAAGAAGAATAGGGCCTATCCAGCATTGTAGTGACATTAGCCAGCTGAACGTGTTGGCTGAGCTACCAATGCTTTAAGCTGCAAATTAGTGGCTCGAGCATAAGTCCGAGCTGAGAAAGGAGGAGGGTCCCTTCCCCCTCCCTTTCCTTCCCTTTCCCCTTCCCCTCCCCCTCCCTTCCCTTTCCCCTTCCCCCAGAGATACATGCTCAAATTACCTTTAAGGCAGTTTACTGTGCAAACGGCTAAAAGAGATTGTAGACAGTCCACTTTGGGCCGATCGGTGCTGTTCGGAGCTGTAATGCGAAGTTCCACTGTACATCTCTTCTCTGCTGTCCCATCTGTGTGCTGTCTCGACTGTGAAGTGGGGGATGAGGGTGTACCCCTTTACGGAGGATAGACAGCAGGATCTGTTCGCCCCGAGTACATAAATTGTCTGAAGAAGAGAGAGCAATTTGGGTTCAAATTTGGTCCCATACTTGCTATCTGAGGAGTGACAAAGGAAATCTACCTGCGTGCCAAGTTTGAAGACAGGAGCCCCAAGGGTTCCAGAGATATGGCCACACAAAGAGAACTGACCGGCAATTGAAAGCTCCCTTGCGGGAAAACGTAGCAGTAATTTGTAATACCGCTTAAGTGGGACTCTGGAGCAACCTTGTCGGTATAGATTTTGCTGGTCAATGTCTCCAAAACCATAAATCCTAAGAACTCCAAACTTGGTAGGGTGGGTCTCCCAATAAGTCCCATACATGTGTCTCTCAAGTTGAAAAAAACACTGCCTCCCGAAACATAAAGGGCGACGTCGCAGTGTTCTTTCAAACTGCACGGACCCAGATGAGGCCTCACTGCTGTATGTCTGTGTCCTACATTGGGAAAATGTTCAATATTTTTTTAACTCTGCCATGGCCGGTCCCAAGCCCGTGCTGCGAAAAGAGGAGGGTTGGGTGCTGGGACAAGCAAACCAGCCCTATTAAAACATTTGTAGAGCAAATGGGAAAGTTCAGTGACACAGAGGTGATGTTCCATCTCGGGGGAGGTTTAGTGTCACTGCAGCAATAAAGACCTCTCTGAGCGTGGTTGGTTCTGAGAGCAATGGCCCAGATCCCATTCCATAACAATTGTAAGATGCTCATTGCGGTCTAGAGCTGGTCCAAAGGTTGCGTGTGAAGGTTGTGTGCAAGCACACGTAAAGTGCTCCCTTCCGAAACTGGAAGACTGCTTACCAGTGCTCTTGAAACTTTTTAGCTCTGCCATGGCCGGTCCCAAGCCCAGCTGCGAAAAGAGGAGGGTTGAGTGCTGGGGCAAGCAAACCAGCCCTGTAAAAACAATTTGCTACTGCGAGCATAAAAGAAGAATAGGGCCTATCCAGCATTGTAGTGACATTAGCCAGCTGAACGTGTTGGCTGAGCTACCAATGCTTTAAGCTGCAAATTAGTGGCTCGAGCATAAGTCCGAGCTGAGAAAGGAGGAGGGTCCCTTCCCCCTCCCTTTCCTTCCCTTTCCCCTTCCCCTCCCCCTCCCTTCCCTTTCCCCTTCCCCCAGAGATACATGCTCAAATTACCTTTAAGGCAGTTTACTGTGCAAACGGCTAAAAGAGATTGTAGACAGTCCACTTTGGGCCGATCGGTGCTGTTCGGAGCTGTAATGCGAAGTTCCACTGTACATCTCTTCTCTGCTGTCCCATCTGTGTGCTGTCTCGACTGTGAAGTGGGGGATGAGGGTGTACCCCTTTACGGAGGATAGACAGCAGGATCTGTTCGCCCCGAGTACATAAATTGTCTGAAGAAGAGAGAGCAATTTGGGTTCAAATTTGGTCCCATACTTGCTATCTGAGGAGTGACAAAGGAAATCTACCTGCGTGCCAAGTTTGAAGACAGGAGCCCCAAGGGTTCCAGAGATATGGCCACACAAAGAGAACTGACCGGCAATTGAAAGCTCCCTTGCGGGAAAACGTAGCAGTAATTTGTAATACCGCTTAAGTGGGACTCTGGAGCAACCTTGTCGGTATAGATTTTGCTGGTCAATGTCTCCAAAACCATAAATCCTAAGAACTCCAAACTTGGTAGGGTGGGTCTCCCAATAAGTCCCATACATGTGTCTCTCAAGTTGAAAAAAACACTGCCTCCCGAAACATAAAGGGCGACGTCGCAGTGTTCTTTCAAACTGCACGGACCCAGATGAGGCCTCACTGCTGTATGTCTGTGTCCTACATTGGGAAAATGTTCAATATTTTTTTAACTCTGCCATGGCCGGTCCCAAGCCCGTGCTGCGAAAAGAGGAGGGTTGGGTGCTGGGACAAGCAAACCAGCCCTATTAAAACATTTGTAGAGCAAATGGGAAAGTTCAGTGACACAGAGGTGATGTTCCATCTCGGGGGAGGTTTAGTGTCACTGCAGCAATAAAGACCTCTCTGAGCGTGGTTGGTTCTGAGAGCAATGGCCCAGATCCCATTCCATAACAATTGTAAGATGCTCATTGCGGTCTAGAGCTGGTCCAAAGGTTGCGTGTGAAGGTTGTGTGCAAGCACACGTAAAGTGCTCCCTTCCGAAACTGGAAGACTGCTTACCAGTGCTCTTGAAACTTTTTAGCTCTGCCATGGCCGGTCCCAAGCCCAGCTGCGAAAAGAGGAGGGTTGAGTGCTGGGGCAAGCAAACCAGCCCTGTAAAAACAATTTGCTACTGCGAGCATAAAAGAAGAATAGGGCCTATCCAGCATTGTAGTGACATTAGCCAGCTGAACGTGTTGGCTGAGCTACCAATGCTTTAAGCTGCAAATTAGTGGCTCGAGCATAAGTCCGAGCTGAGAAAGGAGGAGGGTCCCTTCCCCCTCCCTTTCCTTCCCTTTCCCCTTCCCCTCCCCCTCCCTTCCCTTTCCCCTTCCCCCAGAGATACATGCTCAAATTACCTTTAAGGCAGTTTACTGTGCAAACGGCTAAAAGAGATTGTAGACAGTCCACTTTGGGCCGATCGGTGCTGTTCGGAGCTGTAATGCGAAGTTCCACTGTACATCTCTTCTCTGCTGTCCCATCTGTGTGCTGTCTCGACTGTGAAGTGGGGGATGAGGGTGTACCCCTTTACGGAGGATAGACAGCAGGATCTGTTCGCCCCGAGTACATAAATTGTCTGAAGAAGAGAGAGCAATTTGGGTTCAAATTTGGTCCCATACTTGCTATCTGAGGAGTGACAAAGGAAATCTACCTGCGTGCCAAGTTTGAAGACAGGAGCCCCAAGGGTTCCAGAGATATGGCCACACAAAGAGAACTGACCGGCAATTGAAAGCTCCCTTGCGGGAAAACGTAGCAGTAATTTGTAATACCGCTTAAGTGGGACTCTGGAGCAACCTTGTCGGTATAGATTTTGCTGGTCAATGTCTCCAAAACCATAAATCCTAAGAACTCCAAACTTGGTAGGGTGGGTCTCCCAATAAGTCCCATACATGTGTCTCTCAAGTTGAAAAAAACACTGCCTCCCGAAACATAAAGGGCGACGTCGCAGTGTTCTTTCAAACTGCACGGACCCAGATGAGGCCTCACTGCTGTATGTCTGTGTCCTACATTGGGAAAATGTTCAATATTTTTTTAACTCTGCCATGGCCGGTCCCAAGCCCGTGCTGCGAAAAGAGGAGGGTTGGGTGCTGGGACAAGCAAACCAGCCCTATTAAAACATTTGTAGAGCAAATGGGAAAGTTCAGTGACACAGAGGTGATGTTCCATCTCGGGGGAGGTTTAGTGTCACTGCAGCAATAAAGACCTCTCTGAGCGTGGTTGGTTCTGAGAGCAATGGCCCAGATCCCATTCCATAACAATTGTAAGATGCTCATTGCGGTCTAGAGCTGGTCCAAAGGTTGCGTGTGAAGGTTGTGTGCAAGCACACGTAAAGTGCTCCCTTCCGAAACTGGAAGACTGCTTACCAGTGCTCTTGAAACTTTTTAGCTCTGCCATGGCCGGTCCCAAGCCCAGCTGCGAAAAGAGGAGGGTTGAGTGCTGGGGCAAGCAAACCAGCCCTGTAAAAACAATTTGCTACTGCGAGCATAAAAGAAGAATAGGGCCTATCCAGCATTGTAGTGACATTAGCCAGCTGAACGTGTTGGCTGAGCTACCAATGCTTTAAGCTGCAAATTAGTGGCTCGAGCATAAGTCCGAGCTGAGAAAGGAGGAGGGTCCCTTCCCCCTCCCTTTCCTTCCCTTTCCCCTTCCCCTCCCCCTCCCTTCCCTTTCCCCTTCCCCCAGAGATACATGCTCAAATTACCTTTAAGGCAGTTTACTGTGCAAACGGCTAAAAGAGATTGTAGACAGTCCACTTTGGGCCGATCGGTGCTGTTCGGAGCTGTAATGCGAAGTTCCACTGTACATCTCTTCTCTGCTGTCCCATCTGTGTGCTGTCTCGACTGTGAAGTGGGGGATGAGGGTGTACCCCTTTACGGAGGATAGACAGCAGGATCTGTTCGCCCCGAGTACATAAATTGTCTGAAGAAGAGAGAGCAATTTGGGTTCAAATTTGGTCCCATACTTGCTATCTGAGGAGTGACAAAGGAAATCTACCTGCGTGCCAAGTTTGAAGACAGGAGCCCCAAGGGTTCCAGAGATATGGCCACACAAAGAGAACTGACCGGCAATTGAAAGCTCCCTTGCGGGAAAACGTAGCAGTAATTTGTAATACCGCTTAAGTGGGACTCTGGAGCAACCTTGTCGGTATAGATTTTGCTGGTCAATGTCTCCAAAACCATAAATCCTAAGAACTCCAAACTTGGTAGGGTGGGTCTCCCAATAAGTCCCATACATGTGTCTCTCAAGTTGAAAAAAACACTGCCTCCCGAAACATAAAGGGCGACGTCGCAGTGTTCTTTCAAACTGCACGGACCCAGATGAGGCCTCACTGCTGTATGTCTGTGTCCTACATTGGGAAAATGTTCAATATTTTTTTAACTCTGCCATGGCCGGTCCCAAGCCCGTGCTGCGAAAAGAGGAGGGTTGGGTGCTGGGACAAGCAAACCAGCCCTATTAAAACATTTGTAGAGCAAATGGGAAAGTTCAGTGACACAGAGGTGATGTTCCATCTCGGGGGAGGTTTAGTGTCACTGCAGCAATAAAGACCTCTCTGAGCGTGGTTGGTTCTGAGAGCAATGGCCCAGATCCCATTCCATAACAATTGTAAGATGCTCATTGCGGTCTAGAGCTGGTCCAAAGGTTGCGTGTGAAGGTTGTGTGCAAGCACACGTAAAGTGCTCCCTTCCGAAACTGGAAGACTGCTTACCAGTGCTCTTGAAACTTTTTAGCTCTGCCATGGCCGGTCCCAAGCCCAGCTGCGAAAAGAGGAGGGTTGAGTGCTGGGGCAAGCAAACCAGCCCTGTAAAAACAATTTGCTACTGCGAGCATAAAAGAAGAATAGGGCCTATCCAGCATTGTAGTGACATTAGCCAGCTGAACGTGTTGGCTGAGCTACCAATGCTTTAAGCTGCAAATTAGTGGCTCGAGCATAAGTCCGAGCTGAGAAAGGAGGAGGGTCCCTTCCCCCTCCCTTTCCTTCCCTTTCCCCTTCCCCTCCCCCTCCCTTCCCTTTCCCCTTCCCCCAGAGATACATGCTCAAATTACCTTTAAGGCAGTTTACTGTGCAAACGGCTAAAAGAGATTGTAGACAGTCCACTTTGGGCCGATCGGTGCTGTTCGGAGCTGTAATGCGAAGTTCCACTGTACATCTCTTCTCTGCTGTCCCATCTGTGTGCTGTCTCGACTGTGAAGTGGGGGATGAGGGTGTACCCCTTTACGGAGGATAGACAGCAGGATCTGTTCGCCCCGAGTACATAAATTGTCTGAAGAAGAGAGAGCAATTTGGGTTCAAATTTGGTCCCATACTTGCTATCTGAGGAGTGACAAAGGAAATCTACCTGCGTGCCAAGTTTGAAGACAGGAGCCCCAAGGGTTCCAGAGATATGGCCACACAAAGAGAACTGACCGGCAATTGAAAGCTCCCTTGCGGGAAAACGTAGCAGTAATTTGTAATACCGCTTAAGTGGGACTCTGGAGCAACCTTGTCGGTATAGATTTTGCTGGTCAATGTCTCCAAAACCATAAATCCTAAGAACTCCAAACTTGGTAGGGTGGGTCTCCCAATAAGTCCCATACATGTGTCTCTCAAGTTGAAAAAAACACTGCCTCCCGAAACATAAAGGGCGACGTCGCAGTGTTCTTTCAAACTGCACGGACCCAGATGAGGCCTCACTGCTGTATGTCTGTGTCCTACATTGGGAAAATGTTCAATATTTTTTTAACTCTGCCATGGCCGGTCCCAAGCCCGTGCTGCGAAAAGAGGAGGGTTGGGTGCTGGGACAAGCAAACCAGCCCTATTAAAACATTTGTAGAGCAAATGGGAAAGTTCAGTGACACAGAGGTGATGTTCCATCTCGGGGGAGGTTTAGTGTCACTGCAGCAATAAAGACCTCTCTGAGCGTGGTTGGTTCTGAGAGCAATGGCCCAGATCCCATTCCATAACAATTGTAAGATGCTCATTGCGGTCTAGAGCTGGTCCAAAGGTTGCGTGTGAAGGTTGTGTGCAAGCACACGTAAAGTGCTCCCTTCCGAAACTGGAAGACTGCTTACCAGTGCTCTTGAAACTTTTTAGCTCTGCCATGGCCGGTCCCAAGCCCAGCTGCGAAAAGAGGAGGGTTGAGTGCTGGGGCAAGCAAACCAGCCCTGTAAAAACAATTTGCTACTGCGAGCATAAAAGAAGAATAGGGCCTATCCAGCATTGTAGTGACATTAGCCAGCTGAACGTGTTGGCTGAGCTACCAATGCTTTAAGCTGCAAATTAGTGGCTCGAGCATAAAAGAAGAGGGCCTATTAAAGTTAACTCCACCGTGGCCGGTCCCAAGTCCGAGCTGAGAAAGGAGGAGGGTCCCTTCCCCCTCCCTTTCCTTCCCTTTCCCCTTCCCCTCCCCCTCCCTTCCCTTTCCCCTTCCCCCAGAGATACATGCTCAAATTACCTTTAAGGCAGTTTACTGTGCAAAGGGCTAAAAGAGATTGTAGACAGTCCACTTTGGGCCGATCGGTGCTGTTCGGAGCTGTAATGCGAAGTTCCACTGTACATCTCTTCTCTGCTGTCCCATCTGTGTGCTGTCTCGACTGTGAAGTGTGGGAAGAGGGTGTACCCCTTTACGGAGGATAGACAGCAGGATCTGTTCGCCCCAAGTACATAAATTGTCTGAAGAAGAGAGAGCAATTTGGGTTCAAATTTGGTCCCATACTTGCTATCTGAGGAGTGACAAAGGAAATCTACCTGCGTGCCAAGTTTGAAGACAGGAGCCCCAAGGGTTCCAGAGATATGGCCACACAAAGAGAACTGACCGGCAATTGAAAGCTCCCTTGCGGGAAAACGTAGCAGTAATTTGTAATACCGCTTAAGTGGGACTCTGGAGCAACCTTGTCGGTATAGATTTTGCTGGTCAATGTCTCCAAAACCATAAATCCTAAGAACTCCAAACTTGGTAGGGTGGGTCTCCCAATAAGTCCCATACATGTGTCTCTCAAGTTGAAAAAAACACTGCCTCCCGAAACATAAAGGGCGACGTCGCAGTGTTCTTTCAAACTGCACGGACCCAGATGAGGCCTCACTGCTGTATGTCTGTGTCCTACATTGGGAAAATGTTCAATATTTTTTTAACTCTGCCATGGCCGGTCCCAAGCCCGTGCTGCGAAAAGAGGAGGGTTGGGTGCTGGGACAAGCAAACCAGCCCTATTAAAACATTTGTAGAGCAAATGGGAAAGTTCAGTGACACAGAGGTGATGTTCCATCTCGGGGGAGGTTTAGTGTCACTGCAGCAATAAAGACCTCTCTGAGCGTGGTTGGTTCTGAGAGCAATGGCCCAGATCCCATTCCATAACAATTGTAAGATGCTCATTGCGGTCTAGAGCTGGTCCAAAGGTTGCGTGTGAAGGTTGTGTGCAAGCACACGTAAAGTGCTCCCTTCCGAAACTGGAAGACTGCTTACCAGTGCTCTTGAAACTTTTTAGCTCTGCCATGGCCGGTCCCAAGCCCAGCTGCGAAAAGAGGAGGGTTGAGTGCTGGGGCAAGCAAACCAGCCCTGTAAAAACAATTTGCTACTGCGAGCATAAAAGAAGAATAGGGCCTATCCAGCATTGTAGTGACATTAGCCAGCTGAACGTGTTGGCTGAGCTACCAATGCTTTAAGCTGCAAATTAGTGGCTCGAGCATAAAAGAAGAGGGCCTATTAAAGTTAACTCCACCGTGGCCGGTCCCAAGTCCGAGCTGAGAAAGGAGGAGGGTCCCTTCCCCCTCCCTTTCCTTCCCTTTCCCCTTCCCCTCCCCCTCCCTTCCCTTTCCCCTTCCCCCAGAGATACATGCTCAAATTACCTTTAAGGCAGTTTACTGTGCAAAGGGCTAAAAGAGATTGTAGACAGTCCACTTTGGGCCGATCGGTGCTGTTCGGAGCTGTAATGCGAAGTTCCACTGTACATCTCTTCTCTGCTGTCCCATCTGTGTGCTGTCTCGACTGTGAAGTGTGGGAAGAGGGTGTACCCCTTTACGGAGGATAGACAGCAGGATCTGTTCGCCCCAAGTACATAAATTGTCTGAAGAAGAGAGAGCAATTTGGGTTCAAATTTGGTCCCATACTTGCTATCTGAGGAGTGACAAAGGAAATCTACCTGCGTGCCAAGTTTGAAGACAGGAGCCCCAAGGGTTCCAGAGATATGGCCACACAAAGAGAACTGACCGGCAATTGAAAGCTCCCTTGCGGGAAAACGTAGCAGTAATTTGTAATACCGCTTAAGTGGGACTCTGGAGCAACCTTGTCGGTATAGATTTTGCTGGTCAATGTCTCCAAAACCATAAATCCTAAGAACTCCAAACTTGGTAGGGTGGGTCTCCCAATAAGTCCCATACATGTGTCTCTCAAGTTGAAAAAAACACTGCCTCCCGAAACATAAAGGGTGACGTCGCAGTGTTCTTTCAAACTGCACGGACCCAGATGAGGCCTCACTGCTGTATGTCTGTGTCCTACATTGGGAAAATGTTCAATATTTTTTTACTCTGCCATGGCCGGTCCCAAGCCCGTGCTGCGAAAAGAGGAGGGTTGGGTGCTGGGACAAGCAAACCAGCCCTATTAAAACATTTGTAGAGCAAATGGGAAAGTTCAGTGACACAGAGGTGATGTTCCATCTCGGGGGAGGTTTAGTGTCACTGCAGCAATGAAGACCTCTCTGAGCGTGGTTGGTTCTGAGAGCAATGGCCCAGATCCCATTCCATAACAATTGTAAGATGCTCATTGCGGTCTAGAGCTGGTCCAAAGGTTGCGTGTGAAGGTTGTGTGCAAGCACACGTAAAGTGCTCCCTTCCGAAACTGGAAGACTGCTTACCAGTGCTCTTGAAACTTTTTAACTCTGCCATGGCCGGTCCCAAGCCCAGCTGCGAAAAGAGGAGGGTTGAGTGCTGGGGCAAGCAAACCAGCCCTGTAAAAACAATTTGTTACTGCGAGCATAAAATAAGAATAGGGCCTATCCAGCATTGTAGTGACATTAGCCAGCTGAACGTGTTGGCTGAGCTACCAATGCTTTAAGCTGCAAATTAGTGGCTCGAGCATAAAAGAAGAGGGCCTATTAAAGTTAACTCCACCGTGGCCGGTCCCAAGTCCGAGCTGAGAAAGGAGGAGGGTCCCTTCCCCCTCCCTTTCCTTCCCTTTCCCCTTCCCCTCCCCCTCCCTTCCCTTTCCCCTTCCCCCAGAGATACATGCTCAAATTACCTTTAAGGCAGTTTACTGTCCAAAGGGCTAAAAGAGATTGTAGACAGTCCACTTTGGGCCGATCGGTGCCGTTCGGAGCTGTAATGCGAAGTTCCACTGTACATCTCTTCTCTGCTGTCCCATCTGTGTGCTGTCTCAACTGTGAAGTGTGGGAAGAGGGTGTACCCCTTTACGGAAGATAGACAGCAGGATCTGTTCGCCCCGAGTACATAAATTGTCTGAAGAAGAGAGAGCAATTTGGGTTCAAATTTGGTCCCATACTTGCTATCTGAGGAGTGACAAAGGAAATCTACCTGCGTGCCAAGTTTGAAGACAGGAGCCCCAAGGGTTCCAGAGATATGGCCACACAAAGAGAACTGACCGGCAATTGAAAGCTCCCTTGCGGGAAAACGTAGCAGTCATTTGTAATACCGCTTAAGTGGGACTCTGGAGCAACCTTGTCGGTATAGATTTTGCTGGTCAATGTCTCTAAAACCATAAATCCTAAGAACTCCAAACTTGGTAGGGTGGGTCTCCCAATAAGTCCCATACATGTGTCTCTCAAGTTGAAAAAAACACTGCCTCCCGAAACATAAAGGGCGACTGTCATAGAAATCCTGTCAGCTACAGGATTCCTGGACTTCCTGATTCCGAATCTCGGGCACGTCCACGCGCGCGGGCACGCGCGCGCGCGATGGCGAGCACGTGCATGCGCACACGCTTAGCGGGGGCGCGCGCACGCTCCACAAAGCGCGCCAGAAGAGCTATTTAAACATGTCTGTGACAGACAGTCCCTGCTGTCTGCTCTACAGCGTGTAGTACCCAAAGAGACCTGATTAGTGTATTTACCTGCATCCGACCCGGCTTGCCTTGACCCTTCCAGTTTCCTGCCTGCCTCTGACCCCCGGCTTTGTTTGACCAATCTTCTGCCTGATCCTCCAGTACCTTGCCGTCAGCCAATACTACCGACCCGGCTTGTCCGACCAATCTCTCCAGTTGCTGTGTCCTGGTTCCAGTCCAGTCAGCCTCATCAGTTCCAGTCCAGCTGCTTGTTCCTAGTTCCAGTCCAGTTGCTTGTTCCTGGTTCCAGTCCAGTTGCTGTATCCTGGTTCCAGTCCAGCCAGTCTCTTCAGTTCCAGTCCAGTTGCTGTGTTCCTGGTTCCGGTTCAGCCTGCCATACTTCCTGGGTGCCTGGATCCATCTCAGTCTTCAGACTCTACTCTACCTTGATCCATCCTGCCAGGCACTCGTACCCCTTCTACCTCCGTGCCTCCTGTCTTCAGTACCAGGGGCCACCGGTGGAAGCCGTAAGAGAGGCCTCCCTCTGCAGATCCGGGCTCGTCACCGTCAGGTACGTGACAGTAGCAGACAGCCATGTCTGAGCCCGGGCAGGGAGCCTCACCTATGGAGGAACTCTGTCGGCACCTGGCAGGTTTGTCTGAAGCAGTCAAGAGTCTTCAACAAGGATACACCCGCTTGGAAGAACAAGTGCGGGTCCTCTCCAATCCCTCTGCCATCCAAGAGGGGCCCCACGCCTCTGCTTCCACAGCCGGAACAAGTTCCTCACCCACAGTGGTCATGCTTCCTCCTGAACCTAAGGTTCCTACACCCGAAAGATTTTCCGGGGATCGGAGCAAGTTTAGGGCCTTCCGGAATTCGTGTGAACTGTATTTTGCCCTACAGCCCGTACCTTTTCTCTAGAGGCCACCAAGGTGGGCTTTGTGGTCTCTTTGCTCGCTGGAGACCCTCAGAGCTGGGCCCACCGTCTCTTTGAACAGAAGGATGTATCACTAAACAACCTCGCTGCTTTTTTCGATGCCCTGGCCCAGCTATACGAAGATTCCCAACTCTCAGTAACCGCAGAAGCCGCCTTGCGTTCCCTTCAACAAGGACGCAGACCAGTGGAGGACTATGTGGCAGAATTCAGGCGGTGGAGTGCGGATACCAATTGGAATGATGCCGCCCTCCGCCATCAGTTTCGCTTAGGACTTTCCGATTCCTTGAAGGACGAGCTAGCTAGAGTTTGTGTACCACAGACACTCAAACTGTTGATTGATCTAACCATCCAGATTGACCGACGTCTGAGGGAACGGAGGGCTGAGAGGACCACTGGCTTCTCCCACCCAACCTGGATGCTTCCTCGGGCTCCTAGTCACCTGTACTCGGCTCCTGCTACACCTCCAACTCCCACATCTGACACGCCTGAACCAATGCAGCTCGGGCTCCTTCGTCCATCCCTCGCTCCTGAGGAACGCCAGCGCCGCCGAATAAATAATCTGTGCCTGTACTGCGGGGACCCCGGACATTTCGTTAGAACCTGTCCCCTGAAGCTTCGTAAGTTTCTTTCAGTTTCTTCTAACATGACTAACCTACAAGCCAAAACCACATCTCACCTTGCCCTCTCTGTTTCATTACAGCTCCCAGGAAGGACTTTGCAAGTACCCGCCATTATTGATTCAGGAGCATGCAGCTGCTTTATGGACTCAGCCTTTGCCATTAAACACCAAATTCCCCTTCGTACCAAGACCCACGGACTTCGTGTCCATCTGGCTGATGGTTCCGTCATTAAGTCCGGACCTGTGACCCAGGAGACCACTCCTATACCCGCTACCATCTTTACCACCTCTGGAACCCACCAAGAATGCTTGTGTCTGGACATCATCTCTTCCCCGTTGTTTCCCTTGATCCTTGGTATGCCTTGGTTACAAGCCCACAATCCCACTATCAACTGGACTACGGGAATAGTTGCCTTTCCTTCTTCCTATTGCCAACAGTCCTGTGGCTCATATAAACCTCCTGGGCCGGCCTCGTTACTATGCATTGACACCGAAGATGGCACCCGTCAATCCATCCCAGAAGTTTACCACGACTTTCTTGACGTATTTAGTAAACAAAAGGCAGAGACTCTACCACCCCATCGGGCCTACGATTGCCCCATCGACCTACTTCCTGGAGCAAAGATTCCGTTCGGTAGAGTCTTCCCTTTAACGGAGGTGGAACAAGGGGCTTTAAAAAATTATGTTGATGAGAACTTGCAAAAAGGGTTCATCCGCCCTTCCACATCCCCAGCAGGCGCAGGCATCTTTTTTGTAGAGAAAAAGGACCACACCCTTCGACCTTGTGTGGATTACCGGGAATTGAATAAAATTACAGTAAAAAATCGCTACCCTCTCCCCCTGGTACCAGAGTTATTTCAGAGACTAGGTACTGCCACCATCTTTACCAAACTTGACCTCCGCGGAGCCTACAACTTGATCCGTATCAAAGAAGGTGACGAATGGAAGACCGCCTTCCGTACCCGGTATGGACATTTTGAGTACTTGGTAATGCCATTCGGGTTGTGTAACGCCCCTGCCACTTTCCAGTATTTTATCAACGATGTTCTACGGGACTTCCTAGACCTCTTTGTTATTGTTTATCTTGATGATATCTTAATTTTTTCTTCCTCCCTTGATTCTCATCGCAGACATGTCAAAAATGTGTTGGGTCGGCTCCGCCAGCATGGCCTGTATGCGAAGGCCGAAAAATGCGAGTTCGAGCAAGAGAGTATATCATTTCTGGGGTTAATCATTTCCAGCGAGGGCATCAAGATGG
This sequence comes from Rana muscosa, assembly GCA_029206835.1. NCBI lineage: Eukaryota > Metazoa > Chordata > Amphibia > Anura > Ranidae > Rana > Rana muscosa. Next base: position 116,796,784 of record CM055118.1, read on the forward strand.
ATCCTCAAAAGATTACCGCAATCCTGGACTGGCCAGAACCGGTGGACAAGAAGGGAATCCAACGTTTCGTTGGATTCACCAACTTCTACCGCAAGTTCATCAGGGGGTTTTCAGCTATTATCGCACCCATTACTCAACTCACCAAGCAAGGAACACGTTTTCACTGGTCTCCTGAAGCCCAAGAAGCTTTTGAACGCCTGAAGGCCCTATTTACCTCAGCCTCTATCTTGAAACACCCAGACTCCTCACTACCATTCGTACTTGAGGTAGACGCCTCCGAAATAGCGGTAGGAGCAATACTGTCCCAAAGACAGAGAGTCAAAGCCTTGCTCCACCCAGTAGCCTTCTTCTCCCGCAAGCTTTCTGCAGCAGAGAGGAACTACGACGTGGGGGATCGGGAGCTACTAGCGATCAAGTCTGCACTAGAAGAATGGCGGTACCTGCTGGAGGGCGCGGCTCATCCGATCCTAATATTCACTGACCACAAGAACCTGGAGTACCTGAAAGCCGCGAGAAGATTGAATCCACGGCAAGCCAGGTGGGCACTCTTCTTCTCCCGGTTCTCTTTTCATGTTACTTATCGTCCTGGGGCCAAGAATATTAAGCCTGACGCCCTGTCTCGGATGTTCCATAAGTCCAAGGAGACTTCTCCGCCTGATACCATCCTTGCCCCCGGAAATTTCCTTCTTCTACAGGAGAACCTGTTCACTCAAATCAAACAAGCTTCCACCGGGCAGAGACAGTTCTCCGAGCCGGAATTGCAGGTTAAGGATGGACTATTGTGGTACCAAGACAGAATCTACGTACCTGAGAAACTAAGAGTAACCGCATTAGAACTCTGCCACGACCACGCCCTGGCCGGGCATTTTGGCGTTGCCAAGACCACTGACCTGGTACAGCGCACCTTCTGGTGGCCTCGAGTACGTGAAGACTGTAGGAGGTTTGTAGATTCTTGTACAACTTGTACCCGAAACAAGGGTTCCAGATCCAAGGCCTGGGGACTACTAAAACCCTTACCCGTTCCAGATAGGCCCTGGAGAATGTTGTCCATCGACTTCATTGTCGAGTTACCCCCGGCCGAGAACCATTCCACCATCTTCGTTATTGTGGACCGTCTGTCCAAGATGGCACACTTCATCCCTATGAAAGGGACTCCCTCCGCTCCTGAAACCGCACAGGTATTCATCAGAGAAATAGTCAGACTCCACGGGGTACCAGCCAATATTGTTTCCGATCGCGGGGTTCAATTTACCTCTCGATTCTGGAGATCCCTTTGCAAAACCTTGAAAATCGAATTATCGTTTTCCTCTGCTTACCATCCACAGACCAACGGACAGACGGAGAGAACGAATCAGACGCTCGAGCAATACCTGCGATGCTTCTCCTCTTTTGCTCAGGACAACTGGGTTTCCCTACTTCCGTTGGCCGAGTTTGCGTATAACAATTCCATCCACTCCGCTACCTGCCAGACTCCTTTCTTTGCAAACTATGGTTTTCATCCTACTTTTCTGCCTAACTCCCTTCCTGAGTGTCCTGTACCTGCAGTCCAGGAAAAGTTTAATTTTTTCTCGGTCAATAACCAGCTTTTACAAGAGACCATGACCAAGACTCAAGAACGCAACAAGACAATTTATGACAAGAAGAGACGGGGTGAATTAGTGTTGGTACCCGGCGACCAAGTATGGCTATCTACCACAAACCTAAGAATGGCATGCCCTTCTAAAAAACTGGGCCCCAAATTTTTAGGTCCATTCCCTGTTAAGAGGAAAATTAATGAAGTAGCTTATGAATTGGAACTTCCTGACTCTCTTAGAATCCATCCAGTTTTTCATGTGTCTCTCCTAAAACCCACAGTCTCTAATCCGTTTCCAGATCGGAAGCCGGATCACCCTGATCCGATCATTATTGACGGTGAGCAGGAATTCGAAGTAGAAGCTATCATGGACTTCAGGAGAAGAAATAACCAGAACCAATTCCTAATTAAATGGAAGGGCTATGGACCCGAGGAAAACTCATGGGAACCCGAGGAGAATATCCATGCCAGGAGTTTGATACAGGCTTTCAAAAGGACTCACCCTGGAAGGTTCACCCGGCTGGGCATCCGGAGGCTGCCCCTTGGGGGAGGGCAATGTCATAGAAATCCTGTCAGCTACAGGATTCCTGGACTTCCTGATTCCGAATCTCGGGCACGTCCACGCGCGCGGGCACGCGCGCGCACGATGGCGAGCACGTGCGCGCGCACGCGCTTAGCAGGGGCGCGCGCACGCTCCACAAAGCGCGCCAGAAGAGCTATTTAAATATGCCTGTGACAGACAGTCCCTGCTGTCTGCTCTACAGCGTGTAGTACCCAAAGAGACCTGATTTGTGTATTTACCTGCATCCGACCCGGCTTGCCTTGACCCTTCCAGTTTCCTGCCTGCCTCTGACCCCCGGCTTTGTTTGACCAATCTTCTGCCTGATCCTCCAGTACCTTGCCGTCAGCCAATACTACCGACCCGGCTTGTCCGACCAATCTCTCCAGTTGCTGTGTCCTGGTTCCAGTCCAGTCAGCCTCATCAGTTCCAGTCCAGCTGCTTGTTCCTAGTTCCAGTCCAGTTGCTTGTTCCTGGTTCCAGTCCAGTTGCTGTATCCTGGTTCCAGTCCAGCCAGTCTCTTCAGTTCCAGTCCAGTTGCTGTGTTCCTGGTTCCGATTCAGCCTGCCATACTTCCTGGGTGCCTGGATCCGTCCCAGTCTTCAGACTCTACTCTACCTTGATCCATCCTGCCAGGCACTCGTACCCCTTCTACCTCCGTGCCTCCTGTCTTCAGTACCAGGGGCCGCCGGTGGAAGCCGTAAGAGAGGCCTCCCTCTGCAGATCCGGGCTCGTCACCGTCAGGTACGTGACAGCGACGTCGCAGTGTTCTTTCAAACTGCACGGACCCAGATGAGGCCTCACTGCTGTATGTCTGTGTCCTACATTGGGAAAATGTTCAATATTTTTTTAACTCTGCCATGGCCGGTCCCAAGCCTGTGCTACGAAAAGAGCAGGGTTGGGTGCTGGGACAAGCAAACCAGCCCTATTAAAACATTTGTAGAGCAAATGGGAAAGTTCAGTGACACAGAGGTGATGTTCCATCTCGGGGGAGGTTTAGTGTCACTGCAGCAATGAAGACCTCTCTGAGCGTGGTTGGTTCTGAGAGCAATGGCCCAGATCCCTTTCCATAACAATTGTAAGATGCTCATTGCGGTCTAGAGCTGGTCCAAAGGTTGCGTGTGAAGGTTGTGTGCAAGCACACGTAAAGTGCTCCCTTCCGAAACTGGAAGACTGCTTACCAGTGCTCTTGAATTTTTTTAACTCTGCCATGGCCAGTCCCAAGCCCAGCTGCGAAAAGAGGAGGGTTGAGTGCTGGGGCAAGCAAACCAGCCCTGTAAAAACAATTTGCTACTGCGAGCATAAAAGAAGAATAGGGCCTATCCAGCATTGTAGTGACATTAGCCAGCTGAACGTGTTGGCTGAGCTACCAATGCTTTAAGCTGCAAATTAGTGGCTCGAGCATAAAAGAAGAGGGCCTATTAAAGTTAACTCCACCGTGGCCGGTCCCAAGTCCGAGCTGAGAAAGGAGGAGGGTCCCTTCCCCCTCCCTTTCCTTCCCTTTCCCCTTCCCCTCCCCCTCCCCCTCCCTTCCCTTTCCCCTTCCCCCAGAGATACATGCTCAAATTACCTTTAAGGCAGTTTACTGTGCAAAGGGCTAAAAAGAGATTGTCGACAGTCCACTTTGGGCCGATCGGCGCCGTTCGGAGCTGTAATGCGAAGTTCCACTGTACATCTCTTCTCTGCTGTCCAATCTGTGTGCTGTCTCGACTGTGAAGTGTGGGAAGAGGGTGTACCCCTTTACGGAGGATAGACAGCAGGATCTGTTCGCCCCGAGTACATAAATTGTCTGAAGAAGAGAGAGCAATTTGGGTTCAAATTTGGTCCCATACTTGCTATCTGAGGAGTGACAAAGGAAATCTACCTGCGTGCCAAGTTTGAAGACAGGAGCCCCAAGGGTTCCAGAGATATGGCCACACAAAGAGAACTGACCGGCAATTGAAAGCTCCCTTGCGGGAAAACGTAGCAGTAATTTGTAATACCGCTTAAGTGGGACTCTGGAGCAACCTTGTCGGTATAGATTTTGCTGGTCAATATCTCCAAAACCATAAATCCTAAGAACTCCAAACTTGGTAGGGTGGGTCTCCCAATCAGTCCCATACATGTGTCTCTCAAGTTGAAAAAAACACTGCCTCCCGAAACATAAAGGGCGACGTCGCAGTGTTCTTTCAAACTGCACAGACCCAGATGAGGCCTCACTGCTGTATGTCTGTGTCCTACATTGGGAAAATGTTCAATATTTTTTTAACTCTGCCATGGCCGGTCCCAAGCCCGTGCTGCGAAAAGAGGAGGGTTGGGTGCTGGGACAAGCAAACCAGCCCTATTAAAACATTTGTAGAGCAAATGGGAAAGTTCAGTGACACAGAGGTGATGTTCCATCTCGGGGGAGGTTTAGTGTCACTGCAGCAATGAAGACCTCTCTGAGCGTGGTTGGTTCTGAGAGCAATGGCCCAGATCCCATTCCATAACAATTGTAAGATGCTCATTGCGGTCTAGAGCTGGTCCAAAGGTTGCGTGTGAAGGTTGTGTGCAAGCACGCGTAAAGTGCTCCCTTCCGAAACTGGAAGACTGCTTACCAGTGCTCTTGAATTTTTTTAACTCTGCCATGGCCGGTCCCAAGCCCAGCTGCGAAAAGAGGAGGGTTGAGTGCTGGGGCAAGCAAACCAGCCCGGTAAAAACAATTTGCTACTGCGAGCATAAAAGAAGAATAGGGCCTATCCAGCATTGTAGTGACATTAGCCAGCTGAACGTGTTGGCTGAGCTACCAATGCTTTAAGCTGCAAATTAGAGGCTCAAGCATAAAAGAAGAGGGCCTATTTAAGTTAACTCCACCGTGGCCGGTCCCAAGTCTGAGCTGAGAAAGGAGGAGGGTCCCTTCCCCCTCCCTTTCCTTCCCTTTCCCCTTCCCCTCCCCCTCCCTTCCCTTTCCCCTTCCCCTCCCTTCCCTTTCCCCTTCCCCCAGAGATACATGCTCAAATTACCTTTAAGGCAGTTTACTGTGCAAAGGGCTAAAAAGAGATTGTAGACAGTCCACTTTGGGCCGATCGGCGCCGTTCGGAGCTGTAATGCGAAGTTTCACTGTACATCTCTTCTCTGCTGTCCCATCTGTGTGCTGTCTCGACTGTGAAGTGTGGGAAGAGGGTGTACCCCTTTACGGAGGATAGACAGCAGGATCTGTTCGCCCCGAGTACATAAATTGTCTGAAGAAGAGAGAGCAATTTGGGTTCAAATTTGGTCCCATACTTGCTATCTGAGGAGTGACAAAGGAAATCTACCTGCGTGCCAAGTTTGAAGACAGGAGCCCCAAGGGTTCCAGAGATATGGCCACACAAAGAGAACTGACCGGCAATTGAAAGCTCCCTTGCGGGAAAACGTAGCAGTAATTTGTAATACCGCTTAAGTGGGACTCTGGAGCAACCTTGTCGGTATAGATTTTGCTAGTCAATGTCTCCAAAACCATAAATCCTAAGAACTCCAAACTTGGTAGGGTGGGTCTCCCAATAAGTCCCATACATGTGTCTCTCAAGTTGAAAAAAACACTGCCTCCCGAAACATAAAGGGCGACGTCGCAGTGTTCTTTCAAACTGCACGGACCCAGATGAGGCCTCACTGCTGTATGTCTGTGTCCTACATTGGGAAAATGTTCAATATTTTTTTAACTCTGCCATGGCCGGTCCCAAGCCCGTGCTGCGAAAAGAGGAGGGTTGGGTGCTGGGACAAGCAAACCAGCCCTATTAAAACATTTGTAGAGCAAATGGGAAAGTTCAGTGACACAGAGGTGATGTTCCATTTCGGGGGAGGTTTAGTGTCACTGCAGCAATGAAGACCTCTCTGAGCGTGGTTGGTTCTGAGAGCAATGGCCCAGATCCCATTCCATAACAATTGTAAGATGCTCATTGCGGTCTAGAGCTGGTCCAAAGGTTGCGTGTGAAGGTTGTGTGCAAGCACACGTAAAGTGCTCCCTTCCGAAACTGGAAGACTGCTTACCAGTGCTCTTGAAACTCTTTAACTCTGCCATGGCCGGTCCCAAGCCCAGCTGCGAAAAAGGAGGGTTGAGTGCTGGGGCAAGCAAACCAGCCCTGTAAAAACAATTTGCTACTGCGAGCATAAAAGAAGAATAGGGCCTATCCAGCATTGTAGTGACATTAGCCAGCTGAACGTGTTGGCTGAGCTACCAATGCTTTAAGCTGCAAATTAGTGGCTCGAGCATAAAAGAAGAGGGCCTATTAAAGTTAACTCCACCGTGGCCGGTCCCAAGCCCGAGCTGAGAAAGGAGGAGGGTCCCTTCCCCCTCCCTTTCCTTCCCTTTCCCCTTCCCCTCCCCCTCCCTTCCCTTTCCCCTTCCCCCAAAGATACATGCTCAAATTACCTTTAAGGCAGTTTACTGTGCAAAGGGCTAAAAAGAGATTGTAGACAGTCCACTTTGGGCCGATAGGCGCCGTTCGGAGCTGTAATGCGAAGTTCCACTGTACATCTCTTCTTTGCTGTCCCATCTGTGTGCTGTCTCGACTGTGAAGTGTGGGAAGAGGGTGTACCCCTTTACGGAGGATAGACAGCAGGATCTGTTCGCCCCGAGTACATAAATTGTCTGAAGAAGAGAGAGCAATTTGGGTTCAAATTTGGTCCCATACTTGCTATCTGAGGAGTGACAAAGGAAATCTACCTGCGTGCCAAGTTTGAAGACAGGAGCCCCAAGGGTTCCAGAGATATGGCCACACAAAGAGAACTGACCGGCAATTGAAAGCTCCCTTGCGGGAAAACGTAGCAGTAATTTGTAATACCGCTTAAGTGGGACTCTGGAGCAACCTTGTCGGTATAGATTTTGCTGGTCAATGTCTCCAAAACCATAAATCCTAAGAACTCCAAACTTGGTAGGGTGGGTCTCCCAATAAGTCCCATACATGTGTCTCTCAAGTTGAAAAAAACACTGCCTCCGAAACATAAAGGGCGACGTCGCAGTGTTCTTTCAAACTGCACGGACCCAGATGAGGCCTCACTGCTGTATGTCTGTGTCCTACATTGGGAAAATGTTCAATATTTTTTTAACTCTGCCATGGCCGGTCCCAAGCCCGTGCTGCGAAAAGAGCAGGGTTGGGTGCTTTGACAAGCAAACCAGCCCTATTAAAACATTTGTAGAGCAAATGGGAAAGTTCAGTGACACAGAGGTGATGTTCCATCTCGGGGGAGGTTTAGTGTCACTGCAGCAATGAAGACCTCTCTGAGCGTGGTTGGTTCTGAGAGCAATGGCCCAGATCCCATTCCATAACAATTGTAAGATGCTCATTGCGGTCTAGAGCTGGTCCAAAGGTTGCGTGTGAAGGTTGTGTGCGAGCACACGTAAAGTGCTCCCTTCCGAAACTGGAAGACTGCTTACCAGTGCTCTTGAATTTTTTTAGCTCTGCCATGGCCGGTCCCAAGCCCAGCTGCGAAAAGAGGAGGGTTGAGTGCTGGGGCAAGCAAACCAGCCCTGTAAAAACAATTTGCTACTGCGAGCATAAAAGAAGAATAGGGCCTATCCAGCATTGTAGTGACATTAGCCAGCTGAACGTGTTGGCTGAGCTACCAATGCTTTAAGCTGCAAATTAGTGGCTCAAGCATAAAAGAAGAGGGCCTATTAAATTTAACTCCACCGTGGCCGGTCCCAAGTCCGAGCTGAGAAAGGAGGAGGGTCCCTTCCCCCTCCCTTTCCTTCCCTTTCCCCTTCCCCTCCCCCTCCCTTCCCTTTCCCCTTCCCCTCCCCCTCCCTTCCCTTTCCCCTTCCCGCAGAGATACATGCTCAAATTACCTTTAAGGCAGTTTACTGTGCAAAGGGCTAAAAAGAGATTGTAGACAGTCCACTTTGGGCCGATCGGCGACGTTTGGAGCTGTAATGCGAAGTTCCACTGTACATCTCTTCTCTGCTGTCCCATCTGTGTGCTGTCTCAACTGTGAAGTGTGGGAAGAGGGTGTACCCCTTTACGGAGGATAGACAGCAGGATCTGTTCGCCCCGAGTACATAAATTGTCTGAAGAAGAGAGAGCAATTTGGGTTCAAATTTGGTCCCATACTTGCTATCTGAGGAGTGACAAAGGAAATCTACCTGCGTGCCAAGTTTGAAGACAGGAGCCCCAAGGGTTCCAGAGATATGGCCACACAAAGAGAACTGACCGGCAATTGAAAGCTCCCTTGCGGGAAAACGTAGCAGTAATTTGTAATACCGCTTAAGTGGGACTCTGGAGCAACCTTGTCGGTATAGATTTTGCTGGTCAATGTCTCCAAAACCATAAATCCTAAGAACTCCAAACTTGGTAGGGTGGGTTTCCCAATAAGTCCCATACATGTGTCTCTCAAGTTTAAAAAAACACTGCCTCCCGAAACATAAAGGGCGACGTCGCAGTGTTCTTTCAAACTGCACGGACCCAGACGAGGCCTCACTGCTGTATGTCTGTGTCCTACATTGGGAAAATGTTCAATATTTTTTTAACTCTGCCATGGCCGGTCCCAAGCCCGTGCTGCGAAAAGAGGAGGGTTGGGTGCTGGGACAAGCAAACCAGCCCTATTAAAACATTTGTAGAGCAAATGGGAAAGTTCAGTGACACAGAGGTGATGTTCCATCTCGGGGGAGGTTTAGTGTCACTGCAGCAATGAAGACCTCTCTGAGCGTGGTTGGTTCTGAGAGCAATGGCCCAGATCCCATTCCATAACAATTGTAACATGCTCATTGCGGTCTAGAGCTGGTCCAAAGGTTGCGTGTGAAGGTTGTGTGCAAGCACACGTAAAGTGCTCCCTTCCGAAACTGGAAGACTGCTTAAAAGTGCTCTTGAAACTTTTTAACTCTGCCATGGCCGGTCCCAAGCCCAGCTGCGAAAAGAGGAGGGTTGAGTGCTGGGGCAAGCAAACCAGCCCTGTAAAAACAATTTGCTACTGCGAGCATAAAAGAAGAATAGGGCCTATCCAGCATTGTAGTGACATTAGCCAGCTGAACGTGTTGGCTGAGCTACCAATGCTTTAAGCTGCAAATTAGTGGCTCGAGCATAAAAGAAGAGGGCCTATTAAAGTTAACTCCACCGTGGCCGGTCCCAAGTCCGAGCTGAGAAAGGAGGAGGGTCCCTTCCCCCTCCCTTTCCTTCCCTTTCCCCTTCCCCTCCCCCTCCCTTCCCTTTCCCCTTCCCCCAGAGATACATGCTCAAATTACCTTTAAGGCAGTTTACTGTGCAAAGGGCTAAAAAGAGATTGTAGACAGTCCACTTTGGGCCGATCGGCGCCGTTCGGAGCTGTAATACGGAGTTCCACTGTACATCTCTTCTCTGCTGTCCCATCTGTGTGCTGTCTCGACTAGAGTTGAGCGGGTAGCTGGATATTCGGGTCCGGCGGGTTCGGCCGAACTTCGGAAAAAAAAAGTTCGGATTCGGGACCGAACTTTAACCCGAACCCGGACCCGGACCCGGACCCCATTGAAGTCAATGGGGACCCGGACTTCTGACGACTAAAAAGGCTCTAAAAAAGTAATGGAAAGGGCTAGAGGGCTGCAAATGGCAGCAAAATGTTGTTAAGAACATGGCAAGTGCTCTGCAAACAAATGTGGATAGGAAATAACTTAAAAGAACATAAAAAAAATAAAAAAATAAAAAAATATGCTGGAGGCCCCCTTTTCAGCAGAAGAGGTACAGGAAGTCATTAAGAACCTCAGAAACTCAACGGCACGATGCCACACATATGGTGGGAATGCCCCAGAATACGCCCTTTATGGAATAAATTATTTAATTTAATGGATAAGCTAGTGGGAAAATAAAATACTTTGAAATAAAAATGTAGCGGGGTGCTAAATTTAAGGAAAGTGTTTGAGTGGTAAATAGGCTCAAATACCCTAATTCTGTAGGATTCATGGACCATTTTGTCCTCGGGGGACAGTATTGGTGTGCAGTTCCCTGCGGCCTACAGGTGGCGCCTTTTGTGTCCCCTCTTGGCAGTAGTACAGCGGGGCGGGGAACCTGCTGTGCATGCCGGGAGAGCATATAAAAGGGGCAGACCGGGGCGTGGCCTGAGCGGAGACCGAGATGGACGCCTAATCTGAGAGCTCCTGTGTGACCGGGCCGCTTTATCACCTTGAACGGGAGCCTACCATCCTAAGCTTGCTATGCACAGAGCCACAAGGAGCTCGTCCACCTCTCGCACCATCAAGGACTCTCAGACGCACTCGGGGAGGAATATACCGGACATATTCCGGTCCCAAAAGACGCAGGCCTCTGCGCCATTGCGGATCCTCGCGCCAGCACAGGCCCAAGCCGCGGCCTCGCCTGACAGGCCGCCTTCAGCCAATATGCCGGGAATATCCTCTCCCAGCTCCAGCGGGGCTCTCCCCCCCAGCCTACTCGACTTGGAGAAAGTTGCGACGGACATCAAAAACACGGTCACTGCTGCCATAGCAGACCTGAAGGCCGAAATGCTCGCGGTCGCCCACCGAGTGGATAACGTGGAGCAGACGACCCAGACGCACGCGGCGGCCATTCGCCAGGTACAGTCGGCATATGACTCCCAACTTGCCCAAGTTTTTGAGCTCCACAGACATGTGGAAGACCTGGATAACCGGGGAAGGAGGCACAATGTTAGGGTACGGGGGGTCCCCGAATCCGTAGACCCCACCGCCTTACAGCAAACCGTCAGCGATATCTTTAATGACCTGATTGAGCGCCCTGCGGATTCCCCCATTGATATGGAAAGGGCCCACCGCGCCCTCCGCCCCATACCCCGGGATAACGAACCCCCCAGAGACATTATATGCTGTATAGTTAGCTTCCCCCTTAAGGAAGAGATTCTCCGCAAGGCGAGGGAAAGGGGACGTATTCTTTATAATGGCGCGGAGGTGAAACTGTTCCAGGACCTTTCACAGATTACCCTTCAAAACAGGAGGGCACTACGGCCACTGCTAGATGCTCTGCGTGCGAGAAACATTCAGTACCGCTGGAAATTCCCGTTTGGCCTGTCTGCTTCAGCGAGGGGGCGCTCTGCATTGCTTCGCACACCGGAAGATCTTCAGGCGTTCTGTGATCAACTCGACTTGCCCGCCTTAGAACTACCGGATTGGTATGCGCTTTACTTCCCAGCGGAACCCTGGCTTCCTGTTTCGCTCCATCCGTCGCCGAAAGCTGCACGCCAGAGACCGCGTCACCGTAGACCTGGACCGATGTCGCCGAATGCTCGTTCCTCACGCCGGGATCTGCAACAACATAGCCCCTCACCACCGCGTATGTGATGCGAGAAATCTATTGACTGTCTGCTGGATAGACTGAGACCTGCAGCCCGTGAGTATGCCTCCCCCCCCGAGATGTGTAAGCGTTATGCACTGATCTCTCACTCTCCCGGAGACCCCCCAGACCCTCATTTGAGATAGACATGCCATTCCCACCCCGGTCTCTTGCACCTCATAGCTGACAACCCCGTGTCCCAATGGCCCTAACGGTGACCTTCTTTCCCTGTTTGGGACTCCATACAATGCCTCTCCATCGGGAGTCACCCAATAGCTCCACAACCTGTAACCCAGCGGACGACCTAGAGCCTGCCTTATTCAGGTGGCGGATGTGGAAAGTGCGTATCCCCGAAAAAGCTACCTACGCCTTTTTACCCCAGAGCACCTAACCCCTCGTACGCGCCCGGATCCCCCAAAGCTGGGAGGTTGCACTCAAAGTTTGAACTCTCTGTCGAAGATATGGATGCCCCCACGACAAGTTCCCGTCCTGGGAGAGACTCCCTATGAGTGTCCAGGAGTAGGCCTGGGTTTCTGTCATTGGCCCCTACCCACACAGCTACGGAGATCTCTCTGCAATTCGGGCCCGAGCAGACTTCCCCCCCTTTTTTTTTTTTTTTTTTTTTTTTTTTTTTGGAACCGGGAGGACTGATCTCTAAATTGCCCGAAACCTCGGCCTGCAACACGAACACATCATCCCCCCCTTGGATACTTCTTTCACGGAAGACGATCCTAAACTCCTGTAGGCAATGTTTTCGCAATCTATGTCTTACTTTTATTCCCCCAAATATTACTTTATATTGTCTCTCAATAACATTACCAGTGCTATTATATGTTCCTTATTTGCATGTGCTTTCCCTTGACCCCCGGTTATACAGATACGGTCTGCCGGGCGTCGGTTGGGTGGGGGGGGGGTTTTGGGAGATGCCAGGGACTCCTGGGTTCCGGGAGCCCCATTCCGCCCCCCGATGCGAAGGCAGACGTCGAGATACCGTCACCCTAACTCACTCTGGGCTCTCCCTTCCCCCCCTCATCCCTCCCCTCCTCCCCTCTCCACTCCTTCCCCCCTTCCCCCCTGCTTCTTCCCCTCTTCCCCCCCCCACTTCCCCCCCCTCCCCCGCTCCCTTGTTCTCTCCTCCCTACCCCCCCTCCTTTCTCCCCACATCTCTTCCCCTCCCTTCCCCTTTTTTTCCTTGCATTTCCCATCCCCTCCTCCTCTCTCCTTCCCCTCCATCTCTCTTCCCCCCCCCTCACCCCCTCTCCCCCCCCCTGCACCTCTTCTCCCCCCCTCCCCTTGCCTCTTCTCCCCCTCCCCCTAATCCCCTCTTCTCCCCCTCCGCCCCTATCCTCCTAGCCATCCCTTCCCCCTCCTTTCCCTCCCCTCCCCCCTCTTCCCCTCTTCCTTTCCCCACTCCCCTCAACCTGCCCCTTCCCCTGCCTCATCCCCTTGTCCCTCATTCTCCCTCCCCCCTCCCATTCCTCCCTCACCCCCCGTCCTTGGACCTGTTGCCCTGCCCCTTCCCCCCTGCTCACCCCCTCCCCCCCACCATAGAGTGGCTTAACGTAAGTCTTTGAAGAGGGTCTCCTCTCCCCAGCTTGCCTCACGGGCTGTGGATTTCTCGGTTGATTCTCCTGAATACACTTTAAAAGGTTTACTTTCTAAATATTATGGCTCGGTTATATTGATTTCAGCACTGCGAGCTGGAATAGGTTATATGTGTTATGTTATGTTGATTTGTGTATTGCTCCTATGCACTTGATACTTGAACTTTCGGCAGCTTGTTCCTTATGGTAGGCTCCCCACTACGCTTCTTGGGCTCTCGCCGTAAGCGGGATCCCTCATCCGCTTCACTTTGACCCCCGGTCCACAGCTAGGCCGTGGTTACCGCTCACACTACTACCCCCACACAGCAGTCTCACTGAGACGTTGCTGACACTCCAGATTTCCTCTTGACTCCTACAGGTAGATAGCCTAGCGAAGTCCACCTCTGGTTTTTCTTTCCCCTTTCCCATATCTATTCCCTTACATTTAGCTCTCATATCCCCCCCCCTTTTTTTTTCTTTTTTTTTCTTTGTCTTTTCTTTTCTTTTCTTCTCTTTTCTTTTCTTTTTTCTTTTCTTTTTCTGCTCTGATCCTCCTGACTCTCCCTACCCCCAAATCTTCCTGATTTTCCCACTCGTGTGTCCTCCCTCCTTACCCCTCCTCCCTTTTTGTGTGTCCCCCCCCCTTCTTTCCCTTCCCCTGGGGGAGTGACCCTCACACTCATCCTCTATAGGAAGGTCCTCACCTAATCGACAACCAGACACTCATTTTCGCCTCTCCTTAACTCTTCATAATGCAGAACCCCCCTAAGACTAATGTCCCACTGACTCTGAAGTGTGTTTCATTGAACACAAAAGGCCTGAATGCACCGGAAAAAAGGTCACAAGTGTTAGCTTCGCTCACCAAACAAAAGGCTCACTTTATCTTCCTACAGGAGACGCACTTCCGATCTGATGCTATCCCTAAACTGACTAATCACATGTATCGCTCTGCCCTACACGCCACTAACCCGGTGGCCAAATCTAAGGGAGTTTCAATCCTCATTTCAAAACACGCCAACTTCCTCCTGACTGACTCCCTAGTGGACCCTGAAGGCAGATTCATTTTTGTTAAGGGAACATATGCAACTAAGCCTATTACATTGGCTAACATATATTGCCCTAATGAACATCAAGTCTCCTTCTTCCGCAAGACTTGCGCCCTCCTGTCCTCATTCCAGAGCGGCCTGGTCCTCCTGGGAGGCGACATTAATGTGCCCTTGAACCCCCTCCTAGATACCTCCACTGCCACGACTTCTCTGCCCTATAAGGCATTACGCCAAATTAAAGCCCAATTACAAACCTTGTCCCTTCATGACACTTGGCGTACCCTCTATCCTTCAACCAAAGACTACACCTACTTTTCGGCCCCCCACCAGAAATACTCCAGAATCGATTTTTTTTTTCTATCCCAGACAGACCTCCCCGCCCTCCAACATGCCTCCATTGAACCGATGTTCTTATCGGATCATCATCCCATCACAGTTACACTATCGTTCCCGGAAACGTTCCCCAAGACTAAAATTTGGCGGTTCAACCCTTCCTGCTTGACGGATCCAACCTCATTGGAACGGATCCGCTCATGCATCAAGCTTTATTTTCAGGAGAATGCTAACCCTGACATTTCTCCAATATCCATATGGGAAGCCCACAAATGTGTGGTAAGGGGAGAACTGCTTGCCCTGAATGCACAAGCCAAAAAAGCTTATCAGGAGAAAGTGAATGCTCTTATCAAAAGGATTAGAGCACTAGAGCTGTCCCACAAACAAACGCAAGCCCAGAACACCCTTCAGGAACTAACTCAGCTCCGCACACTCCTTACAGACGAACTGGGTAAGCGCACGAGAAGGCGCTATATTCTTGGGCAGAGGGTCTTTTATGAACATGGCAATAAGAGTGGGCGCCTTTTAGCGCGGTCAGTCCAGAAGGCCAAACTCTCCTCCACCGTACATGCCCTACGTGATCCCCGGGGCACCCTCTTGGCTAAGAGCGAGGACATCGCGAGAGAATTCGAATCCTTCTACCGAAGGCTCTATAACCTTCGCCCTGCCCTGCCACCCCGAGCATCGGGAGAGACACGTCAAACGCTCATTGCGGATTTTCTCGCACAATATGGCCCTAAACCCCTTTCCTCCCAACAAGCACAATCCTTAGAGGGACAATTCTCGACAGGAGAGCTGGAGATAGCCCTGAAACAAATGAGGCTGGGCAAAAGCCCGGGCCCGGACGGGTACACCCTCCAGTACTATAAGTCATTCGCAGACACCCTTGCCCCCAACCTTTTACAGATGTTTAATGCCCTGGCCAATCCGCAAGACCGACCTAATAGACTATTAGAGGCACACATCACGGTAATCCCTAAGGAAGGGAAGGATGCCCTCCAGGTGGCGAATTATAGGCCGATCTCACTCCTTAATGTCGATATAAAAATTTATGCCAAGATCCTTGCCAACAGGTTAATACCTTTAATCCCCGGTCTTATCTCCAATGATCAAGTGGGGTTTGTCCCGGGAAGGGAGGCGCGGGACAATACCATACGAACCCTCAACCTACACCACTGGCTCACCTCAACTAAAACACCCGGCTTTTTGCTTTCCCTTGATGCGGAGAAGGCGTTTGACAGAGTGGCCTGGGACTACATGCGAGAGGTCCTAAAAGGGGTGGGCCTTGGGGACCGCATGCTCACCTCCATAATGGCATTATACTCGAACCCCACGGCGGCGGTGAGAGTTAACGGACACCTGTCGAACGTCTTCTCCATCAGCAATGGCACTCGCCAGGGGTGTCCCCTCTCCCCCCTGATCTACATTCTCTCCCTAGAACCCCTCTTAAACAAACTTAGAGAAAACACGGACATTAGGGGCTTGATGGTCAAAGGCAAAGACTTTAAAGTGGCCGCCTTCGCGGATGATATCCTGCTCTCTCTCACATCCCCGCGAACCTCCCTCCCATCTCTCCTACATGACCTGGAAGCCTTTGGTACAATTTCAAACCTAAAAATTAACTACACAAAGTCCCACGCCCTGAATATCACCCTCCCACCACAGGAGGTTTTTCATTGTCAAGAATTTCTTCCATTTCGTTGGGAAAAAACTGCGATCTCCTATCTTGGGATTCAGATCCCACCCTGCCTTAAAGATTTGTATGCCCTTAACTTCCACCCTGCCCTGAAAAAAGCCCAAGACCACTTCTTGGAGTGGTCCTCATTGAATGTCTCGTGGTTTGGCCGAGCGGCTCTGATCAAAATGATTGTCCTGCCACGTATATTATACTTGATCCAAACCATCCCGATGCATATATCCGCAGGATTCTTTTCCTCTTATCGGAAGGCCTGCTCGGCATTTTTATGGAAAGGTTCTCCCCCTAGAATCAAATATGCCAGACTCACCTTGCCTAAGCCTAAAGGGGGTATCGCCCTTCCAGACCTGCATAAATACTATGTTGCGTGTCACCTTACGAGAATCGCGGACTGGTCCATCCACTCCTTTGAAAAGGTCTGGACTGCTATCGAAGACTCTTTCTCGCCCATGCCGCTACACCTTCTCCCATGGCTGTCCCGAAACAGTGGCCACAGTCTCTGACCTCACATCCCTTCATCCATACTTCCTTAACGCTTCTTAGGGGGTCCCCCTCCAGAGGTTCCCTCTCACCCACCCCGGGCCCGCTGACTACGCTGAGAGGGAACCCCGACTTTATCCCAGGCGAGTCTTCTACTTTCCTCAAACAAGAATGGCCGCATCAAGATATCCTTGCTTTACAGTTTTACACTGACGGTAAGCTTGCTTCGATAGAGGACCTTAGGCTCATTTCTAACACCTCTACCTTCCCCTTTTGGACATACAGACAAATTTGTCATTTTTTATCCACACATGCAGCTCAGGGCAGTTGGACAAGACCACTTACCCCTTTTGAAACCCTCTGCTATCGTAGAACCCCCCAAAGGCACCTTATTTCCCTGCTCTACGCTTTACTCTTAGAACCTACCGATTCCACCCTTTCGCCATCACAGGCCTCGTGGAACAGAGATCTACCTATCCCCCTGACATCAGTTGAATGGACAAGAATTCACGAATACGCACACAGGGGGTCATTGAACGTTGCTATCCAGGAGAATGGGTATAAAGTGCTCACTAGATGGTATAGGACCCCAGCTCTCCTTCATAAGTTTGCTCCTTCAACCTCCAATATTTGCTGGAGATGCAATACAGAGGTGGGTTCCATGGTACATATTTGGTGGGAATGCTCACACATCCAACCCTTTTGGAGGGAAGTACACAGATACATCACATCCATCACCACTTACACCTTGGACTTCACACCAGCACAATTTCTTCTGCATCACACTTCTCTCTCAAGGAAGGATTATTTCAAATCCCTAGCCATGCACATGGTGAATGCTGCCAGGCTGTGCATCCCCAAACACTGGCGCTCCTGTCATACACCGTCACTTAAAGAATGGTTTATGACCATCTCTAGAATTTGCGACATGGAAGAACTGATCCACATCTCTCAAGAGAGACTGGAGAATTTTTCGACTACCTGGTCCTGTTGGTCACACTTCAAAACTACAGCTGAATACAATCAGCATGTTCCCTCAGATTAGAGTCTGTACTCTGAGGAGCTCTTTATCCCCCTCTTTCACACGGAGGCCCAAACGAGAGGTCACTCCCCCCATCCTCTTCCTCACCCCCATCCTCAACCCTTCCCCACCTCTTCCCCCCATCCCCGTTGTTGTCCCTTGCGCTCTGATTCATCCCCCCCTCCTACCCCCCCCCTCCAATCCCATACCCCCTCACCATGAATAGATATTTTCCCTCCCACCCCATCCCCTTATCACCATATCTTAGACACCATCTCTCTGGTGTTGGAATCAACAGGCAATGCAGCAAAGTTAGCAGGCGGTTGGAATGCGGATCAAACTAATAAAGGCTCCGGCCCATCTGCACCTTCAGTCTCACTGATACAAACCTTGGAGACTATTTTACACCCGTCTGTAAGGCTTGTTTAAGTTGTACCAAAATCTGGTTTTCTGTAAATGCACCTGTTTTGCATCAATCTCTGTACTGTGATTCCTGTCAATTTGCTCAATAAAACTTTATGGAACAAAAAAAAAAAAAGGGGCAGACCTTTGGCCTGGGGGCTGATGTCTAGTGGGGTCCGCGCCCAGGTGCCTTCGGCCTGGGTGCATGTGTTCCTGTTCCATCTCGGGCACCTTTAGCCCGGGGTGAGGTACTATCCTGGAGTTCTTGCTGCCCTGGGTATGGAGGCCTAGGGGCGGGAGTAAAGCCTGGAGTCCAGAGCCGCCTCGTGTAGGGGACCCTGTTCCAGGGAAGGGAGGATCATTCTGATGGACCGATGCGGGAGTCACGGTGAAGGAATGGTCTGTTGACTCCCTGGAGAGATGTCTTCCCCTTGATATGGGCTAGGTTCGTAGAAGGAGAAGCTCAAGGTCACCTTGACTGTATCAGAGGCCTTATTCAACCGGCCCGTGGCAGGGGCCTTATACACCCTGGTCTGTGGCTGAGACCAAAGTTCTCCAGGCCCGTGGCAGGGGCCTTGTACACCCGGTCTGTGGCAGAGACCAACCTCAATGTCTGTGGCAGAGACCGTGCGCCAAAAACTGTTTGAGAAACCTAAGCAGTGAAGTGAATGTGCTACGTTTGTGCCTGGACCTCCTCCACACCTTAAGCTGTCCTGTTTCTTTGCTCTAACCTTTTCTATCTGAGTACAGTTTATTTTGCCATGAGAGAATAAGAGTTGGAGTTTCAGCTGGTGTGGACATTGACTTTACTGGCAATTAAAGGACTTGCCTCTACCTACAGTAGAGGTGAGAATCATCCTCTGGAGGAGTTTTGACTCCGGCTGTGGACACGGCCCGTCAAGTACACCGCTCAACCTCTTTATATAGGAGGATACGGGCTGGTAGTGCGGTGTGCCTTTCTCCCTCCTGCGAAGAGCCAACAACATAAAGGCAGGTAAGGGGGAAAGGATCTGTGCGCTACAAAAAAATAAAATAAATTTTTTAATCTTGGCCTAGCAGGACGAGGTCCATATGGAGTAGGAGGTTGAGGTGGCGGTGGATGTGGCTGTGTAGGTGGAAGCGGCGGTGGAGGAGGACGAGGTAGCCAACACTGGTTCAAAAATACAACAATGGCTGGGTAAGGCCGGTGATGTGTCGAATTCTGTCCCCTGTCGAATAGTGTCCGCCCTGTACTGCGCTTGCTGAGTATGTAGGACAAGGGGATTTCAAAAATCTCCCAAGACTAACGGCGCCTGCGTGTTGAGTTCAGGTGAAGGCCACACCATCCGTGGTTCAAGCCGAGCCAAGCAAGGCCGCGATCGAAGCGAGCCCGTGAGGGGCCCTGTTACTATGTGCTACCGTATGTCCTCTTGGATGGTGGGGCTTGAACCTGCACTCACAGCGCAGGCGCCGTTCATCTTCGGAGATTTTGTGAATCTCCTTGTCCTCTGTACTGCGCAAGCGCTGCGCCTGCGCAGTACGGGCCGGGCACAATCCGATGGCAGGACAGTTTTTGTCACAACACCGGTATACATGTCTATTCTGCACAAGGTACGGACAAGTCCTGTGGGATCCATGCCTGGTTCATTTTAATGAACGTGAGCTTGTCCACATTGGCTCTGGACAGGCGGCTGCGCTTGTCTGTGATAACGCCCCCTGCCGTGCTAAATACACGTTCAGATAATACACTGGCTGCAGGGCAGGCCAGCACCTCCAAGGCATAAACGGCAAGCTCAGGCCATGTGCCCAATTTGGAGACCCAGAAGTTAAAGGGGGAAGACCCGTCATCCAGTACGTGTAGGCCTGTGGACACATACTGCTCAACCATGTTGGTGAAATGCTGCCTCCTGC
Source organism: Rana muscosa (assembly GCA_029206835.1). Lineage (NCBI taxonomy): Eukaryota > Metazoa > Chordata > Amphibia > Anura > Ranidae > Rana > Rana muscosa. Next base: position 116,816,591 of record CM055118.1, read on the forward strand.
TAAGACGTTCCATCTCAGCTGGTGGTGCTGGTTGTTGTGGCGTGCTGACAAAGCTTTTCCACATTTCAGCCATGCTAACCCTGCCTTCTGAGGTGCTGCCGGTGCCCCGGCTGCGTTGGCGACCTCTTCCTCCTCCTCTGCCTTCGCCTTGTGCTTCCACCGTACGCCCGCTGTCAGGTGGGAATGCCACCAGCAGCGCGTCTACCAGCGTGCGCTTGTACTCGCGCATCTTACGATCCCGCTCCAGTGAGGGAATTAAGGACGGTACGTTGTCCTTGTAACGGGGATCCAGCAGGGTGGCCACCCAGTAATCAGCACCAGTTAAAATGTGGGCAACTCGGCTGTCGTTGCGGAAACACTGCAGCATGTAATCGCTCATGTGTGCCAGAATGCCCAGAGGCAAAGAAAAGCTGTCCTCTGTGGGAGGTGTATCGTCTGTGTCCTCTGTATCCCCCCAGCCACGCACCAGTAATGGCCACGAGCTGGTCTGAGTGCCACCCTGCTGTGAACATGGCTCCTCCTCCTCCTCCTCCTCCTCCATCTCCTCCTCCACCTCGTCATCCTCCAGAACTGTGCCCTTTCTGCCGGACAATTGTGTACCTGGCGTTTGTTGGTGCAGGAACCCACCCTCGTAGCCACTTGTGAAAGACTGCCCTGAAAGCCTTTGAAATGATCCCGCTTCCTCCTCCTCCTCCTCATCCTCCTGTGCCACATCCTCTTCCATCATCGCACAAAGCGTTTTTTCAAGGAGGCATAGAACTGGGATAGTAACGCTGAGAGCGGCGTCATTGGCACTGGCCATGTTGGTGGAGTACTCGAAACAGCGCAACAAGGCACACAGGTCTCGCATGGAGGCCCAGTTATTGGTGGTGAAGTGGTGCTGTTCCGCAGAGCGACTCACACGTGATTGCTGCAGCTGAAACTCCACTATTGCCTGCTGCTGCTCGCACAGTCTGGCCAGCATGTGCAAGGTGGAGTTCCACCTTGTGGGCACGTCACATATGAGGCGGTGAGCGGGAAGGCCGAAGTTACGCTGCAGCGCTGACAGGCGAGCAGCAGCAGGGTGAGAACGCCGAAAGTGCGCACAGACAGCCCGCACTTTCTGCAGCAGCTCTGGCATATTGGGGTAATTTTTAAGGAACCTCTGGACCACCAAGTTCAGCACATGCGCCAGGCAAGGGATGTGCGTCAAACCGGCTAGGCCCAGAGCTGCTACGAGATTTCGCCCATTATCGCACACCACCAGGCCGGGCTTGAGGCTCACTGACAGCAATCACTCATCGGTCTGTTGTTCCATGTCCCTCCACAACTCCTGCGCGGTGTGGGGATTTTCCCCCAAACAGGAAAGTTTTAAAACTGCCTGCTGTCATTTACCCCTGGCTGTGCTGAAGTTGGTGGTGAAGGTGTTACGCTGAATGGATGAGGAGGCGGTAGAGGATGAGGAAGCGGAGAAGGAGGAGTTAGCAACAGGAGGCAAACTGAAGCGCCCTGCAATCCTCGGTGGTGGAAGGACATGCACCAAACCGCTATCTGCCTCAGGCCCAGCCGCCACTGCATTTACCCAGTGTGCTGTTAGGGAGATATAACGTCCCTGACCGTGCTTACTGGTCCACGCATCCGTAGTTAGGTGGACCTTGCCACAGATGGCGTTGCGCAGTGCACACCTGATTTTGTCCCCCACCTGGTTGTGCAGGGAAGGGATGGCTCGCCTGGAAAAGTAGTGGCGGCTGGGCACGACGTACTGCGAGACAGCCAATGCCATCAGGCTTTTAAAACTCTGCGTCTCCACCAGACGGAATGACAGCATTTCAAAGGCCAGGAATTTTGAAATGCTGGCATTCAGGGCCAGGGATCGCGGGTGGCTAGGGGGGTACTTCCTCTTCCGCTCCAATGTTTGGGAGATAGAGAGCTGAACGCTTCCATGGGACATTGTGGAGATGGTTGGTGACCCAGGTGGTAGTGTTGCTGGCAGATCCTCTGTTTGCGGGGTGACAGGTGGCACTGTCACTACAGAGGTGGATGAAGAGGCCGAGACTGCAGCAGAAGAGGAAGCAGGAGGAGCCAGAGACCTTTCTTGGTTTTTGAGGTGTCTACTCCACTGCAGCTCGTGCTTTGCACTTAGATGCCTGGTCATGCAGCTTGTGCTCAGGTTGAGAACGTTTATGCCTCGCTTCAGGCTCTGATTGCACAGCGTGCAAACCACTCGTGTCTTGTCATCAACACACTGTGTGAAGAACTGCCACGCTAGGGAAGTCCTTGGACCTGGCTTTGGTGTGCTCGGTCCCTTGCTGCGTTGGGCAGTAGCAGATGTACTGTCTAGGGGACGAATGCTCCGTTTTTGCACCCTGCTCCCTCTTCTGCTGTGCTGGTGGCTCTGTGCGACCACCGCCTCTTCCTCCGAACTACACTGGTCACCTGCATAACGTTGATTCCATGTGGGGTCGAGGACCTCATCGTCCTCCACATCATCTTCCACCCAGTCTTCACCCCTGCCCTCCATGTCTGTCTGCACAATTGCGAAAGCAGCAGCAGTTGGCACCTGTGTTTCGTCATCATCCGAGACGTGCTGCGATGGTCCTCCCATGTACCCATCATGAAACATAAGTGGTTGGGCATCGGTGCACTCAATCTCTTCCACTTCTGGGGCAGGGCTAGGTGGATGGCCCTGGGAAACCCTGCTAACAGAGTCATCGAAAAGCAGAAGAGACTGCTGCATGATTTGGGGCTCAGACTGCTTGGCTGATTTGCAAGGGGGTGAGGTGAAAGACTGATGGACATGGGCTTCAGGTGCCAACTCTGATCTTTCATCAGAAGAGTGGGTGGGAGACAATGTGAAGGAACCCGAGGCACTGTCAGCAACCCAATCTACTATCGCCTGTACTTGTCCTGGCCTAAACATTGGTACAGCCTCATTAGGCGCGACAAAATACCGCCGCAGGCTCGGTCGCCTACTCGCACCTGAGGAAGGTGTTTCACTTGTGCGTGTAGCTGGCACAGATCCACCACATCCTCTCCCTGCAACAGGAGCTCCACCAGCAGCACCACGACCGGGGCCACCACGTCCCTTTGACCTTCCCCTCATATTTTCCAAATTTAGGATCTTGCCCTAAATGGCGTTTTTTGGAAGACCACAACACACCCACAGTACGTAATGGCTGAAACGCACAGCTACAGAACTGCAGAAAATGCTATTCAAAAAAAAAAGGTTGTTTTTTTTAGTATAGCACAGTACAAGGAAAATATATAGAAATTGTTTATTTCACACACCTCCAGATGTGTATTTCACACTGCAAAATATTTTCTGTGGCCCTAAATGGCGTTTTTTGCCAGACCACAACACACCCACAGCACGTAACCGCTGAATCGCACAGCTACAGAAAATGCTATTCAAAAAAAAGGTTGTTTTTTTTAGTATAGCACTGTACAAGAAGAATATATAGAAATTGTTTATTTTACACACCTCCAGATGTGTATTTCACACTGCAAAATATTTTCTGTGGCCCTAAATGGCGTTTTTTGGAAGAGCACAACACAACCACAGTATTTAACCACTGAATCGCACAGCTATAGAAGTGCAGAGAATGCTATTCAAAAAAAATTTAGTTTTTTTTAGTATAGCACTGTACAATATATAGAAATTGTTTATTTTACACACCTCCACATGTGTATTTCACACTGCAATTTATTTTCTGTGGCCCTAAATGGCGTTTTTTGCAAGAGCACAACACAACCACAGTATTTAACCACTGAATCGCACAGCTATAGAAGTGCAGAGAATGCTATTCAAAAAAAATGTTGTTTTTTTTAGTATAGCACTGTACACTATATAGAAATTGTTTATTTTACACACCTCCACATGTGTATTTCACACTGCAATTTATTTTCTGTGTCCCTAAATGGCGTTTTTTGCAAGAGCACAACACAACCACAGTATTTAACCACTGAATCGCACAGCTATAGAAGTGCAGAGAATGCTATTCAAAAAAAATGTTGTTTTTTTTAGTATAGCACTGTACAATATATAGAAATTGTTTATTTTACACACCTCCACATGTGTATTTCACACTGCAATTTATTTTCTGTGGCCCTAAATGGCGTTTTTTGGAAGAGCACAACACAACCACAGTATTTAACCACTGAATCGCACAGCTATAGAAGTGCAGAGAATGCTATTCAAAAAAAATTTTTTTTTTTTTTTAGTATAGCACTGTACAATATATAGAAATTGTTTATTTTACACACCTCCACATGTGTATTTCACACTGCAATTTATTTTCTGTGGCCCTAAATGGCGTTTTTTGCAAGAGCACAACACAACCACAGTATTTAACCACTGAATCGCACAGCTATAGAAGTGCAGAGAATGCTATTCAAAAAAAATGTTTTTTTTTTTAGTATAGCACTGTACAATATATAGAAATTGTTTATTTTACACACCTCCACATGTGTATTTCACACTGCAATTTATTTTCTGTGGCCCTAAATGGCGTTTTTTGGAAGAGCACAACACAACCACAGTATTTAACCACTGAATCGCACAGCTATAGAAGTGCAGAGAATGCTATTCAAAAAAAATGTTTTTTTTTTTAGTATAGCACTGTACAATATATAGAAATTGTTTATTTTACACACCTCCACATGTGTATTTCACACTGCAAAATATTTTCTGTGGCCCTAAATGGCGTTTTTTGGAAGAGCACAACACAACCACAGTATTTAACCACTGAATCGCACAGCTATAGAAGTGCAGAGAATGCTATTCAAAAAAAATGTTGTTTTTTTTAGTATAGCACTGTACAATATATAGAAATTGTTTATTTTACACACCTCCACATGTGTATTTCACACTGCAATTTATTTTCTGTGGCCCTAAATGGCGTTTTTTGGAAGAGCACAACACAACCACAGTATTTAACCACTGAATCGCACAGCTATAGAAGTGCAGAGAATGCTATTCAAAAAAAATGTTGTTTTTTTTTAGTATAGCACTGTACAATATATAGAAATTGTTTATTTTACACACCTCCACATGTGTATTTCACACTGCAATTTATTTTCTGTGGCCCTAAATGGCGTTTTTTGGAAGAGCACAACACAACCACAGTATTTAACCACTGAATCGCACAGCTATAGAAGTGCAGAGAATGCTATTCAAAAAAAATGTTGTTTTTTTTAGTATAGCACTGTACAATATATAGAAATTGTTTATTTTACACACCTCCACATGTGTATTTCACACTGCAATTTATTTTCTGTGGCCCTAAATGGCGTTTTTTGGAAGAGCACAACACAACCACAGTATTTAACCACTGAATCGCACAGCTATAGAAGTGCAGAGAATGCTATTCAAAAAAAATGTTGTTTTTTTTAGTATAGCACTGTACAATATATAGAAATTGTTTATTTTACACACCTCCACATGTGTATTTCACACTGCAATTTATTTTCTGTGGCCCTAAATGGCGTTTTTTGGAAGAGCACAACACAACCACAGTATTTAACCACTGAATCGCACAGCTATAGAAGTGCAGAGAATGCTATTCAAAAAAATTTTGTTTTTTTTAGTATAGCACTGTACAATATATAGAAATTGTTTATTTTACACACCTCCACATGTGTATTTCACACTGCAATTTATTTTCTGTGGCCCTAAATGGCGTTTTTTGGAAGAGCACAACAACCCCAACAGTATATAACCGCTGAATCGCACAGCTGCAGAGGCCAGAGAATGCTATTCAAAAATAATGTTGTTTTTTCACACACCTCCAGATGTGTATTTCACACTGGAAAATATTTTCTGTGGCCCTAAATGGCGTTTTTTTGCAGGAGCACAACAACCCCAACAGTATATAACCGCTGAATCGCACAGCTGCAGAGGCCAGAGAATGCTATTCAAAAATAATGTTGTTTTTTCACACACCTCCAGATGTGTATTTCACACTGCAAAATATTTTCTGTGGCCCTAAATGGCGTTTTTTGCAAGAGCACAACAACCCCAACAGTATATAACCGCTGAATCGCACAGCTGCAGAGGCCAGAGAATGCTTTTTAAAAATAATGTTGTTTTTTCACACACCTCCAGATGTGTATTTCACACTGCAAAATATTTTCTGTGGCATTAAATGGCGTTTTTTGGAAGAGCACAACACAACCACAGTATTTAACCACTGAATCGCACAGCTATAGAAGTGCAGAGAATGCTATTCAAAAAAAATGTTGTTTTTTTTAGTATAGCACTGTACAATATATAGAAATTGTTTATTTTACACACCTCCACATGTGTATTTCACACTGCAATTTATTTTCTGTGGCCCTAAATGGCGTTTTTTGCAAGAGCACAACACAACCACAGTATTTAACCACTGAATCGCACAGCTATAGAAGTGCAGAGAATGCTATTCAAAAAAAATGTTGTTTTTTTTAGTATAGCACTGTACAATATATAGAAATTGTTTATTTTACACCCCTCCACATGTGTATTTCACACTGCAATTTATTTTCTGTGGCCCTAAATGGCGTTTTTTGGAAGAGCACAACACAACCACAGTATTTAACCACTGAATCGCACAGCTATAGAAGTGCAGAGAATGCTATTCAAAAAAAATGTTGTTTTTTTTAGTATAGCACTGTACAATATATAGAAATTGTTTATTTTACACACCTCCACATGTGTATTTCACACTGCAATTTATTTTCTGTGGCCCTAAATGGCGTTTTTTGGAAGAGCACAACAACCCCAACAGTATATAACCGCTGAATCGCACAGCTGCAGAGGCCAGAGAATGCTATTCAAAAATAATGTTGTTTTTTCACACACCTCCAGATGTGTATTTCACACTGCAAAATATTTTCTGTGGCCCTAAATGGCGTTTTTTTGCAAGAGCACAACAACCCCAACAGTATATAACCGCTGAATCGCACAGCTGCAGAGGCCAGAGAATGCTATTCAAAAATAATGTTGTTTTTTCACACACCTCCAGATGTGTATTTCACACTGCAAAATATTTTCTGTGGCCCTAAATGGCGTTTTTTGCAAGAGCACAACAACCCCAACAGTATATAACCGCTGAATCGCACAGCTGCAGAGGCCAGAGAATGCTTTTTAAAAATAATGTTGTTTTTTCACACACCTCCAGATGTGTATTTCACACTGCAAAATATTTTCTGTGGCCCTAAATGGCGTTTTTTGGAAGAGCACAACACAACCACAGTATTTAACCACTGAATCGCACAGCTATAGAAGTGCAGAGAATGCTATTCAAAAAAAATGTTGTTTTTTTTAGTATAGCACTGTACAATATATAGAAATTCTTTATTTTACACACCTCCACATGTGTATTTCACACTGCAATTTATTTTCTGTGGCCCTAAATGGCGTTTTTTTGAAGAGCACAACAACCCCAACAGTATATAACCGCTGAATCGCACAGCTGCAGAGGCCAGAGAATGCTATTCAAAAATAATGTTGTTTTTTCACACACCTCCAGATGTGTATTTCACACTGCAAAATATTTTCTGTGGCCCTAAATGGCGTTTTTTGGAAGAGCACAACACACCCACAGTATATAACCGCTGAATCGCACAGCTGCAGAGAATGCTATTCAAAAAAAAGTTGTTTTTTTTTTTTTAGTATAGCATAGTACAAGAAAAATATATAGAAATTGGTTATTTCACACAACTAGAGATATACACTGCAAAATATTTTTTTTGCCCAAAAATAGGTCTTTTTTGCGCACAACAAAGTGCCTTTTTTTTTTTTGCAACAGCACAATAAAGTGCCTTTTTTTTTTTTTGGGGCCCAAAAATGGGTCTTTTTAGCAGAAGCATAATAAAGTGCCTTTTTTTTTTTTCTGCCCGAAATGGGTCTTTTAGTAAGAGCACAATACAGCCACAGTATGGAATAGGTGTATCACTCAACGTAATGCAGTGCTGGTGCACTGAGCTTGCAACACAAACAGATAAACCTATGCAGATCGCTGAGCTATTATATCTCTCAATCTGGACTCCTATCTAAATCTCTCTCCCTGAAAGCACAAACAGGATCCTGCCCCTACACTACACTACACTACACTGTCTCTCTATCTTTTCTATCAGTAGATTGCAGAATCAGGACTAACTCCTATCATATAATTCTCTCCCTCACAGCAACAGCAGCCAGGATCCTTTCCCTACACTGTCTAAAAGCAGAGTGACGATCTGTGCTGTGTGCCTCTTGCTTACATAGAAGCTGTTCACATGCTGGGTCACATGTTGCACTGACCAATCACAGCCATGCCATTAGTAGGCATGGCTATGATGGCTTCTAAGGGCACACCAGCTAATCAAATGGTGATTGGCTGGCCCCTGAAGCATTTCTAACTGCGCCATTAAATTCCCGAATCCGGACCCGAACCCGGACTTTAGCGCAAAATCCGGGTCCGGGTCCGGGGTCGGGAAAACGCCAAAATTCGGTACGGACCCGAACTTTACAGTTCGGGTCCGCTCAACACTAGTCTCGACTGTGAAGTGTGGGAAGAGGGTGTACCCCTTTACGGAGGAAAGACAGCAGGATTTGTTCGCCCCGAGTACATAAATTGTCTGAAGAAGAGAGAGCAATTTGGGTTCAAATTTGGTCCCATACTTGCTATCTGAGGAGTGACAAAGGAAATCTACCTGCGTGCCAAGTTTGAAGACAGGAGCCCCAAGGGTTCCAGAGATATGGCCACACAAAGAGAACTGACCGGCAATTGAAAGCTCCCTTGCGGGAAAACGTAGCAGTAATTTGTAATACCGCTTAAGTGGGACTCTGGAGCAACCTTGTCGGTATAGATTTTGCTGGTCAATATCTCCAAAACCATAAATCCTAAGAACTCCAAACTTGGTAGGGTGGGTCTCCCAATCAGTCCCATACATGTGTCTCTCAAGTTGAAAAAAACACTGCCTCCCGAAACATAAAGGGCGACGTCGCAGTGTTCTTTCAAACTGCACGGACCCAGATGAGGCCTCACTGCTGTATGTCTGTGTCCTACATTGGGAAAATGTTCAATATTTTTTTAACTCTGCCATGGCCGGTCCCAAGCCCGTGCTGCGAAAAGAGGAGGGTTGGGTGCTGGGACAAGCAAACCAGCCCTATTAAAACATTTGTAGAGCAAATGGGAAAGTTCAGTGACACAGAGGTGATGTTCCATCTCGGGGGAGGTTTAGTGTCACTGCAGCAATGAAGACCTCTCTGAGCGTGGTTGGTTCTGAGAGCAATGGCCCAGATCCCATTCCATAACAATTGTAAGATGCTCATTGCGGTCTAGAGCTGGTCCAAAGGTTGCGTGTGAAGGTTGTGTGCAAGCACACGTAAAGTGCTCCCTTCCGAAACTGGAAGACTGCTTACCAGTAGTGTTGAGCGGACCCGAACTGTAAAGTTCGGGTCCGTACCGAATTTTGGCGTTTTCCCGACCCCGGACCCGGATTTTGCGCTAAAGTCCGGGTTCGGGTCCGGATTCGGGAATTTAATGGCGCAGTTAGAAATGCTTCAGGGGCCAGCCAATCACCATTTGATTAGCTGGTGTGCCCTTAGAAGCCATCATAGCCATGCCTACTAATGGCATGGCTGTGATTGGTCAGTGCAACATGTGACCCAGCATGTGACCAGCTTCTATGTAAGCAAGAGGCACACAGCACAGATCGTCACTCTGCTTTTAGACAGTGTAGGGAAAGGATCCTGGCTGCTGTTGCTGTGAGGGAGAGAATTATATGATAGGAGTTAGTCCTGATTCTGCAATCTACTGATAGAAAAGATAGAGAGACAGTGTAGTGTAGTGTAGTGTAGTGTAGGGGCAGGATCCTGTTTGTGCTTTCAGGGAGAGAGATTTAGATAGGAGTCCAGATTGAGAGATATAATAGCTCAGCGATCTGCATAGGTTTATCTGTTTGTGTTGCAAGCTCAGTGCACCAGCACTGCATTACGTTGAGTGATACACCTATTCCATACTGTGGCTGTATTGTGCTCTTGCTAAAAGACCCATTTCGGGCAGAAAAAAAAAACAAAAGGCACTTTATTGTGCTTTTGCTAAAAAGACCCATTTTTGGGCCCCCCCCCAAAAAAAGGCACTTTATTGTGCTGTTGCAAAAAAAAAAAAGGCACTTTGTTGTGCGCAAAAAAGACCTATTTTTGGGCCAAAAAAATATTTTGCAGTGTATATCTCTAGTTGTGTGAAATAACTAATTTCTATATATTTTTCTTGTACTATGCTATACTAAAAAAAAAAAAAAAACAACTTTTTTTTGAATAGCATTCTCTGCAGCTGTGCGATTCAGCGGTTATATACTGTGGGTGTGTTGTGCTCTTGCAAAAAACGCCATTTAGGGCCACAGAAAATAAATTGCAGTGTGAAATACACATGTGGAGGTGTGTAAAATAAACAATTTCTATATATTGTACAGTGCTATACTAAAAAAAACAACATTTTTTTTGAATAGCATTCTCTGCACTTCTATAGCTGTGCGATTCAGTGGTTAAATACTGTGGTTGTGTTGTGCTCTTGCAAAAAAACGCCATTTAGGGCCACAGAAAATAAATTGCAGTGTGAAATACACATGTGGAGGTGTGTAAAATAAACAATTTCTATATATTGTACAGTGCTATACTAAAAAAAACAACATTTTTTTTGAATAGCATTCTCTGCACTTCTATAGCTGTGCGATTCAGTGGTTAAATACTGTGGTTGTGTTGTGCTCTTGCAAAAAACACCATTTAGGGCCACAGAAAATAAATTGCAGTGTGAAATACACATGTGGAGGTGTGTAAAGTAAAGAATTTCTATATATTGTACAGTGCTATACTAAAAAAACAACATTTTTTTTGAATAGCATTCTCTGCACTTCTATAGCTGTGCGATTCAGTGGTTAAATACTGTGGTTGTGTTGTGCTCTTCCAAAAAACGCCATTTAGGGCCACAGAAAATATTTTGCAGTGTGAAATACACATCTGGAGGTGTGTGAAAAAACAACATTATTTTTAAAAAGCATTCTCTGGCCTCTGCAGCTGTGCGATTCAGCGGTTATATACTGTTGGGGTTGTTGTGCTCTTGCAAAAAACGCCATTTAGGGCCACAGAAAATATTTTGCAGTGTGAAATACACATCTGGAGGTGTGTGAAAAAACAACATTATTTTTGAATAGCATTCTCTGGCCTCTGCAGCTGTGCGATTCAGCGGTTATATACTGTTGGGTTTGTTGTGCTCTTCCAAAAAACGCCATTTAGGGCCACAGAAAATAAATTGCAGTGTGAAATACACATGTGGAGGTGTGTAAAATAAACAATTTCTATATATTGTACAGTGCTATACTAAAAAAAAACAACATTTTTTTTGAATAGCATTCTCTGCACTTCTATAGCTGTGCGATTCAGTGGTTAAATACTGTGGTTGTGTTGTGCTCTTCCAAAAAACGCCATTTAGGGCCACAGAAAATAAATTGCAGTGTGAAATACACATGTGGAGGTGTGTAAAATAAACAATTTCTATATATTGTACAGTGCTATACTAAAAAAAACAACATTTTTTTTGAATAGCATTCTCTGCACTTCTATAGCTGTGCGATTCAGTGGTTAAATTCTGTGGTTGTGTTGTGCTCTTCCAAAAAACGCCATTTAGGGCCACAGAAAATATTTTGCAGTGTGAAATACACATCTGGAGGTGTGTGAAAAAACAACATTATTTTTGAATAGCATTCTCTGGCCTCTGCAGCTGTGCGATTCAGCGGTTATATACTGTTGGGGTTGTTGTGCTCTTGCAAAAAACGCCATTTAGGGCCACAGAAAATAAATTGCAGTGTGAAATACACATGTGGAGGTGTGTAAAATAAACAATTTCTATATATTGTACAGTGCTATACTAAAAAAAAAAACATTTTTTTTGAATAGCATTCTCTGCACTTCTATAGCTGTGCGATTCAGTGGTTAAATACTGTGGTTGTGTTGTGCTCTTCCAAAAAACGCCATTTAGGGCCACAGAAAATAAATTGCAGTGTGAAATACACATGTGGAGGTGTGTAAAATAAACAATTTCTATATATTGTACAGTGCTATACTAAAAAAAAACAACATTTTTTTTGAATAGCATTCTCTGCACTTCTATAGCTGTGCGATTCAGTGGTTAAATACTGTGGTTGTGTTGTGCTCTTGCAAAAAACGCCATTTAGGGCCACAGAAAATAAATTGCAGTGTGAAATACACATGTGGAGGTGTGTAAAATAAACAATTTCTATATATTGTACAGTGCTATACTAAAAAAAACAACATTTTTTTTGAATAGCATTCTCTGCACTTCTATAGCTGTGCGATTCAGTGGTTAAATACTGTGGTTGTGTTGTGCTCTTCCAAAAAACGCCATTTAGGGCCACAGAAAATAAATTGCAGTGTGAAATACACATGTGGAGGTGTGTAAAATAAACAATTTCTATATATTGTACAGTGCTATACTAAAAAAAAACAACATTTTTTTTGAATAGCATTCTCTGCACTTCTATAGCTGTGCGATTCAGTGGTTAAATACTGTGGTTGTGTTGTGCTCTTCCAAAAAACGCCATTTAGGGCCACAGAAAATAAATTGCAGTGTGAAATACACATGTGGAGGTGTGTGAAAAAACAACATTATTTTTAAAAAGCATTCTCTGGCCTCTGCAGCTGTGCGATTCAGCGGTTATATACTGTTGGGGTTGTTGTGCTCTTGCAAAAAACGCCATTTAGGGCCACAGAAAATATTTTGCAGTGTGAAATACACATCTGGAGGTGTGTGAAAAAACAACATTATTTTTGAATAGCATTCTCTGGCCTCTGCAGCTGTGCGATTCAGCGGTTATATACTGTTGGGTTTGTTGTGCTCTTCCAAAAAACGCCATTTAGGGCCACAGAAAATAAATTGCAGTGTGAAATACACATGTGGAGGTGTGTAAAATAAACAATTTCTATATATTGTACAGTGCTATACTAAAAAAAACAACATTTTTTTTGAATAGCATTCTCTGCACTTCTATAGCTGTGCGATTCAGTGGTTAAATACTGTGGTTGTGTTGTGCTCTTCCAAAAAACGCCATTTACGGCCACAGAAAATAAATTGCAGTGTGAAATACACATGTGGAGGTGTGTAAAATAAACAATTTCTATATATTGTACAGTGCTATACTAAAAAAAACAACATTTTTTTTGAATAGCATTCTCTGCACTTCTATAGCTGTGCGATTCAGTGGTTAAATACTGTGGTTGTGTTGTGCTCTTCCAAAAAACGCCATTTAGGGCCACAGAAAATATTTTGCAGTGTGAAATACACATCTGGAGGTGTGTGAAAAAACAACATTATTTTTGAATAGCATTCTCTGGCCTCTGCAGCTGTGCGATTCAGCGGTTATATACTGTTGGGGTTGTTGTGCTCTTGCAAAAAACGCCATTTAGGGCCACAGAAAATAAATTGCAGTGTGAAATACACATGTGGAGGTGTGTAAAATAAACAATTTCTATATATTGTACAGTGCTATACTAAAAAAAAAAACATTTTTTTTGAATAGCATTCTCTGCACTTCTATAGCTGTGTGATTCAGTGGTTAAATACTGTGGTTGTGTTGTGCTATTGCAAAAAACGCCATTTAGGGCCACAGAAAATAAATTGCAGTGTGAAATACACATGTGGAGGTGTGTAAAATAAACAATTTCTATATATTGTACAGTGCTATACTAAAAAAAAAAACATTTTTTTTGAATAGCATTCTCTGCACTTCTATAGCTGTGCGATTCAGTGGTTAAATACTGTGGTTGTGTTGTGCTCTTCCAAAAAACGCCATTTAGGGCCACAGAAAATAAATTGCAGTGTGAAATACACATGTGGAGGTGTGTAAAATAAACAATTTCTATATATTGTACAGTGCTATACTAAAAAAAAAACAACATTTTTTTTTAATAGCATTCTCTGCACTTCTATAGCTGTGCGATTCAGTGGTTAAATACTGTGGTTGTGTTGTGCTCTTGCAAAAAACGCCATTTAGGGCCACAGAAAATAAATTGCAGTGTGAAATACACATGTGGAGGTGTGTAAAATAAACAATTTCTATATATTGTACAGTGCTATACTAAAAAAAACATCATTTTTTTTGAATAGCATTCTCTGCACTTCTATAGCTGTGCGATTCAGTGGTTAAATACTGTGGTTGTGTTGTGCTCTTCCAAATAACGCCATTTAGGGCCACAGAAAATAAATTGCAGTGAGAAATACACATGTGGAGGTGTGTAAAATAAACAATTTCTATATATTGTACAGTGCTATACTAAAAAAAAAAACATTTTTTTTGAATAGCATTCTCTGCACTTCTATAGCTGTGCGATTCAGTGGTTAAATACTGTGGTTGTGTTGTGCTCTTCCAAAAAACGCCATTTAGGGCCACAGAAAATAAATTGCAGTGTGAAATACACATCTGGAGGTGTGTGAAAAAACAACATTATTTTTAAAAAGCATTCTCTGGCCTCTGCAGCTGTGCGATTCAGCGGTTATATACTGTTGGGGTTGTTGTGCTCTTGCAAAAAACGCCATTTAGGGCCACAGAAAATATTTTGCAGTGTGAAATACACATCTGGAGGTGTGTGAAAAAACAACATTATTTTTGAATAGCATTCTCTGGCCTCTGCAGCTGTGCGATTCAGCGGTTATATACTGTTGGGGTTGTTGTGCTCTTGCAAAAAACGCCATTTAGGGCCACAGAAAATATTTTGCAGTGTGAAATACACATCTGGAGGTGTGTGAAAAAACAACATTATTTTTGAATAGCATTCTCTGGCCTCTGCAGCTGTGCGATTCAGCGGTTATATACTGTTGGGGTTGTTGTGCTCTTCCAAAAAACGCCATTTAGGGCCACAGAAAATAAATTGCAGTGTGAAATACACATGTGGAGGTGTGTAAAATAAACAATTTCTATATATTGTACAGTGCTATACTAAAAAAAAAAAACATTTTTTTTGAATAGCATTCTCTGCACTTCTATAGCTGTGCGATTCAGTGGTTAAATACTGTGGTTGTGTTGTGCTCTTCCAAAAAACGCCATTTAGGGCCACAGAAAATAAATTGCAGTGTGAAATACACATGTGGAGGTGTGTAAAATAAACAATTTCTATATATTGTACAGTGCTATACTAAAAAAAACAACATTTTTTTTGAATAGCATTCTCTGCACTTCTATAGCTGTGCGATTCAGTGGTTAAATACTGTGGTTGTGTTGTGCTCTTCCAAAAAACGCCATTTAGGGCCACAGAAAATAAATCGCAGTGTGAAATACACATGTGGAGGTGTGTAAAATAAACAATTTCTATATATTGTACAGTGCTATACTAAAAAAAACAACATTTTTTTTGAATAGCATTCTCTGCACTTCTATAGCTGTGCGATTCAGTGGTTAAATACTGTGGTTGTGTTGTGCTCTTGCAAAAAACGCCATTTAGGGCCACAGAAAATAAATTGCAGTGTGAAATACACATGTGGAGGTGTGTAAAATAAACAATTTCTATATATTGTACAGTGCTACACTGAAAAAAACAACATTTTTTTTGAATAGCATTCTCTGCACTTCTATAGCTGTGCGATTCAGTGGTTAAATACTGTGGTTGTGTTGTGCTCTTCCAAAAAACGCCATTTAGGGCCACAGAAAATATTTTGCAGTGTGAAATACACATCTGGAGGTGTGTAAAATAAACAATTTCTATATATTCTTCTTGTACAGTGCTATACTAAAAAAAAAAAACCTTTTTTTTTGAATAGCATTTTCTGTAGCTGTGCGATTCAGCGGTTACGTGCTGTGGGTGTGTTGTGGTCTGGCAAAAAACGCCATTTAGGGCCACAGAAAATATTTTGCAGTGTGAATTACACATCTGGAGGTGTGTGAAATAAACAATTTCTATATATTTTCCTTGTACTGTGCTATACTAAAAAAAACAACCTTTTTTTTTTTGAATAGCATTTTCTGCAGTTCTGTAGCTGTGCGTTTCAGCCATTACGTACTGTGGGTGTGTTGTGGTCTTCCAAAAAACGCCATTTAGGGCAAGATCCTAAATTTGGAAAATATGAGGGGAAGGTCAAAGGGACGTGGTGGCCCCGGTCGTGATGCTGCTGGTGGAGCTCCTGTTGCAGGGAGAGGACGTGGTGGATCTGTGCCAGCTACACGCACAAGTGAAACACCTTCCTCAGGTGCGAGTAGGCGACCGAGCCTGCGGCGGTATTTTGTCGCGCCTAATGAGGCTGTACCAATGTTTAGGCCAGGACAAGTACAGGCGATAGTAGATTGGGTTGCTGACAGTGCCTCGGGTTCCTTCACATTGTCTCCCACCCACTCTTCTGATGAAAGATCAGAGTTGGCACCTGAAGCCCATGTCCATCAGTCTTTCACCTCACCCCCTTGCAAATCAGCCAAGCAGTCTGAGCCCCAAATCATGCAGCAGTCTCTTCTGCTTTTCGATGACTCTGTTAGCAGGGTTTCCCAGGGCCATCCACCTAGCCCTGCCCCAGAAGTGGAAGAGATTGAGTGCACCGATGCCCAACCACTTATGTTTCATGATGGGTACATGGGAGGACCATCGCAGCACGTCTCGGATGATGACGAAACACAGGTGCCAACTGCTGCTGCTTTCGCAATTGTGCAGACAGACATGGAGGGCAGGGGTGAAGACTGGGTGGAAGATGATGTGGAGGACGATGAGGTCCTCGACCCCACATGGAATCAACGTTATGCAGGTGACCAGTGTAGTTCAGAGGAAGAGGCGGTGGTCGCACAGAGCCACCAGCACAGCAGAAGAGGGAGCAGGGTGCAAAAACGGAGCATTCGTCCCCTAGACAGTACATCTGCTACTGCCCAACGCAGCAAGGGACCGAGCACACCAAAGCCAGGTCCAAGGACTTCCCTAGCGTGGCAGTTCTTCACACAGTGTGTTGATGACAAGACACGAGTGGTTTGCACGCTGTGCAATCAGAGCCTGAAGCGAGGCATAAACGTTCTCAACCTGAGCACAAGCTGCATGACCAGGCATCTAAGTGCAAAGCACGAGCTGCAGTGGAGTAGACACCTCAAAAACCAAGAAAGGTCTCTGGCTCCTCCTGCTTCCTCTTCTGCTGCAGTCTCGGCCTCTTCATCCACCTCTGTAGTGACAGTGGCACCTGTCACCCCGCAAACAGAGGATCTGCCAGCAACACTACCACCTGGGTCACCAACCATCTCCACAATGTCCCATGGAAGCGTTCAGCTCTCTATCTCCCAAACATTGGAGCGGAAGAGGAAGTACCCCCCTAGCCACCCGCGATCCCTGGCCCTGAATGCCAGCATTTCAAAATTCCTGGCCTTTGAAATGCTGTCATTCCGTCTGGTGGAGACGCAGAGTTTTAAAAGCCTGATGGCATTGGCTGTCCCGCAGTACGTCGTGCCCAGCCGCCACTACTTTTCCAGGCGAGCCATCCCTTCCCTGCACAACCAGGTGGGGGACAAAATCAGGTGTGCACTGCGCAACGCCATCTGTGGCAAGGTCCACCTAACTACGGATGCGTGGACCAGTAAGCACGGTCAGGGACATTATATCTCCCTAACAGCACACTGGGTAAATGCAGTGGCGGCTGGGCCTGAGGCAGATAGCGGTTTGGCGCATGTCCTTCCACCACCGAGGATTGCAGGGCGCTTCAGTTTGCCTCCTGTTGCTAACTCCTCCTTCTCCGCTTCCTCATCCTCTACCGCCTCCTCATCCATTCAGCGTAACACCTTCACCACCAACTTCAGCACAGCCAGGGGTAAACGACAGCAGGCAGTTTTAAAACTTTCCTGTTTGGGGGAAAATCCCCACACCGCGCAGGAGTTGTGGAGGGACATGGAACAATAGACCAATGAGCGGTTGCTGTCAGTGAGCCTCAAGCCCGGCCTGGTGGTGTGCGATAATGGGCGAAATCTCGTAGCAGCTCTGGGCCTAGCCGGTTTGACGCACATCCCTTGCCTGGCGCATGTGCTGAACTTGGTGGTCCAGAGGTTCCTTAAAAATTACCCCAGTATGCCAGAGCTGCTGCAGAAAGTGCGGGCTGTCTGTGCGCACTTTCGGCGTTCTCACCCTGCTGCTGCTCGCCTGTCAGCGCTGCAGCGTAACTTCGGCCTTCCCGCTCACCGCCTCATATGTGACATGCCCACAAGGTGGAACTCCACCTTGCACATGCTGGCCAGACTGTGCGAGCAGCAGCAGGCAATAGTGGAGTTTCAGCTGCAGCAATCACGCGTGAGTCGCTCTGCGGAACAGCACCACTTCACCACCAATAACTGGGCCTCCATGCGAGACCTGTGTGCCTTGTTGCGCTGTTTCGAGTACTCCACCAACATGGCCAGTGCCAATGATGCCGTTCTCAGCGTTACTATCCCAGTTCTATGCCTCCTTGAAAAAACGCTTCGTGCGATGATGGAAGAGGATGTGGCACAGGAGGATGAGGAGGAGGAGGAGGAAGCGGGATCATTTCAAAGGCTTTCAGGGCAGTCTTTCACAAGTGGCTACGAGGGTGGGTTCCTGCACCAACAAACGCCAGGTACACAATTGTCCGGCAGAAAGGGCACAGTTCTGGAGGATGACGAGGTGGAGGAGGAGATGGAGGAGGAGGAGGAGGAGGAGGAGCCATGTTCACAGCAGGGTGGCACTCAGACCAGCTCGTGGCCATTACTGGTGCGTGGCTGGGGGGATACAGAGGACACAGACGATACACCTCCCACAGAGGACAGCTTTTCTTTGCCTCTGGGCAGCCTGGCACACATGAGCGATTACATGCTGCAGTGTTTCCGCAACGACAGCCGAGTTGCCCACATTTTAACTGGTGCTGATTACTGGGTGGCCACCCTGCTGGATCCCCGTTACAAGGACAACGTACCGTCCTTAATTCCCTCACTGGAGCGGGATCGTAAGATGCGCGAGTACAAGCGCACGCTGGTAGACGCGCTGCTGGTGGCATTCCCACCTGACAGCGGGCGTACGGTGGAAGCACAAGGCGAAGGCAGAGGAGGAGGAAGAGGTCGCCAACGCAGCCGGGGCACCGGCAGCACCTCAGAAGGCAGGGTTAGCATGGCCGAAATGTGGAAAAGCTTTGTCAGCACGCCACAACAACCAGCACCACCAGCTGAGATGGAACGTCTTAGCAGGAGGCAGCATTTCACCAACATGGTTGAGCAGTATGTGTCCACAGGCCTACACGTACTGGATGACGGGTCTGCCCCCTTTAACTTCTGGGTCTCCAAATTGGGCACATGGCCTGAGCTTGCCGTTTATGCCTTGGAGGTGCTGGCCTGCCCTGCAGCCAGTGTATTATCTGAACGTGTATTTAGCACGGCAGGGGGCGTTATCACAGACAAGCGCAGCCGCCTATCCAGAGCCAATGTGGACAAGCTCACGTTCATTAAAATGAACCAGGCATGGATCCCACAGGACTTGTCCGTACCTTGTGCAGAATAGACATGTATACCGGAGTTGTGACAAAAACTGTCCGGCCATCGGATTGTGCCCGGCCCGTACTGCGCAGGCGCAGCGCTTGCGCAGTACAGAGGACAAGGAGATTCACAAAATCTCCGAAGATGAACGGTGCCTGCGCTGTGAGTGCAGGTTCAAGCCCCACCATCCAAGAGGACATACGGTAGCACATAGTAACAGGGCCCCTCACGGGCTCGCTTCGATCGCGGCCTTGCTTGGCTCGGCTTGAACCACGGATGGTGTGGCCTTCACCTGAACTCAACACGCAGGCGCCGTTAGTCTTGGGAGATTTTTGAAATCCCCTTGTCCTACATACTCAGCAAGCGCAGTACAGGGCGGACACTATTCGACAGGGGACAGAATTCGACACATCACCGGCCTTACCCAGCCATTGTTGTATTTTTGAACCAGTGCTGGCTACCTCGTCCTCCTCCACCGCCGCTTCCACCTACACAGCCACATCCACCGCCACCTCAACCTCCTACTCCATATGGACCTCGTCCTGCTAGGCCAAGATTAAAATTTTTATTTTATTTTTTTGTAGCGCACAGATCCTTTCCCCCTTACCTGCCTTTATGTTGTTGGCACTTCGCAGGAGGGAGAAAGGCACACCGCACTACCAGCCCGTATCCTCCTATATAAAGAGGTTGAGCGGTGTACTTGACGGGCCGTGTCCACAGCCGGAGTCAAAACTCCTCCAGAGGATGATTCTCACCTCTACTGTAGGTAGAGGCAAGTCCTTTAATTGCCAGTAAAGTCAATGTCCACACCAGCTGAAACTCCAACTCTTATTCTCTCATGGCAAAATAAACTGTACTCAGATAGAAAAGGTTAGAGGAAAGAAACAGGACAGCTTAAGGTGTGGAGGAGGTCCAGGCACAAACGTAGCACATTCACTTCACTGCTTAGGTTTCTCAAACAGTTTTTGGCGCACGGTCTCTGCCACAGACATTGAGGTTGGTCTCT
Source organism: Rana muscosa (assembly GCA_029206835.1). Taxonomy (NCBI): domain Eukaryota; kingdom Metazoa; phylum Chordata; class Amphibia; order Anura; family Ranidae; genus Rana; species Rana muscosa. The sequence goes on from CM055118.1 coordinate 116,837,040, forward strand.
GCCACAGACCGGGTGTACAAGGCCCCTGCCACGGGCCTGGAGAACTTTGGTCTCAGCCACAGACCAGGGTGTATAAGGCCCCTGCCACGGGCCGGTTGAATAAGGCCTCTGATACAGTCAAGGTGACCTTGAGCTTCTCCTTCTACGAACCTAGCCCATATCAAGGGGAAGACATCTCTCCAGGGAGTCAACAGACCATTCCTTCACCGTGACTCCCGCATCGGTCCATCAGAATGATCCTCCCTTCCCTGGAACAGGGTCCCCTACACGAGGCGGCTCTGGACTCCAGGCTTTACTCCCGCCCCTAGGCCTCCATACCCAGGGCAGCAAGAACTCCAGGATAGTACCTCACCCCGGGCTAAAGGTGCCCGAGATGGAACAGGAACACATGCACCCAGGCCGAAGGCACCTGGGCGCGGACCCCACTGGACATCAGCCCCCAGGCCAAATTTCTGCCCCTTTTATATGCTCTCCCGGCATGCACAGCAGGTTCCCCGCCCCGCTGTACTACTGCCAAGAGGGGACACAAAAGGCACCACCTGTAGGCCGCAGGGAACTGCACACCAATACTGTCCCCCGAGGACAAAATGGTCCATGAATCCTACAGAATTAGGGTATTTGAGCCTATTTACCACTCAAACACTTTCCTTAAATTTAGCACCCCGCTACATTTTTATTTCAAAGTATTTTATTTTCCCACTAGCTTATCCATTAAATTAAATAATTTATTCCATAAAGGGCGTATTCTGGGGCATTCCCACCATATGTGTGGCATCGTGCCGTTGAGTTTCTGAGGTTCTTAATGACTTCCTGTACCTCTTCTGCTGAAAAGGGGGCCTCCAGCATATTTTTTTATTTTTTTATTTTTTTTATGTTCTTTTAAGTTATTTCCTATCCACATTTGTTTGCAGAGCACTTTCCATGTTCTTAACAACATTTTTTTGCCATTTGCAGCCCTCTAGCCCTTTCCATTACTTTTTTAGAGCCTTTTTAGTCGTCAGAAGTCGGGTCCCCATTGACTTCAATGGGGTCCGGGTCCGGGTTCGGGTTAAAGTTCGGTCCCGAATCCAAACTTTTTTCCGAAGTTCGGCCGAACCCGCCGGACCCGAATATCCAGCTACCCGCTCAACTCTACTTACTAGTGCTCTTGAATTTTTTTAACTCTGCCATGGCCGCTCCCAAGCCCAGCTGCGAAAAGAGGAGGGTTGAGTGCTGGGGCAAGCAAACCAGCCCTGTAAAAACAATTTGCTACTGCGAGCATAAAAGAAGAATAGGGCCTATCCAGCATTGTAGTGACATTAGCCAGCTGAACGTGTTGGCTGAGCTACCAATGCTTTAAGCTGCAAATTAGTGGCTCGAGCATAAAAGAAGAGGGCCTATTAAACTTAACTCCACCGTGGCCGGTCCCAAGTCTGAGCTGAGAAAGGAGGAGGGTCCCTTCCCCCTCCCTTTCCTTTCCCCTTCCCCTCCCCCTCCCTTCCCTTTCCCCTTCCCCCAGAGATACATGCTCAAATTACCTTTAAGGCAGTTTACTGTGCAAAGGGCTAAAAAGAGATTGTAGACAGTCCACTTTGGGCCGATCGGCGCCGTTCGGAGCTGTAATGCGAAGTTCCACTGTACATCTCTTCTCTGCTGTCCCATCTGTGTGCTGTCTCGACTGTGAAGTGTGGGAAGAGGGTGTACCCCTTTACGGAGGATAGACAGCAGGATCTGTTCGCCCCGAGTACATAAATTGTCTGAAGAAGAGAGAGCAATTTGGGTTCAAATTTGGTCCCATACTTGCTATCTGAGGAGTGACAAAGGAAATCTACCTGCATGCCAAGTTTGAAGACAGGAGCCCCAATGGTTCCAGAGATATGGCCACACAAAGAGAACTGACCGGCAATTGAAAGCTCCCTTGTGGGAAAACGTAGCAGTAATTTGTAATACCGCTTAAGTGGGACTCTGGAGCAACCTTGTCGGTATAGATTTTGCTGGTCAATGTCTCCAAAACCATAAATCCTAAGAACTCCAAACTTGGTAGGGTGGGTTTCCCAATAAGTCCCATACATGTGTCTCTCAAGTTGAAAAAAACACTGCCTCCCGAAACATAAAGGGCGACGTCGCAGTGTTCTTTCAAACTGCACGGACCCAGATAAGGCCTCACTGCTGTATGTCTGTGTCCTACATTGGGAAAATGTTCAATATTTTTTTAACTCTGCCATGGCCGGTCCCAAGCCAGGGCTGCGAAAAGAGGAGGGTTGGGTGCTGGGACAAGCAAACCAGCCCTATTAAAACATTTGTAGAGCAAATGGGAAAGTTCAGTGACACAGAGGTGATGTTCCATCTCGGGGGAGGTTTAGTGTCACTGCAGCAATGAAGACCTCTCTGAGCGTGGTTGGTTCTGAGAGCAATGGCCCAGATCCCATTCCATAACAATTGTAAGATGCTCATTGCGGTCTAGAGCTGGTCCAAAGGTTGCGTGTGAAGGTTGTGTGCAAGCACACGTAAAGTGCTCCCTTCCGAAACTGGAAGACTGCTTACCAGTGCTCTTGAAACTTTTTAACTCTGCCATGGCCGGTCCCAAGCCCAGCTGCGAAAAGAGGAGGGTTGAGTGCTGGGGCAAGCAAACCAGCCCTGTAAAAACAATTTGCTACTGCGAGCATAAAAGAAGAATAGGGCCTATCCAGCATTGTAGTGACATTAGCCAGCTGAACGTGTTGGCTGAGCTACCAATGCTTTAAGCTGCAAATTAGTGGCTCGAGCATAAAAGAAGAGGGCCTATTAAAGTTAACTCCACCGTGGCCGGTCCCAAGTCCGAGCTGAGAAAGGAGGAGGGTCCCTTCCCCCTCCCTTTCCTTCCCTTTCCCCTTCCCCTCCCCCTCCCTTCCCTTTCCCCTTCCCCCAGAGATACATGCTCAAATTACCTTTAAGGCAGTTTACTGTGCAAAGGGCTAAAAAGAGATTGTAGACAGTCCACTTTTAGCCGATCGGCGCCGTTCGGAGCTGTAATGCGAAGTTCCACTGTACATCTCTTCTCTGCTGTCCCATCTGTGTGCTGTCTCGACTGTGAAGTGTGGGAAGAGGGTGTACCCCTTTACGGAGGATAGACAGCAGGATCTGTTCGCCCCGAGTACATAAATTGTCTGAAGAAGAGAGAGCAATTTGGGTTCAAATTTGGTCCCATACTTGCTATCTGAGGAGTGACAAAGGAAATCTACCTGCGTGCCAAATTTGAAGACAGGAGCCCCAAGGGTTCCAGAGATATGGCCACACAAAGAGAACTGACCGGCAATTGAAAGCTCCCTTGCTGGAAAACGTAGCAGTAATTTGTAATACCGCTTAAGTGGGACTCTGGAGCAACCTTGTCGGTATAGATTTTGCTGGTCAATATCTCCAAAACCATAAATCCTAAGAACTCCAAACTTGGTAGGGTGGGTCTCCCAATCAGTCCCATACATGTGTCTCTCAAGTTGAAAAAAACACTGCCTCCCGAAACATAAAGGGCGACGTCGCAGTGTTCTTTCAAACTGCACAGACCCAGATGAGGCCTCACTGCTGTATGTCTGTGTCCTACATTGGGAAAATGTTCAATATTTTTTTAACTCTGCCATGGCCGGTCCCAAGCCCGTGCTGCGAAAAGAGGAGGGTTGGGTGCTGGGACAAGCAAACCAGCCCTATTAAAACATTTGTAGAGCAAATGGGAAAGTTCAGTGACAGAGAGTTGATGTTCCATCTCGGGGGAGGTTTAGTGTCACTGCAGCAATGAAGACCTCTCTGAGCGTGGTTGGTTCTGAGAGCAATGGCCCAGATCCCATTCCATAACAATTGTAAGATGCTCATTGCGGTCTAGAGCTGGTCCAAAGGTTTCCTAGTGAAGGTTGTGTGCAAGCACACGTAAAGTGCTCCCTTCCGAAACTGGAAGGCTGCTTACCAGTGCTCTTGAATTTTTTTAACTCTGCCATGGCCAGTCCCAAGCCCAGCTGCGAAAAGAGGAGGGTTGAGTGCTGGGGCAAGCAAACCAGCCCTGTAAAAACTATTTGCTACTGTGAGCATAAAAGAAGAATAGGGCCTATCCAGCATTGTAGTGACATTAGCCAGCTGAACGTGTTGGCTGAGCTACCAATGCTTTAAGCTGCAAATTAGTGGCTCGAGCATAAAAGAAGAGGGCCTATTAAAGTTAACTCCACCGTGGCCGGTCCCAAGTCCGAGCTGAAAAAGGAGGAGGGTCCCTTCCCCCTCCCTTTCCTTCCCTTTCCCCTTCCCCTCCCCCTCCCTTCCCTTTCCCCTTCCCCCAGAGATACATGCTCAAATTACCTTTAAGGCAGTTTACTGTGCAAAGGGCTAAAAAGAGATTGTAGACAGTCCACTTTGGGCCGATCGGCGCCGTTCGGAGCTGTAATGCAAAGTTCCACTGTACATCTCTTCTCTGCTGTCCCATCAGTGTGCTGTCTCGACTGTGAAGTGTGGGAAGAGGGTGTACCCCTTTACGGAGGATAGACAGCAGGATCTGTTCGCCCCGAGTACATAAATTGTCTGAAGAAGAGAGAGCAATTTGGGTTCAAATTTGGTCCCATACTTGCTATCTGAAGAGTGACAAAGGAAATCTACCTGCGTGCCAAGTTTGAAGACAGGAGCCCCAAGGGTTCCAGAGATATGGCCACACAAATAGAACTGACCGGCAATTGAAAGCTCCCTTGCGGGAAAACATAGCAGTAATTTGTAATACCGCTTAAGTGGGACTCTGGAGCAACCTTGTCGGTATAGATTTTGCTGGTCAATATCTCCAAAACCATAAATCCTAAGAACTCCAAACTTGGTAGGGTGGGTCTCCCAATCAGTCCCATACATGTGTCTCTCAAGTTGAAAAAAACACTGCCTCCTGAAACATAAAGGGCGACGTTGCAGTGTTCTTTCAAACTGCACGGACCCAGATGAGGCCTCACTGCTGTATGTCTGTGTCCTACATTGGGAAAATGTTCAATATTTTTTTAACTCTCCCATGGCCGGTCCCAAGCCCGTGCTGCGAAAAGAGGAGGGTTGGGTGCTGGGACAAGCAAACCAGCCCTATTTAAACATTTGTAGAGCAAATGGGAAAGTTCAGTGACACAGAGGTGATGTTCTATCTCGGGGGAGGTTTAGTGTCACTGCAGCAATGAAGACCTCTCTGAGCGTGGTTGGTTCTGAGAGCAATGGCCCAGATCCCATTCCATAACAATTGTAAGATGCTCATTGCGGTCTAGAGCTGGTCCAAAGGTTGCGTGTGAAGGTTGTGTGCAAGCACACGTAAAGTGCTCCCTTCCGAAACTGGAAGACTGCTTACCAGTGCTCTTGAAACTTTTTAACTCTGCCATGGCCGGTCCCAAGCCCAGCTGCGAAAAGAGGAGGGTTGAGTGCTGGGGCAAGCAAACCAGCCCTGTAAAAACAATTTGCTACTGCGAGCATAAAATAAGAATAGGGCCTATCCAGCATTGTAGTGACATTAGCCAGCTGAACGTGTTGGCTGAGCTACCAATGCTTTAAGCTGCAAATTAGTGGCTCGAGCATAAAAGAAGAGGGCCTATTAAAGTTAACTCCACCGTGGCCGGTCCCAAGTCCGAGCTGAGAAAGGAGGAGGGTCCCTTCCCCCTCCCTTTCCTGCCCTTTCCCCTTCCCCTCCCCCTCCCTTCCCTTTCCCCTTCCCCCAGAGATACATGCTCAAATTACCTTTAAGGCAGTTTACTGTGCAAAGGGCTAAAAAGAGATTGTAGACAGTCCACTTTGGGCCGATCGGCGCCGTTCGGAGCTGTAATGCGAATTTCCACTGTACATCTCTTCTCTGCTGTCCCATCTGTGTGCTGTCTCGACTGTGAAGTGTGGGAAGAGGGTGTACCCCTTTACGGAGGATAGACAGCAGGATCTGTTCGCCCCGAGTACATAAATTGTCTGAAGAAGAGAGAGCAATTTGGGTTAAAATTTGGTCCCATACTTGCTATCTGAGGAGTGACAAAGGAAATCTACCTGCGTGCCAAGTTTGAAGACAGGAGCCCCAAGGGTTCCAGAGATATGGCCACACAAAGAGAACTGACCAGCAATTGAAAGCTCCCTTGCGGGAAAACGTAGCAGTAATTTGTAATACCGCTTAAGTGGGACTCTGGAGCAACCTTGTCGGTATAGATTTTGCTGGTCAATATCTCCAAAACCATAAATCCTAAGAACTCCAAACTTGGTAGGGTGGGTCTCCCAATCAGTCCCATACATGTGTCTCTCAAGTTGAAAAAAACACTGCCTCCCGAAACATAAAGGGTGACGTCGCAGTGTTCTTTCAAACTTCACGGACTGCTGTATGTCTGTGTCCTACATTGGGAAAATGTTCAATATTTTTTTAACTCTGCCATGGCCGGTCCCAAGCCCGTGCTGCGAAAAGAGGAGGGTTGGGTGCTGGGACAAGCAAACCAGCCCTATTAAAACATTTGTAGAGCAAATGGGAAAGTTCAGTGACACAGAGGTGATGTTCCATCTCAGGGGAGGTTTAGTGTCACTGCAGCAATGAAGACCTCTCTGAGCGTGGTTGGTTCTGAGAGCAATGGCCCAGATCCCATTTCATAACAATTGTAAGATGCTCATTGCGGTCTAGAGCTGGTCCAAAGGTTGCGCGTGAAGGTTGTGTGCAAGCACACGTAAAGTGCTCCCTTCCGAAACTGGAAGACTGCTTACCAGTGCTCTTGAATTTTTTTAACTCTGCCATGGCCGGTCCCAAGCCCGGCTGTGAAAAGAGGAGGGTTGAGTGCTGGGGCAAGCAAACCAGCCCTGTAAAAGCAATTTGCTACTGCGAGCATAAAATAAGAATATGGCCTATCCAGCATTGTAGTGACATTAGCCAGCTGAACGTGTTGGCTGAGCTACCAATGCTTTAAGCTGCAAATTAGTGGCTCGAGCATAAAAGAAGAGGGCCTATTAAAATTAACTCCACCGTGGCCGGTCCCAAGTCCGAGCTGAGAAAGGAGGAGGGTCCCTTCCCCCTCCCTTTCCTTCCCTTTCCCCTTCCCCTCCCCCTTCCTTCCCTTTCCCCTTCCCCCAGAGACACATGCTCAAATGACCTTTAAGGCAGTTTACTGTGCAAAGGGCTAAAAAGAGATTGTAGACAGTCCACTTTGGGCCGATCGGCGCCGTTCGGAGCTGTAATGCGAAGTTCCACTGTACATCTCTTCTCTGCTGTCCCATCTGTGTGCTGTCTCGACTGTAAAGTGTGGGAAGAGGGTGTACCCCTTTACGGAGGATAGACAGCAGGATCTGTTCGCCCCAAGTACATAAATTGTCTGAAGAAGAGAGAGCAATTTGGGTTCAAATTTGGTCCCATACTTGCTATCTGAGGAGTGACAAAGGAAATCTACCTGCGTGCCAAGTTTGAAGACAGGAGCCCCAAGGGTTCCAGAGATATGGCCACACAAAGAGAACTGACCGGCAATTGAAAGCTCCCTTGCGGGAAAACATAGCAGTAATTTGTAATACCGCTTAAGTGGGACTCTGGAGCAACCTTGTCGGTATAGATTTTGCTGGTCAATATCTCCAAAACCATAAATCCTAAGAACTCCAAACTTGGTAGGGTGGGTCTCCCAATCAGTCCCATACGTGTCTCTCAAGTTTGAAAAAAACACTGCCTCCCGAAACATAAAGGGGCGACGTCGCAGTGTTCTTTCAAACTTCACGGACCCAGATGAGGCCTCACTGCTGTATCTCTGTGTCCTACATTGGGAAAATGTTCAATATTTTTTTAACCCTGCCATGGCCGGTCCCAAGCCTGTGCTGCGAAAAGAGGAGGGTTGGGTGCTGGGACAAGCAAACCAGCCCTATTAAAACATTTGTAGAGCAAATAGGAAAGTTCAGTGACACAGAGGTGATGTTCCATCTCGGGGGAGGTTTAGTGTCACTGCAGCAATGAAGACCTCTCTGAGCGTGGTTGGTTCTGAGAGCAATGGCCCAGACCCCATTCCATAACAATTGTAAAATGCTCATTGTGGTCTAGAGCTGGTCCAAAGGTTGCGCGTGAAGATTGTGTGCAAGCACACGTAAAGTGCAGGGGAACTCTGTGCTCCCTTCCAAAACTGGAAGACTGCTTTCCAGTGCTCTTAAATTTTTTTAACTCTGCCATGGCCGAGCCCAAGCCCAGCTGTGAAAAGATGAGGGTTGAGTGCTGGGGCAAGCAAACCAGCCCTGTAAAAACAATTTGCTACTGCGAGCATAAAAGAAGAATAGGGCCTATCCAGCATTGTAGTGACATTAGCCAGCTGAACGTGTTGGCTGAGCTACCAATGCTTTAAGCTGCAAATTAGTGGCTCGAGCATAACAGAAGAGGGCCTATTAAAGTTAACTCCACCGTGGCCGGTCCCAAGTCCAAGCTGAGAAAGGAGGAGGGTCCCTTCCCCCTCCTTTTCCTTCCCTTTCCCCTTCCCCCCTCCCTTCCCTTTCCCTTCCCTTTCCCCTTCCCCCAGAGACACATGCTTAAATTACCTTTAAGGCAGTTTACTGTGCAAAGGGCTAAAAAGAGATTGTAGACAGTCCACTTTGGGCCGATCGGCGCCGTTCGGAGCTGTAATGCGAAGTTCCACTGTACATCTCTTCTCTGCTGTCCCATCTGTGTGCTGTCTCGACTGTGAAGTGTGGGAAGAGGATGTACCCCTATACGGAGGATAGACAGCAGGATCTGTTCGCCCCGAGTACATAAATTGTCTGAAGAAGAGAGAGCAATTTGGGTTCAAATTTGGTCCCATACTTGCTATCTGAGGAGTGACAAAGGAAATCTACCTGCGTGCCAAGTTTGAAGACAGGAGCCCCAAGGGTTCCAGAGATATGGCCACACAAAGAGAACTGACCGGCAATTGAAAGCTCCCTTGCGGGAAAACGTAGCAGTAATTTGTAATACCGCTTAAGTGGGACTCTGGAGCAACCTTGTTGGTATAGATTTTGCTGGTCAATATCTCCAAAACCATAAATCCTAAGAACTCCAAACTTGGTAGGGTGGGTCTCCCAATCAGTCCCATACATGTGTCTCTCAAGTTGAAAAAAACACTGCCTCCCGAAACATAAAGGGCGACGTCGCAGTGTTCTTTCAAACTGCACGGACCCAGATGAGGCCTCACTGCTGTATGTCTGTGTCCTACATTGGGAAAATGTTCAATATTTTTTTAACTCTGCCATGGCCGGTCCCAAGCCCGTGCTGCGAAAAGAGGAGGGTTGGGTGCTGGGACAAGCAAACCAGCCCTATTAAAACATTTGTAGAGCAAATGGGAAAGTTCAGTGACACAGAGGTGATGTTCCATCTCGGGGGAGGTTTAGTGTCACTGCAGCAATGAAGACCTCTCTGAGCGTGGTTGGTTCTGAGAGCAATGGCCCAGATCCCATTCCATAACAATTGTAAGATGCTCATTGTGGTCTAGTGCTCGTCCAAAAGTTGCGTGTGAAGGTTGTGTGCAAGCACACGTAAAGTGCTCCCTTCCGAAACTGGAAGATTGCTTACCAGTGCTCTTGAATTTTTGTAACTCTGCCATGGCCGGTCTCAAGCCCAGCTGTGAAAAGAGGAGGGTTGAGTGCTGGGGCAAGCAAACCAGCCCTGTAAAAACAATTTGCTACTGCGAGCATAAAAGAAGAATAGGGCCTATCCAGCATTGTAGTGACATTAGCCAGCTGAACGTGTTGGCTGAGCTACCAATGCTTTAAGCTGCAAATTAGTGGCTCGAGCATAAAAGAAGAGGGCCTATTAAAGTTAACTCCACCGTGGCCGGTCCCAAGTACGAGCTGAGAAAGGAGGAGGGTCCCTTCCCTCTCCATTTCCTTCCCTTTCCCCTTCCCCTCCCCCTCCCTTCCCTTTCCCCTTCCCCCAGAGATACATGCTCAAATTACCTTTAAGGCAGTTTACTGTGCAAAGGGCTAAAAAGAGATTGTAGACAGTCCACTTTGGGCCGATCGGCGCCGTTCGGAGCTGTAATGCGAAGTTCCACTGTACATCTCTTCTCTGCTGTCCCATCTGTGTGATGTCTCGACTGTGAAGTGTGGGAAGAGGGTGTACCCCTTTACGGAGGATAGACAGCAGGATCTGTTCGTCCCGAGTACATAAATTGTCTGAAGAAGAGAGAGCAATTTGGGTTCAAATTTGGTCCCATACTTGCTATCTGAGGAGTGACAATGGAAATCTACCTGCGTGCCAAGTTTGAAGACAGGAGCCCCAAGGGTTCCAGAGATATGGCCACACAAAGAGAACTGACCGGCAATTGAAAGCTCCCTTGCGGGAAAACGTAGCAGTAATTTGTAATACCGCTTAAGTGGGACTCTGGAGCAACCTTCTCGGTATAGATTTTGCTGGTCAATATCTCCAAAACCATAAATCCTAAGAACTCCAAACTTGGTAGGGTGGGTCTCCCAATCAGTCCCATACATGTGTCTCTCAAGTTGAAAAAAACACTGCCTCCCGAAACATAAAGGGCGACGTCGCAGTGTTCTTTCAAACTGCACGGACCCAGATGAGGCCTCACTGCTGTATGTCTGTGTCCTACATTGGGAAAATGTTCAATATTTTTTAACTCTGCCATGGCCGGTCCCAAGCCCGTGCTGCGAAAAGAGGAGGGTTGGGTGCTGGGACAAGCAAACCAGCCCTATTAAAACATTTGTAGAGCAAATGGGAAAGTTCAGTGACACAGAGGTGATGTTCCATCTCGGGGGAGGTTTAGTGTCACTGCAGCAATGAAGACCTCTCTGAGTGTGGTTGGTTCTGAGAGCAATGGCCCAGATCCCATTCCATAACAATTGTAAGATGCTCATTGCGGTCTAGAGCTGGTCCAAAGGTTGCGTGTGAAGGTTGTGTGCAAGCACACGTAAACTGCTCCCTTCCGAAACTGGAAGACTGCTTACCAGTGCTCTTGATTTTTTTAACTCTGCCATGGCCGGTCCCAAGCCCAGCTGCGAAAAGAGGAGGGTTGAGTGCTGGGGCAAGAAAACCAGCCCTCTAAAAACAATTTGCTACTGCGAGCATAAAAGAAGAATAGGGCCTATCCAGCATTGTAGTGACATTAGCCAGCTGAACGTGTTGGCTGAGCTACCAATGCTTTAAGCTGCAAATTAGTGGCTCGAGCATAAAAAGAAGAGGGCCTATTAAAGTTAACTCCACCGTGGCCGGTCCCAAGTCCGAGCTGAGAAAGGAGGAGGGTCCCTTCTCTTTCCTTCCCATTCCCCTTCCCCTCCCCCTCCCTTCCCTTTCCCCTTCCCCCAGAGACACATGCTCAAATTACCTTTAAGGCAGTTTACTGTGCAAAGGGCTAAAAAGAGATTGTAGACAGTCCACTTTGGGCCGATCGGCGACGTTCGGAGTTGTAATGCGAAGTTCCACTGTACATCTCTCCTCTGCAGTCCCATCTGTGTGCTGTCTCGACTGTGAAGTGTGGGAAGAGGGTGTACCCCTTTACGGAGGATAGACAGCAGGATTTGGTCGCCCCGAGTACATAAATTGTCTGAAGAAGAGAGAGCAATTTGGGTTCAAATTTGGTCCCATACTTGCTATCTGAGGAGTGACAAAGGAAATCTACCTGCGTGCCAAGTTTGAAGACAGGAGCCCCAAGGGTTCCAGAGATATGGCCACACAAAGAGAACTGACCGGCAATTGAAAGCTCCCTTGCGGGAAAACATAGCAGTAATTTGTAATACCGCTTATGTGGGACTCTGGAGCAACCTTGTCGGTATAGATTTTGCTGGTCAATGTCTCCAAAACCATAAATCCTAAGAACTCCAAACTTGGTAGGGTGGGTCTCCCAATAAGTCCCATACATGTGTCTCTCAAGTGGAAAAAAACACTGCCTCCCGAAACATAAAGGGCGACGTCGCAGTGTTCTTTCAAACTGCACGGACCCAGATGAGGCCTCACTGCTGTATCTCTGTGTCCTACATTGGGAAAATGTTCAATATTTTTTTAACCCTGCCATGGCCGGTCCCAAGCCCATGCTGCGAAAAGAGGAGGGTTGAGTGCTGGGGCAAGCAAACCAGCCCTGTAAAAACAATTTGCTACTGCGAGCATAAAAGAAGAATAGGGCCTATCCAGCATTGTAGTGACATTAGCCAGCTGAACGTGTTGGCTGAGCTACCAATGCTTTAAGCTGCAAATTAGTGGCTCGAGCATAAAAGAAGAGGGCCTATTAATATTAACTCCACCGTGGCCGGTCCCAAGTCCGAGCTGAGAAAGGAGGAGGGTCCCTTCCCCCTCCCTTTCCTTCCCTTTCCCCTTCCCCTCCCCCTCCCTTCCCTTTACCCTTCCCCCAGAGACACATGCTCAAATTACCTTTAAGGCAGTTTACTGTGCAAAGGGCTAAAAAGAGATTGTAGACAGTCCACTTTGGGCCGATCGGCGATGTTCGGAGTTGTAATGCGAAGTTCCACTGTACATCTCTCCTCTGCTGTCCCATCTGTGTGCTGTCTCGACTGTGAAGTGTGGGAAGAGGGTGTACCCCTTTACGGAGGATAGACAGCAGGATCTGTTCGCCCCGAGTACAGAAATTGTCTGAAGAAGAGAGAGCAATTTGGGTTCAAATTTGGTCCCATACTTGCTATATGAGGAGTGACAAAGGAAATCTACCTGCGTGCCAAGTTTGAAGACAGGAGCCCCAAGGGTTCCAGAGATATGGCCACACAAAGAGAACTGACCGGCAATTGAAAGCTCCCTTGCGGGAAAACATAGCAGTAATTTGTAATACCGCTTAAGTGGGACTCTGGAGCAACCTTGTTGGTATAGATTTTGCTGGTCAATGTCTCCAAAACCATAAATCCTAAGAACTCCAAACTTGGTAGGGTGGGTCTCCCAATAAGTCCCATACATGTGTCTCTCAAGTGGAAAAAAACACTGCCTCCCGAAACATAAAGGGCGACGTCGCAGTGTTCTTTCAAACTGCACGGACCCAGATGAGGCCTCACTGCTGTATCTCTGTGTCCTACATTGGGAAAATGTTCAATATTTTTTTAACCCTGCCATGGCCGGTCCCAAGCCCATGCTGCGAAAAGAGGAGGGTTGAGTGCTGGGGCAAGCAAACCAGCCCTGTAAAAACAATTTGCTACTGCGAGCATAAAAGAAGAATAGGGCCTATCCAGCATTGTAGTGACATTAGCCAGCTGAACGTGTTGGCTGAGCTACCAATGCTTTAAGCTGCAAATTAGTGGCTCGAGCATAAAATAAGAGGGCCTATTAAAGTTAACTCCACCGTGGTCGGTCCCAAGTCCGAGCTGAGAAAGGAGGAGGGTCCCTTCCCCCTCCCTTTCCTTCCCTTTCCCCTTCCCCTCCCCCTCCCTTCCCTTTCCCCTTCCCCCAGAGACACATGCTCAAATTACCTTTAAGGCAGTTTACTGTGCAAAGGGCTAAAAAGAGATTGTAGACAGTCCACTTTGGGCCGATCGGCGACGTTCGGAGTTGTAATGCGAAGTTCCACTGTACATCTCTCCTCTGCTGTCCCATCTGTGTGCTGTCTCGACTGTGAAGTGTGGGAAGAGGGTGTACCCCTTTACGGAGGATAGACAGCAGGATCTGTTCGCCCCGAGTACAGAAATTGTCTGAAGAAGAGAGAGCAATTTGGGTTCAAATTTGGTCCCATACTTGCTATCTGAGGAGTGACAAAGGAAATCTACCTGCGTGCCAAGTTTGAAGACAGGAGCCCCAAGGGTTCCAGAGATATGGCCACACAAAGAGAACTGACCGGCAATTGAAAGCTCCCTTGCAGGAAAACATAGCAGTAATTTGTAATACCGCTTAAGTGGGACTCTGGAGCAACCTTGTCGGTATAGATTTTGCTGGTCAATGTCTCCAAAACCATAAATCCTAAGAACTCCAAACTTGGTAGGGTGGGTCTCCCAATAAGTCCCATACATGTGTCTCTCAAGTTGAAAAAAACACTGCCTCCCGAAACATAAAGGGCGACGTCGCAGTGTTCTTTCAAACTGCACGGACCCAGATGAGGCCTCACTGCTGTATGTCTGTGTCCTACATTGGGAAAATGTTCAATATTTTTTTAACTCTGCCATGGCCGGTTCCAAGCCCGTGCTGCGAAAAGAGGAGGGTTGGGTGCTGGGACACGCAAACCAGCCCTATTAAAACATTTGTAGAGCAAATGGGAAAGTTCAGTGACACAGAGGTGATGTTCCATCTCGGGGGAGGTTTAGTGTCACTGCAGCAATGAAGACCTCTCTGAGCGTGGTTGGTTCTGAGAGCAATGGCCCAGATCCCATTCCATAACAATTGTAAGATGCTCATTGCGGTCTAGAGCTGGTCCAAAGGTTGCGTGTGAAGGTTGTGTGCAAGCACACGTAAAGTGCTCCCTTCCGAAACTGGAAGACTGCTTACCAGTGCTCTTGAAACTTTTTAACTCTGCCATTGCCGGTCCCAAGCCCAGCTGCGAAAAGAGGAGGGTTGAGTGCTGGGGCAAGCAAACCAGCCCTGTAAAAACAATTTGCTACTGCGAGCATAAAAGAAGAATAGGGCCTATCCAGCATTGTAGTGACATTAGCCAGCTGAACGTGTTGGCTGAGCTACCAATGCTTTAAGCTGCAAATTAGTGGCTCGAGCATAAAAGAAGAGGGCCTATTAAAGTTAACTCCACCGTGGCCGGTCCCAAGTCCGAGCTGAGAAAGGAGGAGGGTCCCTTCCCCCTCCCTTTCCTTCCCTTTCCCCTTCCCCTCCCCCTCCCTTCCCTTTCCCGTTCCCCCAGAGATACATGCTCAAATTACCTTTAAGGCAGTTTACTGTGCAAAGGGCTAAAAAGAGATTGTAGACAGTCCACTTTGGGCTGATCGGCGCCGTTCGGAGCTGTAATGCGAAGTTCCACTGTACATCTCTTCTCTGCTGTCCCATCTGTGTGCTGTCTCGACTGTGAAGTGTGGGAAGAGGGTGTACCCCTTTACGGAGGATAGACAGCAGGATCTGTTCGCCCCGAGTACATAAATTGTCTGAAGAAGAGAGAGCAATTTGGGTTCAAATTTGGTCCCATACTTGCTATCTGAGGAGTGACAAAGGAAATCTACCTGCGTGCCAAGTTTGAAGACAGGAGCCCCAAGGGTTCCAGAGATATGGCCACACAAAGAGAACTGACCGGCAATTGAAAGCTCCCTTGCGGGAAAACATAGCAGTAATTTGTAATACCGCTTAAGTGGGACTCTGGAGCAACCTTGTCGGTATAGATTTTGCTGGTCAATATCTCCAAAACCATAAATCCTAAGAACTCCAAACTTGGTAGGGTGGGTCTCCCAATCAGTCCCATACATGTGTCTCTCAAGCTGAAAAAAACACTGCCTCCCGAAACATAAAGGGCGACGTCGCAGTGTTCTTTCAAACTGCACGGACCCAGATGAGGCCTCACTGCTGTATGTCTGTGTCCTACATTGGGAAAATGTTCAATATTTTTTTAACTCTGCCATGGCCGGTCCCAAGCCCGTGCTGCGAAAAGAGGAGGGTTGGGTGCTGGGACAAGCAAACCAGCCCTATTAAAACATTTGTAGAGCAAATGGGAAAGTTCAGTGACACAGAGGTGATGTTCCATCTCGGGGGAGGTTTAGTGTCACTGCAGCAATGAAGACCTCTCTGAGCGTGGTTGGTTCTGAGAGCAATGGCCCAGATCCCATTCCATAACAATTGTAAGATACTCATTGCGGTCTAGAGCTGGTCCAAAGGTTGCGTGTGAAGGTTGTGTGCAAGCCCACGTAAAGTGCTCCCTTCCGAAACTGGAAGACTGCTTACCAGTGCTCTTGAATTTGTTTAACTCTGCCATGGCCGGTCCCAAGCCCAGCTGCGAAAAGAGGAGGGTTGAGTGCTGGGGCAAGCAAACCAGCCCTGTAAAAACAATTTGCTACTGCGAGCATAAAAGAAGAATAGGGCCTATCCAGCATTGTAGTGACATTAGCCAGCTGAACGTGTTGGCTGAGCTACCAATGCTTTAAGCTGCAAATTAGTGGCTCGAGCATAAAAGAAGAGGGCCTATTAAAGTTAACTCCACCGTGGCCGATCCCAAGTCCGAGCTGAGAAAGGAGGAGGGTCCCTTCCCCCTCCCTTTCCTTCCCTTTCCCCTTCCCCTCCCCCTCCCTTCCCTTTCCCCCAGAGATACATGCTCAAATTACCTTTAAGGCAGTTTACTGTGCAAAGGGCTAAAAAGAGATTGTAGACAGTCCACTTTGGGCCGATCGGCGCCGTTCGGAGCTGTAATGCGAAGTTCCACTGTACATCTCTTCTCTGCTGTCCCATCTGTGTGCTGTCTCGACTGTGAAGTGTGGGAAGAGGGTGTACCCCTTTACGGAGGATAGACAGCAGGATCTGTTCGCCCCGAGTACATAAATTGTCTGATGAAGAGAGAGCAATTTGGGTTCAAATTTGGTCCCATACTTGCTATCTGAGGAGTGACAAAGGAAATCTACCTGCGTGCCAAGTTTGAAGACAGGAGCCCCAAGGGTTCCAGAGATATGGCCACACAAAGAGAACTGACCGGCAATTGAAAGCTCCCTTGCGGGAAAACGTAGCAGTAATTTGTAATACCGCTTAAGTGGGACTCTGGAGCAACCTTGTCGGTATAGATTTTGCTGGTCAATATCTCCAAAACCATAAATCCTAAGAACTCCAAACTTGGTAGGGTGGGTCTCCCAATCAGTCCCATACATGTGTCTCTCAAGTTGAAAAAAACACTGCCTCCCGAAACATAAAGGGCGACGTCGCAGTGTTCTTTCAAACTGCACGAACCCAGATGAGGCCTCACTGCTGTATGTCTGTGTCCTACATTGGGAAAATGTTCAATATTTTTTTAACTCAGCCATGGCCGGTCCCAAGCCCGTGCTGCGAAAAGAGGAGGGTTGGGTGCTGGGACAAGCAAACCAGCCCTATTAAAACATTTGTAGAGCAAATGGGAAAGTTCAGTGACACAGAGGTGATGTTCCATCTCGGGGGAGGTTTAGTGTCACTGCAGCAATGAAGACCTCTCTGAGCATGGTTGGTTCTGAGAGCAATGGCCCAGATCCCATTCCATTACAATTGTAAGATGCTCATTGCGGTCTAGAGCTGGTCCAAAGGTTGCGTGTGAAGGTTGTGTGCGAGCACACGTAAAGTGCTCCCTTCCGAAACTGGAAGACTGCTTACCAGTACTCTTGAAACTTTTTAACTCTGCCATGGCCGGTCCCAAGCCCAGCTGCGAAAAGAGGAGGGTTGAGTGCTGGGGCAAGCAAACCAGCCCTGTAAAAACAATTTGCTACTGCGAGCATAAAAGAAGAATAGGGCCTATCCAGCATTGTAGTGACATTAGCCAGCTGAACGTGTTGGCTGAGCTACCAATGCTTTAAGCTGCAAATTAGTGGCTCGAGCATAAAAGAAGAGGGCCTATTAAAGTTAACTCCACCGTGGCCGGTCCCAAGTCCGAGCTGAGAAAGGAGGAGGGTCCCTTCCCCCTCCCTTTCCTTCCCTTTCCCCTTCCCCTCCCCCTCCCTTCCCTTTCCCCTTCCCCCAGAGATACATGCTCAAATTACCTTTAAGGCAGTTTACTGTGCAAAGGGCTAAAAAGAGATTGTAGACAGTCCACTTTGGGCCGATCGGCACCGTTCGGAGCTGTAATGCGAAGTTCCACTGTACATCTCTTCTCTGCTGTCCCATCTCTGTGCTGTCTCGACTGTGAAGTGTGGGAAGAGGGTGTACCCCTTTACGGAGGATAGACAGCAGGATCTGTTCGCCCCGAGTACATAAATTGTCTGAAGAAGAGAGAGCAATTTGGGTTCAAATTTGGTCCCATACTTGCTATCTGAGGAGTGACAAAGGAAATCTACCTGCGTGCCAAGTTTGAAGACAGGAGCCCCAAGGGTTCCAGAGATATGGCCACACAAAGAGAACTGACCGGCAATTGAAAGCTCCCTTGCGGGAAAACGTAGCAGTAATTTGTAATACCGCTTAAGTGGGACTCTGGAGCAACCTTGTCGGTATAGATTTTGCTGGTCAATATCTCCAAAACCATAAATCCTAAGAACTCCAAACTTGGTAGGGTGGGTCTCCCAATCAGTCCCATACATGTGTCTCTCAAGTTGAAAAAAACACTGCCTCCCGAAACATAAAGGGCGACGTCGCAGTGTTCTTTCAAACTGCACGGACCCAGATGAGGCCTCACTGCTGTATGTCTGTGTCCTACATTGGGAAAATGTTCAATATTTTTTTAACTCTGCCATGGCCGGTCCCAAGCCCGTGCTGTGAAAAGAGGAGGGTTGGGTGCTGGGACAAGCAAACCAGCCCTATTAAAACATTTGTAGAGCAAATGGGAAAGTTCAGTGACAGAGAGGTGATGTTCCATCTCGGGGGAGGTTTAGTGTCACTGCAGCAATGAAGACCTCTCTGAGCATGGTTGGTTCTGAGAGCAATGGCCCAGATCCAATTCCATAACAATTGTAAGATGCTCATTGCGGTCTAGAGCTGGTCCAAAGGTTGCATGTGAAGGTTGTGTGCAAGCACACGTAAAGTGCTCCCTTCCGAAACTGGAAGACTGCTTACCAGTGCTCTTGAATTTTTTTAACTCTGCCATGGCCGGTCCCAAGCCCAGCTGCGAAAAGAGGAGGGTTGAGTGCTGGGGCAAGCAAACCAGCCCTGTAAAAACAATTTGCTACTGCGAGCATAAAAGAAGAATAGGGCCTATCCAGCATTGTAGTGATATTAGCCAGCTGAACGTGTTGGCTGAGCTACCAATGCTTTAAGCAGCAAATTAGTGGCTCGAGCATAAAAGAAGAGGGCCTATTAAAGTTAACTCCACCGTGGTTGGTCCCAAGTCCGAGCTGAGAAAGGAGGAGGGTCCCTTCCCCCTCCCTTTCCTTCCCTTTCCCCTTCCCCTCCCCCTCCCTTCCCTTTCCCCTTCCCCCAGAGATACATGCTCAAATTACCTTTAAGGCAGTTTACTGTGCAAAGGGCTAAAAAGAGATTGTAGACAGTCCACTTTGGGCCGATCGGCGACGTTCGAAGCTGTAATGTGAAGTTCCACTGTACATCTCTTCTCTGCTGTCCCATCTGTGTGCTGTCTCGACTGTGAAGTGTAGGAAGAGGGTGTACCCCTTTACGGAGGATAGACAGCAGGATCTGTTCGCCCCGAGTACATAAATTGTCTGAAGAAGAGAGAGCAATTTGGGTTCAAATTTGGTCCTATACTTGCTATCTGAGGAGTGACAAAGGAAATCTACCTGCGTGCCAAGTTTGAAGACAGGAGCCCCAAGGGTTCCAGAGATCAGTGATGAGCCGAACACCCCCGGGTTCGGTTCGCACCAGAACCCGCGAACGGACCGAAAGTTCGCACAAACATTAGAACCCTATTAAATACAATGGATGCGAACGTTCAGATTCTAAAGTGCTAATTATAACGACTATTATCCATGTTATTGTCCTAAACAGAGTTTGGGAACCCGGGTTCTGCACCAGGGGACATGTATCAATGCAAAAAGAAGTTTTAAAAACTGACATTTTCCGGGAGCAGTCATTTTAATGATGCATAGAGTGAAAAAAAAAGTCAAATATTCCTTTAAATATTGTACCTGGGGGTGTCTAAAGTATGCCTGTGAAGTGCCACGTGTTTCCCGTGTTTAGAACTGTCCCTGCACAAAATTACATTTCCAAAAGAAAAAAAAGCCATTTAAAACTGCTTGCGGCTTTAATGTAATGTCTGGTCCCGGTAATATGGATGAAAATCTTTAAGAAAAATGGCATAGCTACCCCATCACACACCCCCCCCACCCCAGCCCATTACCAGCCCCTTTGGGTCTTGTACGGATATTAAGGGGAACCCTGCACACAAAATAAAAAAGGCCCTATATACTCTGAACAGCCGTATACAGGCGGTGCATACAAGACAGGGACTGTAGGTTTGTTCTTATGTAGAATCTGTTTGTAATTTTGAACAGCTACATTGTTTAAGTGTAGCTCCAGCCCAAATACCTATTTTTAAGCTTTTTGGAAAACATAGGGAAGGGTTATCACCCCTGTAACATTTGTTTTGCTGTCTGTGCCCCTGTTCAGAACATTTCACCTCACTTTGCGTCCCAATGACAACTGTTTTTGAAATGTGGTGTTTTTATTGAAACAAGGATTGGTGATAAAGCATCAGTAGAGAGGAGACACCTTTCTCCCATATTAATTCTGTGACAGCAGGAAGGTAAAGTCACCTGGTTGCATCCAGGGGGGTAGATATATTTCGCCCAGATTCAGGCTTTACGCCGACTTATACAACTAGGGAGTTGATGAAGCCCAGCTGAGGCTAGTGGGCTCATGGATGACTCATACCTCTAGGGAGAGGGCTGGGCGTCGTGCAGGCAGGGAGTTGATGAGACCAGCTGAAGCTTGTCAGCTCATTTAAAGGCCTCTATAAAAACTCCCAGCTTCATTAGATGTTAGCTCATGCCTGGAACCAGACCTGTGTGGACTGTCTAGGGAGAGTGAACCCCTGTGCGGTGAGGCAAAGCCTGTGTGGCTATTTGTTTGGACTTTTACTAAACCAGGGACTTAGGGACTAGGACAGCACCAGGCTGATCCCAGTTGTTAGTTTAGGAAACCTGCATGTTTAGTCAGAGGTCAAACTGACCAGGATTTATTTTGTTTATGTTTCTTTTTGGCTTTGCTGTGTTTTTGTCACTGTACATAGAGAAATAAACCGCACCTTTTGATTTTGAAAACCACAACCTCCGTCTGCTGGCCCTGTTTTTGTGTGGGGAGCCCAACCAGGGGGTCACACACACCCGCTACCGAGTTAACCCCCTCACAGTTGGTGGAGAACCAGTGGCAGTTTTATTTAAGCCAGCAAGGTAGCTGTTATTTGTGTGCATGGGGACACCCGAGAGTATCCAGTGACTACAGTGTGTTTCGAGACCCCCAAAGGTACCCTCTCTCATCCAGTGGGGTTAGTATCTCAATTACCGCATGATGCCATTGTGGGAAGGGATTTTCCGAAGTTCTGGGAACTGTGGGATGATCCTGAGCCCCCCACTGGTGCCCCTATGTACCAGGAATGTGATAGCCAGAACTCCTCTGAGAGTGGTGAGGACTCTCCAGAATTTCCCTTGTCAGTATTGGCAGGGGAGACTCAAGAAACTGGAGAGGAGCCCACCTCCTCAGACGAAAACCTACCGTCTGTGGAGTTTTCTGATCTGGAGGTTCACAGGGAAAATTTTGCCACAGAACAGTTAAAAGACCCCGCCCTAATAAAGGCACGGGAAAACGTAGTGGAAATAGATGGCGAGTTAGTGAACCCAGATAATACCTGCACTTACCCATACTTCAGCGTAGAGAAGGACCTACTGTATCGGGTGGCAAAAAGGGCAGAAGAAACCGTTGAGCAGCTTGTGGTGCCCAAACCTTACAGGAAGTTGGTGTTGGAGTTGGCCCATGGGCACATTCTTGGAGGTCATCTGGGGACAGAGAAAACCCGAGAGAGGGTATTACAGAGATTCTATTGGCCTGGGGTGATGAAGGACATAGAAAATTATTGTTCCTCCTGCCCTGTGTGTCAGAGGTCGGCCCCGATGCCACATTTCCGTAGCCCGCTGGTCCCTCTACCCATCATTGAGGTCCCGTTTGAGAGAATCGCAATGGATTTGGTAGGTCCTATAATCAAGTCCGCTAGGGGGCACCAGTACATATTGGTTATAATGGACTATGCCACCCGTTATCCAGAAGCGATCCCTCTCAGAAATACCTCGGCCAAAACCATAGCCAAAGAGCTATCTCTTGTTTTTAGCCGGGTGGGTATTTGTAAAGAACTGCTTACGGACCAAGGTACACCCTTTATGTCCCGGGTTATGAAAGAGCTGTGTAAATTGCTCAAAGTGACGCAATTGCGTACATCTGTGTATCACCCCCAAACCGATGGGCTGGTTGAAAGATTCAACAAAACCCTAAAACAAATGTTGAAGAAAGTGGTGGATAGAGATGGAAAGGATTGGGACTGTCTACTTCCTTATTTGATGTTTGCTATTAGGGAGGTGCCCCAATCCTCTACGGGATTCTCCCCCTTTGAGTTACTGTATGGGAGACACCCAAGAGGGCTGTTGGATATTGCCAAGGAAACTTGGGAAAGTGAGAGTTCTCCCCACAGGAGTGTGATTGAGCATGTCGCCCTGATGCAAGATCGAATTGCACAGGTAATGCCCATCGTGAAGGAACATTTGGCCCAAGCGCAGTTGGCACAGCAGAGAGTGTACAACCGTGGAGCAAAGACCCGTACCTTTTCCCCGGGGGATAGGATATTGGTACTTGTCCCTACGGTTGAAAGTAAATTCCTTGCCAAATGGCAAGGCCCCTACGAGATAATGGAAAAAGTGAGCGAAGTGAATTACAAGGTCAGACAACCAGGAAGGCGAAAGCCCGAACAGATATATCACGTTAATCTGTTGAAAGCCTGGAGGGATAGAGAGTCCCTAGTCGCAGAAACTTGGTCACCAGCTCAAACTGGTTGCGTGATTCCGGAGGTTGGAATAGCAGCCACCTTGTCACAACCCCAACAACAGGAGGTTAAGGAGTTTGTGCTTCGCAACAAGGAGGTGTTCTCTGAGCTGCCGGGACAAACATCTGGGGTAGAGCATGATATTATTACCCCGCCCGGTGAAAGGGTGAAGTTAAAACCCTATCGGATCCCAGAGGCCCGACGGGAGGCAATACGGGAGGAAGTACAGAAAATGCTGAACTTAGGGGTGATAGAGGAGTCCCAAAGTGATTGGTCTAGTCCCATTGTGTTGGTGCCTAAACCGGATGGGAGCTGGCGATTTTGTAACGATTTTCGTCAGTTGAACAAAGTTACAAAATTTGACACCTACCCCATGCCACGTATAGATGAGTTGATCGACCGGCTGGGAACAGCCCGATACATGACGACTCTTGACCTCACAAAAGGGTATTGGCAAATTCCCCTGGCCAAGTCGGCCAAAGAGAAAACCGCATTTGTAACCCCAGACGGGGCGTTCCAATATAAGAGAATGCCGTTCGGGTTACAGAATGCGCCGGCCACATTCCAGCGGAAAATGGACCAGATACTGAGGCCCCATCGGAAGTATGCTGCGGCTTACCTGGATGACGTAATTGTCCATAGCACAGATTGGGCCTCACATCTGCCAAAAGTGCAAGCAGTCCTAGACTCTATCCGGGAAGCGGGGTTTACGGCTAACCCCAAGAAGTGTACCATTGGGCAGGAGGAGGCCAAATATCTTGGGTACACCATTGGCAGGGGAGTGATAAAACCCCAACTCAACAAAGTCGAGGCCATCCAGAGTTGGCCACGTCCCAACAGCAAGAAGCAGGTACGGGCCTTTCTGGGAATCGCGGGTTATTATCGGCGCTTCATTCCCCACTTTGCTTCTAAGGCTGTGCCCCTAACCAACCTGACGAAAGGGAAAGGGTCGGTCATGATTAAATGGACCCCCGAGGCTGAGGCAGCATTCCAATTCTTGAAACAAGCCTTATGTAGCCAGCCAGTGTTGTACTCACCCGACTTCTCTAAAGACTTTGTCGTACAAAGTGATGCGTCAGATGTGGGGTTAGGAGCAGTATTGTCCCAGGTCTGGAACGGGGAAGAGCACCCAGTCATTTACCTCAGCAGGAAGTTGAAGTCCCATGAGGTAAATTACGCCACGGTTGAAAAGGAGTGTTTAGCGGTGAAGTGGGCTCTAGATTCCCTTCGGTACTATCTGCTAGGTAGGCACTTTGACATGGTTACGGATCACGCTCCGTTAAAGTGGATGGCTCAAAACAAGGAAACAAATAGAAGAGTGAATAGGTGGTTCCTGGCCCTCCAGGAATTCAACTTCACAGTAAAGCATCGCCCTGGCGTTCAAATGGGGAATGTGGATGCTTTGTCTCGAGTACATGAATGCCTGATTGCTGGTGTTCCAACCCCGAGGTTAAAACAAGAGGGGGGGGTATGTGACAGCAGGAAGGTAAAGTCACCTGGTTGCATCCAGGGGGGTAGATATATTTTGCCCAGATTCAGGCTTTACGCCGACTTATACAACTAGGGAGTTGATGAAGCCCAGCTGAGGCTAGTGGGCTCATGGATGACTCATACCTCTAGGGAGAGGGCTGGGCGTCGTGCAGGCAGGGAGTTGATGAGACCAGCTGAAGCTTGTCAGCTCATTTAAAGGCCTCTATAAAAACTCCCAGCTTCATTAGATGTTAGCTCATGCCTGGAACCAGACCTGTGTGGACTGTCTAGGGAGAGTGAACCCCTGTGCGGTGAGGCAAAGCCTGTGTGGCTATTTGTTTGGACTTTTACTAAACCAGGGACTTAGGGACTAGGACAGCACCAGGCTGATCCCAGTTGTTAGTTTAGGAAACCTGCATGTTTAGTCAGAGGTCAAACTGACCAGGATTTATTTTGTTTATGTTTCTTTTTGGCTTTGCTGTGTTTTTGTCACTGTACATAGAGAAATAAACCGCACCTTTTGATTTTGAAAACCACAACCTCCGTCTGCTGGCCCTGTTTTTGTGTGGGGAGCCCAACCAGGGGGTCACACACACCCGCTACCGAGTTAACCCCCTCACAATTCTTACAGGAGAGAATTTTCCTTCCAAGGGGTAGATTTCCTCTCACTTCCTGTTGTCTTCTTCCGTTTGCAAGTAGTAGTCGTTTGTAAGTTGGATGTTTGAAAGTAGGGACCTGCCGTATATACTCTGCAGAAATTGGCCCCTTAGGTGTTGGTGTTGGCACAACACTGTAAGCACTCACAGTTACTCTTGGTGGGTGCTGGAACGCCCTGCTGTCAACTATTATATCAGGAATTGTAATAACATATAATTGTTGAACAGTGGTAGTAAAAATTGGGCCTTTGATGGTGGTGCTGGTGCCACAACACTGTAAGGCCTGACAGTTACTCTTGGTGGGCGCAGCAATGGGCCCTGCTGTGAATTATTAGATCAATAATTCTAATTGCATGCCCCTGTTGAACAGGGGCTGAAAAATTGGGCCTTTGGTGGTGGTGGTGGTGGTGGTGGTGGTGGTGTTGACACAACACTGTAAGGCCTGACAGTTACTCTTGGTGGGCGCAGCAATGGGCCCTGCTGTGAATTATTAGATCAATAATTATAATTGCATGCCCCTGTTGAACAGGGGCTGAAAAATTGGGTCTTAGGCACTGGTGGCACAACACTGCAACCCCTCACAGATACTGTACTTGGAGCACAGCAATGAGGCCTGTTGCAAAGTATTGCATCAAAAATTGTAATTACACGCCCCTGTTAAACAGGGGCTGAAAAATTGGGCCTTAGCCACTGGTGGCGTCACCCATAAACCAAAATGATCTTTCAAGCTATCATCATTAATCGTATCATTGAGGAGGAGGAGGAGGATAGCCAGTCAACATAACAGCACAGGCACTCAGCATCAGCATCAGTCTTGAAGGGATGTGACATTTTAAAATCAATTAGTCTGTTATATCAGCATCAGGTGTGTGGTAGCTGGTGGTGATCCAAGACTGGTTCATCTTGATGAAAGTCAGTTGATCAACCGAGTCGGTGGACAGGCACACCCTGTGATCCATGACAAATCCTCCAGCAGCACTGAATGTGCGTTCTGAAAGAACGCTGGATGCAGGACAGGCCAGTAGCTCAATTGCATACTGTGCAAGCTCTGGCCAGTGATCCATCCTCAAGACCCAGTAAGCCAGAGGATTTTCGGTGGGGAAGGTGTCCAAGTCTGACCTTGCCCCTAGGTATTCCTGCACCATGTATATCAGACGCTGGCGATGGTTGCTGGAACCGATCATACTTTGGGGCTGCGGACTAAAGAATTGTCTGAACGCATCGGTCAGACGGCCACCTTCCCCACCGCTCCTTCTTTGACTGCCCGAAGCCTCAGCAACTCGTTGTCCAGGACCAGGAGTTTGTAACCTCCCAGTCTCTGGGAACGCGTTGCACAGACCTTTCTGCAAGGCCTCCCGGAGTTGTCTCATCCTCTGCTCCCTCTGCGACGGTAACATAAGGTCCGCAACCTTACCCTTGTACCGTGGATCAAGGAGAGTGGCCAGCCAGTAATGGTCCCTCTCCTTGATCCGAAGAATACGAGGATCCTTCCGCAGACTTTGCAGGATCAGGGAGGCCATGCAGCGTAGGTTAGCTGAGGCATTCAGTCCGGAGTCCTCTGGGTCACTAAGGACGACATGATCCGCAGCCACCTCCTCCCAGCCACGTACAAGTCCTTGGGTTTCTTGGGACTGTAAATCATCCCTAAAAGACTGCTGCTGATGATGCTGAGTGCCAGCCTCCACCTCCATGCTGACACAATCCTCCTCCTCCTCCTCCTCCTCCTCTTCCTGTGCGATGGGTGGGACAGAAGGAACACTGTCTGGGTAAAGGGGGCCTTAAGAGGCAAGGAAGTCCTCCTCTTCCTGCCTCTGTTCTGCCTCAAGTGCCCTGTCCATTATTCCACGCAGCGTGTGCTCCAACAGGTGGACAAGAGGTACAGTGTCACTGATGCATGCACTGTCACTGCTCACCATCCTCGTGGCCTCCTCAAATGGTGCCAGGACAGTGCATGCATCCCTGATCATGCCCCACTGGCGTGGTGAAAAAAACCCAAGCTCCCCTGACCCTGTCCTGGTGCCGTAGTCGCACAGGTACTCATTGATGGCCCTCTGCTGCATGTGCAGCCGCTGCAGCATGGCCAACGTTGAGTTCCACCTGGTGGGCATGTCACATATAAGGCGGTTCTTGGGCAGGTTCAACTCCTTTTGCAGCTCAGCCAGGCGAGCACTGGCATTATAAGATCTGCGGAAATGCACACAGACTTTCCTGGCCTGCCTCAGGACATCCTGTAAGCCCGGGTACCTGCCCAAGAACCGCTGCACCACCAGGTTAAGGACGTGAGCCATACAGGGCACATGGGTCAGTTGTCCCTGTCGGAGGGCGGAGAGGAGGTTGGTGCCATTGTCGCAAACCACCATTCCTGGCTTAAGCTGGCGTGGCGTCAACCACCTCTCGGCCTGCCCCTGCAGAGCAGAGAGGACCTCTGCCCCAGTGTGGCTCCTGTCCCCCAAACACACCAGCGCAAGCACGGCATGGCATCTTTTTGCCTGCGTACTTGCGTAGCCCCTTGAACGCCTACGGAGCACCGCTGGTTCCGAGGACAAACCACAGGAAGAGGCCATGAAGGAAGAAGAAGAGGAGGGGGTGGAGGAGAGAGGTGTGTCACAACCAGTAGTAGCATTTTGGAGGCGTGGCGGTGGAACAACCTCCAACACTACTGCACCTTGTCCTGCATCCTTCCCAGCTGCCAAAAGAGTGACCCAATGGGCCGTGAAAGAAAGGTAACGTCCCTGTCCATGCCTGCTGGACCATGAGTCAGCGGTAATATGCACCTTACCGCTGACCGCCCTGTCCAGCGAGGCCAAGACATTGCCTTCCACATGCCTGTAGAGAGCCGGAATCGCCTTCCGTGAGAAAAAGTGGCGTTTGGGAACCTGCCACTGAGGAACCGCACATTGCACAAACTCACGGAAGGGGGCCGAGTCTACCAACTGAAAAGGCAGCAGTTGAAGCGCTAGCAATTTAGCCAAGCTAGCATTCAACCGCTGGGCATGTGGATGGCTGGGAGTGAACTTCTTTCGACGGTCCAGCAGCTGGGGCAGGGAAATTTGCCTGCTAGAATCGGACGTCGGTGTACTGCTAGCAGAGTGGCTGCAAGTACTTGGCTGTGACACACCTAATTCTACACCTTCATTCCTCTCAGTGCAGGTTTCAGAGAGGACTGATGGTATAGTGGGGTTGGAGATCCCAGCTGATGCGGTGCAAGGAGAGGTCCGCTTTGTTCTTTGGTGTGGGTCTTTAAGGTAGGCTTGCCAACGAGCTGCATGGCAGGTCAACATATGTCTGATCAAGCATGTGGTGCCCAAGCGGCTGATGTTTTGGCCACGCGATATACGCTTGAGACATATGTTGCAAACAGCAGCTGTGCGATCTGATGCACTCGCCTCAAAAAAGGCCCACACCAAAGAACTTTTTGAATGACGGGCAGAGGCAGCGCCCTGCACAGGCGGAGCTCTGCGGTGTGATTCCGTCGGTGTGCTGCCCATACGCTGGCCACCCAAGGGCATCCTGCCTCGTTGGAGATGTGCCTCCTCCTCATCCTCCTCCTCTCTCCTATTAGGCACCCACGTGGAGTCAGTGACCTCATCATCCCCTCCCTCCTCATCACTGGAGCCAATCTGGCAGTATGCTGCAGCTGCTGGAACATGACTGCCAGATTGGTGTCCTTCTTGAGCATCCCCTCTCTCTGCTCTCACGCTACTGCCTTCCTCTAGCTGGGTATCATCATCAGATCCTTCGAAACGCTGGGCATCCTCCTGGAGCATGTACCCAACACTGTGCTAGAACAGTTCGGGGGACTCCTCAGGAGGAGGACATGGTGGGTCTAGGGAAGGAGTGACTAATGATGACATTGATACCAGAGAAGAGGACGCTTTGGCAGCTGCTTTGCCAGTACCCTGAGCCTGGGTGAGAGAGGATGAGGAGGATGAGGTGAGCTTGGTCATTCACTCTACCAAGTCTTCGGCATGATGTGGCTCAACATGTCCAGCTGCCGAAAAGAAAGACAAGCGTGTCCCATGGCCACGTGCTGATGACAATGCACCGCGTCCACAACCAGCACTGTTGCCCCCAGACACAGAGCCTGCTTGCCCTCTTTTTTTGCCTCCTGACTGTCTGCCTCTCCTTGTTTGCCTTGCAGACATTTTAATGGATGGCCTGCAGGGAGATGGGAAAAACAACAATAAGGGCTACCTTCAGGTGTATACTGTGCAGGAGGCTTAGCAACAAAGACACTGACACTGTCCCCTGCCTATCCTTCTCTGTCCATAAACACAAGGATTTGCAATATGCTTCAGCAAGATTGGTTTAGCACAGAATAGCACACTGATAGTTTCCCTCACTGTCCTTCTCTGTCCCTACAAACAATATTTAGCACAGAATAGCACACTGATAGTTTCCACGAGTGTCCTTCTCTGTCCCTAAACTCAAGGATTTCAAATATGGTTCAGCAAGATTGGTTTAGAACAGAATAGCACACTGACAGTTTCCCCGAGTGTCCTTCTCTGTCTCTAAACTCAAGGATTTCAAATATGGTTCAGCAAGATTGGTTTAGGACAGAATAGCACACTGACACTTTCCCTCACTGTCCTTCTCTGTCCCTACAAACAAGATTGAGCACAGAATAGCACACTGATAGTTTCCCCGAGTGTCCTTCTCTGTCCCTAAACTCAAGGATTTCAAATATGGTTCAGCAAGATTGGTTTAGGACAGAATAGCACACTGACACTTTCCCTCACTGTCCTTCTCTGTCCCTACAAACAAGATTTAGCACAGAATAGCACACTGATAGTTTCCCCGAGTGTCCTTCTCTGTCCCTAAACTCAAGGATTTCAAATATGGTTCAGCAAGATTGGTTTAGGACAGAATAGCACACTGACACTTTCCCTCACTGTCCTTCTCTGTCCCTACAAACAAGATTTAGCACAGAATAGCACACTGATAGTTTCCCCGAGTGTCCTTCTCTGTCCCTAAACTCAAGGATTTCAAATATGGTTCAGCAAGATTGGTTTAGAACAGAATAGCACACTGACAGTTTCCCCGAGTGTCCTTCTCTGTCCCTAAACTCAAGGATTTCAAATATGGTTCAGCAAGATTGGTTTAGGACAGAATAGCACACTGACACTTTCCCTCACTGTCCTTCTCTGTCCCTACAAACAAGATTTAGCACAGAATAGCACACTGATAGTTTCCCCGAGTGTCCTTCTCTGTCCCTAAACTCAAGGATTTCAAATATGGTTCAGCAAGATTGGTTTAGCACAGAATAGCACACTGATAGTTTCCCTCACTGTCCTTCTCTGTCCCTACAAACAAGATTTAGCACAGAATAGCACACTGATAGTTTCCACGAGTGTCCTTCTCTGTCCCTAAACTCAAGGATTTCAAATATGGTTCAGCAAGATTGGTTTAGGACAGAATAGCACACTGACAGTTTCCCCGAGTGTCCTTCTCTGTCCCTAAACTCAAGGATTTCAAATATGGTTCAGCAAGATTGGTTTAGGACAGAATAGCACACTGACACTTTCCCTCACTGTCCTTCTCTGTCCCTACAAACAAGATTTAGCACAGAATAGCACACTGATAGTTTCCCCGAGTGTCCTTCTCTGTCCCTAAACTCAAGGATTTCAAATATGGTTCAGCAAGATTGGTTTAGGACAGAATAGCACACTGACACTTTCCCTCACTGTCCTTCTCTGTCCCTACAAACAAGATTTAGCACAGAATAGCACACTGATAGTTTCCCCGAGTGTCCTTCTCTGTCCCTAAACTCAAGGATTTCAAATATGGTTCAGCAAGATTGGTTTAGAACAGAATAGCACACTGACAGTTTCCCCGAGTGTCCTTCTCTGTCCATAAACTCAAGGATTTCAAATATGGTTCAGCAAGATTGGTTTAGGACAGAATAGCACACTGACACTTTCCCTCACTGTCCTTCTCTGTCCCTACAAACAAGATTTAGCACAGAATAGCACACTGATAGTTTCCACGAGTGTCCTTCTCTGTCCCTAAACTCAAGGATTTCAAATATGGTTCAGCAAGATTGGTTTAGAACAGAATAGCACACTGACAGTTTCCCCGAGTGTCCTTCTCTGTCCCTAAACTCAAGGATTTCAAATATGGTTCAGCAAGATTGGTTTAGGACAGAATAGCACACTGACACTTTCCCTCACTGTCCTTCTCTGTCCCTACAAACAAGATTTAGCACAGAATAGCACACTCATAGTTTCCCCGAGTGTCCTTCTCTGTCCCTAAACTCAAGGATTTCAAATATGGTTCAGCAAGATTGGTTTAGGACAGAATAGCACACTGACACTTTCCCTCACTGTCCTTCTCTGTCCCTACAAACAAGATTTAGCACAGAATAGCACACTGATAGTTTCCCCGAGTGTCCTTCTCTGTCCCTAAACTCAAGGATTTCAAATATGGTTCAGCAAGATTGGTTTAGGACAGAATAGCACACTGACACTTTCCCTCACTGTCCTTCTCTGTCCCTACAAACAAGATTTAGCACAGAATAGCACACTGATAGTTTCCACGAGTGTCCTTCTCTGTCCCTAAACTCAAGGATTTCAAATATGGTTCAGCAAGATTGGTTTAGCACAGAATAGCACACTGATAGTTTCCCTCACTGTCCTTCTCTGTCCCTACAAACAAGATTTAGCACAGAATAGCACACTGATAGTTTCCACGAGTGTCCTTCTCTGTCCCTAAACTCAAGGATTTCAAATACGGTTCAGCAAGATTGGTTTAGAACAGAATAGCACACTGACAGTTTCCCTCACTGTCCTTCTCTGTCCCTACAAACAAGGATTAGCACAGAATAGCACACTGACACTTTCCCTCACTGTCCTTCTCTGTCCCTACAAACAAGGTTTAGCACAGAATGACACACTGACACTCTCCCTACCTATCCTTCTCTGTCCCTAAACACAAGGAATACAGGATTAGTAAAGGAAAAAAATGACACTGTCCCTGCCTATGCTTCTCTTTCCCTGCTCCGGAACACACTACACAAGGCCGCCGCGCTGGCGGCCTTTTATAGTGTGGGGCGTGTACTAAACCCCCTCAGCAATAATTGGCCACAGGCATCCTGCCTGTGGCCAATCATTGCTCTCCTCGCTGCCGGCGCTGTGATTGGCCAAGCATGAGGGGTCACAGTGCATGCTTGGCCAATCACAGCGCCTGGATGACACTGCGATGGCATAGTGCATTGTGGGCCGTTCGCATCACTCGAATTTGGCGCGAACGGCCCAAATCGTTCGATCTTCATCGAACGATCGAACAGCCGATGTTCGAGTCGAACGTATGTTCGACTCGAACACGAAGCTCATCCCTACCAGAGATATGGCCACACAAAGAGAACTGACCGGCAATTGAAAGCTCCCTTGCGGGAAAACGTAGCAGTAATTTGTAATACCGCTTAAGTGGGACTTTGGAGCAACCTTGTCGGTATAGATTTTGCTGGCAAATATCTCCAAAACCATAAATCCTAAGAACTCCAAACTTGGTAGGGTGGGTCTCCCAATAAGTCCCATACATGTGTCTCTCAAGTTGAAAAAAACACTGCCTCCCGAAACATAAAGGGCGACGTCGCAGTGTTCTTTCAAACTGCACGGACCCAGATGAGGCCTCACTGCTGTATGTCTGTGTCCTACATTGGGAAAATGTTCAATATTTTTTTAACTCTGCCATGGCCGGTCCCAAGCCCGTGCTGCGAAAAGAGGAGGGTTGGGTGCTGGGACAAGCAAACCAGCCCTATTAAAACATTTGTAGAGCAAATGGGAAAGTTCAGTGACACAGAGGTGATGTTCCATCTCGGGGGAGGTTTAGTGTCACTGCAGCAATGAAGACCTCTCTGAGCGTGGTTGGTTCTGAGAGCAATGGCCCAGATCCCATTCCATAACAATTGTAAGATGCTCATTGCGGTCTAGAGCTGGTCCAAAGGTTGCGTGTGAAGGTTGTGTGCAAGCACACGTAAAGTGCTCCCTTCCGAAACTGGAAGACTGCTTACCAGTGCTCTTGAATCTTTTTAACTCTGCCATGGCCGGTCAAAAGCCCAGCTGCGAAAAGAGGAGGGTTGAGTGCTGGGGCAAGCAAACCAGCCCTGTAAAAACAATTTGCTACTGCGAGCATAAAAGAAGAATAGGGCCTATCCAGCATTGTAGTGACATTAGCCAGCTGAACGTGTTGGCTGAGCTACCAATGCTTTAAGCTGCAAATTAGTGGCTCGAGCATAAAAGAAGAGGGCCTATTAAAATTAACTCCACCGTGGCCGGTCCCAAGTCCGAGCTGAGAAAGGAGGAGGGTCCCTTCCCCCTCCCTTTCCTTCCCTTTCCCCTTCCCCCAGAGATACATGCTCAAATTACCTTTAAGGCAGTTTACTGTGCAAAGGGCTAAAAAGAGATTGTAGACAGTCCACTTTGGGCCGATCTGCGCCGTTCGGAGCTGTAATGCGAAGTTCCATTGTACATCTCTTCTCTGCTGTCCCATCTGTGTGCTGTCTCGACTGTGAAGTGTGGGAAGAGGGTGTACCCCTTTACAGAGGATAGACAGCAGGATCTGTTCGCCCCGAGTACATAAATTGTCTGAAGAAGAGAGAGCAATTTGGGTTCAAATTTGGTCCCATACTTGCTATCTGAGGAGTGACAAAGGAAATCTACCTGCGTGCCAAGTTTGAAGACAGGAGCCCCAAGGGTTCCAGAGATATGGCCACACAAAGAGAACTGACCGGCAATTGAAAGCTCCCTTGCGGGAAAACGTAGCAGTAATTTGTAATACCGCTTAAGTGGGACTCTGGAGCAACCTTGTCGGTATAGATTTTGCTCGTCAATATCTACAAAACCATAAATCCTAAGAACTCCAAACTTGGTAGGGTGGGTCTCCCAATCAGTCCCATACATGTGTCTCTCAAGTTGAAAAAAACACTGCCTCCCGAAACATAAAGGGCGACGTCGCAGTGTTCTTTCAAACTGCACGGACCCAGATGAGGCCTCACTGCTGTATGTCTGTGTCCTACATTGGGAAAATCTTCAATATTTTTTTAACTCTGCCATGGCCGGTCCCAAGCCTGTGCTGCGAAAAGAGGGGGGTTGGGTGCTGGGACAAGCAAACCAGCCCTATTAAAACATTTGAAGAGCAAATGGGAAAGTTCAGTGACACAGAGGTGATGTTCCATCTCGGGGGAGGTTTAGTGTCACTGCAGCAATGAAGACCTCTCTGAGCGTGGTTGGTTCTGAGAGCAATGGCCCAGATCCCATTCCATAACAATTGTAAGATGCTCATTGCGGTCTAGAGCTGGTCCAAAGGTTGCATGTGAAGGTTGTGTGCAAGCACACGTAAAGTGCTCCCTTCCAAAACTGGAAGACTGCTTACCAGTGCTCTTGAATCTTTTTAACTCTGCCAGGGCCGGTCCCAAGCCCAGCTGCGAAAAGAGGAGGGTTGAGTGCTGGTGCAAGCAAACCAGCCCTGTAAAAACAATTTGCTACTGCGAGCATAAAAGAAGAATAGGGCCTATCCAGCATTGTAGTGACATTAGCCAGCTGAACGTGTTGGCTGAGCTACCAATGCTTTAAGCTGCAAATTAGTGGCTCGAGCATAAAAGAAGAGGGCCTATTAAAGTTAACTCCACCGTGGCCGGTCCCAAGTCCGAGCTGAGAAAGGAGGAGGGTCCCTTCCCCCTCCCTTTCCTTTCCTTTCCCCTTCCCCTCCCCCTCCCTTCCCTTTCCCCTTCCCCCAGAGACACATGCTCAAATTACCTTTAAGGCAGTTTACTGTGCAAAGGGCTAAAAAGAGATTGTAGACAGTCCACTTTGGGCCGATCGGCGCCGTTCGGAGCTGTAATGCGAAGTTCCACTGTACATCTCTTCTCTGCTGTCCCATCTGTGTACTGTCTCGACTGTGAAGTGTGGGAAGAGGGTGTACCCCTTTACGGAGGATAGACAGCAGGATCTGTTCGGCCCGAGTACATAAATTGTCTGAAGAAGAGAGAGCAATTTGGGTTCAAATTTGGTCCCATACTTGCTATCTGAGGAGTGACAAAGGAAATCTACCTGTGTGCCAAGTTTGAAGACAGGAGCCCCAAGGGTTCCAGAGATATGGCCACACAAAGAGAACTGACCGGCAATTGAAAGCTCCCTTGCGGGAAAACGTAGCAGTAATTTGTAATACCGCTTAAGTGGGACTCTGGAGCAACCTTGTCGGTATAGATTTTGCTGGTCAATATCTCCAAAACCATAAATCCTAAGAACTCCAAACTTGGTAGGGTGGGTCTCCCAATCAGTCCCATACATGTGTCTCTCAAGTTGAAAAAAACACTGCCTCCCGAAACATAAAGGGCGACGTCGCAGTGTTCTTTCAAACTGCACGGACCCAGATGAGGCCTCACTGCTGTATGTCTGTGTCCTACATTGGGAAAATGTTCAATATTTTTTTAACTCTGCCATGGCCGGTCCCAAGCCCGTGCTGCGAAAAGAGGAGGGTTGGGTGCTGGGACAAGCAAACCAGCCCTATTAAAACATTTGTAGAGCAAATGGGAAAGTTCAGTGACACAGAGGTGATGTTCCATCTCGGGGGAGGTTTAGTGTCACTGCAGCAATGAAGACCTCTCTGAGCGTGGTTGGTTCTGAGAGCAATGGCCCAGATCCCATTCCATAACAATTGTAAGATGCTCATTGCGGTCTAGAGCTGGTCCAAAGGTTGCGTGTGAAGGTTGTGTGCAAGCACACGTAAAGTGCTCCCTTCCGAAACTGGAAGACTGCTTACCAGTGCTCTTGAATTTTTTTAACTCTGCCATGGCCGGTCCCAAGCCCAGCTGCGAAAAGAGGAGGGTTGAGTGCTAGGGAAAGCAAACCAGCCCTGTAAAACAATTTGCTACTGCGAGCATAAAAGAAGAATAGGGCCTATCCAGCATTGCAGTGACATTAGCCAGCTGAACGTGTTGGCTGAGCTACCAATGCTTTAAGCTGCAAATTAGTGGCTCGAGCATAAAAGAAGAGGGCCTATTAAAGTTAACTCCACCGTGGCCAGTCCCAAGTCCGAGCTGAGAAAGGAGGAGGGTCCCTTCCCCCTCCTTTTCCTTCCCTTTCCCCTTCCCCTCCCCCTCCCTTCCCTTTCCCCTTCCCCCAGAGATACATGCTCAAATTACCTTTAAGGCAGTTTACTGTGCAAAGGGCTAAAAAGAGATTGTAGACAGTCCACTTTGGGCCGATCGGCGCAGTTCGGAGCTGTAATGCGAAGTTCCACTGTACATTTTTTCTCTGCTGTCCCATCTGTGTGCTGTCTCCACTGTAAAGTGTGGGAAGAGGGTGTACCCCTTTACGGAGGATAGACAGCAGGATCTGTTCGCCCTGAGTACATAAATTGTCTGAAGAAGAGAGAGCAATTTGGGTTCAAATTTGGTCCCATACTTGCTATCTGAGGAGTGACAAAGGAAATCTACCTGCGTGCCAAGTTTGAAGACAGGAGCCCCAAGGGTTCCAGAGATATGGCCACACAAAGAGAACTGACCGGCAATTGAAAGCTCCCTTGCGGGAAAACGTAGCAGTAATTTGTAATACCGCTCAAGTGGGACTCTGGAGCAACCTTGTCGGTATAGAATTTGCTGGTCAATATCTCCAAAACCATAAATCCTAAGAACTCCAAACTTGGTAGGGTGGGTCTCCCAATCAGTCCCATACATGCGTCTCTCAAGTTGAAAAAAACACTGCCTCCCGAAACATAAAGGGCGACGTCGCAGTGTTCTTTCAAACTGCACGGACCCAGATGAGGCCTCACTGCTGTATGTCTGTGTCCTACATTGGGAAAATCTTCAATATTTTTTTAACTCTGCCATGGCCGGTCC
Source organism: Rana muscosa (assembly GCA_029206835.1). Taxonomy (NCBI): domain Eukaryota; kingdom Metazoa; phylum Chordata; class Amphibia; order Anura; family Ranidae; genus Rana; species Rana muscosa. The sequence goes on from CM055118.1 coordinate 116,873,417, forward strand.
CAAGCCCGTGCTGGGAAAAGAGGAGGGTTGGGTGCTGGGACAAGCAAACCAGCCCTATTAAAACATTTGTAGAGCAAATGGGAAAGTTCAGTGACACAGAGGTGATGTTCCATCTCAGGGGAGGTTTAGTGTCACTGCAGCAATGAAGACCTCTCTGAGCGTGGTTGGTTCTGAGAGCAATGGCCCAGATCCCATTCCATAACAATTGTAAGATGCTCATTGCGGTCTAGAGCTGGTCCAAAGGTTGCGTGTGAAGGTTGTGTGCAAGCACACGTAAAGTGCTCCCTTCCGAAACTGGAAGACTGCTTACCAGTGCTCTTGAATCTTTTTAACTCTGCCATGGCCGGTCCCAAGCCCAGCTGCGAAAAGAGGAGGGTTGAGTGCTGGGGCAAGCAAACCAGCCCTGTAAAAACAATTTGCTACTGCGAGCATAAAAGAAGAATAGGGCCTATCCAGCATTGTAGTGACATTAGCCAGCTGAACGTGTTGGCTGAGCTACCAATGCTTTAAGCTGCAAATTAGTGGCTCGAGCATAAAAGAAGAGGGCCTATTAACCACCTCCCTACTGTGCACGAAAACCCCCTTCCTGCCCAAGCCATTTTTCAGCTTTCAGCGCTGTCACACTTTAAATGACAATTGCGCGGTCGTGCGACATGACTCCCAAACGAAATTTGTGTCCTTTTTTCCCACAAATAGAGCTTTCTCTTGGTGGTATTTGATCACCTCTCCGTTTTTTATTTTTTGCGCTCTAAACAAAAGAAGAGCGTCCAGTTTGGAAAAAAAACACTATTTTTTACCTTTTCCTATAATAAATACCCATTTTTTTTAAAATAAAATTTTCCTCAGTTTAGGCCGATACGTATTCTTCTACATATTTTTGGTAAAAAAAAAAATCGCAATAAGCGCGTATTGATTGGTTTGCGCAAAAGTTATAGCGTGTACAAAATAGGGGATAGATTTATAGCATTTTTATATTTTTATTAGTAATGGCGGCGATCTGCGATTTTTTATTGTGACTGCGATATTGCGGCGGACACATCGGACACTTTTGACACATTTTTGGGACCATTCACGTTTATACAGCGATCCCTGCTATAAAAATTCATTGATTACTGTAGAAATGTGATTGGCAGGGAAGGGGTTAACCACTAGGGGGCGGGAAGGGGTTAAATATGTTCCCTCAATGTGTTCTTACTGTGGGGGGAGGGGACTGACTGGGGGAGGTGACCGATGGTTGTCCCTATGTACAAGGGACACACCATCGGTCCCCTCTCCCTCACAGGACGTGGATCTCTGTGTTTACACACAGAGACCCACTTTCCTGCTCGTTTCCCAGGCAATCGCGGGTGCCCGGCGGCAATCGCGGCCGCCGGGCACGCGCACCGGGGCTTTGTGAACGCGGCGGGCACATGCGCGCGCCGCTGGCGGCGAGCGCGCGCCTTCTAGCTCGTTTTAAAGGGAGGACGTCATATGATGTCCTCCCAGAACGAGAGTATCCTCCGCCCGCCGTCAATTGACAGTGGGCGGGGGACAAGTGGTTAACGTTAACACCACCGTGGCCGGTCCCAAGTCCGAGCTGAGAAAGGAGGAGGGTCCCTTCCCCCTCCCTTTCCTTCCCTATCCCCTTCCCCTCCCCCTCCCTTCCCTTTCCCCTTCCCCCAGAGACACATGCTCAAATTACCTTTAAGGCAGTTTACTGTGCAAAGGGCTAAAAAGAGATTGTAGACAGTCCACTTTGGGGCGATCGGCGCCGTTCGGAGCTGTAATGCGAAGTTCCACTGTACATTTTTTCTCTGCTGTCCCATCTGTGTGCTGTCTCGACTGTAAAGTGTGGGAAGAGGGTGTACCCCTTTACGGAGGATAGACAGCAGGATCTGTTCGCCCCGAGTACATAAATTGTCTGAAGAAAAGAGAGCAATTTGGGTTCAAATTTGGTCCCATACTTGCTCTCTGAGGAGTGACAAAGGAAATCTACCTCCGTGCCAAGTTTGAAGACAGGAGCCCCAAGGGTTCCAGAGATATGGCCACACAAAGAGAACTGACCGGCAATTGAAAGCTCCCTTGCGAGAAAACGTAGCAGTAATTTGTAATACCGCTTAAGTGGGACTCTGGAGCAACCTTGTCGGTATAGATTTTGCTGGTCAATATCTCCAAAACCATAAATCCTAAGAACTCCAAACTTGGTAGGGTGGGTCTCCCAATCAGTCCCATACATGTGTCTCTCAAGTTGAAAAAAACACTGCCTCCCGAAACATAAAGGGCGACGTCGCAGTGTTCTTTCAAACTGCACGGACCCAGATGAGGCCTCACTGCTGTATGTCTGTGTCCTACATTGGGAAAATGTTCAATATTTTTTTAACTCTGCCATGGCCGGTCCCAAGCCCATGCTGCGAAAAGAGGAGGGTTGGGTGCTGGGACAAGCAAACCAGCCTTATTAAAACATTTGTAGAGCAAACGGGAAAGTTCAGTGACACAGAGGTGATGTTCCATCTCGGGGGAGGTTTAGTGTCACTGCAGCAATGAAGACCTCTCTGAGCGTGGTTGGTTCTGAGAGCAATGGCCCAGATCCCATTCCATAACAATTGTAAGATGCTCATTGCGGTCTAGAGCTGGTCCAAAGGTTGTGTGTGAAGGTTGTGTGCAAGCACACGTAAAGTGCTCCCTTCCGAAACTGGAAGACTGCTTACCAGTGCTCTTGAATTTTTTTAACTCTGCCATAGCCGGTACCAAGCCCAGCTGCGAAAAGAGGAGGGTTGAGTGCTGGGGCAAGCAAACCAGCCCTGTAAAAACAATTTGCTACTGCGAGCATAAAAGAAGAATAGGGCCTATCCAGCATTGTAGTGACATTAGCCAGCTGAACGTGTTGGCTGAGCTACCAATGCTTTAAGCTGCAAATTAGTGGCTCGAGCATAAAAGAAGAGGGCCTATTAAAGTTAACTCCACCGTGGCCGGTCCCAAGTCCGAGCTGAGAAAGGAGGAGGGTCCCTTCCCCCTCCCTTTCCTTCCCTTTCCCCTTCCCCTCCCCCTCCCTTCCCTTTCCCCTTCCTCCAGAGATACATGCTCAAATTACCTTTAAGGCAGTTTACTGTGCAAAGGGCTAAAAAGAGATTGTAGACAGTCCACTTTGGGCCGATCGGCGCCGTTCGGAGCTGTAATGCGAAGTTCCACTGTACATCTCTTCTCTGCTGTCCCATCTGTGTGCTGTCTCGACTGTGAAGTGTGGGAAGAGGGTGTACCCCTTTACGGAGGATAGACAGCAGGATCTGTTTGCCCCGAGTACATAAATTGTCTGAAGAAGAGAGAGCAATTCGGGTTCAAATTTGGTCCCATACTTGCTATCTTAGGAGTGACAAAGGAAATCTACCTGCGTGCCAAGTTTGAAGACAGGAGCCCCAAGGGTTCCAGAGATATGGCCACACAAAGAGAACTGACCGGCAATTGAAAGCTCCCTTGCGGGAAAACGTAGCAGTAATTTGTAATACCGCTTAAGTGGAACTCTGGAGCAACCTCGTCGGTATAGATTTTGCTGGTCAATATCTCCAAAACCATAAATCCTTAGAACTCCAAACTTGGTAGGGTGGGTCTCCCAATCAGTCCCATACATGTGTCTCTCAAGTTGAAAAAAACACTGCCTCCCGAAACATAAAGGGCGACGTCGCAGTGTTCTTTCAAACTGCACGGACCCAGATGAGGCCTCACTGCTGTATGTCTGTGTCCTACATTGGGAAAATGTTCAATATTTTTTTAACTCTGCCATGGCCGGTCCCAAGCCCGTGCTGTGAAAAGAGGAGGGTTGGGTGCTGGGACAAGCAAACCAGCCCTATTAAAACATTTGTAGAGCAAATGGGAAAGTTTAGTGACACAGAGGTGATGTTCCATCTCGGGGGAGGTTTAGTGTCACTGCAGCAATGAAGACCTCTCTGAGCGTGGTTGGTTCTGAGAGCAATGGCCCAGATCCCATTCCATAACAATTGTAAGATGCTCATTGCGGTCTAGAGCTGGTCCAAAGGTTGCGTGTGAAGGTTGTGTGCAAGCACACGTAAAGTGCTCCCTTCCGAAACTGGAAGACTGCTTACCAGTGCTCTTGAATTTTTTTAACTCTGCCATGGCCAGTCCCAAGCCCAGCTGTGAAAAGAGGAGGGTTGAGTGCTGGGGCAAGCAAACCAGCCCTGTAAAAACAATTTGCTACTGCGAGCATAAAAGAAGAATAGGGCCTATCCAGCATTGTAGTGACATTAGCCAGCTGAACGTGTTGGCTGAGCTACCAATGCTTTAAGCTGCAAATTAGTGGCTCGAGCATAAAAGAAGAGGGCCTATTAAAGTTAACTCCACCGTGGCCGGTCCCAAGTCCGAGCTGAGAAAGGAGGAGGGTCCCTTCCCCCTCCCTTTCCTTCCCTTTCCCCTTCCCCTCTCCCTCCCTTCCCTATCCCCTTCCCCCAGAGATACATGCTCAAATTACCTTTAAGGCAGTTTACTGTGCAAAGGGCTAAAAAGAGATTGTAGACAGTCCACTTTGGGCCGATCGGCGCCGTTCGGAGCTGTAATGCGAAGTTCCACTGTACATCTCTTCTCTGCTGTCCCATCTGTGTGCTGTCTCGACTGTGAAGTGTGGGAAGAGGGTGTACCCCTTTACGGAGGATAGACAGCAGGATCTGTTCGCCCCGAGTACATAAATTGTCTGAAGAAGAGAGAACAATTCGGGTTCAAATTTGGTCCCATACTTGCTATCTGAGGAGTGACAAAGGAAATCTACCTGCGTGCCAAGTTTGAAGACAGGAGCCCCAAGGGTTCCAGAGATATGGCCACACAAAGAGAACTGACCGGCAATTGAAAGCTCCCTTGCGGGAAAACGTAGCAGTAATTTGTAATACCGCTTAAGTGGAACTCTGGAGCAACCTCGTCGGTATAGATTTTGCTGGTCAATATCTCCAAAACCATAAATCCTAAGAACTCCAAACTTGGTAGGGTGGGTCTCCCAATCAGTCCCATACATGTGTCTCTCAAGTTGAAAAAAACACTGCCTCCCAAAACATAAAGGGCGACGTCGCAGTGTTCTTTCAAACTGCACGGACCCAGATGAGGCCTCACTGCTGTATGTCTGTGTCCTACATTGGGAAAATGTTCAATATTTTTTTAACTCTGCCATGGCCGGTCCCAAGCCCGTGCTGCGAAAAGAGGAGGGTTGGGTGCTGGGACAAGCAAACCAGCCCTATTAAAACATTTGTAGAGCAAATGGGAAAGTTCAGTGACACAGAGGTGATGTTCCATCTCGGGGGAGGTTTAGTGTCACTGCAGCAATGAAGACCTCTCTGAGCGTGGTTGGTTCTGAGAGCAATGGCCCAGATCCCATTCCATAACAATTGTAAAATGCTCATTGCGGTCTAGAGCTGGTCCAAAGGTTGCGTGTGAAGGTTGTGTGCAAGCACACGTAAAGTGCTCCCTTCCGAAACTGGAAGACTGCTTACCAGTGCTCTTGAATTTTTTTAACTCTGCCATGGCCGGTCCCAAGCCCAGCTGCGAAAAGAGGAGGGTTGAGTGCTGGGGCAAGCAAACCAGCCCTGTAAAAACAATTTGCTACTGCGAGCATAAAAGAAGAATAGGGCCTATCCAGCATTGCAGTGACATTAGCCAGCTGAACGTGTTGGCTGAGCTACCAATGCTTTAAGCTGCAAATTAGTGGCTCGAGCATAAAAGAAGAGGGCCTATTAAAGTTAACTCCACCGTGGCCGGTCCCAAGTCCGAGCTGAGAAAGGAGGAGGGTCCCTTCCCCCTCCCTTTCTTTCCCTTTCCCCTTCCCCTCCCCCTCCCTTCCCTTTCCCCTTCCCCCAGAGATACATGCTCAAATTACCTTTAAGGCAGTTTACTGTGCAAAGGGCTAAAAAGAGATTGTAGACAGTCCACTTTGGGCTGATCGGCGCAGTTCGGAGCTGTAATTCGAAGTTCCACTGTACATCTCTTCTCTGCTGTCCCATCTGTGTGCTGTTTCGACTGTAAAGTGTGGGAAGAGGGTGTACCCCGTTACGGAGGATAGACAGCAGGATCTGTTCGCCCCGAGTACATAAATTGTCTGAAGAAGAGAGAGCAATTTGGGTTCAAATTTGGTCCCATACTTGCTATCTGAGGAGTGACAAAGGAAATCTACCTGCGTGCCAAGTTTGAAGACAGGAGCCCCAAGGGTTCCAGAGATATGGCCACACAAAGAGAACTGACCGGCAATTGAAAGCTCCCTTGCTGGAAAACGTAGCAGTAATTTGTAATACCGCTTAAGTGGGACTCTGGAGCAACCTTGTCGGTATAGAATTTGCTGGTCAATATCTCCAAAACCATAAATCCTAAGAACTCCAAACTTGGTAGGGTGGGTCTCCCAATCAGTCCCATATATGTGTCTTTGAAGTTGAAAAAAACACTGCCTCCCGAAACATAAAGGGCGACGTCGCAGTGTTCTTTCAAACTGCACGGACCCAGATGAGGCCTCACTGCTGTTTGTCTGTGTCCTACATTGGGAAAATGTTCAATATTTTTTTAACTCTGCCATGGCCGGTCCCAAGCCCAGCTGCGAAAAAGGAGGGTTGAGTGCTGGGGCAAGCAAACCAGCCCTGTAAAAACAATTTGCTACTGCGAGCATAAAAGAAGAATAGGGCCTATCCAGCATTGTAGTGACATTAGCCAGCTGAACGTGTTGGCTGAGCTACCAATGCTTTAAGCTGCAAATTAGTGGCTCGAGCATAAAAGAAGAGGGCCTATTAAAGTTAACTCCACCGTGGCCGGTCCCAAGTCCAAGCTGAGAAAGGAGGAGGGTCCCTTCCCCCTCCCTTTCCTTCCCTTTCCCCTCCCCCTCCCTTCCCTTTCCCCTTCCCCCAGAGACACATGCTCAAATTACCTTTAAGGCAGTTTACTGTGCAAAGGGCTAAAAAGAGATTGTAGACAGTCCACTTTGGGCTGATCGGCGCCGTTCAGAGCTGTAATGCGAAGTTCCACTGTACATCTCTTCTCTGCTGTCCCATCTGTGTGCTGTCTCGACTGTAAAGTGTGGGAAGAGGGTGTACCCCTTTACGGAGGATAGACAGCAGGATCTGTTCGCCCCGAGTACATAAATTGTCTGAAGAAGAGAGAGCAATTTGGGTTCAAATTTGGTCCCATACTTGCTATCTGAGGAGTGACAAAGGAAATCTACCTGCGTGCCAAGTTTGAAGACAGGAGCCCCAAGGGTTCCAGAGATATGGCCACACAAAGAGAACTGACCGGCAAATGAAAGCTCCCTTGCGGGAAAACGTAGCAGTAATTTGTAATACCGCTTAAGTGGGACTCTGGAGCAACCTTGTCGGTATAGATTTTGCTGGTCAATATCTCCAAAACCATAAATCCTAAGAACTCCAAACTTGGTAGGGTGGGTCTCCCAATCAGTCCCATACATGCGTCTCTCAAGTTGAAAAAAACACTGCCTCCCGAAACATAAAGGGCGACGTTGCAGTGTTCTTTCAAACTGCACGGACCCAGATGAGGCCTCACTGCTGTATGTCTGTGTCCTACATTGGGAAAATGTTATTTTTTTAACTCTGCCATGGCCGGTCCCAAGCCCGTGCTGCGAAAAGAGGAGGGTTGGGTGCTGGGACAAGCAAACCAGCCCTATTAAAACATTTGTAGAGCAAATGGGAAAGTTCAGTGACACAGAGGTGATGTTCAATCTCGGGGGAGGTTTAGTGTCACTGCAGCAATGAAGACCTCTCTGAGCGTGGTTGGTTCTGAGAGCAATGGCCCAGATCCCATTCCATAACAATTGTAAGATGCTCATTGCGGTCTAGAGCTGGTCCAAAGGTTGCGTGTGAAGGTTGTGTGCAAGCACACGTAAAGTGCTCCCTTCCGAAACTGGAAGACTGCTTACCAGTGCTCTTGAATTTTTTTAACTCTGCCATGGCCGGTCCCAAGCCCAGCTGTGAAAAGAGGAGGGTTGAGTGCTGGGGCAAGCAAACCAGCCCTGTAAAAACAATTTGCTACTGCGAGCATAAAAGAAGAATAGGGCCTATCCAGCATTGTAGTGACATTAGCCAGCTGAACGTGTTGGCTGAGCTACCAATGCTTTAAGCTGCAAATTAGTGGCTCGAGCATAAAAGAAGAGGGCCTATTAAAGTTAACTCCACCGTGGCCGGTCCCAAGTCCGAGCTGAGAAAGGAGGAGGGTACCTTCCCCCTCCCTTTCCTTCCCTTTCCCCTTCCCCTCTCCCTCCCTTCCCTATCCCCTTCCCCCAGAGATACATGCTCAAATTACCTTTAAGGCAGTTTACTGTGCAAAGGGCTAAAAAGAGATTGTAGACAGTCCACTTTGGGCCGATCGGCGCCGTTCGGAGCTGTAATGCGAAGTTCCACTGTACATCTCTTCTCTGCTGTCCCATCTGTGTGCTGTCTCGACTGTGAAGTGTGGGAAGAGGGTGTACCCCTTTACGGAGGATAGACAGCAGGATCTGTTCGCCCCGAGTACATAAATTGTCTGAAGAAGAGAGAACAATTCGGGTTCAAATTTGGTCCCATACTTGCTATCTGAGGAGTGACAAAGGAAATCTACCTGCGTGCCAAGTTTGAAGACAGGAGCCCCAAGGGTTCCAGAGATATGGCCACACAAAGAGAACTGACCGGCAATTGAAAGCTCCCTTGCGGGAAAACGTAGCAGTAATTTGTAATACCGCTTAAGTGGAACTCTGGAGCAACCTCGTCGGTATAGATTTTGCTGGTCAATATCTCCAAAACCATAAATCCTAAGAACTCCAAACTTGGTAGGGTGGGTCTCCCAATCAGTCCCATACATGTGTCTCTCAAGTTGAAAAAAACACTGCCTCCCAAAACATAAAGGGCGACGTCGCAGTGTTCTTTCAAACTGCACGGACCCAGATGAGGCCTCACTGCTGTATGTCTGTGTCCTACATTGGGAAAATGTTCAATATTTTTTTAACTCTGCCATGGCCGGTCCCAAGCCCGTGCTGCGAAAAGAGGAGGGTTGGGTGCTGGGACAAGCAAACCAGCCCTATTAAAACATTTGTAGAGCAAATGGGAAAGTTCAGTGACACAGAGGTGATGTTCCATCTCGGGGGAGGTTTAGTGTCACTGCAGCAATGAAGACCTCTCTGAGCGTGGTTGGTTCTGAGAGCAATGGCCCAGATCCCATTCCATAACAATTGTAAGATGCTCATTGCGGTCTAGAGCTGGTCCAAAGGTTGCGTGTGAAGGTTGTGTGCAAGCACACGTAAAGTGCTCCCTTCCGAAACTGGAAGACTGCTTACCAGTGCTCTTAAATTTTTTTAACTCTGCCATGGCGGTCCCAAGCCCAGCTGCGAAAAGAGGAGGGTTGAGTGCTGGGGCAAGCAAACCAGCCCTGTAAAAACAATTTGCTACTGCAAGCATAAAAGAAGAATAGGGCCTATCCAGCATTGTAGTGACATTAGCCAGCTGAACGTGTTGGCTGAGCTACCAATGCTTTAAGCTGCAAATTAGTGGCTCGAGCATAAAAGAAGAGGGCCTATTAAAGGTAACTCCACCGTGGCCGGTCCCAAGTCCGAGCTGAGAAAGGAGGAGGGTCCCTTCCCCCTCCCTTTCCTTCCCTTTCCCCTTCCCCTCCCCCTCCCTTCCCTTTCCCCTTCCCCCAGAGACACATGCTCAAATTACCTTTAAGGCAGTTTACTGTGCAAAGGGCTAAAAAGAGATTGTAGACAGTCCACTTTGGGCTGATCGGCGCCGTTCAGAGCTGTAATGCGAAGTTCCACTGTACATCTCTTCTCTGCTGTCCCATCTGTGTGCTGTCTCGACTGTAAAGTGTGGGAAGAGGGTGTACCCCTTTACGGAGGATAGACAGCAGGATCTGTTCGCCCCGAGTACATAAATTGTCTGAAGAAGAGAGAGCAATTTGGGTTCAAATTTGGTCCCATACTTGCTATCTGAGGAGTGACAAAGGAAATCTACCTGCGTGCCAAGTTTGAAGACAGGAGCCCCAAGGGTTCCAGAGATATGGCCACACAAAGAGAACTGACCGGCAAATGAAAGCTCCCTTGCGGGAAAACGTAGCAGTAATTTGTAATACCGCTTAAGTGGGACTCTGGAGCAACCTTGTCGGTATAGATTTTGCTGGTCAATATCTCCAAAACCATAAATCCTAAGAACTCCAAACTTGGTAGGGTGGGTCTCCCAATCAGTCCCATACATGCGTCTCTCAAGTTGAAAAAAACACTGCCTCCCGAAACATAAAGGGCGACGTTGCAGTGTTCTTTCAAACTGCACGGACCCAGATGAGGCCTCACTGCTGTATGTCTGTGTCCTACATTGGGAAAATGTTATTTTTTTAACTCTGCCATGGCCGGTCCCAAGCCCGTGCTGCGAAAAGAGGAGGGTTGGGTGCTGGGACAAGCAAACCAGCCCTATTAAAACATTTGTAGAGCAAATGGGAAAGTTCAGTGACACAGAGGTGATGTTCCATCTCGGGGGAGGTTTAGTGTCACTGCAGCAATGAAGACCTCTCTGAGCGTGGTTGGTTCTGAGAGCAATGGCCCAGATCCCATTCCATAACAATTGTAAAATGCTCATTGCGGTCTAGAGCTGGTCCAAAGGTTGCGTGTGAAGGTTGTGTGCAAGCACACGTAAAGTGCTCCCTTCCGAAACTGGAAGACTGCTTACCAGTGCTCTTGAATTTTTTTAACTCTGCCATGGCCGGTCCCAAGCCCAGCTGCAAAAAGAGGAGGGTTGAGTGCTGGGGCAAGCAAACCAGCCCTGTAAAAACAATTTGCTACTGCGAGCATAAAAGAAGAATAGGGCCTATCCAGCATTGCAGTGACATTAGCCAGCTGAACGTGTTGGCTGAGCTACCAATGCTTTAAGCTGCAAATTAGTGGCTCGAGCATAAAAGAAGAGGGCCTATTAAAGTTAACTCCACCGTGGCCGGTCCCAAGTCCGAGCTGAGAAAGGAGGAGGGTCCCTTCCCCCTCCCTTTCTTTCCCTTTCCCCTTCCCCTCCCCCTCCCTTCCCTTTCCCCTTCCCCCAGAGATACATGCTCAAATTACCTTTAAGGCAGTTTACTGTGCAAAGGGCTAAAAAGAGATTGTAGACAGTCCACTTTGGGCCGATCGGCGCAGTTCGGAGCTGTAATTCGAAGTTCCACTGTACATCTCTTCTCTGCTGTCCCATCTGTGTGCTGTCTCGACTGTAAAGTGTGGGAAGAGGGTGTACCCCTTTACGGAGGATAGACAGCAGGATCTGTTCGCCCCGAGTACATAAATTGTCTGAAGAAGAGAGAGCAATTTGGGTTCAAATTTGGTCCCATACTTGCTATCTGAGGAGTGACAAAGGAAATCTACCTGCGTGCCAAGTTTGAAGACAGGAGCCCCAAGGGTTCCAGAGATATGGCCACACAAAGAGAACTGACCGGCAATTGAAAGCTCCCTTGCGGGAAAACGTAGCAGTAATTTGTAATACCGCTTAAGTGGGACTCTGGAGCAACCTTGTCGGTATAGAATTTGCTGGTCAATATCTCCAAAACCATAAATCCTAAGAACTCCAAACTTGGTAGGGTGGGTCTCCCAATCAGTCCCATACATGTGTCTTTCAAGTTGAAAAAAACACTGCCTCCCGAAACATAAAGGGCGACGTCGCAGTGTTCTTTCAAACTGCACGGACCCAGATGAGGCCTCACTGCTGTTTGTCTGTGTCCTACATTGGGAAAATGTTCAATATTTTTTTAACTCTGCCATGGCCGGTCCCAAGCCCGTGCTGCGAAAAGAGGAGGGTTGGGTGCTGGGACAAGCAAACCAGCCCTATTAAAACATTTGTAGAGCAAATGGGAAAGTTCAGTGACACAGAGGTGATGTTCCGTCTCGGGGGAGGTTTAGTGTCACTGCAGCAAAGAAGACCTCTCTGAGCGTGGTTGGTTCTGAGAGCAATGGCCCAGATCCCATTCCATAACAATTGTAAGATGCTCATTGCGGTCTAGAGCTGGTCCAAAGGTTGCGTGTGAAGGTTGTGTGCAAGCACACGTAAAGTGCTCCCTTCCGAAACTGGAAGACTGCTTACCAGTGCTCTTGAATTTTTTTAACTCTGCCATGGCCGATCCCAAGCCCAGCTGCGAAAAGATGAGGGTTGAGTGCTGGGGCAAGCAAACCAGCCCTGTAAAAACAATTTGCTACTGTGAGCATAAAAGAAGAATAGGGCCTATCTAGCATTGTAGTGACATTAGCCAGCTGAACGTGTTGGCTGAGCTACCAATGCTTTAAGCTGCAAATTAGTGGCTCGAGCATAAAAGAAGTGGGCCTATTAAAGTTAACTCCACCGTGGCCGGTCCCAAGTCCGAGCTGAGAAAGGAGGAGGGTCCCTTCCCCCTCCATTTCCTTCCCTTTCCCCTTCCTTCCCCCTCCCTTCCCTTTCCCCTTCCCCCAGAGACACATGCTCAAATTACCTTTAAGGCAGTTTACTGTGCAAAGGGCTAAAAAGAGATTGTAGACAGTCCACTTTGGGCCGATTGGCGCAGTTCGGAGTTGTAATGCAAAGTTCCACTGTACATCTCTTCTCTGCTGTCCCATCTGTGTGCTGTCTCGACTGTAAAGTGTGGGAAGAGGGTGTACCCCTTTACGGAGGATAGACAGCAGGATCTGTTCACCCCCGAGTACATAAATTGTCTGAAGAAGAGAGAGCAATTTGGGTTAAAATTTGGTCCTATACTTGCTATCTGAGGAGTGACAAAGGAAATCTACCTGCGTGCCAAGTTTGAAGACAGGAGCCCCAAGGGTTCCAGAGATATGGCCACACAAAGAGAACTGACCGGCAATTGAAAGCTCCCTTGCGGGAAAACGTAGCAGTAATTGGTAATACCGCTTAAGTGGGACTCTGGAGCAACCTTGTCGGTATAGATTTTGCTGGTCAATATCTCCAAAACCATAAATCCTAAGAACTCCAAACTTGGTAGGGTGGGTCTCCCAATCAGTCCCATACATGTGTCTCTCAAGTTGAAAAAAACACTGCCTCCCGAAACATAAAGGGCGACGTCGCAGTGTTCTTTCAAACTGCACGGACCCAGATGAGGCCTCAATGCTGTATGTCTGTGTCCTACATCGGGAAAATGTTCAATATTTTTTTAACTCTGCCATGGCCGGTCCCAAGCCCGTGCTGCGAAAAGAGGAGGGTTGGGTGCTGGGACAAGCAAATCAGCCCTATTAAAACATTTGTAGAGCAAATGGGAAAGTTCAGTGGCAGAGAGGTGATGTTCCATCTCGGGGGAGGTTTAGTGTCACTGCAGCAATGAAGACCTCTCTGAGAGTGGTTGGTTCTGAGAGCAATGGCCCAGATCCCATTCCATAACAATTGTAAGATGCTCATTGCGGTCTAGAGCTGGTCCAAAGGTTGCGTGTGAAGGTTGTGTGCAAGCACATGTAAAGTGCTCCCTTCCGAAACTGGAAGACTGCTTACCAGTGCTCTTGAATTTTTTTAACTCTGCCATGGCCGGTCCCAAGCCCAGCTGCGAAAAGAGGAGGGTTGAGTGCTGGGGCAAGCAAACCAGCCCTGTAAAAACAATTTGCTACTGCGAGCATAAAAGAAGAATAGGGCCTATCCAGCATTGTAGTGACATTAGCCAGCTGAACGTGTTGGCTGAGCTACCAATGCTTTAAGCTGCAAATTAGTGGCTCGAGCATAAAAGAAGAGGGCCTATTAAAGTTAACTCCACCGTGGCCGGTCCCAAGTTCGAGCTAAGAAAGGAGGAGGGTCCCTTCCCCCTCCCTTTCCTTCCCTTTCCCCTTCCCCTCCCCCTCCCTTCCCTTTCCCCTTCCCCCAGAGACACATGCTCAAATTATCTTTAAGGCAGTTTACTGTGCAAAGGGCTAAAAAGCGATTGTAGACAGTCCACTTTGGGCCGATCGGCGACGTTCGGAGCTGTAATGCGAAGTTCCACTGTACATCTCTTCTCTGCTGTCCCATCTGTGTGCTGTCTCGACTGTGAAGTGTGGGAAGAGGGTGTACCCCTTTACGGAGGATAGACAGCAGGATCTGTTCGCCCCGAGTACATAAATTGTCTGAAGAAGAGAGAGCAATTTGAGTTCAAATTTGGTCCCATACTTGCTATCTGAGGAGTGACAAAGGAAATCTACCTGCGTGCCAAGTTTGAAGACAGGAGCCCCAAGGGTTCCAGAGATATGGCCACACAAAGAGAACTGACCGGCAATTGAAAGCTCCCTTGCGGGAAAACGTAGCAGTAATTTGTAATACCGCTTAAGTGGGACTCTGGAGCAACCTTGTCGGTATAGAATTTGCTGGTCAATATCTCCAAAACCATAAATCCTAAGAACTCCAAACTTGGTAGGGTGGGTCTCCCAATCAGTCCCATACATGTGTCTTTCAAGTTGAAAAAAACACTGCCTCCCGAAACATAAAGGGCGACGTCGCAGTGTTCTTTCAAACTGCACGGACCCAGATGAGGCCTCACTGCTGTTTGTCTGTGTCCTACATTGGGAAAATGTTCAATATTTTTTTAACTCTGCCATGGTCGGTCCCAAGCCCGTGCTGCGAAAAGAGGAGGGTTGGGTGCTGGGACAAGCAAACCAGCCCTATTAAAACATTTGTAGAGCAAATGGGAAAGTTCAGTGACACAGAGGTGATGTTCCGTCTCGGGGGAGGTTTAGTGTCACTGCAGCAAAGAAGACCTCTCTGAGCGTGGTTGGTTCTGAGAGCAATGGCCCAGATCCCATTCCATAACAATAGTAAGATGCTCATTGCGGTCTAGAGCTGGTCCAAAGGTTGCGTGTGAAGGTTGTGTGCAAGCACACGTAAAGTGCTCCCTTCCGAAACTGGAAGACTGCTTACCAGTGCTCTTGAATTTTTTTAACTCTGCCATGGCCGATCCCAAGCCCAGCTGCGAAAAGATGAGGGTTGAGTGCTGGGGCAAGCAAACCAGCCCTGTAAAAACAATTTGCTACTGTGAGCATAAAAGAAGAATAGGGCCTATCTAGCATTGTAGTGACATTAGCCAGCTGAACGTGTTGGCTGAGCTACCAATGCTTTAAGCTGCAAATTAGTGGCTCGAGCATAAAAGAAGTGGGCCTATTAAAGTTAACTCCACCGTGGCCGGTCCCAAGTCCGAGCTGAGAAAGGAGGAGGGTCCCTTCCCCCTCCCTTTCCTTCCCTTTCCCCTTCCTTCCCCCTCCCTTCCCTTTCCCCTTCCCCCAGAGACACATGCTCAAATTACCTTTAAGGCAGTTTACTGTGCAAAGGGCTAAAAAGAGATTGTAGACAGTCCACTTTGGGCCGATTGGCGCAGTTCGGAGTTGTAATGCAAAGTTCCACTGTACATCTCTTCTCTGCTGTCCCATCTGTGTGCTGTCTCGACTGTAAAGTGTGGGAAGAGGGTGTACCCCTTTACGGAGGATAGACAGCAGGATCTGTTCACCCCCGAGTACATAAATTGTCTGAAGAAGAGAGAGCAATTTGGGTTAAAATTTGGTCCTATACTTGCTATCTGAGGAGTGACAAAGGAAATCTACCTGCGTGCCAAGTTTGAAGACAGGAGCCCCAAGGGTTCCAGAGATATGGCCACACAAAGAGAACTGACCGGCAATTGAAAGCTCCCTTGCGGGAAAACGTAGCAGTAATTGGTAATACCGCTTAAGTGGGACTCTGGAGCAACCTTGTCGGTATAGATTTTGCTGGTCAATATCTCCAAAACCATAAATCCTAAGAACTCCAAACTTGGTAGGGTGGGTCTCCCAATCAGTCCCATACATGTGTCTCTCAAGTTGAAAAAAACACTGCCTCCCGAAACATAAAGGGCGACGTCGCAGTGTTCTTTCAAACTGCACGGACCCAGATGAGGCCTCAATGCTGTATGTCTGTGTCCTACATTGGGAAAATGTTCAATATTTTTTTAACTCTGCCATGGCCGGTCCCAAGCCCGTGCTGCGAAAAGAGGAGGGTTGGGTGCTGGGACAAGCAAATCAGCCCTATTAAAACATTTGTAGAGCAAATGGGAAAGTTCAGTGGCAGAGAGGTGATGTTCCATCTCGGGGGAGGTTTAGTGTCACTGCAGCAATGAAGACCTCTCTGAGAGTGGTTGGTTCTGAGAGCAATGGCCCAGATCCCATTCCATAACAATTGTAAGATGCTCATTGCGGTCTAGAGCTGGTCCAAAGGTTGCGTGTGAAGGTTGTGTGCAAGCACATGTAAAGTGCTCCCTTCCGAAACTGGAAGACTGCTTACCAGTGCTCTTGAATTTTTTTAACTCTGCCATGGCCGGTCCCAAGCCCAGCTGCGAAAAGAGGAGGGTTGAGTGCTGGGGCAAGCAAACCAGCCCTGTAAAAACAATTTGCTACTGCGAGCATAAAAGAAGAATAGGGCCTATCCAGCATTGTAGTGACATTAGCCAGCTGAACGTGTTGGCTGAGCTACCAATGCTTTAAGCTGCAAATTAGTGGCTCGAGCATAAAAGAAGAGGGCCTATTAAAGTTAACTCCACCGTGGCCGGTCCCAAGTTCGAGCTAAGAAAGGAGGAGGGTCCCTTCCCCCTCCCTTTCCTTCCCTTTCCCCTTCCCCTCCCCCTCCCTTCCCTTTCCCCTTCCCCCAGAGACACATGCTCAAATTACCTTTAAGGCAGTTTACTGTGCAAAGGGCTAAAAAGCGATTGTAGACAGTCCACTTTGGGCCGATCGGCGACGTTCGGAGCTGTAATGCGAAGTTCCACTGTACATCTCTTCTCTGCTGTCCCATCTGTGTGCTGTCTCGACTGTGAAGTGTGGGAAGAGGGTGTACCCCTTTACGGAGGATAGACAGCAGGATCTTTTCGCCCCGAGTACATAAATTGTCTGAAGAAGAGAGAGCAATTTGAGTTCAAATTTGGTCCCATACTTGCTATCTGAGGAGTGACAAAGGAAATCTACCTGCGTGCCAAGTTTGAAGACAGGAGCCCCAAGGGTTCCAGAGATATGGCCACACAAAGAGAACTGACCGGCAATTGAAAGCTCCCTTGCGGGAAAACGTAGCAGTAATTTGTAATACCGCTTAAGTGGGACTCTGGAGCAACCTTGTCGGTATAGATTTTGCTGGTCAATGTCTCCAAAACCATAAATCCTAAGAACTCCAAACTTGGTAGGGTGGGTCTCCCAATAAGTCCCATACATGTGTCTCTCAAGTTTAAAAAAACACTGCCTCCCGAAACATAAAGGGTGACGTCGCAGTGTTCTTTCAAACTGCACGGACCCAGAGGAGGCCTCACTGCTGTATGTCTGTGTCCTACATTGGGATAATGTTCAATATTTTTTTAACTCTGCCATGGCCGGTCCCAAGCCCGTGCTGCGAAAAGAGGAGGGTTGGGTGCTGGGACAAGCAAACCAGCCCTATTAAAACATTTGTAGAGCAAATGGGAAAGTTCAGTGACACAGAGGTGATGTTCCATCTCGGGGGAGGTTTAGTGTCACTGCAGCAATGAAGACCTCTCTGAGCGTGGTTGGTTCTGAGAGCAATGGCCCAGATCCCATTCCATAACAATTGTAAGATGCTCATTGCGGTCTAGAGCTGGTCCAAAGGTTGCGTGTGAAGGTTGTGTGCAAGCACACGTAAAGTGCTCCCTTCCGAAACTGGAAGACTGCTTACTAGAGTTGAGCGGGTAGCTGGATATTCGGGTCCGGCGGGTTCGGCCGAACTTCGGAAAAAAGTTCGGATTCGGGACCGAACTTTAACCCGAACCCGGACCCGGACCCCATTGAAGTCAATGGGGACCCGGACTTCTGACGACTAAAAAGGCTCTAAAAAAGTAATGGAAAGGGCTAGAGGGCTGCAAATGGCAGCAAAATGTTGTTAAGAACATGGCAAGTGCTCTGCAAACAAATGTGGATAGGAAATAACTTAAAAGAACATAAAAAAAATAAAAAAATAAAAAAATATGCTGGAGGCCCCCTTTTCAGCAGAAGAGGTACAGGAAGTCATTAAGAACCTCAGAAACCCAACGGCACGATGCCACACATATGGTGGGAATGCCCCAGAATACGCCCTTTCTGGAATAAATTATTTAATTTAATGGATAAGCTAGTGGGAAAATAAAATACTTTGAAATAAAAATGTAGCGGGGTGCTAAATTTAAGGAAAGTGTTTGAGTGGTAAATAGGCTCAAATACCCTAATTCTGTAGGATTCATGGACCATTTTGTCCTCGGGGGACAGTATTGGTGTGCAGTTCCCTGCGGCCTACAGGTGGCGCCTTTTGTGTCCCCTCTTGGCAGTAGTACAGCGGGGCGGGGAACCTGCTGTGCATGCCGGGAGAGCATATAAAAGGGGCAGCCCTTTGGCCTGGGGGCTGATGTCCAGTGGGGTCCGCGCCCAGGTGCCTTCGGCCTGGGTGCATGTGTTCCTGTTCCATCTCGGGCACCTTTAGCCCGGGGTGAGGTACTATCCTGGAGTTCTTGCTGCCCTGGGTATGGAGCCCTAGGGGCGGGAGTAAAGCCTGGAGTCCAGAGCCGCCTTGTGTAGGGGACCCTGTTCCAGGGAAGGGAGGATCATTCTGATGGACCGATGCGGGAGTCACGGTGAAGGAATGGTCTGTTGACTCCCTGGAGAGATGTCTTCCCCTTGATATCGGCTAGGTTCGTAGAAGGAGAAGCTCAAGGTCACCTTGACTGTATCAGAGGCCTTATTCAACCGGCCCGTGGCAGGGGCCTTATACACCCTGGTCTGTGGCTGAGACCGAAGTTCTCCAGGCCCGTGGCAGGGGCCTTGTACACCCGGTCTGTGGCAGAGACCAACCTCAATGTCTGTGGCAGAGACCGTGCGCCAAAAACTGTTTGAGAAACCTAAGCAGTGAAGTGAATGTGCTACGTTTGTGCCTGGACCTCCTCCACACCTTAAGCTGTCCTGTTTCTTTGCTCTAACCTTTTCTATCTGAGTACAGTTTATTTTGCCATGAGAGAATAAGAGTTGGAGTTTCAGCTGGTGTGGACATTGACTTTACTGGCAATTAAAGGACTTGCCTCTACCTACAGTAGAGGTGAGAATCATCCTCTGGAGGAGTTTTGACTCCGGCTGTGGACACGGCCCGTCAAGTACAACGCTCAACCTCTTTATATAGGAGGATACGGGCTGGTAGTGCGGTGTGCCTTTCTCCCTCCTGCGAAGAGCCAACAACATAAAGGCAGGTAAGGGGGAAAGGATCTGTGCGCTACAAAAAAATAAAATAAAATTTTTAATCTTGGCCTAGCAGGACGAGGTCCATATGGAGTAGGAGGTTGAGGTGGCGGTGGATGTGGCTGTGTAGGTGGAAGCGGCGGTGGAGGAGGACGAGGTAGCCAACACTGGTTCAAAAATACAACAATGGCTGGGTAAGGCCGGTGATGTGTCGAATTCTGTCCCCTGTCGAATAGTGTCCGCCCTGTACTGCGCTTGCTGAGTATGTAGGACAAGGGGATTTCAAAAATCTCCCAAGACTAACGGCGCCTGCGTGTTGAGTTCAGGTGAAGGCCACACCATCCGTGGTTCAAGCCGAGCCAAGCAAGGCCGCGATCGAAGCGAGCCCGTGAGGGGCCCTGTTACTATGTGCTACCGTATGTCCTCTTGGATGGTGGGGCTTGAACCTGCACTCACAGCGCAGGCGCCGTTCATCTTCGGAGATTTTGTGAATCTCCTTGTCCTCTGTACTGCGCAAGCGCTGCGCCTGCGCAGTACGGGCCGGGCACAATCCGATGGCCGGACAGTTTTTGTCACAACACCGGTATACATGTCTATTCTGCACAAGGTACGGACAAGTCCTGTGGGATCCATGCCTGGTTCAGTTTAATGAACGTGAGCTTGTCCACATTGTCTCTGGACAGGCGGCTGCGCTTGTCTGTGATAACGCCCCCTGCCGTGCTAAATACACGTTCAGATAATACACTGGCTGCAGGGCAGGCCAGCACCTCCAAGGCATAAACGGCAAGCTCAGGCCATGTGCCCAATTTGGAGACCCAGAAGTTAAAGGGGGCAGACCCGTCATCCAGTACGTGTAGGCCTGTGGACACATACTGCTCAACCATGTTGGTGAAATGCTGCCTCCTGCTAAGACGTTCCATCTCAGCTGGTGGTGCTGGTTGTTGTGGCGTGCTGACAAAGCTTTTCCACATTTCGGCCATGCTAACCCTGCCTTCTGAGGTGCTGCCGGTGCCCCGGCTGCGTTGGCGACCTCTTCCTCCTCCTCTGCCTTCGCCTTGTGCTTCCACCGTACGCCCGCTGTCAGGTGGGAATGCCACCAGCAGCGCGTCTACCAGCGTGCGCTTGTACTCGCGCATCTTACGATCCCGCTCCAGTGAGGGAATTAAGGACGGTACGTTGTCCTTGTAACGGGGATCCAGCAGGGTGGCCACCCAGTAATCAGCACCAGTTAAAATGTGGGCAACTCGGCTGTCGTTGCGGAAACACTGCAGCATGTAATCGCTCATGTGTGCCAGGCTGCCCAGAGGCAAAGAAAAGCTGTCCTCTGTGGGAGGTGTATCGTCTGTGTCCTCTGTATCCCCCCAGCCACGCACCAGTAATGGGCACGAGCTGGTCTGAGTGCCACCCTGCTGTGAACATGGCTCCTCCTCCTCCTCCTCCTCCTCCTCCTCCACCTCGTCATCCTCCAGAACTGTGCCCTTTCTGCCGGACAATTGTGTACCTGGCGTTTGTTGGTGCAGGAACCCACCCTCGTAGCCACTTGTGAAAGACTGCCCTGAAAGCCTTTGAAATGATCCCGCTTCCTCCTCCTCCTCCTCATCCTCCTGTGCCACATCCTCTTCCATCATCGCACGAAGCGTTTTTTCAAGGAGGCATAGAACTGGGATAGTAACGCTGAGAACGGCGTCATTGGCACTGGCCATGTTGGTGGAGTACTCGAAACAGCGCAACAAGGCACACAGGTCTCGCATGGAGGCCCAGTTATTGGTGGTGAAGTGGTGCTGTTCCGCAGAGCGACTCACGCGTGATTGCTGCAGCTGAAACTCCACTATTGCCTGCTGCTGCTCGCACAGTCTGGCCAGCATGTGCAAGGTGGAGTTCCACCTTGTGGGCACGTCACATATGAGGCGGTGAGCTGGAAGGCCGAAGTTACGCTGCAGCGCTGACAGGCAAGCAGCAGCAGGGTGAGAACGCCGAAAGTGCGCACAGACAGCCCGCACTTTCTGCAGCAGCTCTGGCATATTGGGGTAATTTTTAAGGAACCTCTGGACCACCAAGTTCAGCACATGCGCCAGGCAAGGGATGTGCGTCAAACCGGCTAGACCCAGAGCTGCTACGAGATTTCGCCCATTATCGCACACCACCAGGCCGGGCTTGAGGCTCACTGACAGCAACCACTCATCGGTCTGTTGTTCCATGTCCCTCCACAACTCCTGCGCGGTGTGGGGATTTTCCCCCAAACAGGAAAGTTTTAAAACTGCCTGCTGTCGTTTACCCCTGGCTGTGCTGAAGTTGGTGGTGAAGGTGTTACGCTGAATGGATGAGGAGGCGGTAGAGGATGAGGAAGCGGAGAAGGAGGAGTTAGCAACAGGAGGCAAACTGAAGCGCCCTGCAATCCTCGGTGGTGGAAGGACATGCGCCAAACCGCTATCTGCCTCAGGCCCAGCAGCCACTGCATTTACCCAGTGTGCTGTTAGGGAGATATAACGTCCCTGACCGTGCTTACTGGTCCACGCATCCGTAGTTAGGTGGACCTTGCCACAGATGGCGTTGCGCAGTGCACACCTGATTTTGTCCCCCACCTGGTTGTGCAGGGAAGGGATGGCTCGCCTGGAAAAGTAGTGGCGGCTGGGCACGACGTACTGCGGGACAGCCAATGCCATCAGGCTTTTAAAACTCTGCGTCTCCACCAGACGGAATGACAGCATTTCAAAGGCCAGGAATTTTGAAATGCTGGCATTCAGGGCCAGGGATCGCGGGTGGCTAGGGGGGTACTTCCTCTTCCGCTCCAATGTTTGGGAGATAGAGAGCTGAACGCTTCCATGGGACATTGTGGAGATGGTCGGTGACCCAGGTGGTAGTGTTGCTGGCAGATCCTCTGTTTGCGGGGTGACAGGTGCCACTGTCACTACAGAGGTGGATGAAGAGGCCGAGACTGCAGCAGAAGAGGAAGCAGGAGGAGCCAGAGACCTTTCTTGGTTTCTGAGGTGTCTACTCCACTGCAGCTCGTGCTTTGCACTTAGATGCCTGGTCATGCAGCTTGTGCTCAGGTTGAGAACGTTTATGCCTCGCTTCAGGCTCTGATTGCACAGCGTGCAAACCACTCGTGTCTTCTCATCAACACACTGCGTGAAGAACTGCCACGCTAGGGAAGTCCTTGGACCTGGCTTTGGTGTGCTCGGTCCCTTGCTGCGTTGGGCAGTAGCAGATGTACTGTCTAGGGGACGAATGCTCCGTTTTTGCACCCTGCTCCCTCTTCTGCTGTGCTGGTGGCTCTGTGCGACCACCGCCTCTTCCTCCGAACTACACTGGTCACCTGCATAACGTTGATTCCATGTGGGGTCGAGGACCTCATTGTCCTCCACATCATCTTCCACCCAGTCTTCACCCCTGCCCTCCATGTCTGTCTGCACAATTGCGAAAGCAGCAGCAGTTGGCACCTGTGTTTCGTCATCATCCGAGACGTGCTGCGATGGTCCTCCCATGTACCCATCATGAAAAATAAGTGGTTGGGCATCGGTGCACTCAATCTCTTCCACTTCTGGGGCAGGGCTAGGTGGATGGCCCTGGGAAACCCTGCTAACAGAGTCATCGAAAAGCAGAAGAGACTGCTGCATGATTTGGGGCTCAGACTGCTTGGCTGATTTGCAAGGGGGTGAGGTGAAAGACTGATGGACATGGGCTTCAGGTGCTAACTCTGATCTTTCAGCAGAAGAGTGGGTGGGAGACAATGTGAAGGAACCCGAGGCACTGTCAGCAACCCAATCTACTATCGCCTGTACTTGTCCTGGCCTAAACATTGGTACAGCCTCATTAGGCGCGACAAAATACCGCCGCAGGCTCGGTCGCCTACTCGCACCTGAGGAAGGTGTTTCACTTGTGCGTGTAGCTGGCACAGATCCACCACGTCCTCTCCCTGCAACAGGAGCTCCACCAGCAGCACCACGACTGGGGCCACCACGTCCCTTTGACCTTCCCCTCATATTTTCCAAATTTAGGATCTTGCCCTAAATGGCGTTTTTTGGAAGACCACAACACACCCACAGTACGTAATGGCTGAAACGCACAGCTACAGAACTGCAGAAAATGCTATTCAAAAAAAAAAAGTTGTTTTTTTTAGTATAGCACAGTACAAGGAAAATATATAGAAATTGTTTTTTTACACACACCTCCAGATGTGTATTTCACACTGCAAAATATTTTCTGTGGCCCTAAATGGCGTTTTTTGCCAGACCACAACACACCCACAGCACGTAACCGCTGAATCGCACAGCTACAGAAAATGCTATTCAAAAAAAAAGGTTGTTTTTTTTAGTATAGCACAGTACAAGGAAAATATATAGAAATTGTTTTTTTACACACACCTCCAGATGTGTATTTCACACTGCAAAATATTTTCTGTGGCCCTAAATGGCGTTTTTTGCAAGAGCACAACACAACCACAGTATTTAACCACTGAATCGCACAGCTATAGAAGTGCAGAGAATGCTATTCAAAAAAAATGTTGTTTTTTTTAGTATAGCACTGTACAATATATAGAAATTGTTTATTTTACACACCTCCACATGTGTATTTCACACTGCAATTTATTTTCTGTGGCCCTAAATGGCGTTTTTTGCAAGAGCACAACACAACCACAGTATTTAACCACTGAATCGCACAGCTATAGAAGTGCAGAGAATGCTATTCAAAAAAAATGTTGTTTTTTTTAGTATAGCACTGTACAATATATAGAAATTGTTTATTTTACACACCTCCACATGTGTATTTCACACTGCAAAATATTTTCTGTGGCCCTAAATGGCGTTTTTTGAAAGAGCACAACACAACCACAGTATTTAACCACTGAATCGCACAGCTATAGAAGTGCAGAGAATGCTATTCAAAAAAAATGTTGTTTTTTTTAGTATAGCACTGTACAATATATAGAAATTGTTTATTTTACACACCTCCACATGTGTATTTCACACTGCAAAATATTTTCTGTGGCCCTAAATGGCGTTTTTTGGAAAAGCACAACACAACCACAGTATTTAACCACTGAATCGCACAGCTATAGAAGTGCAGAGAATGCTATTAAAAAAAAATGTTGTTTTTTTTAGTATAGCACTGTACAATATATAGAAATTGTTTATTTTACACACCTCCACATGTGTATTTCACACTGCAAAATATTTTCTGTGGCCCTAAATGGCGTTTTTTGAAAGAGCACAACACAACCACAGTATTTAACCACTGAATCGCACAGCTATAGAAGTGCAGAGAATGCTATTCAAAAAAAATGTTGTTTTTTTTAGTATAGCACTGTACAATATATAGAAATTGTTTATTTTACACACCTCCACATGTGTATTTCACACTGCAATTTATTTTCTGTGGCCCTAAATGGCGTTTTTTGCAAGAGCACAACACAACCACAGTATTTAACCACTGAATCGCACAGCTATAGAAGTGCAGAGAATCCTATTCAAAAAAAATGTTGTTTTTTTTAGTATAGCACTGTACAATATATAGAAATTGTTTATTTTACACACCTCCACATGTGTATTTCACACTGCAAAATATTTTCTGTGGCCCTAAATGGCGTTTTTTGAAAGAGCACAACACAACCACAGTATTTAACCACTGAATCGCACAGCTATAGAAGTGCAGAGAATGCTATTCAAAAAAAATGTTGTTTTTTTTAGTATAGCACTGTACAATATATAGAAATTGTTTATTTTACACACCTCCACATGTGTATTTCACACTGCAAAATATTTTCTGTGGCCCTAAATGGCGTTTTTTGAAAGAGCACAACACAACCACAGTATTTAACCACTGAATCGCACAGCTATAGAAGTGCAGAGAATGCTATTCAAAAAAAATGTTGTTTTTTTTAGTATAGTACTGTACAATATATAGAAATTGTTTATTTTACACACCTCCACATGTGTATTTCACACTGCAAAATATTTTCTGTGGCCCTAAATGGCGTTTTTTGGAAAAGCACAACACAACCACAGTATTTAACCACTGAATCGCACAGCTATAGAAGTGCAGAGAATGCTATTCAAAAAAAATGTTGTTTTTTTTTAGTATAGCACTGTACAATATATAGAAATTGTTTATTTTACACACCTCCACATGTGTATTTCACACTGCAAAATATTTTCTGTGGCCCTAAATGGCGTTTTTTGAAAGAGCACAACACAACCACAGTATTTAACCACTGAATCGCACAGCTATAGAAGTGCAGAGAATGCTATTCAAAAAAAATGTTGTTTTTTTTAGTATAGCACTGTACAATATATAGAAATTGTTTATTTTACACACCTCCACATGTGTATTTCACACTGCAATTTATTTTCTGTGGCCCTAAATGGCGTTTTTTGCAAGAGCACAACACAACCACAGTATTTAACCACTGAATCGCACAGCTATAGAAGTGCAGAGAATGCTATTCAAAAAAAATGTTGTTTTTTTTAGTATAGCACTGTACAATATATAGAAATTGTTTATTTTACACACCTCCACATGTGTATTTCACACTGCAAAATATTTTCTGTGGCCCTAAATGGCGTTTTTTGAAAGAGCACAACACAACCACAGTATTTAACCACTGAATCGCACAGCTATAGAAGTGCAGAGAATGCTATTCAAAAAAAATGTTGTTTTTTTTAGTATAGTACTGTACAATATATAGAAATTGTTTATTTTACACACCTCCACATGTGTATTTCACACTGCAAAATATTTTCTGTGGCCCTAAATGGCGTTTTTTGGAAAAGCACAACACAACCACAGTATTTAACCACTGAATCGCACAGCTATAGAAGTGCAGAGAATGCTATTCAAAAAAAATGTTTTTTTTTTTAGTATAGCACTGTACAATATATAGAAATTGTTTATTTTACACACCTCCACATGTGTATTTCACACTGCAAAATATTTTCTGTGGCCCTAAATGGTGTTTTTTGAAAGAGCACAACACAACCACAGTATTTAACCACTGAATCGCACAGCTATAGAAGTGCAGAGAATGCTATTCAAAGAAAATGTTGTTTTTTTTAGTATAGCACTGTACAATATATAGAAATTGATTATTTTACACACCTCCACATGTGTATTTCACACTGCAAAATATTTTCTGTGGCCCTAAATGGCGTTTTTTGAAAGAGCACAACACAACCACAGTATTTAACCACTGAATCGCACAGCTATAGAAGTGCAGAGAATGCTATTAAAAAAAAATGTTGTTTTTTTTAGTATAGCACTGTACAATATATAGAAATTGTTTATTTTACACACCTCCACATGTGTATTTCACACTGCAAAATATTTTCTGTGGCCCTAAATGGCGTTTTTTGAAAGAGCACAACACAACCACAGTATTTAACCACTGAATCGCACAGCTATAGAAGTGCAGAGAATGCTATTCAAAAAAAATGTTGTTTTTTTTAGTATAGTACTGTACAATATATAGAAATTGTTTATTTTACACACCTCCACATGTGTATTTCACACTGCAAAATATTTTCTGTGGCCCTAAATGGCGTTTTTTGGAAAAGCACAACACAACCACAGTATTTAACCACTGAATCGCACAGCTATAGAAGTGCAGAGAATGCTATTCAAAAAAAATGTTGTTTTTTTTAGTATAGCACTGTACAATATATAGAAATTGTTTATTTTACACACCTCCACATGTGTATTTCACACTGCAAAATATTTTCTGTGGCCCTAAATGGCGTTTTTTGAAAGAGCACAACACAACCACAGCATTTAACCACTGAATCGCACAGCTATAGAAGTGCAGAGAATGCTATTCAAAAAAAATGTTGTTTTTTTTAGTATAGCACTGTACAATATATAGAAATTGTTTATTTTACACACCTCCACATGTGTATTTCACACTGCAATTTATTTTCTGTGGCCCTAAATGGCGTTTTTTGCAAGAGCACAACACAACCACAGTATTTAACCACTGAATCGCACAGCTATAGAAGTGCAGAGAATCCTATTAAAAAAAAATGTTTTTTTTTTTTAGTATAGCACTGTACAATATATAGAAATTTTTTATTTTACACACCTCCACATGTGTATTTCACACTGCAATTTATTTTCTGTGGCCCTAAATGGCGTTTTTTGCAAGAGCACAACACAACCACAGTATTTAACCACTGAATCGCACAGCTATAGAAGTGCAGAGAATGCTATTCAAAAAAAAAAGTTGTTTTTTTTAGTATAGCACTGTACAATATATAGAAATTGTTTATTTTACACACCTCCACATGTGTATTTCACACTGCAAAATATTTTCTGTGGCCCTAAATGGCGTTTTTTGAAAGAGCACAACACAACCACAGTATTTAACCACTGAATCGCACAGCTATAGAAGTGCAGAGAATGCTATTCAAAAAAAATGTTGTTTTTTTTAGTATAGCACTGTACAATATATAGAAATTGTTTATTTTACACACCTCCACATGTGTATTTCACACTGCAAAATATTTTCTGTGGCCCTAAATGGCGTTTTTTGAAAGAGCACAACACAACCACAGTATTTAACCACTGAATCGCACAGCTATAGAAGTGCAGAGAATGTTATTCAAAAAAAATGTTGTTTTTTTTAGTATAGTACTGTACAATATATAGAAATTGTTTATTTTACACACCTCCACATGTGTATTTCACACTGCAAAATATTTTCTGTGGCCCTAAATGGCGTTTTTTGGAAAAGCACAACACAACCACAGTATTTAACCACTGAATCGCACAGCTATAGAAGTGCAGAGAATGCTATTCAAAAAAAATGTTGTTTTTTTTAGTATAGCACTGTACAATATATAGAAATTGTTTATTTTACACACCTCCACATGTGTATTTCACACTGCAAAATATTTTCTGTGGCCCTAAATGGCGTTTTTTGAAAGAGCACAACACAACCACAGTATTTAACCACTGAATCGCACAGCTATAGAAGTGCAGAGAATGCTATTCAAAAAAAATGTTTTTTTTTTTAGTATAGTACTGTACAATATATAGAAATTGTTTATTTTACACACCTCCACATGTGTATTTCACACTGCAAAATATTTTCTGTGGCCCTAAATGGCGTTTTTTGGAAAAGCACAACACAACCACAGTATTTAACCACTGAATCGCACAGCTATAGAAGTGCAGAGAATGCTATTCAAAAAAAATGTTGTTTTTTTTAGTATAGCACTGTACAATATATAGAAATTGTTTATTTTACACACCTCCACATGTGTATTTCACACTGCAAAATATTTTCTGTGGCCCTAAATGGCGTTTTTTGAAAGAGCACAACACAACCACAGTATTTAACCACTGAATCGCACAGCTATAGAAGTGCAGAGAATGCTATTCAAAGAAAATGTTGTTTTTTTTAGTATAGCACTGTACAATATATAGAAATTGTTTATTTTACACACCTCCAGATGTGTATTTCACACTGCAAAATATTTTCTGTGGCCCTAAATGGCGTTTTTTGAAAGAGCACAACACAACCACAGTATTTAACCACTGAATCGCACAGCTATAGAAGTGCAGAGAATGCTATTCAAAAAAAATGTTGTTTTTTTTTAGTATAGCACTGTACAATATATAGAAATTGTTTATTTTACACACCTCCACATGTGTATTTCACACTGCAATTTATTTTCTGTGGCCCTAAATGGCGTTTTTTGCAAGAGCACAACACAACCACAGTATTTAACCACTGAATCGCACAGCTATAGAAGTGCAGAGAATGCTATTCAAAAAAAATGTTTTTTTTTTTAGTATAGCACTGTACAATATATAGAAATTGTTTATTTTACACACCTCCACATGTGTATTTCACACTGCAAAATATTTTCTGTGGCCCTAAATGGCGTTTTTTGAAAGAGCACAACACAACCACAGTATTTAACCACTGAATCGCACAGCTATAGAAGTGCAGAGAATGCTATTAAAAAAATATGTTGTTTTTTTTAGTATAGCACTGTACAATATATAGAAATTGTTTATTTTACACACCTCCACATGTGTATTTCACACTGCAAAATATTTTCTGTGGCCCTAAATGGCGTTTTTTGAAAGAGCACAACACAACCACAGTATTTAACCACTGAATCGCACAGCTATAGAAGTGCAGAGAATGCTATTCAAAAAAAATGTTTTTTTTTTTAGTATAGCACTGTACAATATATAGAAATTGTTTATTTTACACACCTCCACATGTGTATTTCACACTGCAATTTATTTTCTGTGGCCCTAAATGGCGTTTTTTGCAAGAGCACAACACAACCACAGTATTTAACCACTGAATCGCACAGCTATAGAAGTGCAGAGAATGCTATTCAAAAAAAATGTTGTTTTTTTTAGTATAGCACTGTACAATATATAGAAATTGTTTATTTTACACACCTCCACATGTGTATTTCACACTGCAAAATATTTTCTGTGGCCCTAAATGGCGTTTTTTGAAAGAGCACAACACAACCACAGTATTTAACCACTGAATCGCACAGCTATAGAAGTGCAGAGAATGCTATTCAAAAAAAATGTTGTTTTTTTTAGTATAGCACTGTACAATATATAGAAATTGTTTATTTTACACACCTCCACATGTGTGTTTCACACTGCAATTTATTTTCTGTGGCCCTAAATGGCGTTTTTTGAAAGAGCACAACACAACCACAGTATTTAACCACTGAATCGCACAGCTATAGAAGTGCAGAGAATGCTATTCAAAAAAAATGTTGTTTTTTTTAGTATAGCACTGTACAATATATAGAAATTGTTTATTTTACACACCTCCACATGTGTATTTCACACTGCAATTTATTTTCTGTGGCCCTAAATGGCGTTTTTTGCAAGAGCACAACACAACCACAGTATTTAACCACTGAATCGCACAGCTATAGAAGTGCAGAGAATGCTATTCAAAAAAAATGTTGTTTTTTTAGTATAGCACTGTACAATATATAGAAATTGTTTATTTTACACACCTCCACATGTGTATTTCACACTGCAATTTATTTTCTGTGGCCCTAAATGGCGTTTTTTGCAAGAGCACAACACAACCACAGTATTTAACCACTGAATCGCACAGCTATAGAAGTGCAGAGAATGCTATTCAAAAAAAATGTTGTTTTTTTTAGTATAGCACTGTACAATATATAGAAATTGTTTATTTTACACAACTCCACATGTGTATTTCACACTGCAAAATATTTTCTGTGGCCCTAAATGGCGTTTTTTGAAAGAGCACAACACAACCACAGTATATAACCGCTGAATCGCACAGCTGCAGAGAATGCTATTCAAAAAAAAGTTTTTTTTTTTTTTTTTAGTATAGCATAGTACAAGAAAAATATATAGAAATTGGTTATTTCACACAACTAGAGATATACACTGCAAAATATTGTTTTTTGCCCAAAAATAGGCCTTTTTTGCGCACAACAAAGTGCCTTTTTTTTTTTTGCAACAGCACAATAAAGTGCCTTTTTTTTTGGGGGCCCAAAAATGGGTCTTTTTAGCAAATGCACAATAAAGTGCCTTTTTTTTTTTTTTTCTGACCAAAATAGGTCTTTTAGCAAGAGCACAATACAGCCACAGTATGGAATAGGTGTATCACTCAACGTAATGCAGTGCTGGTGCACTGAGCTTGCAACACAAACAGATAAACCTATGCAGATCGCTGAGCTATTATATCTCTCAATCTGGACTCCTATCTAAATCTCTCTCCCTGAAAGCACAAACAGGATCCTGCCCCTACACTACACTACACTACACTGTCTCCCTATCTTTTCTATCAGTAGATTGCAGAATCAGGACTAACTCCTATCATATAATTCTCTCCCTCACAGCAACAGCAGCCAGGATCCTTTCCCTACACTGTCTAAAAGCAGAGTGACGATCTGTGCTGTGTGCCTCTTTCTTATATAGAAGCTGGTCACATGCTGGGTCACATGTTGCACTGACCAATCACAGCCATGCCATTAGTAGGCATGGCTATGATGGCTTCTAAGGGCACACCAGCTAATCAAATGGTGATTGGCTGGCCCCTGAAGCATTTCTAACTGCGCCATTAAATTCCCGAATCCGAACCCGACCCCGGACTTTAGCGCAAAATCCGGGTCCGGGTCCGGGGTCGGGAAAATGCCAAAATTCGGTACGGACCCGAACTTTACAGTTCGGGTCCGCTCAACACTACTGCTTACCAGTGCTCTTGAAGTTTTTTTAACTCTGCCATGGCCGGTCCCAAGCCCAGCTGCGAAAAGAGGAGGGTTGAGTGCTGGGGCAAGCAAACCAGCCCTGTAAAAACAATTTGCTACTGCGAGCATAAAAGAAGAATAGGGCCTATCCAGCATTGTATAGGAGACAAAAGGGAACTGACATCTGCAAGATTGTATTGGTTTAACAGTCACCACATCCCAAAAATTTAGTAAAAAACAAAAAACCCCCTCAGAGGTGGGACTTTGAAAGTGACTGCAAAACACACAAAGTATATTGAAATTGTATAGATTTAATAAATAAGTACAAAAAGGACAAATGAATATAAATCACATGAATTGTGTACAAGTCCAGAAAATTGGTTGCGTGGGTAAGGAGAAAAATTGAAACATTGATAGTCAAACCCGACAGCTGTTTCGGTTACGCCCTTCTTCGGGGGAATTGTAGACATACAGTTCAATAAGACAGACAAACTCTGTTGAATACATAATATAGTACAAATAAATATCACGATGTATGCATATACATACATTACCAACAGTCATATAAAAAAATATATATATTAAATGAATATATGCTTACAGTAATCTATCCAAATGAAATTAATATTTGGTGCACCGGGGGACCACATGCACGGCAGTAAATGTGGGGTGAAAAAAGAGAACACCCCACCAATGAGGGGGCTCCAAGATCGATGGGGTCCAATATCCCAACAACGGGGGTCCCCAGGTGACGACACGCAGACAGGCCAGAGAGAGATCAAGGAATCCGGTAAGGTAATTATCTAAAAGACAAATTTATGAAGGGTGGGAGGCAAAAGGGGGAAATCACATTAGTGAGTCCCTAATATGTAGTAAAGTCCCCCCATAGACCCCAGCCCTATAGACCCTAACTTAAGTCCCATATATGGATAATGTGAATTCATCCATTACATGTATAATGTGTGTCCAAGGAAACCTACCAGTATGGAAAAGTATTCCAGATCAGGGAGGTGTCTAGTGGAAACTTGAAACGGCTTCAAAAGTAGAGGGAGTCCTCAATACAAAAATTGCATCCAATATGCACTATTGTAGTGATGAAGCAAATATGTGCATCGTTTCAATCTGATTTAAATCCAGAGAATCTAAAGGGTAATGTGGATGAAAAAACAGGGGACAATAGGTAGATATAGCATTAAACTTGTCCAAGGTAGATAAACAAAATACAAAGTTTCAAGGAACTGTCCTATAAGAGTTTACCTGTAGGGATCCCGGGTGTCCCAATGATCGCTGCGTGAGGTACCTCGAGTGGACTCCGACTGGTCCTTGAGAGCTTTAAATGGTGTCTCAAAGACATCTGCGCATGCGTCAGAAAGCGCCGGTAAACGACGCAGACGTAGTGACGTCAGTGCGCTATCCGTCGCGTACCTATGACGCTCCGGACGGGCACATAAAGAAATAGACGTTAATGAACAGGAATGTGAGATGTCTCTCTATGCAGAGAGTGTGCCGCAGTATGTCTGAAAGGAACACATAGGTATGGCTGTATAATCCCTGCCATTCCGTGCCAAAGAGAGTACCCGTGTATATAATGAGACCCGATAGCAGGGAGGAGGAAGAAGAAGAATTGATATTATTATAAATATACTAGGAGTTGTGTATCTCTATATTATATTGAAACTCTGACTATGACAACCAATGACATTAAGAAGCTTAATATCAACCGCAAGGGTGAAACATCATCTAATTTAACTGAAGGTGAAAAAAAGGCCCTTGAGAATCTAACTAAACAGATTCATCTGACAATAAAACCGGCAGATAAAGGGGGCAATATTGTGATCATGGGGAATCTCCAATACAAGGAGATGTGTTTAAAAATACTAAACAACAGTGATTGGTATAGAAAAATCTCAAGAACCATGATTGGGAAATTCAATGATGCCTTCTATATACTGATCGATGGGGCCTATACGAACAGGACAATCGATCTGCAGATTTGGAACTTTATCAGAACTCTTCACCCCAGAATCCCGACTTTCTATAGTCTTCCTAAGGTGCACAAAAATCAAACTATGCCACCAGGCCGCCCCATCGTATCAGGATGTGGTAGCATCACGGAGAACCTTAGTAAGTTCATAGATGAACAAATTCGTCCTTACGTGAACAACTTGCCTTCTTTTGTGAAAGATACAATGCATTTACTCAATCAATTGGATGAGATGTCTGTGCCCCCCAATGCCCTGTTGGTGGCTGTTGATGTAGAAGCCCTATATAGCTCCATCCCCCACCAGCGGGGCATTGGGGTAATCAGACATATCTTATCCCAATCGCATCGTGATAATCGTTCTTTCGATTTATTTTTGCTTTCTGCTCTTGAACATATTCTTACCTGCAATGCCTTTTCGTTTGATGGGTCCCACTACCTCCAGATACAGGGCGTGGCAATGGGGACTTGCTGCGCCCCATCCTACGCTAACCTGTATCTGGGGGAGTGGGAACAGAATTTTCTATCTGAAGAGAGCCTTTTGCCTATGACTGAATATATTGTCAACTGGAGTCGTTACATCGACGATATCTTTATCGTCTGGATAGGCACTCCAGAACTATTGTTGTCCTGCTTGGATGCTATGAATGATAACTCATACAACCTTACATTCACCATGACGTATAGTGAGACGTCCGTTAATTTTTTAGATATCACTATACTTAAGGACACAAATGGTAAACTAACAAGTGCACTATATCGCAAAGATACAGCATGCAATTCTATACTACATGCGGGGAGTGCACATCCTACATCGTTAGTAAAATCAATTCCATACGGACAATATTTACGGCTACGCCGAAATTGTACGAATGATGCTACGTTTCAGAATGAAGCAAATGCCCTCAGAGACCGCCTTTTGATACGAGGCTACTCTCTTAATAGCCTTAAAAAATCTTTTAGAAGGGCTACCCTAAAATCTAGGGATCAACTTCTAACAAAAAAACAACCCAGCATCAAACCCGACAATTTTGATTCTAATACTATACGGATTATTACCAAATTTAATAGACAAAGCGAACAGATTAGAAAAATTATTTCCAAATACTGGCATCTTTTGCAGATCGATCCCTCTCTAGCCTCCTTTGTGCCGGCTCAACCGGCAATTACCTATCGGAAGGCAGATTCAATAAAGGATAACCTAATACAGAGTGAATACACGGGTGAATTCCGGGTTGACCCATGTAGGCGACCTGGCACATATCGATGTGGAGGTTGCAATTTATGCCAATATATGAACATTGATGAAAAAGCATCACTACCTAATGGCAAAATCTTCAAACCCATTCATTTTGCGAACTGCAAAACGGAAGGAGTAGTTTATCTACTCACATGCCAATGTGGATCATTCTACATTGGCAAAACCAAACAGCCATTCTTCAAGAGAGCGGCTAGACATATCACCTGTATGAAGAAATGTGACCCAGACCTTCCCCTTGGACGCCATATAAAAGATATCCATAATAGTAGAATTCCCAGAATAAAATTCTTAATTCTGGACAGGGTACACCCCAGCAACAGAGGAGGAGATTGGAACATAACTCTCCTAGAAAGAGAGACTAGATGGATCTTTACCCTAAATGCCACCATGCCTCCAGGATTGAACGATCTCATAAGTTATCGTCCTTTTCTTGAGGGTTTCTCCTCAGGGGGGTGGGAAGAATAGAAGTACAGGTGAGACAATGTATCTCCTACCATCAATGGACTCCTCCCTTTTTTTTTTTTTTTTTCCCTCTTCCCTTTCTCTCCCCCAGATTTCCCCCACTTTCTATTTATATTTATTTTTATCTCCTTTTGGTGTACCGGTGACCCGCATGCATACGTCAGTTTGGGGCTCCCAGTGGGCTCATTGTTCCTCACACGGCGCACACAGGGGGTGAGTTGGGCCGCCAGGTTTTTCCCCCCCCCCCTTTTTTCTTTCTGGGGGGATTGGCCTCTTTTACCCCCCTTTTTATGCATTTATTTGCATTTATGCGTCGGCGCGCGTCATCTGCCAATTACCGCCACTTGGGACGGTCTTTGGGCGGATGCCGCGCGGGGGGCCCCTTTTGGCGACTCTAACCTCTGGATTCGACACTGGGAACCTGCCTGCCCTATATGTGCCTTTTTACTATATTAACAAACATCCAGTGTATCAGAGGGAGGCTTTCATCTATCTGATTATTATTGTTATGCAATTTCTAATAGATATAATGTTATAGTCGATATACAATTTCTCCATGGAATATGAATGTAAATATCATTTTCCATGTAAACAATGAATGAGATTGCTCCAATTCTCTTTGAATTATGACTGACTATTATTATTTAATTCTCTTCTTTCCATTTTTTTACATCTTTACTTTTTTATTTTTAATAACTTTCAATATATAATTCATATTTAGATTGAAGAGTTTATTTAAAGTAAAATTTTGGATAACATGGAGTTTCAATATAATATAGAGATACACAACTCCTAGTATATTTATAATAATATCAATTCTTCTTCTTCCTCCTCCCTGCTATCGGGTCTCATTATATACACGGGTACTCTCTTTGGCACGGAATGGCAGGGATTATACAGCCATACCTATGTGTTCCTTTCAGACATACTGCGGCACACTCTCTGCATAGAGAGACATCTCACATTCCTGTTCATTAACGTCTATTTCTTTATGTGCCCGTCCGGAGCGTCATAGGTACGCGACGGATAGCGCACTGACGTCACTACGTCTGCGTCGTTTACCGGCGCTTTCTGACGCATGCGCAGATGTCTTTGAGACACCATTTAAAGCTCTCAAGGACCAGTCGGAGTCCACTCGAGGTACCTCACGCAGCGATCATTGGGACACCCGGGATCCCTACAGGTAAACTCTTATAGGACAGTTCCTTGAAACTTTGTATTTTGTTTATCTACCTTGGACAAGTTTAATGCTATATCTACCTATTGTCCCCTGTTTTTTCATCCACATTACCCTTTAGATTCTCTGGATTTAAATCAGATTGAAACGATGCACATATTTGCTTCATCACTACAATAGTGCATATTGGATGCAATTTTTGTATTGAGGACTCCCTCTACTTTTGAAGCCGTTTCAAGTTTCCACTAGACACCTCCCTGATCTGGAATACTTTTCCATACTGGTAGGTTTCCTTGGACACACATTATACATGTAATGGATGAATTCACATTATCCATATATGGGACTTAAGTTAGGGTCTATAGGGCTGGGGTCTATGGGGGGACTTTACTACATATTAGGGACTCACTAATGTGATTTCCCCCTTTTGCCTCCCACCCTTCATAAATTTGTCTTTTAGATAATTACCTTACCGGATTCCTTGATCTCTCTCTGGCCTGTCTGCGTGTCGTCGCCTGGGGACCCCCGTTGTTGGGATATTGGACCCCATCGATCTTGGAGCCCCCTCATTGGTGGGGTGTTCTCTTTTTTCACCCCACATTTACTGCCGTGCATGTGGTCCCCCGGTGCACCAAATATTAATTTATTTTTGGATAGATTACTGTAAGCATATATTCATTTAATATATATATTTTTTTATATGACTGTTGGTAATGTATGTATATGCATACATCGTGATATTTATTTGTACTATATTATGTATTCAACAGAGTTTGTCTGTCTTATTGAACTGTATGTCTACAATTCCCCCGAAGAAGGGCGTAACCGAAACAGCTGTCGGGTTTGACTATCAATGTTTCAATTTTTCTCCTTACCCACGCAACCAATTTTCTGGACTTGTACACAATTCATGTGATTTATATTCATTTGTCCTTTTTGTACTTATTTATTAAATCTATACAATTTCAATATACTTTGTGTGTTTTGCAGTCACTTTCAAAGTCCCACCTCTGAGGGGGTTTTTTGTTTTTTATCCAGCATTGTAGTGACATTAGCGAGCTGAACGTGTTGGCTGGGCTACCAATGCTTTAAGCTGCAAATTAGTGGCTCGAGCATAAAAGAAGAGGGCCTATTAAAGTTAACTCCACCGTGGCCGGTCCCAAGTCCGAGCTGAGAAAGGAGGAGGGTCCCTTCCCCCTCCCTTTCCTTCCCTTTCCCCTTCCCCTCCCCCTCCCTTCCCTTTCCCCTTCCACCAGAGACACATGCTCAAATTACCTTTAAGGCAGTTTACTGTGCAAAGGGCTAAAAAGAGATTGTAGACAGTCCACTTTGGGCCGATCTGCGCCGTTCGGAGCTGTAATGCGAAGTTCCACTGTACATCTCCTCTCTGCTGTCCCATCTGTGTGCTGTCTCGACTGTGAAGTGTGGGAAGAGGGTGTACCCCTTTACGGAGGATAGACAGCAGGATCTGTTTGCCCCGAGTACATAAGTTGTCTGAAGAAGAGAGAGCAATTTGGGTTCAAATTTGGTCCCATACTTGCTATCTGAGGAGTGACAAAGGAAATCTACCTGTGTGCCAAGTTTGAAGACAGGAGCCCCAAGGGTTCCAGAGATATGGCCACACAAAGAGAACTGACCGGCAATTGAAAGCTCCCTTGTGGGAAAACGTCGCAGTAATTTGTAATACCGCTTAAGTGGGACTCTGGAGCAACCTTGTCGGTATAGATTTTGCTGGTCAATATCTCCAAAACCATAAATCCTAAGAACTCCAAACTTGGTAGGGTGGGTCTCCCAATCAGTCCCATACATGTGTCTCTCAAGTTGAAAAAAACACTGCCTCCCGAAACATAAAGGGCAATGTCGCAGTGTTCTTTCAAACTGCACGGACCCAGATGAGGTCTCACTGCTGTATGTCTGTGTCCTACATTGGGAAAATGTTCAATACTTTTTTAACTCTGCCATGGCCGGTCCCAAGCCCGTGCTGCGAAAAGAGGAGGGTTGGGTGCTGGGACAAGCAAACCAGCCCTATTAAAACATTTGTAGAGCAAATGGGAAAGTTCAGTGACACAGAGGTGATGTTCCATCTCGGGGGAGGTTTAGTGTCACTGCAGCAATGAAGACCTCTCTGAGCGTGGTTGGTTCTGAGAGCAATGGCCCAGATCCCATTCCATAACAATTGTAAGATGCTCATTGCGGTCTAGAGCTGGTCCAAAGGTTGCGTGTGAAGGTTGTGTGCAAGCACACGTAAAGTGCTCTCTTCCGAAACTGGAAGACTGCTTACCAGTGCTCTTGAATTTTTTTAACTCTGCCATGGCCGGTCCCAAGCCCAGCTGCGAAGAGGAGGGTTGAGTGCTGGGGCAAGCAAACCAGCCCTGTAAAAACAATTTGCTACTGCGAGCATAAAAGAAGAATAGGGCCTATCCAGCATTGTAGTGACATTAGCCAGCTGAACGTGTTGGCTGAGCTACCAATGCTTTAAGCTGCAAATTAGTGGCTCAAGCATAAAAGAAGAGGGCCTATTAAAGTTAACTCCACCGTGGCCGGTCCCAAGTCCGAGCTGAGAAAGGAGGAGGGTCCCTTCCCCCTCCCTTTCCTTCCCTTTCCCCTTCCCCTCCCCCTCCCTTCCCTTTCCCCTTCCCCCAGAGATACATGCTCAAATTACCTTTAAGGCAGTTTACTGTGCAAAGGGCTAAAAAGAGATTGTAGACAGTCCACTTTGGGGCGATCGGCGCCGTTCGGAGCTGTAATGCGAAGTTCCACTGTACATCTCTTCTCTGCTGTCCCATCTGTGTGCTGTCTCGACTGTGAAGTGTGGGAAGAGGGTGTACCCCTTTACGGAGGATAGACAGCAGGATCTGTTCGCCCCGAGTACATAAATTGTCTGAAGAAGAGAGAGCAATTTGGGTTCAAATTTGGTCCCATACTTGCTATCTGAGGAGTGACAAAGGAAATCTACCTGCGTGCCAAGTTTGAAGACAGGAGCCCCAAGGGTTCCAGAGATATGGCCACACAAAGAGAACTGACCGGCAATTGAAAGCTCCCTTGCGGGAAAACGTAGCAGTAATTTGTAATACCGCTTAAGTGGGACTCTGGAGCAACCTTGTCGGTATAGATTTTGCTGGTCAATATCTCCAAAACCATAAATCCTAAGAACTCCAAACTTGGTAGGGTGGGTCTCCCAATAAGTCCCATACATGTGTCTCTCAAGTTGAAAAAAACACTGCCTCCCGAAACATAAAGGGCGACGTCGCAGTGTTCTTTCAAACTGCACGGACCCAGATGAGGCCTCACTGCTGTATGTCTGTGTCCTACATTGGGAAAATGTTCAATATTTTTTTAACTCTGCCATGGCCGGTCCCAAGCCCGTGCTGCGAAAAGAGGAGGGTTGGGTGCTGGGACAAGCAAACCAGCCCTATTAAAACATTTGTAGAGCAAATGGGAAAGTTCAGTGACAGAGAGGTGATGTTCCATCTCAGGGGAGGTTTAGTGTCACTGCAGCAATGAAGACCTCTCTGAGCGTGGTTGGTTCTGAGAGCAATGGCCCAGATCCCATTCCATAACAATTTTAAGATGCTCATTGCGGTCTAGAGCTGGCCCAAAGGTTGCGAGTGAAGGTTGTGTGCAAGCACACGTAAAGTGCTCCCTTCCAAAACTGGAAGACTGCATACCAGTGCTCTTAAATTTTTTTAACTCTGCCATGGCCAGTCCCAAGCCCAGCTGCGAAAAGAGGAGGGTTGAGTGCTGGGGCAAGCAAACCAGCCCTGTAAAAACAATTTGCTACTGCGAGCATAAAAGAAGAATAGGGCCTATCCAGCATTGTAGTGACATTAGCCAGCTGAACGTGTTGGCTGAGCTACCAATGCTTTAAGCTGCAAATTAGTGGCTCGAGCATAAAAGAAGAGGGCCTATTAAAGTTAACTCCACCGTGGCCGGTCCCAAGTCCGAGCTGAGAAAGGAGGAGGGTCCCTTCCCCCTCCCTTTCCTTCCCTTTCCCCTTCCCTTCCCCCTCCCTTCCCTTTCCCCTTCCCCCAGAGATACATGCTCAAATTACCTTTAAGGCAGTTTAATGTGCAAAGGGCTAAAAAGAGATTGTAGACAGTCCACTTTGGGGCGATCGGCGCCGTTCGGAGCTGTAATGCGAAGTTCCACTGTACATATCTTCTCTGCTGTCCCATCTGTGTGCTGTCTCGACTGTGAAGTGTGGGAAGAGGGTGTACCCCTTTACGGAGGATAGACAGCAGGATCTGTTCGCCCCGAGTACATAAATTGTCTGAAGAAGAGAGAGCAATTTGGGTTCAAATTTGGTCCCATACTTGCTATCTGAGGAGTGACAAAGGAAATCTACCTGCGTGCCAAGTTTGAAGACAGGAGCCCCAAGGGTTCCAGAGATATGGCCACACAAAGAGAACTGACCGGCAATTGAAAGCTCCCTTGCGGGAAAACGTAGCAGTAATTTGTAATACCGCTTAAGTGGGACTCTGGAGCAACCTTGTCGGTATAGATTTTGCTGGTCAATATCTCCAAAACCATAAATCCTAAGAACTCCAAACTTGGTAGGGTGGGTCTCCCAATAAGTCCCATACATGTGTCTCTCAAGTTGAAAAAAACACTGCCTCCCGAAACATAAAGGGCGACGTCGCAGTGTTCTTTCAAACTGCACGGACCCAGATGAGGCCTCACTGCTGTATGTCTGTGTCCTACATTGGGAAAATGTTCAATATTTTTTTAACTCTGCCATGGCCGGTCCCAAGCCCGTGCTGCGAAAAGAGGAGGGTTGGGTGCTGGGACAAGCAAACCAGCCCTATTAAAACATTTGTAGAGCAAATGGGAAAGTTCAGTGACAGAGAGGTGATGTTCCATCTCAGGGGAGGTTTAGTGTCACTGCAGCAATGAAGACCTCTCTGAGCGTGGTTGGTTCTGAGAGCAATGGCCCAGATCCCATTCCATAACAATTTTAAGATGCTCATTGCGGTCTAGAGCTGGCCCAAAGGTTGCGAGTGAAGGTTGTGTGCAAGCACACGTAAAGTGCTCCCTTCCAAAACTGGAAGACTGCATACCAGTGCTCTTAAATTTTTTTAACTCTGCCATGGCCAGTCCCAAGCCCAGCTGCGAAAAGAGGAGGGTTGAGTGCTGGGGCAAGCAAACCAGCCCTGTAAAAACAATTTGCTACTGCGAGCATAAAAGAAGAATAGGGCCTATCCAGCATTGTAGTGACATTAGCCAGCTGAACGTGTTGGCTGAGCTACCAATGCTTTAAGCTGCAAATTAGTGGCTCGAGCATAAAAGAAGAGGGCCTATTAAAGTTAACTCCACCGTGGCCGGTCCCAAGTCCGAGCTGAGAAAGGAGGAGGGTCCCTTCCCCCTCCCTTTCCTTCCCTTTCCCCTTCCCTTCCCCCTCCCTTCCCTTTCCCCTTCCCCCAGAGATACATGCTCAAATTACCTTTAAGGCAGTTTAATGTGCAAAGGGCTAAAAAGAGATTGTAGACAGTCCACTTTGGGCCGATCGGCGCAGTTCGGAGCTGTAATGCGAAGTTCCACTGTACATCTCTTCTCTGCTGTCCCATCTGTGTGCTGTCTCGACTGTGAAGTGTGGGAAGAGGGTGTACCCCTTTACGGAGGATAGACAGCAGGATCTGTTCGCCCCGAGTACATAAATTGTCTGAAGAAGAGAGAGCAATTTGGGTTCAAATTTGGTCCCATACTTGCTATCTGAGGAGTGACAAAGGAAATCTACCTGCGTGCCAAGTTTGAAGACAGGAGCCCCAAGGGTTCCAGAGATATGGCCACACAAAGAGAACTGACTGGCAATAGAAAGCTCCCTTGCGGGAAAACGTAGCAGTAATTTGTAATACCGCTTAAGTGGGACTCTGGAGCAACCTTGTCGGTATAGATTTTGCTGGTCAATATCTCCAAAACCATAAATCCTAAGAACTCCAAACTTGGTAGGGTGGGTCTCCCAATCAGTCCCATACATGTGTCTCTAAAGTTGAAAAAAACACTGCCTCCCGAAACATAAAGGGCAATGTCGCAGTGTTCTTTCAAACTGCACGGACCCAGATGAGGCCTTACTACTGTATGTCTGTGTCCTACATTGGGAAAATGTTCAATACTTTTTTAACTCTGCCATGGCCGGTCCCAAGCCCGTGCTGCAAAAAGAGGAGGGTTGGGTGATGGGACAAGCAAACCAGCCCTATTAAAACATTTGTAGAGCAAATGGGAAAGTTCAGTGACACAGAGGTGATGTTCCATCTCGGGGGAGGTTTAGTGTCACTGCAGCAATGAAGACCTCTCTGAGCGTGGTTGGTTCTGAGAGCAATGGCC
Source organism: Rana muscosa (assembly GCA_029206835.1). NCBI lineage: Eukaryota > Metazoa > Chordata > Amphibia > Anura > Ranidae > Rana > Rana muscosa. Next base: position 116,915,948 of record CM055118.1, read on the forward strand.
CAGATGCCATTCCATAACAATTGTAAGATGCTCATTGCGGTCTAGAGCTGGTCCAAAGGTTGCGTGTGAAGGTTGTGTGCAAGCACACGTAAAGTGCTCCCTTCCGAAACTGGAAGACTGCTTACCAGTGCTCTTGAAGTTTTTTAACTCTGCCATGGCCGGTCCCAAGCCCAGCTGCGAAGAGGAGGGTTGAGTGCTGGGGCAAGCAAACCAGCCCTGTAAAAACATTTTGCTACTGCGAGCATAAAAGAAGAATAGGGCCTATCCAGCATTGTAGTGACATTAGCCAGCTGAACGTGTTGGCTGAGCTACCAATGCTTTAAGCTGCAAATTAGTGGCTCGAGCATAAAAGAAGAGGGCCTATTAAAGTTAACTCCACCGTGGCCGGTCCCAAGTCTGAGCTGAGAAAGGAGGAGGGTCCCTTCCCCCTCCCTTTCCTTCCCTTTCCCCTTCCCCTCCCCCTCCCTTCCCTTTCCCCTTCCCCCAGAGACACATGCTCAAATTACCTTTAAGGCAGTTTACTGTGCAAAGGGCTAAAAAGAGATTGTAGACAGTCCACTTTGGGCCGATCGGCGCCGTTCGGAGCTGTAATGCGAAGTTCCACTGTACATCTCTTCTCTGCTGTCCCATCTGTGTGCTGTCTCGACTGTGAAGTGTGGGAAGAGGGTGTACCCCTTTACGGAGGATAGACAGCAGGATCTGTTCGCCCCGAGTACATAAATTGTCTGAAGAAGAGAGAGCAATTTGGGTTCAAATTTGGTCCCATACTTGCTATCTGAGGAGTGACAAAGGAAATCTACCTGCGTGCCAAGTTTGAAGACAGGAGCCCCAAGGGTTCCAGAGATATGGCCACACAAAGAGAACTGACCGGCAATTGAAAGCTCCCTTGCGGGAAAACGTAGCAGTAATTTGTAATACCGCTTAAGTGGGACTCTGGAGCTACCTTGTCGGTATAGATTTTGCTGGTCAATATCTCCAAAACCATAAATCCTAAGAACTCCAAACTTGGTAGGGTGGGTCTCCCAATCAGTCCCATACATGTGTCTCTCAAGTTGAAAAAAACACTGCCTCCCGAAACATAAAGGGCGACGTCGCAGTGTTCTTTCAAACTGCACGGACCCAGATGAGGCCTCACTGCTGTATGTCTGTGTCCTACATTGGGAAAATGTTCAATATTTTTTTAACTCTGCCATGGCCGGTCCCAAGCCCGTGCTGCGAAAAGAGGAGGGTTGGGTGCTGGGACAAGCAAACCAGCCCTATTAAAACATTTGTAGAGCAAATGGGAAAGTTCAGTGATACAGAGGTAATGTTCCATCTCGGGGGAGGTTTAGTGTCACTGCAGCAATGAAGACCTCTCTGAGCGTGGTTGGTTCTGAGAGCAATGGCCCAGATCCCATTCCATAACAATTGTAAGATGCTCATTGCGGTCTAGAGCTGGTCCAAAGGTTGCGTGTGAAGGTTGTGTGCAAGCACACCTAAAGTGCTCCCTTCCGAAACTGGAAGACTGCTTACCAGTGCACTTGAATTTTTTTAACTCTGCCATGGCCGGTCCCAAGCCCAGCTGCGAAAAGAGGAGGGTTGAGTGCTGGCGCAAGCAAACCAGCCATGTAAAAACAATTTGCTACTGCAAGCATAAAAGAAGAATAGGGCCTATCCAGCATTGTAGTGACATTAGCCAGCTGAACGTGTTGGCTGAGCTACCAATGCTTTAAGCTGCAAATTAGTGGCTCGAGCATAAAAGAAGAGGGCCTATTAAAGTTAACTCCACCGTGGCCGGTCCCAAGTCCGAGCTGAGAAAGGAGGAGGGTCCCTTCCCCCTCCCTTTCCTTCCCTTTCCCCTTCCCCTCCCCCTCCCTTCCCTTTCCCCTTCCCCCAGAGACACATGCTCAAATTACCTTTAAGGCAGTTTACTGTGCAAAGGGCTAAAAAGAGATTGTAGACAGTCCACTTTGGGCCGATCGGCGACGTTCGGAGTTGTAATGCGAAGTTCCACTGTACATCTCTCCTCTGCTATCCCATCTGTGTGCTGTCTCGACTGTGAAGTATGGGAAGAGGGTGTACCCCTTTACGGAGGATAGACAGCAGGATCTGTTCGCCCCGAGTACAGAAATTGTCTGAAGAAGAGAGAGCAATTTGGGTTCAAATTTGGTACCATACGTGCTATCTGAGGAGTGACAAAGGAAATCTACCTGCGTGCCAAGTTTGAAGACAGGAGCCCCAAGGGTTCCAGAGATATGGCCACACAAAGAGAACTGACCGGCAATTGAAAGCTCCCTTGCGGGAAAACGTAGCAGTAATTTGTAATACCGCTTAAGTGGGACTCTGGAGCAACCTTGTCGGTATAGATTTTGCTGGTCAATATCTCCAAAACCATAAATCCTAAGAACTCCAAACTTGGTAGGGTGGGTCTCCCAATAAGTCCCATACATGTGTCTCTCAAGTTGAAAAAAACACTGCCTCCCGAAACATAAAGGGCGACGTCGCAGTGTTCTTTCAAACTGCACGGACCCAGATGAGGCCTCACTGCTGTATGTCTGTGTCCTACATTGGGAAAATGTTCAATATTTTTTTAACTCTGCCATGGCCGGTCCCAAGCCCGTGCTGCGAAAAGAGGAGGGTTGGGTGCTGGGACAAGCAAACCAGCCCTATTAAAACATTTGTAGAGCAAATGGGAAAGTTCAGTGACAGAGAGGTGATGTTCCATCTCAGGGGAGGTTTAGTGTCACTGCAGCAATGAAGACCTCTCTGAGCGTGGTTGGTTCTGAGAGCAATGGCCCAGATCCCATTCCATAACAATTTTAAGATGCTCATTGCGGTCTAGAGCTGGCCCAAAGGTTGCGAGTGAAGGTTGTGTGCAAGCACACGTAAAGTGCTCCCTTCCAAAACTGGAAGACTGCATACCAGTGCTCTTAAATTTTTTTAACTCTGCCATGGCCAGTCCCAAGCCCAGCTGCGAAAAGAGGAGGGTTGAGTGCTGGGGCAAGCAAACCAGCCCTGTAAAAACAATTTGCTACTGCGAGCATAAAAGAAGAATAGGGCCTATCCAGCATTGTAGTGACATTAGCCAGCTGAACGTGTTGGCTGAGCTACCAATGCTTTAAGCTGCAAATTAGTGGCTCGAGCATAAAAGAAGAGGGCCTATTAAAGTTAACTCCACCGTGGCCGGTCCCAAGTCCGAGCTGAGAAAGGAGGAGGGTCCCTTCCCCCTCCCTTTCCTTCCCTTTCCCCTTCCCTTCCCCCTCCCTTCCCTTTCCCCTTCCCCCAGAGATACATGCTCAAATTACCTTTAAGGCAGTTTAATGTGCAAAGGGCTAAAAAGAGATTGTAGACAGTCCACTTTGGGGCGATCGGCGCCGTTCGGAGCTGTAATGCGAAGTTCCACTGTACATCTCTTCTCTGCTGTCCCATCTGTGTGCTGTCTCGACTGTGAAGTGTGGGAAGAGGGTGTACCCCTTTACGGAGGATAGACAGCAGGATCTGTTCGCCCCGAGTACATAAATTGTCTGAAGAAGAGAGAGCAATTTGGGTTCAAATTTGGTCCCATACTTGCTATCTGAGGAGTGACAAAGGAAATCTACCTGCGTGCCAAGTTTGAAGACAGGAGCCCCAAGGGTTCCAGAGATATGGCCACACAAAGAGAACTGACCGGCAATTGAAAGCTCCCTTGCGGGAAAACGTAGCAGTAATTTGTAATACCGCTTAAGTGGGACTCTGGAGCAACCTTGTCGGTATAGATTTTGCTGGTCAATATCTCCAAAACCATAAATCCTAAGAACTCCAAACTTGGTAGGGTGGGTCTCCCAATCAGTCCCATACATGTGTCTCTCAAGTTGAAAAAAACACTGCCTCCCGAAACATAAAGGGCGACGTCGCAGTGTTCTTTCAAACTGCACGGACCCAGATGAGGCCTCACTGCTGTATGTCTGTGTCCTACATTGGGAAAATGTTCAATATTTTTTTAACTCTGCCATGGCCGGTCCCAAGCCCGTGCTGTGAAAAGAGGAGGGTTGGGTGCTGGGACAAGCAAACCAGCCCTATTAAAACATTTGTAGAGCAAATGGGAAAGTTCAGTGACAGAGAGGTGATGTTCCATCTCGGGGGAGGTTTAGTGTCACTGCAGCAATGAAGACCTCTCTGAGCGTGGTTGGTTCTGAGAGCAATGGCCCAGATCCAATTCCATAACAATTGTAAGATGCTCATTGCGGTCTAGAGCTGGTCCAAAGGTTGCGTGTGAAGGTTGTGTGCAAGCACACGTAAAGTGCTCCCTTCCGAAACTGGAAAACTGCTTACCAGTGCTCTTGAATTTTTTTAACTCTGCCATGGCCGGTCCCAAGCCCAGCTGCGAAAAGAGGAGGGTTGAGTGCTGGGGCAAGCAAACCAGCCCTGTAAAAACAATTTGCTACTGCGAGCATAAAAGAAGAATAGGGCCTATCCAGCATTGTAGTGATATTAGCCAGCTGAACGTGTTGGCTGAGCTACCAATGCTTTAAGCTGCAAATTAGTGGCTCGAGCATAAAAGAAGAGGGCCTATTAAAGTTAACTCCACCGTGGTCGGTCCCAAGTCCGAGCTGAGAAAGGAGGAGGGTCCCTTCCCCCTCCCTTTCCTTCCCTTTCCCCTTCCCCTCCCCCTCCCTTCCCTTTCCCCTTCCCCCAGAGATACATGCTCAAATTACCTTTAAGGCAGTTTACTGTGCAAAGGGCTATAAAGAGATTGTAGACAGTCCACTTTGGGCCGATCGGCGACGTTCGGAGCTGTAATGTGACGTTCCACTGTACATCTCTTCTCTGCTGTCCCATCTGTGTGCTGTCTCGACTGTGAAGTGTAGGAAGAGGGTGTACCCCTTTACGGAGGATAGACAGCAGGATCTGTTCACCCCGAGTACATAAATTGTCTGAAGAAGAGAGAGCAATTTGGGTTCAAATTTGGTCCTATACTTGCTATCTGAGGAGTGACAAAGGAAATCTACCTGCCTGCCAGGTTTGAAGACAGGAGCCCCAAGGGTTTCAGAGATTAGTGATGAGCCGAACACCCCCGGGTTCGGTTCGCACCAGAACCCGCGAACGGACCGAAAGTTCGCACGAACATTAGAACCCTATTAAATACAATGGATGCGAACGTTCGGATTCTAAAGTGCTAATTATAACGACTATTATCCATGTTATTGTCCTAAACAGAGTTTGGGAACCCGGGTTCTGCACCAGGGGACATGTATCAATACAAAAAGAAGTTTTAAAAACGGACATTTTCCGGGAGCAGTCATTTTAATGATGCATAGAGTGAAAAAAAAAAGTCAAATATTCCTTTAAATATTGTACCTGGGGGGTGTCTAAAGTATGCCTGTGAAGTGCCACGTGTTTCCCGTGTTTAGAACTGTCCCTGCACAAAATTACATTTCCAAAAGAAAAAAAAGCCATTTAAAACTGCTTGCGGCTTTAATGTAATGTCTGGTCCCGGTAATATGGATGAAAATCTTTAAGAAAAATGGCATAGCTACCCCATCACACACCCCCCCTACCCCAGCCCATTACCAGCCCCTTTGGGTCTTGTATGGATATTAAGGGGAACCCCGCACACAAAATAAAAAAGGCCCTATATACTCTTAACAGCCGTATACAGGCGGTGCATACAAGACAGGGACTGTAGGTTTGTTCTTATGTAGAATCTGTTTGTAATTTTGAACAGCTACATTGTTTAACCACTTAAGCCCCGGACCATTTCGGGCCATTAGGACCAGGCCTGTTTTTGGGATTCGGCACTGCGCTGCTTTAACTGTAAATTGTGCGGACATGCAATGTTGTACCCAAATGAAATTTGCGTCCTTTTCTTCCCACAAATAGAGCTTTCTTTTAATGGTATTTGATTGCCTCTGCGATTTTTATTTTTTGCGATATAAACGGAAAAAGACCGAAAATTTTGAAAAAAAATGATATTTTCTACTTTTTGTTATAAGAAAAATCGAATAAACTCAATTTTAGTCAGACATTTAGGCCAAAATGTATTCAGCCACATGTCTTTAGTAAAAAAAATGTCAATAAACGTATATTTATTGGTTTGCGCAAAAGTTATAGCGTTTACAAACTAGGGTACATTTTCTGAAATTTACACAGCTTTAAATTTATGACTGCCTATCTCATTTCTTGAGGTGCTAAAATGGCAGGGCAGTACAAAACCCCCCCAAATGACCCCATTTTGGAAAGTAGACACCCCAAGGAAATTGCTGAGAGGCATGTTGAGCCCATTGAATATTTTTTTTTTGTCCCAAGTGATTGAATAATGACAAAAAAAAAAAAAAAAAAAAAATTACAAAAAGTTGTCACTAAATGATATATTGCTCACACATGCCATGGTTATATGTGGAATTGCACCCCAAAATACATTTTGCTGCTTCTCCTGAGTACGGGGATACCACATGTGTGGGACTTTTTAGGAGCCTGGCCACGTACGGGACCCCGGAAACCAAGCACCGCCCTCAGGATTTCTAAGGGCGCAAATTTTTGATTTCATTCCTCACTACCTATCACAGTTTCGAAGGCCATAAAATGCCAAAATAGCACAAAACCCCCCCAAATGACCCCATTTTAGAAAGTAGACACCCCAAGGAAATTGCTGAGAGGCCTGTTGAGCCCGTTGAATATTTTTTTTTTGTCCCAAGTGATTGAATAATGACAAAAAATAAAAATAAAAAATAAATTACAAAAAGTTGTCACTAAATGATATATTGCTCACACATGCCATGGTTATATGTGGAATTGCACCCCAAAATACATTTTGCTGCTTCTCCTGAGTACAGGGATACCACATGTGTGGGACTTTTTAGGAGCCTAGCCGCGTACGGGACCCCGAAAACCAAGCACCGCCTTCAGGATTTCTAGGCACAAATTTTTGATTTCACTCCTCACTACCTATCACAGTTTCTAAGGCCATAAAATGCCAAAATAGCACAAAACCCCCCCAAATGACCCCATTTTGGAAAGTAGACACCCCAAGCTATTTGCTGAGGAGGCATGGTGAGTATTTTACAGCTCTCATTTGTTTTTGAAAATGAAGAAAGAAATTTTTTTTTTTTTTTTTCAATTTTCAAAACTTTGTGACAAAAAGCGAGATCTGCAAAATACTCACAATACCTCTCAGCAAATAGCTTGGGGTGTCTACTTTCCAAAATGGGGTCATTTGGGGGGGTTTTGTGCCATCTGGGCATTCCATGGCCTCCGAAACTGTGATAGGCAGTGAGAAGTAAAATCAAAAATTTACACCCTTAGAAAGCCTGAAGGCGGTGCTTTGTTTTTGGGGTCCCGTACGCGGCTAGGCTCCCAAAAAGTCTCACACATGTGGTATCCCTGTACTCAGGAGAAGCAACAGAATTTATTTTGGGGTGTAATTCCACATATGCCCATGGCATGTTTGAGCAATATATCATTTAGTGACAACTTTGTGCAAAAAAAAAAAAAAAAAAAAAAAAATTGTCTTTTTTCCGCAACTTGTGTCAACATATAAAATATTCCATGGACTCGACATGCCTCTCAGTATATAGCTTGGGGTGTCTACTTTCCAAAATGGGGTCATTTGGGGGGGTTTTGAACTGTTCTGGCATTTTATACACAACATTAGGAAGCTTACATCCACTCTTCTAACCACTTGCAGACAAAGCCCTTTTTGACACTTTTTGTTTACATGAAAACATATTTTTTTTTGCAAGAAAATTATGTTGAACCCCCAAACATTATATATATTTTTAAAGCAAAGGCCCTACAGATTAAAATGGTGGGTGTTGCATTTTTTTTTTCTACACAGTATTTGCGCAGCGATTTTTCAAACGCATTTTTTGGGGAAAAAATACACTTTTTTTAATTTTAATGCACTAAAACACACTATATTGCCCAAATGTTTGATGAAATAATAAAGATGATCTTAGGCCGAGTACATAGATACCAAACACGACATGCTTTAAAATTTCGCACAAACGCGCATTGGCGACAAACTACATACATTTTTAAAAGCCTTTAAAAGCCTTTACAGATTACCCCGTTAGATTTACAGAGGAGGTCTACTGCTAAAATGACTGCCCTCGATCTGACCTTCGCGGTGATACCTCACATGCATGGTGCAATTGCTGTTTACATATGAAGCCAGACCGACGCTTGCGTTCGCCATTGGGCAAGAGCAGGGCAGGACAGGGGTGCTTTTTTTTTTTTTTTTTTATTATTAATTTTGCTTTTTTATTTTATTTTTAAATTGTTCCTTACATATATTTTTTTTTTTATAATTTTTATTGTTATCTCAGGGAATGTAAATATCCCCTATGATAGCAATAGGTAGTGACAGGTACTCTTTTTTTGAAAAAACTGGGGTCTTCTAGACCCTAGATCTTTCCTCTGCCCTCAAAGCATCTGACCACACCAAGATCGGTGTGATAAAATGCTTTCCCAATTTCCCAATGGCGCTTTTTATATCCGGGGGGGGACATTCCCTCCCACTGCTTGTAAAAGCAGTCCAGAGGCTAATTAGCCGCTGTGATTGCTTTTACATGAAAGCCGGCTGCTGGCTGAAAAGAATGATACCAAGATGATACCTAAACCCGCAGGCATCAATCTGGTATAACCATTCAAAGTCCAGCAACATACCAGTACGTTGCTGGTCCTTGTTGGACATGTATTGTAATCTTTTTTTTTCATGCAGCCTGTTGGCTGAACGAAAAAAGAGATTGATTGGTGGGTATGCCCACCATTAGAATACCGCCCTTCATCCACCCACTTCTAATGATGGGCATACATGCACCATTTATATATGCCGAAGCATGGGGGCATCCTCCCGCAAAAAAGTTATGCCGCACACACATGGTCAAACGTTTCCACGGGCAAGCCTCCGTCGGAATTTCGACCGTATGTATGCGGCATTAGGAGCAAAATTGCTCCTCCGCCCTGCTGCCCCTGCTGCCCCCATGCTTCGGCATATATGCTTTTTTTTTTTTAACTGTGGTGGTGAAATCACCTCCTACAGCACTGGAGTCGCAGGGATCAGGCCTGTCTCTGCGAACGCTGCAGTTATGTGTGTTGTGTTTTGTAAGTGACAGTGATCGATCGATACTGCACTTGGGTGGCCTGGGCTGGACGGAGGGGCAAAACGCAGGTGCTAGCAGGTATCTGGGCTGATCCCGCTAACACTGCGTTTTTGGGAACCCTAAACCGCTGGTATAGATCTGATCAGATCAGATATTGATCTGTTCAGATACTATACCACTAAGGGGGGTGTATGCTTTACGCGTGGGTGTTAGCGTTACTGGCACTAACCTGACGCTGCCTGGGGTGTGACGCAGACCCTCTCTGACGCTAAAACCTAATTGATATCACCCACCGGGCGATCAGGGGGTTAAACCTTTATTGGGTTATATACGGCGGGTGCCCTGACACTATAAAAAGCAAACTAACTAACCAGCGTCACCCGTAACACTTATATGGTGATCACTGGTGAAAGGGTTAACTAGGGGCAATTAGGGGGTTAAAACCTTTATTAGATCATATTTGGGGGTACCTGACGCTATAAAAACCTGCGGCGAACCTAAAAAAAATGACTGGCTACCGATTGGCATCACCGACACGAAGACAGCGATCAGAAAAACGATCGCTTAGTGACAGTGGTGATAGGGGGTGAAAGGGTTACCTGGGGGGCGATCAAGGGGGTTAAACCTTTATTAGATAATATATTGGGGTACCCGACGCTATAAAAACCTGCGGCGAACCTAAAAAAAATTACTGGCTACCGATCGCCATCACTGATGCTAAGACAGCCATCAGAAAAATGATCGCATAGCGACAGCGGTGATAGGGGGTGAAAGGGTTACCTGGGGGGCGATCAAGGGGGTTTAACCTTTATTAGATAATATATTGGGGTACCTGACGCTATAAAAACCTGCGGCGAACCTAAAAAAAATTACTGGCTACCGATCGCCATCACTGATGCTAAGACAGCATCAGAAAAACGATCGATTAGCGACAGCGGTGATAGGGGGTGAAAGGGTTACCTGGGGGGCGATCAAGGGGGTTAAACCTTTATTAGATAATATATTGGGGTACCCGACGCTATAAAAACCTGCGGCGAACCTAAAAAAAATTACTGGCTACCGATCGCCATCACTGATGCTAAGACAGCCATCAGAAAAATGATCGCATAGCGACAGCGGTGATAGGGGGTGAAAGGGTTACCTGGGGGGCGATCAAGGGGGTTTAACCTTTATTAGATAATATATTGGGGTACCTGACGCTATAAAAACCTGCGGCGAACCTAAAAAAAATTACTGGCTACCGATCTCCATCACTGATGCTAAGACAGCATCAGAAAAACGATCGATTAGCGACAGCGGTGATAGGGGGTGAAAGGGTTACCTGGGGGGCGATCAAGGGGGTTGAACCTTTATTAGATAATATATTGGGGTACCCGACGCTATAAAAACCTGCGGCGAACCTAAAAAAAATTACTGGCTACCGATCGCCATCACTGATGCTAAGACAGCCATCAGAAAAATGATCGCATAGCGACAGCGGTGATAGGGGGTGAAAGGGTTATCTGGGGGGTGATCAGGGGGTTAAACCTTTATTAGGGGGGGTTAGGGGGCTACACTGGACCTAAAACTAAACTTTAGTGACACTTTCACAGTCACAAATGTCACTGATTGCAGTGATCACTAAATAAATGGTCACTGCAATCAGTGACACTGTGACTGGGGGGTGATCTGGGGGGTGATCTGGGGGGGTCTGGGGGTCCTGGGGGGGGCGATTAGTGTTCCTTTGTGTCCTGGTGTCAGTGTAGTGTTGTGCTCACTGACCTGATGTCTTCTCTTGTACGGCGCTCGGTATATGTGAGCGCCGCACAGGAGATGACATCACTTCCTCCTGCCTCCTCTGTCTGAAACAGACAGAGGAGGCATTTCCATTCGCCGGGAGCGATCGCGAGGGGGGGGGCAGAATCGAAAGGCCGCCCCCTCATCTGGGATCGCTCCCGGTGAAGTAATGACCGCTCACGGCACAGAAGGGGGGTCCGGATGGACCCCCCAACTGTACAAAGGCAGTCACGTAGATCTACGTGATTCTGCCTGTCCGTGCCATTCTGCCGACGTAAATCGGCGGTGGGCGGTCGTTAAGTGGTTAAGTGTAGCTCCAGCCCAAATACCTATTTTTAAGCTTTTTGGAAAACATAGGGAAGGGTTATCACCCCTGTAACATTTGTTTTGCTGTCTGTGCCCCTGTTCAGAACATTTCACCTCACTTTGCGTCCCAATGACAACTGTTTTTGAAATGTGGTGTTTTTATTGAAACAAGGATTGGTGATAAAGCATCAGTAGAGAGGAGACACCTTTCTCCCATATTAATTCTTACAGGAGAGAATTTTCCTTCCAAGGGGTAGATTTCCTCTCACTTCCTGTTGTCTTCTTCCGTTTGCAAGTAGTAGTCATTTGTAAGTTGGATGTTTGAAAGTAGGGACCTGCCGTATATATACTCTGCAGAAATTGGCCCCTTAGGTGTTGGTGTTGGCACAACACTGTAAGCACTCACAGTTACTCTTGGTGGGTGCTGGAACGCCCTGCTGTCAACTATTATATCTAGAATTGTAATAACATATAATTGTTGAACAGTGGTAGTAAAAATTGGGCCTTTGATGGTGGTGCTGGTGCCACAACACTGTAAGGCCTGACAGTTACTCTTGGTGGGCGCAGCAATGGGCCCTGCTGTGAATTATTAGATTAATAATTCTAATTGCATGCCCCTGTTGAACAGGGGCTGAAAAATTGGGCCTTTGGTGGTGGTGGAGGTGGTGGTGGTGGTGGTGTTGACACAACACTGTAAGGCCTGACAGTTACTCTTGGTGGGCGCAGCAATGGGCCCTGCTGTGAATTATTAGATCAATAATTATAATTGCATGCCCCTGTTGAACAGGGGCTGAAAAATTGGGTCTTAGGCACTGGTGGCACAACACTGCAACCCCTCACAGATACTGTACTTGGAGCACAGCAATGAGGCCTGTTGCAAAGTATTGCATCAAAAATTGTAATTACACGCCCCTGTTAAACAGGGGCTGAAAAATTGGGCCTTAGCCACTGGTGGCGTCACCCATAAACCAAAATGATCTTCCAAGCTATCATCATTAATCGTATCATTGAGGAGGAGGAGGAGGATAGCCAGTCAACATAACAGCACAGGCACTCAGCATCAGCATCAGTCTTGAAGGGATGTGACATTTTAAAATCAATTAGTCTGTTATATCAGCATCAGGTGTGTGGTAGCTGGTGGTGATCCAAGACTGGTTCATCTTGATGAAAGTCAGTCGATCAACCGAGTCGGTGGACAGGCGCACCCTGTGATCCATGACAAATCCTCCAGCAGCACTGAATGTGCGTTCTGAAAGAACGTTGGATGCAGGACAGGCCAGTAGCTCAATTGCATACTGTGCAAGCTCTGGCCAGTGATCCATCCTCAAGACCCAGTAAGCCAGAGGATTTTCGGTGGGGAAGGTGTCCAAGTCTGACCTTGCCCCTAGGTATTCCTGCACCATGTATATCAGACGCTGGCAATGGTTGCTGGAACCGATCATACTTTGGGGCTGCGGACTAAAGAATTGTCTGAACGCATCGGTCAGACGGCCACCTTCCCCACCGCTCCTTCTTTGACTGCCCGAAGCCTCAGCAACTCGTTGTCCAGGACCAGGAGTTTGTAACCTCCCAGTCTCTGGGAACGCGTTGCACAGACCTTTCTGCAAGGCCTCCCGGAGTTGTCTCATCCTCTGCTCCCTCTGCGATGGTAACATAAGGTCCGCAACCTTACCCTTGTACCGTGGATCAAGGAGAGTGGCCAGCCAGTAATGGTCCCTCTCCTTGATCCGAAGAATACGAGGATCCTTCCGCAGACTTTGCAGGATCAGGGAGGCCATGCAGCGTAGGTTAGCTGAGGCATTCAGTCCGGAGTCCTCTGGGTCACTAAGGACGACATGATCCGCAGCCACCTCCTCCCAGCCACGTACAAGTCCACTGGTTTCTTGGGACTGTAAATCATCCCTAAAAGACTGCTGCTGATGATGCTGAGTGCCAGCCTCCACCTCCATGCTGACACAATCCTCCTCCTCCTCCTCCTCTTCCTGTGCGATGGGTGGGACAGAAGGAACACTGTCTGGGTAAAGGGGGCCTTGAGAGGCAAGGAAGTCCTCCTCTTCCTGCCTCTGTTCTGCCTCAAGTGCCCTGTCCATTATTCCATGCAGCGTGTGCTCCAACAGGTGGACAAGAGGTACAGTGTCACTGATGCATGCACTGTCACTGCTCACCATCCTCGTGGCCTCCTCAAATGGTGCCAGGACAGTGCATGCATCCCTGATCATGCCCCACTGGCGTGGTGAAAAAAACCCGAGCTCCCCTGACCCTGTCCTGGTGCCGTAGTCGCACAGGTACTCATTGATGGCCCTCTGCTGCGTGTGCAGCCACTGCAGCATGGCCAACGTTGAGTTCCACCTGGTGGGCATGTCACATATAAGGCGGTTCTTGGGCAGGTTCAACTCCTTTTGCAGCTCACCCAGGCGAGCACTGGCATTATAAGATCTGCGGAAATGCACACAGACTTTCCTGGCCTGCCTCAGGACATCCTGTAAGCCCGGGTACCTGCCCAAGAACCGCTGCACCACCAGGTTAAGGACGTGAGCCATACAGGGCACATGGGTCAGTTGTCCCTGTCGGAGGGCGGAGAGGAGGTTGGTGCCATTGTCGCAAACCACCATTCCTGGCTTAAGCTGGCGTGGCGTCAACCACCTCTCGGCCTGCCCCTGCAGAGCAGACAGGACCTCTGCCCCAGTGTGGCTCCTGTCCCCCAAACACACAAGCGCAAGCACGGCATGGCATCTTTTTGCCTGCGTACTTGCGTAGCCCCTTGAACGCCTACGGAGCACCGCTGGTTCCGAGGACAAACCACAGGAAGAGGCCATGAAGGAAGAAGAAGAGGAGGGGGTGGAGGAGAGAGGTGTGTCACAACCAGTAGTAGCATTTTGGAGGCGTGGCGGTGGAACAACCTCCAACACTACTGCACCTTGTCCTGCATCCTTCCCAGCTGCCAAAAGAGTGACCCAATGGGCCGTGAAAGAAAGGTAACGTCCCTGTCCATGCCTGCTGGACCATGAGTCAGCGGTAATATGCACCTTACCGCTGACCGCCCTGTCCAGCGAGGCCAAGACATTGCCTTCCACATGCCTGTAGAGAGCCGGAATCGCCTTCCGTGAGAAAAAGTGGCGTTTGGGAACCTGCCACTGAGGAACCGCACATTGCACAAACTCACGGAAGGGGGCCGAGTCTACCAACTGAAAAGGCAGCAGTTGAAGCGCTAGCAATTTAGCCAAGCTAGCATTAAACCGCTGGGCATGTGGATGGCTGGGAGTGAACTTCTTTCGACGGTCCAGCAGCTGGGGCAGGGAAATTTGCCTGCTAGAATCGGACGTCGGTGTACTGCTAGCAGAGTGGCCGCAAGTACTTGGCTGTGACACACCTAATTCTACACCTTCATTCCTCTCAGTGCAGGTTTCAGAGAGGACTGATGGTATAGTGGGGTTGGAGATCCCAGCTGATGCGGTGCAAGGAGAGGTCCGCTTTGTTCTTTGGTGTGGGTCTTTAAGGTAGGCTTGCCAACGAGCTGCATGGCAGGTCAACATATGTCTGATCAAGCATGTGGTGCCCAAGCGGCTGATGTTTTGGCCACGCGATATACGCTTGAGACATATGTTGCAAACAGCAGCTGTGCGATCTGATGCACTCGCCTCAAAAAAGGCCCACACCAAAGAACTTTTTGAATGACGGGCAGAGGCAGCGCCCTGCACAGGCGGAGCTCTGCGGTGTGATTCCGTCGGTGTGCTGCCCATACGCTGGCCACCCAAGGGCATCCTGCCTCGTTGGAGATGTGCCTCCTCCTCATCCTCCACCTCCTCCTCTCTCCTATTAGGCACCCACGTGGAGTCAGTGACCTCATCGTCCCCTCCCTCCTCATCACTGGAGCCAATCTGGCAGTATGCTGCAGCTGCTGGAGCATGACTGCCAGATTGGTGTCCTTCTTGAGCATCCCCTCTCTCTGCTCTCACGCTACTGCCTTCCTCTAGCTGGGTATCATCATCAGATCCTTCGAAACGCTGGGCATCCTCCTGGAGCATGTACCCAACACTGTGCTAGAACAGTTCGGGGGACTCCTCAGGAGGAGGACATGGTGGGTCTAGGGAAGGAGTGACTAATGATGACATTGATACCAGAGAAGAGGACGCTTTGGCAGCTGCTTTGCCAGTACCCTGAGCCTGGGTGAGAGAGGATGAGGAGGATGAGGTGGGCTTGGTCATCCACTCTACCAAGTCTTGGGCATGATGTGGCTCAACATGTCCAGCTGCCGAAAAGAAGGACAAGCGTGTCCCATGGCCACGTGCTGATGACAATGCACCGCGTCCACGACCAGCACTGTTGCCCTCAGACACAGAGCCTGCTTGCCCTCTTTTTTTGCCTCCTGACTGTCTGCCTCTCCTTGTATGCCTTGCAGACATTTTAATGGATGGCCTGCAGGGAGATGGGAAAAACAACAATAAGGGCTACCTTCAGGTGTATACTGTGCAGGAGGCTTAGCAACAAAGACACTGACACTGTCCCCTGCCTATCCTTCTCTGTCCCTAAACACAAGGATTTGCAATATGCTTCAGCAAGATTGGTTTAGCACAGAATAGCACACTGATAGTTTCCCTCACTGTCCTTCTCTGTCCCTACAAACAATATTTAGCACAATATAGCACACTGATAGTTTCCACGAGTGTCCTTCTCTGTCCCTAAACTCAAGGATTTCAAATATGGTTCAGCAAGATTGGTTTGGAACAGAATAGCACACTGACAGTTTCCCCGAGTGTCCTTCTCTGTCCCTAAACTCAAGGATTTCAAATATGGTTCAGCAAGATTGGTTTAGGACAGAATAGCACACTGACACTTTCCCTCACTGTCCTTCTCTGTCCCTACAAACAAGATTTAGCACAGAATAGCACACTGATAGTTTCCCCGAGTGTCCTTCTCTGTCCCTAAACTCAAGGATTTCAAATATGGTTCAGCAAGATTGGTTTAGGACAGAATAGCACACTGAAACTTTCCCTCACTGTCCCTCTCTGTCCCTACAAACAAGATTTAGCACAGAATAGCACACTAATAGTTTCCCCGAGTGTCCTTCTCTGTCCCTAAACTCAAGGATTTCAAATATGGTTCAGCAAGATTGGTTTAGGACAGAATAGCACACTGACACTTTCCCTCACTGTCCTTCTCTGTCCCTACAAACAAGATTTAGCACAGAATAGCACACTGATAGTTTCCCCGAGTGTCCTTCTCTGTCCCTAAACTCAAGGATTTCAAATATGGTTCAGCAAGATTGGTTTAGGACAGAATAGCACACTGACACTTTCCCTCACTGTCCTTCTCTGTCCCTAGAAACAAGATTTAGCACAGAATAGCACACTGATAGTTTCCCCGAGTGTCTTTCTCTGTCCCTAAACTCAAGGATTTCAAATATGGTTCAGCAAGATTGGTTTAGAACAGAATAGCACACTGACAGTTTCCCCGAGTGTCCTTCTCTGTCCCTAAACTCAAGGATTTCAAATATGGTTCAGCAAGATTGGTTTAGGACAGAATAGCACACTGACACTTTCCCTCACTGTCCTTCTCTGTCCCTACAAACAAGATTTAGCACAGAATAGCACACTGATAGTTTCCCCGAGTGTCCTTCTCTGTCCCTAAACTCAAGGATTTCAAATATGGTTCAGCAAGATTGGTTTTGCACAGAATAGCACACTGATAGTTTCCCTCACTGTCCTTCTCTGTCCCTACAAACAAGATTTAGCACAGAATAGCAAACTGATTGTTTCCACGAGTGTCCTTCTCTGTCCCTAAACTCAAGGATTTCAAATATGGTTCAGCAAGATTGGTTTAGAACAGAATAGCACACTGACAGTTTCCCCGAGTGTCCTTCTCTGTCCCTAAACTCAAGGATTTCAAATATGGTTCAGCAAGATTGGTTTAGGACAGAATAGCACACTGACACTTTCCCTCACTGTCCTTCTCTGTCCCTACAAACAAGATTTAGCACAGAATAGCACACTGATAGTTTCCCCGAGTGTCTTTCTCTGTCCCTAAACTCAAGGATTTCAAATATGGTTCAGCAAGATTGATTTAGAACAGAATAGCACACTGACAGTTTCCCCGAGTGTCCTTCTCTGTCCCTAAACTCAAGGATTTCAAATATGGTTCAGCAAGATTGGTTTAGGACAGAATAGCACACTGACACTTTCCCTCACTGTCCTTCTCTGTCCCTACAAACAAGATTTAGCACAGAATAGCACACTGATAGTTTCCCCGAGTGTCCTTCTCTGTCCCTAAACTCAAGGATTTCAAATATGGTTCAGCAAGATTGGTTTTGCACAGAATAGCACACTGATAGTTTCCCTCACTGTCCTTCTCTGTCCCTACAAACAAGATTTAGCACAGAATAGCAAACTGATTGTTTCCACGAGTGTCCTTCTCTGTCCCTAAACTCAAGGATTTCAAATATGGTTCAGCAAGATTGGTTTAGAACAGAATAGCACACTGACAGTTTCCCCGAGTGTCCTTCTCTGTCCCTAAACTCAAGGATTTCAAATATGGTTCAGCAAGATTGGTTTAGGACAGAATAGCACACTGACACTTTCCCTCACTGTCCTTCTCTGTCCCTACAAACAAGATTTAGCACAGAATAGCACACTGATAGTTTCCCTGAGTGTCCTTCTCTGTCCCTAAACTCAAGGATTTCAAATATGGTTCAGCAAGATTGGTTTAGGACAGAATAGCACACTGACACTTTCCCTCACTGTCCTTCTCTGTCCCTACAAACAAGATTTAGCACAGAATAGCACACTGATAGTTTCCACGAGTGTCCTTCTCTGTCCCTAAACTCAAGGATTTCAAATATGGTTCAGCAAGATTGGTTTAGAACAGAATAGCACACTGACAGTTTCCCCGAGTGTCCTTCTCTGTCCCTAAACTCAAGGATTTCAAATATGGTTCAGCAAGATTGGTTTAGGACAGAATAGCACACTGACACTTTCCCTCACTGTCCTTCTCTGTCCCTACAAACAAGATTTAGCACAGAATAGCACACTGATAGTTTCCCCGAGTGTCCTTCTCTGTCCCTAAACTCAAGGATTTCAAATATGGTTCAGCAAGATTGGTTTAGGACAGAATAGCACACTGACACTTTCCCTCACTGTCCTTCTCTGTCCCTACAAACAAGATTTAGCACAGAATAGCACACTGATAGTTTCCCCGAGTGTCCTTCTCTGTCCCTAAACTCAAGGATTTCAAATATGGTTCAGCAAGATTGGTTTAGAACAGAATAGCACACTGACAGTTTCCCCGAGTGTCCTTCTCTGTCCCTAAACTCAAGGATTTCAAATATGGTTCAGCAAGATTGGTTTAGGACAGAATAGCACACTGACACTTTCCCTCACTGTCCTTCTCTGTCCCTACAAACAAGATTTAGCACAGAATAGCACACTGATAGTTTCCCCGAGTGTCCTTCTCTGTCCCTAAACTCAAGGATTTCAAATATGGTTCAGCAAGATTGGTTTAGGACAGAATAGCACACTGACACTTTCCCTCACTGTCCTTCTCTGTCCCTACAAACAAGATTTAGCACAGAATAGCACACTGATAGTTTCCCCGAGTGTCCTTCTCTGTCCCTAAACTCAAGGATTTCAAATATGGTTCAGCAAGATTGGTTTAGAACAGAATAGCACACTGACAGTTTCCCCGAGTGTCCTTCTCTGTCCCTAAACTCAAGGATTTCAAATATGGTTCAGCAAGATTGGTTTAGGACAGAATAGCACACTGACACTTTCCCTCACTGTCCTTCTCTGTCCCTACAAACAAGATTTAGCACAGAATAGCACACTGATAGTTTCCCCGAGTGTCCTTCTCTGTCCCTAAACTCAAGGATTTCAAATATGGTTCAGCAAGATTGGTTTAGGACAGAATAGCACACTGACACTTTCCCTCACTGTCCTTCTCTGTCCCTACAAACAAGATTTAGCACAGAATAGCACACTGATAGTTTCCCCGAGTGTCCTTCTCTGTCCCTAAACTCAAGGATTTCAAATATGGTTCAGCAAGATTGGTTTAGAACAGAATAGCACACTGACAGTTTCCCCGAGTGTCCTTCTCTGTCCCTAAACTCAAGGATTTCAAATATGGTTCAGCAAGATTGGTTTAGAACAGAATAGCACACTGACACTTTCCCTCACTGTCCTTCTCTGTCCCTACAAACAAGATTTAGCACAGAATAGCACACTGATAGTTTCCACGAGTGTCCTTCTCTGTCCCTAAACTCAAGGATTTCAAATATGGTTCAGCAAGATTGGTTTAGAACAGAATAGCACACTGACAGTTTCCCCGAGTGTCCTTCTCTGTCCCTAAACTCAAGGATTTCAAATATGGTTCAGCAAGATTGGTTTAGGACAGAATAGCACACTGACACTTTCCCTCACTGTCCTTCTCTGTCCCTACAAACAAGATTTAGCACAGAATAGCACACTGATAGTTTCCCCGAGTGTCCTTCTCTGTCCCTAAACTCAAGGATTTCAAATATGGTTCAGCAAGATTGGTTTAGGACAGAATAGCACACTGACACTTTCCCTCACTGTCCTTCTCTGTCCCTACAAACAAGATTTAGCACAGAATAGCACACTGATAGTTTCCCCGAGTGTCCTTCTCTGTCCCTAAACTCAAGGATTTCAAATATGGTTCAGCAAGATTGGTTTAGAACAGAATAGCACACTGACAGTTTCCCCGAGTGTCCTTCTCTGTCCCTAAACTCAAGGATTTCAAATATGGTTCAGCAAGATTGGTTTAGGACAGAATAGCACACTGACACTTTCCCTCACTGTCCTTCTCTGTCCCTACAAACAAGATTTAGCACAGAATAGCACACTGATAGTTTCCCCGAGTGTCCTTCTCTGTCCCTAAACTCAAGGATTTCAAATATGGTTCAGCAAGATTGGTTTAGGACAGAATAGCACACTGACACTTTCCCTCACTGTCCTTCTCTGTCCCTACAAACAAGATTTAGCACAGAATAGCACACTGATAGTTTCCCCGAGTGTCCTTCTCTGTCCCTAAACTCAAGGATTTCAAATATGGTTCAGCAAGATTGGTTTAGAACAGAATAGCACACTGACAGTTTCCCCGAGTGTCCTTCTCTGTCCCTAAACTCAAGGATTTCAAATATGGTTCAGCAAGATTGGTTTAGAACAGAATAGCACACTGACACTTTCCCTCACTGTCCTTCTCTGTCCCTACAAACAAGATTTAGCACAGAATAGCACACTGATAGTTTCCACGAGTGTCCTTCTCTGTCCCTAAACTCAAGGATTTCAAATATGGTTCAGCAAGATTGGTTTAGAACAGAATAGCACACTGACAGTTTCCCCGAGTGTCCTTCTCTGTCCCTAAACTCAAGGATTTCAAATATGGTTCAGCAAGATTGGTTTAGGACAGAATAGCACCCTGACACTTTCCCTCACTGTCCTTCTCTGTCCCTACAAACAAGATTTAGCACAGAATAGCACACTGATAGTTTCCCCGAGTGTCCTTCTCTGTCCCTAAACTCAAGGATTTCAAATATGGTTCAGCAAGATTGGTTTAGGACAGAATAGCACACTGACACTTTCCCTCACTGTCCTTCTCTGTCCCTACAAACAAGATTTAGCACAGAATAGCACACTGATAGTTTCCCCGAGTGTCCTTCTCTGTCCCTAAACTCAAGGATTTCAAATATGGTTCAGCAAGATTGGTTTAGGACAGTATAGCACACTGACACTTTCCCTCACTGTCCTTCTCTGTCCCTACAAACAAGATTTAGCACAGAATAGCACACTGATAGTTTCCACGAGTGTCCTTCTCTGTCCCTAAACTCAAGGATTTCAAATATGGTTCAGCAAGATTGGTTTAGCACAGAATAGCACACTGATAGTTTCCCTCACTGTCCTTCTCTGTCCCTACAAACAAGATTTAGCACAGAATAGCACACTGATAGTTTCCACGAGTGTCCTTCTCTGTCCCTAAACTCAAGGATTTCAAATATGGTTCAGCAAGATTGGTTTAGCACAGAATAGCACACTGATAGTTTCCCTCACTGTCCTTCTCTGTCCCTACAAACAAGATTTAGCACAGAATAGCACACTGATAGTTTCCACGAGTGTTCTTCTCTGTCCCTAAACTCAAGGATTTCAAATACGGTTCAGCAAGATTGTTTTAGAACAGAATAGCACACTGACAGTTTCCCTCACTGTCCTTCTCTGTCCCTACAAACAAGGATTAGCACAGAATAGCACACTGACACTTTCCCTCACTGTCCTTCTCTGTCCCTACAAACAAGGTTTAGCACAGAATGACACACTGACACTCTCCCTACCTATCCTTCTCTGTCCCTAAACACAAGGAATCCAGGATTAGTAAAGGAAAAAAATGACACTGTCCCTGCCTATGCTTCTCTTTCCCTGCTCCGGAACACACTACACAAGGCCGCCGCGCTAGCGGCCTTTTATAGTGTGGGGCGTGTACTAAATCCCCTCAGCAATAATTGGCCACAGGCATCCTGCCTGTGGCCAATCATTGCTCTCCTCGCTGCCGGCGCTGTGATTGGCCAAGCATGAGGGGTCACAGTGCATGCTTGGCCAATCACAGCGCCTGGATGACACTGCGATGGCGTAGTGCATTGTGGGCCATTCGCATCACTCGAATTTGGCGCGAACGGCCCAAATCGTTCGATCTTCGTCGAACGATCGAACAGCCGATGTTCGAGTCGAACGTATGTTCGACTCGAACACGAAGCTCATCCCTACCAGAGATATGGCCACACAAAGAGAACTGACCGGCAATTGAAAGCTCCCTTGTGGGAAAACGTAGCAGTAATTTGTAATACCGCTTAAGTGGGACTCTGTAGCAACCTTGTCGGTATAGATTTTGCTGGTCAATATCTCCAAAACCATAAATCCTAAGAACTCCAAACTTGGTAGGGTGGGTCTCCCAATCAGTCCCATACATGTGTCTCTCAAGCTGAAAAAAACACTGCCTCCCGAAACATAAAGGGTGACGTCGCAGTGTTCTTTCAAACTGCACGGACCCAGATGAGGCCTCACTGCTGTATGTCTGTGTCCTACATTGGGAAAATGTTCAATATTTTTTTAACTCTGCCATGGTCGGTCCCAAGCCCGTGCTGTGAAAAGAGGAGGGTTGGGTGCTGGGACAAGCAAACCAGCCCTATTAAAACATTTGTAGAGCAAATGGGAAAGTTCAGTGACACAGAGGTGATGTTCCATCTCGGGGGAGGTTTAGTGTCACTGCAGCAATGAAGACCTCTCTGAGCGTGGTTGGTTCTGAGAGCAATGGCCCAGATCCCATTCCATAACAATTGTAAGATGCTCATTGCGGTCTAGAGCTGGTCCAAAGGTTGCGTGTGAAGGTTGTGTGCAAGCACACGTAAAGTGCTCCCTTCCGAAACTGGAAGACTGCTTACCAGTGCTCTTGAAACTTTTTAACTCTGCCATGGCCGGTCCCAAGCCCAGCTGCGAAAAGAGGAGGGTTGAGTGCTGGGGCAAGCAAACCAGCCCTTTAAAAACAATTTGCTACTGCGAGCATAAAAGAAGAATAGGGCCTATCCAGCATTGTAGTGACATTAGCCAGCTGAACGTGTTGGCTGAGCTACCAATGCTCTAAGCTGCAAATTAGTGGCTCAAGCATAAAAGAAGAGGGCCTATTAAAGTTAACTCCACCGTGGCCGGTCCCAAGTCCGAGCTGAGAAAGGAGGAGGGTCCCTTCCCCCTCCCTTTCCTTCCCTTTCCCCTTCCCCTCCCCCTCCCTTCCCTTTCCCCCTTCCCCCAGAGATACATGCTCAAATTACCTTTAAGGCAGTTTACTGTGCAAAGGGCTAAAAAGAGATTGTAGACAGTCCACTTTGGGCCGATCAGCGCCGTTCGGAGCTGTAATGCGAAGTTCCACTGTACATCTCTTCTCTGCTGTCCCATCTGTGTGCTGTCTCGACTGTGAAGTGTCGGAAGAGGGTGTACCCCTTTACGGAGGATAGACAGCAGGATCTGTTCGCCCCGAGTACATAAATTTTCTGAAGAAGAGAGAGCAATTTGGGTTCAAATTTGGTCCCATACTTGCTATCTGAGGAGTGACAAAGGAAATCTACCTGCGTGCCAAGTTTGAAGACAGGAGCCCCAAGGGTTCCAGAGATATGGCCACACAAAGAGAACTGACCGGCAATTGAAAGCTCCCTTGCGGGAAAACGTAGCAGTAATTTGTAATACCGCTTAAGTGGGACTCTGGAGCAACCTTGTCGGTATAGATTTTGCTGGTCAATATCTCCAAAACCATAAATCCTAAGAACTCCAAACTTGGTAGGGTGGGTCTCCCAATCAGTCCCATACATGTGTCTCTCAAGTTGAAAAAAACACTGCCTCCCGAAACATAAAGGGTGACGTCGCAGTGTTCTTTCAAACTGCACGGACCCAGATGAGGCCTCACTGCTGTATGTCTGTGTCCTACATTGGGAAAATGTTCAATATTTTTTTAACTCTGCCATGGCCGGTCCCAAGCCCGTGCTGCGAAAAGAGGAGGGTTGGGTGCTGGGACAAGCAAACCAGCCCTATTAAAACATTTGTAGAGCAAATGGGAAAGTTCAGTGACACAGAGGTGATGTTCCATCTCGGGGGAGGTTTAGTGTCACTGCAGCAATGAAGACCTCTCTGAGCGTGGTTGGTTCTGAGAGCAATGGCCCAGATCCCATTCCATAACAATTGTAAGATGCTCATTGCGGTCTAGAGCTGGTCCAAAGGTTGCGTGTGAAGGTTGTGTGCAAGCACACGTAAAGTGCTCCCTTCCGAAACTGGAAGACTGCTTACCAGTACTCTTGAAACTTTTTAACTCTGCCATGGCCGGTCCCAAGCCCAGCTGCGAAAAGAGGAGGGTTGAGTGCTGGGGCAAGCAAACCAGCCCTGTAAAAACAATTTGCTACCGCGAGCATAAAAGAAGAATAGGGCCTATCCAGCATTGTAGTGACATTAGCCAGCTGAACGTGTTGGCTGAGCTACCAATGCTTTAAGCTGCAAATTAGTGGCTCGAGCATAAAAGAAGAGGGCCTATTAAAGTTAACTCCACCGTGGCCGGTCCCAAGTCCGAGCTGAGAAAGGAGGAGGGTCCCTTCCCCCTCCCTTTCCTTCCCTTTCCCCTTCCCCTCCCCCTCCCTTCCCTTTCCCCTTCCCCCAGAGATACATGCTCAAATTACCTTTAAGGCCGTTTACTGTGCAAAGGGCTAAAAAGAGATTGTAGACAGTCCACTTTGGGCCGATCGGCACCGTTCGGAGCTGTAATGCGAAGTTCCACTGTACATCTCTTCTCTGCTGTCCCATCTCTGTGCTGTCTCGACTGTGAAGTGTGGGAAGAGGGTGTACCCCTTTACGGAGGATAGACAGCAGGATCTGTTCGCCCCGAGTACATAAATTGTCTGAAGAAGAGAGAGCAATTTGGGTTCAAATTTGGTCCCATACTTGCTATCTGAGGAGTGACAAAAGAAATCTACCTGCGTGCCAAGTTTGAAGACAGGAGCCCCAAGGGTTCCAGAGATATGGCCACACAAAGAGAACTGACCGGCAATTGTAAGCTCCCTTGCGGGAAAACGTAGCAGTAATTTGTAATACCACTTAAGTGGGACTCTGGAGCAACCTTGTCGGTATAGATTTTGCTGGTCAATATCTCCAAAACCATAAATCCTAAGAACTCCAAACTTGGTAGGGTGGGTCTCCCAATCAGTCCCATACATGTGTCTCTCAAGTTGAAAAAAATACTGCCTCCCGAAACATAAAGGGCGACGTCGCAGTGTTCTTTCAAACTGCACGAACCCAGATGAGGCCTCACTGCTGTATGTCTGTGTCCTACATTGGGAAAATGTTCAATATTTTTTTAACTCTGCCATGGCCGGTCCCAAGCCCGTGCTGTGAAAAGAGGAGGGTTGGGTTCTGGGACAAGCAAACCAGCCCTATTAAAACATTTGTAGAGCAAATGGGAAAGTTCAGTGACAGAGAGGTGATGTTCCATCTCGGGGGAGGTTTAGTGTCACTGCAGCAATGAAGACCTCTCTGAGCGTGGTTGGTTCTGAGAGCAATGGCCCAGATCCAATTCCATAACAATTGTAAGATGCTCATTGCGGTCTAGAGCTGGTCCAAAGGTTGCGTGTGAAGGTTGTGTGCAAGCCTACGTAAAGTGCTCCCTTCCGAAACTGGAAGACTGCTTACCAGTGCTCTTGAATTTGTTTAACTCTGCTATGGCCGGTCCCAAGCCCAGCTGTGAAAAGAGGAGGGTTAAGTGCTAGGGCAAGCAAACCAGCCCTGTAAAAACAATTTGCTACTGCGAGCATAAAAGAAGAATAGGGCCTATCCAGCATTGTAGTGACATTAGCCAGCTGAACGTGTTGGCTGAGCTACCAATGCTTTAAGCTGCAAATTAGTGGCTCGAGCATAAAAGAAGAGGGCCTATTAAAGTTAACTCCACCGTGGCCGGTCCCAAGTCCGAGCTGAGAAAGGAGGAGGGTCCCTTCCCCCTCCCTTTCCTTCCCTTTCCCCTTCCCCTCCCCCTCCCTTCCCTTTCCCCTTCCCCCAGAGATACATGCTCAAATTACCTTTAAGGCAGTTTACTGTGCAAAGGGCTAAAAAGAGATTGTAGACAGTCCACTTTGGGCAGATCGGCGCCGTTCGGAGCTGTAATGCGAAGTTCCACTGTACATCTCTTCTCTGCTGTCCCATCTGTGTGCTGTCTCGACTGTGAAGTGTGGGAAGAGGGTGTACCCCTTTACGGAGGATAGACAGCAGGATCTGTTCGCCCCGAGTACATTAATTGTCTGAAGAAGAGAGAGCAATTTGGGTTCAAATTTGGTCCCATACTTGCTATCTGAGGAGTGACAAAGGAAATCTACCTGCGTGCCAAGTTTGAAGACAAGAGCCCCAAGGGTTCCAGAGATATGGCCACAGAAAGAGAACTGACCGGCAATTGAAAGCTCCCTTGCGGGAAAACGTAGCATTAATTTGTAATACCGCTTAAGTGGGACTCTGGAGTAACCTTGTCGGTATAGATTTTGCTGGTCAATATCTCCAAAACCATAAATCCTAAGAACTCCAAACTTGGTAGGGTGGGTCTCCCAATCAGTCCCATACATGTGTCTCTCAAGTTGAAAAAAACACTGCCTCCCGAAACATAAAGGGCGATGTCTCAGTGTTCTTTCAAACTGCACGGACCCAGATGAGGCCTCACTGCTGTATGTCTGTGTCCTACATTGGTAAAATGTTCAATATTTTTTTAACTCTGCCATGGCCGGTCCCAAGCCCGTGCTGCGAAAAGAGGAGGGTTGGGTGCTGGGACAAGCAAACCAGCCCTATTAAAACATTTGTAGAGCAAATGGGAAAGTTCAGTGACAGAGAGGTGATGTTCCATCTCGGGGGAGGTTTAGTGTCACTGCAGCAATGAAGACCTCTCTGAGCGTGGTTGGTTCTGAGAGCAATGGCCCAGATCCAATTCCATAACAATTGTAAGATGCTCATTGCGGTCTAGAGCTGGTCCAAAGGTTGCGTGTTATGGTTGTGTGCAAGCACACGTAAAGTGCTCCCTTCCGAAACTGGAAGACTGCTTACCAGTGCTCTTGAAACTTTTTAACTCTGCCATGGCCGGTCCCAAGCCCAGCTGCGAAAAGAGGAGGGTTGAGTGCTGGGGCAAGCAAACCAGCCCTGTAAAAACAATTTGCTACTGCGAGCATAAAAGAAGAATAGGGCCTATCCAGCATTGTAGTGACATTAGCCAGCTGAACGTGTTGGCTGAGCTACCAATGCTTTAAGCTGCAAATTAGTGGCTCGAGCATAAAAGAAGAGGGCCTATTAAAGTTAACTCCACCGTGGCCGGTCCCAAGTCCGAGCTGAGAAAGGAGGAGGGTCCCTTCCCCCTCCCTTTCCTTCCCTTTCCCCTTCCCCTCCCCCTCCCTTCCCTTTCCCCTTCCCCCAGAGATACATGCTCAAATTACCTTTAAGGCAGTTTACTGTGCAAAGGGCTAAAAAGAGATTGTAGACAGTCCACTTTGGGCCGATCGGCGACGTTCGGAGCTATAATGTGAAGTTCCACTGTACATCTCTTCTCTGCTGTCCCATCTGTGTGCTGTCTCGACTGTGAAGTGTGGGAAGAGGGTGTACCCCTTTACGGAGGATAGACAGCAGGATCTGTTCGCCCCGAGTACATAAATTGTCTGAAGAAGAGAGAGCAATTTGGGTTCAAATTTGGTCCCATACTTGCTATCTGAGGAGTGACAAAGGAAATCTACCTGTGTGCCAAGTTTGAAGACAGGAGCCCCAAGGGTTCCAGAGATATGGCCACACAAAGAGAACTGACCGGCAATTGAGAGGCTCCCTTGCGGGAAAACGTAGCAGTAATTTGTAATACCGCTTAAGTGGGACTCTGGAGCAACCTTGTCGGTATAGATTTTGCTGGTCAATATCTCCAAAACCATAAATCCTAAGAACTCCAAACTTGGTAGGGTGGGTCTCCCAATCAGTCCCATACATGTGTCTCTCAAGTTGAAAAAAACACTGCCTCCCAAAACATAAAGGGCGATGTCGCAGTGTTCTTTCAAACTGCACGGACCCAGATGAGGCCTCACTGCTGTATGTCTGTGTCCTACATTGGGAAAATGTTCAATATTTTTTTAACTCTGCCATGGCCGGTCCCAAGCCCGTGCTGTGAAAAGAGGAGGGTTGGGTGCTGGGACAAGCAAACCAGCCCTATTAAAACATTTGTAGAGCAAATGGGAAAGTTCAGTGACACAGAGGTGATGTTCCATCTCGGGGGAGGTTTAGTGTCACTGCAGCAATGAAGACCTCTCTGAGCGTGGTTGGTTCTGAGAGCAATGGCCCAGATCCCATTCCATAACAATTGTAAGATGCTCATTGCGGTCTAGAGCTGGTCCAAAGGTTGCGTGTGAAGGTTGTGTGCAAGCACACGTAAAGTGCTCCCTTCCAAAACTGGAAGACTGCTTACCAGTGCTCTTGAATTTTTTTAACTCTGCCATGGCCGGTCCCAAGCCCAGCTGCGAAAAGAGGAGGGTTGAGTGCTGGGGCAAGCAAACCAGCCCTGTAAAAACAATTTGCTACTGCGAGCATAAAAGAAGAATAGGGCCTATCCAGCATTGTAGTGACATTAGCCAGCTGAACGTGTTGGCTGAGCTACCAATGCTTTAAGCTGCAAATTAGTGGCTCGAGTATAAAAGAAGAGGGCCTATTAAAGTTAACTCCACCGTGGCCGATCCCAAGTCCGAGCTGAGAAAGGAGGAGGGTCCCTTCCCCCTCCCTTTCCTTCCCTTTCCCCTTCCCCCAGAGATACATGCTCAAATTACCTTTAAGGCAGTTTACTGTGCAAAGGGCTAAAAAGAGATTGTAGACAGTCCACTTTGGGCCGATCGGCGCCGTTCGGAGCTGTAATGCGAAGTTCCACTGTACATCTTTTCTCTGCTGTCCCATCTGTGTGCTGTCTCGACTGTGAAGTGTGGGAAGAGGGTGTACCCCTTTACGGAGGATAGACAGCAGGATCTGTTCGCCCCGAGTACATAAATTGTCTGAAGAAGAGAGAGCAATTTGGGTTCAAATTTGGTCCCATACTTGCTATCTGAGGAGTGACAAAGGAAATCTACCTGCGTGCCAAGTTTGAAGACAGGAGCCCCAAGGGTTCCAGAGATATGGCCACACAAAGAGAACTGACCGGCAATTGAAAGCTCCCTTGCGGGAAAACGTAGCATTAATTTGTAATACCGCTTAAGTGGGACTCTGGAGCAACCTTGTCGGTATAGATTTTGCTGGTCAATATCTCCAAAACCATAAATCCTAAGAACTCCAAACTTGGTAGGGTGGGTCTCCCAATCAGTCCCATACATGTGTCTCTCAAGTTGAAAAAAACACTGCCTCCCAAAACATAAAGGGCGATGTCGCAGTGTTCTTTCAAACTGCACGGACCCAGATGAGGCCTCACTGCTGTATGTCTGTGTCCTACATTGGGAAAATGTTCAATATTTTTTTAACTCTGCCATGGCCGGTCCCAAGCCCGTGCTGTGAAAAGAGGAGGGTTGGGTGCTGGGACAAGCAAACCAGCCCTATTAAAACATTTGTAGAGCAAATGGGAAAGTTCAGTGACACAGAGGTGATGTTCCATCTCGGGGGAGGTTTAGTGTCACTGCAGCAATGAAGACCTCTCTGAGCGTGGTTGGTTCTGAGAGCAATGGCCCAGATCCCATTCCATAACAATTGTAAGATGCTCATTGCGGTCTAGAGCTGGTCCAAAGGTTGCGTGTGAAGGTTGTGTGCAAGCACACGTAAAGTGCTCCCTTCCAAAACTGGAAGATTGCTTACCAGTGCTCTTGAATTTTTTTAACTCTGCCATGGCCGGTCCCAAGCCCAGCTGCGAAAAGAGGAGGGTTGAGTGCTGGGGCAAGCAAACCAGCCCTGTAAAAACAATTTGCTACTGCGAGCATAAAAGAAGAATAGGGCCTATCCAGCATTGTAGTGACATTAGCCAGCTGAACATGTTGGCTGAGCTACCAATGCTTTAAGCTGCAAATTAGTGGCTCGATTATAAAAGAAGAGGGCCTATTAAAGTTAACTCCACCGTGGCCGATCCCAAGTCCGAGCTGAGAAAGGAGGAGGGTCCCTTCCCCCTCCCTTTCCTTCCCTTTCCCCTTCCCCCAGAGATACATGCTCAAATTACCTTTAAGGCAGTTTACTGTGCAAAGGGCTAAAAAGAGATTGTAGACAGTCCACTTTGGGCCGATCTGCGCCGTTCGGAGCTGTAATGCGAAGTTCCACTGTACATCTCTTCTCTGCTGTCCCATCTGTGTGCTGTCTCGACTGTGAAGTGTGGGAAGAGGGTGTACCCCTTTACGGAGGATAGACAGCAGGATCTGTTCGCCCCGAGTACATAAATTGTCTGAAGAAGAGAGAGCAATTTGGGTTCAAATTTGGTCCCATACTTGCTATCTGAGGAGTGACAAAGGAAATCTACCTGCGTGCCAAGTTTGAAGACAGGAGCCCCAAGGGTTCCAGAGATATGGCCACACAAAGAGAACTGACCGGCAATTGAAAGCTCCCTTGCGGGAAAACGTAGCAGTAATTTGTAATACCGCTTAAGTGGGACTCTGGAGCAACCTTGTCGGTATAGATTTTGCTGGTCAATATCTCCAAAACCATAAATCCTAAGAACTGCAAACTTGGTAGGGTGGGTCTCCCAATCAGTCCCATACATGTGTCTCTCAAGTTGAAAAAAACACTGCCTCCCGAAACATAAAGGGCGACGTCGCAGTGTTCTTTCAAACTGCACGGACCCAGATGAGGCCTTACTGCTGTATGTCTGTGTCCTACATTGGGAAAATGTTCAATATTTTTTTAACTCTGCCATGGCCGATCCCAAGCCCGTGCTGCGAAAAGAGGAGGGTTGGGTGCTGGGACAAGCAAACCAGCCGTATTAAAACATTTGTAGAGCAAATGGGAAAGTTCAGTGACACAGAGGTGATGTTCCATCTCGGGGGAGGTTTAGTGTCACTGCAGCAATGAAGACCTCTCTGAGCGTGGTTGGTTCTGAGAGCAATGGCCCAGATCCCATTCCATAACAATTGTAAGATGCTCATTGCGGTCTAGAGCTGGTCCAAAGGTTGCGTGTGAAGGTTGTGTGCAAGCACACGTAAAGTGCTCCCTTCCGAAACTGGAAGACTGCTTACCAGTGCTCTTGAATCTTTTTAACTCTGCCATGGCCGGTCCCAAGCCCAGCTGCGAAAAGAGGAGGGTTGAGTGCTGGGGCAAGCAAACCAGCCCTGTAAAAACAATTTGCTACTGCGAGCATAAAATAAGAATAGGGCCTATCCAGCATTGTAGTGACATTAGCCAGCTGAACGTGTTGGCTGAGCTACCAATGCTTTAAGCTGAAAATTAGTGGCTCGAGCACAAAAGAAGAGGGCCTATTAAAGTTAACTCCACCGTGGCCGGTCCCAAGTCCGAGCTGAGAAAGGAGGAGGGTCCCTTCCCCCTCCCTTTCCTTCCCTTTCCCCTTCCCCTCCCCCTCCCTTCCCTTTCCCCTTCCCCCAGAGACACATGCTCAAATTACCTTTAAGGCAGTTTACTGTGCAAAGGGCTAAAAAGAGATTGTAGACAGTCCACTTTGGGCCGATCAGCGCCGTTCAGAGCTGTAATGCGAAGTTCCACTGTACATCTCTTCTC
Organism: Rana muscosa; assembly: GCA_029206835.1. Classification (NCBI taxonomy): domain Eukaryota; kingdom Metazoa; phylum Chordata; class Amphibia; order Anura; family Ranidae; genus Rana; species Rana muscosa. Next base: position 116,947,302 of record CM055118.1, read on the forward strand.
TGCTGTCCCATCTGTGTGCTGTCTCGACTGTAAAGTGTGGGAAGAGGGTGTACCCCTTTACGGAGGATAGACAGCAGGATCTGTTCGCCCCGAGTACATAAATTGTCTGAAGAAGAGAGAGCAATTTGGGTTCAAATTTGGTCCCATACTTGCTATCTGAGGAGTGACAAAGGAAATCTACCTGCGTGCCAAGTTTGAAGACAGGAGCCCCAAGGGTTCCAGAGATATGGCCACACAAAGAGAACTGACCGGCAATTGAAAGCTCCCTTGCGGGAAAACGTAGCAGTAATTTGTAATACCGCTTAAGTGGGACTCTGGAGCAACCTTGTCGGTATAGATTTTGCTGGTCAATATCTCCAAAACCATAAATCCTAAGAACTCCAAACTTGGTAGGGTGGGTCTCCCAATCAGTCCCATACATGTGTCTCTCAAGTTGAAAAAACACTGCCTCCCGAAACATAAAGGGCGACGTCGCAGTGTTCTTTCAAACTGCACGGACCCAGATGAGGCCTCACTGCTGTATGTCTGTGTCCTACATTGGGAAAATGTTCAATATTTTTTTAACTCTGCCATGGCCGGTCCCAAGCCCGTGCTGCAAAAAGAGGAGGGTTGGGTGCTGGGACAAGCAAACCAGCCCTATTAAAACATTTGTAGAGCAAATGGGAAAGTTCAGTGACACAGAGGTGATGTTCCATCTCAGGGGAGGTTTAGTGTCACTGCAGCAATAAAGACCTCTCTGAGCGTGGTTGGTTCTGAGAGCAATGGCCCAGATCCCATTCCATAACAATTGTAAGATGCTCATTACGGTCTAGAGCTGGTCCAAAGGTTGCGTGTGAAGGTTGTGTGCAAGCACACGTAAAGTGCTCCCTTCCGAAACTGGAAGACTGCTTACCAGTGCTCTTGAATTTTTTTAACTCTGCCATGGCCGGTCCCAAGCCCAGCTGCGAAAAGAGGAGGGTTGAGTGCTGGGGCAAGCAAACCAGCCCTGTAAAAACAATTTGCTACTGCGAGCATAAAAGAAGAATAGGGCCTATCCAGCATTGTAGTGACATTAGCCAGCTGAACGTGTTGGCTGAGCTACCAATGCTTTAAGCTGCAAATTAGTGGCTCGAGCATAAAAGAAGAGGGCCTATTAAAGTTATCTCCACCGTGGCCGGTCCCAAGTCCGAGCTGAGAAAGGAGGAGGGTCCCTTCCCCCTCCCTTTCCTTCCCTTTCCCCTTCCCCTCCCCCTCCCTTCCCTTTCCCCTTCCCCCAGAGACACATGCTCAAATTACCTTTAAGGCAGTTTACTGTGCAAAGGGCTAAAAAGAGATTGTAGACAGTCCACTTTGGGCCGATCGGCGCCGTTCGGAGCTGTAATGCGAAGTTCCACTGTACATCTCTTCTCTGCTGTCCCATCTGTGTGCTGTCTCGACTGTGAAGTGTGGGAAGAGGGTGTACCCCTTTACGGAGGATAGACAGCAGGATCTGTTCGCCCCGAGTACATAAATTGTCTGATGAAGAGAGAGCAATTTGGGTTCAAATTTGGTCCCATACTTGCTATCTGAGGAGTGACAAAGGAAATCTACCTGCGTGCCAAGTTTGAAGACAGGAGCCCCAAGGGTTCCAGAGATATGGCCACACAAAGAGAACTGACCGGCAATTGAAAGCTCCCTTGCGGGAAAACGTAGCAGTAATTTGTAATACCGCTTAAGTGGGACTCTGGAGCAACCTTGTCGGTATAGATTTTGCTGGTCAATATCTCCAAAACCATAAATCCTAAGAACTCCAAACTTGGTAGGGTGGGTCTCCCAATCAGTCCCATACATGTGTCTCTCAAGTTGAAAAAAACACTGCCTCCCGAAACATAAAGGGCGACGTCACAGTGTTCTTTCAAACTGCACGGACCCAGATGAGGCCTCACTGCTGTATGTCTGTGTCCTACATTGGGAAAATGTTCAATATTTTTTTAACTCTGCCATGGCCGGTCCCAAGCCTGTGCTGCGAAAAGAGGAGGGTTGGGTGCTGGGACAAGCAAACCAGCCCTATTAAAACATTTGTAGAGCAAATGGGAAAGTTCAGTGACACAGAGGTGATGTTCCATCTCGGGGGAGGTTTAGTGTCACTGCAGCAATGAAGACCTCTCTGAGCGTGGTTGGTTCTGAGAGCAATGGCCCAGATCCCATTCCATAACAATTGTAAGATGCTCATTGTGGTCTAGAGCTGGTCCAAAGGTTGCGTGTGAAGGTTGTGTGCAAGCACACGTAAAGTGCTCCCTTCCGAAACTGGAAGACTGCTTACCAGTGCTCTTGAAACTTTTTAACTCTGCCATGGCCGGTCCCAAGCCCAGCTGTGAAAGGAGGAGGGTTGAGTGCTGGGGCAAGCAAACCAGCCCTGTAAAAACAATTTGCTACTGCGAGCATAAAAGAAGAATAGGGCCTATCCAGCATTGTAGTGACATTAGCCGGCTGAACGTGTTGGCTGAGCTACCAATGCTTTAAGCTGCAAATTAGTGGCTCGAGCATAAAAGAAGAGGGCCTATTAAAGTTAACTCCACCGTGGCCGGTCCCAAGTCCGAGCTGAGAAAAGAAGGAGGGTTCCTTCCCCCTCCCTTTCCTTCCCTTTCCCCTTCCCCTCCCCCTCCCTTCCCTTTCCCCTTCCCCCAGAGACACATGCTCAAATTACCTTTAAGGCAGTTTACTGTGCAAAGGGCTAAAAAGAGATTGTAGACAGTCCACTTTGGGCCGATCGGCGCCGTTCGGAGCTGTAATGCGAAGTTCCACTGTACATCTCTTCTCTGCTGTCCCATCTGTGTGCTGTCTCGACTGTGAAGTGTGGGAAGAGGGTGTACCCCTTTACGGAGGATAGACAGCAGGATCTGTTCGCCCCGAGTACATAAATTGTCTGAAGAAGAGAGAGCAATTTGGGTTCAAATTTGGTCCCATACTTGCTATCTGAGGAGTGACAAAGGAAATCTACCTGCGTGCCAAGTTTGAAGACAGGAGCCCCAAGGGTTCCAGAGATATGGCCACACAAAGAGAACTGACCGGCAATTGAAAGCTCCCTTGCGGGAAAACGTAGCAGTAATTTGTAATACCGCTTAAGTGGGACTCTGGATCAACCTTGTCGGTATAGATTTTGCTGGTCAATATCTCCAAAACCATAAATCCTAAGAACTCCAAACTTGGGAGGGTGGGTCTCCCAATCAGTCCCATACATGTGTCTCTCAAGTTGAAAAAACACTGCCTCCCGAAACATAAAGGGCGACGTCGCAGTGTTCTTTCAAACTGCACGGACCCAGATGAGGCCTCACTGCTGTATGTCTGTGTCCTACATTGGGAAAATGTTCAATATTTTTTTAACTCTGCCATGGCTGGTCCCAAGCCCGTGCTGCGAAAAGAGGAGGGTTGGGTGCTGGGACAAGCAAACCAGCCCTATTAAAACATTTGTAGAGAAAATGGGAAAGTTCAGTGACACAGAGGTGATGTTCCATCTCGGGGGATGTTTAGTGTCACTGCAGCAATGAAGACCTCTCTGAGCGTGGTTGGTTCTGAGAGCAATGGCCCAGATCCCATTCCATAACAATTGTAAGATGCTCATTGCGGTCTAGAGCTGGTCCAAAGGTTGCGTGTGCAGGTTGTGTGCAAGCACACGTAAAGTGCTCCCTTCCGAAACTGGAAGACTGCTTACCAGTGCTCTTGAAACTTTTTAACTCTGCCATGGCCGGTCCCAAGCCCAGCTGTGAAAAGAGGAGGGTTGAGTGCTGGGGCAAGCAAACCAACCCTGTAAAAAACAATTTGCTACTGCGAGCATAAAAGAAGAATAGGGCCTATCCAGCATTGTAGTGACATTAGCCAGCTGAACGTGTTGGCTGAGCTACCAATGCTTTAAGCTGCAAATTAGTGGCTCGAGCATAAAAGAAGAGGGCCTATTAAAGTTAACTCCACCGTGGCCGGTCCCAAGTCCGAGCTGAGAAAAGAGGAGGGTCCCTTCCCCCTCCCTTTCCTTCCCTTTCCCCTTCCCCTCCCCCTCCCTTCCCTTTCCCCTTCCCCCAGAGATACATGCTCAAATTACCTTTAAGGCAGTTTACTGTGCAAAGGGCTAAAAAGAGATTGTAGACAGTCCACTTTGGGCCGATCGGCGACGTTCGGAGCTGTAATGCGAAGTTCCACTGTACATCTCTTCTCTGCTGTCCCATCTGTGTGCTGTCTCGACTGTGAAGTGTGGGAAGAGGGTGTACCCCTTTACGGAGGATAGACAGCAGGATCTGTTCGCCCCGAGTACATAAATTGTCTGAAGAAGAGAGAGCAATTTGGTTTCAAATTTGGTCCCATACTTGCTATCTGAGGAGTGACAAAGGAAATCTACCTGCGTGCCAAGTTTGAAGACAGGAGCCCCAAGGGTTCCAGAGATATGGCCACACAAAGAGAACTGACCGGCAATTGAAAGCTCCCTTGCGGGAAAACGTAGCAGTAATTTGTAATACCGCTTAAGTGGGACTCTGGAGCAACCTTGTCGGTATAGATTTTGCTGGTCAATATCTCCAAAACCATAAATCCTAAGAACTCCAAACTTGGTAGGGTGGGTCTCCCAATCAGTCCCATACATGTGTCTCTCAAGTTGAAAAAAACACTGCCTCCCGAAACATAAAGGGCGACGTCGCAGTGTTCTTTCAAACTGCACGGACCCAGCTGAGGCCTCACTGCTGTATGTCTGTGTCCTACATTGGGAAAATGTTCAATATTTTTCTAACTCTGCCATGGCCGGTCCCAAGCCCGTGCTGTGAAAAGAGGAGGGTTGGGTGCTGGGACAAGCAAACCAGCCCTATTAAAACATATGTAGAGCAAATGGGAAAGTTCAGTGACAGAGAGGTGATGTTCCATCTCGGGGGAGGTTTAGTGTCACTGCAGCAATGAAGACCTCTCTGAGCGTGGTTGGTTCTGAGAGCAATGGCCCAGATCCCATTCCATAACAATTGTAAGATGCTCATTGCGGTCTAGAGCTGGTCCAAAGATTGCGTGTGAAGGTTGTGTGCAAGCACACGTAAAGTGCCCCCTTCCGAAACTGGAAGACTGCTTACCAGTGCTCTTAAATTTTTTTAACTCTGCCATGGCCGGTCCCAAGCCCGGCTGTGAAAAGAGGAGGGTTGAGTGCTGGGGCAAGCAAACCAGCCCTGTAAAAACAATTTGCTACTGCGAGCATAAAAGAAGAATAGGGCCTATCCAGCATTGTAGTGACATTAGCCAGCTGAACGTGTTGGCTGAGCTACCAATGCTTTAAGCTGCAAATTAGTGGCTCGAGCATAAAAGAAGAGGGCCTATTAAAGTTAACTCCTCCGTGGCCGGTCCCAAGTCCGAGCTGAGAAAGGAGGAGGGTCCCTTCCCCCTCCCTTTCCTTCCCTTTCCCCTTCCCCTCCCCCTCCCTTCCCTTTCCCCTTCCCCAGAGATACATGCTCAAATTACCTTTAAGGCAGTTTACTGTGCAAAGGGCTAAAAAGAGATTGTAGACAGTCCACTTTGGGCCGATCGGCGCAGTTCGGAGCTGTAATGCGAAGTTCCACTGTACATCTCTTCTCTGCTGTCCCATCTGTGTGCTGTCTCGACTGTGAAGTGTGGGAAGAGGGTGTACCCCTTTACGGAGGATAGACAGCAGGATCTGTTCGCACCGAGTACATAAATTGTCTTTAGAAGAGAGAGCAATTTGGGTTCAAATTTGGTCCCATACTTGCTATCTGAGGAGTGACAAAGGAAATCTACCTGCGTGCCAAGTTTGAAGACAGGAGCCCCAAGGGTTCCAGAGATATGGCCACACAAAGAGAACTGACCGGAAATGGAAAGCTCCCTTGCGGGAAAACGTAGCAGTAATTTGTAATACCGCTTAAGTGGGACTCTGGAGCAACCTTGTCGGTATAGATTTTGCTGGTCAATATCTCCAAAACCATAAATCCTAAGAACTCCAAACTTGGTAGGGTGGGTCTCCCAATCAGTCCCATACATGTGTCTCTCAAGTTGAAAAAAACACTGCCTCCCAAAACATAAAGGGCGACGTCGCAGTGTTATTTCAAACTGCACGGACCCAGATGAGGCCTCACTGCTGTATGTCTGTGTCCTACATTGGGAAAATGTTCAATATTTTTTTAACTCTGCCATGGCCGGTCCCAAGCCCGTGCTGCGAAAAGAGGAGGGTTGGGTGCTGGGACAAGCAAACCAGCCCTATTAAAACATTTGTAGAGAAAATGGGAAAGTTCAGTGACACAGAGGTGATGTTCCATCTCGGGGGAGGTTTAGTGTCACTGCAGCAATGAAGACCTCTCTGAGCATGGTTGGTTCTGAGAGCAATGGCCCAGATCCCATTCCATAACAATTGTAAGATGCTCATTGCGGTCTAGAGCTGGTCCAAAGGTTGCGTGTGCAGGTTGTGTGCAAGCACACGTAAAGTGCTCCCTTCCGAAACTGGAAGACTGCTTACCAGTGCTCTTGAAACTTTTTAATTCTGCCATGGCCGGTCCCAAGCCCAGCTGTGAAAAGAGGAGGGTTGAGTGCTGGGGCAAGCAAACCAGCCCTGTAAAAAACAATTTGCTACTGCGAGCATAAAAGAAGAATAGGGCCTATCCAGCATTGTAGTGACATTAGCCAGCTGAACGTGTTGGCTGAGCTACCAATGCTTTAAGCTGCAAATTAGTGGCTCGAGCATAAAAGAAGAGGGCCTATTAAAGTTAACTCCACCGTGGCCGGTCCCAAGTCCGAGCTGAGAAAGGAGGAGGGTCCCTTCCCCCTCCCTTTCCTTCCCTTTCCCCTTCCCCTCCCCCTCCCTTCCCTTTCCCCTTCCCCCAGAGACACATGCTCAAATTACCTTTAAGGCAGTTTACTGTGCAAAGGGCTAAAAAGAGATTGTAGACAGTCCACTTTGGGCCGATCGGCGCCGTTCGGAGCTGTAATGCGAAGTTCCACTGTACATCTCTTCTCTGCTGTCCCATCTGTGTGCTGTCTCGACTGTGAAGTGTGGGAAGAGGGTGTACCCCTTTACGGAGGATAGACAGCAGGATCTGTTCGCCCCGAGTACATAAATTGTCTGATGAAGAGAGAGCAATTTGGGTTCAAATTTGGTCCCATACTTGCTATCTGAGGAGTGACAAAGGAAATCTACCTGCGTGCCAAGTTTGAAGACAGGAGCCCCAAGGGTTCCAGAGATATGGCCACACAAAGAGAACTGACCGGCAATTGAAAGCTCCCTTGCGGGAAAACGTAGCAGTAATTTGTAATACCGCTTAAGTGGGACTCTGGAGCAACCTTGTCGGTATAGATTTTGCTGGTCAATATCTCCAAAACCATAAATCCTAAGAACTCCAAACTTGGTAGGGTGGGTCTCCCAATCAGTCCCATACATGTGTCTCTCAAGTTGAAAAAAACACTGCCTCCCGAAACATAAAGGGCGACGTCACAGTGTTCTTTCAAACTGCACGGACCCAGATGAGGCCTCACTGCTGTATGTCTGTGTCCTACATTGGGAAAATGTTCAATATTTTTTTAACTCTGCCATGGCCGGTCCCAAGCCTGTGCTGCGAAAAGAGGAGGGTTGGGTGCTGGGACAAGCAAACCAGCCCTATTAAAACATTTGTAGAGCAAATGGGAAAGTTCAGTGACACAGAGGTGATGTTCCATCTCGGGGGAGGTTTAGTGTCACTGCAGCAATGAAGACCTCTCTGAGCGTGGTTGGTTCTGAGAGCAATGGCCCAGATCCCATTCCATAACAATTGTAAGATGCTCATTGTGGTCTAGAGCTGGTCCAAAGGTTGCGTGTGAAGGTTGTGTGCAAGCACACGTAAAGTGCTCCCTTCCGAAACTGGAAGACTGCTTACCAGTGCTCTTGAAACTTTTTAACTCTGCCATGGCCGGTCCCAAGCCCAGCTGTGAAAGGAGGAGGGTTGAGTGCTGGGGCAAGCAAACCAGCCCTGTAAAAACAATTTGCTACTGCGAGCATAAAAGAAGAATAGGGCCTATCCAGCATTGTAGTGACATTAGCCGGCTGAACGTGTTGGCTGAGCTACCAATGCTTTAAGCTGCAAATTAGTGGCTCGAGCATAAAAGAAGAGGGCCTATTAAAGTTAACTCCACCGTGGCCGGTCCCAAGTCCGAGCTGAGAAAAGAAGGAGGGTTCCTTCCCCCTCCCTTTCCTTCCCTTTCCCCTTCCCCTCCCCCTCCCTTCCCTTTCCCCTTCCCCCAGAGACACATGCTCAAATTACCTTTAAGGCAGTTTACTGTGCAAAGGGCTAAAAAGAGATTGTAGACAGTCCACTTTGGGCCGATCGGCGCCGTTCGGAGCTGTAATGCGAAGTTCCACTGTACATCTCTTCTCTGCTGTCCCATCTGTGTGCTGTCTCGACTGTGAAGTGTGGGAAGAGGGTGTACCCCTTTACGGAGGATAGACAGCAGGATCTGTTCGCCCCGAGTACATAAATTGTCTGAAGAAGAGAGAGCAATTTGGGTTCAAATTTGGTCCCATACTTGCTATCTGAGGAGTGACAAAGGAAATCTACCTGCGTGCCAAGTTTGAAGACAGGAGCCCCAAGGGTTCCAGAGATATGGCCACACAAAGAGAACTGACCGGCAATTGAAAGCTCCCTTGCGGGAAAACGTAGCAGTAATTTGTAATACCGCTTAAGTGGGACTCTGGATCAACCTTGTCGGTATAGATTTTGCTGGTCAATATCTCCAAAACCATAAATCCTAAGAACTCCAAACTTGGGAGGGTGGGTCTCCCAATCAGTCCCATACATGTGTCTCTCAAGTTGAAAAAACACTGCCTCCCGAAACATAAAGGGCGACGTCGCAGTGTTCTTTCAAACTGCACGGACCCAGATGAGGCCTCACTGCTGTATGTCTGTGTCCTACATTGGGAAAATGTTCAATATTTTTTTAACTCTGCCATGGCTGGTCCCAAGCCCGTGCTGCGAAAAGAGGAGGGTTGGGTGCTGGGACAAGCAAACCAGCCCTATTAAAACATTTGTAGAGAAAATGGGAAAGTTCAGTGACACAGAGGTGATGTTCCATCTCGGGGGATGTTTAGTGTCACTGCAGCAATGAAGACCTCTCTGAGCGTGGTTGGTTCTGAGAGCAATGGCCCAGATCCCATTCCATAACAATTGTAAGATGCTCATTGCGGTCTAGAGCTGGTCCAAAGGTTGCGTGTGCAGGTTGTGTGCAAGCACACGTAAAGTGCTCCCTTCCGAAACTGGAAGACTGCTTACCAGTGCTCTTGAAACTTTTTAACTCTGCCATGGCCGGTCCCAAGCCCAGCTGTGAAAAGAGGAGGGTTGAGTGCTGGGGCAAGCAAACCAACCCTGTAAAAAACAATTTGCTACTGCGAGCATAAAAGAAGAATAGGGCCTATCCAGCATTGTAGTGACATTAGCCAGCTGAACGTGTTGGCTGAGCTACCAATGCTTTAAGCTGCAAATTAGTGGCTCGAGCATAAAAGAAGAGGGCCTATTAAAGTTAACTCCACCGTGGCCGGTCCCAAGTCCGAGCTGAGAAAAGAGGAGGGTCCCTTCCCCCTCCCTTTCCTTCCCTTTCCCCTTCCCCTCCCCCTCCCTTCCCTTTCCCCTTCCCCCAGAGATACATGCTCAAATTACCTTTAAGGCAGTTTACTGTGCAAAGGGCTAAAAAGAGATTGTAGACAGTCCACTTTGGGCCGATCGGCGACGTTCGGAGCTGTAATGCGAAGTTCCACTGTACATCTCTTCTCTGCTGTCCCATCTGTGTGCTGTCTCGACTGTGAAGTGTGGGAAGAGGGTGTACCCCTTTACGGAGGATAGACAGCAGGATCTGTTCGCCCCGAGTACATAAATTGTCTGAAGAAGAGAGAGCAATTTGGTTTCAAATTTGGTCCCATACTTGCTATCTGAGGAGTGACAAAGGAAATCTACCTGCGTGCCAAGTTTGAAGACAGGAGCCCCAAGGGTTCCAGAGATATGGCCACACAAAGAGAACTGACCGGCAATTGAAAGCTCCCTTGCGGGAAAACGTAGCAGTAATTTGTAATACCGCTTAAGTGGGACTCTGGAGCAACCTTGTCGGTATAGATTTTGCTGGTCAATATCTCCAAAACCATAAATCCTAAGAACTCCAAACTTGGTAGGGTGGGTCTCCCAATCAGTCCCATACATGTGTCTCTCAAGTTGAAAAAAACACTGCCTCCCGAAACATAAAGGGCGACGTCGCAGTGTTCTTTCAAACTGCACGGACCCAGCTGAGGCCTCACTGCTGTATGTCTGTGTCCTACATTGGGAAAATGTTCAATATTTTTCTAACTCTGCCATGGCCGGTCCCAAGCCCGTGCTGTGAAAAGAGGAGGGTTGGGTGCTGGGACAAGCAAACCAGCCCTATTAAAACATATGTAGAGCAAATGGGAAAGTTCAGTGACAGAGAGGTGATGTTCCATCTCGGGGGAGGTTTAGTGTCACTGCAGCAATGAAGACCTCTCTGAGCGTGGTTGGTTCTGAGAGCAATGGCCCAGATCCCATTCCATAACAATTGTAAGATGCTCATTGCGGTCTAGAGCTGGTCCAAAGATTGCGTGTGAAGGTTGTGTGCAAGCACACGTAAAGTGCCCCCTTCCGAAACTGGAAGACTGCTTACCAGTGCTCTTAAATTTTTTTAACTCTGCCATGGCCGGTCCCAAGCCCGGCTGTGAAAAGAGGAGGGTTGAGTGCTGGGGCAAGCAAACCAGCCCTGTAAAAACAATTTGCTACTGCGAGCATAAAAGAAGAATAGGGCCTATCCAGCATTGTAGTGACATTAGCCAGCTGAACGTGTTGGCTGAGCTACCAATGCTTTAAGCTGCAAATTAGTGGCTCGAGCATAAAAGAAGAGGGCCTATTAAAGTTAACTCCTCCGTGGCCGGTCCCAAGTCCGAGCTGAGAAAGGAGGAGGGTCCCTTCCCCCTCCCTTTCCTTCCCTTTCCCCTTCCCCTCCCCCTCCCTTCCCTTTCCCCTTCCCCAGAGATACATGCTCAAATTACCTTTAAGGCAGTTTACTGTGCAAAGGGCTAAAAAGAGATTGTAGACAGTCCACTTTGGGCCGATCGGCGCAGTTCGGAGCTGTAATGCGAAGTTCCACTGTACATCTCTTCTCTGCTGTCCCATCTGTGTGCTGTCTCGACTGTGAAGTGTGGGAAGAGGGTGTACCCCTTTACGGAGGATAGACAGCAGGATCTGTTCGCACCGAGTACATAAATTGTCTTTAGAAGAGAGAGCAATTTGGGTTCAAATTTGGTCCCATACTTGCTATCTGAGGAGTGACAAAGGAAATCTACCTGCGTGCCAAGTTTGAAGACAGGAGCCCCAAGGGTTCCAGAGATATGGCCACACAAAGAGAACTGACCGGAAATGGAAAGCTCCCTTGCGGGAAAACGTAGCAGTAATTTGTAATACCGCTTAAGTGGGACTCTGGAGCAACCTTGTCGGTATAGATTTTGCTGGTCAATATCTCCAAAACCATAAATCCTAAGAACTCCAAACTTGGTAGGGTGGGTCTCCCAATCAGTCCCATACATGTGTCTCTCAAGTTGAAAAAAACACTGCCTCCCAAAACATAAAGGGCGACGTCGCAGTGTTATTTCAAACTGCACGGACCCAGATGAGGCCTCACTGCTGTATGTCTGTGTCCTACATTGGGAAAATGTTCAATATTTTTTTAACTCTGCCATGGCCGGTCCCAAGCCCGTGCTGCGAAAAGAGGAGGGTTGGGTGCTGGGACAAGCAAACCAGCCCTATTAAAACATTTGTAGAGAAAATGGGAAAGTTCAGTGACACAGAGGTGATGTTCCATCTCGGGGGAGGTTTAGTGTCACTGCAGCAATGAAGACCTCTCTGAGCATGGTTGGTTCTGAGAGCAATGGCCCAGATCCCATTCCATAACAATTGTAAGATGCTCATTGCGGTCTAGAGCTGGTCCAAAGGTTGCGTGTGCAGGTTGTGTGCAAGCACACGTAAAGTGCTCCCTTCCGAAACTGGAAGACTGCTTACCAGTGCTCTTGAAACTTTTTAATTCTGCCATGGCCGGTCCCAAGCCCAGCTGTGAAAAGAGGAGGGTTGAGTGCTGGGGCAAGCAAACCAGCCCTGTAAAAAACAATTTGCTACTGCGAGCATAAAAGAAGAATAGGGCCTATCCAGCATTGTAGTGACATTAGCCAGCTGAACGTGTTGGCTGAGCTACCAATGCTTTAAGCTGCAAATTAGTGGCTCGAGCATAAAAGAAGAGGGCCTATTAAAGTTAACTCCACCGTGGCCGGTCCCAAGTCCGAGCTGAGAAAGGAGGAGGGTCCCTTCCCCCTCCCTTTCCTTCCCTTTCCCCTTCCCCTCCCCCTCCCTTCCCTTTCCCCTTCCCCCAGAGACACATGCTCAAATTACCTTTAAGGCAGTTTACTGTGCAAAGGGCTAAAAAGAGATTGTAGACAGTCCACTTTGGGCCGATCGGCGCCGTTCGGAGCTGTAATGCGAAGTTCCACTGTACATCTCTTCTCTGCTGTCCCATCTGTGTGCTGTCTCGACTGTGAAGTGTGGGAAGAGGGTGTACCCCTTTACGGAGGATAGACAGCAGGATCTGTTCGCCCCGAGTACATAAATTGTCTGATGAAGAGAGAGCAATTTGGGTTCAAATTTGGTCCCATACTTGCTATCTGAGGAGTGACAAAGGAAATCTACCTGCGTGCCAAGTTTGAAGACAGGAGCCCCAAGGGTTCCAGAGATATGGCCACACAAAGAGAACTGACCGGCAATTGAAAGCTCCCTTGCGGGAAAACGTAGCAGTAATTTGTAATACCGCTTAAGTGGGACTCTGGAGCAACCTTGTCGGTATAGATTTTGCTGGTCAATATCTCCAAAACCATAAATCCTAAGAACTCCAAACTTGGTAGGGTGGGTCTCCCAATCAGTCCCATACATGTGTCTCTCAAGTTGAAAAAAACACTGCCTCCCGAAACATAAAGGGCGACGTCACAGTGTTCTTTCAAACTGCACGGACCCAGATGAGGCCTCACTGCTGTATGTCTGTGTCCTACATTGGGAAAATGTTCAATATTTTTTTAACTCTGCCATGGCCGGTCCCAAGCCTGTGCTGCGAAAAGAGGAGGGTTGGGTGCTGGGACAAGCAAACCAGCCCTATTAAAACATTTGTAGAGCAAATGGGAAAGTTCAGTGACACAGAGGTGATGTTCCATCTCGGGGGAGGTTTAGTGTCACTGCAGCAATGAAGACCTCTCTGAGCGTGGTTGGTTCTGAGAGCAATGGCCCAGATCCCATTCCATAACAATTGTAAGATGCTCATTGTGGTCTAGAGCTGGTCCAAAGGTTGCGTGTGAAGGTTGTGTGCAAGCACACGTAAAGTGCTCCCTTCCGAAACTGGAAGACTGCTTACCAGTGCTCTTGAAACTTTTTAACTCTGCCATGGCCGGTCCCAAGCCCAGCTGTGAAAGGAGGAGTGTTGAGTGCTGGGGCAAGCAAACCAGCCCTGTAAAAACAATTTGCTACTGCGAGCATAAAAGAAGAATAGGGCCTATCCAGCATTGTAGTGACATTAGCCGGCTGAACGTGTTGGCTGAGCTACCAATGCTTTAAGCTGCAAATTAGTGGCTCGAGCATAAAAGAAGAGGGCCTATTAAAGTTAACTCCACCGTGGCCGGTCCCAAGTCCGAGCTGAGAAAAGAAGGAGGGTTCCTTCCCCCTCCCTTTCCTTCCCTTTCCCCTTCCCCTCCCCCTCCCTTCCCTTTCCCCTTCCCCCAGAGACACATGCTCAAATTACCTTTAAGGCAGTTTACTGTGCAAAGGGCTAAAAAGAGATTGTAGACAGTCCACTTTGGGCCGATCGGCGCCGTTCGGAGCTGTAATGCGAAGTTCCACTGTACATCTCTTCTCTGCTGTCCCATCTGTGTGCTGTCTCGACTGTGAAGTGTGGGAAGAGGGTGTACCCCTTTACGGAGGATAGACAGCAGGATCTGTTCGCCCCGAGTACATAAATTGTCTGAAGAAGAGAGAGCAATTTGGGTTCAAATTTGGTCCCATACTTGCTATCTGAGGAGTGACAAAGGAAATCTACCTGCGTGCCAAGTTTGAAGACAGGAGCCCCAAGGGTTCCAGAGATATGGCCACACAAAGAGAACTGACCGGCAATTGAAAGCTCCCTTGCGGGAAAACATAGCAGTAATTTGTAATACCGCTTAAGTGGGACTCTGGAGCAACCTTGTCGGTATAGATTTTGCTGGTCAATATCTCCAAAACCATAAATCCTAAGAACTCCAAACTTGGGAGGGTGGGTCTCCCAATCAGTCCCATACATGTGTCTCTCAAGTTGAAAAAACACTGCCTCCCGAAACATAAAGGGCGACGTCGCAGTGTTCTTTCAAACTGCACGGACCCAGATGAGGCCTCACTGCTGTATGTCTGTGTCCTACATTGGGAAAATGTTCAATATTTTTTTAACTCTGCCATGGCTGGTCCCAAGCCCGTGCTGCGAAAAGAGGAGGGTTGGGTGCTGGGACAAGCAAACCAGCCCTATTAAAACATTTGTAGAGAAAATGGGAAAGTTCAGTGACACAGAGGTGATGTTCCATCTCGGGGGAGGTTTAGTGTCACTGCAGCAATCAAGACCTCTCTGAGCGTGGTTGGTTCTGAGAGCAATGGCCCAGATCCCATTCCATAACAATTGTAAGATGCTCATTGCGGTCTAGAGCTGGTCCAAAGGTTGCGTGTGCAGGTTGTGTGCAAGCACACGTAAAGTGCTCCCTTCCGAAACTGGAAGACTGCTTACCAGTGCTATTGAAACTTTTTAACTCTGCCATGGCCGGTCCCAAGCCCAGCTGTGAAAAGAGGAGGGTTGAGTGCTGGGGCAAGCAAACCAACCCTGTAAAAAACAATTTGCTACTGCGAGCATAAAAGAAGAATAGGGCCTATCCAGCATTGTAGTGACATTAGCTAGCTGAACGTGTTGGCTGAGCTACCAATGCTTTAAGCTGCAAATTAGTGGCTCGAGCATAAAAGAAGAGGGCCTATTAAAGTTAACTCTACCGTGGCCGGTCCCAAGTCCGAGCTGAGAAAAGAGGAGGGTCCCTTCCCCCTCCCTTTCCTTCCCTTTCCCCTTCCCCTCCCCCTCCCTTCCCTTTCCCCTTCCCCCAGAGATACATGCTCAAATTACCTTTAAGGCAGTTTACTGTGCAAAGGGCTAAAAAGAGATTGTAGACAGTCCACTTTGGGCCGATCGGCGACGTTCGGAGCTGTAATGCGAAGTTCCACTGTACATCTCTTCTCTGCTGTCCCATCTGTGTGCTGTCTCGACTGTGAAGTGTGGGAAGAGGGTGTAGCCCTTTACGGAGGATAGACAGCAGGATCTGTTCGCCCCGAGTACATAAATTGTCTGAAGAAGAGAGAGCAATTTGGTTTCAAATTTGGTCCCATACTTGCTATCTGAGGAGTGACAAAGGAAATCTACCTGCGTGCCAAGTTTGAAGACAGGAGCCCCAAGGGTTCCAGAGATATGGCCACACAAAGAGAACTGACCGGCAATTGAAAGCTCCCTTGCGGGAAAACGTAGCAGTAATTTGTAATACCGCTTAAGTGGGACTCTGGAGCAACCTTGTCGGTATAGATTTTGCTGGTCAATATCTCCAAAACCATAAATCCTAAGAACTCCAAACTTGGTAGGGTGGGTCTCCCAATCAGTCCCATACATGTGTCTCTCAAGTTGAAAAAAACACTGCCTCCCGAAACATAAAGGGCGACGTCGCAGTGTTCTTTCAAACTGCACGGACCCAGATGAGGCCTCACTGCTGTATGTCTGTGTCCTACATTGGGAAAATGTTCAATATTTTTCTAACTCTGCCATGGCCGGTCCCAAGCCCGTGCTGTGAAAAGAGGAGGGTTGGGTGCTGGGACAAGCAAACCAGCCCTATTAAAACATTTGTAGAGCAAATGGGAAAGTTCAGTGACAGAGAGGTGATGTTCCATCTCGGGGGAGGTTTAGTGTCACTGCAGCAATGAAGACCTCTCTGAGCGTGGTTGGTTCTGAGAGCAATGGCCCAGATCCCATTCCATAACAATTGTAAGATGCTCATTGCGGTCTAGAGCTGGTCCAAAGATTGCGTGTGAAGGTTGTGTGCAAGCACACGTAAAGTGCTCCCTTCCGAAACTGGAAGACTGCTTACCAGTGCTCTTAGATTTTTTTAACTCTGCCATGGCCGGTCCCAAGCCCGGCTGTGAAAAGAGGAGGGTTGAGTGCTGGGGCAAGCAAACCAGCCCTGTAAAAACAATTTGCTACTGCGAGCATAAAAGAAGAATAGGGCCTATCCAGCATTGTAGTGACATTAGCCAGCTGAACGTGTTGGCTGAGCTACCAATGCTTTAAGCTGCAAATTAGTGGCTCGAGCATAAAAGAAGAGGGCCTATTAAAGTTAACTCCTCCGTGGCCGGTCCCAAGTCCGAGCTGTGAAAGGAGGAGGGTCCCTTCCCCCTCCCTTTCCTTCCCTTTCCCCTTCCCCTCCCCCTCCCTTCCCTTTCCCCTTCCCCCAGAGATACATGCTCAAATTACCTTTAAGGCAGTTTACTGTGCAAAGGGCTAAAAAGAGATTGTAGACAGTCCACTTTGGGCCGATCGGCGCAGTTCGGAGCTGTAATGCGAAGTTCCACTGTACATCTCTTCTCTGCTGTCCCATCTGTGTGCTGTCTTGACTGTGAAGTGTGGGAAGAGGGTGTACCCCTTTACGGAGGATAGACAGCAGGATCTGTTCGCACCGAGTACATAAATTGTCTTTAGAAGAGAGAGCAATTTGGGTTCAAATTTGGTCCCATACTTGCTATCTGAGGAGTGACAAAGGAAATCTACCTGCGTGCCAAGTTTGAAGACAGGAGCCCCAAGGGTTCCAGAGATATGGCCACACAAAGAGAACTGACCGGAAATGGAAAGCTCCCTTGCGGGAAAACGTAGCAGTAATTTGTAATACCGCTTAAGTGGGACTCTGGAGCAACCTTGTCGGTATAGATTTTGCTGGTCAATATCTCCAAAACCATAAATCCTAAGAACTCCAAACTTGGTAGGGTGGGTCTCCCAATCAGTCCCATACATGTGTCTCTCAAGTTGAAAAAAACACTGCCTCCCGAAACATAAAGGGCGACGTCGCAGTGTTCTTTCAAACTGCACGGACCCAGATGAGGCCTCACTGCTGTATGTCTGTGTCCTACATTGGGAAAATGTTCAATATTTTTTTAACTCTGCCATGGCCGGTCCCAAGCCCGTGCTGCGAAAAGAGGAGGGTTGGGTGCTGGGACAAGCAAACCAGCCCTATTAAAACATTTGTAGAGAAAATGGGAAAGTTCAGTGACACAGAGGTGATGTTCCATCTCGGGGAAGGTTTAGTGTCACTGCAGCAATGAAGACCTCTCTGAGCATGGTTGGTTCTGAGAGCAATGGCCCAGATCCCATTCCATAACAATTGTAAGATGCTCATTGTGGTCTAGAGCTGGTCCAAAGGTTGCGTGTGAAGGTTGTGTGCAAGCACACGTAAAGTGCTCCCTTCCGAAACTGGAAGACTGCTTACCAGTGCTCTTGAAACTTTTTAACTCTGCCATGGCCGGTCCCAAGCCCAGCTGTGAAAGGAGGAGGGTTGAGTGCTGGGGCAAGCAAACCAGCCCTGTAAAAACAATTTGCTACTGCGAGCATAAAAGAAGAATAGGGCCTATCCAGCATTGTAGTGACATTAGCCGGCTGAACGTGTTGGCTGAGCTACCAATGCTTTAAGCTGCAAATTAGTGGCTCGAGCATAAAAGAAGAGGGCCTATTAAAGTTAACTCCACCGTGTCCGGTCCCAAGTCCGAACTGAGAAAAGAAGGAGGGTTCCTTCCCCCTCCCTTTCCTTCCCTTTCCCCTTCCCCTCCCCCTCCCTTCCCTTTCCCCTTCCCCCAGAGACACATGCTCAAATTACCTTTAAGGCAGTTTACTGTGCAAAGGGCTAAAAAGAGATTGTAGACAGTCCACTTTGGGCCGATCGGCGCCGTTCGGAGCTGTAATGCGAAGTTCCACTGTACATCTCTTCTCTGCTGTCCCATCTGTGTGCTGTCTCGACTGTGAAGTGTGGGAAGAGGGTGTACCCCTTTACGGAGGATAGACAGCAGGATCTGTTCGCCCCGAGTACATAAATTGTCTGAAGAAGAGAGAGCAATTTGGGTTCAAATTTGGTCCCATACTTGCTATCTGAGGAGTGACAAAGGAAATCTACCTGCGTGCCAAGTTTGAAGACAGGAGCCCCAAGGGTTCCAGAGATATGGCCACACAAAGAGAACTGACCGGCAATTGAAAGCTCCCTTGCGGGAAAACATAGCAGTAATTTGTAATACCGCTTAAGTGGGACTCTGGAGCAACCTTGTCGGTATAGATTTTGCTGGTCAATATCTCCAAAACCATAAATCCTAAGAACTCCAAACTTGGGAGGGTGGGTCTCCCAATCAGTCCCATACATGTGTCTCTCAAGTTGAAAAAACACTGCCTCCCGAAACATAAAGGGCGACGTCGCAGTGTTCTTTCAAACTGCACGGACCCAGATGAGGCCTCACTGCTGTATGTCTGTGTCCTACATTGGGAAAATGTTCAATATTTTTTTAACTCTGCCATGGCTGGTCCCAAGCCCGTGCTGCGAAAAGAGGAGGGTTGGGTGCTGGGACAAGCAAACCAGCCCTATTAAAACATTTGTAGAGAAAATGGGAAAGTTCAGTGACACAGAGGTGATGTTCCATCTCGGGGGAGGTTTAGTGTCACTGCAGCAATGAAGACCTCTCTGAGCGTGGTTGGTTCTGAGAGCAATGGCCCAGATCCCATTCCATAACAATTGTAAGATGCTCATTGCGGTCTAGAGCTGGTCCAAAGGTTGCGTGTGCAGGTTGTGTGCAAGCACACGTAAAGTGCTCCCTTCCGAAACTGGAAGACTGCTTACCAGTGCTCTTGAAACTTTTTAACTCTGCCATGGCCGGTCCCAAGCCCAGCTGTGAAAAGAGGAGGGTTGAGTGCTGGGGCAAGCAAACCAACCCTGTAAAAAACAATTTGCTACTGCGAGCATAAAAGAAGAATAGGGCCTATCCAGCATTGTAGTGACATTAGCCAGCTGAACGTGTTGGCTGAGCTACCAATGCTTTAAGCTGCAAATTAGTGGCTCGAGCATAAAAGAAGAGGGCCTATTAAAGTTAACTCCACCGTGGCCGGTCCCAAGTCCGAGCTGAGAAAAGAGGAGGGTCCCTTCCCCCTCCCTTTCCTTCCCTTTCCCCTTCCCCTCCCCCTCCCTTCCCTTTCCCCTTCCCCCAGAGATACATGCTCAAATTACCTTTAAGGCAGTTTACTGTGCAAAGGGCTAAAAAGAGATTGTAGACAGTCCACTTTGGCCGATTGGCGCCGTTCGGAGCTGTAATGCGAATTTCCACTGTACATCTCTTCTCTGCTGTCCCATCTGTGTGCTGTCTCGACTGTGAAGTGTGGGAAGAGGGTGTACCTCTTTATGGAGGATAGACAGCAGGATCTGTTCGCCCCGAGTACATAAATTGTCTGAAGAACAGAGAGCAATTTGGGTTCAAATTTGGTCCCATACTTGCTATCTGAGGAGTGACAAAGGAAATCTACCTGCGTGCCAAGTTTGAAGACAGGAGCCCCAAGGGTTCCAGAGATATGGCCACACAAAGAGAACTGACCGGCAATTGAAAGCTCCCTTGCGGGAAAACGTAGCAGTAATTTGTAATACCGCTTAAGTGGGACTCTGGAGCAACCTTGTCGGTATAGATTTTGCTGGTCAATATCTCCAAAACCATAAATCCTAAGAACTCCAAACTTGGTAGGGTGGGTCTCCCAATCAGTCCCATACATGTGTCTCTCAAGTTGAAAAAAACACTGCCTCCCGAAACATAAAGGGTGACGTCGCAGTGTTCTTTCAAACTGCACGGACCCAGATGAGGCCTCACTGCTGTATGTCTGTGTCCTATATTGGGAAAATGTTCAATATTTTTTTAACTCTGCCATGGCCGGTCCCAAGCCTGTGCTGCGAAAAGAGGAGGGTTGGGTGCTGGGACAAGCAAACCAGCCCTATTAAAACATTTGTAGAGCAAATGGGAAAGTTCACTGACAGAGAGGTGATGTTCCATCTCGGGGGAGGTTTAGTGTCACTGCAGCAATGAAGACCTCTCTGAGCGTGGTTGGTTCTGAGAGCAATGGCCCAGATCCCAT
Source organism: Rana muscosa (assembly GCA_029206835.1). Classification (NCBI taxonomy): domain Eukaryota; kingdom Metazoa; phylum Chordata; class Amphibia; order Anura; family Ranidae; genus Rana; species Rana muscosa. Next base: position 116,967,528 of record CM055118.1, read on the forward strand.
TCCATAACAATTGTAAGATGCTCATTGCGGTCTAGAGCTGGTCTAAAGATTGCGTGTGAAGGTTGTGTGCAAGCACACGTAAAGTGCTCCCTTCCGAAACTGGAAGACTGCTTACCAGTGCTCTTGAATTTTTTTAACTCTGCCATGGCCGGTCCCAAGCCCAGCTGCGAAAAGTGGAGGGTGGAGTGCTGGGGCAAGCAAACCAGCCCTGTAAAAACAATTTGCTACTGCGAGCATAAAAGAAGAATAGGGCCTATCCAGCATTGTAGTGACATTAGCGAGCTGAACGTGTTGGCTGAGCTACCAATGCTTTAAGCTGCAAATTAGTGGCTCGAGCATAAAAGAAGAGGGCCTATTAAAGTTAACTCCACCGTGGCCGGTCCCAAGTCCGAGCTGAGAAAGGAGGAGGGTCCCTTCCCCTCCCTTTCCTTCCCTTTCCCCTTCCCCTCCCCCTCCCTTCCCTTTCCCCTTCCCCCAGAGACACATGCTCAAATTACCTTTTAGGCAGTTTACTGTGCAAAGGGCTAAAAAGAGATTGTAGACAGTCCACTTTGGGCCGATCGGCGCCGTTCGGAGCTGTAATGCGAAGTTCCACTGTACATCTCTTCTCTGCTGTCCCATCTGTGTGCTGTCTCGACTGTGAAGTGTGGGAAGAGGGTGTACCCCTTTACGGAGGATAGACAGCAGGATCTGTTCGCCCCGAGTACATAAATTGTCTGAAGAAGAGAGAGCAATTTGGGTTCAAATTTGGTCCCATACTTGCTATCTGAGGAGTGACAAAGGAAATCTACCTGCGTGCCAAGTTTGAAGACAGGAGCCCCAAGGGTTCCAGAGATATGGCCACACAAAGAGAACTGACCGGCAATTGAAAGCTCCCTTGCGGGAAAACGTAGCAGTAATTTGTAATACCGCTTAAGTGGGACTCTGGAGCAACCTTGTTGGTATAGATTTTGCTGGTCAATATCTCCAAAACCATAAATCCTAAGAACTCCAAACTTGGTAGGGTGTCACGGATGCCTAACACGGCATCCAGCACAGGGTACGCAGATCAGTGGGCTGCACTAAAGGAACTAGGCACAAGGTAAGTAAATATATATATATGAGTTTATTGAAAGGATAATTCCTAAAACAATAAAGGCAACCAGCAAACAACCACAGTGACACACAAAACAACTCCCTACACCAACGTGAATACAGTTTGGAGATTAAAGCGTAAATGTAATCAAGCCAGGGTCATACACGAGAGATCAGTCCGATTGAACAGGGAGCCGGAAGGGACAACAGGAGGAAGGGATGAGTCTGCAAGACAGGGGTCCAGGGATGGATGCAGGGTTCAGGAACACAGGATACAAGGTACAGAGGCAGGGGTTCAGGGATGGATGCAGGGTTCAGGAACACAGGATACAAGGTACAGAGGCAGGGGTCCAGGGATGGATGCAGGGTTCAGGAACACAGGATACAAGGTAACAGATAACAGGTCACAAGGTTCAGGTTCAGGTTCAGGTTCAGGTTCAGGCATACAGGTCTGGGTTCCAAGACAATACCAGAGCAAATGCTTTAGTGTCTGCTGGGTATTTATACACACCTCCTGCAATCAGTCTCAGGTGACGCCTGATTGCAGGAGATGATTTCGGCTCCAGACAAATGGGAGACACCCGCTGGTGGCCACCAGAACTGCACCCTTTGGTGCTGAAAGCAATAGCACCACCAGCAGGTGACCCAGGCAATGACACTGATCATGACAGTTCCCCCTCCCAAGGAGTGGCCTCCGGACGCTCCATTCTGCCCTTGATCTGGCAGTGCTGGTAGGTGCGGAAAGGTCCCAAAAAGTCTCCCCTGTGTCTGCGGACTACTTGTGCTCCTCCGGCCAGAGTCCTTAAACTTACTGGGAGGCGTGGCACCTGAGTCCGGCAATGGAACACGCACCCCACCACCAGGGTCAGGAAGTTGGGATCTGGAAATGAAAACAGGCAGGGCAATGTGCATGAACCTAACGGAGGCGAACAACACAAGGGCATCACAGTCAGGCTGGGAATCAAGCAGGGCAAAATCAGTGGCAAGCCGGGCATCGAGAACTGGTTTAGCAGGCACCATGTCAGCGGGCTGGGCAAATGGCGCTGGGTCTTCAAGCTGGCCACCGGGCAGAAGTTCAGCAAGCCAGATGGCAGGCACTGGTTCAGCGGGCTGAAAGACGGGCACCAAAACGTCAGGCTGGGTGACGGGCACCGAAAATCCAGGCTGGAACAGGTTGGCTGGTGTGGAAACAGGCTGGAACAGGTTGGCTGGTGTGGAAACAGGCTGGAACAAGTCGGCTGGTGTGGAAACAGGCTGGAACAGGTTGGCTGGTGTGGAAACAGGCTGGAACAAGTCGGCTGGTGTGGAAACAGGCTGGAGCGAATCGGCTGGTGTGGAAGCAGGCTGGAGCGAATCGGCTGGTGTGGAAGCAGGCTGGAGCGAATCGGCTGGTGTGGAAGCAGGCTGGAGCGGATTGGCTGGTGTGGAAGCAGGCTGGAGCGGATCGGCTAGTGTAGAAGCAGGCTGGAGCGGATCGGCTGGTGTAGAAGCAGGCTGGAGCGGATCGGCTGGTGTGGAAACAGGCTGCAACAGGTCGCTTGGTTTGGAAACAGGCTGCAACAAGTCGCTTGGTTTGGAAACAGGCTGCAACAAGTCGCTTGTTTTGGAAACAGGCTGCAACAAGTCGCTTGGTTTGGAAACAGGCTGCAACAGGTCGCTTGGTTTGGAAACAGGCTGCAACAGGTCGCTTGGTTTGGAAACAGGCTGCAACAGGTCGCTTGGTTTGGAAACAGGCTGCAACAGGTCGCTTGGTTTGGAAACAGGCTGCAACAGGTCGCTTGGTGCGGAGACAGGCTGCAACAGGTCGGCTGGTGCGGAGACAGGTTGCAACAGGTCGGCTGGTGCTGAGACAGGCTGCAACAGGTCGGCTGGTGCAGAGACAGGCTGCAACAGGTCGGCTGGCGCGGAGACAGGCTGCAACAGGTCGGCTGGTGCGGAGACAGGCTGCAACAGGTCGGCTGGTGCGGAGACAGGCTGCAACAGGTCGGCTGGTGCAGAGACAGGCTGCAACGGGTCGGCTGGTGCGGAGACAGGCTGCAACGGGTCGGCTGGTGCGGAGACAGACTGCAGCGGATCGGCTGGTGCGGAGACAGGCTGCAACGGGTCGGCTGGTGCGGAGACAAGCTGCAACGGGTCGGCTGGTGCGGAGACAGGCTGCAACAGGTCGGCTGGTGCGGAGACAGGCTGCAACAGGTCGGCTGGTGCGGAGACAGGCTGCAACGGGTCGGCTGGTGCGGAGACAGACTGCAGCGGGTCGGCTGGTGCGGAGACAGGCTGCAACGGGTCGGCTGGTGCGGAGACAAGCTGCAACGGGTCGGCTGGTGCGGAGACAGGCTGCAACAGGTCGGCTGGTGCGGAGACAGGCTGCAACAGGTCGGCTGGTGCGTAGACAGGCTGCAACAGGTCGGCTGGTGCGTAGACAGGCTGCAACAGGTCGGCTGGTGTGGAAACAGGCTGGGTTACTGGCAGGATCGTGTGAGTTGGAAAGAACTTCCGTTTTTTCTTTGGTTTAGCCACCGAAGATTTGTATATGTATACAGGGCTGTAGGTGGTGGATGCAGCTGGTAGAGGCGAAGAGCAGAAGGATGGTGAAGCAGAGGGTGCGGATTTTGAAGGGGGTCTTAGGGGAACTGATGGAGGCAGCCGAGACGAAGCAGGAGGGTTAAAGGCAGGGTAAGTGCAGCAGGGGGAAACAGGGTACTGGTACTTCATTGGTAGGAGGGTGTATTGGTTGGCCACTGTGGTAGTTGGGAGTAAAGGAGACGCAGACATCCCAGCAGGCTGGTGTCTAGACACAGGAATGGGTGGCAGGGAACCGACAGGGGCTGAGTACAATAAACTTGACCAGGCCTGTAGTAATGATTGCACAAAGTTAGGTTTGCATACTGCTTGTCTGACCAGAGACTGCACTGACTCAATACATGCTGCAAGCACCTGTGTAGGACAAGTTGAGTAGTGCTCAAGGAAAAAGACTGAGTCATCTTCCAACAGCCACACCAAGGACTCTACCTGAGCTGCACTAAAAGGGGGTGTATAGTCATCGTCTCCACTGGAGGCATCAGACAGGGCCAACTCTGTACAGATACAGATCAGATCTTGCACATCCTCAAACACAAAACTGCCCAGATCCACAAAAACATGGGCTATGCGGATGCATTCCAACAACTGCTCTCTAGTGTGTTCACTTAATGTTTGAGAACAAAACTCCCTGTCCTCAGTTGCTAGTAGCGAAAAATACAGAATATCGTCAAGCTGCATTTTTAAAGCAATAGCAGTGCCCAGACCCAATTCCCAAGTGCAGCCGATCTGCTTGAATGGCTCTGGTATTCTGTCACGGATGCCTAACACGGCATCCAGCACAGGGTACGCAGATCAGTGGGCTGCACTAAAGGAACTAGGCACAAGGTAAGTAAATATATATATGAGTTTATTGAAAGGATAATTCCTAAAACAATAAAGGCAACCAGCAAACAACCACAGTGACACACAAAACAACTCCCTACACCAACGTGAATACAGTTTAGAGATTAAAGCATAAATGTAATCAAGCCAGGGTCATACACGAGAGATCAGCCCGATTGAACAGGGAGCCGGAAGGGACAACAGGAGGAAGGGATGAGTCTGCAAGACAGGGGTCCAGGGATGGATGCAGGGTTCAGGAACACAGGATACAAGGTACAGAGGCAGGGGTCCAGGGATGGATGCAGGGTTCAGGAACACAGGATACAAGGTACAGAGGCAGGGGTCCAGGGATGGATGCAGGGTTCAGGAACACAGGATACAAGGTAACAGATAACAGGTCACAAGGTTCAGGTTCAGGTTCAGGTTCAGGTTCAGGTTCAGGTTCAGGCATACAGGTCTGGGTTCCAAGACAATACCAGAGCAAATGCTTTAGTGTCTGCTGGGTATTTATACACACCTCCTGCAATCAGTCTCAGGTGACGCCTGATTGCAGGAGATGATTTCGGCTCCAGACAAATGGGAGACACCCGCTGGTGGCCACCAGAACTGCACCCTTTGGTGCTGAAAGCAATAGCACCACCAGCAGGTGACCCAGGCAATGACACTGATCATGACATAGGGTGGGTCTCCCAATCAGTCCCATACATGTGTCTCTCAAGTTGAAAAAAACACTGCCTCCCGAAACATAAAGGGCGACGTTGCAGTGTTCTTTCAAACTGCACGGACCCAGATGAGGCCTCACTGCTGTATGTCTGTGTCCTACATTGGGAAAATGTTCAATATTTTTTTAACTCTGCCATGGCCGGTCCCAAGCCCGTGCTGCGAAAAGAGGAGGGTTGGGTGCTGGGACAAGCAAACCAGCCCTATTAAAACATTTGTAGAGCAAATGGAAAAGTTCAGTGACACAGAGGTGATGTTCCATCTCGGGGGAGGTTTAGTGTCACTGCAGCAATCAAGACCTCTCTGAGCGTGGTTGGTTCTGAGAGCAATGGCCCAGATCCCATTCCATAACAATTGTAAGATGCTCATTGCGGTCTAGAGCTGGTCCAAAGGTTGCGTGTGAAGGTTGTGTGCAAGCACACATAAAGTGCTCCCTTCCGAAACTGGAAGACTGCTTACCAGTGCTCTTGAAACTTTTTAACTCTGCCATGGCCGGTCCCAAGCCCAGCTGCGAAAAGAGGAGGGTTGAGTGCTGGGGCAAGCAAACCAGCCCTGTAAAAACAATTTGCTACTGCGAGCATAAAAGAAGAATAGGGCCTATCCAGCATTGTAGTGACATTAGCCAGCTGAACGTGTTGGCTGAGCTACCAATGCTTTAAGCTGCAAAATTACTGGCTCGAGCATAAAAGAAGAGGGCCTATTAAAGTTAACTCCACCGTGGCCGGTCCCAAGTCCGAGCTGAGAAAGGAGGAGGGTCCCTTCCCCCTCCCTTTCCTTCCCTTTCCCCTTCCCCTCCCCCTCCCTTCCCTTTCCCCTTCCCCCAGAGATACATGCTCAAATTACCTTTAAGGCAGTTTACTGTGCAAAGGGCTAAAAAGAGATTGTAGACAGTCCACTTTGGGCCGATCGGCGCCGTTCGGAGCTGTAATGCGAAGTTCCACTGTACATCTCTTCTCTGCTGTCCCATCTGTGTGCTGTCTCGACTGTGAAGTGTGGGAAGAGGGTGTACCCCTTTACGGAGGATAGACAGCAGGATCTGTTCGCCCCGAGTACATAAATTGTCTGAAGAAGAGAGAGCAATTTGGGTTCAAATTTGGTCCCATACTTGCTATCTGAGGAGTGACAAAGGAAATCTACCTGCGTGCCAAGTTTGAAGACAGGAGCCCCAAGGGTTCCAGAGATATGGCCACACAAAGAGAACTGACCAGCAATTGAAAGCTCCCTTGCGGGAAAACGTAGCAGTAATTTGTAATACCGCTTAAGTGGGACTCTGGAGCAACCTTGTCGGTATAGATTTTGCTGGTCAATATCTCCAAAACCATAAATCCTAAGAACTCCAAACTTGGTAGGGTGGGTCTCCCAATCAGTCCCATACATGTGTCTCTCAAGTTGAAAAAAACACTGCCTCCCGAAACATAAAGGGCGACGTCGCAGTGTTCTTTCAAACTGCACGGACCCAGATGAGGCCTCACTGCAGTATGTCTGTGTCCTACATTGGGAAAACGTTCAATATTTTTTTAACTCTGCCATGGCCGGTCCCAAGCCCGTGCTGCGAAAAGAGGAGGGTTGGGTGCTGGGACAAGCAAACCAGCCCTATTAAAACATTTGTAGAGCAAATGGAAAAGTTCAGTGACACAGAGGTGATGTTCCATCTCGGGGGAGGTTTAGTGTCACTGCAGCAATCAAGACCTCTCTGAGCGTGGTTGGTTCTGAGAGCAATGGCCCAGATCCCATTCCATAACAATTGTAAGATGCTCATTGCGGTCTAGAGCTGGTCCAAAGGTTGCGTGTGAAGGTTGTGTGCAAGCACACATAAAGTGCTCCCTTCTGAAACTGGAAGACTGCTTACCAGTGCTCTTGAAACTTTTTAACTCTGCCATGGCCGGTCCCAAGCCCAGCTGCGAAAAGAGGAGGGTTGAGTGCTGGGGCAAGCAAACCAGCCCTGTAAAAACAATTTGCTACTGCGAGCATAAAAGAAGAATAGGGCCTATCCAGCATTGTAGTGACATTAGCCAGCTGAACGTGTTAGCTGAGCTACCAATGCTTTAAGCTGCAAATTAGTGGCTCGAGCATAAAAGAAGAGGGCCTATTAAAGTTAACTCCACCGTGGCCTGTCCCAAGTCCGAGCTGAGAAAGGAGGAGGGTCCCTTCCCCCTCCCTTTCCTTCCCTTTCCCCTTCCCCTCCCCCTCCCTTCCCTTTCCCCTTCCCCCAGAGATACATGCTCAAATTACCTTTAAGGCAGTTTACTGTACAAAGGGCTAAAAAGAGATTGTAGACAGTCCACTTTGGGCCGATCGGCGCCGTTCGGAGCTGTAATGCGAAATTCCACTGTACATCTCTTCTCTGCTGTCCCATCTGTGTGCTGTCTCGACTGTGAAGTGTGGGAAGAGGGTGTACCCCTTTACGGAGGATAGACAGCAGGATCTGTTCGCCCCGAGTACATAAATTGTCTGAAGAAGAGAGAGCAATTTGGGTTCAAATTTGGTCCCATACTTGCTATCTGAGGAGTGACAAAGGAAATCTACCTGCGTGCCAAGTTTGAAGACAGGAGCCCCAAGGGTTCCAGAGATATGGCCACACAAAGAGAACTGACCGGCAATTGAAAGCTCCCTTGCGGGAAAACGTAGTAGTAATTTGTAATACCGCTTAAGTGGGACTCTGGAGCAACCTTGTCGGTATAGATTTTGCTGGTCAATATCTCCAAAACCATAAATCCTAAGAACTCCAAACTTGGTAGGGTGGGTCTCCCAATCAGTCCCATACATGTGTCTCTCAAGTTGAAAAAAACACTGCCTCCCGAAACATAAAGGGCGACGTCGCAGTGTTCTTTCAAACTGCACGGACCCAGATGAGGCCTCACTGCTGTATGTCTGTGTCCTACATTGGGAAAACGTTCAATATTTTTTTAACTCTGCCATGGCCGGTCCCAAGCCCGTGCTGCGAAAAGAGGAGGGTTGGGTGCTGGGACAAGCAAACCAGCCCTATTAAAACATTTGTAGAGCAAATGGGAAAGTTCAGTGACACAGAGGTGATGTTCCATCTCGGGGGAGGTTTAGTGTCACTGCAGCAATGAAGACCTCTCTGAGCGTGGTTGGTTCAGAGAGCAATGGCCCAGATCCCATTCTATAACAATTGTAAGATGCTCATTGCGGTCTAGAGCTGGTCCAAAGGTTGCGTGTGAAGGTTGTGTGCAAGCACGCGTAAAGTGCTCCCTTCCGAAACTGGAAGACTGCTTACCAGTGCTCTTGAAACTTTTTAACTCTGCCATGGCCGGTCCCAAGCCCAGCTGCGAAAAGAGGAGGGTTGAGTGCTGGGGCAAGCAAACCAGCCCTGTAAAAACAATTTGCTATTGCGAGCATAAAAGAAGAATAGGGCCTATCCAGCATTGTAGTGACATTAGCCAGCTGAACGTGTTGGCTGAGCTACCAATGCTTTAAGCTGCAAATTAGTGGCTCGAGCATAAAAGAAGAGGGCCTATTGAAGTTAACTCAACCGTGGCCGGTCCCAAGTCCGAGCTGAGAAAGGAGGAGGGTCCCTTCCCCCTCCCTTTCCTTCCCTTTCCCCCAGAGATACATGCTCAAATTACCTTTAAGGCAGTTTACTGTGCAAAGGGCTAAAAAGAGATTGTAGACAGTCCACTTTGGGCCGATTGGCGCCGTTCGGAGCTGTAATGCGAAGTTCCACTGTACATCTCTTCTCTGCTGTCCCATCTGTGTGCTGTCTCGACTGTGAAGTGTGGGAAGAGGGTGTACCCCTTTACGGAGGATAGACAGCAGGATCTGTTCGCTCCGAGTACATAAATTGTCTGAAGAAGAGAGAGCAATTTGGGTTCAAATTTGGTCCCATACTTGCTATCTGAGGAGTGACAAAGGAAATCTACCTGCGTGCCAAGTTTGAAGACAGGAGCCCCAAGGGTTCCAGAGATATGGCCACACAAAGAGAACTGACCGGCAATTGAAAGCTCCCTTGCGGGAAAACGTAGCAGTAATTTGTAATACCGCTTAAGTGGGACTCTGGAGCAACCTTGTCGGTATAGATTTTGCTGGTCAATGTCTCCAAAACCATAAATCCTAAGAACTCCAAACTTGGTACGGTGGGTCTCCCAATAAGTACCATACATGTGTCTCTCAAGTTGAAAAAAACACTGCCTCCCGAAACATAAAGGGCGACGTCGCAGTGTTCTTTCAAACTGCACGGACCCAGATGAGGCCTCACTGCTGTATGTCTGTGTCCTACATTGGGAAAATGTTCAATATTTTTTTAACTCTGCCATGGCCGGTCCCAAGCCCGTGCTGCGAAAAGAGGAGGGTTGGGTGTTGGGACAAGCAAACCAGCCCTATTAAAACATTTGTAGAGCAAATGGGAAAGTTCAGTGACACAGAGGTGATGTTCCATCTCGGGGGAGGTTTAGTGTCACTGCAGCAATGAAGACCTCTCTGAGCGTGGTTGGTTCTGAGAGCAATGGCCCAGATCCCATTCCATAACAATTGTAAGATGCTCATCGCGGTCTAGAGCTGGTCCAAAGATTGCGTGTGAAGGTTGTGTGCAAGCACACGTAAAGTGCTCCCCTCCGAAACTGGAAGACTGCTTACCAGTGCTCTTGAATTTTTTTAACTCTGCCATGGCCGGTCCCAAGCCCAGCTGCGAAAAGAGGAGGGTTGAGTGCTGGGGCAAGCAAACCAGCCCTGTAAAAACAATTTGCTACTGCGAGCATAAAAGAAGAATAGGGCCTATCCAGCATTGTAGTGACATTAGCCAGCTGAACGTGTTGGCTGAGCTACCAATGCTTTAAGCTGCAAATTAGTGGCTCGAGCATAAAAGAAGAGGGCCTATTAAAGTTAACTCCACCGTGGCCGGTCCCAAGTCCGAGCTGAGAAAGGAGGAGGGTCCCTTCCCCCTCCCTTTCCTTCCCTTTCCCCTTCCCCCTCCCTTTCCTTCCCTTTCCCCTTCCCCTCCCCCTCCCTTCCCTTTCCCCTTCCCCCAGAGACACATGCTCAAATTACCTTTAAGGCAGTTTACTGTGCAAAGAGCTAAAAATAGGATTTTTATAACAGCTTACCTGTAAAATCCTTTTCTTAGGAGTACATCACGGGACACAGAGCGACATAGTCATTACTAATGGGTTATATAGATACCGTCAGGTGCTGGCACTGGCAACTTCCAAAACCGGAAGTACCCTCCCCTATATAAGCCCCTCCCATCCGGGAGCAACTCAGTTTTGTAGCAAAGCAATAAGTGTCCCCAAAGAGGGGCGGGAGCTCTGTGTCCCGTGATGTACTCCTAAGAAAAGGATTTTACAGGTAAGCTGTTATAAAAATCCTATTTTCTTTCTCGTACATCACGGGACACAGAGCGACATAGTCATTACTAATGGGATGTCCTAAAGCAATGCCCAATGAGGGGGGGGATACACCATATATAAGCTGAGCGCTATCAGACATGAGGATCTTTTGCGGCCTGCAACACACTGCGCCCAAAGGCGACATCCTCCTGACTTCTAACGTCCACCTGGTAGAACCTAGTAAACGTGTGAACTGAAGACCACGTTGCGGCCTTACAGATTTGAGCCAGGGAGGCCTGGTGATGCACTGCCCATGAAGTTCCAACTGCTCTCGTGGAGTGCGCTCTAACTTTGAACGGAGGCGGTCTTCTTCTCAAGCCATAAGCTTGCATAATGACCTGTCGAATCCACTTGGCTAAAGTAGATTTTGACGCTGCCTGACCCTTTCTGGGGCCTTCCGGCAGAATAAACAAAGTATCCGTTCTGCGAATCTGAGCAGTGGCTTTTAGATAAGCTTTAACTGCTCTTACTACATCCAAAGAATGCAATAACTTTTCCTCTACCGAAGTAGGTTTGGGGAAAAAAGAAGGAAGAACCACATCTTGGTTCAAATGAAACCTCGATACCACCTTAGGAAGAAAGGCTGGATGAGGACGTAACACTACTCTGTCCTTATGGATAACCAGATATGGCTCCTTACAGGACATAGCTGCTAATTCCGATACTCTTTTAGCCGAACAAATGGCTACTAGAAAAATCAATTTCCTGGTGAGAAGCACCAAGGAAATATGCTGTAATGGTTCAAATGGTTGTTTCTGTAGAACCGACAGAACCAAGTTTAGATCCCATGGACATATGGGAATATTAACCGGAGGACTAATACGCATCACTCCTTGTATAAAGGCTTTGACTAGTGAATGCGAAGCCAAGGGCCTTTGAAAAAATATTGACAAGGCCGAAATCTGACCCTTGATAGTACTCAAGGCAAGCTTCCTATCTACAGCCCACTGTAGGAAGTCCAGAATCCTACCTATTACGTACTTATGTGGATGCCATTTCTTGGCCTCACACCACGCGATGTACGCCTTCCAGATTCTATAGTAGATCTGCCTGGATACCGGCTTCCTGGCATTGATCATGGTAGATACCACAGCATTAGAGAGCCCTCTCTTTTTTAGAATGTGGGCTTCAATAGCCAGGCCGTCAAACCTAGGGCTGGTAAGAAAGGGTGGTATATTGGTCCTTGCGAAAGCCGGACGACGTGGGAGAGTCCAAGGACTCCCCACTGAAATTTTACAATCTCCGCGTACCACGCTCTTCGGGGCCACGCTGGAGCCACCGGAATCACCGGTTTCTTTTCTACCCTGATTCTGCGGAGTAATCGAGGTAACCATTGTGGCGGTGTGAATGCATATATCAGCTTGAACTGATCCCAAGGGAACACTAGGGCATCCGAGCCGCAAGCTAGGGGATCCCTTGTCCGAGAGACAAACCTGTCCCCCCTTTGCGTTGAATCTGGATGCTAGAAGATCTACATCCGATGTTCCCCACCGCTGACATATTGTCCAGAAAACCTCGGGGTGAAGGGACCCTTCCTCTGGGCCTAATTGCTGGCGACTTAGAAAGTCCGCCTTCCAATTCTCCACTCCTGGAATGAATACCGCAGATATGGCTGGGACATATTTTTCTGCCCATTTCAGGATGTAATTTACTTCCCTCTGGGCTGCACGACTCCTGGTGCCCCCCTGATGATTGATATATGCCACTGCTGTGGCATTGTCTGATTGCATTCTGACAGGGGACCCTTGGAGTTTGGATGTCCATGCTACTAGGGCATACCGGGCTGCTCGTATCTCTAAGAGATTGATGGGCAGGGCCTTTTCTGCATCCGACCATCTGCCCTGGAGAGACTATTGCTCCAGTACTGCTCCCCAGCCTATAAGGCTGGCATCTGTAGTGACCACCTTCCAAGAAATCGGACTGAAGGATTTCCTTTTTTCCAGATTCTGGGGAACCCACCACCAACGGAGGCTCTTCCGAACGGAAGGGGACAAGGACATTGTAAGTCTAGGGCCTGAACTTTTTTGTTCCAGGCTGACAGTATGGCCCCTTGCAAATTCCTTGAATGGAATTGACCGTAGGGTACTGCTTCGAATGATGCCACCATTTTTCCCAGCAGCCTCATATACAGGCGTATGGACGGCTGTCTTTTTTGTACCCACTAAGTGGATCAAATCTTTCAAAGACAACACCTTTCCTCGAGGCAAGAATATTTTTCTCTGGCCTGAATCCAACCTTAGCCCCAAGTATTCCAGATTTTTGACTGGTTTTTAGGGCTGACTTGTCTCGGTTGATAATCCAACCGTGAGATTCCAGATACTTGATCGTCTTGTGAACGACCACGTCTAGTTTTTTCACTGAGTGGTCTATCAGCAACAAGTCATCCAAATATGCCATTATCATTACACCTTGTGTTCTTAGATTGGCCAATAAAGGGCCAGAATTTTTGTAAACACTCGTGGTGCTGTGGCCAAACCGAAGGGTAAGGCTCTGAACTGAAAATGGCGCCCTTCTACTGCAAAGCGTAGAAATTTTTGGTGGACTGGAAAGATGGGAATGTGCAAATAAGCATCTTTGATGTCGATCGTGGCTAACCAATCCTCCCCTTGTAGGGCAGTGGCCACCGATCGGATCGACTCCATCGGAAAGTCCTGATATACAGGAATTTGTATAGCCCTTTTAGAATTAATATGGGCCTCCCGACCGCGTTTGCTTCGGGACTGTAAAGAGGTTTGAGTAAAACTCGAACCCTCATTCTTCCAGGGGAACCTCCATAATTACTCCTTGGAGCAATAGTTGTTCTAGTGCCAACAGGAGGGACTCTCTCTTCCGGGGATCCCTTGGCACGTTTGACCTCAAAAATGGGAAGGAGGAGAGTCTTTTAACTCCAAACTGTATCCCAAACCTACTGCGGAGAGCACCTATCTGTCTTGATCGTGTCCCGCCAGGTCTCTTGCGAACAACTGGAGTCCTCCCCCCACCCGACTGAGTGGGGGCTTCAATGAATTTAACTTTGGGGGAGGTTTTGTACCTCCCCTGACCCAGGGTTTCTCATTACCCTGCTACTGTCCCTGTTTTTTACCCCCGGGATTTGACCGAGGAGGCCGTCGGAACTGTTACACAGCCGATGCCCCAGGGACTGGAGAAGCAGGCCTCTTAAAGAGGGACCTCTAACTCTGCTTTTAACCGGCAAGAGCGTATTTTTACCGCTGGAAATTTTCTGGATATATTTGTCCAGGTTTTCCCTGAATAAGCGTTCACCATGAAATGGGACGCTAACCAGCCATTCTTTACAGGGAGCTTCAGCAGACCAGTTTTTGAGCCATAGGAGCCTACGCATATGTACTATAGACAGCGTAAGGCGGGAGGCCTGATGGACTGAATCCTCTATGGCGTCAACCGCAAAGCCTAAGGCTCTAGGTAGATCAGCTAGGGCAAAGCCTGCTGATCTGTCAAGTCCCTCAAGACCTGTTTCAACTGATCCTTCACTGCTTAGCAGACCCCAATAGCTGCTACTGCTGGTTGTATCACCAAGCAGATTTTCATAAGGACTCCAATCTTTTATCTATTGGGTTCTTGAACATTTGGACATTATCCACTGGACATGTCAGTGATTTATACATACAAGAGATGGCTGCGTCCATTGTAGGGACCTTCCATTTTTTTTTATTTTTTTTTGATGAACTTATCCTCCATGGGATAGACCACCGGAAATCTCTTGGGGGAATAAATATTTTCTCAGGACGTTCCCAATCCTGGTAAATGAGCCCTTTCAGTAAAGGGTGAAGTGGAAAAGAACAAACAGTCTGGGGGCTTCTAGCGACCCCAACGAGGATACAGTAGTGGTTGATGGTTCCGCAAGGTGCATTTTTAAATGCTGATCGGACCATGTTAGTCAGAGACTGAACCCATAATCTTTCAGCTTGAGATGCTGAGAAAAGGTTCCCCCACTGTTGATTCCTCTATAACAGAATCAACCTTATCCTGATCCCCTTCAGGCAGGTCGATCCCTGTATGGGACTGTTGCTCTGCTAACAGGCACTCTGAAGGAGGAGACGGAGATCGGGCGTGCTGTCCCTGACAGGGAGGCAGCGATAAATGTTGACAATCTCTCTCTAATCCTCCCAGAGCTGAGGAAAAAACCTCCTCTGTTACATACACAGGAGCAGGTGACTGAGGACAGCCACAGTACCAAGTACCCCTGCGGGGTCTCTACGGTCACTTACCTCTGAACTTCAGGGGAGACTGGTGCAGCAGGAGTATGCCCAAGATCCTCCGAGCCCGATGAGACCCCCTTCGCTTCCTGGAAGATTCAGTTCCGGAGCTTCTGGACGGCATATTCCTAAGCCTAAAGCTGAGGTATTCCAGCCGTAATACACCACTTTTACTGAGAATAGTCTAGCACAATTGCTGCTATATCACAGTTGGTGTCTACTAATGTGCCTTTCTAGGGGATGCCTGTATCAACCGCTTGCTGTATGCCTTTAAATGTTGCCAGCTCTGTCTCTGTACTTCATAGCCAGCTCACTACAATATTGTGGTTTTTTTAAACTGCTGGGACGCCCGCACATGCGCAGAAGCGCTGCGGCGCGCACAGAGCGTCATCCCCCAGGCTCCGCCCCCTTTCCCGGCTCACCTCTATATATAGAGGCGCGTGCACGCGCACGCGCGCGGGCACGTGCGCCTTCGGCGCTAATTTCAAATATGGTAACAAGGGACAGGAGCCAGGGCCCCTCTTTGCCGCAGGCCGGGGGATGGACGAGCACTGCAACATGGCAGAGGAAGCAGTTTCCTATAAGAGAACTCACCATCTGCCTGGACTTTGCTCTGCTGAGAAGAAGCTAGTCCACATGACAAGAAAACATTCCACAGCGGCCTCTAGTGGACAAACACAGGTACCGCAGTCTAATATATTAAATATATATATATAAAAAAAATGTTTTTTTTTTTTTTTCTTGACCACCATTAAAAATTATTACATTTTTTTAGTAGTTACAGGCATGCACAGAATTTTGCGGGAATACCATTAGGTAACAGACAGAAAGACAAATTAGGCTTGGGGGTCCCCCAATAGAACCAAGTTCCTGGGGGCCCCCACTTACCTGTTCCCCGCCGCAGGACTTTGTTTGGTCCACAAAAGCCCAAACTTCACCTATCACGGCAGGCATTGTAATCAAACCTTCAGGGACCGGGTTCCCAAGGATTCCACTCCCCTGGACCTGTATAGCACCCTGCACAGAAAACATCTTGGTCGTGGGTATGACCAGAGCTCTGGATCCCAGGGTCCAGCTCTCCTAAGAGAAGCATTACAGGCAAAACCTTGCTCTTCTCTGCAAGGCCCGGGTACCGACCGTTTAGCTATGAAGCTTTTTTGGTCGGATCCGGAATAGCTTACTGAGGCCCAAAAGAACCTGTACGCAAGCTCAGTGAAAAACACATGTTTCTTCTTGGCCAACACCTTAGACACTGGCAAAAAACTGAGGTGCTCCCGGATGGGAGGGGCTTATATAGGGGAGGGTACTTCCGGTTTTGGAAGTTGCCAGTGCCAGCACCTGACGGTATCTATATAACCCATTAGTAATGACTATGTCGCTCTGTGTCCCGTGATGTACGAGAAAGAAAAGAGATTGTAGACAGTCCACTTTGGGCCGATCGGCACCGTTCAGAGCTGTAATGCGAAGTTCCACTGTACATCTCTTCTCTGCTGTCCCATCTGTGTGCTGTCTCGACTGTGAAGTGTGGGAAGAGGGTTTACCCCTTTACGGAGGATAGACAGCAGGATCTGTTCGCCCCGAGTACATAAATTGTCTGAAGAAGAGAGAGCAATTTGGGTTCAAATTTGGTCCCATACTTGCTATCTGAGGAGTGACAAAGGAAATCTACCTGCGTGCCAAGTTTGAAGACAGGAGCCCCAAGGGTTCCAGAGATATGGCCACACAAAGAGAACTGACCGGCAATTGAAAGCTCCCTTCCGGGAAAACGTAGCAGTAATTTGTAATACCGCTTAAGTGGGACTCTGGAGCAACCTTGTCGGTATAGATTTTGCTGGTCAATATCTCCAAAACCATAAATCCTAAGAACTCCAAACTTGGTAGGGTGGGTCTCCCAATCAGTCCCATACATGTGTCTCTCAAGTTGAAAAAAACACTGCCTCCCGAAACATAAAGGGCGACGTCGCAGTGTTCTTTCAAACTGCACGGACCCAGATGAGGCCTCACTGCTGTATGTCTGTGTCCTACATTGGGAAAATGTTCAATATTTTTTTAACTCTGCCATGGCCGGTCCCAAGCCCGTGCTGCGAAAAGAGGATGGTTGGGTGCTGGGACAAGCAAACCAGCCCTATTAAAACATTTGTAGAGCAAATGGGAAAGTTCAGTGACACAGAGGTGATGTTCCATCTCGGGGGAGGTTTAGTGTCACTGCAGCAATGAAGACCTCTCTGAGCGTGGTTGGTTCTGAGAGCAATGGCCCAGAACCCATTCCATAACAATTGTAAGATGCTCATTGCGGTCTAGAGCTGGTCCAAAGGTTGCGTGTGAAGGTTGTGTGCAAGCACACGTAAAGTGCTCCCTTCCAAAACTGGAAGACTGCTTACCAGTACTCTTGAATTTTTTTAAGTCTGCCATGGCCGGTCCCAAGCCCAGCTGCGAAAAGAGGAGGGTTGAGTGCTGGGGCAAGCAAACCAGCCCTGTAAAAACAATTTGCTACTGCGAGCATAAAAGAAGAATAGGGCCTATCCAGCATTGTAGTGACATTAGCCAGCTGAACGTGTTGGCTGGGCTACCAATGCTTTAAGCTGCAAATTAGTGGCTCGAGCATAAAAGAAGAGGGCCTATTAAAGTTAACTCCACCGTGGCCGGTCCTAAGTCCGAGCTGAGAAAAGAGGAGGGTCCCTTCCCTCTCCCTTTCCTTCCCTTTCCCCTTCCCCCTCCCTTTCCTTCCCTTTCCCCTTCCCCTCCCCCTCCCTTCCTCTTCCCCTTCCCCCAGAGACACATGCTCAATTTACCTTTAAGGCAGTTTACTGTGCAAAGGGCTAAAAAGAGATTGTAGACAGTCCACTTTGGGCCGATCGGCGCCGTTCGGAGCTGTAATGCGAAGTTCCACTGTACATCTCTTCTCTGCTGTCCCATCTGTGTGCTGTCTCGACTGTGAAGTGTGGGAAGAGGGTGTACCCCTTTACAGAGGATAGACAGCAGGATCTGTTCGCCCCGAGTACATAAATTGTCTGAAGAAGAGAGAGCAATTTGGGTTCAAATTTGGTCCCATACTTGCTATCTGAGGAATGACAAAGGAAATCTACCTGCGTGCCAAGTTTGAAGACAGGAGCCCCAAGGGTTCCAGAGATATGGCCACACAAAGAGAACTGACCGGCAATTGAAAGCTCCCTTGCGGGAAAACGTAGCAGTAATTTGTAATACCGCTTAAGTGGGACTCTGGAGCAACCTTGTTGGAATAGATTTTGCTGGTCAATATCTCCAAAACCATAAATCCTAAGAACTCCAAACTTGGTAGGGTGGGTCTCCCAATCAGTCCCATACATGTGTCTCTCAAGTTGAAAAAAACACTGCCTCCCGAAACATAAAGGGCGACGTCGCAGTGTTCTTTCAAACTGCACGGACCCAGATGAGGCCTCACTGCTGTATGTCTGTGTCCTACATTGGGAAAATGTTCAATATTTTTTTAACTCTGCCATGGCCGGTCCCAAGCCCGTGCTGCGAAAAGAGGAGGGTTGGGTGCTGGGACAAGCAAACCAGCCCTATTAAAACATTTGTAGAGCAAATGGGAAAGTTCAGTGACACAGAGGTGATGTTCCATCTCGGGGGAGGTTTAGTGTCACTGCAGCAATGAAGACCTCTCTGAGCGTGGTTGGTTCTGAGAGCAATGGCCCAGATCCCATTCCATAACAATTGTAAGATGCTCATTGCGGTCTAGAGCTGGTCCAAAGGTTGCGTGTGAAGGTTGTGTTAAAGCACACATAAAGTGCTCCCTTCCGAAACTGGAAGACTGCTTACCAGTGCTCTTGAATCTTTTTAACTCTGCCATGGCCGGTCCCAAGCCCAGCTGCGAAAAGAGGAGGGTTGAGTGCTGGGGCAAGCAAACCAGCCCTGTAAAAACAATTTGCTACTGCGAGCATAAAAGAAGAATAGGGCCTATCCAGCATTGTAGTGACATTAGCCAGCTGAACGTGTTGGCTGAGCTACCAATGCTTTAAGCTGCAAATTAGTGGCTCGAGCATAAAAGAAGAGGGCCTATTAAACTTAACTCCACCGTGGCCGGTCCCAAGTCCGAGCTGAGAAAGGAGGAGGGTCCCTTCCCCCTCCCTTTCCTTCCCTTTCCCCTTCCCCTCCCCCTCCCTTCCCTTTCCCCTTCCCCCAGAGATACATGCTCAAATTACCTTTAAGGCAGTTTACTGTGCAAAGGGCTAAAAAGAGATTGTAGACAGTCCACTTTGGGCCGATCGGCGCAGTTCGGAGCTGTAATGCGAAGTTCCACTGTACATCTCTTCTCTGCTGTCCCATCTGTGTGCTGTCTCGACTGTGAAGTGTGGGAAGAGGGTGTACCCCTTTACGGAGGATAGACAGCAGGATCTGTTCGCCCCGAGTACATAAATTGTCTGAAGAAGAGAGAGCAATTTGGGTTCAAATTTGGTCCCATAGTTGCTATCTGAGGAGTGACAAAGGAAATCTACCTGCGTGCCAAGTTTGAAGACAGGAGCCCCAAGGGTTCCAGAGATATGGCCACACAAAGAGAACTGACCGGCAATTGAAAGCTCCCTTGCGGGAAAACGTAGCAGTAATTTGTAATACCGCTTAAGTGGGACTCTGGAGCAACCTTGTCGGTATAGATTTTGCTGGTCAATATCTCCAAAACCATAAATCCTAAGAACTCCAAACTTGGTAGGGTGGGTCTCCCAATCAGTCCCATACATGTGTCTCTCAAGTTGAAAAAAACACTGCCTCCCGAAACATAAAGGGCGACGTCGCAGTGTTCTTTCAAACTGCACGGACCCAGATGAGGCCTCACTGCAGTATGTCTGTGTCCTACATTGGGAAAACGTTCAATATTTTTTTAACTCTGCCATGGCCGGTCCCAAGCCCGTGCTGCGAAAAGAGGAGGGTTGGGTGCTGGGACAAGCAAACCAGCCCTATTAAAACATTTGTAGAGCAAATGGAAAAGTTCAGTGACACAGAGGTGATGTTCCATCTCGGGGGAGGTTTAGTGTCACTGCAGCAATGAAGACCTCTCTGAGCATGGTTGGTTCTGAGAGCAATGGCCCAGATCCCATTCCATAACAATTGTAAGATGCTCATTGCGGTCTAGAGCTGGTCCAAAGGTTGCGTGTGAAGGTTGTGTGCAAGCACACATAAAGTGCTCCCTTCCGAAACTGGAAGACTGCTTACCAGTGCTCTTGAAACTTTTTAACTCTGCCATGGCCGGTCCCAAGCCCAGCTGCAAAAAGAGGAGGGTTGAGTGCTGGGGCAAGCAAACCAGCCCTGTAAAAACAATTTGCTACTGCGAGCATAAAAGAAGAATAGGGCCTATCCAGCATTGTAGTGACATTAGCCAGCTGAACGTGTTGGCTGAGCTACCAATGCTTTAAGCTGCAAATTAGTGGCTCGAGCATAAAAGAAGAGGGCCTATTAAACTTAACTCCACCGTGGCCGGTCCCAAGTCCGAGCTGAGAAAGGAGGAGGGTCCCTTCCCCCTCCCTTTCCTTCCCTTTCCCCTTCCCCTCCCCCTCCCTTCCCTTTCCCCTTCCCCCAGAGATACATGCTCAAATTACCTTTAAGGCAGTTTACTGTGCAAAGGGCTAAAAAGAGATTGTAGACAGTCCACTTTGGGCCGATCGGCGCAGTTCGGAGCTGTAATGCGAAGTTCCACTGTACATCTCTTCTCTGCTGTCCCATCTGTGTGCTGTCTCAACTGTGAAGTGTGGGAAGAGGGTGTACCCCTTTACGGAGGATAGACAGCAGGATCTGTTCGCCCCGAGTACATAAATTGTCTGAAGAAGAGAGAGCAATTTGGGTTCAAATTTGGTCCCATAGTTGCTATCTGAGGAGTGACAAAGGAAATCTACCTGCGTGCCAAGTTTGAAGACAGGAGCCCCAAGGGTTCCAGAGATATGGCCACACAAAGAGAACTGACCGGCAATTGAAAGCTCCCTTGCGGGAAAACGTAGCAGTAATTTGTAATACCGCTTAAGTGGGACTCTGGAGCAACCTTGTCGGTATAGATTTTGCTGGTCAATATCTCCAAAACCATAAATCCTAAGAACTCCAAACTTGGTAGGGTGGGTCTCCCAATCAGTCCCATACATGTGTCTCTCAAGTTGAAAAAAACACTGCCTCCCGAAACATAAAGGGCGACGTCGCAGTGTTCTTTCAAACTGCACGGACCCAGATGAGGCCTCACTGCAGTATGTCTGTGTCCTACATTGGGAAAACGTTCAATATTTTTTTAACTCTGCCATGGCCGGTCCCAAGCCCGTGCTGCGAAAAGAGGAGGGTTGGGTGCTGGGACAAGCAAACCAGCCCTATTAAAACATTTGTAGAGCAAATGGAAAAGTTCAGTGACACAGAGGTGATGTTCCATCTCGGGGGAGGTTTAGTGTCACTGCAGCAATGAAGACCTCTCTGAGCATGGTTGGTTCTGAGAGCAATGGCCCAGATCCCATTCCATAACAATTGTAAGATGCTCATTGCGGTCTAGAGCTGGTCCAAAGGTTGCGTGTGAAGGTTGTGTGCAAGCACACATAAAGTGCTCCCTTCCGAAACTGGAAGACTGCTTACCAGTGCTCTTGAAACTTTTTAACTCTGCCATGGCCGGTCCCAAGCCCAGCTGCAAAAAGAGGAGGGTTGAGTGCTGGGGCAAGCAAACCAGCCCTGTAAAAACAATTTGCTACTGCGAGCATAAAAGAAGAATAGGGCCTATCCAGCATTGTAGTGACATTAGCCAGCTGAACGTGTTGGCTGAGCTACCAATGCTTTAAGCTGCAAATTAGTGGCTCGAGTATAAAAGAAGAGGGCCTATTAAAGTTAACTCCACCGTGGCCGGTCCCAAGTCCGAGCTGAGAAAGGAGGAGGGTCCCTTCCCCCTCCCTTTCCTTCCCTTTCCCCTTCCCCTCCCCCTCCCTTCCCTTTCCCCTTCCCCCAGAGATACATGCTCAAATTACCTTTAAGGCAGTTTACTGTACAAAGGGCTAAAAAGAGATTGTAGACAGTCCACTTTGGGCCGATCGGCGCCGTTCGGAGCTGTAATGCGAAGTTCCACTGTACATCTCTTCTCTGCTGTCCCATCTGTGTGCTGTCTCGACTGTGAAGTGTGGGAAGAGGGTGTACCCCTTTACGGAGGATAGACAGCAGGATCTGTTCGCCCCGAGTACATAAATTGTCTGAAGAAGAGAGAGCAATTTGGGTTCAAATTTGGTCCCATACTTGCTATCTGAGGAGTGACAAAGGAAATCTACCTGCGTGCCAAGTTTGAAGACAGGAGCCCCAAGGGTTCCAGAGATATGGCCACACAAAGAGAACTGACCGGCAATTGAAAGCTCCCTTGCGGGAAAACGTAGTAGTAATTTGTAATACCGCTTAAGTGGGACTCTGGAGCAACCTTGTCGGTATAGATTTTGCTGGTCAATATCTCCAAAACCATAAATCCTAAGAACTCCAAACTTGGTAGGGTGGGTCTCCCAATCAGTCCCATACATGTGTCTCTCAAGTTGAAAAAAACACTGCCTCCCGAAACATAAAGGGCGACGTCGCAGTGTTCTTTCAAACTGCACGGACCCAGATGAGGCCTCACTGCTGTATGTCTGTGTCCTACATTGGGAA
The DNA here is from genome assembly GCA_029206835.1 of Rana muscosa. Lineage (NCBI taxonomy): Eukaryota > Metazoa > Chordata > Amphibia > Anura > Ranidae > Rana > Rana muscosa. The sequence goes on from CM055118.1 coordinate 116,989,897, forward strand.
AACGTTCAATATTTTTTTAACTCTGCCATGGCCGGTCCCAAGCCCGTGCTGCGAAAAGAGGAGGGTTGGGTGCTGGGACAAGCAAACCAGCCCTATTAAAACATTTGTAGAGCAAATGGGAAAGTTCAGTGACACAGAGGTGATGTTCCATCTCGGGGGAGGTTTAGTGTCACTGCAGCAATCAAGACCTCTCTGAGCGTGGTTGGTTCTGAGAGCAATGGCCCAGATCCCATTCCATAACAATTGTAAGATGCTCATTGCGGTCTAGAGCTGGTCCAAAGGTTGCGTGTGAAGGTTGTGTGCAAGCACACATAAAGTGCTCCCTTCCGAAACTGGAAGACTGCTTACCAGTGCTCTTGAAACTTTTTAACTCTGCCATGGCAGGTCCCAAGCCCAGCTGCGAAAAGAGGAGGGTTGAGTGCTGGGGCAAGCAAACCAGCCCTGTAAAAACAATTTGCTACTGCGAGCATAAAAGAAGAATAGGGCCTATCCAGCATTGTAGTGACATTAGCCAGCTGAACGTGTTGGCTGAGCTACCAATGCTTTAAGCTGCAAATTAGTGGCTCGAGCATAAAAGAAGAGGGCCTATTAAAGTTAACTCCACCGTGGCCGGTCCCAAGTCCGAGCTGAGAAAGGAGGAGGGTCCCTTCCCCCTCCCTTTCCTTCCCTTTCCCCTTCCCCTCCCCCTCCCTTCCCTTTCCCCTTCCCCCAGAGATACATGCTCAAATTACCTTTAAGGCAGTTTACTGTACAAAGGGCTAAAAAGAGATTGTAGACAGTCCACTTTGGGCCGATCGGCGCCGTTCGGAGCTGTAATGCGAAGTTCCACTGTACATCTCTTCTCTGCTGTCCCATCTGTGTGCTGTCTCGACTGTGAAGTGTGGGAAGAGGGTGTACCCCTTTACGGAGGATAGACAGCAGGATCTGTTCGCCCCGAGTACATAAATTGTCTGAAGAAGAGAGAGCAATTTGGGTTCAAATTTGGTCCCATACTTGCTATCTGAGGAGTGACAAAGGAAATCTACCTGTGTGCCAAGTTTGAAGACAGGAGCCCCAAGGGTTCCAGAGATATGGCCACACAAAGAGAACTGACCGGCAATTGAAAGCTCCCTTGCGGGAAAACGTAGTAGTAATTTGTAATACCGCTTAAGTGGGACTCTGGAGCAACCTTGTCGGTATAGATTTTGCTGGTCAATATCTCCAAAACCATAAATCCTAAGAACTCCAAACTTGGTAGGGTGGGTCTCCCAATCAGTCCCATACATGTGTCTCTCAAGTTGAAAAAAACACTGCCTCCCGAAACATAAAGGGTGACGTCGCAGTGTTCTTTCAAACTGCACGGACCCAGATGAGGCCTCACTGCTGTATGTCTGTGTCCTACATTGGGAAAACGTTCAATATTTTTTTAACTCTGCCATGGCCGGTCCCAAGCCCGTGCTGCGAAAAGAGGAGGGTTGGGTGCTGGGACAAGCAAACCAGCCCTATTAAAACATTTGTAGAGCAAATGGGAAAGTTCAGTGACACAGAGGTGATGTTCCATCTCGGGGGAGGTTTAGTGTCACTGCAGCAATGAAGACCTCTCTGAGCGTGGTTGGTTCAGAGAGCAATGGCCCAGATCCCATTCTATAACAATTGTAAGATGCTCATTGCGGTCTAGAGCTGGTCCAAAGGTTGCGTGTGAAGGTTGTGTGCAAGCACGCGTAAAGTGCTCCCTTCCGAAACTGGAAGACTGCTTACCAGTGCTCTTGAATCTTTTTAACTCTGCCATGGCCGGTCCCAAGCCCAGCTGCGAAAAGAGGAGGGTTGAGTGCTGGGGCAAGCAAACCAGCCCTGTAAAAACAATTTGCTATTGCGAGCATAAAAGAAGAATAGGGCCTATCCAGCATTGTAGTGACATTAGCCAGCTGAACGTGTTGGCTGAGCTACCAATGCTTTAAGCTGCAAATTAGTGGCTCGAGCATAAAAGAAGAGGGCCTATTAAAGTTAACTCCACCGTGGCCGGTCCCAAGTCCGAGCTGAGAAAGGAGGAGGGTCCCTTCCCCCTCCCTTTCCTTCCCTTTCCCCTTCCCCTCCCCCTCCCTTCCCTTTCCCCTTCCCCAGAGATACATGCTCAAATTACCTTTAAGGCAGTTTACTGTACAAAGGGCTAAAAAGAGATTGTAGACAGTCCACTTTGGGCCGATCGGCGCCGTTCGGAGCTGTAATGCGAAGTTCCACTGTACATCTCTTCTCTGCTGTCCCATCTGTGTGCTGTCTCGACTGTGAAGTGTGGGAAGAGGGTGTACCCCTTTACGGAGGATAGACAGCAGGATCTGTTCGCCCCGAGTACATAAATTGTCTGAAGAAGAGAGAGCAATTTGGGTTCAAATTTGGTCCCATACTTGCTATCTGAGGAGTGACAAAGGAAATCTACCTGCGTGCCAAGTTTGAAGACAGGAGCCCCAAGGGTTCCAGAGATATGGCCACACAAAGAGAACTGACCGGCAATTGAAAGCTCCCTTGCGGGAAAACGTAGCAGTAATTTGTAATACCGCTTAAGTGGGACTCTGGAGCAACCTTGTCGGTATAGATTTTGCTGGTCAATATCTCCAAAACCATAAATCCTAAGAACTCCAAACTTGGTAGGGTGGGTCTCCCAATCAGTCCCATACATGTGTCTCTCAAGTTGAAAAAAACACTGCCTCCCGAAACATAAAGGGCGACGTCGCAGTGTTCTTTCAAACTGCACGGACCCAGATGAGGCCTCACTGCAGTATGTCTGTGTCCTACATTGGGAAAACGTTCAATATTTTTTTAACTCTGCCATGGCCGGTCCCAAGCCCGTGCTGCGAAAAGAGGAGGGTTGGGTGCTGGGACAAGCAAACCAGCCCTATTAAAACATTTGTAGAGCAAATGGAAAAGTTCAGTGACACAGAGGTGATGTTCCATCTCGGGGGAGGTTTAGTGTCACTGCAGCAATGAAGACCTCTCTGAGCGTGGTTGGTTCTGAGAGCAATGGCCCAGATCCCATTCCATAACAATTGTAAGATGCTCATTGCGGTCTAGAGCTGGTCCAAAGGTTGCGTGTGAAGGTTGTGTGCAAGCACACATAAAGTGCTCCCTTCCGAAACTGGAAGACTGCTTACCAGTGCTCTTGAAACTTTTTAACTCTGCCATGGCCGGTCCCAAGCCCAGCTGCGAAAAGAGGAGGGTTGAGTGCTGGGGCAAGCAAACCAGCCCTGTAAAAACAATTTGCTACTGCGAGCATAAAAGAAGAATAGGGCCTATCCAGCATTGTAGTGACATTAGCCAGCTGAACGTGTTGGCTGAGCTACCAATGCTTTAAGCTGCAAATTAGTGGCTCGAGCATAAAAGAAGAGGGCCTATTAAAGTTAACTCCACCGTGGCCGGTCCCAAGTCCGAGCTGAGAAAGGAGGAGGGTCCCTTCCCCCTCCCTTTCCTTCCCTTTCCCCTTCCCCTCCCCCTCCCTTCCCTTTCCCCTTCCCCCAGAGATACATGCTCAAATTACCTTTAAGGCAGTTTACTGTACAAAGGGCTAAAAAGAGATTGTAGACAGTCCACTTTGGGCCGATCGGCGCCGTTCGGAGCTGTAATGCGAAGTTCCACTGTACATCTCTTCTCTGCTGTCCCATCTGTGTGCTGTCTCGACTGTGAAGTGTGGGAAGAGGGTGTACCCCTTTACGGAGGATAGACAGCAGGATCTGTTCGCCCCGAGTACATAAATTGTCTGAAGAAGAGAGAGCAATTTGGGTTCAAATTTGGTCCCATACTTGCTATCTGAGGAGTGACAAAGGAAATCTACCTGCGTGCCAAGTTTGAAGACAGGAGCCCCAAGGGTTCCAGAGATATGGCCACACAAAGAGAACTGACCGGCAATTGAAAGCTCCCTTGCGGGAAAACGTAGTAGTAATTTGTAATACCGCTTAAGTGGGACTCTGGAGCAACCTTGTCGGTATAGATTTTGCGGGTCAATATCTCCAAAACCATAAATCCTAAGAACTCCAAACTTGGTAGGGTGGGTCTCCCAATCAGTCCCATACATGTGTCTCTCAAGTTGAAAAAAACACTGCCTCCCGAAACATAAAGGGCGACGTCGCAGTGTTCTTTCAAACTGCACGGACCCAGATGAGGCCTCACTGCTGTATGTCTGTGTCCTACATTGGGAAAACGTTCAATATTTTTTTAACTCTGCCATGGCCGGTCCCAAGCCCGTGCTGCGAAAAGAGGAGGGTTGGGTGCTGGGACAAGCAAACCAGCCCTATTAAAACATTTGTAGAGCAAATGGGAAAGTTCAGTGACACAGAGGTGATGTTCCATCTCGGGGGAGGTTTAGTGTCACTGCAGCAATCAAGACCTCTCTGAGCGTGGTTGGTTCTGAGAGCAATGGCCCAGATCCCATTCCATAACAATTGTAAGATGCTCATTGCGGTCTAGAGCTGGTCCAAAGGTTGCGTGTGAAGGTTGTGTGCAAGCACACATAAAGTGCTCCCTTCCGAAACTGGAAGACTGCTTACCAGTGCTCTTGAAACTTTTTAACTCTGCCATGGCCGGTCCCAAGCCCAGCTGCGAAAAGAGGAGGGTTGAGTGCTGGGGCAAGCAAACCAGCCCTGTAAAAACAATTTGCTACTGCGAGCATAAAAGAAGAATAGGGCCTATCCAGCATTGTAGTGACATTAGCCAGCTGAACGTGTTGGCTGAGCTACCAATGCTTTAAGCTGCAAATTAGTGGCTCGAGCATAAAAGAAGAGGGCCTATTAAAGTTAACTCCACCGTGGCCGGTCCCAAGTCCGAGCTGAGAAAGGAGGAGGGTCCCTTCCCCCTCCCTTTCCTTCCCTTTCCCCTTCCCCCTCCCTTTCCTTCCCTTTCCCCTTCCCCTCCCCCTCCCTTCCCTTTCCCCTTCCCCCAGAGACACATGCTCAAATTACCTTTAAGGCAGTTTACTGTGCAAAGGGCTAAAATGAGATTGTAGACAGTCCACTTTGGGCCGATCGGCACCGTTCAGAGCTGTAATGCGAAGTTCCACTGTACATCTCTTCTCTGCTGTCCCATCTGTGTGCTGTCTCGACTGTGAAGTGTGGGAAGAGGGTTTACCCCTTTACGGAGGATAGACAGCAGGATCTGTTCGCCCCGAGTACATAAATTGTCTGAAGAAGAGAGAGCAATTTGGGTTCAAATTTGGTCCCATACTTGCTATCTGAGGAGTGACAAAGGAAATCTACCTGCGTGCCAAGTTTGAAGACAGGAGCCCCAAGGGTTCCAGAGATATGGCCACACAAAGAGAACTGACCGGCAATTGAAAGCTCCCTTGCGGGAAAACGTAGCAGTAATTTGTAATACCGCTTAAGTGGGACTCTGGAGCAACCTTGTCGGTATAGATTTTGCTGGTCAATATCTCCAAAACCATAAATCCTAAGAACTCCAAACTTGGTAGGGTGGGTCTCCCAATCAGTCCCATACATGTGTCTCTCAAGTTGAAAAAAACACTGCCTCCCGAAACATAAAGGGTGACGTCGCAGTGTTCTTTCAAACTGCACGGACCCAGATGAGGCCTCACTGCTGTATGTCTGTGTCCTACATTGGGAAAATGTTCAATATTTTTTAACTCTGCCATGGCCGGTCCCAAGCCCGTGCTGCGAAAAGAGGATGGTTGGGTGCTGGGACAAGCAAACCAGCCCTATTAAAACATTTGTAGAGCAAATGGGAAAGTTCAGTGACACAGAGGTGATGTTCCATCTCGGGGGAGGTTTAGTGTCACTGCAGCAATGAAGACCTCTCTGAGCGTGGTTGGTTCTGAGAGCAATGGCCCAGATCCCATTCCATAACAATTGTAAGATGCTCATCGCGGTCTAGAGCTGGTCCAAAGGTTGCGTGTGAAGGTTGTGTGCAAGCACACGTAAAGTGCTCCCTTCCGAAACTGGAAGACTGCTTACCAGTACTCTTGAATTTTTTTAACTCTGCCATGGCCGGTCCCAAGCCCAGCTGCGAAAAGAGGAGGGTTGAGTGCTGGGGCAAGCAAACCAGCCCTGTAAAAACAATTTGCTACTGCGAGCATAAAAGAAGAATAGGGCCTATCCAGCATTGTAGTGACATTAGCCAGCTGAACGTGTTGGCTGGGCTACCAATGCTTTAAGCTGCAAATTAGTGGCTCGAGCATAAAAGAAGAGGGCCTATTAAAGTTAACTCCACCGTGGCCGGTCCTAAGTCCGAGCTGAGAAAAGAGGAGGGTCCCTTCCCTCTCCCTTTACTTCACTTTCCCCTTCCCCCTCCCTTTCCTTCCCTTTCCCCTTCCCCTCCCCCTCCCTTCCTCTTCCCCTTCCCCCAGAGACACATGCTCAAATTACCTTTAAGGCAGTTTACTGTGCAAAGGGCTAAAAAGAGATTGTAGACAGTCCACTTTGGGCCGATCGGCGCCGTTCGGAGCTGTAATGCGAAGTTCCACTGTACATCTCTTCTCTGCTGTCCCATCTGTGTGCTGTCTCGACTGTGAAGTGTGGGAAGAGGGTGTACCCCTTTACAGAGGATAGACAGCAGGATCTGTTCGCCCCGAGTACATAAATTGTCTGACGAAGAGAGAGCAATTTGGGTTCAAATTTGGTCCCATACTTGCTATCTGAGGAATGACAAAGGAAATCTACCTGCGTGCCAAGTTTGAAGACAGGAGCCCCAAGGGTTCCAGAGATATGGCCACACAAAGAGAACTGACCGGCAATTGAAAGCTCCCTTGCGGGAAAACGTAGCAGTAATTTGTAATACCGCTTAAGTGGGACTCTGGAGCAACCTTGTTGGAATAGATTTTGCTGGTCAATATCTCCAAAACCATAAATCCTAAGAACTCCAAACTTGGTAGGGTGGGTCTCCCAATCAGTCCCATACATGTGTCTCTCAAGTTGAAAAAAACACTGCCTCCCAAAACATAAAGGGCGACGTCGCAGTGTTCTTTCAAACTGCACGGACCCAGATGAGGCCTCACTGCTGTATGTCTGTGTCCTACATTGGGAAAATGTTCAATATTTTTTTAACTCTGCCATGGCCGGTCCCAAGCCCGTGCTGCGAAAAGAGGAGGGTTGGGTGCTGGGACAAGCAAACCAGCCCTATTAAAACATTTGTAGAGCAAATGGGAAAGTTCAGTGACACAGAGGTGATGTTCCATCTCGGGGGAGGTTTAGTGTCACTGCAGCAATGAAGACCTCTCTGAGCGTGGTTGGTTCTGAGAGCAATGGCCCAGATCCCATTCCATAACAATTGTAAGATGCTCATTGCGGTCTAGAGCTGGTCCAAAGGTTGCGTGTGAAGGTTGTGTGCAAGCACACGTAAAGTGCTCCCTTCCGAAACTGGAAGACTGCTTACCAGTGCTCTTGAATCTTTTTAACTCTGCCATGGCCGGTCCCAAGCCCAGCTGCGAAAAGAGGAGGGTTGAGTGCTGGGGCAAGCAAACCAGCCCTGTAAAAACAATTTGCTACTGCGAGCATAAAAGAAGAATAGGGCCTATCCAGCATTGTAGTGACATTAGCCAGCTGAACGTGTTGGCTGAGCTACCAATGCTTTAAGCTGCAAATTAGTGGCTCGAGCATAAAAGAAGAGGGCCTATTAAACTTAACTCCACCGTGGCCGGTCCCAAGTCCGAGCTGAGAAAGGAGGAGGGTCCCTTCCCCCTCCCTTTCCTTCCCTTTCCCCTTCCCCTCCCCCTCCCTTCCCTTTCCCCTTCCCCCAGAGATACATGCTCAAATTACCTTTAAGGCAGTTTACTGTGCAAAGGGCTAAAAAGAGATTGTAGACAGTCCACTTTGGGCCGATCGGCGCAGTTCGGAGCTGTAATGCGAAGTTCCACTGTACATCTCTTCTCTGCTGTCCCATCTGTGTGCTGTCTCGACTGTGAAGTGTGGGAAGAGGGTGTACCCCTTTACGGAGGATAGACAGCAGGATCTGTTCGCCCCGAGTACATAAATTGTCTGAAGAAGAGAGAGCAATTTGGGTTCAAATTTGGTCCCATAGTTGCTATCTGAGGAGTGACAAAGGAAATCTACCTGCGTGCCAAGTTTGAAGACAGGAGCCCCAAGGGTTCCAGAGATATGGCCACACAAAGAGAACTGACCGGCAATTGAAAGCTCCCTTGCGGGAAAACGTAGCAGTAATTTGTAATACCGCTTAAGTGGGACTCTGGAGCAACCTTGTCGGTATAGATTTTGCTGGTCAATATCTCCAAAACCATAAATCCTAAGAACTCCAAACTTGGTAGGGTGGGTCTCCCAATCAGTCCCATACATGTGTCTCTCAAGTTGAAAAAAACACTGCCTCCCGAAACATAAAGGGCAATGTCGCAGTGTTCTTTCAAACTGCACGGACCCAGATGAGGCCTCACTGCTGTATGTCTGTGTCCTACATTGGGAAAATGTTCAATATTTTTTTAACTCTGCCATAACCGGTCCCAAGCCCATGCTGCGAAAAGAGGAGGGTTGGGTGCTGGGACAAGCAAACCAGCCAAATTAAAACATTTGTAGAGCAAATGGGAAAGTTCAGTGACACAGAGGTGATGTTCCATCTCGGGGGAGGTTTAGTGTCACTGCAGCAATGAAGACCTCTCTGAGCGTGGTTGGTTCTGAGAGCAATGGCCCAGATCCCATTCCATAACAATTGTAAGATGCTCATTGCGGTCTAGAGCTGGTCCAAAGGTTGCGTGTGAAGGTTGTGTGCAAGCACTTGTAAAGTGCTCCCTTCCGAAACTGGAAGACTGCTTACCAGTTCTCTTGAAATTCTTTAACTCTGCCATGGCCGGTCCCAAGCCCAGCTGCAAAAAAGGAGGGTTGAGTGCTGGGGCAAGCAAACCAGCCCTGTAAAAACAATTTGCTACTGCGAGCATAAAAGAAGAATAGGGCCTATCCAGCATTGTAGTGACATTAGCCAGCTGAACGTGTTGGCTGAGCTACCAATGCTTTAAGCTGCAAATTAGTGGCTCGAGCATAAAAGAAGAGGGCCTATTAAAGTTAACTCCACCGTGGCCGGTCCCAAGTCCGAGCTGAGAAAGGAGGAGGGTCCCTTCCCCCTCCCTTTCCTTCCCTTTCCCCTTCCCCCTCCCTTTCCCCTTCCCCTCCCCCTCCCTTCCCTTTCCCCTTCCCCCAGAGACACATGCTCAAATTACCTTTAAGGCAGTTTACTGTGCAAAGGGCTAAAAAGAGATTGTAGACAGTCCACTTTGGGCCGATTGGCGCAGTTCGGAGCTGTAATGCGAAGTTCCACTGTACATCTCTTCTCTGCTGTCCCATCTGTGTGCTGTCTCGACTGTGAAGTGTGGGAAGAGGGTGTACCCCTTTACGGAGGATAGACAGCAGGATCTGTTCGCCCCGAGTACATAAATTGTCTGAAGAAGAGAGAGCAATTTGGGTTCAAATTTGGTCCCATAGTTGCTATCTGAGGAGTGACAAAGGAAATCTACCTGCGTGCCAAGTTTGAAGACAGGAGCCCCAAGGGTTCCAGAGATATGGCCACACAAAGAGAACTGACCGGCAATTGAAAGCTCCCTTGTGGGAAAACGTAGCAGTAATTTGTAATACCGCTTAAGTGGGACTCTGGAGCAACCTTGTCGGTATAGATTTTGCTGGTCAATATCTCCAAAACCATAAATCCTAAGAACTCCAAACTTGGTAGGGTGGGTCTCCCAATCAGTCCCATACATGTGTCTCTCAAGTTGAAAAAAACACTGCCTCCCGAAACATAAAGGGCAATGTCGCAGTGTTCTTTCAAACTGCACGGACCCAGATGAGGCCTCACTGCTGTATGTCTGTGTCCTACATTGGGAAAATGTTCAATATTTTTTTAACTCTGCCATGACCGGTCCCAAGCCCGTGCTGCGAAAAGAGGAGGGTTGGGTGCTGGGACAAGCAAACCAGCCCTATTAAAACATTTGTAGAGCAAATGGGAAAGTTCAGTGACACAGAGGTGATGTTCCATCTCGGGGGAGGTTTAGTGTCACTGCAGCAATGAAGACCTCTCTGAGGGTGGTTGGTTCTGAGAGCAATGGCCCAGATCCCATTCCATAACAATTGTAAGATGCTCATTGCGGTCTAGAGCTGGTCCAAAGGTTGCGTGTGAAGGTTGTGTGCAAGAACTTGTAAAGTGCTCCCTTCCGAAACTGGAAGACTGCTTACCAGTGCTCTTGAAACTCTTTAACTCTGCCATGGTCGGTCCCAAGCCCAGCTGCGAAAAAGGAGGGTTGAGTGCTGGGGCAAGCAAACCAGCCCTGTAAAAACAATTTGCTACTGCGAGCATAAAAGAAGAATAGGGCCTATCCAGCATTGTAGTGACATTAGCCAGCTGAACGTGTTGGCTGAGCTACCAATGCTTTAGGCTGCAAATTAGTGGCTCGAGCATAAAAGAAGAGGGCCTATTAAAGTTAACTCCACCGTGGCCGGTCCCAAGTCCGAGCTGAGAAAGGAGGAGGGTCCCTTCCCCCTCCCTTTCCTTCCCTTTCCCCTTCCCCTCCCCCTCCCTTCCCTTTCCCCTTCCCCCAGAGATACATGCTCAAATTACCTTTAAGGCAGTTTACTGTGCAAAGGGCTAAAAAGAGATTGTAGACAGTCCACTTTGGGCCGATCGGCGCCGTTCGGAGCTGTAATGCGAAGTTCCACTGTACATCTCTTCTCTGCTGTCCCATCTGTGTGCTGTCTCGACTGTGAAGTGTGGGAAGAGGGTGTACCCCTTTACGGAGGATAGACAGCAGGATCTGTTCGCCCCGAGTACATAAATTGTCTGAAGAAGAAAGAGCAATTTGGGATCAAATTTGGTCCCATACTTGCTATCTGAGGAGTGACAAAGGAAATCTACCTGCGTGCCAAGTTTGAAGACAGGAGCCCCAAGGGTTCCAGAGATATGGCCAGACAAAGAGAACTGCCCGGCAATTAAAAACTCCCTTGCGGGAAAACGTAGCAGTAATTTGTAATACCGCTTAAGTGGGACTCTGGAGCAACCTTGACGGTATAGATTTTGCTGGTCAATGTCTCCAAAACCATAAATCCTAAGAACTCCAAATTTGGTAGGGTGGGTCTCCCAATAAGTCCCATACATGTGTCTCTCAAGTTGAAAAAAACACTGCCTCCCGAAACATAAAGGGCGACGTCGCAGTGTTCTTTCAAACTGCACGGACCCAGATGAGGCCTCACTGCTGTATGTCTGTGTCCTACATTGGGAAAATGTTCAATATTTTTTTAACTCTGCCATGGCCGGTCCCAAGCCCGTGCTGCGAAAAGAGGAGGGTTGGGTGCTGGGACAAGCAAACCAGCCCTATTAAAACATTTGTAGAGCAAATGGGAAAGTTCAGTGACACAGAGGTGATGTTCCATCTCGGGGGAGGTTTAGTGTCACTGCAGCAATGAAGACCTCTCTGAGCGTGGTTGGTTCTGAGAGTAATGGCCCAGATCCCATTCCATAACAATTGTTAGATGCTCATTGCGGTCTAGAGCTGGTCCAAAGGTTGCGTGTGAAGGTTGTGTGCAAGCACACGTAAAGTGCTCCCTCCTGAAACTGGAAGACTGCTTACCAGTGCTCTTGAATTTTTTTAACTCTGCCATGGCCGGTCCCAAGCCCAGCTGCGAAAAGAGGAGGGTTGAGTGCTGGGGCAAGCAAACCAGCCCTGTAAAAACAATTTGCTACTGCTAGCATAAAAGAAGAATAGGGCCTATCCAGCATTGTAGTGACATTAGCGAGCTGAACGTGTTGGCTGAGCTACCAATGCTTTAAGCTGCAAATTAGTGTCTCGAGCATAAAAGAAGAGGGCCTATTAAAGTTAACTCCCCCGTGGCCGGTCCCAAGTCCGAGCTGAGAAAGGAGGAGGGTCCCTTCCCCCTCCCTTTCCTTCCCTTTCCCCTTCCCCTCCCCCTCCCTTCCCTTTCCCCTTCCCCCAGAGACACATGCTCAAATTACCTTTAAGGCAGTTTACTGTACAAAGGGCTAAAAAGAGATTGTAGACATTCCACTTTGGGCCGATCAGCGCCGTTCGGAGCTGTAATGCGAAGTTCCACTGTACATCTCTTCTCTGCTGTCCCATCTTTGTGCTGTCTCGACTGTGAAGTGTGGGAAGAGGGTGTACCCCTTTACGGAGGATAGACAGCAGGATCTGTTCGCCCCGAGTACATAAATTGTCTGAAGAAGAGAGAGCAATTTGGGTTCAAATTTGGTCCCATAGTTGCTATCTGAGGAGTGACAAAGGAAATCTACCTGCGTGCCAAGTTTGAAGACAGGAGCCCCAAGGGTTCCAGAGATATGGCCACACAAAGAGAACTGACCGGCAATTGAAAGCTCCCTTGCGGGAAAACGTAGCAGTAATTTGTAATACCGCTTAAGTGGGACTCTGGAGCAACCTTGTCGGTATAGATTTTGCTGGTCAATATCTCCAAAACCATAAATCCTAAGAACTCCAAACTTGGTAGGGTGGGTCTCCCAATCAGTCCCATACATGTGTCTCTCAAGTTGAAAAAAACACTGCCTCCCGAAACATAAAGGGCGACGTCGCAGTGTTCTTTCAAACTGCACGGACCCAGATGAGGCCTCACTGCTGTATGTCTGTGTCCTACATTGGGAAAATGTTCAATATTTTTTAACTCTGCCATGGCCGGTCCCAAGCCCGTGCTGCGAAAAGAGGAGGGTTGGGTGCTGGGACAAGCAAACCAGCCCTATTAAAACATTTGTAGAGCAAATGGGAAAGTTCAGTGACACAGAGGTGATGTTCCATCTCGGGGGAGGTTTAGTGTCACTGCAGAAATGAAGACCTCTCTGAGCGTGGTTGGTTCTGAGAGCAATGGCCCAGATCCCATTCCATAACAATTGTAAGATGCTCATTGCGGTCTAGAGCTGGTCCAAAGGTTGCGTGTGAAGGTTGTGTGCAAGCACACGTAAAGTGCTCCCTTCCGAAACTGGAAGACTGCTTACCAGTGCTCTTGAAACTTTTTAACTCTGCCATGGCCGGTCCCAAGCCCAGCTGCGAAAAGAGGAGGGTTGAGTGCTGGGGCAAGCAAACCAGCCCTGTAAAAACAATTTGCTATTGCGAGCATAAAAGAAGAATAGGGCCTATCCAGCATTGTAGTGACATTAGCCAGCTGAACGTGTTGGCTGAGCTACCAATGCTTTAAGCTGCAAATTAGTGGCTCGAGCATAAAAGAAGAGGGCCTATTAAAGTTAACTCCACCGTGGCCGGTCCCAAGTCCGAGCTGAGAAAGGAGGAGGGTCCCTTCCCCCTCCCTTTCCTTTCCTTTCCCCTTCCCCTCCCCCTCCCTTCCCTTTCCCCTTCCCCCAGAGATACATGCTCAAATTACCTTTAAGGCAGTTTACTGTGCATAGGGCTAAAAAGAGATTGTAGACAGTCCACTTTGGGCCGATCGGCGCCGTTCGGAGCTGTAATGCGAAGTTCCACTGTACATCTCTTCTCTGCTGTCCCATCTGTGTGCTGTCTCGACTGTGAAGTGTGGGAAGAGGGTGTACCCCTTTACGGAAAGGATAGACAGCAGGATCTGTTCGCCCCGAGTACATAAATTGTCTGAAGAAGAGAGAGCAATTTGGGTTCAAATTTGGTCCCATTCTTGCTATCTGAGGAGTGACAAAGGAAATCTACCTGCGTGCCAAGTTTGAAGACAGGAGCCCCAAGGGTTCCAGAGATATGGCCACACAAAGAGAACTGACCGGCAATTGAAAGCTCCCTTGCGGGAAAACGTAGCAGTAATTTGTAATACCGCTTAAGTGGGACTCTGGAGCAACCTTGTTGGTATAGATTTTGCTGGTCAATATCTCCAAAACCATAAATCCTAAGAACTCCAAACTTGGTAGGGTGGGTCTCCCAATCAGTCCCATACATGTGTCTCTCAAGTTGAAAAAAACACTGCCTCCCGAAACATAAAGGGCGACGTCGCAGTGTTCTTTCAAACTGCACGGACCCAGATGAGGCCTCACTGCTGTATGTCTGTGTCCTACATTGGGAAAATGTTCAATATTTTTTTAACTCTGCCATGGCCGGTCCGAAGCCCGTGCTGCGAAAAGAGGAGGGTTGGGTGCTGGGACAAGCAAACCAGCCCTATTAAAACATTTGTAGAGCAAATGGGAAAGTTCAGTGACACAGAGGTGATGTTCCATCTCGGGGGAGGTTTAGTGTCACTGCAGCAATGAAGACCTCTCTGAGCGTGGTTGGTTCTGAGAGCAATGGCCCAGATCCCATTCCATAACAATTGTAAGATGCTCATTGCGGTCTAGAGCTGGTCCAAAGGTTGCGTGTGAAGGTTGTGTGCAAGCACACGTAAAGTGCTCCCTTCCGAAACTGGAAGACTGCTTACCAGTGCTCTTGAATCTTTTTAACTCTGCCATGGCCGGTCCCAAGCCCAGCTGCGAAAAGAGGAGGGTTGAGTGCTGGGGCAACCAAACCAGCCCTGTAAAAACAATTTGCTACTGCGAGCATAAAAGAAGAATAGGGCCTATCCAGCATTGTAGTGACATTAGCCAGCTGAACGTGTTGGCTGAGCTACCAATGCTTTAAGCTGCAAATTAGTGGCTCGAGCATAAAAGAGGGCCTATTAAAGTTAACTCCACCGTGGCCGGTCCCAAGTCCGAGCTGAGAAAGGAGGAGGGTCCCTTCCCCCTCCCTTTCCTTCCCTTTCCCCTTCCCCTCCCCCTCCCTTCCCTTTCCCCTTCCCCCAGAGATACATGCTCAAATTACCTTTAAGGCAGTTTACTGTGCAAAGGGCTAAAAAGAGATTGTAGACAGTCCACTTTGGGCCGATCGGTGCCGTTCGGAGCTGTAATGCGAAGTTCCACTGTACATCTCTTCTCTGCTGCCCCATCTGTGTGCTGTCTCGACTGTGAAGTGTGGGAAGAGGGTGTACCCCTTTACGGAGGATAGACAGCAGGATCTGTTCGCCCCGAGTACATAAATTGTCTGAAGAAGAGAGAGCAATTTGGGTTCAAATTTGGTCCCATACTTGCTATCTGAGGAGTGACAAAGGAAATCTACCTGCGTGCCAAGTTTGAAGACAGGAGTCCCAAGGGTTCCAGAGATATGGCCACACAAAGAGAACTGACCGGCAATTGAAAGCTCCCTTGCGGGAAAACGTAGCAGTAATTTGTAATACCGCTTAAGTGGGACTCTGGAGCAACCTTGTCGGTATAGATTTTGCTGGTCAATATCTCCAAAACCATAAATCCTAAGAACTCCAAACTTGGTAGGGTGGGTCTCCCAATCAGTCCCATACATGTGTCTCTCAAGTTGAAAAAAACACTGCCTCCCGAAACATAAAGGGCAATGTCGCAGTGTTCTTTCAAACTGCACGGACCCAGATGAGGCCTCACTGCTGTATGTCTGTGTCCTACATTGGGAAAATGTTCAATATTTTTTTAACTCTGCCATGACCGGTCCCAAGCCCGTGCTGCGAAAAGAGGAGGGTTGGGTGCTGGGACAAGCAAACCAGCCCTATTAAAACATTTGTAGAGCAAATGGGAAAGTTCAGTGACACAAAGGTGATGTTCCATCTCGGGGGAGGTTTAGTGTCACTGCAGCAATGAAGACCTCTCTGAGGGTGGTTGGTTCTGAGAGCAATGGCCCAGATCCCATTCCATAACAATTGTAAGATGCTCATTGCGGTCTAGAGCTGGTCCAAAGGTTGCGTGTGAAGGTTGTGTGCAAGAACTTGTAAAGTGCTCCCTTCCGAAACTGGAAGACTGCTTACCAGTGCTCTTGAAACTCTTTAAATCTGCTATGGTCGGTCCCAAGCCCAGCTGCGAAAAAGGAGGGTTGAGTGCTGGGGCAAGCAAACCAGCCCTGTAAAAACAATTTGCTACTGCGAGCATAAAAGAAGAATAGGGCCTATCCAGCATTGTAGTGACATTAGCCAGCTGAACGTGTTGGCTGAGCTACCAATGCTTTAGGCTGCAAATTAGTGGCTCGAGCATAAAAGAAGAGGGCCTATTAAAGTTAACTCCACCGTGGCCGGTCCCAAGTCCGAGCTGAGAAAGGAGGAGGGTCCCTTCCCCCTCCCTTTCCTTCCCTTTCCCCTTCCCCTCCCCCTCCCTTCCCTTTCCCCTTCCCCCAGAGATACATGCTCAAATTACCTTTAAGGCAGTTTACTGTGCAAAGGGCTAAAAAGAGATTGTAGACAGTCCACTTTGGGCCGATCGGCGCCGTTCGGAGCTGTAATGCGAAGTTCCACTGTACATCTCTTCTCTGCTGTCCCATCTGTGTGCTGTCTCGACTGTGAAGTGTGGGAAGAGGGTGTACCCCTTTACGGAGGATAGACAGCAGGATCTGTTCGCCCCGAGTACATAAATTGTCTTAAGAAGAGAGAGCAATTTGGGATCAAATTTGGTCCCATACTTGCTATCTGAGGAGTGACAAAGGAAATCTACCTGCGTGCCAAGTTTGAAGACAGGAGCCCCAAGGGTTCCAGAGATATGGCCAGACAAAGAGAACTGCCCGGCAATTAAAAACTCCCTTGCGGGAAAACGTAGCAGTAATTTGTAATACCGCTTAAGTGGGACTCTGGAGCAACCTTGACGGTATAGATTTTGCTGGTCAATGTCTCCAAAACCATAAATCCTAAGAACTCCAAATTTGGTAGGGTGGGTCTCCCAATAAGTCCCATACATGTGTCTCTCAAGTTGAAAAAAACACTGCCTCCCGAAACATAAAGGGCGACGTCGCAGTGTTCTTTCAAACTGCACGGACCCAGATGAGGCCTCACTGCTGTATGTCTGTGTCCTACATTGGGAAAATGTTCAATATTTTTTTAACTCTGCCATGGCCGGTCCCAAGCCCGTGCTGCGAAAAGAGGAGGGTTGGGTGCTGGGACAAGCAAACCAGCCCTATTAAAACATTTGTAGAGCAAATGGGAAAGTTCAGTGACACAGAGGTGATGTTCCATCTCGGGGGAGGTTTAGTGTCACTGCAGCAATGAAGACCTCTTTGAGGGTGGTTGGTTCTGAGAGCAATGGCCCAGATCCCATTCCATAACAATTGTAAGATGCTCATTGCGGTCTAGAGCTGGTCCAAAGGTTGCGTGTGAAGGTTGTGTGCAAGAACTTGTAAAGTGCTCCCTTCCGAAACTGGAAGACTGCTTACCAGTGCTCTTGAAACTCTTTAACTCTGCCATGGTCGGTCCCAAGCCCAGCTGCGAAAAAGGAGGGTTGAGTGCTGGGGCAAGCAAACCAGCCCTGTAAAAACAATTTGCTACTGCAAGCATAAAAGAAGAATAGGGCCTATCCAGCATTGTAGTGACATTAGCCAGCTGAACGTGTTGGCTGAGCTACCAATGCTTTAGGCTGCAAATTAGTGGCTCGAGCATAAAAGAAGAGGGCCTATTAAAGTTAACTCCACCGTGGCCGGTCCCAAGTCCGAGCTGAGAAAGGAGGAGGGTCCCTTCCCCCTCCCTTTCCTTCCCTTTCCCCTTCCCCTCCCCCTCCCTTCCCTTTCCCCTTCCCCCAGAGATACATGCTCAAATTACCTTTAAGGCAGTTTACTGTGCAAAGGGCTAAAAAGAGATTGTAGACAGTCCACTTTGGGCCGATCGGCGCCATTCGGAGCTGTAATGCGAAGTTCCACTGTACATCTCTTCTCTGCTGTCCCATCTGTGTGCTGTCTCGACTGTGAAGTGTGGGAAGAGGGTGTACCCCTTTACGGAGGATAGACAGCAGGATCTGTTCGCCCCGAGTACATAAATTGTCTTAAGAAGAGAGAGCAATTTGGGATCAAATTTGGTCCCATACTTGCTATCTGAGGAGTGACAAAGGAAATCTACCTGCGTGCCAAGTTTGAAGACAGGAGCCCCAAGGGTTCCAGAGATATGGCCAGACAAAGAGAACTGCCCGGCAATTAAAAACTCCCTTGCGGGAAAACGTAGCAGTAATTTGTAATACCGCTTAAGTGGGACTCTGGAGCAACCTTGACGGTATAGATTTTGCTGGTCAATGTCTCCAAAACCATAAATCCTAAGAACTCCAAATTTGGTAGGGTGGGTCTCCCAATAAGTCCCATACATGTGTCTCTCAAGTTGAAAAAAACACTGCCTCCCGAAACATAAAGGGCGACGTCGCAGTGTTCTTTCAAACTGCACGGACCCAGATGAGGCCTCACTGCTGTATGTCTGTGTCCTACATTGGGAAAATGTTCAATATTTTTTTAACTCTGCCATGGCCGGTCCCAAGCCCGTGCTGCGAAAAGAGGAGGGTTGGGTGCTGGGACAAGCAAACCAGCCCTATTAAAACATTTGTAGAGCAAATGGGAAAGTTCAGTGACACAGAGGTGATGTTCCATCTCGGGGGAGGTTTAGTGTCACTGCAGCAATGAAGACCTCTCTGAGCGTGGTTGGTTCTGAGAGCAATGGCCCAGATCCCATTCCATAACAATTGTTAGATGCTCATTGCGGTCTAGAGCTGGTCCAAAGGTTGCGTGTGAAGGTTGTGTGCAAGCACACGTAAAGTGCTCCCTCCTGAAACTGGAAGACTGCTTACCAGTGCTCTTGAATTTTTTTAACTCTGCCATGGCCGGTCCCAAGCCCAGCTGCGAAAAGAGGAGGGTTGAGTGCTGGGGCAAGCAAACCAGCCCTGTAAAAACAATTTGCTACTGCTAGCATAAAAGAAGAATAGGGCCTATCCAGCATTGTAGTGACATTAGCGAGCTGAACGTGTTGGCTGAGCTACCAATGCTTTAAGCTGCAAATTAGTGTCTCGAGCATAAAAGAAGAGGGCCTATTAAAGTTAACTCCCCCGTGGCCGGTCCCAAGTCCGAGCTGAGAAAGGAGGAGGGTCCCTTCCCCCTCCCTTTCCTTCCCTTTCCCCTTCCCCTCCCCCTCCCTTCCCTTTCCCCTTCCCCCAGAGACACATGCTCAAATTACCTTTAAGGCAGTTTACTGTGCAAAGGGCTAAAAAGAGATTGTAGACATTCCACTTTGGGCCGATCAGCGCCGTTCGGAGCTGTAATGCGAAGTTCCACTGTACATCTCTTCTCTGCTGTCCCATCTTTGTGCTGTCTCGACTGTGAAGTGTGGGAAGAGGGTGTACCCCTTTACGGAGGATAGACAGCAGGATCTGTTCGCCCCGAGTACATAAATTGTCTGAAGAAGAGAGAGCAATTTGGGTTCAAATTTGGTCCCATACTTGCTATCTGAGGAGTGACAAAGGAAATCTACCTGCGTGCCAAGTTTGAAGACAGGAGCCCCAAGGGTTCCAGAGATATGGCCACACAAAGAGAACTGACCGGCAATTGAAAGCTCCCTTGCGGGAAAACGTAGCAGTAATTTGTAATACCGCTTAAGTGGGACTCTGGAGCAACCTTGTCGGTATAGATTTTGCTGGTCAATATCTCCAAAACCATAAATCCTAAGAACTCCAAACTTGGTAGGGTGGGTCTCCCAATCAGTCCCATACATGTGTCTCTCAAGTTGAAAAAAACACTGCCTCCCGAAACATAAAGGGCGACGTCGCAGTGTTCTTTCAAACTGCACGGACCCAGATGAGGCCTCACTGCTGTATGTCTGTGTCCTACATTGGGAAAATGTTCAATATTTTTTAACTCTGCCATGGCCGGTCCCAAGCCCGTGCTGCGAAAAGAGGAGGGTTGGGTGCTGGGACAAGCAAACCAGCCCTATTAAAACATTTGTAGAGCAAATGGGAAAGTTCAGTGACACAGAGGTGATGTTCCATCTCGGGGGAGGTTTAGTGTCACTGCAGCAATGAAGACCTCTCTGAGCGTGGTTGGTTCTGAGAGCAATGGCCCAGATCCCATTCCATAACAATTGTAAGATGCTCATTGCGGTCTAGAGCTGGTCCAAAGGTTGCGTGTGAAGGTTGTGTGCAAGCACACGTAAAGTGCTCCCTTCCGAAACTGGAAGACTGCTTACCAGTGCTCTTGAAACTTTTTAACTCTGCCATGGCCGGTCCCAAGCCCAGCTGCGAAAAGAGGAGGGTTGAGTGCTGGGGCAAGCAAACCAGCCCTGTAAAAACAATTTGCTATTGCGAGCATAAAAGAAGAATAGGGCCTATCCAGCATTGTAGTGACATTAGCCAGCTGAACGTGTTGGCTGAGCTACCAATGCTTTAAGCTGCAAATTAGTGGCTCGAACATAAAAGAAGAGGGCCTATTAAAGTTAACTCCACCGTGGCCGGTCCCAAGTCCGAGCTGAGAAAGGAGGAGGGTCCCTTCCCCCTCCCTTTCCTTCCCTTTCCCCTTCCCCTCCCTTCCCTTTCCCCTTCCCCCAGAGACACATGCTCAAATTACCTTTAAGGCAGTTTACTGTGCAAAGGGCTAAAAAGAGATTGTAGACAGTCCACTTTGGGCCGATCGGCGCAGTTCGGAGCTGTAATGCGAAGTTCCACTGTACATCTCTTCTCTGCTGTCCCATCTGTGTGCTGTCTCGACTGTGAAGAGTGGGAAGAGGGTGTACCCCTTTACGGAGGATAGACAGCAGGATCTGTTTGCCCCGAGTACATAAATTGTCTGAAGAAGAGAGAGCAATTTGGGTTCAAATTTGGTCCCATACTTGCTATCTGAGGAGTGACAAAGGGAATCTACCTGCGTGCCAAGTTTGAAGACAGGAGCCCCAAGGGTTCCAGAGATATGGCCAGACAAAGAGAACTGCCCGGCAATTAAAAACTCCCTTGCGGGAAAACGTAGCAGTAATTTGTAATACCGCTTAAGTGGGACTCTGGAGCAACCTTGACGGTATAGATTTTGCTGGTCAATGTCTCCAAAACCATAAATCCTAAGAACTCCAAATTTGGTAGGGTGGGTCTCCCAATAAGTCCCATACATGTGTCTCTCAAGTTGAAAAAAACACTGCCTCCCGAAACATAAAGGGCGACGTCGCAGTGTTCTTTCAAACTGCACGGACCCAGATGAGGCCTCACTGCTGTATGTCTGTGTCCTACATTGGGAAAATGTTCAATATTTTTTTAACTCTGCCATGGCCGGTCCCAAGCCCGTGCTGCGAAAAGAGGAGGGTTGGGTGCTGGGACAAGCAAACCAGCCCTATTAAAACATTTGTAGAGCAAATGGGAAAGTTCAGTGACACAGAGGTGATGTTCCATCTCGGGGGAGGTTTAGTGTCACTGCAGCAATGAAGACCTCTCTGAGCGTGGTTGGTTCTGAGAGCAATGGCCCAGATCCCATTCCATAACAATTGTTAGATGCTCATTGCGGTCTAGAGCTGGTCCAAAGGTTGCGTGTGAAGGTTGTGTGCAAGCACACGTAAAGTGCTCCCTCCTGAAACTGGAAGACTGCTTACCAGTGCTCTTGAATTTTTTTAACTCTGCCATGGCCGGTCCCAAGCCCAGCTGCGAAAAGAGGAGGGTTGAGTGCTGGGGCAAGCAAACCAGCCCTGTAAAAACAATTTGCTACTGCTAGCATAAAAGAAGAATAGGGCCTATCCAGCATTGTAGTGACATTAGCGAGCTGAACGTGTTGGCTGAGCTACCAATGCTTTAAGCTGCAAATTAGTGTCTCGAGCATAAAAGAAGAGGGCCTATTAAAGTTAACTCCCCCGTGGCCGGTCCCAAGTCCGAGCTGAGAAAGGAGGAGGGTCCCTTCCCCCTCCCTTTCCTTCCCTTTCCCCTTCCCCTCCCCCTCCCTTCCCTTTCCCCTTCCCCCAGAGACACATGCTCAAATTACCTTTAAGGCAGTTTACTGTGCAAAGGGCTAAAAAGAGATTGTAGACATTCCACTTTGGGCCGATCAGCGCCGTTCGGAGCTGTAATGCGAAGTTCCACTGTACATCTCTTCTCTGCTGTCCCATCTTTGTGCTGTCTCGACTGTGAAGTGTGGGAAGAGGGTGTACCCCTTTACGGAGGATAGACAGCAGGATCTGTTCGCCCCGAGTACATAAATTGTCTGAAGAAGAGAGAGCAATTTGGGTTCAAATTTGGTCCCATACTTGCTATCTGAGGAGTGACAAAGGAAATCTACCTGCGTGCCAAGTTTGAAGACAGGAGCCCCAAGGGTTCCAGAGATATGGCCACACAAAGAGAACTGACCGGCAATTGAAAGCTCCCTTGCGGGAAAACGTAGCAGTAATTTGTAATACCGCTTAAGTGGGACTCTGGAGCAACCTTGTCGGTATAGATTTTGCTGGTCAATATCTCCAAAACCATAAATCCTAAGAACTCCAAACTTGGTAGGGTGGGTCTCCCAATCAGTCCCATACATGTGTCTCTCAAGTTGAAAAAAACACTGCCTCCCGAAACATAAAGGGCGACGTCGCAGTGTTCTTTCAAACTGCACGGACCCAGATGAGGCCTCACTGCTGTATGTCTGTGTCCTACATTGGGAAAATGTTCAATATTTTTTAACTCTGCCATGGCCGGTCCCAAGCCCGTGCTGCGAAAAGAGGAGGGTTGGGTGCTGGGACAAGCAAACCAGCCCTATTAAAACATTTGTAGAGCAAATGGGAAAGTTCAGTGACACAGAGGTGATGTTCCATCTCGGGGGAGGTTTAGTGTCACTGCAGCAATGAAGACCTCTCTGAGCGTGGTTGGTTCTGAGAGCAATGGCCCAGATCCCATTCCATAACAATTGTAAGATGCTCATTGCGGTCTAGAGCTGGTCCAAAGGTTGCGTGTGAAGGTTGTGTGCAAGCACACGTAAAGTGCTCCCTTCCGAAACTGGAAGACTGCTTACCAGTGCTCTTGAAACTTTTTAACTCTGCCATGGCCGGTCCCAAGCCCAGCTGCGAAAAGAGGAGGGTTGAGTGCTGGGGCAAGCAAACCAGCCCTGTAAAAACAATTTGCTATTGCGAGCATAAAAGAAGAATAGGGCCTATCCAGCATTGTAGTGACATTAGCCAGCTGAACGTGTTGGCTGAGCTACCAATGCTTTAAGCTGCAAATTAGTGGCTCGAACATAAAAGAAGAGGGCCTATTAAAGTTAACTCCACCGTGGCCGGTCCCAAGTCCGAGCTGAGAAAGGAGGAGGGTCCCTTCCCCCTCCCTTTCCTTCCCTTTCCCCTTCCCCTCCCTTCCCTTTCCCCTTCCCCCAGAGACACATGCTCAAATTACCTTTAAGGCAGTTTACTGTGCAAAGGGCTAAAAAGAGATTGTAGACAGTCCACTTTGGGCCGATCGGCGCAGTTCGGAGCTGTAATGCGAAGTTCCACTGTACATCTCTTCTCTGCTGTCCCATCTGTGTGCTGTCTCGACTGTGAAGAGTGGGAAGAGGGTGTACCCCTTTACGGAGGATAGACAGCAGGATCTGTTTGCCCCGAGTACATAAATTGTCTGAAGAAGAGAGAGCAATTTGGGTTCAAATTTGGTCCCATACTTGCTATCTGAGGAGTGACAAAGGGAATCTACCTGCGTGCCAAGTTTGAAGACAGGAGCCCCAAGGGTTCCAGAGATATGGCCACACAAAGAGAACTGACCGGCAATTGAAAGCTCCCTTGCGGGAAAACGTAGCAGTAATTTGTAATACCGCTTAAGTGGGACTCTGGAGCAACCTTGTCGGTATAGATTTTGCTGGTCAATATCTCCAAAACCATAAATCCTAAGAACTCCAAACTTGGTAGGGTGGGTCTCCCAATCAGTCCCATACATGTGTCTCTCAAGTTGAAAAAACACTGCCTCCCGAAACATAAAGGGCGACGTCGCAGTGTTCTTTCAAACTGCACGGACCCAGATGAGGCCTCACTGCTGTATGTCTGTGTCCTACATTGGGAAAATGTTCAATATTTTTTTAACTCTGCCATGGCCGGTCCCAAGCCCGTGCTGCGAAAAGAGGAGGGTTGGGTGCTGGGACAAGCAAACCAGCCCTATTAAAACATTTGTAGAGCAAATGGGAAAGTTCAGTGACACAGAGGTGATGTTCCATCTCGGGGGAGTTTTAGTGTCACTGCAGCAATGAAGACCTCTCTGAGCGTGGTTGGTTCTGAGAGCAATGGCCCAGATCCCATTCCATAACAATTGTAAGATGCTCATTGCGGTCTAGAGCTGGTCCAAAGGTTGCGTGTGAAGGTTGTGTGCAAGCACACGTAAAGTGCTCCCTTCCGAAACTGGAAGACTGCTTACCAGTGCTCTTGAATCTTTTTAACTCTGCCATGGCCGGTCCCAAGCCCAGCTGCGAAAAGAGGAGGGTTGAGTGCTGGGGCAAGCAAACCAGCCCTGTAAAAACAATTTGCTACTGCGAGCATAAAAGAAGAATAGGGCCTATCCAGCATTGTAGTGACATTAGCCAGCTGAACGTGTTGGTTGAGCTACCAATGCTTTAAGCTGCAAATTAGTGGCTCGAGCATAAAAGAAGAGGGCCTATTAAAGTTAACTCCACCGTGGCCGGTCCCAAGTCCGAGCTGAGAAAGGAGGAGGGTCCCTTCCCCCTCCCTTTCCTTTCCTTTCCCCTTCCCCTCCCCCTCCCTTCCCTTTCCCCTTCCCCCAGAGATACATGCTCAAATTACCTTTAAGGCAGTTTACTGTGCAAAGGGCTAAAAAGAGATTGTAGACAGTCCACTTTGGGCCGATCGGCGCCGTTCGGAGCTGTAATGCGAAGTTCCACTGTACATCTCTTCTCTGCTGTCCCATCTGTGTGCTGTCTCGACTGTGAAGTGTGGGAAGAGGGTGTACCCCTTTACGGAAAGGATAGACAGCAGGATCTGTTCGCCCCGAGTACATAAATTGTCTGAAGAAGAGAGAGCAATTTGGGTTCAAATTTGGTCCCATACTTGCTATCTGAGGAGTGACAAAGGAAATCTACCTGCGTGCCAAGTTTGAAGACAGGAGCCCCAAGGGTTCCAGAGATATGGCCACACAAAGAGAACTGACCGGCAATTGAAAGCTCCCTTGCGGGAAAACGTAGCAGTAATTTGTAATACCGCTTAAGTGGGACTCTGGAGCAACCTTGTCGGTATAGATTTTGCTGGTCAATATCTCCAAAACCATAAATCCTAAGAACTCCAAACTTGGTAGGGTGGGTCTCCCAATCAGTCCCATACATGTGTCTCTCAAGTTGAAAAAACACTGCCTCCCGAAACATAAAGGGCGACGTCGCAGTGTTCTTTCAAACTGCACGGACCCAGATGAGGCCTCACTGCTGTATGTCTGTGTCCTACATTGGGAAAATGTTCAATATTTTTTTAACTCTGCCATGGCCGGTCCCAAGCCCGTGCTGCGAAAAGAGGAGGGTTGGGTGCTGGGACAAGCAAACCAGCCCTATTAAAACATTTGTAGAGCAAATGGGAAAGTTCAGTGACACAGAGGTGATGTTCCATCTCGGGGGAGTTTTAGTGTCACTGCAGCAATGAAGACCTCTCTGAGCGTGGTTGGTTCTGAGAGCAATGGCCCAGATCCCATTCCATAACAATTGTAAGATGCTCATTGCGGTCTAGAGCTGGTCCAAAGGTTGCGTGTGAAGGTTGTGTGCAAGCACACGTAAAGTGCTCCCTTCCGAAACTGGAAGACTGCTTACCAGTGCTCTTGAATCTTTTTAACTCTGCCATGGCCGGTCCCAAGCCCAGCTGCGAAAAGAGGAGGGTTGAGTGCTGGGGCAAGCAAACCAGCCCTGTAAAAACAATTTGCTACTGCGAGCATAAAAGAAGAATAGGGCCTATCCAGCATTGTAGTGACATTAGCCAGCTGAACGTGTTGGTTGAGCTACCAATGCTTTAAGCTGCAAATTAGTGGCTCGAGCATAAAAGAAGAGGGCCTATTAAAGTTAACTCCACCGTGGCCGGTCCCAAGTCCGAGCTGAGAAAGGAGGAGGGTCCCTTCCCCCTCCCTTTCCTTTCCTTTCCCCTTCCCCTCCCCCTCCCTTCCCTTTCCCCTTCCCCCAGAGATACATGCTCAAATTACCTTTAAGGCAGTTTACTGTGCAAAGGGCTAAAAAGAGATTGTAGACAGTCCACTTTGGGCCGATCGGCGCCGTTCGGAGCTGTAATGCGAAGTTCCACTGTACATCTCTTCTCTGCTGTCCCATCTGTGTGCTGTCTCGACTGTGAAGTGTGGGAAGAGGGTGTACCCCTTTACGGAAAGGATAGACAGCAGGATCTGTTCGCCCCGAGTACATAAATTGTCTGAAGAAGAGAGAGCAATTTGGGTTCAAATTTGGTCCCATACTTGCTATCTGAGGAGTGACAAAGGAAATCTACCTGCGTGCCAAGTTTGAAGACAGGAGCCCCAAGGGTTCCAGAGATATGGCCACACAAAGAGAATTGACCGGCAATTGAAAGCTCCCTTGCGGGAAAACGTAGCAGTAATTTGTAATACCGCTTAAGTGGGACTCTGGAGCAACCTTGTCGGTATAGATTTTGCTGGTCAATATCTCCAAAACCATAAATCCTAAGAACTCCAAACTTGGTAGGGTGGGTCTCCCAATCAGTCCCATACATGTGTCTCTCAAGTTGAAAAAACACTGCCTCCCGAAACATAAAGGGCGACGTCGCAGTGTTCTTTCAAACTGCACGGACCCAGATGAGGCCTCACTGCTGTATGTCTGTGTCCTACATTGGGAAAATGTTCAATATTTTTTTAACTCTGCCATGGCCGGTCCCAAGCCCGTGCTGCGAAAAGAGGAGGGTTGGGTGCTGGGACAAGCAAACCAGCCCTATTAAAACATTTGTAGAGCAAATGGGAAAGTTCAGTGACACAGAGGTGATGTTCCATCTCGGGGGAGTTTTAGTGTCACTGCAGCAATGAAGACCTCTCTGAGCGTGGTTGGTTCTGAGAGCAATGGCCCAGATCCCATTCCATAACAATTGTAAGATGCTCATTGCGGTCTAGAGCTGGTCCAAAGGTTGCGTGTGAAGGTTGTGTGCAAGCACACGTAAAGTGCTCCCTTCCGAAACTGGAAGACTGCTTACCAGTGCTCTTGAATCTTTTTAACTCTGCCATGGCCGGTCCCAAGCCCAGCTGCGAAAAGAGGAGGGTTGAGTGCTGGGGCAAGCAAACCAGCCCTGTAAAAACAATTTGCTACTGCGAGCATAAAAGAAGAATAGGGCCTATCCAGCATTGTAGTGACATTAGCCAGCTGAACGTGTTGGTTGAGCTACCAATGCTTTAAGCTGCAAATTAGTGGCTCGAGCATAAAAGAAGAGGGCCTATTAAAGTTAACTCCACCGTGGCCGGTCCCAAGTCCGAGCTGAGAAAGGAGGAGGGTCCCTTCCCCCTCCCTTTCCTTTCCTTTCCCCTTCCCCTCCCCCTCCCTTCCCTTTCCCCTTCCCCCAGAGATACATGCTCAAATTACCTTTAAGGCAGTTTACTGTGCAAAGGGCTAAAAAGAGATTGTAGACAGTCCACTTTGGGCCGATCGGCGCCGTTCGGAGCTGTAATGCGAAGTTCCACTGTACATCTCTTCTCTGCTGTCCCATCTGTGTGCTGTCTCGACTGTGAAGTGTGGGAAGAGGGTGTACCCCTTTACGGAAAGGATAGACAGCAGGATCTGTTCGCCCCGAGTACATAAATTGTCTGAAGAAGAGAGAGCAATTTGGGTTAAAATTTGGTCCCATACTTGCTATCTGAGGAGTGACAAAGGAAATCTACCTGCGTGCCAAGTTTGAAGACAGGAGCCCCAAGGGTTCCAGAGATATGGCCACACAAAGAGAACTGACCGGCAATTGAAAGCTCCCTTGCGGGAAAACGTAGCAGTAATTTGTAATACCGCTTAAGTGGGACTCTGGAGCAACCTTGTTGGTATAGATTTTGCTGGTCAATATCTCCAAAACCATAAATCCTAAGAACTCCAAACTTGGTAGGGTGGGTCTCCCAATCAGTCCCATACATGTGTCTCTCAAGTTGAAAAAAACACTGCCTCCCGAAACATAAAGGGCGACGTCGCAGTGTTCTTTCAAACTGCACGGACCCAGATGAGGCCTCACTGCTGTATGTCTGTGTCCTACATTGGGAAAATGTTCAATATTTTTTTAACTCTGCCATGGCCGGTCCCAAGCCCGTGCTGCGAAAAGAGGAGGGTTGGGTGCTGGGACAAGCAAACCAGCCCTATTAAAACATTTGTAGAGCAAATGGGAAAGTTCAGTGACACAGAGGTGATGTTCCATCTCGGGGGAGGTTTAGTGTCACTGCAGCAATGAAGACCTCTCTGAGCGTGGTTGGTTCTGAGAGCAATGGCCCAGATCCCATTCCATAACAATTGTAAGATGCTCATTGCGGTCTAGAGCTGGTCCAAAGGTTGCGTGTGAAGGTTGTGTGCAAGCACACGTAAAGTGCTCCCTTCCGAAACTGGAAGACTGCTTACCAGTGCTCTTGAATCTTTTTAACTCTGCCATGGCCGGTCCCAAGACCAGCTGCGAAAAGAGGAGGGTTGAGTGCTGGGGCAACCAAACCAGCCCTGTAAAAACAATTTGCTACTGCGAGCATAAAAGAAGAATAGGGCCTATCCAGCATTGTAGTGACATTAGCCAGCTGAACGTGTTGGCTGAGCTACCAATGCTTTAAGCTGCAAATTAGTGGCTCGAGCATAAAAGAAGAGGGCCTATTAAAGTTAACTCCACCGTGGCCGGTCCCAAGTCCGAGCTGAGAAAGGAGGAGGGTCCCTTCCCCCTCCCTTTCCTTTCCTTTCCCCTTCCCCTCCCCCTCCCTTCCCTTTCCCCTTCCCCCAGAGATACATGCTCAAATTACCTTTAAGGCAGTTTACTGTGCAAAGGGCTAAAAAGAGATTGTAGACAGTCCACTTTGGGCCGATCGGCGCCGTTCGGAGCTGTAATGCGAAGTTCCACTGTACATCTCTTCTCTGCTGTCCCATCTGTGTGCTGTCTCGACTGTGAAGTGTGGGAAGAGGGTGTACCCCTTTACGGAAAGGATAGACAGCAGGATCTGTTCGCCCCGAGTACATAAATTGTCTGAAGAAGAGAGAGCAATTTGGGTTCAAATTTGGTCCCATACTTGCTATCTGAGGAGTGACAAAGGAAATCTACCTGCGTGCCAAGTTTGAAGACAGGAGCCCCAAGGGTTCCAGAGATATGGCCACACAAAGAGAATTGACCGGCAATTGAAAGCTCCCTTGCGGGAAAACGTAGCAGTAATTTGTAATACCGCTTAAGTGGGACTCTGGAGCAACCTTGTCGGTATAGATTTTGCTGGTCAATATCTCCAAAACCATAAATCCTAAGAACTCCAAACTTGGTAGGGTGGGTCTCCCAATCAGTCCCATACATGTGTCTCTCAAGTTGAAAAAACACTGCCTCCCGAAACATAAAGGGCGACGTCGCAGTGTTCTTTCAAACTGCACGGACCCAGATGAGGCCTCACTGCTGTATGTCTGTGTCCTACATTGGGAAAATGTTCAATATTTTTTTAACTCTGCCATGGCCGGTCCCAAGCCCGTGCTGCGAAAAGAGGAGGGTTGGGTGCTGGGACAAGCAAACCAGCCCTATTAAAACATTTGTAGAGCAAATGGGAAAGTTCAGTGACACAGAGGTGATGTTCCATCTCGGGGGAGTTTTAGTGTCACTGCAGCAATGAAGACCTCTCTGAGCGTGGTTGGTTCTGAGAGCAATGGCCCAGATCCCATTCCATAACAATTGTAAGATGCTCATTGCGGTCTAGAGCTGGTCCAAAGGTTGCGTGTGAAGGTTGTGTGCAAGCACACGTAAAGTGCTCCCTTCCGAAACTGGAAGACTGCTTACCAGTGCTCTTGAATCTTTTTAACTCTGCCATGGCCGGTCCCAAGACCAGCTGCGAAAAGAGGAGGGTTGAGTGCTGGGGCAACCAAACCAGCCCTGTAAAAACAATTTGCTACTGCGAGCATAAAAGAAGAATAGGGCCTATCCAGCATTGTAGTGACATTAGCCAGCTGAACGTGTTGGCTGAGCTACCAATGCTTTAAGCTGCAAATTAGTGGCTCGAGCATAAAAGAAGAGGGCCTATTAAAGTTAACTCCACCGTGGCCGGTCCCAAGTCCGAGCTGAGAAAGGAGGAGGGTCCCTTCCCCCTCCCTTTCCTTTCCTTTCCCCTTCCCCTCCCCCTCCCTTCCCTTTCCCCTTCCCCCAGAGATACATGCTCAAATTACCTTTAAGGCAGTTTACTGTGCAAAGGGCTAAAAAGAGATTGTAGACAGTCCACTTTGGGCCGATCGGTGCCGTTCGGAGCTGTAATGCGAAGTTCCACTGTACATCTCTTCTCTGCTGTCCCATCTGTGTGCTGTCTCGACTGTGAAGTGTGGGAAGAGGGTGTACCCCTTTACGGAAAGGATAGACAGCAGGATCTGTTCGCCCCGAGTACATAAATTGTCTGAAGAAGAGAGAGCAATTTGGGTTCAAATTTGGTCCCATACTTGCTATCTGAGGAGTGACAAAGGAAATCTACCTGCGTGCCAAGTTTGAAGACAGGAGCCCCAAGGGTTCCAGAGATATGGCCACACAAAGAGAACTGACCGGCAATTGAAAGCTCCCTTGCGGGAAAACGTAGCAGTAATTTGTAATACCGCTTAAGTGGGACTCTGGAGCAACCTTGTTGGTATAGATTTTGCTGGTCAATATCTCCAAAACCATAAATCCTAAGAACTCCAAACTTGGTAGGGTGGGTCTCCCAATCAGTCCCATACATGTGTCTCTCAAGTTGAAAAAAACACTGCCTCCCGAAACATAAAGGGCGACGTCGCAGTGTTCTTTCAAACTGCACGGACCCAGATGAGGCCTCACTGCTGTATGTCTGTGTCCTACATTGGGAAAATGTTCAATATTTTTTTAACTCTGCCATGGCCGGTCCCAAGCCCGTGCTGCGAAAAGAGGAGGGTTGGGTGCTGGGACAAGCAAACCAGCCCTATTAAAACATTTGTAGAGCAAATGGGAAAGTTCAGTGACACAGAGGTGATGTTCCATCTCGGGGGAGGTTTAGTGTCACTGCAGCAATGAAGACCTCTCTGAGCGTGGTTGGTTCTGAGAGCAATGGCCCAGATCCCATTCCATAACAATTGTAAGATGCTCATTGCGGTCTAGAGCTGGTCCAAAGGTTGCGTGTGAAGGTTGTGTGCAAGCACACATAAAGTGCTCCCTTCCGAAACTGGAAGACTGCTTACCAGTGCTCTTGAATCTTTTTAACTCTGCCATGGCCGGTCCCAAGACCAGCTGCGAAAAGAGGAGGGTTGAGTGCTGGGGCAACCAAACCAGCCCTGTAAAAACAATTTGCTACTGCGAGCATAAAAGAAGAATAGGGCCTATCCAGCATTGTAGTGACATTAGCCAGCTGAACGTGTTGGCTGAGCTACCAATGCTTTAAGCTGCAAATTAGTGGCTCGAGCATAAAAGAAGAGGGCCTATTAAAGTTAACTCCACCGTGGCCGGTCCCAAGTCCGAGCTGAGAAAGGAGGAGGGTCCCTTCCCCCTCCCTTTCCTTCCCTTTCCCCTTCCCCTCCCCCTCCCTTCCCTTTCCCCTTCCCCCAGAGATACATGCTCAAATTACCTTTAAGGCAGTTTACTGTGCAAAGGGCTAAAAAGAGATTGTAGACAGTCCACTTTGGGCCGATCGGTGCCGTTCGGAGCTGTAATGCGAAGTTCCACTGTACATCTCTTCTCTGCTGCCCCATCTGTGTGCTGTCTCGACTGTGAAGTGTGGGAAGAGGGTGTACCCCTTTACGGAGGATAGACAGCAGGATCTGTTCGCCCCGAGTACATAAATTGTCTGAAGAAGAGAGAGCAATTTGGGTTCAAATTTGGTCCCATACTTGCTATCTGAGGAGTGACAAAGGAAATCTACCTGCGTGCCAAGTTTGAAGACAGGAGTTCCAAGGGTTCCAGAGATATGGCCACACAAAGAGAACTGACCGGCAATTGAAAGCTCCCTTGCGGGAAAACGTAGCAGTAATTTGTAATACCGCTTAAGTGGGACTCTGGAGCAACCTTGTCGGTATAGATTTTGCTGGTCAATATCTCCAAAACCATAAATCCTAAGAACTCCAAACTTGGTAGGGTGGGTCTCCCAATCAGTCCCATACATGTGTCTCTCAAGTTGAAAAAAACACTGCCTCCTGAAACATAAAGGGCGACGTTGCAGTGTTCTTTCAAACTGCACGGACCCAGATGAGGCCTCACTGCTGTATGTCTGTGTCCTACATTGGGAAAATGTTCAATATTTTTTTAACTCTGCCATGGCCGGTCCCAAGCCCGTGCTGCAAAAAGAGGAGGGTTGGGTGCTGGGACAAGCAAACCAGCCCTATTAAAACATTTGTAGAGCAAATGGGAAAGTTCAGTGACACAGAGGTGATGTTCCATCTCGGGGGAGGTTTAGTGTCACTGCAGCAATGAAGACCTCTCTGAGCGTGGTTGGTTCTGAGAGCAATGGCCCAGATCCCATTCCATAACAATTGTAAGATGCTCATTGCGGTCTAGAGCTGGTCCAAAGGTTGCGTGTGAAGGTTGTGTGCAAGCACACGTAAAGTGCTCCCTTCCGAAACTGGAAGACTGCTTACCAGTGCTCTTGAATCTTTTTAACTCTGCCATGGCCGGTCCCAAGCCCAGCTGCGAAAAGAGGAGGGTTGAGTGCTGGGGCAAGCAAACCAGCCCTGTAAAAACAATTTGCTACTGCGAGCATAAAAGAAGAATAGGGCCTATCCAGCATTGTAGTGACATTAGCCAGCTGAACGTGTTGGCTGAGCTACCAATGCTTTAAGCTGAAAATTAGTGGCTCAAGCATAAAAGAAGAGGGCCTATTAAAGTTAACTCCACCGTGGCCGGTCCCAAGTCCGAGCTGAGAAAGGAGGAGGGTCCCTTCCCCCTCCCCTCCCTTCCCTTCCATTTCCCCTTCCCCTCCCCCTCCCCCTCCCTTCCCTCTCCCCTTCCCCTCCCCTTCCCTACCCTTTCTCTTCCCTTTCCCCTTCCCCCAGAGACACATTCTCAAATTACCTTTAAGGCAGTTTACTGTGCAAAGAGCTAAAAAGAGATTGTAGACAGTCCACTTTGGGACGATCGTTGCCGTTCGGAGCCGTAATGTGAAGTTCCACTGTACATCTCTTCTCTGCTGTCCCATTTGTGTGCTGTCTCGACTGTAAAGTGCGGGAAGAGGGTGTACCCCTTTACGGAGGATAGACAGCAGGATCTGTTTGCCCCGAGTACATAAAGTGTCTGAAGAAGAGAGAGCAAATTGGGTTCAAATTTGGTCCCATACTTGCTATCTGAGGAGTGACAATGGAAATCTACCTGCGTGCCAAGTTTGGAGACAGGAGCCCCAAGGGTTCCAGAGATATGGCCACACAAAGAGAACCGACCGGCACTTGAAAGCTCCCTTGCGGGAAAACGTAGCAGTCATTTGTAATACCGCTTAGTGGGACTCTGGTGCAACCTTGTCGGTATAGATTTTGCTGGTCACTATCTCCGAAACCATAAATCCTAGGAACTCCAAACTTGGTAGGGTGGGTCTCCCAATCAGTCCCATACATGTGTCTCTCAAGTTTGAAAAAAACACTGCCTACCAAGCCATAAATGGCGACGTCGCAGTGTTCTTTCAAACTGCACGGACCCAGATGAGGCCTCACTGCTGTATGTCTGTGTCCTACATTGGGAAAATGCGCAATATTTTTTTTAACTCTGCCATGGCCGGTCCCAAGCCCGTGCTGCAAAAGAGGAGGGTTGGGTGCTGGGACAAGCAAACCAGCCCTATTAAAACATTTGTAGAGCAATTGGGAAAGTTCAGAGACACAGAGGTGATGTTCCATCTCGGGGGAGGTTTAGTGTCACTGCAGCAATGAAGACCTCTCTGAGCACGGTTTGTTCTGAGAGCAATGGCCCAGAGACCATTCCATAACAATTGGAAGATGCTCATTGCGGTCTAGAGCTGGTCCAAAGGTTGCGCGTGAAGGTTGTGTGCAAGCACACGTAAAGTGCAGGGGAACTCTGTGCTCCCTTCCGAAACTGGAAGACTGCTTACCAGTGCTCTTGAATTTTTTTAACTCTGCCATGGCCGGTCCCAAGCCCGGCTGCAAAAAGAGGAGGGTTGAGTGCTGGGGCAAGCAAACCAGCCCTGTAAAAACAATTTGCTACTGCGAGCATAAAATAAGAATAGGGCCTATCCAGCATTGTAGTGACATTAGCCAGCTGAACGTGTTGGCTGAGCTACCAATGCTTTAAGCTGCAAATTAGTGGCTCGAGCATAAAAGAAGAGGGCATATTAAAGTTAACTCCACCGTGGCCGGTCCAAAGTCCGAGCTGAGAAAGGAGGAGGGTCCCTTCCCCCTCCCTTTCCTTCCCTTTCTCCTTCCCATCCCCTCCCTTCCCTTTCCCTTTCCCCTTCCCCCAGAGACAAATGCTCAAATTACCTTTAAGGCAGTTTACTGTGCAAAGGGCTAAAAAGAGATTGTAGACAGTCCACTTTGGGCCGATCGGCGCAGTTCCGAGCTGTAATGCGAAGTTCCACTGTACATCTCTTCTCTGCTGTCCCATCTGTGTGCTGTCTCGACAGTAAAGTGTGGGAAGAGGGTGTACCCCTTTACGGAGGATAGACAGCAGGATCTGTTCGCCACGAGTACATAAATTGTCTGAAGAGGAGAGAGCAATTTGGGTTCAAATTTGGTCCCATACTTGCTATCTGAGGAGTGACAATGGAAATCTACCTGCGTGCCAAGTTTGAAGACAGGAGCCCCAAGGATTCCAGAGATATGGCCACACAAAGAGAACCGACCGGCACTTGAAAGCTCCCTTGCGGGAAAACGTAGCAGTCATTTGCAATACCGCTTAGTGGGACTCTGGTGCAACCTTGTCGGTATAGATTTTGCTGGTCACTATCTCCGAAACCATAAATCCTAGGAACTCCAAACTTGGTAGGGTGGGTCTCCCAATCAGTCCCATACATGTGTCTCTCAAGTTTGAAAAAAACACTGCCTACCAAGCCATAAATGGCGACATCGCAGTGTTCTTTCAAACTTCACGGACCCAGATGAGGCCTCACTGCTGTATGTCCGTGTCCTACATTGGGAAAATGTTCAATATTTTTTTAACTCTACCATGGCCGGTCCCAAGCCCGTGCTGCGAAAAGAGGAGGGTTGGGTGCTGGGACAAGCAAACCAGCCCTATTAAAACATTTGTAGAGCAATTGGGAAAGTTCAGTGACACAGAGGTGATGTTCCCTCTCGGGGGAGGTTTAGTGTCACTGCAGCAATGAAGACCTCTCTGAGCGTGGTTGGTTCTGAGAGCAATGGCCCAGACCCCATTCCATAACAATTGTAAGATGCTCATTGCAGTCTAGAGATGGTCCAAAGGTTGTGCTTGAAGGTTGTGTGCAAGCACACATAAAGTGCTCCCTTCCGAAACTGGAAGACTGCTTACCAGTGCTCTTGAATATTTTTAACTCTGCCATGGCCGGTCCCAAGCCCAGCTGTGAAAAGAGGAGGGTTGAGTGCTGGGGCAAGCAAACCAGCTCTGTAAAAACAATTTTCTACTGCAAGCATAAAATAAGAATAGGGCCTATCCAGCCTTATAGTGACATCAGCCAGCTGAACGTGTTGGCTGAGCTACCAATGCTTTAAGCTGAAAATTAGTGGCTCAAGCATAAAAGAAGAGGGCCTATTAAAGTAAACTCCACCGTGGCCGGTCCCAAGTCCGAGCTGAGAAAGGAGGAGGGTCCCTTCCCGATCCCCTCCCTTTCCTTCCATTTCCCCTTCCCCTCCCCCTCCCTTCCCTCTCCCCTTCCCCTCCCCTTCCCTTTCTCTTCCCCTTCCCCTTCCCCCAGAGACACATTCTCAAATTACCTTTAAGGCAGTTTACTGTGCAAAGAGCTAAAAAGAGATTGTAGACAGTCCACTTTGGGCCGATCGTCGCCGTTCGGAGCCGTAATGTGAAGTTCCACTGTACATCTCTTCTCTGCTGTCCCATCTGTGTGCTGTCTCGACTGTAAAGTGTGGGAAGAGGGTGTACCCCTTTACGGAGGATAGACAGCAGGATCTGTTCCCCCCTGAGTACATAAATTGTCTGAAGAAGAGAGAGCAATTTGGGTTCAAATTTGGTCCCATACTTGCTATCTGAGGAGTGACAATGGAAATCTACCTGCGTGCCAAGTTTGGAGACAGGAGCCCTAAGGGTTCCAGAGATATGGCCACACAAAGAGAACCGACCGGCACTTGAAAGCTCCCTTGCGGGAAAACGTAGCAGTCATTTGTAATACCGCTTAGTGGGACTCTGGTGCAACCTTGTCGGTATAGATTTTGCTGGTCACTATCTCCGAAACCATAAATCCTAAGAACTCCAAACTTGGTAGGGTGGGTCTCCCAATCAGTCCCATACATGTGTCTCTCAAGTTTGAAAAAAACACTGCCTACCGAACCATAAAGGGCGACGTCGCAGTGTTCTTTCAAACTTCATGGACCCAGATGAGGCCTCACTGCTGTATGTCTGTGTCCTACATTGGGAAAATGTTCAATATTTTTTTAACTCTGCCATGGCCGGTCCCAAGCCCGTGCTGCGAAAAGAGGAGGGTTGGGTGCTGGAACAAGCAAACCAGCCCTATTAAAACATTTGTAGAGCAATTGGGAAAGTTCAGTGACACAGAGGTGATGTTCCATCTCGGGGGAGGTTTAGTGTCACTGCAGCAATGAAGACCTCTCTGAGCGCGGTTGGTTCTGAGAGCAATGGCCCAGAGACCATTCCATAACAATTGGAAGATGCTCATTGCGGTCTAGAGATGGTCCAAAGGTTGCGTGTGAGGGTTGTGTGCAAGCACACGTAAAGTGCAGGGGAACTCTGTGCTCCCTTCCGAAACTTGAAGATTGCTTACCAGTGCTCTTGAATTTTTTTAACTCTGCCATGGCCGGTCCCAAGCCCGGCTGCGAAAAGAGTAGGGTTGAGTGCTGTGGCAAGCAAACTAGCCCTGTAAAAACAATTTGCTACTGCGAGCATAAAATGAGAATAGGGCCTATCCAGCATTGTAGTGACATTAGCCAGCTGAACGTGTTGGCTAAGCTACCAATGCTTTAAGCTGCAAATTAGTGGCTCGAGCATAAAAGAAGAGGGCCTATTAAAGTTAACTACACCGTGGCGGGTCCCAAGTCTGAGCTAAGAAAGGAGGGGGGTCCCTTCCCCCTCCCATTCCTTCCCTTTTGCCTTCCCCTCCCTTCCCCTCCCTTCCCTTTCCCCTTCCCCCAGAGACACATGCTCAAATTACCTTTAAGGCATTTTACTGTGCAAAGGGCTAAAAAGAGATTGTAGACAGTCCACTTTCGGCTGATTGGCGCCGTTCGGTGCTGTAATGCGAAGTTCCACTGTACATCTCTTCTCTGCTGTCCCATCTGTGTGCTGTCTCGACTGTAAAGTGTGGGAAGAGGGTGTACCCCTTTACGGAGGATAAACAGCAGGATCTGTTCGCCCCGAGTACATAAATTGTCTGAAGAAGAGAGAGCAATTTGGGTTCAAATTTGGTCCCATACTTGCTATCTGAGGAGTGACAATGGAAATCTACCTGTGTGCCAAGTTTGAAGACAGGAGCCCCAAGGGTTCCAGAGATATGGCCACACAAATAGAACCGACTGGCAATTGAAAGCTCCCTTGCGGGAAAACGTAGCAGTAATTTGTAATACCGCTTAGCGGGACTCTGGTGCAACTTTGTCGTTATAGATTTTGCTGGACAATTTTTCCGAAACTGCTGCGAAAAGAGGAGGGTTGGGTGCTGAGACAAGCAAACCATGTTCCATCTCGGCGGAGGTTTAGTGTCACTGCAGCAATGAAGACCTCTCTGAGCGCGGTTGGTTCTGAGAGCAATGGCCCAGACCCCATTCCATAACAATTGTAAGATGCTCATTGCAGTCTAGAGCTGGTCCAAAGGTTATGCTTGAAGGTTGTGTGCAAGCACACGTAAAGTGCTCCCTTCCGAAACTGGAAGACTGCTTACCAGTGCTCTTGAATTTTTTTAACTCTGCCATGTCCGGTCCCAAGCCCGGCTGCGAAAAGAGGAGGGTTGAGTGCTGGGGCAAGCAAACCAGTCCTGTAAAAACAATTTTCTACTGCAAGCATAAAATAAGAATAGGGCATATCTAGCCTTGTAGTGACATCAGCTAGCTGAACGTGTTGGCTGAGCTACCAATGCTTTAAGTGGCAAATTAGTGGGTCAAGCATAAAAGAAGAGCGCCTATTAAAGTTAACTCCATCGTGGCCGGTCCCAAGTCCGAGCTGAGAAAGGAGGAGGGTCCCTTCTCCCTCCCTTTCCTTCCCTCTCCCCTTCCCCCTCCCTTTCCTTCCCTTTCCCCTTCTCCTCTCCCTCCCTTCCCTTTCCCCTTCCCCCTCCCTTTCCTTCCCTTTCCCCTTCTCCTCTCCCTCCCTTCCCTTTCCCCTTCCCCCAGAGACACATGCTCAAATTACCTTTAAGGCAGTTTACTGTGCAAAGGGCTAAAAAGAGATTGTAGACAGTCCACTTTGGGCCGATTGGCGCCGTTCGGAGCTGTAAGGCGAAGTTCCACTGTACATCTCTTCTCTGCTGTCCCATCTGTGTGCTGTCTCGACTGTAAAGTGTGGGAAGAGGGTGTACCCCTTTACGGAGGATAGACAGCAGGATCTGTTCACCCCGAGTACATAAATTGTCTGAAGAAGAGAGAGCAATTTGGTCCCATACTTGCTATCTGAGGAGTGACAATGGAAATCTACCTGCGTGCCAAGTTTGGAGACAGGAGCCCCAAGGGTTCCAGAGATATGGCCACACAAAGAGAACCGACCGGCAATTGAAATTTCCCTTTGAGGGAAAACGTAGCAGTAATTTGTAATACCGCTTAGCGGGACTCTGGAGCAACCTTGTCGGTATAGATTTTGCTGGTCAATATCTCCAAGACCATAAAACCTAGGAACTCCAAACTTGGTGGGGTGGGTCTCCCAATCAGTCCCATACATGTGTCTCTCAAGTTTGAATAAAACACTGCTTACCAAACTATAAAGGGTGACGTTGCAGTGTTCTTTCAAACTTCACGGACCCAGATGAGGCCTCACTGCTGTATTAGAATTTTTTTTAGCTGCGCAACAAAACTACATTGAATTGAGAACAGAGTGTCCAATCTCTGGTGCATGTGATCATGCACCAATGAAGAGAAATAAAATGTCCAAACAAAAATTAAGGAATTGAACCCCAAAGTGTACACTCCTAGTGCACCAAACCTCATAAGTAATTGATGCAAATTACATAAGGTCCATAGAGCAGTTAATGTAAAAAAAACTTTTAACCAGGATAATAATGCTGTAGGTGATTACTGTAGATATCCATCTTCTTAACATGCATCAGTGACATCAGATATGAACACCCTAGAACAGTGCTGCTTCCAGTTAGAAAAGAATCCACCACCTCTAATAAAGCTGCCGCTT
Organism: Rana muscosa; assembly: GCA_029206835.1. Classification (NCBI taxonomy): domain Eukaryota; kingdom Metazoa; phylum Chordata; class Amphibia; order Anura; family Ranidae; genus Rana; species Rana muscosa. The sequence continues at coordinate 117,029,106 of CM055118.1, forward strand.
ACCAGAGATACTGATCCCTGAAAGAGATCAGTCAAAAAAAGACTGATGTTATCCCTGTGAGGGTCTCTCACGGCTCAATCAGCTGTCTCCACTCTTCTGGTGCATATATCATTGGTCTCTCACTCGGTGTCACAATACATCATGTCAGGATGAAAGAGAAAGCCACCATAGCCTAATCCAGTAAAAAAAACTAATTTATTAAAACATGTAAAAGAATTGCTCTTACAAAACGATGTAGATAAAATAGCGTGTGTGTAATCTTAAGCCGGCCGGCTCTCACAGCCCGTTCCTTCCGGGACTCTGCGATAGTGTTTGCGGTGTGGTGTTCACAAGCCATGGATCATGGTGGCACCTATCCACTACTGTTCCTTTTAACCGGCTAAAAGCAAGTTTTTGTGGTTAGTTTACTATCTTCCTGTTGGATTTCTAAATCTAGGAAGTGGATAAGTTTATCACTATTCTCATATGACAATTTTATATTGTTTTGATTGTTGTTCAATTTATCAAAAAATCCCTTGAGGCTAGTTTCATCACCTCTCCATATTACAATACAATCGTCTATGAACCTTCTATATATAATAAGCTCTTCTGGGATATTGGAATAATTGGCCTGCTCCTCCCATTTAGCCATAAAGATGTTCGCTACACTAGGTGCATATTTAGCACCTATTCCTATCCCATTTAGCTGCCTATAGAAATCCAAATTATGCCAGAAATAATTGTGTTGTAGCCCATAAGCCAAGCATCTCAAGATAAATCTTTTCTGCTTAGAGATTATATTACTAAAGCTATATAGGGCCCATCTCGCAGCTTGTATGGCATCTTGGTGTTGGATTATCGTGTATAAAGATGATACGTCTGCCGTTGCAATCAAATATTTTTCTTGTGGTAGCAACTCAATAGTGTTCATAATCTGAATCAGGTGTTTAGTATCTCGTAAATAGGCTCTTGTTTGTAACACTAGCGGTTGCATATACCGATCAACATATTCACCCAATCTCGCATTTATGGATTGTATGCCATTGATTATTGGTCTTCCAGGTGGGTGAATACGATTCTTATGGACCTTTGGTACTGTATAAATGATCGGTACCCTGCAGGTGTCCGGTATCAGATACTTTTCTGATTGGTAATCATTCCTATCTCTCAAATATTTTCTTTTCTTTCTTTGTTAGAACAAAAGGATATAGAAATCAAAAACTTTGTTCAACTGACTGGTGAGTGTTGTGAAGGATGCTGAATCTTTACAAAGAAAGAAAAGAAAATATTTGAGATATACGAATGATTACCAATCAGAACAAACCTTCAAATGCCAATTAAAATTGAAGGAGGGGAAAATTGGATCTACTACGTCTTCCCCTGAAAGGGAGGTACGGATTTGTTAGTCCCAGACGGGACCAAAGGCATGGGTCCCCAGAAACCCAAAGACAATATCGGGAATATCCAAGTGAAAATGAGAGACCTTATAGAGATGAGAACAATGGACCAAGAACTCCGAAGCCATGGTGGAGAAATAAAAATAAATCACCAAAGAAACCTTTTTGGAAGAACAATGGCAATCGGAATAATCAAAAACCACGTAACCAACCACAAAACAAATATGCTAATACGGGAGGTTATGATTATGGTAACCAAGGAAACCATGAGTACTACAATCAGGATAGAAGAGATGGACGAGACCCCCCATACCATCAGAATCAGCAATATTATCGACAAGGTAATTATGGGTATCAAGATCAATATCAGTACCAAAATTAATATAGAAGAAGTCCGATTCCAACTCACAACAGATATGAAGCTTTAAGAAACCACCAAGATGACACGCAATCACTGTCTTTTTTAGATCATCGCAGGAGCGAGAGGACTCCCCTCGGCATGACAAAACATCAAATGTAAGAAGTCCAAACACAAGAGGGGATGCCGAGGAGGATCCAAGATCCAAAAGAAAAAGAGAGGAGTGGGAGAGGGGATCTACAACCTAAGTGGAGTGGATCTAACGAGAACCAAAATGTTAACTCTAGATAAAGGCTTGAAGTACGCTCCTAAACGGAATCTGAACAAATTTGATATGTATGTGGATATACAAAAATATACCCGAAGGCTAAACATTAAAAAGTACATGATGAATACAGCTCCAGTTATTGAAAGATCAAGAACGGACACGCCAGGAAGAGTGGTTCACAGTAACCTGAGAAACAAGTGCTTATTTAACCCGCCTGTTCATAACAATAAACACATAGAGGTTTTCAATCAAATGGTTATACAGGATTTGGAAAAACTCAAAATCAAAAGAATGAGTGATCCCCAGGCAATTAAAAGAGGTATAAAAGAATTGGAGGAAAATAAGCAGGTCATTGTTCGACCTGCTGATAAGGGTGGTGCTATTGTGGTTTTATCCAAAGAATATTATAACAAGGAGTTATTGGATCAATTAAATGATGCCAATACATACATTACATTAAGAGGAAATCCCACAAGTGAATACAAGCAGGAGCTTACAGAATTAATTGCAAGAGGTAGCCTCAAGAATATCCTTACCTAAAAAGAAGAAAAGTATCTGATACCGGACACCTGCAGGGTACCAATCATTTATACAGTACCAAAGGTCCATAAGAATCTTGTTCACCCACCTGGAAGACCAATAATCAATGGCATACAATCCATAAATGCGAGATTGGGTGAATATGTTGATCGGTATATGCAACCGCTAGTGTTACAAACAAGAGCCTATTTACGAGATACCAAACACTTGATTCAGATTATGAACACTATTGTGTTGCTACCACAAGAAAAATATTTGATTGCAATGGCAGACGTATCATCGTTATACACGATGATCCAACACCAAGGTGCCATACAAGCTGCCAGATGGGCCCTATAGTAATATAATCTCTAAGCAGAAAAGATTTATCTTGAGATGCTTGGCTTATGGGCTACAACACAATTATTTCTGGCATAATTCGGATTTCTATAGGCAGCTAAATGTATGGAAGTATGGAAGAGCCCTGGGGCCATCATAATTTTTTTTTAAAAAAATGACAGAATTTTTTCTTTTTTTTTACAGAATTGAGTTTAATTTTTTGTTTTTTGTTTTTTGTTTTTTTTAGAAAATTCTGAGTTTGAAAGTCAGAATTCTGAGATTAAATGTCAGAATTCTGAGATTATAAATATAGTAGTCTCTATTAGAAGGATTTAAGGAGCAATTAGCAATAATGTAGAAACACCCACAGACCATCATTCTGCAGACATACATGTCTTCTGCTCTGTATATGGATATGTAAATCTATCTTAGTTACAGCACACAGTATGGGGAAGCAGGCAGTGCTGGGCTCTCTGGTTCCTCTACTGTATTAATATTTTCTCGGTTTGCTGTATTATCCTTCTTCTCTGTCATCTGCTCCAACATAAAGAGCCATGCTGAAAACGTGTGTATTGTGTGTAAGTGTGTGTGTGTGTGGGGGGCACAGCTTCCATAGATAACAGAACACAATGGCCAGCACAGCTCTGCACCCCGATTTGTAGGAAACATTGCAGTTGCCCCTACATGAGGGAATATTGTGAATGGCTAAAAGGCAGCAGGACAATGTGTGTCTATGGTCATAACGGATCGATCATAGCAATTACTTGTCTGGATTTATACAGTTATTTCACAAACAATTAACCTCATATTAAACATAAAAGCAGATTGTAACAGCTAGTGCAGAGCAAGCATAGTGGTTAGGATAGTAGGATTACATTGGTGAAGTTGTGGGTTCTAATCCAGGTGACAGTACATTTTTTTTGAATCGCACTTGTGGGTGTCAGTGAGCCCGCTGTCAAATGCGGGAGACTTGCGGCCGCCATCAGGAACTTTGGGGCCCCCTACACAGCTTCAGGCATGGGCCCCCTGGAGCAGAGAACCGGGGGGTGCTGCCGACGCGAATTGAGAAGCAGGGGGTGCCACAAATTAGAAGCGGGGGGGGGGCTAGGGTGCTGCCGCCGCAAATTGTTGAGGTTGAGGGGGCTTTGGGTGCTGGCGAACAAAAAAATAAAAATTAATTAAAAAAAAGGGGTTACCATCCGGGGCCCTGGGGACCTCTGGGCGCCTTACAGGTGTACTGCCTGTTCCCCCCTGCTGACACTGTCAGTACATACAGCTCATGGCCTGCTCTGCACTGCCACTATATACACTAGTTACTGTGCATGGCCCTGTCTTTACTACTAAAACTAATGCCACTAATTGTCTCCCCACTTGCACAATCTCTGCATCAAGACTACATATTGTGGCTGCATAGCGCACACATTAGCACCAACAGTATACTGAAAATATATATGTAGCGGCCTCGCCCCCTGCTCCCTTGTCAGTGAAACGGCTGGCTTGTCTAGGGGGTATGTGGGAGGAGGGTGAGGTTCACTATGGCCTATGTCCTCTTAGTGTGCAGAGGGGAAAGCCAACACTTGTTTTACCTTCGGCCTGTGTTCTGGATGGAGCCTCTGCTTCTTCTGTGGAGATCTGACTGTCAGTAATAGAGCCCCACACCATAAAAAGTCCAACACTCCTTTATTCTTCTTCACAAGTGAACAGTATCAGTTGAACTTTTAGATGAACAGACAGGGGTGTGGATGCGAGTAGGTCCAGGCACAGTGAACTCTCCTATTCCTTTTAGTGCAAATAGGCTTGGCGCACAGCCGCTGCCACTGACCGTGAGGTTGGCCGCTGCCACCGACCGGGTGAACTGTTGAGGCCCCTGCCACAGGCCTGGGTTGATTAGATGGACCGCTGCCACCGGCCGTGGAACATGAACTACCTTCCTTGAGAAGCTGGCCCTTGTTGGGGAAAGACATCCATCCGGACGGTCTTCAGAGGCCCACCCGGCACTGGCAATATGCTGCACCAGCTCTACGGGAGGGTCACCTCTCCGGTCCCTTACGCCCTGGATTCAGGCACCCGACACCAGGGGCACCTTAGGACAATCCCTCACTCGTGGGACCCAGTGGAAGGTACTAGGCCCCAGGCCTTCTGACAAGGACCTCACCCCAGACCGAAGGTGTCTGGGATGGAACACGAACTCCACGTGCCCAGGCCAAGGGCGCCTGGACACTGATCACGGACAGCAGCCCTCAGGCTGAAGGTGCCTGGGACTCGAACCTCGTGGTGAAGATGTCCGCCCCCCTTTATACCCTCTCCCAGCAAGCACAGCAGGTTCCCCGCCCCGCTGTACAGCTGCTGCGAGGGGTCACAAAGGGTACAGCACTGCAGTGGTGGTTCAACCCCGGCCCAAAGCGACAGCTCCACCTACTGGGCCACAGGGAACTGAGCACCACTGATGTCTTCACACAAATGAAAACAGCCCTACTCTACCAATTAGTGCATCTGGGTCATACTACCACCCAGATGCTGCCCCTAAATAATACATACCCGCTACACTCTCCCCCCCAGTAATTTGACACTCGTCCCCAGTGTCTGGACCAAGCCATGCCCCAAAGGGAGCCAACATAACCCGATCCAGAGACTAGCATTTTTATAGCACTGGTCGCTGTAAAAATGACAATGGTCCCAAAATAGTGTCAAAAGTGTCCGTCGTAATGTCGCAGTCACGAAAAAAAAAAATCACTGATCGCCGCAATTACTAGTTAAAAAAATAAATTAATAAAGCCACAAAACTACCCCCTATTTTGTAAACGCTATAATTTTTGTGATTTTTTTTTACCAAAAATATGTAGAATACTTATTGGCCTAAACTGAGGAAAAAATATGTTCTTTTTATACATTTTTTGGGGATATTTATTATAGCAAAAAGTAAAAAATATTGCATTTTTTTCAAAATTGTTTTATTTTTATTTTTTATTATTTTTGTTTACAGGGCAAAAAATAAAAACCGCAGAGGTGATCAAATACCACCAAAAGAAAGCTCTATTTGTGGGGAAAAAAAAGGACGCCAATTTTGTTTGGGAGCCACGACCGCGCAATTGTCAGTTAAAGCGACGCAGTGCCGAATCGCAAAAAAGGGGCCTGGCCCTTATGCTGCATATTGGCCCGGGCCTTAAGTGGTTAAAGCTTGTAGGCGTTTTCTTTCTCCTGACTGTCCTATGAAGCTGCACGACCCCCTGATCCCGTCTGGACAGTGCTGATTGGCCCTGTAACGATCACATGCACCCTCCCAAAAAAAAAAAAAACTTTAGCAACACACACACACCAAACTAAGCATGAGCAGAGTGCCTCCTAGGGCTCTGTACTATCAGGAGATGGATTATGGACAGTAAAAGGTGAGGATCAGAGCAGACAGGATCAACCAGCTTTTTCACACAATGTGGATGTTTAATCCCACAGTGAGTATAACAAGCATAATTTACTGCATATACAGACTGATTTTACTATGGTGGGTTTAAAAGGTTCATTCCAGCTATGAATGTAAAGCTAGTGATTTATGTAATCCTCTTTGGCCAACTTTCACACGGCTACTTATGTGTTGTGGGTGGTGGATTGCCCAGCTTCAAGCATGAAAAATCTGATTCAAATGTCGAAGGCATGCGGTAACAGCATTGCAAGGAAATAACTTGATCCTGACAGATTTAGGCTTTTTATATATGAGAAACAAAGAATCTGGTAGTATGTGTTTGAAAATTCTACTGCATTGCAAAAGGGGATTCAGTGGACCGAATGATCACACAAATAGCCAGATAAAAAAAACAACCGAATGCTCTGCACAGAAAGGGGCTATATGCAGTCCATGACTTAAAAACACATATCTACTGTTATCAATTACCGTATATACTCGAGTATAAGCCACGTTTTTCAGCACTTTTTTTGTGCTGAAAATGCCCCCCTCGGCTTATACTCGTCACCTTTTTGCACCTGATCTGCCAGACTTTGGGGAACGGTACCGGCCATAGGTCCCCTGGACCCCAAACTTGAGAAACAGCATGGCTCCCGCGAAGTGTGTTTGAAAACACTGGCCATCATTTTACCTGGAAGAGTAATACTACAGGGAGTCCCCGAGTTACGAACATCCGACTTGCGAACGACTCCTACTTACAAACGGGAGGCTGCGTGGCCACTTTTCAAAGGCGGGCACATTCGACGGAACATTTTTCGACGATGGGCACATTCGACGGAACATTTTTCGACGACCAGCACATTCGACGGGACATCGGAAAACAACGTATCTGCCGTTCTGCACATGCTGTTCCGACTTACGAACATATTCGACTTAAGAACAAACCTACAGTCTCTAACCCGTTCGTAACTCGGGGACCCCCTGTATCTAGCAAGAATTAGTGCTAGATTGAAGGGCAGTATTACAGCACAGACTTTTTTTTTATAAATATCAGCTGGGAATATTTTAATTCTGCATTAAAGGGTAAATTTAATCGGGTTCCAATTGCCATCCCTCAAAACCTGTCCCTACCCTACCAAGATCTTTGCTATGTGTGCCTGTAATCTTCATCTGTTCCAATAAACGATTTGTACTCTGCTGGGACACAGTTTTCAATTAAATGAATTGGGTTTCTTCTTTTCCTTCTTCAGAGGTTGGGAGGTACAGCACAGGCTACAGAATAAAGATGCTTGTGTAGTGGGTATAGTCAAATAAAATGACTTGAAAGGCTGGAGGTGGGATTTGGAATGTAGTAAAATGTACAGTTTCATATTCAACTTTGATGTGTACTCCAAAGCCTTAACTATGCCTCCATACCCTTGCATATTAGGCCTCTACCAGTCTCACAAGCATATTTTCTTCTTCCAATTCAATATGATACAACAGTGACATATTAATCAGTGGGTGAAACCATGATTAGGGGGAACACAGGAATCCAACAATCCTGAAGGGTTGAATGCTGAAGACACTGATGGAGACTGCAGCACTGGAGTTGAGAGAATATAAGAGAGACATGGGCCACTGAAAGGAGAGGTGGGTAAAAGTGCCTTCTGCAGGGCACGTTTATTTAGATTTGTTCATACCCTAACAAACACAGACATGACTTAGAAAAAAAAAATTATTTGAAAAAGTTCCAATAAATTAGGAGGGCGAGTAGTCTGTCCATTTTTTTTCTTTGGTCCATACATCCCAGTGGTGTTAATTATGCCACCTCATCAAGAAGCAGAAAGAAAAAACAGGTGGAAAACACCTTCATCAGCTTTCGCCAGAAAATATATCTGGGTTTTCTTCCCAAAACTTGTCACCGATGACATCACAATGCAGAATGGCAAACTGGTTCCGCGAGCGAGATACCTCCACCTCTCTCTCCTCCTCGCCTTCTAGCTTTATTACCTTCTTGCTGATTTCATTTACCTAAACAAGAAGTACAGGATGAGAATAAAAATGAACAAGAACAATTCAAGTATTGTCAGTCAACTCAACTGACGCACATGGAAAGTGATGCGATTCTTACGCAATAAGTCAACAAGCAGTTAAAGGAGAACTTCTCTTTTAATACAGTTATCCTGAATACGCCAGACACTATCCACCACATATTACACTAAACTTGCATTGAAACTATAATTATAGTAAAAAGTGTGGGACTTTTGAGGCACAGCATCTCACTAAAAAATATAACATTTTATTTAATTTCCTTAAAATTGGACATAAAATAATGACAGACTTATAATAAAATGCAATTATAAAACAGCCTATTCCAACCACTGCAGTCATTTATACAACACAGTCTCTGTTCAACACGTTTCTAGGACATCGTTCTCTTCATCAGGAGCCAACGGACTTTTGATGCCGCCATCTTCTATATGGCAGCCATGACAATTAATTAAACATTGAAATCATTCCTGCTACCCTGATAAAACAGGGAGATGATCAATTAGGCAGATAGTTGATAAGTAAATTCCTTTCATAGGTTTAATTTAGGTTCCTCACATTGAGTTACAGAGAAAGGCGAAGGGAAGTCGATGCTGGTTTTAGATATTTAAAACAGCAATTTCCAAGCTTAACAACCATTTGCTGTCTCATTTAAGCAGAGGTTAGCAGAGTCTGTAATGGTTTGCTGCTGCCAAACAATTCACCAGAATGTTTGCAGGCTATAGGGGAGAGAGAGAGAACAGTTATCACTCCACTAAGATTTAAGTGTTGGGTTCCGCAGTCATCTTCAAAAGTCTCCACGCTAGGACCTGGCCACCTAGAAGCAACTTAGGCCCCTTACCTTAACTGGTTATATCCCTTTTTTGCAGAGTTTTCCACTCTAGGGAGCGGTTTATTATGGATCGGGAAGATTATACGCCGACTGCGTCTCCCGCTCTTTCTTACCATCAGACCTAAAGCACCACCTGAACCCCCCTTCCCTTTTTTGGGGGGTTACCTTAACCCCAATGGGCGTTCTGAACTGCAGATTTTGTTGGCCTTTTCAATGATGTAATATTTTCATCCACCTGTGCAGACACAGATTTTTCCTCTTTTTACATTTCTACGAATCCATAATGTACAGGGCCTTCCTGATAACGTGATGCTATGTTTTAGTCTTAATTTATTTCTACCACGTTTTGTATTGCATTAAAAAAAATAAAAAAATCTACAAGGTATACTCTTCTCTGATCATGCATGTGCAACCACAATCTGTATTCATTCTCATGGAAAGGCCATGTACACTCCTAGAGTGAAAGTGTAGGTGACCTTTTTCTTAGGAATGAATGTGGTATGCAGAAAACATGCATGTGAAAAGGAGAGCATGGACTAGGACATTTTTAAAGAGATGAGTTTAGCAAATAATCCTTAACCTACGCAATGAATCAATTTAAGTTAACAGGGCTGCCCGTTTTCAGGTGAAAAATCTATAAGGGATAAATATGTGTTATTTAAACCACGCTCACTAAATCATAAATTCATCAAATGATTACATCAAAGTGAATAAGTGCTCAAAAAAAAAAGTGCATTCAGTGCAATGTACATAAACAGCCACCAGATGTCTCCACTTGGATACGAGTGGTATATTGTCGGCTGTCTTCTTGTCAAGAAAAAAACAAGATATGTGGACAGCCGCACTCCGAGAACCATCAAGGTTGCCTTTATTGAGGTAAAACACACATAAGGCACTGCAAGTCACAGCAAAATGAACAGACACAGCAGACGCGTTTCGCACTAAGGTCTAGTGCTTAGTCATGACTAAGCACTAGACCTTAGTGCGAAACGCGTCTGCTGTGTCTGTTCATTTTGCTGTGACTTGCAGTGCCTTATGTGTGTTTTACCTCAATAAAGGCAACCTTGATGGTTCTCGGAGTGCGGCTGTCCACATATCTTGTTTTTTTCTTCGCATCAATTGCATTGCCGGCACCCGTGGTCCCTGGGAAGACACTGATTGTCTACTTGCACTCACCTGGAGCAGTGATCTCTTTCTTTCTGTCTTCTTGTCAACTCGTTCCACTACTGGCGGAAGGAACGTGTCACGCAAGATTCCGCCAGTAGTGGAACGCAGGTGGAGCGCATATTGGCGTCCCTGCATTAATCGCGAGCTCTGAAATTTTTACCTTTGTAAGTGTAACTTGTATAGCGTGTATTTTAAAATAAACATTACGTACTTCACCATGGGAGGTATCCCCCTATTTTTATACCGTTTTTGGGAGATCTAGTCTATGTCCAAGTTTGCTCACTGATCGACTGAGAAGAGTACTAGAAACTGCATCATTCTGCTTAATGTGACTAACTGTAATGAGGGTCATGCAAGTCCGGTGAGTGGGCTGTGTGTCTGATGTTGGTGGATGAGAATATTAAACACTGTTATGTGGAGTTTACAAGAAGACAGCAGACAATATACCACTCGTATCCAGGTGGAAACATCTGGTGGCTGTTTATGGACATTGCACTTTATTTTTGAGCACTTCTTCACTTTGATGTAAAACATTTGATGAATTTATGATTAGGGAGTTTAACCTCCCTGGCGGTATGATTATTTCAGATTTTAGGTGCTGAAAGTGGTACCATTATTTTGCATGGAAATTTGGCGTATTGTATTGTAGGCCTGTAATTCTTAGGAATAACTCACTTAAATCTGTCCAAACAGGAGTCTAGTAGACATCCCGGGTATGATAAAGTTTGAAACACAAAATCATAAATTATAATATAATAAATAACTATAAATAATTATAATAAAAATTATTCAATAATGTAATCAAATCAAAAACACTGAAATTTGCTCAGTTGCAGAATTGTCGCTGTCATTACTTTCAGTGTTTGATGACGAGTTTCCCCACAGATCGTTATCGCTCAATCCTGCAAGTGATTCTAATTTATTATCGCTGTTTTCTAACTGGTCTAAAACCACTTTTGACGTAAACTGACACTTTTTGGTTGCTATGGACAATCTCCAGTTTCCAGGCAGAAAGAACAGTTTTTATAATATAAAATTGCATGCAGGGCACTGGACAGACCACTAGGGACAAATGTGTATTTGATACAGTACACTGTAATCTTACAGATTACAGTACTGTATGTATTGTGTGTTTTTTACTTTTTGAATTTGGCGCCGAACTCCGTCCCCGTGCGTCGCAACGCTCGGAAACAGAGCTCGGCACTGTGAATCGAGCGAGGAGACATCGCAGGATCCAGGGGACAAGGCAAGTAGCTTTCCCTGTATCCTGCAATGCAGCCCGAGTCTGGCTCTGGGGGTTACCGCTTTTGGAATGAAAAATTCACCCCGAGCCAGACTGGAGGAAAATACCGCTAGGCAGGATAAATAACACATTTATCACAGGACATTTTTGAAGAGGTTGTGCACCATCCATCATGGGTGTCCAGAGTTTATGATTCTAGTGGAGGATCTTTTTTGTCTTCAATTTTAAAAGGTCAATGTATCATCTAGTTATACCAGTACATAAGCTCTATGAAAGATGTCCGATTACCTTCTTCTTAAGGATGAATGATCCTTTCCTTTAAAGGCTCATTATTGTAGTTGATGTTAAACTCTGAAAATAAGATTTCATTCTTCTCGGCAGCAAGTGTTCCCTGTGGGGGCGAGGGAAAAAATACAGCAGGCTTGTAAGTACGTAGAAAGGCCATTGCACAGAAAACGGGAAAATTGATTATGAAGCATTACCATTCACACTTTTTTCATCTGTTGCAGAACATGCTTGCTTAAATATAGCATTTTTAAAAAAGGGACTGCCAATGCACCACAAGGGACAAAATAAGGTGCACCATAATGTATTCAATGTGCATTGTAGTGCACTGTGATGTGTTGCCAGCTACAGTACCTAACCAGCGCCACAACTGTGTGTGAATGCATTTGTTTATCACAACACATAGCTGTGAAGCCAGCCGTAACACTGTATCTAAGTGTTCAGTGCATGCAGGCTAAGGAATTTGTTAATGTAACACTTCCAGGTATTTATTACCTCTTACAGAGATCTGAGTACTCATCCCGACAATGCCTTCATCTGCTTTTCTCTCCAGAGGGATGGAATCATATTTGTTCAAACATTAGCCAAAATCGCAGTCTAATTCCTGGACTGAGCTGCTTCCTCTGAACTGAGACATGACACAACCATGTAAATCCTGGTGCCTGTGCAGTTCTTGGTTGTGTTTAGCAATATCTGAGGCAGGTCAGTCCCTGCAACTGCCTCTCACCTTGTGACTTGCTAAATGAATTCTACATACCACCAAGGAGAAGCCAACAAACGATGCTGGCCAAGATATGCTGTGTATAATACTATATATACTCGAGTATAAGCCGAGGCACCCAATTTTACCACAATTAACTGGGAAAACTTATTGACTCGAGTATAAGCCTAGGGTGTCCATCTGCATGCCTCGCTGTGCCTCACTTTGTCCATGTGCATGCCTCACTGTGCCCATGCCTCACTGTGCCCTTGCCTCACTGACGTTTAATATGGGAGTCTATGGAAGGGGTGCCTGGCTTTGAAAAATCGGTGCTCCCCGGCCGTAGGTCCCCCAGACAACAAATTTGCACACTTGTAGAGGAAGAGTGGGGCTACATGTGCGCCAAGTTTGGGGTCCAGGGGACCTACGGCCGGCCAGTACCGGGTCCCCAAAATCCGGGAGATCAGGCGTAAAAAGGTGACTCGATTATAAGCCGAGGGGGGCATTTTCAGCACAAAAAAAAAGTGCTGAAAAACTCGGCTTATACTCGAGTATATACGGTATGTCCTCTAGTGGGATTACCCTTCAGAATAGGTTAACAAATCAGACTTTTAAAATATTCTCTCTTTTTGTATAAACAGATGTACATAATAAAAATCACATTCCTATGTCTAAATTCCTTATTACATCAGTCCCTTACATCTATACATTTATTCTCCCTATTTCCCCAAACTCCCTATATAAAAAAACATGTCATACTTACCTCCACTGTGGGGTTCGTTTTGCACAGAGTGGCCCCGAACACAGTCTTTCGGGGTCCCTCTGCGACTCTCGCGGCTACTTGCCGCATCAGATAACCCCCTAGGAGAAGCGCTCTCCCAGGGGGCTACCTTCTGGGCGCGCTCCCGAGTCTATCCATCAATGGATTTGATTGACAGCAGTGGGAGCCAATGGCTGCGCTGCTATCAATCTATCCAATCAAGAACAGAGAATCCCAGGCAGAGGGACAGCGTATCCCCGTTGTGGGAAATTCCAGGGCTCAGGTAAGTAAAAACGGGGGGGCTAGGGGGCCGGTGACTGTCAGGATGCATTAAGGTGAAAAAACACAAGGTTTTACAATCCCTTTAAGTGAGATAAAAAAAAAAAATAGCAATCAACTCGTGGCAAATAATTTTAGGACTGCTTAAGAGTAGGACTACAGCCTCACATCAAATGATTCCGTGCCTCCAATCTGAGGAATTTTGAGAGAATTTTCTTGTGCGACTTGGAAGTAGCGCTAGTGATGAAAAATGGTGATCTGACTTACCTGTAGCCTTTTCTGAGCCTGCGCTGGAGTTAATCCTCCCCTCTGGACCAGCATCCAGAACACAGTGTTGCACAGATTGTTGATGTGGCCTGCAGAAAAGCAAGTAAAACAAAGTGTAAGTTACCATAGGACAAAAGTGAGCCCTATAAATGTGTAAAGTAATTCTAAAAGCTAACTACACAGATGGAATGTTTAGATTTTAGCAGTTTTACAAGCATAAGGATGGAAAATTTCATTCATTCAGTTTTGTGATACAAACACCCCTGCCAGACAGGACAGCCAAGTCCTGGACCAAGACCAATCGCAGCCCGTGAACAAATAAGTAGCCACATGATGATCGCTTTAAAGCATGTTCTTGCTAGTGCTATGCAAAGCTACACGGCCCTAGTTAGCTCAGAGTGCTGCCTCTTCCTCAGCCAGTGCTTCTGTATATGGATTACAGGGGAGGTAACTATAAGACATATTTAGGTACTTTAAATGTATTTTTTATAGAAATAAAATGGAACTCCAGTAATTTTTTTCCTTGATTTGGATAAGAATCCGAGCCTGTATTTATTGAGAATTGTGCACAAATAATGGAGATTTTCATTCACTTCTTGTCCATAGAAAGTGGAAATACATTTTTTTTTTTAATTAAAATTGAGAAGACTAGATTCTCCATCAGTTTTTAATTGCTGTCTACAGGGTTGTCACTGGTACAAGAAATAAGGGGAAAGAATCTCCAACGTGCCCCAGACAATAAAAACCTGAGACCTGATCCCTTCCAAACCTTGTCCTAAAACTAATGGAGCACACAGAAGAAAAAATATTTCTCCCAAAAAGCAATGTTCTGCTCAACTGAAAATGTAATCATAAAGATCATTGTATTAAAACCCTCCTCTAGTCCGTACCCCAATAAATCCACTAAAAATCAAACCCCATAATAGAGATCAAAACCAGTCTGCTGATGAGCCATGAAACCAAATCAGCTGCTCAAAAGCACTCAACATAAGTCCCTAGCTGAGCTGACCCGAGTTAGCTAGTATTCAACTGCAAATAAACATCAGCTAAAGACAACAGAACAAGCGGCATTAGAACGAAGATGGGCAGGTGCTGGTTTCTATCATGGAGTCCATTTTAAATGGTTTTATTGGGGTATGGAATATGTGATCCTTATACGTTATCTGTAACTTTCAAGAATGGATATTTTTGCTTCTAAAATTTTGGTACTGCAGAGCATTGCTTTTTTGGAGAAAATATATTTTAGTGTTTGCTTTATGTAATTTCACCTTTTTTGTATACACAGATATATATTGGCCTTGGTAGTTTCTGACTAGATCTCATGGACTGGCAATGATCTGACCACCTTCGTTATCAGGTCCTCGCACCTGCAGTATTTTTTATGTATGCGTTTGGCGTAAATTCGTTTTTTGGAAGATTGAGTCAGGATGGAACGTATCTGAAAAGGCCCCAGATGAAGAAGACAGGGGGTAACGTAGCCCACCAGCATCCACCTATAACAGAAGCCTCAGGTTTTTTTTTTTTTATGCAAACTTTAGAAAACCACAGACCAATAATAGTCCATGCACATATACTTGCAAATCTGTGTTAGCTTTTGCTTTATCCAAACTTTCTATATTCTCTATGCCATTTTGCAGAGTCTATTCCATGTACTTCCTCAGCATTAGTGGAAGGTGACTAAGGCTGTGCCGCTGTCTGAGGTAATGTGATCATTCCCAAACAGGGAGTTTCTGCAGCAATTACTTTTTTTCTTTGCTACGATTTGGATGTCTCATAAGGCAGCTCTATACCCATTGTTAACCTTCCTCAACTCTGCTCTTTTATCAACTGCATTGTTACTTTTTATTTATTGCATCAAAGAAGGCGGCATAAGGCTGGATTCACACCTATGCATTTTTAGTGCATTTTGCAGATTTGCACTACAAAACATGTTCTATAGGAAACCATGTTAAATGGACTGTAGTGCAAGTCTGCAAAATTCAAAAAGCACAAAAAATGCATAGGTGTGAATCCAGCCTTATACAGGACAGGGGAAGCCACTTTGTTCTATGCAATGATGGTCTCTGCTCCCAATGCAAATATAGAAGCATAACAACATACTAAACCCGGCCATAGCCTTTGCAATTGTTGGCTGGTTCCTGATGAACTGGACCAAGTTTGCTTTGTGGCGGGTTCTGTGGTCCTCTTCCTGTACAACATCATTTGATTGAAAAATTAGCCAAACAGAATCCAAATCAGATGCAGTTGCTGTTCAGGTATTCTGACAGCCACTGTCAACATCTGTCAGAATGCAATAACCCTGCAGGCTGAACGAAAAAAATAAATGTATCCGTGTACGGCCAGCCTAAGAGATGGGCAAAATGCCTACTACCCCTTAGCTGTTCAGCCAGGAGGGATCAAGACAAAAGGTCTTCCTGCTAAGCCTGTACCATCAGCTGGGAAACCTATTGAGAAAGCCACAATACACATAGCAAATATTATACTTTCTTTTCTGGAAAAGTATATAGGAGAAAAAAAAAAAAACTCAACAATTCCTGTGCATAAGATCTAACTGAAGTTACATGCCCAAATTGTTCATTTTCTTGCGAATTGTCCCTGAATAAAGTGTATGGCTATGCTACACAAACGAGAAAGACAGACTCAGTAACCATTTAAAATGATTGTAAAGTCTCATTTTTTTTTCTATTAAAATAACAAACATGTTATACTTACCTACCCTGTGCAGTGGATTTGCAAAGAGCAGCCCAGATCCTCCTCTTCTCGAGTTCCTGGCTGGAGCTCCTGGTGAGTGCCCCCACTGCAAGCAGCTTGCTATGGGGGCACCCGAGACAAGCTGAAGCTCTGTGTATCCATTAAGACATGGTGCTGCGGTTCAGCCCCACCCCCTCTCTCTCCTGATTAGCTAACCAAGTTTGATTGACAGCAGCGGGAGCCAATGGCGCCACTTCTGTGTCTCAGCCAATCAGGAGGGAGAGTCTCGGATGGCCAAGGCATTCGTGGACATCGCTGGATAGGGCAGGGGCTTGGGTAAGTATTATGGGGGCTGGAAGTGGCCTGCTGCACACCGATAGCTTTTTATCTTAATGCATAGATTGCATTAAGATAAAAAACCTTCTGACTTTACAACCCCTTTAAAACGAAGCCCAGGGTGTTCTCCCTCTTACTACTGAAAAGGAGGAGATCAGCTTGCTGAAAAGTCTTTTGCATTTGACACCTCTGGGACTGCAAAGTGCCTGGTCTCCTTCTGCACTCAGTGGTTCCTTCTGTCAGCCCCTACATCACTGCGCCCTGTAGAGACAGAGGGAGGGCCCATTGAATGAAACAAATGCACAGCAGGGATCAGGCCATTCGACACTCCTGGAAGTGTAGGATGCAGAAGAATTTACACAGCTGTCACCAAAATACAGTAGATTAGCAACTTTGTCATACCAGCAGAGATGCACACAACGTTTCACTCAACTTTGAGGAGCAATAAAATAGCAGTCATACTCAAGATTAAAAAAAAAAAAAAAATGTGGCAGCATTTAACTACATTAACTACACCTAGAATTGACGGTTCACAACAAAAAAGTTAATCAAAGTGTAGAACTTTTAGTTTCACTTTCATGGGCACATCAGCTCCTGAAAGGCGACAAAGTCCTGTTGATGTGTGCACACCAGACAAGATTATTACACAGAATAATAATCTTTGGGTTGTGTGTGCACCACATAAGTTGCAAAGAATTACAAAAAAGAAAAACTTCAGTTCTTTAGAGTACGTTCCAACTACCAGCAGAGAAAGACTGTCTATTTATTTTTTTGTGTTCAATGATTGCAGCTGCTGGCAGAGGGGAAGTGGTGCCTTGCATTTTTACAAGACAATGCACCACTTCACCTTTGTGACAGCTGCGGGGAAGTGTGAACAGGGCACATAGAAAACTATGGTTTTCTGTGTGCGCTTTTTTTTATTTTTATTTTTTTATGTAGAAAAACAGAGCTGTCTGTTATAGAAAGAAACAATTTTATCCACAGAAGCCATAATGTAAAAGTAAATCCTATATACAAATGTGTCCAGAATATAATGAGAATGAAGTTCCTATGCTGAAGAAGGGCTCTGTGAAGGGAGAAGCTGGGTAAGGTCCCTTGGGGTGGGGTGCCAGGTATACATTAGAACACTGATCAGTTGCATTCCAGCCCTGTCAGAGCAGTGGTGAGCCATCCATTAGGGGCGCACGGGTGTATTTTTTTGAAGCACGTGATTAGAGCCAGAGGCTCCAATAAAAGGGTGGCCTCATTTTGCAGAGCACATCCAGTTGTGCGACATGGCGAATTAATATTCGCTATCGGCCCACTGATCCTCCTCCCAGCCAATCAGGAAGCGAGTCTGAGACCAGTGACCCGATTGGCTGAAAGGACAGGCGATCCTATTGGACACCTAGGAGGAGGATCACGCTAGGACACACTGCCAACACTTGGACGACACGCTGCTTGCTCACCACCTAGATGGGGAAAGTGCCAGGCTTAGTCTGTCACCTCGCATGAAAAAAAAAAAGAGAAGAAGAAGAAGAAGGACTTTGGTTCACAATGAAACCCTCATCTTCCATCTATTATTGTCAACAATTTCCTTTATTGTATGCTGCCTATACTATACTGTGCTACCCAACAATGTCTTATCTTGTTGTTCCAAAATCTTAATAAAAAAAAAAGATTGAAACAGAAAGCTCGAATGAGCAAATGAAAACAAAGCAGGCTCTGAACACCATGAAGACTTCCAGGGATGCTATAAAGAATGGAAAAAAAAAAAAAAGGAAATATCGCTGGGAGCGTTGTGTAGACTCACAAGGTACTTTGAAGGAGACAATGTTCAATTGAAAAATATTTCAAAAGAAGAATTTTTTAAATATTATCATATTATGGACACACCTCCTATGTAAATGCAATCAGTGTATGGAACTGGCTCTTTGTGAATTCACAGGCCACATTTTGTGAAAACACAATCTAATTGACACTTTTACATGTCACAGTCATGAGCTGAGATTACAATGGCTACTTACAGTCAGCCTGTCTCCAGCTGAGATAATCCTTTAGGTTCTGCTCACTGGGATACAATACCACTCTACCGTCAAACCCAGGAGGGTACAAGGATTGCTGATCCAGGAAGAACTCCTTCCAGTAGAAGACAAAACTGAAGGCAAGCTGTGAAACCACGCGTCATAAACTTGCTTAAAAAACAAAAAAAAAACAAAAAAAAAAAGGAAAAAAAAAAAACAAAAATTCCCAGTTGTGAAAAAATGTTAATCTTCAAATGTAATCACTGCATTTTATTTTGTAATATAAACAAGCAATATGAACCCTTGCAAATTATGCAATGTCAAATATTTTCCTTGCACTGTAGCTGGTAAAAAAAAAAAAAATCGAATGTTTGCTTCGTTCGGATACTATGGCCTCTTTCACACTGGGTTTTTTAGCCTTGAAGCATGAAAAGTCCAGCATACTGCTCTAAACATTAGTACCGCTTAGTGCGCAGTCCAGCGGTCAGCCTTTTATAGACTTCTACAGGCTGTCAGTAGCAGGGCTGAACAGTGCGCGCCCATTCTTTAAATCTGCACCTAAATGTCAGAGTGCAATGCACCGGGGTAAACGCCAAGTGTGCATAAGGCTTTAATGTTGATACTCAATTTATTTTAATTTACTTCTTTATTATAGGTACTTATAGGGCCGTCAATTTACACCGTGCTTTACATATACATATATTTTACGTTCACAGTACATAAACTTTTGATTAAAGCAGAACCTTACCCCACTCCCCATTTTTTTTTTTTTAATCCGCTCTGTTTTACTAAAGTTATCTATGAAACAGAGGGGCCCAACAGCCACAATTATCAGTGTGAGGAGAAACAAAAACACACACAACGAGGTGTACTCCTGGATGGTGAGAAACCCAAAACAATGGAGGATGAGGGAGTGGCTATTTATTCCTTCTGGTTTGTGTTTTGCGTTGAAGGTGGAGCCCAAGACTTCACACAGCACAGCTCCTCTCCCCCTCCCACACAACACACAGCTCAGATCGATTCTCTTACAGACACAGCCTCTATCTGCACACTGTGTATCTGGATGATATGCTGCAGAGCTGTTTTTATCTGGGAACATCACAGGTCAGAACTGCAGCATACAGAGTGTGTAGATAAAGGCCGTCTTTTAGAGAATTAATCCGAGCTATGTACTGTGTAAGAGGGAGGGGGAGAGAAGCTGTGCTCCCTGGGCCCAGACGGTGTGCAGGGTGGCGATGCGAGAAGGAGCTCAATTGGAACAGCTCCCCCTAGATCCAGCCATGTTTATACCACTTTTATGCAGAGGAATAGCAGTGTCTGAACTTGTTTACTGTTCGGAGAGTGTGCCCGTTCGTGGTGCAACGGATCGGTGGTGACCCGTGATCCAAACGGGTTACCCTGTTTGGATCGGAACACCACGCGATCCGCGGAGCATTCCGGAGCCTCGGCCTCTGGAAAGGCAGCGGCTTTGGCCTAGCTCCGGAGCGGTGACCATCTTTGTACACCCGGCGGCGGCCGCTGTAGTGACGTTTCATCGCCGCCATCTTGCTCCACCTCACACTCCTCACTATCATTACTGTGCAGGGGCCAAGCGGACATCTTGTTACACCCAACGAAGTTTTAGATTTCTGTTATTTTCACACAAAACTGAGCTTATATGCTTAAATACATTATTTGGAAATCCAACGGACTGTTTACATGTTACATTTTAAAAGCAGCAGCAAACCTTACATGGTTGCTAATGTGACGGAACACCTCTGATTATCACATTTAACATTTAGTTAAATGTGAAAATCAGAGGTGTTCTGTCACATTAGCAACCATGTAAGGTCAGCAGGTTTGCTGCTGCTTTTAAAATTTAACATGTAAACAGTCCGTTGGATTTCCAAATAATGTATTTACGCATATAAGCTCCGTTTTGTGTTGAAAATAACGGTGGGTGTAACAAGATTTGTCTTTTTTTTTTTGTTTTGCCGATCCGAAAAATGATCCGATCTGTGAGTTTTTTGATCCGTTGCACCCCTAGTGCCTGTTAACTGCTTGCCAACCGTAATAACAGATATACGGCGGCAAGGCGGCTCTGCTGCACCAGATCATGTACTGGGTATGTGACCTGGCAGTTCTGGGTAGGGGACGGGCACTCGCACGCTGCCAGCGACCCGGCCGTGCTGTAATTAAACACAGCAGATGTTGATCAGCGGGTGTCGGCCAATGGATAACCACCGTCACCCACTGATCGTCATGAATTTACAAAGGACAGAGCCCTGCCATGTAAACAAGGCAGAGCTCTGTCCTGTCAATGGGGAAGTAATGGATTTTCTTTTCCCACAAAGCAGGGAATAAAATCCATTGCTTGCCTTAGTAAAAGCACCTCACACAGTACACCAAACACTTGCTAGGCACACATTTTTACCCTTTGATTGCCCTAGATGTTTAACCCCATTCCCAGCCAGTGTCATAAGTACAGTATCACTGGTTTCCAAAAAGTGTTGAAAGTGTCAGTGCCAGAATGTCTGCTGCAATATCGCAGTTCCGCTATAAGTCACGGATCACCGCCATTATAAGAATTAATTTTGGCCTAAAGTTATCAAGAAATTTGATTTTTTATTTTTTCTATTGGATAGGTTTTATAGCAGATTGTCTGGCTTTGTTTATAGCGCAAAAAATAAACACAGTGGTGATCAAATACCATCTTCCAGAGGTCAAGTGGTTAACCAAGCGCAGCTACATCTCTCAGTGGAGGAAGGACAGAAAGAGGGGGGTGTATCCGCCACCTTTAAACATTCAAACAGCAAATAGACTGTTACTGGGACCTATATGAAAGATGAAGTGCCCCTGCTGGAAAAACAAAGGGAGGAAGCTGATTAATGATTATGGTAATATGGAATTTTCACTTTAAAACATGCTCAGTATGCTTTTGCTAAAAGCATGCTGATTGAGAAGGCCAGCACTCCTACGCAGATCTGCACTGGACATTCCTAAATTACAAATAAATTTTTTTATAGGGGGTCGATAAATACAATGGCCTTTAGAATGGAGTTGCTGACATCAGTTTGAGACCTTTCTTAGATCATTTAGAATTCACTGACAGGTGCATTTG
The DNA here is from genome assembly GCA_029206835.1 of Rana muscosa. Classification (NCBI taxonomy): domain Eukaryota; kingdom Metazoa; phylum Chordata; class Amphibia; order Anura; family Ranidae; genus Rana; species Rana muscosa. The sequence goes on from CM055118.1 coordinate 117,051,057, forward strand.
ACCTACAGTTGGCCTCATTCTGAGCTGCTTTAAGAAGGTTTTGCAGTCCCCTAGACTTGCACAGTAATGAAAAATTCATCTGAAGTAAACAAAAGCCCTTCAACACACCTTACGAGTTTCTAGTAGAGGAGCACGGAAACTTTGGTGGCTGAAAAACACATTGACCGAAAATGGGGTTGTCGGCATGCGGCCGAAAAAAAAAAAGTGCTGATAATATCGGCACGGAAAAGGGGGCGGACTGCCCCGGGTGCCATCCCGGTGTGCCCCTGTCAGAGTCCTCCCCTCCCTCCTCCTCTTCTCCTTGTGCGTTATGCAGAGCGGCTATCTCCCGGTGCGTCACGGAGCTGAAATGTTCTGCAGCCCCTGTAACAATGTCCCGCCTCCTGTGCTGTGATTGACGGCACACTGATCCAATGCTAGGAAATTGAATCAGTGTGACGTGCATCATAGGAGGCTGGACTTTGTTACAGCGCCCGCCCGGGCAATTGAAATTCAGCTCCGTGATACAGAAGGAGATCCCCGCTCTGTGTGATCCAGGCACTGGAAGGCTGCATCTGATGGTGAGGCTGCATTTGATGGGCACTGGTGATCTCCTGTAGTATGTCTGCAGAGTCTGAATATCTCCTGTCTGCTAGAGGTGCACCGAATATAAATTTTGCTAATACTATTAGCAATGTGTTTAATTAAAAGATTGCAGAGACATGATATACGAGATGGTTAGAGACGGAGGACATGATACAAGACATGGTCAGAGAATGCAGGCTGCATTTTTCCCCGAGCTTTTCTTGCACTAAATATAGTGGCCAACAATAAATTCATATTGATTTAAAATTGATGATATTAATTAAAAAGTCGAATACAATTATATATATTTTTTTAAAACTGTAATTTTCGGTACCAAAATGTCCATTCGGTGCACCTCTAGTTTCTAGAGCCAATAAAAGATTTGCTTCTTATACACATCTTCTTTGGATCTGACAGAAATAGTCCATAACCCCTTCCCGCCGGCTGCCTCCCAGCCCTTTAAGGGTTCTAAATTCCAGGAGGCGAATATTAGGTCATGTGACCGCTGTGATTGGCTGTGTGAGGGGGTTAGCTCGGCAGCGGGTGTGTGTGACCCCCGGGATGGGCTCCCCACACAAAACAGGCCCAGCAAACGGAGGTTGTGGTTTTCAAAATAAAAAAGGTGCGGTTTATTTTCTATTTACAGTGACAAAACACAGCAAAGCAAAAGAAACATAACCAAAATAAATCCTGGTCAAGTTGACCTCTGACTAAACATACAGGTTTCCTAACTAACAACTGGGATCAGCCTAGTGCTGTCCTAGTCCCTAAGTCCCTGGTTTTAAATGTCCAAGCAAATAGCCACACAGGCTTTGTCTCACCGCACAGGGGTTCACTCTCCCTAGACAGTCCACACAGGTCTGGTTCCAGGCATGAGCTAACATCTAATGAAGCTGGGAGTTCTTATAGAGGCCTAAATGAGCTGACAAGCTTCAGCTGGTCTCATCAACTCCCTGCCTCACGACGCCCAGCACTCTCCCTAGAGGTATGAGTCATTCATGAGCCCACTAGCCTCAGCTGGGCTTCATCAACTCCCTAGTTGTATAAGTCGGCGTAAAGCCTGAATCTGGGCGAAATATATCTACCCCCCTGGATGCAACCAGGTGACTTTACCTTCCTGCTGTCACATACCCCCCCCTCTTGTTTTAACCTCGGGGTTGGAACACCAGCAATCAGGCATTCATGTACTCGAGACAAAGCATCCACATTCCCCATTTGAACGCCAGGGCGATGCTTTACTGTGAAGTTGAATTCCTGGAGGGCCAGGAACCACCTATTCACTCTTCTATTTGTTTCCTTGTTTTGAGCCATCCACTTTAACGGAGCGTGATCCGTAACCATGTCAAAGTGCCTACCTAGCAGGTAGTACCGAAGGGAATCTAGAGCCCACTTCACCGCTAAACACTCCTTTTCAACGGTGGCGTAATTTACCTCATGGGACTTCAACTTCCTGCTGAGGTAAATGACTGGGTGCTCTTCCCCGTTCCAGACCTGGGACAATACTGCTCCTAACCCCACATCTGACGCATCACTTTGTACGACAAAGTCTTTAGAGAAGTCGGGTGAGTACAACACTGGCTGGCTACATAAGGCTTGTTTCAAGAATTGGAATGCTGCCTCAGCCTCGGGGGTCCATTTAATCATGACCGACCCTTTCCCCTTCGTTAGGTTGGTTAGGGGCACAGCCTTAGAAGCAAAGTGGGGAATGAATCGCCGATAATACCCAGCGATTCCCAGAAAGGCTCGTACCTGCTTCTTGCTGTTGGGACGTGGCCAACTCTGGATGGCCTCGACTTTGTTGAGTTGGGGTTTTATTACTCCCCTCCCAATGGTGTACCCAAGATATTTGGCCTCCTCCTGCCCAATGGTACACTTCTTGGGGTTAGCCGTAAACCCCGCTTCCCGAACAGAGTCCAGGACTGCTTGCACTTTTGGCAGATGTGAGGCCCAATCTGTGCTATGGACAATTACGTCATCCAGGTAAGCCGCAGCATACTTCCGATGGGGCCTCAGCATCTGGTCCATTTTCCGCTGGAATGTGGCCGGCGCATTCTGTAACCCGAACGGCATTCTTTTATATTGGAACGCCCCGTCTGGGGTTACAAATGCGGTTTTCTCTTTGGCCAATTTGGCCAGGGGGATTTGCCAATACCCTTTTGTGAGGTCAAGAGTCGTCATGTATCGGGCTGTTCCCAGCCGGTCGATCAACTCATCTATACGTGGCATGGGGTAGGTGTCAAATTTTGTAACTTTGTTCAACTGACGAAAATCGTTACAAAATCGCCAGCTCCCATCCGGTTTAGGCACCAACACAATGGGACTAGACCAATCACTTTGGGACTCCTCTATCACCCCTAAGTTCAGCATTTTCTGTACTTCCTCCCGTATTGCCTCCCGTCGGGCCTCTGGGATCCGATAGGGTTTTAACTTCACCCTTTCACCGGGCGGGGTAATGATGTCATGCTCTACCCCAAATGTTTGTCCCGGCAGCTCAGAGAATACCTCCTTGTTGCGAAGCACAAACTCCTTAACCTCCTGTTGTTGGGGTTGTGACAAGGTGGCTGCTATTCCAACCTCAGGAATGACGCAACCAGTTTGAGCTGGTGACCAAGTGTCTGCGACTAGGGACTCTCTATCCCTCCAGGCTTTCAACAGATTAACGTGATAGATCTGTTCGGGCTTTCGCCTTCCTGGTTGTCTGACCTTGTAATTCACTTCGCTCACTTTTTCCATTATCTCGTAGGGGCCTTGCCATTTGGCAAGGAATTTACTTTCAACCGTAGGGACAAGTACCAGTATCCTATCCCCCGGGGAAAAGGTACGGGTCTTGGCTCCACGGTTGTACACTCTCTGCTGTGCTAACTGCGCTTGGGCCAAATGTTCCTTCACGATGGGCATTACCTGTGCAATTCGGTCTTGCATCAGGGCGACATGCTCAATCACACTCCTGTGGGGAGAACTCTCACTTTCCCAAGTTTCCTTGGCAATATCCAACAGCCCTCTTGGGTGTCTCCCATACAGTAACTCAAAGGGGGAGAATCCCGTAGAGGATTGGGGCACCTCCCTAATAGCAAACATCAGATAAGGAAGTAGACAGTCCCAATCCTTTCCATCTCTATCCACCACTTTCTTCAACATTTGTTTTAGGGTTTTGTTGAATCTTTCAACCAGCCCATCGGTCTGGGGGTGATACACAGATGTACGTAATTGCGTCACTTTGAACAATTTACACAGCTCCTTCATAACCCGGGACATAAAGGGTGTACCTTGGTCCGTAAGCAGTTCTTTACAAATACCCACCCGGCTAAACACAAGAGATAGCTCTTTGGCTATGGTTTTGGCCGAGGTATTTCGGAGAGGGATCGCTTCTGGATAACGGGTGGCATAGTCCATTATAACTAATATGTACTGGTGCCCCCTAGCGGACTTGATTATAGGACCTACCAAATCCATGGCGATCCTCTCAAACGGGACCTCAATGATGGGTAGAGGGACCAGCGGGCTACGGAAATGTGGCATCGGGGCCGACCTCTGACACACAGGGCAGGAGGAACAATAATTTTCTATGTCCTTCATCACCCCCGGCCAATAGAATCTCTGTAATACCCTCTCTCGGGTTTTCTCTGTCCCCAGATGACCTCCAAGAATGTGCCCATGGGCCAACTCCAACACCAACTTCCTGTAAGGTTTGGGCACCACAAGCTGCTCAACGGTTTCTTCTGCCCTTTTTGCCACCCGATACAGTAGGTCCTTCTCTACACTGAAGTATGGGTAAGTGCAGGTATTATCTGGGTTCACTAACTCGCCATCTATTTTCACTACGTTTTCCCGTGCCTTTATTAGGGCGGGGTCTTTCAACTGTTCTGTGGCAAAGTTTTCCCTGTGAACCTCAAGATCAGAAAACTCCACAGACGGTAGGTTTTCGTCTGAGGAGGTGGGCTCCTCTCCAGTTTCTTGAGTCTCCCCTGCCAATACTGATAAGGGAAATTCCGGAGAGTCCTCACCACTCTCAGGGGAGTTCTGGCTATCACATTCCTGGTACATAGGGGCACCAGTGGGGGGCTCAGGATCATCCCACAGTTCCCAGAACTTCGGAAAATCCCTTCCCACAATGGCGTCATACGGTAACTGAGATACTAAGCCCACTGGATGAGAGAGGGTACCTTTGGGGGTCTCGAAACACACTGTAGTCACTGGATACTCTCGGGTGTCCCCATGCACACAAATAACAGCTACCTTGCTATTCCCAGAGACCTCTGTTTTAACTAACTCAGCCTTTATCAGGGTCACAAGGCTACCTGAATCCAGCAATACCACAACATTTCTACCATTAACACACATTTTGCATAAATGTTTCTCAGTTCCTCGAATGGCAGTGCATGCGACTGTCGCACACAGCGACTGACGTCTGCCCGTCAGAAAGTCACACTGCATGGGTTCCTCCACAACCGGGCAATTGGCTGCAATATGTCCCGCTTGCCGGCAGCGGTAGCAAACGATCCTTCTTGCCGCCTCTTGAGCCGCTGATTTCCCAGGCTGTTCTCGCCAAACTTGGGGTAGAGCTCCCACCCTCTCACTCTCTCCACCCTTACCCCTTGGAATCCTCTTATCCGCCCCTGGGGATGGTCTGGTCTTAGGGTGGAAAGTCCGAGTGTCTCTGGAAGAGGCCGTCAGGTTCTCTGTAGCCAAGTATTTCTCCACACGATCCACAAGACCATCGGCCGTCTCTGGGTCTCCATGGCTTACCCACTTTTGGATGGCAGTAGGAAGAGCTCTCAAAAACCGATCCATTACAACACGTTCCACAATCTTTGGTGCGGACAAAGTCTCTGGCTGTAGCCACTTTCTGCTCAGGTGAATGAGATCATACATTTGAGACCTGGGGGGTTTTCCAAGCTGGAAAGTCCAGTTATGCACACGCTGAGCCCGGACAGCCTGGGTGACACCCAGCCTTGCCAATATCTCAGCTTTTAGCATCACATAGTCTTTTGCTTGGTCAGGCTCTAGGTCATAGTAAGCCTTCTGCGATTCACCAGTTAACAGAGGAGCCACCAGTCCAGCCCACTGCTCCTCAGGCCACTTTTCTCTTTCAGCAGTCCTTTCAAATGTGGTCAAAAATACCTCTGGATCATCCTCTCCAGTCATTTTTGTCAATAAACGACTCACCCCAAAGGACGCGGTATTAGTGGGATGGCTTTCCTCACTGGTCTGCGGACGTTGCTGCATTACTGCTTCCATTTGTTGTAGTCTCTGCTCTTGCTTCTGTAACAGGTCTATGAAGCGGGCCTCAGATTGCTGCTGGGCTTGTTGCTGAGCTTCCAGACTCTGTTGGTGAGCTTGCTGCTGGGCTTGCTGCTGGGCTGCGAAGTTCTGTTGTTGAGCTGCAAGGCTCTTTTGCAAACCTGCATTTGTCTGCTGTTGATTGGCATTTGCTAGAGCCAGCTGCTTCAGTATCTCCTCCATGCTGGCTTAAAAAAAACTGCCACTGGTTCTCCACCAACTGTGAGGGGGTTAGCTCGGCAGCGGGTGTGTGTGACCCCCGGGATGGGCTCCCCACACAAAACAGGCCCAGCAAACGGAGGTTGTGGTTTTCAAAATAAAAAAGGTGCGGTTTATTTTCTATTTACAGTGACAAAACACAGCAAAGCAAAAGAAACATAACCAAAATAAATCCTGGTCAAGTTGACCTCTGACTAAACATACAGGTTTCCTAACTAACAACTGGGATCAGCCTAGTGCTGTCCTAGTCCCTAAGTCCCTGGTTTTAAATGTCCAAGCAAATAGCCACACAGGCTTTGTCTCACCGCACAGGGGTTCACTCTCCCTAGACAGTCCACACAGGTCTGGTTCCAGGCATGAGCTAACATCTAATGAAGCTGGGAGTTCTTATAGAGGCCTAAATGAGCTGACAAGCTTCAGCTGGTCTCATCAACTCCCTGCCTCACGACGCCCAGCACTCTCCCTAGAGGTATGAGTCATTCATGAGCCCACTAGCCTCAGCTGGGCTTCATCAACTCCCTAGTTGTATAAGTCGGCGTAAAGCCTGAATCTGGGCGAAATATATCTACCCCCCTGGATGCAACCAGGTGACTTTACCTTCCTGCTGTCACAGCTGTCACAGCGATTATATGATCGGAAAAGCTCCTGATCGCTAGTATGAATCGGAAGCTTTCTGGTAACCACGTTGGGAGCGCACTCTCAGCACGATAAGTGGTTAAAACAGGGCCGCATATATATATGGCCACTCAGTGTAGGGCTGCAACTAACGACTATTTTCATAATCGATTAGTTGGCCGATTATTGTTTTGATTAATCAGTTAAAATGACCTTAAAAAAAAAGGGAAAAAAAAAAAAGTGTGGTGTATAATTTAGTTAATATGTAAAGTTTAAAAAAAAAGGCAATTTATTCTTAAATATCTTCATGCAGCGGTAAATATAAATAACCAATTCTATGGTTAGGGAGAAAAATCTCTAATCCACTCTGAAAATAACTGACAGAATAGATATACTGTATATACTATTAGGAGGGTGAATCTGGTAAATATCAGATATTAGAAATAAAAAACTTCTTGGTCAAAGGAATTTTCAGACAGTGTATGTGGTTTACGTTCAGAAATGACATTCAGTTTAAAACTGAATGTTAAAAGCAAGTGAAAATTTCAAAAACAACATTCTTCCATTCAGCGAATGTACAAAGATTTTTTGTATTAATATCCTCGTCTGAAAATTTATCCATGTGGCCAGCATAAATAAGGCTCAGTGCACACCTATGCACTTTGCTTTTGATCTGTTTCTGCAGTGTGTTTTGATTTTTGCGCACGTGATTTTGCTGAAATTTGGGTGTTTGCATTTTTTTTATGCTTTTTTTGGGCCAATTTGTTGTTGGGCAGATTTAAAAAAAACACAATTTGCTGCGAAAACGCATTACATGCTTTTCTGCAGCTTCTCCATTGAAGTATATTTAACCAAAAAAAGCACCGTTTTGCGTTGAAAAAAGTCCCTGACCCTTTCCAAATAACGCAGCAGCTGAAAAGAAATAGATGTGAACGTGTCCCATAGGAAACCATGTAAATGAACTGTAGTGCATTTCTGCAAAAAACGCATAGGTGTGAACCAGGCCTAAGACGTTTAGTAACATAATGGGGTTAAAAAAAAAATAAAAAAAATTAGCCCTTTATAGTACAAAGAGCAAATACTGTAAGGGATTCATTTTTTTTACCGTGGAACAGTGAAAGTAATATTTACAGTAGCGATTATTTGCTCTTTTTGTACTATAAAAGGGCAAATTTTATTTTTTTTAACCCCATTATGTTACTGGCCGATTAATCGATTATGAAAATAGTAATCGATTAATCGATTAGTTGTTTCGGCCCTAGCTCAGTGTGAAGGCCACATATATGTGTGCGGCCGGCGTGAAGAGGTTAATGTTCCAAAGATAAAAAGAAAAACTATTGCAATGTATCAAAAAATTTACTGACCTTGCACGTCTTTTGTACCAGTTAGATTTCTTGTGAAAGACAAAGCTGTACTCATCGCTTTGTCCATACGCCAGACAGATGTCTTTCAGTTCCTCCATCACGTTCTGTGCACAGCGGTTCATGAGCTGGAGAGAACGGATGTCATTGGCTTTCACAAAGTTATGCTGCTCCGAGAACCTGTTGGAACAAGTGATGGCTCAGTGGGCATAAACACGCTAAACAAAAACAAACAACGTTGGTAACATTGGCATGTTAATAGAAATGCTGTAATGCAGAATAACCAGTTTACTGTAGAACATTACTAAACAAATGCAGAAGTGTTCTCCACTAACTGCTGAAATACATATACATTACCTGCTTCACCCATTCATGTTTTTGTTATTGCAGGGCTTGACAAATTTGCTTGGAATCTAGGAGCCAGCTAAAAAAGTTAGGAGCCAGGAACGCGCCCCATCCCGCCGAGCTCGGGCGCAGAAGCGAACGCATACGTGAGTAGCGCCTGCATATGAAAGCGGTGTTCAAACCACACGTGAGGTATCGCCGCGATCGGTAGAGCGAGAGCAATAATTCTAGCCCAAGACCTCCTCTGTAACTCAAAACATGCAACCTGTAGAATTTTTTAAACGTTGCCTATGGAGATTTCAAAGGGTAAAAGTTAGTCGCCATTCCACGAGCGAACGCAATTTTGAAGCGTGACATGTTGGGTATCAATTTACTCAGCATAACATTATCTTTTACAATATTAAAAAAAATTGGGCTGACTTTACTGTTGTCTTATTTTTTTATTAAAAAAAAAGTGTATTTTTTCCCAAAAAAGTGCGCTTGTAAGATCGCTGCGCAAATACGGTGTGACAGAAAGTATTACAACGACCGCCATTTTATTCTCTAGGGTGTTAGAATAAAAAATATATATAATGTTTGGGGGTTCTAATTAGAGGAAAGGAGATGGCAGTGAAAACAGACAGGGAAACTCCATTAGCATTGCTGTTTGTCTTGTCATACCAGCGGCCACCACAAGATGGCGCTAGATCACAGAAGGAAGCATAGGCCTGCAGAAGGCCGCAAAGCCGCGGCCTCAATTACCGGATGGCGCGGCCCGACGCGATCCCGCGGCGCGGAGGGGGGGGCACGGAGAGACAGGATTCCCCAGCTGTGCTGCCCCAGGCGCCAGGTCGCTAATTCTAGTCGCAATGGCGACCTGGCGCCCGGGGTTTGTCGAGCCCTGTGTTATTGTATTCAGCCTGTCTAGTGATCCAAACACCCCTGCCAGGCAGCACAACTAGGTTAGTGACCTCTCTTTTTTCTTGTGCAGTTAAAGCCCAACTCCCTTGGAAAAAAATAATAATACACCTTTATAGTAGGTATCCCCCTAAAAATCAAGGGTTAATTGTCTTTTAATGTTTAGGGGCAGAGGATTGAAACACTTACCTTATTCCGCACTCCAGCAGGGTCCCTCTAGCACTTTGGCCAGTGGAGTTGGTCTTTAAGTGACAAAGTTTCGTCATTTTCCTACCCCTAGCCACACATATTAGGGTAACACTCTGCTCTCGTCTCCTATAATCATGCTCACAACAGTTGACAGACAGCATAAAGCCATACAGAAGTACAACTGACTGCAGGCGCATTTTTATGGGTGTTGCAGTGCAGCGTGATTGGGCCCTTAGGTGGATTGGGTGGGAGCCGCCATTTACGGCACGGGCTCTGAGATCCAGCACTGTATGCCGGTGTTCTGTCAAAATAGCCAATTCATCGAGATCTCCAGTCATGTCACTTCCGGTTAACGTAAAGCATCAGTAATTGGAGCGTTCGACGACTTGCTGTTTTGACACAACACCGGCAACCGTGTACACTCCGGTACACGATATTATGAGCGGACATTGTTAGTCTGCTCCGATACAAACCAACAAAATGGCCGCCTCCGAGGCAGCGACAACTTTTTCCTCCTTACCCTCCGTTCTGTCAAAAAAGGAAATTCTTTGTGTACCGGAGAGTACACGGTTGCCAGTGTTGTGTCAAAACAGCAAGTCAAGTGGTTTACAGTAACTGGAAGTGTCGCGATTGGAGATCTCAATGGATTGGCTATTTTGACACCGGACTGGTGCATGTGCTGGGTGACGTCACCGGCTGTATGTACTCTGAATATCTCCTAAACGGTGCAAGTTTAGGAGATATTCACTGTACCTACAGCCTTACTATAGACTTTTCTATAGGTACAAGTGGCAGAACAGACTATAAAGCATCTGTAACACTCTAGAAATAGGTGGACCCCACACTCTGACACCCAGAGGAATCCTGCACACAGGAATACACTTTGAAAAGTCACAGTGACAGGGAGCTGAATCATATTCCAATATATGTACCATGATGACCAATCAGGACCACTCAGCCAGTGATGGGGAATGATAGGTCTGCAGAGAACCACGTGACCTCACCTGTGGAAGTTCCTCCCGTCCACTCTCACCACCAGCCAGCAGTTGGGCAGACATGTGTCCGCCGCCTCGAACTCCCTCACATACTCAAACTTGCTCTTTGCCATGCCTCTGCAGCACACTGCACCCGGCAACTTCAACCCTCGTAGGAGCCACAGACTTCCTATCCTCATAGCCGGAAGCGGAAATCACCCAGGCAGCCACGAGTCTCCTCTCTATTGTTCTCCTTGGTTACCACATACAGCACCCGCGGCTCTCGCGAGAGAAAAAGTTGTAGTAGTTCTGTCGAGAAGTGCCCGGGACGAACGGCGCATGCGCCGTAGGTCCCAGCACACCAGCTGCGTTTACGATCAGATGTTGTGTCGGCTAGACAGCGCATGCGCAGTTCATGTAGGTTGAGGGGCGGATTTTTCAATGATGCTTCTCGAGAGAACAACGGCTCAGGTGGGAGTGGGCGTGATCAGCACATGGGACGGGCGTGACCAGAGGATGGGGCGGGCGTGGCCTGAGCCAAGTAAATAGGCAATCGGGAGCGGGGAGGAGGGAACATCTGCCCACGCTAACATCAACGACAACATGACACGTGACTTAGTTCTACCTTACACGCGCAACAGCTGGAGCCGTTAGATAGTGACGTCAGGAGGAGGCGTGGCTTAAGCTGATAAATAGCTGAGCTGGGCTGGCAGAGCGTCAGTGTGAGCAGAGCAGAGAAGAGGAAGCATCTTCAGCACAAAGCTCCGGAGGGAGGCGACATTGTCCGGACTACAGGCGGGCCGCAGCGTGTCTGTGTCCGGGGATCATGCCGCCTCTGCTCAGGCTCTAAGGAACTACAACTTCCAGCAATCTCTGTCCGCATGGAGATCTACAACTACCAACATGCACTGTGTAAGTAACGGAGGTTCAGCTCCCAGCCTGAAATGAGATGATTTTTTTTCCTATGGAGATATTACAGGTCCCAGTGATCTCTACATACCCCAGCCTGCTCCCCTCCCCCTCCTCATGGGTAATTGCAACCCACACTCTTCTCCCACCGAGGTGGATGGGTCCCCTCCCCCCCAGAATAAGGGTGGGCCGGTTGGGCCTGCGGGGGAGGGGTAAGTGGCGTGGGAGATGAGTGGGGTTGGCGGGACTGGGGGGGGTGTGCAATTCCCCCTGAGGAGGGGGAGGGGAGCAGACTGGGGTATGTAGCGATCACTGGGACCTGTAATATCTCCATAGAAAAAATCATGCTGGGATATGTAGTCCCACAGTATCTTCTTCTAGGCTGGGAGCTGAACCCCCATTACTTACACAGTGCATGCTGGGAGTTGTAGTTCCTCATGTGGACAGAGATTGCTGGGAGTTGTAGTTCCTCAGAGCCTGAGCAGAAGCGACAGATTACACAGACACTCTGTGACCCGCCTGTAGTACAGACAATGGCTCCTCCCTCTGGAGCTCTGTGCGGGAGATGGTCCCTCCTCCCCCGCTCTCCACACATTGACACCCACATCTCCACTCACTTACCACCGAGGGTGGGGCTCCAATTGCCCGCCCTCCCCCACACACAGGGCTGATCCAGGAAATATTCGATTGCCTCTCGGATCAGGAAGGAATTCTTTCCTCAGCTGGAGTACATTGGATCATTCTTTGCTGGGGGTTTTCGCATTCCTCTGGATCAACTGCCTCACAACCTAATACACCCACTCATCTACCACCAAGAGAGGAAACTACCATCCCGGGTATGGGGTGAGTGTAGCCAGTGGAACTTCCCTCCAAGTGTCATCTGCCCTCACGCCCAACGTAATGGTACTACCCCCTGGCCCCACCTACATGCCCTCATCTACCACCAAGAGGGGCCACAGAAAATGGGGTGCCTTGCCGTGGCTCTGTGGCTTATGCATGTATTTGTAAATATGTGCAACTAATCCCCTGTCTTTCACACATACTGCTCGACATGCCAATTCGGTTGGTCGCAGGCTGGTCGGTAAGTTGAGCATGGAAACGTCTGTTATTTTTATGTGTTTGCCTTTCCAATGCTCCTTGCTGCAGAGACCAGTTACAGGTGGGGGCAGTAACCACTTTTTTGTACCACCCAGAGTGGCAATGCCTTTTACTGTATAGTGTTTTCTCCATTTGCAATATAGTCCCATCTGTGGGATTTTTTATTGGATATTGTAATAAAATTTGACTACTTTTACTTAATAAATACTTGTTGGTGTAGTACTGTTACATTTCTATATAACTGTGTTTAGTGTGTTTGTTTTATGTGAACAGTTTGGGATTCCATTTGTTTTTTCCGATCCGCCCACTGGCTGATTGAAAAAAAAAAAACTCTTTGGCCAACCTTGGGGACTTTAGCAGCACAGAGAGTATGAAATTTTCTTTGCGTCCATAATGGGGGAATCCCTCCCATAGTGCTATTGTGTTTTGCCAGCGGGGTGCTTTCCCTGCTGGCAGAACAGAATCATCACTGCCGGCAGTGATCTCCTGAAAAAAAATCCCACAGGCTGGTTGCACTGACGTCAATCTATTTCAGTACAACCAGCCTGCCCAGGGATAGATTGAATCTTAGGCCTGTCCCTGCTGAACCAGCCAAGGTTCAATCCTTCTTTGTCCGGCTATGGATTGTAAGATCAGAGAGGACTGATATGAATGTGTAAATTGTCGGCATTATAGAAATACCTGTGATAAATAAATGCATTTATTTAAATGCAAATGCATTTCGAGGATGCACAATGCATTTTTGGGAGCGCTGTATACAATGCTCCCAAACCGCCCCAAAGGTGCTGCTTGTAGGACTTTTTGTAACGTCCCACAATCGCACCGCCCCAGTGTGAAAGCACTCAGGCTTTCACATTTGGGAGGCAGCTTACAGGCGCTATGTCTAGTGCTAAAATGACTAATAACTGCCTCCAGTGTGAAAGGGGTCTACAGCACTAGATCTGTGCGCCCTCTCGTTCTTTTTATGGTTTCAGTTGTTCCAGACTCCCCCAGTCCTAAGAAGCAGCAAGACAAAGTGCATCTATACAAGCCAGGATGGAAATATAGCCAACTTACATTGTGTGTGTCCACTCCCAAGTGCAGGAGGTTTTTGTGTGGATTTACTTTTTGCTCCTTCCATGTGCACCTTACTGCGAAGGCAAGTTATACATTGGGAGGGTTGCCATCTTTTTGTATGGCTTGCTCACTGGATTTGATATGGGGACACAAGGGATGCCTTCAGCTGTTATTGCGCTCTTGCTGGGTTTCTAATGTGTCCCTGTGCCTTTCTGCCCAGCCGTAAAATGAGGGCTGGAGGGGATATTTGCCCTTCTGGGTGGACGTCATATGATGTCTTCCCCAGAATGCATCTTGCACGCCACACATACCGTGCTGCAGCTGGACACAATGGATGACATATCAGCATACCGGTGTGCTGTCGGTGCCATGTGATCACTGCAGACCAACATGACAATTGTACACAATGAATCGTTTCTGTTCATGCCATTGATTGTGTACTATTGTGTTGCTCTCTGTGATTGGCCACAGTGATCACATGGAACAGACAGGTCCAATCACAGCCTATCTGTACCATGTGATTAGCTGTGACTAATCATAATAGTAAGCACGGAATTAATAGATTTGATTCAGCAAAAATGGTTGCTTATAGCAGTGAAATATCAGCATAGTGTGTAAAAAAATACCTTACTATGTATAGGAACACCGTATTGCTCTGTTCACAGTATGTAAAAAATCATTAAAAAAAATGTAATAAAAAAGGAAAATAAATTTAGAAAATTGAAAAAAAATATATAAAAAAAATGTATTGTTTTTTTTCCACATTGTCACCAGTCACTGATCACTGCCACATCAGTTATATGAGTACACTGTACTGCACTGGTGACAGTTGACAGTATGTAAACAAAAAAAGAAAATGGGGAACATTTTTTTTTATCAGTTTCCAAACAATTGCAACAAAGGATTACAACTTTAAAAAACCCGCTGTGTCTCTTACTAAATACTTCAGAGTCAGAGCCCATTCACACAGGGGCGGCACGACTTGTGCCGCGACTGTGCTGGGCGATCTACAGGCGACTTCAATGGAGACTTCCAAAATGACTTCTGTATTGAAGTCAATGGAAGTCGCCTTGAAGTAGTACAGGAACCTTTTTCTAAGTCGGGAGCGACTTCAGTCGCTCCGCTTAGAACGGTTCCATTGTACAGAATGGGACGCGACTCGTCAGGCGGCTGAGACGCCTGACGAGTCGCCCCTGTGTGAATGGGGTCTCAGACTGTCTATGTTCCAAAAAGAGGTAATTTAGGGGGCAATTGTCCTGTCCTGACAGTTTTGGGCCTCAAGGAATGAGATTGGCTGTCAGTACATCAGGATTGATCCATTTTCTCTAAAGCCCCTTTCACACTGGGGCGGGTATATGCGGTGGCGGTATAGCATCGCGATTTTCAGCGCAGCTATACCGTCGTGTTTACCGCGATATGCGGCCGGTAGCGGTGCGGTTCTAACCCCCGCTAGTGGCCGAAAAAGGGTTAATACCGCCCGCAAACCGCGGCTATCGCCGCGGTTTGTGGGCGGTATTACCGCAGTGTCCCATTGATTTCAATAGGAAGGAGCGGTATACACACCGCTCCTTTACCGCTCCAAAGATGCGGCTTGCAGGAGATTTTTTTGTCTCCTGCCAGTGCACCGCCTCAGTGTGAAAGCCCCTCGGGCTTTCACATTGAGAATGCTGAGGCAGGAGTATTTCAGGCGTTATCTGCGCGGCATTTTTAGCGCAAAAATGCCTGAAATACGCCTCAGTGTGAAAGGGGCCTAACTCTCCTATGGACTAAATAATATACACTGATTTGGGTTATATTCACCAAAGAAATGTAGCAGAATACATTTTGGCCTAAATATATGAAGAATTATTATTTATTTGTTCGGTTTTATAACAGAAACAGAGAAAAATTTGTTTTTCAATATTGTTGGTCTTATTCTGTTTGTATAATAAAAAAAAAACCCAGTGAGGATTAAATGCAACCAAAAGCTTTATTTGTGTGAAAAAAATTATAAAAATGTCATATGGGTACAATTTTGCATGACCGCACAATTGTCATTCAAAGCGTGACAGCGCTGAAAGCTGAAGAATTGGCTTGGGCAGGAAGGGGGTGACAGTGCCTGGTATTGAAGAGTTTAATGAAAAGAAAAGCAGTAAAATGGATCCCCTGCAGCTGACAACAATAAATAATATTGACGTACTATGAGAGTATAAAGAGGACGCTCATTTCTCAAGCACCACCCTTTGGACCCCTTCTGCTAATTTCATGTTAGTAGAATTTTGGTGAGCGCTGATTTGCGATTTTCAAATGCCTTTTAAAATACCTTTGGCATAACGTCAACAGTATCACCAGCAAAGCAGCTTCGTTATTATCCCATTAACCCGCCTAGCGGTATTCCCGAGTCTGGCTCGGGGTGGAATTTCAGTACCTAAAGCGGTAACCCCGAGCCAGACTTGGGATCGCATCGCAGGATACAGGGTAAGTTACTTACCTTGTCCCCTGGATCCTGCGATGTGTCCCCGCTGTGTGTGCAAGCTGTCTCCTCGCTCGATTCACACTGCCGAGTGCCGCCGAGCTCCGTTCCCTGCGAGGTTGTGGCGCACGAGGGGGGAATTCGGCGCCAAATTCAAAAAGTGAAACACACAATACTCATACAGTATACTGTACTCTTACAGATTACAGGACTGTATCAAATAATAACACTTCCCCTTGTCCCTAGTGGTCTGTCCAGTGCCCTGCATGCACTTTTATATTATAAAAACTATTTCTGCCTGGAAACTGGAGATTGTCCATAGCAACCAAAAAGTGTCCCTTTATGTCAAAAGTGGTTTTAGACCAGCTAGAAAACAGCGATAATAAATTAGAATCACTTGCAGAATTGAGCGATAGTGATTTTGGCGAAATTCGTCATCAAACACTGAAAAACACTTTTATTATTATCATATTATTTTTTGTTATAATTATTTTATAGTTATTTATTATATTATAATTTATGATTTTGTTTTTTGAACTTTATCATACCCAGAATGTCTACTAGACTCTGGTTTGAACAGATTTAAGTGAGTTATTCCTAAGAATTACAGGCCTACAATATAAAACGCCAAATTTCCATGCAAAATAATGGTACCGCTTTCAGCACCTAAAATCTGAAATAATCATACCGCCAGGGAGTTTAAAGAAGATGAGAATTTTGACATTTCATCAATTGCTGCGTCACAAATGTTAATTCTAGATTACAAACAGTAGTTTACAAGACCAAACTCTTCCCAGTCGTTCCTTGTTTCCGAGAATGCGTGTTTGTACTTTCGACTTTTGTGTGACGGATTTCTGCACTGACCATCCGAAAATCAGACTTTGAGTTCACATCAGACGTTTTATAGTCTGCACATCCAGCTTTTGTTTGATGAAAAAGTCAAATCGTCTGTCGAATGCACCGTAATAACGCTCCGAAAATCCGCAGAAAGCTCGTCTTACGACTTTTCCCTTCCGATTGTCGTACCGTGTGTACGAGGCCTAACATGTTGTTAAAGGTGAACTTATCCTTTAAACTCACACACCTTGTTTCAGTGGCATTTTGTACTGATCTTCTGCTGCATACCAGTTTTTACACTGCCATCTATCTTTCCTACATCATTGGGAGCTGGCTGTATTTTCCAGGTTCTTGCAGCTAGCGCCCTGATGACGTGCCCCCGAGTCCATTCTCCAGACGCTGCGTGGAAGCTGATGCCTCATGGAAAATGGGATGTGGGTATCCCAGGAGGCATTAGAAGCAGGGCTTATGTAATTTTTGCCTAGGGGTGCTTTTATATACAGTATCTCACAAAAGTGAGTACACACCCTTTTTGTAAATTATTTTTTATTTCTTTTCATGTGACAACACTGAAGAAATGACACTTTGTTACACTGTAAAGTAGTGAGTGTACAGCTTGTATAACAGTGTACATTTGCTGTCCCCTCAAAATAGCTCAGCACACAGCCAATAATGTCTAAACCGCTGGCAACAAACGTGAGTACACCCTTAAGTAAAAATGTCCAAATTGGGTCCAATTACCCATTTTCCCTCCCCGGTGTCACGTGACTCGTTAGTGTTACAAGGTCTCAGGTGTGAATGGGAGGCAGGTGTGTTAAATTTGGTGTTATCGCTCTCACTCTCTCATACTGGTCACTGGAAGTTCAACATGGCACCTCATGGCAAATAACTCTCTGAGGATCTGAAAAAAAAAATTGTTGCTCTACATAAAGATGGCCTAGGCTATAAGAAGATTGCCAAGACCCTGAAACTGAGCTGCAGCACGGTGGCCAAGACCATACAGCGGTTTAACAGGACAGGTTCCACTCAGAAAAGGCCTTGCCATGGTTGAACAAAGAAGTTGAGTGCATGTGCTCAGTAACATATGCAGAGGTTGTCTTTGGGATATAGATGTATGAATCCTGCCAGCATTGCTGCAGAGGTTGAAGGGGTGGGGGGTCAGCCTGTCAGTGCTCAGACCATACGCCGCACCCTGCATCAAATTGGTCTGCATGGCTATCATCCCAGAAGGAAGCCTCTTCTAAAGATGATGCACAAGAAACAGTTTGCTGAAGACAAGCAGACTAAGGACGTGGGTTACTGGTACCATGTCCTGTGGTCTGATCTGATGAGACCAAGATAAACTTATTTGGTTCAGATGGTGTCAAACGTGTGTTTTAACAACCAGGTGAGGAGTAGAAAGACAAGGGGTGTACCCACTTTTGTTGCCAGAGGTTTAGACATGGCTGTGTGTCGAGGGGACAGCAAATTTGCACTGTTATACAAGCTGTACACTCACCACTTTACATTGTAATAAAGTGTAATTTCTTCAGTGTTGTCATATGAAAAGATATAATAAAATATTTACAAAAATGTGAGGGGTGTACTCACTTTTG
Organism: Rana muscosa; assembly: GCA_029206835.1. Lineage (NCBI taxonomy): Eukaryota > Metazoa > Chordata > Amphibia > Anura > Ranidae > Rana > Rana muscosa. Next base: position 117,069,448 of record CM055118.1, read on the forward strand.
TGAGATACTGTACATACAGGTCATCCAGGGCAATCAGCAACTTTATATAAAGTGGGAAGAAAAATAAAGTGATTAAAAAAGCAGTAATGAATTAAATTTGAAAAGACAGACTTAGTGGTCTTTAATTATACATGCAACATTATGTTTTTTCTAAAGTGTTTTAGTAGTCATTGACATGTCTCATGTATCTTCAGATCTTTGCATACGTTTCTGTTTGGGAACTGAAAGCCTGCAAGATAAATACCCAAAATGTGTGTATTTACACAAGATATTCCCATCGGGCCAATTGAAAAATTGCAGTCAACAGTCTTCAGTTTATTGTTGTGAGCAGCTGGCACATCATGAATATGTATTTTATTATAATAGGAAGTTTGTGCCAGCAGGGCAAAGGAAATCACATTCTACTTGTTAAGCAATTTAAAGTGTTTGTTACCCTAACATTTCATATTCCTGATATGTGCCTGTTGTACAATGTACTTGTATGAGAAAGTATCATGCTCTCTTTGTATTTCTTCCTTTGTGGTAAATCCCTGGCACTCCTGCTAGTCCCCTTGCTTTCCTATTAAAAACTGATCACACTAAGCAGGAGAGCACACCATGGTCAATTCTCAAGCTATGCTGGGAACTCAGGCTGCTCTCCTCCCATGATTAGACTTGTCCTAACACACTTCCCCTGCACAGCCTGTCACTGGGAATCTCAGTGTACTGCTGCTTCTCCTCACCCCAGCTCTTATGCAGCTGGGAACAGAGGGAATGTGATCATTTCCAAAAAAGGGAACAAAAGGTATTTGTGTTTTTTTCTACACAACAATGTTTTGCCTTTCATTTCTATTTTAAATTGAATGGGTTGTTTTTCAAGGTGATCGTTTACGTTCACATATACTTTTGTCAGAGTGCCCATTTTTTTAAGGGTTTTATATTTTTTCCTTCTTTTTTATGTCTTCCATGGCTTTCTTGCTTTTTTTCTTTATTTTGATATATATTTATATTTAAAGGGGTTGTAAAGGTTCATGTTTTTTCACCTATGCATTAAGGTGAAAAAACATCTTACGATCACTGGCCCCCCGACCCCCTCATTTTACTTACCTGAGCCCTGGAAAGTCCTGCGTCGCGAACGCGCTCTTCCTTTGCTCGGTCTTCTCGGCTCTTCATTGGATAGATTGATAGCAGCGCAGCCATTGGCTCGTGCTGCTGTCAATCAACTCCAGTGACGCAGGGGCCGGGCAAGGCCAAGTTCTTTAGTCGGTGGCTATGGACGCCAAATACAAGACTCGGGAGCGCGCCCGCAAGGTAACCCCCTTGGGAGAGCGCTTCCCAGCGGGGGTTATCAGAAGCAGGGAGGAGCCGAGACAGCCGCCGAGGGACCCCAGAAGATGCCGTGCGGGGCCACTCTGTGCAAAACGAGCTGCACAGTGGAGGCAAAACCTTTAGTGGGACTCTGGAGCAACCTTGTCGGTATAGATTTTGCTGGTCAATATCTCCAAAACCATAAATCCTAAGAACTCCAAACTTGGTAGGGTGGGTCTCCCAATCAGTCCCATACGTGTCTCTCAAGTTTGAAAAAAACACTGCCTCCCGAAACATAAAGGGCGACGTCGCAGTGTTCTTTCAAACTTCACGGACCAAGATGAGGCCTCACTGCTGTATCTCTGTGTCCTACATTGGGAAAATGTTCAATATTTTTTTAACCCTGCCATGGCCGGTCCCAAGCCCGTGCTGCGAAAAGAGGAGGGTTGAGTGCTTGGGCAAGCAAACCAGCCCTGTAAAAACCATTTGCTACTGCGAGCATAAAAGAAGAATAGGGCCTATCCAGCATTGTAGGGACATTAGCCAGCTGAACGTGTTGGCTGAGCTACCAATGCTTTAAGCTGCAAATTAGTGGCTCGAGCATAAAAGAAGAGGGCCTATTAAAGTTAACTCCACCGTGGCCGGTCCCAAGTCTGAGCTGAGAAAGGAGGAGGGTCCCTTCCCCCTCCCTTTCCTTCCCCTCCCCCTCCCTTCCCTTTCCCCTTCGCCCTCCCTTCCCTTTCCCCTTCCCCCAGAGACACATGCTCAAATGACCTTTAAGGCAGTTTACTGTGCAAAGGGCTAAAAAGAGATTGTAGACAGTCCACTTTGGGCCAATCGGCGCCGTTCGGAGCTGTAATGCGAAGTTCCACTGTACATCTCTTCTCTGCTGTCCCATCTGTGTGCTGTCTCGACTGTAAAGTGTGGGAAGAGGGTGTACCCCTTCACGAAGGATAGACAGCAGGATCTGTTCGCCCCGAGTACATAAATTGTCTGAAGAAGAGAGAGCAATTTGGGTTCAAATTTGGTCCCATACTTGCTATCTGAGGAGTGACAAAGGAAATCTACCTGCGTGCCAAGTTTGAAGACAGGAGCCCCAAGGGTTCCAGAGATATGGCCACACAAATAGAACTGACCGGCAATTGAAAGCTCCCTTGCGGGAAAACATAGCAGTAATTTGTAATACCGCTTAAGTGGGACTCTGGAGCAACCTTGTCGGTATAGATTTTGCTGGTCAATATCTCCAAAACCATAAATCCTAAGAACTCCAAACTTGGTAGGGTGGGTCTCCCAATCAGTCCCATACATGTGCCTCTCAAGTTGAAAAAAACACTGCCTCCCGAAACATAAAGGGCGACGTCGCAGTGTTCTTTCAAACTTCACGGACCCAGATGAGGCCTCACTGCTGTGTGTCTGTGTCCTACATTGGGAAAATGTTCAATATTTTTTTAACTCTGCCATGGCCGGTCCCAAGCCCGTGCTGCGAAAAGAGGAGGGTTGGGTGCTGGGACAAGCAAACCAGCCCTATTAAAACATTTGTAGAGCAAATGGGAAAGTTCAGTGACACAGAGGTGATGTTCCATCTCGGGGGAGGTTTAGTGTCACTGCAGCAATGAAGACCTCTCTGAGCGTGGTTGGTTCTGAGAGCAATGGCCCAGATCCCATTCCATAACAATTGTAAGATGCTCATTGCGGTCTAGAGCTGGTCCAAAGGTTGCGCGTGAAGGTTGTGTGCAAGCACACATAAAGTGCTCCCTTCCGAAACTGGAAGACTGCTTACCAGTGCTCTTGAATTTTTTTAACTCTGCCATGGCCGGTCCCAAGCCCGGCTGTGAAAAGAGGAGGGTTGAGTGCTGGGGCAAGCAAACCAGCCCTGTAAAAACAATTTGCTACTGCGAGCATAAAATAAGAATAGGGCCTATCCAGCATTGTAGTGACATTAGCCAGCTGAACGTGTTGGCTGAGCTACCAATGCTTTAAGCTGCAAATTAGTGGCTCGAGCATAAAAGAAGAGGGCCTATTAAAGTTAATTCCACCGTGGCCGGTCCCAAGTCCGAGCTGAGAAAGAAGGAGGGTCCCTTCCCCTCCCTTTCCTTCCCTTTCCCCTTCCCCTCCCCCTTCCTTCCCTTTCCCCTTCCCCCAGAGACACATGCTCAAATGACCTTTAAGGCAGTTTACTGTGCAAAGGGGTAAAAAGAGATTGTAGACAGTCCACTTTGGGCCGATCGGCGCCGTTCGGAGCTGTAATGCGAAGTTCCACTGTACATCTCTTCTCTGCTGTCCCATCTGTGTGCTGTCTCGACTGTAAAGTGTGGGAAGAGGGTGTACCCCTTTACGGAGGATAGACAGCAGGATCTGTTCGCCCCGAGTACATAAATTGTCTGAAGAAGAGAGAGCAATTTGGGTTCAAATTTGGTCCCATACTTGCTATCTGAGGAGTGACAAAGGAAATCTACCTGCGTGCCAAGTTTGAAGACAGGAGCCCCAAGGGTTCCAGAGATATGGCCACACAAAGAGAACTGACCGGCAATTGAAAGCTCCCTTGCGGGAAAACGTAGCAGTAATTTGTAATACCGCTTAAGTGGGACTCTGGAGCAACCTTGTCGGTATAGATTTTGCTGGTCAAAATCTCCAAAACCATAAATCCTAAGAACTCCAAACTTGGTAGGGTGGGTCTCCCAATCAGTCCCATACGTGTCTCTCAAGTTTGAAAAAAACACTGCCTCCCGAAACATAAAGGGCAACGTCGCAGTGTTCTTTCAAACTTCACGGACCAAGAGGAGGCCTCACTGCTGTATCTCTGTGTCCTACATTGGGAAAATGTTCAATATCTTTTTTAACTCTGCCATGGCCGGTCCCAAGCCCGTGCTACAAAAAGAGGAGGGTTGGGTGCTGGGACAAGCAAACCAGCCCTATTAAAACATTTTAAGAGCAAATGGGAAAGTTCAGTGACACAGAGGTGATGTTCCATCTCGGGGGAGGTTTAGTGTCACTGCAGCAATGAAGACCTCTCTGAGCGTGGTTGGTTCTGAGAGCAATGGCCCAGATCCCATTCCATAACAATTGTAAGATGCTCATTGCGGTCTAGAGCTGGTCCAAAGGTTGCGTGTGAAGGTTGTGTGCAAGCACACGTAAAGTGCTCCCTTCCGAAACTGGAAGACTGCTTACCAGTGCTCTTGAATTTTTTTAACTCTGCCATGGCCAGTCCCAAGCCCAGCTGCGAAAAGAGGAGGGTTGAGTGCTGGGGAAAGCAAACCAGCCCTGTAAAAACAATTTGCTACTGCGAGCATAAAAGAAGAATAGGGCCTATCCAGCATTGTAGTGACATTAGCCAGCTGAACGTGTTGGCTGAGCTACCAATGCTTTAAGCTGCAAATTAGTGGCTCGAGCATAAAAGAAGAGGGCCTATTAAAGTTAACTCCCCCGTGGCCGGTCCCAAGTCCGAGCTGAGAAAGGAGGAGGGTCCCTTCCCCCTCCCTTTCCTTCCCTTTCCCCTTCCCCTCCCCCTCCCTTCCCTTTCCCCTTCCCCCAGAGACACATGCTCAAATTACCTTTAAGGCAGTTTACTGTGCAAAGGGCTAAAAAGAGATTGTAGACAGTCCACTTTGGGCCGATCGGCGCCGTTCGGAGCTGTAATGCGAAGTTCCACTGTACATCTCTTCTCTGCTGTCCCATCTGTGTGCTGTCTCGACTGTGAAGTGTGGGAAGAGGGTGTACCCCTTTACGGAGGATAGACAGCAGGATCTGTTCGCCCCGAGTACATAAATTGTCTGAAGAAGAGAGAGCAATTTGGGTTCAAATTTGGTCCCATACTTGCTATCTGAGGAGTGACAAAGGAAATCTACCTGTGTGCCAAGTTTGAAGACAGGAGCCCCAAGGGTTCCAGAGATATGGCCACACAAATAGAACTGACCGGCAATTGAAAGCTCCCTTGCGGGAAAACGTAGCAGTAATTTGTAATACCGCTTAAGTGGGACTCTGGAGCAACCTTGTCGGTATAGATTTTGCTGGTCAATATCTCCAAAACCATAAATCCTAAGAACTCCAAACTTGGTAGGGTGGGTCTCCCAATCAGTCCCATACCTGTGTCTCTCAAGTTGAAAAAAACACTGCCTCCCGAAACATAAAGGGCGACGTCGCAGTGTTCTTTCAAACTTCACGGACCCAGATAAGGCCTCACTGCTGTATGTCTGTGTCCTACATTGGGAAAATGTTCAATATTTTTTTAACTCTGCCATGGCCGGTCCCAAGCCCGTGCTGCGAAAAGAGGAGGGTTGGGTGCTGGGAAAAGCAAACCAGCCCTATTAAAACATTTGTAGAGCAAATGGGAAAGTTCAGTGACACAGAGGTGATGTTCCATCTCAGGGGAGGTTTAGTGTCACTGCAGCAATGAAGACCTCTCTGAGCGTGGTTGGTTCTGAGAGCAATGGCCCAGATCCCATTCCATAACAATTGTAAGATGCTCATTGCGGTCTAGAGCTGGTCCAAAGGTTGCGTGTGAAGGTTGTGTGCAAGCACACGTAAAGTGCTCCCTTCCGAAACTGGAAGACTGCTTACCAGTGCTCTTAAATTTTTTTAACTCTGCCATGGCCGGTCCCAAGCCCAGCTGCGAAAAGAGGAGGGTTGAGTGCTGGGGCAAGCAAACCAGCCCTGTAAAAACTATTTGCTACTGCGAGCATAAAAGAAGAATAGGGCCTATCCAGCATTGTAGTGACATTAGCCAGCTGAACGTGTTGGCTGAGCTACCAATGCTTTAAGCTGCAAATTAGTGGCTCGAGCATAAAAGAAGAGGGCCTATTAAAGTTAACTCCACCGTGGCCGGTCTCAAGTCCGAGCTGAGAAAGGAGGAGGGTCCCTTCCCCCTCCCTTTCCTTCCCTTTTCCCTTCCCCTCCCCCTCCCTTCCCTTTCCCCTTCCCCCAGAGACACATGCTCAAATTACCTTTAAGGCAGTTTACTGTGAAAAAGGCTAAAAAGAGATTGTAGACAGTCCACTTTGGGCCGATCGGCGCCGTTCGGAGCTGTAATGCGAAGTTCCAATGTACATCTCTTCTCTGCTGTCCCATCTGTGTGCTGTCTCGACTGTGAAGTGTGGGAAGAGGGTGTACCCCTTTACGGAGGATAGACAGCAGGATCTGTTCGCCCCGAGTACATAAATTGTCTGAAGAAGAGAGAGCAATTTGGGTTCAAATTTGGTCCCATAGTTGCTATCTGAGGAGTGACAAAGGAAATCTACCTGCGTGCGAAGTTTGAAGACAGGAGCCCCAAGGGTTCCAGAGATATGGCCACACAAAGAGAACTGACCGGCAATTGAAAGCTCCCTTGCGGGAAAACGTAGCAGTAATTTGTAATACCGCTTAAGTGGGACTCTGGAACAACCTTGTCGGCAGGGATGAGCCAAACACCCCCCTGTTCGGTTCGCACCAGAACCTGCGAACAGACAAAATGTTCGTGTAAACTTTAGAACCCTATTAAATACAATGGACTCGAACGTTCGAAATCTAAAGTGTTAATTATAAAGGCTAATATGCAAGTTATTGTCCTAAAAAGTGTTTAGGGACCCGGGTCCTGCCCCAGGGGACATGTATCAATGCAAAAAGAAGTTTTAAAAACGGCCGTTTTTTCGGGAGCAGTGATTTTAATAATGCTTAAAATGAAAAAATAAAAGTGAAATATTCCTTTAAATTTCATACCTGGGGGGTGTGTATGATATGCATGTAAAGTGGCGCATGTTTCCCGTGCTATGAAAAGCTGTGCCTGCAAAAAATGTCATTTTTGAAAGAAAAAAATGCATTTAAAACTTACTCGCGGCTATTAATGAATTGTCGGCTCCCGGCAATACATACAAAAGTCATTGATAAAAAAAAAAAAAAAGCGTGGGGGTTCCCCAGAATTCAATTACCAGGCCCTTCAGGTCTGGAATGGATATTAAGGGGAACCCCACCGCAAATTAAAAAAAAAATTGACGTGGGGTTCCCCCAAATATCCATTCCAGGCCCTTCAGATCTGGCATGGATTTTAAGGGGAACTCCACCCCAAATTTAAAAAAAAAATGGCGTGGAGTCCCCCTAAAAATCCATACCAGACCCCTTATCCGAGCACGCAACCTGGCCGGCCGCAGGGGAAAAGGGGGGGACGAGAGAGCGGCCCCCCTCCCTCCTGAACCGTACCAAGCCACATGCCCTCAACATGGGGAGGATGTCCCCATGTTGATGGGGACAAGGGCCTCATCCCCACAACCCTTGCCCGGTGGTTGTGGGGGTCTGCGGGCGGGGGGCTTATCGGAATCTGGAAGACCCCTTTAACAAAGGGGACCCCCAGATCCCGGCCCCCCCCTATGTGAATTGGTAAGGGGTACATTGTACCCCTACCATTTCACGAAGAAAGCGTAAAAAAATGTTTAAAAAAACACACAAACACCTTGAAAAAGTCCTTTATTTAAAAAAAAAAAAAAAAAAGAAACATTCCAGCGGTGAAATCCAGTGTCCCGCGGCGATCCCGATGTCCAGCGCTGTCCTTCATTGGTTGTGCCTGAGCGGACCTGATGGGGAACTCCCTCTCAGTATTTTAAATGTATAGACCCGCCCCTTCTAAAGTTCCCCATCAGGTCCGCTCAGCGGACCAGATGCGGAACATGAGAAGGGGCGGGTCTATACATGTATTACCAAAGTGAGAGCAGTTCCCCATCAGGTCCGCCCCCTCGGTATGTCGGACCCGCCTACGTCATTGGCTTGAGCGGGGAACTTCCTTCACTGTGTAATTTAAATTACACAGTGAAGGAAGTTCCCCGCTCAAGCCAATGACGTAGGCGGGTCCGACATACCGAGGGGGCGGACCTGATGGGGAACTGCTCTCACTTTGGTAATACATGTATAGACCCGCCCCTTCTCAACTTTAGAAGGGGCGGGGTCTATACATTTAAAATACTGAGAGGGAGTTCCCCATCAGGTCCGCTCAGGCACAACCAATGAAGGACAGTGCTGGACATCGGGATCGCCGCGGGACACTGGATTTCACCGCTGGAATGTTTTTTTTTTTTAAATAAAGGACTTTTTCAAGGTGTTTGTGTGTTTTTTTAAACATTTTTTTACGCTTTCTTCGTGAAATGGTAGGGGTACAATGTACCCCTTACCAATTCACATAGGGGGGGGGCGGGATCTGGGGGTCCCCTTTGTTAAAGGGGTCTTCCAGATTCTGATAAGCCCCCCGCCCGCAGACCCCCACAACCACCGGGCAAGGGTTGTGGGGATGAGGCCCTTGTCCCCATCAACATGGGGACATCCTCCCCATGTTGAGGGCATGTGGCTTGGTACGGTTCAGGAGGGAGGGGGGGCCGCTCTCTCGTCCCCCCCTTTTCCCCTGCGGCCGGCCAGGTTGCGTGCTCGGATAAGGGGTCTGGTATGGATTTTTAGGGGGACTCCACGCCATTTTTTTTTTAAATTTGGGGTGGAGTTCCCCTTAAAATCCATGCCAGATCTGAAGGGCCTGGAATGGATATTTGGGGGAACCCCACGTCAATTTTTTTTTTAATTTGCGGCGGGGTTCCCCTTAATATCCATTCCAGACCTGAAGGGCCTGGTAATTGAATTCTGGGGAACCCCCACGCTTTTTTTTTTTTTTTTATCAATGACTTTTGTATGTATTGCCGGGAGCCGACAATTCATTAATAGCCGCGAGTCAGTTTTAAATGCATTTTTTTCTTTCAAAAATGACATTTTTTGCAGGGACAGTTCTAAGCACGGGAAACATGCGCCACTTTACATGCATATCATACACACCCCCCAGGTATGAAATTTAAAGGAATATTTCACTTTTATTGTTTCACTTTAAGCATTATTAAAATCACTGCTCCCGAAAAAACGGCCGTTTTTAAAACTTCTTTTTGCATTGATACATGTCCCCTGGGGCAGGACCCCGGTCCCCAAACACTTTTTAGGACAATAACTTGCATATAAGTAGGGATGAGCTCGGTGTTCGAGTCGAACATACGTTCGACTCGAACATCGGCTGTTCGATCGTTCGCCGAACAACGAACGATTTGGGCCGTTCGCGCCTAATTCGCGGCCCACAATGCACTACGCCATCGCAGTGTCATCCAGGCGCTGTGATTGGCCAAGCATGCACTGTGACCCCGCATGCTTGGCCAATCACAGCGCCGGCAGCGAGGAGAGCAATGATTGGCCACAGGCAGGATGCCTGTGGCCAATTATTGCTGAGGGTGTTTAGTACACGCCCCACACTATAAAAGGCCGCCAGCACGGCGGCCTAGTGTAGTGTGTTCCGGAGCAGGGAAAGAGAAGCATAGGCAGAGACAGTGACATTTTTTTTTCTTGCTTAACCTGGATTCCTTTAGTTTAGGGAAAGAGAAGGATAGGTAGGGAGAGTGTCAGTCTGTTTTACTGTGCTAAACCTTGTTTGTAGGGACAGGGAAGGACAGTGAGGGAAATTCTCATTGTGCTATACTGTGCTAAAGCATTCCTCATCAACCATCTTTAAAAAAAAAAATTTATAGGGACAGAAAACTATAGGTAGGGAGAGTGTCAGTCTGTTTTACTGTGCTAAACCTTGTTTGTAGGGACAGGGAAGGACAGTGAGGGAAATTCTCATTGTGCTATACTGTGCTAAAGCATTCCTCATCAACCATCTTTAAAAACACATTTTTTATAGGGACAGAAAACTATAGGTAGGGAGAGTGTCAGTGTGTTTTACTGTGCTAAACCTTGTTTGTAGGGACAGGGAAGGACAGTGAGGGAAATTCTCATTGTGCTATACTGTGCTAAAGCATTCCTCATCAACCATCTTTTAAAAAAAAAAAATTATAGGGACAGAAAACTATAGGTAGGGAGAGTGTCAGTGTGTTTTACTGTGCTAAACCTTGTTTGTAGGGACAGGGAAGGACAGTGAGGGAAATTCTCATTGTGCTATACTGTGCTAAAGCATTCCTCATCAACCATCTTTAAAAAAAAAAAAAATTATAGGGACAGAAAACTATAGGTAGGGAGAGTGTCAGTGTGTTTTACTGTGCTAAACCTTGTTTGTAGGGACAGGGAAGGACAGTGAGGGAAATTCTCATTGTGCTATATTGTGCTAAAGCATTCCTCATCAACCATCTTTAAAAAAAAAAAAAATATAGGGACAGAAAACTATAGGTAGGGAGAGTGTCAGTGTGTTTTACTGTGCTAAACCTTGTTTGTAGGGACAGGGAAGGACAGTGAAGGAAATTCTCATTGTGCTATACTGTGCTAAAGCATTCCTCATCAACATCTTTAAAAAAAAAAAAATTATAGGGACAGAAAACTATAGGTAGGGAGAGTGTCAGTGTGTTTTACTGTGCTAAACCTTGTTTGTAGGGACAGGGAAGGACAGTGAGGGAAATTCTCATTGTGCTATACTGTGCTAAAGCATTCCTCATCAACCATTTTTAAAAAAAAAATTTTTATAGGGACAGAAAACTATAGGTAGGGAGAGTGTCAGTGTGTTTTACTGTGCTAAACCTTGTTTGCAGGGACAGGGAAGGACAGTGAGGGAAATTCTCATTGTGCTATACTGTGCTAAAGCATTCCTCATCAACCATCTTTAAAAAAAATTTTTTTTATAAGGGACAGAAAACTATAGGTAGGGAGAGTGTCAGTGTGTTTTACTGTGCTAAACCTTGTTTGTAGGGACAGGGAAGGACAGTGAGGGAAATTCTCATTGTGCTATACTGTGCTAAAGCATTCCTCATCAACCATCTTTAAAAAAAAAAAATTATAGGGACAGAAAACTATAGGTAGGGAGAGTGTCAGTGTGTTTTACTGTGCTAAACCTTGTTTGTAGGGACAGGGAAGGACAGTGAGGGAAATTCTCATTGTGCTATACTGTGCTAAAGCATTCCTCATCAACCATCTTTAAAAAAAAAAATTTTTATAGGGACAGAAAACTATAGGTAGGGAGAGTGTCAGTGTGTTTTACTGTGCTAAACCTTGTTTGTAGGGACAGGGAAGGACAGTGAGGGAAATTCTCATTGTGCTATACTGTGCTAAAGCATTCCTCATCAACCATCTTTGAAATCCTTGTTTTTTGGACAGTCAGGGAAATTGTCATTGTGCTATTCTGTGCGAAAGCAATCATCCTCAACCATATTTAGAAATCCTTAAGTAAAGGGACAGAGAAGGACACCTGAAGGTAGCCCTTATTGCTTTTTTTCCCATCTCCCTGCAGGCCATCCATTAGAATGTCTGGAAGGCAAACAAGGAGAGGCAGACAGTCAGGAGGCAATAAAAGAGGGCAAGCAGGCTCTGTGTCTGGGGGCAACAGTGCTGGTCATGGACGCGGTGCATTGTCATCAGCACATGGCCATGGGACACGCTTGTCCTTCTTTTCGGCAGCTGGACATGTTGAGCCACATCATGCCGAAGACTTGGTAGAGTGGATGACCAAGCCCTCCTCCTCCTCATCCTCTCTCACCCAGGCTCAGGGTACTGGCAAAGCAGCTGCCAAAGCGTCCTCTTCCCTGGTATCAATGTCAGACTCATCATCAGTCACTCCTTCCCTAGACCCACCATGTCCTCCTCCTGAGGAGTCCCCCGAACTGTTTGAGCACAGTGTTGGGTACATGCTCCAGGAGGATGCCCAGCGTTTCGAAGGGTCTGATGATGAAACCCAGCTAGAGGAAGGCAGTAGCGTGAGAGCAGACAGAGGGGATGCTCAAGAAGGACACCAATCTGGCAGTCATGTTCCAGCAGCTGCAGCATACTGCCAGATTGGCTCCAGTGATGAGGAGGGAGGGGATGATGAGGTCACTGACTCCACGTGGGTGCCTAATAGGAGAGAGGAGGAGGAGGAGGATGAGGAGGAGGCACATCTCCAACCAGGCAGGATGCCCTTTGGTGGCCAGCGTAAGGGCAGTACACCGACGGAATCACACCGCAGAGCTCCGCCTGTGCAGGGCGCTGCCTCTGCCCGTCATTCAAAAAGTTATTTGGTGTGGGCCTTTTTTGAGGCTAGTGCATCAGATCGCACAGCTGCTGTTTGCAACATATGTCTCAAGCGTATATCGCGTGGCCAAAACATCAGCCGCTTGGGTACCACATGCCTGACCAGACATATGTTGACCTGCCATGCAGCTCGTTGGCAAGCCTACCTCAAAGACCCACACCAAAGAACAAAGCGGACCTCTCCTTGCACCGCATCAGCTGGGATCTCCAACCCCACTATAACTTCAGTCCTCTCTGAAACATGCACTGAGAGGAATGAAGGTGTAGAATTAGGTGTGTCACAGCCAAGTACTTGCGGCCACTCTGCTAGCAGTACACCGACGTCCGATTCTAGCAGGCAAATTTCCCTGCCCCAGCTGCTGGACCGTCGAAAGAAGTTCACTCCCAGCCATCCACATGCCCAGCGGTTGAATGCTAGCTTGGCTAAATTGCTAGCGCTTCAACTGCTGCCTTTTCAGTTGGTAGACTCGGCCCCCTTCCGTGAGTTTGTGCAATGTGCGGTTCCTCAGTGGCAGGTTCCCAAACGCCACTTTTTCTCACGGAAGGCTATTCCGGCTCTCTACCGGCATGTGGAAGGCAATGTCTTGGCCTCGCTGGACAGGGCGGTCAGCGGTAAGGTGCATATTACCGCTGACTCATGGTCCAGCAGGCATGGACAGGGACGTTACCTTTCTTTCACGGCCCATTGGGTCACTCTTTTGGCAGCTGGGAAGGATGCAGGACAAGGTGCAGTAGTGTTGGAGGTTGTTCCACCGCCACGCCTCCAAAATGCTACTACTGGTTGTGACACACCTCTCTCCTCCACCCCCTCCTCTTCTTCTTCCTCCATGGCCTCTTCCTGTGCTTTGTCCTCTGAACCAGCGGTGCTCCGTAGGCGTTCAAGGGGCTACGCAAGTACGCAGGCAAAAAGATGCCATGCCGTGCTTGCGCTGGTGTGTTTGGGGGACAGAAGCCACACTGGGGCAGAGGTCCTGTCTGCTCTGCAGGGCCAGGCCGAGAGGTGGTTGACGCCACGCCAGCTTAAGCCAGGAATGGTGGTTTGCGACAATGGCACCAACCTCCTCTCCGCCCTCCGACAGGGACAACTGACCCATGTGCCCTGTGTGGCTCACGTCCTTAACCTGGTGGTGCAGCGGTTCTTGGGCAGGTACCCGGGCTTACAGGATGTCCTGAGGCAGGCCAGGAAAGTCTGTGTGCATTTCCGCAGATCTTATAATGCCAGTGCTCGCCTGGCTGAGCTGCAAAAGGAGTTGAACCTGCCAAAGAACCGCCTTATATGTGACATGCCCACCAGGTGGAACTCAACGTTGGCCATGCTGCAGCGGCTGCACACGCAGCAGAGGGCCATCAATGAGTACCTGTGCGACTACGGCACCAGGACAGGGTCAGGGGAGCTTGTTTTTTTTTCTCCACGCCAGTGGGGCATGATCAGGGATGCATGCACTGTCCTGGCACCATTTGAGGAGGCCACGAGGATGGTGAGCAGTGACAGTGCATGCATCAGTGACACTGTACCTCTTGTCCACCTGTTGGAGCACACGCTGCGTGGAATAATGGACAGGGCACTTGAGGCAGAACAGAGGCAGGAAGAGGAGGACTTCCTTGCCTCTCAAGGCCCCCTTTACCCAGACAGTGTTCCTTCTGTCCCACCCATCGCACAGGAAGAGGACGAGGAGGAGGAGGAGGAGGAGGATTGTGTCAGCATGGAGGTGGAGCCTGGCACTCAGCAGCATCAACAGCAGCAGTCTTTTAGGGATGATTTACAGTCCCAAGAAACCCAAGGACTTGTACGTGGCTGGGAGGAGGTGGCTGCGGATCATGTCGTCCTTAGTGACCCAGAGGACTCCGGACCGAATGCCTCAGCTAACCTACGCTGCATGGCCTCCCTGATCCTGCAAAGTCTGCGGAAGGATCCTTGTATTCTTCGGATCAAGGAGAGGGACCATTACTGGCTGGCCACTCTCCTTGATCCACGGTACAAGGGTAAGGTTGCGGACCTTATGTTACCGTCGCAGAGGGAGCAGAGGATGAGACAACTCCGGGAGGCCTTGCAGAAAGGTCTGTGCAACGCGTTCCCAGAGACTGGGAGGTTATAAACTCCTGGTCCTGGACAACGAGTTGCTGAGGCTTCGGGCAGTCAAAGAAGGAGCGGTGGGGAAGGTGGCCGTCTGACCGATGCGTTCAGACAATTCTTTAGTCCGCAGCCCCAAAGTATGATCGGTTCCAGCAACCATCGCCAGCGTCTGATAAACATGGTGCAGGAATATCTAGGGGCAAGGTCAGACTTGGACACCTTCCCCACCGAAAATCCTCTGGCTTACTGGGTCTTGAGGATGGATCACTGGCCAGAGCTTGCACAGTATGCAATTGAGCTACTGGCCTGTCCTGCATCCAGCGTTCTTTTGGAACGCACATTCAGTGCTGCTGGAGGATTTGTCACAGATCACAGGGTGCGCCTGTCCACCGACTCGGTTGATCGACTGACTTTCATCAAGATGAACCAGTCTTGGATCACCACCAGCTACCACACACCTGATGCTGATATAACAGACTAATTGATTTTAACATGTCACATCCCTTCAAGACTGATGCTGATGCTGAGTGCCTGTGCTGTTATGTTGACTGGCTATCCTCCTCCTCCGAGTCCTCAATGATACGATTGATGATGATAGCTTGGAAGATCATTTTTGTTTATGGGTGCCGCCACCAGTGCCTAACGCCCAATTTTTCAGCCCCTGTTTAACAGGGGCGTGTAATTACAATTTTTGAAGCAATACTTTGCAACAGGGCTCATTGCTGTGCTCCAAGTACAGTATCTGTGAGGGGTTGCAGTGTTGTGCCACCAGTGCCTAAGGCCCAATTTTTCAGCCCCTGTTTAACAGGGGCGTGTAATTACAATTTTTGAAGCAATAATTTGCAACAGGGCTCATTGCTGTGCTCCAAGTACAGTATCTGTGAGGGGTTGCAGTGTTGTGCCACCAGTGCCTAAGGCCCAATTTTTCAGCCCCTGTTTAACAGGGGCGTGTAATTACAATTTTTGAAGCAATACTTTGCAACAGGGCTCATTGCTGTGCTCCAAGTACAGTATCTGTGAGGGGTTGCAGTGTTGTGCCACCAGTGCCTAAGGCCTAATTTTTCAGCCCCTGTTTAACAGGGGCGTGTAATTACAATTTTTGAAGCAATACTTTGCAACAGGGCTCATTGCTGTGCTCCAAGTACAGTATCTGTGAGGGGTTGCAGTGTTGTGCCACCAGTGCCTAAGGCCCAATTTTTCAGCCCCTGTTCAACAGGGGCATGTAATTACAATTCTTGATCTAATAATTCACAGCAGGGCCCATTGCTGCACCCACCAAGAGTAACTCTGAGGGCTTACAGTGTTGTGGCAACGCCACCACCACCACCACCACGAAAGGCCCAATTTTTCAGCCCCTGTTCAAAAGGGGCATGTAATTACAATTCTTGATCTAATAATTCACAGCAGGGCCCATTCCTGCACCCACCAAGAGTAACTCTGAGGGCTTACAGTGTTGTGGCAACACCACCACCACCACCACCACCACGAAAGGCCCAATTTTTCAGCCCCTGTTCAACAGGGGCATGCAATTACAATTCTTGATCTAATAATTCACAGCAGGGCCCATTGCTGCACCCACCAAGAGTAACTGTCAGGGCTTACAGTGTTGTGGCACCAGCACCACCATCAAAGGCCCAATTTTTACTACCACTGTTCAACAATTATATGTAATTACAATTCCTGATATAATAGTTGACAGCAGGGCGTTCCAGCACCAACCAAGAGTAACTGTGAGTGCTTACAGTGTTGTGCCAACACCAACAACTAAGGGGCCTATTTCTGCAGAGTATATACGGCAGGTCCCTACTTTCAAACATCCAACTTACAAACGACTCCTACTTGCAAACGCAAGAAGACAACAGGAAGTGAGAGGAAATCTACCCCTAGGAAGGAAAATTCTCTCCTGTAAGAATTAATATGGGAGAAAGGTGTCTCCTCTGTACTGATGCTTTATCACCAATCCTTGTTTCAAGAAAAACACCACATTTCAAAAACAGTTGTCATTGGGACGGAAAGTGAGGTGAAATGTTCTGAACAGGGGCACAGACAGCAAAACAAATGTTACAGGGGTGATAACCCTTACCTATGTTTTCCAAAAAGTTTAAAAATAGATTTTTGGGCTGGAGCTACACTTAATCAATGTACCTGTTCAAAATTACAAACAGATTCTACATAAGAACAAACCTACAGTCCCTGTCTTGTATGCACCGCCTGTATACGGCTGTTCAGAGTATATAGGGCCTTTTTTATTTTATGTGCGGGGTTCCCCTTAATATCCATACAAGACCCAAAGGGGCTGGTAATGGGCTGGGGTGGGGGGGGGTCATGGGGTAGCTATGCCATTTTTCTTAAAGATTTTCATCCATATTACCGGGACCAGACATTACATTAAAGCCGCAAGCAGTTTTAAATGGCTTTTTTTTCCTTTAGAAGTGTCATTTTGTGCAGGGACAGTTCTAAACACGGGAAACACGTGGCACTTCACAGGCATACTTTAGACACCCCCCAGGTACGATATTTAAAGGAATATTTGACTTATTTTTTTTCACTTTATGCATCATTAAAATGACTGCTCCCGAAAAACGACCGTTTTTAAAACTTCTTTTTGCATTGATACATGTCCCCTGGTGCAGAACCCGGGTTCCCAAACCCTTTTTAGGACAATAACATGCATAATAGTCGTTATAATTAGCACTTTAGAATTCGAACGTTCGCATCCATTGTATTTAATAGGGTTCTAATGTTCGTACAAACTTTCAGTCCGTTCGCGGGTTCTGGTGCGAACCGAACCCGGGGGTGTTCGGCTCATCACTACATATAAGCCTTTATAATTAGCACTTTAGATTTCTCCCATAGATTTTTCGAATTTGCCGCGAACACCCCAATTTGTTCGCTGTTCGGCGAACGGGCGAACAGGCAATGTTCGAGTCGAACATGAGTTCAACTCGAACTCGAAGCTCATCCCTACTTGTCAGTATAGATTTTGCTGGTTGAAAAAAACACTGCCTCCCGAAACATAAAGGGCGACGTCGCAGTGTTCTTTCAAACTGCACAGACCCAGATGAGGCCTCACTGCTGTATGTCTGTGTCCTACATTGGGAAAATGTTCAATATTTTTTTAACTCTGCCATGGCCGGTCCCAAGCCCGTGCTGCGAAAAGAGGAGGGTTGGGTGCTGGGACAAGCAAACCAGCCCTATTAAAACATTTGTAGAGCAAATGGGAAAGTTCAGTGACACAGAGGTGATGTTCCATCTCGGGGGAGGTTTAGTGTCACTGCAGCAATGAAGACCTCTCTGAGCGTGGTTGGTTCTGAGAGCAATGGCCCAGATCCCATTCCATAACAATTGTAAGATGCTCATTGCGGTCTAGAGCTGGTCCAAAGGTTGCGTGTGAAGATTGTGTGCAAGCACACGTAAAGTGCTCCCTTCCGAAACTGGAAGACTGCTTACCAGTGCTCTTGAAACTCTTTAACTCTGCCATGGCCGGTCCCAAGCCCAGCTGCGAAAAAGGAGGGTTGAGTGCTGGGGCAAGCAAACCAGCCCTGTAAAAACAATTTGCTACTGCGAGCATAAAAGAAGAATAGGGCCTATCCAGCATTGTAGTGACATTAGCCAGCTGAACGTGTTGGCTGAGCTACCAATGCTTTAAGCTGCAAATTAGTGGCTCGAGCATAAAAGAAGAGGGCCTATTAAAGTCAACTCCACCGTGGCCGGTCCCAAGTCCGAGCTGAGAAAGGAGGAGGGTCCCTTCCCCCTCCCTTTCCTTCCCTTTCCCCTTCCCCTCCCCCTCCCTTCCCTTTCCCCTTCCCCCAGAGATACATGCTCAAATTACCTTTAAGGCAGTTTACTGTGCAAAGGGCTAAAAAGAGATTGTAGACAGTCCACTTTGGGCCGATCGGCGCCGTTCGGAGCTGTAATGCGAAGTTCCACTGTACATCTCTTCTCTGCTGTCCCATCTGTGTGCTGTCTCGACTGTGAAGTGTGGGAAGAGGGTGTACCCCTTTACGGAGGATAGACAGCAGGATCTGTTCGCCCCGAGTACATAAATTGTCTGAAGAAGAGAGAGCAATTTGGGTTCAAATTTGGTCCCATACTTGCTATCTGAGGAGTGACAAAGGAAATCTACCTGCGTGCCAAGTTTGAAGACAGGAGCCCCAAGGGTTCCAGAGATATGGCCACACAAAGAGAACTGACCGGCAATTGAAAGCTCCCTTGCGGGAAAACGTAGCAGTAATTTGTAATACCGCTTAAGTGGGACTCTGGAGCAACCTTGTCGGTATAGATTTTGCTGGTCAATATCTCCAAAACCATAAATCCTAAGAACTCCAAACTTGGTAGGGTGGGTCTCCCAATCAGTCCCATACATGTGTCATTCAAGTTGAAAAAAACACTGCCTCCCGAAACATAAAGGGCGACGTCGCAGTGTTCTTTCAAACTGCACAGACCCAGATGAGGCCTCACTGCTGTATGTCTGTGTCCTACATTGGGAAAATGTTCAATATTTTTTTAACTCTGCCATGGCCGGTCCCAAGCCCGTGCTGTGAAAAGAGGAGGGTTGGGTGCTGGGACAAGCAAACCAGCCCTATTAAAACATTTGTAGAGCAAATGGGAAAGTTCAGTGACACAGAGGTGATGTTCCATCTCGGGGGAGGTTTAGTGTCACTGCAGCAATGAAGACCTCTCTGAGCGTGGTTGGTTCTGAGAGCAATGGCCCAGATCCCATTCCATAACAATTGTAAGATGCTCATTGCGGTCTAGAGCTGGTCCAAAGGTTGCGTGTGAAGGTTGTGTGCAAGCACACGTAAAGTGCTCCCTTCAGAAACTGGAAGACTGCTTACCAGTGCTCTTGAATCTTTTTAACTCTGCCATGGCCGGTCCCAAGCCCAGCTGCGAAAAGAGGAGGGTTGAGTGCTGGGGCAAGCAAACCAGCCCTGTAAAAACAATTTGCTACTGCGAGCATAAAAGAAGAATAGGGCCTATCCAGCATTGTAGTGACATTAGCCAGCTGAACGTGTTGGCTGAGCTACCAATGCTTTAAGCTGCAAATTAGTGGCTCGAGCATAAAAGAAGAGGGCCTATTAAAGTTAACTCCACCGTGGCCGGTCCCAAGTCCGAGCTGAGAAAGGAGGAGGGTCCCTTCCCCCTCCCTTTCCTTCCCTTTCCCCTTCCCCTCCCCCTCCCTTCCCTTTCCCCTTCCCCCAGAGATACATGCTCAAATTACCTTTAAGGCAGTTTACTGTGCAAAGGGCTAAAAAGAGATTGTAGACAGTCCACTTTGGGCCGATCGGCGCTGTTCGGAGCTGTAATGCGAATTTCCACTGTACATCTCTTCTCTGCTGTCCCATCTGTGTGCTGTCTCGACTGTGAAGTGTGGGAAGAGGGTGTACCCCTTTACGGAGGATAGACAGCAGGATCTGTTCGCCCCGAGTACATAAATTGTCTGAAGAACAGAGAGCAATTTGGGTTCAAATTTGGTCCCATACTTGCTATCTGAGGAGTGACAAAGGAAATCTACCTGCGTGCCAAGTTTAAAGACAGGAGCCCCAAGGGTTCCAGAGATATGGCCACACAAAGAGAACTGACCGGCAATTAAAAGCTCCCTTGCCGGAAAACGTAGCAGTAATTTGTAATACCACTTAAGTGGGACTCTGGAGCAACCTTGTCGGTATAGATTTTGCTGGTCAATATCTCCAAAACCATAAATCCTAAGAACTCCAAACTTGGTAGAGTGGGTCTCCCAATCAGTCCCATACATGTGTCTCTCAAGTTGAAAAAAACACTGCCTCCCGAAACATAAAGGGCGACGTCGCAGTGTTCTTTCAAACTGCACGGACCCAGATGAGGCCTCACTGCTGTATGTCTGTGTCCTACATTGGGAAAATGTTCAATATTTTTTTAACTCTGCCATGGCCGGTCCCAAGCCCGTGCTGCGAAAAAAGGAGGGTTGGGTCCTGGGACAAGCAAACCAGCCCTATTAAAACATTTGTAGAGCAAATGGGAAAGTTCAGTGACACAGAGGTGATGTTCAGTCTCGGAGGAGGTTTAGTGTCACTGCAGCAATGAAGACCTCTCTGAGCGTGGTTGGTTCTGAGAGCAATGGCCCAGATCCCATTCCATAACAATTGTAAGATGCTCATTGCGGTCTAGAGCTGGTCCAAAGGTTGCGTGTGAAGGTTGTGTGCAAGCACACGTAAAGTGCTCCCTTCCGAAACTGGAAGACTGCTTACCAGTGCTCTTGAAACTTTTTAACTCTGCCATGGCCGGTCCCAAGCCCAGCTGCGAAAAGAGGAGGGTTGAGTGCTGGGGCAAGCAAACCAGCCCTGTAAAAACAATTTGCTATTGCGAGCATAAAAGAAGAATAGGGCCTATCCAGCATTGTAGTGACATTAGCCAGCTGAACGTGTTGGCTGAGCTACCAATGCTTTAAGCTGCAAATTAGTGGCTTGAGCATAAAAGAAGAGGGCCTATTAAAGTTAACTCCACCGTGGCCGGTCCCAAGTCCGAGCTGAGAAAGGAGGAGGGTCCCTTCCCCCTCCCTTTCCTTCCCTTTCCCCTTCCCCTCCCCCTCCCTTCCCTTTCCCCTTCCCCCAGAGATACATGCTCAAATTCCTTTAAGGCAGTTTACTGTGCAAAGGGCTAAAAAGAGATTGTAGACAGTCCACTTTGGGCCGATCGGCGCCGTTCGGAGCTGTAATGCGAATTTCCACTGTACATCTCTTCTCTGCTGTCCCATCTGTGTGCTGTCTCGACTGTGAAGTGTGGGAAGAGGGTGTACCCCTTTACGGAGGATAGACAGCAGGATCTGTTCGCCCCGAGTACATAAATTGTCTGAAGAAGAGAGAGCAATTTGGGTTCAAATTTGGTCCCATACTTGCTATCTGAGGAGTGACAAAGGAAATCTACCTGCGTGCCAAGTTTGAAGACAGGAGCCCCAAGGGTTCCAGAGATATGGCCACACAAAGAGAACTGACCGGCAATTGAAAGCTCCCTTGCGGGAAAACGTAGCAGTAATTTGTAATACCGCTTAAGTGGGACTCTGGAGCAACCTTGTCGGTATAGATTTTGCTGGTCAATGTCTCCAAAACCATAAATCCTAAGAACTCCAAACTTGGTAGGGTGGGTCTCCCAATAAGTCCCATACATGTGTCTCTCAAGTTTAAAAAAACACTGCCTCCCGAAACATAAAGGGCGAAGTCACAGTGTTCTTTCAAACTGCACAGACCCAGATGAGGCCTCACTGCTGTATGTCTGTGTCCTACATTGGGAAAATGTTCAATATTTTTTTAACTCTGCCATGGCCGGTCCCAAGCCCGTGCTGCGAAAAGAGGAGGGTTGGGTGCTGGGACAAGCAAACCAGCCCTATTAAAACATTTGTAGAGCAAATGGGAAAGTTCAGTGACACAGAGGTGATGTTCCATCTCGGGGGAGGTTTAGTGTCACTGCAGCAATGAAGACCTCTCTGAGCGTGGTTGGTTCTGAGAGCAATGGCCCAGATCCCATTCCATAACAATTGTAAGATGCTCATTGCGGTCTAGAGCTGGTCCAAAGGTTGCGTGTGAAGGTTGTGTGCAAGCACACGTAAAGTGCTCCCTTCCGAAACTGGAAGACTGCTTACAAGTGCTCTTGATTTTTTTTAACTCTGCCATGGCCGGTCCTAAGCCCAGCTGCGAAAAGTGGAGGGTGGAGTGCTGGGGCAAGCAAACCAGCCCTGTAAAAACAATTTGCTACTGCGAGCATAAAAGAAGAATAGGGCCTATCCAGCATTGTAGTGACATTAGCGAGCTGAACGTGTTGGCTGAGCTACCAATGCTTTAAGCTGCAAATTAGTGGCTCGAGCATAAAAGAAGAGGGCCTATTAAAGTTAACTCCACCGTGGCCGGTCCCAAGTCTGAGCTGAGAAAGGAGGAGGGTCCCTTCCCCTCCCTTTCCTTCCCTTTCCCCTTCCCCTCCCCCTCCCTTCCCTTTCCCCTTCCCCCAGAGACACATGCTCAAATTACCTTTAAGGCAGTTTACTGTGCAAAGGGCTAAAAAGAGATTGTAGACAGTCCACTTTGGGCCGATCGGCGCCGTTCGGAGCTGTAATGCGAAGTTCCACTGTACATCTCTTCTCTGCTGTCCCATCTGTGTGCTGTCTCGACTGTGAAGTGTGGGAAGAGGGTGTACCCCTTTACGGAGGATAGACAGCAGGATCTGTTCGCCCCGAGTACATAAATTGTCTGAAGAAGAGAGAGCAATTTGGGTTCAAATTTGGTCCCATACTTGCTATCTGAGGAGTGACAAAGGAAATCTACCTGCGTGCCAAGTTTGAAGACAGGAGCCCCAAGGGTTCCAGAGATATGGCCACACAAAGAGAACTGACCGGCAATTGAAAGCTCCCTTGCGGGAAAACGTAGCAGTAATTTGTAATACCGCTTAAGTGGGACTCTGGAGCAACCTTGTCGGTATAGATTTTGCTGGTCAATATCTCCAAAACCATAAATCCTAAGAACTCCAAACTTGGTAGGGTGGGTCTCCCAATCAGTCCCATACATGTGTCTCTCAAGTTGAAAAAAACACTGCCTCCCGAAACATAAAGGGCGACGTCGCAGTGTTCTTTCAAACTGCACGGACCCAGATGAGGCCTCACTGCTGTATGTCTGTGTCCTACATTGGGAAAATGTTCAATATTTTTTTAACTCTGCCATGGCCGGTCCCAAGCCCGTGCTGCGAAAAGAGGAGGGTTGGGTGCTGGGACAAGCAAACCAGCCCTATTAAAACATTTGTAGAGCAAATGGGAAAGTTCAGTGACACAGAGGTGATGTTACATCTCGGGGGAGGTTTAGTGTCACTGCAGCAATGAAGACCTCTCTGAGCCTGGTTGGTTCTGAGAGCAATGGCCCAGATCCCATTCCACAACAATTGTAAGATGCTCATTGCGGTCTAGAGCTGGTCCAAAGGTTGCGTGTGAAGGTTGTGTGCAAGCACACGTAAAGTGCTCCCTTCCGAAACTGGAAGACTGCTTACCAGTGCTCTTGAAACTTTTTAACTCTGCCATGGCCGGTCCCAAGCCCAGCTGCGAAAAGAGGAGGGTTGAGTGCTGGGGCAAGCAAACCAGCCCTGTAAAAACAATTTGCTACTGCGAGCATAAAAGAAGAATAGGGCCTATCCAGCATTGTAGTGACATTAGCCAGCTGAACGTGTTGGCTGAGCCACCAATGCTTTAAGCTGCAAATTAGTGGCTCGAGCATAAAAGAAGAGGGCCTATTAAAGTTAACTCCACCATGGCCGGTCCCAAGTCCGAGCTGAGAAAGGAGGAGGGTCCCTTCCCCCTCCCTTTCCTTCCCTTTCCCCTTCCCCCAGAGATACATGCTCAAATTACCTTTAAGGCAGTTTACTGTGCAAAGGGCTAAAAAGAGATTGTAGACAGTCCACTTTGGGCCGATCGGCTCCGTTCGGAGCTGTAATGCGAAGTTCCACTTGACATCTCTTCTCTGCTGTCCCATCTGTGTGCTGTCTCGACTGTGAAGTGTGGGAAGAGGGTGTACCCCTTTACGGAGGATAGACAGCAGGATCTGTTCGCCCCGAGTACATAAATTGTCTGAAGAAGAGAGAGCAATTTGGGTTCAAATTTGGTCCCACCCTTGCTATCTGAGGAGTGACAAAGGAAATCTACCTGCGTGCCAAGTTTGAAGACAGGAGCCCCAAGGGTTCCAGAGATATGGCCACACAAAGAGAACTGACCGGCAATTGAAAGCTCCCTTGCGGGAAAACGTAGCAGTAATTTGTAATACCGCTTAAGTGGGACTCTGGAGCAACCTTGTCGGTATAGATTTTGCTGGTCAATATCTCCAAAACCATAAATCCTAAGAACTCCAAACTTGGTAGGGTGGGTCTCCCAATCAGTCCCATGTGTCTCTCAAGTTGAAAAAAACACTGCCTCCTGAAACATAAAGGGCGACGTCACAGTGTTCTTTCAAACTGCACGGACCCAGATGAGGCCTCACTGCTGTATGTCTGTGTCCTACATTGGGAAAATGTTCAATATTTTTTTAACTCTGCCATGGCCGGTCCCAAGCCCATGCTGCGAAAAGAGGAGGGTTGGGTGCTGGGACAAGCAAACCAGCCCTATTAAAACATTTGTAGAGCAAATGGGAAAGTTCAGTGACACAGAGGTGATGTTCCATCTCGGGGGAGGTTTAGTGTCACTGCAGCAATGAAGACCTCTCTGAGCGTGGTTGGTTCTGAGAGCAATGGCCCAGATCCCATTCCATAACAATTGTAAGATGCTCATTGCAGTCTAGAGCTGGTCCAAAGATTGCGTGTGAAGGTTGTGTGCAAGCACACGTAAAGTGCTCCCTTCCGAAACTGGAAGACTGCTTACCAGTGCTCTTGAATTTTTTTAACTCTGCCAGGGCCAGTCCCAAGCCCAGCTGCGAAAAGAGGAGAGTTGAGTGCTGGGGCAAGCAAACCAGCCCTGTAAAAACAATTTGCTACTGCGAGCATAAAAGAAGAATAGGGCCTATCCAGCATTGTAGTGACATTAGCCAGCTGAACGTGTTGGCTGAGCTACCAATGCTTTAAGCTGCAAATTAGTGGCTCGAGCATAAAAGAAGAGGGCCTATTAAAGTTAACTCCACCGTGGCCGGTCCCAAGTCCGAGCTGAGAAAGGAGGAGGGTCCCTTCCCCCTCCCTTTCCTTCCCTTTCCCCTTCCCCTCCCCCTCCTATCCCTTTCCCCTTCCCCCAGAGACACATGCTCAAATTACCTTTAAGGCAGTTTACTGTGCAAAGGGCTAAAAAGAGATTGTAGACAGTCCACTTTGGGCCGATCGGCGCCGTTCGGAGCTGTAATGCGAAGTTCCACTGTACATCTCTGCTCTGCTGTCCCATCTGTGTGCTGTCTCGACTGTGAAGTGTGGGAAGAGGGTGTACCCCTTTACGGAGGATAGACAGCAGGATCTGTTCGCCCCGAGTACATAAATTGTCTGAAGAAGAGAGAGCAATTTGGGTTCAAATTTGGTCCCATACTTGCTATCTGAGGAGTGACAAAGGAAATCTACCTGCGTGCCAAGTTTGAAGACAGGAGCCCCAAGGCTTCCAGAGATATGGCCACACAAAGAGAACTGACCGGCAATTGAAAGCTCCCTTGCGGGAAAACGTAGCAGTAATTTGTAATACCGCTTAAGTGGGACTCTGGAGCAACCTTGTCGGTATAGATTTTGCTGGTCAATATCTCCAAAACCATAAATCCTAAGAACTCCAAACTTGGTAGGGTGGGTCTCCCAATCAGTCCCATGTGTCTCTCAAGTTGAAAAAAACACTGCCTCCTGAAACATAAAGGGCGACGTCACAGTGTTCTTTCAAACTGCACGGACCCAGATGAGGCCTCACTGCTGTATGTCTGTGTCCTACATTGGGAAAATGTTCAATATTTTTTTAACTCTGCCATGGCCGGTCCCAAGCCCATGCTGCGAAAAGAGGAGGGTTGGGTGCTGGGACAAGCAAACCAGCCCTATTAAAACATTTGTAGAGCAAATGGGAAAGTTCAGTGACACAGAGGTGATGTTCCATCTCGGGGGAGGTTTAGTGTCACTGCAGCAATGAAGACCTCTCTGAGCGTGGTTGGTTCTGAGAGCAATGGCCCAGATCCCATTCCATAACAATTGTAAGATGCTCATTGCAGTCTAGAGCTGGTCCAAAGATTGCGTGTGAAGGTTGTGTGCAAGCACACGTAAAGTGCTCCCTTCCGAAACTGGAAGACTGCTTACCAGTGCTCTTGAATTTTTTTAACTCTGCCAGGGCCAGTCCCAAGCCCAGCTGCGAAAAGAGGAGAGTTGAGTGCTGGGGCAAGCAAACCAGCCCTGTAAAAACAATTTGCTACTGCGAGCATAAAAGAAGAATAGGGCCTATCCAGCATTGTAGTGACATTAGCCAGCTGAACGTGTTGGCTGAGCTACCAATGCTTTAAGCTGCAAATTAGTGGCTCGAGCATAAAAGAAGAGGGCCTATTAAAGTTAACTCCACCGTGGCCGGTCCCAAGTCCGAGCTGAGAAAGGAGGAGGGTCCCTTCCCCCTCCCTTTCCTTCCCTTTCCCCTTCCCCTCCCCCTCCCTTCCCTTTCCCCTTCCCCCAGAGACACATGCTCAAATTACCTTTAAGGCAGTTTACTGTGCAAAGGGCTAAAAAGAGATTGTAGACAGTCCACTTTGGGCCGATCGGCGCCGTTCGGAGCTGTAATGCGAAGTTCCACTGTACATCTCTGCTCTGCTGTCCCATCTGTGTGCTGTCTCGACTGTGAAGTGTGGGAAGAGGGTGTACCCCTTTACGGAGGATAGACAGCAGGATCTGTTCGCCCCGAGTACATAAATTGTCTGAAGAAGAGAGAGCAATTTGGGTTCAAATTTGGTCCCATACTTGCTATCTGAGGAGTGACAAAGGAAATCTACCTGCGTGCCAAGTTTGAAGACAGGAGCCCCAAGGCTTCCAGAGATATGGCCACACAAAGAGAACTGACCGGCAATTGAAAGCTCCCTTGCGGGAAAACGTAGCAGTAATTTGTAATACCGCTTAAGTGGGACTCTGGAGCAACCTTGTCGGTATAGATTTTGCTGGTCAATATCTCCAAAACCATAAATCCTAAGAACTCCAAACTTGGTAGGGTGGGTCTCCCAATCAGTCCCATACATGTGTCTCTCAAGTTGAAAAAAACACTGCCTCCCGAAACATAAAGGGCGACGTCGCAGTGTTCTTTCAAACTGCACGGACCCAGATGAGGCCTCACTGCTGTATGTCTGTGTCCTACATTGGGAAAATGTTCAATATTTTTTTAACTCTGCCATGGCCGGTCCCAAGCCCGTGCTGCGAAAAGAGGAGGGTTGGGTGCTGGGACAAGCAAACCAGCCCTATTAAAACATTTGTAGAGCAAATGGGAAAGTTCAGTGACACAGAGGTGATGTTCCATCTCGGGGGAGGTTTAGTGTCACTGCAGCAATGAAGACCTCTCTGAGCGTGGTTGGTTCTGAGAGCAATGGCCCAGATCCCATTCCACAACAATTGTAAGATGCTCATTGCGGTCTAGAGCTGGTCCAAAGGTTGCGTGTGAAGGTTGTGTGCAAGCACACGTAAAGTGCTCCCTTCCGAAACTGGAAGACTGCTTACCAGTGCTCTTGAATCTTTTTAACTCTGCCATGGCCGGTCCCAAGCCCAGCTGCGAAAAGAGGAGGGTTGAGTGCTGGGGCAAGCAAACCAGCCCTGTAAAAACAATTTGCTACTGCGAGCATAAAAGAAGAATAGGGCCTATCCAGCATTGTAGTGACATTAGCCAGCTGAACGTGTTGGCTGAGCTACCAATGCTTTAAGCTGCAAATTAGTGTCTCGAGCATAAAAGAAGAGGGCCTATTAAAGTTAACTCCACCGTGGCCGGTCCCAAGTCCGAGCTGAGAAAGGAGGAGGGTCCCTTCCCCCTCCCTTTCCTTCCCTTTCCCCTTCCCCCAGAGATACATGCTCAAATTACCTTTAAGGCAGTTTACTGTGCAAAGGGCTAAAAAGAGATTGTAGACAGTCCACTTTGGGCCGATCGGTGCCGTTCGGAGCTGTAATGCGAAGTTCCACTGTACATCTCTTCTCTGCTGTCCCATCTGTGTGCTGTCTCGACTGTGAAGTGTGGGAAGAGGGTGTACCCCTTTACGGAGGATAGACAGCAGGATCTGTTCGCCCCGAGTACATTAATTGTCTGAAGAAGAGAGAGCAATTTGGGTTCAAATTTGGTCCCATACTTGCTATCTGAGGAGTGACAAAGGAAATCTACCTGCGTGCCAAGTTTGAAGACAGGAGCCCCAAGGGTTCCAGAGATATGGCCACACAAAGAGAACTGACCGGCAATTGAAAGCTCCCTTGCGGGAAAACGTAGCAGTAATTTGTAATACCGCTTAAGTGGGACTCTGGAGCAACCTTGTCGGTATAGATTTTGCTGGTCAATATCTCCAAAACCATAAATACTAAGAACTCCAAACTTGGTAGGGTGGGTCTCCCAATCAGTCCCATACATGTGTCTCTCAAGTTGAAAAAAACACTGCCTCCCGAAACATAAAGGGCGACGTCGCAGTGTTCTTTCAAACTGCACGGACCCAGATGAGGCCTCACTGCTGTATGTCTGTGTCCTACATTGGGAAAATGTTCAATATTTTTTTAACTCTGCCATGGCCGGTCCCAAGCCCGTGCTGCGAAAAGAGGAGGGTTGGGTGCTGGGACAAGCAAACCAGCCCTATTAAAACATTTGTAGAGCAAATGGGAAAGTTCAGTGACACAGAGGTGATGTTCCATCTCAGGGGAGGTTTAGTGTCACTGCAGCAATGAAGACCTCTCTGAGCGTGGTTGGTTCTGAGAGCAATGGCCCAGATCCCATTCCATAACAATTGTAAGATGCTCATTGCGGTCTAGAGCTGGTCCAAAGGTTGCGTGTGAAGGTTGTGTGCAAGCACACGTAAAGTGCTCCCTTCCGAAACTGGAAGACTGCTTACCAGTGCTCTTGAAACTCTTTAACTCTGCCATGGCCGGTCCCAAGCCCAGCTGCGAAAAGAGGGTTGAGTGCTGGGGCAAGCAAACCAGCCCTGTAAAAACAATTTGCTACTGCGAGCATAAAAGAAGAATAGGGCCTATCCAGCATTGTAGTGACATTAGCCAGCTGAACGTGTTGGCTGAGCTACCAATGCTTTAAGCTGCAAATTAGTGTCTCGAGCATAAAAGAAGAGGGCCTATTAAAGTTAACTCCACCGTGGCCGGTCCCAAGTCCGAGCTGAGAAAGGAGGAGGGTCCCTTCCCCCTCCCTTTCCTTCCCTTTCCCCTTCCCCTCCCCCTCCCTTCCCTTTCCCCTTCCCCCAGAGATACATGCTCAAATTACCTTTAAGGCAGTTTACTGTGCAAAGGGCTAAAAAGAGATTGTAGACAGTCCACTTTGGGCCGATCGGTGCCGTTCGGAGCTGTAATGCGAAGTTCCACTGTACATCTCTTCTCTGCTGTCCCATCTGTGTGCTGTCTCGACTGTGAAGTGTGGGAAGAGGGTGTACCCCTTTACGGAGGATAGACAGCAGGATCTGTTTGCCCCGAGTACATTAATTGTCTGAAGAAGAGAGAGCAATTTGGGTTCAAATTTGGTCCCATACTTGCTATCTGAGGAGTGACAAAGGAAATCTACCTGCGTGCCAAGTTTGAAGACAGGAGCCCCAAGGGTTCCAGAGATATGGCCACACAAAGAGAACTGACCGGCAATTGAAAGCTCCCTCGCGGGAAAACGTAGCAGTAATTTGTAATACCGCTTAAGTGGGACTCTGGAGCAACCTTGTCGGTATAGATTTTGCTGGTCAATATCTCCAAAACCATAAATCCTAAGAACTCCAAACTTGGTAGGGTGGGTCTCCCAATCAGTCCCATACATGTGTCTCTCAAGTTGAAAAAAACACTGCCTCCCGAAACATAAAGGGTGACGTCGCAGTGTTCTTTCAAACTGCACGGACCCAGATGAGGCCTCACTGCTGTATGTCTGTGTCCTACATTGGGAAAATGTTCAATATTTTTTTAACTCTGCCATGGCCGGTCCCAAGCCCGTGCTGCGAAAAGAGGAGGGTTGGGTGCTGGGACAAGCAAACCAGCCCTATTAAAACATTTGTAGAGCAAATGGGAAAGTTCAGTGACACAGAGGTGATGTTCCATCTCGGGGGAGGTTTAGTGTCACTGCAGCAATGAAGACCTCTCTGAGCGTGGTTGGTTCTGAGAGCAATGGCCCAGATCCCATTCCATAACAATTGTAAGATGCTCATTGCGGTCTAGAGCTGGTCCAAAGGTTGCGTGTGAAGGTTGTGTGCAAGCACACGTAAAGTGCTCCCTTCCGAAACTGGAAGACTGCTTACCAGTGCTCTTGAAACTTTTTAACTCTGCCATGGCCGGTCCCAAGCCCAGCTGCGAAAAGAGGAGGGTTGAGTGCTGGGGCAAGCAAACCAGCCCTGTAAAAACAATTTGCTACTGCGAGCATAAAAGAAGAATAGGGCCTATCCAGCATTGTAGTGACATTAGCCAGCTGAACGTGTTGGCTGAGCTACCAATGCTTTAAGCTGCAAATTAGTGGCTCGAGCATAAAAGAAGAGGGCCTATTAAAGTTAACTCCACCGTGGCCGGTCCCAAGTCCGAGCTGAGAAAGGAGGAGGGTCCCTTCCCCCTCCCTTTCCTTCCCTTTCCCCTTCCCCTCCCCCTCCCTTCCCTTTCCCCTTCCCGCAGAGGCACATGCTCAAATTACCTTTAAGGCAGTTTACTGTGCAAAGGGCTAAAAAGAGATTGTAGACAGTCCACTTTGGGCCGATCGGCGACGTTCGGAGCTGTAATGCGAAGTTCCACTGTACATCTCTTCTCTGCTGTCTCATCTGTGTGCTGTCTCGACTGTGAAGTGTGGGAAGAGGGTGTACCCCTTTACGGAGGATAGACAGCAGGATCTGTTCGCCCCGAGTACATAAATTGTCTGAAGAAGAGAGAGCAATTTGGGTTCAAATTTGGTCCCATACTTGCTATCTGAGGAGTGACAAAGGAAATCTACCTGCGTGCCAAGTTTGAAGACAGGAGCCCCAAGGGTTCCAGAGATATGGCCACACAAAGAGAACTGACCGGCAATTGAAAGCTCCCTTGCGGGAAAACGTAGCAGTAATTTGTAATACCGCTTAAGTGGGACTCTGGAGCAACCTTGTCGGTATAGATTTTGCTGGTCAATATCTCCAAAACCATAAATCCTAAGAACTCCAAACTTGGTAGGGTGGGTCTCCCAATCAGTCCCATACATGTGTCTCTTAAGTTGAAAAAAACACTGCCTCCCGAAACATAAAGGGCGATGTCGCAGTGTTCTTTCAAACTGCACGGACCCAGATGAGGCCTCACTGCTGTATGTCTGTGTCCTACATTGGGAAAATGTTCAATATTTTTTTAACTCTGCCATGGCCGGTCCCAAGCCCGTGCTGCGAAAAGAGGAGGGTTGGGTGCTGGGACAAGCAAACCAGCCCTATTAAAACATTTGTAGAGCAAATGGGAAAGTTCAGTGACACAGAGGTGATGTTCCATCTCGGGGGAGGTTTAGTGTCACTGCAGCAATGAAGACCTCTCTGAGCGTGGTTGGTTCTGAGAGCAATGGCCCAGATCCCATTCCACAACAATTGTAAGATGCTCATTGCAGTCTAGAGCTGGTCCAAAGGTTGCGTGTGAAGGTTGTGTGCAAGCACACGTAAAGTGCTCCCTTCCGAAACTGGAAGACTGCTTACCAGTGCTCTTGAATCTTTTTAACTCTGCCATGGCCGGTCCCAAGCCCAGCTGCGAAAAGAGGAGGGTTGAGTGCTGGGGCAAGCAAACCAGCCCTGTAAAAACAATTTGCTACTGCGAGCATAAAAGAAGAATAGGGCCTATCCAGCATTGTAGTGACATTAGCCAGCTGAACGTGTTGGCTGAGCTACCAATGCTTTAAGCTGCAAATTAGTGTCTCGAGCATAAAAGAAGAGGGCCTATTAAAGTTAACTCCACCGTGGCCGGTCCCAAGTCCGAGCTGAGAAAGGAGGAGGGTCCCTTCCCCCTCCCTTTCCTTCCCTTTCCCCTTCCCCTCCCCCTCCCTTCCCTTTCCCCTTCCCCCAGAGATACATGCTCAAATTACCTTTAAGGCAGTTTACTGTGCAAAGGGCTAAAAAGAGATTGTAGACAGTCCACTTTGGGCCGATCGGTGCCGTTCGGAGCTGTAATGCGAAGTTCCACTGTACATCTCTTCTCTGCTGTCCCATCTGTGTGCTGTCTCGACTGTGAAGTGTGGGAAGAGGGTGTACCCCTTTACGGAGGATAGACAGCAGGATCTGTTCGCCCCGAGTACATAAATTGTCTGAAGAAGAGAGAGCAATTTGGGTTCAAATTTGGTCCCATACTTGCTATCTGAGGAGTGACAAAGGAAATCTACCTGCGTGCCAAGTTTGAAGACAGGAGCCCCAAGGGTTCCAGAGATATGGCCACACAAAGAGAACTGACCGGCAATTGAAAGCTCCCTTGCGAGAAAACGTAGCATTAATTTGTAATACCGCTTAAGTGGGACTCTGGAGCAACCTTGTCGGTATAGATTTTGCTGGTCAATATCTCCAAAACCATAAATCCTAAGAACTCCAAACTTGGTAGGGTGGGTCTCCCAATCAGTCCCATACATGTGTCTCTCAAGTTGAAAAAAACACTGCCTCCCGAAACATAAAGGGCGACGTCGCAGTGTTCTTTCAAACTGCACGGACCCAGATGAGGCCTCACTGCTGTATGTCTGTGTCCTACATTGGGAAAATGTTCAATATTTTTTTAACTCTGCCATGGCCGGTCCCAAGCCCGTGCTGCGAAAAGAGGAGGGTTGGGTGCTGGGACAAGCAAACCAGCCCTATTAAAACATTTGTAGAGCAAATGGGAAAGTTCAGTGACACAGAGGTGATGTTCCATCTCAGGGGAGGTTTAGTGTCACTGCAGCAATGAAGACCTCTCTGAGCGTGGTTGGTTCTGAGAGCAATGGCCCAGATCCCATTCCATAACAATTGTAAGATGCTCATTGCGGTCTAGAGCTGGTCCAAAGGTTGCGTGTGAAGGTTGTGTGCAAGCACACGTAAAGTACTCCCTTCCGAAACTGGAAGACTGCTTACCAGTGCTCTTGAAACTTTTTAACTCTGCCATGGCCGGTCCCAAGCCCAGCTGCGAAAAGAGGAGGGTTGAGTGCTGGGGCAAGCAAACCAGCCCTGTAAAAACAATTTGCTACTGCGAGCATAAAAGAAGAATAGGGCCTATCCAGCATTGTAGTGACATTAGCCAGCTGAACGTGTTGGCTGAGCTACCAATGCTTTAAGCTGCAAATTAGTGGCTCGAGCATAAAAGAAGAGGGCCTATTAAAGTTAACTCCACCGTGGCCGGTCCCAAGTCCGAGCTGAGAAAGGAGGAGGGTCCCTTCCCCCTCCCTTTCCTTCCCTTTCCCCTTCCCCTCCCCCTCCCTTCCCTTTCCCCTTCCCCCAGAGATACATGCTCAAATTACCTTTAAGGCAGTTTACTGTGCAAAGGGCTAGAAAGAGATTGTAGACAGTCCACTTTGGGCCCATCGGCGCCGTTCGGAGCTGTAATGCAAAGTTCCACTGTACATCTCTTCTCTGCTGTCCCATCTGTGTGCTGTCTCGACTGTGAAGTGTGGGAAGAGGGTGTACCCCTTTACGGAGGATAGACAGCAGGATCTGTTCGCCCCGAGTACATAAATTGTCTGAAGAAGAGAGAGCAATTTGGGTTCAAATTTGGTCCCATACTTGCTATCTGAGGAGTGACAAAGGAAATTTACCTGCGTGCCAAGTTTGAAGACAGGAGCCCCAAGGGTTCCAGAGATATGGCCACACAAAGAGAACTGACCGGCAATTGAAAGCTCCCTTGCGGGAAAACGTAGCAGTAATTTGTAATACCGCTTAAGTGGGACTCTGGAGCAACCTTGTCGGTATAGATTTTGCTGGTCAATATCTCCAAAACCATAAATACTAAGAACTCCAAACTTGGTAGGGTGGGTCTCCCAATCAGTCCCATACATGTGTCTCTCAAGTTGAAAAAAACACTGCCTCCCGAAACATAAAGGGCGACGTCGCAGTGTTCTTTCAAACTGCACGGACCCAGATGAGGCCTCACTGCTGTATGTCTGTGTCCTACATTGGGAAAATGTTCAATATTTTTTTAACTCTGCCATGGCCGGTCCCAAGCCCGTGCTGCGAAAAGAGGAGGGTTGGGTGCTGGGACAAGCAAACCAGCCCTATTAAAACATTTGTAGAGCAAATGGGAAAGTTCAGTGACACAGAGGTGATGTTCCATCTCAGGGGAGGTTTAGTGTCACTGCAGCAATGAAGACCTCTCTGAGCGTGGTTGGTTCTGAGAGCAATGGCCCAGATCCCATTCCATAACAATTGTAAGATGCTCATTGCGGTCTAGAGCTGGTCCAAAGGTTGCGTGTGAAGGTTGTGTGCAAGCACACGTAAAGTGCTCCCTTCCGAAACTGGAAGACTGCTTACCAGTGCTCTTGAAACTCTTTAACTCTGCCATGGCCGGTCCCAAGCCCAGCTGCGAAAAGAGGGTTGAGTGCTGGGGCAAGCAAACCAGCCCTGTAAAAACAATTTGCTACTGCGAGCATAAAAGAAGAATAGGGCCTATCCAGCATTGTAGTGACATTAGCCAGCTGAACGTGTTGGCTGAGCTACCAATGCTTTAAGCTGCAAATTAGTGTCTCGAGCATAAAAGAAGAGGGCCTATTAAAGTTAACTCCACCGTGGCCGGTCCCAAGTCCGAGCTGAGAAAGGAGGAGGGTCCCTTCCCCCTCCCTTTCCTTCCCTTTCCCCTTCCCCTCCCCCTCCCTTCCCTTTCCCCTTCCCCCAGAGATACATGCTCAAATTACCTTTAAGGCAGTTTACTGTGCAAAGGGCTAAAAAGAGATTGTAGACAGTCCACTTTGGGCCGATCGGTGCCGTTCGGAGCTGTAATGCGAAGTTCCACTGTACATCTCTTCTCTGCTGTCCCATCTGTGTGCTGTCTCGACTGTGAAGTGTGGGAAGAGGGTGTACCCCTTTACGGAGGATAGACAGCAGGATCTGTTCGCCCCGAGTACATTAATTGTCTGAAGAAGAGAGAGCAATTTGGGTTCAAATTTGGTCCCATACTTGCTATCTGAGGAGTGACAAAGGAAATCTACCTGCGTGCCAAGTTTGAAGACAGGAGCCCCAAGGGTTCCAGAGATATGGCCACACAAAGAGAACTGACCGGCAATTGAAAGCTCCCTTGCGGGAAAACGTAGCAGTAATTTGTAATACCGCTTAAGTGGGACTCTGGAGCAACCTTGTCGGTATAGATTTTGCTGGTCAATATCTCCAAAACCATAAATCCTAAGAACTCCAAACTTGGTAGGGTGGGTCTCCCAATCAGTCCCATACATGTGTCTCTCAAGTTGAAAAAAACACTGCCTCCCGAAACATAAAGGGTGACGTCGCAGTGTTCTTTCAAACTGCACGGACCCAGATGAGGCCTCACTGCTGTATGTCTGTGTCCTACATTGGGAAAATGTTCAATATTTTTTTAACTCTGCCATGGCCGGTCCCAAGCCCGTGCTGCGAAAAGAGGAGGGTTGGGTGCTGGGACAAGCAAACCAGCCCTATTAAAACATTTGTAGAGCAAATGGGAAAGTTCAGTGACACAGAGGTGATGTTCCATCTCGGGGGAGGTTTAGTGTCACTGCAGCAATGAAGACCTCTCTGAGCGTGGTTGGTTCTGAGAGCAATGGCCCAGATCCCATTCCATAACAATTGTAAGATGCTCATTGCGGTCTAGAGCTGGTCCAAAGGTTGCGTGTGAAGGTTGTGTGCAAGCACACGTAAAGTGCTCCCTTCCGAAACTGGAAGACTGCTTACCAGTGCTCTTGAAACTTTTTAACTCTGCCATGGCCGGTCCCAAGCCCAGCTGCGAAAAGAGGAGGGTTGAGTGCTGGGGCAAGCAAACCAGCCCTGTAAAAACAATTTGCTACTGCGAGCATAAAAGAAGAATAGGGCCTATCCAGCATTGTAGTGACATTAGCCAGCTGAACGTGTTGGCTGAGCTACCAATGCTTTAAGCTGCAAATTAGTGGCTCGAGCATAAAAGAAGAGGGCCTATTAAAGTTAACTCCACCGTGGCCGGTCCCAAGTCCGAGCTGAGAAAGGAGGAGGGTCCCTTCCCCCTCCCTTTCCTTCCCTTTCCCCTTCCCCTCCCCCTCCCTTCCCTTTCCCCTTCCCGCAGAGGCACATGCTCAAATTACCTTTAAGGCAGTTTACTGTGCAAAGGGCTAAAAAGAGATTGTAGACAGTCCACTTTGGGCCGATCGGCGACGTTCGGAGCTGTAATGCGAAGTTCCACTGTACATCTCTTCTCTGCTGTCTCATCTGTGTGCTGTCTCGACTGTGAAGTGTGGGAAGAGGGTGTACCCCTTTACGGAGGATAGACAGCAGGATCTGTTCGCCCCGAGTACATAAATTGTCTGAAGAAGAGAGAGCAATTTGGGTTCAAATTTGGTCCCATACTTGCTATCTGAGGAGTGACAAAGGAAATCTACCTGCGTGCCAAGTTTGAAGACAGGAGCCCCAAGGGTTCCAGAGATATGGCCACACAAAGAGAACTGACCGGCAATTGAAAGCTCCCTTGCGGGAAAACGTAGCAGTAATTTGTAATACCGCTTAAGTGGGACTCTGGAGCAACCTTGTCGGTATAGATTTTGCTGGTCAATATCTCCAAAACCATAAATCCTAAGAACTCCAAACTTGGTAGGGTGGGTCTCCCAATCAGTCCCATACATGTGTCTCTTAAGTTGAAAAAAACACTGCCTCCCGAAACATAAAGGGCGACGTCGCAGTGTTCTTTCAAACTGCACGGACCCAGATGAGGCCTCACTGCTGTATGTCTGTGTCCTACATTGGGAAAATGTTCAATATTTTTTTAACTCTGCCATGGCCGGTCCCAAGCCCGTGCTGCGAAAAGAGGAGGGTTGGGTGCTGGGACAAGCAAACCAGCCCTATTAAAACATTTGTAGAGCAAATGGGAAAGTTCAGTGACACAGAGGTGATGTTCCATCTCGGGGGAGGTTTAGTGTCACTGCAGCAATGAAGACCTCTCTGAGCGTGGTTGGTTCTGAGAGCAATGGCCCAGATCCCATTCCACAACAATTGTAAGATGCTCATTGCAGTCTAGAGCTGGTCCAAAGGTTGCGTGTGAAGGTTGTGTGCAAGCACACGTAAAGTGCTCCCTTCCGAAACTGGAAGACTGCTTACCAGTGCTCTTGAATCTTTTTAACTCTGCCATGGCCGGTCCCAAGCCCAGCTGCGAAAAGAGGAGGGTTGAGTGCTGGGGCAAGCAAACCAGCCCTGTAAAAACAATTTGCTACTGCGAGCATAAAAGAAGAATAGGGCCTATCCAGCATTGTAGTGACATTAGCCAGCTGAACGTGTTGGCTGAGCTACCAATGCTTTAAGCTGCAAATTAGTGTCTCGAGCATAAAAGAAGAGGGCCTATTAAAGTTAACTCCACCGTGGCCGGTCCCAAGTCCGAGCTGAGAAAGGAGGAGGGTCCCTTCCCCCTCCCTTTCCTTCCCTTTCCCCTTCCCCTCCCCCTCCCTTCCCTTTCCCCTTCCCCCAGAGATACATGCTCAAATTACCTTTAAGGCAGTTTACTGTGCAAAGGGCTAAAAAGAGATTGTAGACAGTCCACTTTGGGCCGATCGGTGCCGTTCGGAGCTGTAATGCGAAGTTCCACTGTACATCTCTTCTCTGCTGTCCCATCTGTGTGCTGTCTCGACTGTGAAGTGTGGGAAGAGGGTGTACCCCTGTACGGAGGATAGACAGCAGGATCTGTTCGCCCCGAGTACATAAATTGTCTGAAGAAGAGAGAGCAATTTGGGTTCAAATTTGGTCCCATACTTGCTATCTGAGGAGTGACAAAGGAAATCTACCTGCGTGCCAAGTTTGAAGACAGGAGCCCCAAGGGTTCCAGAGATATGGCCACACAAAGAGAACTGACCGGCAATTGAAAGCTCCCTTGCGAGAAAACGTAGCAGTAATTTGTAATACCGCTTAAGTGGGACTCTGGAGCAACCTTGTCGGTATAGATTTTGCTGGTCAATATCTCCAAAACCATAAATCCTAAGAACTCCAAACTTGGTAGGGTGGGTCTCCCAATCAGTCCCATACATGTGTCTCTCAAGTTGAAAAAAACACTGCCTCCCGAAACATAAAGGGCGACGTCGCAGTGTTCTTTCAAACTGCACGGACCCAGATGAGGCCTCACTGCTGTATGTCTGTGTCCTACATTGGGAAAATGTTCAATATTTTTTTAACTCTGCCATGGCCGGTCCCAAGCCCGTGCTGCGAAAAGAGGAGGGTTGGGTGCTGGGACAAGCAAACCAGCCCTATTAAAACATTTGTAGAGCAAATGGGAAAGTTCAGTGACACAGAGGTGATGTTCCATCTCAGGGGAGGTTTAGTGTCACTGCAGCAATGAAGACCTCTCTGAGCGTGGTTGGTTCTGAGAGCAATGGCCCAGATCCCATTCCATAACAATTGTAAGATGCTCATTGCGGTCTAGAGCTGGTCCAAAGGTTGCGTGTGAAGGTTGTGTGCAAGCACACGTAAAGTACTCCCTTCCGAAACTGGAAGACTGCTTACCAGTGCTCTTGAAACTTTTTAACTCTGCCATGGCCGGTCCCAAGCCCAGCTGCGAAAAGAGGAGGGTTGAGTGCTGGGGCAAGCAAACCAGCCCTGTAAAAACAATTTGCTACTGCGAGCATAAAAGAAGAATAGGGCCTATCCAGCATTGTAGTGACATTAGCCAGCTGAACGTGTTGGCTGAGCTACCAATGCTTTAAGCTGCAAATTAGTGGCTCGAGCATAAAAGAAGAGGGCCTATTAAAGTTAACTCCACCGTGGCCGGTCCCAAGTCCGAGCTGAGAAAGGAGGAGGGTCCCTTCCCCCTCCCTTTCCTTCCCTTTCCCCTTCCCCTCCCCCTCCCTTCCCTTTCCCCTTCCCCCAGAGATACATGCTCAAATTACCTTTAAGGCAGTTTACTGTGCAAAGGGCTAGAAAGAGATTGTAGACAGTCCACTTTGGGCCCATCGGCGCCGTTCGGAGCTGTAATGCAAAGTTCCACTGTACATCTCTTCTCTGCTGTCCCATCTGTGTGCTGTCTCGACTGTGAAGTGTGGGAAGAGGGTGTACCCCTTTACGGAGGATAGACAGCAGGATCTGTTCGCCCCGAGTACATAAATTGTCTGAAGAAGAGAGAGCAATTTGGGTTCAAATTTGGTCCCATACTTGCTATCTGAGGAGTGACAAAGGAAATTTACCTGCGTGCCAAGTTTGAAGACAGGAGCCCCAAGGGTTCCAGAGATATGGCCACACAAAGAGAACTGACCGGCAATTGAAAGCTCCCTTGCGGGAAAATGTAGCAGTAATTTGTAATACCGCTTAAGTGGGACTCTGGAGCAACCTTGTCGGTATAGATTTTGCTGGTCAATGTCTCCAAAACCATAAATCCTAAGAACTCCAAACTTGGTAGGGTGGGTCTCCCAATAAGTCCCATACATGTGTCTCTCAAGTAGAAAAAAACACTGCCTCCCGAAACATAAAGGGCGACGTCGCAGTGTTCTTTCAAACTGCACGGACCCAGATGAGGCCTCACTGCTGTATGTCTGTGTCCTACATTGGGAAAATGTTCAATATTTTTTTAACTCTGCCATGGCCGGTCCCAAGCCCGTGCTGCGAAAAGAGGAGGGTTGGGTGCTGGGACAAGCAAACCAGCCCTATTAAAACATTTGTAGAGCAAATGGGAAAGTTCAGTGACACAGAGGTGATGTTCCATCTCGGGGGAGGTTTAGTGTCACTGCAGCAATGAAGACCTCTCTGAGCGTGGTTGGTTCTGAGAGCAATGGCCCAGATCCCATTCCATAACAATTGTAAGATGCTCATTGCGGTCTAGAGCTGGTCCAAAGGTTGCGTGTGAAGGTTGTGTGCAAGCACACGTAAAGTGCTCCCTTCCGAAACTGGAAGACTGCTTACCAGTGCTCTTGAAACTTTTTAACTCTGCCATGGCCGGTCCCAAGCCCAGCTGCGAAAAGAGGAGGGTTGAGTGCTGGGGCAAGCAAACCAGCCCTGTAAAAACAATTTGCTACTGCGAGCATAAAAGAAGAATAGGGCCTATCCAGCATTGTAGTGACATTAGCCAGCTGAACATGTTGGCTGAGCTACCAATGCTTTAAGCTGCAAATTAGTGGCTCGAGCATAAAAGAAGAGGGCCTATTAAAGTTAACTCCACCGTGGCCGGTCCCAAGTCCGAGCTGAGAAAGGAGGAGGGTCCCTTCCCCCTCCCTTTCCTTCCCTTTCCCCTTCCCCTCCCCCTCCCTTCCCTTTCCCCTTCCCGCAGAGGCACATGCTCAAATTACCTTTAAGGCAGTTTACTGTGCAAAGGGCTAAAAAGAGATTGTAGACAGTCCACTTTGGGCCGATCGGCGACGTTCGGAGCTGTAATGCGAAGTTCCACTGTACATCTCTTCTCTGCTGTCTCATCTGTGTGCTGTCTCGACTGTGAAGTGTAGGAAGAGGGTGTACCCCTTTACGGAGGATAGACAGCAGGATCTGTTCGCCCCGAGTACATAAATTGTCTGAAGAAGAGAGAGCAATTTGGGTTCAAATTTGGTCCCATACTTGCTATCTGAGGAGTGACAAAGGAAATCTACCTGCGTGCCAAGTTTGAAGACAGGAGCCCCAAGGGTTCCAGAGATATGGCCACACAAAGAGAACTGACCGGCAATTGAAAGCTCCCTTGCGGGAAAACGTAGCAGTAATTTGTAATACCGCTTAAGTGGGACTCTGGAGCAACCTTGTCGGTATAGATTTTGCTGGTCAATATCTCCAAAACCATAAATCCTAAGAACTCCAAACTTGGTAGGGTGGGTCTCCCAATCAGTCCCATACATGTGTCTCTCAAGTTGAAAAAAACACTGCCTCCCGAAACATAAAGGGCGACGTCGCAGTGTTCTTTCAAACTGCACGGACCCAGATGAGGCCTCACTGCTGTATGTCTGTGTCCTACATTGGGAAAATGTTCAATATTTTTTTAACTCTGCCATGGCCGGTCCCAAGCCCGTGCTGCGAAAAGAGGAGGGTTGGGTGCTGGGACAAGCAAACCAGCCCTATTAAAACATTTGTAGAGCAAATGGGAAAGTTCAGTGACACAGAGGTGATGTTCCATCTCGGGGGAGGTTTAGTGTCACTGCAGCAATGAAGACCTCTCTGAGCGTGGTTGGTTCTGAGAGCAATGGCCCAGATCCCATTCCATAACAATTGTAAGATGCTCATTGCGGTCTAGAGCTGGTCCAAAGGTTGCGTGTGAAGGTTGTGTGCAAGCACACGTAAAGTGCTCCCTTCCGAAACTGGAAGACTGCTTACCAGTGCTCTTGAAACTTTTTAACTCTGCCATGGCCGGTCCCAAGCCCAGCTGCGAAAAGAGGAGGGTTGAGTGCTGGGGCAAGCAAACCAGCCCTGTAAAAACAATTTGCTACTGCGAGCATAAAAGAAGAATAGGGCCTATCCAGCATTGTAGTGACATTAGCCAGCTGAACGTGTTGGCTGAGCTACCAATGCTTTAAGCTGCAAATTAGTGGCTCGAGCATAAAAGAAGAGGGCCTATTAAAGTTAACTCCACCGTGGCCGGTCCCAAGTCCGAGCTGAGAAAGGAGGAGGGTCCCTTCCCCCTCCCTTTCCTTCCCTTTCCCCTTCCCCTCCCCCTCCCTTCCCTTTCCCCTTCCCCCAGAGATACATGCTCAAATTACCTTTAAGGCAGTTTACTGTGCAAAGGGCTAAAAAGAGATTGTAGACAGTCCACTTTGGGCCGATAGGCGCCGTTCGGAGCTGTAATGCGAAGTTCCACTGTACATCTCTTCTCTGCTGTCCCATCTGTGTGCTGTCTCGACTGTGAAGTGTGGGAAGAGGGTGTACCCCTTTACGGAGGATAGACAGCAGGATCTGTTCGCCCGAGTACATAAATTGTCTGAAGAAGAGAGAGCAATTTGGGTTCAAATTTGGTCCCATACTTGCTATCTGAGGGGTGACAAAGGAAATCTACCTGCGTGCCAAGTTTGAAGACAGGAGCCCCAAGGGTTCCAGAGATATGGCCACACAAAGAGAACTGACCGGCAATTGAAAGCTCCCTTGCGGGAAAACGTAGCAGTAATTTGTAATACCGCTTAAGTGGGACTCTGGAGCAACCTTGTCGGTATAGATTTTGCTGGTCAATATCTCCAAAACCATAAATCCTAAGAACTCCAAACTTGGTAGGGTGGGTCTCCCAATCAGTCCCATACATGTGTCTCTCAAGTTGAAAAAAACACTGCCTCCCGAAACATAAAGGGCGACGTCGCAGTGTTCTTTCAAACTGCACGGACCCAGATGAGGCCTCACTGCTGTATGTCTGTGTCCTACATTGGGAAAATGTTCAATATTTTTTTAACTCTGCCATGGCCGGTCCCAAGCCCGTGCTGCGAAAAGAGGAGGGTTGGTTGCTGGGACAAGCAAACCAGCCCTATTAAAACATTTGTAGAGAAAATGGGAAAGTTCAGTGACACAGAGGTGATGTTCCATCTCGGGGGAGGTTTAGTGTCACTGCAGCAATGAAGACCTCTCTGAGCGTGGTTGGTTCTGAGAGCAATGGCCCAGATCCCATTCCATAACAATTGTAAGATGCTCATTGCGGTCTAGAGCTGGTCCAAAGGTTGCGTGTGAAGGTTGTGTGCAAGCCCACGTAAAGTGCTCCCTTCCGAAACTGGAAGACTGCTTACCAGTGCTCTTGAAACTCTTTAACTCTGCCATGGCCGGTCCCAAGCCCAGCTGCGAAAAAGGAGGGTTGAGTGCTGGGGCAAGCAAACCAGCCCTGTAAAAACAATTTGCTACTGCGAGCATAAAAGAAGAATAGGGCCTATCCAGCATTGTAGTGACATTAGCCAGCTGAACGTGTTGGCTGAGCTACCAATGCTTTAAGCTGCAAATTAGTGGCTCGAGCATAAAAGAAGAGGGCCTATTAAAGTTAACTCCACCGTGGCCGGTCCCAAGTCCGAGCTGAGAAAGGAGGAGGGTCCCTTCCCCCTCCCTTTCCTTCCCTTTCCCCTTCCCCTCCCCCTCCCTTCCCTTTCCCCTTCCCCCAGAGATACATGCTCAAATTACCTTTAAGGCAGTTTACTGTGCAAAGGGCTAAAAAGAGATTGTAGACAGTCCACTTTGGGCCAATCGGCGCCGTTCGGAGCTGTAATGCGAAGTTCCACTGTACATCTCTTCTCTGCTGTCCCATCTGTGTGCTGTCTCGACTGTGAAGTGTGGGAAGAGGGTGTACCCCTTTACGGAGGATAGACAGCAGGATCTGTTCGCCCCGAGTACATAAATTGTCTGAAGAAGAGAGAGCAATTTGGGTTCAAATTTGGTCCCATACTTGCTATCTGAGGAGTGACAAAGGAAATCTACCTGCGTGCCAAGTTTGAAGACAGGAGCCCCAAGGGTTCCAGAGATATGGCCACACAAAGAGAACTGACCGGCAATTGAAAGCTCCCTTGCGGGAAAACGTAGCAGTAATTTGTAATACCGCTTAAGTGGGACTCTGGAGCAACCTTGTCGGTATAGATTTTGCTGGTCAATATCTCCAAAACCATAAATCCTAAGAACTCCAAACTTGGTAGGGTGGGTCTCCCAATCAGTCCCATACATGTGTCTCTCAAGTTGAAAAAAACACTGCCTCCCAAAACATAAAGGACGACGTCGCAGTGTTCTTTCAAACTGCACGGACCCAGATGAGGCCTCACTGCTGTATGTCTGTGTCCTACATTGGGAAAATGTTCAATATTTTTTTAACTCTGCCATGGCCGGTCCCAAGCCCGTGCTGCGAAAAGAGGAGGGTTGGGTGCTGGGACAAGCAAACCAGCCCTATTAAAACATTTGTAGAGCAAATGGGAAAGTTCAGTGACACAGAGGTGATGTTCCATCTCGGGGGAGGTTTAGTGTCACTGCAGCAATGAAGACCTCTCTGAGCGTGGTTGGTTCTGAGAGCAATGGCCCAGATCCCATTCCATAACAATTGTAAGATGCTCATTGCGGTCTAGAGCTGGTCCAAAGGTTGCGTGTGAAGGTTGAGTGCAAGCACACGTAAAGTGCTCCCTTCCGAAACTGGAAGACTGCTTACCAGTGCTCTTGAAACTTTTTAACTCTGCCTAGGCCGGTCCCAAGCCCAGCTGTGAAAAGAGGAGGGTTGAGTGCTGGGGCAAGCAAACCAGCCCTGTAAAAACAATTTGCTACTGCGAGCATAAAAGAAGAATAGGGCCTATCCAGCATTGTAGTGACATTAGCCAG
This sequence comes from Rana muscosa, assembly GCA_029206835.1. Lineage (NCBI taxonomy): Eukaryota > Metazoa > Chordata > Amphibia > Anura > Ranidae > Rana > Rana muscosa. Next base: position 117,113,716 of record CM055118.1, read on the forward strand.
CTGAACGTGTTGGCTGAGCTACCAATGCTTTAAGCTGCAAATTAGTGGCTCGAGCATAAAAGAAGAGGGCCTATTAAAGTTAACTCCACCGTGGCCGGTCCCAAGTCCGAGCTGAGAAAGGAGGAGGGTCCCTTCCCCCTCCCTTTCCTTCCCTTTCCCCTTCCCTCCCCCTCCCTTCCCTTTCCCCTTCCCCCAGAGATACATGCTCAAATTACCTTTAAGGCAGTTTACTGTGCAAAGGGCTAAAAAGAGATTGTAGACAGTCCACTTTGGGCCGATCGGCGCCGTTCGGAGCTGTAATGCGAATTTCCACTGTACATCTCTTCTCTGATGTCCCATCTGTGTGCTGTCTTGACTGTTGTCATGGATATGCATTAATGTCTGTCTGCCATCTTACCTTCCTCCTCATGTGTTCATCTAGAGACCAGACCTCCTTCACCTGGCTTCCTTTATAATCTCCTCCCAGCCTGACTCCACCCCAGGCCCTATCACTGAACACTATATTAACCTGTGCACTGCAAGCCTGCTTTGCTGATCAACGTGTTTGTTAGGCATTGTGTGTTTGGGTTCCTGCCTGCCGTGTGCTACGTCTGTCTCTCTGTTACGTTATTGGCTTGTCCCCGACCATCCCTGTCTGCTCGTGACCCTTGACCTTCGGCTCGTTCTTCGTTATCCTTGTCTGCTTGTGGCCCCTGACCTTCGGCTTGTTATTCGGTTCTCTCTATCGTGTGCTGCTGCTTCCCCTTATCCTACGGGGTGTGAGCTAGGAAACTCCAGGGGCCGCGACCTGGTCCCAGCCTGCAGCGTAACATCCTCACCACTAGAGGCCCTGGAGAAGACCAGCTGGGTCTTAGACTCCGCGCCCTGGGGAATCTTGGCTCTCGCTTCCGTTGGGATCCCGGTTGTGCTCCTCTGGTCCCGCTTTCCACAACCACCCAGTTTCCTATCCACAGAAGCCAGCCATAGGGTTCACTACCTCGCGGTGCACTCCTGTCCCCCTACGGTGTGCATCTGTCACCTGGCCACAGGTGACCCTGACAGTTTGATCAGCCATGAACCCGGCTGACATCCCGCTTCCCGCGGATGATCCATTGCAGGGCATAGTTCGCAGACTTGAGACCCAGGAATCAAATCAGACCCAGGTGATGCGATTCCTCCAGGATCTGGCTTCTTGATTCGAGCAGCTTCAGGTCTCCTTGGGAACCCCGAATCCGCAACCCCAAGTACAACCAGCGGCTGTACCTATCGCACCAGTCGCAGCCTCACACTCACTAAGATTGCCAGCTCCGTTCCGTTTCTCTGGGGACTCCAAGGCCTGCAGGGGGTTTCTCAGCCAATGCACTATTCATTTTGAGCTTCAGCCTCAAAGCTTCCTATCTGACCGGGCTAAGGTAGCCTATATCATTTCCCTCCTCTCCGGTGAAGCTTTGGCCTGGGCTGCCCCCCTGTGGGAGAGGAACGATCCGGTGGTTTCCAGTCTGTCCGAATTCTTGAAGCTCTTTCGTAATATCTTCGAAGAGCCGGCTCGGGCTTCTTCAGCGGCTAGTGCTGTCTTACGTCTTCGCCAAGAATCTAGTTCAGTGGGGCAATATGCTCTTCAGTTCCGTATCCACACAGCTGAATTGAGCTGGAATAATGAGGCCCTGGTCGCTACCTTTTTACATGGCCTCTCTGACCGAGTGAAAGACGAATTAGCGGGAAGAGCCATTCCCGTCGGTCTGGACGATGTAATTTCATTATGCAACCAGATCGACATTCGTTTTCAAGAGAGGTCCTTAGAAAAAAGACGCCAGCACTCTCTGGGTCCTAGCCAGTCTGAGCTCCCCTCCCTTCATTCCGTGGAGCATCCTCTACCTGCTGAAGAACCTATGCAGCTGGGCCGGACCAGACTAACCCCCGAAGAACGTGCTAGGCGCAGAACTCTGGGCTTGTGCCTCTATTGTGGGGGCAAGGGTCATTTTCGTGACTCCTGCTCGCTTCGTCCGGGAAACGCTCGGGTCTAATACATTTGGAAGGTGGAGTATTGGACCCAGAAACATCACCTTCTCGCCTGCTCTTGCCGGTGTCCCTTCATGTAGGCACTTCTCCTCAGTCAACCCTTGCATACCTGGATTCCGGGGCTGCCGGCAATTTCATGGATTGGAGAACTGCTTCTTCTATGAAGCTTACCCTTTCACCTCTCACTACCCCATTGGTAGTCTCGGCAATTGATGGCACTGTTCTCCCAGGGGGCCCTATTCGCTTCCAGACGCTACCCATTAGGATGTCGGTAGGGATTCTCCACCAGGAGTGGATATCCTTTCTTATTCTACCCAAGGCCTCTACCCCAGTTGTATTGGGCCTCCCTTGGCTACAGCTCCACTCTCCACATGTGGACTGGGTCTCTGGGCAGATCCTGGCCTGGGGTTCCTCATGTTTCTCGTCGTGTCTTCTCAAGGTGACCCCCAAGGAGAGTCTTCCGGTTGCTGCCACTTCTGTTTCTTCTGATCTTCCCGCCGCATACAGCGATTACCGGGATGTGTTCTGTAAAAAATCAGCTGAGGTGCTTCCTCCCCACAGGTCTTTTGACTGTGCTATTGATCTTGTCCCCGGAGCAACTCTACCCAGGGGTCGTACCTACCCTCTGTCCATCCCAGAGACCCAGGCCATGTCGGAGTATGTAGCAGAGAATCTGGAGAGAGGGTTCATCCGGAAATCCTCATCGCCTGCAGGGGCAGGGTTCTTTTTTGTTGCCAAAAAGGATGGTACCTTAAGACCCTGCATCGATTATCGGGGTTTAAATGCGGTTACTATTAAAAATCGATACCCCTTACCCTTAATATCTGAGCTATTCGATAGGTTGAAGGGTGCCTCCATTTTCACCAAGTTGGATCTCAGAGGCGCGTACAATCTCATTCGAATACAGGAGGGTGACGAATGGAAGACTGCATTTAACACTAGAGACGGGCATTACGAATATCTGGTGATGCCTTTTGGTCTGTGTAATGCTCCAGCCGTGTTTCAAAACTTTGTCAATGAAATCTTCAGAGATCTGCTGTACCAGTTTGTTGTCATCTATCTGGATGACATTCTGATCTTTTCTGAAAATCTGCTCGTCCACAGAAACCATGTCCGCACTGTACTTCAACGTCTTAGAGAGAACAATCTCTATGCCAAGCTGGAGAAATGTTCCTTTGAATGTTCTGAGGTCCTGTTTTTGGGGTGCTTTGTCTCATGTTCGGGGCTTCGTATGGACCCTGGGAAGGTCTTGGCTATCACCAACTGGCCTCTTCCTGCTAGCCTCAAGGCCACACAGCGCTTTCTTGGCTTCACTAATTATTATAGGCAGTTCATAAGGAATTACTCTTCCATTGCCGCGCCTATTATCGCTTTGACCAAGAAGGGTGTGAATGCCAGAGACTGGCCTCCCGAAGCTGTCTCTGCATTTCACAACCTGAAACAGGCCTTTGTTTCTGGCCCCCTCTTGAGGAGACCAAATCCTGGGAATGCATTTTTTATTGAAGTGGACGCTTCCTCAATGGGGGTGGGAGCTGTGCTTCTTCAAATCTTTGAGAAGAGACGCCAACCATGTGCGTTCTTCTCCAAAAAAATTTCTCAGGCAGAGAGGAATTATGCCATCGGTGATCGGGAACTTCTCGCAATTAAATTGGCGTTAGAGGAGTGGCGTCATCTCTTGGAGGGTTCCCCTCACTCCATAACGATCTTTACCGATCACAAGAATTTACAGTATCTACAGAATGCTAAACGTCTGAATCCTAGACAGGCCAGGTGGAGTCTCTTCTTTGCCCGTTTTAATTTCACGATTACCTACAAACCTGGTTCCTGCAACGGTCGGGCTGATGCGCTCTCTAGGTCATTTGACACTTTGGACGAGGAGTCCGCCCCTGAACCTGAGCCGATCATTCCCACCTCATGCATTGTTGCCCACTCTACCACCCTGAAGTCTAAAATTCCGCCTGGTAAGACCTTTGTCCCCACTGAGCTAAGAGCTAAGATCCTTCGTTGGGGACATGATTCCAAGGTGGCAGGGCATTCTGGATTCCTCCGATCCTTCCTACTCATCAGTCGTCACTACTGGTGGCCTAATCTCCGCTCAGACGTCAAAGACTACGTTAAAGCTTGTCATGTCTGTGCTCAGTCCAAATCCTCCACACAAGCTCCTGCTGGTCTCCTCATGCCCTTGCCTATTCCTAAGGAACCCTGGGCCCATATTGCCATGGATTTTATCACCGATCTCCCACTGTCTGAGAATAATACAGTCATTTGGGTGGTAATCGATCGATTCTCCAAGACGGCTCATTTTGTTCCTCTTCCTGGTCTTCCTTCTGCCCCTGCCTTGGTTCCCATTTTCATTCGAGAAATTCTCCGCCTACATGGGGTCCCTTCTCATATTGTTTCCGACAGGGGAGTCCAATTCACGTCTCGTTTTTGGAGAGCCTTTTGCAAATCCCTCAATATTGTCTTGGATTTTTCTTCTTCTTACCATCCCCAATCCAATGGACAGACTGAGAGGGTTAATCAGGAGTTAGAGGTCTTTCTTCGCACCTTTGTGTCTTCTCACCATGACGATTGGTCCTCTCTACTCCCGTGGGCAGAATTCTCCCATAACAATCATGTGAATACCAGTTCGCAGAAGACACCCTTTTTCACAGTTTATGGAAAACACCCTCAACTTCCTCTTCCTATGATCTGTTCTCCAGACATTCCAGCTTTGGCTTCGGTTCAGGAGTCTCTCAATTCCGTTTGGGGTCACGTTCATGATTCCCTCCGGGCAGCTGCTGAAAAATTCAAAGGCTTTGCCGACCGCCGCAGGCGTAAACCGCCTTCTCTTCAGCCAGGGGACAAAGTCTGGCTCTCTACCAGGAACATCAAGCTCCGAGTTCCTTCTCTGAAGTTTGCTCCACGATTCATCGGTCCATACACGGTAACTGCTAAACTGAATCCGGTTTGTTTCAAACTCCAGATTCCTAAGAGCCTTAAAATCACTAACTCCTTTCATGTTGCTCTTCTAAAGCCTTTAGTCCTCAATAAATTCTCTCATCCTCTTCCTACCGTGGCGCCTGTCTCGGAGGATAATCAGGAGTACGAGATCAGTCAAATTCTGGACTCCCGACTCTGTAAAGGCGTTCTTCAGTACCTCGTTCATTGGAAAGGGTTTGGTCCTGAGGAGAGGTCTTGGATCACTGCATCTGAGGTCTTTGCACCTCGTCTGTTAAAGGAGTTTCATCTGAAGTTTCCCTCTAAACCTGGGCCCAGGCGGGGAAGGGGGAGGCCTCGTAAGAGGGAGGGTACTGTCATGGATATGCATTAATGTCTGTCTGCCATCTTACCTTCCTCCTCATGTGTTCATCTAGAGACCAGACCTCCTTCACCTGGCTTCCTTTATAATCTCCTCCCAGCCTGACTCCACCCCAGGCCCTATCACTGAACACTATATTAACCTGTGCACTGCAAGCCTGCTTTGCTGATCAACGTGTTTGTTAGGCATTGTGTGTTTGGGTTCCTGCCTGCCGTGTGCTACGTCTGTCTCTCTGTTACGTTATTGGCTTGTCCCCGACCATCCCTGTCTGCTCGTGACCCTTGACCTTCGGCTCGTTCTTCGTTATCCTTGTCTGCTTGTGGCCCCTGACCTTCGGCTTGTTATTCGGTTCTCTCTATCGTGTGCTGCTGCTTCCCCTTATCCTACGGGGCGTGAGCTAGGAAACTCCAGGGGCCGCGACCTGGTCCCAGCCTGCAGCGTAACATCCTCACCACTAGAGGCCCTGGAGAAGACCAGCTGGGTCTTAGACTCCGCGCCCTGGGGAATCTTGGCTCTCGCTTCCGTTGGGATCCCGGTTGTGCTCCTCTGGTCCCGCTTTCCACAACCACCCAGTTTCCTATCCACAGAAGCCAGCCATAGGGTTCACTACCTCGCGGTGCACTCCTGTCCCCCTACGGTGTGCATCTGTCACCTGGCCACAGGTGACCCTGACAACTGTAAAGTGTGGGAAGAGGGTGTACCCCTTTATGGAGGATAGACAGCAGGATCTGTTCGCCCCGAGTACATAAATTGTCTGAAGAAGAGAGAGCAATTTGGGTTCAAATTTGGTCCCATACTTGCTATCTGAGGAGTGACAAAGGAAATCTACCTGCGTGCCAAGTTTGAAGACAGGAGCCCCAAGGGTTCCAGAGATATGGCCACACAAAGAGCACTGACCGGCAATTGAAAGCTCCCTTGCGGGAAAACGTAGCAGTAATTTGTAATACCGCTTAAGTGGGACTCTGGAGCAACCTTGTCGGTATAGATTTTGCTGGTCAATATCTCCAAAACCATAAATCCTAAGAACTCCAAACTTGGTAGGGTGGGTCTCCCAATCAGTCCCATACATGTGTCTCTCAAGTTGAAAAAAACACTGCCTCCCGAAACATAAAGGGCGACGTCACAGTGTTCTTTCAAACTGCACGGACCCAGATGAGGCCTCACTGCTGTATGTCTGTGTCCTACATTGGGAAAATGTTCAATATTTTTTTAACTCTGCCATGGCCGGTCCCAAGCCCATGCTGCGAAAAGAGGAGGGTTGGGTGCTGGGACAAGCAAACCAGCCCTATTAAAACATTTGTAGAGCAAATGGGAAAGTTCAGTGACAGAGAGGTGATGTTCCATCTCGGGGGAGGTTTAGTGTCACTGCAGCAATGAAGACCTCTCTGAGCGTGGTTGGTTCTGAGAGCAATGGCCCAGATCCCATTCCATAACAATTGTAAGATGCTCATTGCAGTCTAGAGCTGGTCCAAAGATTGCGTGTGAAGGTTGTGTGCAAGCACACGTAAAGTGCTCCCTTCCGAAACTGGAAGACTGCTTACCAGTGCTCTTGAATTTTTTTAACTCTGCCAGGGCCAGTCCCAAGCCCAGCTGCGAAAAGAGGAGAGTTGAGTGCTGGGGCAAGCAAACCAGCCCTGTAAAAACAATTTGCTACTGCGAGCATAACAGAAGAATAGGGCCTATCCAGCATTGTAGTGACATTAGCCAGCTGAACGTGTTGGCTGAGCTACCAATGCTTTAAGCTGCAAATTAGTGGCTCGAGCATAAAAGAAGAGGGCCTATTAAAGTTAACTCCACCGTGGCCGGTCCCAAGTCCGAGCTGAGAAAGGAGGAGGGTCCCTTCCCCCTCCCTTTCCTTCCCTTTCCCCTTCCCCTCCCCCTCCCTTCCCTTTCCCCTTCCCGCAGAGACACATGCTCAAATTACCTTTAAGGCAGTTTACTGTGCAAAGGGCTAAAAAGAGATTGTAGACAGTCCACTTTGGGCCGATCGGCGACGTTCGGAGCTGTAATGCGAAGTTCCACTGTACATCTCTTCTCTGCTGTCCCATCTGTGTGCTGTCTCGACTGTGAAGTGTGGGAAGAGGGTGTACCCCTTTACGGAGGATAGACAGCAGGATCTGTTCGCCCCGAGTACATAAATTGTCTGAAGAAGAGAGAGCAATTTGGGTTCAAATTTGGTCCCATACTTGCTATCTGAGGAGTGACAAAGGAAATCTACCTGCGTGCCAAGTTTGAAGACAGGAGCCCCAAGGGTTCCAGAGATATGGCCACACAAAGAGAACTGACCGGCAATTGAAAGCTCCCTTGCGGGAAAACGTAGCAGTAATTTGTAATACCGCTTAAGTGGGACTCTGGAGCAACCTTGTCGGTATAGATTTTGCTGGTCAATATCTCCAAAACCATAAATCCTAAGAACTCCAAACTTGGTAGGGTGGGTCTCCCAATCAGTCCCATACATGTGTCTCTCAAGTTGAAAAAAACACTGCCTCCCGAAACATAAAGGGCGACGTCACAGTGTTCTTTCAAACTGCACGGACCCAGATGAGGCCTCACTGCTGTATGTCTGTGTCCTACATTGGGAAAATGTTCAATATTTTTTCAACTCTGCCATGGCCGATCCCAAGCCCATGCTGCGAAAAGAGGAGGGTTGGGTGCTGGGACAAGCAAACCAGCCCTATTAAAACATTTGTAGAGCAAATGGGAAAGTTCAGTGACAGAGAGGTGATGTTCCATCTCGGGGGAGGTTTAGTGTCACTGCAGCAATGAAGACCTCTCTGAGCGTGGTTGGTTCTGAGAGCAATGGCCCAGATCCCATTCCATAACAATTGTAAGATGCTCATTGCGGTCTAGAGCTGGTCCAAAGGTTGCGTGTGAAGGTTGTGTGCAAGCACACGTAAAGTGCTCCCTTCCGAAACTGGAAGACTGCTTACCAGTGCTCTTGAATTTTTTTAACTCTGCCATGGCCGGTCCCAAGCCCAGCTGAGAAAAGTGGAGGGTGGAGTGCTGGGGCAAGCAAACCAGCCCTGTAAAAACAATTTGCTACTGCGAGCATAAAAGAAGAATATGGCCTATCCAGCATTGTAGTGACATTAGCGAGCTGAACGTGTTGGCTGAGCTACCAATGCTTTAAGCTGCAAATTAGTGGCTCGAGCATAAAAGAAGAGGGCCTATTAAAGTTAACTCCACCGTGGCCGGTCCCAAGTCCAAGCTGAGAAAGGAGGAGGGTCCCTTCCCCCTCCCTTTCCTTCCCTTTCCCCTTCCCCTCCCCTCCCTTCCCTTTCCCCCAGAGACACATGCTCAAATTACCTTTAAGGCAGTTTACTGTGCAAAGGGCTAAAAAGAGATTGTAGACAGTCCACTTTGGGCCGATCGGCGCCGTTCGGAGCTGTAATGCGAAGTTCCACTGTACATCTCTTCTCTGCTGTCCCATCTGTGTGCTGTCTCGACTGTGAAGTGTGGGAAGAGGGTGTACCCCTTTACGGAGGATAGACAGCAGGATCTGTTCGCCCCGAGTACATAAATTGTCTGAAGAAGAGAGAGCAATTTGGGTTCAAATTTGGTCCCATACTTGCTATCTGAGGAGTGACAGAGGAAATCTACCTGCGTGCCAAGTTTGAAGACAGGAGCCCCAAGGGTTCCAGAGATATGGCCACACAAAGAGAACTGACCGGCAATTGAAAGCACCCTTGTGGGAAAACGTAGCAGTAATTTGTAATACCGCTTAAGTGGGACTCTGGAGCAACCTTGTCGGTATAGATTTTGCTGGTCAATATCTCCAAAACCATAAATCCTAAGAACTCCAAACTTGGTAGGGTGGGTCTCCCAATCAGTCCCATACATGTGTCTCTCAAGTTGAAAAAAACACTGCCTCCCGAAACATAAAGGGCGACGTCGCAGTGTTCTTTCAAACTGCACGGACCCAGATGAGATCTCACTGCTGTATGTCTGTGTCCTACATTGGGAAAATGTTCAATATTTTTTTAACTCTGCCATGGCCGGTCCCAAGCCCGTGCTGCGAAAAGAGGAGGGTTGGGTGCTGGGACAAGCAAACCAGCCCTATTAAAACATTTGTAGAGCAAATGGGAAAGTTCAGTGACACAGAGGTGATGTTCCATCTCGGGGGAGGTTTAGTGTCACTGCAGCAATGAAGACCTCTCTGAGCGTGGTTGGTTCTGAGAGCAATGGCCCAGATCCCATTCCATAACAATTGTAAGATGCTCATTGCGGTCTAGAGCTGGTCCAAAGGTTGCGTGTGAAGGTTGTGTGCAAGCACACGTAAAGTGCTCCCTTCCGAAACTGGAAGACTGCTTACCAGTGCTCTTGAAACTTTTTAACTCTGCCATGGCCGGTCCCAAGCCCAGCTGCGAAAAGAGGAGGGTTGAGTGCTGGGGCAAGCAAACCAGCCCTGTAAAAACAATTTGCTACTGCGAGCATAAAAGAAGAATAGGGCCTATCCAACTGTGAGGGGGTTAGCTCGGCAGCGGGTGTGTGTGACCCCCGGGATGGGCTCCCCACACAAAACAGGCCCAGCAAACGGAGGTTGTGGTTTTCAAAATCAAAAAGGTGCGGTTTATTTTCTATTTACAGTGACAAAACACAGCAAAGCAAAAGAAACATAAACAAAATAAATCCTGGTCAAGTTGACCTCTGACTAAACATACAGGTTTCCTAACTAACAACTGGGATCAGCCTAGTGCTGTCCTAGTCCCTAAGTCCCTGGTTTTAAATGTCCAAGCAAATAGCCACACAGGCTTTGTCTCACCGCACAGGGGTTCACTCTCCCTAGACAGTCCACACAGGTCTGGTTCCAGGCATGAGCTAACATCTAATGAAGTTGGGAGTTCTTATAGAGGCCTAAATGAGCTGACAAGCTTCAGCTGGTCTCATCAACTCCCTGTCTGCACGACGCCCCACACTCTCCCTAGAGGTATGAGTCATCCATGAGCCCACTAGCCTCAGCTGGGCTTATACAACACTCCACCTAGTTGTATAAGTCGGCGTAAAGCCTGAATCTGGGCGAAATATATCTACCCCCCTGGATGCAACCAGGTGACTTTACCTTCCTGCTGTCACATACCCCCCCCCTCTTGTTTTAACCTCGGGGTTGGAACACCAGCAATCAGGCATTCATGTACTCGAGACAAAGCATCCACATTCCCCATTTGAACGCCAGGGCGATGCTTTACTGTGAAGTTGAATTCCTGGAGGGCCAGGAACCACCTATTCACTCTTCTATTTGTTTCCTTGTTTTGAGCCATCCACTTTAACGGAGCGTGATCCGTAACCATGTCAAAGTGCCTACCTAGCAGGTAGTACCGAAGGGAATCTAGAGCCCACTTCACCGCTAAACACTCCTTTTCAACGGTGGCGTAATTTACCTCATGGGACTTCAACTTCCTGCTGAGGTAAATGACTGGGTGCTCTTCCCCGTTCCAGACCTGGGACAATACTGCTCCTAACCCCACATCTGGCGCATCACTTTGTACGACAAAGTCTTTAGAGAAGTCGGGTGAGTACAACACTGGCTGGCTACATAAGGCTTGTTTCAAGAATTGGAATGCTGCCTCAGCCTCGGGGGTCCATTTAATCATGACCGACCCTTTCCCCTTCGTCAGGTTGGTTAGGGGCACAGCCTTAGAAGCAAAGTGGGGAATGAATCGCCGATAATACCCAGCGATTCCCAGAAAGGCTCGTACCTGCTTCTTGCTGTTGGGACGTGGCCAACTCTGGATGGCCTCGACTTTGTTGAGTTGGGGTTTTATTACTCCCCTCCCAATGGTGTACCCAAGATATTTGGCCTCCTCCTGCCCAATGGTACACTTCTTGGGGTTAGCCGTAAACCCCGCTTCCCGAACAGAGTCCAGGACTGCTTGCACTTTTGGCAGATGTGAGGCCCAATCTGTGCTATAGACAATTACATCATCCAGGTAAGCCGCAGCATACTTCCGATGGGGCCTCAGCATCTGGTCCATTTTCCGCTGGAATGTGGCCGGCGCATTCTGTAACCCGAACGGCATTCTTTTATATTGGAACGCCCCGTCTGGGGTTACAAATGCGGTTTTCTCTTTGGCCGACTTGGCCAGGGGGATTTGCCAATACCCTTTTGTGAGGTCAAGAGTCGTCATGTATCGGGCTGTTCCCAGCCGGTCGATCAACTCATCTATACGTGGCATGGGGTAGGTGTCAAATTTTGTAACTTTGTTCAACTGACGAAAATCGTTACAAAATCGCCAGCTCCCATCCGGTTTAGGCACCAACACGATGGGACTAGACCAATCACTTTGGGACTCCTCTATCACCCCTAAGTTCAGCATTTTCTGTACTTCCTCCCGTATTGCCTCCCGTCGGGCCTCTGGGATCCGATAGGGTTTTAACTTCACCCTTTCACCGGGCGGGGTAATGATGTCATGCTCTACCCCAGATGTTTGTCCCGGCAGCTCAGAGAATACCTCCTTGTTGCGAAGCACAAACTCCTTAACCTCCTGTTGTTGGGGTTGTGACAAGGTGGCTGCTATTCCAACCTCAGGAATCACGCAACCAGTTTGAGCTGGTGACCAAGTGTCTGCGACTAGGGACTCTCTATCCCTCCAGGCTTTCAACAGATTAACGTGATAGATCTGTTCGGGCTTTCGCCTTCCTGGTTGTCTGACCTTGTAATTCACTTCGCTCACTTTTTCCATTATCTCGTAGGGGCCTTGCCATTTGGCAAGGAATTTACTTTCAACCGTAGGGACAAGTACCAGTATCCTATCCCCTGGGGAAAAGGTACGGGTCTTGGCTCCACGGTTGTACACTCTCTGCTGTGCTAACTGCGCTTGGGCCAAATGTTCCTTCACGATGGGCATTACCTGTGCAATTCGGTCTTGCATCAGGGCGACATGCTCAATCACACTCCTGTGGGGAGAACTCTCACTTTCCCAAGTTTCCTTGGCAATATCCAACAGCCCTCTTGGGTGTCTCCCATACAGTAACTCAAAGGGGGAGAATCCCGTAGAGGATTGGGGCACCTCCCTAATAGCAAACATCAGATAAGGAAGTAGACAGTCCCAATCCTTTCCATCTCTATCCACCACTTTCTTCAACATTTGTTTTAGGGTTTTGTTGAATCTTTCAACCAGCCCATCGGTTTGGGGGTGATACACAGATGTACGTAATTGCGTCACTTTGAATAATTTACACAGCTCCTTCATAACCCGGGACATAAAGGGTGTACCTTGGTCCGTAAGCAGTTCTTTACAAATACCCACCCGGCTAAACACAAGAGATAGCTCTTTGGCTATGGTTTTGGCCGAGGTATTTCGGAGAGGGATCGCTTCTGGATAACGGGTGGCATAGTCCATTATAACTAATATGTACTGGTGCCCCCTAGCGGACTTGATTATAGGACCTACCAAATCCATGGCGATCCTCTCAAACGGGACCTCAATGATGGGTAGAGGGACCAGCGGGCTACGGAAATGTGGCATCAGGGCCGACCTCTGACACACAGGGCAGGAGGAACAATAATTTTCTACGTCCTTCATCACCCCCGGCCAATAGAATCTCTGTAATACCCTCTCTCGGGTTTTCTCTGTCCCCAGATGACCTCCAAGAATGTGCCCATGGGCCAACTCCAACACCAACTTCCTGTAAGGTTTGGGCACCACAAGCTGCTCAACGGTTTCTTCTGCCCTTTTTGCCACCCGATACAGTAGGTCCTTCTCTACGCTGAAGTATGGGTAAGTGCAGGTATTATCTGGGTTCACTAACTCGCCATCTATTTTCACTACGTTTTCCCGTGCCTTTATTAGGGCGGGGTCTTTCAACTGTTCTGTGGCAAAGTTTTCCCTGTGAACCTCAAGATCAGAAAACTCCACAGACGGTAGGTTTTCGTCTGAGGAGGTGGGCTCCTCTCCAGTTTCTTGAGTCTCCCCTGCCAATACTGATAAGGGAAATTCCGGAGAGTCCTCACCACTCTCAGGGGAGTTCTGGCTATCACATTCCTGGTACATAGGGGCACCAGTGAGGGGCTCAGGATCATCCCACAGTTCCCAGAACTTCGGAAAATCCCTTCCCACAATGGCGTCATGCGGTAACTGAGATACTAAGCCCACTGGATGAGAGAGGGTACCTTTGGGGGTCTCGAAACACACTGTAGTCACTGGATACTCTCGGGTGTCCCCATGCACACAAATAACAGCTACCTTGCTATTCCCAGAGACCTCTGTTTTAACTAACTCAGCCTTTATCAGGGTCACAAGGCTACCTGAATCCAGCAATACCACAACATTTCTACCATTAACACACATTTTGCATAAATGTTTCTCAGTTCCTCGAATGGCAGTGCATGCGACTGTCGCACACAGCGACTGACGTCTGCCCGTCAGAAAGTCACACTGCATGGGTTCCTCCACAACCGGGCAATTGGCTGCAATATGTCCCGCTTGCCGGCAGCGGTAGCAAACGATCCTTCTTGCCGCCTCTTGAGCCGCTGATTTCCCAGGCTGTTCTCGCCAAACTTGGGGTAGAGCTCCCACCCTCTCACTCTCTCCACCCTCACCCCTTGGAATCCTCTTATCCGCCCCTGGGGATGGTCTGGTCTTAGGGTGGAAAGTCCGAGTGTCTCTGGAAGAGGCCGTCAGGTTCTCTGTAGCCAAGTATTTCTCCACACGATCCACAAGACCATCGGCCGTCTCTGGGTCTCCATGGCTTACCCACTTTTGGATGGCAGTAGGAAGAGCTCTCAAAAACCGATCCATTACAACACGTTCCACAATCTTTGGTGCGGACAAAGTCTCTGGCTGTAGCCACTTTCTGCTCAGGTGAATGAGATCATACATTTGAGACCTGGGGGGTTTTCCAAGCTGGAAAGTCCAGTTATGCACACGCTGAGCCCGGACAGCCTGGGTGACACCCAGCCTTGCCAATATTTCAGCTTTTAGCATCACATAGTCTTTTGCTTGGTTAGGCTCTAGGTCATAGTAAGCTTTCTGCGATTCACCAGTTAACAGAGGAGCCACCAGTCCAGCCCACTGCTCCTCAGGCCACTTTTCTCTTTCAGCGGTCCTTTCAAATGTGGTCAAAAATACCTCTGGATCATCCTCTCCAGTCATTTTTGTCAATAAACGACTCACCCCAAAGGACGCGGTATTAGTGGGACGGCTTTCCTCACTGGTCTGCGGACGTTGCTGCATTACTGCTTCCATCTGTTGTTGTAGTCTCTGCTCTTGCTTCTGCAACAGGTCTATGAAGCGGGCCTCAGATTGCTGCTGGGCTCGTTGCTGAGCCTCCAGACTCTGTTGCAAAGTTGCGTTTGTCTGCTGCTGGGCTGCAAGGCTCTGTTGATGAGCTTGCTGCTGGGCTGCGAAGTTCTGTTGTTGAGCTGCAAGGCTCTGTTGATGAGCTGCAAGGCTCTTTTGCAAACCTGCATTTGTCTGCTGTTGATTGGCATTTGCTAGAGCCAGCTGCTTCAGTATCTCCTCCATGCTGGCTTAAAAAAAACTGCCACTGGTTCTCCACCAACTGTGAGGGGGTTAGCTCGGCAGCGGGTGTGTGTGACCCCCGGGATGGGCTCCCCACACAAAACAGGCCCAGCAAACGGAGGTTGTGGTTTTCAAAATCAAAAAGGTGCGGTTTATTTTCTATTTACAGTGACAAAACACAGCAAAGCAAAAGAAACATAAACAAAATAAATCCTGGTCAAGTTGACCTCTGACTAAACATACAGGTTTCCTAACTAACAACTGGGATCAGCCTAGTGCTGTCCTAGTCCCTAAGTCCCTGGTTTTAAATGTCCAAGCAAATAGCCACACAGGCTTTGTCTCACCGCACAGGGGTTCACTCTCCCTAGACAGTCCACACAGGTCTGGTTCCAGGCATGAGCTAACATCTAATGAAGTTGGGAGTTCTTATAGAGGCCTAAATGAGCTGACAAGCTTCAGCTGGTCTCATCAACTCCCTGTCTGCACGACGCCCCACACTCTCCCTAGAGGTATGAGTCATCCATGAGCCCACTAGCCTCAGCTGGGCTTATACAACACTCCACCTAGTTGTATAAATCGGCGTAAAGCCTGAATCTGGGCGAAATATATCTACCCCCCTGGATGCAACCAGGTGACTTTACCTTCCTGCTGTCACACAGCATTGTAGTGACATTAGCCAGCTGAACGTGTTGGCTGAGCTACCAATGCTTTAATCTGCAAATTAGTGGCTCGAGCATAAAAGAAGAGGGCCTATTAAAGTTAACTCCACCGTGGCCGGTCCCAAGTCCGAGCTGAGAAAGGAGGAGGGTCCCTTCCCCCTCCCTTTCCTTCCCTTTCCCCTTCCCCTCCCCCTCCCTTCCCTTTCCCCTTCCCCCAGAGATACATGCTCAAATCACCTTTAAGGCAGTTTACTGTGCAAAGGGCTAAAAAGAGATTGTAGACAGTCCACTTTGGGCCGATCGGCGCCGTTCGGAGCTGTAATGCGAAGTTCCACTGTACATCTCTTCTCTGCTGTCCCATCTGTGTGCTGTCTCGACTGTGAAGTGTGGGAAGAGGGTTTACCCCTTTACGGAGGATAGACAGCAGGATCTGTTCACCCCGAGTACATAAATTGTCTGAAGAAGAGAGAGCAATTTGGGTTCAAATTTGGTCCCATACTTGCTATCTGAGGAGTGACAAAGGAAATCTACCTGCGTGCCAAGTTTGAAGACAGGAGCCCCAAGGGTTCCAGAGATATGGCCACACAAAGAGAACTGACCGGCAATTGAAAGCTCCCTTGCGGGAAAACGTAGCAGTAATTTGTAATACCGCTTAAGTGGGACTCTGGAGCAACCTTGTCGGTATAGATTTTGCTGGTCAATATCTCCAAAACCATAAATCCTAAGAACTCCAAACTTGGTAGGGTGGGTCTCCCAATCAGTCCCATACATGTGTCTCTCAAGTTGAAAAAAACACTGCCTCCCGAAACATAAAGGGCGACGTCGCAGTGTTCTTTCAAACTGCACGGACCCAGATGAGGCCTCACTGCTGTATGTCTGTGTCCTACATTGGGAAAATGTTCAATATTTTTTTAACTCTGCCATGGCCGGTCCCAAGCCCGTGCTGCGAAAAGAGGAGGGTTGGGTGCTGGGACAAGCAAACCAGCCCTATTAAAACATTTGTAGAGCAAATGGGAAAGTACAGTGACACAGAGGTGATGTTCCATCTCGGGGGAGGTTTAGTGTCACTGCAGCAATGAAGACCTCTCTGAGCGTGGTTGGTTCTGAGAGCAATGGCCCAGATCCCATTCCATAACAATTGTAAGATGCTCATTGCGGTCTAGAGCTGGTCCAAAGGTTGCGTGTGAAGGTTGTGTGCAAGCACACGTAAAGTGCTCCCTTCAGAAACTGGAAGACTGCTTACCAGTGCTCTTGAATCTTTTTAACTCTGCCATGGCCGGTCCCAAGCCCAGCTGCGAAAAGAGGAGGGTTGAGTGCTGGGGCAAGCAAACCAGCCCTGTAAAAACAATTTGCTACTGCGAGCATAAAAGAAGAATAGGGCCTATCCAGCATTGTAGTGACATTAGCCAGCTGAACGTGTTGGCTGAGCTACCAATGCTTTAAGCTGCAAATTAGTGGCTCGAGCATAAAAGAAGAGGGCCTATTAAAGTTAACTCCACCGTGGCCGGTCCCAAGTCCGAGCTGAGAAAGGAGGAGGGTCCCTTCCCCCTCCCTTTCCTTCCCTTTCCCCTTCCCCTCCCCCTCCCTTCCCTTTCCCCTTCCCGCAGAGACACATGCTCAAATTACCTTTAAGGCAGTTTACTGTGCAAAGGGCTAAAAAGAGATTGTAGACAGTCCACTTTGGGCCGATCGGCGACGTTCGGAGCTGTAATGCGAAGTTCCACTGTACATCTCTTCTCTGCTGTCCCATCTGTGTGCTGTCTCGACTGTGAAGTGTGGGAAGAGGGTGTACCCCTTTACGGAGGATAGACAGCAGGATCTGTTCGCCCCGAGTACATAAATTGTCTGAAGAAGAGAGAGCAATTTGGGTTCAAATTTGGTCCCATACTTGCTATCTGAGGAGTGACAAAGGAAATCTACCTGCGTGCCAAGTTTGAAGACAGGAGCCCCAAGGGTTCCAGAGATATGGCCACACAAAGAGAACTGGCCGGCAATTGAAAGCTCCCTTGCGGGAAAACGTAGCAGTAATTTGTAATACCGCTTAAGTGGGACTCTGGAGCAACCTTGTCGGTATAGATTTTGCTGGTCAATATCTCCAAAACCATAAATCCTAAGAACTCCAAACTTGGTAGGGTGGGTCTCCCAATCAGTCCCATTCATGTGTCTCCCAAGCTGAAAAAAACACTGCCTCACGAAACATAAAGGGCGACGTCGCAGTGTTCTTTCAAACTGCACGGACCCAGATGAGGCCTCACTGCTGTATGTCTGTGTCCTACATTGGGAAAATGTTCAATATTTTTTGAACTCTGCCATGGCCGGTCCCAAGCCCGTGCTGCGAAAAGAGGAGGGTTGGGTGCTGGGACAAGCAAACCAGCCCTATTAAAACATTTGTAGAGCAAATGGGAAAGTTCAGTGACACAGAGGTGATGTTCCATCTCGGGGGAGGTTTAGTGTCACTGCAGCAATGAAGACCTCTCTGAGCGTGGTTGGTTCTGAGAGCAATGGCCCAGATCCCATTCCATAACAATTGTAAGATACTCATTGCGGTCTAGAGCTGGTCCAAAGGTTGCGTGTGAAGGTTGTGTGCAAGCCCACGTAAAGTGCTCCCTTCCGAAACTGGAAGACTGCTTACCAGTGCTCTTGAATTTGTTTAACTCTGCCATGGCCGGTCCCAAGCCCAGCTGTGAAAAGAGGAGGGTTGAGTGCTGGGGCAAGCAAACCAGCCCTGTAAAAACAATTTGCTACTGCGAGCATAAAAGAAGAATAGGGCCTATCCAGCATTGTAGTGACATTAGCCAGCTGAACGTGTTGGCTGAGCTACCAATGCTTTAAGCTGCAAATTAGTGGCTCGAGCATAAAAGAAGAGGGCCTATTAAAGTTAACTCCACCGTGGCCGATCCCAAGTCCGAGCTGAGAAAGGAGGAGGGTCCCTTCCCCCTCCCTTTCCTTCCCTTTCCCCTTCCCTTCCCCCTCCCTTCCCTTTCCCCTTCCCCAGAGATACATGCTCAAATTACCTTTAAGGCAGTTTACTGTGCAAAGTCCTAAAAAAAGATTGTAGACAGTCCACTTTGGGCCGATCGGCGCCGTTCGGACCTGTAATGTGAAGTTCCACTGTACATCTCTTCTCTGCTGTCCTATCTGTGTGCTGTCTCGACTGTGAAGTGTGGGAAGAGGGTGTACCCCTTTACAGAGGATAGACAGCAGGATCTGTTCGCCCCGAGTACATAAATTGTCTGAAGAAGAGAGAGCAATTTGGGTTCAAATTTGGTCCCATACTTGCTATCTGAGGAGTGACAAAGGAAATCTACCTGTGTGCCAAGTTTGAAGACAGGAGCCCCAAGGGTTCCAGAGAAATGGCCACACAAAGAGAACTGACCGGCAATTGAAAGCTCCCTTGCGGGAAAACGTAGCAGTAATTTGTAATACCGCTTAAGTGGGACTCTGGAGCAACCTTGTCGGTATAGATTTTTGCTGGTCAATATCTCCAAAACCATAAATCCTAAGAACTCCAAACTTGGTAGGGTGGGTCTCCCAATCAGTCCCATACATGTGTCTCTCAAGTTGAAAAAAACACTGCCTCCCGAAACATAAAGGGCGACGTCGCAGTGTTCTTTCAAACTGCACGGACCCAGATGAGGCCTCACTGCTGTATGTCTGTGTCCTACATTGGGAAAATGTTCAATATTTTTTTAACTCTGCCATGGCCGGTCCCAAGCCCGTGCTGCGAAAAGAGGAGGGTTGGGTGCTGGGACAAGCAAACCAGCCCTATTAAAACATTTGTAGAGCAAATGGGAAAGTTCAGTGACACAGAGGTGATGTTCCATCTCGGGGGAGGTTTAGTGTCACTGCAGCAATGAAGACCTCTCTGAGCGTGGTTGGTTCTGAGAGCAATGGCCCAGATCCCATTCCATAACAATTGTAAGATGCTCATTGCGGTCTAGAGCTGGTCCAAAGGTTGCGTGTGAAGGTTGTGTGCAAGCACACGTAAAGTGCTCCCTTCCGAAACTGGAAGACTGCTTACCAGTGCTCTTGAAACTTTTTAACTCTGCCATGGCCGGTCCCAAGCCCAGCTGCGAAAAGAGGAGGGTTGAGTGCTGGGGCAAGCAAACCAGCCCTGTAAAAACAATTTGCTACTGCGAGCATAAAAGAAGAATAGGGCCTATCCAGCATTGTAGTGACATTAGCCAGCTGAACGTGTTGGCTGAGCTACCAATGCTTTAAGCTGCAAATTAGTGGCTCGAGCATAAAAGAAGAGGGCCTATTAAAGTTAACTCCACCGTGGCCGGTCCCAAGTCCGAGCTGAGAAAGGAGGAGGGTCCCTTCCCCCTCCCTTTCCTTCCCTTTCCCCTTCCCCTCCCCCTCCCTTCCCTTTCCCCTTCCCGCAGAGGCACATGCTCAAATTACCTTTAAGGCAGTTTACTGTGCAAAGGGCTAAAAAGAGATTGTAGACAGTCCACTTTGGGCCGATCGGCGACGTTCGGAGCTGTAATGCGAAGTTCCACTGTACATCTCTTCTCTGCTGTCTCATCTGTGTGCTGTCTCGACTGTGAAGTGTGGGAAGAGGGTGTACCCCTTTACGGAGGATAGACAGCAGGATCTGTTCGCCCCGAGTACATAAATTGTCTGAAGAAGAGAGAGCAATTTGGGTTCAAATTTGGTCCCATACTTGCTATCTGAGGAGTGACAAAGGAAATCTACCTGCGTGCCAAGTTTGAAGACAGGAGCCCCAAGGGTTCCAGAGATATGGCCACACAA
The DNA here is from genome assembly GCA_029206835.1 of Rana muscosa. NCBI lineage: Eukaryota > Metazoa > Chordata > Amphibia > Anura > Ranidae > Rana > Rana muscosa. The sequence continues at coordinate 117,133,890 of CM055118.1, forward strand.
AGAGAACTGACCGGCAATTGAAAGCTCCCTTGCGGGAAAACGTAGCAGTAATTTGTAATACCGCTTAAGTGGGACTCTGGAGCAACCTTGTCGGTATAGATTTTGCTGGTCAATATCTCCAAAACCATAAATCCTAAGAACTCCAAACTTGGTAGGGTGGGTCTCCCAATCAGTCCCATACATGTGTCTCTCAAGTTGAAAAAAACACTGCCTCCCAAAACATAAAGGGCGACGTCGCAGTGTTCTTTCAAACTGCACGGACCCAGATGAGGCCTCACTGCTGTATGTCTGTGTCCTACATTGGGAAAATGTTCAATATTTTTTTAACTCTGCCATGGCCGGTCCCAAGCCCGTGCTGCGAAAAGAGGAGGGTTGGGTGCTGGGACAAGCAAACCAGCCCTATTAAAACATTTGTAGAGCAAATGGGAAAGTTCAGTGACACAGAGGTGATGTTCCATCTCGGGGGAGGTTTAGTGTCACTGCAGCAATGAAGACCTCTCTGAGCGTGGTTGGTTCTGAGAGCAATGGCCCAGATCCCATTCCATAACAATTGTAAGATGCTCATTGCGGTCTAGAGCTGGTCCAAAGGTTGCGTGTGAAGGTTGTGTGCAAGCACACGTAAAGTGCTCCCTTCCGAAACTGGAAGACTGCTTACCAGTGCTCTTGAAACTCTTTAACTCTGCCATGGCCGGTCCCAAGCCCAGCTGCGAAAAAGGAGGGTTGAGTGCTGGGGCAAGCAAACCAGCCCTGTAAAAACAATTTGCTACTGCGAGCATAAAAGTAGAATAGGGCCTATCCAGCATTGTAGTGACATTAGCCAGCTGAACGTGTTGGCTGAGCTACCAATGCTTTAAGCTGCAAATTAGTGGCTCGAGCATAAAAGAAGAGGGCCTATTAAAGTTAACTCCACCGTGGCTGGTCCCAAGTCCGAGCTGAGAAAGGAGGAGGGTCCCTTCCCCCTCCCTTTCCTTCCCTTTCCCCTTCCCCTCCCCCTCCCTTCCCTTTCCCGTTCCCCCAGAGATACATGCTCAAATTACCTTTAAGGCAGTTTACTGTGCAAAGGGCTAAAAAGAGATTGTAGACAGTCCACTTTGGGCTGATCGGCGCCGTTCGGAGCTGTAATGCGAAGTTCCACTGTACATCTCTTCTCTGCTGTCCCATCTGTGTGCTGTCTCGACTGTGAAGTGTGGGAAGAGGGTGTACCCCTTTACGGAGGATAGACAGCAGGATCTGTTCGCCCCGAGTACATAAATTGTCTGAAGAAGAGAGAGCAATTTGGGTTCAAATTTGGTCCCATACTTGCTATCTGAGGAGTGACAAAGGAAATCTACCTGCGTGCCAAGTTTGAAGACAGGAGCCCCAAGGGTTCCAGAGATATGGCCACACAAAGAGAACTGGCCAGCAATTGAAAGCTCCCTTGCGGGAAAACGTAGCAGTAATTTGTAATACCGCTTAAGTGGGACTCTGGAGCAACCTTGTCGGTATAGATTTTGCTGGTCAATATCTCCAAAACCATAAATCCTAAGAACTCCAAACTTGGTAGGGTGGGTCTCCCAATCAGTCCCATTCATGTGTCTCCCAAGCTGAAAAAAACACTGCCTCACGAAACATAAAGGGCGACGTCGCAGTGTTCTTTCAAACTGCACGGACCCAGATGAGGCCTCACTGCTGTATGTCTGTGTCCTACATTGGGAAAATGTTCAATATTTTTTGAACTCTGCCATGGCCGGTCCCAAGCCCGTGCTGCGAAAAGAGGAGGGTTGGGTGCTGGGACAAGCAAACCAGCCCTATTAAAACATTTGTAGAGCAAATGGGAAAGTTCAGTGACACAGAGGTGATGTTCCATCTCGGGGGAGGTTTAGTGTCACTGCAGCAATGAAGACCTCTCTGAGCGTGGTTGGTTCTGAGAGCAATGGCCCAGATCCCATTCCATAACAATTGTAAGATACTCATTGCGGTCTAGAGCTGGTCCAAAGGTTGCGTGTGAAGGTTGTGTGCAAGCCCACGTAAAGTGCTCCCTTCCGAAACTGGAAGACTGCTTACCAGTGCTCTTGAATTTGTTTAACTCTGCCATGGCCGGTCCCAAGCCCAGCTGTGAAAAGAGGAGGGTTGAGTGCTGGGGCAAGCAAACCAGCCCTGTAAAAACAATTTGCTACTGCGAGCATAAAAGAAGAATAGGGCCTATCCAGCATTGTAGTGACATTAGCCAGCTGAACGTGTTGGCTGAGCTACCAATGCTTTAAGCTGCAAATTAGTGGCTCGAGCATAAAAGAAGAGGGCCTATTAAAGTTAACTCCACCGTGGCCGATCCCAAGTCCGAGCTGAGAAAGGAGGAGGGTCCCTTCCCCCTCCCTTTCCTTCCCTTTCCCCTTCCCTTCCCCCTCCCTTCCCTTTCCCCTTCCCCAGAGATACATGCTCAAATTACCTTTAAGGCAGTTTACTGTGCAAAGTCCTAAAAAAAGATTGTAGACAGTCCACTTTGGGCCGATCGGCGCCGTTCGGACCTGTAATGTGAAGTTCCACTGTACATCTCTTCTCTGCTGTCCTATCTGTGTGCTGTCTCGACTGTGAAGTGTGGGAAGAGGGTGTACCCCTTTACAGAGGATAGACAGCAGGATCTGTTCGCCCCGAGTACATAAATTGTCTGAAGAAGAGAGAGCAATTTGGGTTCAAATTTGGTCCCATACTTGCTATCTGAGGAGTGACAAAGGAAATCTACCTGTGTGCCAAGTTTGAAGACAGGAGCCCCAAGGGTTCCAGAGAAATGGCCACACAAAGAGAACTGACCGGCAATTGAAAGCTCCCTTGCGGGAAAACGTAGCAGTAATTTGTAATACCGCTTAAGTGGGACTCTGGAGCAACCTTGTCGGTATAGATTTTTGCTGGTCAATATCTCCAAAACCATAAATCCTAAGAACTCCAAACTTGGTAGGGTGGGTCTCCCAATCAGTCCCATACATGTGTCTCTCAAGTTGAAAAAAACACTGCCTCCCGAAACATAAAGGGCGACGTCGCAGTGTTCTTTCAAACTGCACGGACCCAGATGAGGCCTCACTGCTGTATGTCTGTGTCCTACATTGGGAAAATGTTCAATATTTTTTTAACTCTGCCATGGCCGGTCCCAAGCCCGTGCTGCGAAAAGAGGAGGGTTGGGTGCTGGGACAAGCAAACCAGCCCTATTAAAACATTTGTAGAGCAAATGGGAAAGTTCAGTGACACAGAGGTGATGTTCCATCTCGGGGGAGGTTTAGTGTCACTGCAGCAATGAAGACCTCTCTGAGCGTGGTTGGTTCTGAGAGCAATGGCCCAGATCCCATTCCATAACAATTGTAAGATGCTCATTGCGGTCTAGAGCTGGTCCAAAGGTTGCGTGTGAAGGTTGTGTGCAAGCACACGTAAAGTGCTCCCTTCCGAAACTGGAAGACTGCTTACCAGTGCTCTTGAATCTTTTTAACTCTGCCATGGCCGGTCCCAAGCCCAGCTGCGAAAAGAGGAGGGTTGAGTGCTGGGGCAAGCAAACCAGCCCTGTAAAAACAATTTGCTACTGCGAGCATAAAAGAAGAATAGGGCCTATCCAGCATTGTAGTGACATTAGCCAGCTGAACGTGTTGGCTGAGCTACCAATGCTTTAAGCTGCAAATTAGTGGCTCGAGCATAAAAGAAGAGGGCCTATTAAAGTTAACGCCACCGTGGCCGGTCCCAAGTCCGAGCTGAGAAAGGAGGAGGGTCCCTTCCCCCTCTCTTTCCTTCCCTTTCCCCTTCCCCTCCCCCTCCCTTCCCTTTCCCCTTCCCCCAGAGACACATGCTCAAATTACCTTTAAGGCAGTTTACTGTGCAAAGGGCTAAAAAGAGATTGTAGACAGTCCACTTTGGGCCGATCGGCGACGTTCGGAGTTGTAATGCGAAGTTCCACTGTACATCTCTCCTCTGCTGTCCCATCTGTGTGCTGTCTCGACTGTGAAGTGTGGGAAGAGGGTGTACCCCTTTACGGAGGATAGACAGCAGGATCTGTTCGCCCCGAGTACATAAATTGTCTGAAGAAGAGAGAGCAATTTGGGTTCAAATTTGGTCCCATACTTGCTATCTGAGGAGTGACAAAGGAAATCTACCTGTGTGCCAAGTTTGAAGACAGGAGCCCCAAGGGTTCCAGAGAAATGGCCACACAAACAGAACTGACCGGCAATTGAAAGCTCCCTTGCGGGAAAACGTAGCAGTAATTTGTAATACCGCTTAAGTGGGACTCTGGAGCAACCTTGTCGGTATAGATTTTGCTGGTCAATATCTCCAAAACCATAAATCCTAAGAACTCCAAACTTGGTAGGGTGGGTCTCCCAATCAGTCCCATACATGTGTCTCTCAAGTTGAAAAAAACACTGCCTCCCGAAACATAAAGGGCGACGTCGCAGTGTTCTTTCAAACTGCACGGACCCAGATGAGGCCTCACTGCTGTATGTCTGTGTCCTACATTGGGAAAATGTTCAATATTTTTTTAACTCTGCCATGGCCGGTCCCAAGCCCGTGCTGCGAAAAGAGGAGGGTTGGGTGCTGGGACAAGCAAACCAGCCTTATTAAAACATTTGTAGAGCAAATGGGAAAGTTCAGTGACACAGAGGTGATGTTCCATCTCGGGGGAGGTTTAGTGTTACTGCAGCAATGAAGACCTCTCTGAGCGTGGTTGGTTCTGAGAGCAATGGCCCAGATCCCATTCCATAACAATTGTAAGATGCTCATTGCGGTCTAGAGCTGGTCCAAAGGTTGCGTGTGAAGGTTGTGTGCAAGTACACGTAAAGTGCTCCCTTCCGAAACTGGAAGACTGCTTACCAGTGCTCTTGAATCTTTTTAACTCTGCCATGGCCGGTCCCAAGCCCAGCTGCGAAAAGAGGAGGGTTGAGTGCTGGGGCAAGCAAACCAGCCCTGTAAAAACAATTTGCTACTGCGAGCATAAAAGAAGAATAGGGCCTATCCAGCATTGTAGTGACATTAGCCAGCTGAACGTGTTGGCTGAGCTACCAATGCTTTAAGCTGCAAATTAGTGGCTCGAGCATAAAAGAAGAGGGCCTATTAAAGTTAACTCCACCGTGGCCGGTCCCAAGTCTGAGCTGAGAAAGGAGGAGGGTCCCTTCCCCCTCCCTTTCCTTCCCTTTCCCCTTCCCCTCCCCCTCCCTTCCCTTTCCCCTTCCCCCAGAGATACATGCTCAAATTACCTTTAAGGCAGTTTACTGTGCAAAGGGCTAAAAAGAGATTGTAGACAGTCCACTTTGGGCCGATCGGTGCCGTTCGGAGCTGTAATGTGAAGTTCCACTGTACATCTCTTCTCTGCTGTCCCATCTGTGTGCTATCTCGACTGTGAAGTGTGGGAAGAGGGTGTACCCCTTTACGGAGGATAGACAGCAGGATCTGTTCGCCCCGAGTACATAAATTGTCTGAAGAAGAGAGAGCAATTTGGGTTCAAATTTGGTCCCATACTTGCTATCTGAGGAGTGACAAAGGAAATCTACCTGCGTGCCAAGTTTGAAGACAGGAGCCCCAAGGGTTCCAGAGATATGGCCACACAAAGAGAACTGACCGGCAATTGAAAGCTCCCTTGCAGGAAAACGTAGCAGTAATTTGTAATACCGCTTAAGTGGGACTCTGGAGCAACCTTGTCGGTATAGATTTTGCTGGTCAATATCTCCAAAACCATAAATCCTAAGAACTCCAAACTTGGTAGGGTGGGTCTCCCAATCAGTCCCATACATGTGTCTCTCAAGTTGAAAAAAACACTGCCTCCCGAAACATAAAGGGCGACGTCGCAGTGTTCTTTCAAACTGCACGGACCCAGATGAGGCCTCACTGCTGTATGTCTCTGTCCTACATTGGGAAAATGTTCAATATTTTTTTAACTCTGCCATGGCCGGTCCCAAGCCCGTGCTGCGAAAAGAGGAGGGTTGGGTGCTGGGACAAGCAAACCAGCCCTATTAAAACATTTGTAGAGCAAATGGGAAAGTTCAGTGACACAGAGGTGATGTTCCATCTCAGGGGAGGTTTAGTGTCACTGCAGCAATGAAGACCTCTCTGAGCGTGGTTGGTTCTGAGAGCAATGGCCCAGATCCCATTTCATAACAATTGTAAGATGCTCATTGCGGTCTAGAGCTGGTCCAAAGGTTGCGCGTGAAGGTTGTGTGCAAGCACACGTAAAGTGCTCCCTTCCGAAACTGGAAGACTGCTTACCAGTGCTCTTGAATTTTTTTAACTCTGCCATGGCCGGTCCCAAGCCCGGCTGTGAAAAGAGGAGGGTTGAGTGCTGGGGCAAGCAAACCAGCCCTGTAAAAACAATTTGCTACTGCGAGCATAAAATAAGAATAGGGCCTATCCAGCATTGTAGTGACATTAGCCAGCTGAACGTGTTGGCTGAGCTACCAATGCTTTAAGCTGCAAATTAGTGGCTCGAGCATAAAAGAAGAGGGCCTATTAAAGTTAACTCCACCGTGGCCGGTCCCAAGTCCGAGCTGAGAAAGGAGGAGGGTCCCTTCCCCCTCCCTTTCCTTCCCTTTCCCCTTCCCCTCCCCCTCCCTTCCCTTTCCCCTTCCCCCAGAGATACATGCTCAAATTACCTTTAAGGCAGTTTACTGTGCAAAGGGCTAAAAAGAGATTGTAGACAGTCCACTTTGGGCCGATCGGCGCCGTTCGGAGCTATAATACGAAGTTCCACTGTACATCTCTTCTCTGCTGTCCCATCTGTGTGCTGTCTCGACTGTGAAGTGTGGGAAGAGGGTGTACCCCTTTACGGAGGATAGACAGCAGGATCTGTTCGCCCCGAGTACATAAATTGTCTGAAGAAGAGAGAGCAATTTGGGTTCAAATTTGGTCCCATACTTGCTATCTGAGGAGTGACAAAGGAAATCTACCTGCGTGCCAAGTTTGAAGACAGGAGCCCCAAGGGTTCCAGAGATATGGCCACACAAAGAGAACTGACCGGCAATTGAAAGCTCCCTTGCGGGAAAACGTAGCAGTAATTTGTAATACCGCTTAAGTGGGACTCTGGAGCAACCTTGTCGGTATAGATTTTGCTGGTCAATGTCTCCAAAACCATAAATCCTAAGAACTCCAAACTTGGTAGGGTGGGTCTCCCAATAAGTCCCATACATGTGTCTCTCAAGTTTAAAAAAACACTGCCTCCCGAAACATAAAGGGCGACGTCGCAGTGTTCTTTCAAACTGCACGGACCCAGATGAGGCCTCACTGCTGTATGTCTGTGTCCTACATTGGGAAAATGTTCAATATTTTTTTAACTCTGCCCGGTCCCAAGCCCGTGCTGCGAAAAGAGGAGGGTTGGGTGCTGGGACAAGCAAACCAGCCCTATTAAAACATTTGTAGAGCAAATGGGAAAGTTCAGTGACACAGAGGTGATGTTCCATCTCGGGGGAGGTTTAGTGTCACTGCAGCAATGAAGACCTCTCTGAGCGTGGTTGGTTCTGAGAGCAATGGCCCAGATCCCATTCCATAACAATTGTAAGATGCTCATTGCGGTCTAGAGCTGGTCCAAAGGTTGCGTGTGAAGGTTGTGTGCAAGCACACGTAAAGTGCTCCCTTCCGAAATTGGAAGACTGCTTACCAGTGCTCTTGAATTTTTTTAACTCTGCCATGGCCGGTCCCAAGCCCAGCTGCGAAAAGAGGAGGGTTGAGTGCTGAGGCAAGCAAACCAGCCCTGTAAAAACAATTTGCTACTGCGAGCATAAAAGAAGAATAGGGCCTATCCAGCATTGTAGTGACATTAGCCAGCTGAACGTGTTGGCTGAGCTACCAATGCTTTAAGCTGCAAATTAGTGGCTCGAGCATAAAAGAAGAGGGCCTATTAAAGTTAACTCCACCGTGGCCGGTCCCAAGTCCGAGCTGAGAAAGGAGGAGGGTCCCTTCCCCCTCCCTTTCCTTCCCTTTCCCCTTCCCCTCCCCCTCCCTTCCCTTTCCCTTTCCCCCAGAGATACATGCTCAAATTACCTTTAAGGCAGTTTACTGTGCAAAGGGCTAAAAAGAGATTGTAGACAGTCCACTTTGGGCCGATCAGCGCCGTTCGGAGCTATAATGCGAAGTTCCACTGTACATCTCTTCTCTGCTGTCCCATCTGTGTGCTGTCTCGACTGTGAAGTGTGGGAAGAGGGTGTACCCGTTTACGGAGGATAGACAGCAGGATCTGTTCGCCCCGAGTACATAAATTGTCTGAAGAAGAGAGAGCAATTTGGGTTCAAATTTGGTCCCATACTTGCTATCTGAGGAGTGACAAAGGAAATCTACCTGCGTGCCAAGTTTGAAGACAGGAGCCCCAAGGGTTCCAGAGATATGGCCACACAAAGAGAACTGACCGGCAATTGAAAGCTCCCTTGCGGGAAAACGTAGCAGTAATTTGTAATACCGCTTAAGTGGGACTCTGGAGCAACCTTGTCGGTAAAGATTTTGCTGGTCAATATCTCCAAAACCATAAATCCTAAGAACTCCAAACTTGGTAGGGTGGGTCTCCCAATCAGTCCCATACATGTGTCTCTCAAGTTGAAAAAAACACTGCCTCCCAAAACATAAAGGGCGACGTCGCAGTGTTCTTTCAAACTGCACGGACCCAGATGAGGCCTCACTGCTGTATGTCTGTGTCCTACATTGGGAAAATGTTCAATATTTTTTTAACTCTGCCATGGCCGGTCCCAAGCCCGTGCTGCGAAAAGAGGAGGGTTGGGTGCTGGGACAAGCAAACCAGCCCTATTAAAACATTTGTAGAGCAAATGGGAAAGTTCAGTGACACAGAGGTGATGTTCCATCTCGGGGGAGGTTTAGTGTCACTGCAGCAATGAAGACCTCTCTGAGCGTGGTTGGTTCTGAGAGCAATGGCCCAGATTCCATTCCATAACAATTGTAAGATGCTCATTGCGGTCTAGAGCTGGTCCAAAGGTTGCGTGTGAAGGTTGTGTGCAAGCACACGTAAAGTGCTTCCTTCCGAAACTGGAAGACTGCTTACCAGTGCTCTTGAATTTTTTTAACTCTGCCATGGCCGGTCCCAAGCTCAGCTGCGAAAAGAGGAGGGTTGAGTGCTGGGGCAAGCAAACCAGCCCTGTAAAAACAATTTGCTACTGCGAGCATAAAAGAAGAATAGGGCCTATCCAGCATTGTAGTGACATTAGCCAGCTGAACGTGTTGGCTGAGCTACCAATGCTTTAAGCTGCAAATTAGTGGCTCGAGCATAAAAGAAGAGGGCCTATTAAAGTTAACTCCACCGTGGCCGGTCCCAAGTCTGAGCTGAGAAAGGAGGAGGGTCCCTTCCCCCTCCCTTTCCTTCCCTTTCCCCTTCCCCTCCCCCTCCCTTCCCTTTCCCCTTCCCCCAGAGATACATGCTCAAATTACCTTTAAGGCAGTTTACTGTGCAAAGGGCTAAAAAGAGATTGTAGACAGTCCACTTTGGGCCGATCGGCGCCATTCGGAGCTGTAATGCGAAGTTCCACTTTACATCTCTTCTCTGCTGTCCCATCTGTGTGCTGTCTCGACTGTGAAGTGTGGGAAGAGGGTGTACCCCTTTACGGAGGATAGAGAGCAGGATCTGTTCGCCCCGAGTACATAAATTGTCTGAAGAAGAGAGAGCAATTTGGGTTCAAATTTGGTCCCATACTTGCTATCTGAGGAGTGACAAAGGAAATCTACCTGCGTGCCAAGTTTGAAGACAGGAGCCCCAAGGGTTCCAGAGATATGGCCACACAAAGAGAACTGACCGGCAGTTGAAAGCTCCCTTGTGGGAAAACGTAGCAGTAATTTGTAATACCGCTTAAGTGGGACTCTGGAGCAACCTTGTCGGTATAGATTTTGCTGGTCAATATCTCCAAAACCATAAATCCTAAGAACTCCAAACTTGGTAGGGTGGGTCTCCCAATCAGTCCCATACATGTGTCTCTCAAGTTGAAAAAAACACTGCCTCCCGAAACATAAAGGGCGACGTCGCAGTGTTCTTTCAAACTGCACGGACCCAGATGAGGCCTCACTGCTGTATGTCTGTGTCCTACATTGGGAAAATGTTCAATATTTTTTTAACTCTGCCATGGCCGGTCCCAAGCCCGTGCTGCGAAAAGAGGAGGGTTGGGTGCTGGGACAAGCAAACCAGCCCTATTAAAACATTTGTAGAGCAAATGGGAAAGTTCAGTGACACAGAGGTGATGTTCCATCTCGGGGGAGGTTTAGTGTCACTGCAGCAATGAAGACCTCTCTGAGCGTGGTTGGTTCTGAGAGCAATGGCCCAGATCCCATTCCATAACAATTGTAAGATGCTCATTGCGGTCTAGAGCTGGTCCAAAGGTTGCGTGTGAAGGTTGTGTGCAAGCACACGTAAAGTGCTCCCTTCCGAAACTGGAAGACTGCTTACCAGTGCTCTTGAATCTTTTTAACTCTGCCATGGCCGGTCCCAAGCCCAGCTGCGAAAAGAGGAGGGTTGAGTGCTGGGGCAAGCAAACCAGCCCTGTAAAAACAATTTGCTACTGCGAGCATAAAAGAAGAATAGGGCCTATCCAGCATTGTAGTGACATTAGCCAGCTGAACGTGTTGGCTGAGCTACCAATGCTTTAAGCTGCAAATTAGTGGCTCGAGCATAAAAGAAGAGGGCCTATTAAAGTTAACTCCACCGTGGCCGGTCCCAAGTCCGAGCTGAGAAAGGAGGAGGGTCGCTTCCCCCTCCCTTTCCTTCCCTTTCTCCTTCCCCTCCCCCTCCCTTCCCTTTCCCCTTCCCCCAGAGATACATGCTCAAATTACCTTTAAGGCAGTTTACTGTGCAAAGGGCTAAAAAGAGATTGTAGATAGTCCACTTTGGGCCGATCTGCCCCGTTTGGAGCTGTAATGCGAAGTTCCACTGTACATCTCTTCTCTGCTGTCCCATCTGTGTGCTGTCTCGACTGTAAAGTGTGGGAAGAGGGTGTACCCCTTTATGGAGGATAGGCAGCAGGATCTGTTCGCCCCGAGTACATAAATTGTCTGAAGAAGAGAGAGCAATTTGGGTTCAAATTTGGTCCCATACTTGCTATCTGAGGAGTGACAAAGGAAATCTACCTACGTGCCAAGTTTGAAGACAGGAGCCCCAAGGGTTCCAGAGATATGGCCACACAAAGAGAACTGACCGGCAATTGAAAGCTCCCTTGCGGGAAAACGTAGCAGTAATTTGTAATACCGCTTAAGTGGGACTCTGGAGCAACCTTGTCGGTATAGATTTTGCTGGTCAATATCTCCAAAACCATAAATCCTAAGAACTCCAAACTTGGTAGGGTGGGTCTCCCAATCAGTCCCATACATGTGTCTCTCAAGTTGAAAAAAACACTGCCTCCCGAAACATAAAGGGCGACGTCGCAGTGTTCTTTCAAACTGCACGGACCCAGATGAGGCCTCACTGCTGTATGTCTGTGTCCTACATTGGGAAAATGTTCAATATTTTTTTAACTCTGCCATGGCCGGTCCCAAGCCCGTGCTGCGAAAAGAGGAGGGTTGGGTGCTGGGACAAGCAAACCAGCCCTATTAAAACATTTGTAGAGCAAATGGGAAAGTTCAGTGACACAGAGGTGATGTTCCATCTCGGGGGAGGTTTAGTGTCACTGCAGCAATGAAGACCTCTCTGAGCGTGGTTGGTTCTGAGAGCAATGGCCCAGATCCCATTCCATAACAATTGTAAGATGCTCATTGCGGTCTAGAGCTGGTCCAAAGGTTGCGTGTGAAGGTTGTGTGCAAGCACACGTAAAGTGCTCCCTTCCGAAACTGGAAGACTGCTTACCAGTGCTCTTGAATCTTTTTAACTCTGCCATGGCAGGTCCCAAGCCCAGCTGCGAAAAGAGGAGGGTTGAGTGCTGGGGCAAGCAAACCAGCCCTGTAAAAACAATTTGCTACTGCGAGCATAAAAGAAGAATAGGGCCTATCCAGCATTGTAGTGACATTAGCCAGCTGAACGTGTTGGCTGAGCTACCAATGCTTTAAGCTGCAAATTAGTGGCTCGAGCATAAAAGAAGAGGGCCTATTAAAGTTAACTCCACCGTGGCCGGTCCCAAGTCCGAGCTGAGAAAGGAGGAGGGTCCCTTCCCCCTCCCTTTCCTTCCCTTTCCCCTTCCCCTCCCTTCCCTTTCCCCTTCCCCCAGAGACACATGCTCAAATTACCTTTAAGGCAGTTTACTGTGCAAAGGGCTAAAAAGAGATTGTAGACAGTCCACTTTGGGCCGATCGGCGCCGTTCGGAGCTGTAATGCGAAGTTCCACTGTACATCTCTTCTCTGCTGTCCCATCTGTGTGCTGTCTCGACTGTAAAGTGTGGGAAGAGGGTGTACCCCTTTATGGAGGATAGACAGCAGGATCTGTTCGCCCCGAGTACATAAATTGTCTGAAGAAGAGAGAGCAATTTGGGTTCAAATTTGGTCCCATACTTGCTATCTGAGGAGTGACAAAGAAAATCTACCTGCGTGCCAAGTTTGAAGACAGGAGCCCCAAGGGTTCCAGAGATATGGCCACACAAAGAGAACTGACCGGCAATTGAAAGCTCCCTTGCGGGAAAACGTAGCAGTAATTTGTAATACCGCTTAAGTGGGACTCTGGAGCAACCTTGTCGGTATAGATTTTGCTGGTCAATGTCTCCAAAACCATAAATCCTAAGAACTCCAAACTTGGTAGGGTGGGTCTCCCAATCAGTCCCATACATGTGTCTCTCAAGTTGAAAAAAACACTGCCTCCCGAAACATAAAGGGCGACGTCGCAGTGTTCTTTCAAACTGCACGGACCCAGATGAGGCCTCACTGCTGTATGTCTGTGTCCTACATTGGGAAAATGTTCAATATTTTTTTAACTCTGCCATGGCCGGTCCCAAGCCCGTGCTGCGAAAAGAGGAGGGTTGGGTGCTGGGACAAGCAAACCAGCCCTATTAAAACATTTGTAGAGCAAATGGGAAAGTTCAGTGACACAGAGGTGATGTTCCATCTCGGGGGAGGTTTAGTGTCACTGCAGCAATGAAGACCTCTCTGAGCGTGGTTGGTTCTGAGAGCAATGGCCCAGATCCCATTCCATAACAATTGTAAGATGCTCATTGCGGTCTAGAGCTGGTCCAAAGGTTGCGTGTGAAGGTTGTGTGCAAGCACACGTAAAGTGCTCCCTTCCGAAACTGGAAGACTGCTTACCAGTGCTCTTGAATCTTTTTAACTCTGCCATGGCAGGTCCCAAGCCCAGCTGCGAAAAGAGGAGGGTTGAGTGCTGGGGCAAGCAAACCAGCCCTGTAAAAACAATTTGCTACTGCGAGCATAAAAGAAGAATAGGGCCTATCCAGCATTGTAGTGACATTAGCCAGCTGAACGTGTTGGCTGAGCTACCAATGCTTTAAGCTGCAAATTAGTGGCTCGAGCATAAAAGAAGAGGGCCTATTAAAGTTAACTCCACCGTGGCCGGTCCCAAGTCCGAGCTGAGAAAGGAGGAGGGTCCCTTCCCCCTCCCTTTCCTTCCCTTTCCCCTTCCCCTCCCTTCCCTTTCCCCTTCCCCCAGAGACACATGCTCAAATTACCTTTAAGGCAGTTTACTGTGCAAAGGGCTAAAAAGAGATTGTAGACAGTCCACTTTGGGCCGATCGGCGCCGTTCGGAGCTGTAATGCGAAGTTCCACTGTACATCTCTTCTCTGCTGTCCCATCTGTGTGCTGTCTCGACTGTAAAGTGTGGGAAGAGGGTGTACCCCTTTATGGAGGATAGACAGCAGGATCTGTTCGCCCCGAGTACATAAATTGTCTGAAGAAGAGAGAGCAATTTGGGTTCAAATTTGGTCCCATACTTGCTATCTGAGGAGTGACAAAGAAAATCTACCTGCGTGCCAAGTTTGAAGACAGGAGCCCCAAGGGTTCCAGAGATATGGCCACACAAAGAGAACTGACCGGCAATTGAAAGCTCCCTTGCGGGAAAACGTAGCAGTAATTTGTAATACCGCTTAAGTGGGACTCTGGAGCAACCTTGTCGGTATAGATTTTGCTGGTCAATATCTCCAAAACCATAAATCCTAAGAACTCCAAACTTGGTAGGGTGGGTCTCCCAATCAGTCCCATACATGTGTCTCTCAAGTTGAAAAAAACACTGCCTCCCGAAACATAAAGGGCGACGTCGCAGTGTTCTTTCAAACTGCACGGACCCAGATGAGGCCTCACTGCTGTATGTCTGTGTCCTACATTGGGAAAATGTTCAATATTTTTTTAACTCTGCCATGGCCGGTCCCAAGCCCGTGCTGCGAAAAGAGGAGTTTTGGGTGCTGGGACAAGCAAACCAGCCCTATTAAAACATTTGTAGAGCAAATGGGAAAGTTCAGTGACACAGAGGTGATGTTCCATCTCGGGGGAGGTTTAGTGTCACTGCAGCAATGAAGACCTCTCTGAGCGTGGTTGGTTCTGAGAGCAATGGCCCAGATCCCATTCCATAACAATTGTAAGATGCTCATTGCGGTCTAGAGCTGGTCCAAAGGTTGCGTGTGAAGGTTGTGTGCAAGCACACGTAAAGTGCTCCCTTCCGAAACTGGAAGACTGCTTACCAGTGCTCTTGAATTTTTTTAACTCTGCCATGGCCGGTCCCAAGCCCAGCTGCGAAAAGAGGAGGGTAGAGTGCTGGGGCAAGCAAACCAGCCCTGTAAAAACAATTTGCTACTGCGAGCATAAAAGAAGAATAGGGCCTATCCAGCATTGTAGTGACATTAGCCAGCTGAACGTGTTGGCTGAGCTACCAATGCTTTAAGCTGCAAATTAGTGGCTCGAGCATAAAAGAAGAGGGCCTATTAAAGTTAACTCCACCGTGGCCGGTCCCAAGTCCGAGCTGAGAAAGGAGGAGGGTCCCTTCCCCCTCCCTTTCCTTCCCTTTCCCCTTCCCCTCCCCCTCCCTTCCCTTTCCCCTTCCCCCAGAGATACATGCTCAAATTACCTTTAAGGCAGTTTACTGTGCAAAGGGCTAAAAAGAGATTGTAGACAGTCCACTTTGGGCCGATCGGCGCCGTTCGGAGCTATAATACGAAGTTCCACTGTACATCTCTTCTCTGCTGTCCCATCTGTGTGCTGTCTCGACTGTGAAGTGTGGGAAGAGGGTGTACCCCTTTACGGAGGATAGACAGCAGGATCTGTTCGCCCCGAGTACATAAATTGTCTGAAGAAGAGAGAGCAATTTGGGTTCAAATTTGGTCCCATACTTGCTATCTGAGGAGTGACAAAGGAAATCTACCTGCGTGCCAAGTTTGAAGACAGGAGCCCCAAGGGTTCCAGAGATATGGCCACACAAAGAGAACTGACCGGCAATTGAAAGCTCCCTTGCGGGAAAACGTAGCAGTAATTTGTAATACCGCTTAAGTGGGACTCTGGAGCAACCTTGTCGGTATAGATTTTGCTGGTCAATGTCTCCAAAACCATAAATCCTAAGAACTCCAAACTTGGTAAGGTGGGTCTCCCAATAAGTCCCATACATGTGTCTCTCAAGTTTAAAAAAACACTGCCTCCCGAAACATAAAGGGCGACGTCGCAGTGTTCTTTCAAACTGCACGGACCCAGATGAGGCCTCACTGCTGTATGTCTGTGTCCTACATTGGGAAAATGTTCAATATTTTTTTAACTCTGCCCGGTCCCAAGCCCGTGCTGCGAAAAGAGGAGGGTTGGGTGCTGGGACAAGCAAACCAGCCCTATTAAAACATTTGTAGAGCAAATGGGAAAGTTCAGTGACACAGAGGTGATGTTCCATCTCGGGGGAGGTTTAGTGTCACTGCAGCAATGAAGACCTCTCTGAGCGTGGTTGGTTCTGAGAGCAATGGCCCAGATCCCATTCCATAACAATTGTAAGATGCTCATTGCGGTCTAGAGCTGGTCCAAAGGTTGCGTGTGAAGGTTGTGTGCAAGCACACGTAAAGTGCTCCCTTCCGAAACTGGAAGACTGCTTACCAGTGCTCTTGAATTTTTTTAACTCTGCCATGGCCGGTCCCAAGCCCAGCTGCGAAAAGAGGAGGGTTGAGTGCTGGGGCAAGCAAACCAGCCCTGTAAAAACAATTTGCTACTGCGAGCATAAAAGAAGAATAGGGCCTATCCAGCATTGTAGTGACATTAGCCAGCTGAACGTGTTGGCTGAGCTACCAATGCTTTAAGCTGCAAATTAGTGGCTCGAGCATAAAAGAAGAGGGCCTATTAAAGTTAACTCCACCGTGGCCGGTCCCAAGTCCGAGCTGAGAAAGGAGGAGGGTCCCTTCCCCCTCCCTTTCCTTCCCTTTCCCCTTCCCCTCCCCCTCCCTTCCCTTTCCCTTTCCCCCAGAGATACATGCTCAAATTACCTTTAAGGCAGTTTACTGTGCAAAGGGCTAAAAAGAGATTGTAGACAGTCCACTTTGGGCCGATCAGCGCCGTTCGGAGCTATAATGCGAAGTTCCACTGTACATCTCTTCTCTGCTGTCCCATCTGTGTGCTGTCTCGACTGTGAAGTGTGGGAAGAGGGTGTACCCATTTACGGAGGATAGACAGCAGGATCTGTTTGCCCCGAGTACATAAATTGTCTGAAGAAGAGAGAGCAATTTGGGTTCAAATTTGGTCCCATACTTGCTATCTGAGGAGTGACAAAGGAAATCTACCTGCGTGCCAAGTTTGAAGACAGGAGCCCCAAGGGTTCCAGAGATATGGCCACACAAAGAGAACTGACCGGCAATTGAAAGCTCCCTTGCGGGAAAACGTAGCAGTAATTTGTAATACCGCTTAAGTGGGACTCTGGAGCAACCTTGTCGGTAAAGATTTTGCTGGTCAATATCTCCAAAACCATAAATCCTAAGAACTCCAAACTTGGTAGGGTGGGTCTCCCAATCAGTCCCATACATGTGTCTCTCAAGTTGAAAAAAACACTGCCTCCCAAAACATAAAGGGCGACGTCGCAGTGTTCTTTCAAACTGCACGGACCCAGATGAGGCCTCACTGCTGTATGTCTGTGTCCTACATTGGGAAAATGTTCAATATTTTTTTAACTCTGCCATGGCCGGTCCCAAGCCCGTGCTGCGAAAAGAGGAGGGTTGGGTGCTGGGACAAGCAAACCAGCCCTATTAAAACATTTGTAGAGCAAATGGGAAAGTTCAGTGACACAGAGGTGATGTTCCATCTCGGGGGAGGTTTAGTGTCACTGCAGCAATGAAGACCTCTCTGAGCGTGGTTGGTTCTGAGAGCAATGGCCCAGATTCCATTCCATAACAATTGTAAGATGCTCATTGCGGTCTAGAGCTGGTCCAAAGGTTGCGTGTGAAGGTTGTGTGCAAGCACACGTAAAGTGCTTCCTTCCGAAACTGGAAGACTGCTTACCAGTGCTCTTGAATTTTTTTAACTCTGCCATGGCCGGTCCCAAGCTCAGCTGCGAAAAGAGGAGGGTTGAGTGCTGGGGCAAGCAAACCAGCCCTGTAAAAACAATTTGCTACTGCGAGCATAAAAGAAGAATAGGGCCTATCCAGCATTGTAGTGACATTAGCCAGCTGAACGTGTTGGCAGAGCTACCAATGCTTTAAGCTGCAAATTAGTGGCTCGAGCATAAAAGAAGAGGGCCTATTAAAGTTAACTCCACCGTGGCCGGTCCCAAGTCTGAGCTGAGAAAGGAGGAGGGTCCCTTCCCCCTCCCTTTCCTTCCCTTTCCCCTTCCCCTCCCCCTCCCTTCCCTTTCCCCTTCCCCCAGAGATACATGCTCAAATTACCTTTAAGGCAGTTTACTGTGCAAAGGGCTAAAAAGAGATTGTAGACAGTCCACTTTGGGCCGATCGGCGCCATTCGGAGCTGTAATGCGAAGTTCCACTTTACATCTCTTCTCTGCTGTCCCATCTGTGTGCTGTCTCGACTGTGAAGTGTGGGAAGAGGGTGTACCCCTTTACGGAGGATAGAGAGCAGGATCTGTTCGCCCCGAGTACATAAATTGTCTGAAGAAGAGAGAGCAATTTGGGTTCAAATTTGGTCCCATACTTGCTATCTGAGGAGTGACAAAGGAAATCTACCTGTGTGCCAAGTTTGAAGACAGGAGCCCCAAGGGTTCCAGAGATATGGCCACACAAAGAGAACTGACCGGCAGTTGAAAGCTCCCTTGTGGGAAAACGTAGCAGTAATTTGTAATACCGCTTAAGTGGGACTCTGGAGCAACCTTGTCGGTATAGATTTTGCTGGTCAATATCTCCAAAACCATAAATCCTAAGAACTCCAAACTTGGTAGGGTGGGTCTCCCAATCAGTCCCATACATGTGTCTCTCAAGTTGAAAAAAACACTGCCTCCCGAAACATAAAGGGCGACGTCGCAGTGTTCTTTCAAACTGCACGGACCCAGATGAGGCCTCACTGCTGTATGTCTGTGTCCTACATTGGGAAAATGTTCAATATTTTTTTAACTCTGCCATGGCCGGTCCCAAGCCCGTGCTGCGAAAAGAGGAGGGTTGGGTGCTGGGACAAGCAAACCAGCCCTATTAAAACATTTGTAGAGCAAATGGGAAAGTTCAGTGACACAGAGGTGATGTTCCATCTCGGGGGAGGTTTAGTGTCACTGCAGCAATGAAGACCTCTCTGAGCGTGGTTGGTTCTGAGAGCAATGGCCCAGATCCCATTCCATAACAATTGTAAGATGCTCATTGCGGTCTAGAGCTGGTCCAAAGGTTGCGTGTGAAGGTTGTGTGCAAGCACACGTCAAGTGCTCCCTTCCGAAACTGGAAGACTGCTTACCAGTGCTCTTGAATCTTTTTAACTCTGCCATGGCCGGTCCCAAGCCCAGCTGCGAAAAGAGGAGGGTTGAGTGCTGGGGCAAGCAAACCAGCCCTGTAAAAACAATTTGCTACTGCGAGCATAAAAGAAGAATAGGGCCTATCCAGCATTGTAGTGACATTAGCCAGCTGAACGTGTTGGCTGAGCTACCAATGCTTTAAGCTGCAAATTAGTGGCTCGAGCATAAAAGAAGAGGGCCTATTAAAGTTAACTCCACCGTGGCCGGTCCCAAGTCCAAGCTGAGAAAGGAGGAGGGTCGCTTCCCCCTCCCTTTCCTTCCCTTTCTCCTTCCCCTCCCCCTCCCTTCCCTTTCCCCTTCCCCCAGAGATACATGCTCAAATTACCTTTAAGGCAGTTTACTGTGCAAAGGGCTAAAAAGAGATTGTAGATAGTCCACTTTGGGCCGATCTGCCCCGTTTGGAGCTGTAATGCGAAGTTCCACTGTACATCTCTTCTCTGCTATCCCATCTGTGTGCTGTCTCGACTGTAAAGTGTGGGAAGAGGGTGTACCCCTTTATGGAGGATAGGCAGCAGGATCTGTTCGCCCCGAGTACATAAATTGTCTGAAGAAGAGAGAGCAATTTGGGTTCAAATTTGGTCCCATACTTGCTATCTGAGGAGTGACAAAGGAAATCTACCTACGTGCCAAGTTTGAAGACAGGAGCCCCAAGGGTTCCAGAGATATGGCCACACAAAGAGAACTGACCGGCAATTGAAAGCACCCTTGCGGGAAAACGTAGCAGTAATTTGTAATACCGCTTAAGTGGGACTCTGGAGCAACCTTGTCGGTATAGATTTTGCTGGTCAATATCTCCAAAACCATAAATCCTAAGAACTCCAAACTTGGTAGGGTGGGTCTCCCAATCAGTCCCATACATGTGTCTCTCAAGTTGAAAAAAACACTGCCTCCCGAAACATAAAGGGCGACGTCGCAGTGTTCTTTCAAACTGCACGGACCCAGATGAGGCCTCACTGCTGTATGTCTGTGTCCTACATTGGGAAAATGTTCAATATTTTTTTAACTCTGCCATGGCCGGTCCCAAGCCCGTGCTGCGAAAAGAGGAGGGTTGGGTGCTGGGACAAGCAAACCAGCCCTATTAAAACATTTGTAGAGCAAATGGGAAAGTTCAGTGACACAGAGGTGATGTTCCATCTCGGGGGAGGTTTAGTGTCACTGCAGCAATGAAGACCTCTCTGAGCGTGGTTGGTTCTGAGAGCAATGGCCCAGATCCCATTCCATAACAATTGTAAGATGCTCATTGCGGTCTAGAGCTGGTCCAAAGGTTGCGTGTGAAGGTTGTGTGCAAGCACACGTAAAGTGCTCCCTTCCGAAACTGGAAGACTGCTTACCAGTGCTCTTGAATCTTTTTAACTCTGCCATGGCAGGTCCCAAGCCCAGCTGCGAAAAGAGGAGGGTTGAGTGCTGGGGCAAGCAAACCAGCCCTGTAAAAACAATTTGCTACTGCGAGCATAAAAGAAGAATAGGGCCTATCCAGCATTGTAGTGACATTAGCCAGCTGAACGTGTTGGCTGAGCTACCAATGCTTTAAGCTGCAAATTAGTGGCTCGAGCATAAAAGAAGAGGGCCTATTAAAGTTAACTCCACCGTGGCCGGTCCCAAGTCCGAGCTGAAAAAGGAGGAGGGTCCCTTCCCCCTCCCTTTCCTTCCCTTTCCCCTTCCCCTCCCCCTCCCTTCCCTTTCCCCTTCCCCCAGAGATACATGCTCAAATTACCTTTAAGGCAGTTTACTGTGCAAAGGGCTAAAAAGATAAAAAGAGATTGTAGACAGTCCACTTTGGGCCGATCGGCGCCGTTCGGAGCTGTAATGCGAAGTTCCACTGTACATCTCTTCTCTGCTGTCCCATCTGTGTGCTCTCTCGACTGTGAAGTGTGGGAAGAGGGTGTAGCCCTTTACGGAGGATAGACAGCAGGATCTGTTCGCCCAGAGTACATAAATTGTCTGAAGAAGAGAGAGCAATTTGGGTTCAAATTTGGTCCCGTACTTGCTATCTGAGGAGTGACAAAGGAAATCTACCTGCGTGCCAAGTTTGAAGACAGAAGCCCCAAGGGTTCCAGAGATATGGCCACACAAAGAGAACTGACCGGCAATTGAAAGCTACCTTGTGGGAAAAAGTAGCAGTAATTAATACCGCTTAAGTGGGACTCTGGAGCAACCTTGTCGGTATAGATTTTGCTGGTCAATATCTCCAAAACCATAAATCCTAAGAACTCCAAACTTGGTAGGGTGGGTCTCCCAATCAGTCCCATACATGTGTCTCTCAAGTTGAAAAAAACACTGCCTCCCGAAACATAAAGGGCGACGTCGCAGTGTTCTTTCAAACTGCACGGACCCAGATGAGGCCTCACAGCTGTATGTCTGTGTCCTACATTGGGAAAATGTTCAATATTTTTTTAACTCTGCCATGGCCGGTCCCAAGCCTGTGCTGCGACAAGAGGAGGGTTGGGTGCTGGGACAAGCAAACCAGCCCTATTAAAACATTTGTAGAGCAAATGGGAAAGTTCAGTGACACAGAGGTGATGTTCCATCTCGGGGGAGGTTTAGTGTCACTGCAGCAATGAAGACCTCTCTGAGCGTGGTTGGTTCTGAGAGCAATGGCCCAGATCCCATTCCATAACAATTTTAAGATGCTCATTGCGGTCTAGAGCTGGTCCAAAGGTTGCGTGTGAAGGTTGTGTGCAAGCACACTTAACCACTTAAGCCCCGGACCATTTGGTAGCTAAAGGACCAAAGGTGAATTCAGAATTTTGCACTGCGCTGCTTTAACTGTAAATTGTGCGGACATGCAATGTTGTACCCAAACGAAATTTGCGTCCTTTTCTTCCCACAAATAGAGCTTTCTTTTAATGGTATTTGATTGCCTCTGCGATTTTTATTTTTTGCGATATAAACGGAAAAAGACCGAAAATTTTGAAAAAAAATGATATTTTCTACTTTTTGTTATAAGAAAAATCGAATAAACTCAATTTTAGTCATACATTTAGGCCAAAATGTATTCAGCCACATGTTTTTAGTAAAAAAAATGTCAATAAGCGTATATTTATTGGTTTGCGCAAAAGTTATAGAGTTTACAAACTAGGGTACATTTTCTGAAATTTACACAGCTTTAAATTTATGACTGCCTATCTCATTTCTTGAGGTGCTAAAATGACAGGGCAGTACAAACCCCCCCCCCCCCAAATGACCCCATTTTGGAAAGTAGACACCCCAAGGAAATTGCTGAGAGGCATGTTGAGCCCATTGAATTTTTTTTTTGTCTTAAGTGATTGAATAATGACTAAAAAAAAAAAAAAAATACAAAAAGTTGTCACTAAATGATATATTGCTCACACATGCCCCAGTTGATGCATTATTATGCGAAACATGTCGGGTACATGGACCTGCCTATAGCTACGCTTTTTTTATTCTGATATTGCTTGTACAAGCCTCTGCATGGAAGCCTGTTTTATTTTTTAAAACTTTGCTCTTTAAACACAGATGTGTGTTCTGTGACTTTTTTGTTTGAATAAACAAAGTCTTTATAATTACCTTCTGATCCTGCACTATGTGGAGCTTCCCTTTTTTTGTTTTATGGTTATTATCACCACTTCTGATGCACTGATATCCTTGACGCTTCGTATTACAACCGTGGAGATATCCAGCTGGAGATCCGGTGTTCCTGCACCTATCGCACTGTGAGGACGGTTCCAGAGGATTTTTTATCAGCACCTTTTGCTTGTCTGACCCACCACCGCTGGTGTGTGTGTCCACACATAGGGGTAAGAGTACCCATTTCTTTTTCCCCACTCCTGGTGTTGGAATCACGTTCCTGGGTGTTGCTGCTATATAAATGTATATATTTATATGAACTTGAAGTCGCCATGGATACACCGAATTTTGATTGATTGTTTTTTGTTCATTTATTGTGCATCATACTGGACTTTATTGTCAGTTATATCACATAACAGGACGTTATATATGTAATTGCACTTTTTATTTGTTGCTGTATACTATAACTTTTTAGGGTTACTCCCTTTATTTGTGGTATTTGGAATTCACACACGCCCAGATTTATATATATCTCTGGGTTCTATACATTATATAGGCGCTGCATTTTTAATTTTATTATTGCTCACACATGCCATGGTTATATGTGGAATTGCACCCCAAAATACATTTTGCTGCTTCTCCTGAGTACGGGGATACCACATGTGTGGGACTTTTTGGGAGCCTAGCCGTGTACGGGACCCCGGAAACCAAGCACCGCCTTCAGGATTTCTAAGGGCGCAAATTTTTGATTTCACTCCTCACTACCTATCACAGTTTCGAAGGCCATAAAATGCCAAAATAGCACAAACCCCCCCCCAAATGACCCAATTTTAGAAAGTAGACACCCCAAGGAAATTGCTGAGAGGCCTGTTGAGCCCATTGAATATATATTTTTTTTGTCCCAAGTGATTGAATAATGACAAAAAAAACAAAAAATTACAAAAAGTTGTCACTAAATGATATATTGCTCACACATGCCATGGTTATATGTGGAATTACACCCCAAAATAAATTTTTCTGCTTCTCCTGAGTACGGGGATACCACATGTGTGGGACTTTTTAGGAGCCTAGCCACGTACGGGACCCCGAAAACCAAGCACCGCCTTCAGGATTTCTAGGCACAAATTTTTGATTTCACTCCTCACTACCTATCACAGTTTCGAAGGCCATAAAATGCCAAAATAGCACAAAACCCCCCCAAATGACCCCATGGAATATAGACACCCCAAGCTATTTGCTGAGAGGCATGGCGAGTATTTTACAGCTCTCATTTGTTTTTGAAAATGAAGAAAGAAAATATATATATATATATATTTTTTTTCAATTTTCAAAACTTTGTGACAAAAAGTGAGATCTGCAAAATACTCACAATACCTCTCAGCAAATAGCTTGGGGTGTCTACTTTCCAAAATGGGGTCATTTGGGGGGGGGTTTGTGCCATCTGGGCATTCCATGGCCTCCGAAACTGTGATAGGCAGTGAGAAGTGAAATCAAAAATTTACACCCTTAGAAAGCCTGAAGGCGGTGCTTGGTTTTTGGGGTCCCGTACGCGGCTAGGCTCCCAAAAAGTCTCACACATGTGGTATCCTCGTACTCAGGAGAAGCAACAGAATGTATTTTGGGGTGTAATTCCACATATGCCCATGGCATGTTTGAGCAATATATCATTTAGTGACAACTTTGTGCAAAAAATAAATAAAAAATTGACGTTTTTCCGCAACTTGTGTCAACATATAAAATATTCCATGGACTCGACATGCCTCTCAGTATATAGCTTGGGGTGTCTACTTTCCAAAATGGGGTCATTTGGGGGGGTTTTGAACTGTTCTGGCATTTTATACACAACATTAGGAAGCTTACATCCACTCTTCTAACCACTTGAAGACAAAGCCCTTTTTGACACTTTTTGAAAACATTTTTTTTTTGCAAGAAAATTATGTTGAACCCCCAAACATTATATATATTTTTAAAGCAAAGGCCCTACAGATTAAAATGGTGGGTGTTGCATTTTTTTTTCTACACAGTATTTGCGCAGCGATTTTTCAAACGCATTTTTTGGGTTAAAAAATACACTTTTTTTAATTTTAATGCACTAAAACACACTATATTGCCCAAATGTTTGATGAAATAAAAAAGATGATCTTAGGCCGAGTACATAGATACCAAACACGACATGCTTTAAAATTTTGCACAAACGCGCATTGGCGACAAACTACATACATTTTTAAAAGCCTTTAAAAGCCTTTACAGGTTACCCCAGTAGATTTACAGAGGAGGTCTACTGCTAAAATGACTGCCCTCGATCTGACCTTCGCGGTGATACCTCACATGCATGGTGCAATTGCTGTTTACATATGACGCCAGACCGACGCTTGCGTTCGTCATTGGGCAAGAGCAGGGCAGGACAGGGGTGCTTTTTTTTTATTTATTTTTTTATTATTAATTTTGCTTTTTTTTTTTTTTTTAATTGTTCCTTCCAAGTATTTTTTTTTAATCATTTTTATTGTTATCTCAGGGAATGTAAATATCCCCTATGATAGCAATAGGTAGTGACAGGTACTCTTTTTTTGAAAAAACTGGGGTCTTCTAGACCCTAGATTTTTCCTCTGCCCTCAAAGCACCTGACCACACCAAGATCGGTGTGATAAAATGCTTTCCCAATTTCCCAATGGCGCTTTTTATATCCGGGGGGCATTCCCTCCCACTGCTTGTAAAAGCAGTCCAGAGGCTAATTAGCCGCTAGGATTGCTTTTACATGAAAGCCGGCCGCAGGCTGAAAAGAATGATACCAAGATGATACCTAAACCCGCAGGCATCATTCTGGTATAAACATTCAAAGTCCAGCAACATACCAGTACGTTGCTGGTCCTTGTTGGACATGTATTGTAATCTTTTTTTTTTCATGCAGCCAGTTGGCTGAATGAAAAAAGAGATTGATCGGTGGGTATGCCCACCATTAGCATACCGCCCTTCATCCACCCACTTCCAATGATGGGCATACACGCACCATTTATATATGCCGAAGCATGGGGGCATCCTCCCGCAAAAAAGTTATGCCGCACACACATGGTCGGACTTTTCCACGGCAAGCCTCCGTAGGAACTTCGACCGTATGTACGCGGCATTAGGAGCAAAATCGCTCCTCCGCTCCTGCTGCCCCAATGCTTCGGCATATATGCTTTTTTTATTTAACTGTGGTGATGAAATCACCTCCTACAGCACTGGAGT
This sequence comes from Rana muscosa, assembly GCA_029206835.1. NCBI lineage: Eukaryota > Metazoa > Chordata > Amphibia > Anura > Ranidae > Rana > Rana muscosa. Next base: position 117,159,393 of record CM055118.1, read on the forward strand.
CGCAGGGATCAGGCCTGTCTCTGCGAACGCTGCAGTTATGTGTGTTTTTGTTTTGTAAGTGACAGTGATCGATCGATACTGCACTTGGGTGGCCTGGGCTGGACGGAGGGGCAAAACGCAGGTGCCAGCAGGTATCTGGGCTGATCCCGCTAACACTGCGTTTTTGGGAACCCTAAACTGCTGGGGACGCTAGTATAGATCTGATCAGATCAGATATTGATCTGTTCAGATACTATACCACTAAGGGGGGTGTATGCTTCACGCGTGGGTGTTAGCGTTACTGGCACTAACCTGACGCTGCCTGGGGTGTGACGCAGACCCTATCTGACGCTAAAACCTAATTGATATCACCCGCCGGGCGATCAGGGGGTTAAACCTTTATTGGGTTATATACGGCGGGTGCCCTGACACTATAAAAAGCAAACTAACTAACCAGCGTCACCCGTAACACTTATATGGTGATTACTGGTGAAAGGGTTAACTAGGGGCAATCAGGGGGTTAAAACCTTTATTAGATAATATATGGGGGTACCTGACGCTATAAAAACCTGCGGCGAACCTAAAAAAAATTACTGGCTACCGATCTGCATCACCGACACTAAGACAGCGATCAGAAAAATGATCGCTTAGCGACAGTGGTGATAGGGGGTGAAAGGGTTACCTGGGGGCGATCAAGGGGGTTAAACCTTTACTAGATAATATATTGGGGTACCTGACGCTATAAAAACCTGCGGCGAACCTAAAAAAAATTACTGGCTACCGATCTGTATCACCGACACTAAGACAGCGTTTAGAAAAACGATCGCTTAGCGACAGTGGTGATAGGGGGTGAAAGGGTTACCTGGGGGGCGATCAAGGGGGTTAAACCTTTATTAGATAATATATTGGGGTACCTGACGCTATAAAAACATGCGGCGAACCTAAAAAAAATTACTGGCTGCCGATCGCCATCACTGACGCTAAGACAGCGATCAGAAAAATGATCGCTTAGCGACAGTGGTAATAGGGGGTGAAAGGGTTATCTGGGGGGTGATCAGGGGGTTAAACCTTTATTAGGGGGGGTTAGGGGGCTACACTGGACCTAAAACTGAATGTACTGACACGTTTACAGTCACAAATGTCACTGATTGCAGTGATCAGTAAATAAATGGTCACTGCAATCAGTGACACTGTGACTGGGGGCTGGGGGGGTGATCTGGGGGGTGATCTGGGGGTGTCTGGGGGGGCCTGGGGGGCGATTTATGTCCCTATGTGTCCTGGTGTCAGTGTAGTGTTGTGTGCACTGACCTGATGTCTTCTCTTGTACGGCGCTCGGTATATGTGAGCGCCGCACCAGAGATGACATCACTTCCTCCTGCTTCCTCTGCCTGACACAGACAGAGGGGGCATTTCCATTCACCGGGAGCGATCGCGAGGGTGTGGCCGGAAACGAATGGCTGCCCCCTCATCCCGGAACGCTCCCGGACACTTAGCCACCGCTCACTGTATAGGAGGGGGGTCCGATTGGACCCCCCATCTATACAAAGGCAATCACGTATGCTCTACGTGATTGTGCCTGTCGGTGCCATTCTGCCGACGTATATATACAGTGAGCGGTCGTTAAGTGGTTAAAGTGCTCCCTTCCGAAACTGGAAGACTGCTTACCAGTGCTCTTGAATTTTTTTAACTCTGCCATGGCCGGTCCCAAGCCCAGCTGCGAAAAGAGGAGGTTTGAGTGCTGGGGCAAGCAAACCAGCCCTGTAAAAACAATTTGCTACTGCGAGCATAAAAGAAGAATAGGGCCTATCCAGCATTGTAGTGACATTAGCCAGCTGAACGTGTTGGCTGAGCTACCAATGCTTTAAGCTGCAAATTAGTGGCTCGAGCATAAAAGAAGAGGGCCTATTAAAGTTAACTCCACCGTGGCCGGTCCCAAGTCCGAGCTGAGAAAGGAGGAGGGTCCCTTCCCCCTCCCTTTCCTTCCCTTTCCCCTTCCCCTCCCCCTCCCTTCCCTTTCCCCTTCCCCCCAGAGACACATTCTCAAATTACCTTTAAGGCAGTTTACTGTGCAAAGGGCTAAAAAGAGATTGTAGACAGTCCACTTTGGGCCGATCGGCGCCGTTCAGAGCAGTAATGCGAAGTTCCACTGTACATCTCTTCTCTGCTGTCCCATCTGTGTGCTGTCTCGACTGTAAAGTGTGGGAAGAGGGTGTACCCCTTTACGGAGGATAGACAGCAGGATCTGTTCGCCCCAAGTACATAAATTGTCTGAAGAAGAGAGAGCAATTTGGGTTCAAATTTGGTCCCATACTTGCTATCTGAGGAGTGACAAAAGGAAATCTACCTGCGTGCCAAGTTTGAAGACAGGAGCCCCAAGGGTTCCAGAGATATGGCCACACAAAGAGAACTGACCGGCAATTGAAAGCTCCCTTGCGGGAAAACGTAGCAGTAATTTGTAATACCGCTTAAGTGGGACTCTGGAGCAACCTTGTCGGTATAGATTTTGCTGGTCAATATCTCCAAAACCATAAATCCTAAGAACTCCAAACTTGGTAGGGTGGGTCTCCCAATAAGTCCCATACATGTGTCTCTCAAGTTGAAAAAAACACTGCCTCCCGAAACATAAAGGGCGACGTCGCAGTGTTCTTTCAAACTGCACGGACCCAGATGAGGCCTCACTGCTGTATGTCTGTGTCCTACATTGGGAAAATGTTCAATATTTTTTTAACGCTGCCATGGCCGGTCCCAAGCTCGTGCTGCGAAAAGAGGAGGGTTGGGTGCTGGGACAAGCAAACCAGCCCTATTAAAACATTTGTAGAGCAAATGGGAAAGTTCAGTGACACAGAGGTGATGTTCCATCTCGGGGGAGGTTTAGTGTCACTGCAGCAATGAAGACCTCTCTGAGCGTGGTTGGTTCTGAGAGCAATGGCCCAGATCCCATTCCATAACAATTGTAAGATGCTCATTGCGGTCTAGAGCTGGTCCAAAGGTTGCGTGTGAAGGTTGTGTGCAAGCACACGTAAAGTGCTCCCTTCCGAAACTGGAAGACTGCTTACCAGTGCTCTTGAATTTTTTTAACTCTGCCATGGCCGGTCCCAAGCCCAGCTGCGAAAAGAGGAGGGTTGAGTGCTGGGGCAAGCAAACCAGTCCTGTAAAAACAATTTGCTACTGCGAGCATAAAAGAAGAATAGGGCCTATCCAGCATTGTAGTGACATTAGCCAGCTGAACGTGTTGGCTGAGCTACTAATGCTTTAAGCTGCAAATTAGTGGCTCGAGCATAAAAGAAGAGGGCCTATTAAAGTTAACTCCACTGTGGCCGGTCCCAAGACCGAGCTGAGAAAGGAGGAGTGTCCCTTCCCCCTCCCTTTCCTTCCCTTTCCCCTTCCCCTTCCCCTCCCTTCCCTTTCCCCTTCCCCCAGAGACACATGCTCAAATTACCTTTAAGGCAGTTTACTGTGCAAAGGGCTAAAAAGAGATTGTAGACAGTCCACTTTTGGCCGATCGGCGCCGTTCGGAGCTGTAATGCAAAGTTCCACTGTACATCTCTTCTCTGCTGTCCCATCTGTGTGCTGTCTCGACTGTAAAGTGTGGGAAGAGGGTGTACCCCTTTACGGAGGATAGACAGCAGGATCTGTTTGCCCCAAGTACATACATTTTCTGAAGAAGAGAGAGCAATTTGGGTTCAAATTTGGTCCCATACTTGCTATCTGAGAAGTGACAAAGGAAATCTACCTGCGTGCCAAGTTTGAACACAGGAGCCCCAAGGGTTCCAGAGATATGGCCACACAAAGAGAACTGACCGGCAATTGAAAGCTCCCTTGCGGGAAAACGTAGCAGTAATTTGTAATACCGCTTAAGTGGGACTCTGGAGCAACCTTGTCGGTATAGATTTTGCTGGTCAATATCTCCAAAACCATAAATCCTAAGAACTCCAAACTTGGTAGGGTGGGTCTCCCAATCAGTCCCATACATGTGTCTCTCAAGTTGAAAAAAACACTGCCTCCCGAAACATAAAGGGCGACGTCGCAGTGTTCTTTCAAACTTCACGGACCCAGATGAGGCCTCACTGCTGTATGTCTGTGTCCTACATTGTTAAAATGTTCAATATTTTTTTAACTCTGCCATGGCCGGTCCCAAGCCCGTGCTGCGAAAAGAGGAGGGTTGGTGCTGGGACAAGCAAACCAGCCCTATTAAAACATTTGTAGAGCAAATGGGAAAGTTCAGTGACACAGAGGTGATGTTCCATCTCGGGGGAGGTTTAGTGTCACTGCAGCAATGAAGACCTCTCTGAGCGTGGTTGGTTCTGAGAGCAATGGCCCAGATCCCTTTCCATAACAATTGTAAGATGCTCATTGTGGTCTAGAGCTGGTCCAAAGGTTGTGCGTGAAGGTTGTGTGCAAGCACACGTAAAGTGCAGGGGAACTCTGTGCTCCCTTCCAAAACTGGAAGACTGCTTTCCAGTGCTCTTGAATTTTTTTAACTCTGCCATGGCCGGTCCCAAGCCCAGCTGCGAAAAGATGAGGGTTGAGTGCTGGGGCAAGCAAACCAGCCCTGTAAAAACAATTTGCTACTGCGAGCATAAAAGAAGAATAGGGCCTATCCAGCATTGTAGTGACATTAGCCAGCTGAACGTGTTGGCTGAGCTACCAATGCTTTCAAGTGCAAATTAGTGGCTCGAGCATAAAAGAAGAGGGCCTATTAAAGTTAACTCCACCGTGGCCGGTCCCAAGTCCGAGCTGAGAAAGGAGGAGGGTCCCTTCCCCCTCCCTTTCCTTCCCTTTCCCCTTCCCCTCCCCCTCCCTTCCCTTTCCCCTTCCCCCAGAGACACATGCTCAAATTACCTTTAAGGCAGTTTACTGTGCAAAGGGCTAAAAAGAGATTGTAGACAGTCCACTTTGGGTCGATCGGCGCCGTTCGGAGCTGTAATGCAAAGTTCCACTGTACATCTCTTCTCTGCTGTCCCATCTGTGTGCTGTCTCGACTGTAAAGTGTGGGAAGAGGGTGTACCCCTTTACGGAGGATAGACAGCAGGATCTGTTCACCCCGAGTACATAAATTGTCTGAAGAAGAGAGAGCAATTTGGGTTCAAATTTGGTCCCATACTTGCTATCTGAGGAGTGACAAAGGAAATCTACCTGCATGCCAAGTTTGAAGACAGGAGCCCCAAGGGTTCCAGAGATATGGCCACACAAAAAGAACTGACCGGCAATTGAACGCTCCCTTGCGGGAAAACGTAGCAGTAATTTGTAATACCGCTTAAGTGGGACTCTGGAGCAACCTTGTCGGTATAGATTTTGCTGGTCAATATCTCCAAAACCATAAATCCTAAGAACTCCAAACTTGGTAGGGTGGGTCTCCCAATCAGTCCCATACATGTGTCTCTCAAGTTCAAAAAAACACTGCCTCCCGAAACATAAAGGGCGACGTCGCAGTGTTCTTTCAAACTTCACGGACCCAGATGAGGCCTCACTGCTGTATGTCTGTGTCCTACATTGGGAAAATGTTCAATATTTTTTTAACTCTGCCATGGCCGGTCCCAAGCCCGTGCTGCGAAAAGAGGAGGGTTGGGTGCTGGGACAAGCAAACCAGCCCTATTAAAACATTTGTAGAGCAAATGGAAAAGTTTAGTGACACAGAGGTGATGTTCCATCTCGGGGGAGGTTTAGTGTCACTGCAGCAATGAAGACCTCTCTGAGCGTGGTTGGTTCTGAGAGCAATGGCCCAGATCCCATTCCACAACAATTGTAAGATGCTCATTGCGGTCTAGAGCTGGTCCAAAGTTTGCGTGTGAAGGTTGTGTGCAAGCACACGTAAAGTGCACCCTTCCGAAACTGGAAGACTGCTTACCAGTGCTCTTGAATCTTTTTAAGTCTGCCATGGCTGGTCCCAAGCCCAGCTGCCAAAAGAGGAGGGTTGAGTGCTGGGGCAAGCAAACCAGCCCTGTAAAAACAATTTGCTACTGCGAGTATAACAGAAGAATAGGGCCTATCCAGCATTGTAGTGACATTAGCCAGCTGAACGTGTTGGCTGAGCTACCAATGCTTTAAGCTGCAAATTAGTGGCTCGAGCATAAAAGAAGAGGGCCTATTAAAGTTAACTCCACCGTGGCCGGTCCCAAGTCCGAGCTGAGAAAGGAGGAGGGTCCCTTCCCCCTCCCTTTCCTTCCCTTTCCCCTTCCCCTTCCCCTCCCTTCCCTTTCCCCTTCCCCCAGAGACACATGCTCAAATTACCTTTAAGGCAGTTTACTGTGCAAAGGGCTAAAAAGAGATTGTAGACAGTCCACTTTGGGCCGATCGGCGCCGTTCGGAGCTGTAATGCGAAGTTCCACTGTACATCTCTTCTCTGCTGTCCCATCTGTGTGCTGTCTCAACTGTAAAGTGTGGGAAGAGGGTGTACCCCTTTACGGAGGATAGACAGCAGGATCTGTTCGCCCCGAGTACATAAATTGTCTGAAGAAGAGAGAGCATTTTGGGTTCAAATTTGGTCCCATACTTGCTATCTGAGGAGTGACAAAGGAAATCTACCTGCGTGCCAAGTTTGAAGACAGGAGCCCCAAGGGTTCCAGAGATATGGCCACACAAAGAGAACTGACCGGCAATTGAAAGCTCCCTTGCGGGAAAACGTAGCAGTAATTTGTAATACCGCTTAAGTGGGACTCTGGAGCAACCTTGTCGGTATAGATTTTGCTGGTCAATATCTCCAAAACCATAAATCCTAAGAACTCCAAACTTGGTAGGGTGGGTCTCCCAATCAGTCCCATACGTGTCTCTCAAGTTTAAAAAAAACACTGAATACCGAACCATAAAGGGCGACGTCGCAGTGTTCTTTCAAACTTCACGGACCCGGAGGAGACCTCACTGCTGTATGTCTGTGTCCTACATTGGGAAAATGTTCAATATTTTTTTAACTCTGCCATGGTCGGTCCCAAGCCCGTGCTGCGAAAAGAGGAGGGTTGGGTGCTGGGACAAGCAAACCAGCCCTATTAAAACATTTGTAGAGCAATTGGGAAAGTTCAGTGACACAGAGGTGATGTTCCATCTCGGGGGAGGTTTAGTGTCACTGCAGCAATGAAGACCTCTCTGAGCACGGTTTGTTCTGAGAGCAATGGCCCAGAGACCATTCCATAACAATTGGAAGATGCTCATTGTGGTCTAGAGCTGGTCCAAAGTTTGCACGTGAAGGTTGTGTGCAAGCACACGTAAAGTGCAGGGGAACTCTGTGCTCCCTTCCAAAACTGGAAGACTGCTTACCAGTGCTCTTGAATTTTTTTAACTCTGCCATGGCCGGTCCCAAGCCCGGCTGCGAAAAGAGGAGGGTTGAGTGCTGGGGCAAGCAAACCAGTTCTGTAAAAACAATTTGCTACTGTGAGCATAAAATAAGAATAGGGCCTATCCAGCATTGTAGTGACATTAGCCAGCTGAATGTGTTGGCTGAGCTACCAATGCTTTAAGCTGAAAATTAGTGGATCGAGCATAAAAGAAGAGGGCCTATTAAAGTTAACTCCACCGTGGCTGGTCCCAAGTCCGAGCATAGAAAGGAGGAGGGTCCCTTCCCCCTCACTTTCCTTCCCTTTCCCCTTCCCCTCCCCCTCCCTTCCCTCTCCCCTTCCATTCCCCCTCCCTACCCTTTCTTTTCCCTTTCCCCTTCCCCCAGAGACACATGCTCAAATTACCTTTAAGGCAGTTTACCGTGCAAAGGGCTAAAAAGATTGTAGACAGTCCACTTTGGGCCGATCGGCGCCGTTCGGAGCTGTAATGCGAAGTTCCACTGTACATCTCTTCTCTGCTGTCCCATCTGTGTGCTGTCTCGACTGTAAAGTGTGGGAAGAGGGTGTACCCCTTTACGGAGGATAGACATCAGGATCTGTTCGCCCCGAGTACATAAATTGTCTGAAGAAGAGAGAGCAATTTGGGTTCAAATTTGGTCCCATACTTGCTATCTGAGGAGTGACAAAGGAAATCTACCTGCGTGCCAAGTTTGGAGACAGAAGCCCCAAGGGTTCCAGAGATATGGCCACACAAAGAGTACCGACCGGCAATAGAAAGCTCCCTTGTGGGAAAACGTAGCAGTCATTTGTAATACCACTTAAGTGGGACTCTGGAACAACCTTGTCGGTATAGATTTTGCTGGTCAATATCTCCAAAACCATAAATCCTAAGAACTCCAAACTTGGTAGGGTGGGTCTCCCAATCAGTCCCATACATGTGTCTCTCAAGTTGAAAAAAACACTGCCTCCCGAAACATAAAAGGCGACGTCGCAGTGTTCTTTCAAACTGCACGGACCCAGATGAGGCCTCACTGCTGTATTTCTGTGTCCTACATTGGTAAAATGTTCAATATTTTTTTAACTCTGCCATGGCCGGTCCCAAGCCCGTGCTGCGAAAAGAGGAGGGTTGGGTGCTGGGACAAGCAAACCAGCCCTATTAAAACATTTGTAGAGCAAATGGGAAAGTTCAGCGACACAGAGGTGATGTTCCATCTCGGGGGAGGTTTAGTGTCACTGCAGCAATGAAGACCTCTCTGAGCGTGGTTGGTTCTGAGAGCAATGGCCCAGATCCCATTCCATAACAATTGTAAGATGCTCATTGCGGTCTAGAGCTGGTCCAAAGGTTGCGTGTGAAGGTTGTGTGCAAGCACACGTAAAGTGCTCCCTTCCGAAACTGGAAGACTGCTTACCAGTGCTCTTGAATTTTTTTAACTCTGCCATGGCCGGTCCCAAGCCCAGCTGCGAAAAGAGGAGGGTTGAGTGCTGGGGCAAGCAAACCAGCCCTGTAAAAACAATTTGCTACTGCGAGCATAAAAGAAGAATAGGGCCTATCCAGCATTGTAGTGACATTAGCCAGCTGAACGTGTTGGCTGAGCTACCAATGCTTTAAGCTGCAAATTAGTGGCTCGAGCATAAAAGAAGTGGGCCTATTAAAGTTAACTCCACCGTGGCCGGTCCCAAGTCCGAGCTGAGAAAGGAGGAGTGTCCCTTCCCCCTCCCTTTCCTTCCCTTTCCCCTTCCCCCTCCCTTCCCTTTCCCTTCCCTTTCCCCTTCCCCCAGAGATACATGCTCAAATTACCTTTAAGGCAGTTTACTGTGCAAAGGGCTAAAAAGAGATTGTAGACAGTCCTCTTTGGGCCGATCTGCGCCATTCGGAGCTGTAATGTGAAATTCCACTGTACATCTCTTCTCTGCTGTCCCATCTGTGTGCTGTCTCGACTGTGAAGTGTGGGAAGAGGGTGTACCCCTTTACGGAGGATAGACAGCAGGATCTGTTCGCCCCAAGTACATAAATTGTCTGAAGAAGAGAGACAATTTGGATTCAAATTTGGTCCCATACTTGCTATCTGAGGAGTGAAAAGGGAAATCTACCTGCGTGCCAAGTTTGAAGACAGGAGCCCCAAGGGTTCCAGAGATATGGCCACACAAAGAGAACTGACCGGCAATTGAAAGCTCCCTTGCGGGAAAACGTAGCAGTAATTTGTAATACCGCTTAAGTGGGACTCTGGAGCAACCTTGTCGGTATAGATTTTGCTGGTCAATATCTCCAAAACCATAAATCCTAAGAACTCCAAACTTGGTAGAGTGGGTCTCCCAATCAGTCCCATACATGTCTCTCAAGTTTGAAAAAAACACTGCCTCCCGAAACATAAAGGGCGACGTCGCAGTGTTCTTTCAAACTTCACGGACCAAGATGAGGCCTCACTGCTGTATCTCTGTGTCCTACATTGGGAAAATGTTCAATATTTTTTTAACTCTGCCATGGCCGGTCCCAAGCCCGTGCTGCGAAAAGAGGAGGGTTGGGTGCTGGGACAAGCAAACCAGCCCTATTAAAACATTTGTAGAGCAAATGGGAAAGTTCAGTGACACAGAGGTGATGTTCCATCTCGGGGGAGGTTTAGTGTCACTGCAGCAATGAAGACCTCTCTGAGCGTGGTTGGTTCTGAGAGCAATGGCCCAGATCCCATTCCATAACAATTGTAAGATGCTCATTGTGGTCTAGAGCTGGTCCAAAGGTTGCGCGTGAAGGTTGTGTGCAAGCACACGTAAAGTGCAGGGGAACTCTGTGCTCCCTTCCAAAACTGGAAGACTGCTTACCAGTGCTCTTGAATTTTTTTAACTCTGCCATGGCTGGTCCCAAGCCCAGCTGCGAAAAGATGAGGGTTGAGTGCTGGGGCAAGCAAACCAGCCCTGTAAAAACAATTTGCTACTGCGAGCATAAAAGAAGAATAGGGCCTATCCAGCATTGTAGTGACATTAGCCAGCTGAACGTGTTGGCTGAGCTACCAATGCTTTAAGCTGCAAATTAGTGGCTCGAGCATAAAAGAAGAGGACCTATTAAAGTTAACTCCACCGTGGCCGGTCCCAAGTCCGAGCTGAGAAAGGAGGAGGGTCCCTTCCCCCTCCCTTTCCTTCCCTTTCCCCTTCCCCCCTCCCTTCCCTTTCCCTTCCCTTTCCCCTTCCCCCAGAGACACATGCTCTAATTACCTTTAAGGCAGTTTACTGTGCAAAGGGCTAAAAAGAGATTGTAGACAGTCCACTTTGGGCCGATCGGCGCCGTTCGGAGCTGTAATGCGAAGTTCCACTGTACATCTCTTCTCTGCTGTCCCATCTGTGTGCTGTCTCGACTGTGAAGTGTGGGAAGAGGGTGTACCCCTTTACGGAGGATAGACAGCAGGATCTGTTCGCCCCGAGTACATAAATTGTCTGAAGAAGAGAGAGCAATTTGGGTTCAAATTTGGTCCCATACTTGCTATCTGAGGAGTGACAAAGGAAATCTACCTGCGTGCCAAGTTTGAAGACAGGAGCCCCAAGGGTTCCAGAGATATGGCCACACAAAGAGAACTGACCGGCAAATAAAAGCTTCCTTGCGGGAAAACGTAGCAGTAATTTGTAATACCGCTTAAGTGGGACTCTGGAGCAACCTTGTCGGTATAGATTTTGCTGGTCAATATCTACAAAACCATAAATCCTAAGAACTCCAAACTTGGTAGGGTGGGTCTCCCAATCAGTCCCATACATGTGTCTCTCAAGTTGAAAAAAACACTGCCTCCTGAAACATAAAGGGCGACGTCGCAGTGTTCTTTCAAACTGCACGGACCCAGATGAGGCCTCACTGCTGTATGTCTGTGTCCTACATTGGGAAAATGTTCAATATTTTTTTAACTCTGCCATGGCCGGTCCCAAGCCAGTGCTGCGAAAAGAGGAGGGTTGGGTGCTGGGACAAGCAAACCAGCCCTATTAAAACATTTGTAGAGCAAATGGGAAAGTTCAGTGACACAGAGGTGATGTTCCATCTCGGGGGAGGTTTAGTGTCACTGCAGCAATGAAGACCTCTCTGAGCGTGGTTGGTTCTGAGAGCAATGGCCCAGATCCCATTCCATAACAATTGTAAGATGCTCATTGCGGTCTAGAGCTGGTCCAAAGGTTGCGTGTGAAGGTTATGTGCAAGCACACGTAAAGTGCACCTTCCAAAACTGGAAGACTGCTTACCAGTGCTCTTGAATCTTTTTAACTCTGCCATGGCCGGTCCCAAGCCCAGCTGCGAAAAGAGGAGGGTTGAGTGCTGGGGCAAGCAAACCAGCCCTGTAAAAACAATTTGCTACTGCGAGCATAAAAGAAGAATAGGGCCTATCCAGCATTGTAGTGACATTAGCCAGCTGAACGTGTTGGCTGAGCTACCAATTCTTTAAGCTGC